>JAUPFR010000008.1:9246782-14809282 GCA_036925125.1 Oreortyx pictus | reverse complement strand
CCTTTCTTTTTTCTTTTTTTTTTTTTTCCCGTGGCTGGTGCCATTGTGTACAGCTTTTTAAGCTGGAGCTCAAGGTCCTTCCTGCTCCTCCTGGGTGTCTCAGTTGGCTGCTTAGGGAGTATGTCATGTTAGTCTGTTTCTTGGTGAAGAGCCATTAACGGCTCTACAGTTAACACAGAATAAAAACATTGAATTGGTGATTGGCTTGAGTGAGAACAATGTCTTTAAATTCAACATAAATTAGACCTCCATTTTTTAGCATCTTATCCAGGAGTCCTGTGCAGTAAACAGTGTAGTAGCTTAGCTGACTTTCAGAAATAAGATCTGAATGAACTATTAATCAGTTTTGAATGTGACCCAGCAAAAGCAGTAATTATATACTCCTATTTTGACCTGTATGACATCTCCTACGCTAAAGCTAAAAATCCAGTTGTCAGCTCTATAACTTTTCCTCTCATCTGGGGGACAATGCTTATTTCTAATGAATTACCCCTAAATAGGTTCAGATGATGATGTCAGTTATGATAGCTCTGACATGTGCCTAACGGTCAATGGATTTGGTTCTGTCCCCCCACATAACACTGAAAGGTGAACAGAATAGAATATTCGGGATCTGTCTTAATAACTGAAATGCACACTCCAAAATATCAGTATAAGCTCCCTAAAAACAGTGATTCCTTCTAGGAGGTTAAACACTGAATGGATGAAGTTATAATAAACTTTTTTTTATCTGTCCCAGATGGGAAAAAAGGTTTGACAATAAAGGAAGGAGCAGGCAATATAGATGCAACTGAGGTGGCTGTCAAGATCCCAAAGATAACTCCATGTCTGCCTGTGCTCTAACTTCAGCTTTGGAATTACTACTTAGACATCAATGATTATGCTAAATAATTTTTTTTAGGTACTTGCAATTTTGCATGTATTAATTTTTATCTTGTTCAAAATCAACATTGTTCATGATGAACTGGATCATCTTGGACAGTGAAGACTTAAAAGCAAATCAGTAATTTTTCAAGAAGAAATTGAATTTAATCTTTAATAGTCTCTCATCTTAAAAACAAAACAAAGCTCAAAGCAAAAGGAGTTAATTCTTCCTCTAGAAATATTAACATTCATTGATTCAAATACATCGTTTGTCCATATCAGAAAGAAGAAAACAGTTACTTCTAAGTTGGAAAGAGTTCTTAATTATAACTGAACTGTGCTGGTATTTGGTTGCCGTGTTTCATTAATTTTAAGACTCCAGAAACATACCTTATTTATGGCAATGACACACAGATACTAACAAAGCCTTTTTTTCCAGTCGTAGAAAGAAAAGAATATTTTATTTTCTTTTTTTATGTCCTCCACCCCATTTCCATTTTTGACCTATTTTTCTCTTTAATGAGTAGGACTTATTTATTTATATTTTTATTTACTTACTTATTTACTTACCTATTTATTTATTTTCCCTGTGTGTACTGCTGGCATCCATGTGTGAAGGTAAGGGTGGAAGTGGGAGAGGGATCAATTTATTTGTAGAGATGCTTTGAGCTGCTAGAGAGGAAATTTCTGTCTTATTTCTATCTACAAATGTTCTCTGATCTTCATCAACATCTTTGTCAGGGCAAGTCTAACAGCACTGGTTGGATGATGATGTAGTTTCTTAGAAGATGAGTTAAGAGTTTATTTAGTGCTTCTAGACTGATGGCTAATGGGCTTTGCTGGACTGTTTAAATTGAAGTTTCCCATAGTCTGATGATAAAATAGATCCTTTGAGTAAAGCTTTTATTACTCTTTCACTAGTCTCATCAAGAATTTCCCTTTCCTCACTGGAAATGGTGCTTAATGCTGGGTATTTCTAATCCAGGTGTTAAATCAGTCAGCAATCTAGCAGAAGTCTGTAGTTCCAACAAAAAGAACATTTTACATGCTGCAAAGTGGTTTCTTAATCTTGCATTTATATCCATCCCCTGCCTATTTTAAATATGAGAAAGGTGAAGTACTTAGAGATGAACTGTCTTAATATAACTGGCTGTAATAGCAATCCAGTCTAATGTGTGTTTACCATACCACTGGACAATGTCATCTCTCCTTTGATAAATAAAAAAATAAAACCAATTATACAGTATTGAAGTCCTCATAAATAGAAACAAATTCTATAACCCTTAAGACATTTTTGTGAACTTCCTGAATATAATTTTTATGTTGGAACTACAGAAAACTTTGGCACTTCAGGAAGCAATAACTTGTAACAGATGCAGATGTTTGCTTCTCGGACAACATCCTAGCATGCAGAAAGGGAGCATGGCCATCGTGTCAGTACTACGTTGTACTGAAGTTCTGACTAGATTCATGTCTCCCGTAGTAAGTTATGAAGAAGTAGTAGTAGTAAGCATCAGTTCTTATGTCAATTCTAGACAAAACAATAGTATCCATTCTGATTCTTAACCAAATTCCAAGGTTTATAATCCCTTTCTATTTGAAAACTCAGATTTAAATGCAGATTTGCAATATTAAACTGCTAGGTGCCACTGAGAAGTGGCAGCTGCATTTCAGTGATGTCCCAAAAAACAGGAATTTAGCCCGCCCATCACAACAACTTAAGTCTATCTTGCTGATAGATCGAGAGTGAACAAAGATGTTTAGTAAATATTCTTGAATGGACTTGCTAAAATTTTTGTGAGTGGAATGAACAAGATAGATTTTATAACATGTCCTTTCAGTGTACATTACACCTATTTTGTTTTAAAAATCCTTTATTTTTTGGTTTGATGATTAAAGAAATTGTGATTATACAGAATGGTAAATACTGGAAAACTATTATGAAAAAGTCCTGTTTTTTCCATCCTATAGGGAAAAAAGTCAATTGTAATGTCATATTTAGCATTTAGCCATGACGTGGATATTGCAGGATAAAATGCGTTACTTGTTTTTTGGTTTTTGTTTTTACTTTAGTTCTATTTTTTTTTTTTAATAGAAACTGTGAAAATATGAGAATTCATTTCATTCACATAAATATATTTTGAGTATAGAATGTAGGATTGAACTGAGTATTTAACGTACAGAGCTGCAGATTTGATGTAATAATTCATGTATATGAGGTGGTCAGTGTTCATGATTCCAATGTGAGTTGTAATGTTTTTCAAGGTCAAGTTACAGATTTAGCAGTGCAGCCCCACTTCAGCATTATAGTGGTTTCAAAAGGGAAATAAAAAGATACCAAACAACACTTTATAAGAAAATTATGAGGTTTTATCAAGAGTAGAAGGCAGAGTTTTGAACAACATTTTCTTTTCTCTTGAACATTTAGTAGTCCCTGCCTCATGTGCTGACCGGGACATCAGTGCTGTCTGCATTTTTTCCCCAGAAGTTTTATTTCTACTTTTTTAAGAAGAGTAATTTTTGAGACAGCCATGACAGCTCTGTCATTTCACTCACACCTCTACATTTCTCTTTCTGTTGTCAGTCAGCAGACAGTAGTCACAGTATCTTGATGATCATGATTGATGGCAAAATATATGGGAATTGTAAGAAGGGGCATTGAACATTCTCTAAAACAATCATTTTAAGCTTTTAATTTTATAAGTACAATAAGAAGTTAGAAAAGCCCCTGTTTACCTGTTGATCTAGCATTTATTGTTTTGTACTATATATATAGTATAGATATAAATAACTATTTTTTTAGAACATAAACCGAAATACAGAAAGTTGTGCAGATGCTGTCTCAGTTCAGTGTTTACAATATATAATGGATAATTTACTTTTCTTTCCAATTTCATTTTAACTGACTAATTTTCCGTCAAACCCTGAGGCTTATATGACAAGGAAAGAACTGAGAGCAGTAGTAAAAAGACTAAGTCATGTTTTCCTTGAAAGAACTTCTTATGTTCTTTGAAAGTAAAAGTCATATCAATTATACGATTAAGTAAATAAAATGTCTATTTGGGAAGGGAGAAATAGATACTGGGCTTTCATATTGGCAGAATTTCTGTACAGAAGGTGGTAGAAAATATGAAAAAAGAATATATTTCTGGTTTGGTGCTGTGCATGAAACTTATTACAAATTATTTTAGGAAAAAAGAAACTGAGGTGTATAAGCTTGAATACTGTACAATGGCTTTTGGATTTTCTGTTTGTACCAAGTAATCACCTTTTGAGCTTTGAAAATCAGCATATTCAAGTAGCTGGTTTGCTTGCCTGTTTAAGATATAGCAATATTTGAGGCTGAATAAGCACATCACTTGCGCTCTGTTACTACTCTGATGGATAAAGTCTAGATTGTTTACAGACACCAGTATACAGTACCTATCTTTTAAGTTTTTTGGCAGCTAAATGAGCTGCACAAGGTAAAGGGTTATATTTGGTATGTATTATGATGAGTGTTGTGAGATTTCAATTGTTTTTTAAATCCTTGCGAGTGGCATAACTATGCTGGTGAATTGTTGAATGTGGATACAGTCATGCCATAAATGGTACATAACTTATTCTGAGCAGATAACTGAGCATATAACTCATTTTGAGCAGAAAACTGATAAAAGTTGTACACGCAAAAGATCTCTTAATGATACAAGCTGCACGTCCAGAATGGAAGGGGATTCTAGGGAGGATATTCTGGCAGCTATACTGGCAAACCCTTTTATATCTGGGTCATGTATCAGGAGAGCTGTCACATTACCTACTGGTGTGCAGTAATTATTAAATGTGGGTCCTGTGGAGACTGGTGCTGTGAAGGGAGGCACCTTCAAGATGATAGCTGGCAACAGTCAGAGCCTAGGATTTTTAGAGGGCACAGGGATGTTAGCTTCCACATTCTCCTTTAGGGATGAGAAGTAATGATACTGGGGAAAAGCCAACAGATTCCAGTACAGTTTCTGAAGAATGCTTCTGAGAGTAAGAATAAAGTTTCATCTTTTTCTTTCTGAATAGGTCTCTAAAGTATCTCTGTATGGCCACATTTTTAACACAGGCCCTAGTGTTATCCATAAATTACTTGAAAAACTCATCTTTGCTGTTTGTTTGAAGTGAACATGGGACAGCTTCAGCGTGGGTCATATATTCCTTGCCTCTGCTGTCATAGTAATGGCTCATAGCAGTCACTTTGTCTCATTGTGGCATAATCTTGATCAGAGCTTTCTCTAATTTTATTTCCACTTCAGGCTGAAAAATGAGTAGTCGATGAAACTGATGTTGTAAGGTTAAGAAACAGGTTTATTTGCAAGACAATCTAAGTGCATATTCTACTTCTGATAGCACATGTGCATCCCATCTGGACTGGTTCATGCTACAGTGGGGGCTGTCCATTCCAGACTAGAAATTTGTGTCTGGAAAGAAGCACTCTTCAATGAACCATGCCATTTTTAGAAATATATCTTCTATTACACAGGAAACTGCAAGGTAGCATTTTTCTTCAAAATAAAGTAGTCAGATTCAAGAAATGTTAACATTTAAATGACACATAGAGTAGAAAAAATGAATATTAAGTAAATGAATACAAAAGGTGACTCTGAGGCATATGAATCACTGAAAGTTTTTTGGCACTAAAATTCCTCACAAAGTTGTTTAAAGGCTTGAACAGAAGGGATGGGGGGAAGGAGTTTTGTTTTATATCACTGTTCAATTTTATATTCAAATTGTAGAAATCTGGTCTGATGATCATTTTTTGAACATGGAATCATGGGAAATATTTTGTTTTCCCTGTGAGCCAAGGCAATGTATTTATTTCAAGTTTTATTAAATGAGTTATAAATTTTCCTAGCAATTTACTCATAGCTCAAGAGGTTTAATTTGCATGTGTTGCCTTTTACAATATGCTTTTCGTAATGTTGCAGATGCTTCTTCCCTAGCTTCAGTAAACAACAGGCAGTTGGCCAGGTTTTTGACTGAACGTTTGCCAACTCTGGGAAATATTAGTTAACTCTCTAGTGGCAACTGAATGATGTTTTTAGCCGACTTCATCCAATATAAAGATTAAACATATTATGAAGTAAAAAAGCAAGTTGTAAAACCAGCAATATGCTTGACTATACACAGGGAAAAAGATTTCTTTCTGCAGTATAATCTCCTCTCCTCTCTTCCTCTCCTCTCTCTTCCTCTCCTCTCTCTTCCTCTCCTCTCTCTTCCTCTCCTCTCTCTTCCTCTCCTCTCTCTTCCTCTCCTCTCTCTTCCTCTCCTCTCTCTTCCTCTCCTCTCTCTTCCTCTCCTCTCTCTTCCTCTCCTCTCTCTTCCTCTCCTTCTTTTCTTTCTTAAAATAAATAAATAAAATTGATTTCCCCAAATGGGTTATTTTCAGAAATTTGTTTGAAAATTGGTATGCAATACGTATTTCAAGGAGGTTTGACTCTGATGGTTCTGCTCTGATTTTGGATAGCCCATAGGCTGAGTTTTATCTTCAGTGCATGAATCCAGTCCATAGCAAGGGTATTTTGCAGATGAGATGGCAGACTGCTTTGCAAGCAATTGGGGTAACCATTGCCTGCTTGTCCTATAGATTTATTCCATACAGCCTATAGTGCAGTAGAGCTCAACTCTTATCTCAGTACCCCCGTGGTGTTCAGCTTTCTCCAGGATTCTTGCACCGTTCTGGGGACTGTCTCCTGAGCAAGTCAAGTCATACTCTTTCCCAGTCAGGAGCTACCTGTTTGTGGATTGTTCAGCTGCTGCCAGCAAAATCTGTGGCCAAGTTTATGTCTGCTCCTGGTAGTGAGAGGTTCAGTAATATTACCTTCTTATTCAACGTGTTGTCAACATGGTATTTCTGGAACTGAGATGTGATTTTCAAGTTGGTTGAAGTTGGTGAATTGGTCCTGAAATTATAGTTCAGAAGATATATGCAAAGATGGCTTGTCAGTGTGCTTACATAAGAAAATGAGGCCAATCATGAATAAAAGAGAAATGTCAAACATCTTCAGCATCTTGCATGATGTGCACTTGGAAATAATTACAGGCAGGCCTGTGATGAAATGCTGTCAGTGTAAGTGGGGCAAAAGGACAAGCTTGAAGGGATGGCTTGGCTTTGAATTGCCTGACTTGACATTCACTACTCTTGAAAAACTTGTATCTGTGGGTCTGTGAACATATTTTGGTTAACTATTATGAGCACTTGATCATAAATGAAGCATGACATGACATCACTTGAAAAATGATGAGACTGAAGCAGTGGAAAATTCTGAATCCTTTTGGTATTTGTCCAAGCTACTCAAGGCTTTTTATTTGGGCATCTGAGTATGTTTGCATTTTTATTGGCGTTACTTTTTGCTCCAAGAGAGCTCTGATGATAATGTAGATAGCTTTGGGCTGAAATTAAGTAAAATTAAATAAAATGAAGAAAATGTATCAGCCAGTGATTCTTCATGACTTATCCAGTGTTATGTTCCTCACTTAATCATATTACCCCTTCCACAGAGTTTTCTATTTGTGCACAGGTGTTGCCTCTGTATGTTAAAACTTCAGCAGGTTGGGTAAAGTGGGATGCTTTGATGAGCAGATGACTGCTCTACATGCACTTCTAAATTTCCTTTCAAGTGGTAAGGAAAAGTAGAATCTATGAAAAAAAAAGTGATTTTTTTTTTTTTCACAAGTTTAGCATTAGAGAAGTTCCATTTAATTTCTCAAGTGAGGCCCAATTGGTGCCTCTGTTAGGATACAGAGAAGATGAATATCAGATGATTTGTTCTGTCCTCCATGCCAGAAGCATGGAGTATTGCTGTAGTGATGTCATAAACTGATATCCTAGTCAGACCAGCAAGAATTATATGCCCTTTTACTTCTCTAACAAATAGCATATATGACCCATTGGATTTCACTCAGGCTGGATGAATTTGTTTTCCCCAACATTTCTCGTTTTCATCTTCCCCCTCCCTGGTGCCATGTGGGATGGGAGGCATGTTGCCTAGCAACTGGTTAAAAGCTCTGAATGGTGGGCCTAGTCCAGCCATGCAGAGTTGGAGCATGGACACCTGGGGCCAAGGGGTGATTTCGATCCCTTTTGGTGATTAGGACAAACTTTGGACCTTGGTTTCTCTAAAAGTCTGACTCTTGAACATTTCCTCCTCTGACAACCCAGCTGTGTAAAGGGTCCCATACACTCCAGTGTTTCCTAAGCGAACTTGTAATAGAGCCCATGTCTGTAGGTTTGGCAGCTGGTACTAGCAGTCACTTGTCACGTATCACTTCATAGTAAAGAAATAAAAGTGTTTTCTCTAAGTGTTTTTAAGATTATGATATTTAGACTGAGCAAAGTACAAACGCAGTGCATGGATGTATATATATTACCTACTGCAGAAATTCTCTAAGAACAGAGAGCTCCAACAATGTGTTATAATTCTACTGTTGCAGAGGAGAAAAAAAAAGTGCCATTGCACATGGTTTGAAAACGCTTGCATATTTTGTATTATGAGGGATGCTCTGAAAGTAATGCCCCCTATTTTATTATGTTGGCCAATGATGTCAGAGGCAGATGTTGGTTGTGTGACAGAAGAGCTTGAACCTTCATGCCTATAATCCATTACATAATAACACAATGGGAGCTGGGATTGTTCAGTCTGGAGGAGGCTGAGGGGAGGCCTTATTGCTCTCTATAACTACCTGAAGGGAGGTTTTAGTGAACTGAGGTCAGCCTCTTCACTCTTGTAATTAATGATAGGACTCGAGGGAATGGCTTCAGGTTGTGCCAGGGGAAATTCAAACTGGATGCTAGAAAATACTTCTTCCCCAAAAGAGTGATCAGGTGCTGGAATGGGCTACCTTGCGAGGTGGTGGAGTTACCAACCCTGGAGGTATTTAAAGAATGTTTAGACATCGTGTTGAGGGACATGGTTTAGAGAGAGCTATTGGTGATAGGTGGGTGGTTGGACAGGATGATCTTGTAGGTCTTTTCCAACCTGGGTGATTCTATGATTCTATGATTTTGCTGCTGTGTGACAGATAACAGCAGAGAGGGGCAATCTGACACAATGGTGTCCAACGTGGAAGTGCATACAAAGCAAAGGTGTGCCACTGAATTCCTCCATGCAGAAAAAATGGCACCAAATGTTTATGGCAACCAAACTGGGTGTGAGAACAATTGAAGAGGTGGGTGGTGTGTTTCAGCAGTGGTGACAGGAATGTAAAAGAAGCAATGTTGCAAATGGTGGTGCAGATTTTTAGAAGCACGGCATGTAGGCTTTTGCTCATCTCTGGTGAAAATGCATAGCTAATAGAGGTGACTGTATATATTAAAAAAAAAAAAAAAGTGTTTTGTAGTTGAGAATTTATCAAATACCATTATTAAGCTCTTTGTATCTGTTGTAGTTTCCAGAGAAATAAATAGGCAGCATTACTTTCAGAGTGACCTACTTATTTTAAGTGAACACTTGATTTTAATAAGGCATTTACTTTATAGTACTCATGAAATCCAGTCTGAAGTGAAGTAGAGGTATGTGAAAGCTGAGGTGATTGCTGTGACCTGCTTACAGGAAGCCTTCAAGCAGTGTCCCTCAGTAATGCATGCATGTGTTCAGACTACAGTGGCCAGGGGACTCTGGCAAAACAAAGGCTTCTGTTTACCTAGGCTCCTAACTTTTTGGACCCGGTAAGATGATTGTGTGAGAAGCACATCATTTACTAGACATTTAATTACAGTAGAAGCCATGCCTCTGGCTCTTAGTGTCCCAGGCACCGAGCCCAAATTTTCCTTTTGGCCTGTGTGATGCCACTCAGGGTTTCCTGCCCCTGGGTGTGGTCAAGCTGTTGACCACAGGTGTTACCAATCACTCACAAGTATAATCTGTGAGCTATACAGAAAAAAAAGTTTGGTCTGCCAGCTTCAAATGTGGCTGGAAGTTTTTCCTGCAGTACAGTGCTTATGGAAATGATGCATGCAGTCGGACTCCAATTATGGGGAGATGGGAGTATTTAAGGTATTGCAGTAGTATCTCCTTGAAAAGCAGTCTGTGAATTTTGACTGATGTGGCACTTCAGGACTATAACTGAAATCATACTTGTTATAGAAGAATGGTCACTAAATCAATTTATGTAGTACATATTTCTTTACACTTACGTTATAATTATTCAAAGAACATCTTCTTTTCCATTGTGCTGCACATTGTGTGTCCATTTGCTTTCATGTTATTCAGTGATTTTTTCTACTGAAAACAGAAAATGAAACAGTATTGTTCCTGTACTGCATAGAAGTGTAGCTACATGCAGCCTGGTTCTCCTTCATTTTCAATGCAATAAATACATAAATAAAAAATCAAAGGTAGGAGGCAGAATTTTCCTTTGATTTCCACAGACGCAGCATGCCATTTTTATAACAGAAGTGTAACAGGGAGGTAAAAATGTGCTTGTATTTGCCAGCTGTTTAATGCAATAACTAGTGTAGTCTGTATTATTTCTATGATGATCAGAAGATGCATAAACTCTTCTTAATTCAAAATTCATATATATCAAAATTTTTTAGAACCAAATTGAATTGTACTGCACAAAACTTACGCTTCTAAAGCAATTTATATAACAGTTCAAGGGTTTGGCTCAGGCTGTATGTTTTTCTGCAAGTCTAGTTACAACTGTCAACACTTTTCTAAAATAACATTTTGCAGTTTTGAATTCTCTTCTACTTTGGTCCCACAGTCATGCAAATGTTATCTGGATCTACACAGGTCACTCTGAAAGTAATGCCTTCTCTTTATTTCCAAGGAAGCTACAACAGATACAAAGAACACAATAATGCTGTTTGATAGAGCAATTTCTCAGATTCAAAGCAGTATCTTTCAACACCATCACCATCAATAACTGATTTGTGTTGATAAACTAATCAAGGCACAGTTCTACTCCTCTTTTTGTGGTGTATGGCAGTCCAGAACATAACTTATCATTCATGTCACTGTCACCACTGTTGAAATGAACCACGCCACTGCCTCACTATGCTCATATCCACTGTTTGGTCTCCTAAAATGTTCAGCAAGTGTTGATAGATGTCAATGGATGCCTTTTTTTTTTCCCAGATGAAGGAATTCAGTGACACACCTTTGCTCCATACACACTTCTGTGTCAGACACCATTGTGTCTGACTGCCCATCTGTCATATGGCAATAACATGGCAACAGGATATTGATGGGAAGATTCAAATTCTAGTACCATACAACCAATATTTGCCTCTGATGTTGTGAGCCAATAAAAGCACAATAAAATAGGAGGCATTACTTTCTAAGCAACCTTTTTAAGTAACTGATCTCTAAATCAACCGCAAATTACTGTTTTATGTAGAAGTTCAGAAAACATAACAGGCTGCCTGACAAAAGGAACTGCAGCCCCAGAAAGCTCAAGTTTTCTGAATATGTGAGGGTATTGTTTTGAAGTGAAAATTTAATGCTTTCCTCTGGTTTTTAATTGAATTAAGATAAATATTTCACTATATATCTTAGATTAAGAAATGCTTTATAGACACGTGTGTGATACCAGTGCTGAAACCTTAGCATAGTTTCAAACAAACAACAAGAAAAAAAAGTTTTCATTTTCCTTCTACCTTCCTAAATTGGTCTTGTGAGTCATGATGTTATACTTTTGGTGTCATTCACAACATATCTGTACAACTTCTAAAAGGAAAAAAAAAAAACAAAACACCTCTTCATCACAAAAGGAAAGCCTTTAATTATTATTATGTTTAAAACTAGGGAAACACTTGTAGGAGGGAAGAGTTAGCTTGACCATTCATCTTTTTAGTAAGAATTTGTTTTAAAAACAGAATTTTCAGATAATGAGTGTTGTTTTTTGTTGCTGTTTCTTGTTTTTAAAATATATCATTTCAAAGGTAGCTGTCATTTTATGCTCATGCTTCAGCCGGGGAAGACCTGAATTTTTACATATACCATAATGAATTTCAGCAAACTGTTGAATGTGGTAAAAATCCAGTATTGTTCTTCTTTCTGTACAAATAATTTAATTGCATAAAGTTATTCATAGTGTTTAATTCCCCAATTCCCTCCCCCCACCCTTTATTTTATTTTTTACCTTTTTTCTTAATTATTTTAGACTTCAAATAGTTTGCTTATATGATAATGTTAATGAATGCTGATGTTGAAAACTGACAGCATTATCAATACCTTATTTATTCTATTTTAGGCTCTGTTTCCTGTTTTTATCTCAAATCTTATATCTTTTCTGTTGTAATAGTATCTCTTTAGTTATTTGAATTAGAAGTGATAGTTTAGAAGATCAGTCTGTCCTAAAGGGTCAGTGGTGAAAGAAAAATGCTAAAATAGATAAAATTGCTTTGTCTTGATTTTTATACATTTCCTACGTTGATTAGGGGTAAGCTGCTGTCAAGATCTCAGTCCTTTGCAAGCATGTGTTATGGCAGGATATGAGTGCCTGCACACTCACCATTCTGTACTACCAGTATGTATTTTTAAAGTCTCTCAATGTTTGACTAATAGATTTGTATGTTTGATACAAAGCTGCCTATGATGTGAATGTTATTCTGAAACCATTACATCAAATCATGTAGGCAAGCATTTAATTCTTCTGATAAGTTCTGAATCCAAACCAACAGGTTGTGAAACAGCTAGAAGTGCAAGAAAACCTTGCTAGGTTGAACTGCCTTGGCAGTGGAGGCTTTGCTCATGGAGAGAAATAAAAAGAGAGATGTAGATCCTGTCAGTATGTACTTCTCAAGGCCTATCTCACTTGCAGTGAGGTGGTGAGAACCTGATGGTCCTGCTGCTTTGGCAAGTACTGCCATTTGTCACTGTCTTGACATACACATTTCTGCATGAGGGACACAAAGAGAAATAAGGCATTAGCATCTTTCATGCAGCAAGAGCATTGCTGTTTTTCACACATTGGGAAACATCAGTCTTGGTGGGTTTTTTTTTGTCCAGTGAGCAAAACTACTGCTAATTCAGTAGCATCTCTTAAAAGAGGTCTGAGAAATGATCTCTGGATGCAGTACACTGCAAAGCGGTAACACTGCAGAAACTTTGGAAAATATTCTTTGTCATTAATATCTAGTTTCCTTCTGTCTAAAAGGCAGAGGCTATGGAAGTGAAGTGGAAACAACTATGGGGGGTTGTTAATCCTTCTCTCTTGTGTATGGCTTACCACAGTGCCACAGCTACTTACAGTTGCTATTTTGTGATCTTCCTTACTGCAGTGATGTGACACTTATCCATGTCTTGTGATTTTATTTGAAAGACAATGAAAAAAAGTTTCAAGCAAAATAAATATACTTCAGGATTTGGGAGAATCAACTGTATTCTGTGACAGAAGATATTAGACTGGCTGCAATGAGGAGAACTGAACTAATCTAACTTAAAGGGGGTCAAGGTGCCTGAGCCTGCTTTGTTTATTTGTTTATTTTTTCACTGTTAGAGCTTTGTGTGAGATATTCAATTGAAATCTTAATATTTTAAAATAAGATACTTTTAAGTGAGAAGAAAGAGACATCATGATGTACCTTGACATCTCTATCAGTAGGACAAGTCTCCTTAGATAAGGTCACAGATACAGAAATTTCCCCTCTTTATTTCTATGGGAACTACAACAGATATGAAGATCACAATGACACTATTTGTTACAGCAAATTCTCAGCTACAAAACAGTTTTTCAACATAGTTCCAACCATTAGCTATGTATTTTTGCCAGCAGTGACTAAGAGCCTGCATGCTCATAAAAATATGCACTGCCATCCAGAATGTCTTTCACTTCATTATTGCTACTGCTCAAATGTACTGCCCACTGCCTCACCATGCTTGCATTCACTGTTTGGCCTCCTTAAACATTCAGCAAACATCAGTGAATGTCAGTGGGTGCCATTTTATCCACATGGAGGAATTCAATTCCACACCTTTTTCTTCATGTGATCTTCCATGTCATGTACCGTTTTGTCAGACTGGCCCTCTGCTGCCATCTCGCACAACAAAGTGTAATGAAATATTGGTGGGAAGGTTCAGCCTCTACTGACATCCCATCAACACCCACCTCTGACATTGTGGGCCAACATGATAAAGCAGGAGGCATTACTTTCAGAGCAGTCCTCATACTTCATTTCAGAAGAGATATACATGAGTATGTTCTAACTCACAGGCAAATCACTAACACCCTTCCAATGTAGGTACCATTTTGTATTTCAAAAACAAACAAAATTAGATTAGGTTGAATATGTTAGAATGTGTTTCTGCCTCTTCCCATTTCCCACCAGCCTCATACCTTGTCAGTAATATTATTGTGCTTCTCTGACTTTGACTTATAGTGCGTGCACCGGTGAATGACCAAGGTTTAAACATTCATTCAACATTAGCATGTATAAGAAATGTAGGATACTTTCATTAATTGGATTAGGGTTATATGTGTTTCATTTAAAAGCTGCAGTGATCACTAATGGAATGACCTTGAAGTCATTATCTGTTACGAAGCAGAAGAAAAGATTGTTCTTCATGTTCAGTTGTATTTGTCACTAATTGTGAATATAATTTTCAGATAACTGCCCTTATTTTTTTTTAAGCTAAGATTGGCTAAGTTCTTTGAGCTAACATTTTATAATGTTATACTGATTCTAAAAAGTGGATTTATTTACTTATTTTCCAATAAGATCTCAGCCTTCTTTGTAAGCTGTAGTTTATACCAAGTACAATGTATACTGCTCAAAATTTCCTTTTTCTTTAGAAGGTCTTTTTGAATTTTTTTTTTCAAAATACAGTATCACCAGGGAGGTTATGTATTTCAGGTACAATATTACTTAGAGATCAGTTGCTGTTAAAAAATACACTATGCTGAACCAAGTGGTTCAGAGCACTATTTATTAGGTTTTTGTACTTTATCTAAACAGGTATATAACAAGTAGGTATTGCTATTAGATGGTCCCTCAGATTTAAAGTATTGTTCCCTCCATATCTCCTCAAACGTAGGTCATCTTGCTATTAAGAAACCATTAGCTGCTCTAATTCACATCATTTTATTTGTCCTACTAAAATGGCTGCTCAATGTTTTCAGAAGTGCGTACAAAGAAACTAAAACTAATAGTTTTGTAGTTTTATTTCTTCTCTCTCAGAAAGCTTTTCTCAAACAATGATCAGCAGTAACAATGGATGACTCAGGTGATGAGCAGCACAACAAAACAGCAATAGAAAAAGGCAGTAGTAGTACATTCATAGTTTTCAGAGTAAATAAACAGTTTCCTGAGTAATAGTTGTATTACCTAATATCTGGATAAATGTTTAGATTTAACTAGACTTTAATTCTGGCAGTTTTTCTGTTCTTTTTGGATCAGATTAAAGCAGCCTTGGGTTGGCTTTAATTTTGTGGCTAATCCAATGTGGATCAGTCCAATGTGATGCATCATAGCCAGAACCAGCTCTATTGGCTTGGGATGAAGCAGAGAGTTAAATAAAGTGACTGCTAGATTGTTTCAGGAGTCAGGCAGTGAATGTACTGCATTAGCAGTGAAGAAGACAAATCATTTTCCCCTCAGAACTCCCTAATTCTTCCCTAATTCTGGATTGTAATGGGGGGGTTGTAGGAGGTGAGAGCTGAAACACAGTTGTGCTTTAGGGTGTGTCATACCTCTCTTTGTCAGAGCTTTAATTAATTTTACACAGTGTATTAAATATTAGTAAAATTAGATGAGTTTTAAACAAACAAGAGCAGAAAACCCTACTATTCTTGTAGATTTTCATTAAGATTCTAGAAAACACGTTACAATCTCACTTGAGTGATCCTCATGTTTTTTCTTAATATCATAATTGTTTTCAGTTCTTATTTAATATGTAATTTCCCCCTTTTCACCATGCCATTAATGCCTCTACTTGGGCATTAATCACTGGTGTGCAATGAAGATAGAGGATGGGTGAAATATTTCAGGTGAGTCATTGATCTAATTTGGAAAGGTTTCTGTGAGAAAAGTATGACTTTGATTTATATGGGAAGATTGTCTGTTATTGGGATATACATGTTGGAATTTATTATCAAGAATCTGTTTTTAATTTTAGAGAATGTTTACTTAAAACTACTGTGTGTCAGTGCTCAGGAAAAAAACCTACTTAGCATTTAATTTTAGATACTTGCCATAGTGGACAGTAAAAAATGGGTCCCCAGAATTCGTGGCATCATTATGAATCTTACCTTCTGGCAGCCCCTGCCCGCAGTTTGTCTTTGAAATCTCCTTGTTGCTTGTTAACCCTGCTCTGACATGTAAGTGCTCCCATTTATTTATTGGACTTTGTCCATTTATGAAAAAGTATGGGAATTATTAATGGTTTAGTATCTATTAATGCATTACTTGGGTGGAATTCAAATTCTAGTATTTATGGTAAACCCCTTTATAATGAAATGAGCATAGAAATAGGAATGCTGATTCTTAAAGTGTGTGTCTTTTTCTATCAGAACAATTGTCTGTAAAATTTGATTTTACAGCTTTTTTTTTTATATAGCCAAAAATAAGAAATAAGCACTCTATGTGTGAACGAGAATGATTAAGAATATTTCTGTAGACAATTAAAAATGTAAATAAACTGATTTATTGAACAGTGTATTGGGTACACTGACACGGACTGAGGTTTTCTGTAGAAAGCTGATACTCTTTTCTAACAGCAAATTCCCATAAAATGAGTGGACTTCTGGTTTGCCAGGGCAGGTAGCAGATATGCGTTCTATGTCAGATCTAAACATCCAAAGCTGAGAGTAAGATAAAGAAATGCCATCCTGATATGGTTTGGTTTTAACTAGAAGGGCTTAATTTTATTTTTTCTTGCCCTAGTATAGGGAAGAAGTTTATAGTCTTGCACTGTACCATAAAAACTTCCTTATTGCTTTCTCCTGATCTTTCACTTTCATCAGTTGCATCAATGATGCAAATAGGGAAAAATTGTGTGTAACATCAATAACACTACAGGTTTTGTTCATGTGGTCGAATGTTTCATGCTGTATGAACATGCAAAAGAAGTATTTTAAATTTGATGGCATTTCTGTATTTTTTTAATATATCTTTTTAGTAGTGCTTTATTAAATGAAATGTTAATCTTGAAAATATTCAATGCTAAGTATGAACAATAGTAATCAAATCCTGTGTCTCTTCACTTAAAAGCCGAGCCCATCTGTCATAAAGCATGCCCTATGGCTATATATCAATTTTAAGCATTGAAGTTACACAGTATTATCTTAGCATTAGCTTAACTGTCAAATAAAAATAAAAATTAATAAGCTGGAAAAAAGAAAGAAGAGGAGACATTCCTCATTTGAAATTCTTAACTGATCTGGCATAATTGAAATGCCTTTTAGTAGAAATGTTATCTTTAATTCAGGTGAGATGCAACTCTCAATACAGTTTTTATGGTAGGCCAATAATTTGTGGAGTGCAAAATTGTAAGGGTATAAATGCTGATGAATTCCAGCCCTCCTCCTCCTACCTTGCTGACAAGTAGCATAAGTTTGGAATTAAAGAAGGTCCAGGCAATTTTTCCACGTTAAGATCTCTGTCTCTTCACTCAAACAGGTGACAAAAAAATATGTGCTAAGTACTGTTTTTTTTATTTACAATTTAATAACTGTTATAGGCAACTGTGATAGATTTTTTCTTAATGCACTGTTAGCTTGAACAGCAAGCAAATACTGTTGTTCTGGTATCAACCAAAGAACAAGCACTAAAAATATTTTGTCGGATGATCACTGGGGTACAGATTGGACAGGAGTGATATTACATCGCGTTTTACAAAATAAAGAGAAGTGGTAGCTGGTAGCTCAGAAAGATCTATAAAGTGGGTATCATTGCTAAATAAGTTATTTAACCTTGCACTATGAATACTAAAATTTTCTTCTTTTCAAGTGTGATGACAAAAGACCAGAAACACTTCTAATGGATAAGTCTAATGCATTACTGTCATAAATGTTCTTTCAATGTGTATATATAGAAAGAGAACAATGGGCTGCAATGTACTGCGTATTCTGCTAAAATTCACTTAACAGCTGAATAAGCAATCTTAAAAGCACCTGTTTCAGGTCTCTACTTTATATAATATAATTAAGTATTTGTTCACTTGTTGGCTATTCTCAGACTTGGTTATTGTCCTGCTGTTTATATTTCCTGTGTGAATGTTTTATATTGGCAGAGGTCTTCAATGAGAGGTTACTAACTCCCTCTCTCCAAAGTATGAATTGTATAGAGAGCATAATTTGACATGATTAAATATTGGCAAATCACCATAAAGCAAAGAATTGAAATAAATGGCTAATTTTTACTTTTCTGAAAGATTCTAGGTAGGATAATTCATAGTTCTGTCACCCAATAAGACAACTTTCTTGCTGATAACGCTTACCTAGGTTAGCTGAGACCTTTTCTCAGGTATAATTAGGATAGATGGGTAGGCAACATGACAACACATAGAATTCGTCATGAATGTTATTAATGTATATTAATTAAAAAAAAAAAAAAGGTAGTGTTCAGACATCTGACAATTCTAATGTAATTGTCCTGTTATTGAAACTGACCCACATTTTACTTCATATGAAAAATAGGAGTCTGCAGAAGGAAAGAAAGAATAAAATTCGATTAAAATGTTACTGGAGTAGATTACCTAAAAGTATATTTGGATCCTGTCATTTTATCTAGAATTATAAATGCACGCAATTATTGTTATCATGGTTTGACTTTGAGTATAGAAAATGATAAAACTTTCCAAAATTACTTCTGATGTAAATAAAAACAAACAAAACAATAAAAACACCCAAACCAATTAATAACAACAAAACATCCAACAACCACAGTACTGGAGAGACCTCCAGACTGAGACCTGTTTAAAAAATACAAAAACAAACAAACAAACAAAAAAACCTGAAGTTTACTGCTCTTTATACACACCAACTGCCACCTCTTTGTAATATCTCACAAGGGTTTAAATAGATTGATACACTTGAGCTGTCGATATAGGAGATGCTATCTACCATTCTAAACTTTTCTTGCAGTTACTCTGTAAAATGTCTAAAGTTTATCAGCTGTCTCTATCTGAGGATTCTACAGTGGAAAATTATATTTGCAATTTATTTGCTGTAGTTCCTGTTACAAGACAGTTTCTTTACTTCTCCTTAAGATTCACGTAAACGTACATTCTTTTTCATACTCCTTCTGCCTTCAGTGTTTTGTTGTGTAACTCAGAGAAGGCTGATGATACATCATCGCACTGAGATCTTCTCAGAGGCTTGGAGGGACTCCACTTGGCAGTGTGTTCACTTGTATTCTGTGCTTCTACAATAATAGCTTATTATAATATAATAGCCATATTATAATTTTTTTTTTTTTTTTTTTTTTTTTTGCTTTTCCAAAGAGGTACTGAAGAACAGGAAAGAGTTCACACAACAATGAAAATAAATAGTGTGTGAGAGGTGGAAAAACTCATGAATGGAGCAAGAAAACATGTGATAGCTTTATGTTAGAATGGGCAGAAATATGAAAAGATGGAACAGTGCTTTGTCTTCATAATAGCAGTTTAAAAAAGATGTGTGTGGGAGAGTTAGTTAAACAAAACAGCATATTTGCAGTGGGTAAATGCATGGTGTTCCCATTTGAGGGATGACTAGATTAGTTTGGTATGAACTGTCATTGGTGTCAAGAAACAGAAAAAAAAACCAAAGTCAGTGTTGATAAGATTTTGTGAACGGTTGTTGACACAAGGATGTTTGGAAATGATGAATAAACTTGTTTTAGAGTTAAAATGAAATCCTTATTTCTTCATACTCTCTAAGCACACTAAGGCAATGCTCAAGACAGCATGGGAAACTATGAACTTTGATGATCATAGTGTAGTTTTGACCCATTAATGTTAATCCAACAAAGTCTCATAGTGGGAGATCAGCATTTAGTATTGCTGTGAGTAGGCCTGAGTTGATATTAGATAGAGCATTGAATCTTCTCAAATGAGGGAAATGAATCATGAAAATATTTGAAGCCTTCCTAGCCATGTCATTTCACAAATTGAATTGATTTTTGCCAGTCTCAAAGTAGGTAGTTAGGTCCATTTTATCCTGGGGAAATACAAGTTTACTTTTTTGGGGTAAAATTAGAAATGTATAAGTAATGATATAAAGGAAATGACTAGGTAGCTCTTGGCTCTGTCCGTCACAGTACTTCCAAATATGAAAAGAATAAAATTTATAGAACAAATGAACAAACAAACCACGGAATAGTAATTTTAGTTATGTCCTGAATCTATTCCATTTATCTATAGTATTTAACATGAATTCTGCTTGGAATGGTGTTGTACCTGTGAGGCAGTTTCATAAAGGCACTATGTTTTTTATATAACATTTTGTCCCTTTAGAAATTATCATGACGCATGTCAGGAGCTTTCACACTGAAAAAAATATGTCACATTAGCTTCCAAGTTTCTGATTGTCTAAATAACACAGTAACTCAACATACAGCTGTCTGGCATTTTGACAGTACAATAACCCATAATTCTTTCTGCCACTCAGCGCTTCAAGGTTAGCATTTTGTAGTTTGCTCTCAAGGAGTATTCATTTAAATTTTCAAGAGGCAAAGAGTTGAATGCTGTCTTATGCCGTTATTTTGATTTATATTTTATTTACTTTTCTATTGCATTCTATTGTTTCATTTTATTTTTTTTATTATTTTTATTTTGATTATTTATTTATTTACTTTAAATCCACATATATGCATGCGTATTTTTTTAACCTACATCTTTCCAGGAGATCACATATTCATCTACATCTCAGTTTTTCAGAGAATTGAAGGCAGTGAGTATTTATTAGGAGTTCTTATAGCAGGAGTTTATCATGCAGTACTGGAAGTATCATCTCCTCTAGTGTATTGCAAGGAAGCACAAACTTGTTTAGTTGTTAGCAGGTTCTTCACAGAAAAATGTGGAATGTATCAGTGGCTTTTGGAAGCATTGTTGTCAATTTCTCAGTGTTATTAAATCTCAGATACAGAGACTGGCTACACTTCGGTTTTTAATAGGAGTTTTTCAAACTCCTTGATGACAAAAAAAAAAAACCAAAAACCCTGTTTTTCTTATAAAAGGGATTTTCTGTTGAGAAAATGAGTATTTGTGAGTAATGAGAAGTCCACACTGGAAATAATGATAATAATACAGATTTTGTTGGAAGCGACACATTTCAAAATTGGTGCAAGTTATTCCTTGTGTAACTATTCTGGCCTCCACTGATGCATATTAAATGACCTCCTACTAACTCTAACTGATGTTTTGTGGTTTTTTTGCAAAGAAATTACAGATAAGAGATTCTGAATCTCTCTTCATCTCTCACCTATAAAGAAAGTATAAAATAATAATTTTTAATGGACTTGTCCGTTAAAATAGAGCCTGCGCCTCTATTTTCCCCTACTTTACATGTACGGTTTCATGCATGACTCAGTGAAGACTTTCAAGCATAATGCCAAGCACTGTATTGCTTTTGCAAAGAGCAACATACTAAAACCTGATGTAAACATAGAAGGAGCACTAAATCTCTGGCTAATTTGAAATTAGACTTGCAAGCCACACCATGGGTATTTATGGTCACACTGATTACTGGAAAATATTTTTGTTTTGTTATTAGAAAATAATTAGATTTTGTATACTGCAACTGATTGCAATACAATACAAATATACCATAATTTCAGAATACATGGAAAACACTAATTTTGTTATAAAAATACATATATGTATTTCCATACATCTTCTCCAAAACCATTTCTCTGGTTATAAAGAATTAGTCACAGCTTTTAAAGAATAATAAAAAAATAAGGAATCGTGTATTGCTAGCATGTATGTGCAGAACATAAATACGTTCTAGGATTGCACAAGAATACATTAAGTTGATTTTTTTTTCTTTACTGCAATTGCTTTTCGTATGGTTCTGAGAGGAATATAATTCAACCTTGGGAAACCTGGGCAGTTTTTGAGTGCTTTAAAGCATATGTCAGCAGCATATCTGAATAAACTGGGGTGAAATTAAGAACTGTTTAAAATTCACTGTTGAGAAACAAAGCAGCCTCTATGTTTCTGCCAAGTTCCTCCTGAACACACTTAAAACTTTTACAAGATCACTCCTTTCTTCTCTTCTGATATTTTTTTCCTTTCATTTCTTAAGAAGAGCTGCGAACTGGAAAACAGAAGTCTTAATAGAACTTAAGATTTAACTGTATAACTAACTAACTAACTAAAACCTTAGCTAGTCTTATAAGTAACTGAAAATGAATGCCATTACAAAATGTATTTGAATAGCTATGTGAACATATACTGGTTATATAAGATAAGGGTATCTGGGGGATTCTTAGAGAGTTCACGCTGAAGTGCTGTATTACAATCTCTCCAGGCATGAGGCTATGCCTGTGGCTAGTGCTTTTTTCAAGGGGTGAAACTCAGTGGTGCATGTGAAATGTAGCTTAACAGCAGTTTGTGGTGGTCCCTTTCCTTGTACACCTTTGCTTCATCTATTTCTGTCTCTCTTTCTGCTGTTATCAGAAATTTTGATTGCTCATTCTGTTGTTACTCTTTTGGACAAGCTTCCTTTCCTTCTTCATGTCCTCTTTATCTTCTGAGGAGCATCCTTTCTGCTTCAGCGCTTTCTGTCCTTTTATTTATGCATGACAGTAAAGATGCTGGTCCTCAGAATTATGTAAGTGGTTGAGACATGCTTGTACATGTAATTGCATGGTAGGTGGTAAATTGGATATTAGGGCATTTTGTTTAGGGGGTGTGGAAGTACTGCTTTGCAGATAAATGATAAGCTCCTTGTGAGCATGGCAGTAGAAAGAGTGTGGATCCTGACTTGAGTGAGCCCTAATGTGGAGGACATAGGTGAAGCCACTGGGCTGATAGGGGCCATAAACAATCATGGAAATCCATAAGATACTAGTGTAAGGGTGTCACAGAAAATATCATAGACCTCTTTAGAAGCCTCCTGCCTTTCAGGTTTCTTATGAGACTTTTTAAACATCTCTTGTTAAAACTCCTGGAAAGTCAAGGTTTTTTTTTTTTTTGACAGAAATCTATTGTTTATTGGTGTTTTACATAACCTACTCCTTCTGTTTTTGTTTATCTCATAAAATATTTCAGAATCTATATGATCTCTTTAAAACTGTGTATAGAATTGAAGAAATTTGTTCACACAAATAATATTGAGAATGGACAAATGAGCAGCTGCACATTGTGCGCTGCTGGGACTGTAGGTTGCAAATCTACAAGAATACTTTTGGTTGAAATTTTTTGTTTGGATGAATAATGGCATGTTCCAAAGGGTAAAACTGATGCATTTATTCAGCTCACCTGGCAAAACCTCCTATCCCATCAATATGTCATCACCACTTTGATTTTCAATACCTTTCAGGTATTTAAAAAACCTTTGCCTACTATTCTCATACTGAGCCTATATATTAGTTAACTCTGTGAACCTGTCACATCATGTCTTGGAATATTGATTATAAAGGCACTGACTTAGTGTTTTGTGATGCACTTGGCTACTAAAAATAAGCTTTAGGAAACAGATGCCAAAAGAACAACAAAAATTAAAAAGGAAAAGATTGTAGAGAGTGGATTTTAAAACATATGTAATCATGTTTCTTGGATGCCTTTCCACTGATTAAAAATAAAAATAAGATGAAACAAAGCAAACCTTTAAATGTGTGCCTGCAGTTGCTTTTCTCAAAGTAATTGAATACCTCTAACCCTGTTCCAGCAAGAATACGCACTGCTTAGGTATTCATTTCAGTGGCATTGACAATACTGACAATATAATTGACCTAAAAAGTTCTGGATTTCCTGTTAATGCACTTTAGAAATGTACATCAACTACAAAAAAATCATTTCTATCTACATTTCACTTGATTTCCATTTTCAAGAAAGGAGGTTTCATCATTATTATTCTATTTGAATAGCACTGATATCTTGAGAGATGGAAGGAGACTTCTATTGTATGCAGGAGTACTTTATTTCGATATTTTCTTTGTCTGATTATACATGATAAACACACATTAGTGACATTCCGTGCATGTTTTGAAGATAAATGGGATATCTCTTTAAACCATTCCTGACACTTCCTAACCTGTGGGCTTAATGGCATATTCTTTCTTTGATTCAATAATTTGTCTGTCAAAAAAGCTGTGCTGACATTCTCGTTGTTGTGGGACTGAAATGGAAAGAAATCTCTTATCTTTAAGATAATTTTTGAAAAATCGAAGAGAACATTTTAGGATAAAAATGTTTTAAAAATGATTTCAATTGGAAAAAAAGATGTAAGTGTTGACATTATACCAACTGCTAGATGGCAAGTGATAAAAGGAAGAATGTTATCTAAAACTGTAAGTTCCCTTGAATTAATTAGGGAACGTGTGAAATCTTAGAAATGAAGACAGTTTCTACTACTATGTCTTGCATAAGTATTAGTCCTGTCAAATAACTGGTAACTTTTAAAATAATGGACTATTGATGTAGCTAGGAGAATCTGGTTTACCTAACCTATGTCTGTACCTATAAGAATGTCTGTTCTCTTATGTAAGGCACGTACAAACATACATTCACACAAGAACATGCACTTGTATGACTGTATATGCATTGGTAGCTGTGTGAATGTACTAGCATGCTATCTATCTAAAAGAACTGGTACTATTTTATTTACAGAACTTGTGTAAGCACACTGACTTCTAGGATGCCTACATAAATGTAGAAAATGAAGGGCATAAACTCTGCATGGAACAAAAATGATCTCTCTGACCCTCACCACTCTGATTTTCCTGTAATCAAATAACAATGGATGATATTGGAGGCAAAAGGACCAACTAGTGTTGCAAGACTGTGGAAGCTGCCTTTATTTTTGAAAGTTTTCACTTGAAACTTGAGAGCTATCTGAGTGCCATCAGCAATGCATGTTGGTTTGTATTTCCATAGTTTTGCACATAACAGACCATGTGACTCTAGTAGTTTTATACTTAAAATTCTGTGCTTTTGTGGAAGGCATTTTAGACAGCAGTTTACACAAGAAACTTAACTACCAGGTGGTATTTTCCTTTTTTGTTGTTGTTATTTTTTTGTTATTTTTGAGGTCTATTTTTGGCAGCGAACATTCCTCAGCGCTTTTTCCAGAGGTGAGGATTCCTCAGAACTCATGTCAAATGTGCCTCTGGCTGGATGGCTGGCTAACAGGGATTGATCTTGCCCAGGGTGTCTGCCTTAATTTGTCTTTCCTGATGATTAGGCTTGTCCCATTTATGTTATAATTATGAAAGGCTGACCTGCTGACTGTAGCCTATAAGTTGCAATTTGAGGCAGAAGCTCCTTGGTTCACAGTGCTTGCATGGGCTGGAGAGCTGCAATGTGTTTTGAGATGCTTGTCACTCTGGTAGAGCATAAGAAAACCAGGTGGTTTAAATATATCAGGTAACCAGCAGACCTGCTGGCACAATATGTGGAATTCATAGGCAAGGAGCAAAAGTGATGCAGACCTGTTGTGAATTAGAGAAAGAAAACAGAATTTTCTAAAGTCCTCCTGAAGATTTATGACAGGTAGGGTAGTCAGACTCTTATCTAACTGTGCTTAAAGGCAAAGAGACAATATAGTTTCAGCAATGGAGATAAGTAAAAAAACGCTCTACCTCAAATATTTTTTGTTCTCCAAAACACAAAGAAAACAAAAATCCCCCCACCCCCAAAGTTAAAAAGATGCAGGGGCAGTGTTTGTCTAGAGGAAAGCAGGGAATTAGAAATGAGAACACTGAACTGAACTTTATCCACTCAGAGTTTGAAACCTGTCTACCTTGTAGCTGCCACTATTATAAATTCTATTTTACATTGCTTTCTAGATCATCTCTGATGTCTATAGAGTGAGCCCTTTTGGTCAGTCTCAGCAGAAAGGTATTTCTACTTTCTATGGTTTTACAGGTGAACAGCAGTTCTTCAGATGGGGTTTGGTCTCGGGGTCTAATCAAATAATCTGTGCAAATCAGCAGCAACAGTGTTTGGAAATCACGAGCTTTGTATTGCCAGCCTGATGAGCTTCTTTACTTTAAAAGTGGTCCTCAACTCTTTAGTAGCATTGTGAAGTTGTAAGATGTGCTAACCTGCCCACAGTTAGTCCCTTCATTGTACTCTGTGATACATTACATTTAAAATTGAAGGATAGATGTTTGTAGATATCTTACCTTTAAAGGTTAAAGATGTGCTTTTCTACTAGTAGCATAGAAATGAAAGCTGTGGTCATGTTATGAGATTTCATTGACAAACTCTGAATTTATTCACTGACTTTTGAGAAAGCACAGTGGCAAATTTACATATGCTGTGACTTTTCCTTCACAGTTCTTTTTCATCCAAATTGAATGACATCTGAGTTCACAAAAGTGTGTTACAAATACGGTACCTAGGAAAAAGGTGTAGCTTTTTTGACAGTGGTGAAAACTGAAACATCTAATTCAGTGTGCTATCATGATCAATAAGCAAATGTTTACTTTTCCGAAGTCTGACACCACAAATGTTAATCCTTAAATGTACACTTCAGAGTGGAGCAGTAAAATTTACTTGTAGATCAATATTTGTCTGAGAATTTTTTTAATTATATTAACCAAAATTAATATCAATGTAAATGCTATTTTAAGCTCATCTATTCTGATTCTTTTCAGGTTTTACTAAACTGGTGTTTAGTTACCGTTGATGTAAAATAATAGCAGTTTGTATATTGAAGTGTTCTGGAATGGGACGAAAGCTGTTGAACTGATTCCATATTAAACCTTGGGCTATTATTGCAAAAGTATGAACATATTCCACTCATTTGAAAATGGCTTACGTAAGGTTGACTGATCTGTCTTTGCAGTAACCAACTGATGAAGTATTCAAATAAAATGATCACTCCTAGATCCCTCAAAGAAGGATTGGAGAAAGCAGAAGGGGGAGCTCTACACAATAAACAAAGCAAGACACACTCAATCCTTTTCAAAGACTTATAAATATTTAATAATCATCTGTCTACAGCCAGTCTAGAAAAAGAAACGTTTAAATAGTCTGTTCTAAAGGACAAATCCTGAATTTTAATTGAGATACTTTGGAATGCACGTTAGTCAGTGTGTTTTTTCCTTGGTTGTAAAGGCAATTTCTTCCTGAGGTAGGGTGTGAATCTTTCAAAATGCAGCCATGATAAATGTAGGCAGATGGGTATGTTTGTTTGTTTCCGGTTGTGTTCTTTTTTTTTTTTTTTTTAATTACATCAGTGGTACTTTCGGTATCTCCTGGTTTTGACTGAAAGTAAATATCAGCAAATGTAATCATGTGCAGAAATTATATGTATATCTATGTATATAACGTTTGAAATGGCGTAATCTTTAACAACATTACAAGTTTTTATGAACTGCCTTTGTTCTCCTCATCCGTTCTCCTAGGTCGTATTGCTGAAGCCACCTGATTCAAGTGTCTCCTTGGATGAACCTCTTGTATCACATGCTAGCCAATTTCGACAGTCTAAGTGCTCAAATTGAGCCATTTTGTTCTCCGTAAAATAAACCCAGACCCATTATGCGTGATTTTTCATTCGCGCACCCCTCCCCTTCTCTTCATTTTCTCTCTCCTCTTCTTACTACAGCCTCTGTGAATGTAGAGTGGCAACACTGTGAGGACCAGTGTTTTCACTCCAGGCATGTCAACTTCAATCTGCTGCGATTTGGTGTGAAATCTGTGCCATGGTGTGGGGCAGAAAGGTCAACCCCCCCATAATTGATGTTGCTTATTCATCTGCTTCCCGTGTATTTTTCTCTCCACACACTGGCCTTTGTTTGGATAAATTGTTTGAAGATTTACTGTAGTTCTTAAAGCCTGAGAAGCAGCTCCTGCTGTACAACTTCAATGTCCCCGCTAGGCAGGAGGCTCAGCTAGGATGACACATAATGGCATTTAGACAGAAAGATCTTTTCTCCCAAGACAAAACATAGAGGACATCTTCTAGCGTAACAATTAAGGCAATTTTCAGACTAATTTACTATGGAATCGCTTTGTACAGTCTCCTTGTATGCTGATATTTAATATGTTAATCGCTACTAAAACTTAAAATATTAAAGAATTTACAGACTTCAGCAAGTCAGTGTCTACATGGAAGGGGTGACAAGGCAGGGATAGCAAGAAGAGAGGCTGTTAATAAATGCAGTTATTTAAATTCCACATTTACATTTTTGAGATTATTGAGGAAAATCTTCAAAGATTGTAAAGAATCTGAATGCAACAATTTATTGTATGTTTGGTCATCCACCTTTGTTCTGCTTATGTTCACAAATGATTTCATTTGAGGAAGGAAAAAAAAAAAAGCTGTTTAAATACTTTCTGGGGTGGGGGAGGAGCTTACTGATTTGAAAATCAGTTTTAGTAAACAGAATATTATTAAAATTACTTGCAAATTCAGATTTACAGAGAGCATATATGTGAGTGCTTTTTTGCCCTGTATTGATAAATACAAGGACATACACCTACAAACTTTAAAGAACATTTGTGTCCTTGTGGCTGAAGACCTGAAGAGGGTGCATAATTTGCTGAAAAAAATGCTTAAAAATAGAAGAAACGTTTGCTTCTTTAGTAAAGAAGGAAAAGGCTTTATCACCTAGTAATCCTGCCTGTAGATTGAATAAAATAGTTTGAAATGATTGTTTTGATTTCCATTGACTGAAGGCTAGGGTAGCTTTATTGGTTAAGCTGTTAAATCTGCTGTGGTTTAAACACTTTTTTTTTTCCATGAATCATCCTTGTTTCGATTGACCTTGAAATGCATTATCTCATCCTTTTTTATTTTTCTGAAGAAAATGTCTATTGCATCAGATCATTTGAAGCTGTCTTGAACCACTGAATAAATATGCTTTACTACTATTCTTCTAATCTTTTCAAGGATAATATGGAAGTATAATCCATGAGTATTTCTTTTGCAATCTACTAGATGGTGCTGACTCCTCTTGGTGATTCACTAAGGAGATTTTATCTGCAAGTAGTAAGCAGAGTATAAGAGGTGGAAGACGCTATGAATACTTTTTTGATTTAGTTGCAGAATACAAATAAACTGCGCCTGAAAAAGTCACCCAACATTTTCTTACCTAACATGGCCAATAACAGAGCAATTGTAAGGTGTTAGAATTCTAAAACATCATTACCTTGACTGAGAATAATGGATTAAAGAAAATCCTTTTAGAATCGAAAGCAATTGACAGTAAAATTCAAATAACTGAAGTTTTATAGAATGGCCATTTCTTAGAGCATGTTTATGGTAGTGCGTGCACCTAAAAGCAAAGCTCTCATGTAATCATACTTGTTTCGTCCTGTACGTAACTCACTTCATGGACTGAAAAATCTTGATAGCTTCTTTTTCAAGTTCAAATAATGTTACTGAGATATATTTGTATGAATAACTTGCTTTTGCAATATCTTGTT
This sequence comes from Oreortyx pictus, assembly GCA_036925125.1. Classification (NCBI taxonomy): domain Eukaryota; kingdom Metazoa; phylum Chordata; class Aves; order Galliformes; family Odontophoridae; genus Oreortyx; species Oreortyx pictus. The sequence goes on along the minus strand of JAUPFR010000008.1, from coordinate 14,779,931 downwards.
ATATGTCTGTCATAATGAGTTTATGTGAAAAGTGTATGCAAAGATTCTTGTTATATAATTTGTGCATATTTCAGTATCAGCTGTGGCATTTATTTTATGGATTTGGCACTTCTGTATATTCTTATTAGTCAGCCTTCATTTGTACTCATTCTTTAATTTAAAAATGCCTGTCATTACTTGAAATCTTTTAAAATATTACATGTAATCTGTCATTTTAAAAACCACCAATGTGCATCAATAATTGAAACTTCACTTCCTTTTTATTCATTTTAAATAATACAAACGCAGGCTCGGATGTAGGTGAAATTGCATTTGTGGCACAAGGAATCTGAGATTCAAACATCAGTAAGAAAATAATTAAATGTTTCACACGAGCCACCCAGTTTATTAGACAATATAATGATTGAAATATTGGTGTCAAGAGTCTGTATCATTGTAAAAACAGGAATACGGATCTAATGTATTTTTATGCATGTTCCATTTTGAAACAGAGAAAGAATCATGTAATAACTTAGAGATCTGCAAACAAAAGTTAAATGAAACACTGCAGAAATTACCTTTATTTTAGCTTCCTAGCTACCTTAATACATATTGTTCTCATTCCTTATAATAGACAAAAAAAATTGTTCACATTATTCTTCCTGCTAGAATTGGAATATAACCTTGCATTGTAAAGCTAATTTGCTCTTCTTTCTTCATTTAGAGTTGGTTGGAAAACCTAAGAACATAGCATCTCATTGCAGAGAAGTGTTCTTTTCCTGTTGGTTGAAGGAGCAATATTTGAATTTATTTAGGATGATTTTTAGTGAAATGGCAGCTAATGTAGGAACAACTGCTTTTTGTAGGCTTTTGAGATATATTACAGAGGAGCTAAGCTATCTGATGGCCTAGATAGATGTTTTGCCAGGGCTCTGTTTGCTTATAAGTATTTTGTAGCAGACTGGATTAATGGGAGAATTAGAAATATAAAGCGTATTAAAGTTTGGGTGACTGGGTTTTCTTGAGAGCAGCCTTGCCAAAACCCTGTACAGCTGCAGGACTAAAAAGCACAAATACGGAGACTAGCTGCAGACCTAGATTGTGAAGTTTTAACAAGCAATAGTAAATATACTTCTGGCATCATCTGTCTATTAATGGTCCAAACCATGTCTGCTCCTGCTGTTTTTTAATTCCTATTCATTTATCCATGTTAGATTAATTCATATTGAGGTGGTTTACTGCCTTACATGCGTCTGTGTCCATCTTGTATTGCTAGTGGCAGGATACGTATGACTTTTTTGTTCTAGGATTAGTCATGTTGGTTTAAATGGAGTTTAATTCAGTGCTGTTGAAAACTGCAAGACTGACAACTCTTGAAGATGACCTCCTGAGTCTCTACAGAGCAGGGAATAGACTTGTTTTGCTTTATGACTGGATGTCAGCCCTGACCTTGGACACGTCACTTCCTACCAAAAAGAAAAAAAAGAAAAAGCTCACACAACACTGAATTATGAAAAAGACTCTTGAATTATTGTTTATGTGTGATGTAGTTATATTGATTGTACTTCATTAATTTTAGCTGTTGTAGTCCCACTGGGTTTTCAAATGGTTGTGTCCATCTGTGTCTGTTAGCTTTTCTTTTCCCTTTTAAAAATCTCACCATGAATGAGTTTTGTAAATATTCAGTCTTGACTTCAACTTGCATTGCAGTGTCATCAATTATGACAGACTGCTGCCTCTCCTCTCTACTCTTCATCTTTTCCCTGTCAGAATGCACCCTTTGGCAGAATATTTTTCAAGGGCTAAATGTGAGTCTAAGGGAGTCACTGTCAAGGTATTTTTCATAATTTCGAAAATATTTTTCTTTCCCTCTTGTTTATAATTATCCCTTGGAAACTTCAAATTGAAATGTTTCTTTACTGGTTTTCATCACATACACACTGTACTCAGGTGTCAGGGAAGATTTAAGGGTTAAGATAAATGCATTTTTTTATTTTTTTGGGGTGGGGGAGAAGAAGGTAGAAGACTTATGATACAGTGTATATAATCTATTCTCCCCTCACACCCCCACCTCAGTAAACACTAAAGATTTTATGGCTTCCAGAAACTAGTCTGATATACATTTTCTGATATATATTTTCATGCTTCCTCCCATTCTCCCATGTATGTTAAATAATCCTCATATCCAATAGATGAATAAAGAAACTTAAGGCCAAAGCAACTGTTTACAGTCTGGAAAGAGCCAAAACTAAATACTTAAGGAAGACAGGAATTGTCTTTGTCCTATTTCTGATTCCTTTTGGTCTAAATGCATCCCCAGTTATCTAAAAAGCTTGTAAGGTAACCAAACAACTTCTACTCATCAAGAAGTGTATCAAATGTTTTCATTTTATTTCTTTGATCTATTTAGTAAATATTGAGATAGCTTCATTTCCACAGTCTCTAAAGCATTGAACATAGCATTCATAATCCTTCTTTTGCTGTAATATATATAACATTGCCTACTGTGCTGCCAGCTGTCATTTCATTGTGAGCTTCGTGATTATGAATTTTCCTTAAAGTTTCATCTCTAATTTTTCTGCTCATGAGAAAATTTCAGCTATTGAGAAATGGTATCACTGATGAACACAAAAGTAGTTTGTACATGCAAAACCAAGAATAAACAAGAAAAGATCAAATGAAAAAAGTGATGCAGTAATTTGGCAGCTTATAATTTTAACGGCAGTCCAATTATTTTGTACATTGTGGAGATACTCCAACTTTGTCTCTGTTAAAGATAGTTTTTTTTTCTGTAAGCTGTCTCTTCTTAGATGATAATTATTATTTTTTTTCTATTCAAGTGAAATCTCATCCTTCATAGAGTACTAATTTCTTAAGATAAGGGGCACAAAAACTCTCTCATGATTGTGTTGGTAATGTTGATCTTGCCTTAAAGTAACTAGCCATTTTGGTGCTAGGTGAAAATGTGTTGTTTCTATCAGATTGCGTTATCATCACCTTCTGTGTAATGATGTAAAATGTTCTTCTGGGATATGGAAATACATATATAAACACATATATTCACTGCTTTTTCATTAGATACAATTTTCCCCTGTGATGTGTTCCAAATTTCTATTTCTTATAAATTTAAGGATTTGTAAATTAATTGGAATGTAAGAATTTGGAACCTGCTAAGTATTAAAACCTGTAGTAAGATATACTGAGCGTAAAAGTAGATGTACTGTTTCTAAAGGCTTCTCTGTTGGAAGAGACTGCATGAATGTGTTTTCCTGACTCACATAGCTACACAGATTTGGCAGAGGGCTCCACATGATCTGTTTTACCCGTGCATGCTGTGGCATGGAATTCCCTTAACTTGGGTTATTTCAGATGTTTTAAGCAATAGGTATCCAACCTTTTGGTTTGCCCAGGCTGCACCGAGTGAAGAGGGCCCAGATGAAGAAACAACCTATAATAGTTAATGCATATAAGTAACAAAACTTTTTATTTATTTATTTATTGTTGAAACAATATATGTCTGCTTAATAACAACAACAAAAAAGTACCTTTAAAAGCATGCAAAGTGTTGGTACCTGGAAATATTGTTATTGGTAATCACTGCATTTTACTTGCCAAGTGGCACAAGTGCATGTTATGTGTAATGCATGTGAGTTTTGATTCAGGTGAGTGTGTCTGGTGGGCCTGAGTGGTGAAGTTAGCCCTGTACTGCACCCTCTCCTTCATAGCATTCCATTGTCTCCTACTCAGTCTACGTTTGAACTACATGTAGTCAGCTTATTAAGAATGTCACTGAAAAATCACACAATAATGTTAAAAGAGGGTCAGCATTATTAGCATCCAGGGCTGCAGTTTGGACACATCTCTTTTAAGGCAGTGGTGACTGTGCACTAAGATGAGAAGAGTGGAACAATTACACTAGATAACTCTAAAGCTAATACGACAAACTGTGGTGAGATTTTCTTTGTTTGCTGTTTGCTTTCTTTATGTAGAGTTCTGAATCTATTAAAAAATTACTTGATAGACTTATGTTTCAGCATTTCCATTACTGAAAGGATTATCCAAGTTCCTGATTCTAGGATGTTGGATATTGTGCATGCATAGAGGAGGAGTATGGCCTGCTGGTTAAAACAGGGAACTACCAGGATACCAATTTCTGGCCCTGCCATGTAATTTCCATATAACCTTGGGCAAGATATGTCAGATAGAACTTACTTCACAGGGGCATAATAGAGCTGAATTGATGAGATTGTAGGGCTTTTAGATCCTCTTGAGGAAAGTTACACAAAAAGAAATTACTACCAAAGTAGAATAGTTGTGAAAGTGAAGTAGAAGAGCTTGTAAGATTTGGAGACAATTTATTGACTTTCCTTTCTGACTATTTAAAAACTTTTCTAACTTACTTGAAGTTAGAAAAGTTGAGGCAATGTCAGTTTGTTTCTATCCTTGATATGCATGTGCAGCTCCCATTAGTGCCAGCAGGAGCCTTGTGCTAGCATCACGAGAGGAGAATAGACCCCTGTGCTTATAATGATAACTTAGATAGCCTCTTGTGGTTCTGTGTATGATTTCTGATCTATTGTGCCAGAGATACTACAGCATGAGAGAGAGCTGCTGTCATTTTCAATAGGAAGTGAGAACTTTAAGAGCTTGAGAACTGTCCTCTTTTTTGAATAGCACTTTTGCTGCATGAAGTGTAATTTATTTTTATCACAGCAGGCATAAAGCTTCCAGGTTTTCATAAAGAAAAATGATCCGTATAGTGCCCATGTTGATTGAATGATCATTTGAAAACCTGTAAATTCAAAACATAGTCCTTTCTCAATGCAAAGCATTGTTCCTTTTTGCTGCAACTTTTAAGTTTTTTAATCTTGGCTTTTCATTAGTACATCAGACATACTATAAAACCATGTTTTAATCTCAGTAATTGTTTTTCCAGCCTATAACAGGATGCATTATTTAATTATAGTAGCAAAACTTCAGACAGCACTTCCTGTGCTTTTGAAATCTTTAAAGTACTCTCTAAACTGTATCTTTTGAATAGCAAATTTAAATGAATGATTAAAATCAGGTAAGAAAGGGGAGGGAAGGGTCAGAGAAAGGGGGAAGATAAAGAAATTGTTTGTATCTTGCCCAGTACACAAACACAGTAAAAGAAAAGGAAACAAAGCGAGACCTCCTATTAGTCCTACAAGTTGTCAGTTTGATTAGTGAACGGTTGCCTCTCTCTCTTCTGAGAAAACACTACATCTTTAAATGAAGTCCATTCTTAAATGTAGAAACCCCCGCATTGTGTCTGTTCGTGCATAATTGGACTGTCTTTTAATACAAGCAGAGGCACTTGTTTCTGAATATAAACCCTGCACCTCAACAGGTCAGGGAGATAGTAAAAACCTGTTGTTTGGCTTTGTCTTGGGGAATAATGGAGTCACTAATCTACTTGATCTCTGGGAGTCAGATAAAGAAGAAAGTGAACGATGCATACATTTCAAAGATGGAAGGCACTTGTAAAAGCAATTTCTTTGGAGGGAAAAAGTAGAGCAAAGGCTGTTGGAAACCTTTTAATTAGTACTAATTACCTCAGCAGAAAACGTTGGAGGCTTGAAAGGATTTGTGTCAGCAAGTGAAAGATCAAAGATTGCGGCGCTCGCATTTTAATCTGTTGGCTATAAAAACGAATAAGGGGGTGGTAATGGGGCCCATGAGAATGACAACCCAGGTGGTTCAGGCCTTAATCCCTTCTTTACTGCGAGTGCCCGAGGCCTAGTTCCAATTACATAATAAGATGATTTAATTTTTTGCTTTAATTTTAACAAAAATTAAGTTTATTTTAACCTTCAGTAAGGACAAGACAAGGTTTCCAGACAAAATCCTGTCAATTTATTTCTTTTAGTGCTTTAAGTCCAAGCCTTTACTTAGCCATTTTTCCTAAATGGCTGAATTCACTATGTGCCAGGCCGTGGGGCAGCCAAGGCACTTTGATGCAATCTCTGCAAACGGAGAGGTGCTGACAATTGGTGGCCCCTGTGGTGGCTTGGAGGTACAGGAATGTGAGGACTGAGACTTGATGCTTTTATTTATTTTGTGGGTTTTTTGTTTGTTTTTTAAACAAACTGCCCAATTGCGTCAGCAAGGATGAGTTAATACGCATGTGTGCTATGATGCTGCACTTCTCTGTTTTCTTTCAAAACACTCTCGCTGTGTTCACATTAGCTTGTGTGAGGTAAGTTGTGTCTTTATTTCTGTGGCTCAAGCAACTGATGTGCACCTCAGAAATCTAACTGTCATCAGATTCCTCTGTGGGCAGAGAATGACCATATGGCTTGGTCTGAAGATATGCTGATAACTAAAATGTAGTCTTCAAATGGATAAATTCAGGAATCTCCAGTGCTTCCACGTTGGCAAGGCCCAACTGTTCCTTTGAGGGAAAGAGGGTTGCATTTCGAAGTGGCATCAGGTTTACAATTCAACTCATGCAGAGAGGTGCTGTCTATACGCTGTGAAAAGGTAGAGGTTGTTTTTATTTGGATAATGTTGTTTTTTTTTTTTGTTTATTTGATTTGTACTATTACTTACCCCCAGTGAATTTGAGTACAGTAAGTTGCAGTCACTTGTGCATTTATTTTTATAGACAATAGGACAAAAAATCTGAAGACACTGGCAATGTAAATAACCAGGGCTCTCTTCTGTGTCACATTTAAATTTTTTACTTGGCATTTACTCAGCAAATAAAGCTGGAAATAAACTGCTTTTATCTATAGACTTTATTGAGTTTAATGTTGTTTTATATTCAAAATATGTTAACTTAAATGTATACAGGAATTAGATAATTGCTTGATAATGTATATAGTAGCTCATACTCAGCCATTAGCCTATTCTGCCTGTGATTCAGTCATTGATCTCTGTTTCTTATAGCCTTCATTTTTACTCTAACATGATAGAAACTGCTGTTGTTTTTAAAATGATATTATTTAGAATGAACACTTCTGCTTTCTCAGTTGTCTCTGTACACTTCGGTGTGACATTAAAACATGAAACAGTAGATTTCAAATTTCAGTTTTGTCTTCCTTTTGCTTGTCTTTAAGTTGGAATAGAGAAGTAACAAGTAACCCTGGGTTTGAAACTCCTTTCAAAGTAGTAGAGAGGGTTAACACTAGCTTATTTCAGCATGTTTCTCTACTGTTCAAGCACTCCAACACCCACCACGATGACTATTTCTGTGAAGCTGCTCAGAAGGACGCAAGCAAAGTGCTACAGGTTCTTCTGCTGCTTCAGGAGATTTTAGGATAATCTCCATGCTCTGTAAGGTGACTGTGGGACTTTTTATATTGCTCTCTAGTGTGAAGCATGCTTGAATAAGAACAGGCAACAGTGACAAGTCAGTGTGGTTATAAAATCTGTTTTGCTAGTCACCTGTCTTCCTCTATCAAATATCCAGTTCTGTGCCTTTTAAAAGTGGGATTTTTGCTGGATTGTACTTTCCCATTCAGATTATATGCAGACTTATTGATTTAGGAAGGAGAAAAATCTAAAGGAAACTGCCTTAAATTCTTTAATCTGTTCTCTTGGATTGTAAGACTGTTACCTGATGCCTTTCCCTGCCAATGATTTGTTTGGTTCTGTTTTAAATATACTCGCTGTGTGGCGGTGCAATGCCAGTACACTGACAAGAGGATGAAATCCAGATTTTTTTTCTGATGTTCATGTTCCCTTTTTTTTTTTTTTTTTTTGGTGCCCTATGGATTGAAAGAATTGCTTATGTCCACCATGTACATTTCTAAGAAATGTTATTTGTTCACATTGGAGAGTGACAATCTTTGTCTTTTGGAGGCTGAATTCTAGTGCAGTGTTTTGACCAAATGCATTTAACTATTAAACTATTAAATAGTTTATGTTTCCATTTATGAAGTAATGTGTAAATATTAATATATAGCACAATGGGAATAATGAAATTTAAAAAAAAGATAACATTTATCGTTTTGACTGTGCTCTTGCTGTTTACTGAACTAACTTTAAACAGTTTTGATGCACATTATAGTTGTTTAATTGAAGTGCTAAACCAAAAAGTTCCAACAATCTGACTAGGGAGAATTAATGAAGTTTATTTTAAAGCATTATCAAAAAATTAAGCTCAGACAAATATATAAGTTCATTTCAGACAAAGATATAAGCTCTCTGATTTTGAACTTTTATATAAATCTTTCCAGGATTACCATAAGGCCCGGTTGCACAAAGAGTTGTAGAAAGAGTCCTGAGCAGTAATCATACAACAGAGTTTGATTGAGTCCAGTGTGTGGTAATGATTCCCAAAAGTCACGGGGTGTTTCTTTGCTTTCTGCTCTTTGCAAGAGTGATTTATGAGTTTACAAGTTCCTTCCCAAACTCCATAATTGCCTCGACAGTTCCCCAGATGGACTGTATCCAAGTTGGTATAAAACAGTACTCCTTGCAGCTGGGCCTTCTTATTCATCTTGAGTTAGATACAGGACTCCTTGTTCTTATTGTCTTTATTTAGATTTGGTATGTCTCTAGTAACACTGTACCCTGTTAAATGGTTCTACCTTCCCCTCAAATACCAGATATGCCTGAGAGGAAAACAAACACATTGGTAAGACTTAAACAGAAGGTTTTACTGTTAAAAGGGGAAACAAGGATAAATACAAAACTCAGTCTTAGGATATACTTAACACCTTTCCAATTGCTCAATCCATCTTTTCTCTGATTCCTGGAATGCTATCCAGAAGGTGCTGCTGCAGGTCCAGGTGTTTCATCAATGCCTCTTCTCAGTCCAGTTCTCAGTTCTGATTTAGTGCTCACTTGTGGTCCTTGGAGTTTAAACTAGAACCTTTTTTGATCATACTTGGAAACTGATGGTGATTCTATTTCTGTTTTGCATCTAGTGGGCAGCACCTCCTTGCCCCAAGAACAACAATTTTGCTTTCTGAGAATATCAGAATGACTAGATTCATCCCACCCCAGCTAGGCTTGTTCATTTGAATGGGATTCATACTTCCTGCTAACTGTTACATAACACATACGCGAATTTCACAAATGATTTGTGGTATGCTGCTTGCTTTCTAGAAAGAGATCAAACAGGATATAATGTTAACACAGAGGACATACCCTGTAACAAAGTTATTTTGTTTAAACAGGCCCATGAAGATGTGTTTCTTTTCTGATGGCTTTGCAAGTGGAAGCTTGCAACACCAGAATACTGTACACTGAGCAGACAAAAGGAAAAAGAAAAACTGTCTCTAGCTTGTGTATACTTGCACTTTAGAATAAGGCACATCTGTATGGAAGATGTGTGGTTTAGCAGTTAGGTAGTCTCCTTGAAAGGATTCTAGGTACTCTTATTTGGTTCAGTCATGCACATATATTCTATGCTTTTATCCTAAGTTTTATGGATCTAATAATCTGTTTACTACCTTTTGGGGCTTAAGTGCTAGTTACAATAAGGAAATCTGATACAAATAATGCTTTGAATGCAAAAAGAAACAGAGAAGATTAAAGATGAAAATTTGCATTACACTTGGAGATCGCTAAAAGATTTTTAACTGTACACTGGATGTTAAATTGCCTGAACTGTTATTAGGTGCCTAAGTGATTTGATCTTTGTCAAGGCATTAGCCTCACAGCTTTTTATTTTAAGGTCTGTAGGAACTGTTGTTTGTTTCCTCAATGCATTTTAAAACAGAAGTGTTCAAATTTCAAAACCAGAAAGTGTAGTTTTCCAGTGCAAACACCCGTTCTTACAACCTAAACCTCAAATGAGGAACAGTGACTCTTTTTGCCAGTCTTGGACATATTTTGAACTGATAATTTACCATTAACTTGTAAAACATGCTGTGAACTTTACATCTAACATACATATTTATTTATTTATTGTATGCACTAAGAATCCTAATGAATGGAGCATCTAGAAGGAAAATATTAAAAGCTGTTTTGTGATTCAAATAAACAAAGCACAGCCTGGATCTTTACTCTGGAATCATAAGATGGTGAAATATGTTTCATTTTATGCATATTTTTTTATTATTTAACAAATTCAGCAGCTTGTGTGAACAACTTTGTTAGTGTAATTGATTAGCTGGAACATATATTTGCTTTTGATAATTTTTTTGTTCATATCTGCAGTTAACAAGTTAGCATTTAGAAATCTTTGTTAATATTGAGAGCTGGAAAATTTTTAGTTTCCTTTTCCTCCTTCTTCTCCCTCCGTACAAAATTCTTGAAAAAAGTATTAAAAAAGAAACAAAACAAACAAACAAACAACAACAACAACAAAAAAAACCCCAAGCAACAATGAATTCAGCTACTTTATCTTATTTTGCTGTGCAGCCCTAGAGTGTTCTGATGATCCTGGATAAGCTGGTGTGGCCTTTAGGGAGACACACATCAAATGTAGGCAGACAGCTCCTGTGTCTGGTAACAAAGACTGAGGAGGTCAAAACTATCCCAACAGGCCTGAGCAGGTCAGTTAGAGGCAAATGTTGGAAATAAAATTTGGTGGGGAGGGGAGTAAGAGGCCTGGGTCAAGTCCTGTTCAAAAAGTCAGCTTTGTCAAAAGCTTCAGTCACATTCTTACCTACAGGCAACCTCTGCTGATCCCAACTCATTAATCGAACTGGAGAGCCGTCTTGACCCTGGCTCCTTCCCTTTGAAGTGTGGTGTCCTCTGCAGCATGAGGAAATAATTTGCTGCCTGATTCAATGAGCCATCAGTAGAGCCAGCAGACCTAATGACATGTGAGAATATTAACCTCCTACCACGAAGAGCTGTGAATCTTGAGAGGCAGTCTATAATTCACCCAGCACTCCTGAGCCTTCCCTTTCTGTCTTGTTCTTGCACTCACTTTCTCACTCACAGGGAGAGGGAGGATAGACCCTCTTGTCGTAAAACTTATTTTCTTCAGTAGTGGGAGCCTTACTGAGCTGCTTAATAATGAGTTACTTTCCTTTTGCAGATGGATAAAATTTATATTGAACACTAGACATCCATCTTGCATATAGTAATTTCTGCTTAAATTATGGCACGGGCTATGTATGTGACATCAATGGGGAGGTGCTATCTGAATACTTAAAAAATAAATAAATAAAGTGGAGATTTTGTGTTACCTAATTTATTTTTCATCACCAAAGGAAAATAATAAAAACAGGCAAACCTAACAAGCATGCATAACAATGACAGTTTATTCTGTATAACTTGTTTTCTAACTGTTCTTAGTCAAGAGGATCTTTCTTTAATTCCCTCCTTTTTTCTTACTTTTTTTCCTTTCCTATTTTAAGAGAAAAACAGTTCCGCCCGGGCAAGTACTGTGTGTTAAATGCACACAAAAGGGTGTATTCTTGCTCTTTGCATCTTTGACTAAGAAATAGATTGTTGGCATAATCCTGCTGCTTCAGAAGTCAGGACTGGTTTTTCTCTTGTTGACTCCTTCAGCATTTTTAGTCACAGATTTGAGTGTAAACGTCTGGTAAGCTTCAGAAAGTGAGCCACTGCTGTTCATGTGGGTAAATAATGAGAAAGGAAAAGCAAAAACAGCCCTGAGTGTAAATGCTGCTCCCCATGAAAATGATGGTGATTACCAGACTATTGTATATCCATAGGTGTACTCATATAGAGTAAAATATCACTGTGGAATGTTGTTGATTTTTTGTTCAGTTTTCTTTTATTTTAAAGCTCTTTATTTCTTTTCGTAATGCTGGTTGGTGACACAAAAATTCAGGTTGTGGGTACAGAGGGGAATAGTTTCGGCTGGAGTCTTACCTCCAACCTAGCAAATACTGGACCAAGAGGACCAGACTGGGAACTGTCTGTGCTAGAAAGAGTTGTAGTTTGCTTGTTTGTTTGTTTTGCTGTAGCCATACTGGCAATTTCTTGTATTTGATTGAAACTTATCTTGCGAAAGCAAATGAAATTACACTGTGAATACTTCTTCATGGTAAACGATGTTTCTCCATGGGGAATGAACATGAGTAGTGTAGTTGTAAAGCCAGAATCTGTCAGAAACTGAGCCTTTATTCTATTGGGTTACAATTTGAAGATTTATTTTGATCATGGAGAGTTGTTGGTAAAATTATAGTTTTGTTGTGTGCATCTGGTTACAGTACAAGATATCATGCAAAAGGGATAAAGGAAGTAAAGGAGACGGGTTAGGTAGTAGAAGAGAAGAAAAAATAAATGACAGTTATATGCTGTATAAGAACTGCTACAGTGTCTGGGGTATATGCATATGTAGGTCTCTATGGTTTAAGTTGTTGTAAAGATATTTTTTAATATCAGGAGGTTCAGTGTTATGTCCATTAACAATTCTCTGCTATCATGCTTAAGCAGTCTATTAGTAGTTCTCACCTCTTAGAGCTGGTCACAAAGGCCAGTCCCCTTGCCTCCCTCTGCTTCATCTTTTTTATTAAGTTTATTAAAACTAGTCAGATTATACTTCTTATGGCACAGGCTGTGCTTGGTCCATTCATTATGGTTTCTTATCTTGGCAGGCAATCTGAATTGAACGGCAGCTAGTCCATTATGCACATATGAAGCCCATCACTCCTCCAGCAATGGCCAATTCATCAAACATTTATCTTTTGCCCTCTGAGCAGTGCGTCAATTTGCTTGTCAATCCTCAGCCTTGGTTGTTGTGGAAGATGGGAGAAAAATTACTTTTCTTTCCCCCCTTCTCACTAAACACAAGTAGTCAAAATGGGCTTTACTCTACTCACTCTACAGGCTTGTTACTCCCCCTCTCTGTGCAAAAAGGGGAGCAGTCAGGTTACTGTCTGAATTGCAGAGTGACAGATTGATCCAGGATACAGTACAGCTTTCATTATGGCACTGCCTTTGCACTTGAATTTGCTCATATTTCCCTGATAATGCTGTCTTTATAAGATTCTCAATTTAATATACTGAGTTGAGAAGAGTTTTTAAAAAGAAATTTATTTTTAGGGTTTGATTTGTATTTGTATTTTTTTCTAGCAGGTAAGTTTATATTTTGTAAATCCTGATTTGTTCTTTTGCTTTTTCTAATCACAAATGCTTGTTTGAGTTCTTCGGAGTTCAGGAAATTGAAATGCTCAATTTTATTTATTTTTTTTTTTAATGAATTTTGAAGCCATTTATTTCATTATGACAGAAATCCATGTTAAGAATGGGGAGAAAGATAAAGAAAGGGATGTGCTCACATCCAAAGCTTTTCCTCCAGCTCCTCTAACCTTGTTATTCATCATTAATACTTTCAGGAAATTTTAGCAGAATGTTCTTATTGTGTACCCCATACGTTTAAGTCCATGCTTAAGACTTGCCCAGTGAGGTTGTGAATGTCCCCGCCCTGGAAATACTCAAGGCCAGGCTGGATGGGGCTTTGAAAGGAAGGTGTCCCTGACTATAGCAGGGAGGTTGGAAAGAGATGATCTTAAAGGTCCCTTCCAACCCAATGATTCTAATGTGGCTGAAGGAACATATATGGAACTGCAGGAGCTTCCAGAATGCCCTTCAATAAAATATGAATGCATGCAGTCTCTAGCTCTATACTGGATAATTTTCAGTTGTGTTTTGTAAACTGTATTTCCTTACTTCATACTTGGTTGATCATTAAATGACTAAGAGCTCATTTTTTGATCCATTTTGTATTATTTTGAAATATTTTATATAGCTTATGTGAAAACTGTCTTGCCACAGGCTATATTTTTACATTGATTGTCATTTTATTTAAATTTGCACAAAATTGTAACAGCAATATCATATAAAATCTTTGTGCATTTAATCCCAAATAAGTCATATAAAATAGCTGAGCAAAAAGAAACCTAACTAAAAAGATATAGCTTGAATTCTATTATACAGGTATCCTGTTGAGTAGAGCTGTATTAAATACAAAGTGAAATCTGAGACTTCAATTAGCAGAGAAATTGAACTTCACCCTAATAACTATGGTTAGACCAGAAAAATAATATACATATATCAGTTTTTTAACCAGTCTTGGTAGGAGAGAATGGTGTTAACATTAAATATCTGAATGGTTAACTCATATATTTGAGAGCTACTGAAAACTGTAATTAGTATTTGTATCTTATTTCACCTGGTTATAAGTGCAGGCTTATGGGACACAGCAGTGATGGCTTATCTTACCTCAATGTTGTAAATTTTTCTAATTTCATTGCAAGATTTTAGACAAATAGGCAATGTTCATCTCTCCTCAGTTCACTGAGCCTCACCTGAAGGCCTGCATCACCTTCTGGAAATGCTCATTTGTTGTTACTGTCTCCACAGGGTTACAAATAACTAGACCTCTACAGATGAGAAAGATAAATCTGTATTGCTATTTTTCAGATAATTCCATTGTCTGAAGACATGCTACTTAATAGCAAAAATTCATCTTCTCTATTTAAAAAAATTCTGCATTACTATTTTGGAGTTGGTAAGGAAGTGTTTGAAAATATAAATTGTGAACTCTTAATACTTAGAATTCAAAAAGTCTGGTTATTTCTTTTTGTCCATCTGTTTATCGACTCTTTTGGTTGTGTTTTCTTTGAGGTTTGGGGATGGGTCGTAGCTTTTGGGAGTCGAGTTTTTTGGTTCTTTTTTATTAATTATTATTTTAAACAGTGATATTTACTGCATAAGACTTGAAGCAAGCTGATAAAAGCAGTTGAAAATTCTGGATTTACATGATATTTTATGTGCTTACACAGCTTAAGTTTGGTTGTTCTGCAAGATATTTTCATGTCTATCTTTATACTAATAAGATGTCTCAGAGAGTTTCATGGTATCAGCACATAAAGAAAGGGGAAGAATGAGGGATGGATATTCATTTCATTGTATATTTGAGAGTTAAATATGACGTTTAATATGAAAAGACTCAGACTAATTGTAGATCCGGTTAATAATCTTTTCTTATGGAGATCTTCTCTCGTCAGAATGCTGGAAATTGAGTGACTGGAAGTGATGCAAAATGCTACTTCTAAATGTCATGTGAAACGAAAACTTTCCCTCAGATTAGACAAAACTAAGTATTTCATGTTTTGTTAACACTGGGAAGCATTTTCTCCATTGAACAGAATTTTGTGATTTGTATAGTCTAAATTTGGTCTTGGCTCATGCTAGACATAGCGACCAGCATACCCGTACCGGTATTTTGAAACATTCTCCTGATGACAAGCTGATATATTCAAGAGAAAAAATATTTGCATTCTGAAACCACAAAACTAGCCTGACAAAATCAATCTTTCGTACTTTTGTGCTGGAGTTTTGGGGATCTTCACTTTCTCTCTCTCTCTCTCTCTCTCTCTCTCTTTTTTTTTTTTTTTTTTAAATATTCTTCCCTTTGGTCCAGAAGTCATGTAAGAGCAGCTTGTTGCATCATCCTTTATGTTTTCCATTTGGATGTATTATCTAGCTGCTCTGTTTTCTTTAAAATGGGTTAGTTTTCTATACTTGCACATGAGAATTGTGTTTAGAACAGAACCTCCTAAAAAGATTTGAGAGTAGAGAATGGAGACAGAGACTTCACAAGTTAATTTGCATGGGAGATTCACCAACGCCTTCTATCATCATAATGGAATTGGATTTAGCTTGTTTCTGTTTTGTTTTTGTTTTTCCCCTTATTTGCACACTGTGGTTCAAATTGAATGGTGGTTCAAATTTGAACAAGAAATCAGAACAAGTAAAACTGAAATTATGTTGTGCATTCCCAAGGAATTATGAAAAATCTAAACTTATATTTATGTCTGTCTCATATATCTCATTTTTTTATTGCTCTTTGTTTTGTTGAGGTTAAGTCAAAGGACCAGAAGACAGGAGAGCTCTGGATTTTATTTTTTGTCTCTTAGAAAATTGCTGGAGGTCACCTTTTGTTAGTCACTTAACCTCTCTCTCTATTTTATTACAAATGGGGTTTTAAGCTGAGCAGATTTATGAACAGCAATTCATTTATGTAAAAAAAAAATAAAATTAAAGAATAAAAAAATCAAACTCAAAACAAATATACAAAACCCCCAAATCATTAAAACAAAACAAAACCAACAGCTTTTGTCTTCTTTGGCTGGCAGGTGCTAAAGAAATAGAAACTACATTAATATTCTTAAAATGCTGAAATTATCTATTACTAGGATTTTCATGTTGATGCTGCTCTCCTGTAATCTGGTAAAACATAAGAGGCAAGAAGAAAGACATGTTTAAAAGCTTTTGTAATATAGCAGCTCTGTCTTTAACTTCTGGTAATGGCTATCTCTTGTCAACTGAGTACAAATCAATTTAAAGGCAAAAGCAGAACTCTCTCATTTACATACTGTTAACTGCTCTCACTTTTCCTGTTAAACGGGAGAAAAAGTTATTAAATAGAAGTCAGCTGTCTTATTAGCAGGGAAGTGGGGTAGAAGTGAGAAACATCTTTTTAGAATGCACTTCTGAACAGGAGTTCTTCAGAACAGGGACAACCACATAGTACCAAGGTTTGTCCATCATTTGAGGCGCTTCTGCTTTTATTTTTATTTATTTTTATTTATTTTTTTCATTTATGAATTCTTGTGTTTTCATTGTCAATTATTACCAAAATGAAGAGCTGCTCTTTAGTTTCATTGTAACCAAATCCTCATCAGGCCAGGGGGATTGTATGAAGTAGTGTAGCTGACAATTGCCATGCACGCACATAGAGAAAAAAATATCCGCCGTGGCATTCTTTTATGATTAAGACTTTGTAACAAATCATGAATGAATTGTAGAACAGAAAGCTGGAAGAAATCAGGCTGATTAGTTGAAGGACTTGGATAAAATGACATTTCTGAGACCTTTGTATTCTAAAGGATTATTTACTCTCTGCTTACAGAACATCTTAAGTCGTTTTGCAGAGGGAGTCACTTTCCTGTTTAGCTCAGTGGCTTTGTAAGCTAATGAGGGCAGAGCGTGAGCCATAGGCAATGATGCTGCGATATTAGCTGTGACAGGGAGCTTGATCATAATTATCTTAACGAGGATAGGGTTAATTACAGTGGAAACTTAAAGTTTTTTTCTGTTTGAATGAGGTGACGCTGAATATGTTGTGATGTTTTGTCGGTTTGATGTGACTTTGGAAATTGCAATGGAAATCTCTTGGCAGCACTTGCTCTCCTCCGGGAGCAGAGCGAGTCCTGTGATGAGGTAACTGAGATGGTACCTGTAGGTGAGATAATGGGAGGTTTTTCTGTCATGGCAGCAGGGAAAAGCAACCTGCAGCACACCTTAGTGATGCTGATTAGCTTTCTGAAGAGAGGGAAAACAGTTACTTGACACTGCCCTTCAGTGCTGGTTCTGGTGTGTTGATAGGGTCATGTGCTTGTTTTAATAAGCCAAGAAATGGACACATTTTCTCTGCTGTGAACTATGAGAAAGCAGGCCAGATTTAATTTTAGGCTGGTTCTTTTTCTCAGGGGATTTCTCTTTCTGGATGCTATCCAGTTGCAGTTTTTCTGTGTTCCTTACCATGCCGTATGGATGGGTACACAGTCCTGTCCTATTTTGTATTGGAATCATGAGATGATAGTTAAAGTGCATTAATATAACAGTCTTACTTTAAAGATAAATGCTGCTGTTTTTTACTGACTTTACATCAGCTTCTCAGAATGCTTTCCATATATTAATTCACAATTGCAATCCTTTCTTGTGAAGGTGGTGTTATTCTCCATCTGTAGTTGGTGCATAGAAATTATGGTGGAAATTTCAGCAACTCATCTAAAACTTATTGCATGGATAGTATTTACAACGGGTTTTTTTTGTTTTTTTTTATCTCAGCGTACAACTGCTGGGCAATATTTCCTTATATGTTATGGTGATAGATGTTCTTGCCTTGTATTTTAAAAATTTAAAACCTGTTTAAGGTGCAAAGATCAGAATTCTATAACACTGCTCTAAAATATGGATGTAAATTTATGTTAATATTTACACCTTCGGTCTATACTGTGTCAGCTGCTCCCATCTCTCTGGGCTCTGAATTTAGCTGATTAAATCGCCAAGTGCACACTACATGAAAACAACAATTAATAAGCAACCCCCTGTGTAACACAGCTCGTTTTTAACTGAGCAGCTAATAACATTACATGGCAAAAATTATCAAAACTAGACAGGTGTAAGGAGATTTGCGCACAATTTTCTCTGCCTATCAATGAAACTAGTACACTTGTATTCAGCCTAGGCTTGTGAAAGAAAGTCTGTTTCAATAGGCAACTCCCTCTAGTGTTTCAAGACCTTTTGTCCCACTTCATGGCTTGTCATTTTGTTTTATGCCTTCCCTGAAGCAGTTTTGGATGTGTGCTTTCTTTTGCTAATTCTCATGATAAGAGTATTATATTTGCATAACATAACGTAGGAACAATGTGTATTTTGATGCTGACACTGACCAGAGCCCAAACAATATTTTTTCACAAAGGTCCTATTGACTTCCCATAAGGCTCTGTGGTGTTGACAAGGAGGTGGCCTTCTCTGAAATCCTTTGGCAAGTCAGTGTCTTACACTAAAATGTGAGGTTTGGAAATAATCCACTATTTATATAATAAAGATTATTTAAGGGGAATTTACTAAACTAGGCTTGTCAAACTGAAATGAAAAACTTGTAACAGCTTGATAAACTCACAGCTGCTTGCTCTAGATTATTTTGCCTTTTTAAAGGTACTTGGGGGGAAAGCACTGTCGAAAATGTTTGCTGATCTCTCTTCTGATCTTGACTTTGGCATAACAAAGTTTGTTATGACCACTTCAGTGAAATAGATGCGCAGTCCAGCAACTATCAGCCGTGGACAGGTTATGCAGGCTGAATTGAGCTTTTCCAAAAGAGCTTTTCAAGGGCAAGTGCAAAAACGTAACTGCTACTCTGATGGTTGTTTCAGTGTGTTTAGAGTGGAGGCTTTTGTTCTTGCAGCTTTGGAAACTAGTCTCAATATATCATATGGATATGCCATAAGGTTTAGGCTAAGTGAATTTTCTTCAGGTTTGGCTGTCCTGCATCAAAATGGCATCAATAATAGTTGCAACTCCCTTCCAGAATGCCAAGTCGACTAGGTCTGAAGTACTATGGAGTTCTTGGATCGGATTGGGTTGTTCTTGGATTGTTTCTGTGTTGTGCTAAATGTCACTGAAATGTTTATAATTTAGTGTGTAATAGTTCAAATGTCACAAACTTGATTTTTCCGGAAAAGAAAAAAAAAAAAAATATATATATATATATTGTCTGAATGCTCTGTGATTTATGTGGTCAGTATGTTGCATCTACAAAAATAGTACTTTTACTATTGGACAGATGAATGCTAAATTGTATAATTAGGAACTCATATAATATTTGTGTTTTTCTCCAGTCATAGTGCTATAGAACTCTTTAACAAGGACCTTGGCTGTATTTTGATCTTTGCCAAAAACTGGGAGAGAGTGGGAAAATCCCTTTGGTATAAATGTCATTGGAAAGTGAATAAATAGTGTAGATCTTATTCCCTTATTCATCACATGGTATAAAACAGCCAGGAGATACAGTGATGATCTTCCCACTGGTAGGCATAGTAGATCAGCTGTCAAGTCATACAATCCTCATATCTTTAGGTGTCTGCTAGGTGAATGAGCTGTGAATGTGTCTGTGCCTATGATCTGTATACCATGCCTCTTACTTGATTAATGTGTAGGTTTTTTTCTTGCTGGAATGTGCAAGCATTAAGAATTGAATTTGGAATAGATGCTTTAACAGGGTACCTAAGTGTTCTTTTAGTGTTGTTTTTTTCTCTCCCTGTACTTTTCTATCAGGGGAATGAATACCTCCAGAATTCTGTGTATTTACAATCCATCATCTGCACTTCCATGTTGTGAAATGCTCCTTTTCAAAGCTGCTTTCTGCAGTCTGACCTGTGGCTTGATAGTGGGACAGAAAGTTCCAAGAAGGAAGTAAATGCCTTTTCTGTCTGGAGTAATTCTGTGTTTTATTTTGTAGAGAACATTTTATGTTGTTTGCAGAGACTCAAAGAGAAGCAAATCAAGTGGTTAATAAAACGGAAAAAAAAAATCCCTTTTCCATTTCCTATTATTGCATGTAGGGTAACTGCTAAGAAATGATACTTGAAGTTGTATTTATTATTGTTAGTGGGGTATGATATTTCTTGGCAGAAATGATGGATGACAACTTAAATTTGTGTCCAGGGAATGAAGGTGAACTGTGACAGAGTTATTTATCTTGGGAATGGAGGTTAGGGTCAGGCGAGGCTGGGTGCCTGAAGGCACAAGACATTGACAAATTCATCCTCCAGGCCCCATATCTGAAGCCTTTTGTTTTGGATCCTGGCTACTCACTAAGTGACCCCCATCCTTCATCCTGCCAGCATGTGAAGGATGTGTTGCAGTGCCAGCACTCCCTTTGCCACTAATGCTTGTCATTCACTCTTCTGACAGGCCCAAACCAAAACTATTCCCACTCCTGAAAGGGAAGGTTAAAATATTTATTTCAGCTCATAATGGCCTCCCTGATTTAGTGGAGTATCATTTTTCCTGTTGCCTTTGTCGTTTGCAGGTCACTAGAAGGACTGAAAACATTCAGACACTTGGAAGAGCTGATCTTGGACAACAATCTACTTGGAAATGACCTTCTGCTACCCAGGTTACCCCACCTCCACACCTTAACTCTCAACAAGAACCAAATATCCTTTCAAAGAAATACCTGCAAAATGTCAAATGAGTTTTACGTGTCAGCCAAATTAAAGTATGTGAAATATAGTTCATGTGCAGACAAAGCATTCTCTCGCTTGGCACCTGGAATACTTCATAGTAATTTATTATAGGTCATTCATAAATGAAATGCACCATTATATCTTCCTGTTGCTCTATTTCAGTGAGAGATCTAAATTATGGCTCTGAAGAAATCTTTTTTAATAGATGAAATAGAGAAAGAAAATAATGTCAGTGCTACCAGTGTGCTGCAGTTCCTGTGTTTGCTTGGGGTTCTGTTGCAGGCTGACCTCTAGTGGAATAGAGAGAGCAGTGAAATGTTATTAAGTTCTTATACCTCAATAAGTCTCAAAGTAAAAATAAAAAAAACAAAAACAAACAAACAAACAAAAAACCCCAATACTTTCCATGTTAATTAAGTTGGTAATTAAGTTGGTATTAGGCACAGTTTGGTAACTGCTGTGCAATAGCAGTCATTAAATTTAGTCACTATATTCTTGGTGTTCCAGCTCTGTATGGATTCATATGAAGTGCTACTCAAAACATATATTTAAATATTTAGATATATTGTTAAGTCCATTCATAACCAGTCAGGTTCTTCTCCATATGTCTGAAGTTAGTGCCTGCTTAAGTTTATTCAGCATAAATATTTCAGCATTTGCCTAAATATTCTGCTGATTCAGAGATCTCAATCTGTAGGCTTATACGTAATGATCTGTAAAAGCTAATTATCTACAAGGACTGAACATGGACGAGATTATTAAATAATTTCCCATACTTTGACCCTTCTGGAGATTTGAAGATGTGTGAATTCTGATTTTACAAAACTGCAGGGCAGTCAAATTTTGGCCAAAAGGCCAATTGAGGCCTACAAAGCACGGGCTAGGAAAGCATTCTCCTTCTAATTGCAGAGCAGAGGATAAGGCTGCTCAACTGCAGGCTCTTATTGCAGACTGTGTAAACAAAGAGCAATTTACCTCCTACTAAAGCAAAATCCTCTTACTGAGGAGAGTAGTAATAACTACAAGTTCTATGATTTCTGCACTTATTTTTGACTTTATAAGTCAATAAAAGTCACCAGAGCAATTTGTATACTCAGGAGCCCCTGTAATTTTTTCAGTGTCTCTTGAACCCTGAGACTAGGGTACCTACCTGTACTTGGTATCTCCTATATTTCTATGTTTAATAACATTTTTGATGATACTGTGAATGTCAGATGCAGCATATTTCCATCTACAAAGCAGGAGATGTAAATCTGGCTCTAAGATCTCGATGTGTGCATGTGTATATGCATACGTTTGGGATAAGAAGTGTCAAGGAAAAACACTGCAGTTACCAAAAGGAGTGCAGGCATATTACAGAAGAAAAAAGTTCCTTTTAGTAGTTGTCTTTGAAGAGGTCCTGTTGGGTTTCACATACACTCTTAAAATCAAGTCAGTAAGCTCTCAGTGTCAGTGATACAATAATAAGCAGGGTTTGATCTATCCAGGCATTTTTAAAATTCAATCTTAAAACTAAAGAACTGGAAATTTTGGAGTATAGAGCTACCCAGATTATAGAAACAGTTTATATACATTTTGTAGTATGCTGCCAATAATTTAACAGAGGACTTGCAGAAGCTCTTATATCTAATGTCTACTAGCTGCCTAGAGAAGAGAAGATAAACACTGTTCTTCATTAATGTTTTGAGCCTTGGGGAGCAGTGATCTCTTGTAGGGAAGATAAAGCAGTCTGCAGAACCATGGAGACCTTCCAGATTCCCCACTTCATTGTGGATATCATATTTGAAAACTGGGTTCACTTGTTTTTATGAATCATTGATTTACAGAATTATTTTTAAAATGTTCAAATAAAAATCTACAGTTATAGAATAATGAAATATATTAAATGAAAGATTGTTTAGTATCTGGCAGTGAAGAGTGCTGATCTGAAAAAACCTGCAATTGGTGTAATATTACTATGTACACATAAGTATATACATATGGAAAGAGAGACATAAAAAGACAGAAGAAGAAATATTAAAATAAACAACAACAACAAAAAACACCCTGCCAAGAAAGTGAGAGCTTTCCCTGGGTATTGCTTAGTATTACTATATTCTTTGTTTGCTCTTTCACTTCATTTAGAATGTCTTCATTTTGAAACAGATCCTGTTCTGATACGAGCTTTCTACTTAATGTGTGGTACTGTATGTGTAACATCTGGATACACTGTACAGATACAAAAGCTTATCTCTAAATCACATAAATACTTAGAAGAGTCATCCACATTTTTTTCTTCCAGCAGTGGTTGTGCATTTCATCTCGTTAGGCCACTACTAGTTTTTTTCTTTTATAAGTGGAAGAAACTAATTCAATTTTCATTTTTAATTTTAAATTTCAATTTTAAAATTTCCTACTTGAGGCAGTACCTGAAGTTTTGTGTTGCATGTGATCTGTTCAAAAATACTTTAAAAGGCAGTCTATATAGTTGGAATACATGAAGAATAGTTATCTGTGTAGTACAGTTTTAGATTATATGCTTTTCCATGTGTATATCATTTACTTTGGAAAACATATCATAGTTTATCTGTCAGACACAATGGCTGGCAGAAGACAATAAAGATTAAGGTGAATTTGTGGTAGGAAGTTGTGGTTGGAGATTTACTTGTGACTGCAATTGCCTATACTTGCAATGAGAAGTCTACCTTTAAATGTGGTATATATTTCTCTAAGTGTGTGTTACTGTAGTGGGAGGTTTCGTGGCTGTTCACTGTGCTGACAGTAGCCATTCTAATATGAGGGTACATGGTATAGGTATTTAAATCTTTTTTATGCTTAAATCTTTTTAATATTTGTTAAAATTATTGAGAGGAGAATCAGTAGTTTTTTTCAAATATGTATAACTCTAAACTGAAAATTTTAATGGTATGTAGTTCCTCACTTCAGAATAGACAGGTCTGACTTGAATTGGATGTGATTCTCTCAGACATAAGTTCTATTTCTTTACTTAGTCCAGAATGCTGGTCATCCATTTCATGTACTGTATGTGCTTCTGAAGAGCTGATACCAAAACAAATTTGGAATGCAGATACCGATTATACATATAGACTTCACTGTGCTCACATTCCCTGTTTGGACTTCATAAATGTTCAGCAAGTATCAGTGAATGTCAGTGTGTGCCATTTTTTCCCCATGGAGGAATTTGAGCAAAGTTCTGCAACTTTGCTTCATTCACACTTCCATGTCAGCTACTGTTCTGTTCCTCTGCTACAGTCTGTCACAGAGCAGTAAAATGTAGTGGAAGATTGTTGGGAAGGTTTAACCTTCTCTGCCATAGCACCAACATCCACCTCTGACACCACAGACCAACACACTTTCAGCGCAGTCCTCATAAAATATTTAATATAGTTAATGTATGTAAGGAACAAAACTTATTTTTATTATTTTTAATTGAAACACATATAAGAGAGAGAAACAAAATCATAAAATTAGTGGGATATGTGATCTTCCTTTTGTGAAACTAATGCATCAGTCTGTTTTGATGGCAGTGGTTGCAATTCTTAGTGAGCTCTCAAGGTGTTAATTAGATATTTATGATGAAATTTTACTCTTTTTGTATTTCATCCTTGAAAACAGTTGTTCACAAACGTATGTGCCAAAAAGCAGTGACATAAATAATTTTTGGCTGTGAAGGGAGGGATATTTCTCTCTGTTAAGAGGGAGCTTATAAAAGTCTGGTGACATGATCACAGTTTTGATTGCAAGTCTATACAATCCATTTGAAAAATTGCAAGTGATATATTTAGGTCAGCTGAAAATGGAGATGCAAATAAATTAAGAAATTGATTTGGTTTTTCTTTGTCAATCTTGAAACCTATCTTCAAATTCCAGTATCAGTGTGCTGAAGGTGTGGGTGAGGCCATTTGGTGAGAAGAGCTGCCATGATGGCGCTGAGCAAGGAGCGGCTGCACTGTGAGCTGTGTTGGGCCGCAGGCCGGACATGCCTGAGGTGAAAACCAAAATATTTCACAAGTGGAAAATGCAGAGCTGATGCAGAATGGTAATAATGATATATGCACTGCTTATGGCAAAGGAGCTAACTGTGCTTCAGATTTAGGGATGATAGGTTTATGAATATTTGAATATAGCATGGACAGAGTAGCTCAACTAAAGCATGTCCCAGTAAGTATTTCTGGTTTAACCTGTCTCCACAAAGTTTTTGTCCTAATGCCTGCTCCAAATTGTAGATTATAATTATTTTGCCAGTGCTTTTTCCTATGTCGTCCTAAAGTGCTTGAAGACCTGGAAGTCCCAGTCTTTATACTGAATCTAATTGCCTTAAGTGCTGAGGACTTGATGTATAGTTTGAGTAAATACATTAAATACTTATATTCTCTCCTGTTATCCATCGTCCTCTCTCTCCACTAAACAAAGATCTGAGCTGAAATAATACAGCAGTATTCCTGCATTTGGTCCTGAGAACTCTCTATGTGACTCTGACTGATATGGTTAAATTTGAGTGTGGCATACTAAAGAACAACATTACCTGATGAACCAAAAACCTCAAGGAATTCTGTAAAATATTTTGAATTTACTTGAGTCTTGAGCCTTTTTCTTCTGCTCTTCACCATCGTCAGGACCACCTCTTTTCTTATATAATGTACCTGAAAAAAAAAGTAAGTAATGTGAATGTATGATACTGAACAACTATGAAAGATGGGTGTAGTTCAGGCAGTTACTTCTCCTCTTCTACAGCAGCGATTGGACAAATTTGACTCCAGTTGTCAGAACTTTTGAAAGTGATGAGCCACTGCATTATTTTTGATGGTCTTTGTGCTGAGAATCTTGAGCAACATTTGGAAACAATAGTGTTAAAAGAAAATCTTTGAAATAAACTCTGCATGCTTTTTGAATTGATGAATCTCTCTAGAGAAACAGAAATGTAATTTGATTTTAGAAGTAGAAGCATTTTAACTTGTTCTAAACTTTGAATGAATTAGTTCAGTTGATATCCCAGATATCTAGCCCAACTGTGGCAACTTTGAGGACAACAAAAAATTAGAGTCCAGTATTGAGGATGCTATCTAAACGCTTCCAATTGTATAACTAATGATATTGAAATATGTTCTTAAAACTTGCAGCCTTGGAACCCTGGGCTTGATGAAAGACATTTAAATCTCCTGAGAACTCCAGTTATGCAAAGAAATCTAATACTGCTCCATTAGACAGAATGTCCTAAGTGTTCAGCAAATAGGAAGCTCACCATAAGATGTATGGACTTAGTTAATTACTACCTGTGTTGCAACTTCTCTTTCTTGAGCAAGATGGCTTAAAATCAGTGATCAAGTCTGTAACTCAAGGCCCTATCTGCCTATCAGAGAGGTCTCAGGCTATCACGTGGCACACAGATTACTGTCTGTGACATCCTATTGCGGGAGAGGAAGATGTGTACTTGCATATTGCAAGCTATTTTTTGTGGTTAGCCAACCTTGAAGACCTAGCACATTCTAGTGGAAAAGGGTTCAGGTGGCAAAGATCTTTCAGCACTTCATTCTGCCTCAAGGCTGATTTGCCTGTGGAATCACTCGTGATTGCTGCAACATGTTTGTGATAAAGCAAATGATGTTTCAAATGTGAGAAAAAAAGAATACAGGTAACTTGCTCATCTGGTAGAAGGGCTATTTAGCTGTTAGAATTTTATATTGATTACAGAACCTATATGACATGATTGGTTGACAAAAGACATCTGAGTGGCAGTTTTGGGTCTTTCTGCATGCTGGCCTAGAACTTTATGTAGTATTTCTAATATTCTCTAGGTAAACATTTCATAATTATTTTTAATATGAAAGTGATTGCTCTTTGCTTTGTCTCTTTGTTTCCAAAACTTCTGAAAGCTGTAATCATAGAAGGTCATGAATGCAGACAGCTCTTCCTCAACTGTCTGGGGAAAGCAGGATGGCAAAAAAAATTGGCAAGGGAAAATACAAGATTTTAGGAAGAAAATAGTTATACAACTAGGAAAGCACTGAGAAAGAGTGATTAGTTTCCTTAGAAAGTCAATTTATTTGAGTACATGACCGTGGAAAAAAAAATAGTAGTAAAAAAGTTTCCTGTTAGTATTTACAGTTTCCTTTACAGATTTTAGACAGTATTCAAGAGAAAAAAACTGAGTGGTGAGATATGAAATGCACCTTGATTAGTTTATTTGCAAAGGTCTATGTTAGGACAGCATTTAAATGCAGTTATATATGTAGAATAATTAGAATCTGTTACCAGAGGTTCTGTTTCTACATAGGTTTGACCAGCAAGTCATGACTGCTGAAAAAGCAATTTTATGAACCAAAAATAAGTAAGAGAGAAAAGAGAATAGAGTATGGGGGATGTTCAGCATAATTTCTGAATACTTAAAACAGCTAGACAATTACAAACCAAGTTAATTCTTAGCCAGAGAAGGGAGATGCATCGTTTGCCATGAACGTTTAGCTTTTTCTTTTTGCTCTCTTGAAAACCTCAAAACTATGTTCTTGAATTGCAGTCAGATTCAGAAAGTCAGAAAGTGGACAACTCAGAAAGTGCTTATTTGTAGGATATTTCTGTTTGCACAAAATTTGCATCTTGAGTTTTAATATATTGCTTAGTAGTTTAACAGGTCCAACTATAGCGTTATATTTTCCAAGTAATGCAATTTTCTAATGTTTTAGTTCTACTGTAGCATTTGTTTTTCTTAAAAGAAATTAAGCTATTCAGTTGTGTGTGCTTGTGCATATGTTTGCTGTGAACAGTCTACTATAAACATACAAGCATGTTGGTGTGCATACATGTAAAATAATTAGGAGGCTTTGAAAAGTTTATCTCAGTATGAGAGAACCAGTTCTCTTCAGCAATTTCCTAATATAAAACTGAAAATTTTGCAAGAAGTCGTAAACTTCTGATTCCTACCTAGGTGGAAGACTCTATACTTGCTCCTGTTAAACCTCATCTGCTTCCTTTCTGCCCAACTCTTCAGCTTGTCCATGTCTCACTAAATGGCAGCACAGCCTTCCAGCATGTTGGCCATTCTTCCAAGCTTTGTATCATCAGCAAAATTGCTGAAGGTGGACTCTATCTTAAAACATTTTTCAAACAATAGAGACTACAGTATAAATATTTTCATCACTGCTACATATTTACCTGGTGATACAGTGATACTTCAGAAAAATGAGTTCAGTTTTTTTGTCATTTAAATTTAAAGAAATATAATTTCCCTTGCACTGTGCATGGATTTAATTGTAGCTAGTGTTTTTGGAGGGTATAGAGATGAGGTTGATCTTAGCAATTACACAGCAGAAATTTGCAGCTCTTTGGCTCTAGATGCATCAAGGCAGCAACAGTAAATCATGAAGAGGAAAAGAAAATGAAATTTCCAACTTACTTATGATTTTTTTCCTCTGTATTTTCTTAACATTGTTTTAGAAAGACTAGTTTTGGTGACCTTCCACTATTTTGTTTTAAAAGAAATATATGTCCTTCTAATTAACTGAACAGTGCACTGGAAATACTCTGACTTATGTCTCATCTCTGAAAAGCACTTAGTCATGAGAATATGAACAGGTTTCATTTATTTTTATTCCTAACTTCTTTGTGAAGAATAACTGTGATGGCAGGTGAATGGGACTCCTTAGAAAAGTATTCTGTACCTTAAATTACTTAAATTACTTTTTTTTTCTTTTTTTTTTAAGGAGGATGGAAAAAGAGTTGAAATCCCACAGAACAGAAATTTTAATTAATGACTTGCGTGCAGTTATTTTAGTTGTGATGTGATGGTCTATTCTGGCAACTACAAGTTGACTGTCACAACTCACAGGTTATTAGACAAGTACTCATATTCTGTAATTCTGGGGCTGTTCTAAGTTTACAAATCTTCAAGTTTTAAGTGAATTAGTGACCTTCTGTGTTTCAAGTGATTATGTCTGATTCTTGGGTTTTGTCATGTCTCTGCTCCTGTTGCAGCGGAAATCAAAATAATGCGAGGGTTTTACATATCTATCTAATTCTACAGAGGGAAAACAACAAAGAAAATGTCTAGAGGGCCTCACGTACAACTAACTGCATGGTAAGAGGTTGATGTGTGTTACTTGCTCACACTTGTTTGAGAGAATTTTTATGGGAGAGTTTCTGTACTAAAAATCAATGTGTTTTATATGTGAAATATTAGCATCTAGACACTAATTTCCTACTTTGGGGCAGATATACATATTTGAGATGCAGACTGTCAGCTACTATTTACACAAGAGCCTTAGTGAATATGGTTTGTCTCCCTTTTACTTTCTACAGGACTTGGATTTGTGGTTTTAATCTAAGTTATCTTTTATTACATATCCAAAAGTATTTTGATGTTTTTCTGTAACTCAGTGTGGTCAAATGGGAGTTAGAAAGTGTCTGTCTTAATCAATATTCACTAATGTTGTGGGAGAAAGAAAATTCTAATCCAGAAAAAGCTCTACTGAATTGCAGCTGAAAATTCTACATTTTTTACTTCATAAAAGAAACAAAAAAGTGTCTTTTTAAAAAATAGGAAATGGACAGATAAGATCTAAGCCTAGCAACAGCTAACCCCCTATGTGTGATTGCGGTAATGGAAATAACTGCTATTTGTAATAATAAACTATTTATCGAATGAAACCTTTGTTCAATTTAAGCAGTCCTGCAGGAAATTGTTTCTTCTGGCTGAGGGAGGGTGCTGGGTGCAAGCACTCCTCTAATAGTCCTCAGAAATTTTAAAAATCTTCTTAGTTGAACATGTGTAGAAAAAGAGTTTGTGACAATCCAGCAGGGTGAGGGATGTGATCCTGCCCCTCTGTTCTGGTGAGACCTCACTCGGAGTACTGCATCCAGACGTGGAGTCCTCACTACAAGAGAAACATGGACCTTTTGAAGCCCATCCAGGGAAGGGACACAAAAATGACTCAAGGGATGGAACACCTCCTCTACAAGGACAAAGTGAGAGAATTGGGGCAGTTCAGCCTGGAGAAGAGAAGGCACCAGGGAGACCTGATAGCTGCCTTTCAGTATCTAAAGGGGGATCTGTAAGAAAGTAGGGAACAGATGTTTATGTGTGGCCTAGAGGTCCAGAAATGAAGATGAGAAATTTGGTGGTATCTTTATTATGACTAACTAAGATTGGTTATGTTATGTGATAGTGCATGATTCAGTTTTTCTTAGGGTCTAGTTGATGGTTTGATGGCTATAATACTCCATATAGTGTGCATTTATATATTTAATTCCAAATTCTAAGTTTTCATGCAAAGTATAATTTACTCAGATGTTTTGGGACAGAACATTAGCTATGGGTATTTCTACGCTGTTTTTTAATAAGCTAAAATTAATAATTGTCAACATGATCTTGTATGTTTGGAAAAAAAAATTGGAACAAAAGGAAGACAGCATTTTTAACAATGAAGCTGCTCTCTTCGTTCTGTATTGCTTCTGTTGCCCTTAAGATATTGAGGTGAAGAAATAAAGTAAATTCCATCAGCTAAAAATAACAGATAACAGAAACACATAAATCAAGTAAAATAATAGCAACACAAGTGAACTGAGGATTTAAAATAATAGTTGTGGTCTGTAACAGCAGGAGTAGACAAAAACAGAACAATGAAAGACTTTTCCTGGTTTTGAATAATTACTACTATTGTCTAAGCCAGTCAGATTTTGAACACTGAAAGCCACATACGCATGTACACATGACCTCTTTTTTAAGAATTTCGACTTGAAAATGAAACATGAAAAGTGAACCAGAGTGTGTAGATTCTGAGACTATATACTTCAACAAAAAATTGCTCTAGTTGTTCAATCAGTAAGGCACAAATAGTTGAATATTGTTATGCTTGAACCAAAGCAGTGATTTCCAATATTACAGTGGCTGAAAGATTAATCTCTGCTTGTTTCTTTGCTTTAATATATTTTACAATATCAAAGATGTTTATATAAGATCATTTATGTTCTGAGGAACACACTTAAGTTAAAATGTCTCATAACAACAAAATATATTTTACTTTTGAGGACTACAAACCTTCATGTATAAAATACATGTTGAATTATTATTTTGTATTTAGATAATCATTTATTTGCACGTACTAATTGAGTAATTACAAATGTGTTGCTGTGGCACTAAAAGCAATTATATTCTGAAAGTGAAGGTGGGTTGTTGTGGTTTGACTTATTTTTCTTTTAGAAACTCTCATTTTCCAGTGAACTGAATATATTAGTGATGAATGTGCTGTGAAACTGTTTGTTTCCATGCTGGAAAAGTTTCATGGCTCCAGCAATTGCTAGCCATTTTACAACACAGCATCCATCATTTTGTCAAAGTATTAATGCTTTGTAGTGAACCACCTAGGAAAGAAAAGACTGTCAAAACAGCCAAATTCTTTCATTCCATGCCAACAAACTGACTAAAGTTTATCCCTGTTTGCCCTTGGAACAATTAATGTGACGTTTCCCCAAATGCCATACTAAATTTGATTGTCAGTTATTGAAATATATGTTTAAATCTGCAGTGATGCAACTCTAAATGCTTTTTTCATCCATGTCATTGAATCCTTAACCCACAACCTTTGACACATAACAGAATTAGAAAGCCTTTTGGATCATTTGGCTGAAGTTGTGCCCTCACTACAGTATCTCAGTTTGCTTGGAAATGTGGCCTGCCCAAATGAACTGGTCTGCAAAGAAAAGGATGAAGATGACTACCAGAGGTACAGGTTAGTGTCTTCAATTATTCAATTATATCTTCAAGGTATGTCAGCATTGTTTTTAATACTGGTGAAATACTGAACTAAACCCAAGTCAAAGTCCTGAACAAATCATTTGCTCTCCCTCTTCTGAAGGCAGTGTGCCATGTTCTGCCATGAAACACCTATGAATTTGAGTAACCCCATTTCAATTCAATCCCTCTTAGAAAATATTTCAGGAACTATTTCAGTGATGTACAATTTGAGCTGAGCAGATTTTCACAGGCTTTCCTGAACATGGGTGTTCATATGTGTTTACCTATATCCCTTCCTTCTTTAAGATCAAGGAAAGGTAATGGTTAGGTATACTAATGGTAACAGCTAATACAAATAATAGTAATAAAAAAGTGGCTACACCCAGCCAGTTAGATTGTCTTCTTTTAACGTTTGACTGTGGTAAGGCATTTCCTCTATGATAGATATCAAGACACTATTAAAGAACACAGAAGAAATGACTACTGTATTTTGGTTCTTTACTCAGAACTGTTAGTGTTTAGAATCAAATAAAAAAGTCTAACCATCTCAATAATGTAATTTTAATGAGCTACATTACACAGAAGGTCACCTGGGAATTATTGTGGAAGCCTGATAAAGTACTGTTTGTCTAGGTGCTGTGAAAATTTACCATAATTATTATTATTATTAAAAAAAAAAAAATACTTGTATGTGATGTTGGTTGTGAGTATAGGTCCAAAACTTATGCAATTTCTACTGGTGTGGCAATATTTCATAGCTATAATTGTTAGAAAAGTTGAGACATTGAGACATTGACTACCATTATTTTTACAAATAACTTTTTCTTTTTTGGATCTGATGGAAGATTTCAGTCTTTGTGTACTTGCACTTAAATTGAAAATGGCAAATCACAGCCAAGAAGTACTTTACTGGTCAGTGTGCTGACAACCTTAAACAGAGACTGATCTTACTTTTTGTTAGCAGATCAGTTGCAGTATTAAGAGTAGCAAAAATCCTGAAAATATCCTCACATAATCCGAAGTATTCTGTAGGAGTTATTATAAAAACAGTACAAAGTGGGGTAGACCAAAAGTAGATTTATTAGGAAGCAGCATGAATTAGATACAGCAGATTGTAGCTCATAAATACTGTGCAGATACATTTTTTACCTTGTTCAAGATTTTTGAAAAGGATTTCTTGGTTATCATTAACCGAAAGATTTTCACCTCTTAACAAGTCTACTTTTGAATTTGGCATATCTATAGTATTTCAGTTTTCAACAAGTAGATTTAAGATTTAATAAAATGTTTTCCCATTGCTTTTGTATTTACCTGGAAGGTATGTCTGCTATCCAGCTTACAGGAGTCTAACAGTGTTGTCTCTGTATAAATTTATGTGACATTTGCAGTGGAGAATTGCTTAAAAATGAATGATATTTCTACAGTTTACTGTTTTTCACTTTAAGTATGTTTTCTGACAATGTCTCCTATTAATCATTTAAGCAAAAATAGTACCTTAAAGGAGCCATTCAGAGGCAAGAACCCATGGTTCATTTAGTGCTGTCTGAAAAAATTCTTTATTGATTGACATCCTCTGTGGTTATGTGATGTAATATTTATAGTATGTCATGCTGCCATACATCAAAACAAGCGTGTCTGTTGTTTCATTTCAATGTAAAATGTTGATTTCAGGGAGGTCAAGGTAGTTTTAGGTCACATCTTGGCAAACCACTGTGTCTAAAGTGTGAAATGATTGTATTTATGCATCTGCTGGAAACTGCAATGTTGCCTCCATTTTCTTTCTTCTCAACTTTTCAAAAACTTGATTACTGTTTCCATATAAACTGGATTAATTAAAACTTACTCAAGAAAGACAAATGGATTTCCAATTAGTTGAATGATTTATGGTTCTGCTGCTGTAATGAAAGCTTGCTGATGATCTTCCATGATTTTTTTACATTATATAACCTGTATTTACCAGAAAGCATTACATTCAAAAGCAAACGAAAGTGTTTATGTATGTGTATACACATATATTATAAACACTCATTCTGTATGCATACAATGTGTGTGTGTGTATATGTATATATATATAAAACTTGTCTTTACAGCAGTGTATTCACCTAAATGAATAATGTTAAAACTGATTAAAAAGAGTTTAATAGTTATGCAGTTTTTAATGCATGTTTTGAAGAAACTTAGACATTTTCTTCCTTTCCCAAAATTTACAAATTTATTTCTGCAGAATAAATGTATTGCTTCAAATCTTAAAAGCAAACAGTTGTAATGGTTAGTTTTGCCACTGTTTTCAGGGTCTGAATTAACTTTTTTTTTAAGCTTTTAGAGAAATTTTGTCACACAGAAAACACCAAAACATTATATTTCATTGAACCTCAATGCAATAAACATTTTACCAAAAACTTTGACTCTTTTTTTTTAGCAGTGATCATTGGAACCACAGCTTCATTTTTCATTGAGCTTTAATTTCATTCTTACCGAGTTCAATTAGAGTTCAGGCTATTTAGTTCCTCAACCAGAATGAGAAAGGTGCTGGAAATCAAAGCTTTACTTAATCTTCACATTCCAACAAACTGAAAAGACCTATAAAACCCCAAAAGTCTCAACTGCAAAGAAAATGATGCAAAATCAAGTTTTTAAGACTTAGTCTATTAATTTAAAAATATATTTGCAACAGAAATAGAAGTACTGTATCTTAAAGAAGAAATAATTAGAGTTTGTCATAAATAGATAACATGGAAAACTTGTTTTCTGTCAAGTTGTAGGGATGTGGATCATCAAGTAATTCACCATGTCCATCAGCAGTTCAGTGCTATAGCTCTTGCCTATTTTTTTTTCATTGCAAATAGGTTTAATCCAAAAACATTGTAACTTTTTATTCAGAATGTTTTCTTTCTTTCTTAGAAACATAGTAACTTTTGAGTGGGTTATTGTATTTTTTATTTTTTTGAAAAAATAATAGAAAAGAAACAGTAAAATATTTTATTTCATTTTGTTTTCCATGCCCTATTATTTCTCCTTACCTTCAAATGTGTACGAGAAAAATTGATGACATTTGTTAATGAAATTTTTCTTGGAGAGAAAAAGCATATGGAAAGCTTCATTCAGTGGTATTTTTATAACCAAACCTGTTTGGTTCCTTTTCAAAAGGTTTTTTATTATTATTTTTTTATTATTATTATTTTCCCACCATTATAGAAGTGTTTTAATTTATTTCTGGAAGAAAATATTGTGCTATTACTCCTTTTTATTTACTTTATTTATTTAAGCTGTCCAGCTTTGAGAGATATTTTGTGAATGTTTATCTTGGGGATGAGGAAAAAGGAAAATTTCAGGAGTTTCTCCTCAGTGCAGGAATTAAAATAAGAAAATCTAATGGTAATAGGAAAGACTGAAATGCTTTTGCCTCAAACAGGAAGCAACAAATGCATAGTAAAACCACTTGCAAAACAGTTCATGTTCTAAAATAACCTATTCTAGAATCTCTACTTTGAAGATTGCGTGAAAGCAAAGGTCGTGACCTGGAGATCAAAGTAACTTGAAGTCAACACAGTAATTGCTGGTTGCTTCTCTTGTACCCACACTTGGTCAGTCCTGTGGGTGTATTGTTTGCTGTGCAAACTTCAAACAGAGTGTTACTGAACTGTGAAAAATCATCTGGGTCAGAGTGTATTACAAAGCATTGGCTAATGCTGCAGGTGACCTCACCTATTTTCATTAAAGTGATATGATTGTGAAGAATGTATACCATGTGTGAAGTTTATAGTACTTGTTTATTCTTTGTTCCTTACTGACATTTCCTGGAATGATGCATTCATTAATTGTTGACATGGAAACAAGGGCAAGTGGAAACAAATGCCTGAGTTTATTTTAAATTAGCTTAAAAGCACATATACGAGATATGCTATCTTTGGCAAGGGAAGCAAATGATGATAACCTTATGAAGTCCTCTTAAGATATAGCTGCAAGAAAGGAAGAACAAGCATTTTGAATGGATTACCTTTTCAAACTAATTCAGCTATTTAATTCTGTGAAATGCTAGGACATCTTAAAGACTTTTCAGCTTCATGCCATTTTTAAATATACATAGCACATATATAATCTTCTTGTTGCTTTTAAATAGCCCTTTTTTAATTTAAGTGGTAATAAAAAAAAATTTCAAGAAGGGATAGAAAGCTTCAGATGTCAGTGAAACTGATGGTAATGTGTCTGTTCAACTCTCAGTTAACTTAGTAATGTAGCTTCCTTTTAGAAGGAGAGATTGCAGTTTGTAACATTGTGATGCATGTTTTATGTACTTC
Organism: Oreortyx pictus; assembly: GCA_036925125.1. NCBI lineage: Eukaryota > Metazoa > Chordata > Aves > Galliformes > Odontophoridae > Oreortyx > Oreortyx pictus. Next base: position 14,744,265 of record JAUPFR010000008.1, on the reverse strand, counting down.
TTGGTATGTTTCAAGGATTTCCTTCTATTTGTATAATCTTTGAGTCTATGCCACTTCACTCTTTACATGGCACTTTATGATTTCTACAGTATTTGGAAGAAGAAAACTTTATTTAACAGGCTTCAAATAGCTGCACAACATCCATCTGAGTTTAGTCATTGTAAAGATTTAGGAGCAGTATAATTTGTTTTTATAAGGTAGGTAAACTGATGTCCAAAATGCCCCAATTTGTCTATGCCAACACAGTAAGTCAAAACATAACTATAGTTGTTACCTGTATATAGATAGTATGTTCTAATTCATAGAGATGGCGTACTAGGTAGAGCAGAGTTTTATCCAGAACTATAACATATTCAGATTTTCTATTCTTTTCCTATAGTATTAAGAGAAATTGAAAAATTCTTTCCCAAATTACATTATTGCCACTTTAAAGGTTTTCTTGTAGCGTGGGTTATGGGTGATACCAGTATCTTTCAGCATCAGGAGACCACCCATATTCTGTAATTTGTCTGCTTTGCCAAGGGAGGTAATAAATGAATCTAGGCCTTTTGATGCTATGACATCATATGATTTTTTCATATTATGGTGTTCAGAGTGTAGAATAGAAATGTATTGAAACTAATGGATACAAGGAAGGAATATAGATACCATTTAATGGTTTGCAAATATTTTATGCCTGGACCTACAGGTCTGATTTAAAAAAAAAAAAAAAAAAAAAGTGAAGTTATGATGTAGACATAGCTATTTAATAAAGTAGAGTTGACATGAAAGTGATTTATAGCTGTTTTGATTGGGACTGATATATTTCTTATATTTTTTTAAAATAGACTTGTAAATTTCCTCCACTTGACTCTTTAAGGAGCACTTTGCTGATCTATTTTTCTTGATTTGTGAAATTATCTCCAAAGATTGTGTGGATCGTGGCTATTTTTTGGAGGTTTAGGAATAACAAAATGACTTCTTTTAAAGTAATGACTGTTACATAGTAGAGAACTACAAATATAACAGAATATACCTGGTTAAGACATAGATTAGTTCCCCGTTTGTATGGCAGAGTTGAGAATACAAACTTGTGGTTTATTAAAAGCTGTGAATTGAGCCTTTATGAGAGGCAGTATGTCTTCACATAAAATAAACTACAATTGCATGTTAATAAATAGCAATAACTACTCTGAAAGGTCTTTTTTCCTCCCGCTTTCTGAACTTTAGTGTGTTTGGAAGAAGGAATGTTTTGCCCCACTGAGCTTTTACAAATGTCAATAGCAGCTGAATCTCAAATGCACAGCATTCCTTTGCAAATGCTCCCTGAAGTCCATTCCTCTTCTCCAGTATCTTGACAAGCCTATGTAAAAATTATCAAAAATAATACTGATCACATGCAACACTTACAAAATTGGCAAATTAATTGTTAATCTTCATTGTCATTTTCACTTAAGTAAGACTGAAAAACATGAAATGTGATGTATTTTTTTCTCCATCCCTGAGCGTTCCTGTTTGTGTACGATAAGTATCTATTACTAATTTATTTTAACAGAACATTTGGCACAGGTGGGTTAAGGTGTGGGGTGATGATTCTGGACAAATCAAGATGCAACTTTCCTTACATAGTTCATTTCCTTCATCCACTGTGAATCAGAATATCAGTTTACAGGCAGTGATGAATGGATCGCTAAGCACCTTCTCTCCGGAGTTCATCTTTATCCTCATCACTGAAGATGATTACTTTCTTTTATATCACTGCAAAGGTGTTGAGCCCCGTAATAGTAGTCTCAGAGCACATGGAGCAGTGCTATGTTTCAAAGTGATCTAAAAAAAAAAAGGAAAAACAAAGAAAAGAGGAGGTGAGGGGAGATACTGCCTGCCAATCTCTAATCTAAAATAAATCTTCCTAAACTTAGAATATAAAAAGTAGATGGATCTTTCCTCATTAAACAGCATTCTCTTAAGTAGTGATTTTACAGTCCAAAACAGGTGCAATGTGTCATGAAATTTATGGATCCTAGAACAAGCCATAAAGTATTTTATGATGGCTGCATTCTGTGTTATTAGTAGCTGTCTTTTTCTGCAGCCATCGGTGTTTGATAATACTCTTAAAACACCCAAAATTACTTACCTGCAAGCAACATTCCAGATAGTCCCTGTTGACAGTTTGAATAAGTTTAGTGCCCTTTTGTTGTACTTTACCTTCAAAACAGACTGATTGAACCATCAATAGCTCCTGAAAGCTGACAGAGACATGTCATCTGGTCTAACCCTCTGATAGTAGGTTATCTGTGGGAGTTAACCTCCCTGCATTGTTAACTGAAATGTTTTATGTACTATGCAACTTTAGGATACTGCTGTGATAACCTTAGTAACTAAGTCATACATCACAGTAAAGAGATTTTGTGCAACAAATAACCCTGGATTAAATTTACAAGGGCTGGATTGATATTGTAAAGTGTTCATTCCAGGGATTTGGTAATTCTCTTCTGTACTTTTATGGCAAACTTTTGTTGCATTTAGATTGAAACTGCATCTTCAAATTTCTAGCTAAAATATAACCAAGAAATCCAACGATTTTCTTCATCCATTTAAGGACAAATTGCTGTATTCTTTCTACATAATTCAGATTACTTTTATCCCTTATTTAGTAAAATAAACCTGAATAAGTGGAATTATATTTCAAATCAACTTTTAAAAGGATCAATCATTGATATATCTTTGTTCTACTCATGGTATAGATGAGTTAACCTCAATTCTATCCTTTAATATTTGCACCAACTTTAAATTAAAACAAACAAACAAAAACCATTCTGGCTTGTCATTCAGTTTGTGGCTTAGTTTATGTGGGTGGGTTTTTTTTTTTTAGCAAGTACTGTTGCTAATTCTGTTTTTGTAATTCAGTCAGGATGCACTTAAAAATACAAAAAAATACATTTGTATTAAGGAATGCTATTGTAATTTTAAGCTCTTTTGAAATGATTGAGAGACTGACATTAGGGCTGTGATCCAAAGTCAGCAAAGATGACAGTGCTGTCTTAGTCTGTTGTCATTTGTGTTACAGGCTGCTTTTCAGTGGCATATTTCATTCCATCATTAAACATTTGCTGATTTTCCAATACTGATGTTTTCTTCACCTGAATATTCATCTTTTCTCACCCTACACTTAGTGGGTGTCTTTACTCATTTTTAGCTTCACTCTTCTTCCATCCTGACATATTGTTTCCTTCTGTACATGTCTTCATCTCAAAGAGTCTGTTGTCATCAGAGCTTTACTGCCAGTAACACAAGATGGGTAGATTTTCCTCTACTGAAAGATAAGGGCTAGCAAAATGCCAGAGAGGACTGGAAGGGCAGCCAGGAGAGCTGGGAGGAGCAATAGAATGTGTGAGTCTCACAGTTCAGTGGTATTGCTTAAGAAATGGCCTCAGAACATGTTCTGTTTTCAAAGTTATTCTTTTTATAATATCCCATATAGTCATCTGTCTTAGGCAGAGTGACCACAAAATGGTAGAATTCTTTGTTCTTGATGAAGTCAGGAAGGAGGTCAGTGGAAGTGCTGCCTTGTGCTTCTGGAGAACCCTCTTGGAACTATTCAGGCACTATTAGGGAGAATCCTTTGGGAGACTGCTCTGAAGGTACAAGGGGTCCAAGAAGGCTGGATTCTCCTTGAGAAGGAGGACTTGAAGGTGCAGGCAGGTGTTGTAAGTTGAGTGGGAGGGGAATAAGTCTGGTGTGGATGAACAGAGAAATTTTGCTGAGGCTTTGGGAGAAAAAGAGTTTACCTCTGGTGGAAGAAGGGGTGGGCGACTGAGGGGAGAGTACAAAGAAGCAGCTAGGATATGCAGTGAAAATATTAGAAAGGTGAAAGCCCAACTTGAACTCATCCTGGCTACTGTAGTAAAAGACAAGTAAAAGACTGAGGGCACACTCAGTAAGTTTGCGGATGACACCAAGTTGGCAGGAAGTGATGATCTGCCTGGGAGTAAGAAGACCCTACAGAGGGATCTGGATAGGTCGCATCACTGGGCTTGAGGCCAGCATGATGAAGTACAAGATCAGGTGCTGGGCCCTGCACTTTGTCCACAACTCCATGCAACTCTACAGGCCTGAGACAGAGAGGCTGGAAGGCTGCGCAGAGAAAAATGACCAGGGGCTGTTGGTCAGTGCTCAGCCGAACATGAACCAGCACTGTGCCCAGGTGGCCAGGAAGGCCAATAGCACCCTGGCTTATATCAGAAATAGCGTAGTCAGCAGGAGCAGGGTGGTAGCATACCCCTCAGCACTGATGAGCCTGCATCTTGAGTACTGTGTTCAGTTTTGGGTCACTCATTACAAGAAAGGCATTGAAGCAGCGGAGCATATCCAGAGAAGGGCAACAAAGCTGGTGAGGGGTCTGGACCACAAATCCTATGAGGATGCTGAGGGAGCAGGGATTGTTTAGCCTGGAGAAGAGGAGGCTCAGAGGAGATTTTATTGCCCTCTACAATGATCTCAAAGGAGGCTGTGTCAAGATGGGAGTCAGCCTCAAATTGTGCCAGAGGAGGTTCAGGTTGGATATTAGGAAAAATTTCTCACAAAGCCTGGTCAGGCACTGGAATGGGCTGCCCAGTGAGGTGGCTGAGTCACTGTCCTTGGAGGTGTTTGGGAAACATGTATATGTGGTACTAAGGAACATGGTTTAGTGGGGGAATATTGATGATAGGTAAACAGTTGGACTAGATGATCTTAAACATCTTTATCAACCTTAATTTTTCTATGATCCTATAGTCAGGATTCTCTTTAATTGGTCTGAGCTTTTCAGTGCTGAGCATTTTCAAGTCACTCGTTAACAATTTTATTAGACTGTTGTCTTAAAGGAAAGTTGTATTTGGCTGAGTGATTTCTTTGCAGCATTAAATTTTGCTTGGTTGTTGGTGGTAAGATCTTTTTCAAGTGTACATTTGGCCTTGAGGATAGAATTATTTGGCCTTGAGGATAGAATTATAACTGTTACCTTTTAAAACTATCTTTTTCTTTCAGAGAAGTTCTGATTCAAAATACTACATTATGCAGAGTTTTCTGATGCATTTTCTTCTTTCCACTGCCAGTAGGGATTGGTATGATGATAAAATGACTGACTATATGTCCATGAAAAGCAGCTAGGTGTGGGGGACATTATCAAACACCTTTATACCCTCCACCGGGAAGCTTGGCACTTCCTTACTGTGCAATGGCTGCTTCACATTTGATTGACTAAGTGTAAATAATGTGTACTTGAGGTGGTTTTGTATTTTGATTTACTATGGTTTTGTGTCTTACCTTGTTTCTGGTCTACCATGTTCTCTGCTTCTGCATACAAGGAATCAGTGTTACTTTTGAAGGTAAAATGTTGCTGTACTTTGAGAGAAATGGTTGAACAGGATACTGATGGATATGGGAACTCTGAATTATGAGAATATTCTTTGAAAAATGGCTTCTCCCTGAGTGCTTCCACATTCAATCCTGAGCTGGAGTCCACGCTTTATGAACACCTTTTCTTCCTAGCAGGACCAAATTGATATTCTGCATTCAAATGGTGCCTGTGTCAAAATCTACTTCTGGAGAACAGATTCTGGGAAAAACTCTTCATTCCTTCTCTTGACAAATTCTTGTTTTAATGCTAAGAGAACACTGGCACACATTTCTGTCAAGATAAAGGAGTGTGTTTTAGAATGTATGGGAGAAGAAAAATCACATTTCTCCCTGATTTGCTATTCACATGGGGCTCTGATGTTGCCAATCATTGTGTTTTTAGGAAAACATAATATAAATGTGAAGTGTTTGCAAGTGACTGTTTGCTGGAAACTCTTTAATGAGAAGATAGCTGACAGTTCTGGTGCCTCAGATCAGTCTTTCCCTGCAACATGGGATGGAATTCTAAAATTACTTAGAAGTCTAAGCCAGCAATCTAAAAATAATTTCCAATTTATATTATTCCTAACTGTGCCTTATACCTTAGTAATTTCTATAGATTACATGTATGTACATGGTGGAAATATTCTGATCTATTTGTTGTAGACATTAATAAATTGTTATGGGCAAGCTATGAGAAGTTTCATTGAGACAAAGTACAATTACTTTTCACATATGTTACATTCCATGGAAATGGAGTGAGAGAGGACAGAGAGAAGAAATAAGGACTATTTGCTATATTGTTTGTGTTCTAAACATTTAATTTGTGAGTATATCTTTGTTTATTACTGAATTTTAACACTATGCATGCTGCTATCTGTCAGGTACTTTGTTCTGCACAAATTGAAAAACCTGAAATTTCTTGATACTCGGCAAGTAACCAGGAAAGAGAGAGAGGAAGCTCTGGTTAGAGGTGCCTTCATGAAAGTGGTTAAACCCAAGGATGCTAAGGTAGGAAAGTAGAAGGTAAAAGGGAGCAATATCTCATTCATTAATGCTGTTTTAATACAGCTCCAAAAGCTAGCTAATATGTGTCATTGAGCTGAAAAGAATGCTTTTTGTCTTGTCTGAATATATGTAAGAACTATATGATATTCTGTTGTAGAAGTATTCAGTGTTTATGACAGGTTGTACCCTGCTGTCTGTGTTATACACAAAAGTCTGTTGCAGGGCTCACACCTATGGTGTTTATTAGCTCTTAGTGGAACAGCTGATTCTAATTTTGTGTGGTATTTCTAAATGCGGTGTCCTGCTAATAAGCACTGACAACATTAGAGACAGTTTAAGTAATCTGAAGTTTTGATGCAATTTGCATAAACTCATTGCATACTGCTGAGGCAAATAATGTAAATGTGATTTCCCCATTTTACCTCTTTTTGCTGCTGTTGATCAATATAAGATAACAAAACTGAGTATGAGTGCTGCAATGTTGTAGATCTTTCTTGAAGTTTCTTTAACACTCAAGTGTTTGGAATACTTGTTGTACTGCGTACTGTGTACCTCAGTAATCTACTGCAGATTTCCAGTAATGCTGAATAATAACACAGCAGTTGTGGAAATGCATTGTTTAGTAGCATAACAGTGTCACTAGATAAATGCATTATCACAAATAAAACTGCCTTGCATAACAAATTAATTCAGATTGATTGGTAGGTAACTATTAAAATGCTAACACTTATATGATACAAGCATATCTTTGGAACATTTTTTACTGCTGCCTTCAGTTACTTCAGCTATCATACATGTGCTGAAGGAAATAACGCATGTTTAAGCTGTTGTGGATATCTTCTTCAGAGCAAATCATCTTTACTGAATCTAGCCAAATGCAAGAGTTGAAATTTATTAAGTGTGGTATGTGCATGCTGTGTGTTTTTATGATACTTCCATGCATATTTTAGATCAGGTGAAGTATTATCTTTATTAACAATTAGATTTTTCACTCAAGAGTCTGCTGTTTCAATTTTAACCAATTCAATGGTATAAGACCTCTTCTGGATGAAACCTCTTTCAAAGTCAATAGCTGAGAGTAAATTACTTCACAAAAGTAGGGATAGAACCTTTATATGTAACTGAATCCTTGGTAGAGTTTTGAATTATTTGCCCACTGTCATGATTAAACCTACGTTTATTTCATCAAAAGTACAAAAGACACAAATTTATCATTATTGTTACAAAAGTTGTTTTTTTTTCCTTCTTTATAAATGGTTTGGTACAAATTGCTGATGGTAAAATCACTGTAAATGCTTTTCATGACATGAATTAATGCTTTTTAAGGCACTATCAAATTATCCTCATCATACAATATTATACATGTTACAGAAGTGGCTAATTTAAAACAAAATTTAAACTGGATGCAGAACCCAATCTGAGATATTATAAACAACTAAAAATTGTTTTGAATTCGTGCTCATTTCCTAGGATATTTATGCTTTATGTATGTGTGCAAACTCTGTGAGAACACTGAAAATGTCCTTTGTGCAAATATGCTTTCAGAAGTTGATATGTATGCATACAGTTATTTATAGCTGTACTCAAAGACAATAAGAAGTAGCATTCATCTATATATTACAAAGATGATGTGCACAATAACTGTGCTTTCAACTTCCATCATATGCTATATATTGAATATATAATGATTTTTGTCCTCCAGCCTTCAGGTTTCCTTATCAAATTAATCTGGTGTATCAGCAAGTTCATTGATCCCTCCATTATGTAATTGTTGAAAATTCTGACCAGCTTCTGCCTAATTTAGCAGTTGGATTGTGGTAATATATTCTAAGCTTTCTGAAATCAGCTAGAGGGTAATACACTGCAGCAGACACTGCATTAGTCTTCAGAAAAACTCCATAAGGTGTTGATCTAGTGTTGCAAGAGCCTGCTGATAATATTCCTCAGAATATTTTTTTTTTTTGTCTTCCTAAGTTAGTATCAACCTTGTTTGACTATGCTTGCCAGGAGTGAAGTTAGAATCATTAGCATTATTAGTGGATGTCACATGGAAATAATGTTCTCCTAAGTGTAGTATCATTAGTGAACCAATCAGATTTACTTTTTCTAGGAAAACAAGAAAACAACAACAACAACAAAAAATGAAACCAAAACCAACCAACCAAACAAACAAACAAAAAAACCCCAACTACATCTAGGTCCCTCCCTCCACTGTAACAAGCAGGAGATGGTGTGGCTTATTCAGCATAAAACCAGACTGACGATCTAAAGAGGCTGTGATGTGGGGAGCTGTTTTCATTTTAGTCTTAACAAAATACTTGGGAGAGCAAAATACCCCACCAAGAAGTATTTTCTCAAAATGAGGAAAAAAAACCAAGAAAATTTCCATCTGATTAGCTTGCATTTACTGAAATGCAAAAGTATCTAGCAATCACCAGTCATCACTAACTCATAAATATTGTATTTTGTATAAATTTTTAGATTTTCATTTTTCCCTGTATTTTTTTCATATTTTTAACAGAACACTGTTCTTTCTTATGCTTTGCTTCTTTTCATCCTTTGTTTAAAATGCATCTGTTTGTGATATGATTGTCTAATAGAAAGATGCAGTCACTTATTAGAAAACAGTTTAATATTACAATGCAGTGTTCCATCTCTTTATGTAAGTGAGCTAAACTTCATTTTTCTGTGATGCTTGTGTTTTCTTTTGTCAAAATATTGAATGTAGCATCATGTCTGATTTTAGTAAAGATGGGGCAAGCCTAGCTGGAGAAGAGGCACTGTGCCAGATAAGGTAGCTTCATTTAATGACCAGACCGTGACCCCATTTCACTGACATAAGTGTAGATCAGAGTGGAAGATGGCTGTCCAGTGTGAAGTGTGTTTCTGGGCTTGACAGCACTTCACATCAGAACGACAGCTTAAGAATACGACAGTCAAAATTGCTTAATTATGTCCCAGCTTTGTAATTATTCATCCTTCTCTTATGAGTGCAGTTGTCATTTCTTTGGCATAATTATTTAAAACTGTACTCTCCCTTAGTTCATAGGTTGTATATGAATTGTGCTTCCAAGTGTTTAATTTAAAAAAATTAGAGATGTGAAACAGAATATCATTTGAAAATCTACTTTTAAGGTGCCATATTTGTATATTGTATGCGACATACATAAAATGAAGTGATGAAGTATCAGAGATCATAATTTCTTCTTTTAAAGATGATAAAATGTGGTTGTATTCATTATATATAAAATGTGTTCCTTCCATTACATGCTGTTTTAGTTCTATTTAAATATAATTGCTTAGCACTGGGTAAGAATACTTGCTTTTAAAGGATGCATATACTTCCCTGTATTTTGCAGCCCCTCTGCCCAGCAGCTGCTTTTTGTTTTACTGTATTTTCAAGGTGAAGATTTTTCTTGGTTATATTTATAGTGGCAAATGCAAGCAGTGTGTATTTGGCCAGATATAGCAGTCTTGAAGTTCATAGGACCAAATTGTTAGCAGGAATACATGGGTATACTTCCAAGCTGTTTTCCTTTATTGCATCTTTACCAGGAACATCATGTCCGGTGAATATAAAGGAAATTCTGTACAAGAGATGGCAGTATAAGTGTTTTGATTTTTTTTTCTCTCAGGTGTATTATTTTCATCACAAATTTTAATCATAAAACCTGACATAGCATTCTTTTTTTTTTTCAAGGAATGAAATGAAGGCCCTTAAGTAGAAGAAAAATCTAATAACTGTTTTTCATGTCATTAAGAGTATGTGATTCTTGCTCACACTGTGATTTGGAGGACAGAGAAAGTTTGTTTTAGTACGATAGTAAGACTAAATATTTAATGGTACGGCTAAAGAACTAAGGAAATCTAAAATTTATAGTTCTGGTTTTGGATCATTATTAGTGTTATTTTGCTCAAGATCATAGGAAGTTCTATTATATAAAAGTGAGTGATGCTTTTTAAAAAATTCTATTACAATCAGATAATTGTAAAGGGACTCTAGGAATTTTTGTCCATAACTGCTTTAAAAAGTCATGATTTTCTTAAGTGTATATCCTGTCTCTTCCTAAAATGTACACCATACATTTTTGCTAACATGTCTTATGGATTTCTTTTTACCCCTTGCTAAATTAAGAAAATGGGGGTTAGGTGTAAAGAGTAAATAAAAGATGACAGATAAGACTTTGTCAGCTCACAGTTTTTTTCCTCTTACCATCACTGTAGAAATCAGAGCTTATGCACTCAAAACATTGGAAACTGTAGAACCAAGGACTTTTAAAGTGTTAATATCCATTATGTTAATTAATTTTTAGATAGTAAGGTACCTCTCTGAGATAGCTTCTACAAAATAGATCTCCTTACAGTCCATTATGTCCAAGTTTCGTGTAGTAAAAAAAGAACAAAGCTATGAACTGAGGATTCCAAAGTAGACTACGATGCAGTAATACTGTCTTCAAGACCCTGTAAACGTGATGCTGTTTTTTGACATTCTGAGCTGTACTTTTTGCTCTTGGATAGTGTAAGTATTTTAAGGAAGAGTCCATAATGATCATCTATTTGCCAAATGTATCATCTATTTGCCAAATCACTAAGCACAACGAGTCCAGAAACAGAACTTGAGCAGTCATATGCATAAATGCAAGAATACACTGATCAGACGACATTTTAAAGTGAGTAAAACCATCCTCAATTTTTACTTTTTTTTTTCAACAAAAATTAGTTCTCAAAATGCAGATATGATATCTGAGAGAAAAAATCTGTTATCAGATCTCATGGTGCTTTTAGGGTAAATTATAATATGAAGTTGTAAGAAATGAGAAATCTAATTATGGCTGTGCACAATCTGAATAAGGGGCTTAAGAGTGTAACAGAAAAGTTATATTTTAGACTAATAAACAGAAAGCTGTTATTTCTTAAAATGACAGATGAAGGTCTATTTAATTTAATTTGTCTGTGAATTTGTGCATCATGTGGGAAAACTCTTGCTCCCCGAATTAGTAAATGGTCTTCCGTGGCTTAAAGTTAAAGTGATCAGAAAACCAGGCTTGGGGAAAAGCAGTGAAAGGAGAGAAAAGCAGGGGTCAATATCCAAAGGAGAATAGAAGAAAATTATGATAGTGAAGTTGAAGATGAAAATTAGAGTTAGGAAGAATTTGGAGAGTAAGCACCTTGCATGCAGTACTGAAGTCTGAAAACTAAGAAATTTAAAGGGAATAGATTGGTCCTTTTTTTACTGTACTTCGTAACATGTCATATGATGGATCACAAGATTTGAGAGAGAGAGAGCTTTAGACTGTGAAGTTTGAGAGGAGCAATGAGTTGAAAAAGTGAGGACTAAGCTGAAAGCACACAGTTCCTGAAATAGTAAAGGAATGTATTCTCTTTGCCTAACCAGCTGTAATTCCATCTGTCATGAGAAAAAGAATAGGTATGTGGGTCATAGGTGTGTTAGGGTAAAAGGAGAAAAGGCTTTTTCTCATTGTTTGTTCTCATGGTAATATTTCTTGAAAGACTGATATAAATTTAGTTCTTTGGGAGGGTAGTATGCAGAATACATTTCAGTGTCTCATTGTATTAAAGCATCTCTCTCCTAAAATAATGCCTTCAAAAAAATTGCCTGATTTTCATGAAGCCAGTGTCCTTTTCGCCATTAATGATCCTGATGCACTTTTCACATAGAAGGAGTGTTAGTCTTGGAGCCATGGCCTGGTTCCAATTCAGGTAATTACATTCTGCCTCCACGGATTTCTTTGCAGTCTCAATTTACTAAGGCATTTTTCTCAACCTTCTGCCCTAAAATATTATGTAGAGTTGCAGAGTGCTAGTTAACCAGCTGCTACTTTGCACCTGAAAGTTGTCTGTCTTTCAGTTGTATTCTGCAAATTGATCCCTTTGTAAGACATACTTGATATTTCTAAAGCACTTGGAAGTTCTCTGATGAATGGCAATAGACACTGTACGTCCATAGCACATCTGCTAGCTTCTGAAGAAGCTAGCATGACAGTTTATTTACTACTTCTTTTATACATATTCTGAAAGTAGTGTCTCCTATTTTAACACATTGTCCCATGATGTCAGAGGTAAATGTTGGTGAGATGGCAGTAGAGACTGAAGCTTCCTACCAATATTCTGTTACATTTTGTTGCCATGTGACAAGTGGCAGCAGAGGGGCAGTCTGACAAACTGGCATCTGGAATGGAAATGTGAATGTGTGTCACTGAATTCCTCCATGCAGAAAAAAATGGCACCCTTCGACGTAAAAGCCTGCTCAGTCTTTCTGGAGACCAAACGGTGGATGTTGGCATAATGAGGCAGTCCGTGGTGTGTTTCAACAGTGAGTCACCTCTATTGATGCAGAGTTCTATGTGCATGGCATGCAGGGTCTTGTTTATCACTGGAGAAAAAGTATAGCTAATGATGGAAACTATGTTGAAAAAGAGTGTTTTGTAGCTGAGAATTTGCTCTTTCAAAAATTCTTATTATGTTCTTTGTATCTGTTACAATTTCCTTGGAAATAAAGAGGGAATGTTATTTTTGGAGCTACTTACATGTAAGTGAATAGGTGTACGTATAATATCATGCTTTCCATTCACCATGACCCCCAGGTACCTCTTGCTAGGGCTACTCCTAATGACTTCTTCTCCCAGTCTGTACTCATACCTGGGGATGGTATGTATGGTATCATATATAGGTATGGTCACAGCTTGAACCAGTGGTAGAGCACCAGGTGAGAAGGTGTGGGTAACTGACTGAGCTCAGGTGCAAGCACTGCACTTGAGTGACTGGAAGGGGTGGAACCTGGCCATCATTTAAGGGTTAGCAGATGAGGGAATTAGTATCTCTCTGGATAGATTTTGCATTTGTCTTGAGCTGTTGTCAGTCATTGCAATGGGTGAGTGTGGTTTTCTTTTTGTTCTTTTTTTTGTTTTTTTTGCCTTGTTACTCTGTAGGGTTAGTATCTCTTTCTTTTGTCATACAGCTTATAATCAACTGATTTATTCCAGTTAACAACTTGCTCTTTAGTAGCATGTAATGTTAGGCTATTGGACATTAGGGCAAGAATCGCGATTGGTTTCATGCCCAATGGATCGATGTGGCTAGTATGTGTGTCTTATTGTCAGCCAACAGCATTTTTGGGCATAGGCAATATTAACATGTTGCTCTTTTCCCCTTTATCCCACAAAAAGTACTATTTAGTGTGGCTTTGGTCGAACTCTGGGCCAGCCTGTATCTCTTCTTTTGTTTCTATAGATGGAGAAGTTTTGTTTTTTTTCTTAGACTGAGGCCCTGCATGTGTCTTGTGCTCTCAGTCATGACTGAGTCATTCCCACTGAAATAGTAGTTAAATTGAGTGTTATTGTTAGCATAATAAGTTAATTCCTAGCTATGAAATAAAGGCCCTATTTTCATATATATATATACAAATATATTTTCCTGAGAGCTAGTATAATGTCACAGAAAGATTTCTGAGACAGAAAATCAGAAGCAAACTACCCCTACTGCTGTGGCTTTATGCTTTGTGATTAGTATTTCACGTCATAACATCATGCAGTGTGCTGGGAGTTAAAGAGTTAATGTTGCAATTCTGCTCACAGAAGAGTGTACTACAGATCCCAGACTATATTATTCAATTTCTGTTTTCTGTTCAGAGGGAAAGATAAAGCTAACTGTGAGTCACAAGACTGTTCTCATTTTCTGCTTCTCTGTGCTCCCTAGCCATCTTGCCTACAGTATTGGAGTAAGGTCTTTGGTTTTGGACACTCTCATTTGATTTATTAGCTTCAAATCCAATTATTATATTGTGTTATCTCACATTCTGATATCATATTTATTACAACAGCAGCAATGATCTAAGGAAGAAAACTGTTTTTCCTTCTTTGGGCCCATCTCCCTATGTTCTCCCTTTTTCAGAGCATGAGTCCATGGGTCCCTCTGCCACATTAGTCACAGAACTAGGCCAGGATGGAGCCATGACACACTACCAAGAGCTTTATTTATAATTTTGCAAACATGAAGCATCTGGTTCAAAAGTTGGAAATAACTGTCACAGCTGACTTAATATTGTTTGTTTATCTTGAGTATGATTAGATGTGGAATGGTTTTCAAGGCAAATTCTACAGTGTGTAACTTAAGTTGTTAAACTGGCTTTGCTGTTTTACTGACCAGTGAGAAAGATCACCAGCTGTTGGAAAGTAACGTGGTCACTAGGGCCACTGCAAATGAAAGAAAAATCATTTATGATCCTCCTGGCAGTGTGCCTTCTTGTAAGGAGCACCATGCTACCAGGAAGATGATGATGTAGGCGCAGCTGTGTGGGATGTTATCAAAGTTATATGGCATTCTCATTCATCGAGCTCAATGTTCTTTTTAGAAAGGTGGTTTTCAGATATGAAGCTGAATAGTATGAACTTTAGAGTAGGTTTTTTTCATAATGTTTTCACAATTGTAACTTATTCTTTCAAACTGATGAATCTGTCATTGCCATAGATATTAGTTGGTGATGTTTTGAAGAAGGAAAACAAATGGATAGGTGCGTAGAGCATTAGAAAATAAGATTTGTTTTCTTGAGCATCCATGCTCAATTTAATATCCATGAAATGGATAATTGCAAGGAAAAAATATATATAAAGATTATAGATTATAAGAGTTCTCATTTTTACATCTCTATCTTCTCTTCTGTTTTTGATAGTTATTTCTCTTGTTATCAATCCAAGGATTTCTACTGCCGCAAGTTACTCCTGTTGCTTGCAGGTTAGTTTTTCTGTCTTTCATGATACTCTTATTTCTCTGCAAAAATTTCGTAATTGCTTGCTCCAACTTTCTTCTTACCCACTAATTGACTATTGGGAAACATGGAAGCTGAAGAGAAAATAGTTATTTGGAACAATTTAGTAGATCTTCCATCTTCCTGTGTGATTCACATGACTGTGTTTTCTTTCTTTCTTTCTTTCTTTCTTTTTTTTTTTTTTCCATCTTTTCTACCTTGGAGAACTACTCACCTTCATTATTATATTAATTTCATGAAATTTTCTCTTATGATGTAGTTGACTTCTTTGTAGTAGTGAAGTTTCTATACTCCATCTCAAGAAATTAAGAAGTTAACAAATAAGAAACAGTGCCTTGAACGTGCAATTCTCTGCAAGTTGTTATTCTTCTAATATTTGTTTTTTGTCTGCTGTTAGTAAAATATTTTTGGTTGTCCAGTGACATTTTTAACGATGTCTTTGATAATGCTATACAACCTGATTCCACAGTGGTGGGTTTTATCTTGCATCATTTCTTTTGACATTCGTGGAATTGTGGTTTACAAAAATCATAATTGTTTCTGTTCAGGTTTGAAGATCTACAGATAAAGGACCATGACTTTGTCATATACAAAGTAGTGCAAGCACGCAATTTCACATTCTGCTGTGAGATGAATGTAGCATTTTTAGTGTTGACATGGTCAAATTATATGGGTAGAAAGAGAGATCAGCAACAAAAGGGAACATAAGATAAACGTATCTGATACTGGTTAATATTTCTAGATTTCTAGTCACCTTGGAAATAATGTGCATGAATAAAAATACCAGTCTAGTGCCTTTTTGTGTGAAGCAGGTGCCTCTTGGAATGGTAGGTTAAGTGTCTGGGAGAAGCAAGCTTTTCTGAAATCACCACGGAAGGCCAGGCCTAGATACCATAAGGCAGCTAGTACAGTGTTAGAAGTTTATGTTGAAGCAGCTGAATCCCTTCTTGCCTGTTGCTCTAAAAGAATGAGTGTATACTGCAAAATATTGCCAGTTCAAGAACCCCAGAGCATTACAATAATAATCCTCCCTCACACTGATATCATCAGCCAAAATATGTCCAAGAGGCACAGAGGACTGGTTATGATGAGGTCACCTCCTGAAAGATCAAACACATCAGTCACTCTCCATTAGTGACTAAAAATACGATCAATCTGTAGCTGGTTTGCGAGTTGTTTCAAGAAGAAAAAACTAGTAACTTCTCTTCTGAGAAAGATTGATATTTCTCTTCTCTCTCTTACCAGAAATATGTAGTCCAAAAGTATATTTTGTAAGAAATACTGAACTCCTTTGCTCCGTGTTTTCTAAAACTGCTCACTCTATAGAAGAAACACATGCAGCACGTGCTCCCTTAAAGTCATACTGTGCTTATAGCTTCTGTCTCTTGAGTGTTAGTTGAAGTTAACTTTAACTTTGTGGTGTTGAAATATGGGGTAAATAGTTTTATTAAATTCTGTACCTGGTTGGAGAACTTGGTGTTAATTATAGTTCATTTTTATTAGGCTGGTCATTGAAAATATTGCTTGGTATTGTACAAAGCAACAGATTTTCAAACGTCTTTAGGAGCAGTATAATAGTCTTCGTGTAGTCAGCTTGTGCATCTGAAATCTTTGCTATATATTTAGAATGCATACATAAGCACAGACAAGTCTAAATGTTCTTTAAAGCTCTTAAAATTCTTCTACCAACTTTGTAACTTGTGATTTCTCTGAACTTCAAATTTTCACCCCTGCCACTTTATAGATCAATGTTGTACCTTGCTTGAAAACCTTGACTGAAGACTGTTTGGCTGATTTTTTGCAAACAACTTCAGTGACATAAGAGATTGAAGATTTGCTGACTTTGGTTACATATTCCTATTTCAGGAGAAAATAAGAGGTTAAACGTGTGACTAAAAGCTCAAAATCGTGTGATTAAAGACTAGCATCCTGTTTGATGATAATTTCTTCAAAGAAATTGAAGAAGAAATTGGGAGTATAAAGCTTCTACTAGAAGTTGTCCTAGTTTATTATTCACGAAGTATTCATAGGAAAACACATGCATTGTAACCAACTCTTCCATTAGGAGCTTTTTAAGAAATAAAGTTTCAATCAAGTTTCAAAAAAAGCACTTCTTTGAATGCTGTTCTGTGAGTGATCTGTTTTAGAGCCAGGGTTTTGTATGACTTTAGCGTTCAGTTAAACTATCCTTAAATTATTCCAATTTAATTTTTTAGTTTATTTAAGGTATATTTCATTTTTAGTGTAGCAAATGGTATTACATCAAAGTGCCTAGTAAATACATGAGACTTTATGTGCTGTCTCAAAGATGATTTATTTCTCTTCAGTCTTGGTGGGGCTTGAAAACCTTAAGCATTCTTTCTCATCAAAGAACCTGTGTGATATTTGCTTAATGATTACCTTACAGTTACCTTTATGTTTCTAACTTATAAGCTTAAAGATAAAGAAGGTGGAACTTTCCGTTACGTCAATAAAGCAAACTATCCTGCACGTTTTACTCTGGCAAGTTTCATTAGGAAATATATCACTTGCGTTAATATAAGAAGTATATTCAGGTTTGGAAAATTAAGACTTTCTTCCTTCCCACATTGTAAGACTAAATATACAACTTTTGTTCACGTAATGATTACAAACAGTTCACTGTGTAGGCCAAATTCTATCTAATGCAGTAAAATTAAGGAATAATATGCTTTGAAAGTGATTTATGAGTGTGGTTAAACTGCCAGATTTACAAAGAAATAGTTCAGATCTTGGGAAGCCTCAGGAGTCACGTCAAAAATGAATTTGACCATGATTTAAACTGCTACTTTTCTTACATGACATTTAATATGTGTACTTTGGAGGCCCATATGTCTTTAATAAAATAGCATTAAGTTTTAAAAATGATATGAATGCAGTCAGTTTCTAAATTCATAACCTTTTCCACAACTCCAAAATGCTAACCAATAAGGGAGTCATACATGCAATAAAACATAAACCTTAGAAAATAGTTTTTTATTAGAATGGTTAGACAGTTGGCAGCTGTGCTGTAATGTAATAAATACATGCAGCTAATGTGGGTTTATCAGTCTTTGTTTACACTGTAAGCAACTGGGACCAGACAACTAATTGTAAGTGACGACCAAAGGTCATGAAAAGTGTGCTTTTGTCCAGTGAATATGTACTTGCTAGGTGAACATCATAACGTTAAGAAAAGTAATTTATTTTTAAATTTCTTATTTATTAAATAAGAAATGCTATGGTATGCTCCCAGTTCTTTTTGTCTGAGGATATTACATTCATTAGATAGTCATAGACTTTAAGGCTGTTCTGAAGGACTAACTACTTCAAAAACTATGAGAAGACGTAGTTTACCAAGGATATCAGTACTTAGAAAATGGTGGCCAGAAGAGACATTAAAAGAAAGATATGGAGTTGAGTTTCAACTTCAGTACAGACTAAATACCGAAAGAATGTTAGCATGTTTTGAGGGGCATTTTTTGCAATGTGAGGTAATTCATTAATTTTACTAAAATAATCTACTTTAGGATTATTTTCTGAATCAGAACTTAGCCTATAGCAGAACCAGCTTTCTAGGTGGCTTGAGCTTTTATTCAGAACAGCGTATTTTGGTTAACGAGTTACATTACTCAGCATGCGTAGAACAGTACTGCAAGCCTTAGAATGCCAGGATACATAGAATAATGAGAGCTATTGAAATGATGTTGGAGTCAGGAAAAGACAGATTTTCCTGTATACTCTTAAGAGTGGGTGAGGGTGGGGGGGATAAAAACATGATTGTGGTATACTTTGTCGTCCAAAATGCTTTCATAGATTTGATTTCAGGTTATTGTGGTTCTAGAAAAATGGCAAAAACTAAATTAAAAAAATCTGCTTAGAGATGTATTACAAAGCATATATTCAAATGCTAATCTTTAGTCGTTCAGAATTATGGGTCCCCTAGAGCATCCAGAAAATTATTAACAGAATGTAATCCACCTCAGTGTGAATGCATCTTTACTCTGTTAGCCAAATCTTTATATAATACAAATCATTCTACCTATAAAAGCACAAATATGTTATTGTTCTCAACAGGAAATTTAATGCAGCTATAGGGAGGAGAATAAGAGAAAAGAAGATTACAAGCTAGCTGATCACGCTTTTATTTCTCTTAAATCTCTCAGCATTTCTCTGTGGTTGTACTTGTTTAAAGATTGTATGCAACTGTGCTGTCTATATGATTTGGAAAGCAAATCTGCCTAAATACAAAGTTTCAATGAGTGTAGTTTTAGGGGATTTGATATATTTGTCACAAATATACATTTTCACTGCAGAAGCAGGAAAACCTATGACCTTATTTTTTTTTTCTTGTAATTCTTCTGAAGTCTGAAGTTTTGCTATACAAAGCTCATTTATATTTGCACCAAGTTGTGAAGCTTTATTCGCAGAAGAGCTATTAAAGTTAATTATTTTCTGGAGGGTTTTATCAAAAGGACTATTAGTGTGAATATGTAAATGAAGTATGTGAATGAGGAAGAAAAACATTTTATTGAAATAATACATGACTAGAGATAGTCATGCTGTGGGGTCAGGATCCTCCTCTGGTGGTGTTATTTCAACATGACTGAGTATAACTGATAATTCTGTAAGCAAGAAAGTGGATTCACTTTAGCATAACTGTGCAGTTTGGGTTTTCTTTTATTATTGTGTTCTGCTATTTCTTTTCTGTTAGTAATTTGCCGACAGACTGATGCTTGTGACTCAGACTGTAAACTCTCACCTATATAAAGATAATAGTTTTGTTATGTATGTTGCTTATGCTGTTTTCCAATAAACATCATAGATATGTATGGTATAGGCAGTACCTAATCTAATCACTATCAATTTTCCTATAAAGTTCTTAGTATAGGTAACTAGTCTGCCTATTATTATTGGTTACAACAAGACAATGAATACTAATTGCTTGTTTTAAAATATGAATTGGAGGCATTGGGAGAGTAGTCTCTGGGGGGAGGGGGTGGGGTCGTTGCAGGAAATGAGGTAGAGGCAGTGAAACTGAGCATAGTTCTGTGGAAAGATAACATTCTTGAGTTTGAAACTGTGTCACTTGCATGCTTTGCAGTTAGCTACAGGTCAAGTCCGTTGGACTGTTGTACAGAAACCATGACATATTTGTACTGCTGGGTCTTGGAGGTCTTCACTGAGTAAGGAAAGGGATAAAGCAACGAAACAGAATGGATTTTATTTTACAGATTAAGTTTTGAACATGAAGTTGGAGATTTCTTTTTTCTTAGTCACTTGATTCCGAGTCTATAGCAGCATAGCTTTTGGATCCTTTTCTCCCCCATGTGTTTACCGTTTTTTCTTGAGAACTGTCATTTATATAAAGTGATTTTTTTATCTCTTCTTTCTCCTCCATCTCCCTCCAAGTATAAATGAATAGATAGGTTGTTTGTGGAGAGCTTGGTTTGGCAAGGGGGGGGGGGGGGGGGGATGGAGGGTGGGCCCTTTTTTTTTTTTCATATGATAAACCTCTAGTGAAATATGGTTTGGCTTGTATACTCTGCATACAGAGCCAATGTTTGTCTTGTCTGTTACAGCCTGGCCTTCTACCTTCTTCCTATAATTTAGGGGAAATCAAAGATCACTGACTGTAGTATCACAGTGAGATTACTCAGAATTCATGGAGCTCTAATTAAATTTGAAATTCTTTTGATGCAGGCCCTATAAATCTTAGGAAAGGCTAGTGTGGTATAGAGGAAAAAGGTACATGGCCATGTAGTTTTTTGCACTTTTGCAGCTGGGAAACAGCATGTTGCAATCTGTACTGTCCAACAGTTTCAAGGTCATTAGAAGTTAATTTCAACTTTTTTTTTTGTCATGGGATGTTGAAGTGGTATATTTAATGATAGTTCAAGTATTGCAAATTCAAAAAATCAAACGTCTTTTTGTTACATACAAGCAAAACGTTCAGCTGAATTTTTTTTGAACAAGTGTAGTTTATTTCAGGCACTATATTGGTAATAATGATGAAAACACTGCATTACCAGGGTACTGTTTAGCTGGAAACATGATGCATCTCTTCAAGGAGGCAGAAAATACTGTTTTTTAATTCACTGTCTCAAATAGATTAATCAAATGCTAATATGATAGATATGTAGAAAGTGGTAGCTACTGAAGAAGGAGAAGAGCTTTAATCACCTATGTATCATTTTCTCATTTGTGATGTTGTAGTGGCGGAATGTTTTCAGTTGGTAGAAACTTGCTATATTGGAAAAAAAATTAATCTTGTAGTTGAAATTTTAGGCCTAGGCTGAAGGGTATCTAGACTAGGTTTCTTGCAGGCCGTCTGTTCTGGTCCTCCTCCACTTTAAAAGAAGGAGACAAATCCAGAAAAGTTGCTTTTCTGGCATAGAAGCATTGAAAAGCTATCTATCCAGGAAAACAACTGGGGATGGTAAGGAAAAAATTTTATGAGGCACCCAGTGTGCATAAAGTACCATTATTGTAAGGATGATAGCATGGCGCTGATGTAATTTTTGGTGTGCAGATTTCATATTTGTGTCCTATTACCATCTTTCCTGGATTTAAGTGGGTGTTTTTTTTTTGTTTTGTTTTGTTTTTTTTTTTTTGAGGGCTAAGAGCTTCGCTGTCTTTACAAAACCTCTTCCTTCTCCAGGTTCTGTATACGAGAAGCCTTTTAAAGCCTTGTGTCAAATCTGCTCTTTGTGTGAAGTCTTTATAAATATTTATACAGACCTAGTGAAGAAGAGTCAATCCATCAGAATGCTTTAGGCTAAGATTAGGATTTGTGAAGCCAATTTAGGCAGATAGGGGTTTGTTTTATTTAATAACATTAAAGCAGTAATAAAAGAAAGCATCTTTATCAGATAGTGGTAAGATCCATGAAACAGGTTTATTAATGTCTAACTATCAAATTATATTTGCCTCAGAAGTCATGGAAATAGCAGTGTAATTGCCTCTTTAATTTGAGGTAGATTAACATGTTTGTTAATATCAAAGCTGCTTCCCCTGTGTGCAGACTCTTTCTGAGGTCAGCAGCAGCCAACTCTGCTTTTTTTTCTCCCATGCCTGATAGAGGTACGTTGATCTAAGGTTGCTCCGCAGCTTGTCTTTCTCCGTTCTCAAATACACGCTACTCCTGGTTTTATGACTTTTGTGAAAAAATGTTTTGTGATTCAAAGTTGACTCATCTAGATATTTGTGAATAATTGAATTTTTACCTAAGGCATAACTTGCACATCAGCAACCAGGTAGTGACATTAGTCTGTTTGGTTTTGAAGCTGAATCCATTCACAGTGCATCCTTATCATATTTACTGACACCTTGTTATTTAGAATTTACTTGATTCATGTGTTAGGTATCTCATTAAAGCACCGAGATATAAATCTAACAACTTTTTTTTGTCTGAACAATTTTGATAGAAAACTGAGGTTTCATTCAATTCCCTAGCAATTATAGAACTACTTTCAATGAGATTAGAATTAATAGGAAATTTTGGAAATACTACTCTTCAGTAGTTTTTTGGGGGGAAGGTTGAGAATATATATATATATTTTGTATTTTGTGTGTAGCTCTATGATTTTTGCGAAGTGATGACTGAAAATGGCTGAAACACACCTTGACCTAGCATGTTAGTAACCAAATAATGTTCCACTAGAAATAATGTTTGAGGGGAAAGCTATTTTTTAATAAAATGGTAAGCAATTTTAAAACCAACTATTATTATAACTATATATTTAAAACAAACTATTATTTTTAATGCAATGCTTATTGCCTTTATAGTATTATAGATATTCCAAAGACACTAGAAATCATTTTCCAAACATTGCTGCAAATCTCTTTGAACTGAGTCAGGATTAACATTACTAGAACCAGCAGGTTTCCTGAATGGCTGTATTCTTGCAGATTTCTTTCCTCTGTCTGTCTGCTTATTTCCCCATTTCTGTATGTATCTTTGCAAAGGTGCAGTAGGGAGTTTTGAAACTGTGATCTTCCTAAAAGAGGGAGAAGCCAAAAAATCTAAACTGTGTTTAAGCTGTCACATAGTACTTAATTCAAAATCCTTGATTTTTAATTCATTCTCTTATGAGAATGTAATGATTACAATGTTTATGCTAGTTGTGTGTTAATTAGTCCTCCAGTGATATCAGCAGTCTAGATTTAACAGCCCATAAGAAATTTTTTGTTTTAAACATTTATTTAGTATAATCAAAAGCTTAAGAGTCATGTTGAATTATATATGATAATATCCTTTCTCTGATACTGGGTACTATTGATGTGGCACTAATCCAACACTTCTAGAAGCCTTAGTGTCATGGTTTTATGATTTTTGGCGTTGGTATTCCACATCATAACATCATGTAGTGCATTAAGAGTTAAAGAGTCAATGCTCCAGCTCCGTGGATCATCAGTAGTTACGGGTATACCTGCCTCAGAAGAGCAGAATAACTACATTCCCCAGAGGACAGGGGGCTCCACGCATACTTGGTATAGACTATCTCAGAAGGGGGCACTCTAAGGATCCCAAGGGGGTATCGATGGGCTTTTGGAATAGCTGCTGTGGACAAAGATTTTAGAGAGATAATCTGATAAACTGAAGGCCTTATGCTAACGCTGAAGGCGAGATGGCAGCGAGCACCCGCTACTGAGTTGATCTCAAAGGAAAGAGAGTGTCCCGTGACCACAGACAGTTTTTCTTTCCCTCTGAGTGGAAATACGTAAAAAGGCAAAACATTGCAAAGTCCTCTTGCTCATTGCTTAGAAGTAATAGCAATTTATGCCAGTAAGTGGTAATTAGCAAGAGATTTGACTGAAAGATTTGGGAACCATTGGAGAAGGGGAAGTGGCAAGGAAATAAATGATGAAAAATGGAAGACATGCAGATTACTTGAAGCAGTGGAATCTTTGAGCCAGATAAGAAGGCTTTGCAGCTGGACATGTGGCTTAGATTCATCTGATTCATTTTGGTGGGGCTCTGTAAAATGGAGAACATTAAATCAGCAGACAAAACTCCAAGAAAATTGACAAATAGGAAAACAAACAAACAAACCAAAACCACAAAAGCACTATAACAAACTGCTTGGAACTTCACTTACTGAGGTGCAAAGATCCAAAACAGAAGAAAATGATAATGCTAACAAATGATTACAATTACCTCTTACGTTTGTGCCATGCAGTTAATGTAGTGTCCTTTACTCTGCACTTTCCCTTCTCAAGCAGACTAGAATACCCTATTTTGCAGATGTTAACATGCAAGTTCAGGCAGGTCATGCACACTGAATCCTGTAGTTTTACTAGTCCACATAGGAAGGATTGCTTAGCTTGTAAAACAACAGCAACAAAAGAATGAGTCAATTTGTTCTTCTGGTTGATGGTCTGGCTGTTGTGAAAAATCTGATATACTACAGTCTCTCCTCAGACGTTCATTCTACCTTCCTTCTAATTACTCTCAGAAATAAAAATGGATGAATGCAGTTTCTCAGTTCAGAGCCACTCCCAACACACCTTTATTTTTTTTCTTTTATTTGAAATATAATCACATCTCCCTTTTGTGCCCCGGTGCAGGGAAGACTGACTCTCATATAAATGGTAAATTCTGGAGTAATGCTGAAGGTGATGTCAGAAGGATATAATTGAAGCACTTCTGAAGAGCATAAAAGTGCATTAATAATGAAACATTTTTCTGCAGTCGCAGAAGTTCAGGTTAGTCTTCTGCTGTGCCTTCCTTTGCCATTGCCATTAAGATGAAATGTAGGCTCCATTAGAAAGTGTTGTATTTTGAAGAATAACTGATTCTCTCTTTAATTTCCTTGTTGCAGCTATAGGAATACAAATGCTCTTTCAGAAGCAAAATTTTGTTTCTCTAATTCACTTTTTTTTTTTTAAACTGATTTTAGGTAGAGTCACTTTTCTTGGAAAGACGTTATCTGCTGGCTTTTGTCACTCTTGACTGGCACTTTGTTAGGCCCAGCCTACTCAGTGCTTACAATTGTTACAGCTGAAGAGAAATCGTGTCATAACTATGGAGATGACTGAGAAAATTTGAAGCCTGGTGTCCCTTCTTCTTAAAATAACATGACTGTAAGTTGCTTTGAGCAACAATGATAGAACAAAAGTTGCAAAAAAAAAAGCTCACAAAACTACAAGAAAAATATTGAAAAGATGAGTCACTGTTAACTGGATGGGAGGGAGCTAGACAAGTAAAGCATCTTGTACTGGAAAAGTGTTCATTTGGAGTGATGCTAAGGAAATTTAGACAGTGAGAATGTTTCCAATGCCAAGAAGCTGAACAGAAATAAAGCCCTCTCTGAAACTTCATTAGCACAATTCGGTGAGGCCTCGTTGTTGTGTTTCCCAACCACTTCAACATCTGAAATACAAAAATTAGTACACACTTATCAAAGTCAGGGACTTCTGTTAGCTGCTGCTCAGATGTCAGATTGCCTCTGCATTTCAGAGGAATGCACCTCCAGATCTGGAGAGCTAATGATAATAAATGCCTATACCCATTTTAGAATATGTCTGAGTTTAATTCTATGAAGTAGTATTATACAGCATTTTCTATGTAAGCATCATTCACCAAACGTGAACACATTTTTAACAGAAACTCTATGAATGTTGTTTTATCGCTGCATTTGTCTGAAAGATTGCCAAAATCCTTTAAGTTTTACGCATCACTTCAAAGATAGCAAGAGGTCACACAGCAAATCTTGCATCCAGAGATTAGCTGTGTTTGAAGAGCTGAGTCATGTTTTTCATATAAATCATATGGAATGGCTCATTATGAACACCTTGTAAAACTCAAAAGGCTTTATGATTGTTAATAGCAACTGCATTAGTGATTTACTGGCTAATTTCAGATAAAATATGTTGCAGTGTGGGCTTGGAGAATGTGTTACCCTATCTGCATAAATATTAGTATGTTATTGGTTGTGCACTACAGAAGTGAATGGAATGTCTATTACTTTATATCTTCCAAGTAGATTTGACATTTCAACTTTTACTTAGGACTTAAATCAACCTGGTTAGTGAGAAACTCTAAAGTTGAATCATGCATTAATTTTCTTCCGTGCATTTTATCCATCGCTGTACTAACCTGTGAACTAAAAGTAAGATGAAACAGTGGTAATCACCCTGTAATTGCAATTTATTCATTTGAAGACCATCTTATAAGCGTAAAAATATTTTTATAAAGATTGTGATAAAACTTTTGATATAGCCTAAAGATGTGCAATGTAAGACATTTAAAGTGGCCCCGAGTGCTACATTAGCACAGCTTTTCGGTCCACATAAAAGGAGATAAGTCAGTTTTGATTATATTACCTGAGATGGGTTAGATTTTCTTCTGAAGTTGAAGTGATACTTCCTGGTTTCCTGAACACCTCCAGGGACAGTGACTCAGCCACTAAACGAGTACCAACTCCTGGGGAATACCACTTGTGATCAGTCACTGGGTATAGTTAACTCCATCCTCCAGGCTCTTTAGGCCTGATCCTCCAGCCAGTTCTTTACCCAATGAAGAATGTACCTGACCAAGTCACAGGCTGTGAGCTTGCATAGGAAAGTATTTTAAGAGACAATGTCCAAGGCTTTGCTGAAGTCTAGGTAGACTGTATCGACAGCCCTTCATTCATCTACTGGGTAAGTCACCTGGTAGATGAATGAAGTTATAGAAGGAAATGAAGTTGGTCAGGAAGGACCCGCCTTTCATGAACCCATGCTAAATGGACCTGATCTCCCAGGTGTCCTGCATATGCTGTGTGATATCCCTCAAGATGACCTGTCCCTTAACCTTCCCTGGCACTGAGGTCAAGCTGATGAGTTTGCAGCTCCTCAGATCTTCCTTATGATCCTTCTTGGAAGTGTGAGTCATGTTGGCAAGCCTCCAATTCTCTTATTACTTTAACTTTTCTTTCTAATCTTTCAAATGTGACACTTTTCCTTAGTATTTCTTCAGTAAACTTCTCATCATTTACAAATTTGCCTTTTCTCAAAGAATTGCCCTCATTTTTCTTTTTCTACATTTCCTATGATTACTTTAATGAAGTAAGCAAGAACAAATTCCTTGTATTTCCAGGAAATCCATCTGGTTTTACTAAGCTAGTAATTGCAGCTTATTTTTACTTCTGTATAAGGTGATGAAATAATTAATCATACTAAAAGCTTGAACTATTATTGTGTGATTTTTGCACTTGGTATCCTTTAGTTAAATGATGTTACTTTTACAGCACTCGCATAACAACTTTACTCAGTGTGTATGTTTTCAGTAGCTTATTAGGTGGGTATGTTGAAAAGATCTAAAGAACAGAATAATAAAGGACAAAAAAAAAAAGCTGAAAATAGCTGTTACCTAAATGTACAGTGTGTAAAGACATGCCCCAAAGCTTATGCTTGCCTTAAATATTGAAGATTTCAAGAAATTCCCTTATTGTCACTTGACTCTGTTCTAAGAGTATATTTCTCAATATTTTTTCTGTCATAGTTAAGTTCCTAATAGAGAAGTTGCTTTCAAACAACAGGTGAGTTAATCCTCTCAGAACTGATATGTTATGGGTGACAATTGTAGAATGCTGAATGGAACTAACATTTTAGTGTTACACAAAATGTATTATCATTTTTATTGGTGTTCATTCTTCAGTTTATTTACATGTCATGAAAAATATTTTAAACACTTCATTTAAAAATATTTAAACTATCCAAGACTAAGACAGTAGAATAATATGTAGGTTACTCTAAAAGTAATTCCTCCTATTTGCTTCCATGGAAATTACTTCAGATACAAAGTACACGATAGTACAATTTGATAGAGCAAATTCTCTGCTACAAAACAGTGTTTTTCAACATAATCATCGCCATTATTCAATTTGTGCAGATGAGCTCATCAAGGTGCTCTTCATTTCCTGGTGTGACTGCTGTGCATGGCTGTCTGGAGCATGGCTTGTCTTTCACATCACTGTCGCTGCTGCTGAAATACACCACCCACTGCCTCACTGCTTTTGCATCCATTGTTTGGTCTCTATAAATGTTCAGTAAGTGTCAGTGAATCTCAATGGGTGCCGTTTTATTTCTGGATGGAGGAATTCGATGACACATCTTTGCTTTATACGCGCTTTCATGGTGGCTCCGATCTGTCGGACTGCCCCTCTTCTGCCATCTATTGCACAGCAACAAAATATAATGGTATTTTTGTGGGAAGGTTCAAGGTCTACTGCCATTCCACCAACAACCACCTTTGATATCATGGGCAAACATAATAAAGTAGGAGGCATTACTTTTGGAGCGGCCCTCACAGTTAATTACTTGTATAAAAGCTTAGTTTTCTGTACAAACCCCGTAGTCTCTGTGAAGTGAGTAGGATATCTTATGTCAGTGGTCCTGATTTGAAGTTCTATTGTTCATTTGAAGACAGATTCTAGGATAATTATACTATAAAATCATTCCCCTGATGTCTGGTATAAATCACCTGAACGAAGCTCAGTGTGCTTATTACAGGCAGTATCTGATGTGGTGATGATCTCAGTAAGCTGTAATGGGTTACTGGCAACATGTGGAGGTTCCATTGAAGTCAACTTCCAGAATTAACATTCTGCTTTCATATATCTGGATATGTGAACAGTTTGAATTCTATCTTGGACAAGAAATAAGTAAATTTATTTTCTTAATTAAGATGAGATTGCAGAGTAGCAATTGGCTGTAGAAAATAGCCTACTATTATTTCATTTAGAAATTACTCTCCAGGTCAGGTCTTGACAGGTAGTTGGACACTGGTATTTTTAGAGGGACGTGTTGCCCCAACCTATGCAGACTTTTGTATCCAATTTAATAAACTTGTTAGGCTTGCTGGGATTTCAGTTATGTAACTGGCTTGAAAGCTTTAAATTTGATAATAAGAAATAATTTTGAGCTGAGACACCTTTTTCTTTTAATTTCCCTAGAAACTCTGCCCAAGATGTTACTGAGAAATAAATACAAAAGACTGAATGATTTATTTGAGCAGAGACAACTGTATTGAAAACTCCTATGATTTTAGGACTGATGGAAGAATTAACTGTTATAAACCACAAAAGCATGCACATTTGATAGAAAAAGTCACTCAAAAATAATGTGAAATCTGACACAGAATAAGTGCAAAGGTGGATACCTATTAATTAAAAATGTAAACTAAGGAATGTAATTAAAATATGCTTGTATTGAGGAGAAAACTAATATCATTATGCTGTTTTTAAAAGTTTATAGTAAAGTACAAATTAAAATGTAATTTTTAGAAGAAGGATACAGAAGTTTTATTTTAAATGTCTTTTTAGTCAGGTTTGTTTGAGATTCCTGCTTCATCACAATAAAAAAAAAAAGTCATTCCATATGTTAAAAAAAAAAAAGCACACAAAAAACAAAGAACACAGAATACTGTATACCTTCCCAGACTTTCACTTTCATTAGCTTAATAAAATAGTTAGATCATAGTTAAGAGCAGAGGGAAAGAAACATAACATCAATTACAATTTGACTTTTCATATGTGTATATTTATAAGTGCATCTTTCTAAACCACAAATAGAATATTAATATGCATTTTGTTTTAATTTAATGCTAAACAAAATTACGGAGTGAAGCATTAGATAATATCTACACACTGATTAGCACTTTTTCTCCCTTTTCTCACAAAAACAGGGGGCACATAGTATCATAGTATCTTTCTTTTGAATACAGTGAAAACGAGGTTTCATTAATTTCATCAATGAATCCCAGTTTCACATATGCTACAGAGAAGATGGTAATTTCAGAATGGTTCAACTTTGATTACTTCAAAGTTTTCATCATTTTAAAGTTTTCATATATGAAAGATAGTGTCTTTTTGTGCTCTGTCTACATAGTCTTCGGAGGAAGATGAATTCCATTCCTAGTTTAGTTTCCTGGTAGAACAGTTTCCAGTGAATTATTTTCGTGGATAACCCTCTGTGTGCTTTTTCAATTTTTATTCAGACAAAGTAGATTTTAATTTACTAAGTAGTCGCAAGGTTGGCATCTAATGTACCTATTAAATGATCTTGCCTTTAATCCATTCAACAAACCTGAGTGCTTTGAATATCATTGACTTTGTATAGTTTTCCAATAAACAGTTTTAACTTAGTCTGATTCCTTGAGCTTTGATGCATACCAGGTTGAAATGTAGACTATAAACAGCAATTAATGTTTCTATCTTGAAATAGCAGCCACACTTCTGTGACAAAACAGAAAAAGAAGCTAAAAAGTATACACCCATTTCAGTGAGTCAGTGTTATGTTATTGTTGAAATGCCTACAGTCGTCTTTAGAGATTCCCAAGTAAGAACAGCCTGAAACTTTCTCAGGACGTAGCTGATAAGTCCTGTGATCTATGAAGTGAGCAGTATGAGAAAAAAAGAAAGTATAAGAAAATTCTCCCTTAATACAGTAATATTATTGGAAATGTGCACTGATTACTGAGAATTTCTACTCCTTTGAATCCATGACTGGAGATCTGAAATACACTTAGCTACTCAGATCTGGTTTTTGTGTTTTGAAGATTGAAACCACTGTTCTGGTGTGGAAGATCTTTGTCTTGAGAACCAGCTATCACTTTTTAAGGTAGAAACATTATACCTCCAGCTACTTTATCTGCAGCAGCTATTTCTTGCTATGTTTACATTAGGCTTTTTATTTATTTATTTATTTATTATTATTTGGACTTAATTTGGGCTTTGATTTTAAGCTTTAGCCATAAAGCTATTCCTTGAAAATGGTTTTTCTCTTCACACATGTCTCCTGTGCTATGCTTTGTCCTCGGTTAAACTGATTTATGGATCCTGGTAAAGAAGAGCAGAATCATCATCCCAGTTAGTATTTGGGACTAGTACCAGCAGTTCTTTTTCCTATCTGAGTTCAGAGGCCAATTCCGTAAGCACGGTGACCTTTCTGCCGAGAAGAGCCGTGTATTGTTCTTAATCCAAGGCTTGTCCCTTTGGTTCCAGCTTCCCATAAATGTAGCACAGGAAGAGTATGTTTGCAGACTGATCTGGTTTCAGCTAAGCAGCAACAGCTAGAGCTTTCTAAACCTCCACAGATAAGTCTCGCTATTTGGTAGTAAAAACCAAAGGCCTCATGTTCAGACAGCTTGAAGTGGCATATAAGTTGATATATCATGGAGCTGAATAATATAGAGGTATGCAGAAAGTGGCACAATCTGTGATCAGTAGCAGTGGAAAGTATAAAGCACAGGAAAAAGTAGCTTGCACTCCCAAGTGAAATGAAAGAAAGGAAAACAACAAAACTAGTCAATTAGGTTTTTTTTTTTTTTTTTTTTTGCCTGTAGCAACTTTCTTAACTTAATATAGTTATAATTAGTTCTTAAGTGCAGCTAATATGTGGCAGTTCTTAGAAAGGCATAGTATTATAAAGAAATTTTTTGTAAAATGAAGACCTCAGAGACAGAATTAGAGTTTAGTCTAGGTTAATTCTGTCTTGGTTTTATCTTAATGGAAAAGCATTTAGTACCTGTGATTTGGACCTAATAAAGAGGCAAGAATTATAAAATCTAAGCAGAAAAAATATGTCCTCTAGTTTTTTTGATGTTTTTTTTTTTTTTTTCTAACTTCTTGAATCAAATCTAGGTGTTATCAAAAAGCAATTAGATTACTTAATGAATTCATCTTTGGAATTATTTTTTCATGAACTCTGTGCCACATTTCTTGTACGTTCCATTCATATTTTCTGGAAGGTGTGTTTAGTATAACCTGTATTTATTTCATGTATTTCTTCAACTGGAGTTCAGCCATATAAAGTAAGTGCTATGTTTATTATCCCCTTGACTATAGTATTTGAAGGATATTCCCTCTTGGACTTTCTCTTGAAGGCTTTGTTTCCAAGGGTTCTTTATTTCCAGGCCTGTTACCCTTAACAAGCTGAGATGAAAAGATGTGTCTTAATTGTATTACTTGAATGCATGCTCCCCTTGTTTCTGAACTAAAAATATAGAATTCACAACTGTTTTGTTATAGTAAAATTCTTAGAAGGCTGTTTACAAAATGGGCAATGAAAAAAGCTTCTTTGGAAAGTAAGTGTGCACTAAAATATATACGTATATAAAATGTGTTTCTGTATTGCTGAAATCATTATGAATTATCTGATAATTCTATGACTAGGGAGATTTGAAATTAATCTTTTTATATCCTAAGCCATAAATCAGTTTTATAAATTTTTTTTCAAAAAAATCATTTTCTTTCATTGCATAAATGGTGGAATTTTTAATTGGGACCTTGTGCATAGCATCTCAGGGCTTCCTCTGTGCTAGAACGGCAACTCCATTGGGTACTGAAGCTGTGCCACGTGAAACTGCTGAGAGTGGCAGTGTGAGCTGAGCTGCAGAACTTCTGCTGATTTAATCATGATGATCTATTGCTAGCTTAGCCTGAATTTGGAATTCAAGTTTTAAGAGTCTTAGCTTGCGTTTACTTTTATAACTGCTTGTGGAATAGACTTTGGCATTTTCAAACAGCACTCATTGTTTCAGAAGAAAGGGACTATTTCTTGAGATGATTATTTCTACACGCAATTAAGGAACTAGAGTTAAGTATTCATATTAGGAGAAACTGCTCTGTGAGTAATTGGTCTTTCTTCCTGTGGTTTTGCAGTTCTACTGCAAAATTTACTAAATAAAATGAATAACCCCTTTTCTGCATTTTGATATTCTGCATGTAACTGTGAATTAATTGCAACTGAATTTACATTTCACTAATACAGAGGCAAGTGACCAAGAACACAACTACAAAAACATGTACTAATACTGGGATCATACTGTGCAGTTAATGGGAGTACAAATTTTGAAAAAAAAAAAAAGCCACAGTTTAAAAAGGTTTTGATAAAATTTGGAGAAAATGGGGGGAAAAAAAGGAAAAAAAAAGATTCCTAATTCTTTATCTTCTCCCCAAAAAGTCAGGTAGGTCTCAAAACTGAATATGACTTTAAAGTTCATATCTAGTTTTGGAACTTCAGAACATACTGGGCTGCTGGCATACTGTTGGAATAGTTTAAGTTTGTAAATCAACCAGGAGTGTACTTTCTCACAGCTACATTAAGTATCGCAGAAAAAAGCACAAAGTTCAGTGACAGTGAAATAAAAATCTTGTCTCCAATGCAATGGCCTTTCATTGCAGTGGCCAGGTCTGTATTCACCTGGGCTTGAGGTAGATTATCAGAGATATCTCGATAGCTCTGATTTCTCAAGTTGGTGAGAGTAGTTTCTATCTGCCTGAGAAGTTATTAAAAAATATTGACTGTCCCATATCTCAATATCTGCAAGGATATAGTCCTTAGTAAATCAGACCATTCTCCTAAATGTGTAGGGGTAATCATGGTTATTGTTATCTTCTACCAAGATTGCAAGTGGAGCAAATAGATTTTCTAGCTATATGTAGCTTTTTTCAAGTACTGATTTTTAGTAGGAGTGCTTTCATGGCTATGGTTAAAGTATGGTTGACTCTTAAAGGCTATTCAGCTTGTATTGTTCTAGATGCTCCAGAGGTTCATTTCTTTCCACTTTTATTCCCAATGAGGATGAATGTTACAGCCCTTTAAGAACCAAAGATTTTTAGGAGCAACATGTTGTTGTTGTTTAAAACTTCTTGGGCATGTGTTGTCTTGTGCCCAAAGTTGTTCCCACAAAACCAGTGAATACATGGGAATGCATGGTATGTAATTTGTTAAAACCTCATATAAGTACAACTTCATGTTTATTAGAAAGACACTGCCTTTTAAAAGGAAAAAAACAGTATATTTGATGGTTCAGATATTACTGCAGTGTGCCATCCTATAATTTTTTAGGAGACAGTATGGACTTACTAAGGGTTATTTTGCAATTAATCTTTGATGCTTTAGGATGATGAAATCTTAAATGTCATTTATCAAACCTACTAAAATAAACTTAAGAGCGGATAGGAAAAGCAATCCCTTTATGCAACTAATCTTAATTTGGAGATTGCTATTTTCTTGACAAAGTACTGTACCTGGTGAGAAAGTCAAATCAGTACTTGGTGGATGTAGCTTATTTGAAGGTTTGAAATTACAGTCATTATTTGTTTTATTGGAAGCCTCATAGAGAATACGATTTACGCTGGAGACAAGCTATTGGGTGCAGCATAAGAATCTGAAATGCAGGCTACAGAGTAGAGAGTGTTGAGTTCAGAAGGTTCACTTAAAAGTCATGTTTCCAATACAAATTATATGCAGTTGTGCAAACATGTCAAAGTTTGGTAAATTGGATTTATTTAATGTAAACAACATTTAACCAAAATAATAACACAGATTAAAAAAAAAAAGACAGCGTGCTTCCACTTTCAAAAGGTTTGTATAACAACACAAAAAAGAGCTCAACCACAATTGTGTGGAGATTGGATCAAAAAATAGTCAATCTCTGTAAAGATAGCTCATAAGTAAGTTTTTATTTATTTTACTGGTCAGTGTTCTAGAGACACCATTAAGGTCCATTGATTGAAGTTACTTGGACATCAGGCTTATAATGTGTAAGATAAGAACTAACTTACCAAAGAATTATTTTCTGCATGTGACAGCTGAAAGACTAGAAAGAAATGACCTTCCAGGAACAGAAACAATGCATCTAATGTTACTTCTAAAAAGGAATATCATTAAGAAGAATGCTTACAGCAGTAGTATTAGTAAGTACTACTTTTGCAAGCATCAATGTTATTGCTTTTCTCCAGACTTCTGTGTGTCCTATTAGGAACTGTACAAATGGAAGTAGTGATATCTTTCTTCAAAATTTAGCATTTAATATATTGTCTATGGGTGAATCACAGAACCTGAAATTTGTATTTGCATGTAGATCTCCACAAAAAATAAAAAATAAAATAACAATTAAAAAAAATGCAATGAGTACTATTAAGTGTGAATACATTTTTGAGGTATAATTGCTGGCAATTAGGGGCTTTTGCAGAATCCCATGAAGTACTGAATATTCTTGCCCTAAACCAGGATGTTATTTGGGCATGTAACTAGTTCCATTGGTGTCTTCAAGAGCTAACTTATCCTCAATTCCTCATCTGAATGTCAAGGTAGACTGAGATGAGTTACTGAAAACTTATGATCATTGTAGAATTAGGAAGTACTCTTTGTATCGGCCTGGTTCAGGACAGGAGTGCCCAAAACTGCGGGGCAGTAAACAGCAGGTTCTTTCCAAAGAACTCTGTGCAGTGCTGCAGTCTGACAGAAGTCTGTTCAGGGGCTTAAAGGTCAGTATGTACCAAGGTAATGAGTCTAATATAATGCCTAGGAGAAATAGGTTTTCCAGCTAGAACTGGAATGTTTAATTGCATTTTGAATTATGCAGATTCATGAGATATATTTTGCCATTAACTAGGGAAAGAATGGGCTGCAGAGAGAAAAATCATATGAAGTTTGTTGTTCCTGATCTGGGGAAGAAAGCAAAGGTTCACCAGCTGGGAAATATCTTAGACATCTGCACTGTCTTATACAAATACCAGCTAAAATGTTTGCACTGAATTTATCAGATTTTTCAAAGCAGAAAAAAGATTATAAATTCACACTGACTTAACCCTCCCCCAAAGCAATGTTAAAACTCACCATCACAACCCCATTATTAGTTAATGAGTCATTTCTCTGTGTTTCTGTACTCAGCTGTGACATGGAGACTACCTTCTACTTTCTTTTCAAAGAGGGCTAATACGTATATGGCTGTTCCTGTTTATCGGGAGTTGAAATAGCTAACTGGTATGTACTGAAGCATGGAAAACTGTAAGGGTTCAAAGTCAGTATTTGTGTCCTCATTTATAGGTCAAATACATTAAAATGTACTTGTTTTGCAGTTGCAACTACCACTTGTATGTATTTTCTCTGGAGACAGCTTTGGCTTAAGAGGGAGAGAAAATGCTGCTCTACTTTTGACACTGGGGTAGCTATTGGGGACATTTTGCCTTCCATGGAGGTCAGAAGTTGTTGCCGAATCCTAATGTTGGCAAGGAAATGTCTGGTTTTCACAGCATCCCTATTTGTTTTGATTTGGTCTCCTCCTGGCTGTGAAGATTATAGGCCACTAAACCCTTTCTACTCTGGCTAGTGCGGAAAGTTCTAGGTTCTGATAGACCTTAAAGAAGTCTTAATTCTTCAGTGCTGCCTTTTGGATATTAAATTTCTCAGTGTTTTGCTGTGTCTTTAGCCCAAGGGTTCCACTGACAGAAAGCAGTGTTTTTATTCCCTGATTGCTGTCTCCCTATAATTTTTTTGTGTCGCATTTTTCTGCATTAGTGGACGTATCTCTGTTTGAAAAAGGATTATATTCGTCAAAACTCAGCACGTATGATTTACCCCTTTTCCTTACAAACTGACAGAAGCCTAAGCTGTACCTAATCTTTTGTAAAATACAGCCCTTTTGCAGCATATTGGAAATCTCAAAACCAGAAGATTTAGCCTCTTAATATATCTAATTGAAAAGCTGTTGATTTTTGACAGTGGCAGCCAATAGTGGTATAAGCCGTCTGAGATTTACGGATTCTTTGTTTGTTTAATTAAACAGATAATTTTCTCTTATATTTTCCTTACTTAACGATGATGTTTACTGCAATAAGGACGAAAATGAACATTCCTTAAACAGCTGCCTTGAAGGCAAAGAGAAATCTTGCCTTAAACCTGAATTTTGAACACTGCAATTTTGAATAGCAGAGTTAAGCAGATAACCAGAGTTCTACTGAGTATTTTCTGTAACACTGATATATCAAAGACATATCATGCCTGTGTATCTTTCAAGTACTCAAAGGCAGTTTTTCAAGTATTTTTCAAATACTCTGAAGGATGAGTTATCAAATCTGAGCATATTTCAGTCAGATGTAGAACTATTTTGAGTACAAAGTACTAGAGCTGCCTCTCAGTGCAGATGCTTGTGTCACATTTTATTTCAACAATAGCTTCCAGAATTTTCAGTCTCACCAGGATGTACAGTAATGGAAAAGACAGCATAGAGTTTCAGGAGGGTTGTTTCCTAAGTCCTTCACTGATGAAGTATTGAAGTTGGGTGCATTCTGCACTCCAGTCAGAAAAATTTTTGTCCTGTGCTAGTTCACAAGTTCACAGGTAAAGTTAAAAGTTGCTTGCCGCTTCTCTTCTAAAGCCAGCTGTCTGTTTGTCTGCCATGGAAACCTTTCCTGAGATTTCCTAGTTGTCAAGGATGGGGTTCAGAGTTCATAGAGCTTTTTATTGTGCCTTTTTTGAGGGATAGAGGCTGATTTGCAGCACTATTTAAAGCAAAGATGCCAAATGAAAGTTCCTCGTTTTAAGTTTGTGCTTACACAAAGCTTCTTTGTGGTTTTTTAGGCCTGTCAGACTTGTCAGGCGTGGTAAGAAAAAGTATATTGTTTCCAGCACTTGGATTCCTTTCCTTCTGACATCTGCCACTCTGTAAAGATGATAAATTCCTGCCTCATTAGCCAGGGGTGTGGGATTACAGGCTGACAACACATTAATCACCAGCTTCTGTGGCAGGCTGACTAGCAATAGGCATTGTTAACAAAACTTTTCTAATATGTCACTCTTCTCTATGACAGCCTGTAATCAATCATCTTGATTGACAGTGCTGATAGATTACACTATTTATACTTTGTGTAATGAAAGATAGCGTTTCCACCTACTGTCATTTCTAGGCTAGCAATGGAGGATCACTGAATAGAAACAAACACAACAAAAAATCCCGGACCTCAGCTTGGCATTGTGAAGTTAAGTCAGACAGCATTGTAGGTCTTTTGTGGTAGCTTTCAGTTGAGGTGTATTGTTGGGGAACCTGGTATGCACAAACCTTGAAGTAACTTGAACTGCGACTGCTTTGCTGACTTGGTTTCAATAAGCTGTCAGGTCAAGTTCAGGCAGGTAGCAGTAGGAGACTGTGTTAATCTGGTGGCTATAGCTTCATTTTCCCGTCCTGTCTTTCTTCTCCAGCTGCACCCCAGCCCAGTCAAGATGAGAGATTATTTAGATGTTGATGAAGTATGTGCACTTCATGATTTAGGAGGCAAAACTGTATGTTTTTCCTGTAATTGTATGGCGCAGGGAAAGTAAACACAGGGAGGAAGTGCAAAGTCAACTTGCCAAGAAGAGCAGAATCTATGTTGGAGGTTGTTAGCCTCTTAAATTTAGAAAGCTAGAGACAAGATCGGTATTCAAGTATATACGTAACCAAATGACTTTCTAGTTGTAGAATCACTTGATTATGGCCTTTAATTACTCTTCAAATTCTGCAATAAGTGCAATGAATTGAACTGAAAAAGTTAAGATTGACCATCAAATAACATCTAAGGTTTATTGTGAAAATAAGTCTGTTATCGTAGATTTTGTTTTCAGTCTCCTTTAGTTTCATTTGATAGTAAGTAAAAATAAATGCTGCTTTAATGTTATTGTATTATGTTATCTTTACAAATATTTATTTGTATATGCACCCTGAGACTTTTTGTCATTATCAGTAATTTTATTTCTTTATTTACCGATGTGTCCGTATGTGCTGGAGTTTTTTTTATTTTTATTTTTGTTTTGTTTTTGTTTTTTGTGCTCGCTCACAAAAAGAAGCTTAAAATCAACCTTTTGGTAAGGAAATAGGAGCTGGAGCTTAAATTTCAGTACTAGGGAGTTGAGCTAAATTTAGGCAATTGAACAGGAACAGGGGTGAAGTTCATCTAAACTTTAATCTCCCTGAGAAGAGTTTCATTGTGAGGCCACAATGATTAATGAGAAACCTGACCATCTGATTAAGCCCCTCTGTGTCACAAGACATGATTAGTAGGTGACAGAGACTGTAACAGTATCCAGCCAAGCCTTGTTTCTTTCACAGCTCAGACTGTTATATGATTAATGTCCCCAAGGGCTATCTCCAGGTCAGGCAGGGAGAACCTGTCAGAACAGGTGGAAGTGACAAATTCTGTAGAATCTCCTTTTGCGAGAGTGGCAGCACGCAAGAATGGATGAATGGGGAGGATACCAGATGGGCTGGTTGACCTTTCTGTACTCTGAACAGACACCAAGAGCATCATGGGAATGAAACATAGTAAGTATCAAAAAACTGCAGATGTTCCATAGTTATTGAAGAATTATAGCATTGCCAAGGTGGGTTGGTAAAATGCACCACACATCATACAAGTTATCGTCAGCGGTTTATGCTTTCTGATATGCTACAGGAGACAGTAGATCTAGCATGTGTGTGTATAGACTAGATAAAATACCACACACTGTGTTTTATGGCATGAAAGGAAAATTCTTTGCTTCAGTACAGATAAGACTTGATAGAGTTGCTGCTTTAGTATAGTATTTTCCTTAACTGGTATATATCTCGTTCTCATCAATACTGCTCCATTTAGGGCAAGACAATCTTGGAAATTAAAATAGTTTATAAAAATCCTCATTCCTTTTTATTAGGTGGTGGTGATCTTGTAAAATATTTTATATCTTCCAGAGTACTTTCACCCCATAGGTCATGGGTTGAAATCCCAGCTTAAGTATCTTGACTTGCTCTATCTTATATTATCGTACAACACAGGATTAAATAGGAGAATGCTAATAAAGTCATCTTTCAGAGAAATAGAACTTTACATACATGTTTTTCATACAAATGGTATAATATATCTTTGTTGTGCTGTAGTGGAAGAGTTGTTAACACTGACATCCTTAGGAAATTCTCTCAGCATGAAGTTAATATTTAAAACAAAACAAAAAATTGATAGCAGAAAATACAAACTTCTTTTCCCAAATGAAGAATTTTATTCTGTTCAAGTTTTATTTCTGTTATACTGTTGATGTTTTGTACCATTTTTAGCCACTTTAGTCTTGGTTTCTTTTGCTTGTTTTAGCATATGCAGAATAGCTTCCTCAGTTTAATATTTCATGTCAATTTTCTGTTACATTATAAATGTTTTCTTTTCTCATCCTTACCTTAGAGAACTGTGGTTTATTTCCATTTTACAGTTAGAAATGTGCAGTACACGAATCAGACATAGTATGCGCAGGCTAATTTATTGTGGTTCAACATTAGGCTTTTATATTCAATCCATCAAATTTAGTCTGTGTTTTCACCACTTTAAGAGGAGCCATTCTGAATAAAGGCTCTAATTTCTGTGACTCTAAGATTTTTTGCTTTTTGCCACTGTTTGAACTGTCAGAGCCAGGTTTGGGTATGGTAAATGCCATGCTCCCCTAAGCAAATCGACTGCCATATGCTATAATTTACACTTTCTGAATTGTTATTGGCTAAGCAAAAGGTCATTTTCAGAGTGGTTTTCCCAGTATAGAATTAATAAAGGAAACAGACACACTTCAGTGGACCAGTGACCAGAAACGGCAAAACTCCTGTACGTGTGCAGTCACAAAGTGACAAATAGAGCTTATTTTCTTATCCATATTCTAAAAGCCACAAAGGCAGTGGACCAAAATCCCTCCAGACACTGTAGCCCAGGTCTATTTGATTTTTATTTTCTATTTTTGAGGAAAAAATCCACAAAATCAGAAATCTGTAGTACAAGAAAGATTTTAATAGCAATTTCAAGTACTACCTCATATTATGTTCCCACAAAACGAGGATAAATTGTGATGTCTTAAAAATAATTTGCCTACTTACTGTTTGTTTCAAACTTTATTATCACTGTTTTTTTCAAACTCTTGTCACTGTATGTCCTTTCCTGTATGTTGTTCGGTAACTCAGAAAGTGAGCCTGGATATGAATTTCTTGTCAGATGTGGGAGGAAATAAGACTGACTTTTTAACCCTATGTTCAACCCAGGGGGAAAATGAAAGCTGTATAAGCAGTCAAAAACTACCTGAAAGAGGCTACAGAAGTGTGTGTTAGTTTTAAGAATTATCTGCTAAACCAGTCAGTGCAAAAAAGTCAGTGTCACAGTGAGATATTCTGAAGTGACCCAAGTCCTACCATGAGGTTTGAAATAAGTTTCTCTGTATGACTGCATTAGCAGCTTATGCTGTTTGTCTCATAGTCAGGTGCCTGAAGCACCCGAGTTGAACTTGGAATCATAGAATCTTTTGAGTTGGAGAGGACGCTTAAGACCATCTAGTCCAACTGCCTGCAATGAACAGGGAGACATACAACTTGATCAGGTTGCTCAAGGCACTGTCCAGCTCGACCTTGGATGTCTGCAAGGATGGGAGATTCACCACCCATCTGGGCAACCTATTCCACTGCCTTACCTCTCTAATCGCAAAAAAAACTTTTTCCTTATATCCTGTCTGAATTTCCCCTTGTTTAGTTTGAAAACATTTCCTCTTCTCCTATCGTAATAGATTCTGATACAGTCTGTCCCCTTCTTTCTTATAGCTGTTTAGATAGTTAAAGGCCACAATCAGGTCTACCCAGCCTTCTTTTCTTTAGGCTGAACAGCCCTCTCTTAACCTGGCCTGGCAGGGGAGGTGTTCTATCCCTTGGACCATTTTTGTGGCCCTTCTCTGGCTGCCATGCATGCCTAATGAATGTGCAGGGGTATGTCTAGTTTTCATCTGAGATATTTACTGATACAAGAAATGAGTGAAGAGTGCTGTTGCACTTCTTCCTCAAGTTTAACTGTGCCCACACTGACCCTAACGTCAACCTCTGCTTCTTCAGAAAAGCCTATTTCATCAATAACTAGCTGAAAGTATGCAAGAAAGACAGTCCTTTAGGCTAGCATAAGATCTGTGAGAGGGCTTGTGGATAGAGCTCTTATGTCATAGCTGTACCTGTAAATTCTTTCCACTATAACCATCCACAGCTTTTGACAAAGTCTGAGGGCATGAACAATTGAATCTGTCTCGCCACTGCTCTATTGCCACAGGAGATCATCTTGGCTGTTCTTTGCCAAAGGAGAATATGAACTGAAAATGAGTTGACATATTCATCATATTGAAGCTTGTGGAGACAGCACAGTGCACCATCAGCAAGACTGCAATGCTTGAGTTTTCTGTTAGCACAGTTTTGAGTTCTGGTTGAGATGCTGCTGTGGAAGATAATTTCTAGTTTCTTTCCATCTAGTTTAATCCCAGGTGGATACTTCTAATACATCTCTTCTTGTCTGTCATCTTCAGATAGACAATAAAGATGAATTTGTCCTTGTATTCTTGGCTACATTAGGAGTAATGCTCATTATCAGCTTGTGGGCTGGGGCAAAAAGATGACCACTTAAAATTTTGTACTCTAATCATTAAACTATGTATTAGATACAGGTGCTCTTCATCATCAGCTTATTCTTGATACATGAAAAAGCTGGACAAAAGAAAAAGTACTGTAACATGTCAGGATTTTCTGTAAATTGGCAGTTGTTCTTTTTAAACGTACATGTTTACTGTGTGAATTTTGCTCTGCTTCATTTTTACCTGAAACTGTACTGTGCTGATAAATATGTATAATTTTCTTGGCATAATCCATTGTAAAATTTGCATGAGGACTCAGTACAGTATGAGGAAGATTCCTAACTCCCATACCATTTTTAGTAGTTTTTCAAAGAACACAGGGCAATATGCCAAATACGAGCTTAGAAAGTATGTATGAAGTTCCTGATAATGTGACATAATTTTCTTTCTTACATTTATTCATTTCATCTTAATTAGTCCCAGTAGGAAAGGTTGTTTTTTTTTTTTTTTAATTTCTTTTTTCTTTTTAAGTCTTGTAGCTAACATCTGTTGGTATTCCTGGGGTCATTCTTGCACTGCCCTGTGTTTGACACTTCTTGTAAAAGAAGAGGCATTTGTTCATATTGACATTAGCTGCCTCTATCTCTCAGTGGTGCAGATGGCCTGTGAATAAAGACATCAAGCTAATAGGCAAGATGACAAGTCTTGATAGTACTGGTGCTGCTCATGCTTAAGTGGCAAGGCAGCATAGATTGCTTTTGCTGGAGAGGTGCTAGGTCTGCTGGCACTAAAGCATACGGAATTAGTTAAACATGCATCAGGATCCCTGGAAAAGAATAGTACCATGAAAATCCCTGGTTGCATACAATTGT
This sequence comes from Oreortyx pictus, assembly GCA_036925125.1. Taxonomy (NCBI): domain Eukaryota; kingdom Metazoa; phylum Chordata; class Aves; order Galliformes; family Odontophoridae; genus Oreortyx; species Oreortyx pictus. The sequence continues at coordinate 14,701,113 of JAUPFR010000008.1, read as the reverse complement.
TTCTTTTCTTCAGTGTAGTATTTTGTATTTCCTTGAGTGGCAACACTTAAAGTGAGGTATATGCATATGGAAGAGAGATCTCTAATTTACTCTAGATAGAGAGTGGAACTGCTTATCACATTACGATAATGCATTGCTGAAAGGCTTCTTCATTGCATTGTTTGCTTGTGTGATGTTAGAAGGAAACAATGAGTCTCTTGTGGGGAAAAAAAAAAAAAATGATGAAAACAGAAAAAGTAAATCTGTACGAAGATGCGTAAGATACACTGTAAATGCATGTTAAAATACTGTCATGGGAAAATGCCATGGAGTCCCAAACATGTAATGTCTGTATTGACCTGCAGTGGTCATTTATAAATTCTGTGGAGAAGGCACACTAGAAAAACTTTGAAATTCAAAGTCTGAAAAACAAAGTATGAAAGAGAAAAATAATTACACTCCAAAAAAAAAAAAAAAAAAAGGAAATTAATGAGTTGATAAAGTTTTGATGTCACAGTTGTTTGGAAGAGCTAGCAGCTTGGGAATCCTAAGTCTATGTGGTGTACTGGTCCTTTTTTTAGAGCTCATATGGGATAAAATAAAGCTTAGATGCTTAGATAAGTTCAGAGAAATCAAAGGGTTTTTTTTCTAACCAGGGCAGGTTCCAAATGCTGGCTTTTTATAGAGAACATTCACAAAAACTGACTTTCAATATTACTGTCATGGTATTTAAACTGGAAAAAAAAGGAAGGAAAGAATATAGGTTTTCCTTCCCCTGCTTTTAATGGGAATAGCTTTATTTTAAGTTGAGAAACAATATTCTCTTCTCCAAGTTTTGACACCCTCTGTAAAGTTAGTAAGCTCTTCTGTAACAAACAAAAAGCAATCTTGGTTGAAATACTTTTACTTCATGGAAAGCAGAATGAGAACAAATACATGAACAAAAGACACATCATTATTTTTAAATTCAGTTCCAGTAATGATGTGTATATTATTATAACTGGGTGAAATTGTCATTAAAGCAAACAAACAAACAAAAAACAATTAAGCAACAAAGGACAGTCACTTAAAAACATTTTGAGATGTAATTTAACCACATGAAAAAGCCAGTATTTTCTTCAAACTATACTTGAAAAAAGTCACGTTTTGTATCCTTACTAAAACCTCAGTGAGCAACACAATCAAGAATGGTCATGTATATTGTTGCGGAGTGTTTCAGTCTCTCGTAGCTAGGAACTGTAGGATTTTTCAGGAGTTTAAGATCATCTGTTTTCACTTTCTCTGGACACTTTTTGTACTTCTAAAAATGGAAATATTTTAAACTACTTGAAGAAGGGATTTTAACAGTTTTACTTCCCATTTAATAGGGCTTTGAAGGCAAATACCTGCATCAAGGAACATTTAAATCAGTGTGGATTTAGGATTGTTTGCATCTGTAATGTGTAATTCTAAAAATATTGATGACATTAGGCAGTTATTGTATTTCTCCTTTGCCTTCTTTCTTCACCTCAACTTGAAAAATTCATTATGAAGCAGTCATGTAGTAGTTTTTAAACAAGGTTCTAGAATTTCAAATATGAATTAGTTAAATTTATTTGCGTATCTCTTTGAAGGAGAGGAAAAATTGGCAAATTACACTTGCGTGATTTGTTGAGATTATGTCACGTGTATTAAATGCATGAACTGACGTGGAGGCAGAAAGTCAGAGGTGGCCTGGCCGTTTCCAGAGTTTCAGATTTGAAGTTCCAAAACTGTTTGTTCTAAGAAGTGATTTTAAAGAGATGCTTGGTGACCAAAATAGAATTCTTTAAGGAGGAAGTAATCCGAAGGGTCATTGCAGTAGTCATAAATTCTGGGAGGAGTGTGTGAAGCTTTACCTGCAAAGATTTTTATTCATGCATTTGGTTTAAGAGGCCGCAGGTCCAAGGATGTTGATAGAGTGGTGTCTTATTGTATAGCTATCAGATTTTAGGCTACTTATCACGCTTGAAAACCAGCAGTAAATAAGGCTTGTTAGTGTTTAGTTCATTGAAATCAAGAACAGTTAAGATAAGTGGTCTTGAGTATCCAGAGCTCTTATCTGCTTAAATACTTTATGTCCAATTAAAGAGAATTGTTCTTTCATTGCTTCTTTGTCAGACATGTTGCTCTTTACACATATTTTTTTCCTGTTTTCATCATCCAAGTGTCTCATCAGAGCACTTTATACCTTGCACCTTGGAGTCCCCAAAATATGGGCTGTCATTGGAGAAAACCTGCTTTGCTCTGCAAGAAAATGAAGGACTTCTTTCACTAATTTAATACGTTGTGTTCCTTCCTCTACTAACATTAACCATCAAGGTAATCCTAGTCTAGACCTATTAGGATGTTATCTGATAGTCTTTATATAGAGACATTTTTATGGATGACTAAACTGGCTTGATAACTTATGTCACAATAACACTTAAACAAATATTATGAAGCTACATGATTTTAATAGGGAAATTGTGTTGTTGATACTTGTTTCCTGAAAGTGCTGGTAATAGTGCCACCTAAAAAGAAAAAAGCCACAAAAATGATGCTTGAAGACCTTTCGTCAAATTAAGTAAAATCAAGTGAAAGAAATCTTCAGTTTAATACTCACATAGTAGGCTGTCTTTCACTATAAATATGATCTGTTTTACACAAAGGAATTATTAAAAACTATGCAGTAATTTGTTACAAATGATTTTAAATGTCCCTCAAGAAATCCTGTGTCCAAAGTATTTCTAGTGCTAAAAAGACAGCACTGTGGGAATAGAAAAAGACTATTCAGAGCAGAAGCTGTGGAGAAAGATAAACACCATGAGAAAGCAAGGCTGAGAACCAAGGACACCTCCAGAAAAAGAAAACAAAGTCAAGTAAGCTGCTTGGTGGCTGTGTGATAATGACCCTGATTAGAGGAAGAGTGTGCAGCTAGGAACAACTCACAGCTCTGACTGGATAAGTGCCTGCATGCACAGTTAAGGAGTGTTTGTGGAATGCTGTGTTGACATGTAAAGGCAGGTGGGAAAATAAAAGGAAAACCTTGTGAATGTTTATTTGAAAAAAGCTAGCTGAAGAATAATTGATTTATTGAATATTGCTGAGCAGCGCTTTAATTGTAAGACTGGGATCCTCTTAGAGCTACCATCAGAGAGATGCTGGATCACTCACTTTTCTTAGAGCAGAACTCATTTGGAACTTCTTCATCTAAATCCAGGAGAAAAAAAAAGCAATGTTATGAATCAAATATGGTTTTTCACTTGTGGGTTTACATACTTTTTCTGCTTCCTACTTTGATTTATTTTAATAACTTTTTGTATTATTTCACCGGTATTTATAAGCAAGAATTTTCTGTTAAGGCTGCATTTGTCCCCTTCTTCAATCACACATTACTTTATAACTTGATATTCCCCATGAATCTCCTGTTTAGAGAGAAGTCTTTCTGATTTAAAGTGACACCTACATGGCAATGGCTCTTAAAAACATCTTAAAATTATATTTTGTGTTGAAAATAAAACAAGGCGTTGTTTAATCTGCACAGAGAATCATAGTATCATTAAGGTTGGAAAAGATCTCTAAATCATCTAGTTCAACTGTCCACCTACTAACAATATTGCCCACTAAACAATGTCCCTCAGTGTCACTTTTCCATAGCCCTCGAACATTTCCAGGGGCACTGACTCCATCACCTCCCCAGGCAGCCTGCTCCATTATCTGATCACTCTTTGGAGAATAACTTTTTCCTGATATTCTACCTGAACCTCCCCTGGCACGACTAGAGGGCACTCCCTCTTGTTCTATTGCTAGTTACTTGGGAGAAGAGGCTGATCTTCACCTCACCACAACCTCCTTTCAGGCAGTTGTACCGAGCTATAAGGTGTCCCTTAAGCCTCCCACTCTCCAAACTGAACAATCCTTGTTTCCTCAGTTGACTCACCGTAAGAGTTGTGTTCCAGACCCTTCACAGCTTTGTTGCCCTTTTCTGGACATGTTCAATGGCCTCAATGTCTTTCTTATATGTTCTGGATGAGATGCTGCTTACTGTAATGGTTGGCAATGTGCTGCTATCTTATAGTCTCATGAGACATTGGAAAAAAAATTACCAATCATTTTGTGATTAGTTTTTATTCTTTGGTATGGGAGCCTTGAGTTCTTAGTGTGATCCAGTCATTGTAAAAAAACTTCTAAGGTATCACAGTGTTGCATGATGGGAAAGCAGTGTGTTTCTAAAACCACTTTTGAATTATCTTAACCCGAAACAATAAAAAGTGTAGTTTATATTATTTATTTGCATTAAATCTGGATTGTCACATACCAATGTATTTCCCGTTACAGCACGTATTTTTTGATATATACAGTGATTTATTTCTATTTTGATATATATATTTAAATTAATCAGTCTTTGTCTCTAGAATGTCTCACATAATTTCACAGTGCAACACTTTTGAGCTGCACGTGTGTTCTGCAGGACCCTGTGATATTCCGAAGGGAATATATGATTAGTGGCAATTAGCTTGACATGGTCTTGTGGGTTGAGGCCTGCTTTAGTTTGAGAATGCTTATACTGCTTTGCTGAGCTGAAGTGTTCTGAGGCAAATCTGAGACTATAGGTGCAAAGTGAAAACTGGAAGTTTTTGGATGGACTTTCTGTTATGAGTTGTGGATGACTTTGCCACAAGATAAGATAGATCCTGCAAGTTTAAGAGGGTTTTAGAATATAAATGGTAATAGTTATGGGGAGGTGGAACACAAACACCGATGCACATAAGCATACGGAAAAGGACCTTCACTAGCTTAAAAAATAAAGAAAAAAAGCTAAGAAAATCTCTTGTTCTTAAATATCCTCTGTCACATAGAGACAGCATAGGGATGTATGGGAGCCATAGGAAGAAAGAACTTGCATTTGTTGTTTGATATCTCATCCACAAAATCTTTAGAGGCAGTGTGTAGATGTGCCACTTGTATTTTAACACTTTCACCAGTATTTCTTTAGTGGTTTACACTGCAATTACATTGTAGCTGTGGGAGTATGTTGATGCTGTGGGTGTGTATGGAACTAAAATGCTTACCTCTTGCTGAATCTTGAAGTATCATAGCTATTGTGCAGTGAGGTAATGTTAAAAGGCAGCTAGTATTATGTCTGTATAAATTTTTCGCAATACATCTATTTAGTATACTACATTTGGTTGAATTCAAGTTTCAATACTTCTAGATTTGGTTACTGTTTCTATCCAGCATTCATTATGCCTATTCTTATGTTTACCATATAATTTATTTTAACTTGCTTAACATTTTTGCTACCATGAAACTTTTTGTATACATTAAAACCTGCATAAGTATATAAATCTTACAAGGAACAGTCTTTGTTTCCTTGAATTTTCATTGGTGAAATACAGATTTTTAAGAATGTTTTTATTCCCAAAAGTAGTTATGTTAATTGTTTAGAACTTGACTTTATTTGAATAAAGGAATAGGATGCAATGCAAGTTAAGAAGGGGCTTATCTGGTACAAATCATTGCATGATATTTTTTTGTTGATTGTGCTCTACCAAGTAATCCAAGTGGTGGATGAAATTTATGTTGGGTGTTAGTTAAATTTCTTAATACAGTTAAAGGAATTGAGAGACAGCATGTAAAGCCTTGAGCAATAATTTCTTGAAGCAACCAATCTGCTTGCTTTGCTGAATGAAGTGCCAATACATTAACAACCTGTGTTGCATCCTGGAAAATTTTGGCCCACTGCACTACTAGCTTTTGTTACTTACTGTGAATGGTCTCATTTGCCCCAGACAGTTTTCTGTTTGTTTCAAGTAAAGGTTAGCTTTCTTGTTAGCAGAGTCCTTAAAAAGAATTAAAACTAAGCTACTGATCTACACTGTGTATGCTGAAACTGTTTTTGAAACCAGTCTACAGTCTTCAAAGAAATTTAGTGTGTTGGTAAAATGGGTTTAAACCAATACAGATCTTTTTTAAAATATTAAGGTCTGTGAGCAGTACAAACAAGTTCTAAGAAATCCTCAGCTTTATTAAAATTTAACCTGAAAGTGTCTGCAACTGCTTAATCCCTTCACATAATGAGTAAAAAGCTTAGTTCTCACATCAGAAGTTTCACAGGTTTTCCTCAAGGTGCATGGTGTGAATTTGCTGCATTTTATAGAAAAAGCATAAGTATGCTGGAGCAAAACTGTTGCAAACTCTGGTGCACATTTAAAGGTTCATAATTCCAGCTTGAGTCCTAAATTGCACTTAAGCCTTAACCGTGGTTCATGAAAATGAAGTAGATTAAGTTTGTAATAGTGTAGAGAATTTAACACTCTTGAGATGATGATGATTTTTCAGGGGCCCAAAGATAGGATATTTCCAAACTGTTCAGGGACAAACTGTTTTCCCTGTTCTTCAGTTCATTAGCTTCAGTCTAATACCATCTCACTTAGTGAATGCATGAGAAGCACTGATAGCCTGTTGCCTTCATTGTCAGAAACATATAGCAGAATTCTTCAGAGATAAACTATGTTGTGAGAAAAACATTCCATAATACACGAATACATTCAGTACACAAGCAAAATGAGAACACTCAAAGTTTGCCAGATACATATATGCTTCTTCAGTGCCCTAGTTTGTAATTTTTTTGGTGTAAAATGGCATTTGTTGCTGAATGGCACCTAGAAAGAGTGAATCCAGAACACTGAAGGAGTGGTGCTACCACAAGGCAGTCTCCTTTCAGTACAACCCATCTGCACCAACAGACCTAACTTTACCAGACACAAAAGAAATAGAAGCAATTTTATAAAATGTTTTGTTTGTGCCATGAAATAAAATGGGTGTCATGCTGTTTTTTTTATTTGAGACGATTACAAATAAACTTCTTCAATAAATGTCCTGTAAGTATTGCTGAGGCAGTGGCAATCCGAACAAAAACATCTGTAGAGAAATACATATTCCTGTACTTTACATAGGATAGCTACTTAATGCTCTACAATGCCAGATAATGTGATTATCTTTTTGGATCTCATTCAGGAAAAAAAAATTGTGTCCCGGCTCTGAAGTTCCGGATGTGTGGTGAAGAGTGCTGACGTGACATGGATTCTTTCTCTTTTAAGTTGTCTTGCTTCTTCCTATACACTAGACTAGAAGCAATTTTAATGAAATTGTTGTAAATTTAAATAAGTTGCTGTAAATTCAAAGGTAATACATACTGTTTGGGAAGGTTAACAAGAGTACTCTTTCCCCCTGCTGATGCTGAATTTTATTCTTTAGGATAATTTCATTTTTGAATAATTCACAGAAAAAAACTGATTTAAATAAGAGTTGGCAAGAGATATACCTCTATGTATTAAAATGTCACATTTTTTTTATTTTTTATTTTTATTTTTTAATTCTGGTGTCATTTTACTTAAACAAAACTATGTATGTTTGCCCTTCTTCACACCCAAAAGAAAAAAAAAAAAAATTGAACCTGTGTTTATCTTCCGGACAACTCGCATGACTTTTATCTTTAATCTTGTTGTATGAATGCATATAGCTCCAATACAGTTTCTAATAAGCATCTATCCAAATAGCAGATTGATACATTTTAGCATAAAAATATATGCTGAAATAATAACAGAATATGAATTGGTTTTTATGTCTTCACCAAATCTAGAAATCAGAGTAGACTAAGAGCTTATATCTTGGCCTCCATAAACTGCAAATCTGTAAAAATGCAAGAAAGGAACATTGCTGGCGATATCAACCTGCACGTTTTTTAAGTCATTCACATTAGTAAATAAGTGGTAAGCTTCAGATGACATATATATGTATTTAATTTGCAACTAGTTGTATTGCAATTATGAGTGCGCTTGCCTCTCTTGGGTAATTCATTTAAGATATTTCATGATTTGTTCTCAACATTTCTATAGGATTTTGTCAGTTACATCATAGTGTGATAAATCTGTTCTGTGTAAATTGTTACATGCATGAAGTATATACTGTAAGTCAAAACCAGTATATTTCACCATCTTATTTTCAGCAAGCAGTCACTTTGTTCATCAACACAAAGTTAAAATAAAACATTCCCTTATTTCTTTACAGACCAAAGAGCTTAATTTAATTAATAAGCTCATGTGATTTGAAAATTGCCAACAATGGTTATGATGCCCAAAACAGTTGTCTACAAAGTATGCTAGGTAGTCAAATGCTTAATAAATTTAGAAATTAATTAACAGTGTGGAATCCTACTTAATGAACTATAATTAATTATATTAAATGAAAGTCTTATCCTCTGGTTCACTGCATGTAATGCTGCCTTTTAATAACGTTGAGGATCTGACCAGCTCAGGAACAAGTTTGTAGTTGGAACTACCTCTAGGTGAGTCACCAGAGCTCTGCCATTTATCTGTTTGAAGTGCCTAAAGCTGTGTCACGCTATTAGGAGTTAATTACTGCCTACTCAATCTTGAATGTGGTAATCAGCGAGAAGAGACGTGGCAATGCATAGAACATTGAGTCATTTACATTGGTAGGGACCAATAATGATTTTCTTGGAAGAATGAATTATACCAAGTTGAACTTTAAGGTAGTAGGAGGCCAGTTGAGATGATGAATGCAATTTTGACAGTTTTCATTTTTTATCATGATCGTGTGTGCATATCTATTTATTCTTGAGACTGTATATTTATGGTGGTGTTATCTAGAGATCAAGGTTACTCTTCATCTGAATGTCAGGAATCACCGATCTGTGAACCAGCAAACTGGTGAAAACAATAAAACTACTAGTAAAAACTTGTCTGTCTATGAGCTCAACTTATCTGTTTAATACTAGTCAAGTTGGAAATCAAGAAAAGTAGAGTTCTGTGTGGAACCTTTGACATTTGCCAACTTTGAAGCCTTGCTGTCTGAAGAAGAGTTGCCAGTTGGAATAAACAAAAAGCCTTTTTCAAGGCTGATAAAATGTGTTGGAAGTGGCAGCTAGATTAAAGCATCCACATCAAAATGAATACAGAAAAAGCTCTTTTCAGGACTAAAGAGGAGATTCAAGTTGTCAGCAGCCAGTCTGAGTCTGGCAAGCGACCTAAAACATTTCGAGCTAGAGAACTTTAATTAGAGCTCTCTTCGGGCTAAACAAAGTTCTCAGTCTTCATCCTTGTTAACTCACTGATTGGCTTTTGTTGTAGAGACAAATATTGATATTAACTTTGACAATAGTTCATGTGTGTGTGCCATGTAATCAAGTCCTATATTGTTATTTAAGCAAGAAGTTCAGTCTTGTTGGATGCAACGGATAATAAGGGTAATGCATTTCAACAGTGGTTTAGAAAGAAGATTGTTTTATTTTTTTTTATACATATATTGTGTGTGCTTTGTTTTACTATAAAAGAGCCTTCAAGTAATGAATTCCTTTGTACTTAACCTTTCCCTCACAGCAAAATCACTGTATGTATTTTTTTTTTAACTAGAGTTTATTACTTCTTATGAAGTGAAGTGAACTTGGCAAGGTTTGTAGATGGATCAGGAGAGTTATTACATACTATTAGTTTCAGTGTCAAAAATGTTTTTAAAAAAGATAATTTGGTTCAAAAGCGTGTTCTTGTGATTTGAAAAATTAACTAGAAATATATATCAACCAATAGGTTACTATAAAATGAGGTATTTTATTTATGAAATGGATTTGGATTTGATCAGGAATGTTTTAGAAACAATATTTTTGTGCTTTGATCAACGTGTGATTATTCTGACCTTGAGTGAGATTACTCATTAGCTTTTTACTTAGATTGTAAGGAAAGTCTATTTTCCTAATAGTGACTTGGATTATTTTCCTGATTTTATCTTTCTCATTCAGACTTTGTCATGTATACATGATGGTGAGTCCATAATTTAATATTCAATATATTCTTCTTTAATTTTAGAAGTACATATTTTCTTTTGAGAATAAGTAGATGAAGTTGTTGAGTTGTTATCATATCCATTGAATACTCATATCCCATTAGAACTTTTGCTAGAAGGAAGATGCATCATACTTGACTAAGTGAGATGATTCAGTGTAGCAAATCTGTACTATTACAATGCCATCTAAAGTTCTCCAAATGTTTCATTGAAATCAGAGCTATAGATATCTGAATTATATCAAGTAACTTAACATTCAGGGGAATCTAATTCAGTTGCTTGTCATATTTATAAAAACTGTGCCATAAATTTGTGCATTAACCAAATGGATCTTCTTTAGAAGGTCTGCTTTGTCAGTGATGTTTGCTATCTTGGTCCTCTTACTGAAACTACATTAAGTTTTTTCAGATACGGAGAAGACTCTCACTACCTAAAAATATGAACACCACTTTTGTAAGAAAGTTTCTGCCTTAAAGTCCGTATATATTTTACCAGCATGTTTAAGACTAACAAGGCAACTTAAGAAATATTTGATATGCTTAAAGCCAAATAAGCAAGTAGCAACAATAGCCTTTATTATATTTCCTGTGTTCTTTGAGTATTCATTTGTGGTAGTAATTTAGACCAGGATGCCTGAAAAAAATCTAATTCTTAATGAAATTATTTTAAAGATTGTACATTGTTTATTTCTTACAGATAATCCCTTTAGAAACTGCCTGGAGTAGTTTCTTTTCTTATGTATTTATTTTCCTATGTTACTTTTCTTAGCTATTTCTAGCTTCATTTTTTTTTCCAGCATTTCAGAAAGAAAGTAATAGTAAGTCCTAGATCTGTCTTCCACTTTCATGCTTCTCAGATTAGCCTAAAAGTATACCAGAGATTCATTTAGAAAATATACCAGACTTATTTAGAAAATCACTATGGTCATAGCTATGTGATAGCTAGAACCTAATTAGTTGTTGCTCGGTCTCTTTAAGATTGTTTTTGAAACTAATGGAGACCACTGGACTTTTGACCTGGTCTTCTGTCTTTCTGTTTTGATTGACAAACAAAGTGAAGGGTTTTTTCTCTTCAGTGTCCATCTGCAGTGTGTTTGGGAGCACTGTACTCAGTAAGCCAAGGATTTAGAGGATCTTTGAGTTGGAAATACTGAATAAGTCATAGAGAAAGCTCCTCTGTGTCAATGTTGATTTTAGCTGTAAAGCACTATTTGCTTAACTTTGCACTAAATATTGCCAGCCTAGCTGGGAAAATATGTATCGTGGAGATACTGAACATCATAAAGATGAAACATCCTGTAACACTTTTAATTCCACCCGGAATGGAACAATGGGAGCTAAGGCATTCTTCAATAGCCTTTCAACTCTGGTGGCTCAACATCTTGTTGGAGAAATTGTCTCAGTTCTTGTGGTGGAAGGGCTTAGCTTCAGTCTAGGTAGAATGCTTAATTACATTAAGGATAGCATCAAGCTATCATCCAGGACTTAACACATTTCTGTCTTCCAGTGGATTTCAGAGTAAATAGTAGCTAGCATAGATTATGAAGAACTGATCTTGTGTGATGAATTTCAACAGGGTTAATTCTGAAATTATCTGAATTTCTTAATATTTTTGTGGCACTGCATAGGATTCATTGTCACCTAGTCTTAAACTGACAAACTTGTCTTGTAACAAAGTATGATAATGGAAGAACTTCACGTGAACCGATTTTCCAGGGCTGCCTCCAAACTTTCAGTTATTGATCTCTGTTGAAGGTTAACCATGGCAAGCAGCTAAGCATCCCACAGCTGCTCACTGATTCCCCTCATCCTCTGGGATGAGGAAGTAGAAAAGGAAGGGAAGGCAAGGAAACTCAAGGATCAAGACAAATAGTTTATTAAGTAGAAGAAAGAAATAATTCAAAAAAAGTGATGCATAGAAGATCAGTCACCATCTCATATGGGTAGACTAAATCCTTCTCCTTTCTGCTTTATTGCAGATGATGATGTTCTACCAATCTCTGGTTACTTTGGATCATCTGCATGGTTATTTCCACTCCCTAAATTCTTGTGCATAACCAGTCTGTTCTCTGGCAGGGTGGCGACATACACCTTCCCAGTCTGAGATGGAAATATTCAATGCAAGGCTATGCAAATAGTGTCTGAAAGATTCAACAGCACTGAAAAGAAAAACTTTCTTTGAGTTATTACTCGTTATTTTCAAATAAAATGTCTTTTAAATCATTGACTTACAAGCACAGTAATCCCAAAATGAAGGGAATCCCTTGACACTGGGCAAATACAAGTCAGCGACAACTAAAACATGGGTATGTTGTCTGCATTGTTTTGGTCAGCAATCTAAATGACAGCACACAGGAGCTACAATGAAAAAAGTTACCTCCCTACCAACTAGACCCAGTGCAGTCATGTACTTCATGTTTCTCTGCCTCTGCCCCAAGTTTTGAATTTTAAAATGCTCTGCGCAAAGCCATGAAATACAAATAGGTTAAGAGTTATTTAGTTAAAGATAAGGGAAAAAACAGTATATTTTATATATACCCCCCTGATCTATATTAATCGTAATCTAACTCACTTTACAGTTAATGCCTTTAACCATCTTTGAGGTTAAGCTTCAGTGAAGTAGAAATTAAGTTTCAGTTGCTCCCCAGCAGTCTTTGGGTGGCCTTTTGCTGTCCCGTGCTGGAGAAATCTCTCACCCACCCTGCTAAAGGGATTTTTTGTGTGTATGTGGTATATTGAATATAGTTACACACCACTTCCTATGTGAAGTCTTGGATAGAGAGAGAGAAAGAAAGAGGGAGAGAGAATGGGAGGGAGCCAAATACAGTTTAAAATAAACAACTTCTAAATTAAAAAAAAATGTTAAATACAGATCATCTGCTCAAACCATGACAGCAGATTTAATTCCTTCCTCCTTTTACCTGATGGAGATGCGCCTGCAGGGCTCGCATCAATTACCTGTCGACATGTGGAAAATGATTGATGAGCTGCCTCAGGCACTGGAGTATACTTTGTCAACCACTCATAATTTATACATCTTATCTCTGCCAGAACAAAAGACAGGACAGCATGCACACTGGAAGGAAAAAAAAAAAAAAAAAGAGAAGGATAAAAAAACCTGACTGTTTAGGTTCTAGTGTGTAGCATGAGTTGATAACATTGATGGCTATCTACTTGCTCCCTCATCAGGTATCTCCTGCCACTTTCTACTATGGCTGCTTGGTTTTGCCTGGCTATCTGACCATTTCCTGCTGGAAAGATGCTGACATAGAAAGCATGGAGTGGTCTAGAGTTACATTTTAATTACACTACTATCTGCAAGTCTCTGGAGCACTGATGTTTGCTCTGACCTTTTGTTTTAATCAGCACTCTCAAGGCATGCTGCTAACCACCACTGACAGAGATTGATAATTTATACAGTGAGGTCTTCTTAAAAGCTTTCATTTAGAACCATTACAGAAATCAGATACTTTCACTTTTGCATCCAGACATCATTTTTGAATATATTCCAGCTAGGTGAGTTTTATAGCAATATAGAAAACCAATTTGAACCTCAGCCTCAAATTTTAAATGAACCCAAAATAATATTTTTTATATTTTTTAAAATTATATGCTTGCTAAAAATCTGTGGATAAGCCCCAGGTTAAATATCCCATACTCTAGCTGAACAGTTAAGGAATAGCTATTAATTAAAGGGAAGGATGGTGTGTTGTTTGAATGCCAACCTGAGACAACACACACAAGGCTGATTTCCAAAACGTTTGGGATTTAGTGTCTTTCAAGTGCCCCAAACAGAAAAGCAAATAACTCTTGTGCCTTCTGAAAATTTTATTCTCTAGTTAAATAATAAAATTTAATGTGATTGTTATTCCCCCCTATTAAGATATTATATTGTATTACCTCTTCATAATGTACTGTATTTGAAAAAAACCTTTTAAAGGTGTTACCCTGTGTTTGCTTGGAAAATTGTGTTGAAGTTGTCTACAATCATTTATTGTAGCAAGGGATTCTAAGTATTTGTGCTGGTCTGAATCCACATAGTATTAGTGAAGGGTTTGTTTTTATTTTTATTTTTTTTATTTTTTAAAGGGATAGTACAAATGTAATCTGAGTTGAAGATTTCATGCTAGAATGTTTAAGAATTTCAGAAATCTCACTAAATGTGACACATTGCCTTGTTTTGTGGCATATAAAGTGCAGTGTTCATATACTGTTAAGCTTTGTTTGTATAAATAAGTTATCACATGGTCCTATGGTCACACTGTTGTCACCTTGCTGTTTTTAGGTATAACTGCCCTGACATGTCTGGAATTTTTCAAGACTTATGAAAAATATTCAATTTCTTTAAATATATGCATTCGACACTGCTTTTTACCATGTCTGGATTGAATGAGGTAATGAGATATCTTAATGGCAGCTTTAACATTTAAATTTTTGGTCTGCAGCTCAATATCTAAAAAATTAGTTGATGTAACAAAGAATACTCCTGACGTAGGTATAATTTTCTCATTCATAGCTTGACTTAACGAATGCAAGAGCAAAGCTTTCAACCAGGCATTTCAACCAAGCAGATTTATTATTTTCCCTTCCTTTTCTTTTCCCTTTCCCTTTTCCCTTTCCCTTTCCTTTTTTTCCTTTTTTCTTTTCCAATTTAAATTGCTCCAATACAGTTTTCTTCCTTCTGCCATGTGATCCATCCAGCAGTGGGTCAGATTACCAAGTGGCAAAGAATTAAATTCCACAAGCCCAAACCTGCAGTCGCAGATGAACCTCAGTAACAATCAAGTATGTATAATGGATGCTGGTTTTATTCCCAAATGATTATTCACATATTGCTCAAAATGCTATTTAGCTTTTTCAATTGAGCTGCTAGAAAAATATGACTACTTGTAACCTTTGTCAAGAGAGGATTTCATTTTGCTGATAGCGTCATATACGTATTTATACTTCCTCGTTACCAAAAATCTAGAATTAGTAAATACAGAAGAAATCAAGATAGAGGCTGTACTCCGAGATATGCACTGGGACCTTACCTAAGAGTGAAAGTCAAATGTGCTTACTCTACTTATTAAACCCATGTGACTCATAAGTGTGATCCAGAATCTTACTTTTCCCCAAGTTCTGAGCAGATGTAAGTTTGCTTTGCTTGTGCTTCAAGCTGAGAAAAAGCTAATAAACATAGACACTGCAAGTCTCAGCCTGTGAATCCAAGTGCTCAACTGGATTTATTAGCTTCAGTATAGCAAAAGACTTATTCAGGCACGTGGCATTTGACTGGTCTGATGTGGACAATGTAAGCTCCCTTCTGTCTGAAATGCTGTGTGCAAGCACAGTAGTCTCTTGTTTAAGAGGGAACTCTGCTGAAAATCACGAGTACTAACATTGATGAATATGAACGCAGGGGCAAAATATTTTGGTGTGGGAGAAGCAATTTTGTTTTTCCTTTGCTATCAGTCTGATATGTGACCCTGAAAATACTTCTGGCTTTACGCTATTTTTTTTTTTTTTTTTTTTTTGTCTGTCTTGTTAAGTCAACTTGTATGCTGCTCAAGACAGAGCTTGTATATTGCTCTGTGATGGTGAAGAATCTGTTATGGTAGTGCTGGACACTGGTGGGACATTGGTTGTGCAGCTAGTACTGATGTAATGTAAGTGGGTGACCACAGTGGTGTCTTTGGGTAACAGAAACCGTTAGATTTGACAGATCATCAGTGATCATTTAAAGAATAAAATAAGTTTTGTTAAAAAGCTTTGTTAAAATCTTGCTTAATTTCTAAGGGTATACAACTACCTAACTATGAAAACAGCGCATTTGTTTAATTTCTGTGCTCTTTCATCCTTCTGTGAAGCAGGCCTGTGTTTTGGAGTAGTGTGACTAATCTAATCTAATATTTCCCAACAGACAATACTACTCTTTTGTCTTTTTATGTCTTTACTCAGCTTCTGTGAATTATGTTTTAGAGATGTGTGGTACAGATGTACCCAGTTAGCTCTCCACTTCTTAAGCCGACATCGCAGCTCTGTGGTACAACAATCCTTGTATGTGGTAAAATGTACTTATAGAAAAAAAGAAAAAAAAAAAGGAGGAAAGAAGTCTGTAAGTCCGTAGTTTGTTTTTAAGTATTTTATTTCTTCCCAGTGCTGAGTTGCTTGTTGTTGTTGTTGTTTTGTTTGACAGGCTACTTGTGGAAGGAACAGTTTTCCATAAGGAATTGAAATCATACATCAAATGTATTGTTTTATATGTAATCCACTTGAGAACAATGAAAGCAGTTGCTGGAACCCAAATACCATTACAAATAGATTTATTATAGTATGTTTTCTCCCACCTTTTTCTAGAAGTTATTACTTTAATCTTAAGAATTTATGTAAGTAAGCTTATAGCTTTTATGTTTTATGCATTCACTTTTGAGACTTCTTAGCTATTTAGTGGTATGGTGTTTAAAACAAGTGTTATCAAGGAAATAATTTCAGCTTTACATCATTTTTTTTTATATATTTTTCTCTCAATGCTACATATAAAATAGCCAGATGGTAATATAAAAGAGTTATTGGAAATGTCATGGAAACTTATCTTCACAATGCCCTTTAGCTTTGTGTGTTCATCTCAACGTGCAAACATCAAGAAGAGATAAAGATGTAATATCCCTTTGTCACAAAATTATATAAAATTTCAGTGTCTTCAAACTTTAAATGCGTTTAAGAAAAAAGTTACTAGAAATACATGCAATTAAAGTAATTCTAGCATTTGTAAAAGAGAAGAAATGCTTTTAAACTGCTCTCCCATCCACAGAAAGAACAAAGCAGTTCTGAAGAGAAAATAATTCCCAAACCATAATTATGACAAACTAGATCAGATGTTCCTAAGAGAATACATCTTTATTTTTCTGTCATTTTAATATTGAGTCTAAATTGGATCTCAAAGGGGGAGAAAGTTATTTACATATTATTCACACAGAACATAATACATTCAATAACCATCAATATGGAAGAACATATTTCATTTACAGAAATATCTAAAATCATCATACTGGATGAACTAGGGTCTTGAATTATTATTTTTTTTGGCCTCCTAATTTCCGAGGATACAAGATTGCCAGTTACTCAGGAAGGAAATATATCTGAAGTTTACTACTGTGATGGATTGAAAAAACAAAAACAAACAAACAAACAAAAAAAAAACTGATTAGATTGCTGCCATAAAAGGTTTTGTGTTTCCTCAGCATTTCTCAGTTTTCTGGTTTCTATAGCCATGTGTAGTAAAATGGTGTCAAATGGAACTGTTACTGCTCTTAATGAATTTTAGCTATCGCATGAAATCTAGTACTGGTAAAGTTGGTGATACAATAGAAATACATCGTTTTTGCTGAATATTCAACTGATGTCCAAAAATACTGGAGGCAGTGTAAATGGTAGGTTGTGAAGCCATGCTCATCATTGTTAACAGACACAAGATTATTAAGCCCCTCAAAGTTGCCACCCAGTTGCATTCTAGAGATTGACATGAAGAAATTAGAGAAGTAGATATCTCAGTGAAAAAATAACAGTAATGATCAAATGAAGACAAAAACCATGAAAACAAATTAAGGAGGCTAAAAGAGCCAAAATTGTAGCTGTGTTGAACCAGACTGGTAATCAAAATGTTGTGATTGAGCAGTGAGCAATTTCCTGCTGTCTAGGGCAGTCCTCACTTTCTCTGTGAGAGTGGCACAGAATTAATTGTTATATTTCAGAAATGCATTTATTCAGGAAAAGATAAAGGCTATTTTACTTTATAGATCTTCTTGTCAAGTAGCATCACTGAAGTTTGATGAAATTATGTCAGCAGGATCTCAATGTTGCTGTTAAGTAACTCTCTGCCTTGAAACCTGTGGTATATATTTTAGTTAAAATTTGGAAGAAAGTGAGGTACAAAGTTAATGTGCCACTGGTATAGCTTAAAAATAAATGAATATTTGACACTTGATTTTGTTGAAATTCTTAGATTAAGCCTGACATCAAATGACTGAAGATAACAGTGGACTTTCTGTTTGTTTGGTGACATCTCCTCTTAACTTTTTTGTTGTAAAAAGAAATCAGAATGATCCCTAACTATACCTAAGTGGTGCTACTGCCTTGTACTTTGAGGTAGATACGTAGTTCTGTGATTTCACAACATTTCTGTTTTACTTCTTGAATAATCTCCCAAGTGCTACTTACATGATTTTGTTCAGAGCAGTTTTGTTATTGAAGGGACAATTGCTGTTATGTGAATGCTTCAGCAAACCAAACCCAGATTACTTCCATGACTACCTACTAACTGGTCTGGAGGGAGGATGGTCTGAGATAACTGTGTGGCTTCCTACAAATACCAGGATCTTATGACATTTTCTGTCTTCCTCTGTTAAATATTTATGATAACAAAAATCGCTGATTTCACTATATTCCATCAGTTTTCCCCAAAAACATTATTTTGAAGACTAAGGTTTTCAGGGCCCTTCTAACTTCCATGTCTTCCTTAATATTAAAGGAATATAAAGCTACCTTCCTTGATACTAAAGTAATGTCTGCTCTCTTACCATGCTCTTTGAAGAGATGAAAACAAAACCAATTTTATCCTTCTTATTTCAACTCATTGTCTTTGCTAGACAGTAAAGATGAAGTGAGGAGGAAACAGATGTGTAGTTCTTTTCCACTTGTTTCATGCAATGCAGACACAAATAACTGAATTTATCCTGAAAGATGGGATTGTTGATGTCAGACTCTTGTATGAGAGTGATTGCCCCAATTTAAGTTCTTAAGGATTAATACATTATGAGGAAGTTCTCACATGAATTTTTTCTCCTTTTAATTCTGGGGTTGTGTGATGTCTTACATAAGCTTTGTTGACTGGATTTATTCTTCTGCCTGCAAAAATAAGTTCATTTTTTTCCCCATAAGAAATAACTCTAGACTTAGCTAATAGCGTATAATCTAAACTGAGCCTGTTGTATAGAGAACTGAAGAATAATCTTTCCTTTTTCCTTTTAATCTTGGCATGATATGAAAGTAAATGGTGGACATGGCACTTCATAACCTGAGCTCTCATTTATTTCCCAATGTATAACAGAATTTGAAATGTAGCTTACAGATCCAGGCCAAGAACCTCTATTAGTGCCCTGTGGCCACAGAATACTCTTAAAAAATTGAAGTCACCAGATTACAGTATATTTCTGGAAGTGGCCAGTAGCAAAAATAATAATAATTAAAATAAAAATCGCAGGAGTTAAACATGCCAACGATACTTTGCTCATCCACGTTGTATCTGACAGATTTTTGAAATGCGAGTCTTATATAAAGATAATCCTACTACACTAAATAGCTTTAGTGGCAAATATATTGTCATTTTTGCGTGCATACCAGTGAGTTTAAAAAACAGAAAGGGAAGTGTGAATGAATAGCGCACAAGAAAAGTGAATACGTAAACATAATTTTGTTTTTTAAATATGAATATAGATATATTTAGACTACTGTTTTCTGTTAACTGGTGAAGAGAGACATTTTTGTCTGTTCTTTAAAGAAATTTTGAATTGAAAGTACTTAGTGTGATCATTCTCGTAGTTCTGTATTTCTATTGGTAGAGTAGCTCCTTCATTTGACTGTCAGTCCTCCTAGCTTCTACTTTAGAGAGCTGCATAACCCAATATCCTATATCCATTGTCATTTTACTGCGAAGCACGCAGGGGAAACAGTTTTAGCCTTCCAATCTAAAGTGTAAAAAATCAGATTGCACATTTGGAGTGGAATGAAAATGGTGTATAGAGAAGTAGATCATTTTATAGGCTGCTGTTCTGTTTTATGGAATGATAAATAATGATGTAAAATATGTTTTCCTTTGCATATTTAAACTGTTCAGTGTACATAAATGAATTTAAATAAATTCAAAAATGAGTGCTCAGCCTTGCTGAAGTGCTTGGAGAAGTGCTTTCTTCCTACTGTCTTTTTTAATAAATAAGCTACTCTGAATATAGCTTCTTGTTTAGATCTTAAATTTTAACTGGACTTTGACAGATTTAAATTTAATCTGGGCACTGTAAGAGTTTATACTGTCACTGTTTGTCTGCTGAGTTTAAAGTGACTTGATTTCTCACTCCCTACTCTCCTCCCGTCATCCAGGAGTTTTCTGTGTTTCTTTCAAGAGCAAGGTATGCAACATAAATTGACAGACTAATTTCTTTAAGTGTACAAACTTGTACTTGGTGTGACTGAGATGGAGTTAGTTTTCTTCTTAGTAGCCTGTGTTGTGCTGTGCTTTGAATTTATGATTGAAGTAGTGTTGATAGCATACCAGCATTTTGGTTAAGGCTAACAGTGCTTGCACAGTGGTAAGGCTTTCTGTCTTTGCCCAATAAGCCCTTGGAGGGGGCATAGCTGGAATGAAAGATTATTATCTATTAAGTAATATCAATTAATCTAATTAAAACTGTGGACAGATATTACAATTCCCCTAGGAAAATCATGTTAAAACAATAAATTCTTCTTTCACAGGTACCTTTTTCTAAATATGTTCTGCTGTTTTAATTTTTTTCTTAATAAATGTTCATTTTACAAATGGTGCATCAGATGGAAGAAAATTTTAGTATTTTTGTTTCAGCTTAAGGAACTCACATCAAATTGTTTTAGTTATTTTCTTGCCTTGGTTTATTTCTTTGATTCTCCTTTGAAATGAATTAAGTCAACACATATGGCTTATTCTGAGGCTTGCAGATTCAAAACAAAGTTTTCAGATCAACTGAGAGCATTAAAGGATTCCTAAACAAACAGATTTCTATTAATTTTTCCTGTCATTTTCAACTGCTATTTCATATAGTGAAGAACTTTTTAAGTACTTGAGATTGATGCTTGTGTTTACTCTTTGATAGCAGTATTATCTAGCTGTTGAAAAAGATAATTATTTGGTTTATGTTTGATTCTAAATATATGTACTTATATATCAGCATTGTGAACAGAATTAGCAGTAGCATCCTTAAAAACAATACAACTCCTTTGGATATGCTGACGCCTCACAAGATCGTTCACCTTTGTGACGTGCTATTTGAGATACAAGTTTGAGTTTAACAAGAAATCACAGATAAGTAACAAAATGTTTGTTTTTTTCACGCATGTGAATGTTTGACAGTTAAGTTGTAGTATAAGTATCTTAATTTCCACTTAATTTTAATTTCGATTAGAGTACGTGTTAATTTTAATTTCTATTAGAGTATGTGTCACACTTGGTTATCATTTTCAATGCTTTATCTCTGAAAGACAATACCGATTTGCGAATGATGTCACAGCATGAAAATTCCAGTCTTTTCTAGTCGTTATTCACTGAAGTAAAACATCGCACCCACTGGCAGGGATATGCACTAAATGACCTAATATGTCTCCTCTGTCTCTAGCTTATGTGATTCTATGAATGATAGTGCAGTGCAGGAGATCAACTGTGAGTTTATTGAAGAAAGACAAGGTACTAAAAATGCCTCAATGTCTTATATGTGGATATATGATTGCACATGGCAGTTACCTGTACAGATGACACCTGAACACTGGGAGATTACTTATATCCCTTCCTCTTTTGGTCTCACAGGAAAATGGTTTCACTGTTGAAGTTGATACCTCTTAGCTACACAGATGATCAGTTTTCATTGCATTCCTAAAGTAAAAACGTTTTGTTGGCATGTGTGAAAACTGATACAGAACACCTCCTTGTGCTTTCTCTTACTTTTTAGGATGTCAGGAGAAGAACAGCACTTAACTTTTTTTTTTTTTCATTTTCTTTCTTTTTTTTTTTCCCCTGCATTTCAAATTTCGTATCAAACCTTTGGAAAGGAATTGCAATGGGCAAAATTAGAAGCTATTTTTAAAATGTATTCTGCATTATAATAAGACCTGCCCTGCTGTGATGCTCAGTCTGAGCTGGGTTGAGAGTTCAAAGTTTGGAAAGCTCAGGCAAACTCTACAGCGTATCTGTTTTATATGAAACGTTGTGTGTAGAGTTGTATACCAACAGAGGTTTAGCTCAGGATATATGCAGTCCATCTGGACCTTTCAAAGGAATCAAGAGAATTTATTTACTGAAGTTCAGCTGGAGATTTGACTTGGCTTTGGAATTAAAAATTCTAAAAATATAACATGCATGCATACATTTATTCAGCTCAACTATCCAAAACGTACTTTTCTTATACAGGTAGTACAATAGAAGAGTGTCAGAACTTGGGTAAATTTGTGTTTGTAAGGGAGTTCTCTATAGTCTCCTTTTAATGATTTCAGAGAACTCAGGATACTTTTGCAATGTATACACTGGTCCAAACAGCATCGGCATGTAATATAAACTCATCCTAGCATTTTAAGTTGCTACCAGATGGATTTGTTTTTTTCCTCCAAATAAAAAAAAAAAAATCTAACAATAATTATGTGGGTTTTTTTGTTTGTTGTTTTTGTCATTGCTATATATATATATATTTTTTTATATATATTTTTTTTCTGCTCTGTGTCCAGTTTTGTCAGGGATTCAATAATTCTCGTGAAGGTTGCTATCTTTATATATATATAAAAAAAAAAGCCATATCTACTGAAAGGAATGCAAGAGAGCTCATTTTAAATAACATATTTAGTTTGTCTACGTTAAACTAAGAGAATTAAAGTTGCCCAAATAATAAAATGGCTGAACTATATTGTATTTATCAAGTTCATGGCAAGGCTTTTCATTCAGAAATCAGAGATGTGTATAGCTAGGGTGTTAGATATCTGGAGTAATTTGTGGAGAGTAGCTGGGAATGTTTGTTAGCTCATTTAAAGGGAAAAAAAGAGAGTATGAGTTGCATTAAATTTAAAAGCTGTCACAATTTTTTTCAATTTTTTTCATCTGAAAGGCATCTGCCTGATCTGTAGCCATTTGAAGACAAGGATAAGGCCTGTCAAGCTCCTTCTCCTGGGCCGTTTGTGTTAGTGCTTCATCCGCTTTGTTTGACATATCTAAACAACTCTTTAAAAACGTCGATTTTGGCATGCTCCACAAAGGAGAACTGAAGGGTGTTGTTTAAGTTATTTGGGCCTTCTCTGTTTTTCTTTCTGTGGCACAAAAATGTGCATTTCTCATCCACCTTCCCCCAACAAATGTGTGTTTTAGCCTCAAATGACTCTGGAATCTTAACATGTCAGAGTGTTAATAAAGCACTGAGGCTGTCATAATGTGGGGTTAAATAAAGTCTTCATGAGCTGTCTATTAGGCTGATTTTTTGTTTGTCATTTTCTGTAGTTTCTTTATGGATGCAGCTTGTCTTGGTTTGTGGGCAGCCAAGCAAACGGGCTTTGTCTTTGTTCACTGCCCTGTTTAATTCTCTCTCTCATTCATTAATCATTCCTTTGACTATTTATACCAGTGGCAAGTATAGCTAACACACTTAATGTTTTCCTTTGTCTCAGTGGCACTCTTTGTGCAGGCCAGAGGGCTAATTATTAACTGTAAAGTGACATTAAAAACACATAGATAAGCATACAAATGCCGCATCCAGTGAAATGCAGCTTTTTTTTCTTTAACCTTCAAATTCTTGAGGCCAAATTAATTTTTCTTGCTCTGTATACTGTGAGTTCACAGTAGCAGTGCCAAAGTCTAGATAATTAATGAAGAAGCTCTGTTACATCCAGTGAAGTCTGCTTTTGTCAGGTTTTGTAGTTTCATTTCTGGACAGCTTAGCTGGATAGTTTGTACCTTATTAGGTAAAACCAGGGATTAAATTGCTGCTATTTAGTTGGAAGCAGTTCTTCTCTTTAAAGGTCTCATTCCCGTGTTTATAAGAATTCTATAAGAAAAAGGATCAAAATGTGTTTGGTTTTTTTGCTTTGTTTTCTTATGATGTGAAAGGTTTTAGAAGGAAGCAGGAAAGAAAATGCTATCTGTGATGTCCTGAAATTGGGATTTTGTTCTTTGTTTTTTGGAACAATAGTACCAATCATTTCTTTCTTGTTTATGCAAGTCTTTGTGACCCTTTTCCTTTTTACTCATGATTTCATGGCATCAGCTTGACATTTATTCTGAAATAAAAAATAAAAAATGTGATATCTAGATGACTCCTGGAGCTGATACTTTCAGTAGGCAAAGTGACCTTGTCCACCAGTGACCGCCAGAACATAACTGAAGTCGTTGCTGTATCATAGTTTTGCCTGTCAGCATGAGCACAGGTCCTGTTGAATAAGCTAGGAAGAAGCTGTGCTTTCTTATTCAAGCCTGTGTGTATAAATGAGTAAACTTTCTTCATTCTACGGCTACTGTCAAACTATATGTATTTCAAAAAGTTTCAAATTAGCAATAATGGTGTGTGTACGACAGGGCATTTTGCTTCTGTCTAACTCAGGCATGTTCCAGCTCCAACTAAAGCAATAGATTCTTACTTGCTGATTTCTTTCTATGTGTTTCACTTAGAACATTGATATTTTGAATACAGAATGTACTTCATTTACAGTGAAATTGTGGTTGGTGGGAAAAATCCTCCTTGTAGAAAGGTACAGTGATGTAGGAGATTTAATGTTAGTTAGATATGTTTCCTCTGCAATGTGCCTGAACAGGCTTTTCCATTTAAAAACAAACCACTCAGAATGTTATGTTGTGTTTTGGTTTGAAAGAACAAAGATTGGTTTTGTACATCATGGTGCTTTCTTGTTTTCACGTGTGCCTAGTACAACTCACCCTCACCATTAACAGTCAGAATGAATAAGCTAAACTAAATCAATCTTGTTATAGTATTATGGAAGTATTTTTTTTTTTCCTGGAGTCAATTTCTAGCACTTAAGTAATTAATATTTTACCCACCTGGATATTGATGTTTTTCATATCCAGTTTTAGTAGCAAGGTTGTGAGAACAGGAGTTCTTCTTTAAGGAAGTTTTCCTGGAATCATGAATGAAATTGTTCTCTGACAGGTAAATCTGCTGAAAGACAGCAAAGCTTTTAGATTTTTCATTAAGGTTTTGACTGTGTAGCTTATACAAGACAGGACCCGTCTTTTAGGTAGAATGTCAGCAGCCCAATAAAAATAATAATAATTAAAAAAAAAAAGAGGTTAGAGGCTTTGTTCAGTGTATTTCAGTGTATTAAAAGAGATAAAATCTCTGGAGAAAAGAGGTAAATACAGTTAATTCATTTAAATTGAATACATAAAAATGCAGTACCTCAGTGTATGGCATGCACAGACAATTTCTTTGATGAGATCAGAACAACTCTGTTATAAGTAGATTCATTAAATAGAGCTGCTAGTTCTAGCAGAGTAGCAGTTTCAAATATGTCAGTTACCAGGACATGCATGCTGATAACAGCTCTAATTAGCTAACAGTATTTTAAGAACTTGAAGGTTCTAGTGAAATTCTGCTGGACTTCTGGTATCAGAAGATACTGGGCTTTAATTGCAAGAAATGTGGAGAAAGTCAAATGCGAATCTGGTCTTCTCAGGTGCAGAAGAGCTGTAATGATATAATAGATGAACGTGGCCATAAACATTAAGTTGAAGGAGCAGTATTTGATACTGATTTTTTTTTACTCATTGTTCTGTTATACTAACATCTCTACTGGGCCTGCTTTTGAGTCAAGGTAGCTGAAGTCTGTCTTCACAGATTTATTGTGCTTATTCATTCAAATCTGCTGTGTGCTTACAGATTCTTTCTTTTCACCAGTCTGCATTTTCTTAGTTGTGTTCATTGCATCAACACTACTACACAATATCAGCATTTCTGTATACTGAGAAAGCTGTGTGAAGACAGAGATGAGTCCATAACTCAAGTTACAGCACACTGAATACTCTGCTGTGTTGAATAAATTAGAAAAAATAATGCAATAATCCCAATATGTCACATTTTCCTGAGGTGTTTCTCTCATTGACAACATTTTTCATGTTGAAATTATTTATGAAGTGTTTGTTAAAAATAAATAACAATGATTTACACTGTGTCAGCAGTTGCACCCTGAACATCCTCTGGCATAATCCAGAGTGTCGACTCTCATGACCCAAGGGTGACAGTTTTGATCAGCTTTCTTTTACAGTTCTCTTGTCCTGTGGAAGTGTGAGGCAACACTCATGATTAGCTAAGAGGCACCAGATTACAGATACATGTGCACATGTGTGCATAAAAAGTATTTAAAATAATTTAAAAGTACCAAGATTAGGAGTTCTGTGGACTTTTTGGCAATGCAGTTAATATACACATTAGAGAGCTTCTGAATAGTAAACTTAAAAACACAGGGTAACTTGATATTCAGAAACTGTTGGGAAAGATAGGGGAGTTGTACCCGGTTCACATTTCTGCCCCTGTTATGTAGCCTTTGGCAAATGGTTTAATCACTGTCGTCTGCTGCTTTCTTCTTCTTCTCCTCTCTTGTTTTTTTTTTGTTTTGTTTTTTTTTTAAATTAATCAATTTATTTATTTTGCTTTGCCTACTCAGCTCATAACTTTTGGAATTCTAGAACCATTTTCTATTACGCTTCTGTATTTCACTAAGGTGTGTAATCATTAATATAGGAATAAACAATTTTACGCTAAATATTAGAATCTCCCAATTCAGCACATGCACTTGGGACAGACCTTTGTAGAATAACAAAGTTGTTGAGGGTTTTCAGAAATCTGCTAAAAGTTGATGATGATTGTCAGATACTAGATAGGATGCATTCTATTTGTGTATAGTGGAGCAAAATACAGATATTTATACATAATTTAAAAAAAGAATAGCAGAGATATAACTTGTAACTGTAAGTGATATCCAAGGCAGTTTGAGAGAATGGTAAACAGTTGCATGGAAGAGGAGATAATATTTGTTATAAGTGCTCTCTATTCAAGTGTCTTCAGATATGAATACTATATCCCTAGGGAAAAAAAAAATAAATAGAACCAGAACATATTTGGGTAACAATTTGTCCAATTTGTCTTATCTCTGTTCTCAGAATATGTAGTCTGCCTCTCAGTTTAAGTACTATAGCAACACAGTTATTTTTCTCTTGAAAATTGGATAGAAAAAGCAGATTGATTATCAGTAATACAGAAAAAGAAATCAATTCATACAGTTATCTGTGTTACAGCTATCTGGCTTCAGAGTTTCCCTCAGAATTTCTTTAGACTGTTGTCTGTAAGGTCTCTGTGACCTTCATTATGTACAGTCTATGAAGTAATACAGCTTAGGACAATCATACTCATTTTAGAGTAAATAGTGTAATTACTTTTTTTCTTTTTTTTCTTTGTGTTGGAGTGTCTTAAGAGAAACTTAACTGTTGCTCATCCTTTTTATGCCTTAAATATATAGTAACTGAACGCCATGGCAGGCTGTACAAGAGGTTTTTCAGACCTCTTGTAAGCAATTTTGATTAAGGATTTTATGTTGCTGTTATGAATAGCACTTACAATTGCTTTTTCTGTAAATACTTTTTTGATATTAAAAAAGGTTGCAGAGATAAAAACTAGAAAAGTTAAACATGCTCTAGGCTTTAACTTACTAAAAAGTGTTTTCAGAAGTTTTAATGTCTTAAACACAATAGATAGGAGCAGACTATTAAGAGAATTGAAGTCAGTCTTCCAGTCCTGAGGAAATACTGAGCTAGAAACAAGACATTTGTGTGAGATACTGGGAGAGCGGGAAAATCCAATCACTTGTCAAATGTTTGGCTGAAAAAAGAAAGTATGTATTGGAAGATTAATTGGAGAAATATGTGAGAGAGACTGTCCAAGTTGTAGGCATTCCTATTTACACGAATAAACAATGACAGAGAAACGAAAAGTTTTGCTTTCTTAAAAAAGTTTATTCCTCTTGAGATAGCTTCTGATTGTTGCCGAGTTGAATTTTCTCCCATAAGGTAGGAAGGCTTTAAGTACTGATCTTTTTTGAGAGTGTCCTTTCCTTCTCTGTGTAATAATAATTATTAAAGTTACAGTACTATCTAAATTTGCATGGACTGCTCAGAGTGATTTAGAAGTGTGAATAAAGACTGTCAGCTGGGATATTGCATCTTTTCTGTGTAAGTAATGCATTACTTCTTTGTATTATTTCACAATTTGGGCAGCCACAAAAATAGTTACTGTGATGTTCTGTACATGGTATGCATCTTGATTTTTATTTTTATCTGGTTTTTACCAGAGTTATCTTTGACAATGCTGGCAATAAGTATGAATAAAAGTTAGCAGGGCAGTATTTGTGTCTTACAGGAGAAGTAAAGAACCAAAAAATCCAACTGTAAGGTAACTTTTGGACTTAAGATCTCTTGGGAGACTGGATTTGCTTCCTTTCATCTCTCACACCCAGTTATGATTATTCATTTCTGTTAGCAATGTATGGATGCTCTTGAGTTTAATTTGGGATCTTGAATCTTTAAAAGATTAAATCCAGACAGGAACTGTGCTACTTTCCTTGAGATTCTTATTCTGTATTCAGTCATGAAAATATTCCTTGTTGGTGAATTCCAGTATTTTGAGAGTCATCATCTTCAAGGAGTTTGTGCAAGTAATTCTCCTGAGCTTAAGGGGGAATAAGTTAGACATAAATATGCAGAGGACATTTAATCTTCCACGTTTCCTTAGTAAAAGCCAATAGCATCTATTAGCCTAATAATAGCTGTACTTTTGTGTCTTTAAAGTATCATTTTTAGGCCTTATTTTTTAGACCTTCCAAGAAAGTCAAAATGTTTGCGTATATTTTCTTGTTTCTTTTTAAGTAGGACATATTCATATAAAGTATTAGAATGGAAGTGTTTAATCCACTCCTCATTTTCCATCCACTCTATATTTTAGATCTGACTAAGTGTTTCTGTAGTTGTTAATTAAGATGGGCTGAGATCTGGCATTTGCATTATTTGCCGCCATCTATATTTCTTGATGCTGCTGAAGCGCCATATCTGGGTGTGCATATGTCTCTTTATGAACTTCAGTAGCTATGTGTACACTGTCTGGGAACAGCAGTGTTATTTGCTGAGAGTCTTTTCAGAAATCACTGCTTAGTTGTTTTAACAAACAAATATGAAATCGACCAGCAGACTGAAAAGTGACTCATACAGTACTTCTTTGAGTGCCTCTACCAGCTTTCCTCTGTGGTTTTGAATATCTTCTCTCTTCTCTTCAAAAATTGCATAAAGTATGTGAATTATTGTGATTCCCTTTCCATTACTATAGAAATTTTAATTTATCATGAGCTGGTTTTGAAATTCATGTACTTCTGTGTAGAAATGGATAATAGGAAGGCAGTACCATAGTGTGTTTCATGTCCTACTGAGCAGGTGTACAACAAGGATATTTAGAGCAGAACCTGCCACATGAGGTGAAAGGGTCTCTAGTTAAAATAAAAATAAAAGGAAGAAGAAAAACTGGGCAAAATCAGAAAGCCCTGAAGATAATTGCATTAGGTTATTTCTAGTGATGACGATAAAGCAAATTGTGTTGTTTTCAAGTCATTTTCCAAACACAGCTGTAGTAAGGATAAAACTATATTTTTATGTATGCATAGGTTTCACTTCACTAAACAAAAGAGGCAGCTGGGTGGAAAAGTTAATAATTGTATTGAGCTGCACAGCAGAAGAATCTACTTTTAGCCAAGCTTACATCTGTATATTTTATGATTAGTGTTTCAAAACAAAATATTGGCTTAACTTGCATGACCTGCTTTCAGTTACCTGAAATAAAGGCAAATATCTAGATCCTAACCTGGGACAGAGTAACAAGTCCTGACAGGATTCCTGTTTTTCCATGTGTTCACTATAAAGAAGCGGGTATTGGCTTATTCAGTCTCTGGAGTTAGGCACCTTTTTCTCAAGATGGAAAGTTCCAATCGGTGACCAGCAAGCTAGCACCATTTAAGTTTTTTCAGCATGACATTATCATGATCATTATGATATATGATTGTGATTTTTATTATTTATGTTTACTTTGTGATCTAGGTCTTACTTTCCTAACAAGAGAAATTAGCACTTAAGAATTCTTTCTTCTCTGTTAGTACTCCTCATTTTTTTCATTGTTATTGTTTGTTTGTCTGTTTGTTTTTTTTAAGCCAGGTTTATATAGGAGAAATATACCTTGTAGGAGTGAATGAGAGGCTTGCGTTTTGTCCTGAATGCTTAAACTGCACATTATACCTTATTATTACTACTGTTACTAACGATAACTCTAATAGCAATACCATTACACCTTTCTTCTAAACCCTGATCCTACAGCGTATGTTTGTGTATTTTTTTTTTCACATTCTACATCATGATAGTGCAGATGATCCCTAAGTATAAATTCTTCTGTCATAGTACTTCCTGATGCATATGTAGACATTAAAACCTGAATTGCAAAGAAATCTAAAACACTGAAAGAGAATTCAAGTACTACTGCTGGTTGACCCACCAGTATTGCCCTCCCTGGCTATATGGGGTACATATATATAAAATTTTATCTAACATTATCAACTTTCTGACAGTTGTTGCCTTTTTTTTTTTTTTCAGCAATCAGAATATGGTACTCATCACTACTGTGATGGCAGTGTTAAAAAAGAAAAAAACATCTTAGTTATAAAAATGCAGAGTTTGTAATAGAAAGGGGAAAGAAATTACTTTGGCGTTGTACTGTACCAACCTTGTCAGTTTTGCTGCTTACTTACTTGTCCTCATGCTGAAGCAGAGAATGGAAAAGAGCTTTCATTCCCACGTCTGTGTTTTGCCATTTCAAGGGTGACAGAGGCTAGGAATTGCAGAGAAAAGGACTGGCCACTGATAATTCTTACCCAAGCTATGGTGAGAAATATTCTTCTCCAGCAGCCAACAGACTTCACCAGGTGTCTGTTTTCACAAACCCCAAAAGACACATCTTTAAGGGGGATTGTTATTAGCCAGTACAGATTGAACACCTTGATCAGCAGTGTGAATGGAGGCCCAGACTGTAATTGAGACGCATGTGGCTCTGTCAGCTGGTGATGGCAGACAGACACACCTGAATGACAGTGTGACAGGGAGCAGAGACAGGGGGCCCCATTTAGCCACTCTTACTGCCGGAGTGATGAGCGCACGGGAACAGTCTGTGAATTATCAGCAGGCCAGAAAGAGATGAGGCTTAGGGAGGGCTGCCAGACAGTTTGCGATGTGCTACGCATTTCTTTCAGCAGTTACTATTTTGCTATGCATAGCCCCTTGCTATTAAGCAGACAGAACAGCTCATATCCTGTGGACGGATTATAGATATGTCATATCACTGAAAAATTGTTTGTCTTCCACAGGTGTATGGGATGCCTTCTAAAGCAGGCAGAGCACATGACACTTTTCAACACTCTTTTCGATACTGATTTGGCATTCAGGGTCTATCAAAGGAGAAATCTTTCACATGCAATTATGACAGAAAATAAAGGTGATGAAGTGTTGTATACAAAGAATGGAGAGAGATCAAAGGACTGTAATGAAAACTGATTACAATAAAAGAGCTGCTTCAACCCTGAGAACTCTACAAAACTGCTTGGGGCATGACAACACACACACTTGCATGCACAAAGTAGAAGTTGCAGATAAAATCACAGGCACTAATTCATAGGAATAAACGAAGAAAGCAATACATAGTCACTTGCTTGGATGTTTCATAACATATTAAGAAACAAGTATTACATGAAGACACTAGTCTAATTAGGAAAATTCTGATTTCATACATTTGAAAAGGCTTCTTTGTTGAAGTATGGATATAAGTTGAAAGTTTTTTAAATTTATAACTTCTCTTCTGATAAGATTGCTTATAGGATAGAGGAATGTTTTCAATTCTTCTATTGTTTTCTTGATTTATCTCCTGGGAGTCACACATAGAATAAGTTACTTATCTGAGTTTAAATATTAGCAAGGAGACTGTTTTGTACTGTTTGTTGCACAGTGCTGAAGAAATTAATCTAGTTTAAAACTCTATCCTTTTACCTCCTGTTCTGGTTTAGACTATTCAAACGAATTTTCATTGACTTCAAAGTGTCTTTCCCAAATTCCTGAGTTGAGTACTGAGTGGGCTGTTTCAGTTGGCAACTTTATATCTTCTCAAACTTAGGGCTGTAGTTTATGCTAAGAGCTTTTCACAGGGTTAAAAGTTTTGTGCAATTGAGGAATTATTTTTTTAATATATGTATCCTTTAATAACTTGCCAATGTATTTGTAGTGAAACTATCATTTTGTACAAGGTAAGGAATTGATCTTTACAATTGTTTGGTAGAATTATGTTCTGCCAAAATTTCTCCTAAACAGTGAGTGTAGCTTCAAAGCCAGAAGGAAGAAGCATTTTCTGAAGATTCTGCAGAGCTTAGTTTTGTCTTTTCTTTGTTGTTTTGTTTTTAATTTTCCCAATTATATTCTGAATAGTTTTATTTTCAGTCTCAAACCAGAAAGTTTTACCTGAAGCAACACTGACTCAAAACACTTAGTTTTGCTAAATTATTTAGCTCCTTGCTTTGTGTGAAACAAATACACTTCTGCATTTGAAAACTCAACTACAGACTAAAAATGTTATCTGCAACACTGATAAAACTTTAACTGAAGCAAGAAAAGCAGTTTCCCAGTCTGAAGATCTTCAAGAGTTCTGTCTTCTCAAAATTCTATTATGTTCCCATGAACATAAGGCTTACTAGTACTTAAACCAATATCTATTGCCTCACCAGTGAATATTATAAAAATATTGTCTCTCATAAGAACCTAAAAAGCTATTTTTTGTCAACTATTTTTTCATACAAAGTAAGAGCTTTGTAAGAGGTATGGTCTGTTGGAGAATTAACATCCAATGTGTGAATGTCCAATCCAATAGGAATGTGGTTGTGTAAATTGCTCAAATTCTCTACAAAGTTTCTGTATCATTAGACTCCTAACAAGTGTTCTAATGAGTGCTGTCTGCATCGAAGTTTGCTTATTTCTTGTTATTGCATACATCTGGTAGAATACCACACCAGGGCTGGTGGTCCAAGACCACCTTGTAAGGCTGAGTGAACAAGTCTATGGGGCTGAACAACATCCATCCCAGGGTTCTGAAGGAACTGGCTGATGTGGCTGCTAAGCCACTCTCCATCATATTTAAGAAGTTGTGGCTGTCAGGCAAAGTCCTTGGTGACTAGAAAAAGGGAAACATCAACTCCCATTTTTTAAAAATGGAGAAAAGAAGACCTGGGCAATTACAGGCAAGTAAGAAGGTTCTGAGGAGACGCCATTGCAGCCTGTCACTATTTGAAAGGAGCTTGTAAACAGGAAGGAGACCAGCTTTTTACACGGGCAGATAGTGATAGGACAAGGGAGGACGGTTTTAAACTAAAAGAGGGAGATACAGGTTAGATGTTAGGTAGTAATTCTTTTTTCAGATGTTGGTGAGGAAAAGGTTGCCCAGAGTAGTTGTGGATGCTCCACTCCTGGAGATGTCCAAGGACAGGTTGGGTGGGGCCATGGGTGGCCTGATCTGGTGGTCAGCAAACCTGCCCATGGCAGGGGATTCAGAGCTGGATCTTTTAGGTCTCTTCAATCTAAGCCATTCTATGATTTAACTCCAATTGTACTATGATTTGTTGCTTTCTCTCTAAAGCACTGATTATTTGTTTCATTGTCAAAGTCAAGAAAACCTCCCTAGAAAGGTCAGCGTTCAGGGAGGCTACTACTGATAGTAAGAATCTTTTTAAAGTGATGGCAAGAAAAAAAAAACATGACTTTATCTATGCTGTCTGTTTGCCTAACTTTCCCTAAGGATGATTATGCCACTGCACACCACATACCATCAGCCCATGTATTGATGGCTGCAGAGAATGTATATTTTTAAGTTATGAAAAAAGAATGCTAAGTGCTCTCTTAGGTTCTTTCGAAAAGGAAATCTATTTATGTTTTTTATAACTATATGTATTGAATCAAGACAATAAATAGTAGAGAAAAATTGAAAACTAGTTATGGCGTTTGACAATCCTGAATGTTCCCGACAAGTTCTAAGACTTGAACTAAAATATAATTTCCATAATAATTTAACTGGAGCAGTAATTAATTACTAGATCTCCATCCTCTGAGAAAGATCTTCTTGAATTTCTCATATCAAAAAATGCTGTCTGCTCAAGTCTCAAAATAATCCTGTACAGATATATTCCAAAGTGAACAGCTTACAACTTAACATACATTGTTCAATCCTTGTATATAATGTTCAGTAGCTTCAAAAGTCTCCGCATGTGGAAAATAAAATGTGCTAGGAAAGTAGTGTAATTACATGAATGTAATGTTCTATGGTGTTGGTTTTTTTTTTTTTGTTGTTGTTGTTGTTTTTTTTTGTATTAATGAATTCAGAATTCTAATATAGGCAGATTATTTTTAAAAGATTATTTGTAAAAGTAGTGTTAATGATTTTTTGATAGTGGGTGAGAGATGAAGTGATTTGGAGCTAATTTTCACAGTGAGATTCTCCCATGTGGTTTAGAACACATTTTAAATTATGAGGGACACTCTCAAAGTAATGCCTCCAATTTTATTATATCGGCCCATGGCATCAGAGGCAAATGTTGGTGGAAGGCAGTAGAGGCTGAATCTTTCCACAAATATTTCATTACATTTTGTTGCCATGTGACAGATGGCAACAGGAGGGCAGTCAGGCATGCATCTGACATAGAAGAGCATATGAAGCAAAGGTGTGTCATTGATTTCCTTCAGGCAGAAAAAATGGAACACGTTGACATTCATCGACACTTGCTGAACTCTGACTGAGACCAAACAGTGTGGATGTTAACGCAGTGAGGTGATGAGTTTCATTTCAGCAGTAGCAACAGTGACATGAAAGACAAGCCATGTTCCAGAAAGCCATGCAAATTTTTATGAGCTGCATGCAGGACCTTGTTCATCACTGGCAAAAATGTATAGCTAATGGTGGTGACTGTGCTGAAAAGTAATGTCTTGCAGCTGTGAATGTGTTCGATCAAACAGTGTTATTTGTGGTCTTTGTATGTTGTAGTTTCTATGGAAATAAATAGGCATTATGTTTAGAGAAACTTCAGCTTCCAGGTATTGGCAAAAGTAAGTACCTGAAGTCTTCAACCTTCCAAGTCCACTATGTTTTGTTTTGTTTTTTAAGCTTGTAATGTGGGACTGTCTGTGCTAACTCTGTGTTGCCATGGTGCTTTCAGGTAGCCTAATCTGCTCAGTGTGTACATCTTTCTAACTCACAGTGGAGATGGGACATACAATGTTCAGACTTCTAGATCGAGGCCTAGGAAACATTAACTTTTGGTAAATTTTGTTCTTATTACTGTTTATGGCTTCACTATAACCCATTTGTATTTTTCTAATAAATTTCGTTCAGTTAAATTTTTTTTATTTTTGCATGCTTGTTTTTTGGCATGTGAAGATGAAATATGCTTTTTTTTTTTTTTTTTTTTTTTTTTGTATGAGGTAACTGAAGTCTGCTTTTGCAGTTGTACCCTTCCAAAATTTCAAAATAAATATCTGAAGTATACAAACTGTTCCTCATGCTGTTTCTTAGAATCTTTGTAGTCATTTTAGATACAACCTGTATGGGGAAATATGTGTGTGTGTGTGTGTGTGTGTGTGTATATATATATATATATATATATATACATGTAGGGTATGAAATCCTCTCAAAGTATTTTTATATAGAATGCTAGTTTTATTGTTACTATATGTTGTCAGCTTTTAAAGATTTAATATATTGTCTCCTGCAGCCTTCTGCAATACTGTACACTTCTGAATCTGCCACGGTGTACTTGTAAGCAATTTAAATCATACTTGAGTTGTATAAAGTATTCAGAATAACATGGACTGTAAGAGTTCAGTAGACCAAAACTTTAGAAGGACTTGTGTCTTTGGAAATATTAGTCTTCATCTGTTGGAGATAATGCCATTTGTGAATGTTTGTAGATATGCCAAAAATTCCTTCCCAACCACATGCCTGTAGTTGATTTGACTCTTCTGCTAAAGCATGAGGGTTGCTGATGTGAAGGGAAAGTGTGGTAGTGCAAAAAGCAGCCTAGTCTGAGAAACTGAGATCAAAGGATCTCCCGTGGCTCTAATCCTGGCTCTGACTTCAACTTCCATTTAATTAAATAACTGAGGCCTACATTCTGAAGTTTCTACTAATTTTTGGCTACCTGACTTTGGGATACGTCAGGCTATTTTTCTCACTCTGTGCATGTGCATCTTCCAGGAGTTGCATGGAATTATGACTGTGCTAATATTATCTGGGTATATGAAGTTGTACCATAGCACAGTAACAGACTATATTGTTGTATATTTGAGTGCTGCACATCTATGTCTAACAACTTTGGAGCAATCAATTATAATTTAACTCCTCAAGAGTATTTGTCTGTGGGTGAGTTAGATCCAAGCTATCCACAATAAAGAATTTGAATAACGAATTTATATTCATACTAGTGGAAGTTTGGGCAAGAGAAGAGGGACAGAAATCTACATCAAGCCCCTCCTATTCTTTTTCTGCTTTTTTTGAAACCTTTTTGTGCATGTTATCTGCAAACATTTGCACACACCTTAGATGTATTTCTTAAGCCTTATAAGGTAATTTTGCTTACATGGCTCCCCACCACGCTGCCCTCCCAAAACAAACAAACAAACAAACAAAAAACATCTATAAAATCAGGGGAAAAAATTATGGCTTTCTCATTTCCAAGAATACTAAAATATTCCAGCCCAGTAATACCGGTCCAGTCATTCCAATCACTCCTATGTAGTATGACTTATTAAAATGGGATTTATTGTCAACAAAATACATTGCTTAATCTAATGCTCTGTATAGACGTTACAAACACAATGCACATCTTGCTAAAAATAACTGCAGATAACATTATATTTATTGAACAGATCTCATATTTCCTGCTACAAAATGCTAGTATTTTTTTCTTATTATTTTGAGGTAAGTTTTTACAAATCAAAAGTAGTCTGTTGCCTGAGGTGTGGCACATTAGTTATCTACTGGACGAAGTCTGCTGTTACTGTAACATGCACAAGGTAGGCAGTTGGTCATCTATAGCCACTAAAGAGGTGTTGTAAGAGTCTTCAGTCGCACATAACTCAGTCCACGTTTGGGGGAGAGATGCTTCATTAATTGCCTATGATTAGTCCTCAGACTTCACCTGTCCTGAAAATGCACTATCCCTTTGCTGTAGTTACTGGATATTTCCATGTAACAACATTTTAAAGTTTTCCATTTGTTTAAATGTAACTGCAAAAGAGAGAAGGCTGATTTCTTGTTGGACTAAGTTAAAAGAATTTTTCTTTGAGTAAGAGCTAGCTATGCTGGAAAATCTCACTGACAAATATCAAAATTTGGGAAAAAAACAACACCACAACAGAAAATCTAAGTCTTTTGTGGTATGGAAAGAGAAGTGCAACAGTACTGCTAAAAGTACAGGTGGCAGGAATTTTCAGTCATCTCAGAAGTACTTAATTTTCAGAAGTGCAGCCCAGCAGCACTGCTTAGTTTATTTCTGTCTTGGGTATAGCAATCTACATTTATAGGGAAACAAAGTGGTAGTTTTCACTTTTTGTCGCAGCATGGTTGATTCATTGAGGCATTAGAAGTGGTTAATGACTATCAAGGTACCAACATTTTGTGGTCGGAATGTAGAAGTAAGCAGTCAGCAATGAGTAGCTCAAATGTTTTATTGCAACCTGTCTAGTTTAAATGGAATCACCTGTTTCTGTTGAGTAAACACCAGCCATCCTATTTAACTCAAATACAGAACTCTAGGTCAGAATAAAAGTTACTTTTCTATATAAACAAGGCATGAAAGATTTCTCACACTTTATATTCAGTTGTCCACTGCATCATTTCTAGGTTCAGTTGCAATGATAATAAAAAGTAGAAGCACATTTGAAGAGCATCCTGGGAAAAAGCTGTACTGATTTATTTCAGATCAAAAAAGAAAAAGCTGAAACAGAACAAGGAAACCCAATAAAAAATCTTTAAGGTCTGTGTAGAGTAGAGTTGGGTTTCTGGTGCAGCCCTGTTAAGATTTGGACTGCATCTTTTCACAACTTTTGAGCAAACTGAATAAAAAAGCTTCACGTGTGGTAGACAGAGCTCTGGCTTAAGAGCAAAACACTCATTCGTGCCTGTTGTATATTCTAGAGTTTACAACAACACAGTTACTTGCTTTCTGATACAATAATAGCCTTGAAAATGTTAGGTGCATCTTTTTCATTGGATTGATTTAATTTGATGCTATCTATTTGAAAGCAGTTTCTTAGTTTTTTGGTTTGCCTTGAAAGCTCTCTAACCAGCAGTTAGGGCTTGCTAGGGAATGCCACAACAGAATTTTTAACATTCTTAGATCAAAGCTTGGTGCCCCTGTGCATGAGGTGCTTTGTTTGAGTAATTAAAAACAAAAGTAAATTTTACTAGGGCTTTGTGTCTAGCTAACAACTGCATAATCTCACTGAATTACAAACTACAGTCTCTTTATCTTCTTGGATTTACACTGCTGATACTTTTGTATTTCAAGACCTTGACATTTTCTGGACTGTTATGACTACATATATATATATATATATATTTATATATATATGTATTGTTGCAACCTTGAGTGTTTATCTACTCTGAAGTTTTCATAAATTTCTCCTTGGTGAAGCACTGCTGTGGAGTAGCACTGATGTGAGTTCTGGTAGAAGAGGGAATCAGCATTTTTACCACTATGTCATCTACTCTCTCTGACTGACCCCACAGTGGTAATATTCTGGCAGCTGATAGTATCTTGTCTTTTATGGTATTCACACTGTTCTCTCTGTTGGAAGTGATGCACAGATGGGAAATTTCAAAGGAAAGACTGGTGTAAGCAATCTAGAAAAAGTACTGTGTCAATCATCAGAATAGCAATGACTATGTCACTAAGGATAATGACTCCCTTGGTAACCTCCTTAAACCAGGAGGACTGGACAGGATGATCTCCATCGGTCCCTTCCAACCCCTGTAATTCTGTGATAGTGTGACTTCTTGTTTTAAGGACAGCACAACAAGTTGATATCCTTAAAAACGGAAATGGTGATTTAAATGCCTGTATTCTCTGAGTGTTTGCCAGAGCAGTGGAATCAACATCAACTTTTCTTGCCACGTGTTCATGCTAGTAGCGGCCTATTGAAGATGTTAAAATTAGCTCCACCTTCTTTGAGGTGTGTAGTGGAGAGAGAAGGTAGGTATTTTTTCACTTTGGCAAGTGACCTTTTTGTCAACAAATATTAGCAGGGCTTTTAGTATCCATAAACCTAAATGTGAGGGATTGGCTGCTTGAAGTGATTCTGGAGTGTTCATAAGCATTGGTGGGATGGCAGTTAATTGGTAATGATTAAAGCTGTCTGCAATCTGATTCCCTGAGTTTTCAGAACATGTAATTGTTCTATGTAATCCAGAGCGGCATTATTCTTTCATCTATATGAAGAGATCAGAAAAAAGAGATTTACAGCTTAGGTTGCCCCAAGCCACACATAGCTGACTTAATTTTCCTTTCCAAGGGAATTTAAAGATTGTTGTTGTGACTGGTTTTGGGGGATTGTGTGTTATTTTGAGGTCACCTGTGTGTTTTTGTTAAATGATTGACTGACTGAAATTAATTATTCTGTCAAGACTGTAATGGAGGTAAGATTGAGAACACTTATAAACACAAAAGCTCAAGCAATTCCTATAAATGCACTTATATCTTTTTCGATTTAAGTAAATCAGGCATAAAACATGTATCTTTTATGGTGCTTTCTTTCCATATGTTTTTCCATGCATTTCCAGAGTTTTGATCTGTGGAGATGCCAACCTTTGGAGAGAAAATTCAGCCTTGGTATGGAGCAGTACTTAGCAGTCAAATGTGTTCTGTGACACACCCTAAAAATATGAACTCAAGTTCTCTGCCTTTTTTTTTTTTTTTTTCTTAGATAAGCAGCTCTTTTGTTCTCTTTCACAGACTAATTTCAATTAAAGTTATAGATTAAGTGAACAAAGTGCAGACAAAACACACAAGATTAACAATTGATTTAACTCTGGATGTGACAGTAGAAAAGTGGAAACCTTTTATGAGTTATATCTGTGAGACTGACCTTCATTTAAAAAGGGGAGAGGGTAAAGGGGCGAAAGTCAAGGAATGGCCTTTTCAGCTCCTTATCCTTGTCTAAAATATGTCTGGTCAATTGACCTCTTAAGCATGTGGCAAGGTGAACATATTTTCATTGGCCCTTAGAGGAGATGGGAGTTAGTAGAATACGGCAGAAGGAGATACTCTGTGCTTTGGAGGTGCAGAATTCAGAGGTTGTGTGACAAGTGTAGAGGGGCTAGCAGTTATGAGTTTTTTTCATTTATCATGTCAGAGGCACCTAGGTATGTGGATGAGAATCAGTTTTACTTTCCTTGTGAATTGCGATGCAGTGAGGCAGGAGGCAAAATTGAGTCGTTCACCAAAACTTTTAATGTCTTTGTGGATGTTCTGGTTAATGAAAAACTAAATGAAAGTAAAGTAAAAGGCACATTTGAATCGTGGTGCCATATTTCACTTTTATTAAAGGTTCTTAAAAAATTCTTCAGGAAGAATGACATTAAGAGCTCTATGACTGAGAGTTTGGGTTCTTTGATTAGTTCGTAGAAAGCCTTACTAAATCTTTCTATCTTGTCCATCATTTCCTGCCTGCAGCAAAGACTAAACTTACCAAAATCCTTTAAGATGCTGAATATTTCAGGGTTACACTGTTAGTGAATCAGTGAGTTCATCAGACATGCAAATTTTACTGATTACTGGAAGTTCTCTTGACTATTATTGTGAGATATGCGGTCCCTAGAAGCGTCTATCCATTTTAGTAACATATCTTGAAAAGGAGCTGTTAACAGTGTAATACCGCACAGACACTACCACAACGGCAGATGATCACATATGTGTTATCAGCCTTAATAAAGCTGCTTTGCAGCTGCAAAAACAAAAGTTTAAAGGCTAATAAAATGTTTTCTTGTACAAGTCAGTGTGTTTTTATGATTAGACGGTGACCCACTTTCCCCTGGAGAGTGTCAATATATGTGTGGGCAAGGGTTCACTGAACATAGTAGCAATCTTTCCCATACTTGTGTGTAGAAGATGCCAGACATCAGTTTATATTTAGCAGTAGGTGAAAAGGATTGATTCATATATTGGTTCTCGAAGACACAGAGGCCTTTGTATCACGTGTATTCATTCTATTTTATTTTTTTGGTCCATTTATTTCATATTTACTGCATGTTTCTGATGTTCATGAAGTTATAATTTAAATGGCATACAAGAAGGCAAGATCTAATGCACTGAACAGATCAGTTTCCTGAGATCTTGAAGATCTGAAGTCTTTGTGTCAGATCTGAACGCAATAATGCTTTCTAAAATGGAATAAATGCTTTTCTTGTGAAAGCCTCAATTACTTTACAGCTCTCTTACTGGACTATTATGTAAGTTTTGGCAATATTACTGTAACCCATTCATTGTTGTGTATTATTTAAATCTTTCATTTAAGAACTAGAGAATAACTAATTATACAAATTTGTAGTCTTACATGTTTCAACAGTATTAAATTATTATGTGGTAGGTAACTGTAGTCAGAAAGCCTCCCAAATTTATTTCTGCAACTTTCATTAATCAGTGAAATCATAAATGGAGCGATAACTTCATCTAGTGCAAGCTTGACCTAAATTGTAATTGCTATGTAATTTGTACAGAACTGAGATTCATTTTTTGAGTGTTTTTATAAAAAGAGGCTGCTTATTTTGAAAGAAAAGCATGAAAACTGAGTGTAAATGCCCTATTATCTGTGACTGTCAATACTGAAACCTAGTTTTAAATATTTTAAAGCATTTAATTTGCTTTAAATATGAACTTTATTCTTGCACATTTACTGCTGCTAAGCATGTTTTATAAAAAGCCTTGTAGGCTGCTCACTGTCAGTCTTAGATACATTGCATAAATATTTAGCTGTAGATAAGGCTGTGTTTCTTGAATTCCAACATGTGTCTGGGTTACTTCAGCATTATTTTACTTGCTTTTATAGATACAGATAGATACTCACACATATACATGTTATATATATGGTTTTAAGCACAGAAAAATATTTTAATTTTTAAATACATTATGTTTTTGGTGAGAGGTATCAGTATGAGTCTTGTTTGCAGTTACAGCAGCTATTTCATTTATTTGCACTGCATTATTTGCACCAGATTGTTCATTCTCATACATTCTTCTATAGCTAGTATCTTGACTAAAATTTCAATATGCAAAAAATTTGAAATTAGAATATTTGGAAGTTTGTCAGTCATTCTAGGTGGATCTGTGTTTAGTGAAACTTATGCCCTCGCCCAAAAGTGGTTATTTGCCTTGCACAGTCCTTGTACGTTATCAGATCCCAGTCATTTCCAACAGAGATTCAAAGCAACTCCAGAGGACAGTTACTGAAATTGTCTGCCCCTGGGTAAAATTTCTTCTTAACCTCGTCAGTTAGTTGTTGACTG
Source organism: Oreortyx pictus (assembly GCA_036925125.1). NCBI lineage: Eukaryota > Metazoa > Chordata > Aves > Galliformes > Odontophoridae > Oreortyx > Oreortyx pictus. The sequence continues at coordinate 14,658,836 of JAUPFR010000008.1, read as the reverse complement.
ATGCATAAAAGATTATGTGTCCTTGGAGTCTGTTCTTACTGTGCATGTGTTCAAGCCTCTTGGGATAGCTGAAAATGAATGATAGGCTCCACACTGGAATCTGTAAATGAGTCCATGGGTTAAAAGCAATCTGATGGAAATTAACTAAACTAACACCCTTAAAGAATCAATTTGTGCGTTTTCTAAGTTTTGCATAAAAGGCATTCTCAGGTATCTCTATGGTATTCACTAATGTTAGACAAACTACAGAAAATAATTGATCATCTTTTAGAGAATTAATTGGAAGTTATCTTGATGAAGGTTCTTCCTTCGTGCAGGTGAGTGTGAACTATCTGGGACAAGTCACTGCTGATGTGACTGAACATACTGCCTGATGTTGCGCTTCACTCAGTTGAAGCTCTAGGGTTTGTCATAACTGATCAGCTCAGAAGTTATTCTTCTTGTAAGTTCCAGTGATGTTACTTTTTTTGAACTGTTGAGCCACTGAAACTAGAACTTGAAGCTTTATGTATGTTTATCAAAAGACCCACACTTCTTACTTTTTTTCCTGTTTCCTCAGTTCTGTTGCCTGCAGTGTTTGCCATGGGTTTTCAATCTGAACTGTAAGTCTGACATTCTTTAGAATAAGACCAAGATGGTCTTATAAAACAACAAAAACAACAAAATAAATAAATAATAATAAAAAAAAAAAAACAGAAAAAAGACACATCTTTTGATGCAAGAGAAACCAGTTTATTATTCATTGATTTAAAATATTCTGCTGTTGAAAATCTAGAACTGAATTAGTACAGAATTTGAAAAATAAGCATAGAATTTAATCATAGAACTTAAAGGACTGTTTGTGAACCAGCTGCCCATTTTAGTGCCTACTTGATAGATCTATCAGACACATTTACTGTAGAGCTTAATATAAAGATTTGCAAGATGACACAAAGTAAATTGGGATGGGAAATTTGCTTTAATACTGCTGTCAGTGTTTCACTGCAAATAAATAAATAAATAAATAACTATCCAGCACACTAATTAGATGACACTAGACCTGACTGACATAATGTGATGTCAATTAGTGGTTAGATGAGGAAATCTCGTGATTGGTGCCCAGAGGTGTAAATTACAAAAGTTACTCTTGTGGTAGATGTGGTTAAGAGTGTTAATAAAGTGGGCCTTGAGGGTGAACAGAGCTGATGCAGGAGCCTACAATTACCTGTTGCAAAGATGTGTGTGTGCTGTCTCTGTGGATTATTTGCTGTTCTTTTATTCTCTCACCCTCTCTGCAAAATGTATCTTTTCGTAATGCCTCCAGAATTTTTCTTACTATTCATTTAGTTTAAGTTAAAAATTGTAGCAAACTGTTAAGTGCTCACACATGAAATGTCATTAGGTTGTCAATACAGGCATTGGTACAGTACACAAAAGTACTGGTGATGACCTCCATGCAACTGACAAGGATCTTCTGCTTGCTTCTGAAAGCTTTTTTCTTGTGTTTTCTGTCATCATAAATATATCATTTTGCTGGATTGTTTGGAGCATGTGCTCCCACATTCATTCCTATTTTTTTTTTGTGTGTGTGTGATTGTTTGCGCTTCAGTTGATGAAGTTAAAGAACCATAATTTCATCTGCGCTATTTGACCATTTTTCATATAAGCATTTTATATCATGGAACAGAAAAAAGGATGGTTTTCAAATATGATATAAAGGCCTTTTCTGATATAGAACATTATATTTAGCCCAGAGAAATGCTTAAGTTCCTCATCTTGAGTATAAGAAAGGAGAGAGATCACTGTGATGGCAGTATGGATCCAGGCCAAATAAACTGAAATCAGTGACTGGAGATTGGGGACTTCTTTAAGATTGAATTTAGGTGGTACTTTTGAATGCTGTGTTGATAAGTTACAGTATAGTGACTCATTAACAGATTTATTGTACTTTCATGCTGAATTATGCAAGGTTATTGAAGAGAAAAACAGGCATGACAATAAGTTCAGATAATTAACTCTGCAAAAGCACTACAGTTGTCCTCTTTAGAAATAGTTGCTGACTGTTAAGTAACACTTCAGGTGTTACTTGTCCTCCAAGGTTTAGAGATACGATTCTTCCATCATGGGCTGAAATTAAGACGTTGATAAAAATGCTTATGGTTACTAAAAAAAACAAATGCATCTTGCTAAAAACAGTGATAATGGATGATAATGACTAAGTCATTGTAACCTTCTCTCTTCTGCCTTTTGTGTCTTAGACGGGGAATCTGTAACTTTGGGCAAAGGGAGAGAGAAGTGTTAATCTGAGAATCTTACAATGTGCACAGAATGCTTCTGTTCTCCACTCCCCAGGGAGACTTCTGTACAAAGGATAAGCATGCTTCTCTTCTGCTGCATTCTGTTTTGTATAAGTAGCTGCTGGAAATACCACAGTGTGTGGAAAATGTGACATTATTTGCTGCAATGTTTAAAATTCTGTAGCCCTTAAGACTTATGTGTTTTAATTATAGCTATTGTGGAAACTGTGGCCACCAGTCTAAGCCACTATGTGTTTCAAGGGAAGTTTACAGCTCCCTGAGCCTGCAGAATACCGTTTGCTGGCATGAGTGGTTGCAGGCATGATCTGCCTGAGTAGTCAGCTCCATAGCAGCTCCATTCCAGTGCCGGGAATGGCAAGACAGGTGCATTTAGAGAATTAGTGCAAAAGGTCAGTGGTTCAAATAACTGTTACCTTGGCAAGCATTGTAATTTCCTTTTGACATCTAGACACAGTTAGATGAACAGTCTGCTGATTTACATTGACAACTGCTGTGCTAAACTGTCGTAGACTTCATCAGTGTTTTCTATTTCTACCATATGAAGCTGCTATGGTATCTAGCTTAATTGTAAAATTTAAATTTTTACTAGTAGCCACCATATGCATATGCGGTAGAGAGTATGCCGTGTAATGCTTGCATATAGATTCATAGATTCATGGATACATTAGGTTGGAAAGGACCTACAAGATCATCTAGTCCAGCCATCCTCCCACCACCATCCCTACCCACCAAGCTACTAAATCAAATCCCTTAGCACCTCATCTAAACGCTTCTTGAACAGCGCTAGGGACGGTGCCTCAACCACCTCCCTAGGCAGGCCATTCCAGTGCCTGACCGCTCTTTCAGAGAAAAATCTTTTCCTCAAATCTAATCTAAATCTTCCCCGGCGCAACTTGTGGCTATTCCCTCTTGTCTTGTCATTCGTTATCTGGGAGAAGAGGCCGACCCCCTCCTCACCACAGCCTCCCTTCAGGAAGTGGTCGAGTGCGATGAGGTCTCCTCTGAGCCTCCTTTTCTCCAGACTAAACAATCCCAGCTCCCTCAGCCGCTCCTCGTAAGACTTGTGCTCCAGACCCCTCACCAGTTTTGTTGCCCTTCTCTGAACACGCTCCGGGGCCTCGATGTCTTTCTTATAGTGAGGGATCTCAAACTGAACACAGTACTCGAGGTGCGGCCGCATCAGAGCTGAGTACAGGGGGATGATCACCTCCCTGCTCCTGCTGGCTACACTATTTCTAACACAGGCCAGGATGCCATTGGCCTTCTTGGCCACCTGGGCACACTGCCGGCTCATGTTGAGCCGAGCATCAACCAACACCCCCAGGTCCTTTTCCTCTATACAGTCTTCAATATAATAATATTTTTATATTAATAATATTTTACAATATAATTGGTATACAGGTGTTTATTCACTATTACTTCTAAGCTAACAAAACATGCTGAGACTTAACAGGGTAAATGTTCTTTTATATGCGCTTTGGATTCCGAGTTTGAATCCTGGGCATCCAGTTTCGTACATTTCCCTTTATCTTACAAACAGGTTGTCACGGTGTTATCCGTGACAGGGACACGAGGGAAACAAAGAAGGGAGAGAGGGAGAGAAAAAACTGCCCCGTCGGTGGCCACGCGGCCGGCCGAGCACAGCCGTGCGCTCCGAGGTGGGGGAACAGGGGAGGGGACTGAGGTAACGGATCGGAAAAAACTGTGGAGAACAACACGCGCGAAATCTCCTCCACAGCCGCAGCAGAAAGAGCGCGCCGCGAAAGAGAGGCTGGCGTCCGGTCCGGAGCTCCGCCCCTCTGCCGCTCCGCCACGCACCGTTAACTCCTTAACTCCCTGCATGATGTTCTCGTGTGGAATAGCGTCTTAATTTGGAATCAAGCAGAGAATAATCTTTTTTTCTGTTCCAGTCTGAAGATTTTCTGACGTTGTTGTTCTCCTTAGTCTCTAATTTAATTCCGCTTGTCTTGAAACAGAGGAAATTGAAGATGATTGAAAAACGGAGTTGAGAAAAGTAATATCAGTTCTCTGCCTGTTACTTTCACGTCTTCTTGAAGGTTGTAGTTTTACTGGGGAAAGGAAGACATTGGATTAAATGTACTCAACCTCTGTTTCTCAAGAGACACTTGAGAAGTAAAGGGGCAGCAGTTTTCCTCCTCTGCAGAGAGAGGGGCAGTGTCTCTGTCAGTAGCAATTTTCCAGCTTTTGGTTTAGCCATCCCAAGGACTTAAAGGAATAGGAGAGTGGATCTTTGAACTGACAGCTTAACTAGTTTCACAACTAGAACTGCTTTTTTTTTTTTTTTCTTCCAATTTAGCTGAAGGTGTTAACAAGAACTAGTAAAAATACCATTACTATGTTATTAAAAGCCTACATAAATAATTTCTACAAAACAAGTTACCTTGGTTTTGAACGCTCTCCTATAATTTTAGTATCTTGCTTTTGTCTCTTGTTGTATTTCTGAGGGCACTTTACACTGGAAAAAGTCTGAGAAATTAAATTCAAGAATATATAAACTGAAAAAGGCTTTTTTCCTTCAAAATTTAATAACCTTATAAATTCAAAATTTCTGTCTTTGAAGAAAAAAATGTGCTGACAAACTTTTGAAAGAGTTTTGGTAGTCAGTGGTGCTTCTCAAAATGAACTGAATTTGGAGATAAAACAGTTCTGAGATCTCAGTTTGGGGCTGCACTGCTACTTACGAGTGCTTCCGTCATTACCAAATAGACATTTGCATTTGTCAGTTTTCTGTGTGAAGGCACAGATATCATCCTGCAGTAAGACAGAGCAAGAGAAAAATGAGCTGCTGACAAAAATAGTAATTAAAATGACCTCAGTTGTAAGGACAGGATAAACTGAATCCCCTTAAAGGTGTTCAAATTTTGAATGGTGATTGAACTGATCAGGATCAGGAGATGATCAGGATCTGATCAGGAGATTTTTTGAAGAACTGGGAAAAGAGAACCTGGTAAAACCTGGAATTTATGGCAGTGCGAGATCCATCGCTTTCCACAGGAGAGAATGTCAGCTGTGTGGATCTTGGGTGCTGTGTTCGCGAGGTTAGTTCTAGTTTCTCCGTGGATTTGCGTGGTGATTGGTTTGGTTAAGTTGTTCTCCTAGCCATGTTCCCATGAAGACTACTGCTTATTTCTCTGATTAAAAGCTTGACCTCGCTGCTGGAATTTAACTTTTGATCCCTGTCAAAGTGGTGTTAGAGGAAACAACTGTTGTGAAAGGTGCAAGGTCATCTTGTTGTCACCTTGATTGTTACATGGGCTTTATCTGTCCTGCAAATAACTTGTTTTCCAGGAACATTTAGCTGAGCTGGGTTATTTGTTCTTTACTATCAGAAGAGAACTGATTTTGACATTTTTCAACAGTCTGGCAGCAGAACAGGATCTACTGTATCTTTTGAGGTTCAGCATAAAGAAGCTATGCTTACTATGATGTCTTTTACTAATATTAAAGAATAAGGAAGACTGGTGAAGACTTCTATATCTACCTGCCCCTTCTGTGTGATGGAAGCATAATGGTAACTTGTATATACCATTCTGCTATAAATTTCAATAGGAAAAAATATTTTGAATCTCTTAAATGGGTACTGACCTGTTAATTAAATAAGGACTCTTTTATTTTGATCATAGTTGAAAGTTAGGAAATGAATGATTTCTCTTTCAGCAATTAGCTGAATTATTTTTAATCACAAGTTCGATTTTTTTTTCTGTGAAAGTATTTTTGGGCAAAATATATATGTCCATCGTTCAGTACCAGCTTTAGAATATATTTCTTACTCTATGCTCTTCAAACTCTTTCTAAAAAGTGACTTTTTTATATCACAACAATGAAAGATTGTTTTTTTTTTTTTTTTAAAGGCGCTACACCTCTGATTTGGATTACTGTCACGATAACCTTTAAGTCACGGCGCATTAACGCAGTTTGTCATGTATGCATTAGTACAACCAAACACATGCAGCCCCTAATGGAGTGGTGTAATGATGCTCAGACCACAGTGTCACGCAGCTGACACACCGTTTTACATAATTATGTACAATTTAATCAGAAGGAAGGGAGTTCAGTTTTCACTTCTTTGCTTTTCTGTATGTCATCTTCTTTATGTGTATTAGTAAATTATTCTAGGTGTTGATTTTATAACTTTTGAGTATAGAATCATCATATGCTAGGTATAGTAAGTTTAACACCCTTCTGCCCTTTTTCCATAATAAATTTCTTGAATGAGATAATAAATTGCTCTCTCAAGCCTGTTGAATGAATTCTTTGTGTTAGTGAAACCAAATAGCTCAGTTCTTTTATATGTATATGTATGTATATATATAGTTTAGTTTATCATTTGTCTATATGTCACCATTGATTAAAAATTGATATTTGGTATGAAATGTTAATAAGTGTAAAACCATGATCAAACACACATCATGAATCTTGGACCTTATGGAAAAGAAAAATGGAGGGTTGGAGAAGCATGGATTGCTGTTGTTTTATTGTAGAATAATGAGTTGCTGTGTTTCAGTCTTTCAGTTCTTTGCTGAGGTTTGTGGATTTTAAACTAAGTTTCTTCTTGTTCTGTTTGGTGTGCTTCTTATGTTTGGTTATTTTGCTCATCTGGTGGTAGGGATACTTTTTGTTTTTTAAAAAACTCTTTTTTAAGTAAAGCTTTCTGTCTCTAGAACCTGGGTGGAAAGTAAAAGTTTTGGCAAGTCAAGTTGGATTTTTTTTTTCTTTAAACCAAGAAAAACAGTAGCTTGAAAACTATAGTATGTGCCTTTGGAAAAAAACAAAAACAAAAAACAACAGCAACAACAACTAAACAAAATCTCCACCTTGTCTTGATATTATGCTGTATATTTAATGAATTTTTAATGTCCCAACGCCTGCTTCAGTTCTGCTAGATTTTATCAGGTTATTATTTTGCTGCGAATGTGAATATGCTAAATTTTGTACAAAATTTCAGAGACGGAGAAAAAGTTTATATAACAGAACCAAATATATTTTATGAAAATCATATTTCCACAGCAAATAATTAAATCTCTTTTTTTTATTGGTGTATTTTTCATAGATCCCACAGGCACCAGTCTATGGTGTAAACATCCTCCCTGTAAATACATAGGCTTTTTTTGTCTGGTTTTGTATTTGTAGGAAATGGAAGTCTGAAGCTGAGGAATAGTCTGTATTTTCCCCTCATAATTTCTGGTTTTCACCTTTTTGATATCTCTCCTTTCAGGGCCATTAGGTGAATCCTCATTTTTAATCACTTTAATTGAGCTAAGAGTGCTCTTTAACTTTTAAAATGTAAGTGTTGGCATTTGACATAGCTGTCATCCCAGAATACCCTAGCCTGTCACCTGGTATGTAGTGTTGAAAAATGTTACGAATGCTCAGAATACCAGGAGATGTGAGACCTAGACTTATGTTGCGTTAAATGGGAACACATGGTAAGAAAAGCAGCCAGCAGTGTACCAGGACTGGAGTAGTCTCAGAGCAAATTGCTAACCTAAGTTTCCATGTTGAGATTTTCAAGTGGGGATGAAATTCAAACTTCACTCTGAAAAATACAGCCCAAGTCCCATTGAAAATGAGAAAAAGGATTGTGTGATTCTAAAATGAGTGTGCGCTCTCCTAAATTGTGTGGAGGGTTTTTAACACATTTCATCTAATTTCTTGATTACGTGTTATAGATCTGTGTCTCTTGTAACTCCATCATTTATTTGTGGCATTTCACACTTAATATTATTCAGTAGTTTATGTTTGTGATGTTGTATGTACACACTAAGAAGGGAAAAATCCTTACAGAATAGAACTGAACATATTTATTAGAAGTATAGTCCCAGAGCAAATAATTTCAGTAATTAGTTTGAATTAATATTGCAATTTTTATTACATATTTTTCATAGCACACCTTGCAGTACTGCGGTCTTGCTTCCTTTTTATCAGCTTTCCTATTTAGAAATGTGTTGTGACAGATGAGAAAACAAAGAGATGAAAGGTACAGGTTTCTTTAGTGGATGGATTTTTATTTAAAAAAGGAAAGCTAGCTTGTAGCCAGAATCACTAAAAACTATAGCTAAGCCCACTTAAGAACTTTGTTGTTCTCTGAAGCCTGTATCTGGGGCTTTGGTCTTATATGCAACAACTGTTGATTATATGAAATCTCAAAAATTAGCAGTTTGTGTCAGCTGTTTATTAACAGGTAAAAAAGAATACCTTAAGTTCCTTAGATGCATGTGAATTTTTTTAGATGATGCTAATAAATAACAGCTATAACCCTTAATTCCTAAGGGAAATAGTTAACTTCATCAGGTAATTATTCAAAGTATTTCTTGATATGTTTTCCCAGAACTAACTGCCAACTGTTAATGACTGAGGATGAAATTCTTACTCCTTTCTAAATCGTTATTATTTATAAATCATGGTATTGTTTGGGCATTGGTAACCTAGGATAGGATTTGGAGTAGGTGATCATTTTTGAACAATGACAGATTTGTGTTGTGAAGTGCACTGGGAGCTATCTGTTGCAAATGCTGAAGGAGGGCTTTGGAAAATGATTTATCAGTTCATCCTGTATTTTATATGTAGGGCAACTCACGTGCCCTGCCCTTCTGCAGAGACAACACTCATGTGAGTTCTGCGCTCAGTTTTTGCAGTGGAGAACTAATGCCAGTAGATGGAATAACGCATGAGAATGCATAAATGGGACAACGAAAAGACCATCTGTTTTAGAAAACTCACCAACTGCCTTGATAGTTCTGATTTTTTAGGCTGTATGTCATACAGAGCAACGGACATCCTATCCTGTTATTGGTTGCATTCTGGTATAAGAACATAGTGAAGGAATTGGTGTATACCCAAAATCTTATCCCTTTTGATAGGGGTTAATGTGAATCAGACTTCTAAGTGCATTTTAATATCTGGAAAATATCTAGCTTGTGAAATTTAACTTTGAAGAAGTATTCCTTACGTTAAGGTGCAGAGAAAATCTGCTGCTTAATACTACTATGGAGACTGTTGGTCACCGATCTGTTTTGATACTATAGTGAAAAATCTGAATAATTGTATTTTCTCTCGTATTGGTTTGATATGTATTGCAATTGTATTGGAGGAGATGATGCCTGAAATTGGCCAAACCTGGAGTTTCTGTTGCCCCATATTAATGTCGTAGGGTTAGTGTCAGATTCCTATGTCACAAAGCTTGACAAGGAGTTTAGTCTTCAACTTATACCTAGAGACTATGTATAATCATGCACATTTTCATCAGCAGTTTGGATCCTGGCATATGGTATTTGGGGGCTGTAGCTGGTGTTCCTGATACATTTTGTTAAAAACTTTTAATGTGAGAGGGGGCAACTGAGGGAGTATAATAGTGACAGAGATCATACTGCCTCTTTGCAGTGTCAAGCATTAGGCAAAACATCAAGGTAAGAATTAGCAGGTAAATTAGATGGATGTCTTTGCACAGATCAAATGAAATGTGATACCCAAAATATCGCTAGAAGTACTTCATACTTCTTTTTTTTAAACCTGTTTTCAGTGCTTTGAATTTGGCAAAGCATTGACGTGGTTATTGAAAAGCATAGAAATTTGCTTTTACAAATTGCTAAACATTTCCTTTCAAAGTTGTCAGTAGAGTCCTTTTTAGATTACTTTGAGACTCAGACTTTTCCTTACATCCTATGGAGGGGTGTGTCGGCCACTCAGTGTTTTGTCTGGTTCAAAAAAGCGAAGCAGCTGCAGTTTTGCCTTCATGGTATACCTATCAAGATACAGATTGCCAGAGTTTATTTTTGACCTCTGCAAGATTCCAGTGTTATTGCATTTGTCTTCTTTTAATAGTGAAAACAACGTATACTAAAGAATCTACTAGGTGATGAGATTAAGTACCTTGTGTAAATACAATATTAGTAATAGTTTCCTTTAATTTTTTTTCTTCTTGTGAATATTGCATGTTACATTCATTTTATAATAGTACAACTGCACTCTTGCTAGGACTGAGCATGTTGATGTGAAAATAGGAGGTAAATAGAGCAGATTACTGCAGAATCAAGGAGAATATTGTCTTGTTTTTCAGGTAATAATCCAGGATAAAATGGTTTATATTCTGTGCTCTGCTATTAGATTTCTTAATATTGCTGTCATATAAAGAGTAGCTGTACAAATAAGATTTCAATTATACTTGCAAAAAACAACATTAATCCTGGCACTTCTAATTGCAGAATTTATTTTATTTTATTTTGCTGCCTCTGATAGAATGTCTCTTTATGAATTTTAACTTTGTGTATTACATGGATGGATTGATACAGGTAAAATTAATAAATACAGTTATAAACACTAATAATTCACTTTCATGACAGTTTTAGCAGGGTATAATTCAAATTCTTTTTCACCAAGCAGTTGCTTAAAACTGAGGGCTAATGTTTTCTCTGAAAACAAAGTCTTCAATAACTGTCATAAGATCTTAAAGAAAATCACATGGGATATTACTGCAGGGCAGAAATGAAATTCAAACACGATACCAATGTATGACATGTAACAGAACTGCAAAGTAAATAAAGGAATCAAAACAAGCTCTCTGTCTTGGGAGTAATTATTAAATAATTTCTGATAGCATGAGAAAGATATGTGATTGTTTGTTAGTGTGGTGCTCAGCAAATATCAAGCAAAATACAGTTCCTAAAAGAGCTTTTGAGCTGAACAGACTTGTGATTCAATAAACATAGCGTATGAGCTTCTAACTGAAGAGTTTTTCAGCTTAGATACATGCTTCCTAAGGTTTTGGAGAGACAGAATCATAGCTAATGTTTACAAAATATTCTCAGATTTATTGGTGAAAATATTTATGGGGGTGCGAAAGATCGTTTTGATATATTATTTGTTTTATTTAAATACTGGTGGCTCCTGAAGACTCTTTCCATACTCTAACCCTATATGCAGTATTCCTATTAGCTCAGTGTGTAACCATACTAATAATCTTGTTATCATTATATTAATGATTCTGCTGTTATGTCAGTAGTGCTGTAGTCTTATAAGTAAAGGACGGCTGAACCAAGCTAACACAGAAGGCGTGTTTGATAGGCATACTGGACAAAGTATGACTAATTAAAGTTTGGATTATTTTCTGCCTTTCAGATCCAACTGCTCAGAATTACTGAAATACACTATTTTGGCACATCGCCCCATTTTTTTTTTCTGAAACTATATAAATGTCTGCAATATATGTAATCTCTTAGCAGGAAAGAAAAACTGATTTTACTTTTTGGTTACTCTTTATCATTAAGTTTAATTTTGCTAATTTGGAACTCTTCCTTTAATTCTTCATGTCACTAAGTTATACAAGATGTTCCAGAGCCGAGCCATCTGGATTCTATAAAAGCTGCAGAAAGATCAAGGACGTTTCCAACTGCTTTTATTGACCAGAGTGCCTCATGAGTCTTTAATGGGAATAGTGGGGGTGGGCAAAAAGTTTGGTTTTCACAGCTCAAAATGGGTTTACTCATGGTCTGTAGAAGTAGTCAGCTTTCTATACTGTGTTTCATAACCCTTTTATGAATGCAGTAGTGTAAAAAAGATAAAGGTCCACTTTGTTTCTCACTGAATTATAAGGGTATTCTGAAAATCTGAAATTTAGTTCTTTTGTTTTTCATAAGCTCTGTGTGATACAACAGTCACATCAAATTGAAATGCCCCAGCCTGTAATGACTTGAAATGAAACAGAAAGATTCTGTCTAAGAGTTGCTATAGAAATTGTGGTTGGATAGGACTTTTCTTCAGGCATTTATTTATACCTTGTGTTTGTCGCAGTAAATTTATGTAGAAAATGCTCCTTATATTTATGAAAGGAAACGTCTTTGAAGAAGTCTTAGCAGTCTACAAAACTGGTTGCAGTTACCAGTATTTTGCATTTAAATTAATCAGTTTATTTTGAGTCCATTGTAAGTGGATAAATGATCTTATTCAAAATTTTAGTTTCAATATCCTTTAGCTAAGCATAGTTGCATGTTGATGTCTGTTTCTAGTCTGTAGCTTGCAACCACAGAAAATTTTTTGTTTGTGGGTTGAATACTTACTCTTAATGTTGTAGCGGATAAAAAATGCTATAGGTGGAAGAATAAAAATAATAAAGTTCTTTGTTACAATTTTCTTGGTGCCCAAGATAGTGATCTCAGCATTAGGAGCTTCTTTGTCTTTTGACTGGATGAAGGCTTGTTCCTTAAAGCAAATGGCATACAAAATTTTAATTGTAAATTAAGAGGAAAATAACATATGAATCTTCAGTTGCCTCATTCATATGTGCCCCTTACTTTCATACTTCTTTCAGTGTCTGTATGCCCTTTCTGCATCATGACATCTTGATACAGCTGATAAATATATAGAGCTTTATGACCCTGACTGTGACTAGAAGTCATGATATGTTCTAATGTCAGGCTTTCTCAGGGCTCAATTGCTGTAGATATATCTTAAATAATTTAAAGATCTGATTGTCTTGTAAATGATTACTGACTTGTTCCACATGTTTCTGTTGGCTGCTTTGCTTCAGGTAGTTTTAAAAGAACATTAAAGTGAACAAAGGGAAAAAGAAAAAACAAAATCTGCTAGAAACCATGAGATATGACACAAGACAGTACAGTCAGATATTTGTATTCCTAACTACTTATGAACCTAAAATTCAGGCCTGCTGAAATCAGTCAAAACTATTAACAAAATATGACACGCTTTCTATAGGAGCTGCTGGTGTGGGCCACTGCTGGAGACGATGTGGATCATGCATGCAGACCACAATAGTAATCTCCAAGCAGTAAAATAGCTGCAAGCCTTGACAGAAAGACTTTGCTTAGCTGTTGTGCCCTGTCTGAAAAAATAACTGGGATGCTCAGATAGTTTGACATCAGTTTCCAACTCCAGATTGCGTACAGAAACAGTAATGCCAATCTCTTCCAGGTGCTATGTGCTTCATTGTATTATTTGTCTTGAACAAGAGAAAGACGCACATTTTTTTTTTCTAGGGGTAGCTCTGTATAACTGGTGTGCATATGGATGTGACTGAAGTAGAGCAATGCAAGAGCATTGGGAGAGTAGTCATGCACTGGTGCTCTGTTCGCCACAGCATTGATTCTCAATTAGAGAATTCTATTTCCACAACATAACCCTTTCTTCCGCGTTAAAAACTAACAAATTCAAAGTATGGTGCTCTGAAACATGTGGTGCATGAATAAGGCATAATAGAAAAATATAACGGATAAAAAAAGAGTGGACAGATTTACCATCCTCTGCCCAGAACTCTGCCATCGTCACTGGTTGAGACAGATCTGTGCTTTGGCTTAATTACACGTAATTTGACTGACAGTTGAAGAACAAACCTAAACATCCAGCTAGCTAAAGATACACAAAATTAAGTATTTCATGCTGTGTCCAACCCCTTCAATCTTTATTAATAACTTAATTACATTAATTACAGCATGGTTTAGAGTATTGCTAGTACAAGAGAGGGTAAAATGATAGACTGCCCTAAGTAATGAGCTACATAGCAATTCTGTTAGAATTAAGACTATTAACAAAAAGCAAAATAACATAGTTATTTGTAAGTATATATCCCAGTTTAAAATTCCTGTTATTTCTGTAGCATTTTTCCTTCTTCAGCAAAATCCAGCAGACATCTTTTCAGAGATTAATCCAAATGTGCCACATTATGAATCATAGAATGTTCTCATACTGAGGAGGTATTTGAGTATTTTGGTATTTTTGCTAATTTTTCACTCCTTTAGATTTGTTGTAGTTGTTGTTTACTGGGTTGTATTTCTTCACTCCCCTGCTGACTGAAGCATTCAACTATACAGGTCAAAAAAAAAAAAAAAAAGTTTCTTCCATTCCACGATGCAGTAGCAAAACTTTTTTTTTTTTTTTTTGTATTTAATTAATGTTTTGAAGCTTTTATATATATATCAATTAAAATCTAAAGATTACGTAGAAGATGGGTGCAGTGGATCAGGTTTACTGTCTTTTAGCCTCTTTTTGTTTGTTTTTTTTTAGGTAAATGTTAGACAGTGTTCTTCTTGAACACCAAGAAAATGTATGGAAAATACCTTGGCAGTTCTTGAGAGAAGTTATGTTCTTGCTAACCTGTTTGGCCAAGTACAACTACATAGAATGGCTATTTGTACATAAACTGCATGAGAGCTTGTAATTATAAGAACCATTTTATGATAATTACATAGATCTACATTGTACCTTACGGAAGTGGACTGAGTCTTATAGCCTGTATTAATCACGATTACAAGACATTTATAAATATAATTTTTCTACTTTGTCTCTTACTGAACGTATCAGACAATACTGATTTGCAAGGGTGTCTGCTTTCTTTATCACTTAACTGAAGAACTTCTTTAAATACCTGTAATAAATTTGAAGCATGTTTAATTAGGAAAAGTAAATATTTTTGAGTTGAAATCTTAAATTCAAAGGAATGGCACCTCCTTAACAGCCAAGTTATAGTGGCTATATTTAGTTAAGCATGTTTTAGAATCAGTTTGTTTAAGTAAAGCTTATTTAAAACATGATTTTGAAATTAAGTTAAAAGGCTCTTTCTGTGAGGCTGTACTTTTGGAAAGAGTGATTATGTAGTGATTCTTGTACAGTGTATTATTCTTCAACAGATGACTGCAAATTCGTGTAAGAATATTCCTTTAAAGTTTCATAACTTTTTTCAAGATATAAAATTGTTGAAATTATTTCATCTCCAGAATAAGATTTACCCTTATTAAAATTTAGAACTATTTACAGGGGAAATATTACCATTCCTCTTGGCTAGAACTGACAGGAATAGACAGATACTTCTAACAGTAACATTTTTAAATGCATATACGCAACAAAATGGAAAGGTATTTAAAGCATTCGTATTTGAGCTTGCTTGAGTAGTCATTCAAAGTTAAGGTTGGTTTTCAAGGATTCTAGTGCTTTGTCATTTTCATGCTACTTCACTGAATGTCATTGTCTGCCTGGGAGATATCAGTAACTAAATCACTGGAGTGCTTGCCTATAATGTTTGTATGTGGTTCTACTTACTGTCTAAAGAAATTGAATAGCTCTATGGTGTAGACTGCAGGTGCTACAGAGAGGTGCTTTTCTTATTCTTGCCATGATAAATTATGGATTTGTCCATTGTAGTCACTTTATTACCATTCTTTTACTACAGTCACCTGACATCTGCCTTTATCATTCAGATCAGTGATTTGATGCTTATTCTTTGAAGATTCCCCAGATGTGATTTTTTATATTCTTTAATACTTCTGAACTTTTGAATGCCTAGTTAAAAGGCTGTCAGCAGTGATAAATGTCTACCTAAATGTCTCCATATTGTCACAATGGTGATTCTAAATACTTTAAGAATTATAATGATAATATTTTTCATGGTAGAACTCTTAGATTAAAACATGTCAGCTAAGGTTGCAAGTCTGGCGTGTAACAAATCAAAGGCATGCTATGTAGGCTGTTTATTAGTCTAGGAGTAACTTAGCAGAGGGAATATTCTTTGCATATTTAGCCCTAAACTCCAACTCTCTATAGATCTCATTGTCTTTTATTTTAATTCTAGTATTGATTTCAAATTTAATTTAAATCTGAAAAAATTAAAGATTGACTTCCACACACAAAAGAGACAGGCATAAACAGGCATAATTATAGGAGCTAGAAAGTATGAATGTTGTCCTGAACAGTTCATTTCCTTCATACTTCTTTTATCAAGTCTTGATTAATACAGATACAAGTCTGTTTTTTTTTTTCTTTTTTTTTTCTTTTTTTTTTTTAGAATATCTTTTCTCAGCTTTCTGTTGCCCCACTCTTTGAAGTGAATACAGTTATGGGATTTGTTACTTGTTTGACCTAGTGACAGGTGCTACAGTAAGTACTATAAACTCTATAGGAATTCTTTGCTATTCTTTTCATGATAAGATTCTTAACATCCACTTAAGTTACTTCAGTATTTTTTGAATTTGGAATACAGTAGAAATAAGAAAACTCCAGGAAATGTTTGGGGTGTCTTGTGGCTGTTCAGATCTAACTGATAACTTTAATCTTAAGCTTAATGTCCAGTTTAGAAGTCATGGAATAGACTTTCAAAAGGCAGTTTTTTATGAATTGCTTTCACAGAAGTCCATTCTTCTTTCTCTCTTTTAATCAGTACTGTTTCCTGAAAAGTACATAAGAATATTTTATGCAGAATTATGAGAAGGAGCACATACAAGTTCTGTGATGATTTTCACTCCTTCTTGCATGATTGTCTTGATGATGTAATGATATGGGGAAATAAATATGGGTAAAAGCAAGGGTTTTATTAAAGAATGTTAGGTTTCCTGTTCTGAAGTTTTATTTCACTGCACAGGTATCTAATTTTGAAGTTGGTAAGACATTCAAAATGTGCAACATTCAGCCACTGTTTGGTGTTCTGATGGATTTGTGAATCCATAAATTATGCCATAACCTATCAGGCAATATGTAAATCTGCATTATGACTGGCTATAGAAGGCAGTAGGAAAATAGTATATTGAGAAAACATTATGACAGTATTAGCTTTCTGAGTTACTTCTGAACTTGCTTCTTCACTGAAAGTGTTGATAATTTCTCTCTAGTGTTAATGAAAACTGAGCAGTGAATGTTCAGATGTATCTGTGGCTGGATCAGAACTGTATGTCCAGCTCTGAATAAGTACCTATATTTGAAGTGAATTCTACTATTGTAATATTTGGCGAACAGGATTTCACTGGGAACTGATCTGTGTGCAGTGAGAAATAGGTCCTTTGCACACTATTTGTAATGGAGTGGAAAATTACATTTGCCATTGCAAGAACAGCCCCATTAGTGGGAAAGCAGATTCTCTTGCAGAGAGCTGGAATGCACCTCAGGCAGTGTCAGGGTGACAGTCCAAATAATGGCAGTTTGGAATGAACCTGAAGATACTGAAATGAAAAAAATGTTTCACTTCATACATTGTGGCTCCTTCATAAATGCATTGCTACATAAGGAACTGTTTGATTTAAAAGAGCTTGAAAGAAACACACACTAATTCTTGAACAGCTGTTTTTAACTTGCTTTGAGGCTGCAGCCTACTGCTGTGCCAGGGAAATGCAGAGTATAATGCCAATTTTTATTTTGTAACAGAAATGCAGTTACTAACAATTTTCACGAAGTCCACTACACAAAGCTGTGAGATGGTAATGTAAAGTAGTAGTAGTTCTATCTGATGTACCAGGAGTTTAGGGAGAATTAAATGATCTTCAGTTTGATTTTTCTTCAAACTATCCAGTTACACGCTGAGTATACTGTCAGTAACTTTTGTAGGAGTTAAGCGGTGGTATTCAGATCAACATTAGTGAAATCTTCATTCTTGAAGACTGCTGAAAATATATAAGCACGTGAGCCTTGGCGATCCATAGATCCCAACCTTCCGAGACCAAAATATCTGGGTTTTCTTAAGCCTCCCTTGTTTTGAATGTAGATCATTTTACTACTATAGAAATTTTTGGTTGAATTTTTCTTCAGTTTTATGCCTGTTGCAGGAATGACCTGTTTCTGTTTTATTCCTTATCTGCAGCTTTCCTTTGACTCCTCTTTGCTTTCAGAATATCAGCTTAAATTTTGAATAGATTACCTGTTGTAGAATAGGTGTGCCAATTTCACTCTGTAGTAGTTAGTGTCTGTGGTCAATTTGGTGTCCCTCCCTCATTCCCCTCTTTATTTTTATTTTTTTTTTAACCCCTGAGAAGTGAGATTTGTATGTGTTGTCTGCTGTTCTCAAGTGTTGGGCTCTTGAGGACTAGTGTCAGGTGATTAGCAAGTTTCAGATAAAATTATTTTTCATAATTACCTCTGTGTTAGGTTTCTATTGGATTTTTTTTTTGGCACTTTTTCTAGGGGTTTGTTTATGTACTACAGTCTATAATTTGTATCATTGAGGAAAAACTGAGATTTTTCCTATTCAGATTGGTTTCCTTATTTGAAAATATTTATCATACAAAGCTACAGTAAATTAACAGATCCAAATATCCATGATTTAAGAAATGGAAAATGTAGTATCTTTTGATTATTACCGGAGAATTTGAGAGTACAAATGCCAGGTAACGTCTTGGCCCGTTGAAGCAACTGTGATGATTTCTAGTGAGCGTATGAGCAGCTTACGTAAATTTTAGTTTTTCTTGAAATTTAATCAGTTTTTGAGCTAAGAATTTTTTATCAAAAAGGAATGTCTGCAGCTGCAAGATGCAAATCCCATGTACTGTAAGGTTTTTAGAGCATAAATGTAGTTGAAATATTTTGTCTTACTAGCAATTATTTTTTTTTCCCCAAATTTATCTTCCAAAAATGAAAAGTCCTGAAAACTTATAATTGAAGTGATATATCCTGGTTTTATTTTATCAGATAAGAAGGTGCAAACACTGTGGGATGAAATAAATACATGTTTCTGGATGACACCATCTTGGCATTTCTACACATTCTTTCCTAAATATATTCTTTATCTTAGCTGTCTTGAAACACTTTTAATATAATTAAAAGCACAGAATGAGTGCCAGACTTGTCAATTTCAACAACAAAGTGGTGAAATTTTTCAGTGAAACTAAGGATCCATCTCCCACACATTGTAATGAATAGGTTCATAAAAGGAAAATAGTTTAATTACATTTTAGTTCATGGATTGTTAATAGGCTGGAGTATCTAAATTGAATAATGTGATTCTGGTAATAATTATGTGTAAATGAACTTGTTTAAATGATATTTTACAGCTTCTTTATAAAATTACAGCTAGAGGCAATCCAGTGATAGACAGACAAAGGCCATGCAAAAATTATCATAAACTATTAGCTTGTTTGCAAAGGGTTTTATGTTAATCTTTTAGTACTTAAAGCACTCTGCAATTAACATATCATGGGGAGCTGCCTCGCAGCAAAGGCATGCAAATTAAAGTGCTCAGATAAAAAGCTATCCACATAAAAAAAAAATCAAAGAAAGGATGGCATAGCACTCGAAGGGTACTGGTTTTATGTTTGAGATTAAGGAGGTGTAATGATTGTGTTATCTAACTAGGGTTATAATTAAAGCTTTTCTCCTGCAGACATGACAATAGATACAGCATTGATTTCGGTGTTTTAATTGTGAAAGTCATTTTATTTCAGGGCAGGAGATATGAATAGCCTAAATCAAAGGGCTAGAAGATTGCTTTGTTGATAGAACTTGTTCAACAGCTGCCTTGTTACTTAATACACAAATGAGGGGAATGGTGAAAGAGATCCTGGGAGGTGCTCTGTATCGTGATTCCCCTGCTGGTTCCCTTTCCTTTTATGAAAAAGGCAAGGATCTATGTAATGTTTATAAACAAGTAATCTTGTCATACATCACCAATGTTTTTTCCCCCTTAATTTCTTCTGGACAAAAGAAGTCATAAAAGCCTTGAACTTACTTTTACAACTGCTCTTTCCAAACTACAAAAGTTTATGTTATGAAACTATCATCTGCTCTCGGAGATATCACACTTTCAGTGGGGAACAGAACGTCTCCATGTGGCTGTAATTCTTGTTAGCAGAAATGCCATCGTAACAAAAGGGATGTTCTGAAGACAATTTGGTGTTTGATTTTATTTACACTATGTTTGTGGCTATACAGCCTCTGCAGTCTGAGACTGGGAAGGGATGAGTTTGTTTTCATCACTGCAGTAATACGGTAGAGAGTGAATGTTCAAAATAAATACATCTGTCTGGCTTCATGGCTGACATATATAACTTAGTTTGCTAGAGGGGAGGAGTAGCTCTTCTCAGCTGCTCGTGCCAGCGGGCAGCTGCACACCTAAGGGGACAAGGCCTGGGTGCATTGGGCTGACATAGAATTAAATGAATCTCAACCTAGGGTGTATACAGTTGTTCAATATGGAAAAAAGACATATCAGTAAAGCTTATTTCCTCTCTGGTGGAAAGAAGTTAATTCAATATGTAACTACAGGCACAGTGGAGGAATTGTGTACTTCATTTTGTATATTCATTATATGTAAGTTACACACGAAGAGCCTACAATATTTTTTTTTGTTATAGAAAGGATGCAAGTAGCAAACGAGAGAATTCTTTTCCTTTAATTGAACCAAAACAGGGATGAAAATGGTGTAGAGTCTCACAGGGTAGGAACTATCTCAAATTCCCTTGGAGTCTTTCTGGGAGACTCAAATATACAGAAATAAGCTTGGCATTCTGCCAGTAGACCTTCACATTTCCTAATTTGAGTTTAAAGTAGAAGACAGTATGTCATGAGAGAAACCATTCTCTTGTAATTTGAAGCATTAAGGACGGGTGACACTGGAACTGCACTCCACTGCTGATCCTCACCCTTACTGCTGCTGGAATATTGGGTTAAATTTGCAGTTTCTTTCCCATAATCTTCAAAGCCCTCCATGGAACTGGCTCAAACTATCGAAGAAATTGCTTTTCTCCAGCTGCGGTGACAGATTCCCTTGACAGCTACGTTTCAGAGGAACTATGAAACTGTCAGCTGTGAGGATGATGCTCATGAGTGCAACAGACAGAGCATTCTCAGCAGCTGGCTCAAGGCTGTGGAGCTTAATTCTGGAAGAGAATAGAATGACCACAAATCTCATTGCTTCCAAACCTGTGTAAAACTTGTTCATTCAGCTGTTATCCAGAGCCTGAGAAGAAATGGTGATGATTAAAGTAAAAGGCGGAAGAGACTGTAGACAGAAAAATTTCTTGGGGGAAGTGAAGAGGCAAGACCATGTGTCAGTGTGTGTGTAGAAGGATGGTTATAACCTTTTTTCAAATAAGACATGCTCAAGAGCATGACTTGCTTACTATGGAAGCAGTGCAAACAGAAAATTTGTACAGATGAACTATGTTTTCTAGCCTGACATTTAAGCCAGTGGTTTCAGCAGATTCTATATATGGTGCAATATTTAGGAAACAAAAATTGGCAAACATTTAGGAAGAGAGTATATTCACTGTTTCTTTATATTTATGTATGCATATATATGGACTATTGGCATTCATCTACATGTGATATTATTAATATGGAAAGATTTTAGGTTTTCAGATTTGTCATAATCCTTTAAATCCAGTACTGGGTAAAACAGTGAATGGAAGAATCAGACAACTAAATTTGTATAACGTCAGTTACTACAACAAAACCCCTCATGTTCCAAGTGCAGTGGAATAGCAGCTTCTTGCCTGAAGTATTTAGAAAAACTGTGAGGAAATATAAAATGATCTTGTGAGTGTTTTGCAACAGATTGTGTAAGAATTTTCACAATGAGTTGCGTGGTTGGTTTTCTTGTTCTTGTTTTTTTGGTGTGTAAAGTAGAAAGCTTTGTTAAGCTTTATTAAACCACACTGAAGTTTTCCCTTTACTCTCATAAGAACCTTTATTTGTAGGCTTCTATGTCTTTAACTACAGAGAACTTTAAGGTAGGATACCCTCTTAGCAGATCTGGTTCTTAATTCATTGTGAAAAGTCAGACTGAAGATAAAGATATGTTTAGATAGGTAGTGGTAGATTTACCTACAGTCTGGCCATTTTCAAGATTTGCTTTTAAAGTGCAGAAGCCCTCCCTAACAAATCACATCAGATAGTGTAAAAGTATTTTAGGAATTTTTGTGTGCTCAAAGAATTCATGTAACCTCTTTATGAAGAAGGAAATTATTTTGAGAATTACACCTTCATTCTGAGGGGAAAAAAGAAAAGAAAGAATTTCAAAAGCTCTTAACTGTCTTTCAGGTATTTGCCAATGTAGAGAAAGCTGTACCAACAAGACCTTTAAAACGTCTTCAGAGACCTCTGAAAATGTAGATGTGTATATCTGTGTATATCTTCTATAGGAAAAACAGTTCTTGGATGCCAAGTGGCTTAGGTTTTCAAGATCTGTGTTGATCACTAGAAACTTGTCAGTATCTTGAGTCTAACACAGGGCTAGATCTCCAAGAAAAAAAGTAGATTTATAGTGCTTCTCTTTATCATTTTGAAAGCATTCCAAGAGTAATCTACTTTGGTCTATCTAAGTAGTAATATTCTAGTTAAGTAATACTATCCATAAGCTATAGGCATAGCTTATGGATTTGGTTTTCTCCCAGTCTTGAATGATCCTTGAATTTAACCTGGAGTCAAATATCCCATCTTTCTCACACATTATTTCTCATATAGGTGATTTGTTTCTCTCTGATGGATACAGCTGTTGTTGTTTGTTTTTTTATTATTTGGTTATTTTTTTTTCCTTAATTGTTAGGAATCTAAGAAGACAAACCAAACCTATCTAAGAAAGTTCCTCTACTATACTCTCTTGATGAAATTTCCTATGATCTTGTTAGCCTCTTGAACCTTTAGGATGTACTGAGTTCACTCCCAAAACGTTTCAGGCTTGATATTTTTCTCATTTATGGGATCATTTTGTTTAGTTTTTTTAATGAAGAATTCTGCTGCTGAGGTCACCATTGCTTCACTGGGGCTGAAGTTGCTTTACTGAACTTTCTTTCTTCCTAATAACTAGCGAAAAGAGTGCGTATTTTGTGTTTTGGTCTAGAACCATCTGTGCTTGTGCTTAATGTTTGCTTACTATTGTTTTGTCACTGTTTTGTCTTTTGAAGCTCTGTTATTAATGTACAGACTTTGTAGCTGTACACTTAATAATTATCTTCCAAGTTAACATTAAAAAAAAAAACAAAAGCAATGAATAAATAAAATGATGACTACCATGTGTAGCAGTTGTTAAAGTTGTTAAGACATTAGAAGATTACTATAATTCCAGTTCATTCAGTGTTGCAGAAAGAATATGAATTCCCTGAAGGTTATGAAATTCCTGCATCATTGAACATCTGAGATTATGTGGAACAAGTCATATAACATGTATTTCCCATATCAGGGACAATAGAAGGTCATAATCCCTAAATGACTACTATTTCATTGGACAGCCTATGGAAATCAATACAGCAAAGCACAAGTATTAGAACACCTTTCTATTCTGAAAGTTGTATATTGTGATTTTAAGCTCAGTATTGTATTGTTACATTCAAGGAAACATTTTGTTTATATGTATCTGCTCAAGTTTAGATTTTTATTTAGGGAACTGTCTTGAAATTGTTTCTAGAATATATCAGGTATGCCTCCTTTGCAGGATCTGACCTTACAAGTTACCCATAATGAGAATTTTCACCTTTTAGCTCTCCATGCAGTATCGCATCCTATAGAAGGAATTCTTCAATGGGACTGAACTCTTGTTTGCTGATAACTGAGAGCTTGAAAGGGCTTAAAGCACTGAATTCTGAATCAATAGGCCTCTGCTTTTCTGTCCAAGTTTTGCTTTACTTTTTTGAGCTTTATATGACATCAGCTTGGAAGCATGTTTTAAAAATATTTTCTACTGCTGATATTACTGTGGGCTATTATATTGTATAATATATTTTACCAAAGGTTAAAATTTCAGAAATATTTCTGGATTGCTAATAAACATATAGTACCGACAAAGGGGTTTGTTATCTAGCAGTACAAGTGCATACTACTTCAATGAAGTTGGGAAAAAAAAGTCCACCCATAGAAACACAAAATTCTTACACATAATATATCACTTCTATTCTTCCTTTTTACTGTTCATGAGTCTCTTATTAGCCTGACCATATTTTACAATGCATATGTTCATGCAGCATTACTAGCCTATTTTCCTTCCTTAAACATTGTATAGAATTACCATCATACTTGTTTTTATGGTAGACTGATACTGTTTGGTATTTTGGAAAATGCTGGTCTTTCTGGTACAGAAGGTAAAAGGATAGTAAAAAAGAAGCTTTAACATTACTCCAAAACTGAATTTGAAAGCAGAGTATAGGATAAATATTAGGAATGACCGATGTGATGGTGGCAGGGAAATAATTGCTGAAAGGCTGACCAGGTATAGCTTTACGAAGTATTCCATAGTTTATGATGACATTCAGTCATGAAGTTGAGGGCATTTCACACAGTAGACTTATCAGTGACCCATATGCAAAACCAGAAGTAATTGCCATCAATTTCCCTTAAACTAACTTTAACTATCCCTTTTGTATTATAATCAAAACATATATTTATTCAGATCTGATCTCAGTTGTCATTAGTCAAGCTAAAGAGTTCCTAATGAGTCTAATGTTTGATTCAAGAGACTGTTTCCAGAACAGAACAGGTAAGAGATATTTAAGGGCACAGGCAGAACAGTTCAAAATTATGGTCACCAAGACTGGAATATTTTCTGTACTATAAATAGGTGATAATCTGAAAAGAATACTGATTTCTTATAAATAAACTTTATATTATATCATATCATATCATATCATATCATCACAGTTTTTATTTTCCAACCAACTTTTGCTCTTGTCATCTTTCTTCTGCCAAATTCCTTGCATGCTGCTGCATCTTTTTTGTTTATAAGTAGTTGTTCTGATTATTTTTTATTCTTGCGGTCTAGGTGTCTAACTATAAGAAAAGCAGAAAAAAGCAGAAAATGGTCTTTAATTCTTTTTAATCAAAACAGGAACATATTCCTGGGCAAGTGGAAGCTTATGCTGTAGCAGGGGAATGTCTGGGAGATACTTTTGTGCTAGATTAGTCCTTGGCATTGGATCAGGTAATGTGGTCCATCTGCTGTGTACCAGTTCTGATAGAGATGTTCTTACTTGGCATTTCTGAGTCTACTGCAGGATTAAAGTCTAAGGTACAAGATGTAGGGCTGCATCAGGAATATGCAGTGCACCTGCAACAAAGGCAGCAGTACCATCTATGATGATGTTTGTGTAATGTGTTTTATAGTAGGTGGCTGGAAGTTAGGGCCTTTAATCTGATCCAGGTTGTCTGTGCTTTCTGTGTATTCACCAATGGATACAGAACCACAAATTTATGTAGCTGCCTAGGCAGTTGTTCGCGTCTCAAATGTATACACAGCATTTAGGATAAATGAGAAAACTTCATATGCAAATTCAGCAACAATACCACGGAAGAAATTGAGATGGGGAGCAGTATGTGAGGCAGTAGGATGGAAGTCCTTCAGTTCTTTTCGGGGCCAAACTCTATGATGGTTGAAATGGTTTGCTTTACTTAGGCCTGTTGGATGGTTCAGTTGTCACTTTAGAAGACAAAATATGAAACGAAGAAAGGGGCATAGCAATTGAACTTGTCTCTTAAATGTCAGTTGGTTTTGTGGTTTAACCTGACAGGTAGCTAAGCACCATGTAGTCATTTGTTCAATCACCCTTTTAGTGGGATGAGAATCAAATCTAATATATTAATCAATCTTTATTACAAGCCTCATAAGAGAGAATCAGGAAAAACAAAACAAAAAACATAGAACTAGTGGGTTGATAAATAAATTTTAAAAACTATTTACTAAGATAGAGAAAGTGATATATATGTGAATGTATACAACATGATGCACATGCAACTGCTCACCACCCCCAACCGATGCCAGGCTAGCCCCCGAGCAGCAGAAAGGAGAGAGATGAACTCTTGCTCCCTTCTAAACTTCTTCCACTTGATGTCATATGTTATGGAATATCCCTTTAGCCAGTTTAGGTCAGCTGTCCTAATTCTGTTTCCTCCCAGCTACTGGGACCCTTCAGTGAGAATGGCCTTGGCTCTGTACAACACTGCTTAGCAGAAACTATAAACATCAGTATATTATCAAGCTTGCTTTTCTCCTAGAACCAACACATAGCATAATACCAGATACTCTGAAGAAAACAGCTCCATCCCAGCTCAAACTAAGGCAGTAGCTAAGCAAAGGAAAAGTTTTCCCTACTTTTCAGTGCGTCTTTCTTCACAGTCAGTCTATTCACTTGTAGTCTGATCACCTGCACCATGAGGAGTAAAAAAAATAATGAGGAAAAATGAATTAAAAAGTATAATTCTGATCTCATATTGGATTTAAAGAATAAGCCAAATGCTCTAGAAAGTAAAAGCTTACTAAGCAAATCTAACAAGAGAAACAAACAGTTCTATATGTTCACTTCACCTTGTGTTTAGTCTGAAAGGAACAAAGCAATCCTTAGAAAAGACAGACAATATCCTCCCCCACACTTAGCAGCACAAAAGGTGGGTGGCACCGTTATGGTGGGAAACCTGCTCAGCTCATATAACACGTTCCATTTAACAGAAACCTCTGAATACACAAAAATGCTCATTTGAGTTAAATAGCAAAGCTGTGCTGAATCTTTAGGTACTCACATTTATAACAGAAATAGCTTGCAGACTCAACTATTTCTTTATCAATTGTTAATTGAGTTGATGTTTACTCATGATTGCAAACAGATGATTAATTTATAGCAGAGTTTTATTACTGTGGTAGTGAAGAGATCATTAGAAAGAAAGATATAATAGGGTTCTCTGCACTTGTGAGGCTAGTAATAAAGATTGACTAATATAATTAGAGCTTTGTAACAAATACTATTAAATTGAATCTGGACTTTATTTAAATGCACTGGCCTGTTATCTAAAATGTATTAGCAGGGTGTGTGGGTTAAGTAGAACCCCTGCCTACACTATTTACTGTCTTCGTCAGAGATTTAAATGGCTCTATACTTGCTGGTTAAATTGCAGTATTATGCTTTGTATGTGAGTATTATTTTTACTGATAACTTTAAAAATATATAGTAACATATACATATATATATATATATGAGATGCTGTCCAACCTTTTTTGCAGATGATGAGTTGGCCAAACTTATTTCAAGAAGGTGGTGGTAGGCTTCATCTTTTTCTGAGCATGGCAACACTTTTGCATAATTCTATGCAAAAGAAGCCAAAGTGAGACTTCAATGGAAATCTAATGACATTCTTTTGGAGTTTTTGTTTGTTTGTTTTGTTTTGTTTTAATTTTGCAGAAGCATAGAAGGCTACAACAGAAGCTGAAGTGAGATAGCATTAAACATTTCAGAACGTAGACCTACTCCATGCATTTTTTTCCCCCTTTGAGTCTAGAGCTTTGACTAGAGTTGTATAAATCTTTATTTAAACTCAGCATTTTTTCCAATAGTGTTTGGCTATTATGTTTTGTTCCAGTGTAGCTTTAGCATGGAGAGACTTTTTCTGCTCATTTAGAGGTGTGGGTAAAAATGTAACCTGATTCTAGTGGAAACAAGAATAGGTGAATATTTTAATTCAAGGTGGAAGGAGATATAGACAGAACCTGTAGCTGTAATGTAAGTATTTTTCTAGCAGTGGTCTTTAAAATTTGTTTGCAAAGAGAATGGTGTCATAAAAATACTGTAGTAATTATAGAGGGACTGTAAAAGCAAGGGTGTTTTTGAGAACTGTGAAAGTTATGCTTGGATCACGTTGTAGTTTCATGAAAATTGAATTTCTTGGGACCCTGCAAAAAATTCACCCTTTTATCAGCAGATTCTTTATAGTAGCAAAAAGCTTTTTTCACCTTCTCTGGCCTGATCTGCTTGAAAACAGCATCTTCTTGAGCTACTTCAGCTACAGACTTACAGATTGTGAACCCCTAAGCTATGTGAAAATGGTCTCATCCTGAGAGGTGCTAAGTCCCAAATGAAGCATCTCTAGCTCAGTACTGGCTAAGCAGCTATCAGTGTCTTTTTCCGAATTACCACAAAGCATTTATGTGATCAATTGAGATTTAAACCATTGTAATATTTATCACGAGAAGTGAAATTTCTTGCCCTGTGGTTAGAAAGGGCTCCCATTGGGCTGTGCAGTTACTGTTGTGCTGCTCTGCTAGCTCTCAGCTCTATTCTCTGATACATGATACTCTTCACAGTTGGGAAAGCCAGCAGGCCTACATTCAAGTTGCTATGCTATCTCAAAATTATGGAAGGATTTTAGTACTGGAATTTTCTGTTGGAGGATGAGAATTGGAATAGACTGCTTCACAAATATGAATTGCCTTTCCTAGAGAATTTTTTTTTTCTTAACTCTGGAAGGAAAATAGAACCTGTAAATCTATTGACAAGTTTATCAATTTATACCAGCACGTGGTCCCAGAGTTGATGGTGCTGAAAAGTACATTGTCATCCTCAAACCACTCATCAGTGTCTTGCCTCCTGAAATAAAAGTAAGGGAGATATTTAAAACAAAACAAACAAACAATAAAACAGAAAACCTGTTACGAGAAGTGAAGAAGGAAGCATCTGAGAATGGAGGGAAGACAAAGCAGAGAAACGAGGAAAAATAAAGAATTTGAGAAACCTGCATGGTAGAAATGTATTTCAGGAAATAGAAATGCAGGTTAGTAAAGACTGTATTGCTCTGTTGCAATTTTGTTTTCTGTGAGAACTGAATGTGTTTTTTATTTCTCATGAAAAATGTGCAGTCCAAATCCCAGCATGCAGGTTGAGTTTTGAATGGGTCTCAGTGAAGTAAACTAGCCTCTTGTAGGTAATTCAGAGGATTCCAGCCATAACTGAGGGAAAAACTTTGGTTTTCAGAATGAACTTACATGGAACAAGCTCAAGGCTGTTTCTGAATGGTTGGAACTGGCTAAACTTGGAGTGAGTTATATTAAATGCTGTTCCATATGGACTCATGAAGGCACAGGTTTTCTAAACAATATAATATTGTTAGTGGAGCAACTTCCATAGAGATGTTCACTTTCATTGTAGAATTTGTATCTTCTTTCAAGTACCTGTTATAGCAATGGTTAGAATCAGAATCCCAGTTGTATATGTAATTCAGGCGTTACGTTGGTGTTTTTTTTAACTCTTAGAAATCCCATGTTAAGATAGAAGTGAAATGACTTATAGCAGGTTTTTCTGCTATACTAATATACAAATGAACTTGTAAAAATAAGTCATTTATGTTATTGCTTTATTCAACATTCTGCTATTCCTTTGGGATTTAGCTCCTTTATTGTTTCTGTTATATACTGTGGAGACCACAAACATGGGGAAGAAAAGAGCAGGTATTCCTTGTAAAATTTTATGAAAACTGGCACATAGCTGGCATGTGAAAATCTGTCATGAGAGTAAAATGATTGATAGATTTGACAGTGGTATACATGCATAGATAAATCCATGCAGTCCTGAAACACATCAAATGGGTACTTAAATCCTCTGAAATGCACAGGCCATTTTATTCAGTTGTTGAACATTAATGACAGAGGAATTGGATAATTTTAGCTAGCGTATATAAAGAACTACAGGTTGACTTGTTTTGTTTTCTTCTAATCTTCTTTGAAGTTTCCAAGTCAGCCTTTCATAGAAGAGTATACAATAGTTTAGTTGTTTGGTAAGTCTTACAAGAAAGGAAGAAAAGGCAGCATAGTACAGCTGGTGTTTTTAAAGTAAGTAGTTGTTTGACAACTGTAGAGATATTATAATTGCAATTCATCGAGCAAAGATGTATGAGGAAGCAGAAGTCCCTGTTGGAACTACTCCATAATTTTCCAGCTGTTATCTGTTTTCTTCACACAAGAAGGCCTTGAATTGCATCTTAAGCCTTCAAGAATGTATGGTGTGCTGGATATAGCCTGTATTTAATTCTAAACAAGAAAATGAAGCCAACGTAAACTCCAGTTGTTGCTGGGCCTTTTCATTTCTCTGACATCAGGCACAAAAGGTCATGACTGCTTATATCCCATTTAAAACAGCAATAAAGATTCAGAAAACTAAAAAATGACAATGTCTCAATTAAATACTTCCAAAGAAACTGTCTGTTTACAAGTACTACTTATACCTCTTCTTATGTTCGTATGCCATTTCTTAGCAGTGATGAGCTACATGAAAGAAAGTGTTCATCTCCAAAGCCTGGCAGAAGTTGAACAGTCCTTATTCCACTGTGCGGTGGAACAGATTTGTTTGCTCTCTCTGTGACTGAGTGGAATCGTGTCTGAAATTTACACAAAAGGGTGGAGCAGAACTAATCAAAATCCAAAAATTAACAATGGAATTGTGATCCAGCATGTCTTTTCAGCCCATGTTAGCCTCCCATATTTTTTACAAGTCAGAAAAGCTAGCTTAGGGTCATTCAATCTACAGCAGAATGGCAGAGTGAAGGATTAGTTCAGTTGATGTTTGTTCTTTCTAATGCTTTCTGTTTATATTCTTGAAAGGAGGTTATCTTTTATATTACAGTCATGAAAAGTGTGTGGGATTGAAACAAGATGGGTTTAAACAAAGCAAACAACAACAACAGAAAAGCCCTAAGCATTTACAACAGAGAAATAACTTCATATATGTATTGTTTCTTTCTTAAAATACAAAAAAAAAAGGAGAAATTATTAACCAGCATATTTCTAATTGGTTTGGAAAAGAAAATCAGTAAAAGTATAATGCTATGAAGAGAGCAGTTCAAATATACAATAAGTAAGCTGATTAGCAGAAAAACAAAACAAATCTTCCATTTGAAAATCATAGTGGTGTGTTTCCTGAAAGTTACTTACCACCCATACTGAATGTTCTCATTTCTTATTGTGAGTTTATCAGCTTCTGTTATCTAATTCAAACATTAGAAGTGCTGACGGAATTCTCACTGACAACTTCTTTAAATTAAGTGTAATTGTAAAAGTGATCTTAAGGCCATTAAATGAAAATATATTTGTGTGAGATTTGTTTTTAAAAATCTCTTGTAAAGTTTTCTCACTAAGTCCTTCTCCTACAATATCGTCAGTAATTAAGACTATAGATTCATTAAATATACATAATAGCTATATGAACTGCTGTTGTTATCTAACTGTCCAAAAGGTAATGCAAATATAGTTCAGGTGATAATTTTTCACTTACATGAAAATAGTATTTTTCTGAGAAAACAAATGATATACCTTGAAGTTAGCTTTTTATTTATATGCTTGAACCCATTTGAAAAACAGATAGTAGACCTGTATACTAAAAGTGTAAGTAGATACTCTGTAATTTCTCTTCCTTTTGTTTCTCTTCTCTTCTAACAAAGGACAAGAAAGAGTGTTTTAAAAATTACTGAGATCTGTGATATTTCCTAGGATAAGGTTTAATATGTCATCACTTTATGCTGAAGAATTCTCTTGTTTAATATCAAAAAACTGGACAAATCCTCTCAACTCCTGAGTGCGTGACCAGCTCTGGTCAAACGGCTCGTTCAGGGAATATAATGTTGGGATCTACATCAACTGCAGTCAAATGAAATTCTTGTTTTTCAAATATTTGATCATATTTGTGTGCTTTTATGTCTGACATTATCTTGAACTTATTTAGTTAATTTGAAAAATGCTCTTTTTTTTTTCTGACATTCACCACTGAATGTCCCAAAACTGCATAGAAATCAAGGAATTCCAAAAGAGAATGAGTGGATAAACTATCTACCTTGTGTATATTTTCAGACTGTTCAGCTCCTGTGTGCTCTTGAATATTTCTCATCAAAGTGTACGCATAAGAAGAAGAAAATAGCCAAGAACTTTCACGTGAATAGAGTCACATTTGAGTTTAGGAGGTCATGTTGTGGGAAAGTCACAGGACTCTGCTCTGTGTATATAAAATGTACTTTACTCGATTTCTGAGTGCTTAGCTAGTGATGGATGATTCGGTCCAAATGTTAGCTTTGTGTGCTGACAGTCTGTCTCTCTGATGTACTTTGAACTATGGATGAATTTTTATATGGCTTTACATGACTACTCATGAAAACAGGAGCAAGCTATTTCATTCTCAAATCTCAGGTGACCAACCTGGTGCAACTGCTATAATTTTTGTAGGTGACTTGAGAAATGTAGTTATTATCCTGCAGGGGGGAACAATGAATGTGTTAATGGCAGGGCTGCACTTGAGGTTTTCAGAACACCTTAGTCAGCAGTCACAGGTGGGAAAAAATACCTTTGACTGTGAAAAATATCACAGATGCTTGATTCAGTTTTTACAGTACTTTGCCAAATATCTTTACCTCAGGCTTAGTCCCTCACAGCTGCAAGGCGGTTTGTTCAGAAAAAGCTGATCTGGCTTAGAGAGCAGAAGGGAAGGTTTTATTGAGTCTTTGAACATGTCTTTCAAACATTCTTTTTCTTTATAGGACGTTGTTATTGGTGATTCTCCTGATCAGATACTTTGTCCTTCATTCTTAATGACTAGTGTTTGCAGGATCTGTGCTTTTGTGGACTTAAGCAGAAGTATTTGTACAATATTTTTTGTGATTTATTTATTTTATTTATTTATTTATTTTTGTGGTTTATTCTTAAAAGTGTGACCAAAGCTACTAATTTTTTAACTGCTGTGTATGCCTGTATGTTGAATCATACCATGGGCCATGTAAAAGAAAATCATGGTAGAAGGCATCATAGGCACATAATTTATAGAGAAGCAGCCATGAGTGAAGAAGCTCTCTGTAGCCCTGGAATCTTTTCACAGTTCTGTTCTGCATAAGCATGCCACCATTCTGTCCCCCAATTGATGTGTAGTGAAATAGACTGTTTAACTTTACATATTAAAAAATAATAATAATAATAATAAAAAAGTGAAATGCAGTCGTTCAAGATGAGTTTGAATGAAGGAATTTCATATGAAAAACATAACAAAGAGGTACAGTATGGTGATTGGTGTAAACACATTTAAATTTCTCGTATCTCCAGAGACAGTCTTTTTATTTTTAATCCTGTTATCTATGAGTTTAGTTGAATATTTTTAAACTTAATTCAAAATATAGGCAGTTTTGTTCACATCACAGCAGAATAAAATTTTGATATGTACTTTTTTAATGTTATTGTAGAGAAAAATATCTAAAAATCAGTATATATATCATTTATATGGGATGAATAGATGAAAGAAAAGTGATCTCTGGGTAGGTTACTTTAAGATAAAATGTTTGGTTATATTAATGTTAAACTAAGTCTAACGCATACCTTTTTAAGTTTTTAAGGCATGTGAACAAGATCTGATACAACCAAAAGTACAATTTTTTTTGAAGGGTCAGGCAATGTGTTATGCCATGTGATCCTGCAAAATACCATTTACAATTTTCAAGTAAATGCTGAAAAGAATGTTAAATCAACATTTGTATGTTGTGCAGATTAATGGAAGTTGAAGTACTTATATTGTGAACATGTTTTAAAATCTAATGTAAACTGCGTTCACAGATGGAAACCTAGATCAAAGGTTGATGAGATGGTGATAGTGCTATATGTGGTAAGAGTAAGTGAAGTCAGATTTTCCCAAGAAGCCTTTTCTATATTATAATAGCCTCTGCAATTAGATTTAAGAATGTAAATTTACTTAAAGTACAATTTTCTGATGATGTTTTTCTTTGTTTGTTTTATACTTAATATGATTACAAAGATTATCAAACTAAAATTGTGTTGGGTCTAATACCATATCCTTAAAATAGTTTGGTAAAGTGTGTACAGATACTTAATGTCTTTAGCACTTTGATTTTTTTGTGTCAGTTTTGCAGAAAATGCTTCTATGGTTGAGACTCTTTGAAGATGCCCTATAGGCTTCTTTCAGATCAAATCACACCTCACAAAAACCCCTAATTGAGTCCAAGTTCCTCTTTTGTTGGTCTTTAAAGGCTTTAAAAATAGTCACTGAAAATAAGCCATCCTTTTAGAGGAGATACAGTGTGAATTGGATCTCTGTGAAGCTGTTTAGAAAACATGCTTCCTATTTAAGGTTATCTTCACACATTTCTTTCAGTATCATGTGAACATTTAGCAAAAAAGCTGACATTCCTATCATAGTGCTGTGTGTATTATTCTCCTGTCCTACTCAGCTATTTCCCACATTTGTCAAGGCAAAGGTTGAAGGGGGGTATGGACAAGGGAAATAGGTCACCCATTCATTCCTATCTGTCAGGAGCTCACTTTGTCATGATAACATTCAAGGAGTATATTTA
Organism: Oreortyx pictus; assembly: GCA_036925125.1. Classification (NCBI taxonomy): domain Eukaryota; kingdom Metazoa; phylum Chordata; class Aves; order Galliformes; family Odontophoridae; genus Oreortyx; species Oreortyx pictus. Next base: position 14,624,736 of record JAUPFR010000008.1, on the reverse strand, counting down.
TCTATCCTGCTACTGGAGGTTAAAGCAAGGGTAAAAAAAGGAGAAGGGAAGAAATCATGTTTTAAAAGTTTACAAATTCTATTGCAAAGTCTGTAAACAGAGAGAGACTTGCTTTGGAATGTGTAAAATACTGCTGCATTGATAGTGATGGGGCTGTTAGCTGCTACAAATCCACTCATATAAACAGAGGAACTCTTGCTGCAGATTGGATCTGTTTTGGCTTAAAGTCTGAGGAACACATTGCTTTCAAAGTGAATTCTTAGGTGTCACTTCCCATAACTTATAGCAGAAGATTACAAAGCTACTGATATAACATATTAGTTTGATGGACAGAATTATACCCCAACGCTTCCTGCTCTCCCCAATGACGCACACTAACTTAGTGTGCTGTGACAGCTGCCTTGATTTACCACCAGACTGGGAGGCCAAGTGGGAGAGGGAACATTCACATGAACGCAGGGGCTGATACTGGCCCACAGCCTAGTTTATAAAGCTGCCCTGTAATTCACCACAAATGTGTCACCATTAAAAGGGAAAAAAGGATTGCAGATAATAAATACTCTTTAATTTATTAGCTAACAACAAAGAGATCAGAGCCAGTTGTGATGTGATTGTTTGACATAATATTGTCAAGGAAAAAAGCTAAGTTGACCAAAGATGTATATTACACATTCAAGCAGATGCATCAACTCTTGGCTTGTCACAAGCGGAGCTAAACAAAACGCCAAACAGAGGAGAGAACTGGCAAACAGCACAGTCATTTATCTCTGAAAGAGACATATTCAAGAGCAAGTGAAATAAGACATAGTTCTTTGGGCTTGGTCAAGGGCCAAGTTCTAACTATTATAAATTAAATGTTTTGTGTATCGTATTTGGCAACTGCAGCAGCTCTTACCATCTTGGTCATGGTAGGAGAGTGTTAGATTTTCCTGTCTCCTTTTGCCAGAATGATGGCTTTTGTTGTGGTGGACACTATTAGAATGTGTCCTTGCATACCAATAGCCACAATGCATGCTATAAGTAAGGCACATAGGTTTTTCAAATACAAACAAGAGCTGTACATACTCTACAAAATCTGATTTTTCCAAAGAAAACTTTTAAAAGTCATGATTCAATTTTTTTCCCTTTCTGTCTCATTTGGGTTTACGGAACGTAGTCATCAGAAGAATTAGTTCAGGTTCATATGCTTTTAATCTGAGTTTCAAACTTCATGTAGTTTATTTTGAGGAACCTTTGCTTTTTGCTTTATATGAGCATTGTTCATGCCACCACAGTTAGCTCTGTGTCAGCATTTCCATTATAAATTATGCTCGAGTGGTTTGGATGTCAGCTATAAAAAATTTTGCCCTAGTTTGAAAACTGATGCACAGAACCAGAGCATGCAGATTATATGTTTATGCAAGCACATTCACACACATATATTAAAATATATATATATATTTAAAGTTAGATTCATTGGTGTCATCCCAGAATATGGATATTGTGTTGTACAGTACCAAATGTGTCTCATCAGTGCTGCACAGTGTATTCTCATTTTGGAGGCAAGAATATAAAATGGATGGTCCAAGCTTCTGGCTGTTCTTCATTCAGTGCAAACCTGAAGTGAATTCAGAGGAGTTATCTCCAGATGTGTTACAATATAACTGAATGCCAACATTTAAGAATGGTGTAATATAATCTGCAGTCTTTAGTACTCTGGTGCACATACTTACAAAAAGTTAAACACGTAAATCTGAAGCTGAGAAATATTTTGATTTAGCAGAAGTAGCTTTATGTTTTTATTTTTTTTATTTTTTGTGCTATTAGAACATGTACTGAGGTGGTCAGGTGTTATTCAGGGTGCTTTCATGTGCATCAGTTGTAAAAGGAATTCTCCGTTCCTTCACTTTTCAATTTTTCAGAAAAATGAGAAGTTAAAATTTGTCACCTCTGACTTCTGTTAAATGGAAAATATTCTGTGAATATCACTGCAGGAAAAGACTTAGGCACTGAAATCACGAAGCCAAACAATTTTTTACAGCACATAGCCCTCATGCTAAAACTGTACCGATCCAAATATTCTCCCATAGTGAATTGCTGGAATTTTAACTGCTTATAGTACACTGACATTGTCTTACAACTTTTGCAGACTAAGTTTAGAATCAAATCTGAAATTGTATGCATATTTTTAAGCACTTGCCTTTTCTCCATTTCTCTTGACTTGTGGATCATGCAGCAGCCAGCAGCTCTGAAGGTGAATGTACTTGGTACAGCAGCATACTAGAGTATATTCTTTCTGTGGCAGTGTGGCTTTGAAAAGCCAGAGAACAGGAGTCTCTGTGCAGCTGTGGATGGAGCAGCCATTTCTAGTACATCTAATGATCTCTGTCCTTGGGGCAAAATGTGTCATGTTTCACACACATATCTGTGATGAGTAATTAAACTAAACTTTATGGATTACATTCTAAATTAAGAAGGGAGGATAGACTGTGCCAAAGTTGGGAACTTAATCACTCCCTTTTGATGAGTAGGGCAGTCAGTTCTCTGGAAGGGGGAAGACGATATATGCTAAATTTGGAAAAGGAAGATTTAGGAAAGAGAGCAGTGTGAAGTCCACTCTGTGGCATTGCAGAAGATTAGTGGCAGGACAGATGGATTTATAGCAAGAAATCCTCTATGATTTCTTGTAGGCGTTACCTGCAACTGTGTGTTTTTTTTAGTTTGTTTGTTTGCTTGTTTTGTTTTGTTTTGTTTTTAATACAAAAACAGGAAAAAACAGTCTATAAGAGTCTGGCAATCTTACACTCTCTCTTCACTCCCAGCATTAGGAAAATAGCTGCCGATAAGGGCTAAGATCATCCCATGCTTATGTGAAAGATTAATTTTGATTTTGTACAGATTTTCAGTAACAACCTCACAGTTCTTATAATAATTTTGAAAATTAATAATTTCTTAGTGCCCTGCCTTCTGAGTCAAAATTTTACTAGAATCTCAAGTGCTACTTAAGAAAAAATAGGTGGAAATTTAAAATTTCTACTTCTCAGTTGTGCACAAAAAAAAAAAAAGAAAAATTCCCATTAATCTCCTAATTTTCCACAAAAAAAAATATATATATAAATGTATATATGTATGTATGTAATATATAAAAGAGGATTAATCAACATTTCACTAGTAGTTAATATTTAAAGGCTAAAAAATGAAGAGCTGTTGCAAAATCATACCCTGTGATTTTCAGAGATTTGAGTTACGCTCGAAACAGCCAGCAACTTGTGAAATGGAATTCATCTCCTTAGTCCTAAAATTCATGAAAAAGGAGAGCATAGATACTATTTAGGTGAAATAAGATATATAAGAGACTATACTAGTCTGCTATAGTTTTTAAAAGAAGCTTTATGGTTTTAATTCCCCCTGAAATATGACATTTAGGAATTCAGATACGCTTCAAATGAACTCAGCAGCATGCCATGATGTCTTCTTGAAATCATTCTTTATAAAGTTAAAGTTGTATGTATGCATAATTATTAACACTATTATATTTTACCTCAGTGCCTTCTAAGCATGAGGTAGCTTATAAAAATTAATATAAATTAATATAAAAATTAATGCTGGAACAGATGAAAAATAAATTGTAGCAATCCTATACAAATGCTATAAAAACTTAGAAATGGAATGCAGAAGTGTAGCAAAACTGATATGATGTGTGGTAGAACACATGACAAGATGGATTTAACAGGTATGAAATAATGGATACAACATTGAGGGCTTAATGTAACTTTTAGCAAAATTGATGTAATTCATACTGATATAAATAAAACATAGCAAAATAAATATATTGCAATGAATTGTATAAAGCAGATAACAGAATTGATTAGAAAGTATGCTGAACTGAATAAAACATAAATGTCATGTACTAAGTCAAAAATATGAAATTAGATTATATTGAATTTACTAAAGCAAAAAAAAAAAACAAAAAAACAATGGCTATAAACCATGCTGAGTGAAAGTAAAGACAATATATAACATGTGATGATCAAGAAAACTCTGGGTACTACTATTCCATCATGGTCACATGAATAATTTCATCTTTTTGCCTGCATATCACAAATAAAGAATATCTTCAGGGGCTGGGTTCTGGGGAAAGAAGATGCATGTTTCGTGTTTGACTCTACCATGCAAAGTTTATTTCATGTTACGGACATATCTTGCTCTTTCCCAGTTGCACTGTATCTCTCTCTCTTACTTTCTTGCTCTTTCTCTTCTGCCCTTGTTTCTCCACATTTCTTCTCTTCACATGCACACACTGTCTCCCCTCACACACATCTTTCTTCACCTTTCATTCTCTCTCTCTTTCTGTTTGTTGTCTGCATAACAATAATTCCTCCATCCTGTTTTTCCATTTCTCATTCATAAATTTATCAGATCATAAACACTCTTTTTTATATTACTTTTGGGTTTTGTTACTTTGAGTCTTAGCAATGTGGTGTCCCATTTTCAGGTAAGGACAAAAGGGTTCTGTTAGTCTACTCTTATTTCAGGCATTTTTGCTTTGAAGTGATGTATGTAATCTCACACTTCCTCTCAGAGATGCGGAAGAACATTGCATTCTGAGCCTGTTTGTGTGTAGCCATGCCATCTTGGAGCTGTACTTCATAAGAAACAAAAATGATATATAAGTTTTTAATAACAAATCAGAGAAGAGAAAAAAAGGTCAGGTTAAAAGTAACTTTGTGGTTCTTTTAGCCTTCTTTAATTCCAGAATTTTTCTCCTATACAAACAGTATCAAACTTTATTTTCCAAATAGTCTGTTTCACAATTCTGTGTCTGTTGCTCTAAACAATTTGAGTTGGGTTTGGGTTCTCTTTTCTTTCAGAACTCTTTATTTATTTTTTTTTTTTTCATCCTATTAAAATCCTAAATGCTGGAAGGCCAACAAGTTCCTAACTTTGTAATTCTATTTCTGAGCTATTAATCTTAGACTTTAAATGGAAACTGTTCCTGCCAAGGCTACCTTTGACAGTTTGCCCTATTACATTCATTTTATTATAATCTGTATTCTAAATGAAGTTTTCATTCTGGTTTAACCATAGCTGATGATGATATGATAGTATTGCTTCACTAGGAAACTTGATACAGGAAGTTCTCAATTAAAGAAAGAATGGCAGAAGTAACTTGGTTTTGATTGTTTATTGTTGGTGTCTGTGTGGTAGATAGCTGACTTTTGTAGTTGTTTAGTTACAAACCATTAGAAGGAAAACAATGTTCATGGGTTTTTATATTCAAAGCACATCGAGGTGCTTTGGTATCACAGCTAGAATACCTTAGTCTCTTCCACTAATGAAGTCAACATACAATGCCCACGCTGCTAAAAAGCTGTGTAACAGGATATGTAGATCAAAGCAAGTGGTGATGAAGACTCAGTATTTCCACTGTAGATATTGCAGCAATCAAGAAGTGGAGGACTCTGTTGTTGTTTTCTATATTATTGTTATTATTTTTATTTCCCACTTTAAGTACATAGTGGTTGACAATGTATTCTATTGAGCAGCTGTTGGAATAATAATAATAATAATAACAAAAATCACAGTAACAATAACACTCTATTAAATAGAGTCTGAAATGTTGGTGTTGGGCAGCATAGAATGCTAATCAACAGATTTACATCACTAACTTCACCTGATGGATCCTTTTTGAAACATACTGATGGCTAAAAAAAAGAAAAAAAAAATGTCCTTAAGGGGTGAGCTGAAGTAGCAAGGGAGTTTTTAAGCTGAGTACTCCAGTTGCATCATTGCCTTTATTTTTTTTTTTTCCGCTGCTCCTATATCTTTTGTGTTTTGTTTTTTTTTCTCTCCACCCCTCCCCCCCATTTTACTGACTTTACTTTGTTATTTTGTCCTGTTAATTGTATACTTAAAAGTTCTCAACTTGTTACTCTTCACCATTCTTTCTGAGGGTTAGCACTGGCAACACACCTATCAGTGGGAGCACACTACTCTTGACTTAACCTCTTGTGCTTGTATCTCCGACACTTGTTGGCCGTTCCAATCCATTAAACAAGCATTAGTCAACTATATACTGAAACTGCCACAACTCTCCATCAACTGGAAAGGCATTAAGCTTTCACAGCGGGAATCAGACAGCCTTCAAAATATAAAGGAGTCTCTTGCAATTTTTAAACATTCAAACCATATTAATTCGGGTGACAGTTATCCTTTAAGTCATTTCAGGCAGTTGCACGCTTCTCTACTTTCACAGCTTTCATGTGCAGATCATTACTATTTTTTCTGATTGAAAAATGTCCCCCATTTGTGATACTTGTATCATACTGGGAATGTTTTGAATCAGAAGAAAATATTTTCTGACTTCCCACGTAAAGGATTAAACAACTAGTGCCTTTAATGGCACTTTAATATGATTCTTATGATATTCTAATCCTCATGATTTAAATGGATTTGTTGGCTGAAATCAAGGAACTTTCAAGGGTAGGGCTGCCATCTCTTAGTTTCTTAGGTTTATTGGATTTTGGATTTTTTAATTTTTTTATTATTATTTTTTAGTAAATTATTGAGGAAACCTAAGTAAACAAAAAAATCAGAAGTGACTTTTTTTTCTGTCTAGTTCAGTCTCTTCCATGTTCCTTTAGTAAATTCTTATTCAGAAGCCATTAAATTGCCTAGAGAAATTTTACAAAGTTGTCTGCTCTGAGCTTGGAAGCCAAATTTGACTAGTATGTTGTTTACATCCTCATTGAGCAATTATTTTCTAGAAAGTTCAAGTGAGTAAGTGAAAATTTAGAGTGTTTAAAGAAAACAGAGAAAGAGAAGGCATATTCGTAACTTCAGTGTAAGGCATCTGCTGTTTTGTGGGCCAGTCTTACGGTAGCTTTAATTTGACTGGTGACCTCTGAAAACTTAACCATTACATATTACAGCTCTTGAATTTACTTCTGCAAAGAGTGTAATCTTGGCTTGCCATACGAATCATCTTTTTTATTTGCCCTTTTTCCCACTGGGCTAAATTATTAAGGTGTATTTAATCTTTTTTTTTTTTTTTTTTTTTTTGTGGTTTTCAATTTTGATGCTGGGTCTGCATCAAGGACATCACTTAACTTCATTTCAAACTATGGCCACAATGGCTATGTCAATTTCCAACTACCATAAAACATTCATAAATCAGGAAAAAGTGCCATCCTGTTTAAAACTGCTGAAATGAGCTTCTGAGCATTATGCTTAGAAGATTGTCAACCTGTCACAGAGTAAATCAGCAAAGTGTCCTTAAACCTTTGTTGCATCAGGGAAATCTCTGACTTCATGGCTTGAAGCGGGGTTATTCATTTTACTGCCCCATTTCTTCCCACTGCAATACACAGACATGATTATTATTTTGTTTGGACACTGCATCATTCTTAATTCTATTTCATTTATCGCTAGTAATTATGGGTTTTATTGCTTAATCCTCTTTAGATTTTGTCAGAAAATAGAAAATGAAACTTCTGGTGACTCTGAGGCTCTAAAATGCCACAATGTGCATTAATGCACTAGGAATTGAGTTTATTTTACAGTATTAATAGATGCTAATTTTATAGAATTTTACAATTACCATTCCTATCTTGGTTGTGATGTTTTAACTCTGCTATTTAAGGTCAAATTTCACATGCTGAAAACAATCATTCCTGGACAGTGGCACTTGAAACTAATTCTGAGTTGTAGTGCACCACAAGCATCGGATTTGTTGGTTATGTTTACTATTATTTGGCATCTCATTTATCTCTGAGATACATTTGTCAGATTGAAATTTGCATGATCCCAGTCTCTGCCTTATTGCTAGCTGTTCACTGTCCTGGAAAGTTCCTTGTGTAAGCCAGATATTGCCAGTTGATTTCTGAGATGATATCATGTTGAATTATGAATCTTCACAGCCCTGCTCTTTTGAAACAACATTCTAAGAGTCGAGGACTTTGGTAGAAGAGGTTACATTCTACTCCAGTCTTTAAAAAAGCCCAAAACTGAGTGGGGATGCATGACCAAGTCAGAACTCTTCAAAACTATTTCCATAGGAAGGTATTTCCATTGCAAGGTAACAGTTCATTCCTGTTACTCCTCAACTCCAAGGAGATGGGAGAAAGGCAATTGTTCCAAGGTGATTCAGTGTGACTTGAAGCCGTTAGAAGAATGACTGCAACAGGATATTAATACTGATTGTTTTCTGTTTTAGTACCAACAAAGTTTGGTTACTGGTAACTTTCTTCTTTCCTTAAATCACATTGTTCTTGTAATAAGTTCAGTGCATCAGAATAGGGCAGAATTAAAGTTTGCATTTCTATGCTTTATTGTACTTCAATTTCTGCTAAGCTTGTGTTTATTTTCTGAGTTTCTTTTGTTTGTAACCGGTCAGTTTTAGAGATGTCCTGGCATTCTTGTGGTAGATGTTGTCCTCAGGATTTCATGTTTAAGCAGTTTAGTCATCAAACACAACTTGATTTTTAATTAGATTTTTTTCCTCTTCTCCAGATTATATAGTATATATAAGAATAAAAGACCCAACACTACTTCAGAAAATGTGATTATCAAAAATGTTAGAAGAATTTTCACAGGAAGACAATTTAGAATCAAAATAGGGAGGCTAGACTCATCTGTTTATAGAGAATTATTGTAAAACTCCATCTGTATTCTATTCTTAAATTAAGCAGCAATTTACAGAACTTAAAAACTAAATAATTATGTGGCCAGAAAAATATATATTTGAATATCATTAAAAATACTTTATCTATTAAAAAGGAGACAATATATATAAATCCTGGCTTCAGGTGTAAATTTTGATTTATCCTTAATAGTGATGCTGTAAATTCTACTTCAGGAGCATATTTCTCTACACGTAGGGAGAAGGAAATGATCCTGCATATGGTGGTATTCTGAACTGCAACTGCAGAACATTAGTTAAACCTGGATTTGGTAACTGCAAATTATTCTTCCAAGAGGACTACAAGTCAGTCTTGTCTTTTTGTATGTCATCTCTTTACAGTCTTTGCTGGCTTACTTACGTTTATCAATTGTCTTTGTTCAGGTGGATAAGACTGTCATACTGGGTGCTTAACTGACAAAGTAAATCAAGTGTTAAGTAGGCTATATTAATTTGCATAATCCTTTTGCAAATCCTTCTAGGTGCATCTTTGTTAACGACTTAGATATAGTATTAGGAGAATATGGTAGAAAAAGAATATTGATGACAGCCTAGTATTTCAACTTTTTAGTTTGTTCACGGCTCTTTTTTTTTGTTTTGTTTTATTTAAAGGTTGATTAGTTATATTGATAAATTTTTAAAACGTGGTAACTTAATGTTACCACATTAAATACGTATAATAAATATAATGTTATTCCAGCCGTACTATTTAACATGTTTAGTAAACTGTATCTTAATGTCAAAGAGACCAGGCAAAAACTATACCTCCTTTTCTGTGTTCATAAGGTTTATTCCTTTATCTCTGTCTCTACCTGTAGCCAGTTCTTCTTGACTCAAGTTACTGAGCAGGAAAGCAAACTGCACCATTGCTTAAGTTTGAAAGGATGTTTTTATTCCACCTCCTCCTACCAAAAATGATTTTTGCCTTCTGTATTGGTATCTTTTACTGGAGAATTGAATTGTAACTTTTTTTTTCTGAAACCATTATTGAAATAATATGTCACCTATTGCTTCCTCAGTATGTGTCATGAAGAAAAATGTGAATGTATTTGCAGAGCCCAGTTGTTCTGCCTGTAAGCATGCCATGTTACACATCAGTCCTAAAGGACATAGCTGCCTAGTCGTAGAGGTTTGGGAAAAATAAATTAATTAATTAAATAATAAAAAAAGACAAAAACAGAAACACCATAAGATGTGCTTGTGGTAGTGCTACAAAAATATAAAATGCAACAAACATGAACTCTATGGAAAGAAAATAAACGTAGAATGCAATGAATTACTTTTATTAATGAAGAAACAAGTGAAGCATTCTGAAAGATTGCTTATGCTCCTTTAAACAGGCTGTGATTTTATTGAACTGAATAATTAATAAAAACAAGATTGTTCTGCTCACAACAATATCTCCAGAAATAGTGTTTTATGTTATGTTACTTTACTCAAAACAGTGCTCTTCAGTGGAATGTTGTTACTGTCTAGAAATAACCATGTGGCTATTTCTAGTAACTAATTGTATTAATTCCTTATAAAGCTGGTCACTGCTTATATTATTTCAAATTAATCTCTAGCATATTTAAAATGAGGCATTTGAACATTAATGAATCTTAAGAGACCTTCAGCAACTTGATCCAGTAACAGATCTTAGTTTCTCATTCAATGTTTGTCTTGTTTTCTTCTACAATTTTTTTCAATATTATTGCATAATTTGTTATCATATACTCTAATCTAGTGATTCCTGCATAGATAGAATTCTGTAATACAAAAAGAGATTGAGCTTCTAAAGTTCCTGGTCTACCCTTCTGCTTGTGTCTAACGGTTACATAGAAAGGGGATGGAATGTTTTCTGGTACTTGTAGGTGAACTCACAAACTAAGTACACAGTGATGATGATCATACAGTCTCATTATATGAGCACCTTGTTAAAAAATTGCTGCTCAGAATGGAGTAAGATGTCTTTGATCTTTTTATCTAGTTTGTTCAGTAATTAATCTAACTAGACTTAATTACACTTTTCATAATATTGCTAAAACCTGGAAAGTAGATTTTTTTTCTATTTAATATCTAGAACAAACGTGTTTTTAGCTCATGAAGAATGAATACTTTCCAAAACCCCACAGAATTATATGGTCATATTTCTTGTTCATCATTCCTCTATCTATTGCCTCCTAATGGACAAAATCAGACTGAGGAAAAGGTATGGCTTGTTTGGCTCCAGTAGGATCAAAACCTTAACTTTCAGGACTGAAAAGGCTGTTCCTAAACAAATGCAAAAATGAAATATTTATTTACTTTTCTAATGTTCTCTGCCATTTTCTAGTTGCAGTTAGTTACATGAGATGTTGTGACTTAGGCATGTGCTGAAATTGCTTCACCTGGGAAGACACTGAAGTGTCTGGATGTTTTTAACCGATTTTGGGACCACTTTCTGTTTCATTGCACAAGTTTTGCATGTATGGAAACTGAACCTCTTCTACATGCTGTTTAAGTAAAAAAAATTTCTCATCAGAACTAGCGCTGCTTTCATAGTGAAACAATGAATGCGAACAAACAAGTAGAATGGAGGAGAATATTTCATAGGAGCGATAACAAGTCAAAAATACTTAAAAGGACAAATAGTTGTTTGTTGCTTTAGGGACTTAGCCTTGTATATTTATCGCAACAATGGTAGGGTGAATCTAGTCAGTCATTTTAGAAATGAGTACTGCTAGTCAAAACTGGGATTTTTTTACTATTGTATAAATAGAAACGAAAGGTTGTAATATACAATTTAATGCTTTTATTATTTTGAATGACCTTATGGCATAATTACAAATAGATTTTCCCCAAGTTGGCAATTCCATTTTTTTTCCCTGTAACTTGAGGAGTAGTGGGAAGGGGTTAGGTGACCTTGGTGTTCATTTACTTCATTTTCTTTAACTATTATCTTTGTTGCTGGAAAAAATAGTGATGCTGGTAGGAGATCATTTAGTGTGATTTGAAATTTATGTTGTGGTTTGGGAAGTACAATTGTTTTTGATGACTCCCATGACTACAGTGTAGAAGGAAAACACATTAAAGTTAATAGATTTTTTTAAAAAATTGGTATTTTGGAAAAATAGTGTTAAGCCAAGTTATACACTCATTCTGGCAAGTTAAAGGATCCCATATGTAAGCAGAATATGAAAATTTCCTTTTTTTATTCCCTTCCCAGGGAGAGGTTGTAGTAATAGACTTTTTTTAATGATCATTTCAATTTTTTATTTGTTTTTTTATTATTATTTCTAAAGTATTTATGTGGTTTCATTTAGTTAATTTAAATGCTTTTCCCAAATTTCCTTTAATAATTTCACTTTTTTTTTTTTCTAGAAACCTAAAATGGCCAAACATTCTTTATATCTTGGGATATTCAAAACCTGCTGAGTAACGTATCAAATTGCAACTGATATGTGAAATAATAATAAAATAATTTGCCCATTGTATAGAATATGCCCAAGAAGTACTTTAATGTAGCTTGTTTGGATCTAGAATAAAAATTCTCCAAATTTACAAGTTTTATCCTGAAAAGTTTGCTTTTATTTGATAGAAAAGTATGATATTTTGCCAATTCAATGTTTTGATAAAAGATTTCTTAACTATGCAAACTACTTCTTAAGCAACTCTCCAATATTATTCAAAGTAATCACTTAGAATTAATCAAAATTTGTTCTCACATTTCAAGATTTTGTTTTTTATTGGAATCATACTCCCAGAATTGTATAGCTTGGTATAATTAGAATCTACTTTTTTTTGCCCTTTTTTTTTCTTCTTTGACCATTTTCCATTTTTATTGAATACGCACTCTTCTCCACATAAATGAGGATATCCTTGATGCAGAAGTAACTGTTTATTTATTAGCAAACTCAAGTAAAGCTTACCTTCTTTTGCATCCTTGAGATTATTCACATAATGTTATTGAACAGCTGTCAAAACTAAGCGCAGAAATACATGTTCAGAAAGGTACTATAGTTTGCTGTTTTTTTAACTTATTCCGAAGGCTCACTTTCTTTCAAACAAACACCTCTCTGCTTTAGAAATGGGGACAGACAGTGAGAGGTATTTAAGTATTTTATTATTCTTAGATTATTCTTTGATATACATGTAATATTTTGATTTTTTTTCTCATACACTATTTGATGATTGTTCCAAACACCATGAACCATCTATCTCCTAGACTGTTTGTTGTTGGTTTGTTTGTTTTTTTTGTATTGTTTCTCTTTTCACAAAGTAAAAATGTCTTGAGTCAGTCATTAGAAGAGTTCACAATTTATGTCAAACTGGTGTAACTCTCAGAAAAAGGTCTAAAATAAACCAAGCTGACTCTTCTTCAAAAGAAATTGAAAACAGCAGCACTTAAAACAAAAACAACTGTCCTTTTGACTTCCTACCCTCCACATATTGTCTTTGATGAGAACCATTAGACCTCCAGTTAAGGTTAAAAGTGTAATTTTGTAACATTAAAAAAAAAAAAGAAAAAGAAAAAAAAATGCATGAAGCCAAAAGAAGAGGAAAAAGAAAAAAAAAGCACCACTACCAAAAAACAACAAAAATAACCCAATCGGAGTTGTTTTTTTAGATAGTGAGCTCAGTTGTCCATACCAGTAGTGGGAGGGAAGAAAACCACATTTATTTTCATTGGGCTAAAGAAAAGGCAAAGGTGTTCTTCACTGTTGCCATGTTTTACCTTGAAGCAACGTAACTTTGTAACATAAGATGAGCAACGGAAAAACAAATGCTCAAAAAAGAGAACATGAATTGATCAGTAAACTTCACTTCTTCATTTTTTATTTTTGCTGACCTAGCCATTGCATGGTGGGGAGATACAGGCCAGGATCTTGCTGTCTGAAGCTGAGTAAGGTAGCAGTGAGGGACAAGATGAAGGTAATAACATTATTGTATCTGTGTATCTGTTATTCAGATCTTTTTGTAGAGGATTGGGGACAATAAAATAATAATAATAATCTGACTATTTAGTAAGAATTCATAGAATTAATTAATTTTATGTGGGGTGATGAGTATTTGCTAGAGCTTGACTATTGTGTATATACCTGAATTGAGGTTTTTGTTTCTGTATTACGGCTCTCGTTAACCAAGGAAGTTACAGTATTGTATGATTTCTTATGGTACCACTGCACGTGTCAAGAGCATAGAACATGAGTACTAAAAACTGCCTATAATTTCTCAATTTGTTAAAAGAATTCTTTGTCTTCCCAAATCATTTTGATGTTACTCTTGAGGGATCAAACTTCTTCAGATAATTTACAGCATATTTTCCAGTTCCACTGGAGGCACAATTGGTATCAGTTTAGTGTTAGAATTCTCTTGGTATAAGTAAGAGCAATTTTTTAATCTTTATTTTTTTCCTCTATTTTTTTTCCTAGGGAAAGTTTTTTGTTGTTGTTTTGTTTTTTTTTTTCTTCTCTGAACTTACCTACCGTAATTGTACTTCAGATTGTAAGGCTTATCTGTTATTTACTCAAACTCTGCCATGAAGAGGACAATGAGAAAGTTCTATTTGCAGATCGGTTATTTGACTCTAATTTCCTAGGCATTTTTTAATACTTGGAAACTATGATGAGGATTTTCTGCCTTTTTTTTTTGGCATTGATTCCATCATTCATTAACATTTCAATGTTTTCTAGAGCTGGTTATATTAATAAAATATGTAATATTTGCATCTTAATTTTAATGGAGACAGACTAATAGAATTGAACACAAATTTAACAATAGTAACGTAACCATCACTTCCAAACCTTTTTTTCTCTATGCTGTTACCTGTGGTCATTGCCTACCTCTGATAAAAACTGAACCATCTAAATGGTGGCAAAAAACCCTCCATATTTTAATTAATGCTCTAGATTTTATCTGCTGGAAAAGACTATTTCATCTCCGAGTTAGCTGTAACTGGGATATATTTTCTTTTACTCCAGGAAGAGGGTGTGCACGGGGTAAGGGAATTGGAAGAAGGTTAAAATAAAAATTATGAAGTACTTACAAATGTGCATGTTCTCATGCAGGCCAGTTTTATGTCTATAATAACCCAAAGTAAGTAGCTGTATTCATTCCTCTGTCAATCTATCCACTTCAATTTGTAGGGAGGTCATATTTCTAAATTTTCTTCTGCACTGCACTGCTGAAAATGTTTTAACTGATATGAAGGCACTTTGGAAAGAATAACTTATTCATTGGTGGTGAGAAAATGCCCCAGTTATCTCCACCCACTGAGTATTACCTGATACGTTTTTGTCTTTGTGATAAGTATGCAAAATGCACTTTAAGAAACCTGAAAACAAAGTCATTTTGAATGCATACCTGATTGACACTGTTTACTTATTATACTTGTTATAGTTCTCAGCTTTTTAACGAACCATTTTTTCCCTTGGAACTGTAAGGTTTCCTTTTAAGCACTGTTAACATTAAATACAGTGTTTTGAAGGAAGACTTGCATATTTTTCGGGAGAAAAAATTGATATTCCTCTGAAGTTTCTGTAATTGAATGAAGTTTATTTCTGTCCCCAGATGTCAGAAATCAAAATCTGCATAAATATATTTTGTGTAAATCTGTTGGCAGCTGCTCTCCAGTCAGGTTCTTGAAGATATTAGCCTGTCTTTGAGTTTATGACAAAGTTAAAAATTATTCATTAAACTGACCTGCAGTATATTCAGTAACTGTAAAATTGCCTTGCAGTTCTATTTGGTTTGTAGATGTGATCATGAGTAAATTTTTAACTTAATTAATTGGCCGTTTCTGTTGACAAGAAATTTATGTGGTAATAATTTGCTCGAAATAGATGCCGACTGTAGGAAATGAGATATCCATCATAGGCTTGTGTTCCACCAGCTGCACAGTGGCTATTATGAAAGTATTTCAGGCTGCGACGACCCCACTGTTTGTGCAGTCAGGATTATATATACCCACGATCCATTGCCTGCCTGAGAGGCGCTCATGGAGGTCTATGATAACAAAGACTTTGTGATTTATGGCTTGCTGTGAAAGCAGAGCTTGATGAGATTAAACAATTTCATAGCACAAGTGTTTCTTAAGACCTGATTTGTAGTTGCAAGCTGATGGTAAATCACATTTATATATCTGAAAGCATGCTCAGCAGAGGAGTGCAATTACAGTTTAAGACAGCTACTTTTTATTTAATTTTTATCCTGGTTTTGTCTCTTTTATATCCCCTTCGTCTGCAAACCATTCACCTTCACAAGTCCTTTCTTGGTTAGAAGGCCTGAGAATGAAGTCCCTGATGCTCTTCTTGCTCGTATGTGCTATTAATAATAATAATAATAAAAATAAAATTTTAGAGGCATTTTGCTGCAGTGCTTACTGGTTCATCCTGTCTGAACTGGGTTACTCAGTTCAGCCACAGTTCTATATTACGTATTCTGTTCAAAATCCAGCATACTCTTAGGCAATTTCGAATCTCACAAATATTTTAAAATCCTGGTATTAGCATCTTACATGCTGTCTTTTGTATTTTACATTTTTAAATTATTTTTTTCCATTTTTTCTTTGTTTCGTACAGAAGACAATTATTTCTAGTTACATGATTTTGCTTTGAGTTTGAGTGGATATTGGCATTATTGGAAACATTTTTGCCATGCTTCATAAGCAGCTCCTGCTGAGTACTGTAGCAAAGCTGTTTGCGTCAATATAAAACCTTGATTTGTGGATCTGAGACATTCAAAAACAAAAGCACAAATGCTTATAATATACTTGGCTTGGATGGATATGCTTATTACTCTTTTGACTCAATATCAGATTGAAGTCCAACTTGAAATACCCAATACAACTGAATGGTTTCAGCTGTTGCTACGAAGACACTTTCAAGTTAAAAGGAGATAATGTGCATGTATTAAAAGGAGAAAAGTAGCATATGTAGTATGCCATTGAGTTGCCATTCAAACTCTTTCTCTTTTTGCTGTTATAATAAAAAAATCTAGTTTCTCAATGTGCCAGACATTTCTGGTGGTGCTATGAGTAGCTCCTTTCTTCCCATCTGCTCTCCCAAAGACTCTCATCATCTTTAGTCTGTATTCTAAGGTTAGTTTTATATTGGGAAGGGTGGTAAATATAAGTCCTGCACAATGCAGATTCTGTATTGAAATTGAAATCTTTTGGTTATGTATCACGTTACTTGAAATAAATTTCTGTGCCACAAATAAAAATAATAATTCTATTACAGAATCAAATAGAGGGAGAAGGCTGAATTTGAGCAGAATATTGTTGTTTAAATTGCTTTATAATAAGTCAGTGTTAAAAGCAGATAAGGCACTTTAGAGATAAATGTTTGCTTTTATGAATGTTTGTATGTTAGAAAGCTGACTGCTCAGAAATATAAGTCAACCAGGCATATTCTTTTTAGAATCAATTTTTTATGCACATTTCTTATTACAAACAATCCTCTTAGTTAGCTAATGAATAATAGATTTTGTAAGGTCTTTTCTGTAGGCTCTAGGATGGGTTCAGAAGGTGGCTTACAATGAGGTTTTTTTTTGTCACTTTGGTTGTTACTGGGACCTGTTCTGTATTATTATTGATGACCTGAACAAGGAAATAGTGCAGCCAGCAGGAGCAGGCAAGTGATTGTCTCTTTGTACTCAGCACTGATGAGGCATCACCTTGAGTACTGTGTGCAGTTTTTGGCCCCTCACTACAAGAAAGACATCTAGGCCCTGAAGCATGTCCAGAGAAGGGCAATGAAGCTAGTGAAAAGTCTGGGGCACAGGCCTTATGAGAAGCAGCTGAGGGAGCTTAGGTTGTTTAATCTGGAGAAGAGCAGGCTTTGGGGAGACCTTGTCGCTCTCTTCAGCTACCTGAAGGGAGGTAACAATAAGGAGGGGGCTGGCCTTTTCTCTCACATAACTAGTGATAGTTGTAGAGGGAGTGGCCTCGAGTTGCACTAGGGGAGATTCAGGTTGGACATTAGAAAAAATTTCTTTTCTGAAGAAGTGGTCAGGCACTAAAATGGGCTGTCCAGGGAGGTGGTGGATTCACCATCCCTGTAGGTGTTCAAGAAAGGTTTAGATGTTGTATTAAGGGACATGATTTAGTGGGGAATTACTGGTGGTAGGTGAATGGTTGGACTGGTTGATTTTGATGGTCTTTTCCAACCTTGGTAATTCTATTATTCTAATTTTCGACTTAAAAATTTGAGTCAGGTAGTAATTCACTAGAAAATGCTCAAAAATTGAATGGATGAATTTCAGATTTAAGGCTTCTGTTCAATAATAACAACAACAACCCATTAATTATGAAATAATTCCATTAATAATTAATGGAAGACCATGTTGATAGAATACTTACCATATGATTGGGATAAGATTTTGAAAGTACAGGGATCTTATGTGAATTTTTTGAAATAAGAATTTCATGCTCCTTGTAGTGAATTTTGGATATGTCCTATGTTTGTTATCCAAAGATTTAAATCACAATTTAACACAACATTTGAGAAAATAAAACCCTCTTAGAAAATTGTATTCCTCTTTGATAGGTGCCTCTTTTGCATGTGTCATGGCTGAGAAACTGATCTGTTTTGCTCCAGATTACAGTGGTTTCTTTTAAATGAGGGAGGATAGTTGGCAAAATGATGTTTATAATAACCTGTGCATTTGAGTTATGGATAAAAACAGTTTCATAGAGAAAAAGATGCGCAATTTACCACCATTGCTGGTTTTTGATACAGTACTAAGTACCAGATTCAAACTTCTCTCTTTAATCAATGGGAGACAGATGAGAAAAGATATTTCCCTTGCTTTTAATAGATGAGGCTATGTAATAGAACACCTTATGGGATGTTTGTTTTTTTCCCATGTGATTGACAGTTGCTGAAGAATGATCAAGATTAGCTTCTCAGGTAAAATGCCTCTTGCAACTAAAGTGAATTACCAGTCTTCTTACTAGTCATCCTGCCAAGGCCCCAGGGTTATTTTCCTTGCGAAGGCCGATGTATCAGAATGAGCAACCAGTGCTTGAAGAACTGATGAAAATGATACTGTGTGAGGTGGAGTTAAAGAAAGGAAATAGAATGCTTGATTTCTGATAACATTAGATGGATGCCTTTAGTTCATTCAGGCTGATGGTATGGTCCCTTTATATGGTCTGACTGATTTCGTTTTAAACTTACGGAATACATGTTGTGAAAAGGGTGTTCGACGTTTCACAATTTTTTTACTTATTAGAAAGCAGTTGAGGCTATTTTGTCCTCTTACATTTAGTCTAATCCACTTGCAGTTAGCCTTTTTATAGGATCTGATATAATTAAAAATATGGTTAGCATGCATTCGGTCACATGTGAGCTAAATTATGGCAAGAATTTCATGATATAGGACAGTGGAATTTTATATTTATTGGATATATGCATAGTTTGTCTTTGATTAGGCTTTTGCAGCAGGGATCTACACTTGCTCTCAGACATAAGAGGGTTTGGTGTATGTGGGAGAGTTTTGAGTCTCTTTTGCTTTTGTTTCTGTTTTGTTATTAATATACCTGCTAAGCAATATAGCCAATATTAATGGTGGTTTGTTTGGATCTTCCTTTGGTGATTTTCTTAATTAGCAACTCTGAATTACTTGCTTGTGTAGTTTTTAAAGCTGTACATACACTGCTGTACTCTATCACCAGGATTATGTCAGAAAGTTACATGTGAACTGCCTCAAGCTGGTGCACTGTCATAGCTGATTCTGAAAAAATATTTTCGAAGATCATATTGGTGAGCTTTAATATGAACACAGTTTGCAGAATAGATGGTAATAGTGTAGCTTCAGTATAATTTTGAATTTTGAAATCTATTACATTTGGCAAAGTTTATCACTTACTTGTGTTTCAATATTTTTGACTCTAAGATAGACTAAATAAATTCTTATTTGTGGAAAAATATTTTTTTGAACCTCTACTGGGTGAAATACTTCCCCTCCCCCCACACATTCTTTTCATCTTTATTTTTCTTTTTCTTTCTTATTTCCTCCTACTACTTCTTTTTTCATTGTCTCTTTCTTCTTTTTTCTTCCTTTCTTCTTTCTTTTCCCTTCTTAACTTCTTTCTAATTACTATTCAATATTAGATATGACTCATTTCTTTTCAATAGTCTTTAGACAACACTGTGTTCAGGTGGACTATAAGTCTTCTCTGAAATGAACAGCAGCATTGAACTATTGCATCCTAGCAAATAAAACATAAAACAACATGACAGAGCCTTGAGTGAAATGGGAACCTAGAGACACCTGAAGCCCATATGGCCAAAACGGGTGTTTGGCAAAAGCTGTGTAGATTTCCGGTCTTTTGAAGTCAACCTCATTCTGACATTCCTTAAGAGCAAGCTAATATGTTTGACCAGACATGCTAGAATGGATCAGTTCTCATCTTCAAGCAGAAGAGAAAGAAAATATGCTTTTTCAGGTGCTTTCCTGTCCCTCATGTAAATAAAATCTTGTGTTGTGTAACTAAAAATTAGGATGTATATAAATACTGTAAAGGATGTGGTCAGACTACTTTTGATATTTTTTTCTCTTTTTGTTTACTAAACCTTTAAAAACCTAAAACATTAATGTTTGCAGTATTGTGAGGCTTTTCTCTTGACTAGTATGTTACTGTAGAGCTGTTTGTGGGTTATTGCCTCTAGTGACAGCATTTGACATAGTTTGTATTTAGCTAGTCTTGAAGAATATTAATAACACTGAAGAATGAAATCTGTTACCATTAGAGTCAGTGGTAAAACCTGCAACGTTTCACACCTAAAATTAAAAAAAAAAAAAAAAAAAGGAAGATAAAAGCTGGGGAAAAACTGTGCCTGGAAATGTGGTGGATCAAAGAGGAAATTTGCTTGCGTTTTGTATGCCTGGAGATGGTGGCCCTATTTAAAAATATATTTGCATGCCACATACATAGACATTGTATTTACACACAATGAAGAGCAATCCTATGCAGAATTAACAACTTGAAAGTCAGGGCTGACAGATGCTGTAACGGGGAAATGATGTACAGAGAGATGAAACTCTGAGTGTGAGGTTAATGGTTATGCCTGGAGTAGATCCAGTCCTCAGTGTGTCTTAGTGTACTGCTAGACAACACACTGTCATGTCTTGCCTTCTTCAAACAGAGACTAGTTCAGCTGGTTGGACGCTCTAAGACTGTACTGGTTTAAAAACATAGGAAAGGACCTCTTAGGAGCATTACTGATTGGCTGATGATTGTACAGTGAGTCAATTTAGTATTTACTAAAATTAATCTTATTTCTGTATTAGTTTTATTTCACAACTATCAGATAAATTAGACAGATTACCTGACATGCTATGCAGATGCAAGTGTCAGCACATGGGAGAAATGGAGAGGCATAATGCATTTCAGGTGGGAAAGCTTTTTTTTCTTTTTAATAGGGTTGCATTTTATGTATGTAGTTAATTCAGTTGTCAAATTGCATTTTTAGTGTATTATTGTGTATCTCTAGCATGATGGTGAGTGACTGTCTAGTACAAACTCTTAGGTCGTAGTAGCAAGGTAATTAGAATCGGAACAGTTATCTTCTATTCAAGATTGGATTCAAATAGCTTCACACTGAACGTGAGATCAAAATTTTGCCCACTGGCAGTTATGAGTAACAGTATTGATGCTCCTTAAGTAGTGAACTCAGAAGTTTAATCACACACCAAAGCCAGATTGGAGAAGTAAGTGAATAAAACATACATACTAATGACAAAGTTAACATCTCATTTGATGCTATAGATAAGGACAAAATACGCACAGAAATTATGTACTTAGAGAACTGGATTAGGAGGCTAAACAGGATATCAGTAGAGAGAGATTATGATTTGAAAAGTCCCTCTCTATCTTGTTATTAAGATGAGATAGAACTCTGCAGTGTTTGTTGTTCATTTAATATTGTATGGAAACTGTTGAATCATGGCC
Organism: Oreortyx pictus; assembly: GCA_036925125.1. Taxonomy (NCBI): domain Eukaryota; kingdom Metazoa; phylum Chordata; class Aves; order Galliformes; family Odontophoridae; genus Oreortyx; species Oreortyx pictus. Next base: position 14,603,158 of record JAUPFR010000008.1, on the reverse strand, counting down.
TGAACCACTGATTGATCACCTGAGGCAAGCACTGAGTCAGCTGCAGGAGCACAGGTGAAGGCAATTCACCTGTGTGACCAGAAGGGGTGGAGTCTGGCTCCACCTCTCCCAGACCCCATTTAAGGGCTGACCACCACTGAGGAGGGGTCTTTTGTTGGAGGCCCTCCCCTGTGGAGTTTGAGGTGAGTCTTGACTATAAGTGACAGGTGAGCCCTTCCTAATTTACTGGCTGTCTTTATGCCATCTGGATAAAGCCATACAAAAATATACCATCCACCTTCATTATTTTGTGCAGGTGCTATTCTTTCGGGGTGTTCACCCTACAAATATGTTATTTGCAAAACAGTATTTAACAAAGTAGTTTTAGTAGCAAAGTAGTTTTAACAAAGAAGTTTTAGAAATCTTCAGTGTCTTTTAATATTTCACATTTATAACATAAAATAACGCGGCTGTTTTAAAGGTTATGGTAAAAGGAAACAAAACCTCATTTTTGGTTATATAATATGAAATGAGCATAACTAGAGATAATTTAGAAGTTTTCTCTGGTCTAAAGATGATGTTATGTTTACTGCATTTGGCTTTTACTTTCTTTTCATTAAGTTCTTAGAGCAAATACACAATTGTTTCATCTTTAACTTCAGATAATCAGTTGCAGGCACTAGAGATCATGTGATGAGCAATGTACATTTTATATGCATACAGTTATAATAATTTAGAACATCATCTTAAGTCTATTTATGATAGTCTAATGACTGAAATGTTTTACCATTGTGTGGGATATTTTATAAGTGAAGTTTTAATGGGTGAATCAGTAACACCTGGCTGTCTGGAATGCTTTTCTTTTTCCTCGTTAGACATTTAAATACATCTCTGGAAGGCCCAAGGGGTGTGATGTGACATGTAAGCTCTTAAAAGGAGGAAAATTAGTTCTTGATACCATAATGATCAGTGGGATGAACGTTTGCACACTTAGCATTAATGCTGTTAAATAAGAGTTTGATTAAGACTCTTAAGGTTTTTCTTCCATTTTTTTTTTTTAATGCCCTTTCTAGTTTCACTTTGTGAAATTAAAGAAGGAGCTGATATTTTTGCTTCTGCCTCTGGAGGAATCTTGAATCTCTTTATAGCCTTCTTTCGTCTTACTGCTATTGTCTGTTTTCTTCTCAAATAATCTGAAACACCAGCAGAGCTTTTTAGCTTGTTAGCATATTAGACACCTAAGTACCAACCATGCAGGAATGCAGATTCAGTGTGATACTGCTCCTAATGAAATATCTACTATTGCATTCTTAAACCCAGAAATGCATTTTCTATTATCGCATGAAAGTGATGTATTTATAACTTTTTTTTTTTCTTTCCTCAAAAAACGTTCAGGGTTTTTCTTTTTTTCTTTTTTTTTTTTTTAATTTATTTTGTATCCTGTCATTTGTTTCAAGTGTATAAAACATAAGAATGGTAAAATCTCAATAACTGGAACTTTCTGCAATAAGTGTGAGATTTTGTTCTGATAGTTACACATGTACACATGCATATATAAACGTTCTCTGAAAATTCATGTATCTTTAGGCTTGACCTTCCCTTGTAGTAATTCATCACAAATCAGAAAGGATAGTACGCAGAGTCCAGCACGTCTGAACCAGTGAGAAAAATGAGTTACTGTGTCAAACTTTACAATATTTGCTAACAGATAGCATCTGTGGTAACTTATCCAGGTATTGGGGATGGGACTTGCCTTGAACTTTTCTAATAAAAAAAAAAGTTATCTTCAAATGTATCTGGGGAGAATGGCTGGTGGCTAAAAAAGTAGCTGTAGAAAAGGCTTTTTATATCACTTGTGGAGTTTTCACTGGGAAATATTTTTGCTTATACCATAGTTATCTTTGGATTCACCTCTGGGTGGGACCTTATTCTGAAAACCAGAAAATAATGCAGATAAGGCATTTTAGGCAAGAGTTTTCTAAGAATATTTGAGTGCCAAAGAAGTGAGGCTGTCCAACATTGCGTTCAATTTGCTTTCTTATTGCCCTATTTTGTATTAACTGACAGTTTAATTTCTTGGTATTCCTTTTTTTATGCATTCAAGTGTTTTTATTTTATTGTCATTTTAAATTCTTTGCGCAAGAAACCTTCAGAATAGCACACTAGGATGTTGAAGTTTGGTTCATCTGTTCCTATATAGTTAGGTGAAAGAGAAGGAAAATGGATGGCTGCTTGATGACTTTCCTCTGTTCTTGCTGTGTGGATTAGATTATCTAGGAATCATTTAATCTGTGGCTACTTCATGACTATTTGGAAGTCCTGGGTCCTTAAGATCCTCTTGTGATGCCTCCTGTTGCTGTCTGTCACCTTATGTGTTTATATATGCACCACTTACTTTTAACGTTCAACTTATGTTACTAATAGATGGGCTTTCAGTGTACTGATTTATAATGATCAGCAAAGAAAGACTTCTTTTCTACAAAGTAATGAAAATAACATTTATTCTTATAATTACATTTCATTGGAAGCTAGACTTTTGATCACTGCAAATAGTGAATTTCCATCTTAAGTTGAATGACAAGAGAAATAGAACTCCTTGTGTGTACACAAGGCCAACGTATTATGTGTCTGCAATGCACAGCATTTGCATGGCCCTTTTCTTAACAGAACTCAAAGCGCTTTCCAAGGTTATTAGGGATGCAGAACACCTCAACAAGGTAAGCCTTAGACTTCTCAGTTTACAGAAAGAATAAATAATGAGACGATTTAGAAGCAAGCTAGAGTCAGAAACCAGACTTCCTGTACTGAGGGGCTCCCACTAATCAATAGACATTCCCATTCTGGAGATAGGCTAAAACACTGGTGATATTCTGTTGTACACAGCAAACTTATGCCTGCAAATGTTTGCCCTCCGGTGCTCACAATTCAGCATCAGACCCCAAACACATCTGAGGAAATAATTTGATCCTTTTACAAATCAAACCCAACATGCACTGTTTAATAGTGTAATGCGCAAATAGCGACACAGATGTTGTTTTCCAGTTTTTTGTATTATTGAGTTAGGCTTTGTTTTGGAGTCTCAATTCAAATTGTAAACAAATTATTTTTGCATATGGATCAATGTAAACTTAATAAACTTTATGAAAAATTTATATTAAAACCAAGATACTTTTTTTCTGCATCATAGCAATTTTTTCCCATACTACAGTGATGAATATATTTCAAACACAAGGTTATATTTTTTTTTTACCATCAATAGCTTTAATAGTATTAAAAACATCATAAAGCAACTAGTATTTACTAATTTTGAGAATGGAGTTATTTACATAAATACATTAAAATAAATGTATTCTTTTCAAACATATTTCAATTCTGATTGTTAAATGTTACTTCAAATTTTTTATTTATTTTTTCCAGATAAGTTTTGTACTTTTAGGGAGTTTGATATATCTTTTATATTCCAAATGTATTTAATTAGTTTACAATTAATTAGGCAGTAAATTATAGAATGGCTTAAAGTATATTCTCTTCATGTGAAATCCATCAGATTTTAGCTTTTCCACCCATTACTGGTTCAGTTGTTTATGTTGTACCAGGCTTTTTGACTCTCTTGGTGGAAACTCCTTCCATCTCTCGGTTCTCAGCGAAGCATCTCCCTGCAGAGAACCTTTTCTGTTTTGCAGAAGTATTTCCTGGTTCTCAGGCACTCCTACTCTTCAAGTGTAGGTTTCTCACAATTGCCTGCTTTTGCTGAATTTCTGTTTGATTTTGATTTGCTCCTTCCCTGAAGGTATTGTGAGTTTGACAGTTACACTCTTTCATTTATTCCCTATCAGACAGTCTTGCTAATAAGATGAAGATTTGCATTAAGCAAGAATTAAGGCTAAACATTTAGGTACCATGCTGGAAGTGAAGTTTACTAGTAGAGCTTTCTTTTCTCCTGCATCATTATCTCTCCTTGGCTTTTGAGCACTGTTTTCATTATTTCTGACAAGTTCCCAGGTGAATCAAACCAGATCTTTGGCTCAGGGTTTCGGGTATTCATCCATCTTCTGAGTGCCGTCATCTGCCTCATCACTAAAGCTAGACTTTCCAAATTCTTCCTATCTTTCTCTTTCATCCTAGTCATTTTTTCTACTTTGTGTCTACTACTGTTGCAGCCTTGAAAACTCATATTTCTTGTACATTTAAAAGGTTAGACTTTAAATAGAGGCGTAGTTGATTTCAACATCTCTTAGTAAAACAAAATTGTTTTATTTTGGATTTTTAGGACCGTGAGTTCTTTGTTCATTACCTTATTATTGCCTCATTTTTTTCTCAACACAATCTTTCAGGCCCAGTTGAAACCTGCCGGCATACTCCTATTTAATCTGAGTCAATACATCAGTTAAGCAAATACTTTTGTCAGGTTCCTGATGCCTATACAGACAGATTGTAATGCACACAGATAACAAATGTGGCAGCAAGTTGCTGTGCCTGGGCATGCTTCCGAAAGGCGGTTTCTCCTTTCCCCTGCGTTTCCTCAGCTTTCAGGTTTACAGTGATCACGAAGCACAAAGGTAAATGTTAGCGTGGAACAAACAATCTTATTTTACCAGAATACTTATTTTTAGGTATATGGACAAAGCTTTAAAAGTTCTGTGTTTTGTAGCTTAAAATCTTCTTGCATCAACCTATGCAAGTAAAATTAATTTGACTTTGGTGAAACTAATGCGCTTATATGAAGTTTTGACCTGTATAACTGGTGTTCTCTTCCAGTTGAAATATAGTTTAGAATTGTTTTTTTTATCCTATCAAAAGTGCACAATTGTTGTAGTTTTAGACAATTGAAGATAAACTTTTAGAACACATTGTTTTTTTTACAAAAAACTTAAAATTTCTAATATAACATCTAAATGGAACATGCCTTTCCTAATTTGACAGAAAGATCTCTTCACTTTAATTATTGCAGAAATTGAAATGCTATTTACATTACTGATTTTAGGTTTGCAATTTTGTTCAACATAGATAATAAACTTTCCCAAGAATGGGTTCTAATTCCTAGGTTTCATTCCTAGCAGATGTGAGACAGGAAATCAAAGAGAAAAAGGAACTGTTTTCTGCTACATGAGACAAATGTAAATGCAAGAAGTTCAGCTTTGTACTCTTTCAGTTAAAGGGATGTGTATTTACTGTAGATTTAAAGAAGGAGTGGAAGTTCTGTGCTCTTTTTAGGTTAAGTAGTTAATCCATGTTACTGGGTGGTTTATGATGGAACATGGAGGCATCTTGTTGATTTTAGGATGGGTTCAGGGACTGAGAAATGAATAAAGACAATCGTAAAATTTAGGGTTTAATGCCAGTGCTGAGAGTGATTAGGTTTGACTTCAAAAATAGGTAGATATTGGGAAGGCATCAACTCTCAAATCCTGGAATGACGGAAAGTAACAGACAGTGATGAAATGAAGTACATTTTTCTACCACATCACTCAACCAAGATAATGTATGCCTCTGTAATAGATGAAGGATACCTCTCCCTGTGCCTTTCCTGTCCTTCTCCACCGTATATATAACACATATATTAAAATATATCTGTGAATGAAAAAATTATTAGGCATAAACTTTGATTCTTAGAAGCTAGAAATAATGTCGTCTTTATTGTTTAGAATACAGTATTAGCAGAGCTTTTAGAACTGAAGATGCAAGTTGCAGGGAAAATTTAAAGAACAATCTAGGGATCCTAGAAAACTTTTTTACCTAGGTTAGTATGCTAATATTTATGTCGGAACAGTCTGTAAAGTAAATATGAAATCTGTAGCTCAAAAGTTGATTCTTGGCCTTAAAAAATAAAAATAAAAAAACAAATGGAGTGATTTCTGTCTAGGAAAAAAGTGTGGCTTGATACAGTAGTATGACATGCATTTTGATAAGCTAGAAGAGAAAATTCAGCTTTTTGTTGAATTATGTTTATGGATCAGGCCTCTGAGATAACATCCTTCCTCATATGACCTGTTCAAGTACTTCACACTTTGAATAGGCAAAATTGACAATGTAATTATTTCATCATTAATTTCAAGAGCAATACGAAGAAAAATATTAAACATTGAAATGAAGGCATGGGCTAGGGATCACTGCCTCATAATATCTCTTAACATTTGTACATTGCTTGCATTTTCCACAGTGTGAACAATGAACCTTTTTTCTATTTTCAAGCTATATGGCTAGGAGTTCACTGATAATTTTTTCTATTGATTTCATTTGCATGTGGAAATAAACCTTTCTGACCTATTTTGTTTTGTATTACATTTGTCTTTTTTTTTTTTTCCTTAATTTGCAGGGACTGCGATGTTCCTATTGTTTTTAGAATTCAGAATTTTCTTAATGGTCAAAGCACTCATTAGAAAGAAAGCATAAAGCAACATTACTTTTTAAAATTAATTGAATCGTTTATTGCAGTTCTACCTTTGTGTTACCTGAAGCAGAGAATTTTGTTTTGTTTTGAGTCCTTTCATCCATAGAGAAATGGAGATTAGCCTTTGGCCAAATTCGTTCTTTCAGGCTCTTTTAGCATTCAGTAACTGTTTACTTATCCAGGAATAAATGGGTAAAAACACAGTTAAAGCTTCCAGCTGCAAAGTCAGCTACCTTCTTAAAATTCAGCCTCATGAGCGCCATTCAGCTGAGGGCTTGCTGATATCAGCCATTAACTGCCTGTTGTATGTAACCTCCCCTTGTCTTACACAGAGCTGCACACGAACGTCTGGTACTATACAACAGACCTCCAGTTCATGCCATGAGAGAAACAAAAGCAGTTTAACTTGTGATCAGTGATCATATGATACTCTTACAGGGCGCAAGCTCAGTCAAGTAGAACTAGTAAATCATTAAATATTCACTCAACAGCATTCCTGCTGAGCAGAACATCGCAATAATATTTTTTTCTCTAAGTTACCAGTCCAACGTTACTGGGAACCTGGATTTGTCTAACTGAAATTACTTCCAGTACTGAATTAATTTTAAAAAGTATAAAACTCATTCCATGTGATATTAGCCAAAAGTATACAGTTATGTCTCTTGCATATTTGAGCTTTATTTCTTGTTTTTCTCAGTGAATTTGGGGCTTTTAAAGTGTAAGTAGCAGTGGTAGTGATGTGCTAATTCTTTTAAATAGCTGAGCTGGAAAAGATATTTTTTTTCCATACATTTCTGGTTTTCCTGTGTTTGTGGCTGTTCATTTCAGATTGTGTGCGGATACAATAGAATATAATTTTGAAAAGATGTTAAAATAGGTAATTATTATTCCCTCATATGAAAACTGAGGTTAAATTGTTCATACATTAAATATCATGTTTATAGTAATTATGACTTAAATGATTGTTTCTTTTCTCAATATTGTAATCATAAATTAAGAAATGGATTGCAAAAGATCTATATTAACTTCTTTTTAATAGTGCTGAAAAACATTTGGCAGTTCTGTTTCCAACATGATTTAGAGGGAAAAAGAAAATAGTATCCATACAGCTGTTTTAAAAACAGAAGTTTAAGATACAGAAGAATTTTATGTATGTGACGCATTTCAGAGAGCAAACCAAGACTGAGGTGTCTTAACCAAGCCAATCTCATAAGCAACACAGGACATGCTTATGTACTTGCTGTTCTTCTAAGTAAAAATGATTAAATCTCTGTATGTGGACATGAGAGTAAATTTCCCAAGCAATATATCTGCTTGTAGGAATAAACCGGAGTCCTTTGGTGTCACAAGGGGAAATTAATGAAGTAATGGTAGTCTACAGGTGTGTATGTACAGGTGTGCCTCTTCTAATCTTCTCTGGCTGAAATGCATAGAAGTGAAAATGCTAAAAGGTGACCATTTTTTGGGTGCTCCTCTTTAGAAGGAATATGAAGTAATAAACATTGTGTATTTTATTTGATATGTAACTGGGAGCTTCTCAAGTACTCTTTATGATAACAGCACTATAAGTAATAAAATCACATTAAAATTAGAATTTTAGCATGTATAACTGTGTAAACTGCTTGATACACCTTTTTCCTTTTGTGTTATATTATCCTCCCTGTTAATATGTAATCTTGTGAATGTGAAACCAACAGGAGCTTTGACTACAGTTTTTTTCTTTTAAAATTCAGTATTAGATGACACAGTTTTTGAAGCCCAATTTAATAGAACATATTTTTAGTGGAAAGTGCTGTTTTATTGTGGTAATGAAGTATTTGAGTGTAGCTCAAGTACTGGATTTGACTGCAAAAAAATAAATAAAAAAGAGATGTTTAGCACAAAGGTGCTTCAATGAGAGAAACAAAATGAATCCAGATTTAATAGTTGTATTTCTACTTCAAGAAATTGAGCAGTTTTGGCTTTTGAAATTGTGCTGTTGGAGAAATCGTTTTGCCAAGACTAAAATATCTCGTTCATTAGTTTGTTTCTAATAATATATTCTAAAGATATGAGCTACAGAAAATGAATAGTCAAAGTACTTCATTTCCATTTTAACTTTGATATTCCTTGCATCTTATAATAACAAGAGTCATGCTAGTTGGTAGGTAGGTGCTGAGACTTAGTTCCACCATGGAAACTTCACAAATCATTTGAAAGGCCTTTTTTTTTTTTTTGGGTCACTCTGTTGTCTGTGAACTTGTGGTTAAAGAACAATTAAATCTCTGTTATAGAAAGCAGACCTATAGACATCAGATTTGCTACCATGAATCTCCATTTTCCTCTTCTATATGAAGTATGGAACTTCTGCTTCATGCTGATATTCAAGTTACTTCTGCTAAGTTCTGGTCCGGAAAAAAAGCAACCAACCAAACCAAAAGTATTGACTCCAAAGGCATTACTATTTGGAAAGCTAACACAGTGTAGGAAGTGTAAATTCTATGGAACAAGAGCAAGTGTAGTCTTGCACCTAGGGAGGAATAGCTGCATGCACTGGTACAGGTTGGGGGATGACCTGCTGGAGAGGAGCTCTGCAGAGTGGGATCTGGGTGTCCTGGTGGATTACAGGTTGACCATGAGCCAGCAGTGTGCCTTGGTGGCCAAGAAGGCCAATGGCATTCTGGGGTGCATTAAAAAGAACGTGTCCAGCAGGTGGAAGGAGGTGATCCTCCCCCTCTACTCTGCCCTGGTGAGGCCTCATCTGGAATACTGTGTCCAGTTCTGGGCTCCCTGGTACAAAAAAAAAAGATAGGGATCCCCTCTAAAGAGTCCAGCAGAGCGCCACAAAAATGAGAGTGGGCCTGGAACACCTCCCTTATGAGGAAAATCTTTCAACTTGGGTTTGTTCTGCCTTGAATAAAGAAGGGGATCAGAGGGGATCTGATCCATTTCTATAAATATCTAAGGAGTGGGAGACAAAGGGACAAGGCTGGACTCTTCACAGCAGTGTGTGGTGATAGGAGAAGGGGAAATAGTCACAAACCGAAGCATAGGAAGTTTCCCACAAATGTGCGTGGGAACTTCTTCACAGTGCAGTGATGGAGCACTGAAACTTCTCTGAAGATGCTGCAGATCCACCTGGTCTAGGGAGCTGCTTTGGCAGGGGGATTGGACTCTGATCTCTGGAGGTCCTTTCCAACCCCTACAATTCAGTGATTCTGTGAGAACTCTGGATTACAAGTCTTATGGGGTGTGACTGAGTGAACTGGGACTGTTTCCTCTAGAGGAGACTCAGGGAAGACCGTTTTGCCCTGTAGAACTACCTGACAGGAGGCTGTGGCAAAGTAGAGATCAGCCTCTTCTCCCATGCAATTAGTGGTAGCACGAGAAGGAATGGACCGGTTGCACCAGGGAGATTCAGACTGAATGAAAAATTTCTTCTCCGGGAGAGCAGTCAGGCACTGCCCGGAGTGATTCTATGATTCTAATGGCAAGGAACTTCTCTGAGAAATGTTGCAGTGCTTTGATAAATTACTGTCACTTCAGAATTAAAGAGTGACAGATCTTTATATTTGATTGGTTCACATAGTCACACAGAATCACAGAATTGCAAGGGTTGGAAGGGGCCTCTAGAAAGCATAGAGTCCAATCTGCCTACTGAAGTAAATTCCCTACAATAGGTCACTCAGGTCAGGGTCCAGGTGGGTCTCAAATACTGCTATAGAAGGATATTCTACAACCTCTCTGGGCAGCCTGTTCCAGTGCTCCATCACTGTTACCACAATGAAGTTCTTCTACATGTTAGTGTGGAAATTCCGATGTTCAAGTTCGAGACCATTACTCTTTCATAGTACCTCAGCTGATCATGAAGTAAAAATAGATTAGGAAAGAAACCTTTTTTAAGTGTAAAATTTCAGATCATATTGAATTTATTCTGTTGTTTTGTGCGCTTGTACTCCTAATATGAATTCAAGCACCTGTTGACAGAATTTACTGTATGCCCCAGGCTTATTTTCTCTCTCTATTTGATTTCAGAGTCATTGTCTCCTTCTGTAGTAATTCTGAGTTGTCTGCTTGTAGTATTGGTATTGGTTCTACACAGTTTTTGTATGTTAAGGATAAAAAAAGGGGAATATTCATGCCACACCCCCCACCAGTTTAGTGATGTATCCTTATTACCATAATTCCCTTTGGTGTTTCCACTATTCTACAATAAGCATAACATCAACTTATGTGAACAGTCTTAAAATTCACAAAGCATTTGTTATGCTATATAAAATGTGTATGCTTTTTCTGAAAGTGTCATCTTATTAGCAACTGCAACCAATTCTGGTTCAACTGTTGATTTAAAGGGACAGAGACATATGACTCCACAAATAATAAAGGATATCCTGTTCATTTGGTCCTTTGTCTGCTTGCTCAGTGCAAGCTGTGGGCTTCAGTATTGACTTTTGTTTTGTAACAGTGTTTAAGAAATATTGCATATTTTTATTGTATCATGAAGATAGAATTGTGCAAAATAATTATGACATACTTCTAGTGAATTAAGCACCAGTGAACAGATTCCATGTTGATAAAGTAGACATGCACTGATGGAAATCTTTGTTCTGTGCTGTATAACATTTACCATTCATGAGATAAAACAAAATCATTAGAGATAAGGATATATTTGGAAAAAAATATTGGAAAACAAGTAAATTATGAGAAAGTGGAAGTCAGACTGGTTACTGGCAAGCAGTTTTCATTTTAACATAGCCAGGTGGAAACACTGTATTTGCAAGCTATGATTATAGACCAAGGACTTTATCCTAGAAATCAATAACTCTGAAAAAGACTTGTGGTTGCTTAGCTGAATGTGCTCTCCCAGCACACAGATCTGATACAGTACTTTAAGGTATGAAGTATGAGGGGGAAGTTTAATACTATCACTGTGTTTGTTTGTGGTAGAAGTACTGTGAAAATACAGTGTTTAGTTTTGGAGAAACCTGTGGTTCTATGAAGGTACTAGGAGACTAAAAAGGCAACTGATTTTTGGGTGGTGGGCAAAGAGATTTCTTAGAAGAATAGATAACATGAGTTAGGGTGAGAAATTCTAGGAAATTCTAGTTTGGGTAAATAAGGGAGTCTTAAAAATAATCACCAGTGGTGTTCACCTAATGGGCTGCAGGCATTAAAAGAAACAACTCTTGCACCTGAAATTTTACACACTCAGCACAGGGAAAAAGAATTTTAATAGCAATGGTAATTTGTTGGAGCATGTTTCCTAGAGTGAAGACAGGTTGTACATAGATGGCAGGTTTTTAGTTGAGACTGGAAGTGTTCATTACATGTAAGCCTTCTGAGGAAGTCGAGTTACAGTTGAAACAAATTAAAAAAAAAAAAGTGCACAGCCCTCAAAATGAACAGTAACTCCTTTGATTTACCAGAAAATTAAAAATCCTCCTGTCCCCCCTGAACTATATTATGTCCTGAAGATGAGCACGTTTGTGCGGAATAGTTTTTAGACCTGAAGGATATACTTTGTCGAGTGCTTTCTTCGTTTTATAGGTAAAAAAACTCTAGTTATAAGTTTTATTCATGTAGGAACACAGCCCTCCAGAGAGGCAGAATCCATTCAGTCTTTTGGGGGAACAATGTTCATGAAGTCCATTATCTCAAGAAATAGAGTTCCCACCAGTGTTTCATGGCCACACTCCAAAGCCAACTTTTGGGAAACTCACTGCCCTTTTTGAACTCCTCATCACCACATAAAATTTAAAAGTGAATGTAATAAAACTTTTCTTATTCTATATTTATTATTGTAAGAATTGACCATGTAATGTTGTTCACCCTGCTCTCATCACATGTTTCTGAAACAAACAAAAACAAGAAGTCTCAGACTGCTCTACAATGCTTTACATAGAACATTTCTTTGTTTCGGATGGAGTTTATATAAATTCAAATCTGAAAGCATCACCTTTACAGTGACCTTAACAGCGTTTTTATTCATGTACAGAACAGTTTTTCTTTTGAGAGTTTTTCACAAATTTTTCTTACATTTTCCATACCTATTTTTGATTGTCTCTTCCTCTTATTGTGTCTAGTGCCTCCCAACATCTTTGGTTTGTTTCAGTAAAAGGCAGGTAAACATACTAATTTGGTACTGCTCACAAGGCAGTATAGTTTATTGCTTTTGCATCTTTCATCTTCAATTTGTGAAGAATATTATTTCCTGTTCCTTTTTTTAATCATTCCTGTTGGCATTTTTGTTTTCTAAGCAGGTGCTTTACAAATTAATGATACATCAGTTAGCCACATGAATTTGTTTCCCAATTTTCCTGTATTTGTATTATGCTATGTCATGCAAGTCGTAAAGCCTACATGCACTTCCCCTGACATCTTGGCTTTAAAAACTGGCTGTGACATTCCCTTCTTCTGGCTATCCACTCTGGCAACAAATCTGAACATAGACTTATAAATCATCAGCTTTCAAGAAGATTTTACATAATGGCAGGTGGTAGCTGAAAAGCCAAATGGAAGAGGCAAAGTGAGTCTTGTTGTACGTGCTGAGCCTTCATCCTGGGAAAGAAAAAACAGTCATAAAAAGAGAAATCCCACTTTGTAAACACATGAACAGTTCATCCTGCCAGCTGTCAGGTCATAATAAGGTGTCCATTTCTAATTGAGATCCAGATGTGAAACCCTTCAGAAGTTATTTTGTCTGACTCTTGTCTCCTCCTACCTCAAACCTTGCAAAGTTTTTCTGCAGTCAGGTCATCAACTCTGGAGAAAAGAAAACAGAAATCTGTTCTGCAGTCTTTTTTTTTTTTTTTTTTTTTTTTTTTTTTTCCTTCTCACTGTAATGTTGGTGAGCATTTCTTCTAGTAACAACACCAGTTTCATCTTTGCCCGCTTTCTGGTTCCTGTAAGCATATTCAATTAAATAACATTTTTTCATTTAACTAGAAAAAGTCCCTTTAAAAGTTTCCATTGTAAACCAGTGCTCCTGTTCCTGTTCTACTGCTGTACTACTTTGATCCTGCGTACTTATTCTCATATTATCATGATGATATATCACAAAACTTCGAGTATGTACATCTTTTTTTGCTTATCTTTCAGTTTGTCTTTGTTGATTGTTGTTTGCTGATGACTAAAAGTTCTTTAAAAGAACACATTATTTGACAAGTCTATTTCCTCAAAACTGTCCCTAGAAAAGTACTGGAATGAATGTCAGGTTTGAGTTGTTGAGAAAATATTTTCTATCTGGAGTTGTATGACTCTTTTGCTAAATGTTGTTTCATGCCTTCTAGTATGTTCTGAAGAAAATCATATTTCTGCATCTTAGCTCACATTGCAAGCAATATCCTCACTAGCTTGAAAACGCAGAATTTTCATTAAAAAACCTTTTCCACTGGCAGCTTTCCTTACATTCTGAAAGCCTTCAAAAGACACTGTAAAACATGAAGCTATCATATAAAACTGATTTTATATTTGCCCAGTGTCAAGCTACTTAGTGCAAATAAAATTTTGTGCCAGTCAGCTGGAGATGTGTTACAGCCACGTGTTAAAGCCTGGCCTGTTAATTACAAATGGTTTGCCTGATGCACAGATTCAATGGAAAAACGTTTGCTTTGGCAGTATGTAGTTTTTCAGTGCAGTCACCAGAATATTGCACAATAGCAATTATGGGAACAAGGAAAATGCCCAGGCTATTTAAGTGAACACTTTAATGCCAATACATTTTTTTTGTTTGTTTTTTTTTGTTTTGTTTTGTTTTTGTTTTCTGGCAAAAGCAACTAGGATAAGAGGATATTTGAGTTATTGTAGCAATTAGTTTTTCTAAGATGTCTATCTATATGAAATGTTTCACAGTAGGAAAAAAAGCCAACAACTCTGTGGTAGAATACAAAGTTTATTACATTTCTAGACTACATTATCCTTGTCAGCTAGATTAAAGCATTCTCCTAGTTTCTGTCCTATATTACCATAACAAGTGAGGAAATAATGTAGTGTTGTTACACAGAGCAGCTTATAAATTTTGACATAAGTGTGAGAGAAGTCAGTTGAAATGTGAAGCAACCAAGAGGAATAATTAGGAACAGCAGAATGATCTCAGTAATATGACAACAGTTTCTAAAGCACCCCACAGGACTGAAATCATCAGGTTTGCTTGACCTATATCTTTAATAATACAGCTCATTGCCCTTGTATTGAAGCTAGAGGGTAGGACAAAGTGTAAGCTTTATCATGTTTTAGGAGAAATTGCAAAAAGTTTATTTATTAACACAGCACAAAATGGCCCAGTTCTTTGATTACCAAACAGGAAAGCATGTTGGGCCACAGTTCACCACACAGAACGCTTCACAGTCAGGCTTGGCTGGCAAAAAATATTATGTAACACTCAAATAAGATAAATGGCAGCACTGGCAGTGGAAATAACCTTCTGTTTAATTAGAAAATAAGAGCTATATGGGACAATAAAAATGGTTACTGCTGCCCTCAGTCACTGTTTAATAAATATGATAGTGCTGAAGATAATGCTAAGTGTTATTTATTTGTGCAATATCACGGGTTCAGTAATTGTTCATGTTCTTGATAGTTACCCTGCATGTAGAATGACTCCCTTTCACACTTTCTTTGTTTAATTCTTAAAAAAAGCATAATGATTTTTAAACCTTTAAACTGGTTTTAAAAGGCATAGATGGATGATTGAAGTTCATTCACCTCTGTAACCAAACTGGGTTTTCCTAGCTGACCTTTGGGATAATTAGCCTTGAAATATAGTAGTTCTATACTTTTCTATCTGGATTGTCTCCCTTGAATGTTTTTGTGTCTATGAGAGTAGAGCGTAATTCAAGTTTTTTTGCTATCCATTTCATCGTGGCTGTGCCTGTAGTTAGTGCAGTTTTATCGTCTGGGTTTAGCATGGGTTTAGCTTCCTCTGGAGTAGAAAGTACTGAATATTCAGGTACAGTGCTGAAGACAGATGATCTCAGAGAACTGTTCTCTCTAAAGGGAATAGTTCTTACTAGTAAATTGAGCATCAAATTGTGTTGTGTGCATAGGTATCAAAACTTTCCTTTCCCTGTACAGTATGTTTATGAGATATGGGCATTATTACGAGTTCCATGTACTTAGGAGTCCACACATACTTATCAAATGCTTGATAGAAAAGCAGAGTAGGGGATGCATTTCACAATATGATTTTACAGGCTTGGTATTTCAGGCCTAATGAGTTTTGTCTCAGTCTTTCTATTTTGAATCTACAGTAAGTACAGGGATTTTGAAAGGATATCATAGTCTTTGCCTGTATTTATCCAAGGGAAAATTTCAGCAAATGTTTCATCAATAAGTTTTAGCCCCTTCTTCCTTGCTTACTTCTCCTTCCCAAAATGTAGGCTGTATGTCAAGAAGCAAAACAAAACAAAACCCCTTTTCTTCACACAATTCACTTTAAGCTTCAAAATCCTCCAAAATCCCCCATCTCTCTTTGCAGTCTGGTTCCCACTCTCCAGCTTTCCTCTTCTCCCTCTGAAAGAAAAAAGCTCTTCTTTAAGGGACTGATAGGTTGTAGAGCGATGCTTAGCAACAACATTCCTGTGCCTTAAGTAGCTGCAAGCCCCTAGCTGAACCCTTTGATGTGACTGTCAGGGCAGATTTATTTTGTTTTAGCACATTGTCTACTTGTCCAGATGTATCAGGAGATAAAAAGGAGTCATGTTTACAGTCTTTTTGGTGAGTGGGAGGAGGAGGAGGAGATGTAATTAAATCGCATTTTTGATGAATCTCTGAGAGATCCAGATGAAGAAAACAGGAATTGGCTTGCATAGAGAGGGGAAACACACTTGCCAGCCCTAACACCTGACGTTGTCAGAAAATGAAGTGTAAAGCTGTAGCACAATGTGTTGATTTGGTTCTGCTGAAGCCTTTGACTTTTTTCATGTGCTGGTGGCTCACAAGAGTTCAGAAAGGCCCATTAGAAAGAAGAGGTGGTGCACGATAGGCTCTTTCCTGTGTGTCTTATTTAATATATTTGCTTGTCCAGGTTGAAAATAAGTGTGTTTTTCTCTAGAATGTTATTATTACAGATTACATATCAAAGGATTTCTGGCTGTTGTAAGCGGCTGTCAATCAAATACTAACAAAAAAAAAAAAGATAATTGAATCTCAGTGATCTTGCATATACAAATGTGCAGTGTAATGCAGACCTAGCTGAATTCTCCCATGGAACAATACCACAGATAAATCCATTTCTGTTTATTTGCTTTTTAACTTGCACATTTAGCAACACCACTCTGAGCTCTATTAATAACCTGCAGTGTGCAGTGACAAGTCTGATTCCAGCATTCGGTATGCTGTGGGTATGCCAAGTGAATAAAATGCTAGTTTTAATCTGCTGTTACAAAAGTTACTGTTTTTGCATTTTAAATAGGTTACACTACAGCACCCCCTTCTGCTGACTCAGTAGCGTGACCAGAAGTTTTAGATGCAGTTCAGTTTCCATATGGTAGAATGAAGGTGCCTTAAAAACGTTTTGAGCCTCCCATTTTTTTTTCAGTTCTCGTGCCTGTTAAGCAAAGGGTTGCTGTTATCGTTTAGTTTTTGGACCTTTCTTTCATTTTTGCAGTATTGTCTGTATGTCTGAAAAAAAAAAATAAATAAAAAATGGAGCTACCCAGAGGCAACAGAATGAAAAGCAAAGCAAAGCTTGCCTTCTAACATCACAAACAATTATGTTTGGTCAGTGAAACATACGTGCAGTTCTGCATTCCTCTGATTGTCGTTGACTTGAATATTTTTGGAAGTGATTGTATTATGTTACTGATTTAATTTACGAAACAGTCTCAGAGATTCCCATTAAAAAAAAATAAAAAAATCCTGCCTGATTCATCCTTGACTTTGGAAGATTTGTGGACATCAGTTTTACAAAAATAAGTGTAGAAGTTCTGAGTCATCTGTATTTCAAAATAACATTCCATAAAAAATAATATGCCTCAACACTATCAATAAAGTGTGACTAACTTGTTTGGGAAATTTCTGTTTATCTGTTGGCATTATTTGTGTGAAATTCGTGTGGAAATACTTCACAGTGTACTTTTATGTTCAAGATAACACATTCTAGAGCATGTAACGTAGAGCATTTCAGAAATGTCTCTCAGTCAGGGGGATTTAGACAAGAACGTTTAAGGAAATACTGCTGTGCTTTGTAGTTGTGATATCATAAGTTGAAAAATATGTAGAATGACTGGAGGAGAGTGTCGATCTAACAGGTTATCAATGTATTTCCCTTCCCATAAGTGATTTTTCTAGTCTTTGGCATGTTCTGGTATAGAATTCAGTACTGTTCCATCACTCCTTAGGAGCCACTGCGCAGTGAGTGGAACATAGGGAATAGCCATGCTTGAGCACTGGGGAGGGAGAAAATTCAAAGAACATTAACATCTGCTTGCATCTTGTGGCTCTTCCGTGGTTTGCTCTACCAGACACCTCAAAGAATATTTGTGTGTGATTTCTCAGAAATTTCTGGCAAGACTGTCAGTTTTCTGTTTCAGAATATGACAGGATTGTTTGTTTATTAATTTATTTTTTTTCATTTGATTTTACCAGAATGTGTACTCAGTGAATCCTTCTGCAGGCTGCCAATGCAAAGAATGTAGCATGTATGTTCCCAGAAGATTAACTGATGAAGATGCTGGTGAAGAAATTTAAAGAAAATATGTAAATTTCTTGGTTGAGTTTACTTTCCCAAACTCAGTGCAAGAGTCAAGGCAGTGACTTTCCCCTTATTCTTTTTTTTTTTATTATTATTTGAGTCTTATGTCAATAAGGATTCAGAAATCTATTTTAGGGAACAGTATTTAGCAACTTCAAATTTATTTTGTGTTGTGATTTGAAATTGTTTTATTCTCCTTTTAAAACTAAGCTCTAACTTTCACAGTGAATAGATTTCTTGTTGGGTTATATTAATCATACTCCTTTCATTCACTGTTGTGTTGCTAGCATTGGTAAGTGATCCTTTAGGGATAAATTCTATTATCTAGCATAATGAAAAGTACTGAGCCACTTGAGGAGTGAGATTCAACTTGTCACAAAAGAAAATATTACTGTCTGGGATGTGATTAGGGAGAAGTTGTTTCCTGCAGGTCATGAAACTGAACCTAATGAGCAACAGAATCTCTTGCATTCTTTTGCTGCTAAACACAAGTAGCTAAGATGTAATTTTTAAACAGATAAAATGCAAATATAATAGGAAGCTACTCTGTTTGTTTGTTTTTCTTCTATATAAAAGAAATAGCATTAGGAAGATGCTGAAATACTTGGCTTTGAGTGACAGAAGTTGAAAGTACTTGTTCTTGGAAGTCAAAAAGCCTATTAGGTGTTTTCATATGCTATGTGTTACAGTAGAACAAATCAATTTGGGCTTCTTAGATGCAGTCATTGCCTTGTGATTACGTTTGTGTAAAGTCTTGGAGCCTTTGATCAAAGGCATTTGTGACTAGGTCTAATCCAAACTCTTTAAGGTGTTTAACTTGCCAGGGGAGGGGGTAGGCGGGTGGGGCTGATAACAGTTGGGATTAAAATTTAGTTTTGCTGAACTTTTGTATTGAAAGGATTTCTATTATACACTGCTTCCTTTTCCATACAGAAGATGGATCATTGAATAAACGTAAAAAGGAAAGAGGATATGGGAGGAAATGGGTGGGAACTCTGAATTAATCTTCTGAAGAAAAATGTTTGATCAGCGGGTAGGAGAGATGAAAACCTCTGATGTTGACAGCAGGCAACTTTCTGACTGGTGTCTGATTGACAACTTTGATGCTCCAGTGGGGAGCTAGACTCCAGCGGTGCTCAGGCATCCTCTGTCTGTGGGTGGTAGTGTTAATAATGTGGCAACTGGAAAGATTAATTGTGGACAAGCAGCAGGATTACGAGGAGGGCTTCACAGGTCTAAAAGGAACAGTGGTAGGAAGGCCTCTGATCTGTCAGCCCAAAAGGAAATTAGTTAGGGCAGGCTGGAGCAGGCTTAAAGAAAGAGGAGGGGGGAGAGGGAGAAGTTGGAGTAATGGGAGAAGGGAAACATTTTGGATATTAATGAAAAATAAAAAGGATAATGAAGTAGTTTGTAATGGGATGGAGGCAATGCTCTTGAAAGACCTTAATACACTACATCTTTTTATAGCCCATTCTGAGTTTAGATTGTTTTGCAGTGAACTCCAAAGAGAGATTTATTTTCAAAGTAAACCTAAGAATAAAAACAAATTTTGAATTTTTGAAGACCTCTTAAATGCAAAATACACAGGAGAGAGTTTACTTAAACTGTTCCTGCGCATAACTATCTGCTGTGTGTTTTACTTCCCCCTCTTTTTGGTAGAAGCAGGGATTTTGCCAATAATTTCTGAGTTACCATTAAAGAGGCCATTCATCATGCTTACTAATGTTATTAATCAAGATACACCGCAGTACCCTTAAAATGAGATCATTTTGATAAATCATGTATGACATTAAAAGACTTTATTCCTTTTAAGTGCAATTTAGTCTGTAATTTTTTTTCCTCATTTATGATTCATGGGAGAAACATGGATAAAATTCCCTTGCACATTTACACCTTATCTTCAGTAATAATTCAAAACTGCTCTTAGATGAAAATTCAAGGTCTGATTCACCAAAGCTGAATACCAGGTCATTATTTTCTGGCATTCAGTAGTCCAAAAATAATGTCCCTACATTAGGTGCTTTTCACAATAGTTGAATTTGGCTGCACACCAGACATATCGATTATACTCAATTAAGCTTAAATGCATAAGAATTATCTTATGTTCATTTACATCTTTGATCCAGTTGCACTCTGCTTTCAACCTTGCAATTTAATATGAAGTGCAAACCAAAAGGTAAAGTAAATTCAAGTGAGAAGTGATAACCTCTCTTGTATGAGAATGAGAGAAATATATTCTGAAATGCTTTGTGTCTTCTTCAGCTCCACTTCTGTTAAATAAGCAAAATCTTCTTACCTTTTCTTGTTAAAGGTCATTGGAATTTGAAAGTCAACCAAAATATATGATCGCTGTTCTCCTTGTCTTCCTGGTACTAAAATAATTTGGTCTAGTCTATTAGCAGCATCAGAGATGAAAATAGCCAGGCAAAATGTCTTTAATGAATATTTGCTTAGTTCAGAGTCACATCCTTGATTATAACTGAAACAGTTGTGTTATTTATTAAACTCAGAAATATCAGAAATGAGTTGCAGCATTTTTTTTCTAACATGGCTATGGATTTATTGATAAAAGCTGGTTTATTCTCACGTTTAGAAATATGAAAGGGAAATGACTACTAGAGATATTTAATTTGGAAAGAGTATCGTTTAAGTTTTGCTGTTTCTTAACCCGTGACTCAAAAAAGACTGATTATCTGAATTACATTCCCCTCTTTATTTCCTTCAGCAGCTGAATATATTTGAAAGAATGTGTGTGGTTGCAAAAAATAGCAGTCCATTTGTAATTTTTGTACCACTGGTCTCTACAGATTTGTTTTTGATACAGCATGTATAGTATAGCCTGATACTACACAAAAAGTTCCCTTAGTAGTACCAACCAAATATTGCCTTTTTATTCCTTGAAAAGTAGAATTCAGGCATTAGACTAATGTACATTTTCTTTAGTTCCCAGACTCCTGAGAGCCAGTTACCAGTGTGGGGCTTATTTCAATTTCCTCTGAAGTTTAGAAAGTATTTCCCTATTCATTTTTATTTTTTTACTTTTCTGCTTACCTTAATATTTACACAAGAAAAACATTTTTTAATTTCACATGATACTAGAAGTTGTACATGACAGACTTCAGAGTTCAGACTACTGATTATGGTTCTTTTACTATTAAAGTTATTAGACTGGTAGGCAGAAGAAGAAAAACAGCAAATCCTTCAGCCATACCAATACCTGCCCTTACATTCCTTTCTTTTCCTATGGTTTTTCTTCATTATTGATAATAAAAAAGCTTTTTTCTCTACAGTTCACATACACACACCAAAAAAATTGATAAGATGCATTTATGATAGTAAATTAAAATGATGTATTAGATAACAGAAGTCAGATTGTATTTGTCTTCTTTATTAAAACTGGCTAAATTACTACATTTTTAATGGCTACTGATCAAAGTAAGTCATTCAGATCTTTGCGATCTTCATCAAAACATGATATTTAGGTG
Organism: Oreortyx pictus; assembly: GCA_036925125.1. Lineage (NCBI taxonomy): Eukaryota > Metazoa > Chordata > Aves > Galliformes > Odontophoridae > Oreortyx > Oreortyx pictus. The sequence continues at coordinate 14,581,632 of JAUPFR010000008.1, read as the reverse complement.
AACAAAGTAGTATCTTTTCCCTTCTACACAATACTTGTTTGCTATTCTCCTGTTTTGTTTCAGTACCGTGGTCTGGTATCTAAAATCAGATTTTGAAATAAATCACTGTTTCTATGCAGGATGAGGAGGTTATCTTGAGTAAGCATGCAGAGATCAGGCAAGCTGCAACAAAACCATGCCCCTTTCCCCTCTTCTTCCCCTCCTTTATTGAAGTGCCTTTAATTTATGCTGGAAGTTTAGCAGATGCAAGTGCCAATCTGTTGTTAGCTGTGTTTGGCTGTGGAGCAAGGGAACTGCAAAATCCCATTTCATCAAGGAAAGCTGGGTCTCTCATGTATTGTGCCATGCCACTTGTTGGTATTTCTAAACATAACAGCATATTGTGTTTCGTTACAGAAGCACTGGCTCGTTGGAAACCAGTGTTCTAATATGCAAGAGGAAAGAAAAGCAATACTTTTTTCTTTTGTAGCCTGCTGTATTCACATTGTCTGCCTTTACATATTTTCTAATTTCATTCTTAATACTTTTTTTTTCTCACTTTATCTCTTTCTTTCACTAGCAACATTTATGTATGATTCCTGAGTTAATGAAAAAGCAAAAACATTGCAAATAAATTTATTCATCTCTAGAACCAGGGTGGTTAAAGTCTTGGTATATTACTACTTCCTGTAATATCTTCTATCACAACGTTCTGAAAGACCTCATAGTGAAATTAAAGTCCCATTGTGCTTGATGCTGTGTAAATTTATGGGAAGAAACATTCCCTCTGGGGTAGTGTTCCAATACTCTATGCAAGCATGTAATAAATTTAACCCACAATTAATACTTTTTTTTTTTTTTATTCAGGCTATGTTCCTCATCACAAATGAATACATGATAAATATAGATAAATCAATATTTCATCTGTAAATGATAAGTTTCTAGCTATCTCTACTTTTTTTTTTTTTAATAGTGAAGAGCAGCTCTGTGGAAGATATCTGCATGTTTTATCTCAAATGTGAACAAATCTAGATGGCTTAATATACAGAAAGCCTGGAGATGTGAGCCACTGTAGCCAGTGAATTATGTAGTAAATTATGTAGTGAATTGACAAGCTGCTGTCTTATTGGTAGATACACTCTTAGGTAGTTTTAAGATACATAGAAATTATTTGCAGCTTTTGCCATGTTGTTTTTAGGAAAGATACATGTGCCCAAGAGGTTCAAGATTAGTCCTTCAACTAAATAGAAGATTATGCAAGCTGTATTATTATGTCCTAAAATTATAACAATCAAGTTCAAGTATAGTGAATTTAAAGACTTGACTACAAGTCCATTTAGTAATAATAAACAAAGATTTCTCTCTCTGGCACTGTATTTGAATTAAATGTATTTAGCTAAGGAAATCTCCCTCTGCATGCACGCACTGGAACAATTTTACTTACCATGTCTTTCCATAAGTGCTTTGCATATCTGTTAAATCCTTCTTTGGAAGCTGCTAAAATGCTGCTATTTTCCCTGTATTGTAAAATTTGTCACGATAATATATTGATGACTACTACTGTTACTGCTGTGTATAGGTGTATAAAGAATTTGTTGCATTCCATAGAAACAACAATGATCTCTCACATATCAAGGAGAAATATTACTAGAGAAATATCTGAATCCAAATACAAGCTATGTTATGTGACAAAAATAGAAGAATAGAAACTATTAACTAGTATTAAGGATATTCCATTATAGCCAATATAGCATAATATCAACCTGTATCTTTCTCTTCAAGAGAATATATAATTTCCTAATTCCTACAAAATCTACCAGCTAGCATCAAGACAGAGACTTCAATTTAGCAAATGTTTGGCTATGTGCCGAACATTATGAGTAACTTTACTGGCCTTGTAACTTTTATGCCTTGTACTTTGATATACTACAAAATTTGGATGTCTAGAATGCTTGCAAGAATAAATGCTTCTAGCAATAATAATATTATAATTTCTTCACTAAGCTATTTGGTGACCTGAACCTATAACACTGAAGCTACCACATATTTTAGCCAGCTTTTTGTAATTAACCTTCTTCTGCACTGCAGCACGAACTTCTGATGCTTATGTCACCAGTACTTGAAGACACAACTGTCACATGCCGATGCTATTGCTGTCAAAATATTCTTGTGAATATCAAGAATAATATAATCTATACAAATCTCCTTGGAAAATATTTGGGGCCAAATGTCATTCTGCAGTAGGGAAAACAAATTATCTCTCTGCTGGTGCACAGGTTTACTCAGAAATATGATTCAGAGTTCCAGACAATGTATGTGCAAAAGAATCCTAACCCTGGATGCTATTCCACAGAATTAAAGGTGCTCTAACAGAATACTTAGCTCAATGGTAATGAAACTGTTCTATGTTTGACAGGGAATTATATACTGTACATAAAATAGCAGCAAAACACCAAGAAACAAACCTTTCCATTCTTGCTTTTCCTAAAATTAGAAATAAAGCTAAATTGCCCCTTCACTTCAATATGCTTTTTAGAAGCCCTTGAATTTTGCTCACTCAGTGGTATATTGCTGAAAAGGCAAAGTCTCTTCCAGTAATTTTAAGAAGAGCTATCATCAAGCTGTCAACAGTCTAAATTGAGATTAAAAGTACCAAAGAGAAACCTTCACTATTATCAAAGTCCCAACTAAGCACACTTGACTAGGCAGATAACATCTAAGGTGTACAGTATGAGACCACTTATTCCTTCAGTTTTTGAAATGATTTACAGTCCTGTGTTAAATAGGTAGTGACATTTTTATTCTTGTCTTACCCAGAACTTCCAGACCAAAAGAAAACAGATAGCTGTGAACACAGACCAGCTTCTGGAACTTACTTCACATGTCATATTGCTGCATGTTAGAGGCATCTGTCTCATCCTGTGGGATATTAGGTATCCTCAGAACATATTGTCATTAGAGGGAAGATCTTCAGTCCCTTGCTTGGACTAGCTACCTAGTGTAGGTAGAGCTGCATGCTTGCAGTTGACAAAAATCAAGAGATTATTCACTTTGTCTAAAGGCAAAGGCTTTGTTTACATTATTACCTCTCTGAAAAGGAGGGTGGTCAGTCACTGGTAAGAACGTAAACAGGATTTTCTAGAGTGTTCTTCATACCTGATACATGGCATCATTGCTATTCTGGCAAACCTGTCTGTTTCAACATGTGCTTTCCTGTTATGTCCCGGTTTTTGCCAAGGACTAAAATGGGACTATGTGGTCTGACAAATATGCCTGAAATTCAAAGCTGGTCTCTGAAAACAAAAGCTTAGTATACTAATCTGCTCAGTCACTTACCCTTGCACATCTTAATCTACTTCCATCTGTACAGCTACTACAACACACATTTCTAAGTTCTTCAACAAAATATTTGCATTGGTGATTTTCATTGTTGTTCTGCTTGTTCTCAAGTGTAGTTTGGTTACAAGCTTATTTTCTCCAAAGGCATTTTAGTCCTATTTTTGCTTCCATCTTAACTAAATCTGGTTTTGTATTCATTTCATATGTATCAATAATTAATTAAAAATAATAAGAGATTTAGGTGAATTGCTTTGACTGTCTTTGCAGTTTGTAAGACAAAATATTATATGGGAATAACAGAAGATAACTATAGATAACTTAAGAAATTATTACAAACTTCAGGAATTTATTTATTTATTTATTTTCTCTTTACTTTGTTTACCTTTTCTTTTATAAATTATCATATAACTTTGAATGGACAATGTTGTTTGTGACTGAAACTGGGCATGTCGCTACCATACTATCTATCCATCTAACTCAAACTCAATTTTTAAAACACTATAATGATGATGCATATTCACCAACAAGATTCTTCATTTTCATATCTCGTAAGAATGAAAATCCACTGCTCTATAACTGAAAAGCAAGATGGATTTCCTTGGCTTTAAGTTGTTCTTTCCTTCAGATTAAACCTCGTTCAACCGGATGAAGATTGGTTTACAGAAAACTATAACTCTGTGGTTTAATGTTTTCCAGTCATAATTGTAGGATCTTGACTTTTTTCTTTATTATGGGGAAAAAATATGAGCTTTCTTTCTTCTCCTTTAACATTTTCTTTTAAGGATTCTCAGTAAGTCTTCTTGATGCTTCTTTAAATGTTTTAGAGATCTGATGTGGGTTTTAGCTCTTTTTTTATTAATCTACATACTTGTAGAGCTTTTGAACGTTATAGGCGTCATTCTTAAGAGATCCCGTTGCTTAGCTTACAGAACATTGGAATTACGAAATCTGGTTTCTGCTTAGCTTTGAAAAGTATTAGCATCTTATCCCAGCTTTCTATTCTCCATCTTCTTTTTTTTGTTTGTGGACATGTAAATTCCTTCAGGTAAATATTTTTCTTTTTCACTAAGAGGAACATTTTTAATGCTTTCCAAAGTTTTCTTGATTAAGATGATTATTCTTTAAAACTGTGAACTGTATGGGAATATTTTCTAGCAGTGATACCTAATATAAAAGTGCAAAGTGCTGAGTTACGTTGCTCTTGCAAGATTGGAAGTTGTGTTAATGAAAATTCAGTTCTCAGTAATCTTCCATGACTGGTGACTCTGTGCACCTGTATGCACATCATAATACTCTTCTTGCAGGTGCATCGCCTCTGTTTAGTCACTGATCTTTGCTCAAAATAATAATAATATTTATTTCATCACGCAGGCCTCCAGTGATGTTGCCTCCATCTCTCCGGAGATGAACTATACGCCTCTGCCTTCGGGATCCAGAGACCTCACCAATCACAGAGGTAAAAACTAAACTTTTATTGGCATGGATTCCTGCAAGGTGGTAAACTTAACGGTGAGGCCCTCTAAGTATTGATTATTGCTGTACTGGTACTTCACAGTAAACACAATGCCTTCTAAGTACTACATGAGAAAACCATACCTGTCGAGATTACAGATTTTAACTCTTGTTAAAGAGGAGTTAAAGTTAGTCTACTGGGAAAACAGGTGGAACAGTTTGTTCTGGATGCTGTCTCCAGGCAGTTGGAAGAAAGGAGAGTTATCATGAGTATTCAGCATGGGTTCACGATGGGAGGTCGTGCTCTAGCAACCCAGTGACCTTCTGTGATGTCACTCATGGCTGGGTGGATGAGGGGAGAGCAGTGGATGTAGTCTATATTGATTTCAGCAAGGCATTTGACACTGTCTCCCACAGCATCCTTAGGACAAACTTGAGGAGGTGTGGAATAGATGAGTGGACAGTGAGGTGGGTTGAGAACTGTCTGACAGGCAGAGCTCAGAGGGTTGTGATCGGTGGCACTGAGTCCAGTTGGAGGCCTATACTTATCAGTGTTCCTCAGGGGTCGGTGCTGGGTCTGGTCCTGTTCAACATCTTCATAAATGACCTTGATGAGGGGATAGCTAATGATACAAAGCTGGGAGGAATGGCTGACATGCTACCATTCAGTGAGACCTGGACATGCTGGACAGTTGATCAGAAAGAAACCAGATGAGGTTTAACAAGAGCAAGTGTAGAGTCTTGCACCAGTACAGGCTGGGGGGTGACCTGCTGGAGTGGAGCTCTGAGGAGAAGGACCTGGGTGTCCTGGTGGATGACAGGCTGGCCAATGGAATCCTGAGGTGCATTAAAAAGAGCTTGTCCAACAGGTGGAGGGAAGTGATCCTCTCCTTCTACTCTGCCCTGTTGAGGCCTCACCTGGAGTATTGTGTCCAGTTCTTGGCTCCCCAGTACAAAAAAGACAGGGATCTCCTCAAAAGAGTTCAGTGGAGGGCTACAAAGATGATAATGGATGTGGAACACCTACCTTATGAGGAGAGGCTGAGAGACTTGGGTCTGTTCAGCCTTGAGAAAAGAAGACTTAAAGAGTACTTAAATATTGGTAAGTAGATGATTATATGCAGGGTTAGTAATTTTGAGAAAATCTGTAAAGTTTCTAATGTTGGTGAAGAGAGAGCTTTTCATCATTTTAACAATCTAGAGCAATAATTTTAAAATGTTAACATGCTTTCATTGCAATAAAATGGGATTCATTCTTCTCTGTTTTTAAACAATAAAGGCAATGTTCAATTTCCTATTTCACCAGTATTTAGAGCCTAAAAAGCACATTGGGCATACTCTCAAATTCCTTCGGCATACCCATGGATCAAAAAATTCAGGGAGCAGGTGAAAAACTGGAGCAGTCAGGAAGGGCACATTCCAAGCTCTTTTACATTTGTTCTGAAAAAGAAGAAATTTATATAGCCAGCAACATTTTTCAGCTTGAAACCAGAGCAATAGCACTCAGTGTTTTCCACTTTACACATTTTATTCCATGGAGATTTTAATATTTCAAGTGTTTTCCAGATTGAGACTGCATAAATGAATTGCGTAGAGGTAATTTTTATAGTGGAATATCAGAATCGAAGTCAATTTGTATTTATGAATTGATTGTAACTAGATTTTAGTGTGTGTTCAAATTCTACAGCAGTATAGATCAAGGCAGCATTAGCAGAATGTCTAATTATTTGAAAACTTGTGAAAGAACCAGGCACACAATGATTTAGATGGGAAGGGTGCGGAAAGTGACTGATTAGACTAGTTTCATTCTTTGCAGCCTATGTCACCATTGTGCCAGGGCTTAAAAGGCTACCAGGCTATTTCTTGGTCTTCATGTAAGTTGATATGGTGTTTGGGAAATCAAATGTCCTGAAAGTGCTGTAGTGTGTTGTGTTCTGCCAGAGGTCAGGGAAAAGATAAAGAAGTGATCCCAAATCCTGGATTTGAGAATACACTTGGTCTTCAGTGATTATAAAAACAAACAAACTACAAATCACAAGCCTTCCCTATCCTACCTCCAACCCTAAAAATAGGAAAAAGTAAAATTAAAAAAATATATATATCCCAAGGTGTATTTATGCCATGCCTTTTATTTCTGGTAAGCAAATTTACTCCAAGATTGGATTTTCGCTGTTAAATTAAAGGGGTAGTAAGTAGAAAATAAGTAGGACAACAGAATGTTATATGTATCTATGAAAATAAAGTATATATAATAATAATAAATATTAAAAGTCATGTATCTTCTGACCTTTTTATTTAGGTGATCACAAATTAGAGGTGTGGCTTCATGGCTGACTTCACTACAGAGATGCCAGCAGCTTTACACATCAGAAATTGTCTGCTGTGCATTGTCTTCTCTGTCAGAGCAGCAATAATGTTGCTCTAGTAGGTACTACATGTGTCTACATGGGTGTCTGTTCAGGTGGAAAATGATATTCTTAAAATTACCAACCTTTCCCCCTTACGTCTTCTCATAATTCTGTATTTCTCCTCTCTATACTCTTCCCAGAAATATTCTGTTTTGCGCGCTAAACATGTTGTATGGCAATTGTTGAATCGCAGCCTGATCCACTGATTGAGCACCTAGAGAAAAGTCCAAGTCAGTCATGGGAACACAGGTGAAGGCAATTCACCTGTGTGACCAGTGGAGCCTGGCTCCACACCTCTTAAACCTCATTTAAGAGCTGACTGCCACTGTGGAAGGATCTCTTGCTGAAGATCCCTCCTTAGTGGAGTTTTTAATGAAAGCCTAAATCCTCGGAGATGGGTGAGCATTCAGTTTTCTTCTTTCTTTGTAACACTTTCTCATTGCACTGGTCCTGTTACCATTACACATGTGCTGGAAAATTCCTTCTTGATTAAGTGCAATTATATTCTAAGTGAACAGAGAAGTATGTGTCATCCAAAAAAAGAGCATAATTGACATTAAAAGAGTTGTTGACATGCTCCAATAAGTTCTAGGAATAAATATTATATATATATGCATGTGTTTATATTCGCGGGGAAGTCATTAAGAAATCTTTCCAAAAATCCAGGTGTTGTAAATAATGCTTGGAGCAGCCTACTGGCAGGGCTTATTAATTCCATCAACATGTTTTATACAAAGAAATATGTTTAAGTTCACAAGCCCGTAAAATATTAATTGGAGTCAATGGAAAAATATCTAAGAAAGAGTACTTAAATATGCTATTTTAGATTCAGTTCTGAATATCTTCAGTCTTTTTTCTTCACTAAATACTTCTAGTGTTATAAAAAGTGATTGTATCAGATGCTGCATATGTCAAGTATTGGCAGTTTTCAACCCAAAATGCAAAGAAGCATACTGTAAGCTTGTGTGTACTCTTATTTGTCTCCAGAGAAACTTGTTTACCATAATCTGGAAGGTTGGCAAAGGGTTTGGTACAGATATGAATTGATTTTTGGGGTTTTGGGGAGGAAGGTTAGGAGCAAACTGAATGTATTTAAATGGCAGAGTTTTACTTGGACAGTTCTCACTGTATGTCAGTATGTGTTTTGCAAGGGGAACAAAAGCATGTTCTGCTTGTGTTGTACTGTGCAACTTAAAACTTTTGTATTCATATATTCAGCACGTTAGAACCCATCTGGAAATAGTCTTTTGGAGTTTACTTTTTTAATTCCTGAATTTTGTTTGTAAAACCTCTTTCTCAGAATCACGCAGAATCACTGAATTGTAGGGGTTGGAAGGGACCTCCAGAGGTCATAGAGTCCAATCCCTCTGCCAAAGTAGCTCCCTAGACCAGATTGCACAGATAGGCATCCAGGTGGGTCTTGAATGTCTCCAGAGAGGGAGACTCCACCACCTCTCTGTGCAGCCTGTGCCAGTGCTCCGTCACCTGAACTGTGAAGAAGTTCCCACGCATGTTTTTGCAGAACTTCCTATGCCTCAGTTTGTGGCCATTTCCCCTTGTCCTATCACCATGCACCATAGAGAAGAGTAAAGTGAGTTCTCACTGTCAGAACCCACAGAAACAGCATATAATAATGCTGTATTGGTGTGTAATAATGTGAGAGAATAACCACTGTAAGTATTGCATCAAATGTTGTGATGCTCAAATGCCTCAGTACATGAAGTAAGCAACAAATATTGAATATGTATTTGTAAGGTTTAAAAAATTTCTCCTTATCACGGAAAAACTGTTCTATGTGCTGCTCAGTTTAACTTAGGTTTCTTAGCAGAAAATGTATTGGCCATCTATGTATGTTCTGGGCACGTGAGTGCAGTATGACTTGATCCCTTTATGGTACTTAATTAATGTCCTGTTAGACAAGTCTTCCAAAGTAGTAATTTTATAGCTGGCTTTATTTTTGTTTTGTTTTCATAACGATGATCACAAACTCCTCATAGTATTTTTTAAATTACTATTTAATATTTAAATTTATATGATTTTAGACATTAGTTATTTAGTTGTGTGAGATTTGTCTTTCTCTTACCTTTAATCTTACAGATTTAAAAAAAAAAGTTAGTTTATAAACACCTCCCCATGTTCCCTTAAAAAAAAAGATGTTCCCTTTAAAAAAGAAAAATTGAATTAAATGGTTTCTGTTGGACTAGTATTGGAATTTGCTAGTGAAACAAAAGAAAATGGGCCTTTTTTTCTTTTATTTTTGTGCTGAATGCTCTTTGTATAAATAAATTTTATAACATTGTCTAGAACCTGATTTACTTGAAAACCTGTTTATTTGTTGAAATTATTTGGTTCCCAGTAACATTTTATAAATGGTCTATTTTTCTGGGATCTTGCTTCTGGGAATAACTAGCGGTAAGTCTGCCCATGGGTTACTGGTAGAAGGAAGAAGCAGCAGTCTCCATTAAGAACTAAGCCTGTATTTATGTATGTAGTTTTTACAGCCTTATGTTGGATTTATGCCACGTTTTAATAGTTCCAGTCTATTCTGGTTTTGAAGAACTTCCTGAACAAATCCACTGTCCTATTTTGTTAAATACTCAATTATCTCAGTATTCTGATATGCACAAAAATTATGTTTACTCCATTATTTTGTCATTTGGATTTGTGTACCAAAATTAAAAAAAAAAAAAAAAGTTATTTAGGAATATGTTTGAATCACCTGAATGAAATGCATTCTTATATGTTCTAGGCCTAGGCAGAAGTATGTTTTTTTCAAATCCATAATGAGCATTGTGTGATACAAATGTCCCAGAAGTTGCAATTCAATAGGCATCTGAAGAGATCTACTACTTTCAGTCATTGGAGTTGAAAATAGGAAGGCGGGAATTTTGAAGAAACAGGAGTAATTGTGGATGTGATGTGTGAAAGTTCCAAACTGTCCTCTTGGGATTTAACTTTTCTACATATGTTTTCTCATCATGGTCAGATTTAAGACATAAATATTCTCCAGTCATCTGAAACTAATTATGTGTATTTGTCCTTCAAGGATTATGTGTATATTTTTAAAATTATGCTTCAAATTTTTAAGTAAAATTTAAAAAATAGTGTTTACTTTTTAGAAGTCTTAATAAATTAAGTCTATATTTTTGAAGGCCTTCAACTTAATATCCTTGCATTCTGAGAAGCTTTTCTATCTTTAAATCGCAGACATAAAAAGAAAAGGAAATTGGTTAGCATAAGAACTTACTTCCAGAAAGATAATTATCCTGTTTATATTATCATTGCAATCTTCTCTGTTGTTAATATTGACACAGTTGTTAGGTACTCATTGCGTTTTCAAGCCAGAGGCTTATTTAGAGTTTGAAATTGATTGCTGGGAAAGTCACAAAGCAATTTACATAGCAGCTTATCATAATTAGTTAGTTTCTTTAATGTGAACTGCACTTTATGCTTGTCAATTGATTTTTCTCTATATCTGCATAAAGCAGCTCATTGTGTGCTGTCCAAAAAGAGAATAATAATCATAAAATAACTGTGGGTAGGGTTTTATCATTCAGGTCATCTGTCAAATTCTAAAATAAATTTTAACAAAGGATGTATATGTATGTGTATAGGAAATACTTGCATTAATTTATGTAATCCTTCAGAGAAGAATGTATTAGAGAAATGCGAACAGATATTATATATTAAATTCTCCATCAGAAAGAGATGCTGTGAATAGTGAGGTTTTTTTTTCTTGGCTTACATGAGGAATAGCCATATTTCTAGTTTTTAAGCTGCCTGATTTTAGATAGATTCCACACCTCTTAAGGCAGAATCTTTTGTCCATGAGGTGACTGACTTTAAAATAGAATTTTGCATTAACATATAATGGACAAATGTTTTCCTGGGGGCAGGAACACTCAAAAATAATCTGTGGCATTTCCTATAAATGCCAGGAAATAAGTCCTGACAGTGAGTTGTGCTTCAGATCCTCTTCTTTTGACGCTGGGAGAAGACTAAAACAAGAAGTATGGTATGAGAAATCTCATTTGGCTCATTTAAAATCTCATTTGGCTTGCTTGCATTGAACGAGATATTGTGTTCTACTAGTGCCTTGTTTGGTTCCTTGGTTTGGGATATTGGCATTTATGGAAGCATTGTAGAAGAATGGAAAGTGGAGAATTGGTAAAGATGAGTGCCAGTGTGAGGGGAGACTTGATTAAGGAAAGATTTGGCTTTCCTATCTTGGTTCCCTTAGTTAAAGTAATTAAAAAGAGAAAAATCTGTTAGTTGTTGGCTGGAGTCCTCAAAATGTGAAGGTGTAAGAAGGTAATACAGACTCTGTTGTGAGTTGACTGCTTCTGAGAAGGGAAGCCTTTCTCATGGCCACTGATGGATGTTCCCTACTTGAGCATGTAGATGTGCCAAAATAAGTACTTGGAGCTGATGTGAAAGATATGACTCTCTTTATTTCTTCAGTGGTGAAGGTAAGTTCGTGTGTCTGTTTTTTTTTAATTTCCAAGCTGTTCTGGAATTTTTGTCTTTTTTTTTCCCTGATACAGTCATTCTGTGAGGATCGAGGAGAGTAGGTAGACTGGTGAAACTATGTAGGTGTGGAAAAATGCTAGAGGACGTCTCCTTGAAATACTTCCACATGATAAGAGGTCCACATGTATTGATATTTGCCCTGTGTGAGAAAATACAGTAGACACCTGTCCCCCCTTTGACACACAGTCAAAGATATCGCCTTTGAAAGGAATTGAGAGGTACAGTGCACATTATTAATTCAGGTCTCAACTTTGGAGTGGCTTATTTCTGGACAGTAATGAAAAAGTAGATTAAGGAGTATCTCATGTAGTACCTCTTCTGAGCCTTAATCTGTTTTTTGCTGTACCAGAACCACCACAACAGTAGTGGTATTCTGTGGATCAGTTTTACTGACTTGCTTAGTAGTGATTGCCTCTGGTAGGGCTTTCATAATTCTCTATTTCGTGTTTCTTTCCCAAGTGTGCAATAAATTGTGGTTGGATTTGAGTGTGACCTTGACTAATATGGTTCAAAAGATACATTTTCTGGCTAGTTGGATCCATGTTCTTTTCACTTACAGGGTAAAAAATTTCTTGTCTGTGTACTAAAGGACTGTTGGAATTGAATCAGGATAATAGTGATTATTGAAACTTCAACACAAAAACAATTTTTTTGTGTATTACAATGTTGGGAACAACCAGCCACGTGAAACCAGGGTGGAGTGAAGGAGTTGGGAATGATATATAAAGTACCTTACAGTTTTGTGCCAGCTTTCTTGATGGTCAGAAGTATTGAGACTTGTTTTTAAATGACAGTATAGTTTTGAGTTGTATGTGTTCTCTGTGTTCTGGGTTTTGAAAGTGAACTTGGGATGTGACCAAGCTGACAGAAATAGATGCCAGGAAGATTATTTCCTGAAGTGCTACCTTTCTGTGGGAATGAAATACTGATATTCCTTTTTAATGCAAGGTTTTAAAAGACTAAATAGAGCACGTAAGTGATTTATCAAGTTTAGGTTAACATTTTATTCAACATCCAACTAGTTTGGCACAAAACTCCTGTTTTGCAACCAATGGGAATTAGAAGTGTAAGATTCAAGGAGCCTTTCAAAATTATCATCCTTCTTTTTTCTAGATACTGTTTATAATTTCATCTTTCCACAGTGCATATCTCCAAAACTGACTGTTAAAACTCTAACTGCTTTTTCTCTATACATATTTTTCAGTATTCCCCACTTTTCTGAAATTTTCATTACAATGTTCTCCATGTTTGCCAAAACTAACCTAGTAGCCTGGGCCTTAGTCAACAGTATAAATGTCACATCAGACTGAGTGTGATTAATGAGGAAAAAACTGCGTGGATTTTTGAGTAGTTAGGAAGGAATCTGATATTTCACAACATTGTTCTTTTTATCATGCTGGCTATAAGAAGCCATAAGCATGCTCAAGCTTCAAGCAACATAGCTATAAGGTGGCAGAAAAACAGAAAACATTACTTTCTTATTGCAAACAGGATCCAGAATCATAAACCTATCTAAAATCTTCTGTATTTATACAGAGCAACTAATGATGCAATGGGTGTACAACTGGTTATTTTTAAATACTGTCTGGTAGATTTGCCACTTGGCTTTATAATAAATAATCCTTTATGATAAAGAAGACCAGTCACAGGCACTGAGAAATTATACTCTTTCCACAGGAAACATTCAAAACACACACAGTGCTGTGAACACATGTAGTCTCCTGAGGGATCACCATGTTTTGTTAGTACTCCAGCCTAGCCTGGTTTTTTTTGCAGGAGTCCTCCAATTTTATCATTCAGGCATTTTTACAGCCTCATTGGAACAAATAAACAAACATCTGGAATCATGTGGTATATTTAATTAAAAAAAAAAAAAAAACCTTTTTTTGGCCAGAAATAGTAAAATTATGAAAAATTGCTTGTCTCAAGGCTCAAAAAGGCCAAATGATGAAGCTGTTGGCTACAGACAGTTTTACAATGTATTGAAATTCATAGATATGCACACCTGCTAACCCTCCCCCCCTTATTTTGATTCATAACCATTAATGAGTGTTTAGTGCACAGATCGTAACCTTTGTTTAAATAGGAATTTACTGTTTTTAATAATGTTTAGACATGTGTTACTCTATTGCATGAAGCCTGTACTGTTCTGTAATAACACAAAGCTTTATACTCTTAGTTAAAAAAGGTATATAAATCTTTACAGTACATGTTAAGTTTGAATATTCTGTCAGGTGATTGTGTTTTAATTCCAGAGTCAGTAAATATCTTCCTCATGATAGCAGTGTGTGTATCAAATGTTGAAAATAAGGAAGATGGAGTGCAGAAGGAAAAAGTAAATTTTCATCATTAATGCTTTTTTTGAGGAATATTTCAGGAGTTTCTCTATGTTTTGCAGATGAAACTGCTTGCTGTGATCTGAAGTGTTTTGAATTGTATATACCATATGGTCATAAAATATTCTGTAGTTCAGAATTATGGAAACTAATTAGCCAATGGGCTGTTAATTATTTTGCATGCACTATAAGCTTTTGAACATGCAGCACATGGTTTTATTTTCCATAGAATCGTGGGATGGCTTAGGTTGGAAGGGACCTCAAGGATCATCAGGCTCCAGCCCCCCTGCTCCACCCAACCTGGCCTTGAACACCTCCAGGAATGGGATATCCACCACCTCTTTGGGCAACCTGTTCAAGTGCCTCACCACCTTCTGAGTAAATAAATTCTGCCTGACATCTAATCTAAATATCTCCTCTTTTAGTTTAAAGCTGTTCCCCATGGTCCTGTCCATTTCCTAGTTACAGCCTCCTGAGACCCGGGTAGAAAGAGAAGGAGCAGATAGTAGCCCTTTGTAGGCTTTGACATACATGCTGGTTTCTTCTGTCATGAACGTGGGCTCCCAGCAGGCAACAAACGTCTATGAAGAGATTACCTGGGTAGCAAATAAGTTCCTCAGTGCCTTTCAGTGCGCAGATCCCAATTACTAAGTCCCTCCACTTTTTTTTTTTTTTTTTTTTTTTTTTTTTTATGGCTCTGGTGTTGGTTTGGGTCTTTGGTTGGACAATCTTAACATGATTGTCCCATTCTCATTCTGAACTCTTATCCATACACTCTTCTCTTTCCAAGCCTTTAAGCTTACTTGTTAAAGAGACTCCAGGAGTAAGGGGGTGGCTCTTTTGCTCAAGCAGAGACAAGGGTTTGTTCTCCTTTTTTGCATGTTTTTGCCATCTCTTTCCTCAGGTTTGGGAGCTTGATAGGCTTTTTCCTCTTGCAGGGACTTAAAGCGGTGTTGTTGGTCTACCTGTGTCACTGTGTGGAACCACACATCAATCTCTCTCTGAATGCTAGATACTTCTCAGCCTCATGATTTCCTTCCCCAACCTGGCCACCTGCACAGATTGTTTTTCAAACTGGACACACTTGAACCTATGACACTCCTCTCTTCCCTCAGGCCATTTGGGGACTTCAAGTTTTGTACTTGTCCATCTCAGTTTCTAAATATCTGAACCCTGGACAGAGAAAATGATATGCGCACAGGAAGTACTGCTGCAGCTGTATGTTGTTCACAATTCTATATATTGCTTATGATGAAAATAATTTGAACATTTCATTTGGAGCTACATTTCTCCAGAGGTTTAGGTCTTTTAGCAGGAAAGGATGCTTACGTGACCCTGGCAGCTCTCCTGTGGTTAGTGTTACTGAGCTGAATGAAGGAGATGTGAGTGTCATCAGAAACAGAAGTACTAATTCCCACACTGTGCAGACACTTACTTAGAAAAAAAGAAGGACTGGAGAAATAAATTTTCTACATAATCAGTGGAGCAACCATCTGCATAACAAGAATAAAACTGTTTATTCCCCCGTGTGTCACTTCCTTATGGTACACACATCATGCTGTAACATGTACATTTCTTCCAAACTATGAACAGCTGAAAAGATGCAATGTATTTTGCATGTCTTTGTTCTGTGTGTGTGGTGTGTTAGGAAAGCTGTGGATAAAGGTTCCTTTATTTAACTTTGCCTTCAGGAAAGAAAAGGATATCTTTATATTATTCCACTGTGTGTCCTCATGCAAGAAGAGAAAGCTGTCAACATTTCTAAGGATATGAATATCTGTATTCATGATCTAATGATATGTTTGCTGATCAAAGTTCCTTTCAGAACTCTGAAAGCAAATGTTAAGTAGGTTGACAACTTCCTCTTTTTCTCCTATTTTGTGATGTATTTGTGGTCCTTTAGTGGCCTCAGTACTGGGAAAGTAAATGATAGGCATGACGTTCTTTGTTAGCTTTCCATACCCATAAGCAGAAAGCTCACACCTGGGGAGAAAAGGGAGAAAGAGAGGAGAAAAGAGGTAAACAATAAGTATAACAAGGGGAATGATGTTGTGTCCTTTACCCAACAGAGGGTGATTGATCCTTTTTTTGCTGATACTCCTAGCCTTGAATTTTGTAGTGTGAAAGATTTTGAAAGTTATTTCTATTTACACAGGAGAAAATTCTTTTACTGCATGATTGACAACATTGGTGTGTTTTGTAAGACCCTTTTAAGAAAGCTTGTCTATGACTCTAAAGTGCCTACTAAAGCTAAGCAATCACCTGAAAGACCCCCCAACTGTGGCTACATAAAACTGAAGTAAAGAATGGAGAATAATCCATTGTGTATGCACTTTCCCACCTGCTGAGAGCAAAATGCAATGCAATTTTAGTACTTGCGTGCCACTGGGGAAAATAGACTCCTAAAATCACATAGCGAAGCACTGGAAAAATTCAGTGAATTTGTACTAAGCATTGTGTTATAAAACCTAAGGAATTGTGGTCTCTACTTCTCGAGTGAAACAGATTTGTATTGCAGTTCTGTTGGAATGCCTACTAAACGTAATGATGATATTTAAAGTAGTAGGCTGTAAAAATTGTAAGCCTGGTGAATAAGAGTCCTTTTGCCAGAGTGCAGTGCAGAGGGGGATGCAAGCGACCCTTGTGATGTCTGCGTAAAGACCAAGCAAGACTGCAGTCTTTGAATCTTTCTTCTTTTAATTAAGAACTGGGGAGGGGAAGGGTCATGTACAGTGAGGTGGAACATGAACACAGCCTGAGTTAGCTCTTTCCAACCCATTTGTGATAGTAGATGTGATTTCTCACAATTATCAGAGAACTAAATTAGTGTTCACGCCTGTTCTGTGTGCTGAATTTCCCTGGATTAGCTTAGTTTCCTCAGCAACAACTGCTGGTGCTGAGGTACCATACGCAGTCAGAGATGTGCTTAGATAAACTACATCTGTCTCATCTATACTACTTCTTCATAGGAGGGAGGCAATTCTCAGATAGCATTTTTGTTGAACTGTGAGGGGGAGCAGCCTGTCTTAACAATCATTTTTGTTCCCATGAAATAAATGAAGCAGACTCAATGAAAATCATCCCTTGGGACCTGCTGGGAGAGAGAGATTCTATCTGAGAGCAAAATTGGCAAACAGCCCCCCCCCCCCCCCCCCCCCCCAAACAAAACCTACCCAATTAATTCAGTTGGCAGACTGTTTCTGTCTATGTAAAGGCAATAAATGATAAATTCCATCAGGGAATGAAAGAGAGCAACTTTATAATAAATAGATTAAGTATAAGCTATTAGATCGTTCAGAAGCAATTTGTGCTGACTAATGACAACTATTATTGATGTAAAGTACATACATTAAGAAAAAGAAATACTGGATGGAAGTGACATTATGGTAAAGTGAGATATATAAACATCTACTCAACCTCTAATTGTACATGCAAAGTTTGCCTCCTCTCTATAGCACAGCGCTAGGTAACAATGACAGTAGAAGTGTGGAGAATGGTTGATGGAGTCCCTCTAACTGCTAAATCATTGCATGGGGTTTTTCATTTTTGTTGCACTCTGACATGGTAGAAACTAATCTCTTTAGTGAAATAAGTTTAATAAGTTAAATGGAAATAATCTGATGTATTTTTCATTTAAAAATTAGTAAATGTCATTAACTTGGGAGTTATGGGAAACATCTTTCAGGCAGATAAAGTTCTCATGAGAAGTTAAAATACAAATCATGCTTTGATTACAAAAACAAGTGAAAAAAGGTATGTTCTGTAGAGTACAAAAACATCTTAAAGGAGTTGTAGAGAGGGCTTGCTCAGTGAAAATGCACTGAGTGGAAAAATCCATACATGAAAACTCCCAAGTAGGAATGCACCAAGTTATCAGGGAGTCAAACCTTGTGGGTTTTTTTTTTTTTTTTGCTTTTTTTTTCAAATGTCTCAGGCAGAAAAGGAAGAATTGATACTGCTTTCGTGAAGCTATGCTGGTTCTGGATTTTTTTTTCTTGAGCTCAAATGTAGAACTTCAATGCAGAAACTTTGGAGGGTGGCAATTTCTATGTTAGTTTACAAAGTTGTGCAAGTTGATTCCAAGCTGACATCTTGGGAGTGCAAACAGCATTTGATTCATAAAGCAAGACCTTGAGAGTAATGGACTCTGTTCTCAAATTTGTATAAATATTTTATTTTGTTTTATATTGTACTAATGTAGGGCAAATAACCCCCAGAAATAGCACCCAGAAGAAATAGTGCCAAAGCTGGTATATTTTTGATAGGCTTAGGTAGATGGTATACAGATAGTTAATAAGAAAATTAATAAGAAAAGAGTGGCTCACCTTTGAAGATGGTTGAGGCTCACTGAAAACTCCACTAGGGAGGGATCTCCAACCAGAGATCCTTCCCTGGTGGTGGTCAGCCCTTAAATGGGGTCTTGGGAGAGGTGGAGTCAAACTCCACCCCTTCCAATCACACTCATTTGTGCCCCTGCGGCTGACCCAGTGCTCGCCTCAGGTGATCAATCAGTGGTTCAGGCCGTGGTTCAACAGTTCCCCTACAACTAATTATTTAAAAATCCAGCAAGAATCATTTTGATAACACAGTTTTAACTGGTTTACTCTTCAGAAGGTATCTTTAAATAAAGGTGCAACAGCAAGTTCTAATTGTTTTGTGCTATGAAAGTCAAACTCTCATTTCTTTTTGAGTATTTTATAATTATAGTGATTAAGCAAAGACTGAAATGCAAAGCTAAAACCAAACCACAGTCAGTCAATCTAACATTTATATACTTAATGTTAAAGAGCTAATAAGTTCCTGAAGTTTTTGCTTGCTTTGTACTTTTTCTCTTTCGGGGTTTGAAAGATCCCTTTTTTTTTTTTTTTTTTTTTGTAAAAGTTTCAAAGCTAGCTTTTTAACATCAGTTCACAGGTATTTTGGTCTTCCCTAATTATGAATCTTGAGATAAACCTTTTTTATTATTTTCAAATTCTATTATTTCTTAATAAATAGACATATGATTTCTGTTTCTTGCCTGTTCTTATATTTTGCAAACTTAATGCCAAGTATTTTTCCATTGTTTGATGGAATGGTTTCTCTGATCAGTAAGTTAGAAGCATTGTCTTGGAAGCAAATGTGTTAGTAAAAGAGGGGAAATTCTAGACAGCTTTTCCCTCTGGCTGTAGTTAGACCTGCACAGATTATGGGGAGGAAATCCATATGCATGCTGGTCACCTCTTAAAAAAAACTAGCTGCAGGTGTTTTAGCCATACACATGTGGTTGAATATATGACGAGACAACTCTTCACTTTTAGGGTACTGAAATGTTGAAGGAGAGGAGAAACAAGATGGATATACATGTTGAGGTTATGATAATGTGTGCATATAATACGTTCTCTCTATCATTCATCTGTTGTCTACTGAGCTTGTAAGCAAAATGCCTTCAACTCTATAGGGCTTTCCTGCCTCTTCAGTAATAGCTGCAGCTAGGTTCTTTACTACTATATTAAGGTATCTCAGGAGTAAAGCTGTCAAATGTAGATGCTTCTAAACATTCTTTTCCCTGTGGGTTGAAATATAGTCAACTCAGCCACAGATGGTCAGTTTCATATGACCTCCTAAAGTGTCACCTCAAGTAGGTGAAAAATTTGTTGGCTATTAGAGGAGTAACTCGGGATGGACAGTTCTTTTAAGTAGCAGTGTTTTATGTAATGCCTACATAGATGCTGGAAAGTCTTCATCCAAATGTCCAAAATGATGACTTTTTTAAGGTTTTTTTTTTTTTTTTTTTTGCCAAACTCAGTATGGCAACTGAAATCTATCCAAAATGCATGTGAACTTGCTGCTCCTTTTTAAATGTATTTTAAATATTTTAATTCTTTTTTTTTTTTTTTGTGAGTCTTGATTTGGAATTAGACTTGAAATTCACTAAGGATGGCTTGAGGAGATTTAACTTCTGTAACTACAGTTTAATAGATAACCTTTAAATTAGAAAGGGGGGGGGAAGGGGGATGACAGTGAAAAAGAAATAGACCATATTGTAATTTCAGTAATCAAATGCACTAAAGTATGTCATCAAAAAGATACTTACGAACTTAAATCTTAGGATGACTGTCAGATTTCTTTAGTCTATGAACAATGGCAATCATAATTTGAAGATGAAATACGGTCAGAGCTTCTGTCTCCTTGACAGTTACTCTAATATTTAGACAAAAAATTGCTCTCTCAGATATTCCATTAGTCAACTCATGCTTTTTACCTTTTCTCTTATGTAACTCAAATACCCTGTGAGAAGCCAGGACAAGAAGAATTGAGTTTTAACTCACATAAACATAAAAGAAATTACATGTGAGTATGTAAAGTCAGAGAAAATTTAAATACAATTCCACAGATTGCTTGAATGACCTAGGGAATAATAGGACTGTGTTTGATGAGTATTTTGAGCAAATACACAGCCTTCTGTAACTGATCTAAAGCCTTCCACGTTTTGCTGTGCCTATTGCACAGCTGAATGAAATTTTTTCAGTTCTTTATTCCTATGCAGCTACCTTGATGTTTAACAAAGAAATAAAGAAAGAAACATAACAGCACCTGAGACAGCCTTGAAGAGCTGCTTTGGCTAACAAGCCAGAGAGTGAAGAGTTTCTGATTAACAAGGCAAACTGCTTTTATAAAGTATCTTTTATGTAGTGTCTCTGGGCACTTACAGTGTAATAATCTGTAGAGCTTGGCTAAGCAAAGCAAAAGACTTGGAAGGGAATTTTGAAAGCAAGAAAAGAAGGGAGCTTGATATAATTTTTGGGGCACAATTTACAACAAAGGGTCTGGCACCTTCTGTCTTCAGTCTCTATGTTAGTTTAGAGACAGGTACAGATAACTGAACATGAGGTATGTTTTTTTCCTTGCCTTGACTTCAACCTGCTCTGGTTCAACATTTAACTGAACACCTATGTGGCAATAACATGTTAAATGCATTCTTGTCTTGTGCAAGACTAATAGAGAGAGGTTACTTATTGAAGACCAGAAGAATTTTACCTTTTGTTTTCTCTTAATGTATATATATATATCAATAAAAGTCATGACTACTGAAAAATTAATTCTAGACACTACAATTTCTTCCTGAAAAACAGGAGGAAATCTGTTGAAATACAAGGTACACTAGGAAGTAGTTGAGGGGGTTTAGGCCCCAATATGTTTCAGATATTGTTCGTGAGGATGTCATGCTTTCTCATTTTGAATATATAAACAAAAGTGATTTTAATTTATAGCTATATTGTCACCTCATTTGAACATGATGAAATCTTTGAGATCACTGTCAGATGTACATGTAAGAAGTAATTTTCCATAGCTCATTGCCTGTGCTTAATGGACAGGTTCGGCAGTAAACAGAAGAAATACTATGTTCCTTACTTTTATGATTGAGAAGCTGAGACAGAGAACAAAGTTTTCATCAGTTAAGCAAAATATTGGTAACACTGAAAGAAATATCGTAACTCATGGCTCACATATTTAAAACTAGAACACCCTAGTGCAATAAAAGTGATTAATTCAGAGGCATGTCCATTTAGATATTTTAATGATAA
Source organism: Oreortyx pictus (assembly GCA_036925125.1). Taxonomy (NCBI): domain Eukaryota; kingdom Metazoa; phylum Chordata; class Aves; order Galliformes; family Odontophoridae; genus Oreortyx; species Oreortyx pictus. The sequence continues at coordinate 14,560,023 of JAUPFR010000008.1, read as the reverse complement.
TAACAGTCTGTCTTTATGTTGTCAAGAGTTAGATCTGTTAGATCATTCTGGATTTCCCCTGTCATTAATCTTCAATTTTTGCAGTCTGACTATATGTTTATAAGTCTTTTAAAACTTTCCACAGGATAAAATGTGTATGTTATCATGGTCAGAAGTGCCATATAGTCATTGCAGAAGAAACAGGCGAGAAGCAATATAGACAGACAGGTCTACGTGCCAGGTGCCTATCTGACCATTATCCTCTGAATGCACCAAGGAGTATTCAAAATAGCCTGTAGAAGTTAATTTATTCTAAATCATATCAATCTTTCTAGATGAACTTTGATAATCTGAATGGATGGCCCACATCCAAATGTATGGCATTCAGTAAGACTACATGCCAGGTCCTGCACTTGGATCATAGCTGTCCCAAACAGTGGTATAGGCTTGAAGAAGAGTGAGTGAAAATTTTCCCATCAGGAAAAGACCTGGGAGTGCTGGTAAACAGGTGGCTGAACACGAGCCAACACTTTGCCTGAGTAGACAGGAAGACCAATGGGATCTGAACATGCCCTGGAAGTACAGAGGTTGCTCTGAAAGTAATACCTGCTATTTATTTACATGGAAACCACAACAAAGGGCATGGGAATGCTATTTGATAGAACAAATTCTCAGCTACAAAGCATTTTACAAAGCATGCTGTTGTGTCAGATTGCCCATCTGCTGCCTTATGTTGTACAGCAACAAAATACCTTGTAACGTGGCTAACAGGACTGGAGAAAGAACAGTCCATTTGTACTCAGCATTGATGTGACCACACCTTGCATGTTTTTCAATTTTTCAGTCGCCTCACTTAAAAATGAATATTGAGTTGCTTGAAGGCATTCAGAGAAGAGTGGTGAAGCTACTGAAGGGCCTAGAAAACAGTGCACATAGGAGATGGCTGAGAGAATTTAATTAGGAGAAAAGAAGGCTGAGGGGAGACGTTATCGCTCCCTACAACCACCTGAAAGGAAGTTTTAGCCAAGTCGTAGGACTCTCTTTTTTTCAGTTGTGAATTATAGGACTCCAAGAAATTGACTCAAGTTGTGCCAAGGAAAGATTAGATAGTAGGAAGGGTGGTTTGGACATTTGAGAATGGGCTGCCCAGGGAAATGGTTGAGTTGCCATCCCTGGAGGTGTTTAAGAGACAAGTTTAATGTAGCACTTTGAGATATGGTTTACTGGTGGACTTGATAGTTAGAAGGTAGTTGAACCTAATGAAGTCCAAGTTCTTTTCCAGCCTAAAAAATTTTATGATTCTATCTCATTTGTAGTGATTTTTTCCTTTTTGGTGTTGTACAATTTGATAAATGGATACACTTTTGATAAATGGTTTTCATTTACAAATGTGATATGGTGCCCTTGGAAAGATTTTATTTCTTTTTGTATTTTTTGTAGAAGCAATTGCAAAACATGATTTAAGGGAAAGAGCAATACCATATCATTTAGTCTATTCAAACCTACTATTCTCTAAAGGGTATTGTGAAGAGAGTGACAGCATCCCAGCTCAGCTTTAATGTGTAGGTGAAGAGAAAGCCAAGGGCTTTTTCATCAAAGCACAAGTTTTTTCCTGTCCAGTAAACCCAAATATCAAAGTGATCCACACTGTACTTTTCTGAGTTGTTCACCAAAATAATTAAGCATTATGTGATCTCTTCTGATGCTGTGTTATTTCGTTGCTGAAGCTGATGCTATTATGGCTATAAACTACTATAGCATAACAGCTGTTTATCAAAATATTCATGAAAATTTTCTATGACAGGAGAAATGGGCATAGTTGTAATACTGTTCCCAGGGAAAAAGATGCATGTGCTTAGATTTTGTCAAAATTATGGCATACTGTTCTCAACTTGACAGAACTAGTTCAGCACATAATCCATAATAAAATAGGAACTGTGGTATTTAAACACTAATTCAGTGCATATCAGTTTGTATGCAAAGACTATATTTAAGATATTTCAAAACAGGGTTTTATAGCAAATGCTACCCAAGTTATGGCACGTATCCCAGTCCTGGAATATGAGTAAGGTCTTTATCTAGGGTCTAAGCTGTGGTTTCATGGTTTGTTGTCTTTATCTAGTAAAATAACTTGTGGATGTTACATGCATTTTTGATTGATGAGGTATTGAGGAGGATCAGACAATCTTAAAAAAAAAAAAAAAAAAAAAAAGCTTATTATTATTATAAAGCCTAAAGAACAGAGGGAAATAGCACCAGGAATGTACCTATAATTTAGAGTAAAGAGTAATAATGAGTGGCCATAAAAATAAATAACCATGATGTTAAATAGACTGTAGATCATTTGCACCTTGAGGATTTTCTCAGATTTCGTGCCAGTGAAGAAATGTGGTAATAAGCTCTCGTGTTTTTAGCCAAAAGAGTTTGTATACAAATTTTATTTAAGTCATTTGAATAGTCCTAGAAATATTTCGGAATGTGAAGGGGAGTAGAGGAGGAAGATGAAAGCAGAAGTCTCAAAAAGACTGCACTACTTTGAAGAAGTACTTTACGTCCAGATTGCCCTTAACCATATTTTTGTTTATATTGTCTCTGAATCTTTCATAGCTGATAATGCCATTCTGAAATTCATTTTGAGCACTTGTAATTGTTTCAGTTCAATTCAATAAGAAATCAATTTTGACCACTGTAGATGTGCCAAATTAATCAGTGTGATTCCTGGCCAATTCTTGCAGCAATCTTGAAAGTTCTGTCTTAGCTTGTCCTTCAGTGTGTTAGTCAAAAAGAAAAATGCTTTGTGTCTTTCTTAACTTAAAAATTGCTGCCTTTAGGTACATTGGACTACAGAGTGGAAGTTAGCTTTTCCTATTCTCCTCACTGTAGGATAAAGTGGAGGATCAGCTTCAACGTTTCAGCAATTGAAAGTGCCCGCCCAGTGTATGGTCTTGCTTAGTTCTTCTCCTTTATTACAGTAGAATCTGATTGATGAAAATTACCACACTTCTGATTTCTAAATAACATTCATCTATGCCAATATTCACAGCTTGCTTTGTAAACTGATCTGTATATAATACAGTAGTAACCATGTGTGCTAATCAGCATTCCACAGCTTTTCCTCTTTTCATTCTTGAGCTTTCATTTAATTTGTTAGATGGTTGTGTTGATAAGTGATTTCCATCTTCTGTGCAGATTCAGGCAGCTTACAAATCACTTGGTTGTCATACTGTTGTGTAAGAATTTTTGTGGATGCACTCTTCCTCTCTGACAATATTTGTTGAATTATAATGAGAGGAAATTTGGAAAGAAATGGATTTTCTAGTAAAACTTCATTAGTTCAGTGAAAGGTGGAACAGTCAACAACTTTCTCCTACTTAATTTCCCAAAGCAAGAAGGGAATTTATCATCTCTACTGAGACATAAGCTAGTTTATTTTCTGTCATTTATCTGAGATGTTGATGTTCACCATAGTAATTCATCAAACATATTTTGGGAAGTGTATCTGGCTGCACTTCTTGGCTTCAGCCTTTGAAAATCTAAGAGTTTCTTCATCCTCTGGGAACGGTGATGTTCCTTATTGCACATCTGGAAGGAATGATGTTGCTTTACTCTTGCATTGTGATATCACCTCTCTGAGCAATGTGTATCTTCAAATTTTTGTAGATGAAAGAGGGAAAAATGCTACTATTTATAAAATATCTTTGTATTGAAGTTACTGTTTGCATACTATAAAATAATTGTAAGAATAACAATGAAAGCAAAAGAAACAATAGTGGTAAATTTAATGAAGTGTTATCATTGAATTAAAGATTTCATTAGCAATATGAGTATTTTATTAGACCTTTCATGAGGAGTAAGGGGATAAATTATATGGGACTATTTTTTTAATGTACTATGTGTTAACCATATTGTGTTATAGAACCTCGCCAAATGCCTGGTTAACAAAACATAGATTCTTAGTTCTATTGAATATAATGATTCTTTTTAATGTCAGCTTAATAATACTTCAGACAAAACAAGAATTTCACTGTAATTTTATGGAGTTTTCACCAGTGAATTTAGATACTAGGAAGAGTTTCTACCTTGTATTCAGTTCTGCAGCATTAACTAAACGATAAGAAAATCCCAATTTCTTGTTGAAATAAATAAATAAAAAGTTGCAAATGCTTCTGCTTAATTATTTGAATTATTTATTCAAATAAAAATCTCTCAATTTAGCTTACTAATGCAAATGTAATTATCTAAAAGCTGCTCTCCCCTATTGTCAAGTTATTATTATTAGTTGTAATAATTATTATTTAATAGCATGAATTAACTGCCCTACACTTAAAAAAATAATAATAATAAAAAATTTTGAACAGTCATTTTAATTCCATTATGTGCTTTTGCCTTTTCCTGTATATGGATGGTTTTAAGCTTGTAACTAAAAGACTGATTGAATGAAAGGCTATTTATTGGAACAGAGGTTAATGCTATTTGCAAGCTTTATGTTGCTAAAAATCTAGAAAAAATTGAATTTGGCTTAATATTTCAATGAAAAATGTTGTAAGGCAGAATGCCAACAGGAGATGCATTAATAATCTATAAACCTGTGGTAGCCACTTAATTTGGGACGTTATAGGAAATCTTGGCTTTATGTCAGCCAATATTTCTAATATGAGTTTCTATCAATAAGTGCAGGAAATACTAAACAGGGTTATTAATCTGCAAGGAAGAAACTTAAAATCAGAGATCTGATTTCTCTTCAGGAAGAAGTTATAGGCATTAAAAATTAATCCCCTGCATTATGAAAGGAATCATATTGTTTTTGGGGGCTTCAAAGGTAAATTTTTCTCATTACTAATTAGTAGCAAAGTCTCACTAGTTTTCATATATGATTCTTTTTCCTCCCATTTCTGATTCAGTCTCCCACATCTCTTCATCCCTGACTGCAAGCCTTTGAATTATGATTTAATAATAAGTATTACTGCAACAACTAATAATGATCATGTGTGTACAAATTTTTGTCAGTTTTTTCTTTCTGCCTCTGTACTAGAATTGTTCTATGGTACAAGAAATTATCCCATTGAAAATTAAACATTTTCAACAATATTCTGAGAAGCAGAATAGAAATATAAATCAGTTGCAAGTGCTAGTGGACATTTATGATTTCAGAATGTTCACTGTCCTTGGCAGTTCTACCTGCTTCCTTTTGGCTTGCCAAGGGGGCTTCCTTTATGTGCTGATAGATTTGGATGTGATGACGATTTTATGTGGCTGATATTTGGATCAGAAGAAAATTTTAGGTTTTAAAATTGTTTTGATTTGATTTCAGAACTCTGTTAATTGTTTTCCCCCAAATGTATTCCTGTTTGTAATCTCCCCTTGCTATTAGATGGAAATATTTTCAGTTTCTTCTGTCTTGTAAATTTCCATGAGCTTTGACAGAATTGTCATGTAAACGATTGTTCACATCAGATATGAATTGTGATGAAGTTTTCCTACCATTGTTCCACATAATCAGGTAAATTAGTTTAAATTAGTTTATTCTTACAGATCTATTTTTTCTCTTTTTTTTTTTATTTTCATTAGAGTTTTGGGTTCTTACGCTGTATCTTGCACTTTTCTTATTTGCTAATTATAGCAGTTCTTCCTGATGTGAACTGACGTTTTTCATTCAGGAAGATTTTGGGAACAAAACCACTGTGCTGTCCAGTATGATTGGACAGTGGTCAGAAACTGTCCCTATGGAAGTGTATTTGTCCATCACTCTGAGACTTGCAGTCCCATTTCCTTAGTCCCTCTCTGAAAATTTTGCCTGAACTAATTCATCTGGGATAACTTCTGAACAACTTAGTAAAATGATCTTGAAGACCATTAGTACCAGTGAATCACTGTGAAGCATGTAGCCAAAGTTTTGAGAAGAACATAAACGCATTAGTGTGTCACAGTCCTTTTAGACTGCAAATTCTTATATAGCTGCCTAGTTACTATGTATTCTGTAACTTTCTTATGAGAGACTATATAATGTTTATCTCTATTCCACATCTGCCCCGATAACAGATTCCCATTGAGTTAGAAATTATTTGGAACAAGTTCTTTTTCCACCTGTGTCTGTTCACTAGAAGTTTCATGATAGGAAATACATGGAAGTAAAAATTAATGATTCCTCAAAGTATTCTTATATTAATTTTTTAGTTCAGATCCCTTCTTGTTTTAAAAGTTTACTTTTTTGGATTCTACAGTGCTAATCTCCTTGGAATTTGTTGAATATTGCACCCAAAATAGATAAGTGCTGTATTCAAAGAGGGGTTTATTACCTTCTACTAGCTAAGCTTGACCTATGGCTAGCACTATTCAAAGAGAAAATGAACAAACAAGGATTTCTAGTTTCAAATCATAATATGTCTGCTAACACTAGAAAATGACTAGAAAGTTCCTGCAAATATCCACAGGTAGTAGAACAGGGATGCCTGCAGGGGAGGACTGTACTTTTTCTAGAACTTACAATTATTTATTTATTTGTTTGTTTGCTCCCGTGAGTGCTTCAGGAATGGGACAAGACTTAGCTGTGTAAATGTACAATAAAGTTAACACTTGAAGTCTGAACATGATGCTCAGGTACAAATCACCATACCATACTTTATATGTGCTGTAGCTCTGGTCACTTGACAGAAAATTTGTTAAAACTGGGGTTTACTTCTCCTACAGAAAAGTTAGATATGTTTTATTAATTTAGGGAGTGAATTAAAGATGAACTTTCCAGGAAAACATTGATTGTCCTCATCTTCCACATCTTACTATGAAAATTCTGACTTACTGTTTGAAATTTAAAAAAATTAAAAATCATTTAACTGTAAGTTCTTAAAACATTAAATGCAATCATAATAAAATTCAGTAACACTTAAAAATGTAAATATTGAAGATGTAAAACAATGAACTTAATAAGAGGTTGAAACTGTATTTACAATAAAACATTTAAAAATTGCTAAGGAACATTTTGAGATGTTTACTTACTGATATTTTCTAGCAAAATTATCAGCTTTCAAGTTTCAGAAAGGATCTTTCTCAACCTTGAATATATCCTGAGTGCGTAAGAGATGTATTATGCCCAGGGATAATTTGAATCAAGAGGAAACATTTTCCTGGTACTTATACATAACGGTGATAATAATGTAAATATATGTTACACTGAAAATAATGCCTCCTATTTATTTCCATGGAAGTTACAACAGATACAGAGAACACGTTTCCACTGTGTGATAGAACATACTCTCTGCTACAAAACACAATTTTTCAACATTCACCACCATTAGCTATACATTTTTGTCTGTGATGATCAAGAGCCTGCATGCTGCACCATCTGGAACTGGATGCCTTTCACATCGCTGTCACTACTGTTGAAATGCACCACTTGGATTCACTGAGCTCACATCCACTGTTTAGTCTCCATAAATCTTCAGCAAGTACTGATAAATGTCAGTGGGTGCCATTTTTTTCTCATGGGGGAATTCAGTGGCAGACATCTGCTACATACGTACTTTCATGTCAGATGCCATTGTGTCAGTCTGCTCCTCTGCTGTCATCTGTCACACAGCAACAAAATGTAATGGGATATTGGCAGGAAGGTTCAGCCTCTGCTGCCATACCACCAAAATCCACCCCTGATGTCATGGGCTGACACTGTAGTACAGGAGGCATTACTTTTGGAGTAGCCTGTGTACATGTGAGATCCCCTTGATTTTATGTTTTTGATAGAAAGGTAGAATTTTCTTGGCTTTTAGTTCCATTAAGGCTCTGTGAAACTATGGACTTTCAAATAATTTCAAGTTTTCATCCTTTTTAAATTATTATTTATTTATTTTTAATGCATTTATCTATGTATTTACTTAACCGTAGGGTAAGAAAGGTTTAAACAAGAAACCATGTTATTCACCAGCACCTATTTAGCCATTCTAGTTTCTGCTGATGGACTTTCACGTCATACGTTTACATGGTTATACAAGTTACCTAGTGTTAATGCAGAAGGAAACTCATTGGGTAAAAAGTTGAGTACTGGTCTTCACTTCTTTGATTCAGTGACAAGTTTGTGCTCTGACAACCAATATTCGGAAGAAATTCTACCATATTATATTCTCAGTGTTCAAACCTTTTTCCACTTTTGAATAACCTAATTCTTACACAAATCTAGTGGACCAAAAAGAGTGACTTTGTTCTTCAGTGACATCTATGTGTTTCTTTTTCTCAAACTACTCATGATAACATGTAGAACAAAGCTCTCAGATAGAGTGTCTCTATCACTCACTTTATCTTGACATAATTTATTTCAAAAGATGTGTTAATTTAAGTGAATTATAATTGCTGTAGAAGAAATGATCAAGATTATGAATACTGGCAAATATCTTAAAATGTTTCTTCTGCATCAGTACCGTGTCTTGCTTTCTATCCACCTTTTTAGTAGCCAGTATGTATGAAAGGAATGTACATTTTAAACAGGTAATAAGCATAAATATATTTAGAACAGTAAAGAAGGAAGGAAGTACTGTGTTGGTGTACTTCGTACTCAGAGAATTGTTGGTTTTACCTAGCTTAGCTGGTTCAGACATTGTGCTTATTTGTAGTCTGGGAAAGACTTGGGTAAAGAACTTTCAGTTTTTGGTGAAATAAAAAGGTAAAAAATAACCTTTAATTATCAATGCTCAGGATTTTTTTTTCTTTTTTTTTCTTTTTTTTTTATATGAAGTGATCCAATGTTAGTGAAAATCTTACAGTAGTTAGTTCAGTCGGTGCAACTTGTTAGATGCAAGTGAAAAAAAATGCTTTATTTATCACTTATGTTTTTTCCTATATTCAAGTAAAGATGGCTAGAAATGAAACAATGTATTGAGCATTCCATAAGATACTCAGATGTCTATTTATACAGTATAACATAGTTATACTATATAGTATACATAGATACTAAAAGTTGGACTGGATTCTGAAGCAAAAGCACAGGTCTTTACAATAAGATAAAAATGTAAATTTTACAGAAGAGCATCAATACAGACATTGATCTTCCGTCTCTTTGTGGTCTAGTAATTGCTGAGGAAAAACTGTCTTCTCATTTGCATTATAGCTTTCACAAGCATGCTGTAATCACTGGAACGAGGTAATGACTTCATCTCCCTGAAGAGTTTATTCCATTGTAGTTTTCTGAGAGATGGTAGATATTTACCCTCGTAGTGTGCAGCGTGAAATTCAAATTGAGTAATGAAAGTGGTCTGAATTAATTCTTTTCTAACTTCTGCTGGACATGATTCCCACATCTCCAGTACATGTAAAGAAAGAAGTAAGATAATATTAGTTTGACTGAGGTTATATGCTTTTTGCTGCAATGCTTCTACGTGGTTATGAACATGAATAGAACATGAATTGAATATGAATTCTGTGCTGGCCTCTTCACTTGAGTCCAAAAGTAAAAGTAGAAATGATGGGAACATTAAAGGATTGTGCTCATGAATTACACTTGATGCAAGATTTGACTGTTTCTAGTAGCCTCTTACAATTATTTTGTTGTTAATGACAAAAGTTATTTGTGAGGATGGGAAAATCATAGTATCATAGAATGTCCTGGGTTTAGAAGGACCACGGGCAGGTTTGCTGACCACTAGAGCAGGCTACCCAGAGCCACGTCCAGCCTTGTCTTGAATGCCTCCAGGGATGGGACATCCACAACCTCTCTGGGCAACCTGTACCAGTGCGTCACCACTCTCTGAGTGAAAAACTTCCTCCTAACATCCAACCTAAATCTACTGTTTTAATTTAAAATCATTTCTCCTTGTCCTATCACTATCAACCCATGTAAACAGTAGATCCTCCTCCTATTTATGCATTCCCTTCAAGTATTGGAAAGCCACAATTAGGTCTCCCTGGAGTCTTCACCGTGCTGAACAAGACCAGTTCCCTCAACCTTTTATCCCAGGAGAGGTACTCCAGTCCTCTGATCATTTTAGTTATCCTCCTATGTATCCAAATATAAATAATAACAGTAATAGCATAGGAGAATGAAATGAGCTGAAAATATAATTACTGTTGAAAATAATGAAAGCTAATCTTTTAGGGAAAAGTTAGTGGGTTCAGTAGATTACAGAGTTGAGGCTGGGCAGTATATATATATGTGTGTCATGACACCTGCTGATACATGTGAGAGTGAAAGCAGAGCATGCAATATATTTCTGGAAAAGAAAAGCTGGAGACTGGGCACGTTATCTTCCCTAAGAGTTTCCGATGAGATGTCCTAATGTTGAGTAAGTTGAATAACTGATTTGAAAGACGTTTGTAGATTGTTAGGAGTTCAGTGTATGTCAATTAAAATGGTCAGATATCTAGAAAAGTTGCCTTTGCACACACACACAAAAAAGTTTAAATACAAGTTATTTGACTAAGCAAAACGAGTAACACTGTTGAATAAGGAACAGAACGTTTGTGAGTACTGCATATATGCCAGAGCAGAGAAGAATCATTAATATCCTTCAGAGCTAATGAATAGCTGAACAGTAGAATACAGAATGGAAAATAATTAAATAATTAAATTACTGAAACAGATGGGTAACAAGGAGGAAAGAAAATGAAAAGAATGCAAAACCTACCAGAAGGAACTCTTGATGAAAGCTGAATATAATTTTTATAGCTGGCCAAAACTAACTAACTAACTAACTAAATAAACACACAAACAAAAAACTTTGGTGAAAAATTGAAAGTTTTCACTGACTATTGAAAACTTTCTAGTGAAAAGGGACAGAACTGTCATTGTGATTGTTGTCCATGGTACATATAATGAGGAAATGGAATGAAATTTAGTGAAACAAAAACAGAAATTTCTTACTCGGAAAAGCTGCAGGATTGACTTCTAAAACTTTGAAAATGGTCTTTATCCATCAAAGATGAGTATCTAAGGGAGGGAGAACTTAAGAGTTGACCACATAAATGCCTGAAACATTATAGAAAGGTTTTGAGAAACAGTTCCTATGTTGTCAGTTCCTATGTTGTTTGGCTAAAACATGAGTAAAAGCATGAACATTCTATGCAAGATACAGGAATATAATGAATGTTGGTTGAAATGTTGAAAGATAAAAAGATTTATTTGCCTTTTCTTCAGTTTAGTAAGCTTTGAATCATGAGCAGGATTTGTCTTTTTTTGTTTGTTTGTTTTAATGCCAGTAATGTCACACCCCCCCCCCCCCACACACACTTGTTTGAGCTCTTTTTGACACTTTTAGGTATCATTAATTGGATGAATGAGGGGTTCACAATTTTTCCTTTAGTTTATTAAAAACACTGATGCAACAAAATGAATACAATTTTTGTATCAATGCCTGTTTCTTCGCTTTAGGTGATTGTGGAAGTTTTATGCTCAAATGTGGAGAAGTTCATGTGAATTTTTGAAATTATAGCTATTTTAAGTATTATCTTGCTATAACCCCTCAGTTTTTCCAGTCTGGTTTAATCTCTTTAAAATAGAGAAAATATGACTTGAATTTTCAAGTGATGCCATAATTTCAGTTAAATCAATTCAAGTTTCCTGCTTTGGATGAAGATGAAATTATGGGGAGAAAAATACAAACTAACAACAAACAAAAACAAAACAACAAACAAACAAACAAACAACAACAACAACAAAAACGAAAATGTCCAGAGGCTTCTTTGGGAAACTGAGGACCTCTAAATGTATCAATCTGAAGCTGTGCATCTGGTAAAATGTAGTAAAGAAACTTTTCTTTAGTGTCTCATCTCTAGAGAGAAATTCTGATAAGTCCAAGCGTGTTTATTTTTATTTTTGTAATTGCAGTCAGGTTTTTTCTAAGTATATTATGTCCTGGAGGTCGAAATGATTTACTTATATATTTTGGTCATTTGAGTTCAAAAACTAACTGTTGCCTGTGTGTTTCCAGCTGTGCCAGAACCAAACAAGTCTGTGATTCCTTTGTAACATCAAAATGAAGACATCTATAATTGAGATTTATTATGGGACAGTCAGCCAGATGGTTTGGTATTTTAAAGGTGAATTGTTGAGTTTTGATTGGCTCATGTGATCTTTTAAAGACAACTATATCAGCTGCTCACTGGCAAATATATTTTTTTCCATTTTAGTAATGTTGAAAGCACTGATATAATAGCAGATGTAGCATAAATTGTCATTTTAGAAAGGAAACCAAGTGATGACCAATTGTACTGATCACATTATTATTGTAACATGATCTTGTTTAGCTTTGTATTGAAACAGCATTCATTTCAGATACATGCTGATAAAAAACATGAACAATAAATGACCCTTTAGAGGGGCAATTTTAAGATTCGAGTTCATAGTATTTATTCATACAGACATTTATTTATTATTTATTCATAAAAGCATTCAACTTGCCAAGTTTTTATTATAGAGAAACCAGACTTGTTGGAATCACAGACTTGTGATTTTTTTTTAAATGTGTTCATTCAAATTGTATTCAGATTTTAATTCATTATCAGTTATGATATAGACTACACATTGTAAGGCACTGAGGAGACAAATGAAAAACCAGAGTCTGTGGTCTTACTAAGGAAAGAAAAATCTTCTGATGTTTCTGGATTGGAGTACTTACTGCTAACAAAGATGAGAATGCTTATTTGATGCTAAACTGTAAATCAAATTACAAATATCAAGATAACTTTGCTTCCCATGAGATTTCTAGTCCTTACTCATGCTTGTCATAGTGGAAGCATCATGACCACTTTCTCTGTAGTATTTTTGTACTTTTCATTCTGGTCTTTGCATAACTAAACATGCAGAGACAAAGGGAAGAAAGAGGTATTTCTTCTACTTCTATGAAGTTATTTAAAGGAACTTTTCAAAGCTGTGCAGGATGGCAGAAGGAAGATTGTCAGCTAAAACTTCATTTCATCAACTAGTGTAAAAGAAAAACAATCTTAAAGTGCTAGGGACACACGCATTCTTTTAGATCTGTTGTCTGCGCAAAAGCATATTTGTTTGATCAACAGGCAAACATGGATACAATACACAAGATACAAGATTAAGAAGTAATTAAAGTAACGTAATCTTCAGGGTCACTTCATTATAACCTTGTGTCTGCTTGTTGCAATATGTGTGTATAGATATATTTTTTTTTTTTTAGGCTGAAAATAAGTTAGAAGAGATGGAAACCTAATGATTCAAGACAATGCATAGTATCAGATAATTCTGTTTTGGAATCCCAGCAGTAGCACCTGGAGGCAAGAACTTCCCAAATGTTAGTAAAACTCCCCTTTGATGTATCTAGTGATACAGAAGCCTGAAGGCACTCGATTTTATTAGTGCCTAATGTTTCCTGAAATAAACATTTTGCAAACACTAAGATATATATATACCTGTATAAATTTATAATCTGTTTTCTTTGATGCTTATTTATGGATGCTTCATCTCGCTGCTCAGCTTTAATGTTTAGCATTATCTTTACAGCCTTAAGTATTTCAGGATTCTCTAGGAGACTGGAATGTATAGGCAGGCAATTTTTGCCCTGCCTTAAGGTTGTGCTTTACCTTCACATTTCCATACATCTTTTTAAGCAGTCTTTTCTGTTCTCCTGAGTTATATGGCTCCACGTGGAGTGAAAGCCTAGGAAGCCCTTATCCACAGTCTTCTCTATCATGGCATTTTTGCAGAAATGTGTAGTCTGGGATTATTGTTTAGGAATACAATCAGTCTTATGGGTCTTAGATTCATAGCATTCTCCTCCCAGTGAAGAGGTAGAGAGACAAATCAGATGGACAGCCATTACTGAGCTACTCAATTTGAATACAAAGCTGTTGCTCCAAATGAATTGTACACTCCTCTAACTTAGTTCCAAATAAGCTTCATATGTGTAACCTCTCTGCATAGGAAACCCTTTGTTCAGAAATGGTACATGAGTATATGCTTTCATTCTACTGAAGCAAGTCTTAAGCATGTCTTAAGACAGACTGGATGGAGAGATGGGATCTCACTTTCCAACAGGTTTTATTTGGAATAGGCTTACTGTACCGAAGAGATTTTCAGACAGGATCAGTGTGTGCGTCTGTCATTCTTCTTACAGTAAAGTCTCCATCGAAGTGAGAGTTCGTAGCACTTTTCCTTAATGACAGAATTTATTACTCTGAAGTTGAATATCTGAGTATGACTGGGAACAAGGGAAGAAAAGGAGGAGCTACAAGGAGTGATTTCTGAGGTTTCAGAAATTTTCATGGTTCCTCTTTGTTTCCTATCTGGCTAAATATGAAGACATCTTAAAACAAAATGGAAATATTCTCACATACTTCATCATCCTTTCAAATTATCTATTCATCAAAGAAAATGTCAATTATATGCCCCCTTCTCTCCTGTCATTTAGTAGAAGAAGAGGTAAATATTTCAAGTATGATGAAATTATGAAGTTGGTCAAGCGCAGTGCAACATTTGTATAGAAAAGTATGGGAAAAGTATCATGTTAATTTGAGAGGACAGCACCATTCAATTTAAGAATCTGATTGGATGATGAGTTTTGACAAGCAATGTCACTTCAAGAAGATTCAAGTGAATGAATTCCAGAGGTCAGATCTAACAACTGACTCCCAAATACTGTAACTTTGTCCTTTAATGGTTTGATGTGAACCAGGAAAAAAAAAAAGCTAATTATGTGGTTAACCCCTAGCACTTAGGTTTTTTTTCTCTCTTTTACATAGATTGTGATTTAAGAAGGTGATCAGAACAACCTTCTTCATAGTCAAATAAATAAAAATAAAATCTTATAAATGATGGAACTCAATAAATTGGAAAATAAAAAATTGAGCTGGTAGACTTCAAGTATAATGTGTTACTTATTTTAAAATTGAATAGCACTAGAAGATGTGTGCCTCTGCAGGTTAAGGAGATATTGGTGGATGTTTCAGAAAAGACAGAGTCACAAAATTGTATAATTGTTTCTAAATTGTACAATTGTTTCTATTGATGTTATATTGTAAAGGAGAACATTGTGCTCTGTGTTTGCTACTCAGGGCTGGATAGGTATGAAAGCATAAACATAATCCCTAGCACTCTTTCAAGTGCTGCAGTATTTCTCTATTGGTCTTCAGATTTTTTGACATGACTGCATGCATACCTTTGTGTGGTATCTTTTCATTCAAGCTTGAAATTTATGGATGAGTGTGATAAATGGTTCATTGAGTCTTGTCTCTAGTTGAGTTTAGATTTGGCTTTGGATCTGCTGCGGCTAGTCTGTGACAGTGTAAGAAGGAGCATTTTACATTATTCTGAGGAACTGTCCATGCTGTCTTTTTCTCCCTTGGAAGCAATGTGCATTTCAAGATTTTGGCAACAAAATGAGTAATCAGTTTAATTCCCAATGTGTTATTTTATTACAGTTTGAATATTCACTTTTAAGATAATTTTCATTTTCTGCCACATTTATATTTGAATTTTGTTGCAGTCGTAATTAGATTGTGTGTCTAACTCATGTAATAATCACATGGCCCCTTGAAGCTATGACAAGAGTGATAATTAGGGACAAAAGACTGAAATGGACAATTTTTTAATAGACAACGAGTCATTAAAACTATGATTCTATTCATTACTTATTTCATCTGGCTTTTGGTTTCACTATTTTCCCCAAAAACTGCATCCTCATGTGACGTTCTCTCTATCAAGCTCTGACCTAGGAAATGGTTTGAATGAAGGAGTTACTACAAGGAAGATTCTAAAACTCCAAACTAGGGGGGCTTTTTGCAAAAATAATCTAAGCTCAAAGCTTTAATTTTCCTTCTGCAGTACTTCTGAGCTGGAATCTGATGTCTCTGAAGTCAGTGAATAGTTTTGCTATTGGCCTTACTGATCAATCAATTGGTCTGTTTCCATGAAGTGGGAATAGAAAAAAAACATTCTATTGTTTCTAATTATAGTATTACTAAGATCAATACAATTTTCAGCTTGATTTATTTGCAGCAGTTTCCTGCCAAGCTACAGTTGGCATTACTGATTAACATAGCGATTTTTCTTCTTCCTTGTTCAAGTAACAACTTCATGCCATTGTCAGGCCTTCAACAGAGGATTTTGTTCTCCATCTCTCCTCTGTCATGTCATTTGTGTCCATAGAAGTCTACATTTCCAGCGGTTTGTCTACCTGGCAGGCAAATTTTAGGTGAGATTTGGCTGAAAAAATAATCAACTGAAAAATATTTTTAACAATTGATAACTCTTAATGAAAACTATATGCTTTCTACAATTATGGTTTTAATATTTGGATGCACATGCATATGTGTGTTTGTGTATGTGATGGGGGTAGAACAAGATATATACATCAGTGTGTTGGAAAAGCGCCACATGGAAATTGTAATTTGATTCCCTCAGGTTCTCATTCTCTTTGATGGTCTATGAGTCTCAGCTGGACTAGAAATCTATTTTATAGACACATTTCTCTCCTTTAAATGCCAGTAATGTGTCAATAAAGTAACACTGTACCTTTTCAATTCATTGGCAGCTAAGAATAATTGAAAAACCGGGGAAATTTCAAAACTGCTTTAAACAGTGAGAATAATTTGAAAAAAAAATTAAAAACATGCGACATAAAATATTGCTTTCTTTTATTTTTTCCCCAAAGTTTACTTTTGGAGTGTTTTTTTCTTCTCACAAAACTAAAAGCAAACAAATTCTCAGAACACTAAGTAACTTTGTTACTTAGTCTCCATTTTGTTGCCACAGGTACTTCATGTCAAAACTTTTGTTTGGTTGTAAGCAGTTTATTCTAGTGACTCTTGCTGAAATTATCTATACAGAAAAGATATACCAGGAAACATATTGAGAAACATGCCATGTGTTATTCATCTTCTAATTTGCTTATAGTGTTGAAAAGAAGATCAAAATACTAACTAAAAAAAAAAAAAAGTACAATTATGTAGTTTTTTCACCACCTATGGTGTATTGACCTTCAGTTCATTGCTGATATTACAGAGTCTCGTGTCAAATTTCACAAACATCAGAGGGGTATCTGATTACTTGGGTGAAAAAGAGGAAAGATTTTTTTTCCCTGATTTTTTTGCTTGAAGAAAAGTTTATAGTGTATCTTCTAATCTCTAACTATGCATTAAAGAAAAGATTTGATTTTGCACAATATCTTTGCATGTTCAGTTAATCAAGGTGTTATTAACTTAGAGGTTTTTTTTTTTTTTTTTTTTTTTTTTGCAGCATAGATCAAAATACTTTTATTTTTGTAATTTACCTAGGCTAATCCATTATGTACCTAAGCAGCATTCCCAGTTTGTTTCTCGTTGACAAGTTTTTGCCATCTTCCAAAACTTCCTCCTAAAGGGTATTTGTGTTACTGGAACATGATGAAAAGCTACTGCTGCATATTTAATTCAGTATTCAATGCTGAATATTTTATTCACCAACAAGTATTTTATATTATGTGCTAAAAGGGAATCGCATGGGAGCAATTGTGTTCATCTTTTTTCCTTCATTTCTTACGTTAGTATAGAAGTTCTCCTGTGCATTTGACTTCTCTTTTAGATCACCCCCTTTGTATTTGTTCTTTGTCTTCAATATTGGATATGCAATAGGTAGATTTCATTTCCCCTTTTGGCTACTACTCTTTGTTGTCATTCATTTTTCCATTGTGTTTTCTGGAGAATGTCCCAGTTCCATCTCTTCTGTGGTTGATATTATCAATGTCATGTTGTCCACATTAATTACTGCTAGGTGGAAAACACCTAGCCAAGTGTACCTCACATTTCTCTTACTTGAATGAGGTGGCTTGCAATCCATAGCTCTGAAATTGAGTGAGCTGATTTCATGTGCCTAGCCCTGTTAGTTTCAAAGTAGTTTTGGCAATAAAAATGTTTTGTGGTTTTGGGCATGACATTAACATTTGTTTTCTCTTAGTTCTTTTTCCATTTCCTTGATAAAAAGTCTTTGATGCCCAAGGGAGCGACCTTTTCTTGCATATTTCCATAAATTGAATATTCACTTAGTTTTTTAAGATACCACATGTGTAGCCCTCCTGCTCACAATTTGCATTTTGATCTTTGTGCTTATGCTTACTTCTGGTGGCCTTTTTATCCCTGTATGCATGTTAGGGTGTCTCTATGTCAGTTATATCTCAGTTACCAGAAGCTTGCAGAACAGTGGGAAGGTTTAAATTAACATCACACTTTAGGAGGCAGAATTTTACAGCTGTCATGCAAGGTATTTTGCTTCTTTCCTAGCTTAATGGCTCACTACCTGACTGGTCTCTCATCAGCTGAATAGCTGTCTGTCAGTTATTTTTTTTTTACTAGTCTAGGGTGATTTTTTATTATTATTTTCCTTATTCTTTTTATTTATTTATTTATTTTATTCTTTCTTCTCTGGATTGTTGATTATTGTCTCTGGATCTCTTGATTATTTCACTGTCTCACTTATGCTGCTGGAATCTAACTAGAAGTTTGTTTAAAATCATAGATACTCCCTTCCTCCATTGAAGATAGATTGTAGTTTTTTTTTGGCTTTAGCGTCATATACTGCAATTCTGAAACTATTGAAAGGGAACGGTTTGTGTTACCCACTTGAGAGGTAGGTGTGAATAAACTTAACAAAATATTAAAATCCAATTTTTAACCAAAATTTAAACCAACTAACATTTCCAAATGTCAAGGATAAAATAATATATAAATAAATCTACCACTAGTTGAGTATAGTTATTTAGTAATTTATGTTGATGAAATATCTAAGGAATCACAGATGCTATTTTATTTTAAATTTATACCAGCCACCCTAGAACAAGAAATGGGCTGTGTCTAAGTGTGTGGTGTTGGGGTATTGGTAGTCCTTTATATAGAGCAGGAAAGTATATGGGGAAAAGGGAATGGCTAAAGAGAAAGGCCAGATGAAAATGAGCTGCTTTTGCAAAATGAGATGCTGGGGATACTGTTCTAATGTGCTTTGCTCAGCATTTCACTTGAGATTCCCATGTAGAGGGAATACCAAGAAGTATTAGCTGTGTTCAAATTTAGGGCTGTATTTCATTTTGCATGTTTGTGAGTATATATCTTCCTATGGCAAGGGATTTTTGGAACTAGATGATCTTTAAGATCTCTTCCAACCTAGACTTCTCTATGATTCTTTGGTGTGCATTTTTTAGGGGTGCTGGAAGAGAAAAGGACTCATGATTCAAGCCTCGGACTTGAAAAAGATGGCATCTTTATGGATTAGCTTTTGTTTTCTTCAATAGCTAGTACTTACACATGGAAACAAAGTTGAATTTAGAAATTCTCATTGCCTACTTGCTTATGAGGAGTGCATGAATATAATATGTATAAAACATCAAATTATAAAAGTAATAGCCTCTATGGGAAAGATAATTATTTTCTTTTGAAACCATGATGTCATGGTCTTACCTCACCTTTAGTTTCAGCCAAGCAAATAATGTATACTGAGCTCTCTATCATGTACCATTATAATTAGCTCTGTCAGGTCTTCGCCCTGCAACCCTCATGCAGATAATATGATAATATGTCTTCATAACCAAGTGACCTTACATGCACAATATTTCTCCCCTTATGAAGATTGCATGTCAATAAAGTAATTGAGTCTCAGAGGCTGCAGCGGGTGAAGATTTAGATGATTGGACTTTCAGGGCAGTGATGTATGACCGTTATTATTCTACTTGTCAGAGAGCTGCGTAAGAGCGAGGATGGTCAAAAGATGACAGGGATGAAAGGTTGTGTTTCATTAAAAAAAATATTGCTGTTAATCACCACTCTATTCTTTTCAAAGTCATAGAGGAAAGAAACTCCTTTTTCATTTTAGCTCTGGATGAGAATTTAAACATGAACACATAGCAGTCTTTCAGAGCCAGTTATTTAGCTTCATTATTGCTTAATTAGGGAAATAAATTATTATTTCAGTTAATAAAATACAACACAATGATAGACACAGAGACCACCTGTATACTTTTATTGCATCATTTTAAATTAACATTAAATGTATCACATTAAGCTTTAAAGCACATTTTGCCTACAGCTTCAAGTAATTATAACAAGTGCTATGAAACTAGTACAAAATCAAACCATACTCAGTTCAACAATTTTAGCTTGTAATAATTTGTTTGGACAGTTGCAGTGCTTGAAACATTTATATTTTCATACTTTGTAAAAACAAATATTTTTTTCTCACCAAGCTGTTTTGTAGTTGTACATTTATCTTATGATATAACAGCTGGAAACTTGTAGCTTGACAATGTTTTGTTTCATATTTAAACAGCTTAAAAATAATGCTTGAAACACAGTATATTTATTTCTGTTAAACTTTTCTTTGTTGCACATTATCTTGGAAGTCTCTGCAATACATTTTAAAACAGATTATGTATGTAATGATTTACCTAATAGTTCCTAATGATTTGTATACAGTAGACCTTTCTTATAGACATAAAGAAGACCAAAACAGGCTCAAGTAATATTTATTGTGTAGTGCTATATTATAAACTGTGGATGTAGGTTTTGGAAGGTCAGTAAGCAAAGAATCTTAAAAGTGCTTTTAGTGGTAGAAATTCCTAATGGAAGCACATCTATTCTGAAGAACAGGTTTCAGATGTCTTTAAGTCTTCATGGTTAGAAAATTGAATGAGATATGGCAGCTCTGATAGAGAAAGAATGTATTTGATGATTTTTGGTTGCATGTAGTAAAGCAATAATGCATCTTTTCAGGCTTGAATCCCATAAGGACAATTTTGTAAGCACAAGCAATAGAAAACAAGAATGAAATCTTTGTGTGAAAAGGGAAAAAGCTAAACTCTTACACTTTTTCCTGAACACAATTTTAACCCAGCATGTAAATTGTTAAGGTTCAGACTCATGGTCATTTGCAAACTCATCTCCACTATTAATGATTTTTTCAGCAGTAATATTCTGTTTGATTAAGGCCCTTTTGTTCCATTTGCTGTAAGAATAGGAAATTATATTCTCTGTTCCAAGGTAAAATGGGTATTTGAGTAAGAGAACAGAATGCTACCAAATTACATGTACTCACTATCTATATTACCATGACAGTCAGGAGCGTGAAGCTCTTGAGCTCTCTGTTAAATAGTCTAAACACTACTACTACTTTTTGCCCATACAGAACATTAGGAATACAACAGTTGGTAGATCAAGGAAATTCATGCTTCATACTTAAAGTTAGTGTCTCTTGACATAAGTTATCTTGAGTCAACTCACAGGCATTAAGTCAGACACAGTGTTAACAAGAACACTGATTGCTTTCTCTCCTTTAGCTGTAGAACAAAGTCTTTTAGGCCCTGAAATTTCTTGAGAGATCAGAATGCATAGGGGTCACTAAGGAGCTGGAGGGGAAGGAGGAACTTACAAAAATAACTTAAATAGCAATGCAAAAAGAAAAGCTAATAGCCCATTATATTTTTATATGTCCATTTAGATAAGGGAAGAAGATTGAAACCTTCAATTCAAATGACTGATGCAAGTGATCTGCATCCTCTATCAGTGTGACATCTGACTTGCTGTTAACAGTTATTGGTGTTGATAGGCACACCCCACACAGAGTACAAATGCAGTTGCTTTGATCTCTCGTTCTTTTATTTTTATCCCTTCCCCCTGTTTTCTGCCACAGTGTCATGCTAAATCATTGTTTGGTGGCACATGTGGAATCTCTCAAGTACTGAGATATCAGGCTTCAGGAACAGCATTGAAATGAATATAATAATGGGAACCAGAAAGCCACACAGGACCTCTTCTCAGGGAAGGAGTCAACTAATAAGTGTTGTTAGTGGATGCTGGGGAAGGGGAACCAGAAGTCAATCCTGTGCACAAACAGGTGTAGGATGGCTTGTCTTAGAGCCCAGTTAAAGGCACTCTGAGAAGATCACTACTGATATCTGTCACTTTGTCTACATCAAGATGCTTATTTGAGAAAACAGAGTAGTCAGTGATCAATCCCAATACAAAGAACAGTGTTATTAAAAATAAAATGCTATATTTTCTTGTTTTATTCTGTATTTCACACTAGCCCTTCCTTCAAAGAGAATATGGAAAGGAGTGTATAATTCAACTTCTTTCCCTCCATTGCTTTGCTTAGGCTTATTACCTTGTGTTCTAGAACTGTCAAGATTTCTACATATGTATTTAATGGGTATGTATCATGTGAGCTCTCTTCTCACACTATTCAGGCAGTTAGTTGAGATACAGTTTTCAGATTAATTAATGTTGCTTTTTATATATGCCTGTTTGGAGAGTAGATTACAAATTTTCTTTCTGATTTTTGTAAACTTGTAACTGGAACTTCAGGTATTTGTCGCATTCTATCCGAGTCAAATTTTTTTGCAACATAAGGAGTTTGAATAATATTCCAGCTACAGCCTATCATTGTATGTATTTTATATATATACAAGCTTGAATGACAATAATTCTACTTAAAGCCACAAGAACATGAATTGATGTAGCTTGACTGTTTCCATTGTCTATCTGAAATTTTTAGCTCTCTGAGCTAATTTTTTGCCTTATTTCTGTTAGAGAAGATTCAGTGGTTGTTTTGTGGTGGTGGTGGTGTTTTTTCTAGTCTTTTCTCAGGTAATCCCATCATTTTTCATATGTTTATAGATTCATGTGGTCCAAAGCCATTCAGAATACCTGTTCTATATTTCACAGATCTTTTATTTCATGTAATAGTCCCTTAACTGTGGTCAGTAAATTTGCTAATGCTAACTGATTTACCTGATGATCTCTTCAAATCTTTTATCAACATAAGGTGAAAGAAAAGAAATCTAATTCTTTCTGGCTTCCACTTTCAGTCTTACAAGCTATTTTTTAATATTAATAGGGAATATTAGCCCCTTAATATTTAGTATTTTGTTCTTGCATAAAGTAGTTATGTAATAAAAAGGACTCCCTTCGAGATATTTTCTCCAGTACTTAAGTACTCGTGGAAGTATCTCAGAGCCTGTAGTTCTTTTCATCACCCTTTCCAGTTTTTTCAATGTGCTTTATAAAACATGGTTATCAGAACTGGTCTCACAAATGAAAGGTAAAACCATTTTCCAAGGCTACTCTGTGTTCACATACAGTGATTTCTTTAACTCATTTTGCTTTAACATTGCATAAGGAGATTTTGTTGAAGTATTTGTCCATTGTGTTCCTTAATGTATTTTCAGTGGCTTCGCTTAGTGTAATGTAGTCTTGGTCAATAGTCTATGGCCAGTCATTCCTGACAAACACCCTTAGATGATGATGACACACTGATAGCTAGCATTTCTGTTATTAACTTTGATTTTATTAGCACCTCATGGAACTAATTCATTACTAGTGTTTGTTGCACAGTGAATTTGTATCTCCTTTTTGCCTTTTCATCAGAACCTATACCATTTATTAGAGTGTCTGGATAAGACTCACTCCTGCCTGTGTCAGTCTCTACCAGATGTTTCCACCACAACAAAACTTGGGATGTTTTCTCTGTCCAGACAAAAGTAGGTAAAGGTGAGATGCAGTATAGAGCAATTATACTGCGTATTCATTCACCTTACAGAAGTGACCAAAGTTTCTGCCAGGAGGCTCGATAGACTGTAACTGGGCAGAAAGAAACTTTGGCCTTAAAGAAGTTTGTAGTTCCTATCTCCTCTTTGTTCTGAGAATCTGCATTACTTTGTTTCTAACGGCATGTATATCTCCATATAAGTATACGCTCTAGCATCTTTGCTTAAATAAATTTTGTAGATATGTAGGTCACTCCAAAAGTAATGCCTCTGATTTATTTTCATGGAAACAACAAAAGATACGAAGAGAAAAATATCACTAATTGATAAGAACAAATTCTCTGATACAAAATGCTACTTTTCAACAGTCACTGTCATTAGCTATACATTTTCAACAGCTATAAATAAGAGCTTGCATGTCATGTTTGTAAAAATCTACACCAGCAGATGTGACTGCTGTCACTATCACCACTGCTGAAATGTGCCACCCACCACCTCACTGCACTCTCATCCACTGTTTGACCTACAAAAATGTTCAACAAAGGTCAGTGAATGTCAATGGATACCATTTTTTCTGCATAGAGGAATTCAGTGACATACCTTTGTTTCAAAAGCACTTCCATGTCAGATGCCATAGTGTTAGACTGCCCCTCTGTTGCCATCTGTCACACAGCAAAAAAATGTAGTGGAATATTGGTGGGAAGGTTCAAGCTCCACTGCCATGTCACCAACATCCACCTCTGATGTCACCATAAAATAGAAGGCATAACTTTTGGAGCAGTCCTCCTATTTGTCTGGCTTTCCTGGAAGACAGCTATGTCTTCGAATCCTTTCTGCTGCTTTTACTGTGAGCTTGCAGCTTGCCTTGGGTTTAGTCTTTAATGTGATTAGTTTGTAACAGAAATGATTGGTGGCTTACCAATGTTTTCTTCACACCTGTGTTTTCTACATTTTAGTACTGTGAAAAGAATGCACACTATCATTAAATGTTGCACAACTCAAAGGTCACTTTTAATTTGCATTTTGAGAAAGCAGCTGCATTTTTTTGGTGTTGTCACAGACAAGTCTAGGGACAAAATGTCTTAAATTAATTGTTTGCCTTTCTGTGATGCAATCAATTTACCCCAAAATGTCTTTGTTTCTTAAAACAAATGTCAGCACCAATGCCTTTCACTTCTCAATAGTTACAACTGACCCAAAAAAATTCTGTGTTTTTTTTATGTTATGTGGAACTTTACTTCGTAGTTCCTTCATTTTACAGAGAAATGGTCAAGATGTGTTTTACTTGCTGGCAGACAACAGAAACCTTGCTGCCCTGAAGAATTTATATGTAGTGATGATCTTGAATGTAAAAAGACTATTTGGGGAAGGTATTTACATTTCTGTGCATATTTCTTTCCCAAAAAGTTTTGCCAATTGTTTCAACATTTTTATTTTGAAATCTCTTTATGACTATCACAGAGATTACCAAAAGGACAGTTTCCTGACATGTTAGAAGTAGTGATGTCTTAGTAATCATGTGGTGGTTAATCAGTCTGAGCATCAGAAAGACGTTCCCAGGGAAAGACTGGACATGGAACAATTCTTTCTTCAGCAAGACATTAACTAACAAGTATTTTTCTAGGTTTTTAATTTGCATGTCTTTTATTTAATTATTCTCTTCTGACCACCTCATAATACATGCAAAAAAACCCAACTAAATGACAAACAGCTGTTGAAATTGTCATGATAGACTGATCATCATAGAAGTATACACAGAAAAACTGTAGTTTTTAATCAAGGAAAACCTGTGGAGTTCTTCAGGTGTATCGACTTCACATGTGGCTATTTGCAGTCTTTATGTGACTTGACATTAAAAGTCAGCTACTGACCAGGAGCATTTTTCAGTATCTCTGAGTTATTTTGGCTATCAAGGTAGCCTTGCGTAGTAACAGCTGTTGACTGAAATTTAGCATTTTCTTTAACAGCCTGACATATTTCAAGTGTTTAACACACTTCTAGTAGGTACTAAATGGTGTTCTTAACAGCTTAACAGTGGAGATATAGTCTGTTTTATTTAAGAAATTATTTTTATTGTTATTTTGTCTCTCTCCATGTATTCTTCATTCCCTACTCCTGAGTACTGCTATGCCTTAGAAATAAAACACCTATATTCCAACTTATTCCTTCCTTTTAGATCTTTGTTCTTAACCTGTTTTTCACAGGTGGTCTTTGATACCTGCCTGGGTAGAATTAACTCTCTCTCCCGGGAGTGAATTGTGTGATTATCCAATTGAATATGTTATAAATGTTAGCCCATATACATGCCAGCCATTACGTTATTGAGAACTTGCTGATATGTTTGCATTGTCAAATTCTTTGACAGTAGTGTTCCTTCACTCATGAATATATGAAGAGCATCCAAAACTGCTTTAGGTGGTAGTCAGCTGAAACTAAAATTGGAGTAGATGAAAATTTGAATTGATTTGATGAATGTTTTAAAACCTGAAATATGCTTATCCTGTGACTGGCCAAAAAAAAAAAAAAAAGATACTGTCCAAGTTTTCTCTCTCTGCAAGTTGTTCTGGAAAGTGCTTGTGGGGTGTACATCCTCGGAGGACTCATATGGAAAGGCCATTCTTTCTGTCTGTATAACAGTGAGAAAAATGTTGCTGTTCATTGGAGCTCCAGCCTTTAAGAGCTGCTGTTCTTAGAGGTGAGCTGGAGAAATTTAGGGAAATATGCATAATATAATAGCTGCTCAATGTGTTTGGCGAGATCAGTCCTGCTGACATTTACAAATAAATAACTAGGAAATATGGAAGTCTTTTAAGGTCACATATTTTTCCTAGAATACACATCTGACGGATCTGGGTGGCTTCTTCTTATTACATAATTTAACATTACTTGTGTGAATATTAGTAATCCAGAATAGACTAGTCACAACTTCATTCACTCTTTTCAAGGACACATGTTAGCTCCTGTGTTACTATTTGCAAATAATATTTTGCATTTTTAAATCTCTTTTTTAGGGTTCTCAGCATATTTGTACAATCTACAAATAATGTGTTTAGATTTGATGTTGATTGGCATTGCTTCTGGTAATTTTGCTTCAAAGCATATAGTTTATCAGGTCTGGATTTATGTATACTAAGCATGAATACCATGGATCTTTAGCAGAGGATTAGTAAGGTTATTGGAATAACAGATCTTGTTATTTATGGAATAGAACTAACCAGTGAATCATCGTGCTGTAGTATGCATGCACTGAAGTAGAAAATCCCTGCAGTTTATGGGGTAGAGCTCTTATCTCTTTTCAGTGGAGTTCTGTTGTAACTATGACTATCAGGAAGAATTTTTCAAAAGTGACTTTAAAGTGCAGTGCTTACACTTAACAACTTGAGCTAAAACTCTTCCAGTTGTTGTTATCATCAGCATGTGCCCCATTACATGCAGTGAGCACCTTCTAAACCACTCCATCTGAATTATTTTCTGCTTAGCAGCAACTTCCTCAGAGAGAAAAGTGATTCTTTACTAAGACACACAAAGATTTAAATCTTGCTCCATACAGAAGTCTTAGGTTTTCTGAACCAATCTCTAGCACATTTCAACAAACTACAAGTACAGAGACGTTTTGATGTTTGAGTGCATGTATCTTCTACATCAAATCAAAGGTGAGTGCTCAATCCAGAGCTAGTGTGGAAAGATTGGGAGGGCAGAGGGAAGACATCTCCACCCAAAGCTAATTTTATTTACAAGCATAGCTTATTTCCTCCTTAAGCCTAGAAATCTGAGTAAAACTGCTGCTAATCATATACAGTCTAACATTAGAGTTACTTTAGTTCATGAAAATTGTGGGTTTTGTTTCATTTGTCAATAACTAAGGATAGTGCAAGTAAGCATAGCAAGACGATTAATATGACATTAAACTGCATGTTCCAGCAGATTAATTGCAAGGGAGAACAAGGAGGAAAAAAGTTATTTTGTGTGGTAATATCTTAAAATGTAATCAAGAACAATAAAGCACAAGGTTTTGAAATGAAAATTCAGAATTGCATCAGCCATCACTATTTCTACGTTGAATTTATGATATTCTTATTGTTCCTTACAACAACAGAACCAAAATATTCAAGAAAATACTAGTATGTTTTCAGTTAATTGTAAATCTAAAAAGAAAAAAATCTAAGATGTGCTAAAATTCAGTTCTGGTTTACACAAGAGTCAAAAACACAATGCTACCAATTCTGGAACGCAGCTGAATTTCTGAATATGATCAAAAGCTTAAAGCAAATATTTTTAAAATGAATAATATTTATTAATCATTTAAAACTATTTTAGAAACAGACAAGGACTTGAAGGAAAACGTGAGTAAGTATACTCTGTTAGGGAAATTGTAGAGTATTACCTTTTAGGGGAAAATATAGAATGGTTCTGTCACGCTCAGTAAAATTGGAGACAACTAAAGCCCCAGTTCAGCAGTTTGTAGTTAGTTAATCCTTGATACATGTATGTAACACACTAATGTCTCAATGGTTGTGGTGGGATAGCTGCAGTATCAGCAGTATCTTGGAACCATGAGTTGCTTGTGTACTTAGCTGAAAACATGCTCTAAAATATCACTACAGTGCAAGTCACTGAAGAGCAGTCTGAATGTGGAGGGCAGATGTGGTCATCATGGTGAAGTCAGCATGGGCACAGCTTAAAGCTGGCAAACGTTTAGGACATCGTGCCATGTCTAAGTGCTCTGTCTCCTCAGAATTATTACTATCAGGTTCCTTCTCTGCCTTGGTAACTGCATATTTCTTTGTAATTGTTTGTTTGTTTCTTCTTCTTGTTTGGAGCTAGAATCCTTTAGATGTTTGTTGTTTTTTTTTTAATTTTAATTTTTTGTTTATATATATACACATATATATATTCTGCAATCTAGGTGAATAATCCTACTGAAAATCTGAGATCACAGATTCTGGGCCTTTCTGCTTTTATATGGTAGCAACAGAAAACGAGTATTTGGACAGACAGATTACATCTTTTACAGAATTAGAAAGGGGTCAGGCTCCAGAAGTGAGCAGAATTTGACCAAGATATTCAACTATAGTTTCAGTTGCATTGACACATGTATGGAGACGATGCAGCAAAAACTTTAGCTAACCTTCCGATACTAAAATCAAATGAGAGGGAATACTTACTCCTTTAAAGTCAGTTACATTACTTGCATCAGGAGATGACATTTTTTCTCTTTTCCTAATTAGGCTAATTGCTTTTTTATTATTATTAATTTCTCAAATTTCCAAAAAATAACATTCTGTGGTCCTTTATTCAAACTTCTTGCCCAACCTATTTTTTTTTTTTCCTCCCTGTAATATTTTACTTGAAAAATCATTACTGGAAATGATTTCCAGCCAGAGTGGAATAGGCAGTCTTTTCGGGCAGTATTCAATCCTATACTATTGATTGCGATACATGGTGTATACTGTGTTTGATTGTCCATATTATAGCACATTAAGCTATATTGTAAATCTATCTGCTGTTGCATAAACAGAATGAAGTACAGCAACTCATCAATCAGATCTTCTAATTCAGTTCTGAATGCATGCAGTATTTTTTGATGTTATGCTTTTAAGTGCAATTGGAAATCTGTTGAAATCATAATTCTGAGTGAGGAGAAATTTGGGAACTATAAGTTGAAATTTTAATTTTCAAATAAATGCCACAGTATATTCCATGGTTATTTTCATATATTTGTGTAATACAAATAGAAAAAACACACAAATATATATGTGTATATATAAAGCCGTACAGGTGAGAAATAAAGCATTCTATACTATCAAAACAATCCACCTCAAAGGTGACTGCTTTGCAACTTCTTAGATATTTTCAATTCTTTTTCATAAAAAAAACTATCTTGAATGAGAAGGCTTAACTTTATAGTCCGTCATAAATTGAAAATAGTGTTGCATTCTTCTTCTTCTTCTTCTTAGTAGTAGCAGTAGTAGTAGTAGTAGTATTTTCTGCTGTGTAAAGTAATAAAAGTTAAGAGGCAAAGGATTCCCGCAAGATAGAAGGAAACCTGGTATTGTTTTCTGTTCTGCAGCTACTGACAGGATGCTACCCTAACAAAGAATTTTATTAATGTCTTCAACAAGGAAATTCAGCTGAAAACAGCACACTGAGAGGGACTGGAGTAAGAAGGGATACGAACCAGGGTTATCATCCAGAATTCAGAAAAGGAAAGACAGAAGTAAAATGACTTGACATGCCTCTCGAAGAGGAGCTGTATCACTCAAGGGCTGTTGCTGCAACCTCTGTGCCACACACGTGTCTGTGCCCCACCTGCCAGGAATACAGACAGGTCTGTTCACAGAACCAGTCAGAGCATGACAAATGCTCCTTACCTTTAGGTGGCTAATGGGTCTGATGCCTCATGGACTACTGCTATTCTTGTGTTTCAGATAAGTCGATCTGCATTCAGATGCACATCATTGTAGATTGCTGTCATTCAGGATTTTAAAGTACAGTACCTTTTATAATGGTTTGTTTCACTAGCAGTTGAGCACAGTTTTTTTGGGACCTATTTTCAGCAGCCTAAGGCTAGAAAGCTCAATTTTTCAACAAGGTTGTTTACTGGAAAGAAAAGGCTGCATGATCTTGGTGACAACTTGAAGACTGTTGTCTCAATAACTAGTGATAGGACTCTGTTATAGTGATAGGACTCTGTTATAGTGACAGGATTGTGCTATAGGGAATCAGCTATTCTTTTTGGTGTTCTGTTTTTTGTTTTTCTTTTTTTATTAGTGTGATGCTGTGATAACAAACTTGTAAAGCCAGGATAACACTTGAAAATAATGAAGTGCATTAAAAGGATTATAAAGTCCACTCTTGTGTGCCACACTCTTTGATGTTAAAATTATTATTATTGTTATTATTGTTGTTATTATTATTATTATTATTATTATTATGGAGAATGCAAGAAGTTTTATCTGTGATTTGAATTATATGTCTTAAATGATTTCTGGTCCTGCTGTACAACAATCTGAGCTATTTTTACTTTTTATATCAGGGTTAGCAGCTTCACATGGGAGATTTGAAACGTATGCTTGGTTGGTAAATGTCTATGAAATATCTGAAAGAGAGTTCTGTCAAATGATAGGTCAGTAAAGCATTCTATTGTTTCAGATATTCAGGAAAGCTAAATGGTATTTGGAGAAATGTTATCTTACTGGGTTTCATCAAAAATATTGACCAAAAATGCATGCTGAAATAAGCTTTTATTAACTTTTATATAAGCATAGTTCTATCATTCAATAAAAACTTGGACATGTGTTTCATTATTGCATGGAAGCATAGAATGGCTTGGGTTAGGAGGGTCCTTAAAGATCCTAGAGCTCCAACCCCTTTTCCATGGGCATGTAGCTACCCACCAGACTGGTGCCTGGGGCCCCGTTCAACCCAGCCTTGAACACTCCCATTAATGGATTTTCTGAGCATTCTGTACCAGCGCCTCATTGCCCTCTGATTAGTGAATTTCTCCTCTTTTACTTCAAAGCCTCATTATCCCATCACTGTCAGGTTGTGCAGTAATTTGGTCCCACTCCTGCTTGTAAGCTCCCCTCAAGGTACTGGAAGGTCATGATGAGGTCTGCCTGGAGCCTTTTCTTCTCAAAGCCAAATAAGCCCAGCTCCTTCAGTCTTCATAGGAGAATATACTACACTTTTGGCCTTCCAGGCTGCAAGCACTCTTGGCACTGCTGCCTCTTTCACTGCATGATACCACACATCTATCTCTCTATTTCACTGATGGATACTTCTCAGCCCAGTGATTTTTCTCTGCAACCTGACTACCTGCTCAAGAAGTTTTTCAAATTGGGCATGTTTGTGCCAGTGACACACTTGTTTTCACTCAGGTGCTCTTGGTGGACTTCCACCTTCTGAAGTTCCCCGCAAGCAAAGTTCTGGGAAACTCACACTTCAGGAGGTCTGTCTTGGTGCATATAAGCCTGTTCCTAATTGATCTTGACTCTTTATTCGTAGTTGATCTTGACTGATTAAAACTGTGGTATCCTTAGCCAAAGAAAACAATATTCTATAAAATGCATTTTATACTAGTGGAGTCAAGAGCTCCTGCTGTTTTATTTATTTCAGAGCACTGATTACTTCAGAAACTCGGGGATAGATTTGTCTGATCCAGGACTTCCGTGTTCTCAGTTGTCTGTGGTTACTTCCGCTATCTTTCAGTCTTTCTTTGCTCAAGAAAAATGTTGATTTAGAGATTCTCTTCTCATACATACTTTCAGGAAAGTTGCAGCCAAGGTTAGTAGTACTGGAAATAATTTGGTGGTCATCATAATTATCAACATTTTTATTTGGTTCTGTGAATCTTTCTAATTCTTACTGGAATGCTGTTGCCTTTCTCTGCCTTTCTTCTCATTCTGTCTCATAGTCACATAGACAGATGACTATAATGCCTGCCTTTACTTCAACACTGTTTTTTATTATCTCTCTCTTCTGAAACCTAGCTCATGGTGCCTCCAGAAATTGTCTTAAATCTTTCATGACCAATGGCTGTACAGCTTCAACAATGAGTAAACTGATGCCAGTCAAATCAGTAATAGCACTGTATTATGCCAATTATTTGCCTCAAGCGCTGGAGAACAAGCAGTGCTCAGGCCACGCTCTCAGGTGAAGAATTTGGATTTTAGTTGGTGCTGAGTGGAGTTAGGGTTTGGACTTGATGATCCTTGTGAATCGTTTCCAACTTGGGATATTCTAAGATTCTGTGTATGCCTTGTTTGTGTAAATAACAAAGAGCTTTGTATTTGCCACAGTAGTGAGAGCTTAAACTAGTGCACACATGCACACAAAATTAAGATTCTGGAAATCATAGTAATAATTTTTGGATTCTGAATTCCAGAGGCATTACAATATTTAATTATATGTTTAGCATATGTCAACAAACAATAATCTTTGCCTTTTATCCCTAGATGAACTTTCTTAAGCACCTTATTTTCATCAGAATCCAAAATCCCATCAACATCCAATAAGTCTTTGGATATACAATGTACTGACAAATGTGATCAATGAGGAATATGCCTTGCTGGTCTGAAATATTTTTTCTTAAGCTCTCATAATTATTGTCTGAGTTTTTGTTTAATTTGTGTATATATGGTCAATGAAACTTTAGATTAGCAGAAGAGTAATGCAATTCTGTTGGATATAACATTACAGCTGTTTTATTTTTAATCCCCAAAATAAGCGCCTCAATATCAGGAATTTCATGATGCCACTTCATTTGTTTTCTTCTGTGTAAGCAAACAGCTGCAAAATTGAAATGTTGCAAAGACGTTTACTTCTGCAAGTATTTTAGGAGATACTGACATTCCTACCAGCCACGGAGGCTCAGACCGACAAGCTCTTCTTAGGCTGTCGAATACCATAAGATTACCTGGCAGATGACAATCATTTTAGGTTATGGCAGGAGGAGATTAGCTCAAATTTATAACAGCTCACATTTTCCATTTTTTTTCTCAGTTTTCAGAGAGTCATGGAAATTATATTTGTGAATCCCTAAGGACTCTCACTTGGTGTCAGTTTTCAGATTTTGCCAGATACATCTAAATGTGGACATAAAATGTAATGAAAGGAAATTGAAAAAAATGTCAGTTTCTTGATTCTTTATTACTGCAGAGTTAAGAAAGCAATTCCTCAGGCTATTACACAAATCTTAACTGAGAATAAATGTTAGGGTGAAATCAGATTCCTTAAGATTCCTTTTGCCTGTGCATATTTTTCAAATTCCTGTCTGGAATAGAGTAGCTGCATGTGCTTTGAACATTTTCTGGCAAGGTTGTAGCTCAGTTAGAATTTGGATAATACATTTGTTCGAAGATCAATTTTGTGACAAAAGCTAAGTATGTTATACACATGTTCTGCCAAGGAATCGTCACCTCATTTTTATATTCACCAACTTTTTATCCACCTCAGTATTAAATGCTGATAAACAAAGTATCAGAAAATGTTTCTATTTATACCTTAGAAAATATTCATCTGAAGTTGACATTATACAGGAAAATATGGTATTTTGAGTCAAGCAACTAAATTCCATAAATTTATTTCTTTGTGATGTTGTATATAAAAATTGTAGGATGCTGGGTGAGAAAATGGGACTGCTTACCCACCTTGTGAAATGCTGTGTCAGCATACTCTCAGTACATAATGCAAAACACATTTGCTGCTTTCTCATGGTTTGTCCCCATAGATGCTAATATTGTAAAGAACATAGATGAAGTTGCTACCAAAAGCATTTCAACAGTTTAATGTGAAGACTGTATCAGTCTTTATTTTTCCTGTATTTGAAATTACTCAGAATGGAGAACTCACTTTTACAAATAATTCTGATCTTTATGTTGAGCTGGATGTGATCATACATATTCATGAACTTTGGAAAGCATATATTCAGATATAATGTTTTGTTGTTTGTTTTGCTTTGTTTTGTTTTGTTTTCCTTAGAAATATCATCGTCTATCTGAATCCATTAAAAATTGAGTGCTTTTACCATTTTTCAAATTATGGTTGGAATTTAAAGTAAACTGAGGATATGTTGGACAAGGCAGAATGGAGGAAAAGGATCTTTATAATTTTAGTGGCATTCCATTTGATTCAGACTGGCCAAAATTTTAAAAAATCCAGTACATAAGGAAAATAAACAAATAAGAGAAATCTTTTGTTGCATGTCAATCTATTAAAGAAACAAACAAACAAACAAACTAGAAACCCACTAAACTGGAGTTAAAACATACCAGCTGGGAAACTGCAGTATTAGTTATGTGTCTTTTCTGTGTCATTTGAGGAAGAGTGAAAATGTATTTCCTATATGCGATTTAAACAGCTTCTGAGAAAATTGTTTGGAGAAATGGCCATATCATACTGTTAGAAAGGTAGCACATCTGGTGTGTAGGTGATGTTGAGTGGGAAGGGTGCTGGGTGACTAATTTAGGGCAAGAAGAACCTCTCTTCTGTCCTTTGTTTTCTTTGCACTGCCATTCAATCAAAAATTCCCTTTATCCAACAGGGAAGAGAAACTTTATGGAATCAACTTCCTTCCCTTGGCCTGCCCAGTGCAGTCCTGCAATAGCAATTATGATTTGTATATGTATGTATCCTCTGTTTGATTTGGTAGTATATTAAGCTGGGCAGTATGTGATCGATGGTTCCAGGATAATGCTGTGTACACTGTTACTGGGAAGTCTGAACTAATATTTGTCATTTGTAGCTTGGAAATGTGCCTGAACTTGCTGGTTTGTGCTGTAGCTTAAGTGTGATTTATTGCATTTGCTCTTTGAAAGGTGCTCCAAGAAATGATTTGACAGATAACTGCTCATAAAAGCATAATTAACAGGAGATAATTTTAAACTCTATTGGATAGAGCTATTGCTATTGTAAATATATTGTAAATATTGTACGGAGACCTTTTTTTTTCTTACCTGTGTGTACCCTTTAGTGCCTTTTTTAAAATTCTGTATGCATAAGAGAATATGTCAAATATTAAACCTCCATCAATAGACAAGTGTGTGTTATATGCAAACTTCAAACTGTAAGAGCCATAACTTAGAAATTCAACCATTCAGTCTTTGCAATATTTTGAAATGTAGAATGAGGTTGTTCACTGAAAGCTTAGGTGTTACTTTATCTTAAAAAAAATTAAAACAAACTCACCATTATTAACAAAATATTCTTATGTTTCATGTTTTATAGTTTTGGCACCATTCTCAGATTGTTGTGCAAATATGTAGCTGAATCTATGAAAAATTTTCAACTCTAAGTACAGATTTCTGTGATTTTCTGTGCAAAGATCCTTTTTTGAAACATGCTAAAGATTTATTTATTTATTTGAAAATATATAGCTTGAATAGAGTAGCTAGCTGTGTAGTAATGAAATTTTATCATAATTATATTTCTTGCTCTAAATGAATGAACTCTTAGTTATTTCTTAAGATGACAGTCTGCATGGACACTAATAGTGAGACAATATTAACTTACTACCTTCTCTGTGTAGTGTGTAAAGAAGCCACTGTTACCTTTCAGTATGAAAAAATACATGAAATAGTAAGTAGTAAATATATTAAATAATAAGTACTAACATATATTAAATGCTAAGGAACTCATTCATGTATTGGTATGGGCTGCAGTCTTGAAGCTATTTACCAGACTTCTGGATGTGGCATTAACAGACACATTTTAATGATGAAAATCAGTAGTTTTATGGTTGGACATGATATTTTCCAGCCAAGACGGTTTTATAATACTATTATTAACATAGTGATGTAATTTATGCAAATTATCATGTGATATTTATATAAATATCATCATATGCTAATTAAAATATTTTCTAACATTAAACAGTGTTTAATATGTTAATTAAAGCAAAAAGTTTATGTGAAATAGCCAGAAAGTTGCTTAATAATGATGTACACCATGATAAGACAGATAGTATGGAATATTTTGACCAAGATATGTGGAATCATTTGACCTGAGAATTTAGATCAGTGTTAAGATTTCAGTGGGAAGCACTGATTTAGATATATACCGTTAGTTTGTACTTCTCCTGTTTTTAATGTTTTCTGTGTATTCATCATTTATGCAAACCATCCATACTTTGTGCAACTAATTGTAAAATTCCAGAAACCCTTGTTTGGAATTGATTTCTGTTTTCGTTATCTTTCAGCTGGTCTGTAATTTAAAGCCAAGAGCATAAAGTATCTGCATAAGAAACTCTTAATACTACGTAGTTTCTTGGTATTTAAAAGATTTTTAGGTGTGCAGTTACCAGTAATGATAAGATGACTTGGAGTATATCAGTACTAATATGAAACGGGGGGCACAGATCTTGGGCAAAGCTATTTTAAATTTCTAAAAGTAAGTTTTTAAATCTAAAAGTGATTTTAAACATCTAGAAGTTAGTTAAGTTTCTAGAGCATATTGTCTAATTTACTATTGCTTATATTAAATGTAAGTACCTCTTCTCTAAAGCTGTGTTCTTGTTTTCCCATACCAGTAATAGCTGGGGCATAAAATAACTTGGATGAAATTAACATTTTGCCTGTTTAAGCAAGTTTTTCATATAGTTTCACTATAAGTTTTCTGCTCATGTTTCATGTTCACAGTAAACTGTCTCATCACAGCTAGTTTTATTTATCCTCTTTATATCAATCTTCCTCCTTTTATTTTTTCTTCTTTTAAATCTTGTTTTGCTTTATTTAATGACATTTCTTTTCCTTACATAATGTTGCCAAGACTGTGACGTAACTTTGTGGAGTACTCATTATATGAAGTTTCAATTACTTCCAAAACTATTTTAATGCTCTGTTTTCTAGTATTCACCAGAGATACTTTCAGCTAGGACTGTTGCATTCAGGATCTTGCTGTCTCAGCGATTCAGAGAAGCTAAGAATACTACACACTGTATATCATCTTTAATATAGTTTTCTGCTTGTCTCTTCATTGTAGGACTGAGTCAAAAGTGTTATTACTTCTGCTTATTCCAGTAAGTCCTTTGCATCTCCTTGTTTAGCTGAGCTGGTTCTTCCTCCCTTCTTGCCAGTTCTGTGTTTTTTTCTTGTTCTCTCCTGTGTATCTGAAACTAATCAATTTCAGTGCACCAAAAAGATGATTTTGAAGTCTGTATTGAGCATTTATATTTTTATATTTTTGTGTATCACTGTTTATATAGCATTGACTTGATGTTTAAAAAGAACATGTAGGCTTGCATATAGAAAACTAACAATAACAGTTGACTATAATTCTGTGAGTACTATAGCACGACTTCTAATGGAGCGCAGATGAAAATACTAGCAGCATTCATTTAAACATAAAAACTGAGGGCTGCAATAATGCAGCTGAGGGTTAATGTGGATCTTGACGATTAATCTGCTACATATTTTAATTGCAGTTTTCATACCTTATTTCCGATACTATCTTCTATGGCGCTGTAGATTTTTCCATTCCTTCTTTCAATTATGTAGTGTGCTTTTGGCTGATGGAGCAGGGTTTTGTGTTGAAGGAGTAAAAATCAAACCCATGCATTATCATCTCAGTATCACCTGTGCTACAGTTATTAGAATTCTGTGCAACTTCCTCAGTAATTTTTGCCACTGGACTGGAATGACAACAAAGCCAGTTTGTGCCCATCTGTATTTTATCTCCAGATTCCTTTTCTCTGCACCACCCAAGCAACCTGGAACTCCAGTGATTCTGTGATTATTCATTGGTTAATACAGGAATACCTCTGATTTTGAAAATAGAATATCTCAGGTGTTTAATAGCTATGTTAAAAGCAACAGAAATAATCATGTTTAATTAGCTTCATATCTAGTGTTCATGATGAAAAAATAGTTGATTTAATTAAATACAAATCTTTCATGCTTGTTTTTTGAAGCTTACCCACAGCCCCACTGCTAGAAGAGCTCACAGTTGTTTTTTTTTCTCTTTCTCACTGCTAGGAGTTTTGGAAAACTGTATCAGGCAGGTGCTTTTTCCCCTTTCTCTATCAGGTCATCTCCATCTACTGTGGTCATGTTAGAAAACCTTGGCTGTCTCAAAGGACAATTACTTCTTTTCTCTTTATTTCATGTCCTTTATCCAGTCAGACCAGTAAATTAGTACAAAGTGCTTGCTCAGAACAAAACTGGAATTATGTGATTTTATTAAATGGGGTTTGCAAAGGCTACAGTAAAAGTGAGGAATGATTTTCAGTCACTTCTGAATTGTGTTCAAGTTCATGTCCCTGAGAGAGCTTAAAAGATCTGCAAGCACTAATTGTTTATTTGATGATTTGGCCACCTTTATAAAAATCAAAAAATAAAAAAGCTTAACTAAGTTTTTCTTTACTGCTTTGAGTCTAAAACCTCTGTGTTTACCAGTTAATCATAAACCTCAAGTCATTATTTTTGATAGTGTTTTGATATATCCTAATATTTTCACAGCAATTCACTGTTGTCATTAAAATAATGATTACACTTGTGGAGATGCAGGCCAAGAATAAAATATGAGTGATGTAGGATCACAATTAAATTTATCATCTTGGTTTTTTATAAAAAACAGAGTATTTCACATAATGCTAGTAAATATTCAAACTACTACCTAATATAAACTGAAAATTTTAAACCTGTATCCCAGGGATTTCAGTAGTAGAACATCTGTTTTATTTTGAGAAAAATATGATAAGCATCTGTTTGCATGGAAGATGTGAATGGAACCAGACCACATTTGTTTGCAGTGCTATGGATTATCTGGTCTTACATTGTTTGTGAATAAATCATGCAGGATGGATAGCACTAGTAACCACCGTAGTATGTTTTATACTTCGTTTAAAGCATAAATTTATGTATTTGTGATTTTTCCTGTAGACAATCAAAAATTTATGTTTTAAATAAAGAAGCAGCCTGTTGCATTTCTAGGCCAGTATTTAAGCTCACGGATACCATAAATTCTTTAAAGCCAAGCCATACCCACTGTATAAAGGACATAGGATAATAGTTACTACGAAAAAATTTAAAATAACTTAAGCTCAGGATAAACAGTATATTTTTAAGAAATAATGTTGTGTCATTTAACTGTGTTATGGCATAACATGGAAATAGTTAGATTCCCACATGTAACCTTGCAGGCACTAATGACTCTTTGTGGTACTCATTGCTATAAATCATTTGTATAGACACCAAAATATTTTGTATTCAGGGGACTGTATGGACATAAAAACACTTTTGTGTTCAAGGCAATGGGGAGAGCTTGGGTTAGAACAGGACAATTTCTGCAAGTGTTTGAGTTGTGTCAGTTTGTTCAATAGTGTCTGGATATTATATTTAAAAAAATTGGTCTTCATTTTGTTGCAGCTGAACGTATGAATCTTACGTGGTCTTTCGGTTCTGCAACACAGATACGTATTCTACTGCGCAGTTTCTGGGCTGATGTTATACTTAGGAGCTTGTCAGTGTTATATGGTTGCTCTGGAACTACTGTTACTTTATCACTTTTTGATATTCCTTGAAGCCAGTATTGCTGGGCTCAGTGAGTTGAAGATCACACAAGCAACCCAGTGAATCCTTAAAATACCTTGTAAGAGTATGTAAACCTTTCAGTGGATTTGTATGCTGAAGTCAGGATGCAAAACGATTCTGGGGGAAGGAAGCAGATTAGTACTCTAGACCTAGGACTTTGCATAATACTAACCACAGGCCTTGTGAAATGTAGGTGTCAAGTTGAATGCCTGACTATTGAGGCTATCTAAATCAACAGCTTGCTCTCAGCAATCAGGGTCCTCTCTCACTCACTTATGATACGCTCCATATGACTTTGTGTCGGGGACACGATGTGTATCTATTAAGTTCTAAAATGTTAAAACAAATTTGGTTTGTTATCATGAGTGCTGGAACAAGTTTGGGATTGAGTGAGACCTCCTAGCCATGCATGCACATTCCTCATCTCAGCCTGTGATTTATCTGTTCAGCTACTTGACTAGAACTGGAGATCAAACATATATTTCAATTAGGCAAGTGTCTCTATATTATGTTTTAGTTAATTGAGTTTCTCTGTCCTGCAGGAGTAATTCTTTCTAATAAACTGAATCTTTCATCTTTCACCTTGTTTTGGGGATATTTTAGGTGTCTTTCTTGTTATGGTTATGGCTATGGGGCCTTTTTTATTCTCTCCATTTCTCTAAGTTTATCTCTACAATCAATCCATCTGCAAAACATACTGAGAAAAAATCTAGGGCAGTATTCCTCTAACATTGTAAGCAGAATGCACATTTCTTAATCCAGTGTTCTAGTGCCTTAAAAATGTGTTGATCTTTTGTAGACTGTTCCAGGTCAGCAAAATAGGAACAGCTAAATGAAATACCTTTTATGCAAAATTAAGAGATGGAAAAAATATTTCTGAATGGAAAATTGGGCTCACTGCTGATTTCTTTAATCAGAAACAAAACAAAACAAACAAACAAAAAACAACAAAGGAAACCTTTCCTCCACATCTCTAGTTGTTAAAAGCAGCTGAAAAGCAGCTGAATCCTTGCTAGAAGGAGTCAGTGGAGAGCCCTGGTGGCAGCACTTCCTGATGTAAAGTGTCTGGGCTTGGTGTTGAGGGTGGCAGGATCTTTCCCTGTTCCACCATGGCTTTCTAATAGCAGAAGGAAAGGAAGTAAGGTAGAATTTGACTGTTCACTGTCAGTTTACAACTGATTTAAGGTTCCTAGAGGAACATGTGTTAGAGAAACACTGTAGAAAATACTTACGTTCTGACAGTTTCTAAAGGAGCAGAATAAAAGTGTTCCATGCTGCATCTTTCCTGTGGAGCAGCCCAGCTCATTTGCACAAAGAATCAAGCCAACTATTGAGATATTGTTTCTTAAAAGCTGCAGATTGGGTACAAGTGGTTGCTTAAATTATATCAGTCTAGACAATACACAGTAATTTCGGTTAAGTGTAGATATTCATAGTGATACCAAATATCTGTGTTTAATACTATGTTCTTTTTTAAAATGTCCTTGCATATTTATTTATTGGCATAAGGAGTGAAGTTAACAAAATGAATTATACCAAATGGTATTGTTGGATGAGATATTTTATAGATGGTGTAATTAGAAAGATTATTGAGATGGAAAACGAACAACTGAAATAAAGAGAAATGTTCATCCTTCTCCAAGGATTGAGGCTTACAGGGAAAAACTCCACAAAGGAGGGATCTCCAACAAGAGATCCCTCCCCAGTGGTGGTTAGCCCTTAAATGGGGTCTAGGAGAGGTGGAGCCAGACTCTACCCCTCAGTGCTCGCCTCAGGTGATCAATCAGTGGTTCAGGCCTTGATTCAGCAGTTCCTGTACACTTGGGAATAGGTGTAAGAGTGAATAAAAAGGAACAGATTCTAAGAAATAATCTAAGGAACAGTTCTAGACTTTTTCATTTAATAGTTTACATCAGATAATCTATAAATATGTGTACATAAAATATGATTTTATTACTATTTTGTACTTACTACTTTGACTGTACTATCTCTTTTTAGCTAAGACAGCTAGGGACTATATAATGGAGGAGGTGTTGTATATTATATCATGGTTGACATAGGAATTTATCAACAGTAAGTTTCAAAATATTTTAAGCTCTTGAAAACAGTGACTTGAAAATCCTGTGACAGTTAAAATCAGTTCATTTTGAGTTTCATTTATTTGTTTAGTGGTTTTGAGCTTTTACATTCACCATTTTATTTTATTTTGTGAAGGCAATGAATTCCTTGATATCACGGGCTCTAGGATTGCATATTTCATGGGCAGCACTATGCTGAACAAGAAATGACTGTATTAGAGCTGCTTCCATGCCAGAGAATGAAGAACAGAGGCTATATTACCAGAGAGAGGAAGGATTATTGACCATTGTTGAAAACAAAATGGGATCAACCAACTATAAGCAAGTCTCTCTTTGCTAGAAAGGTCACATCTCTCTTCCTTGCCATGTTTTTTTCATTGATATGCCAATATTTTTTTTAATCCTTACTTTTTTTTTAATTAAATCCTTAAAAACAACACAAGTATATAGAGTAATTACATTTTCAGTGCTATTATTTGTTAAGAAATCAAGCGCTGGGACAGAAGACTCCCCTGTATGGTAAAACACTTTTACCTATCACATCTGGTATGTGCCTGGTCAAGAACTAAAAACTGTCATTGCTCCAACTTGTTATCTGTATTGCCACTGGTGATGGGATGAGTCTTGTGAGACATCTTCACTACAATTTCATTTGCTTTCTCAGCCACGCTTATGTATCTTATTCCTAACACAATGCTCTTATCTCATTATGGACAGCAACATGTCTCAAAACCACAGCTTTGGCTGTGTTTGGCAAGTAATTTATCATTTCAGCCTTTTCTCCCTTTCCTATAGGCAAACTAGTGTAATGCAGCTGAAACAAGGTGAGTTAAGATACTGAAGGCCAAGGCAGCAC
Source organism: Oreortyx pictus (assembly GCA_036925125.1). Taxonomy (NCBI): domain Eukaryota; kingdom Metazoa; phylum Chordata; class Aves; order Galliformes; family Odontophoridae; genus Oreortyx; species Oreortyx pictus. The sequence goes on along the minus strand of JAUPFR010000008.1, from coordinate 14,517,635 downwards.
TTGCAAAAAACAGGAGGAAAATGGGTAGCTCCTATTAAGAAAAAAAGATATCAGAATGAGGGAGAATTTTATAAAATCAACACTGCTTCTCTTTTATTTAGCTTCTTGTGTTGCTTCCAGATAGGATTATTTTTTATGCCCAATACCCAGACCACATTCAGCATGTATTTGAAACCTGAATGCCAGGAAAAGTTATGAGAAGATAATATGGATTTTACTGAGTTTCAGGTTAAGGTTCTGATGGCTAAAATAAATCTCAAAATAGTCAGTCATATTATCTAATATTTGGCTCTCTCTGTATTTCCAATACTATCAGTCTCAAGATTTTACTTACATGTAAACATTTAGATGAACTTTAAAGTGCTTATTGATTGCACAGCATGATTTATTGGTGCTTCTCTCAGATTTCATAATATTAATTTTCTAATTGCTCTATTGATTTGTTTTCAGCAAAGGAGCCCCCAAACCAAAAACACCAACACCAAAGCCTGAGGAAACTGAAGACCTTTTTGTGTGTGTGTAGGATAGCCATGTGTAGAAACACGGATGTAAAGATAACTAGGACATATAGCAATTGTAAACCAATGTAGTTGACTCTGAATAGGAAACCACAATCTCTTCTAAGTGCATTCTTGCCAGGAATCTGTGCTATAAAGTTTGTAGCATTATGATAGACTGCAAGGTGGTTTTGCAATTTAATTGTTCATATGTGAAGGAACATTATTCTCCTCAGGGACTGAAAGCTTAAAGCAGACCAATCTAGATTTATTTATTTTTTTTTTTCTGTGGGCAGGCTCACATCTCTGTGTGGAGTTTTTTTTAATATCTATGGCATTTGGGGCAAGTTCTGCCATTCCCTTTCTGTAACAGCTTACAGCATCTTGCATTAAATATTCCCCAGTTCCAAGCTGGCTGCCTCAATAAAGTTGCAGCTTCCCAGCTTTATTTCATCTTTACCTGAATATCCCATTTAAAAAAAATTTCATTCTGCATAAAGGACATGATTGGCTTGTTACCTGATTCAGCAGAAAAGCAGTCCATTTCAGTGTGTAAGGATGCTTTATTTACATATTTAACACTTACATATTAAGATTTCCTGATGATAAATTCAGTGTTCCTAAACTTTCCTTTTTTTATTTACTTGGCAGACAAAATGATGACGACATTTAAGCACACTTTAAATTTCCTTCTGTAGCAATCTTAAAAGAATAGAAGAGACACTTAGAAAAGCTTCAAGCTTCAAAAGATTATGAAAGTTTTTAACCTCTGGTGAATGAGTTAGCTTGTTAGCATTCACAAAATGCAGTGAGTTCAAGAATATGGAAATCTGCGTGTACTTCTCAGTTTTCATAATTAAGATTGAAATAGTGTTCTTCCAAGGTAAAACACTGGAGAATAGAGGTTCCAATGACTAAGTTCCTGCAAGTCAATATTTTGTTTTTAATATTAAAAAGAGGATATGTATTTTAATAGTAGTAACAAAATACTAGTGAAAACCTTATTGCAGCCTCTTGCAGATATACTGATTTCTCTTATATTACTTTGTGTGAACAGGACTAGTACAGAATTTAACTAAGTGGAGCATTTTGCCTGTAGTACTGTATCACTTTGTCCCACAGTATGAAACCTAATTAGTGCATCCAAAGAAGCATTAAATAGATTTCATGCTGTTTAATAAAGGCCCTACATGTTTTTGTCTATTGAAGAACATTAGACGGAATGTTCATAGTACATGTTTCTACAGCCTCTTTCAAAATTAAGGTGCAGTTTTACATTGCATGTGCCTCAGGAAGAGTCAGTAACTTTTTGCTCATCACATCTCTCCTCTGTGCTCTATTTGTTTTGGTACTATTGCATAATTGTGTTGAAATAGATTCTTAATGAATATCTTACTACTCACTTCAAATCATGGAGGACAGCTTTTAGCATCAGCATACATCAGGCTGTGGTGACCTGGGGTTCAGTAATTCTTTTTTGATGCTGATCTTTAACTAGTAACTAAGAAGGAAGAGTTTACTTTGTGACATCTGTAGCCTGAACCTTTCCATTCTTGTGAGTTCTCATTAAAATGTGAGATTTCTTCCCAAGGGTCACCATTACTGTCAGATCTACACAGCCATAATGGTGACGTTTTGTTCCTTATTTCATCCTCCAGCTGGCCTTTTCTGGCCTAAAGTGTATGAAGTACAGACCTTCTAAGCTACATACACTAAAGTTCAAAAAAAGAAAAATATCACCTTATAAAAGGATAGAGCAGCTTCTTGAATTCTGCCCAATTTTGCCTTCTTTCACATGAAACTACAAAATTTTCTAAGGAACTCATTAAGAAATACCTCCCTGTGTGTAGCTAATCTACAAGTCTGCTTGTTGACAAGGTCTCCGCTTTTTTTTTTGTTTTGGCTTGTTTTTTTGTTTTGTTTTGTTTTGTTTTTGGCTTGGTAGACTTGTCTGTGGCTTTAGATCAGTACTTTCAGATACTTTTAAGTGATTTGAGGTTTTGGATTTTTTTTAACAGGTTCATGTGAAATGTTATACATTATTCTCATTTAAAGTTTTGTCAAACATTTATCAAGTTTGCAAACTGTTCTGAAATAATCTTCATAACCTGTGCTTTATGTAGGTACATGGCAATGTGACAAAGCTGTGGATCAACTGTGGAGCTTTGTTTTCCCTTAAGATAATGTACACATTCAATTAAGACTTAGTGATACAATGTTTTGATGTTTGCTATTTGGAAATTATGAAATGAGTAAAGGCATAAGCCGTTTTTGTAGTAGTGCTATCCAAGTGTTTGCCTATAGATCACTCTGAAAGCAATGTCTCCTGTTTATCCATGGAAACAGCGACAGATGGATGCAAAGAGCACAATAACACTTCTTGACAGAGCAAATTCTCAGCTGCAAAACACTATTTTTCAGTATAGCCACCTCCATTAGCTATACATTGTGATGAACAAGAGCCTGCATGATCGTAAAATGCTACACCAAAAGACCCCCTGTTTCACAGCTGATATGATGGCATCATTGCAAGAAGCATGTTACCGAGGCAGACCATTTTCTTCAGCCTGAACAGATAGAGTCAGAAGGAATCTAAGTCCAGGCTACACGGTTGGTGTGTTAGTACTGTCCAGACAAGATTGGCAATGTATTCCCTGGTCTTCAAACTGGTATGGGGCCTGGCATTATCAAGTTGCAAGAGAAAGGTTATCCTCTTCTCTGGCCTGACTCTGGAAATTGCAGCTATCAGTTTAGTCAGCATCGTGATGTACTGGTCAGAACTGACGGTTTATTTAAGTTCCAGGAAATCTAGAAGGACCAACCCTTTCATATCCCAGAAGGCATTGCACATCACTTGTCCTGCAGAGGGCTGCATATTGAACGTTTTCTTTGATGAGGAATTCACATATTGCCACTCCATAGACTACCATTTTGGATCTGGCTCACAGTGTTGACACCATATCTCATCACCAGTAACAGTGTGATCCAGAAAACTGTCACCTTCAGCCTTGTATTAGTTCAGTAAGTTGTGACAAACGTGCACACAGTGTTTTTTCTTTTCCTGTTTGAGCATTCATGCAACCTATCTTGCACAGATTTTACTATGTTTTATTAAAATAGTGTTAACCTGTGAAGATGAAGTTAGCAACTATACTTGGACCAGGAAACACGGCTGTACACACTACAGTCTGCAATAATTTCATGTGATGAAACCACATTACTTACACAGACAGCATACTTCCATGCTGTCTGAAGTGTCCTCTTAAGTAGCTCCTGAAGTTTGAAAGTATGTTATGACCGTGGTAAGGTCTGAGGAAATAATCTTTTAGCCAAAGATAAATGCAGAAAAAGCATGTTGGGTATCTATTAGAATTAAAAATAAGAGCTGAAGGAATCTAGTGCTTCATGTCCATAGCCATATGTAAATTAGAAAACGTTTTACACTACAACAACCAATATGCTCCCTCTTATCTCCAGACTTAGAAAGATTCTCTGGTGTGCTGCTTGTCCAATTATATGTTTTATGGAAGTAAGGAAGATGGGCTGTTTTGGTCTGTACAATGATGCCTTTTACCTACTCTAAATTTTTCTCAAAATCTGTATCTTCCCTGGCCATCACTTTCTGGGTACTAACTTATCCTTGCTTTTGAGTCATCTCAAATGTAGATGTTCTCACCCAAAATATTAATTACTTTCATTATTGTTTTGATGTTATATTTTATAGAAATATGAAGTTTGTTTGTTTGTTTGTTTGTTTGTTTGTTTCCTGGCAACAAGCTTCAATTAACATACCAAAGGTGTGTGAATTTACATGTCAAGGTTAGCTGTGACATAGATAAGTTCTATCAATTCTCAACTCACCTCATATGTCTTCCTCTTGTGGCTTTGTCCTCAAAATGTGTTATCTTCTAGCCTACAGTTTCCAATCAAGACATAGGAATTTTATCCTAACCACAGGCCGGTTTAAATCAGCACGATGCTTTGTGACTATTTTGAAATATTACCACTTTTCCAGGTAAACTGGAGCCTAAACTGTCAAGACATGGGTAAGATGACATAAAGAAAGCAATTACATTGTTGTTCTGTTTATGTGGTATAAAAGGATTCTCAAAACTCAATGGTTGATATGCAGACATCATTGTCTATCTCAAAACTCTTCTATTAGTGGCTTCCTAGGCTGTAGAGAAAAAGTAACTCAGCAGGGTTCTGCTCAGTTTCATTTAGAAGGAAGTTAATCCTACCTTTCCATGAAGAATTTGTTACTGCCCTACACTTTGTGCTTGTTGTTCTACATATAGTTCAGTCAGGGAGAAATGCGTTCCTTCCACGTTGAACTGAATAGGACAACCTTACTGATCTGCTGATCTTTTTGCCATTCTTCACGATGGAATCTGACAAATTAGGTCAGATCATATGTGTACTGACGTGATTGTCTTCAAGCTACATAAGCAAATCCATATGTGCTGTAGGTTGAGACAGCTCATTAAAACAAGTCCATAGTTTTCCTTATATCTTCACTAAATCAGGACCTAAAAGGTGAAGTAACAGCATTTGTAAATTAAGTAGGTCATTACAGTCATTTTAAAGGAGTTTTGCATATTAGTTAAAGAAGACTTGAGAAGTGATTTTATTTCAGTGAATTAAGTGTTTCCAAAGTCTCAGTGCTTTGTGAAATTGTTTTATGTAAATTTAATTGCAGAATGAGATGCTAAAATCTTCTATTTTTGCATACTGTAGAAGCTTTTTTTTTTTTTTAATTGAAGCTTTGATTATGACTTCTTTGACTGAACATTACAATACTAAATTTAAAAAGATGAAATTTAGAGGAGACAATTTAACTGAATGCAGATAGATCCATTTTGGAATTTTCTGTCATGGAAGACATCGTTCTTTATAGATCAAGTTCTCAGACAAACTGAACTTAGAATATTTAGATCCTTTCTGAAGCAGATTTTTTTGTTCTGTGCATATTAAGAAGTTAATAAGTGCCAATACATGGTGTTCAAAAACAGAGAAATTATTTCTGGGTGTTGTGGGGTGATTTAAAGGCTTCTCTACTCCGAGTACTGTAATTCAGCAACACTTCAGCTGTTGGCAACTCCTAAATCTATTTGCTTATTTTCCTTTTAGACACCTATCTCAAGCATGAGATACTCAGCAGTACTCTGTAGTTCAGCTAAGTCATTAAAAGCTGAACATCACCTTGGATTTAATAGTTTAGTTTTAATCACTCAGCTTTGTAATGTTGACATAGGTGTTCAAAATTTTTTGACCAAAAAGAGTAAACAAAATAGTTGCAAAGAAATACCTGGTTGAAAAGCAAGCAGACTTGGAGTACATCAGGAATAATGAAGCACTCAGAATGTTGAGGCCACATGGAAAACTCTTTTTAATGCCCTATAAATTGGTAAAGACTGCTTTGTTTTCTTCTCGATTATTAGTTTCTGAAAGCTAACATACATAATTAAAAGTCAAAGTAATAAAACAATACGTCTTACTTGATATATTGGTGCATATCACATGTTTTGACACAAATTCAGTAATTTGTGTTTCAAGAATAACAAATTTATAAAGGTTGCTTTCCATCTACTCAAATTGAGGTTAGTAGTTAAAAATTTGGATAGATTTTAAGATGGTCTACATTTCTTCTCAGGCTGAATTTCTCGCTGTTTCTTTGCTTTTATTTATTAATTTGAAAAATAATACTACAGTAACCTTGTATATTTTGCATTCTGTTTCAGACTATATAGTTTTTGGGTTTTTTTTTCCCACTAAATAAATTGATAAGTACAGCTGATTCAGTGTTTACATAATCTTTCCAATGTCAACAGTCATTTAAATTATCCTAACTTTATACTGAAACTCCAAAATCCAATTATCAGCTAATAATAATTGTCAGTTTTACTCTAAACCTTTTATGATAGGTCACAAGGGATGTTGTACCAGAAGGATTAAATCGTTGTAGACTCTAGCTATGCCCAGCCTTAAATTACTAGTCTCTTATCTCATGGTAACAGAGCTACTATATGTTTTGTCACCGTTTTTGCTAAATAGAATAAATGTCACCAAAATTAATTTCATCTTTCTTAAATTAGCTTCTTAGTGCGATTTCTCTCTTCAGTCAAAATTTATTTCCTGAAGAATTTAATTTCCATCTTAATCTATTTTCTTTGAGAAAAGGAAGGGTGAACATTCAGGAACAAATGCCTTCTAAATCATTCTCTGGTTAATTTTGAAATTTGCCCATTATTAATAATTGCTGACCCCTGTAGGATGGAGTGTTTTAAGTCACTGTATACTTAAAATTAGACTATTTCTGCCTAGTTCACACTGGTTATATTTAAGGTAATAAAACCTGAAAAAGGGGAAAAACCTTCATAGGATCATCAAACATAGTGCTCAGTCATGTGAATACAAATTTCCCATGAGATGAATGATTCCAGGGAATGTTGTAATTAGCTGATTTCATTTAGTTGCATTTATTAGTTTTTAATCATACTAAGGACACATACAAGTGAAGAAAAATGTACTTATTGTAAGGAATAGTGTAGAGGGAAGGAACACTGCCATGAAAACCAGGCATTGAGAGTTGGCAATGTTGTGCAGTATAGTGACAGCAATTTCTAACTGAATTGCTGGTGTCTTCAAAAATAGTTCCATTAAATACACAACTATTGGCAAACTGCTTTCTATTATATTATCCTTTCTTTTGGTTCCGATGACCTCAGTTCATGACTTTTTGTAAAGTTGCAATGCAGTTTTTATCTTAAAAACAAACAAAACCCATACATTCAAAGAAGGGGCTATCTGGAAAAGGGAAGATTTAAAAAATAAACCTGAAGTGAGAGGCTCTTTCTAAAATTATCATTCAGCTGGTTTTAAGCAAAGAAAAAAGTATAAGGTAAAATCAGAAGGATAAAAAAAAAAAAAAGAACTTTAATGCTCATAAATAACATTTATTTGAAAATATTGAAATCTATAGGGAGTATATTGGCTGGAGTAGTGAAATATATTAAGTGCCTATGATTTCCTGTTTGGAAATATGTTCCTCTTTAGGAATCTTTAGCATGAAGAACAGAGGTGACTATAAAGAAAGGAGTAATTTCTTCTGCCAGCTGCACATGATTATCAAGGTTTTGTAAACTCAATTAGTAGAGAAGAATATATCCAAAATCTGATTAAATATTGGTGCCAACAGGGCAGAAAATTAAACAGAGCATACACATTAATAATCTATTAAATGTTCTATCAACTTAGAACAGCTGTAGCAGTTGTAATCAGGCATCTCTTAGTGGCATCCTACAGATTTGTTTTGGAGTAGAAAGTTGCTCCTGGATTACTGCTGTGGGTGGAAAGTCAGAAGTGTCTGTCATTCTACTGACTGGAAAGGGAATCTGTGTATCGGAAAACATTGCTTTTGTGTTTACCAGAGCTGTCAGCTCCACTTTTATTTGAGGCGCTGATATATTGAGGCACTGTATCTGTACCATGGTATTTATCTGGAACATGGATGAAATCTGACCTCAGAAAAAGGAAAACCATTAGGACCTATGCAGGAATATGGCTACTCTTGCTACCTTGTCATTTCTGAAAAAGAAAGCGTACCAGTCAGGTAGAATAAATGGAAAGTTGCTTTGCAAACAGAATTGTATCATATAATTAATGTATTACATTTTAAGGAATTGAGCTTTAAATTCTTTCACAAAGGAGATGTGATACACACTAGCTGAAATAAGTAAAAATGAAAATATGAATGTCCTCAAGAAAAAAAAATAAAATAGTAACTTCTTGAAGTAGGAAACCAAATATGATGGATAAATTCAGTGATATAAAGAAAGCATTGTAGAGACAATTAGATGTGTTTGTATTGGTAACCAATTCCATGACAAACATCAAGAAAATGGAGTAAGCTGGTTAAGAGTAAATAACCCAGGTGGTCACATCCTTCCCAAAGCATGACTGAATAACACGCAGAGTGTTATGGCCCAGTGTTCTTTCTTGAGTGTGTCCAGAAGCAGATGTCTGGAGAAGAAATGAGCAAGGTTATATGATACTTTGCCATAGTACTCTTTAGTTTACTGATGTGCAGTGAATCTCCAGTCTCCCCTGGCATTCACATAAATGTCTTCTAGGCCCAAAAGCCTTTGGAACAGAATTTCACATTTAATTTTTGTTGTGTAAAGAGCCGCACCCTTCTGTTTATTTTGAACCTGGTTTCTATGGTTTTCTTTAGATGATGCCAAGGTCTTGAACTGGAAATGACAATTGAAAATTAATCTGCCCTGATCTTTTTGAAGATGTGTACAGTTTTGTAGGACTTGAATAATTCTAGTGTGGACAGATTTCTGGGTGTTAATCATAAACAAAGCTGAACATGTGCAATCACCACTGGTACTACATGAAGTAGAAAGGTGGACTCACCCATTAGTCAATCACTACTTGCTCTTAAGTCTTAATTCCCTATCCTTTATATAAAAACAAAAACGTGGTAACAACCACCTTTCTGAAAAGAGAGGTTTCTCCCTATCCAAATGCCCTGCTTTTTTGTGTTGTTTTGTTGTTGTTTGCTTTTTTTGTTGTTTTAATTCCCTCTTGGGAGTTCTGCTTTAATGTTCTCTTGGAGAATGTTTGATTCTGTTTTGTTTTTTGTTTTATGGTTGTTGGGCTTTTTATGACTTGTTTGCATAGTTTCCACTTAATGGAAATGGAAGGAGGCAGTATCACTGTGGAAAAACTGAAATCTTTGCTATTTATGAAACTACAGATGTCTGTGCTGGAGTGGGATCCTAGAAAAGCTACAAAAACGAAGTTAGGAGATGAAACATCGGTTTGAAGTTCTGGTTCAAATTTACTCCTGAGAGCTAAAGGATAACAACATTCTGCAGACAGTTAATGATAGTATGTTTCTTGTGTGTTCTAGTACATACTCATAAGATAGTTTGTCCAAAATATGTGGTACATTTAGATTTGTTAGAAAGTGTTTATTGTGCTCTCATAGCTGTAAATAATCATACTAGTTTGGGCAATGCCAAATGTTTTCTTCCAAATTCTAATCTTATCTGAATTTAGTCAGAGTTACATCCATTTAAAAGTCATTTTGGTAAGATTTAAGGGTATATTTCTAATCTATAAATGTTATGGATTGAGTTATGCAGCACCTTTTCTAAGAATACTTTATACAGTGACCATTAAGTAATCCTTATTACATCAGTTATCTCCCTCCTGTTCCTTTTTAGTGTTTCCTTTGAGCTGTTTTTCTGTTAATCCTTACACAGGCTAGATTAAATATATAAAGGAAAAATAGCATTCTGTTTTGTCCTTAAGAATCCAAGTGCAAGTATTTCTTTTGCTCCTCTTTTCAGTTAGTGGGAGTACAATTTACTGCACAGTGGCACAATCCCAAATGTCTTTGCTGTGCAGTGAACTCAAATTAGGATTAAAGACTGTCAATTTTATTCTGAAAAGCAATGCTCAGATAATATTGGCCATCTACCAAAGCTGCACAAGCTTGAAAAGTTTTGCTGAATGTGCACAGAACTCCATTCAAGCATGGGCAGTTCACACTGGCAAAGGTCAGCTTTCTTTCTCATTCTGTAGGGCCCCTAATTTTTCATCATTAGTGACTTTAAAGATTGTCATAGAGTTTCACAAGGGATAAGGAGTGAACACTGGTTTATAGTATGATGGCACAAGAGCTACTCAATATTTAGAATTACATGTCAGGGAATGTATGGAGGTGAAGGAGGATGTGGAGAACATCAAAAAATGAGGTTTTTTTTCTACTTTATAGAAAACCAGAGTTTTTGTAAAATAACGTGTGTAAAGTCCATGCTGAGGTGATCATATAAGTACAGTTCCCCTTTGTTTCCTCTAAGTGAACAGCACACAACAAATAAATGGGATTTATTCAGTTTAGGGGAGGAAAAGAAGAGAAATCAATTGCACTATGCTAAGGCAATAAAATATGTAGTTGAACTAAATGAACGGAACTAAAACCAAGTACTCTAAGAGTACATTTTGCATTGCATAATGTCATGTACTACACGTATTCTACCAAATAGCAATAACTGACTCTTTACTGAAAGTTTGCTATTTTTCCACCCTGCAGCTGAGAAACTATTGTGCTGTACTGAGATGCTTTCTTACTTTCGGATGAGGGTTATTTCCTGTCATACTGAGTGATGTTCTATTCAAGTTCTTGACCTTTTTGTGGCAAGGCTGTAATGGAAGCCTTCCCTACATTATCTTTCATAGTGATATGGCTATGCAAACATGGATATATCAGGTTATCCTTCTTATGATAAGACAGTCTATGACAACTGATTTTTTTTTTCCTAAATCTAGACACAAAATCTCCTTGAAAATTACAAGCCAATTCTGTGGTCTGATGGTCACTACAGAAACATCTGCACTTGTCTGAAATGTTAAAAATTATGGGCAATGTCATAAGGTTAAATTGGGTCATAGCTAAGCTGGAAGATGTTAACCTAGCTCACTGCTGAAGATACTGTGAACTCAGTCTGCCGCCTTTGCAGGGGACAAGTGATGGGACTTGCATAGGCTATTCTACTAGCTCAGATGTAATGATAGTGACCCTCAGCAAAGGATGTCAAAAGCAGTTATAAACTAAAATGAAGAATAGCATTTTAAATAGGCACAAGCATTTCTGTAATGGCCATTTTTCATGGCTTTAAGGATTGATGAATTCAACATCAGTGCTACATTGTAAGATGCAAGATTGTCCTGCATGTGGAACATCATCAGATGTCTGCTTCTGTGTTCTTCTTTTATCCTTGCCATGTTTGCAAGAATGGCTATGAGCATTTTTTTTAACAATACAAAAAATGTGAAATACTAGAAAAAGAAGCTTTTAGGGGGGTGTATCAGTGGAACCACTCTCCACTTTTCACTAATAGCAGTCTCAATCCTGGATTTCCCAAGCCTTTTTTTTATTTATTTATTTATACACAATGCTATTCTAACTGTGTCAGTGTTTGCCTGTAGTTTAGTCATGTTTGTGTGAAACAACACGAAAAGGTTTTTCACTGACAGGCTGGCTAGTTTACATTTGTATTAGAACTGCTGGTCTTTCTGTAATAGCTTAAAGACCTGGTTCTTCCCTTACAGTCTGTTGCAAGATGTAGATAACAGTTTTTTTGTTTTGTTTTGTTTTGTTCTTCCACTTATTCCATCAGATAACTTGTTTTTTGCTTGATTTCCTTTTAAATGGGGCATACAGCTCTCCAAAGGAAGTAAAGGAAATGTGAAATGAGATAGTCTTTTTTTCTTTCTTTTTTTTTTTTTTTGTGTCTGCATTTGCATCAGTTATCAGGATATATTTCCTTCTAACTGAGAACATTCAGAGATATACTGCTGCTTGGTGATTGCAGGTGATTCCTCACTTTCTCAAAATGACTTCATATATCTTATTTCCAGACATAATGAAAGAAACTTGGTATTTGTGTTGCATTCCTTTCTTTCCATTGCATGTAGGTGTGCAGACTGTGGGTAAAGTCTTTCTTCTGGCTGTTATTTCCAGTAGAGCAGTAATGTGCAAACTGAAAGGTAGAAGGGTATGGTGTCTGCCCGCCCTAGCAAGTGATAAAGTGAAGGCTTGGCTGTGCACCAGCCATCCCCTGCCTGCGTTAATAAAATAGTTTCTATTGCTTTTGTATCATCCCAAGAGGAATCCAAGTAAAATTGTGCCCTTAGTCTTTGTAAGCTCCTACACCTCACATAAATTCTTATGTGAGTCCTTAGCCACCTACAGTGTGGTTTCAGCCCACCCATAGTTTTGACCAGAGCAAGATCACTTAGCTCAGTGAATATGTGGATCCCTACTGCATGAAAAATGAGGATGTATGTGACAACAGACATCTCTTTATTGCAGTGGTGAAAGGTTTTATTTGGCTTTTTTTTCTTTTGAATAGAATTTTAACAGATCTGCGGTGGATAGAATATGCATATAACTTCATTGGATGAAGCAATTATACACAGTACTGACTGGCTGCTCAGCTTGAACAGGCCTGGAAATCTCTGATACAGTCTTATTTATTTTTTTAATTATGACCTCATTAAACCTAAAACTTGGCTCCAGATTCTTGCCTAGTGTAAATTAGCTAAGTCTTGTGACTAACCCTAGCTGAAGATCTAGGCTTTATTCTGACCCTGGTGTTAGAAACATTCCCATACTAACAAAAGGCATTTCATTAACTTGTTTGTGGCTTCTCCTGGCTAGTGCAGTAGTCTCTGAATGCTAAAACTTGTGTCGACGCATGTAGAAATTGTAATACAATAAATTTCTTTATCAAGGGAATTAAAAGAAAGATGATTTCAAGTAATATGAAGAAGTGTTGAAGGCTGAGGCTTACAAAAACTGTGAATACCAAATGAACTTAGTTTTCAGTTGGGTTTTTTTTGAGATTTTTTGTTTGTTTAATGTTTTTTTGTGTGGTAAGAATATCATAATTTCTAAAGTTTTCTAATGTATCACAGTTAATCTGAAGAGGACCTCAAAAAGTTCCTAAAAGCAATTCAAGGTAAAACAGAAAAATGGCTTCACTGAAGATTTCAGACACCAATTAATGGGTGTCTTTTTTTTCTTAATGTTCTGTAATTCAAATTCAAACTCAACTTGGGACTATTGTGAACTGTAGCAGTTTCACAACTTGTTGGGTGGTTTGCTTTTTGTAACAGGTTTATTTTTTCCCAATTTTAACATATCAGAAAGTCCCGGTACATAATCTTTTACGTTTAATCCAAAACAGTTTATTTATAGTTGCCAGAAGTAAGTTCCTAATGTCATCTTAATTAGAAACATGTGGTGAAAAAGAGGCAACTTTTAAGCTGACACTATTTTTGAGTTAAAATCTGGCATCCCCTTTCTACTGACAAGCCTGACAACTGCAGCAGCAATCACCTCATCAAATCTCTCCGTTGTGTCTCTCCTGGTTTTTTGGCATCCTTCCTGTCTAAATTTTTATCAGATGAGTGCTTTTTTCTTGGCAAGTATCTTAAATACCTTCTTGTAGCTTTATCTCTGCACCGTCACCCTTTGCCCTTAATGTCATTTCTCACATGTAAGACTGTGGTAGAATTTGAAACAAATTAGTTAAGAATGTAGATTCAAAGACCAGCTTTTCCCCTCGACTCACCACTCTCTTCCTCCCCTGTTTTCTAAACACCAACATGTCAGAGATACAGGAATGCTCAGGTTTTAAGATGCAATTTTGATACTCTAAAAGCTGTATTGCTTTTCTTTGTCTCGCCTCTTCATGCCATTTAAAGATTTTCTGCCTTTGTTATCTAAACATCTAATTTTAAGTTTCTGAAATACTCGATAGGCTATGTTAGGATAACAGTGGAGGGTATGGTAAGGATGTTTATAACAGAGCCAAACTAGATATTCTTTCTGCTGCTTTTCTGAAAGCTGGACTGGAGTTAACATCCTTGCAAGTATTGTGGTATTTCCTCTTCAAGTTGCTTTTGATTGCGAAGTTGATTCAGAACCTTGAAATTCAGCTAGACAGAAAAAAAAAAAAAAAAAAAAAAGTTTCCTGGGAAAGTTATCCAAATTAATTTGTTTCTTCAAATAAATAAATAAATATTGAATGACACTTGCCATTTAAATTCTTATGAATAATGATTATTTGAGCGTCTGTCCAAAGAAAAGTCTTGTTTATCCTACATGACATCAGTTATATATCTTTGCTTAAGATTAGAAAAGTGTTCAATCTCAGCTGACATTTGTAAGTAAGTAAAGGAATAGAAAACTAGAGTTCTGTCTTCCCCTTTATATATTGTTTAAAAATGACAAATAAGTTTCATGGAAGAAGAATCTGTTTCAACTTTAATTTTTCAGCTGGTTGTAAGGTTTGTCAGACTCTTAGAATTTATAGTTCAACACAGCCTAAGTTAAGGCTGTTTTCTGTAGCTCAAATGGAAAAAAGAAAAAAAAAAATTTAAGAAAAAAGGAGAAAAAAACAAGAAAAAAATTAAGACAGTTTTTGTGTCTTAAACAAATCAATGGACCCCAAAGTGGCGCTACACAGGCAGTCATATTTTGTGATTTGAGAGTTTTATAGTATATCTATCGGCAAAGTAACCATAAGGAAATTGACAAGCAATGTGAGTCTTCCTGGTCTAAAACTTAGACTCAAATGTGTGGAATGCAATGTAGATAACTCATACTGCATGAGAAACATAATACTTGGACACAACTAGCAATCATTTTTCACATATAGTTCAGACAGGGCTCCTGGTAGGACCTTTTTTCCATATTACAGAGATGTTATAAACTTTTTTGACACCTCTATCGTGTAACTTTTCTATGAGACTGTGGTATTAATATAAAAAGCCAGTTACAGTTGTCTTGAAATGAGTTTGAACCCCAAAGAGGTACCACAAAATTAGAGATGGTGTAAACAGCTCCAAATGACAACACTGACAGTCTCTATGGGCAAGACTCCATGTCCAGTAATTTCTGTCTAGTAGTGACCACTGGTACCATCAGCTGTTGATGTTATCTGCAAAACTCAATTTCTGACAGAAACCATATCAGTGTTGCATATTCCTATTTAAAAATTTTGGAGTGTCACTAGGTTATAATGTAGTCATTTCTACATTACTAAAGAGGATATAATTAAGCAGTTAATTCAGTAAAGGAGGGTGCTGACTCCAATTCTCAACTATTTTTGTACTGTTAAAATACTTTGTCTTATGAACAGTTGTTTAGGAAAAAAAATTCTTCTTCATTGCAATTGAAATCTTTATGCCAAAGAGGAAATTTATTTTTCCAAATTCCATTTTGTTTGATACTTCAAGTAAAAATTCTTCATTCTCTAGGACTTCAGGAAATTGTAATGGGGTAGTGGAGTGGGGTTTGTCTTGGTTTAATTATGTTTTGAAAATAAATGTTTAAAGACGTATTGCAATAAGAGATTGGGTTCATTTTAATTGGAGAAAAAAAGAGATGTTTCAGCCAGGAAAAAATATATATATATATTGAAGCTCTCCAGCTACTTTTCAAAAGGACAGTTAAAGCAAAAATCCATGAAATATAAGCAGTGGCATTCTAGATCTACTTTCAGAGGGCACAGTGCATCGTACAAGCCCTTTGTAAATTTGTGAATCTGTACTGCAGCTTAGACATATTATAGATATTCTTCAAGTGAGCAAAATACTGTCTAAGAACGTGTCTGGCCAGATCTCAGGCAGTCAGTTCCCCCTCTACCTGGGGAAGGAGTACAGGAGTCTGACTCGACTTTAAGTTGCAATCTATCCTATCAGAGTAAAGTGTTCCCTTCATGTTTCTGACCTACTTCTTACTTGAAATTTAAGATTTTCAAAATGCAAGCACAAAATGAATCACAAAATTGTATTTTCAAAAGTAATTGATACAGTAGCTCTGACTGAGAACACTGTAAGCTGCTGAATGCTCTGCAAATAAAACCTCTCTTCAGGGTGCCACGAGCAGGCAGTAAACTTCAATAGTTTTGAATTTGAGTAATGGAGCATTAAGGAAACATACTAATTAAGGTAAATTTGGCAATTTTATTGGATCCAATTTTCTGGTTTCTTTAGTCAATGAGGGCCAACATAAGCTGTGGACATAGAGCGTTTTGAGATGCTGGCTGTTTCTTTTCATTGCCTAACGGGAGTTAAGCTCTTCTGAATATCCAGTTGTAGTACTAAGTTCTTTTGAAAACTCCAGTTGTAAATCCTAACTAATGCAAATAATGAGTTGAGCCTATTTTCCAGTGCTCAACACCAACTCTCTCCTTAAGAAGTAGAAGCACCTGGGTGTGCTGAATTCATTTCTACCACACATTTTAAAATAGCTGGCCCAGGAGTTTGAAGTGACTTAGAGCTAGCCTCTGAGAAAATCAGTGTGGTTCAAGCTTCTAAGAGCAATAGATGCACAAAATGCTGATAAGGTGCAAAAGTCAGAAGGTCTCTAGATGTATGTGTTTTCATTAGTAAAGCTGCCTAAGTATGTAATCCTCTGTGGCTGCGCATGTTAGGAGAGGCTGCCATCTTGGCCATGTGACGGTTCTGATGGCCCCCCCCCAGTGCCATCCAACAATTTATTTTCAGCTTTCTCTCCTACCAGGTGACCTCTAAGGAGAAATCTCCTTATTAGCTCTCTCTTATGCTGTGGCTCACAGTGCTCGGTGGTATGCCCTCTTGTCCCAGTTTTGGCAAATGTTCCCAAGCATCATCTCAGTTGGGGATTGTATTCCCTATGGGGCACCACTGAACTCAGTTTGACTCATCAGAGACTGTGCAGCAGCTATTTACTCAGATAGTCAGGGAAGTAGAGCATAATCTTGTTTCTTCCCAGTAAAGAGATGCATATAGGAACCATCTTTACAAAATTTTGCTGAACATGAGTTTAGCCTTTGGAAGTCTGCTTTTCCTTACAAAAACATTGTAGTGATCTGAGGTGCTAGCTATAAATGCAGAAAACATTATGGTTCTCTTTGTAACCAGTTTAATATTTTTGTGGGTTTAGGCCCACATGTGGATTTTTCTCAAGTATCTAAATTAGTTAAGAACAGTATTCAACGCCTTCTGAAAATTTAATCTTATAATACACTAAATTCATTCAAAAAATCTCATCAAATCAGCTCACAGTTTAATATGCAATTGCTTTAGTAAGTCATAGCCTTTGATGATGCAACTTCGTCAATCGACAAACGAAGAGTTACTGATGTAGACTATCAGTATTCGGTGAGGCATGGTCCCCCACAGCATCTTCCCCTCCAAATTAGAAAGATATGGATTTGATGGATGGATGATTTTATGGACAAGGAACTGGTTGCAATATTGTACCCAGAGAGTTATGGTCAATGGCTCAACATCCTGATGGAGATTAGTGACAAATGATGCCCTTTGGGCATCAGTACTGGGACATATGCTCTTTGATATCTTCATCAATGCACTCTCAGCAAATTTGAGGATGACTCCTGGCTGTGTGGTACAGTTGACATGAATGACGTACAGCATGCCATTTGGAAAGACCTAGACAGGCTCAAGCAGTGGTCCAGGAGTACCTGATGAGGTTCAACAAAGCCAAGTACAAGGTCTTACTGCTGGGTCATGTCAACTCCTATCAGTACAAGCTGAGGGATGAAAGAACAGAGCACAGACCTGCTGAAAAGGACTATTATTATTGGATGGCAAACTGGACATGAGCCAGCAACGTGCCTTTGCAGGCCAGAAAGCCAACCATACCCTGAGCTACCTCAAAAGAAGCATGGTCAGTAGGGCAAAGGAGGTGATCCTATCCCTCTGCTCTGGTGAAACCTCACCAGGGATACTGCACTCAGATTTGGAGTTCTCAGTGCAGATGAGGCATGGACCAGTTAGAATGTGTCCAGAGGGGGGGCCACAAAAGTTATCCAGAGGATGAAATTCCTTCCTTCCCTACAAGGAGAGGCTGAGGGAGCTGGGGCTGTTCATCTTGGAGAAGAGAAGGCTCCAAGGAGACCTGATAATAGCCTTTTAGTATCTAAAGGGGGATTATAAGAAGAAAGGGGACAGATTCATTTGGAGGGTCTGTTCTGATAGGACAAGAGGAAATAGTTTCAAACTAAAAGAGGAGAGATTTAGATGGGATGTAAGGAAAAAGTTTTTTTTCTGATTAGGAAAATGAAGTACTGGAACACTTTGGTCAGAGAGGTGGTAGATTCCTCATCCCTGGAGACATTCAGATTCAGGCTAGATGGGGCTCTGAGCAGCCTGATCTAGCTGTAGATTGCAGGGGTGTTTAAATGTCCCTTCTAACTCAGATAATTCAATGATGGTATGAAATTGCAGAAGATCAGTCAACCATTAAAATGTATACAGTCCTGCTTCATAGTTTAGCCTTCTTTCCTATGTCTACCCTCAAAGGCAGATTCAGTCACCACTTTGCACTGCAGAGCCATGTTGTTACTTATCAAGAAGAAGTACTTTGGGGATGTTTTTATGTTAGGATGCAGGACAGCCAACGCTTTAACTGACTGACACATTAAAATGGATATGAACGCTAGCTCTTTAGTTTACCATGTATTGCCAGTTATTTACCAGGCTTGCATAGAACATGTGCTGTAAGGCATAGGCCATAACACAAATGGACTATCAGCCTGTTTTTGAATTTCTAACTGTATCATTTGGAGGATAAGTCTTGATATTACTTAAAACAACACGTACCTGTGTGGAGAAGATAAAATTACAATCTTATGTGTTGACAGAAGAAAGTATTAAGAATTGAGATGCTGATTTATTAAAAGATCTTGTGGAACTGGAGGTCTTAAAAACTTTATTCAAACATAATGGTTAACACAAGGATTTAAGAGCAAGTGCCTTCCCTTTTTCAGTATAATGTAATGCCAATTTGTAAAAGGAGTGCAGGGAAGAAAAGTTATAAAAATAATGTTAGAAGAAGGTTAAGCACATCTTTATGAAAAAACAATATTGCACAGTCTCATTGCTGTTATTCACTTATTGCACTGTAGCATGTGCAGCATCCAGGTCACTGCCAGTGCAAACCAGACAAGCTTAAGCTGTGATGAGTGATACTGAAGGGGGGGGCAGGGAGAGGGGGCTGCGTGTGTGGATCTGGATTGCCTCAAACTCAGACCCCAAGCAGAGATCCAGTGCTGGCAAATACAGTGAGAGTCTGTGGGGAAACTCTGCAACTGAAGTCTGCAGGGAATGGAAAGAGTAGTTCCAGATAGGCCACCTTGACAAAGGTATTAGGTGTAGCGGGACATACTGGTGTTCTGAACACATTGACAGTTATGAGCTTTTTAAGCAAATGTTTCTCATTTCTTTTTTCTCTTTGCTAGTTAAGTTGGATTGGGTGGCTGGTGCTGAAACAATTTAATCCTTGTCTACAAAGCAATTTATTGCAAGTTATTGCATCCTATTGCAATTGATTGCTTTATTGTTGTTGGCGTGTTCTGCACTTTTTCTCTTAGATTTTTTTTTTTTTTTTGCAAATGTAGTAATAATATTTTACATGTGTAGAGTGCCTTTCATCACAAAATGCTTCACAAACTAGATAGAGGTTTTGCTGTCAACTGTTTGAAAGGGGGTGATGCTGGCATAACGACATGCCATCATTTTTGCCCATGTAGCCCAGCCAGGCTGAAGCTTTATCATGCTATCTACTTTCTTGTAACCTACACTGTCACCTGAGTAATAAATAGCCAACTTTCATTCCTGGCTCAGATGCATTTACTGCTCTGGCTCAAAAACTGGAGTACTTGCTGGGTAAGAAAACAATTTCAATTATACTAGCTGCCAGCCTCTTTGTCTGTCTGGACACAAAGCTAGGGAAAAAAAAAATAATAGAAAAAATGAACTTCAGACATAAGCAAACATATTTTTAAGTCTTGTTATTTTCTTGTTTTTGCTTTTGTTTTCTTTTTTTCTACATTGCTCCAGGAGGGTATGATTTTAAAAAGTATCACTGATGCAGATCCTGTGTTTGACATATCTCCATTGCTTTTAAGATTTGCATTTGTCTTATATTTGTTATATTGTGTGCTATATCCTAAAAATTAGACACTGTATTAATAAACTTGACCAGTTAGAGTAAGGGCATAAGATTTGGTGTTCTATAATAAGCTGGTCCTAAATTTCAGCAAATCCTTAGAAATGCTATGGCAATCAGTAAAAGAACTGAATTAATCTCAGCTGAACTGCACACAACCTTTTAAAAAATAAATCTACTACCAATATGTATAACAGTACTCTCTTAAATATTCAGCTTTGGTTACTTACTTTAATTCAGTGGATTTTTCACTGTCTCCACATAACTTCCATGTAAAAGGAAAAGATAATCTACTGATTCAGACAAAAGCTTAAGCTCAGCTGATCTGTCTTCTGTTTCCTTTGTAACACATTCTTGCATTTTTACTCCATTTCTAAAAAGGAGATGACAGGATTTCAGTGCCTCATGATTGTGTAAGAATAAATACATTTATTGTGAGCTGTTCAAAATGACTGAGCCCGGCATATAACTATGCTCTATACAAACAGATACTTTTGTAACAGAAGCTGGGATTTTGGGTCTTGGGGAACTACGGAGGAACAGATTAATGATCTTGTTCAAAGGACTTAGTAGTGAAATGGTTAATAAAATACATATACAGGCAATGTTTTGGTTTTAGAGTTAACACCCTATTGAGATGATTGAAAATAGTTCACATCTTGCTGAACTGTCATCTTGAGCTGTTTGCCAATTTAAGAACATATTGCTGCCTCAGTTAACATATGGTTTGAGTTGATACAGTTTTCTGCGCAACCATGAGAGCTAGACACATCATTATATGAAAATGAAAACAAATGGCTCAGTCCTGGGCTCCGCTGCTTTTGGCCCCCCCTGGTGCAAGCATGAGTTCAAAGCCACCTCTTCTTCCCCTTTGAAGATTCCTGCAGCATGACAGAGTTCCCGTGTGACGGTGAGCCATGGTACCCACTCCCATGTCACAGGGCTGTGGCACACAGCCTGTGAGGTTCAACAGCTGGATCCCAAGCCCTTACTGCCTCCAAATGTAAGTTAGTGCTAGCAGTAGAAAAATAAAGGTTATAAGGAAACACTCTTTGGTGAGCACAGTGTGGAAGCTTTTGATACCAACATAAGTAAGGCTGAAAATGTTTCCACCAAATATATAATGGCTCTCTTATTGGACACCTGCAAATGTTTTGCAAATTTCTTCATATGTATATAATTTTTTTATGTGATAGCAATTCCATGGTTGTGCTACAGTTTGCTTTGCTCTAAGATACAGTTTTACCATTGCATCTTTTTTCTACTTAAGCTATGTAAATTTTGCAATATTTCTACCCCCCCTTTTATCAGGGTGTTTTCATTGCTGAAACTCCTGGCATGTCTCTTCTTGTAACAGGAAATTATTTCACTGCAAGCAAATCATATTTAAATTATTTTGAAGGTCTAACTAAAGCTGATAAAACCAAAATAAAATAAAAAATATGAAGTTTAAATTCACTTCTTGCAGAGTGAGGCAAAATGCAGACCAGAGTGATCTGAGTTACATGTACAGCATAAAACTATCCAGATTTGGATAAAATGACTTTGTTTTCCTTGTCCATATGGCTTTGTAACTGGCTCATTTCCCAACATTCTTTTTGACTCAACTTTCAGATTCAAAGGAATCAAAATATCTGACCAAAACGTATTTAATTTTCTCCTGCCTATTAGAAGTAAGTATTTGTGCAAAACGAAACCACAAATCAGCTCAGGCTTGCTAGTGAGATTGATGAACCACAATGAATCTTTTGGTGAACTCGGTCTAAATTTCCAGCATGTAATAAAACACAAAATATAGTCCAAGATTCACTTTGAGTATATCTCTGCCTATCTGGTAATTTATTTTCAGATCACTTAGTTTTGGGCACTTACAAGGCAGTCAACTGACAGAAACATTTCTTAGCATTGCCACCTGCAGATTGTCTATGTATATCTAGTGGTGTACAGATTGCCAAGGCATGCACCAAATGGCAATTTGGGGATGGTTATATGATAATAGGGAAGCATTTATTTCTTTGAATCTCTGCTTCTAGAGGATATAGGCTAAATTCTCATGCTGCTTCACAGAGGAGGCTGTTTGGGTCCAGTGTCAAGTCCTCTGATCTTCTTAGACTTTGTTAGAGTTTATTCCCCATTATGCCTCAGAGGGCAAACTGTGATGGGTTCATGGCTCATGAGCTGCGAGGAAGACAGGCAAGGCTGCATGAGCAGGTTAAACATTGCATCAGCCTTGCACTAGCAAGGATTTCAACAAGAAGTGCAAAATCTTTACAGTGAATGTTTTATCATTCACATGCAAGTGTGCTTTAGTTTTGATTGTCCTCTTCCCCAGACTTGCTGAAGCTACATCCTTATGTAGCTTACTGTGTGGCCTCTTTTGCAGCTTTGCCATGGGTTGTATCAGTTTCAGGTGCTCTGTCCATGGTTCTCCTCACCTGGGTTGATATTCAATAGTAAGCTAATCACTGATACCAGGAGCAAATTGTTTCATACTTTGTTGCTTTCATATGTATGTGTAAATCCATGTTTTAAGATAGTATCATTAGGGACTGTTGCTGTAGGCAGAGATCCTAGATGATGTATTAAGCCCACCTAGAGATTTTATTGTTACAGGGTGCAACAGGGAACCTGTTGGCTTTGTCTTACATGGGATCTTTTTTGGGGGGATCTAAATTACTGCCAAGGAGTCTAATGCCATACCCCTATTAGTTTAGATCACATTGTGACACTATTTTATTTATAGGTAGCAAAGAGGAAAGAAACCAGGATGCATTTCATTGATCTTTCTGCATTGTAATTGTAAAATTCATGTGCATTTTTGTTTGCTTTATAGCTGTTCTCTTTCCTTTTTCTTATTTAATATGCACTTCATACTGTGCCAAGGGGTCAGTAGGGCAAATCAAGGAGCCAGATGGCTTACCTCTACCCTAAGGAAACATACCAATATTTAGCTGGGCATTTTACCAAATAAACACAGGACTGGAATTCACAATAAATGCAAGAGTTGGTTAAAACCGTATTCTTTTTCTAGATTCACAGCTACAACCTCCTTAAGGCATGAGCTTTTTATACTTCACTGCCACTTTCCAGCTTTCTCTAAGTAACTGCATCTTAGATGATATTAGAGGGGGGTGCAACTCATTTTATTTATGGCCTTTGCACAGAAACAAGTTTCAGTTATTTTAATCTGACTGAAATAAGAAACCATAATCCATGGATGAAAAGACAGTGGACAAACTCAGTTAAATCCCTTGTACCCGGAGGACATATATTTTGTCCATTTCTGGTTTTTTATGTTCCTTTTTTTTCCCGCTATTATTCCCAACTTTAACTTTTGAAAAACCAAGCAGTTTAAGTGGCTGGGCCTGGGGAGCTTATTTGTATGCAGCACAAATTTCAGGATCTGTTCCCAAGCCTGTGCAGAGTGAAAAATGGCCTGCATTTTCTTGATAGCCCATGTGGTTGTAAAGAATAAATGGCTAATGAATTACAGATGAACATTGACGCAAATTAATCTTCCTGATGTCCCTGGGTTATATGGCAGCCATTTAAAAGTTTAATCAATACACTAAAGTTGAAAACATGCAGGCACTGCAGTTGTTTGGATGTAATAAACATCAGAGGGAAACGGGAGGCTTGTACCCAGTCCATGTATCATAATGACAGGTATTTATGTTTAATGGACTAAATATTTTTTATTGGAAGAGAGCAAATGTCAGCTTAACTTTGTAAGCCCCGCATTCAACTTTCCTTTGAGGTTGGTGAGAGACGGCTGACATGTCATTGAAAATGAAATGTAAAAAAACCAATTGAGACAAAGCGAGGATAAGGAGCTGTTTTGCCGTTGAGATGTTGCTTTAATGCTCTGCAACTATTCATTAAATAAAATGTAAACTCTACCATTTCAAACGTTGCAGTAAAATGGTTTACTAGGGCAGACTTTTAATGGTTATTAGGGAAAACAAGAGCCAACCACTGCCAAATATTCTTTTCTGGGAAACATTTTATTTGAAAAGTCTTTTCCTGAGTTACAATTTCAGAAGATTTATAATTACAAAGTTCTCTCACACTCCCTTCTTTTTGAGACAAAGAAAAACAGAAAAAATAACTTTCAGAACAACCATTTGATGATTTTTTTTCCCCTCCTTTGAACAGACTAATAGCTTTATATAAGCTTCTCAGAGGCTTGGATATTAATTGCACTTGAAGTCAATAAATCTTAGAGCCATGTGCATCCAGGATTTACCCATCATTGCTATAAATGGGGAAGCAGGCTATCCAAGACTGCCAGATTCACCAAGCTTGCACAGTTGTTTGGCTATGCAAAAGCCCACAGGAATTTTTCTGTAGATATATAATATCTATCTATGTAATCGTCATCATTTGGTCTTATAAGAAGACAACCTTCTTCCAAATTAAACAAAAACTCTAGTAAGTGAAAGAAAAAGGGAAGGTCTTGTTTTAGCATCTTTGTGTAATCTTTTTTATTGTGCTCTTGGTTCATCTTACCTGAGTGGACCTTTGAATGTCTTGAATGATCTCCTGAAACTTTTAGCAATGTGTGCTGTAGAAGCCCTTCAGAAAAGGAGGATGGTCTCACATCTGTAGGTTTGTTTCTATTGTGACTACTTAAATTGATCCTCTCTTAAGTTTACCATCTCTTTCAAATATTTCATTTTGTTAAATCATGGCTCTTAATAGTATAGTGAGTCATCTGCTAGAGGTCTGATGCCTGACACCCCACTCCATGATACATCTTCAAACATACTGTGATTGCATAAGGCAGACAGATGTGTTGGGGGAGTGGCAGAAATCTCATATTTCGACAGAGGTACCTCATTTCTGTTTCTTAGGTAGGCAATTTTATTTTAACAGTAGTGTTAGTTTCAGCATCAGCTTGTTATGTTGGCATCAGGTTCTACTTCAGGTAAGGTGGCTACTGACACTGAATAAAGCCAGATCTCACTAAGTGATGTTGTAGAGTGATGGTGTCAAGTTTATAAGGTATTATACACTGCTTCCTGATGTTAAAATAATTGTTAAAGAAGCATCTGGAAATGTTAATCTTGGCTACTCCATGGAAGATGAACTATTTGCATTTTTAAGCAAGCTCATATATAAATATGTTTACAGCATATAAAGTGAAAGAATGAAAAGAGAACGCTGGCCTGACAGTCTGCAAAGGCAAAAGAACTCAGTGCAGTGCAGCGCTGAATAGAAATCTGCTTTCTCTGACCCTATGTCACTTGTCCCAAACTAAGTAGCTTACTAATCTCAAGGAACCAGTGTGGCTGAATCTGATGATGCTTCCAGATATTTTGCTTTGTAGGCAGTGGGTTGCTCTTCCCATTACATAGCAACACCACAGCACTGCTAGGATTTACCTGGAATGCAATGCAAGACAGATGAGACATTGCATACTGTTTATTAACCATTAGAAATTGTCTATTGCATGGAGCTGAGCTGACTTTGATATGACTGGTGAAAGTTGTAGTCTGATAATTGTCATAATGAAGCATCAAAGACCAGTCGGCAGGATTGCAGTGTCCTGCTGTATTACATTAAAGTTTGGTTCTGTTTCAAAAATTCTCTTCAGTTTCTTAAAGCTCAAAAGCAATGTTGCTGGTAATCTTTAGTGATGTATGAAATGAAACAGCAGGTATCTATAGCAAAATATTAACAATATTGCACTAGGCAGAAGTGGTGCTAGCAGAAATTCTGAGGTAAAGAGTGGGTAACATTAGTTACCTTGCATCTGTCAGACAGAACACTCCTTTTTCAGTAACTATTGACAACAAACATGAATCTTTTGTAAACTGGTATGCTGGGGAGTACAAGCATCCTACTCCTACAGCAGAAGACTCACTATTTTCTTGGTCAACCCATTGTACAATCTAAGTAAACTAGTCCAAGTTAGATTTTTATAAGTTTGAATTTCAGACAAATAAATCCTTTTTATTGTGGTTTCCCTGTACTTAAATACTACAGAGAAGCTGCTGCTGTGTATTATAGGCTCAATGGATAAAATAGGTGAATAAAAAAATTCTGAAAAAAAAAGATTATATCTTTTTTTTATGCAAAAAATAATGAGAATTCTAAAACTTCACACTGAAAGTGAAGTTCAACATAACTGAAATAAACTATGTGGGGATGTGTGAAAAAATGGTCCAACGACAGAATTATTAGTGATTAAACATGGCATTTTGAGAGCATGTTTCTTTCAGTTCAGAGTTACATGGTTGCATGTATGTACCTAAATACAGCAGCCTTACACAAGTGTCTTGAAGATTTATCAGTCCAGAAACACAAATTTACCTGCTTACACTTTGCCTTAAATATACGATGATGAAAAAAAATGCAATGGAGTTTTATCTGTCAAAAACAACACCACCACCATCACCACCACCACCAATAATAATAATGATAATAATAAACGATGCCTAAGACTACTGGCTTTTTATAGATCGTGTTCATGCTGAATTCCTGAGAAATGTAAGTGTGGTGTTTGAGGTGATGCCAGTCACAACTCTCGAACTGGGATCCACAGCACTGGGGCGCTATTAAAAAATGACGTATCGTTTGGTTTTGGTTCTGTGTAATGAGTGAATGACAAAAGTGGTTAACTTCTACAGTCTCCTACAGGTGTAACTCTGCTGTCCATCAGTTTAACCTGTATTTTATTTTGATGAAGAGAGAGCATTAAGGATTGAAAAAAAATCTATTAATCTGAAAGCTTAAGAGGAAAAAAAAAGTCTCAAGACAATGTCATGTATTGCTGGTTATTTGTGATGGTTAAAAGAATTATCTGAAAACAAAGAAGTCTTTCACAATGAACCTGAAACACAAAAGCTTTAATAACATTTACATCTGTATATCATCCATGTCTCCAAATGCAAGTCATGAATAACGCATAAACTAGAGTATATAGGGAACACTAGTGCTAGCACATCATTTAAAATCCAACACACCCCATCATCAGTGGAATCAAATACACAGCAGGAATGGTTCCAGTTGATGGACACACAATGAAGTCATTGAAAATGAAAACATATTAATTATGTTCCTTAAGGTTAAAATAGTAATGGCTGCATTCTCTAATCCTGGAATAATATTAATGCCCTAAACCCATGCAGTAAAAGTGTGTAAGGTTTCAAAAACTGTGGAAGATTTAGTTTTGAATTCATGTATTTGTGTCTGACTGACTCCACAGCATGGGGGGCAGAATGGAGAAGAGCAGGAAGTGCAAGACAGAGACAAAACCAGAGAGAATTATCAACAAAAAATATGATGTTCTCCGTCCAAACAAGCCGCTTGCTCTACATGAGCTAATTGTAAGAATAGACCATTTCTAAACTGCAGCTGTTATGTGCTTAAGCAAACCCTGCTGGGAGAACTGCTTTGTAGAACACCTCTGCTAACACAGTCACAGAGATCCCTTTAATAGAGGAATTCAAAGTGCAGTGCCTTTTCTGAATTTTCCTGAGCATATTGCAGGATGTGATCCTACCTTGTCACTGCCATAGATTTCCCTTGCCTTAAATGTTTTTTTTCTAGTTTCATTATCTTCTTGTCTATGTTGAATGAAAACAATGGAGGCTGGAGGCAGAGTGTGTGGGTTGAGAAACAAACAGGGGGGGCTGTGGAGGGATGCTCAGATTGTGCAATAGAAAATGATAGGTGTCAAAAAAATCAACAACAAAAAAAAACACCTGGTGTGGTCATGGTCCTTTTCTTTGTATAGAAGCATTTTTGTTTGTCCCTGTGGACTAGTAAAATCACCCATATGGTAGTTTATTTTAGGTATGTTCTTTCTCTACTTTTCTTCCTTCTCCTGCAAATCTTTATCCATGCAGCTCTGACATGACTGTTGCATCTCTGCTTCTAATTGTATTAATTCCACTGTGTTGGTGTGCTGAGCACCCTGATCCTTATGATCTTTATGCAAAAAGCCAAATCCTCCTGGCAGCCAGGGGTTAATTGTCTTTTTTCAATGCATGTTAAAACTCTCAGCTTTTGGGAATGATGTTTCCATGAGGGTTAAATGTAATTACAAAATAATGTAGGTACTCTGTCTTATTTTCAGTGAGTGATACTTCATACCTCACTGTTGTTACTGCATGTGTTTTTTGGGGGCTCTTCCTGCAGCGTACTTGATGCAAGGTATTTGCAAATATGAACCTTCGGGCTTTAAATGTTGTGCCACTTCTTCTGTTTCTTATTCACTACAGATTATGTATAATTGATGACCTGCATTTACAGACATGGGTGGTATACAGATGTAAATGTTATTATAGCTTTTATATTTTATGTTCTCTTTGAAAGATCATTTTGTCTTTGAATAATACTCCTGTTCAGATTTTGGGGGGTTTATCTCTAAAAGAGAATATGAAATGGATATTGCACATCGTATATTTCTTAAAAGTAATTCGGAATTTTAGGGTATGGGATTGGTGGTGACTGATACACTGCCTGGATGAGATATATCCCTTTGAAAATAACAGCGCCAGTACATGCCTGCATCTGTCTAACCTCATAATTCACTTTCACATTGGGTTATGGATGTCTGCATTCAGTGAGTCTATCTTCCCTTTAGGTATTATTTCAGCCCTTTGAGATAATAAGGAAAGTTTAATTGCGTTGTTAATTGATTTTTTGCACAACATTATTACCTTGATTGATTGCAGAGTTGATGAAAATGTTAGACACAGGCAGTGTAAAGTATCAGCCCAGTAAGGAGTGGGAGCCTTGTGGAGAATAGATAACCTTGATGTTAAGAGCTATATCCTTCAGATATGTCTTCCCTTGACATATTGATGGCCCTTGAAAAGGGAAAAGCTGATTGTATGCAGAATGCAATCATTAAACCCACTTCAGCTGGCTGTTGATTAATTTGTTTTTTCCTGAAGGATCTAGTTAAAGAGAAGGCCTCACTAGTATCAACAGCGACCATTTTCCAGCTTCAGATTATTCTTAACCCTCTCCTAGAAGAAAGAAAAATGATACTGTCTCAGTTTAGACAGGCAAATTGTCTGAAAACATTCAGTCCAACTGCAATTTGGGGATTATAACACTCACTTTGCCCTGTTAACTACTCCTTCCTCGACGACCTCTCCTCCCCCTACGTTCAGTATTCAGCTGCACTCCAGCCCCAGCTAGCAGAAAGCCACGTTTGATGTTTTCTGAGTAGGGTGAGCGTCTGCTCTCAGCGGAGATGCCAACAGGGAAGTCAAGCTTGTTTTACCCAAAGTCTGAAGTATTTTAGTAGCATATTGCTGCTTCCCAGGAGCTCCTCTGAAAGGACTAGGGGGTTTGCTGCACGCACGCACGTAAGTGGTTAAACTTTCCTTATCCTTGAAAAAGGTCTTTCTTGAATCATTTTTTGTTACTGTTTTGAGATATTTGAAGCCTTCAACAGGGCAGTTGTGTTGTGCATTGCTGCTGTGCTCTCTGGAGCACAAAGGATGCAATAGAAGTCGCTGTGCCTAACAGCACCACTCCTAGCGTTTCCTCCTCCAGGACAAAGCCTGCTCAGAGCTGCTCCAGGTTTGACAGCAGCAGTCACAAACGCTGCTCTTGGATGTGTTTAACCAAACAGGGGTTGCATGTGACGAGCTCTCTAGGCATGAATCCAAGGAATTGAAGGACTAGCTGATACTGCAGAGCGCTTTCTGGTTCTGTGTTTCAGTGGAACCCATTATGAGAGCAAAGGTGAAGAGCATTACCTGTGAAAGCCATTGCCTAAGTGGCCTTCCCATGGCAGATAGGGCTTCCTTGGCAGAAAAGCTTTCTCTGGACTGGGGGACGGCTTCTTGAAGCATTTCTTCCTCTTGTATCAGCAAATGACCCAAGCAATCTAAAACGTTTATGTAGCTTTAACCAAGCAATTGAATGTCTTGGAAACAGAATGCTGCAGAGTCTTTATCTTTTCAGTTAACCATTTGAAGGGCATTTGGTACAGAAGTGGCAGCAGGTTATTGCTTCCTGTTTACCTTGGTAGTCTCAGAGACAGTTGCTGTTAATTTGTGCTTGTGAGTGATACAGTGATCAGTGTTGCTTGATTGTTTGGCCAGATGTGTTTTATTAGGTCCAATGTGCACATTTGCCAGTTGGCTCCTTTTTAACACGGGGACATGTTAACTTACAACATAGTCAAGTCTGACAAATTTGAACCAGCCAAATAAGTGAGTAATATTTCAAGCTGTCAAAGTGGGTGAATACTGATTAACTGACACACTCCAAAAGCTCTCACCAATATCCGTGCTCCAGTGGAAAACGTTTACTAAGCATAATACTTGTTAGAAAGTCTTTGGTGCTTTGACTAAACTTTAATGACTCTGACCCTAATGGAGAGGTTTTAATGTGCCTCTCTTGAGCTATTTCTTAGCCTCCTATCTTTTATCTTTAGCAAAAGCTTCCATAGAGGCTAAAAGTACTCTTGTAAGCTGCATTCTGCTGTTCATTGTGATTTAAACTTCAGCTCCTCTCTCATTACCATGTTTTGAAAAGGAGGCTGAGGAAGGCGGGGAAAGAATTGGTGACAGGAAACAATGACAATATTTTGGCATTCAGCACTGGAGCCGGACAATGTTTGGGAATTAGACTATGGCCAACAAGTATTTGGCGTAGCAGATGGTGGTGTAGATGTGTTATAGCAGAGAACTGAATTCTATTAAGAGACAAGCTGAGATTTGGTCCGTAGAGCTAGGTATTTACTGAACATTTCGGTTGCTTGCGTCCAGATGCATCTCTGATTTCATTTGATGCTATACAGCAACAGCAACAGAAGATGGAAAAGATTTCTCTGCTCGTGTGGGGTCTGGATGTATCTCACAAGAGTGCTAAATGCCTTCAGCTTCCATTGAAAATCAAGGGAATCCAGGTCCTTGAGTATCAGCTCCTTAAGAATGCTTAGTTCTGTGTTAGAAAGAATCATGGCAATCCTATCATCAGCAATTAGTTAAATGTTTCCTTTGTTTCCGGGGAAGGAGTTATGGAAAGGACCAAGTAATGGCATGCAAAGAAGTTTTCCTTAACTGTATCATAATGTGACAGCAGCACTATTTCATTACTCTCTTTAATTTTATTGGAGAGTCTTTCTTTCCCAGCTTTTAAAATAAAACACAACTTGCCTTTATTTCAGATGCCTCTCCTGAGAAATTAAGAACCAGTTGAGCCAGACTGAATTTTGTATTTTTTTTTTTCCTAATGTGAACTCCTCCAGCAGGAACACATTTGAGGTCCAAAAGCAAGTTTTACTCCTGAAATGAGCCAAATTCATGTCTAAACTCTCCAGAAGGGCTCTGCTGCTCAAATTTTTTTTCACATAAGAATTTGTAATTTTATTGGAATGCTTGCAGACTTTCCAAACAATTATTCCAAAAGTTTGCTTTTTGTCCCATAAATCATGGTACATTTGTTTAATTCTACCACAGTTACTAAAAGAACTTGCTTCATTTTAATTTTTTTTAATTTCTTCTTTTTTATTTTTTTTCCCTTCACATTTTACTCCTAATACAATCTGTGCATGGTTAAAGTTTGTGAGGTACAATATAATTATACTCACTTTCTGTTTTCTTAATGACCTTGTCATTCTTTATGGTTTAACTCCATTGCTGATTAATGTGCATATTATTAGTAGAATGTAACCCAAAGTACAAAGCAGCCCACAGAAATGCCATTTTTGCATATGTTAGCCAAATTAACTGAAAATATTCTAAGTTAGAGTGGTGAATGTATGCTGAACAGCTGAACTTTAGTATACTGTAGAGATGGGATTTTACAACCTTCCTGCCCATCATTCCAAATATAATAAAAGCGTCTCTTAGCATCATTTCAGTGGTCACGCTGGTGCATTATCAAAAGCAGTAGAAAGATGGTTCCAAAGAGCTGTAACATTTACATTTTGCGAGGCCAACAAGTGCCACACCATGCCCCGGGACCTTGTGGTGTGCTTGGCCATCACCTCCCTCCATTTTATTCAGACCACTGCACAGTGACATCTTCTTTGCAACCATCTGTTACACATACTGATGCTCACCAAGTTTAGTCCACCAGCAGTCAGGCTCCTGGGCGAGAGGCTGAAAGCATGAACGTAGGCTTTGATCGTGACAGAAACTGGCTGCAAAACAGCAAACAGTATTGCTTTAATTGCCAGAGTGGAAAATTTCGCTGGCTGGAGCGGTCCGTTCGTTAGACAAATGCATGCTGCCCTCTAGCGCTGCTGCTGCCGGCTGCTGGCTGGGTCTGCTGCTGGTCCTCGGCGGGTGCTGGCCGTCAGCAGGGAGCGATGAAGCCGCTCCAGCATTGCTTGAGAGACGAAGGATATTTAGCAGTCGCAACCTGGTTGGCATTGGGTCCTTACAGTTATTTGGTCTGCCTTTAGTCTACTGCTTTTATTTATACGATGTACGAGGGAATGGTATGTATGAAGAAGGGTTCAAAAGACGAAAAGAGCTGTTAACTGATTATGTCTTTTCCTCCATACCCCACAAGAGTGGAATTCTCTATATATGAATTTAAGTATGATTTCACCTGTTATATCGGGCATGCTGAAAAGACGTTTCCTATGTATTTGGGTTTTTTTGAAATTGCATATACGTGCCGGAGAATTTAGAAACATCTGCTTAAATATTTCAGCATATTCAACGAGACGTATTTTGCTGTAAATCCTGCATTAATTTAATCCATGACACTATCTGAGAGAGTGAGCATGGTAAGGACAAATAAAAAAGAAAAGAAAAAGCATTCAGTTTTTACATTTGGTACTTCTTGCTTCATTTTCTTCATACTAAGACACCCCTCCAACCCACCCCACCCCCAGCATATTTCTCTGATGATGGTTGCAATAAGCATGGAAAGATTCCAAAGAAATCCCAAGAGTGGGACCTTAAAGTGTAACAGTGATACCCAGAGGAGTATGAGACTGGTTAATGATTTAAAGTATTATGCCCTAAATGATCCCATTTTAGCCAACAGTAAAGATTCTGTAGACAGCACATGCCCAGATCAAAGCTGATCATGTCAATGTCATTCAAGGAGGGAGAGATACCCTCCTTTCCCCCTTTTTCCCCCCTACCCTTTTTTAAACAAAGTATGACATCTGAGGAACAGTGTGTTGATTGTTCCACTGCCAGGATACGCATAATGGAAACATTAGCTCCAAGATAACTTTTAATCTGTCAGCCTAATGGCTCCTTAATGTGTAGAGGGCTTTAAATGTATGTCAGCCAGGGCTGTATAAAGTAATATAGTTTGTGGCCTGAATGGATCTAGATGATTCTGCACCATGACACAATATGGTTTATTATTAAGTATCAGCTCATCAGCTTATTCCCACGGACTTGGACAAGCTTCTCAATTTTCCAGTAACAGATTATGTGAGAAAAAGCTTGCTGTGCATTTTTTTTTTCTTTTCTCTTTTTTCTTTCACTCCCTCCCATCTTCCAAATTACAAGTTTCATCCCAGCTGCTTTGAGAGCCCTGAAGTGTATTTACAGCAGGCTGCACTTTATCACACATCAGCTTGACTGCTAGTTTACACTGAACATTTATGCAGCTCCCTTGGCCTGGGATGCAAACTTCACATCTTTGTATTCCTATCACCTTCACTGCAATTTTTTCCAACATCCTCTCCCTGTTGACTGCTTTCCTTCCCCTCCCTAACTCTCACTTCTCCACATACTCCCCCTTTTCCCCCCTTCCTACAAACAGGCCAGTGAGACTTGACATGTCACAGCACTTGTCTGTGCAGGATACTTGCAATAATTCAGGGTCTTAGTTTCCCTGTTCTGATTCCTCTCAGCTCTAGAATAGGTGTGTAATTCCAACACCATTGCCACAGACTGGATGTGGATTTAATTTTGTGTTGTTCAGTAATTTCTTTCAGTCTGAGGGATCACTTCATGCTTCATGCTGTGGATTGTCCAGAGGAAAATATTATCATTTTTTGGAATCCCTGTGCAGAGAGCAGATCAAAGAGGTAATTCATCTCCCTGAATGCAAAGGCTACCTTTCTTTTAGCATTGCTACCCACAGAGGGAGGGTGATGACCAGGGCAAGTTGCTTTTTCTGTCAGAGGGAGCATATGGAAAGGTAGTCTTTCCATTAGGTGTTTACAAACATATAGGTCAATATAATCAGACAAAAGAAATGGATACAGAGTAGTGATGCAGACTGTAACAAATTCCCTCTGTACACTTTTCTCCTTCAAAATCCTTATAATGGGGAAAACAGACCAGCAGAAATCGCCGTAGAAAAGGATGAGAGTGGAAAGGTGTATCAGAGTATGACAGCCCTGTGAAACTGGCCGAGCGTACTGACAGGAGAGTGGAAATTTGTGTTCTGTCACCACTGGAGTGATCCTCCCTGTGCTAGGACTGGCTGAAAGGAGGTTAGCCTGTATAAGGACTGGATTTGTCTCGGTCCCTTGCAGCTGTAGTGCAACCAAAGACCTTTTGTTTCTTTGTTGGCTGTATGCTCTTCTTTCTGTTGTTCCCACTGCACTGATTTAAGGAGTCTTGACCCTTTGCCTTGAATCCCACCTGTAGTCAGGCATTCTGGAAACTGCAGTCACAACGAGCAGGTTGAACGGTAGTGGGCATGGATTCCTTCACATTGGCATTAACAGCTGCAGCTTTTCTGTTCTTCTGGATCATGTTGCAATTTTTGAGTTTGAGCTCTTCCATACTGACAGTGACTTGTTTGCTGCATGGTACTGGGTTTTATGTTGGAAGGGCAGGGTGAAAGCTTGAGTAGATCTCTTGGAGCTACATACTTAGCTACTCCAGGAGCACTTAGGTACTCAGATCGTCCCTTACACTTATCTTCCAATTGATCTTCTCTGGGATTGTCTTTGTCTAGGATGACTGAAAGTTAAAGCAGGTGATTAACCTTTGAAGGCTGAGTGACCTGTAAAAGCATTCAGCATTGCTGTTTTTAAAAAAAAGATGTTCATTTTTTTATGTTTGTAAAGTACATCCCTTGTGTTACAGCCATGAGACTCAGTAAATAACTAAAAAGCTCGCTACCTGGGCCCAAGTCAGCTTTTTGTTCATTCCCTTTTTTTCTCCTCTCACTGTGGGATAGTTACCACCTGCCCTCTCTCACACATCCTCCTCAGGTCCCCGCCCTTCTGTTCTGTGAACCTTTGCATGGATCTGTGCTGCACAAATATCAGGCTGATTTGCCTGGAATTCAGGCTTTTTTTTTTTTTTTTTTTATAAGATTTATTTTCTTGTTTGAAAGTAATTACATGGTCCAGTTCTGTTTATGTCAGAAATTATTTCATGAGGATAAAAAAGAAAATATTTTGGCAGTGTATTTGGAAACATTTTGATTCTTTTTACAGCATTTAGTTGCTTTAATGTTCTTAACAATGATTATAGAATAAATATCTCAGATATAATTAGAATGATTTTTCGTTTATCTTTTCAAAAAACACAACACTAGAATGACATTGAGAGTGTATACATAATCTGATTTAACAGTACAACAACATGAAAAGTAGCCTGTATTTTACTGAATGTCTGACACAATTAGCATCCTAATTTCTTGAAAGACTCTAGTGCTTCACTTTTATAGAAAGTCAACGTGAAATTTAGAATAAGAAATTGTCAAGAAGATGTAAAGTTTTTAATATTTCCAAGAAAATAAGCATAACATGAAAAATTATTGAACTCCTTAGCAAAAGAGTTTTTTTTTTTTCAAACTACCTTCACTTATACCTTATAAAAGGATTTTGAAGTCTTAAATTACTGCATCTGATTTGCCTAAATCAGTAGCGTTGTAGATGTGAAACTATTTGTAGATACATATTTATTCTCCTCTGAATGTTGTAGGTAGGGAATTATTTCCTGTGAAGGAAGTTCATATTAATATTTAAGGGAATTTTCAACTTCTGTTCATTAATTGTAGAAAATGCCCAAGTGTCTATGAGAAAAAAATGTTAATGGTATTGATATTTCATCCTGAAGGGTCTCAAAACAATTTGCAGATTGGTAGTATAACCACACTGAAATGTACTCAGCTTCTTGGTGGAACATGGCAGCTGTTTAATAGCCTATAGCAGAACTATACAACAGCAGGTTGTGGAAAGAGGGGTGAATATGGATCAAATACAAACTGGCAGTGGAGGATTTAGGTACTGTACTCAAATTAAACTCAGGCAAAGTAAAATCCCATTAGAATATCAAGTCTGTGTATGAACAGCCTTCACACTCTCTCTGACCACAGCGCCTGGTATGAGGACCTGTGGTTAACCCATGTGAAAGGTAGACAAGGGACTGTATGCTGAAATGTTACCTGCTGTACTCTGTAAACCAGTGTGTTTGTCAATTTTAATTGTGAATACCTTGTTTGCAGTTGCAGAAGGGCTTGTTAAAAACATTTGCTGTTAAAATGGGTATCTGAGGGGGATTTTGATCAGATGTGGCAATAGTTTTGAGAGGGAGAAGCAAAAGTTTTGACTACACTGGTTAGTTGTAGCCATTACTTTTTAAAGAAGAATGAATGCTATCAGAGAAGGTTGTGCTGCTAGCAGATGCTCCTCACAATGATGTCTGAAAGGTGTTTTTATTAGATGCAGAGCACTTATTTTTTAGGAAAAAAGTGTGAACTGAGGTAGACCATGACATTCTCTGCCAGATAACATTTCCCTTAGGTTTTTGTAGGCTTGAGCTGACTTTGGACCTATGGCTGAGACTGTATGATCTGTAAGTCTAGCACATCCCACTGCAACTTCTTTTTACTATTTTCCACATAATACATGAAGATCTACAAACTTTTCTTACTCTATTAAAGTGTACAGAGACACAACTGCACAGTAGCTCTCTGCAACACGTGTCCAATTTAAAAGAAGCAAATATGACTTGAACAATTTTTCATGT
Source organism: Oreortyx pictus (assembly GCA_036925125.1). Classification (NCBI taxonomy): domain Eukaryota; kingdom Metazoa; phylum Chordata; class Aves; order Galliformes; family Odontophoridae; genus Oreortyx; species Oreortyx pictus. The sequence goes on along the minus strand of JAUPFR010000008.1, from coordinate 14,480,712 downwards.
GCTTTAGTATTCATGTGTGGATTTATTTATTTATTTGGGTAATTGGGTTTTCCCTCAGCTGGGGAAAAGCTGGCGTTGCTGACATTACAATGTGTTTGTGAGGAAAGACTGATACCAAAACACATGCAAGCAACTGCAAGGTCATTACTTACCAGCGTAATTAGAACATCCATTCTGAGGAGGGAAAACATTTAAAAGATAAAGAGTGAATTTAAAAATGATTTTTTCCAGTGCATTTTTTTCATAATTATAGTTTTAACAGCTTGTGGTGATGGTAGAGGCAGCTATTTAAGAAAAATTAGAAGCCTCATTTGGGGAAAGATGATCCCTCAAGAGACCTTGTGTTGTCATTTCTCAAGAACCGTGAGCAGGAACCTCATTCAGGATGCTGTATGTTGCTTTGATGCATAGGAGGTATACTTAGCTTATTATGGCTAATGCTGGATATTTTAATTAAAAAACAGCACAAAAGTCAGAGATGTATTGTTTCCCCCTTGTTTCTTCCCTTGTCTATGTACAAAACCGCAAGCACGCTTGTGCCCCTGAACTGCAAGGAGAGAATAGAATTGCAGATGGGCTGGATGGCAAACTGCAGAATGCTGAAATTCATGTATGACATATCTTAGCATCAGACCCCTTACTGCAGCACATAAGCCTTTTGTAGTTCTTGGTTTTCTGCAGTTGTCGAAGGGAGGTGGAAGAAGAGAGAGAAAACAAAACAAAACCCATCCAGTCACTGCATTTAATTTATGAGCCAGATTATTGTTTTACAAATAACCTTCATGATAAATAGAGTCTCATGGCAACATTTTCAACTGTGCTTTTATCAAGACTCTCTGAGCAGTGTGTGTAATATGCCTGGCAATCGAATCACAGCTGTACGCCTTGGTAGGGAATCTCTGTGGAGACAACACTTCCTTAATTTAAACAATTGTAGGCTGCAGGAGTTCAAAAAATTTCAGCTGACTTTAACTGTCACTAGCCCAAGCACCTTTATCCCCAGGCGAGCAGCAGCAGCTGGATTTCATTTCCTGCTGCCAGACTGTCCGACATCTTTGCTGAACATCCCAGGAACCGAGCGTCTTTACTTTAAGGATTTTATTCAAGGTGACAGCTCCTCACACTTTAGCGTTCAGATCACCTCAAGTAGCTGAGATATCAGTGAAAATGAGAGCACTTCTCCAGCAAGCTCCAAATTTAGATTGACTGAGGTTATCCTTAGGCCTCTAGACCCAACCTCCGTGACAGAACAGGCCTGCCAGTAACTTTAAAACTACGCTGGAGTTTGTAATGATGTCTGGGGAGAAATATTCTGCTGGAGCAGAGGAGAATACTATAAGCGATAGGAAATGATGTCAGATTTAGTTAGGGCTGAAGACAGCACTGGAATATACTTGGCATAATATGGCACTGGTATCTCTGTCAGCATCTCTGTTTTCTGTCACCGCACACAATTCGGGGCCTGTCTGTAGTCCTGACAGTGTCTTTTCAGATCAGGTTATTGCCAACTAGGAGACTTGCTCAGTGCAGCACCATACAGCCCCTTTGTTTGAAGTCTGCCCTTTTGTCATTAATGCACTTGATGTCTATTTAAATCTGACGGTGAATGCAGTATCTGTTTTCCTGTCAAGAGATCATTGACAATATTAATACCTCATGTCCTTGCCTCATTTTCTAAGCGCTGACACCTAGCTACAGTCTCCAGCATTCATCAAACAGCACTCTCTCACCAGCATCTCTATAAACAGTCTCGCTTCCAGTCCTCAAGAAATGCGGCAGACCTCAAACAACACTTCTATCAATGCCATGGAAAAAGCAGTCTGAAGAGTACCATTAATAAACTGATCATATCCCTTAGATTTAGAGCTCCAAACAGCCTGGTTACCAATCCAATGCCTGCTGCAGTTTGACTTGGAATACCATCTGTTCCAGGGGGGAGGAAGGGAATTGCTTTTTGCTAGATGCTTGTTTAGGAATGATAACATCATGCTCTTAATGTGGATACTGCCCTACCTTTGAAATGACAGAAATTGAAATTATTGATGAAAGCTCTGTGGAGAAGGGAGTGTGATCAAGCTCTACACATATAGTCTCCACTTTTGCTTTTCTGAAAAAAATGTGTTAAATGTGTTTTTCACAATGAACAAAAGGACAATCCTTTTCGTTTGTTTGTTGTTGTTGTTTTATTTTTTTGTTTTGTTTTGTTCCATAAGAATGTGCTACTATCCTGTCTTAGAAGGAAAGAGGAGCATGGGTTACATGCCCACAGCCCATGCCTTCCAAGACTTTAGGTTCTTATCTGGTGCACATTACACTGGAAAAATAGATTCAGAATATTAAAACTTGCATACTTTATTGATACTGCAGGTGGCTACAATACCTGCTGTGTGAGCCCTGGAAAACCAGATCTATAAGGAGTTGAGGGTCGACTCCTCCCCCTCTTTACCCTTATGTACGGCAGTGACTGTCTCCTTTTGGCGAGGTTATGTGTGCCCTTATGGGGATGAGCTAGGTACATCAGCACTTGCTGGGCTAGACACTCCCAAGATAGAGGAGACTCTTTTGCCTTACTTCTGTGTGTGAGAGGTGACTTTAATTTGACTGTATGTGCCCAGGGGAACAAAGAACAACTCTGCTAGTAAAATTTAGCATCTTTGAGGATGTTCACAGGTGGGATGTGACTGTGAACTTACGCTTTTGCATACCACTTAGTACCACCAGAGGGGATGCTTTTGTATAAGGTAGTGAGATCTGCAGGTATGTATGTCTCACCCACAGCAGTTAAAGCTTCCTCAGGCATCTTACCTCCTGCATGCACAGAGAATAACATGCCTGTTTTCCCAAAAACCATTCTGGCTAATTTTCGAAAGTATTCTCCACGTGTACAGATATTTAGCATAGTTAACAATTGGAATTGTTTTTTAATCAGTTAATCATTTAAACACATAGCATGGAGACTGTAGACAGCACAAATGTGTGTCCAATCCAGGCTCTCTGTTTTTCAAAAGTTGCAGAGGGTCTCTGTGATGTGAAATACAAAGTATGATGTTCCAATATGATTCAATTTTTGAAGACATTTACAGATATTTGTTTAACATGATAGCTCACAAAGGTATCTGAACATGTGTATTCCCTGCTGATTGAAATGGTAATACTGAATATTTCCAAAGAACAAACTTTCTTTTATAAGACAAGAGAATAGTTCTTTTCCTTTTTTCAAATTTCCCTGTTTTTGTGCTTCTGCACCACTTTCCTAATTGTAATTTCCACAGCTCTCCTAATTGTAATTCATTTCCCTTTTCCTGTAGGTATCTTGGGAAAATGCCGCTACATTTACTATGGAAAACATTCCGAAGGCAACAGATTCATCCGAGATGACCAGCTGTAAAACACGGCACTCTTTCATTCCACTTCAGTCCCTCCACACAAGAAGCACAAATTGAATCTAAATTTTAAGCATGTAACTAAAGTCTTCTAGTGCCTCCTGCTGACTTTGCCAGGCCTGTCAAGATCATCCTTCCATCTCAGTCTGAGTAGTCACATAGAGATTGACATGATTGCCTTTAAGCAGGTCCCGTCCACCAGCGTGACAGACAGCTGTGGCAGAGCACCCGGCCTGACAGGAGGAGCACGGTGATGGATTGCCCAGTCCAGCTGCTGCACACAGGAGTGCTGGGGTCACACCTGGTCCTTCACTGAGCATGCTCCATTGGCTGGCGCCGCACAAAAGCAGCATGTTTATCTCCTCCTCGCCCATTGAGTGAGAGTGGCTGGCTATATCAAAGTGTTTATAAAAGAGAAGGGCCATAATTTCAGATGAAAAAGCCCCTTATCTGTTCTAAGTTTTTTGTTATTTTTTTCTTGTGAATTAAGTGCTTTTGTTTCTGGCATCTCCTATATGCTCACACAAGTCCTCTTCATAGGGTGTTCTTGGTTTTTCTACAGATAAGACTATATGGATTATTCATTTCAAATGGAAAAATGTATACAGAAAATATTTCATCAATGCAAATTACAGTCAATTTGTATTTTTGCTTATAAGCAAAGGAAAAAGGGTTGAACAGTTTTACAAACAACATTTTCTAGTTATTAAACAACATCTCAAATTTATTTACCTTGATCTTCAGAAAAGGGGTCATTTTTTTAATACTGTAGTAGTTGCATGGGTTCTCTGTGTAGGCAGAAAGGGACTTAATTACGATATCGACAGTGTGCATTGTTCCTTGTTCATTACGCAAGATATACTTTACTTGTGTAGAGAGTACATTTAGAATTAAGCACTTAAATTTGGAATGAAAAAAGGCCTTAAAAAGAGGGATGTAAAATAAAATTGCCACCAGATGGGTATGATTACTCAGTGGGGAAAAATGTCAATAAAAGTAACTGGAAGAATTAACATAATTAACAGCTTTACTAATATTTTCTGGAGAAACATTCTGTTTAATCCCATTTGAAGTCTACATAAGAAAGGCTACTGTGAAGTTTTCAGTGAAAAACCAAGAATGCATAGTCTTTCTTGTTTCTGTAAGAAACAGACTGAGATACTTGGAATCATGAACTTGAAAAAAGATCCTAATACTTAATAAATATTTCATGTTAAATGTTACTAGTTATTGTGATTGGCATAGGAATATGCAAAAATTCTATCTTCTGAGCTGTTCATAACTCAAGCATATTGTTCCTGACTGAGTGTCATCACTGTCTGGCTGTGTTTGGCTTGTCCATTATTAGGTGGTGCTCTTAATTTACTTTCCTAGAGGATTCATGTTAAGTTTTAGAAGTTGTCCACTGTTTTTGTCTATTGTCAGCTGTTTTTGTGGGTAGAAGTGAACTGGATGTTGAAGCAAATCATGAAATTAGTTTGATCTGTGTAAAAGAATGAGACTGGTGGAGTGACAAAGGAAAGCTTGCTGCTGCTGAGGGTTCAAGGCCTTGCTCAGTAGCTGGAAGACTTCACTCACTACAGAAGTAAATCGAGCAAATACTTAAAAACAGTGATGAACAATATAGTGTGATCCAGTTCGTACCACCTGTGGAGTGCATCTTGTATTTTGAGTTTAAACTGAACTCTGAGCTGCTTGCTACACAAACTGGTGTCTGGAAAGTGGGTTTTGGCCACTTGTAACAACCCTGCTAATGTCATAGATGGTTACAGTTGAAATGCCAATTCACATTAGATATCCTAGGAGATACTAGATAAAGGAAAATGACAGGCCTATTTTTTTCTGTTTTTTTTTTCTTTTTTGTTTGTTTGTTTGTTTGTTTGGTGTTTGGTTTTTTTTTGTTTGTTTTTTTCTCACAGAAGTAGTTCTAAGAAGTATTTAGGGGCCCTTGTGTTCTCTTTTGGCTGCCGAAATAACAGCAATTCTTGTTTGTTCATATTATATTGTCTGTTTTGAAGCCTACACATGTTTTGGCCGTGGCATATTATAAACAGCAGGTTCTCTATATGGGTGTTTATTATAACCTAATGTCACTTTCAGTCTGGTTGCATATATGTTCTTGTCTTTATAAAAGGCTTTAACCCTGCCTCAAACAATAAACAGCACTTGCAAACTGACCACATGATTTTTCCATCTTTATTTTGCTTGTTTACTTTGCCTAATGTCAAAACTATTTGTATCATTTTCAGGAGTGTTTTCTTCCATGCAAAGCTTTGGAGGCAAAAAAATATTTTTGGAATAAGAAATCTGATCACAGTATCATCCATTTTAGTTTCTGTTTTGACTTGAGGGATTATATGCCTATAGTTAAATATGATAAAGCCCTAATTACAACTTGCTTAAAGGGAATTCAAATTAAATATCACTGATTGTGGAAAATCAAAAGGATAATATATGAATAACAAATAAATGTTAGAATATTGTTTAAAATCTAGCATGCATGTTTACTGCTGTTTATATGAACATCAATCTTTTTTAATATGTGCAGCATTTTATTGTCAGATATTTTGCTGCTTCTCCATGGTGTCTCTAACCCACTGCTTTAACCAAAGTGGGTTTAGCTAACAAAGATAATAGGGCACTAAGAAGAACTGAAGATATCTTCAAATACCTGCCTCTTGAATGCTGAAGTGAAAGTCCATAAGAAAAATAACAAGAAAAACCCTAAAACGAATCTGCCATTCCATACCTGCCTTTAACAGTTGTAAAGCTCTTCAACCTTTTTTCTCCACGTGTTCCACTTTGTCAGAAGTTCCATGTATTCTGTATGGATGGATTATGGAAGAAGCTTGAGCAAAAGTTTGTCAGCTCTTACAAACTGCACAGTCAGTAAATCATACACAGACACGTGCATTAGCACTCGCAAAGAAAGGAAAAGAGGTAAACAAATTGTATATTATTATGAAGAGACTTTAAATTTGGTAGTCTACTGGAACTTTGCAATGGAGATAGAACCTTTCAAATTTTCTGAACTTCTCTGAGTAGAACTGCTATTAAGATAATAAAGGTAAAATACAGGTTTATTTGGTAGCATACTAACAAATAGTAATTGTGCAAACAGTATTTATGATGATGTACTAGTCCTCCTTTCTTTAACACAATTACTTGTTCAGAAAACTCATTAAATTTCAGCAAAATGCACTGAATTTGTTGAACCCTGTGAAGTAACTATTACAACACTGTTTATTTGTGTCTACAGTGTAACTTACATGATGTGGAAATAGAGGCTTTCCTTCATGTCATCCCCTTTTTCAACATTATCTGGTATCTGAAAGAGTACTTGGATTTAAGGAGGGGACACCTGCGTAATATGCTGCAGCATATGTAGATGTCCTGCCAGCAATACTACTTTGGTGTGTCCTCCTGTTAGAAGACAACCTCTGCATTCTCTTTTGTAATTGAGGTATTTCTTAGAAAAGAACACCTTCTGCTCTTGCTATCCGTTTCCAGACCCTTCTTAAAACTGTCTAAGCTGTCTCTGGCCATAATACCTACAGATGACTTTGCAATGGGGTGCTGCAGTGATAGCTTCCATGCTGGGATGTTGTCTCCTCTTTTTTAATTCTTTCTGCTGTTAGGTTCCCGTCTGTTGTTTCTTGTCTGAGACTGAAATTCTGCACTGATGAGAGCATTTACATGAGGACACTGCAAGTGGTAGCCTCAGCAGTGCTGGGGCACAGCATTCTCTCCTCTCCTCAGAGAAGCCCTCTCACCAAGAAAAGGATGTGACTGTAAATTGTATCAAAATACAGTGCAGAGGAATCATTCAGACAGCCTCTGCATCCATGGCAGTCCAAAAAAGATGGCCAGCTGTACTGTGTAGGCTTTAAAGCTGTTATGTCTTGACAAGATGAGAGTCAAGATTAAGATCCTTTTCTCCTCCTCTGCCCTCAGGGTGAGGTGGCAGCTACCACCACATTTCTAAGTCTTCAGAAAAAGAAAATGTGCTGAACAAACCTACTCTGAAGCCCCTTAGTTAACACCTCTTGGTATTGCTGTGGAAACAGTTGCTGCCTTTGGGGGTTGTGGGTCCCAAAAGACCTAAGTACTCTTATTTTCTTGAAGCCAAAATGTTAACTTACGCTTTACCAGCACTGCTAAGCAAATAGGGTGGGCTCAGTACTACTGTCTTATTTCAGGTAAACCTGCTGCCAACCAACATCCCAGTATTTCTTTTGTTCCAATATGAGGTGTATAATCAAGGCTAGTGGGACAGACCAAGGGAAATTAACATAGAGACTTGTCAAAATCACTGGATATGTATCTCACGTTGCTCCCATTTAAGTCTGAAGAAAGAAGCAAATCTGCCTGTGCTTATGAAATTTATTTCTATGAATTGCAGGGTTTACTTACTGCCGGTGAACGTGTTATTTTATTTTTTTTTCCTGTCAACTATATGAGCATCATGGGAAGTTTACCTCCAGCAGAGCTTTGCAAGGTGCAGCATTTGTGGTGAGGTTCTGAATCAATACACTGCATAGAGACTCAGGCTGAGCCTTACCACTTATTTCTACTTTATGCGATATGATACCTTTCGCTGCTTGCCCTGTTTGGGAAAGATTGTTCTTTTTTCCTGTGTCTATCCATCTGTCTGTCCGCTTTGTTAAAGGTTTGGCATATGTGAAAGAAAGAGATGAATTTAAACTTTCCTGAAATGTAGCTATTTGCAGGATCAGTTTGGGGGGAAATAACAGTGATTCAGGGGGTATCAAGTCAGGGTTCTTGTGTGCCCTGCTGGCTGGCTGTTGTCCTGTCTTTCTGTCCTGCCCTGTCTTTATGTCTGCCTCAACTGGCATGTAAGTACTTTTCGAGCAAGTGATGATATGAAATACCTAAGCGTTCCCACTTAGTTTTTCAAGTGAAATTTCTGTTTCTCTGCTTGTGGTATAAATATTGAAATGCATAGTTTGCTTTTTTTAGCATTTTTATATATACACCTGGTAAACATTACCTCTCACTGTATAGTCTACTTCTGGTACTTAAAATCTGCTTTTGGCAACCCTTTCTACTCCTTGTAATGGGAATAAAGAAAAAACAAACAAGATACAATTGTGAGAAAACAGTCATATACGGTGGGACTGTGGCTCTGCTAACAGTTTTATGAGACAGATCAGCATTGCTATACGCAAGCGAGTCTGAATTGCTTGAAGGGCCAAGCTGGCTTACGCTTTCTTGTCTGGGACCTACATCGAGTTACCCTATAACAGTGATTAACTATGACTAACTGATACAGTCTTTGATTTCTCTATACCACTCAGGCAGTATTAGGCAGTAACAGACTATTGTCTTACCTATGGTTAATGCTCACTTTACTTCTAATGTTATCAGAAAAGCCCACAAAGATCTCAGACAATGAGACAGGTCCAAGGAAAAATGGCTTCTTCCAATCATTTATAACTTGTTCTTAAAAAATCTTAAGAGTATTTTCTTTGGCATTTGTAATGTGAGAATGTGCAGGATATACCTACCATTTGTATTTCATCAAATCTATTTGAATTAATATCTTTTCCATACATGGTACTAAATAACTGAACCTTTCTAAAAGTTACCTTTTAGGTTACGTGACTCTGATGGACTTGCCTCTGGTAGTGTTGTCAACCTGAAGCTGACCCTTTCTTAGAGTTGCTGACAATTAGATTAAGGTTTCAGATCAGGATTTTCACAAGCCTTCAAGGAGCAGATATTTTTAAAGACAAACTAAGTCATGGTCACGGCACATTCACAAAATATCATCATCATCTCAACATACTTAGCATTTTAAGGGAACAGCATGTTGGAAAATATATTTAGTTCCACGTTATTTGTGTTCATAGGTTATAATGTAAAAGTATATTCTATCTTATCTCATTACATTGCAGTGTTATGACTGTGAGAGCAAGTTTCTAAATATCTTCAAAACATCCTCCCAGCACAAGTTTAAGATTTCTTGGAAATATTTTGCTTTCTAATTGACTGTTTTGCAGCCAATGTAAAACCAAGTTTTACATTAATTTAAAATTTTCTGGAGAAAAATAAAAATTAAAAGGAAGAATACCAAAGGAACTGAAATTGATATAGCTGATATAACTTCTATCTGCAAGTGTACTGTTACATTTAAATTAATACTGTTTCTTGCAATCCATTATTTAAGTTTAAATACAGGGGAAAAAAGAAAAAAGAAAGGTTAAAATATCTGAATACAAGCTGCTCATACATTTTATAGGCTTGTCTGATTTTATAAGACCTTTGAAACAATGTGTGCATCCAATTATTCAGCATTCGGTGTATATATTGAGTAAGCGGACAGTTGTGGACTTCAGGGAATTTTCAAACACACATGCTGTTCAACCTTTGCAATTTTCTTTTTACCTAGGAATTGTTTTCAGAAATTCCCATATAATGAAATTTCTGTTTAAGTTGATAGCTGTAAATGAGGGCACAGTTGCTTCATTTCCTTTTGACAATAAGCCAAATTCATCCCTGGTGAAACTCCATTGATTTGACTCTACTTGAGCTAAGCTACACTGGGGATGAATTTGGCCCAGCTTGAGGTTTTTTTATTCATCTTTTCTTTAATTTCCTTTAGCTTAGTACTCTATTTAGGGTTGGTCAGAGGATTACAATGCAGGAGAGGGGAAAAGAAAAAGTTCTCTGCTCAATATCATTTCCTTTTTAATACTCTACTGATTTAGCCATGACTTGTAATGTGTTTCAGGTAGCCAAATTTCAACATCAATTTTGGAAGAAAGTTCAGTGGACTTGGAGTCTGTTTCCTTGGCTACTTCCCAAACCACCAAATCACCACCTACTATACAATGTGCATATTACAAAAGGCAATGGAGTTGTTAGTGAGCTGGGAAATACAGATAAACTGCAGTTAACAACTGGTGCCTGATGCGGTTAGCTTGAGCTCCAGTAATTACACACCTCCTTGGCCATTACTTCACATGAAGGTGGAGCTGTAAGATCTCAACGTCTATAATATCTAAAATGTCTTCCCCCCAGCTACTGCTTGTTGCGCTTGGGTTTCTCAGAGTTGGGTGATTTCTGTTCATGTGGTGTTCATGCCAGTCTTTTTACTTTTCTTTTTTAAATAAGTTTTGGGGGTTCACACCAAGTTTCAAGTTTGGGCAAAAGCTGAAAGCATAGTTCAGCCAAAACCACTACTGAGCTGTATGTGGTTTTCACCTGAAACTGTAAATCAGCTACATTCACTGAGGGGTGAGCAAACCTGGCCTGAATGTCAAACCTCTAGCAAGTCTCTCAAATCAGGCTAGCTCTAGCTTTCATTATGAAAGCTTTGCACAGATCTAGCTAAGCCCTCATTTTCCACTTTCAGATAAATGCTTTTTCAGCTGTATTTATGAGGCTTAAGAGTAAAAAACCTACCAGCTGTTAATGTTAATCACAAGTTTACAGTATAAGCACATTCTGAGTCTTATCCTCTTCCCTTTCATGTCAGTGGTAAAGCTTTCAACATCAATGGCAGTAAGAGCAAATATCACAAAACACAGGAATACACTCCCAGTTTAAAAAGAAAAGAGAGAGGTATGCTTGGAGCTAGGAAAGCCAGGAATAGGATGCAGTATTCTTGCATGTTTTGCTTTGTGTATGTTTTCACTCCCATCGAGGAGCATTTAGTGGTAATTTGGAAGTATGCACAAGTTTCAGCTTGGTACTGGAATGATTTGCATTTTCTAATGAGACATCAAAAAAATTAAAAAAAAAAAAAAGGAAAATCATGCTCTTTAACATAAAGAACCAGAATATGCAGTATAAAAATATGAATGTTTATCACCAAAAGTAAGAATAAAGCCCAGATTCTTTAGTTCTTAGGCAGCAGCTGGGTGATAAATTTCTGAAGGTTTTGCCAGTGGAAACACTTTGTTATCTATCAGAATGGAAATTAATATTATTTTACAGAAGTTTAGTCCATTACAAAAGTAATGATTCTTCAGCATTTAGTTAGATCTGATGTTTTTGGTTTGTGATTTTTACTCCCATCTAAGTAAACATAGTGGATTCGGTCTATAAGACATTCTGCTACATTTGTCATTTGGGTTTTGAAACTACAGTTCCCATTTTACTGAATTGAAAAGCCAGACACACTTTCTGAAATCTGAACAAACCTTCCAGACCTTCAGACCACTCTAATATATGGGTTTTTTTGTTTGTTTGTTTTGTTTTTTACACGAAGGTAGAAGAGTAGGTTTGAGGACTATGAGACAGGAGATGTGCTTGTTCCAATCGTTTACTTTCAACAGCTACTAAAAAAAAAACACGAGTCTGTTTCCATATTGGAAAAGCACAGATGGTAACATGCCCTTACCTGGCCTACTATACACTAAGTTAACTAAAATATTGATATTGCTATTGCAATAAGATGTAACAATAACTCTGCTTGCACTCTGTTTTTATTTTGTACAAAACTCTCTTCTTTAACCCTCTGTAAAAATAAATAAATAAATAAATAAATTCCAAATAAACAACATTGTTAATGTCACTGTTACAATTCATCTTTAAGAGTATTGCAGCATAAGTAACAATGAGAACTGTTATACCTTTTTTGAGCAATTTGAATTTGAGGTCATATTTTCAGAATATTATTCTCATCCATCCATCCCATGTGCTTGAAAATATGTCTACAAAAAACTGTGGTTATGTTTTCTTTCAGAATCAGGGCTGTGTCATGATTACAGAAATTGCAGTAGCTCTTGGCTAACTATTATAAGAAGCCTCCAATCCTGCTGGCTGCATTTCTCCTTATACCCTCAGAGAAGAAGAACCTTAATAAGTGTGGGAATCTTATTTCTCATTACTTAATCATTGATGCACAACTGAAGATAATAAATATATTATGGTCCTTTACACCTTTTTCTCTGCCTCTCACTCACCAGTTCTTCCTGACTCTGTGAAGTATAATTCTGGTTATTTGTTTACAATTAACTATTTATTTATTTAGACTTCAGTGCAGCAAAGCAGCATTTGCTTCTAAAATTACTTATTTGGAATTTAGTAGAAGTTAATGACATTTTGTTTGTAATTATGGTCTTTCATCTAAATGGTGGGCCAGTGCCACAGAGTTAAAAACAAAACCAAACAAAAAATCTCGGTGTCAGGGTTGAATGCCAATGCTAGGTGCAGTACTGAGGAGTGAGTCTCTCACCCATCCAAAGCCAGAGTAGATGCATTTTTTAGGTTTGGCAATGTTCTCTACAGTGTCTCAGGTTACCCTCTGCTAAATGTCCATCTCACATCTGAGTTCGACTTTCTTTGCTGTCAAATGTAAATGGGCAGGATGGTTCCCTTAAAAAGCAATCACTATCAGTAGAATCCCTCTAGAGGATTTCTCTAGTACTAGTGGAATCTTTGCCTCTATGATATGTTTTCAAAATACACGATTAAATTGCAAATTTGCACATATGTTCTAGCTCATGTGCCACCATTGCATCTCTCTTCTTGATTATTTTTTTTAATAAGAAGCTTAACTAGGGGCCCAAATAAATATTTTAATAAGCTAAAATTTTTGTATGTCCAACTGCTAGTCAAGTTCAGCTGAAACACTGCCAGATTAAATGGGCAAAGAGAGCCCCAGAGTAAAATTACACAGTGCTTAACTGTGTAAAACATGTCTGGCTGCCCATACGCAGTCACAAATAACTCCAGGAGAATCTGAAGAACTCAAACTGCCTGGGAAAAGGAAGAAAAATGACTCTATATTATATCAATTAAACCCAAAGGGAAAATGTCACTATCAAAGAGTACAGTTTTAGTCTTTTTGTTTGTTTTAATTTTAAAAGACAAAGAAACCTCAATTTGATCTTAAAAAATGACATGTACATATTTGATAATTATATAAGACTGCTCTCTTGAATTGGGTTTTCAGCTCCTGGAGTCCCGCCCTGTTACCCTTTACTGTCTATTAGGAGATCAATTTTCTACCTTTAAAGTATATATTCTTATCAAAATGTTAATTCTACCAAGCCTTGAAAAAAGCACCCTATTGTACTGTGTATTTTACATGCCAAATTATTCCACTTTAATGGAAAAAGAACAGAAACATTAAGGAATTCATGTGTATCTGAGTTGTGCACATCAATCTTCTAAGGCGGCACATAACAAAGGTCAGAAATAGCCTAGCGCTGTGTTTTGTGTAACGCATCATTCTATGAGAAAATGTGCCCAAGTTCTTCCTAAAACATTGTTTTCAAGCATGGTTACTACTGAATATATTTCTAAATGACAAGGTTTATTTGCCTGCATTTTGATATATTTAGGGGAAACTCAGGCTGACAGTTAGAGGAGGCAGGAAGAGGGAGCTACAACAAGTTCCACCCAAACACAAAATGTCATCTCTTCCCTAGCTAGGATACAGAAGCATCCTGATGAAAAAAAGAGCAGACATTTAAAAGTTTCTGACATGTGTCACAGATGCAGCCATTGAGCCACTGCTCCTGATGTAGCTCGAAATGACAGCATTCGAGCCATTGGAACTGGCTGCGGGACATTCAAAGTTTGGTGTGTGTCGCATTTAATACTTGTCATGGCACATCTAGAGAATAAAAAAGACAAATGGACACAGGCAGTAGTGATAGTTCAGAAAACTTAAAATAAAGCTTCCCAGTCTAATTGATATTATCAAGCTGTGCTAACATTTACCAGCCACCAAGTAGGCAGACAGGAGGTCGGCACCCTTTTTTCCAGAAATCTTCCCCCCAGGTCAGAAGGATAAGTCTTTCAAGCTTTCTCTAAGGGTGACCTAAACACATGAACTGTGTACTCAGAAATAGCATTGATTTGCCAAAGAAACTCCTAAAAAATCAAAACATATAAACACAGGAAAGCTTCAGACGCTGATGTAGCAACTTGTCATGCATGCCCCCATGTTGTTTATTAACACTAGCTGAGAATCCAGCCAGTAATGATGATTATTGTACCAAAGAGTGAAAATTATTGATTCTACTACCTCTAGATATTTTACAACCTCCTTTTCTGTTTGCATCCTTGTAAAGCTGAGGTGCAAACAGCTGAAAATAACATTCCTTTCAAGCTATAATCATGTTAAGCTATCATGTTGACTTTCTTTAAAGTAGTGCATCTTTTAATGTTGGCCCCCAAATTTTCTGTAAATAAAACAGATTGTTTGAAATGGCTCTAGAATTGCAGCAAAGATCACTGGAATCAAGAGCTTCATGTCAAGTTTTACGGAGAATTTGTGGTCAGCAGCCCATTAGCTTGTCATTGATTGCAGTGGATGACTGCCTACTGCTCATCTTGCTTCCAGTTTAACATAGGGGATACTTTTAGCAGCCTGGGAGGTGAGTACAGAGGATTCAATTTTAGCATTTTCCAAATACAATCAGCCTCTGATAATGCGAATCCTCTGGCAAGTCAATGTAGAAAAAAAATCTTTTATATTAAAAAGTCAGTGGTACCTACAGGCTATTGGACTGGTTTCTACTTCAATCTTTTGGCTACCTAGGCATAGTGATAAATCAAGCATGGGTTTAACAGTATTTCCTTCTGTATGTTAAAACAGGCTTTATAGATGTTATGGCAGAGGAAGAGAAAGTTTCAATGAATAAATATGTTTAAAATGCAATTTTTTTTGTGCAGCTTAATGAGAGGATGGGCAGACAAATCTGTTTGTTGCTATAAATCTGTCCGTTTTGTTAATTTAGAGGCATGTTGTTTTGTTGTCTTTGGTTAAAAAACAATCTTCTTCACTTTCCCCCCAAAATACAGCTAAAAATAGAAAACATTGTAAAAAGAAACAAACAAACATTGCCATATTTCTATCTTGATTTGGAAATACGAAAACAACATATCACTGAAGATCTCCCTTTTTTCCTCACATGAAAAATAGCTTTAGGAGAAGTTAAGTTAGCATGCTAACTTAGACCTGGACTCTGAATGTTTGTCTCTATGACAGCCTTAATACCAGCTACACTGACATTCAAACTTGGTCGACTTGGGTGACCTCTGGAAGAAAAGGATGCTCAGAATTGCACTCCTCCTCATTTCATGATTTCTTATGCCCTGAAGGGTATGTTCATGAGGGATTGGTTTGGAGAACCTCTTCTTATGTCTAAAATAAAGATTAGGCACATGGTTCAGTGGGGAGGTTGCAGCAGGTACCAGTATTGCTGAGGGACAGAGCAGGTAGGTGCTGGCCATAGAGACTCTGTACAGAAAACAGTCTGTCTCAATACCAGTGCAGGGGAAAAGAGATGAACTTTGAGTTTGTCCTTTCTGCAAAAGAGAGGTAAAGTGGAGCACGCGTGGAAAGCTGAGTTTGCATCCAAAATTCTCCTCTTCAGTGCAGTTACGACCTATGGAGATGCTAAGACAAATGCCAGGAAATACATTTTTCTTAATGATATGTCATAGAGAAAATAAGTTTTGGACAACTTTCATCTGTTTTTGACTATTAGCATAAATGTAAATTGGTACTGTTCTGACTGGCTGCGGACCACTTTTGTGTATTAACAATCGATTCACAAAGGAGTTAGAATGGGAGATTGAGATTCACTTTTGGATATCTTCCTGCTAAGCTGTTTATACACTAGAAGTATGGCTGCACATCTACTGACGAGGTTTTTATATGTGTTACGTTCCTACACACATTGGAATTATAAAGTAAAAACGGATATATGAATTAGTAAGAAGAATATTGCAGGGCTTAAAGCATTTTATCGTAATGATAACAATGAGCAGTAAGAAAGTCATCATGGTTGGAAATCTATATTTGTAAAGATTTTTTTTTAATATTTATAACTATAGTTGGCAATCTTCATAAATCACATAATGATCACTGGTAGTCACTGTTTAATGATCATTTAATGATCACTGAAAGTCACTGTGTTCCATGGGGCAGAGTTGAGGTTGTGGCAGAAGGTCCATTGCTAAGTATTTTTCTTCATTGTGCATCACCCACTATTGATTACAGGGTTTGGTTATTTTTCTTCAAAAAAACTAAACTTCTTTCAAATTATTGTGTTAGGTTTCATCCACTTGTTTTTGTCTCATGCAGAACCTCTCTTGCTGTCAGTTACGCAAACAGTGTTCATTATTTCTCCTTGTAATAGAAGCTCTTTGTTGTTTGTGGTGTTTCTTTTTGTCTTGATTCTCTATTTTGTTTTGTTTTGTTTTGTTTTTGTGTGTTTGTTTGTTTGGCAACATAATTCCCAAGGAATAATGCAAGCTAGAATTGTCCTATTTGGCTTGATGGAAGTTATCCCACTCTGTACAATGGATCACTGGCACAGCGAAGGAAGATAAGTCAAAAGACCCCTAGAGAGCAATGTTGATTTTAGATGATTCTCTTCTGTTATAACTTGAATAGCATTTGCCTGATTTTGTTCATTTGCTACATTGTAAAATAAAGCCATAATTATCATTATTAAGTGTAATTAACTGTACGTCTGATAACTGTGTGTAATAGAAAAAGGCAACTATAGCATAAAAACACTTTAATATCATAATTACTGGTCCATTTGTAATGTTCTTTTTAAATATGCAAATGCAAAGTAATTTGATTGAATGTGTTGAGCTATGTTGCTTTTTACTTCTCCTGTGCCAATTACAATCCAAGATCCAATCCTTTCTAGGAACATTTTTGGCTTTGGATTTTCTTTTAATGGCAGCATCTGAAAAGGAATGAAAATAAACAGCCCCATGAAGTGGGCTGGGGCCACTATAATGTCATTTCTAGATTTGTACGTTCTATTTCTAAGAATACTTTTAAAAAATTGCATATTTAATCTGTAGAGGCAAGACTTTCAATAAAACCCACATCTACAGAGATTCAGTTGAAAAATAGTCTTTGCTAGTGAACTGGAAGGAAAATAATTTTATACTGTACAGCAGTAAGTCACAACATTTTGGACCAGATGCTTTGGGTTAGGTGAAAAGACTTAACTGTAGGTCCAAGGTGGACCTAACTAGTTTTCCTGGTCTGCTAAGGGCCCTTGATTCTAGTGCTGGTTGCCTGACTAGGGAAGAGAAGAGCAGTTCCCAAGTTTTTATGGCCTTTAAGGTGTCAGTCTTAGAAAAATCTTTTGCCTCATAAATGAAGATGAGCAAAAGCCTGAAAGCTTTCCTAAAAGTAGATTAAAAAGCCTGGATCTTTTCTTCTTTTGGGAATTGGCCATTTTTGTCTGCATTGATTAAAGAATCTAAATTCAATGAGATTGCTTGGGAAATGAGCTAATTAATGACAAAAGATTTCAGGATTTGGCACTTGGGTAGGAATGTCATGGACTTTAATGGGATTATTGACCAAGGGAAGAGGCTGCAAGACCTCAAGAAAGGCAGTTTATGTAAAAGAATCTATTTAACTTGCCTCTGAAATGAAACCACTATAATGATTAGCCTTTCTGAGATCTGCCTCATTATGCTCAGATGCCACCTCTGTTTCTGCAGTGTTATTCTAGGGCTTGTAGCAGCATAACTCCAAGTGCTGCTTAACACAGGGTGCTGCTGATTCCCAGAAGAAACAAATTTCCACACTCTTCTAAGATTTGGTAGTCTGTTTTGCGATGCTTTGTTTTGATTTATTTCCGTAATGATCATCCCAGTAAAGCAAAGAAGCAGTGTCAGAAAGATTTTTGGGGGGGAACAGGACTGGAGGGGCAGTGGTGGTAAATTTGCCCACGGATGGGAAAACAGCTTGCTGCAGTGCCTGGACTTTTTTCTATACTCTCTCACAGAGATTGGTTACCTTTTTTAATATAATAAAGGATGAAATGGTTAAATACATCACAGTTTTGCCAATAATAGGTGTTGGCGTATAAGTCTAACTGGCAGTCAGACTGCCCAGGTTATTGATTTTACTGTCTAATAGCTGAAAGAGATGTTATCTTGATTAATTAGAAGTCAAAAAGAAATGCATCTTGCTTCTATTAGATCTTCTGGCATTTGCTTTCTTTTTTTCATCCTTCTCCAGTGTTGTTGTACATGTACCTTTAAAATGTTTTAAACAGAAAAGCTATCAAGGTCAGCAGTACACAGGCCCTAGTGACTTTATTTCAGCTGTCAGTGAGTCTTTAAAGCATGCACTGATTTTTGGTTGTGAAAGGCATTCTTTTAAAGCATAATGCTAATCATTTAACCTCTACAAATGAAAATCCAGGGCACTACTATTCTTTGTGCTCTTGAAGTAACTTATTACCTCATTATACTATTGGGTAGAAATGCTGACATGCTGTCTGAGTATCACTTCATATATTTACTGATGGTTTTACAGGAAAAAGTATTTTCCTTTTTTGGAGTACTTAGTGTACTACAAACTTGCTTAATGCTTACTGTGAATAAGCTTATAAAGACCATTTCAACAGTGATTTTAAAAAAGTAGACAACTTTGTATCAGCTACCTGAACTATTATCAGTAAGATGAAAGAAAAGAGTGGTACATGATAGATGGTAGGAAAAAAAAAGTCCAGGTTTATTCAGGAAAAAACAAACAAACAAACAAACACATGTAGTGTTATAATATATCACAGTAATCATTTCCTGGTGGCTGGTGGTTTATATCACCAAAAAAAAAAAAAAGGTCTTGCTGCATTAATAAGCTATTTACATCTCACAAACAGAGTTTGCCTCAATCTCATAAGTAATCATTTGTTTTTACTATAGTTTTCTCTGTGTTAAATAAGAGTATGACATGATGTGTTTCACATTGGATTGTGATAAAAGTGAAAATACTGTGTTTGTATTTCACAACTTTAGAAGAGATCCTCAGTGCTACAATTGGTCTGATTTCAGAATTGTTATAAATATGCAAAGAACACATTTCATATATTTTCAAAATCTTGGGAACCCCATAAGTACAGAATCACAGAATTGTAGGGGCTGGAATTCAGTAGCTTTCTGCTCGTAACAGTATGTGCATTAGAACAACAAACACAAAGCACTGACACAAAGTTTACTACTTCACCTAACGAGCAGATGGTCTATATGACTTCCTTTATTCTTACTTTATGCACAGTATTTTAGCAGGTAGTAACTCTGTTTATAAAATGCTGAATTCTCTCCACTAGGTCTTGTTGTCATGAAAGAATAGTGACTGAAGAATGGCCTCCAGTACTACGCAATTTATAGGTGTGGAGTGGTTTAAATATCTGATTTGTAAAGCTTCAGACTCAATTTATGTGCTGTTTTTCTGGTGGAGTTTAGCTGGAGAAAGTGTAAAATGCACAAGACTTCTAGTCTACTGTTGCCCCCATTTTGCTTGGCAACTTGGTGTTCACAAAAAAAACCCCTGGGAGCCTGTTCAATTCAAACAAGGAACTACAAGTATTTTTTGAAATAAGCACTTCAGATATGCTCTGAAAAGGACAGGATGTAAATCAAGGCAGCCCTGTGCTCATTGAAATCAGCATTCTTACCATTTACGTAGGTCCACATCATTTTTTACTGTGCTGTTGGACAAAATGAAAAGTTACCACTGCAACTGCAAACATCCAGGGTTATTTTTGACTATAGGCCTGTTGAAATACTGATGTCAGTTTTATTTAGCCGAAATTCGTGTTACAATTTCAGTGACTTTTGTGTTTCTGATTGCTATCATATGGAACACACTGGAAAGCAGTTTTTGGTGGTGGTCAGGGCAGCCATCTTGCATCGTGCTACCACCTTCTGTTCTGAGAGATCTTCCTCTAGGAATGGGTATAATTCTGAACTTAGCTTTTATTTGGAGACTCTATGTGAGGGGTGCCTGCTAGTAACCACTGTAGTGCTGAATCTTGGACTGGAATTCACTCTACATCAGCTTTCTCATATATCTGGTATGTATATGGTTGTTTTCATCGGGAAGAGGCATTGAACTCTTGTCCAGCTATGAGCCACCACATTTACTTTGAATTCTTACGCAGACAAGGAAGTAAACTGGAGAGCAAAACAATAGATACTGAGGAGTGCAGGCCTAGATCAGTGTTGTTAGCAACATTATTTTTATTACCCTTGCTTCTATATGAGCAATACCTAAATTTGTTAAGATCTGACAAATTTTTAAAATATGTAGGTGTTTCAAATTCTAATCTTTATAATAATAGAAAAAAATTCCCAGAGATGTTTTAAATCTTTATGGTCACAACCACAATATTGAAAAAGGGACAAAGTAACTGATACAGTGGCTTTGGACTTGGTGGTGTGTAGGAATTGTTGCTAGCTTAAATATGGCACAATAACAAAGAGACCCTGCACATGTTAAAGGCACTTTGTTATACAATCCTGAACACCGATGCAGGGGAGTATTATGCTGACCAGATCCTCTCTTTTTCTCTAGGATTTCCCCACATTTTCAACCTTGCAGAAGTGCTTCTGATCCATTCTTCTTTCCCAAACAAACATTTATTCTTAGCAATGTCACCCTCCCTTTGTGAAATCAAGGAAAATAAAAACTGCAAAATATTGATTCTGGAAGTTTACACGAGGAAAATACAAAGTCTTTCTACCGAGCCTTGAAATTGCTGTCAGAGGGCTGCTTCAGCTGCTAAGAAGGGCCCAGCTAATGTAGTCAGGTTTGCTCCATCTGCCACAGTTTTGAGTGACAGGTATGGCCCAGTGCACATCCACTGAAAACTAGCATCAGGGAATGACATACAGTTTGATAACATAAGATGCTTAGGTTTTTTGGCTCAAGTGAGATGTTCAGAGCTAATAGCCCTGTGAGCAGAGTTTCAGCTGTGATCTGTACCTTGAGATATCGGTTGTGTCTGGCTCAGGAAAAAGGAGAAAGAATGAAAGCTTATTTCTAGAAAGGTTTCCGATGAGCAGCATTTGTCATTGAAGGGGAAGATGGGTATAATTAGCTTGTCAGTCTAGTTTGGGCTGAGCTAGCTTTCTGTGGTAAGAAAGATGGACTAACTGCCAGAAGAGCTGACAGGCAGTCGATAATGCAGCAATTAATGTCATAAATAATTCTGGAACCAATTATATCAAAATGGACTCCAAGCTTTAAAAAGGAACAGAATTCTCTTATTCTTCCTGCTAACAGCAAGAAGCAGCTTTCATTTTTCTCTGTAATTACTTTTCATTGTATATAGCAATAAAGTAGGGCTTTTCTGTCCATATTTAAAACTTGTCTTTCTTGCCTTCCGCCTCTTCCTAAACCCTCTTTACCCCACAGGACAAGGTTGTTACAGCAGATCTCCACTAAGGTGAATGTATAATCTTTTCACGTGGTTGTTACATGGTAATTTCAGCTGCACCTAAATGACTAGGAGCCAAGTTTTCTCAAATGTCATGGTCAATGACAGCAGAAAGCACTAAACAATGGCATTTGGAAATAAAGACATTTGTGAAATAAATTGATTTGTCTTATTATTTTAAAGGTTGCTCTGACTTTGCTTACACTGATCTTATTGATTTTTTCCTCCCTTCTTCCTGTATTGTTACAACTATGGAATCCAAGCCAAACTATTCCCTTTATGCTGCAAATACAACTCAGATCAGTTAACAGGCATTCCCTTACAAAAGATGGAGTTGAAAATATTCTTTAAAGTATTTTAGCTGTCTTCCCACGTTCTGTAATACATACGTAGATAACACAAAGCCTGCACTGGAAAAATCCCACACAGTACTGCTCTTGCTAATGGTCTTTTCTGTATTCTCATCTGCTGTTTAAAAATAAGAAACAACAACAACAAAAAAAAAAACTGTAGAAGAAGTAAATTAGTGTAGCATTCATTCACAGCTTTGTTCAGAGTCTGACGAACATTTCCAACTTTTCAACTATGGTGGCATTTACTCCTGGGAGGTTGGGGAAAACAGTTCATGAAGTTCCCACTGTTTTAAAACCAGAAACATCTGTTGGTGTCACATGCAGTTTGTTGGCTGGGTCCAGGACTAAAGAAATCCTGCAGCTGATCAGCTCTCTCCTTAGCAGTAGGTGTCAGTATAGTGAGTGGTAATTACAACAGAGAGTTTTAGAGGACGCATGATAATTAAGCCAGCTAACAAAAGCATAAACACTGACATTTACCATACCTAAAGTGAGAAATGTGTCTGCTGTGTCTGTACATTCTTTTCAGACTGCAACAATGGAAGTGTAACTAGTTTAATTGAGCCTTTAAAGGAACAAAGGCTTTCGGATTTGAGAAATGCAGCTCACTGTTGGAGTAGAAGGGGAGCACTGTGCGTTGTGCAAGGCCCAACCATGCAGTAATGTAGAGCTGGGAGACCCAGCTCCATTTCCAGCTCTGCTACAGGGATGATGCTGAGTTACTGTGGGGCTGCCATGTGCCTGCCATTGCAGTTTTCTTGTGTAACAAGTGTAGAAAAGGCTCAGCTTGTGAAGTCAGTATGCATGTTAGTGCTTATAAGGCTTTTTTAAGCAGTTTGAAATCCTCCACAAGAAAGGGCATGGAAATTTGGTATTAAAAGACTATCTGCTTCACATCTCATTCAGAGCTGTATCGTATTTGCACTCTGCATTCCAGTAGGGCTTGAAAACAGGGAGCTGTGTTTAAGTAATTCTACCTCAGTTAAACTACAGTGTATATAAATTAAACTTAGTTTTAGTCTAAATGACCCACTTCACCTGCAGATCACGGGAATTGTTAGAAAAGAGAATTTTCGAGGGATGGCTCTACAGCCTTTCAGTGATTGTGCTCTCAACACAGTCTTTGCTCGCTTTCTGAGTTTCTAGAAATATGACTTCACTGCTCTCAAGCCCCAAGTCATTCAGTGCACACTTCATTTTAAAAGGAGATTTTGATGCTTTGTATTCATAATAATGATTTCAAGCACAAAAGTAAAATTGGTAGGCTCTAGTCGGAAAGAGTGATCTAACAGGTGGTACTGTTTTGTCTGCAGGACACCTATTGACCTCCATTCTGGGAAATTTCTGTTCAGTGTTCAAGTAGGCTTTATAGATAAGACAAGCAACAGCACAAAGTGGTAATTAAATGAGACTAATTTAGCCACCCCACCCTGTGATGCTCCTCTTTTCCCTGACAGTTCAGCTTTTCTAGTTTAACTGTCAATGTCATTGATGGTACTATAGAAAAGATATAGGATATATATAAGATATATAGGAAGATATTTCATTGTCCTGAAAGGCAAATACAGTATAAATAAATGGTGTGACTTAGAGATTACTGTTCCCTTATTCTCTAAATGCCTAAAAATAGCTCCATGTGGAGGAGAAGTAGAGAATCCAAACATTCCTACTATTTTGTTTAGCTCAAGATGGGACCTATAATCTGGTTTTACTCTATGTGTGTCAGAGTGTTATGCGTTTTTATCTGTTGCCCAAAGTTGAAAGTGAAATTTCAAAGCTCTCATGACTAATATTGAGACCACTGAAACGATGCATAGTAATTATATTACTTTTGAATAATAATAAAATATTGACTAGATTTTCATAATTAACTATTACAAGTGTCCTTTTGGATTAACCCTGTGGTGCTCTAAAATATAGTGTCCCATGTTTAAAACAAAGCAGCAGTAGTGGTGTTAATGGAATGACACAACATAGAGATACAGAAATTTGATGAAGGCACATGAATTCAGCTTCAGTATGTAAATGAAAGAGAATGACAAAACAATATAATTAATATGATTTGCAGATGTTTTTTTTAATGGCTGACATCTGCAAATCATTAAAGTTCTTTACCATACTCCTGCTTTTTCCTTTAGGTATGGTTAGTTGCCATTTACATCAGAGTTGAGTCTTCTCTGACTTCTACCTCAAAACTTCTTTTGCTGCACCGCAGTTTGCATTGCTTATTATGATCTGTCTTGTCAGAAAGACCCACATGTCCAAACCATGACAGATTTTTATGAAGTTGAATTCTCTATCATGCAACCAATTAAGAAGCCAATCTGACAGTGGACAGAGAAAGAAAGGAAAAGGAGGGAGACAAAAAACCAAGTTACAGTAGTTCAGTATATCTAGATCTTTGATTTGAGATTATACACATTACAGCCATTGATTCTAGGGGTTCATTAGGTGCCTAAATGAGAATTGAGGAACTCTAATATTTGTCTTTAGACCATGAGCTGTGAGGGCCATAAGTTTTCATGTGAATTTGTACGGCGCTGTTTCAGAAGGGATTTTCTGAATGACTTTAATCGAAACAGTAAATAATACAGCATGAGTGCACAGGATATGAGTTTCTTCATAGCAATTTTGTTATTGAAAGAAGTGTTTTATCTTCTGCAACCAGACTAACGTACATTTATTGTTAAAGAATATATCATATTTTATGATTTGGCAGATAGGTGTGCTTAGAAATGTTTTGGCTCACAGTATGTATATATAACTATAAATAAATAAATAACTCCTCGATTCTTGAAATTGCAGGGGGCAGATCAAGGAAAAAAGGGAAGAGAAAGGTTAATTGTGAGTGTGCTAGCTACTAATTATAGTAAAACTTACTATGTATCATAATGTGAGCAGGTCTGTGAATCTTGGCTGAATAGAGTCAGGGGAAATGAATCTTGCTGAGGAAAAGAAAGGCGAGTGTGTCAAGTACGTGGAGTGCTAACTACTGTTGTATATAGAAAGTGTTATCTACTAAGCTACCAGACTTTGTATCAACTAAGTTATGGACAGTAATGCCAGCATTTCTGTTGATGTTGATGATGTAGGTTTAGTGGAGACCTGAAGGTTTCATATTATGCAATACTGCAGTTCGCTTTTGCTTACACAATTCTTGAGTAAAGAGGAAGGACGTATAAGGTAGTCATTACGATATTATCAACACTCACATAAAATTTGATCTCAGAGTTAATTTTTAGTTTGCAATTGTTTTGTTGAGGGAGAGCTTAAAAATTAACCAATCCTATGTCCCTCCATTAGACTGTCTTCAAATGCTCCTACAAAAATTACATATTTTTACTGTTTTGAGTTTTGAAGAAGAGTAGCTCAACATCATTTCAGTCCTTGAAATAATCAGTCCTACTTTTCTCTGTATGAGAAATAATGTCAGATGCGTTTTTAGATAATTCTGCTTATGGATAGGGGAATCTGCGACCCTGAGATAAGACCCAAATATGAATCTACATTGGGTCTCAGAGAGATCATACTTTCTAGAACTGAGTGAATACAATTAGCACAGTCAAAAGATACACAAAGTCCAAGAGAGTGATACTAAGAAGGTCTTTTCTCAAAAAAAAAACAAAAAAACAGAACCTGATAATAATATAGTGCTGTCTATTTCTCTCTTAGCAAATGTAAAGCTATTATGCTGTTCCTTTAAATGGATGAATACTAAAACTACCGAAAGAATTAGGAGACCTTCCAGTTCCTCTTCAGAGTAGAGAATAGAAGGGTGTTAAATTACTGCTGAGATTATTTAATCATTTTCCTTTCAGAGACTTTTGCAGGATTAATGCTGATATCCAGTAATAAATTTGGATTTCACCCATGCTTTCTCCTGAGATGCCTTTTTTTCTTGGCAGATTCCAGATAAGGTTAATTGCTCTTGATTCAGCATTAACAGGATTCAGGTTTCTTGTCCTCTCCTTCTGCTGATGGGGTTCGGTTTCTTTCCTATGGTTAATTTGTCAAACACTTCCCACTCCCCCCCACCCCTTTTGCTTCCCAAGTAACTAACTCTGTTGAAATACATAAGACAATAAAAGAATACACTCTGTAATCAAGAATGAAAAATAATATCATCCACCACAGTAAATCATAGCCAAATAACATAGGTATAATAGAAATACCTTTCCCATGTCTGATCCACTAACACATACTTAGTCAGATAACAAATAACATATTCTTGGAGAGAGTTCCCTGGATTTGATTTATTTCTGAGTATAAGTAAATATGAAAAGGCTGCCAAATCTGCCTATATAAATCTCAACTATCTGAAAATGTTGTGTATGAAGGAAATGAAAAATTAAGAAGGTGTTTCTATCCTAAATAGGGTATGGAGGCAAAAGGTTCTGCTTTTAATTCATTTTGGAGATGCTATTTCTCTGCTTGATACCTGGGAAGAATTAAAGCAGAGCTGGAAAAAATACACATATATATAATGTGCCAAATTCTGGTTTCATTTTTTGCCGATGTAAATCTGGATGAGATCCACTAAAGACATTGGAATTATTCTGGCTTTGTCCTAGTGTAGCTGACAGTGAGCTGAGAACCTTTTAAATTAAATAGTGGTTAAATCTCGCATTGTTAGGATTTTTCGCTTTGGTTATAGTGCCATTGTTTGTTTGAACAAATGGAACTAAAAGAAATCATCGGAAGATATTTGTATACCAGTAAAGAAGTGAGAATAGAAAGTCGAGGTCAATATGAAAATCAAGAGTAAGAAAAGAATTTCTGTAACTATTGTTTGCATATGTGTATTCTTGTCTAGCAACACCACACCTCACTTAAAGTGTCCATTTAAACAGCAGAGAAAGTAGAGAAGACATACAGGGCTCGATTATGCCGCTTCAACTCAAGTATAAAGTACTACCATAATCCAGGCATAAATCCTGCCAGTTTGTAAACTCTTGCTCATGGGCTTTTATTTCTCTCACTTAATTCAGTGGGCGTCACTGGAGTTACTCCTAGCTTGTACCAGGAGAATTAGGCACTCTGTCTCCTGAGTGGTTTGGTGAACAAGACACTCTGTGTGACAAAGTGTGTCAATTAGACTGAAGTACTTGCTGAGCCTCAGTTCATCTGGGATTTCAAGGTAGTTTGTTACCTCCAAGGTGGGGGGTTTTAGTTGAATGTGTCATCCTACTCAAATTCATTAGATGAAAAGTGAGTATCATCTTACATTACATAGGTTCAGCTGGAATGTATACAATGTCAGCAGTATGGGAGAAGAAAACATGTGTTGAATACATCTAGTGTGTCTTGGGTCTCTGAAGGTCACTCCACTAAAGTAATATATAGTGCTAGTGCTAGTGGCTCAAGGTCAAGTCAGCTTGCTTTTCATAATGCATAAACCTGAAGCTCGCTCAGACACCAATCATCTGACCTAAACCTTGGAACAAATATTTTACTAAGTAAATCAGTGAGCATGCTGGCATTTCTATTAACCTTCAATGCACTGGTGACAGAAAATGAATAATGATAAATAATAACTCAGGCCTGTAAATCATCCTTAGCATCAGAGGCAAAAAAAAAAAAAAAAAGAAAGAAAAAAGAAAGGACAAAAAAAAAAGGAGGAGTTTGGTGTACTCCCATCTGCTAAGCAGGATGAGCCTGTAGGAAGAAACCCGCAACAAAGGGAAAAGAGCTCTCCTTCTCCCACAGCTGTTCCTGGGCTTGAAAGTTGGGGGTGGAATGCAGAGTGTTTTTCAGAAGGAAACACAAATGAAAAGCTGAGTGTAAACACATTGCTGGAATTCAGAGTAGAAGTGCTCAGTGAGACAAGTTGGTAGGATTGTTTAGCAAGTCTTGAAATAAACGAAGTCTTTTCTTCTTCTCACCTATCTGACCCATCAGCAGATATCTGATTGTGAACTGAAGATAGCAGACCTACAGCAAATTTTACCAGGGTTGAAAAACTGTGTTTTAATCCAGTGCTCCAGTACCAGGTGTTGTAGGTGCCATATTGGCTATTTTTAATACAGTGCATAGTCAGAAAGAAAAAACTTCTTATCCTCAGAAATTAGGTACAGTTAGCTGTTGCATTATACATGAATGTTGCAAATCTCTTTAGGAAGAATTAGCCTTGTCCCAAAGGGACCATCATAAACATAATTTATTCTGTCCTTTCCTACACACTGACTTGCCCTTGAGATGGCATTGTCCATTAAGCAAAAGTAAGCTTACCTTGTGTACGTTAGGTATTTGATGTTGACCACTCCAAGCAAAAGACCAAAAAATGAATTTTCAAGTTGTAATCTTCTGTAACTGGATTGGTAATGTAAGTTTTATATCTCAATTCCTGAAAAATAATATAAATAATTTGAACAAGACTGATGAACTCTAAAACAATTAAAAAAATAAAAAATAATAAAAAAAAGTGACAACAAAAAAAAAAAACAGTATTGAATAAGATTTTATATTATTTTCTTTGTACTTTATTCGGCTGTCTCCATCCCTCAGGTTTCTCATAGGTTGCTTACAAAGTATGAATTTTTTTCTTTGTGTGTGTATAGGCTTGAAATGAATTATGGGTGAAAATACTAATTCAATTAGTATATAATGAAAAATAAATAGATTAATATTAGCCTAAATAGTAATACAAATAGTGATCATTTGCATAA
The DNA here is from genome assembly GCA_036925125.1 of Oreortyx pictus. NCBI lineage: Eukaryota > Metazoa > Chordata > Aves > Galliformes > Odontophoridae > Oreortyx > Oreortyx pictus. The sequence continues at coordinate 14,452,120 of JAUPFR010000008.1, read as the reverse complement.
ATTAGCATGTTCCTACTGAAGATGCATTCATAACGTGACCCTGAGGATTTTTCTGGAAATGCATTTTGAACTGGGAGAAGGGTGGAAAAGCTGAAGTTTTAATAAATAAATAAATAAATAAATAAATAAACTCATGGACAAAAAGACCAATTTTTGAAAAAATATATATATTCTGAAAAAAATGCATGAGTGACGAAGGTTCTATATAAAGGAGATCTGTTTTTCTTTGAAAAAAGCCCCCTTGCATAATTGTCCAAAATTTGGCTTTATTACAAGAGAAAAGTTTTGAATTTTTTTTTTTTTATGGTTCTTTTAAGTCCAATTTGAACTGCATTCTTTTGTGTTTAACTGTTCAAAATACAACACGTTTAGAAGAAAAGGGCAGGTGTCAAGTGGATGCGATCAGGATGTGTTCAGTGATACTCAGTGGCAAGACAAGGGCCAACAGACACAAATTGGAACATAGAAAGCACCATCTGAACACGAAGAAAAATTTCTTTACTTTGAAGGTAACAAAACACTGGAACAGGCTGCCCAGAGAAGTTGTAGAGTATCCTTCTCTGGAGATAAATAAAACCTGCCTGGACTTTTCCATGTGCAACCTACCGTAGGGAATCTGCTTTAGAAGAGGATTGGACTAGAAGATCTCCAGAGATCCCTTCCAACCCCTATTGTTCTGTTCTTCTGTAAAGTCAAATATTTGTTTCCTAACAGATTTTACGAGTGGCTGACAGTAAGTTTACCATATGATTTATATACTGAAAAAGTTTTTTATATGACAAGTGCACCTGTTTCTTTAAAGAAAATTCAGTAGTTTTTTAGACAACTGGTGTGTATGGTGTCTGTTTCTGCATCCAAAAATTAGATTTTTCCAAATACAGTAATCATGGATGGGCTTTAATATTAGGACAGAAGAGAGAATAAGTGCCTCATGATGTTGTGTCCCACTTAGCTTACATGTTTGAAAATCCCCAGGTTAATAATATTCATTTTATCTTCTTCTGGGTGCCCTCTGAATTCTTCATGCGTCAAACACCCAAAGATAAATAGGCCATTATCCACATAAATAATAGCTAGAATTTTCTAAAATTACTTACATTCAAATTAAACAGCAGCTTCTTACGCATGAATGTGTCTATAACTGATGGCTCTAGAATTCCTTTCACAAATAACTTATTGGCCCTTCAACAATTTCACGTGTATTTACAGACAGGCAAATGAGATATATGGCCTCTACAGACATCTCAATGAACATAGTCATGATATCACAATAGATCATGTTTCACTAGTGTATGCTCAGTTCACATAATTTGCCATTGCTGGGGCCCAGATTAACAGGGCTAGATTATATGGACTCTGCATAGGACAGTTTTGGTGCATTATGTTGATGCTTTGGACTTTAAAATGCTAGCATTGCAAATGAAATGTACACTTTGTATGTCATAAATCTAAATACCTGTTCTTCCTGTGTGCCCAATAAATATACTTCACATCAACTTTTAATTATGCTATTTGCATTATTCTGTCCTGAAGAGGATAACACTCTGTAAATCATCCACTTCTAAAGTACACTACAGCATAAGTTTTGTTAATTAAACCATATATTTTATTAGTACTTACACTTCCATCTTTTAAAACTATACACGCTGACAGGAAAAATAATAATGATAGGTTTGTTATTTATTTATTATTAAGATTTATTGTATTTATTACTAAGGGGGCGTTAGAAAATTTTAACAGGGTTAGATGTGCATATTGCCTGGTAGCTTTTTTCATAAGCATATCCAGCCTCAAAAACTTATTGTCTGTTTACTACTACAAGAAAGGGAAACTTCCTGAACATGTTGCCTTTCACACAGAGCCACTTTAGAATCATAGAATCATAGTGGTTGGAAAGGACCTCAAGAGACCATCAAGTCCAACCCCCCTGCCAAAGCAGGTTCCCTACACCAGGTAAATATTTAGCATATTTAATGCTCAGCATTTTCAGAACTTTTTTAGATACATGGTCAACAAGTAAATAATTTATTAACTTGTTAATTTAATTCATTCAGTAATATCTCCTAAAATGAAATTCACATTTAGAAGAATTAGGAGATTTTTTTTCTATTATTCTTACTTTTGAGTTTCTGTTTGTTTATTGGATCAAATTCAGGTCTGGCATAGATGTTAACACAGAAGGGGAGGAGTAGAGTCATTCCTATTCAAGGGTATAGGGGAACTGTTGAATCACGGCCTAAACCACTGATTGATCACTTGAGGTGAGCACTGAGTCAGCCACAGGAGCACAGGTGAAGGCAACGCACCTCTGTGACTAGAAGGGGAAGGAGTCTGACTCTACATCTCCCAGACCCCATTTAAGGGCTGACCACCACTGGGGAAGGCTCTCTTGTTGGAGATCTCTCTTGTGCGGAGTTCCAGCTGAGTCTTGACCTTCAGTGATCTCTTCCTAGTTTATTCGGTGTCTTCGTGCAATCTGGATAATCTATCTGAAAATTTACTGTCCGTCTTCATGATATCGTGTGGATGCTATTCATTCAGGGTATTCATCCTACAATGGGTTCCAGGAGATGCTGTGACGCATATGAAAAATAATAAAAAGCTATTGGGTTACAGTACCATAATTTTGTGAGATGTTTGAACACTACAGTATCAGTAGTCTTTGGTGGAAACTGTTCAATCTGTTTTCTGTGCAGATGTAAAACAAACAAAACAAAGCAAACAACAAAAAATGAGTCCTCTTACTTTGTCTAGAATGAGTTTTTGGCTCATATTTGATATAAATAAAACACTCAATTTACTTGAATTTTATGTGAACCTTGGTATTAAGTTCTCCACCTGTGCATTTTCATTGTTCTCTGTATTGGCTGTTTTGCTACCTTTGTGTAGGATGATCCAATTGAGAATTAAACAAATGGAAGAAGCTTTTTCTCCATTTGTAATTCTACAGCAAGAACCATGCTCTAAAATTAATAATGAGCAATAAAGATGTAAACTAGGTTGGAGTTCAGGAGCTAGATAATCCTTAAGGTTCCTTCAATGACAAGCCATTCTATCATTCTGTGGTGTAAGTTGCTTGTTACTTCATTAATGGAATTATTAGGTCAATCTTTGCGTTTTTCTATGTTTACCTGACATATGTAGAAAAGATCTTACGTACAAGTGTAAGGTACAATATGTAGTACAGGGAGGCATTTCTATGTGTTTTAGGCTCCTTTGGTGCAATTGCCACAATAAGCTTTGTTGCATGGCAGTTCATGGCCTGACACTGCTGGTTTAAGTGTGGTGACATTAGCTGTTTTATTCCATGCTTGTTTTATTTTTGGTTGAAAATAAATACTTTTAGTGCATGTGGTGGCATGAAAGCATAAATACATAGAAGAAAATATAAAGCTATATTTGTTCTCTGGCAAATACACTCACAGTACTAATGAATGTTAGGAAGGCTTTTTGAATTCTTATAAGAAACTGCAGCTCCCAAGAAGTACTGGTTTATGTTTGGTTCAGTCTAAAAGGGTGTATGAGGATTCTTTCTTTGAGCATTATAGAATGATACAAGCATCTTTTTAACAATGTAGCTGAGGCAGTTAAGAATCTTGTATTATACTTATGCCCCTCAGGGTGTCTGTGTTTTATAGACAGCATGGGCTTTTCCCTAACCCCAGTCACCGCTGCATGATGGCTAATATCAGCCTGGCCTGGAGCTCTGAATGAGCATGCCCAGCTCTAAACACAAGCAGGAGTATTGTGGCTTGCTTCAATCTATGACATTTACTTGCATTATTACCTCCAGTCACAGGGGGTCACAGGAAGGAGAAGTTGCTCTTTCTTTCCATGGTGGGGAGGGCAACATGGTGCCCCTGAGTCAGACAGTGCCTCTGCAATGGATCCAAGCTGACCAGGACTGCTAGCTTATGTTCTCCAGTCAATAAGCACCTACAGCTTTGTCTGCAGAGGGTATGGGTGTTAGGTCCTATGATCTTAGTGTGGTTTACATGGTGGTTGGGGGCTGAAAGGAAACCGAGTGTTCTGGAAGGGAATGAGTCCATGCAAAGCAGTTCCTCTTCAACTCTTCTTACTTTATACAGGCCACCTTTCCATTGTCAGGGGTGTTTTAAATGTATTAATTTGAAAAGCTTAAAGCAAAGTGCTGCCTTCTCAAGTGACTGGGATTTTTCAGGATGTCAGAGTTTCAGCCTCTGAGGAGATGGGCAGAAGTGCCTGGCTCCTGCCTTGGTGAGGGGCACAATCACCCCCACAGCTTCACCACCTGGGAGAGCCACAATGCACCTATATCTGAGTGTTTGGGGTAAAAGCTTAAACACCAAGATTTCCCCTCCGTCTGTCACATACGCATGCATAAGCACATTCATTATTTGTATCTGCAAAGCTGGGATTTAAAAGGTTGGGGAAAGTGAGACTGAGGAGTTAAATCCTAATGGGGATAGCAGGGCCTCAGCTGGAGAATGTCCACAAGCTTGGAGCAATCAAATGCAGCTGAGAACAATTTAAAATAAAACAACACAAAATCTGCCTGGTTTCATAGCAGGGAGAAAGGGGGATTTGCAGAGTTGTTCCCACGACAATGGCTCTAAAGATATACGTAAGGTGTGTGTGTGCAAGTGCATTGAGCCATGTATCAAGTAGGATGTTTTTGTATGTGAATTTGTATGAGGAAAGGCAGGGGTATTTGCTTGATTAAGAAACACAGAAATAAATATGTAACTTTGGAGAAGTTAATCATTGTTTAATCAGGGAACTTTTTTTTTTTTCTAGTCCTGCTGGAAAACTTGGGAGTTGAGGAAAAGAAGTCTTTTTTTTAATATTTATTTTCTCTTAAAGTATGTAATTCATTTCACTAGTAAAAGCACTCTTACTCTACAGTAGACTTGCTCAGGCAGGATGTTGAAATTCAGGTTGTTTGTTAGTATTTACCTTGATACTGGATTTTCTTGTAAAATTTTGCAAGCAACTCAGAATTACATTTTGTGGATTTCTTATGAGCAATTATTGTATTGAGTTTTAAGGTTAGGTAGATTAAAAACTGGCATGTGAATCAACACTGGTGTCCTGTATTTTTTCCCCAGATCTAGCATATTGATATGTCATTAAGATTTATAACTTTTCATTCTTAGTCCAATAGTTAGTTTGCAATTTTTTTCTTGCAATTCTTGCCAATGGACTTCATTGTTCAATTTGTGAAGAGGGTGTAGTAAACATAACACTAAACTTTAACTGGATATTTTAGGAGTTTGGAGGAGATTCGGAAGAAAAAATAAGGGAAGGGGCTTGAGGTATATTTTTAAACTTGTTTGATTTTTTTCTTTGCATTCAGGTTGTATGGGAATTGCCAAGTCATGTCCTGAATCAATGGCTTAACACCAGGTGAGAAGATGTGGATAACCTAGGAAGCTCAGGTGCAAGCAATGAACCCGAATGACTCCTCACCTTCATTTAAGAGTCAGCAGCCAAGGGACCAGCATCTCTCTAGAGACTGCATTATGTTTGAGCTGTGACCAATCATCAGAAGGGGTCGGCTAATTTTTGTTATCTTCTGTTTCTACGTAGTGTTTATATCCTAGTAGGAAAGCACTGCTATCATCTTTTGCCCCATGCAGGTGGGATAAAGTTCAACTGATTGTATAACAGATGGTATCACACTACCTTAAAATGCCCTGCGTGTACCTGATGTGATTGTAGAGCAGATTTCAAATTTGACTATCCTGGTAATTGTACTCAACAGAAGTGTACATCCTTGATAAATTTACAATTTGAGTTGTTTTTTTTTCTTTTTAAAAGGAAATTCTCACAGTATATTCATTCGAAGGACTCTGAAGCTTTGTTTTTCCTTAAAAGATGTCCTAGATTTTATTCTTTAATGTTGTTTCTGATTTATTGAATGTCCATGTTTCCCTGGATAGTACCATCTTTAGAGTTATACATCATCAGAGTGACTCATTCCAATGATGTATTGCATTAATACATCATCAAAGCGCCTTGCTCTGCTGTTGCACTAATGATATGTTAGTATAATACATCATCAGAGTGAACTGCACTGATGATGTATTACTTAGATGGTGATGGCATTCTGTGAAGAAAAGGTTGAGGAGCAGGTTCAATACAGTCACAGGAGAAAAATTAGTCAATATAGAGTATAACTGTTTCCCTGGTAGTGATGCTGATGGTAAATTAGCACCATAGCCCCTGATCTGTACCCTCGCAGAAACACTAAGACATGCATTATCCCCAAAAGAGGAATGAATTCAGAACACTCAGCTAAAGGATTTTACAGAAGAGAGGAGAGGTGTAACCATACATATCACTGGAAAGCTAAAGGTTATACATATAGCTATAATTACTGGCTACCGAGAGATTGAATGAATCAAACAAGGCCAGAAAAGGACACAAGTCTACATATGTTCAGAAGCTACCCCTCTGTTGGAGAATGAGGCACATTTGGAAGACTGAGATAAAGGGCTGTAAGTGAGTTGAAATGGCTGCCACTTAGGAACATCTAGCAGGGATATTAAAATGTTTTGAGGTATCTAGGAAGGCTATGCTAGGATATTTTCTTTTTCAACTTTTTATTATTGTTTTAATCATGTTAGCTCAGGCTGAAGAGCAGAACATGTTGCTGTCTTAGTTCAGTGGACTCATAAGCTCCTTACACACTCAGTAATAGACAAAATTTTCAAGTTAGATGTGCATAGCCAAGTATACTTAGGTATTACTGCCTTTTAACTTCTGATTTTTGAATTGGTTTAAAATGTCTTTTCCCAAGATTAGAAGGACGAAACTGTGTGCATTCATTAATAGCTGGAAGTTCTGGTGAATGGTATAACTACTACATTGTTATATTTCCAGAAGTGACATTTTATATAAATGACTCTTATTTGTTTTTACATTGATGTATCTCTCTTGAATTTATTAATACAAAATTGCATGTTCTCTTCAATCTTAATAAAAAAGAATAAATTCTAGGCCTTCTCATCACTGAGATTGACCAACTTTCTGGAGGGCAGATCCTTTTCTCCTGATTGTATTCATTAAAGGGCTCTTGGAGCAATCTCCTGACTAAAGTGTTGTAGCAGCTTAATTGAGTTTGCTTTCCAGAGAGATGAAAGTAAAGAATGTTAAAATGAAAGCCGTCAGAATTGTAGAGAGGGGAAAAGGTTTTTGATATTTATTTATTTAGTAGGCGGGCTATGACATATTTTGTTTCCATTTGGTAAAGAAAAAATACAGGAATGAAAAGAGTTGTTGTCATTCTGTTCATGTTGACAATGAGGTGGTTCTCTCATTTTCTCCTTCATTCTTTTGCTTCTTAAATCCTTCCTCCTGTTTTTCATGCTAATTTCCATGTAAGCCTCGTTTAATGTCTTTCTTAAAGCAACTGTCTCTGAGCCCCACAGGTCCTGCAATTCTCTGCATCTCAATTCCTATCCTTGAGCATAGCCTGGTAAGGCTTTCTCCAGAATGTCAGGAATTATACGGGGCCCATGGGTGTGAGCACTCTTTGCAGGAGTGCCTGTGCGTGGCATGGTGCTGCTCTCCTTGCCAAGGAACTATACTTTGACTGTGTAGGTAACACATCAACTCCCAGACTGGTTGTCTTTTAATTCTGAAATTGAGAGAAATTCTCTCTGTGCTCTGCATCTTCATTTGGGTACTTTCCTTGCCTCACAGTCTCATTCTTGATGCCAAACATAAAATGAATTAAATAAAACAGTCTCTGCTTTTGTCTATCTGGGACAGATTTGGACAGTAGTAATGTTATAAGGGAGGACACGTATGCCATCCAGGCACTTTAAATATGAATTAACTTTTTAAAATAACTATACTGCACCTGTTCTAAAAAAGTCATGATGCTTTGTGGCAATATTTCCAATACAGTGAATCGCTGCTTGTCATTGCATTCTTATAATGCTAGATTCTACTCCCAGGGACTGAAATTGCTGTTTCAAGCTTGTATTTGGAAATTAATGCTTCAGAGCTACTCAATATTTGCAGTACTACTGTAGGTATTTTCAAAATAGCTCTCTTCTGATTCTTTATGGTCTCCTCATGAGAAACAGAACAACATAAAACATTTTAAAAGGATATTATGGCATTAGCAAACTTATTTTAGTTTCACAGATTTCTGACATATATATATTAGACAAAATAAATGTGATGGTGCTCCAGAAATTGCAGGAGGAACAGATGAAATATTTCTTAAATTATATTTTCAGTAATCAGAATTAGTGTCTTTGTCATCTATTTGTGGATTTGTACTGAAATCAGGTAATATTGCAAATAACTCATAATGAAGAAAGCTGTAAATATCATGAGAAGTAATAAGGTTTCGGCTGGGTATGCATGAAATAATGTGAACCTGTTTGCTTCACTTCTGCATTCCTATTAGCAGTAACGGCTTTTAGTAGTATAAGAATGGGAACATACCATTTGGGGGTAGACAGACCAAGGCTGTTTTTACGTGGCTCATGCATATGTGTTTTTTATCATCTGAGACAATCTGCCATAACAAAGGACAAAACATGATTTTTTTTTAATAAATAAAGCTTTTTTTTTTTTTTAAGATGGAAATGATCAATAGCAGATATACAGACATTCATAGTTTATAAACAAGAAACATTCCTTTTGGCAACTTGCCACACTGTTCCTTTTCTAAACTGTGAATGAGAAATGATGTGAAAGTTACAAACAGTGCAGCTAACAGACCTGGCAGGATTTGAAGCAATACTGGTGCCAGCCCAAATGCATGTTAGATGCTGTTAGGGTTGGATAGTTCAAAGACACCTCCTGGAGGTGTCTATATCAATAAAATGTAAAATGAAATAAAGTCTTACAGCTGTGTAGTAAAAGCAGAGCATCATCTGAGACTTTTGTTCCTAATTTTGATGTAGTGTGAGGATGCAGATGAACAACTAGTTACCTGCATATCTGAATCTCAGATGATTGAATCTTTAATAAGCTTTGTTTCTAAGTGCATTTTTACTTTTTTTTTTTAATAAATTTGAAGTGAAGATTGCTTTTAAGTGAAAAAAATTGGGATATTTGGGCCTCAGGCATGCTATGTCTGATAAACAGTTGGACCCTTGTTACTCTGAATCTGCATCCAGCTCTTATGAGCAATTAGTTCTTTTTTCCTTTGGCCTCCTCTGACTCAGTTTACTTAGATTAATCTCTGTTGTTTCCTTCCTGTTGTGATAACCCTACCAGGGAAAAGAGGTTACCAAACTTGAAATGGGTAACAGCTTCCCAATATCATGTATTGCTCAGGGATTTTGAGTGAGTAGTGGGTGGTTGCTGGTTTTTTTTTTTTTTTTTCCTGTGCCTAGAACCCCAGTACTTATTTCCTAATTTTTTTTTTTTTTTATGTACATAAAATTTATTCAGATTTGATTTAGGTGAAAAAGCCATTTTTCAAAAGTGTTTGTTCTACCATTCTGCTCTCATAACATTCCTGAAAGTGAGTACTTGCAAGACTGTAATAGTAGGAGATTTGATGTTCTCCAATTGCTGGGAGATATTTGGGTTTGAGTATGCTCTAGTATTTTATCTACTGTCAGTTTTCCTGGGTAAATACCTATTGCTGCTCTATAGCAGTATTTTTGTTTGACCTGGTTTCCTGATGCTGCATAAAATACATATGTGTGATCTTTGAGGAAGAGAGTGGTTTAATGAAGTTCAAATATTTAGTGAATTCAGCATAAGTCTTTATTTTAGGGGAAGTTAAGAAGCTAAAGACTTCTGATCTGTTCTATTATTCTATTTTTTAGTTAATTTGCAATTTATCATCTCTATTTAGAGTCATACCATCTCTAGAATCAGTTCTGAGGAATTAGTACATCTTTTAGATACGCAGTAAGCTGAACTCTCACTTCTTTAACCTAATCTTCTCTTCTTGTATAATTTATATACTGGAATTGTAATTCTCCATTGATTCAAAATCAAAATGCCCATTGATTTTTGCCATTCCAGTGTTTCAGATATGGTTTGTTAAATTGACTAAAGGCCTGAGCAGAAGCCCACTGAAGTCGATTGAAGTCTTTCAGCTGACTTTTAACAAGCATTGGATCAAATTCTAAAATATACCTAAAACAGCAATACAGGCACCTTCTAAAATGACAAAACCTTTACAATGTTATCAGTTAGGAGTGCCATAAGGAAAAGAACAAATTCATATGTATACATACATTTTTCCTCATGAATGTTCCCTTACCATAGGAGACAGTATAATTGTGTAGCAAGAATAATAAATCAATTATCAAATTTAAAAACAAAATAGCATGCAATATGACAGATATCAGGTCCATTAATAGGTTAATATTTTGTAAAACAGCTGAGAAATTGCAAATCCACAAGATGAGATCTTTAAATATGAGCATCCTGCTGTGTTTGTGGAACATAAGGGCATGAAGTTTCTAATTTGGCTGGGGAAAAGAGCAATATGTATTTAAAAATATTTTTGCTTTCATTTATTAAACATACATTCCCAAGAGTGAATAATGAGCTGTGATGTGTATAAATAAAGTATATCTCAGTACTCCAAAAGTTATAATGTTTACTTAAAATTGGCAGCACTAACATAAATCTCAGTTATTCAAGCTATGATAATATCAATTTATGTATATCATCATTCAGTAAAGAAGCTGCAGATTCTTACTTAACTAGTTTCACTATTTAATCATTCATTAATTAGTAGCCTGGGTTAATTAGTAGTCTGACATTAACGATGATTTTTTTTTCATTCACTGACTTCATTTAATTGGTAATTCATTCCATTTTAACCTCTCATAACAAAATTTACCCATTAATTACTTTGAAGGTAACCCATGTAGATTCCTTTTTTCTGAGTTATTACTTAATTCCCTTGGTAATGATTCTCTAGTTGTATCTATTTCATTATTTTCTACATTACAATCATTATGTAGTCTCCTGTTAATAATTGAATAAACTCTTATCTGTCTTGATTTTTAACTAGATATCCCTTATTAAATAACCCCATAATTAGTACATCTGTTCCAAACCTCAGTTTATGTGTCTGACCCAGTCTTATTGCTGTGCCACAATAAATTAACCCCGTGCTTGACAGCTATGTTGAATATAACAGGCCAATGTCTCAGCTGGACTAGTTTTCATCTCCTTTGCTAATGACAATCCTGCTGTCAAAGTGAAAGCAGTACTTGAGAAGGAATGCTATTCTGTTGCAAAGAAGAAATGGACATAGAGCTTTCTCCTCACCTCTTCGTTCTTTTTTTGAATTTATCTAAGATGAAGTGAATCTGACTTTCAAGTTTTTCCCCAGCTTTGCTCTAATTGCAAAATAGATCTTAGACTTCTGGCTGTTAAGTGCAAAAGGAGTAAACATTTTCAGTCACGGATAATCTGCTTAAGAAGGTGTGGTGAGACAGGTAAATAGGAAGAATGTTGTGAAATTTCCTGAGCAATATTTTAAGGATGACCCTTCTTTTGAGAAGTTTTTTTTTTTTTTTTTTTTGAGTAACAGAGAAAGGTAACTCATTAGGGAGTGATTGTGAAGGCATGCATCTACCCACAATGTTTCATAGCTATGAAATGTAAAGGAAGTATAATATCTCTGAATATTACGGTGTGCTTAAATCTAATGTTTGCTGAAGCTTAGAGAGAATCATGTGTAAGCAAGGTTTTCATTGCTGCCAACAAGAAGGTTCTGTGTGGCTAGAAATCTTCTTAAATTAAAATGGATATATACTAACAACCTATCTCACACAGACTGCTGGAGGGCCATCTGTTGCCATTACTTCTAATGTATGTCATATTAACTGTAAAAAAAAAAAGTCTGCTTATGTGTGTACTTTCCGTTTTTGTCAGTATCAGTCCAGTGAACTTTATTGTATGTGGCATCCTCCTGGTAATTACATAGAATTGATAAGAATTTATTTAAAATATTTATAAATACAGAATCTTCTGTATGAAGGTAGCTAAGAAGATCTTGCTTTTACAATGTATAAGATAAAGGCCATGACAAGAAGTGGTAGGTATGTGCGAAAAGAGGATAAATGGTAGGTACCTCAAAGTTGCTTTATCTTGTGAGGTAATCAGTTGTATTTGTGCAGAACTAAAGGCTTTGCTATTTTTAATGACTGTATATGTATTTTAATAGTAAGTTTCTACTCCACAAATATTTACACAATGCTTTCTCCTAATTTATTATATTTATAATAATAAATTTAAATAATATTAAATTTATAATAATTTATTGTTTAAAGAATATTTAAACTGTACTTTCTTTGAAGAGGCATCTACTTTAAAGAATGGAATGTTTTTCACCTAAACCCACACAAATTCATAAAACTACTTGGAATATAGTTCAAATGCTTCCAGTTATTAATATGACACTTTGAAATCTAACAGTTTAACACTTCAATTTGAAACTTTTTGATCAGTTTTTTGAAAAATGTAAAGTTTCACCACAGAGTGTAAATAGAAATTTTGCTGAGAAGGAAGTGAGGAGAACACAAGTCTGAGTGAGATCTCTGAATACCATGACTGGCTTGCATAATCTGTATAACAGACAGTGATGATGAATTCCTTTTGGAGAAACAGGCATTTAATGCAAGTAAGAAATTGACTTATTAACAGAATGTGCATAACGGCTCTACATCTTCCACTGGGGACCCAGCAGACTATGCCTAGGACTTTATGAGGGCAGAGGAGACGGTGAGTATTTCTTCCCTCATCCAGCCAGCAGCCCCTCTTGATGCACCTTAGGGTATAGTCAGCCTTCCAGGCTACAAACACACACTGGCAGTTCTTTTCATCTACCAGAACCTCCTTCTCTGTATTACTGCCTTCAAGGTGTTCTTCATCCAGTCTTAACAGTCTGGAATTGCCCTGACTCAAGTACAACAAGAAACACTGGGTGTACAATATTATTTTCTAATTTGGATTACCAAATTACTTCAAAAATGTCTCTTTATTTTAATATACTATAAAATAGTGTTTTTTAAGAGTGAAATGTTCTTATATATAACAATTTATCTGGTGCTGGCCTTTCATTACTTTACAACTTGCTGACCTACGTATGGACCATGGGAAATGTCTTCAACATCCTGCATCAGCCTCTGTCACTTCATCTCAATATATGCTACCCTTAACTTATAAACATTCAGGAGGTAAGTCCCCATATGCCTTTTTGTTCACTATATGTTCAACTTGACATCAGAGATTTCTCTAAACAGCGAAGAAAAACTGTTACAGAAGTTGTAAACCATGCATGCAGCTAAGTGCAAATCTATTGTCTAATTATTTTTCTTAATATTATATTCTAAAATCTAATTACTTTCCTGGGCTTCAAGATGCTTCTTATTGAAAACAAAACAAACCACATGATACAATGATAACAAAATAATAAGATTTAGACTTTTATATTTATTCCTTGCCAAGTTAATCTAGACAAATTACTATCAAAAGAGCTTGTCTTAAAGAAACAATATAAACAGTAGGTTATTAAATAAATAAACAAAAAGAAGAACCAGGGAACTAGAATGAAAAAGAAGAGGAGACTAAATGAATCAGAAACTAATGAAATTACTTTATAAATACAACCTTCAGCTACAAAGCTAAATTCATAAATGTCCATATGGATGAGGAGATGCTTAAAATTGTTTGTAAAGAGAAATAGAAACAGGGAAAGTGAATAAACAACTGAACATCCTAAGGGGGAAATAAGTTCCATCTGTGGCCAAAGGCATCAGAACTTGGACTAAAAACAATGTTAAAATTAGAACTGGTTCAGTAGGTCTAGAACAAATATTTTATTGCATTCTTTGTCCTGTCATTGGTAAATTGTAAGTAGCTAGTTCCTTTAATCTTTTATGGTGTTTTTTTTTTTTTTAAATCAGAATTTTGATTTTCTAGTGAGGTGAGTTTTTCTTAGATTCTTGTTTCAAATGTTTGTGACACATTTGTTGATATTGTCAAGTTATCTGACGCCATGCAAAAAGCTTAGCTCTTAGATGCGAACTGTGCTGGATCTGCATGTCATGAAAGAAAATGCTGTGAAATTTTGTTTGAGGGGAACAGGAGCTATTCATTGTTTAGATAAGCACTTCTTGTTACTGGCTTAGTCTGGCTGTCATTTCAAGATGAACCTTTATGCACTGCTTCTTTAGAACTCATACTTACGTGACACTCTTTCACTATCTTTCATCTAGTAATAAATCTCCTTACTACATCTCAAAAGGCCGTGATTTTTACTAAACTGAAGCATTTTAAAGTAATCAAATGTCATCACAGCTATGATGCAATAGGCTGAGTTCCCATTCTCTTCTTACTGTTTTTCTCTTTCATGATGGAAAGCTGTATAGGAGTTTCCCCTGTATGTACTGGAAAATTAAAGCCTGAGTCTATTGGTGTTGTTTTCCATATTCACTGATGTGGATAAAACGGTGGTTCAGTATTGTCATATGCAAGGATGATTACTAAATAAGGATGTAGGCTTATTGAAGTTTTGATGATTCATAAACTCCTGTTATTGTTTTTGTGAACAGTTTTCCTTAGAATGCTACTGCACTAGGTTATAAAATGAATATAACCATCTGCAATTAATCTACTAATTTCAGTTCATTTTACTGTTATCTCCTAGGCTTTAGATATAGCTTAGGAATCAATAATTTGTTTATCTACTTATTGCTTCATTTAACAGTTGACAAAAGAAATACCGTGTTATCAGTCAAATCCTTTTAAAATAATTTTTAGGCTCACAATATCATGAGATTTTCATACTAAGCATCGTTCTTCCTGTCAATACAGAACTGCCATTATTGATACCCTTACTGATTGCAGAATGCTCTTCATGAACATTAAGATATTTGCATTATGTCTTTTGAGTGGTTGATGGTTGTCTTATATTACTGAAGAATGCAACTATGTTACTGTAAAAAAAAAAAAATAAAGACAGAAAATAAATAAATAATGTGGACTTTTAGTTTTGTATCTTCCCTACATATGTATATCCCCCTATAGAGGAAATATTACTTATGTTGTTCTCCCCTCTAGTACCTCAGAAATTACAGGGGAATTTTATATTCATATTACGTTTATATTGTAGATTTACGTCAACTGTGCACTCTGAAACATGTTCAGGGGCATACAGTTAAAGTGAATATTAAAATGCATGAATTGTTATAGCAGTAAAGAAATAAGGAGCACAACATTTTGAGTGGTGTATCTGGTTACATATTTCCTTGTTAATTAGATGCATCTATAGTAGAGGACTTTATGAAACTGAGAACATACAGTTGTCTTTAGCAAGTCTGAAGGTATAGAACTTCTAAAAGATATCACTTCAGTAGGCATAAGAGAAGTAGGCATGAATTAAAGCCAGAAAGCTTTTATATTTCAAGTAGTGGGGAAATAGGTCCCAGCAGGTAGACATGAAAGTCTGAAATAAAAGCTAATGTAAATCTTATTGATGTGTGTTGCAAATAAAAATGTAGAAAAAGTTGTTGTTTGTTTTTGTATTAAGTGGAATTATTTTGATAACTAGGTCATTGTTTTTTGGGTGTGTAATTGAAAAACAGGCAAATACTGCTGATAATTTAATTTTTTAAAAGCTTGGAAACAAACAGTTCTCAGTATATGTTTGTGAACTGCATTTTATAAAGGTGACAAACACTGCATCTTATTATGAAACACAGAAGGTGGGGGTGAAAGTAAAAAAAAAAGATTCATGTTGTCTTGAAAGTCTGAGAGCCAGTCTCAAGTTACAGAAAGGCGTCTATTAATTCAGTAGTGTAAACAAATCTGATTTCTTAGGCATGGGAGTTCAAGGCAGTCAGGTGGGACGTGCATTTCCCACACCATTTGTTCAGAAGGCAAGATTGTATTAGTTCTGAACTATGCTGAACTCACTGGCCAGCCAGAATTGCATAAATTCCTCAAATATTTCCCCAAATTTTTTTGGAGGAGGGAGAGAAATGCTTGTTAACATATTTTTGTTTTAACCTTAAAACGCTGATCTACTGATTTAGGGAAGTGGCAGTTTCCTAGAGGGAACTCTAAAAAAGTAAAATATGAGTTAAAATTTTCCTTGTTTTTCTTTTTTACTTACAGCATTTAAAGCTGAACACTTTTGTTGAAGTTAGAGGGTTTTTTAAAATTTTCAGCGTTCTCATATGCTCTACTACCTCTTTTATTTTTAGGAGGAAAATTGTGCATAATTTGGAACAGATTGTTTTGTCTGTATAGGATCTTGCGTAGATTTGATTAACACTATACTGTCAAGTCTTTAGGGTCAGGGCAGATTGTATTAGAAGCATGACAAGTAGTTAATGAATTTGCATTGACTAATCCATACAAAGCTAAAGATTTTTCTGTCAGGATTAATGTCCAAAAGGAGTAGGACACGCTATTTGATACATTATCTTGCACTGAATCACATTGTTATTGGACATAAGATTAAAGAACTATGTTATTTTGTTTCCTTCTGTGGATATACAACTGTTATTTGCTCTGATGCTGATGTATAGTCATTGCATTAAGAATTCATTTAATCATCAGTAATGCTCTGCTGTAACTTCTCAATATAAGGCATGTATACTTTCGGTAATGAGATAAATACTGAGTCTTGCAGATGCTCATGTCATAATAGCTACTGCTGTGTAACCCTAAAGAATCTTAGAAATTTCGATTTATGCCTTCAATTTGAACAGAACTGTCAGAAGACATGGTAATGAAACATATTTTGTGCTTTCAGATGCTGCTTAGATGTGTTATGACCAAAAAAGAGCTGTTGTTTCTTAATAATGTAGTGGTCTAAATGAAATAAATACTCTGTAATCCTGTGTTATTTCAAGAGTCTGAATTTGGTGGAAAGAATTGTCAAAGTGCTTTTTCCAGGGAAATAAGATGTTGCTAGTATTATCTCAGAATGATGAAGGAGATGAAGTAAGTTCCTGGTACTGAAGAAGAGAGCTGTCACTGAATTTAGAACAAAATTCTGTGGTCTATGCAAAATAAGCCAGTGGAAATATGTAGTATTGTTATTATACGGCCTGTCAACTTATATCCTAATAAAGAATTACCATTCACAACAGCAATGGGAACAGCAAAGGGTAGAGTTAGGGTCAGATGTTCTCTGATAGTTATTATTTTTTTTTAAAGGCGATTGCTTTGTTTAGGACTAAGTAATTTAACTGATTTACAAACTGTGGCATTCACCACATCTAACGCTGCACATTTTGAAAGAGCAGCTTGTGCTAATTATATTTCTAAGAGAATGCTGAAAAAATGCATTATGAACTCTTATTTAATATCTTCAGTAGATCCTGTTGTCTGTTGTATGTAGAAATGGCTACGTTAAAAAAAACTCACAAGGTTTCCAAACAACATATCAGTGATTACTGTATTCCAGATAACATTCAAACTAAATATAAAGGCAATATATTAATGGAGAAAAAGAGCAAAATACTTTTATTCACAAAAAAATAAAGCTTTTTAATTTCTTGGGAGGTTGTTGATTACTTGCTTGGGTTTGTTTTTGTTTTTTGATAAATTAAGCTAATATCCTGATAATTCTAATCATACATAAACATACTCTGGAACAACCTTGTTTAAGCATTCTAAGAAAAATCAAGGCTTTGGGAGTGTGGTAGATAAATGAAAATGGCATTTCAGTTCCCACTGATGGTGAAGAAAAAAGAAGAGAATGTTAGGATGTAGTAGGGAAAGACTAGAAAGCAAAAGAGGTTGTTCTACAAATCTAAGGTGTGCCTGCACATTTTAACATTTTTGTGTGCTGTGCTGAGCCTTCCAACTTAAAAAAAAAAAAAAAAGAAGAAACTTCAGAAAAACACAGTCAGTGTGAATGATCGAAAGAGTAGAAATGGAAGCTACATTAAGACTTTTCAATCTGGAATAAAAGAACTGAAAAGGAATGAGTTGGGGGGGGATAAACATATCTATCCATGAATGTGAGAAACTCACCAAATCAAATGCTATGAAGTCCATTGCTACCGGTTAAGCGGATGTAATGGAAAGCTTTTTATACAAACAGTGCTGCTGTTTGCTTTCTTTTAATCTCTCTATATATTATTGAGGCAAATGAGGTGATAACAACGCCCCTTTAAACTGCTTAGAGCTGTAAGAGGAAGGAATGCTCAGTAGTGTAATGGTGGCAACAGTTTTAAGAGCTTCATTAAGGAAATGAATCAGATCATTTTGCCATCAGATTCAGAAAAAAAACTATCTGTTTAATCTATGGATTAAACAATTTATTTTTGACATAAATCTGTGTAGTAGTTAAATATCTTTTGAACGTATTTGATTTCCAGCTAAAGAAGAGGATTTCTCTGTGGCTGGAGAATAATATAATAAATTCATGGAAAGCCATTATCACATATTTTCAAGGCAAGCACACATTTGTGCTACTTTCTATCCCTCTTTCCCTTTCTTGTTAAACAAGCAGAAAGAGAACAGGGAAGTCTCAGTTGGATTTCATGATAATGCAAAAATGCATCCACAAACCTCTTTTGGCACATTCTTTGACAGCAGCAGGTAAGGTGTAGTGGAAAGCAAGTGTCCATCTTGTCTCACAGATCCTGTCTGCAGTTGCTTTACTTCTCAAGGTAATCAATATTTTAGCTCACAGTTCAGTGATCAGTATACAGGGGGACAGATGAATGCTAATATTTTAAGTTCCTGTTAGAGATAAATAAACAGGGTGAAGCAATGAAATTCTGCTTGAAACTACATTTGTTTTATCGTTTCGGTCATTGTAATCACTTGTTAGCAGGCTCCTCCATATAACCTACAGTAAATTTGTAATGCAGAGCACAATTAGCCAGAGTTCAGTAAGTACAACGCCCTGCATTGTCACATCTTGTGACTTTGCAGGTTGTTTTTTCAATAGAAAAATCATCTTTATTAGTAGTGTAGTACAGCACTAGAATAGATGACTGGGAGAGCTTGGGGAATCTGCTCAAAGATGTTTTGAACTTGCCTGCACAAAGCAACAGCTGACCTAATCTATAGCTGGCAGTTGTAGGGACAGCTCTCTACCATGGAAACAGTGGGGTTCATCATCACAACACTGGAGTTTTCACATCTTTCTTTGCTGTTCTGCTTTCTTGGTTGTATGCTATGGCAAATTAATACTATGGAAATTTAGCTTTGCACAATGTACTTGTTATAATGTGTAATAGATCATAAAATTAATCATTACTGAAGTTACTCTGGGTTGCAGAGTTCTCATGGGTTTGTGTGCCTGTGTAGTAGCCCATTCTTGCAGATGTGTATGATTGGCAACAAGAGCAAAGTGTAAAAAGGCACATGTAGAAAAAGATATTGAGAGGTCCTCTACAAAATATTGTATTCTTTTTCAAATGTTAACGAGCAGATATTTTCAATCTAATTTGTATATATTATTTTCTTTAAATTATGGTTCCCAGGTTGTTTTCATAGCTTATGTGAAGCGCTTATTTTGCAACTAAATAGCATTATTGTCTGTACTAGTTCATACGATCATCAAAGAATAGGCTACTTTCTTTTGATTCAGACTCCTCTTATTAAAGATTAATAAAAAACACACATTTTCTTATTTATTTTGCTTTGCTTCTAATGAATTATATTGCTAGTATATATAATGACCTACTGAAAACTTCTGAATATACTATGGATGCACTAGCGGCGTAGTGTAGCTTGGCAGACAGGAGAATATGAACAGATGTATTAGTAGAAAATAATTAAGTAGATTTCATTCCTTGACATCAAGCTATAATGAATTTAGCAAAAGCTTCATTACAGATCTTGGATCCATCATGGCATTGTTGAGAAAATAAGAATATTTCATGACAGTGCTGTGATAGGAGACTGTTTTTAAGTGAGTATTTCTGTGGACTAGGTGTATTCTACTGTCTAAAGCTGGGTTTCTTTCAGAGCTAGCACAGTGTTCTGACTTGCACCACGCTATGCTTTACCTGTGTGTTATTTCCTCCTACACTGTGATAATCCATTATTACTAATCTAGGCTGAGATTTTTGTCTCTATATAAATTGCTATACTTAATGTGAGTATCTTAATGCCAAAAAAAACCCCTGCTATTTTAATTGCTTGGTCCATTCTAGAAGAATTTCAATGTCAGAATCCAAAGTACTTGCACTCACTCTTTCCAGCTTTTAGTACTCTTTCATTGTACAGCTAGGAAAGGATTATTACATTTTATATCAGTTAGTCCAAAGTTTTTAAACTCTGATTTTAGAGGAAGTTTGTTGGGATAGATGCAGTCTTAACATAAACCAGAAAAAAATATATATATATTTTCTAGTGGAACTTTTTTATATGCCAATTTACAGTTTTGCATACAGACATAGTGAACTTGTAACTCAGGCTGATTGTTCTTGTACTCTGTGCATTGTGAATTGAAAGGGGAATGCATTTCTCTTGGTTCATCAAGGGAGTTTGCTGCTGCTACTCTTTGTCAGTTCACACAAACTGCCAAAATTAATGTCTGCCTTGCCCTCCTTACGTCTAATGCACTTTCTCTATAACCTCTAGGGATTACACCAAGCTTTTGTAACTGGCAGCATGGTATAGCAAGAGAGGAAGGCAAAGAGGATGAAAAAAAAAGGCACTAAAGTTTCTTACTAAGATGCTAGGACCATTGGTCTTCATCAGAGCCACCCTTGTGAAACAATGATCCTTCCAGCAGCCTTCAGAAAGTCATACTTTGCCACTAAATGGAAAGCTACAATTATGCTCTGACAGATGTTCAAGATTACAGTATTTCTTATTTTAACTTTTTAGTTTCAAATAAATGTCTCCCCTGTTTCCTGCTGCCTTTCTGCTCCCAAAGAGTACATTCATGTAATTGAAAAAGTCCTTAGGAATGCTCACAGGTTTGCTGGACTGTTTGTGTTATATCTTTTTCTACTCTCTTCTCTAGTCAGTATTTCATCTCTGTCTCTTTCCTCTGATATTTCAATCTCCTATCTGCCTGTCTGTCTATTCAGCTTTTGAGTTTTAAAATCAGGATGTTAGCTTTATTTTATTTATTTTGTCCCAGCTTGATTTGACCTTTGATTCAATTTCTCTGTCTTGTTGTACCTTTTTTTTTTTTCATTGACAGCTTCAGTCCTGCCTGTAACATTAGTTAATGTGTTATTAGTTAATGATTCTGCTCATTTCATTACTAATACCTACCCAGAAAAAGGAACATCTCGAGGGCACCTTGCTCATAGAAACCAATTATTACAATTACTTCCTGCCTCTTGCACACGGTGTTCTGTTCTTCAGACTAACTTATTCCTTTGACATTTCTCTATTTACAATAATTTACTGACACCTCAAAGGAAAAAAAAAAAAAAAAAGGAAAATTTTGAATATGTTAGGTTTAGTTTTCAGGCCATACGTATATTAAGAGACTAGACTACAAGTCATAAATAGATATAAACTGCATAGCAGTTACTGATTAATCTTCAGGAGCCTCTTAGGTTGATTTTGAAAACCTTATGTGAGACTCTAAATTCTGTATTCAGTGCATAGGAAGAGTTCAGAATCTCATAACAGCACATACAGCAGGTATCCCAATGACAAGAATGACTGGACAGGAAAGACTGGCTGGATTTGCTGTTTTTCAGATTGCAATGTGACAGAATTTAAGCACAAGCTAATCAGAATTTGACAAAATTTCAAGTAGGAGGTATTTTTTTTTTAACTTTGATAATGTAGTAAACTTGTATAAATCTGGAGTCCATTGTGATGATTTTTTTCATTTACCAGTTTTGTACCAAAGCAACCAGATTGGTTTTAATAGTGTTTCATGATTTACATTACTGAAGACGAAAAACTCATTTCTTACATAAATTTTGTATGTTATTTTTCACTTTTCTGTTATTGATCTTTCTTACAGGCAATATATTATATTTTTCATTAAACTTTTAATTTCTCCTTCTTTTATCCTAAGCCATGTATTTACCAACAATGGTCTCACTTGTTCATTGACAGTGTGAGAGTAGACAAAATATTTTAATTCCTTCAGATTCCCTTTCCTGTAAAAAACAGTTAAAACACTAGCAAAGAATGAGCAAGCGTAAAATGCTAAGATAAGTATATAAATAGAACTTCATAATAGTCTCAATAGTTCCAAGATAATGAAACTGTTAGATTCGCGTCAGATTCATGCTTCCTGCTGAGTAGCCAACACGGTCTGTTTGCTACCATGTGAACAGGTATGAGGAAAATAAACTAGTTTTTCTTTAAGTGGCCTAATTTACTTAGCTATTAATATACTCTACCGGTATCAGAGATGGAAGAGTTCATTTAATTAACAAATTTTTAATGTCTGTGTTGCTACTCAGATTGCTATTTCTTTTTTACTAGATTGCATATCCTTTTCCCATATTTTATTGGCTTCATGTTTTATCAGAATCAGTACAGCTTTTAATGTAGCTAGTAAGCCTGTCATTAGGGATTTGATGGAAGCCTTCCTCAAATTGTAAATAAATTATACTTTATGTACAGCCATTATCATCCTTCTCTGGGGGTTTCAATGGCTCCACGATTTTGTGGTATAGGCCATATCCCTTTAGGCAAGATATCCCTTCAGGATATTTCCCTTCAGGCATGTTATGCTCATTGTAGTCATTACAATATTACTTTGATTATTCTCCAAATTACCCCTCATTACTGTACATTTTCTTTGCTTTTCTCATTACAGATGTAAACATTGAGTGTCTGTTGTGTTTTCAGTCAGCCTTCCATTCAGCTCTGCAAAATACAACTTTTCTCAGTAATTTTTAATGAATAAAACAAACAAACCACTAAAACACCACAACAACAAAAACCCAACAATTATTTCTCGCCGTATGTGTGAAATTTAAAATAAAAGGAAAGCTTAAATTACAAAGAATCAGAATATAGTTTATTACTTAGTTCACTGTGTTTAAGCAAACAATTAGCTGCAATAGCATAGTAAAAGGTATAGGCATCTTTATGGCTCTGTTAGGAAGTATCATGAAATGTGCCTTGTTATACATCTTGATTGCCAACTGACCTGGGCTCTTTCAAATCTATTAAAAGAGAAATGAATTCCAGAGGTGATGAGCCTTTGCTAGGAATTTCCTGTCGACATTCCCTGACATTTACATTTAGGGACTAAAGCGGTGCAGCTGACCTCAGTTGTCAAAGTGGAACAAAAAGGAAGAAATAGGTTACTTAATTACAGTCATTCAAAACCTTGTGATTGCTTAACAAGTACTCTGTTATGATTCCCATTGGGTTACACAATTGCGCGGACATGAATGCTATTTTCTGTTATATCACCTCCTATGGGAACATAAGAGGATTTATTATAAAAAAGAAAAAATTTATGACAGCATCTTGAGCTGACGTATTCAGAAATGTTTTATGACCTAAATGAATTCCTTTTTAGTCCTTTTTAATATAAAATTTATACCCTCAACATAGTACACGTAATAGACACAATGAACTTTTATAAGCACCAGTCTGATGATTATTTCACTCTTTAAAAAAAAAAAAAAAGATTGAAGATTCACAGGAAGTGAGTATCCATTTAAAAATCATTTCTATCTTCAGCGCCTATCATGGAATACTGCTTATGAGGGTCAAGTATTCCTGTTGTCATCACATTCACAAGCTCATAGGTTATTCTTAAATTTCATCAATCTTTTAATTTACTGTCAATGTATAACGTAGCTTTTATTCTACTTCCATAGAAGGTTTTATTATTCTATCTTGGGTAAATTTCCCTTTTTCTTCGGAGCATTTTGAATTTACAAAATCTCTGGGACAAAACTTCTCCCTGAAACATTGTTAACCAGAAGTTGGTTCTTTACAGATTTGTTGGTTTATTTCTGTTATATTGTTGAAATTTATCAGGAGCATTTATTCATACATTTATTCATTCAGAAAGAAGTTTGGCGTCAACTTTGTTCTTCTGAAAATGACTGTTCTTTGCATTATGATCAGACTGCACAATTCATAACATTCTCATAATAACAGTTAATTTTTGAAGTATATATCTTATTGCATGGGTAGTAACAGAGCAAGAGTAGTGATCTTGAAAACAATACATGGTGGTCATGAAAATAGTCTAAATTCATCTATGAGATAGTACCACTGATCTCTTTGAATGATTTCAATAGCTGATGAGAAGATAAAGAAAGCTAAGCCAGAAACTATGAAGGTTGAAGATACACTTTATCATTGAAGATTTATGTGTACTATTACTGTCTCTTTTATAATTAATTTACATTACCTCTGTGTGGCTATATCTAGGAAGTTAACAGACTGAGTTATGTCATACTAGGAAGGTTAGAAAAGATTGTGTTTGGCCTTCCAGTCCTCTTTCAGTAAAGAAACAGGTCTTTCCTTTTACAATTGAAAATGCGTTCTACCAGGGCAGAGACAATGCTTATTTTAAGAACTTAGATTCTTAAAGACCCATTTTTGCAGGTGCTTGAAGTGTCTGTAAGTAATACCTCACTAAATTTTATTTTTTGCTGTGTAGCTGCTGTGTCATTTAGGTTGAGTGTCAAGTTGAGGAGAGTCTTTAATTTGTCTGGCATTATCACTACCATTTCAAAGAAATTTTGGTTGCCATGTGGACACATACTTGGTGGAAAGTAATGATAATTACCATGAATTTTATGTAGTTGGTATGGTTCTTCAGTTTTTCCCCTCTTCCACCCTGCTGTGAGCCTCTGTGTGTTCAGTAGCACAGAGCTCCGAATAGAAAGAGAGAACTGTAATTAAATATTATTAAGGTAGGCACTCTTACTACTGTTCTTTGTAACTTAAAGGAAGTTTAAGTAAATGTATAATTCTAAAGCATGCTGTTAGTTTTAAAAACAGCCCTTGGTTCTCTTTGAGTGATGAATTTCACAAAACTGGCAAGAACAGGGATTGTTTGTGAGGTTTCTGAAAGTTAATTTATGAGTCCAAAAAGCTTGGACATTCTTGAGTGATTCAAGCCTTGCCCACAGGAGGAACCTGCCCAAGGGATCTGTTTAGCAATTACAACACCTCAAAGAGGCTGAATTGGTAATACAAGATCAGCAGATGTTTTCCACTGGGGAAAAAATATAAATAAATAAGCCAACACTTTTCACACACAACTCTTTTTCTGATTAGCCTTCTCAGTAGTTCTTGGTAGTCCTGTACATCTTTCAGTTTCAATTCCTGAAATCTTTTGAATCTATGGCAGCACTCAGTGATCTGTTTGGACTGATCTCAGATAACAGATACTTGGCTGTAGCTTTATCTTCATACAAATGGGTTACTATGCTAATAATTTTAGGCCACTTGTTTTTCTTGTTAGCTTTCTCTTTTTATAAGCCTCCTAGAAGTATACTTTACCAAAAACTGAAGATAAAAAAGCAGCCATCTGTTGCTAGAATCTATTTGCTTACATTATACTTGACCCGGCTAAAAGTTATTAAATGTTTACACACACACATTTATATGTCCATAAAGGTTATTATTAAGACAAATGATCTTGCTTCAAGGTACAAACTGATCTGAAATACAAGTTTAGATTTTACCTTAGATTGAGCAAGTAATTCTACATTCTGAGACTTTTGTTTCTCATGACCATTGCTTTTGCAAGGAGGGGATGTCATCCCTAAAACTTTGTGCTTTTAGAGTAATTATGTACTCTAGGGAAAGAAATAGCATTACCTGAAATTTAATTAGGCCAAAGTATGATGCCAAAAATTCATTGTTAAAAAGATTCTTCTCCCACAGTCATTATTCAAAGCCTTCTTTGTATTTCAGTTTGTTTGATCTGGAATGGAAAAATTTAGTAATAATCTTAACATTTATTAATATACAAGTGTCAGGAATTGTATGTTTCTTTTCTCACAGTTTCTTCTGTTTGGTGAGGGCACCATTCAAACAAAAATTAAAATATCATCTCTTGATAGAGACAGTAACTGTCATCACTGATAATTATTAACTACCCAGAGGAATTCTTGCCTGGCAATCAGGAAATTACTAAATTTTGATGCTATCTGTGCTTGTTAGTAACTGAAAGAAATGCCTTATATACTGTCTTTTAAGATCTGTGTGGTATCACAAACACAAATTTCCACCTCCTCAGAGTTAATATTTAATGAAAATCAAATCACTGAATTTTAAGAAAATGAGCTTTTTTTTTTTCCCCCTGTTATTGGAATTTTTGTTTACTTTTTTGGTTGATGCTGTTTTTCCTTCCTTTAGAATATTCTGCTATTAAGTCAGCTTGAATATGAATTAAGAAATAGATCATATTACCTCATTACTTTTGGTTAACTTGCAGTGGAGTTTCAATCATCATATAAAATGTGAGAACTGCTAGATGTATTTCAAAATTAACATATAAAATCTTGTATTTCCACGGTTTTCTTCCTCATGCCTTCATGTACTGTCAGAGTAAAAAGGTTAGTGAAATGTGGTCAGGTTGTTATAGGTGTGTAATTAACAACAAGCAATTAAATCACTTCCCAGTGAAAAACCAATGCTTTTGAATTCTTCCCACTGGGTTGTACAGGCCTAGTACCTACCGCAAAAGTTGCCAACAGAGACATGGAGAATAGTGTTAACTGTACTTTCTCAAACTACAGCAGAGCATGTTGGAACATTGTGTACAGATCATATTTGTCTAAGATTTTATCTAGAGAATCTTTTATGAAAAACATTTAAGTAAAATATAGCAAAATAATAGTATAGGATTTTTTTAATATTACATGAAATTTCATGCTACAGTGGTAAATATGTACTCAATAAATTTTAACTGAAAGCAAATTGCGCAATTTTACTGATGTGTATATGCTCTACCCAGATATTCAAAAAAATAAGCACTGATGTGACCCTTTTCTGCAACAGAAACTAATCAAAGTAAGAAAAGAACTGTCAATTGGTGAAGAGAAATACATTATAAAAGATAATGTTGAAGAATTAAAGTAAGCAATGCACATATAACTATATGTCGTTAGTAAAGCATTTAGAAAGCAGACAGAGAATCTGGAAGAAAGTCCAAGATCCTACATACTTTTTAAGACTTTCTCTTACCACAAATATGATAAGCAATTAATTGCTAAAACGTTAACTTTTCCTATTTTTAGATTGTGTGACAAACATTATGTGAGTGACAAACTGTTTAAAATTTTCACTACCTGTTGAATCAAACCAGAATCAAGCTCTGAGATATATAAATGTATTCTGTATTTTCTCGCTTGTCCAGTTATAGTTCAAAGCCTGCTAGATCTGAGACACAGAGATGAAAGTCCCCTTGTCATATACAGCATGGCCAGCATTGTGGCAGCACTGCAAACTTTCCCTGTCTGATCTGTCAACCTCTGGAGGGCATGATGCTCAGCAGCTGATACAGTGCTCTATGGTGAAACCAAAATTATGGGTTCTAATGAACCTCAGAAATGCTGCTGTCTTTGAAATTTGACTCCCTGTCCAGTGAGAAGTGGACTGTTTTCACAGTATTGAACAGCCACTAGATGATAATGACCTTCAATAGCTACAGCTAGGGGCTAGATTTCAGTTTGATACTAAGAGGTGAAAAGCTTTCAGACTCCATACCAGTCCCTCGAGCCATTTAGTCCTCCCAATGACTTATTTCTTGGTAAACATAAATCCCCTTTGTCCTCATCATGATTGTTACTCTGCAGCAGGTTTTGTAAAGGCTTTCTATTGTATCTGTATGGTAGAATTTCTTTCAGTCTGAACCCTAGTCTGTTCTCATTCACATCATCTGAAGAAAAAAATTAATATTGTTTTTGGTAAGATAATTTGTTGTTCACTAACATCAATTAGCTCCACCATTGCTGGGCTTTGAATCTTCAGTGAAAAGAATTTTGGCATCCTCATATTTCTTCTTTTTCCTCAGTGTAATCCACAGCTCCACTCAGCAGCGCAGTGCATTTCTCAGCAATCTAACTGGCTAAATTCAATTCAAGCCTTTTACCAATGTTGTGGGTAAAAGTACATCTTTAAAACAATATATGCATGAATTGAACAAATAATCTCTCTTCTTTCAGAGATCAGCTTTTCTCATTTACATGCATAAAACATTCTGCCCAGAATTCTTTCCTCCTTGTAACTTCTGTCTTCCCTTTGATTGAGTAGGTCAGTAATGTAAACTGATAAACTGCAGAGGAACATGATAAAGGCATGAAGACTTTCACTGAACTCATAAATTTCGAATGGCTTCAAGTGAAAATCTTTTATACCTACATGCTTACATATCTTTGCTTGATACTGATTATTTGTTAAAATTTTGCATGATAGCCCGCATATATTGCAGGATGTATTGCAACACTATGTATTTGTACTAGAAGCAACAGATCTGAAGCATCTTTAACATAATGTGTGTGTTGAATATCCTTTACATAACTGGTGTAAGACCCCAATGTGTAGGCTGGTGGAAATCAAATAGTTCCTTTTAATTCACCTTTTTTTTTTTTTTCCTGGTGAAACTACTGGCTGATTGTTGCTGTATTTAAAGCATTCTTTCCATTTGCATGTTTCCTCAGAAGTTGTTAAATCCTGTTGCAAATAAATTAATTGAAATCCATTCAAACATAGCTCGGAATGCATATTTCATGTATTTAACATACATTGTATTTGATTCTAAAGAACCAAGTACATTGCAAGCATGATCAAAATAGGAATATAAACCATAAAACCTTGTGTGCCTTTGTTGTTGTACTTTAATTCTGTTAATCGCCCTAGGTAAAGATTAGCTGCTGTTGTCAATTTAATTCAGCCTCAAACAAAGCAACAAGGTCACTTTTTCCTTTTTTTTTTTTTTTTTAAGCAAACAGGATTGAGTTGTCATGTAGTTCTAATAGGCAGCACAGGGAATCATTAGTCCACCTCAGCTCCTTGACTGATGGGCATTTCACTTCAGTCATCTGACTGAGCACTAGTGGCCCAGTACTATTGACACTATGTCAGAGCTGAGAGAAGATGCCTTAATCGGCTCAGACACTCTCTGCATTGATTTGACAAGTTGCTGTAATGACCTTCTTGTTTTTCTGAAGGATTACTGTTTACCCAGGGAGGTACCGCTGAGTGCATATACTGCATTGTCATGGAAACAATTACTGTTGCATCTTGATCCTATTAATGCTGTGGTGTGTGACACAGATATGAGATGCTGAATATTTCAGTGAAGTACAGTCCACCTCAATAATACTAATCACTAATCATTAATCAGTTTTTCAAAAATTACAGCTAGTCCTGCACAGCTTGGTGAACACGAAATAAAGTGCTGTAGTGACTTAAGGCTCTGTCCTACTTTTTCTGAATGTTTAGTGAGGTCTAGGTAGCTTCTTTGAAGGAATAACATGCCACTGCTTCTTGTCTTGAATAGTTGTTTGTTTTCTTTTATAATCTTTTTGTTCTGTGATGTAAATTCTTGTTAGAATTTTAGTGAGCTTGTTGTTGAAGAAGAATATAAGAAAAATGGGGTAAGAAAAACTCCACATGAACTCCAGTGAAACATGAATATCTATCAAGGAAAACTTTTTTTTGTTTTATGGTAGTATTGTGCGGTGTATGGAACATTTTCGGGACTGTGTCAGAAGTGTGGCAGACTATAGTTAATACTATATTGTTTTTCCCCATTTTACTGTAGCTTTAAGACGATGACAATATAAAACATATCACCTTACCTCTTTAAATTCACCTTTTTTTTTTAGTAGAAACATAATTTCCTTAGCAATTTTATTCTGGCATCAGTATATAAGTTTGTAATAGTGTGATCATACTTTCTCCAGAAATTTTTTTATTATTATACTGCATTTGGGAACGGGTTGAAACAACCTTGGTTATACCAGTGATTTCAACAAAAAAGAGTGAAAGGGAACACTGATACAGAGTGCTCTAGAAGGGTAGTTTGTTAGATGAGGTAGTTGATTTCCTGGAAAAGGCAGTTTAGCAGGCTCTCTCTCAGGCTAGATCTAACGATTAAGCTACAAAAGATGTGGTTGTTCTGATGAATTTGAACAACTTCCTGTACATTGATTTTTGATGAGAAGAAAGGAAAATCTCCAATATTTTTTACGTGAAGTATCGTATTTCATATCCGGCTAAGTAACTGGAAAATTCTCTTGGAAAGCGTGTCAATAGAAGACAAGATCTTAGCCAGTAATCATAAGTTGTGAATGAAAGAATGATGCTATAGAAGTAGCACTTTAGGAAGAGGAGCTTTCATTTGAAGATTAAGAATTATCTCCATTTTATTCACCATTTTTTATTTTACATGTTACAAGGATATGCAGGAATAGAACTAGTTATGCTGTAAGGTGTAGAACTGAACAAGAATGTGAAATCGGTTCCTATCTGTAGTAACACCCACTGTTTCTCTCATTTCAAACTTATATCTAGTCTTCAACTAGTAACTTGGAATATGAACTGATGGTTGTTTATGTTGACTATGGTTGTTTAACTTAACGAATAATGAAATGACTTTCACAACATTTGAAAATTAATGAAAAATATTTCCTGCACCATGCCATTGATTTTGGTCTGATTGCATAATTAGTATTTCCACTCAGATTCTAAGTTCTCTTGATGAGATATTGTCATGCAGTTCCTTGGCACCTCATTGCATGATGTAGTGCACTAATGCTCTTTGTAGCATTTCTCAAGAAAGATGCGCAAAAATCACAGTTCTTGAAATATTTACTTCTCAGTGCACAAGCCAGGAAGGTTTTATCTATTAATGTCATCTGGACCACAAATGCAAATGGCTAAGGGTTTTACATTGATTAACTATTTCAAATGTTGTCTGAAGAGCAAAGACTGCTATGATTATACTTCCTTTTATTTATGGAGAGGAATAAATCTTTTTCAAGTACAGAATGACTGGAAATGTGAAATATAGAATATGTATTCACATGTAGAACTATTTCTGGAGTCATTCTCAGTATGGGAAGTGTTCTCTTTGAGATAAGGAAATTTTTTGTTAGAGGGCTTACTTGTGCCAAAGTAAACTTGTAAAATGACTTCTGCCTCAGGAAATATTTGTCAGATTGAGATTCTGAACTTTTGTTTGCTTGGAATTTCCAGTACCCTGTTGTGATCATGAAAACTATGGAAAGTTCTGAGTAAGTTCTGGAACTAGTACGGGTCAGAGAGGCTAAGGAAGCACTATATTAGTTGCTTGAATTTTATATGTACAAAAATGTGCTTGGTTTCATTAGTTAGAAAAATTGTTTGATTGGGACAAAAAATGTTTCCTTTTTGCTCAACGTATAAGCAGTTGTTAATTACATGCATCAGGAAATAGAATCCAGAAATTTCCTTCCCTGATTGAAATGAACTTATGTCACACGCAGTTTCTTGCTCATTGAAAATACAGCCTTGGGTTGTCAATTTTAAATAATCAGGCGTAAGCAAACATAATTAGTAGTATTCCATATCTTAAAGTACTCTAGGGATTAATTTTATGCATTTATAAATGTGTTTATGTGTGAGGCAAGGAAAGGGGGGGTTTCTTTCCCATGTAAACCAGCCAGTAGGATTGTACGGCAGGGACATAGTCCTGCTGCTCATTGAACTGCATTCTGGAGTGTTGGTTTCTCTGTTTGAATAGAACACTTATATTTGGAACCATCAGGACCGAGTTTCTGTTGAAATTTTAAAGCATCTAGTCTTACAAATAGTGTTGTGAGGAACGACTAGGTCATGACTGCTAAGCACTAATCTCTTAGGACTGCATACTTTACAAATTATCTCCAAGGGCTAAGAACTGAAACACAAGAGGATGAGCCTGCTAAGAAGAGTTAAGGTCAGGGAAAACAGCAAGACAAAGTTGTACATTAAGCTTTCTTGTTCTATTGCTTTATTTCTGCCCTTCATACAATCTTACTATTACTACAGTTAAAAATGATATAAAAAATGCACTGGTGAACCATTTGATATTATTAGGTAAAAAGTGGGAACTTTAAGGCTAGACTGACAAAAAAGATAACTTGACATTGTGTGCAAAGCAAGAAAACCTGTAAGTAGACCAGTTGCTGCCTTGCATCTGAATGAGTCTGGAAGTTAGAAATATGACTCTTCATATGTACAGACCATGAATTTGTCTTAACGTGAAACTAACCACCAACAGCAAATCTTTTTTTTCCATCCCAGAATATATAGAAAGAATTGGTGTTTTTGGGGGAGTGGGATGGGGGAAGTAAAATGTCAGTTTTGGTATATGAGGCATGAATCGGCTTTGGTATTAATCGTGTGCTTCATTTGCCATTGTCTCAGCTGTCATGAAAGCATCTCCATACCTATCTTAGAGCACTTAGAGTGTTGTTATGCCGAGAATGTTGTGTCTCCTCTGGTACTTTTAAAGTATTATCAGCTATATGATGCACTGATTTTTGCGCATAGAAAATAGCTACCAAAAGATGCTGTGGAGTTTATGTTTGTGATGAGATATCAGACTGTCTGCAGAGTCTGAGTTTACACGATTAAAAGCAGATTGGACAAAACTTGTAAGCATCAAATATGAATAAGTTTTTACTAGCAGGACAGTGATCTATATATTGCAAAGTTGGTGGATATTTCAGATGATTATTTTTGTTTGTAATAGGTAATTTCATAGGTCTAGAATATTCAGCAGGAAGCCACAGAAAATACAGAAGAGGTTTTCTAAAATAAATCCATCTTGAGGCATACCAAAATTTTCATGAACAGTAATGATTAGTGCCAGTCTGAACAAGAACTTGTTGCTCACCGGCCAACTATAAAAACTTTTTTTTTTTTTTCAGCTGAGACCTCACTATTCAGTAGATATCCATTTTTCCTGGAGTAGAATTTATGTGCTCGTTGAAACGAGTACTTTCACATTTTCAAGTAGTGAAAGTTCCAATTGCCTGTCCAGTAGCATTATTATTTATGCCCAGACTGAAATTTTAAGAAATATTTAAGGGTAGATGATGTAGAAAGATTTCAGGTGTGTTGTACACAGTGTATCTACTTGGTTCTGAATTTTCTTGTGATGCTCCCTCTTGTTTTAAGTAGCAGAGTACCCAATTTTCTCAGACCTGAAGCATGATCAGTTTTCATGTTGCTGTTTGCAATCAAGTATTGTATAGCTATTCAATTTTTTCAAGTTGAATATCTATGAGTTTTGCCAGTTTTCAATAGATGCATGTTCCGTCATGCTTCTCCAAAGCTTCTACTTCCATTTCTGGGTCTTTTCAGTTCCTTTCTATTGTAACTCTGACTGGGCAAAAACATATAATACTTTAAGGGCATCCTATTTTGCAGCACAAAGAAGCCTCATCTCTTCCAAATATTTTTTAGTTTTTTGTCATTGTATATGAATTACACTTCATTTACTCATCATGGGAAATACAAGTTTCCCAAAGACAATTGTGTTGAAGGCAATTGGGAAAGTTATAAATCTGTTGTCAGTTAGGTAGAATTCCTGGAGAGTAAGAATATTACCAAGTATTCACCTGAACTTTTCACTGGAAATGTTACATTTCTGGCAAAAACAGCACAACACTACTTTAGCTAAGAGTAGTTGGATCATGTTTTTTGTTTGTTTGTTTCATGTTTTAAGGAAATGGTATAAATAAACAATTCTTAGCAGACCTGCCTTAATTAGTGATGCAGTGAGAAAGTGTTTCGTGCACCCATCAAGAACAGATCTAGATCTCTCTATGTCTTTTAGCAGAAAACAGTATCTTTGCATAGCTGCACATAACAATATTTTAATCATGTTGTGCTTTATTTTTGTTACTTTATTCAAAATATTATTCTGTTATGTTCCCAAGTTTTTGGATTTCTTCAGCACGCTTTCCCAGTGACATTTTTTCCCATATGTAAAGAGACAATACAAGCTGTATTTAATTACCAAATCTAAAGTAGAATTTTGTACTCATAGTCTACTTGTTTTAACTTTATCTCAAGGTTTTTATTTAGCTTTTAGCTTTATCTCAAGGTAATTTTTAGATGTAATTATGGTGAGAAAACTGTCTTTCATTAGTGCACCATGCCCTATTTATTCTTTTCCTGCATTTAGTTGTTTAAACCTTAAATTGACTGTGCCATTAGTCTGCCAGAAAGTAAGGAGGACTGTACTCGTGAAACAGTAGTTGTGCTCTCCTAGCTGCTAGCATGCATCTTGGTAGAAGTAACATAGCTTAGAGCTGTGGTAGGTGGGGGCAGGTGACACTGCATTTGGGCATTAGCAGAATGGCTTCAGAGTAGGGAAGTACACGAGCTTTCTCACCTTAAGATAACTTATGTAGCTACCTTTTGTTTCTTTAGAGCAGGATGCCTTGAAATATTTTTGATAGAATAACCTTTCAGGTTACTAGGGGTTTGCTGCAACTGCTTTTTAAAACCAAGAGCAGATATAATTGCTGTGGCAACTTTCCTGGCTTGATTTTCTCTCACTTGTACCAGGATCTGAATAGTAATAGGTCCATCAAAGTTAATGGAGTGAGTGGAAAATCCAAATTTTATTTCTATCCATATTTGTGATACTACCTATGCTTACACACTTTTGAGGAATAGAAAAAAGAAATATTATTTTCTTATTTTATCTATTATCAAGAACTTTTCTGGAGTTCTCTACATATTGTGAATGCTGTGGATGTTGATTTTTATTTTTTATTTTTTTGGAAACTTTAATTGTATATCTAGAAAACACTGTTTGGTTTATCCATTTAAATGTCCCATTGCTACTTCAATCTGTTTCTTTTACTATTCCATTTTGTCTGTTGTTCTAATTGGTATCAAATTGCCTAATCTTCAGAAGTTAATAAAGTTTTGAGCAAAGTTCTTTTTGAAAATGCCTTCAGTACCTCTCAATTTAAATACCTTTCAATCTAGATTCCTTAAGAGTGGTTTGGAAGAGATATTTGCAGCTTTACTAATGTATTTTAGTAGCTCTATGAGGTTTTTTGTGGGAGTGTGTTGAGAGTATTTTGTGGATTTTCTTTTAATTTTCTATATAAAGTACGATGTAAATAACAGGCATTTTCATATAATTTTGTGACAGACCTTTCACATTGAGACCTAGCAACTTTTTGACTATACAGCAATGAGTGCCATATCTGTCAGCAAGGGAGGGAAAAGTCATTTTGAGGTTACAGCTTGCATTTCGTTGTATTGCGTTACTGAATATGTTGTTTATTGTTTGTGCTGACTGAGGTAGTAATCAGAACTAAGGCTGTTGTATATTGCTAATGGGAATTTGTATTCTCATAATGCTCCAAATCACTTCTCTTCTCCTTTCCCCATTTAAACTAACCAAATGTTTTTCCATGTCATTATATGAACATGAGTTACTACAGAAAGGAAATATTGTAAGTCATTTTTCTACATTTTTGGACATGCAACTCTTTTTTGACTTCTTATTATAAACTAACAGCTACAAATTCCTTTCATCTGTGAACTGAGTTATAGATCATATTATTCACCCAATTGACTGTAGCAGTTAAGACAATTGCCATCAGTGATCTAAATATATGTTTCTAATGGAATGCAGAAAATATTTCATTATTAATGTATTCTTATAAATCCAGCTCTCATTGAAATGACAGCCAGTTCATTTTTGTCAGCCAGTATGTGTTTCAGTTCTTTCTTTTGTTTGATCATTGTGTGCAAGCTGCAAAATCCTTAAAAATATCTTTGAATAAGGCATGCAGGTGTGCATTAATCTTGCATTTTCCTAGATAGATCACCTACTCATGATAGCTGTGAAATCATATGCTAGAATATTCATAGCAAGTTTATCTAAAGGACTGAGATATATTGTATTTTAATCAAGAGAAATAAAGCATTTATTTTGCAGAAGTTGGAGTTTGTAACTGAGATTTTTCAAAGCTGTGGAGAAACCCTAGTCATTTATTTAAATGAATATTCAGTCAAACAGAATTCTTGAGGTTCTTTTGATGCATAAGAACCAGTAAGTTTAACTGGTGTAAACTGTTTCAGCTTCACTTTTAATCAAATTTCAAATGTCTCCTCAAGGTTAGATGATTTTATACCATTTCCAAAAGTTAGATATGCTGATAAATTGTTCTTGAAAATATATTTAAAAAGTAACACTGGAGTTCTCTGGCAGAAGCAAGTATCGTAATTGCAAGTTTGGTATTGCACTTTCACTACTTTAGGAAATTTACTACTACTGTAATTAATGAATTCATTTTTTATCATTCTAACATTCACTGTTTCCATCATTATTAAAGTTCCAGTGATTGCTCATGTTTTGACAGGCACAATACAAACCAGTTGAATAAAACAGCTGGTCTAGTTCTTACAGGAGGTATATGGTGGCAAACTGAATCCTGTAAGCAGTGATGATCTGTTTTGACACCTGAATCAAACCACATTACTACTTCTGCTACTTCTAACATTTTGAGTCCTATGAATGTAAATGTTGTTTTCAATCAATATATGGTTATTGTAATTTTTAAGTATGAGCACCTGAATTTCACAGAATCAAGGAATTGTAGGAGTTGAAAGGAACCTCTGGAGAACACTGAGTCCAACCCCCCGGCAAAGAAGGCTTCCTACAGCAGGTTGCACAGGTAGACATCTAGATGTGTCTTGAATATCTCCAGAGAAGAAGAATCCACCACCAGGGCACAATGCTGGCTCATGCCAACCTGCTGTTTACCAATACCCCCAGGTCCCACTCTGCAGAGCTCCTCTCCAACAGGTCATCCCCCAACCTGTACTGATACGTGTGGTTATTCCTTTCCAGGTACAAGACTCTACGCTTGCTTTTGTTAGACCTTGTCTGGTTTCCTAATGCCCAGCTCTCCAGCCTGTCCAGGTCTCACTGAATGGCAGCACAGCCTTCTGTCTTGCCAGCCACTCTTCCTAGCTTTGTATCGTTGGCTAATTTGCTGAGGGTGGACACTGTCACCTCATCAAGATAGTTGATAGGGTTACTGAACAAGACCAAACCTAGCACTGACTGCTGGGGAGCACTGCTAATCACTGGTCTCCAACTGAACTCTGTGCCACTGATCACCACCCTCTCTGCTTGGCCAGTCAGACAATTCTCAACCCACCTCACCGTCCACTCTATTCCACGCCTCCTCAAATTTGTTATAAGGATGTCATGGGAGACAGTATCAAAAGCCTTGCTGAAGTCAAGGTGGAGAATGTCTACTGCTCTTTCTCCATCTACCCAGTGATGACACCATAGAAAGCTACAAGGCTGGTCAAGAAAAATTTCCCATTCCTGAACCCATGCTGACTACTCCTGATAACCTTCTTCTCTTCCAATAGCTTGGAGATTGGCACCCAGAACAAGAATTTGCTCTCTGAGGTCGTAAAATTTCTTAATTGTCAATTTTCAGTGATGTATAATTGCCCCAACTAATACTGGATTCATTTATGAGTTAGAAGTAAGAGTTCAACTGAAAGTTTCTGAGAGGACACATTGATTCAGTATCGCCAGTGAAAGTAATATATTTCAAAATTGTATGTTCTTAGAAAGTTTTACTGAAGTTACTACAGTAATGATGAATACAAAAAATCTCTGTTGGGCTATGGTGATTTCAGTCCAAGTTTGTTAAAACAAAACTACAAGTTCTCACTGTGATCCAAAAATATAATTCATCTGGAGATAGAGTTGTACCTAGACACTTGTTTCTTTGAAAGACATTGCGTAATCTTTGTCAGTACCTTCTAAACACAAAAGCCCTCACTGGAAGGGTTCTCTCCTTCTGTCAAACTTGTACAGAACCCAGTACAATATCTTCAAATACTATCTATGTTCTGGAGAAGTCTGAGGAGTTGAAAATGGTTTTAGGATTTGCAGGTGTATGGATCAAAGTAACAGCTAAATACTACCTTAGGACATGATCTGAAAAGCCATTTATTTTGCCATTGCACAGCGTTTTCAGTGCTCTGCAGATGATCAACTTGTGTACCCTGCCTTACATTATTCTGTATATGCTAACGTTGAAACAAAATTAAATATTTAAGCCTCATTAATAATTAGAACTTCTGATTAGACTTATCCTTCAAGTTGGCACTTACAAGATCAATACTTTTTTTGTCTGAAGAAATCTAAGAGTGACACAAAATTAGCCAACTTAAGTGAGGCTTGGCAAAAGTGAATTCTGTAATCCTTCCTTAAATGAAGAAGAAAAAGCAAACTAATCTCTCAGCACTTAAGTAAGTCACTGGGTCATTTTCATCCTTTTAAGAAAAAGGGAGAGGAAAGAATTTAGGTGCAGAAGTACTGTATATATTGATTATTTCTTGAAAAAACATGAAGACAATAATAGCTAAGAACTTACTTTCAAGTTAATTAATTGCTATCATTGTGCAGCTACACTGTTGAATTCATCTGATTGTTACAGCTTTTGTGTGCCTAAACAAAAGTCAGTTTTCTCCTCAATTCTCTTGACTGGTAAGCACAACAGAAGGATGTTTATGTATGTAAGTTGCTCTGAAGGTAATGCCTTTTATTTATTTCCACAGAAACTGCAACAGATACAAAGTGTACATAACACTCTTTAGTAGAGAAAATTCTCCACTCCAAAACACTACTTTTCAGTGCAGTCACCACCATTTGCTGTAAACAAAGGCATGAATACTGTGCTTGTAAAAATCTGCATGACGTTTTTGGATGTGGCTTACCTTTCACATTTCTGTCACCACTGCTGAAATGCACCGTCCACCATCTCACTATGCTTATAGCCACTGTTTGGTCTTCAAAAACATTCAGTGAGCCTCAGTGAATGGAACGCAGAGGAATTCAGTTTGACACCTTCGTTTCATCCTCACTTTCATATCAGCTGCCATTGTGTCAGACTGCCCCTCTGCTGCCATCTTTCACACAGCAAAATGTACTGGAATACTGACAGGGAGGTTGAACTTCTACTGCCATTCCACCACCTCTGATCACCAATGTAATAATCTAAAAGGCATTACTATCAGTGCAGCCCTCCCATGTTTGTTTGTTAGCATTCAAATTATAGATCAAGAAGGGTATGAAGCCAAACAAAAAACACACACTTCAATGTATTAATTGTATTGTTCCACAGCATACAGTCACAATAGCATGTTTGCATCTTTTTGTATTTTTTTTTTAGTAATGTAACTTCACGCTGCTTTAAGTTTACCTATAGTTTGATGTAACTGATGTTACAGCTTTGCTAATCAGTTGGATTTTTTTTTCCAAAATTAACTTTTTTCAAAACTCAGAGAAGAAAAATTCAGTAATTACATGCAATAATTAGAAAAACTTGCATAACAAAGCAAGATTTTCTGGATTAATAAATAGCTGAATACGAGTCTGATAGCCTGCTTAATTAATCACTAAGTTGTGGAACCGCTGTCAATCTATCCTCTTCTATGGAAGTGATTTGAATCAATTGCTAATGAAACTGTGAAATTTAGAAGTAGTTTTTTGACTTTCAACTGACAGGGCTCATATTTCAGTCAAGAAATGTGACAGTTAATGACAACACAAAAGTACTATGAATCATTTACCAGATCATGTGAGAATTATAGCATCATCCAATTGTAGTAGCTCATAGATGAGTGTGATTCTGTGAAAATAAATAGTAGCAATTACACATTTAGATATTTAGGAGACTGCTTAAAATATTAGACAGCCTGTCTGAAATAACCCAAGGATGTAATCCTACAAGTGTAGCAATAATTAATAAAGAATTCTTTGCCTTTGCCACAGAGATTGATTTATTTTTCCAGTTGTTAAAACTGTGATTTTTTAGAAATTACCATTTGATATCTTTATTAAATATTGTAATCTATGAATGTCCTTTAGTAGATTTTTTAAATGCAATTAATATGTTTTCTATTACTTG
Organism: Oreortyx pictus; assembly: GCA_036925125.1. Lineage (NCBI taxonomy): Eukaryota > Metazoa > Chordata > Aves > Galliformes > Odontophoridae > Oreortyx > Oreortyx pictus. The sequence continues at coordinate 14,412,308 of JAUPFR010000008.1, read as the reverse complement.
GTTCTTTGAACTCGAACTATTTTTCTGTTGCATTTGTTGTAACTTTGAATTTCCAGCCACCCTTTAATGAAAACTTTATCCAGATATAATGAGACAGTTATTGTATGCTAATGAAATATCAGTAGTAAGTGCACTAATCAATAATTAATTTAATTAAGGTATATATGAGACAATACTGCTATATAATGAACTGAAAACTGCATATTTAACACATGCATATTTAAAGTTTCATTAATAAGTTTTTCAGGAATATTTAGATCTTGCTGGTCTAGGAATTTATTCGACATAAATAAAATTAAAGTGTTAGTCAAAGAGATTCTGAAATAGACATAAAGTGCACTCATGAATCATTTTGACAATCACATAGAAAATTTAATTGCACCTATACAGAATGAAAGTATATAAACTTTGTGAGTCAAAACTCTAAAAAATCCTATGAGATGAAGTTATATAAAAGAAAATATACTATATGTAATTTGTTGTTGTTGTTGTTGTTGGAAAAGACTGTGAATTCTGGAAGTACTCTATAAACACACTGTTGAGAGACCTTACTTATTAAGAACTATGTTCTACTAATAATGATGAAGTTATCTCATTTGCAGTGAGTGAAAAATTTGTGATGCAAAGTGTAACCTGTATCTTGGGTCAGTTCAAATAATTTAAGTTCATTTTATCTGTGTAATTTATCTGTGTCTATGTGAAGCACACTGAGAACTGTTTTCTTGTTTTTCATGCCGTTTTTATCACGAGGCTTTCAGCAACTTCAGGTGCATGCTGTCCTCATGCATAAGTGAGCTTGATTTTTTTTTTTCTTAGTTTCAGGAAGATGAATAGGAAGGAATCTAGTCAGTTCAAGCCGCTGGTGATTGGTTTGAGTTTTATATCCTTTGAAGAGCAGTGGATGGGAAAGGCCAAACTTCCTATTCAAACTGATTTTCGATGAGAATGTGCTCTATCTGTTTTTTGAGAGATAAAGAGTATTTCTGAATGGGCATAGGCAATCTGTGTCATGTGCCTCTAAGTATTTTGGCTCAGTTCCATGAGCTGCAATACTTCTATCTAGATTAATGTGAGCTAGATTAAGTGATTCTGCTGTAAATTTTAAGGTTGGTTATTATTTTCATTTTGGAGCATAAATTCTTGTATGGGTTTTGATTTAAAAAGTCATGTTTTCATGATTTTCTGGGAAATTGCATTTAAAACTTAATAATTCAGTAAACTTTTTGTTTTCCAAATCCTAACAAAAACTTGGCAGAAAATACCTCAGTCAGTTCTGGAAATAATGTAACATTCTCAAAAAAAAAAAAAAACACACCTAAAATACGTTAAAGTATGCACAACTAACACAGAAGTCCATATCAATAAACAAATGGGATGCAGTAAATCTTAAAGAGGCACATGGGGTTAACTTATGCCATTCTTCCCAGAATTACCTCAGTTTTGCTTTCTAAAGACACTTGCTGTGTCATATTATGTTTACAGTGGCAAATCAAGGTAGAATGATTTTTCAAATTGTTTCAGTCAGTGCAGAATAAAGGTGAAGTTCATATTTTTGCCTAATGGACTGTATTCTTTATCTCAGGAAGAACCTCAAAAACATGGTAAAAAAATAAATTTCAACAATTTTAGTGATACATATTTGGTATTATGGAATAAGCAGATGATACCTTTGTTCCCTTTATTCTATAGATGAGGTGCTCTATGTTCAGTTTTTAACCACAAGAAGGGAGAATTTTCAAAAAATGAATTTACCTTGGTAAAAAAAAAAAAAGGTGTTTAAGTTGTAAGCAGAACTGCTGGTCCTCAGTAGTTCCCTTAGTATCTCAGTTCTGGAATGAGTCTTGATAACTTGCTTATAGTCTCTGGATAATTTTAAATGGCTTATATTAAGTGAGATTATTTGTCATATTTAAGGTGTACATACTCAGTATATGGTTAGAAGTAATACAGGTTAATAGCAGTTGAGATTTTGAAAATTTTATTTAATTATTTCATGTTATAATAGCTCGAATTGACTTTAAAAAGCACTTGCTTTACTTCTCTGGACAACTGCCATGAATCATTATAAGCAGTAATTACATGATTTATTAAAAAAAAAAAAGTATTTAGTAGTGCAGTTAGGTTTGGATTGGAGTTGTAAGGCAGTATTCTATATGAGCACTGGTAAATAATTGTTATTATTTTAAAAGAAATGCTATTCATACATAAATTCTGTATAGTCACATGCTTACACAGTGAAATAAATTGTAGGCCTGCCTTTTTAAACATAGTAAGAGGAAATATTAAATACTCTTTTGTATGTTTATTATACATTATACATATCAAGAAATAAATAGTTGAGCATTTTCGCAACATCCTTATATCTTCTTTATTAAATCACAAGTTTCAAACTCTGGTTGGTAATTTTCTAGGAATCTACACATAGTACTAGATAAGTCTGATTTCTAAATATTCTTTCAAAATCACAGATTTTGCTCTTGTGACTTCTTTTGCCAGCACACAAAAGCTGTGTTAATAAATTGCTTGAAGTACTTGGTTCATGTGTGTTTTGCTGTAGATCTCAGAGTTTTAGGCGGACTCTTTTCCTTGGAATCTGATGTTAGAATAATTTCTGTGAAGAGGCAAACATTTTTCCATTCATTCATTGCTGATCTTGGACATGAAAACTTAACATCAGCTTAACTTTGCTGCCATACAAAGTAAACTAAATCTCCTCAGAGATAAAACATGGCAGCAAATCTAAGGCAGCTTATTTTCATGCCTTATAGCAACTGGAGTGGCATGATGCTCTTGTTGACCCATGTCAAAAAGGACAGACTTCATCTCTTTTGCACCAGTCTTAAGATACATTTGCATTTATGTGTTTCTCAAGCAACTCATATGATGTAACTCAAATGCTACAAAAAATAGTAATGGGTAGGTCTTGTTTCCTGTTCTTTTTCAAAGCAGCATATTTTTTCATTTGCCTTTTTCAGGACTTCATGGCCTACCTAGGCCTCACTGCAAATTGTTCTTAAAATTTCACAGGTTTTATCATATTTATCTTTTCAAATGATAAGTATATTCTTGTCAAAATTGTAAATTACTTTGCCATGGATAAATTATTTAATGGTCAGTGACAAGACACAAAAGGGCTTTCCCAGTGAGACTGACATTGGGTTCACTCAAATAGAAACATATTTTTGTAGATCTAGTACATGAGAATTTGATGTGGCTATCTCTGTTCAAATTCCCATTTACAGCTTCAGTTCATGTTACACCCCAGGTAGTTCTGAGAAGACAGGAATATTCTCCTTCCTTATGCCTAAGAAATATACCTTAACTACTCTATTGTAATCGTGTTTGTAGTAAGTGTAGTATCAAACATAAATTACTGCCCAGAAACAATATAACTACATGGGCTCTGCAGGACTGTTGGGGGGAGGGAGGGAATTGTATCAATTTTCTTACTTCTCAAGCTTGAGGACTGTGACATGATATTAGTCCAATTTACTGGGTATAAAACCATATTAAATCAACGCATGAAGCGCTCGTTGAATATGACTCAAATTCAGTTCGTCTACCATTATTGAAAAGTATTACATTTAAGTCTTAATAATTCTTTACACTAGAGTGCTATTAATGTCATCATTATTATTATACTTTCCTATCTTCAATATATGATAGCTGTTAGAATTCAAGTAAAAAAAAATCAATGGAAAATTTGCATTTGATATAAAATATTCTAATCTATCACAATTAATTTTCTTTCCTAAATTATGTTAATTATCCTCTTCCCCGCCTGGAAAGAAACCCCTATTGCATTCTTGACTAGAATCAGATCTAAAGCTGGTTCCCTGCAGTGCAAATCTTTGATAAAAATTCCATGCCTACTCTCTCTTTGCTTCTGTCTTTTGTACACAAAGCACAGTAAGAAACATTAAATGAAAGGTTTGGTTTGACCAACAGTTTTTGCATACAGAAGACATCTGGTTTTCCTTTAAATAGGGAAAAACAAAACAAAGCAAATCCCTAAACTCTTGACTATGACAATTAGGCTATGCACATGCAGTTTCAAGATTAAAAGCAGCACTGAAAACCCACTCATGGTCGACTGCTCAAGTTTATACACATCTTAAGAAATATATTTGAGAAGCAGTTGTCTTTCAGTTGTTTCAGAGGTTAACATATCTCCTCTTCATAGCTTGTGGAAAACTCAAACTCAAAAATCCTATAGATCCTTCTTTATTAAGAAACTTGTGGATGCCTCCTCCCTGGAGGTGTTCAAGACCAGTCTAGTTGGGGCTTTGAGCAACTTAGTCTAGTAGGAGGTGTTCCTGCCTATAACAGACGGGCTGGATCTAGATGAAGGATTAAAGGACCCTTCTAACTCAAGCTATTCTGTGATTCTATGAAATTATTCTAGAAAAATGTTAATTGTTTCTGAGAACTTAGTATCCTGTATATGAAAAGTTTAAGACCCGATGTATCCTTTAATCTGTTGACAGCCACAATCATACTGGCTTTTCCAGTCCTTTCCTCAATGGATGAGTAGCTGAGTTTGCAACAGTTATCACCATTTGCACTATTCTATGTAAGTCTTAGTTATCTAGTTTATATTTTCATCTATGAGTTTTGCTTCAGTTGTCCTTCTTTCCATTCCATTTCAGTTTAAAACACATTTCCAGTTTCAATAAAGACAATGAATTTTCTCTCCTTTAGCTTTTGATCATACTTACAGTGAATAGTAATTAAATCTGGGACCTTGAAAGAGTCATCTGTTCCAAATGAAAGTAATTCACTGGGAGAATGGGAGGAACCAGTACAGTGGCAGGTCTGGAAGCATGAAGATTTAGCCTAATAGGCATCAGCTGCTTGTATATATGCCTCTTCGCTCATCATCACCACTTATTTTATCAATAAATTATAAATTTACCAACAGAAAAAAAAAAGTATTGCTAATACTGACATCTTCTCAAATGGAAAGTTTCTTCTGAATTAATAGTCAGGAAGTGTATGTTATTTAATGTTTATTCCTATGCAGTTAGCATAAGTAAACACCCCAGTGTAATTTGCTAGTTTCCGTTTGTACACTTGATCTGGGGAAATTCTAAAAAGGCTGGCGAAATGTCACCACATCTCTCACTTCAAAATTTTATTTACAGCTTGATTGAGGCTGTGAAGTCCAATTGCAGGACAGAGGGAAGGATGAAGTGTTGCTTGATGGCAACTGGAAAATATGAAGGCAAATACAGTTCTCTGAACACACAGATTTACTGGAATCTCTTTCCTTTTACTTTAGTAAAATTATCATTTGCAGAGACATAGCAGGCTCAGAGGTTTGTTGACAAAAGAACTAGTTTAGCAAGAATGATTCTGCTAGGTGTAAAATGTCCCAGTCTCCTATAACGACTTAGATTATAAATTAAAGTAGATTGTGTTTTTGTTCATTCCTCCAACCTCTCAATGTATACCTATACATATATACACATTATAAATATATACACACTTCTGCTTAGGATAAAAATCCTTGGCAAATGTACAATTACAAAATAATTAATATTTCTATGGAAATCATATCAATCACATTTTGGAACAGGGGAAACGACTGGAGGTAACCTACAGGGAATGGGTATATATTAAATACAAAGGAATTCATATGTAATCGAAGACAAAATATTGGACTAAAAGCAAAAATACATGACTTTACACTAAGAAGATTTCTGTGAGTATCCTTGCATAAGTTTGAAGGTCATTAAAATAAAGTGCTCTCCTGATGTCAGACTGATATATTTAAAATGCTGGTCAGTGGGAAATGGACTGGAGGTTTCATCCTAAATCTGCAAAAAAACAAAAGTATTTTTGGGTCTCTACACTTTCTTGAGCAGAAGGGCCACAACTTCACTTACACAGAATGTAACAGTGTTTTTCCCACAGTTCCACATACATAGGTTTGCAGAATTCTTAGCGCCCTCAGGGTTATTTTTTTTGAGTGTATGAATCACAACAAAATGTATTCAAACAGCCATAACTCGGCAAATAAATAAATAAATAAATAAATTAGAGAAGTCACATTGAAATAGTGTATTGGTATTTCCCAATTTGCAGTCTCTGTGGGAACCCGTTGATCTCACCAGTAACCAGAAGATGTAAGGGTATAGGGAAACTGATGCTGACAGTGTGCACTAGCTCAGTTCGGAGTCGCTAAAGCTCTCACCTAAATCTGAATGAAATCGGTTATGCCTTGGAATTTTTTCCCTTCTCACCTCATTGTTCTACATTGCTTGATTTGTCGCTAAGTCATTTCTTGAATTTTCCACTATATTTTATCCACATCTACATCCACATACTAATAACATTAGATATTCATGCAGCAGAAGTTTGAAAGAAGTTTATCTGTTTCCCTGACATTGTTGTGAAGAAAATGCTGTGTGATAGCTCATGCTCAATGCGTGTGCCAGGTTGTCCAAGTAGCAGCTGTTTTTGAATTGTCAGTCTTATCTTGAAGAAACATGTCTTGCTCAGCTCTGAACCAGGTAGCTTATCTCACCTCTGAGGCTGCACATCAACCTGAGGTCTGGAGAGAAATGACTTCTGTGGTATCAGATCAATTTACTGTGAGCAGTCCACATCACAATACTAGCACACATAATTCAGCTGGCTTTAGAAGTTTGTTCAGTAGAATCCTAGGCCTACATCTGTGGGGGCACTGAATTATTTCTTTTCTCTGGAGACTGAGAGTCAGAAAAGATCCCTTCAGGTCAGGACTTAAGCCTCAGAGGGAAGCCATCAGTGAGGCAGCTAAATTTCACTTCAGCCTGATGAGTATTCAACACTTTCTTAGGCTAAAACAGTAAAGATTAAAAGGCTAATCTTCTCAAGAACAGACAATTATATGAACTAATGAGACACACACAAATTGCATGTGGTTTCCACATTATTCTACTTAATAACTGCTTTCTCTGAAATTAGGACCTTTGCTCTGTTTATTCTCTCAGTATCCAGAGATGCATCTGATCAGCTCAAAAGATTTTATTTTTATTTTCCTTCTTAGAAACAGTTGCATTGCCTTTCACTATTTTATGTCATGATGAATACATGTTCAACAAATCTGACGTTTAACATGCGTGTAACAACTCAGATTATGCACCATTTTATTGCTGATAATCAGATATTTTTGAAGAAATAAGAAGTAGAGATAGTTTTAGTAGTACATCTATCAAAATATTTAACTCTTTGGCCACCAAACTTGATGTCTGATTACTATTTTTATTTCTGTTATCAATATCTGAAGAAGTGCAGATAATGGTGTGATAGTACATTATGCTTCTAATAAGTTATAATAGAACAACAGTTTAGATTCAGGGCACTTCTTGGGATACCTACTTAGGTGTGTGGAAGTAATGTGCCAAACTGATAGTGTTCTTAATGCTTACAGGTCTGATTTATTTAAGTGTTATTTTTCCTTATGTTAAATAATGGGTGCTAGTGAAGAATGTTTTAATGACTGCTTTTAATTTGAATCAATGTGGTAACTATTGTCAGGTAAGGTTTTTCGTTTTGCTTTTAACTCTAGCTATTGTAAATGTCATGATTTTCTCTCAGAATACAAACATAAAAAAATGGACCTCAAAATTTGCTGATAGCAGAGAAATTTAGGACTGAACAGGTTCAGAGAAACAATTTTTTTTTTCTGTTCCACTGTTTTTTTCCGTGTAAGCCTGAAAAGGCTGGTAACGCAGATCTTGTCTAATAAGTCAGCCAAAACTCATTTGCTATCAGCAGCATTTGCACGCCTTGCTATGAACAAGATGAGAAATACTGCTCACACTAGGGCATACTTGGTGTTTTTCTGTAGCTTTTGATGTAATTAAAATAGGAATCACAGAATCGCAGAATTACAGGGGTTGGAAGGGACCTCTAGAGATCATCCAGTCCAACCTCCCTGCCAAAGCAGCTCCCTAGACCACACTGCACAGGTAGGCATCCAGAAAGGTCTTAAATGTCTCCAGAGAAGGGACTGCACAACCTCTCTGGGCAACTTTTCCAGTGCATCCAAATAGCATCCCCCATTACCAGAACACCCCCCTCATTTAGTAGGGGATCCGTACTTTTCTCTAGTCTTCCTTTTACTGTTGATACACTGAAAAAAATCTTTCTTATTATACTTTGTATCTCATTTGCCAGATCCAATTCCAGATTAGCTTTGGCCTCCTTGTACAACTCTGTAGGCCCTAGCAACAGTTCTATATTCTTCCCAAATGGTCAGACCCTTTTTCCACATTTCATGGACCTTTATCTTCCCTTTGAGTTTGTGCAAGAGCTCCTTGCTCATCCACGCAGGTGTTCTGCCACCATTGCTTGATTTCTTACTCACAGGGGTGCACCAATACTGATCTTGGAAGAAGCGCTGTTTAAATGTTGACCAGCTCTCGCAGGCCCCTTTACCTTCTAACATCCTAGCCCATGGTATAGTTCCAAGAAGGTCCCAGAAGAGATTGAAGCTCTCCTGAAGTCCAAGGTAGCAATCCTACTTTTTAGTTTGCTTCTTCTGCTCAAGATCTTGAGCTTCACTGTCTCATGATCACTACATCTCAATCTGCCCCCGATCTTCACTTCCCTAATAAGCCTATCATTATTAGTAAGAACAGTGTCCAATAACACCACACTCCTTGTTAGCTCCTCCACCACCTGCATCAGAAAGTTATCTTCAACACACTGCAGGAACTATCTGGAGCACACATGGCTGGCCATGTTAATTTCTCAACAAATATCTAGATAATTGAAGACCCCCTCCTAAGAGACTGAGTACACAAGGCTACTTCCAGCTGCTTGTAGAAGGCCTCATCAGCTTCTTCCTCCTGATCATGGGGCCTATAATACACCCCCACAGCGGTGTCACCCACACTAGTCTGCCCCTTAATTCTCACTATGACAAATGGTGGAGCAAGTATGAAGAAAATCAGAAATATTTCAAATGTTAGAGAAGTGAAGGAAACACTATGGATGAGAGATAATTATAATTATTTTGCTAAGCCTCAACCCCACTGATGCCTCTGCACCTGTTATCAGCTCAGAAGCTGGGAGAATCTATTCTCCTATCACCTACAAAGATTTTCTCTGTCACCTTTCACTTACACATACACACTGTATTCTCCATGGAGTTTTTAATCTTGTTGTAAAAATGACACTTTCAGGGATACAACTGTAGAAGCTGAAATGTTGATTACCAGTATTAATGATTTCTGGAAATATCAGTCTGTAAAGATGCTACCCCTCTGGTGCGCATATAATATATGTAGAGGGAACAGACACAGAATGTGTGGTATGGTGTGGGACAGCGGAAAAGAAAGATGTTTACTTTTGGCCATTTTGGCATTGATTTATCATTTTGTGGTTGCATTTAAAAAATACTGTTGAATTCCCAAACCAGTTAGTTGAGTCTTCCTCGTTTGGTAGTGCTCTATACTGGTTTCATGAATATGTAATGAAATTTCCCCTTGTGCTTTCATTGTCAATGTTTGAAAACACGTCTGCAGGGAAGCCTTTAGACATCAGTCCGGAATCCCACTTCCCTCTCAGCTGCTTCTCTCCATATTGATAGCATACAGGATAAACAGAACAAGTTAATTTGTAATCTTAGATAGAAAATGATAGCTGCACTGTTTCTGTCATTGAGCACACTGCCAGTTTAAACAGCTGATTAGTCAGCTTCTGTGGAATCGATCTGAATCAGTTCCACCTGCATGCACCCACCAGGAGCCACTTTATTGTAAATCAATCATTCTGAAAACATCTCACAAAGGGGCCAGTCCTCACTAACAAGCCATCAATTTAAACTGTCTGTCTGGAGCACTCAAGAAATTAGAAGTGCGACAAACATTTATTCTAAAATTATGGAGAAGTCACTTCTTTAAGCCACAATCTGTAACTATTTGGTTGTCGCGGTGATTTTCTTGCCTTTTAAAAAAAATAATGATATGCATCAGGTTACTTCTCAGATATCCCAAAAGCTCATGAACTATCTTATGGAGGAAAAACAACAACAACAAAAAACAATATATTGGGAATTCTAACAACAATGGATAGCCTTTATTACTGGAAGGCAGCATTAACAGTAACTCAGAGACTTTATATCCTGCCCTTGTGCCCCTTGGGTGTTAAGATCGATCCCTAGAGTCAGAGAATTTCTCTTTATTCTCTGACATGATGAATTAGTAAATTTTGCTTGTGCAGTGAGTGGGTCTTCCAGCTGGCAGTAGTTGGAGAAGTTGCCCCAGAGGGGAGATACAGATATATGGCTTGGTCTCCAAACTCTTCCTTTAAGACACTTCATACTACCCTAAATAAAAGAGTGAAGAAGGCATATTCTAGGTTTTTTTTTTTTTTCTTTCTTTCTTTTTCTTTTTTTTTTTCCTTTTATTGACCTGTCTGGGCATTTCACTTATGTCAACGAAAAAGCTGTGAGAATCATGTTTTCAGGTTGAGTGCATTGTTTGGAATCTCTGGATTCTTATTCAGCTTGAGAAAAAATATGGCAGCACTTAGCTTGCAAGGTGCAGAGCAAAATTTAATGTGTGCTATGTTAAGCTGTATAATTACATGTTGCCATTTGACTGCATTGTCAACACCCTGTCTGATTACAAGGTAATTGCTTAGTTACTGGCTTTGATGCAAAACCACTCAGAGACTTGTGTATTACACAAGTGTCCCACTCTTGGAAACACAGTCAAAATAGAAGTTCGCTGAAGCTCATGTGATATGGTGGAAGATAATTTTATACTTTCAGACGATGCTGAGCCTGATCTATCTCAGATGAAATCTTCCCATTTTTTGTAGGCTGGTTTGGTGAGATATCTCTTATGTAGCTGTAGAGTACTCACAGCAAATTTGAACCTTTGGCTTATCCCTCTGGCATGGTTGGAGTGTGGGTGGGTTGCACGTATTTAATGACTGTAGGTCATACATGAATAGTCTCACCGTCCCTACTAAAAAGTGAGAGGTATGAACAAGACAATGCCAAATGGCAATCCACTTTACCATTTGATTTGTTGACTCTGTGGATAAAAAAAATCATGTTTATGCCCACAAAAAAATGGACCATAGGGAGTTTGGGTGGTACCTCTTACATTTTACTGACATTCATTTATGTGCTAATAACATGTTACTGAGGTGACAATGTTCCTGTAGATAAAAGCGGCAGAATGTGGTAATCTTCTTTTCTTCCCTTCCTGATTGTCCCCTGGCCTCATGGAGCTTGGGAAAGCCTCTTCTCCATTGCAGAAAATCTCTTTTGAAAACTATTCAGAGGGGAGGATAAGTGAAGATCTGTTTACATATCTGCTTTGTAGCACAATGACAGCAGTAATCACATCCTTGAGTATATCATTCCAGATTCTTTGTGGCTAATATCACTTAGGAAGAAGTGCCAGAGCTAGTGGATTTCTAACACAAGACGCTGAGAAAGAGAAGCTCCTTTGGCAGGTCAATGTGATGTCTCTGAATTGAAGGAAGTTTTTTGGAGGATCCTCTTTCTTCTATATAAATTCTTATGCAGCTTTCCTCAAAGGAACTCCATTTGCTTTGCTGGTCTGGTTTCCTTTGAATGTGCTATTATTTTCAGGTAGAGCTGGACTAGCTGTTTCCCACATCTGCTGCCTGGTTGTTCTTTCTAAATGACTTCCTCTAATATGAAAAGCTTATACAAGGTGACAATTTTTGTTGTTGTGATCAGGCAACTCACACTTCTACACAAGCAGTATTAATGTTAACATTGGTCATGATTTCTATTGAATTAAATTTGTGCCATCTGATCTTCAGCAAAATCCTTTTACCCATCTGTCATCGTATTTCTAACTGTAGGTTTTGAGCTGAGCATGGGTAACTTATAAAAACTGAATAATGATATCATATTTTACTGAAAGAAGAATGATCTCAATCCACAGATGAAAATATAGGAAAAGTTCCCTTAAGTCTAGCTGGAAATCAATATCTACATGTATATTACTTACTCCGTGCCCACACAATTCACAGAATTAAGCTGTGTATACTTAATCCACTATCAGGATGTGGGTTTTAACTTTTACCTAGTACTCCTGTAGTACTTGAAGTGGGTAAAATTAACTTTTATAAGCAATTTCCACAAGAGCCAGCAAACTATGGATGCAGCTGAAGTATGTCTGCATGATCATAGAAGTGGAATTCACTGCCTCGGTATCATCCACTGTCATTGCCCAGAAGATAGTTCATGTTATACAGTGAAACAAATATGCTTGTGGAAAACATGTTACATCTGATGCACACTACAATGATTTTACATTAAAAAGTAGATACTTTTAAATAATAGAAACTTCTAATTAGCAGAAATTAGATTTTTTTTAAATCACTGTTTATGCTATTCTGATCCTTTTTGAAAATATATTCAGAAAAAAGATCTAAGAATTAAAATGAATAATTGGTTACTAAAAAATATAACTATACTGTATGGTGGCATTGATGTTCTGGCTCCAGGGCAGATATCATCTTACAGATACCTGATCCATGACAAGGGATGTCAGGACCTACTGCAACAGAAATAACAATACGGTTAGAAACAGATCATAGAATCATAGAATCATAGAATGGTTTGGGTAGGAAGAGACCTTTAACCCCAAAGTTCCAGCCTTATGTTGTTAAGGTTTTTTATAGTTTGCAGAAGTTGTACTGCCAATAATCTTTCCATTATCTGCTCTTTCTCCCTGATGCGTTTGCTTATTGACTGATGCTGAGTTCTGTGTCCTCACTGTGCAGGAGGATAGGACTTTAATTGTGATTTTATTTTATTATTTCTATTATAATATATGATAATCCTGATGATTTTCTAGTGTCCATTCCTGAGATCTTCCATAGGGAATTGCTCATTGTAGGTGCATTTTTTCCCATTTATTATTTCGTTAATCCTGGATTAAAAAAATAAATGGGAAAAAAATGGTAGGGTAGAACAGCTATGCATCTTCAACTCAGTACAGGAAAGATGGCTGCAAAGCAAGTTTATCTGGTACATTTCTAATTATGAAAGTACAGTACAGATTAGGTAAGATGAAGCTATGTACATAAAAGTAATGATTTCATGAGGTGTTGGCATAATAGAAACACCGACACAGACTAGTTTGTCCACCACTCATATCCTACTGGTCCATACATGATGAGAATGTATTATTGAACTCTTACAGGTACTTGCAAATTTCCTTCATCATGTTTCATGAGTTACTGAGTGACTTCTGGTTACTTAGAAGTCTCTTCTTTCTATTTGTGCTCTACACAGGAAGGCAAATGCTTAAAAGAACAATGTTTTTTAGTATCTCCTTCCTGAGCTTAATTTTTTGAATAATTAGGACTCCTTTCCTCTGTGTTCTTTGTTTCTTGGGGCTGAGTGCTTAGCACTGCTTCATAACTGTTAGTATATTTGTTTTCTAATGTCTTAATGCTAGTTAGCAAGAATATTATGCATACTGACTGAATGCTGAGGAGGCACAATATGTAGGAATGTTTTTTGTTAACACCATCAATTGCTAAAATTTTTAACCTAGAGTATGAAAATCAAAAGAAGTGCAAACATGGTTACTTCAATATTATGTCATTGTTAAAGGATCATGTTGAAATGTCCATTTTAAAATGATACTGTATACTGTTTCCCAACTACTGTGTGGTGAAAAAAATATTTTAATAGAAAAAGTTGTTGTTATCTTGGTGAGAGAGATGGTATCTGCAGACATTTACTTCACCTTAGTTACTTCTGAAAACTTAGTTTGTCAAATCTCTCCCTAGACTCTAGACCAACCCTGGTGGCTTTCTTATTGGCCATGGTTTAGTGCATTTTAGGGTGAAATGGGATAACTGTACACTCTGTAGTATGCAGGGACATCTATCTTTTCTTCTTTGTCAAGTAGTTGATGCATTATGGATTTTTGTCCATGCTTTGCTTAGGAACCAGGTAAGAAGTTGACTATTCGAGACAGAATGATGTGATGGGAGAATGTGGTTTCATTGAGTACAAAATTCATTTTCTTTAGGACTCTGATATGAATGTTCCTACAGGAGGATGTGTGTGATGGCAGTCTGTGAAACCTTGCATACCTCTCTTGATATGTCAGAGCTCCCTGGCATGAGTCATTGACTTCTTAGTATAAAGTAAAGCCATGGGCACACCTGTCATTCCAACATCTTCCAGAGTCCAGAAGAGCAACGATAAACTTAAAAAAAAAAGTCTCAGAAATTAGAATACTTTATTCAGGAGGTCACTCATGCTCTAAGCTGCGTGTCTAGTATAGCACTGAAGGCAACTCTATTATATATCATTTGGAGCTTTTGTATTTATTATTATGCAGCATTACTTGAGCTTATTTTGCAAGCTAAATGAACTATTTACATTTACAATCCAGTTCTGCAAATTTAACTTGGGAAATGGGAGTAACAGTTTATTTTTGGAATTTTATCTTGACCCTGGCTACAAAAGTTGAGGATTGGCAGATATTTCCATAACTCAGTTGAAGTGATTCTCTGATCCAGAGTCTACAGTACATATTTCAAAATAGTATGGATTATGTGTGAGCTAAAAAGTATTGTGCTCCAATCACTGCAGCAGTTCAGAGCCACAATAATAAAAAGTGATAAAATGTATTTGTATCTGTCAAGTGAGCAGATCTAATTTAGAATACATGTGCAAGAAGTGATAAGCAAATTCTGCTGTTACTTTGGTTTAAGTCTTCTATTATTCCATTGATTTAAACTGAATTTCTGTGAATTTATTCCAGTGTAATAGTGGTCACATTCAAGTCTGCGAAGTAAAACTCAGCACCGACATGAATGATGGTCTAAATTACACTATCTGTTCTTTTACAACATACTTCTGATCAGCTGGCACTTCATGTACTTCTTATTCACATTCTTACTCATTTCAACCCAGGCTATTGTCTTGCACTCGTAACCATTTATTCCAGCCTGTACTTTACTAAACTTAACTTCAGGTAAGCCACTTCAATTTTTTCTTTTTTTTTTTTTTTAAGCTGTACTCAAACAGCATCATGCAGTTCAACAGAATTTGTAATTCTGGCTGTAGAATAGCAAGAATTAAGTGAGAGTTATTAGGATAGAGA
The DNA here is from genome assembly GCA_036925125.1 of Oreortyx pictus. Classification (NCBI taxonomy): domain Eukaryota; kingdom Metazoa; phylum Chordata; class Aves; order Galliformes; family Odontophoridae; genus Oreortyx; species Oreortyx pictus. Next base: position 14,397,195 of record JAUPFR010000008.1, on the reverse strand, counting down.
ATAATATTAAAAAAACCAACTCTGAGATCTGTTTATTTTTTAAAAAGGCATGCGTCTTTAGAAACTATTTTATCATATCCTTTGTTTACATAAGATATCCAACTGTAATATTTATTCCTGATGTGGAATGTTATTGAAGCACTTTAATAATTTGTTTGAGAATTGTTGTTGTTTTTTTGTCAGGTCTCAGGTAGTAATTTTTTGAACAGTATGGATTACTCACTGTATTTAAAAGTGAAGAAATTGAACTGCTCTTGGGAAGCCTTGGATTCCTGTTATTTACTGTCATTATATTATTATCAGCCTAAATGCAGAGCTGTATGTAAAGAATGACTCTGCCTAGTTTCCCTGTCTAACATAGCACTCTACCGAATGCTACCCTATTAATTACAAAATATATTGATCTTGCTAGCAAGAGGAAAAGGACCGATCGGTCCTCCTCAGCAATGAAAAATCAGGTAGTCTAAAAATGCCAGTATGACAACAATGTATAGTTTGGGACCTAAGAAGTGCAATGACAATAACAATAAAAATTCCCATTTATGGAGCACTTTGTCAAACAAACATCTCAAGGCATCACACAATAAAAGCATAAGAAAATGAAATCAAACAGAGCCATGGGCTTGATTGAAAGGAAATCATTGATCTTTATTCCTAAAAGTACAATGAAAAAAAAATATCCTTCATCTCTGTGGTGAGGCGTAGAAGTTAGAAAGCTTTAGAGTCCTACGAATAATATCCCGGAGACAATTTCTTTTCTTGTCCATTCTAGACTTGTTCTAACTCTACACAGAATTGGGTGTGTGAAATAGTAGATTAAAACTGATTTAGAGGGCATAGCTATGACCTTCTAGTCCAAAGGGTAATTCACAATTACAGAAATGATTTTCTAAAATATTTCTAGGATTATTATCTGCCTTAAATTTGAGAAAAGGTGTAAGAACTTAGCTCAGATCTGATCCTTTATCTGATTTCTCTCCTTTTCTGTTTTGCAACCCTCTGTTTCAGATTTATGCAGCCAAATATAATAAATTAACTTTGAATCAACCACAATCCATTCTCTCCTTTTTCTGTTCTCCCAGTCCCATGCTCCCTTCTATGGAAAATGACATAGTGAGAATAACTGCTTTTTTTTTCCCAAATCTTTATTTTCAGTTAGTTTTGATTTTAAAGTTGAAAGCTCGACAGCTTATGGAAGTAAACTAAAAGATATGGATCTCAGATTCAGATCTTAGCATTACTTTTAGTAGTAGTCTGAGACATTACTGTTACTGGAACACTTCAATGAGTTCCCTACTGTCACGCTCCAATATAAAGGAGGGAGATGAGGTTCTTTGATTACGTATATACCCGATGGCGAGATTAAGACACAACGGGTCAAATGTTAGCCCAACCAGTTTATTACAATTACTAGTTGCTTAGGGATATCGGGAAGGGAAGGTGAGCAATAGAAAAGGGATAAAAAGCAAGGAGTCTTGAAAGAAAGCAAGAGAGATATAATCACCACCCTGGGTCCAACGAGGTTCGTAGTCTCAGGAACTCGTCTGGTCACCGCGGGGGATGGGAGATGGCAGCAAGCAGGCCTCAGGGTCCGTCTTCGGGAGTTCTCCTCAAAGATTTTCTCTTTGGGAGTTCTTCTCCAGGAATTCTTCTCTTCTCCTCCTACAATCCTTGCTTCAGTGAAGGCATTTTATCCCCATTTCTCAGATGTTTGTGACATGTCTGGCCTAACAGATAAGCCAGCAGCGGATGTTGCCCTCCTTGTCATGCAGGAGCATTGTCTTTTTGTGGTGGTCAGCTTCTCCAAGCCGTAAGCCCTCCCCGGAAAAGACTACTATTTGCCCCTACTTCTGCTTATCTTTACAACCATAAGCAGAGACAATGAGGCACCATAACACCCATCTGGATAACCGGCAGTTATCAGTCAGAGTCTTGTCACCAGAAAAGGCCTTAGGAAGCAAGCTTTGAGACAAAAGAAAGGAAAAACAGTTTCTGTATCTTTCACACCTACCCTAATTGCTAGAATGTACACGCAACATCTATTGGGAGAAATAGCCCCGAGTGAATTTCATTGTAATTGGTTTATTATTTGGAGTGTGAAGTCTTGAATTGAACTCTGAGGAAGATTTCCAGAGTGATAACAACCTGTTATGGAACATTCTACAATATAAAACATAGACCATTAAGGAAACAGACACTAACAGCTGAATTCATTCACATCCTTGCATTTTATAAGAATATTATATAGAGTATTGCAGTAATCTCAAAGAATTATCTTCCTCTCAAGTAACAAGAAGCGTGGTTTGTTGACACAGCAACTGTTGAAACAGAAATCAAAGATTTCTCGGCTCAAGGCATGAGTATGGCTTCATGAACTTCAGCACTGTGAAGAACAAGGAATAGGCCAGGCTAAATTGGCAGCATACTGCATCTAAACACTGTCACAGGTCACACACAGGTTCTGGTAACACAAAAACTTGTCAAACCAAAACTGAATCAAGTCGTTCCTGAGGGTGAAGGTCAGCAGATGTTGCTTTACATCTCATCTGTAATACCAGTGCAACTGTAGAAGCCTACATACAATCAAGCTGCTGCAAGCCTTCTCTGAGTCTGTCCCTCAGATGTAACATGAGCTGATGACTTTCTGCATGATCACTTCAACCTTTCAAATTTTTCATATGTCTGTTTCAACTCTGAAATGATTGAGAAATAAGTTGAGGGAGTCCCTGCTGGTTACATGACAAAAAAGGGCAACCCTCCTTTCCATGCTCCATATTTATGCCAACCATCAGGTCTAAACCCAGGACAGCCATCAAAAATATCACTTTCCTCAGTTTCTGCCATGATCAAGTTTAGTCATGTTTGCTAGAAAATTTTATTATCTTCGGTCATCTTTATTTCTATGAACCCAAACAGTGGACAGTAAAGATGCAATGTGGAAAAAGCCATCTGTAAAGTCATCACCATTTATGACTTTCATCAAACTGATTAATCTAAGTTGCATTAACCCTATGTTCAGCAATATAAAGCAAATGTTCATATAGAGAGTCACATAGGTATAATTTCTCCAAATATAAATTTGTATTTTACTTCTGTAGGCATTTAATGGAGGTCCATGTAAAAGAGCAAATCTGGCTTACTAAGTGTTGTGATCAAGCATATTTCTTTCTTTTTTTAGAAAGTTTAATACTTAGCAATTTTTAAAACAAACTTCAAATTTATTTATTTATTTATTTTACTCAAACTATATTGCGAAATACTAATCATTGTGAATTTGGACAAGGTAGTTATGAGCTTCTGTATGTAAGCGTTTACATTTAATCTGCTTTTGAAGTCAGCTGGAAAACAAAGAACCAAGTCTGTGACTGTATTTTGCAGCAGTTGCAGTCACTGAATACATTACACATTCATTAACATTCATTAAGAAACCTTGATCATATGTTGCCATCAAGAAGTACTGTGCTGACCATATGTACTGAAAATAGAAAATTTTATCTCAGATAGATTATAGAAATTATATCAGATCTTTCTTACATCTAATTCAAGTGTACTAATATGAACAAAGACTATTAACTTTAGTGATTCGTACATTTCAGATCCCAGGGATCATTCTGGAGTTCTGCATTATTGTAAAAGTTTCAGTCTTACTAAGCTAATTGATAGGGCATACTTAGTATGACAAGAGTATTATACAGTGTCCACCTTGACTTGACCTTGACTCTCATCTTACTATGAGAGTGGTGACATGCTGGAACGCGCTGCCTGGAGAGCCTGTGGATGCCCTGTCCCTAGAGGTGTTCAAGGCCAGATTGAATGGGGCCCTAGACAGTCTGGTCTAGTCTAATGGAGAGGTTGGCGGCCCTGACTGTAGCAAGGGGGTTGGAGATTCATGATCCTTGAGGTCCATTCCAACCTGGGCCATTCTGTGATTCAGTGATTCTTTTGATTAGCAGTATTCAATTTAAAATATTGAGAACAATAGCCTTGCTGTGTAGGCACAAGCCCTTTTTTAAATTTAAATTGGAGCAAGCAATTCTTCACTGGGGATGATCTTGCATAGTAAAATATACTTTGTCAAAGTTCAGCCTGGGGCAGAATCACTACTGTAAATTTTCAGTCCTACTTCGCATTCTTTTCAAATTCAACTACAATTAATTTAACTCCCTGTGGCTCACAGGTGGTCCTTGTAGGATCATCAAGAAAACAAATCAGTTGGTCCCCATTGAGTTTGATGTAGTGTTTCTTTATACAGTCATTCATCTCCTACTATGGCAGTAATACATTGGTGAAACATCAGAAACTGTCTCTCCCTCCAGAAATGAAATAAAATAACTGATCTCATTGTTCACATTAGTAGTGATAACATTTATCAGAGTCTTCTTGTTTTGGATAGAACATGCACTAAACAGTTATGGCTTAATCACAAGTGTTCTCCATTAATGATAGCTTAAATATAAAGGAACTCAAACCTTTCTGCCTTGAGAGACAGAGAGCTTGCATAGGCAGAATTTTAGAAATCTTCATCTTAGTAATCCTCTATTTGGAAAGGTAAATATCCTTCAATAACTATTTTTAATTAGGAAAAAAAACCTTTCTGATTTTAACTTTATTAATACGTAACACAGATCTTTTTGTAGTATAAAGTATATGTTTTGAAACAGTGAAATATATATATATACAGTGTTTACAATTTGATTTAATACCATTTTTATTTGAGAAAGTTATTAAACATCAAACATGTTGCAGTTAATAAGAGGGATCACAGGAGGAAAAGCCCATGAGGTTCTTTAATGCAAAAATATTTATTATGTGATGTCATTAAATGAATTACAGGAATGAAACCTTCAGTTCGTTACCAAGGTCCATATGGGAATAATGAGATTGACAATAGATGCATATTGTGCGTGGGACTCTGCAGTTGAATTTGAATCTCTCATTAAAATTATACCTCACAATGATTTGAGGATTTGAATAGAAGTCATCAAATTTATTAAACTGCAATTAATGAGTTAAAAATTAATAAACTGCTGTTTTATTGTACAGGTGGATAGAACATTTAAAGAGGGGATATTTAAACTGTAGGTGCAGTGAAATACACACCCTTATGAGAACAGCTACTTCCAGTTTGGGTTTTTAAACCTGTGAGGACAGATTCTATAGTGATGGAGCAAGGGGGAGAGAGGAATGTGAAGAAGTAGCCAAGAGAACTCTGAATTTACTCTCATAACTTTTGCAACTTTAGCTAATGTGAGAAGGTGTCACCATTGATGCCAGTAGAGAAGGACCAAAAAAGGGAAAGAAAGCTGTAGAAAGGTGTAGAGCAGTGTTGAGAGAAAAAAGACTTTTTATTTTTTTGTGCATGTGTCCATCAAAACCTAGCAGCCTGAAGTGATGGGAAAGATACATAATACGATAAAGCTTGGAAACCAGCATGTGTGATTGAAAAAACCAATGAAGAGATAACATGTGAAAGCTTTACAGCTTGGAAAGCTGTTAGCAAGCTGGTGTCCCCTTCATCATTTTTAATTTTACTTTTACTGCCCTTCATTTGCTTTGACGGGTTGATGTTGCCACGGTGCAGTTGAAATTCTCATAAAAGTGCTGTTACCCTTTCAAGGCAGCTATTTTTTTCCTAGGGTTTATACCACATTTTATAGTTATGTCAGAAGGTTTACTTGGTTTATGAATTCTCTGAGCTCTGAGATTGCTCTGAAAACTTTGGGTTGCAGTTCAGGTTTTGTGTTTTAGTTTGTGAGATCTAACAATCGCTACACCAGTTTGTTATATCCTTACATAATGACAAAGTTCATTTAAAGTGTATCCTTTTGTTAGTGAGGATAAAATTTCAGCTTGTCCCCTCACCTCTTTGATCTCCAGTTTTTTTTTTGAGGAAAAAAAACAAACACTTCTTCTCACTGCAGCTATGAGGTTCTTTTTTATACTTATTTCCCAACTTTTAAAAAGTTTATCTGGAAATTAATTTTGAATGATACTTTTGCTCCTACTATACCATGTGCCCATAGAGATGCTCTTATGCATATAGTGGAAGTTGATTCATGTCAAATGTGATTTGGTCCCATGGTGCCTTTGTAATCAGCTAACTTTCCTTTTGCCTGCTCTGTAGCAATTCAGATTAGGGATCTATGAAGTAAAATGCTTTTCAGTGATCCCGTGAGTTAAACTTTTTGTGAGACATGTTTTAAAACCAATGTACAAGTTTTAGTAAATCTGAAAGGCTGTTAGTCATTAAAAACTGTGTTACATGACCCTTAGTCAATGTGAAAAATAGCCTCACTTCACAATTTGTGTGGGATTTTGGGGAGGAAGAGGTTGGAAAGGGCAAGAGAAGAGTAAAGTATAACTCAGTATGATAAATTATTTCAGAGCTGAGCCTTGCTAAATTAAAGTTTAGAAAAATAGTTCACGAGTATAAGCCTGTAAGGGCAGCTGGTGAGATTCACCAGTTCACTACCATTTTTGTTTTTGTTATTGTTCTGAAAGAAAAAGTGAACTTAATATGTGAACTACAGCTGACTTTCATGGCAGTGCTGGTGTTAGGACAAGGAGGGAAAGTTCCAGGCACAGCTCACTGACTTCATATGTATTTCCTTATGCAGATTTACAAACAAAAATTTAAAACTCCAATTTTGCTATCTCTTTCAAAAAATCCCCTAGTGAGGTTCTGGAAAAGATACTAAAATGTGTGATTAAGGGTAGCTCAGACTAATCCATAAATGAACTGATGTTATATCCGAACACAGCTTTTGAATAATCAAAACTTTAGGCCTGCTCAGACTTTGTTTGTCCTAACTTCCAGCACTAAAGTGAAATTAAAAGAGCAAACAGCATTTAAATGTCAAATAGCAGCCAATAACCAAATAGAGTAATACCCAGAATCAGCCCTAATATCAAACACATCAATTCCTTTAAGTACTTCAGTGAAAGAGTGTATTGAAGAACAACAGTCAGGTATAATTTAATGATGCTTTGTGGAGAGCACACAGAAAATTTCAGATATCTAGACCTCAGGAGACAGTATATATAAACATAGTCTATGTCTTCTAAGAACAACTATTATTACTGCCTTCCGGAGCTTTTATTTTCCTTCACTTGACTATTTTATGCTATAGTGTACCAGCCAGTACAGTCGTCTATATTTATGCACAGCACAAGCATTCTTTCCTCACATATGACTGAGTTATATCCTGTATGTGATACAAAAACTCAGGTAATTTTTCTGTTTTGTTTTTTTTTTATATATATATACTGAATAAGTTTATTTTTGGATTTACACTTTAAAACCTTTGCCATTTAGAAGAAAGCTTGTCTTAGAAATATGAAAAATTAAAAAATTGCGTCTAGGTATACCAGTCATGTAACCATAGATGTGATCAGGTCATCTGAAGAAGGAACATTCATTTGCTCCTATTTACATTTGTAGTTTAGGGAGAAGTGATAGGGAAGTGAAAAACAAATGGTCCTGATGCAAAAGAATTATTACAGTATCAGTTATATTTTTATTCTTCCTCCTAAGTTAATAGGTCGGTTCCCATTGCTCTTACCACAGTACTACGTAGCTCTTGTTTCATTTGAGTTGGATAACAATGTAAATGTCATCATAATCCCGATCCATCCTTAGAGCAGTGTTGTTTCTGTTTGGTCTCTTGTAAAATGTTTTCCTCCTTAATTGCCTTTTCATTCAGTGACTTACAATGACTACCACAGCACAGCCGGAAAACGATTCATTACAGCAGTCACAGACTCTCATAATAAAGCACCTTAATAAGACCAAGTTCTGTACTTCTTGAAGGCACAAGATAAATTGGGTTCATAGTCCATTATTTGAACAAGGGTATCTGACTTATGGCAAATCTATCTGAAAAAGTATTGTAGAATTGTATTTTATCTTTAAGAAATGTGTTTTCTAAAAGTAAGATATTTACTCCTGTTGCAGTAAAGGATTTAAACAGAAGAAATCTTTCTAATGTTTGCTGAATCATGTGAGAATGATGAGGTAGTAGGGATCCATACATCAAACAACTTAATGTTTTATTTTATTTCAAGAGGGAAGGCTGAGTACAGAATGCCCAATAGTTTTGCCAGGAGTACACTCTCTCCTCCTTATTTACCAAGCTATATATACCATGAGGAAGGTGATGGACCCTTTCAAACTTTTTCTACTGCTGAAATTAACTGATGTGCACGTTTCATTTTTCTTTTGTAAGAAACATCAGAATGTCAGTGCCAGAGACTGAATTTTTTTTGGCTCTGTAGAGCAGCTATGGCATAACGGAAAGGAAGGCAACTATTTTTTCCTATAGCTACCCCATTAATTTGTCCTCTTTATGAAGTGGATAGTTGGTAATGGGTGTAAAGAGAACTTTGGCTTTCTTCCCAAGCTTTTTTTTTTTTGTTTCCTTGCTCTGCAGTAACAGTTAACATGTAACACAGGTAGGATTTATTTTGGTAGGCATTTTCTAATTAGGGATCTTCTACATTAAGCATTAAACAAACACCAGGAACTTACTCTCTGTGTGCCTGTGAGGCATCGTCAGGCAATTACTGAGTTTTACTGGAGGAGACTCAGACTTACAGTTTAACATCTGAAAAATGCTATACTGCGCTGAGAATTCCTATACAAGTTCTTCTGGCTTTGGCTCAGATAACACAATCAGATTTAATCCTCCAATGTAAACACTTGCTCCTAATCTTAACCAGAAGCATCAAGATGTTTATGTACCAGCCAATGCTTTATTGATAGCACCCAATCCATGAATTAGATAAGATTTGAGCTGGACAGAGTGTCTCTTTCTATAAAGTTTTTTAAGAGATCTTAAGAAATCAGGTATTTTTGCTCCTACCTTACCATTTCCTTCACTCCAGTGCCTCAGGGTATGTGCCTGTAATTTTAAACTTCTGCTTTATGAAGAGGGCTTTTTCACTTAAAAATAACAGATTAGATAAGTTGGGTTGAAAAAAAAAGTGGTTATTATAAGATGGCGGCTTTTTATTCTTGTATGTTTTCTACTACTCTCTTTCTGTTTATGATTTTACTTTCTCTGTACAGAATGAATGAACTGTGCTCAATCACTTACAATCTCTTTGATCTCAGTGAGCAGGCAGCCTGTAGAATGACTACAAAGTCATTTGGAGTGGAGACTGAGGAACAAGAGCAAGGTGAGCCATTAAACCCTATCTGCAAATGAGTGTACTGTAAGTAGGGTTCTGTAACTATCAGAATGTTAAGAGCAGTTGAGTTCAGAAGTACAGTTTCTCCGTGTCACGGATACAGACTGTCTACGTAGCCAGGTGGAGATAATGGACCACTGAAGTCCTTCTCGTTAAAGCAGCTTTGATTCAGAACAATAGACGTGATGATGTAGGCATTTACATTGATTTTTAGAAAACCTGCACCAGAAGTGATTGATGACAAGGCAAGGAGACTAAGGAAAGTGTTTACTGATGCTTTTCTGAGTAGTTAATATTATGACTGGATGCCTCTGTCCTCTTTCTTGCTTGAATAAGGAATAGTTCAATTCTTTTTAAAATATTAGAGAAGATGTTGTGCTGCTAACATGCGAGCAAAACTTTGTGGCTCTGTGATTGACATGAGATTACTGCTGCAATTGAGTATTTTACAATAATAAAACTTTTACTGATATCCAGTATTAATAGTATGATTAAACACAAAATGAAATATATGGTGTTATGATAGGAGCAGAAGGAAAGAATATTCTTGGGGGGGGGGGGGGAAAGACACTAGTGTTGATTTTCCAAGAAAAACTTAAAAAAAACATTATATTTACCATATTGATAATACAGACCTCATCTTATGCTTTAGTAGCATCCTGCTGACCTCACTTATATTGGCAGAATGACTACCATAAATGACAGGATCAATAATCACAGCAAGAGTTGGACATAGATTCAACTCTGCTAGAGCTACCCTTCTGTTTTATGTGCATGTGGACATTGATATAGTGGGACTCTAGAGGCTTAAAAACTGAAAATAATAGTACTAGATAGACTTTGTTTGTTTGTCTAAGATACAAGTTTCTCTGGGATAAGGCAGTGATAGAAATTTTGGGGATGATCAGTATTCAGAGATATGAATTATTGTATTTCATGATTTTACTACACTGTTCTGAATAGAGATTAGGCTTTCTCAAACAATAAATACAAAGAAATTGTACTGTTTCATTTCTGAATCCGAAGTTGCCAGATTTCTGAGTCCTGAGTTTGTAATTTTCTTCTCAGCTTTTCTTCCCTAAACTTAGTTGTATTTTGAGTATTCCTTGCCTGCCTTTACAACCAAGGTTTCTTAATATTGGAAGTTTAAGGATCTTGGGAGTGTGTTTCTGGTGAGGACTTTTTCTTGGAAGAAATTTATCACTCATTGCTGTGTGGACTCTGGTGCAGCTGAAGTGTCTGATACTAAGGCAAATGACATTGCTTGAAAATGATGGCCATGAAATGTAAGTACGCCGCAAATCACTCAGCTGCAAAGTCTTGGAATAAAAGCACTACAGAACTGATGTATGGACTGATGCTGCCATTTAATGTGGTTTCCCAGCAAACCTTTCATAAAATTCATGACTGTAGCTGACCCCTGTTACTGTGTTCCTCTTAAGGGAAAAAAAAAGAAAAAAATGGCTATAATACAGCTCTCTAAGGCAGTGCTGAAAAGTGATGCGAAGCAAGGTGAAGGGAATCATGTTCACTTCACCACAGACAGTAGAGGTGTGCCTGTAGTAAAACAGTTGATTAAATGTCACAGCATATTCGACAGCCTTCCAGGCTGACAAGGTTCTCTTCTGACTGGCTTCAAAGTAGGAGGCTGATTCAAATCCCATTACCTGTGAGAAGTCCAAAATTGCTTTACACTTACCAAAGTAAAAGCAAAATCTGCAGTCAGTTGCCACCAGCAAACACACAGCTTCTTTGCGTTATTATTACTATAACATATGAAATGTGATGTTGCTTATAATGTTTTGCTCTTTTATTAGATAGTTACTTGGCTTCTGGCTGTTCTGTGGATGAGAGCGATGATGTTTCCTGAAAGAAGTAGTTCTGGTCCATCCTAGAAAGTATTAGCTTCTTGTTCTGAAGCTTCTGTACTACTTTTCATGCTTATCATAGCTTGAAGACAAAGGACAGTTGCTTATGTTATATATGAAGCTAAAGAATGCCGCAACAAGCTGAATCAGAAAGGCTGAAGGACTGATGGTCATGTCTGAGTCACTTCCAAAGAAAGAGAAATGCAGTGGGGGCAAGCCTAACAGCTAGAGGGAATCTGCTACAAAGATAATGTGAAAAGAAGCAAATTGTGTCTAAACAGACATACGTATCTAGATGGCACATAAAAAAGCGGGGACATGCTGAAGAAGTCCTTGTTTTCTTCCTGTCTCTGTGTAAAATGGTAAATGCAAATCTAACTCTCCTTCCTACTTTCCTGACTTTCAACTTCCTGCCTTCCTCAAAGGAAGTTCCTTTAAAATATGAGAGCTGAGAAGACATAATGTTTCATGTTGTAAGAAGATTTGCTTATTTTTAAAAAAGAGCAATTTTCCTCAAAGGAAAGTTATCAGTTACTAGTACGCACTCTTCTTGCTATCACCAACTGAAAATAAGAAGGATGTTCCTTCCAGAAATTGTGAATGGTAACAGTTGGACTGTGCAAATGCTTCTTTTCTTCTCTGCTATTCTGAAATCTAGCATGGAGGAAAAATTCTAATTCAATGTAATCTCCCTAAATTCAGATTTTGAGCTTGATGTCATTACTTTGATGTCTGAGTAAATTGTAATAGAAATGTTGCAAGGTGAAGCAAAGCCACGCACAAATTCTAATTCTCCAGGATATGAATTATTTATTTAGCTACTAAAATGCAAGGAATAGGATTCAATTTCTTTTTAATTTTGCGAGATTATTTTTCAGTAATTTCATATCTTGGTTCTATTTAAAAATAATGTTTTCCTTCATAGACAACGTTAGGAACTGTGCATGGTGCTGGCCTAATCTGTACTGTACCAGGACATTAATCGAAGTGTAACAGTTACAGCTATCATTCTAAATATTTGTTTCGTGAAGATGGAGGGTTTTAACATCCATCCAGCACAAGTGATTAATAGAAATTGAAAGAGAGAAGTACCACACTCAGCAGATCCTCTTTCTTTTCCTTCTTCTGGACAATATAAATGTGCTGGTGGTGCTAAATGCCTTCATACATAAGTGAGTATAAAAAGATTAGTCTTTAATTATTTCTGGCATATGTCCTTTACATTCAAAGCCTGTAAATTGCAATGGGCAAAGGGTAATATGTCTTAACAGGTTACACCTCCCAAAGGATTTGTTGATTGACATCAAAATTGTTTCCCCTCCCTCTTTTCTGACTGACGGAATGGCAGGTGTGAAGTGATGGCAGTGTGCTGTAATAATGTGTCAAAAGACCTTAAATCAAGACTAATGTGGCTTCAGTGATAAGCTCCCTAACGTTTGTAAGGCAGAAAAGGGGACTGCAGGGCAGATTCATCTAGGGACTATTATATCTTAGCATTCTATGAAAGTGCTTTTTAGTTGGGGTCCTTGGAAGGTTATGGGGTAGGGGTTTTAGAAGTACTTTTTCTTATAAAGAAGTCATAATCAGGAGACAAACATTTCTATGCTTGCTACTGTAATGTGGAGAGATTATTTACATTTACTGTTTTCTTTGCACAGCAATCCTTTAATAACAGTGAAATCCAGAAATTAGAATAGGAGAAATATATTTGTTTCAGCAATGGTTTTGCTTTCAAACAAAACCCAACATTTAATATTTGAAGAAACACTAGTGAGTCAGTAAGCATAAAATAAGACTGAATACTGCAGAGAGTTTCATACAGGCTATGTCTGAAGCGTAGTCTGTATAGTATTTTTCAACATACAGTGATAAAGAAATCTGAGTCTAAGGGATGATGAGCTCGCTTTACTCTAAGTGTGGATCTTTGCATGTATAAACATATATTAAAAAAAAAAAAAAGAACAAGAAAATATTGCAGCAGCTTCTGTACTCCAGTAAAATGAATAAAAACAAAAACACATAAAACCCAGAGGCCATGCTGGGAGTCCCGTAGTGTTTTGAATTCTGCTTAAGGGCAGAGAGACTTTCTCTGACCTTACCAAAGATTCAGATCTGTTTCTAATTATGAAGGTACTTGAGAGGAGTACTTGGGGGTGCCAAATGAAGATTTTTGTGTGCAAAATTCAAAACGCTTTTACATATTTCTACAGTGTCTTTCAAGACAAGAGATCTTGCATTTCTTATACAAGTTTAGCTAGAATGTTATGAATTTTAATGAGGAAAAAAATGGCAGTCCTGTTGATAATTTCTTTTCTTTGGAAAGCAATTTTTGTACTTTAAAACTGTAGGGCATTTTAAGACGATGATTATCCGGAGATTTTCATGTTGAAAATTTATAGAAAACATGAAATGGGTTATTTGTATTGCCTATTTAAGTAAAAGCCTTTCTATATTAGTAAATGCAAATATATCTCCATATACAAACCAGAAAGTAATTTCACGATAGGTACAAGGTGGAAAGACGGGAATTTTTCCCTTTACGTTTACTGAAATCCATTGAGGATTACTTCCTCATCAGACTAACCAGAGGTGAAGTGTTACTGGATCCGGTGCAGAGGAGATAATCCAAAAGGCTAAGATTAGAGGCTATAGTGATCATGCACTGGTTGAGTTCATGATCTCAAGGAATATGGGCCTGGCAAAGAAGAGAATCAGACACTGAACTTCAGGAGAGCAAACTTCTGGCTGCTTAAGGAATTATTGGATGAGATTCAGGTTGGATATTAGGAAGAATTTATTCTCAGTGTATGAAGGCATTAGAACAGACTACCGAGGGAAATGGTGGAGTCACCACCCCTAGTGGTGTTCAAGAAAATTGTAAATGTGTCCTGTAGGGACATCTTTTAGTGGGCACAATTCTGAAATCATCCAATAAACTGTTCTCAGGGACAGAGGAGTGAAACAGAGATGGCAGTCCTTTAAGGACTCCTTTCTGAGAGCACAATAGCTCTCCAGACCCTGACATAAAAAAGCCAAGGAGAGAAGGCAGGAAATCAGCATAACTGAACAAGGATCTGTTGGTCAAACTGAGGAAAAGAAGGAAATTTACAGGCAGTGGAAGCAGGGATGGGTAGCCTGGGAATAACACAGGGATGCTGTCCAGACACGCAGAGATAGGATCAGGAAAACCAAAGTGAAGATAGGACTAAACCTGGTGAGGAATGTGAAAAATAGCAAAAGGGGATTGCACTTCCTCTGATAAAAGAGAAAGGACTACTGGCTTCAATGGACTTGAAGAATACTGAGGTACTCAATGAGGTTCTTTGCCTTGGTCTTCATTAGTAGTCAGGCTTTTCAAGCCTCTCACGGCCTTGTACCTCTGGATGTTGGGTCAGAGGAACAAAAATCCCTCCCACTTTAAGATCAGACCAAGTCCAAGACCACTTCATGGGTACAAGCCCATGGGGCCAAATAACATTTGTCCCAGCATCCTGAAGAAACTGGCTGATGTTATTGACAAGAAAATCTCCATCATATTTGAAAAGTTATGGCTGTTAAGTGAAGTCCCTGGTGAGAGGAAAAAGGGAAACATAACTCCCATTTTCTATGGCATGCTTTCCATGGTAACAGTGGACAATGGAAGAGCAACTGATGTCATCTACCTGGACATGTGGAGAGCCTTTGACATGGTCCTGCACATCCTTGTCTCTAAATTGTAAATATGAAGATTTGAAGGCTGGGCTATTTAGTGGATAAAGAATTGGTTGGATGGTCACAGCCAAAGGGCCAAGATGATCAAGGGTTCTGTATTCAGATGGATATCAATGATGAGAAGTGTCTATCTTGAGACTAGTGCTTTTCAACATCTTCACCAAAGACAATAGACAGTGGGTCTGAGTACATCCTCAGCAAAATTTCTGACGACATCAAGCTGAATGGAGACAATGATGGGTTGACATAAAAGAAGGAAGGGATGCCATCCAGAGGGATCCAGACAGCCTTGAAAAGTGGGCAGATGAGAATCTAAGGCTGTTTAATAAGGCCAAATGCAAGATGTTGCCAGGAGCATATACTTACAGACTGGAAGGCCAACTGTATCCTAGGCCACATCACAAGAGACCAGCAGGGCAAGGAAGGTGATTCTCCCCTGCTACTGTGTCCCAGTGAGGCTCCATCTGGAGTACTGCATCCAAGCCTGAAGCCCCCAGCGCAAGAAAGATGCAGAGCTGTTGGAGTAAGTCCAGTGAAGGGCTACAGAGATGCTCAGCACACTGGAGCACCTCTCTTATGAAGGAAGGCTGAGGCAGCCAAGCTTGTTCCACTCAGAGAAGAGAGGGCGCTGGGAAGACCTCAATGTATCCCTGAGAGGAGCTTATAAACAGGAGTAAGGCTGACTTTTAACATGGCCTGATAATGATAGGACAAAAGGGAATGCCTACTGAGTAAAAGCCAGGAGATTTAAGTTAGATGCGAGGTGGAAATTCTTCCTTCAGAGGGTGGCAAGTCACTGGAATATTTTGCCCAGAAAAGCTATGGATGCCCTATCCCTGGAGATGTTCAAGGTTGGATGGGGTCCTAGGCAGCTTGATCTAGTGGTTGGCAGCGCTGTCCATGCCAGGATGTTTGGAACTAGTTCCTTTCAATGTAAGCTGTTCTATGATTTACACAAGATGAAAAGGATGGATGGAAATCACGAGTTTCACAAATGATGTGACGGTTAACACTGAAGCATGCTGGACAGTACAATCTAGTTGGTACCGATTAAACATAGTAATACTTTACCAGTGCAGAGTGTACAAAGGTTAAATTAAGAACTCTGAATACAAACAGCAGTGAAGGCTTATTATTTCTTTGGCCTTAAACAACGTCACTATGGGTAAAAGGTGAACCATTGTGGCGGGACAGGTGGGACATACTTCCAATATTTACTCATATACAACTCCTGACCTTTGAGAAAATAGAGGTTTTGGTTATCAGAACTCTTCAGATAAATTAAACTGAAGATAAGACAATTTAAGAGCTTTATTTAACTCTTGCACATGCAGTATTTTGTTTCAGGCTCAAACCAGCCAGTGACAATGAAATAGGGCAAGACACCAAAGGGCAGGTCTCTATGGAGAATTCCAAGGTATTTTATACCTCTGCATATACAGAGCACTCCTTAGGGGTGTTTCTCAAAACATGTGTATGGAAATATTCTGGCCTTCAGCAATATGTAGTGTCTGATAACATAAACTGGAAACAACTGCATGATACTTCACTGTGGGTCAGGAACAAAAAAACCTTTCTACACAGCACTGTGGTATCTGGACAAGCCCAGTTGTAGCTTTGACTCCAACTGCCGCCTTTAGTATTTATTCCTGATTTAACAAGTTTTATAAAATTAGGAAAGAAGACAAAGTAATTCAGGCGGTCAATAAAATAAACTATTAAAAAAAACTAAAGACGTGAACAAAGTTTAAGTAAAAAATAAATTCTGACTGATGACAGATTTGGGGAAACTCTCAACCAATTTTTCAGAACAAAACTGAGAGCTGTTTCTTTATGTCTGAAAAATACAGCATCCTAATGGCCCACCCAGAAGCATTAACCCCCCCCCCCCCCCCCCCCCATTAGCATAGCTTAGGATCAAGTCCATGTAATTGCAGTACAAATTTTTCAAGCTAGGCATCTCAGATGTGCCTACATTCAAGGCAAGGCAACCATCATTTAAAACAAACCTCACAGTCACACTGAGTCAGATGCTTGCACTATATGCTAATCAAATGAAAATATACCATTGATTGAGGTGGAGATACTTTTTTTTTTTTCCCCCCTCTATGAGAACTACAGTTGGCAGACTTTCTTCTTTAGATGAAAAATGACCACCAAGAAGCTCCTCACAGTAGTATTGCCTGTTTCCGGAGCCAGAAAGCACTTGTTTTTGCTATCAAAGGCAGTGTGAGCATCTTAAGGTGTGTTTATCTTTATTTGAATTGGCCTTTTTTTTTCTTTCTTTAAAAACAGTTCACATCTCTGGCTTGTGACACAGTCTAACCATTGCTGTGGGCCAAGGCAACAGCAATTTAGGCATTCACTTTGCATTAATTAAATCTCTCTGTACTACTCTCAGCTCCCCTCTCCTCTAATCCTAGAGATTTTTGTGCTTTCTAAAATCAAGCTGTTTCAAATATGAATAAATCTGTATGCCAAACCCACCCTCTTCCCCACAAATACACATTTGAATATGAATGTCAGGGCCTGCACCATACTAAGTTTCTGTACGAGAGCATTCTTCCTATCTGGAGAAGCGATTTGACTTCTCTGTATTGCATTAGACCACTGTCATTAATGACAGAGGTGTCATTTTGATGTGATCTGTGAGGCAGTAGAAGCTTTGAAGTTGAAAGATAGAATAGACACGGATAAATTGTGCTCTGGGTATGCTGCTATTGCACTATTATTGCTGGCAATTATTTCACCAAGTGACACATCTGATAAGAAGTCATCCGCCTTGCTATGGAAAGAAATCGCAGTTCGCTGAAGCACATGGTAGATCAGTCGATTTTAAAGCCTGACAAAAAGCTCATTAGTTTTGTCCTGATCATTCTGCACCAATCTTGAACTCCTTTATGATTTTTCTCTCTGTTCCCTTTGTTTTCAGTTGGTTTCCTTTTCTGAGATAAAGCTTTCTCGTTCGTATTTTAGTGTTTGACCATTTGCTATTTATCTTTTCCTCTGTACTACTTTCCACAGCATGAGGTTTGTTAATGATGTTCCTCATCCCTCACTTAAATGTCTTAAGCAATGTCTATTTCTTTGTTCATCTCATAAAGTGGTATCTTACAACTTTTTTTTTTTTTTTTTTTTTTTTTTTTTTACATCCAGAGAGCACATGAAGTCTACCTTCTATGTCTAAATAGCAGTAGAACCCAGGTAATTAAATTTTATATTACTTTTAAGTTAGACATGATACAGGTGTGTTCCTTCAGCTATGAATTGTGGTTGAAAAACTGTGTTGTAGCATACTGGTATCATGAGGTTCCCCATAAAGTAAAAGCTTCAAATAATGGGGAGCATGTAGAGCTACTGGCAAAACACTGACTAGAACTTACTTATATCATCATAGCTTAGTCATCATAGGATGACAATGTATCTGTGATAGGGGAAGAGGGGGCAACAGAATGCAAGCAGGAATTCCTTAGATCAACTCTGTGATTGAGAAAAATATTGTTTAAGAACCTAGTGTAACAGGCCAAAATAAAAAATTCATAATTCATCATTGACTATTACTTTTTCTGATAAGAAAAACATCAAGTAAATAAAACTGTGTGTTTTACAGAGAGAAAACAATTATATGATAGATTTTTTGAATATATTATGAAAATGGGATATAACGAAATGAGACAGCCATAGTACCCATGGAGAGTAAACACTCTGGAGTATGCTGTTTGATTCAGACGCAACAATAAGTCAGTGGTCAGCAGCATGAGCTTTACCAGAACTGTACCACTCAGCCTGGGGATTTAAATATTGGAAGTCTTAGAAATAATATTATTTTTGCCCTAAATTAATGGTCTTAGTCAAGTCCTTACTATTATGCCTTCACAGCATTTATCACCAAGGGACAGGTGATTTAACTGTCTGGAGAATCTCAGACCCACTAGAAGCAGGCCTGTAGGGTAGAGGTGTGTTGATATAAGAATTGCTGGAGAATGATTAACTAATCCTGAAGCCTCCAACAACACTAAACAGATTACAAAAGATGGTGACACACTATGGCACACTAGAAAGAAAAAAAATAGCTACTAACCAGATCGTACATTAGTATAGTTATCTTTGTAATTGCAAGTACTTTTAATGGGAAGGGGGGGGGGGGGGGGGGTGGAGGGGGAAGTGGTGGTGAGGGCTGGAATTACATCATAGCTGAGGTCACACATAAACTCTCCTGTGGTCACCATGAAGCACACCTCAATGCCTTAGGGGGACAATAGGAGTAAATTTTGTATCCACCTCTTCCAAGATTGAGATGCACCATCAGCTTGAGGTGTAAAAGAGGACTTCTCTGATCTGTATTCTTCAGGTGTATTTCAACAGTAGAAAGAAGTATTATAAGTATTAACATACAACTTATGGTTACACATCATAGGGGGTAAAAGCAACAATGCTTTGCTGATAGAATGTGGCATTATTTTTGCTAGGAAAATGAAATGGAGCTTGGAATACTGTGACCTTTGTTAAAAAAAAACTCTAGGCATATCTTGGAATTTCCTATCAAAAGTGTATGAAAAGTGTGTTTTACAACAAAGAGTAGATTTTCACATCATTTATGTAGACGATTTTGACTTTTTTCAAGAGAAGGACACGAGGCTGATAGCTGGCTTAAAAAGTTTCCTTCACCCAATAAGCAATTGGTTTTATCCTGAGATGCGCAGTTACTTTTCAGTGAGATTTGAGATGTCAAATAAGTATTAAATAGCCTAGCTCACCGATTTCCCTACAAAACGCCCCACAGTCATTCAAGCATGCATTAAGAGGGCTATTTTTTGAATGTCCAGCTACAACAAATTGAATCAAATTATTGCAAAAAATTTTATATGCTTGGCCCTACAATCTTGCCTGCAAATTCTTTGGACAGATTCTAAGCCCAAAAAAGCATCTGCAAAACCGAAAGAGATAAATTGTTGTATCCTTGCAGAAACGCTGAAAGGAAACAATGAATGCTGAAGCAATTAGTGAATTTAAAAGGGTTTCTTCGTCATGCTTACCATCTATACAAACGTCTGAGTTCTCCAGCTACCAAAACCTCCCCCCCCAGCTCCAAATTCCCTCTTCTATTAAACCTCCCCAGCCATAAACGTCTTCACACTGAAGTAGCTCTTTCCCCTCTCCTTCCAGGCTCACAAGTCCATGTGTTTTGTAATAATTTGATTTTCTAAAATGATGTTTCTCAGGAAACCATTCAACAGTGTGAGGCTGTAGGTCAGGTAGCCTAACCTGATGACTTTCAGGATTCCTCTGGGTTTCAACATCTTCCACACTTTTTATTTCTGCCTCGCAAGTATGATGAAATGCTGGAAGATTACATTACCCAAGTAGAATATCACAGAAGCAATGAAGTTCGTGCATTATGAAAAGACAGAACAGAGATTGGCTGATCACATGCAGTGTGGAACTGAAAATTAATTTTTACAGCACACTTCAAGAAGTGTATCATAAGGAAAAGTTATCTTTGAAATGATCTCTTCCTTAGCAGGAAAATATTACATATGTGCAAATAATCACCTTTCTTGTCTTTAGCTGGTATTATACATTTATCTTTAAAGTAAAGAAACCAGTACTGTTCCCTTCAGTTCCAGACATTAAAGCACCACAATCCTGGATTTTAAGAAATATTTGCATTTGAGGTGTAAACCAGGAGGGTAGGAGAGGAGAGAGAACACCTAAATCAGCCTGCACACCTGGATTATGCATTCTACATTTAAAGACTTTGATCTACACTTAAACTAACACTTTCTGGTTTGTTTTTCACTGTACCTTGAGGTAATGCATTTCAAAATACATACTGCAGCCACCATCCAACAAGACGTTAGAAGCATGCTGGATAACATAAGAATGAAAAAAAAATCTGTTTACAGTTTCTCAGCAGTAAGAAACTTCAAATACAAAAGGTTATTTTACAAATCTTTACTGTGATTTGATTTGCAGTCCTCTGCAGAGACTCTAAAATGACAAAAATTTTAGAAATAAGAGTTCCTTCTTCCAAGCAGGAAGAGAAAGTGGGAACTGAATAAAGTCATAGAAAAGTGCTCTGGAGCGTTCATCTCTCTCCAGTACATCCACTGGGATACTCTGAACTCACTCTCCCACTGATCATAAGGTCTTTTGACAGAGATGGAAAGTGTCTGGTTACTGGACACTAGTGTCTAGCTGCTGGAAATAAATGAGGAAGTATAAACAGGCAAACTGCACCCACAGGTAGACAAAAATTTTGGCATAACAGATGTTCCAAAAAGAAGTTACAATAATATATTTATGTTTTTGGGCTTTATGGTGGATGGGATCCGGGAAACGTGAGAAGGAGTGATTTTAAAGCGATTGATCACGTAGTGGAGCCAGAAATAATTCTCAGGACCTGGCTTAGCTGCAGACAATACTCACTTCAAGTCCTCAAGGATTCATAATCAAAGTCTTCTCTAATGTATCCACAACTGCGTAAAATCTTTGCAGATGAAATCTGCTATGTTATTTCCTATTGTGTTATGTTTGGATGTCATTTAGTTGTTTGACCCATTCTTCTCAGCCCTCTCCCACCCCCCCTAAACCTTTCATAATCAGTTTATTAGATACATAATACATAACGCCTCTTTGGAAGGTCTTCCAAAAGCCTTTCAAACTCATTTGCTATATAAAAGATTACATAAAACCATTACACGTAACAAAGAAGTTCTGAATACTAATTCAGAATAATGGAGTCCATGAATCCTCAGAAAATCTGAAACTAAGCAGTGGTGTCAGGTCTGCAGTCCCTTAAAGGAGAAAGAGAGACAGCTAAGTGACAGAGGATAGACAGGAAAATATTACTTTACAGATTATTTTTCCCTCTTGGCCCTCTGGTGGGGACAGTATCTGCTTCCAACCCCTTGTCATCTTTAAGAAGATGAGGAGGAAAGGAGGAGAAGAAGTAGGATAAAAATTTGGATAATTCTATCAAATACTCCCCATGATACATAAACACTGTAGAGATTCTCTCACTTGAGTTACAAATGTGAGCCAGTGAAATCACCTGTAGGAAGCAATTACATAAGTTCTCTCTCATAGCAAATTCAAGCTAAGAAGTAACAGGTCCTAGCTATGCAGCCTCTGCAGATTTGCACACTAGAATGCCAGCGAACAGTCAGGCATCCAACAGGCCTAGCAAAGGGACCTGAATGAGAAACCACACTGTTAACACACTGTTAATTTGGGTTCAAAAACTCCCTCCAGCCATGCCATGCCCCAAGCAAGGTTCTCAAGCCAAAGCTCACATCAGAGCTTGCCTAGCTCAGCTCAGCTCTGAGTACGGCCAAGAATAAAGTATCTCTTCCAGTATAGGACAACAGAAGCCTCATTGAATAAAAGAAGCAGGATTGACTTGTGCCCTTCGTCTATCTGGATCACAGATTTGAGGCATTAACACAACAAACTTTTTGATGCTACTGGGATGCTTCATTGCATATTAATTCACAGCCTATATGCACATACAAAAGAACAAGCTGTTAGGAGCTTTTTTTAATCCCCACCTGTATTTTACCTGTTTTTAGAGCAGCTTCATATTCCTGTTTGAACCAGGCTCAACTTACAGCAGAATACTGTGGCACTGGCAGTCAATCCTCCAGTCTCAGATTATATGAGCTTCTCACATTTATCAGTCATCCTGTTTCAGGCTCCTTAGATCCTTCTTTTATTATATGGGCTCTATGTTTCAACAAGATGGATGAATGCCAAAAAAGGTACCACTGTTTAGGTTTCTACCGCTAGCTAGGTGGCAGAACTGATGCTGTTACAGTGAAGTTCCCTCCAGCTTTTTTTCTATAGCTGGAAAAAAAATTAGCTAAGTTACAAGTATGGTAAGCAGCTGTTTAATTGAAAGCCATATCCATGTATATGTTCAAAACCTCTTGATTAAGAAAACCTCACTCCTATGAGCCCTACAGCACAGGTCCTCATGATAAGGCTTAACTTTGAACTAGGAGGGAATGGGTTGTATCCTGAGGAGGTGGACCATAGCCTACAGCTACAGAGAGTGGGATTACCAGCTTATAGTAAAGCTGGTAATTATTACATTATTTTTATATTCTCTGCCTTTTTAGAAGATGTAATGACTATGTTTTGAGCTCAAGGCTACAGAACTTGCTAATTCATGAATTAGTGTATTTTTCAAAGAAGTGATGTGGTTCTTATTTAGGCCACATAAATTCATAGAGATTAGAAGCAGACTAATGCCAAACTATCTGACATACAGCAGTTTTTTGGATAGAGTAGTGCAAGCAATCAGATGATATATAGCTTTTCCTAATCAACAAACATCCCACCACTAAAAAACCAAACAAGAAAAAAAAAAGCCCATCCCGTCACAACCCTCAGAAAGCTAAATTTTGGTCGCAGATGAGTACATAAATGGACTCCCACCTATAGATATTATATCTTTTTCATATTCAGTCCATCGTTACTTCCTCTTTATATTTAGAGAAGGAGAAATAACTGATTCTATGCAAATCTGGCTGTATAATTTATGTTAGTCTCTCAGTGTGAAACATACGGAACACCAGGTGCAACTGCTCTGTAATTTGCTGCTTTAGTGCTGCTCAGCAAGCAATACTGCAACGGCATGACCCTACAGCATCAATACCTGCAGCTGTAAGGGATGTAATCCTGGCACACGGGCTGCCCACACCTGTTCTATCATTGCTGTCTGGTGGTAAGATTTCCCCCATCCCCCTGGTGTTAACTGTGCCTAAGGATTGTAGTGTTTGGAGAGAGACTGACAAATGTTAGCCATTATTATCATTTTTACCTTTATCATATAAGATCAGGGAAGCGAGCACAGTTGATCTACCAAACAGTATCAGTAGCAGATTTATGAAAAAAAGATCATATCACAAAATTTTTGTCACCACCCCTGTCATTATATGAATCCTGTTCCATTGTTGCAATCAAAACTGGTGAGACTGCACACATGACAGCTGGGACTGCTGGAAGGTGCAACAACTGCTATTTGGCTATGGACTCAATAAGATCTTCAATCGCTTTTGCCTCAGTCCTTAGAAATAAGCATGAACATCCTCTATGTTTGAAGAAAAATGGTAAATCTTCTACTTCCATACAGGTTTATTTACTTATTTTTAATGGGAGGTGCAGATGGGGCAAATGGTGAGACTATGGATAGGGACAACAGGAAAGAAGCTGGAATTTTTTGTTTATCATTTGTTTGCTTTGTTTTGTATTGGTGTAAGAGGATTATGGAAACTCTTATCTCCCCTTTGGGCTGTTAAATAGGAATTTCGTTTATGTTCCCCATCCCTAAAATCTAGCTCTTGATCAGAACTGTTTTTTATGTCCCACACCTCTGGGACATGAAAAAACCCCAAAAAACACCAACCAGCAAACAAACAAGGAAACGAAATCAAGCTTGTCTAAACAAAAGTACAGCCTTGCATCCCCTGTAGGTTTCTAGACAATGCACATTTTCTTGTCTCAAAAGAGTACCTTCATTGTGCAAATCTCTGCTTTTGGAATCACCTCTCCAGCTTGAATCATACACTTGAATTTAAATAACAGAACTATTATCACATACTAGAAAATACAATTGTACCCTAGTTCAGTCACTGTGAAAGTGTTGAAGGCTTGCCTCATAATCTGTAAAAGGTATGAGCAGCCTGTCTGGTCACTGAAGCCCCTTGCTAGTTAGGGATTTTTTGGGGAGGAGCTGCAGTGTGTTTCTCAATTTAACCTTTCTATCGATAAGTAATAGAACTGTAGATACTGGACTCTTTGGTCCAGTTTGATTCTCTATCTTTCCTCTCTGTGCTGTAGTATCTGATTAGTAGTATTTGATTTAGTAGCTTGGTGGGTAGGGATAGTGGTGTGAGGATGGTTGGACTAGATGATCTTGTAGGTCCTTTCCAACCTAATGAATCTATGAATCTATGAATCTAATAAGATCAATGATTAATTAAAAACATGATGCTCCTGTACTGAAAATTAACGGTGTTGACTTCAACAAGTTTATTTAAAATAGCAGAATCTCAAACACACACACACAGCATCTGCATGTGTGCAGATTACACTGCTATGCATACTCCCTATCTGAAATAAAAGGTAGCTAAAATTTCATAAATAAATTTAATATATATCTGTAGTGCTCTACTGTGTTAGAAAGTATAGCAATGATAACAGAGCAGAACAAGCCTAGGCTACAACAAGTGAAAACAAGCCGAAATACAGCAGCCATAGACACAAACTCTGAGAGGAAAAAAAACAAACAGAACTTACCTTTGGAAGATCTCACATAGGCAGAACTCTCCAGGGAGAAACCCTCATTTCCACTGCCAACCTTGAAATGAGGTCTGGGGAGGGTTGGATCCTGGCTCCACCTCTTCCAGTCACTCAGGTGCATTGAATGCACCTGAGCTCCCCTGGCTTGGCCCTGCCTTCCCATCAGGTGATCAATCACTACTTCAGGGTGTGACTTAGCATTCCTGCTATGTGAGAAATCAGAAAACTCTGTAGCAAAGTTATCGGTCCATTATTACCTGAGCTACTGGAAGTTTTCAAGAGATGCTGTGTTCAGTCATTTAGAGCAACCAAATTGTACTAGACTGCAGAAGTGTCTGATTACATATAACCAATATGAGGATGATATTTGTTACTGCAGCAGAACTATTCACATACAGCTCTCACAGATTCCTCAACAGCAGCTTGCGCTAATTATTATTAGAAAATTGCAGGTCTTGGAGAGTAAGTAAGAGAGTTTAGCAGCTGGGTCATTCTTAGTTCAAAGTATTAATAATACTGGGTTTGTGAATAAAGTATTATTGACTTTGTGATGCATGTAACATTACTTTTTAGGGCACAGACAGTCTCAAAGAGAAAAAGAAACCACAGAAATCTCCCCTTGTTTTAGAACACAAATACATAAATTTTAATCTGAGAAAAATACAAAATGAAACCATGTACAAGTTATGTACAAACCTTTTTTACAGGACAATATATTTATCACTGGATATTTATTACATATGACAAAGTCAGGTAGATCATTTCTGAGCACCAGCATTTGTTCTCTCTCATCAATCCACAATGATAAAAAGTAAAATGATGAAGTCATACTCCTTTTTCTTGATGAACTTACTTGTAAATTGGTAGCTGGTTCATAAAGCACTCTCCCCATGCCCACCCCAAACTATAACTAAATAGATGCAGAATTAAAATATATTGTATGCATAAGTGTATTTATTTTCTGAAAGAAGAAAACAAATCAGTCTTAGAAATGCTGAAGTTACAGTTATATCAAATTTTTGCTGAGGTTAGATTATTTGCATTGGTTAAGCATGTGTGTCCCAAGCAACACCATAGCAGAAGCAACATTTCTGAACTGCTATTTGAGGCAACTTCTGCTGACCTTTTTGTGTTGCTCCTTATAGTCATTGTCCAGTTAACAAAATGCTCATACGCCCAATTTTTAATTTCTCAAAAATCTACTTTTTTCTATTACATGTGCTCAACTGCCTATATCGGAAACTATAGAAATAATAGCAGAGAGGCACAACCCTATATATGTTATTTGTTTTGTTTTGTTTTTTAAGTTATAAAGCTCTCCTCTACAATGCACTGATTGAAGCAGTAAGAAGCTCCTCAATGAGGTGCTAATTAGATACAGCCTTACTCTTTCTTATATTCTTAATTCAGACACTATTGTTAATTAGACCCGAAGTGATAAAAATGTGTATTTCCTTTCTCCCCCCTACCCTATCCCTTCTCATTTGACAGTTAACAGTAGTACACCATTAGATAAAGCAGAGACATTAGACCAGCAGTCCTACCTATTGATTTCAGTGAAATTTACTTGGTTATATAGGTCACTGAACACCATAGACTATATAGTTTCAATATGGCCATATGTTCTACAGTAGAGAAGATCTATCTGTGCAGGACAGTTGCATTTCTAGTATAAATATAGCTTTGATAAATGCTGGGGTAGAATTGTCCACACTATAGGCCCATGTAGGGTCCTAGGCAGTGGCCACAGCTGAACATATCCATTCCTTTCTTCAATTCAAACAGGGGCCATTCCCGTACCTACTAATATTGCTCATTACAAAAATTCTACAGATTTTATGCTTTCTAACTGAACATTAAAAGACCTAGAAATGAAGCATGCGTTTACAACAGTTCTTGCTAAGCCTGGGATTGATAAAATACCTTTGTAATTTAAAAGAAATAGAAAGCAAATGTTGGGGAGAATGATGGTTCACATGGGAGAGATAGGAGAACGAAAGAAGGAATATCAAGAACTATCCTTTCACCTGACATCGGTTGTGTTTTTTCTCTTTTTTCATGACTGCCATTGTAAATAACAGAAACTTCCAGTCCATCGTAACTTGGGGAATGATTTCTATTTTCACTTTGTTCAGCTCTTCCCCTTTCACACACTTAGTTGCTTTATTTAAGTTCATTTTAAATTCAAAATGAAAGTTGGAACACACACACATTACTGATCCTGAAGAAATTCACAATGTTAACAGCCTTAAAAATGAAACCACACCTCAACTTTGGTATTTGCTCATTTCAAATACACTGCTATTCAAGAGCCTTAATGAACATGCTTCATGCTGAGAGCATGTGCTTGCTCTGTTTTCTGAGTCCATGTTGAGTCAGCTGTAACTGGGAAGAGTTAACAAGTTTACGAATTAAATGGTGAGTTAACACACAGTGAAAACAGACATGCAGAATTACCTATTTTTTAAGTTATTGCTTTTATCATGCATTAGTTTATGCATCCAGTTGTTTCAGTACTAGCCAGACACTGTAAACAGATGCACACACATACAAAACCCAACAAAAACAGTCCTTGTAAATGAGAATACATTCTTACACTTTCCTTTCATTCTCCTTCCCTATAAGGACTTCAAGAAACGAAAATACTTCTTACACTGGCAAAAACAAAACAAAACAACACCACCCCACCAATAGCAACCACCCCTCCTTGCCACCTGTCAATCTGTAATAAAAGCTTAAGATGCACTTGCTGCAGTGTCTCATTCAGTATTACATACAAACCACATTTTCTCTCTTCTGTGTTTGGCCAATGACAGTTGCACCTTTTCCTATGCATGTTTGAGTGATTGTGTTACTTCTTTTAAAATTAAAAAAAAAGTGAATAATTAAAAATATATACATATATATATTTAGTGTGGCTACATCTTGCACAGCCACAGCTCCTACAGCAGCCTGTAAGCTGGTAAATGCTCAACACTGGTAAATGCTCAGAACCAGTTTGAGAAATCTGTGGTGCTCAATAAGGGTGAACATGGGCTTCACCACCATAAATCTCATGGCCTTCACCTTGAAAAAGCAATGCTTCTTTTTTTATCAAACATAAATAGGAAATAGCTATATGCTAGGGATGCCCTGGGTTTCCCTGACACACTCAGTCCTTGCCCCATGCTCCTGTCTTTTGGGCTAGCAGGGCTTGTAGAGTCTCTTTGTACCATAGGTGGAATAGTGACCCATGGACAAAAGAACTTGTATTTTGAGCCACATTCACATTCTGCTGTTTGACCAGAGCTGTTGAGCTGAAATAACAAGAGCTGTCAACACAGGGATAATATTTTTGGAAAGCCTTTGTAAAAATCAAGGAAATGGCATAATTTCTTCTATAATTGAATTCTCCATATTTTTTTTAAGAGGCTTTTTTTCAATAAATATATTGTGTATCAATAATCTTACAAGCAACAGTAAAACAGTCACAGTGAGACCTTTAACATCACATTTAGGCTCTGAAAGTCTTTTTTCCACAGTGATGTTTGCTGTGCTTGTAAGTTGGAGGGTGTGCACTGTGCTTTGCCCAAAGCTTTGGGGGCTGAATTAAATCACCAGACACTAAACAGGGCCCAGTAGGCTTGTCAGCCAAATGCAAGCAGGTAAGCATGTGCATGTGTGAGGAGAGGCCAGCAGAATGCTGCTGCTGCAACGCCAATGTATAGCCAACCAACAAACAGCTTCTTTTTGCTCAAACCAGGCAAGACTGATAGGTACAATCTCTCAATGTACTAGCCTGTAAGTAACATATATCCTTTCACTTTGTGTTTGTTTTCCCCTCACCCCTCCGTGAAACAATGCTGTGCTTCTCGTGATGATTCTGGCTGGTATCAAAGACTAAGACAAACCCCAAACATGTTTACATGTATCCATACTTGGATGTACATGTCAATACATATGTGAACACAGACTCACATATGCACACACAATCCAATACCTGATTTATGAAAAATTGGTTAGCCTGTATTGATCATGCATGCAACTAATGAGAAAGTTAGAATCCAGTTTCTTTCTCTTCTCTTTTGACAGAAGTTAAAAAATATTTAAAAGGCTCAAAAATTTATTTCTCCATCAACCATCATGTTTCCTGTCACCTATCACTTAGACCACTTTCTTAGCCACTTGCCTTGATGTAATAGAATATTTCCAAACATTGGTGCTAACGTTATTGCAGTGTTTACTGGCTGCAAGCAAAAGATTTCAATGAGGCTTCCTGCTTATCCTCTGCCTAATTGCCAGAGGCCAGTCCTGAGTCTCTGATCACCAAGAAGAGGAGCAAGTAAAGATCACAGATTACTCTTAGGTTTTCTACAAATGGGAAGTGCAAAAAATATACTTATACCCGTGTTTCTCTGTTTCTTGCTCTTTGTTAGCTGATTTACCTTCCTACCTTTACATATAGAGTAATCGAGCTTGTTCTTTAGTTGTGTACAGATGGCAGAATGGCATTTTGATGTATGACAGTTAAACTGGACAGACACACAGACCTTAGTGATGTAGAAGTATTGTGTTTGATTCATTACTGTGTTTTATACCTTGAGTACTAACTTCTGAAAGAAGAATATTCAGAAATTGCACTGTCTATGATAAAGTACACATACAAGTAAACAGCAGTCTTCTAAAAAATATAATTCATGTACACGTGTGTAAGTCAAACATAAATTTCAGAAATTCTCCTGTATAGAGGACCAGCTTTTTTCACTGTGGTTAGTAAGAATGCAGTTCATAAATGAAAAAGGAGCACTGACTTCAAAGTAAAGGCTTAATGTGACCCAACACAGAAACTGGATGCAGATTATAGCATGTTCATAGCTTAAGTAGTAGAGATTGGAAGAACTCACCAAAATTGTCTTTGTTTTGGGAACGTGAAATGTGATAACCACGGTCTAAATAATTGTAATGAAGAACTGCTTAAATTGTTTTGTTTCTTTGCAGGAGAGTGAAATATCCTAAACAATCCAATTTTACAGATACTGTATAGAAATTCCTGTTTTTTGTTTAAATAACTACTCTACAAGATGTAACAACAAAGTCATCACAGTCCAAGAAGTCACTCCAGAATAAAGCCTATTAGGTGGTAGTGTGGCTATATTTGTACCGCAGCCAGTGAACAAACATTGAAGCTGAGATAGTTTAGCTTAAATGTTGGATTATATAGTGGACATACTTGTTTTCACAATAGATCAATATCATCTGCTTTTTATTTGTTTGACTCACTGATACTTCTCTAATGATAAAAATATCACGGTGTGTTTCATCGTGGTATTTCACAGTTCTGCAAAATTACAAAGCCTCAAGTTGACTTGCACAATGGAAATCTGCTTTTCCTGATGATTGGGTCCTAGGTTTTTGTTTTAATCCTCAATAGCACAGCCTTTTTTTTTTTTTTTTTTTAAGTTTTCATTCTTTTATTATTCACACAGTTGTGTCAGATGTTGCTGATCTGAGATATAGAGAGCATTACTGAATCATTTAGAACATCAAATGCTTGGGTGAATAGATACTGCAGCACAGATATGAAACATCACATCTTTGTCAGATGGCTATAAAGCTTGCTGGCAACTTTGTGAAACTGCTGACACAAAAGGCACCTGTCAAAGGCCTTTTGTAAGTTAATATTATAGATACATTCATTACTTTTACTTTGATTTGGTTATTTCTGTACTTTTGTATCTGGTATACCAGAAAAGTAAAATGAAATAAAGAAATAAAGGAGGGGAAAAAATGCTAAAATATGATGTTGCTTTGTACAAGAGTCAACTGATAGATTATGCTGAGAGGTTGTGAAACTGAGGCTAAGCCACGCGTTTCTATTCTGACCTGAACTCATCAAAGGAATTTCAGTGTAGATCCCACTGAAGTGTGCATTATCACCGAAGGTCTGGAGATAAAGCTGACTGCTGATGAGGAGGCATTTAAGTCAGATAAGCAAGACAGATACGGGACCATCAGCACTTCTGAAGTAAGAAAACAATAAAATATGATAGATGAGAAGGCTTATGACTTACGAGTTCATGCACTGTTTATGCACTCTGGCTTAAAGCTCTGTAATAGGTGGCAAAAGAAGAGGAACTGCCTGGAATTACTAACAGCTGATGGCTGACGGGCAGCACAGAATCACCAGCCTTGCCATTTATAACATTTGCTGCCTGTGAGCGCCTTGCACTCTGGCTCAGGGCAGTATTTGCTATGCTAAGTGACACAGGGGATGCAGGGCTTCTGCAAGGATTGCTCAGTGTGTTGTGGCTGGACCTGACCATGGTCATGGAGGTGAGCTGTGTATGGTAATAAAACAAAGGACAGAATGTTACACGTACAAAAATATGACTTTCAACTTTGAAAATAAATACGTTCAGTTTATTAAGAGCTGGTGTCAATGCTGAACAAAATACACATCCTCCAGTAAAGAAACATGTTGGTGAACTTTTTTTCTTTTTTTTTTTTTGATTTACTAAAATACAAGTTGGACCTTTATATATTTATTTTTAAAGGTATCTTTTGTCTCCCTTAATTTTATGTCCTTATTACTGCGACCATCATTCTCCTTTAAGCCAAAGACTGAGGTGTGGTTGTTTTTTCTAATATTTCCTAGGAGTCTGGCCACATATGCGGATTTTTTTTTTTTTTAAGGGAAAATACTTGACAATGAAAAAAAAAAGAAAAAAATATTTTTTTCTAATAAATAAAAATAATTTAAAATGCTAGAGGCTATACATGACTAGTTCTGATTATGTTCATTTATAAATGAAATAATAGTTTCCAAAATACGTGGAAGCAATATTAAAGGCAGACAAACAAAGATCTGTCTACTTTATTTTCCCATTACGCTTGCCCTTCGTAACTTCTCCATCACTGGTTCAGCATGTAAGAGGAATAAATGTCACATCACCATTCATGAAGTTTGTCAGGCTTTAAAAAAATAGTTCTGGCCTCGAAGGAGTCAACATTCATCTTCAACTTCTCTGATTGGTGGTATCAAGCTGCTTGTCGATTTGTATTGATTGATCTGATTGGCCATGTGGGTGCTCATGGGCTTGATTTGAATGTTTCTGGGATAGGCATTATCCGGCTCATCTGTAAACCATTTCTTTTCTGCTAAGAAGCAAAATGGGTAGAGACAGAATAAGGAGGGAAAATGAGAATTCTAATTAGTGAAGCACGCAGAGACACAAACACCAAAACAAAAGAGGGGGGTAGCAGTCAGTAAAGTTTATAGAGAAATGACAATCAATAGAAAGTGACTTTGACTAATTAATAGCAATACAGTGCATTAGATTAATACCTCTGAAAATACTCTTTATGGATGGAGCATGACACATTTGCACATTTGATAGATGTTAAAGAAAACTGGCAGTTTGCTTGTCGTGAGAGCTCTTTTTGTTTTCATGCTCAAGTGAATGCCCTGTGAATCATTTACTGAAAAAAAAAAAAATGGTACAAATAGAAAACTAAACTGAGAAGCCAGGGAGAGCAGGTGAGGTAAGGGTTGTGCGGAAAAGAGCATGTGAGTCCAATACAGAGAAGTACCTCAACAACTGGGGGACTTCTCTGTCATGTTTCAGACTGAAGGTGTTTGCTCACATGCAGAGGAAGACCTGGAGGATGTCCCACAGGCCCTGGTGCTGCAGGTGGTAAGGGCTCAATTCTGAACAGATCGGTTGTGACATATGACAGCAAGGCACAGGAAGCAAGGATTTACTTAAAGAAATATTAGTGGGGTCACCGATCCTTTGTCATGTTTGGTCAGAGCCTGCTTCCATCATTGTGGGAAGAATTTTATGGCGCTGCTCCGGGGTAGGCTGGGAATGGTGTGGGAAGGAGGCAGGATACTGAGAGATTGTAACACTGCAGCACTCCTTCACTGTTGCAACCACTGTTCTGCATTGCTCATAATGGAGGTATGGACAAAAGCATCACAAAACTCACAAAAATATAAAAAAGGAATTCCTTAAGCCCTTTACAGTGCAAACGCTGGTGTCACTCCTTAATACTACCTATGTAGCTTTGCAAGATATCTCTACTGAGTACTTAGTGATGCCTCAGCATCATGCAATTTATGGTCATCAGGTGCTTGTTCTACGATCCACTGTGAGCAGGGTTTCCCCTCACCTACCTCCCTTTCTCTCCTTATCCAGTTTCCAGAGGTGGGTGTGCAGAGCAGTGAGCTCAAATGATGCTGGGGATGGGATTTTGCAGCTGTGGCACTTTCATTGTTACATGCCATGTTCAATGCATGCCACATCAGAGTGGCTGTGCTTACATTTATGCAATACTTCTTATCCCAGTGGGGAACTCAGAATGCTTTGGCAGTTTCACCGTCTCACTACATAATACAAACTAGCACTTCAGCTTATCCCTGAAATGCCTCTATCTCTGGGCTGGAAATAGAAAGAGTGGAAGGGGTGCTCCTTTATTTTAAAATAAAATAAAATGAAAAAAATAAAATATAATAAAATTTAGACTAAAATAACTTCAGACCAAGCTCAGGAGGTGGAGCTTAGAACAGAAACTGAAGACCAGGAAAAGTGAGAGACAACTATTCAGGCACAGATATGTAAAAATAAGCAACTAGCTGTGAAGTTAGGGCGCTGAAGAGGATTAATTTCCAGAGTCACTTGACTCCTCAGTCACTTTGTTGAACACAAAACTTATAAACTTTTACCTGCTGTAGATTTTAAGCATCTACTTGCAACACTGTCATGATTTTAACCCCAGCAGCAAACCCCAAAATCAGAAAAGCTAAGCCATTATTTTTACTGACATATTTGTTACTTGTCCTTATGCATTTAAAATAATAAAATAAATAAATAAATAAAGAAGTTGTATCATTAATTGTGAATTACTGAAGTAGAATGATTGTAATAGTTTTCCTGACATAATCAAAAGTATTATTTTCTTCTTTTGGAAATATCTTACTCATTTTGGATGAAGGCAAATATTTTTCTACCTGCTTAAAGTTGCCTGAGCCTGAGGAATGTTTTTTTTTTTTTTTCCCATCTCTCTCTCTCTTACCTATTATAATTAAGTTTCCTTTGATTTGAACAGATTGGACGATAGGAATTCATAATGTTACATCCTGCACACTGAAGCTAACTGATTAAGTGCTTTAAATTATTCTTCCTGACAGAATGATAAAGTTACAATCTGTTCAGAGATGATCTACAGCTTGCCAGACTCCTACTGCTTCTTTCTACAATCATTTATCTTTTTGTCAAGCAGTTAAAAAAAAATAAAAAAATAAAAAAATCCTCAATTCCATAGATCTTTTAAAGTCATCAGAACATCTGAATTATTAATGAGACTTTAAGGGAATGGCTCCTGATGGGGGCTGGTTTAAGAAAGGTTGTAGGAAAAAAATCTAAGAACGTGTACACATCAAAATAATTTCAGCTCCATTTAAAAAACCATTTAGTTCAAGTGTGACACATGAACCATTATGCATTTGTGAAAACCAATTTTATGTGATCTACGATTAAACTAACCTTTCAGAGAGGTGTAAAGTGTGATGGTTATCATGTTTTAAAAGCCTTGCAAGATCACATAAACAATTTCAAACTAACAGTTTTCTAATGGTTTGTGTTTAAAATGATTTTGAGGCAAGTTAAGCACTGTGAACTTTTATCTCTAGCTTCTTTTTTAACATATGGTACACAAACTTTCCTTACAAACAGAACTTGCTGCAAGTTCATGCAATCTCATGGCAAGAAAGGAAAGCTGGTGTTGCTCAGCAGCTAGCAAAAAGCACTTGCTTTGCCTCTGCTCTCCCTGGAACTGCAAGACAAGGTAATTATATGTTAATCTTTATAATAAAACTCATGTCCAGGGAGCTGATCCTTAGAAAGTGACACCATAAAGTCTCTTCATCCCTTCACCTGGCAAGTAATAAGTACAAAATATAATTAGTAAATGCATAAACCTGTAGATTATTTTCTCTGACTTTGTTTACTTTTTAAATTTCATTTTGCCAGTGCTGAAACCTTAATTCAGGCGTTAACATCTCCAGCATCAGTGCTCGGACCCAGCTTTACATTTCTCCTGTCCTTTTTCTACTGTCCAAATCATTTTTGATCATATAATGACAAAAATCCTGGAAGGCCATTACCCAATATACTTACCTTTGAAATGGGAGGAGTGACTTTCCTCATCTTTACTTCCGACATATTCTGCTCCCAGTTACTAAATACCTTTCTTGAAACCCTTACACACTTTTAAGTCCTTTTTGTTATGCTTATAGTCTGCCAAAGTCTTAGCACACATCTTTACACACCTTAATAAAACAACAAACACTTTTTCCTTAAAAATATAGATTTTTTTTTTAATAAAGACTTTAGATAATTATTTTTCCACTAGAATGTGAGTAGTCCTCTGTCGTGTCCTGTTTGCTTCTCCTCTTTTAGGCACATGCATATTAATCCTTACCATATGTATTTCTACATTCCAATGAGAACTAGTTTTCGAATTTATTTTTTTTATAAGAGCTCTTCAAGAGAGTTACAGATCCTCTTACACTATCTGATGGATTTCCTTTTGACACCATCACTTGAGAGATGTTGGAATGGCTAAGTAATTTCAGAAGTATCACAGAGCGGAAAACAATTACCATCCTCTCAGACATACACTTGTATTTGTAATGGGTTATCAGCATCCAAATGCATCCATTTGGTCTTAAGGGCTTTATGCTTACATCACAAACAAATAAATAAGTACTAATAGCTTGTGTAAGACCTCCTTGCAGCATAAAAACACATCAATAATTAAAAATAAAATGACTGAAATACTTCAACTTGTATAACACTCTCACAGTTCCCTCAAACAGTTTTTTTTTTTTTTTTCCCCTCGTTCTTTAAAAGTTCTGGACTGAGTGACCACATCTGAATAAATGCCACTGAGAAATGCCTTCTCAATAGGGCCGAGGCAAAAAAGTACCAGCTGAAGATGACACAAAGTTTTACCTCATCTGTATTCTCACCATAATCCCAGGTTACCTTACAGTTGTTTAAAACAGGATTAGTTTTTTTTTTTTCAGTTCACGACACCAGCTTCAACTGAGGCTGACTGGGATGCCTTTGGTAGTCCCACAAATAAGTTTAAAAGTTAAGCCAAAAACTCCTGCATGCGATTTCTTTCTGTATTAGAAAAATAAAAGCTTCTCCACCTACTTTTAAGTTCTAGTTTGGCAGATCAATATTTTACATGAGGTAGGTGGGAAGTAATTTGCAGGAACAAAGAAGGAAAAAATTATTCTCTGTCAGCGCCTTTGTTTGGTCCAAGGCAGCTTAAGTTTGGGAGAAAAGTACTATTTTGGACTTGGTCTTGTTGATTTTTATGTTTTTAAAATAGCAAAATAAATTCTACTTTTGACAATGGAAAATGCCTGTCTCTGCCAGTGGAAACCCATGCCAAATAGGTGTGCCAGATCCTCTACAGTTAATGACTAACCTTTCAATTTCATCAGTATATCTGTGTCAGAACATCATCTCTTCGATAAACAACTATCTGATCTGTATCACTATATTTTGTGTGAATATTGTACATGGAATAACTGAAAGTAAGAACTAATTCTGCAGACTTAAGGTCAGAAGACAGAAGAAAATTAAATTTCAGAATGATCTGAAGAATTTAGATTTGCACCCATATTGGGCATTCTTCTTTTTTTGTTCATGAAATAGACGTTTCTCTAATATAGACTATTTATGTTTCTTGTTTGAGCTACACATTTATACAAATACTATATTTTTAATAAAATCATTATTATTTAGTAGGTGACAAGTGGCATCATATTAACACCCTTCCTTCCTCTACTAAATGGAAAACAGATAAAACATTAATGGGAAAGCATTTAGGTGTCAAAGCCATTAACATTCTTCCAAAATGCAAAACTGCTCTCCACTATCTTCAGTCAATATTGCCAACATAAAAAGATGCTCATGAACATACACAAGGGATGGGAGAGAAGAGAGGGGAAGAAAGGAACTGAAATGAGGAATGAGAAATTAATGTCTGCACCAGGATAGGCATCTTCACTGAGTGGGAACCTGGGTGTTTATAAGAGGACACGTGCAATTAGAAAGGCAAGCTGATGAGAGGATAAAAAATAAAACAGGGTTGAGCAACAGCAGCAGCAGCAGCAGCCAGTTTTACTTCTGGTTTGAGGGAAAAAAAAGTTAAAAAAAAAAACAACAATCAACCAAACAAACAAACAAACCAATAACTGAATAAAGTTTTTAACTACTTTTTTGTTTAATTCCACAAGTTTTCACAAGGACAAAGTTATAGAAGGAAACCCACAGCAGTTGCTAGGTCATGCAGAACCATTAATTGTCATACCTTGGCCCATTCTATTCATCCTTGTTGCACTTTAGAAAAAGAAGTAAGCTATGTAAGTTTTACAATGCTTTTAAATTCTCATATTTCCCATTGAGCACTTTAACTGGCACATCCTTGTAGAAATAAATATTCTTAGGAAAAAACACGTTAACTTTCTTTGCAAAAAGAAAAACATGAATTTGTCTTTATGATCAAAAGCAACTGTAATATATTCATTTGTAGGGGACCAACCAAAATTTGCAACATATTCACTGACAGGACTTACAGCTGCATTTGAATGCACACACACATATGTACTGTATTCCAATTGTTATGCTTAACACTGCTCAGTGGCTCTCTGCAGCCCACTTGTATGGTTACAGGTTTTGTCAGTAAAAGTGCTTGGCTTCATTGTCAATTCACACAGCAAGCAAATCTTCAAAATTATCATGCTTGGGAAAGGGGAAGGTAAAAAACAGCACTAACCATAAAAGCACCTTGTCTGGGTTGGCAGATACAATGCTAATCACTCCCATGTCCAAGTATTTTTTTCCCTCTGCATGCTTTCTTGCTGGTAGACAGTGAAGGTGGCACGAGTCCCCAGCCTTCCTACCCATCACCCTGGGAACCTCTTCACACAACCTAGAACTATTTCTAGATTTTAGAAGGTTGGCATTTGAAATAAAAAAATAGATCTCAAGTATCATTTTTGTGGCTTCCTAGGATTGGTTTATTTCCTCTACTTTATGTAACTCCATGCAACAATCCGTTTGGCTGGGTGAGTCATTGGTGAGGAATACACAAGTGCCTAGAGCATGACGCTTCAGTACAGTGTACGTTTCCACCCCAGTTTTCTTATTCTGCTCATTCATTAGCTATTTTGGCACAGCACCTTTTCTTCCCAGATGGGAAGGAAGCTGAGATCTTAAAGGCACTCAGTTGTCCTCCCATGTATTCCTGCTTACCATGTACTGGCACACACCTGCTGAAAAGAACCGGCTAAAACATGGCTAGGGATTTCTGGAGGATCTTTGCATATCAGGACTCTCACTGGAAGACTTATACCACCACTCTAACTTTGGAAAGTTAAACTACCATCTGGGGAAAGGAATAAGGTCCCTGGGGAACTGATACTTAAGCATAGAAAAATGCTTGCTCTTTTCTGAACATTATTTATTCTGTACATAAGGTGACTAATTCACCTTTTAAAGATGTAAAAGTCCCAGCAAGGCAATTTTTAATGACTTACATCCAATATTTATGATACATATGGCTTTTTATCCCAAATGTCAAAAGTGAAAGAAAATATAGCTATTCATGTGGCAGTATAAATAGACAGAATAATAATTTAATATGCAATTAGACTCTTCCTAAACTTAAATTAAAACACTGGAGTTTTACAACCAGACAATGTCAATGTTAAAGGGAAAAAAGCACTATCTCCAAATGCTAGTATTATCGAGAAAGTCTTTAAAGAAGCAAAAAAGTCCCTGATTTTGCTTTGGTATACAGCAGACGCTTAACAATAATCCATACAAAGAGTGTGAGCCCTACACAATTTAAGCGCAGCGAGTGAAAAAGCAGTAGTTGTGTTGTTATTTGTGTTTGTTTTTTTGTGTTTTTTTTTTGTTTTGTTTTGTTTTTGGTGTTCGTTTTTGGCAATAGGTTAATTTTATAAGCTTCAAATAAATGTAGCAACTCCTGTAAATACAATTATAAAAACCTACTGCAACATACGCCAACACTTCTGTTCTGCACTAAATGACTTTCTTTGTGTAACTCTAACATTAAAAACAAGTGTTCATGTTAAATATAATCTGTTTTCTGATATGCAAGTAACTGCAGTGAGTTATCTATGCTTTCAGTGTGCCTATTGGTTTTGGACATTTTTTCTCCCCTAGTACCATAAATAACTTTTGGTCCGTCTGCTTTGTTGCTGTTGTGATTAAGGGTTTTATGGTGGTGAAATAAAAATGACAATCACATGCACACTGTCATACATATGCAAAATATGTGTACAAAAAGGGAGAGCTCCATGGGAAAACAGGGAACATTACTGTTGGAAACATTAATTGGGGAGAATGGGTGGTGAATGCAAGTTTCACACACAGTGGGAGCAGATACACATATCAAAGTCTATCTTCCTGCACATACTTCTGTTTTTCCCGGGAATCCCTGGTCTTGGTGCGGTTCGGCCGATTTGCTGTGGATGGGATGGAGTGAACTGATGAGCTCTTCTTGCTGGAAGAATAGGAGGAATGGGAGGAATGAGAAAGACTGGCCCGGGACTGGCCAGCATTGTGGTCAAATTGCATCAAACAGAAGATCAAGTCTGTCGGCACAAGCTCAAACTCATATGGTGGGTTTGTGATAACATAACTGCAAAGAAAGAAAGAGGAAAGTATGTTTAGATTTCACCCAAAATTTTCTTCTTGAGGTGTTATCTCATGCACATTTATAAAGATTTCTGAATGTCTATTGATTTTAGTTCACATAAAACTGCTTTTTTTTTTTTTTTTTTCCAGTGCCTTCTTATGTCAGATATCACTCTGAAAGTTTGCTGAGTGAAACAGACATATTGACTGAGCAGGATGTTCTCCAAGGAAACCACATCAGGACTTTTCAGAGAACATAGCATACAGCTTAGCTCCTAGCTTACACTCCTCTCTCTAGCTACATTGGAATGCAGTGACTCTAGTACACAGTTTCACATACTGATAAAAAGAAAACAATATACCTACCAGCAATGGCACTCAAAGGTGAATTTTAAATGCAATGATATTTAAGTATATACTTAATGATTATTTAAATAATGTCAACTGAGTGAGGATTATTATTATTTGTTTGCATTACCACTATACATAACACAAGTTAAGGAAAATTTATAAGTAATTTCTTTTTTCATTTCATTTGTGGATTCATGACCTCAAAGGCACTAATAAAAAGAAATCCACGGATCCTATAATGATAAATATACATATACAGGTCTGAAACAAAAACTTTATCAATCTCAATGATCCCCCACCTGTAACCAAACATCTTTCAAAGACAGGAAAGGATTTTAGATCATACTGCTAAAGTCTTCCATGTGTGTAAAAAGCATTGTATGTGAAAAAGGCAATAGGAACTTTCTTTATAAGAAAGGAGTAAGAGTCCTGAAACACACAACTTCCGTTCAAATTCAATGCTGGCAAGATATCTGGCTTAACTGCCTCAGGAACAGCAGTCACTTCTTAATTCAACTAATATTCCCAAATAAACTAAGTACTGAGTAAATCTAAACTAAAAGTCATTTTTTCTACACTGCTTGTGCAAATCATTATAGATGAAACCACTTCACTGAGATGCAGTGTTGCTCATTGCTTATTGCCATGTCCAGACAACAATGATGCTTTCTGTAAACGATGAAACAGTAATGGAAGGCATAATTATGATAGTTCTGATGTGAGTTTATTTAGTGGGTGCACATTTCAAGTAAGCTGCTAAATAGCCTTTGGTTGATTAAGATTAAAATGTATCCATTCTGTTTAAAGCACTGAGTTCAGCCTCAGTTCTACAAAATGTAAAATGCAGCCTACCAACAAAGGAATCTCCATTTATGGGAGGAAATGATCAGATAAAAACTATGACTCTAACAGCTGAAGTGTTATCACAAAGTACTCAAAGAATTAGCTTTTTTTGTAGAATTATTTAAAAAAATGGAGAAATTGACTTTACATTTCTTACAGGCATTAGGATATCCTCATCCAGAAGTCTGAAGAACAGTGAGGGAGATGTTCTAAGACCAGACTTACCGTTTAGTGCACTGGCTGGGAGTACTTAGATGAGCATCTCTTAATCGATAAATTCCAAAGCAAAGCATATTGTATGTTTTCAGTGCTTTACAAAATAGATCTCCATAACAGCCTCCATCCTAGGAAAGAAAGAAAAAACAACAAAAAAAAGAAAAACGAAAAGAAAGATGCTGTTTTTTTTCTCTTTTCTCATTTAAAAAAATGACAGAGAACTGGATTTTTAGTAGGAGTTTGTACCAAAACAACAATGTATAGACAGTCTGTTTCTGTCACAAATGAGAATCTCTTATCAAAGCAAATGAATAAACTAAATGTTTAACTTCAAATAAGTAATTACTTAAAGTAATCATTATTTTGGAGAACCTAGGTCCATGCAAAGTTGCTCAACTTGCAGAAGTTAATCATCTGTTTTAAGACAGAAATGCAAATTTTGGTATTAAAGGATGTGCAATTCTACAAATTACATTAATTGTAGTTTGAAAATTGTTAGTATTTTTGACCCTCTTAGGTAGCAGTTATGTTGTCATCTTGACAAATAAATTCACCGAGCAGCACACCCAAAACAAGGATTTCAAGAGTTAAATAGTTACATCTCTCCCCCTTTAAAATAGCAATGATATGTATGCCTATTTCATCAGCGATATAAAATAACTGCCTTTAGTAGAGGAAACATTAATTTACATTTGATAATTTG
The DNA here is from genome assembly GCA_036925125.1 of Oreortyx pictus. Taxonomy (NCBI): domain Eukaryota; kingdom Metazoa; phylum Chordata; class Aves; order Galliformes; family Odontophoridae; genus Oreortyx; species Oreortyx pictus. The sequence continues at coordinate 14,355,286 of JAUPFR010000008.1, read as the reverse complement.
CATATCTAAAACATTGATTCTTACTAACGAGTGTTTAATACATTCAGTGTTCACTGATACAATGCAGTTGAGGCTCTGGCAAAACAGCAGTTGAAGAACTGGTATTGTTCATTTTATGTGTGAAAATGTTACCCTGAGAGCCCATACGTTTTGATGAGATATTAGTTTCAACTGTGAACTTACTTTTACAGGTATTGACAGGCTTTTTAGTTCTACCTATGTGCTCTCATTGGCTTTAATTCTTAATCTAGTGTTTCTCAAGAAGAGTACAAGATTTGGTCCAGAAAACATTTTTAAATACTACTTTATCCAAGCACGCCATTCTTAAAAGTGTTCTACTTTTAAATTTTAATTAGTCTTAGGAGAGTTGAGTGAAAGTGTCAGAAAATTAGGATTTCACAAGTATTTTAGTTCATCCAGAAAAAAATAAACAAACAAAAAAACCCCAAATATTACAGTTTTGTTCCAAAGAAAGTAAGTGCACTAGAAGAACTTAAAGCTCTATGCAAAGATGAAATAAACTCATCAAGTCCCAATAAGGGTATAGATATTTTTCATATTTAGAGTGGATTATTATTAGGATGGTTATTTTCTCCAAGACAGCTCATTCATACCTTTGCATGAGTAATGTGAGCCATAGGACTTTTCACTCTGCTTGAAATACTCAGGAAAGTAGACTAGCAAGTATGTAACGTCTTAAAAAGCATAGACAGATTTTTAATTCAGTCTTACAGAAAATAAACAGACTTTATACCAGCTTTGATCCTACATCTGTCTCATGATCTTACCCCTAGGTCTGCAAATGGCCCATCATACAAAGCCAATTGAGCAACTCGACACCTGTCCCTGTTTGCAAGTGTCTGGGGCGTACTGTAACCTCCTCTCAAAGCATTTTCCTCAGCAATCAGTGCTTCCAGCTCTGGTGTGGCTCCTCCTGTTACCAATGTCCGTATCAGTGTGAGGATATTGTCATTGAAGTATGTCTGCAGAGATAAAAGAAAGCTCTTTAAGCAAACACCATTATAGTCACAACTGAAGACATCCAAATTACAACTTTTCTGGGTTTCTGCTGTTTAAAGTTCTTGGCTGTCTCTTCAAATAATTTTATATAGAAAGTGAAAAGACAGCAGCCTCCAATTACTCTATTTTCTTCTATCCCATTATGCTTCTATACTAGATCCTTCCTTTTAAACACCAATTCTGGTTGGTTTTTACAAAAATTTGAATGATTTATGTTTCCTATAATTGGCATTAGTAGTGATGCAATGACTGCTTTCCTTCTCATTGCCTTCATGTCTAATAATGGGCTTTAGAACATGTAATTGTAAAATTCAGACCACATTTAAAGCTTACACAGGCTAGATTGCCTTTTTACTCTTGTCACCAATTCGTTGGGGAGCTGCCTTTGCGCTGCAAATGTCATTACTTATTACTGTGGCTGGACTCTAGCAGTCTAACCGAGGTATTGTACTAAACATCTTATTACGAGACTTGACAGTGTTCAGACATAAGCATGTATCAATTAAACATCTTGAGTTCATTCCAGATAAATGTATGATGAGTTTGGGATCCTGGTGGTCCTTTTAAAAAACTCTAGGGTATAGGGTAAGTGTGGTTTATTAGGAAAGATTTACTCCACACTGACATTTTGCCAGCATCTGTAGCATTGCTGGTCTGTCAGGCAAACAATGAGCATTTTAAATATTAATTTAATGCCAGATGAATGACTTTCAAGTTCACTTAAAAGTATACTAGTATAGTTCAGAGATACACAGTTAAGTATCTGCAGTGCAATGTGCTGGGCAAAAAATAATGATCACCAGAAAAAAGACCCCATCATTTACAATGACACCAATGTCTGGGTTTTCAAAAGTGTTGCAAGCGTAGGGAACATATGAAAAGAAAATGGGCTAGCTGTAGTGTACATGCGATTCACACTACTGGATTTATGACTTCAGTTGAATTTAGGACTTGGACCAAATGTAATCCAATGACATGAAAATGAATACTGCACTCTCAAACAATGTTTGTTGTGCAAAGATCTCAATAACACTTTTCTCTGAAATTCATTGCTATTCTCATATAATGCAATTGTTTGTAATACACAGTAAACTGAGGTACAGGTAGAAATGTTTTATTCTGAGATCAAAACACAGAACTGGCTCCCTATCCATGTTGCTTTGATATTCTTTCTTTGCATAATGAAACCTCAGTCTTATTGTTTACTTGAGCTGACAGATAAAACAGGAGAAAATGAATGCTATGTGGCAACATTTTTCACTGTTACATAGAAGTTTCATAACTTCAAGCGTCTCTGCTTATTTACATAGGCATTTATGCCATTCACCTGTTGACAAAATTAAAATGAGAGGAAAATACTATTATTGTCATGCAAGCCCTAAAGTAAATATGTGCATCACTTCTCACATATTTTAAATTAACCTGGCAGTACATGTTTTTAAATACAAGGTGTACTGTGATGATAGTCTGATATTAGCAGGAGGAATAACTCTAAAAGAACAGCTAATCTAAAACCAGCTCATACATACATGGATGAAATGTGTAGTAATTCAAGGGTAACACAAACCATTCTTAACATAAAGGTAAGACAATCAGGCATTATTGTTTATTCTTCAGTTAATTACTTCTTCCTTGATTTTGTGGAGGTGAGGATTAGAGTTGCCTTCTTTTAGCAACTACTCCCATTTGCTATACTTTTCCAACATGGAAATGCTCAGAATAAAAAATTTGCATTGTTTGGTCTCTTTCCTTGGCCTTTGCCAGTGTATGCTATTTAGTAGGTAGAATTAAAATAATTAGCATAATTCCTTAGCTCCTGTAGTTAATCAGCAATGTTCCTTGATGCCAGTTTCATGGATATAAAGACAATGCTCACAGACCTAGAGGCTGGAGACATTACATGATAGAAACTGGAAAAACCCTTTCAGTAAAAGCATGCTTCTGCATATTCTGTATGGCACTTAAATCATACATGTTTACAGAAGGAATTTTTTTCAAAAATACTATTCTTAGTTTTACTTATATGAATTAAGATAGTACATGGAGAAAAAGTAACACATGGTTCCACAGGACAATTTTTTTCAAGTCTGGTTTGTAAGCTTATTACAGTGTGTTCAAGTCTGATGAGTAATGTTCAGCTACTCTAAGAGTGACAGATGTTGATCTGTTTAAAGTAACATCTTCATAGACTGGTGACTTGCAGCGATTGGCAAATCATGCAAAAGATGTTAAGGAGTTAGGTATAATTAGGTCAAACTTTCCAGGTTTACAGCTCATTCTCTCTTTATTCTATAATGGAAATCACAACTTCTACAGCCAGGAATTTAAACACACATAACCTTACATCATATGCATTTTGTACTGTGCGAGTGCACAACTACCCTCAATTATAGATCACTAGAGAACAGTCTACTAAGAAATTATATGGGGTCATATTGTTCACTGTACTATAGATGTCAGATTAAACTGAGAAATGAAAGCCAAATGCAAAGTGACATATCAAGGCAGGCATTTGTTGTAAACTTAGTAACAGGAATAAAAATAAAATAAAATAAAACAAAATAATAAAATATAATATAAAAGTAAATAAATTAACACAAAATAAAATTAACCTCACCAAAACCCAGACCAACTAGGACAAAATGGGCCCAATTCTGATTTATGTACCAACCAGGAGTAACTCTGGGAGCCATAAACTGCAATGCAACTGCTGCAAATGGGAAAAGAATCCGGACTATTGTCAATGTAACAGAATGCTGTCATGCGACAAAGACCTCCCACTGCTAGACAAATGTTAAGGCAAAGCTATAACACTTATTAGCAAAGAGGGCAACATTTCTCTTGGAACAATGGCTTAATTTGGGTTTCACACCGTGACTGATATGGATGTCGCCATTTAATCAGACGGATGAGTGCAGCTAAGTGATCGTTTTTGTCAATTTCCACCAATGACTGTAAAGATACCAGCTTTCAGGAGGGACAGTGCTGGCATTGCAGCTGGCCAGAAAATGCCCAAATGCAATCTAGGAAGGATGGGTGAAAAGGAAATGGTAATTTGACATATTTTGCTAAATAGGGTTGCTTCCTCCTGTACTTTGATTTAATGCTTCTTGGGAAAAATCCATCCATCTGTGCTTTTGATTGTCATAAAAATCATATTCCTTTTACTACCTCTTGCGAGTTTGGAATTGGGGAACATCGATCTTCATGTTGGTCTTTCCAATACAAATCATTCCCTGGATTCTATGATTTCTGTGATTCTAACACTGAAAAGCAGAACTAGCTATCCATTTCCTTTGGAATAGTAATACACTAAAATTAATTTGAGAGTGATCTCCTACTTGCTCTGTGGGAGGGTACGTGGCCTGGATATGCCAGTACTTGTAAGGAAGCACTCTACAGAATGACTTTGGAAAGGTGCTGCTGTACTTTAAGTATAACACAATATTCTTCGGTTATGGCAGTGAATTCCTTTTCTTGGCTGTTAAATCATAGCTGAAAATATATTTGTATGCTCCTGCCATTAACTGCGCCCCATAATGAACATTTGTGTAGTGTCACTGTAATCAGCAGCCACAATGAGAGTATGACATGGTACAGGCTAAATAAAGAAAAAAGAAAATGCATCATAGACACTAGAAGTGAGTAAATAGCAAGGAAATCCTGGCACAGATATCTGAGCTAGCACTGCCACCTAGCCTATGAGCCTGAATTCTAGAGAGCTCTTTCCAATGTTTTGGGGATGCTTTCCTTTTTGTTCAATTATTTTTTACATATAATTACCAGAGTGCTTATGGTTTGCAGTTGAGGCTGTCAAGCCTCTTAAACTAATTAGTCCTTTACAGAAAATTTAACTGAAAATTAGCACATCTTTTAATAACATTGCTTTAACTTTAATGGGATTTTGCTTTTCATTTATAATCACTCTAAAATTGTCATTTTCCAAGTCATATCTGCCATTTTTTATGATTGTTAATGTGTTGTTTTTTTGTTTTTTAAAATGAGTTTATTCTAAGACCACTCCTCTAATGCATGCATTTTTTAAACATCATTTTCAAACACATTTAATAACTTCTTTTTCTTTTCCAATTGGAGGAATTCTGATAAATAGATAATATATATGCAAACATGAAGATTCACTAAGCTAACATCAAGGACTTCTACTTTGTGCCCAAAGTACCCACAGTACTAGCACAAGAAAATAAATTCTATGATATGTAGTTTGGTTCTGGAGATCCTTGCCTCTAGGGGCATTACTCTGGCACTGTCTAGTAGGTGTGGCAGGGATGTCAATCTGCTGGAGCTTCTACGTTTCTCCTAGCTTCAGAACCAAAAGAAGACTTAGGCTCTCAAGCCAACTCTGCTAATACTTGAAGGTACTGCATTAACAAAACTGGTTTGCTCACATGCACAGGATTATCTGGAATAACTATCTCAACAACACCCAGATGAGGAAAAAGTTCTCATCCTCCAAAAAAGTATGTTTCTCTTAAACTACTATATCTCCACTCTATTTTTATTTTTACTATATTGTCTAAAAGATGTTTACGATTTAACATGATTTTCAGTTATGCTCAATTTGGTGATGAGAGTGTGCTTTGCTTTTCAGGAGTGACCTCACCTTGAGACTAACAGACCATATGTATTCTTTCCCTGGGTTTGCATGTGTTATGATATACCAAATATTCACACATCATTCAAGTCACTAATGGCATTAGATATCTTTTCAAAGACATAAAAATGCTTCGCTGGCATGATTTATCAATAATCACTGTTCACTTAAAACATGAACCATGCAAGCAGTCTTCATACAACATACACACGCACTTTGGCTGAAGCCTGGGGAGACCTGTTACCAAGTCATCAAAAGGACAGTGTGGATTTTTGAGCTCATTATTATCTTCTGAGCAATGATCTTCAAACTAACACACTGAAACACAGGTTTTGGAATATACTGCTTTTCTGCAGAGGACAAACTGTAGATAGTCTGTAGGCAAGCTTTTGAAAAGTGAACTTCATTAAGTGAACTTCTTTGAAATAAGAAAATAAAAATGATTTCAAACTTGAATTGTCTAATATTGACATTTTATAGGAAATAACAAGACACCAGCAGAAGGTAGTGCCTTCCTGAGATTTGTTAATCCACTATTCCTATATTAAGAAACTTTTATATAAAAAACAGGAATAATGAAACATTGTTTAATACTATTGAATTAATATTCAATAAATCAATAATTTAACCAAAGGATTATATTTAGCAATGTGATTTGTGGATACTACTGTGCATAAAAGGTTTATATAAAAGCATATTTTCTCTCTCTTTTTCTACACATAAACCTCTATATGTAACTGCTGCATTATCTGGAGATCAGAAAGAATACTGCATGCATGGGTAGTATTCCACTGCCTAATATTCTATTTTCTAATCTTTCTTACAGCTGTTTTACTAGGAAACTCCAAGACTGTAAAAAATGATTCATTCTTAATGGGGCAGTTCATCCACTGCACATTTGTATTTTAGCCCATATGAGGAATTTGCATTCCTGAAGTAACAACAGAGAACATAAGTTGGAACTTTGCTATAAAAATTAACAGCAAAATTGGATCCCTAAGTGGACTGAATATTGAACTCTTTTTTTCTCTCAAAATGAGCTGACAAAGAACGGCACAAGGTGAACTATTTCTTTACAGCACAGAATTCCTATGCAACTAATAGAAAGAAAAAATAACTTTAGGTCTCACAATTTCAGATTTTGGCTTTACTTTGCCAGTTCTGGGTTAAAATTAGTCAGAATAAATAGATGCTGGTGGTTCCTAAAAATAAGCAGAGTGTAGAAAAAAAAAAAAAAAAGAAAGAAAGAAAGAAAAATGAGATAATACAATGCAGGTAGATTAGTTTGAGTGAGAAACACTCCCTTCCTTGGAGGATGGTGAAAAGGAATGTACATCCTTTCCATGAGAATATGGATAGTAAAGGGAAACCGTCTCAAACATCTTAGATCTTCAGAAGGGTCAGGAAGAATGGTACTTTTCTAAGTGTTTACTGGACTTTTCAGGAAGAAAACTTACACTACCACTGGTAAGCAAAGTGCTGAAAGAAAAGAATGGATGATTGACTGAATTCTTAACTTATCTGCTTGATTAGTATTTCTCTTAAGTCAGAATTTTCTACTCATTATCGCATTTACTTCTCTGGCTTCAGGCTGCACTCTCTTTGACATATATGACTACTCAGATGAAAAAATGCTTGAAACAAGTCTCTGTTGAAAGAAATATATCAGAAATGAATACAACCCTGGAAGTGGCCTTGAGAAAGATTCATCCAGAGACACTGCTTTAGATAATAATGTGAATAGGTAAACAGTACTCAGTATAACAATTTGGAATCTTCATGTGGCATTATTCCCATTTACAAGGAGAAAATGATATATATTTCATTCATAGAGATTTTAATTAGAGAAGGTACAAAGTTTAGTTGTGCTTGCTTAGGCTTCCTGAGTTTGTTAAGTCTGCCAAACATGACCAATAACTTTCAAAAAATGTATTTTCAGAGTTTATTGCAAACTCCTAGGCTGTATTAGAAAATTTTTTTACCAGTATAGACTGATACTATTCAGCTGTGGATAGAACATATAAGGAATATAGCAGAGAATGAAAGTATGAAGTATAGGTAAATAAATATGAAATATGAATGAAATATCAAATATCAAATAACAAAGATCATTGTGAATTTATTTTCTTATAAGAAAAAAGCTTCATTCTGAATTTTGGTGAAGGTCAGAATTGGGTCTTTTTAAGAAATCGGTCGGATCGTTTCTAATATTATGTGAGGTTTACAACAGATGATTTCTGGCACCGTGGAACTATATTCCAGGGAGAGCTCAGAAAGCCCATACTCAGCTTTTAAGCAGGATTTGTCCTTGCTAATTCTAATAGAGCTTAACATTCCCCTGAATGAAGTGTGGCTTAGAGAGCAAAACTGTTCTGAAAAAAGCCAATATGAAACAAGGGAGGATGAAAAGGGCTATGACCGAGATGTTTGCTTTGAAATTGTACTATGGCTGCAAACTAAAACCCTAATGTAGGCATAACCAAATGCCACCATCTGTTGTTTCCAGAATGCACTTATGGCTTGATTAATATAACAACTCATTTGAAAGAGAGATTACAGCCTCTCTTCACACAGGTAGAGTCCACTTGATGTGTACAATGGCTTTTGTATTTAGTATGGCTCTGTCAGTGTCTTTCAGCATCCGTAGTACTACTGATGGCTACAGGAAATTAAAAGCTTAAAACATGGTTGACGCTGTCTGATATGCACTGTGAGCACAGACTGACATACTGAATTTGGGTTTCAGGAGGGAGATTCAACATTTTTTGAAGCTACTATCCTTTAAGCTGGACAAGAAACTCTGTTTTTAAAAATGATGGGTTCATGGTGGTCCTAGCTATCCTACTTGCTTTGGATCCCGGTCTCCGGATCTAACAGAAAAAAAATCCTAGTAAACGTTCTGGAATATCTCTTGACATTGAAGAGAAAATTACATTCTCCTGACTACCTGCACAACACAAATTAAATTTTTATACCCTTTCCCCATTAAGTCCGATGGAAAGAAAAATGTTTTGTTTGCTTACTGCGCTCATGAGAGAGTCCAGCACACTGACAGCAAATGCGGTTCCACATGCAAAGGGCTGCGTGAGGTACAGTTCTGTGTCTGGGTCATCATCATCATCTTGGTCCAGGAACTGAACATTTGAATCATTTACTAAAAACAATAATCATAATAATACTATTATGAAGTACTTCTGGGTCACCAGCATATGACCTTACATATTACACAGTCAGAAAGAAAAAGAAACAGCTTATGTCAGGAAACACAGACTTGTGCCTTTGACGTCACTGAAAATGAAATCAAGATGGATGTGAAAATGTGCATTTACACAAAAATCTTTTGATCTGTATCTTGCTCATGAGAGGTGACTCTTGCTCTTCATAGGTAAGTATCCCTCTGCTGTAAAAGGAGCTTTGTGGCACCATCTGCCTGCACTCGAAAGGGATCCACAGAGATCATCTATGTATTGAAACAATCCTGGTATTGGTCAGGTACAGTGGCTAAGGTTGTATGCATGTATAGTGAAATGTCATCACAAGACACCAAGTCAAAAACTCTTTCAAAAATAGAAGCTGCCCATAAAACACTGATTTAGCCCACAGGCATCTTTTAGATGTGCTGCTGTGATTCTTACTGGAGTGGTGTTAATGCACTTACAGCTCAAAAGAGGATATACTATCCCTTTAACGTGCATTTATCTGAATGAATGAACAATATTCCAGCTATTTTCTTGCAGCACTGCCTTTTGCTAAAATATTTTTCTCCGTAACCTCACTGCCACAAATTCTGCATTAGCCAGCATGAAAAAGCATCTATATACGACTGCTTTAAAGAAAAGCGCAAAATAATATTTGTAATTTGAACTTCCTATGGCATTTTATTGTCACAGCTAAGCTCTCTATCTCATGCCTCTAAAAATAGTTGTTTCCCTGAGATCAACTTATGAGGTGGATCATATTTCACTACGTATTTAATTTCCACATTAGCCTTCCTCAGACATGAAAGAACAGACTGCTTAGCAGTCACTGAAATAACATTTAACTCATCAAATGTCAAATGTATTTAAAGTTCCATGCAAAGAAAGGAACTCAGAAACTTCTTTTTTTGTATTTTCAACTGCATTCTTTGATTATGCCCCCAGTCCCTACATGAGCCCACTTGCTGATCCAAGTTGAGAAGCTTGGAAATCAACATGAGAGCTGCTGCTGGTCAGGCTTTGGCTCTAGATTTCTTAGTTTAGGAAGTCTGCCTGCTATTCTCATCATCCTGTGTAGTTTCATTTCCTATCCACTCCTTTCTCAACCTGTATATGCTACCAAATATGCCATGCTTTGCTAGCAAAACATGAATATTTACAGATAAAGCCTTGTCATACCCCTCCAAAAGAGATGGGTGTTGCTATCTTCCTCTGCGCCAGCACTTGACCATGTCCAAACAGTATATCAGGATCAGAGATGAAGTAGGATTTAAAAACCATACCTTCCCACTTCCACATGTAAGCATGCAAACTTAACTCCTCAGCACTTTAAATGGAGAAGTGTTCTGCTCTGTGAGCTGGAAAACTTTCACCCCAGGAAATGCCAATATCTACACTATTCCTTTCTTTATACAATGGCTATCAATTTATCCTCCAGGATCCTGAGCAAAATAGTATTTGAAAGCCTGACGTATCATTTCAAAATGTACTTTTTGAAGAGCTTGTGCCTTAGTTTAATTTGCTCACTGAGAGCAGGCACTATTGACAGTAGCATTCTTTTTCCACTTAGATCTGGCAGACTAATACCTGACTTTGACACTCGCTTACTAGTTGTGCGTGGTGTCAGCTTCCACAGTACTACAAATCTAATGTGAATCCTGTGAGTGCTGCTTTATCCCCAATATCTTTATCTGCCTGATGAAAGTTAGCTGCTGTGATGTCTATGAAAGGTCTCCAGGCTGGGTGAGGTAGGCCTGGATGTCTGCTGCTGCACTGCAGGAAACGCTAATCAAACACTGCTTGCAAAAGCTTCTGAGATCTCTCTTTATGGGGAGGGAAAAACACAGAAGCTTCGATGCTTTTTTTGCCGTTTCAAAACCTGAGCTTCAGAGAGACAGCATACTACCCCCAAAAAACAAATAGCTGAAGGGAAAGCGTGATACTGGGGGTTCTTTTCTGATATCTTTTACTTCTTCTTTGACTTCCTGTGAGCACTGCTAAGGCATGTCCACCAAATTGACAATAGGCTGAAATAACAAACAGAGAAAGAGAGAGAAAAGGAGAGAAAAATTGGCGAGGGGAGGAGGGGCCCAGGAGGTGGGAGCCCAGGCCAGAGAAAATGAATTGGTGAGAGGTGCTATGAAAACAGCCGGCAGGTCAGACGAGTGTGATCAAAGGTTTACTGATGCTGCGTGAAAAAAAAAATCATTAAGAAAGGCCAGAACAAGACAGTCAATTTCAACCAGAACCACAAATAAAACACATTCAAAGCAGTGCCATGAGGGTAGCCCCTCTGATACAGCCAGATAAATAAAGAAAAAGCTGATGACAGTAAGAACAACAACAACGGAAAATAAGACAGTGATGTGAAGGAAAAAGGCACGTCTTACCCAGTTCAGTTATCATTAGAATGTGGGTTCCACTGTTTTTTTCCTGACTGATTGAAACCAAAGGCAGAAGTTTGCCAGGCTTAGCTAATAAGTAAAGTATTTAGGGGGAAAAGAAAGTACAGAAAGAGAATAAAGTAAGGGAAAAAGACAGGTAAGGCTCTAAAAAATAAAACTGAAAAAGAAAATAAAAAGGACAAAGGACCACAAATCAAGTTTGTATTTGCCATGAAAAAGCAGAACAGCTTCTGCACTTCACATCACACCACTTGACAACACAAATACCCACAGCCAGAGTGGAAATCAGAGCCTGGTTACCTAACATCATATTCTCAGGGGTAAAATATCTCCTACTGTTACACAGAGTTTGGTTATACATGATTAAACAGCTCTGGACCATGAAGAAATAAACAAATAGCCTTTACTAAAATGCACAGAAAATGTCTGTTCATACGTACTGCGGGGTTTTTTAGGGATTTTTTTTTTAATAATCTTATCCCAAAGAACCCTGCTTATTTGTTACACTACGTAAAAAACACCTTGTTTGATAGTGTTTGTTTAAAGAAAACGGAGAGAACACAGAGGGAAGAGAAATACATTTCAGTTATTCAAATGAAGCGAAACAACTGTTACTAATCTTTCGAGAGAGCAATTCAAAAGAATTATCAGAAAACATGGCAGTGTAAGATAAAGTATAGGTGATTTTCCTTATACCACGTAAGGGAAGTGCACATGACAGGACAAATGCTCCTCTTACCTAGCTCTGTTATAATAGGGATGTTGGCTCCTGTTGTAATGGAAGGTTGACGTAACAGGCCATGGACAGGACTGTTGTCTGGAGATGACCTATCCATACCAGGGGGTGTAAAGCCTGAAAAATAAAATTAAATTAAATTAAACAAAACAAAGGTATTTAGACATTAAGTCTGTATAAAAATGAAAACGACTTTTTAGGCTCAAATATATAATGACAGAAATTTTAAAGAAAGAAGCACCATCAACAAGGATTTTCCTATACATTATTTAAGAAAATCACAATAAAGCCCTCTACCTTTATCTATCTATCTATCTATCTATCTATCTATCTATCTATCTATCTATCTATCTATCTATCTATCTTAAAGATTGATTAAATTTTCAACAATTATTTCTTAAAAGTGTAATTCTTCAGAAATATACAGCTTATTTAAACAGAGTAAAATGTTATTTGCTAGCTAGTGGAAAAGCTGATAAACATTTTGTTATCCTAGGTACTCTATATCAAAACACACTAATGTTTTGCTTGCTCAAATGTAAACAAAAATAATAATTGCACACACACAAAAAGCAACTTCAGTTTTAGAGAGGTTTATTTTTTGTTTCGTTTTAGCAGTTGTCTTTGTTTTGGGTGAGATAGTTAATTTTCATAGGTACCTGACAAATTAAACAGGATTATTTCAAGTAATCCTGTAAAAAATATTTTTGTCCTCAAACCTGAATTAAAATGGTAGTGTTTTGTTTTGTAAAACGGTTGTTTAACAAGCAGTATCTATGTGTTTCCACTAGCAAGTCTGATGTTCATCAACATACAGGACTTAGGATTTGCTGTTTTCCAGGAGCAGTAAAACCAATAGTCTTTTTGCCTTTCAGACATACATTGCATAATCTGTATTTTTATGCAGATTACAGTTATAGGAATTCTGAGATGGAAGGACCCTTTCTAACAAAAAAGAAAGAATGGAAGGAAAAAGACATACCTTTACAAATGGTATGTAAAAGGGATGAAAAGAAACTAGAAATAGACTTACACCTTTGGGGATGTATAGAAAAGAAGGATGGGAAAGAAAACATATCAAGAGGCACTTAAAGGAGAAAAGTTCTGCAAAGCAACAAGGCTTATCACAAGCAAACTAATGATTTTTATGTTGTCAGCCTGATTCTCTGCACAATTTGAAATGAAGCTCTTGGAAATAAGCTCCTTTTTCTCTTCTCTTTCTTAAAACTAAAAACAAAAACAAACAAACAAAAAAAAACCAAACAGGCAAAATCTTTGGAGTTTGACTGTAAGTGGTTGGATATAGGTAGTTATATAAAACCTCATGCAACAGTGATCACAGAAATAGTTTGACTAATAAACTTCATCTCCTTTGTTTATTGAAGCTGTAGAAGGCATGGCAACTTTCATCTCATAATATCACTGCAGGGGTGATTACAAACCCTGAGTTTGAATTTAGGATTTTATTTGAGACCAATGTCAAAGCAGTGTTTTTAAGCAAACATTTGTCAGCTAGGAATAGGAACAAGCCAAGAAGCTTGCTTTAAAATACATATTTCTGAGAAAACATTCTTTTTTTTTAAAAAAAAAAAAAACACGCACACATTTTGTCTGACTTCCTCGATTTCAGATCAGGGACAGATTTTTGACTCTCTTGTTACTGGCCTGAAGTGATTTTGATTGTTTCATATGCCAATTCTAAATTAATCACAGAAAAATTCCTGGTGTAACATCATTATTTTCTTGCAGAGTGAAAACTGTTTCCCTCAGTTAAACTCGTTGGTATATTCATCTGCTGCTGAACTCAGAACAAGATGACACAGATCTTTCTTCAGTTTATAGACTATTTTACATACTAGAAAATCTCTAATCTAAACTGTATTTTTCAACATGTGGTATTGGTTTTATATTGCTTTTTAGGAAGACTTATCAATTCTTTTCCAGTGGCAATTACCTTCACTATCAAATTGTCTCTAAGCAACTCAAACTACAAGGACCACTTGATCTGGACTTCCCGACATAACAGACTTCTTGACTTTTATTTGATGTTCAGTTCATTTCTACCTAAGTCTTGTTTGTATGAAATATAAAATAGGTAACTAATAAAAGCAGAACCACTAAGAAGAGAGTCTTAGCCCTCCGAAAGGTGGCAGTATGAATTTCCTATTTACAACATGAAATAGTATGTAGAGGATGTATTACAAAAGTGCCACTGCTTCTGCATAATGTTTACCATTCTCAAAGAAAAGTACACAGAAACAAGTTAATATTCATTAGTTTCATAGAAAGGTACTCACTCTACCAGGGGTGACTGGCTGGTCAGTATCCGCTGAGTTCTCATTACTGATGGTGACCAGCTGGTATAGAGTCTGCCCTGGGATTACCCCCAGCAGATACCAGCTGCAGCAGGCCAGTCAGATGTCCACTAACCCAAGCACCCTAGGGTGCTACCTCTGGGGGCATCCATGGAGGATCCACTCCCTTCTTTTTCCTTAGGGCTCTCCCTATCTCAGAATGCACTCCCAACAAAATCTTTCAGTGACTCAGGCTCTCCAAATGGTAAGAGCACATCAGTATTTCCCAGTCAGCTAAAAGCAAATTGAAGAAAGTTGGCATAAATGCTTCTAAATTCTTCCTACCCTCTTATTACTGCAGTGTACACACATGCAGACATGCACGTTTGTACACACACTCTCTCCATAGGTGGCTATTTGCAGCCAACTCTCTCTGTATCTTCAAATATTTGTCTTGCTAGACAAATGTCTAGAAATGTTAGAAGATTTAAGTAAATGTGGCATTTCTGTTAGACACAGACTGTCAGGAGCTCTGTAATTGCACACTGCACACACAGTGCATTCAGTCTGAAATGCAAGAAGCATGTTAAAGGGATATTGTTTTCTCCTTGAATGAAAAACAGACTCATGAATAAATATTTTTCATTCTATGGTCTGGGAAGATATAAGAAATATTTGCTATTTTAATTTAATTTCCCTGCCTGGGATTAATTCAGACACCTCTACAAATCCATCTCTAAAAAATATACAGCTCTTGAAATATTTTCAGAAAAAGAAGAATTGGAATTATAAAAGATTTTGTGTGCCTATGTTTGGAGTCATAAGGCATCATCCACCTTGAGGTCACACTCCTACTCCCAAGTCATAACGTAAACTCTATAGATAGGCTTTCTATTTTTTTTTCCCTCTAGAAGGAAAAAAAAAAAGTGAAAGAAAACTAACCTGCTTCATCAGAACTTTCATTTAAAGGCATGAAAAACTACAAGTGACAGCTGTGCAGATTCAGTGAATGTGACATTTTTGAATTTCTTCAACTTGACAAGTAAACACCTTAAATCGGTAATGCTATATGCATAATACATGACCTGTATTTTGACATCCATCATCAAATGCTGACTTAAGAAAATAAAGGTTTGTACGTCAAGGAATAGCACCCATAAAGCAGGGAGAAATTCAGGTCACAGGGTATTAGGAAAAGTCTATTTCATTACAGAAGCTGAAACAAGCTAAGGCATCAGATTTAAGATCCATTTTCTGCTGTGAAAAGATCCAATTCCTCTGCACAGAGCATTCATTTAGAAATGACATGGTTTCCTCACAGCCTCTTTTCGTTTTCCTTTTCATATTCCATTTTCTCCTTCAGTCCCCAAACTTTGTTCCATTAACACTCATAAAAATAGTAAAGCAGGGATGATAGCTGTGATCTTCTTATAACCACAGCGTCTCCTTGCTCAGCAAACAACTGAGGGAGTTGCAGCTACAACTGCTCATCAAGATCCATCTCTAGAGTAAAATGCACACAGCCACTTGAAGCTGAAGTTGTGTAAGGAAATAGAATGACAGCTGGGGGCTTTAAAAAAAATAATAATAAATCTGGGGTCATCCTACCACAGCTGGCAGTACTGCTAGCAGCCATAAACTCCAAGGGTGGAAACGGCTTGAAGTTCAAAATTAGGAAATGCTGGCACAGTTTCACAATGACTTCTGCCCACTGAAAACCCTGGCAATAATCACTGTTCGCTCTGCTTTCATGAGATTTGGAGAAACTGGTCTGATGGTGGCCAAGTGATCTACTGCTTGTGCTGGACACAACTGCTTTTTCTGTTCTCGTGCAGATCACTAACTGAGTAACATCCTGTGAAATGCAGTAAGGCCTGCTCTATGTAGCAGCGAATAGATCCTTTTAGTTTGCTGATGCGCTGGTAGGGGTTTACTGGAGTTTTAAAATAGACAAATTGAATGGATGCACAATACTTGTGTCCAGTATGGGCATATTCATAAATCAGATTTTTATGCTACACTTACTAAAAAATCTTTTGTTCCACAGATTCATAAAAGATACTTTATGGTTCCTTGCCCTTTCCCCTTTTGCCTCCCTTCCCTTTCAAAAGTCGCATGTTTTATTAAACTGGAACTATGTAGGCAGAATGCAGTTTACCAAATTGAGAACTCTAAAGGTTGTGGTCCTGTCATTAAAGTGCCATGTAAATTGATAATGTCCTTTAATTAAGGCTATTCTGGGGAAAGGTGCCATGAGATTCACTCGCTAAAGTAAGCACTGAA
The DNA here is from genome assembly GCA_036925125.1 of Oreortyx pictus. Lineage (NCBI taxonomy): Eukaryota > Metazoa > Chordata > Aves > Galliformes > Odontophoridae > Oreortyx > Oreortyx pictus. The sequence goes on along the minus strand of JAUPFR010000008.1, from coordinate 14,338,739 downwards.
GTCCTCAGAAATATAATTTGTAAATCATACATGCTATGAACTAGCTCTGGCTCATCTGAGAAGCACGAAATAGAAATCATATTTTGAGCATAGTCAAGTAGCTTTCAGGCAGCAAACTGCCAAATACATGCTTGACAAGTGAACATGAAGGAATATGAGACAAGGATTTTCATTAAGCAAAGCCAGACAAAAAGAAATAATTCTCTTACAAAAAGAGCTCACAGCTATATCCCTTTGCTACTGTTTGCTGACAATGTCCATTAATATTCTGTTGAATTCAATGTAATGATAGACTATACCTGTTATTCTCCAAAGTACAGCCACTGGGGTACACCAGGAAAGTTCAGCAGCAGTCATGCAGCTAAAAAGCTGCTGACATTCATGGGAATCTGTTACAGCCATTCAATTTAGAAACAATTCTAGCTTCAAATGTCCCATGAGGTCTCAGACAGAGAGCTATAGTTTGGCCTCAGAACTAGAATATCCTAAATTTCAATACTAATTCTGATTTCTATTGTAATTTGTGCCTGACGATCTAAAAATTTATTGGAGATTATCTGAAGGTCTTGAACAGAAATGTGGGAGAGCAGATGAGCCTCTGGAAGCTCCAAGCTCTCTCAAGCTGCAATCTCAGCAGCATCTTCAGAGGTGCTCTCTTCCATGTCTGGGCCCAAACATAGGCCAAGGTACAGCTACAAGGAATGGAGGGTGAAGAGGATACCTGTCTCAATTATTACAAGCCTCCAATGCTTTGAGACTGGAACAACTCCTAGCGAATGTTGAGAACAACACTGCAGATGAAAAGCTGCTCATCTTTCTTCTCTAATGTCTGTTCATTCCTGTTCTGTTGAATTTCTTGCAGTGAAAATGTCCAAACCAAAATTCTTATGCAGGCACAGAGCAGTCCTGATGTTTGCTCATCCAGCTGTTCCTGGGTGTGTTAGTAGACACACATGTTGAAAATGTAAAGGAATACCGCTCCTTGTACTGCTCTAGTGAGGCGGAGTTCAGTTGTAAAATCAAAGATTAAGGGAAAGACTGGAGTTTCAATATCTTGAAATCTGTGGCTGAATGATACCACATTGTTTCTGTTTTCAACCTGGAGACTTTCTATTCACAGGCACTTACATTAGTCTTTTCCCAGTTTGAGTCTCACTTGGAGTATCACTATCAACCACACACAAAGCTTCATGATGAAGTCTTTCTGCAAACGACTGATTTTTACAGAAAATATCATACAGTAATTACTCAGACCATAACTCTGCCCAGGTTCACCACAAGCTTACATAACTCAAGACTACAAAAACAAATGAAATTTCTTTATCAACACCTTTCAAAGCATAGCCCTGATATTCTCTTGACACATTCTTTGCTTTTTCTCATTTTGTTTGGGAAGTACCAGTAGAATTAAAGACACATCTGAAAAGAGGTAGAAGAGATATTCATATTCGTTCATTCAACATGCTGTGGATCAGCAATTATCCAAAACACTTACCGTGGAGTATACTTACATCCATAACATCATCAGAAATGATAATTACTGCCTTTTTTACCCACTTTAATTATAGCATTAGTCTTCAAGGTGTTCATTTATAGAATTGTTTCTACTCTCCATTTACTACTTTAAAAGGTTTCTGTGCAAGGTACTTCCTAAAGCATAAAGCTGGTAGCATCTAAGTACAGCACATGTTTGCAGCTAAAATAATTTATTATAAAATGATGCCAAATCTTTCTCAGTTTGATCATTAATAGACCTTGCGGATTGAGACCCCAAACAAAAATAAATAAATATGCTGAATAAAACTTATCAAATAAATCAAGCTATATTACCTAGTTCACAGAGACAGATATTCAATAAATACAAATAAAATAGAAACCTTACCATTAAAAATGATATATAATCATGTTAGGCAAGACTCTACATTATGTCATTATATCCTACATTATGTTAAATAATCTTTTTCCTTAGTAAAAATGGAGAGCAAAGCCAGATTCCTTAGCAAGCAATAAAAATATTTTGATAAATACATGAAACAATGCTGTCCAACACATGATTGGCAACTACTGAGACATAAATTAAATGAATTTCCCACTGCTGCTTATGGGAAAATTATGCAGATTAGAATTTGATTAGGTTTATATCATGAGACTCAATTTGGACTTTTAATCTATTAAGCTCCAATAAATGAGGCATCTGAATAGCTCCCCTGAGCTGCAACAGTAATAACCGCAGCAGTAATTTTTTGCAATATGTATTCTGAAAATTTCTTTAGCAGATGAAGTTAAGAAAATTCCACATCTTTAAGTACGATTACTTTATAACTTCTACAAAATTTCAGGTGTATGCAGTGAGGAAATGGATCCATACAAAATGCTTAAACAGACATTTTGTGATAATCAACATCTGTCACTCTGTTCTAGCAATACTGTTTTTCCATTTACTTGGATTTACTTATGTTAGTCTTCATGGTCTGTGTGGGCTAAACAGTGCCAGCAGACTTCTAAATTGCTCAGGCTGGAACTGAGCTGGAAACCTATGATAAGATTTCATTAAGTTCTCTATAGGCTGAGTCAAAACCAAAATCCCACATTCAAGGCTGTCTTGGGGATCAAAGATTTAACTGGAAAGGCTAAGGCCTCATTTTATCAAAGAAATCTGAACTGGATTCCCAGAAGTGAGTGCTGAGACAGGTTGGATTCAGATCAAGACCACCTCTAATTTATATGGCAAAGGTCTACTGCACATTTCCTGCAGTTTAATCTATTTACAAGTATCCATAAGTTCTCAAGTCTTACTTCATTTTGTAAAAAACAACTCTTGGCAAAGAGTGACAACTAGGGGGCATTTTGTGTTTATGTTCAGTCCTGTCAGATTTCACCATATCCTGTCACAACTCTTTAGCTGACAGGATGCCATAAAGCACATAGACAAGTGTCAGTATACAGGTGGCTTCCAAAAAATTAAGTTTGTAGAACTTGATTAAATGCTTGGAATAAAGGGACATTTCTTTTGTTTCTTTGCATTTAGGTGTGTATATATTTTTAAATATCTTAACAGAGAATTATATTATTAACACACACTAAACACAACATCAAATATATTAAGAGGAAACTATATATTAAAGAGAAGTATGTTAAAATAGAATTTAAATACGTTAACAGAGAATTTCCTTCTGGTCTGGTGTACTAAAGGAAGATCCTTCATAAGCCAAGATTTTTTAACAGAACTCCAAGTCAAACTCCCTTTTGTCCCTCAAATGCTGCCTCCTGTAATACACACAACTCCAGAACAATAGCTCTGCTAAAGACATGTCATATATGAAAACAAATGTGATATTCTGCCTAACACTAACTCAACTTTTCTGGAGAAAAGATTTTCTCACCCAGGTACAATAGGGCTTGGAACTAGGTGATCTTTGCGGTCACTTCCAACTCAAGCCAATCTATTACTCTACACTACATCTCTGCTGCAGTCTAATCAGAACCGTGCAAATAACACATGGTGCCCAATTATAAATGGGAATAAGGAAATAGAGATTGGAGTATATTTTTAAAATGTATCATTTCAACAGCACAATTTTATCTTCAGAAGTATCAGTATAACATAATTGTATATAAACCACCCCTGCCATGAACAATAAAGTAAATAAGTTCCTCCAGAAAGTACTTCCACTCAGCCCTCTGATTCTCAAGTTCACTGGAATGGCTAACACATCAACCCAGCCTTATGCTCTGTTCAGACCAAAATAATCTCCCTGTTCTGTATGTCACATACACATAATGCCACATTCTATTTTAGTTTCAATGTAAGCCTATCAAATACTAAAACTTGCTACTTTCTTTCAAGTACTACCGATTCTGATAGAAAATACACATACAGTGAAACTTTCTGATTGTTTCTACTCCTCTTTTTTTTCACATAGTAAACATGTAAACAGAAATTGTACAGTTAAGGAATCAGGAAGAAATTGAAGTAGCTCTGTAATTGTGTATTTTGAATGATGAACCAATAGCATAATGTTTGCTAATAATGTTATGTAGACACAGTGTCTGAAGAAAAACAGTGATAATACTGATGGTACCCTGTTGGTAAGGTTTGAGAACCCCTGTTTCACTCAGTACAGACTCTAGAACCAAAAAGGAAAAACAAACATTCATTGACTAAATTTGCAGTATTTTGGCTCACAATTTTTCCCATCTTCACTGAATATAAATCTTAGAAAGAAAAGTATTTCATTATCATGATGGAGCATCTCACATTATTTTGATATTTTGCTAAGATCTTTAAGGGTTTTGCTTATCTCACATAGTTCAAATGTCTTTGTATATTTTAAAAAAGTACCAGCATAGGTTTATTTACACCAAACTTATATTTATTTAATTTATATGGAATTCAAAATCAATTTTTACTAGAAATCAAGCTGGTAAAGGCAACAATAATGGTAAAATGTTTTGTGGCATTCTTTAAGTAGTGAAAATTAAGTGGCAACTATAAAATATATGATGTGGTATCTAGTACCAAATACAATCATTCTGAAAATTTAGAAACTCTTTCTTATTTTTCAGCATCATATTGACTATTTACTGTCACTTACTCATCTAAACATTACAGATGGGTTTAAAAATGCCTTAATAAAACACTTAACACATTAACTTTCCTACTCGATATTATTTATTGAAAAGTTAAACAGATTATTAATTTTTTTTGTTTTCACTTTTGAATTTTAGTAGTACGAGTATTAGTGGAAACAGCCATCCTTTCAAGCAGGGGCTTTTTAGTATTTCTGAACATCTATTTCTTGTTATCTGATTCTAACAAATATTCAACTAGAAATGTGGATTTTTATTAGAAGTGTGAGGTGCTTCAAAAAGTTTGATTATGAAGATAAATCTGCAGATAAAGAACATGGCCTACTTCGAACTACATAATGTCAAAAAACTAGTGTTTCTTTACATCTGATATGGCCAATCATAGTACCATGAAAGACAAAAATGTAAGTATATAGGTAAAAATACATACACACACACATATAAGAACTTATTACTGAGAAGTTTAAAGTTATGGTTCTAAGATGTCTTCATACAGGAACAGTTAGAACACAAAAAAAGTCTAAGTTTTTGAGGATTTACAACGATGGTCTTTAAAATACATAAGGTAAAATCCTAAACTGAATGGTGCAAGTATCTCCTATTAATTTTATTTTGGTTAAAGCATAAGCATAAACTGTTTTCGAGCAAGTTTATTCTTGTCAGTCATGGAGTCATTTGTTCTTAAGGATTTCTGATACAACTGTAGCATTATTTAATCCAACCCATCTTTCCTGAAGGAACACAAGAAACAATTCCCCCAAGTTTTTCTCAGCACCCACATGACATGGTCTGGTTTCAGCAAAATCTTTTTCACTTTTTTCGTTTGTTTGTTTGTTTGTTTTGGTTGGAGATTTCTCATTATTTTTGCCCTCAGAGATTCATTCTGTCACAGAACAAGCTGACTGTTACAAACTTAGCAGAACTAAGAAATTCAATGAAAACACCTAAACTTATTATTCTGCCAATATATTTGAAGAAAAGCTGTAAAATAAAACAGGAAAAATATTTGAGGCTGCTCTGAAAGTAATGTCTCCTATTTTATTATGTTGGCTTATGATGTTAGAGGCAGGTACAGTAGTAGAGTTTAAAACCTCCCACCAGTATTCCATTAAATTTTGATGCCATGTGACAGATTGCAGCAGAGGGGCAGCCTGAAAAAAGGCATCCACCATGGAAGTGCATATGAAGCAATGATGTGCCACTGAATTCCTCCATGCAGAACAAATGGCATTTTTGTGGCTGAGAATTTTGTTTGACAAATAATGTTATAGAGATCTTTGTATCTGTTGCAGTTTCCATGGAAATGAACAAGCCATTACTTTTGGAACAAAGAACTAAAATCTAACTTTCTCCTGGATCCTTCTCAGGAGCTTCAACACTAAAGACAAAAACAGTGACATTGATCTATGAATTCAAGTATGTCCTTTAATATAAACAATCTACATGCATATAAATTACCATTTATTAAACAAACAATATGTACTGAAACAAGAAAGATATCAGAGTTAAGCTCACGGGACTGCCTGATATGGCATATAACTTTCAGACTATCTTGTAATCCTGTAATACCTTATCTGTATGTTCCATTTTCTTGTAGTTATCTTCATAATCAGGATGCTATCACAACTATCATGGGCATTGGAACTATTTTTAATTTTAATTTAAAGAGCAATTAAAGAAAGACAATGGATACACAAGATAATAAAGTAAGTGATTAGCAGCATGCAAATGACATAGGCTTAATGATAATACCCTGTTCTATTCTCCAAAGGGCCTGTCTAGAGGAGCCCTTCCTACATGTGGTTGTTCAGCTAATGTGCCTCTGCCTACAATTACAACACTGCTGACACCATTAACCACTGAAACAACATCACTTTGTGAAATCCTTGTTGTCTCATTAAAATGCAAAGGGTCAGGTAATTTACCACATTGTGTGTCTTCTTTAGTAGAGGGTAATTAGCAAGTATTACCCAGAACGAACTCCTACTGAGAACTAGTGAAACTGTGAAATATTTAAAAATATTTTTTTATATATATTTGATGGGAATCTGCAAGATTAACCATGATAATCTTATCCTAACTTTTCTGTCAAGAGTCCTTGAAATATAGGCTTTTTATATACTGAATATATATGTTAGCTATTTTAGAAACTAATCTTTAAATTTTCAGAAATGTCAGAAATTTATGCAATCTAGATATTGCTTAATTAGATCTGGACATGTGTCTCTTTCTGCAATTAAGAATATTTAAGAAACAAAGAGACACAGAAGCAAAACACCTTAAAGTTTCTCAAAGACTTAAAAAGTAAAGTTTTTTCCAAAATGGACTTTTTCCAGATAAACACAGAGATTGGAGTAGTATATTCAAATGTCCAAGTTCCCTTTCCTCCTGCTAACTGAAGTCCTATACCATAATTTAAAACAACCTTGATGACATTCACTATTGGTTTATATCTCGTCAGGGAGCAGAATGATCTCTTATTCTTTAAATGGAAGTTTGGGAACATAAAACACATTCCAATAAAAGTGAACAGAAAATTATGAATTCATTAAACTACTTTGGTATCTTGTGCTATATATAATATTTATATTCCAACTACTGTAAAATATGCTTTAATATCTTTAGGCAACTATAAGGACTTAAATATTTATAAAATGGCTAAAGATAAAGTATAGCTCTCTTATTCCTACATACAGATGATGTAAGGCATGCAATCAAAGACAATAACACTTTCAACCCATTTGTCATCTTAAAGGAGCCTTTCAACTTCAGATCCCTTGTGTGCAATCTACATAAGAGTTGTTGCCTACATAGGCAACTCCAAAGGAGTTTGCTCCTTAAAAACTATCAAGAGTGCTATACTTCACATAAAACAGGGTTTTCTGAAAATGGAGACAAAACTATAAATTTGCAGGCAAAACAGCTCCAAGTGGGGCTTCAAAATACTGCTGTATTTATCTCTGGGACATCTGGGAACAGGAAGCATTTTGATTTAATATTTCATAACATAGAGGCAATTGCTTCCTTGCCTAGTGTATAATTAATGCTCATAAAAAGAGCAGTTTTTTTATTCCTCAGCACCAGAAATGCACAAAATTGTGCACCTTCATAATAAGGGGCTTGCTTTCAAGATGTTGAACAGCAAATAATAATAAAATAGAGTCACCATGGATTTATAACAGACATGGGATGGTTAAATATATTTATAGTATAAGTGAGAAATAACATGCTTGATGTACTGCGCTATCTAACTCTTTTTGTCCAGTTTTATCTTTCTCTGGCTGAAGTAGAAGGTGTCCTGAAAGCAGAGGAGAAAGAAGCAATTGTGATAGTTCGATGGTATTTGGGCTAGGACCTTGCACTATTTCCCAAATACAGGGAAGTTGCATTAAAAATATGTGTCAATCCCTAACACATTTTCTTACATTCTCTCTTCCTGGGTTAACACTGAGAAAAAGAGGAAACTGTTCTCCATGTGCTTAAGCTCCAGAAGCTAAAGGTTGCATCCAGCCATGAAGAAAATTCAAGAAACGTAAATGGTGCTAGGTGGGAACTTTTCAGAAGACTGAAAGCTGGCATTGTCCTGTTTGAAAGAAGGGAATGACTCCTAACACAGACATCTTCTACATTCATAAAACAAAGTTAAAAAACAGTCTCTCACAAAGTCTCCTTTCTTTATTTCAGTCCAAATCTTGCAAAGACTTAAGATTTAATCTACCTTTACACATGTACATAGTTTCATTGAAGTCAGAGAGATTTATTAACTGGTATAATATTAAGGACATAACTTAAGTTACGAACAAGAAAAGCATCAGATTGTAAACCTGCCAGGGCAAAGCCTATATTTTATTCTTGTATATATGAAGACTATGACAACAAGCTCTTAATTCAATCTAGAGCTTCAGTGTGCTACAATAAAATAAATAACAGCTATCAGCTGATCTATCTAGTTCAGCAGGACTAGAAGTTACATGCATGTTGAGGAAACGTAATGCTGAATTACTTATCATAGTATATATTTAATATAATATATATATATATTATATTATATATTATATTATTTATATATATCCATATTTATAGACGTGGATCAGATCCTCTCTGAGTCTTCTATTTTCAAGGCTGAGCAGACCCAGATCTCTCAACCTCTTCTCATAACGTAGGTGTTTCATGCCCTTCCTCATCTTTGTAGCCCTCCACTGGACTCTTTCAAAGAGATCCCTGTCTTTTTTGTACCGGGGAGCCCAGAACTGGACACAGTAATCCAGGTGAGGCCCGACCAGGGCAGATAATACTATTCTTTCTTTTTGCAAACATTTCAGAGATAAAACAATCATGAATAATTAACTGAGAAGAAAGAAATTTCTACCTGCAAATACAATGGAATATAGATCTGAGATTTGTTTTAATAAAAATTTTCTTGCAGTAGATTGGTAGACTAAGTCCACCAAAAGACCGCTGCAATACTACGAGAATTAATCAAACAAGCTGAGAAATAAATCTAATGAAACTCAGTGGCTTGTAAGTGACAGCATCTCTTCCTGTTCTCTCAATTGCAGTTTAAGACTCCCCCAACAAAAAATGATTATGAAAGTGGAAGTAATTTTTAAGGAAACATATGAGAAAAAGAAACCAGACTTGTACAGTTATTTTAGCTTACGTAGTCTGTTACACTTGAAATTTAGTGTCTAAAATTCCATGTATGTTTATTTGATTTTATAGGATTTTCCTCAGAAGACTACTGCCATGATGTGCCAGAGATGTATTATCCAGGATTTGATCCCCTCTTTTTCTTTTCTCTTTCTTCTCCCTTGTTGGAGGACCTACTACAAGAACAATAAATGGAGGACTTTAAAATACCTCTCTTGTTGAAGTAGTGTTCCTAGGGAAAATTCTCATAAATGAACTCATCCATAAAACAGTTGCATTTATTACCATGCTGAAATACATCTACCCTTCTATACTGTGAGTTGTCTTGTAATTCTCGTTGAAAAAATGTTACTCTACAATCCTTCCTTTCTGTACTTTAGACCTGCTTGAAACCACAAGATCTTTTATTTTTTTTAACTGTGTAGCAAAGTGTTTTTTTCTGGTTTTGTTTTTGTTTTTTGTTTTAAATGAAACATACTGTTCCTGTTATATAGGACTGACTCAAAATAAGATCTAAATCACTGTCCAATAAAAGAAAATTACTGAGTTTGGTATCTGAAGTTACAACTCAGAGGTTACTCTGGTACAGTATTTATAAATCTCCAAAAGTTAAGTATAACTGCCTGTTTTTTGTGAAGAAAGCCAAATAGAAACTCCAGAAAAATATTTTGTGTTCATCTGGTGATTAAAAGAACAAGTAAAATTCTCTCAATTTAAGACTCTCAATTTAAGACTCTAAGTACAGGAAACATGAAAAAATAGATGGGAATAGTCAGTGTTACTGGAAGAATAAAGGATTGAAAAAGGATGGAAAGGTCAACAGGATGGGGAAGAATTACTGGGGCTTTCACAACATACTGTCAAGGCAAAGCCCATCCCAGACTCCTTTGTGCCAGGTACGTTGAAGGAATGGAGCACAAATGTTTACCATGGATCTAATATTCTTCCCTCATCTCTCCAAAATACATCTATATAAAATAATCTCATTTTCTAGTCGAGGGAACAGAATTAGAAACAGGAAGGATCAAGCAATAAGAACAAATCTCTAATATCTGAGGGTGGCTTTTCCCTCTGCCAAGAAAAATCTACCTCTTTATAAACCTTACTAGGAAGAACACCTTCTGAAAGATAAGAAGAGGACTTCTCTTATCACAAATAAAAGATTAACTGAGTTTCTGAGTCATTCTGTGAAGATGTAGGCAGAGACCCAACTTTACAATATTTTGTATTTCAGAAGCTGAGATCACTTAAGAAAAATGACAGGGTTTGCTGCAGCTTCAGTGAGATACACTTTGTCCTTGTCCTTGGAATCTACATCTTCCAACTCATTTTCTAGACATCAGGTTCTACATCCCACACCTTTAGTGAGTCTCAAAAGTTGCCTAGTCAATTTGAAACATTCAAAAGCCCTTAAAACAGTTTCAGCATGAGAGATTTTAACAATGCAAGTCCAATTTGAAGGAGTTCTTTCTCGTTTTGAGTAGAATAACACAGTACATTTTAAGTAAGGGAGTCTAGTAAATCCTTTCACAACAGTCAGTAGGATTTTCCTCCTAATGCACACTGCTTCTGTGTAGTCATCAGCTGGACTGCTGATGATGAATGCAGTCTTACAACTTAGATACTTCTATCTCATCTTCACTGGCTACTTGAGGGTTTGTAGTAATTCTGTTCCAGAATTTGTTTTCTGTGCCTTGGAACTGTGAGGACAATTAAGCTACTTTTTCCCGTTTCTTCAGGAGGTCAAGGCAGAGCACTCCCAGTGGTTAGGAGGTAATACTAACAGGATCAGTTAGGATTCAAGGCAGACAGACTAGAACATGAAAGTGTTGTCAGAATATTTACAGGTCCGAACACCTGATGCAACCCAGTCAAAAAGTTCAAGAATATTTTAATGGTATGAGGAAAACTACTAAGTCTTTGTTTCTGTGTGATAACTCATGTATGCTTAGTAGGTTCACTTTGAACAACTAATGAGAAAATCCTTTCTTCCTATAAACCAGATTAATTCAGTAGACTTGCTCTCATCAGTTAACTTAGCATAGTTATGGGTTAAAAAAAATGTTGGGAACTGCAGGCCTTATTACAGAATTTTGCCTATCAAGTGTTCAGTTCTGGGGTCCCCAGTACAAAAAAGACAGGGATCTCCTTGAAAGAGTCCAGTGGAGGGCCACAAAGATGAGAAAGGGCATGAAACACCTCCCTTTTGAGGAAAGGTTGAGAGACCTGGGTCTGTTCAGCCTTGAAAATAGAAGACTCGGAGGGGATCTGATCCACGTCTATAAATATTTAAGGAGCAGGAGGCAAAGGGTTGAGGCTGAACTCTTCCCAGCAGTGTGTGGTGATAGGACAAGGGGAAATGGCCACAAACTGACGCATCAGAAGTTCTGCACAAATGTGTGTGGGAACTTCTTCACAGTGAGGGTGACAGAGCAGTGGAACAGGCTGCCCAGAGAGTTGGTGGAGTCTCCTTCTCTGGAGACATTAAAGACCCACCTGGACACATACCTGTGCAACCTGGTCTAGGGAGATGCTTTGGCATGGGGGTTGGACAAGATGACCTCTAGATCTCTTCCAACCTGTGTAGTTCTGTGATTCTATGATTCCTTGCTCCTGCTACAAGTCCCTTAATCTCCAATCTCATTTGGGTTCAGTTCTTGGTGTGATGCTACCTTTCTTGCTGGAAAGGGGTAACTTAGATGGATACAGAAAGTTGGATAGTTCTAAATATTTATGTGATTAGGGCAGAAGTGACTTTGGTGTTAAGGGAGGAGAAGAGGGTGAGCCTCTGAAGAAAAGGAAATGAAATCTCAAAATGTGATGGTTCTTTTTTTCATATGAACAGAAGAAAAACTATTTATAGATATGGCACAATATTTCTGTATAGTATGACTCTACTTCATACTGGTTAATTATTAGGATTTATTGAAGAATAAGAAAGATCTGCATCCTGCTTTTTATGGCACACCTCTTATATTGGCATCATCTGTTACTGATATAGTCACAGGTAAAAATCTGAATGATCTTCATGCATTCAATAACCTACTGATTAAATGATTGGCACTTTTTTTCTTTTTCAGAGAACTATATATAAGGTGTTCCTATGAGATTCCACTACTTAGTGACTAAAGCATTATATTGACCTTCTGCTTGGAATAGCAAGGCTAATTCCCTTGTTAATTCGCTCACCAAAAATATTGCTATATAGGCTCTTCGTTTCTCAGGCTGTTCACATATACTGTTTTGTTTCTTCTCTTTTCAACATCCTCTCAATGGTCAACTGACATTCTTTCATATACCCAGATTTTGCACTATGAGTGTTCATATGGGCATTAATAGGCATCACGTGAAATAGCAGCACAGAACACTTGCAAGGACTGGTAGTGGTGAGGAATGTCATTCAAAATGATGCATTCAGAACTAGAAAAGCTTAGTGTGGCAATACTTAAGTTTGTATAAGCTGATGTGAATGGAAACATTTTCCCTGGATAAGTCACACCAAAAAATAACCAACAAGCTGATAGTACATTTCTGGTCTTGAGAAAAAAATATCAAATCCCACATAAAGTCCCAGTAAAGGAAAGAATATGAATGGCTGTGCTTCATTTTTCCAGTGAATTTCTAATAATGACCATGTCATCATAATGGGAATAAGTCTGACTATTTTAAAATTTCTTCATGAGTAGAATTCTAAAATACTTGGGGTTGCCCTGCTTGTGGGCCTTGGAGTTAAAACTTCAAACAATCAGAAAATGGAAAAAAGACATTTTTCTTCCTCTTTAAATCAACCTGCTATCCAGAGAACTATTTAAACTGATTTTCAAAATTTCAAATTGCTAGTTTCCCACTGCAATTCCAATATTAAATTCCAACACACTCCCTCACCATTTTTTTCCCGATTCTGACAAAGTCTTCTGTATTCGTGTTCTTTCCATGCGTTAGAAGTTAAACCTTTGTCTCTAATATCTGGTTCATAATTTCTAATTCCTAATTAGAGTGTGAAGAGCAATTACTGTCCTTAGGCTTAGTTTTCACACTCCTTGAAGTTAAACTATCTCTAGCTCATGCTCACAGGGAAACTGCAGACCAAAACAGTACCTCTTCTACACCTACAGTTAAAGGAGGGCTGGATGCAGAGGAAATATTTACTGTACCACTTACTACATTTATTAAAGGTAGGACTTGAGTTGCATAAGCTGCAAGACCCTTCAGGGATGGAAAGATTATTATTTTTACATTGATGGTCTTTGCCAGGGTGCTTATGAATGCTTTGCAGCTGCTTTGCACAGGCTCAGTTGGTGTAAAATAGCCTTTGGCGACCAAGGAATCAGTCCCACACTCTCAGTAAAGACTGAAGGATTTTGTTCAAAGTCTTTAAATGGGATGAGTGCATATCAAAGCATGGGAAGAAATCAGCTTTGAGTTAATTCAAAGTGGCTTTTAAGCAAGAAGGCACAAAGTAAAAAGACATTTAATCTTAAGTTCTTGTTCTTTTTGTTTTACTTTTTGGCTTGTGTTACTAAGCTTTTTTTCTCTTCGGCGGCAATTTGCTTCACATAAAAATGAAATCTTGTTAGACAGTGGCTGCAGGTATTCCAAATTTCATATAAATTAGCTTTGCCTACATAAAAGCAACAGCCCTGATGAGAAAACCACTGAGCAGGGCATGGTGAGCAAGCAATGATTTTATAATTTTTTTAAACAAAACTTAAAAAAAAAAAAAGAAAGAAACATGCAAAAAAACAAGAAACAGTTTCATGTTCATTCATTTTTACTCTGCAAGATGTGCTTCGTGGTGTAGCAGAGAAACTACGTGACTGCCCCTTTAAAAGCCATCATACCAATCAGCAGGTTTAACTGTCAAGCAAGCTGATGTAGGGCTCTTTGAATTACTGAGTGAGGGATATTCTTCCTGCCAGGTCCTGTCCCCTGTAGGCACTGCAGAGAAGTATTATAGGGCAGTCCTTACCTTGGGAATTAGCCTGCAAGACCCCAATGCTGTCATCAAACTGCATAGATTTGATGTTGAGTGACGCCAAGATGCATTCCTTGTCCTGCAGCGAAGCATCATCAATATTATTCTGATTGGCTGACAGGATAACGCACATGTCGCAGAGGTTGATGTTGACAGCCCTTAAATCAGCCCGACTTAATGGCGTACCCTTCGGCACAGAGAAAAAAAGATTGGGGGGGAGGTTGCAGGAGAGGAAAAAAAAGAAAAACAAATTAAAGATTGAGAAGGAGCTTTGGGAAATTATTTAACAAGTATCTTTTTTATGCTCTGACATTAAGCTGGTCTAACTATGTGCCAGGGAATAGGAGATGTGTGCTAATCTAAAGGGTAGTTGGTGCTGATGGCAGCATTTTAGGTTCAGTCTCAATACTCAGTCAAGCTATTACTAACAAACAAGAAAGAGGAATAATGCCAGCATTCTGCATCTCATCGGTGACTTGAAATTGTCTTGATTTAAGTTGCTCTAATGTGGCAATTGCTGGCTCTCTGTATATAACAAGAGGAGTATTTCAAATGATCTTTTATTCACTACCAAGTTACAATGTTTAAACAGGAAAGTACTACGCATCCTACCTATCTGAAATGCAATCAAGATAAAGTCGTTTTTAAAACATGGAGCAACACAGACAAAAAGATCTTAATCCTTTTCAATGCATGTTTTTGGTATTTCTGGAAGGAAAACACATTGATCTTCAAGGTTGTATGATCAAACTCTTCAATAAAAACAAGGCTAACAATGGGTACAGCTAATGCACCATTCTCTTCTACCACAATTCTCAATATTTAAAATTAAACACTGTGGTGGATCATGGGTTTCATAGATATCACAACTGAGACAATTAACCAATTATGTTTTGTTTGATGACAACAGTTGCCTTCACATCCAACAGTCCATACTTCCAGTTAAAAAATATTGTGTCTATTTCACAAGGTCTGCAAGATCCAGGAAAAATAACAAAATTTTCTATGGAAATGATATTCTGATGCACCAGATCAAATGGTTTGGCACCCGAAGAGCCTAATGATGATGAGATTAAGCTGTCCCTTTGTAACACAATGATTTTCACAAAACAGAGTCAAGACCCTACTCTTCCAGCCCCTGATCATTCATGGTGGACATCTCCTGAACTCCACTGAGAATACTCAATGCAAAAGTGAATTTAGTATGTGCAGAGTAAAGAAAGGGCTCAGTTCCTCTTCAGTGATGGCCACTTAGTTTCAGACGACAGCCTATTTCAAGTTACTTTCAATAATTTGAGGCCAAACACCCTGTGGAAAATAGCATATATTGAAAAGATATGATTTCACTATAAAGCACTCAGAAGTTAAGATATGACTACTCCTGCCACCTTAATTCTGCTCTTTTTTGTTTGTACTATGCACCAAGAGTAACAGAATTCCTGTGGGGAAAAATAATAAGTAATCATGTAATTCATTAAAGACTTACTCTTAATGATTTTATGCAAAGGGACAGAATTAAGTCTGCCTGAGGATATTTAAAATTGACATTTGGTTACTTTTTAAGAAGTTTACTTAGTAGTTTAAGCATATCTTTAAGTATAAACTTTATATGAAATATCCAAGGTTTTTGTCCATTTAAAACAAACAAACAACAATAACAAAAAACTTATATATTCAGCTGCAACCACATCCCCGTCAGAAATTTGGAGCAAGCTTTACTTTGTGAACAAAAGCACAAAGAATACAGAAATGAGTTGTAGTGGCTTCCATTTAATATGACTTCTATCAGTATGGTCTCAGTAACTGTAGCAGATGTCTGACAGAATAATGCTGATAATTTTAACTTAATATCACCATTTAGAACAAGATAGGATAGGAAAAACAAATGAATGAATGAGTATATGAATACATAAATAAATGCCTTAAAATCTCCGTGGTCTTTAGTATCCCTCATTACTGTGTAAGTAAATAACTACTTTATACATTCTGTATTTTTCAATATGCATTAACCAATCATTTCAGTTGCCTAACATTAAATTTGTTCAAAATTCTCTAAAATGGGATGCAAACTGATCAGAAAAAGTAAAGGTGTTATGCATTTCATTAAAGCCTCTTCAGAATTTGGAATAAAAACTTTACAAACACACAATACTGTAATGTATCATAGTAGATAGTTTTGGAACTAGCAGCTGGATTCCATTCTGCTTCAATAGTATTATTAATTTAATTCTGATTCCTTATTCTTTAGCCTTTGCAGTGACTGGAATTAAAAGAGATTGGCAGGAACAGGAGGATATTAACTGACTAAATCTGATATTGAGACCATTTTTATGGCATTGGAGAATCTTGTGACAACATCTGTTAGGTAAATTTCCAGGAGAAAAAAAAAAAAAAAGCCAAGGACTAACAAGAAAACTGTATTTAGAGTAAAAAAAAGCCTGAATTTATGAGAAAGTGGAGGCTGTCTTTCTGTACTACTTCTGTTTTCCTGTTTATGCAGTTCAGATTACATCCATTATTTATTTATTTTCAATTGTTGAAATGCAGTTACTAGTTACTAGCAAATGATAAATTCATAATTTTTCACTCTGAGAAAAACACCCAAACTCACTTTACTCTATGAAGTATAGGACACTGCTCTTGTATTTATACATGAGGATCATTTCCCTCCTGACTGGATCTCTGTGGGTCATTTACAGTTATGAACATACCAGATCACTAGTGTGGAGGTCTTCATTGTTTTTTACTGGAGTTCGAGTTTCTACATTTTGTGCACACAAAATAATGATAACTGATGTAGAGAAGTGGAGAAACAGGACCACTGAATTCCCATTTCAGTGGCTATCGCACTTAGATCAATAGGAACCTTTCATTGATTTCAATAGGGTCAGGATTTTGTCAGCTTCCTCATTTCTATTTTAGAATGGGTATGGTAGGAACTGAAATGCTATGACAATTTTCCTATAAAGTTAGCCAACCTACAGTATTTTTAAAAAAATATAGACACATATTATGTAGTTAGTGTACAGTAACAATATTTTTAAAAGGCATTGTGGGTATAAATACAACTATAATTTTATAAACAACGACTGACATTTCATGAGGGAAATCACATCAGAACTGGCTACATGCAGTGCACTGCAGAGAATGTCTGATATATCATACAGCCAATACATTTGATAGCAGCTGAAATTCATCCAGTGAGGATGATGAGGCACTGAACACTGCAGCAAATACCTTCTAATAAGGTCTCACAGGGCTCTGTTTTCATAGATACAGTAAAGGGAAAAGCAAAGTCCTCAGGCCCATAAGTAGACAAAAGTAAAAAAAGCCTATGATCAAAGTCCATATGAATCTGTCCAGTTGGTGTCCTAAATCACAAATATCAATAATATGACTTTGGACTTACAGGCAAGATTGAAACCTTGGGGAAGTTATGCAGTGTCTCCCATTCCCTTCTCAGGTATTCAAGTGAACCCACAAACACAATGTGCTTGAGTTCATGGTAGTGAAAGTTGCTGGCTCGTAATGGCATCACTAAATTTCTTAATCCAATCAAAGCAGATTTAACATCCCCAAAAATGCAAACGACTACATGCCCACTTAATACTGTCATCGCTGCTTCACTTCGAGTCTAAAAAACAAAACGACAAGGGAGAAAAGAAACAAAAGGAAGCTTAAAACATATACTGAGTTTTAAATCATGATAAACACAACTATCAATATATTTTATGCACAAAGAAGCATTTTGATAATAGCTGTTCATTTTTATACTTATTTATACTTTATTAAATATGCTCAGCAGAAGAAAATTCCATTCTTGGTAACAAATCCTTCAGCATTCAGAAAGACATACTGGACCAAATTCAGATTTTTTTATATGTTGCTCCACAATTGAATTAAACCTGGTTACAACAACAGAAGCACTATGTATTTAGTTAAGAACAAAATGTGACCTATGGAGAATTTAGCCATTAGATGGATTATAGGAAATAGATGCAAAACCATGTCCTGTCTTACAAAACATTAGTGATTGTTTTGGGATCAACTTGAAAATGAAAGCATGAGCGCCCAATGGTCTTAGTAGGTCTCCACGGCATCACAGGAATCTTGTGTGTCTTATTCTCGTAGGGCCAATATACTTATTTTAGGACAAACAGCAGCTACCATGAGAAGCAACTGAAGAACACTCTGCATGGCTATGCTTTGCAATGAATACCTGCTGTATTTCACAGATCTCCACTTTGTAAGAAACAGCTCATATACAAAATCATGACTAAAAGCAATTTCTCAAGCCAATTAGACTTCAAGAATTGATGAATAGACAAGAAAAAAATAACTAAAATAAACACCAACTCATGGAAACATTTAAATAATGCTCAGAATTACCTTCTCATCTCTGGAATAGAAATTACATTTTTGCAGTAATCTCATCAGTGGTAGTATCAGTTGAATAGACAATTCAAAAACCACAGTGATTAAATAAAGTCATTATGAAACCACAATCTTCATTTCTGGAGGCAATCTTAATACTACCACATTCCATCAAGTAACTGCAGATCCACTCATATCATATATCATATTGTAAAGAAGTTTGGTAACCAATAACACTTGGGGAACGGCAATTTTTTCCCAACTTATCCATGGTGCACATCCTGTTTCTGAATTGTGGAAGTATGACAATGTGCAATACAGACTGGAATATGAAGTAGAATTGTTCACTACGTAACAATTAGTAATCTTCTAATTAGTTAAAAACAAAAACAAACAAACAAACAAACATAAAAAACAAACCCACAAGCTTTCAGGTTCTCTTTAGCAATTAACCTGACTGCCCATTTCTACCATAACAGTGGTCTTGGCTCTTCAAAAAAAAATGAACACAGAGGTGAATGCTGGAGTTGAACACATAAGTCATCCCATACATCTACACATAGGTCTGAACTACTGAGATTTTAGAAGCCAGACAGCAAGTCTTTAAAAATATTATTTAAAAGAAGGCACTCTATAATCATTAATCTGTAAGTAGTTAAGTGTATTTGTATGGCAAAAAATGAGTTATTACTAGCTGATAATGCTAGAAACTTGTAAAGCCATCACATATATTGAAAAAAAAAATAAAAAAGAACTATTTTCTGATTGAGGTGTCATCAAACATCAATTAGAAGACAACCTGAGAAATCTTAAAATTATGTTATAGTATGTATGTGTGTATCCTTTATCTAAGGATAAAGATAAATTTGCACAGATCGTAATATAGGCATAAGTTGTGGACTGTGAGCTTGAGAAGGTGTAGGGAAGCATTTTGATGGCAATGTCTTCAGTGGTGATGATGCACAAACAGAAAGGACCTGGACAGACTCAGAGATTCACAGGTTAGTAGGGAGAAAAACTGGTATCATTAAGAGATAAGAAGTGAAGCACTCCATAGCGACATTTTCAGATAAATACCCTTCAGAGTGGGACAACATGTAAAGGTCATTTTGAGTCATCTGCTACAATGTGTTCAGAACATGAAGGCAGATTTTTATCGCTGTCTATTACAAAAGACTGTGCAGCAGAGCTGCTTCCCCTTGCCTGCTGAATACATATAAATGCAAACTAATTAAAATTGTTCAGCTAAGCTCTGTCCCACAGCTCAGTCTCTGAAATTCAGAATCGACTTGCTTGACTGTCTAAACACTGATACTGCAATTCCAAGCAATGTCATGGTTACTACACAAACCCCTGAGGAGAACGGGAAACAAGCTTTTTAGCCCTGATTGTTACAATAAACCAGTGCTGTCACCATCATTGGATGCACCATGACACAGTACAGAAAAATCTAAGAGAACAGGCTGAGGAAAAGCTTTATAAAGTGCGACAAAGTGAAGATCCAACAGGGAGTTCATTTCAAATATCATCAGTTTTGTGAATGAGATCTGGAGTTAGTTACTTGTTACTCTTAGGTATGAGCACATGAACACAAGTGGCACAAACCTTCACTGAGCAAGATAGATTGTGATAGGCCTTCTAATTATTTTTAATGACTTGAGTCAGTTTGATGGCTTCCTCAGTTAAACAAACAAAACAAACATAAACTAGGCTCTCTGAAACATGCTATGAAAGCAGATTAGTAGTACTACTTACTCTGGCCTATTTGAGCTTCTTGACATGTTGGAAATTGAGAGAGAAGTTTTGAGAGAGCAAAATTCATATAAATAAATAAAAGATAGTGCAAAACAATGCTTGCCAGTATTAGAATTATCACTACCTTGTTTATAGAGATAAATGGGGTATGTAAACATTTAAATATTTCCAGCATGAATTCTCTAAAGATTCAAACTCAGTATGCAAATTTCAACGAATGAAAAAAAAACAACAGTGTATTCTGGACCATTTTTTAGTACTACATTTGGCATATGGGTTTATATAACAACAATTCCTTAATGGAAATGGTTATCAATTTCAGTTTCACTATGTTTCTGATTTCAATGTGACAGCAGAGTTTATCAGTTAATTGATGAAATATCATTTTTATCAGTTCAAATGATCTCTTTTCAAATACAACTTATCATCAATACCTACCAAAATGACCTTTTCAATATCCTTGGCTGGACACCAATGAAACATCCCTGTAGAGTCATATTTTTTCACATTGGCATCCATATTATCAATTTGTTCGTTGCCAGGAATTAACAAGGGGTCATGCCTGGGGAAAAACAAGTTGAGGACAACATAAGTGGAAAATATTATGAATTATGGATGGAAAGATATCCCAGGAGCTATGTACAGAGGGAAAAAAGTAAAAAATGAAATGTATTTACACTTCAACGTGTTCCTATGTAGGCACCTTAAAACAATAGCTAAAAGCAAAAATGGTTACGGTTTAAATTTGAAGTGCAGTTTGAAATATTTTCTATATGCTTTCTACACCAATAACCATTCGGTTTTAAGCAGGGCTTTGACACCATCATGTTCATGATTATTTTTTTCCAGTCCCACCCCTCAGAAATAAATATCAGAGTTGCTATTAGCATCTGCAATGAAGTAGAAGGGATAGGAACACAGCCCCATGCTGACTGACTGGCATAAGTACGGAAAGCCAATTACTTGCTTTTACCACATACAACTTCTGACGTGATGCTCTTCACTGTAAAAGCTTTAACAGGCTGCACTTTAAATATTTTAGCAATTTGCCCAATCATATTTTGCTTTCCCAAACTGAAGCCCTTTAAAGATTCAGCAGTATGTCATTTTAGAGCAGACTGACTAACAAATGCCCACATCTGGAATACATGATTTTAATACCAAACAACAATGTCCATTTTTCTCTGACAACTCTATCTGTGATAACCTTCTAAGCGTTGTGAGGTGGTTTTTTTTTTGTTTTGTCTGGTTTTCAGGAGATTTGAAAGCAAAAGGCTTTTCAAAGAAGAAAATAGATATTTTTATGAACTTGCTTTCCAGCAATACAGCTACACTTATGTATAGATGCATACAAGACAGAGTCCTTCCAACACTCTCAGATTCTAGTGAAGACCCCTAGGTGACTTCATCATGCAGTAGCATTAGATGGAGGACCTTGTTTGTAAGGCACAGGGAAAAAAAGCACCATGGAAACAAAGCAAGGAACAGATGTTTCCTATATATATGGTAGACAGTTCTAAGGTTTCTGTTCTAGTATATAGTTTCTAGGGTTTCTGTTGTTAATGCTTGAAATACTCTAATTCTAAAGAACTGTTACATTTCAAAGAATAAATATTTCCAGGGTAGAAATGTGCTAAATAATCAGAGGCAAGCAGCCAAATTTTAAAGGAGTTTCCTTTCTGCAACTTTTTAAAGAACTCTCAAAACTGATACATTTCCTGCTTCTCTAGCATTTGAGTCAGCAGACTGCAGTACAACACTTGCTTTTCCCTTGTCCTCTACAGCAAACTTTGAGTGCTGTTCATGGTATATTTTAATTTACACTGAATACAGTCCAATAAGTTATCATGCCTATGACAGTTAAACTTGTATGGCTTAAGAAAGGCATATTCTCTAATTCCTTCTGGGTGAATAACTAGTGAAATTTCACAGTCATTGCTCATATATCCACTGAAATTCAGAGTCAGCTCCAAAGAGAAACTCTAAGTATGTTGTTCCAGTTAAACCAGATTCTCTTCATGCTTTAAGAAAAAGCAATATGCTTCATGGTAAAGGCATAAGTGAGACAACTGGAAAGTAGAATCTCTGTTTTCAAAGGTGCTTTTTTTTTTTTTTTTTTTTTTTTGTTACATTCTGTAAAGAGAAAGTGAATGTAAAAAGAGATTTGAGTGTATTTCACTATCCACCCAATGGCAGCAGGGGAGTCTCTGGGGGACAACGTGGAGTCTCAGACCCTGCTCCAGGCTTAGTACTGAAAAGCTTTCTATAAGTATGATCCTTCTTTGTGAGACAGAGTGACTTTTTCATGCAAAAGCTGTACCAGAAGGTTTTGTTTGCTTGCTTTTAATTTCTAGAAAAATATCTAGAGTGCATACATTTACCCAAAAGTGAGCGAATCGCAACCATGGTAGTTTTGTCTGAGAGCTAACTGTGATGTTGTTCGTAGTGTGTTCCTTGCCCGTCATACCTGCATGTGATACAGTAAACTCTGCAACTGTGCTAAGGCGGAAGGCTGTACTGATGTTCAGATATTTAGTGGAACTCAGACCTGACTATTTTATATAGACTTTGTCAAAAGGTGGAGAATGGATCAGAAGCATCAACTGTGAGATGATTTCTTTCCTGTTTTTTTCCCCACACTATCACAAGACAATTCTCCATGAGCTTTTCCTAGAGCAGTACTGAAATAAAAGCAAAGTTCGCTGATTTCCAAATTTTCCTCTTCTCTTTCCCTTCATCAGTGAAACTACATTAAAACAATCTGTAAAAAATACCACATTTTAATTTCCTAATCAGTGTGCCTTGTCTGCACTAAGACTTGTCAGATCAGCTGAAGCTTTAAGAAAAATGGGTATTTAATAATACTCTCACTTTTTCACAGAAAGGATACAAATTGAAAGGTGGTAACAGATCTCTGACCTCAAATAATGCTCAGCTGTCTTAAAGTCTGAAACAAGTTTTAGTCTGCAAGTGCTCTATGTCTATTGTAGTTTCCTCTTGGATAAGGGCCTTGCATACTATAAAGAGAATAGAGATCTGTGACAAAACTAAATCAGAATTTTACCTGGATGTTTTGTTTTCTTTGTTACATTAGGTTTTAGTGCTGTGGAAGAGGAGAAAGGTATGAATAGTCATATGTAAGTTCCTATTTAAGTATTTAGGTAATATTTTTTTATTATTTCTTATATATGTATTTATTTGCAAGATAATACACTGTCTGGATCCTTTCTTTCACTTCATGGAGTACAGCAAGTGAGAATCTTAAACGCAGCATGCAGGAAGGGACATGCAACAAGGAAGTAAGCTAATAGAGTCTCTTGTACTACTTTTGTCGTAAGAGAATGAAACATTGCCTGAGAATTACACTGTGAAAAGACTAGCATCTCTTTATGTTTCAGGATCTATGCTTTTTTCTTTTTGTATATAATTGCACTTATTAAATTTCATTCATGTTTTCAGACAACAATTTTCCCCAGTAAAGCAATCACTGGAGATATCTTCAGAGATTGAAAATTGTTCATTATTAACGTTAAACTTTTTCTTCAAACGACAAAAAATATTTAAAAACAAAAATGATTTTTTAACTTACTTTTTGTTTTAACTCCTGCTCTTTTTATGAATTATTACATTAGTAGCACACTATTACTACTATGGATATATACACTGTTATAAATATCGTGATGAAAACCTATTTTGCAAATACTCAAAATTAAACACAAAGACCAGTGCTGTCAAATCTGCCTAAAGGGTTTGGATACCCTCTTCCCATTAAAATCCATGTTACACAAAGCATTACAGTTGTCCTTACAGCCAAATCAGGGACCAACTGTTTCTAGGGTCTTTCTACCTGCCTCACCCTTGCAGATGGCCCTGTCAAACACTGCTCGAGTTACATGGGCTGGTTACTGTGGAAGAATTGCATTAGTGTTGGAACCATGCTGCAGACGTTCTCCAGAGATACTACGATACCTTGATGGCTTGAAAAAAGCTTGAAAAGCTCGCACAATGATTGGTTTGACTAAATGTTGATTTTCATGTCTTGCAATTGGCTTGCAAAGTATTTTGTCATTCCAGCTAGGAAAATATATGCATATGGGAAAACAGAAACAAAAGTTGAATTTCTCTCATCCATAATCCCAGCATAAATATAGCTTCTCTGGTTCTCATACTACAAATGCATGACTTAAATGAAGATTAAAATACAACCTTATAAAAATTTTTAAGAGCATGTTACATCATTTATGATATAAATTAAACTTTAGGAAGATAGCAAAAGCCATGCTACAGGAGCAACCCCAAAAACCTTGCCTGGAAGACAACAGCAAAACCATAAATCCCATCTCCAGCAAACTTACTACAAGGAAGCCAACACTGCCTTTTAAGGAATACTGCTTTCCTTGCAGTATTACTAGTGCAAACTTATCTACTTGCAGTTTCTGAGTCTGGAACTCCTGAGTAATGACAGGGAAAGGACAGAACAGGGAAGACTGACAACTGTAAGCATATCCTTTGTCACCTTGTCTTAACCCTGCAGCTATCACTTACGTGCAATTGTGCATGAGAGCAATATACACTCAGATCTCCAGTGGAATTCTCCTGTATTTTGGGTACTAGGAACAGGAGTACTATAGCACTAGTACAGACCCTGATGTTTTTTAAAAACTTGTAGACTTTTCACATTGTTAAAAGAATTACTTTTTTTTTTTTTTCAGTTATATAAAATCAATGGAAAAAAACATCCCAAGAGCAACACAATCTCTCTTTTTCATGTTCTTGTAAAGGTCTGCAGTTTCACCCTTTTCATGCGGATAAGCCATGCCTGGATTTTGCACACAAGAAGATTGGAAGCAGACTGCTGCTAGAGGCTCAGCCTTGAAACTCACTTTGCATATGGGCCGTGGACTTTTGAGTTTTCCTGATTTTGTGTGTGAATGTGGGTGTGTGTTTGCGAGTGTAAGCACACACATACTTGATTTTAGAAGGAAGGGCATGGCTTGCTGAAGGCAAGATTGAAAGCACACTGGAGAATGTCTCAGGCCTTTGAAATTTCTCCTACAACTATCCTAACAAATTGTGGCAATTAACATGCTGTTAGTGTTAGATGTATGCAGCCAATGCAGGTGCTAATAATTGAAAAAGCATTTAGAGCTTTTACACCCTGGCTGAATATTTCATGATGTGCTGCATGTTTCACTATTTACTCAGTGGGCCTCTGTCACTTCAATCTTCTCTGACTGCTTTGACTGGTGCTATAAAGCTCAACCAAGATAGAGTGACGGCTTGTCACAGGCAAACTTCACCGACTCCTGCAGCTCACTGGGACTAGCTGAGAAGGTTGTCACGACATTCTGATGGAATTCAGCAAATGTTTTGTGACTAATACACCCAACATTTGTCGGCTACCATTAGCCATTACCCGTGACCCTCTGCAGTGTGTGTGAAAGGCATTAGTCTGTAATGAGAATTTGTTGCCTATGTGTATCATACTAATGACACTCCTACTGATCTTTACTTTCACAGGTTAATCAGCAGTGAAGTTTGTAAGGATTCAGTGCACAGATGCAAGGCACTTTACAGAAGAAAACTGCATGCAACTAGAGAAAGAAAACCAGGGGTTTTCTTGTTAAATGCTTTTATTGTCATATTCAGAGTCTGTACTAATATTGACTTCAACATTACTTTTTTTCTTTTCCTAGATTCTTGAACAAGAATGTATCTAAAATAGGGATTGCACCCAGTCCTAGCTTTTGGGCTGGAACAATCCTCCTTCCTCCCCAGTTCATCTTTCCTTCACTCAAATACCAAAGTTTTTTGTGTGTTTTGTTTGTTTACTCACTTTTTAATCCTCAAAAGAATTACGGATGAGTTCACATTAATTTATCAAGACTACCAAGGATGCTGATATAGAGCTGCTTCCTGTAAGAATTTTGCTCATTACAGTACCTTGATACCTCAGGACATGCTTCTGAAGTATGAGTTTCTTAACATAAGGAAGTAACTAAATAGTTAAATTTCAGATTTTTATGTAAGAAACTCAACAAGAAGGGGACAAGATATAGCCAATACATCTTCTCTTTTTAAAGTTTCCCATTTATATCTGCTCAAGCAGCAGAAGTAATAATCACTGAGTGGTGAGAGAAATTACCTGAAAAAAAAAATTCATTTGTAAAATATAAACTCACAGTTACGTGGCATCATAAAACATAGTATTTTTTTTTCTACTTAAATGAAGCATACCCTTTATACCTTATAATAAAAACTACCTCAGTTGCAAACCAACATTATAAAACTTCATTATTTTCCCTAAACCTGGTATAAAGCTGAAGAGCTTTGTCTTTCTGTTGCCTTGATCTGTGTGGGTCTCCTTTTACTCTGAACTTTATAAAATATCAGGTTGATTTTTCTGCGGGAAAATTCTCCTCTTCTTTCCTGACACTACTATTTCACCTCAAAAACATTTGCACAAGATTTCATATTTTTCTGAAAATAAACCTTATTTTCATTGTTTACAACGCAACTACTGATGGTAGCAACAGAGGGCTAACATAGCACTCCCTACCATTCCAAACCTTCATTCTACAAACTTGTTAAAGCAGGTCTAAGACAACAGAGTAACTACTGAACTATTCCTGATGTTTGTACTGGTAGCAATGAACTTGTAAAACAGAACCAAGAGGTGAACTGGGCTATTTATACCTCCTGTGTCTAAGCTTTGTTATCACTTAATGTTATCACTGAATAAAGTTAGCCTTAGTGAAGCCTTAGCAATGGATATAAATTTAGAGCATAGTATGAAAATTTCCAAGGCTGGAGGTCATAGATATAAACTGATATTATGGCTAATCAGTGAGTTTTACCTCTTCAAACATTACCTGGGTCAGAAAATGATCAAATTAAACTCACTGTAACAGTTCTGTTTGAGAAATGTTCTCCATCTTGACCTCTCATCACTGTTTTCAATTCCTGTGGTAAGCTAACATTTTCAGCAAGTGGAAGAGTAGCACTACAGTGGCAGGGACTGAGTGACACTAGCGAAGTGTGTACAGATAGGAGTATATGGCATTGGGTAGGCAGATGAGGAGATGAAGGTGAACAGCCATTATTCACATACTTAGAATATTATAGCCAACCTCAGGCAAACAGACAGTTTTCCTCCACAACTTCAAATAATCATTAGATTTCCAGAAACATATACAAAAATACCACTTTTTTTGTGTTACTTACCTGAACTCTGAACCAGTCTTATGGTTTGGTTGGGAATTATTTTGGATCTTTGATTAAGGAAAATCCTGAGGCTTACAAAATTCTCCTTGGAAATGCACTAAAAACCCAGTGTCCTCTGATGCCTGATTCTTACGTGATTGGGGACACTAATGATAATGACCCTTTGCTGAGTATGCTACTTGTCTAGAGGCCTATGTCAACTACACCACTACGTTCAGAGTGGACAGGGACAAACTATTTGTTTGCTCTTCAAGCCCCTTGGGCCCTGTCATATACTATTTGTTCTTGCATTAAGAGGTAGTTTGATTCAGCTGGGCTGACATTTCCTTCAACTCAGTGTATTCCACTCATGCAGTAGCAGCCACCAAAGCATTAAGTGAGGACTTGAGCCCCAGCAACAATCCTTTTAAGGAGCTTTTTTGATTTAAACCCAGGGCTTTTCACATTTTTATTGGTCACTCTAGAATTGAAAATGACACTTCATTAAAAAAAAAACCCAACAACTAGCTTTGCTACCTGATACTCAGGCAACACAGCCTCCTCATGTTTAACATGGCTATTTATCAATAACATGAATCAAAACCCGTGACTGTCAGATGATGAACATGTGACTTCAAATCCTGACCCCAGAAGCAGAAGCATCAAATGGTCCCACTTTCCTCTCTATCATCTCATAAATACAGAAATTTGATGTGTGACTATTTTTAATAACTTTCCTCTTTCTTTCTGCTTTCATTGTAATTTTACATCTTATTCTAATAAGATGAACTCGTGTTTATGTCTTCACAGAAATGTTATTTTTCCTGATCAAGTTTAAAAGTTATATTTGAAGAAGACCCGTGTTTAATGAAACTGACTTCTGCTGAGGAAAAATGGGGTAGAAAGTAATCATGACAGTGCAGAGTGGCTCAATATTTTTCTAGTTAATTTGCATTTATTGTTCCTGATTGACCACTGGATTCTTCCAGTGTTGCATCAGTGTGATCTCATCTGATGTGACACAAGAGTCAGTTAGAACACTGACTTTCCAAATGTGAATCTAAATTATATGTGATGTATGCAGAGAATATTTGTATAGCTACCATTTGTTTTTCTCAGTTAGTAACTTAACTGACATCCAGAGAAAACAGCATTAAAAGATGACAGTGAAAAGATGTCTTCATTCCACCTATCACCACCAGGTTTGATAATAGAGACTTCTATTTATGTGTGACTGAATCTCAAAGGCATCCACCCTCTGACCAGGTCTAAATAGGTAGATTTCTTTGTCCCAGGGAATACCTATGATATGGATTCTGTCTTCTGTTCTGCTCAAACGACAGCAGGAGTTTGCAAGTTGTGACTCATGACATTATACCTTCTTCCCTGATTTGTTTCAGCTACTTACAATTATTCTCTTAACTGCTCAGAAACTGATTCTGTAGTTGCAGCCCCGATTACAATTTAAAAAATAAATTTCCACATACTATAAGATCTATTAGTTTTCCTGTTCTCCAGGTTCCTTATAGACCCAAAACCACAGCTGAGGAGACAGTCTGCCAGCTGCTTCTGTGGGAGGGTAGGGGTGAAGCTGGCTTTGAAAATGAGATTTTAATGTAAATTCAGGAAAGATATTACAAAGGTAAATATTAGTTGTAGATATGAAAGAGTTTTAGCTGATTTATTTATTGTGTACTTTTAGCTGATACGCACAATATTTCCGGCTAGGAAAGCAAGTAATTGTCGCTTAGGAAATGTGCAAGTATACAAAACTGCAGATAATACAGTCCACTTGTGTTTATCAGATAGTTGAACAGTGCCTGGCCATTGTACACAACGCTAAACTGTTTTCTTCAGATTCAGTCACTTTTCTCTTATTTAACACCTTGAATCAAAGTTAAGACAATGTAGATAAAGGATAAGGCAAGGAGACCATTGGGTCTGGAGGAAGGCTGAGGGTAGCAAGACAGGGCTGGTGAATAAATTTAGCAGCAAGAGAGAAAAAAAAACAATGTCTGGATCCGGAAACCTAGCAAGTTCTCCGCTTGCTGCTCGACCCATATTTAGCAATTCTGATGTGCTACTGAGCAGACAGCTCAGGCTCAGGACGACTACTCTCCCTCAGTCCCTCTTCAGCAGGCAATGAAAGCAGGCTCCACTTTGAAAATCTTCCCCCATCATGCAAACTGACACAGGCATGCTTTTCAAAAACCCACAGCCAATCTGTTGATCATTACTTATTTACAAAGGCCTTCGGGCAGAAAGTCCTGTAAAAACCATACTTGATACGGTATACACTAGCTTTTTCTGCTTGTGGAAAAAAGTACCCCTAAGGCTACCTCAAACCATCACTTTCTATTGCACATAAAATGTACCGTGTAACACTAAAGTATTTAATATATATGGTATAATATATCTACAGGAAAGGCATTTGTGTAGAAGTATGTTACCCTGTATTTGGTAATTTGATGTTTTGCTGAAGGCTATGACTTGAAAAAGCCTGCACCTAGTACAGAGGACCTGTCATCTCAGTACCCAAGAGCCAATAGAATAAAGAAGTACCCTTAAGCAGCAAAACTTTGACACAGCTTTGAAGCATATGAAAACAGTATAACTCCCTAGAATTATTATTACTCAAGATCAAAGAAATGAGGCATACTTTACATAGCAAACAGGGACAGTGCACTCAGCTCCAAATGTTTCAGCTCTTTCTCTCTCTTTCTTTCTCCCTTTTTACTTTTACTTCCCCCGATTAGGATTTGGTCATGGGGCAGTCTCCCACAATTTTAAAACTATAAATGGTTAAAACTATTACCACTAGATAAGAAGACCATCCAAAGGTAAGTAAACTGAAAATGATGATAGGATGACAACTGGCATCATGAAAATGAGAAGCTTGCCAGTATACTCATTTTATTCTTCCTCATAAACTACAAACAAGCATGTAAATCAGTGTCATATGGGCAAGGCTGAGCAAACAGGAAGGCAAAGAACTTTTAATGATACAGAAATAGATGGTCAATATGAAAAAAAAAAAAAGACTCAGGTGCATTTTCCTTTGTGAATCAATCTCACTTTTGATTCTGTAGTCTAGACAGAAATTGAGAAGACTTGTAGAAGTCCTTGAATATGCCCTATATTGCTGTAACAATAAACAAATATGGATGCTCCTTTAACTGGACAAATAAAATTTCTAGTCTACTGACTGAAATATAAAGAGGAATACTACCTAGATGTATCCAAAGTTGATAAAGGAACAAAACAATGTTGATAATAAAAGAAAAATCATGAATGGTTTTACATAAAGAACTATATATCATTTTTTTTCCACTTAATTTCTGTGAATGCAGAGCAGCTGCTGTTATACATACACTCAAATTCCAAACTGTATGAAAGTGCCTGGTCATATATCTAAGTTTAATTTTTCTGTATATGTATGTAGTGGAAAATCTCTGCTATGCTACTTAGTTCTGAAGACAATTGCAGAATAAGGTTCTAAACTGACCACTTCAGATATGCAAAATAGAGGAGGAACAGCCTCCTTGAAGAAAGCTCCACGTCTGCAATTAGATCCTGATCTGACTGACTAGAGTAGCCAAAGTGTAAAGGACAGTAGATAGAATGCATACACCATATTCTTTTAATATATTCCAATTTCCTATTGCAGTTCCAGTTTTAACAACTGTCTTGGAGGAGAATTGTCCTATGGAAGAGAACTACATAGTAATACAAGGATATTACAAGCGTCAAATAATGTACATATAGCAACAGGGGAAAAATATCACTAAAAAGATGATGTTTTCATTACCTACTCTTAGAGTATATACTACCCTTCAAAAAAATCCTTGTATTTCATAATTAACGTGCTTTTAGCCTGAGTAAAACTGCATTAGTTTTGAACTTTGCTTTGGCAAGTACATGGATTATTAGACTTTTTTATCAGTCTAAATCAATTAACAGAAATTTGATTTCAATCGACAGGATAAAAGGAAGGTAATATTCAGGTTCATTTTTGATTGTGATGATACATCTCACATATGGCCTTAAGTACAGAAAACAGTACTCAGAGGGAATCCAACAAAAAGAGAATTGCCTAAGGCAAACTAACCACACGAGTTCCTCTGATTGGTTAGTGCTATCATTAGTGCCACTGCTGTTTAAGAACTACACACGGGCAGGACAGGGTGACAGCTAAGACTTTAAAGCCTATGTATTTTTCAAACAGCTTTTCAAACTGTTTTTCATGACAGAATTTTTTTCAGCTCTATCATTAACTGCTGACAAGCTGACAGAATAAATACTTCAGCCTTTCAGAAACCATCTAACAATCTTTTTTTCCACCGCCTCCCCTTATTTTTTGATGTGGGGGGAGGAGAAGAGGAAGGGAGGAAGAAAGGAGATGAAGATATGAGTTTCTTACAGTCTTACCTCATCAGTTTGGGTGAGGAGTTGGGTGAATTTCGCATCCCTCCATTTCGTTGCTTTTTTTTGGGTGATAGTGTTGACGGCTGCTCATCTTCAACTGGAAATATAAGGAACTCATGAGATTAAGCACTGTTCTACATGCCATATGAAATACAAGTGAAGTAGCAAAGAACACACACTCTATGTCCATTCACGCACTGATACTTCATTGCTAACATAGGCCTAACAGTAATAAAAATCAAATACATGTTAGTCAAAGAAATTGGTTTGAAGGAGAAGCAAGTAAGAGTACCAGGGTTTTGAACAAAGGCGTTCAAATTGGTTTCAGACTTCCAAAACATAGGGGGGAACCACAGTCGGGTTATTCTGAGCATTATTTTCAGTTAATCTGTGCTATAGAAAAGTAGAATTAGTGCTCTGCTATATTTCCAGAAAGATAAACTATTTGCAATACGAACATAACAGCTGCCAGCCTGCTTTTGCTAATGAGCCAGACACCAGTTGGTTCTTGCTCCTCACATGCCAAATAACAGAGTCTTCGTGAAGAGATGTAAAATATTCAATGCCTTTATGTTCAATGATTCAGTTAGTCAGGACTGTGAGCGCAGCCTGCCATTGTGCACAGATCTCCAGCACAAGTCAGACCTCATCACTCCACCCTTCTCACAAAAGGGAGTTGTAACAGGATTGAACAGAATGAGGTTGAATGGTAGTGGGGAGACAATACCTGTGTAACAGAGGATGCATATGTTATGCAATCTTTTAATGAGGATGAGGTGCACTTTCAATGACAGATCAATTTCCAGATGTAAAATCACTCACAATTTTGTCAATCATAAACTATTCTTAGATAACCTAAGCCACAATGTGTATTGCTTAAACAAGTGCAGCTTCCTAATAGCTCATCTACAAGAATTGAGCACCATCATTACTGGTTCAAGATCATTACTGTACTTAATAATCTGCACACAAGGCTTACATTTGCTAGCAAAGGGAATTATGCTTGCTATCTCATATTCACACTAATGCTGAATTATTCTAATGTAAAGAAGGAAAAATAGACTTATTTCATCCTATTGTTAACTGGAAAATGAGCTAGAAGGTAATACAACTGACATCTAGAAATCTGCTAAAAGGAAAGAGATTAGTAGTAGTAGTAGTAGCAGCTGTATTAAAAGAACTTAATACACATTAGCAGTGCACAAGCAGAAGTTGGAAAAAAATTGGTTTGCAGTGAACTACATCAAAACAATACCAAACTGCAAACCTGGATATGTGCCACCTTAGATTTACCTGAGGACAAATTAAGTTATATCCTTCTGCTATCTCCCTTTTCTGACAATATTTTATTACAGTTCGTGCTCTAGTCTGCCGTGTCTAATTTTCTGATGTCTGCTATGTAAGTTTGTTTTGCCTTGGTCAAGACTTAAGTATTGGGCCCTGAAAAGACAGATATGCTGTCTTTTTAAATGTTCTGGCATTACCTAACACATCCAGGCAATCAAAGAAAACTACTGCATTTCAAATGAAAACAAAAATGACCCAACAAAACAAAACAAAAATAAAATAAAAAAAATGCCCCAAGTAGTTGTGTAAGTGATTGTACATAATATCAAAGCAATGACTGTCTTATAATGATTTATTTCATTAATTTAACTTCCTTTTCTTCTCAGGCAGCATTCAGAAAAACAAAACCATCCTCTTCTGACTTGACTTGATTTTAGATGCTTATTATTAGTTTAGTTCTATTCTTTGCTAACTGGGAGATAGATAAGCTCAGAGAAAATTCTCAAGATCATGCAATTTGAAATTTCCTTTCTGTGAATTTTCTTTCTGGGTTTAAACTAGATCAATTCACTATTCAGTTGTTTGTAACCTAAAGCGAGCGTTTTCAGAATTACTGCGTTTGTAATATCTTTTTGTTTCCAATTATAACAAAGCTGCATTTCATTCTCCTGGCAGAAATAACTTTAAAGTTCATTTAACTTTATCCTCTACTGTGGAACTGCAGAATATTTGTCAATAGATTCAGCATTGTACCTTAAGTATACTGCTATGTGATTATATACCTATCACGACCACACACAAAATCTTACAGGAGTGAATCTGTGGATTGTTATATCCAGAAATATTTCTGTGAACGATAGAAAACACTAGTAAATTATCAAGTTTTTAGACAGTTAGAAAGATTGATCCAAGCCTTTCAAATACTAAATGCAGAACACCAAGAAACTTTCATACTATAAGGTTCAACATTAATGTTCTCCAGTGCTAACATCTCATACTATTTTGTTGCCCAATTATAAAGGAATGTCTTAGTAATAAACATCCAGAATAACCACATACAGATTTCTAGCAGGCTGCTGTTATTTTTGGTACAGCATCTACAGTAAATAAACTCCCTCTTTTGATATACACTTGTCATATTCAAACTATATTACTATCACTAACTACTTGAAAAGTCCAAGGTTAATGTGGCTCATCTGTTAATACACGTCAGCAAATCTTCATGATATCTCGATTCACAGATAAAGTAATACCCTTCTTAAGCCAGGAAGCCGTTATTTTTATTGCAGCAATGAAAGATAATCTATGTTAATCATATTACATTCAAACAAGATTTTGTTTTTCAATGAAATCTATGCACAGTTCATAGTGTTTCTGAAGTTTTAAAGATGCAGCTCCATCAGAACAAGAGAAGAGAATCTATGCAGCTGAAGAAAACGAATGGAATGGAGAACATTACCTATGGCTCAGTTCCTAAAAGCATTACAATAATCACTCACTTCTTAGAATAAGTAGGGTATAAAACATATTTAATGATTATCTTTCAGATACAATTATATATTTCCTGCATATTGAAAGAAATAGATGCAACAAAATTTTTAGTAAAGTCATAAAATATCATTTTAGTTTCATGAGTTTTGTCTGCATTAATTTATAAGGGAGTCTTTGATGTGCTTGTTCTTATGAAAGACAACCACATTTGAGTAATGGGCTGTGATATATGGCAACTCAACTCTGATATTCTGTATTTGACTTAGTACTTTTGTTACTGAGAATGCGCCCCCATTCTTAGTATATCTGATACCTTTATGCTACAGGAGTTGTTTTATAATACAGTCATATTATAGCATGGAGGCTTTCCTTACCAGCTTTCAGGAAAAGTGCAAATAAGTTCAATAATTCAATCCAGTCTATGAATTCTAACAGATTTCAAGAGCTTGGTTTGTACGTCTCTAAGTACAAAATTTAACATATTGTTGTAACAATCCAGTACTCGCTTGTCTATCAGGCACAGAATCTAACAGTTTTGCAGTTCAGGGAGACTTGGTGCTAAAAAAAAGTGTCAGGCAAATCTAATGAGGCTTCAGATACCCTGGTTTATGCTGGAGTTTAATTTAAAGTTACACTGATGTTTTAACATGTTTGCTTACTCTTGAGTAAAGAGAATTCATTATTTCAATGACAAAACCTCCAGACAATGTTCCATGAATTGATTTAAGATGTGCTGGTAATTTTAACAGACTTAATGTGGAGTTCATTTCATTTTTTAAAATAAGGGGAATGTCATTCAGAAGCAGTGGACAAGCTCGTAATATTTTTTTCTTCTTTTCATCCTTTTTTTTTTTTTTTTTTACTATTATTAAAATAAATCTGTCTCTTTCACTGTCTCTCTGAGGTCAAGAGCAGAACGGCTTATAGACACCATTTTTGGACCCCCCAAAAGAGCAGTGATTTGAAATACTATTTATGTTACTGAACATCACACAAACTATAAGAGATGGTGAACTCATTTTGCCTAGAATGTAAGCACATCAGACCAAATAAACCATATGAAAGATAAAGCACAAACCACCCAGAAACATTAGTTGACTAGTTGTCTTGATTAACTTATTAATCACCACATCTGGAGAAACTCACATCTGTAAGCACTTAACAGAGCATTAGTAATGTCATAGTCACGTTGAAAACAGACAGCAAAACCATGCACAAATCAATTGGAATTGCTTTATGCATCCAACTATGGGGCTACCTACGGAGATCTTGGTTCAACCCAGGCTTTTGGGAGTGGCAGCGATATTTTACAGGCAAGCTGAGTGCCCTTTGCAATCTACAGTAGGTAGATTTTCCTTGTTCAACAGAATTCAATAAATTAAGTTGCAGCAGCGAGGGATTGTTGGGTAGGAAGAGGCTCCCTTTACGGTTATTAACAAGTGGAACAGGTTCCGGAGCTCCTTCAGTGGACTTGGCACCAACCAGTGCATGAGTAGTTGTATTCTTGAATTGATATGAGCTTTTTGGGTAACTTGATCTAGCTGCATTCTTTACCTCTAGATGATAAGAAAAAATGTAAATTAATGTCCTAGTATTAAAAATTATTTCAAACCATGAATCAATTTTGACATTGTGTGGAATTATAGACCTTAAAACTTAAAGTATCAGTTTCTGTAGCTGAAATAAAGGTTTATACCTGCAATTTTCTTCACTTTTCCCCCAAAATATATGTTTTTATGAAAGAATACTTATAAAAGGATTATTCTACAATATTATCATGTTTAAACAATAATCCCACCCTAGGGTAAGTGTGTTTGAGGCAACTCTTATTTCCCACATGTTGATAACGGTTTTGAGATTTACTAGCTGAGGAAGATGCTTATTCCCTCGAATCTACTGAAAATGACAGGGGAGGTAGAATGCTCTGTTGCTGTTAAAATGAATAAGGAATAATAGAAGAAAAGTCAACATTTCAAAATTGTGCAATCATAGTTATCGAATTATTCTGCTGTTTCTGAATCTACATAAAAGAAGTTGGGTATTTAGAACTGCTGAGTGCTGTATATTTCAGGATATTAGGTATAGCACCTCTGAAAACAGGTCAAATGGTTTAATTTCCTAAATATGGTTTTGACTTGAAATAGTGATTTTCAATCTTCTGTTTCTAACATATCAAAGTTAATTGAACAAAAAGAGGATTTAATACCTCCAAATAATTTTTGGTAAAAATATCCAGAGTGGTCTTCTCCATATGCTCATTTCATTATGAATGAGTATATTATTGAGAAGAAGGTATACTACTGAGCCTGTAATGATCAATGTAATCAACATTCTATTTTGTTATGTATTACAAGGAAAGGAAGTTAAGTAGGGATTTGTTTATGGATTGATAATCTTGCAGCATTATTTGCAGATGTTGAAAAGCCTTAAAGTTTCCATGGATAACTTTGAATAGACAAAGCTCAGAATTATTTAAGCAGGTTCACAAGGGTTTTGGTATTTTTGGGTACTTTACCATTATTACAATATTATCTGTTAAATGGGCAGACATACATAAATACCATCCACATGCTTGCCATCTGTATTCAAGCACAAAATCTGCCTATGTCACGAAAATGTAATTATACGGGAATTATAGGAGTGATTTGAATGTATTCTTTTAATGGGGTTCAAGTATTTATTAACAATCCATCTATTCCCATTCAGAGATCTCTGCTTGCCACTACTATGAATGATATGGAAAAGAAAATCTGTAAGAACAGAACCAGAGTCTATCTTGGTGTCGCTCTGCTCTTTCCTAATAATAGCAAAATTCAAGCTATAGTAATAAAAATGCAGATGGTTTTAAATGGAGGGGAAGAGCATATATCTTATTAGCAAAACTTCCACAAAAAAAATAAAATTCTATGCATCATGGTGGAAATATGTCTTGAAAATTATCAGTCTTACCTAGGAGTCACTGTTTTTTGGTCAAATCTTGTACTTTTATCTTTGGTACCTCTCCACTGAAACAATTTTCAGGTGATTAAATATATCTGCAGAGACCTATCTCCCTACAAAACCCACTGGTCAACCATGCATTCGTACAATTTAAAACATATCCATTAAGTTTTATTTTTAAACAACAGACTAACATTGGATATATTCTTTATATATCTACTTGCCTGCACCAAGCATGTTTACAAACAACTGAAGAAGGCTAAAATCTATTAATAATGTTTATCTACCCTCCAATCAAATTGTTAAAGAAACATCATCTTTTTACATGCACTTTCAGAACTCAGTAATCATTTCACATGTAAGATCTAATTATCAAGCACTAAACTTCCATACCAGTGTATGTCTTATGGCATATTCCATACAGATATAAGCACAGAAGACTGTGTGCATTCTCAAGTATTCTAATACAGTTAGAAATTTTTAACCTTTGGAGACTAAAATTGATTGTTTTATTCTAAATAGTGTGTGTCAAACACATCAGGAAACACATGGAAATACACGTGTAAGCACAGAGATGCAAATTTGAACACAAATATATCCGTGTTCTCAGATTAAGGAGTATTGTGTAACTAGGAGAGAAATATAAGCCAACACTGTCACTTCTCAGGCACATAATACAATGTGCAGAACTTAAACCATGTTTAAGAAAGTATCCTGTTGTTCAGCAAAAGCACTTTACTTTTATGGTTTCTTAAAATCTGATTTCATTCCTGCACTGCTATGTGGGATCAATTTCATGGAAAACATATTTGCAAAACAGAGATTGCTCTTAATTATATGGAACTGAATACATCCTTACAGACTGACACTGCCTCATGAGGTTTGGCAACCAAACTGTTTGGATTGGGGTAATCTGTTATACCACTGTGCAATTTTAAACCAGAAGTTCCACATCCAAGAGGGTCCACTTCCAAGTATGTGATGAGTTTAGCATCAGCAAGCCTACTGAAAAAGAACTATTTTCTTGTCACAGTTAAATAAGTTTTTCTTTATCTAATATGGTATATACAATCATTTTCAAGGAAAATGGTTACAGGATGAGTGTTCTGCCTGCATTGTACATGTTTCCACAGTCTGTAAGAACCATTCAGGACACTCCCCATCTACCCAAAAGGCATGATTATTGTTAATTAAGAATCCTGGCATTTATTGGTCATTTTGAGAGCGGATGAATAGCTTATTGAGAATAGCAAACAATACGGAATTAGATAAGAGTAGTAATTTAAGAAATTCCATGTTTTCTGTAGTATTTCTAACTGCTCTCTGGGTAAACATTCAAGGTATTTTGGAGAATACTGTAAAGAAATTGATAAAAAAAAATCTGTCAACCTTAGACAGGTAAAAATAAATGCCTTTAAAATGTGAGATATTAATGGGATTTAGCTAAAGGTAGTCTGAAGCTGCATACATTCCTACCCTTTCCCCTGACCTCAAGAATTCCCTTTTAAGCTCAGTGAATATATGCTTCCTTACAGAATGCATTAGGGAATCATGACTGTTTCTATTTCTATATGTTTTATTTATTCTAATGAAGATAATTTGAAATGCAATCTGGAACTCCCTGAACATTTTTAAAACAACCAATGCAGTTAATCTTATGCCTATGGCAATCTCTATTTATTCTTTGTGAACATACACTTGCCACAACTTAAAACTGGGCTGAGCTTTAATTTAAATGTAACAAGGCAGAATACCAGTGCAGTGCTTTCAACAAAATGGCTGAAACTGGCTTCAGCGTGATTTGCCTGGAAGGGAAGATGAAAATGTGTTTTAAAGGAGAAAAAATATCCTGACCAAAACCAGACATTCAAAACAACCACCACCAATACCCACCACTCCATTCCTCCCCCAGCTCTATCAGCTGCTGGGCTTTCAGCGCTGCTATCGCCAGACACTAACACAGTGTTTTCCTTCATAGTCAGCCATCAGCCAGAGCTGTCACTTGCAGATACTTCATTTTTGTTTCAGTCTAATTCATACTGCACCCTCTTAATCTCTGCAGTGAGTAATGCCACGTCCCTGTGCAGATACGCCAGATCCAGCACTAGAAGTACAGAGAGTGCTTTTAACTATTGGACTATTTTCATTTGAAAAAAGATTTTATTTCTCCTCCCTCCCTCCAACATCACTGCTCTTTCTCCTAAGCATCCTCCCAGCTGCCCTCCAAAGGAGCAACCGCTGCTCTGCAATCCGGTTTGTCTTCCTCAAAGCCCAGCTTTCAGGTGGTGGATGACGATGAGCCGCAGATCTGTATTACTCAATGCAAATAATCAATATGCTGATTGAGCTTTTGGCTACCAGAGACCTTTCAATAGGAGCGACAGCAAGCATGACTTCCCTCTTTCAATGACAAGGCTGTTTAGACTTTGCTACCTACCACTTTGTGAATCAGGGAACTGAAAATACCCACAGCAATTTCTCCAAACTGTCAGCTATTGCTGTGATTCCACCCAGCACCCCCTGAACAAGACAACAGATTAACCATTAGGCTAGATATGTTGAAAATATACAGCTTCAACCTTTCCCCAGCTAGCTCAGAGCGATGTATAGATGATTATTTCAACCGTCAGCTGCCGCATAGACTTAAACCCCTGCACAATAACTCCTGGATTCATCTGCCCCTTGTCAAACTTGCACAGCTTTAGTTTGAGCATACATAGTGTGGCAGTTTCACTGCGGATCTAGAATAATCCAGACGGCTGCTGTCTCTTTGTTAACAGGAAGCTAAACTGATGAGTTTGTAATGCATTTCTTATCAAAGGTAGCTTCAAAAAGAAAATGTGCCCCATCAGTTTGGGTTGGATTTTAGCAGAGTATCAAAATATGGTTCAATCACAACATGTCCAGATAAAAATATTATTAATCCCCCTTAAAAATCACTTTATAACAATAAATTATTTTTGAAATAAATTTATAATTACTAATGGATTTTTTTTTTATTGTGGAAACAGATATAATGAAATATTTGAGTAGAAACTACAGTGCAGTGGTGCTTGACAAGATACAAGAACATTAATTTTAGAAAGCACTGAGCAGTGTTTGGTGTCTGAAATGGTAATTCAAATGAAAGAAGATTGCTTTTTTGGTTTCCATATGCACTGCAAACTCAGGGAACTTCATTACATTGCTTTGTTTTGTTTTCTTTTATATACAAGACAAACAGATATGCTTCATTCTAGTACCATGAGAAAAGCAGGAAATGCTCACTGACTCTTAGGTAGAGAGTGTGCCATCTGAAGTAGGTAAGAAAACAGTAAGATACAAGAATGTCAAGGATGCAACATTTCAGAACACATTACTAAATGGCGCTGAGTAACAAAGAAAGAGTAACAACCAATAAAACATCTTTTATTTTTTGTTTTTGTTGTCCCAGGCTTGAACCTTTTGGCTAAATGCATGTAAGACTGGTAAAATGCCAGATTAATAAGTTTATTCCAGCCTTGGTTTTTCGGTTGTTTATGTGTGTTCGTGTGTGTGTGCATGTTGGTTTACTCTTATATTTTTTTTAATCTGATGATTAAATTTTGTATGAATAATTAGACTGTCTTTCAGTCTTACTTCTCATCACACAAAATGGATTGAAACAGCTACAGATTTCTTCCTCATCTTTGTTTTTCCCTGAATGTTGTAAAGACACTTCAGACAAAATGCAGACTGCTGCTAGAATGGATGTGGCTATGCATTCTAGATGGCTGCTCTGATACTGTGCTAAACCTTAACAAAATAAGTGAAAGTTCCTGAGCTTTTAGGGTCACCCAAGTACACAGAGTGCAAGACAAACAGCAAACTGCAAACTTGCAAACCCTGCAAACTTTTAACTTGAATTTTTTAATGAAAAAACTCAGGCTATGTATTTTTTTATAGTACCTACAGCCTGCCTTTAATTTATTTCTAAGGGTAGAGCAACCCCTTAAGGATAGTGTGGAACTTTGATTTCTCTTTGCTCTTCCCGTTTAATTCAAGAGCACAGATACTAAGAATGTTTTCCAGGGATACCAGTTATTACTGTTTCTCTATTACTATGACTTTATCAACTGAAGATTCCGTTTACGGTTGTTCAAATTGTGGCTGATCTGAAGTCCACTGAAGTCAGAGAAACACATTAAGTTCAGTGGACCTTAGATCAGGAGTTATTCACATCTCATTCTGCAGGGTGAAAGTCGCTAAAATGGGGCAGGATTAAAGTACTTCCCATATATATCATAATTCACAATTGGCTTAGACACTTAGAGAAGAAAGGCTTCAAATTTCATGGTCCTGGTTTATTGTTCCTATAGAGAAGTATACATGAAGAGTGGTTTGCATGTAAAAACCTCCCTTCCTTTCCTCCTAGGAGCATGCACAGTAGAAAAAAAAGCTGCTTTATTTGATTTCTAATTACATCCTAACTTAGAATAAGTCATAATTCCACTGAACTCTGAATATTTTTTCTGTTTCCAGTTTTAGTATTCTGTCATACATTTTTCTTGATTTTTAGATTCACCATTCTCAATTTATGGCACATTCTGCAATTGTTTATGGAAACCATTACATTGTCATTGCAAACTCTCAAGTTAAAAGCCACCCAATAAAAACAGACAGATAGATAGATAAGATAGATAGATAGATAGATAGATAGATAGATAGATAGATAGACAGATAAATAGAAATCCATGCACTTCTTTCGCCCAATTGACTTTTCCACATACTGCAACCATACAGAATACAATTTGGCATAAAGTTTATTTGGGAAAGGAATGAAGAAGGAGAGATCTGTCTATACTGTAAGACTCAACATTGAACTTCGTCTGTGTTCATGGGGGTCTGTTTTCCAAACAAACATCAAACTGAAAGCAATTGACTTTGTCTTCTGAGAGTGGACAGTGAAGAATATGGAAACTTATCAGAGGAATCCTGGGTACAAATATTCTGCCAGTTACATTTAAAATACTTTTATTCCATTTTGACAAGCTGTTCTGCTGTCTGACACTGAGGAGGAGCAACAACAAAATTCTTAAACAAGAACTGTTCAGATCCTTGCGTGCCCTACCCTGTCACAACCAGTCAGGAACTCCAATTTTAGAACTCCAGCTGCTGCATCTGGCAGAAGGAAAGTACAAAAAGGTTGGTCAAAGCCA
Organism: Oreortyx pictus; assembly: GCA_036925125.1. Taxonomy (NCBI): domain Eukaryota; kingdom Metazoa; phylum Chordata; class Aves; order Galliformes; family Odontophoridae; genus Oreortyx; species Oreortyx pictus. Next base: position 14,295,872 of record JAUPFR010000008.1, on the reverse strand, counting down.
ACTTTTAACTTTTTAATAGAATATCTGATAGCCCCATGGCTACAAGCAGAGGAGAGAGAATCTAATGACTTCAAATTTAGTTCTACTACTGATCTGTAACACAGCCTATGGTTTCTTGCTTACAGTCGTCATCCTCTTAAAAGTATTCTTCACTCATAGCCCTTGCTAAGACTCAAGTGGCTAAATTATCTGAAAAGGTTGCTGATCATCACTCATTTCCCCACATCTGCCCAGGATAGCTTGAGGTTGCTGTTTGGAAACTACATTTAATAAAAACATACAACGTGCATGCACCTGATAAGAGTATATTGCTATTAGTGCTTTGTTTGTTTCATTGCTTTGTTTTAATTTGACATGATGGTACATCCCTTTCACATCAAATAACTGTAACATCTTTTTTTTTTCTTTCAAGGCATCTTTCTTCTTTCCTTATAAAACAAACAAATGAAACAACCAAACTAAAAGAACACAGTGTCTATTAAAGTACACCGATTTCATTATGAGTGGTGCTTTGACCATTCCCCAAGGCATGACATGTAAAGGCAAAAGGCATGCTCTGGGGGAGCTTCTTAAGAGCAGTATCACACCACAAACTGTAGTGTTAACATTTTCCACACCCATAGTTTTCAGTGCATTGTCATCAACTATCCATGTCTTAGTAAACAGCAATCCAGAGTGCTGCCTCAGAGAGGATTCTGACGTCATGGGTGAAGGACACAGAGGTAGAAGTTGCAGCAACAGCAGTGACAGGCTGTAATTTTGTCCTTCTGAAGTTAAACTGTGGGAGGAATTTGTCCTGTTGCTACTAAGTAGAAGTTTCCACTGTTACTGAATAAACTCAGCCCATTTAGTCACTGCTAAATCCAGAAGTTTTAGCTCCTATTATAAAGAAAATCAGAATTCCGAAGACCAACATTGTGTCTAACTACAGTTCCCATCATCTCAACTATATTTAGGGGAAAAATATATTATGGACGAAAACAACTTAGTGAGATAAAAAAATAAATAAATTAAGGAGCACAGGAGACCGTGGCAATTGGTCTGCTCTTTGGGATTACAAATCCTGTATTTACTGTAGAGATGGTATTCCATAGGATGAAAGAGCATGTAGAAAAATAATAGTTATATGCTTGCTTACTCTACAAATCTCAACAAAGTCTTGTTGCAACTGTTCCCTTCCTGAGAGCTTCAGGAAGTGTAGATTTAACTATGCAGATGTGTAATTAGAATTGTAACTTCTCTACCCAGTTCCAATTGCTAATTATCTCTACATCTTAAATACACACAATTTCACTGTGACTCCAACTTACATATCCTGAAACTCTAAACTGGAGTAACTTCTCACTAGCCTGCTCACGACAAGTTTAAAAATATATTTTCGATGAAGATGCTTTCATCAACTCACTTCCTGAAAAAAGATATGAAGTCCCCTTGCCCACTGCTTATAAAGATAGGGGACCATATTCTTAACTTCTACGATTTCTTCAATTCTTCCTCTGCTTCCTGTTGAGTTACCTTAGTTCTGAACTACACAATGTAGGAGAAATTGCTTATGTGTTTTTTGTTCCTGTTGTTTGTAAGTGGGCTTTTTCTTTGTTTGTTTTAATAAGAGGTTAATTTGCCATTGGTAAATTAGATTTTTGTTCCCTTAGAAACATAGTTGCCATTGAATTTCTTTTCCCTTCTGGCAGTTGTTTACACTATACAAAAGGGTGTAGAAGTGCTTTTGTCTCTGAATAAGAAGAATTGAAATCTTGACATTTAACTCTGCCTTTCTTATCATCAGCCTTATCTGACTTTTATCCACATCAGTGGAAAAACTTCAATTTATTAAATGTTAATAGGATCAGGCTCAGTGATCCCCAAGACTCTTTCAGGTTCAGCTGTAATATTCCTCTGGGATGGAGATCTTCACACTACTGTTACCTGCAAGCTAATAATATAATTTTCACATGTTTAACTAAGGATAAAATGCTGTGCATGTTTATGTAGGAGTTGGCTCTATATGCATATACTTACACTGTATATACCTATTCAGGAGTACCCATATACAACGGATGCAAGTCACATGAAATAGTACAAATAGGTTTCTTTCTTTGCATGATATTATTTCTTCAAAAAGAAAAAAAAAATAAATAAAAAAGTTATTGGAGGGGATTTCGATTACTACCTATTTCTAAGCTCACAGCACCATCTGCTGGTTGCATTAAGTTTTCTCTCCTCAAATCTCCGAACAAGTGAATAGCAGTTCTTAGCAGCTGTTATGAATAGGTATTGTATTACCAGAAGACAAATTTTTAGAACGCTAGTTGCAGTTTAACAATACTCCATTAACGCAAGTACAGCTTTCATAAAAACGGGGAACGTTAATAGCTGACAAACCAATTCTCGTATGCAAAGCGCTGTAAGTCACAGGGTAAACATCCAAATTAATCAAATAGATTCAACCGACTGTATTAAAAGCCTGTTTTTATATATGATGCTTTTATCACTTACTTATTAAAGTTTAATACTGCCCATGACATTAAGAAACCAAATTTTTTTTGCTAAATGTTCCCTATTTTAGGAAATGCTTAAGAATTACTTTACTTCAGTGTTGTAAAGCTCTGTTTATCTCTGAACAAATGTACCTAAAAAAATTACATTATTGTATGGTAAATATATCAATATAATGATACACAAGATACACCTACCTAATATTAAATCTATAAAACAGTAGAAAAAAATAGCAAGACCTGAAATAGAAGTGCAATATATGTAGGTTGCTCCAAAAGTAATGCCTCCCATTTACTTCCATAAAAACTACAATAGATGAAAAGAGCACAAAAACACTAGTTGATAGAGCAAATGCTCAGCTACAAAACACCACTTTTTCAACATAGCCACCATTATTAGATACACATTCATGTCAGAAATGAACAAGAGACTGCATGCTGGCTGTGTAAAAATTGGCACCATTGACGGTGACTCACTGTTTCACAGCTGCTATGGAAAACGATGCCCATGCACTTCATCTTTCATCAGTTTGAACAGAAGGAAGTCAGAAGGCGCCAAATCCAGACTTTACAGTCAGCGTGATTGGACAGTCCAGTTAAGATTAGCAATGAGCTCCATGGTCTTAAAACTGGGATGGGGCTTGGAATTACTGAGTTGCAAGAGGAAGGTTGCCTTCTTCTTTGGCCTGACTCAGTTGGAGCCTTCTTTCCCCAGGCCCCCATTCAACCTGGCCTTGAACACCTCCAAGGATGGGGCATCTACAACCTCTCTGGGCAACCTGTTCCCAGCACCTCATCACCCTCTCAGTTCAAAACTCAGAATCATAGAATGACCCGGGTTGAAAAGGACCTCAAAGATTACCCTGCCAACCCCTGCAGGATTGCCAACCACTAGACCGAGCTTCCCAGAGCCAGATCCAGCCTTGTCTTGAATACCTCCAGGGATTGGGCATCAACAACCTCACCAGGCAACCTGTTCCAGTGCATCACCACCCTTTGAGAGAAAAACTTCTTCCCAACATCTAACCTAGATCTCACGTCTTAGTTTAAAACCATTCCCCCTTGTCCTATTACTATTTACTCATGTAAAAAGTATTTTTTCCCACCTGTTTATAATCTATCTGTGCCTTGGCTTTCCTAATCCTATCTCTGCATGTCCAGAGAGCATTCCTGTATTCTTCTCAGATATGCCCTTGTTTCCACTGCCTGTACGTCCTTTTTTTCCCCTCAGTTTGACCAGCAGGTCCTTGTCAAGCCATGCTGGTCACCTGCCTCCTCTGCCCGCTTTCTTATTCTGAAGAATTGAGAGCTCTTGTACTCTCAGAAAGGCATCCTAAAAGAGTAGTCAGTTTTGCTCCACTCCTTTATCTCTAAGGACAGCTTCCCAGGAGATCTTCTCCCACAATTCCTTAAACAGCCTCAAGTTCACTCTCCTCATTTTCAGGTTCCTGACTCTGCTCTATGCCAGGCTGACATTCCAACCTCACAGGGGTTGTTGCAGCCCAGGTTGCCTCTGATCTTAATGTCTTTAATAGTACCGTCTGCACTGGTGAGTGCCAGGTCCAGCAGTGCTTCAACTCTGGTCCGTCTGTCCAATATTCCAGTGTTGCCACTAATGTTTTCAACATATTGAATCTGATATTCAGCTCTGTATATGGTTCCCTGGTCACTACCTGTTGATCTGTGTGGACGAGCTGATTGAGACACTTCATTTCATGGTATGACAGCTGTGCTTGGCCATGAGGAATGTGTCTTGTCTTTCACTGTGCTGTCACCACTGCTGAAATGCACCACCCTCTGTCTTGCTGTGCTCACAACCACTCTCTGGTCTCCAGAAATGTTCAGCAAGTGCTAATGAATGTCAGTAGGTGCCATTTATTCCTCATGGAGGAATTCAACAATACATATTTGATTCAATCTCCCTTCTATGATGGATAGCATTTTGTCAGACTGCCCCTCTGTTGCTATCTGTCACATGGCAACAAAATGTAAACGAATACTCATGGAAAGGTTCAACCTCAACTGTTATACCACTATCTGCCTCTGACATTGTGAGCCAACATAATAAAATAGAAAGCATAATAGATCCATTTGGAGTACTGTATCCAGTTTCAGAGCCCCCATCATAAGGACATGGGATTTCTTCGATCAAGTAAAGAAGAGGATCACAAAGATGACCAAACGACTAGAGCACCTCCCCTTCAAGGACAGGCTGAGAGAGCTGGGGCTCTTCAGCCTGGAGAAGGCTCCAAGGAGAACTTAGCAGCCTTCCAATACCTGAAGGGGGCCTACAGAAAAGCTGGGGAGAAACTTTTTATAAGGGCAGGTAGCAATGAGATGAGGGGAAATTGTTTTAAACTGGAAGAAGGTAGATTTAGACTAGATATTAGGAAGAAATTCTTCCCTGTGAAGGTGGTGAGATACTGAAACCAACAGCTCAGCAAGGTTGCAAAGGCCCCCTCTCCCTGGAAGCATTCAAGGCCAGGCTGGATGACTCTTTGAGCAACTTGGTCTAGAGGGAGGTATCCCTGCCTATAGCAGGGGGATTGGAACTAGATGACCTTAAAGGTCCCTTCCAACCCAAACCATTCTATGATACTTTTGAAACAGCCACCATGATTCGTAGCTATTGAGAATTAAAGAAGTTCAGTATGCCATTCTAAGGTAAACAGTGGAAAAACAAAACAAGAAATATATAAATACACACATTTTAAAGGATATGTGATGTCTACCTCTGACTGTATCTTCAAAAGAACCTGCCAAATAATTAATATTCACATCTCTGTCAAAGCATACAGCTTGGGAGAAAGAAAGGGTTGGCAGTTTCTTAATGGTAGAAGATAAAGTGCAACCTATGAAATCCAACAGTGGTAAGTAATAACAACACTGCTTATAACAGCAGTTTGATCTGTACTCAGAAGGATGGATGTATTTGGTAAGGATCACATTTTTAAATAAAACCTAAATAGAATCAGAATACCTCTATACAGAGTAAATGAACAAACAGAGATTGCTATAAATTCTACCCAATTACATCTTTAATTCTTTGAAAAACTACAGTAAAAACACTGAAATATGTGTTGAAGTTAGGGTTAAGGTATTTAGAACTACTGTAAGAGGGAAATGCATGTTCTCTCACATGCGCTTCAGTTAAGACAATCTACAAAGGTAAAAAAGTATATAAGTAACAACTTGTGAAGGAAGTAAGCAATACTGAATATACCAGCAAAGTTAATTGATAACAGCTACTCCCATGATGAGGAACAGCTTTAGAAAGGAAGCTTCAAATGTTAAACACATTGTGCTACAAACCATGATGCAAATATGGACATTAAGGGAGGAATTAAAGGTAGCCTAACAGCAGCATCCTCATTGCTAAAACATAAAATATCCTGAAACAAGAGGCAAGGAAAGATGGTAATGAAGAATTCTGACAGAACTGCCACAGTGCTGAATTATCAGTGCATGTTGCCTAGCTAAGTCCTGCACAACGCTGTCATGCTCACTGTTATACTAAGGAAAGCACTTGAACACTCCGAGAGTACAAAATTAGAGACAGAAGATGTTCATTTTCGAAGGAGTTAGCATGGTAAAGATAAAGGGCTAAGAAAACAAAACAAAAATCCAACACAATAACACCAAACCTATAAAGTAAATTCTGCAGGAAATCACTGCCATTATTGCTGTTTAATTATCACACAATTTCCACATTAAAGCCTACAGTCAACTGGAGAAGCATGAATTCTCTCTAATAAACAGAGAATTTATATACTGGCTATCATAAGATTTGTGGGTCAGTTACTACCCTGGAAGGAACTATATTAACCAAAAATGCCACAGGATGTCAATGTATTTGGAAATAGTGCTGCTGCCAGATGTTTTGAGAGTCAGATACTAAAAGGATCCAGAAATGCAGTGCTCAGGGGACACTGACAGCTGTCAAGAAAGTCATCTTCCAAAAGCAAATTGCTTGGAGCTGTACCTCTGAGGATTTTATTTTGTCCTGCCTGAGGAGAAAGAAGAGGGCAGACAAAAGACTCATATGCTAAAGGCAAATTAAAAACAAATGCCTATTTTTACAGATTTTTTTTTTTCCTCACAGGCATAATCCAACTATACTGCTGAGGAAATCTGTGGGACCTGAGGGACTACTTCAGGATGCTTCTTGAGGAGTATGCAGAGTTTGCGTATCAAGGCTGAATACTGCAGCCCAAAGATACCAGTCATGCATTCCATCAGTCTACAAATTGAGACATAAAACAGCAGATTTTCTACCTATTTAGAAGGAGAAATCTCAGTAAAACTGTGGATGAATAAGCTGCAGAATTTAAATCAATTCAATCAACCAATTAAAAAAAACCCAGACAACATTAGACTTTGATCAGACACTAGACGTAATAACACTAAAAATCCTGATTAATAAAATAAAATATGCATTTTTATTCAAGGAGATAGTATTTTCAAGTCATTATCCAGAACTTAAAAGTCCCCAAAACCATGCTATAATTAAAATAAATAAATAAAAAGAGGTGATAGTGAGCACATGGACAAAATAATTCCATGCTCAAAAAAAGGCAACAGTAAATGGGGAGACTTACAAGACTGGCAGAATTATACAACAATGGTATATTGCAGTACACAGATTAGGCATGGGATATTTGTGATGAAAATCAACAAGCACATGGCAAAGGTGCCTGTGGGTTAAAAGACTGCCAACTCCTGCTCTTGTAAAATTTCAGACTGATTTTACATCAGACAAACCTAGACTTCTCTGATCAGAGAGCCTTGGTTTTAGTCTTCCCTGTCATTGCAAATTGTGGGTTCTTTCAAATGTAACAAAAGGTTTTTGCTGAGTCCTGTAACTCTCCGAAGTGTAAGATGCCTGTAAGTTGGACTCCCTTTATGGAAGGATATTGTCATATAGCAAGGATTACATTGCTGATTCCAGTCTCTGCAGATCCTTATGTTATGATTATCACCACAGAACTTGTGCTGAGTCTGACATATGTCCCTGTTCTGTCATCTTTCCTCCAAAGACATACATTATGATTCAGAAGAGATCAGTAACATACGTCTTGTTAGCCACGACAGTGAAAAGCAAAATATATTCAATGAAATGTTTGAATATATATGTATCAACGTATTTTATATATATCAATGTGTCCTATAAATTTTCATGAAAACTGTATCAGATACAAAGAACACAATAACACTATTTGATAGAGCAAATTCTTGGCTACTAAACACCATTAGTTATTCATTTTTGCCAGTGATGAACAAGAGTCTAAATGCTGCACTTATAAAAATCCTCACCAGTGGAGGCGACCCACTATTGCTGTTGTCACTGCTAAAGTGCACCTCCCACCACCTCACGGTGCTCACACACACTGTTTGGTCTACAGAAATTTTCAGCAAGCATCAATGAGTGTCAATGGCATTTTTTTCTGAATGGAGGAATTCAATTCCACACCTTTGCTTCATCCTCTCTTCCGTGTCAGATGTCTTTTTATCAGACTGCCCCTCCACTGCCATCTGTCACAAAACAGCAAAATGTAATGGGAGTATTGGTGGGAAGGTTCAACTTCTACTGCCATACTACCAACATCCATCTTTGATGTCGTGGACCAACATAATAAAACAGAAAGAATTACTTTTGAAGCATCCCTCACACTCAGAAAAAGAGGCCAGCTACAGCAAACAGAAAACAGCAACACAAACTTCTATAGTGCCAGATGGAACATCTGCTCATCCATTCAGACAAAAGTTTGTTCAAGAACTTTCATTTCTTGTCGCCACTCTTTCTCTGTAGTAAAGCCATTGTAACGTAAAACCTCACTCTACATTACAGTGCCATGAAGGAACACGTACTTCTTGAATTAGAGAGTAACAATAATGTTAGGAATATGGGAATGTAGACAGCAGAACACTTAGTGCAATTAAAATCTTTTATGTTAGAACAAAGGAAATGTCACAACAATCCTCAGAGATTCGATGTTTTTGATTGGACCTGGTGATCTTAGAGGTTTTTTCCAACATAAATGATTCCATGATTCTATGATTTCATTCAGCAGGTACTAACAGTAAAATAAGATCTTCATTTAAAGTAGAGCTTAGAAACTGATGAAAACTGTAGATGATTTTTTTCCCAAGATCTAAAAAGAGATTTGTTCCTGCTGTAGCAAATAAATGGAACCCATTAATGCCCTATTAGTATCCCTTTTCAAAACCTAAATTAGACAGCAGAAAGGCAGTTCTAATAATTTCTACATTTTGCCTTCTGTTATGTACCTCATTTCACTATCCTCTCCTCCTCCCTATGTATCTAGGACCTCCTTCAACAAAGATCAGAAAACATGAAAAATAGCCTCCATGGATGAATCACTATGTTAAAAGGATGCCTATGATTATACTCAGTACTTCAAAACAATGATCTCCTAGCATTATGTAGCACAAAATGTAATACGATATATAAAATAGAACAACAGTCATGTAGTAAGTTAGTAGCTCAGTGAAGACTGGAATCCCTTTCCTGTGCCAATTTTGTTTCATTTTTGCCTAGGTAGAATTTCTAGTCAAACTGAAATATCCACAGGAATGTATAACAAGATGACACTGATCACATCTTACACTCTAATAACACTTCTTCCATCCTTCCTTTTCAGAATAATTGCACTGTACTGACAAGATACGACCTGGTATCAGTGAAGCATGCATGTGTAATATAGCATACGATATGTTTCCTAAAGTCATTGATAAAAAGTAAGTCACAGCAACACAGTATTCAGTAATACATAAAATATCACAGTGAAAATTATATTAGTGTGTTATAAAATGGTATGCTACCAGAAGCTGGTAAATAGTCTCAAACAGTAAAAATATAACTGAACTTTAACCTAAAGTATTTTTTCTATGTACTTAAGAAGTTATATACTAAACAAAATCCATGATTCTTTTGTAAAAAAATAATTTAAACTCTTCTATTCAATCTCTTTCCCTCTAGTATAACCTCTACCAAACCAATCATATAGCATGGGTGCTTGGTTTTAGGGTACTTAAAGAACCACAAAGTTACGTGACAACAAACTCCTATTTTTACATAGCACAGAAAAAAAACCTCATGAGGCATATACAAATACTTGGAAAGGTTCTAGGAGCTCAATGATGAAAAGAAAAAAATCATTTCTGGGCTGAGAGCTGGACCACTCTGCTGGATCTACACTGAATTTCATAAAACCTAAAGATCGCTGGTTGTAATTCAGTGAACTCTCCTAGGTTAGGTAAGCATTAGGATGGCTCCTTTCAGCTCTAGTTCTAGAGGTATTGCGTACTATGTGCAAGAACAGACATTACAATTAATATGACTACTTATTAAAGGTGTGCATATGTGAAATATACTGAAAAAGAGGTGGTGGAATCAACATACTTGATTTTTTACATAATGCAAGTACACTTTAATTGGGTTTGGAGGAAATTTATTCTAGTTTTTTTCCCCAATAAACTGTTACACATGATATCTTAATACTGTATCCTAGTCTGTTATATATTTCAATAAGTACTTCTGCAAATTATAATAAATTCAGATACAATAACTTTAGAACACATGAAATGTATAAGATCTAGGCAAGAGGACTCTATGAATGTGATACACAACATTTCAAGTCAGGAAACATCTTTTTTTTCTCTAAATTATGAAAGAAGACAATCAATAAACGCATCAAATTAAAATAATAACAGTAATAGGGAATGAGAAGTACTGGCTATACAGATCAACTGTTCATTTTAATTTGGAAGCAATCTGAAAAGAACACAAATTATGCACTAAAATGTGTAGGTGATTAACATGAACTGATAGCTCTCTGCTGTTATTATTTCAGTATTAGAGACCTTGACCATAAATTAGCTCATATTCAAAATGGCAATCAATTTTGGGGACCTCTCCTGAAATCTGGTACTAACATCTTCCCAGCATCAACGAGCTTTTCAATCCTGCAGCTGTTCCTAAAAGCTTCCTCCCAAAGGCGCATTTAAAACTAAATTAAATGCAACTTTGACTTAATTAACGTTTTAAATGATAATGAATACAATGTAGATTCATAGAAGGCATTTACATTGTGTTATAAAACTGATAAAATTTTAATAACTCTTTGTTAATAAGTTATGTCTCTCCAGACCCATAAAGCCTAAGGCAGTCAGTGCTGTAGTCTAGGGCCTAATCTAGGTTCCTAATGCAGGTGGAATAAGGAGGCAAGAGTCTGACTTGACACTTGACATTTGCTCCAAGCCTGTTCTGGATCAAGCCACTGCTTGTTCATAAGTACTTTATTTCATATAGTAAAGGTCAGAATTTGGGCTCAAGGCAGGGCTATGACAGAAATGCTCAAGCTGAATCTGAGCCAGCTCTGGCATCTGTCGCTTGAAATACCTCAGAAACAGTAGAGATGGAGAGCTAACCGGCTAGCATCTGTCCCACACCAAGGAGGTAACAGGAAGAATCTGCTGCCTGGTGGTAAGAAACTGTCATGGTGAGTTTCATGACAACCAGCCACACTCAGGAACTAAAAATGCAAACATAATTTCCATGTCACCTTGCATAAGAACCTCTGCTTAATTCACTCCACAGGATGCTGACAGCATTTTTTCTAGCCTGTCCTCATCAAAGGAAGCCACTCACAAGTCCCTTCCCTGTGACCCTGGTAAGAATCACTACTCAGTGCAAAGACCTAAAGGAACTAAACCTAGACTATTTGATCTCTCCCTTCCCCACCTTACCATTACTTCAAAGATTTGCTGCTAAATTTAGTATGCTCTCCATCATTCATCCTCTCCATCACAAGGAGATGCAAGACTGCATCTCAATGTCACAGACAATACAAACTGGGCAGAACATCCCCCTGTCAGCATAATGGTATGTACCGTGTCAAAAAATAAAAATAAAAAATCAACCTCAAAAGATATGCTCCACTCGTTTTATCTTCTGGTCACAGGTAACAAGTCTGACTTCTACCATTCTACTGCCTGACAAGGAACAGTTTGGTTTGGGAGGGTTGTTGTTTGTTGTGTCTGTTTTTTTTTTTGTTTGTTTTTTTACTACTCTTGCATTTTCACTAATATGGTTTCACCTACATGCTCATATTATTTCCCAAATAAGGGTAAATAATTTAGCAGCACTCAGGTTCTCTTAAAATATACAACAATAAAAGGGATTCTTTTTTTTTTTTTTTTTTACTCTTAGAGCCAAACTACGTACTCAAAACCGTCTATTGTAGAACACATTGTTTCTTCCTACTCTTTCCCCTTCTATATTTAATATTTCTTATTCAGTGCTTTAAACGGAAATATAAAGTTTCAGTGCATTCACACACATAAAGCAATACACAAGACTTCTGATTTGCCATTATCACAGGTTATAGAACTGGCTACAAATACAGTCAAACTCTTACATGTACAAGTATTTGACTTCAGTGGCTACAACATAAGCATCCCAATGGAATCTTGGCATTTTCATTTACAGTCGTTCCACTGTCTTGTTTTACATGCTTCAAAACCCCGTTAGCCAGTTTTGTTAACAGTGGCTTTCTTGACAGTAGCTCATACTGAGAAGAAAGTAATGAAGAAGAAAGATGAGATTTTCTTCATTATCAAGAAGAATACAATACAGACTACATTAATGTGATACACTATAGTATGTCTGAATTCTCCTGAAGTGTACTGCTATCTAAACTAAGTTACATAAAATATTTTTTCTCTGTAAAGGTGAACACTCTCTAAAATATGCACAGTTGTTCATTTCTATTTTTTTGTTCTAATTATTTTTGCTACTTTCAGAAGACATGCGTTCTTGTAGAGGTATTTAGCAGTAATGTTATGGACAATGTAAATTCTCAGGATACAAATGTAAATTGTGTCCTTGAATAATTGAGTTGAAGTAAATTTACTGAATTCTATGGGAACAGAAGTAAAAATCTGTGACAAGAATGAAAGAAAAGAAAAGATAGAGGAAAAGAAAAAAAAATTGGAGTTAGGTTTGTGCAAATCAGTGTACTGCCCACAACTTTGTTCGCAGGCTTACTAGGAATTTATTGGACAGTTATAAAAGGTTCTTCATGACTTACTTTGCTGTCATGAATTAATTTGAATTTAACTGGCATGATGTCTAATTCTAATTGTCCATTTTCAACAATCTTATTAAATAAAAACCTAGTGGCTACACAAATAATGCCATCATTCTCCAGTATAAAGAGGTGGTTATTCCACAAAACTAAGCCAATTATGATTACTTTTCAAAATCTTAGGATGCTATCCCTGATGGGTAACATTTCTGTCTCCTTCCCAGCAGACCTGATCAGTTATTTATTCCTTCAATTTCTTCATCCTTAAGTCACTAAAGCTGTCCTATCGTTTTTTTGCAGAAGAGAAAAAGGAGACAGCATGATCCCAAAGCTGGCTTTTGACAGGAAACATTGCAGGACCTTCCTGCATCTCAGCTCGTCCATAAAGTAAACAAGTTTTTGTTATCTTGGCTACTTCAGCAGGACTGGAGAAGCATTAGGTCAGTCTTACTATGCCAAAAGCATATGATAAAGTTCTTGCATTCTAGGAGGAGTAAAGACTATACTGTCTTTTCAGTCAGTAATTTAGGAGTCCAGGTCTTTATAGTCAGCTCACTTAGAAAAGCCAAATAATAGTTGTACCTCTGAAATATTTTAGGCATATTAACAAATGCGTGTGCTTGTCATGCTAATGACAATTCCCACTGACTAAGACATCAGATCTCTAGCTAAGTGACATGGCACTTCAACTCTTGCTATGGAATTTGCTTCTTTAAGTTGAAAGGACACACATCAGGGTCTGCATTGTCCTACATAGCACAAGATAGTGAAGCAGCTAGAGTATTTTTTGACTTAGCCTGCTACCTATTTTGGAAGACATAGCTTCACCATGATATACCTGTCTGGCTTTAACACTCAAGATATTCAAAATGTTATCCCAGCCTTGCTGAACGTAATATTAAGACATCTAAGAAAGACTCAGCAGCTAACTATTCTGTCCTGTATAAACCACCTGATAGCACTAGATGATATCTAGACTTTGTTTTAAGCAACATACAATACTTCTCAGGGATATCAGAATATGGCAAAATATGTTTGCTTACAAACTGGTATCACTGATATGCCTGGGTCTAATTTCAAGAATGTCCTTCTGTCTGCACTTGGAAATCAAAATTCCTGTGGCAGTGGGCACAGTATAAAGACTTATGGAGCTTGAACTTTTGCCATTCCAGAAAAGAAGCCATATGGTGATGCAGAAACACAGACATTAAACATTTCAGGTTAATATTCTGTCTGTATGAATTAATCGTTTGAGTGACACCCAAGACTAGGCACAGACCTAAACAGAAACATCATACTTATTAGTAACATAATTTGTCTTTGTAGGCCACCCCAGGTTTTCCAGTGGCTAAGTGTCTCTCTACTTTCTAATTCAAATGGGTCTGCAACAAAAAATACGGTTGGACCATTCGACTGCTGTTTACACAGCAATCTACCGAAGGCATCTGAAAGTAATCTACCAAAATGTTAAAAAATGCGCAGACCAAAAAAAAAAAGTCTAAAAGTATTTACTTATTTTTTTTCTTTTTTGTTGTTAGTTTTGTTGGTTTTGCTTTTGTTTGTTTGCTTTTCCAAACAGCTGTCTATAAACTCAAAAGTTATTTTAATGCAATTCTATTTACTGAAAATAGGATATTAATTCACTGGAAATGCAAACAATATTCAAAAGAGAAACTCATTCACAGTGGAAATTATTCTGTGTTACTTTCTCTACATAGTAAACAATTAATGCTAAATCCTGTGTACATCAATGAATATTGAAATTGATATTTTCTACTTGCCATCAGATTCTTACAGTATTAATCCATGCAAAAATGACTTTTTTTTTCAAGAAGTTTCATACAATGTTCTGTGATCCTATTTACCTTAAAAAAGAAATGCCTGCTTTTATAACCAAAAGGGAAAGAAAGAAAAAAAAAAAAAAAAAAGAGGGAGAGAGAGAGAGAAATGCATTAAGTGATTGTAGAAGCAAACCAACTCAACTGGGGCACCACGACCAAAGCAAGCCCTGTAATAGTATAATGACCTTTAATGAGTGTCTGGGGAAACAATACAGTCCTAGAATAAAAGACAAAGGGCAAAACCCATCAAGGCTCCACTGACACTAATTTAAAATGATTTTCAGAACAACTAAAGAATGTATGAGAAGTAATCTGATCCACCAATCTGACCTCACTTTGATTCTGGGGCCATGCTGCTGCCATTTCTAATTGTCAAACACTCTACATTTCACATCTGCTCATATTTAATGAAAAGCTGACTCTCACCACCATTCTTTGAGTTAACTAGTTCTGTCAAGATGGGCATCATACAACCCCTGTGTGCACCGCAAAGTAAACATAGTGATTTCTGTTGAAGCCATGCCAGTGAAATTTTGCATGTGTATATGTAATTTTAATTGGAAAAGAAAAGGCTTCTGCTGATTTATAAAGAGCATGAATCGGTATTGATTTTTGTACTTATTATTAACAGTCAAGGGTGACTAGTCTAAAAAGGGGAAGAATGAATTCTCTTCTGATTTGACGGAGTGATGAAGGGGGGAATAGTCCCTTAAAAGAAAGGATGGTAAAAATCCTCCTAGTTGTCAATACCACTTATCCTTCAAAATATAACATAGATTTAGCATGTTTCCCAGCTAAATCTATGTTTTTTCAGCGCTGTTTTTGGTGGCAATGATACCATGCAGTGGAGGTTTTTGGCTCAGCTAGCAACACAATCAAAAATGTTTACTTAGTTCCTTACATGAATTCTAAAGTCTTAAGTGAGTTCAAAGTCATGGTAAACCTACAAATTATGTTGTGGGTTTTTTTTGTTTGTTTGTTTTTTGTTTTGTTTTTTCCTTGCCAAATAGTGCTCATGGCAGAAATTTCACTTATCTGTGGGGGACTTACTCATTTAGCCCCATCTGGTTGCTGTTAACACCTGTGCTGGGACCCAACCACTTAATCTCTGTACTAGTCTATATTAATGCAAACAATACCAGACAGTTTTAGAGAGGCTGTTAGGTCACAGAAGTGACACTGCATGCAGAAGCTCTCAATCCAGGAAAGTTTCACAGTCACTATTCTTAATAAACAAGTACTGTTTGCTGTGTTTAACTCTAATACAGGGCTCTCTACAGGATAAGAAACTCCTATAACTAGGAATAATAATTACGAACGACTCTCCTCTTAGAGAACTGCAACCAAGTGGACAAAAATGACTTTCAGGGTGCTTGCACACATAAACAGAGAAAATTTCTGCCAAAATCTCAATGAAATTCTATTAGAATAATTTAAATGACACAGTCTTCAGACATTAAAATGATAACAAAGATCATAGTATTGGTATACATACCAATATACATTGGTATATACATTTGTGACTGGAAAAATAGTTCAAATGTCAAAATAGCTGCAGCAAAGTCATTCACCACATGGACTACACATTGCAGTAAACTTAAGCCATCAAAAGGCAACCAGATGCATAATCTACTAACTACAGTATGTTCTTAATGGTATGTGTTTTTATTTGTAATGACTTGTAATACAAAGTGGACATGCATTCTCATCCAAACTCCTAATATTTCTTCTGAATAACTTGTCAATTTTACTTTGCATTTGGTTAGGGAAAGGAAAACAAACCCATACCAAGATATAGTTCTGCCTTTAATGGATGTCTGAAGAGGACAGGAGACTGAGAAAAAGACTGAGATAAAACAATCTTACTCAATAGTTGACATCATACAGATAAAGGAAGCTCCAGAATCTCTATGCCTTACCCAAAAAATTAATGGCTACACAGAGTTATAATTTCTCTCTCTTCTCCCATTCTAACTCTAGTCTTTCAAAAGAGCTTTTGGGGCGCATTCCAGAATTGTGTTGTCCTGCAGGATAGATTCTGCTGCTAATCTCAGACAGTTTGCATTACAAAGTTACCATCAGGTGAGACCTTCTTAAAAAAAAAAAACAAAAAAAAACACTGCAAAATGTAAATCCATTTTACTAAGGTATTTGCAATGTCTGTATCAAGTGGAATGTCCTGCCTTGTTAATCATAAGGGGCTACAAACATAAGTAAAGATAATGGTAGCAGTCCAAACTAGAATGTCAGCTACTGTAGCTTAGCAGCTAAGTTGTATCCTGTACATTTACTCACTGCATAACATATACTCCTATACTGATGTTACTATTGAAGTTGTCCGTTTAGCACCAGTCACAGATTTAGACACAGACCTGTTCCTCCAATAATGCACATATTGGTTAATTAATTAAAATTTATATTGTATGAATTAAATTAAAAAGATGTCATCAAACTGCACTACTAAGGTCCTGCAAGCTATTGCAAGAGCATGCTTCATAAAGAGCACAAAAAGCAAAGTAACGAATTATATTATTCATTATATTAAAAAGAAATAGAAACAGAAATATAAATACAGAGCTGTATTAAGATTTAGTTTTGAATTTTTTAAAAAGCATCAGCCCAATAGAACTCACAGAACTACAATGTACGACACAAGACGGGGATGATACCACAGACACCACAGACATGGAACAGCATGTGTTGGTGTTAAAACTTACAGGCACGTAAACTGGTGGAGCAATCATTAACAGAGACAGAAGAAAGTGGGAAGGCTCTCTCAAGGGTGTCCATGTTACTATGTACACTGCCTGACATGCAAGAGCAGTCACGCTCAGAGCGTCCGCAATCAAAACAACATGCCAGTTTCATTCTCTTGTAGATGGACATCTTGGCTATAACCATGTGTTGGATGGGAGGAGAGGAAGAGCAGCAGGTTAATGGCAAGATTATATATATAACAAGGCAGCTGGAAGGTAATTTAAGGGATTTAACACAGGCCTTAGTTTATGTTAACAGTCTTGACCCAGAAAAAAAAAATGCAATGAGATTATTGATAACAGTTTGGCTGTACATTAAAAGTAGGGCAAAAGATAAACTGTTCTTTATTTCTCGTCAGTCATATTGAGTGACCACAGACATAGGGAAGAATTACTGATTACAGCAGAATGTTTGGATCAAAAAAGAACACAGTAAAAGCAGAAAATCCTAAGAATATATTCTTCCCTTGGCACAATTAATACTGCTGGGCTAAAATGTTAAGATATAATGTTGATAATTCATTAGATGTTTTTGGCCTACTTCGCTTCACTTAAAAGTTGAAAACACATATGTGTATATATATATATATAAATATGCATGTATACACACACAGAAACACACATACACATATTTTTACATACACACATACATGTATACACATACATAAATATATATACACATATGTAAATGTATTTATCCTGAAATATATGCTAATAATTGCTTTACATTAAACTGTGCCAGGGAACTTCTTTATTGCAATTATTTACACGTTACTGGAGAGTTACAAGATGTGCATAAAATTTACTGAAAATTTGACTTCAATTACATTGCATCTTCAGGAATTCAAATTAACTCTTGACAGAATACCAAAATTTGCTGATATAAGTGACACAACTAATAATGGCAAATATGCTTGACATTAAAATCAGTTCACAAATAAGGCATCACCAAAAGCACACAGAGCATTGGTACACTGAAACATGTTGAACCAATCACTGGCACGCTTTCTGCTCCAGAGGATACTGAGTCTGGATAATCCAACAAGATTGAAAGGTAGACTGAGAACCAAATAACTGAACATAGGTTTAGGCACCAATTCCAAATGAATTTCCAGGTTGGAATAGAAAATTCATGTCCTTTAGTCACAGGAAAGATATTCTCCTTATTATGTATTTCTAGAAATATACAGCATTCTGTTTTAGAAAAATGCTGTCAAGTAATTACCTTCACACAAATGCATATGTTACCTCAGTCTCAAGTAAATTTAAGTCTGAAGAACTGCGAAGGCCACTTAAATTGCTTCACATGTTGCACTGAACCAACACTTTTGGTAATGGTTTAGATTGAACTGACTCAAATTATGCTAAAAACAAAACAGAACACCAACAGGCAAAAACAAAACCTTAAAAGCAGATGTAGTAAAAAGGTAATGTTTCTCTGGCCTGTACCTTCAGTTTAAGAATGAATCTTGGTAGTAATATTAAATTTTTAATAGTTTCTTCTTTTTTTTTTTTTTCCTTTTCTTTTTCCCTCTTTTTTAATGCTACAGTCACCAGGGAAGAGGGATTGTAATTGCTCAAATGGGTCAAGTCCTGTTCTAAGGCCTTGATGACTTGCCATACAGTATATTTGTCAAGCAAGGGTAACATTATGATTGTGGAAAACAGGCACTGAGGGAGATGAATGAGTGATCTCTTCAGCAGCGACTCCATTCCTCTAAAACTTTGCTCACATGACTACTGCCATGTTCTTTCAGCATCCTAGTAGAGTTATCTTAGAGCTGTTCAAAAAGTCATCATGCATCATCAGGCTTGTTCATTGCATGGTTCATCATTTCTCAGAGCTTGGCTTTTAGTAAGAAGGTTTCCACTGCAGCTTTTGATGCATTCACATTCAGACTACACAGAAAATTCAAAACAGCATTTGTTTTCCCATAGTTTCCCTCTCTCTAACTTTTCCCAACATATTCTTTAAAACTGAAAAGTTGGGTAGAGAAAAAATGTCCCCAGAAATATGGAAGTGTTTCCAGTATGCCTATTTTATTATTTTAACTTTAAGGAAGCAAAAGAAAAATAATGAACATTTATGAAATACACTAACAGTAGGTGAGGGAAAAGGAAGGCCCGTTTAGTTTTAATTACAGCTGTTTTGAAAGACATTCTCTAATCAAATGCTGTAAGCAAAACACACTGACCAGATATTCTCAGCTGCTATGCTATTGGTTAGTAACAGTCCCTGGTTTTCATATACTTGAATCCATAACTTCTCAACAGTCAATAATAGAAAAGGTTATATTTATTAAAATTAAAAGAAGCAATCATCCTAAATTGCAAATGAGGTTGGGAAAGAAAACTTTTTGCACTATTTTCATTAGACTTAAATCAATGAAGGTGGAAATTTAAGTCCATCTGTTCAATTAGGAAGGAAACTATGGCACCTCTCAAAAGCAATGCCCTTTCAGGGACTGTTTTTAACTATTATTATCAATTGTTCTGGAGATCATGCATCGTTTTAATATTTCACATCATTAACATGCAGGAAACAGGCTTGGACCTGGAAATATAAGTAGCAGATATGACTTGCCATAAGGCTTTCAACCAGTATATAAGCAACTGCATATCAGAGCAATACATTTTGTAAAGAAAACATGCTGTTACTCTTCATTCATGTTAAACAGTCATTGTTACATTCATACCAAATACAATATTAATTTTCTTTTAAATTAAACAAAACATGGGTTATTATTAGGGATGAGTAGTGACAAGATCCAAGACAAGACAGAAATGATTTCAAATGGTTCAAGCCACACACATACCATTCCTATTAGACTTCCATAAAGATTAACGAAAAATGGGTACCATCAAAGAGACAGGGGGACCTTAAGAACAGCCTCCGGGTGTTAAATTCATTTGACACCTGTAGCACCTGCATAAGAATCATTTCATTTCTATTCATAGAAATGTTGTGCAGATTGAATAGAACTGTTATGTGCAACTAGTGAAAATGTAAGTTGGGATTTAAAGGAAATTACCTCCCTATTTCCAATTGAACAATAAATGGATAAAAAGGAAGAACAGATCCTTCTACTTATTATTGATCACAAATCCCCAGAATTTGTGAAGATATCAGGGGAAGTAATCACGGACACGGAAATTAGACTACTTAAAAAATTTACTGACAAAAAAAGGCGTATATGAATGAGAGTAATTTTCGGAATTGTGAAATTGTGAAAAGCAAAACAATAGCAAAAATTGTTAGTTACTCATAAAAACAAAGAAATGAAAAACTTCTTGCTGTATTTTTTTTCTCAAAAGGTAATGTCCTTTCATTCTAAATAAGGAAGACACATGGCTTAGATATCTATGCTTCTAGTTTTCTTATCTCAAAATCTCAGAAGAGCCTAGTAAACTTTTCTAGATTATCTGGGTCTGGATGCATAACTTAAGAGTTCACAAATGGTAGTGGAAAATACTTCCAGTTGCAAAAATAAGCAAAGGAAGCTACAGGTTATTGTCTTCCTAGGATGTCAAGAAACAACTCCTCTGTTAGAAAAATAAAAAATAATATTAAAAATAAAGAAATAAATAAAAAAAAGGATCCCTTCATCTTTGGTGATTTGTTTTCATTTGTTTGTTTGTTTTCATTAACTGTACAGGCTACCCACTTCTAATATTCCACGCATCACTACAGCAATTTTTCTTGTGATCTCAACATTAACAAGTAAAGTAGATCTATGAGGACATCTAGTGGTCCACTATGAAACAACAGCTGGTTAAGAAGAAGCAAGTGGAGCTTTCTTGACCAGCAAACGGTTCAGAAATGGTCCCACTACAATTAAGAATTGAAACGCGTACAGTGACATTTCAATTCTTCCAAGTTCTCATTATCCACACTAAGAGTAAAATAACAGCAGCATTAGAGGAAGATCTGACTGATTTGATCACTCTCAGGGATGCTGGTTAGCATCAAAAGACAAATTTTTAAAGAATTTCCCTTAGCACGATCTCTTCTGAAAAATACAGCAGCATTTCTTAAATTATTTTTCATAATTTATTTTCTCTTAACACAACAGGCAAAGCTATCTCTCCATTATTTAATTTTTACCGAACTACTTCAATACCACCAACTCAGCTTTTTCATTATCTTGCAATTTTTTGCAATCAAAGGCAATTAGTTGGTTCCTTGTGATAATTAATACGTTGCAGCTCTTTGTCAATGCTGTAGAATCAGTAGACATCCTAGCCCTTTTAGTAGCTAGAGAAAGTAATGCCATACTTATAGACCAACTCATTTTAATATTCAAATATCACTGTGAACTCTTCTTCATTATGTTAAAGAAGTCTCTTATCCAGCCAGTCTCTCAGAGTGAGTTGCATTTCTGAGCAGACTGAAGCTTTAGCTTCTTTCTTTTTTTTTAATTTTTTTTCCATTTCTGCAATAGGTGTTTTTAAAATACTTTTTTTTTTTTTTTTTTTTTTTTTAAGAAGAGCTTCTTTCTTTGTTTTTTTCTAGTTCCACTAGCTTATGCAGTCCAGAAAGGGCTGAATACAGACATGTACTTAAAATTAATACATTGCAATAAATAGACCCAAATTATTTCCAGCATTTTGCCTTTATGTCTACTGATTCACTGTTTCATCCATACAAATTAGTTTCTTTCTGGTTTGTAAATTCTGCTGTCTTGTCTTGACAATCTGCTTTTTTGCATTCCCCATTTTTCTGCATCATCATTCTATTTTCAGATAGTATCTTGTAGAAATTTCTGTTCTGTGTATGAACAATTTCTACCACAGAGGGGGGATCGCAATTCTTTATTGTAGTAATGGCATCCAAATTAATAAAATAAAAATAAATTAAAAAAAACCCCAAAGTAACGCTAACCATCACACAGGCCACCACAATTACAAGATGGCTGACAGTATATAATGCAATTCCATGAGTATCAATTTTTTCTGTATTCTTTGCAAGATCCTATGTTGTATACAGCCGAGAGGTGAAAAAATATCACAGTCTGGATTAAGATCTGAAGTGTTATCAGAAAATAAATTCATAATGTCTGGTGAAATGGTGAAAAGTCTCGTATACTCACTTAGAGTAGCTGCAGTTGTGGTATAGCTACCAGCCTCAATCTGATGCAGCAGTGCATGCTTCACTGCACCTATGAAATAATTGATCCCTCTTTCTGTTTGAAAGAGCAAGTCCTCTAATCCTAACACTGCAATACAACCAGCATATTTTTCACAGTGTTTGTATTTCTAGAAAGCTTAACTCTTTCCATGTCCAAAATACTGTGTTTATTTAAATTATAATGACTGTACACGTGAAAAGTAGCTGCTGAGAGCCAGAGATTCTGAGCACTTTGAAGTGGTCAGATTTAGACTGATGCAAAATGGTCTATAAACTTCATATTCTATATATAATAGTAACAATATAATTTTTTACAGCTTAGGTCCTGATAAGACAGTGTAGCTCTACTCATGTAATTATTTCCATAAGAAGCAAAACTGTTATAGCTGGGGAAAATGATCACTGTAGCTTGTTTGCTATACATGAAAACTGTAACCTTAAATATTCAAAGTTAAACAAACAATTCATTGTCTGGCTTTATTTTTGACAGTGGGGAGGAAAGGAGTTAAATGAGGACAGTAGAAGACTGCTGTGTTGTCCCTTGTGTCAGTTATGGAAACCGAGTACAAAAAAATTGAACACAGATATGACAATGAATTCGGCTTAATGAGGCAAACAATGCTATAGTGCTTATTACCCCAGCCTAGCCAATAGCTCTGAAAACTCATGAGAAATCTCTAGGATCATTTTTCAGAAATGTAACTGCCAAGATCTCCCTTTCAAATAGGGAAAAAAGACAAAGTTGTGGGAAAAATGAGCAAAAAAGTGGAAGAGGGGAAAACTGCTGTACTTTCGTCAACGTCACCCTAATCTCCGTGGGTGGAAACGATGAGAAACTTGTGGGTATGACGTCACTGCTACATGCAACATAAATAAAGAAAATAACCAAAATACTAAACAAAAATACTCTCCGCTAGAGAAAGACAGGTTGGACCGCACTCTGGGCTACAGGGAACCCATTTTTACTCACAATAGATCACTATCAGTGTGCAGTTAAAATATAGTAGGGGCCGTGTTCCAAGGCAGCAAGAGGAAAAATAAATCAAAAGTTTGTCAATTATCATAGATTACAAGAAATTCCTTCAAACACATCAATGTACACATGATACGTCCCTTCTGGGGTTCAGCCCCATCGTTCACAGCAAGCACTGTCACTGGAAAAAATATATATAGAATTAGACCACAGTTGTTGCACAGAATGAAACAGGAGGAGCAGGTCATCCAGTTCAGAGATTTCATCCCAATGTGGCTACCTTTTATGTAATTTTTTACATGTGTTTGGCCCCTTGTTGAAAAACCTACAGTTAAATGGCATAGAGAATGAGATTGAAAGCATTCAAAAAATATGTTAACAATCTGTGAATAAAATTTCCACGCAAACATTTATCTGGACAGTGAGACATCAGTGTTCATATGTTATTCAGTGAGTGAGATAGGTAAGGAGAAAGAAGGGTGGCAGAAACTGTAAAAGGAAAGCAAGGTTACATTAATTATCTGCGGTCTCATGAACTGATCTTCCCTGAATCATTAATATTAGGCCTAATAGGTTTGGACAAATAGCTATGTAGGTAAACTCACGTTTAGACCCCAACAGTATCAGCAAGCTAATGTTTATATAGTATCTAAAATGATGTGCAACCTCAGAATCATTATTACAAATGTAATCTTCCAGTGACACAGGAAGCTCCATTAAATAAAGCTACAATAAGTAAGATTTCAATTTAAAGAAGATATTCCTTCACATTCAATTCACCTGAAAGTATCAATATCTACAAGCAGCCCCTTCATTTCATCTTACACATTTTCCACATTCCGCTGCCTCTAATTGCCCTGCTGCTCACTAACATTTATATACGTATATAGGACAACATATTTGCTTGTGATTATTTTTGTTGTCTTTAAAAATCAAGTTGTTAGCTTAACTGCTGATGGATCAGTTGTAAGTTTCCTACCTCAGCGGAGGAAGTGTTTTCTCAATATTTTGTTTTGGTCAGCCTGCAGTTAAAGACCAAGGAGTTGGTGCAACTTACAGATAGATAACACCATTAGGATTTTCAAAAAGGTCAGTGATTTGAAAGCTAAAACTAGGATATTTAATGTGAATAACAGTCTTTACCTTAAGACTTACCTTTTAAAAATATACCCAGTCCCATTAAAGGGATCTTGAGACTGTCACTGGAATTAGATTTTTTTTTTTTTGGCTGATTGGCAAAACTTTAAAAGCAAAGAAGCTGCATTATTCCTAATAGTTAACCAAATGTGTGTGGGAGTGGTGGGGGGGAGGGCAGATGGGGAGAAAGGAGAGACATTTAAAGGGAAAACTAATATTTTGCTGTCTTTCTTTTCCTTTTCAGCCTACTGAGGGAATTCCCCCCTTAGTACTCAGTGCTCTCTGAAGCAGCTCTGACAGCCTCCTTCCAACTGTCCCTTTTGAGACATTCCACATTGCACCATACAGAAGTTGTCACTCTCACTTCTCCATGGCCCTGTTGATGGCAGTGTATCTATTGTGCTGGCTGGGACACAGGATGCCCTGTTTCCTCCCTGGTTTCCTAGTACTGAAGTTATGTTACTGTTCACACTTTGCCCTGTGTACCATGAATTACTGATTTCCATCTTTTTGCAACATGTAGGTCTCACATTAAAACACCAAATTTTCAGATTTCTCCTTTTGAAACAACACAAGTGTGAAAAGCATACACGATGTGAAAGGGTAGAGAACATACAGATAAATAGGTCTTTTTGTTTTGTTTTGTTTTTAAGAATTGGACACAATTAAACAGGTAACATATTCCTTCTCAAGTGTTGTGCAATTTGGTAAAAAAGAAAAGATTAGCTTTCTAAGTTACTGGCACCCTGAGGCATCTGAAACTTACTTTACCAGAACTTACTCAGTGGTCTCATTGGCTTTGGTAGCAGTTCAAATATCATATTCTCACAGGGATAAACTGTTCTTGAACAATATGGCAGGAATTCTTTTTTTCCAATATGTTAGGCAATACATACATTCCTTTCACATCAGGCACGCCTTCCACATGCTTTACTCTCCTCGGAAGAAAGTTTCCATTTTCCATCAAAACCTCATCCGTTTTCTTTCAATTATACTACTTTGTTTCACACTTCTGTGGTTGGTTGGTTTTTTTGGGGGGGAGAGGAAGTTCCTTAAAACTTTTTAAAATCCATAGAATTCACCCATTTCACGTATTCCTTAAAGTTAGATATGGTCCAGTTCAGGCTTTGTTTCATCTTCCAAAACAGTGCAATGACGGTGCCATGACTGAATGAATAGATATGGCAGGATTTTCTTCCTCTTAAAAATACTGGTAGAATAGGTTTGATCAAACACTTTTGAGATGTTTCAATTTACCTAGTCAGTGTTCTGTAATGAAAAAGCTTCTCCAGCAAGATGGAATGGAATGCACAAAAATATTTGTGCATCCATAGAGAAAAGGATTTCTAAATCCTTTAGATTTCACTATTACACTCATGGATCAAACACAACTATGTCTAAAATGTGGTTCTGATAGTTCCTGCAAAATATCTTTTCAATTTATATATAAATGAAATAATAATTTCTATATATTATAAAAATGGAGATGCAAAGTCTGATGTCATTTCCCAAGCTCAATTAGTTCTTTACACACAATTTTCCAAAGAATTTAAACAGCAGACCTAACAATGCAACTAAACCAAATGCCAGCATTTCAGCTATGGAATCTGTTGAAAGAATATGTTTAAGGCACCAATCTTTATCTTTTTTTAAGACAATCCCTTTCTCAGGTACTGATGATTTATTTCAATAATAACTTACTTCAGTAGTTACATGATGAAATATTTTTCCCTAATATCTTCTTTTAGAGAATTGTACTCAGCAAGGAAAACAAAAGCTGTTTAGTTTAGAGAAAACTGTTGGAATTACTGGATTTCAGCAAGGTATGAATGAGAGCAGAACTTCACTGTTAGCTCTTTCTTAACTCAGTAACTACCACAATTATATCTAGCCAGATTAACAGTTTCAGCTTTGTCAGCTTTAGAGCCTAATAGATTTTTTTAATGAAGAAACAGGTGGGAGAGGTAGGAAGTTTAATAAAAATAAATTACAAAATTCAAATTGCATCTATGTTGTTGTGAATTTATTTTTTAACTTTCCTGCACCACTGTGTGAAACATCTAACTAGTGTACAGTTATTCTTCAAGACTAAACAGTTAATGAGAAGAAGGGGGTGACAGAAATATTACTTACGCCGTTTGCAGCCACACTTTTTTATCCTTTTGGGATCTGTGATGTCATCATGGCAGGCCTTGCAGTAAAAAAATGCCCTGGGGAGACAAAATGGAAAAACTGACATATTTCTTAATCCGTACAAATGAAATTACTGCCACATTTCTTCTTGTTGCAGTATCAAATTAATGAAACATGCCTGTGCTAATTTCCTTTAATCTTTGAAACTGTTTAGATATTTAAAGTAGGAAATATTTGCTTCAAGATCATTAAGTTCAAACATAAGACTCCAAATTAGTGTTTCTTTTAAAAGTAATTGGGAGATGTGATGATAATTATGACACAGTCTATCAGTGTAGTTGTCTTTCATCTTGGAAAAATTGAGCATCCAATGAATTTTGCCAAGAATGTATATGTATGTAAGTATATATATAAAGTAAGTACATATATTTAATGAAATCTCCGTTCTTATCAGGTACACTAGACATTTCCTTTTGGAAAAAAACCCTAGCAGCCTGGGCCAGTTTTTCAGCCCAGCCACAAGTTGGACATTATCTTAGATAAAATGTGAGACTGCAACGTGATCAATGTGACAATTATGTCACATTTATGATTTATCTTCTTCCAACTCCTCCCCCTAGAGAAAACCTACATAAAATTAGTCAGTTTCTACAGGAATATATAAATGGAAGAGCAGACACAATCTTTATTCAGATTCGTCTTTTCTTTTTGGTATTAGAGCAGAATCGTAGTGGTTTTGAACAGATTAGAAGTCAACACTTCTGAGAAAAGTATGTAATTAATAAGGTGAACAATCTAGGTCACCATGTGATATTCATGCTTATTAACATCTCCCACTGTATCAAAATGCTCACCCATTAGCTGAAACACAAAGAGAACTAAAGTAGAGGGAAAAGGGTAAATATAAAAATAAAATTCCAGTTAAATAAATATGTATCTGACTGCTCTCAGACGAGTTTAATCATCGCTGTCAAGTCAACATGTTGCAAAAGGCTACTGTGACAAATTTCATGAGTATACCACAGCTGGCCTGTAGCAGGACAGTTGCAGTTTGCCAGTACTCTTGCTGTCATAATAAAATAAACATACTTTTTAACCTGATGAATTTTCCTTGTACATATCCTCATCAAGATATGTTTTCTTCATATCTTTCCCAAACTTCTCCCTCTGCATGCCCCTCAATACAAATTCACTGTGAGAAACAGAGCTGTCACTCTACAGCTGAAAATTATCCATTAACATATTTTAAAAATCCATAATAATTTGATTTTCAGGCATTTGACTTGCTTGTTTTCATGTTATTATACTTAATATTCTTTTCATTATTATTCCTTCAAAAAACTGTAAAAAAAACCAAACAAACAAAAAAACCCAATAACAACCCAAACTGTACACTGAAAGGCAGCATAGCAGATGCAATACTGTTTGCAAATAGTTTAAAGTTGGTGCTAGAAATATGAGAGGATTGAGGTAAAACTGTGCTCTTCTTTGTGCTTTGTCTAGACAAGAACTATATTAACTTTTTCAAAAAATTATGTATTTCAAATTCTCAGTAATTTTCATTATTTTGATATTTTGACATTCATTATATACCTGCTTTACTTGAATATTATTTTCACTTTATAAAAAGTGTAGGATTAAGTAAATGTTATCACTTAAATATTTTATATATTTTTTTAATTCAAGGGACATTAAATAATTATTTAAACACTATTTTCTCACATTGTTTTTTTATTCCTTCCAAGCATTTTATACAAACAAGAGTAAATATGTTTGGCACTAAATACAAAATCATAAAACTCTCATTAATCTAATGCAACTACAGTACATCTAACTACAGTGAACCAGTGAAGCTGTCCCTAATGGTTGGAACATATTTCAAACTGTTTTTGTTGTATTTACTATTATGAAGACATAGAATATATTGTTTCAGTAAAGAAAAATTACAAGAACATAAATATTAATCTGCTAATGCAATTAGCATATAAATACAGTAGCTTGCTCAAATCGATTATTTAATAGACTCTATACAAATAAGAACTACTTTAAACCTGAAACTTGGACAAAATTGTCAACTCATTTCTGTCTCAGTGCAATTTCACTAAAACTAATTAATTGAGAAAATAGATTAATATATTTGGCATTTTCTAGTAGAATTCTGAAAAATAACCTCATATTTCCTTTACACAGTTGTAAAATTATTTTAATTCTTTGACATTTGAAACTATAATTAAGAAAATGCTATGCATGACTTCAAGGAAAGGTAGTTTCATTGATTTCTCAACTCAGTTTTTCACAAAAACCTTTCAACATATTATAGTGAAAATCAGATCACATTTTTACAAGTAAAGGAAAACTAAACAAAGAAATAAATTAAATACAGTATGTTTAAATTTAATTACAGGAATATATAAATTACCTTTTAACTTCTTTGGCATCACTTGCAATGAAGAATCCTAAGGTACCTTCTTGAATCTTGACATGGTTTCCAGGATTGATTAATATACTGTTCAGTGAAACAAAAACAAAAGCAAAACAAAACAAAAAAATAATTACTTTAAACATAATGTTCAAAACTAGCTTTGTTTTATTCTACTATAGGGGACCCACTAGTTACAGAAAGCTGTAAGGAAATTTTAAGCCATTTTTCCTTGACATTTCCAATCAAATAACAGTCATCATTTTTACAAAAACTTTACTTTGAGACATTCACATGCCTTCTCCCAAAATCACATTAAGTGTTTACATATTTATTCTTATGTTTTAGCATTAAATATGAATTATACAAAACAACAAGTCCTCTCAAAAACACGATGTGTGAAGCTCAGTTTTTTAGATCTCCTGCTCCGTCACAAAAAAGTGGTGAACAGTTCAAAGTATGGTGAAAAGAGCCAACAACCACCACTCAATAACAGTACAAAATGCCACTTATAAAGGTTGAACCCTTTATGCAATTTTTTGCTGATTATAGTGATATAGAATGTTAATGGGACCCCTATCTAGACATACAATATTACTGTTTAAAATAGTAAATACACACATACACTCAGGGGAATGGTACAAGACAACCAGTCACGATCGCTGAAAAAACACAAAATGAATTAAAAAATTTTAAAATGCTGCAATGCAGCCATAGAAGAACAAAAATAACCCAAGCATACTGACAAAAAAGCCTCAACTAAGTATGATGAAGGAAATTACGAACTGCTATCAAGAAGTGAGATATGCTATATCTCTTTATGAAATATTTTTATTTTCGTGAAGATTTAACTCTAGATAATAGTTAAGGTAATTTGCAAAGTTCAAAGCTATATATCCATACACAGAGATAGTTATAAATATATTTTCCAGTGACTTTTACTATTGCATAACATAATTAAGCTTTTGACTTGATAAAATTTAATACAGCTTGTGTAAAGTTCTATTTTTGTATTTTTTAACTTGGTCTTTGAAAATCGTGGTTTATTAACGGCGTACATACACAATCTATTGTAAATAATGACTACCAGCAATTTAAATACTGGCATGAAAATACACATACAAAATTAGATAAAGCACACCTTTGAACAGATATTCGTCACCAATATATAAAGGCCAAAAATCTTTAATGTCACTGTTAGGATGAGAAATGGATCTCATAATCAGGACGGTACTTATCACCTATGTATTAGTTATAAATGAGTATGATTAATAGTATACTTGAAACCTTTGCATAAGAATGTGGTTATGTATGACTATAAATGGAAAAATGCCCTGTAAAAAGAATATTCAGGCGGCAAAAGAAAGCCCTTAAGTTAAGAAGTAAAAGGCTGGTCATGTAGCCATAACTTAGCCTACACAGTTATCATAATACAATTCTTAATTTAATGTCCACAAGCTATTTTTTTCTCACAATTTGGGACTATATTCATGAGTGTGCTACTGACATTGTTCTAGGAATAGATTTTACTAGTTTGTCTTTCTTCAAACTCAGCATCATTTATAACAACAAATTATTTTTAAATTATTTATTTTGTAAGACTACGAATTTGAAGTCCTACTCCATTTTACAGATGAGTTACTAATGACTAAATTGAGTTACTGTGAGGTTAAATAACTATTTATTTAGGATGCCTACAACTTATTTTTTAATATTTAGCATTGTATATCTCTGTATACAATTTCTTGGGACTTCTGCTACAAGTAGAAACTCTCAACAATTGGTAGGATGGTAGGATCAGAAATCAGTTCTCAAATAAAGTGTTTATCCAGATGTCCTTCCTCTTCCTTCATTCACAATTTTGAACTTCACAATAGATCAAAATGAGAGAACTACAGAAAAACTGAATGCATCACCACAGAAAGCATCTCCACGCACATTTCAGTCGTATTAAAAAAATGAAAAGTGATAATTTAAATGATGCCTACAGCATAATGCACACAGGTAAGTGGATATGCATTAAGATCGCACAGGTAAAGTTCGCATCTTTTTTCACTTCTTAGTTTACAGGACTTAATGGTTGTGCTTGCAAAACAAAGCATTTACTTAATGTATTTTTAAAATGCAATTTCCTAGGTTTAAAAATGAAATAAAGCTGACAGAAAAAAGAAATAGAACAAAGTTTTGTTACTTGAGTCAGTGCACTGACTCAAAGCTTTCTGGCTGATCAGGGACAGCATAACAGGCAGCCAATGAGGCAGATTAAATATGTGCTCTACTTGGACACTCGTGGGAAAAAGAAAAAAAAAAAAAAAGAAAAGAGAATTGCCGATACATGAAGCCATGATCACAGACAAAAACAGGAGGGGATCTTCCTGCTAGTAACTCTCTGAAGTCTTTCTGCCAAAACGTTCTATCAACTCCTTAAATTCACCTGCATTTAAGTCTCTACCCTTTCCTCCTTCCCATGTCCTTATTTTTAATATCATATTGATGATAATTTAGTTGTTACAAATTTAGAGAAGTTAGTCTCATTTGTTTCTAGTAAGCTTTTCCTTCCAAAATATGAAAAAATTTACAACACAGTTAGGGTTGACTACACTTCTTAACTACCAGTGAGCACTGCTCTGTCAGAACAACACTTTTTTTCCTCTTATTTCATTCTTTGCCCTTAATGATGAAGACATTGCAGCTTTTCAGTGAAAACAGATAATCACATTTTTTTTACATAGACGTAACTCTTTTTTTTCTCCCAGAACTTTAAGCTTGACAAAGTAATAAGCAGATCTTTTAAGAGGCTCTGAACATAATCTTAAAACAGAAGTGATTTAAGTTGCAGATGTACTGTGAGAATACTTCTGCATCACAAGATTTCCTGAGACACATTAAATCAATTCTTGTGGTTCACAGAATAAAAAAATATAGACTCTATTTTTACCAGATCTTATGTCATATGCAGTTTTTCTACAAATATGTTGTATTTATAGCCACAAAAAATAGATATGATCACAGTTAATGCAGTATGAACCCAGCAGTAAATATTGTGGTTGAAAATAAAAATTAGTTTGATCCAACACTGAATTGACAGGGAGCTACAAGAAAGGCTCGAAAAACTTCTGCTTTATAGGCAAACACCTATATTTAATCAGATCAAAGTCATGAATTTCTACTGAGTATATATAGATTTACTAACTGGGCTGCTTATTAAAGAAGCAATTAAATTATTTCCTAGGACAATTGAGGTGTCAGAGCTGCAGCATAACTAAAGTTATACTCTGATAAACACAGTAATATGTACAGAAAGGAAAATGTTTTTAATTAAAGGACTTTATCATAGGGGGAAAAAGGGCAAGGAAAAATGAAACAGGCTTTAAAGCCTACCAAGAAGAGTGCATCCATTAGTTATTTAGAGATGCATATATCTGTTTAAGTTGCTCATGATAATGTGCACATATATATATGTCCCTAGTTGTGGAGATAAGTACATAACAAAGTAATGTCTCATTTTCATACATTGACAAGGCTGGGAATTTCCCTTGTCAGCCACTTCTGTTATTTACTGTTCTTGTTTATTCTTCCTTTGACGGTAATGATTTAAACAGCACAGAGAATGGGATTCATCTCACCTGTTTTAGAATAGAAACTGCTTTCAGAAACTGAAGTCTGAATGACTAAAAGGGATTATTTAGATCTACACTGTTAAAGATAGGTGAGAATGAATGCCAGCATCAGTGACCAATTGAACAATTCATCCAGTCATCAAAAAAAATCTGATAGAGTGGGATTTCCTTATTTATATATTTTTTTCAGATTCATAGGTATCCTTGCAACTGCCGTCTTTATCTAAAAAAAAAGTCAATTGTTGAATTAAAGGAAACAATTATGGCAAAATTTTGACTAAACAAATGACAAAAGCTGTAAAAACTTTTTTTTAAACCTTGTGGTAGATGTACTGTACCATTCCCCATGTGACTAAAATAGTAACAATATCATGTAGTAAACAGAAATATATAATAATAGCTAATAATTATTATAAGAGTAACTAAAACAAGACTATGTGATATTACTGACTAAAACTATCACACTGTTAAATAAAGACAGCTATTTTTCTTGTTCCATGCCATGCCCAGATGAAATGCATCATTATTAGCCTAAAGGCTAATAACTGTGCCATGTCATTCACGCAACTACAGACTTTAAATTGCAAAATTAGTTTTAGGCAATGTGTATTTTTAGGGAACGATTCTGAGTGTAAGCGTAGGTGCACAAATCCCATTAGTGGGTGTTACGTGCATACCAGCTTCACACTGCATGTAACTTGTGAGCCTTGCTTCTTTCTTCTGGGCTCTATCATTGACATTAATTCAGATCCATATTGTTCTACACAGAAAAATCCAGCAAAACACTAAAAAGAGTTCAAGGCAAAAGACAAGGCACATTACATGCTACAGTATATTAAGCCTTAATTACTACAAGCATATAAAAAAGATTGCTCCCAGGAGTTACGTCCTTCACAATAGTGTCTACTAAATCACAGGTGTGAAGTGTTTTACTAAGGCATAATCCAAACTAGTTCAATGGTGCTGGTGAGTTCAGTACGCTTTAAATAATTTAATTATTCCTTCTGGTTCCAGAAGCGATTGATTATCAATACAATGACACAGCACAATACAGTTTATTCTGGGAGCAAGCAACTTTACTTTGTACAGCACTTCTTCATATTGTTAATCATGCCAGCGTTCACATGCCTTAACCACAAGATAATATATACTTAAAAGCAAGAAGCGAAGTAGAGGTGCAACAACTGCAGATCCTTGAAGATGCTAAGTGTTGCAGTAACTTCTCTGCAGTTGGATCATATCAATAATGCCAAACTGACAGGAAGCCACCTCTTTTCACACATCTACTCAGAAACTACAGGAGAATAAGACTAAAAAATTAAACAGAACACACAGCACACATAACAAAACAGACATGGAAAGTAAAGTTTGGGGAATATGATGAAGAAAGAAATTAAAATGTTTGAATAATGAGAATGGGTCTCTGAAAAGCAAAACCAACAGACTGCTATAAGCAATTAGAGAAACAAGTGGGAGTGACAGAAAAAATATGAGGAGTGGAAGAGAGAAGATATGGAAGAGCATGCCTTCTTGATTTCAGTCAAACCAATAGCAAAAGGATAGAATGTTGACCAGAGAAGGCTCAGGATAGTGTAGCAAAAGAAAATTATACATATGTCATCCCAAAAGAAAAAAAAAAAAACTTCAGAAAAAAAACCCAGTAACATCTTCACAAATGAATGTGACATATGGCAGAAACTATCCATGGTACTTTCACTGGAACAGTACAATAAATTTAATTAGTACTGTATTACAATTAACTGGGCTCAAAACAGGATCAGCAATGCAAAGAATCAGGCATTAGGTTGTTAATGGAAGGTGAGACTACAAGAGAAAATGAACCACTATACTCTCAGACATGTTTTGAAGGAAGACTGGGGGAAGAAGGACATCAATGAACATATGAATATGGAGACAATATGTCAGCACAAGAGCTGATACAAAAAGACGAAAAGTACATCGTCATGATACAGTACAAATGAAAAAAAGACGAGGGGAGGTGTTAACAGTAAAGTCTATTTTTCAAATGAAACAGTCTAATAGACCAATGATTCCATAAAGGAACAAAAATAAAAGCCTAAAACATACTATCCCTTTTAATATTTCCTGCAAAGAAGTTAGTGCTTGAGTCACAAGAACCAATGGAGATACAAAATGCTATCCTGTCTCCTTTTTGAGGTTGGGGGCTCATATATAAATATACACACATATATATATATGCACATAGACAGATGAATGTATACATATATATGTGTGCATATACAGAGAAAGATAGACAAAGATGTTATCTTCCTGTGTTCTTGGCAAGGAATTAGTCCTGAAGTTAGAAGGAGTGGAGGTAGGATTGAGGTTGGAAGGAAAGGTAACGAAGAGGGCATACCGCTTTCGGCTTCTGCAAACGACAAGAAAAAAATTGCAAATCAAACACTTTGATAGGAAATCAACTGACATCAAAGCAAAAGCAAAAAAAACCTTTATATAGAAGTCTCAAAGGCTCAAAGGTTTTTCTGCTGAGTATGAGAACAAATATATGGACAGACAAAGAAAATTTAACAAAAGGAGTAAACAAAGGGTGCAGGAGGGAAGAATCCAGGTTAGGCTTTCCTTCTTGCCTATGTGGGGAGAAAAAAAAAAAAAAAACACAAGGAAAAAGGAAAAAGGAAGAAAGGAAGTAGAAAATATCTCTAAAAGGGATTTTAGATGAGGAGTTTGAACATTATCAATTTTACATTGATATTTTTTGCTATCTATTGACTAAGCTGTGCTAGGACATATTCAGGTTGATGTTCTCCATAATCCTTCAGCAATTTTTTCTACAGGATAAATAAAACCTTCCAGTATATGAACTGATTTTTTAAAGATAGAAGTATTTGGCTTACACTAGGTACATAAACAATTTACTTACAGCACACTTCTTGCTGCCAATAACAATGATTATTATACTTGCTGAGATGAAGGAAATGGTTATAGTATTAGTGATGGAGGAATAGCTAACTCATACTGGAACAACTAAAGTGCAGACCTTAGTATCTGGTCAGAAACCAATTAAAGTCAGTCACGTTTTGTATGCTGAGAGGGTTCTGTGTTAACTGAACAGTAATTCAAATATTTCTGATTATATAAATGTAGATGTAAATAAATTTAAGTATAGCTATAATTAACCCTTGAAGTATTCTGATGAGAAACAACTGTATATAAAGAGAAATGGCTATTTTGGCTATTAATTGACTTTGTATTCATCATACCTAAGAATTCATTACCTATATTAGGACTTGCAAAACTCATTTTAGTTCAGAGCACTTTTACATTCTGCTTTTAAGCAATCTTTTAAAATCATAACTTGTTTACAATCAACAATTGGATACTTCTTTATGTAATTTTAATAGCAATTGTGAAAAAATATAGTGGAAAAAAAATGAGCAGGAAACTCAGCTAGTGCTAACTGATTTACTAATACTGCCTTGGATAAAACTGAATGATTTCTAATGACTACTGATCTCGAATTCAAACAAGAACATAATGACTTCATAACTAAGTAAACTTTTAAAGAATTTAAAGAAGATATTAAAACAGTGAAAATTCTGTTGCTCCCTCAAAATGATACTAGGATTTTTTCTTAGCATTGAGGTGAACATTTAGACAGGGAATTAGAAAGATAAGAATTAGAAATGCCCTTAAACTACCACTTGTGAGAGCTGCACACATTTCTGAATTCACTTTGTGGTTCCTTTAGCAGATACATAGACCAGATTTATCGTATACTTTTATATACTAAATGAATTATATATATGTATGTGTATATGTATAAATGAAATATGTACATATTAGGCTTAAAACTAGTAACAAAAATCAAAGTAGTGTAAGAGTTTCTCACTGAGTTGAGAGAAAGAATGATTTGAAACTTGAAACTTATCTCATCCTAGGGCTACATTTACACTTGTAAACCATGTTATCCTACTTTTTATCCTGGTTCTTCATCAGACAAGATGGTGCAAGGAAATGCAAGTAAGAAAAAGGTTTGTTTTATTACCTTTCTGGATAGATTAAGAGGCACCAGTTCACAAAGCCAGAAATAGGTACTCAACACATGTGTTGAAGAACACAGGAACAATAAAACAGTAAAATTATCCTGCAGGTAGCAATCTGATTTATCAAAAACTGACTATAAAATTATCACTGTTTACTAAAGTCAGAAGTTTCTACTGGGGATCACGGTTAATAAAATGATGTGACTAGTTTACATGCTTTCCTTCTGCTATATATATGTTTGCAAAATCCAGCTGTTAACATCTCTCCATTGATATTGCTTCCCACAATCTTTTATTACCAAATTCACTGTGAATTTTTACCTCTGCGTACTTAAGTAACAGGAAATACAGGAAATACATGATTGTATCCCATTGTGTTAGTTTTTGTGGGACCGTCTGCATCACCCTGTGATTAAGAACTCAATCCAACACTTACTGAAGTTAGTTCAAAGAATGATATGGAAGCCATGAATTATCTATTATTGAAAAAGACTGTAATATAAGCACTTAAGTAACTAAATGACAAGCAATGTAATAACAACTTAAAGTTGGGAAATACTTCTCAGAGAGAACCAAAGGTAAGTATTTTCTAAATGTTGTATTTTATTATTTTTTTTAATTTTGCTAGAAAATCTAGGTTAAACTTTTAGATAAAAGAATATTTACTCATTTTGCTTTACATTAGCTAATGCAGAATGCAGCAATTGAATGGAAAAGTTTTTTTTTTTTTAATGAGGAGTCCAGGGGAGCTGGAAACATTTAAAAAAAACATATGTTACTGCAAAAAAAAAAAAAATTCTTAACACAGTGTGGACAAAGTAAAATCCACTGTCACACACCACATCACATATCACTTCCCCATAGGAAAGAATCAAGCAAAATCAAGTATAGGCCACAGAAATACTGTCATTAGTAGTTGCAATATTTGATTTCTGTGTCAAATGTCCCACACAGGTTTTATATACATTCACAAACTCAGGAATCGTGGTATGAGCCCAAATAATCTCCTCTGAGAAGAAACAATTGCCCTCAAAGTTTTAGGTAACTGGTGGCAAAAAAATTATGATGTTGTAGTATATATTGCTCCAGATTTACAGCAACACTTACGCATGTCACCTTTGACAAAGAAAATAAAATTCAGCCTGAAGTCAGAATTATCAGATTTTTGCTATACATCCCTCTGCATTTTGCAGAGCACATTTATGATATTTTTATTACACAAAAAGGAAAGTTTTGTAAATGCATTGACTCAAAAACTGTTTGAAGCTTTACTCTAGAATACACACAAATTCTTAAAAATTTTAGAACAAAAAGAAGAAACATTTTCTGTCTGTGAATTTGTACTAATTATAATTAGGAGATTTCTTTTTGGATAAAAAAGGTGTCAATCAGTTGATAGCTCCACAAATATGTGTAACTTCTGGTTATCTGATCGTATTCTGATATCATATAAATGTTTATTCTATATTTCCATTTATCTTGTATACTATGACGACTGGCTCTTCCAAACTGAATTACATTAAATTATAATTTTGAGAAATAAACATTGCTATAACTACTTGTAATACCACACACCTGCTTTCCAGTTTGCCATTTTCAGTAAACTGTTGGACAGCCACTTAAAGTTGATGGAGTATAAACAAAAAAAAACCATTAAGTAAGGTACGTTTTTGTATAAATAAAAATGAATCGCACTTCTGAAAGTGGACACATAACACCGCACCCCTACCTTACAGTAAGTATTGTGATTTCAATTGATTTGGGTGAGGAAAAACAGAGCAGAAATAAAAGCCTTTCAGCACAGAAATGGTGCAATGTGATGGTAAAATTATACTCTGAAATGTATTGAAAGTATAAGGACATATATATTTATTTTGAAAAATAAGCAGGCAAAATTCTTGACAATGCATTCCTACTTCAAAATCTGTAGTCATTGACATACCTGCTTTCTCTTTTTTCCGACTTGTATTCTATGGCTATCATTAAGAGCTTTAGTTTCGCAAACACCAGTCTGCAAGAAGACAAGAGGCCAAGAGTTAGATCTTTTTCACAACCAGCACTGGGTTAACAGATATAGCTGAGAAATTGCACTCACTCGAATGTTTACGCAGTCTTCAGTACCACATGTATAGGTCATACATAAAGATCTCACTATTCTGAAAATAATAAATGCTTTTTCATAAAAACTATGAACTGACCACTCGAGAGCACATCTTATGCAGCAGTACTGCATTACTAAGTCTACTTGTAGTACAATAAGAAATGCCATAATTCAAAACATAAAATTGCATTTGACTAAAGCACTGGATGTCTTGACGAAATTTTTGAAATCTTTGATAAAATTAAGTCCTATTTTTATCTCAGTGCACAAAATACATATATAATGACCAAAAACTAGAGTACATTAATAGTATTTATCAATTTCTCTGATAGAGAAACAGCATAATTGGAAAATATTTCCAACCAGCACTTGGAAAAATACATGCTGATACATTAATATACTTTTTTTTTTCAGTTGTTAGTAGCTATTTAGTTATACAAGTATGATATTCTTTATAACCTTGGAGAATAGGGTTAGTATAACAATATTTGTTTGAATACTTTGAGAGAAAAGAAACCCACATTTTTTTTTAATAACCAAAAATCAGTGATTTTACAACTTTGTCTTTGAAATATATGCAAATTTCATGCTACTTTCCTCCTGTTCTATGAAATCAGTCATGCAATGTTCCAGGGTGCACCTTTAAATTATAATGTAATTATAATGGAAACATAAACCTTCATAATTTAAACACACGAAATAAAGAACTGTGGGGAGTTTAAAGGCCTCTGTGCTAACCTGTACCTTTCTACTGAAGAAACCCTTTTGTACTGGTGACCTGACAGCTGACATGGCATTAGGGAGCACAATAAGGCTTACAACCTCTGTTTTCACATGCTGGCTTCTGCTATCTCACAGGTGTGCCTAAGAAGACTATTTAGCATGTATTCATTGGCTGAGTGAGAGGCAGATGGGATGGCTGGCCTCTTACAGGGATGGGACAGAAGAAAGTTTCTGAGTGAAGGAAAGTGTAAAACTTAAGGAGATTTATCTGGCAGATTCGGATGAAATCTGATTTTTCTCACAGTCAGAAGATGGGAATACTATTTAGAGTCATGTCAGGATAGAGACTGACTCGGGTATTAGCTGAGCTTGTGGAATCTAAAATCTGACATATGTGCAACACTGAACAGAATTCAGGGTTTAGAAAAAACTTAACAGCTAAAGACTGATCCAATATCACTGTTCCAGAGAGGTGAAAAACTGTAGTGGGTATGTGATGCATGGATTAAGTCTAAACAGTCTAAAAGTGCCTAAAAATTACCTTACCCTCTGAGATCAGTTGAATAAAACAATTCAAATATAGAATCAAGAACTTAATACTGACAGAGTCCATGATGTCCTACTCTGTGATAGACTGAGGCTTAACTTGGCAACAGACTAGAAAGTGCTACTTCTTTGAATATTCCCACAAAATAAATTATCTGCTCTGGAGCTGAGAGAGTATGCAGTCTTGCCTAATTCTCACTTATCTGACTCAAAAGTGAAGTCTATTTCTTCTGTTACCTGTGCTGCTATGAAAATAAACAAAAAAAAGACTACATGGAAGTATAGTCCTTACCTATAAATGTGGCAACAATATGTCACAAAAATGCAGAGTTAATATCTCTATTAAAATATTAACTTTTAATCATATAGAACAGAAAAATATGACTATGCTACACAATCCTATACTGTGGCTACGGTGTATATTGGAACAACCTTAAGCATACAAAGGTGTCTTTCATAGAAAAATGTAGGACAAATTTAGGCATCATCATTCTCAAAAATTAAAGCTGTAGCATGGCTTATACCATGGTTTCATACTACACACTTGATTGCAACCAGTGCTACAAAGCTCTGGATGCCATGCTGCTTATATGACTGGACTAAATCTTTTTCACCTAATGAATGGTTTTGTTGGGATGGGACATAAGCCAAGGCAGCAACACTGACAAACATCACACAATGAATGGGATTCATTAGAAGAAACAATAGGACAGCTCTTACATGTAAATAATTTAAATGGGTTGCTGATTAATTTGTTCAACACTGAAAATATTTATGGTTTCATTTACAATCATTTAACTACAGATCTCAACAGAAAACCGGCATTGTAATGTTTGGAATACTTCCATGCAGCAATTGCTTTGAAGTTTTTTATTTTATTTCATCTGATGTAGTAACATTAGTATTGTAGCAAAGAGAGAAGGTTTCCTGCAGAAATCTTTGATTTCGCTTGAAAGAATCTAAATAATTATGCCTAATAATATGTATTTCTACTTACTCACAAACTGCAGGGAAAGACAAACCCACAAAGGCACTAGACAGATATTCTGTATACATTTCATTCGCAACTCCTTCCAGATAGTATTTCTGCCACGTATCCTCCTCAATCTAAAATAAAACAAAAACAAAACAAACAAAAAAAAGATGTAGAGATTTGAGTAAAATGAAAAACTTCAGTTAAAATTATGAACAACTTTTAAAATATGTATAAATTTTTAAACAAGTCAGTTAGTAGGCCATTCAAGTATTATGTCAATATAACCAAGAGAAAGACAAGGATAGTCAATCAAACATCCCATATAAAAATGAACACTCAATTATTGGCAGGAAAATTTAGCATGACACGAAATAAGGCAGTGGAATGCTTGAGGAGAAACATTTATCTATTTTTTGTTTTTGAAAATTCTCTAGTGAAATGGTTGCATTATACTGTTACTTTGTCTAACAATGATTCAATTGCTTTCACCTTGTTCAGAA
The DNA here is from genome assembly GCA_036925125.1 of Oreortyx pictus. Classification (NCBI taxonomy): domain Eukaryota; kingdom Metazoa; phylum Chordata; class Aves; order Galliformes; family Odontophoridae; genus Oreortyx; species Oreortyx pictus. The sequence continues at coordinate 14,254,387 of JAUPFR010000008.1, read as the reverse complement.
ATCGGTTAACACAGGAAGAACATAATTTAAATTCCGAAAATTTGTTTTCTGCATCTCTAGCAAACAGGGAACTATGAGAAGTTGATATATTGAAATGGTTTCAGCAGTCATGAGTGTTTTAGAACAGTAACCGAAGATAAGCTTTACTGCTTAATTCAGAGATCCCATATTATGAAAGGAAAATGAGTCAGACATGCCCAACACATTTGCTTATCAAAATTCAGATATAACTTTCATGAGAATTTGGTGTGGAATAATATCACTTGGTTTTTTTTCAGTATTAAAAGTATACTGCAACAGATGATTTAACATGGCTTGTGTAGTATTTCATGTTCTACAGACTCAATTTAAATTTTGGATTCACCAGTCTTTTTCTCCTGCTAAGTCATTTAAAAAAAAACAAAAACAACAACAACAAAAAAACAAACACCCTTTTTCAGGAGTGTTTAAAAGAAGAAGGATAACAAATTTTTTAAGAAGTGAGTGAAATATCAAACACAATAAATTTATTTCTTTTAAATATTTTCTTCTGACAATAGGTTGTCAGGTAAGAAGTTACTCAATTTCTGGAGAAGTAAATAAACAACTGCAAGAACAAAATACAATACAGAGAGGATTCAAATCACTTCCTCCCTGACATGTGTGCTGCGAATAATCAAGAGAAATTTCCTCCATATAAATTGTTTCACCATTCGGAGACCATGTGGGATGCTAAAAAGGATTTGCATTGTGTTATTCTCCACCACACACAGAGAAGCCATATCACATTTTTTATAACTCGTTTATTTATGTGAAACTTGCAAATGTTGCTGATCAGCAGCTCTTTATATAAAGAAAACAGATAAAGTGCAGACTGGGTAAAAAACAGAGTAATGACAGCAATATGCTTGTTAGTTATGCTCTATTTCATGGCTTTTTCTTACATTGACACCACCTGGGGTTGGAAAAAAATGTGTAAGGAGAAAAAAGCATAAAGATAGTACAAAGAAAATAAGAGTAAGACTGTTTTCCACTCAGTTTCTCATTTCTTGTTTCTTCCCTAGCCTTCTTTTCTTTAAGCCACCTGTTTCTATTTGGAGGAAGAAGCTGCAGGTCAGAAATAACATTTACAAGTTCATTCTTAGCCAAGAATCAAAGAAAGGACTTTAAAATAACGAAACTCATTTACAAAGAAAGGACTTTAAAATAACAAAACTCTTTTACAAAGCAATAATCAAGACTCATAGATAATGGTTAGCATCACATTCACCTTCACGTAGTTATTGGAATGTTGAAGATACTTTCTTTTAGGATACTGTGAAATAGTAACAACTTAATTTTAAGAATTGCTGATATATGGGATGCTATAAAATAATAATAGTAATGGAGAAAATAAATTTCTATTTTATCTGCCTCTGACTGCTAGTCCCACATTTTGAGGGAGAAAGAAAAAAAAGATAATTTTTCCTTTGGGTCAGAAAGAAACACAAAATCTTTGAATGAAAAAGTATGCTTCAGAAAGATACTCGTAAGACACAAAACTCTAAATTTTCAGCCTTTCGCACATGAAATAATATGGGAGGACAATAAAAAGAACTCAGGAACAAGTCAGTTTTAACAATGCCCATTCATTGGCATACAGCTTTTTTTTTCACTAGGCAATAAACAGTTTTTTTTCCACCAAAGGCAATAAACAGTTCTTATAGCTATTAATTTCACTTATCCTTTCAGATCAGTGAGAAAAAAATATTATTTTTTATTTAATCAAATACAGATCTCTACCGCTTCTTGTTAATATAGTTATTAAATATATCTGCTTTGGTTTTGGCAAGTCATGCTTGTATCCCTCATGTGCTTATAACTCAAACCTCCAGAGTTTAGCAAATTGAATGTAATTTTCTTCAGCCTACTCTTTTTACCAAAATTACAGAAAAATATTTTGGTGGGATTTTGAAATTAAAGTTAAGATTTCAAAACTAAAGTTATAATAATTATATTCTTTCCTCTATGTACATATAAAACAGGGAATCCCACCACTCACTAGACTCAGAATGTTTAAGGGTCTCCTGAAGCTTAATTTTATCATTCTTTTCTCCACAGCATTGCTTGTGGTGGTGGGTTTTTTTGTTTGTTTGTTTTTCCAGCTACATACATGAAGGGAAAGAGGAAGTAAACATTGATTATTCTTGACTGGTAGATGAAATTAAACATCTCCCCATCTTCATCCCTAACGTGTTCAGTCCAAGCACATTTCTTATGAGAGTGTTTGGTTTTACTGTATACTGTACCTTCAGACATGGATATTAAAATCTAACAGATCTTTTAAAGGCTAAAAGCAGTTCCTACTTTCTTAGCAAAGATTTAGTCTTTTAAACTAATTTCCTTAAATATTGTGAACTATCAACTACCCCTTCATTCAATTCCACTGTCTCCCTAACTCAAAACTAACAACTGTTCTTCAGTAGTATAAAACTTCTACAACCTCAGCCAAATATTCCCACAGCTCTTTCTGTCTGCATGAAAATTCTCCAAAATTGCTACGAAAATACTATGTTTTATAGAATACCATATACGCTAATTAAGAATGGTTTCAGTTTCAAATGAGAGATGTGTTTTTTCATTGCTCATGCTAATGTAGAGTATTGTAGCAGGTCAATGGCAGTGTTCATGAATACTATGAGATATAACACTTCAGATATCTTGGGAATCTCCTCTGATACCTGGCTTATATAGGTTTAGATTCAAAAGTATAGAAGTTACAGTTTTTAAAAATAACTTTAAAATTTAGAAACCAGAGCAGTATATCTATCCAATCACAATGTAAAAGGCAGATTGAAGTTGACCTCCTTAAAGTGTGTGAAAAACACACTATGTGGTAGACTTCAGTCCAGGACAAATGAATTACTTTTTACCAAAGGACTGACATTATCAGAGAATCATAGGGGTTGGACGGGACCTCAAGAGATCATCCAGTCCGACCCCCCTGCCAAAGCAGGGTCCATAGATCAGGTTGCACAGTTAGGTGTCCAGGCAGGTCTTAAACAAATACAGAGAAAGAGACTCCACCACCTCTCTGGGCAGCCTGTGCCAGTGCTCCATCACCGGTCACTGTGAAGAAGTTCCTATACATATTTATGTGCAACTTCTGATGCATCAGTTTGTGACCATTTCTCCTTATCCTATCAACACACACTGTTACAAAGAGTCCAGCCTCAATCCAGCCAGTTCTTAACCCACCTCACAGTTTGTAATTTGTAATCAGCACACAGTTTTCAACCACAGCAGTTTTTAATTGCTATATTAAATGATTAAAATGATTCTATTCAGGCAAGCCTTTTAAAAAATTTATTTTTCAAAAATAAATATTTTTGAAAACAGGCTACGTTAGTATTTGGCCTAAAGCCTGTAAGGAGTAGTTGGCAAAGGAAGAAAAATGTTAATTACCAAGTACTCTGTTTATTATGCAGTCCCCTGAGGAGCCTCACAATAAATAGATAAGTTGCTCTTTCCCCCCCTCTATCTTCAAGCTCAATTTCAGTAGAAGAAATTCACTGAGCAAACTCTAGTCTCATACTTTAAAACAGCCTATTGCTGCCTAGGTGGCCAAAAATTAAATAGAATACCAGTTAACATATTCCATCGGTGCATGTGAGCTCTTGACTGCTGTAAATATGTGCAGCTATATTATGTCCATCCCTCAGACTAGACTAGAAAGGAATGTAGTGGGAGAATTACACGTGTGTATAGGTGTGAGTACAGTTGATAAAAGAACCCACAGAACATTTCTGTTCTCTAAACTGCTTAAAGGAGGACTGAAACTGCTCTAGATCATTTTTTCAGATCTCAAATGATGCTTACTCTCTTACCAAGAGTGCAAACACAGAACTCATTAATTTTATGAACCCCGCCTTACACTCAAGCACCACATTCCAAATTTTACAAATTTCTGCAACATTAGTAACTCATGCTGCATTCCAAAAGTGTATACAGGGTTAAAATCTGACCACCTCTGTCTTTTTATCTACTTACTTACACTTTATTTCAGATACGCATTTCATTCGAAATACCAAAATTGCACTACGGTATACTATTTCAATGTTTTTGCTGAAAATATACAGGTAATAAAGAATCACGACTTCTTTTTTCATACAACAATGATAGTTCTTTCTGCTATGAAAAGGATAGATTACTGAAATGCAGTTTAAAGGTGCATATTTTGTTTGCATTTTTCCCTCAACATGATTTGCTGCACAATCTTTCTTCCATTAAGTGTTTACAGAACCTCTTTGTTAAGATTATATCACATACTCTTTTTGAGCCGATCTTTTCATTCAGGTTGGTGACAAAAAAAAAAAAAAAAAAAAAAGATTCTGTGTGAGATTACATCTTTAAAACCAAAAGGCAAATATTAGACAAACATAATATTTTGAAGGCTTTTTTAGTTTACTTTAGGTTTAATACTGGGCGGAAGGTATACACAAATCATTTTGCTGTAAAGTAACATATAATGAGTTAAACATGTACTATGTCACCATCAATCATGTTCATTTGTGTTTGACTGCCCAAACACTTACGGCCCATTAAATAACTTTCCAATCACATTATAAAGAAGGAGGAACAAACACAGTTTTTTCTTTTTTTCAAAGTTTTTTCTTTTTTTCATCATTTTTTTAAGAGAAGTTTCAGTGTATTTTCCTAACAATCTCCTAGCTTGTGTTACACTGAACTAATGTTTGCCCAAGAAATTTATGAGGGTATGACAGTACACAAATTCAGTGCTCCAAACACAAAGGAACAGAAGTCCTCCTACGGAATTCACATATTTCTTTTCAAAGGAGTCCTATTTAACAATTCCAATCAATGTAGCTGCTCTTCTACAATACACTCCTGATTCACAATCAACACTTAGTAATAGCTATCTCTTTCAAACAGTTTTGAGAGTGAGATAGCTTTCACAAAGAACAACCTTTCAGTTAAGTAAAGTAATTAACTTTCTGCGATCACCAATTGATTTGCACATACGGTCTCAGTTGTCCAACATTTTTGCTCCCTTAGATATTAACAGTCAAACTTTTTTAGAAATAATATACATTTTAGTTGCCTGGACAATTCATTCTTAGTTAAGTAGTAGACATATTTTTAATCCATACTAGCAGTGTCTGCCCAGGATTTTTTCTGTGCCACATAGAGAAACCTAGTTTAAAGTATATCTGTACCCTAATCAAACCATATACTGATGGAAACACAAGCACATCAGCCAAACTGATATTGATTCCTTCTTCTATATCAAACTTTTTGCTATTTTCCTATTTGTTCTACAGGTACAGAAATATTCAGAATCAATAAAATGAAGAATAAGTCCACTTGGATCCCATTTGAGAGGATTAGGATGGTTTCAAGCGCCTTGAAAAGCTGAGCTTTCAGCTCCAAACTGTTTATCAGTGAGACAGTCCAATTTGTCAACGTACTAAAATTATTACAAAACTACCTCTTAAAATAATAGAAGGTTGAAGATGGATAGGATACTGACATAAGTGGTCAGAATGACAGAGATTTTCTGGAAAGATGTTACCTGTACATTTGCATGTTTTGACTTGTTTAATTACTTTAAATACAAACACAGACCACAGATGTGTTTGTTCCTTGGACAGCTCCCTTGAAATCAGACTCTTTTAGAGAACATGTCTTTGTTTTCCTGCTGCATGTTTAATGCAAGTTATTTAATGTTGAAATTAAGACTGCAATTCTGAAGTTACATGTAAATTGGATTTCATGAGAAAACTAATTACCTCTGGTTTTGAAAGAAAGAAGATGAGCAGAAGTTTCTGGCCTACTGACATCAAGCAGAAGTTCGTAAAAAACTACCTAAATAATTTGGATACATTAGTGCAGCTGTTAAAAATTCTTGAGACTCTTGAGAGCATTGCATCACCACATCAACTAAGAGGAAGGGAGACCAAAATGGCCTGTGAGAAAAATGAAGTTCAAAAACAGTAGAATTTTCTTCCAGGACATAATTAGAAAGGATTCATATCAAAGTGACCATATCTATCTTTGATAGTTCCCAAATGTGGCTTTACTGAAATAAAACAGCTTTTGTTACCCGAACATGATTAGAGATGCAAGAAACTTAACTACAGACATAAAAGCAAAGATGCAGAATGTCTTTTTGTACAAAAAACAAGCATTTTTTTTCAACTATATTTAGAAGTCTGCAATATTTTTGACACATAGGAGTCTGTGGTCTCCATTTTTAGGAAGGATTCCAAAGGATATCGTAAGAAAAATTTCAGAATTTCTGAGAAAATTCTCTCTACCCTAAGTATGTGATTCTCTACTGAATCACTCCTGGCTCCTCACCTGATAATATTAGACTTTGTGGGTTTTTTGGTTGCTTCTTTGTGTGTTTTTCATGGCATGGTTTCTTGTGGGGATCTTTTTTGCTAACTAAAACAATGAACTTAAAGTGAACTGTGCCCTACCTTGTAACTCCAGAGTTGCCTGTCCTACTATGAACACTCAAGAGATAGGAAATTGTGCATCCCTGATGTTTGGAATCAGTGTCCAAGACTGGGGAATAAAGCATGAGGAAAGCAACACTGATGGCTGCAAACAGAGCCTTGGTCCAGTGAACAAGTAGGACTGCCTCTGAAGTCTAGGAATAACAGGATGAAAATTTTGCCGTTTGAGACTGAAAAGTTAATTGGCTGAGAAACAAATACAAATGATGTTGAAGGAATTTTAGGCTTCAGTTCTAATGTACGTTTTTTATTTATTCTCACAGTCAGAGATATACTAGCCACTTGATGTAAAACACTAAAATGATCAGTCTTTTCTTCTGGACACATATACAAATCTGGACATATATAAATCAGATTTTTGTTTTGGCAGCAGGGGCTTTCCTCACAGTTGTTTACAACAACAAAAAAGACCAGAAATATCCTCCAAGAAATTGGTGATGCTTTGAAAAATCTTTAACATCCAAACACTTGTCAAATAAAAATAAGAACATGACTTTGAAAGAACCTAGCCGATCCCCAATTTGTGGAAGAAATCATTTGTAGGTAAGCTGCTTTAATTTTGTTTATTTGTCTGTCTTACAAAAGCTATTAATATGTTCCTATCCATTTCACATTTGAGCAATGTATACAAGACATTACCTTAATGAATGACCTCATGGAAAAGAGGTTGGCTAACATTGTTGAAAGGCCTGGTGCCAGGCAACTCTGAGCTATGAAACCCAGCTTGAGTTCAGCAAGACAGATTGCATCATCCCCTTCTTTCCAGTTCCAGCTTGGAATATTTAACAGATGAGCCTACAAAACAAACAAACAAATAAGTAAATATAAACCCCTAAGGTGAAGCAGAAATATTTCTGAAAATAGAATATAGTAATGAAAGAGATAATAGTGAATGATTTTATTTGTTACCGGCTAGACATTTTCTGAGCAAAAAAAATTATTCCAAAAATTTTAAAATTTAACTTGATGCTAGAAAGTGTAACCATATAATGTAATGCATATTTTTATTACAGAAGTAATTTCACATTTCTGAAGTCATATCCCATATATATACCTATGAAACTTCGTCAGGCCCATAAGTACATCTGAGTGAGCCTTAATTTTCCCCTTAGCGTTGTTTATTTTCTGTTTGTCAATTACAGGTCCACACTGTCATTTTAGAAATACAAAATCACAATAAATCATCAATAAGACAATAATTCTATTAACCCCATCTGGGCTGAAAATAGGTCATGAGGTGCAGTGCAATGTTAACTCAAGGTATGGCAAACAAGTTAACAGATTTTTATACAGTGCCTAAACACAGCCTTGCAAGCAGAGAAAAATGTGCAGCCACGATTTGTGTCCTGATACAGGAATTCGAGAATAGGTTTTAAGATCGCAAAAACAAAAGCATCTATTTCTTAATATATCTGTGACTCAATTTTCAGTTGACATTAATATATTACTTGCAAATTTTCAAACATGGAGTTGCAATAAAAAATGGGATCACATATCTTTATCAGAGTTTTATAAGCCCTCTCTTACCAAAGAGAATCATCCCTCCCTTCACAGTCACACATTATTCGTGTCTTCGCTTTTTGACAGAACATATATTTGTGACCAACTGTTGCAAAGGATGAAGTTCAGAAAGTAAAATTTCATCAGAAATCTCCAACGAACACCTTGCAAGCTCACTAAGAACTGCAGCCACTACCATCGAACCAGACTGTTGCATCAGTTTCACAAGAGCAAGATCACAGACCCCACTAGTTTTATGTTTGTTGCTCACTTTTTTCTATGTTTTAATTAAAAAACATTAAAAATTAATATAAGTTTTGTTACTTATATACATTAAACACAATATATATTTTGTGAGGGCTGCTCCGAAATTAATGCCTCCTATTTTATTATCTTGGCCCACAATGTTAGGGAAGGATATTCGTGGTATGGTGATGACTGAACCTTCCTGACAAAATCCTTTTATCTTTTGTTGCTGTGCAACAAATGGCAACAGAGGGGCAGTCCAACATCAAAGTGCATATGAAGCAAAAGTGTGACACTGAATTCCTCCATGTAGAAAGAATGGCACCCACAGACATTCACCAATCATTACTGAACATTTCTAGAGACCAAAAAGTGGATGTGAGGCAGTGGGTGGTGCATTATGGGAGTGGTGACAGTGGCAGTGGGTCACCTCCGCTAGTGTAGACTTTTCTGAGTGCAGCATGCAGACTCTTGTTCATTACCGGTGAAAACACATAGCTAATGGTGGTGACCGTGCTGAAAAAGACTGGCTTGTAGTTAAGAACTTGCTTTATTAAATAGTGTTATTGTGCTCTTTGTACTGATTGTAGTTTCCATGGAAATAAATAGGAGGCATTTCTTTCAGAGAAGCCTTTGTAGTTGTGGCTCTAGACAATTCCTCTTGCAGCTCAGACAAGCCAAAAGTTTGGACACTTATGCTACAGTTCAATAAGCGTGGCAAAACTTATGGATTCTGAGTGGTTAAAAGCTCATCTGCAATCAAGACCAACTACAAACACTGAGGCTTTAAGAATTATATCCTACGTGGTTGATAAATGGCAGAGATCTTGATAAGGCCCCTTGCATATATAAATAACTCTGAATTAACTTGTTACAGGGCTACATGACAAGGTTTATTAGTGTGTTTATGTTTGGAAATAAAAATGCTTATTATTACTGACACTAGAAATTGTTCATGAATGCAATGTAGCAAAACTGCGGAAAGAGACACTAATAGTTATCACATCACCTTATTGTGATACTGCAACATCTGAGTGATAATTCTTATCTTCGGGTGATAATTCTTTATTGAAATAACTCTAAAATTAAAAGAAAAAGAAAACAACAATTAAAATAGCATTTTAGCTGGTAGGATATAAGGATCACGCATCCCAGTACTTCTACTTCACTCCGTTGTCACGTCCCATAGTTAAAACTGTACTCATTTGTCTGTAAAGCATAGGGATTGAAATTAAACCTATGCAGTCTCTATATCTAGTCAAAGTCCGTTAATAGTAACCAGGTAATAATAGAGAACAGTGAATTTCATGAATTACTGTTTTGAATGGTTTTCTTACGGAATTTGAAAGAAAAAAAATACTTCTATTTTAGCAGCTCTGTTCAAGACACCCAACTCATTATGTTAAACAAATAATATACTTGTAATTACTGCCATCTTCAGTACGTGTTTCTGCGAATCAATATAATTAAGTTTTCCAATGATAAATGTCTGAAATGATTTTTTCTTCTCTCCCTTTATTTTTTTTTCTTTAGATGTTAGACATTTATCATATTTAAACAGCTTGAATAATAAATGTATTTAATATAAATTCAAGTACAAATTCATTTTCATTTTTTCTGGAATTTTTCAAAGCTCAATATTGAAACTGGTACCCGAACTCAAAATGAATAAAACACACAACTACTCCCATAATTTGCAACTTGATTCCATTCTTCATTATATAAACAGGCTACCAAATATTCTGTTATGTACATATTAAAAATCAGTGTAAAGAATAATTCTTTAGAACTGAGTAGATAGATAATGCAATATGAAGAGAGAAATGTTCAACTAAAAATGAGAAGAAAAAAAAAAAGAAAGAAAATCAAAGAGAGAAGCAAACAAGTCAGGTCTGTAAGAACAAATTTAAGTAAAAAAAAATAAAACAATCAAAAGGAAAAACAATCTCAATTCTATGGAATCACTAGACTCATAAGATTCTTAATGCCACAAGTGTTTACAGTGGTGTTCTGTAGGAAAAAACTTGCAAAATTCTGGTTTGGCTTGAGCTTTCAAGCATACCAAAAGTAGAACATTATATTGATTTAGAAAAATATACGGGCAATTTCAATTTATATTTTCTTTTCAGAGGGAAAAACTCCACTTACTATAATTTCATTTCTTACTGGATTATTTAACAAAAGGTTCAATTTTATTGAAATAAATTAATTAAAATATGAGAAAATGTAATAATTTTAGTCCTGAAATAGAAGATACGTATTTTATTTGATGAAATACATTAAATGTATTACGAATGATCCAATCTGCAATTAGAAGTTTTTTAGTATACTTACACAGTCAACACTAAAAATGTTTTTTGCACTGAAACAGAAGAGCACGTAGGAAAAATGAAAATAGGCATTGGAACAGGGAAGTGGTGGAGTCACCACCCCTGGGAGCATTCAAGAAACATGTAGATGTATAACTCAGGGACATGGTTTAGCAGCACTGTGGTGATGTGTTAATGGTTGGACTAGATGATCTTAAAGTTTTTTTCTAATCTTAATGATTTTATGATTCTATAAGACCTGCTCCTTCCATGTACACGCAAATCTCTTGTGCATAGTAAATTTTGCCAAAGGTGGAGTAACATTATCATTTTACTTTTTATTCTCCTTTTTTCTTTAACTCATGGAATGCAAATATCTGACAGGCCAATAAAACTTCACTGCAATGATCAATTTTATGTTAAAGAATTTTTAACAAATCCTTGACATTTTATTTTAAAAATCCAGGAAGACTGGTCTCATTAAAACCATGATTGTGCAGAAAAAATAAATAATTAAATAAAAGGAATGGCTTAGCTTTTCTGTACCTCTAGTTGCCCATGCACTAACTGATCCCTTCATTTTGCTCCATAGAACAGGAGAAGGAGAGCAGTACAAGCTTTGGTGGTCACTACTGTTGTAAGTGACTTGTCAATTAACATAAAAATTGTTGGTCTTAAAGAGTCAAAAATGAGAGTAGAACTAGGAGACCACTGTATAGCTTCCATCATGAAGCGTGTGCATCACTTTCTACAAGCTGTATAATTACTTTTAGCAGCAGATTTATTGAGGAGCAAGTAGGCAGGAGGTAACTTATAGGTCCTTCTGTCCCATGATCAGCACCAGCCCTTGCACAGCATATATTTTTGCAACCTGTTGTCGCAGCAGCCTAACTGCACGTCCTTTCCCCTTCTTTCTGTTTGTCCTTTGTGCAGTTATGAATGACCTATGAAATGACCACATGACCATGTGGCCTTGTCACCGTCTCCATAACCTCTAGAAAAACAGCATTCTTAATTAACTAGCGCAATGACCAATTTAGATCCAAGAAATAGAGCGAAGCAGTAGACTTGGAGAACATTAATAAATTACTGCAGGAACAGTAATCGCAAATCAAATAAATGCAGCTGATTCTATTTTGGATGCCCTTTGAGAACTAGTACTGTAAAGTGGTCTGCAAGCAATTGTAACAAAGAAACAGAAAAGGTGCTACCTAGAGCTCTCATGTCCCTTTTGAAAGGATGAATTTTTAGAAAGCATCTCCTACGCCATGAAAATACAGATATAAAGGCAGTTTCTGAAAAAGAAAAAATCAAACTTCATTGACTTAACAGAGAGGAATACAGAAATTGTTAGTAGTTCATACAATTACACTGGAACTATGTTGGAAGAAGAGCAATCAATATATCTGAATATGAAAAGATACTCTAAATGTGTAAAAAAAAATTGCCAGTACATAATGTTTCAAACAAATACCCTGATTTAAAATTTCACTTTTGGTCCAGTTTGTTCTCTTGGCATTTTCTCTTTTCATATGCTGCCTCTAAAGCAGCTGAATTAGAACAGTAACTTAAGAGCATCCTCATCTCTGAACTTCTGAAGCAATCTTGTAATCTGCCTTCTAAAGAAAACCCTGTGATGCTCTTCAATTGCAACAGGTCAGCAATACATCTGCATGTAGCTAAGGCCTATCTAGACAACAGAAGTTGGCTAATTATAGTTAAGAACATAAAACCTATTAAAAACCAGTGAGTTTACCTCATGATATTGGAGGCATCCTCAGCATCCGGGTCAGCGCAGTATTTATTGGCAAGAATTAGGCACGCATCTGCTGACTCTATCTGAGACACCAAAACAAAAACAAAAACAAACAAACAAACAAAAAAAAAAACAACCACAAAACCCACATAAATAGCAACCTCTTTTTCCAGCTCTTCATTTCTCATAAAATATTAGGAAATACAACACTCCTATCATAAGTATGAATATCAGTTTACAGCACCATAAAAACAAAGTGTTGCAAGATTTTATAGTTGATAGCAACAATTCATACATACACACAGCAATTTTGTGAAGCTTGCTCAGACCAGCTTGTTAGTTTAATTACTGTCTACTACTTCGGATAAGCTTAAAGAAAGGTTTTAATGGATATTTATTCTGTAAGTAGATACTGAAATTTAGAACTCTAAATCCATAAAAAGTCTGTTGTATCAGTAGACTACTCACACAAATCCAGCAGTCTGACAATTTAAGTACTTTCTTATTAGAGAAAGGAGGACATGGTTGAATTTATGATATAGAGCACCAATATTCAGAAAGCACAAGAACAGGAGAATATGTCCAGAGGATCCCTATGTTCACACAAACCTTAGACCTATTTAATATATAGCTTATTAAAAAAAAGAGTATTTTCCAGTGCATACAAGAAAATACTAACAGAAAGAAAGGTAGAATAGAGAATACAAAATATCAACATATGACTTTATGGTCATAATGAGAACTATGAGGACTATGAAGTATTAAGCAATTTCTGAAGCCAAAACTCATAGAGCACGTGATTAATACCCTAGAAAGTCCTAATCTTACATTAAATCTACTTGGCCAAAATAGGTGATTTACATCCCATTTACAAATAAATGAATAAATAAAGAAATAAAGAGGAAGAGAAAAAGAAAAGAACATGAAAGTAGTAATGCTGTGCCTAACAGCTTGTCATTTTTTCCTTTAACCTTCACAGTTTACTTTAAGAGTATAAAACAATTTACTACAAAGACAATAAGAACTTCTCATTTTAACTAACAAATATCTTGTGTTTTACCAAGATTCCAGACAATGAAAAATGGATTTGACAGGTGAAAAGTCATTTTCTAATTGTTCTGATGAATAAAAGACAATAGTATTTTAAGCAATTACAGTAAGAAAATGATCTACTATATCACACATGAATGTTAAATAGACTTGACTAAAATCCAATGAAAAATTCATAGAGTTCAGTGGAATAGCATATAATGTTTCTTAAGTCACACTGGCACAGTACCTTTGAAAATGTAAAGATACAAGGAAAATAACAGTTAGAAGGACAAATACTAGAATTTATTACGTAAGCCAATAAAAATGGAAAAACTATGTTTTGAGTTTACCTGAAGAATATTATTGCTATTAAATTATTTGTATTTACAATGCTAAAAATTATTTGTATTTACAACACAACGAGTACTTAAAGTCAGTTAACAGGGGAACAGGACAAAAAAGATATTACCTTTACTCTTGCCAGGTCATGGGGATTAAGGACTGAACCCTGATAAAATTCCACCTGAGTGAAGTGTCGTTTAAAAAGAGCTTCCAGCTCAAGGTTAGGGGAGATACTGCAATGCGAAGAAGAAGAAAAGAGAAAAACAAATGAAAAGCCAATTTTTTCGATAACTGTTTCATTTTCTTCATTTATTTATAAAATGACTTGTTTATGTTTTATTTATATATTTTGCATTTTGAGATTTCTGCTGATGTTTTTCCTGTGTTACAGAAACAATATACAGTACTTAGATACTACATTAGTACAATTCTCTACTTCTATCTAGAGCACATCCGTTACGTTTAATTGTGCTGCTCTGCAACCTCACGTCAGTTTCTCAAAGAGGTGAAAGAAGCATTCATGCAAACATTTGAAAACATCATCTCTACAGACAAAGAATTTTCCTAAGAACTTGTCTATTAAGGCTAATGTCCCCTGCACATGCCTACCACTATCTAAACAGCTGACTGCAACAAATAAAAGAGCTAAAATAGAAAGAAATAGAAAGAAATAACTACAAGCCAGCGAAGGGATCCCATAGGGAACCCTGTCACCTCTATGAGCTGGAATTAAAATGAACTTAATTTTGCTGTGACCTAATCTCATTTCATTTTGCCATAAACATGACCAAATGGAACAAACAGATTCAACAGCTATGTAAACAGTATCTTCTGATGCAAAATGCAAAATTAGTAAGAAAATAAAACAGATAAATGCAAGTATTTGTCCCTGGAGGCATAGGAAAAATAAAAACATAACAGAAATAAACAAAGAAACAAACTAAATAAAAATAAAAATAATTATAATAATTAAAAGAAATAATCAAACAGGCACAAACAAGAAATCAGGTGCTGAACTTTCTTCACATGCATTTGCAGTTTCCCATTTCCTGTTACCATTCATTTTCACTGTGGAAATCTGAATCTTCACTGTTCCTTCTCAGTCAATTCCCATTGTTACTTAAGAAAGGAGAAACAATGCTGTTCCTTGATTATATCAAGCCTAGCCTGATTTTAAAGGAATGGATATTAAGAAAAGTGCAAGAGCTTATTATTAGTTTTCCTGCTCCACTTGTTGAAACTTTAGAAGTTATCAACTTTTCAGTCACTTTCTTTGAAAGGAAGAAAAGTGCAGAACTTGTTGCTAAATGCAAAAATATCACTTATTCATAGCTTGCAGCACAACAGCAGGGGCTATTCCAGCTCAGAAGACTGCTTACACTGTCTCGTTTCAACCACACTGCTATTTCTAACAGGTCCTCCCATAGGGACAGTTCATGTTGCATCACTTGCAATGCAGACCCTGCAACCATCAGCACCCACCTTCAGAAACCTTTCCAAATCCCACATTAAAAAAAAATAAAAAATTGAGAGTCTCTGTGTTGGTATATTTGAGTAAAAGAGCGGGACCAACTATTACAGTGATGAAAATTTACTTTCTACCTTCACTATAAAGTTTTGCATCACTTTAATATTAAAACCATATTTTGCATCTTCGTTTTTGTTTTGTAAATATTTTACAATACAAAATATTTTCCCAAATGGAATGAAATGTGAACAAGTGCTTTCAGTCACCACAATTTCACATCATACATCGATTTTCACTACTTTTACTGCTTTTACAAATTGGAAAATATGGAAATATTTGCCACTTTAAAGTATTTATTCAAAACTTTTTTTTTCTTTCAAATTTTGTAATTCCATTCCCATTTAAGGTGTTTAGATATTGACATCACAACTGATATGACTGGCTCTGAAATCCATTTTCTTGAAGTACCCATACTACTGTGCTTAGCAATGGATTAAAAAATAATTGCAGAAAACAACTCGTTTCAAAATAACTTATACCTTTGGAAAAAAAAAGAAATTATATACATTAATTTAATAGTTTGGACACTGGAAAATCCTATATTGTCTCTAAAGGTACATACCTTAATTCAATACGTTTTCGTAACATATGAGAAGACTTATTTTGAAAGATTACTCACTTATGCAGAAAGACGATTTCTACGTTGACATCATCCCTATCCTTGTGCAGGAAGTCCTTCAGAAAGTTGGACACACTTTCAAGTGTTATGTGACCACAGACAACTATGTGCCTGTTACAGAAAAATGAGAGTTAATCTCACAAACAAAGAAAAACAAGTGGGCAAGTAAAGAAGAAAATAATAATTTAGTGGCCAAGAAAGAGTATTAGTCTTCATGATGCATCTAGAACACCTACTCCGTGAAGCTAAAAAAGTAAAATATGAGTTTCAAAAGAGGACTTGGAATTCAAAATACATACACACTCTCACCTGCAAAGACCACAATAACCAGAAGACTTGGTCAAGTATACTGCACATTTAAAAACAAGATGAACTGTTTATATTGATGTTTATACACTGTATTAATCAGCCCCTTTCAAAGTCATATTTCTCCATTTTACACATCTTTTGATTTTGATATGCCTATTGCTAATACTTCCAATCATCCCATCATATACAGAAGACAGAGAAAGTGATCCAGTTACAATTTCTGAAGATAGTCACCTTCATTATGGTCATATAGTCTACAGACATGTTTCAAATATAAAATTTCACAAAATTATCTGACACTTGAGCTGCCAAATGTGAAGCAAAGTAATTTCAACAGTAAAAATTAGACTAGAATAAATCAACAATGTGCATCATATGGTGAATAATAGCAACATCATGTACTGTTACTTTGCAATAGTTCAGGTCACTCTGAAAAAGAAACACAGTTATCATATCTGTCCCATACACTTTTTAACAGTATTCCCCTAGTACCACTTTTACAAATAGTGTAGGGTAGGTTTTAAAGCTTTGTTTAGAACTACAATCTTGAACTCTCCTTTTATAAGATTTCTTAGTGACATCACCATGCCTCATAAGTAGTTTTACAAACAGTATCGAAAGAAATCATTTCATTCCTTTTAATAGACAAGGAATATATGATGACATAAGATTTTAACACATGACTTACAACTATGATCTCTTACTGTTAAGCTAGCTACCTGGTTTATCTACTGCAGCTTCACCAAAAATTTTGCTCAATTTTAACCTAAGTTTTTCATCTAGTAAGTACAAAATGCACTGAGTTCTCAGTCTGGAAACAATCCCTAACAGCTTTCATGCATCATAAGGTAGTAAGTACAGTAACAGAAAACAAAACATAAAAATATTTTAGTTCGTCCCTTTTTAGTGCAAATGGGGGCTTCAGAAATTTCATCTGGGACATCTGCAGATTGGCAAATTTACAGCAGACCCTATGCCGCATAAAACCCTACCTGCATTCACATTCCAAGCAGCCTTACTCAGGTTTTCTAAGGGGTCAATCACCTGAGCTTCTGGCACTGTGTGAGCATGCATTATTGAGCACGCAGTTAAGTCAGAGAATGCTACATAAGATTCCTTCCCTACCAAATGGATGATTGTCTGTCCAATAGATCAGAAATTCTCACATTCACGTTCTGAAAATCTTAGTACTTTACTAGACTTAAATGCTGAACAGAATGAGATTGATACATTGAGACATTCTAGCTCTCCTGTGCTATTCAGCACTTTTTCTGTATGTAAGCCTATCTAGTATCAAGAAAATAACAAATAATAGACAGAAAAAGTATTTTCTGTTCTATTCCTGACACAGCATAGGTTTTCTAAGAATACAGGTTAAATGGATTTGGAAAAGACCTCTGGGGTCATCTACTCAAAATATCTCCCACTAAAAGCTGATATATTTGGTACAATAATTCACTCTTGTTATGATTCTCATTCAGTATTGTTTCATACAATCTGATTTAGTAAAATTTTTTTCTTCTGTCAAATACACTTGCACATGACAGCCTGTACTGATTCTTCTGAAAGTGTCAGAAGGTATTTTTACCACAGGCACAAATTAGCACTCTCACTTTGGGCTATTTTGATATCAACTCTTGTCATTGCTGTATAGCAGAGAAAAAAACATTCTAAGCAGCTATTGCTAAAGAAAACTCTTCTGGTTTTCAAACAACATTTTCTGATAAATTAATTTTTGGTTGCAAATTGCCACAGAAAAAAAAAAAACAAAACAGAACAAAAATTCCTTTTACCATAAGTTATATTTTTGCTTAGAAATAGAAGAAATTGAAAACAGATTTCCTACTTGCCCAGAGAGAGTTATTTGGTACATTATCTTAGAAAACTTGGAGAGCTTATATTGTTCCAATCTGTCCTGTGTATGATCTAAAGATTTATATCTTCCTCTGTTTGTGCCAATAATCATTCCCCTTCCAAACACCACCCAGTTTTTCCATACACCAAGGATACTGGATATCTTTTGCCTGCAGCTACAGTTCTTTGGTAGGAAAATAACCATATTAAAAATTTTGCTTCAACAGAAATGTCTAAACTTCACACTTAATCTTTGTTTATGAAAATGTTCAGCAGTATTATGATATTCTTTTGTTTGTTCTTTCAAAAAGAAGTTTAGACTTTTCCCCAAAAAACTGAAAAACAAGATTCAGGATTTCAGACTTTTTTTTGCTGTTAAGAAATCGGGAAGACTATGGGTTCTGTGAAGTAACAGTTGCATCAGAGTTGAAATTGGTTTAATAGAACAAATGAAATCCATATTACACAATTGTGATGTTACAAAAACAATATTTCACAGAGAACTCAAAACCTCTTGGGGGTATATTCTATTGAGAAAGTGTCAGATAATTTCTCATATCTGTTTCTCAATCTCAAATTTTATTGGAGCCACCAAATACAGAAAATCAGTACACTTCTGTGAGGAAATGATTTTACACAGCTGAAATTCTCTACAATACCTATCTTTTTTCCTCATACAGACAAAATGGAACAGTACATTTTTTAGATGACATCTCCTTATAAACAGAATTGCTGATAGAAGATCTCTACCCACCACAAAGGAAAAATGAAATAAGCAAAACTAAATCACCTAGAAATCCAACAGGAGATCACTGAGAGCATATGTTTAGTTTATGTAAATAGCACTGTAAATGAAAACAGAACCACTGAGAATAGGATTCTTCAAAAAGGATTCTACATGGTTCTTCCTTCAGAGTACAGATACTTCAGAGTACATATAAATCTTTTGCTTGTTTTGAAAGAAATCGTATCCATTTTATTGGAACAAGTAAAAAGAACTTAAAAAAAACTCAGTGAAACTCATCTGCCAAAATAAATGGAAAATAACAAATAGTAAATTCAGTATTCAGTTGAATACATGGTATTCCCTTGTCGAAGAACTAAATAAAGTGTGGCTCATATATAGATGTGTCTATAATACTATAATATTTATGACAAATACAAATGCCCAAATTTCTTTACTATCTTTCTCTTTAGTGTCCTGATCATGACTGTATTAATTGAACATCTAAATTCTTTTTCTACCAGTAGCAGATAGCTGTGGTTGAAATCAACAGGTCTTTCTAAAGTCTAAATGATTGGTCTCAGTCACTTTGTCTTAAAATAA
The DNA here is from genome assembly GCA_036925125.1 of Oreortyx pictus. Lineage (NCBI taxonomy): Eukaryota > Metazoa > Chordata > Aves > Galliformes > Odontophoridae > Oreortyx > Oreortyx pictus. Next base: position 14,235,065 of record JAUPFR010000008.1, on the reverse strand, counting down.
AAATCACTTCCCTAATAATTTTTTCATCAATTACTAATAAAAATCAATGTCAGCACAGTCTGCACACATTATCTTGTTTGTCTATTATAACAGTGTACTTTAAATGACTCAATTTATAATATATTTGTAGCTGCTTGCAGTTTTTAAGATTTACCTTATATTATTCAACATAATATTAAATCAATACAGTTCAATGACAGTTCTACACACGCGCTTACGTATCACCCTCCTACTATGCAGTTAAACACATGGCTTATTTTTATATTAAGTTTTCAGACCAACATAAATCAGGGCTTGATGTGCTTCTTTTCTTCACAGAAAACTTGATGGAACTCTAAGGAACAATATATAGCATATATGGCAAAAGTAAAGACTGAGAACCACTCATCATCAGTGGACACTTTAGGACCAATAAATAAATAAATAGAATATGTTTTAACATGCTGTAATTATTTTTTCTTTTTGTTTTGTTGTTTTGTTTTAGAGCAACTGCAGTAGGTATGAAATTAAAAAAGGCTACTCCCAAACTCACTGATTAATATTTGTAAACAGGGCATAAAAGGCCACGAAATCAAGACTTGACAGTTTCTAAAAATCCATCTGCATACTCTCTATTCTCACACAGAAACTATTTTCTTTCCAAAAGACTCAACACTCTTCAGGCTCTCTTACATTCTAAGTGAATGAAACATCTGAAGATCTATGTTCAGACCATGGTGTACCATAAAGATCAATGGAACAGCACTAGATAATACATCAAAATAAAATAACTAATGTCAGACATTTAAAATTTCTCTCTGATGCAGACACTAGCTTTCTATTTGACCAAAATATGCATTAAGAATCAAGAATAAATAATTTCTGTTTCTTAAACTTGGAACTGTTAATGTGCACAGAAAACACACAGTCACGTGCAAGACACCTTGATCAGTTGTGAATTACGACAGCTACAAAACTACCAAAGATACATATATGTATTCAAGCTTCAGTCTTGTTCAGTGAATATGAACCACTTAAATGCTAGAAAGTGTTTTTGTCTGAAAAAACAGTGAAATAATAGACTGATGCAGGTCCTTTAATATTTTATGTTCAAGTAAGACTTTTGCTAGAGAACATGCTGATAGAGTGAAATTTCTGTGAATTAAATCTTGGATAAATGGTACACCCCTTTCTTTACACTGCATCTCCATATGCTTGCAATAGTTGTTAGCTGTTCAGTTACAGCTAATTATGTTTATCTTACACTATTATGATATAAATGGTGGAACACTTGGCTATAAAACAAGCTTAAAAAGAAATGTTAATATTCTTAGCTCGATGTCTACCTATGAAACTGAATTGGTAAGAAAATAGTAATTTGTTTCTGCCAGGATCTGGATTATATAGGTGGCTTCCGCTATAGCTTAAAGTGAAGGACCTAGTATTACATTCAATCTTGATAGCACTATTATCCTCATATAGAGTACTTCTACTTTTGTTTAAAAACACAACATATCTACATCAAAATAAGAATGCACAACCTACTACAAATAGAAGTAAAATCACTCCAAAATGTAATTGTCAACTATCTGCAAGTGCCAAAGCAAATCATAATTCACTAAAACTTGCCGATTATTTCACCACCTCTGCCATCTCATATTGCCTTCACTGGAGTTTCCACAATGAAAACTGTGGCTCGTATATTTTGTGGAACATGGTAAATCTATATACTAGATTCAGTAGATTCTTCACTGGGACATAATTTGGATGGTAGCTATTATTTTGAAATGAAACCTAAAAGCCTTTTTTAAAATGAAGGCAGAGAGAAGGGAAAAAAAATAATTTTGTATATTTTAAATAGAACTATAAAATTACTGTTCTTATTCAGAAACAGAGCACGATTTGAGATGTAGAATATACTTTAGGAAAAAAAAGTCATAATATTGTTATGTATCAATTCCCACACTCCCTTTCTTGCTTTCACAAAAATGGATGTAGTTTAATAAGTATGCAAAACTGAGGAAAAAACTCTGTCCTATTACTTCAATCTGTCAGTCTATTTAACGCTCATCAGAGTGAGACTTCACTAAGTGAGCCTTCATTTGAAACAGTGGAATCAGAAGAATGGCTAGCAGATGTGAAAAAAAGACATCACTGAGGCTCATAATGCAATTCATTTCACATTCTCCTATTACTGTCTCATTCCACTGGCAAATAGTATCTTACATACTGTAATAAACAATTTAATACAATAATCTAATGTCACTTTCTTTGGAGCTATGTCTCTCATTACTGCAGCAAATGGATCTTTGCCAAAGTATCTGGATAAGTCTTAAAAAAAAAAAAACTGTTCTGATTTTTAATCAAAGTCAAATGTCTAATAAGTCCAAGATGGTCTGTCAACTTAAATTATCTGTTTGTCTTTCTGTTTACCATATCTATCTGTCTGCAGTTTTTATTTTTCTCTGTGAAGTTTAGTTATTGGATCCCATATTTCCTTCTGGCAGGAATCTCTAACAGATGATTCTTCCCACTGATATGCTGATGATTTCCTAATTTATGATTTGTAAATTTAAGAAATCTGAAGAAATCCCTGGGAAGTAGACAATGAGAAAGGAGAAACAGGAGATTTCAATAGATTTTACAGTAAGAACTGTGATTGCATTAAATTGCCATTTTTAATATTTAGCTATAGTAATGTCTTAAAATAAGTACATATATATACATATATATAAAAATTCATTTATATATATATATAAATTCAATTCTTAGCATACGTATACTTACTATTACGGAAACGTACACATAAAAAGTAATAATAAAAATCTCTGTCTATATATTCATGTGAAACTATTTTTCACTTGCTGTCCTCATAAAGAGTTTCATTGGAGTTTTGCATATAAGAGGAAAAGCAACTTAGTCTATGGAATACATATATAATTACTCAATGCAGAAGACAGACTGAAAAAAATGTTAAGTTATCCAGTCCCTCTTACAGTCCATCAGTATACAAATATTCTGTTAATGTGCTCTAGAGTTTTGTGTAGGTTAACTGACAATAAGCTACTGTTTTCAGATGGAAAATAAATCACTGAACTAAAATCCAGTCTGAACACATTAACGCATTAAAAACAGAAATGAAAAAACTGATTAAGATAAGCCTTAATTCTCAAATAAACGTGTAAATCCATAACAAAAGCTTAATTAGTAATTTCGAGGTAAAACAGATTTAAATCCAAATCTAAGAAAATCTCAGACCAGACTGAGATAATATGAAAGTTAAAAATAAATAAATAAATTGCTCTTGATTTTTTGGCATATTATTTTGTAAATTCTATTCTGCCTAAGGCTGTAAGTGGATGTTGTGAACATCACAAAAAATTCATTAGCAGAATTTTACTAATCTCAAATCCAAACATTTCTAGAAGAAAATCTCAATCTAAAATGCTTGAACTTCTTAGATGTTGGTTGGAGCACTTCAGAAAAACATCCAAAGTCATCACTGCCTCTTCCAGTTTTCCAGATATATGCATGCATGAATTCACTCATAAACTAATTGCTCGCAACTTAAAAATTATAGCACAATCTTTTCTTCCTTCTATAGTACTTCATTTGAAAATGACAGACTGAATACTCTTTCAGGAGCTCTACAAACAAGTAGTAGAAATAATTTTATCACAGTAAGTAAACCTGAAACTCTTAATAGGAAAATAACTATAGGGTGTAAAAGGGAACTAATCAATGGTCTCAAAATTATTCAGAAAAACGGAACAGGGGAAATACCACTAATACTCAAGCTATAAATGATTTCAGTTTGCACATTGTGTGAAAACAAAAACAAATAAAAAGAAAACAAACAACCACTTTATATATAAAAATAGATATTATTCTCTCAACAGAGGTCTAACTTAGACCTTTGTAGACCTAGTATAACATTGTAATGTCTATCTTTTGTTCCTTGCTACATGTTATATCTAGCTTTTAACCCCAGTATTTTTATCCAGTATTTTGTTATTAAAAGTACTTTATTTTTTCTCAATAATACTAATTTTTCACTTGTTTACTGAGTAATTTAATTTCTTCAACCTCTACAGTAGTCAATAACTAAGCTGCACATTGTAGTGTGATATTTAATTCTTAATTTAAAATATTTAATATTTAATACCATTTACTATTTTTCTATAACCACATTTACTGATGTTCTGTCATCATCAATTTAGAAAAAGGGACCAACAGATTACCCGAATATAACTTTTTCTCAGGTATATTTTAATAATTAATTCCTTAGCTATCTAGTAAGTTTCCCAATGTTTCAGTAAGATATGCCCTATGGAATACTGAAGACATTTTTTAAGAGCAACACCATTATGCTTGATGATGAAACAATTAAAAAGAAGTAAACCTTCGTTATGAATTTCTGTCTATTTTGCATTTTAAAAGCATTTGTCATCTTCAGAGAGCATTTCTCATAACAGAATTATTTAAAGACTCCCAAGACTCATATAAGTCACACAAAAAATGCTTCAGGTAGTTGCTAGTCCATTAATAATAAAAATATTATATCGGTAGAACATTAGCTAATATATAGAAAACACATGTAACATCTGATTTGCAAAAGATACAAAATCATGTACTACAGAATCCACATATGAAAATGGAGTGGAAGGAGAAATGGTAGAGTGAATTGCTTTTATGATAAAAAAAAAGAAAAATTATGCAGAAAACTATGTAAAAAATAAAGGGACCTTCACTAAGATATCTCTTAGTAACATAAAGAAATATTCTTACCATTATGATAGTTACTTATGCCTGAATTTTATTTTCCAGTTACATCTTAGATATCTAAATAGATATCTAAATATCTAAGTATTTTCGTGTCTTTAAAAACCTATAATCCAGTCTTCTTTGCATCATTTGTATTCAGTGACTATTACAGAAAGAGAAAGTTGTTTGCTGTGCATAGAACTAAACTAAATGATTTTTTTTCTCATCTACTAATCATCTGATTTAGTATATAGAGGATACACAGTAAAAACAGTCATCTGGTGAAGTGATCTGTGATTCATAGAAAAGCATAATTAGCACTAATCTTGTTACTTTATGGAACAGATCTCACTGCTTCTAAATCTAATATACAAGAAAAGATTAGTATCTTTTGGGAGTCACTTCTCATTCATTTTTTTCTAGGTTGAGATTATGTCAGTTCATCACCAAATGTACATATTTGGTCTTGGTCACACTTTGTACTGATATATTAGTCATCTATTAGTATGTACTTTGCTGTTTATGCATCAGAGAATTTTTGTTGCTTTAACAGACGTAATTTCATTCAAAGGATAAGATAATATTCTTGTTTTGTGGTCTTTAAAACCTTGCAAATCTCATCACAAGAATACGTCATAAAGCAGAGATAAGTAACATCAAAAACGTTTTAAAAAAATCCATGTGGATTTCTGAAACAAACCTGTCTAGTAAATTTAACCAGTGATAATTGCATTCTTCCTATAAACTACCTCCATTTCTGAACTCTGTATGTGTCTTATCTAAGACAGTAGAGTATTTCTTTACTGTGCAAAATATTTTCTGTATAGTTTATGCGTTTTTTCATGACTTTACTTGCTGAAAAACAACATCTGAGATTTTTTTTAATCTATCTTTAATTTCTCTTTAGCAAGAGAAGCCTATAGAAATACTTCTTACATATACACTGCAGCTCCTTCAACAGTTATAATTCTTTACCAATGCTCCCCTTGTAGTAGTCAAGTCATACAGAATAATCCTTAAGAAGTACACAACCATATGTTAATTTTAACTTTCCATCTAAGGTTTTTGTAGTAGTATAGAAACATGTTATTCTACAGACATAATTCATGAGGAAACATGCATAAACATTTACATAAATGCAACAAAGCAGATTCCATGTATTTATCTATTATGGAGAAAGAATTAAAAGAATACGCATTTGCTATTTTAAGTGTTGAAGCAGTATCTTTCATCAGAATTTAGCTGCCTCCATTTTGTACATGCATTTAATTTTATCTGGAAACTTTCTGACATTAGAAGTAGAATAAATGTAGTTTCCCATTATGTATGCTGCCAGAATCTATGCTTGGTTGCTCAACTAAAGACCTTACATTGCTAATTACTACCATATGCCCAAATCCCAAGCAAAGGAAAGCTTATTAATTCTGACAATCCACTCTCTCAACACTGAATTCCAAATGAAAACTTAAATTTTGGCCAAACATAACATTTCATCAATCTTGTTCTACTGACTGCAAAAGCAGCACCAAAAAAAGGATTGCTAATAGCTTTTTACTGTGCAGTTCCCAAGTTTATATTCTCTGATGAAAGACCCACATGAGTAAAGGACTTCTTTATACTACTCAGTAATTAATATTTGAACCAGAAAACAATACATTAAGTAAATCGAACAGTTTGCATGCTGCTGACAGAGCTGAGTTTCAATTGAGAAGTTATATGGGCAGTAGAGATCTGCAGAATAAGCAGTGAGTGAGCTAAAAAAAAAGACAGTGCAATAAAGACAAAAAGAAAAGGAGACAAAATAAAATGAAGCACGCCCCAAAGCTAGCAGGAAGTCTTTGATCTGGAACTGAAGATTTCAGGATGTGGGGTTCTGACTGAAGATCAAGTCCTAGTTTAGAGGCAACTGAGCAATGCTGGGTACTAGTGACAATGTAGAATGTGAGAGACTAAAACTCTGTATTTAAAATTGTTTTTTTAAACATATTCACCTCTGCTGTAACTCTTCTGGAGTGGCAAAAAATGAAGTGCAAATGCAGTATTTAAAAATCCTCTCCTTAAAAAAATAAAGTAGTAATACACACATGGAGCTGAGTAGGTCTCTGTCAGAAATAAACATTTTGGGAATTTAATGATACTTCTTGCAGAAGTAAATGAAAACATTTTGTTCATCTTGATAAATGAATTTATTACGCAAGTTTCCAGTATTCGATTATGCAGTAAAAAATAACTTTAGACATTGAGCAGTACCTTAAAAATTGAATGGTTGAAGTTGACAGCTAGTATTTGTTATGACTATTGTTGAATAAGTAATAGTATCAGAAAAAAACAAATACTGTTATATAGACCCAGTGATTTAAATCAGTACTCTCAAATTAGCTGTGTGGGGCAAATGTGGTCTTTCTTTTCTACAAAGAGAAGAAAGAATTTGATTAAATCATAATATACATCTATAAAATGGTGCATGAGTGATAATTTGAAATGAACAAGATGAAAGCATTTTCTGCCTGAAGTATGGAAAAGGACAAATTAGATAATTTCCTGAAGTTCTTTTTGTTCTGTGGAAAGGATTTTATACAACTAGTCTTTCAGGGTGAAGATGCATATATGCTAGATATTTTCACAGAGATTTGTCATGAAAGAGAAGATGGCAACATTAATGGTTATAAAAAGAAAATAATTTATCTGTATGTAAATCTGATTTATTAAAGACTAGATCTGAGATATAGATGTTGTGAAGGCCAGAAAGAACTGTTTTTAACTTGGTCAAGAAAACAGACTTTCAACATAAGTGTAATGAGTTGATGTGGTCTAATAAAAGCTAGCTGTTGCTACCAACCAATATGATTGATTATTTTTTTTTTTCAGTGCTACACTGATATTAAGGACAGTTCTTCCTCTTCTTTAGTGGTTGTGGAAAATGATCATTTTAGAACTCTTGGTCATAGACTGTAAAACCATGAGTTTTTGCAATAGTCATATGCAATCATTAGGAGCTGCTTGAGATCTGCATCTGCTATTTGAACAATAGCTATCAGCACTATTCATTGTCTGAGACAATTATGGAATAATCCTATCAACATAATTCCCTCATTTTTCACTTCAGCAAACTGAAGTTATCTAAAGAACTGAGTTTCTTCAAAATCACATGAATTACCATTGTGACTTAGTTAAGAGATCACCATAAGTGATGCCCAAAACCATGAAGCGATGTTAGTCTCTTTCCAGAAGCTAGCTACCTATACAAAAGCAAGATATTCATTCATTCATTCATGTATTTATTTTTCCAAAGAACATTAATGTAGTCCTAACAGTATCCAGGTCCTCTTGAAGCACAGACAAAATGTTGTGACTTGCACCATAGCATTAGCCCAGGTCTCTATTTATAGTGTGACAGTTCTCCAGTGGTAACATCTGATGTCAAGGAATTCAGCTTTTTAAGCTGTGAGTCAGCTATTACCACCTTCAGGGGATCTTTAAAGTCACACAACCACACCTGGTCTTTTTTGACTTACTTTCTGCCTCGGGTTGAGTTAAAAGTCCCGCCGTATTTCTTCCGATTAAGGATGAGAGCAGCAATTTCTGGCACGTAGCGAGCAAACATTGCCTACATGCATGAAACAAAAACACAAAAAAAAAAAGAAAATGGCATGCAGAGAGTGTTCTACTGCAGCAGAGGCAGCAGAGCCTCTTGGGATACTTACTTTCTTCCACTAACCGCACTATAGGAACCACCATATTTCTTGCGGTTTCCTATTAACTCTATGATTTCAGGGACGTAGCTGGCAAACATGGCCTAAGAAGAAGATAGGAGACAGAAGAAAAGACTAAAAAGAGAGGCCAAAGAAAGGGGGATGATGAATATTTTCAAGAGATATATATTTTTAAGATCTGAAAATGCAAAAGAATTAGATCTATGAAGATGTTTAAAAAGAAAATTTTAAAAATGTAAAAGTTCTCATCAAACAAAACAAGAGGGTTCAATGTAAAAGTTAGTTTTGGAGTAGGTGCATGTTTCATAAATAAATAAAAGAGTCTAAACAGGAAAAATAGGTACACAAAAGAAAAGAACAAAACTAATTTAGGCTGTTACATAATCATAAGGAACTGTTATGTCTATTTCTTCCTGAAAAGGGGAAAAAAAAAAAACAAAAAAACACATTAATCTTGACTGGAAAAAATAAAAAACAAAAACAACAACAAAAAAAATTCCCCGCAAAAATAAGTATTGTCACAACAGTTACATTTCTACTTTAAAAAACAAGAATCTCTCCCCTGTGATTAGGATTTAAACACAGACAAAAAGATGGAGTCAGGGGCAAATCCTCCTTCTGAGGAACAAAACAAAACAGTCACCACTACCCCCAAAATTTTTTTCAAAAGTTTATGTTTTTAAAAGGATTGGAATAACACATGAAAGAAAAAAAAGATTTTAAGGAGAAAATAAAAATTTTTCTGCCATGTTTTGTCCAACAAACATCTTCCTTGTGGCTGGATACTTCGAAGAGCTACTGCCAGTTCGTATGATCTCTGTCTTGATTTGTCAATATACATAGATGGAAATGCATATATATATATGCTTATATATACGAACCTGTGTGCCTGACATACATGGTTTTCATAACATCAGTAACATACATATCACCTCCATAAGGTGTATGTATATGTGAAATTAGTATGAGAGTAAAGTACCAAAACATATGTGTATGAATGTGAATATATATCATGAATTGTCTTTATAGCACTTACCTTGCACAGTTTGAATAACAAAATAAACCTTGCTGCTTTAGAAAAACATTGCAACAGGTTCCATGGAATTACTAATATTGATAAATAATAGAAAAGTTGACAGAACATAACTAGCAACTTTGGTGGTTTGTACATATAAGACAAAGAACACCAGAATTTGCTGATATAAAATGGTACTGGTTATGGCCATGCTTTGTGTGATAAACTGAGTTAAAATCATGCTACATTACATGAAAAAATGTTTGAAATAAAAGAGAACGTGGTTTGCCATCATCAGGATCAGGCAAGCTGCTCTTTAAGGCAGTCCAAAGCCACAGTGTTTGTTGGAATTCTGGGAAGGAACACAGAAGGGTGGGTAGGACTTCTGAAACCGCAAAGTGCCTTCAAGTATCAACAGTATCCTCAAAAAAATGCACTACAGTCAGTCACCGAAAAGTAAAAGACTAGGACTAAGTTTATAAGCGGAAATGCTAAGGCACTTCATGTATTCACATGCATTACTTAATTCAATGTATTATAAAAAATTCTGATTCCTATGACTGACAGAGCATGTCAAAACATTTATTAATAGAAAAAAGGTAGTGCATTAAACTTATTTAAAAATTAGAATTAAAGTTAAATTATTAAGTTAAAAATTAATATTTCCTCAATTATAGCACTGAGATCACGGTATACAGGATAAAGATTTAAATTAGAAGAAATTAAGAATGATTAAGAATAGTAATATAATTTTTACCAATCCCCCAAGGATGAAGAAGACCATGAAAAGGCGACCAAGGGTTGTTTTTGCATAAACATCTCCATAACCAACAGTGGACATGGTAACCATCAGTAAATAAACACATTCCCAATACGTTAACTGTTGATTATTTTGGAAATTTTCCCAAGGATCCCCTGAGTTCTCCACCTAAAAGGGAAAAGAAAGTACACAGTTTATGGTACTTTTGACTTGTTCGCTATCTCTAAAGAAACAAAAATATGCATATTTTATTGGCATACAATACAAACTCTGCATCCTGTTCCGCGATTTGTTTTCAACATACAGAGCACCTAGGCCTGTTTGGATTGCAGACTTAACACTCTCTTGCCAATACATGTAGCATTCCCACTCCAACTATTTATGGAAAACATTTTTTTTCCATTCACAAATAAACAATGTACGTTATTAAAGAAGGTGGGGCTTATTTGATACCAGTTTGTTCAGATATTTTTTCATTCAATATTACTTCTAAAGCAATTATGCTGCTTAATGTTTAGGTTTACAATATTATGCAGATATTAATTGCATTAGTATCTTATAATTGACTTGCAAAAGTGACAAAAGTTATAAATTTAACAGTAATAAAGAAACATATTCTGTATGTATAATAATTTCTTAGCTTTCTAGCTAGACGTTTGATGCCCTGTGCCTGTCAGTGTTCAAGAGGTGTTGGATAATGCCTTTAGTAATGTTTCCAATTTGGGCAAGCCCTGAAGCAGTCACAAACTCAGTCGTTGTGTTACTCCTAACTCAACTGGTCTATTTCATTCTAAATGGCTTCTGCTATAATTACAAGACCATCATTTTGAATTTTAACTTCCATAGATGAATGTAGCTCAAGGTTATTTAAGTAAAGTCAACCAAATTCTTCAGCTGAAGTCCATTTTAAAGTCTGGATTAACATCAATATCACTAAATCATAATATTATTTCAAAATCATCCTAACTTAGTACTCATTGTAAGTTGATCATAAAATGTCCTTAAATGACAAATACTTAATCACATTTAATTATATTTATCAATTAACTTTCTAAAATCTACTGGTCTTAAATTTTAAAATATGTGATTAACGCATACCTTTTATATACAAGCATATTAATATTTATGAAATAATTTTTAATTATGTATGAACTATCTTGTATTTTTCAGGTATTTTTAAGTGCAGAACAACAATTTAAGAAAAAAAAAAAAATATGTACCACCAGTCACTGAAGGAAAAAAACAAACATTAGAAATTTAAGAGAAAAGCAGACAATCCTATCCTGAATGTTTGCAATCCCACTGCATCCTGTGGAAATACAGAATGTTGTTTTTTTGTTTTGTTTTGTTTTTTGTTTTTATTTTAACTAGCACCACCATTCATTTCCCAGACGTCATTCTCATTTCATACTCCGACATCCCATTCCAGGAAGCATTCTGAGTAGTTATTTAGGAAATATTGCCACCTACTGGTTAATTGTAATCATCCAAGAAGTTGTATCAGTTCAAGTCTCACATTTAACTACCGTTGAAACCAAATACAGAGGTTAATACATAGGTTAGTATTACTTACAGAACAATCTCTGAGTGAAAGCCTGAAAATGGGAGAAGCTGTGATTTTTTTTCATTTTTATTTTAATTATACTCATTAGATGTTTTAAGGGTCATCCAGAGTAAGGCAATTTCAGGTAATAAAGCAGATCTGAACAAAATGGATTCATGAAAAAAAAAAAAAGCCAAAGAAATGTTTGCAAGCATACTCACCAAATGTATGAACCCAGCTGCTGTCAGCCATGTGCTGATAAATATAGAGCACAGATTCACTAGCTTGATGGAATTACTGGGGAGGAAAACAAACAAACAAAAAAACATTGGTGTTTATTAGACATTCCTCTCACTACTCTTAACTTCTCCATATTCTTTTTTGTATTTTTCAGCCATTAACCACACACAAACATTCTGGTGTCCTGAAATACATCATTACAGACTCAATGAATTAAATAGGGTAATGCCAATTACCATTGGCTGCTCCATCTACCCATAACTGACTGATGCTTTTGGAATTGATTCATTTTTCATTAGCTCATATGCCTTTTACAAAGTCATCGTTTTTTGTTTTTTTTACCTCACACCTGATTGAATGCTAATGTCAAGAGGATTTTTTCAGTTAATATTGTTAATATTTGCAAATATTATTACAGGGCAAGTCTATCTTCCTAAAGACACAGCAAGCATTAATGAGCAATTGCAGCCAATCTGTGAATGCCATGCAGATTTGTGAGGAAAAAAAACAGGATTCCCAAACTTGGGTATTTTACTATTTCTGTGTAAAGTCCTAAGTCACTTTCAAATTAAGTCATACCATACCTCATACTTCACATTGACAGTTTCAAAAAAGAAAAAAAATGAAACCTTCAAGAGAAACCCTACAAACTCTTAGTTCCACTGAATACTACACATGCTTGATTTTAGTCAAAAGCGATTTTTATGTGAGAACCGCACACTGGGCTTAGCAGAAAAGTTATATACTGAAGAGCTTGTGGAAAAGGGTTAAGTAAAATCTTCATGAAGCAAATATTACTACAATTTGAAAAGATAGGAATTACTTCCAACAAATACACTACAAACTGTAGTTATGTATTATTGTGGGTAAATGACCTCACACTTCCAAGGAATTTTAATGAAAATAGTTCTAATTTGCTTTTGAAAACACATCTCTGAAAGAATGACGCATCAGAATACTCATTAGTCCTAAGCCAATGTATTCCATAAGAAGAAATATTGGAAAAACAAACTTGTTAGTAGTAGTAGTTACACAGGAGTAGAATAGATTAATATTTATTTTTTCTAGTTGAGGACAACTTCTAAACTAAATAGATAAACCAGGAAAATTAAAAGGTAGCTTAACTGAACATAGTTTTTAAGAAGTACAGTTGAGTGGGCAACTGTGGACACTAGTAACTGTCTAACAATTGTCAGTTGCTGTAAAGATTACTGTACTCAAAGGTATAAAGCCATGCCTTCATTTTTACAATTAATACTCAGGCACATCAAATCACATTCACTGTGTCAGTCTATTAAGATTTGTTTGGTTAAAATTCATATTAAAAAACAGCATTCAAAATACCACAATAATGCCACAAGACTCTAATCTCTAGGTGCCTAGATGAAATAAAATGATAGAAATTATACTGATGCAAAGTTCCATTATGAAAGGCTGAATATAATTCTTCACCTGAATTTAGGTCACAAGAAACTCTCAGTGCAATAAAGCAATAACTGTTCTCCACTTATTATTTTAATATATTTAAATAATAGCAGTCATTAAAAATAACTTTGCATGATGTGCTTGGAAATTTTTATTTTTACAGGTTTAATGAGAATTGTACCTTGTCTGTCCTCTATGAAATACGACTGTGTTTCTGCCAGAGTCTAAATATAGATGAAAGATTAGTCACAAACATTTTTCTGCTCTTTAAGCTCTTTCCAACATCTGTGCAAAATCCCTTCCTGTGAGCCCTAAGTCCCTGCAGTTTTGTTGAAAAATATATGAAAGCAGTGAAGTGAAGGAGAGAGATTTTCAACTCAACACCACACGATTCTTTCTATTTTATAAACTAGGAAACAAAAAACATTCTGAGTAAGAAGAATTTCATTTCAGACTAGGAAAACAAATAGATAATTAGCAGAGGAATATCTTCTAATATGCCAAGGCAGATCTTTGCTCTGCCTCAATTGTTCTTTTCAAATAAAATAACTATATTCTCATGATTTTCTCTCTACTTTGCTAATGTTATCACTATCTCTATTTTTGTGGTGTTTAGCATATCCCCTTGGAACCCTCCTTTGGAATGCCCCTTCTGTACATTCTGTGAAAGAGACGCACTCCTTTCTCATATTTTAATCACTAGGTTAAGGTTTAAGTAAATCATTTCCTTCATCTGATAAAATAAGTAATTGATGACAGAATTTATTCTCTGATTGCATCAGTTATTAAAACAAACAAATAAATAAACACAGCAGTGTCCTTCATATCTATTAGTTTCTTGTCCTGCCAGTCATTATTTGTTATTGGGCTCCCCAGGGAGGTGGTTGAGTCACCATCCCTGAATGTGTTTAAAAACATTTGGATGTGGTGCTTAGGGACATGATTTAGTCATGGCTTGTTAAGAGTTAGGGCAGCATGGTTAGGTTGAAGTTGGACTCAGATGACCTTGATGGTCTTTTCCAACCTCAGCAATTTTATGATTCTGTGATTAACCTTAAGCTCAATGAAATACTTCATTAAATGACCTCCATATTTTTCAAATAATCCCACATCACCTTAAATGGCTATATGTTCTTTTTCAATTATTTTATATAATAAAATGCATCTTTTTTATTTTCTCTCCTGTCTATAATATAATTTCAGAGCTAATAATGATATACTGAATTTACTGTTTTAGTTCAACAGGTCAAGTAGTACTTTTTATGATAGACAAACTATGAAGCTGAAAATTTCACTAAAACATTATAAGTGATTGGAAAGCAATACTGGAATTCCTTAAATTAAAAGATTTTTAGCCATATTTAAGCAAAACAATCTTGAAGTAACTGGCCAAACGTATATAATACAAAGCAAGAATTTATGGTAATAATGAGAATTTATGGCTACTGTATGTAACTGAAGCACTGCTCAATTTTAAATCAGTAAATTTTATTTAATTAAATGGAAATTTAATGAGGGTAATAGCTTTAGACCTCTACCTCTTAAAAATCTTCTATTGATCGTCCTTTAGACACAAGTGCTCATCACTTTCAGTTTAGTGGGTGTTTTTCAGAAATAGAAACTTTCACTAAAATAATATCTTGATACTATAACAGCATATGTGTATCTATCACCTAGACTACCTTTGTTAAATAGGTTTTGTTTATGATGGTTCTTAAGAACATTCTGAACAAAAAAAAGTCTCATTTAAATTTAGCAGTAGTAATAAAACTTTTCTCAGTTTTTACTCACTTTAAGTCAAATTAATTTAAAAAATAATTAAAAAATAAGGCACTTATATGGTCAAATTTAGGTTAGCTTTAACTACATATTTTTTTAAAGGAAAGGATACTCTGTCCATTTTTTGCAGGTTGATTAATACACTTTATAGAATGCTGCTTTGTGAACATCAATAGTATCCCAACTATTAAGTTCTCTTCAGGTTTACTAAGATACACAGAGTAGATGTCCTCTTCCAGTGAACAAATAGGAAAAGAGAAAAATAAAAATTTTTGAGGCATCTCTTGTTTTCAAGTTAAATAAATCCTGCTACTGACAAACTGCTGGGGGTTAATCTGCTGAGTAAACTGTAACAGTCACTTTAGAAAGCTCTGCTTTACAGCCTAATAGTAAGCATTTGGGTTTTACAGATATTCAGGCATTCATATAGAAAATTACAGAGATTATATCGAATATAACAGTTAAATTTGTCCAAAAAAAAAAAACCCAAAAAACTATTTTAATGAGTCAGTCAATCTTCAACAAGCAAGTAGTTAATAGAAGTACAAATTCACCACTTCTAAAGTTACCTAAAACTATTTAAGATTATGGGACATTTCTATTAGTTGCCATGTCTTCTGGTGAGGTTGCTCATGTGTCAAAATAAACTTATTTGCCCAAGAGCTCAGAATATCCAATCATTCACTTTCTTTACTGAACTGGTAATAATCTAAGCTAATGAGCTACGTTTTCCCTACATATTCATTAATTCTTCTATTTATCAAGAACTGGACTTCTTATAGATATACAGATTGTAAGAGCCTAGAGCACAGAAGGTAGTTTTAAGCTTAAGGACTCTAAATCAACTTTTAACTACAAGCATCTACAAATCTCAAGATTCTATTTACTCAATGCAACCAGTTTACACAAGATGTAGACAAAGTTAATTGCATACAAAGTCCTCACACAAGCTTCTCAACTAATGGAGAGAATATAGTATTTTAGAATGGAAGTGAGTTTACATTAAATACTGGAAGTTTGGTTCAATACTTTAGCTGGGGTAATATTAGGAGTGATGAAAGGCAAAGCATCTACAATAGTGAAGCATAGGAAGATTCCTTTTTTTTTTTTCTTGGAGTAATCTTTTGTTCAAAGTTGTGCTTTTTCTACACAGTTAACATGCATTATTGGCTTAAAGAATAAGCAAAAAACAGAAAGTTAATCAGAGGAATTTAAAACATTATTTGAAAGGCAAGCTAATGGCATTGAACACAGCATAGACATAGCTCAGTGTTAAATTATTTTTATGCAAAGAAGAATGCTCTTCCTGAAAAACTGAAGTAGAGCCACAACAATTATTTTTCAAAGTGCTTTTACCTGTACTCTGTTGAATTAATTGAATTAATTCCTGTGCTGTAAGGTAGGACAATACAGACTGATAATGTGGGAAGAAGTAATATTTAATCAGTGAAGAGCCCTGTAATTCACCCTGCTCTGAATTTATCAATATTCAATCTTGCTCAGATATTTCAAGTAAAATCATCTAATAACATAGAAAAAAATAAAAAGTTTATTCTAGTAAATCAGTGTTCAGATAAAATGTTTAAGAACAGACAATGAGCTTCATTTTATTATTTTTGCTGGTTCTTTTTTCAGACAAGAAAATCATATATTACTATGACCACAAACATAAGGCAATCATGTTATGCCATCAATACAACTACCCAAACATAAGTAAATGTCTTACCTTGTTTTAAGGATATTCAGAAACTGCAATATTTCTGAAAACTGTATCAGTCTAAGGGCTCTTAAAAATCTTAAACCTGCATTAAAGAAAAAAAAAGACTTTAGTAAAGAATAATTCAAATTCTAACAACATTTCATTTACAATGACAGCTATCAATGAAAACAACATTGGCAGCATACAGTATGTCAAATACCTTTGAAGCGTTCCTCCATTTTTAACAGTTTCAAGATCCTCACCAGTTCTTTTTGGAATAGTTTTAAACTTAGTTCCTTAACCACTGAGTACTAGAAAACCTGGCTGGGATGCCATGGAAGGAGAATAACTGGCTGAACGCTAAGAGGGAAAAAAAGCCTCTTTGAGGTTTTGAGGTTCTTTTGGTAGTTCTAGCACACATGATCTCTTCAGACTGTCAAAGACACATACAGACCTGAAACTTCCCAATTCTCCAAGCTCCCATGATGCTTAGTGAAAAATAAGAGATTATGAGCAAAAGATCTGATAACCCAGATAGACCAGACTGGATATGCCTGATTAAAATGGCAAATCTTAATGACGTAAAATCTTTCATTGTAATAATACTCCTATCTCCACACTGATTTCCAAAACACTCAAGCAGTGGAACAGGAGGACCACACACTCTCTCCTAAAAGTTTCATATATGCTATTTATATACAGAAATATAAGTTTTTTGTTGAAATCAGGTGGCCTGAGTAACAATTCCCAGACAAATCTAAAGCCAATGAGAGAGAGTATGCAAGAGAAAGTACTGTAAAAGATTAAGGGCTTAAATTACTAAAAGAGACTTATTCTGATACTAAATAGGCTGCAGATCTCCGGCAAGTGAATAAAGGTACCTAATGTACAAACATGCAACTTATAAAATTGAAACAATGCTTTCAGGATATTTTTTAGTATACAGTGCAGCCACGAGTTACTTAAACAATTGTATAATATGCTACTGTGACTACTGCAGGGCAGCTTCATAACATTAAATCTCCAGTGATATAAAACATTTTTTTCTCTCTAGAAACATAAGAAAAACATTTAAACACGAGCACAACCTTCCTCATCTCAGTGAAGTTCAGAGATTTCCTTCAAAAGCAAAGTTGTGTGTGGCCAGATGTATGCTAAATCAAGGCTTTATTTATTGAAAATAAAATAAAAATTCTACTCTTTCTAAGGCTCATAAGTAAACTCTATAGAGCAGCAATCTCTCTTGTGGATCATATATATATACAAAGTTTATACAAATTGTGTAGCTCTGAAGATTAATCATAACTTGAAAAGTGGATTTGGAGATATCAGCAAAAAAAGTGAGAAAATGATGCTTATTAATTCTAAACTTCAAATCCATTTGCAAGTAGAATGTGACTGTTGTATATTGTATTTCTCAAACTATGAGACACATGCTCCTGTTGCACTTGCAACACTACTTCTAATAGTAGAGTTCTAGTAGTTCCTAGAACTGAAACATTCAAAATTATGTGCAATTTGAAATTGTCAATCCACTCTCTAGTAAATCTTTAGTAAGCATATGGTGGGAGAAAAATCCATTTCAAATGCACTGCATCTAAGGATAATTTAATGATATATCCATTGCAATGTTTCAAAAAAATACGCATATGAAAGATAGAGGTAGAGACAAAGATATACCATGTTCCCTATATTATACTACTTCATCATACAATCTAGAAAACTTGTCAACATATAATTACATATATATTTTTTTTTTAGAAAAAAGGAATATGCTAGAACCGTTGAGTATTTATAAACTCAAGTAGAAACAAGCAGAGGCTGGGAATACAACTTCTAAACATAAGCCACTGTCAGAAAGCCAGTTTGCAGAGAAAATTGAAAGTC
Source organism: Oreortyx pictus (assembly GCA_036925125.1). NCBI lineage: Eukaryota > Metazoa > Chordata > Aves > Galliformes > Odontophoridae > Oreortyx > Oreortyx pictus. The sequence continues at coordinate 14,216,261 of JAUPFR010000008.1, read as the reverse complement.
TTACAGTTGAGTGAGGAAGAAGTCTGTTTAAAGCAGGAAATTCAGGAAAATGAATAAAAAATGGGAACTGCAGAACTGTTAAAAAAAAAAAAAAAAAAAAAAAAAGTTCCCTAAAGTGATCTGAATTGAATAGGTAAAAGGAATGACAGGGCTGCAGCTGGCAGTTTGGAGTAACATTACTTCCAAGTACTCATAATATCTTATGCTCAAAATTTGAGCATGCAATCATCAGTTCACTGCTTGCAAATGAAACTCACTATGCCTGTAGTATTTATTCCCCATATCACTATTAACCCAAAGTCCGCCAAAGGAGTTCTACATATTTGGGACAAATTACTCTGTACAAAGCACCAAGGAGGACAGCTCACCAGAGGGGATTCTTCAAATCACACAAAGATTTTTTGTGGCTTATTAGCAACAACCATTCATACTAGATGCACTCAAACAAGAGAGAAAGGAGAATTCCTAGTCTTGAATAACTGTTTTTTTAAAGCTGTAAAAGAGATAAGAAGAGCTGTCTTTGAATTAATGTCTGGCACTCTAAAACATTTAATAGCATGGACTGTTCAACTCTCCACAGTAAATTATATGTACTTTAAATACTGCAGCTAATCTGGAAATTTCAGCCATATTCTTCAAATAGACCACAAAAAACGACAACTTAGGAAAAAAAAATCTAAGTGTAAAGCTCAAATGAAATTATATTGTCCCTGAACATACGTTATTCACACAATTTTGCACTTAGAAAGGTAAGGATGATCAACTGAATAATTCCTAAGAGAAGTTGGCCAAAAAACACTCCATTTTGGTGCTGGAATTGATAATATGCACAAGTGTGTTTGCAATCATGTATATATCATAAACTGATGACACGGTAATCCTCACAGCAATAACCCTGCTGCAGTACAACCGTTGTCAGATTATAGATGGCCCAAATTATTCAGTAGGTAGCTTAGCATGAATCCACATTAGATCAAAATTACACAAAGTTAAGTAGAAAAGATTTTGAGTAGTCTAACATAAGAACGATTATCCACAACGGGTCCATACAGAATCACCAGGCTATGAAGACAAATCACTTGTAGTAATTAACATAATGTCCCATGTTATGCTCTTCCACTGTTCTGAATCAAATTTGACTCATTTAAAACTAAGACAATCTCTTTCACCAGCTCACCAGAACAGAAATTTATGATATTTTTTTACACATCAAGGATGCCAATCAAAAAACTGTAACGTGAGCACTAACAGCTTTTCAAAAGCTGTATGAGATGCTAACACTAATATTTAAACAATATAATCAGTATTTCAAATAAGGTAGATTTTTATGTATTACAGTAATGCCCATTTGAATTGTGAACGTTTAATGGGGTACTGTCTTCTGAAGTCTATTGAGCAAGCTGCTGAAAGCCAGACTCATGAAGTATTTGTAATTTTGCCTCCTTACCACTTCCTTGACAAAAGGTTTTATATTAGAACATTTTCATGGGATCTGACTGGAATGGAATATAATCCTCTATACTGCAATGTATACAAAAATAATAACAATAAAACAAGTGCCAAAATGTTTAACTTGCTTAGAAAATCTCTCTAATCAGATAAAAAATGCACACGCAATCAAAGGGTTTTTTTGGTGTCATAATCTTCAGCTTCTAAATGCAAGACTAAGGTATGTTTCCCACCTGGAATTTCTCTAACACCCAAGATAAAGTTAAGGATTTCATAGATTTCTAAGCCAGAAAAGACTATTATAAACATCAGATCAGATTCCTTAAATATAACACAAAGTACTTAATTCAATAATTTCAGTCTCTATCCAGTAATTTCAGCTGTATATATATATTTACTCAAATGAGTCTCAAAGTATACCACAGCATTATTTTCTTACTGCGGAAATTTTAGTTTAGCTACATGTCTCAACTGTGACAACTAAAGAACAATATTGAAAATACACTGAAGATTTAAATTGTGTGTAGTAAATTGTATTATTTTATCAGGTAATTTTCTAAATCACATAAGAGATTACTGGAAATAAAAGAAGTAATTTTATTTTGGAATTATAATTAATTTACACAATGCATCTACTTATTAGAGCAGATAATTACGAAAATGTAACCAGTAAGTTATTTGATTCCATTAAGCTAACAGAAAACACTAAATGTTTCTATTAACTGCGGAAATCAAATGACTATCTCCTCAAATTCTGTACACTGAATCTGGTTGTGAAACAATGACATATCCAAATCTCTCAGACCAGTTCTAAAAAGTGACTGAGAGGCCAAATAGCCCTCAAAACCCTGAAATTAGTTTCAAATATTACTGAAGTCAGATCTGTGCAAAAATAAGCCATATATTATGTTGCTGAAATGATGGGATAGATCCAGATTACAACAGGAGTATTTTTATTATTTTTACTGCATACTTGTTCGGTTCTGTGAAGAGCAAGTATTATCCAGCTACTGCTTTCCAAGTCTTTGCTAAGGACTTGGGAAGGTGGATGTTTTAAACTGGAACAGTGACAGAAACATGACCAATAAGCTAAGTGACAGCAGCAATAAAATTAGAGCTGAAAATCCTCAATGAAATTTATAGTAAAGAAAACAAAATGATTTTAAGCTTCATCTGATTTCACAGTCTTAAAATTTGCTCAAATACAGTATTCTCCTATCAGCCAGTTTTGCAGTCTTCATTGAATTAATGCTTTCAAGTGGATTAGTGTACAGCAGCAATCAGGATTCGTCCAATATTACAAACACCGCAAAACAAAATTAATAATTATTAATCTGTAAAGGAGAAGAGGAGAAAATGAAGACAACTAAACTATTATTTATTTTTTATGAGATTCAGGAAAACAGAAACAGGAATTAGGATATTCCCTTAATACAACACTAGCTCAATCTAGCAGAACAGAATCATGTACAAGGTTACATCTTCAAATAAATACTTAGTACGTCTCTTATTATCATATATTGCCTATTCTGCCAGTAGCATATTCAGAAGTAGTGCCAGAAGGTCTTCAAAACACAGAGATTATGCATAACAACTATATTCTCTGCAAACCATTCATCCATTCACCAGAATCACATCTTCAATGAATGATCTCACTATTCATGAAAATTATCAATGGCTACTGCTACTCCATATTTGACTGAGACCATATGGTTTAAAAAAGACTGAAAAAAAACCAAGAATTGGTATTCATGAAAGCAGAAAATTTTCTGAGACAATCAAAATGGAGGGGGTAATATTTTGGATGAAATTATTATCAGCCCTATTCTGAATCCTTTCACACAGTGCAGCAGAACAACCTAAGATTGTCCTCCCTGTAGATAAGTTTGAAAATGAAAGCTCAAGAACAATACAAGAAGAAGTAACAGAATCTGCAACACAGACAAATTATTTTGATATTTTCCCTTCTTTTTATTATGCAAGTGTACAAATAGGCGAAACAGTCAACAGCATAAAAAGAATCAATAACCTATGAACCAGGTTTCATTGCATCAAGTTAGTACACAACCTGTGTATGTCCCTAAATCCTTTCAAGCAGAGGTGTATCAAAGAATTGTTAATAAATACCTCTGGTGCATATTTTTAACTGACATTTACTAAAACAACAGTCATCTAAAACAAAAGAAACAACAACAACCCTATGCCATTGTAGAATATTACTTTCCATCCTTCAATAAAGACATTTCATTCTAATTAAATATCAAACCCTTTTGAGGAGACACCGCATATATATGGGTGCATTACATCATGCAAGTCATGGAAGGAATTTTTCCTATAAAGCAACTGAAATCATATACCAAGAATTAAAAAGTAAACAATATCTTTTAAGAAAAGATTAGTGCTAGCACCAGAGACAGAATCACAAACTACAAACTGAAGAAAAAGTTTAGAGTTGGACCTTACCCCAGTAGGAGCCGACCCTATAACAAGATGCCAAGGAGTTTCGAAAAGAATGCTGTTCTTCCTTTTCAGGGATGTTATGCCCCGCTTTGACACGATATCCATTTTGGAATAATTCTCCAAGTGACTTTTTACGTCTTCTGGTACTTCTATAAGTTTCTGTACGTGTGCCCCCAGAAGGGTTGTGGTAGACTAAAATCTTGCTTGGAATCATGACTATGTATCTTCTGCTTCAGATGTATTGCACATAAGATGTATTATGGTCCAGTCTTCAGCCACAGCATCCAATAACCATAAAGATATTCATACCTAACTCCTTTTCTAATTCAGTATTAATACAGAGAAAGCTCAGAGTACCTTCTTTCTCTTTGGAAGCAGATTTACTTAACAGGATACAGTCTGCAAATTTGTATTATATATATAACTCAATTATAACTTTAAATGTTGTTATCAAAAGATAATTCAGTATAATCTAACTCATTTCTGTTATCATAAAACAAATAGAATTCATGCAAATACAGAAGTCAGCCTCACAAAACACCCTGGGAGTATCACCAAGTGAATAGATGAAAGAAATCAGGGAACAGACAGGCAGGCAGTGCAGATGCTCCTCTGATCCATGATGTACTAGAGCTTAAAAGCCATCTTCTATCCGGATATTACCACATAAGCTTCTTTCAGATACACCAAAGAACCACACCCATCAATTCAAAACCTGCAAATGTGATGCTGTTCACTTGAAATGAACAGGTACTCTCATAAACAATATAGCTGTAGCAGATCATAAAGACAATTGTTTGCTGTGTACTCTTTTATTCATCAATCTACATGCGTGTCTTCTGGTGGAAGTTATTATGCAGAAGGCAGAGGTCACATATCAGCCAACTCTTACAGGATTTATCCCAGATGAAATAGCCCCCCCCCCCCCACACACACACAACCACTCTTCATCTAATCCCAGTTAATGACAGCTATATTGCTGAAGAAAAAAAATATCTTTAGCCATCGAGCAAGAGGGAAAGAACAGAGCACATTAGTTCTCTCATGCAGTCTTGCTCTGTGAATATTCACAACAGGATTTTTTTTCAGTCAGCTACCACCTCAACTAGAAAAATACTAAAATAAAACATTAATGTGAGATAGTATATTTCATGATATATGATATGCTTGCCAGGTCAACTTCCTGGCTTTGGAGAATAACATACATACTTCATCTTGAAAAGCTAACTTCATTTCAAGAAACATTTTTAACACGCTTAACATTCCTCTCATTTGTTTTTTTTTTTTCTGCACATGAAAAGCCATAAAAACATACACTCTAAAAATATATCACTGCCATCTGGAGTACAATTTAAAGCAGACAAAAACAGACAGCACCATGTGCTTATAAGAAATGCACAGGATCTCAAAGCACTTTGGAAAAGTTATTCAAGTGTGACAAGGCCAAACAGAGAAATGTGTAGCACAGTATATATAAATTTAAAAATTCAAGTAAATCATAAGTAAACTACTTCTGCGACTCTTCTACATCATAACTTTTACATCAAGTTCTTACTAACACCCTGGTCATGTTCCCACTGGTCACAGTAGCGAAGGTCCATTGAGTTCATTGGGAATGATGCTCTCTGACTAAGTACAAATGCATGCAGACTTATTTATAGGGTATCTGTGAGCACCGTATTGGAAGGATTTTAACAAGGTATTATTTATCTGTGTTACTAATCCCATCTTGTACTGCTCAAACTGAAAGAACATCCTACTTATTTTTTATCATGTAAGGCACACATCTACAGATTTTTCTTTATTTTTGTATTTCACCTTGCATAGAATTTTAATCTTGTTATTTTTTGAATTCTAAAACTATCACTATTGTACTCTGTATCAAGCACAGCAAATGTTTGGGTGTAGAATTCAAAAGTATTAATCAAAAGTCCAGTAAAGCAAATTAGTGCTCCAATAATAACTAGTAAAAGCCACAATTTTTGTTTGCATAACCTATATTTTGGGTTTAGTAATCTGTCAGTATTCCTTTAACTCTTTAACTCCCTGGAGCAGAGGATGCCATCCATGTGTTTACTGATCTTCCCCCTTTTTGTTTCAGTGCACTGCTAAAACTTTTGAATATATCAAAGTCTGGGGAAATAAACAAATTAAATAATAAAATTGGAAATAAATTTGAAAAAAAAAACAATGGACACTTTTAATGTTAATCTAAATTTTTTCAGCAGGAGGATGATGATAAATGCTGAGAAGCATCAGAGACATAGACAGGCAAATATGTTTCTATTACTTTCATATTCTGTGCAGAATTTTATAGTTTCATATGGGATAGTTTTAACATTGTGTTCTACAGTCTGATTGTGCAAGATGGCTCATTGCTTTCAGTGAGAGCAAGGTCCTCTACAATCTACAGTCTTATGTAGATAGAGTGCAAAGCATACCTTACGGATTAATTTCAAATACACTTTTGAAATGATTTAAATCCACATTCAGAGATACCCCACATATGTTATCTAGGTCTCATCTTTACACTAAAAAAGAAAAAAGTGTACTTGGTTACATCTGATCACTTGAGAAACAAAAAGCAATTTGATTCCCAACTCTACTATAAATAATATAAAAATAAAACTTTAGTTCTCAAATGCCATAAGACTTAGACAATAAAAATCATCACATGCAGGGAGAGACAAGACTTTTTTTTTATGCTTGTGTTTTTAAAATATCTTCCAAAAAAGACATGTAGAACTAAATTTATCATTGTACAAACTCTTTGTAAATCTTAAATTTGAAATCAGTGAAACCAGTGTCAGAGAGCAACTTCAACAAAGGAAAGGAAGTGGAAGCAGCACAAGGCAACATTAAGAATGAAAATCGGTGAGTCAAAGTTTTAGGATTTCAGAAAAATGTTAAACTTAAGTTCCTGAAAAAAATGTGTCTACATGTATTATTGTTGTTTTCTAGTCTCAAACAAAATCATATTTATATACTGAATAACACACAGAAAGCCTGGCACTAGGACCAACAGAAAGAGTCACTGCATATGTAAACATTACTTCTGCTGTTTTCTCCCTTAACACAAAATCATCTTTATTGTATAACACTTTAAAGATTATAACACATTTCATAAGAAAAGCAGATACCCTAATACAGAATCTTTACAGAAATCTTTGCAGTGGATCTTTACAGAAAATCAGAGACTGTTTAGTCTTGCAAGCATCATACTTTGTAAAAGTAATATTATCAGACAGAACTGACTGCTGTGCAACTGGTAATGAAAGGCTGAAAGTATGAGGGAAACGATAAACAACATTCAGACCTACTTTAAGGAAAAAACAGAAAAGAAAAATAATAAAAAAATAGAAAAAAATCTTGGGAGAAGAGGAAGTTCCTGAGCCCTCATTTTTTCCCTTTTCTTTTCTTACAGTTGTATAATTCTTTTTAGATATTGAAGTCAATATTAAAAAAAGATGAAAACTGCCTTTTTACTTCAGACATTAATTGGACAAATTATTTTAAATCGAGACAACATCTGAAACAGAGTTTACCCCTCAGTGAGCTAACCTTGCAAAGAAGAGGCTCTGAAGGTTGGAAATCTGGGCGTTGTTTTTTGAAGTGTCCATTACAGCTCAGTATAAAATAGTTTTACTTCCCAAGGAAATGAAGTGTTAACATCTAGTTTAATTCTCCCTGGCCTATATCAGGAACTTGCAGGAAATTGCACTAAAATCAGGAATATACTGTTCTGAGGCTGTAACCTTGAGACAGAACAGAATCAGAAAAAAAAGCAAAGGAAGGACAAAGGCCAGATGTAAAGCCTGTCTAATGCTGCAGAGCTCTGTTGCTTGCAGACTTGCAATTATGCCTGTCTTTGTTAATTTGAGGCACAAGGCACAAGACATAACTGACAAGGAAAAGATGAGCATACCACAAAATAAAACTTGAAAAGGAGTAAAATCTTTTGATTCTAATATAGTTGTATGAAATCCTCATTAAACTTTGAATAGAACTTAAAGGAAATATTTAAAGAATAATTGGAGCCAATACATATAAATTAATTTAGAAAAAATGATACTCCACAAAATTGTATGTAGTTATGATCATCTGGTTTTTTGACCAGATGTGTGCCACACCCTTCATAAAATATTTATGCCTTTAAACAATGTATGGTGCTCTTTTACTAACTGTAATAACTCTGCAAGTGGTGTAAATTCATACTGTAATAAAAAAAAAAGCAATATTTAATACCAGCTGTTAGATTAAGACTTCAGGCATAAAATTTCATAGGAGTCAAATACCATGTTCATTTCACTGTCTGGTGGGAATAATGCTGCCACATAGGTCCATACATTACTTACCAGTATTCCTATTTCCATCTCACGCCTGCACTAGAAGTCATATTTAAACATGTTAGAACACTGAATCTGTGAACAGAAAGACTGAGAACTGGAAGATTCAATACAGCACTAAGACTGAATCTGGAGTAAGTCCAGCAAAAAGAGTAATATTTAAGACTCCTCTCTGCAAATTAATTTCAAACAGAAAATCTGCCTGTGATCTGCCTGCTGAGAAGCACATTCTTAGGGCATTCTTACTGAATAAAAATGGTTGCTGTAATATATATATTATATATATAATATATATTAATATATATATGTAATATATATTATATATTATATATATATAATATATATATATATTACCAAAGTATAACATCAATACATTGCCAGAAAATTACCAACACTAAGAATATACTGTGAAAATTGCTATGCAAAGTCAGAGTAGATTAGAATCAGCTTCTAGAAAAGCAAGTGTCTCTTGTGTTTTCCCAGAAGACAACATTCCTCCAAATATGTGCATTATTTGCTCTTTAGTCCCGACTGCTACATGTTTCCTATATGACTTAGATGTATTTCCATAGTAAGCATGAACATGAGAGAATCTAGAAAAACCTATCTCGGTTCATTTTTATTTTCTAGATGTATCTGCATTTACAGTGCATTTTACAATGCTGTAGTGTGGACAATTTGCCCACAGCAGGAAGGAAAGTGAAGCCAGGCAGAAGAGACTAATCACAGAGTTAATAAGAACTTTTACAGAAAATAAAAGCTGGAACCACAGTACAAATTATACAAACCACTCTAAAAAATATTTTACTTCATTTAAATTTATGCTTGCAATATCTCTTGAGTACAATCTCTGAACTTCATTGACTGCCACATGATAATGTTTGATCATTGTCCTAACTCAATATCTAGTCATCACTAAACATTACATTAAGTATGCTTTAACAAGTGTCTAAAACAATTTTAATTATACATATGATGACTTAGTTTTTATTATTTACTTAGTTATTCAAGAACATAATAAATAAGTGAACTTCTACATAACATTAGATCTGAACGAAAAGAAAGCAACATAATATCCCTGCATAAATCACACGCAATAGAAAAAATGAATTTAGGGAGAAAGAAAAAGTTTGACCTAGAAAAACAGTTTCCCAAATTAGAACATTTTAGTTTTGTGTGTGTATTTTTAAATTTAATTAAGGCATTATTCTCGTTTTGATATTTACTTGCCATCTGCTATATTTTTTACTTACAACAAAACTTCTGATGAAGTTGCATACACCGTTTTTTCTAATATTTCTGAAGTAGCAGCTAGCAAGAGTTTATAAGGTCTATACCTGCCAAGTGTCTGTGCAATTTTGAAGACAAGATGAGCTTAGATAGTTTGAACCTAAAATGTCAAGAAAACTCAAATTCTTTGACCTCATATTCATTTACTAATATCAAACGAGAAAGTAAGATGGGTAGATAGACCAAAATTTTTCCTAACTAGCACAAGCTTATATAAAATTTGTAAATACACTGTCATGATTTGTTGAAAAAAAAATCTATAAACTAAATGCCCGAATTAAAAAAATCTACTTTCCAAAGTTTAGTAATGTCTCATTTAATACTGTTTCAAATTAAAAGCTCTAGAATGGGGCGGGGAGATGTTCTAAACATTACAGCCATAAAAAAAGTATTTCCAGTAAGGGATTGCCTACAGGACTCCACCTTAGCAGACATTATTTCAAACTGGTTATGAAATACAAATTTAGGCTGCTTAAATGAAAATTCTGATTACTGAGTACATTACTTCTTGTGAATAATAATCAGCAAAATTTCTAAATAGTTATAATATATAAATATATATTTTATAATTTAAAACATCAAATTTCAAAAAAGGAAGTGTTTTTGTGTGATGTTAACTACTTAAGACTTCTAATGCGTATTCCAAATGACATTTTATTGTGGCACTCTACTACCTTGGGAGATATTTCAGTAGCAAGGCAAATAAGGCCAAAATCTCATACATGTTTTGAGAAAAAGTAATGCAATTATGGCAGAATCATCTTCTCAAAATGACTTAAGAGAATGTTAACACATCTGTTAAGAAAGACATTTCTAAGTCATTATGTCTGGGTACCTTGTATCCAATAATTTTAAAAATTTTCTCTGCTGACTACTTAATGTTGGTTTACAGTTAGTCTGGTACAATCTGCTGAAGTTCCAGAAATACATAAGTAATACCATTTATTTAAAAGTAACCACAGACCATAGTTAATCAAATCACAGAAAGGACAAAGAACACTACAGCAAAATAATTAGGAGATCAAGATAAAAACAATCATGCATATGACTGCAGAAAAAAATCCTACTGCCATTAGAATTCATGTTTCAACAGAAAAGCTATAAATATTGATGTAGTGACGCAGCATTGCTGTGACATTCATTAAGCAGAAAAGGAACCATTACACCTTTAAACAGCATGCTGTCTATGGTAGTCTTATTAAGGAAGGGCTCTTGACCTGAAGTTAATACTTCTATTGGTATTCTGCAGGGAAAATGAAATCTGTATTAATAAAATTAACAGATTATACTGGAGAATAATACAGTAATATGGTTTGATTAAAAGAAGCAAAAAACTGTTGCTTTCAATATTATACATGTGATACAGTCCTTTCAATGACACACTACTGTCATAGAGTTACACCCGAAGTGAACAAACAAAACTAGTGCATCTGCATGAAAAACATTATTTGCCTCAGAAATTTAATTTTTTTCTACTGACGCATATAAAATATTATGTAAATAAAATGATATAAAGTATTTTAAAGTTGAAAAAACACACCAGTTTTGTTAAAAAGTATCCTGTAATATTAAAGGCATACTGTAGAATTTGCATGCGCGTTCAAAGTTCTCACCAATAGATGGCAGAAATACATAATACTTAATGAACAAATAAACTTAAAAATGACTGTAAGGGTGCTAAGAAAGGCACCTGAGATCTGTGGATGTATCAAGAGACAGAAAAAGCTTATAAAGTCTTGGAGCTCCTTTCTCACAGACATCCCCACAATTCAGTTACCAAACCACTTCGTGTAATTACGATACTCTAAGTTCCATAGCATTTTCCAAAAGACAAAGTGTTTAGCAAATTGGTAGAGACTTTTAGTCAGAGTTGTTCTGTAAAGCATATGTAAAAGAATGGCCATAGGGTACTGAAATAAATGTTTTCTATGTCAGCTTTCCTCATTGATATTATTAAAATTTCATCTTGAAGCACTCTTGCTGGATGGCCAGAAGGCATTTGCACCATCAGTTTAAAATGTCTTATCTCTAAAGTTGTGCAACTTTTTCCATTAACCACAAGGAGAAAATTTCTTTTTCTGATTGATATAGATAGCTCCCCTCTACCAGAGAGGCTGAAAACCATCTTCTAAGACCAAGAATTGATAACAAAACAACAAACAAGATCCAAAATGACTTGGAAAATCTGTAACAGGACCTGAACAGGATTTGAGAAAAGATTAGAAAAAGGAAAGCCTTCTTTTGAATAAATATGCTTTCCAACACATAGAGAAATTCATTTTCTTATGTTGCAGGTAACTTTACATTTGCGTGTATTGTCTGCCTTCTTTCCCCCCCACTGTTAAAACTTCACTTACTTTCTGAAAAAAATAGCATAGCTTCAGCAGCAGCCTAGACTGCCTAGGGGATGTCAGATGAATCTATTAGCAATGAAATGGTTTCTAAGAATTAAAGTTCTTGTACAGTAAAATAAACAGGAAAAGAAACGAATCAATTGTGAATCAATGTTAATATGAGAGAATATCAAATCCTTATAATTAGTTAGGATTCATTTAAATCGCTGTAGCTCCTAAGGTTGATTTGTCTTCATTCACATGTCTTTGTAAACTTGAATCTAAGAAAATATTTAATCTTCTTCTATCAAGATCAACCTGTCAAGGCAACTTATCCAATCTAGTCTACTCATGAAATCAGTACCTGTTTTTTCATAAGTGCAAGTGCATGATAAAAGGCATTTCAGTTGTTTGAAGTGTGTTTGCTCTCACAGAAGACAGGGTAACAATTCTGAGAGTACAGTGTTTGAAAATAATTACTGAATACGGCTAGAAAATATTCATACATTACAGGCCTCTCCAGCTTAGTAGACTGCAAGCTAACAGAGAAACAAAGGTCTGATTATTTAAAGTTTAGCTGCAATATTAAGATCACAATTAATTTTGCCAGAACCTAATTTCTGCCACTGCAAATCTTCAAATTTCTTTCAACATCACTTTTAGCATAACTTCCCTTCGAACGTAAAGACAACAAATTCAGCAATTTTCAGAAAGCATTTGGCTAGGTTTTAGCATAAGCAATTTAACACCACTGATCACTGAAGTAATATATACCACTGAATTACTTAGATTTAAATTTTCCCTTTCTCTATCCCATTCTTTCAGTACAATAAACAGATCATTCCATATGCCAACTGTATTCTGCTCACATACACCCTTTGCTTATGCTAGACTGTGGCTACTGAAAATGGCGCTCCAGAAATCTTTTCTAAAAGGAGATTATTGCAGGTTCGAAGTAGTGTTTGCCTTCAGTGCTACATTAGACAGCTAACATCCTACCATTCACAGAAACCTTTTGGTGGAAAAGCAAATTATTATCTTGCATACTGAATTTTGTTTGCATACTGGAATCCAGCTCATGTTCTCAATCATTCTCTAGATAAGCATCTGCGCTTCAATTTAAAACTTATTTATTTTCTTAAATAAAAAAGGCATGTACTTGACCTGAAACTAATACAGTGAAAACATCCTCCCTAGCCCTCCTCCCACACTTCTGCCTTTCCACTGTTACCTAAAAATATGTCCCAAGCATAACAGCTCCTTCAGCAAAGTAAATTCTTCCGGGTCTTTCAAAACCATGAAGGAACATTCTTCATTAATAGAATTCTGTGTATTTGCTTAAAAACTCTTTCATCTCAACACTTCAAAGTTACACTTTGGTGTTCTAAATTTCATCTATGCCACAGACCCAATAATTCACATTTTTGAATAAGTAAATTATTTCACTAAGAATGATTTTCCCTACAGAGAAAGCTCCTTTGGAATAAACGCAAAAGAAGCAAGTGTAAATGCTCAAATGTCATAAATAAGTTGTTAATAGCCAGCTACATAATAAAAATTAAACAAATCTGTGTTTCAGTGGGTGAAAAATACCTCTAAAAACAATTCAGTCAAAAAACAGGTGAAGAGGGACTATAAAAAAGAAATCCAGAAAAAGACATTGGCGAAATTATGGGAAGAGGAAATTCTTTAAACCCAATAAATAAATATAATCACAACACTGAACTCTGCCTGGAAAATGACTTGGATTGTGTACAAACTATTCAGGAAAAACTAATAATTGCAAACACTCCCATTATTTTTATTAGTTCTGTTAGTTAAATTGCTGTATCATCACAAATGAGTCAGATAAACAGTCATTTTCATAAATATATTCATTCTAACTGATTATCTTCTTGCATAATTTTCCAATTTGGGGTAATTTTGAGATATTTTCCCATTTCATATTCATTTTCTGCGGCTACTGAGATTCTAGTTTTTGCTCTTAGTTCACCTTCATCTCCAGTGACTTAAATCTGGAAGTTCTGGGAATCTGTGATACGTCAGATTCAAGTATGAAAGTACATCCTTCTAAATCACATAATGTAAAATCATGACAGTAGATTTCAGGGAATAAATAGCCTGGATCATCTGTTCAGGTAACAGTTCTACTAAATTCCCCACTTAATAAAAACAGACACGGGTTAAACTGTACTCTCTAGATGGACCTTACTAACACCTCCAGGAGAATTTATATTCATAGAATCACCAAGGTTGGAAAAGACCTTTAAGTACAACCATCAAATCATCACAACCAAGCCCATTAAAACGTGCCCCTAAGGGTAACGTGTACATGTTTCTTGAATGCCTCCACGCATGGTAAGTCCACCACTTCCCTGAGCAGCCTGTGCCAATATCTGACTGTTATTTAGGGGTGGAAGTTTTTTCCAACAATTAACTTTCACCTCCTCTGGTGCAACTTCAGGCCATTTGCTCTCATCCTATTGCCAGCTACCTAAGAGGAGAGGCTGAACCTCACCTCAATACATCCTCCTTACAGGGAGTTGTAGAGAGTGATAAAGGTTTCCTCTGAGCCTCTTTTTCTCCAGATTGAACAATTCCAGTTCCCTCAGCTGTTCCTCATAAGATTTGTGCTCAAGTCCCTTCACAGCTTAGTTACCCTTCTCTGGACATACTCCAAGTCCACTATGTCTTTCTTGTAGTAAGGGGCCCAAAACTGAATACAGTACTCAAGGTGCAGCCTCACAAGACCCAAGTGCAGAGGGATGATCACCGCCCTGCTCCTGTTGGTTACACTATTCATAGCACAAGCCAGGATGCCACTGGCCTTCTTTGCCACCTGGGCACACTGGTGGCTTGTGTTCAGTTGGCTACCAACTAACACCCCCAGATCCTTTTCGTCTGCCTAGCTTTCCAGCCACTCTGCCACAATACTGTGGCACTGTATGGGGTTGTAATGACCATGCAGGATCAGCCACTTGGTCTTGCTGAACTTCATCCCATTTGCCTCACCCCATTGACCCAGTCTATATAGATCTCCGTGTACTATCTTCCTTCCCTCAAGCAGATCAATTCTTCCTCCTAGCTTGCTATCATCTGGAAACCTACTGAGGGTTCAATCAATCCTCCCGTTCAAATCATCAATAAGGATACTAAAAAGGATTGGTCCCAATACTGACACCCCACTGGAAATACCACTCATGACTGCTCACAAGCTGCATTTAATTCTACTCATTTGTCTGGGCCCAGACAAATTAATCAGTCAAGAAAAATTGACTTAGTAAGTGCACTTTCTGACATAACCCGCCTGTCTGCTTAAATGATAGAACCACTTTAAAAACAACTTCTGTACCATTCTTCTGCTTTTGTGGTGCCATAAGGTGAAGACATTACCAAAATATGCCAAGTTTAGGTATCTTTATAATATCTATTGAAAGGAGAAATTATTACTTACCAAGCCAGCTTCTGTTTAAATATACTGAGACAAACACTGGAGGAACTGTGAAGAAATCTACTACTGAGTTAACTTCCAGCCAAAACCATAGCTTGTCATTGGCTGCTATGAACTGGAAAAAAAAGAGGGAAAGAGGGACAAGAACCAAGTTAGACTTGTGGTGTGTAGTTGGCATGCAATACTTTCCATTATAAAATACTAAACACCAAAGTTAGTGAATAGTTATGTTGCTCCTGACAAGACAATTGGTGTTACCGGTAAGAATTCTGTGAATATTCTAACAAAAGAAGCAGAACATTTATGTAATAAGTTGTAAGACTGGTGGCAAGAACTGTCCTCGACATTTATTAGGAACATATCCGCAATATTAGAAAAGTATAGATAAGTATAAAATATTCCAAAGTGCAACACCTTGACTGTAGCACGCCAAACATGTGAGTAGCAGTGTCATCATGTATTTGCTGGTTTAATTTGCTGTTTCTAAAATACATGGTAGTTTGCCAAGATCCCATTATCATCCTATCTAGAGTTAATCAGCATAATGAATCCCTAAAAGGAATAATTCAGGACAGCAGCATGATTTCAGTCCTCTGAATTGCAATGTGGAAAACATCCTTTCTTTCTGCCGATTATGAAATCAGCATTGGGAAACTGGGAAACTTAGATGTCAAAGATATCATAATTTCAACTTACTTTTTCATCCAGTGCTTAAAGAATATTAAACAACTACTCACATTAAAAAAGGTTTAAAATGTTTTCTAAAAATATTAAACAGACATATAAATATAAAAGTTTAATGAATTATGAAGACATTGAGTGAAGCAGTTTTACTCATGCAAAACTTGAAATGTAGACTAACATTTCAAAACAATATATATATATTTTTTTAATGAAAGACAATCCACATGGTCTTGCTTTCAAAGAAAGTACTGCTATTCCACTCACTTAACCTTCTCCTTTCTCAATTACATTAAAACTTCACTGAAGATAAAAAGTTAGAACAGGGGATTCTACTGATTTCAAGATTGTTGAAGTGATATTTGAAATAAAAGACAATATAAGAAGCGTTTGCTCAGAGAAGATTAAAAAATGAAAATGCTCTGACATTCTGTTATTCTGTATTACACAATTTATCAAAGCTTCATCATGAAAAGTGAGGAAAACATATCCAGTTTCATCAAAACCCATCCACTCCATTTTGATGAAAGGAAAGTAGTCAGAATATGTGGAACTAGAAGTTTTTCAAGATCTCAGGATGATATTTTCTTAACTCACAATGCATTTTATCTAATCAGCATTTTATCACTACGTAAGGGACAAGTTTTGGCTTTCGAAAAGGTTAAGATGTGTTACTCAAAAACAAACAGAAATGACTATAAAGGTGACTCACACTTTTCTGGAAAAGTATTTGAATAGTTATTCATTTAGATAATCAGATAATTAGTAACTAATATAAATACTTTACATCCCAGAAACAGGCTTGAAGAGAACGCGCTCTTCTAGAAGCAGAAGCACAATTCTGTCATTTTTCTGCCAGACTGCTGCTTGATTATCTGCTAACTCATGCAATTTGGGCCTAGTCTTCATCAGCAGTTTGTAAAGTTCTGATTTCTCTGATAGTTGGTTACTTAGCCCGCTAGGATTTTAAAACGGACATGTGTGTATGAACACAAATATCTTCTGGAACTGAAGATATGGTAACATTTCTATGACTTTGAGTTTTGACATCATTTCAGGGAGAACAGATGGAGAAAGATGATATTTTAAATATTTATTTAAATACTTTAATTTGCCAGTAAGTACTCACAGGAGATGTTTGCCTGAAAAACTCAAGATGCTTGTTAAATCAGCATGTTAAGCCAGCAAACTCATTATTGACAATTCTTCCATGCAAACAAGCTGAGTATCACTTATTTCCTCAGGAACTCTTGTTTATTACAGCAGAATGAGTTGGGGAATGGATGTTGCATGTATGTCAGCAGTTTAACTTATACCGAGTACAATTACGAAGTAAATCCTTAATATCTTTGCTTACTACACTTTGGTTTGCATCACAAGGCAGTTCTGGATAACACAAACATTTGATGTGATTAAAGCAACAACAGAAAAAGGCATTCTAGCAGCCCATCTCGCATACTATAACTAGTAAAGTACATTCATTCAACAGGACCAGAAGAGAGCCAACATTACTCTCTCCTTTTCAAAAAATATATAGTATGTATTTAAAAGCCTTAGTCAGCATCAGTGTTTTCTCTCCTACTGTGCTCTTATTCCAGTCAGTGTAGTCTAAGTTACTACTTTGAGTAGGTGGCCAATATATAATTTTAATTCTTCTGGTAAAACCTTACTGCTAACATAAAATTAAAGTATCTGAATACTTCTAACTAGTGGGTTGTTGGAAATTCATGTAGCATCCAACAAATCTTCTGTATCAAAGATCAACCTGTATGGAAGGTCATCTGAACAGTGAATAACTACAAGTTACTATGCTATTATGTTTTCAAAATGCAACACAGAATATATATAGGGGTGCAAACACTGGGGGGAATTATCTGTACAACTAAAGGATAGATACTTCACCTAGTCTGTATAAATAATTAACCTACTTATGCAACAAAATTGATTATATCAGAGCACCAGTAAAGGTTGGTCATGGGTAAAATAGAAAGAAGTAAACTGTCATTATGGCATTGGAGCTCCTGTGATTCAGGAGAAAAATGGATAAAGGAAGATCATGATACAATATTTATAAGCAATAGAAAAGTCAGTGTGGCAAGCCTCCTGCTAACAAGAACATTTCCTTGCAGTTCTGATGTTTCAGGGCTTCTTTTCTCCTTCATTTTCCGATTAAAAGCAAACAGTTAACAGTTTCAAAGCATATCTCAATGTCCTGTAATCTTTCTTTTCTCAATGTCCTGTAATCTTTCTTTTTTTTTTTTTTTTCCTTAAAAAAGAGTAAATGAAGGGCAGAAGGGGGGGGGAGGGAAGGAGGAAAGAAGGGTGGAAGGCAGAAAGGATTTCAGATTCTGAAAAGTGCAAATCATATTCTAAGGATATGTGTTGATATTCAGTATGTTGACTGGTATTTACAACTTCTACAAAATATTCATTAGCAGTCTGGAATAACGGATCTGCGTAAAATTGAGAATGGCAGTTCTACCAGCTGCTGTCTTCAACTTCTAATTACCAAAGACAGATCCAGCAGCAAAAAAGTAGTTCAAGTATTTACCAGTTTTCCTGAGGTAGTTACCACACACTGAGTACACTGAAACTATACTGACCAACTTTATAATAATTTTCATTTTCTGACATACTTTAAAAGACAGATGTAGCAGGGCTGGAACAGACCATTCAAATTTATAAAGTAACTGTCTCCTTGCTTATCTTATATGTTTATCTTTACTGCTTACATATTCAAAACAAAAAGCTTTGATCATGCATTTTAGAAATTGGCTTAATTTTCATCAGTCACTGTAAAGTCAGTGTGTCCTCAAAGACAAACTACTTACACGCAAGCCGAAGTAGAGTAGGAAGAACACATTGAAAGCCATGTCAATCTGTAATGTGAAATCTTTGTAGAAATTCTGGCAGGATTCTATTGGGCTATTTGAAAGAAAAAGAAATCAGAGTAAATTGTCAGTATATGAGTTTCTGCTCTGGTAAGATTTTTAAGCATTTCTTTTAAAAGCCTTGATTCAGAAGTTACACTTTTGTTTTTTCCCCCAGTCATTTACAAGATACAAGCAAGCATTTCAAATGAATTATTTCATTCAGTCAGTTAGTCATTCGTACAGTCTTAATATTCACCTGTTCAGGTAATATCTGAAAATTAACATGCAGATACCTTTAAGAAAAGACAAGCAGGAAAATACCGTAGGATTCCTTAACCCCACATTAACCCTTAAAGAACTGACTTCTTTCTATAGGATACATACCTAGTGCATTTTAGGAAGAAACCCAACAGATATACAGCTACAGTAAAACATCAAGTGTTTTAAATTTATGTTGCAATTTAAAACTTTAAAAAAGGAGTAGAAGTTGCTTAGGAACATATTACTCATTAGCAACGTGGAGCACTTAGTCTTATAGAATCAGTTGTTTACAGTAAGTTATTGTTTTGCTTTTATCTTGTTTTTACTGTTTATATACTTGATATATGGTACTGTAAAGCTGAGTAGAAAAGCACCATAGTCCACTGGTAAAACTAAACAGGAAAACAAATTGAAGAATTTGAAGCAGTACTGTAAGGGTTAATTTCTGCATGCAGGTTAATTAGATACCTTTCTGTGTGTCAGGCAGCCATTGCAAATTCTTGCTTACTATATTATGCTTTATTTAACAGTGGGACAGTTCCAAAGCACACCCTATACAAACTGGTACTTTAAAAATATACTTTATCTAAGGAAGGGCTAACTTCCAGGAGCATGATTAGTGATTTATTTGTGAAGTTTGTCAAACAAGTTGGTGAAGCCACAGAACAATGTTGAAGTCACAGACTGAAGTGAAAGTAATCTTCCAATATATGCTTATGTATATACTACATATACATAATGTCCCACTATACATACATACATGTGCACATATATTGTAAATGATCACATATTCATCATAACCAGCTAAGTGGAAAACAAGAATGTTGATCATTTGGAACCCTAGAAAATATTCTAACAGAAAAGAAGAAATTCTTTGACTTCACAGGTTAAATAAATCACTGAATGTGACTATAATACCAGTTAGTATAGCTGCAGCTCTGCAAATATAATGCTAGACTGCTCAACAAGCAAAATTCTATGCATTATGAATGTCAGTTACCTAATTTAAGGCATAAAAGAAATTACAGGGGCTAATAGGTCATTACACATGCAGCCATGTTTTCCATTCCTTGTATACATTACAGGTCACACAAGTTAAGTACAGCATGCCCTCGCTTGGCTTTAGATGCAGAAATGCATACAGCAAAATTCTTCTTGATGTACAATAGCTTTATAATTTAAGAAGTTTCAGTGACACAGAAAATTAAATTAAATTGTTGAAAAAAATTATTTATAAAGACACTGAAGTTATGAAATACTTCTTTTATAAATCAAAATTTATTTAGAAAAGCAGAAGAAGGGAAGCCAAATGTTAACACACAGGACAGAAAACAGCATCTTGTACTTTACAAATATGTTTCTTGCTCCAAGGAATGAATGAAATCCAATAAACCAGAATGCTCAGTTTCTGTATGGCATTACTGAGAGTAAAGTATTTTGTTACAACAAGGTAGGCTACATGCTGAGTCACTATGTACCCTATCAACAGGAACCACAGGAAATGCAACAGAAGCAGAATTAACAATCCTGTACCAACACAGAAGCTGGGACCCCTAACTCAAGGTTAAGTACTCATAAAAGCTGCAGGTATTCAATGGACCTAATGGAACTGCACAAACTTTTAACCAGGACAGAGATAGCTTCATTGACTCTAACAGCAATTGGGTACTTAGCTGAACTTAACATTAGTGATAAGGTTGCAGCTAACCTGTCTCCTTTTGCACCATTGTCCTCTACAAAAACTACAAAATCTGACAAATTAGTTAATACATAATACATAAGCATTGCGTTTACAAAATACATGGTAATATTAGCCATGCTTAACAGTGGAGCACCATCCCAATTCAGGACTGCTGCTTACGAATACCTCTGGTGAGCTAATCTCACTGTTAGTTCTCTTCCTAAAGCATTCTTCATTTCAGATAATGAAATTTTTAAGTTAACCACCGAAACAACAAATTAATAGTCCAATCCTTTTTTATTTTTGATGAAGACTGTCAGAAAGGCACATCACTAAGGCTAAAGAAACTGGTTTTTCATACACTCAGGAAGGTTTATAAAACGCTTTGTTTTTCAAATTATGTTTTGGTGATATTACTCACCAAACTTGTAATGCAAACATAAATACAAAGTATACTTGATTTGAAGCTGGTGGCTTTATTCAGGTCCGTGTTTATGTGACAGCATTCGCTGCAATTGTGTGCTAACACTAAAAAAAAAGGTTATGTATAGATGGCTGACAGTTTGCCAACTCTGCAGTAAAGACAGAGCCTTACCTGTATTTGCTAAGTAGGCACTAATCCTCTGTTAATTTTATTCGTTCCTCTCATCCTCTTTCAGCATTTTAGTTTCACACTAACTTTATTTACCTGTTCTGTTTATTAATACAGCATTTTTATGGCAATACATGCTCTTACAGAGCCCAGCAATAAAGGTATCGTAGGCATAAATTAATTCAGTGAACAAAAATAACTACATGAGAATTAAGTAAATTACTTTAATTTACACAGATAAGCCTAAATTTTGATAAGATGTTCTCAGCTCCACTAGGTCTTCTCTGCAGTAGGCGCAGAAGCTGGCACTATGGAAACATTTTACTACAACTGAGCAAATGAATGAAGCACACTTTCACTTGAAAAGAAAAGAACTTTCCACTGTTCAGTTAACCACTGTGGTCACTAGTTTCTTTGTATTTTTTATTATTCTCACTTGTTTCTGGTTTGTTTGGAATGTTTCAAATGCATTGAAACAGTTATACTGGAGTTATTCTCTGTATAGTCATATAGAACAAGTGGGAAAGGAAAAAAAAGGGCATGCATTTTAATGCTTCCTGAAATTACTTGTTCTCATAAGCATAACATATGAAACTTCCCACAGAAGTCTTCAGAAAACGTTTCCAGGGTACTGCAAAGCAGCTAAGTTGAAAACCTCAAGAGCGTTTTTCCTGTATCATTTCACCTCTTGATTGAAGCTGCGCAGTCCATTTTTAATTGCAGCTCAATATCAATCTGTGCTATAGTGCAATCACTGTCATGTCTCAATACCACATAGAAGTAAAAGGAAGCATTTCCATTAATCTGTTAATTAAGACTTTATGCCAGTGTTGTCCATATCCAACTCTGTATTTGAAGTAACCATCCAATATGCAATTTCCAGCTCTGTATTCCAGTCCTCCTATGTAAGGAAATGGACTTGTATTTTTGACACATTATCATGTCTACGTAAACTTAATGTCCTCCCATCTCTTCCTCTCAATGGGAAAGCCTAGATGACTATCCATTTTAAATCATATTAATCTGGTTTACAAAAGATCTCGATAAGAAATGCTATGCAAAAGATATACACAATTCCTTAAAGAAAAATGACTTGCGCTGTAATTTCAGCAAAGAACTGGTTTTAGTATCACATAGACTTCTACATCTTTGGAACATTAAGAAGTTACTGAAAACTTTAGATATTGAGAAAATTGTCTGAAATTAATGTCTTAATTTTTCTGAAACAAATTTATCTTCTAAATAATAGTAAAGAAAAAGCTAAGCCCATTATTCCAATCAGATAAGCTATTATATAATAAGTTAAATAAAAAGTAAAATTGAAAAAGTTGGAACTAAAAAAAGCAATCATTACAAACTTAATTTTTCTGAGAAAGAAATAAAATCTCATACTGTGAAAGGATATATCTTCATTGTTCATGAAAATTCTTAATTAGTCCATTACATGAAAAGATAGAATGATGTTCATTTTCTTTCAGAAAGAAATTTTAATAATAATAGTGAATTTTATGATCAGTGATAATTATGCAGTGAAATACCAGTACAGGTGGCTAAAATATAATCAATGCACATACATAATGAAGGGAAATTATTCAATATTTAGAAAGAAAGTTCTTCAGTGTTTTATAATTTGCAGACATTCCACTCTGTGTTTTCAAATTTGAATTTAATTAATATCTATTAATTTTGTCAAGCAGAATTGTCTAAAGTTACTCCAGATACCAAATTTTTTTATTTTAAGATCATCTGTAATACCATATTCCCTCACATTTAGATAGAGGGGAAAAAAAAAGAGGCAAGATTACAAGGTTTAGAATTAAAAAAAAAAAAGTTTAGTACAAATTTGATATTACAGTGTCAATTTGTACCCCTTTAGTACATATTTTTAACAATACAGGGAAGGTAAATTATAGGGTTAATGCTTAGCTGATTAACTGCATTTCAATGACATAGTGACTAAGTACAATACCAAGGAGAAAGCCAGATGTTTCATTTCCTAAAAGTAATGTTCTTTCCATCAAAACCAGTTTCTATTCCTTTAACTCTAGTTAATTTGTACTACACAGAATGGAATACACTGTTAAATAAATCTTCTTTACGTAAGCAGGCATGAACGTATAGAAAAAAACAAATTTAAATAAAACAAAAAGATTAAATAAGAATAAAAGGTATTTAATGTCTCAAGGTGACAAAGAGTGTAATACCTTTCCTCTTCAATGGTTTTCATTTTTTAATCAAATCAGTCACAAAATTTTCTTGTGAGAGATACATATATAGACCTTCTAAGTGCAAGACAGCTTGTTAAATTCCTGTTTATAATGCCTTCCTTTGAATTGTAACATCAATAAGCCAATTACATTTTTGATGGTAATGGTCTTAATTATCTCACTGTCACTTGACATGCTGCCATCTACCAGCAGGGAAGCTTTGTTACTAGCATTTTCAGATAGTACTACAAGATACACAGTAGAATCTAGAGCCTTTTCTCCCCACAAGAGAAAAGCAGTCAGCTGGATCTGAAAAATGATTTAATGAAGGCCAGAACCAGCTTTACGTGCAGCAAATCCTGCCACGAAACTTACCACAGCCCTAAGACTTGGGATCCATAAAACTCCATAGGACCATTACATCTTGTTATATTTTCTAAGTTCTGCGTACCTGGAGGCTGTGAGTGAAGAATGTACCATCCCTTTCTTGCTGAATTTCACAGACACTTCTCACTTAGTAATAAGTCCATTGATGGTGCTGTGACCATTTCCTTTTACCTTCTTATTTGGACAATGCTAACAATATATTTCAGCTATTTTTGAGCATTCAACCTCCTCTGTCTAAAGCTGTGTTTCTCCAATGCACGCACATATAAAAACAGAGAGCTTTCTGCTACCAACACATTTCAGCAAAGCTTCTGTTCTTGTACACATAGTCGAAATGCTGACAGTGCATGGCTGCCTTTTATCTTTTTATTGTACCTTCTCCCTGTCCAGTCTCCACATTACCTATCATTTTCTCCTTCCTGTTCCTTCAGAAAGCTTCAGACAAATATTTCTGTACTTTTCCTTGGGACTTCGACAAACACAATTTTCAGACTCTCTGTTCCAACTGACCTTTTCATAATGGATTAAACAAAGATTTTCAGACTTAAAAACTCCAAAATTTCAGTATGCAATGAGTTTTCATATTTAATCTACACCTTACTTTGTTCCACCTCCATTCCTGCCTCTTCAACGCTTGCTTCCAAATACAACTTTCTCTTTCAGTTTCTCTTTCGAACTATTTATTGACCTTAACTTCATAGACATTAAGCCAAGTCTTAGAATCACACCAACACTCAGTATCTTCATTCAAATTTAAAATAAAATCGTAAAATATAAATTTATTAAAGATTTTTAAAAAATGAACTGTTAAAAGACTTCAAATATTTCTGGGATGACTTCTTAATTTGCAAGGTTGCAAGCACACTAAGGGAGCTGTTCTTCACATATGTACCTCTCCTTATTTCTCTTCCTCATTGCTATCACAGCATCTTCTGCTATTCTTTTAAGCCTGACAGATCACAAGCTGGCACTACAATATTATCCTTCTAGTTCTAATCTAATTTAAAAATACATCGTAAGTCATCTGTTCTGCATATGCTTTCTACTAAGTACTTCTATATTATGTCCATAACTCACAGGGGAACTTTGACAAACTTACAAACTTTCAGTCTAATGTGAGGTAAAACTTCCTCATCGTTTTTTTTTTTTGTTTGTTTTAAACAAAAAACACCGTCAGAAGTAATAAGCAACAACAAAAACAGACCAATACATTGGTGTAAAAGTATTATTTAGTAAAGATTTTTCTAAGAATCAGATATTGAGACGTACTAGGTTTCTACGTGCTTCATTCACTTTCTTGTTTTCCTGATTCATGTGGTAGAGGCTTAAAAGCTTTGTTTTTTTTTTTCTCTGATTGCTGATTTGATTTCAATCTAACAACATATCTATACAGACATAAATCTGGCATGGAATCAAACAAATTTATTCACATTTCACAAAATAAAATAATATTTATTTAATAGCGTATGTCTGCTTTCCTGCTTCTAAGTTAAGTTTTTTCCAATTACAAAAAAATTTTGGCTATGTCCTTGAACAGAATTTGCTGAAACTCTAACCTGCAAAAAAGTCAAGAAGATTTTTTTTCAATCAAATTCCACAATGATAAAAATTGTTATGAACTACTTTTCATAACAGAAAATAAGTACTTGTCACAAATAATAAGAGACTGTCGCTTTACAGTTTCTAATGCAAAATTAATTCAGTTTAGAAACTGAAATAGAGAAAGAATTCTATTGGGAAAGACAGAGACCAGTAATTCAAATTTTTTGGCACACTCATATATTAAGAGTGAAATTAAATTCGCACAACTACAGAAGAAAGGTATACTAAGTCACTTCAGATGTGTAAGATGTTTCCTGGCATAACTCATCTGACTTTTACAGAGTTATATACAACTGACTACACATCTACAGACAAAAATAAGTAACTTTGATAGCACTTAGTTTACACAAATGAACTAATGCAACTCAGTGGTGATGCAACTGTCTTCTCCTGGGGCTAAGTTGTGAAAAATATGTAAATAAGGAACAGAACAACTAATTCAATGCCTGTGCTTGGCTTAATATGACCATATATTCTGCAATCTCATCTGTCTTTCCTAGTTGAAAAACTACTTCCCAGTATAATGTTGTCAGACTTCATCTTCCTAACTCAGATTTTTGATGAATTTTAAGTACATCATGCTTATGCATTTGCTACTGTAGTAAACTGTAACCACAAAACTCAAGCAAAACAAAGTTCTTATCTTCTCTGTCTATACATTAAGGCTGCATATTAGTATGTTAAAAATAATCTTCTCATTTTTACATTGAATTGGTGGGAACTGCAGACAATATGCACATCAAAATTGCTCACTTTGAAAATGATGTATTTCTTACTATCATCAAGCTGTACGTTCTCTATGGCTGACAGCATATGCCTTCTCTAATTACTGACAGGCACAAACAACAGGGAGATTCTTGCAGTAGAGAATCTAAGTACTAAATATGTGTAAGCAAAAATCCCAGCACCAATCTCTGTAACTTTCCTAGGTTCCTTAAGGTACTTTGCACTTCCTTGCAAAATACTATGTTACAATCTCAATCCTGCCTAAGATCCTGCATGTGAAGAGCTCTGCTGAGATCGACATGGGTAAAGTACATACTATTTTACTTTGCATTAGTTTTGTAAATTGTGTACCAAAAGCTGAGGGCACTAGCAATTGTAAATAGTATTTACATTACCTTGAGAAAACAATCTCACTGATGACATCATTCTAAAATAATGATTCTAAAAGAACAATCCCAGAGAACACAATTAAAGATTTTGTGTGAATTTACTGGCATATTAAAGAGAAAAAATCCAGCATACTATTCCAACTAAGATTACATTATTACTCATTTTGACAATACTTAGGAAGCCACTTGAGTTAGCTACAGTAATGCTGTTAAATTGCACATGCTATTTAGTAATGTTGGCAGTCTTGCATGTTTCTACTCTGTAATAAGATCCCTTTCTATTTCTTTTTGTCTGATTATATGATTTAATACAGTTTTTCTTTAATACTCTTTATCAAAATGTGTCAAGGACTTGTAGCTGTTTACTCTGGAGAAGAGAAAGTAATTGCAGACATGAAAAGAGAAAACTGCTACATGCTTCTAAAATAAGCCCTTTGCTACAATTGTACTGAATGGAACAATGAAAATTAAGTTAGTCAAAAGTATACCAGAGACATAAAACCTTTTTGGTAGAAACATACAGCCGGTCCGAAATGAACTCTTCAGGGAGAAGAGAGAGTATCAGCTTTTTTAAAATCATTGGCAAATAATACTTTTCAATTACAGATACATGGACTACTTACAGTCCCAAGGATTATTTAAGAATGATCTCTAGCTAGTGAAAACTGTGCAATAAAATGATTTACATATATTACATTTCTAATATTTCCTATTCCTGTAGGAAAGAACCTAGAAGAATCATAACTCTGAGGAAAGTGTCCATATGAATAAATGTACAGCAACTCATATGTTGCAGCAGGAGGAGTGGATGACTTCCTGACATGTCTTCTTGTTCTCTTTCATGTGCTTGTATTTCGTAGTTTCTGTCTTTTGAAGCTACCTGAAGGTGTTTTCAATACATATGAACTTTTTTCAAGCTTGAAATTTTCATGGCCCACCATCATTGTCAGTTTCTAGCTCTAACTACTCCTCCATCCTAGCACCTTTAATCTTTTTATTTTGCTGATGTTTCTGTCTAACTTCTACGCCTTCCTCACCTGACTGCACTCTGTGGAAAGAGTTGCAATCGGAGGATATCCTCACCTATTTATGACTATATGTTGAAACTATTAATCATTTCACTTTTGTGTATCATAAAACTGAGATCCAATTTTTTGCTTGATGCATATAACAAATATTAATTTCTCCAAATGATTTTATGGATTCATTCTATGCTTCTTGCTAGCTTACATAAAGTTAAAAAAAAAAAATAAAAGTCTTTTCCTATGAAATTTACAGTCTAAATTCAACTATCCTATCTGAAAACATTAAGAGTAACAGATGAATTCAGGTCTTAAAAAATGTACAGTTCATTCATCTGATTGTCCTTTCTGGAATTTCAGTCCCGTGATACCCTAGTTGACAAAAAAATAACTTCCATCAAGTTTTGAATGAGAAGTAACAAAGTTGAACCTAAGGTACACTTCTTGGCTTTAATGCCAACGAATAACTTAACTGAGCAATGAAAGCCACAAAAGTACTAAAAAGTGACCAATAAAGTTTAGTGAACGTATAGTTTTTACACAGATCTACTACACATGCAGTAATATTTATATTATGTTATACTGTGTTAATTACAGTTTTAGAGATTCTAATACACAGTTCCATCAGGCAGAAAATAGTCTCACATTTTCAAGGCGTAAATGTAAATATGAACAATATGTCTATAGTCCTTCTAAAACCTAATCAAACCAAAACAAAAACACTCCATAAAGGTAGAAAACATACTAGCCCCAGGCAAATTTTAATCATTTTGGATTCTCTCTCTGTCATTCTTCACAAAGACCTGTTACCTTTATCTACCCTATTAACACTGGGTCCTTCAAACACCTTTGTAACCTAATACCTAAGCTAGACATAAGGTGCCATAAATCTCATCTATATTATTATGAAACAAAATAATGCAGCTTAAGCATTCTAAAACTCATTTATCATTTATCGTTTTATCCATTTCCTTTAAAAAAAAAACAAACAAACCTCATTTTCCTGGCGAGTCTTTATTATACCTATCTTTTAAATTAAAGAAAAACTGCATGTATGCATTGTGCTGTCTATCAGTGTGGCTTTCCATGTACATTTAACTATTACTTTTCACGTTCTAGAGAGTGTTCATGTCCTAACTGTTCCATCTATGGGACTTGACTGTTTACTAGCAGTCTTAAGAGCAGATTACCATGTTCTTAACGCAAAATGCTGATCCCAAGAAAGACTGTGAAAAGAAAAGCCACATCACCTTGCAAAAAATAAAAATAAAAATCAAGAAATTAAAAATAACTCAACTCTTTCCTAATTCAACAACTTTTCAGAGAAGAAAACTAGACTGGAGCTTGAATGACAGTCACAAACACAGTGACATTGTTAAATGACAAAGGCAAAGCCCTTTTTCAGCAGATTAATGGCAGTACATCATTCATTTTTAGCAGTCACTTTATCACCATTAATAAATGGAATAAGGTATTGCCAACACCTGTGGCAGTTGCTTAAATCAATTATCACAAGCCCGGTATAAAACCACTTCACATCAATGTAAGAAGAGCAATATAATGATGTAAAAAAATGAGTACATAGCAGCACTTTTTTTTCTAGCACTATCTCAGCATGGCTTGCAAACATGCACGTTGAAGTCCAACACCTTTTTATCCTGACTGCTGTGCATGGAAACATGGATGTGTAGTCAACGATTACACACTGGGTCAAAAATGGACTGGTGTAGTAATAGCCCATTTTGCACTTATTTCAGGTGCAAAACTGCAATGCTGCCCTATAGATACACATCTGACAAGTTTGATATTCTTAGAAGAATTGTCCTTCTTACAAGAAAAACAAAAGATTAATAAACAAAACAAAACAAACAAACAAAAATTACGTAGGATCTAGGAATAAAACAAAAATCAAAAAGTAAATCTTAGGTAATCCTGAATAGCAGATAGTGTCAGGACAGCAAGGTAACAGCATAAGGGTGACATGACAACAGCTGCAGATTTGAAATCATTTCCCTTGTTTATTGCTTTGATTATGTTGCATTATATCAGTTACTTGCTTAAAAGTAGAGAGTAAAAAGTACATTCTGGCTTTATGTATGCATATGTCTGTCCATAATTAAAAATTTTCATACATCATAACATTTTATATTATTTGACCTCAAAATGAAGTATAAATAATTGCATTTACCACTTCAAATTTTTATTCGTAGATTTGTTCTGTCAAAAGAGACACAGAATGTAACCTCTGATTACATACTCTTGATGGTTGCTCTGAACAACAATGCCAAAACTTGTGCTCAGGCAAAATGTTTCATGTCACGTTCCAAAGTGTTTGTTTTGAAATTACATGGAAACAGTAGGATAAGCATTAAATTATATATTAAATCATATCTTCTACTGTGCTGACATAGGATTTACTTGAATACGATTTAGAACACATGAATAATCATCTGCTTAGGATTGTCAGTCTCTTTGGCAAAAAAAGAATCGGCACAATGTTACAGTTGTCTGTATGAAACTTCATTTTAGTGTTGTTTTGTAAACAAATACAAATGCAAATTAATTTGCAAGATACTTTGTAGCTTCACTTCAAAATTCTTCCCAGATTTTGACCTTCAATAAATACAATCTTACCTCTTGTCTCTGTCACCTGCTGCTTAAATTGATAGGGAAAGATTTAACTTTCTGAACACTATCAGCATCATTCAGATCTTTTCACAACAGGATGATTGGAACACTCATTTTTCCCACACTTGAATCACACTATGATTGTCTATTTATTCCATAAACTACTGGAATATGCTGGAAATCTTAAATATATAGACCTGGCACATATACATATTAAGATCTATTCTTTCTATACTTTACTAAAGATAAGATTAATTTACATTTGCTCAGCTTTCTATAATTTCATGGGTTCTTTTAATTCCAGTTCATGCACTTGATGCTTAGGCTGCATTCAGTGTATACACCATTATGGTAAGCACATTGGCATGCACAGGCAATACAAGAATAGATTATAATTAATCCCATAAACAACCAAAAAGGGTGAAGTTGCATCATGCAATGAAACCACAGCTTGGCCTGGACTGCCATGCAGAAAAAAACCTACATCAATGAGTCTGCAGTACGGCTCCTAGGTAAGAGTCGATACGAAAGAGGTGAGTTATTTCAGCAATGAAGTCACAGGCTGAAAATGTTTATACTACAGTAAACAAAATACTGCACATAGCACCAGTATTACTGTCTGGGGGAAAAAGATGTTTGTAGAGGAGGACAAAAATGATGAGGAATAAGAGAAGGAAGAAGTATAAATTACAGTAACAAGTCCAAAATCCAATCTGCCATTTTTCATAAGCGCGTTGTCATTTCATTCAAAATAATCTCATTGGAGCTTTCAAAGAAAATCTTAATTTTCAATGTATTTTGAAATAAAACATTAATGAGGTAAGGGTAATTTCAAAAGATCCATAGTGTTCAGTAACTGATGAATAACTGAAGATATTAAATGAATAGATATGCAGAGATGAAACTTTTTAATGTAGTGTACAGGATCTAAACACAACCTTCACTGATTTGAACACATAACATATTGGACTGAAAGAATAATGGTAATATAAGTAATGTATTGTTATGAATGATTGATTTAGCCACTTTCTGCTGCTTTTCTAATAAAAGACATCTTTCTGCTAAATAAGTCTTCTATTTGTTTACATTTTTCCAAAAATACTGATTATTCTGAATTGCTTTGACTTTATTCACCTCCATAGTTGTAAATGCAAAAATACAACCTAAGCTGTAGGGACACAGCCTGGCTTCTTTTAAGACATGTTTACTAGACCCTATATTTCATAGCCTGATTCCAGTAACCTCAGAACACACACAATCAGCTAGTTAATTTTAATACAACCGTCATATAATAGATTCTACTCTGTGATGGAAGCAGTGTGACATTATGTGAATGTTTCACTGTAGAAAAATTTGCTTTGTATTTTTCAATAGGTTTGTTGGCTACTGAACATTTTCCCATAAAAGACTTCCTACAATTAAGTGTAATTATTTGTATAACAAATCACAAATATACCAGACAATCATGTGGGGCAGTAATCCACAGAATATCAAAAATAGATTTATAAAAAAAAAACACTACAGTTTTATTTATTGTACAAAGAGTTTCACAGAAATGATTACTGTACCAGATGCAGAACAGAAACACAGAGTTACAGGGGTTAGAAGGGACCACTGGAGATTGAGTCCAACCCACCTGCTAAAGCAGGTAACCTATAATAAGCTGCACAGGTAAGTGTTCACACAGGTCTTGAATATCTCCCTAGAAGGAGACTCCAAATCACTCTGGCCAACCTGTTCTGGTGCTCTGTCACTTCTATAATAAACAATTTCTTCCACATGTTTGTATGGAACATAGCATGTTCAAATTTTAGACCATAACTCCTTGTCCTACCACTACGTACCACCAAGAAGAGCCTGGCTTCAACCATTTGCCTCCCACCAACCTTTAGATATTTATTAACATTTATCAGATTCCCTCTCAGTCTTCTCTTTCCCAGGCTGAACAGACAGGGGTTACTCAGCCTTTCCTCATAAGGGAGATATTCCAAGCACATATGCTTTGGGTATGTTCATTTTTACTCACTGTTACCATTTATGAAATATTTATCTTTTTATGTAGTATATTTCCACAAAAGTTTAGATCAAAATAAAAATCAGCACAATTGATAGTAGAAATTATTTTCTTGACTCCTGAAGTTGATCAGGAGAAATGCAGGAAAACCCGTCAGCATCTTTTGAATTTGAAAGGTACAATTCTTAAATAGCAACATATGCATTAAGTTTCCCTTCTATCCTTCTCACAGGAAGTCACAAGTGGTACTACTTTTAGCCAGTGTGCTATTTAACGAGGCTAAAAAGACATTTCCTTAGTTGTCTATGGAAAATGTGGACATCTTCTTTATGGTATCCAGTAAAAACATTCCTCAAAATGCTGATAAAACACACAGCTTGCCTTACTTCTACAGTCTAGATTGTATGTGAACATACCTATTAAAAAAACAAAATTAGAAGAATCAAGTCCTTGGTGTCTGCTACTAATGCAATACAAGATGACAGAAACTACAAATGTGAGATATCTGAAGATTAGTTTAACATAGATCTCCAGTACCGTTATTGTCATATGATCAGTGGCTTTGTTATAAAACCAGCTAATCTTGTGAAATCAAATATTAGGTATAAAAAGAGAATCAGTCTTCTGTTTTCAGATCATTGCTATAAACTCACCTTAGAAAAGTCTCTCTGCTTCAGGTGGAGAGAAGCTATCTATCATTGATTTCCTAACAAGAAACATGACAGAAGTTTCTCCATTTTTACATAATCAAAAGCCATAACAACTTCATAAAATTTTGTTGCAAATAAAAATTATAATCATTATAAAGGATATCTAATGTTGAAACAAAATGACCACAGCTATCGAATTCTAGTACATTAATGGAATTTGCTTTCAATTCCTCCCAAACTCTGAGTATGAAACGCCTTTAATAAAACATCTACTGGGTGAAGTTTATTTTAACAAAACATACATCTGATTGATTATAGTTTTCTATTTTCTCCTATGCATTCTGTGATGCACAGCAAAGAAATCAGATGGATCAAACTACAGTTTTGATGTTGTAAATATATTTGCATATTTACTCCATGGATTTCACCTAGCTGATTCAGAAGCAGAGTTAAGCATCTTAACTTTTTTTAAACAGTGACTTAAAATACCAAAAGACAAAAGAAATTTTGCACTGCTAGGAGTATCAAAAAATGAACTACTCCTTTTAAAAACAAGACTGTTGTATTCAGAGCCTTCTCTTATGCAGATGTTTAAAACAGGCTAGAAGTAGACACTTCAAATTTTTAGATATCTTGTTTCAATTGTAAATAGCACTTACAAATACAGAAATATATCAAACAATCATCAGTAATAACTAATAACAATAAGTGTTAACCTTAAATACAGATAGCAGTAAGAATAGTAAAGAAAATGTTTCTAATAAGAAATTTTCCTTCTGACTTCGGAGGGAAATTTTAAACCCGCTGAATTCTCCTTTACTTGCTTTCAATACATCTGAGCTTTCAAAAGAAGCTATGAAGATAACACTATTCAACATGCCACATTCATTATTTTTATTAAATTTGTGAAAGGTAAAGGTTGGTATTTTATGGAAATCTAATGATTAAAACTCCCTGTTACAAATGAAAGGATGCAATTTATTGCATACTACATATACCATACTCTTGGGAATGTACATTTTTCTATTGTTATTTCAATTATTTTTTCTGCTGACATTTCACAAATTCATTTCCTTTTTCTTAGCAGATGCATTGCTAAAATAACATTCAAATTCAAAAAAGGTAAAATTATGTTCTATTTAAAAATCCTTCCTTATTTTTCTAAGACTAAAACAAAGACAAAACATCAAAGATCAGTGCATTTAAATTTTAAAAAATATATTATTGAGACTGACATATGTATTGATTATATAAATTCACAAATACTGTTTCAATAAGGAATTTGAAAAAAAAATTATCTATACTTTCAATAAGTAGAAATTAACTGAAAAAAAAAACAGATTTTCACTGATTTTACAATAGTATTCACTGACTCAAAGAAATTAATTTACTCATAATGTGATATTAGAAAAAATAGCAGGCTATGGATAGTATATTTTTTTTTACTATAATGGAAGCACTTGAGCTCAACTATTAAAATGAAGACTTGCAACAGTAGTGCAATAAGCATCTGTATTCTCAAGATTAAAATCATCATTCAAACAATAATATTGCAATTGCATTATATCACATGCAGCAATAGAAATAAAAACTCTCTAAAACATAACTGTCATAGGATTTGCTTTGTAGTAGTCAAGTAGTCAAAAATAAAACCATTATTTGTTATCTCTGTATTCCACAGTACAGAAAAAAAACTAACTTCAATTAGAATTTATTCTACAAAATTACATCATACTTTGATAACTGCTTAATGAAAAGAAAATGATTTACAAATGATTAACAGTTTAAAAAAAGATTTTTCTTTGAAAATGCCCTTTTCTAAAATACCAAAATCATACTTAAGTGACAGCAGAATGAGATTATCTATACATTCTACATCTATACTCCAGTTCTGAGAGTTTGGAAAGAATAATATAAAATTCAAGGAACAATTTATCTCTTGACAATATTTAACACTGGAGCACAAAGAATTACAGTTATGATTATATACACTGGTCTGAAGCTGGGAAAGAAAGATGGAACAAGAGCAAATATGAACTTCCAGATGTAGAAACCTCATATCACAGATCATGCACTGAAACTGTTACTGAGAACAATCTAATTTACGCATCTCCAGATAGAAAAACATCAGCAAATTACTCAAAAGTGAAAGGGGGGGGGGGGGGGGGGGGGGAAACACTGAACGAAGCTGATTTAACTGGAAAAGCATAACTGGGTATCTAACTTTGAAGCACAGCATACACAGAGCAGAATCTCAGTATACAGCTAGGAAGCCCGGATGATGTGTTCACATAATTAAGAAATACTGCATTAAAAAAAAAATCAAATCAAATTAATGAAGTGATCTGAGAATTATTTCACAAAGTTGTGGTAACATAGTTATTACTATAGTCTATATGACCCCATTCTAATAATCTTTGGAATTGGTTTCAATTTACCAGGTAGCTTAATTAGTGGGTTTGAGTAACCTCTTTGAGTAAGGATGTCCATAAATTGAGTTACTAATGACAGGCGAATACCAGGTGACTAGATTCCATTTAAAATATTTCAAATAATTACAATGGCACTGCATATTAGTTACCAAATCAAACACACTAGAGTTCCA
This sequence comes from Oreortyx pictus, assembly GCA_036925125.1. Lineage (NCBI taxonomy): Eukaryota > Metazoa > Chordata > Aves > Galliformes > Odontophoridae > Oreortyx > Oreortyx pictus. The sequence goes on along the minus strand of JAUPFR010000008.1, from coordinate 14,180,614 downwards.
GATTTTCCCTACGTGGTCAAGCTCATTCAATTCACATCAGACATTTGCCTTTATCACAGAATTCATCTAGAGAAAGGCCATCATTCCCGGGACTTAACAGTGCCACGAGACAAGTCTTGGGATACTGTGTTAAAGCAGCTCTCAGGAAGTGCACTTAGTGGATATCCCTTTACACACAAGTGTGGACTGACACCAATCTGCCCTGATTGCTCTAGCTGCTTATCTAACTCACTTATTTTAAGCCCATTGCATTTCCTTCCCAGAAATTACTCTCCCCCCAGCCAGTCCCTCTCACAAAAATAAAGATAACCCCAAATCACCTCCCTCAAAACCACCCTTTAAGTATTACAGCATAGTTTGTCTGCCAGAGATTGCCTCTGTATTGCGCTTTTATAAGCTGTTATATCTACTGCTGACACAGCCGATCTATTACTCAGATCCACAGGTGCTTAAAAGATTGGCATGCAAGCTAATAATAAATTAAATTAAAAAAAAAAATAAATAAAAAGAGTTGGCAAGGTTACTGCCTAGCTGTCTTTTGACCAAGAAACTGCTGTTGCCTTTATCAACTGAAATGAGTTGCACCTGTAAAAGTACTTTGACTTCTGTGATTAAAGGTCAGACTGTTCATGTGTGTTACAGTGCAGTGACTACTCAGTTTTCCTTTCATTCACTACTTATCCTCACTCCTGCTCCCATTGCCAAGTCGAACTAGATACAAAAGGATATTCAACTGTAAATCAAGAAGAGTAAAAAAAAAATAAAAGTAAGCACAGAATACCCTACCTATAACACTTGCAACAGTGTTTTTTCTCTGCAAATAAATTAGCACAACAAATGCTAACAGATGTTAAGCTATAACAAGGGCAGAAACCTCTAGCTTTGCAAATGTATTTGCGATAGCATATACAACCACTGAGCAGGTGTTGAATTTTTAATTTATGAAAGATAGTACAGAAAATAAAAATAAAACCTAAATAGTTTTCTCTAAGTTAACATGGCAAAAGGTAATGAAAAAATAATAAAAAAACTCCTGAAGTAACATATCTGCATAAAGACATTTGCCAAGGTAAAGCATGAAATAACCTGGAAGCTTATATATCAAGGAGAGAAGAAGGACACATCAAATGACTTCTGAATGCAATGGCTGAGCTTCCATATCCCTGACTACAAGAATAAGCTAAAAACAAAGAACATATGAGAATTTTAAGCAATAACCTGTTTATGGAAGATAAGACACTATCAGAACATGATTTTGCAGCGTTATGGCTTTATGATACTTACTGGGAATACCATAAATACTATTACTAGAATATTCAAAACAGCTTTAATCACAAAACCATTTGTCTGAACTAGGAAGAACCTGAATCAAAGGGGGGAACTAAGGAAAGCATTTCTAATCCAGTGAGGTATTTCTTTAGAGGCAAATGCCTATATGGTCCAGTGGGCTGAGCCTCCACCTCCTACTGAATTCAGCACCCACTTATTGTACTGGACTCAGACGCTTATTTTTGGATACCAAATTTTGAAAAATTTTGAATATCACCTTGGGTACTAATATTTTGGGTATTTTTTACTTCTACAGCTGAATAGAAATATTTCCATTATTTTCTAATTTCATCATACTACTACAAGCAATAAAAAAACTCACCTGGGAGCAAAATTTATGACGCCTGCTTTTCATATGTCCTTCTAGCACTTCTGTACAGAAACATTCATTCTGGCTCTCTAGCAACAAGATCTTTGTACCTGCATTTAGTTCATGGCATAGTAATTCTTCTGCATTTCACTATATTAGAAATTCTTAATCTCTCATGTCCATGGCAAATCCTAAAGATGACACCCTGTAAAGCTAGTAAAATTAACATTTTTGATACTATGGAAATCAGCTACAACTCACATAACCCACAGAAACTTTGTTAACTAGATTTTCATCTGTACTATAAATCTTGGCACTATCTGAATAAAAGTAATCAGACTGACCTCATAGCCTACAGGAGGATTCCCTCATTTCTCAATGCCTGTTAGATGGAACAGAGAACCAGTATTCTGTAATTAATTCAACCTCTTCTAGCAGTCTGCATCTGACCCCGAGGCATTATAGAGGGTTATATTTATCATACACAACAGCAGAAACAATTTGGAGGTTATCAATTATTGCAACTTCAATCATGGTTTTGCAGTCAGACTAATCTTATGATGAATTATGGCCTCAGGAAAAATGAGAAACTGAAAGACATCTTCTTGACTGAGGCACTACTTCATTTCCATATCAGCAAATAAAAATATATATATGGAAGCGCAGAGATGGTTCTGTAAGTATCAAAGTTTGCAGTCTCATGTATTTGGAAAAGACATTCTAGCTCTATTCAAGCAAACATTTTGTTTATGTATACTTCTTCCTCTTCCCATAATGAAATAACTTTATTGCTAATATATTGCTGCATGAGAAAAAAAGTAAAATATAAAGTGTCCTAAACTATTTCCTTTGATTAGTTTTTGAGAAAAACTGATGAAAGTTTTCATGACAGCATTACAAGTCTACACCTGTATCAAGGAATGATATCAAGGCTGCAGTTAAAAAACTCTAGGAATTTAATACTGCAGAGATGCATAACTGAAGAGTGACAGACAACTCATCAAATTACATGCACAACTAAAATAAATTCTTCACATTCAAAATATGGATAGTTCTTCCTTTACAAAAGTGTTACATTGATTTGGCTGTGATATAGCCTGCCCACATACTAGACTAGACCCATATATTTAAACTAGACATCAAGAAAAAATTCTTAACTGTGAGGGTGGTGAGATACTGGAACAGGTTGCCAAGTGAGGTCATGGATACCCTCTCCCTGGAAGCATTCAAGGCCAGGCTGGATGAGTCTTTCAGCAGCCTGGTGTAGAGACAGGTGTCCCTGCCTAGAGCAGGGGTGTTGGAACAAGATTATTTTGGAGATCCCTTCCAACCCAAGTCATTCTGTGATTCTGTACAATAATTGTTTACAGTTTCCTCTTTTTCTGATAAGACAGGCAATGTTGTTGTGTTAAAGTAAATACCGTAAAGTAATTCAGAATCAAAATATTTTCGTGCTTCCACTACACTGTTTTCATAATAGATAAGCAGCAAATACGTACACATCATTCACTAAGAGAGAAGTTACTGTATTTTCACTGTAAAAGGGTGTCTTTAAGCTAATGTATATTTAAAAATCAGATTATTTTCTGCCCAGTCATTTTCCACTGCATATTGTGAGAGTGCAGGGACAGAAATAAGAGAAATGAAAGATTTAAAGTCTATGAAGGTGGCAGGAAAATGAAGGAGCATATGAGGTATTTAAAATTACGTTACAGATGCTTTTAATATTTAATATATAATATATAATAATAATAATTTAATTAACTGTATTTCAAGCTCATGGTGTTCCTAGAAATAACAGTGTAGAAATATATATCCATGCTCTAAAAACCACCATTGCTTTCCAACTTAGAGTAAGAAACTATTAAAAACATTATGACATACTAATGGACTACTATGTTTGATATTATGCTAAAATAAGTTAGGAGATCACTACCCAGGATGATTTCAGTAGATTTCATGGACAGTATTTTCAGAGGTTTCTCTAATTAATTCTTCAATCATTTTGACAAATTCAGCTAAAGGAACACAGCAACTCAGTTTTTCTCATTTCTATTTCTTTTATTCTGAGAAGAGTCAGGTTAAAGTAGATAACATATGGCTGCAGTTTTTATTGATAAGCATGCTCCCTCAAAATTGGAAACTTCACCTACTGGTAACATCATAAATACATGTATTAGTATTTGTGAAAACATATAGAAAAGTATGAATACAAAATATTATGCATCTTGAGACATTTATATCAATAAAAATTTACATATTTATAAAAATGGTCACATATCTGAAATAACTATTGAAATCACTTTGAGATAAATTACAATACCAACAGGTTTAGTTCTGCCTTTATACATTCTCCTCACATGATATGTACTTGCCATAGAACAGACATTTGAGAGACCAAAAAAAGGAAGAGTATTCTAGCAGATAAATCAGACTAAGAAACTAAATATTACGTTTATCCTAACACTGGACTTAGTGGATCACTTGAAATATGCAAATGAAGAAGGCAAGTTGGGAGGGAAAGTGTTCTGGCATTGTGAAAAAGATCATATATATATATATATATTTATCTATATTTTTTTATATATATAAAATGTATGCATTTAGAAGGTAGAAGCTCCACTTCTGTACAGCTCCTGCCCTTCATTACTCAAGGCAAGGAAAGGGACCTTAGATATAGTTTCACATAGATGTTACCATGACATACAAACTGACATTGTTCAGGTTTACACAAGGAAATCAAGAAAAGACAGTAGGATCCCAATATAAATATTCAGAGGACTTAATACTGAATATTTTTAATAAATTTTGTTGGATGTTCTGTATGTCAGAAGCCACTCAGCTTTACCAATTTACTTACAAAATGGAGTCAAGAAATTGGCATTTTAACTTAAGTATAATTTAAGTAATATAATGATACATAATACAATGATACGGTGCAGCTTTAAGGAAAAAAACAATCATTATCAACATAAACACTCAGTTTTTATTCTGATAGAATATTTCAGTGGGTACTTACTCAAATAATTAACATTCTATACCTTATTTTCTATTTGAATTCAGCAGTCTATCCAATACACTGATTCTTACTGAGCCTTTATTATATTAAACAGTGCTTCACTAACTTACACAGAGGTACTTACATCATTATAACCAGATCACACATCATTCTTCTTTTTGATAAATCAGAGATTAAGTACTTGAAATCTCCTACTCTATGCAATTTTCTCCAGGAATCAAATTTCTTATGCTCTCCAACTTCCACTTACTGTGACATTAAATAGTTCAACTGCAATCTCCACTATATCCTGTTACAGAATGGAGATAAAACCCCAAGCTTAAGATCGTTTATTTAGAGCTCTACAGCAGTAAAATAAGGTAGCTTTTTTCAGTGGAAGACATAATAAATAACACTGATTCAAATGTCATGCTTTAGATTGCATGCAGCTTGCACTCTCTTGCTTCTGGAAGTGGAAAACATTAGAAAATTGTTACAGCTTCTCAGACATACATTTCAAATCACACGTCAGCAAGCCACTGCAAAAAGCTTTCAGGTACCTATGCAAGTAGGAAAAAAATGAAAACTAAACACTTAGAACATTTTTTTTCCCTTAAGAAAGGCAGGCTTAAAAAAGGAATGCAGACATCCAGTTAACTGGTATAAATGTACTCAGTGTCCTGACAGCTTCACATTTAATAGAATAGTGCACACAATATATTCCTTGTACAATTAGACTGCTTACCTGCTAGACTTACATCACTCTCTGGGGCACAAATCAGACTGAAATGCTGCACTATGCAGTGACTCCTTACAGGATAAAAATGATGTAACTAACTACAGCTTTCATCATTTGACCCAGGAAAAAGCCTTACTTTTCCCCTTTTTGTCAGCTATAATTCTGATCAACTTATTATTTCTATATTAAAAAATGGGTGAAAATTGCATATAGTACTTCCTTACATGCATCTGGCATTTTCTTCTCCCTGTAGAAGTGTTAGAAAGTATGTATGAGTGTGCCTAGTCCTTCAATAGGAGAATACAGCCCGTTCTATTTTGGTCCTTGATTCCATAGGCCTGACTATAGTGTTTTCATACAGAGCCAAAATCATTACTGATGCAACCAACTCTTAGTTTTCAATCAGTAAAGAAAGACTGACTGGGTTTAACATTCAGTAACTGATCTAACAACAGCGATCTTTTGTTTCTGGCAATTTGTAGTCAAAACAATATCAGAAAGGAAAAAAAGGGGAAAATAATCAGTGCATTAGGTCAGGGTACTGCATTTTCTACTAGTCTCATGCTGCCTTAGCATATGAATAATTCTGTAATGGCTCATCACCAACATAAGGATAAGTATCTCAAAAGCAGATCCAACTTTTAACTGGTTATCAGTTTCTGGGGGGAAAAGCAAAACAAAACATATCCAAAAGCATTATCCATAAGAAAATCTGATAACCATAAATCACATCCCATTTCCAAATAAGATTCTAACTTTGGAATAACATTGATAAGTATAACCACTTTTCATAAAAAGAGGAGGTGCAGAGAGTGGAAATCTACTCATTAATGAACGTGCTTGAGCTAGGATGACAATGAGATGTCAAAAATCACCTTGTGAAGCTGAGGAATGTTTTCAGTTCCTCAGTCAACCATTAGTACTTCCTAAATCCAGGTTTCCCACCTGCCGCCTTCCACTTGGCTATGAGCTTCAGTTTTTTGGCAGCCTTATAGATATATGTTCATTGCTTGATATCAAAAAGTTAAAAGGAGATTAATCTATCTACCTACACCTTTACTGTCCCTTGCTCTTTGTTACTGAATGCAAGACGTTCCAGGGTACAAAATCATAATAGGACAGTATCTTCAGCATCTAAACGTCTATATATTACAATGAATTAAACATAGTTTTACAGATTATATATTTCATCCTTTTAGTCAATTTCCTATCTTCTTTTCTCTCCTCACTTTAGTTAATTCATTGAATAGCTGTATGAGACAAGGCATGTCTAACAGGATACTACATAGAAAGAACCAGTCAAGTGCACACCTAGAATGAAATGTAACATTTATGATGTTTTCAGCCTCAGAAGTTCAATTGCAACAGCTTGTATGAAGAACTACTGCAGTGACTTGGAGATGAGAAGACCATTCAGTAATGCATAAAAAGATCATTTAACCTGGCGAAGACTGGGTAAGTATGATTTCTCTGCATTCACTGCAGGTTGGCACGATGTAGGGACCGAGTTCTATTCCAAGCAATTTAGTCAGAAGAAAAATAACTATTCACTGCCCAGAATTAAATTTAGTTTGGAAATGAAAATATTTTGATCCATCATAGAAGAAGAGTTATGAAAGAGTCTATAGAAGGACAGAAAAAAAAAAATTAAAGAAATTAAATTTGTTTCATCTGTTTTACCAAATCACTACTGAATGTCCCACCTAGTTTACTAAAGTACATTTTTAAGAATGTTAGGATCATTAAAAATATTAATATAAATTCTTATAAATTAATGTATATTAAAATATAATTACCTTGCATGGAATTTTACGGGATACATACTGCAAAGTCAATGGTCAGAATATTAATTTGCTTAGCAGGTATCCTGTCATACTAAATTCTGTTCTCATCACATGCCACCATTTTGTTGAATGGAATTATTTCATTGGACTATTTTGTTTCCATGGAAATAACAGTTCCTTAGGGAAAAGGTTTTTTAAGTACTATACATGCATTTTTAAGTTCCCAGACTTGTCTCTGCACTGTATCACTTATTTGCTGTCCTCTTATGGATGCCAAAAAGAATACAAGTCTAAAGATTGCTTTTCCAAACACTGAGAACACTCTTCAGTGTGCTGACAATTTTAAAACTGAGAAAATTAAAATATGTCTTTAAATAAATGTTGTAATTCTGTCAAATATACTATACATTTTTCCATCTTTGTAGTGTTTCATTACCACTAATCTGTGGTCCTCTGCCTGTTTACTAGAACTCTAGACTTTATTTTCTTTTGTCTTCTTCATGTCCTTTTTCATCCTGGAAGCATGCTTCCACTCCGCTGTGTGAGTTTTTTGTTGTTTTTGTTGTTGTTGTTTTCTTCCAGCATACAGAAAAATGGAAAGGTTCAAACATACATTAGGTATGAGCCCTCTGAGTGAGAGACCTATGATATTAGACTAATCTCAACAGACTGTTCTCAAACAGGTAAGCCATTTATTTTCATTTATCACCTGTCTGAGGGGTTATTCCACCGATTAATTTGCAAAGGCAGGTTCATTCTCATCTCTCACAACCTGAGAAAACTGTTAGTGACACTCAATGTGAAAAAATACTTACCTACTTTTTACTGTTTGTTCAAATTCAGACACTTTCTTTCTCCATAACACTAAGTTTTATCTATGTAGCAACTAAGACAGAAAACTTACTGCTGGAGTATTAACTAAATTTTCCCACAGATTCTCATTATTGAGCTCTGGTGCAAATCTTTCACAAGGTAGCGCATACCCTGTTCAATTTTGTACCATTGAGTGGCATCATTCCATTCTAACAGTTTCTGGTTCCCATTACTAATGGGTTGCTTAGCCAACAAGCACAGACTTCATCTAAAACACAAAAATGTTTTGTGCTTGACAGCTGTATTAATAATCATGACTAAGTGCAAATAATATGAACAATCATCTCATCAGTTACTTTAATACATTAGGTATCACCAACGAGCCGAATAATTTCCTAGCAAACGGGATCTATTTTGCTTTGTAATTTGCAAATTCTCACCTGATTTTTCAGAAAAGCATTTGAGAAGGACTAAAGGGTAAACAGAACTGATCTTTGAACAACTTTCTAAAATCATTGAATTTTAAAAAGGAATTTTACCTTAATGACAATTTTGCTTAACTTGTTCTGTCTGCTGTCATGATGTCAGCTGAAATTCACCCCAAGAGATTAAATCTAATATCACTGATACATTCTGCAAAATGGCAGAGGCAAGGCCAAATAGGCCAATTTTTTTGTTTGTTTTTTTGAGTGGAGTGGTGTGGGAGACAGCAGGGATGGCTTTTATTTTTCTGAACAACAGGCATATAGGCAGAAAGACTTGAGTGACAGCAAAAAAATAAATTCATACAGCTGTATATATTAGTGAAGAAAAAAAGTCCATGAAGTACTTTAAGTCTCTATGTTGACAGATAATTGTTCTAATAATTTTTCAGCTTTTCTCACTGCTTTTGAGAGAACTTCTCAGGCCCAAGAAACATAAAGGAACATATACTGAAAGAATCTTTGCAAAGTAGTGTACTATGTCTATCTACTATGCTCTCCTTTTATGTAATTAAACTGTTCCTTAAGTTCTTCTAAGGAACATATATACATAACAAACAAAGAAACATAAAGGAATATATACTGAAAGAATCTTTGCAAAGTAGTGTACTATGTCTATCTACTATGCTCTCCTTTTATGTAATTAAACTGTTCCTTAAGTTCTTCTGAAATTCAACTTCATAATAAGAGAGGATGTGGGAATAAATATGTCCAATGCTCAGTGTAATCAGAATACCTTAAATTGACATTACCAAAATCTGACACACAAAAAGTATTTTAAGATTATTTTTTTTTTCCCAAGCATAACACTGGCTTCATAATAGTTACAAAGTAGGTCCAGAAAACTAGGAAGGAGGGCTCAGCACATTTTAATTTTCTTTAAATAAATATTTAAATACTACCTATGACACCAATTACGCATCTAGAAAGGGAATGTGTTTACTGTTATGCTGCCACATTACTTCACATTCCCATGCCAAAATATGACACACCCCACTTCCAAAATTTTGTGATATTATTCTTTTAAGTAGATAGCAAACAGCCACAACAGTGCTCTATTGTCAGAGAAAACCACAGCTCTTGTTGCACCTCCCTAAACGGCATGCTTATTATCCATGGCTTTGTAAATTCACCCACATATAGTATGTGAACAGTTTGAGTTTGAGAAGAAATTCACAGGTATGTCATTGCAAGCATGTACTTCAAGCCAAATACTGAAATACTAAGGCATAGTTGACAGATAAAAAGGCACTGTTTCCTAAGGGTAAATAACAATGTACATACTCTTGCAAAAGCAGCACTCCCAATGTCACAGTGGGATTCAGTTCTGCCTGCTCTTCCGTTTATAACAATCAAAATATTCAAGAGCATGCTATCTGCTTTCTTTCATATTAAAAGAACCAAAATAGTCATATCTCCCACTAGCAGGTACTACTACTATACCTCTTAAAAACTGAACTGGAAACTGAGGTGCTTTTAATCAATAACTGCCTGCAAAAGAATGAAAACTAAGCTAGTAGACACCATAACTATTCTTGTCTCTTGAGATACATGATACAATTCCCACTGTACTCATCTATTTTCTGTTATGGGCAATTTTTACTTGTTGCTGACAAAATGGCATCTCCTAGAATTCATCAGTCTCGTGGTCACAGATGTCCTCAACAAGCTGTGTATTTAGAATTAAGTTTGCTTCTTCAAACATTGCTTGTAAGCTAAGCGCTAGAGCAATTCTCAAAACAAAAATAAACACACATTACTCAGGAAAGCAAAATGTTACTACTTCAGCTGGTAGACTTTGCAATTCTAATGGCTCTGGCCAGGACTCATTCATAGGGCATGCAGGGCTTGCTGTCTTAACTGAGCTTACTTTGTCATCACAGTAGCACAGAGAAAAACTCGTAAATTGATAGGTACCAATGAAAACTGGATTTCACATCCGAAATATTACTATGAACTTCAAGGAATTATTTTCAACTCTCATTTAAGAAAATTAATATACTACTATTTCGTTACATTGATTTTCAATCAGGTATGAAGAAAATCAGTTTTACCAACTCATTGAAAAGCAAAAGCAGAGTAAAGGAATTACCAGGAGATGCCATTAAATATCAGTGGGTGAGACACCTCAGCCTGTTTTCGAAATTCTGATTCTAAACTAGCATCCACAACTTTGTCAACGACATGGATGACTTGCACTTTCTTTCATTATGTTCATATGTCCTTCTCTATTTCACAGTTGGTGGCAGTAGATGAAAAGTGCTGAGAGAAGAACCAAGGCTACTAGCAAATACTAGTTCAGCTTCCTGGGAAGAAGACTAGAAGTACTGCTCCACTGTTTGAAGGTCTCCTCTGATGATAATTCTAATTGCTCTTCTACCCACTTCTAATTCATCTTTTCTTTCTGCACAAGCAGAAGTAAACCAAGTGAACTTCTATCAGGAAATACACAGTTTGAAAATAAAAGTGTTTGCTGGAGGTAGCCAAGGCCTGCAACCCACAATTACCAACTGGAGCTGGAATTGCCATCTTAAGAAAATCAATCCGAAATTCCTTAGCTGACAGCAGCTGTTCAGGAGACTGTGAACAGCTGCCAGAAAGTGAGAGAAATCCACAGGAGTCCCAAATATTTAGAGAGATATGGAAAGTAAGACGATAACCATTACACGCTAATCCAGAGCTCCAGATCCAAAAAGGCATGGCACATAAACCTAATGGTTTAAATTTATTTTACATGGAACAAATGATCACATCATTTAGTAAAGTGCCAAACAGAATAAGGGATGCAAGAAAGAAAAAGTATCTTTCCCCTTCTGCTCATTTTTCTGTAGGTTTTGTGCATCCATTCATTTTTAAAGGTTAAGACACACATGCCTTTGGCTTATCACTAACTGTAACAAACTTAAAATAAAATACATTTTAACATCACAACAAACTGTTTCTGGAATGATCACCATGCTACATGGATGCTGAAAACTCTTTTGTACCATGGATTGCTTTTCTGAGTACCAATACAAAAGAAAAAAAAATGTCTTGAAGTGCTGCTGCTATTATCTCACACAAGATTACGTTTCTAATATATAATAGATAAATAATAAATCTTTATTACATAGATAGTTCACATACACATGATCAATTTCAACCATTAAAAATATCTGAGCCACAATATTCAACCAGAATTGAAGTTCTGCTGAGGAACTGGTTAAACAAAAGAGGCTAATATATTTGAGTTTGCATAGTAATAAACAAAAAGAATACTGAAGATATGAAATTCTAAAATGGAGCACTAATTCCATAGGCAAGGTAAGTGACTAAAAGGCAAATGACAATAACATGCCACCCTCAAAAATTTCTGCCCATGCCTCTTACCTCCAGCAGTTAAACTGAGATTATAGGTTCTGAATTATTCATTTGCTGCAGTTTGTTTGGTTTGCTGGTCTAGCTAGTTGTTTTTTCCCCTTATATTTGTTATTCATTCTACACTATGCTCAGATCATATTTTGCCTTGCATTTGTTCAAAAACCAACTGACTGGAACCTTGATCCCGGAGACTTAGCGACTACTGTAGTATAAATACCACACACTAATAAAACTATTTTATCAATCTTCTATGTGGATGCCCTCAAAGACTTCAGGATTACTAGAAAATCTTGCTGAATTTGGGTATACAAGCCTCCAATTCCTTGAGCTGACAATACCAGCTTTTATAATAAACACACTGTCTTGGTGTTGAAGCAAATTGTGCCTAACTGCAGCTTATCTGGAAATTAATGTAACTGCTGAAAGGTGAGAGTCTGAATTATTAGGAAATATTCTACTTGCATGAAATCATGTTATCATGGCACAGAATAGAAGAACTGTGTAATAATGTAGAAAAAATAATCAGTAGGTAGATTTGTGATGATGAAACAAAGAGCATTCTGCATTTGATTGGTAGTTAGCAAAAAATACATTACCTGGGACATAATTTTTTACCTCCAAATAAATAATGTACTTAAAGGAAGAAATAGAAGAACAATAATTCAGAAATTTCATTAATAATTAATTTTAAGGGAGTTAATTTCTTTTTGACTTGTGAACACTGAATTTTTTTTTTCCAGCAATAAGAGGTCCCACAAACTCTATCAAATTTCAGGCAGAGTGTTCTGGTGTTTCTTCAGACACCCAAGTTTAAACTGACTGCTGGATTTTGAAACAGGACTGTTTTGCGTGTTTGTTTGTTTCTTCCCCTCCCCTCCGCCCCCATCACTTCATCTTGTCTTCACTACTTGTGTTATTTTTCATTAAAGGAATATAGTAATTGCACAAATGTGCATCACTAAGAAAAGACTGCTCCTACAAAATATGCTACCTAATCTGAGTGCCCAATAAACATACTGCTGCAGTTTGCACATAGAAATTAACAGAAAACGACTGCACTTTCCCAGTATACAAAATTCCTCTGGTTTGTTTAGGAAGAAGTCCATGAAAAAATAGTGAAATTCTTCTGTGTTTTAAAAATGGGTGTATTTTTGCAAAATAAAGTTGTAGATGTACTAGCAAAAGATGTTCCCACCTTAAGAGGTCAATGATATGACAAAAAAGAAAGTGCTAAATGATTTGATGACAGAGAAAAGGAACATTAATACACATAGGAATAAAACATTCTGAACTTTGATTACTGAAGTCCTAGGACTCCCTCTAGACTACAGAAATAATGGTTTTCTTGGGAAAATACTAACAAAAGGTGTTAGGTCAGCCACATCCTACAAGGAAAATAACGGCATTTCATAACAATGCTGGCTCTGCAGATCAGATACTAAGCTTATGTTCATTAAAAAAAAAAAAAAAAAAAAAAAGTAACCCCAATGTTAATAGAGCTGCTTATAGGCTATTTCATAGGTCTTTATCAGGAGGTCATAAAGATGTGTGGATTTTTGTCGTTGTTATTAGTTCGTTGTTTTTTTTTTCATTTTGTAACATGTTACTTCATGAATCTTGGTTGAATCTAATCTGTGTTAAACCTCTATATGGCAGTCACTGAAATGAGAGCTACAGAAGCCAGCTTCTCACCTGTATGTTTCCTAAATCACCTACAGCTTTTAGCCTACAAGTAGTCTGACCTTAAACCACCTATATTTAGTAGCATACTTATACTTTAGGGTCAAACACATCATTAATGCGTCTTGATAGAAATAATGTACAAAGAGATTGGCTAACACTTGGAACATATTTCCTTTTCTGGAAGCATTTTCTACTAACATTTTGCATATTAAGATTGCCTGAAAGGTTAGAGAGTCGTACACCATCACAACAAGTTACTGAAACTGTGGAATAATTTATCTCTCAGTGCCAGATAGTGAGCTAATGGAAGTCTGCAAGGTTTCCGCAGAATGAAAGGATACACATTACCATTATTACTGTAGACAGTTCTGCTTTAAGTCTATAGCTTTCAAGTTCTCAGTATATAATCTGCCCTTTGATTTAGCAGGCAAAAATCCTTCAATTCTCAACCCACAGACTCCTTGACAAGTTGCCTATATTTTGACATCCCACTGAGTGTAATGGAGATTTCCAAGTCTGCCATGAAATATAATCTGAGTTTCTGGCCGCCTAAACTGCCTCCACATGCCACATCTTTTTTATTTCTACTAATAACAATACTTTAAGTGTCAACAGATGTCATCATGTGTAAAGTATCAAGAAGAGCCAACCCACGTATGATAGAGTTGACAGATTTCCTTCCAAAGATATACAGCATGTGGATTACGTGCATTATAACCACTCTGATTTGGAAAGTTCACTTCAGCGTTCATTTTCAAAAAACAAACATCTTCGATTTTGTTTTGGCAAAAGAACTGATAGGCAAGAAAACACACCACTGCCAGTTTCTTCCTGTGCAGCCATGAATATAATACAGATACTTGGCAACTTGGAAATTATTATGTCTTATATTGTTGGCTAGATTTGACAGTGGTTTAACCTAGGCATTAACACTAAGCCTCCAAAGCTCAGGTAAAACTGTGAAATATACTATGTGCTACAGTATAGTACTTGCACACACACAAAAATATTCCAGTATGGTTTCCAGTCCACAATCATAGAATTTCAAGACAAAGATTTGCAAATTAGAAGCATCTACGCCCTTTATCCATATATCTATTTATCAAATTAATGAAAATTTCACTTAAATGACAGGGCTCATTTTTTATCCTGTTATTAATTAACTTCTAATCAATTTCCTAGATTTATGAATACACAAAATACTAGATTTGTGTATGCGCTTGACCACAAGTGATCATAGCAGTCTCTCAAGTCAAGAAGCTAATACATTGAGCCTGTCACAAATTATAAGAGGCTTTACCAGCATAGATTTTACTGTTCACAGGTAGTTGGTCAGCTGCATTAAGATTACTTTTAATAACTGCAGCTCGTTTATTTTTGTTTTTCTTTTTAAAAAGCAGCAGTTCTCTGTGAGAATTTTCTGTACAAATTAAAGATAGACATTCCCACTTGGGCAGAATCATTCAGTATTCTCCAGTTTAGAATGACATCACCACTCAACAATAAAAAAAAAGATAAATTTTTAGAGACCACGCTAGTAAAAAATAACACTTGACAAAAGCGCTAGTCTACAAATAGTCCCAAATAATCGCTTGCCAGTTATCAAAAGAAATTTGTCGAGAAAACAATTTTGAGTAGCTGAAGAATGGTGCTTCATTTAAAATGGAAATCATTTGGCAAGTGATCACATGAGTAAAGAGTTGACCAGCTATATATTACTGATTGATATTATGACAAAACATTTAACAGTAGATGTTGATCTTATTCAAAATAATACAAAGAATAGCACTGAACTACAATCAAATAAGAGAACTCGTGAAAATGATTGCCATATTGAACAGCAATTCATTTGTATTCATAAACAGTTTAAGGGATACATGTTTCCACCTGCGTTGCTTAAAGTATTAAATCAAAGTAAGCTAAAAAAATACAGAATTCAGCCATATCAGATAAGACCACAGAACACTGCAGTTCCATTAACCTTTAAGACACTTCAAGGCATAAAACAGATTTTTTTGGTGAAATGAATTACAGTATTAACAAAAAGAATCATAATATGCTATGAAAAGTAGTTGTGAATGAAAAGTAATGATAAAGAATAAATTCTGATAAACATATAGGAGACTGGCACATGGCCGAGTATCAGCATTTTAAAGCCATTTAGTGATCTCTTTGAAGCTAATCTAGAAACAGAAGTGTTTCTGCAGAAAAAACGCCAGCACGTTCAGAAGTTTTGTTAGCCTCATAAAATAAAATAAACGGCTCACTAGGTCATTAAGATGCATTTTACACTAGTTAAAGTACCATTTAAGTATGCATATAAACAGGAGGAACTTTCTATATGCCCTGGAATGCATAATGACCTGCTGTACCCATTCTGGCACTTTTCATAAGTAGCAGACAGACAGATATTTTCAATTACTGGAATTACTATACAGTAACAGGCTGGATAAAAACACATATAATTCATCCTCTCCTTCAATGACTAAATAGAGAAAACTGGCAAATCCCCATAAAGCTAAGAACTGCTTGCTAAATATGGACGTAAATTCTTATTTTATATAACTGTAAAATTAAGCCCATTCAAATACTTCTGAAAAGAGGGTCATCTAGTTCAGTCACAGATAGCTGCTATGTCAGAAAGAACTATTATGTTAGAAATACACGTGACAAGTACAACACTTGAGAATAAACAGCCTTTAAAATAAGATTAATAAATAAATGAATTGATCCTGCATTATAGCTTTAGTCACCAAACAGACCTTTACTACCTTGTAGATCATACTGTAATCAGTTTAAACAGTGCCCTACTCTCATAGGGCACCTCAATACAGAAAGGACACTGAGGTGGTGGAGCAGGTACAAAGAAGGGAAACAAGGCTGGTGAAGAGCTTGGAGAATATACCATATGAGGAGCAACTGAAGGACCCAAGGCAGTTCAGCTGGTGAAGAAGAGGCTGAGGAGAGACCTTACTGCTCTCTTCAAATACCTGAAAGATAATTGCCGGGAAAGCAGGGTTGGTCTCTTCTCACAGGTGACAGGACAAGGGGAAATGGCCTAAGATGAGCCAGGGGAGGTTTAGGTTGGATATCAGGAAAAACTTCCCTTTACAGAAAGGGTTGTTAAGAACTGGAATAGGCTCCCCAGGGAGGTGGTCAGCATCCTTGAATGTGCTTAAAAACCATTTGGATGTGGTGCTCAGGGACATGATTTAGTGGTTTGCTGTTAGGAGTTTGGGTAGTACGGTCAGGTTGCTGTTGGACTTGATTATCTTGAGGGTCTTTTCCAACCTGAGCAATTCTATAATTCTGTGTTGCAAATCTGAAGAGTTTATGTTCTATTCCTGCTCTACATAACTTCACCTAAACTGTAACCACCAACGAAGCTATATGATTTTATGGTACTGCGTTATAGCAGGAATCAGAAAATTTCACATGTGCCAGGAATCCATCCGAAAGTCCCCATCCTTTTTGTAAAACTTGTCTATAAGTTTTGATATTCCAAAATTGTCAACATCCTTCAGAATTAAAATAAACCTTACAGAACTACTTTGATTACTAAGGCACATGTATATTCTAGTAGTTAGACACTAGTAAATGCCTAATCTACATAAGTTAAATGAGACAAATCTCTAAACCCTGGAATTCTTTGAGAAAATAATATTATTATATTGAAAAATAAAAATATAATGCTTTGTAAACATGGAACTTCACATTTCCCTAAAATCCTTCCATGCTGTTAGGGTCTGAACACTTTAAGCTTGAAAATCACGTGTTCTAAGCACAACCAGTTTCCTTTGAGTTGGCACTGATCCTATCCTCTCTAAAGAACATTAGTTCCAACAGTTCAGCTAAAGCACACCAATAGCTAAAGATGAGACCAAATCCAAATTCTGTGTCTTAAAGCACATGGATTGAGATCTAGAAAAAAGACAAATTATGCATTATTACACTTTTATAAATGTGTAATGAGCATTTCTACAACAGTAACATAATGTGGTGCACTAAGTACCCCAAGGGACACAGGAAGGAATTTCTGTCTAAAATTGAACTCCCATAACTCAATTTTTAAATTTTTAAATGCAGCATATCTAGCTGGATTTTTAATTTTTCCCCTTTCTTTTTTTTGATGCTATTGTTAATACAGTTCTGTGAGATTTTAGTATATCATAAATTCAGCTTAGTAAAGTATAAGACTGAAAAGAATAATGAAAAATTGTTTACATACAGTTTCTAGAAGCTCTTCCTAACTTAAAATGCAGGAAAATAAGAGGAATGGAAGTTGGCTTTACACAGACATAAAATGATTAGGAAAGAACTGGAAACTCTGCTCTGTATCCTTCATCTATACATTCAAGCAAATAATTTTAAAAAATTTCCCAATCCTCTTACTGTGGAAAACTATTTGCTAAACCTTCTTCAAGAGCTACTACTGATGCTTATTTTGCTTTGTTTGCTATCCCTGTTTTCTCTATTCAGAAAGGTTGAGAAAGCTACTTGGTGGTTAGATTGAGTCTCTATTCCTCTACTATTTGAATGTGAAGAAGAGATATGGTATAACATAGCATCACCAGTATCTATGAGACATGAAGTCAGTGGACAATTCAGAGAATTGAAATAACTGTAAGAAATAGTAAAATTGTTCCACAGAGAATATTCTTCAGGAAAAATCATTCAGAAATTTAACTAGTGAACTCAGTTTATGTATCAGCATGCCAAAAAACACTGACTTCCTCATCAGTAATAATTATTTTCAAGTTGTAGATATCTGCTTCTGTATATCCAGTAGAAATATTGAGAGCTTGCAGAGGAATCTTGTTATTCTCTTCTGGAATAATGCAATGAGGTAAAAAGATCCCTTTCTTATACTGCTGACAACACAAATTAACAGGAAAAATGCAATTAGCAATAGATCACTGCTTACTCTTCTCAGATTGTTGGAATAAATCTACATAGAGGCATCCTCAATATGAAACATCTTTTCAACTTTCTGGTTAAATTAAGATTATGTTATGTATTGTCTGAATAGAGAGGACTTGATTTCTCTTTTCCCTCTGTTTCTGCTGGCCTCTTAAATCTTTTTATATGTCTTAAAGAATGTGCCAGGGCTAAGCTTGCTTCTATTGCATTTAATCTCTGTGTGTCTTCTTAGAAGCACACAGGTTTAAATAATTTATTTCTGTCTCTAATGTGTTTCTACATTAGTACCTTTAAAATAACTTAGAATGTATTTGAAAAATCTCTTGCAAGTTACATTATGATCTTGTAATAATTCCTTATCTTGGATGGAATTTTTTTTCAGACTCCACAAGTTCAGGTGGTCTCTGTGTTAACAGATATCAGACAGCTGAACCATATTAAGGACTACACTGAATATATTCTATTCTATTCGCATTTGATGTGAAAACCTGCGTCAGATGCAAGTTGGAGGTTGGACAAGACCAGGCAGCTGGTATGAGTGGGAGTAAGCAACCTAAGGACAATGTGCAAAATGCAGCAGTGAATGACACTTCCATTTTTATCGGAAACCAAGACTGAGTTTATTAAAGAATATACATTTAATTCTTCTTTCTTACTGATACTTTCAGCACTGAAGTGAATTCATGTTCAATGATTTACTTACTAATATGTGAGAAAGGAGAGCAAGTTTTCACTCCAGTGAGTTGTATTGTACCTCCATTTTTTGACCGTGGCCACCCTTTGTTCAAAAGACTGTGCCTTCAAAAATGAAGACAAGAATTTCTAAACAAATACAGGCAAAAGTAGCATGCTTTGACACTCAGAATTCTATGTATGCTTTCATGCAACCAGAAGCAGATCCAGCTAAATCACTTTATAACCCAATGAGAGTTGAACATGTGCTAGAGTAGAAAAAAGAAGTCTACTAAAATCCTCAGCTTTGTTATTCTGAATTGGACTTAGAGCCAAGAGTGGATGTGAATACACTGTGCTTTACGTTAAGTTCAATGTTTTCCTACAGAATACCTGAAATTTTAAACATATACACACGTATGCATGTACACAGACATCTAGAGATAAAAAGTATAAGATCGCTCATGTTATAAACATCAAAGATTGATATTAAACTTAATTTTAACAGAAAGTATTAATTCTATTAATCCATATTTTTTTATTTCAGACATTTGATACTTCCTATAGTGTAGCTTACAAATTGATATTAAAAAACAATTAAATGAAATTACTGTAGGGAGGAAAAAAGAACACTAAGCAGAGATCTGATTTTTCAAATATATAACACCTGAACAATCACGCTGCCAACAAGCTTCAACTCTTACTGATTTAAATAAAATCAGAACTACAGAAAAAAAAATCTTCTGTATTCTTTCTGTTCTTTCTGAGAAACTGTATGCTTCTCTGTCTGTGGACTCATGTAGATATTAATCAAGTTAGTAATATATAGTAATTCAAAATACTAACACAGCATTATGGTAAGTAGACAACAAAATTATTCACCTGTTACTACAAGATGCCATTTTACCATGTTTTAAACGGATGCTTACAATGTAATGAAATATCTTCAGAACACAATGAAAAAAAAAAATGAAAAAACACCTTAAGATATAAGTGCAGATTTTAAAAAAAAATTACACATGAATCATACCTAAACAATTTTCAGCTATATTTGTTGATTTCTATTATATTCTACACGTAGAAGTTTCCTTCCATTTCCAACAAAACTCCCACTTCAAGAGAAACTTATTGCAACTTCATATAAAAAGCAATTTCTCTGTATGCAAAGAATTTATCAAAAATTAAAGAAAAATCCTTTCCTATTACTGCTGAAAGGAAAAGCATTTGACAACTGGTAATCTACAACATGACCACTGGGGGTCGTTCACCTTACACAAATATTCCTGTAGAGATAATTTACAGTATGATAGGGTAGAAGCTTTATTTTTTTTTTTTTTATCAGACTTCAGCATTTCTAAAGAGAAGAACACTTGGAGATAAATATTCAGAGTTTAGAAATTAGAGCGGCCTTTAATTTCATGTAATGAGGGGCAAAAATCAGTACTAAATTTTCCAGTAGAGAAGATCATCATCAAGAAACAGGAAAAAAAAAATCTGACAACATTTAAGATATTGTTACATTCTTAATACAACAAAAAAAACCCTGCAGCTGCTCTGATATGGATTATGGAAAATGAAATGCTTTGAGCTCAGATTTACCGTATATTATTTATTTGGGCTTTTACCAAATTGTCCTCAGCTCTCCTCTGTACCGTACAGAAGTATCAGTGAAAAAGCGAACTCATTACATTCAGAGAAAAACAAGCAGTTGAAAAATAATCTGTAGGCAGATCTAACAACTCACTTCTTAAGAGTCCAGGAAGTAGCTTGCTTCATCTTTTATATAAGCTTTACACATACGCATATTTTCATGTATGTTTGATTAAGAGACTGGAGTAACTTTTTTTCCAGTAAGAATATACTGATTATATACTGACAAAGAATGACATTGATGCCATTTTTTCCAGTAAGCCACTAAACTTAAGTATTTAGGCAAGTAAGTGAAGACAACCTGCACACAGAAACAGATCATAAGACATACAGAATGACAGAATTACTCTTTAATTCTGACCACTGTAGTACTGACACTGGATATTTTGGCATCTAATTTCTGACCAAGAAATTGTGTGCTTACAAATTACAGAACCACAGAACTGTAGAGGCTGGAAGGGAACTCCAGGGATCATCAAGCCCAACCTCCTGCTTCCCTAAAGAAGGTTGAACAGGAAAGCATCCAGCGTGGTCTTGAATATGCATTTCTAGAGAAGGGAAAGGAGACAGACAGAAAGCCTAGTCCTTCATTTCAGTGTATATTCTGACCCATTACTGCTCCAATTTATTATTCCTCTGAATCTCTGAAGCATATCTTGTGCTACAGATGTAGACTCATATTACTACAAAAAGGACATAAATTCACTATTGAGATAATAGTATGCTTAGAAGTATAAAATAATAGGGTTTATAAACTATACCAGAAGATTTATCATTACTTGAAAATATACCTAGCAGCATAATGAACACAAAAACCAGCCCCTCAACTGTATACATACTACAGTTAATTACTTCCTCCGTTTCTCTCCCATCTTCATCATTCCAAAATGAATTTTCCTACAGATTTTTTTCAGAGTCATCTGCAAGCCCTGAAATCTCATCAGGCAATTTAAACTTGGCAAAATAACTTTATCCTTTGCCAAAATGGGAGGAAGTTCATTCAGCAATACACCCAGACATCAAAAGTGAACACTGTACAGTGGGAGGGAACACTCCCTGCTTCTCATTTCCTCTCTGAGAGTGTTCATTTACATTGTCTTTAGTCAATTAAACTGAGTTGTTCATTTGAAAAGCTAATATAACTTATTCGCTTTGGTTGTAAATAATTCCCTCCCCCCAAAAAAAAAAAAAAAAAAAGAAAAAAAATCAAGCTGTATGTTATCCTTACCATAAGAAATCACCACAACACGACATGTTCTGTTATGTTGTTAATACTTCAAGTTGATGCCTCTGCAACACTCACTCAATAATTTTCATGTGAATTTTCTAGAAACCCATAATACAACATTATTTGATAAACAACCTGTTGACAATTAAATTATCTCTTAAAACCTCAAAAGATTTGGAATCCTTATCCAAAAACTGCATCTCTCCAAGGTTGCCAAGAGATTTATATGATATCTTGACTAAAACTTAAATCTGACTTTCTGCAGGAAACCCTGAGAAAGACAAATGCATAG
The DNA here is from genome assembly GCA_036925125.1 of Oreortyx pictus. Taxonomy (NCBI): domain Eukaryota; kingdom Metazoa; phylum Chordata; class Aves; order Galliformes; family Odontophoridae; genus Oreortyx; species Oreortyx pictus. Next base: position 14,158,354 of record JAUPFR010000008.1, on the reverse strand, counting down.
GTAACATATGAATCCAAGCTACTGCAGACTCTTTTGGTCCTATGATTTTGCAAGTAAGACCAAAGTAAATCCAACCATTTTTTGTTTGAACAAAACATTGTGAAAAGATGATTTCAGAAATCAAAAAGCACAATAAAACAAAATCCTACTACAAAATTATGTCCACAATCCTAGTTTTGTCAAGTAAACAACAACAAAAAAACCCACGATACAATGTGGTTGAAGAAAGGGGAAGAAGATGACAACACATGTAGTATAGACCAATAAAAACCTTAGTTTTTGAAGAAATGAACATGTATCAGAGATGTTTTTCTCGAATGAGAATTTAAGACCATGTTCAGAGCAATTTTTAAATGTCCCCCTTCCTACCGTATCATTATTCCTTTGTTATGATTCTATCTCATATGAATACAGTAGCACCAGTGATAACTGGTGCCAGCTGGTGCTACTTTACTTTATAGTCCTTGCAGCAAAATCTTAAATCAAGGAAGCTTCATATCACTGTGAGATCAGAAAAGAAAACAAACACGGGTATGCACACTGAGTCACTGTAGGGAGTATGAAATACATTCCCTTCCGTCCTTCGGGAAGTCCCAGCATTACTAGTGCCTGAGTAATCAAAGGACTTTGGCTTCACTTACTCATATCAAGAGAAGAAAATTCCAGAGAACATTTTTCCTTTATAATTCTCTCCATTTCTAATCTGCGTATTATAAAAATATGAAAATAGAATAATCTCTTTATCAATTAATTTCCTAATCACTTCATACTTTTTTTCCAAGATGCATCTTTCATTCTGTAACACCAAACTACAAGAATGAGGAAAATCTTAATGTATCACAAAAATTAGTGCATAGAACATAGGTTTCCTTCACCTCTCAGATCACTACTCAGGACTGATGAATTGATGCACGGTATTTAAATGTCCTTCACTGAAGTCCTTCAGTCTTATCCCTATTTACCTTATTTACTAATTGCAACTTGTACATATCAAAAATAGAGAAATAAAAACTAGCATAACAAATGTCACCCCCTGAAGTTTAAAATAAAAATTCACAACAGGGCTCAAAGTTAGATTTTCTAGCATAATTTTCCCTGCCCAATGAATTCAGTGGGAGCTCCAGATATTTAGCAGCCTAGAAAAAACAGCCTCTAACCAGCTTACATATAGCAATAAACAAAAGCCATGATAAATCTAAAACCCAGTCCAGTTCTTTGGATTTCAGGTGATTGATTATGAAGCTAAGAGCTGCAAAACAGAATTGATAATATCACAAATGCTAGAACATCTCACTAAGTGCAGTCAAACAAAATGTGAAAATTTCAGCAAAGGTGGCCTTAATTTACAACAATAAAGGTGGATACAATTTCGATAAAATGGGTCTGGAAGCTCTCTGAATGTGTATCTGTCAGCATTTCAGTTTGGACTCAAATCTTGTTTTTAAGTTAATTGCTTGACCATGCCCATTTATTGGATTTTAGTTTCTAATGCACAGCATTGTCAGAGCACATAAATGGAACTCTTTTTAGCAAGGAAGTAGGTAGGACAATATACTGTTGGAAAAGAGTGAATGCCCCTCACTTGCTGTACAATCTTCACTACTTAGGTCCAACTAGGACCAGGCATGCCTGACCTGCTGTCCTTGGTCTGCATACAGCCCAGTATAGCTTGCAGTGCAGCCAACCCCTGCCATCATTTGCCACTGTGAATTTCCAAATCAAGTGAAAAGAGCTGCAATCAAAAACGTGATCACATCTCTTTACCAGAATTTTATAAGCACTCTCTTATCAATGAGAAACATTCCTCCCTTCATAGTCATGCCATCGCTTTCTAGTAAACATACATTTGTGAACAAATGTTGTGAAGGATGAAGTACAAAAAGAGTAGAATTCCATCAAAAACCTGATTAACACCTTGAAAGCTCACTAAAAATTGCAACCACTGCCATCAAACCAGACCAATGTACTAGTTTCACAAAAGAAAGGTCACGTATTCCTCTAGTTTTATTCATCTGTTGTTCTTTCTTGATGTTTTAATTAAAAAAAAAACACTAAAAATTAAAATAAATTTTGTAGCTTATACACATTATATGTATATTTTATGAGGGCTGCTCCAAAATTAATGCCTCCTCTTTTATTATGTTGACCCACAATGTCAGAGGAAGACAGTGGTGGTATGGCAGTGGTGGAGGAACCATCCTAATAATAGCCTATTACATTCTGTTGCCGTGTGACAGATGGCAGCAGAGGGGCAGTCTGACAGAATGGCATGACATGGAAGTATGGAGGAAGCAAAGGTGTGAAACTTACATGCGGGAAAAAAGGCACCCACTGACATTCAGCAACACTTACTGAACATTTACAGAGAACAAACAGTGGATGTGAGCACACTGAGGTGGAGGGTGGTGCATTTAACCTCTGCTGATATAGATTTTTCTTGAGCACAACATGCAGGCTTTTGTTCATCATCTGTGAAACTGCATAGATAATGGCGGTGACTACACTGAAAAAAAGTGTTTTGTAACTAAGAATTTGCTCTATATAATAATAATACTCTTGTGCTCTTTGTATCTGTTGTAGTTTCTATGGAAATAATAAAGGAGTCATCTCTTACAGATCAACCTCCAAAGATGCAGCCCTAGACAACTGCTATTCACATGGCCCAGGAGAGCCAAAAGGTTAGACACCTGTAAAGTAGAGCCACTCTGAAGGAAAATCCCTTAAAAGTACACTGCGGATAGACAAACTGTCCTTAGAATCAAAGTACTAATACTACTTCGGGGAGGCTCTATTTGCTAACATAGAAACAGCTTTTCTTTTCACATTTGTAATATGTATTTATTTACTTTTAGGCAAGGATTCTCTTATTTGCACAAGTACTGCTTAAAAACAGATCAGTCATTAGTATTGATTGACTTGTCATTTATTCCACATATTCACTATGTAACTTTTTCGGCTTCAGTAAACTTCCTCCAAACTTACTCAGATATGAGAGAAGAATTGAAGTCTCTCCTGAATTCCCATCAACCTCTAAAATCCCACTAATCCCTAGGATGCTTATCCCCTACCCTTGTTCTCCTTCCTTCTGACGAATCTGGCACACATTGCTGTCTCTGAAGTGGATGATACAAAGATTATTTGAAGAAAGGGGATTTGCATTTGTTACAGTCCTGTTCTTCCTTACACAGATGATACTGAATCCAATGATACAGAGGTACAAAGACAAGTCAGGGAGAAAAAAAAATGTCAAAAACTTTTGTTAAAAAGCTGGGAAGGTTCTTTCCCACATAATTTGAAACTGGAACATCACAATCAACTGTAGAAAATCTATTTCAGCCCCTATTTATTTCCAATTATTTCTATATGCTTTAAAAAAAAAAAACAAGCAGATTTGTGGGCATGCAATATGTTAAGAAGAAGAAAAAAAAGTAACTAGCAGAGAAATTCTTGCGCAAAGGTAAAACCTCTTCTACAAATGCATGTCTTCAATCATATGTTCTCACTGAGTTCTTTACTTCACACATATACATACATGTAGGAGAATAAATTCTATACCTATGCTCAGGAAGTATATCTCATCAAAATCTAATTTAAAATTTAACTGCAAAAGCAATAGAGATAATGATGACTGCAAGAAAGAATCAAGTTTTGATTTGCAAGTCTCAATTTCTGGACAGTCAGAGGATCTGTTCTTTCTCTTTGGAAAACAACTTCAGGATTTGCATAGGATGCCTCATTTTCTGAATAATCACACTTTCTAATCTCTTTCAAGAAATACTTATCCCTTCATTTTATCAGTCTGCTTCAGTGCTACCATACTTACCTAATGAAAGATCATCACACAAAAATCCATTCAACTTTGTTTCAAAGTTAGCTAATCCTACACATCTTAATGAGAAATACTAGGCTGACAGAAAACAGAAACAAGCATCCTTCATTCTACTTCAGGAATTCAGTAGTTTAAGTGGAATATAGACTCATTTCCATTTAAGTCCTGGAAAATACATCCCATCAGTACTCACAATCCAGTGGCTAAGCAACAGTACTTGAAAATAGAAAAAACAACACACATGTTCCAAACAACACTGTTTACATCCACTGGTCTACATTTCATATTATATTCAGTGATACCTTGTAGAAAACTATATTTATCTTTCTCAGGTTCAATAAGAGGATGATTTATTTCCAGATTATACAGGCAAACAATAGATCCTGAGATTATTGACCCTATTTTTTAGGTTAGTCTTTTGCAAATTAATTTTAATTAAGGCAAGACAAGAGAACATTAAAGTTACTTTCACTTCAATTTTCCATCTTTTTTTCTAGTTTTACAGCATTCAACTCAAACACTAACAAAGTGATATAATGGCTTTATGCAGTCTGACAGATGCTCAGAATGAGAGAACTACATTTAATTTTCATTTTATTTTTTTTAAATACGATTCATAGATGATTATTGTATTTATTTCTCATCTTTATTTTATGCTGGCTATATAATGTCTCTCACTAAATACAAATTTAAATTAGCAAGGAGGCTTATTTTTAGGATTAGAGTACTTCAGAAAGATTATGTGCAATGAGTAATGTATTTTCTGCACATAGCAGTACCATCACTGTTAGCTTCAGTACTTTCTTCCTAAAATTCGCCACATAAGAGACTTTTGATGAAGTGGATCTTACCCACAGTGATATTGCTGACTAGCAAATATATAAACGATCACAGAATCACAAAATTGTAGGGGTTGGAAGATCTAGAGATCACTGATCCCAAACCCCTGCTAAAACAGGTTCCCTACAGTGGTTCATAAAGGAAGGTGTCCAGATGGCTCTTGAATATCGCCAGAGAAGGAGACTCCACAATCTCCTCAGGCAGCCTGATCCAGCACTCTGTCATTTTGACAGTAAACAAGTTCTTCCTTGCATTAGTATGGAATTTCCTGTGCTCCATCTTCTGCCTCTGTTGTCCTTCATTCTACTGCTGCATGCCACAGAAAAGAGTCTGCTGCCATCAACTTGACTCCCACACTTTAGATTTTTATAAATAGTGATGAGATCCCCTCTCAGCCTTCTCTTCTCCAGACTGAAGAGTTCCATGTCCCCCAGCCTTATGTTTTTCAATGGAGAGGAAGTATAATTCATACAGGTTTAAGCAATTGCATGCCAGTAGGAAATTCCCTTGCTTTGAGAAGACATTACATTCAACACCACACATCAATATTGTTTAGGGCTATTACTATCAGAGTAAGAAACTTTCATTACCAACGAGTCTTAAAGATGATACATTTTTTCTAAAACACTCCTGCAATTTCTCAGGTTTTAAGAAATGTTCTACAGATGTCAGAAACGGATAAGCTTGCCTAGAATTCACTCCTCATATTTACCAGAGTATAGATCCTTTCAGAGAAAAAGGAGTCTGCAAATTTTCAGAAAGTACTGTTGATCCACTTTCACATGCCTTCAAAGTATTCCATACAACTGGCTGATCCTCATTTTTGAGACTAAAACATTCCAAACTACCAGACGCATAAATGTCATACACTAACAATTGTGTTCAAGAACTGAATCTGCCTCGCCCTCCCCAATTGCACAAAGTAGTCTTTATATGACCAAGATCTCAAAGCAGCAAATAACCACATTAAATAATCCCTATCATATTGGGGCAATTATAGGCTATCCCCACCTCTTGAATCATATGCTAAATGCAGCTGATCAATTGATCACTGTTCTCCTGCAGCATTCTGGCTGTGCTTATTTCAAATGCTTCACAAAAGCACTAATGTTCCATTAGTGTTTTTCTTTTCTACACACCAATTAGACCTTACAATTTTGTGAAGCTAATGTTCAGTTAGGTCTCATGAAGCTTAAAAAAATGCTGATATTCATTAAACTGCATCAGTTACCTATGAAATACTAAAATAAAATGGTACCATTCAGGAGAGTAGAGAAAAACAAACAAACAGAATGAAGCACACAAGAATTCATGTTCACATATACATGGGATTTCCTTTTTCTTTTCTCACTACAGTTGGATTGATACAGTTGGTCTGATATTTACTGAAGAAGGAGCTTTGTTTTCCTTGTTTGCTTACTTAACATGGCATAGTTGGCCCTGTGACTCTGTCAGAAACAACATATGCATCAAAAGTATAATGGGTGTCCTTGCTGCAAGGAATTCTATTTTTACACACAAATGACTCATCAATGACTGGGGTGTCCCAAAAGCTACAATTTGTCAAGCTGTCAGGAGAAAAAGGAGGGAAAAAAAAAGAGGTCACATTTATTTTTATCTGTAGCTTAAAAAGCAGGGAATAAGATACCGATTGCATGTTCAACTTAACTCTAAAATGCAATCTTTTGTACAAGTCATTTTTTGATAACAGTTATATAGCAAAATATTTATTTGAAAAAGCTATCCAGTTTCTTAAAAATCTTATCTGAGTTCTCCTCACTTTATATCAGATTTATAACCTTGTCCAATGTTAGAACATTGTTAAAGTGTGCATAACTAATCTATCCACAGGGAAAGAAAATATGGGATGAAATACCTGAAAATGCATTTTCATACTATTCAGGATGAAGCAACAACAAAAAAAGCAAATTTAACTTGAAAAGATTTACTATTAAAATATTCTAACTTGAACATATTCATGTTACTGTTACAAATTTTTCAAGAATTTTGTATCATTTAAAAATACATCCTCACAGAAATACTGGAAAGGCACTCAAGCAGCACTTCATGAGCCTGTAATAATGGAGAAAGTGAAACTAAGAATGCTACAAATCTGCTCCATATAACTACATACAGTACACGGTGAAAGAAATGGGACAGATTTCCTCATAACTCGCTCCCAGTGAGTCCAAGCTACACTTAAGTGCTAGTATAAACTTACCCTTAACTATCTTTCTTACATTACTAATCATTATAAGAAATTTGAAAAGGACAGCAGCTCTGGGGTTTTGAGGTAGCAGTTCCCCTGTCCTCATATACATACCAGTTTTTGCAGAGATACGAATCAAGCATGGTACCACAATTAATGCTAGATTTATGAAGCAGGCTGGCAGAGGATAAACTAAACAACTTAAAACATTTTTTTGCTTTGTTTTGGTTTCTTGTTTTTTTTTTTTTTTTAAGAAATGCGGCTTTCTAGAGTTACATGACTATGCCAGGCATCTGCTCAGAGCCTTCAGGGGAATTAAAGCACAATTAACTTCTCTCATTCCTGCACAAATCAAAATTTGAGATCCTGCTCTACAAAAAAACTAGCAGAATTTGAAATCTGCAGGTACAATCTCCCCTAAAGAGAGTTAGAAAACAGCAAAAAGAGTTAGGAATCAATTCAAAGGAAGTGCTAATGCACAGACCTTTTTCACCCTAATGTGATGCCTTAACCTGATGCAGAAGCAATTCACTGGGAAAGGAAGATACAGTTTGGCAAGGAGATATGTTGAATGCAAGCCAGTTCCAGTGCCCTCACAATGGGCACTTGCTTCATGAAACATTGCCAGGTGAAGCAATAATCATCGAGAGCAGCCCTGCAGAGAAGGACTTGGGGTCCTGATGGACAAAAAGCCAGACTTGAGCCAACAGTGTGCAATTGCATTCTGGAAGGCCAGCAAGGCATCCTGGTGTGCATTAAGAAGAGCATGGCCAGCAGGTCAAGGGAGGTCCTCCCCCTCTACTCTGCCCTGGTGAGGCCTCACCTCGAGTGTGCTGTCCAGTTCTGGGCTCCCTGGTACAAAAAAAAAAAAAAACAGGGATGTCTTGTAAAGAGTCCAGCAGAGGGCTACAAATATGATTAAGGGTGCAGAACACCTCCCTTATGAGGAAAGGCTGAGAGACCCAAGTCTATTCAGCCTTGAAAAAAGAAGACTCAGAGGGGATCTGATCCACATCTATAAATATCTAAGGAGCAGGAGGCAAAGGGACAAGGCTGGACTCTCCTCAGCAGTGTGTGGTGATAAGACACAGGGAAATGGACACAAACTGAAGTATAGGAAGTTTCGCATGCATGGGAACTCCTTCAACAGTGAGGGTGATGGAGCACTGGCACAGGCTGCCCTGAGAGGAGGTGGAGTCTCCTTCTCTGGAGATGTTCAAGACCTGCCTGGACACCTAACTGTGCAACCTGGTCTAGGAAGCCTGCTTTGGCAGGGGGATTGGACTAGATGATCTGTAGAGGTCCCTTCCAATCCCTACAAATCTGTGATTCTGTGATTACCCTAGGATGCATCAGCAGAGCTGTGGCCAGCAAGGAAGTGACTGTCCTCTACTCTGCCCCTGTGAGGCCCTAACTAGAATACTGTGTCCAGGCCTAGGGACTCCAGTGTGAGAAGGATACACACACAGATCATAAAAGGACTGGAGCACTTCTCTTACAAAGAAAGGCTGAGAAATTTGGACATGCTTAGTCTGAAGAAGAGAAAGCTCCAGGGAGACCTTCGTGCAGCCTTCCAGTACTTGAAGGGAGCTTATAAACTTATCAACATTTTACACAGACTGATAATGATTGAACAAAGGGGTATGGTCTTGAACTAAAAGAAGGTTGATTTTTTACTCAGAGGATGGTGAAGTGATGGAACAGGTTGCAGGCACCCTATCTCTGGAGGAATTAAAGGCCAGTCTGGATTTAAAGGTTGACAACCCTGTACCTGACAAGGAGTCTGAAACAAAATGATCGATAGGATTCCTCCCAACCCAAGCCACTCTATGATTCTGCTATACATTCTTTGTCAAGAGGTTGTCTTTTTTATTTTTATTCCTGTTTATGGAACTTAGCTATCCTATATGAACCACAACAGCATTCAAATTAAATAAACACAGGGGGCAGAATCTTAGGGAAAAATAATTTGTTCCCCAAAAGTGAATTTGCACTTCACAGTGAAAACTGATGAAGAAGTGAAGCTGGATTGTCAGTTTCTTAGTTTTCATTGCTATACTTTCTATGATTTCACTGCATCTAAGTCATCACAAATATCCCCAAGCATATTTGCAGGAAGAAATGGTATAGTAGCCAGTAAACATTGAGAAGATAAAAGAAACTGTTATCTCAGACAGCATGTCTTTCCAGAGGACAACATCTGTTTTCATGACTTCACGTATACTTCTTATGAACTGATTGAAAATCAGCAGTATAAACTTTCTTGCCATGAATGTTATTTGCTGTGGAGATCACAGAACTGATATGCAACACAGCAAGGGAAAGAAGATTTTCTAAGTACTGAAACTAAATACTTGTTGAATTTGTAATTCATTTCAAAATAAGCTATGAAATGTTAACATTTCTCTGCGCATTGTCAGTATCATTCCTGTGTGCCTACTCACAGTCTCTGGATTTAAAAATACGAAAATAAAAATCTATTCCTCACAATCAGCTACACTGAAAGGCTGAAGTCTTCCATGAGTTACCTTGAACTGCAGAGCGATAAGTTATGAAAAGAGCCTGCCCTTGGACAGAAAGCATCACATTTCTTCTTCATGCTTGAACCCACATTAGAATCTTTTCAGTCCCTGAGTTCATCCTCATAAATGAGGAAAAACTGTATTAAAAAAAATTATTACAGATGGAAAACAAAAACAAACAAAAAAACCCCACCACCAACAACAAAAAAACCCACACACACATTCCTTCAATTTTTCTTCACTTTTTAAGTGAAAAAGGTGTAAAAATCACGTGAATTCTCAGTTATGCTCTGCCACAAGACAGAGCATAATTCTGCTGTTATCCAGAAATACATTCATTAATGTAGGAGTGTGACAAAAAATCTGTCATAACATGACTAGTACCTCCACACCAGAACCAATGAATGAGTTGTAACTACAGAACAGGAGAATGTTATTCAAAATCCAACCTTTGGATGTAACCCTACCTTTTACATTGTACAAGATACAATAACACACTGCAACAGCTTCTTATCTGTTTACAAAACTAGTTGTTGGCATCAGCCTGTAAATTCTTTGTAACCAGGAAACACAGAGTCAAAAAGAACTGACACAAGAAGGAAAAAAAAACAGCTTGAAATAGTCTTGAATACAGGTTTCAGGAAGTCACGAGGAGTATAACAGTACAACCTAGATTCTTCATACTAGCATGTTTTTCAGAGGAAAGACGTACAGAAACACGCAGGTTTCAACACTCCAGTTACATGAATCTATACAAAATTAAGTTCATAGTTGCATCAATCCATTATTAGAGAAAAGATGAAAAAGATGCTATCCTACACAGCTTTACATCCAGTGTTCATAATCAAGATATACCTAACTGTACGCAGTGTGATCTTTTTTGTATGTGTGCTTGCAAAGTAACAACTAGTAAATCTGTGTCTAAAGTTTTCCATTCAACATGCATTTGAAATCCACTTTCCTTCAGTTCTTCTTCACTCACCTAGCTAATAGTTTACTCTTACAGTACTAAACTTCAACATATTTGCTGTATTCTCCTCCAAGAAAACAATTTTCATTTGAAACTCTGCCAGTAATATTTAACTGAATAAACTCAGTCAACTAAAACTCAAAAACATGGTCGGCATCTCTCATGAAACAGCAGCCAGAATCAAGCCCAATTTTATTTTGAAAGAAGTTAAGAAGTGCAACGAGTCAAACAGTATGAATTAAAGCATCTGAAGGCCCACTTTGAGAACTGATTTTGGAATGCTGAAGCTCCTGCGTTCATACATGAAACAGAATATTTGGCAAGAATAAGTCTTCACTGCTCGGAAGTGTTTAAAGCTCCAAGAAGTCCAAACCTGTACTGTTGTAAAAGAGTGAAGCTTACATTAGAGAACATGCTGCTGTCATTGAAATAGAAACTGAGTAATAGAATGTGATGCCTTCTTCCTTTTTGGTGGAAGAAGAAATTTATTTGAAAGAAAAATCATATGACATGAAAAATCATACCACAAACTACAAATTCTTCAAGTTTAAGTAATGAAGCTAACTCTATGTCTCAATTATCCTTAGTGCAGACAAACTTTCGCAACAAAAGGCATATTATACTAAAATAGTCAAAGCTTAAATATGTTCAAGTTAACAACTCACTAAACTGTAGCACTAGAATAACTGTTCAAACACCAGTTCAATGAATAAAAATTTCTGTAATTCACTGTTTTCTAAAAAACAAAGCTCTGGACAAAACTACGGTTAGTGAAGCTCTAGATCTGACAAGACCTTTTATGGCACAGGGGAGATATTCAGTATTAGCATTCTCCTGTTATGACGCATTAAAGCATTTGTAGTATCACCAAGGAGCTTCTAGATATACTTATATTGTTTTAGTTCTCTGTTCTAGGATAGTGAATCCCCTAGGCAAGGTAATTTTCAGCCCAGATTTGCCAGGAATAAAGAGGCTGTCAGTCACTAATTTCTAATCTGTGTGCATAAACTACAGCTTGAAGGGTTTTTTTTTTTTTTTGGTTGGTTGGTTTTGTATTTTTTTTCGTATTTTTTTTCTATATTTTCCCTCTTAAAAAAGAAAACATATCATATTGAAAAGAACTGAAGGCAATACAAGTGAAGAACTGAAGCAAGAGAGATAAAAGAACCAGACAAAACATTCGGTCACCTCACTACTGAAATTTAGAAAGATTAAAAACAGAAGACACAAATCTGAAAAGATTCGTGAGAGCAAAATAGGGGAAAACCAAAGGAGACCGGGAAAGTGCCTTGGCCTGTCAGCAAACCTCTGAGGTACTCCAGAAAATAAGTTTTAAGTAAGTGTTCAGGAGGACAATCCATCCTGAAAAAAATGCTGTAAGAACCACTCCTCATTCTTTTGACTTATCTGTTACAAGAAGTTTCCTAAGCTTTTCATGATCATTTTCCTCATCTCTATCTATTTTTTCTGTATACCTCTGATTCAATGGAGCAGCAAAAAAAAATATTTAAAAAAAAACAAACAAAAACAAACAAACAAAAAAACCACCATGCTTTGAGGACTCATCATCAAAGGATGCAGATACTCTACTATATTTGTCTAGAAATTACACTGCCGATAGTCTTTCAATTCCTCTCACACAAAAAAAAAATAGGAAACAAGATCTTAGTGTAAAATCCTGCTCCCTTGGAGCAGTCCTATTACATAACAGGCTATTTAAAAGAGAAAACACTTAATTTAGAGCTGAATTTGCTCCATCTGTCCTTGAGAGAGATGAACTAGAGGCATTAGCATGGCACACCCTTCTACTGACGAGCTAATAATAGATCTTAGCCAACATCAAAAATATATTTCAAGCTATTCAACACAAACTGAATAACATACAACTAATGGCAAAGTTCTTAAAAAAAAAAAAAAGCAATTTACAGAAAATAATTGATCCAACTCTTGAAATATTACACTCTCGTTCATTCAGATAATATTCTAAGAGAATCAATGTATATTTTAAAGCAAATAAGTTCAGTAAAAAACAAGGGGCTAGGTTCTTGAAGATCAACCTCTTGAGCTTGCTATTTTCATTGTAAACTCTATTAATTCAAGTAACATACTTACACACAAGCCTATCTGGCAAGATTTTCATACAAATAAATTCACTAAATACCACTGCATATATAAAGTTTCGATATTAAAATTATTGGCATCTATTTGGAATAACAAAATAACACAGTCCTGAACTTCAGTGACTCCTTAATATGTATATGGCTAGAGATGTAAAGCAACTCTGCAGTAAAGGATTTTGGGGTCCTAGCAAAAAAGATCAACATGAGTCAGTGGCATGCTCTTGCATAAAAGGTTGGCAGTATCCTGGGCTTCATTAGGGAACGTATCTCTGGCATATGAAGGGAGGTGAATTTTCCCACAATCTAGAGATTTGGGTCTGTCCACCAAACAGGAAAGACAGATAAACTGAAGTGAAAGCAGTGATGGGCCATAAAATGGTTAAAAGAATACAGTATCTGTCATACAAGAAGATACTGAGAATGCTAGGACTGTTTAGCTTGGAGATGAGAAGGCTCAGCAGGATTTTATAATGTGTATAAATAACTGATGGAGCCCCCTTCAGGAGTAAAGGGAGATCCAGATTCAGGTGCCCAATGACAGAACAAGAGAAAATGAAATGAACTGAAATACACAAAATTCCAAGTTACATAAGAGTGTTTGAACACTGGAACAGATAGCCCAGACTATGACAGCCTTCATCTTGGGGCGAAGATTCAAAATTCAACAGGACAGAGACTTAACCCTGTTTGAAGCACGTGGTTGGACTAAGCAATCTCTCAAGGTCCCTTCCAGTCTAAACAATTCAGATTCTGCATCAGCCACAAGACACCTAAAGTAATGATACATCTTAAAATATAAACTGGTTAGTAAAACACTGAAAATAAACCAAAGGGAGGGGCTAATGGCTTGTTTCCAGGACTGCATTTAGAAAACCGATACACTTTATGCTGTAAGTTTATTTATTCGGTTTCTATTTTTAGAAGGTTATCAGAAATTTCAATACTACTTCTATCCCATCATCAAGACTACATCTCATCACAAATAAGAATTTTTAAGTGCAATACTGTAATGGAATACAAAGTATTGCGATAATAACAGGGTAACAAAGTCTTCAGCTACAGCAAATGAGAACAAGTCCAAATGCAGCAGCCACTAATAAAGAAATAAAGGAAAGGAGCTGCTTGCTTTCAGAAGTCCTCAGGTAGTCAGGGATCTCTAGCAAGACACCCTCACCTCCACTGCCAACCTTAAAATGAGGTCTGAGAAGGGCTCCACCTCTTCCAGTTACTCAGGAACATTACATGCACCTGAACCTCCCTGGCTTGGCCCTGCCTTCCCACCAGGTGCTCTATCACTGTTTCAGGCTTTGACTTTGCATTTCTGCTATGCTAATTAACACCAAAAAGTAAAAAACACTAACCAAAAATTTCCCAAAAGCTTCATTCGCCAGTTATTATAGAAAGAAACTTTTGGGCATTTTATCTAAAAACTATCCAAAATATTTTTCATTTAACTCATATGTAACAATTAATCATGACTATTAAAGAAGCTGGTACTGATTAACAGAAATTTAATTGGATTGTTCTGTTTTGAGAAAAAACATACTTCCTACCTAGCGATTATGTACATCTACTGAAAATCACTGTAATCCAATGTTACTCCCTCAATATAAAGAACAATACAGAATAACTCTACTTATATTGACAGTCTAGCAAGAAAATATTCAGGCGGTGTTTTCCAAATTTTAGTGCATATAAGCTGCGAGATGGTTAACACGGAAAACATGCATCTAAATTCCACATGCATGTTTAATTCTATTTGATATTTTGAACTGTTTAAGAAAATGTAATGATTGGTTGCCATCGTTGCTGTATCACAAGAAACAAATATCAACCCATAAATCTAGGAAACATACAGTCGTACCCAATCCTATAAAAGCAAAAGCAAACAGAACTATTACATTTTCTATCTTGTCACACATTACTTGTGTTAACACTGGTAATTGCGCAACTGCTTTTGAAATTTCTTCAGTAGTTCCTCTCACCTCAATTCATGTGAGATTTCCAAAGCTACTACATATGAAATCTAAAAAAGATGTTTCTTGCAACGTGACCCTGAAGTTGACAGCTCAGTATTTATGAACACATGAAGAATAACTATTTGTTCAGTTTTATTTCCTCTCAGTGTGGCTTACTTCTTCTGCTTTCTGCCTTAAAATAATCACATCACTCTTACTACTGTATTTCTCTCATAGTTAACACAATCTGTACCTAAGGAAGACCTTCAGCTTTCTGTTATTCTGCAGAGTCTATGCACTACATTTCACACCCACCTTCCTTCAACTGTAGAGTTATGAATGCAACAGTGCCCACTGAATGGAACTTACCTATGGATATTTTCCTATGAAACTGGACAGAGCAATGAAAAAAATTTATGTCCACTGAAACGAATAAGGCTTTCCTCTGCAAGTTACTTTTTGATTAAATGAACAATGATGTATGCTCAGCTATCTACTACAAACACAGTAAAGATAAAATTAGCTATGTCTGCCCAAACTTATTACCAAAAATCTTATTCAGCACCCAAAGTGTGTTGAGTCTTTATAAATGATACATACTATTATTTGCAAAAAAATCAGCAATAGGAATAGCTGACATTTTATTTTTTTTATAATGGGAAAGACTAGATTATTTGAAAGTTAATGATCCAAGAGAGATTCATTTACAAATCTAATCTAGCTTTCATGTTCTAAATTAAGATCTGTCACTAAGTTTTGATTATTTATCAGTTAATAACACTAAGAGCTGTATGAGCTGTACTGAAGAACTAACCCCCTTTTATTTTTCCCCATTTTGTTGTTGTTGTTACTATTGAGGAAAGATGGGGAGAACAAATCTGCCTAGATTTACTTCAGCATTTGACAAAATGTATCATATCTCAAAGTAACTCTCAGAAGTTGCTGCAGTATTAACCAAATTAGGATGAACAAAAAACAAAATTCTGAATGAGGCTGGCTGCAGGATACTACAGGGGATCTTAATGGTCTGTATGAGACTGTATTATTTCTGAAGCATTCTCATTACACAGAGAATAATACAGTTTTAATCTATTTGCCAAGATACAGACCACTGTAATTACAGCAATTTGAACAATGGTAAATACTGTCTAACATTTCCTTGAACTACATCCCAGATTTTAATTCAGGCATCATGGAATAAATAAATAAATAAATGAACCAATGAACCTAATGAAGCTTATAATAAAATATATTAGAATATTCTGTGACTTAAGTCAAAGATTCAAGACATGAACTTACTGTGGGAGCTGCTTTTCTGAACATCTTTGACATCTTAATTATTACAAGTCAGGCCATAAAGATTCACTAGAAGTTCAGATATAACTACTCTATTGTCTAAATTACAATTGAAATTTCAATTGCTTTTTCACTAAGGGTGATGAAACTAAGCAAGTCATCAAAATGTTATGCTGATTAGTCCAGATGATGTGGAAAACTGAATGACTTTTAATGAAAATATGAGACTGATATCTAAAACTATTTTTTTTGTGGCATTTATACAGGTTTACAATCTATTTTGTTAAACTTCATACCTCAGACGTATTTGTAAGGGGGGTAACCCAATCTAAACAAATGATATATGAATCCTCCTGAGCAGTGAGAAAATGTACCTGCACATTTAAATACATAATCCTCATCAGGTTTGTCATATTTCTGTAAAATACTTTGCTACACTGAATTAAATGTCTTTTACAAGACAAAATGGCAACAGTAGCAAAGAAAGCAAAGCCAAACATGGTACAAAATCACAGCTTATCCTCAAACATTCCCACAAAAAAAGTAAATTAATTAGGACTTGAAATAAAAGGGCACATACAACAAGAAATTCTTCTGATTGCAAAACAAGCCAAGAAAATGTAGTTGTTTTGCTAATGACGCTTTTCCCTGTGCAGCTACACAGCAAATTCCTCAGGCTACTTATTTCCAACTCATTCTTCCTAATTTTTTTCCATGCAAAAAGCCCAATGTGAATCCCCAAAAACAAGAAAACTGACATCTCATTTTGCATTTTTTGGTAAGAAATTTCTAACCTAGCACCTCTGATAGCTTGGTTTCCATCTACTCTTGCTAATAAGTAGATGAGAAAGATTTGCTTCACTCTAAATAATAAAAACAAGCCAAAAAATGAACTGCAAGATACAACAGGAGACACTGAAAATCAATTTAGGAATGAATTATTTCTAAAACTCATAGAACAGAAGACAGTAGTGCAAGTAATGTGTCACTGAGAGAGCATTTTTAGACAGACAAATATTTATGAGGATTCTTTTTAATGTATAAATAATAAAAAACAATACCAAAGAATGGATAATGACACACTAATCAGAATGTCAGCAGTTAAACACTAGACATGACAAAGTAGCTTTAATTTTTTTTTCCTATTTCCTTATAAAATTTATGATTTAAATTTGAAATTAACTTTGTGACTCCCTGTCAAAAAACACTACCTCAATAAACCATAGTCTAGAACAGGGCTTTAAACATAATTTATCTGATCAAATAATGCTGTCTCAAATCACATTCTCTTCAATGTTTAGTTCATAATTAGTACAACCCCAAATGTATCAAACTCACTTCCACAGAGAAGAGGATGGCCAGCAGCAACCAGATTTGAATTTGTGATGCCTAAAATTATGCATTCCCCTTTCAGTCACAGAACTGATGAAAGGAGTTTGGAGATCGTGAAGATATCTAGGACATTTTCTTTTGAAACTTGGGAAATTTTAAGTTAATTCTTGAATAGATATATTTTCCTTACGGTATACATAAGACAAAGGACATCAGATCTACACAAATGGGAATTTACAGGATCAGCATTTGAAAAGAGCAAGTGCCTTCACAACCTACTCAGATTAATCCAGATAAGTAGAATAAAAAAAAAGTGGAGGCGTCTAAAAGTTTTTATTATTTTCCATGTACAAAAAGATGAATCTGTCTGATTAAGAAAGCAGCAGTTGAGAAGAAGCTTGTAATCCTATATGCTTGTGTGAATATTTGTGTAAATCTTCTCATTCACAATGCCACTGTTATTCTTAGATCCAGCTGTTTTACATCATTGCCAAATGGCTCTTCTATAGACAATTCAAATCAAGTAGAAAATATGGCACAATACTGGAAAAAAATAGCTGTTCAGCAATATCTACACTGTTGTCCTTGAAAATATGAACACCAAAAACAGCCTAAATTGAAAAACACAAGTGATGGGAACATATTAAGTAAGTTGTGAGGTATGTTTTCACCTCATCACTGATCTGCTCTAGAACTTTTATATAGATGCTGGATGTTAATGGAAAGAAATCAAAAGAATTGACTTCAAGAGACAGTGCATTAATTAGAAAGCAAGCTCTTTGGCAAAAGTATTACACTTCTGCACCTGAAAGAAACAGCTCATCTCTATGGTGGTGTACTGCACTGTATTTCACCCCAGAAGAGAAATCGGAAGCAGAGAAAAGAATATTCACTACATAATCAGTTTTCATGCTACTGCAATTGGAAGACAGAGAAAACAGAGTGCTGAGTCACCAGTTTAGTGGAAAATTAAGAAGGTCTTTGCTAGTGCTTCTACTGGCCATGCCTAAAGATGATTATAGCAAACAAATTTTATTTTCCACTCTATTCAAGTCACCAGTGCAGTATGAAATTCAGATGTCAGGATGACAAAAGAAAAGAAGCATTTCACCTTTATTGCTGATGTCAATAAAACTCAGAGGAGTAATTCCATGTGCATGTTGTGTTAAACCGCCTTTCAGAAGTGGAAAATTAAACATAACTGGATACAGGAAGGAAGGAAGTTGTGAAAACTACTTATAAAAATGTGTGGAAAATGAAAATGTATTTGCAGTCAACATGCTCCCTATCCTACTATAGCACAGCCAATTGAAGACTGTCAGTTTTACTCTTAAAAATGAAGGATGTTTCCACTATTTCCTTACCTTGAAAAACTAAATGATATGCAATGTTAAGGGAAACATAAATTAAAAATGAACCATTATTAGGACATACGATGCTATCTTGTACAAAAGTAAATCACTTTATTAATCAAAAATCTTCTGAATAAGTTCTATGTTTTTGTTTTTAATTTTATTTAATGATTGATTGAATGGTCTTTTATTGAAAGTAAGACAGACATCAGAGTGAAACAATTTCTAAAAATAACTTTGGTGACTGTCAAAAAATTAAAATAATTATGTGGGTAACATTTATAGAATCTCACTGGCAATTTTTTTCATGTTTAACTGCTATTGCCAGTATTGAAAAACACCATTGTCCAAGGAAACAGTATTTTATGAATGAAATGTTACAAAGAAAGGAAGGAAGTTTTTTGTTAGTAATAAGTGAAACATCTCCCATCAGGAGGAGACAAGATTTAATTGCAAGGGTTGCCAAGGTAGTAATTGCTCTTCTAAATGATTTTCCACTTTAAGGACTGAAATATTCCATTAGTTACTAGCATGGAAAAAATGTTCTGTACACAATTTGAGGCGCTACATGACAATGATTCAAGTCAGTGGCATGCAGGAAATAAAGGCATGGAGTTTACACTCCTCTCATCTATAATGAAATTATTTTTGCCTGCAGTTAGCTTCCCTATGCCACTACTTTAGTTGAGGGAACAATAGGTAATATATTCAGGACTGGCCTGACTGAATTCCTCAGTGTACTTCAATAGAACTCATCATGGCAAGTCTTTGACACAAACTCGGTGGAGTCTCCACTCTTTCCCTTTCCCTCACCATCTAAGAAAATGGTGTTGTAAGCTGTTCCCATCTTTCTTAATACCCTTTATTGCATGTATGAAGTCCTGTAGGATTTCTACAAGGACATAGCCATCCATTGTGTCTACAAACGACTGGCAGATTAAGACAAATAAACCTTTGTCATTTTATTTTGGACAAATGCTTACACTTGTACTCTTCAGCTTTGTACGGAAGACTTGACTTTTGTCACTCTATGTGTGAGATGGCTAAATGTCCATGGCACAGGCTGAATACAACAGCTACAGTATACACTGTCAATGACACAATCATATCAGTCACTGTTCAATGCACACACTAGATCCCATACAGGCTAAGTGTATGGGAACTGTTGAATCACGGCCTGAACCACTGATTGATCACCTGAGGCAAGCACTGGGTCAGCCGCAGGGGCACAAATGAGTGTGATTGGAAGGGGTGGAGTTTGACTCCACCTCTCCCAAGACCCCATTTAAGGGCTGACCACCACCAGGGAAGGATCTCTGGTTGGAGATTTCTCCCTAGTGGAGTTTTCAGTGAGCCTCAACCATCTTTGAAGGTGAGCCACTCTTTTCTTATTAATTTTCTTATTAACTATCTGTACGCCATCTACTTAAGCCTGTCAAAAATATACCAGCTTTGGCACTATTTCTTTTGGGTGCTATTTTTGGGGGTTATTTGCCCTACACTAAGACATATTTTCCACTTTCCTGGTTATTTTATAAAGGGGAGAGCAAGACTTCCTCTCTTCTCACCTTCATCATTTCACACTTGAAAAGATACTAAAAGGAATTACTTTTACTAATGATACACTCAGTGATCTAAAATAACATATTCTGTTCGACAGTTTTTGACATGAATGCATAGGGCACCCTAAAGTTGTAGCATTGTGTTTTAAGAGCAGATTCAGAAAAGCTTACATGCTTACATGCAAGGTGACAATAAAAAAGAAAAATAATCCTCCTACAAAGGAGGAAGGAGTACTGTCCAAGGAATCTTAGGAAGTGGAATCTTTCCACAGCCTGGTTCCTCTTCACACACACACAAAATAAATAAATAAAGACAATATTTTGTTATGCTTGGCACATCTAGATTACAAAGGTATGGCTTGACTGTAGCAGTAAAAGTAAGCTTAAAAGCAGTTTAGACTAAAAGTTTAAGAGCTTTGAGATGCTATTTATACTTCACAATATCATCCTCCCAAAGTAGTTGAATTCAAAATAGTAATATTTATGAAGTCACAGGTCTCTTCTGTGTTGGACCACTGTTCTGTCTACTCTACTAGAGCCAGCATAAAGCTTGATCTAAAAACAAGGGTGCAGTATGAATGGAACCAAAGGAAGGATATTCCTAGTTACATTGTTTCATATTATAACATGTCCTTTAAGGTCAAGATGAAACTTCCTATTACCTGGCTAAAACCACAACACTGATAACTTCGGTGTGTGACCACATAATTTAAACACATTCAGATGCTTTGCAGATTTTTACTTCACCTTATTTTGGGAGATATCTTTTAAACTCAGGAGGTGAAAATCTGAAAGCATGTTCATGCTTCATTCAGAAGCTTTTTGTTCTGTTCAGAAGCATTTATGTCAGTGTCCTGATTTTCTTTTCTCCTGAAAGCTAATTTTATTCACAAATATTCTTCCTTTAAGTTTATCACTGTAGTCTTGAACTTGAAAGATTCTATGCATGCCCAATGAACATAAAACTATAAATTTGCAACAGTGTGCATTATCTCAATACACAGAAGCACAGCTTTTCTGCCTATGCTTTCTACAAATCCAATGTGAATACGTTCAATCCAGTTTATATAAGATCTTTTTCCCATCCTTGAGTTATTTGGTAGACCATGCAGTATTACAAAGTTCTTCACACTCAGGCAATGGAACTGAGCGCAGAGTTGAAGTAGATGAATGGAGCAATTTAAAGATGTGTAATTCTTGTAAGAAAGGAGGGTAAGAAAAATGTACAAGAATACTCACTTTGATGAATCTATGAAGTATATTACAAGAGCACCAATACTAAGAGCGAAGACTAAGACAACCTACAAAAGAAAAGAATAATTATTCAGAGTGTTAGAGTGAAAAATTTATCATTCTACACACCAGCATACATACACAAAAGACAAGGAAAATGGTAAAATAACGTTATTTGTATTTCAGCTCTCACTTTATTTATGAAAACTAATCCTACTTGAATTTCAAATAGGATATATTATCACAGAATGTTTTCTTGTGTTGAAAAGCATCCACAAACAAGCTGAAGCTCTGATCAGGGCAATCCAGTATGCAAAAAGGTCACAGATCCTAACTTCTACTGATGTCATTTCTTTTAATTTCAAATGGCCAGCAATCCCAGCACATGGCATTCAAGTGACAGTATAGCTTTTATAGAACTGGCCTTCAGGACTACAGTAAGAATCTCTTGCTCAGAAGTGGGTAAATGAAGATCAATGACATTGCTTTTAGATTACACTGATCTTTTACTTATACACATGGTTGTGAAATCCACAGGGTAAGTGTAAGGCTATGTAAAAATATATATTCGCTTTGCAATCATGTCCAATGAGACCACAATTGATTTTTAAATAGGTTAAAATAACAGCATGATGTGTTTTGTCCTGATACAAAAGTTACACAGAGCACTCTGTAGTCCTATTATCCCTCTTAAAATTTGTTCAATTTTTCTGAACAAATGATTTTGTTATGTATGGCATCCAGTCCTTATTAATAATGTAGAAATTGCTTTTCTGGCTAATATAGCAAAAACTGGATTAAACCCATCTCTGTCTGTCTCTAACTTTATTTTCTCCAAGCATGAAGCCAATACAATTACCTAGTCAACTGGCTCCCAGAAATTCTTGAGCAGCATGGGAACATTTAGCTTCAGATCGTACCCAAAGGAGGACAGCACTCTAATTTTGGCATGAAGAATCACAAAGTACACCAAGTTTGTGTACGCAATGTAACTTAGATGTCTGATATTGTAAATCTAGGTTTATGCCTCATGAACAATGCCATTCCCAGGGTAATGTGGAACCTGAAAACACGGATACAGTTACGCAATTTTTATGTGCTATACCATGATTCTTCTGGAAGAAATTAGAAAAGATCTGTGTCTGAGCACTAAGGATGGGAAACAGATGGAAAACTATGTCTCCTGAAACTTTTATCTGATATGCTAGTCTACAGAATCAAAACAAAATGTCTTGCCTTCTGGCAGGCACATCTCAAGTAGCTGCTTAGAAGTAACGTCCTTTAAAATAAACCAAGAGAACAGATAGCTCGGGACTGGGTAGACCGAGGTACTAGAAAGTGGACATGCAACTCCTCACACTCAGCTAAAATACAACTTCTTAGGTCAGAAATGGCTAAAGAACACATCAGTCAAACAAGCATATTTGCTAAATGAACTAACGGTGTCATTCCAGTTCTGTCTGAGCAGATTTATTCAGCTTTATAAATTTCAACACTAATGTGCATTATCACCACAATTAGTACTTTTGTTGACGATCTCAATGATTCCAGCAGCAGATGGGCAATGAAACAAAAATTTGTTCATCCAATAAGGGCTTTAGACCTATAAGCTTTCACTGGAAATTATTAGTCTTCATTTGGCTAATGAACAGAGAAATTAGTTCTCAAAGACCATCTCACTCTATCCTTGAACCATCCATGATTCAGTAACACCTCATCTCCACATGAAAGAATTTGGAAGGAAATTCTGTTCTAGCTACTAATTTCTTTATAACTATCAAGCTAACCATTTTTTCCCCATCTCTAAAGAACGTGGTTTTGTTTGCTCTCTGTACAATCTTTTTTTTCCAGACAGTAATCACAGTATAGTGTTCTATATGTGAAGATTACTTTTCACCTGCAGTCTAAGGAAAAGGGGTTTCATTTTATTAGAAAATACAAAGTATCACTTTTTTTCAAGAGCAAGACATCATCAACAATAGAAATATTCTTAACAATTATTAACACACTGAGACATCTTTTTCTGAAGCTGCCACACTAGGAAGGAGCCTGACAGTCATGCTACAATCAATGCAAGAGAACATACAGCATGCCAATTCTAAGTAGACCTACTGAAACAATAATGTAGAAGTTTTTGTACTCTCTTCTATCACTCAATGCTGTAGTTACAACATCTGAAGCAACAGGTAATCATAATTCTAATCAAACCGTTGAGCTCTGTATGTCCAAAATTATCAAACATGCTCACACATTCCAATAGAAATGTCAAAATGCAGTTACTAAATATTATCAGCTTTGAAGTACCTAATGGTGATATTTCATCTACACTCAGTGGAATAACTTTTAAAATAACAGCACCATTATAACCATTACTAAATATAAGTAGCTCCTTAACAATGACAACAACAACAAAATGAAAAAAAATGATTCAACCTAAAACAGCAGTTTTGACCTAAAGAATATTAAAGTGATCACACTTCATTATGAAAATGAAATTTAAGAAACTAAACTTGGAATCTTTCTGGGACTTTATGACTATTCTCACACACTCCAAAATTGATGAATGCAACCAGGCAACATTAATTTTGAGTCCTTGAAAGATTTTCTTGGGAGTCAATGTCTATTTTTGAGAACTTAATATCTTTGAAGAGAAGTATAAACCTAGAAAGACTGATATAGCAAACCCACAGTAACTAGAACCTACAGGAAGAAAAGCTTGTATGCATGTGAATTATTGCCTCACTTGTTAAGTAGGCCATGGGGAGAAGCTTGCTGGTTCTGTTTATTATTCCAATGCATTTGGCACAACACTTCAATTGCTACACATCTATTATAGTTTCTCTCTGGAAGAAAAAATCTTTTAATTTATAATAAATTACTGTTTGGTTAAGACTGAGAAACATGAGGTCATATGCTTGCAGCTACACTGCGTATTTAAAGCACTGAGTTAAAAATAAACATGTCTGATTAAAAGAAGGGATGAATAAACATGGAATAGTTGCTGCACATCCTTAAATCTTTTGTTAAAAACAAAATCCAGCTAGAGTTCAACAGAAGTGTATAATGCTATTTTTAGAAGTCAGAAAAAATACAGAAAAAATCCACTTAAAGAAAATGAAGAAGAGTTTTGATCTCTGCAACTACTAAGATGCCCCAGGAGACCTTTGACTGCTCTGTTGAGACACTTTCTTAATCCTCACAAAGAACAATTACAGGAACTAAAAGAAAAGAAGAAATTAAAAAAGAAAAAACAAAACAAAAAAAACATAAAGGAGATTTTTTAAGTGTATAGTAACACAATTAAGTTGCAGAGAAAATACAGGCATTCTACACCTACTATTAGAATGAACCCATGATAACAACAGTGGGGCTCAGCACACTTTCCAGGGCAAAAGGAAGACAGGGATGATGATCCAAGGGTTGCCACTGTTCCTCCTACATCTGCACTGAACTACTGTCCTAGTATTAGTGAAGAAGTGTGGAAAAGGTACATTAGAGAAACGAGAGATAATAATTACATATTCAGTAATGGGCAATTTAACAATTTGATAGGAGGAATATTTTCTCCATGTCAGCCTTGCAAGGAATGAACCAGAAACATCATACGAAATACTTGGACTGTTACATACCCTTAAATGGCAGCCTGTGTTCCTCAAACTACTAATGAATTGTGAAGACTACAAGTGCTCTCCTTGAATTACAGTTTGATATGTATAGCCACAAGTAGAACTTCAGTCCATTACCAATCCTACAAAAGCTATGAATTTATCTTGAAAGAACATCTTTTTTGTAAATGCATATCAATGACAAACACCAACACAGAGGTTTCTGGAAGAAAAAAGCATAATATGCTGAACTTGTCTTTGAAGAAACTAGCACATACATTTTGTGCTTTTTTCCACTGTGTTTGTTTCAGGATAGGCTGTTTCAATGTAAGAGAGGCAGAATAATGACAAGATCTGCTGTATATGCTGCGCAGTAGGCAGACAGCAGAAGTCACTCAACCATCCATTTAGAGGGTGCCCTGAGGCAAGTACGCCAATCCCTGCCACAAGAGTCATTTTTACTGTTTTGTTGACTTCTGCAATACAGCAGAAGTCTGTTCCTCTTCTTTGTCATCAGAGTAAGAAACACATAGTGCTCATATTTTAACTTCTTTTTCATTGTGAATAATGTTTTATTTTCTGAGATGAATGAATAGTTTTGGAGCTAGCTGATGTCACATGAGATGTCCATTCATTACCTCAATTATTTGATTTTAACACAACATTTATAGAAGCCTTAATGAAAAAATGGTCCTTACTAAACTCTGAAGGCAGTGATGGTGGTGTATGTAAAATGGACAAATAACTTATTTTATGTTTTCTCAGTTCCCCGGTCCTTATTTTGTCATCTCATGACAATCAATTTATACATTGCGCCTTCAGAAATCTGTGTCTGAAGCTCCTAATATTTGAAGGTTAAATTATTCACCCCTAGGCCTACTGTACTGCTTAGAATATATTACAGTGTCCTATTAACATTTATACTTTGAATTATTTAAGGAGAATGCAAATTATTTCTAATGACCACAAAGCTACATCCTGGGATAACTCAAGGATCCACTGATTTTGGAACTCACAGTTTGCATTAGTAACATGCCCATAGCCTGAGGTTTTGGCCTAATTTGAGAGAAAATTTACATACTTTAAACACCAAAACAAACTTCCTTTGACCAGAAAAATGAAAAGCAATTGTACTCCTTTTATAGATACACAGAATTTGTTTGTCTGAGTTTGTAAGGAATGGAAACATGCACTTCTAAAGACACAACATCTGCAAGTTACATTTCAGAAGTGGAAATTACTTAATCCTTCTTTTGCAATCCAAGCATCAATTTGCAGACTCTAGGATATTCACCAGCATATATATAGTGGTATAACAAAAGTAAGACTTGAGCAAAACTAGACCACAGAAGAGCCATAATGGTTTGTTCAAATTGATGTTTCATTAATTGGTCTCCTATATGTAAACAACATAATCCAGAAATTGTTGTAGGCAAATTCAGGAGTGGAAGTAATTATGCACTGTGGCTGATACAACCAGCTAAGCAATTAATATCTCTTAGGTTACTATAAACACACATAAAGTCAAAGCTGTTTACTGTAAAATTCTCCAAAAATGAGTGTTCTCCAGTTGTTTTAGGTAGCACTTCATTAAGATTCATTATTAGTATTCCCTTTAGACATATCACAGTGAATTAAAGACACTAAGTGATGTTGAATAATGCAATTCATATTAGTACATCCAGCAGTCCTCAGAACTTCACGATTTGTCAAGTCAAATAAAGTGAAATAAGTATTTTTGAAGCAATCAATAGAGAATTTCTACTTAGACATGTTTTCCACTGTATTCTGATACCAGAAGTAAAGGCACGACTGTATCTAGAACTCATCAGGAGGACATAGTAACACACTGGATGAAGACGTACACAAAGTTTTCTCTGGGCTTAACCATGGTGTCACATCCAGTCTTCCTGCTTCCATTTTCCAATCTGGTCCCTCACAGGCCAATACATAAATAACTGAAATAATGAATGCAACAGAACAAAATATTAGGAATGCTATTCTTTCTGCCATCTACTCTAAAAGGATATGAATTCCCAGGTGCTCCTGGGAGGCCATTCTATGTCATTCAGGTTTTCAAGGTCACCTTATTACCTAACTAATGCCCTAATTGTTTTGATACACCTTACAAGACCAAACAAGGACAAGCAAGCAAATGACTGGTGAAGCTTGTGAATGAGAGGGATAGCTAAAGCGATGAAATAATAATAAAAAGACAAAAATAAGAAACTAATTATCCCTTTCACCAATAAATAATAAATACAAAATTCAAAAAAGTATTCTAAGAAGCTGGGAAGGTTCTCGTCATTTACCTTCTTTTCACAACTATAAAGAACAGATTTTGCATCTAATCTACTCCCTGTAAAAGAGTCATACTTGCTGGATCAAAATCGTATGAAGAGCAAACAGTGATATATGCATACAAATACAGCCAAAGTGCAAATTCTAGTCAGGAATTGCTGTGACAACAGGATACATACTAACTGCAATGAATCTTACAGGATATATTTGCTGGACAGTGTGCTGGCTCATAAATCCATCTTCGCGGCTTATTGATCCTCTTTTGCATGTAAAAGCAGCAGGCAGTAGAGTTAAACCGAACATTTCTACTAGGAATGCCAGACAGGATTTAGAATCTAATTCTAGAAAGAATTAGGCACCTCTAAATCAGAGTAACCAACCTAACCTTTTAGGGAAGTCAAAAAACACTTGAAAACACACAAGTCTTCTGAGTCAGCATTTATCAAATTTTAGACTTGAGTCTGATTCAGTTAAAACACTAAATCTAAACTTTGCTGTGTTGATGACCACATTATGATCTTCTCAGAAATGTAAAGACTTGCAAATGTTTGCTTGCAAACTCTTTTCCTTCAATTACACTATCTGCTTTATTACACAGTAAAGTTTACTACAGATCTAATTAGCTATTAAATTATATGCTAAATTAAAAAGTCACCAGCATGCAGCAAAAACAGCACCAGAAACTTGGCAGCTTTGTGAGACCCACAGTATAAATTTTGCTCCTTCTTCAGTGAAGCTCAAATAGGCTTACTGCCTAAAAAGAAGCACCAAAGTTTATCCAAAAGAGGAAGGGGACTACCTGATAGACCAATAAGCAGTAAAATCTCAGCGAATTTATCAAGACAAACTAATAGCGAGGATTTCATTTTAAAAATAATAGAGACAACAATAAAATGGATAAAATTGAGCATAAGCCATTAGAAAAATACTGGTTGTTATTCCTAGTCCTGCTACCCTGTTGCTGTGAGACCCACAGCATGTTACTTTACTTCTCCATGATTCTGTTTCTTCCTCTTGTTTTCATTTTGCTATGGGCTTAGCACAACTGAGACCTCTACTGCAATTATAATTGTAATAAGAAGTCTGAGTAGGACAATATGTAAATTTATCAGTACTCTCTACAACGTCAAAGAGCCTTTATATATTCAATAATTTTATTTAGATAGAAAGACTATTATCTCTTTTTATGATAAACTTCTTGTTTATCTTTCTAGTATTACAATTTTATCAATTAAGTCACTACCTACTACAGTAGGATTTTAACTTACTCCTGGCACTAAAATTATGCATTTATTGAACATCTCCTTAGAGTTCGTATTTAATGAATCTGTTTTCACAGACTTTCCTAACAGCCATAATAAATAAGAAATCTAGAAACAAAATTGTTGGAAGAGAAAGCAGGTATAGCAAACACAGAAGAGTTAACAACATCGACAAAAAGAAGAAAAATTAGCCTGAGTCTGCTGAGTAACATTTTAGCTCCAACGTATTGCCTTTGTATATATAGTAATATATAATATTATATTATAATATATAGTAATATATATATAGAATAGTACTTTGAGTATTATCTACATGGAACAGATATCATGCATAGTAAAGGCCTCAGTCACTGTGAGCCTGCAACTATTCACAGCTGTGGTAGTTAAGTAAACATGTCACTGGGAGTAGAATAGATGACATAGAATCATTAGATTGACTATCTTATTGCTCTTTTGTTTTACCCACACACATATACACACAGATTCTCATTTTAGGAAGAACTTTAAATATTTTTTTCACATCCTGCTCTGTACATGCATTCTAATATTAGTTCCTTTTTCAGCTTTATTTTTCCTTTCTTAATCCAAAGTGGCTTCTTTCTCAAGTTTTAGTGGCATGTTGACAATAAAATGAAAATTTCTGTTTAACCCATGAATTTGAAAAGACTGAGATTTTTTAATTAGTGAAAAAATGCAAGAAAAAAGTCCCATCTGTTAATAGTGTGGTGTAGTTTGAAGTTAATTAGGTTTGCTGGGAAAGTGCCTGGTGATATGATCAATTAAAGTGCATACAACTTTGCCAATTTAGTATTTAACAGTCAAAAAAATAGCAGCATTTTCTATTGCAATGTGCTCTAAAGACAAACGTTGAATTTATTACATTACATGTACATACATTTCCTCCAGTATAAAATGTACTTCCTTCTGATTACCTAGCAGTTATCCAAATCATCTCCCATTAATATGCACAAAAGTAAAAATCACATTTCTTATGAGATTAAAAGCATAATTCACACTGATATCCAGTTGATTCATGACTGGCTTTACCGTCACATTGAGAAAAAGATATGTTGGTGATAGTTCTTATTTTTGATGGTAACAAGTTTCTCATGGCATGACTGTAACTAAGAACCACCAGTGAGCTCTCCACTACAATGGAAATGGACGGTTCTTGGCTTCAGGAAAACCTATTAAAATTTACTGAAGAAAAAAAATTAAATGAAGAAGAAATGATCAAATCATTCATATAAATAAATTAAAAAAAAAAATGAATGCTAATATCTGCAAATGAATGAAGCCTTGTGTTCAAGTTCTACTTTAAATCTAGGAAAACCCATAGCTGATTCATAATCTTCTAGATGTAGACAGCTATCAACATGACTTCGTAACTGAGACCATGATGATGAGACCTTCAGAGTTTTGCATGAGCAGGAGCTCACTGTATCTTAGTTCACATGGTTTACTCAGTGATCAGGCATAGCTACGGACAGCCATATCTGTAGCCCTCTTGTGGCGATTAAATGAAATACCAAACACTAGACATCTATGCACAGAAATCATTCCCAGTGGGGATGGGAGAAACTCTTGATGTGGTTAACAATGGAGAGTTATGAAAGACATCTTTGCAAACATTGATTTTATTTTCACTTTAGCACTTTCTCTTTTTTTTTCTGGCACTGTTGGCCCTTCAATCTTTTGCTGAAATTGTTAGTTATGACTGATGGTCACACGAAAAACCCCTTATACCAATCAGTTTAGTGGACTGAAAAATTGATGGTTTTGTTGAAACACCTACTTAATCACTCAGCCTCATATACGAGTTTGCAAAGACAAAAAAAAAAAAACTGTCTTTCATTAGTAAACAAATGAAACTATAAGAGAGCAACAGTTTAAGCAGTCACTGTAAATCGTAGTACTACCTTAACCAAATTTTAGATGATGTACAGACTTGTGTTGTGTGATAATTCTATACAAGAACACATGAATTTCACTGAAAATAAAAAATAAAAACAGCATAATAGCTTTCAAGTGGGTATTTAAAATTATAATTCTAATCAGAAGTCCCAATTTTCCATGGCAACTTAACTACGTGAACTCTTCCGAGCTTTAGATAAATTTGAACAGAAAAGCCTGCCAATAAATTCTTCAATACAGTTATTCATCATGAGATCTCAGATCTCTATGTAATAACACAACAAAACTTAATAATTTCCCTAAGAGCAGCTAAATCTAAAGGAAACAAAAGTTCAGGATTATGGTGATCTCAGCTTAGGGAGAAGCACACACTTGTGTGAAGGCAACTTTAGGCTTTTGAAGTAAACTAAGTGATTTCTGCTCCGTTAAAATACATGAGTTTAAATTTCGTTTTTATCTTTTGCATAACATGCACAAATATAATTACAGGCTACTATAGGTGAAATCTAGATTCACAGTTTGATGCAAGGTTGTACTGGTACACATGGGTTTCTTCACACTTCAGTATTTCAAAGAAAGACATGGAAGCTTTTGACATCATTTCTTACAGAAATTGGTGATTTTCATACTGTAATAATCAAGGATATACTGATCGTATGTTGTGAGTATAGCTGAAATTATGATTCAAGATCAAATAACAAATGATGAGAAATCTACATGGGATATGAAACAGAGTCAATGATTTGCAACTGTCACTGAAAATCAAACACAAAAAATATTACCAATGATGTAGCAACTGAAGGTAAAATGCTATGTTTGCACAATAAACCTCTGCTTATGTGAATATTTTCATTTTAGGGTAGGAAAGAAAGAAGTTTCTTTGTAAATGTTCAGACTGATTTATTCAGCAAACTTGTTTTCTTCAGATGAGCGTTTCAATGTTGTATTGTGGTGACAATTTAAAATCTGCAAGCTTTTCTTATAAGCATTTTTAGAATAGTTTGAAGATAAAATCAATAGTTATATCATTTACTGCTTGTAAAAACAATTTCCAATGTAAATCTCTCCAACAGTCCAACAGGGAATGATTGTGTGGTGCTTAGCTACCCGCAGCTTTAAATCACAACACATCCTTGCTTTTAAAAACTGTACAGGGGTGGCTACTTAAGATGGCCTTGAGACCCAACAGTTACTTCAGCTCACCTTTTCTTATTAGTAACACTATGTCAGGTCCTTTAAATGATGTTTCATCCTCATGTGCGTGCCTTTGGTTGTTCTTTTTACAAAACACAGGAAATTTAATTCAATGATAACTTTTCAAAGTCATCCCTTCCTCTGGGCCCACTCTATTCATCTCTACCTGACTTTAGCCAGCCCAGGGTATCTCTCATCAGTGTTCTTGTTTTTCACAGCCTTCCCTTTGGGTGTGGCAAGCTAGAAAATGGTCTGTCTTCCTGCATGCTTCGCTTGTCAACACTTAAGACTTTAAGACAGCTGACTTTCACTCTGGAGTAGTTGTATTCACAGAAATAATAATAATAAAAAATAATGAGAATGATTAACACACAACTTCAGTTTATATTCAGTTTTATAACACTCACAGAGTAACTACTTTTCTACATTTTCTAAATGCTTTCTCAGCCTGACTGTATTCTCTTTCTGAGGAACTAGAAGGACGAGAGGGTTTATTTTGAGAAGGACTGAAAACTGAAATTGGACTAACCATCAGATAATCACATACCTATCCAGGGCAAAGAGATTTCTGAGAGGTACTGTTGGAGCTCCAAGTCATTATATAAGCAAGCAGTTTTAGTTCACATTTCAAGTATTACAGAATGGGCAGAAAATTGAAGTATTTAATGGGTTCAAAAGATTTTTATCTTTTTTTTTTTTTTAAGTGATGCAAGAAAAGCGTGCTGTTTTTGCATGAACTACACAAAATCTAATATCAAGCTTCGTGAAGGATAGAAGGTTTTTCCTCTGAATGAGTACAGCAAAATCTGCCTGGGATTCTGACCAGTTAAATTATGCTACGGAAATTTAAACTTTTTCTTCTTCACATGTTCTCCTTTTCTCCCTTCCAAAGCTTTACTGGTTTTCTATACAGATTCTGTTCTATGTATTCAAAAAATAATGTGTTTTAAAATAGGCCATTTTTCTCAAATCTGTTATAAAGTAGAAAATGTGAAAGCTAGACATGGGGAAATTGTCTTTTAAATACGGTTATCTTAGATGTAACAATGGTGTAAATCTGCAGCTCCATTCCTCTTCCTCATAGCACTGCACCACCAGAATCTCCACCTTGATCCTCAGCCTTCTGAAGACACTGCTGCTATTCTCTTCCAGAGAAGAGTGAAAGAAAATGCAGCAGGTGAAAGAGGAAGACAACAAGTGTGGATATGTATTTTGCTTTTCTGAATCCAACCTAAATCTCAAAAATCCCTGGACTCTGCTAGTGACCTCCATCCTCCACTGAACAAGATCACTGTCCATATACCATGCACAACTAAAAAAATGGGGGAAAAAAAAAAAGCAAATGTAATCTACAGAAACTTTAAAAAATTCTTATGTCAAATCTACAGATAAGAAACAGTTATAATAGTTAATACAGTTATGGTGACATGGCATAAGAAAAACTCTATCAAGTTCTAAGAGTAACCAATAATTTCTTCTCTTGACAGCTTGGCTGACATGCTTCCTCTCTGACTTCCAAACAGAGCTGGAAGAAAGAACATTCAACATTAATAATTTCAAACATTAAATTAAGATTCCTTTTGCTGATTGCCTAAAACCTCAGAATCCCTCTTTGATCAAAACAATCTTATGACAAACACCTATGGAAAAGAGTGCCAAGGCAACTGAACACTGCTGACTCAGAAAGAACGTCCACCTACTGACTCATTAACATTATTGTCAGCAGCACAGATGTATTCCCTAAAGGTCTGTCTCTTGCTTAAGTAGTTTCTCAGTTCATAGCTTGATTTCTTACTGTGGATCCAGGTATATTAAACACAAGGTAGATCAAGTATCTGCTCACCCACCTGATTTTAAAGCTGTAGATTTTTTTTTTTTTTTAACTATAAGAGTCATAGTAGGATGTCACTAGCACCCAGAACACACTGCAGAGCTACTCCATGATCCAAAACACAGACAGGAGAATGGGCTTTTGTGAATGAGCAAAGCCCTTGTTAGAATGGGTGACACACACTGCTTGTACTGGCAAAGAAACGCTGGGACAGGCATTCTGCCACTGACAGCGGAGGTATAAACTGCACATTTACTGAGCAAGCTGTCTTCAGTCCCTTGCTGGGTTAGAAGTCAATGACAATTCCATATATTGAGCACTCTTCTGACTGTGTTAACTCTGGGCTCTTAAGTATTTTCCCAGAACAAAGCCCTCTGTATGAATCAACAGAATTTAAGCAGGGTCCTTTTATTTGCAAAAAAACAGTAGTCATTATTTTATCTTCTTCTCAAATCCACCAGTTACTTATAAAAGGAAGTTAGAGCAGGAAACACAGGTGTATTAGGATTACATGGAATTAATTATATGAAAAAATAAATAATATAATTAAAATATATTATTTAAATAATGCATTATTAATCAAGTTACTTTTTGAAATATTTATCTGAAAAAAAGTAGAATAAAAATGAAAAGAATGCACAAAGATAACATAACTCCATTCTTCCTCTCTGCTACAGACAAAAGGAATGATGGCTGAAAAAATCAAGTTTGTCCACTTAAAAAATGTAATATTTTGCAAAAAAAATTACGCTATTAAAGGAGCAACCTGGTCTTGGGAGCTACTTTGGCAGGGAGGTTAGACTAGATGATCTCCGGAGGTCCCTTCCAACCCCTGCAATTCTGTGATTCTGTGGTTCTGTGAAAGATTTTCTCATGTGGAAATGGAACACTTATCAGATCAAACTTCTTCCTGAATTGTCACCGAACTCCAAAGATAGAGCTAACTATTCTCTTACGAACGCAACAATCCTAACTCTCATAAAACTATTTTGGACTTCTCACAAACACACATAATCAGTCAGTACATTCATTTAAGCTCAATTCATATTTTGAAAGGTTTCTTCCAGAAAACAAAGGCTAGAAACATACTATGATAACAACTAGATTTCCCTGAGTATCAGAATTTGTATTTTTTTTTAATGCACTTGATGAAAAAAGTATTGCTTTTATTTCTCTGACCATACAAAATATCAAGCTTCTGTGTGTTCCTGCAATCCAGAAGTTTCTGGGTGATAAAAGCTCAGAGATCACTTTGAGCCATAAATTGCCCACCCATTAGCTTCAGAAAATGACTTTTTAATATTAAGAATCCAAGACTGCTGAAGGAGCTCTTTTACCTAAAATGAGATTAAGGAAATTCTGATTTGGGTGTTAAATCTGAACATGAGAACCCAGGCTGCATCTTTTTCATTTCCTCTTGTCACTTCTACTTTGTGTAAATAATTAAAGATGCTTTGGAAGAGTAACATGCCACATGTCTTGCAACCTAGTTAAGAGCTATAATTAAATCGCTCCTGAGAGTTCTTATTCCTCTTTCTCTCTTCTCACTCTCTCCTTCTTGTAAATTTGAATTATTTTTTAAAGGGATTTTATCCCAAAAGAAACTAAAAATTTTTCAGAACAAGTCTTTATAACTGGGAATCTATCTTCTTACCCTCGGTTTTCTTTCCTTTTATTTTTCTTTTTTGCTAAGGAGTATATATACAACATTTGGACAGTGACATTTTTTTTTTTTACTGCTCTTCAGAATTGCTATGAAAATGACCTGTGGAAAGGAATATACCTAGTGACAGTGCAAAGGTACTGCATGGTAAATAACCTCACTATTCTTAGGTGGAGTTGCATAATTCAGGTTCAAACATAAATAAGAACTCCAGAGACTTTTAGGTGTTGTAGTCTTGTAGACGATAAGAGCTTTATCAAGTTGTTTTTATCTTTGGTCAAAAATGCCAGAGTATACTAGAGTATACCTCCTTCAATCAAGGATTTCACCTGTAGAGCAGGACAATTCTGTGTCAGTGTCCTGACTTTCAGACCTGTCCCACAGTTCATATCAACTCTGTCTAAATTCATGGAAGGAAAGATGTTTTAACTTCTCTGGTAATACTCTAATAAAAAAATCTTATTAAACGTAAATTCAAAGTACATGTGAATATAAACATGTTACTCTATTGAAAATGTAGATTTTTTTTTACAGAATAACACTTGTTTTGATCAAGTCAGAAAACAACCAAAAGGAATATAACAGGTGTGCTCTATGTAAAAGGTGTCAGGAATAAACTTTTTCTTTTCTATTTTTTAATAGATGCCATCGCTGCTCATTTATCTGTTTCTCACAACGGACCATTTAAACTTTTTTGCCAATGAAAATATGAACATTGGCATTCTATTGATGCTGGCGAATTCTGCAGACTTCCATCTCATCAGAGGAAATGACAAAAAAACTGCCCCAAACAACGTTGATGCATGACACATCAAAGCTAAAGCCCAACTCCATTTATTGTGCAACAAACTGAGGAGAATAATGCCTTCAGCACAAGCCTTTAATAAGAGGCTTCTGTAAACTGCAGCATCATTTGGCTCATTATGGGGTTTGAATTTGCATGTTTTCTTTACATGGCCAGTTTTATTTCATGATGACTCCCTGAAACAAAATCTTGGGAGTCTGTCATTTTAAGAAGTTATACTATAATTCATGTCAACAGCACAGATTCTGTACAAAGAAAAAATCTCCCTTTCTGATAATACAAAAGAATTTCAAAAAAAGAAAAAGATAAAAAAATAAGCTAGAGGGAAGAATTTCCAGGCAGGAAATTGAGGTGAATTTCAAATGTACAAGAGTCTTACGCTACTGAGTAGGTGGCTCCTCCACTGTGACTATATTTTTCAGTTTTCCAAAAGTGAACAAATATGAACTGTGAAAATAAACAGAGGAAAAAAAAACATAGCGGGTTCCTGGGTGTTTGTTTCAGAAATGTGAAATTTTGCAGAAACTTCAGTACCCAACACAAAAAGGTGCAAACAACTTGATAATAAAGCAGACATACTAAAAGCAAGTAAAATTAATTTTAAATAATCTGCTATTCCAGTCACAATAGTTTTCCTTTTTTTCACTTAGCTACCAGAGTGCAATCAATCACAGTAAGTGCTCTGACACTAGCT
Organism: Oreortyx pictus; assembly: GCA_036925125.1. Lineage (NCBI taxonomy): Eukaryota > Metazoa > Chordata > Aves > Galliformes > Odontophoridae > Oreortyx > Oreortyx pictus. The sequence continues at coordinate 14,121,862 of JAUPFR010000008.1, read as the reverse complement.
GACATTACAAATAAATGAAGTAATATGCTATAAACAAAGGGAAACAGAGGGCGACTTCCAGATAAACAATGAGTTCTATTGATCTGCACACAGAATCTGAAAAGAAGGCAGTGCAATCAAAACCGACTTCACCCTGAAATAAGCTAAATGTCCTGTATGTAATCCAGACACTTGCAATTCCAGCACTTTAGAGAAGTTACCTCAAAGTGCCAAAAAACATGCATGAGAGTTGCAACTTGACCAGCAACAGTACAATTGAAACCTGGCTCATAAAAATTTTCCTTAATTGATCAAAAAAATTCAAGGTACACCCTACTATTATTCACTAATTCATATGACCTCCAAAAAGAAAGAGACTTACATCAAACTCATTCTTTTAACATATTTGGATGTTTTTTGTTTGATTCATCAAATGACAAAGGGTATTTTTTAACTATTAAGCTGTACTTAAACATATACACATAGTTATGATTACCTCAACAAACCACCCATTTGAAATAGCTAGCAGACATGCAGTAATAGAAAGGTAGACCAGAATAACCAGGCTCCCTCTGTGGTTCTATCAGGCAAGGTATTTAAGGTCAGTAGCCAATTCAATTTAGGTTTTTTAACAAGGTGGGCAGATTTTCATCTGAATCATCCCCATTTCAATAATCTCAACACTAAAAAAAAAATGCTTGGCAACATTAATATCTGAGGATTTCAGAAAATTTAGGCTATAGGAGTGATGATGCCATCATTAGAACTTCTTTATTTTTTTCCAGAATCTTTTAAACCCTGGAGCCAAATCATGTCCATGTGTTTGACGTTCAATGTGATGCATGCACAAAATAGGGAAGGACTGACATTATACAACTGCACTGCTATTTCTTCACCACAGTACAAAAAAAAAAAAAAGAGGAAAAAAAAGAGAAAAAATCATTATTAATGTAACAACAACGTAGATTGTTTTTAGTATACGAACAGTATTTTCTCGTGTTAGCAGACTAAAAGTGTCAGAATTTTACAATCTCAGTTTTGTTTACTCTGTATTTGTTCATGTCCTCAAAACAGTGCCTCTAACAGGCTGATGAAAAGCACACATTCATATTTTTATAATGACAGGAAACATTTTAGAGGACAAAAGCTACTGCCTTCAAATAAAGTAACTGATACTGCTTGCAGGTGATGCATATTTCAAAGCAGGGTCTGAAATACTGCTGTTAAGAATGCTCCAACACCGATGTGGACAACACAAGAATTTGGGGTACTCTGCAGGTTTGACCAGAGATGACAGTTTACGATTTAGATTGCTATAAACCTTGAATAAATACCCCCATTCCCCTGCATTTACCTCAATTTCTGTGAGATGGAGATCTTCCATGACTTAGATCTCAGAATTCTCTTAGACCTTCCTGTATGCTAAACGTAGAGATCTTTCTTTAGTACAAAGCAGAATACTCCCTACCATATTATTCAGTTCTCCACAAGTAACAAATCTTTTTAAGTATAGTATGTTCTAGAGACACCATATTATGAGTAGTTCCATGACTTGGAGGCTAAATTTAAAATTGCATAGTTGGGTGGCCTTATCAGGAGACAGACTGCTCTCAAACTCAGATCCACTGCCCTCTTTGCATCACAGAAGTATGGTAAGAAGCAAAGCAAAGACAGAGCTAAACAAGAAGTAGTGGAATTTGCCTGGGTATACATTCAATTCTATTTAGCTTTTAAATCCCACACCTCTTCAATTTTTCTGTTTATAGCGTGTGCATTTTCTTCACACTATTCCTTTCACACCATGTGGGCTGACACAGTTGAAAAGTAGGCCATATAAGTTTCTGCATGAATAGTGTACTTCAAAACTTGCTCTGACACTTTGTTAAAGAGACAGGTAGTTCTGTCATCCCTGTGCAACAAGACCAAGCTAAATTCTGCGACCTATTACCTTTTTACTTCCTGGAAAATCACAATTCACCTAAGCTGTGTGAAAAATGAACTTGTTTAAAAAAAACCTTTCCCAGATTCAAGAAAAAAAAAAAAAACATTTTTGAATTCATTCCACCTATTAAAGTGAGTTTTGGCTGAAGATTTAAGTAACAACTTTCACTTCAGAAAAGAATGGATTTGAGGAAACTTGGATTATCTATTTTCCCTGTACTGAAACAAACTTCAGTTTGAACCATCAACTTACATTCATCCAGCTTCATTATAATATTTCAGTGACATGACAGCTTCAAGCTCTTTAGCTTTAATGATCAACAGTGTAGCAGTATACATTAGTCAGCTTTCCAAATACACTGCAATAAAGCTTCAGCAAGCATAAGCTTGAGAGTTCCTCTAGTTGGAATTTCATGGTCTCTAGTTTAATATAATACCACTCTGTGTATTTTTCTTGATCTAATCAAGCAACTTGCCACTCATTACCTATCAACCAAGCACGAGCTTGTTAGTCAAATGTCTTTTTTTGTTGTTGTTCAATTATATTGATTCTTTCATTGACAGTTTTCCATGCATATATGGAGGTGGAATTCAGAGAGGACTGCAAAGCTGAGTGATACAGCAATATTAAATGTAAACCAGACAAAATGTAGAAAGCTGAAAACAGAAATTTTCCATGTCCAGCAGTATCAAAATGGGACTCTTGCTCAGATATTTTTTGACTGATTCCCCATATATAGAAAAAAAAGTTGTGTAAATAGGCAGCAACAAATATTGGCTGGCAACCCTGACATTTGCAGGGGGGTTGCAGCTCAGTGATCCTTAAGGTCCCTTCCAACCTGAACCATTTTATGATTTATGAAATAAACTATTTCATCATTAAAACAATTGAAATATGAATAAGTATTAAATGCTATTTTTCCCCACTTAGGAATGGAGACAGCCTCAATTATACAATTCAGTTCAGAAAATATACTGAAAAAATGATTAAAAGTAAATCTTGCAGCACTAAATATAGTGATTGTTCTGTTCTTATCCATTTTTCCCCCACAAAAATACAAATCTGAAGCAATGTAAATTATGAAAACTTTTGGGATTTTTTTCTGTATTACTCAGAATAGGAAAGAACGAGTAATATTTCAAGAATTTGTAAAAAATTATATCTTGTAATTCCTTTCATTTCAGAATTGATTGCCCTCTAACAGATAAAGTATTTAATAAGACAAATAATTTGTTGTTCTGTGCAAAACCTAAAATGGTATAAATGCAGTATTAATTTCAACACCTTGTTAGATGACATAAAAATAAACTGGTCCATTATCTATTTCCATCAGCCTGATTATACTTCTACAGCCTCTTCTTTGTCTCAAAATGCAGCTGCTTATTACAGTTATTATCTATCTGGAAATGCATCTTCCTCTCAAGAGCCTTCTGACTTACTAACTACCAACAACAAACTTCCTCAGTGAGTTTCCAGTCTGCAAAGGTGCTCATTAAAATTCATGTTTTTAAGTGCTTACTGCTTTGTTCCTAAAGCAAACACTGGAAAGAGCTTGTGGGGGAGGGGAGGTATAAATAAACCTTCCAAAGAATCTTATTAATAAGTAACAAAACAGAAAGCACATTATCAGGTTTGGCTCATTGTTTTTAGTTCCAATATGGTGTCACAGCATAACAAGGCAATTAATGCATAATGCATGGAGAGGAACACTTTCCATGATGTGAATGAAACTAAATTTATGTTCTACTTCACTGTATGCCTATTTATGAACTCTGCATAGCTGGGAAAGGGAAACTCATTTTGTTTGTTTTTGTGATGTTTGGAGTGACATTAAAGTTTCAGCTCCTCTGAGACATCCAATTTGAAATTAGAATGATCAGCCAACCGTATTTCTACTCTAATATAATGTCCCTGACAAGCAGTATCCAATTAAAGCATACACTATTAAACATTTTCTAAATCTTCATAAAATGTTAACAAGCAGAAATATTTATAGAATTTTATCCCCTACCAACATAACTGAGTTTTAGCAACTTTCTTGTTATTTCAAATCACATTTCATGAGCTAGAAAGAAATAGCAGATCATTATCTACTGACACTTCCATTAATATTTTTCCTGTAAGAGTAGTTTAGGTTCCTAACTTATGGATATGGAGACGTGCAATAAGAGTATGAGGAAAGCAGGTGAGTCCAACAAGTCTGAAAGAGAAGACAGGATAAAAGAATAAGATGTTCTCCTTAAACGAAGTTTCAAGTAAGGATTATCAAATTATTTTTAAATCTGATTGTTCAAGCATCCAGATCTTCTTGTCACCCCTCATTGGTTATACCAAAATCAGACCTTCTCAGGTGAACTGCTTCCTTGATACTCCTACATTGCTTCCCAATACAATTTCACAGCAGAGTCGCTACCTGACCAAAGAAACAGGCCAAGGAAAAAAAAATACACCAGAAGAGAACATAGTGACCAAGGAATTTGTTTGGAAAAGGCAACGATCATAGTTAATCTGAGATCAGACATCACACTAGAATTTGAGATTTAAACACAGTTTCTCATCTTTAAAATATCTGGATTACCATAGATCTAAAAGGAGTAAGAAAAATGCTTTTCAAAAAGCTACTTCTTGACAAACTTCAGAGCAGAAGACTTTCCAACCTTTTCAGCACTTCCTTCTACTTCACCCTGATGTACATGACCAGAGCACTACTCAGCTTCAGCTTCTGCGCAGTAAATATATAAAACTCAGCATCCCACAATTATTCAAAATACTCCAGGATAAAAATTATTCTATTGAACATAGTCAAGATACAAAGCAAACTACTTAAATTAAGGCAGCAGAGAGGCTGGTTCCATTCCAGTATTAAAAAAAAAAAGTAAAAGGAAAGGTAATAAGGTAATGTTAGCTGTGGACTTCAACAAACAAATGCTTGTTTTGAATATTATTACAGTATTACAGCCTAGACTAGCTTAAAAGTTTAAGAGACTGTCATGGTTTTATGATTTCTGGTATTGGTATTCCACATCATAACAACATGTAGTGCATTAAGAGTTAAAGAGTTAATACTCCAACTCCATAGATCATTGATATTTTCCGGGTATACCTGTCTCAGAAGAGAAGAACTATATTCCCCAGAAGACTTTGCGATGCTTTGCATTTTTACGTATTTTCCGCTCAGAGGGAAAAGATAAAAACCCTCCGCGATCACGGGACACTCTCTTTCCTTCGGGATCGACTCAGCAGTGGGTGCTCGCTGCCGTATCGCCTTCAGCGTTAGCGTAAGGCCTTCGGTTTATCGGATACTCTCTCTTGCTCATTTTATTTGATTTATTAGCTTCAATTCCAATTATATTGTATTATATTGTGTTATTTTGCTTTCTGATATCTTATTTAGTAAATTAGTTTTCCTCCTCAGATCGTTGCCGCTGTTTTGTTTCTAGGCCCATCTCCCTTTTTACTTTTCCCTTTCCCCCTTCCCCTTTCCTGGGGCGTGGGTCTGCAGGTCCCCCACACCAATCGTCACGGAACCGGGCCGATCCAGCCCGGTAAACCGTTGACAGAGACAAAAACATACTTTCGCATTTTTACCAATATCTCCATTATGTGCTCTGCTCCTTCAAGGGAAGATTCATCCTTTATTCGTGACTCTCAATCTTCAAAAAACTCTTGTGGAAAGTCAATTACTAATAAAACCTAGCACATGGAATTTGTTGATAATCGCATGTGTGTAATGGCTTTATGATTTTTATTATCAGTGATCCACATCATAGCAGCATGTAAAGGTACTGGGAGTTAAAGAGCTAATGCTACAGTTCCATAGACTGACAAATTTCCAGGTACCTGGTTCTCAGAAGAGAAGAAACACTACATACTGCAGAGGACTTTGCATTCCCATTTCCTATTCAGAGGGAAAGATAAAACTGCACACAAGTCTTGAGACGGCCTCATTTTTTTGCTGCTTATCTCATCAATGCATGCTCCCTAGCCATGTTGCCTTCAGCTTTAGAGTAAGACTTTCAGTTTTGGACACTCACTTTCCCACTTCATTCGACTTATCAGCTTCAATTCTAATTACACTGTATTATATTGTGTTATTTTGCATTCCAAAATCTTATTTAGTAAATCAGTTCTCCTCCTCAGATCATTGCCACTGTTTTGTTTTTAGGCCAATCTCCCTACTTCCCTTACCCTTTCCCCCTTCCCCTTTCTGAGATGTGGGTCTGTGGGCCCCCTGTCCAATTAGTCAGAGAACTGGGCCAAACTGGCCCATAAAGAGTTGACACTGCACTTAGTAGAACAGTTCAGATTAGCCTTGCAAATGTAACACGACATGGTGACAGAGACAGGAAGCAATATTCTATTTAAAGCAGGTAAACCTAGATCTTTTATCACTAATGTGAAATAACATTTTCTTTGATGAAAATTCTACCTGGAGATCAGACTTGATTGATTACAAAGTAGTGAGGAAACATTTGAATTTATTTTACAGTGGACACTGCAAAAACTTCACTAAATGCAACATGCTCTTTTTCTTCCTGTTTTGGCACACAGAGTTCCATCTGCTTTATGAGAAAGTCCAGGTAAGTAAGGTCGATAGCATAATCTCCTTGGAGCATGTCTAACACTCCCCAAGCTCCCTGATACTTCAACCTGCAAATTGGAAGAGACAAGAACCCTGGCAGAGACTGCACATCAAAGCATCATCAACTGCTTTGCCAAATCAGGCAAGCATAACTTTAAGTAATCTGAAATTACTGGCAAAGGCAACTGTAATATTAGTATAGCTTTTGTTGCTGTTTTCATTGTTAATTAAGAGTGGTCAGGAGTTTATTTCATATGTACGCTCATATCAGTCTTTGTAAAGTAAGATTCTGGTTACTAACAACTAGGGAGGATACATATACTTTCAGGATATGTCAGTAGCCTAGACCATCTCAGTATACCTGTGCTCTTATGTGGCCATAAACAAGCCAATCTCATTTAGCTAGCTCTTTTATTTATAATAGTTTAGACAACAGCATAGTATACAAGACAAACAAAATTTTCCCCCGATACTAAGTAAATACTCAGGTATCTAAAACATCCCTAGCTCCATCTGCCCTCTGCTACCCAAAGCACTCCACCAGGTTTTCATAAAAATAACTTCTGCATTCCACTGTAGAACCAGATACATTCCAGAAAACACATCTGATACACTCTGCCTTTAACTTAACATCTCTTATGTTCAAATGGGCATGTAACAGCAATGCAACAATTTTTTGTGGTATTCAAAAGGCTGACTAAATTGTCTGACTAAAGGCAATTCTCTCAGGTGAGTTTACAGGATATATTAAAAGCAACCAAGAGGATCACTCAAAAGGTGGCAGTCTTCAACAGTTATCTCTTTAAGTATTACTTAATATACAAATTTCTCATTGTAACAGGATCATTTAGAAGATACTATGCAATACTTGCATGGATAAATATTTATATATATATGCATTTCACACAAAAATGCTACTCAACCAACATGAATTCCTACGTGGATGTTCACTGCTAGGTGTTATATTTTTGTTACTCAAAATGCAAAAATATGCCATTAACCAATATTAAAATATAGATATGACAGAAAGAAATAAGATTATTTTAGAAAAGTGAAGAAGCTACAAGGTATTTAAAACTCTGTATTAGCCAGCCCTGATACATTTTCACACCTCTAAGAACCATAAGAGAAATACATCTTCTAGTGTCACAGTTCTAATCACACAACTGCCGCCAGCCTTTCTGTTGTATTTAAGAAGGGATTTTTTTCATCTTTCAGTGGAAAAAAAATGGTTGGCAGGACATAGACCAACTCACTAACATATTTTCAGAGCTTCCTTGATTGACATTACTTTGACTCCAATTTGTTTTGGTAATCCATTCTACTTCATTTAAGAGGGGAGCTGTGGAGATTCTGATCCAATGATTCTAAGTCAAATGACACTGGGAGCAGAAAGAGGACAATTTAGATTCCAGATAACAGAATTTACGCCATACAGCTCTGAGTCAGCCAGTTATGGCTTCCTATGCATGTTTCTCCCATTTCCAGTCTTGCTTCATTCTGTGAGCTATTCACCTCATAGAGATGCCATTAAGAAAATCATCACATAATACTTATACTGATTGTAAAAAAATAATTTAAAAAACATGTTTATTTTAATATACCGAGCAAAATCCATAGTACAAAGAAGGATGCAATCAGAATCGGACCACATTGTTCTTAACTACGATATTAGCCAGCTCATGGTATTAACAAAGAGATTTACAGCCCTTCACTAAGACAAATCTGAATTTAGCTAAACTTGATGATAAACAAAGGTAATGAGTTGTTCAAAGTAAAATATCTTTCTTAACGAATCAATACACATTCCTCTTCATATCTACTTAGCGCATACATACTTCCCCTTTGCTAAAATTTTGGGTTAGCTAAATATGATGATAGGGACTGCAGTGTCTCTCTTGAAAGCTAGGTTGCTATGAACAACACATTGTTTATTCTGCTCTCACTGTAACTGTCATGTGTTTTTCCTTCTGTGTTCTTCTTTCAAAATCTCCCATGACTTTTTATTTGCACTCACCCTGGTATGTTTTTCAATGACTTTTTTTTTTCTCTTTCTCCAATCCACACTTCAACTTCTACCAAAACAATTTTAAGCCACTAATCTCAGAGTCAGATTTCCATCCTCTAAATGTAAATTAATTCAGACAATCCATTCATCTATAATATAGTAAAATAAATCAGAAAACAAACAACAAACAAAAACCTACAGAAGAATGATGAAGCGCCTTAGTTTTCTAGAAGTTGATTATTTCACTTCATTTATAAACATAGTGAAGGGGTAAACAGGCATTTGTCATGTCAGTATTGGAATTCCTGTGTAATCATGATTTTCAGTTACAACATTTACATGAAGAAGATTAGATTGCATAAAAGAAGAATGATACAAGGATAACAAGTCACTTGCAGCTTTTTGTTTCCTTTTCATAAACTTGAATATTGTTTGAAATACACAGTTTAGCAGAAAGCTGAACACGCTTATACCATATCTACAGTTCATTAGAGACAGTGCAACATTTGAGTAGTTTGTCCAGAGATCTTATGGAATCAGTGTCCGTGGAAGTTCAGTTAAGTAAAATCACAACTGACTTAAGCTCATGTTAGAAACTGTTCAGATTTAAGCAGGGTTTTGAACCTCCAGAAGTAGTTTCTAATGAACAATTCTTAGATTTTATTTCTGAGAAACATGCAAGCTGGACTAAATACAAAATTTTCTAAGGAATCATTTTGTGATTACCACATATTTTTTAAAAAAATACTAGAAAATAGAGGGGAGATCTAAAATAGACAGTCCTAATCATTAATTTAGAGTTTTAATACCAAATATAGTTAAGTATTAAATGAGCAATACATAATGGTTGTAAAATAAGAAAAAAGCAATCCCAGATTTCCCAGATTGAAGTAAAATACAGATTGGCTGACTGCATAGAAAGATTTAACAACCTTAATAAATTGTGAAAGGAAAAAAAAAGGGACTGGGTTCCTGACAGCTTTCTCAAACCTTGTTGCTTAGTTTAGTGGAAATAATAGAAACGAATCGTGTCTTTGAAGTAAAAACGTTTGTTTTTTTTTTTTATTTGTAAAGAGAAGCAAAAGAAGAGAGAGGTTGCTTTTTGTTCAGTAGGAACACTGAAGCGAACTAACACAGCTAGTTGGTTATTAAGCTGAATTTAAGAAAATCTAGCAAATATAATCAACTTCCTAACTTCTTCCCTTACAGAAGAGATCTGGGGAAGGAAACAATAAGTAAACAAAAGTTCCCAACTAAGAATTATGTTCCATGTTAACAACTGGAAAGTAATCTCAATTCTCTCTGCACATCCTTTGTTTTCAGCAACTCTAATACATCAGTCTTTATTCTTTTCATTGAATTATTGCTTTTAGTACTCTTTATTTTCCTTGAGGTTATATATAATGCTAAATAAGCTTGATCAAATAATGCTTTCTGAATCTGTTATAGATTTCATTCATAAATAGCAGGAGAAACTTAAGTTCCATGTTAGTTTCATTCAAGTTTGGTAGACACATTCACTGAGGAATTTTTTATTTCACAACTGTAAGGATTACAATAACTGCCAAAAAGAATAATCTTATGCAATATGATAATATACTGAGAAAAATAAAATAAAATAAAAAATTATATTTGAATTTTAACCCAAACAACATACCACAAGAATCTGAACTGAGACCAGGAGAACCAAGTATAAACAAAAATGACTGTTTAAAAAAAAAAAAAAAAAGCAACAAACTACAACCAAAAAATGACAAATACGGTTAGAGTTTTTTTGTTGTTGTTTCATTTGTTTTATAAAGTATTTTTATTTCATTTCTTTCCAGTTAATATTGCAAACTTGGAAAGTTCAGTATTTTTAACATGTACTCTTTCTTACTGTAACGCTACCTCAGAATCATGGTTTTCAGTAGATGAATGACTACAAATCTCCCACTTCAATTTTTAACAGTCTTTTCAGATACAGGCCCTAAAGTCCTCACTGCAGTTCTTATAAATAGACCTTGACCTAAATATCCTGAGATCAGACAAGCCCTTAAACAGCTACAGTTAAAAGCATTACCTGTAGAGGATTAGACAAGTAGTCACGTTTCATATCAGACTATGACCTTCATCTAATACAAATGTCACATTTGCTTAGGAAAGGTATCTGAACAAGGAAAACAGCTCTCCTCTCAAACAGTTTTCTGAACCATGTGGTTCAACATATTTGATATAATTCAGTAATTGCCATTTATATTAGAGACCTGCAGTACAAAACTTTGCAATGTTCCATTTCATTGAGTGGAAAGCAAGACAAACTCACTCAGAACTGTATTTTCCCCTTAATGTATTCCTAACTTCTGTCACTGCTAATGAAACTTAATTATACTCATTGGTTAATTATACTTCCTATTCAACTTACAGATTGCTTCAGGATGCAGCTTCAGCTAAAGGACAGAAAAAAGAAAGCAACTGCCTTATCTCACTAGATTTCTGTTCATCTTCCAAATGTTGCTTTTTATTTAGATGTTTGAGAATGGCTAATATAAACTGATCTAAAGAAATCAGAAAATGGATTTAGATTTACTATTCATTTACATTTACTAGCTTTGCTTTCCTTTTTTGCCTAATGTATATTGGTAAATGGAGTGGGGAAAATGCCACATGTATTTTCCTATGTATAAACTACATCATTTTAGAAGACAAATCTTTTTCTGGAAAAAAGCAGCATTATCACCATATTTCAAAACAAGTTAATTTGTCATGTCACAGGATACAAAGGATTCCTTTGATGGCTAATAAGCTAAATAGGGCACTAGGATAAATAAATTATAATGCGGAACACTAGTAAGATATGGAAGAAGGGAAGAAAATAGTTCACAATGAAAAAACTATAAAGCTTTAAGCCAGGCTACAGCTTATCAGATAGCATTACATAAAGAGAAGCTACTCTTACACTGAAATCAATTTGGAAAGGATATATTTTTTAAAAGCAATTCTATTGAGGATGTGGCAATTTACGTATAGACTAAATTAAATCTCTTAATAGTAGCAACTGTAGTAGTAAGCTGTTCTGCTTTATATTAAAGAGGTTATAGCACTGAAAATACTTGTACATTTATCAACTATAATCTGGGCTTGAACATTCTACGGCATCATCATTTGCTGCAGAACTTAGATCCAAAATCTGAGCTTTTATTTGTTTTATTATCACTACTATTTACTCTGGAAAATACCTATCTGTTTCATACTGCAGACAACATTTAAAGGTTGCATACAGAAATACAAACTGGAAAAAACTCTGAGATTAAAAATTATTTTACATGTATAGGATTTCATGTCATTCACATAATGACAAAGCTAACTGTGGCAACATTTTATTATTATTTTCTTCTATTTCTTTCTACTTCCAATTGTAACTTCCCAACAGCTTCATTCTAGTTCATACTTCTGGCTTTAATTTATGGAGTAGGCACAGGAAGAAGACAGGAAGGAACCATTATGAGAGGTAAAAAATAGTCTGTCTAAAACAATAAATATAGTTGCTTACTTGGTCACCTGAGCACAGAGAGATAGAACAGAGAGCGTTTGAAAATGACCATATATTCCCTTTCCTCCACAATCAATTATTCACAGAGATTAAAGATATCAGTGCAAAAACCGAGGAACGGCAGAATCATAAGCAGAGATGAAACTGTTTGAAACTGTACTAAGGGTAAATTTTCTATTATACAGCACACAGAAGTACACTATCACAGTAAAATAAAATAGTCAAAGAAATTAGGGGTAACTGTTTGAATTTACTCTGGTAAATATCTGTTACTTTCTATATTAATATACCACAGAAAACATATCAAAATTTTAGTTATGTTTTAAATATAAATTTGAAAACTACAACTACCCAGTATTCCTTTCCTTAGTTCTGTCCAATTTCAAACACTTTTATACAATAGAGAAATATTTTCTGGGCTTATAAAAGCTTTTGCCACCATCACATGATCCCAGTTAACCGTGTAGCTAAATGGGAGTATAGGTGCTAAACTTAGAGCTGGCATAAACAGAATAAAAACCATTCAGATCACTGACCCCTTTCACTGTAGTGCTTCAGGCTATGAAAGTCCAAACCTTTAGGGATCTACTATAATGAAGAGCTCTTAGAACAGTTTGATAAATTACCAGCATATCCTAACATTTAAATAGCAAGCAGTGTAACAGCTAATCATTTATCTTCTTCTCAGGACTCCACTGACACCAGAATAAAAGCATTCAAAGCAAGTGTGCTCAACAGATTGCACATACAGTGTCAACATGTTTGTTTTTTTCAGTTTGTTTGGTGGAATTTCTGCCAACAGTTTTATAAAATGCATGAATTTAAAATATTATTAGGAAAAAATATTATTTAAAATTTTAGCATAAAAATGTATTTTAGTAATATTTTATGGGTGCTCAAAATCTTTGTTCTGTTATAGGTTCAACTAAAGAAATCATCTCTACACTTGTAAATTGTTATTAAAAACAGCTTTTGTGTGATTTATCACATATGGCAGATGACTCACTCAGTCCTGCTTCATGAATGGAAGTGAAAACAAACCATGACACTATATTGCATTGGTAGCTGACTATCACACATAGCTCCTTCATCACTCCATTTTTGTTCAGACTCTGACAATCATAGTCCTGATTGAAACAGAAAACTCATATCATTAATCTCAGAATGACTGGTGCTTAGAAACATATTAATTAAGCAAAAAGCACCAATTATTATAATAGGCTTGAGGAAAAAGAGAACTGTAAAGTAATGCCTAGTTCTATAATCTGATTCCATTAAATTAAGAAAATTAATTTGGGGGGTTTTGTTTGTTGTTTTTTTTTCTCTCCACACAGAGGGAGCACCATTGTTTTCTAGTAGAATGAACTTTGCTTATTGCGTACAAAAAAAATCAAGTTCAATTGTACTGTGACCTCCAGAAACTCTACTCATGGGCTAGACTCTAGGCTGTTAAAGACAAAATTATCCTATCAGGTTAAGGGCAGAAAAATGTTAGTTAAATACGTACTACATTTCTTACCATACTGAACAGACATACTCTGTTGCGACCTTATTCTATGGTGTTTGCCTCAACTCCACTGCAGCTGAGCCTGTGCCTTGCTGTATACCTCATAGATCTTGACCTGAAGATTTGATTTTTCCTGGACTTAGCAGCTGCTCCACAGCTCATCAGAATCTCTGAACATTCAGCTGACCCTGACTGTGGTTGATGAACCTACTGTACTCTTGTTGGAGTACTATGAGATGGTGCTCCGTTCCTGGATGCCCTTCTTTATGGAGCAGCAGAGCTTTTTACTTCCTGATAGAAGCTACTGAGGCAAAACAAGAGGTGGAAATCATGAACGTGAGAGAACTGACAAAATGATCACAGACGTGCTTCATAATCCACAGCCCAACACAGCCCTAACTGAAAAGGAGACGTAGAAAATTCTAGTCATACTTGCAGTTTCAGACTGCATTAATCAGGTAAATTATGAGTATCAAAGTATTTGACCCTTCCAATCTATAGAGCATATCGCTGAAGACTTTGTGATTAATAGGTACAGTTCTAACCTGTAGAAGTACTATGATGGATGGGCCTAAATATTATTCTTTTTTAACCAAGCCTTTCTGAAATAAACTGTATCTTTTCAGCGCCAAGGACAGTCTGAAAGGAGAACATAATCACAGACCAAGAAAAAAACAAAGGAAGAGAAAGCTTATAGACTGTCTAAGATGCAACTTAACTGATTTCTAATTCTAGAAGCTTGGTAGTTCAGGAAGCCAAGTGAAAATTATACATACATTAAAGATTATTTAGAAACAATATATTAGTAATATGTTACTGGATGTTTTACAAGTAAATAAGCTGTCATTTATACAAACAACTGGGAAGAAGTGGACACAGTCGAATGCGTGAAGCTAATGGAAGATTTTCTACTCTGAAGCAACAAGATATATGTTTAAATTCTTGGCCCTGTTCAAGATTTGAACCAGAGGAAAAAATACTGTTTAATTATACAGACCACATTATATATACATGAACACACATACAGACAGATATACATATACAATCCCACTTTCAGAGGAAAACACTAAGCATTTAGTGCCACTGTCATTGTGAACTAATTTTTCAAAACTTGTACCTTAAGAAAAACAATCACTATTTATGTATTTATCAAAAACTTCCATTCTTAAGGGCTCATATTTTAAGATGCCTCAAGTGACAAGTAAAAACATGAGAACAAGACTGAGCCTTTGTCTGCTTTTGCCCATATGGCACAATAGACAGTGGCTAACTAGGTCATCAGTAAACATGTAAGTCCAAGCAACCATAGTATCTGTCATCTGTAGTCTTCCTGATACATCACACAACTGAACAAAATAAATTATAGAAGGATTTTAAGGCTTGGAGTAAAAAGGGATCATCAAACGAGACTGCAGCTAAGGCAAATATATATGGAATAGATAACAGCTTGTAAAGTTTCATCAATATGAAAATAATTAAGATAAATAAAGTTTGGAGTTAAAAGGGGTGGGGGGGGGGGTGGAAGAAGAAGATACTGCAGAGAGGAGAGTATTAATGAAGCAAAATAGGAACCATGCTTCACTAGATTCTTAGCTGCACAATGAAGAATAACAAGAAGTTATTCCAAATGAATGACAGTAAGCGCTATATATGTACGTACACACTGTGTGTTAGGCATAACCAATTCAGAAAAGCCAATCAGTTTCACAGTGAGGTTCCACAGTTTTTAGTTAATGAGATGGAGGAAAGGAAATAGGAGTTCAGTTCAGAACAAAGTCACAGTCAGTGACTAAATATTTGTGGTGAAAGCTAGAAGAAAACTTCGTCCATTCTGAAATTGTAAACATACAGAGAAACATAAGAGGTATTTCAGACTTCATCTCCCTCGAGATGAAGAGAGGAAACAGAAAATCAGATACGGTCATTGCAGCAACAGCAGAGAAAACTAACAGCTGATCTTGAGAGACAACGCTAACCGGGAAATCACACCTGTGCTTTTAAACTGGGACAGTAATCTCCAAGGCAAGTATACCATCAACCACCTTCTGAATATTTTTATCTTTTCATTCAAATATTATTGTGCAGTGCAGATTCAGACATTTGGTTTAGCATTCTACTTTAAAAAACAAAAAAACAAACAAACAACCTGAGATATCTGCAGAAATGTGTATCAGTGTTATGTCTAACATTGTATTTCACAGAGACTGCTCAAGGCAAACAAGAACAGGTTTGCCCTACTATGACTCAGGCATCTTTGGGATCACACCTGCTGTTATAAAACGACTTGTAAAGCACATTCATACCTTATTTTTGTTTTTGGAAATAATAGCCATTGCTGCTTTCAAATTTCAGCCGTCTAAGTGTAAAACTAAATTCAAATGTTAAACAGATTCATAGTTTCATACAAATGGAGATTCTCTGTGTATATGTGGATATACTTGTGTATTCAGGAAAAATTAACTGAATTAAAACTGATAATCAAGAGTTTCAGAAGAAAAGTAAAAACGGTTTTTCCTCAAGACAATCCTTGTAAGTGAAACAGAAGATAATGCTACGAGGTTTTTTTTTTCTCTCCTGATCCATTTTGCTTTGTTCTTCTTGCTTTTATTAAACAGGAGTGTCTGATGTTGTCTCTATTTTCAGTTTCATAAGGGAAACAATTTTTATTTTAAGCTAAACCCATCTGGCCAAGGTAAATTAATACATACTTCAGTTGACGCAAAAAAAAAATTACATTCCATTTTTTAAGATAACTTCTATCCAGTCTAGCCACTGTCTATTTGGAAACCTTTTCATTGGTAACTTTAAATTATTTAACAATTATTTTTATGTCTAGGGCTTCTTCATTTGGCTTGAAATTTCTGCTAGGGCAAGGATCAAGAGAAACAGATTAACATGCTGTCAGCAGTCTGACAGCACTCTTATAGAGTTAGAGACAGCAGTAAACCAACAATACACATGCTGTATTCAATTCAGAAAAATTTGCCGGGTCCAGACTTTCTGCTTTTCATTCTGTCTACCAAATTAATGTCATTATTTATCACAAACTAATCTGAACTAAACTAGGGGTGTGAACATGTATACCTAGTTGGAAGGACTTCTCGCTAAATGCTGTTTAAATCTCACCGAAACTTGCTGGCAAATACATCTTTCACATATCAATAATAAAATCTTAGACTCTCTTTAAAATATGCAACAAAACAGGATAATGCAAAATTAAATTAAAGCTCATTATAATTAGCATTTGTAAAAATATGTATGACTTTTAATTCCATTTCAAAAGCTTAACTCTTGTAATAAACTGAACACTGATGTATCATAAATAAGCTCAGGAAAAAGGTGTATATGCCTAGATTTATTAAAAATTTGTTACTATCAGGATGCAATTACTTCAGATATTTAGAAATTCTCCATTACAGAGCATATTTATATTTATAAACAATGTTATAGAATCACATAGAACTAATTTAATCCAATAAAGTTTGCATAGTCTTCAACTATAATACTTATAATAGAGGTTGCTTAATGATAAATATTCTACTACATGGTATTTAATCCTCTGATTTTTCTTTTATTGGTTTCAGTGGTCTAAAAGCAATTACCAACCAATTTCACAATCAAATGATGTATTTGTGAAAACAGAAAGCAAGGTTAAATCTTTACTGGCATATAATGTTTTGTTCGTATTTCTTTTGTATGCAACAAAAATTTGCACTGTTGACAATGTAGTTGCTAGAAACACAGTACTTTTTTTTCAGCGCTTATTTGCCTTTATCATGCTTTGTTTTGACAATGTCTAAATTTAATAAAATTTCTTCTTCCTCACAAAATTTCCTCATCAATGTAGCCTCTGTAGGACCTCTTTTTGTATTCTTGACCTACCTTGAAATGACCAAGATACAGTGAGGCAATATATTCAAAACACAGGAAAAAAGTAAAAATAAATGGGAAATAGTGTATAAAATACACTCCTCTCTCCCCACAAGTTTCTATCTGCCCCGTGCAACACCTGAACTGGCTCACACACTGTTTACATTTAAGAATTAGAGACTTGATCTAGAGCCCGATGAGCTCAATGGAAGTCTTTCCACTGATGTCATTTGGTTTTGGATCAGGTCCTAAACTAACAGAGGTTATTAAAACAGTCTCCTGCTCCTTGTTTTTTTTTTTTTTTCTCTCCACTTGACTCCATTTCCAATGATATCATATAAACTGTCAAAGAGAATGGATTTATTTTTCCTTAGTCACATTAACAGTTCCTGATAGCCAACAAAAGTATTCCTGTGTACAGATATTTATTTTTAAGTAAATTCCTGTTAGTGCCACATCTTGGTTTAGTCGCCAGTGAGATCATTTTTGGCTCCTCTTATGCGATTTGGTATTGGAAATTAATTTTTAACACCATGTTTTCAACATCCTTTACTCATTTCAAACATCTCTTTAATTCTAGCCTAAAAATTTTATGTTTTGTAATTTATAGTTCTATTTATATGCAAATTGCATGAAATAAAAATGAGTGAATTTATATTTACATTATTCAAGAGTATTTCATTCTTATATGTTTTTGGTCTTATCTTTATGGTTTGTCTTCTATGGTGTGTTTTGTTTGTTTGTTTTTGCCTATCGTACTCAGCTTACCTGGGTGCTCAAAAACAAAGCAATAACAGCAAACTAATTCAAACTGCACTCTCCCTGACCCTCACAGAAAAGGCACCCATTAAATGGTACCTTTAGAAAGTACTTTTTCTGGGAAAAGAAATTATGTAATGCCTTTAAACAACAGTTGTGATAATACAAAAAGTGTATCTAAAATCTGTTCTGTTAAAAAAGCAACTCTGTGTTCCTGAAGGCTTAAATAAATCATAAAAATTAAAATTGGGTGTGAAACAGACTATCAATGTTTTCATTTCAAGCTCCTATACACTCAGCATAGATCCTTCCAAGATTCTTTATTTGATCCAGAAATAAACGCTGCTATATAGGTTAGAGTGAAACATAAGAGTGCACTGGAAAAAAAAAAAAAAAAAAACAAAAACACTGCTCTGTTGGAAAGCCATGCCCAGAAGAGCTTCAGGCTTTAAAGAGCTAACAAATCTGGCCCCATGGAGAAGCTATTTTACTAAGTCTCCATTTCTTCCCTTATCCCATCCAATTGGCTCACTACTATTCATGTGTTAGGAAGGTCATTATATCTGGGTAGCTAAATTAGTGTTGTGTGGAAAATATTTCAAATAAAACAAACAAACAAAAACAATTCTGTGCATTCTACATTTTGTTTCTATTTCCCTTACAGCTGATCAGAACTGAAGATACTTTTGACTATCAGGATACTTTCAAGATTACAAAAAATCAAGTATGTGATTAGGCTCCAGCATAACAGCAGTTATTTACTTCTCCAGGCACCAGAGAAACAGTAATAACCTGTCTGATAATTCTTTCATGTGGCTGTGTTGTCATTACATTTGATACTCTACTTGCTACAAAAGTAGTAAAACTGTTTTTAGAAGACTGGGGAAACACATTGCATATGTCTTCCAGGAGGAGCTGTGGTGCATCACTGCAAAGCATGTCAGTCCACAATCAATAAAGAACCTACGAGGAGGTTATCACAGGCGCCTTAACATATGACACTACCCTGATGATCTGTTTGTAAGCATCATGATAATGAGTCTTTTCTTGGAGAGTCTGTTATAATAAATGATTTGCATCTCTAGAAAGCATGTACGTATTCAATAAGAATATTGAGCACAGATCAAAAAGTTCCTTACACTTAAATAAATATATCATCTCTCTTCTCATTTAGCACAAAAAAGTCCAAGATTGATTTTAACTCCAGGCAGCTTTACCTTCCACGCTTCATGAAGTAGGACAATGCTGCTATATTGAGCAATGATGGAAAACTAAAACATTTTTTAAATTAGCCTTCCCTGCTATTAACTAATATCATGTATTTTTTAAAAATCCTTTAAATGCATTTAAGCTAATTTATCACAAAGAATTAAAATATATGATCCAATCCTTCTAACTCAAATAAGTTTTGAGTAGATCCTACAGAAATAAATATACTAATGCCAGTGTAGTACACCGAATGACATGTGGTGTCTTTCTGAGAGCCAGTCTTATACAATTAACAAGTTACTTTTATCATTTGTATATTTTAGTTACAAAAATTATCTCCACTATATTCTGGAAGTATCTGACTTGAGCAACGTTAAAATTACGTGGTTAGGAGGGTGCAAAATTATTTCCTGTTTTCATATAATTTTATTTAAAAAGTAAAGAAAGAACCATTTTCCTACTAATAACAGCTAATTATCTCTATACAAGAGGGAATGTTTTAAAATAAAAGCGATTAAAGTCTGCCATGAATGTAAAGGTTATAAATATTTTGGAAACATCACTTCCTTTAAAGACTGCTAGCCAACTCACACAATTTTAAAATTACAAAAAACTTACATATTCAATTAGTGATAATCTTATTAGATTTCAGTAGAAACAGTGCTAGCTTTTACAGAAGCATTTCACAACTCAATTATAATAAAAAGGAATTGGTCTCGTGTGTATAAATGCACCAAAAACTACACCAAAGGCATTTCATTCTTCCAGGTACTAGCTTATAAAGGGCTTTTACCACCAATAAATATAAAAATATGCGAGAGCTATTGGCTTCCCACCAATGTTCTGTTAAATGTTGTTGATGTGTAACAGATGGCAGCAGAGGGGTAGTCTGACAAAATGGCATCTGACAAAGGAAACAGTGTATATGCAGATGTAGCAAAGACGTGTTGTTGAATCCGTCCATGCATAAAAATATAGCAGCCATTGACATTCACCAATGCTCACTGAACATTTTTGGACATCCAGCAGTAGATGCAAACACAGCAATGTGGTGAGTGGTGCATTTCAACAGTGGTGACAGTGACCATGGGTCACCCCCACTGGTGCAGATTTTTGTGAGCACAATAAGCAAACTCTTGTTCATACTGGTGAAAATGAACAGCTAATGGATGTGACTAAATTGAAATTTTGTTTTGCATCTGAGATTTTTTCTGTCAAATATTGTCACTGTTCTCTTCCTATCTGTTGTCATTTTCAGAGAAACAAATAGGAGACATTATTTTCAGAGCAACCTGCATATTTTTAGTCAATTCCTCTTCACACAGTTCGATACACAGAATGTCCACATAATAAGCATTAGAAAGCAAAATTAATCGAAGACCAGTAAACAAGACCGAGTCCCAAAATAGAAAGTTCTACAGAAAGTGCTCCATGGCTCCCATCTGGAAAACAACAATAGAAGAAACTGCATAGAAGCCAACAAGCGACTCTAAATGCTACTCACATACCTGAAGAAGAAAGACTAAGTAATTTCAACAATAAGCCCATAAATGTCTCTTCAGCATCTTTATAAATGCCATAGACTACGAAATTGAGTGCATCCTTAGTAATTTTGCAAATTACACCAAGCTGAGCAGTACAGTCCATACATTGGAGGAATGGGAAGCCATCCAGAGGGACCTGAACAGGCTGGAGAAGTGGACCCAGGTGAACCTAATGAGGCTCAACAAGGCCAAATGCAAGGCACTGCACTTGGGCTAGGGCATTCCCTGGTATTTATACAGACTGGGGGAAGAATTCCTGGAGAGCAGCCTTGCAGAGAAGGACTTTGGAGGCCCTGATGGATGAGAAGCTGGACATGAGCCAGCAGTGCACATCTGCAGCCTAGAAGGCCAACTATATCCTGCATTAAAAATGAGGCAGCAGGGAGAGGGAGGTGACTGCCCCCCCTCTACTCAGCTCTTGTGAGGTCCCATCTGGATTACTGTATCCAGGCCTGGGACCCCCAGCACAAGAAAGACACAGTTCTTGGAACAGGTACAGAGAAGGTCCACTAAGATGATCAGAGGGGCATCTCTCCTATGAAGAAAAGTTGAGGGATTTGGAATTGTTTAGCTTGGAGAAGAGAAAGGTCCAGGAAGACCTCACTGTACTTGAAAGGAGTGTGTACACAGGAGGGGAAATGACTGTTCACATGGGATGATAGCGCTAGGGCAAGGTGGAATGGTTTTAAAATAAGACAGTGCATATTTAAGTTAGATGTTAGGAGGCTTTTCTCTCAGAGGGTGGTGATGCACTGGAACAAGCTGCCCAGAAAGGTTGTGGATGCCTCATCCCTAGAGGTATTCAAGACAAGGTTGGATGTGGCTCTGCGCAGTCTGGTCTAGTGTTTGGCAAGCCTGCCCACAGCAGGGGGGCTGAAACCAGATGATCTTTCAGGTTCTTTTCAACCCAGGTCATTCTATGATTCTATGAAATAAAGGTGAAAAGAAAGACTGCCAAATTAGCAGTTTTGTATTTAAAGCTGAAAAGTTTTGTTTGTTTGTTTTACAAAATACTTACAAGGAAACTGGCCTTGCCAAAGGTGGTAACACTGCTGTTTAGCAGCTCAAGGATTTTTAAGGCTCAAGGCAAGCTAAAATCTGTTTGTCTAGAACAGCCTCAAAATCACTCACACAATAAAAAGCCCAGTAAGCACTCCATTGCCTCTAGCAAGCACCTGTTCTGCCCATATGTGGTCACTGAAAATCCGGTATAAATTCTGCCTTTTCCAATAAATGTTATTCATATGAGAAAGAAGAGCATTCTGTTTGGGACGCAACTCCATGGCTCAAGAAGCAAAGGCTACAACAATCCTCGATTTTTAAATCACGTGGTAGGTATATGCAGAAAGCCAATTATATTAAATTTCATTCACTAAACTTATATTCCTGCCTTCACCTGAAGCAGTGTTTTATCCTCTGAACCGTATTGTGCAAATATACAGTTTTTCATAGAACAGGATGATGGAGAGAGAAGAACAGAGAAATCATGAAGAAAAATGCTTCCTCATTTTCAGTGTATTATAACATCAATAAAAATTCACTTTTTGGGTTTTTGCAAGCATCTCCTGATTCCATGCATGAATGCTGACATGCAAGTAATAACCGAGTAGAGGTTTTAAGAGCTGTTCATGGATAATTAAAATTACTTGCATTCATTGGATACATAATCCCTTAAACATGTCTTTAAAATTCTAATTTGATATTACATAGAATGGATTCAATTACAAAGTTTATTTTCACCGAGTTCCTGCTTCTTACTAGGCAGTATAATTTATTTTAAGGCTTGTTACATTCAGCTGTCTTCTACCGTGGCATAAAGTTCATTGAATATTTTAAATTTCCCATTATATTAAGAAGGTTTTTCAAGCACCAACAACTTGGATGTAATTAAAGGACTGCTAGAACACAGTAGATGGATTCAATAGCTAAGTGTAACCAAATTCCAGAAACAAGGGGAAGAGTAAAAGCAAGCAAAAGAGCAGAAGTGGGAAAGTGCATGAGATAGAGAACAAAAGGCAGAAGAAAGCCCTATCTTCAATAATAAATGCTCAAGGCCTTTGAGTTTGCAATTAATGCGAAAGTGAACCGATCCAGGAAAACCACATTTAAAGACACCAGATTTCTCAAGAGAGCTGAGGGGCTTACAACACAATATTATATGGAGAAGGTTACCATTGCAATACTGTAAAAAGGGCTTTGCCTCCACCACCAC
The DNA here is from genome assembly GCA_036925125.1 of Oreortyx pictus. NCBI lineage: Eukaryota > Metazoa > Chordata > Aves > Galliformes > Odontophoridae > Oreortyx > Oreortyx pictus. The sequence continues at coordinate 14,098,718 of JAUPFR010000008.1, read as the reverse complement.
TCCCTGAACTGAAAAAATAAAACAAACCCTCAAATAGGAAGCTTAAACTTGATATTCCACTTCTGAAATTTTCAGTAAGATTGGCACATGGAGACTTTCTGATAGAAGGCTTTCGGATAGAGGGCAGGATCCACCTGCACATAATCTTTGATAAAATGCCAGCATTCAACCTTTTTGCTAGCATCCTCACAGCTGACAAATTATGAAATTTTGCCGGAACTGGGAGCTGTTCTAGAGCAGCACAGATTATCAGTGTTATAAATACATACGCATTCTGGCTTAAGGCTTTCAGTCCTCCTGGCTGTCAATCTCACGCTCTTTTCTGGAATTACATTCACTTAAGAAGGAAGAAAAGATGTGCAAAACAGTATTATGTCTGTGTCTAGTTTCCTGACTTTAAATATGTTGATATTTACGTAAATCAGTAAAGGGCTTTGTCAACACAGCACTACAAGTCAAGGTACATATATGTGAAGATTTCTTCTTTGCCACAAATCAAAATAAAACGTCTCTAACATCCATGTGCAGAACAAAACAAGGAGCCCAGACTTGTTCATGAATTTTGAATGTCAAATGTCTCTTTGCACATCATACACAGAACATCTGATCTATATAATGAAATCATGATGTCAGCTGCTGCGGCTGGATGTGGTAAAAGGATGCAAAACATCCTGATGCCATATTTAAATTGACAGAGCTTACTATATTGGGAATTTTGCTGCTTCAGTGGGAGCCTGGGGACATTGCTGTCAAACCAAGAAGCAAGATTGCCCTGTGAAAGGAGCCCTGTCAACTTCTTTTGCATCTTCTGTTGCAAATGCTTCTCCACATTGCTCAGATTTGGAGTCTCCATGTGTTTATTTCAGTTTCATATGCACATATTTAATTGTCAGCCATTTGAAAAATCATCCTCCCCTATGTCGTTTCACAAAATCTGAGAAGCTAAATAGCAATGAAATCACTCCCATGTTTTCAGCCTAAAACTAGTACCATCCAACCAAATGATTCACATTTAATGAAAAACAAGTATAAGAACAGGTAGTCTGCCTCCTTGTCATGAATGAAACTACTGTTCAATCTTCCTTACAGATAGCTGCACACTTATGCTTATTATATACACCTGTATATTGAATCTTATGATCTAATGAAAATCAGATTAAAATACATTATACAAGGAAACCTACATATTCAGTACAGTAAACAAAGTGATTCTGTACCAGAAAAAAAAATAATGCTGCTTCTGGCACAACTCTAGACCCACACACTAGCTTGGTTTGGCTCAGATATACCAGGAAGGAAGAAGAGATGACACTCAACTACAGATTTCTAGCTGGCATTCAGATAGATTATTTTAACAACCATTCATGAAGTCTTCTTACGTGAACACAAGAGGAACAGAAAGACAGGCTGCTTCTCAGATACATAAGAATAAAATACAAATAGTGGCATAAATATGAAACAATAATTTGAATTGCATCCTTAATCTCTTTGAGCATCCTGATGTTCATACATACAAAAGAATGCCACAAAAAATTTAGTATTTATCCTAACAATCTCCATGGATACCCCTAGCATTAATCTCTAACACCCAGATCTTTATTTTCTAGTTTTTACTGTCCTTAGATAGAGGTTGCACTACAATATAAACATGGAAATGGATTAAGAAAATAGATTTGTAAATGGGCTGAGGTTAGTACTCTGCTTGACTAATATCTAAAAATGAAAAAATGTAATTTATATTACTTCTGTAAATCAGAACAAGAGCAGCTGCAGGTTGTTACTTGTGAGTCTGGAGTTCTTGATAAATTTGGTCCCTGAGAATATGATGACTTAAGAAAAATTCGGGTACCCAGCACCAGCAAATGCTTTATAAAAGGAATGCTTTTAGTCTTTGTCATGAATTCTATACATACACACACAAAAAAAGCTATAGACAACTGTACTGCATTTTTTTTTTTTCACACTGTTAAGAATCCCTAGTTTGGTACCAAAAGCTCTTCCCAAGCAACCAAAGTTGAGATACTTGGGGTATGTTTCCAACAGGAACAGCACCCTGCATCAAACAGCTTTTCTCTGACATGCTTAAGACTTGTAAAGCACCATCAAGGAAGCATTAAATACCAGATAGCATTAAATACAAGATAGCCTGGAGTTCATTTCCTTTTAAAGAAAATCCAATATTATAATTTTCCATTTCTCATTCATTTTTTGAGTTCAAAAACTTACTGCATTTAATCAAGCTCCATTAACAGTGATACATAAGAACTGTTTTATGCACTACAAAAATCTATAGCTAGCCAGCTTTCAAAGTACAGGTTAATTTTGTGACATCTCTGTTTAACTGACTTCTAATTTAACACAGAATTGTCTACCTGATGGACAGGTGACAACGGTAATGCTGCCTTCTCGGGCAGTATTGTGACAAGGTGAAAATAACAGATTTTTTTTGTACTGAATGCTGAGGTCAAACATTCAAGCTAAAAGACACAAGCAGAAATTCATCCTGCATCTCAGTTCCTATGGAGGTATTCCTTTGAAATGCCTTTAACAGAGCACTGAGTTATGTTTCGCTGCTTCAACAACATTGGTTTAAAGACTAGAATTCACATTAATCAATATATTTAGATAAAGCTGGTTTATGTGCCCAAAAATCATTTGCAGACCCAATTATGTACTTATAAGTTAGGAAGAAGAGTAAGATGGCACTAGTTTACTGTATAAGGGAAGCTTCATTAAAGAAGATCTAAAAGGTTTACGGAAAGATAAGTGACAAAATGTTCTAAAATCCTAAGCACTGAAAAATCACCTGTCAGAATACTGCAGAAACTACAAATGCTTTATTTGCTAGAAACATTGTAAGAAAATTCTTCTCATGCCAAACCTACATACTGATGTCAAAGAATATGCCTTGATTACAACAGTGAAATTTTAGGAATTGAAAATATCAACATAGACTATTTGGATAAATCTTCAGTATACTTAATATGAGAATACACTAAATATGGAATTGCTAGAATATCAACATTTATAAGCCATTTTTCTGTATAAATATCAATGTAAATCTTAAACTGTCACAAATTCCTTCTTCCATATTTGAATCTGGGAGTGCTGCTCTTAAAGTAATGCCTCCTAATTTATTGTTTTGGCCCACAAATTCAGAGGCAGATGGTGATACAGCAGTAGAGGCTGTCTTCCTACCAGTATCATCAGATTTTGCTGCTGTGTGACAGATGGCAGCAGAGGGTCAGTGTAACAAAATAGTGCCTAATGTGCAAGTGCAGATGAAGCAAAGGCATAGAATTGAATTCCTTCATGTGAAAGAAATGGCAACCACTGACACCCACTGAAGCTTGCTGTATGTTTCTGGAGACCAAATAGCAGATTTGAACACAGTGAGGCTGTAGGCAGTGTGTTTCAGCAGCAGTGACAGTGACAGAGGGTAACCTCCACCGGTACTGATTTCTATCAGCGTGACATACAGGGTCTAATTCACTGCTGGTGAAAATGCATAGATAATGGTGATGACTATGTTGAGAAATAGTGTTTTGTAGCTGAGAATTTTCTCTGGCCAATAGCGTTATTAAATTCTTTGAATCTGTTATAGTTTCCACAGAAAAAAAAAATAGGAGATATTACTTCTGGAGCCTTATCCTCTATCTAGGATAACAGCAACAGGATACAGCCTACCAAGGGATTAAGTGCTTTATCTAAGTGCCCTATGGACAGAAAACAAATCATAAGTTACAAACCTTTTGTTCTCCCCCCCCCCGCCACACACACACGCACAAAAAAATAATCGCTTGATCACCTCTTCAGTAAGAAATGATGAACTTCAGTCCACTGCTCAAATTACAGAGCCAGTTCAGGACACCAACATAATCCATTTACATGGAGATCCAAGAAGATACTGTGAGAGTAACTTAATGTATTAAACATCTAAAGAATTTCTCATATAATATTCAATGAATAGAAAGGTGAAATGAGTTTTCTCTTTATGCAATCCTTTTGTTTCTCAGTAGATTAACTCTTCTTTTGGATGCAAACAAATAATAAAAAAAAAAAAACTAGACAACTCATTCCTGTGTGAATCTTTTTATATCAGTAACATGAAAGAAAGAAGTACCTGCAAAAAAGACACTTGCAGTCCAAAGGCTTTACTGCACAATGTTTGCAAAATAACTGATTGTGATAATAGAATTTAATCCTTAAAAACTGTACTTACTACCATGAAAATGTTTTAAATTGCTGAAAAAAAATCTAAGGAAAGTAATCAATTCTAAAATATACCTAAATTAGCTAAGGCTTAAAATAAATACTAAAAAATTAAAAGAATATCTTTGGTTAATTTTTGAACAACTATAAAATATAAGGACAGAAGAGGTATTACTCATTTTATAGGGTCTACACAATTAAAGAAATAACAGAAAGAATGAGGAAGGGTAAATTGTAACCAAGTTTGAAGAAACTTGCAAAACAGGCAATTTTTTTTTTTTTTTTTTTTTTTACAAAAAAGTAAGAGAACATGTAGGCTGATAAACTTTTTTTTTTTTTTTTTTTACTAACAAGGGTACATCAATTTCAGTTGTAGACACAAAGTTTATGAGAAGAATCAGAAAGCTGAACTTAATTCATTACACAAATGGCAAATGCTTTAGGAAAATGATCATCAAAATAAAGTGAGATGCCACCAAAAATCATTGTCTTGGCTGTATCAAAATGCATTGAGAGTCCACTAGGACTGGTTATTATCAGGTTATTTTCTGAACACAAAATCAAAAAATAAAGCTCTATTAAAATTAAAGTATATTGATACAAATATCCAATGGATTATCTGATAAAATCTTTTACAAAAGCATTTCTATATATCATATTGGCAGGTAGGTGACAGAAGAAAACATCAAGTACAGCCCATCTGCATTATCATCTTGGATAATTTGAAGTGGGTTATTAACTACATTCCAGCCTTTAGGGAATAATACTTATTTTTCAAAGGATTCTGGTTTATTACATTTTACCCACAGGGCAGATGAGAGCTACTTAAATCATTCTATGAAAAGACAAAGCATTCTTAAAAGCTATCTAACTCAGACTTATTGTACTCCATTTGTAAGGGGGAAAACAAAACTTTCATAACAATTCAATGTAAAAATTATCACTTTTTAACTGACATCATTGTTTCCCTTGTATTCTGAAGTTAAAGAGGTATTTACACATACTTCAAAAAAAAATGATATAGCTATTCTGATATCTAGACGTTCTCTTGAGTGCTTTGTACAATTTGTTGCATCTTGTTCAACTATAATTAACATACTTCTACCCTGCTTAATGTTGCTCTTGAATATCTTCTTCAGCAACTTCACATTCATGCTTTCAGTGTTCATAAATCTGAGTTTGAATTATCTGGACAAGCAGGAGTTTCAGCTGTGCAGTCCCATGAGACAGAACTAGCCTTTGCCTGAATACATACTATGTTTAGATGGAATTAGAGAAACTGAGATACTTCAAACACATTCACATTCAGCAATTTACATCTATAAAAGAATTCTGATACTTAAAACAACTTCTAGGACTTATCAAGCTTTCTCTACTTCAGTAAATATATATTAAATTATCAAAGTATTGAACATTATTATTAATATAGAGACAGAATTTTCCTGTGTTAACTTCAGCAAATTACGAGTTAGCTCTGATAGAGAATGCAGAATGTGTGCTCCTATTTATTCATATTCCTCCAAAGTTATTTGGAGATGTTTGTAGCATGTGAATTCTATTAGTGAATAATAAAGTCCTTTGGGATTTAAACCAGTGGTAATGGAGTAGAATGGAAATTGTCTTCATCAAGGAATAGTTTAGGTTGAAAAGAGTCTTAAAGATCCTCTAGTTCCAACCTTCTGCCATGGGCAGGGACATCTTTCACAGGACAACTTTCCCAAAGTTTTGTCCAGCCTGACCTCAAATACCTCCAAGGATGGGTCACCCAAGCTTCTCCGGGAACACTACTCCCACGCCTCACCACTCTCATCATGAAGAATTTTTTCCTTCTATCTAATCTAAACCTACTCTTTTTCAGTTTGAAACCATTATCTGTCCTCCAAATTTACATAAAGATGTTAAACATAATTTAGCCTTCAATAACAAAGCACGTGAAAGCATGAACTTTAACTATAGTATATGGATTTCAGACAAGAAAATAAACAACTGTAGTGGTATATTTAGGACCACAACTAATCAGCAAGACCTGCCTACACTAAGATTTATTTGATTTGAGTTCTGTTATTTTCAGTTGTACAGAATGAATTTTGATTGATGGGTCTTGGAAAAATTGAAAGGATTTTCTGTAGCAAAGCTTTCATACTTTGTAACTCCTTATATCCTTTATATGTAATTTACCTTACTTTTACCACTACTGCGTCCATCCCTAGAATGGACAATTATGCACTAAAAGGCTTTTTTTGTTCTTGTTTTGTTTTGTTTCTTTACTAACTGAAATGTTTTTGAGGTTTAAAATTTATGTAATCTTCGCTCAAGCAGATCACATGAAGTTTGGACATTCACTGCTAGCCTCTTTCTATCCATATTCATTGCTACTTGATAGTTTTTGACAATCCACATAAGAATTTCAGACAGATTAAAGAATTCAGGATCACTTCTTATATGCCCAAAATATTTTCCATCCCAGAAAATATAAAAATATTATACATCCATAAGATGCATGGTTTAACAGGTACTCTACCAAACAGAAATACTGAACATCACTTGCCAGTACAGTAGAATCAGTCTTTTCAAACCAGTGCAACAACAAAGCACATTGTAAATAAATTATTGTCTCATTATCACCTTTGTAGAGAACTCTTTTCTTATCTGCTTCTCTTGGTTGTATTTGTTTGGCAATCCTCTAACACACTTTCTTCCAAAATGCAGAGGGAGCAACAAATCACTTTTAGTTATTTTTTAAATGATTAACTATACAACTTGTTCAATCGAGTTTAAAGGAATATGTTGTTAACTGAAATATTAATACACATGCTTCAGTATACAAAACCTGTTTATTTTTCCATGCTTGCAGATCTTTACCAAGCAAAACAACTTGTACAAACTGAATCTAAGTAAAGAGAAGTCAGGTCTAAATCTCATGTCTTTTGATAATACTATTGTTTACCCTTGGTTTCAAGGAAAAAAAGAAAAATCAGACAAAATTCCACATAAACCCTGGAAAGGAACCTGAATGAAACAAAGCTGTCAGTACTCACAAAAATTGTCTGTTTGAAGAGTTTTCCACTTTTGAGTGAAACACATTCTTTTGAAACTTTAACAGACTGCAGTGAGAATAAGCAGCATGCCTTCACATAAATGGTGCAAGAAAATATAAGACAACACTACATTAAAAGTTAACACGATGCTGTAAGTTTTCTTTCCTTACTTTTCAAGCAATGAAGGTGCAGAAAGGCACCCTGGAATGTTAAGAAAGTGAGAATTAACTTTATCATATGTATATAATATATAACTTATGCTGCTAAATTTTTGGTAGTTTTCATTGGATTTGACTCTAAAATACAAATAGTTCCTCTCCATTTGAAAGAAATTCCTTAGTTCTTCTAAACTTTTAAGTTTGGAATAATTGATATCTTAGAAAATATTTGATGGACTGTTTTCATTTCTTGGAATAATTCAAGAATTATGTGATAAATGGACCGCAAAATCACGCTAATCTGCACAAAAAGGTACCCAATGAATATGGAACAACCTAATATTTGTGTTAGTGATGCAGTTGGCATTCTTGTGAATCTGCACTATGTCAACCAGTCTTTCACAGTGCATTATATTCTATTCCCTATTGTAGAGTTTTTGTTTTGAATTTAATATGATGGTGACAGTTTTTTGACAGGAGAGCACTACTGCCATTTTCCATCTAAGTCAGTGTGTTAACAAGGATGTCCTAACAAACTTACAGCGCTAATAGCTACATTCTTCCGTTCCCATCTTTGATAGATAATACTTAGTATTGCTCTGTGGATTTACTATTTGTCAGTAGGCACAAAGCATTAACAATCTGAATAGCAAGGGGAAGCTGCTTTGCACATGTAGCTGTTGTAATCTTGAAATCAAAACAAGATTTTCTGTAGCATAGCATGGTTAATCATGAGCATAGATAAATAAATTAAAACACAACACAAATAACATTGTATTAATTTCTTAGTTTATATTAATATATTGTTTTGGAATACATTATTCACTTCAATTACCGCATCTTTCCTTCGATAAAAAAAATCAAAGTCTATTGTTTTTTAAGAAGAGTATAACATCTAAAGGAATGTTTAGTTTCAAAACTAATTTACTCGTAGTGGTGTATTTTCCCTTCCAAACACAGAAATGATTCTACAAACATGGCTGTCATCTTCCAAATACACCTGAGCATGAGGTTAATTACTCTTCAGAAATCACTAGGTTATGTAAGATTCTAAAGCATCTGAAGCATAAGATAAGCAATAGGACCACTTTCTTATGACTTTCCAGTCCAGTGTGAAGCAAGAACAGAACAGTAAGTGAGATAATACCTTTTAGTCCAGTTAATTCACTTAAACATTTTATGGGAGCTCCATCAGCATTTAAGAAACAGTATATAACATTATCTTGATGTTATTGAATTTAACTGACTTGTGCCACTGAAACTTATTAGAAAATGTAAACAAATGCTACATAGAAATAAAAATGAACTTACTGAATTTATTATACAAAATGTGGGAATTAGATATCCTCATTTCCAAAAGCAAAATAAAACCTGATATCGTAATTTAGCATGTTCAATGATACTTAAAGTTAATTTAAAAAATTAGAAAACTATACTAAGATGTAATTGTGATGAAATAAATATCTAGATTAGATTAAATGTAATTGGATATTTTTTAGTGCAAATGTCACAGCAACTTGCAGACAACTTCACAAGGGCCTTGTTTCTCTATTTCACAGTAAAATAGAATGTGACTGAGGACAGGTGAGTGCAACTATTAAGTTATTCCAGCTGCACACACCATACAACTAAATATTCCTACATATGTGTAGGCTTTCCACTAAGCACTTTTATGTGGGTGGGTGGATTTTCTGATATTTGATCATTTGTCTGGTGAAGGTAAAACAGAAAAAAAAGCACTCTGTCCACTCCTACTGGATGATCAGATCAATGCTTTGCTTTTGGCTTTGAGCATGAGCAGGAACAAAAAGTGAGTCACACAAAAAGATGTGGGCTTGGAGCACAGCAGGCTGCCAGCCTGCAGTGAGCTCTGCCTCCACCAGCTGCATTAGCTTCTTTAAGTTCCAGCACATTTGTCCAGATTGCCGTGACTGAGAAACCTCTTTTTTTTCCCCCATGAATAAAGTTACTAGAGTGACTGTTCAGTTGTTATTCAATCCCAAAATAGTGCATCCATCTGGTGAACCAAGTGTATAATTAAAAAATGTATTGTTATATAAACTATATCCTCCATACTGCTCTCATATCAATTTTGGAAGGTGGTAAGCCAAATTTGCTTCTGGGGCTTCCCTTCAAAATAACTTCGATCGACTCATGATTCATAGCATTATTTCTCTATTAAGAAGCATAAGTTACTGAAGAGGTGCTGCTAACCTACCCCTGAGAAACAGTTTAGCTACAGAAGGACACCACTCCTTATCTCCCAAACCAGCATGATTCAACCAGGGCAGCTCTGTACAACTCTAGCCTATACTGCAAGTAACAGCTCTGTCTCTGCATCTTCAGAAAGCATCTGCAGTTAAGGAAGAGTTCACGCATAAGGCTCCAACACTCAAAGCCAAACTTCCCTTTGTACTATGCTTCTTCCCTTAGCATTTATTAATTCCTCAGCCTATGAGTTCATCTTCCTCATTATTTTCACTGTGTCAGAAATGTGGTAGTCCAAACTGAGGTGAAGAACTCAGAGCATAAAGTTTCATGCAGTCCTTGTTAGAACCCTTACGGTCACCTGATTTTAAATTTCAAGTTCATGATATAGAAGATATTTTAGCAATTTAACTGGAGGTGAGCATCCCAGTTTCATTACATCTTCTAGCACCAGTGCAAAAAAAAAAATCCATTGAACACTTTTTACCCTTTTTTCAGGTCTTAGTATAGTACCGAAATAACCACACATCTCAGCCATACTCTGCAGGCTCCAACTCAGATGTTAATGCAATAAGGAACTATCAGAAACTGCTGGGAGAAGCTATCCCAGATTCGAGAAACAACATTATTCAAATATAAGAGGATACTAAAATGTACATCAAATTCTAGGCTCGTGTAGAGTTGTCTTCATATACAAATTTGTATTGCTGCACAGAAAGTACAAATTAACAATAAAAAAAGGAAAAAATAATAATAATTGAAAAAAAAATCTTAACTTAGAAATAGTAACCACAGTCCGTCACTGAATTGTAGGGTGAATACTCCAAAAGAATAGAACCCACACAAAATAACGAAGGCAGATGGTATGTTTTTGTATGGCTTACCAAGATGGTATAAAGACAAACAGTAAATAAAGAAAGGCTCACCTAGGACAACCACAGGAAAGGAACCTCCAACAAGAGATCCTTCCCCAGTGGTGGTCAGCCCTCAAATGGGGTCTGGGAGAGGTGGAGCCAGACTCCACCCCTTCCAGTCACACAGGTACATTGCTTTCACCTGTGCTCCTGCAGCTGACTCAGTGATCACCTCAGGTCACCTCAGCCTCGATCAGTGGCTCAGGCAGTGATTCAACAGTTCCCATATACCAAGTTCTGAGTAATAAATAGTAACAAGAGTCTGTTACTAAATTTTGAGTGATAAAGAGGCTTAATTTACAGGTTTGTGCAATCGGAAAAGTACAGTCTAAAAAGACAAGAAGGAGTAATAGCATACAGTTATACTGTGAGGTTTTGTTGTTGCTGCTTCATTGATTTTTTTTTTTTGTTTGGTTTTGGGGATGTAGGTTTTTTTGTTTGTTTTTGTAAATTTATGTATTACACCAATGACATTAATTAACTAATTAATTAATAGTCATGGGATATAAGTTATTATGTTTGAATTAAAATTTGTTTTGGAAAATAGCAGTTATGATATTACTACTAAACAAAATTTATGGTTACTCATGCTTCAGGAATACACACTTAGAAGAGGCACTATGCACAAAACAGACAGGCATATGGACTGAAATCTTCACAGCTAACCAGTAGAATTGTATGTGTACGTGTGCTACTTCAAGATTATGTATTTGCCTGAGGTTTTTCAGTAGTGGCAATTACTGAAGTACTCAATGACATAAAACTGTAAAAATTAGAAAAGTCTATCACTGTTCCTTATTATTAACAAAAAAAAAAAAATCTATTTGACATCAGTAAAGCACTCTTTGCACTATTTTACAAGTTAAATTAGCACTGCAAACTTTTGCAGGGATGAAAGGAGAAATCTAGCAAACATCCTTTTTCTCCCCAGGTAAGTCAAACATTCCTCTGAATTTTGAGAGAATTAACATTTAGTTATACTGTTCATAAAACTATTATTATTAATCAGCTTTCCAAATCCAAAACTGTTACATAACAGTGGTGCATAACACAATCCTAGAGGAGACACAGTTCTCAAAAATACAAATAAGTCTGTAGCATTTTATAAAGTATTACTATAAAATATATGTAAATGTATTTTGATACTTGATACTTGGAATTGCAGTTTCATTATTAGGGTGGTTTCCTTGATACTTTTTCCCATACATTGATACTAGTTATCCAAAACAGTTTCTAGCTCATCATCCTAGTAATATAAAATAGAATCGCAGAATACCCCAAGTTGGAAGGGAGTCACAAGGATCACGAGTCCAGCTCCTCGCTCCACACAGGACTACTCAAAGATCAAACTCTGTGTCTGAGAGCATTATCCAAAAGCTCCATGAACTCTGGCATTTGGGGCTGTGCCCACTGCCCTGGGTACCTGTTCCACGCTAACCATCCTCTGGTGCAGACCTTTTCCTAACCTCCCACCTAATCCTCCCCTGACACAGTTCCATGCTGTTCCCTCAGGTCCTGTTAACATAACCAGAGATCAGCAGTGCCCCTCCTCTCCCTTGTGAGGAGCTGTAGGCAACCACGAGGACACTCTCAGCTTCTTCTTCTGCAGCTGTTCCCTCAGCTTTCATGGACGCATCTTAAACCCAATATCCAAAACTATCATGAAAACCCATGCTATCTTCAAGCATAACTTTGTTCTCAATAATTTGTGCTTGAGTCATAGACAATGACAATGAATACAGGATTAATCCTGAATATGATCCTGATACATCTACTAACCAGTGAATGCTATAAGCACCTAAATAAAATTGTTCTAAAATATTAAAGCATTTGTGTTTGTTAGCTCCAGACACTATGGAGAGTTATCTGTTATTAAGGCTTCTCAGTCTCTGCAGCATTTCTAATCTTCATGACCAACTAATCAAAAGGCTGCAGACATATATGCTATGAAGACATCACTCCTCTTGCATTTTAGATGGACAACAGCGGGTAAGAATTCTTTCAAAAAATGCCTTTTTACCCATGTGCATCATGGACATTAAACATATTAGAGGTATGATGTTCCTAAAATCCAACAACCGAAAATATATCAATTTTTTATAACTGATGTATGGTGTAGGGGAACCTGTAATCAAGTAATTAATTAGAAACAACGAGAATATTTTGTTTTTAGCATTCTTCTGCAGTCAAGATAATTTCATTAGAGATAGAATTTGAGACACCTAAAGGGAAAATGAAATGAGAGATGACAAAAAAGCAAAAATAAATAAATAAATACCATGAAAACTAGAAATAAGTATTTCTGGACAGATAATAAAATTGCAATCTAGATTGCGGAGTTTTTAAACAATGGACACAATAAGTTTGTCAAGGAAATGAAACAATAAAATAAAATAAAATAAAATTGTTAGGTAAGGAAAAGAATGCATCCAAGGAATTACCCTCAGTTTTTCTCACACCTGTTTTCTCAGAATTACAGACTGACAGATTTTTATCAGTTGGAAGAGACCTCTAGAGATCATCCAGTCCAACCCCGCTTCCAAAGCAGCTCCCTAGACCAGGCTGCACAGGAGCCTACCTCCAAGACCCACGTGGGTCTTGAACATCTCCAGAGAAGGAGACTCCACCACGTCTCTGAGCAGACTGTGCCAGTGCTCCATCACCTGATCTGTGAAGAAGTTCCTATGCACATTTGTGTGAAACTTCCTATGCTTCAGTTTGTGAACATTTCCCTGTGTCCTATCAACACACACTGCTAAGAAGAGTCCAGCCTCATCCCTTTGCCTCCCGCTCCTTAGATATTTATAGACATGGATCAGATCCCCTCTGAGTCTTCCTTTTTCAAGGCTGAACAGACCCAGGTCTCTCAGTCTTTCCTCATAAGGGAGGTATTACACAACCTTTATCATCTTTCCAGTAGATCCCTTTCTTTTTTGTACCGGGGAGCCCAGAACTGGAAACAGTACTCCAGATGAGGCCTCACCAGGGCAGAGTAGAGAGGGAGGATCACCTCCCTTGACCTGCTGGCTACGCTCTTCTTAATGCACCCCAGGATCCCACCGGGCTTCTTGGTCACCAGGGCACACTGCTGGCTCATGGACAACCTGTCGTCCACCAGGACACCCAGGTCCCCCTCTTCAGGGCTCCCCTTCAGCAGGTCATCCCCCAACCTGTACTGGTGCATGCTTATTCCTCCCTAGGTGCAAGACTCTACGCTCGCTCCTGTTAAACCTCATCTGCTTCCTTTCTGCCCAACTTTCTGGCCTGTCCACGTCTCTTTCCACAGCATTTCTAGTTCCTACACCTTTGTGATTCCACCAGCAATTCCCCTTTAAATTCAAGTATCCTACTTTATATTGCTCCTGTTAGCATAGTATCTTAGTAACAGTTACATGAAACACCAGGTTTCACAACCTAAGGAAATGTCATTAAACAAATTTTAGAATGAGAAAAAGAAAATATACAAATATGAGTCTAATCAAAATTCATTTATGAAGTCTCAAAAATTCCATCCTGTGATACTAAGTGTTGAGCCATCTGTCTATTTTAAATAGAAAGGGATGGTCAGTGAAAGTATACCAAGGATAGATGGTTTTTCTCAATCTTTTTGATAGAATTGTCTCTTCATTTAAAATAAAGCAGGGATTTTTACAGAATACTGAAGTAGAATAGTGCCAATTTTAGGTGGAAAGTCTACATACTGAGACCTGCTCAGGAGGAATTTTATGCTAGCTGCTGGGGTACATAGATTATTAAGATGCCACCATTTGGGAAAAAAAAAAAAAAAGTTATTTTCTGAACTCATGCAAAGATTGATCAGATATCATAAAGCAAAGTTTTTAAAAAGAAAACATTCTTGAAAAAGAATGTTGGGTGGGTCACAAAGTAAAGATTTCTGCCTCACTGCTTCCAGAATGAGATAAAGTGAAAAGAGGAAACATCTCCTCCCACCCCAGCACTTACTTTCCTAGATAAAGTTTTTCCTAGCACTTACAGTCTACTCATACAAGTGAGGCTTTGAGAAACAGATATGGACAGTCAATTCTAACTAGGCAAAGGCACAAAAAAAGTAAAGGAGTAGGTGCTGCTGAAGATAGAAACACAAAACCATTTGTTTGCTCTAGTCAATAGGCAGATGCCACTGGATTCAACTGATACTTCCTAACAGACTGAAATCATCTGAATGTGCAATAAATTGAAATAAATGCAGAAATGTCCAAAGTAGCCATCATTAAAGTCAACAATGGAAGGATTATGTTGGAGAAATATCAATATTGCTGGTAATGCTTGAATAAAGACTTCCTGTCAATATATAGATGTCCCAGTGACAGCTGATCCGATAGCAGTGTTTAAATGAACAGATCTCCTCGTGGCTCCCAGATGCTCTTCCATAATGAGAAAATTATTACCATCATATCCCAGACTTTGATGATTTCTCATTATAGAAAGCATATGGATTTAACAAAAATCAAAATTATAAGGAAAATGATTACACAAATCACCCTTACATTACAGTTAAGAGCATCCATACTAAATATTCATAGAGAGTGCTACCATAAATGATGAGAATTTAGAAAGTAAATAAATAAAAATCCTTGTCAAAGTTAAACATCTTCTATTTTATGAGCTCATTTGGCTGCAAATGGCTGTCACTCCTAATCCAAGTACTGCACTTGCAACAGATGTTGTTTTAATAAAGTGATCTGGGCTGGAGATCCTTATTAAACTGCACACAACAGGGTAGGATTTACTGCTCCATTGGCTCATCATGCTGGATTTCAGATTCTCCTCCCTTCAATAGAAACTTATTATTAGGCTGGCAAAAGCAGATTTCAAAATACAATGAAACAGGGTTTGGCAGATCACTGACGGGGTACTTCAGAGGATAAAGTAGTGCACGGTACAGGCATGATAACAAACAGGACCCCCAGGACAGATCCAACACTGCTCTAAGCACACACTTTGCCAGTCATTCAGCTATTATGTCTGTTACCAAGGACTAGCAGACCTATTTAGGAGCACTACTTATAAATATGTAAAAATTAACAGAAATTAATCAATAATTCCAGAGATGTAATGTTAAAGAGGACATCTTTATACCATTCCTTAACTGTCAGTTGTGATTAATGTTTCACAGGGAACGGAAAAATATGCTTCACAGGTGCAAGAGACCTAAACAAAGCTATGAATATAAGCTGCACCCAAAGGAAACCCAGGATCTGTTCCTGACAAAAAAGAAAAAAAAAAAACACCTCTGTTCTGGTACTTTTATTTTTAAGAGAAATTCAAAGTAAGGTAAAATATCTTCAAAAAAGAAAAGAGTCCTTATTGTTAGAGAGTAAGACAGTTCACAGATTCAACTGCTGATTATGTCTATCTCCCAGCGAGGCTCTGCAAATACTTAGTGATTACGCTATGCAGATTGTCTTTTTATTTATTGTTGGGATGGTTTTGATATTGTGTGTAGATACAACTTCTGAAAATACAGTTCATTCTAATTTTTTCTGTTTAATGCTATAAAACACATTAGTCTCAGAAATTTGTACAACTAAAAGCTCCCACAAATTTTACAAATATTAGAAAAGATGCTGCACTTTCAAATGTCTGCTTCCCATCTAAAGTAATATTCTTTTTGATCTGAAAAGTACAAATCCAAAGAATACTAAAGGAAAAACACATAACTACTGACATCCCCAAAAATGAACATACTTTCTTTTGAGATACCTTTTAATAGTCGGACAAAAATTGGGATCTTTAGTTTATATTTGGACTAATCTAGGAAAAGGAAACCTAAGCAGGGGATGAAGTAGGGAATATTTTTAATTTAATTTAAAATAACAGGAACAAATTTACCAAAACAGATAAAGGAATACTACAGAATTATTAATTATTTTTGAAATTCTAAAAAATATCATTTTGAATTCTTGCATACTGTTCATGCTTTCCAGCTGTTGTTACTATTCCATTCAAAAAATTGGGATCCAAATGAAAATTGCTCTTTCTCTTACAAAGCACCCTATGAAAACAGACAGGACAGTATGTTAAATATACAAGTCGCTGCCATTCAATTTTAAAATGTCTAAATTCAATAGTTTCAAATAGTAAGTTAAATGAAAATCAGTCAGTTGAATCCTAGCTTAATGTCAGGAGCTGGACTTTCTGAAGTCACATACAGTTCTACAGATGACAACAGCTCCAAACAGCAAACTGAAGTACTTGTATAAACTTTATTCCTTTCTTAAGCATCTGCTGAATTGGTGACTCAGGAGAAAAGTGAAAAGTGGAATGTGAAGAATCACTACTGCAGGTTTCCTAGGTTACATAGCTTGTCTATTCACTCATATATTTTAACTTACTGAAAACACTCAGTATTGGTGAAATCTTCTAGATATACTGTAAAATAATCAACAGCACTTCATAAATTTAGCAAAGATAGAATTAGATAGCACTCCTATGGTTGTGATGTTTGAATTATCTACTCAGAAAACATTCAGGATGAATTCTGTAGCTTGAATGCTCACACACAAACTAAGACAAATTAAAAATGTCTGCAGTATCATAATTGCAATCACAAATCTGACAAAAATACAAACAGCACAATAAGCTAACTTTGAATAAGCAGCCAAATAGCCCCCCAAAATTTCTATATAAACTTAGAAAAATCTAAACTGAAGAGTATTTCACTTCACAGTTAAAAAGTAAGAACACTGTTGTCTGTTTTTTTTTATGATACCATTGAATTTCTTGGTCACTGTGGCCAGTCATGGCATTGGGAAGTGCTGCAATCAGAATTCAGACTCTGTATTCAAGGTAAGAAGGGTCTATTAAGAATTGTCATGCTTGTATTCCAAAATGGTAAAAACAGAAAAGAAATCATAACAAATTTCATCACGTTGAACTTATGCTGTTATATCTAGTCCGTGATGGTACAAGGTGAAAAAAGAGACTGATCTCAGGGTGAGATATGTTTCCAGTTTAGAAACAAAGTCCCAGAATAATTAATTCTCAATAGGGATTCATTACAGTTTGCAGATGAATTCTTCTATTCACTATCTCTCCTGTAACAAAGGTTCTTGATATTAAGCTCTTCTTTCAACATCAGTTCCATCACCTCATACTCTCACCTCAAATTTTAAATAAAAACCATTCATTTGGAAAACCCATTAGCTCCCTACTAATAAAAGCATGACCTTCTGGTCAAAATGTGTCTTCCTACTCACTTGAACTTCAGTACCTGAAGGGAGCCTACAGGAAAGCTGGTGAGGGACTTTTTAGAAGGGCACATAGCCACAGGTCAAGGAGAAATGCTTTTAAAATGGAAAGGGGTAGATTTAGACTAGATATTAGGAAGAAATTCTTTACTCTGAGGGTGGTGAGACATGGGAACAGGTTGCCCAATGAGGTTGTGGATGTCCCCTCCCTGGAAGTATTCAAGGCCAGGCTGGATGGGATTTTGAGCAACTCTATCTCCCTAGAGGGAGATATCTCTGCCTATAGGAGGGGCACTGGAACTGGATGATCTTAAAGGTCCCTTCCAACCTAAAACATGCTATGATTCAATTGTTATTAAACTACCACAATTTTGCATTTACTTCACACAATCCAATACACACTTGTGGTATATCTAGCATGCAAAATCACAGATACAGCAAACGTGTAATGGCTCTGCCCTTAATCAGTTCACCTTGGTGTTCAGTTTTGTATCTCTGCACTATTATTTTATGTCTGACAACACGAAAACCTTCAGAAGAAATTTTAAAAACCACTGAAGACTATCTTACCTAGAGATTTCTATATATACATATCTTAAACCTCAAGCAGCTGGTATTTGTTTGCTCTGCCTGTTTTCTACATCCACATATTTCTTCTGTTTCTTATTTTTTTAGGTGAAGATATCAGAACTATTCACTGCATAGTAATTGAGAGCACACCATCCATATGTATAGTATCCAGTCTGTCACAGTTTTACTGCGTTTTGGAACAAACTCTCACTTGTATTATATGCAGAATAAGATTTTTGCAGGGTTCATGATGAAATTCCTGCATTTTAAATGTGTATTATCCATCCCACATTGAAATTAATGGAGAAGAGTTTGTATAAGACAAAATAGGTTTACTTTCTCCACAGACTCTAATCATCACATGATTAGAGAAAGGAGATAGGAATTCAAAACCCAATTCAAAGCTAACACTAAAGGAATAAAAACAATTTTAGAGGAGGTATTACCGCATCCATCTGTACAGGTAAGGGACTGACCTACTAGAAAGAAGCTCTTCAAAAACGATCTGGGTGTCCTAGTGGACAACAGATTGAACGTGAGCCAGCAGTGTGCCCTAGTGGCTAAGAAATCCAGTGCTATCCACGGACACCTTAAAAAAGAATGGCCAGCAGGTCAAAGAACCTGCCCCCTCTATTCTCTCCTCCACTGAGCATACATCTGGAGTACTGTGTTCAGTTCTGGGCTACCCATTTCAAGAAAGACAAAAATTATTTATTATGTTTTCATTTAAATTTTACACACCACTCGATTTATTTAAACAAGTCCAAAGTTCAGGGCATAATGGGCATAAATTGCAGTTCTACTCAACCCAAACAGTTGAATTCCTTTTCAGGAGATTGTATTTACTTCTAATTTTCTTCCAAGTTTATACACACATAGTGTGAATATAAATACTTATCTAGAAATTCAGAAGAAAAAAAAAAGAGAGAATATTCTGTAGATATGACAGAATGAGTTTATCTCTGGACACTGCAAATGCGTGATGTGACTAAATTCTCCATGCAATGGTAACTGACTGAAAAAAAAAATTCTTTCAGTGACAATCTGTAGCAAGTGGAAAAAATTCTCTTTTTCAAGATTAGTTACACTGGTTTGCCTCCTTGAAGTGTCTCCAAATTTATATTACAGTCTTGGAAAGATTACATATGCAAGTCAATAGCATAAAGTTATACATATATTCAGGCATTTTCAAGCTTGGAGATTTACTAGGCGTGATGCCAGTATACATTTCTCTGATGTATAAGCTATGAAAAATTTTGAGTTTCAGTAAATGGTGGTAGAAGCTCACAATACTAAAGTTTAATTCTTGTAGGTCTCAATCTTGCAATTTTTCCCTATTTTCTTATCCACTGTATTATGCATTTGCATTACTTATCTGACATTCTATCTATTGAAAGATTACTTTGAGGCTGTATTTAGAGAAGGGATTTTGCATCTCCAAAGCAAACTACCAAGCAAGATCTCAAAACTTCTGCCAATAAACAAAGCGTTAGCAGAATTATAGAGACTTTTTCTTAGAACAAGTAATATTCTAGCATTTAATTCTATAATATTTACATGAGAATGAAAAGACAACTATGCAAACTAAATGATGCATAATTATTAAAAGGTGACAATAAAAAAAAAAAAAAAGGAACAGTTTAGGAGTGATAGACATATGCAATTTTATAACAATCTTAGATAACACCAGGCAATGCACTTCCTCATTACACTAACACAAGACTAAAAACAACTGGCGAGAATAAAAGTGAATTTAATGTATATGTCCGATTAAGATACACTTTGCAGTACCAACTGATGCTCTCATGGTAACTGAGTTTAAAATGATCAAAATGATATAATATTCAAAACTTTAAATCTGTTATCTTCTTTCCACAACAAGGATGAGAATCAAAAGTTAAAACAAAACAGCATTTGCTGTGATGACTCATTATGCCAGTGATAAAATATATTTGGAAAAATTGTGAAAATCTATCAAAAATCATTTTCACTGCCTGACATAGGAAGTGAACCAGGATACACTAATGTGAGAGAAAACAAAAAACAACATTATTCAAGTGTGATGAAAGCAAGAAAAGAACTACAAAACTCTTTAATTTCCTGAAATTGAAGCTTGCAGAGAAGGACAGGATGTGGTGTTTCTAAGGACCATAAAAAGGGCATAAAGCTGCATCCTGTGACCAGTGTACCCAAACATTTTCTTCTGGAATGTGGTCCATATGAACATTTTCAATCATGACAAAGAAATCAGGAAAGATCTAGGACTTCCTTTCTTTCCAAACATCACAGACTTTAATGCCAAGTGGTAATGTAAATGGGAAGGAGGAATTTTCTGTTTGGGCTTGGTTTTTTGTTTGTTTTGGGGGTAAGGAGCATAAAGTAATTAAATGGAAATTCGCATTCTGGAAATGCATATGAAGAAAACTGCTGTTTCCCTAAAAAGTTCAGTGTCAACCATAGCTGGAAAAGTATATTCTTATTTTTATAGTTGAAATAAACAAACAAACAAAGAGAAAAAAATAAATAAAATAACCCACCTCAAAAAAGCAGAGGTCTGTCTGGGACACAAAATTAATGAAACATTATTGCAGTCCACAATCAGATCATGATATGCTAGAATCATCTCTTGAACTAATTTGTACTCTGTTTTTTTTTGGGGGGGGACGGTGTCGTTTGTTTTGGTTTTGTTCTTTAACATTCCTTCTCATTGCCCATTTACTGGGCAAGTATAGTTAGAGTTAAATATGTTCAGACTACAAAATCAACCACTGATAAAATGGTATCTCTGCATGGTTACCTGTTACAGATAACCCAATCATTAGCACTAAAATTCCAAGCTGGTCCAAACAGCAAGATTTCATGTTTTCTTAAATTATTAAGATAAGCATTGGCAATTCTCCACAAGCATTGAACTTAGCTTTGAAAATGAAAAACAACCACATAAGCTGCCAAACTTCTTTGTTTGCTCGTAAATCAAAATCTCCAAGAAGATGCTTACCTTAGATCAAACTCAATTTAATATATTCATGAAAGGGCTAAAGCAAATGAGCCATAGGTGACATTCTGATCAGCAAAATAAGAAGCTTCAGCTCCTCAGAACCTAACTGCTAGGACTCTTCTTCTAAATCTCATTTCTGACTTCAAGACACAAGTATTTTATCTTGATATGATGTATATATCAAACTTTCTCCTACAGATGAAATTTCATTTTCTTAGTCATATTCTAATATTGATCCAATTTTACACATCTTGAACTCTACCAAAATCAATGGCCATGTTTTATAGTGTCCCAAAGTGTTAGGAAGAGTGTCTCCTAAGCTACTGAAAGAATCATGAAATAAATAACATCTTCCTTAACACAGCTAATATCTTCTGTGTGACGCAGATGTGTGGACAGTAAATACTGAACTTTGAGTGCCACCAATTTCTCTGTAATTATGTGCTACAGAGGATTCTTTAATGACCCATATCAGTTGAATCACAAAAGACTGATGTGAATTTTAGCTGCAATGACTGGAAAGCCAAATTATTCTATCAACAGAACAGCCACGTCCATGTGACTCTTTTATTAACTTATTTGTGAACTTGGAATAGCATGTAACTGTCTTGCAATTAATGAAAGATTTTGTTCCTGTGTTGCAACCCAACAGTAATTACAGGAGTGCCAAGATTTACAGAAGGAGATGAGCATCCTGTAGAAGCACACAGATACACATTTTTCACAGGAGACTCATGGAGCATTAGCTTTTTTGTTTGCTACAGCTTTCTGTTTCCACCTCATGCTGCCCACACAAGGCTGCTGCACAGTGCTGCAGCTTCTCTTTGGAACTCCAAAGCTCTGTGATTTAATGACTTCAAAAAAGTATATGTAATTCAATTGGTAATTTGCGTATTACAGGAAAACATCTTTCCAGGGTGCTATCCCTGAGCTCTATTTTCATAAGAATTTAAGGTGGGATTTCCAAATCAAACCCAAACCAATATATTACAACTAGGCTTAAGTCATTCTAAAGATAGCTCAATTACACTGACTTCTGTCAGAAAAACACTAAGCCTTTTCTTATTTCTGGAAAGAAAAAAAAAAAAAAAAAAAGACTGCAGAATAAATACGGTTTTCCCTGAGGACTATGAGTAAATAAGCATCAAGAGAATAAACAAACAGAAATTAAAAAAAATAAAAATACCCACATACTATCACAGTAAGATAATGAGCCAACCACAAACACTCTACTGGTTACCAAGAGAGACATTCCATAATTAAATAAAACTAAATGTCATGGAAGTTACATCAGCATAAATTCCTTACAGCCAGGAATACAAACAATGAAGATTTATTTCTACTTCATATCATTCATACTGTCTTCTGGAAAGGAAAGGTGGGAATATGGCATTAGATAAACTAAAAAAAAAGAGTCAAAACTAATTTAAAATGCTTCCAGTGTAAGTCCCAGTAAAACCTTCCTATGCATTTTTGTTTTCTTTGACAATTTTTCTTTGCAACTTTTTCCATAAAAATTGGATAAAAATAAGATAATTGCACAGAATAATATCTTGATTTCTTGTTCTTCTTGTTCATTTTTCATCCACCTCTGAAATTAAACCATAAATAAAGCTTCAAGTTAAACTGTAGCTTAACTGGCATCACTCCAACTTCATAAATGATGCTTTACATGAGAGGTAATGTACAGAGGACTAAAGATGAAGGAGAGGTATTACCAGATACACCACAGACCAAGGTCTATTTCATCTCACTCCAAGCAGAAGGTAAGAGCTGTGTTGCTTCTGTAGGAATTTGAAATAACTTACATGCTTTGACAACATGAGATTCTTCTGAATATTTGGACATGTTAAGACATGACTCCAAGGTCAATTAACGTAAATTCCAATCAAACTATTCCGTGATCCTGTGATTCAAAGAATTGTTTAACATATTTTTCAATGCAATTTTTTGTTACAGAAATTTGTTAGGGATTTTTTTTCAAGCACCCATTTAATCTCTGAGCAACAATTTCTTCGCACGAACCATCTAGAACTGGCAAGCATCTCCTATCATCACTACTTCACATGGATGCATTGATATTAAAGACCTCTGTGCAAATTGACAGATCCTTCCACAGTTCTCTCAGTATTTCATCCTGAGCACATTCAATATCCATTAGAAATATGTAGGTTGCTCTGAAAGTAATGCTTCCTATTTATTTTCATTGAAACGACCAAAGATACAAAAAGCACAATAACACTGTCAGATAGAGAAAATTCTCGGCTATAAAATACTATTTTTCAACATATGTACAATCATTAGCTATGCATTTTCACCAGAAATGAACAAGAGCCTGTATGCCACACTCATAAATATCTGCACCAGAAGAGGTGAGCTGCTGTTGCCATCAGCACTGTTGAAATGTATTACCCACCATCTCACTGTGTTCACACCCACCATTTGGTCTCCATAAATGCTCATCGAATATCAGTAAATTTCAGTGGTTGCCATTTTATCTGCATGGAGGAATTCGGTTCCATACCTTTTCTTTATACACTCTTGCATGTCATTTTGTCAGACTGCCCCTCAGCTGCCATCTGCCACACGGTGACAATATTTAATGAAATACTCATGGATAGGTTCAGATTCTACTGCTGTATTACCAACATCAAGGGACAAATGAAGAACTATATATCTGACTAGCAGAATTCTGCTACAATGCTAACCACTAGACTGCAGAAACAGACAGCTTTGTTTAATAATGAGATCAGTACAAAGCCTTCTTTTGTGGAATGAAAAACAGAAAATAACTGAAGAAATGTACTTAGCAAATTATTTAATTATCATGAAATTTTTCCAAGACTGGGATTTCTTCCAGGGAATGATTAATTTGTATCTACAGTTTTCAGAAGTTACCCATAGAGATTGACTGAACAACTTTATATGCAACTTTATATATAAAAGGTATAAAACTGCCACTTTGTAATTCTGTGTTCATGTGTAGAATTCATATAAAATACATGTTTTCTGAGAACATTTACAAGTCATTATTGATGACTGTAAGCATTTCCAACAGACGGAAAAGACATACAACTAATATTTCTGCCACTGTTTTGAATCACAGTACATTGATTAAACAGTAATGGAAACACCAGACAGTGAGTCTCAAAATCTCTTTTTTATCAGGTCAGGAGAGTAAACATGTTTAGATCATCCCTGATTCACTTTTCCTTTCAAGTACAATCAGCAGAAGTTGAATTACACTGTCCTCATCCTTCTTTGAAACACTTTTTGCAAATCATCCCACTAGAGAGTCACTGTACTTGAACAAAATGTTTTGCAGCTTTTGACAAATGCTAATTTTTCAGAACATCACTCTTCATAGTAAAACCAGATTGAAACATCAACTCCAGAAGCTGAAGTTTCCTGTCCTAGAAGTCCAGGCAAGTGCAGAGCCAAGTTGACAGACTGCCTCCATATTCACCTACATAATATACCAAATTTGATATCAATTTCTTTCCATTTCTACATCAAAATATAATCTGGTGAAAAAGCAGTGTCCAGTGACATAAATAAGAAACTGTTACAATGAAAAAAAGTTTATGGGAACAAAACAAAGCTGAGATATAATGCAAAGCAAACCTGTCTTACCTGTCGCTTTTCCCAACACTGCATAAAATCAATTATGAAATGCTAGGTTTGAAGAACCTTACAGATGATTCTGGAATTTCTACATTATATTGTTATGACTACTACTTAAAACTGTTCCCAAACAGCAATATTATTTATAAGCAGCATTATGATAATTTCAAGTTGTTCAAAGTAGAATATGCAGGAAGGTCAGCCATGAAGCATATTCATAAAGATTGCTTTATTGACTCAGTATAAGAATTTTTGTTCAACATTTGAGGAAAGAAATTAGAAGTGGAGATGCAATTCATTACTATATTTCCAAGCACAAGAAATGAATAAAAAAAGGAAAAAAAAAATCCTACATCTACTGTTACAGCATGATGTCTCTTTTCCTCTCTTCTGAAGATTAAACAAGTTTCTTGATACAATCTGACATTCTTGGCTAGGAATGCTATTTAGAGAAAGCTCTATTTGAAGGCAAATATCCAATGTAACTTTAGAATAATATGTTTGGTCTGTAGATCCTAAGATATCTCCCATCATTCAAGTCAGCCTCATTTCATGTGTATCACAAGGAATTAGCCTCAGATGCAAACTAAGACAACACTAATTTTTCCAGTTATCCTACTACCATGCAAAGTAGAAAGGAGTTAGCACAGATTTTATTTTGCTATGATAAATATCTTTCAAGACATACAAATCCTAGAATTCCTTACTTAGTACTCTGTCACTACCAGAATTCAAAGTTTCTTTCAACTAGTACAGCCCAGCTAAGTAGTCTTTGCAGCCAGCCTTGGCTCTTATCAAGCGCTAAAGAACTAAATTTAGAGTCTCAAGCCTCTAAAACAACTGTACTGTGCAGTACAAAAATAAAAAGGGGGTATTATTTATTTATTTATTTTTAACAATTAGGCGCAAGAGCATTGAATTTGGATTTGGTTCTGACTTCGGCACTACATTCTTGGAAAATCTGCCGCATAGAATTTCAATCTGGTCTTATACACTTTACATCTTTGTCTTGATTACTCAAATTAAAAGCTCACTGAAAAATATGACTACATGCATGTGCACATGCAGTGCTTAGCAAAGGATAATTCTTGATTTATGAGACACTATGAGACACTTTTTTTATGTATGTTTCTATTCCACTAAAGGTTTCTTTTAGCACAGTGTCATTGACCTTATTTGTCCTCACAGCATCAGTAAAACATGAAAAGCTTCAATCTTCCTGTTGGATTTGAATAGCAAGCCCACTCCACATTTGTTAAGAAAGATGGATATGATAAATTTACAAGCAACTATATAAATTAAGACTTTATATTCTAGGTGCAGAGACGTAAATTCTTATGGGGGAATAACTGATTTAATTAGTATTCTCTACTCATGTTTGTTTTATTGTTGCTTTTTTTTTCCATTTTCAACTTTTTCAGTTAGATATTTCTGCTTCTTACAGGAATTTTCAGTCGGTATATCATGATTCTAACAATCTCAGTCTTTAAGAACAACAACAACAAAAAAGCTCTTTTATTTTGGATTGAATATTCTATCTTTCTTCAAATTAAAATCTAACATGAATGTTTGTATTAAAACTGAAACATGCAAAATAATTTTATCATTTGTTTTCTATTAATATCCAGAAGATATTTAATGAAACATTCTGGTTTTATCTTCCATTCTCAGGAAATTAGAAGGTTAGAATTTTCTTCTACTAACAATCAAGAAAAAGAGTTATTCAAAGAAGTACTGTATGGATATTAACGAGAATTAGACTGTATATGAAATAGACATGAAACCTCAAGTTGAAGATTCATGGAATTATTTCTTATTATGATCTTTCCTAAAGAGTAGCTGCCATAAGATGACCAGCAGTTGAAATCAGTAATGCAGAATTAAATGTCCAAATTAGCCTTGGTAAATAAAGAAACTGCTAGAGAGTTTGGTGAGGGGGATGAGGATAAATCCTTATTTTACAGAAAATACTAATTAAAAGAAATTGAAGTTTGAAATTTAATGGGGGATGGCTGAAATGTGTAATAAAAAAGGAAGGGGGATTGTTTTACTTTTATGAAACAGACAGGGAAATGAAGGATGAAGAGATGAGATCCAAGAAACAACGAGTTCAATTTCTACTCCCAGACTGAGAGAAACTAGTTCCTGAGATGCATATGATGTGATCACAAAATGTTCCACCATACAGTGGTGTTCAACGGTTACTAAACAAAATAATAACAACCACACAGAACTGAAAAACTACTTTTCAACTTCTTCAACCTCTATTCAACCTACAGGACACTGCACTTCATGAATGATAATGTTCAAGAAGAAATCAGCAAAAGCACTGGTTTAAAAATTACCAAAAAAATTCAGGAGACGAGTGGCAATTTTCTTTAAAATGCAAATGGATACACAGAAATAAAATATAAATAAAATATTTATAGGTCATAATCAAGATGAACAGGATGAGTTCAGGAACTCATAGGTCAGGAATGAAAGCATGGATAATTCAGACAAGATAGTAGGAAATTTTTCAAAATTTAAAGAACTCACCAGTCAGACTGCTAGACAGTCTCTGCAATCCTGATTTTCATATATGTTCAGGAATACATTTAACAACTATGTGTCAGGAACAAAATAGAACTGACCTTATCTTGGAGCAGGGAGACCAGATGGTATACTGAAATCTCCAGCCTTCTTTCTACCATTTGAGTAAGCACCAAAATCTCAGAAATCCTCTTATGAGACTGTTTCAACCAATCTGAAACTTTGGTCCCTCAGTACAACATCCTACATATTTCTCGAACACCTACAAGGACAGTAACTCCCCCACCTCCCTGGGCAGCCCGTTCCAGCACCTGATCACACTTTGGGAGAAGAAATATTTCCTAATGTCCAACCTGAAGTCTGTACAACTGACATGGATTGATCAGCCTGTTCTCCTCTGATCTAACAAAACCTTTCATAGTTTGATTCTAGATTTAAACTTTGCCAATTTGAAAATGGAAAGTGAGATAGGTAGTACTGAGTAATGTAAAGTTCATTTGTATCAGAGGTGGAAGTATATTTTGCTAGGAAAAAAAAAAACAAAACAGCTTATACTACTAGGCAAATCAACAAGAATTTTGTGCAGACAGTTTTCTGAATGTAACCACACCTTCATCAACACACTTTCGACTATTATAATGAGAGTGAAATTTATAATGAAGTCAATGACGTAAAAAGTAGTGGCTCAGTGCTCTGTGGTAATCATCCAACTGATCCAGCTACAATGGATTTATTGTGTGAGTGACAGAATATAGTCACAAACAATGTTACAGAAAGTCAAATTTTGCTGGCTTCACCTATATTCAGCTTTCCAGATTGTATCTTGCATAGACATAACTTGAGATGAAGCAGCGTTACATGCCTGTCAGAGTGCTAAGTTATGCCACTTCTGTTCTATGGCATTTTACAGCACTGCAAGTCAAAATTCCAATCACAGTTAATAGAAACCATTATGCTGTCAAGATATTTCATAATATTAACAGTGGATTTATACTCTTTTTATGCTACTATTTCAAAACACTTCTCAAAAGAAATGTTTTGTAATTTACTATGTTAATATCTGTGTTACCAAATCTATTGATTTTAAAAGAAATTGCTGACAGTAATATAATGCTACCCTTATAAAATATAATACATCTTCAAGAAGACTATTTTAACCTGCTCAAATGTAAGGGGCTCTTTCACTGTAGGACAGGAAACAATTTGAACTTAGTTTTCATTTTGCTTTTCCAACTACCATTAATAAAGGTGAACTATGACTCTTAAAATTTAAGTCTTTACTTATACCTATGTCTCCATTCAGGGAAATACAATGAAACTTCAATGAAGCAATACTTATATTAAAAACATTTTGTATAACTATAAAATGAAAATATACCAATGAAAGTAAAAAAATAAAACCTAAGCATAAAGCTTTTTGTTACAACTTTACTTGGTCTTGGAGGATTAGATAACCATAAAAAAGAAAACTGTCTATACATGGTTGTATTAAAAAAAAAAATTTTGAGAAACATTAGCTGTAGACTAATAGAAAATATGCCATGCAATAGTAGGAAAGGAGGCATTAGTTCATGCAAAACTTTCAGTTTTATTTTAAACAGTTCTTACAGAATGCTGAATATAGAGTGCTAACTAAATTCAGTCAGACAAAGTAAAAAAAAAAAAAAAGTAAACAGACTGCTATAAGCAAACATTTATATCTCCCAGTCATCCAAACAAGTAGGAATTCAGTAACTAATGTCATAGCTATACCTTTTTCCTACAGAAGACATGATATCATGAGGTCACATTTCTTCTGAGAAATTGCTTACTGAACTACTACAAAAATAGATTCATAGATTCATAGATTCATAAGGTTGGAAAGGACCTACAAGATCATCTAGTCCAACCATACAAAATACAAATACAACATCTCGAATACTCAGTTCAATTTTGGAACCTCACAACAAAAAAGATCACAGAACCACAGACTTACAGAATTGCAGTGGTTGGAAGGAACCTCAAGAGTTTTTACTTTACAACAGTTCACACATGTAGATATCCAGACAAATCTTGAATATCTACATTGAAGGAGACTCCACAGTCTCTCTGGGCAACCTACTTCAATGATCTGTCACCTTTACTGTAAAGGATGTCAAGTTAGTCAATTTTTCTAAAACTTACTGATTCACATTACCCTCCTAAAAAAGAAAAAAAAAAACATAATCAGGATAAGGAAGCGCTCACTGTTTCTTTCAAGTCATCTACCAAGGAAAGTAAAAAAAAAAAAAAAAGGTGGAAAACTGGTGTGAAGAGACCTCAACAGAAAATTTGATCATTTTTACTGAAGATTCCAGCGTCAGTTACCTACATACTCATACTACAACTCATAGTCAATTACACAAACTCATCCTGCAAGTAAGAGAGCAGTACAGTAATCCAAGTCTGAATAGATACCCAGAAAACTTGAAATTGTTGTGGAGAACCATATAAAAAATTAGGAATGTCTCCAAAATAAGAAGCTGCTTTAACCAGATTTTTGCTGAACAAATAACTGCTATTAAAATTTGATATGAGATTTATGTGCATATCTGGTCATGCCAAGGGGAAAATTTGACAAAGGGAGTTTTGACAGGACTTCATTTATATTAAATAGCATCTGACCTTGAGCCCAGAAAATTCCCTAGAGAACTGTGGCAGGCAACTTTTTTAACTCTAAAGCCTATTACTTTAAGGTAAATTCCATTAATAGTTTTAAATATATGATATACATATTCATATATTTGTCAATGAATATCATGTAAGGTGGGCAGGTCTGGCTTTAAGACAGGAAATGTCTTCTCCAAATTTCACCTAGAATCTAAAAACAAATGTAAATTTTTGTCTGAAAATGCTCTTGGTCTTACAGTTTCTTAGTTGTTGTTTCTTTTCTTCTTCTAATCTATTTTTAAGCAGTTTCACAAGGTATCACACTGTTTTTTAATACAAAGAACTAAGCAGTGAAAGGTAATTTGAAAAAACACGTGTGAAAAATTCTGTCAGTTAAATTTATGTGGTTTAGGTTTCTTTTTCCTGTCATTACAGGCATGTATTATAACAGTTCTTTTTATAATACTTGGCTGTATTTCAACAATATTTAAGCTAAGTTCTTACCATAACATACATACTCCAGCCACTTTTTTCTATGCAGAATTTAAAATTAAACAGTGAACTGGTACTGAGGGTACATCAGGGTGATGTAGTTACATGGTTTAAAGTTAAAAAATACTATATAAGGAGTATATTTTACAACGATACTGAAACTATATTTCTGACTATGAATTAATGTCTATTTTTTAACTGTCTACTTATAGGATAAGTATAGGTTAAGAATTTTTATATATATAAAAGTATGTGCTTATAATATATATAAACACATATTAGGCAAAATAATGTCTTATTTCGAAAAGTGTCAGTTCTTTATACTGTAGAAGAGGAGGAATCATTTGTACCTTTTCTAGTAAAAAAGAAAGAAGAGAAATTATGCAAAATAAGTTCTATTCTGTCCTGGGCCCTTTTATTCCTGTATTACTGTTACACACCATGGCATGATTTTTTTAATTTTTTTTTTCCAGCACAGAGTGAGCTCTGAAATTTTAACTTTCAAGTATATAAATTACTTAAAATTTAGAAGATCTATAAAAGTGAAAACAACCCACACCTTACTTGAACCAGAAAATTCTGTCAAGAGACTAAACTCCAACTTAGTTACCATAATGCAAGAAAACAAGGCCAAAAGGAAAAATATTATCATTGATAAAGCATTAAACAGTATGATCAAGAAGAAAAGATTCCATCCAAAGGGACCTGGACAAGCCTGAAAAGCAGGCTCACTTGAACCAAAGGAGATTCAACAAGACCAAGAAAAGTGCTACACTTAGTTCAGAGGAATCCCAGGCATGTGTACAGACAAAGAGAAAACTGCTTGAGAGCAGCCATGTAGAAAAGGATTCAGCAGTTCTGGTGGGTGAAAACCGTGACATGAGCCAGCAGTCTGCTCTTGCAGCCCAGAAGGCCAATGGATCCTGAACTGCATCAGAAGAGGGCTGACCAGCAGGACAAGGGAAAGAAGTGTCCCCCACTGCTGTACCCTCAGGAGACCCTGTCTAAATGTAGGAAATAAACTATCAAAAATATCTTCCTCCTATAAGTAAATTAGAGAGGTAAAGGTTTTGCACATAAAATATGTGTTTTAGATAATTTTTTGGTTGTTGTTCATTATTCATTCGTACATAGTGTTATATACATACCACCTCATACACAGTGTTAAACCATATCACCTCTATTTTTATGCACGTCTAAAGTTGAAACTAACTCAACATCCAAGACCCATTATAGAGCATCAGGAGGCACTTAATGTCACATCATTTAATGTCTAAGCCTTCAATACGATTATGAATTACCTCTTTCTTCAATATAATTATGCATTTCATTAGGAAAACTGAGGAACACTGTATCATCCACAAGGAAATAATAGGAAATACAGTACTTTCAGAAATTAATAATAATGTCTTTCTGCAACCGTAAGAGAAGTAAAGGACCTCCTGCCCATGGCAGGGGATTAGAATAAAATGATCTCTAACCTAACCAATTATATGATTCTGTAAGAGAAAAAAAGGTTCACTGTTTGGGTTTTTTTAAATTAATGCGTAACTTCAGTGTAACTTCTTACTGTTCTTAGATGTCTCCCAGAGTATGAAGAAGACATAGTCTTTCCACAGGCTCCCTTCCCACTTCTGAGGACTTGGAAACAATAGACAATATGTAGTTCCTCCTTTTTATGGCCTATATGTTAGAGAAGACACTCATTGTCTTCTATAGTGCATTAAAACACCTACAAATAGTTCACTTGTCAAACAGATCCATTGTCCTCTCTTCCAGCAGCTCTCCTGGAATAGAAGATAGCTTAACATTTTTCTGGAGCATCATTTAAATCAATCTATGCTGATAATTAACTTGTTTTATCTGCTGTAAATTGAAGGTAAGACAACAGAGGAAGTTAAAGGAATAATTTTATAATGAAATTGAATTGTTTAATCTGACAACGACATGGTTTCTCATCTGAAAAAGAATCTTTCAAGTGAACACTGAAACTTGCCAGAATGGAACTGCTTAACACATTACATTAAAAAAACGCACCCCCCCCCCATCCCATATACATGATCTTGATCATATATCTTTCTATACATTTGATCATATATTTATATATGGTTAAGATCAGATAGAAAGGACAAAAAGTTTCTAAAGTTGATAAATAAAACTTCTGAAACAATAACAAAAATCATGAAATCTCTCCTTTCCAATAACTAATTTGACTAGCCAGCAGAGAATTGATCAGTTCATACTATATTGTTTAAACTTGTACTAGATGATGACTATAACATGTGAAGGAACAGAAGGGTAGTCTTACTTGAGCATCAAATGAACTCACTGAAATGCTCACTAAGAAAACAACATTATAAAAATTTAGAGAAATATAATAACATTCAGAGTGAACACATGTCTTTGCAAATGCCTATCCAAAAATCTTTTTAAAGCATTTTAATGGCAATTGCATATTCAATCCTCATACAATTCTGGCTCTCATTATCTGCTGAAGAAAGCTTGGAAATGCTGAAATCTGGAACCAACAATATCAAATGATGATTAATTGCTTCAAAGAGATCACTAAATAAACATTTTAAAAACACATGGAAGTAACTACGCTACACTTTCCCTGAAATTTACTTCTGGGCAAACAAGACAGCATGAATGGATTCCACTGCATTATATTACACTATGAAAAGTGTTGAAAATAGTTCATTTTAATAAATCAATGGTCTCATAATTCTGTTTAAGAAATCTGAATATGGATTTCAGCAATGTCTTAAAATTTTCTTCTATTTTTCTGTTTTACTGATCGAAAGGACTTTTTTGGCAAATACAGCATCACAAAGGGAATAACCATCTGAAGTATATAAAAAATTCGGGGGTTAAAAAGTCCTTTCATACCAATGAAACAAAAAAAAAAATATTTAAATAATTCAATGGTCAATCGTCCAATTAAATCAATAGATTTGTAAAATCATTTCCATAGCAACACATTAGTTCACTTTTATGCAAGTCACAAAGGTTTACCCTTGGGGTAATCTGAGCACACTGGCAGTAACCAAAGACACGAACTATGTGATCTATTTATACACATCTCTATCTAATGTTTTAATTTACACAATTCTTTACAAGTGGATACAGTTCAGTCAGATACTATCCGTTTAAGAAAGCTTGCTAGTTTTGGTATTCCAACTTTGTAAACTATATCAAAACGTGATGATTAATTTGCTCTGACAAATCTTTGATAATTACATTATATTTTTAAAGTATATTTGTGACATTATATATATATATATGTGTGTATATAAATATATATATACACACACACACATTTAAATATACAAACACCTAAATAACAAAACAAAACTCTTTTGGCAACAATCTCAATGCCAATATTTATGCCAAGTCAATGTTGCTGAAATATTAAACCTTTTCTACAACACAGTAGGAAAGAGGATTCCGAAGTACTTAATCATGCACCCATAAATGAGACCTAAATAGCAGGTAATAAACTTGTTAATGATTAGCATGCTGATTACTGAAGTGCAACAACAAATACGATTAATTTACCAGGATTTTTCAAACATCCCCTCAAATATAAAAATGCTGAACATTACCTTAGCAGTGAAAATATTTAATGTCAGAATTATTAACTATACCTGATAAGATAGCAGAAGAGTCTTTCAATCTGTCATGGTTTTATCATTTTTGGCATTGGTATTCGACATCATAACATCATGTAGTGCATTAAGAGTTAAAGAGTTAATGCTCCAGCTCCGTGGATCATTGATAGTTATGGGTATACCTGTCTCAGAAGAGAAGAACTACATTCCCCAGAGGACTTTGCAGTGTTTTGCATTTTTAGGTATTTCCACTCAGAGGGAAAAGATAAAAACTCTCTGTGGTCATGGGACACGCTCTTTCCTTTGGGATCACTCAGCAGTGGGTGCTCGCTGCCGAATCGCCTTCAGTGTTAGCGTAAGGCCTTTGGTTTATGGGACACTCTCTCTTGCTCATTTTATATGATTTATTAGCTTCAATTCCAATTACATTGTATTATATTGTGTTATTTTGCTTTCTGATATCTTATTTAGTAAATTAGCTTTCCTCCTCAGATCGTTGCCGCTGTTTTGTTTCTAGGCCCATCTCCCTTTTCCCTTTCCCCCTTCCCCGGGCCATGGGTCCCCCGCACCAATTGTCACGGAACCGGGCTGAACCAGCCCAGTAAACCATTGAAACAATCCAATGCTTACTTTATGTGAAATCAAAATTTTTCAAACTTCAGCTTCTACTTATTTCCATAAATCCACATCAGTGAATCAACTAGTAATATAAATTTCAGTTTTTCTAACACAGACTTTGCTTTTTCTTTTTCAACTATGAGATACATTCTTAAGGGAAAGAAAAGATCTCACATAGTAGGTTTTTCATTTTTAGAAATAAAAATTGCATTTCTGGATTTGCAATAGAACTGCATCATTACAAAAATAGGTCTTTCATGTTGAGAGCCATCAGCTCTAAAAAGACCATGAGCAACTAGTGTTGATGCCCAAGGCTCTTTCCAGAAGCGAATACATAATAAGTTTAATGGACTGAATGGCAAGGAAACATTCAGATTGTTTATCTATCTGCACCTGTCAGACCCAGAAAAGATAAAACGAAATGCAGAACTAAAACACCAGGGAAAATGGCCTATACGATGGAATAATATGCTGATACATAAATAAGCCATCTTCAGTTGGTAAATGTGGAAATAAAAATAATTCATACACAGACAGAAAGATACACTACATATCAATATAGAGAGAGGGATATAAATTTATACTAACAGGGCAAAAATTTATATTACGCAAATGCAACCATACAGGCCAGAAAAATATTTCAGACCTGCAATCATACTCTAGCAGAGTGAAAAACCTTATACTAGAGTTTCTGATCAACTCACCAAAACAGCTTCGCAATGTTAAATGTGAGAGAAAACAAGGTCAGTCTTAAAAGTAATCCATGGGGAAATAAATCTATCTATAAAATTTTTAGACATATTTCTGTTAGTGCGGTATATCAACCACTTATGTTAACATGCTGATTTATGTTACAGTTTTGTAATACAAGAATTTCCAATTCTTATATACTTCAGAAGGAGTGAGGATTAACCTGTTGAGTAGTTATGCTGCACTTCATGAAATACAAATCTCAAAAGGTACTATTTTTGAGCAATCTTCCAATTAAAGGACTAGATTTGCAGCTCTATTTTCAATAATATTCAACAATCCTTTAAGAATGTTAAGACTTCATGACAGAGTGATGCTTTGTAATATTCAAGGAAACAATTTTTTAGGCATAAACATCAATTTGCTGTGGCCTTTGTTGAGATAAGGAAAAAAATGTAGTTTATGAAGGAAAAAAAAAAAAAAAGAAAAGAGCAAATAGCAAACTGCTGCTATATTCAAGAAAGATCATGCCGAATGCATTTTTCTGTATATGGGATGAGTTTCCATACCTAACTCATACATTTGACAGTTTGGAGAATGTGACAATTCATTTTTGTTTGCATTGCTTCAAGTAGAAAGTAGAATTATCCGATTTATTTACCTTAATATTTATTTATTATTTGTAATATTTATTTACCTTACATATGCATGGTTGCTAAATTGTAGCACACAGCTAAATGGTAACATGCAGCTCTGTCCAGCCAGTCTAATGACATTCTAGATGTGTAGATATCCGTTGCCTTGGTGGCTCTTTATTAGTAAATTTTAATGAAAAAGAGCACTCTGAAGCTCATTTTCTGAGCTAGGAATCCAAATGAATGGTTTTAAGTACACTTTAGATCTTTCTGCTGTAAACAAAAATAATATCTTGAGCTTCATTAGATTCTAGCACATGCATTTACCTGATGCTCACTCAACCCAACCCACATAGCACTATTTAAAATTAGTAAAATGAGAAGAAAATGCTATGTTTAATTATCCATATACTTCATGGAAGACATAAAAAGAGATCAAGAACGGCATAGATCAACACTGAAAGAAAGCTGATGGAGGAAGGAACTAGTCAGCCACATATCTTCTCTTATTGTCTTAGACATTGTTCCATACTAGAAATACATATATAGTCTATTTTTAATTAGTTTAACCGCAACATTTGCAATCATTATACTTTTTCCAATTCCTCATTATTTTGTTTTAATTATGAGTTTCTAATGACGACAATGTGGTGGTCACCTAAAGGCATATGGAATACCATAAATGCTGTAGGTACACTGCAAAACTGAAAAGTCCAACTCTAATGAAATGTGTGTGCTTAAAGAATTTTAATCCCACAGGGTTGTGGGGAGAAGAACATCCTCCAATTCAAAGCAGAGACCCAACCAAACAACACTAGGTATTGTCAATAATAAATAAATATTCAGAAAACTATAAATGCATAAATTGTACATAAGCAACCTGCAGTTACCAAGGAAACCAGCAAGACTTACTCAACACTTCCTACTCTATTCCATTATCATTCACTACCTTATGAACTCAAATGGAAAAGCGTTGTTCCTCTTCCTATGGAAACCTACGCAATCACTACTATAGAAGTTTAAAGCAATCATGGTTAGACACCTCTTGGATTTATTTATGTGCCACCAAGACCTAAGAAATATTAAAAATAACAAACTATCCCTGAAGAACATTAGAGAAGTAGAATAAATTTGCCAATAATAGATCTGTCCAGCTACACTAAAATACAAAATATACAGATAGATACATTCTCAGCAGCTTTGTATCCAGTCTTCGTAAAAGATTCCTAACCTGGTAAGTCTACAATCTTATGAGTTTGGGAATTTTTTCCCTTGATTCATTGTCCTAGATTTATACACAATGAAATTCATCTGCCACATACTTTCACACCATGGGAATGAAAGCGCTACTGATTTATACACATCACGGCAATTATTAGGCTTTACATAAGATACAGTCATCTGTCTTGAAAGATAGCTGTATATTTAATTTATTAACATCTATTTATTGTTCTGGCATGCTCAGAGACAGGTAGAAAGTAATGGTAAATGTAATTACATTATTTATTGTAATGTCCCTAAAACACTAAAGAGTCCTGAATCTCAGTTTTACACCATAACCTGGAAGCAGATGCAGTACCAAGTAGAAAAAAAAGGATAATGTCCTGTCTCTTCAAACAGGATGACAATAAACCTTGTAACAGATATTTAATGAATGTTTTGAAGAATTTTAACTGCAGGCAAATAAATGCAAAGTTTAAGTTTTGTGAATAATTTAATTAGTTTATCAGAGTGAGTCTTGATATGGATCTTGGTTCAATACAAATGGAAACAAAGGTTAAAAGATGGGGCATCCCATGGCTCCTGCGTGTGCAGCCAGATGTGAAAGACAAAAGTTCTTCCATGTCTGTACTTCACAAAACAAAACAAGGGGAAATGTGGCACTACCCTTGAAAATAAAAATTAATTTCTAGATATTTTTGACTAACTATGTGGAGGTTGCACTAAACTTTAGCTAAGAAAAATGACTTGATCAATAGACTGCAAAACATATTACCCAAGAATGCAAGTACATCATAAGAACATTACAAGTGCTCAGGAAAATAAATAAATGATGAGAAAAAATTATTAATTCCACAAAAAGTTTAGCTGCAAGAGGACTCCAGAATGACAGGATCCCACACTCGAAAGAAAAAGACCAAAAATTACAAAAACTTTGTATGCTATGGAGAAATAATGTTTTACTTCAATTCTGAGATGTCACCGATCAAAACTTCTCTTCCTGCTCTGCAAGTCTAGTAAAATATCCAATACTGTATTTGGAAACTGCCTTTGGAAACACAGAGAAATGCCAAATAAATTCTATGCTGTTAAATTTGACTTCGGCTGCTAGGCAACTGTTACTTACTGCAAGAGGTAGTTGTCTTTTTTTATCTAATGTGAGAAAAATTTTGAATCTCCTTCAGAAAAAAAAAAAAAAGTAGAATGAGTGAAACAGGCCATAAAAACATCCTAAAAAAAAGGCAAACAGTTCTTTGCATATTCACTTTTTTTTCCAGGAAAATCTATTACAATTAATTGTATTTAAAACAGAACTAACTAACTTTCTGCTTGCTTGCTTCCCCAAACCCCACCTCCACTCCAAAAAAATATATGTATATTTTGCACCAGCTCTCACAACATTCTTCTGAATATAAACATTTAAGAAGTTATTTTTCCTTCAGTTGCTTCACGGATGTATTTTGTTTTTTTCCTCTGATTAGAATACACTTATATAGTATCTCTTTTTCATGAAGATCCTCTTTATGACACATTTATGCACAAAAACTACTTCTTGAAGGAAAACGACTGGTATTTAATAATGTTTGCTTAAGCAAGAATATTGTAAATTTAGTTGTATTTCAGAAACATACTAACATGATAATTATAATGAAATTACAAAACCTGAGTGGTTAAACATTCGTAGTCACAGAAATACAACACCATTTCACTGCATGAGAAGTGAGCATTTTTTAGCAGTACTTCAGAAGTCCACTTAGGAGTCTAGATCTTTTGTTAGTAAAAATGTTGTGCCTTTGATTCAGATTTCAAATCACATTCGTAAGTTTTGACACTGATTTCTCAGACAGACTGATGTTAAGATCTTACAAAATTAGACTCTCTGCCAAGCAAATTCTAGTCACAAATTTTATTACTAATCTGAAAACTTTGCTCTAGCTTGCCAAAAGCATTTGCAAGACTTGCATTTTTTCATCCTGTGAATACATAAGGCAGCCAGATTTTTTTGATAGATGAATACAATTCAGCAACAACTATACAGTCCAATCAATCTGTCTCACAGAGACTTCCTGTTACTTCCTCTTTCATTTTAAATGCATTCTGGGAAACTTTTCAATTTAACTCAAGAAACCACCTTCACATGAGCACTTCCTCTTCTGTCAGTACTTAATGTAGATATCAAGAATTAAGAATATTAAGAAAGCAACCTAGATAGTCTTCCAATGAAATAACTTCATTATTATACTACTGCCACTATATGCCCATGCCTACACCCTTTATTTTTTCTCTGAAGGCTTTTATTCTTCTTTTTCTAACAATGCTGTCAAATTAAGACATTTTCATTATACAGTGATGAAAAAAGCAATGTTTTAAGCACTACAGTTTAACACAAATTTGCCTGTTACTGTGAGTCAAGGCAGAATGCTACACCACCACATGGCATTCAGCACTAGACAGCTATGTAGAGCTCTTTTTTCTGCTATACATTTACATGTCTTGTGTTAAAATGCAAGAAAACAGCAATTTGCTTTGTTGTTTTTATCTCAGAGATTTACAATTACACTAATGATTTTTATTTCCCAGTTTAAAGGAAAGCCCACACTCAACTGTGTCCTAAATTAACCTGTGGTAATGTCAATAATGTACTTACAGCTTTCCCTTGTATATCATGCTCTTTAAATTGCTTAATTAAGGAAGTCTTTCTTCTTACTTGAATGATTAAAAAATTAATTTCAGGAAGCAAAAACACTTTTAATTTCCTGGTTGTTCAGATTAATTATGAATGTTTCTAATTCTTACTTGAGAAGCTTACCTCAAGAATTTTTTATCTGATATTTCCATCATCTACTGCATTGTACTGTAGCACTTCAAAGTAAATCAGAATCTACTTAAATTTTTACCTTTTTTTTGTAATCTAGATTTATGTCATAGCCTACAAACAACACTACATAAGTTCAATTACAGTGTTCTTACACTATTTACTTATATGGACACATTTTTTAAAAGTATGCAAAATTTTTATTTACAAGGCTGCTCCAAAAGTAATGCCTCCTATTATGTTGGGACAAGACATCAGAGGCAGATGTTGGTGGGATGGCAGTAGATACCTAACCTTCCGACCAATATTCTGTTACATCTTTTGCTGTGAGACAGATGGCAGCAAAGGGGCAGTCTGGCTCAATGGTGTCTGACATGGAAGTGTGTATGAAGCACTCCCTTGTAACTAGCAGTGAGAGGCAATAGCTTTAAATTGCTCAAATAATGAAACAGGCTGCCAGGAAAGTAGTGAAGTCACTGTCTTTGAAGGTGTTCAATAAACGTACAGATGTGACACTGATAGAAATGGTTTAGTGAGAATGGTGGTGATGAATTAACATCTGGACTACGTGATCTTAGTGGTCTTTTCCAATCTTTACGATTCTTCCCAAACCTGCCCTTCAGATGAAGCTGAGTAGTGAAAATATTCCTTCATATACTAAATGTTTTTGAAATGTAAAATTCATAATTTAACATCCTAAAACAGTAACAAATGTGTAAAGACTGACTTCAATTTAAAATCTCACAGTGTAAAAAAGATTCTATAATTTCTTTATCTGTAGATGTCTCATATGAGTACAGAACTGTAAAGCCACTAGTTCACTGTCCAACAGAAAAAAATAATCCACACATTGTTTCAGAAATATAATAGCCAGTAGAAACAGACTGCATTAAGTTAGTAGGAATATATGAGTAAGTAGTAATATTTTCAAACAATATTTGATAAATATATTGAAAAATGTATTTACTTGACTTAGCAATACGCTACAAATACTGGGAATATTCCCTTAGCACAAAAATTAATGGAGGCATTTCATCTTCAGCAAATATAAACATAATGCACAATTTAAGTGAACATTTAATGTTCATTTTGAAAATGGTCTTTCAAAAATTAAATTCTAACAATTCATATCCTGAAACTGGTGTATTAAAAAAAATATCACTTGTTTTCTCAATTAACCAAAATTAACTAGTAGGTCCCATAGTCTGCCACTTGTTTCTAAGCTGCTTAGCTATATTGATAAGTGTAGAATAGCTGTTGTCATACGTGAGAAGAATTTAGACACATATTTTCAGAAATGTTCTGCTCAACTATTGCTCATCTGACTGCAAATAAAACTGGAAATAAACAAGTACCTTTTAAAATTCAGTGGTAAATTTTGAGATGTTAGCCAAAAAGAAATAAGCACAATCAAACTAAACTGAACAATTTATCCCATCATCTTAAATAAAATACAAAGTAATATGTATTTTATATTTTATGTTTTTGCCCCAACAGTTGGTTTGTTTTTGTGCTCTCATTTACCTCACTAGAAACAGCACAGAACAGTTTCTGAATGCATAGCCAGTAGCAAAAGACTGGTTTTGCATGATCTAACCATGGTACTTGAACTGCAAAAAGAAGTTTGGCTCTAAGATTTATTATTTTCAATAATTAAGATGTCAGAAAAACACATGAAAGATCAATATGCTGCTTATCATAAGATGATCAATACGTCAGTTTGACATTGAAGCCATTTGTAATGCTAAAAGTGGCACTGAATGCATTTTCAACCTATCGATAAAAGTCCTCATTTAACATAAGCAAATCAGCAGAATTTATTCTGTTAGCAAAAAAATAATGCAAGTACTATTACTGCACAACTAAATAAGACAGTAGCCACTAAGCCACCTTAACTTTCCTGTGTAAAGGACTTAAAATTAACAATTTATGTCCTTTCTTTCCAGCCACCGAATAATTAATTAAAAGAAAACAACTGACTCACAGTAATATGTATCTTAAACAAAGTAACCAAGGACACAAATTCTGTATTCATTTTAACCCATACTAGTTAAAGAATCTCTGGGATTACATAAATTTTAAATAGGATTTAAAACAATCTGTATGTTAGTAAGTACTTACTTTTTATCAAGAACAACAACAACAACAAAATCACATGGGATATCTTAAACTCCTGTGAATTCTACTAAAAAC
This sequence comes from Oreortyx pictus, assembly GCA_036925125.1. Taxonomy (NCBI): domain Eukaryota; kingdom Metazoa; phylum Chordata; class Aves; order Galliformes; family Odontophoridae; genus Oreortyx; species Oreortyx pictus. Next base: position 14,056,350 of record JAUPFR010000008.1, on the reverse strand, counting down.
TCTTTGCAATTAGGTATGATTTGACAAGGCTATAAAATAATTATATTCAAATAAGTGAAAACTGTAAGGTTTTTATCAGAACTTTAAATTACATGTTATCACTATTTGTATCTCTGACACCTAACTGCTTCATAACAAAAATATTTCTTAAGTTCGTAGAAGAAGAGATCAGGAGAATATGAAATCATTTCTGTCTATCAGAAGTATTGCAAATCCCACTGCATGTCCAGTTCAAACATGTCTCAGCTTTACAAGTCTGACGACTGCTTACGTATGTCTTTATACACTCATTTTCCAAGTTGTCTTCCATTTTTTCTAACATGGAACTTTGCTAATTTCCTAAGGAAAATTTCCAGACAAAATAACCATATAGTTTTAAGAATATGACTTTCCTAAGCTTAGTCTTCAGAGCTCATAATCAAGGTGCCATAATGCTGAAATAAGCTGGGACAGGGGTGGATCTGTCTGAAGCTACAATAGAAAAGACCATTCCTTACTTGCATCTTTGGAGTGTCTGCTATTTTACTTCTAAGAAGGAAAACTGGTCTTGACTCAGTGCTGCTACAACAAATAAACCCAAAGTCATGCTGGGACACAGTGCTTTATAACAAATGTTCTCTAAAATACAAGAAGAGAAAATCACAGAAAACTTACAAGTACTCTGCCAGTTAATGTCTGAGCAGATATCATGACTCCTGCCCAGTCTTTCACAGAGGTCATCCATCCCACTTCTGCTGCCACATTCTCTTCTTTTTCATCTGTTGGTTTGCAGGCCCCATCTGCCTGCGTATCTCCACCACCATTGATCTTCTGGGCCTCCTGCAAAGTAATGTTTCGGGTTTGTTAATGTTTATTAGTTTGACAATTAAACCTAACATAGACTTATGACTGGGAAATGCTATCAGCAATCCTATTAACAAAATAATACTGCTGAATTCCTGCTATATGAAATGAAGCACCTCCTTAGCCAAGTCTCTCCAGAAGCAGCTATTCAGTAAGGTGCCTAACAGTAGGTAATTCATTACATTAAACATTAAAGGCATATATTTGCCATCAAATACGTTATATGCTACCTCCTCACATGCAGCATAATCACCAAGACTCATACATGCAGTTACAGAGCTACATACAAAAGAATCTGAGACATACACTGAAGGACAGTTTGATCTATTAGTTCAAGACAGTGTGTACTAAGTGTGAACATGAAATATGTAAAATTTTAAATTACTATCATTACAATTAATTATCTGGGTAAGCCTTCGCTAAGAAGCATGATGTAACAATAGTACACCACAGAGAATCTGCAGGGAGCTGCCATGCTACCACTGAACCAGTGTTTCAATGAAAGTGTGTAATACATCACAGTGAGTGGCTCTCATAGAATAGCTAGGAACTGAAGAGGAGCCTCAGCTGCACTAAGCTGACTGATGAGTCACACACATTGGAATTCAGATCAGTCTCTCACAAATGGTGCAGCAAGGATGTAACTGACTGCTATGTGCTACAGTCATGGATGCTGCACAAAAATCAAGGGAAATGATAGCAAAAGCCAGCTTGGATTGTAAAGCATTTAAAACAGATCATATGCAAATATCAGACTGTGCTGTGAGCATGCCTTTGGTGACAGCATAATACTAATGACTTCCTAAACACTTGACAAGTTACATTAAACAAGAAAAGCGTAGGGGAGGCAGCAAAATTTTGTGCTAAGGTAAGTACCGAGTACTTGAACTGCACACAGATATAAATTAGTAATTCAAGTACTCAGCACAGACCAAGTCCTTGAAAGATCTTGCTTATAAATCATTCTCTTATAGGCCACAAAGAAGCAGAAGTATTGTCGTCAACCATTTTTTGGGACTTCTGTTAAAAAGCAAAGATGTTTGATTCTGGTTGCGTGATTATTACTGTAGTAAGAATACCATGCCTACTGGGGTTAGAATTTGCAGTTGTGAGATGACCTAGAAGACACAGGTGGACAAAAACATAATGGCATCTCTTGAGAGCAGTAATGAACTAATAAAGCAGTTACACTGAATCTGTCAAAGGGCAGTGGAGCAGCACTGAAAACGTAATGTGGGACCAATAGTTCCTCCTGTAGAATCTCAGTTTTGCATCTTAATTATCTAGTCAGATCCTTATCTGGAACTCTCCTACTCAAAATATAGGCTCTGTCTTCCTGCTAGCAATAAGCATGACATGTCATATTGTTTATAACAAGTTACAGTTACAACAGTAATTCAGTGCTTTCTAAGCAAATAATCAGACAAAAGATAAAAGCTGCCCTGTATGTGCATAGCTGGACCTCATTCTTTGATAAATATGGATACAATGAATGAGATGTTTTGCACTCAGCACTGAAGGAAACATATTGCATTACACAGTTACAAAATACAACCTACAGAAATGTGCTCATTACTTAGGAAAATAAAATGTTGCACAACACAAGGCATTTCCTTGAAATATTCAGCCAAATACAATTTGTGATCTGTACCATCAACAAGACATACTAAACAGTCCTAAAAAAATGTCTTGATCGTCATCAGTATTCTGAGATAATTAATGGAGGGAAAAAAAAAAAAAGAGAGAGAGAAACCTAGCTACTTCTCTCTCTCTCTCAATTGTTATAGTTCTAATAAAACAGAATATTGATGTTTAGTCTATCTCCAAGGTCCTGATCCTTCCTCTGATTCCTCCCCACCCTACCCATGGCCCAGAACCTCATGTCAACACAGATGAGTCCATTCAGCTCTCCACAGCCCTACCAAGCCATGGACACTGCCAAGCAGGGCCCATCAACCTGGCCATCCCATAACCATCTTTGATCACTGGGGTTGATGCTGACCCTCACATTCATGGGCTGACATCTTGGCACCTGGATCCCATCAGCTGCTCCTTGCTGCCCCGGTTGGGACAGATCTGGCTTCTAGCCTGGGCCCTGCAGTGCCCAGACTGACACGGATTAGTTAAAAATTACATGCGCTCCACATTACTTATCACTCTCTTCCCAACAGTTAATCTGCCTTCTGTGACTGTTAAAGCCTGTATTTCAGACTGTAAATTTTTCACATCAAATTTTACTTCATGATCCTCCACTGTAAAGTACATGAGCTCCAGTTGGCTACACACTTGCACACTGGACAAACTTCTACTGGGTAATAATGCAGTTTTCATAAAAGGAGAGATGTAATTAGCCCTTCTTCTTGGATAAGAAACTGAGATGATAATTTGGTGCCTATATCAAGTCACCCATGAAGTCAGAGGCAGAACAAGGATGAAACCACACATTTTCTTGATTTTTCCTCTTAACATTCACATTTGAAATTACAGGCATGCACACATGGCTGAAAAATATCCCTAATTATGGATTTAGTTCTAGAAAAGTCACAGAACCACAGGACGTTAAATAAAAATATCTGAACAGAAAAATTCAATTTATGGCAGTGAACTTTAAAATACTACAGTCGGAAAATAATATTGTTGTTTACATGTGTCTTACCCACAACCTTCTTGTCACTGTATCAAACAGTTTACAAGACATAATTATTCATAAGAACATAAAAAGAATATTTCTTAACTCTCAATAGAACTAAATAAATTACTTTGTTGAAGGTGAAAGTTTAACTTATATTTTCAATACATTCTCATTCTCTGGAGACCTTTTAGAGTTTTGGCTGCCAAGTGAACATAGCAGGAAGATGTGAAAACTCTATTCAGACTATGATTATCTGAAGATACTGAAGTCTGCAGCACTGGGGCAGCTGTATTTATGCACTTACACCACTAATGTTGCCTCCTCCCATGCCCATTACTTCTAAATTAACATATTTCAAACAATCTTTCACTGCTAAGTATCTTTTGGAGGAGAGTTTCATGACCAATTACGTATCAAGCCTGACTCCTGCCATCACTAAAGTTACGACTAATATTCAGGGAAATTATTGTCATGGAATAATCATATTTAGTTGGGATGGTTTCATATTTTTCATCTCCATGGCGTACTTAAATGACAATTAAATATTACGGAACTTTTATTCCCAAATCATTATGCAGTTCTGCAGAAATCACTAAGGGAGATTTGAAGGCCACTTTCATTTACACTATGGATAAATCAGTCCTGTTATTAACTGTACAGTCTTATCCAACTGCTACTTAACCTCAAAGCATTAACTAACCAACACTGCAACCGGAAAAAAGGTGCTTAACAATAATCTGACAGTGATGGTAATTGATTAATTATTTACAGGCTCGGTAGCTAAGTAAGATAATACTATCTTTATGCAGTCTGCGTACCTGTTGTTTCACAAAGTGCTCATTATTTTAATTACTTGACGATAGGAACATTCAGGTAGATAAAGTGAGAAGTGTATTTTATCACATATCTTTCCTCAGTATAGTGACAAAATAAAACAGAATACATGATGAGGAGAGGAGGGTTATGCAGGAAGCAGGACTCACTGTTCAAGCAGTGGTTTGACACAGTTTTGGATCAGAAATTTCGATGCTTTGTCTTACATTTTCAAAAGTATTTATTTTGATTACACAAGCAATGGGATGCCCAAACATAATGATCCTAAGAAGGTAGACTTTAAAAAGAGAAAGACACTCATGAACGATTTCATTTCTAAAAACGTAGTCCTGCCTGCTTCACTATATCTCTCTCCAGAATACCTGAACAAAAGAACAACTACACAGACACTCCATTCAAGTTAGAGTTGCATAAAATAAAATTGGAAAAAAATTATGAAAACTTAAGCATCAGCTGAGAGACTTCTCCGAAACCCTAAAGACACAGGGCAGTATGGTAAGCACTCTCTGATCCTGGTAAGCTCTATGAACTACTACTATAGAGAAAAATGTGATTATTTGTTAAAACATGTTAGAAAACATAGGAGACTGGAAGGTAATGTAAGTAAAAATAACTGAGTTAAAATGTGATTGAGAACATATCTTGATTATTAAAATGTAACTAGTATGACTATGATACAAAATTCATGAACTGCCCCTACAATGGAAATACTAAGTCATGCCCACATCACACACATTGAAGCAGTATGGTCAATTAAGCAGATACTTAAAAACAATAATTACATGGCCTTAAATAGATTATCTAGCCATGCTGATAGTTTTAAACAGGGGTCTAAAATGCCCAAATATTATGCTGTGTTCTCAGCAGCTGGATAACATACTGCATATGTCAAAACATCAGGTACCAACTGAATACTTTGCCACAACAGATGTTCTCAATCCATTATAGTTACCATCTGTAATTTTCATTCTAAGTAGTCAGTAAGTGCCAGTTCACTCATTGCAATATATCAAAAAGAGAAATTCAACAAAATATTAACAACAGCAACAACAAAAAGGCAAATAAGAAGGTGAGAAATAAACAGCAAATAGCCTTAGGGAGACTTACAGACCTCTTCAGAAACAATGAGTCTTGTAGGAATGAGAAAGTAAAGGCTAAAGTAATGAAATATCACATAAGAGGCACCCTACAAAATGGCCTATCCACAACTCTTAAGACTGTAAGGTTTGTAGTCAATATTAGGTTGTACTGACATCGGCTATCACACTATAGCTACGGCTTGGCTAGTACAAAAGGATTAATCATTGATATCCAGAAAACCATTATTCCTTTCACTGAATAAAAGGTAATGCAATGATCTGTGGAAAACATGACTGATGAGACAGTCAAGCATTGTTATCTCATAAAATATTCACAGGCTGTGTAACTTGGGTTTTTCAAATTTGGCAGGATAAGAAAAATTAAGTCCTAAATAGATTCCAAAACTTATATAAGCTTAAGACTGACTAAGTACTCTGTTTTCTTCATTCTCTCAGAATTCTTTCTAGACCTTAGTTACAACCAGAGCCTCTCTTTCTCCACTGACCAAAAACTTCTTCACTGTGAAACCTCAATGCTTCAGGGCCAAATGTTTTCCAGTGACAAGCTTTCCTGTTGCATTACCACATACTTTCAGTAACTGTGACATATTGTTTTCTGTGCCCTTCATATTTCCAGTATGTGTTATTTAAAATCTTCTTTTCACTATTTTGACTGACAAAAACTATTGTGGTAGAGGAATTAATGCTAAAATTTTGACCTGAGAGGAAAAGGAAACTACCTGAGTAAAATGCACTGTTCCAGCTATGATCCACAAATAGTGTAACAGTACAACAAACGATGGGTTCCTGAGTATAGTTCCAACTTGACAATAAAAAACAGCAGAGACCTACATTATCTGAATTTTTGTATAAAGTACAAAAACACTGAGTTCAAATCTAGAAACTTCTACATGTTAGTAGAGGATTTATAGGCTCTTGTTTCCTGCCATATGATATAAGAAGAATTTGAATTATTTGTAGTCCATCTTATTAAAAATTACCAGGAAGAGACTTTGCCCAATGGGCTTCACATAGAGCAGAGCCTGGACATTATATACAATTTCTGAGTTTCTGAGTTTCCAATATGTAGAAATCTAGGGTTCTGACTAAAGAATTCTAGACTGATTTTTCCAAACACATAGCAATCTATTTCAGGATGCTCTGAGACACAGATCAAGATAGAAGAAGGCCACATGCTATAATGGTTCTTGCAGCTGTACATAAGAGTCTTTAGAAATACTGAAGAACTCTGTTCCTACATCCATAACAGAAGAGGCAAAGTAAATACAACAGATTTACAAGTAACCTGCAAGTTATCTGCTTCAGTGTTCCTAACTTGCTTTTCACTGCTCTATCCTAGTTATTCCTTGGCATTACTCAGACAGAAGCTTGGGAGACTAGCAGAACATCAATTTGCACGTTATTCTCAGATTTCCCTTCCTTGCTACTGGTATTTCATAGCCAAACTTTTCTCAAAGCCTAATTTTACTCCTTTTATTTACCTTCAGAAAATTTGAAATACAAGACATAAGTGTAAAATGGAAGCAACAAAGAACTCTGGACATTTTGCTGAGGTGAAAGAGAAACTTAACAGCAAAATAAAAAATAGATGATAAAAGTAGTACTACTAAAGTTATGAAAGACTAAATACAAGGAATATAGAAGGATTAAACATTATGTAGCCATCTAACAACAATTAAAAAAAAATCAAAATTAATGAAAGAGACTGAAGGAAGCGAAGTAGCAGAGTTTTATGGCAATAGTTATAATAAACATTGACTACAAGTTCAAAAGATTGTTTAATCAGTTACCTTTCTATTTACTCATAAAAACACATCCACTTGTTATTTTTAGTTATATAATCAGACAACACTTATAGAAATAAACAATAACTATGTTAAAAATCTACATAATAATTTACTGTCTGTAATAAGCAAACAAACCAGACAATTCAGCGATGAAGAAGTTAGAACTATTCACTGAAAATATTTAACAAGTTTTCAAAATAACATCTGCCTGGTACCCACACATTTATTTTCCTTTTCTGTAATCAACAGGCAATTTCTTATTAATTTCCTGTAAGAAGACTGAACTATTATCACATTAAAATATTCCCTAAGGCCCCAGTTCAATTGTAAAATAGCAAGGAAAAGGGCAAAACAAGCATTTAATTTTATTAATGGGGACATCGCTTAAATCAAAGGAGACATATAATTATCATAGAAATAGGTGTATTAAGCATATCAGATACTTACTACGTAAGACAGAGGATTAGTATCAAACAATGTTTTGTGATTCAAGCATTATATTGCTACCATTTGATCACAATGTGTATTTTCTGAAGAACTTCAGAGTTCTCATGCCAGATTACCAGCATTTAATATGACAAATACTAAATTTGTAAAAAACATATGAAGTACTGTCAGAAATTACTGAGTTATCAAAATTAGAAAATGGGATTGGTTAGTTGATGGAAAACTATCAGGTATGGAAGAAAGGTGTACACATTTTCTATTACATCCATTCATTTTGTTTTCTCCCTGCCATAAGCCAAATTAAAGAAAACACAATTGAAAATAAGTGATACAGGATATTATCATTAAAAGAACACTAACAAATTATCCACACCCCACTGACTGTTTAATCCAAGAGAAACTTCTTTCTGCCACAGATGCAAGAACATTGTACGTATCAATAATTAATCAAGAGTTTGCTACAAGCAGTAGAAAAAAAATCACTTACGGCCTTCATACTTAACTAATTTTTATGACACTACATTCACTACAATCCAAACATCTGAAAGTGCTTCATGAACATTAGAAAAAAAGACTTAAGAAAGAAAAAATGACCTAAATTTTTTATCATGATTATATGAAGTACTTCACCTTATCTCATATAATTTTGTCAGTGCTGTTAATGTTAATACCCAACTCCAAAAAAGTAATCCATTGTTTCAATCATCCCTTCATATTTATTCATATTTATCCCTTCATTTTAGTAAAACTACTGTGAAAGGAAGAATGAATGGGAAAAAAAAAAAGGAATTATATGATTTTGCCTAATTTTAAGACATAAATTAAAATAAGAAATAATGAAACTGCTGAAAAGCCCCTTCTCTACCCATCTTCTAAAAAGCTCCAATGGTAGTAGTTTTATTTTATTAATAGATATATGTAAATTCAAAGTATGAAATAAGTTGTCAAATGGCTTTGCAAGTGGAATTACATTTCTCAGTAACTTCCCAGTAGCATGCTTTCCTCCATACTGATTAGCTGCAGAAGAGAAAGCTCTTATCTATTAGGAAACTATGCTTTCTTTCATGATACTGATTTTGCAATATTTCCTTCTTTCTGGAACAAGAGGCACAAGAGAAAAAGAGATGCCAGACTGGATTGTAGAATTAATAGAAAAATTGTAAAATTGTAGAATTTCTTTCCACCTCACCTTTCCCTACAAAATTGAAGTGGGAAACAGTACAGTTTAATGGTATGTTCCAATAGAGTAATTCTCAATGAGCTCAGCTGCTGTGTATTACAGATGAGAAAAGTAGAGTACCTAGCACTAGAAACTCTTTAACACCCATCCATAATGCGCAAAAAATTACAGACTGGATGGGCCAAGAAAGGTATTACACGGCTTTCAGAACAGTCACTAACTACAGCATACTGGGACTACTCCAAAGCTGGTATCTTAGTCCTGGCATAACAGATTCCACTCCTCATTTTCATGACCTAGAATACTCCCTAGAAGAATTGTTCACAGACATCTTAGGTCCTCATTTCATTCAGATCAGATGTTTGCATGTGGAAGGAAATGACATGAACACTTGCTGTTTCCATTATACAAATAGCACATATTGTTTGGGATTATAAACAGCCTTCCTCGAGTCAAATACTCTTTATCTGTATTCACATTTTTATAAAGGGAGTTATGATTTTTCAAGAGATTTTAAAGCAAATAGGATAAAAAAAAAAAGAAGGAAAGAGACAACTGGACAAAAATAATGGTGAGACTCACAAATATAACTATTTGGTATTACCACTAAACACATAGATCAATACTGACTTGAAGAATACTAGTCAAGCCAGTCACCTCTTGTAAACTGATCAAACCAGTCATTCCTACGGACTTTTTTTGATTCAGGAGTAGTAATATAATATTTATATTTATTGCATTAAAATTACAAAGGAAGTTAAAATGAATTAAAAGCAGCTCTGTAGGATATAAAACCATATCTAAGCCTCTGCTGACATAGGAAATTAAGTTTCAGCATGTAGCATATAAATATTTGAAGAGCATAAAGTCAGCCAATAAGTAATCAGAAATATTTAATAGCGCACAGCACTTCTCACCTGAAAGATTACAGAGTACAATGTGTCATTCAAACTGGAAGAACTTTATGGAAGCTAAAGTGAGATACAGTATATAAACAGGCAGGAAACTAGAAGAAAGGTAGAGGGCTGTAATTTTCAAAAATGTTGAAGAAGCAGATTTTTTTGTAAAGCAGCATTTTAAATGAATATTTTGAAATAAGTAAGCATTTTGTCCTAAAGAACCAGCAATCCCAAACTAAGAAATGTACAAGTGCCATTACTTAATCAAGTAGCTATGACCTCATTCAGCCCACACTACTATGGAAATTATTTGCATGCAATCTTAAACTCATGACTCCACTGCGTAGAAAATTAAATAGACAAAAGTTTTTAAACCTACAAGAACAAAAATGTATTCTTGTTAATAAATTTCTTCTAGGTGAAATACAATATTTCCCTTTCCAGACAATAAATATCAGCATCAAAATTGTCCAAAGTTGGAACTTACAGACCACAAATACAGCAACTGGTACATTTATGATGCAAATAAACAGCTTCTGAAAGTTCATAGATGTTGGCTGAAATCTAAGGCAGAGGACAGGGGAAAGCTAAACTTTTGTTTGACTTGCATGCTATAGCTCCATAAACTTTGATTCAAACCATATAGAATGAGAACAAGCCCAGTGAATTCTTTTTAACTTTCTTAACCTTGTATCGAAAGCTGCATTACAAGAAAAATTAAAGCTACCTACCAGAAGTAAAGCATTACCATGGGCTGAACAAAAAAAAGGGAGAATCAGCTGGAGATAGAACTCAGCACTGTACATTAAATACCTACTTCTTCAAAGGCATGGTATGGCCCCAATAATATGTCAAGGTTTTGTTTTTTTTTCCCTTGTTCATTGTGTGGGTTTTTTTTGGTGTCAGTGTTTGATTCTGACGGATTGTTTGGGGGTGGCAGAAGGGGGACTTGATATAGAGAATGACAGAGAACAGATAGGATTGTACCATCAAATAAATAAGACCCATGTATACACGTCTGAGCAGCAGCAGAGGCCAGAAGTAACAACAATCACTGCAGCAGCTGCTACAGAAATGACTAACATGTCCACTTATTACATCTAATATTTTAATAGTAAAAAAAAAAGGTAAAGTACAGCACCAGTGTCAGTTAAAATTAATTGACTCATCATTGTTCAGTAGTGACAGATTAAAGTTTCACAAGGAGTAAGGCTGGACATGCTCTGGAGAGCTGGTTAAATCCTAAATGTAAGATGACTGCTGGTTGGAGTTTTCCCCAAGGGTCTTTTCTAGTACTTGAAAATTTAGTGATTTTCTTTCTAACATTTCAGTCAACAACTGTTATCAAGAACATGGCAAAAATCGATGACTCCAAGAGGAATAATTTGTTGCAAGCATTTCAGCCTCTGTAATTTTTCAACCATTGCTAACAAGATTTTAGAATAGGTCCCATTCTATGATTTACAACTTTTATATCGTTTAAATAGCAGGAATAACTTTAATCTGACTGACAGGGAGATCAGTTCCTCCTCTTATGAGTGTACCAGTGAAGCACTACTGGAGCTGATTCCTGACCGTGACATAGCTTTTGTAAGGAATCAGAAGGAAAATAAAGATACTTAGTGTCAGTTTTTGACTCTCATAAGTGAAAGACTTAATTAAGTCTTCTTGTTCATACAAGATTGAACCCGTCTGTTGCAAACCTGGGAGATGAAGCCCCAATTCTGAGAGGTCTTTTTCTGAATGAGAACATCCCTTTGAAGTTGTTCAGAGGTGAGAATTGATAGGAACAATCCCTACATTAATAGTAGAGTGCAAGCAAGGTACTTGACAGGCAGGTACTGTACCAGCTCATGATTCTACGGTTTTTGGCTTCAAGATTTAGTAAACCAGCAAATATTGCATTTACCATAAGAACATGTTAATGTTAAGAACACTGAATACTCAATCCACCTTCAAGTCATACATGATACAGCTAGCAGTTACCATCTACTGACTGGGAAAGATAACAGAGGAGATAAGATAGTTCTAATTTTAAGCTCTATTTTTAGAGATTAAATAATAGAAGGAAATAAACTAAAGGATAATAATTAATCATCACTGAGTACTGAGTTTCAATTTGGTCAGCCATCAAGCAGGGCAGAAGAAGCTGACAATGATCTGTAATAGAGTTAATTCTACTTCAGGAATTTCAGTCTTGAGGAGAGGTGGAAATAAGCTATGCCTTTTGTTTTTATCTTGGAGTTTGGTGATAATCTGATGTCATTATCAGATATCCTAATTTCTCTTTGAATTTTACATAAATTATTCTGGTGAAAGAGTCTGCAGCAGCATAAAGACCAGCTGATGACTTTTAAGCAAACATCTCATCAAAGCAGGCTGTCACAGCTTACATTGTTCACGAGCTGTGTTTTACAGAACCTACTCACCAGCTTGAAGCCTTTGAGTCTTTCCCCATTTACAGTGCTGCATAAGTACTCATGAAGCTTCCCAAGGATGCAGGTGCCACCCATAATTTTTTTAATAGTTTTTTTCTAATGCACGCATTATCTTAATAATAATGAGAAAAGAAAAAAAAAGTTGCCCGTTTCTCTACTACCTCTCTGAATACTACCATCTCTAAAGGAATTACACCCTGGAAAAAAGAGATAGATTGATGTAAATAATTATTGTGAAACATAATAAGACAATAATAAATACAAAATTATACCACTCTGTCCAGAACTATGGCAGTACAGAGGCTGAACTAGATCTTCTGAATAATCTCCTCAACTCCATTCTAAATCTTCTTTTCCTAAAGGTAATATTTCTCATACTTCTGTAATTCAGAAATGGCGTTTTTTAGCTGAGAATTTTTCTATCAGGTACTGTCATACCATTTCTTGTATCTGTAGACTTTTCCACAGACATAAATAGGAGGCATTACTTTTGGAGTAACATACATACCTTCCTTCTTAATTTTGAATTTACTGTTTGCTTGGCTGGGGGAGAAGTGACTGAGTCACTATACATTATTTTGTCATTTGATGTCTGCAGATTTGACTCAGAACCACTCTCTTCATGACTATCTTGCTTTGCTGCTCCCATTGATTGTGGTGGCAGTAAGTACCGAAAAGATGATCAACAGCAGCATACATCCTTCTGGGTGAAACTGTCAGCCTTCTGGGGTGAGGGCAGATGTTTTTATTATTCCTCATGCCCTGCAGAAGTCAAACCCACGGAAGAAACCAAAAACTGAAAGCAAGACTGGCAGCAGGCCGGCTGTTTAACTAAATAAGATTTTCATGTGAGATTACATGCCAAGTTAACAAAGTGGTTACAAAGCCCTTACGTGAAATATTTTTTTGTTTGTTTGGTTTTTGCTGGAAGAAAAATACAGCTGTAATATAATTTTTGTAAAAAACAGCAGCAGACAGGGTCTAAACTCTGTAGTGTGTTTGTTAATGGTAGTGCAACTGGGACACTAAAATAATAAAAGCTACCAGATACAGTAATAGGTCTTCAAAAGAAAAATGAAAGTTGCATAGTTTTGACTGTTTAATTGCAGATGCAAACATACAGAAATTCCTGAAACAAATTCATCACTACAAACAGTTTGCTAATGACCAGTTTATAGGAATTAGAGGAAAAAGTGAATTTGTGGAAGATATTCAGACTCAAATGTAGATGAATCACTATGGAATTTATTTGGAGAGCCCTTCTTTATTACTTCTCCAAACATTTATTTTGCTTTGTAAATTAAGAAATACAATTTACATACAGACCTCATTTTGAGATCCATGCCTCACCTTACCTTGTGGGAAGAACAGTGTAAGAGCTGAAAGCACAGCTCTTGTTCCTGGTGGCCAAATTTGTGCAAAGACCATACCTACAATTATCTTACATAAAGAGTGTCTTCTTGCAAAGACTTTTTACATTAATTCTAGGTTATTAGAATACAACTTTGTGTCAGCTTCCCGACATCCTAGAGTATTAGACACCCAGCATCCCAATGATGGTGGCATTAACTGCCTTGCTGTTCTCCAGACACTGAGCTGAGAAGAAAGCTTTCTTTACTTAGAGGTCTAGTAACAGCGATATTTAGAAATATGATTATTTTTTAAAACATTTGATTTTTCTGCAGTGCTCTGCACTCACTGTAATCAGCAAGTCCTGCTGGAATCCAAGTGGGTGAAATTTTTCATCCGCATAGGCATATCAATTATGAGAATGCCAGCTCCGCTGGAAGCCAGACTCAAACTGTTATTAGGTAGGCTGTTTATAAGACAAATGGAGGAAAACAGTAGAAAAGTATAAAATAAATGGAATACTTAACAGAAACAGTAAGGTTAGAACTACATACAACTTGAGTGTAAGTCCCAGGTTGCTACAACAACATTGTTTTTTTCCTAATTCCTTCACTAGGATTTGGAGTTGTTTGGCAGTTTTTCCAGTTAACAAATTTTCATGCACACTCTCCAGAATTTTATAATACAGGTAATTTTGAAAATACTGATACAGCAATTATTTGCTAACATCCTCATTCACTGAATCGCAGTCATTTTTTGCTGCTAACCACACAAGATTGACAAAAGATAACCTAACTGATGCTGCTGCTTCATGTATGAATAATTACAGACCATCACATCGATAAGATTTAACCACTTCTACTCTTCAAAACTTGCCACGTGACTTCTACTGGGCAGAAAGTTAGTGAAATATCAGTTCTGTATTTGATAACTAAACCCTGATGACTGAAGAAACATGAGTTGGCTGATTCTGAGAAGAAATTCTTGCTGAAAAAGATCTCTTATGAGCACTTACGTAAAAGAACTGTCCCCCCATGAACCAGGACAGTTTCTAGGATGAAGAAAGATTCTAGCACAGACTTATTGGACACATAGAACCCTTCCTCAAGGGAGCTCAAACCTGGCACGTTCCAATTACTGGCAAAAGGGAATACAATGTCTATTAAAAAAAAAAAAAAAAAAAGTTTGGAAAAAACTTCTTCAGGTTATCACTAATTCTGTCCAAATATATTCGGACATAAAGTCAGTGCTACCTCTGATAACTAGATCTCTCAGTAACTTTTCTGAATCTGTAAAATATTCAGAGGTCCCTGAAGAAATATACTTCCAAAAGACATGAATGTTTTTGTTTACAGGAAAATATGCTTACATCTCTCTAAATTAGTCTTAATGCTTCCTATTAGTCCTATGATTCATTGTAATCAAAACAAAGCTTGTTAAAATATCCACTTTCTTAAATGTGGCAAGAGAGCACTGCCACCAGAGGACCTTCAGGTAGTCCGATTAAAGCTAAAATCTTTATTATTATAATACACAGAGTAGAAACCTAGTTATTAAACTGAAGGAATTCTGAGCCAATGACCTACACAGTAAAGGTATAGTGATTTATGAGAGCGAAGGACTTGGGCCAGCAAGTAGAAAGACACATTCCCTCCAGGACAGGACAAAACATATGGCTCTGCAAATGTCTCCATATGACTTCCATATGGCTTGAAAATCCCTTTCCTTACCTATGTTGCATTTGATCCAACATATGCTATCTTTATTACCATGCTTATTTTATTATATTCCAGAACCACATTCAACTAACTTATAACATATAGTGCTTATATACACTGTGCAGTATTTAAATAAGCACAACCTGAAAAGGATTTTTTACTGAGCTATCAAAAAATGAGTAGAACTACATTCAGTCTTCAGTAGCAAAGATAGTATACAACCTCACATAATTCATTCCAGAAGGTTCAATAGATTTGTAGATTTCCAAGGGTAAAATATACACCCCAGCACTGCCACAGGAAAATCACTAGCACTCTGATTTACTTACTGTATTGCACACAAACCATTACACGCAGTTAGCTGCATTTTGACCTCTTCAACCATGCTGTGGAAAGTAACTCAGACAAATTATTTACTCTGCTGACTGCTTAACCCCTCTCACTGGATAAAAGGAACTGTCATCCAACTGCTTAGAAAGGCTTGCATTGTTCAGTTTACACAGTTCTAGTATTTCGCAAGGGAACTGCCATATATTCTCGGGTGTCTTTCAGAGCCAAAATAATTCATATCAGTAAGTACCCAGTTTTACAGTCACACGTATCAGCCAGTAAGCTCACTTAGTTCTATTGATTCAGTCTGGGAACAGAAATATGTCAATTACCAAAAATTCCCTGCAGTTGTCAACTAGTGCTGCTGAATGACCACTAACCAGTCTGTTATTTCTGAAAGATGAATATGAATTAGTTGAGATGTCTTTGGCTTTATATAAAGGTATTTAAGAATTCTGTAACTAAATCCAGATCCAGAGAGATTTCAGTTCCATTGAAAAATGGAAAAGAAAAAGAAAATGAAGTTAGAGACAGCTACACATTACATATGGCAACACAGCACATGGCCGTTTAAAATGTTTAAAATAATAAATTTACAGACTGTGTGGAAGACTTAGGTGAGTCTCAACACCAGTTTTCATTAAACATAAGCTGGCAGCTTTGTTCCTTCTCATTTCAAGGGCTCATACACTGCTAAGAGTGCAGATAACACTTTGAGGGAAGATTCATTGGGCTTTCCTAAAGGGTTAAAGATCTTGCCAACAAAAATAAAAATAATAAAAATAATAATAGTAAAAAAAAAAAGATTAAATGTTTTTAGAGAAACTAAGCTAAAGCAGTCAAACATTAAATGCTGCCTCTAAATAATGAAACAAAACTTCAAAAATATAAAGAAACCTATTATTTGAATGTATGCATTGTAGAAAAATGCTCCCACTTCCATAAGATTCAGATGACTGAGAACATGAAGTGACCATGATAATACTAATCTGTCAAGTTTAGAATATTCCATTAGAAGATAAGGATAACAGGACAACTAGACAAATGCAGTAAGGTGCTGGCATATTCTTCTGTTTGCTCTTACAAACAGAAAAAAATATAGTTGTGCAGTTTTAATTCAAAGACATTGCTCTGAGCTGTACATCATTCAGGTGAAGTCTATTTGTTTTTAAGCTAGGAAATAAGCATAGAAATTCATAGTTTAAGCGTAACTTAGCGAAAAAAATATATATATTATTTTGCTATAGTATTTAAAACAACCTTAGCACTCTGTTCAAAATTTCACAAAAGGGCTACACATTTTTTGCTGTTAGCTGTACGGCTTCATTTTCACCTATGTATTAACCCTTGCTCTACTTTACCCATTACACTTCAAGGTAGCCTCAGGAGAGAACTCATGGAATAAACAGAACACAGTATTTTTCTACCCCATTTTTTTGCTACCTAGGTTAGTCTTCAGCCACACTAACAAGGAAGACCAAGGATGGTAGCATACTTTGGGTGTGGTAATGCTATTCTGGGAATAAACCCAGGGCTCTATTCTTCAAGGATGTTAATTCAGTATTCCTTGTATGTACTAAGAAGGAAGCTAAAAGAAATAGTAAACCCTTGTAAAACATAACTAGCTTAGATCTCCTAAGATTCTTTGGGACACAGGTTAATAGCGAAAATGACTTACTGGTTTCTTTCCATGTTCAAGTGCATTATTTTCAAGTGAAAATAATTTTGTATCATCCTACTGCACAGCAAGCTTAGACCGCAAGTAATCTATTATGCACCTTCCAGAAATATTATCCTGGAGTGCTGCCTCCTTTCACAATTCTAGAGTTTGCTATCAAATGAAATACGAGTTAATGCATTTGGAAGGAAGAAGTCCTCTATGTATAAACACTTTAAAATCTTACTGAAGTCTGAAACATTTAACTCAGCATCTTACATTGAACTCAGAGATAGCATATAACAAGACAGAAACCAGCCGCTAATAATTACCGAAAAAACCTACTGTTTTGCAAGTGAAAGGAAGTTAACATTGCTACACGGCAGAACTCAAATGTAGAAATTTTTATTTTGTCTATTAAAAATCCACTCAGCAATGATGTGAATTCTGTATTCCTTGGGGAAATCCTCCTTCATCTTTAAATACTTCATCTTAGAAATACAAAGTTAGTGATGCCTTCTGCTGTAGACTTCAAATCACTGTGTATATCGTTTATTGTGAAGTGCTGTCTTTCTCTACTACATTTTACAGATTATTTCAACTCTGAACATATTTATGGAGAAGCCCCTTACTACTCTGAGTGGAAGTCTGCTTTCTGTAACAACGGTATAACTTGAAGGTAACTTTCTGATTCAAAATAATGTGAGTGTTTTAAAAGACTTCTAACACACACTGCTCCCCTTCTCTTATCTCCAACACAATGATGTTGAATGTGAGTACTACAGATGATACCAGCAATTAGCACTTTTATCAGTACCTAGTATTTGCTGCTGGGTGAATGTTAAAAAACACTATATATGCAAACATTTGATGACACTCTTCTCAGGTCTTCCCAGCATTTAATCTTTTCTTTTTTTGCATTACAGAATATGAATTAACTTGTATTCATTTCACAGCATCCTTTCTGGGTACAAATGGATCGGCAAAAGAATATCAACATCATTAGGAGTCAAAGAAAAGCACAGTTAAGAATAGGGAACTTTTAAAATAAATGTTTCTTTCTCATCTATTGTTCCCATAAGTATTATTCCTTAATATCTTGGCTAATGAGCTATGAATTCTCTTCTGTCCTCCAATTACCTAAATTTGCACATTATTTTACATTTTTTCATATTAACTATACTGAATGCACTGAATACATATTTCTTTTGCAATATTAACATCAAATGATGTATGATGTAAACAAAATTTTACATGTGAGAACCCCCAACTATTCTGTAGAAGTTAATATATATGCTTTTACCATACAAAAATGTAAATTCTAAAATTAAAAAATGCAAAATCTCCATGTAGGTCTTTAATTAGTAATGACCTCTTATTAACAATATTTCACTGCTTCCACAAAAAAAGTTTTACTCATGTTAGCATGTTTGCAAACAGGAAAACTAGTTTCTCAAAATCATTCATTTTATTCTTTTCTTTCTCAACGCTGAGAAAAAAATACCTATTTATATTTGTTTTTACCATGCAAACACATGAGTTTTGTGTTTAAACAAGAGATGAACAGATAATTTTAGTTCAGATGTGGTATAGTCAAAATAGGTAATAATTTAAGACTGATGTTTCATTCAATTAGTCACAAGCAGAGTAAACAAATCTACTAGCACTACCAAAACAAATGAGATGCAAATGAAAAAACTGCTTGGAGCCAGTATCAAAAATTACTTATAATGAACAAAAAATATTAAATCAAGTGTCTCCAGGACGATAATGGGTATGCAGACATGCAAGACTAAATGCACTGCCATATTCCCAGACACTTAGATGACTCAGTTAAAGAGAATAAAGTTCAGTAGTCAGGAAAATACATCACACTGTAATAAGAAATATTATCTAGCAGCTGAACAGTCTCAAAAGATTGATACTCTATCATACAGTAGAGCACTGCATACATACCAGTATAGAAACACAAATTACCAATATACAAATATATACACTAAATGTGTGCAGAAATACCCCTACAGAGACCACTGTAAATTTTTAAAGTTGCTCACGCTTTATTTATTCCCAGTGGAGGACAAATCCAAAAATAAATAAATAAACCAACTCAGGTCAGGTTGCTTTTGGGTTTTTTTATGATGATATACGATAGAAGATCAGTTATACTTTGCGACAGCTTAAACATTAGACCTATTTTTTTTACACCTGTTATATAGTATTGCTTCTA
Organism: Oreortyx pictus; assembly: GCA_036925125.1. NCBI lineage: Eukaryota > Metazoa > Chordata > Aves > Galliformes > Odontophoridae > Oreortyx > Oreortyx pictus. Next base: position 14,036,908 of record JAUPFR010000008.1, on the reverse strand, counting down.
GTTACTTCTTTTGTGAATCCTCAAAGCTTGAAGATTCTACTGAGTAATATTTTTATCAGATCTTACACTAAATGAACAAGTGTGCAAACTTTATTCAGTAAAAGGAATGTCATGATATCCAAGCAATTCATTACATCTATTGTCCATTCCAAAATTATTTAGTGTTCACAACTTTAGTGTCCAATTCCCTATTAAATGATAGGTGGGTGCAACCACAGTATTAAAAGAAAAAATAATCACCCTGTCTTCTAAGACTTGATTTAAAACCAAAAAAAAAGAAAAAATCTATAGAGCTTTTTAGATTACCATAGAACATTTTAGTAATAGCTCTCAGAAAGTTGACCAAATAGATCAGGGTTATTGTTTTGTTACTATTTCTAAACTTGCTTGTAAATAAACCTATTGCTGGATTGCCTGACAAGCATTAGTATATATAATTGCATCTTATCACTACTTAGCTGGCCAATAAAGACTTTGAAAATTACACGGAAAAAATGTTTCTTGCACAGCAAGTTTGGTATAAAATACTTCTGACAAGTTAAGATAGAGAGAAGTTACAATGAGCCAAATCTCAATAACTTCAATACAAATTTAGCAAGTCTTTCTACCTATACATTTAAGTCTGTTAAGTTCTCTTAAGTTCACACAAAGATTGTGTGTAGCTATTTTAACACCAATAATGAAGCGCAAAACACATTGATCCAATACAGCTGAATCAAATACTGCTGCCTGAACTAACACTAGTGGTGCTGCCCAGCTGATAACAATTCTGTACACTGTTAAGCACCTTTATCCCAACTGCTATTGGCTGCCATCTGCTACTAAGAAACAGAGAGATGCTTACTATGATCTATTTTGGAAGGATTCTATAACCATGGTAAGCAGCAACCAACAAACTGACACTTCTGCAGAAATTACAGACTCAAATCTACTTGAGCAAGTCACACGATTTCTGTGCAAAAAAAAAAAAAAAAAAAAGAATGAGAAAAACAGAATTCTGTAATTTTATTATCTAGAATGGGTACAGTGGGCTTGAGATCTGGAAGATGTGTACTAACCAATACGCAGACTAATTTCTCTGACCTCTTATGACAATTCATTCTGTTCTAAGCTATCTAATTTTGTATGTGCTCATTTGTTCTGTGGATAGAAGACAGAAGATAAAGCACATCAAGAAACAAAACAGGCTTAAAGAAATACTGCTGTTTTTCAACTAAATGTTAGTTTTCTATATGAGGAAAATTATATTCTATCCCTGCCAAGAGTTTGCAGCTTGTCATGCAAATGAGCAACTGAAAGTTTCCTAATTCATCATAGACCACACACCTCTACAGAAAGAACAACATTAAAATTTAGATTTTTTCCAAAACGGCCTTTTCAAACCAAAGTTAACACAAGAAATACTTCAGAGCCTGATTTTTTCTATGTAAATAACTTTGAACATATATATACATGCCTTCACTTACTGAAGAATAACAGTGTAGTACAAACATTTCCTTGACATGCACACAAAATCTAAGTACAACATATCACAAAGCAGGAGAATCACACTATTTGAAATACCGAAATAACAGAAATAAACCCACCAATCTGACTGCAGAGTGAACAAAGGCAAACTAAAAATGTATTATTATATAAGAAAAGAATAGTTGGATTTCTTAAAATATACTTTTTGTTACTGTGTGTTCTCCAAAGTTTCCTAACTAGAAACATTCTTATGGCAAAACACCAACCTTTAATACAGTACAGATTTAAATTCTAGTTACTTATATTCTAAGCTACAGCACTAATTAAAGAATAAACATTCCTCTTCCATGTGATGCACACAAGCAGAACCCTTTGCCTTGCTAAACAAACCATACACACTCAAAACTACTTCTCAGAAATCTTGTGCATCTCCAAGAGATCATCTGTTTGAAATAATCTTCTGTTCCTTGGTGTGTACATGAAATGCACTCCTCATAGTTCGGGTCCTTTGACAATTTCCTATTCTAATTAGTTTCTATTGAGCTAGAAAACAGAGTTCTTCCCAGTAAATTTAGCCCATGTCCTAATTTGTTAAAGAGAGAACTTCATCACAATCAAAGCTGCTTGCTAAGCCAGCTGAGGCAAGTTTCTAAGACCCTTCATCATTAGAATTCCTGCAGCAAAGTTTCCATTTAGGAAACTGATTACCAGTTATAGAAGAAAAATTAAGTCCCATAGAAGGAAATCACGGGAATAAAAAAATAAGTAAAAAGCATTCTAAGCACAGATTTGTTGTTCCATGTTGAAGTTTAGAAAGTGCAAGCTATATATTTAAAATGAAACACTGCAACACATTTTCTAGAGAGTTGCTGTGTCTAGAAAAGTAACACCTATTATTTCAAGAATATCATCTTACTACAGCAATTTACCATTTTTTATTCTTTTTTTGGTTGCTTACAGAGTAAGGGGCGAACATTAGCCTGAAGTTAATTACAACCATTATCTGATGCCATCTGCTATGATTTCTGAATATTGTGTTCTGTGGATCAGCTTTTCCAGCATGTAGCATTCAATCAATTGAACTCCCACAGTATCAGCCATCACTGTACTTAGGTAAGTATATTAACCACCAGACTATGAGCAGAAACATGATATGTCCAATCCTAGTACACAATAAAGAAATATGCAACCATGAAAACCATAAAAGCCTCCTTCTAGAGCATATCTAAAGCATTACCCTAGAGTTTGAACAGTACTGAACAGCTACTAAGAGCAACAAATAAAAGGCTACATGGGACAGTCCTCTGATGATAATAAATCTAACATCTTGCAGCAAAACTTTTCAAGATAATGTTCATAAAACACAGAGAAAAGGCTGACCTTTGAAGCTCCACCACTGAGAATATTCACCCTTCTGAAGCCAAGAGACCTTGGAGAACAGCTGTGGGAACAGCAATTCATGGTTGTGCCAAACAGAACACTTCTAGTTTTTAATTTCTTCCTTTGGTATACTGAAATATTTTTTATATTTTTCATTTTTTTCTGCTGCTCAATTATGTCAAGAATACAATGCATCTACATCAGCTTGAATTACAGAAGCTGAGGTTTGGTTCACTGAACCTAGACTGTACTCATTCAATATTCAGAAAGTTAATGAACAAAAGGACTTTATCTCATTTGGTTACTTGCTGTTGTTTCCTCTGCAGCTAGTGCTACTGCTGCATTTAATGACCACTGCTGTTGGAAAAAAAATTCCTAGTCTGTTAGATGGCAATATTCCTAATAACAAAGAATAACCAAGGAGACATTTCATCACATTTTTTGAGTCAAAACAGAGTTTTAATTTCATCCACTAAAATTACAACAGAAGTTTACATTGTGTGAGGAATTATCTCAAAGATTAGTGTTGTGTTTTTCTAGTATTTTCAAAATGTACTTCTGTATTACTTTTCCTATCTATCTTCATTGGTCATAAGTGCAACAATATGTTTTGAGATCATAAAAATCAGTGAATATTGACACCAACATTTTTTTCTTTATTTAATGGAAGAAGACATGAAGCAATTAGAAGCTTATAAAAGACTGAGCAACTAATGTGATTCTGATAATTATACTTCTGATAAGTATTTCAGTGATCTGTTATGACAAAAAACTCGCACCAACAAAAATGCAACCATTCTTTAAATTTCCTTCTTTTGTTATTAGCTACACCTTGACTTCTTTATGAACACATTTCCACAGCACAGATTATTTTTATTGTAAGACATGTATATAAACTCTTTTGTTAATAGCTTTAAATTGTCCCAAGGAGTGCAAAAATTTACTATATAATACAATGTAGTTAGCTAACTAATAACTTGACAACTATAAACGCTTAAAAATCTATCTGAATGTTTCTAATATCTATTAGGTATATTCAGAATCCATACTAAAAAGAACACAAGCTGAAGATCACAAGAACCTTCACTAGGACTTGAACTAAAAAAGTACTATAGTGATGTGATGGATGCATGGATACATACTCATCTACAAAGTAGAAAAAAAGAAAAAAAAGCACCAAAAAAAAAGCAAAATAACAAAAGACGAGCATTTCATTAATGGCCCTTATTGATAAAACAATGCCACGTGCTCAATCTAGTTTTAATCTGCTTTGGTAACAGATGTTCTGTGACATCTGAATACAGACGTTTGTAGAAAAGGGAAAGAGGGAAGCAATTTTCTACTCAGTATGATTGCACCCCTTTGATGACTTGATTTCTAGAATAAAGAAAATATTGAACTGAAAATCTGAATTAGTTCTGTATCACTGATAAAGCTATGTAATCACCAGAGTCTGAACAAGCGACAATCGAAAATCTCTTTTCACACTACAAATGGAAGTGCAAGTATCTATTAATTGTCTACAAAATACAAGGTTCTTAAAACAAATTTTAATTTGCAGGCTTTAAAACGGTAGTCATACAACTTCTGATTTGAAATTGACCCACAAGCATCATCAAATCCAACTCCTTGCTCCACGCAGAACCACCCAAAGATCAAACTGGAGTGCATTGTCCAAATGCTGTCTGAACTCCTGCAGATGGGGATTGTGACCATTGCCTTGGGCACCCTGTTCCTGAAGCTTGATGCAGCAGATTTTATGAATTTATTTGCATTCAGAAAGACACTCAACAAGCTCATGAAAAAACAAAAAACAAAAAAACATTGCCAAATACATACCAACTGTACTCATCTTTTTTTACAAAAGAATATAAAACTACTTTGACTTTTAAAACCAGTCTGTTCATTATGATCTTCATCAATAAAAAAAATTACTTATGTATTATTGAAAAAATCATTTAATTTTGATTTAGCCACACTCAAAAATAAAAAGCAGAGCAAGTAAATCTTAAAGAAATTAAACGCTAATCAATAAAGCTAAAAGGATTATAGTCATTCTGTGTGACATTAACAAATGCAAAGGTTTGTGCCAGAAGTTGCAAGTTATACCCAAGTAGAAGTTTAAAGAACCAAAAAAGACAAAAGAACAAGGATATCTGGTGAGTTAAAGTCTGCAAAAAATTTGTTTTCATGATCTTAAAATTTGCAGTGATGTTATAACTGAGAGGAGAAGATACAGAATGGAAATATCTACATCTAATTTAACAAAAAAAACCCAACCATTCATTGAATCTGGCGTGCTTGTTTTTTCACTTTTGATTTTTCACACAGATCCATTCTAAAATTTTCCTCATACACGCATTGGGAAAAACATTCTAATTAACATTTGCTGAAAGATTAAACCAAAGCGCCCCTCTTGAGGGCCAGGTGGCTATTTTGTGACAATGGTAAGTCAAATGAAGGTCTTTTCCACTGGAGTATATCACGGCTCTCAACTATAGGTTCAGCAATAACAATCAAAAACCCATTCAAAAGAATTTGAATACCCAAGCTTAAGATTTGTCCTTTATATCTACCTACTTATAAAAAAGTGAATGCTACTCTGTCAATGCAAAGAGAACAAAAAACATGATTACTGGAAACATCTTTAAATTATAAGTGGTTACTAACTGAGAAATGGTGTGTACTGTACACCTTGATACTGTGCTCAGTTTTGGGCCCCTCTCTACAAGAAAGACATTGAGGCCCCGGAGCGTGTTCAGAGAAGGGCAACAAAACTGGTGAGGGGTCTGGAGCACAAGTCTTACGAGGAGCGGCTGAGGGAGCTGGGATTGTTTAGTCTGGAGAAAAGGAGGCTCAGAGGAGACCTCATTGCACTCGACCACTTCCTGAAGGGAGGCTGTGGTGAGGAGGGGGTCGGCCTCTTCTCCCAGATAACTAACGACAGGACAAGAGGGAATGGCTACAAGTTGCACCGGGGAAGATTTAGATTAGATCTGAGGAAAAAATTTTTCTCTGAAAGAGTGGTCCGGCACTGGAATGGCCTGCCTAGGGAGGTGGTTGAGGCACAGTCCCTAGCGCTGTTCAAGAAGCGTTTAGATGAGGTGCTAAGGGATTTGATTTAGTAGCTTGGTGGGTAGGGACGGTGGTGGAAGGATAGTTGGACTAGATGATCTTGTAGATCCTTTCCAACCTAATGTATCTATGAATCTGTGAATCTATGATATGGTCTAGCAAAACAGTTGTGACTTAAAAAGGCAGAAGCCTTAAGATTTCCCTTCTTAATATGGAACTCCTGAGCAACAGGAGTTTCTACGCTGGTGGCCATCATTTATATAAATTTTGAAAGTATTTCTGTATAACCATGTTTTCTGCACTCATCATTGCTTCTTTTTTTTTTTTTTTTACTTAATTTTAACAGGAAGCCCAGAAAGGAAAATGCTCACAAATCGATTTTTAATGACAATGATATGTAACGATACATAATAAAATCCAAGCAGGTGAAAAGAGTGCATCTCTAGTTAGTTCACCGTGCAGACAGTCACAGTCTATGGCATTTCTTTCATCTGCAAGGCAGCAAACCAATCCTGACCTCAATGCAGTTCAAACCAAACACCTGCAGACCACCAGACAGCGCTCATGAGCTTTGGTCTGACATACAGAATTTCTGAATGGTTTTCTCTAAAACACACAAATGAAGTTCCATGTTGGAGTCCAAGTTCCAACTGAATTTCAGAGGACCTAATGTGCTTTAGTCTGCAGCACACAAACACCACATGTTTACCATTCACTACAGACGCTGTGTGCATCATATTGCCCACTGCTGTGACAAGGCTGGGTTGCTGCTGCAGGCTAGAGAAATACTTCTCTTTTTTTTCACCAAATGAATTTTGTTTACTGCCTTTGCTATTCAGTGAGTGAAAAACCATCAAATTTGGAGCTGAAAATGCAATAGAATCAGTAGATAAACTCAGTGGATCTGTGCAGCTAATTGTTTTCCTTTTGGCTATGGCATATGTATTACTCGACTGCTAATTTCACGCTCTGATACTGCTCCTTTATAGCAGCAGATGAAACTGAAGCTCTACTACCCTGTTCAAACAGGCTGATAAATATGTATTCCACCCCTTCGCAATATGTTTGACACTCCTCGCCCATTGTTATGCTTCCCTTTTATGATTTCTAACCCCCCACTAATTTAGCTCTTATTCTTGTTGTTGTCACACCAACTTACATGCTTCTGGCTTATTCATATGCAAAGAGGAATTATAATTTTTCTGTTTACAGAAATCCTCTAGTATCACTAGCATGTTTTAAATTTGAGGTGGACTTGGGTGGGGCTTTTGTTGTTACAGGTGTTTTTTGTTGTTGTTTGGTTTGTTTGTGGTTTTCATTTTGTTTGGTTGGTTGCTTTTGGCATAAAACATCTGAGCAACAAACTTCTGAAGAATCTTTATGAGAATAAGAGCAACAAATTTCCCTGCAGATGAATAAACATACACTGAAGAAATCATACAATTCTACATGCACAAATGAACATATCAATTCAAGCTGACGTTCTGATTGCTTCTGGGAACAGATACCACTAGATGAGTTATTTCAGACTTGGTTCTGAAGGCTGACTTGACAACAAAGCTGTGTGTTGCCAGCCTAAAAGGATGGCTGCTTTAAAACTAAAGCTCTGGCTGTTCCCTGGCATTACTAGAAGATGCTGACAGAAAGCAACATCTGTAACTTTTAAAAGAAATCAAAGGAAACCCAGAACACTACTACCTTTCATATCAAATCCAAGATAATTATGCAATAGAGGATCATATACAAACAGCAGTAAAAACTGAACTGTTATGAAATCATGTAAAAATGGGATGAAAGAGAAATGCAAATTTAAGGAGACAAATCCTACTGGTCTAATTCAGACATGTCCATTTCCACTAAAACACTACAATGGGAGGGTGGGGTTGGTGTTGCGCTTTTTTTGTTTCTTTTGGCTTTTTGAATTTTAAGTGTTTATTGAGCAGTTGTTGGGTTTTTTTTTTTTTTGTATGTAAACTAAGTAGAGGATCAAAACCCATACAGTAGATAGGAAACGGGAAACGACACAAAACTTTGGAGCTGAGACACTGAAGACACATGAAGAATGAGAGGACTTGTAATGAACAAAAGCATTTGTTGTACTCAAGTATGAAACCTAAGACGTGGAGAAAAAAAAAAAACAAAAAACCTATACAAGCTTCTGATTTGTACTTATTTGTGAATTTCACAGATATATAAATGCATTCATTTATATACATAAAAAAAAAGCACGCACGCACACACAACATGCATACAATTTTGGATCCTGGGGAACACAGATCTGGTTTCCTCCAGAACAAATCTTTTTCACTGCCTAGCAACCAGAGCTATTTTTATGTCAAACTGCAATATTCGACATTTCAGCTTTACCTCTACTGAGATTCAGGAGTGGGGAAGATCATTTAAATCCCAGCTCTTCTCATCTGCCCCTTTAATACTCTGGCACTCAAACTTTTGAGAAATACAATTCACTCTTTCACAGAAGCCAAATTTGGACAATTTCAGTACATAAAACCTGAGGATAATTCTGAGTGACAGAAAAGGACACTTCTAACCACTCCTGTGGGCCCATGTATAGGTATGTTTTACTGTTACCATTTATGTTTCCTATTTTCAGAATCCTCTGTATTTTTCGAGGAACACAAAATGCTCTGTGTAGGTAATGCTGCAAAACAGTAAAAGCACGCCTTCGTTTCTTTGGCCAGAATACGGTTTTGGAATTCATACAGTAATTTATAAATCAGCATAAATCACAACAAGTTGTAACCCATCTTTAGAGAGTAATGATTAGCTGTGCTATAAATAAAGCTTAAGATACTTGCATAGTTTATTTACAGTTCTGAAAAGTTTTAAGTCAGACTAGGTTAAATCTGATGAAGTAAATGAACATACATGCCTGTGGAAGTTACATAGAACATATGTAAAAATAAGGCACAATTAAGGAGTCCTAATCTCTCCAAATTCCATGGATAATCCAAACAAATTATAAAATAGCATTGATCGGTATTTCTAAAAAGATGCTGACATTGCAGCCTCTCTAAAGAGATCCTCTCAAAATGCCCTTTGAGAGCACTTAAAAACATTAAGCATTCTTCGCTATTAACTGGTTACTCAAGAAACTGCACCACAAATTATTATAACAATTTTAGTATCACTGGTAGTTTAGGTCATTTATGAGTGTACGTAACAAGAAGAACCACCATGAGATGCAAACTGAGTGTCAGTACCTGTGCTAATTTAAAATCTATTCTCTTCGTGTATGCTTCTGCACATAAAGCTTAAGGCAGATATGTATCTTAATAGGGATCCATAAGTGGATATGAATATTTGCAATATTGTGCAGTGCTGCATACAGAAAGCACAGAATATAAATGCAAATGTATGGAAGAAGACTTTCTAAGTTCATAACATTTAGAAGTATAGCAAATACAAATATTAATGGTACCTACGAAGTTCAGGCTTTAATCAAAATATCAGTAGTTTCAAAAATCTTCCTTTCAATTAATTTATTTTTTCCAAGAAGTTGGAAAAAAATTTTTGTACTTGATCAAAAAACTGTAGGTTCTAGATGCTAGTGAAGAACGTAAAGAACACAGTCTACTATCGAGAACATGATGCTTTTTGCCCTTAAATATTTCAGTCTATTTTATTTATGTTTAAGAATGCTTCACATCAGCAAATGATGCAAATAAATGCATCTGCATCAAACTACAGGTTTAACAATGTCACTCTCATCTCACAGACACCTGTTCAGTGTTTGAACCTACTCAGCTCAGCTGCATTTGTGATTTTCACAGCAACTAAGAGTGGACAACAGACTTTGGCCCATGTTTACGTATTTAACCCTATGCTATCTTCCTTTCTATTTTAGAGTCACATTGCTTTTCTAACTGTGTCACGAAAGCACGTGTGATACAGTTTCATCCCTGAAAACCCTGTCATGAGAAAGCAAGTGGGACAGATCTGAGAAGCTTAATGCAGATTTTTTGCAGTTAGATACTATAATCATATGTTACTGTAGGGATTTCCGCATGCAAATTTATTTCACATTTAAGTATACAGAACAGAAGGACTACTGATGAGGGCTGCTCTGAAAGTAATGCCTCCTATTTTATAATATTTTCCCACAGTATAAAAAGCAGATGTTGGTGATACAGCAATAGAGGTTGAACCTTTTTCCCACTAATATTCCACTACACTTTGTTGCCATGAGACAGATGGCATCAGAGGGGCAGTCTGACACAATGGTGTCTGACAAGGAAGCGTGTGATGCAAAGATGTGTTACTGAATGCCTCTATGCAGAAAATATGGGACACACTGACACTTGCTGAACATTTATGGAGACCAAACAGTGGGTGTGAGCACAGATAGGTGGTGTGGTTCAGCAGTGGAAACAGTGGATTACCTCCACTGGTGAAAATATGTAGGTTGTTGTTTGTCGCTGGCAAAAATGTATAGCTAGTGGTGGTGACTGTTGAAAAATGCTTTTTTGCAGCTGAGAATCTTCTCCATCAAACAGTGTTATTCTGCTCTCTGTATCTGTTGTAGTTTCCATGGAAATAAATAGAAGATATTACTTTTGGAGCAACCTATGTGTAAAAGTCTTCAATTTTTAAAGAACAGGTTATAACATCCAGCATGTTGTTAAAGCTACACAGACATAGCAATGGATAAGAACATAAGATACATGCTCTATTTTGGATTTAGTCACTAGTTGTAAGTTATTTCACCTCTGTGTGCTCTGTCTCCAGTGCCATCCCGTCACTCTCTTGTTTACTTAGACTGCTGGGAGAAAGGTCTGTCATTTCTTATTTGTCCATAAAATGCACAGCATGACTGGTTCTTGATTTAAGGATTAAGTTGTAATAATACAGTCTTGGACATAAAAGACACTTAACTGAATATTATAAAATGTCATACTGCATTTTAATTACAAAATGCACTAAAAGAACTGAACGAATACTACTATCCTGGGAATTTGTACAAACAAGTTAGCTGAAATTGAAATTTCCTCACAAGAATGATAATATAAACAAGATGGGTTTAAATCTAAAAACAGGTATAATGCTTTCCCAAATCCAAAGCTGGTTTCTGCCAACAAACAAGGGTAGGTATATTGTATGACATTGACATCCCTGTAAGTACACAAAGATGTGAGAAATGAAGTATTATAAGAGTTGGCTGTTCATATGCAAACTGTATGGGCTGTACTGAAGATAAATGTCCATTTTTCTTTGCACAACTCTTCTCAGATCATCTTCCATGTTTAGTGGTTTGCTTTTTGAAATACAAGAACCAAAAATACTAGAAACACGCTTTTCTTATATATGCAGTCTGAAACTATGCTCCACACAGCACCAGAAGGTAACGAAGTCACTAATGCAACTCTCAAAATGAAAAACCCAAGGAGTTACTAACATTATATAGTGCAGAAATGTACAAGATTAAAATCCCTGAGGTAAAGCTAAACTAAAATCCAGCCTTTAGCTATTAATTTTCCCAAATGATACATATAAGAAAGAAATGCACAGAAATCTACCACAAAGCATCTCCCTGGCTGGGTTACCACTTCCAAACATAATACACCTTGGCCAGCGTGTAGAAGTGTCCTCCCTACTCTCTTCAATTGAGAATATGAAAATAGCAATCTTTCCCAGAGATTGAGAAATGAGGAAGATCATTTTTAAATGAGGATTTCTAATTTGAGAAAACTTAAACAGGAATTTCAGGCAATTCCCAGTGACACTAAAATTAGGGGAACTGAGTTTCAGTGCTGGGTTCCAAGTGTGGCAAGCATTGGAACTCCTTATACTTACCTACATTTCAAGGATATCACTATTTAGAAGGTTATACAAAACAGAATCGATCAAATGTAGTCATTTGTTAAAGTATATTATAATTATTTTGAATTATCCATCAATTCTTTTTTGTAATAAAGACAGTTGTGATTGTTTCATATCAGTGTAATGCGTGAAGTATTCACTACGTAGGAACTGACTTACTACAGATTTTTTCTTTTCCAGATTTTAAAATACTTTAAAAAAATCTGTAAAATTGCTTTACTCTGTAGGGTTTTTCCCAGAAACAATTTTAGTTACGTACCTTTTTTCAGCTGTTCCTATGGGAATTCTAGCTCTTTATATAGAATTTCCAAGAAAGTGCTGTTTCAAAGAAACCAACATTGATGCCTAAGAACCATATTCAGCCACGTTTGAGGAAATAAATTTCAATTCCTTATGAAAAATTCTACAAACAAAACAAACAACTATGGTACATCAGAGCTTAATTTTAAATAATCACTTCTGTCCACCAGTACAGTGGGTCAATGCTAGTCTCATTTCCTTACTACTTGATTTCACAGAATTCCCTAAAATAATTAGGGCTATCAATTTAGAGTATTCCCCCGTGCTTATATAAAATCACTTGTAAAAAATGGCATATTAATGTAATTCAAAGATAAGAGACAAGAAGCCAAGGATGACCCAGGATAAACAAGCCCAGTTACAATTTGAATTGATAGAAGCAAGACGATTTTTCATACACTGCGTAGAGGGCAGTGTTTGCTTTTCTTCCCCAAACTGGAAACACATCAGACATTACATATATCACTTGCGTTTGGAATCGCCAAGCTCAGAGCTTCTGAAAATCAAGGCAATCTAAAAGTATTATTAAAGATAGCACTCGTTCCCTAGGAAGTCAGAGTTTTACGAAGACAAAACAGAAACACAAGAGCCTCATAAAGCCTAAAGCCCACTTCTATAAGTCACATGGCAGAGCCAACAAATAATTCCTAAATAACTGTCCATAGACTATCCTATATAATTTCTTCAAGCTTTGGCTTTTCTGTACTAGCAAGATAGCGGAAGAAAGCTAGAACAAGTTTTCCTCAATAGGGATGTCATCAGACTTCTTAAGATTCCACATAAATGTTCTGCCTGAAAGCTCAGATATCTAAAATAAGCAATCAAGGTGCATATATACACAAATTGTTGATGCTTAAATTATCCCTTACCAAAGCAAACTGATGCAGAGAAGTCTAATGGTACAACACAGGATTCTCTTGGCTTAGCTGCTTAGCATCCATGAGTTAACTCACACAAATTCGAATAACATCTAATGCAAAATGTCTGCTATAGGACATTAGAGTATTATTATAACAGCAAATTATTATCTGTTATGTTGATTCTGTTCTTCCAGCAGTTATTAAAAAAATGAAAAAATACAATGAAGCTACCAAATGCAGTGTCCTACTTTTTAATTTAATCAGCCTAGGTGTCTATCACTACATATAGATCATAGAACATGCATATGGTAATGGTAGTGTAAATGAGGAGTAATGACCATAACATTTTAGAAGATATAAAGAACAACCACAAGCAGCAGGAGCCCAGAGTCTTTAGTAGTCAACTGGGTAAAGTAAGTTCCAACAGCCCTATAAAACCTTCTGGCTTCAATACTCTTTGTTTTAAAAGTTAATCTCGTAACGGCAGTAACAAGGAATAACTTCATTTATTGCTTGGTCTCTGCTCTCCAGATCCTTCCCTTTTCCTTGTGCTGTTTTCCTTTCGGAATACTGCCAGTCTACGCTGGCAATTAAATAATAATTTCATTCATCACTAGTAATATCAAGCCTGCAGTGTTGACCAATAGATATATATCATTCTCAAATCGGGTAATACTTGAGATTACAGAGATGTTCTTCAATGAAAGAGCAATGAATATATATCTATAATATTAAAACTTAATATCTGCAACATGTAATAAAACTAAATATTATTTTTATTATAGTATTTGATATACTTAAAGTAAAAATAGAATAAAATAATGAAAGAACATCTACACATCACAATGCAATCAATTTTTATGTTTTCACCTCAATCATTCAAGCCTGTACTGTCTGTGAAAACTAGGTCAGGCCATGCAATTTCATTCATGCTATTCTGTTTTCGTCTGTCCATTCATTTTTTATTCATTTATGCCTTGAACCCAATGAATATTTCGAGAAATACTCAGGACAGTGCAGTTGCTGTTGTTTTTCAGTCATACAGTTTAGAGTCTTTATCCAGCCAGAGCTAAATTTTAAATTTAGTCTACCACGGGCAAAATGTGGCTCACAGAAAATAGGGCTTTCTAAAGAATAGGACATATTACTAGCATTCTTCTTACAGAAAGAAGACAGAAAGAAGACAGAAAGACAGAAAGAAGACAGAAAGAAGACAAAGACAGAAAGAAGACAGAAAGAAGACAAAGACAGAAAGAAGACAAAGACAGAAAGAAGACAGAAAAACAAAAAAAAAGGATGCTAGGAGTAGTACTTGACTCAGGATTACAGCTAATATCAGAGGAAGATGGACAGATTCCCACATCTTATTATAGTGGGATCAAGAAGACTGGTAATGAATAACACCCATCATTAAAATATTTAGAATTTGGTCCTGAAGTGATAAGGGGCAGGAGGGGAAACTAGCTATCCTATGATGGACAATTACAGTCCAACATTATCTTCTGCAGCTAATTTAAATCACTAGAGAGATTTCAAGGTTATATAAAGAACAAAAACATTGAATGTCCCACAGAAATAAAATAAATGTCAAACTGTGTTATCCCCTTCATTTAGATCCACAAAGTACAAGTCACTTTACTGAAAACAACACAAGCAAAAACTTTCAATATTGATAGTCATTTCAGACAGATTCAAATTACTATTCAGTTCCTCAATGAAACACAATCTTTTATTTCAGAAAGAAAAGTAATAAACCTGTATTGAGTAAAGGTTACCAGTACTTAGTAACCACAATGTTATAAAGAGGGATGCATCACAAAACAAAAACGTCATTTAATTCTTCCTTACTTTTCAGCATTTTATAGCTTATGAAGTGTTCTACGAAATTCATATTAAATCCTCTGCAAGGAGGCTGGATGCAGATGCTAGACTTGCAAAACAATAATAAAAACAGAATACCCAGCTTCACTTGTCTAACTTTTAGCACATGTTGTGTCAGGCTTATATTTGATTTACAACACATTTGCTTTTGACAACTGCCCTCCACAAAAGGATCAATACAGTACGCATTACCCTTGATACTCCAGAGTATCAACACTAATAAATAAATAAATAAATGCCAAACAAGCTTTCCAGTGTGGATCAGAAGTACATACACACACATCCCTATTGCACGATTTCTAATATCCATTAGAACCTCTACAAACAAATTCTTCTTTAATTTTGAAACAAACAAACAAACAAACAAACAAACAAAACAGAAAAAGCCTTATCTTCACCTTAATCTCTTTTAAATCCTCTCAGTTCATGCGTAGAGTAAAATGATGATGAAGACATAAACTAACACAAATACAGAATAGATTGTTTTCTACAATGACAAAGACAAGAAATTTTCAAGTTTCAAGGCTCTCACCATTTACTGAAGTAACAAAAGGACCGTGTTTCAAAGCTGTGGGGTATTTCAGAGCGGTTTCTGCTGTAACAGACCTGAAGACTAATCTTTAAAGATGTAGTTATTTCATTGCCAAGTAAAGCTGATGTGGTGTAAAGTGTGATCGTAAGCAGCTCTGATCTGCTGCTTGAGGAAGCAGACTCAGCTCTTTAACAGTCAGCACCATTCATGCTTTGTCACTTTCAAAGAAATGGAAAAGTTCATGTCCTTTAGAGTACTAAGATTACCTTGTTAGCAGACAGAATAAAAGAACCACATTTTAAGTTATTTCGGAGATCACAGACATGGTCAGTTTGAGTTTTACCATTATAATGCCATATGAACAGATTTCATTTTTGCAATTTTCACTCATTCATTTTTTCATATCATTTTTTTCACTGACCATTAGAGGTATGCAAAGGCTTTTAATCAGTTATCTCTTAAGCGGCCTTGTTTTCCAGAATTGGAAATAGCAAAGCATTCTGGAAAAATAAAAAACATTCAGGCACCTCAGGAAATTGCTAATCATTGAGCCCACTTTTCGTTTTCCTTAAATTGCAGATGTTTCACCTCATGTGTGTTTCCTATTCAGGGTAAAAAAGAACTGTCAAGCAAAAGCATTCAAAAACCATCTGCTTCTTAAAAGAACTACTCAAGAAGCAAGGTTAAAAGACCACCAGTATGTATTTCTGGTTAATTATGAAAGAAAGATCAGTCTATTTATCTGAAAGTTACTTAAGGTTGCTGCTCACAGAAAAAGAAGTAACGAAAACAATTAATCTCCTGGCTCTTTTGATGGGCTTGTGACAGTGTGATATAGCAACTGAAATGAAAAACTCTACTCAATGATTGTGAAGAAATAGTCTTTTAAAACTAGCCCAAAAGAGTGTTCAAAATCAAAACACAAAACCTTTCCTACATTTCTGCAGGATTGATAGAGATAGAGAAGTTTATTCTTCGCTATGCCACAAAGAAAAAAAATCTACAATAGAATAAACATGCACTATAATGGTTAAGTAGTTAAAAATGTAACTGAGTTTCCTGAAGTCTCGAAAAAATATTCTATGCAAGCCTATAAAGTGCTAAATTAATTGCACAGCTGAATTTCTAAGCATCTTCATTAACGTAGAACTGAAGGTTAATTTCACGTATTAAAAGCCAGAGAAAAAAATGTGTTATTAATAGTAGTGGGATTGTATTTGGCCTGAACAGTGCAATTGCAACTTCTGTTAAGTTAGGTTCTGGTCATCTCAGTCTGATACTTCCAAATGTATAATCAATTATATGTATTCCACAATAAATAAAATAGCAGTGCTTATTCACCAAGCAGCATGCATATCTCTACTGTCCACATAAACAAGGTTAAATAGCAAATAGAAAAGCAAGTCAGGAGAGATTTAATTGGCATCCCACTGAGATTTTGGCTTATGTGATTCAGAAGCTCTAAAAACAATTTTTCTTCCACATAAATATTTCAAGGGAGGCAGGATCAAAGCCCCTTCCACTTTTCAGGTATCTCTAAGCTTTCATCCTCACTAAATATAAAAATACTTAGAAATGATATTCTGAAGAGGCAGCCAAAAAAACACTATCCCTTAGAAAATGACTAAGAGAGGAAATGTCTAATCCAATTAAAGGCACCTGGTGATATGATTGGCAAACTCTAGAGAATGAAATCCAAAGTGGCAAACATCCAGCAGAGAGAAGTTTGGGTGCAAGACAGGCAAATGTGGATTTTTAGAGATAGAAATGACAAAAGATGAACTCAAGTGGAAAAGGCTCCAAATCTCTATGATTTTTTCTCTACCTTCCTGCTCTCCTCAGCCTATGCACATAACCTAGGAATGTCATGACCTCAGGTTCCTGCAGAATTTTTTGTCTTGCTTTCAGAGGAATAAGAAGGGATGTTAATAAGTGCCTTGACACTGAGAGTACACACAGACACATCCACAAATTCGTTTTTTGTGTGAGATCCATAGTTCACTTGCAACCCACATATTTCATCTGCAGGTAATTCTTACAGATGAACCACTTCCGTAATATCCAGAACATCTGCTTAACAAGTTGTTTCACCTGTATATCAGAAATCCAGAAATACAGAAAATACCTGTATTTTCCAGAAAGTTAATTTGGAATCAATAATACAGCTGTGTGAATGCACTGACTTCATGTGAGTGCATTTTATTCATTAAACTTCAGTTAAAACAGCAGATATATTAGAACAATTTGAATTTTGTTTAATCAAAATGGAGAAGAATCCTTTCAACCACAGTAAACAGAGGGCCTAACCGAGAACTAAACTTTTCTGTGCCATACAAAAGCACATGTCTGAGCTTACATGACAACACGTATAGAGCAATACTGGATGCTAGGAAGTATTATTTGCATTGTGATAGCTGGAGACAAGTAGAATAACACTGGACATTTCAAAATTATACATCCATGCCATGGCTGTCACTGGAATCATGAAAGTATTGTTTGGCATATTTGTGTTTTGCTTTTCAATAAGAAACCTAGAAGTTGCATTGGTTCTGTAAAATATAATTATATGCCTTTTGTTTTGATTTTGTTTAACATTGGAATAACTAATTGGCATTGATGATGTGCAACTGAAGAAGTGTTTTGATTTCTTCATCTCACAGTATTGTCATACGGAACTGAAAACAATTCACTAAATCAGAAACAAATTAATAGTAGGGCTGGCTTATTACTGCAGAAAGGGGTAAATGCAGGCTTTAGACTCCCAGTGGAATAGTAGGCAAATAACAGGTTTTCATATCAATGTAAGTATTATATGCATCATTTACTTATATAGATTAACTGCGTCTAATTAAAAAAAAACATTATATATTGATTTTGAAAATTATTTTTAAGTCAGTGAGCATACAACAACAGAGATTTTATAGGGTTTGGAGGAAGCAATGAAACAAACAAGACAAAGTATCTAGAGGAACAGGATAAGCTCCCTGCTGAGTCTCTCTAAGTGAAACAATATTTGAAATTAATCGTGCTGTAAATAAGCACTGTTACATTCATAATTGTCATTTACATTGCCACAATACAGTCATCTTGCATATAAAAACAGATTTATATTATGGCATCTCCACATAGGAATTGAAATGCTACGTAACTTCATAATAGCTCATGTTCCTAAAAGAATTTCCTGGAGAGTTAAAAATCACCTTATTTATGTATAAATTCACATTTTCTCTTAAGGCTGAGGTACATATGGGCAACAAAAGGCTAAATCATTCTCTAGTAACAGTCAGCATTTTCAAGCAAGAGCATTTAAAGACTGATGATGCATAGTATCTCCAAATAAACTCAGTAATTCTGACTTGCAGGACAACCATACAAATAAATGTAAACAAGGTTACTCTCAATGTTTTGAGAATAATTTCATTCCGGAACTCAAAAAGCATATGAAAATCACCTCTTCACAATGTTCAGCCTGTATCAAAAATTTGACTATACCAGGTGAAGGCAGGTATACTGGTAATAAAAAGAAGCGTGCTTTTAAGATTCCTAGGCCAAATGTCAGAATTTACTCCTCCTCCCATTCTGTAGTAGATAAAATAACCACTAAATCACATACATTTATCAGTATTTGTCACCTCCTTGCAAGGAGCTAGCTTTCAAACACTTGTCTGCATCTGAGAATTTCAGAAACACTCAACATGCTGGTTGCTGATTCTAGCACTAAAATGAAGAAGTGCAAGGAATATTATCAAACCTTATTCAACACATTCTTTACAACAGTCCCATTACTTTCAGGCTCATTACAAACTATGTTCCTTCTTCTCTCCCCACCCCAACCTTCTTCATTTTTTTTTTTTTCCCCTCCAGTAAATGCAGGTCATTGTGATCAGATTTGGTCACACTGAACTAGCAAGTAAATGCTGAAGATGTGTGGAGTTCCTTCCTCAATTCTAGCTTCTAACAACTAAAGCAATCCCTACCAACTGGCTTACAATGAAGGCTTTTATCTTGCTCATCAATCTTGTCTTTATGAGCTTGTCACAGAGAGAATGAGAACATAAAGCTTCATTTTGCAGCAAACCAGGTAAGACTTCTCAGTGATTTAAATTAAGAAAAAATAATAGTAGTAATTCAAGCAGACAAAAGGTACCTCAATAGGTCTATAGGTAGTAGTTAACATCTTAAACTTTCCAATATTGTTCTAAAAGATTTCAAAAGGAAAGTCTATTCCTACAAATAGGTGAGAAGAACTATTCAGTTGTACAATTTACACCATGGCTATAAAATTTCTCCAGCACACACACCATTCATGCAGACTTGTTAGCTATAGTATATGCAAATTGATTTATTTTAATTATTAGGTCATCACTTACAGAAGCAAATGAGAAGCAGTATTTCCACTATTAATTATGCATTCAAATAACCGATAAATTCTACTTACTTGATGCATTAGGATCACCTCCATTATTTTATCACAATACAACTCTTAGTAAATGTTTCTTTATGGAACTGCAATAAGATCATAGCACCACAACTACATGTGGGCAACAGATGCATAGAGATGTCCCCAGCATCAACCAAACAGACAAGAGCAAGACAGAGGTGTTTAACTCTGGTCTCCCATGTTCAAGGTTGCACTCTAACCATGGGACTTTCTCCATTTACAGGTTTTGCACTGAACAAGAATAAATAAAAATGAAGTCATGTTACATGCAAAATAACCACATAAATTTGTGTAATAATGATGCATGATTTGGGAAAGAGAATAAGTTATTGTCTCAGAGATATTAAACAGCAGGGACTATTACAAACATAATTTTCTCTCAAACTGGTACAGACTTAATGCGTGCCCATTCTGTAAGCTCTAACAAGCAGGAAAATAAAGCAAGCAGGAAAATACTGTAATCATGTATGAATCAAGTTAACATGCAGGTTTTGAGGTTAAAATCACCATCATTTGCCAAGAAAAATGCCTCTCATTAAGAGCCAACTTCCATGTTCTGGAGTGCCATCTTTGTCTAATAGTCTCAATGCTTCCTAAGTAATTCAGGATGGGTTTACTGGAACCATTAGGAATTACCCCAGCTCAGTATATATACTGAATATAAAGTGATTTATTTTTTATTCCAGTCTGAACTATTAAACCAACAACAACCTGTTATGAAAACTGAAAGTTTCCTGCAAGTTTAAACAGCTAAACCTCCTCCTCTTGTCCTTTAAAATTCTTCCACGCAGGTGGTTGTTGTATGTGCAGGGGGTTGTTTGTTTTCTAATAATAGAACAAGATTCCAACCACCTGTATAATTTTACTCAAAATTCCACTTGCAGGAAAAAACTCCGGAGTCGCAGGTTGTTCTTTTGGTGCTTTTCTGAAGAAACTGCATAGCACAAGGGGGTTGATGACAAATACAGCTTACAAATACACACCAGAACTCAACTACTTTTTACTTTTTCTTTCCATATATGTCATATACGCGTTTATAGCTATACTTGAACACCAAAGATTTCTGCATCTTTTCAAGTACCTCAACTAAAACTCCTTTTTCATGTGCACTATATAAAATATATATCAAGTGTATCACCATTTCACATGATGCAGAGCTCCAAACCCTGAACTGTAAGTGCCCTGTGGGAAATACTGCTGGAGCACAAATGTCCATTCATTATAAAAAGCGATTAAACTTTCTCTTCTTATAGCCTCAAAGCTATTTTCAGATTCTCCCTTCCCAGAAGTGGGTCACCTTCACTTTATTTTTTTTTTTATCCCCAAATACATCATTTACTAGCATTAATTACCTTAATTTAAAATAAATCCAAATAAGCAGTACATGTAGAAAGAACTCCAGCAATACAAAGATTGCTTCTAGAAACATAAAGGGGACAAGAATCGAGCAGAAAACCTTTTTTCTACTGAAAAAAAAAAAACAGAATAACACAGTATCATATGAACTTTTCAGATAGAAAACAAATACTCTTATCTATACCCATTACCTCCCTACAAAATGCCTTTATAAATAAAATCTAATAATAAACAATCCACAGTGTCTTTTGACTTCCAGGAGGGAATTCACTTCTGCTCTCTTCTATGCCCTCATCTACCATCAGAACTGTGACAGTTCCTGTATGTGTCACAATAAGGTAACCAATATTGATGGATCCATCAGGCCCTTGGATATCTTCTTTCCAATGTTGTTATCCCTACCCTTTACGCTGTGGTATGATTATTTAGTGTCCTTACACCCCATCAGGGAAACTAGTTGTTCAGAGGCAGATTTTGATACAATCCTTGTCTTGAAGTAAATATATTTTATGGACAAAGGGCCTCAGCCAGTAATCACAGCGCTGCTTCCACTTTTGAAGTGCCAGCAGAAGTCCCAGACCACATGGCACACATTTAGATGATGTATTTGATTTGGACACTGTTTGAAGGTACGGCAACAACATAAAATGATGCTGTAGAAATACACCATTATTTAAAATAGTTCTTGGGACAAAAAAAAAAAAAAAAAAGCTGTCCATCCCGTGGGCTCTTGGGATGACGTGGAGTTACACTGGGAAAGCGCATGAGGTAGGCTGACATGAAAAAGAATTTAGGTACAGTTTCAGAGCAAGGGGAAAAAGTTTATTTTGTAGCCAAAACTGAAACAAAGAGGGGAGCAATCAAGGAGTGGTAAGAAAAAAGCAGCTAAATACAGAAATAAATAAACAAATTTCACTGCTCTCCTCAGCCTCAAAACATGCAATATCTATACTACCCCAATGGAGGGGGAAGAGGAAAACAGAGAAGTGACATTAAGGACAACGGAAAAGTGGAGTCAGTTCTGCCAGTGATGAGCAATTAATAGAACAAGGGAGTGTAATCATACCAAAACTATTTCCTAATTAAAATAATTATATTAGCTGGCCTTTAAGGAGATATATTTATAGCAAGTGTGACAAGCTATTAAGGATTCAATTTAGATGAGAAGTCTCAAATTGTGTTTTTAGGTATGGGCGGAGGGGAACTGAACTGCTTCCAAGCAAAGTAACTCTTTTCACATTAGACAGTCTCTGGCAGGGAACATAACTAGAATTATTCTGTTAAGATCAGGATTCAAATAACTCACGTACATGTATATATGTAAAATTCAAAGCATGGTATCTCCAAGAAATGGCTGCAGCAGTTGTCAAAATTGACTTATTTTGCTTCTAGAATTAACATTGGAAGATTTCTAATACAAATACCTAAGTTTACAATACTGATAGTCTTTGATCATTAAAAAAATAATTTCTATCCAGAAACCCTATTAGGCTCTGACAGTTGTATTATTCCTGTATGTAGAAGTTGCTAAAGACATCTGAATGTTATCATCTCTGGGGAAAAAAAAGAAAACAAACAAACAAAAGAATAAAAGAATAAAAACATCACGCCTCCATTCTATGGATGGTCACAGTTTCCAAAGGCAGCATATTACAGACAATTGAAACCTCCACAGTGAAGGTATGTTTTTAGAATGTGAGGATTACAGGAAGGAAGGAAAAATCACAAGAAAACTATCCAGGTATTTTCCAAACACTTGAAGAACAAAAATGTTGCAGAACTATGGTTTACAGGTTTAACAGGAATTTAGCAGTTTTATCTTGCTCTTTCTAAATGTAAGTATTCCATTAACTAGAAAAAAATCACCTTTTTCTTGACATGCAGATGGTTCATCAGATGAGTTTTAAAGGCTAAATATACTTTGTATTGTACAGAAAGGTCTCTTGAAACTATAGCAAAAGTATTATAGGTACACTAAGAGGTAATTGTCAGCAACAGACAGAAGAAATGCCGTTCTGTGTCAGTCAAACCTGGAAGAATATACTGCAATCCCTAGAAGTTATCATTAAAAAAGGTTTTTAATCATTAATACAATCACATTCCAAACAGCACAGCAATATGTAGAAATATAACGTGCATAAAGAATTCATGAAGAAGTAACTTAACTTGTCTTTTTAAATTCATCTGTTGTCATCAGCATTTCTCATCCAGCAGAGACTTTTTCTCATTAGATTTCCAATGTTTGTCTGCTCCATAATCTTACACCCTTGTCTCAGGACCACTAAGGGCCATTTGAATCATTTTTGTGATGAAGTTTCTTTCCCCACACACTGTTATTTCTCAGGAGTAAGCTTTTCCTCTGAAGCCCAGATCGTTATCCCTCTTCAAGCACTGATTTTTTTGCTTTTTTTTTTCCATCTGCCTCAGTATTATGGTTATCTGCTATGATTTATTGATGAAATTAATTTTGTCTGCCAAGCACAGTAGTGTATTAATAATCTAGAGATAATTTCAATATGTCAGGGTTCCATACAGAAATGTGGGAAGTCCGCATTTGCTACCACAGACAACAAATTAGATTTCTGGTCAGAGCAGGAATAAATGGGATATCCTAGCATACAGAACTTGCTGGAGTGCACCAATCTGCTTAATAAACACGCACATAATATACCTCACCTTCCTAAGGGTACGAGCCTCCTAAGTCAACAAAAATTCAAGAGTATGCTTTGCAGCTCAGCATGGAAAGTCTACGCAGTGATACATTACATGTTTTCTTTTTTTATTTTATTTTTTTCCACTAGAAGCAGTGGACATCCAGACATCCTTATTTATATAAAAGCAAAACAGAATGGGCAGAGATGTTGATACCCCTAGAATCACAAAAGGTTTTCCTTCCTGTTCTGAGATGTTCAAACTATTAATAGTAATGTCAACTTATTACCAAGTTTTCTATTCTTTCAATGGCCTATGTCACTTGTTTTTAAAGCATTAAGGTTTAAACTCCATCTGCCGTCTCATTTTAAAGCAACTGGGTATTTTACCTTAACATGACTTCTCTCAGGCATTTTCTTCCTAACCCTTCTAAGATACAGGTTAATTCATAGCGATAAAACATACCAGACACCATGACTACCATCTTGTTCCCATCTACCTCCATACCAAAACATCTGCGCTAATTTTTAGGCTTCTTTCTTCATAGTATCAGAAGAAGTGTTATTTAATAATCCTATAGGTCATTTAGGTGATTTGCAAATGCATCTTAACCTGCACAGAGCAGAAATCATTTTCTCACTTCTATTTAATCCCACTTCACTGCCGTTTCTTGAGAACAAAGAATACATGCAGTTATGGTACTGCTGACTTTAATATAGAAGTTCTTTTTAAATGAACTCACAGCAGTAAACAATTCTGTACAAGTTGCATCAAAAACATGTATTTTCTGAATGTATATACGCTAAACTGAAGTTGATAATGAAATCACTAAAATTCATTTTAATGTGTATATATATATATCGGAAAGTTATATATCTATATAATTTATAAATAAATTTATAATAAATATATATATTCATTATAGAACAATTAGAGAATAGCTTAGCTTAGGTTGAGAGGGATCTTAAAGTCCAGCCAGTTCCAACCCCCTGCCATGGACAGGGCAGGGCTTCCACCCACCAGACCAGGCTGCCCAGAGCCCCACCCAACCTGGTCTTGAATACCTGCAGGGATGAGGCATCAACAACTTTTCTGGGCAGTTTGAGCCAGTATCTCACTGCCCTCTGAGAGAAAAAATTCCCCAACATCTAATCTAAATCTTCCTTCCTTAGTTTAAAACTATTGTCTCTTGTCCTGCTGCCATCACTCCATTTAAAAGGTCATAATAGTTTATAAGCTCCCTTTAAGTACTGGAAGGCAGCAATGAGGTCTCCCCAGAGCTTTCTCTCCTCCAGGTTCAACAAGCTTAACTTCCTCAACCTTTATTCTCTGAAGAGGTGCTACAGCCCTCTCCTCTGGATCCACTCCAACAGCTCCAAATTCTTCTTGTGCTGAGGTGCCCAGGATTGGATTCAGTCAGTACTCCAAATGGGGCCTCATGAGCGCAGAGTAGAAGCAGACAATCTTCTCACTCGCCCTGCTGCCACCCCTATTTTTCACATATCAAAACTCAGAAGTCCTTAGCAGGGCTGCCCTTGAGTTCTTCTCCCACTTTTTATACACACCTAGGATCGCTCCATAAGTACTTGTTGAATATCATTACATTCATATGGGTCTGCCTTTCAAGCCTGTCCAGGTCCCTACAGATAGCATCCCTTATTTCTACTGTATCAACTTTACCACTCAACTTGGTGTCATCAGCAAACATGCTGATGGTATAATCAGTGTCACTTGCTATGTCACTGATAAAGATGTTGAAGAGTATCATCATTTGTGTACATGTAATTATCTTCTTTCCATGGCACTGTCTAAAGGTTTAACTATGCTCTTAATAAAGGCATTAGCACACCACTTCCGGGAAAATAACTCCATTTAAATCATCAGTCTCTTAGCTGGTCTGAAAGTACACACTCAGCAACATAAGAAACGACTGAATCACAGATTCTTGAATTCTAAACCACTGAATAAATCAATAGTGTATACTCCGAGAAGATTTTAAATTGTAACACCCCCTTACGTAAAACTATTTAAATATTTTCTATGCTGCTTTTCAAATATTAAGCTGGAAACAAGAACAGTAATAATGACCTCCCCTGACAGCCTTACAGCTCTAATCCAGCCTAAAAGAGAGGAAGATGGTGTATGCCCTTCATATACTTAGACCAGAAAGGCAGAGTTCCGAGGTTATTACAACAGTCCAAAAACATTTTATTCTATAGTGCTGAAATGAATTCTTAAGTCCTTTCATTTTATTTAATCAAAGCAAAGAATTCATTTTAGATTCATGCAGTTCATTCATCAGATTGAATTAAATTTTTGATAAGCCATAGTTAAATTTTTCATAACTATTATCTACAGTATAATAGCTTTTTCCTTTGCTTCTCCTTTGCCTTTCCCATTTCCTTGTCCTCATGCAGACCAAAGGGCTGAAGGGCAGGCTGAAAAGAAATACCACTTCAAAATACTCAACATCAGAACATTCACAAAGCTTCAAGTCAAGCATGGGTATTCACAGTGGAATCCACAAATCAGGCTTTCTTCACAGGATAATCAGACTTTATTTGGGGGTCTGTCTCTTAAAATTTCCCATTTATTCCAGATGCAAAAATTATTCTCTTAATTATTCCTACCAAAGTCAGTCCAAGAAGATCAAGAAAATTCTTTGCAGTATTGATCAGATCTTTTTGCATGAAATGTTCATTCAATTCTTTAAGTATGTAAAAGTGGAGGTTTATTTATAGAATGCATTGGATTAAAAAAAGTAAAAATAAAATTATCACGCAAATCTGCTCAACTCAGACTAATTTCTTCTCTTGAAAATGGTATTTGTTGCAGCTGCTTCCAAAATAAACTTTCTATTTGGCAGTAAGAAGAGGAAGCAGAGGTGTCTGAATTTTCTCATGAGCTTCCAGTTTTACTAGTCTCTATTCAGCAGATACATATCTAATTAATTTACCCAAGCACTCAAAGAACACTTTTTTTTTTTTTTTTAATTCACATTTAAAACACAGATTTACTCAAAACAGTGTCAAGACTGAATTCAAAAAAGGTTGGTCTGGACTACGTCCAATCATGCTATGCACTCAAGCACCACTGCAGCCCAGGTGATGATCCCTTTCTCTTCATCTCCAGAAAATCATGTCAGAATACACTGTAAAATATGCAGTAGCTTCTGACTGCTTGATTAAGTAGGCAAGTTATCAAAATCATTTTTTCACTGTATCTCAATTAATCAATAAGCTAATGAGAGGATCCCCTTAATAGTCAATTCTTACTTTTGTGAGCTCATTTTAGTAATTAAGAGATAGAAAAATAATTTTTCATTGGCTTGTGCTGTTAAGAGTCTTTAAAGTACAGGCTCCTCACAGCCTTTTCACTAAACCAGTCACTGTTTTTAATCTCTTCTTTACTCAATAATAAAGCAAAGGAAGAGAATAAAAGAAAATTTTGGAATGTTTATGAAAGAAGGGGAATTTTCCAGTTTTTCCTGATGCAAAAAAGATATAGCATGCCAGTCTCCAACACATGAAGACTGCAGAACTGAAGCAATATTTACATCCAAATACAGACTATGTTCTATATATGCCAAAAAAGAGCCACTAAGATAGAAAACTGATAGCCACATGGCCACTGCTATTTGCAGTGTCACTAGCGAAGTGCTATATGTGAAGCTAGTACTCTCACAAAAATTCAGCCCATCTTGTATTATGCAGATATATTTCATACATAAACATTTGCGCAAAAACATTCAAAAAGGCAACAGTTACATATAGCAGAATTAATTCCCATTGCCTGCAGTTTTTTAAAAAGTTATGTAGTGACATACTCTGCTTTCAAAAACAGATAAGCACACCCACAATTAGTCAATCCAGCCCATCTATGAAGCAAAGGATATTATGACATCAGATAAATACAAATCCATTTTAAAATAATAAATCTTTAATGGATTTCTTTCTAATAATGACAATGCTTGAATAACATCTTATAACTAAATACCAGTAAACACACACACACACACACACAAGAGAGTTGCAGATGCTCACATTCATTCAGGCCAACAAGGAAAGGTGACCTATCTAAAGGTAAAAACTATAAAAATTATGTTCCAAATTAAGTACAGAACAAGGCCAAGAGCACAAAGAGTACTGAGAGAGACACTGTCCCTATATTTAAAATACAGGATTATGGTATTTTTCCTTTAATGTCACTGCAACAAGAAAAGTGGCCAAATCCTCATCTTCTCCTCACTCCCTCTCAAAACAAAAACATAAACAAAAACAAACAAAAAAAAAACCCAAACATAAAAAACAAGAACAACCAAAATGAAAAATAAATGAAAGAAAAACCAAAAACCTATCATAACAACACCCAAAACAGGATATTCCTACAAACTACTACACTTTGTTATATCTATGAAGGAAGAGCTGTCTTGCAATTTATTTATCTGAGGTGGTATTACAAGAGTAAGGTCAAGATAACTCGTAAAGGATCCTTACAATTTCATAAACACACTGTATTTTATATATTACATTTCAGCAGATAGTCACATGTCTAAACAATGCATTGCCTAACACTGCCTACCATCCACTGAAAGTATTGCAGCAAATCTGTCTCAACACTCCCAGGGTGAGAAGTAGAAAAAAATATTCTCAGGCACAAACAGAGCAGTTAAGCTTTGGAATAGAGGTTGAACCGATGCTATTTTCATCAGGGCTATATGGTCTCTAGTCTTCATATCCATGTCAGATAAGACTGACACTGTGCATCCAGAAAAAAGAAGAGCGTAGCAATGGCTGAGATTTACAGTTTTAATCCCTTATAATTCCACAACAGGCCCCATGCCTGGCAGCTCCTATTGGTTGGCTCCTGTCTTTCAAAGGCACGTAGCCAGTTGGAAACATTAGACAAAAGGACTTAGGTGGAATTAGGTGGAATTTAGGCTGTGTGAATCTGGGCCATACTATGCTATCCAGTTTCTGAAAGTTCCAAACAGTGCCAGTATGTTTTGACCCAGGAACAGGTAACAGATGGATTAATGGGAAATAACTATAACAGATATAGACACGGCAGTTAAATATTCTAGAGACAAGGTGCATTACAGAGAGCATAGTAGATTGGGTTGCTTTGCACTTGTCGAGTCATGAATATCAACAGTCAAGAGTGGCTACATCTTCCTCTAAGCAGACCAAGTAGCTGGGAGGTCAGATAAGAAGTGGAATGAGTTACAAGTGGAACAAGAATCACATTATCGAACTGCTGAAAACTTCAACACTTTTGTTTTCTCTTCCACAAGATCTTAAGCCCCCACAACCAACAATATAAAAGATCTGTTACCAGAGTTCTCAGCAAGTGCAGTTGTGACTATGACGTTACTTGCAAGACTTCCTTGATGTCTGATTATTTGCAAAGGAAACATTTAGGATGCACTTTTATCCTCCTGACTTTGCCTCATTAGTTTGTTTAATTGTCCTCTTAGCAAAGCACATAAAAATGTGGACCTCTGTGCACAATTCATATAATAGTTCCATTACTTAATCAAAAGGTAAAAAACCTAAATTTACAGTCGGGTATTTAAACATGACTTTGACCTGAGCTTAAGTATACACAATTCTTCAGCTATCAAGCAGAAATGTAGATTGCGTACGTTCTTCAAGAAATTGATGGTGTGGTTTTAATTCATTTGTTACAGAGCCCTGCAAATTATGAGGGAGAGCTAGAGAAGTTAGGATGCTAATTGCACTATAAAATCTCTGGGTTTCTTTTTGTTTAAGTTTATTTTGCTGACGTTAGTGCAGATAGCAATTCTGCCTTCTTTATGTTCAGATGGACCAAGGGGGCTTGTTAAGTAGATTTTGCTAGCCATCCAAAAGATGTGAGCAACGAGAGCAGAGGTTCTGCTAAAATCCTATTAACCTCCTATGTAAACATGAACACGTAATTAAAATCAGTAGTGTCCTCCCTATGTTTTTCTACTACCTAAGTTGACAGCATGACTACATATTAGGACTTCAGTAAACATTATCTGTATAGATAAAAGAAAAGAATGTTTGCCTTCTCTATTCAGGGCAAATAGCACTTGTTTCCCCTTGATTCTTTAACCCCTCAAAGATCAAGCACGTAATTAAGAATATCCTTTGTATCTCATTTGGACTTTTTATTAATATTGCTTTACTTGTCAAACATTACTTGAAAACCAATTTGTTAAATTCTAATCCTGGATGGCAGGTTATTTTCTTACATACTTTTTCATCAACGATTTTTTATGTATTTCCTTTACGAAAGAAAAGGTGGAACTCCGCAAAGCAAAGTTTGTTTTTACATTGATATTTTCAAACAAAAATAGACTCTCAATACAAGCGTGTTTTATAATTAAACGTAATTCAAACTCCAAAGTCTAGATTTTCTAGCATATTTCTATTTTACAGATTTTATTACACAAAACATATTAAATACTCGAATTTTTCATGGCTTGCAGAAATATGAAAATCACAAAAGTAGGAGCAAATATCTGTAAAAAACTTCCCACATGCCATTAAAAATGCTGTAGGTAGTGTGTTTGATGGCACACTAGAACACAATCAATGCTTTACACAGCAGTGGTCCCTTGTGCATCCACAATCTTAGACATACTGCCTAAAACAGATATAGGTTAAAACAGAAAATTTGAGAAGTCAAGGAGAAATCATTCCAGAATTTCAAATAAATCTGTAATTAACTGACCCTTTTCAGAAACACAATTTTAGTTCTCATTTCCTTTTTTTCTAAATACTCTGCTGGCTGTTATTTTGAGGCAGCTATTAACCGCTAGGTTATTTTTAATGTCCTGAATGTGACAGATGTCTCTGAAATAAAAGGCAGCTGAAGGACAACAAACTCACTCTCCAGGACTGTTTTCATGCTCAATATTACTGTAAGGATCAAGCCCAGACATCCTCTAATAAATTCAGAAATAACACAATTTTCATGTAAATAAATAGCTACTGAACACCACTCCTCTCTCTCCTTCTGAAAAAAATAATAAATAAAAGAATCTTGAATTTGAAGGAATCTTAGAGAAGGAAACATGGTTAATTGGGTTGTAAATGCAGAAGAGGGCCCTTAGTTGAAATTGAGCCAGAGGACAAGGAACAGAAATTAAAAGGTCCCTTACAGACAGAGATCTGTAATTGATTTTAGTGCTGCTGGTGTCAAAATGACAAGAGGGACCACCACACAGGATCTCAAGTTAGAAGTACCAAAGAAAATTGCCAAACAAGTAATATCTATGGAAAAAAGTGGGGAAAAATGGAGGAAAAGAAGAGAGACAAAAGTCTCTGTGGCAGAAGATACTCCAAAAAGCAGCAGCACCCGAGTTATAATTGCAGTTTGGGCTACCCTAAGAATTAAAAACTCCTCCAAAATTTACCATCAAATTAGCCCTGTAAGATATGCATGTTTCTGAGATTACAAGGTAAACAGCACTGAAGTGATGTGGTCGTGCAGCTGAGCACTGCCCCTGCCTTTCAGATCCAATGATAGAAAAATACCAGATCACTCAGGATGAAATACTTAAAAGAGAAGAAGTAACTGGTCTTGAGGGCTTGAAACAGAAGATTCTTTTCTGAGTCAACATCTGGGCCTGGTATAAACTAAAGTCTGGAACCTTCCATTACATACTAAAGGGTGTGTCTGCATAGCATCACACAAGGTCAGCCTTTGGGGACATAAGCCCTTCCCGGCACCAGTGCTATTACACTGGTACCAGTCTTAGTCACATGTCACATTTGGGTTACAATGAAAGGATGGCTAAGATGCGATGAAAAGGAGAGTCAATCATTCCTTTTTTTTTTTTTTTTTTTTTTTTTTAATGTAGGTTACATCAGCCCTTTCGGATGTTACTGAGGCAGAATGTATAACAACAGGTGCCAGAGCAATCCATCTGTACTCCTTGCAAGTGCCAAAACACATAACTGGAAAATGTTGCTGCAGACATACTCAGGTCAAAAATGACCACAGAAGACAAAGTAAACCACCTGCCAGGGATTCTAGTAATTTATGGCAGCAGTTCTGTTCTTATCCCAATTAGGTATTAAAGGCAAGCTTTCATAACATCATTACTTAGTTGCCTGGTACTCATTATTACATATTTACCATGCTAAAAAGATACAATGCAGATGTTATTACAGTTGTTGTGCCTGAGGATTCAGCACACTAAGTCACAGGAGAAAAGAGACAGAGGAGACAGTCCAAAGTTCCAAATTTAACTTGGATCCAGATATATCAAAAAGCTCAGAGATTTACTATCAATATGAATGAACACATCTTAACTTAGAAACACCAAGCAAGCTATAATCAAGCAGGATGCTTCTGATTCTGATCAGCCAAAGAAAACTAATTCAATACCAGTTTCCTGTGAATCACTGTCATTTACTCAACTGTGATGTAACATGAACTTCAGATCAGAGTATTTATATATCTGGAACTCGAAGTATCAGAAAACTTGTCACTGCAAATACTGAGAAAAACAGAAGGAGGAGGAGGGCAGCTTACTAAGCCTTCAGTTAGAGCTGCTAAACAGACGAGCCATTTATTGACAGTTTGACTAATTGCACCACTCACTTAATGGCCCCGATTCTTATGGGCTTTGCACAGTTATTTTCCTTAATGAATTTTTGAAGCAGTCATCTTTGACTCACTGTCTTTAATTCACTCATAATAAAAATCCAAAACAGGGTTACTCAACTGCAGAAAAAGCACACCTTATGGGAGGAATACAGCCACTGTACTGTAGAATTCCCTTAGCTTCCAGATAACAGACAAACAGGAACTTCTTAACACAAAGGTGTGGCCAATACCACATAACAACAAGGAATTCCTCCTATTATTGAAAAAGGTCACTTTTATTTATCGAAAGGGTTATAAAACCCAACAAATATAAAACTGGAGCTACAAGTAAATCTCAGCCAGAGACCAACGACACTTCAATTTTGCACTTTTTAGCAGTATCCTATAAAAATACTTCTGTCTGTATCAGTATGAAACTTTCAAGGTGGTAGCCTGTACATTCTTCATCAATATACCACATACAGAATCCTCCTTGAATCCTGAGACATAAGAAAGCAGTTAGATCAAAGGCTGAGAAGTCTTGAACAGCATTTGGGACAAAGTTAGAAATACATTTTTGCCTCAGGTTGACCGGCATACATTTTAAGCACTTAAATATTCCTATTATTTCTTCCTAATGATGATTGAATTGTAAATTCTATGTGCAATGCACCTTAGTTTTCAGAATCTCTAATTAAAATGTCAGCCACTGATGGAAGAACACTATCTATATCCCAGTGACTATTCAGGTCAGTTTAGAGTTTGGTTAAGAAGAATAAATAAAGAAGTTTTTTCTTATTTATTGAGAATAAAACACAATTATTGCCTCTCTACACCATTTTCTTATTTGAAGTGGAAGGGAGAATAAACATGAAAACACAAATTAAGAATTTCTGAATTCTGCATGATCTACCACAACACCATCAGTAAGCTTCAGTTTCTTAGCATTCAAGAAACTATTTGCTTACCTGCTATTTTTTTTTTTAATAGACTGAATTGCTTGAATGGAGAAAGTGTAACATTTTATGTAAACATAAACTGCATATTCACATGATGCTTTGAAGACAGCAATTGAAAGGTAATGTGTCCTCAAATGGAAGTATTAACACGTTCTTAGTAACAATGACCAGATGATATAAAACTGCTTTAAGAGTTATGATGCACAGTGACTTTGATTCCACCTTCCTTATTTTCAGTGGACATTAATGCTATGTCAAGAGAATTAAGCAGTTAGCTCTTTCTACTTTGTTCCCTCCTACATATACCTACATAGTTTTGCACCAGGAGAATGATAGGTTAATTGCTGCCACAGTTTTGATCTAAAAGGATCTGTATCTTTAGTTCAGCAGGACCTAAATATTATCCCCAGATCTCAGGAAGCTATAAATAGCTCTTGCTATTTCCTAACTGCCAATCAAAGCTGCAAGCACAGAGGGATCTCAAGCAAGCACAAAACATTTTTGCAATGTACATACTTCTTAATTTCATTTACATAACTAACACTGCAATAATAGTTGGTTGTTTTTTTTTTCTTCTTCTTGTCTTTTCTTTGTCTTATAACAGCTTTCTACAAGAGAAGGCTGCTTTAAGATGCTTCAAGCTTTTTCTTAAAATCAATTAAATAAAGCACTTATTTTCTAAGTGGCCCTTATGTTTCCAGATCTGAAGTTGTCAGTAAAATACAGACCAACTAAATGCAATACCAAGATGCACATTCTTGAGAAAAAGGATAAGCCATAAATAATAATAATAATAAACTTTTCTTATTACAATTTATTAACATGTATTCCCTCTTTCTGTGCACATGGTTTTGGGGTCAGAGAGTGTTTTATTTTATGAAGGAAAGTAGAGAAATGTAAAATTATCTAAGGCGTTAAAACAACAAAAGCAGCTTAAAAGCATAATGCCATAAGCTGCTTTTAATGCCTTCAATCTGTTTAAAGGAGGAGTGGAGACAAGAAAAAAAAAGAAACAAGAAAGAAACAATGTGAAGGAGAACAGGAAGTCTTGCTGATATAGTGAACCAGGAAACATACTTGTTATTGCACTTTTTAGAGGTGGACATTTGTAATGTTTCAAACAAAGATAAGAAAACTTAAGATTAGCTTTAAGGAAGATATGTGCACTGCTGATATGGGGGTGGCAAAGTAATCAAATGCATAATTTACTCTTGATAATGGATGGCTAGGGCCCTGCAATGACTTTGGATGATTACTTCTAGTAGCACAGCTGAAAGCGTGGGGTTGGAAGGACAGTATGGCCTTCCAGTGTGATGCCTTTCTACCATGACATAAGTTGATCTTTTACCATACACTTTAACCATATCGAGTTTCCAAATTACATATGAACTGTAGACAGAGATGCAGCGCAAGGAAAGTAACAGTTTGGAAAGGTTCTGCCTGAATTATCACATTATATATATAATAGGTTATATATAATGTGTATGTATGTATGTGTGCGTGTGTGTGTGTGTATATATATATATATATATATATAAAACATTATATGTAACATGTCTTCACTAACATTTTCATTCATGCTGGCCTGGTTATTATTCTCCTAGCTAGATGACATACCTACTTAATATTGTCAATAACAAACAATATCACTGCCCATAGGATGAAATCTACAATTAAGAAACAATGCACCTTGTAGTTATTATATTCTAAGCATTAACGGAGACTCAAGCTTCAGAAGCAAACCAAGGAGAAGCTAACATTTCACACACTGAATATCATCACACCACTGCATCGGCAGACTCAGTGTCTACCTTTCTGGAGAAATAAAGATTAAAACACTGGATATGATTAACATTTGCAGAAAATATTTCTCTTTCTTTAGTCTTTTTTTTTTTTTTAATAAAATTGACTTGTTTAAGCTGTATTTAATTATGTTTATTTCACCAGAATACTTTTTTAGTATCCTTGAAGAGAGCTTAATTGCCACAGAATAATGCTGCCTGATCCAGTCTAACACTGACGTTCTCTTCAACAGATTCAAATCTACTTCATGCACCAAGATAAACACTAGGAGTTGTTTTCTAGGGGTCTAAATAGAAGGGTCCTTCACAACTTTGAAGTTGGGCCTTTAACTGCTCTTAAATAAGTTGTTGCTACTGATATTATATGATCAACAAATTCTGCAGCCTAAGCATTCCATTCCTCTGTACTACATAGAGATTTATCAATCTATTTCACTTCTCATGGAAGCTGAAGCAACCCATATTTTCTGGTGCTTGAAAAAAATATATAAGAACTGATAGACATGAATTGTCATAAACACTTATGGACACACATTACCTAGGGAAAAAAAAATGAAAGCTTGAGGTATCAGGTCATTCAATGTGATTATATAGAATATTTGTGCCCTTAAAGAGCTTCAAATTAATAGTAAACATGAACCATAACAGGCCTTTTGAAGAATCAGAAACAGTATGATTAACTGCAGAAGATGAGACTCCCTCTCAGGTTACCTTATAACAACTTGAACAATTTGCAGAAAATTGTAGGACTGAAGGCTACACTTTCCCCATTAAAACTCTGCGCAAGAGGACTTGTGTACTTATTGTTAGATGTCTATGTAAAAGCCAAATGACTTAAAGCAGCCTAAAAATAGAAAAACAGAAACTGCACATTGTCCAACAAAGCTCGTCTGCACAATCCAGCCTTCTGCTGGAATAAAACTGATGCTTAAGTCTCACCAAGAGTGATGGGTAAAAAAGAAAAAAAAAGTTTTCTCAGTAACACTGTTATAGTCAGACTAAACACAGACAAAACACTACTGAAAAATTCCCATCAGGAAGCAGTATCAGGAAGCAGAGATGCAAGACTGATGGGTCAACTGTCTATTTACCAAAAAAGATCTATTCTACTCTAATAGAATTTCACAAGAAAATAAGACAACTCCATTAAATTTCTTAGAATTTTAGCACAATAAAACTAGAAAGAGCTAGTTCATATACTTGTTTTTCAATACACTGTCCAGCTTTTAAGTAACACTGGAATGTTTTCCTAGCTGAGTAAATCATCATTTTTTCCATGTCACTTCTCCAGTTATTACTTATTGAATAGCTGCTACTCGGTGACCTTTTTTACTTAGAGCTATAGACTAAGGAACGCTTCCAGAGTCAAGGTATTTAAGGATTATTTCAAAGTTAAACCAGTGAAATACAAAGTTATTTTTATGCCTGTATTAAATTGTTCATTACCTTTGTGATACTAGAAAAATAATTAAGGACACACAGTCAAGGTAATATTTACTAACTAGAACAAAATCTGTACAGTTTTGATGAGTTTTTGCAAACTTGAAACAGAAAACAGCTTCTTCAGTCAAAAAGTATTTTTTTCTATCTGAAGCCAACAGACAAAATACAGTACCTTGCTATGCTGCTGAACTGAAAGCAGTTATATAAGAAATGCTTTCATGCTGCTTTTACCAAGTGAAAAAATAAGAAGTTAAAAGGTATTTTGATGATATAGAGGAAGAAAGTGATAGAAAGAAAAAAAAAATAGACATAAATTATCATGGACAATTTTTGGATAGCCTCTTTTTGATTCTCTGGACACAAAATTTACTTTCTTATGTAGTCAGAAGCAAAATGAACAACATCCAGTTCTAGGAAAAATTATCTACAAGAAAATTTTCAGGAAGGGTAGTTCAATTTCAAATAAATGATTTCAACTCCTTTTTGAATAGGGGAATGAGGAAAAATGATATGAACTCCTAGGGATGCAAAAATGGCTGTTGAAATTCCATTCAGCGGCATGATGATCACTATGCTATGTCTAAAGTTATGAAAGTTAATGAATCTCACTCTTAGAATGCTATCATGGCTCTGCATTTTTTCAGGTGAAAAATATGACAAGCAGGATACCACCATCTTATTTATTCACTTTCCATGTCCAACACTTTTCAAGTACTACCACCGTCTAAGTTGGATTGTTATTTTCCCATAATTTAGTTTTCCTGGTTAGGTACTACTATCATCCAATGTTACTCACTGACAAGAAGACTAATAAGGTTGAAATCCATAGGTAAAGCTCACTGAAATAGAGGGGATTCAGATGAACTTTGGAATTGTTAATATTTCGTTCGAGGTAGGCCAAGCTATACCTCTCCCCAGACACTGAACAGAAATATTTTGAGAGCTTTTGTAGTTTTCTGATAGGCTTATATTTGTGTATGCTTATGTTAGAAATACTTGCCTGTTAAACATTCTTGGTATTATATTTGTTGTGATGGCCCAATTCACAGAGGACCTAAAGGCTCACAATGCCAGGCATTCTGGATGCCATCTTCTCATAATTTCTGTTCTGTCTGCTCTCAATCTTACTTACTGTTTGGAAAGTTCTGCTTCAGAAGACCAAATAAATATTTAAGCAAATGGCTGCCATTACAACATAAAATCATAAAATCCAATTAAAAAAAGAATTCCAGAGCTTCTAGCTTCATGTTTTTTCCCCCATTCTGTACTTTTCAATCATTAGCATATTCATATTTTCTGGTTCATGCTATCAAAATCTGCATAACAGAGAAGAACTCCCTCAGACAGCAAATACGTGTGAACATCTCTTAGCAACAACCGGTCATGAGCCAGCAAGGAAACTTAACACAGATCCCACTTAAAACATCCCACTTATGCGTACCAAATTATAATGCCATCAGTATAAAACCAAACTGCTCACTAAAGCTGCATGCACTTGCATGCTTGAAATTAAATCTTCCCCACAGAAGCCAGACACCAGAAGGAACTGTGCTTTGTCCTTAACAGCTTTTCCAAGAACACTTGCAATGAACAGCAACGTGTATTCCCGTCCCCAACTGTTTCAGTCCCAAAAATCTTTCAAATGCAGGCACATCTTAAAATTCACATAATGTGCCCACATTAACATGGGAATAAAGAAAGAAGGAAACCATAAGCAGTCTTCAGCGTTAACCAAACACACATAAATTTGCTGGAGTTTAATATAGGCACTGATCACTGCAGCATTAAGTCAATTTTCTCAGCCTGCCTTAGCAAAGAAAAATAATAAAAAAAAAGCCTGAAAAATAAGAACGAGCATGACAACATTGGTTTCCTAACTGTATATACAGATACAGCAAGATAGACAGCAAGGCCCTCTCCTGCACTCACTCCAACAGGTCCATGTCCTTCTTAGGCTTGGGCCCTGGAGCTGAACACAGTACTCAGAGTGAAGTAAAGGGGGTACTGCCAAAGGCAATTAAGAATTCACAAACCTACTTGGGGTAGGTGCTAGGAGAACAGCACTGTTTAAAGAATAAATTGAGATGAGTGAACCAGTTCAGAAAACTGGATAGAAATAAAATCTGACTTTTTGCATAATTTGTGGATCACACAAAAGAAGGGTAAGAATTTACAGGAGGAAATTTTCCCCAAATGAGACAGTAAATAAAATGAATGTCAATGATGCTATGCTCAGATGCAAATGTAACATGAAAGATAACAAAAAGAGATGTTTTCACTAAATTCCATCTAATTTCTTGAAATAAATCTTTAACTCAGGCAGCAAATTTCAACTGACTGGTATGTATGAAAGCAGTAAATGCTTATCAAAATTTATAGAAGCAAAAAGAAAGAGGAAAACATTATCAAATTTTTGAGTAAAACTTCTGAAGAAATACAACAAGAAAAATATGTATATTTACTCAAAATCATGTGTAACAAATTTTAGGGAAATGCATTACATTCTTTAACAGCACATAGTGCTCACAATAAGTCAAAACTAAACACATCTCAACTCTTTATATTTTCAGTAACTAACATTTTCTGAAGTACTCCTAACTCCTCATGTTTTTGTCACCTTTTAGCCACTCTTGTGTCAAAAACAGATACACATTTTCATCCTTTTTTTCAGTACACATGGACTTGTTTGAATTATAGTCACTTCACTACTTTACTGAAAATCACACTGCCATTCAGCTAGCTGTGACAGAAATGATTATCTGAATTACTATCTAGGGTAAGCACCCCCCAGTTAAGACCATTATCACTGCTAGATATTTTGTTAAAAAACATCCAGCTCAGATGTGGGTTGTTCAGCTTCATGGATTTTTTCTCACTTTTTCGTACACTTCAGAGTAAAGGAAATTATTCTTAAATATCCAGCACAAAATGATCCAAATGATCAGCAACGGCTTATCAGTTCAATCCTTTCATACTCATTTTAAACATATGCCATATCTTTATGGTCTCCAAAATTTTAAATACTTGTTCTAAATCAACTTGGTAGGTTGTGTTAGCAGCCACTAAATTATTCCTAATTTTAAACCATTCTCTTTCCTGTAACTGGAAGACCACCCGTACATTACTCATACTCTGAAATCCTTAGCTGATTTCTCATCAGTGGTCTCATCAACCATCTTAACCATCTTTAAAAACTAGTTTGAAATGAAAAATGAATTACAACCTTTTTCTTTCTTGTCTAATTTTAAGATTTATTTGTAAGAAGCAGCATTTTGTTGTCAGGTCATTCTCACAGCTTCCAAGAATCCTAACAATTACAAAAATAATCCAATTTACACTGTAGCATGAGGTTTGAGTTTTATACTGCAATTCTGATTTCAGTTTCATACACCTCATAAAAAGCTTTGCAAAATAATCTTTTGCTTCAGTTTTAACTTTCAAGCATGTTTGAGATTGAACTAAGTGAAGGTAGTATACAAAACATTACCAACACTTCCCAGTAAAAACAAAATCAGGCTAAGTGTGTTGTCGAGCAATTCCATGGGGCACCAACAACCAAAAACGAGGTTTGAGAAATGTAGGTGCCATGCAAGGAAGTTTCATGTCTCCTGCCTAGTTGCAGAGCAAGCATGAGTTTGGATGTCACTCAGTATTGACTTCTGAGATGAGAACACCACTGACAAAGACTCAGTGCAGCAGAGTTCATAGTTTCAAGGATCTCCCAGGTCAACTTAGTGACTGACTGGGACATTTTTGCAAGAGAAATCACCACTGAATAAACAAGGGGAATAAGTGTCCCTCAAAATATATAAATAAGGTTATTTATTCATTTCATGTCTACGTGAAATGCAGAACATAAGCTTATTCTGAACTATGACAGCCCATTTTTCTGACACAGAGCTTCAGTATTAAGAACCCTATAGAGAGAGAAATATACATGCAAAGCCAAGAGATGCCAACAACTGTTCAACTAACTATGGATCAGGTATCTTGGGGACCACTGGATACTGAAGATAGTAAATAGCACCACAAACTCAGAGTGGCCAGCACCAATACAGCCTTCTACAAGGCTTAAAAAAAACTTCTCATCTGAAGTCTCTCATAATAATGCCTAAAGCACTGTAGGTTGACACATTCAAAGCAAAACAATACATAAGGAAACAAAGTTAAACCCAGAGGGATACTTTCAGAGAAAAATCCTTTAACAATTTTCTAAATTGTTAAAATTTGTAATTAACTTATTCAGTTCTAGACTGAATTTAAAATGCTCAAGATGTGTAATGTAATAAAACATAGAGAATAAGGCAGAAACCACACTCTCCTGATAGAACCAGTAATTATGGATGCCATTTGTTGTTATGCTGCTGAACTGACTCAACATTCTACATTAGCCCTCATACTGCATCCCCTTTTACATACAAAATTGCCAGCTAGAGTATACTCCCACATTGCAAGCACACCATGAAATGGCTGTGAGTCACAGATGGAGCCAGCAGAGTTCTCCCCATTCTCATCTTTAGTCATTCTGCAGGCAGAAAGTGGACCAGCTCCAGAGCACCCAACTCCAAGAGCCACAGCAGCAACACAACGGTTTGTCACAGATATTCCCATTACCTGCTCCTGTCTCCCTCTTTGGTCTGAAGATATACTCTGCATTCACTTCACACAAAATTGCATTCACTTCACACAAAATTGCTAGCGAATTGCTGACACTGAAGGACTTCTTTTTAAGCCCACATATTCAGGCATTTATCTCCTGCCTAGTCTGCAGGACAGCTCCTACAAATAAGTGACCCCTCTACAAAGATGTAGATTAGATAGAACTAATGTTGCTCCAAATTTGTTAAGGTTTCAGATTTTCTACTACATGGCTATTTCTGCAGGTGGTATCTTTGCAGAATTTAGAAATCACTAAGCAAAACAGAGTTAGAGGGTTTTTTTGTTTGTTTTTAATTATTTTTTAAGTAGCAGAAGGAAGTATTTCAGTATATCTAACATTCAACGTTTTCAAATTAGCCGTCAGACTTTATGGAAGCAGAAACTACTAATTTAATGCAATTAGCATATGGTTTTGTCTCTATTTAAAAATGTTACTATCTTCAAAGAGTTTAAAAAGGATTCTGCAACATGCTGGAGAAATTAAATATCAAAGTCTCTTGGCCAACATCATCCTGGTAAGCATCCTGCCCTCCCTACCTTTCATGATTTACTCTCTACACTTTTGTTTTTTTCCTTTCTTAGAAACATCTACATGTGACTCTTCCTGCCCAGATTTGGTGAGAAACATTAGTTTAACTGACTAGAAGAACTAAGGATCTTTAACAGAAAATAGGACAGCAGCACATAGCATTAAGCAGTGTAAAGCACTGGTTCACAATGTGAGAGTTCCGGAACGGTGTGGAAGCACAACCTGTGGGCAGCAAAGGACGCAGCCGTGCTGTGCAGCGCAGCAGTGGCAGCCTTGCTATCATCCTGTCAGCAACATGTACCCAATATCCTAGAAGCCTAAAGCATTTCTGCTGCTGGTGTGACATAACATACATAAATCTCTTCATGTGGACATTGTCAATATAACAAAATATATTCACAGGACTGCTGCCAGGTTTTCTAGTGCTTTCACAGACTTTGGGATAAACTAATTTATGGTTAGATGCCTGCCTTCACTTGTGCAAAATTGCTGTTCTCTGTAATAAAAGCTATCAAGAGGCTGGTACATACCCCTATAAAAGGATTATTTAGTAAATTAAATTTTGTACAGATGTAAAGCCAGTTCAGATACATTTATTATTTAACAATAGGAAGTGTCTGTTTCCCTAAGAAGAAAAGCATGCTTTCTGATGAATTCTCCTTGCCTTCCATCATTAAGTGCTTCTGTCCCATATCTGCAAATTCTGTCATGTGGTAGTGATGACAACGGCTTGCTGAACTGTATGATAAACATCACTCTTTCTTTTCCCTAAGCCAGTATTCTCAATTTTGAATTTTATTCCATATACAGTGGTAAAAGTACATGTGCATACTCTATGGTGCAAGCTAAAAAGGACCTCTTGTTTCTCTTTGAAGTCTCTTTAACTACAGCCTACACTGAAAAAGTGATCAGGTGCAATATCTCTCCACCTGCATCCCCAACAGCTTGCCCTGCTGTTACAGGAGAAAGTTCAGAAAGAAAAAAAGTAGAGAAAGAGAACAGGGAGGCAGCTAGTTGACCTCAAGAGCTATACTGCAGTGCCATAGAAACAAGACAGTATTTCCTGATGGGACAGACTCTCCACAGTCTACTGCCTGTGATCAGATGCAGGGCAGATACAAAGTTAACTAGGGATACTTGCTGACTTGTTTTAACAAAAAAAAAACTTTAATCATTCAATATTTTCCAAAGCAGCTTGAGATAGAAAAGTTGCCTATAACTTTACACATTTATTTCTCTCCCTTTACTTAATACTCTAGTACATTTTCAGGTGATGTATGTGCCTTGCATACTACTAGAAAAATGTACTCTTTCCTGCTGTAGAGCCCGGAGAAATTTATTTTGCCCTCTCTCCCTATGGCAGGCACAAGGCAGAAACCTGGAGATATCTGCGCAGGTGCTGGCTCATTAGGTCTAGGCATGACCTTCCCTGAGCAGCCGGAATGCCATTATCATATGATTTGGGGGTGAAAAACCTGATATTTACTAGTGACCTAATAGTTATATTATTTTTTCAGGTTTTTTTTTTTTTTTTTATAAAGGAAGGAGTGAAAAGGGAAAGAGTATCTTTCCACTGTCTGGCTGAAAGGGCAAGCCAGGGCAAGATCTCTTCAACAAAACAGAAATTTTTACCCTCATGAAATCAAAATCAGGTCTTTTACATCCAAACTCTTTCACATTTTAGTATTCAAGCTAGTAGTGAAAAATAACTAAGATCTGACAGAGAAGGAAAAAGTAAGAGTAGAATTCACATCTCCCAGCCACATGAAGTTATTCAGTCCAACAGTCTGTGTCATTCATTTGGATGTGTGAAATACCCTGTGGAGAAGTC
Source organism: Oreortyx pictus (assembly GCA_036925125.1). Classification (NCBI taxonomy): domain Eukaryota; kingdom Metazoa; phylum Chordata; class Aves; order Galliformes; family Odontophoridae; genus Oreortyx; species Oreortyx pictus. The sequence continues at coordinate 13,993,317 of JAUPFR010000008.1, read as the reverse complement.
TGAGTCTTAAAGTAGTTTTCTCAGAGTAAAGGGAGAAACAGTGCATGATAAACCAACTTGTCAGGAATTCTTCTACTGTTGTTCCAACTGAAAATAAGCTGCATTCATAAGGAATAGCAAAAGAAAGAAAGATAGGTGCATCTGATATGTTTCATCTCTATGCAAAAAGAGACTAGACTGAAAAGCCTGTTCACAATGCTTAAAAGATGTATTAATACCAGGAAGCATGACAAGACTGTATAACTACTGGGAACTTACTACACAGGAGAGAAAAATAGATTCAAAGGGGAAAAATAAAAGCCAACACTAATAGCTGTATTAACTGACAATTGACATTTTTAATGGCGAGACAAAGTTGCCCAAAGGGGTAAGAGATTGTACCTTCTCCCTGCAAGGGTTTTGTTACTGTACAACAAAGACAAAACAAAACAAACAAAAAAGCAAATTTCTGACACCTTCACTTAATGAAGCAAAACATATTCAAAATTTAGTATGAGCCCGCAGAAGATCTTTGTATAAACCTCACCTTAGTTTTTGATATATGCTAATCTATTCTTCAGCATGCTAGACATAATTAGCCTGTGTTGTAAGAGCTAACATTTCACTAGGAAGTTTCCTTTTCCAATTCAGTGGAATTACTGAGGTGAGGAATGACAGCTTAGTCAATAACTAACTTTTTGGCAAATAATCTTTCAATAATGATAACAAAAAAAAAATAAACACTAGTAAGTACGTGAACATTTCAGAACATTGCTATAGATGCTAAACCAAGGGCAGGCAAAAAGCCAGCTTTGGGTCTTGGGTATTTACAGGTCTCCCTTTGTAAGTATCAGCTACTTATATTGATTTCGGGTGAGATTTGGTCTTGGCAAATAGCCGCCCTTTAAGCTATCATTTATTCTTGTGAAACCTGTGCCTAGAAAAGCAATAGAGCAGCTTAGTTATCTGGAATACAGCTCCCAGCAGATGGCAGGGACTCTCCCCTTTCCTTGAGGATTAGGTGAAGCCCACTCTGTCCTCCCAAAGTGCAGGTAATTGGAGGAGTGCGGAGAGAACAAAAAGAGGAACCAAGTGCAGAAATGCTGCTTTGCCACATCTAAAGGGCTGTGAGCCTCCCATTCAGGTCAGGCAGGAGCCCAAAGCCCTGTGGTCTCTCTACCACTGCAGGCAGGAGCCAGTCTATTAATCGTGCTGTATTTCCTCTCACCCCTAAAAATCTATCCATCCTTTCTCCATCCTTCTCTCAGCAGAGGTTTTAAGTTAGAGAGGAAGAACCGTGGCATTTCCTCTTTTTTATTTTGACCTAATCTCTGCCTGACTGGTTACAAGATGACTAGTTATACTAAATTGCACTTGATTTCTAACTACTAACATATCCTTTAGTTTTGCAGTGTACTTCTGTTACATATTAAGCACACATCATATCTTATTAGCGCTATCTTCCGTAACTATCTCTTGTTTCATGAAGAAAAGAGGAAGAAGAACATCAAACATCTGCTAAAGCTGTGCAGACAGTACCAATCCAAGTGAGATTTTTTCTTAGCAAGTAAAAATCATTAATCAGAAGTTTACTGCACTTAGAAACCTGTTCTTCCTTCAAGGCATTGACAAATGAAGCACCTAATTTTTGAAAATGCTAAGCAAGAGGCTTCCTCGGAAAAAGCAGCAGTTAATGAATAGCTGATGGAGTTGTCATCTATAGCCAAGACAACGTGCAGGAAACTCCATATGTTATGCTAGCTATACATACTAAAAAACTTTCCTCATGGTTAAAAGCAGAGAAACAAATAAAGAGAAAAATTATTTAAATATAAAAGCCGATGATGATTTCCTAACTGCTAAAAGTTTATTATACATGCAACACACACAGTATATAGGAAGAACTCTTGCAATGTTAGTTTCCAGTGAGAATACCAAGCAGACAGGCAGTTCGTTAAGTATTTTTAAGAATTTTTAAGCGTTAATATTCAACTCCAAAGAGCAGCAAATTCTCCAGACAGTGCAGGACAAGAGACATTCAAAGTAACCAGGGCTCAAGTTATTATACTCCACCAGAATGGTCCTCCCGTTTTTCTCCTGGCTTTTATATATGCACGTGTAAGTAACCCAAGACCTCCAGATTTGCTCTTCTTTCAGTCAATTTCAAAAGGAACCTTTTTTGTACAAATCCCCATATGTCTTCCTGTTCTGGCCTGCACAGAATTTTCTTCTATCCCACGTGAAACCACATACTCTTTCTTCTATTTTCAGAATCAGCCCCTTCCTCTCCCTCTAATTTACCTTGCAGTGGGCCACTGCAGTAGCTGTGTTTTTCGCTCTGCCATTCTTCCCTCTCATCCTCCCGACAGCAAAACTATGTTTTACTGTTATAACTTAATTTCTGGATGCTGTGGTATAATTTATTGCAACAGAATCATAGAATGGTGTGGGTTGAAAAGGACCTCAAAGATCATCTGGTTTCAATTCCCCTGCCACGGGCAGGGTAAGCAACCACTAGAGCAGGCTGCCCAGAGCCACATCCAGCCTTGCCTTGAATGTCTCCAGGGATGGGGCATCCACAACTCTCTGGGCAACCTGTTCCAGTGTATCACCACCCTCTAAGAGAAAAACTTCCTCCTAACATCTAAACTAAATCTCCCGTCTTAGTTTAAAACCATTCCCCCTTGTTCTACCACTATAAACCTATGTAAACAGTCATTCCCTCCCCTGTTTATATTCTCCCTTCAAGTACTGGAAGTAACAGAATTATAATTGTAGTGCAATTTGAGGATAAATTATACTGAAACCTCTAACTTATACCCAAGTATCTTTAGAGCTACATAGCTTGCCCTTCAAACCTTGCCTATAAGCAAGACAGACAGAAAAAAAAATAGAATAATATTTGCAACATGCCTTAAAGTACACACAGATAATAAAACCTACAGAAACCAAAATGATTCTGCAAGAATTGCTCTAGAAACCCAAGCACCCAAAAATAAATTGTTATATCTAAAAAAATTCAAAATCAGCCAGGTTGTGACTGTAGATATCACAACTTTATGTTCACACAGATGAGCTAGAATGGCCTACAGTGTAAAAAAAAAATATATATATATATATATATTGTTTCAATTTGATTACTGTGTTCATTTATCATAATAAATGATAAAGGATAGCCTCTGACACCTGGGTATGTCAACGAAGAAGACAGAAAAAATACTGTCTTTGGAGTAGTTTTTGTGTTCTTAGATATACTGGCTCTAGTAGGAGCTAAATTCAGAACTGTTTGTGGCAACACAGTTAAAGAGAATTCCAACAATTACTTTTTTTCTTCATTTTTAAAAATCTCATCTTCTATTGCTCAATACTTATTCTAATGTAGTCCATTACCATACAGAGACTTCTGGCAGCAGTGGCAGAAGTTTATTCCTCTGTTCCAGACCTGCAATTTATTCAAGTGGCATGGACACTTGAAAATACTATATCTTTTTTATTACTCACTTTTTTATTCCCCAGATGGTATTACTAGACAGCTGTGTTCTATTTGCCTCAGATACCTCGTACAGCAATGCCTATAAAATCTTTCTTAGTAGTTTTCTAGTTAGCTAGGAATACCCAGGAAGTTTAAGCAAAGGCTGAAATAACGATGAAAAGTAGATCAAGGATGAAAATTGATGTCCCAAACCATAGCAACTAATACACAGAAAACAAAATATAAAACAAAAATAACTGGTATGCTGATTATTAAGGAGCAAAGCTATCTGAAGGATTTAGAAATGATTCAAAGTCTGCTCCCTGAAAGCAGTCAGTACAAATCCTGACCAGGTCATGAGACCAGTTCAAAATTAGCTTGATACTGAGTAGATAAACAAAATAGTGCTGAAATTGCAATCACAGCTGAAAGCTTTTATTAACAACATCTGCAGAGAAACCGAGGTCTGATTGACCGTGGAAATTGTTCAGAAACTTAAAATATGCACTTTGAAGAGCATAAATATATAAATGGGACCAAGATTACTACTGGATAAATCTGGAGAGTCAGCTCTCCCAAGATTGTCAAAATTGGTCCAGCGCCAAAGTAATAAATTGCCTTTAAAAGGAATAAAGTAAGATCAATCTATCAGCATTTAATGTAACCTACAGAACCAAAACTGCATTTGACCAGGACGAAATAGGTCACATAAGCCCGTGCAGAATCATCAGCTTCAAAATAATGGTGAATGGGGCTACTTCGTTTTACAAGGAAAAAGGCACTAAAGGGATGCATTCAAACATTTTCCTGTAACAACAGTAACAGCGATTTTCAGAACAATTGCTTACTAACTTCAGAATAATTAGAAATTAACCGAGGACACACACTTCAAGACCACGTATACTCAGTAAGAAATCAGAGACAGAGACAGAAAAGAACAGAAGCAAATCAACACACTCATGATTTTCCACACACATACCAGAACACTGACATTTATGACTTGACTTTGGTCCACAGGCAACAATAAAAATGGAAGTGAAAGAGGTTTCTCAGAAAGGTTCTCAGCAGTAGCAGGTGAAAGGAAAGTACATTCCTGATTGTAAAAATAAATATACCAACAGCTTTTCCTTTCATTTTCATGCAGAAAACCACATTTTCTGTAAGGTTTTTTGTTTGTTTTTCACATTTTAAACAAAACTAATTGTATTTAAGATTTTTAAACATTTTGCTAAAAATAAGTATTTGTGTAGTAAAGAGATATTAATATACTTGAAATGAAAATCTAAGTAGATTTTTAAACTCATAAGTTTTGAAAGTTTTCTCTAGAGAAAACACGTGTATTTGGAGTGAATTACAGCAATACACAATATTTTGTGTCTCTTAAATAACACATTATTTGTGTGTCTGTTATTGGTTAACAATGCAGTTCTTGACACAATCACAGTATTTCACTGCAACCCTTAAATTCTTAATTTCATTTGATGACCAATCCTCTCCGCTTTTCAACTGGGGTTTTAAAGTCATTAAATTCTTAATTTCATTTGATGACCAATCCTCTCCGCTTTTCAACTGGGGTTTTAAAGTCATAACAACATTTGCTGAATAAGGTCTTAATTTTCACTGTGCCTTTGACATTACTCATGAATATTACTTTTTAATTATTCTAGAATTACATTATATTTATTTTAAACAAAAGCTACTTTGTAGTTTTTCTCATACTGTTCACACATAATACTGGTAACACAAGGTTGTATATCCCTGTTAAAAGTCTTGAAAATGTTTAACAAGAATTCTGAGTAATTGATGTTTTATCTGAAAATGTTATAATAAATAAATGCAATAAATGGTTATTGCACTAGATTATTTTGGTGAAATTTTCAGTCTTTCCTTTTTTTTTTTGAAACTCTTCCACTCTTAACATTAAGCTTCAAGAGGCATTGGCAAGTTTCACACCTTTCTGCATCTGATGACTGTTTGTGAAGTAGGTCAGCCTCATCTTCATATTGCAAATAGACACTAGGTAACACAAAAGAGATCAAAGTGGTTCTCAACAGAAATACTCATCAACATATTAGAGAAGAAATAAGAAAGCATGTGGCCTTAAATTAATTCTAACATTTTTTTCACAGAATTTGCTTCCAACCTTTTACTACAAAGTTGCTTATTAATATCTTTCCATGAAAAATATTGTCGCTTGGGAAATAAACTCATGCATTTTAAAAAGCATTTCTTGAATAAAGTTTTGTTTTTGTTTTTAATTCAGTTGCACTTTTTAATGAAATAATGGTATAAATACTGAAGGGCCATGCTTGGAAGTGTACTATTTAGATACAAAAGCCTCAAGGTCAGTTGCCTTCTTTTAGCCAGGCAAGAATGGTTTTCAATTGCATGTGCACAAGAATAGGAAAAGATAAATAATATCCTCAGTGCACAGTAGTCATAAGTCAAATTTCCCTGTCTATCAGGTCTGAATAATAGCTGTTCACACTATGAATTTCAGACCCTTCTTTGTTTTCTTCTTTATTTTTTAATGAATACTAGATAGCTATCAGGATTGTTCTGGGAGATTAATGCTATAAAGTGGTGTGCTACTAACTCCAGTTCACACTAAAGCCAATTAAAAAATCTACAGCAAAAACCTAATAAGTTAAAAAGAAGATGAACACTGTGCACAAAATGCATCTGTGCCCACTGTTTTGTCACTGAATTAGTCACCAGCAATTCCTCCTGCAACACTTCTGAAGTTTCCCACACTGTGGTATATTTTCAGAGCTTTCTGAGTCATTGGGCCAGGAAGGAGATACTCCTGGGTACATTATCTCCCTGAAAAAATGTCACGTCACGCTAAACAGTATTTGCCATGATAAAGTACATGCTTCCTACTGGTATTATTTAGATACGAGATAAGAAACACAAATACAGTTTCAGAGAGAGAAGTCAACAGAAAAAGAAAAAAAAGAACGAGAGAGACAAGAGAAAGATGAGAGCAAGAGACCCACACTGAGAGAGACAACAGCAAAATTTAATTTGACAGAAAATATTTTTGTTACTACACACGTTCAATCCATCCCTCTGCAGCATATTTTCAGCAAATCCCAAAAGCAGCAATTAAGCTATTTCATTTTTATTACTGTTCAGCTAATGCAGACTAGAAACAGACACTTGGGCTAGATTATGTCACCTTTGGCCATACTAAGTAATATCTCACTCCCTGAGCAGTTTCATTTAATGTATTTTGACTTAACAAGGGTTTAATGAGCATTAAAGTACTATTCAGTGAAACAGTATGAAAACAAAACTCCTAATTCTTATTTGTATTATTTGTGTGGCATTTGTGAATCTACTCCAAATCACATGAAGATAGCTTTATTCTTCTAGAGGAAATCAAGTACTCCAGTAAGATGTCTTGCTAGGTAGAGATTCAACTTCAAGAGGAAAAAAAAAAATTCAGTATTCAAGATCACAGTTATGGTTGATGGGATGAAATATCTTCTCCAGGTTAGCGTTATTTTTTTTCTTGCAGCACCTCTGCACCCAGTCTACTACATAAATACCAGTCAGGTCTAAAACCAAAGACTTTTAAAGAGGAACCAAATATCACTACAAACACCTCTGAGGCACACCATTTAGTCTAACAGGAAAACCATCACTACACTCACTACGTTTCTGAGGGAAGCTGGAGTAGCAATTATGTGTCATGTGAGTTTATTAAAGAAGTTCTATCAAGTCATCTCATTCTCAGCGTTAGGTTCTAAAGAATTTTGAGTAGGCACTGGAATGTTTTGTAACAAACATATTAACCTACACCAGCTGAAATTGACATAAGTAAAGCTAAATTGTCACACTTCAAAACTGAACTCGAAATAGCCATAAACAGTGTGAACGAGTTCTACCAATGAGCAGCTAGACCAGTACATTGTACACATATTAACTGTATGCGCACTAGAATACTTTAATAAAAGCTCTCTGAACTTTTCAGTTGAGCTGTAAGATTAAAAAAATGCTGTTTTCTGCATATATTATTTATGCTGTATTACTTTCATTATAATTTCTAGGTTTTCACTGACAGTCCTTTATACTTACTTTTGGAAGGTGGGTTACTTGAATTTTTCTCCTATATTTGAGTATCAAAATCACAAAAAAAAATCCTCGATGACAAAAGGAAAATAAAACAAAAAGTAATTGCCAAATAAACAAACAAACAAAGGAAAAAGCAACCCAAACTTGCCCAATCGGCAAGTCTAGCTGAGTGACAAAAATCAGGATGACTCCAGGTCCCCTTCGAGGACTAATTTCCTTTGACCATGTTTTCTATTTTTCTTTCCTTCTCATGACTCATCTACTTTGTGGAGTATACCCACTAAATAAGGCTTCACTTGTCTATGAATGCATTCACCTCCTTTTTATGTGTCATTACAGTTTTTGCACTGCGTTCCTTAATTATCTGAATCACTCTTAAAACAACTACACAGGCAACAGCAAATACAGCCTCACAGGAGGATTCTGGACAGAGACAAAAATTTATCATCGTGTTATATGCTACAGAAGAATACACAAAGCTTTAGGCTAAGACAGAAGACTCAAGCAAAATAATAACTGTTTTCTATGTTATATACTACAACCCATTCATTAAAATGAACAGCCAAGAGCATGCAATGAGAAAAGGAAGCCTGACTTGGCACATCATTGCTTAGTCAAGGCATCAGTGGCATTAACAACCAGGAAATTGGAAAATGCATGGATGACAGCCCTCCACCTCAAGAAAACCAGCACTGACCTTCAAAATGCTCTTTTCAGAGTCACTGCTTGTACTTTTGCAGTAATACAGTGCCCTAGAAGGCTCCATAAATTTTATGAAGTACTTGAAAAAATGAGTTAATTCATGGTCATCCTGTTAAGAGCAGAGGAACATGCATCTAGGATAACTCCTAGGAAAGCACTGTAAGCTCCAGATCAGAGTATGGCATCAGAAAAATATGGTTGCAGACCTCTACCCTTTAATTCCACTGGACTGAAGCCTTGTTTTTTTTTATAAGCCCAGTAGCTACAGCTGAGCAAGGCGGTGGGATTTTTTTTGATAACATTTAAGGAAACAATGCTCCTAACAACACTGTTCTTGACTGTGATGTTTCTGATAATACTTTATAAGTTTAGTCGTCATATTTTAGGAGCACTGTGGTATTGCTCAATATATATATATACAAGTGTGTGTGTATGTATATATATATAAATACATATATAATTATATTATATGTATATATGGGTTTAAAATCCTAAGCGATTTGTAGAAACCTCTTTACTGAGTATGAGAAATCTCTAATGAGTTTTTGGAAAAACAGTTCTGAAATTTCTCCTTCAAGTTAGTTGAAATATATGCTTAAGATTTTCCTGTAGCTACAGAAAATTGATTATGACTAAACAGATAATAAGAGGAAGCATTTTGGTAAATAATACCTCCCCCCCAAAAAAAGGAAACAAAAGATCACATTACCTACAGTACTGGAAAGCCATACTATTTGCTATAGTATTCAGGGCATCATAAAAATAAGAATGCTTTCAGCTGTCAGAAAAGCTTGAATGTTTATATTTGATTATTTGTTCTTAGCTGTATTTCACATGCTCAGTAGTTGCTACAATGTGACAAAACATCTTCTCAAAGGAAGAAAAAATACTAAGGTAATGTAGTACACAGGCACCAAAGTTCCTGGCTCAGTTAGCTGTTGTCCCACAAAGAAAATTCAATTTCTCCCACACCTTCAGCTTTCCAGATAGCTAGACAAAGACCCTCAGATATCAGATTTTGTTCTTATTTAAAAAAATCAGGCTTCCACTTAAGATGAATTTGAAAAATGTTGGTTTTTGTGTCTCAGAATAGTTTATCAGGGATTCTTTTGGATGTGACTGAAGTACTTGGCAAACAAAATAACATCTTCGTACACAGCACTGTCAAAAACCTTAAGGGAAACTTGTGGTAGGTACAGTGACAGGACTTCACAGAAGAACACATTTCTTTTGGCCATTTCCTACTGAGAGTAACACATTCTACTGAAGATTCTAATACTCTTAAATTGACATATTCTTTTTTCTAAGTTGCAACTTTTAAGTAGCAAAAAATTACTGATGAAAATCTTTCTAGGATCTGAGTAGCCAAATTAGAATCGCTGTCCTTCAGCCTGCTTCACCTTGATCTATACAGGACTCAGCCAAATAATTTAGATATGAACCATTCTCCTGTTCATTAGTACTAGTTCCTGATGCCTCTTTACAACAAATGTATCAGTTATGAGGAAAAAAAGTCATATGCTGAAGCATGATGAATAACCACTAGTGCAGAGTACAGACCAGACCTTTTCAGACCATATTCCATGGTCCATATCTACAGACGGAAAACATGGCAGAACAGATAAAATGAGATTGGTTACTTTCAAGAAGAACCTCTGTTACATTTCTGCCTTATAACCATGGTTTCCTGTACAAGCAGGGTATTTTTGTATTAATATAAACATGATAATACAGTGCTGTCTGAAGAGAAAAGGACAGCAGCAGTGGGTCACAAGGGGCACGGCAGAGGCAAACAGATCAACAGGTAAATGATAAACTTCAGTAATAAATTTTCAGAGACAGGAGGAGTACAATCATCATTATTGTATTCTGAGCAGCTGCCAGTCCTCATCAGTGATACAGTTTAACTTAATAATAAGAGATTTCAAAACAGTGTACTCTGCTGACTATCACACCATTAGTCATGCAGAGGGAATAGCTTTAGATGTACGCATCCATCTTTAGATGGATAAAACAGGCTAAGACCAAAATAAGACACGGCAGAACTGCCTCAAAGGCTAAAATTAATTCATTCCAAGTCACATTTTCTATAAAGGGCATTAGACTAATTTGTAATTCGTTAATTACATATTCTTTAGCACTCAGTAAAAGCGCTTGTTTCCAGACTCATTTCCACAGCATTACCTGTTACTGATTTTTAGACCTACTCTTACTCTAAACTCTTAAGATATCGCAGGCTGTATGTTTTCTGAATACACAAGTGTATTTAAAAATTAGACATGGTGTGGAAAATATTTTTTTTTTTTTTTACCACTGCAGTACTGCAGGACTTCTTACTCTGAACTGCACCATAGAGCTTCATCTCCATATTGTTATGCTACAAAGGCGGTTATAGAAGAATCAGTGTTTATTCCTGAGGTTACATAAAAGTACTACTTGCACAGTCACTGCAGAAAGAGCAGAAGGAAAAGATAGCCTGGATAGAGGCCTGGAAAAGATAGCCTCTATTAATACATAGATTGAGTACACTGACCACAGACTAGATAAATTAAACTGAGAATTTCTATTCTCTACAAACCATGGGTATTTTTTTAAATATGATTTAGTTTGTACCAAGGATGGGATAGAAGCCAACGCATATCTAGGAAGGAGACCTACAGGCCGTGGTGTTTCTCAGAGCTGCGAGGAAGATGGACAGGATGAGGCCTCTGCCCCAAGCAACAGGTACTGGAAACCTGAAGCTAACAACAAACAAGGTAGCTTTCCAAAACCAACATGTGCTCTGGGGAAAGTTTGTCAAGACTGTTTTCAGTTTTGATAAATCTATGCGTTGTAACAAAAACAAAAACACAACAAAAAGAAAGTTGCTCCACTGGCGTGCTCGTGAGGAGCTCTGCTCAAGGTATAACTATGTCCGTAACACAGATTGAAAAACAAGAGCCATACAGACTGTATGGTGCTAGAACCTTCCCTGTTCAGGTCTGGAAATATCAACCATGTCAGCTTACTCTCAGCAAGCAAAGATCAGATAACTCCTGTGAACAGTACAAAGAACACAAGTGCACACACTGGAGCCACTGCCACTCTTTTTGGAAGGGACAAAGTGTTTTACCATCTTCCTTATTAAGCACATCACACAGGGATTCCTGCACCCTCCCGTAAAGTACACTTGCTACATTTCACACCAAATAAACTACTTCATAGAGTGTATCACCAGAAGGCTAACCAACTCCATCTAAGTCTACCTTGGTGACTTAGACTGGCACAGGACAACAAGACTGTTTTCTGATGGTCTGGGAGGAGAAAGATGTTAACATACATGATTAGCTATTATGTACCATACTTGTACACTACTATACATCTGTAAATTTACGGAGAATCATTCTTTACACCTTGTACCTGACACCAAATATATCTCCCCATCAGCTTTTCCACAGATATTTCCAGAGTGGTAGCCTGCAGGTGTCAATTCATCTACAGTTTCTTCTAATCATTTAGAAAATAAGATATTACAATATGAAGTCACTATCTTTTCTAACAATTTTCATAAATTAAAAGATGACTTGAAGCAAGTAAAGGAAAGATGCTTGTTTGACTGCTTTGATTAGAAGTCACTGCATAGGCAAAGCCGCTGCACTCCCACACTGGATGCAGATTTCAAAATCATGTATGTTTTAATATCTCCCATCCTGACTACATTATATTTCTCATGTTGTGACATCCTTCCTCTCTTGCCACAGTTTTATCCAAAAAAAGTTCTCGTATTTAATTTCCCTTTTTTTTTTTTTAATACAGATTCTCTACCTAGCAAGCTCCCACATATAAGGTATTTTGTTGCATTTTCTTGTTTTGCCCCTGGCACTTCAGCCAGCAATCTATTTATGTCATTTCCCATGCTCAAGAATCTTCCTTTCCTACAGTAGCACAACTAATTAAACTTCTCTAATTTGTAGAAGCTGATACCTGCTGGGTTCTGAAATCTTAATGACAGTAAACAAACAGGCCTGTTTAGCATGCTAAAGGTTAGCAAAAGCATGAAAACATATCCTTTGCACAACAGCTAGGGAAAAGGAAAGGTGGTCTGTAAGGCAGCCCTGATGAGGTCTGACACGTACCAGCCCATACATCTGCACAGATGGGAGGCAATAGAGCCCTCTGATTCTATTTATACCTATATTCCTTGCCAATAAGGTATGAAAACTGAGTTTTGACTGATTTGAAAGCCTATATGTTGACACAAAAAGATAAATCCATGTAAAGCATTACATGCTAAATAACAAGATAGATATTTACTAAATGATAACAAGACTAGGACATTTTGAAGGCTTAATGAGGGATGGAAGTATACATATTATCTTTTTTTTTTATTATTATTATTATTATTATTTATCCTTTTAGATGTTGTGTTGAGGGACATGGTTTAGTGAGAATTACTGGAGGTAGGTGGATGGTTGGACTGGATGATCTTGCAGGTCTTTTCCAACCTTGGTGATTTCATGATACTATTCTATGATTTTTGTTAATGAAAACTATTTAGTTGATACACTGCCTAAACGGTTTACAAATTCAAAATGCTTTGAGGTCATTTATTTTTCATAAATTTTCTTAAATCTTTCTTGTTTGGTTACTTTACGAACAGGTTTAGGATAACCAGTTCTGGTTAGGCTACTTCAATTCTTTTAATACCTCTATTGAAAGGAATTTAGACTTCTGCAATAAAATTCTCATTCTTAAACATGATGAGGATGCATACTGAATATTTGTAATAAATGATTATTAATAATAGATTATTATTATACAAGTTATCTGTTAAATTATACAGTGCTAAAAACACCATTTGTTATGTATATTTATGGGATTTTACATTATAGATAATGCATATTTGTGTTATATACATTATTTTAAATTAAATATACATAACCTTATAGATCTTGACATACAGTACATACCGGCAGTTCATGAACATAAGATTCTGTCCACAGCAAGTTAGGAAAAAATACCTAGATACGTTTTAATGTTCTTTTGCCATCTCTGGGACAAGTAATATGAAAGCTAACCTAACTTCTTCTGACCTGTTAACAAGACCTCCTTTTTTCCACAAGCATTATGTATTCCACACTAATTAAGAAAGAAAGTGAAGCTGCACTCTGTAAGGCAGCCCGCTTGGCTTGAGAACAGGAGCTGCCCTTCATCTCCTCTCCAATCAATAATCCATAAAGCAGGGTTGAACACACACAGCTTCTCTGCCAGGCAGCCGAAGCCAAGATCTCAGCAGCTCTTCTAAGCCTTACCTCCTCTTTTGTGGTTCAATCAGCTCTGCCTGAAGGAAAACGTTTCAAACGAATAAAATACGACCCACATCTTTCTGGAGCACTAGTTTGTCATTTAGTCCCCTGCAGTGCAACATTTCTCACACGTGGCAAACCCAGATTTTAATGTACTTTGCATCAAAATATGTGCTGTCCAGCCTTCCACCTAACATGAACAGGTTATCCATGGAATGTAACAATACACACAGATACCTGTGTGAAGCTTCAGTTTAGAACTACTCAATCTACAAAGGCTCATTTATTTGCAAGCTTTTAACTCTGAAATGCTTTACAGGCATTCATTACATATGCCATGCCCAAACAGATCCTGGTATACAACTGCATGGTTTATACTTAACCGGACAATTTTTGTGGGTTTTTTTTTTTTTTTGCAGGCTTTTGTTTTGTTCTATTTTTAACTGATATACCAAGGTGTGGGTAAATCTCACAGGTTTCATTCTGAAGTATTACTTGAGCATATTTGACTTTTAAACTCTGACACTACTAAAGCTACTGCATTTGGCCTAAATTAACCATGTAGACTACTGAAAGCTTTTCCACCATTCTCAAAATTCAAAAGAATTTTCAGATAGGCATGCAAAAACAGAAATTCATTCTTAGATAAACTTAGGAGAAAAACAGAAAAAGCAATAACATGGTATTACTGATAAAGCTCACAGCTAAGAACAGCAGAATGCAATGTACTGGTCTGGCATGTTATCTACTACCATGTATATAATATTCTGTTGTAGGTGAACAAGTTTTCTTCAATTATTCTGTTTGCCTCACTTCATTCAGCTGTTAAACATAAACTGCTATGCTGCTGTTTAAAATTCTCAGGAATTCTAACATTTCTCCCCTAGGAAGGTGAAAATCATGATCTTAAATATAGAATACATCCACAACAGATTCTTGTCATTGCTTGGTTTTAACTTTGGTATGCATTTAACATGGAAGAAGTTATATATTATTAAAGTGTAAGGAAACTAAGATGTGAATGGTTGCATCTATAGTTCCCGTACAAGTAAATCTCTTCAATACAAGATTTCTCTGAGAGATGGAAGTGTTTTGCGCATACACAATGCATTAGCCATTGATAGCCTGGATTGTAATGGATACCTGATCTCTTCAACTGACACTGAAATGAGGAAAGGACAGAATGGGTCGGGTGAGGAGCAGTCTTTCAGGTCTTCAGTTTCAATTTTTAATTTCAAAATGTGGCATTTCAGTGACTAAATTAAGACCACATTTGAATTTAAATCATTTGCTAAGCTTCCATTATGTAGTAAGTACTACATCCAAAAAAGGAAAGAGTCACTTCAGCATTACATATACTTTCTAAGCAGTTAGCTTGTATTTTAGCTTATCTGTCAAAACTCCAGTCTTTACTTAGGAAATAAATTGTCATTGAGTAAATAAGTTCAGACTACAATGCCTGTTTCTCTGAAAGTCCTAGCTGAAGCAAAAAATAATAATATTAATGCAAGACATAACTTGAAATCTGGTACTCTGAAGACCAAAGATATTCATTACTACCATTGCTTTGTATTCTGTTTTCTCAATAGATGTCACTTCCTAAAAAGCCACTAATCTAATGGGGGATACATAAATACATCCACTGCGCAACATTATTTTTTTCACTATCCATATGAAGTCAGGTGTCCTCAAATTGCCATGACAGGCACGTGCATGCTTAGGGATACAGCTCAGCAGGGGACATGATAGTGATGCATGGCAGTTGGACTCAATGACCTTATGGGCTTTTTCCCATTCAAATGGTTCTATGTATGGTGTGTATATATCAAACTAAGTGCAATTTGAGGTGGAATAGTAATTGTTTTTTAACCTAAATTTCTCAAAAAAAAAAAAAAAAGGAAAATGGAATAAACTTTCAGTGAGCAAATTCCATACAAGAAGCAATCCAAACAAAACCAGATGTTTTTATTATACTTTGGTGAAGAGCAGCATTTTAAAAGAAAGCCACCTTTTTACTGTCACAAGCTCATTCTGCGACAGAACATCTAAAATTTCAATTAAAATCCTGGTGGAGTCAGGGGAACAAGGGATATCCCCATTTTCTACTGTTTCCAAGACACCTTGATGATATTATCTGCAGTCCAGCTTTGAATATCTAAAAGGGATAATTTGAACTATAATCTAACGGCAGGACTTATGTGTCTGTGGGGCAAACAGCCTCAGCATGCAGCAAGGAACCTGACTGTGGGAAGAAAGCTCCAAAGATGCACTTGCCACAGGATGCAAAGTTAAATTTACTAAAATTCTATAGCACGATAAAACAAAAATGAAGGAAGGATAATGTTAACGTTAGGAGAAAAGAATGGGTTTTACATTTCTCCACTTGAGTTCATGCTCATATCATTCTGAAACGCTTGCCACCAAACCAGTCATACATACTGCTGGCAGAGAAACACTGCCTTTGGGGAACTACTTCTATTTTTAATTTCTAGGGCATTGTTCTATCCAGCACACAGGCAAGGGGGAAATTCCTTAAATGAAAACTGAAGTCATTCAGCATTAAATGATTTCATATTTTAGCAAGACAACAACATGCTTTGTAGAAAACTAACTCAATCACCTGCATCCGAGCTGAAAGCAGTCATTTGCTCTTACAAATTTACCGAATTCAACTTGCTATATTTACACAGTGACATCATGATGTAATTTTACTGCAGTGGTAGCATGAAGTGTAATATTATCTGGAGCATAATTACACATGATGCAGCATCTATTTGGATAACATGGCCCCAGTATTGCATGATGAAATACTGCTCTGCTTTTCAAGATTACTTTTCAAGATTACTCAAAATATAGCTGGCACGAGCATACCTGCCAGGAGGGAGAACAAATCCCTTTAAACTGGGGCTGGCACAAGGAGAAAAACATTTTATGATATTCTATTCAGTG
Source organism: Oreortyx pictus (assembly GCA_036925125.1). Taxonomy (NCBI): domain Eukaryota; kingdom Metazoa; phylum Chordata; class Aves; order Galliformes; family Odontophoridae; genus Oreortyx; species Oreortyx pictus. The sequence goes on along the minus strand of JAUPFR010000008.1, from coordinate 13,976,850 downwards.
ATCAACAATTTATTTTTAAAAGTAATCATTAAAGAGACTCTGATGTGAAGTGACAGCAAAACAAATTTTCTTTCCCAGCTCGAGCCCTACTTCTCTCTCTGTTAGTTTGTTATTTTAGAAAAGATGCTGAAATCCAGTGCAAAGAGAAAAAGCTTTCTAAATAACACACTTTTTTGTTGAAAAAGAAATCCTTAGCCTCTCACCAGATACTTCATGCACACAGACACTTTCATGCTCACCCTGAGGGTGGCTGCAGCCCCTGCCCAGGTGGCAACACCAACATGTGCTGGCAATGGAGAACAGCAGCAGGACTCAGAACTGCTCTCAATGCATGCAGGGCAGGTGCTGCTTCTGAGACCTGCAACGGCAGTTCCACATCACTGAAAGGCTCTTGTCATTCTGGTCAGACCAATGATCCACATAGCTCACATGGTGAGAAGTGTTCCTCACCACAAGGAAGGCATGAAACTTGTTTATTTTAAAAGCTTCCTATTCCAAGTGGCATCTATGAAGCAGCCAGCTGCTAGGAGCTCAGGTTTTACAAGAGGGACCACACCTGTGACATTGGTACAGAGTCCAGTGCAACTCCAAGTACATTCAATTGTAAGTCCATATACATATACGCACACACCCCCCTTTGGTTCTGTGCCGGTTATCATTTTAAAAGTGGGCTTATTCCACACAAGGGAAGCTATCTGAGCCAACTCAGTTGGTTTCAGATGAGTTCGGTTTTATTTAATGCACAGAAGAGTCTACTGGAAGAGAATCCCACCAGACAAAAGCACAAATAAGAATGACTGAGAAATAATAAAAATAGCAAAGAAAAAAAAAGTCAGATGGATTTAGAGCAATCTAACCAGTGCAAGGGAGTCTGAAACATCAATACTGAAGCTTTTCAAGCCCACCATGCTTGTTATTTGCTAAACTAGATTAGTAGTATTTCTTTGATTCACTGCAACATTTTTGATACACCTGACAAAATGATCTACTATGGCCATCCACACTCACATCAATAAGAAGCTTGAAATAACCACCATTGATTTCTAAAACACATTTTAAAGTAACTTGTCTGTTAATGTTCCCTTGAGGAAGTTTTGTCCCATATAATCACAGCTATTCTTGATTTATTTATAGAAACTAATTTAATTGAATGAGTAATGAGATGCTCTTTTCCCAGATGGGCTGGAAAAGTAAAAGAATGTATGCATGCAGCTCTTTAGAAGATGCAATACTATTAAATTGTTCACAATAAATAATAAAAAATGTTACAAATGGCCTTTCAAATGTTCATCTTATATAGTTTCTTCCTTGTTTTTAACAGCATTTCACAGCTGAGACAAATCTAACTGAGTTGGGATCTTGCTGCCGGCAAGTAAACTTGCTAGAAGTTAGAGATACAAATCAAAAGAAAGTATACATGTGACGAAAAAGAAATAAACTGGAAGAATGTGAACCTGTAAAATGGCTAGGTGATTTTTGCTGCCTCAGACAGTATAAAGGACACAACCTGTTTGGCTGCCTCATTTTCCAACCAACCAATTTCTTCCCATTTCTCAAGCTCCACACACATCCTCCATATATCCAGCTTTTCCAGTAAGGTCAAATATTTTAGCCTGAAAAGTATTAATTCTGAAATAACTTTCTATGAAAAACATCTAGAAATAAGCATCACTTTCATCTGCAAGAGAAATCCTACATTCTCTTCAGGTTTTGGCTAGAAAAGGTCCAGCTGCCCCATACATGGATCTACTTCTAGCTCAACTAAAAATGTCTCGGCTGAGTCCTAATTACAACCTCTGTGAAGTACAACCCAAGCTTCACAACTTGCCTGAAAGTGGCTAGGGCAAGTAGAGCTTTGTGTTGCCATAGCTACACCATTGTTTTTACCCAAACTACCTACCTATTTTAAAGATAGCAGCAGTTTGTCCCCTTCAGTTCCTGTCCCACCTTGAACTGCCGTGGAGACACGCAGTCTGCTTACTCAAAACACACAGGTCTCCAACAAGGAGTAATTTTCACAGGGTCTACAGAAATAGAGAACTCAGTTCCTCCTTTCCTTCCCACCCTGCTGCCAAAGCAGCAGGCATTTCCTAAATACACCCTACCGAATTTCTAAAGATGGTGTACAAGTATAAATAGAAGTGGTTTGGCATGATGAAATCCCAAGGAGTAAACTGGCTCATTTTAACTCCTAAAACATAAAAGCAATAGTCAAATTGAAAAAGACAGGTCTACACTCGGAATTACTTCCAAACAATGGAGAAATTGTTCAAGAATGACAAAATTACAAAATAACTAGAAATTATGACAGATTTTATTTCTTTCCACCAAAACACAGTTCATTCCCAACAGTCAAAAGAGGGGAGTCGCTCATCTTCCATAATGGAAAGCAACCTGGTCAAGCCCATGGCTATCTGTCTTCTACCTGTAACCTCCATTTAAAATTTGGTCTGTAGGTTGAGCTCATTTCTCATGTTATTAATTCCACTAGTCTTCAAAACGATCTATTTGAGGTCTTGGGTTTTGCATGTTTTTGTTTTGTTTTTCTGTGGTTTCATTTTTTTCTATGAGTCTTCCTGCAGGGGTTAAGGATATTGAAGGACTTCCCGTATTTCGAAGCACCCCATGTATTGACACAGAAACACTGGGATAAAAATTAGTAGCAGGCACTTCACAAACTATTATCTAATGGCATAGGCTGGATTAGATCCACATGTTCAGAGGCATCACTTGCTGTACTAACGCAATGCACAAACTGCAGAGACCCAGAGAGTTACCAGCAGCTCTCAGAAACACTATTTCCAACACTGCAAAATCTATCCAGTGAACCAAACAAGGGGCTAGAACACCACTGAAATATTAACTCCACAGTTCACCAACAAGTAATTTCATACACAGATGATGAATCAAAGATAAATCTAAATCCTGTCTCCAAGGACCTAGTGAATGTTCATACTCCCTAAAGACGGCTACTGTAGGAGAGTATATTTCTTATTTAAATTATTAATAAAGATAGAATTATTTCCCAAAATACAGAGCTAAGTTTCCAATCATTATAAAGTTCAAAACCTAAGTGAAGTGAAGGAAAATACAGACTGAATAGGGTGATGCATGGCACTAGCAGGGAGAGATGTTCCTGTAGCTGGCACTCCAGAGCTATACTTTTTCCTTCAGACCCATAGTAAACATTCAAGCCCCTGTTCACTTTCCCTGTACAGGTTCACATTACATGTTTTGTAGTACAGGATATTGAAACACAGCCAATATTTACACAGTTTTTTATTTCTGCCTTTGCAGAACATGAATTGATAAGCTACTTTTTGTTTCAAATTTTGTTATTTTAATTTCACATGCTGAAGATAAAACTTATCTATATGCCATGCAACGAGCTAGGTCAGATAACAATAAAAAAAAAAAAAGCTTGGTTATTGAAGTGCCAACATTATATAAGTATCCAATGATGCATTTTATAACTTCAGCTGGTCTCCTGCCAGACTGATAATACTTTTGTTTTGGGTGACCTGCATAAGGACACCAAAGATTTAGGGATGACGTACACAAGAAAGTATCAAACTGCCATGAATTTGCTGTACACTGTGAGTACTCACCTTGTCAGCCAAGGATAATTTCTCAATAGGTAAGAGTATGGTACAGATGGCAAACTAGGAACAAAAAAGGCAATATAGTCTCTTATCCAGAATCTCATACAAATTCAAGCGAGAGAAGGTACAGTCACCACATTCTCAGCCTAGGTTCACTATGTCACACTCACCAACACAAGGCAGACCTTGGGACAGAAAATAACTTACTGCTTTTCACTCGGCATGTCTACATTTATATATATATATATTTTTAAATAACTACACCACAACAGAATTTTCCAGCTTGTCATAGAAGTACAGTAATTTCCAAAACGGCCTGAAAGTGACACCCAGAGAGAGAAACAGGGTCACTTATATATCAAATTGCTTTTTAAAAAACCCTTCTACTTTGACTTCAAGAAATTCATCTACGTTCTTAATCTTTTTAAAAATTTCTTGAATACTGATGTCATTTCAGTCAGTTACAATGCCATCAGCACTTGGTGCTCAAATGCCAGCAGCAGTGACTACACATCACCCACACTAAACACTCTAATCAATTTTTGCCAGGATTTCTCATTTTTATTGTTCTATGGCTCCTTACAGAGGAAGATATATACTCTCTCAGAAAAGAGTTCAACTATTCACTATCTATGGGCTTCTGGTAACATAACTTAATTTAGATGCAAACGTCCTCCACCAGAGCCAATTCTGGACACTGGCAGAGAAAAACTTTTGGTCAGTAACCATCTGGGAGCAGGAAAACAGTCCTAACTGCTTTATCTGCACCTGAACCCTTTTAAAAGCCTACCTACTTTTGCTGTCCATTGTTGTACAGACAGACCCTAGTACAGCTACTGATAAGAACAGCCAAGAACTAACTACTGATTCAACCTGCCTTTTGTTGTCAGCACTACCAGTGCCAGTCTCTCCATGTCCTCAGTGCATGCCATCAGAATGCCAGGAGTTATTATGACTTCTTCAGCGCAGTCTCAGATGTCTTTCAGTTTTATCTTTTTCCTTGCCCCTTATTTTATTCTCTCAAAGGTCCTCTTCAAAAATCAAAACATCACTTGCCAGCAATTCCTCTCTCCATATTACAGCTTTTTGTCTATGCTTAGTCTGACTATTCTAATTACTCTGCAAGACCCAGAGGGCAGACAGTTATGTAACATTAAGGTTTTGTGCATCGATTAGACCATTACTCAGTAACTTCCATCAAAGCACCACTATTACTTGATTTCATGTAAATATTTATACATTTTTATGTTAAATAGGCATGTTTAAAAACATTTTCTCAATAGCAGCATATTCAGTTGTCCAAATTTCTTTCTCTGTTCAGATCAGCCTTCCCATTTCTCCATAATTTTACCTTTCAGTTCAAGTAGTAATGATTCATAAGAGGTACAAAGAAAAGACCATCTTCTCAAGAATGGCATTACTGACTTCATTAAGAGTCTGCTGATACTCAGGCATTCAAGTGTACTTGTGCTAGAGGCTGCTGGTGGTTGTTAGCTCATAAGAAGACTGGCATGGCTGCTCTGCTTGCATTATCCTAAGACTGGCTAAACTTTTAGAAAAATCACTTTTGTTATTTCCAGCACTCCTCCTATTATGATATATTAGCTGATTTCAAGACTAAACAGCATGCTAACTATACTAAATATTTATTAATAATAAATACTTAAATATATTAATATAATGGTGATACTAATAATAATATATATTGATATATCTTAATGAGGTACATTTCTAAAAGTATAATTTGAGAATACCTGGGTGCTGCTGTACTTCCCTACATTATATATGAGATAGATAATGCCAATTGAAATCCTCACTGTTGTCTGCGTGACCAGGAGAGGGCAAAGTATCCCAAAGCAGTTTTTGAGTGATAGACAGATATTTCAGGGAACTGAGCTTAGAGCAAGCACCAGCTTCTGTGATGGAGACTACCTCTCAAAACACAACGAAATAGAATAAGTTTGACAGGCTGCAGCAATGCTGCTCTTCTTACAAATCCAAATGCACGAATCAGGACAAATTTATAATCAAGTATGTCTGCTATCAAAAATTACACAGAAAAGATCAATTAAGGACGGTATCTGTCCTGTTCTCAGGAAAATAAAATAACATATAAATAACTCTCAGAGACGATTCAGAAGATTTCTGCATGTCTCTCAGGTTAGCAGCTCAGGTGATTTCCCTCAGAAATAACTAAGATCTAATCTTCTGCCAATCAGAGAGAGAATGCCTAGAAGACATGAAACATCAAGCCAGAAAAATTAAGATATACCCTGGTGGTTCAGAGAAAGAGCTGCCAACATTCCTGCACTCCTTCAAGATAACCTGCAGAAAGTCAGCCAGGTAATATTAACAGAACCTGATCCATAGGTTAAAACAAGAAATTAACCACATTTTAGAATCATCTCTTCCAAGGATGGCAGTTATCAGTGCTACAGTCACAAAGCATTATCATCATTCAAGTCCAAGATCCCAAACAGCAGTTACTACATGAACAACACTTCATTTTCTCTAAAAACATTAACTTTTTAAAATTAATTTTAGATTATTAATGTTGAGCTGGTTAAATACTGAATAAATCTCATTTAATAGGTACATATTTCATATGTAAATGACATTAACACCTGTGTTGGTTTTTTCCAAGCATTCTCAGGATAGAATCTCACAAATACAAGTTGTGCATTTGATACTTAACAATGTTCTGAGCCTACAAGGCATGATACTGCCAACCAGGCTACGGACAGTTGCATCACTGTGTTTATATTGTATTAAGTGCGTGTAATCCAGCCAGCTTCTTAGATCTATTAGATCTTTTATTTTTTTTTAAAGGACATGCACATGGCACTGTTACAATGCCAGTGTGGATACAGACCTCATTCTGTCATTTCTCTCTTGGGATGGGGGGTAGTTTACTCATTCCGAATCATTTCTTCATTCTTTTACACTGCTGAAATACTAGCTGTACTAATAAGAGTAGGGCCAACAGAGAAAACTTGTAAGGGCAAGAGGCAGCAAGTATTAAACCAGTTTCAGAACACCCAAGAAAAGCAGCAGTAACAATCCAGTAACAAAGAAGGAATTGCTTACCCATTTCCAATAACCAGGGCTCACCAAATACTTCAAAAGAGGTGATTTCTAAGTAGAGATGCTTTCGTTGCAACTGCCAGTACTTAAATGAGGTTAGGGAGGGATGGACCTTGGGTCCAGTCCTTCCCCTTCCACAGGTGAATTGCTTCCACCTGTGCTCCCAAGGCTGGCTACACCCCTTCACCAGGTGCTCAATCACTGGTTCAGGCCATGACCTAACGGTTCCCATGCACCGGAATATCTCCAAAAACTTTCTTAAGGTAGTTTGATTAAATACTGTTGTGTTCTAACGATGAAGAGAAGTCTTCTAATTGCACTTAGGTTACTGACGTACACTCCAGTGCCACAATATACCAGGATAAATAGCAACCAAAATAAAACAAATGGGCTCTTTTGTTTGTGCCCAACTTTCTCACAGCATTCAGAGGAAACCAGTTTCATCTGATGTGTGGTCTCTTAAAGTGGCTTGAATGCAGTGAAATTACAGCAACCACTTGTTACTAGTTCAGCTTGTCCTCAGTGAGGACATACTAAATGATTTAAGTAGCTTGTTTTAAAAGGGCTTTTTTTTTCCCCCTCTCCAAACTTTTGTTCAGGTTTAGAATCACTAATTCTCAGTCTTTAGGAGGAAAATTACAAATAATGAGGACTGTGGAGAAGCTCCTGTGTCCCAGGTTGCATGGTCCCCTCAAGAACAAAATTAGTAGTGTGAAAAGGCAAGAATGGCATTCAATCTAGTGGCAAATATCCTATTTTTAGCATCCCAAAGTAGGATTTGGGGGATATAATTAGTCAGGTTGCACTGTGAATAAAAGTGAATTAACTATCAGAGTTAACAGGACAAAATGGAAGATTGCTGAACTGAGACAAAATTCAAATCAACATCAGACTTGAAAAAGCATGTATTTTAAATAAAGTACATTAAAATTCCAAATAATAAAATTGAGCTGTTATCACTGAGAAGAAAGATCAAAGGGAAAGAAGCATTTATGACTTCACTTGTGAGATTGTTTTTGTTTTGCTTTGTGTTTTTAAGATGCAATTATCTTTACTCAGTACAACTACACTTTCAAAAGGAAATTCTTTACTTAATCAGCCATCTCTTCTTCCCTACTCTCCTCCCCCCAAAAATTCAGAAGATTCTTAAGACACAGTCACAAAATCACATTTCAGATGAAACTGAGGAATCAGAATTAGCTCTTACCTGTATAAAAAAAGGAACAGCCCAGATCACAGAATCATATATTTCATTTCTTATTGCAAATAAAGCATATGGCATGTCCGCATATACATATAGGTATAAAGTCAATGTACATTAAAGACCACACATATATATAGTGAGCAGATACATAGGAATGCACTATGATATATGCTAGCTCATACATCCCCTTTACATAAAAGCACTTACTTAATGGTACCTACTCAATTATTAAAAACAGGTGAAAAAAGAAGTTGCCCATTTCCAGAATCACTTCAAGGAAAGTGACAGTAGGGTACACTGTTAAGTCTCCCTTTGCCTCATATTGCCACTGTTACTGTGGCAGGGAGAGCAGGTCAATGTGTTCTAAAACATAATCAACTTGCCAGACGTGAGTAGAGACAGAAACTCTCTCCTAATAACTTTGGCTAAGCGTATCTAACCAGAATCAGCTTACACAAGATCATAGGTGCTGAAAGAGCTGGAAGCATTACCTGAAAACAGGTTGCTTCTAAGATGAAATGGGTTTTCATTCAAGTGATTCAAAGTACTACTTGGCACACTGCATCTAAACAAAAGAATCATCACTACTGTCATCTAGGTATTGAGCTCACTTTTATTAGAACATATGCCATATGTCTGGCTAAGATGCAGCATATTTAATGAATGTATCTTCCCAGTTTCCCACAGCTAAAAATACAACAGCCTGCACTCATGACAGACTTCACAAAAAAGCTAAAGCCAAAAGATCCTCACGCTGAATTTCCCTTTATCCCTTTGAAGAGGGTAGGACATATGCACCAACTGCCAAAATGTTATCTTTAAGAATCACTAAGATTATCCAAAATCCTTCTTTGTAACAGAACTAACTCTTCACTACCAGAGCCACTTGTCTTAATATGTACATTGGAGTGTTCTACCTCATAATCCAAAAAAATAAAATAAAATTAAAAAAAAAAAAAAAAAAAAACACCTATCCCTGCTGCATATTCCTGAAATGCTGGCCTACTCCATTACACTCCAAAATTAATGTACACACTGCTTTTGAAAGAAGTTTCAACCTGATCCTTGCAATCTACCCCAGAAGTAGCAGCAGTTCATTTTCTTGGTTCTGGGTTGTTGTTTTTTTTTCCCCACTTTTAATTAGGAAAATAATATATAGACATGTAAGCACAGCTTTATAAGAATTAATTTCTTAAAAACCTCATTTTATGGTCAGTTCCAGTTTCTGACAAATATTATACAGTATGCATATTTCCATGTAACAATTTCTAATCATATAACCATAATTTATTATAAGACATTTGAAGTTTATCACATCTAAGACCTTCCATCTTGACACAAAGCTTCAAAACTATGAGGTTCTTTTACTTAAAGACATTCACTTAGGTAGCATGCCATTTAACAAGTTATAGGAAAGCTCCCTAGTAAGTAAAAGAAAATCAGTATTGTCACTCAGTAATAAGCAAGTCCAGTACAATCTTCTGAGTACTCCTCTAGAAGTGTATCAAATGAATGTCAATACAGCTTTCAGATGTCTGCAAATACTTAGGGAACCACTGCGAAGAGAGATGGAAGAAACGGTGTTTTCTCCTTACATATCAAGCCCTTGTAAGTGGAGTATTTCCACTGAATAGGACAAGAGAGAAGAACCACTGTTACGTAAGCGATGCTGCCACCCTATAAAGTTGAGAGGACAAATGAGTAAGTGGGAGCATGCATTTATCTGAACGAACCTATCATTACTTATACACTCTTGTACCAGATTCTGTTATTGATCTTACTAGAGATTCGTGTGAAACGTGCTTTACATATAAATGATGTAAAGTGATAAAACTGACTAAAATTTCTTAGAGCTAGAAGTTAAAGCATCACCTTTAATTTACTCCACTAAACAAATAAGACATAGAACTTGACTATTTTCTTCTTCAAAAGGTCAGTAAGCCATCCTTTTACATTTCTACATCACCCCACATACCAGAGATCTCAAGATACTTTGAACATCTTCAAATGACATTAACCTGGCAAAAAAGTCTTCTGCAGGCAGGAACCTGGCCAGTATTTAAAACAAAGCGCACCCCTTCAAAAGAAGGCATATAAATTAAGGAACTAAACTATATACTTCTTACAAATATATTTTCTTGTAGCTGGACAGAATAGCACCGTCAGGTTCAAAATACTGGCCCAAAACCTTACAGACTCTTCTACAGAAACACATGTATTTACACTAGCTGAGGTCTTCATTGCTAATACTCTTCATTCCAGAAACACCAACAGGCACACATAGATTTTGGTGGAGTTCTTGATGATTCACCACTACATACATACTTTCCAGCCAGAAGCACTTGTTGGTGGGGCTCTTGTGACTCACTTCTAATACACTTTCTTCCCCATTGCCGTGGTCCCCATGGTAGAGTGTCGGTGATTCATTAATGCACAGCTAGTCACTTCAACTCGAGAAGTTTGCCAAATGACTACACTTGACTCCTGCTAGTTACATGAACAAAGAGTGTTCTATAACTGTTCACATCTTAAACAGCTGAGCTCTGAAGGCAGAGCAGTTCCACAAGATTTTCCAGTTCACCACTCGTTCCTAATTTTGACTTGTCCTATTTGTGGGAGCTACTAGAACACCTTGCCTTGATATTCCTTCTCATTTCCAACATGGCCAGGTAACGGCAGACAACTAACCAAAGGAACAATTCAGAAGATCAACAGCACCATGAAATCTCTTCCAGACAGTCCAGACTATTGCACATCACACTGAATCCCAGCACTACTAACAGAGAAAATCTTAGTTACATTATAAAGTTCACGATGTGAACCAGAAATCCAGCAGTACACGTTTCATGTCCCCTAGCCATAGATTAGTCCGAAGCACAGATCATTCCTTTTTTGCCTATCATAAAACAGTATAAAGGAACTTTAAGCTAGAGCTCAGGAATTACTACTTCTTTAAAAAAGAAAAAAAATCTTAAATAACAGGAATAACTCCAAAGGGGCAGAAACACAGGATATGTACAGGTATCTGAAAAATGTTCAGATTCAGAACATGCTGCCAGCCAGGCATATTAATCCCTCTGGACATGCATATAACAATAATTATGCTGTTTATAACTAATATTGCTGTTTTCACAGAGAATGGTTTACCTGTGTTCCCCAGTTTCTGATTGCACATATGCAAGTCGCTCTAGAAGTCATTACTCCTATTTATTTGAATGGAGAACACAATGCATACAAAGAGCACAATAACACCATTTGATAGAGAAAATTCTCACCTGCAAAACACCATTTTTCATCAGTCACCACTATTAGGTATGCATTTTCACCAGTGAAAAAGAGCTTTCATGTTGCACTCAGAGAAATCTGCACCAGTTGATCTGACTCACTGTTACCACGGCTGAAACACATCATCCACTGCCTGCCTCACTATGCTCACATCCACTGTTTGTCTCCACAAACACTCAGCAAGCACCAGTGAATGTCAGTGGATGCCATTCTTCCCTCATGCAGGAATTCAATTCCACACCGATGTTTCATACCCACTTTCATGTCAGACACCATTGTGTCAGACTACCCCTCTGCTGCCATTTGTCACACAGCAACAAAATGGAATGGAATACTGGCAGGAAGGTTCACTGTCTACGGCCATACAACCAACACCTGCCTTTGATGTTGCGGGCCAGCATAATAAAATAAGATGCATTACCTTCATAGCAGCCCCCATATTTTGCCCAATGAACTGAAAATAAAAGGTGTCAAAAAGTACAGAATATAATATGCATAGAAGATTTTCAACGTTGTTGTTAGATTTTACTTTACCCTCACTTTCCCATCACAAGTTTCCCCCTTGTCCTATGTTTTTTCCAAAAGGCTTTCACAAAAAAGATTTTAGACACACAGGAATCAGCTGCTGTTTAAAATATTTTTTTCTAAGTTGCTTTCGTTTACCTATGATACTACTATTCTCTTTTATCTCAAATGTAACACTATATGTTAAATCTGATATCCTCATGTGCCATGTTACTTCAGGTTACAAGCATTACAGTTTTCCTTGCAACTTTAGTCAATGTAACATGCATCTAAATACGTGGTGTATTCTGTACTGCTGTCAGTGAAGACTTATGTCCATGTTGTATACTGAACAGAAGTCCCCAGAAAGTAAAGGTATGTCATATGACTTTGGCTGCAGTCCACCTTACACCCTTTAGTGTGAAATTGTTAATATTTGAATGTAGTACAATTTCTTCTCCCTCCTCTGTCAATCATTCACGTCTTTGATTAGCTGTTTCAGTTATGCACATGTGTATCTCAACAGATCTCCTTCACTAGTCCAAAACGGTGCAGCTTTCTCTCAAAAACTTCCAGTTTATCTACAAGTTGGCCAGCCCAGCAACTAGTTAAAACTGAATGCTAACTGCAAAAATTCTCAGATACACGATTTTCAGAAATAAATAGCTCATTCAATAGTAATTGAATAAGTTAATGCCTATATATTGAAAATGACTCACCTGCAAAGAAAAAGAAAGGCATAACAATACCAAAATGCCTTATGTTGCAAATTATCCTATCACGTTGAGAAAGGGAATTTAGCAGGCCTTTAGGAAGGGAAGATTTTCTGTTTTTATATTTTGTGATCGTGTTGACTTCTATTAAAAAAAAAAAAAAAAAAAAAAAGGGCTTCTAAAGTCCTGTATCCAGCGTTGCTCTTCCCTACTTTTAGACCCAATCATTATAACTTGAAGGCTGAATGGATCAACAGTTTGGCCATGCAGACAATAGAAGAGCTGTCAGCAGCACAACCATAAAGATGTATAGCTACATTTCACATACACACACAGAATAACTACCCTCTGGCCGTAATATAGTTCAACTGGAAAAATATTCAAAAATAGCTTATAGGATATAAAGGACAGGAACTTGTACATCCCATTTTGTCTCAAAAGGGAAAAAAAAAAAATCACAGCAAATATTTCTGTCCACACCCTCTGACTCAAACTGAAATCTAACGGAAAAGGATGAATATAAGTACCCACCTCTTGGGTAAGAAGGAAGAAAGCTATGAATCCTATCGATTAGTCATAAACCTCACCAGGATGTGAAACTATATAGCATGTCCTAGCTTCTCCCAACCCCACGACAGAGAGGATGTTCTCCAGTTGTGGTGATGAGTAAGCCACCAATGCTGCTAGTCTGTCCCATAAAAATATATTTTGTTTGTGTTTAGATACATGAAGGACTCAATAGGCTGCTATCAAACAGAAAAGATTTAGGATGACTGAATCTAGGCAAAGTTGAAGGCTTCACTGTGAGGCCCATTGAGACACCCTTCCATCCTTCTGCAGCTAACAGGCACGCTGGCAACCCACATCAAAGGAAAGAAAGTGAAGCCTTCCAATACAGCAGCGTGTGCTCACAACCCAGAAAATGCTATTCCAAGAGGTGTGGATCCCTCAAAGGCCCCAGACTGCCTCTGCCAGACGCACATGATTATTGAAGGATATTCTACATTGACATTAGACATCAACACATCAAAATCAACATCCATGTGTTTATACAAGCACACAAGTTCCCCCACTATATTAATACTTTCTTCTTCACGTAATCCAACATCCCTAAACAGTTATAGCGTGCACACATCTTTTCATTACAGACATCTTTCATTTTCCTTTGATCACCAAAGGCAAATTTGAAGCTACGATCAGTGACTACTGAATATCTCAGAAACTTCACCCCTGAAAGACAGCTATTATCTAAGATTGCCCATACCCTGAAAGGCAACACCTAATGCTTTGACTAACCAGCAAAAGAAGTTACAGAGCCTTAGACACGTGCAACACTGCATATAAGCAAATTCAATCCTCAGGAGCTCTGAGAGGAAAAAGACAAGCAAACCCTCAGAACACTACAAATTTGTCCTAGTCATTAATAAGAAAGCTATGCTTCAGCTGCATGTATTCTACTGAAAAATAGAAAAATATAAAAAATAGAATTAAAATAAAATAAAAAACACCCGTCTATAGCACCTGTAGGAACTAAAGAGTACAGGAAAAACTCAGATATGATTATACACTGCAGCACATGCATATCCCATAAAGCAGCAAATCCAAGATGTTCAGCATCTGTTCCCCTACCCAGCTTCCACAACAATCACATCTCATGCACGAAACATACTAAATTCACACTGACATGTTAAAAATAATAACAACAATAATAATTTCTTCTGTTTAATAACATCTGCAACTTTTCTGAGATTACATCTGAAAGCAAAAGGAGACAAAAAAAGAATACAGTCAAAGATAAATTCTATTTTCATGTGTTAATATTAAAATGCAGCTAAATAGTTCTACTGGTGATTTATTGTTTGTAAATCAAACTTCTCCATAATTTTAACTTTTGTTTCTGTAATTACAAATGCTATAACATTTAACTGTGAAATATACATTCTTAAATGCTTGACCAACGGAAAAAATAAAAATTAAAAATTAAATTTTAAAAAGCTAAAATGGGCTTTATCCCATCTTGTTATTTATTCATTTTCATACTGAGAGCAGCATTTCAGGCTGCTTATCCTGAATTAAGGAAGGATTTCCATGAAGTATACATTCATTTTACATTTACTATACAATAAGCCAAGCTATACAGATGCTACAAAAAAAAAAAAGTAATGCATCATCCAACACATCGTTTTCTTAGCATTACCAAGCCTATCTTTTGTTATGACAGCTGCAAAATCACCACATTACTCAAACCTCTCCGCTCTGCCCAGCTTTATATATTTCTTTGCCTTTTGCACACATCCATTCATACACACCCTGCTACACTGGCAAGCTCTGAAGAACCTTCCTTCCACACTGGCCAGGATGTTAGCGGTTATTTTTTCCACTCTTCTTCAGAATCAGGCTGACGCTGACCTGTCGCTTCCAGTACCAGCCTGCATCCTCAGTATCACTCCCTGCCCTTCCTCACCAAATCTAGCCACAGACTCTTTTTTTCCCCTCAGATCAGCAGAGAAGACTGGGTTGATCACACTGCAGTTATCATTTATCAACATGCTGTTCTCATGCAGGTCCTGCCATTTTCTTTCATTACTGGGTTAAGTTATAAAGACATACAAACTGGCAAGAGCACCTATTGCATCCACCATCCATCTCCCTGGCCATTGCAACAATAGAAACCGAAGTACTTCAAAAGGTAGAAGGATAAAATGGAAAGGGTTTACTTTCAAGTAAATAAGTTACAAAATCGCTTTAAGCAGAGGCACTGATAGAGTAACACACTGTACTAATAATTTATAAATGCAACTTTTGCTATTAGTTGGCCCGCTTTATAGGCAGTTATATTTATTTCCTCCCAACTGCATAAACCATACAGGGAATTTCATAGGCACATTTTAAAGTAACTCAAAATGTTTTGGAATATTCATTAGGCAGCTGTGTAAATCCTGCACACCCTGCCATTCTTCTGATCACTCCAACAGGAAATGCCATCCTCTAGTAGTTGAAACTTCTGCAAAGTGAATGTGAAATCCTATTGACGCACTCATCGGTGCAAACTTATGACTCAGCACTCTTTCACAGTGTAAACAGTTGCCTCTGGAGCAGGGAAGTAAAAAAATCAAACCAAACATACAAAGCAGTATTTCTTTTTCCTGATTTTAGTTATGTTACTTATCTTTTCTTATTCTTCATATCTGTTTAAGCTACTTGTCACGCTTCACAATCCTGTTTGCCTGTAACATTATCAATCAGAGTATGTCTGAACCATAAAATGCACAGTACACCAGAGAATATCTGGCCCAGTAATTACCCTTTCATTTCACTGATTAAGTAAGTTCAGTCCAACCAGGTAAAATAAATATTATACTGAACGTGTCCTGCAGGTTGAGTCTCTGTGCTCATAAGCAACTTTCATAATAAAAGATGACATACAGTGGTAGATTATATATGATAATTATAAAAAGAGACACATAGCATCCTTTAGATTCCTCGTCTGTGGTACTCTGACCCATGTAGCTTTACATTTTTTGAAACTTCTCCCTAAAATTCACTTTCAATTCACACAAGTTATGCCAAAAAATTTATAAAACATTTAAGTGAAAGAATAAAACTTTAAACTAAGAAGGACTTGCAAAGAAGGATGATTATGTACCACAGTTAATTATGCAGTCAAAATGCATGTTGTGCGTTTGTGGCTTTGCCTGTACTCAAAGACAGGATCTCTCATCACAGCGCATCAGTACGCATGTGTTTATAAACAATTTCATAACATTTAGGTAGATGAAAAAAAGTATTTTAGATTTTTAAACTACATCTTTTTAAGCAAACTTGGAAAAGATGTATTGTCTGCCTAGCACTGAGAAGATGGCTTAGATAGCACAAGTATGGTTAGTTCACTAACTGCAAACAGAGGCAGCTTTTTAAGTCTTGGAAAATATATCCAAGAAAATCTGTAGAGTAGGGCTGGAGAGTTTTCATTTCATTCTAAGCAGTTCATACTGAAGAAGCAGAACTCAGTAGACAAGCATTCACACAGCATTTAAATATCTAAAAGATCTGGAAGCAGAGAGACTCCTGTGAGCCTGCAGGCCCCAAGCATTTCACATTAGCATTGACATGAAATTAACACGTGCTGTAAGTCACTGAATTAAAATGGCAATTGCAAGCAGGCCAGCTTTTCACAGCCCATCTTGACATTCACCGAATGAACTTCATCCCCACTCTTAGTTATGAGGAGTTATAGGGTTCAGAGCCAAGAAACGTCCTTCCAGGTTCCTGCAGGGAATCACAAGCCTGGATTTCTGACATCATAAGAAAGTAAATAAGTTACGCCACGTTTCAATTACCAGACACTTATCTCACAAACAGTTAACTTCCTACATAAAGCTGGTAAAAATAAATCCTATTAAAAATACAGAAAGCCATACTGAATACTGCCAGTAAGAAGAGACTCTACACACCTTTTTTGTAATCTTGGTCGAAAAAGGCAATGCTTGTGTCTCTTGAGAATCAGAAAGAAGCTCATCTTTGTAACCAGGTTTATCAGAGTGAAACAGCAATATTCAACATGATCAGTAGCTTTTCAGTAGGAATTTTAAAGACACATCCATCAGAAAACCAGAAGTTAAAAAGCTAGCTGAAAAATGTAAGATGAGACAGAATAAATGTAACAGCAATGATCATGTCAGAATTATCAACTGGATTCAATTCTAAAAAAAGAAACCAAAATATGATAATTAGACCATAAAGTATTTGTGCTTCTTATATCAATCATCAAGCACACACCCAATTAGATGCAATTTTCTGGTTTACATTCTCAGACATCCTTTCGCACAATAAATAAGATTTCTGGTTTATAGCTGAAACCACACCCTGAAATCTTCAGCACTGAGACTGGTTTCCTAGGTTAAATATTACAACTTAACACTAAGGTCAACCATTAACCAATAGCTACACTATAACAAAAAACGTCTTTGAAAGTATTAGTGACTTTCAAGGGTAATGTTTGCCTAAAACAAATCACAGACAGTTTATAAATAAAGATATTCTCAGTTTCAAAAACATCATTGACAAAACATCTCTGCATTTCTCAGGCCTTCAATTAACATCTTGCAGTCAGGCATAAACCTAGTTGTGGGTCTGAGTTATTTTGCTTTCCTCCATGGGACCATTCTGGTAGGCAAGTTTCACCATACCTTTGGGCTTCTTTAATTACTAAGATACAACTCTAGGAGTGGAAATTTCCTGCAGTGATGAATGTTGGTTACCAGCAGACTGTGGTCAAAATTTGCTTACCAGTTTCATATTTGAGGTAAATTTGTTTTGAACCAAATCAAGATCAGTCTGGCCATTCAGACCTCAGACGTCTTGTTTTCTTAGTATAACCGCGTGTGGTCTCACAGCTTCACTCATTAAAATGCACCTCTTGTCTTCTCATTAAGTCAGAAGAAGGGGAAAAACTGGCTAAATGTCTCAGGACAAGTTCTCAATTTTATCTGATTCAATGATTTAGTGCGAACAACTCCTCCAATTAGGACTGCATTGTCCCTCCCTCACTTAAGCAACACCAGTTTTCAGCTACTGCAGCTTTATTTCAGCCCCAGTGAAGGTAGAAAGTCCATTTACAGTTTCTCTGTGGAAATAGAGCTACAGCGTGAATGCCATAACTTAGATCTGTCTCACACTTGGTATGATTTTTGCATGATACAATAAACTATTTGAGAAACTATGAAGTTAAAATCTGCTAGTGTCCCACACAGTAGTAATTCATGAAACAATAACATGTCAGTTTTACTGTCCACTAAAACCAGAGCTACAAGCTCTGAATGCACATTTGCAAAGGCACACAATGCTCTTAAAGAAGGATAAAAGAAATCATTCTCAAGTGTTCGTACACACAAAGAATTTATGTTACAGATGATAAACACAGCAATCTCTTATCTTTTGGTCTCTGCAGAACAGCAGATGCTACCACTACTATGGGAAGCAGGGGATGAGTTAGAGTCATCAACCATTTGGGGTGAATAGCTATTCTGAACAAGAGGCTCAAGACACTTGCAAATCCACAATAAAATCTTTAAGCTTGCAAACTAAAACTACTTGGGAACATTTCTGTCGTTATGCCACTCAAAAACGTGCACAGTATAGAGGCATGAATCTCTTCTATTTTACACCCTTCTATAGCTGCCTTGTCAATGTGACCCAACAGTTGCCATGCGGTAAGACTCTGCAGTGCAGATATTGCCATGGTCACTCTTTCACTTCAGATTTTTTCCACTACATCAGAGATATGTTTAAATATATATATAATTATATATATATTTAATAATATTTATATATATTTAATAATTATTATATATATAATTTATATATATATATATCATCTACCTTTCATCTCTTAGACCTCAGTGCTTTAAAAGATTTGACCCACATACCAGAGTAGCCATCAAAGTTTCATTTAATATTTTAAACCACTCTGCTTATTTTGTTTAAGTGATACTAGCTTTAGATCCATAGAAAGAGTTAAACATTTCACAAAGAAAATATTTGGGGTTACATAGCTCTCCAACTGACCAACTGCACAGAAATGCAATAGTTGAATGAACAGGCATACCAGGCTTCCTAATTACCTTCAAAGTAAATGTCAATTTTTAATTTTTTTTTTTTTGCTTCTGTCACTAATAGAGGAAAAAAGATATTACGATGCTTAATGATGCTTATATTTCAGCATGGGATCACAGCTGTGTCAAAATTATCTGCTTCAATTAAGACTCCAATCACCTCTTAAAGCTACTATAAGTAGAAGCATCAATATATACTGGCATCATACAGGTTTCTCTTCTTTCCATATTACACTACTACCTACTTAACTTCTCTGCAGATGCTGGAATGGGCTGCCAGGGGGGTGTTTGAGTCACCATTCCTGGAGGTGTTCAAGAAACATTTAGATGCTGTACTAAGGAGACTAAGGTTTATCAGGGAAATATTGGTGGCAAGTAGACACCTGGACAGGATGATCTTAGAGGTCTTTTCCAACTTTGGTGCTTCCTTGATTCTTTAAAATTTGAACAAAACAAAGCAATTTTCTTCATACTTACACTTTGGAATTATAATTGGTAGTTCATATTTAAGCAGCTATTTCATCAAAAAAGAATTTAAAATCCTCCTCATAATGCTGCCCTCCCAAGGGTCATGAATGTACCATTCAAGAAGTTGCCTTTCCAAGAGATGTACAGCGATCACATAATTGAACCTTTCATTTTAACAAAGTAGATTTCTGATTCTTATGGTGAACATGAAATATCCTCATTTTACAGAGATGTTTGTTTCCTTTAGAATCCCAGGCCTGTCTCAAAAAGGAAAACTTTCACAACAGTCCACTGGTCTCCAAATGCTCTAACGAAATATAACTGGCAATCTATTTAAGGCACTGTTTTGTTGTTTTTTTTAAATGTTGAGGAAAAATATTTTGACTTTGGATAGAATGCAAAATTCCCACTAAAGTCTGTGAAAAGAGTGTTTGGATGATAAACTGAGACCAATAATGATGTACCACAATCTTTTCCTATTTATACTGGATAAAAAGAAGCCAGTGGACACTGACCAAGTAAATGTAAAAATATTTTTTTCTAGCCACAAACTTCCTGTAGGCTATCCAAGTCTCCTACCCTCTTTGCTGCCATTCATCATCTCAAATGATGCAGTACCTGTTGTTTTTTTTTCCCCTCATCCTGCTCTTCATCTTTTAAAATAACCACCCTTAATGAAAACATTCCACCTTCTGAAGGTTCATAGCAGCTATTCTTCATTCCTTTTATACTGAAATTTTGGTCTGCTCCTAGCACTGGCAGTAAGAATGAGAGCCATTAATTTTCTTTGCATAGTGCAATTTTTCTTTCTATTAAGCAGGGTGGTGAACACAATATTACTTATACTATTGTTGGGTTTACCGGTGCCTGAAGAATGCTTTTAGGCCATTCCCTGTGCCCGTTCAGTATTCTGCCCTCCCTCTACAAGGCTGGAGAGTTCACCCTCCTACACAATCGCTGCATCTTTCCATTTTCTGGGACATAGGATATGCACATTCTCTGACTGGATGATTTTATACTCTTTTAAAACTTCACTTCCAGGCACTCCATTTTCTGTAGGTAGTTTTTGTTGTTGTTGTCATCATTCTCTTCTCTTGAAGAAAATAGCATAATACATTCAGAAAAGCAGACAAACAGTTAAAAGGTAATGTGATTTTACTCATGTTATATAAATCAAGCATGGAATGGAGTAGAGCTCATGGGACACAGACCAGAGAAAGATACAGGCATGCAGAAATGAAAAATGCTTTGAAGGTTCTTAAATAGTCAGAGATCTCCCAACTTCTTACAGTAAAACTCAACTTTACATCAACATCCAAAACTGGATTTCCTAGATTCGTTCCAAAAATTTCACTAATCATGTACAGTGTGCTTATTTTTACGTTTATTTTAATTGAACTATTTGTGAAATTTCATTGAAAAAATAGCTATGAGTACCTGAAGCCAAAATTACATTGAGTATAGTATCCCTTGCTCCTCTTTCTTTCTGGAGTGCTTCCATGTACTCTTACACAGCTGCTATGCTCCACTTCACTGATGACTGATGTTTTTCACACCCATACACATTTTTACTTAGATCTGCTGTTGCCCAGCAATTTTCCCAGCTTCCTATTCTAACACTCACTGAAATTTCAGCGGCTGCCACAGCACTGCATTTCAGTATTTTGCACCCATGTTGTACAATGATTCTGGAACACCTAGATTAACATGCATTTTTTTTTTTTTACATTTCTTAACAAGGTCACTCCTAAACTCTCTCTCTCTCTCTCTCTCTATATATATATGTTTAGCTACAGAATCAGTATTTTGTTTCTC
The DNA here is from genome assembly GCA_036925125.1 of Oreortyx pictus. Lineage (NCBI taxonomy): Eukaryota > Metazoa > Chordata > Aves > Galliformes > Odontophoridae > Oreortyx > Oreortyx pictus. The sequence goes on along the minus strand of JAUPFR010000008.1, from coordinate 13,955,561 downwards.
TTCTCTAATTATTCATCTCAGTGACAAATTTCAGATAATCTGTGAGAGTGTAAACAGATTTCATCTCTGGAAACAGACTGTTCAGGACATCACAAAAACCTGCCATTCTCATGTTTCCAAACTTGATAAACTCCTTACAGCTGTTATCAGAAGACTTTAAATACTTGAAGAATTAAACAGTTGACCTTTTCAAATGCTGGAATTTAACTAAGATGACAGTGAATTGCTCTGGACCTGGACTGCTCATGATAGAAAGCCGCCAGTTCCAGCCCAGGATTTGCTGAGCTTAGGCTGAATTCTTGGACTGGATTCTAAATCTCCGTATTTGTATTTCAGGCTTTGGCACACACCCATTCTTACCCATAACAGTAATAAATTATGCAGTTAAGAACTCCATGCTGATTTAAGAAATTCAGCTTATCAGTGACTTCAGTACAAACTGAGAGTTCTCAGGACATCTTGAGCAAGGTAGAAATGATTTCATTTGACTAAGACTGCTTTTAAAAAGTTGAATTGGATAACAACCCTGAACATAAAGAGTGTCATTTCTTTTCATGAAAGAAGATGTCATGTGTATTAACCTCTACCAACAGGAACGAGGCACAGCAAGGAGGTGAAGAGAAGAAAAGACTGGGTAACCTAACCAATGTTTGGCTGAGCAGTGGGCATCATCTGTGAGATAGCAGTATTTCATCAGAAAATGGTTCGAAGAAAAAAGAAAACTGGATAGCCACTGAATTGGAAAAATAAAGCAGCTAAGAACTGATGAATAAAAGCAGTACAGCGTAACTTCTTGGAAGGCATCTTGCAGTGCAGTGTAACAGTTGTTTTTAAGGTCTCTATATAAATATTTTCTAAATCTTCACTCTGGATTGACAAAGTTTCCAAGAAGTGCTTGTGAAGTACCTATTTAGGAAGTATATTTAGGGAACTGTAGTAACACAGCACACTTTTTCTGGTATGCAACCACATGTAAGAGGTTTAAGAACCTGATTAAATTACTGGTTTATTAGAAATGACCAGAACCTATTTGCTGATAGCTTCTAAAAATCAATTTCCACCAGTAACTGTTTTAAGAAAAAACATTAGGTTTTCCTCTTTGCTGCAACTATTGTTGTGTTAAACTATAAAATGTGATTTGTCTTTATTTTAACCTCATCATGAAAGGACAAAGTAGAATGCCTTTGCCATTATCTGGTAACTAAGCTACATTTAAATCATTAATAATTACTTCCTAACATTAACGTCTGTAGCAAGAGACCATCTTTCACACATAAAAAAAAAAAAATGATTCCATTGTACGCCACCAAGGTAATCAGAAACTCAATGGATAAACTGGAAATCAGTTGTTAAGTTGCTCACTAATATTTGGCTTCAGCAGAGGTTAGACTGCAGACATTTCAGTGCACTTGGAAGTCAAAGACTTCAGAGCACCTTTAAACTGCAGAGTACTGCTGATCAGCCCTAAGCCTTCCTGGCCTAAATCCACTCCTAGCATAACTCAGTTCAGAAGAGTACTCATGAAGTTTAAAAAGGGGTGGGGGTAGGAGCAGTAAGAGAGGAAGGTTAATGTTATTTTGATTTTCTTGAGGGAGGGGAAAAAAAACCTGAAGATGCCTATCTTAGATGTGAAACTGCTACACTACAACAAAGCACCATGTGTTTTCCAACGTAACTACAAAACACTGTGGAACAGCAAAGATTTGTTTAACATTAAAAGCATTAGCCTCCCATATATATTATAAATAACTATTTCAAGCCTCACTTTGAAATGTGAAATATTCTGGGGTATCATTAATCTACTTCTCATGTAAACATACATAAACAGCATTAAACCCCTTCAGACTTACGGTAATCCATCCTGCCAAAATTCTGCCACTAATGAGGAAATATAAAACAAACTCTGCAGGCAACAGGCCTCCATGTTCTGATGTTCACCTCTGGGGAAAAAAAAGAAACAACATAATATCCAAACATGGAGAGCCAACTCCTATGCAATTTATTGCCATTCTGTGTGGGAAGCAGCAACTTCAGACAGGATGAAAGAGAAGAGCATTACAGAGCAAAATCCACAAACATAGCATAGGAAGATCAAGTGAACTATACAGACTCCAAAGATGAGTGAAGAAATGGCCTAGAAAGGCACAGATGCACCAAGGTATCTTAAAAATTATGTATTCTCTTTTCACTCTTCTCTGTAACATACACTCCTATCACCTAAGCACTTCCCTTACTTTCACTCTAGTCTTGAGAAGCTGTGTTTAAATTTCCCAAGGGCTCACCTTTCAGTAAGCGTGCAAGGTGTTGCACTTGGGTCAGGGCACTCTCATATGTGTACAGACTGGGGAAGAACTCACTGAGAGCACTCTTGCAGAGACGGACTTGAGGGAATCCCCTTTTAGTCAATGAAAATCTTGAATCACAGTGAGCACTTACAGCTAGGAAGGTCAAGTGCATCCTGGGATGCATCAAAAGAGGGATGGACAGTGGAGCAAGAGGGACAATTGTTCCCCTCTGCTCTGCCTTCCTGAAGCCCCTTCTGGAGTACTGCATCCAGGTCTGGGGCCCCCAGTGTAACTAGCAATGGAGCTGTTTGTGTGAGCTCAATGGAGCGCCATGAAAATGCTCAGAGGGCTGGAGCACCTCTACTACAAAGAAAGGCAGAGGGAGATGAACTTGTTCAGTCTGTAAAAGAGAAGATTTCAGGGAGACCACACTGCAGCCTTATAGTATTTAAAGGGAGCTACTAAACAGGAAGGAAACAGACTTTTTACACGGACTGACAGTAATAAGACAAGAGTATAACATTTTAAACTACGAGATGGGAGCTTTAGGATAGATATTAGCAGAAAATTTTTCACTCAGAATGCGGTAAGGCACCAGCATAGACTACTCAAAGAAGCTGTGGGTGCCTCATCACTGAAGGTGCTCAAGGTCAGACTGGATGGGGCCCTGGGCAGCCCAACCTGGTGGGTAGCAGCTCTACCCACGGCAGGAGATCAGAATTGGAGTGGCATTAAAGTCCCTTCCAACCCAAGCCATTCTATGCTTCTGTGAAGTTCGCCCATTACATTTTTGTCTCTGCTATAATAGCTATTTCAGCAAATAAACCACATGAAGTTCTTAACAAATCTACAATGGTAAGAAAAAAAGAAGAATTACTGAAAACAAATGCAACATATTAAACAGCTGCCCACAGCTTTTACAGTCATTTAGATGCTAAATTCTTTCTTATTAATCTAATTGATTTGAGGGTGGTTGTAGAATTTATCTTCACAAAAAGATAAACATATCAAATTATTTACTCTTGCGTGCGTTCTGCAATCTATTACAGATATCTTCATCTATCCTGATAGAGCAGCATAATACATAAACTTCTACACTTTGGTGCAACTGTTAATAGATTTAGACATCTATAATGTAAAAAGAAAATATGTCTTTTATACATACAGGATACAGCTATGACCTAAGAATTGAAACATTCACAAAAAACAGCTATGCTGAAAGCAGAATTTATGTATTGCACAGAACTTCAACAAAATTTCCAACAAAAACAGAACTTACAAATTTACAAATTTACTTTACTGAAAGATATCCTTGCAACTACAGAGACCTGTCAGGATACAATGCTCAAAATAAGAACGTGAATCAAGCTTTTTATTTTCTTCTTCTTTTTTTTCTTTACATTAAAAAAGAAATTAAATAGAAAATAAATACTTTTAAGAAGTTAAATATTTATATTCTGTCAGTAAAGAAGATTTTCAGTAAATTCAACTTATCCCTTTTCCCATAAATAAAGTGCAGTTGAACTGAGAGTTCTGTAAGCATTCCAATTCTGACAAATACATTCTTCATTAAAAATGAAATTCAATTCTCTCCACAATGAAAAAGTCAGCCAAGATTTATGTAATCTACCAAGAAACTTCAAATCTTTCACATTAAAGTCTGAAAATTCAAGTAAAATGAGAGACAAATTCATGTGAAATTTTCATCAGGCTTTTGTGTTGTGGTTCCCCTCCTGAAAGAGGTGAAACTTACACAGTGAGATATAAAAGCTCAAAGAAAGAAGAAAAAAAGAATGAGGATGAAATTTCATTTAAAGGCAGGTAATGAGATTTTCTGAAGCTGAATAAATATCTAACCAATCAGATACTAGTGCTCACAAGAAGCTTTGTGCCCAATTTCCTCCATTTCTTTTAGACTCATGCCAAAAGGCCCAAGCACTTGCTCTGTCCTCATGAAACATTTCCCCAAGGACTGTCTCTTAGAAGTCTCCTATTAAACATATGCTCCATAACACAGGCAATGACATAGAAATCATGCCTAACTTGTGCCATTACAGAATCAGCATGTGCATTAAGGAAGTCTGCCAAACTACAGACAGATACCACCCTTTAATCTCTTCCTTGCCATTTCTTTTCTAATCTAATTCACTTCTTTCCAGTATTTATGCTGTTTACCTTTTTCATGCCTCCCACCTCAGGTAATACAATTCAATTTTTACAGTCATTTTTACATATCTATTCCCAGTGATACTATGACTGCATTTAATGCACTGCAAAGAACTTGAAGAACATGGTAATTTGGGCAACGAAAATGTCTGCACAGAGATTTTGTATTCTTCTTACAGAAATAACAGTTTCAGAGCAAAACAGATTGAGAGCATACCTTTGATTACTTTCACTACGTATAATAGTTTTCCTTCTAAACGGTTACACTATTACCCTGAAACAGTGACCTCTTTTAATTCAAATAATTTCGATCCAATTAATTTTCAAAGAAACACATACAGGCAGTTGTATATATTTTTATAGGATGGATTAATCACATGTGACTTTTTAACAGCAAAAAATATCAAGCAGTACAACAGAAACAAGTATTTCAAATGGAATACTGCATGAACCCTTTGACTTACAAGTGATGCTCTAAACAAACAGTAAATAATCTAACATGGATTATTCTTTTGTTTGTGATGTGCTACAAATTACAGTACAAGTTATATAATGCATTGTATGTTTATTCTGGCTCAGATTCTTTCACCTGCTCTCCCCTGGCACTGCTAACACTACCAGATGGGCCCATTTTAAATTTAATTAATTTGCCCTGTCTCCTAGGATTTCAAAGAAGTAAAGCACTGACAAGAACCCTGGTTCTTTCCTTTCTTGGTTACAGAAAAAGAACCTAGATGGAGATTTTCCTTTTAAGAACAGAATACAACATTCACAAATAAATATCTGGAGAGAACACATGTTGTCCAAAGAAGCTAAAAATAGTACGATCAACAAGCATACATTTCACTGGGAACCTTCCTAGACTCTAAAAGTAACCTTATTCTTTAGAGTCAGTGTGAATTTAGGTACTCAACAAAAATTAAAAAAAGCTATGAAGCAAGCAAGCACGTTCATCAGACTGTATATATACAGTGTCTATTGCATGAACTCTGCATACCAAACCACACAGATGCCCTTCTTGTATGTTTTCATTCCATCATGTTAATATTGATTCTTTCAAATAAACCCACCATACTGCAACTAAGTTTTTGTCTATTCAAAATAAAGACTTTTTAAAGTTACTATTATCTGCTTACATGAGTTTAAACTTCCTTTAAAATGGCAACTGCTTCAATGGATTTGCAAACCACATTTCCTTAGTTACCTCTAACTAACGAGCAGGAGGCTGTTAATGAAAACTTTGGCTTATTCTGATCATGGCATGGCTTTGCAAATACTTTGGCAAGCCACTACTTTAGGACCCCCTCCTCTCCTGTCACTCCTTACCACCTAAACTCAGAACATCAGATGCACGGGGTAGAAAATAACCCCTTTGTGAAAAACAGAAATGGCACTTGACAGGAAACTGCTTGGCTTTTGAATACTACAATAATAATACAGCATTCAGATTCTCCTTTGGGTATTCTGATGTTTCAAATGGACCTTTCAAGTTGCTAAGTCCAATTTCAAATACACTAGGCTTCCCGTATAGAGTGGAACATTTTAAAGCACTACTCTAGAGCCCCAGTAATGAATTTTCCCACTTGCAGAAAACACTGCTAAAACCTTTCAGTCCTCCAAATTGAGCTTCAATTGTGCTCAAGAGTCAACCCAGCAGAAGAATAAATTTTACTTCAAACATAAATATGAAGCACAGTGTGGCTTACAACCAGTGCTGCCACCTCTCTGGAGTCTGCCTGCGTATTGCATCTCTTCTGATACTAAAACACCTTCATGATGTTTCAGCTCCTAGTGTCACGCAACCACATATGAACATCAAGTTTTCATCTCCACAAGTACTTGCTTAAAGGTGCTGACTGAAGACCATGTGACTAATCAAAAGACTTGTTCTTCTAAGCTATGATAAATGAATCCAAATAAGCCAAAAAATAACTTGGCCAAATAAAGTCAAATACCCAGGAACCGATCCAAATTTAAAGACACGATGAACCCTCTACTTTAAACAACATTAATGGCTAATGGACTACTATACTCTTCAAACATGTAATTAGCTTTGAGATTTTTAGATGAACTGCCACTTCTATCAGCATACTGAGAACATTCTCATGTACTCATCGCAATCAGGTCTGTCAGTTTCAGAAGACATTATATACTTCCTACAGGAACTGAACAATAGCCTACAGTACCCTACATTTGAATACTCTGAATACTGAAAATCCAAGGTGTATTTTACAAACCAACAAAAAATTACAGTTAGACACGTACATCTGAAAGAAGTCAGTTTCCAAGACTAAAACTTCTTGTCCCTAAGAAAAGACAGCTCAATCTGAAACATATAACTGCTGAAAAGCCCACACTTCAAATGGTGCCTCTACTCCTCGTTTACAAAAGAACAATTTTTACTGCGCTGACAGTACTGAGCATTCAAAAGACAATTTTTACAACCTTCTTATACTTCCAGAAGCTTTTCTAGAACTTTTACCTTTAATTGAAGCTTTTATCACTATTCTCTCCACTTCTACAAAATCTTTTGGGGGAGAAAAGCTCTGGAACTTTTACTCTCAAGTTCTCACTGATACAGAGAACCCTGAGAAGAGCTTGCACACTAAACTCCATCATCTCTTATCACTGTCACACTTTTTTTTTTCCCCCCCCTAGATCAAAGAGGCAACACTTACTTTAACAGACTGTCCCAAAGCAATTTATTTTCTCCTCAGTCAGAATGTAAAATATTTTTATCCATACCGATTTATTACACTCTCCAAAATTCTCATAAGATTACTAAAAAAAAAAAAAGTAAGAGGTCATTTTGGAATACTTATACTGAAATCAATAGTTCTTTCACAGTCCAACCTGTGACATTTTAAGGCTATTATGTGTCATCCAAAGTCACAGACCTCACCAGAAACTTCGCCAGCCAGCTGGTTCACTGCCCCATCCTCAGCATGCAGCCAGCCTGGGGCAGCCAGCCAGGGCCGAAGCAGCCCGGGAACAGACAGAAGCCCAGGAGACCTAACACAACTCCAAAAACAATGTTACAACACAGTAACAGAAAGAGCAATCTGGAAGAGCAATTATAGGCAACTGCACACCTTGAAATGGTTTAAAATAAATAAACAAAAAAAATCTCACCTCAAAAATAGAGGAAAGGCAGAAACTTGGAGAAACCTAGTCTGGCATTTTCCGCTAAAAGCACAGTCTAATCAGAGACTAACTACTATATGCAAAAAGCAAGGTCTATTAAGGAGATATCAGAGCTTCCTGCTAGTAACCCATCAGCAGTTGCACCCCCAAGACTAGCTCTGAGGATGGAATGCAAGTGCAGCTATCAGGTGTGCTGGAGCTCATCTTCCTGCTTCACTTCAGCTAAAGGCAATCCACTTGGCCACTCCAGAAAAACCTAGACTTTACTTTCAAAAGTACACTCATTCTTCAGCTGAAACATTTAAGTGAACAAAGCTATATTCACCAAATGGACATTGAAAAATTAGTATTTCCACATCTACTAGAATAGAAAATAGATTAGAGTGATGCTTAATAATTAAGTCACTTCACATTCAAAACCTCTCAGTACTCACATTTTAGCCATGAAGTCCCTCCTGCCCAGTAAGAGGACCCATAAAAGCTTACACCATTTAAGGGAAAAGAGCTACCAGGTGCTGACTATCACAACCTGTCCTCAGTGCAGTCAGGTCTGGTGCTTTGCTGAGAGTCTCCTCAGAGACTTTAAAGTTTGGATTCATTAGCAGTGTCAAACCATGATCTCAGGACACTAAGTCCAGTCTTAAAAGACATATTCAAAAATATTGCAGCCAGAAAATCCGTAATTTGCTCCATTAGATTAAATTCAGGGAGGTTTTTTTTAAGTGATATGCCATGCAGCCTAGCTTCAGCAGCCATTAAATTTGATCAGGTACAGTCTACAACACTTTCACTTCATGTAAAAACATAAAGATGGAGTAAACGCCACATCACAGAGATCAGACACCTTCACAGAACTCATCCTGTAATCAGGCACGCTATCAACCAAATTAATCCTCTCTCAACTTCTCAAGGGTGAATGAATTCAGCATAAATGCTGACCAACAGCCTCAAGGTCTACCTACCATGATCCCAGCTTCCAACACGCCACCTCCTCAATTAACTCAACTTGACCCACCTGCTAATAGGATGCAGCTGTACCCCAGCTGATCAACAGTGAAGGATTTTAGTAATTAGTAAACCAACAGCTTTTTTCTCTTCTGTACCCAGTGCAAGTCTGGAGTATTTTCTGCCATACCCTTGAGCTATTTCAGAAATAAATATTACTTGTTACAAAACGGAATGTTCGATTTCTCCATGCACATAAAGCAAACAGAGAAGTCCTTGAAAATCTGGATTTACTTTGTTGCTTAAAAAAAAAACAAGTAAACGCTTCACCCTACATATTTAAGTATTTCTCTCTACAAAACATGAATGAAAATCCATTCACTCGTTCAACCACTCCTCAAAAAGGAATGCTTCTGAATAAACCTCCAGTCAATTGTAAGGCTGCATTTTACTTTTCCACACAGCTAGCACAGAAATAAAACTAAGGCCTATTCACTAAGCCATTGGTGCTTCTTACCTTAAAGCAAGCAAGCCTGAAGACAAATAATTACATGTACAGTCACCAAAAGCAAAAGTTTATACACAGCCATGTTAAAACAACTGTAGCCATAGAAATGACAGCCTGCACTGTTTACTCCCCAGTTTCAACATGGGAGCATTAAAATCTTGTTTCTGACTTATTCTTTATTAAAGCTAGACCTAAAAAAGCAACTGAATAAAATAAGTATTTTTGTTTAGGGGCCATGTATCAATCTCTTAGGAAAAGAAAATTAAAATTAGAGTATTAGATGTTAACGCAACAGACAGCACTCTTTAAAAGAGCTTTAAGTCTGCGTAACTTCACAAACAATGAGGCCGAGAGATTAGCTAGATCCTATTCAGCTTGAAATCCAGGATATGCCTTAAGGTCAACATCAAGAAAAAAAAAAAAAAAAAGACAGCTGGATTTTAGCTATCTTCACTGAAAAACACCTAAGTAAGGAAATACATTTTCAAGAACAGATTAACAATGAATCTTTCTAAAAACATCTGAAGTTATTACTGCCTCTAAAATAAGACTCTTAAGTCTTATCTTAAGTCTCTTAAATACAAATTTGGTGCCTAAACAGCTGTTTTGGGGAAGTATTGACTTTAGTTTCACATACTAAACCTAAACAGCCGCTGTTAGTTTTCTTTAAAAATTCCACATAACTTAATAACATAAATTGGAAATCAAAATAAATATATATTTTTTCCTTCCACTCCTGGAATTAATCTTATCACTCAACTCAAGGATATCAAGGTTTTCCTATTTTACATATCATTTAAGTTAACACTGAAAATGTTATCATTCAAATAATTCAAGCAGAGACAAACCTAAACATTTTGGACAGCATTTTCTACTTTCAGAAAATGAAGAATTCACTATATTCTAGGGTCACGTTCCAGTGAAGCAAACAGCAAAAATGAACTGAGAATTTTTATTGATCTTTACTAATTATTTTAGGAACAACAGATATAGAGTATGAATTCCCTTACTACTCATGAAAAGACAACACTACAACTTACTCTTGTAAGGAGAAGGAGAGGAGGTAAAGTAGCACTTAGGTCAAATTTTGAGTGGCCTTATACCAAAAACCGATCTCTCTATTTCAAAGACGTAACTCCTTAACAACATATTCCACATCTCCCTAAAAAATCACAACAAAGCAAATGTTCACTCTAACCTTATTTCACAGACAGCAGAAAAAAACAAACAAAGAAAAAAAACAACTATGGTAAAGGATTCAAGGAAACAATAGATTTCTCCTGAAAGTCTTAAGTAATATGAAAATTATGTGAACACAGAAACACCTGTACAATGTTTCTCGTGGTGATGAAGTCAAAAGAATTCAGATACGCTGGTAACAGAAGAAAATTAACCCAAGAAGTTGGTGAAAACTTCCCACCTAGTACAATGAACTTATCAGAACTGTATAACTAACACATCAAAAAAATTCCTTTATGCAGAAAAAGATTCGTAGCACATAGAAACATGCCCTGTGGCATTTCTTGCTAACTACCAAGTTCTCTCCCTTCAAGTGATAAACAGAAAGGCAGAAGGGTTCTGTTTTTTTTTTCCCTTCAGTCCTTAAAACCCAAATAGAGTTTCTCAGCTTCATTATGAAACAGTATTTATAGTAGGATAACCTAGAAAATGTAAAACATAAAACTGTTGATTGGTAAATGCACTATCACAAAGTGACAGCAAATCACTTGTAGCTAGAGCATTCACCAGGATATCTGAAAGCATCTGAAGTGCTCTACTGCTCTATACCATCTATGATCTTTATGGGTCAAAGAAGCTAATAACCTGTTTCAAATAATTTATGTCTAGCAGAATACCGTAAAATCAAAAGTTAGTTTGATAGAGTTCACAATAGAAAAAAGAAAAATACAAGGTGCTTAAATTATTCTATTTTTGTAATATGAAGGCCATCACTTGCAAATAGTTTTTTTAAAGCCACATCTATAACGTTTCCCCTAAGCTTAAAGCAGAAAATAAATCCAGCAGCAATCCAACACTACAGTTAATCTCATCATTAACAGCACACTTAAGAGTGAGTCACATTTTCAGTTTAACAAGAGATATCACATTACATAAGAATCTAGAAGATATCATGAAAAAAAAAGAAATGGAAAAAAAAAAAAGAAAATGGCATATTTAGTCAGCACTTGCTTGGAGAAATGGAAATAAACCTGTATTACAAATTTATTTCTCAGTATATAAAAATCAATAAAAATGCAACACAGCAGAGCCATATCTAACAGTTATAGCGACAAGCCTCTCAAACTCTAGCTCAGTTGTTTTGGTACATTACAATTGTTTATTATGTTACAGCAGTTCTCAGCAGCCTCCTGGCTTGGTAACGAGGTGTCTTTTTTTTATCCACTTTATGTTAGCAGTTCTGATACCTGTGCATATGTGGTGACGTTAAGTGTTTGCAAAGGGATTTCCAGGACTGACAACACATCCCTGTCTGCAGGCAAGCCGTGGAGCAAGAGACCTTTGTTGGTTCAAACAAATGTGCACTTATTGCATCCCTAAGGAACACGCAGTGTTCGTCCACGTACGTCAGTTTGCAGGAGAGATGCCATGACAGGATATTGCCAAAAGTTCACGCACACAGTTTTGACTTTTAAAGAGCAGTGGGGCTGGAAGGAGGTGTAGTCTTAACTTGAATGGAAACATACCTCGTGTGATTTTTAAATATGGTATCTAATGTCAAAATCCCAGACCTAATGGCCGCAAGCCAAGTAAATATATGTCTCTATAATAAAAGAAAAAAGCTTTTAAAAGCTTAAAATGTTAACATAAGAATCATTCGGAAAAAAAACAAAATCAAAACTGATTCATCTAGAACACTGTGAGCATCTCGGCCTGAGTTCAAACCAGTGAAGTTATTAGGATTGTCTCCCTCTATTTCAACAGGCTTTGGATAATGCTCTCAGTTTCTGTAGCTCTCAAGCCGACAAATATATGCAATATATCATCTCAAAGCAAACTGAGCTCAACACATGTCAGTGACAGCACATTCATTTAAACAGAACTACACATACTATATATGGGAATAAAGTGTTCCTTTCAAAGATGCAAACCTGACGTATTCTCACACTATTAATACCACCCAGATTCAAAACGGGCGTTTCCCGACCAGTACATCTCTGACAGGCATGGGAGATAGGTGTCTCCTTTTTTCATTTACTCATACAACTATATTATTGGCAAAAGTGCTAACAGAAACTTCTGCTACAACGCCACCTTCTCTAGTCACCTAAAAAGACCTACGTGCCATAAAAAAGCATATTTGCATTTAAAAACCACGGGGTCAAATCTGGGGTCTGCTTAACCCTGTGTGAAGTTGGTATAGGCTTTACTCCAGCCTTGCAACCTCATAGGGTTTTGCGCTCCTTTCACAGGGCAGGAGCAAGAGTCAGGCCATAAGCACTCAAACATAGCAGCATTCAAACCCAGCACAGAAACAGAGCATTTTGTAATAGCAATGTCACTTGCTGTGTCTTTTAAAGTCACAGAAGTGATGCACATGAGAGAAAAATACATTTTCAACAATTAACGTCCACACACACAATGCTCCAGCAATCTTTCCCTTAGGAAAATTCTACCTGAGCTGTATTCACTTCATAGACTTCTCGCTGGAAATTTGATAACCTTCATATATGTAAAATGCATAATTAAATGCAATGTCAGTAGCTATGTTTAAAGGAACCAAGAGGACACCCCATCCTCTAATTTCTTCCAAAATTTTATTATTCTTCCATCTCAATAACTTCTCTGGAACTTCTGTCCAACCATTTAACACTAGAACGCATCACTGCTTCTGAATTAGAGTCCGATCTTGCAGAAGTTATCACCAGCCAACCCTGAAATTCACATAAACTTCCATCAACGTGAGCTGGATTCCATAGAGCAGCAGAGCCAATATCCGCAGGTCCCTTTGGGGGGGGGGACCAGTGACCACTGTTCTGCATTTTGCCTGCTGACTAGAGATTACTGCTGCTACTGCTTAAGATTTGTCCCAGGAAGGACACTCAATGACTAAGATTCACAATCCACTTTCTTGCAACAGTACAGCACAAACATGGAACATCATTGCTTTTCTAATTATAATCATTAGATCCTGTCCCTACAGAGCTTATACTTAGAAACACTGCTCTCAAAATTTTCAGTGTTTCTGTATCTGGGACTGTAAATTGTCCTCATTCTGCATTCAGAAATCCCACAGCTTCAAAACTGAGTATATAGATTGTTGTTATTAAAAAGCTTTTTATTCCCTATTGCAGGCATCTCTTATGTTGTGCTAAACTGCAAAAAATTGTGAAATCTCACGGTTTCCAATCAGCACCTACAGATTTGCAAATGTGTGAGTTGCAAATTCTTTCTAAGCACAGATTTTCTCCTTAAATGTATGCTTCGCAAAGCCTTGAGAATTAGTATTACACTGCATCAAAATAACTTTTCTGTCAAGATTGTTAGGTTTACAGCTTAAATTCTTGTCCATACATTTTCTTTTCTGCATACATAACCAATCTGATCACGTCTTTATAAAATGTGAAATCCATTATGAGCTCCAGGGAGCTGAAAGTGCTTCCTATTTCACAGCAGACCAGCAGCCTGGCAAAGAGCCGTACACCCCTCTCCACATCGCTGCCTTCTCCACTTGTCCCAGCACCATCTGCAGAGTCGCCAGCTCCCCTTCTCCCAGTCCTTGACCCCTGTGCTGTGCCATGTCCCAGCTGGCCACCTGCGTGGTGGGACATGCGCAGAGCATTTACATACAGACCACCTGACAGCCATGGGATGGTAATGATCCTGTTTTGCAATCCCAATCGAGCATGTGACTGAAGGGCAAAACGCTTCTCAGCCCGGCGCTAATCTCTTGAGCTCCCAGTTGTTCATCGCCTTCTGCTAAGTCCATCTTTGAGGCAGTCAAAGTGAGGTTTCCACATGCATATTTAAGTGAAGGCATCTCCTTAGTTGTGTACCCACACACATCTTCTAACGCATTCTACTTTTCTGAGTAGATGGCGCCTTGCTTTGTGTTTGTTTCTTCAGTTCTATTTGAAGTCTTACTCAGGCATTCCTAGGAAATCAACCAACCTAGACATTTGAGACGCAGTGCGGTAGAAGTTTTAAGGAAATTAACGATTAATTTTCCAGGACTCAGAGGCCTTGGTGAAAATGCTTAACTTCTCATGAAAACCTTCTGCAGATATTGTACTTCCAGCAAAATTTGGATTTTTCTATTGAAAACAAACAGGAATGTTGGTCAATTTCTATTGCCCCAATCTAGCACTCTGTAGGCTATTAAATTTCCAAAATATGTAGACTAATATCACAGGAGACTACTGCAGCTTGTCACCGCAGGCCAGCAACTGCCATCTATAATCATGGGATTCATTAGATACATAGAGGAGTCCTGGATTGCGTGCAGGAAACACTGAAATCCAAATGTGGGCACAGTGACAGACACACCAAGGAGCAGGGGCACGGGGTCCAGCCACTCTCTCTCTTCATACGGGGACAGCCCACACTCGCTCTGCACAGCCAGCCTCAGGAGCAGGGTGCCCCAAATTTGGCTTTTCTCATTCCATGGCACCACTTTATTGTTTAAGAGCTCTTTCAAAGCCAGCATTGAGCATCATACAGTGTTTATGAAATGGAAATTGCCCTTCAGGAGTGTACAAAATGTGGCTGCAGATCCATAAAATCAAAAGAATTACAAATCGTATAACAATATTTAGTTACTCCGTGCAACTGTGTACAGCATTGTGAAGATTTACTTTCTTTTTCTGTATTTTTCCAGAAACAAGACCATCAAATAACATTGCTCACAGTCCTTTAAATGGAAATCTCACACGCTACCTTCAATACACAAACAGGAATGAGCTGGTCAAGGGACAAATGCAAGGCAAACAGAAGACAAGTTGTTTAACAGAATCTTTTCTTAAAATGCGTGTGTAAACACTATAGAAAAATAAACATTTGCCATGTTACCTAATTTCGTAATAATTTCATCTAAACCAAATTAAATAGAGTAAAACAAGGGCTTCAGTTGTAATGATTCACACTACATGAAACACTGACAAACCAGGTCAAGATATACATTTTTCTTTTTTGGCAGTCTTCAACAAATGCCATCTCACAAAGGAAGCACAGAGCCTACAAATCCCCTAACTTCAGCAGTCACTGTTAGTATCTGATTAATGTTAATGATCTATTAGTGTACAGTGGCATAAATTAGATACGGAGTTTCAAGGTGCAATGTTTATCATTCTGTTACCAGAAGTTTTTGTATTTTCAACTTAGAATACCTTGACTTTATCTCCACAAAAAAGAAAACACCATACCGAAATTTCATACCACAAAGTGTTAAACTGTTTATGCCACGATTTTAAACTCCAAACTTAAATAAATTTTAAGAGTTGAGGGAAGAGAAAGTTCTAAATCCTACCATGAAATTATTAAAAAGGCTCACATTTACCAAACAAAGTTGACAATCACCGACAAATCTGCGGAATGTAACGTTGAGATCAGAAAAGCGCAGGAAGAAAATGAAACTTCTTGCAGTGCCTTGCAACACATGGACATAGGCATTCTGATAGCAACTCTGTGCCCTCTACCTTTTAGTATGTATATAAGTTATCCAGCAAGAAGCCACAGATACAGGCATGAGAAAGACTTCTTTTAGTTCACTCGCTGGGGCCACTCTACACAGTGGCTGAGAGGATGCTGGCAAGCAACCTGTGGAACAGCACATGAGCTGAAGAGAGAAGGAAAGGTCCTAACACAGAGAAAACTTCTTCAGTTCCACAGCAGGAGGAGCTGCTTAATGTGAAATGGCTTTTACTAGCAAGTCCAATACAGTCGACAAAGCATGTGTGTGCTTTTGCATTTTTCACCTGCAGCCCTGGCAGCCCGTCCCAAGTTACCATGCAGCACAAAGCACGTGCTTGGTAACAGCCAAGTTTAAGGTACTTCTAGATGTTCCTTCAGCCCTCATACCCTAAACAGTAAAAAATAGCGTTCTCCAATAACTAGTTACTTCTTACCCACACAGAATTCCCCCAAATTCCCCATTTCAGCCCGGAAGGAATGCAGGATCGGCCCATGACAGCTCTTGCTCTCCAGAGGCCTGGAAACCCTTACTAGCGCACCAGACATGATCTAAGAGAAGACATCTACCTCCCTCTGCCTTCAGAGCCCTCTCTCCTCCTGCCCCAGGGACGCTCAGGGCCATAGCAGCTCCTCCATGTCTCACATATGCAAAACACTAAGATCTTGCAACCCCACGCAGATGCCATCTGTCAAATCACTCAGACTGTAAGAGTGGGAACCCCTTAACAACAGCTGTTATTTAACTAACAGATACATGCAGGCTAGGTTTTGAAGACAATTTAGATACGCTTTTCTACACTGAATAAGAGCTGAATTATCTTCTTGAACTATATTCAACAATAGGGTGCTGGACCAACAAGACCCATCAGGACATTACTCATGGGACCTCTGCAAAGAAGGCTCTTCGCTCTACTTTTAATTCTCTCAAGGAAAGATGCAGTACGCAATGACCTGTAGGATTATTTCTTTTTTTTTTTTTTTACGTTTAGGATCCCCTTTAGCACTTGCAGCTTTGTCTCACCATACAGAGAATACTAAATACACACAGAAGAAACTGAGCATAATTCTAAACGACTCCACAACTTGAAAACAGCCTTGTAGGAAATGGTATTTTGCAAGAAACATGCATTATCACAAATGCATTTTAAGCTTTGTCATCATACCTGTCTAACACCTCTCTAAAGAAGTTTGGGTTTGGTTCTGTACAGAATAAAAAATGTTTACAGAAAAGTTATACAGCCTGGTAAGTTTCCTACAGCTTAGGACCAAGTTAACAGCTTTTATTTATGCTCTCTCTCTTGCACTCTCTTCTTCCATAAAGGCCCAGTTCCTTGCAAGCATTCCACTTTCCAATGGCAGAGGAATGGCTCACTCCAGGCACTCACTGAGCTCAAGGCGAGCAAAGTGGGAGACCCTCATACCGTAATTTTGCTGCTGGTTCCCATAGGTGCTGGATGCTGTGTGGAGCCCTATGGAGTGTGCTTGAAGGAGAGGAGACAGGAGAAAGGGGAAGACAGCTCACACTGTACGTCAAAGCAAACCAGCAACCTAGCAACCATATATTAAAAGGTGTGTGTGTTTTTGTGGGTGCCCGTGTGCCAGGAATAACTTAAGCAGATATTATTCCATTTGTAATCCAAAAAACCGTGAAAAGGGAAGGGGAGAAACTCCAGCTGCTGGTCTATTCTGGGGTCTGTCAAAATCCACTTTCACAAATACAGAGCCTTAACACTTTCTATCCCATTTGTCTTAAACAAAAAATGAACGTCTGGACCTGGGCGAGCTCTCAGCCTTGGCTTAATGGAGACCTTCAGAGCAGAAGTCGACCTTACTACACTTTCTTTCTGCCAGTAATACGCAAAAACACAAAAGGCTGAGAGGTCGCTACCAAGATATCCCAATTAGGTTAGAGAAATGTGATCCAGTGCCTTACTTATGAATGTACTCGAGCACATACTCGCACCTAATTTTTGAGACGTAAGCGTGAGAGATGAGAATCTAGAGTCGTGCAGAACTAGCCTTAATAAAAAGACTGAATGGAGCGAGAAGTTCACCCTCATTAATTTCGCCGAAGTTTCCCACGCACGGACCGGAGGGCTCACGCCGCGCAACGAGCACCGCCGCCCGTCCATCACGCGCAGCCCCGGCGGTGCGTACAACTTCAGAACCGCACCGTCCCAGCGCGCTACCACTTCGGTACCCCCCAGAGCCGCGTCCCCCGTGTGGGCGAGGGGGGCCGGGGACACCTCTCGGGGCTCGCCCACCGCCGCCAGCCTCGCTCCCCGTGTCGCGGCCCCAGGCGGCCCTGCAGAGCGGGCGCGGAGCTGCCTCCCACCCGCTCGCCCGTCCGCAGCCTCGTGGCACTCCCGCACCGCCGAGAGGTGTCCCGGGCACAGGCTGAGCTCCACTCCTCACCGCCACCGGGAAAAGAAGGGGAGGGGAGTTACCTTGTTTTTGACCCCGCAGTGGCAGCAGACAGTCCACAGGTACTTGAGGGTCCTCCACAGCAGGATGATAAACAGTCCCCCAAAGAAAGTGACCATGGACGAGGCGAGGAAAGCCCACCACATGCGCTGTCCGCGGCTATCGCAGGGCACCTCCATGGTCACCGGGATGATGAGCGCATCCATCTTGGGCACATTGACGGGGGAGGAGGACGAGTCTGTGTTGAGATTGTTGGCGTTGATATTGTTACTCATTCTAATGCCGCCGCCGCTGCCGCCCGGGTAGGAGCCGCCGCCGCTGCCATTTGCCATAGCTAACAGCGAGCCGGGCGCCCGGGGGCTGCCGAGAGCTCCTCCCGCCGCCAGCGCCCCCCAAAAAGCCCATCACCAGCCATATTGCTGCCGCCGCTCAGCGGGAAAGGGAAAATAACGGGAGGGAGAACAAAAAGCCAAATGAAAACAAACAAGCAAACCAACCAACCAACAAACAAAATAACAGAGAAAGAAAAACGACCGCCGCAATCTCCCCGCTCCCTTCTCGGGAGCCGGCAGGCCGGTGAATTCCGAGCGTCCTCCTTGCGCGGCGAAAATAACAGCGGTAAAAAAAAACGAGAAGAAGAAGAAAAAGGAATAATAACGGCAAGGTAGTCCGCTCCTCAGCTTCCCACCCCTTCCTTCTCCCGCATACGCAGCCCCCGCCCGCCCACCCCCGAAAAAATCATCCACCACCACCGCCACACGCCGACGCCGCCGAGCGTCTCTCCGAGATCCCCAGCGCTGCGTGCCCGCTGCCGCCGCGGGGATCGCTCGCCCTCCGCCGCGGATCTTCCCGGAGGTGCTCTGTTATTATTGTTATTAGTCTTTAACTTGTTATTAGCGATACTCAGTCCCCCCCCCCGCGCACCCTCCTCCTCCTCCTCCTCCTCTTCCAAGTCCAGCCCCTTCCTCTCCTCTTCCCCCCGCGGTGCCGGCAGCAGCCTCCTGTGGCTCCTAATTCATCCTCCGCTGGCCCATCTGCGCGGGCGCTGCCGCCGCCGCCTCCTCGCCCATCCTTCGGGCTCACGCTGTCGCTCCCACACGCGCAGAGGCACCGCCGGTTCCCGCCCCTCCTCCCCGCGCGCCGCCGCCGCGGGACGCGCTCCGCGGGAGGCTGCGGTGCGGGACGGCCCGGGACGCCGTGCTGCTCCGAGGGAGCGCCGGCTCAGGCGGCTCTCCGGCTCCCCATGGGGCTGCCGGGTTCCACAGGCGGCGAAAGAGGCGTGCCGGCGAGGGGCCGAAGCTGCTCACAGGTGGCGGCGAGCGGCCGCTCCGACAGGTCCCGCCGTTCCGGGCGGGTCCATCGCCGCCGCATCCGTCGCCGCCGCCGCGCAGTGGTCCCCACAGCCGCGGAGGAGCGGGGGCGGGCGGCCGGTTCGGAGGATGTCATGACGCAGCGGCTAACGCACGGCGCGGCCCCGGCCCCCGCCGCCGCGTTCCCCGCGGAGCCCATCTTGCCCGCCCTGCTCCGCAGCAGCCCGGCGCGACATGGCCGGGGGATGCCACCACCCCGCGGGGCCGGGGAACGGGGCTGAGGGCCAGGCAGGGCCGCGAGAGGCGGCTGAGCTGCAGCAGCAGGTGCTCGGGGTGCGGGAGGGCCCTGACGGGGCCGGGCGGTGGGGAGTGAGGAACAGACGTCGGGGGCTCGCTCTGCTCTGAGGGCGTTCTGGGCTTTTTTTTTTTTTTTTTTTGTGAATGAACCCGGGAAAGTGTGGCAAACGGCCCCGGAATGTTCCTGAAGTTAACCCTTAGAAATAGGAACAGCGATTGATAGTGACGTAGCACAGCTAGGAGAATCTGGCAAGAAAATCTGGATCACTATCAGCTGCTTTCCCCCCCCCCCCCCCTCCCAGCCCCCCTTCAGATTTCCACTGTGAAGCGGATGATTGTTTATTTCTCTATTTATTTATCGACCTCTTCATTTATTTACTAAATAAAATCCCCGTTTGACACACGGTCTGCTCACCCAGTTGCCTGCATGAAGTACCACACAGATCCTTTCATCTTTCCGTGGGCAAAATGCGAAAGCCCACGTGAGCGTGGCCTTCCCCCAACCCATGGAGTTACACTGTTGTGCACAGAGCCACCGTGGCAAGATGGTTAGCTGGAAACATGTGCCAGGAGTCATGCTTGTTCCTGCAGCAGCCATGAGTTTGTGTTTTTTACATAAGTGACAGTAATGACATTCTTTGGGTCCTCGGAATTTTTATGGGTCGCTAAACCTTTCACCTCCACTTTCTTCTTTAATAACGGCATTGATGGTTTAGCACTGTGAGTTTACTGCTATGCTGTACTCTGGTGTGTTCCTTCAAGGCTTCCTCCTGCAGGAGGGTGTTAACAGGAGCCTCTGAGCCGAGAAAGTATGAGCCAGTAACATCGAAGTGCATATGTACAATTGATGAAACACTGCGTAACTGTATCCCAGGGGAAGACTGACCCTCAGTTGCATGGTGCACCTGGAGCAGCTGCTGCCAGGGGACTGCTGTAAGAGCGGGCTAGCTGGAGGACTCCAGGGTGCAGCATACAGATTGGAAAGACGTGTCACAGTTGCCACTCAGAGCCTCAGGTGGGCTGCCACCTCCCCTGGTCTTTATCAGCCCTCCCTGCAGTTAGAAAGCCACAACAGGGACAGTGTCATGATGACCAGTTACACACCTGGGGACCTAAACCCAATCCCAGTGTCTCTTTCCTCTGGGTTCAGGGGGTGCCCGTCCCATCACAGTTGCACATCTGTAAGTCCATTCATCCACCAGCAAACCATGGAATGAGGACAGGACATCAGAATGCAGCCTGTCAATGCCTGATCTTCAGAAGGGCTGCAGGTGCTCGCGGATGCCCTTACAGCTGAGCAGAAACCTGAGCCACAGTATTGTACGCATAGATACAAATGATGGTCCCAAAGTATTGCTGGGCTCAAGCAAGCCAAGTGCACTGAAGACTACATTCTCAAATAATTTGCTTTGAACACGTTTATACAACATCTACAGGCTTAGATAGAGATAGGAGGTTTATTGTGAGCACCTGTACAAAACCCTGGCTGAAGTTCTGCTACTCAAACATTCATATTCTAACCAACCAGTACATGTATCAGGACTTGTAGTTCAGAAATGTCGCACTGTATACCAGGGAGTGATCTGTGCTGTCTAAGTGAACTCCTGTTATTTATGTAAACAGGCCTCAATATAATGCAAATATTTATGATGAAACTCACACAAAAACTGATTGATGCCTGACGAGGCATTGTCACAGAGAAGTTTGCTTACTGTAAGCTGTCTGCTAAAGGCAAAGTATATATAAAGGAGGAGATTTCGTATTTTGCTCTCAGATTCATAGGTGGAGATACTTACTTGAGTAAGTAACACCAAGTTAAGTACCAAAGGAGACTGCTCCCTGTGGTTAAGTAAAGGACTGTTTTCTGGTGTACTTTTTATAAAAGTGTGGTTTAAAAAACCCACTGGAGCTGACTGCTCCAGCTGCAGTGCTAACACCTGCATTTCACACTGCATGCAGAGCAAACCAGGTTTTCCAGCTACGTTTCCTGGAGCAATCTATTCTCAATAAATACAAAATTTACACTGATTAGTCTTCTATTTACTATTTCAACACAATAGCTCCAGATTTACTTATTTAACTGAATAATATTTACGGAACGTAATGAGCACCGTGTTTAGCTGTGGGGTTTTTTTTTGTTGGGTTTTTTTTTTCTTTTTTTTTTTCCTGTTCCTGCCATACACCATTGTCTGGGACACAATCATGTCAGCTTGATTCAAATCTGGAGAGTTTGGTTCTGGAGAGTATTTTAGCAGCAAGAAAATTACTCCTCTT
The DNA here is from genome assembly GCA_036925125.1 of Oreortyx pictus. Classification (NCBI taxonomy): domain Eukaryota; kingdom Metazoa; phylum Chordata; class Aves; order Galliformes; family Odontophoridae; genus Oreortyx; species Oreortyx pictus. The sequence goes on along the minus strand of JAUPFR010000008.1, from coordinate 13,933,560 downwards.
TATGTAAAATAGTTCCCTCTTGTGGATATTTCGTGCACAGTATCACACAGAAAGTATTTAAAATATTCATCCAACCAGGATCTTTGCAATTAAAATAAAGAAAGACCTCCATTCAGCGATGATCTCAGCACACAAGACAAACTTCTTGTTAGCAGTTGCACATTTAGCTGAAGAAGAACAAACTGTTGTGTTTAATCGGACATATTTGACCTGCAAAATTGCTTGTTATCAATAACAGTTTAATTCATTACCATAAACACGACAAAGCTGAAGTTGTATACCAGCACCTGTATGAGCCAAGTATAAATCAGAGAAGTTCGGTTGATTGTTTGGATGTGAGAAACCTTCACATTAAAATAAAGAAAATCATAATTAAAAAAGAAGGAAATAAAGAACTATAAAGAAAGGAGATAATAACAGCAGAGCAGTAAGGATTAGCAAGAGTCCCTGAACTAATTAATGAAGACAGAGAAATTCGTTGCAATGACAGATTTTACATCAAAACTGAAGAACCCAAGCAAGTATGTAAGAGATACAGCTTCACTGGTGACACAAGGTATTAATGTGGGACGATGGTTTAAAAGCACATATGAATGGAGTAACCACATAAAATACATGTGTTCTCTAAATGATGACCACAAAACTCAATGAATATTCCTTTTTGTTAGGAAATGAGCTGTGGGAGACCAAAGACCTAGTCCCCTGTTTTGCCAGTAGGCATCTGGTCTAACTCAGTCTGGGGAAAGGATGGAAAGTACAGCATGGCATTAGCATGTTATTATCTTGAAGGAAAATGATAAATAAATAAATTAAAATTAAAAGAATCTTCTGATAGAGTGCAATGTACTGTAAACTTCTTCACCACAATTTTTTCATGTTTATGTTTAAAATCTTCCCATTTGCTTAAAGATACAAAGTAGATGTTGAAAAAGCAGCTTAAGGTAAACATTTACGAGGTAAACCTTTGAACATTCCAAAAATCAGGTATTTATTTATTCTCTACGAGACCAGGCTTTGGGTTGCTACTTGAACAGTCTTTTTATAGGATGCATTGTTTTTACCTCCTTTGGTAATGTCACTGGCCTAAACAGTTAGCATTTGTGACCAACACTCTCCTTCTTTAAATTTTTGTTATCATAGCAGGATGAACTGTTGGCTTTTATATAACTTCAATAACTGTGGCAGAGGAAGAACTTACACACAGAAATACACGGAAATGATAATAAAAATTGTTTACTAGTCTACAGGCATGACCTGTGTTACTGAGCTCAGTAGGAAATTTGTTCTTGACCTCAAAAAATGCAATATCAGCTAGAACCAGACTTTACATACACAGATGCTTTGCATAATTAATTATGAGCCCTGTTTTAAGAGTATTCCTTACCATTGATAGTTTGTCCTGGGAGAAGGGTAAAAAAAATAAGACTTCTAGTGATTAGACAGGTACAGAACAAACAGCATGAGTTAATTCTGAGGGATTTGTGATTTATGGAAAATGTTTGCTCTCTGTGATGCTGAAGAAGACCCCTGCTGCTGTAAAATAGCCATAAGTGTGGATCTGCCTCCTTACCCTTGAAGAATCTAAAGTGGAAATTTTTTCCGGAGGTGATAATGATGTGCATAGAAAAGTAGCGTGACCACATATAGCTATATATTTGTATATGACAAATGATTATCATTTGTTCTTCCTATAGAATTAAGACAAACTATTTCAGCACATATTAATCAACAATCTCGTGTAGCTTATTTTGCATATCTCCAATCCCCTTTCAAAGACTGAAGTACATATTTAGCACCTTCTTATCAAAGCACTTTGCAAATACAAATACATTCAACTTCATCACATCTCTCTGTAACAGTATACGTGAACACTATTTTTGGCAGCAAGATTATATAACGATTTCCTTGAATTAGTTAAAACTTTGGTATTGAAATCTATTTTGGCACTTAAGCCTGACAGAATCCTCCAGCTGGCAGGACAAAGACATACCTCAGCAGAATGTTTTAATGGGTTGCCCAATCATTCAGAGCAATCACCTCCAGAATACTGGAACTCTCACACTCAGTCCAGATAAATAAAAAATTAAAGAAACTGCCCTATTCATATTAATCCATTCAGTATGAATATAAATTAAATAAGTTTGTATTTGCAAATACAGAGTATTTGCCCTTGGCTTTTCCTCTTCTTCCCTTCCCTTCCCTTCCTTTCCCTTCCCTTCCCTTCCCTTCCCTTCCCTTCCCTTCCCTTCCCTTCCCTTCCCTTCCCTTCCCTTCCCTTCCCTTCCCTTCCCTTCCCTTCCCTTCCCTTCCCTTCCCTTCCCTTCCCTTCCCTTCCCTTCCCTTCCCTTCCCTTCCCTTCCCTTCCCTTCCCTTCCCCCTAATATATTGTTCATTATCTGGTTCTTTCAATGAGCCCTAAACATTCTTTCTTGTCCTCAGCTTTCCCTTACCAAATGATCTGAGCCATGCAATATTTGCTAAAAGCAACATTTGCTGCCAATAAGAGCATTTCAAACTGGAATATAAGTATACTTTATGCCTTAGTTGAATGTTTAGAAGACATCTGAAAAGAGGTGACAACAGAAGTGATACCTCCTGAGCTCTGCAAGTGCTTTTAATAAATATCAGTCCACACACATAAAGGGACTCTTGGCTTCTTAAAATCTGAGAGTGTTTATTACTACTGGTACCAATGACTTTCCTTCCAGCCAGGGATTTTGTCCCAGGGGAATAGAAATCAGAAAGTCATAAGAAGGTATTCTATTTGAAAGATCATTGACTGTACAGCTCTGCTTAGATTTTACGAAGTATTAGCACCTATAAAAACACCACCACCACCAACAGTAACAACAAGCAGAGATGAAGACAGAAAATACAGAAGAAGGACTGTGATTCACCAGTTTTTCACTCCCACAGCTAGGTGAAATGGGTTGTTTTTTCAGCACAAGTAGTATGTGCTTTATAGAAAGCTGTGTCACTTTGACATATGAAAGTATTCAAACATCACTGTAAAGATTCCTTTTCCAAATGAATAATTTAATTGGATGAGCACGCACTGCATGCTGAGGAACAGGACTCTAAAGTGTTGCTGTGTAAGATACTTTAGGAGGAGGAGAATGATCTGGTCTGTTACAATAGAAAAGTGCTATCCTGAAGACTGAAGAGGAGGAAGAACTGTTAAACCCAAGGAGGCTAATTATGTAACAAAGGAGATACAGGAATATCACAGTGAAATAATGCATCAAAACAATATACAGAACAAATCAAATAAGGTGCAAAAAGACCTTACGTCATTGGTTAGCTTTCTTCTCAGTGGGCCTTGACATCCATCTAATTAATGGAAAGAGAAGAAACAAACCGTTCACTCTGCCCTGAACATTAGGAAAGAACATCAGAGAACGAGTAATGTGCAAACAGCCAGCAGGGTAAAAATTCTCTGACCTTACTTCTGTCACTTACGTTGTGTCGTATTCAATCAGGATGGCCACATCACCCTGTAAATTCAACAGTGTAATGCCAGGACTTCATTCTGCACTCGCATGCAGCTTTGATCTTTGTACCAGTGTTGGCACCCTTTGGTGCTTCCAGATAGGCACAGAAAATTCTGATGACGAATGCACCGAACATTATTGTAATACAACAAATATCTAAGTCCTCTCTATGCGCTACCATCACAGAAACACCAAATGGTGCGAGTGTGTCTCCCATCTCTTAGCACAGCTTCTGACAGCAGTGTTCCCACTGTGACTGTAGCTACAAGTAAAGCATTCCTAAGCTACTCAGGATTGCCATAGTGATCACGAAGACAAATGAATTTTTTTTAATGTAATTAACTTGGAGGGGTATACGGTTATTGTATCGTCTTCTAATATTTGCCATTCATTATACATGATACCTTGCACGCTGAAAGCGCATAGGCCAGATAGCTTTATGTCATTGCTCCTAGGAACCGTTTAACTTTGACTCCATCCTTTCTAACATATTACTAGAATAGAAGGTTGGAAAAAGGCATTTTCTTTAGCCTTACAATTTGTTTAGAAATGCCTGTTTGCACTAGGCAATCCTCTATCAAGTCCGGCAGCCAACTGTGCCACGTTGCATTGCAGAGAGATGCTGCCGGCAGGATCAGTCCCTGCCATAGTAACACTGCCCTAAAAGCAGCTGCTAGCCTTCATGTGCTGTAGGGTTCGTAAGTCTGTGGTATACAATTAAAAAATTTATTTAGGCAGCAAAATGGTAGCAGCGGGATTGCACTGCTGCTCTGCTATGATTAGGCTAGTGGAAAATTTCACCAAAAACATTTTAGTTCTTTTCATACAGATCAAAACAAAGACACATATGAAGATATCCACGTACTGAAAATATCTACTGTGAAAAACAGGTCTCTGTGCTAAGTAATTGGATGTCTATCAGGTGTAAATCTGCTTAACTCTGACAAACATCAAACATCAGGCATACTAAAACCATAAAGGAGAGGTCATATGATTGCAAGCAGCCAGTTCATTTATTTGCAGCTTATTGTCACACTTATGCTTTGCTCTCCCCAAGATATAGTCACATTAAGGATGTCAGTGTTTATTTTTTAGAATAGCTTTAACATTGTTTCAGGAAGAGTTGTATTTGCTAAGATTTGCTTTGCTTACTTGTCTCTCACACGTTTGTGGAAGAGAGTATCTGAGAATGGGAGATACACAACCAAAAATAAATTAGAACAGAAATAAACCAGGATTACTTTTGTTATCAAACATCAGCAAATACAATAAGTTTTGAAATGATGAATTCCAACATAATCAGAAGATATTTTCTCATCCCACTGCATAAGCACATATCCACCAAAGAGTCTCTCCAAATGGAAGAAGAGATCCAGTCGATGCTCAGTCCTGCGAAATACTGAGCATTCCTGCTTTGATCCAGCAAAGCATTTAAACAGGTGTCTAATTTTATGCACAAGTAATCTCATAGAATTCTGTAACCAAGTCACATGTTTAAAATTAAGCATCTGTTTTAGGTCCAGGGTGACAAGGCTCAGCACCTTGTATGATTAAGTGACTAGTAAGCTGAAGAGGTTGCGTAGGAGTCATGTCCTTAATTGCTTGCTGACTTCATCAACACTTATATCTAACTGAGGCTGTATTTTGTGGTGTACAATATGAAGGTGACCTTTAGTTCCAAAAGGAATACAACTTTAGGACTCCCTTTCCTGCTTGGAACTATATGTTCTTCCATTACAAATAATGAAATGATAATACCCAACTTAGTCACAATTTTGGGAGGATCAGAGATTAACTGACACTGAAGTTGTAATCCTGAGCAAAAGTGAACATCTTGAATATTAGTCTAAAGACATAATACACAGTTTTCTCACTGATAGATCCAGATACATCCTAGCACAAGTCAATGGTGCTGCTAACAATTAAGATATATACTGGCAGTCACAGACGTTTCAACTGCCAGAACTTCACTAATGCAGTAGTCTTATATGCAGTTCTGAGCCTGCAACTAACTATAAAAACAAAATACCCTCAGCTTGAACTCTAACTAAAGTCAAGTCAAGTCTGCAATGATGGGTGCCTTGAAAAGAAAATAGACCTTATAATTTTATCTTTTAGTTTCTCCTGTGCTAAATTCAGTGGAATGTTGGGATATGTAATGACAACCAAGAAAATGAAACTCCTGTTAAGACCTCCAGCTGCAGCCTCTAGGCAGCACAATAATGATGGAATGGAGCTTTATTGACTGAATATTCTCATATGCTACATCTACGCAAATACGTGGCTTTAATTTGATCATTTCTGTTTCCTAAAACAAGCTAATTTTAGTTCACCCTATAGTAGGAACTTGGATAAACTATTCTGGAAGAGGTATGGATTGTTTGTGTTTTATTCAGTGGACATAGTTTTGTGTTCTAATCTGAGTCTGTAGCTGTATCAATGAAAGATACATGTGGATATCTAATAATAATTTACATGTGTGCATCTAATAATAGACACAAGCTAATTTGGAATCAGTGTAGCAATATCTTTGGGGAAAAGCATAATAAGGCACTTTTTTCATAAATGTTCACAGGTAGATAGATATTCTGCAGATAATTTTTCGTTAACATGCAGCTTTAGGCAATAGAATACTAAATTGTATTTAAATGTGAGACATTAATCACAAACCTTCCACCTAATCACCATGTCAGTCAAGTTTCATTCAGAGCTCCTGACAATAAACTCTTGAGTGTTATATATATTGCCTTATCTCACACAACAGGTTTTCCCAGTGCCTCTCACTAGAAGGAAGTTTGCTATTATACACGTGATTATAAATTACTGCTTATCTAACTTCAGTATTGGAGGAACAACCATACAGTTTTCTGACAAACTAGTTCTAATTTTTACATAAGTTTTTTCTGAAGTTTTTATAGTATTTGAACATGTCCTGCTGTTCATAAAATGTGGTTATCATTACATGTATATTATAAACTATCAATGTTCTCAACATTTACAGAATTTAATATCAGGACTTCTTTTGTCTCTGGATTTCCATTGTGTTATTTCAAGTGTTTCCTTCCTGAATCAAGTAATGGTTAACTCAGAACTTTTTAAGATCTATCAACTGCTGATGTTTTATAAGCATCTGTGTCCCTTGCAAAGGTGCATGAATTACTTATCACAAGCAATTGAAAATACAACATTGTTGTGTGTTTGAGACACTTACAACCGCAGAAAGATTGTGTAATACAGAATCATCCATTCTTTAGTGGTCTGAGTGAAGCCTGAGAATAGCCCTAGGGTTGAGGTATTCATTCCTATCTAAAACAAGGAAGAGTTTTCCGGTGCTTATATTCATTCCTCAAGACAGAACAGGAGCGTTACTAACTTGTTTTCCTAGAAGGAAGCTCACCTTCCATATCTAAAAAAAAAGTCATAAAACACTTTACTTTTTGTTTGCGGAAAGATTCAGGTATTTAGTGACAGGTAATCATGAGCAAATAATTTACTAACTACAACAGAGCAATAGAACAATGAAAGTCTTTCAAGGGCAGGTTAGAATTAACATAAGTAAATACAATTTTAATAGACACTATTTAGACCAAACACTTGTCTCATTGTACATCAGATTAGTGCCCTTTCAGTGACAAGCACAGTCAACTAATTAGGATGTGTTTAAATCCTTACTGATGTATCAACACAACACACTTTTGTGTGCACTGTGAGAATCAAGAGACAGATTTAACCCGTTGTTATCAGTATCTATAGAGTGAAAAACCTAGCCTGGATTATGTTAAAGAGGACAGAATTTTGCCTGAAGAAATAAAGTCGGCAATGGCCACTGACTACTTTCACTCCTTTGTTCTAGCCTTTTTTTTTTTTTTTTTTTTCAAAGAAGCCACTCAGATTTCAGAACCAGGAGCCTACGGACTTTTCTAAGTCGCCGTAGTGACTGTAGCCGATGGAGTATAAATTCACGTCACTATTACAGAACTGAATATATGGCATTTTGTATATTTAAAATGTATTTGAAATTAAATTTAGGGAATTAGGCCCTGAAAATAAGTTATGCATATGATTAAACTCCTTTCTATTATCAGCTTTTAGCTGCTGTCTATATTTTAGACCAGAAGCTCATTTTGAAAGTCAATTTTTGAGATATTTTGTTCTAGTCTACAGTGATACAGTACCTTTAGCCATTATTCTGCAACAACAGGAAATACGCAAACACATAGAAGTGTGTAAGAGTAACGGAAGCTAATTATTGTCCACTCTGAGAGATAATAACTTGGTATTTCAGGCCTCCTTAGAATTACAACTGTCTCTGCTAAAAATAGCAGTTGTGGCCAGTGAGGACTTAACCGCTGTTTATCAGTTGCACAAATTTCTTCCTGCCTCTCACCTAAAATTGGACAAGGACACTTATTTTTGCATAACCACAAGCAAATTGAATACGCCTACTTAATTTTCCGTGGTCTCTTCCACACAATTTTAAATACAAAATTTTGCTGACAGAAAGTCAGTCTGGACTGTAAAGAACATTTGGCCAGAAGAACTTTATGGAAAAGCCCTGCTTCCCTGACTGTGGCAATAGCAGGGCCATAAGGGAGTACATAGTCAGAAACCATTTGCAATCCTCCAATCTACTGATGCCAAAATACTTGAATTTTTATAGACCCTGAGAGTACTAGGAATTCTTCTCACAAAGTGTCTGAGATGCTTCTTGTCTGTAGCGACAGAAGCACCATGACAGTGTAGACCAATAAACAGGCAGATAATTAAGAACTCTGTTTTAACTTCCCCGGGCAGCCTTTTAGTTTCACATAGACCAGAACGAAGAACCTCATATAAAACTGAGTTGTACAGGCTTCGCCCTCTTTCTCCTGCTACAAAACTCAGCACTGACTCAACTCACTGTTCTGGGCAGATGAATGATGTTCTTTCATATACTCCATTTGTACCTCTCTCTGTCTCTCTCTCCTTATATATATATATATATTTGTCCACACAGAAAAAGAAAGGCACTTTCTCACAACCTTTCTTCATCAAAGCCTTTCTTCCTTTCACTGCCTCCAAAAACATTCATGTCCAGGGTAGCAGTATGTAATAGAAACCAGGGAGATTGATAATAAAAGCAGTGAGTGTAAAGTTTTGAAACTCTTTAGAACTTGAGCTTCAACATCTGAACTGTGATTCTGTGAACTTTACTGATCTTAGGACTCACAAGTGATATACAGTGGTAGCTGGCTTTCTAACACCTTCCATGTTACCTGGGTCCTTCCTGCTGCAGTACAGAAACACCTTCTTATCATCTCACTCTAAATGTAGTAAAAAAGCCCCAGTTTTGTATCTTTTCAACCCTCCTGGAAAAAAGGCGAGTTCCTCATGGACGCAAGATACTGAAGATAACATTTGTCACATAGTGAAGATAAGCTGTTTGTTAGGAATCTGTGCTTTTCTGTGCTTCTATAAAGTGACTGAAGGCAATTTTAGACTTGGCCTACCCAAATGGGAATACACAAGGCAACACCCAGAGGTTAGAAAATGGAACCAGAAGCTGAAGGTAGAGAGAGATTCCAGTCTGAGACAAATTTTCTAAGTAGTTGTAAAGGAAAGTCATGGAGCAGGTTCAGTTAGATACGGTTTCTTTTTTTTTCCCCCAGATAATGGTTTCAATATTCAGATTGGCTCCATATTAAACCTGGTACGCTGGATGTGGGTCAACACACACTTGCTTCCTAGTGGGTTTTCCTCATGATGCCCTGTGTCTCTTGTGTCACGTGTGCATGTTCTGCCATGTGTACATATCCCTGAAAACAAGACAGAGGCGTTTAAAGCTCATCTAAACCAGGCAATGTAACTATTACTAGAAAGTACTACAGATGGCTGACTAATTGAACTATGGAAAGTATTATCACACCATTTCTCAATTTAGAGCTCATTATTCATTTGAGTTCAATCTCATTTCATTACTGTTATAATTCCACATAAAGTTAAACTGGGTTTCACATTAACGCACCTGCACAAGGTTATTCTGTAATCTTTTCTGAACTGGTATACCATTTCCAGCCAGTCCTACTAAACCAGTGAGAGTGACTTTTTTTTTCCATTTATTTATTTTCTGAGTATTTAGGATTATAGCTTATTTCCTAGTGCAGAAGCCCTAAAGCCAAAACATGGGTACAACCTTTGCTCTGCGACTTTGAGCAAGTCACATGCACTCCCTGGGTCTCATGTTTACTACTTGCAAAGAGTGTTGTGAGGGTTAATATTCCTGCAACACTTTTAGAGCTTCACATGGAAGGCACTGCAGAAGCTCAAAGCACTACTTATTAATAATATCTATATTTATAACTTTCCAGTTTATGTCTCAGGTATCTAGCACAGGGATTTTTATTTCTACAACACTGAAGGTCTTCTCCAATAAAACAGAGTATGGCAGCTACTTATTTAAAGTTCTTTTGCACTAGATTAACTGGATGCCTCAGAGAATGATACTAGGTCACCTTCTTAAAATGGCCTGAATACCAGCAGAAGATTAAGAAATGGTGGGAGTGACTATATTTTGTTACACTGAAAGCACTGCAAGCAAAGAGTATATGAGCAAAGTGACATTCAGTGGCAGATTGAATCGCATTATGATAAACTAAAAATGGCAGAGAGACTCAGTCCTTTGGAATAATAAGTCTTGAAGATTTTCCGTTTTGATAATCAGTTGATTGACAGGGGAGTTACAATAAAAAATTGGCTGTGATTTTTAGTTACAAAAAATGAAACATACAAAAGCCGCCTCGTGATCTGACATAGTTTCAACATTACAGTGGAGTAACGAGTTGTCGTTTTATGAATCCCTAACCACTCTTTAAAAAAATGTCTAATCCTTGACTTTCCCAGCAGTGGCACAACAGCAGCTGTAACCAGACACTCATAATACCAGATCATATGTGATGTAGGAACATGAGCTACCTTTCATTTGGCCGGGACACTTACAGGCAATCCTATAATTAACTATTGCTGTGACTTGATTTAAGATCACGTGTGTTAAAATACAGTGGGAATTCTGACATTCTAAAGACCTTAATACCTTTCATTAATTTGTACCATCTCTTCCCCTGAAGTATCTTAATACAGAACTTGAGTGTGTGGGTTATTTTAATAGCACTGACATCACCATGCATCAGAGAGATTGGTGCTGTGTTAGTATAGATGAAACAAGGAGAGAAATAGAAAGCACTCAAAAGTAGGCAGGGCTGCTATTGGCAGGCTGTAGAAAAATAGAAGTAGGAAAACAAATATAAAACAACATAGTCCAAAGAACGATAGCCTTTTAGAAAGGAAAAAAAACAAAACAAACAAAAACTTGACTGAATTCTTAACTACCACGTTTATAAGGCAGGTTATTTTACTGTATTTTTTGGCTGTTTTCCTATTTAAACCAAAACTTGTGCAAATAAAATAATTTGAAGTGTTCCGCTAATGAAGGTTAAGCAAGCACCAATTTGTCAATAATGTGTCATTTTATTTGAGCAGTATATCTAACTGATTTAGCATAAGTAATGTTAGTGGACATTTAAGCATGAGAATTTGCACTCACAGTAATAAACCTCTAATATAGCTGTGCATGTATTTTATCTGTTGTTTCTAAAATGGAAGACATGAATTCTACATTCAAATGAAGACATTAATTCAGTTTCACCCCTGAAAAAAGAAGACTCAGAGAGGATCTGAACTATGTCTATAAATATCTAAGGTGAGGGAAACAAAGGGATGAGGCGAGACTCTTCTTGGTGATGCATGGTGATAGAACGAGGGGAAATGGCCACAAACTGAAGCATAGGATGTTCTGCACAAATGTGCATAAGAACTTCACAGTTCAGGTGACAGAGCACTGGCACAGGCTGCACAGAGAGGTGGAGGAGTCTCCTTCTCTGGAGGTGTTCAAGACTCGCCTGGATGCCTATCTGTGCAATCTGGGCTAGGGAGCTGCTTTGGCAGGGGGGTTCTACTAGATGATCTCCAGCAGTCCCTTCCAACCCCTGCAGGTCTGTGATTCCGTGAACTGAATCTTCACTTTTGCCCTTTGAGCAAAAATAATGTGAATGCTAAAGAACAATTTTAAAAAGTAAATACACAAGATACAGTTATATTTTTCATGTAGTTTTCTATGAGAAAAATAATGTATTAGATTTGTTAGTGGACTTCAAAAATTTCTATTGCTACTGCAGCCATTAACTGACAATGCTGCAGCAGGAATGGTTATTAATGCAATTTTATATCATCACATGTTTATGTTGAGTGCTACTGAACGAGATGTAACAGTAACAGTAAAAATGGTAGAAAGATTTCCTCAAATATAAAAAGTAGATTTGTTTTTTGTGAGGTTTCACAGCTTTGCAATAATTTGAAAATTTTGTTACACATTAAAGTTCTTGCATTTGCATTAAGGATAGCCTTTATGTTCTTTAGGGATGTATTCCGCCGCTGTCTAACACGCACTGTTCCCATTGGAAACAGTGTTCTATCCATGGAACCAGTAGAAGCACAGCTATACTGGTCAGATTATTTGTAATTTTAGTATTTTACGCAGTCAATTTCCAGCGTTATATTTTCACACTGAGTGGCAGCTGCTTTGTGGTTCCTTTCATTTGCTTTGCCTTTTTCTTTAAGATGGCTTTTGTAAAAGAAAGCTGTGGAGTGAGTATAAAGTTACTAACTGGCTGATATCAGCACAAAAAAGGAAATACCTTTTTTCCAGGCCTAGTAACATCCAGCTGAGAAGGATATGTATTTGGTATGCCGTGAGCTAGTCAGTCTGCCACTGGCAGCTCAAAACCAGGTCACAGTTTGTACAAGGATCCTACTGCTGAGTAGTGTTCTCTAACAGAGAGCATACATGGACAAAGGTACAAATTGCATAGCAGCAACAGCTGGGTGAAAGAAGATTTAACTGCTTATTGGAAGCAGATGGTGGGCTATTAGAAATAGTCTAAAGCTGCCCTGGAGGAACAGGAACAGGCTTGAGAGAGACTGCAGCAGACAAGAATTGAAAGCATTAGTGCAAATACTTTGTAGGATGAACATGTTGAGGCATTCATTCCTAATGTCTCCCCACCTCTATTATAAATTTTAAGGGCCATGAGCAGAGGAGAAAGATACAAATTATAGAAACAGATGGATAGCCAGTGAGGCATAGAAGTACAGGTGCTGTATGAACAGATGGAGTGAGAGAAAAAAAGGAAAAGAAAGAGAGCTAAGTCAGAGCTAAGTCTGGGAGTCAGTGGATTCTGCCCATCTCTGGATGCACAAAATTGCGCAGGTGTCTAATGATTTGGTCTTGGAGGAGAATTCAGAAATGAATTACATCACCTTCCTACTCTGTTAGCTCACTCCTTCCCATTAGGGGCACTAATTTCTTCACTTTCTGAGTTTGTAAAAACAAGAGACCTGTCCTTGAGTATATCTGACTGTCAGAAGTTTTCAAAAGTTATCTTGTGACAAGGCATAACTAATGGGGAGCCTTCATCTCCTTAATATCATGGGATTGCCTTTTTTTCCCAACTATAGATGACCTTAGTTTACAGATCAGTGTTGTCGAACACAATGGCAATGCTGGAGCGCTCTTCCATCTCCCAAGGCTGATAATATCACTGTTCTAAAAGCTGGTGCCAGTAAAGGCTTTCAATCTGGTTAAGCATCTGAAAAACTTAGACTGCATTCACTAAATGCCAACTCCAACATCACCTTTCCATTATAGAGCAAGGAACAATCTCACTATCTGATGTTAATTGCAACAATTTTCCTATTATAGTAAAAGGACAAAAGATGGTTATTACTCAAAAATTGTGTGGGGTTGTTTGTTTTTTTTTTTATGAATTACAAAATGAGAGTACTTTTTTTTTCCTCCACTTCTGCTGATTCAGCACAGTAAAACATTGTTATGAATAGCACTGCTCTGCAGCAGTACTGTCTCTGTGCAAGCTGCAAGATTTGACCTTATGGCAATGCTACCAGCAGCAGCATGGGGTTGTGAACAGGGCTGGCTGGCAATCTGGTGACCGGCAAACTCAAAAGTAATAGTCACTGTGCCTACAAGCAACAGCTGGACACAAAGATGAGGCCATTAACATCTGAAGACTATTTCTGTGAGTAATTCAGCTCTGATTAAAATGCATACATGCCTGACATCCCAAGGGTTCCCTTCTGAAACATCATGTTCGGAGAAATCTTCCATTTGAGTTAGGCATGGCATTTCCTTCCATTTATCGGTATGCATTCTTCCATCACTTTCCGGGAAATGAAGGCTTAGTATTCCTGGCATTACTTGCTGGATATCATTGATCACAAAACTCTCAGATTCTCTGTTTTTGAACAAAAGTCTCCATTTCTTTTCTGCCACACCATGTTTATTTGAAAAATAGGATTACCAGGAAATATTATTTGCCTTTTTCTCATTGAATCCAGAAGTTAGAAGGCAAGAATTCTAGAAGGCAAGAATTCTGTTCGGTTAACTAGCCTGCCCTCTTTCAAGAACAAGATTTCTCCCTTTCACAGTACAGTTCAAGCTTTGCAGGACATCAGTACTTTGGCTTGACTGAAAGCACCCTCTGCTTTGCATTTGATTTTCAAAGATTACTTCCATTACTTCTATTACTGCAACAGAGAAATTGGAGCCTAGGATCATATTTTTAATATCCACATCCTGTCTGCAGCAACACTTTCATGAAAACCCCAGATATAACTCTAGACACTAACATCAAACATTGTCAATGCTCAAGCCTTTTCTGTCACGTGGTCAGAAGGAAGGTGAATGCACACAAATGTAGAAGAACAGGCTCAGAGATGCCATCACATTCATTTTCTGCATGGTTTCTGCACCACTCTGTATAACCCTTTGTTTAGCCTCTAAAATAAAGAATTTGATTCTTCGGTTCATCTCAGTTATACTAATGTGATTGTTTCAGTTTGGTTATCTTTAGTTATCCACTAAACTTTAGTTTAGTTACCTTCAGTTATCTCAATTCAGTTATCTTCAGTTATCACTCATTCACATCAATATTTCACCATAAAATCAGAACGATATCACAAAGATCTGCCAGTTGGCTGAGGACCCAGGTTGAATGCTTCTGAGATTTTGAAGGCAATTTGCAATAGACTACCACTGTAGTAGATTTATGCAAGTCATGTAGCCTTGTATCACTACTACAAAGAGATGTCTCATAAATTATTAGCTTTGGGAACACTGCAGGATAAGGCATACATTAAGCAGATTAAAAACAAATAGGAAATGGCAAAAGACAATAGCGGCCATTAAAGGAAGGATCACAAGATCTGTTGGACAGAGTAAACACTCTTAATGTGGAATCACTCTTGCACAAAACTAAGTATTTCAGCCTGCTGCATTGCTATTCAGTGCAGTAGGGACAAGAAAGCTGTCACTGACTGCCTTGAGAAGTAGTGAAAAATTCAGCACAACCAACCACCATTAGCACAGGGTACTCTTGCCCTGAATGAGCTTGTCTAACAATGTCTGAAAGATACGTGTATTCAGAAGTAGTTAAATAATAGGTTGTGATGATCTGCACAGTTATTATTTCCACAACTGCAAAATCCTTTTTAGACTGGCTAATATATCTAAAGAAAAATGTTATTTACCTTATCCAATACAAGAAGGAGCTGAAATCTTCGTGGGGCAAAAAAATTGAATTTCAATATTAACCTAATTATAAGAAAAGTCTTCTGTAGATAGAGGAAAAGAGACTTTATTAACTAACTTGGTTTTAAAACTCTTTTGTTTGGTCTGGCTCCACATATTTGCTCTTACACGATTGAAGAAACAAAGGGAATAAACAAAAGTGAGTTGGTGTTTTTTTTTGTTTTGTTTTTTTTTTGCATTCATGCACAAATAGACACAAGAAAATGCATTAAATCTAGAGTCACTTGCATGACAGATGCACCCAAGGTCTTGCTGACATTGGCAGCCTTACAGGGGCAATCTGTATATAAGGACAGCATGTTCTTGAGCAATCCCTCCTAGTGAGGTAGGCATACCAAAAAGTTCCTTTAATATCTCTGGCATGAAGTCTAGTCTAAGTCAGTCTTTTTGCTTATGAACTAAATAGTGCAGAATCATTGGAGGACAATACTGAATAATGATTAATTTGTTGGCAGGTTAATGACAGCCCCTGAAATAGACCCTTGGAACATTCCTATCAATATGGCATAATATATAATGTAATATAGCATAATATATAATGTAGCATATATATAACATTTTATGTATTCTGGTATAATATATAATAGTTTAATATAGCTCCATTCATGAAATGGAACACCTCTCCTTTGAGGAAAGGCTGAGAAAGCCAGGGCTTTTCAGCCTGGAGAAGAGAAGGTTGCGAGGAGACTCGATAGTGACCTTTCAGTATTTAACAGGAGCTACGAGAACAAGCAGACAGACTCATTAGCAAGGTTTGTGGTGATAGCACAAGGCAAAATGGCTTCAAACTCAAAGAGGGTAGATTCAGGCTAGATATAAGGAAAAAAATCACTTACAGTGAGGGTGGTGAAGCACTAGAACAGATTACCTAGGGATGCGGTTGACACCCTGTCCCTGAGGACTTTCAAGGCAAGGCTGGATCAAGCCCTGGCAACCTGATCCAGCTGTGGTGTCCCTGCTCATAGCAGGGGAGTTGGATTATATGGCCTTCAGAGGTCCCTTCCAGCTCTGAGGAGTCTATGATTCTACAAAACTCTTCTTCACTATCCCAACTGGAGACATAATAGCTTAATAAAAGGTTTCAAAAAGCCTGTATCACAAGCATTTTACTGTTTTTCATTAACGTGAAACTGCAAAAAGGAAATCATGCAGATCGTGAAAAGTAGTCTAAAAGCTCTTTTAATTTAAGTATGCCACACAAAACTTTGAAAAATGTAACCACAGCATCTGGGACAGGATGTTCAGTAGGAAGAGTTCTTTAAATCTTTGCAAATTTAGTCAAATTAAATACTGTTTTTATTTTAGTAGGTAATAAATAAAATTTACAACGTATTATATCTGGAAACAGGAGAACATTATAAATCTTTCATTTATTTAAGAACTAGTTGAACAAGTCAAAGTTTATATGTCATCAGGAATATTGAAATAAATGTATGGCAAATAGTCTCCATTCTGATCTTATGACAGCACTATGAATGGTAAACCCTGTTCAACAACACATGAAAAAAAAATGGCATTCTAATAGCTCCTATGCTGATTGAACTGATAGAATGAAGTAGGCTTGTGAAAGCCCCACAACTACAACAAACTGAAGATAAGCTGGGGCAATTTATGTCCCTATAAAAGATCTAAAATGCTTTCTGGATCATGGTTTATCTATCTTTCAGCCCTAGAGATCTTCTATCAGCTTATCTCATCTCCATTTTTTGTGAATGGAACAATTACCCAAGGAAATGTCACCTACTTCCCTTCCCCTCCCTTTCAAATCTCCTACTAAACATGTCTTTACATGGCCGAAATCTGTCCAAATTGAATGCTGCACTCTTCTAACCACAGTTTTAAGAGCAAATATTTCACACTTCTCACAAAGTGAACTCATGAGGTGTGAGTTGATGTCATAGAAGCTGTTGTTTCATATTTAACTATAGTAAATTCCTTTAAAGCAAGATTTTTTTTTTCCTAAAAGTTGTATATAATACTTCCCCTATTGACTTCTCTCTGTGTGTGCATTCCTAAAGCACAAGGGTATAGGTGAGGATTATTTCTTGATTGGAAAGATTCACTAAATACATATTATATCATCTAGATATATTGCTTGTATGTGTTATTACGTGACTTGGGCGCCCTAATGAGGATCAATAACATTGACCAGGTTTCTGTAATGCTTTGTAACTGCCATCTATTCAAAAAGCTCTGTATTGTAAAAAGAAAAGAAGAAGCAATTTACTTACTAACTGTAAACCTTGCAAATAGTACTTGATGGATTTAATGAAACAGAGAAAAGGTATACAAATTTTTTACCTTTTCTGTGATGTTTGTCATTGTGATATTTGAGTCTTTTGTAGACAGTTAACATACAGGCTCTAGTTTGTCTACAGTGTAGTCATTCATACACTGACAAAATTATTCAAAAATACACCTGGGGCGTTATTTTCATTAGTGGTAATAAAAGTGGCACCTGAAAATAGGAGGTTAGATGAAGCAGAACTATAAGTTATTCTTCCTTAATCAATTATTATCTGCACTGTACAGACCAAGAGTTCAGTCAAAGAAATGATATTACATACACAACAGCAACCTGTAAGGCAAAATTAAAAACAGAAGCAAAACAAATGAGCCCATGTACACTGCAGCTCCTGTTCAATCCTCTTCAAACAGAGTCTGGAAACTGGCGATCAGCTGCAGCAAGAAAAGACTAGCAGGGGTATGCTCGCATAAAGACTTTCTGAAATCAAATTCTACCCAATATACACTGTAGTAATGCGCTGGATCTGAGATTAGTTGATTCATTTTCAAACTTCCTGTTTAGATTTCAATAAAGTACAGATAAGATTTGAGTAAAAACAATAAAAAAAACTTTTGAACTATTTTGGTGATTTTACTCACAAATAACAGTAAATGTATGCTTCAAAGGATGGTTGCCTTTCAGTAGCATGGAGTAAAGCCTGGCATTTCTTTCCATAAAATTCAACATAACCATCTCAGATGCATTAAGTTCATTCTTTTCACAATTCATTTATTGACCAATCATACTGTGAAGTAACTGGTCATAATTTTATTCATTAGTTTTAGCATCTATTTCCTTTTTAATACTCATTGCACCCAACTCAGATCTTCAGTTTATTGTAATTTCTTTGAAGACAATTCTTTTGCGTTTCTTTCCAACTAAAAATAAGCATTGAGTTAGTTCAATGCTTCATTTTATACCAGTAAATAGCTAAGGAATTCTTTTCACAATTTTAGTTAATTTTCAAAACTCTTAGTACCTATTAGAAAACAGTCCTATGTTTGATTGAAGAAAGTCATCATTTTATAAAAAGAACAGCCAAATTTCTGAATAAACAAAAGAGCCCTTGGACAATCCATGTTAATATTACAGTGACTTAAACTGTCTTACTCCTACACTTTGCATTAAGAGAGGCATTACCACAAGCTTGGGGCAGTCAGACAGGTAATGAGATCAACAAGGTATTTCAATCTAAATGACACAAATAGGCTTCACCAGAATAAGAGACATGCCAGAGTTATAAAAGACAGAGCATAGATGTCATTTTTATTTCATGCTTTGGGCTCATTAGCTCTAATTAGCTGTCAAGCCAATTAGCGAGAACAGACACGCCAAAGACCTCCCTGTAAGACCAGCTGAAGTGAGCAAGCCACAGGCTGGGGATCTCCATGGGCTGTGCTGCTCCCCATCCCCACCATATCCTCAGCACAATCCCTGTCTTCTCAAACAGATGAGGAAAGGACTCAGCATATAGTAATAACAACTTGAATTTCTTGTGATATGGAGGGAGCCTTTCCTGAGTCAGACTTGTTAATTTACAAGTTACTATATTTTGCTTTTCCTTTGGACTACCTCCTCTTTATTGCTACATATCCCAGTAGCTAAAGGGGAGGGACAGAATTTCTCCCTGTGTTTATTCATGAGCAGAGAACAGGGTTTATGTTTCCCTTAAATTCTCAAAACAAGGATTAAGTGTGACTTGACTGCTGTTGGCCCAGCCTGTTCTTTCACAGAGACGTGTGAAATTCATCTAGTCTGATCACAGCAAAAATATTTTAGTCTCCTTTTCCAACTGGTATTAGCGCTAACTTCTGCAGAAGTTAGTTTACAGAAACAGCTGCAGTAGTACTGAGGAGGCAAGAGGAAAACACTTGAATTTTACAAGATTTTTCAGCTCTCACCAGACTTGGAACTGTTCTAATGTGATAACATTTTTTTCCATTTTTATAACTGCACCTTTTTTTTATAATATTTGTATTGTACTTTTTAAACACAATTATGTTAGGCATTCATTCCAATTGTATTCCACTTCCTTTAAAAATTAAAATTCTAAACTTAAAATTATTAATCATGTTCTATTACGTTAAGTCTAACATCTTGTTAAACAAGACTGTTATGCTTGGTTATTTAATTTTGGATACTCTAAAGGTTTTTTTTTTTTGGACACTGTCATCATAGAAACAGCTAATCTAATACTTTTCAAGGGTTTGATCTTCACTTTGTGAGATTTTTTTTTTCTTATTCCGTAAAACTTAGAAAATGTAATTGGAGGCTAAGTCTTGAAGCCCTCATTTAATATATCAGGTGAAATCAGAACTGCAACACAGATAGCCCTGAGGATGAAAAGCACCACCTAAAGATGACTCGAGGGGAAGTTGCTATGACAATGGTTTCTGAATAGAATTAAAAAGAAAAGCCCCATTTGCTAGCCAGTAGGAAAGCATGACATGAGAGGTTGAGGTCATTCTGAAATTAGATCCTCTCCACCAAAGTTTTCAATTAGTTCCCCTACACTAGAGCTTTCAACAAGCTTCTAACAGAGCTTTTGTGAACCCAAACCTCACTGTGACCTCCCAACATCTGTACAAAAGTATGAGAAATATTATCTCTCATAAACAGTTGGAAAAAAAAAAAAAAAAGAAAGAGGTAGGTAATCTATGCAGAAGGACAGAGTAAAATGCAAGCTAAGCCTTTAGGAATGACAAAGAACATTTTCATTCTTAAATATTCAATTTGATTATTTTTATACAAGCTGCATTACTGTATCTTACTACACGTAAGATGTATACGCACACTGTTCTACACTCATTACTGAGACAAGACAACTTTGCATGCTAGGGCTCCTCTTACATCTCAGCAGCGTGACATGCCTGGTATGCACCACTCAGAACATGTGAGCTGTTAATTGCCACAGCACAAGATTTCCCTTGGAGGAGAATTCCCATGGTGAGATTTGTCTGCAGGGTCTATTCTATGCTACTTAAGAGACAGCTGTTACAGCAGATGACAAAATCTGAAAACAAATTGAGACAAGCATAGTTTTGATATGTGGAACTGCTGTTTCAGAAATACCAAGAGGTTTACATTACAGCATGGCCACAGAGGTAGAATTGCTGTGAAACTTCAAGATCTGCGTTTAGCACACAGTCTGTATTAATTCAAGGATGTGCAGATGGAATGATGCTGTTAAGATGGGCAACAAATCCAACATATATGTTTCTAATGAAGATGAGTTTTGTCTCCAAAAACATCAACTAGAGGTTTAACCTTAAAGTTTACAATAATTGTTCCTCGAATGATTCTCTATGATGTCCACTTCAGGAGGTCAGATCTGAGATTCCACTACTGGAATGCTCATTACTGGCCTGCTTCTCCAGTGAATCAGCACACAGCCTCTGAAATTGTATCAAGATTTCTCATGCTAAATAAATGCCCAAAATAAAAAGCAGCCCCACTGATTGTTTTTTTCTAGATTTCTTGACTGTTGCCAGTATTGATTTGTACATTATCTCTTAAGGTAAAGTGAAGCTGACAGATTACTACTATAAAGAGTATCCAGTTCATGCACTGGGCCCTCAACACATATTTTCTACCAGCAAGACCTTCCGTCTGCTTCAGCTGCACAAAATTAAATTTTGGAATAATAAGCACAAAGATGGTCATATACCTCACTTGACTGTGTTATACAACAACAAAGACTCTGAACTGACAATGACTGTTACCAGGAAAATAAGCGTATCAGGTTACAAAAAAATACAAATTTTTGTAGTTGAGTTAATATATGCTACCACATGAAAGATGTTTAGAACTATTAGTCTATGAAATTGTATTTTTTATATAATTAGTGCTAACCTTCTGCAAATTATACATAGCATATAACAATAAATATGGATTCTTTTTAAATGTTTATTATATTGTGCCAAATTATAGGCTGAATGAGGTCTGCAGCCTGCAGAGGGCACAACCAAATGCTCACCGCATTTCTACATGGAAAAAAGATGCTTTCACTTATTTCAGAAAGATTTCAGATCTTGATCCTTTTATATAATTTTCTTTAAACATCAGCTAGTTTCATGGCCCAGTGATCATTGCTCAACAGGAATATAAAACTCATTCTGGATTCTTCCTCTGGCATCCAAATTTCACTAGCATATCACCACAGATCTTTATTAAAATTGAGCTTTTCTGCTTATTCAACCTATGTAGTTTCATAGTCAAGACAAATGCAAAGTGTTTGATGAATTATACCTATGCGTATGTATATGTATTTATATAATACATTCTGTGTAATGTTCATAACATAAATTAAATGCATCCAGGTTTAGGGTCACCTCTGCCAACTTTTGTGTAAGGCAGCAGGTGATTGTGGAGCTTTTCTTCCTTCAGCTGCTGCACTTCAGTCAAGCTTGGCTTAAGCATTTACACATGAAATCACACGAACCGCAGGTAAAGCAGCCCCATCTGGGACCTGGCTGGCCAGCACTGCCCTGGGCTGTCTTGACCCTGGCTGCTTTATCTCTGCCAGCATTATCCAGCTCCTGCTGTCCACTTTCTCCATTCTGCATGCCTCCAACCAAAGAGGAGGCAATATTTCTTTGACAGACAAGGCAATTACTGCTTTTCAGCCGCATAGCTTTCTCCCAGATATTGACTGCATTGCCTTCAAAACAAGATAGTGCCAGAAAATTTATGTCTCAAGCTTAGGCTCAGTCTACCATTCACACTATAAGCTGTAACAATCAGACAGCATGTCTAGAGTTCATGACAAAGAGATCAGCTCAGAGTACTCACTCAAAATATGCTCCTGAGTAATTTAATTGACATCCTATATCACAAAATTAGAGTATTTATCTTAATCTCTGACAAGAAAGAATAGCTCTCTGCTGTTATTATAAAATATTTCCCTAATTCTTGAAGAGAATTTGTGAATTAATCCTCCCTTACTTCCATTTCTTCAGAAATCAGTATTAGAAATGGGGTCTGAAGAAGACAAATGGTATTTGGTGGGTTAATTTGTTCAAATAATTGTAAAGAAAAGATGTTCTCAGTTAGTAATGGAAGGAAAATACTACTCTAACAGAAGACAGAAAATAACAGTGAGATAGCAGGCAGAAAAATGTTGGTTTTTAAAGACTACCGCTCCTCAAAAGACATTTGACAGTTTGATGCTTTAAAAATCTCAGCAATGCAGTGATGCTTGATCAGTGTAGTTCCCATAAACATACCACAGTACAAAAGATAGTAGCATTTTAGCTGAATCATAGTTAATCCCATCTTACTACAAGCTTCCTAACCAGGGACCAGTTGTTATAAAGGCAAAATGAACACAGAAACTGACAGTCACTTTTAGTAACTGACTGAAACCCCAAGCTCACACAGTGGTAATGAGCTGATTTCACATATAGTAAGTTGTCCACCTTCTCTCAGTAGTATTAATGTTGTCCAGCTAAACAGGCTATTTTTAAAAGAACTTGGGAGTGCTTATTTGTATAAATGATTTAATTCCTTCCTTCCTTATTATTTTAACTTTTACTGCAGTATAAGGAAAAACTTATGAAATATAAATCCGAAGTTAATTTCTTTCACAAGTGATTTGTGAGTGTTCTGTTTTATATCTGTAGTAACTGAGATTTTGTTTGGCTCCTACAAAAATGCAGCACTGGTAGTCCTGGAGGGACTTGCCCTACAGAAGGGGCAGCCCTTGGAGAACGTTTCTCTCAAGGCCCTGTTTTGAGAAAGGCAATGATTCACTTTAAGCTTTAATGAGAAAATAAACTTCAATCCTAATGTCATCTCAAAGAGTACCTCAGGCTTCTAGCTACTGAGTCATCAGTGCCACCAGCTCTTCAGAAATAGAAGTTAGAGTAGCGTTGAAGCTGCAACTTAGAGTGAGTTTTGACATCCCATCACCAAATCCCTGAAAGCTCATCATATGAGCTGTGTCCTGATCCACCTTCTACGGGAGGAAAGCCTGCTCACCCACACGGCTGCCTTCTCCCAGCACAGATGTCTGAAGGCCAGCAGCAGGAACTGCAGCCCGCAAGCCCCGTCTGCTCAGGCACCTGAGGCGGTCATGCAAAGGAGATGACAGAGTAATAGCATGTGGTGACCTGCAGTTGCAAGGCCAGCGTCTTGCCCAGGCCTGCATTTTGATGACTTGCACATGGAAGAAGGCTCGGTGCTTATGCCCTGTCTGCTCTGACAGAAGGAAAGGCTTTAATCCTGTTACTGCGTGGAACCAGCTGCTCTCTGGCAAGAGCCATTATGAAGTTATCTGCAATTAGCAGTTGCCTCCCCTGAGCCTGAATACACTCCCTCAGGCAAAACAAAAACTTTCTCTCAGGGTTTCTTCTGTCATAAAATTTGGAGCTGAAAAACCTCAGCTGGGTTGTTATGTGCATTCTGCTGCCATTGGGGCAGGCCATGTGCAGCCTGTTTGAGCGCTTTGTACCATGCAGTTTCAAACTTTAAAGCATCTGCTCCTCAAGTAATGAATCTAATTGAAAAGAAGTTTCTCCTTTAATCTTTACAAGGACATGTGAGTGCATTCCTCCTCTAGAAAAAAAAAAAAGGTTAATGGTTCTCTCTTTTCAGATATATATTTGATTATGCATTTTATACTTTTGTAAAGCGTTGTGTGCATAGTCTGAGATGTAATATTTGATTTCTAGCTTTCTGTCATAAACAGCAGTTAGTGTCATTAGACATTCTCATTCAATAAAGAAGGCTAAAAAGGGATAACCTTAATGGATGCCCTGTCACATCTCATCCATCTTGAAAAAATTACGTCTCATAGTAAACACAAAACCTCTAAACATGTCATAATGCCTCGAGTGCCCTGAGCTTTCCTTTCAGCTGTGCAACCTGAAGTCATTCAGATTCTACAGATGCTACTCATAGCACCTTAAAAAGAGAAATCTCAGCCCTAGAACACCTGCCAAGAGAAGAGAACAAAATACTATGAGGAAAGACTGTGTAAAGGGACTCAGAAGTCTCAAATCCCTGAGAGAGCTATTATTAGCTGACAGATTTAGATCTCATTTCTGCTAGAAAAAAATTCAGACATTGGGGACACTTAGTCATTAGTAACAGAGCAGAAAATAAAATGTAGTGACTTTTACCATATATTCTATTTGAAACACAACAGATATTTTAACCAAAAACTCTTCTTGAATTAGAAGTACAAATCAATATAGTCAAGAGAGGCTACAGGAAAGTATGCCAATTTACGTCTCAGAGGAAAAGCAAAAATTGAAACCTTACCTAATAATAATCGTGAAGAAGTGAGATTGGCCAGCAGGCCTCACAGAATTAAATGGGTTGAACCCTGAGAGGAGACAGGCCATGGTATGACTGGAGCATTTATTTTCTTTGGGAACTTTCCAATGAAAATGACAGAAAGTAAGACATTAATTTCAGTTTTTCTTTCTGCTTCTTTCTACCTCTTCTAATTATTTAATCTTTTCCTCCCATAGAAAGGAAGTGAGTGGAAAAAGGAATAAAGCAGTTTAAAGAAGTGCTGAAAATGTCCATAGCAGCTGAAAACAATTTCATAAAAATAAAAGTCAGATTCTGAGAAAAACTGTGTACCCTCTGCAGTTCTACTTGCATGAAATCCAGCACTGATTTTTAGCACTTACAGTGACAGCTCATAAGAAAAATACCATAGAGTTCCTTTTTCAATAGCAAGCCATTGAAAGGGGGTTAACAGAAGGGACATACTGAGAGGAAGAGGGTAAGGACAGTGGAGTAGCTCCATGGGTGGCAGGAAGAGCGAAGCTTTATCCTGCAGCCAGATCACTAGCAGAATCTCCTCTATATTTCCACTTGTTCTATAGAAACGATTTTGTTTCATATAGAAACATATTTTTCTTTCATTTCTGTTAAATGATGGAATCAGACAACTGCTTTAAAATTGATTTCAGTAATTCCAAGAAGCAGATGTAGACAGTACAGAAAGTCCTCTTTTGGAGATTAGACTAAAATAAGCCTAGGTGAGCTTCATATGGCAGTACACTTTCTGCAGGCCAGAATGCTATGAGCCACCACTTGCTGCTTTTATGTGGAGCTTTGAAATGAAAACATACAAGGAAAAGTTCGACAGATAATTGAACTTTTTCCCAAATACACATGGAGATTTTTTTGAAAGAGGACATATTTTTCTGACACTCTGTCTTACTGATGGCAGGTTTAAGTTGAACAGGACCAATTCAGTGGCCAGAATCACGCAGGATGCACATGTAAGGCTGCCAGAGGCACTGGCTCAAGGCTGAGTTCTCTTTCTGGCATTGCTCTTGTCTTGCAGCAGGATCTTCAGCAGATAACACTTTTTTTGTTGTGGTTTTTTTTGTGTGTGTTTTGTTTTTTTTATAATTTGTCACCTGAACTTCCTCTTCCACACAGTCTGTAAAGTACTTCAGTGCTAACTTTAACAGGTGTACCTCAGGCTTTGTGTTTTATTTGCTGTCTTTTGTATTTCCTTCTAAGGAGGCAAGGTTTTTAATAGAGAACTACATCCCTCTGAACTTTAGAGTCCACATTAGCTTTCCATGTTTTAGAGGAAGAATTAACCCAATAGGCTAAAGACAGTACAAATAGGTATTTTACTTGAAAGTAAGAGCAATGAAT
The DNA here is from genome assembly GCA_036925125.1 of Oreortyx pictus. Lineage (NCBI taxonomy): Eukaryota > Metazoa > Chordata > Aves > Galliformes > Odontophoridae > Oreortyx > Oreortyx pictus. The sequence continues at coordinate 13,907,456 of JAUPFR010000008.1, read as the reverse complement.
AATTTAAAAGCATAACGCAACCAGCAGTCACACTCCAGTTGTACCTAGTAATAGCCAGGAATAACAGTAATCAGCATGGGTCTTTGTAAATACCTGTAGTGACTTTCTGTCAAACCTGTAAAACATTCTTATTATATTTTCTATTCTTTGTGCTCTAGTTATCTTTTTTTTTTTCCCCTCTTCACAAGCATCATTATAAAACAGCAACTTGTTCAGAGAGAGAGATTTGTTATTTAGCCCCTTCCACTACATCACACTTCAAATTACAGAGAAGGAAAGTTTTCTTGTTTATTTTTGTTTTAGGCCAAAGCAGGTGTCTTTGGCTTTCTACTTGGAAGGTGCTTCTTAAGGAAATGACAGGATTCTCTTGTTCTTTTCTTCATGTTTTCATTGGCAAGGTATTCTTTATCTTAGGATACTTCATTGGTTATAAGAAACCTTCTTCTGGGATGACATACATTTAACAAAAGAACAGCTAAAGACCAGAGCACTTGGAAAGCTAAGGCTGTTTAGGATAGGGTGGGGTTCTGAAAACAGGTTTTGGAAGGAGCAAGTTTGAATAGAACTCCCCAATCCCAGGAACATAAGCTGGGATAAGACTCTTGCCTACAAAGCTTTCTACACTCATATCACCAGCAGTTACGAAAAAAAAAAAAAAAGAAGAAAAAATGAAATAGGTAGTTTCATTTGCTAAATATATGAATAATTTGACTGTGAAACAGGACAGAAGAATAACAGACATTAGCATATGAAAAGAGCTGCCTGCTGGCATATTTTTAACCTTACGTAATGAAAATCCATATAATTCATACAGGGCTGTTGTATAATTAGACCTCAGCACTGCCTGAAGTTGATGATCTGTCAAATATTGGACAAGTTTTCAATGAGCTTTCTTCCCAGTCATACCAATATGTTTAATATACACTGAAAAGTCATAGGTGACTGAAAGTAATGCCTCCTATATCAGTATGTGTAGGGTGAATAACCCAGAAGAGTAGTACCCAGAGAACAGAGAAAATAGTGAGGAAGATGGTACATTTTGCTAGGCTTATCTGGATGGTAAACAGACAACCAGTCAACAAAGAGAGGCTCACCTTTTGCAGATGGTTGAAGTTCACTGATAACTCCACAGAAGAGGGATCTCCAACAAGAGACCCTTCCCCAGTGGTGGTCAGCCCTTAAATGGGATCTGAGAGAAGTGGAGCCAGACTCCACCCCTTCCAGTCACACAGGTACATTACCTTCACCTGTGCTCCTGTGGCTGACTCAGTGCTCGCCTCAGGTGACCAATCAGTGGTTCAGGCCATGATCCAACAGTTCCCATACACTATATTGCTCTACAACATCAGAGGCAGATGTTGATGGTATGGCAATAGAGGTTGAACCTTCCTGTCAATATTCCATTATATTTTTTAGCTGTTCAACAGACAGCAGATCCACACAGAAAAAAAAAAAAAAAAGCACACATATACATGATCAGGTTAAAACCTTGTCCAAAACAGGTGTAAGAAGTCAACAACTGAAACAACTTTCCACCTGAGGGTTGCTAGCCACACTCTTGGAAGAGCTCTGAAGACCTGCTGACATACTGTGTTGCATGCAGTTTATCCTGATCAAATGAAGATGAAGTTAGTGTTCTCCCTAAGGCACCAAGGATACATGAACTTTGTCTTTGAGACCGCTCAGGTGCTCCAGAAGGCTTACCTTTCCACACTGCAACCAGTTTAGTTGGAGATCAAAGAGTCACAGAATTAAGTAGAGTTACCTACTTAGGTAATTAATTAATTACTCTACACTTGTCACTGTTGAGGCATCACCGCAAGTACTGTGTTCAGTTTTGGACCCCACACTAAAAGAAAGTTATCAAGGCCCTGGAGCATATCCAGAGAATGTCAAAGCTGTGTAGGGTTTGGAGCACAAATCTTATTGAGAACAGCTGAGGGAACTGGGATTGTTTACTATGAGGAGGCTCAGAGGGGAAAGGAGGTTGTGGTGAGGTGGGGGTCAGTCTCTTCTCCCAAGTAACTGGTGATAGGACAAGAGGCCTCAAATTGCACCAGAGAAAGCTCACGTTGTATATTGGGAAAAATTTCTGCTTTGAAAGAGTGGCGAGGCACTAGAATGGGCTGCCCAGAGAGGTGGTAGAGTCTCTGTCCCTGGAGATGTCCAAGAAAACATTAGATGTAACACTTAAGGAAATGGTTTAGTGAGCATGGTGGTATTGGGTTGACAGTTGGACTGGATGATCTTAGAGGTATTTTCCAATCTTAATGATTCTATGGTTCTATGAAAAAGAATGGTAAAGCTGTTTTGGTACTTCCCAAACTTCCACATGAGCTAGACAGTAAGTCCAATTTGATTAATTAAGAAAATGATATTTGATTTGTAGGATGGTTTTCTTTCTAGCTTCTTTAGCCTGGGGAATTGCTCTTTGCCAGAGGACACTTCCTGTTCAACTCCAGCTCTACACTGAGAATAATAATCATCCATACTAAAATAAAACTTCTCATTTTTAAGACAAAATAGACAGTTTTTTTAGCAAAAGCTGTGTGAAAAATTTCCATGACAACAGATCCCATTATTATGACAACAAAGGAGGCTACATTGCAGCTCTTCACATTGCTATCTACCAGCAATACTTACTGCAATAGACAGTGCTCTTAAGTCTCCACATGAGTTGATGAGAAGGCATCCAGATCTATGTTGCTGTCCCAAAACCTTCAGTTTGCCCTACAGTCCATATATAAAATCTATCCCTCCCAAGTCCTTGGAATTCACAATAGGCAGTACTTTTTTGTTTTTTTTTCCAAAAACAATTTTTTTTTCTGGGTATTATTTTGTATTCTACTGAAGTATTTAAGAATTCAACACACAAAAGCACCAAAATAAAATGCTCGCTGGGAAAATGGGGTGATAAATTCAAATAGAATTCAGGTTCAGATTTACGTGAGCCAAAGACACCTTGTAAAATATTAATTGAGCGAGAAGGACACCATAGAGAATTACTAAAGTACTAAAAAAAACTGAAAATCGAAGAAGACAGATGCTGAAGGCAGCTAAAGGACTAGCAATACGCTAGTGTGATGCTAGCCGCTCTGGTTTCCAATTCATATTCTTTTTGTTATAGCCTAATTCACACTCCGAATATTTTGTTGGGGATATAAACTGTGACACAGCAGAACTGCAGATTTGCTGAGCTACAGAATCACCAGAGTAAATAAAAATTTGTACCATTCCACCAATCTATCCTACTACTTTAGCCCCTTTACTTTGTCTGAAAGCTATTCTTTGTAACTTTTAACTCATAAGGCTAGTGTACACTTTATTACTAGCCTTATAACTTACTAGTAATAAAGCTAGCCTTATTATTTAATTACTGGATCATTTACTTAGTTACTAGAGAAAGCCTTACAGGAGGATTTACCCAAGAGCATCACAATTAACTTCAATTTGCTACAGCTGTGTTGCTAGTGAAATTTATTTAGAGTAAGAATAGTTTCTTCATCTGGGTTAGAAGTAGTCATGGAGGAACTGATAATATTCTCAAGGACATATGAGGCATAGAAATATAGGTCTGTAAGGCAGCATGTGCCTAACCAAGTTAAGACCTCCAGTTGCAAGGACCTATGCAGTGAGCATCTGTTTAGCTCAAAAGAGTCTACCGCACACGTGTCACAAGGCACAGACCAGTGCAACAGAAAAGACAGCCTCAGTCATGACATGCCTCAGGAAGAGAACAAGATAGTCATGGGAAACAGCATCTGGAACTTCATAAATGAAACTTTCAGTAGTGACTGCACAGAAAGGAGGTGGAAACTTACAATGAATCTGGCTTAGGCCCTTCCCAACTCAATTGAAGGGAATTACTTGAAATAAAGAATAAGTTCTTACCTACAGATGAAGGTAGATATCACCACAAACAAATCTGAGTTTGATGTCCAGCTCCCTTTATTCTCCATCTGTAACTCTCTTCCAAGAAAGTCTGGACAGATAAAAGCCTTAAAGAGTCTCAGGACCCCCTTTTATTTCAGTTCTGAGCACGCTTTTATTTAGCATAGATACTCTTTCTAAAAAATAGGAACAAAAACAAGAAAAGTGTCTAAACTCCTTACCAAAGAAAGTTTATGCCAATATATTTTTTCCTGTATTGTCACAGCCCAGGCACTGCTCTCAGTCTTAATGAAGCTCATGCGAGATCAGTTATAAATGGGAACTGTGCAGAGCAAGTGACACAGTGTATCTGAGGAGGTATAAAAATAAAAAAATAAAAACCCAATAATTCTGAGAATGAGGTTCTTGAAAGAAAACATGAATACATTGGTGGAACTCTACAGAAAGCAACATATTCTTTCACAGAGAGTTTGTCATTGCCAAGAACTGGTTTTATCTTTCTTAAATGATCTCTTTATATAAATGCTGGACTGGAAAGTGTTTTGACAAAAGAAAGAAGGTTCTCTGTTCGCGGTGCTCGTTTTCCTCTAGGGGATGTAGAATCTTTAATCTGCCTTTATGTTATGCTGCTTTTCAGATGTCTCTATCTCTCAAATTCTGCTGGCTGAAATAGGTTTAGAATAAGAACAGCCATAGTTGTAAAGACTTTTTAAAAAAGTCATGGCTAATGAGAGTTTTTAAAATGACTTACTCAGTGTTCTGTATTTTTCAGAGAACTGGTGGGAGGAAGGGATTACATACATTTGTGATTGCTCGCTTAGTTCCTCATTCTGCTTCTGAAATTTGCTTCCTATTTGCTTCTTCTATACCTTGTTGAACCAGTTGTTGTGAAAAAGCAGAGAACTGTAGCCCTTTGTGCTTTTATCAGTTGTGTCTTAACCCAGGCAAAAAACAGCTTATCATGGAAACTGCTTATCCAAATAGTTCCCACGAATGTAAGTTCTCTCAATTTTTCACTTCATGTTTTCTTAGGTCTCCTCACCCTGCCTTCATTGAAAACAGAGGATTAGCTGAAATTTTTCAATTGAAGCAGTTCTGTGCAGGAAACATTAGCTATTCAGTTAAACAACTTCATTTATTTGTTATTTTAGAATGCTGATTTTACACAGATTGTTTTGCTTTTACATGAAAATTGAACACTTTCTATTATTCATTTGAATGTCTCTTTTTCTTCCCTAGGATACCTCAGTGAAACGTGCATCTCTGCAGTGGCCATGACTCTTTAATAGGAAAAGACCACAGTGTACAGTCACAGATTTATTTTATCCAATGTAGGCTCTACAAAAAGAGCACCAATCCGTTTTAAGAGAGAAACACAGCAGTTTTCATTTGAAATATATTATATGGGTTATTTTCTGTGGCTGTCATCAATACTCAGTCTACATTTTCACATTCCTGAAATGACTCACTTTGAATGTCAAGTACAGTGTTATGTGGTAAAAACATTTGGTATGGATGCTGTGAGAGATATAACCTAATTCATGTTTCACTTGTTTAAGAAACAAATGAAAGCTTTTAAATGAAATAAAGATCAATGACTAAAAATAGTTAATGAATTAAAGCACGTGACTAATTGATATAGCTGTTAAAATTATGGTAACAACTTATACCTCTTTATTCTAGTGCTTCCAAATTTGCAGTATAAAACCAGGGTCAGTACTGTTGCCCCTAGAGACATAATGTTATACAGTGCTGAAAATGTGGAATATAAAATCATGAAAAAAAATCTAGAAATCGATACAAAACCAACCACAATCTTGTTAATTTCTGTAGTTTCTTTAATAGCTAACATACTTCTGACAGAAATGAAGCCTCCTTTGCTTTTTCCTCATGAAGATGTGGATAATTGATGTCAGAGCAACACAGAGAATGTGAATTCCTATTACCTAAAATATTTGAACAGAAATACTTCCTGCCCCTTTTAACTCAATAATCATCAGCTAAAATGTACTGCATTTCTTTCACATATACCATCCAAATGACAGTGATGAGCAACATAAACTGCAAATACAGAATAAGGACTAAGCCCACCATGTCTATTAAACTGACAGCCTGCAAATGTATACTAGTGAACTCACTAGGTATTTAATTGTACATCCACTTCAGCTTACATAGTGTATCTGGGAAACCTTATGTCTACAGGAGCTTTTTCCAGAAGAGAACATTTATTACAGTTGTCTTGGCAACATGAGCACCATGGAAATATAAGTCAGAGCTTAAGAAGAGTTTGTTTTTAAACTCTGAAATAAAACAAAATAAAAATAAGAGCAGAACTTTATGATCTGGTCTCTGCTGAGCGCATGAAATGACTAGATCCATTATACATTACAGTATTCCACCTTGCTTAGTGTTGTTGAGATTACAGGTGGAGTTCAGCCTTAAACAGTATCCAAGAACCATGCAGCAAGAAAGCTACAAGCAGGCTACATGCACTCTATATTAATTCACAAAACATGCAATTAAACTTAAAAGAATAGGACCCTTGCAAAACTCTAGAATACTCTATCCCACTAGATGTTACTGTTGGAAAAATCAACCCCATCATCCTCACACACCTGACTGAGCCCAGCAGAAAACTAAGTGCTTACAGGGCTGTCACATGGCTTAGAGTAGTTGATACTGCTGTTATTGTCTTAATATTAACATTTACTGAGAATCATAGACTTCACATTACAAGTCAAAGTCAAATAGCCTTTCTTCTCCTGTTAGGCTGAAAGGCTTATTTTACTGGCAACTGCAAAAGGAGAGCCCAGACAGTGTGTGACATTGATGAAAGTTATTAGTCTTTGTGAGCTGCCCTTGCTCCCATCACTAGTTTTGATAGAAAACACAGGAAATAATTTCTGAAAGCCAAGCAGGTAGCTGAAAAGTTTCAGGCTAGCCAGCATATAACCCTAACTTCAGCTAGAGACAGAGGAGAAAGTACTGAACTAACCAAAAGACAAGTTTACAAATCAAAGACGACACAAAAAGTAGATTCCAGCCCAGATCTGGATTTCAAGTGAGTTTTGTCTGTGCTTCCCCAGGACCACAGTATGTCCTTCTGGACAGCAGCCATAGTACTAGACTAGCAAGACCAAAGATATTTCTTCCGGCAGTCACAAACTGCTAATAAATATACACAGGAAATAAACAGTTACATCTAACCTCACATCAACAAGATATCAATCAAGTTGCAGCAGTAACAGTAAGGACCGGATAAATGCCATCTTATGCACCTTTGCTTTTAAAAATAAACTGGGTTTTTTGATCCAAAACCAGAAAGTAGTAGTCAGAGACTGAATTTCCTGTAATTCAGTGTGAATTTCAAAAATTTCTCTAAGACTTCCTTTCAGAACTCTTTCAGAACTCTTGCCCTTTCTTAATCCCTTAATTATTAATCTCTTCATAGCTGATGTTCTCAAAGTACTCCTGAGGCAAACGGTAGATAAAACATAACATAGAAGAAGCGCATCCGGACAGAAATCACTCAATGTCTCTGTAAACTTTTCCTCAAGAGAAAAACAAAAGATCAAAATCCTTTATGTTTGGAAGCCCCTAACTTATTTCTGTCAAGGTGAAAATGATGTCTCCCTCCACTTCCTTTTGCTGTTCTTTCTTCTTCACCTCTGTTAAGCTCAGATGTAACAAAGCACCTCTATGCCAGTAGGGCAAACATACAATGCACACAAGTGATCTTGAAATTTGCTCATCTTCATTTCAGACCTAGTGAGACACGGAACCGGCAGTCACAGGAGGGGGTTTTGAGAGTTTGAGTGTGTACTGGGGCCAAGCATCACACACTACTCCTGTGATAAAACTGCTCCAGATCATGACCCTTTCAGCAGAACAAAGTCAAAGTACAGAGACAAAAATAACAACAGGCACTTAAAAGGGCCTCTGCAAAGCAAGGAAGAACTCCCCAACTTATTTTTTTCATAAAGTTGATAAACTTTAGATTATCCATGGTTGTAAGCCTGACCATTGTCTGCTCACTGGCTAAGAATTTGCCTTGGTTGAACTGCTATCTTTGATTCTTCTATACTGCCCATTACTAAAGCATCTGTTACAACACATCATGCACTTTTACTCAGGATGCCACTGAAAGAAAAAAAAAAAAAAGCATTATTTTCCCCAATATATTGATGGGTGAGAGACAAAATGCATTTAAAGATTGTACCTACAATCTCATAAGAAAACTGACAGTCTGAAGGAAAGAGCTCCATTCTTCTGTATTTCTTTCTGTCATCTGAAACCTTCGCTACATAAAAAAGCTTTCTTCCTCTCTTTTTTAATAATTTTGTAATTTTTTTCCTATTTGCTATGCATGTTTAGAGTCTGTGAGTGACTCTTGATAGCAACAGTAAAAAGAAGAAGAAATGAAGCCTAAGATATGCTTATAACTTCTGGATACGTACAAGAATCTTCTTCCTTATTTGTATCGGAACAGGTTGTAGTGCCAGCAAAGTTTCATTACCTTGAATCAAATTGAATTGTGTTTGATGCAGGTGATTTGAGTACCTCCAAAGCTTTGTCCCCTGTGATTCCACAGAATGACTCCAAATTAAGAAGAGCAAATTGATTACTTGTAGTTGGGTCATGCAGATATTCTGAAACAGGCTGCAAGGTTTTCTTTTGTTTCACATTTCAAAGGTGGAAGAGCGTACACTTACACAATGGAAATAAGAGGGATAATGATGTTTGGCTTTTAGTTGGAGAATACAGATGCTGAATTTCCACAATTGCCTGCAATAATGTGTTTTCAAAAGATTCCAGTCTAAAAGCTGCTCTTTCACTTGCCATATTGCCCTCAGAGACAAGTTTTGCTCATGTCAGGGTTGAGTGATCTTAATATCTGAAATGGCAGCATGATGACAAGCACAGAGGAGAATGAGAAATAGAAGTACTCCCTCTCCATTTCAATCTCATTTCATTTGGTGCTTGCTAGTGAGCCTACTGTGGCAGAAGGCATTTTATTTCTGGTTCAGAGTCTCTGGGTGGAGACTCGGAGCTGGAAGATTTTAAGGTGTGATGTTTTCTTCTGACTGTCAAGAGGTATTTTTGCTTTATTAATGGAATCCAATGCTCTTGTCCGAGGATTTTCCATTCATAGGAATCTATAACCTCTACAAGAACTATAACTTTCTTTACTCTCGAACTGGTTTCCTGGTCTCTAAGTAGTTAAAAAAAAAAAAAAAAAGCTCAATTCATGTGTGCATTCTGTATCATCAAAACAGCAACTGGTATATACAACCAGTTTTTTTTTATATTAAGGTTGCAAAGTAAACATGTGAAGAGAAGAGGATGGAGCTCTTTGTCATGGTTTTATGATTTTTTGGTATTGGTATTCCACATCATAACAACACGTAGTGCATTAAGAGTTAAAGAGTTAATACTCCAACTCCATAGATCATTGATATTTCCGGGTATACCTGTCTCAGAAGAGGAGAACTACATTCCCCAGAGGACTTTGCGATGCTTTACATTTTTACGTATTTTCCGCTCAGAGGGAAAAGATAAAAACCCTCTGCGGTCACGGGACACTCTCTTTCCTTCGGGATCGACTCAGCAGTGGGTGCTCGCTGCCGTCTCGCCTTCAGCGTTAGCATAAGGCCTTCGGTTTATCGGACACTCTCTCTTGCTCATTTTATTTGATTTATTAGCTTCAATTCCAATTATATTGTATTATATTGTGTTATTTTGCTTTCTGATATCTTATTTAGTAAATCAGCTTTCCTCCTCAGATCGTTGCCGCTGTTTTGTTTCTAGGCCCATCTCCCTTTTTCCTTTTCCCTTTCCCCCTTTCTCTTTCCTGGGGTGTGAGTCTGCGGGTCCCCCACACCAATCGTCACAGAACCGGGCCGATCCAGCCCGGTAAACCGTTGACACTCTTAGAAGAAAGAACTGTTATAACCTGATGTTTTCGAAACCTATCCCTCTTTAGCTGCATGTGGTTTCTTTCCAGATACTGTAATTCAGTTAACATTTTTTTCCTTCTAAATCCATTCAAATATCACAGTATAGCAAATAACATAAAAACTCAGGTCATACAGTTAGAAAATCTGATTGAAAGTGCACAAAGAATATTGTGGCATGATAACTATAATCCACTGGAGTTGAAATTTAAAAGTATGACACTATGCTCAATCAGGGCAAATAGGTGTTTCAGGGATTTCTCGACTCTTTCTGATTTTTCTGCAGAGTTGTTTCCTGAATATTAAAGATTCCATAAACCACACCTGAAAGCATTTTACAGTAAATACATATGAAGACTTTTTTTTTTTTTTTAATTCTTTACATATTGTGACTGACTTCCTCTCTAAGTGACTGCTCTAAAAGCAAGGGAAATTTTCAACTAGAATTCAACACAGTCTAAAGTTCAGATTTGTTTTGTCTGCTATGTCAACCCATCAAGTGCTGTAGAACATCAAGTGCTCTGAAAAAAATCTTTACTCTTGAATATATATGTAAAGCTAGACTGACAGATCTGGGAAGCAGCTTTTGTGTGAATAGCTAGGTTCCTCATGCCTCCACTTGTAAATTTTAAACAATAACAATCATTTCTATTTCATGGTGCCAGTAGTAATCCAAATTAATACCAGCACATAGATTAGATAATTAAGGGATGAGACCAAAGAAGCACTATGAAGAAAGCAGCTACATTATTACTTCCCATCAGAGCAAAGTAATGATACAGGTACAGGAAATGGCATAAGTAAAAAATAATTGTACAGTTTCTATTATACACTTATTTTTGGACAGGTCTACTGGCTGATCTCTCCCAACACACATGCTAAGACCCACAGATTAGCAGTGAGATAACAGCATTCCCCCACCCTTTTTTGGCTACACTACATTCTTAAAAACTACTCTATTACCATGGTCCTAGGCAAATAGAAGTTACACTGAAATTTTGCTCAAAATGGCCAAATTACAAGAATGGGCTTCTGTGGATAATACGTAAACAACTGTTTACACTGTTGATAGTGATAGGACAAGGGTGAATTGTTTCAAACTAAGATAAAATATGTACTAATTATCCCATGGAGAATTAGTGAAACAAGAACCATTAAACTGTGTTTCCCTACACAGCTATGTTGAGCTGGGACATGCACACAACCTGTCAGTTCTTTGATCTTAGGACTCCGCTACATATTTGTGCAAAAGTTAATTTCAAGAAGCGACTATTTGAGTGATGTGACAGAAGTTCCCAAGCCTGTTACATATATTGTTTCTGAATGTGCTTAATTAATTGGGAAAAAAATCTAATTGTTTATCCTTGGTAATTTTGACTGCAAAGATGTTCATTAAAAATACTGCAGCAATGATTTTTAATTATCACATTGCTCTTTCTCTCTTTCTCTCCCATACCTTCACCAAAGAAATGATGAACAAATACCAGACATGATCAGAATTAGACTTGCTCCACTTAGCTTAGTTAATTTTCATACACACTGCAGCCCTCACAAAGAGCGTAACAATCTAATATTTGAGAGAGCTGTTAGGAAAAGATGGAAAAAAAAAACCATCTTAACTACCATTGTTCTGGATCCTTCAAGTAGAGGCTTCTGATCATCCCCTACCAAGATGTGCTTTTGATTTCAATAAATTGCAGGATTACACTGACTGGGAATAACGCTTTCCTGTTAACTATACTGTGTTTTACATGGCATGAAAAGATGCTCTGTAAAACAACATCATCTTTGAATGTGAAATTATAAATAGAATCTTAATATTTAATCAGCATCCCAGTATTTCTAAAATTGTTTAAATATAAGCTACGTAATATTTACCCCTTACATTCTAATGTATACTGTATTCTGATACGTTCCAAATACAATTAAGATACGGCTGTAGCTCATGATAGGAAATTCTGCTCAGAAGATATGAGACTGTCTTGTTTAAGGGACATGCTACAATGGGCAGAAAGCTCATGTTAGAATCACATTGGAATAACAATGTACACAATAAGACATTAGTGTTAGCATTTGTTTCATTATAGCTAATGGCAAATCTTCACTGATTACAGCACTTCAGTGAGCATTCCTGCTTACTTTTACTGCAGACCAAATGAAAGTCCTGCAATGTCTGGAACCCTCAGTATTTTCCATTGCCACACCAACAGCTGCTAGCAAGTGCTCAGCCTTTTTTCAAGCACATGGTTCTCTGCTGCTGTCCCCAGCTGGCCTACTCTGCGAGGTCACATCTGAAGCATACACCTCTTGCTCTGTGAATTGTCCTTCCTCCCTTTTGGTAAGTAACCTCAGCATCGATCTGTATCAACTCAAATGAAAGATGTGAGTGAAAGTGATATCTATGTGTAAAACTCCCTGCACATACCCATTTTGGGGAAGTAGGTCACTTCAATAAATCAAGATTAATTACTGAAATACAAAATAATAAAGTCACCATCGGCTTCAAGTAGACAACGTTTGTTTGAAATCGTACTTTGGTAGTTTGATTCAAGTATTCTTTTTAATTAGCTATAGTGCAAGGGTATAGAAGGAGAACAGATGAATCTTTTCTTATATGTAGATAAGAACTGCGTCTTTTTTTTTTTTTTTGAAATAAAGATACTTCAATTATTCTCCATTATTTCTTGTTTTCTGTGGCTACAGTGATTGAGATACTGCATTTTGAGTTGGCTTGTGTGCAGAGATATTGAACTCCAAAACCTCCCATTCATCACCATCAGTTCCTTTCCACAAGTTTAAGCTCTTCCTCTTTCCATCTTACTCAGATAAGATACCCACAGCATTATGGCCCAGGTAACCACATGCAGCTACAGGCAAAACAGCATACATTCTTAAAAATCACTGCCCTTGAGGTATTCCTAAATTGAATAGCTCCTAAATATCAACATGAAAACACAAAATAAGGATTTACTAGGCAGCTGCCATTTGGGATCTCATGCAAACTGCCAGCTGATGGATACAGATGCACACCTGACTGTTTCTGGTCATGGTCTGCATTAACTGCTCTAAAGGAAGATGCAAGAGCTGGCTGCAGGCATAGGAAGCTGTGAAGAAAATAATGCTAAGTACTTCCCAGGCTCTGAGAATTAGTTTCAAACTGCTGGCCACGAAGATCACTATTTTTTCATTCAGTTAGTCTTGTCACATGAAGTCACCGATTAGGTCAAATTCCTCCTATCAATCCAAGTTTCCTATGCTAAAATTTCTGTACTCTTCTTACTACTGTACTAAGGGAAATCACTGAAGTTTTGCCTTTTGTCTGCATTTCTGTCTGCACTTTAGCCTCCATTTCTCTTGAAGAACACACTGAGTTCATTATTACACTAGAATGATAAAGGATAAATCAGTTTGGTACTTCTTCAGCCTATACCATCTGTAGATACAGGCCACCAATTATAATGATGCCAGCTGCAGAGATGCTAAAGGGATTGTGAGCCCAAGTGTATGTGGGGGGGGAACTGACAAAGCTGCAAAATAAGATCCATTCATTATTCTTAATTATTCCATTTTATTAAGTTATGAGCAGTACGATGAGACAGAACAAGCAATATCAACAAACTTCAGCTACCTTAGAAGGAATCTGTTAACAAAGACATTCACAGCTTTACCAATAAAGTCTACAATCACAATGCACATCGCAGAAAGACTTTTTATGCTGCAACAGGATAAAGATGAAGCTATTATCAAATTGACAAGGCTGCTGACACAAAGCAGGCAGGCAGTTATTTAGGATGACTGTCTCTCTCACATTATTCTGATGTGATACCTTTTACCTTTCGATGCCAAAGTGTAATTCTATGAGCATTCTTATTAATCATGCAGAGAAGCATGCTAACTCATTGGATGTAGCTCATAAAGGGCGGTACTTGCAGTGCTTTTTTTCTCCTAAAGGGATAAACTTCATACAATTTGTATTTCCCTGTCACGTGTCCCATTAAATGTTTCTGTAGAAGTGAGAGAGCCTAATAACAGCACGGAGCTCACTTAGAATGAGGCAGCAGATAAAGAAGCCTCGAGGATAGATGATGTAGAAAGCCTGCTTGTGTTCAGCAGTTCCACGTGCATGGATGTAACGTAAGTACATCCTGACAGGTATGAGTTAGGAATCGGTAGGAAAAGGACTCCAAATGTTTATCACAGAAGCAGTTTTCCTGTCACAATCTGTAGCTTTGAGAAATAGGCTGTGAGAGAAATGTGAATTAGTTCCCAGAACAGAAAAAGGTAAAGAACTAAATTAATGTGTTTGCAAACACAGACTTGTGAGATTCTGGCATCTCTTTTACACAGACTCACTCCCCTCTTCCCTAGTGTCTTCACAGACACATGTTTGTCTATGATTTTTATTCTTTCTTACAGCTTGGACTAATTTCCTAAGTAAGTCAGACTTACAGTCAATCAGCAGTCACCCCAGGTTCCAGGCTGTGGATGTCCAAGTCCTGCACTCCAACATCATCACGAGGAACAGGTAACATACTGCATTACCGCATAAGTGATTCCACTTTTAATGTATTTTTCAACATGAAGGTAAATAATTTCAGATTGTTTTTACAACTGAAATTAGCAGTTTTCTCTAAAAAAAAAAAAAACAAACAAACAAAAAAAAAAACAAAAAAACCCCACAACCCTAACATGCCTTTATGACTTTCTCATTAAAACTATTTCTCAGATTAATGCCCCCTTTTTTTTTTTATTCTTGTTTGTTTGTTTCTAAGAAAAAGAAAGAAAAAGGTTCTGCTGAAAGAACTTGGTCACCTTTTCCCACAGTGGTGATGCACCCAATGCACTGACATTTTCATCAGTGGCTCATCAGCCTGCTCCAAACAACACTCTGAAAGGCATGCTAGTTTCGAGTGCGATAAAACCTTGTTTTGTTACTAGCTTTCACATCCTTAGCAGGATGCTCCAGTGTAGCTTTACCTTCAACAAGCAAAAGGTTAGGCTTATTCATAGTGGCTTGCTTGGAGATGATTTCTAGGTTGACAGATTTATTTTACTTCCTGTATGAGGATGTAAAATCACGTTGGCTTTTGAAGGTCATTAAAAATAACTAAATAAAATGTGAACGTAGTCGATTTGTTTCACCCTTTCTCCTTAAAATAAACACTGTTCTTTATAGAGTGCTGCAGTTAGATCTTAAACTAGTACCTCACTTCAATGTGACAAATCAGAATAAGGAATGCCATATCCTGCATTATGAGCATTATGCCATTTAAGTAAAATGTCATAATATGGCATTTAATACTGCATAATTTTAATACATATTCTATTTTATTAGAGTCTAAAACAGACCATTACTTAATGTAGATTGACATCTCATCTAATTTACTGAATAGCCTGTGATATAGATGAACATCAAATACAATGAAACTGTTTATTGCTAGGAATAAGGAAAACAAATTAGCATTTGGTGTACTAATTAGAGGAGCAGCTATTTTCTGGGTTTTTCTCTCAGCCTGGAATCATTTTTCTAGGATATAGAAAACAGATGCTCTTTTAATTAGAAGCAGAGATTCTGAGTTTCAGCCAGCAACACCCAAGAGTATGCTTAACTGTACTGGAGATAAAACACAAACTTTATACCAGTTCCACTGCCTTCTGTTAGGTAAATGTCTACTTGTGTACACATACATCAGCTACATGGAATTGGATTTGTTAAGGCACGTGCTTCTTCATGTGGCTGTGACAGCCTCCTTTTCACAGGGGAGAGCCTACCAGTCAATAAACTAGTGTGAGCTGTTCTTCAGTATCAGTGGTCAAGCCTCATAGCTTTTTCAACACAAGATCCTGGATTCTGTCACCAGTGCTTTGTATATGCAGTTCAGTTGGCTGTCATCTATGACTATATATAGAATCAGATTTATTACTATGGGTGTGTTACCAAGAGAGTAGATCCAGCCTGATAGATGGAAAAATATTAATTCCCTTTGTCTGAAAAACATCTTCTGTAGCCTGCTTATCCTTTTCTCTTTTATAGCCACAACAGCAGTGATTGATGCCTATGAAATACCTAAGCCAGAATAAACGCAAGCGGAGAAAACTAAGCATGACCACTCAAAAATTTTAGTTTTACAACAACAAAAACAATGGCTGCAAATGACTGCTTCATACACACAGAGAGACCAAACCCATATGTTCACCACAGGTCATGCCACGTCTAAAAGCAGAGATAATGGAAAGGGAAAAGTCAGTCTTGTTTATAATACCGTCTCGAGGTTTGAGCAACCATCTCAAAACAATACCCAGTAAGTCACAACTAAACACGTGACCTGGACCTGAACTCCTTTTGGATCCACATAGGGTAAAAGTTAGTTATAGGTCTTGGTTGGAAGCTGATAGATAAACGTGCAAGGGGAAAGGACACTGCTGGCTCAAGATTATATCACTGATCACGTGAGTTACTTAAGCTGAGACAATGAGCCTTTACCTCCAATAATCTGAAAGCCCTAGAATCACAGATATCTACTAAAGATAGGGTCAGCTCTGATAAAAGATAAAGACAGCTCCTTCCTAAACTCTCATAGTTAAAGAGCAAGGAAGGAAGTGGGAAAGAACTACTGGAACAGGACTACAATTGGCTCACCAGTACTATGGCACCTGCAGTAATTAGCTAGTAATTAGTAACCCACTCTCACTGGATTTGAATAAAAAAGTTTGGGATGTTTAGGTTGTACTGTCGTACTAAAGATATGTACAATATCCAGACTCTGCTTTCAAACCTCAGCCCTCAGCAGACCACAGGTCATCTGAATGCGGACTGTAGCTGCTTGTTACTATAGAGAGGAGAGTGTGGGAGGTAAGCTGTAGAGTTTTAAATAGGCTTTCAGACCTAGAAAAAAAGCCTGAGTCAACCGCAGTGAATAGAGAGAGTGAAGGGAAGGAAAACTGATACAGTGAAGCGCACGAGCAGATTGGCAAGACTTGTGACAGTTGGTGTTTTCCTTAAGCGTTTCAGCTTTTAGAATTAAGGGACGAAAGAGAGAGCGATTTAATGTAACATAAAACATTTCTAGCTCTCAACAAGGACATTTCAACATTCTATTTGTAATGACCTTTCCTACTTTAAACATCAGTTTAAGAAAAAATATTGAACTCTTTAGATAAGGGAAAAGATCGGTATGTACGTCACGTTTAGAATTTAACTACTGAAAGCCAAAGCCTTCTTAATGTAAATATGATTTTGTTTTGAGAATCAGTACTTCTCTGCCAGAGCCACGTGGAAGTATAAAGAGAACCAGTAAGATCTGGAAGAGCTAAAGAGTAAGATAGAATAATAATAATAATAAAAAAAAAAAAAAGTTTTCCTTCCTATTAAACTGACTGCTTCTGTTATAGTTGCCATGGTGCAGAGCATTTAAAAGCTAGTTACAATTTGCAGTGTTAATTAAAACCAGAGATTGGAAGAAGCATTACAGAGTCTTAGTCTTGTATGACAAGACACAAATGTGCTACTAGCAGGAAATCATTCAAACCTTTCTACTGTAAAATATAATTTACCTATTGAATTCGGAGAAATGAGTGTTCTGCTCATCATTACTACAGCTCCAAGATCTTCAAGCACTTTAAGTATGAATTCCATCATTCACACTCCAGAGCTGTGAAACCAGCATTATACCTACTTTACAGACAAACTGGTGGCTTTGGTTTACTATGTGATAAGCTCAAGGTCACAGAGCAAAGAAGGAGCTTGGAATAAACCAGAATATAACTCTTGGTCCCGCTTGGTTGGCATTCTTTCCTACTCCTATGCTCGAGCTTAATGACTGTACAGCACTGTAAATACCAGCCAGTCCTTCAGCACAGAAGGACAGGGTTTGCTTTAGTGCTATTTTTAGTTAAGCAGATCCCACTTCTAAATCTGCAATGCCTCCATTTTCAATATCGTGACTATGTTTGATGTTCCACGGGAAGATGAGGGGACCAGGGTGAATCAGAAAGCACAATGCAGAGTAGGCAATACCATGCTGCCTTCTGAAACACCAACCCAGAGCAAGGAGAAGCTTTGGTGGGGGCTTCACACAGGCAGGAGGCATTGGGCAGCTGGACGTGTCAGCTGGGCGCCTCATCAGGCAGCTGCTGCAAGTGGAAGGTCAAGAGCAAGTTTACTGTTTACTGAATTCGTAAATTACTAATTACTCAGCTCGCTAAGCAAGGCAGGCTCATTGCCTGCGCGTGATACTTCCCCTCCCGTCTCCTCAAAGGGCATATGGAAGAGTAGGAATTCTCAGCTATATTTTGATAGATGAAAGTCATTAAGGTGCCATAATAAAGGACATAAAAAGCTATAAAAAGCTATAATGGGCAGGTCACTAATGAGTGTGAGCATGTTTCCATGTTTGTCAGAGAACAGCTGTAGAAGATAATGCCTCGATTTGTACTGAAAAAACACGGTGTCTGCAGAGAGCTTGGGATAGCCTTGCTAAGAGATGGAGAAATGTGCATGAAGAGCGATGGCCCAGAAGTAGCTAAAGGAGTACCTTCACTCACATTCAGAGCTTCCACATATGGGGGACAGAGATCAGCAGGAGGGACCACCTCTGAGCTGTGGTCATTTCAGAGGTACTGACTGACAGACAGAAGCTACCAGAGCTGTCACATGAGGAAAGAGATTACCACTAAAGGAAGCAAAGAAGAAGCCATCAACGTGTGGATCAAATGCAGTGAGCCTAAACTAAGAAGAGATTTGCTCTTTCTGTCCTGTGTCTTTGCATCAAAGAGAAAGAGGGGGTTTTGGTGAGAAACTATCCAACAATAAATGAGAAAGAGACCTGAGACAGGGGACGCCATCCTCGTGACCCAGTGACTGAATGAATTTTGTTTGCCCTCAAAGCAGCACGCTTTTCAGTCTGGCCACACTGGAGCAGGCACAAATAAGATTGATAAGCAAAGGTGGCTGGCATGAGGAAGCACCACTGTGAAGGCCGGTACAGTTGGACTTCAACATACCATGGAGAATATACCAGGGAGAACATATCCAGCTCTTGCAGTGACTTGCATCAGCTAAGTGGCCAAAGAGACACATCTACATCTCCAAAAGTATACCACTGTCCTGGGAGACCTCTGCCAAATGAAGTACCAAAATTTATGGAATCAATAGTGTTAAGAGATGTGGTTACACTCTCTACAAAGTTACGGGTAACTGTGATATCCACCAAGATCTTCTAGATTTGTCACATTGAAAATTGTTCACTCACTGTACAGACAAGAATGGGAGTAGAGATTTACAAATTTGTAGATACACATGATAAAGATAATGATGACAATTACAGAATACTCAATAGAAGAGGAACTATAGTAAAACCAATGTTCAGCACATGGGGATGGAAATACAAATCAGCAGTAGCAGAAGAATGAGACAGTATGTCTTCCAGAATACAGGAAAAGGAAGCAAACACTTCAGGTGGGAGGGATGGATAGACATACGTGTATTGTTTCTTTGATATGTTTAATTCAGTGGGAAAAAATAATGAAAAGCAGCTGTTACTCCAACAGAGAGACTGTGAATGAATTGCATTGTTTCAAATGAGAGACTATTCCAAGACACTTCCAAGCACGTCACCCAGTGTACACATACTGAAGCCAGGCATCACTGTGTTCAGATGGGAAGTGATACATTGGAGATACAGAAGTGAAAAAAAGTATTCTGCTGGGTATGGCAGAAAGGAGTTGGAGTTTTGATTCTGGCCTGTGGGAAGAAATAAACCGGGCTCAACTACTGTTGGCTACAATGCAAACAGCAGAGGAGGAAAAGTAGACAACCATATCTTATCTGCAATACGGTTAGAAACCACTTCACCCTCTTTGCATCCTCTTGCAATCAGAAAAGGGCTACATGGAGACACAGGGAAAACTGCAACACAGATAAATGTCATGCTTACCAAACGTGTTTACCCATGCACCACCTGAGATTGATACGTGGAATATCTTGATTCCACGTGCATTTCACTCTGATTCCTTTCTGAACTACATTTTTACTCAGTTTGCCATTTGAATTTTAACAGTATAATCAGAAAATGACACTTCAAAGAAAAAAGGCTTACTTACAGATGCTCAGGCTATTGAATGATATCTTCAGTTGTTGGAAAGGGCAGCAAGATGGGGTGGACTACAAGTGACTTTAGCACAATTTTCCAAAAGATACACATATAAACACACACTCAACACGTATGATAGTTTAGCTCTGATTTCTGTAGAAAATTGAGCAATTTTAGTCACTTTCATTGTAGCCTGGAAGCTTCCTATGGAAAATAAGGGCAACCATGTGGTTCAGACAACTAGGGATGACTTCCTCCATTTTGTTGGTTCTGCTTGATGCTTGTCTTTGAGTCTCATTGAGCCTCAAACCGAGCTTTTGAAGACCCATTAGAAATTGCTGCAAAGCAATTACTGCAGCACTTGGCTCTAGACATAACTTCAAAAGTGCTAAATCATCAGTTCTATAAGCTATTAATTGCCAGTTCTGGTCAATCTCAGTGGGAAAAAAAAATAAAAATGAAAGCCACAGCTTCATTGCTGACATCCAATCCAATTAAGACAAAACCACATAATGAAAACATTGCATAAAATTCTCTCCAGTGGTTTGTGGTGCCTTTAACACAAATGGCTACATGGACGAGGGCAGCTCTAAGTCCAAGCAGGGACACGCTGGACATGTTGGCAACAGTCTCATCCTGACCTGAAAATTGGGTAAGACTATTGAAACCTTCTCATACTAACTTAAAGGCAATCGTCACCACTTTCCTTTTTGGAGTTCAGTTCCCCCTTTCTTTGTGCTTGACTACAAGGAAAAAGTAGTAGTTAAATGCACAATAAACAGTCCGAGAGGTTAACACAAAAAATATTTCTGTTATGAATTGCCATTGAACATTTTCCAATTTGCACATGTTCTCTAAGTAATTTCTGCAATTAGTTTTTGGCCTAAGGATTCTTCGAGTGATTTACTTCTTTTAATCCTAGATTTGCAAAGATCTTGATAGGTAGCTCATGTGAGCTATTTCCATTACACTGACTGAAACCAGGCTCTTTCTACAAATAGTTGTATTTTAGAGTTCAACATTTGTCTCCTTTAAACACTTCACTTTTATTTGTCTAAGATTAGTTGTTTCATAAACATTCTTCATGACAGATTTCTTTAAACCATTTTGCTAAAATACTCTGCTAAGATAGAAGTACTGCTTGCAGAAAGAATTATTGGATCTTTTCTTCCACCTGAAAGCATATTTTTCACCTGCAAAGACACCAGTCCTGCTGCATTCCAGTACCTCACAATCCTATCCAGGGAATGTTTCTATGGGGAGAAGACATATTTGTCCTCCTATAGTACTAAGAGCAGGAACTTAGGAGGCCATACAACCCCCTAAGAACGACCCAGAGCTTTGGACTGATCAGAGAACAAAACCACAAAATATACTGTATTCCCACTACACAAACTTTTTTTCCCTGAGAAAAAAGGACAACAACATTTTATAGATTGATACTTGCCAAGAAACACCATTTGCCTGTGTGTGTGTGTGTGTGTGTGTGTGTACATCAAAAAAAAAAAGTAACCATACAGAATACCAACAGTAAATGACCAGTAGGCTGATGTGATATTGCAAAACTCATAGGCTAACAGGAAACATACAATTCAAATACTAAACAGATACCATCCAGATTACTCTTAGGTCAAAATAATCAAACCTGAAGTGGCTAAAACCTCCAGATTTTTATGCTAAATGTTTGCTCCCCATATTTTAAAGATGGGTCAAGTCTGTTAAACAGAGGCAATAGTTGCATACATGTAACATATAAATACCTGAATGGAACAAAAGAAGGAGCCAGGAATGTTCACCTGATGCTCCAGAAGTCTGATGGGAAGATATAATAAGGAGATGACGTTGCAGGACTCTGGCTGGGAGCTGCCCAGAGTAGAAAACAAACCCTGGACCTAGGCACAAAGCTCTAGGAAAGGGAGATGTTTCAGAAGGGGTGTTCAAACAGCCATGCATTGAGCAGGGAGCTGCTCTGAGAAACCTGGACATTGAGGACTGGTGGTGGTGAGGGGATGGGGTCAAAGCTGCACCTCCATTCACTGAAAGGCTGCAGGTTCATAGCTGGGAAGGGTCTGTAGGAAGAAATGGACAAACAAGCATTTACAATGGCAGTTAGACAGAGAGCTGATCCATGCAGTGTATTTAAGGATTATTCCAGGCACAACTCTTCATTTTACTCTTTGACACTTTGTTTAGTTTCTGAATCCTCACGGTACTAAGGTAGGATGTACTTTGGCACACTATGAGAAGTCCCAAACTATTGTGAAAGATTTACTAAGATAACTTTCCGTAAAAACGTGCATAAGTCTGTACAAGTACCCCATTTACTTCTAACTTTGAAGGAAATGAAATAGCAAATGCTTTAACTAGCTAAATATTTATAATAGCCTCTCTCATGCATGCAATGCATAAAGCCTTCCAACTACTTTAACAAGCTAGAAATAGCGAAGCATTCAAAGCTGAAAGAGCCATATTTGGGGTGAAAAACTGAAATTGTTTAAAAACACCACTATCAGTGAGAAGACAAATGACATATTTTAATGTATGCGCTATTTTCAGTTAAGACTGTAAGGATTATAGTTAGAATTTGGCCAGGATACTATTCTTGCAGAAGAAAAGCGCTGCCAGTAATGCAAGTAATTAAGCAATAGGAGCTCTCCAAAGAAAGAAATCTGCACCTATGTCCAACCCAGAGTTTGAGCTCTAGACTGACCCATCTGCAAGCTTTTTGGTGTTTCTTCCTGAAGCACCTTGAGTTTCTTCTAGAGAGGGCATCCACTCTACTGTCCAAAGCATGCAATGTAAGTACATAAATTTGTCTTACCAGGTTCTCATAGCATGGATTGTCTCCCTTTACTGACATTTTATTCTCACTCAATGCAAGGAGCAGAGCTCACTTTGGTACCACACAGATTTCCACCTCAGTACTGCAGCTCTCTGATTGCTATTATTCTCTTGGCAAAGTGTCAGCAAAACAGCAATATCAACAGGTGAAAGTCCCAGGTTCTTATCAGCACATTTCTGCATCTTCTGCAGATATAGGCCATCTTTGTGAGAAGTCATGATGCAGGCAGAAATAGCCAAAATGTGTATTCTAGAGGTGTTACAGCTGTCACCGTAGTCAGCTGACAGCAGATGACAGAAAAGCCTAGCTCTGAAGGCTCAGCCTTGCTCTCATCGTTCTACGTACCGCTCAAAAATCAATTCCCACTCTCTTGGGAAAGACCAAACCAGCTCTCACGTGCTCTGCAATCAATACATCTCTCTTTAGAGGCAAAACACTAGGTAGACAGACAGACAGCTAATTGCCCTACGTTCTTGAAAATCTGAACTAAATGCATTGTATGTATATTCCATTAGCCAATTTTCTGCAGCATAGCTACTGGAAATTGTTATGAGTTTCTGCAAGATGCAAACTTTTATCCCCTATAAAGCAGAAACTGCATTGTATTGTAACACTTTTGGTCTACTCCTGCTTTTAAAGCTTGTTTGTCAAATGCAGTATTTCTCTCCTCTGAAATTTCATGACAGATGGTGGGTGCAGATTGATAGTAAGGTATTTTCAGAAGTGATGAAAATGCACTTGACCGTTCTCACAAGCTCCCGAAGAAATCAAGCTCAGGGCAGGGAGGAGAGCAGAGAAAAGGGCTGCTTCTCACATGTTTCTAGGCTGCTGGGACTCAATTGGGGTATATCAATGTATTGAACACTACAACCAACTCTTAACATTTTATGTGTTACTTGCAATTTTGGCAGCTCCAGATCACTGCTTCTCACCTGGCAGACACATTATCATTGGAAGTCATCGCATGAATGCTCTCCTCCATGTAGACATTCTACACATCTGCCTGTTTGGGCCACACAGGGGCTACAGAAAAGGTAACAGCCTCTTTCTACAAGATGTTATATAAATTACATATCAAAAGATACAACTTGCATTTAACAAGACTGGCAAGGAATAATACATTATATTATTACTTACCCAAGTGAAAGAGAAAATAGTAACTACTTTAGAATGCGTGTACAAGATCTTGATAGCCTGGGAAGGAGATACATTGAGAAAAATAAAGATAATGAACACATTACCTTGGGAAAAAATTTTCAAGTTGGCATAGATTTATGTCAGTTCCATCAAGACTGTAATACTTTCCTCCCTTCCCTTCAAGTCCGCTAAGATTTTCATGGCCTATCTACCAGATTGACCTACCTCTTGTGGAATATTCTCCACAAGAAATGGGAGACAATGCTCTCCAGACTCCAGCTAATAGCTTTATCATCACTTCCTTCCTTATTTCTGCATATTTCAGCACCATTGTGAACCGAATGCAGTCTCTGCTTTGAATCGAAATGTATCAGTTGTATTGAGAGGAAACAACAGTCCCCTTCTTGCAGGCCAAGGTATGCTACTGCCCTTCAAACACATTAAGAGCCTCAAAAACTGTAAAAAAACATCTGGTTGACAGGAGAATCTCCCATTATATAAATATACTCTACAAGCACAGCTATACAAGAGAATTTCTTTAGAAGCAGACAGCTGACACACCACTTGAATTTTATCTTAAGCTATAGTAAAGCTTCAGATTTACTTGATTATATGCATCTTGGTACATTCACTGAACCTCACTTGCTTAAAACAGAAAGGCAGTCACTATGCCAAAAGGAGATGTCCTGTGAACTGCTCTCAGATGGAGTCTCATCCTATTCATCTTGCACAAAGCTTTCCAAAAAGCAGCGCACTAACACAAGCGATAACTGAACAGAATACAAAGAGACTGCTCTCACAAATGTCTCATCAATAAACATCATAAAAGACTTGCGTCAAGAAACAGTACTCCATCTTACCAGCACACACAAACCCCAGTGAATAATGAAAACATAAATAGCAGAGCAATAAGGAAGACAGGCAGGGAGCACAAATGATATCACTGAAACAAAAAGCAGCAAGGTTACTGGTGAAATGGAGAGCGTTTTCTTCTAGGGGAATTGTGAATACCTTTCTGCTACAAGAGAGATTAGTACTGGGGTGAAAGGGTAAAATGCACAAATTCTTTCCTTTCTCGAGACACAGACTGTTTGCAAAGAGAAACTTGGGAAAAATAAGTTGAATTTGTTTTCAGTGGAAGTAATTGCACATATCAAATTGTGTGAATGTGGTCATCAGAGTGTAACTCAGTTCAAAATGCCTCTGTTCTCGAATGAGTGTATCCATAATGCCCATTTTGGTCTGAGCAATCAATGTTAAACTCACAGGACTAGATCAACTATCTGAAGTCCCTCCATAAAGACAGGCACTGAATGAGAAAAGAGAAAGGAGATGCACTAAAAAATAAAAAACAAGAAAAAAAGAGTAAGATAAGGCTAAAAAGCTGTAAAGCTCATTTTACATTGTGCTGCAAGCAAGGCTTGCCCCTGAAGACATCAGTTAAGCACAAATGCAGTAGAGGATGATTCTTCAATTCATTCAACAATGCACAGATCACATTTGCATAATAAAATACATGTGAAAAAGGAAAGCATTAAGAAACTGAGTTAACAATAAAAATCAGAATCTATTTCTGCAACTTTCCTCAAGCACACACATTGTCCTTAATTAGAAGCAAGCGTCCATAGAAGAAATGCAACCATGTAACTTCTAATAGCCGAAGCATAAAGCATAATCAGTTGTGATGGAAACTCCAGATTACATGCTATCACCTTGACCTTGGAATCAACATGTTTCTCTCTAGCTGTAATCGATGCCCACATATTAAGGAGAGCAATGACTTTGCAGGGAATGTCAGTAATTGCAGGCATTCTCACATCCTTGGTGTTGATGAGCACCACAGGTCAAGACTGCGTTTAAGGCCATTACACAACAGCAGCTGGGCAGCCAGCACCTCTTCCCTAGATGCAAAGTACTGTGCACAGAAGTTCCATGTGGGCACCTCACTCTCAAGCAGTGAAGAGGACACTGTAATGTCTTTTAACAAAAGAATCTTCCTTTTTCCACTTTAGAAAAGGGCCTGCAGCTTGTCCACATCGGAGTGCTATCAGCCCAACTGAGTGCAAAAGATGACATTTCAGAAGGCTGTGCAAACAAAGTGCACTTAACTGGCAGCTGATGCTACCCTCTGTGCTGTGTAGTGGGTTTACACTTCTGCATCTTACAGGATGGTACAGACTAGAGGGAAGGATAAAATGCAAGGGAGAAAACGCATCTTGAGAAAGACGGTTGATCTTCCGATGTGTGGCTGCTTCAGACTGGTTTATCAGACTGCCAAAAGAGCAAGCAAAAGCTTAGTAGGCATTCACATGCAAGCCATAACAAACAAAACAAACAGACAAAAATAGAAAACTGCTAATGTTCTCTGTTAATGTTTTGTGTTTTATATTCCAGAAGCTCAAGCCCTAACAACATCTAAAATGGTCAGCCTTGGTGGAAATCCATCTCTAGCAGCCATTCTAGGCCATGGTCTTTCAGAAAACAGAGTACTTGTGACAGCTGGGAATAAAGTAAATAAATAAAGCTACACATTTCCCCAGTATTGGTTTTTCAGAGGTGCTCAGGACTCTCTTTTGTCATTAATGAAAAGGGTGGCATATTGCTTTAGTACTTGAGGGAAATCAAGGCTGTAATTTGACTATATTTCAGCTCTACTGAAAAACTAGGGCTACCCAAGAGGCTGAATAGCAATGATTAATCCTTGGGTATGAAACAGTGTTAGATTAGAACAAACTTCATTAAAATAAACACTACCGTTGTCCAGACCTTTATACTCTGAATTCCTCTTTGTTCTACAAGCTTACAGAAGGAAATGCAAGCAGCCAAAACAAGAACTGAGAAACTGTTGAAAAGGATTTAGGTCCACTGCTGCCCTCCATCAAGCTTAAAACTGACTGACTTTTCTCCGACTCCAGCTGGAGTCCACAGCAATATCCATCACATGGACTGATATATATATAAATATATAATACGTAATATAAATATATAATACATGTATAATAATAATATACATATAAATATATAAACTGAGCTTTATTTCAGAAAAGGGCCAAACTGATCTTTCAGCAGTTTGAACAATAACAAGTAGCAACAAACTCTGGGCTGCCTTCAGTGCCACTAGAGCTCAAAGTCCTTTCTGGAAGACCAGAAGAAACAGCAACACTAATAGCAACACTAACACTATACAACATGCAAGAAGAAAACCAGAGAAATGCTGATTGTGCGATACTGAAACATTATTTCCTGGACTAATTATTTGTCTCTGTGAGTACAATGAAATCTGCACTCCTTACATAGTATACTATAGTACACTTCTGTTAAGCTATATACATACACTGATGTATCTTGCCCCTTTAAGACATTATTTAGTCTACAACACTATACCTTTAAAAATCATCCCATTTCTTAAAATACTGTCTCCATTTCTTTGCATCTCAGCTGCCTACTTGTAAAAGTACAAAGATGTTGAGTTGCATAAAAAGGACTCCTCTTCTGGTACAGAACACAGGAGCCAAAGGCACTGAAAACCCAGCACGTGGCCAGTCCAGTCCCAGCCAGCAAACCTGGTGGAGCCTCTTGCAGACCACATCAGTGCTCAGATGATTGTTTTTGCTGTTTTCCTCTGAGTAGTAGCAGATAACCACTCACTGACCCTCCTGCCCTGCTCTCTTTTCCGTGTTCTTCAGCTTTGTCCAGCTGTAAAATCCAGATTAACTAGTTTTACTGTATGCCTTTGGTCTCAAGCAAATGTGAGGAGGGAAGGTTAGGAAAAAGAGATCCGGAGCCTCCGGCAGCGTGAGGAGTGATAAGCAAGAAAACAAGGCCAGAATCTCGGTCCCTGAAAAAACAGCAACTCAAAACATCCAGGGAAAACACACAGCAGGCAGTGTTGGACCGCAGCCATGCTTCACTCTGTGCCAGAGCAGGGCTGTGCTCCTTGTGCCCTTTGATGGTAGGGGCTAGCACTGGAAACGCAGCACAGTTCATCATCAAAACCTGTTCTCAGAGGTGTCTGTAACTTGAATAAAGAAATTTAGAAGCAAAAGGTCACGGCTCAATGCATAGAACGTAGAAGGAAAGCCATGCAGCAACTTCTAGTTAGGCACTGGGATAATCTGTGTACGCTACATACAAGACAGCAACACATGGCAGAGCAGTTAGCTGACAAGTTAATGACTGTACTGCTTACATCGGTACCTAAACAAAAGGTACAAATCTGGTGGGAGATTTTTTCCCCCAAGTAAAAGGGAAAAGTTTGTAATTCTGGAAACTGGTACCCACAAATGAACATCTGTCAGCAGAAAGAGTACAGTTATCACCGAATTTCAGACCTTTTAAATTTAAAACTCGAAGTCAACATAACAGGGCATCGGTATTTCTCAAATGCCTGCATCTTAGTGAGCTTTCTCTATCTATTTTTACTGAATGTATCTTAAGAGGATTGTAGAGAGCTTGGAATAAGTCCTAAAAGGAAAATGCTATTCAGGCTGCATATATGTTTCCTTAACGAGACATACACTGAATCTGTGAATGTTATTATGTGGGCTTACACAACAGTGACTTCTACTGTGAAAGTCTTGTCAAACAAGCATATAGGTTATTAAGGTTAAAGCTTCCTGGTATTGCTCTGATTACTCAAAATACTTAATATACTTTAAATAGAACTTAACAATATGCTTCTGGCAGGAGTGTTCATAACATGAGAAGCCTCAGTTCCTGTTCCTGTGCCTACAGCAAGGGGCAAAGTACCTTACTGAAGGGGGGAAAAGAATAGAGAGAGACACAAAACAAAGCAAGACTACTAAAACTATGCTTTATCAGGAAATTCAGAACATTTCATTTTAAACACAAGTGGATTTGAGAAGGCTTCTGTCTGATTCCTTCACACTTTCCTGAGCCAAAAGGAAAGGCGGTTTTAGGGAACTTAATGCATTTTAATTCTCTACACACTTCAGGGTATTTCCTTCCACATTTAACACTCTTTGCTTCTAAGGAAATAAACAAACAGAATCCTACAGAATATAATAGAGCAGTAACCATTGGAGTTTTTAGGAGGTCATGATGGTATTTTTTTATTATTATTATTATTATTAAAAAAATACTAACTGGTTTCAAGAAGGAGCTTTACCTACGAGAAAAGTGCCAATGAGCCTCACAAATCCTACTACAGCTATATTCTGAAAAACAATTACTAAACAAGAAAAACCATCTGTTGCCCATAAATTACAGTTAAACGCCCTTTGGAAAATATTTATTTCACAATTAAACAAAAGAACTGTCTGCAGCCCACTGTACTTAAAGCCAATTTTCTTGCCTGTGTATTTTGAATAGCTGGAAAATAACTCTGTGCAGGCTGAGCACATCGAGCTAGTCAGCACAAACCGTCACAAAGACTTTCCATTTTAAGTCATACCTTTTATAAGTACGACTTGACACCAAGCCAGTCAGCCTGATTCTCTCTCGTGCTTTTTGCATACTTTAGAGACTAGATTATTACTGTCCGGTCTCAAGTAAAGGTCCATGGCCATACAAGGCTTAGTATGCCTTTGTTAATTTAGAATGATTGTTACAAAGTAGCCCATATTAGGTGTTAAGAATTAACACACAAGAAATGCTGCATTTTCAAATAAGAAATATGAAGTGTTTTTTCAATCTCTTCAGAACCCTCATTACTGTAACTCTGATTAACTGCATTACAGACTGCCACATACACTACTGTAAGATTCCAGTGCTTTGTTTTTTATGTCGTGTGTGAAAGCTGGTGACGTAGAGCTATCACTAAGGTCACAAATTCTCACCACTAATCTTGTTAACACATTCTGATTTAAGTACGGAATTTTCACAGAATGCATATTTTTTATTTTATTAAATCAAAACATGACTGCCTTGTTTTGGTTTTTATCATTGAAAAAAAAAAAAAAAAGAAAACACAGAAAAGCAAAGAGAAGAATGTTGCCAGGCTTGCAACCTTTTGGATGAGTTTAAAACTGCCCCTCATCTTAGGAGAAAAAATACAAATGGCTGTAAAATGAAGTGGTATAACTACAAATAGAATGTCAGACATCATGCTTGATGTGTCAGCCTGCATAAAGGGAGAGCTTTTCAAATTTGAAAATAGGAATTGATAAAATGCAAGTCACCTCCCATGTATTATTGTTTCTGCTGAAGAAATACTTTTGGAAGTTTTTTTTTCAGCTTGTGTATTTTTGGTGCTGGCTACATTAATACACTGGGAACTGGGAAAAGTAAGGCTTAGTCTTACACACACACCAGATTTATCTTTTCCTAAACAATACATTCTGTCTACTACACAAACTAAATGTCCCCAAACAAAACTTCTAATGATGAGTAATTACATGGTATAACTAGATATCTGAATAGCTGGCTTGAGACACCTTTTATATTAAGCGTCTGGCTTCCATCTGTGCCAAGAGTGAAAAGCTGTAAGGCCCTTCCAGATGCTGCAAGCCCAGATGTTCCCAAATCACCAGCCAATATATTAAGTTGGGAAAAGAAAAGAAATACCTTTTGTTGGGAAGAGATCAAGAAAACTGAAAATGAGAAACTTTAATTTTTCTGCGAGGAAAATGTATTTTCCTGCAAAGATAAAATGTCATGAAATAGATGAAACAGAACAAGTCATCCCATTGCTGAAGTTAAATGCCTAACAAATCAAACATTCCATTTTGAGGATCTTCAAAAATTTCATTTACGTTTTCCAAATAGGACTTTTAGACTCAAAACAGCTTTTTTAAGGTAGTTGTAGCAAAAATCAAACACAAGGATATACTGTGAACCAGAACACTGTATGCGTACGTAATCCATCAGCCTCATCCTAAACAGTCTGGCAGCTTACTGTTTCACTTCGATCATAAAACTATAAATCAACCACTTACCTTTCTAAAGTACCACTGATTTCCAGGAAGTACTCTTATTGTCTACTATACTTGCAGTTAAACAAAAAGAAAAAAAAAAAAAAAGAGGAACAACCTTCATATATTCTAGTGGGAAACCCACAGGGGACAGGTTAGCCAATCTAACTTCTACTTTTCCTGAGGTAAAGACACAAAACCATGAGTACAAAACCACAACTTCACAGCATCAAGTAGGCCAATTCAATGGGTTATGTCAGAATGAGCCCTGTTTAAGCAAACACATCTGACAAGTAACAGAAGGCAAAAGAAAGATAAGATAAATCCTCTAAACAGATTTGGTTTGCATCTGGCCTCCTTGAAAAGTTTTCTCTGGATTAAAGACCTCCTTTAAGAATTCAGTGGTGAAGTAACAGTCTGTTTCAAAGCTCAAGGTAAGACTGCAGCAGAGCTATAAACTTTCTGTAAACAATGCTTCCCTTGCTCCAATAAATTTCATTGCCTGGTACCAGAAAGCAATTCTGCTGGGATTTCTGCTTCTGAGTGGATCTCACTGCAGGCAGGTAAATTAAAAAGGATAGTAAGAGTCCCCAACTTCTAACATCCAACAATGGTTTGCTGTACTTTCCTTCATATTGTGTACTACTACATCTTCAGAATTGTTATCATACAGAGGGATCACGATAAAAATTGGGCATTAGTGCAAGACCAGGGTGGGAAGGAAACAAGATGTGTGGAATTCTAATGAATTCTAACATTTCAGACCTCTTCTTATAAACTGGCCTCTTGTAACTTCAGTAGCATCTTAAGTTACACCAAAAAGGTTAACATCAGAATAACAACAGCTTATTTCTCCTGAAGGACAAGCACCATTTGGAAATCTCAAATTTGTAGCAAGCCATTTCACCTATACTTCTGCATAACTTAATAGCACTGTGTTACTACAGAACAAGAACAGTGTAGAGGGAAGTCCAAATTAATTCAAAACTTGCAGCCTCTGTAAGCCATGAGAGGTGATAAAATCCTAAGGCAGGTGTGTGGACTTTCTCAAGTAGTCTTCTGTTGCTTACCAAGTCGTTTCTCTTACAAACATAGTGCTGACATACTGGAAACATGGTAAGGCATCACTTTCAGACTTGGAAGCCTTGCTAAAACATTATCCAAAACTGCAGGCTGCTGAATACTGAAGTCAATCAGCTGCTGCTGTTCACAAGATCATGAACAGAGAGTGTAATAAGTGCCTTGAACCAAACCAGTAATTAATACACAAGTGCAGAGCATGCTTTATGAAACAAACAGACTTTACATAATGTCCTCAAATACTTTAGCATTAAATAAGAGGGTAAGGAAGAGAGAGAGAATGTTACATCAGCAGGGGAAAAACAAAATCTTTGAGTTTAAATAAGCAAGCAGGGAAGCACTGCTAAAAGTGATGCACGGAACATGGAAATGGTGCAAACAGGCTATGCTGCATGGGAGACACTCTCACATTCTAACGTTAGTCAGTCTAAAGCAAAGGGAAAGTGAATACATACCCAGTCATAAAAGAAAGGTCTGGTTTTTGATTTACCCAATTTTTCCAATAAACCAGAAGATCATTCCCATTCTGAGAAAAATTTCAAGGAGAACTTGCCAAAGTTATCTGGCTACATATGCACAAAGCAGTGAAGAAATAACAGAAAGGATAAATACAGAACAAATTACTAGACAGAAATCTCACTTTACCAGCATTCTACTCTACACAGTGCTCTCCTGGGAAAAGGAAAACTTTCTCATCAAAGTGACAAGGTTTCCCCTAAAATAAAAAATATTTGCAAGCTCTTCTGAAGCACCAAGTGGCCTCAAGAAGGGCTTAACAGCCAAGGTACAGCATGAAGACCTGGAAGGCACAGAACTGCCACCAACGTTCTTTAAGTCATCAAAGCACGCTGAGGCCAGGACTTGAAACACCTTGCTATAGGGTTAGCTCACACAAAAATGGAAGAATTAGGAAGTATCACACAGAGGAGTACAGTTGTGGATTAAAGTGTTGTCCATGTTTCCAAATTCAAGTGTCTCCTGGCGTCCAAATTCTGTGGCTCTAAGGTAAACTCTGCCATGTACAGCAGGGGCAGAGGGGAAATGACAAGCAATGGATCTTACAACTTCACTTGACTTATTCTCTAGCTTTAAAGTACTAACTCTGACCCAAACTGCATAGTATCATCCTGAAAAATGAATTCTAAATAATTGAAAAGCTAATTAGTCACAGCAGGTCGTAAAAGATCACACCATAATTGCAGCTATTAAAGACATTTTTTTACTGCAGGACAAGACAGGGAATAAAAGCTGGGGTATTCACTTCACATTTGTTGCCAGAAGCTGTGCAGGGTCACACAGTGCAGCTAACACCAGATATAAGTAATACACACTTAACTGTGGGATCAACCTTATGGGCTGCTGATGACATGTAGCGTGTACCACTGTTCTGGAATTCTGCTTCATGTTTTTGGATCTGTCAGAAATTGCACTCCTTATTTCTGCATCACAAACGTACCTGTTACTAAAACAATGTAAGCAACTGCTAGCACTTCCAAATCTTATCTTCACAGTAGAAAACAAGTTTTTCTCTCACATGTGAGACTGTAACTTACTCAGCACCACCAATTCCCCTGGAAATCATCCTCTCAAAACTTTGAAAGTAATTGTCATCACAGAACTACAAGATTCAGAATCATATTGAGAGCCCTTGCACTTGTTACAATGAAACATGAGATTTTCAGTCTGTTTTTTCTTGTACTACCTAAATATCAGACAAACTTCAAACTGAAACACTGAGGTTTATCACAGGTTGACTATAAATACTGTCTTAACTGGATTAATCAATGAGATGATTTGAGGTAACTAACTTTACCTCTTGCAGACAAATCTGGTTAAATAAGTTATGATGATTTTGACTGGCATTATTTCTAATGAGATTAATCTACTGCAAAACCAGAAGCCAAAGTTCCAGGGAAAGGGTTATTTCCTCTGCAGAGCAAAGTCACCACTTCAAGAAAGTTGACTGTCCCCTGCCTTCAGAGGAAGAACATGAGGAAGATTATGTAAGAAATGTCACTCATATTTGCCCTGAAAAGACTTCAAAAGAAAAAAGGCACAGCAAATCAGAGTGAAGTATTGTCAGAGATATTTTCAAGTGTTCAGCACTAAACAACTTGGTTTCAATCTTATAAATTCATGGGGTTTTTTTGTTTAAAATGCAGTACGTACCAGAATAAGAGTTCACTGCACTTTATTTCAGAACTTTTAAGAGATCTTTTGGAAGACGAGGACTCAAAATATTATGAAAGGCCAGGGCTGATATTTAGGAAGTGTTTTTTTTTTGTTGTTGTTGTTTGCGTTTTGGTGCTGTTTTTTATTTGCTTATTGGTGGTAGTATTCTAGTCCTTAGAGATTCTCTCTATACAGTGAATGAATGAGTGAAGGAAACAGTCATAAATCAAGACACAGTATCTCTGAGAATATTCACAGGAACTGATGTTATTTCAAGATGCTGGACACAGAAAATAACCTAGTCAACACACACAGAACATAATGTTCTGTTAATTAAATATAGCATTGACAGATTATACATCATAACGTGAAAAGACCAGGCTACAATTATAAAGATAGTGGTGATTTGATTTTTAAAGTGATGTGTAGATCTCTGTATCTTTCCTTTCTACGCTTTTTTTGGAAAATCTTTCATTAAAAAAAAAAAATAGTTCACAAAAAAAATTCATCTGAAATTTCACACTGTACTCATAGGAAAGAATCCCCCCAAAACTTCCCCTTTAACAGGAGTGTGCTGTTGAGCAAAATAAATCACACACAAAACTGAATGAGATCCCCTAAAATAAAGAACCTTCAAAGTATCCTTCTTGCTGTTCTTAAACTAAATTACCATATAAAATGAATAAAAATATATTTAAAAACTATAAATAACTTCCAGAATTTAATATAGGCTTTGAGTTTTTTTTCTCTTCTTTTTTAACTAGCAATTTGCTTTTTATGCACATTTTATCTCAAACAAACAAAAAAAAAAAGCCTAGATAGTATTGAAATTTCAAGTTGTTAAGCTAACCTAACATTACTTATTACGTAATGATTTAACAACCGTTCTGATAAAAGCTTGTAAGGAACTGTTTGTTAAAACAGCTCAGAACAATCCCAGGTAAAGTTAGTATGTTTACACCTATGTGATAGAATCCCTGTTCACCTAGTTTTGGATTCAGGTTGTGCTTGTAAAAGCACCTCTTTGAAAACTCAAATGAAAATAACGCAATCAAAGGTTAATAAGAAATGTACTTTTTCAGAGAGAAACACAATTTTTCTCAGCAAAACAACAGAAACCTAAGACCGACAGAAAAACAATCAGAAACACCTCTCTTTAAAAGCAACCAAAAGATTAAAAAAACCCAAACATAACACTGACACAACAGAATTTTCAGGAAGAGACCAAGCACCATTTCAGCACCATTCACAGTTCCTCCTGCATGCTTAAGACCTTTACAAAGCGTTCCACAATACCAAATTCTGACCTGCCCTACTGAATATTTCTATTTCTCACAGCAATCTCTTTCGTTTCCAAACCAGTGCACATTTTTTCCAGTGTCAGCATGTTTTAAAAGAAACTGTCTACTGTGAGATGGAAGCGAAATCTTAGAGATTAGATGCAGCCTTAGACATAATTCTGGAAAAGATTAGAAGACTGCACTTAAACCATGAATACACATACCATATGAGATGCATCTAGGAAAGCTGGTCAAGACTGTTTAGCACAATGATTGACATCTGCTGAAAAGGATCATGGAACAAATTTATCAGACCCATGTCTAATGTAGTAGGGCTAGCAGCTGCTGGACTGTAAGTCTGTGTCTAACAAACCCTTGCTCTACAATTCAGGTCATTGCAAACAATGCAAAGGTTTGTAAGCAAGTAGGTAAATACTTGCCAATAAATTAACAACAGATCATACAGGTTAAACACAGTATCTTCAGTCATTTTATACCACAGTTTAGCTGTGGGAAAAAAAATAAACAGTTAAATGCAAAAGGGGATACACTGCAGATTTTGTCCTCTAAGTACATCACCTTTAAGGCATTGACAAAACAGTCACAGAGCTATATACTTAAACACCTGGATAAAGTTATTATTTTGAAAACAATGATCAAATCTAGGTCCACCATATAGTATTATAAAATCAAATAGCATGTCAAGTAATTCAAAGATAAAGAAATCTTACTCATATTTAACCAAGCCTTCAACTCTACTTCCTTGTGATCAGTAGGCATGCATGGCATGACTTTTACTGACTGACCTGCCAAAACCTGCCTATCCTCATTTAATTCGTCCTCTGTTTGAAGGTGGTACCATGTTGGTTTTGCTGGTGTTTTTTTTCCGGGAGGGACTGTTGTTTTTTTGTTTGTTCCTGAAGAAATGCAGATAAAGTGCATGTCCTGTCTTACAACTGAAGCCCATTTGTAGGTATGCAGGTTGCTGATCATCTTCTAGTCTCGTTCCTGCTCAAGTTGATCATTGAGCATTTGAGAATAAAGCAACAGGAGAAGCGGAACATTTAATATACAACAATAACTAAACTTTAAGATAACTCAATTAATAGAACAGGTTGGTCAATCTGAAGCATAAAAACTGATATATGAAATTCTATGTACCTTTGAAGTATTAATAAATATTTAGACCTATCATATTTTAACTGACCTTTAAGTAGGAATTCTCAGGGATACAGTCTTGAAAATAACAGCGATAGACATATTCACCCATTAAAACTTGCATTTGCAGGAAAGAGACAGGAAACAAAATTTCTGTTCAATATCTTCGCAGAGCATAAAGTTAAAAATATGCTAACATAAAATCTCCATTCTTGCCTCCAGCAGTTTTTTAAATTGACTTAAGTACATTAAAGGCATTTAAGTCCACAAGGCTGGGCAAAAACACAAAACCAAAATTTGTTTCCCTCAAGATGGACACTTGAACTTACATACAAGTTTAGGCAAAAAATAAAACATATTTTGAGACTCAACTAAACAGTCAGGAAGAATGTTTATAAACATCTTTTACACAGAAGTCAAGTTATAGAAATTGATCTTTATTTAGTAATCAGTTTCTTTAACTTTTTTTTGATACAAAGTGACATTTTCATTTTAGTACAGAAAAATCATGTCAGAACAGTACCAGTCTGTTTCAGTTGTACCACTGAAGTCTACTCTGACCTCAAACTTTAAAAAACAAAGAAATAAAAATGAAATAAATGAAAAATAACTGCTGTCCCTCACCATAACAAATACATGCATACCATCTTCTATTTTTTTAATTTTTAGATATATATATATACACAGTATTATAACAGTATGGTATAATAGTAAATAAAGTAATACTGTATATATATATTTTGTATGTATTATAGTTCAAAAATTCTCTATATAGTATGTAACTACATATAGTACTTTGAACTATAAAATAGCATCTGTAAAATGGAATTTAAATTTAGGACCAAATCTTTCTTTGAAGACCTGTGCAAGAAGAATCCCTTTTTTTTCTTAAACAAGCTGCAAACAAACAAAACTGTAGGCTGTAGTGTAAAACTAGAAACCCCTACATAATGAAATGTTAGGAACAACAACTGAAAAGCAGTTATACTCAAATTATATTTTAAAAACAATTAAAATACAGTACCCAAAAAACATGGCACACGAGACAGAAGAGACAGGTACAAAACCTGTGTCAGGAACACAGAGTCAGAAGTGCAAAAAAACCAAAAAGGGAACTGATACAACGGAATTTGGTACAGTAAGTAAGTATTGCAACCAAAACAGAATGATCTCATTACTTTTTACAGTGAAAACATTAACAATTCAGTACCTTTCTAAAGGCTTTTTACAAAGCCCTAAACCTGCGGCTGGTCTTAAATAAAAAACAATCTATGTGAATGCTACACATTGAAATACAAAGCTTCAGAATTACCCTGCAAAATTGCACCAACGTAAGCTTTCCATATTTACAGTATCTGAAAGTGACAGAACACAGCATGCTAGGCCTAGCTTATGACTCTTGCCCACCAGTATTCATTTCAGGCCCAAGAACCCAAAATTGATATTTCTCAACACACATTAAGCTTGGATCGTTCAGTTGTATTATGACGTTTAAATATCAGATTCATGCATAAGACAAGAAACAATATCTTTGACAGACAAGTGTTGACATAATAAGGTGGTCTGCCCTGTAGAGAAGTGTACTTCGTTCTGAACTTACTTCCAAGATATAACAATACAATCCCACATTATATGGCTGTCAAGTCAATGTGCTCAGATATGGTAAAAATTGCAGGTAAGAGTCACATGCATAAACCATATTCACTTATATTCAGAATTTCACTCTGTTTTGGAGAGTTACCTCATTACATGAAAGGACACAGAGTTACAAAACAAAACAAACAAACAAAAACAACAAAAAGACATTCAAGTAAACAGCAACAACCAAATACTTTGAAAAGGTTTTTGTAAACTTGTCATTCTGCAGGGTTTTGCAGCATTGCTAAATTCATTATTTATGGACAAATCCACATTGGTTTTACCCCATGTGCCAACTTGTCACATGTACATGTATAGTGGAAGAGACGCTCGGTGAAGTGATCTACCCTTCCCAAAAGCCTCGTTGGTTCTTCTTGCGTTCAGTGTTATCGTTCCCCTTCATGAAACAGAAATCACTTACTAACATCTTTATAAAGACAGAAAGGACAGAGTCCATTGAATAGAAAGTTAGTTGGTTATTTACACCTGCAAAGCAGTTTCACAGCAAAAATAAATCTACAGTGGGCCAGCTGGGATCCACAGGACTTTGTTTTGTTCTTGATCGACAGTTGCCATAATTTGAGTGCAAATGCTTGAAAGGGCTCCTCCCTGGACAATGCCTAGAGAAACAGATTTCCCCCCACCCAAAAAAAAGAAAAAAAAATAAGCTGAAACAAACAGTTATGACTAAGTACAAAGAGCAGTCTCGGGCATTTTTATGGTGTTTATCAACAGATCAGAATTAATTTACTCCATTCAATATTTTCCAGATGCATGAGAATTAAAACAGGGAAAAGAATAAACAGAGCAAGGAGGTCAAATGCCAACATACAGTCCCTTCTGCTAGCTGTTAAAACAGCCCAGAGAAGCAGCAGAATTGATGGTTATAATCAACTAAGACAACTGTTTGGTTAGTCTTCCACATACTATTTTCAGAGGCATCAGGCGGCCATTTAAGCCTCAAAACGGCCAGAACAGACTAAGTAATAATCCTTCCCTGCTCGGCATGTGGTGCTACAAGTTTTGAATTTATGTGGTTATATAATAAAGACTATGGCTGTAGCAACTAGGTACTATTTGCAAATACTAGAAACTAATTACGAGGCAGCTTACAGATTAGTACAGCCAAATAAAACAGCTGTGGTTGCTACCTCAACTCTTACTAACAATTATATTCAAAGAACACAAGACCAACAGCAATCAACACTATGAAGATTGATTCAAGAGGTAAACAAAAAATGCCTTGCTAAAGATATCAGTTATAAGAAGGAAAATGTCAAAATTGACACAGGAATGGAAAATTCAGAACTCTTAAGACTTAAAAAAAAAAAAAAGTGAAGAACTTTATGACTTGAGAAATATGTCATTAAAACGTGTGGCCTAACACTAATGCTGGAAGCATATGGAACTCTACAAAGGTTGAGCTACAATTTCCAGTTTTGAGAAGACAGAATTTAATCTGATGTAAAAAAAAGAAAATAATAATAATTGACTTTGCAGTATACACTGCAGATATTGACATCATACGAATTTGGATACAGAATGCAGCAAAAGACAAAGCCTAAGGAGGGCGATTTAGGCGTTTCAGAACAACTTAGATTACAAACTGTGCTTATAATTTGGTACAGGAAACAAAGCCAACTCAAATGATTCATTAGGTAAAAGAAAAAAGGCAGCACTTAATGAAGCAGGCACAGAGTTTAGGTTGGAGAGTATCCCATGCTGCTTCATGAGGAAGCTACCATACCCAATATGCTTAACTACAGCCTTATCTTATGCACTAAGTTATGATTTCAACAAGCTTACACATCAGTGCAGTTTGAACAACAATCCTATCTGACTACCAGCATCTGGAAGAGCTGATGACAGCTGGAGGCTGCTATACTTGGCACTAACAGAGGGAGGCCCTATGCACAGGCCTTGAAGGAAAGCACATGTAGCACCTTGTTTAAGTGAGTTCACTTTCACTATCAGAGTGAAATTAAAAAAACAACAAAAACCTCAACAATTAGCAGAAGATAATGTGTGATACGTTTAGATTAATATCTGTCTTACCATAATATATCAGGCAGTATGAGTATGTGCAACTTCTCTCAGGATACACCATTATAGCTCTGTACTAAATGCATCCTCCCACCTTCCACTCCCCTGCACTTGGCAGGTACATTTCAAAATGCTTCTGTAAGAATCTCATTGTTTTGAAGGTGTGAGGTTGGGTTCTGTTTGGTTTGGGAGCTTTTGCTTTGTTGTTTGTTTGTTTTTTTTTCTTCTTTTTAAGTTGTCATTCACATTAAGATGGATAGGATTTCACCCTTACTCTTTTGAATGTATGTAGAACCACAAGGAAATATACTCTGAAATAGGCACAGGCAATCTTTGAACACAGCAGCATTTCCCTGGTAAACGAAGTACCAGCTTCAATGCAAGAGTTATATATATATAACTGTTAAAAAGGCCTCTGAAGTTGAATTACTTCAAATTACAATGCTCTTCTTGCTCATTGCTTGTTTTTCTTTTAACACAACTACAAAACAAATTATTTCTTATACGTAATAGAACTAATAACAGCGTCATCTACCGTTACCAAATTATCTTCACTATACTTCCAGTAATCTTGGCTTGTAATAAAATATTCTCAGAATCTCCTTCAAATGCAAAATTTGTAATCTCCTAAAATCAAAACATGTAAAACAAAGGATAGCACTTGTATCTTGAGATATTTTTTTTTCTCTCCCTGAAAATGAAACACCAGAGCAGGAGGTTGCCAGATGTGGAAGTAGCATGAAAAAAAAAAAAAACAATCCTTCGAATCAAACTACAGTGTAAAGTGAATAAATTACCTCTGCATTCCTAGTGAAACGTTGATTAGATACTAACCTGTAAAGTACTTGCTATACTCTTGTTCTATTTTTTGAGCTGTCTCAAACTGTTCTTTGGAATGTTTTTGTGTAACTTTGTCCCTCAGGAAGATAGGGTCTTTTTGTTCTCTGAAAAAAAAAAAAAAAAAAAAGAGAAAGAATTTTTATTTTTTTTTAAATTTGACCTGAAATACATAATCGCCTTTAGTTTGATAAATATGAGAAACCAATTAATTTGCAACCATAATGCTGTGCACAGACTGCCATCTACTGTGGATCAGCAGTATCAACATCAGCATGAGAATCATTTCTGCTCTAAAATTATTTTTTATTTGTTATAAGAGGAAGAACCTTCCTTATGACTTAGAAATTGGGTATAAGTCGAAGAAGAAAGAACGCTACTGCACCCTACACAGAATTAGACTACATTAAAGGTTTAAAATACCAAGCGCTGCCAGTCAAAAATAAGAGAATATTATTTTAGTTTCTATTTATTTCTGTCACCTGGCATAAGATACATTGATGAGGTCAGCGTTATATAAACTGTTGTAAAATAGTTAAAAAAAAAGTGGAAAATTGGATCTAAATATTCATTTAGATCAAAGCTTGTAGCACTCTCCTCTGTATCAGGCTTCAATTTCCCAGTAGGGGATTATGTTTAAAAGAAGGCAAAGTTTACAACCAACTAGTAAGGTCATATAGATAGTTACTGAAGCAATGTAACTGTAGTTTCTGAAAGAAGTGAGAAATGAAGCACAGGTTTATAAATTAAAATAATCACAACTCAGGTAGCATCAGTGCGGTGAGGGATTCTAAAATTATACAATCAGGAGTTAGGGAGAATTAAAAAAAAAAAAAAAACCATACACAAATGCTGACAGAAGTTGTGGTAAATGAAAAAGGTTTTTCAGAAAGACCTTTGCTGTCCAGAACAGGCAAAGGTAAGTGCCAGTTCATCTTACTCAACAGCTTTAGAAAACTTTACTTCCTGTCACTTAAAAAAAACAAAGAAACAAACAAAAAGCTTTAGTGCTCACTAATCAATTTTCAAACAGGCTCAAGATACCTTGACATGACAGTTCCATTTATCACTCAATGTATGATCTAACAATCATAATGAAATACCACCATATAACTTTATGCCTTGCTTATATTTGAAAAATTGTGATACTTATCTCCTTTATTAAACAGTTTTCCTATTATACACAGGCTTCAACTTACAAATTAAGACAATGGAAGTAAAACAAAACTGTTTCTTAATACTCATGTAGAGATTGTGTCACATTTCCCACCTCTGTCTAAAAACACAAATGATCCTTAAAATACCAGGGGAATGACTAGGATTTCTTACACACTTAGCCCCACTAAGAAGATGAAGCTCTTCATTTAATCCCCAGTACTATTACAGATCACTCCCATATCTATCTTACAGTTCCATGCAGTTGTGCTACCGAGGACGTGAACACTTCCTTGAGTACACACGGTTTGGTATATGTTGTTTGACTTCTCTGAATGATTCACTTAATTGTCATACAATCAAAACAAAGTCAAGACTATGCACTTCACAGGTGGCTTCTGCGAGGATTACTTTTTGCATATGATATCAATTTAAGATAGCTAGAATGAAAAAAATAAAAGACAAACTTAAGTTAAAATAAGCATCACTGAACAACATTCCGTCCAGACTTACTTGATTTGTTTAGCATTTTTGTAGCGAATAAAAATTACAATAGGGTAGATATGAACACTGTGAAGCCGTTCAATGGCATGAGGAGCGATGTCAAGCAGACAGTGACAATCCTAAGATCAAACAAACAAAAATAACATGATTCAGTTAAAGAACACAAGCACAACTACAAATTCCCTCATTACTTCCTCTATGTAAATCACAGCAACCTAACAGCGTGACACACGCGTGACGAAAATTTTACCAAGAACTACAGCAACAGTGACTCACCTTTTCTGTTATCTCCTTTATTGAAGCTACAGTTGTCACATCAAAATGTCCACTCCTCCGTTTATAATCTATAAATAGGCAATCCTTCACACCTCTCTCAATGGCTTGTTGGGAAGCTTTCATAACCTCTGTTACATGGAATCAGAAGAGAATCACTGCTCATTCTTATTTTCTTTTTAGGCACAGAACAAGACTAACAGCAATCTGTAAATTAAGGCTTGCTTTTTTCTACCTTTGTGCTACCATTTAATTGTCATACAGATACTACTATCAAAAGCAGAAGAAATTAGTTACATTTCCATACTTACCGAGAGGACATCTGCAAAATTTTCCTGGGGATTCTTTGACCAACATGTCCTTCACAGCATCAAGTAATGGTCCCAGAATAAGCACGGGTCTAGGAGAGGTGCAGTCCACTTTCTGCACACGCTGATATGCCAGACTTGCAGAATCTACACACAAAAAAGACTTAATTAAAAGAGTAAACATTCTCCTGTCATTTCTCAGATAACATGGTGACTGGAACTGTGAAACAACTTAATACCTGCTTTTCAGCAGAGCAGGGCCTTGAGAAATACAAAAATACTCACTTTCAATTACTGGAATTTTCCCAACCTAACAGCTTAAGACATACATTATTTTTTCAAAAGTAACCGAACGTCACACTTTCTTCCTTCACTCCTCCCCTCTAATTTTTAAAAAGAATAAGTCCTGGTTTGTGTTAATATTGTGAACAAGACACACGTTAACTTGACTTGTCAGGTTCTTTCAACGGAGTGTTGTAATCAACATGACTTTCGTATAGCAATAAACAGATTGAAGATTTTTGAGTGAACTCAGGATTTCTGTCTGCCTAAATTACACGACGAGGGCATAGACTGAGTAGTTGGGAAGAAAGATTGAAACAATCCATCAAAAGCTCTCTGTCTCTGCAAATAAAATATTAATGTCAATTATTAGGAATAAACTACAAAAAAGCCACCAGGAACTTTTTTTCCCCTCAATTTGACATCACCTGGCTTACTATTTAATACAGATTTTTTTCTTTCTTTTTGCTATTATAAGAAATTTATGTTCATCACTTTTATGAATACCATCCAGAAAGGTAGGTTACTTGTTAAATGTACTGCTGGCTGAAGACATTTGAAAACCCTCGTGTGTAAAAGGTACATACCATCTAAGAACGGGATTGAGTCTGTGCTGATTGTATCAAGAGCCAGCAAATCCTTTCCATCTTTGGAACCACTTCGTTTGTGTTTATGCTTTCTCCTGAAGAACGACCTTCGTGCTGCTGCTGATAATGTCTTGGAAGAGCTGCTTTCATCTTTAGTCTCAGACATGCTGTGTCTCCTATAGAATTCTTGATCCATCCTATAGTAGAACAGAATAATTTGTTGGTATTTG
Organism: Oreortyx pictus; assembly: GCA_036925125.1. Classification (NCBI taxonomy): domain Eukaryota; kingdom Metazoa; phylum Chordata; class Aves; order Galliformes; family Odontophoridae; genus Oreortyx; species Oreortyx pictus. The sequence goes on along the minus strand of JAUPFR010000008.1, from coordinate 13,863,122 downwards.
GATATATCTTTTCTCATTTTTTAATGATTATTATTGACAAACAATACCACTGCCGCATCTGGAACACCCTGGAAATAATAGTCTTGATCCTTAGTGCAAGCACCTTGCAAGGAAATGAATCAGAAACTTACGTTAACAATAATCACAGAATAACAGAATTGTAGGGGTTGAAAGGAGCCTCTAGAGATCATCTAGTCCAACCCCCCTGCCAAAGCAGCTCCCTAGACCCGGTTGCACAGGTAGGCATCCAGGTGGGTCTTGAGTGTCTCCAGAGAAGGAGATTCCACAGCCTCTCTGGACAGCCTGTGCCAGTGCTCCGTCAACCTTACTGTGTAGAAGTTCCCACGCACATTTGTATGGAACTTCCTATTTCTCAGTTCGTGTCCATTTCCCCTTCTCCTATCACCACACACTGCTGAGAAGAGTTCGGTCTCATCCCTTTGCACCCCGTGCCTTAGATATTTATAGATGTGGATCAGATCTCCTTTGAGTCTTCTTTTCTCAAGGCTGAACAGACCTAGGTCTCTCAGTCTCAGGGCAAAATTTTTCCAGGCACAAATAACAGCGTGCACCCACTTGAAGTAAAGCCAACCTCACATAGAATGGGTTCTTCAGTTGTTTCTCTGAAGCCACGAAGAAATGTTATAGTAATCCTTACAAATGTTATCAATCCAAAATTACACCCGGTTTTATTTACATATGCACAAATACTTGGGCCACACAAGAAATGTAAAATGTTGGTTCTACTATCCATCTTCTAGCAGACAAACAAAAAACTATAACTGAGTAATAGTTAATGTTACTTTGGTAACAACTTAATGTTAACTCCCGCATGCTCCTGAACTGTTCTAAAAACATTATGCAACTGTGATTGACGCAGTCTTATATTAACAGCTTTTTTCACAGAAAAATTAAAACACTGGGACTTTACAAGTGCAGCACCAGTGGGCCACAGCACATTTATGCTGCAGTTATTCTCACTTTTTGCTCTTTAATTACCTGACAACATTGGGATAAATGTGTTTCCCATTTCTGGTTTACTATTCAGTGGCATTAAAACTGCGCTGGTAGAGAAATCTATTTAAATATCATTTTATGGGAGACGGTATCTGAGAATTAATATCTCCTAGAACTGATAGGAGGGAACAAATCTTACATCATGTATCATTAGTCAGACATTTAAAGACCAAGGTAAGTAACTATTATGGATATCACTCACATGTATTTACTGGGAATCTGTCCTCTTTCCAGCTTCTGAGCATTCTCATCTAGCTGCCAAGCCATCCAGCAACCAAAGTTTCCTTGTGGTAAAGTATCATCAACATACAAAATGTCATCCTTCTTAAAGCTTAAGTCCTGTTCCACCTCTGCCAGACGGTCATAAAGTGCTCTGGAAAAGATGACATAAATACACTCTTCAACTGATCTCCACCAACTCAAACATAGAACAGGTTTACTTTGGAAAAAAAAAATGGAACACACTAGAGCTCAGAAGTTTACAATGAAACATGCAGACTTACTATGTTACAGGCTGTGTACTTGCTGTTGAGGGACTAGCTGGGATAAATCAGTAACTTCAAATTTCTAAAATGTGAGAAAACAGATGTACAGCCTCTCCCATGATTCTCATTACAGTGTCCTAATGGCTTTACTTTGTCATTACCAGTCATGTTCAAATACCTGATAAAGAATCCATCTCCAGGAAGCTCTTTTATCCTATTAAATTCTTCAATTCTGTATTGAGTCTTTATTTTGATGTTTTCTCCAGGTTTCAACATTTCGAGGTAAGCTTCCTCAGCTGTTTTAGTTCGCATATCAATGGATCCATACTACAAAAACACAAAATCCTTAAGCGTGACACAGATCTTAACAGACAACAGAATTAGGTAAGCTTCGAAAACACGTAAAATGAGTCTGTTTTCTGTGATGAAAGACTATATACAAGTGAATCTTGTCACTTAACTATAGCAGTTTGTACCTCAAAACGTCTATCAAGGGTTGTGTTAAAGAAATATTAACTGAATGCAGCCGGCATACATCATGAGATACAGTTCACGCTTCTTTTAAATAACATTGAAAGTGTAAGCTGAGAATTGCAGAACTCAAATAGGAAATAATATTTTTAGGGGGAAAAGGTTGCCAGAGGGAAGTCAGAAACACAATTTCAAAGCAAGATCTACATATGGACACTAGAGGCACAACAGGAGAACCTCAACACTTAGAGAGCATTAATGTTCAGCAGTATCCGAAAAGCTCATATAAAAATACACAGCATCTTAACAGTTCTGTCACGTAGAGGAATGTTCTCATGTCAAATGAAGATAATAGAGACAAAAACATTTCATGATTTCCACCAGAGTCTGATTAGAATGTCACAGTGTTAGTCGAATAATATTCTGTTTCACAGTATGTTCCATATTCCTGTTTTTGTTGCACATACAGCAACTGTATTTATGGTTTTCCATTTAGATGAAAACAATTGTTTATAATTTCAAGTAGAACACATTAGACCTTCAAACTCATGCCCCCTATGCTCTCAGTAGTACTTCTCTAGGTCTGTATCACCAGATCTTCTTATGTTGCAGTCAGAATAAAGGTTCTATGATTCTAACAGTTTCTGTATCAGGCTCACAAAATATCTCCCACTGCAAGACAGCAAGATTCTTTGTACAATTCCCTCTATGTACCATCCTAGACATTTTGTTTGCGTGCAGTAAAGTTTTCTTAACTTACCTCCAGTATCATGTCACCCAAAACTAGTCCATCAGGTCCCTTTGCTGGGCTATCATCATCTACATCTGATACAAATATTCCATACAGATTTCCACCACATATCTGGATCCCAAGATCCACTTGGGATTTTTTAATAACAACAGTTCTTGGTTCAGGGGTCCTTTTGTTCGTGTCCACAGTGCCCCTTTTGATAGGAAGAAGTAAGGCATATAGCTCACTTTAAAAACTTGCATGAAGAGTGTACAGTCAACTAACCATCTGAAAAATATATGGGGTGCTCTGAAAGTAATGCCTCCTATTTTACCAAGTTGGCCCTCAATGACAAGAGGCAGATGATGGTGTCATGGCAGTAGAGTTTGAACCTTCTCACAACACTGTTATATTCTGTTGCTGTGCAATAGATGGCAGCAGAGGGGCAATCTGAAAAAAAGGCATCTGACATGGAAATGTGAATGAAGGAAAACTGGAATTGAATTCCCCTGCACAGAAGAAAAAAAGAGTCACCAACTGACATTCTCTGATGCCTGGAAAGGTTTATGGAGATGAAACAGCACATGCAAGCACAGTGAGATGGTGGGCAGTGTGTTTCAGCAGTGGTGAAAGTTACATGAAAGACAAGTCACGTTCAGACAGCCAGGCAGATTTTCATGAGCTTAGCATGCAGGCCCTCAGTCATCACTAGTGAAAACGTGAAGCTAATGTTTGTGCTTGGGTTGAAAAAGAGTTTTTTGTAGTTGACATTTTCCTCTATTGAACAATGCACTCTTTGTATTTGTTGTAGCTTCCATGGAAATAAATAGGAGGCATTACTTTCAAAGCAACCTAGGCATACTTACATAGTTATTATTTAAAATTGGTTACCTACAGATATAATCATATGAGACAGATTTTATGTTTCTTACAGATCCTCTCAACTAAATCAGTTTCATCTTACAGTTCCTCCACTCCTTGCAGACTCGATCTTTCAAATCCAGACTGAAATAATGCACTTTTACCTTGGGCCCAGTTATTTTCTCTACTAACTTATTTCAACTAGGCCACAGCATCTACAAAACTACTTTTTAATCTCTTCTGTTAATATTTATTTTCTTACATTGAAGTTAAATTAGTTCTCTACCTTAAGGAATTCCGGGGACTTGTGGTCGGTGTGGTTTGTTTGGATGGGGGTGTCATTGTTCCTTCATCCTGTTCGCTCACAGTATCAATTATGGAATGATTGTCAGGAGTTGCAGCTCCACTGCCTTGAGGGGTGGAATGATTACTCACAGGTTCTAAGCGAGAACTAGAAAAAAGAAAAAGAACAAAAGACTAGTAGACAGTGTTTCACCAATATAAAATAATTTTGATGCAAACAGTTTTTAATATGTCAAATAACCTACATTATCCATAAGTCCAAGAGAAAAATAAAGCTCAATCTTGAGATGTGATCATGCATCAGAATGGGATAGATGATTTCACTAAATCAAACACTTTGTCTATCTAATTTGGGAAAACTTTCCAAACTTCTCAACTATTAAAAAAAAAAAAGGCTTTAAATATTAGAATCTCCAAACCCTAAGAAGTCATTTTTACTTCCAGTTTAATTAATTATACTGAAGTAAGAAAGAAAATAAGTATTTTTTTTTGAAGTCTAACCATCCTTACCTTGATCGTGAATGATTTCCAAGCTGATACATGTGTGGGTTATACTGAGCCAAAATAGTAATGGTGTCACACTGCTGTCCAATGATTAATCGAGCCTGTTGCTCCGTAGCATTCCTCAAATTTATTCCATTAAACTACAGAACAAGTAAACAAGAAAATGTCAAGCTTTCAAATAGAAACTAGCAAAATTATTCTTTCAGTCTCCTAATCAGTTGAATATTTGAATCCTGATATATTTCAGTGAGAGTAAATAAGAGGATGGAAGTGCTGCAATGATTCTTAGTGTCTGAATTCCTTGGAAGGAATCCCTGATTTTATCATTTTGTATCCCAAGTATGGGTTAAAAACCCTCTTACTGTTGAAAAACATAAGTATTCTGTACTGTGTTATGATTTACTATGACTGATTACATGCAAGTTGGTTCAGATTATTGATCAGAAAAAAATCAAGACTTAAAGATAAATTTATATCCATAGTCTACTCATGTCCACCTTTAGTCATCCACACACTGTGCTTCTAACAAACACATGCACAAACACACTTACAAGGCCACTCTGTACATTATAAAATTTATTTAGTGCTTCAGGCCAGAATATTAACACAGCTAATCTAAATCCTGAGTATTTTTTAAACCAGCTATCCCAGTATCAATACAGCCAAACAACAGCAGCAAAAATTCAGTACAAGCTAACTCTGCATTTACTCATCTTATGAGAGAGAGTAAGAATTTGGGACTATGTTGTATTAAGTACCTAAACTAGCTAGTTTAAAATTGACATGTATCTACAGAAGATGCAGAGCAGATCTACCATCAAGACATTTTATAATAATACCTGACAAACAGCCACTAACAATCACACTTACTGGACTATCACGATACAGAATAACTGCTATTACTCACAACACAAGTTTTCACAAGGTAGTTATTTCTGGACTCACACAAACAGATTAAGTTTTAAGAATAATAAGCAAACAATTACCTCTAGTAACTGATCACCATATTCAAGGCCAGCTTGATGTGCGATGCTTCCACTTGTTACTTTGGAGACAAATATTCCACCATTTTCTCCGCTCACAATGGAAATTCCTAGCGGCTCAGAACCTTTCTGCACTTTAACATGACGTGGCTCTTCCATGTAGGGCCTTTTAGAGGAGAAGGTTAAAACTGATTTGGACAAAATTGCACTTAAACCACAATAAAGTCAGATTTATACGAAACACTTCATGACTGTCTAAATTGCAATAAAAAAGAGGTTTAAACAGGTAAAAAAAAAATATTGTCAATTGCTGTAAATGCATTCTTTTAACACCATGCAATGTACAGTGGCAGAATTAAATGTATACCGATTACACAACTGCTATAAGGCGTTATGGTAAATATGAATTACAAATAGTATGGCAGGAAAGTTGGTAGGAAATAAACTTTCAGATCCATATTATATAAAAGTAATTTAGCTACTGTATATAATATGTAATTTACAAACCATATTCCAGAAAGGTACGTGACTACTATAAATGCTAGGAATCTTTACTGCCCATGAAAATAAATATAATAAATGATAAGACAAAAAAAGAAAGAAAAACAATGCACAATATCAGATTTCATATTTGTATGCAGGGAAACATAAATTAGTAATGAAAATTAAGCAGTTGCAAACTCAAGCCATTAAGACAGCAGTTTGCATGGTATCATTACAATTACCATGCAAATTCTCCTCAGGGCAATTATCCAAACGTAAAATAGCACAAAGTGCGCAATACTGCTTGCGAAGGACAACCTTATATCAGGCCAACCTCAAACTCCTTAGTGATGAGAACCTAGGCCTAGGAGCCACAGGGATTCTCAGAAAAGACCTATTACGGAACAGATATCTGAAAGACGGAGAAGATTTGAGAAGAAAAGAACACTTAGAAAAAGACACACAGTAATACAGCACCAGCAAGCATAACCAGAGAATGGATCTTATGAAAGAAAACCCTGATATGTTCTCCTTTCCTCCCCCCATAGTTGGGACGTATCCCACCCATACAACAGGGCTAGTCCCCTCCATGGAACAAACAGGAGCACCCTAAAAAGTGCTGGTTCATATTATGATGAACTCAGCCTACACAGCAACAGCCTTTTCTAGCACACAATTTTAATAGCATTATACTACTTCTGATGTGCACTAATTGGAGTGTCTTCTTAACACTTGATTATATCAATTGGACATTCTCTAAGCTGTAAAGACTGCTTCAACTGATTAAATCATGTTGCTCAGAGACCAGAGAAGTTAAAAGAAGTTAACTGCTACTAACGCATGTGGCAAATGAAGGGTGCCTCTGGAAAGTAAGATTTGGCGCACATATGAGAGGAGGGAAGAGGACACAATTTCAGAAATTATGTATATTGTTATAGACAATATTGTTATTTACATAGCATCTGGGAGCCTTCTACAGCAAGGACATAACTTGTCAGCTTATTACCTTACAAAAGAAAAACCTGTCAAAAAATAATACAACTCTGAGACATAATAATCTTAACACATCAACATCGCTATTAGAGGTAATACCCTTGGAGCTTGTATATCAATGCACTGAAGATAACAGTTCTGCTATCCTGTGTGTTATCAAACACATAATACTAAAATCACTGACTTTGTTAATGTTATATACCAAACATTTCTTACCACCAGCAAAAATAAAATTTGTCAAGGTCTAATAGCTCATTAAATTTTGAAATTACATCTTTGTTATCTATCGTATCTTTATGCTTCCATCTACTATATGCATCTTTCAATTTTTTTGGATTGGAATGAGTACAAATCAAACCCATACAAATTGCACAGGATTGTATCTTAAGATTCTAGTAAATACAGAATGAAAGGTAACTAATAATGCATATAGTAGGGAAAAAAGAATAAGGTAAAACAGAATGGTAGCACTAAAAACGTATCTTACTTGGTAAGCAGTGCTTTTAAAATCAAATGAAGTAAACTCTTCTATAGTATTCAGACTGCTTGCCAGAATCACTAAATGTTGCTTAGAAAAAAGTTGCAATTGATCACATTTCTTTACATTTTCATTTAAATTGGTTTTCCTAAAAAAAAAAAAAAAAATCACCAGAACAGAAAGAGTTATGCTTTTTTTTTTTTCCCCCCTCTCATCTGTACTAATTGACATGGGGAAAGGCCAAGCAAACTCTTATATTTTGCGGGGAAGACAGGTGACAGAAAAAAAACAAACCATTTGAAGATGGTATCCAGGCATCATCACACATTTGTTTAGGATACATTTAATCTTAAAAGTACCTACTTTAATAACAGTTTTTGTATTATTGGCTGTGTTTTTCCCTGAGCAAAATAATATTCCTTTTCAACTGAGGGAGTTATCCAGACTACTGCTTCTTATACATGTGACACCAAGAATGAAAGGGTTGGAGCCTAACTATATTTTGCTCTTCAGATCAATATTAATAAAAATTATTAATTCTCAGAGATTAGAATGCGCGTTTTTTACTGACAGAGTATTATAAGAGTATCAAAAAACTAGCTTTTGCCACTGAACGCTACCATTAATCACATGAAAAAGATAATAAATTCTGACTTGGAATTTGCAATTGACAGGTAGAAGAACATTTATACGAGAAAACAAACATAGTACAAATTCAGGAAGTAGTATAGAAGAATTGAAACCCACAAAGACCTCTTCCATTCCCTTTTACACAGTAACACAGAATATAGTGCCACTACTATAACTTAATTACAGATTCTTTAAACTACACAAAAACATTTCATATAACATTTCATGAATAGCCTTTTATTGCCACCAGCAAACTTAGAACACAGAATATCCTTATTTCTTCATTCACAGTCTTATAGTCAGTCCTTTTACACAAGTTGGGCAATACAGAAGAGTACTGAAGTCTACATAAATGTAATCTATTTCAACATATCATAGAACTCATACACTGCCCAGAGGGCACTTAGTTGCCTCAGTGTAAATAAAAGCTTGAATCGGTGTTATGCCTTATTATCAAATGCTTTGAAATCATACAAACTGCTTCATATATTCAGTCTATCCAGATAGTGAGGCCAAAGGCTGATACCATAAACAAGTCTGGAATGTATTCATAGTGAGATGAAAAGTCATTAACGTGCACATTTCTCCATCTTAAGAAAATGATAGTATCTGGTTCAAACTGTGCAATACACTTATGCAAGCTAAGCATACATTTAATGCTATTGCTAGTACTGGTCCAGGTATAGCCAAGGGGATCACGATTACAATATAGAAGAGATTCCATACATATGGAGATATTCTTGCACAGTTACCTTCTCATTTTTATTTATCTAGCTGAACTTAATCAAGGCACTGTGGTTAGAGCACATATTGTGCAATATTAAGGCAGTTGACGTTTAACTATCATATATTACCAGGTATTCTATTTAGTTTTCTAAAGTACAGAAGAAGCCTATCATAAATAAGCATCTGAGGTAGCTCAAGTGAATGTATCCCAATTTAGACTGTATTAGGTTTTAAAGAAGAAATTTACACAAAGATCACTACGTGCTTTGTAAAGAAAAGAAAAACATTACATATCAGGAATGCAGATGCATCTCTGTGCTTTTATATTTGTAATTTATATCAACTGTTCACATTCCTTCTAGGCCGATAAATGTACAAGATCACCTTGGACACATTCCTATAAAAAAGGAAATAATGTGGGGACCTTACCTATCTTTTCTACGTTCTCCAACAGATACTGGGCTAATGGAAATTCTAGGTAAAGTAGAAAGGGAGTTCTGAGATTGGCTGCTGGCAAAGGAAGATGTTTCCAAGTTAAGAGGAGACTGTGGAGGAGTTATCAAGCTGGGACTGCTACATTCAGAGTGTGACAATGAGCCTACAAAACCAAATCAGAACAAAAACAAATTAGTTAGGTTTTAGCGCCCTGTTTTTGTCAAACTTCAGAGATCTACAGAAATAGATGGAATGATACCATATATATCTGACCACACAGTTTACTAGCAATCTGGTACAGCTAAAGGAAACTAACCTTCTTACGTAGGTGACTAAATTCAGACTTTGCAAACTTACCACCCTTAATGTTTATACAGTAAATATATCCTCTGTAAACATGCATATACATATTGCCATTCTCACCATAGAGAGCTAGTACAGAGATGTCTAAAACCATTCAGCAACATAAAGTTAAGAAAAATAAAGGATAACAGGAAAGTGGGGAAAAAAAAACATTACATGTTGGTTTAATTTCAATTTTTATATATATAGCTTTTTCCTTAGTGTGTAAGATACATTATGAAACACTCAATACCAACAAAAATCCAGCATGAATTGTACATAAGGACAAGAAAATACTGCAATTTTTAACACAGCAGACTTGATTTTGTTTGCATCTTTTCCCTGATTGTATTTGCCTTGAGAGATTTATTAAACAAGTACTCTTAGAAGAACATTCAGTAATTTCTCTCCTCTGAAAAAGCTACAAAAAATAAATCTCAAATGGCTAATTATGAAATTAAAATCATTTGTAAGAATTATATCTGCTCAGTTAGAGAATTAACTGCAGATAATCCATTAAGACTATACAATATTTGAATAATGACAATTATTCAAACAACATATTTAAATTATTTAAAAAATCATGCAAGTAACTTCACTGTCGAAACATTTAAGACATCATTAAAGAAGAAAACTGCAACCACAAAACAAATCAACAGTTAGATTTTTTGTGTTTAAATTTTCCTAGCATGTCATGACCTAGAATCAACTAACAGAGAGGAACTACTTCTTGTTAAATTTTTTTAAAAATTCGCCTTGTGGCAAAATACAGAATTTGTAACATTCATAAAATTATTGTATTCAGATTTTTATCAACTCCATTCAGTAACTGACAATGTTTTGAAATGAAATTAGTGAAAATATTACAAATAAAATTACCTCTGTCAGAGCCCATGACGGACCTTGGATATCTTGGTGTTAAAGGGATCTTAATCCGTTCTGTTCTGTACTGCAAATTACTTGAAGAACCTATTTTTACAATAACAGAATTATAACTTGCCAAATTTTAAAGAAACAACGTGAGAAAAAAAAAACACGTTAACACTCTACTTTTTCAATAAGCAGTAGAAGTGGCTCTGAATTTCTGCAGAAGCATTAATGATTATCCTCATACATATCATGTCTAACATACTTCTGGTGAGTAGTTGCACAGTGAGCACAAGCAGCACTGTGCAGTCATACAGCATATATGTACAGTTTGTTTGTGATTGAAAAATATTTAAAATATTTTTATACAATTGCAATTTAACTGAAGTCTGAGCAAGAAACTAACACCTGAAGTTACTAAGAATCCACAGGACTTGACAAAAGGTATTTAAAATATTCTGAAAAAAAGATATTCTGAAAAAAGCTGCCATGCTTCGTAGCATTCAGATGCAATTGTAATCATTGATGGAACTCAGGAACACATGAATGTACAAAAAAAAGTAGTACATAATTTAAAGTGAAAGAAATTCTACAATGTTATAATGTTTAAACAAAGCACACATTTCTTCGGTAAAATTAAGATACACACAAATTGTTTAAATGTCAATCACGTAAATATAATAGGAACTTTTTTCCAACAAGATGATTTACAGCAGGTCGTTACTTTTTTTTGTTCTGCATGCTCTTCCCTTTTCTCATCTCCACCTTAATGAACCCCAAAAATAATTTGCCTGGACATCCCATCTTTACGAGGATACTTCCAAATAGTAATAGGCATTGAAAGGAGAATTTTGCGTCACTCACAAATAATACTTTAAAGAAGTTATAAAGAGTGAATTAAACAAGGTTACTTCCAGGGAACACCACTGGACTTAAGACTAGAAAAACAAAGCAAAGAAACACAGGAAGACTTTTAGGCTTTGCAAGCTTTGGAAATTGCATAAATCATGAAATTAAGGAATTTTCCATTTATTATTATTCTCCTGTATACAAGAGTCTCACATGAAATAAACCAGAAAAGCTAGTTACCAAGTCTTGCACTGGATGGCAATGAATTTGAGCCATGAGATGCTCTTGTACGTGGATTTTCAGAGTATTCATTGGAGTGCTTATGACTCAGGTCCAAGCTCAAGCGACCTTGATGCTGGGCACTACATCAAAGGAAAAAAAAAACAATTAAAAAAAGGGGCTATAGTCAAAACTGGGTGAAGCATCTCAGCAAACAGTAAATTGGTAAATAGATCATTCTGATTATCCTTACCATGAGTAAAGTGAATTCTCCCCTCCTTCCCACTTCCTAACTGCCCCATCCTTTTACTAATTAAGGCAAATCAGAGGAAAGAGTCTAAAGTGCAGTAAAAAAAACAACTGAAAGACTCCGGTTATTTTGTTCAGAAATATTAAAAAAACATTACAATTGATTAAAATTGTAACTTGTTAAAATTGTAACTTGATTTTTAAAAAGTAACATTTTTCAGCATTAGTCAGCAGAAGTAGAGGGAAAGATAAACTATCAGTTTCTGAGAGACATGAAAGCAATTGGCAAATCGTGCTACTGAGAAGTCTGAGTCGAACAGTACAACAGTGTTACACTCCACATTGTATAAATCAACTACTTGAAGCAATTTCATCCTAACATGAGCAAAAACTTAAGGTGATATAAAGCTCAAAACACCTGGGATGCAGATGCTGATGGCATATTTGGCTGGCAACTGATGGACAATTGCTGGTGTGTACTCTGTGGCTCCACGCAGTATAGATGGGATTTCGCATGACTGCAGTTACTGCAGGGCATGGTGCTAAGCCTCTTGGTACAGTACCTGCTTAAGATGATAGACATACATTCTTACCAACATTACCAGCATATGAATTACAGGTAACAAGTATATTAAAATAGCTGCATAATTATGTATTTTTTTCACATGTATGTTTATGTATCTATAAGTTACTGCCATATAGATAAATAACAAGTATAATCCCACACTTTTTAAGTGCAACATGGATATTTTGAATCTGGATTATAATTTTCTACCAAATCAGAAGTTAAGTACCTTGGATTACAGGGGAAAAGAAAAAAAGATAATTTAAATCATTTCACATTCTCTAAAATACACTTGTACCTAAAACACTTTGTCTGTTTTCAAGTGTTAAACTTATTTATACAGCAACAAGAATCACGTGTTTTTCTCTATGCAGTCATCTGTCAGAACCAAAAGTTTTTATTTGGTACTTGAACTGACTGCGGTTATAACCATTCAACCATTCTTGTTCTTCCACTGTCTCAGAATCTCACTTCTGACATATCTGATGGCTCTAAAGCATTTCATATCTATCCAGAAAATGTATTACTCAAGCTGTTTATTAAAGTCAATCATCCTTCAGTACTCTATTTGATCAGTTTCCTTTTAAATGAGTATGTAGCATAAGACACTACAGCAAAAACCTACATTTCAAGACATTTCATCCAATGTAGGTTTGACTTGATTGAGTTATATTATGCAGAAGGAAAGTGATACAAAAAAGTAGCAAATCACAGAACAAGTTTCTTAGAGCTGAGATGCAACTGACCATGCCTTTACGTTCTGAAAACCAGAGGGGACAACTGGGTCTAAAGCTGTCCAGTATTCTGTATACACAAATCATTACCTCCACCACAGACTTTAACAGTTTTCCATAGTTTCAAATCTGCGGCAGCTTAAAGATTACACAAAAATTGAGAGTAAATTCATAAAAATTGATGTTTTCCTGCACTGAAAATAAAGTATCACACATACCTACTGAAGCAACTACACACTGAAGACTGAACAATCCATCTAGCAACAGGTCTAACCAGGTCTAAGCAATACACATCTTGACTAGTTTAAAGTACCTGGTGTACAATAACCTCTTGAGCACTTGAAGGACTCTAAGTCTGAGCCAGCTTTAAAGCAGCTATTGTGAATTTCAGTACCAACAATTGCTTGGATGACTGAGACAACACTACCTGTTTTTCATTTACCCTTAATATATTGATTTTTGTGTGAGTTGCTTCTGAGACTGTTTTTCAACTGCTTAGATACAGCTCAAATACACTAACTTTTAATCTTTAGATAGACTCAGATCGCTACCAATTGAGGCATTCTATCTGAGATATTCCAAGAACGTTTTTCACAGTAGATAGAAATTAATGTGTGGCTCTTTCTGAATATCAAGTCTTATTGCTTTTAAGTACTGCAGAAGCTGAGTGTAGCTAACATGTGGGCTGCCTCCACTTGCTGCTCACTTTCAAAAACTCTAAAATCTTATTTGCCTTCATAATGAACAAGCTACAGCATTTTCACCACTAACACATTCAAAATTACTGTGAACCACAGGATAACATGAAAAAAAAAAATCCTTCAGACAGGAGCTGTTCAGTTTCCTTAATGGTTCTTAAACAGATTGTACTTCTTTACAGTCTAGAAACTGAAAAGATCACGTTCAGATGACAACAGAACAGGAAAATACACTTTGTATTTCAAATTTGTCTCGTACTTATCCTGACCGATATGGACAGACTCCTTGCAGCATTCCAAGACAGTAAGTATGAGTTCTTTCCTAATCCCAGGGTAAGTATTTGGAATATAATAGTTTAACTGAGCTTCTGGAATAAATTTTACAGTTATTATTCAGGATCTCAGAAAAAGAAGTCCCTGCTAGATGCCTCTGTGACTTGAGCAAAAAGAGACACCTGCTATCCACATCATTATTGCTCACCTGATGACATGGCTCCAGTGTACAAGGTGGAAGACACAAAGCCATCACTATGCCTAGCAGAACGTTTTGGTGAATACGGTGCCCATTCCTGCAGCTCTGGAGAAAGGTGTTCCTCACTAGCTGGAGTATATTTCTGCACCTACAAAAACCAGAGCATTTGATTTAAGGCAGTTGGAGATACATAAGTAAAAAACACTCAAACTCCATAGGCAGTAAGCAAATTCAAACTTCCTAGTATGTATTCCAGAATAAGCTTGCCACCATGACAATCCTTGGTACATCTTTACTTCATCTTCCACTGATATTATTCAGTTCTACTCCTTCCTCCTCCACCTTCTGGTTACTGTTTTGTAAGCTTTTAACGCCAGTGTTTGAAACTTATCTGATATACTTTCCATCAGAACAGTACAATTACCTTACACTTCTCCTTCAAAATACTGCTTTCACAGGAGATTTCAAGCTTAGAGCACATTCTGTTACTTTAACCACTATTGCAAGTGTTGCCAAATGAGAGTTGGCTAATAAGACACAATGTATTTTCCTCTAAGCCTGCCTTTTGAGATAGGCATGGAGTGACATCTCCAAAATAACAATTCAGGTTGTGGAGCCATTGTAATTCCCATTCTGTACTTAATGAACAGGCATTGGTGTGTGAGCCACTCTTCCCAGCTTTGTACCACCAGAAAATTTGCTGAGGGTGCATTCTATCTGTTCACCCCAGTCTGCATTGATGAAAACATTGAGCAACACCAGACCCAAACCTAACATAATTTTAGTGCACAAAGACCATTCCATCAGTCATTTTCAGATTGAATGTTGTCAGTTCTGAAGCACACTACCACCACTGTTCTCTAGTCAACAGTTTTAGAATTAAAGTTCTAACTATTTCTTAAGACACTGGAGAGAAACTAGGGGAGTTGGAAAAAAAAATAACATAGATCTCAGATTTCATTTAACCCTAGAGATGGAAATATGCTAATGCCTCAAGTAAACTTAAAATTATGAATTTTTAAGTCTATAATGTAATTTCATTCTTCTCCACTAATGTATATAATTATCCCGGCCTGACAAGGCACAGGGCAGGAAAGGTAAAGAAAATGTCACTCTAAAATGTCTTAGATTGCAGTTCCCAAGATCCTACCAAGAATATCCTAGAGGACAGATAGAGCTCATTTATGACTTCTTCAATCAACAGGAGGGCAGGGTGCATTTCATACAGCTTATGTGTAGAACACATATAGATCATGCATACACAGCTTATTTTCTTTTGCCTGCAGTGCCTGACATAGAGATTGTTTTTTCTGCCTAGGTAGAATGTTACCCAAAACCTCCACAGTCACATTTATTTAAACAAATGACAGCTCTACTCTGAACAATGCTGTTAAATCCTATTCTCATAACAGTCTACCCTTACAGTGCAACAAGTCTAATGCTCTGCCCATTTCAGATTACATTCACAGTTATATAGACACACAAAATATAAAAACAATTTAAAAAGTCACTATGAACAGTTCACTTTTTTTCCCCTAATCTGTAGATTAAGCCAATGTGATTTCTGTAAAAAAAAAAAAAAAAAAAAAAAAAAAAAGCCCAAATATAGCTCTTTCTTACAGGAAAGAGCCCTAACCCTCCATCAGGAAGCACTGAAGATCAGAAAGTGGTTACAAAACAGAACCCTATCATTCTGCATGGTGGCTTTGTATTTTGTGATACTGCCACAGCTGAGTTAGGAGTAGCTTCTCAAGGGACTTGGATTTTGAGAATGGACACAGTTTTTCCCATTAGAATATGTAACTGGGTACAGAAAAACACACTTCTGAAAATACATCGAAGCAAAAAACAAATTTTCATAGCAAAATTCTACCTGAAGTGCAGGATTAGGAATGGGCATAGGGGTCATTTTATGCCTCAGAGCAGGAGCAGATTTTGGCCTTGGCCTTTTTATCTCTGGCTCTTCAACTCTTTGAAAGCCAATGTCATCTTCACAGGATTTCCTTGAGGAAAGATGAGTAGAGTCAATTCCCTCCTCGCGATAATAATTTCCAGCATTTCTGCTGCGCCCCTTGAGAGTAGCAGAGTCTTGTTTAAGTGCCAAGGAAACTGGAGCTTGGGCAGCGGCTGGGCTGGTAGGTGGTGATCCCGTTGTTACTGTAGACTCTGATGCAGAGCTTGCCTGCTGTTTATGTTTAAATTTGATGGAGTCACTTCTCTTAGGAGGAGTTGGAGGAGTTGAAGCCACTTCAGCTTTTGACGGCTGAGGTGAATGGCCTGTCACCTGATTAGGAGAAAGGTACTCCAGCTTAGGAGGAGTTGGTGGCCTTTTGAAAGTGTCAGGGTCAAAAATAGATTTCCTTTGTTTTGGCTTTTTGTATACAGAAAACTTCTCTGTTTCTGTTGCTGAGATATTAACCATGACTTTTGGCCAGGTACCACCACTATGCTTAGCACCATGTCCTTTGTCAAATGCAGTCTCAACCATCATACAGTCACTTTCTGTAGGTTCATAAGGCAGCCTCCTGTTGTCCAAGTCAACAACTCCGTAGCCTCGGTCCCCATATGTCTCTGGGTTGAAGGAGCTGAGACTATGTTCTGAATTACTGTGGCAACTGTGGACTGTGTTCCTGTGAGAGTCTACTCGTAATGTGTTATTAGGGAAGGGTTTGTGCTCACAAAATGAACGAGTGCCCTGATCGCTCTGGTCCTTCTTGACATCCACGATGTCTGGATTGAAAATATCAGTCTGTGTTGAGCTGTTGAGCTTCAGATTTCTTTTGTTTTGGGCTTGAATCTCCGATGCATGAACCCTACAGTTTGATATTTTTTCAGACTCCTTCAGATTTTCAAATATGTTTTGACCACTCCAAGACGAACTCTGAGGAAAAACCTAAAAAAGAACCAACAAAAGGAATAAATTGAAAAACAACAACCCACAACAAAAATCCACACAGTAACATTATTAAGCCATATTTCAACTTAATTTCTGTTTAGCATGACGTATATTCTAGTCTCTTATTTACCTCAAACTGAATGCAGACCTACATATAAACAGATATGTTTGGGAAAGATTCAATAAAAAAATCTCGCAGAGGCAAAGCAAATGATAGATAAAATGAAGTCAGACTTTTCTCTGAAACAATTTCAAAACAGTTCCAAAAGGGCAACTCTGCATGGTGGCAGAAGCACTGAACATACAGCAAAGGGACCTCCATCTACTTCTATTTCTGTTCAATGACACTAGTAATAAACCTTCACTGCCCACTGCCTCACATTTCATCTTTTTTAGGTTCTTAAAAACTCAAAATCTCAGAAGTTGCAATTATCATTGTCTAAACCTATGTGACGAGTCCAGTGTAACAGGATTCTAACCCAAACAATATTTTTATAACACTAAGTCTGAAAAGAGCTAGTACTTATTCCTGAAGATGGAGTTCAGTTTTCTTTGCAACACCCTCCTGGCTAAGAGTAAACTGTAGTCAGGAAGCAATTTATCTTTCATGAACAAAACCGCTGCAGCTCTGAAGCAGGAAGCAGTAAGAAAAAAAAAAGACTGAGCTGATAGTCATTTTTCATGATCAGCAAACAAATGGGAAAAAAAAAACAAACAATAAATATAATTTATTTCCTAACAGCAGCCACAATTTTCTTATTTGGGAAACAACTAGTGTACCAGCAGTGAGACAAGTGAAACACATCCAGATCATCTTGCTATTAGCAGAGACTTTCCTATGGTGATATATATTTTAATACACTTTTTCCTTAACAACTAAAGCAAGCCTGTTAAAGAAAATTCTGCAAGTTTAGCTTCTCCTACTCACCTTCAACAATGACAGGGTAAGGGAATCCCTGCAGTTTCGTAGCAAAGCTTCACATTCATTAAGTGACTTATTATCTAGTGCAATGCCATTGATCTACATACGAAAAATAAACAAACAAAAATAAAGAAACAAAACACAACTGAGATCCAGAAAAGGAAAGCAGCAGATGGGAAAGCAGCTAAAAGTACCATCTATGAGAGAGGGAAAACATGGTTTATACATCACTTATAACTGAAGTCAGGATTGACCTTACCATGCACTTAACCTGCTCTCCACTAGAAGTCTAGTCTCCTATATATTTTTTTATTGCTAGTAGAGATACAATTTAATAGCACTTGTTTGATTACATTAGTCTTCATGCATCTGTACTTCCATAATAATCACACTGTTTCACAGGAGCTCATAAATCATAAATAAACAAATATAAATCAGAAGGATATATTCAGACTTACAGCAATTATTCTATCTCCCACAGTAAGGGAACCCTCTTTGGCAGCTGGGCTTCCAGGCACAACAGCAGCAACAAATACTCCATTTTCTAGGCTTACCCCACTGTCTGAAATTCACAAAATAAACATGAATTTACTTCTGCTATTCAAATATATTGCTCAAATAACTAGAAATCTGACCTGCGTGCAGGATAAAAAAAGTATAACTGCTAAAGCTTCTCAATCTCTGATCACACCTTTACAGAAAAGAGAAAACATGAAAATAGCGATTTGGGGTTACCCAGAACTTAATGTGATCATACAGACAAGAAGTGACTGGTGGGTTTAGGTAAACACAACTAAATATGATGATCAAACTTGCTGTATTTATGGAATAAACCTATCATCAATACAATCATCCCTATTTTGACGAAAACAATTCATGAAAATCCCTATCTAGAAGGTAGTAACAGTTGAAATGAGTTTTAAATAGAAGCTCAGAACATGTATCTGTTAACAATGATTCAGGACATTGTTGGATGGACAAATGTGTACCATTTACATCCAGCCTTTAAATCCATTACCTTTATGCCCAGAAACATTGATGTGAAGTGGTGTTATCACTCGTCCACCCAAAGACTTCCTTCTTCGAACCACCATGTTAATAACACCTCCTCCATTTAGAACAGCTTTTATTACTTGCTTTTTATCCTTATTAGTAAGATCCACATCATTTATCTTCAGCAACCAATCATTTACTCTGGCAGATAAATACATAAATACAAATAGTGAGGCCACTGTTAGAAGCATGCTTTTCTGGATGTAGCACATAAGTAATATTCATGAAAAGGGATATAATAGAATTGATGTGTGCTAATCCTCAATTATTTAAATATTTTAGGTATTGGTCCTGTCAGCGCAATTTCCTAATCAACATTAATAAGGTAGACAAGGCCAATGATAAAAAAAAAAAAAAGTTCAAGAAGAGTTGGAACTTTAAATATTGAGCATATTGTGAAATCTTGTTTATTATTAACAAAAGACATACCTTCCAAAGTAAAAACCTACCTTAATCGGCCATCCACAATACTTCCTTTGTCTACTTTGGTAACAAAGATCCCACAGTCTCCAGGGAGGTATGGTTCATTCACACCTTCTGCCACATCAAAACCAAGTGCTTTCAAGTCCATATCATCCTAATAAATATTATTAATAAAGTGACTCAACCACACTGACAATTACACTGTACCTATGCCTGTAAACAAGATGCATTACTCCAAGCTTGTACTACGTCCTTACAGGCTATCTATTACAAGTAAATTGTTATATTTTGTACTTCTTTGTAACCTCACAGTTTCACTAGGCATTTGACAGTGGGGTATTAGGACAATCATTCTCTATCAGATTAAAGCTGAGAATGTGTTACAGGAGCTTCGCAGAAAAGCGTATAAGAAAAAAAGTTAAAACATGCACAACCTGTTCTAAGGCATGCTGCTGGATGCATCATGAAAGAACAGGGACACGAGCACAGGCATCACTTGAGGAAAAAAGCATTTTTAAAGATACGAAGACAGCATTTTATCTCAGCGTACTTAGGAAAAAAAAAAAAGAGCTTTGATATGGGTAGAGACTAGAAGTAATGAGGAACAAAATTTTTAACATTTTGTGAAACTGACTCTAAACATAGATTAGTTGTGATATTCTACCAGCTCTCGCTCAAAACAGATTATCCTCAATGTGAAATGTTCTATCTTTGACAAATCAATCACTGACATGAAATGGGAAATGTTAATGTAACGTTTATTTTGATAAATGGGTAGGCAGCTGAAGAAAAAAAAGAAAGGTTAAATAAAATATACTATATCCAAGTGATAACTTGTTATCTGCAATGCTAAATAACACCCTTGAAATTCTACTTCAAATCAAATGGACCAAAACTATACTAAAATCCTTGTGATTCCTCCAGAAGTTCTATGTAAGAAGGTAACAAGTTCCTATTGAAGCAAGTAGGGCTGCTGGAAAACTAAGACGGAGCAGAGATCACAGTATCACTGTACTATCTCAGAGCTAAGTGAGTATTATTTCTCCCATTTTTGGGCTCAGTAATCACAAGTAAAACACTGTCATAAGCAGACAGGTCATGCAGAAGCAAAAATAAAAGGATTTAGACTTAATCAGTTCCATAATCTCCATACAGAAATTCAGAAGTTGATTGGTCAAAGATTTCCTCACATATCCTGTAAAGGTTAGCATGCTAATGGTACTATAATCTGATGTGTATATGCTGTTCTAAGTGAAACACAGCCTGGAAGACCGTGTGCATCTCCTACAGAGCCAAAGAATGACCTCTAGCAAACAATGAGCAGCATTTTAAATAGAAAAAGATACACAACTTGAATAAAGAGCAGAGAAATATAAGCTCTAGTCGACAATAAGGAAAAATAAAATTAAATGATACTATTAGGATAATAAAAGGACGCAGAAGTTTTCTTTACAGTGTAGGAGAGTAGTAACCTTTCATCCTGGAAGTCTAAACTGAAGGGCAATGCTGCACTAAAATATATGTTCATCAGCAACAGATATTCGTATTAAATTTTCTAACTGACATATCTGAGCAGAAAGAGGAGAAACAGTCATGTTAATACTCAACTGTTCTATGCACAGATTATAAATGATGTTGTCTTTTACAGTAGATGCCAGTATTCCCACTTGTATCTTAACTCCACACCATACTACTGCCACTGCTGTGAGAAAATTACCAATGTTAAGAATATAGTATTTAACTTCATAAAAAGAAGACTATTTTTATTTATAATTAGTATGAAAAAAAGACATTTGTATTGTAACAACTCATTTTTGTCAGCTTATTTCATCAAGACATTACATGAATTTAAAAAATATATATAGCATCAATATCAACAGATTTCAAAACGGATAAATACGCAAAATAATGCAGTTAGCATCTTTGACTTACTCTATCTTTTTCAAATTCCACTATTTCTGTTTCCCATTCCAGAGAATCTGTGTCTATGGCTGAGTCATGGGAACTATGTGCCATCAATTGACGGAATCTGGCCTCCTTTTCCAACTGATTTTCCATCTTCTCCCTAAGGAAATAAAATATACAAAGACAAGCCTTTTAAACAAACTGATGCACACACACACAATATTATAAAATGTTTTCTAACTTAAAAAAATCCAAGCTTTGCCAGATAACTGCCCTCAGCTCCCATTTTTCCAGTACCCTTTGGCTACTGCTGAATGCTTTAATTTTATATATAATGCTAATCTGCTCTTTGTTGTTGCCTGCATTGCTTTTATATGGCTGTCATGTACAAATAGAATTCCAACACAACCCTTTCAAAACACATCTAATTTACCCACAGATGAATTGCAACAGTATGCTTACAAGTACACACGATACCAAAAGCAAAATCCCTTCAACAAATCATCAAGATAACATACAATGCCTTTTTTTTTTCCCGCATTCATAAACTGAGATTACAGTTGAGATCTAAACTGCAATTAATCCAACTTCAGCGATGTGTTTAAGGGTATCTCCAAAGTAAAAAGCTTAAAAATCTGTCTCATTAGTATGATAAAACTGTTAAAATTGTAGGACTTAGAATCTCATATTTCCACATAACTAAAAACAGTTTTAGTGATGTATTGCTCACTCAGAGATCCAGTTAATGAAGCAACGTTTTTATCACAGATTCCACAGAGTTTAATATTTTCCACAACATACTTCAGTTCCTTCAATTCACGCACAGCGTCATTTTTCTGCTTCCTCATGTCATCCAGATTCCGAAGAGCTTCAGCCAAATCACTCACAGCCCGGTCTCTCTCCCTTCGTAAGTTGTCACACAGAGTCCTTTAAAAGCAAAGATAGTAGTTTCACAAGATCTCAGGAAAAAAAAAATATATATATATATATATGGCAGAAAAAAATTGCATACTCCAGGCTTTAAGGAAAAGCTTGTCAGGATAACTGAAGCTTTCTTCACCTCTAACAGAACTTTATTTCTGCTGATCTTTAGACCAGAAAAAAAACTTTCCTTTAGTTCCTTACACATGCCTAATAACAAGGTAGGTACATTTTGTCAAATGTTCCCATAGGTAAAGAATTATTTGAAGGACTATAGGTATAACAGAGTAAAGTATATCATGTCTAAAGCAAGACATCATTTGTTTTTCTTATGTAGCAATGCTGATAGGCTTTCTGGTATTTACATAGAGACATTTTATGGTTATAAAGTGCAGACAAAACAAAATGTCTGGTAACATGCCTCAACTTCAAAACAAACAAATCCACCTACAGTTAATGCAGAAGTTCCAAGAAGTTGAAAAATGTGCTAGCAAAATCCATTAAGTCCTACAATTTCATTAACTGCACACAAGTTGTTACCAAGATCAGCCATATACCAGCTAACATTTATTTACCGTATACTTTCCCTTTCTGCAACAATCTTATCCCGCTCTTGAAAAGCCCAATCTCTCCTGCACTTGGCTACTTCTGCTTCCTGGACAGCTTCCTTTAGTTCTTGTGACATAGCCTCATACTGTTTCCGAAGCATTTCAATTTCTTTGTTTGCTCTTTCTATGTCTAGGGTAGCAGAATCTTGAATCTAGGAATTAAGAAACACAGGTAAGGATTTTAGGTACAACTTTTAGGTACGCACTCACATATTTATTGGGACAAAAACTTCTACAAATAGGAATCTGACTTCACAATAATCCTTCAAGAATATTTAGGAATTTGACATACTATTACAAGCAGTTGTAATACAAACTTCCTGCAATAATGTTTGTTATTTACCCTGGGGCTACTCACCCTCTCCCTTCTTCCCTCTCTCTCTCTCTCTCTTCGAGAGAGAAATGCAGATACATAGGCTTTATACTACAAACATGTACAGCTTAAAACATTTACAATCACACTTATCTTCTTCTATTAAGTACTAAAACCAACAAACATTCTGAACAGGTCACAAGCATGAACACCACACAGTATGGATGGCATCAACCCTACCAGCAGGTAATAAGCTGCCAAGAAACCTGCTGGGTTACAACATTTTACTGGTTTGTTTTTGTTTTTTTTTTTTTTTAATATATTATTTGTTATTTAGAAAAGCAAAATCAAAACAAAACAAAAAGCCCTGAAACTTAAGGTGAAGTGTGACTGTATTTTTTTATTTTCATTTCTTGCAAAAACTAAGTTCTGTTGCTATTTCTTAAAGAAATAAGATGTTCTACAGTGACTCCAGGCAAAGGAAAAAGACACCCAACGTATCCAGATCTCTATCAGGTCTCATGAAAATAACTGATCCTTAGTAGCTACGGAGGAAAAGTTATCAGTGAAGAACTGCAATACCTGACGGGCTTGATAGTATTCCCTTAGTAGATGGTCCCTCTGGATGATAGCTTCTGTTCTCTCTTTCCTGGCAACATCTCTTTCTTCCTTCACTGTCTCTATATCCTTGCAAGCTTGATCAAGTTCCTTCTGTGCCTCAGCTTTGTCCTTCACTTCATGACAGTATTTTTCCAGCAACTCATTTCTCTCACAAATTGCTCGATCTCTTTCCACTAAAGCTGAGTTTAACTCCTAAAACAAGATCCATTGTTTGCAGCAGGTTAAATACAGATGAAATTACTTCATCTTTTCAACTGGATATACACTTGCACCTTAAAATCCTAGAGTGCTTGCAACAAACATTCTGAAAAATGCAGAATAGGACTGCACTCACATTACAAACAAATAAGTATTACTAAAGAATATTAAGTGTGGTATTACATATTTCACAACATCACCATCATGTCTAGGAAACTGATACTACAGAACCAAGAAAATACACATTGTGACACGTCTCATGACTGACTTGGAGTACCTGTACTTGGTTCAACTGTTGAGGACTAGAAAAAGAATAGGTATTTTAATATGTTTCTATAAAGAGTGAGGCATTGAAACAGTTTAATTTCAGATTTTTAGGTGGTCCAACTTCCTAGCAACATTCAGCAAGAGCTACAGAGAAGTGCTTCTACATACAGACACTCCTTCTAGCTGGAAAGCATTTATATTTTGATCTAAAATAAATTATCAGAGATAGCTGAAATCTGAAAAGCAAAGGCAGGAAAGGGTCCAATACTTAAAAACAGAAAGGCAAGAAAGGCACGCCACATTCTCTTCTACTTTACTCTGTGATTTGCATGAAATAAAATAGAGTACTTAAAGCATAGAAGACAATTATTACATAATAGTTTGTGTTACAACATCTAATTGAGGCTATTCAGATTGTTAAAACAGTTCTGTAGTTGTTTTAAAACAGGTAATTTTGTGCTAGAGCAGCAGGTAAGTATTACAATTAATGGCTCAACTTGTTAACTTTCAAGATATCAGTGAATCTCAATTAACAGAGTGCTCGAGTTTGTCTTTTTTTTGTTGTTGTTATTTTGTTTGTATGTTTGTGACTTAACATCAGTAAAAGCTTCAGTTCCTCAGTAAATGAAGAGAGAAATTCCCAACCCTTCTGGTCATGCAAAAAAATTTCAGTAATGGAAACAACATTTTGCATAGTTTAACTATAGCGTATTAAGCATGTGTGTTAAACTCACACAAAAATAATAAGACTTTCTAGCATGCAGTACCAAGACGGAAGACCCTTAACTGAAGAAGAATTTAAGGTACTTTAAAACAACTGGAATAAAAGCGAAGAACATACTGCTGTAGTTTATTCCAGTATGTTTGGTATAAACTGTGCGAAGAAGAGTAGCTGTTGTCTCCAGTGGTCAGTAGTAAAATTTGACTTCTGTCTTTTCCCGTGACAACTGCACAGAACTACATGTCAGCATAAGTCATCTGCCATTTAGCACTGATTAGAACAGATACTGCTTTGAGACATTATAGCACTTTGATTTTAATAAAGTTCTAAAATGGTAAATAAGTCTTACGTCTGAAGCTAGTTCTTGCATTTGAAGATAGTACAACAACTTCATACAGGATAAAACAACAGCTCTATTAAACAGAAGGGAAGGCTTACTGCCAATAACAAAACATCACATTCTAAAAGATTTGGTGGATAATGCCAAATGAACACAACTTGGAGTGAGAAGTGGTGCTGGAATCTATAATGTCTGATCTCTAGTTTTGAATTTAGATATCTAATTAGGAAACTGACTGACAGACTACATCACTAACTGCTCACAATGAAATCCTTAAAAAAAATCCTTCACCTTTTCATCAGCTTTTACGTTTCTTCTGGACAAAAGGTGAACTAGTATACTACTTGTGTGTAACAAGTTTCACAGAAGAAACTACATTTAAAACCTAAACATGCTACTGCATCCACTTACTGAGTATGAGGTAATGGTATGTAAAGCTGCTATACATCAAGAAAGCACTGCACACAAAGGCACAGTTTGGCAAGCACCAGACCAACCAGTCACAAACAGGAAGATTCCACCTACACAGGAAAATCCTGTTGTATACTATTTGAAGTAAATTTATCACTTGATCAATAGCTTTTTTTGACCTTTCCAAAATCTGCCTTGCCAGAGCTAGAAAATCCCTTATCCACTAAATGCAACTGCAGCAAGCTAATACAATGTTCCAGCACAGGAACATACCTGATCACAAGCACTTAAGTCACAGCTAGAGAAAAGGAAAAACAAGAATGAAAAGAAAACTCCTAATAGCAGTATTTTCTATAAATTAGCACACTATAGAAAGAGTTATTTCTACTTTTTTAAGGTCCTGTTCTGGGGACTAAAGAAAAATACATGCCTGCACTCTTTCAGCATCTCCTTCACCAGTCCTAGGCTCTTTTTGTTCTTTCTCAACAACCCATTCAAGATGGTAATTTGAGTAGGAGGGAACAGACATATACTTTAAATGTTTCTCTCCTTTTTATAAAAGTACTTTGGAAAACTACCCACAGTGCCACGACAAATTACCAGGACTACTTGGAGCAGATGTGTAATAGATCTACCATCATCATCAGTATTTTCAAGCTCAGGTCCTGGGCAACCTGATCTAGCTGTGGTATCCCTGTTCAGTGTAGAGGAGTTGGACCAGACGGCCTTCAGAGGTCCTTTCCAACTCTAAGGATTCTATTATTCTATTCCTTACTAGCTACTCTGACTCCACTGAAATTAATAAAATAATTTTTTATTGGTTTAATAGTTTTGGTTAAAGTAGAACAGATACAAAACATGCATTAAAACCTCACTCACTGTACAAGTTAAAATACGCAGCTCGTTAATTTTGAATTCTTAAACTCAGAAATTAGTTACTTTCAAAATCTCTGATGCCATGCGTCATAATCCACATTAAATCCCTTAAGAAGAGTATAATTTAAGAAGAAAGCTCCATGCCTTCAATTTTATAAAGAGCATTTTATCCCACTGTAATGTTACAGGGTGGGGGGGGGGGGGACAGAGGAGGTAAAATGAGATCTACAGGCAATGGAATACATCCAAGTTTGTCTATTTCATGCTAAACAAAATATTTCTAATACAAACAGCGATGTGATTACATCCCAGCCAAAATGAAACCCAGTAGCAAGCTGCATTTCAGAAATTTTAGCAGCATTGTTATAATGTGGTTGTGATAAAAACATTTCAAGAATATACTGCTGAAAGATAAAAGTCTAGGTTTTGCAAACTTTAAGGGATACACCAGTTTAAGTGAAAACTATCTTCAAAATATCCTTTAATCGTTTAACTCAAAGCAACACAAAGAATAAAAATGAGTAAAAATATGTCTACCAGTGAAGGCTTTGCATAAATATTGAGACAATTATTCCACAATGTCTTAAGTCAGAGTAAAGAGTATCCAACGGTTCCTCTTGGGGTTAAAAATTTAAAGCAATGAATATTGACACATAAATATATATTTATTTCTTTAATAGCTAGTGTTATTTGTAAAGGTCTGTAAGATGAGTTTAATACAGGATAGTGTTATAATGAACAGAAGAAGGTTAAGCCAAGTGAAGAAAATTTCCACTGACAGTCTACTCAAACATGGAGCTTAGTAAGCTGCTAGTAAAATGGCCTGCTATAAGAGAACAGCAGTAGGAGAACACCAGTATGAAAATTCTTCTCTTTGCAGTGCATTTCCATTTTTCATCAATTGGTTATACATTTCTAATTCTAGCATCAGTAATGCATACTTATTTCCCTTCCCCATCAAAACAATAGCTTAGTACCTGTCTTAAAGCTTCCATCTCTTCACTAGCCACTCGTTTCTCAGAAGAAGTGTTCTTCAGTTTGGACTCTGCAAGCTCCAGCTCTGTTTGAAGCTTATCTACCTCTTTGATTACTTGATCTCTCTCACTCATTATGAGGCGGTATTCATTGAAAACTGAATCCCTTTCTTCCTTGTATTTTTCTGAATCCTTTGCTGCTTTCAGCTGCATTGTTTTGAACCTTGTCACCTCTGACTGTAATCGCTCCATCTCTCTCTGCAACTCTTTGTTTTGTGCTGTGGCGTTGCTTAGCTCCTGCTGTACTGACTCAAATCTAGGAACAAGTAGAAATGTCATTAAGATACTTAAACTTCACTTTACCTTTTTCATTTATTAAGGATTTTGTCAGATAACCAAACATATCCATTGATAAAACACAACTTCAGTGGACATCTTAGACAAAACACAGCGCTGCAAAATATAATTTAGAATAATTATTGATTTAGAAATAATAGTGTAGAAGGCAGAACCTGTATTCTAACTTCTCTTCTTATGAGTTAGAATTATTTTTATTATTGAAAATCAATATATTATTTTTTTCAAGAAGGAATGCAAAACATCGTAATTATTTGACAGCACAAGCTTAATTCGATTTATTGCATTGATTTCCGATCCTGTTCAAAGGGAGTTCCTTCTCCAACACACATTCCTAATTATGTAGCAAGAAATGAAACAAATGTAGAAACTGAGGAAAAAAACAAAACAACAACTTCCACATGCCCTCAAATGCCATAAGGTTGCTATGGGACAGGTTAGAAGACAAAAAGAAAAAGGTTTATTGTAGTAGTAGCAATTTTCACCCATGATCATTCAAGGACAATTGGAAGCATACGTATTTCTTATCAAGTTTGATTTCTTTGTAAGTAGTAGCTCTTGTGTTTATACTGACAAAGTGTTTCTAAAATTGGAGAAGTAATTCCACAAACCAGTTCACAAATAGGCTTAACAAATGAACTTCCCCTGAGAGCAACATTCTACCATAACAGTACACAAGGGTTTTCTTCTGTTTTTTAACAGAAAACACCAAGTAAACACCATTGGTGGAAACACTGTACCCAACCTGAGGGACTTTCACTATCTCCTGAATCTGAAGTGCCCACAAACCTTTGGAATGCTTTGTTCTCTTATCATACAAACTCCTCCACAGCTTAAGTGTCATTTCATGTCTATTCCAGCACACTACCTGACCTTTCCCAAGAGAGAGCTGTAAACTCAATTACAAATATTTCCTTGAAAGTCTCAGTGGATTCAAAGAATTACCACAGCATTACTGAGGCACCTGCCAGTAACTTCAAAACCATCTCCCTGCTCCTTCTGGGAAATACTTCTGTACAAAGAGAACATTAAGACAGGAGTCCTACCATTTTAAACTACATTTGTATTTTCTTCTCAGAGATGTGAACATGAAGATACAGAAGAATATACAAGTCTACAATAGGCACAACAAGAATATAGAACAAATCTAAAATAGAAACTATGCCAAACAATCTAATTATCATTTGAGAACTCATACAATTGAAAAATATTTGGGGTCAAATCAAGGACAACACAGAATATGGGATAGATGGGAAGGGAAAAGAATTAATGCAACATTTTTCAAAGAAACTGTTATCAGTAAGAAAGAAAAAAAAACACAACAAACATGCTGGCACGTGGAAAAATAACATGGTCTTCATGAAAGAGGTCAGAGGGATGAAGGAATGTCTCTGCCTCAGAATGCTATTCTATTTATAGATATACACTACATATTAAATAGTGATAACTTAGAAAACGTGAAAAGAAAGTTCTAGTTGAAATACTGTTGTCCTGCTTGACCTTGTAATGTCTCCTAAAGAGGAAAAACTGGCAGCTGGATCAAATTTTCACAGCTGTTATCCATAGGGAAAAGTCCAACATTAACTGGACTTCGTAACTTGAATGGATTTTAAGTACCAAGATTTTGTAGCAGTAAGCATACCTTTCTAAGTAGCAACCAGGGTTACCTGCTTTGTCTTAAACACAACTGCAAACTGCAGGAAGACCATAGCTCTCATTCAAAGACATACATCAAAAGTGTGGTTTGGCATAGAGGAATTAGATAGCCAGTTCCATGTGTAGTTTAATCTGCAAAACAGTCATCAGCTAAACTAAACAGGTAGATCTTTCTATGCCATTACTGTGACAATTTCACAGATGAAAAAAAAAGTGTCTGAAACTGTCACAAAATTCCTCAGGGCCAAAGACTCACTGAAAATGAGATCTGGGACACCATTTAAGTCTTGCTTTTCCTGCTCTCTTTAAAAGAAATTGGTTTACAGTTGATATTAATAAAAGAAAATGATAGTACAGCAATTTCTGACCCATTCGCCTTTAAAATGAAAGCTTGTTGAGTCTCATATTCTGAAAGTACATACTAATAATTTTTTGCTCAGCCAAACAAATACAGTTTTGGTTATTCAAAAACAGCACAAAGAATAAGACAAAGCCTGAGTTTCTGTAACTAGCAGCCAGTAAAAAGAAGTCCAGATGCAAAGATAACTAAAAGGTATAAATTCTTTAAGTCCATTCTTATTAAGGTAATTGAAATGTTGGTTCACAGGAATAAGCCTGAAATTCCTAACATCGACCTTTGCTCAACATCAAACTAATTTTTGCTCAAGAAAGAGACCTAAGCCACAAGTCATAATACAAATATGTTGCGCTTCACCATATATCAGCATGGTTCCAGTGTTTGCTGTAGTACTCGTGCAAGGTTTTTCTTCACTTTCCAGAATCCATGCTATCTACATGATTTGCTTTTCTATTTTATTGTCTCGTCTAACTTATTAGAAGGATTAGAATGGCATACATGCTATTCACATGTATAGTATTTAAAAATATTAAATAGAGCATAGATGCTAAGTGTCTATACAAGTGGTAAACAACACTTTTTTAATTTTGGTCTATGGGAGACTGGCAATGAAAACATTCTCCACACGTTCAGATGCACTTTGGATTCCTTATGCCTGTTAGCATTCATCTTTCCCAACACAGTTATATGTGTAGGCCCATGATCAAGCAGGAGCAGAGAGAAGTTAAATATGGTATGCTATTGTTTGTGCCCTTCTGCTTTGGCATTCGTGCTGCTCTCAGTCACAACACCTTCCCAGTGAGCTACAACATACAGGTGTCTCCAGTGAACTTTGCTGCCAGTCTTAAGCTCTGTCTCAAGAGTTACCCATGGTCTGAAACTCTTAAGCCATAGAGAAGTTAATTTGAGAATATCTTCACTAGCTAAACTTCTTTTGGAAATTATATACACTTTTTTCCAAATAACATCCCCATCACATCTTCTATGCTGTTCCAGAAATTCTTATACAGAAGCTTACACATCTCACCAACAAAAATTACTAGGATTTCTTCCGCAGTGAAAGTGTTAAGATTGTTACTGCTGGCACAGCATATCCAAATATAAAAACAAACTATACCTTCTGAGAGAGGATGAACATTGCTGTTGAAAATGTATTGCTGTGTCCCTTTGCTTCATTAGCATGTCAATCTGTTTTTGAAGACGTCTGTTCTCCTCCTCAGCCTGCTCTAGGCGACTGAGATCTGTATTGTGACTCGCTATCTTCTCATTGTATCGCTTCCTTAAGGCATCGTAATCCTTCTTCACACCCTCTAGCTTGTCCATTGCTGTATCATAGAGCTTATTTAGTATCTCTGATGATCCATTTTGCTTCATAACCTAAAAAAATTAAAAAAAAAAACAACAAAAAAAATTCATTAAATCTTGCATGTAGAGAGAAATGCATGCATTTTCACATCTCATCAAGGTATTTGAAAATCATCTGCTTTTAAAATTACTGTCTCCACAACAAAAGAAGTCTTTATTTAAGCAGTACTTGGCCAACATACTGACAAAATCTCTGTATTCCAATGATCTTAACTTCAGACTCTTAAAAACTGATAGTATCAGAAATAATTTTTTTAATCAGTCCAATACTTTTAATAATAATAAAACAAAAATCTACTCCCCAACTTTAATATATTTTTTTCTATAATTAAGAAAGAATAGTGTCTCCACTTAACATTACTGCTACCCTAAGCATGACTATATCTGCTTGATGTTAACTGGAAAAAAAAAAAATCTGCTTTATCACAGGTTAGTGAACCTCTCTTAATTCCTACCAACGAATATTAAACCCACACTGTTTTTGAACTACTTTAAGTTTTAGGAAGTGGTTAACAGCTATTTGACGACCAAGATAACAGCTGCAATTTAGGAAATGACCGAGAGGTGGCACTCGTGGCAGACTACCTTTATGCTCCCAAAACAACTCATTTAAGAGAATGAAATGTGAACTAGATACACACAGGCATTTATTCTAATATTCATAGAATACCTAACCTGAAAACTACCTACAAGCATCATCTAGTGTCTGGAGAAAGAAAAAAAGTAAACAGGAATAAAAAAAGAAAGAACAAAACGTGAGCTCTATCAAAAGCTCAAAACAAACACGTAGCAACCACACACAATATCAAACATCTCAAACTTGGATTTTTAGTCACTTGCTCCAGAATTGTGATAGCACAGTTCCACTACACAGTTGGAAAAGATTTTCCCTGCCATGCACATAAATACCATGTCACTGCCACTGTCAAGTATCTTTGGTTCTTCATCCTCTTCTTACACAGAGCACGGACCACTGCCTGAACACACAGGAGCTGAGACTTCCGCAGAGCAGAAAAAGCTACCACCATGCAGCTTGCCCACTTGGTGTGCCCTGCTCACTGCCCACAAGAAGCACAGACCAATTGTTATAGTCAGAAAAACACTTCTATGCACAGACAAGAGAAGAGCCTTTAGCCTGATGCTGCTCTCTTCCTTCAGCATTCACAAAGCAGTCCAGGAACAAGGTTGAGCATCAGGGAATCTCATCAGCATGGTGAATTTCACACACACAGGCACATTCTCATCAGCTTCAGTAGCACAAGCCCTGCAGAGCTGGACCCATCATTAGTTAGCATGAGTCAGCGAGCCATTTTAAAGATAAACATGTCAATGTTGCTTCTTATGCAAGAATGTACTATTATTCTGTACAATAAAATGTAAGAATACAAAGAGGAAATGTATGTTGATTTGTATGTACTCATGAGTACTCTTTTCTTGAAGATTACTTCACAAGTTTGAGAATAGAGTTCTTGAGAATCCACGCAGAAACAAGCCACTTCTCACTGTCTAAGCATACACGTATTGTCTTATAGTTGAAAGCACACTAAATAATTAAGGGACAGCTATGACAGAAGTTTGATGGAATTTAGCATAAACTTGCTTCACAGATGCAGAAAGAAATGCCATAAACAGGAAATAGAGCAATAAGGAAGGTCTCCCATTCAAAACCTGAGCGTGAGAAAAAGTAAACAGTCCCAGCTGGACCAAGGAAGACAGCTACAAGAAACAGTGTGAGCAGCAGAAATGTAAGCTGGGCAGCTCCTAAACAGCAAATCAATGAAAAACTATGAGCAATTCTGTCAAAAGCTTATGCCCTCCAAGGCCAATGAGATGCTGCCTTGACACAGCCTGAAGATGAAAGAAGACGTCAGAGTTATCAACAAAAATAGAATTAGTCTAATACAGATGAGAAATGACACAGACAAGATAAGGATCTTGGCACTCCTTCAAGACAACATGATTCACTCTGACATGATGAGAAATGGAGCTACACAACTTTCTCATTGAGAGTAACACACACATACTTTTCTTTAAAGTTATAATCATGATGTTGTTGACATGAGGCTGAGTTTCCTTAAATAAATACTCAAAAATGATGCTTCAACCTCCCTTTGTGCTGACAGACAGTTTCAGATTAAGACAACCTCAAAACACAACAACCTCTTGGTGGTTTCACACCTCTGCATCACAACCTGGCAAGCTGATACGCAGAACAATTACGCCATTTGCCCAGGTTAACACACCAAACTCTTCCTGCTGCACAGAACAATAACCCACATTCTGAACCAAGTCACCAAGCCTCTTCACAACAGGACTCTCAAGATGAAAACTTTGGAGGATCAGGTCACAAGGAAATGCAAATCTTCATTCCTTTTTGCACTAGCCCTCAAACACCCCCTAAGGCACTGCTTAGCACACAGAACTTTTTGACCTTTGCACCTCCTACCCTAGCAAATGATTATTTTTGTTTACATAGGATTTACTTCTGAAGTCTAATGTTTGACTTGCAAGTTTATCCTGTGAATCAGACTACACACAAATTGGATATTCTATTCAGCCATTTCAAATGTTACTGTAACTATTTTAACTGTTCTGAATGTGAACCATGGGCCTGATAGCACCAGTAGCTACTGACTACTCCTCTTGCCTTTCTTTCTTCAGAATACACAAGCAACTTTGCTCCTGAGACTGCTGATTGCAAAACAACTTCTTCCAGTCCCGGAAATACTGCTTTTATTTGTTGTTTAATGTTGTCACGGTGTTATCTGTGATGGTGACACAAGGGAAACTGAGAAGGGAGAGAGGAAAAAAAAGCTGCACCATCAGTGGCCATGCGGCCGCCCCAGCAGAGCTGTGCTCTCCGGGGTGGGTGAAAGGAGGGAATAGTTGGGTATACAAAAAAAAAAAAAACAAGGGCACGATTTGAGAAGGAACGGTAACTTTACTAAATCTAATAAAATTGAACAATTGAGAGAAAGTTTTCAAACCAAAACTGCGAGCTTACGTTAGGGAGGAATGGCAGGGGAAGCACATGCGCTGAATCCCCTCGGCAGCCAATTGAGCCCCTCAAGAGAGAGTGGGGGTGATGCAGAGCTCCACTCCTTTGCTGCTCACAACAGCATCAACTCCTTAACTGCCTGCATGATGTTCTGATGTGGAATACCGGCAAAACCACAACACCAGTTCATAAACATGAACTGATCTATAGCTTCATTCTACATTCACATTCTAGTGTCTGTGAACTTAAATAACCAATCTTAATTCAGTAATTCCCCTAAGCTTTAAGCTGTCTCTAAAAGAAAGAAAAATGCCGCTCTTTTTTTTTTTCTTCCTGTGACGCATGGCAAAAACAAAACAAAAACAAAAAAAAAAAGAGCATAGCATATAAGTTTAAAGCTAGCCCTGTCCCATAAAACACCCCAGTAAAATAGCCCTTTTTCAATCGCTTTGCAACTTCAGACTAGGTTTTTGATGCCTCACCTATCACTTAAAAATACCCCATCACGTATGATCTTCATCATGTAAATGCTGTTCTTCTCTGAATCAAAATATCTTCATGCTAATATTCTATACTTCCTGTTCTTTCTCCAGCTAGATACAGAAAAACCAAAAACTGTTTCACAATCATCTCTAGTGCTGTAACACGTAAGCCATTTTTTCAGACTTAGTGAGACATAAAATGTAGCAATGCTACACATCCATTTTTCTTGACTTATTTGTCAAACAAAAAAGGTCATGTCTTCTTCTAGCACATACATTACAAGCTGTAGCTTACCTGCTGCTGCTGGCTGCGTAGGTCTGTTATCTCCTTCTGATCCTCATCATGAAGCCTCTTCATTTCCTCACAGGACTGCTGGAGATGGTTATGCTCTCTCACCAACTGAGTGTTTTTCCTCTTCAAGGTATCCATGTCCTCCTTCAGCTGTGACTGGTCACTCAGCAGCCGGCTGTGCAAAGTGCTGTTGAGGCACAGAAAAATACGCTTCGGGAGATAAATTTGCCCAGACTGTTCTAACTGCCTTCAAGTAAGAGCTCACTACCCAGGAAGCAAATCACACTAACTCAATTCTTCAAACCTGAGTATTACAAGAACCAGAAAAATCTGAGAAGAACATTAAAATAACAGATTACATTCACTCCAATTACCATCTACTTTCAAATCTGACTACTGGATTGTAATTGCAAGTCAGTAGCTTTCCTTGTCTATGCCCCATCAAGCTATCAGGGATCTCAACCTCAAGTGCTCCAAGATAAAACAGGTCCATACTTTCACCGTTTCTAAAAGTTCCAAATTATTATTATTTTCTTGATGCATGCAAACATTAATCTTGCAATTAGAGTGGAATAACAATAGAGTAATAATTTGTTTACCACATTCTAATATGTTATAGTTTAGTACTGACTGGTAAACTAACTCTTACAGCTTTGCTAATACTTACTGATAAAAATCAGCCTCTTTTGCTGCTTCTTCACACCTTTTTAATGTCTTAGTATGTTGATTCTGCAGAGACTGCAGGTCTGACATGGCCTTCATGCACTGAATCTTCAGTCTTTCATAGTCATGACTAGGTTTTGGACTAGGCCTAGGAAGAAAAAATAATTTTAAATCAAGTATCACCTATTTAATAAATAAGTATTATCACAGCTGAGGCTGTTGGATCTTTGATGCATTTTAGAATTTGTATACTGCTTGAACTGATGTTTTCAATGCAGTATCTGACAATTCTTGACTGAAATCACACTTCTCTAGGTTTTGTGATGCAGTTTACCATTAATCTGTGGCGATCTGATTTAAACAAGAGTCAACAACTACACAGTTCTGAATACACTTCTTTGTTTTAAGTTTGTTATCTGACTTCTGACCAGTTCCCTTAGTGCATATGCCTCTTTTCCTTACTAAGGCACAGGCCCTTGGAACAGCAGTGCAGAAAATACTGACTTGGCAGTGCAGGCTTTTTCTTTCCAGTAGATGAGCTTGAGTGCAGGAAGTTAATGTCAGTCTACAATGAGAAACAGCAATGCTGCCATCTATATTTACCCACATAATATCCTTGTTCATAGCAATAGATCTATATATTTTTTAAGAGTTCAACAATATATGAAATACATGTAATTCACATTAGAGACGCCAAAAAAGTTCTCATGATAGCTTTGAGGCTGACTCAACAGTTATTTCAACTTCTCACAATAAATTTTGCAGGGAACTAGATTTGATTAACTTCGTATGAGTGTTTGTAAATGGGAGTCAGCAAGCTTAAAGCTGCAGCTAAGAGTTAAATGTGTTTCACTTAATGTTCTCATTTTAATGACTGTTGCACAGATGGTGTCAACTTTCAATAACTTCACCCTAAAGTCTAATTTAAATCAATACTTGGATTTTTAGCGATTCTGTCAAGGGTGCAAACATTCATAGATTCATTAGGTTGGAAAGGACCTACAAGATCATCTAGTCCAACCATCCTACATCTCAAATAGACACATCTCAAATAGAGTTTTACTACTGCTAATTAGAGTTCTATTTTAAAAGGGAGATTAACACTATAGTACTTAAGGTACTATATCTGTAGGACTGTACGAATGAAATATTTCTTTTTATACTCAGAAACAGATAGCGAATTAAAAATTTACAGTATAATAGAAAAAACAACACCCCTGAAGATTTCACTTGAACACTCAGTTTCTTTATATGAATTTGCCATTTAATTGCTACTGCAGTCTATTAGACAAAATGAAAGAACTGATGGCTTTTCTCCCCTCTTCCTGCAGTAAGGAGCAAAAGAGGAATTACAATTTAAGACCTTACTGCTCAGCAACCCAAATACAACTAAGATTCTAAAAAAAGTACCTTCACACCTCACAGACATATGCTAAGCACCTGTGAGTCAGATGTGACTGCTATGTATTTTCTCACTCTCAGCACTGCAGCCATACAAAACCATTTTTATTTCAGTTCAGTTGCCTGATGAATTTTAGTTCCAGAATCTATGCTGCTGTTCTCGTATGAAGCTAAGAGTTCTGGTTACTTGTCAAACAGAGCTTACAGCCATTTTGGAAAAAGTATGGTGGCAAAAAAGGGAGAAAGGGCAATCTATGAAGCAGTGGAATAAACGTGATATGAGACTGAACAAATTAAACACCAATTAATTTTCCCCTTTTTTTCTTTTTTCTTTTCCAATTACTTGCTAGAGATATGATACCCAAGAGAAGGCATACAGTCAGCTGTAAGAAGCTTCATTTTGAAAATAGAAAATACAGCGGTGAAAAGGTGCTGTAGCTAGAGAAAGAGCAAACTTCAATTTAGAGAATCTTTAGGAGTTTAGTGCTTCAAAGCAAGCAGGCATAATCCTACTAAACGCAGCTTTTAAACTTTGTTTTGTGATTTTATGAATCATTATTTTCAAATATAAATAAACATGTCAAGTACACTGGATACACATTCTACATAATCTGTGTTAGTCAATGCCAGACAGAATACAAGTGCTGCTCTGAAAGTCATGCCTCATATTTTGTTATGTTGGACCACGAGGCAGATGGCAGTGGTACAGCAGCAAAGGCTGAACATTCCCATCAATATTCCATTGCATATGTGGCAGCAGACAGACAATCTGATAGAATGGCATTTGATGTGGAAGTGCATATGAAGCAAAGTTACATCACTGAATTCCTCCATGCAGAATAAACTGTACCCTTCAACGTTCATTGACACTTGCTGAATGCTTCTGTAGACCAAACACTGGAAGTGAGAACAGTGAAGCCATGCATGGTGCATTTCAATAGTAGTGACAGTGATAGCGGGTCACTTTCACTGGTGCAGGTTTTTGAGAGCAGCATGCAGGCTCTTGTTCACTGCTGCGCATAGCTAATTGTGGTGCATGTGCTGAAAAAGAGCATTTTGTAGTTGAGAATTAGCTCTACAGTCTTATTGAGCTCTGTATCCACTGGTTTCCATGAATCTGCACAGGAGGCATTACTTTCAGGGGGAACTACATATACAGAGTGCACCCTGACCACAATAAGTAATTTGGTCAAAGCTTCGCTTTATCACTACAACACATGTATGCATACAGTCACTCTCATGTGATTCAAGCACAGCATGAGCAATCCTACTCTTGTCCAACAGAGCGACACATGCTAATCTGATTTAGCTCATCACAATCTACTTCTGTGGCTCCTCTTCCATTACTCTAGGACTTAGTCAACACTAGATTTGAAAAACAGCTCTCAATTTTGCAACCACCTGCCTTCACAGCCAGTACAGCCCAGCCTACAAACATTTCGCCAGCTGCAGCTATTTCCAAGCATGCCATCATGATTTACTGAGATTTGCCTCTACAGCACCTTTGTTTGAGAGAGCCACTGTGATAGTGCAACATCTTTTAGGGCTGTGTAAGTCACCACCTATATGGTGGTCTTTCACACTTCACAATTTCAAGTGGAACTTAGCAGTGTTGGTGTCTTGACTTCTGGAAAGCTGATCATGATTTTTCTATGATGAAAAATGGCAGAACAAAATGAAAAATACCATCAAGTTTTCATAATGCAAAGAAGTCTATTTGAGAGTAATAATTTTATATTTTACTAAAGGGGAAAAAAAATACAGCTAGTAACCTTCATTCATTTTCCAGTTATCATATTTTTAATTTTTTGGAAGGCATCCTCCACCTTACAAAAACAATTTAAGAACTGTCCAAACACGATGTATATTTTAATGAGTTTTCTTTAAGCTGTAAACTTCTATATTTTGCATAACATACAAATCAGAAGATTGATTTGACAATTAAAAGGAGAAAACTAGGGCAGTAGAGAGCACAGCTCATCAGAACTTTATTAATATTATCTGGGATTATAGAGAACAATACTGTAAGCCGTAAAAACCTCAATGTCTAAGCTCTAGTGGCTTCAGATAAGAAGAATCTCTGCATGAGTAAAAAAGTAAACCAAAGCTCTGTCAAAGATGTTGATATTTGACAACCTTTTTCTCTCATCATCACAACACTTACAGGCTCCCAAGACAGAACACAAAGCTCCCCAGTCCCTGAAATAGATCTTCTAACAACCCCATGGTGGGGAGACTGGAATAGTCAGCTAAAAAGTGAATAATAGAGCACACAGATTCTCTCATCTTTTGTTCACTGGCTCAAATCTTGAGACCTCTCCCATAGACAAATTTCATTTAATCACTGCTTCAAAACAGCAAATGCTTCAGCCACTGTCTTCCACATCTTCCCATAACTTAACATAGGAAGCCTCAACAACTAGCTTATTTTCTTCTCTCAAGATTTATTCTACTCCTACTCCTCTCAATCACACAGCAAAATTGATCTAAAAAGTGGGAATATTCATTCCACATGCAGCTCTGAAACCTTGATGTGGTCATCCTATTTGTATATCACCACAATGTATGTACCTTAAAAGCAAAATAAATACACTGCAATACTATTACTTCTTTACAAGCAAGTAAGAAACAAGATACTTGAAAGCTAGCGAAGACTAAGTTGAAATGTCCAATTATCTTGTTTGTTTGTTTTTACCTGCAGTCATCAAAAGTTGATCCAGGAGATGAAAGTGCAAGTCGCTTGCGCAGCTCATCCCTCTCCCGAGTTACCTGTCGGAGCTGAAATAATATTGTCTCCAGCTTCTCGCTCATCTGTCTACTGTCTGTTACAGGTGGTGGAGATGATGCTTTACCAGTTGTACCTGACCGAGAGACAATGAACTGTCAGAAAACTCCTGAGAAGAACAATGCCACTTCACTGAAATAATTAATACTGATTAAAAAAAAAAAATTAAACAAATTCAAAAACAAATCATGCAAGCTTTCAAGTTTTCATCAGTGAGTTAACACATTAAAAACTCTATTCAGTCAGACTTCACATTAGCAGAACAGCCTTATTTGCGTTGCAAGTAACATCTGCGTGACTAAGTCCCTTGCTTCCTCACGTACTTACAAACTACCATAGAAAAAGTGACAGTTGATGGGCAAAGCAAGAGGAATTAGACATGTGGCTTGCCTAAAAACAAACAAACAAACAAACAAAAAAGGCAAAGCATCTCTGGATTCATAACTGCAAAGACCTCAAACAACAATGACAAAGAAATCGTAGATAACAGGTTATTTTAATGAAGTGCTGGACTCCGTGCTTTATATATATATATAATGTATTTTTTTCTTAAACAGAAAAAATACACTTATATCAACTTATCTCAGTGACAGTAGACAAACTGTTACAGCAGAGGGACTCTTCTCCTACTTCCATAGATATACTACTGCTAGCTTGCTTTCTTTTTTGTAAAGGAAAATTCTGTTTTCACACATTACAACTTATCAGTCACACATATAAAGATATGACTTGGCAGCAAATCATGAGAAACACGCTTCACTTTTAACAGCAGCAGTTAAAGTGAGCATGTCAACATCGCTGCAACTGGACAGCACATGCAGGATCTCATCACTACCATCACCTTGTCCATCAGAGATGAACAGTAATGCCCCACTGTCTTTTTGGTATCTCAGCTATCAATACAAAGAGAGTCGTCCACAGAATGCAAAAACTCCTGCCCTTAGGGATCCACGGCAAACTAACTTCAGGGCCAGGGCTAACATACACAGAGCATCCAGTATAATAGGATCCCTGTTCTTATTCCCTTCAGCTGTTAATATAAATCTGTTGTAACAAGAGTTTTCTGAGCACAGACTATTCTTTTATTCTAACTATTGCATAGTTGGAATAATGCATGCAAATGCTTTAATAGTAGACGAAGTTAAAGACTGCAGGAACGTCCCACATTCTGTAAAAGATATAAAACAGACCCACACTGCTCTAAAGGACTTCTCAACTTTTCTCCTACTACCACGCTCTTCCATGAGGGCTAGGGAACTTATGCTACTAAAATACAACTGTATGTTCCTTTTGCTACTTTTATTTCCTAAAATAAAAGTCTCTCTACATAATTTTTAATGAAAGATTATTCAGAAAGAGCATGCACTATTCTAGGCTTATGTTGTAATGAATAAACAGGAAATAATATGGAAAAGTCAAAACACATGTTCATTTGGAACAGTATGGACATGATAATGAGGAAGGCAATTTCATAAGTAAGAGTAGACAAACACACTCCCTAATTCAGGAACTGACAGGGAACAAGGTCTTGGGTAGATTCAGTCCCAAAGCTATGCCAGGCAAGGCAAGACTGCTTTGAATAAAGTCAAGCTATCTAGCCTTGGGAAAGAAGTTCCTGGAGAAATGTATAAACTTAGTAACAGAAATGGTTATTTTTCATTAACCTGTCACTTTCTATACTTACCTAAAAAATACATTTTTGTATGTCAAATGCAGTGAAGATATTGTCGGAGTATAATACCAGACAAGATTTAAGAGCTCTAAAAACAATATTCCCTATTATCCTCAAAAAATGAACCCCAAAAATGCATCTTTGCTCAATGTAGTAACAACTTTGCATTTTTAATAATTGTCTAAGTGTTAAAACAAATCTGTGGACACTCCAAAAAGCTTCAGTAAACTTCTCTTTCATCAGAAAAATTCAATACTCTCCATTTCCTTGAAAGGGTTCTTTATAGCTGAATGCTAAAAGCTTTTTACTGCATCTGACATCCTGATGCAGTATACGTAAAGTGACCTGTACTTCCAGCTTTGCATTCTTTTTCCATCTGACTGCATATTTTACACAACAGTACTTCCGTTCTGAATTTTAACCACTCACACTGGTCTTAAAATGTACAAGCCTAAGGGCTAAATTTCCATTATCCAAATGATGCCACCTTACAGCATCTTACTTGCTTTCTCAGATTATCTGGATTTGTTAAAATGGATCTACTGTGCATCTTGCCAAGTGCAACTCACCCATCTGCTTTGTAAGCCTCAGAACTCCTTTTCCATATCAGCTCCCCTTTGGTGCTGAGGATCCAGCAGTACCCACAACACGTTGCCAGCCTTCAAGTAGGCAGCACTCCACTGTCTCCTACAACAGCCCCGCAGTGATGGGGGGGGGGGGGGGGG
Organism: Oreortyx pictus; assembly: GCA_036925125.1. Taxonomy (NCBI): domain Eukaryota; kingdom Metazoa; phylum Chordata; class Aves; order Galliformes; family Odontophoridae; genus Oreortyx; species Oreortyx pictus. Next base: position 13,820,825 of record JAUPFR010000008.1, on the reverse strand, counting down.
GGGGGGGCTGTGGGCAAAATCAGTTCAGGTAGTATATGCATGAAGTACTGAATACATGTTAACTGAATCAAAACCAAGATTTTGCCAAATCTCATACATAAATTCTGTGAAAGAAAAGCAGTTACAACAGAAGCTGAAGCAATTACATCTTCCACAATTCAAACACCTGGCTTCATGCAAGTCACAAGGATCCACTAACATAGTGAGTAACAAATACAACTTTTGATGGTTTCTCTAATAACCAATGATTGAAGGAAAATACAGCCACATAGATACTACTGCACAGTTCACTTCATCTGCGTGCCATTTCCATTACTTGAGGGTAGGGCAAAACACTGCGAAATACAAATAACATTTAAAGAGAAATGAGACTGGGATACTTGTCAAACCAATCAAGATGTACCACAGTGCTGAATCAATACTATGCTGAGATAGGAAAAATGAACAACAAATGAGCAACTACTTTCAAGAAATAATATGAAAATACCTTAAGTTATGACAAGCTCATTGTTTTCCTTTATGAGAAATACACTTGTGTGAGTATTAATCAACTCAAAAGGCGATCTGTCATCAGTTAACAGAATGCTGGTAATTTTATTTCAATTTTTTCAAGTTGTTTGATAGATGTGTGCCAATTCTTTCTTGCAAACAATCTGACTAGTCAGCATACAGCTGATCCTCCTCACTGCTTCCATTTAAAAAGAAATCAACGTGGATGTCCTGAGTACTAGTTCTTTAAGACTTTATAAGTCATGAGAGAGTACGTTAAAAAAAGACTCGCAAAATAAGACGAAAGATGTGTTGAGAAGTATGACCAATAGGGTTTCTCCCTAAGCTCCGGAACACTTAACTCCAGTTTGTAGGAAAATCTGTGCTAAAATATTTACTTTCCTTCAATAATTCATGAGGTCTAGAATAGGATTACATAACAGAACCTATCATTTGATGCATTTCTTCAGATGTATCTTTTGAAGTAGCCATGAAATAACAGAGATGGTGGAACAGAACTGCCTTGTAGGTGAAATAAAACAGTAGTAAAAACAGCAGCAGTACATGGAGGAAGGGAAACTGAAAGGTACAACACTGAACTGTGGAAGAGCTTCATCTGACACAGAAAACCTAATAGGTTATGAAAGCAGTGAGGATCACGTAACACGCAAGAAAAACAATATGCAGCACTTCACTATTTGTTTTACTACAGAATATAATACCCTAAACAAACCTGCCAGCACGCAAAACAAACTTTGAACTTAGATAAAATTAATACTTTAGAAAGAGCTGAACAGTCCCTCTGGAAAGACCAACGTGAATGAAAATCTACAACCCAGTACTCAAAAACTGCAAGGAAAGGAAAAAAGTACCAGTTACGTCAGTTTGAAAAGTCCTTGCAGAACTTTTCTTTGCTAAAATACAATAGAGATTAAGATCTGTACCACAGCCAAGGAAACACATTTGAAGCTTCTGCATTTCAGTAGCCAGCAGCTTCCTGGTGGGAAGAATCAAACCTGATGCTTGTCAGGTTTTAACTCCACAACAGAAGCATAAACCTGGGCTCAGGTACCCCACCCAAACAGTGGGACAGGTGCTGGGCAGATGCTGCATACCAACCTGAGGCTGAAGCTCTACTGAGGCTCAGAGCTTCCTGTGGGAGAAGCTGCAGCAGTGAGCATCATCTCATCATACTGTTTTATAGCCCAAAAAGAAAACCACTGGCACCAAAATGATTTCCTGAATGCACAGACTGATAAAGCGATGCAAGGAGTAAGGAAAGACACCATGTTCCAGACAGGCTGTCTGCAGGGCAGGAGGTGTGGATTCACACACGCTGCATTCCTATTCAGGTTATTACGGACTGTATCTTCAGGAATCCCACCAGTCTGCTGCCAAACAGTGATACTAAGGGATGCAAATAACTGCAGTCAGCTCAGGAATTTTCAAGCCCAATTTATGCAGAATCATTAAGAGATCAAGAACTAATTCAAACTGTTTTTTTGGAGGCAATGTTAAAAAAAAAAAAAAAAAAAGAGAGAAAAAGCGACCTCACAACTCCCTCTCCCCCAAGACTATTTACTGGCAAAGTTCATTTCTTCCTTCTTCATTGCTACTGGGTTTTTTTTGCTGTTGTTTTTTTGTAATTTTTTTGTTTGGTTGGTTTGTTTTGGTTTTTGAATCAGGGCATCACATCCACTGAGTAATTCTCGGGTGGTGCTGAAGTGACAAAATACTACATGACTACACTTAAACCCATAGCTGTCAGGAAATGGATGCTATAAAAGTCAGTGAGAATACAATGAAGCAATTCAAAGTGCTTGCTACTTAAAAGAAGGTGGTTAGTAACAAACACACCGATAATTAGGCAAAGAGATTAAGGATTACCATTGTGATTCATAAACCAAACTGAGTGAAAAAGGAGCATGAAGTCATTCTAAGTTTGTGAAGGCGTGTGGGTATTTCATAACTTTTGTTTCCAGGAAACAAAACATGTACAACTCAGAGATCAAAGGACAAGAAAGTCACATAGGATTTAGATTTATAAAAAGAGGTTTAACTCAACTGTTGATTATAAATTTTACAGGAAAATGACTTTTGAATAGAGGTCAATCATCAAAGCCGGTCACTGGGACACACAGAAGGATTCTAGTGTAATGTATTGATAACATTCCTGTTAAATTTTCCTCATTCGTGGCCCTTCAGCAGGTGCAATATTAGCATATATATATTAGAAAGGAACAAGTAGGAGTGGTTATATTCATCAGTTGTAAACTTTGTTTGCATTGGTTAAAAAAAAAAGTAGGGAAAAAAAAAAAGATCAAAAGCAAGAGATTCCTAGAGGCTGACTGTCAAGGAGGAGCAGGCAAGGGGAAAACACTTTTTCCAACAATGAAAGAGTGTTTATCTTTGAAAAGAGTATCATAAACCACACCTGCCAGCTAACACTTCCTACAAATAGTGAAAACTATTGTTACACACAGCTGTTTCAAGGGTGAAGCAATAAATGAAAGTCACAGCAATTTAGAAGGACAGTTGTCAGAATGATCAACATGAAACTTGAAAGCATTAAAAGAGTTGGGAATTATTTTCAGATGGAATATACATAAAGTTTGCTTTGGAGTAAGAATTAATGGCCTCAGATTAAGTATCTGAATTGCATTTAATGAAAAACTACCTGTAAATAGCTTGAGAGGACGACAAGTTAACAAAGAGTTAAGCAAGGAAACACTGATGGTTAAAATCAAAATTGGAACAGATCAGTGGGAACAGGCAGACAGCATTCAGTGGCTGCAAGAAAAAGTCATAAAATCACAGTGCCAATTACGGCATTTATTAGAGATTGGAATGGAAACAAAAACAAAAAAATAGTGATGTGAACAGTCAAGAAAAAGGGGAAAAAAACCCAACAACTAAAACACAGCTAGAAGGGTGATACTGAACAACCAAACACCTGGAGTAACAGTACAGTATAAATTGAAAGATAGGCTCCGGAGTACGTGGTGAGGATTAAAGAGATAGATAGCTGTAAACAAAATAATTCAGAGACCTAGCTATAGAAAGGAAATTATATATATGGGAAAACGGAGGGCCTTCTCCATCCTCAATAACATCCCGTTACTATTCTGGTATAGTTTTGATGAACAGAAGACTACGCAACAGCATTCTGTTAAAAAGGCATCAAAAAATAGCACAATGCAGACTACCTCCGGAGCCATTGCCCAATCCCTCAGTGTAACTGCTGGTTTATATTAAACATAACTTTAAAAAATAAAATAAGTAATAACCAAACTGAATTAAATCTTTGATGCTTTGTAACAGTACTAATGTAGGTTAAAAAAAAAGTTCATACTGGGAAACAATAATCCTGTCATGTAATCACACTACTTAGGTCAACAGTGTTTTACTGGAGGTTGTAAAAGTACTGGATACCTGAAGTCTTGAAACACAGCCTTTAAGCCAATTCATAGGGACTTTTTCAAAGAACATGGGCCAGAACAATGACTTACCTCTCTATTCTAAAAAGAGATAAAGGAGACTGACTTTGGAAGAAAAGGGAAGAGAATCTTAAAAATATGAAAGAAAAAAAAGATAGGAAGTGAAGTAAAGAATAAGAGAGAAAATAAATAAAAGATAGGAAATGAAGTAAATCCAGACAGGCACAGAAATTAACAAAGATACTGTGTTACTACACACCACTGTAAACAAATTTGACAATTACATACTGAAGCATAACCAGAGTGGTATTCAGCTGATGTTCTATCATCTGAATGATGAGAATGATCAGAATGATCAGAACACAAGCCTTCTATCTTACCTTTCATGTTCAAAACAATATCTTCTTGATATATGCAATAATAAGTATTTTTATACTTATTTTTTATACTTAGAATACTTTAAGAGCATACATCAAAAATATAACAACTTTGGTCTTGGTTCTTTATTCAGTTTGATATGATACATGAAGGCAGACAAAATAACTCAAGATTCATTGTACTTACAGCACTTCCATAAGTTAACAGCAATTTAATATTCACATGAATTACTCCACATTTCCTCCTTAAGTAGCTGGAAGTAACCAGCATTTTTTTTCTCTCTATAATATTAAATTTACAGAGATTTTGGACAATGCTAAACAGCCTAGTACCTGATACTGTCTAGAAAGTACACTGCACAGCAAAAAAATATAGAGACTGAAATCAAATGATTGAACTCGATGATCTTGTAGGTCTTTTCCAACCTGAACTATTATAAACTGCCATTCAAAACTTAAAGCTATACTACACTTAGAAAAAAAAATCCAAGACATATCTACTTAATACTTCCACTATTTTGCCTAACTCTTTAAAGTCATCTGCTCCCAGGCAACAACAAAAAAAAAGATAATTACTGTCCTTGTGCCAGTTCAGCAATAGCATAGCTTCTGCTGTCAAGGAACCTCTAATTCGAGAACTTAGAGAAAGAACAGCTGACAGAATGACAACATCTGAGGCTGGAGGACAATCAATCATAAAACAGCCTGGGTAGGAAGCAGCCTTTAAAGATCACCAAGTTCCAACTCCAGCTGTGAGCAGGGTTGCCACTCACCGGCTCAGGCTGCTCAGGGCCCCATCCAACCTGGCACTGAACACCTTCAGGGATATAGCATAGACAGCTTCACCAGGTAATCTGCTACAAAGCCTCACTCTATGGAAAAAATTCCTCCCATACACCTAACTTAGATCTCCCCTCTTTCAGTTTAAAAACACTCTCCCTCGTTCTATCACTATCACATGAAAAGTCCATCTCTTCTTTTTGTAAGCTGTCTGGGAAACCACAAAGAGGTGACCCTGGAGTCTTCTCCAGACTGACTGAACACGTCCAACACCCTCTGTCTTCCTTTGAAGGAGATGAGCTCCACCAGATATTGTCTGGCCCCTAATTTCAATCCACAAACTCTCAATCTGATTGTAGATGTTTTTAAAAGGCAGTTCTCGGCATCCTGTACACTTCTTAGCACAGAGGGCAACTTCCCCACCCCTGCTGCCCTGCCTATCTCTTCTAAAAAGCTTGTAGCCCTCAATCATAGTATTCCAGTTGTGTGATCTGTCCCACCATGTTTCTGTGACAGCAATTAAGTCATAGTTTTCTGAATGCACCATGGCTTTCAACTCCTCCTGCTTATTTCTCACGCTTGTGTTCATTGGTGTTGAGGCACTTCAGGTGGGCTACATGCAGGGTTACTTCTTTGGATGAACCCTCCTGAATTCCTTTGGGACAAACCTGAAGAAATTCCCCTGCTGTTTCATAAAGTGTCTCCCAGCTTTTCTTCTCTGTCACTCAGCAGTAATCCCTTCCTCCTGAGGAGGACATCTGGGCCACATCCCTGCTCCAGCCCATTAAGCACTGCACTGGGTATCCAGAACCATGTTATACAAGTTGACCTCAGCATCTGGTGAATATTTAATTCAAAAATTATATACGTTAAGTGATGGAGTGCACTATACAAACTGACACAATTAAAAAAAAAATCTCTTTATTCTGTGCCGTCTTTTCCTCCATTACCATTACTGGTCAACCGGGAGATCAGCCAGTGCCTGTCATGTACAGTGCTGTTGCTGGGCTCCATCTCATTCTTAAGTGACAAAGTGACACTTGGCTTGTGCTTGGCACACCAAGCACTCCATAAATAATTATTCTGATGTCAGAGATGCAGGATTGTAGCTTCACTGAAAGAGCACACTAGGCACAAAGAGTGGGCAGATGAAGGATGCTTCTGTTTACACACAAATATCTTTGTGACTAACAAAGAGAAATGAGAAACAAAATACAGAGAGAGTACAAGTTAATGAGGATTATTGATCCTTTGGGGGGGAAAAAGGTGGGGCTAAAGCACAACAGTGGGATGCAGGGATTGCAGCAGCTTATCTCTCTTTGGTGAATCAACAGTGATTTTTTTTTTTCCCTTCAGTACTCTCCCTATCCACACTGTTTCCTATATACAGCATGAACTTGATTAATACAGCAGAAAGAAAAGAAAGTGGTCCTAAACTCTTCTGTGAGTCACACCAGAAACATTATACTTTTTACATCATTCCTTGCTCTCTTCTATCAGAACTATGACAACTACCAAAGACTTGGAGGAAAAAAAATTCATTATGAATAATGTATTAAAAACATAAAGGGAAGGCAATTTCATGAGCTGATGCCAAACCCTAACTCTGTGCTTACCTATTTCTGGTCAGTGAAAAGTACATGAAACATTGAAACAATTCCTGTGGTCAATGAAAGGAATCCTGGCTCAGTTTCAAGAATCCTACCTAATACCTAATCATACAATTGTATTGCTACTGTACGACATCCTTGCCAGGAAAGTCCTATTTCCCCATCCACCCTAAACACAAAAACCCCAGCATCATCAGCGTTTATATAAGTCACTCTGTACATTAGCTTACTGTAGGAAAATGAGTGCAGAAGTGCAAAGGGATTAACTATTGCCATCTGGCTGACTGTAGGAAAAAAAAGGAAAAAAGTCAACCAATTGTTAAAAAAAAAATAGAAAGTCATCAGGGATCAGACAAAGTCCTTTTGCAAGGTTTACTTCACAAGTGTCAAAATTCCCCTGACACATACACACTTAATGTTCACAGCAACTGAGGCTTTTATGGAAATATAAAAGCTCACTGATCAAGACAATGATTTTGTAAAATTAAAATGTCACTCTGTGTATTTACAGCTGTATCTTTACAATTTCATTTTCCTCACCTTGAAGCTAACTACCACTTCGTTTTTCTCTAATTAAGGCACTTTATCTCCAAAACAGGCATTTAACTTCTTCCACAATTAGTTCTGCATTCAGGTATAAAAAGACACATGAGGCCATTTCCTCATCTTTCTGTAACTGCTGCTTCTCTGGTGAATGCTACCATAGGCTTGTCCTACCATGGAGCATCCAAGTTGCTGCCATGCTGCTGAGAGCCCAGAGACAGAGCACACAACAGGATTAACAGAAATAGAGTCCAACACACAAGCTGGAGCAAGAGAAAACAACTGTGAGGAATCTGCAGTGCAGCATTTCACCACACTCAGAATGCCCTTCCTATATTCATCTGTTGCCCGCATTACCAAAACCCTCAGGACATATCTAGTCTTTCTCCTGACTGAATGAAACAATTAAATAACAGACAAATAGCTAAAAACATCTTCAAAAAAAAAAAAAAAACTCTAAAACTATTACACAAGAAAAAAATATTTCAATGAGGAAGACACTGGGATGGAGAAAATTAAGTTAACACATAGCAACTGTAGGTAAACAATGTGTTTACCTATTTATGATTTTTTTCAAGTCCGATTAAAAGAAAAAAAAAAACAGTAGCAACTTACTCCAGCATTCATAAAATAATGGAGAAAGGTCTTCAGCACCACAATAGACGACAAGACTATCTGATTGATGTACAAAACAATTTTGTACTTCAATATCAGGTTTGCCAATCTTACACAAAATCTGTTGACCAAGAACGCACATACATAAATGCATCAGTTCATTTATGTCATATTACTACAATTAATAATACTCATACTTCCTGGGGATAAAGATTCCAAACTATTTACTTCATTAAAGATGCACAAAAGGTAGAGTCATGTCAGACTGTCTGTGGAGAACGCTTACACCACCTCCAACAATATCATAAATGATAAAGAAGATACACAATTTTACAGAAAAAACTTTACTACCAGGATCCTACCCATCTCTAAGAACTATTTCTAAATTGAATAAATAATGATTTTAAAAAAACATTACCCAAAATTGTCAACCACTACCTAGCAACTGTCAGCTCAGGAAGTTACCTGAGCCAGAGGTTTCACACCTCCTTAAACATGTTCACTTCTTTATCAGGACCACATTGAATTTAAATACGTGGAATACTGTCTAGCATGAATTGCTGAAACAGTTGATAGAATCATCTCAATTGTACATCCTATCTCACCTGGATGTATTTCAGAAAAAGATGATTCAATTATGAATGCTAGCAGCAGAAACTACACCAAACAACCGCCAGGATGATTAAGATTGGAAAGAAAAGTTGAAATACAAGGACATCCTCCTCCCTAGTTACTTCATGAACTACGGAGCATAAAGACAATGAATGGAAGTTTCCATCATCTCTCCAAGTTGGAAGACACTAGGATGCATTATCAGCTCCTTTAACTGGGCTTAATTAACATCCCTTCTGATTTTCTCTGAAAGGTCAAATGTGTTTCCACATTGTTTGACAAACAGAAGCAAAGCACATCAGAAATAAAAGTGCATTTAATATTAATGGTAAGTGTTCTGAACACAGGAAAAATAAAACGCAGTCCTTCTCTGTCCCATAAGAAGATAAAAGTGACCAGAGAAAATAAAATATTCCTTTAGATGCATGTGCATAACTATCAATGTCAAACAATATATTCCAAAGTTTACACTGACTTCAAACTATAAGCTACTCACCTTTTTCCACTGACACACCCATTTCACAGGAAAAACCTTATTTTCACTGCCCTACGCAACACTTAAAAACATGTGGGCTAGGTGGTGGTAGAGATCAGTGGTGGAAGTGAGATGCTTTAAAATCCATGAAACACTGGAGAAACTCAGTTTTTGTTGGGAATGTGTTCAAATAAGTCATAAGAAGCCTTCAGAGAGTTGGCATGCAAACATCTTCCATTATGATGGCTTGTCACTTAACAAATCTATCAGAATTACAATAATCTCATGGTGGCTTTGAAGCAACTTGCAAATATGGCTGTTAGAACACGCTGGTTATTAAGTAGAGAGAATTTGCAACTGATATCAGATCACATTAAAAATATTTTACCTTGTAGAAGATGCGTGAGAAAGAAAATGATTAGGAGAAAAAAAATGATATTCACGAATAACAAGTCTGTAACCAGACTAAAAAGCAAACATCAGCTTCAAACAAGGAACTCCACTGACTGTTTATGCAGTTAATATTAAACATTCAATTTGCTTTAACTATCTGGAAAAAATAACAAACAAACAAAAGAAAAACCACCCAGAACTATGGAGAATGCTAGGAGCACATTTTATTTAATAATGGTGATTTTATTTTTATGCTATACTTGAACCACTGCACACACAATATACCTCTAAGGGTAACTCTTAAAGGAAAACATACAGAACAGTGTTTTGTATAGATTTTAATATTTTAAAATATCAGGTGAACAAAACAGTTTAGAAAGAGTTCAGTTCTGAATGATACATGGGAATAAAGAACGCCTTAGAAGCAAAATACCAAGTTCTGAAAAAGTGTTCAGAAACAGGAATCCCACAATTATATGAGAGACCATTCCACTAAAAAAAAAAAGATAAAATAGAAAATAGAAGCCATATATATATATATGTATGTATGTATGTATGTGTGTATGTAGCATATAAGTGGTAACTGTTAAAGTTGTCTTCAAACAAACACCAGTTGCTAATCCTGTTACAAAACAGTTATTAACCTTCACTTCCAAAAATATAAAATATCAGTTACAAAGAATTAAGTATGTGCACTCACAAAGTTATAAAACTGGAGAAAAAAAAAAACTAAGTGTCCTTTCCTAAAATTGGAAATATGGGACCAGAAAGAACAACTTGCACTTTCTCATATCTCAAGCACCACTTCACCTAATTATTCCACCAGCTTACTGTATTTCACATTAGAAGACCTTCCTTTTTTGAAGTCATATTGCAAGTTTGGTTATACTAAAATTTCTCCTTCCTATCTTCAGCTCCCAACTCTTCATAACAAAACAAATCATACCCACTCTTTCAAGTAATAACATACAATTGTGAACTGGATAAGACTAACATGTCCCAGCTTCCCATACAGTCAGTCAACCTTAAAACCTTGTTTGCTCATGTTGGAGTTAGATGCTCATCTCTATGACTGCATAAGGATGTCTACACACATCCTTAAACAGACAACTGACTCACCTGATGCTGTCAAGGAACGCTACAGATGGCTGACTGACATAAAATTGGAACTCTAAATACTTGAAAGCCTAAATTCCCTATCCACAACAAAGTACTTCTACATGGATTTCACAATAGAAGTATTTCTATAAGAACAGGAAAACAGAGTGATCATGGCTATTCTGAAATCATCTTGTTAGAGGGCTGCTATCCACATTCCTTTTTCGTCCAGTTTTTTTTTTTTTCCCCTCCCTAAACAGCCTTCTCCCCTTGACAAAGACGATTTTAAAATCACATTATCCCAACATCCAAAATATTTGTCTAATTCTTAAATTAATCCTTTACTCACCAATGCTACTCAGAGAACTGCTGCTTTCAGAATCAGAAGGCATTATGGACAGCACACTGTAAGTAGATCCTGAAATTAGAAAAAGACAGACAACATTATTTTCTTTGCCCTTACAAAAATCAAGCTAACCATTTGTTTTCTTGACTCTGTAAAAGCCAAACCCGCTAAGTGTTATTAAAATGCACAGATGTTATTAAAGTATAAAAAAACTAGTATGAAATGGATAACTTGTGAATGTATGCAACACTACACACTAAGTAGGAAAACGTTTCAGCTTAAACGGTAAAAAAAGAATGCAGAAAAAACCACAATGGTTAATTTTGATGCACTGAAAACATAACATTTCTTCAAGTATGAAGACTGAATGATGTCTGCAACAGTCGTCATAATCTACTTCTGTTTCTTGTCTTCTCAGATATACCAGCTCCTGCTTCATTTGTCTTACTGATTTGTATTCCCTCAAAATTCTGAGACTTTTTCCACAAGTAAAACGATTTTGCTTGCATTCATTTCAACTTCCAGTATCGGACCTTTTTAAAAGAGCTATCTGCTGTCACCAACAGTATTGACAGCGAGTTTTTCCATACATATAAATAGATGGGGCGCCTTTTATTTTAGTTTGTTTAGAAATGCTCCAGAAGAAGTAGAAAAACAGGCCCTGATTAAAAACCTTATGAACTAACCAGCCCCACCATTCCTCAACAGACAAGATCAGCATCCCACAGCAAAGAAAGGGAGAGATTATGTGGGCAAATGATTTAAAATCTGATTCATTTTCAGCAGCAACCAGAACATGAGCTCAAAGATAAATTCAGTGCTTTCAGGAGCTGTCTTTCTCCTATGAACTTCCTTTCTATGTTTAGCTATGTGTTTTTTCCAATCTTTAAAATTAAAAAAATGAAAGCTAAGAAGCAAGAGATTAAACACATGGAGGTATTTGTCAAATGGATTAAAGAAATACTAAACTTTGCTCATCTCCTGCATTACCTTAGCAAAAGGCATAACACCTGTTATAATGAAAGAAAGATGCAATGAAGTAAGAGAAACTGGCTGACAGCACAAGCAGTAACACCAAAGTAAACTGAAAATAAAATAAATAAATAAAAATCAATGAGTGCATGATCTCCAGCAAGACTGAAGTGGAAGGATTAGAAATAAACAGAAAGTTGAACAAAAGCAGATCAATATATTAAACAAATTAGAATATCTTTTTGACAGACAATGTTTATCAACATTGCATAAACTGTGTGGGACTCCAGCTCAATGAAATCTGCATGCCAAGATGTGACACCGGGCAACATAAATTCACCCACTTCTAAAAGATTTCATACAAATCCCATACAGAAACAAAGTTCAGCTGATCTTAAACTGCTGCAGTTTCTTTTTTAAAGTGAAAAAATGAAATGTTTTCATCAAAGAAACACTGAATGAATTTTTTCTTCCTTTTATAGAATCATTGAAAAAGACCCAATCACAACAATCATAATAAAAATGATGGAAAAAACTGAAGCTTCATTAATCCTAATTTACAAATAATTAATTTAGTATTTTATGAAAGATCAGGGTGTCTTTAGGTATCCAAATAGATACCCAGGATACTTGTTTAATTAGAGCAGATCAAGCTTGTATTATCTGGATCTTGCTTCTAGTTCTTTCAGTCTTTCTACCCAATCTTTACTAAATCATCTATTTGTTACAGTTTCCCAACTAACAACACTAGAAGGGAGGGAGGGTTAGCTAGTACAGTCTGAAAGCTCTAAATAAGCCCTGCTAGATGTGCAGTACAGAAGTCCAGAGCAAAATAGAAATATGCAAAGGCTTTTCTACCTGATACCTCAGTCATCTTCTCAACACACAGTTTTTAAGAATCAGTATCGAAAATTTAACAGATGCTTAAGACATATTCTGATGCTCAACATACATCAATTTCAATTTTAAAAATGGATCACATTAGATTAAGACAGATTTGTAACAGTACTTTGAAGTAATTACTACACAGCTACACAGTGAATTCAAGTAATGCACTAATTCTTGCAAAAGCAGTTGACATTAAAAGACAACTATACTATCTATATAGCAACCACAGTATTAATGAAGACTTACAAACATACACACAGAGGCTGAAGAAAAAAAAATCAGGAAGGTGACATCTCATAGCTGTCATACTGATTGCACTTATTAATAAAACAAAAGTTAGATTTCCACAGTACTTCAGTCAATAATTTCTCCAAAATTGTATCCTATTTTCTGCTAAGTTTTAATCTATGTCAGCATTCTTTTTCACATGTATGCTTTCAAGTGATGCTTAATTGATTTCCAGAATTTAACAGATATGACATAAGTTACACTTGACTAAACGTATTTTAATTCACAGATTGATGACCTGGCATTTGCAGATCCACATTCGTACAGAGGAGAAGCACAAGCATGCCCTCCCTTTGTGTAACATATTTGCTTTAGGGCATTTCTTTTTTGCTCACCCAAATTCAAACTTGAGATCAGTTCCATGCTATTCTAAGCAGCTTTGGCAGAACAGAGAGAATTACAAGTGCTGCCATCTATACTTAAGAATTTTAAGAATCCCATCTCCTTTTACTTAAAAAAAATAAAATAAATTAAAAAAATTTAAAGCAAGTCAACTTCCATCATGTCATTATTGTCCTTATTAGTCTGATGGCAGGAAGGCCACTTAAAACTCAAATTGAGGAGGAGAACAAAGAATTAGTTGCTTAGCTGTCCAAGTCACCTCTGAAGACACAGAAATATGAACCTGTTTTTTCACCACTTCTCAACACACAGTCTACATAGTGGCATATCATTTTCTTGTTTAAAAAAAAAAAAAAAAGTCCAGGAAAAAAAGTTGAGTATCCTTGGAAGACACCAGCTGTCTACTCAAGGCAGTTCCTCATCAGTGGTGCCAAGTCTAGACTGATAGGTTCACTAGACTGATGGAATTAAATTATGAGTTCCAAACCATAACAACTTTACTCCATCCTTCCTAGTTGCTGAACTGTAAAATAACACATAACATTGGGCATTGTCTATACTTTAAGGAGAGACTAAAAAGGAGAAGCCAACTATCACAAAGTAGAGCCTCAGATATAAGATTGTACTTGTGCCTTCTTAGAAGGCAGCACAAAGGGTGAAATAAAATTATTTCCAGCATTAAATGATAAATTATTGCATGAACTGAGGAAATAAAAACAGTGCTTTCATATTTCATTACATGACATAACCTGAATATCTCCTCCAGAAGGACACACTGACAAAACACCAGCTCCCCTCATGAACCTACAGAACACTGTTCAGAAAGGGAGTGCAGTGGCAAAATAAGATACAGGGGACTCAGGTTTTCACAGTTCATCATCTGCATTTTGAATACATTTTTTCTTCCAGAACGTGTATTTTTCTCTCAAATACTTAAAGTTAAAAATATGATGCAGCTGAGAGTCCTTGGCAAGCCTGAAGGCTATCTTATTTTCCAAAATTTGCTACACTAACTAAATAACTGTGCAGAAAGAAGAATAATCACTCCTCCAAATACACACTTCAAGCACAAGAGGCTGATCTACCAAACATGCCTTAGTGTGTGAAGAACCAGAGTGTGATGAAGCACTTAATGTCCCGTGAATTACACAAGACAGAGAGCATGCTGGCCTTAGCTACACAGCCCACAGCATGTCACCCATCTATGAAGGGCTGTATTTAAGATGAGCAGTACTGTTGACTCTAAATTAAGTACATCTCCTAACTAGGACACAGCACTGCAGGACTGAGCCTAGGAAAAGTGCTTTCCCCACACAAGTTTCCTCTGCTACACCTCAGCTTACAGATGACATTACATTAAACTACTCTCCACACTCCTCTGCTGTGAATTTCCACTGTTAATTAAACTTCTCCCAACTCCTTCCTGTGCTGTGGTCGCAGCCAGTCTATCTCCCGGGCAGCTGAGGTCCATCCTAAGGGAAGCCCAGAGCACTGGACATGAGCGCAGCGTGACAAACAGTTGTTGATCCATGCCTCAGCACACCAAACTAAACTGCCTTTGGCAGGACTCCTACTTGCTGTAGGGAAGCAAACAAGTTTGATTAAAACTGGAAATGACCCAGATTACAGAGCTCCCATTGCCTTTCAGATCACAACAACCAGTACTGCCTACGGAGCTGAAGGCCACATGGATCTGCCACGCTCCAACTCCAAGGCTATTCCTTTCTTGGAAGCCTGCACAGCCAGCTCTGTCAGAAAACATAAAACACAGTCATGTCTTGCCAGTTGTGTGATATTCAGACCTTTAATCCTGACCTTGGACGATATCTTCTATTGCCTATTTGCTCCTGCACATGTCATCTTCATTTTTGATGCCTGACAACCATTTGCCTTTAAGGATACGAGTAACTGAAGACATAAGCAGTAGCAGAAATCATAACAGCAAAAACATACTCACTTCACCATCTCCTTCCAAAAGCAGTTTTATCGCTTGTTCACCATACCTACAGCTCCTTAATACTATGCTCTGAAGCATAAAATGCTCTTTTATTTTCAGGACAGTGTGAAAACTGCATGAAAATTAAATGGCTTTCCAATGCATCAAGCAACTTATTTTGATTTCCCAAATACTTTACAGGATTTTGTAAAGAGAGTGAGGGTTAAAATATTTATTTTCTTTTTACAATTGAGAAGATAATTAAAACAACATATTTAAGAAGACATAGATACTAAAAGTATGGTTTTGGAGAAGACATTTCAGAGCTTAAGCCGCCCTTCAATTATAAGAGATTAAGAATAAACTCTTGAGGACAGAACAGTTCAGACACGTAAAAATCAGCACTAGTGACAAAGCAACTCATCAGGCTGATTCTAATGTAATATGACAATTGTTGTGCAGCCTTAGATTCAGGAAAGTAAAGTAATGTGCCTCAGGCCAGAGACATCAGTAAAGCTGTCCTGAGTTCAGATGCTCAAGTTCCAAGCTATCAGTCATATAATTAAGTACAACAGCTGATCTTCAGGTGTTAAAAACAATACTAGACATCTGGACATCGGTATCTGGAAAATTCCTATCGTTATAGCTATGTTCTGTTCAAAACATTTCACAGTAGATCAAACCATTCATTTATATCTGAATACATATTCTCAAATACGCCCTCCCTAGTAATGAAAACATTCACTGCCATAGATAATTTGTTGCTAGCCAGCAAGCAATGCAGTGAATTATACCAAAAAAGGATTCACAATGTATCGTTAAGAAATCTAAATCACTGAACAATCATTGGGCATTCTACTACAAACTGAACTACGAAGTAAAACTAAAGTTGGCATTTTCAATTTGTAAAAGAAAAAAAAAAGGAGAATGGCAAAAAGAAAAAAAGAGATGAGATCATTTGTTTTGATATAATTTTACCACGAGCACACACTTGCTGCTATCCACATAGTTTGTTAGCATCATTTGTTCTTCTGTACTCTATTGTGAACACTGATTCAAACAATCCTTTTTTCACACACACAAAAAAAGACTAAAGACTAAACAGCTTTATGCATCTAAATTTGCATAGTTCTGTTCACAAAAATATACAGCTGACAGATCTCAAGCTGTTCTGTCATACATTAATAATGCCTTAAAAAGTTGCAACAAAAGCAATTTTTAAAAGCCAAATTACCATGATGTTTTACCAGCTTATATATTTATTATCAGCTGGTAACTGTAAGCAAAGACATAGAAAAACTTATGGCTGCTTTAAAAACTAACAACAACAACACCCAAGTATATCAGTTCAGCTGGAAATAATATGACCCTTGATATCTTCCACTCTTTCATTTAGTTTTTCATAATTTTAAGAATTACTAATTTAAATCTTCTGCACTTTGAAACAACAGTAAAAGCAGTTATTTACTAGAACAGTAATAATATATCTGCTGGAGCAGAAGGACCAAAGATGAAATTACAATTACTACTGCTATTACTTATTCAAAAACTCCTGCAGCAATTCAGGTTCTGAACCAGAAACAACAGTGTTAACACCTCTGCCTTCTCCTTTTTGACTGGGATGGCTTTTAACTGCTTTACTTGGTGCATTTTTTTTCTTGACAATTCACTCACCTCCAACACTCAGCTTCAGATGAGCTCCAACAGTGCACAGCCAGGGACTATGCTCCTCTTTTACAGCCCTGGATATCCATTAAGTAGCGCATGGGTGATGATTCTTCAGCAGTTCTTTTAAGACTAACAGCTACATACCTAGCTACCACAAAAATATGCCAACTGGCAAAAGAACAATTTCCCAATTGTAGAACTGCATGTACAGCCCTCAACAGTCACCTTCTTAAAAAAGAAGTATCGATTTTTGTAGGTTCACATTCAAAAAGGAGAAAAAGAACAACTAACTGCAGATACTTTAACCTCTGCATTTACTACAGAGAGGGAAAAGCTGCATTTAAAGTCTTACTAAAACTGCTATGTAGGCAGGTGAAATAAACTGTATGTATTCCAGCTCATGCAGATTAAAAAGCTGGCCCTTATGTTATGGCCAGTTTCCTTATCTTCATGCTACTTGGTGTTATAGTTTATCTAACAGATAAAGTCCAAATGATCCCTCACCTTATGTGGATAAGCAACTACATTTTTTGAAGAAACATTTCACTGACTTCTTATGGACAGAGGACAAACTGTTGTAAATACAGCATGACCAACAAATCTGCTAGCAATATCGCTTCTAAAAACATTAACAAACCTACAGGTAGTATAAATCCTTTAAATAAAAGCAAACAAACAAAAAACACACGTGCACACTAGTTGAAACAAGTCTCCAGGCTGCAACTACAATCTGAAGCTTGATATAAATAAAACAAAATCAACTCTTCAGTTACCATAGTCAGAGCACACTTCCCACACATGAAGTGATTAAACATTTTATCATATCCGTAACTTCATAGATTTAGAAGTATATATTTCAGCACACCCATCTCATTTAAGGTTAACCTTAAAGCCCAACGACAGTGATCTGTTATAAACATCCATTATAAATATCCAGTTTCAGCACTACCAATGGATCAACCTAGTGTGGGACTTCTCTGTCCTAGGAATAAACGGTTTAAGGAGTTTCCAAACAGTGTTTACACTCCACAAGAACCTGAGGCGTTTTATACCTGCTGTAGCAACAAGTGGTTTGACAAAAGAGGCAGAGTATGGTAATAAGAGCTGCTCAAATGAAAAACAAAGAAAACAAGAACTGGGAAAGGAGATATAAGGAAGAAAATGTAATAAATCAAAAGAAGGAAATGATGGTAGTAGCAACAGTGAGCACAATCTGTCCTACCATGCAGAGCCACTAACTAACTTATTCTAAATGTGCACAGCAGTTGAGGCTCTGGAAAACACATGCATAACAGTTCACACATACTCTTAAATTTCACTTGGCAAAATGAAAGGCTGGACATGGAGAAAACACCTGGTCACAGCTTTACAGTGCCTTCCAACTCACACTGCAGACTGGTTCTTCTCAACTCTCCTAATGCTGGGGTAGTACATCTTTTTAACATCATCATCAAGATGAGAGCCTGGCAACAATTCTTAAAAATATGGAGATTATACATTCACTTTTATTCTGGAGGAAAAAAGGGACAGATGAAAGATGCATCAAGTCACATAACACATCATTATTTGGGCTGGGAATAGACACCTCTTAGAACAGCCCTTCCTGTCATTAAGCTTTGGCAGAAATAGTATTTCTGAGTACGTTCAGATCTCCTTGCTAACTTCCTTAAACCCAGACAGTAATATATTCAACACCTATTTTTCTTAGTATGCTAACCAAATCTCAATGCTTGAAGAAAGACCTGTTGCTTGTCTATTTTGTTATGCAAGAGCCTTTTCAGAGAAAGCTCATTTTGCAAAGTTATTTCCATCTCGGGAGGCAATGTTTTTTATTTATTTATTTTTACATCAAGTTATATTCCAGAAGCTTCACAAGTAACATGGTTAAGATCTCTAAAGGATGGTGCAGACTGCTCTTTACAATTGACCCTAAAAGATTCAGATGAATGGGAGCTACCCATACTTAAAATCCTTACCCATATGCCTATGCAGTCAAAAGGAAGAGACTAGTTGTGAGATGAAGGTGGTAAATACCAGATTACTACAAAAATGTGTTCTCAGTCTATAATAGTAAGCCTACAAAACTGGCAATAGTAAAAATTAAGAAATTCAAACTTCACTTTAGTTGGCACAGATATACACATAGTTTTCCAATACATTTTTTTCATCAAATAGCTATACAATCAGGTAATATGAATAGCAAAATAAAACTCTAGAACAAAATGCTGTATTTAAAATTTAATACTTATTTTTATTTTGGAATTAAATCAAAGTAACTGCTTAATAAAGTTTGTGGAGAGATCATGCCATAATTACGCCTATATGGAAGAAGGAAGGAACTAAAGTTACTTAAAACTACAGACAATGACATTTGAAAGGCCAAAAATCTACAAAAATGTAACAAGAAAAGCAAGCACTGATTTGAAGATAACAGACACTTACAGCAACCAGTATTTCCACCAACTCACTGTCTTGTAACTGGGTATTTCCAGGGCAGAACATGCTAGGGGCATGTCAGGTACTGTGGGCTATGACTGTGTCCATCATATGCTCCACCTGAGCTTTCCCTAACTATTCAAGAACAGAGTCCAAGGCTCTGCTACAGGAAGCATACAAGCCCCTACTACCTACAGACTTGAGTCCTAAGCCTTACTTGACAATGTGTCCAATTACAGGAAGCTCATCAGAACTGCAAAAATGTAGCAGGAACATGATAAGTGCTGCAAAGACAAGCACTGAATGAATAGCAAAGCAACTGAGATCTCTCTAACACTGGTCAAAGTGGAGCAAATATTCTAAGCATCCATGCAAGACCTTCTCAGACAGGAATAAGCTTTCACAAAGCTAATAGCTTAACTAAACAACATTATGGAAATAAGTATCAGACTCATGAGTTGGAAGGGACCTTAAAGATCATCTAATTCCAACTTACTGTCATGGGCATGGTTGCCACTCACCCTGTCAGGCTGCTCAGGGCCCCATCCAACCTGGCTTCAAACAGGCCAAACAGGGATGGGGCATCCACAGCCACAGCTTCAGTGGGCTGCCTGTTCCAGTGTCTCACCATTCTCTGTAATTCCTTTGTGACAGATTCTATTTGAAGACTAAATCAGATGTAGTGTCTAGAGAGCACTTTTCATATGCAGCAAGGGTATCAAGACACTAGCTGGGTCTATTTGCCTGAGATTTTCAGAAGAAAGTGACTAGAACTGCCACAACTCTAGCAAACAAGAGAGTAGCCGATAACCTGAAAACACATGCTTTTTAAGCCAGTAGATCTGGATAACCAAGGAACCAACTGCAATGAGCATACAAAGAATAACCGAGAACTTGAGGCAACAGTGACAGTAAGGCAGATCTCAGTGACGGAAGGATTTTTGAGGCAAATATTTGCCACTGGATAAATAACGAGGAGAAAAAAAAAGTCTGCAATGTCAACACGTAAACCCTACCTACTTCATCAATTCCAGAAAATGTTTTAAAGCTCAGTGTACAAGCAATGCATCCACAAAAGGATGAAATTACACTCCAAGCAGGAAGATGTATCACCATTAACATCACATGACAGAGCACACTGAGACTAATGGAGTGAAACAGGTCTCCCTGGAAGAGGCTCAGGCTACAAAACTGCATTCACCAGAATGCAATTCCAAAAGCAAATGAAATCAATGCCTCAGTCCAACCCCCAGACTGCAACACACAAGAACACAAAAAATGAAATCACAACACTGATGAAGTGGAACACTGCATACTGACAGCACAAGTCAGAGCTGCTGAAGTCAGAAAGAGTAGCCTCCCACCTGAGAGGGGTAAGTGAGCCAGCCAGCAGGCCAGAAGTCAATTGTCTTGGAAAGTCAGCTGCCTCTCTACATCACAGCTGTGGCTCCCTCAGCCTCCTCTCAACTACATCTATCAGAATGGAGGAACAGAGGAGGATGCTGGTTCCCCACGAGCACAGCACCACTTGTCAGGCATGAAGGCTGACTGAGGACAGCTTCCACATTCATGCTGAGGTTTATGGTGTGCTGAGACTGCTGGTGCCAGCACAGATTTATCTTGAATAAGCACACCAGGTGGTCTGGGGTAACAAACATTGTACGTAACACTTTGTTACCTCTTCATTTAACCATACAAACATGCACACATTTTACAGTTCCCATAGCAACAACAGAAGAGGCATTAAAAATTGTGCCTCTGAAGGCAGACTTGAAATGGGCTAAGCCATTTCTGTTCCATTTTAAATCTCTGGTGAGACAGCTTTCTTTACATCTGTCTTCTGGAACAGACCCCACAGATCCTGGGGATGTTTCTAATGAAGACGGTGTCAGAGGAGCTGCTAGCAGATTCAATCGTTTCACTTTGTTTCCTATTTCCCCATAGCAGTGTGAGCAGCAGTGAGGCATAGCTTGCAGAGGAACAGAAACAGGAGGCAGAGAATGCTGATGGGTTAAAAAAAAAAAAAAAAAAAAAAAAAAAAAAAAAAGCATCCACTGCATCCAGTTTTCCTCATGTACAAGATGCTTGCAGTATGAAACACTAACATAAAGTTCTGACTGAATTATAACCAGAAATACACATTTTCATACACGGTAAGAAAAAGCTTTTCTCCCCCCAACTCTAATCCAAAAGAAAACAGACATATTAGCACACTAATCATAAAGATGTTTGAAACAGGTAACAATGAAGACCAAATTCAACCAGTCTGATGTTAAAAGGTGCTTAGGTAATGACTATGTAAACACCAGTTGAGATTGATCACTCTTTGTGAAAAGCAGGAATAAATTCTATCTCATTGTGATTTACTGCCATCTCTGATACAGCAGGTCCTTTCTGTAAGGCATTTCCACTTTGAGGAAAATAAAAACCAACATCATATTCTTGCATATCATGGCACAACTTCCTGTTGCTATACAAAATAGTTTTATGCTTCCTTTCCATTACAAAGCCAAAGAACATTCAACATGTTTAAATTACAGGTAACTGTGTAACATTCAATTACTTTTTTTTTTTCTTTTTTTTTTAAACACCCATCTGCTTTTATGTTGACTGGGGACTTAACATTAGTACATTGTTGGAAAAAAAATAATAAAAGAGCAAGTTTGATTGTAGAAAGTGAACTATTTGAAAAGAAACAGATCTGATCTCAGGTCAACAGTTACACTCCACTAATGGTGTTGTAAACCAAAGTTCACCAAGAGAAATACTTTATCTTCTCCTTCTATGGATAACACCTTCCATAGAACAACATTTCAAGAACACGGCAAGATTTGTGAGATACGAATATGAATATTAGCTTTTATCCACTAGAAGTGAATCACATTTCAAAATCCACGAAACAACTAATTTTAAGTGTTTTAGTAAGTATGAAAGCATATAACTATTCTTTTATCCTCTCCAGAACTACCATCAGTGGAAAACCAGAGAAAACTTTGCAACAACTTAAATTCCTCCTCTGAAAAGGCTGATAGTAAGTAGCTTCTTGAAAAAAACATTGCTTTCCCTTCCTGTGCTACTTCGTATCCGATATGGAAAACATACTACAACTTCTCATTTGAAAAGAGTAACTTGATATAAGTTTAGCGATGGTTATTCTGATTCTGTTTCACTTCAAACCAGACTCAGAAAACTTTCCAGAAAAAAGATGTAATATATTGCTGATTTAAAAAAAAATGGATTAAGTGAATGATATAGAAGTAAATGAGGGAGGGGGGGAGGGGAAGGAAATCCAAGCTAGATTACTTTTTTGCCTTCAAAAGTAAACAAATTTTTTTCTAACAAGAGAAAAATTAAAATCTCTGTAGACTTTCAGACGAATCCAGTCTTTTTTTTTTTTTTAAATCAAAGACAGTCAGATTACCTATATGCTGCTATCCTTGCTACAAGGATAACAGCATAAAGCAGTGAGATTTAACCCAAGAGCAGTCTTGTTTTTCAGATCATTCTCTGTATGCATTTAGTAATGTGTATTGACAGATGTGAGCTTGGAGGCTGGTCATAGTTATTTATTTTTCAGCTTCATAAAGCATGTTTTCTCTATTCCCTGGGCAAATAATCAGGGACTCAACTTACTAATGTAATTCAAGTGAGAAAAATGTAAAAGAAGGGTGTAGACTGAGGGAGAGATGCTGAAGTACCTGTCCTGCTTGTACAAACTCCCTGTATTACCTACAATCACTTGATAAGGAAGCAAAGCCGATGACTCGCCCCCACCTCGATGAACAGAACACAAGAGTTGCATGCTCCATCTCTGCAGCTGAACAGAAGCATTCTCTCCAAGGCATACAGGAGAAGCTTTACAATTCAAAGGTCAGGTCAAGTTACCTCCAAGAAGATCTGGACCTGTCTGATTTTAAAAACCACTCACAGTTTTTACATTAAAAAAAGTATTGCCTTAATTCCTTTTTGGTGATGCTGTCCAGAAGCAATTACAACATGGAAAGCAGGCAGGGAAGCTTCAAAAAATGAAATTCAGCATTGTAGAAGTTCAGATAGGCAAGAATCATCCTTATCTTGGAAATCTGTACTAGACAAATATGCTTTATTGAACAGGGATACGTCTTGCTTGGTTATGGCACTTATCTCCTCTGCTATCTATGTCTCTACCCAGAGCTTTTGTGAGCATCCTGGGAACTGCAAACACTGTCCACATCCACAGCTATTAATCCTCTCATGTTTGGGCACGGTAGATATGCATCATTATACTAAATTCTGCAGAGACAATTACACAGCATGGATGACCTGTTTTCTCAAGATGATAGGCTTCTAGTCATAATTTACATATTTTTTTAAAAGTAACCTCCCTGGTTCCTCAGCTCACTGCAAGCAAGAATATTTCTAGAGATTAGTCAATCAGCCACCGATACCTGTCCGCGTGGCATACATGCTTCCTCTGTTCAGAGAGGTCCAGATTCTACCAGAAAGAATATACCAGCAGAAGCAGACCTAGAATTATTTCTCTTCCTCCATGCATGTTAATCACCTAATTACCAGTAAATAAAAGTAAACACAACATTCAGCAGAAGGATATCAGTGATCATGGCAGCTGAAGAGGACCAATGACTCAATAATTCAAATACTGAAGATTAATACTCAAACAGGAAATCCCCAGATTAAACAACTAGTCCACCATGTTTTACAGGAACACATAGACAGGCATTAAAATTTGCCTTGTGTTTTATGAGGTACGGTGGATCTTACTAACCATTCCCTTCCCATCATATAAAGAAGAAAATCAGCTGATATAACTAGAAATCCACGCTAGTGACTGTGCTCCTTCTTTTTCCTCACAAACAGTCCAGTTTTTATAGGACTGAAGATTTTCTACTGTGTTCTTTGACTTCAACAAATATATGACAATTTCTCAGAACATCTACCATTTCATAATTTGTCTACAACTCAGGAACTAATACTCTATTTCCAAAACTGGAGACCGTACCCGTATCTTCTCCTTGTCAAAAAAGGATGGGGGTGTAGGGAAGGTTATGGGGAAAAAGAAATAGGTCTTGAAATAAATAGTGGTTAGGGACATTTTAAACTAAAGTAGGAGTAAAACTGTCCCACTCAACAGTGACAAAACACTCTGATTTAAAACATCTATTTTATTAAACCAATGGTGGCTTCTCAGTTAAACAAATTCTATGGGTAAGCACACCTTGTGGGTTTTTTGTTTTGTTGTTGTTTCAGTTCTTTAAGTGTATCTGGAGAATGTACATTTGCAAAGAAGAAAAGACTAAAAGAAGGAAAAAAAAATGAAGACTTAAATGATAACATCAAGTGACAGTACAATGAACCACTTATTCGATCTCATTTATCAACATGAATTTTCTGTCAAAATTAGACTAAAAGACACCATTTGTTCAAAATGACATTTTTCTATCCTAAGTCTTAGTATAAAACAGTAACAGTGGCTGGACTCAATTCATTTAAAAAAAATAAAAAACAAGCATCACTGCTGGCATACAGAAGCAAGATCATTTTTGAGACTTATCTTCTCTGAACTTTAAACTGATGGAAGACAACTATTTCCCTATTCCAAATCTCCATGGTGGCAAGATCAACAATATTTTAAGCCAAATACAGCAGCCTGTATTTGTAAGAGAAAGATGAATGTGCCTAGTGACAACTGAAAGCATTATTGCTATTTTTGAAATTTCAGACTAAAATTTCTAAAATAAATGTCTTTTAGAACAAAGTATATCCAATAAATATATACTATACATCTATTGTCCACAAACAATGGAAATAAAGATAACTGATATTTTTACACAGTCAGAAGTATTCCATATGAAAAAAATATCAACCTTCAAAATTCTTAAGAGCATTTTCCCCAAAGTTAATGAGAAGCAGAAGGCTTTCTGGGAAGCTGCCAGCATAGTAATACCAGTCACAGCGGTTAGGAGTCTGTTCTCCAATGGTAAAGCTTTGAAAGACCAAAAACATTTATAAAACACTGTCTCACTGTAAGTGATGTGGACATGGAAGAAGTTGGTAAAGATGAATGGGGAGCAGACTATTTACAACACAGTACACTTAATAACAACAGCAACAGGCCAGGAAAAAATTAATACGGTACGATAAAAAATTAATAAGGTACGATATGCAGTGTTCACCTATCAAGCAGCAATATCAAAGGGAACACATTCCTACTCTCTATGACAAACCTGAAATACTTTCATCCACGACCCATTCAACGTGTAATGTGCAAAACTAACACAAGAATAAATCAACCTCTTGCAGAAAAGCTACACATTAACACCCCTACCTCCATCCAAAAGATAGGTTGTAGCATATATAAAACAACAATTTCCACTCAGTTCCCAGTTTGGGTTAAAAAGGGTGCTACAACTGCAAACTCAAAACTTAGTTAG
This sequence comes from Oreortyx pictus, assembly GCA_036925125.1. NCBI lineage: Eukaryota > Metazoa > Chordata > Aves > Galliformes > Odontophoridae > Oreortyx > Oreortyx pictus. The sequence continues at coordinate 13,795,089 of JAUPFR010000008.1, read as the reverse complement.
TAACAACACTGCCAATACAAACTCTCCCATGGAATTTCCAGGACAAGCTCTGTGCAGAGAAACCTGAAAAACAAAAACATGTGCAGACGGGTGGGGAGTTAAGGCAATTAAAACACCTCATGTCTGATGATGGTGACTAGCAACAGCTCCTTCTACAAAGAAGTCACTTGTAGAAAGTCCTAGCAGTCAAAATCCAGGTTTGTAATGCCTTGGTTTTACAATCTTAGCTGCTAGTGAGACAATTTCCTCCACACACAGTTAAGAAAGAGAGGAAGGTTAGTTGTCTGAATTTATACTACACATCACCCTCAGGTGGTTCATAAATTCAGCAACATGCACGGAAGGATATTCCTTATTAAATGATGTTTTCAGTAAGAAACATATGCAGACCAGTAGTAGGTGGACCAATATTTTTAGGTTTTTTGTTGCTTTTTTTTTTGTTGTTTTTTTTTTCAAAAACCCATTTTACCTATTACTTATTTACTTATCTACTACCTAAGATCATTGAACTCATCTACAGAAAAGTTAACAATGTAGGAACCAACACAACAAAAAGAAATACAGCACAGGACTGCCTGCTGCAGGTTCCATACAAAGCTAAAAGTGTAATATAGATCACAAAGAAACTATCCCAGGGCACATACAGCAATACCACATACAATATCTTATGTGGGAATGAAAATATATTTAGGAAAAAAAGAACTATAATCTTCCCTCACGTGTGGTTTTTAATCAGTATCAAAACAACCACAGGAAGACAGAGTGGTTGGGACTTCAGCTGAAGAATTTCATATATCACTGAGCACTGTAAAAGGGAAGTGGGTTGTGACACTATCAAAACTAAACCACAAAAAAGTTTGATTTTAGTCTCAGAATGATTCACTTCTTCACACAGTAGATCTCTTAACAAGAATCACAAAAAAATGTCTGCACTGGACATCAGACTACTTGATTTGCCAGTAAAAACATTTCCTTCCATAAAGGAATTTTGGCAATTTAATTCTATTATTTTTTGCTTGTAAACAGCAACATTCTGTACTACTGCAAATAATAGCCAAAGCACATAAATACCCTGATTGAGATGTCATAATCAAATCCCTCAGAAAAAGAGAAGCAAAGAGTGAAAATAGAAACATTAACCCAAAAATTTTCATGTATTGTCTCCATTTCCTTTCCAAAACAAAGCAGAAAGGTAAAAGAATAGTCAACAAAGAGCCCACACAGCCACTCTACACAGATGCCACCACTCGATTTCTTGGTACCTTTTAGAGCAGCTTTACAGTAAGACATTTCAGCTTCTGTTCTCTTCCAACTCATCTTCCACCTCAAGTCCTAAGATTGAAAGTTTATCACACAGACAGGATGGCATACTCTGTTCCCCAAGTTCTCCCAACACAACAAAGCTTTGTTATTATCACTTTGCTGCTGCGTTCCTTATAATGCCTGCGTTCCACAACCAAGTCACTGATTAAAGCCAGACAAGTTGCTTAATTATCACAGTAATTATCACCTAGTTTCAGGTGCTATGCACACAACATTTTATTTTCATTATTTTTACTATGTCATAGCATGTTATAATCTTCAGTGTCGCTCCTGGGCTGACTGAGACCAGCAAGCATGTACTCAGAATTAAATAAAACTGATACCTGATTTAATGCAAGTTTGAAAGAAAACAAAACAAAACAAAACCCAGAAACTATGAAAAAAAAAAAGCATGAGGAAAGTATGCACACATTCCAAGAGGAAAAGAGAAAAAACACAACCAATTCAGCTTAGCCCTTGTGATTAAAAAAAAATGTCAGATAATGCTAGAGGGAAAAACAGCAGAAATTGCAGTTGTGCGCTCTCAACAACCACGTATTACCGGTACACCATTAGTCAAGCTGCAGAATGCATTTGTATTGAAATGGCAAGATGATATAAAGAACAGATTTAATGCTCCTAGAAGCAATGCCTGAATAAATGTAACACAAATTCATAAGAACTCCATGCAAATCAGTTCAGAAACAGCTTCAGAATACTTATAGGAAAACTGCCGTGCCAGGTAGCACATAAAGCAACAACGCCAGGTGAAGAGAGAGGAGATAGCAGATTGCGTCTTTAAGTCAGTTTCCATTTATTAACACTTGTACTTCCCACAACTTTATTTCAAAACCAGAGCACCTATCTATACAGGTTTGGAGAAAGCAATTTAAACTAAGTTTTAACACTAAATAAAAGAAAATAAGTCTTTGTCTCACAGCTGCTAACAAGAAAAAGTATGTTAAGAAAAAGCTGCTCGCTACTCACTTCTCTTGCAAGCTTTTAGAAGTAATTTCACTTGTTATGAGCTAAACCATAACTAGTCTACTTGTGAGAAGGCAGATGGAAGAGTCCAAGCCAACACTGTCTGCTAAACCACCCAGAAAATCTCATCACATGTAGGGCACTGCAAAGCTGTGCTACAGGACAGACAGGAAGCACAAAATGAAGCCAAGCAACTCCTCGCAGTCAGAATCCAGCAACACTCTGATAGCCTCTGGACTTCGCACTGCCACTGGCATGATTTACTAGCATGCAAGCTACCAGTAGGCCGGCTGGCAGGTCCTGCAGCCAGCAGACCAAGCAATCTTCTGTTGAGGCACCAGGGCCTCAACAAAGGCTGCTTGTTGCCAGCCAGCACTGGGGCAGCAGCCTGACCAGTCAGCCCGGCACAGTGCTGGGCTGTGGCTCGGCAGGACTTGCTGTGACCTCGGCAGACAATTAGCGTGTGTTGGTGTAGAGTTACACAGTTCTGGAAGGTCCTTTGCTGACAGATTTTACTACTGCAGTATAACTAACCCTTTTCAAAAGCAGCACTATTGGTTCATTTGTTTGCTTTCAAAAGCTAGCCTACAGATTACTCCCAATCCTAGAAAACTAACTCTGACACTGTTCTCAGTATGCTACTAAAATATTCAAGTGCTATTCCACAGATGAGCTATGTAGCTTTAACAAGCACGTACTGATTTCAGTTTGTATAAGCTCTCTTATAAATCCCAATGAACTGATTAATAGAGAAGCTGATAAAGAAGAGGATAAACAGCTATGAAGAAATTAGCAGACAAAATAGCACCCTAATGGAAGACAAAAGCTGCTACATTAAAGCTCAGTATTCCCATCAGAAACTTTAATCAGTACATTCTTCTCCAAAGAGGAAAAAAGTGATGACAACTTAAGTAAAGCTTTTCAGTTTTGTACATACTTTATAAAAACCAACTAAAGACATACCTTCTTACAGTGAACACCAACTGAGCTTTCTTTTCCATCCAAGACATCACTAACACCAACCATCATCTATCCCGCCACACAGCACTGACCTCTTTAGCTCCAATCCCCACAGCACTGGCCCAGGAGGATAACTTCCTTTTCTTGGTAATAACACCATTTTAACCACCTTTGCCTAAGGTAACATGCAAAACTATACTGAAGAAAGACACAAACAAAAAGATGTTCAAGATATCAAGATATTCCAATACCACACCAGCCTTTTAATCAAATATAGAGGAAAAACAGGTTTAGTTCCTAGACGATCCAGTAGTTAAACTCAGCTCCAATTTCTTACTTCACTGATGATACTAGTATGGCTCCAATAAAGCCAAAGATGAAACATTAAAGGGAGGTTAACTCAAGTCAACTACTCTGAACAGTCACATAATCAAAAGAGTTTTATGGCAGGCCTTCTGGCAACCCTGTACTGAAAGATTCAGAAACTACCTCTGACCAGTTCCAAAACATCATTAACAAAGGAATTACTCAGCTTTATTTTCCTTCTGTGGAAGACAACGGACTTCAGGTAGGCTACTGCCAAGAAAAGAAACATATGAGATCCTGGTGTGATGAAGGGCATAAAAATAGACTGGAAAACAAAGCTGTTAATATTTACAATCTGTATAAAAGTTGCATAACTTCCCATTTTCAAAATGTACATTTTTTCATGGATAAAAAGCAACTACATTTTTCTAATTTTTTAGGGAACTTAAAGAAGGTGTATCATGTCGTGATTCACTTACCTAACACAAAGGTTCTAATAAACATACAGAGGTCTGTAAAATGTTTTTGGTGTTCTTCCTTTAGTTCAGTATTTGCTTTGACATTAAGAGCATTCACCTGTGTGAGATATAGTGATGAAGTCATAGCATCTAACTTCCAAATGTTGTTAGAAAAACTGTAATGCAAGCAACACTACAGGAAAACAAATTTTATTTGCAAATCATCATATGAGTAAGTCAGGCTCTGGTTTGACAAGAATATTGACTCAGGCAAGCAAGAAAATCATTATAAAACCCAAGAGAAAAAGCGTTTTCTTGCTTACAAGAAGCATATGCACCTTGTTATACTACACTGAACCTTCAACGTGCTACCATTTAAAGAAGGGCTTTAAGACTTACTTCCTACTACTACTTAAGGTTATCTTACTCAAATCTACTTCTGAAGAAAACCTCTGAAGTCTTAAGTATTTTATTCCAGTATATAAAAAAAAAAGTTAGGAAGCTACATTGTAGCACTTCAGATTAAATTAACAACAGTGAGAATGTGTATTTTCCCTTTTCTTTTCCCCTTAGTTAAGTCATTGGAACAGACAGAATTTCACTATCCTTCTCATTTTTTGAAAGACTGTACTCTAAGAGGACTCAAAATGTAGTAAATAATAATTTCCACACTTTCAAATAAATACTTCAAAATCCTGGCTTTTAGAAGCTGACTGATTTCAGTCAGGACACCAGCAGAATCTGACACTTGAAAGAACAATCTTACAATCATAGTTAAGCCTTTAAGTCCTTATTTCTGAAAAAAAAATAAAAAATAAATAAATAAAAGATACTTTCCAGAAAAACACTAGTTACCAACAATAAGCTGTTCTGCACTCAGTTCTAAGGCATTCAGTATATTCATTTCAACAGCACAGTCATATTCAACAGCAGTAAGTTTCAAAAAAATTAAGAAAAGCAGTATTTTTTCATAGTGTTCAGTAATCCTTGAAATCTCATTGTGAACAGTCAAGTCACTTCTACTTTTTCCTTTCAATTACAAAGGCAAAGAAGAGTAAGCAAGATGACAGAAGCAGAGAACAAGATGAAAAGAGAAAAAACCTAATGGCATGGGAATATACTTATATACATTTAAGATATTCCCAAATTATGAGAAGAGAAAGATCAAAACATTTTCATTTGCCCTATAATCAGTGTTCTTTCAAAAAATAGTTTTCACTTTCTTTTTTTAACGTAAAGTGGATTCTGAATTCTAATTAAGATATAGCTGTAAGCCAGGAATCATACAATTAATCTCAAATCCAACCTCTCGCAGAGCAGGCTGCAGATGAAGTTAGACTCTTGTAATTACAAAGTCCATCAGCAGTAAGCCAGTGGGAGAGGCTGCAGGCTTTCCTCTATTTCTTCTTTGTACTGGGGAGGCTATTCCTATGGAAATGTATCACAGCAGCTGAATCTTCCTTGTACAGTCACAGCACTTAAATATTAGCTTTAGTTTACAACATGTATTTTAAGGCAGCAGTTTTGAAAACAGTCATTTCTGCAGGCTGCACCATCTGATAGAGCACTGGAGCAGATCTTTTAGCCCTGCTATGTCCTTCAGGGTTGCCCTTCCCCCTTGTTGGGTCCTGAACTGCAAAACCACATTTTACTATAATTCTGAACCTGTGAAATGAGTGTTGAAAAATCACAATTCTAAGAAAAATGCAATGTAACTTGATAATTCATTTATGTCTTTTTAAGGCACAATCTGCTCTGTCACAGAGCTTCATATTCAAATATTAGTACCCTCTGAATGACAGAAATCCTTTTCAAAAGCCTTCCATGCAATATTGGTTTTTCAAGAAGGTATTTTTAAAATAAAACGTATATATATGGCTATTTTTGTCAGTTTTTGTTCTACTTAAGAATAAACTTTTCTCATGAAAGTGAAATGATGTTGCTACACACAGTCTCAAGGAATATATTTGTAATCTAATGTCTAAACACAATGTAGCAACTGTAACTAATACAATTTCCCATTTTCTTACAGCACGAACATTGAACAGCAATATCTAAACACTGAGTTTGACTTTCTCTATTAACTGCAAGACCATGAACGCTTTCTGGTTAGTGTTCAAAAACAGTTTATTTAAAATTTTGATGTCTCCAATTGATTTGCAAATAACATCTGAACACATCAGAAGATACTGCCTTTGCACATATGGTCAATTCACATTCTTCCATCTTATGTGAACCATTTCAAGGAGCAGTAAAGATTAACAGTAAATTTGCACTAACAATTTTATTGCTGTTATCCTACCTGAGCTGTGGAGATCACCTAAATGCATCACATGATATAATGAGCTTTTAAAAGAATTTTACAGTCGTTTAAAAAATAATCACAAACTTAATAGAAATCAAATCTGATAAACTATCAGAATTAAACTGTTAACTTCAGGGTCACGCACTAACCAATTTAAGAAGAAAAAAAAAAATGGAGTGAGGGTGGAGCAAGGGGTATTTCATCCATATCTTTGGGTATGGATCATGGCATACCTGGCCACGCCTAAGCCCTGAACCTTGCCTCAATGTACATTCCGAACTTCACATGTTCAATCAATTAGTTTGTGTCCAAACTAATAAACCAAAAATTGATATGCTATATTCGAGAGGCAACAATTACTTCAACAATGCTAGCAAGAAATAGGTTTTTTTTAAAGCATTTCTCACATGTGATAGGGAATTATTCTGGCAAGCTTTAACTGTTAGTGAGGATAACCTAAGCAAATATGACTGACCTTGTTTCAAGGCTATTACCATTGCTGAGGCCTCAAGAGGCCTGCTCCCACTCTCAATGGCACTCCATGCACCTCCCAGCCCCACACCTCTGGGAAGTCCTGCACCACTCCAATCAATCGTACACAGTTGGACCCCAAGCCCTGCTGCCTGCTCTCCTCATCCCAGAGCTCCTACAATGCTCAGAGTTGGGAGGCAGATGAGAACAACGATAAATCCTATCCCCTAGACCAAGTCTAAAGAAGGGGCTGTGCAAACCACTCCGCGAACAGAGGCTTAAGCAAGCTAATATAATTGCCTATGATCTATCTTTTCTCTTCGCAAAACTATCTGTATTCTTCAAACGTAAGGGTCCTTACAGCGAGTTGCCTCATACTTCATTAACAACTTATCATTCACATCTTGCTCTGAATACACATCATCCTTCAACTTCTGAAGATGGGAAGAGAGGCAGAGAAGTTAGCATCAGTAATTCTGGTTGTTCTGTTTCAACATACCATGGGGTGAAAGGGGAAAACAAGTCTGTCAGACACAGCATCAACAGGAACACCTTGTGCAAAAAACCTCAATGTAACAGAGCAGGTGGCCAATGAATGGATCAACCGCAGCCCTGCTAAAGGCTTCTTCTGCCACAAAGTTACTCTTCCTCCATCTACAAAACGGCCAAAACAAAATTATTAGGAAGGCAGTCAGCAAAGAAAAACTCTTTCTAAAAAGCTATTTTTGAAGCAGTTTGAGGCTGAAATTGTTTCCAGTACCACCACAAAAGGAGCATTCTTAGCTGAAGCACTATCAGCTTCATGCCCTTAACGAACACAGAGCTACCTAGAAGATGACTTAACAGCTCTTCCTTGAGATGCTATTTCTAGTTAAAAAAAAAAAATGCAGATAGAAACAGAAATAAATGGTCAAGGACACAAAATGAATTTAAACTCTATTCCTGGTCTGAGAAAAACATTGGAAAAATTATACACATTTCATTATTTTCATTGTGCAAATTAATCCATGCTTAATAAAAACTAGTCTTGAATAATTCCTGTTTACAAAGAATCATGCAAATTTATCCAACCTGATCTAAAAAAGACTAATAATAATAACTGGAAAAAAAATACAAAGCTCTGCCTTTAAAGTGAAATTAAAAAAAAAAGATAAAAGCTTTTTAAGACCCATAATACTAACAGGTTTTTCAACAAGACAGAGCATTTATCATGTCTCAAAAGCTGCTGATTTACACTCTTTGCCAAAAAAAAAAAAGTCTGTTGGAGCAGAATAACTAACTTCCCTACATCATTTTTGTCCCACATAACCAAAGAAATCAGAGAACAAGTTCATTCCTTCAAAAACTTTCAATAATCCCTCCCAGAAAAGCCTTGTCACTGGCACATCTTGCAGCTCAACGGCAAAAGCCACAGATGTTTTGTTCTATCTTCCTAAAGTGACACATATTTTTTTACCTTTATTTACAGGTGCTCAGAATGATGGTTTTACACTGAGTGTTAACATCATTCTCACAACCTTATCTACATGGTTTGAAATCTTAAAGCACCTATGATCCGAAGTCACCTTCTCTGACTAACATAAAGACAAGGGAATTATTTTCCAAAGATTTTTAAGCCATAATCATGCAAATTTATTATCTCACAAACAGCAATTTCACACCTACATGGTATGTATTTCACTCAACTCCTCCATCCAGCTCTCTTTTGTTAACTAGCTACCTACAATCAATATAGAACAATTGAACACAACACAATTTTACCAGATACACAACTAAAAAAAATGCAAAAGTTTATGAAACACGTCATCATAAGTTGGGATACTGATGTGATTATCTACCATTCTGAACAAAGAAGTCCAAAAAAGAAACCGTGAAAACAAAACTTACGTGTTTTTCTATAAGCAAATACAGACAGGATACATAATGAAATCTTCCTGGCTTTCCCATACTTGGCCAATAAAAATGTTAACCATTTTCTAATTTCTGAGGTCCTGTCCTATAATGTACTGATGTCATGAGCTCATGAGCAATATCCTCAATAAGTATTACGCCTTCATGACTCTAACAGACTTCACAAATATTTGACTGCATTAAAAGTGTTTTTATCTGGATTACCTGAAAATGCTACCAAAAAAATAAAGGTACATCAGCACAGTGACCATAACACAATGAAAGCATCAAATTGATGCTTTTCTGAAAAAATGGAAGATCCAAGAAGGTAACCAATAGGTAACTGCACTGGAAGTCCTTTTAAGTTTTAAGAACAATCTGCAAGAATTAAAGAGCTGAATATAAAACAAGTCTAACAATAAGATGTGTACCAGTTCTTGTACTGTTTTCTAAATCATAATATGCTCTAATGAAAGCACATTACGTAACTTCACCAAATGAAAACTGTTTGCCTAAAATGAGATGCTTAGAATCAGAAGTACTAGTCTTATTGCTTGCATGCTACAGGTAAGGTTCCAAAAGTACAAGTACAGCTTGTAATTAATAGCTAAGTTGAGCAGTCTTATAATTAATAGCTAAACAGTAAACTGAAACGCACAGAATTATGAAAGTAAAATAAACACCACACCAACAATCTGATTTTTAGCAGCACTTAGAGAATTTGCTGCAGCTGGACCTAAACTTCAGTTGACGTTTCACATCCTAGGCAATATAGTGGAACACTCCCTGACAAATACAAGTTATGTATGCACAATGTAGCAACCAAAGGTCAACTCGGACAAGAGACAGAAAAATGGCCTCAACTTTACACAAGGTTCTCTCCTAGTTCTGGTACTAATTGCACACAGGTTTGAGCCAAAAAGAACAGGGCTGTCAGACTTGCCAGATGCATTTTTACATTAATACAAATACTCTCAATATTCTACCAAGATCTAAAAATCAGAGGCAGGAAGCATCTCTGAAAGCATTTGAAACTGCTTCTCAGCGTTACCAAGGAGCATTCTGCTCAGCCAAAGCACTCTGCTCTGCCACACGCAGCCATGCAGCCCACTGCCTACTCCTGACTACACAGTAAAAACGCCAGAAGAACAAGAGGCTCATAACCCAGGGTAACAACAGATGAATACATTCGTACAGTGAGCTCATGTAGCATATCCCAAAATTCTGGCCTACACTTTTCAAAGGCCAATGTTTTAGAAAAATGACTCACTAAATATCTCAAAGGTCGTGTTCTGCACTCTATACCTAAACCAGTCTCGTGATGCCCAACAGGCTTGCGGATTTTTTCCCCATTAAGTCTGACTAATCTGACCCTTAACCTAAAGAAGTAGTCAACACACATTCAAGCACCCACTCCTAACATACCGTAGTGGCAACCAGGAGCCTTCAAAACATTCCTCCAGCAAAGGAAAAAAAAGTAAAATCTGCCTGTGCACACACAGTGAAGGGAATCTGCTGCAGCATACATAAATAAAGAAGGAACAAAACAGGCTGGCAGAGCAACCCAAGAATCACTAGCACAGGTGCATGAAGTGCTGAATGATAAATCAGTTCTGTTTTGTTTTTTTCTTAATACCTTCTTCTGATAGAAAGAAAACCTACAAAAAAAAAAAACCTAAGGTAAACCCACTTTAAAACAAAGTGAATTCTCTCTTCAAAATAAGTATTTTTTAATTCTGAGTGATTTAGAATTTTGGTTTTAAAAATAATTACTTCCAAAATTCAGGTTGCACCTACAGAGCTCACTCAGAGCCTAAGGTAACTGAAGAACTATATGATGAAGCAGCTCATGAAGCAACTGACAACAGCAGGTCAATAAATCAGTTACAGGAAGCCAACTATTAAGACTTGCTTGCTTTTGCTTAATACTCAAGCATTTTATTTTCTTCTTCAAACACACCTACATAAGCCGAGTAGCCTTAAAGAAACTGAAGCAGCAAATCTGTTAAAATAAAAAACAAGACCCAAGCTCTCAAATAACATTGCTTTCTCGTAAAAGCATTCAAGAGAAAAAAAAAATCCAGAAAATTATTCATGATGATTTTGAAGATTAAGTAGTGAAGTTAGTACCCAAATATTTTCATCGTGGTGTTACACATAGACTCACACAAAACCTTTAGATAGTCTCATATCACTGTGCTCATTCCCACACCACCTGAAAGCCAGATAATTGTGACCTAAATAGGAAGACAAACTTTACAAAAAAATGTTTTTTTTTTAAACTTTACAAAAGTAAACTTTAACTTTACAAAAACCACATCCACCTCCTGTTGACTTCTGATTGAAGAGCTATTGACATCTTAACCAATGCTGCCTTCCGCAAGAGGATCACGAGGAAGATCTAAAATTAAGTCTTGAAGCAAGATCACATGGCACAACTAAGAACCTCAGATCTCTTCTCAAATTTGTTTGTCATGAAAGCATGCAATAAAAGAAAGCTACGCATAAAAAAAAAGAAATAAACATAACTTCATGCTTATTAAAATAACACATGAACAATTCAGCAGCTCTATTTGGTAGTTTTGATGTTTACTGCATCAGTTTAACTTCCCTCATTCCATAAGTTCCTAAGCTTTTAGAGAAAACCATACACACACACCTGCCAGCCTGTCTGCCTTAGAGTGAAAGAATATACTCAAAAAGCCACCAGTTCAGTATACCAACACTAACAGGACGTAGCTTTCCTGCACAGAGAAAGCCCAGAATTTCAGCTACATTTCAGAATAATCCTCAAGAAAAGTTTTCCAGCCCAAACTCAATTTTGAGTACTGCTGAAAAGCAAGCAGCTATCAGCCATATTTACTGATGCTCAACTGTACAACTGGTACTTGACCAAAGACACCATCCGATCCACAAAATTTAGCATATAACAGCCAAGCCCTGTCAACACTTGCACATGTCTAACTTGATGCATACAGACAGGGATTACTTGCATGCTAGAAGGCAAGCACATTAATAGTATGTTCATGAATCAGCTTTACATGCAGGTACAATAAAAAGCTACAGGAAAAGGAGAAATGAGGTAAGAAAGTTGTCACGGTGACTGTGAACAGTTGTAAGAAAAGTTTGTGTTTATTATCAAAATATTTTCCTGTACATTTCTGAACACACCGTAACTTACATAAAAAGTTTGCTAAAAAGCAACCCTCAGTCTATGTCATACCAGCCTCTATCATCTGTCCCTTTTTCTTCAAATCTCTTCCCATGGAAATTCACCAGTTGAAACACTTACAGGTTTTATGTTCCCTCTTGACATTTTTCTCCAGCTACAGGCCCAGCTGTATGCCTGAAAAGCTCCTGAACAACATCACAATGCATCCAATTAAAACTGCTTTTTCAGTCAACAACTAAAAAAAATAATACTAAAACTCTTCCAAAATAAAAACAGTAACAATCCAGAACAAGATGATTAATGCTGTGAACAACTCAGCCCAGGAATGAGAAACTGGAGAATTCAGAAGCTGGTGGAGAAATTGACTGACAGCTCTTAGCTTCCCCTAGCATCAGCTGGATAAGAAGGGCCTTTGAGTTGTAGTGGGCTATTCTTTATTGCCCAACAGCCATCAGTTGTCAAGAAAAATATCTTTACATACTCAGCCTAAGTGGCCAAGTACTTCTGCCAGATTCTGCAAAACCCAGGGACCCTAGGTACCTAGTCTACCAGCATGTTTCTCAAGTGTGCAAACGTTGTCTTGTACAGACTGCACAGCAACTTACAACAGGTGTACTGAAACTTTACATTACTTGTCAGTTACAACAACAGTAAGAGTTGCTGTACAGCCTTGTCACCATCGGGACTACTTCTGATGCAACACAACCCATGGTACATACACAAACACACACATAGCACAGCAAACACTGGACGTTGGGTATTTTGAACTAGTTTCTGAGCTGTAGTGCTGGGGGCTCCTTCAGCATACTACCAACTCCACCATACACTGACAAGAACTAGTAGCATGTCACAGTAACACTGAGAACCTCCAAACATGTCCCTTGTGCAATAGCAGGGCTCTAAAGTTGAGGATACAGTAAGAGCTTTAGGCTCTCAAGGGGACCGTACCATTCTTTTACACTTCCACAAGAGAAGTGTGGGACAACCTCAAGTCAAAGCTCGGACAGTACGATGTTGCCAGGACAATTCAGTTCTAAATCAATACTGCTTACTAAAAGACAGCTAATGACCTGTATCTTGAGGGTCATAAATAATGTTTCAGCAGCAATTACGCAAGATAATGAGGAAAGTCAGTGAAGCCTAGATATATGTCATAAAGCCTCCATTTTATTATTGCAGCTCTATTCACACAAAGTTATTTGCACCAACATGTTTTGCTATCTAGATCAATTTTATTACGTATATAGCATTTCAAGAGCACTCATATATTAAAAATAATAATAATAAAAAAAGATTACCTCACAGTGAGGCATCTAAAATGTGCAGGGCAATGAACAGCTCCAAAAAACATCTTTCCTGAGAATTTATAGTATAACAAAAGTGTAAAATAGAAGGAAGAAATTCAACATAACATAAAGGCATCTTTTTAATGATTAAACTTGGAATAAAGAATTGCGCTAAAAATAACAATGGAAATCGCAATTAGGACTAAATGGAAAAAGAGTTACTAGGAGTAAGCAAAGCTAAGAAGGAAATTGAAGGAAATAAAGGTGGGGGTGGGAAGAGGAAAAAAAACAAAGTAGTGAAAGTATCCAAAAGAAGGGAAAAAAAAAAACAACCTCATATTGCAGACTGTTTAAATCCGAAAAGCCCAGGCACTGCCACGTGGTGGCTGTGATCCCTGCTATCTAAACTAGAGGTCTAAAAAAGCTCACAGCAACACTAAGTCCTGTGTACATCCAAAACAGCTCAACAACTGTAGGCATCAATACCCCTGAAATTATTATTCATTTTACACAGCTGAAAACAGAGACCACATGAGTTCACTGTGACAGGCTTTCTTTTCCTTCTCCTCTGAGCATCGCAAAAATACAGCTAAGAACCATCACCCTTGGGAGCTGTGAACTACTAAACACACATTTACTTCTTTGGGAGGAAGAGATCACTTCTACCCCTTGTATTGCATCAGGAATTACCCCCCTGAACACTTGCTGAAAGCTTCTTGTATTTGTTAGCCTGGTAGCTGAAAAAGATTCTGTGTAATTGAGGTCATCAGAAGACATGTGCACTGTGAAACAAGCACTGGGTATTTCTGCAAGTTTAATTACTGCTTATCACTGTCGGAGACCTGTACTTCTTCTCATCTAAGTGACTTCTGAATACCACCCACTTGTTATCTGCACAATTTTAAAAAATAGGTCCTGTAACAGGGCTTGAGAAGCAGCCATAAGAACTAATAACAGGTCTGACATAACCGAGCATACTGTATGTTCTGCTTCTTCCACACTTCAATTTGCAGCACTGAAAGAGTATAAATTGAGCTTAATTGCAAAATTGCCGGTTCAAGTCCTTGAATCGGAAAGCTACACTTTTACCATTTCTCTTCATTCTCATTTTCCTATTTCCCAGAGAACGTACACTTCCAGCATTACTTTTCATCTTTTCCAAACATTTCTATGACCACACTCCTCCACTCTGGCCTCTACCCTCCCAAGCTTCCCTCTTATCACTCATTTCTACCGAACAGCACCACCAAGACTCCGTACTTCACCGCCTTCCTTCATGCAGCTTCTTAGCTGCTCACTGGCTCCTTTGTCACAGGGCAACATTTAGGGGGATCAAGGAAGGGGCAAAACACAGAGAGCCCAGAACTAGTTACTGTTCTGCACCCAGCATCCTGGGCACAGTCCCACTTCTTGCGCACTTCTCGCCTACGAGCTGCCACTATGAGAGCTGGATCTCAGCCTTCCATCTCCTAACTGCTGGCACACAGAAGCAGCTGGTCTTTTCTTTTTACATGCACTCAAAGACTGCTGCAATACTGCAATATTTAGAAGTCATCTGTGACTTCAAATTAATTCTGTCTGAAACAACACAAAAAAAAAAAAAAACCCACAGGAGAGGCAGTTCCTGGCCTTTTTCCCACTCCTATTTTTCCCTACTCTACTTAAATGCCCACATTTATTTTCTGGACTGGAAATTAACACCCAATCCCTGACCAGAGGTAGGAAAAAAAAATAAACTTCTAAAACAATGGAAGGAAACTATTCAAAGTCAATTTTCAACCATCACCCTTTTTTAATTCATGTCCCTTTCTTAAAATAAATAAATAAATAAAACACACTTGGAATTCTAAATTCTGAAATATAAGAATAAAACACCTCAAAAGGCTGATGCAGCCTGCTTTTGAAATAGTGCTGAATACTTAAGAGTAAAATGAATGCACTGTTTTTATAAAGCTTATGAATACACACACAATGACTGCAACTGGATGGTTACAGAAATGTGGGAGACCAACTGCTAATACACAGGAGACAACCAATCTACAAGTTTTGAAACGTGTGGCAGAGCTTTTTCAGTTCAACAATGTGTCCAGCTGAGGATGCAGCTGGGAGCAACTTTGCAGTCACTCCTCAAACTCATCTCAAGAACAAATTTTAACCTTGAAAACTGGAACAGCTTGTCTTTTAAATTTTTTAATATCACAAAAAACAAACAAACAAACAAACAAAAAAAAACCTGAAGTACAAAGCCCTGACAACTATTTTCAGTAGTCTGAAGTCCATGCAGTCTAAACAAATTTCTGTTTTGACCCTTTAATAGTACTCACTGTAAAGAAATATCTTCCACTATATTCTTGGACATGTTTTAAGTTAAAAAAAGTTCTTTACATCAGTGTCAAAGATGATTGGTGTAGTAAGTGATCTAAGATGTAAGAAACTTATGGAAGTCATTAAAACCCACGTCAGGAAGATTATATTCGACCGTCAGAATACAGGACTTCTCATATCCACCCAATCAGGTATTTAATAATAATCCACTAGTAAACCAAAATAAACAAGAAAAAGCAATTGGCACAGCACTTAAAAGAAAAAGCTAGTCCCTGGGCAAAGTACTGGGAGATTTTAAATCAGGAAAACATTCGCTTTCACATGGACAGAAACGATTTCTTACCAAAACATTTAAGCAGGAACACATGGTTATAGCCAAAGGTATCTCTCAAGGAAGGACTGAACACCACCTCTAAACGTGACTTAGGAGAACAAAGCAAATGGCACCTTCTGTACTTCTTGCTTTGACTGAAGGTAACTTCCTCATCCATTTTGTTTACAAACACGTCTACACTGTTCTCGAATTAGAAACAAAAGAAGCTTGGAAAGATACATTCGACAGAAGCATGTAATTACAATTCTGAAGGACAAACTATTTAAATAGAGAATGAAACAGGGAAAATTCTATCAAGAAAGCTCCTTGAAGCATAAGCATGGTTACCCACACTAGAAGGCTCGCAGCCAGCTACTAGGACTCCAGTTCTCTGCCTGTAGCAATCTAAACAGCTGCTGACTTCCTTTCTGTTGTGCAGATAAATACCTATAAAAGTGTCAGAACTACACTGTCCAGTCAACCACAAGAACTGCTGGTGTAAACAACAGCCAGCACAGTTTAAGTATTACCACTGAAATGCAAAAGGTTATATTTAAAATGAGACAGAAGACGACGCAAAGTTACTCTGCAGATGAAAAATACATAAAAAATTGAAGTGGAGAGGTCACACACACTGAAATGGAGGGAGAACTGCTCTTTCTCCACAGTCTTGAGAAGTCTGCCTGTCTGTGATCTCTACAACCTCAAACAAAAGGACACTGCTGACTGTCTTTCCACTTCTCTCACATTAGACTGGAAGAAATCACCAATTAATGCTTCAACTTATTGATTACTCATAATTTTCACCTACAACAAGCATTCGGGAAATGTCCTTCATACAAGAGTATGAGCCTGCCTCAGAGTGTCACTGTAACTAGGCATTTTTCAGAAAAAAAAAGGTAATTCTAAAAATTGAGGTTACATTAAAGGCAGTACTTAGGGATTTTATTTGGTGCTTTTTTTTCCTCCCCTTGTAGGTAATATGTGCTGAAGATCATTTCTCTCAAGTATTTTAGGTACAGAATCCCTGCTTCCATGCACACAGCTTGCTACAACACCCAAAGAGCAAAAAGTAGCTGGGCTCATCTGCCTTCAGCATCTACAACGACAGGGAGTGAAAGCTGGTCAGCAAAAGGCAGCCAGGCAGTCAGATTTCCTAGGGAAGAACAAAGGACAGGCCAGGTTACACCTGTATGCAGGTTCAAACAGGAAATCACAGCTACCCTCACACATTAACCCTTTGCAATAGTCAGTCAGGAAAAATTCAGCCATAGGCTGAGTTTTTTGGAGGCATTCAGCAAGCGAATAGTCCCATGACCTGTTCCCATGAGATGTGCTCTGAGCAGCACAGCTGGAACATGCAGAAGAGCCTCAGAGGGTTCAGGATCCCCACCTCCGTACAGAGGGGCTGCTCGTCACTAGCGGTCTACAAATGAGTGCATGGGAGACATGTCCATCACAAGGCAAACAAAAACATAATGCTCTGAGTTGGCTCTTTTTGCTTTCATTTACCAGTAGTAATGAAAACCACCGTGTCAGGGGAACATCCTTCCCCACACAGATGTTAATGGAACACAGATGAGCCTCAGGATTGTGTTCAGTCAAGGAGGATACAGTCCACTTGGCCGAATAGGCTACATGTTTCTTGCGTACTCAGTGTTGTGAGACATTCTGTAACTATTTCATTTTAAAGAAAAGTATTACTACACACAACATATGCTGCAGTTTCCATGCCACTCGTGTTTTATGCCTTTGCTTTTAAGGTTGAGGAATACTGGTAGCCCAGTGCTGTTAATACGCATTCCCAATAAGACAGGGCCAAGCATTAATTTAATCATACTGAAACATCATAGATCCCGTTTCCAAAAGCCAGCAGCATGCCCACCATCCATTGATGTCAGACCATGTAACACTAGAAGCACTGAGACCTACTGTTCCATCCATTTTTTCCAGTTCTGTGAGGTCCTGGCATATATTCATGAGAAACAGCTGCATACCATGACACAGGAATACACAACAAAAAGCAAGACCCTTACACACACACTGGTGTTTCACAAAGTATTAGCATCAGCAGATGCTAATAACTAATAATGCTAACACTACAACTCCAGTAAGGGAAGAGCACACAATGCACGTGCAGACACAGCTTTCCAGGCAGAAACAGCTCTTTAAAGCTTTATTCTATAAAAATCTTTTATTCCATAAAAATCGTGGCAGCCAGAAGTCATCCCCAGGGACTGGAAAAAAGGAAATATCGCTCTTTCAGTTCAAGAAAGGGAGAAAAGAAGACCCAAGAAACTACAGGACAGAGAGCCTAGTCTGTGCCCGAGAAGGTGATGGAGTGGATCCTCCTCAAAGCTTTGTTAAGGCACACGAGAAGAGGTGGTGATCACAGGCAGCCCACGTGGTTTCACCAAGGGCAGATCACACCTGAACAATCTGGTGGCCTACTATGTTGGTGTGACGACATCAGTGGACAAAGGAAGGGCAACTGATGTCACCTACCCAAACTTGTGCAAGGCTTTTGACTTGGTCCCACACCACATCCTCATCTCATGGATTTGAAGGCTGGGCTACTAAGTGGATAAAGAACTGGTTGAACGGTCCTAGCCAGAGGGTTGTCAACAGCTCTACTTCCAGGTGGAGGCAGGTAACAAGTGGTAGACCCCCAGGTGTACCTTCAGCAAGGACACAAAGCTGAGTGCAGCTGATAGATCAGAAGGAATACCATCCAGAGGGAACTGGACATGCTCAAAAAGTGGGCACACAAGAAACTAACAAGATTTAAGAAGGCTGAGTGCAAGGTATCGCATTTGGGTTAAGGCAATCCCAACTACAAGTACCGACTGGGAAAAGAACTCGTTAAGAGCACCCCTGCAGAGAAGGACTTGGGGTCCTGCTGAATGAAGAACTGGACGTAAACCAACAGCGTGCTCTTGCAGCCCAGAAGGCCAACAGTATCCAAAAGATGGGTGCCAGCAGGGAAGGAATTCTCTCTCTATTCTGCCCTCGTAAGGCTCCATCTACTGTACTATGTCCAAGGCTGGGGCCCCCAGAACAAGAACGATACAGAGTTGTCGGCACAAGTACAGAGCAGGACCACAGCAATCAAAGGACCTCTCCTATGAAGAAAGGTTGAGTTGAGGGATTTTGGTTAGCCTCCAGAACAGAATGCTCTGGGGAGACCTGGTAGCAGCCTTCCAGTACTTGAAGGGTGCTTACAAGGAGGGGGGTCTTTTTACAAAGTCCAGCAGTGATAATACACAGGGGAAGGGCGTTAAGAGTTAGGTTAGATGTTAGGAAGATTTTTTACTCACGGTAGTGAGGCGCTGGAACAAGTTGCCCAAAGAGGTTGTGACTACCCTATCTCTGGAGGCATTCAATGCCAGTCTGGATAGGATCCTGGGCAGTCTGATCTAGTGGTTGGCAGCCTTGCCTGTGACAAGGGGACTGGAACTAGATGATCTTCAAAGTCCCTTCCAACCTCAGCTATTCTACGACTCTCCCAAAAACGAGGTATAGTCAGTAGGAGTCAGGAAGTAATGTAAGTGGGAACTTATCCAGCAGTTCCCAAACTCAGCAACAAACACACCGCATTCTTCAGCAGTCAGCCTGATGTAGGCAAGAAGAGAACGCTTACATACCACTTGCACAACTGCATGTTCTTTACCTACTTTTATTCCAACTGAAGCATTTCTTATCTACAAACACAGCTGCACTTACAAGGTCTCAAGGATTAACACTAAATCTTTTTTTTTTTTTTTTTCCTTTTTGAAGTAGATTCTAGCTTGGAGAGGAGGGAGAAAGGAACACCTCTAGGTCAAAGAGGAACTTCAGAAGGTCTGCATTGCAATTCTCACCATGACTTGCAGCTCTATCAACTGTTTTTCTGTTCTAACCGCAGCCGAGCACCACAACAGCACAGCCCCATACAAGCCCACATTCACGGGAAGAGAAGCAGTTAAAGCACTTATCCGAGGGCTGAGCACGCGCCTCCCTGAGCAATCCCGCGGGTGCAGGGGCTCGGCTCCAGCCCGTCCCAGCGGCGGCGGCTACCGGCGTTTGGCAACGACCGAGACGCCGCCCGGGTAAAGCGGCTGGAAGTACAGCATCCGCCGCACTTCGGGGAACAAGCGGCAGCGCGACGTCCAGCAGAGAAAGGAAGAAGGGAGAACAAAACAAAACACCGACAGCCAGAACGCGGCAGCCTCGATTCTCCCGGAAAAGCCGGCGGGCTGCGGCGGAGCCAGGACCCCCCGCGCTCGTCCCGCTCCGGGGAAGTCAGCCCGGGGGGCCCACGCCGCGCGGCCGCTCCCTGCCCGGCGGGGCTGGGCGGCTGCAGCCTTTACCCTCCGCCCTCCCCCCGCCGCCGCCCCGCACCCCCGCCCCGCTCACCGGCCGTCTCCTCCGCCGCCGCCGCCGGCGCCCCCGCCACGCCGTTCAGGTAGAGGATGGAGAGCAGGTGGGGCTGCGTCTTCTCCAGGGCCACCCGCAGGTCCTGGAAGTGGTCCCGCTCTTTGGCCAGCAGCAATGCGATCAGCAGCTCGGCCTTGCCGCCGCCCGCCGCCTCCAGGTCGCGCAGGTCGCGGGGACCGAGAGCGCCGGCGGCCTCCAGCAGCTCCACCACCTTGTCCACCTCGGTCATGGCCTGCGCCAGGCTCTGCCGGCACTGCGCGAGCAGCTCCTTGTGCTTCGGCTCCATGGCCGCCGACGGACAAACTTCGGCCCCCGGCCCCACCGCTCGACCGCCGCCGGCCGCCCCGCTCCGGTAGGGGCACCACCGGGGCGATCGCCGTGCCACTCCGACCGGGGACCGGGCCGCCCTCTGCCTCCTCCTCCCGCCGCGGGCTGCCGACCGCCGCTCTCCCCTCGGGCGCTCGGTGCGGAGAGCCCGCGACGGGGCTGCTCCTCGTCCTCCTCCAGCCGGCGCCGCGCTCTCCTTCCCGGCGGCCAAACAACTTTCTCCTCCTCCTTCTCTCTGCCGGCGCCCCCCACCCCGCGGGGCGGCTCAGCCAACTTCTCTCCTGCGCTCGCTGCAGGCCGCGGGGCGAGGAGGAGGGGTGGGGGGAGACGGCCTCAGCTGCAGGCGCCTCCTTTCATTCGCGGCGGCGCGCAGCCATATTGGTCGCGCACGGCGGCCGCCTGCGCCCAGACGGTGCCGCGGCGGCGCATGGCACGGCCTGGCCCGCCCCGCTCCGCACCTCCCGCCGCCGGCAGCGAAACGCGGAGCCCTCTGCCCCAGCCGCGCTCCGCCCGACACTTAGCGGCTCCCGCCGGCGGGGTGTGTGTGTGCGGGGGGGGGGAAGGCGGCTGGGGAGGCGGGGCACGGTGGCCCTCGGAAGGGCCCGAGCTTCGGGTCGGTGGAGGCGAGCGGCGGGCAGCGGGCAGGGTTTAAGTGGCGGGGTAGATCAAGTCAGTGAAGGGGCCGGCATCCCGCCAGCTCCGCTCGTCCCGCAGCGGAGCGGCGGAGAGACAAAGGCCCCGCGGGGCGGTGCTGCTCGGCGGCGGGGAGCGCGCCGCCATCTCCCGGAGGCGCGGCCCTGGGAGCGGGGCCTGGCGGCGGCACCGTCCCGAGCTGAGAAGGGACGGCGTGCCAACAAAAAGACCGAGGCTCGTCTGACCTGACAGAAACGCCGCAAAAGTGGCAGACCGCCGGGAGTTCTGTCCGCCAGGAGTTACAGAAATGGGCGTTTCAAATAAAAGATGGACGTATTAGAGACGGGTGTCGGCTCGTCTTCCACAAAGCGTGATTTTGGCCGTTCAGCGAACAACTGGATACCTAGTAACTTACCAATGGAACACAATAGCCCTGTTCTCAGCAGCTGCGGGATGCAGTAGCTTGGCAAATAAAAAAAGAGTAACAATGCGTGTATGAAGGCGAGCAGCATGCCCGCGTTCCTGCTCTGAACAGCATCTGAATCCCGAACGACCAGGGAGCAGGCTGCAGAGTGACCACGTCCACTTCAATCTGAAATTCACGTTTTTTCTTAAGGACCCTCACTGGGTAGGCATGCAAAGGTAGCAGTGCCAACCAAGGGTTGTGTCATCTACTTTGCATCCAGCAGCAGTTGGGTGAGCTGGAGGTGTCCTGGACCAACACCTGGGTGCTGTGCGTAGTGCCCACAGAACTACAGTGGGGAAGCTCATCCCGTTTTCTGTGAGCATGCTGGCTGAGAGTATCCAGGTTTGATGCTGTGTATCAAGTCACATTATGCAGTTCAACAGATGATGATAATGTCTTTCATACGTGTAAACAGCCTTGGTTTATGTGCATAACCGTGATACCAATTCCAGCATGATTCATTGTGATTACAACGTGAAGGTGCCTGGGGATTTTTCTCTGGAAGGTCATTATTCAAAGCAGTGCCTCTCAATATTTGCTAGTATGCTATGGGTTTGAAACAAGTTGTTTTCACATTTATCCCTTGTTGCTTATGCTTTCACAGATTCCTTTCTTCTAATTCTGCATCCCAGGTTTTCTTAGCGAGATGTTTATAGGCTACACGTGCAGAGATCAGCATCGCTGGCTAACAGCTGGTGTTGTAATTCCTGCAAACTGCATTATTCCAAGGCCATTTGATTTTATCTGAAAACATGCCTATTTCGCTTCAGCAAACTGGGCAAACTAGTCAGCAACGCAGTGGTACATTCCAGGAATACTAGTTAATGCTGGTGTACACAGCTTGTTTTCAGCTCTGCAAAAAGAAACAAGCCATCCAGAGCAGAACCACCAGGGAGGTGAACACAGAGGCCAGCGCAGGTATAGGTCTTGTTTTCTTCTAGCAGTTGGCAACCCTGCCTGCAGCAGAGGAATGGGAACTAGGTAATCTTTGAGGTCCCTTCCAGCCCTAGGCATTCTATGATTCTTTGATTTTTATGATAAACTTTTTCCTCATATCCATTCTAAATCTCACCTCTTTTAGATTAAAAACATTTCCACTTGTCCTATCACAAAATATATAGCCAAAAGTCTTTGTTCTTTCTTACAGCCTCCCTTCAGATACTGAAAGGCTGCTATCAGGTCTCCTTGAAGTATTTTCTTCTCCAGGCTGAACAGCCCGAGCTCTCTCAGCCCATCCTGCTAGGGGAGGTGTTCCATTCCTTGATGGTATAGGCATATGTGTTATATTTGAAGGTTCAAACTATGAAACATGCAGTGTGAAGTGATCAAAATTTGGATTGTTCCAGAATGTGCAACTCTATTAATGAGAAAAGAAAGAAGCAAAATCAGTTTTCAAGGAAACCTCCTCCAAAGTCCTCACAAAGAAAAATAAAATGGAGGGAAAAACTCTCTCTGGTTTCCCTGCCAAGTTATCTGGGATAAATTGTGGAAGAGATCTAAGTCACAGATCTTTGCCTGAAACTCCAAGTCTATGACTTGCACAGAATAGTCAAGAATTTTCTAACATTTGGTAACACAAGCATGGGTTTTTGTTTATTTATTTTGTTTTCTTTTTTAAAGCAAGAAAAAGGAAAGTTGTTTTTTTAAAATTAATTAAAATATGCTCTGTAATAAAAAGCTCTGCCATCCTGTGTGCTTGTATAAAATTGAACCCAAAACTGCTTGACAAATTAACAGGAAAAGATCATTAGGTTTTCTAAGCTGTATCTTGTAAAGCCAGACTACTGGAGACATGTGCTTAGGCCAGCAGAGAAAAGCCGTGACTTTCAGAGATGATGTTAGGGTAGCAAAACTTTCAGTCAGAACTAGGAGAATTATTATTTTGAAATCATTAAGTTAAGCTAAAAGATAAGGCGTAGAAACAGTGTCTTGTAGTAGGCTGTCCAACAGTTAGTCATACCAGCACGTGTGACACGTTCAGGATTTATTTATTCTTGATTTGCCCATGCAGTTTGAGAAACATTTAGGGAACAGGATATCATATAGAAGAAGAAATGGGGTTAATATTATAATTCATTTTTTTTTTTTTTAATCAGAAAGAAATGGAAGAACACTAGTGTTGCCTTGCAGAATCAGAGTACTCAAAATACAGAGTTTGAAAAACCAAATGGGTGTCTACTTGGTAAATCTGCCCTTGTGAAACCTCCCACCGTAAATTTACAATGGGGACAGCAAAGCACTTTTAAGCCCTTATCTTGTAGAATTTTCTGTCAGGAGGATGGCATCATCAACACAAGCAATTAGGTTTCAGCAACTTACAGTTGTGCAGCTGAGGACGATTTTTGTTTTTATTCCATGTAACTGCAGCATCTGGAATTCCATCAAACGTCCCAAAATATAATACATCATATTTATATATTGTATTTATATTGAATATATAGGTATGCATTTAGGAAGCCTTCAAAAATATTAAGCTCAGAGTAAAGAACAGCAGGAGCAGGACTCAACGTTTAGGACAGGAAGAGTTTGTTCCCGTAATTCCCATTGCAACTTCGTTATCATGCAATCATTATCATGCCTGCGTATGCAAACTCAGTATGTTTCCTGAAATGAAATGTTGCGTCATACAATTGAATTAGAATCTGAAAAGAGATTGAAGCTGCTGCAACATAGCACAGCTCTCACTGTGAAAGTGAATTCTCCATACAGATCAGATAACTCTAGTCTGAAGCTGATGTGGTTCTGAGCATCATGACTACTGTATGGAAAAGGGATAGAGGAAAACAAAAGCTGACGAGAGAGACAAAACAGCAGAAAAGAAAATCCTACCTGTTTTCAAGATGGATTTCTTTGCAATCATATAAAACACTGCACCTGCAATGGCAGAGACTGTACCAGTGAACGTTTTATTTTGCCATTTCTCTGTTTTCCAAAGCCATTAGGCAGTGAGATTTATACTCTACGTCAGTGATCCACATACTGAGTGACACTATTGTCTATTTTAGCTTGGGATTTTCTGCTTAAGACACCCTCTAGAAACATCTGGGCTTTAAAACAGATTTCTTATACTCATTTTAATAGGCCTTATGATAGTCTTCAGTGTAAAAAGTACCTGTCACTCAGTCTCAGGTACTTCATCCCTCTCTGCAGCTACCTGCTACTGCTGCCTCCATCCCAGCAGTAGCCCCGCTGCTATAATTTCACTGGCAAATCACCTCCTCAATCGCTTCAGTGTGAACTGTCAGAAAGTCTAATGCCCCTAAGCAGACGATTTTCCTTAAGACTAGAAATTTTTTATTATATTTAAATACACAGGAAGCATTTTATTTCCTTTCTATTTTCAGAGCCCTTAGGATTCAGGTCTTCAAGCTTCATTGGCAGTCACATAAGCTAGAGGCATAGTTTTGCAATGAAAGCTAAGCTTCTCATGCAGCCATGTGACTCAAGCACCTAGGGCTTAGAGAAAAATATTGAGAGCTACAGCCTGTTAATGGAAGCTGACAACACTGTGTGGAGCCTGGGAAGGAAGATGATTAGATATTCTCCAAGCAGGAGAAATAAAAGTTGTTATCGCAGTGAGATTAGAGCAGACAGAGCAAAGTAAACAAGGACTTTGTAATAGGTACTATATGGAACAATAGCAGCTGAGCAGATCTCAACAGAATTGTATTGTTTTGGGCGGATATAATTGAGAGACAATAAATTAGCACTCTGAGAATAGGAAGATGCAGGTTCACTGGTCCAGAGGATCAGAAGATCTCACTGACCCACAGAAAAGGCAAAGATGTGGAGGTGCACATGTAGCTCAAGCTACATGTCAGCAGCACTGAGGGCACTGTGCTGCCCACAGGCACCGCACTCTGGCTCCAGGGAGCTGCTAGGGGCTCACAGCCTACGGGGGCTATCTATCTTCCTAAACATGAGTGACTGTGGGCTACAGGAAGCAGTCTGGCCCTTCTTCAGAGAACTGCTGTGGAGTACAGCATGAGGGGAAGGAAACCAAAGGATGGCGTTGCTTTTTCTGTATCCTTAACAGTATATCAAGTGGTTTCATCCTGCATTGCCTGGGGCAGCGTTCTTTGGCCTCTTCCCACTCTGGGCAGGAATTGAACTGCTAATTCAGAGAAAAATGAAGAAGAAGGGGTGAAATGAGGGGTTTTACAGATACATAAGCTGGAGGAGACAGACCAGGGAGTGTGATCCCCCTCTGATAAATGAGGACAGAGAACTGTCTTCTTCTTCAAATGTGGAAAAGGCTGAGGTGCTCAATAAGTGCTTTGCCTCAGTCTTCACTGGTGGTCAGGCTCCTCATGTCTGCCAGGACACTGAAACTCTTGGTGTGGGTGAGAGAAGTAGATTCCGTCCCACTGTAACAGTGGAACAGGTCTAAGCCCTCCTCACGAAACTGAATGGGTCTAAGTCCATGATGTGTATCATGGGATGATATACATTCCAGGGTTCTGAGAGAGCTAGCTGATATGGTTGCCAAGCTGCACTCCATCATATCTGAAAAATCATGTCTGTTGGCTAAAATCCCTAATGACTGGAAAAAGAGAAACTTTACTCCCATTTTTAAGAAAGGGAGAAAGGATGTCTTGGGAACTACAAGCCAGTGAGCCTCATCTCTGTGTCTGGGAAAATCATGGAGCAGATCCTCCTGGTTACCATGTTAAATCACATACAAGATAAAGAGGTGATCTGAGACAGCCAGGGTGGCTTCACCAAGGGCAGATCTTGCCTGACCAATCTGGTGGCCTTCTATGATGGAGTGATGGCATCAGTGGACAGGGGAAGGGCGATGGACATCATCTACCCGTAATTCTGCAAAGCCTTTGATATGTTCCCTCACCACATTCTTCTATCTAAACTGTAGAGGTATGGATTTGAGAGATACACTGTTTGATGGATTAAGAACTGGTTGGCTGGTCACAGCCAAAGGGTTTTGATCAGAAGTTCTATGTCTAGGTAGAGGCCAGTCATGACTAGGGTCCCCCAAGGGTCAGTCTTGGGAACCAGTGCTCTTCAACATCTTTATCAATGACACAAATGATGGAATTGAGCACACCATTAGCAAGTTTGCAGATGACCCCCAGTTGAGCAGTGCAGTCCATACACTGGAGGAAAGGGAAGCCATCCAGAGGGATCTGGACAGGCTGGAGAAGTGGGCCTGTATGAACCTATTGAGGTTCAACAAGGCCAAGTGCGAGGTGTTGCACTTGGGCTGGGGCAATCCCAGGTATTTACACAGACTGGGGGAAAAACTCCTGGAGAGCGGCCCTGCGGAAAAGGACTTAGGGGCCCTGGTGGATGAGAAGCTGGACATGAGCCAGCAGTGCACACTTGCAGCCCAGAAGACCAACTAATCCTGGGCTGCATAAAAAAAGGGGTGACCAGAAGGGAGAGGGAGGTAATTGTCCCCCTCTACTCAGCTCTTGTGAGGCCCCATCTGGATTATTGTGTCCAGGCCTGGGGCACAAGAAAGATGCAGGGCTCTTGGAACACATCTAGAGAAGGGCCACTAAGATGACCAGAGGGCTGAAGCACCTCTCCTGTGAAGAAAGGTTGAGGGAACCGGGCTTGTTTATCCTGGAGAAAACTCCAGGGAGACCTCCATTGTGGCCTTCCAATACCTGAAGGGAATGCGTAAACAGGAAGGGGAATGACTTCTTACATGGGTTGAGAGTGATAGGACAAAGGGAATAGTTTTAAACTAAGACAGAGGAAATCTAGGTTAGATGTTAGGAGGAAACTTTTAACTCAGAGGGTGGTAATGCACTGGAACAGGTTGCCCAGAGAAGTTGTGGATGCCTCATCTCTGGTGAGAATCAAGGCAAGGCTAGATGTAGCTGTGGGCAGCTTGGTCTAGTGGTTGGTGATCCTGCCCATGGCAGGAGGGTTGAAACCAGATGATCTTTGAGGCCCTTTTAAACCTAAGCCGTTCTATGGTAAGATCAGCTTTCTCAGTCAGCTTCCGTAGAAACAAACCACTCTGTCTGCTGAAGGCTTTTAATATTTCTGAGGCCAGTGAAAAAGCAGAAGCAAATCAAAATCATGTTTTACTTCAACAAGTAAAATTTCCCATTTAAAACCTGAAGCACTGCAGATCCACATGACAATTCTCCATGGCTGTAAGAACTTCATCTAACTTTGGGAAGGATGCACCAGAATGCACCTTTCAAGTACAAGCCTGCCTAGAACAAAACTGAGGACAACAGGATTTTCTATAGAAGCCTGGGCTAACTTTCACATACTTAACGTCATCAGGAAATCTTAGAGTCCTTTTTAAAGGCTGTTGCTTGCAATTTGCTGGTTGTTTCATTTCTAAGTCAATTTTCAGCTGAAATCAATACTGGCTATTTGTGCCATTTATTTTTGCTTTTAACTCCCCATTAGTGTGGAAAAAAATAAATGCATGCCCTCAGCATCGCTGGGAAATGTCTATGAATTAGTAATGCACAAGCTGAGAATTTGTAAGAAAAATTCAGCCGAATGTAGACAGCTGTAATAGCAAGAACCATCAGTAAATCTCTGCTCTGTTTCAAGATCTTTGTTCTTCTGTCAAATCTTCTTGGCTATTGGAGCAATGAATGTTTTAAAGCGGTTCTGGAGCTAAAAGGAGTCTGCCCATTGATTTTGAAGAGCTTTGGTTCAGTTATCCCACTCGTTATCCATCAAAATATACGCATTCCATTCTACCAGTAGAAAATGTAATAAGTTAAAAAAAAAAAAAAAGCTAAACGGGGGAAATGGAAGTTGTTGTGACAGGATATAACTCCTGTCAGACATTAGCCTGATGAGTATAGAAAGAAAAACCACTGTGCCTAGCAGGCAGAATTGACAAAGCAGAGATTTAGAAGGACTTATAATGCAGAACGCTTGCAGAGCCATATCGGAAACATTGCCTGAGAAGCAGGATGATGCTGGGCAATGTGGGGCAGTGCTTCAACTGCAGGTTGGCTGGGGTCAAAGCTAGGCTTGAAGAAAAAGGTTCCTGCTGCTGATTAGAAGCCAGTAATACTTGAAAGCATGAGGATGTTCCAGATGTCACTATTCCAAGTCCAAAGAGATAGCTGTGGAAATTGAGACAGCTATGCATGCAACTTAGGCTCTCCAGTGTTCTCTAGTTTCTGTGCAACGGCTGAACATTCACATGATTTATCTAGGCAAACACTGTAGCAATTCCACAGAGGTGCAATTTGAAAATAAATCTTTACTTTTAAAATTGCAGCATATTCTTTGTGGGGCTGAGAATAATGTTGAACTTGTACAACTTTCTACTTTCATCTTTGCTCAGACTGCTGTCACAGCAAAGACTGGAGCGTTCTGCACTACAAAAACTCTGGACTTCCGGAAAGTCAACTCTGAAAACAGTAACCCATGAAACCAAATAACTCTCATGTCACACTCCAATTCTGAAGGGAAAAGGAACACGGTGCCGACCAGCCACCATGCTTTGGCTGGGATGGAAAACCCATCAGTCATTTCCAGAATGGAATCACATCTCTGCTTGGCACAGCAGCAGCTCCGTTACCAAATTCATGAGTTTTGGTCATTTAGATTAAAGTAAGGTATGTATCCCCAGCACAGCTGTATTCCCCCACCCAAGATAACTTAAAAATTAAAAATGTAACAGTTAGATTCATAACTATTTTTTCAAAGAAAAGTGCCATAAAAGTAGTTTAAATTACTTATATAAATATACTGTATTTTTATATATAACATATATTAATGTACTTAAATTATTTTAGATGTCAAATTGCATCTGATTTGAACAATATTTGTGCCAAATCCTCTATTTTTGGAAGGGAATCAACATGTTGAGCTATAAGTCAGAGCATCTGCCATTATAGATTTCTCACTGGGTAGCTGGTAAAAAAAAAAAAAAAAAAAAAAAAAAAAAAATATATATATATATATATATATATATATATATATATATATATCCTTGTTCAATACCGTTCTATTAAAAAGAAAAACAATCCCACACCTCACACAAAATGGAAAAGATCATGTAGACAGCATCCCAAAATAAGCAGAAGCATCTGAGCTGGAGTCCTGAGCAGCCTGTGAAGCTTTAAGAAGGATTTGGATTAAAATGCTCCTTCCCAGATCAAGTCCACAGCAGTGTTGCTCAGAAAAATGTTGCAAGACTGCTTGAAATGTAGAGGTGCCTTAACCAGAGAGGGATTGATGAATATACATTTATAAAGCATATATCAAAGCTCATCCAGTTGTGCTGAGTTAGAGAGAGTTCTTTAATTGGTTTCCAGGGGACTCAGATTAAGCTCCCACTTGGTAATGAAAATACTGTGCAAAAGAATAACTGAAATGAGAAGCCTCCAACTCTGCTAGAGATATTCTGCAAAGAATAAATACACCTCACCAGCAAGGCAAGCCAAATATTATCCTTTAAAGTGTGAGCTATTTGTACTATTAGAACTTCCTCCTTTCACTCACCTCTTAGGCTGCCATAAAGGTTGAATCTTCCTGCCAATATTCCATTACATTGTTTTGCAGCAGAGGGGCAGTCTGACACAATCTGATATGGAAGTGTGTTCGAAGCAAAGGTGTGGAACTGAATTCCTCACCCACTGACATTCATCTGAATGTTCAGCTGAATGTTTCTGGGGACCCAACAGTGGATGTGAGCACAGTGAGGTGGTGAGCGATGCATTTCAGCAGTGGTGACAGTGACAGTGGCTCACCACCACTTGTGCAGGCTTCTACAGGTGCAGTATGCAGGCTTCTGCTCATCACTGGTGAATATGCATCACGAATGGTGGTGGCTGTGTTGAAAAATGGTGTTTTGAAGCTGAGAATTTGCTTTATCAAGTAGTGTTATTGTGCTCTGTCTGTTGCAGTTGACGTGGAAATAAATAGGAGGCATTCCTTTCAGAGTGACCCACGTACAGAGAGCCTACAGAGTTCCCAATGTCACACAAGTGTACAGCAGGAGCAGCTGATCCTAAACGTGCCTGTCACCACGCTCCTGCACTGAGCATCTCTTCTTATTCTCAATAGAATACATGCAAACACAGAAAGTGAAACATCTGTGCTGGGCACATGGGAAGGAACAAAAGCAGGCCGGAGAGAAAAGTGGAAAATTAAGCAGATGAAGAATTTTCAGTGATGACAGAAAGCCCCATCTAGCAGCGATGCACTTCATTTCAGTTCAGAGCACAAATACTTTTCCTTACATAACAAGGTCATCAGCTCAGAAGTTATTTGACCATAATGCTAATTTTGATGGCAGTACGTTTCCACATCCAGATGTGCTGAGGAAGTGTTTTTTCCTTGAGTGGTTTAATTATCCTCTAGGCAAGGGTTCACAGCAACCTCGCATGGCTGAGCTGAAGCCAGCCAGTGGCACACGATGGTTGACATAGCACTGCTGCAGGGAGGCAGTGTCACCAGCAGTGACAGTCACTGGGGCCCAGAAGGGAAAAACAAGGACAGGAAGAAAATGAATAAATGTAAAAGGAAACTAGAAAATGCACCGCAGTGGCACGAGTCAGAAAAATTAAGTATCTTCTTTAAACTGAAGTATAAAGAAAGTCTCTGATTGAACTGGAAAATATATTTGTATGAGCATAAAACCTGGAAGATTTGCTTACGGCAAAAAGACTTGTGGAATTTCCAAGGTACCCCTGTATACGCAGCAAACTCTTTAACATCACTGCACTAGCAAAGTGCAGGGGGTCACGTAGCAAGCAGCGAGGCATGTCCTTCCCTTAGGGTGCGCATGAAGAAGATTCTCTGCTCTCTTTACCCTTCAGCAGTAACACTGTGAATCATCCTGGGTCAAAAGGATCCCCTACCTGTGTCCACAGGTCACTTCATTCTTCAGAAAATGACTTGAGGAAACAACTCTGCTACGAAGTAACAGAAAAAGGCAGCATCATAGGAATAGAAACAGGGATGAATCACACCATGCCGCTAACCAGTACTTCTCAGAAGTGAGCACAACACCAGTAACAAATCAAGAACTTTGAAGTTTAACGTATGCCTAATGCTGGCACTTCCTAGGACCACTGAAGTTTACCTCAGTGCAGTCTCACTATTTCGCATTTCTTGGCAATTTTCTATTTGTTGATTTGTTTTACTTTTAAAACTTGCACAAAGTAACCTTTATAAAAAGGGTGTTAGCAGATAAAATTTCTATATGTATGGAAATACTAACCAACCATCACCCACTTCCACAGGAAGGAGAAAAAAATACCTACAGTAAATAATTCAGTTTACACAAGAGCTTCATCTGTGTTTCCCAATGTCTCCAGTTGACAAAATACGGGTGAGCACGGAGGTGAAATGAACCTGGTTCAGTGTTCTCCAGCTTTCAGCAGAAAATGGAAGCCACTCACAGAGGCTGCACACCCTCCAGTCTTTTACCTATGTACTAGGACTTGTCAACATTCCTCAATGGTAGTAAACGTTCATTGCAAACACAGAATCACAGAAGCAGTTGGGTTGGAAGGGATCCTTAAAGGCTATCGAGTCCAACTCCCCTGCATTAAACAGGGACATGTGCAGCTCAATTGGGTTGCTCTGAATCCTGTAGAGCCTGACCTTGGATGGCTGCAAGGGCATGGCATCCATCGCCTCCCTGGACAGTCTGTTCCAGTGCCTCACCGCTATTATCATAAAATAAAATTCCTCGCATCCAACCAAATGAAAGTTTGAAACCACTTCCCGTCGTCCTGTCACAAACAGACTCTGCTAAAGACCTTCACAGATGTCATAGCTTGTCTTCTACTGGGAGAAGCACAACCACTAGCAAATTAACTGATGACATTTCCATATCTTGGCCTAGCAGCAGGAGTTACATAATATTTAAAAGCCCTCAAATAGGGATTTTCCAGGAATGCTTGTGACCTAACCAGAGTTATCAACACCAGATTCCTAATTGCTCCCCTTTCATACATTCGTATATCATCATCTGCATGGACTGTACCAGAATTCAGTATGCAGAGTTTTTACACTTAACTACAGTACATCACTGTAACTCAACAGCTGTGTTATTGTACAGTTGACTGAATGACTACTATTACCAGATTGTACGATAACTGAAGGAAAATAACTCAGTTACTACTCACTATTAGTAATCACCTAATGACTGAATGATGATTTAACTATCAGTTGTCACAGTCTGATCTCCGGTAAAAATGATAAAATCTTTATTCTGAGAAACACACGTTCTTTTTCTACCATTTCCATTGCTTCACTAGGACTGCTTCTAGAGATTACTAACATTTATGTGCCACTTCACCTAGTTGGCATGTCTCTCCCAAAACAGACACGAACTTCCACTCTATTTTCATACTCTTGTTATTTTTGCTTTTTTTTACTTTTCTTCCTTCTATGCTCAACAAACAGAGAAACAACCCTATTCCCATGCTATGTCAATTACACATACCATCATTTCTTCCAGAAGCAAAAACAAATACTCCGATCTTGCAGGCTTAAACTCAAAAGACAGACTCTATGGATTAAGAAACATCTTCAAGCATTTGATGAATTCAGAGGCTTTATATTAGGGCTGTTCCGAAGAACTCCTAATTATGCTGGCCCATGACGTCAGAGATGGATATTTGCAGTATGACAGTAGAGGCTGAACCTTCCCAACAATCTTCTGTTATATTTTGCTGCCATGTGACAGATGGCAGCAGTGGGCAGTCTGACACAACAGTGCCTGATAAGCACAGAATAAGCAAAGGTGTGGAACGGAATTCCTCCATGCGGAAAAAAATGGCACCCATTGACATAAATTGGCCCTTGCTGAATGTTTCTGGAGACCAAGCAGTGGATGTCAGCACAGTGAGGAGGTGGGTGGTGGAATGGTGACAGCAAAATGAAAGACAAGCCATGTTCCCAAAGGCCACGCACAGCTGTCACACCACAAAATGCAAAGCATTTCAATCAGCTTATCTGCACACATTGGATAATGGTGGTGATAATACTGAAAAATGATGCTTTTTGCAGCTGAAAATTTCCTCTACCAAACAGTGTCATTGTGCTCACTGTAGCTAATGCTTCCACAGAAATAAAGAGGAAGCATTACTTTCAGAGCAATCTATGCATACAGCTATACCCCATTATTATGAACGAATGAAATGTGGTTAGGACAATACTGTATTCAAAGATGATCATGGTCAACAGAATTCTGAAGCATAGACTAAATTCTTGTTCAAAAGATCCCTGTGAACTAAGTTACACAGCTGAAAGTCACACAGAAAGCTACACTTTGCAGCCTGCAGGCAGTAGAAGGGGAAGCCACCCTTCACATGGTTTGCTGTTTTCAATTTTGAGTACAGCAGATCACCTGTTTCATATTATCTTCAGTCTTAGACATTGGTATCTTGCATCTCTCAGCATTGCCTTCAAGCATTATTAATCCAGCTTTGCTTTGGAGCCCTGCAGCAGCTGCAGAATGCGAGATGATACCCAATGAGCTGCCAGAACTGCATGCTTCAGAGAAGCTCTTGGAGCTATTATTTAAACATTCATTATAGACAAATGCAGATTGTAACAATCAATTATTTTTTGAGCAAGATGGGGCAAAAGATAAGCAAGTCCTTACCGATTCATGAAAAAAGTGCATCAGGACTGTTTTCTCTCTCCTCTACCTTTCTTCCTCATACACCAATTTTGACAGGCTACCTTCCTTCTCACAGTTGTATTTTAACTCCAACATTGAAAAAAAAAAAACAACAACAACAAAACAAACCTTTCTTAATCAAAAATAAAGAATTGCAATTCAAATCTCTGTTTTCCAAAACCAGTATGGAATGCGACCTAGCCACACTTGACAGAATGCTTTCAAGTTTTCACTTTATTAGCTACAGGAAACCTTAACTTTCACAAGCACTAGCATACTGAAGTAGCAGGGCTGGTTGGTTTTATTTTGCTCTTTCAGATTGTCCTGTGAGATTCGGATCTTTATTCAAATAATAGTCAAGATAAATTGGCTCTGCAATTACATCAATGCTGTAACCACATCTAAGTGACCTATAAAGTATTTGTGCATTAAAGCATTAATATATTTTTTCTAATTTGATCTCTCTTAATTTTTCTGTTCTTAGGGAATAGAAAATCCTACGCAAATTTTTATTTCGTTATTTCTTCCCGCTCTGCATTTTGATTACAGATTTTTCCAGGTCTAAATGCATAGTTTTAGCTAATCCTTTCAAAGACACAATATTTATAAGTTATATTCTTTCCAGAAGAATTTAGGCACTTAAGTAGATACTACTGAAATCTTTGTCGTTTGCTATGAATTTCTAAAGACATTCCTGTCTGCAAGCAGTGATTACCAATGCTACTGCAGAACTGCCTGTTGCAATGGCTCTTTGAGCCACTGTTTCTCTTCCTTTGAGGACACGGCATAGATCCCAAACTGCCATCACTTCAGAAGTACAACAGTAGTACATGAAACCCTCATTGATGCCTCCTCCCAGCTACCAGAAACTTCTTTTTAGGAAAACTCAGTAATTGTCAACTGTCTTAACTAAGCCGATGGGAGAGAGAGAGAGGGTCAGGTCACCCATAAATCAATTATGCACAAATTATAATGCATCAATAAACAAACACAAGGTTTACATTATAATCTCTGCCTCTTTTTATTGTCATACTGAAGGCAATGATAACAGATGTAATTTACTGAATACTTAAGGCATACAAAAGAGTAAAGCCACCATTTCAATATCTGCATTTGACCACATTTACAGAAGAAAGCTAGGTGGCCACTCATACCAATGCAAGCCTCACACAATCAAAACTGCAGAAGAATCTTCAAAAAGTACACAAAAAAAAAAAAGGCCAAGCTCTTTGATTGCAGTTTTGCATGACAAAGTGAAGTACTTACCCACAGGAAAGCTTGACTGTCTTGCTCTACATTTGGCCCCTACCTGTGTTACACTTGCATCTTTAAAAAGAAATAGGTAGACTTCTATACAGACAAATTGTTAAATGGCAATCTCGCAGAGATCGCAAAGAAAACCTTAATTTATTCCAAATTCTTTAACTGTTAAAAGAGAGAGACAGCAAAATACATACAGCTTTCATAGCAGGTACCAAATGCATTACATTCCAAATCTTTACCCTGTCAAAATCTAGACAAAATACCCCAGTACTACATAAAAAAGAAAAATTACAGAAACATTTGAGAGCGGACAGGAACACTGAATTTTCTGTTGGGTCTTCTCTGCACAGTACATGAATTAAAGAAAAAAGAAGAACCTAATAACAGAACCCTCAATTTAAAACAACAGTTTTTACTTTCTGGTTAAGTAGCACTACACTTTTCTTTTGATTGCCACGTTAAGACAAACTGCAGCACAAACTCATTCATTTTTAAATGCTGGACTATTTGGCTGCCTCCTCCTATTTTAAGAGTCTACATCTTCCGTTTCTCTCTCTACTTTTCTTGATTGATGTTATGTGTACGCGTCATATCCAAGTACTGCTGACAAGAGAAAGAACCAAGACTATTTCCCTCCACAGCACTAAAGTAAGTTTAAACATGCTACACTGAAATCATTTACAATATGTATTCACTCTGAAAACTAGACTAATAGGCTAAAGATAAAACACTTTCATCAAATTATTTCATGTCCATGTATGAAAGCAGCTTCCTTTCTTTTTCCACTTTATGTATCTAAAAGAAATTAAGTTGTTCAGATGACACTGCTTGCTTATGAAACTCCCAAAAGACAGCTGTAAGTTACAGACTCCAGCAGTGTAACAAGTGCTATATTATGAAAATTTATAGTTCTTCATGTTCTAATAATCACAGTCTCGAAAATTAGACTCTTTTACAATCTGCCACTTCTTGTAACTACGTCCTGAAGTACAATCCTGGGGAAGAAAACCATTTCCTGGATAATAACTTTGGGCAAATGAAAAATACTGGAAAAAAAAAAAAAAAAAGCAAACTAAGAACAAATATTTCAGATGCTTCAGATAGCACTCCTGAAGTTAACACAGGATGAATGAAATCAGGAACCTGGTTCTATTTTTCTTCAAGTCCCTCTTCTTAAGAGATAATGACCTCGGCTGCTTCTGTTAAAATGTAATTTCCAAATGGACAGCGTGCAAGCTTACAGAATACTTCAGGAAGTTTTTTTTTTTGTCAAGTGTGAATATATCTGTCTAATACCGAATTAAGAACTTTCACACATTTACAGCAATGAAAGTACCTAAAAACTAAGCAAGCTATCAGGATGCACAAATTTCAAACACTTACAAATTACAGAAATATATTGTTTTATGACTAATGTTTACTCTTCACTCCCATCTGTAGGCAGTATTACAGTTTCATAAAGTATACTACTTTCATAGCCATCAGTTGCTCAAAGTTTCCTTCAGCCTCTAGAATAGCCTAGTTCTCAGGAAATAATGAGCAAGTTGTGGAGTTACTTGTGGAGTTACTTTCCCCAAACATTTGTAGCTTTACTATGAGGTTTTAGCAATACTATTCGCTTACAAGAAGCTTGCACTGCCTACAGAACCACAAAGCATGGCAACAGTAGCTTTGACACTTGAGATCCACCCACACAGAGCACATAACTTCCAAGTGCAGCACTTCCTTTCCTACAGCACCATGTTTTGACATGCTTTTCAATGTTTGCTCAGCCCTGCCACAAGAGTACCCGAAGCAGAATTATTTCTCATAGTTTCAGTAATCTAGATATAAATCACTTCTTAAAAAAATCTGAACAACAACAAAAAAATACTCTCTCTGATGTTGTAACATGTATGTTATACTCTGAACACTTTATTTTTACTTCACAGGCAGCAGGAATTGCATGCCAAAAATTCAGAACTTTGCTTGCAATGGTGAAGAAACAAATTCAGTTCCTATATGAACTAGCAGCAACTAGCCTGGGAAGTAATTCCCAGAAGGTAATAACTACTTCAAGTCATTCCAAAGCATGTTTCTATTTTTATTATTTGTACCATGGAAAATTCGAGCACGCAAAGAAAACCACCAGCTGAAATACACTTTACGTTTATTTCTACTCTCTGGTACAGAGAAATCTCTCCTTTAAGGAGTCCGTACAAGCAACAGATGGTAAATAATTAGGCAATTCTTTTGCTACTATTTCACTTACCAATTCAGTTATTGAGACACACAGAACGGGTAATACACATTCCTTATGCCATTTCTTATTTTTCTACCTTGTATTATGCCCAAATGTTATGTTACAAGGGGGATATGAAACTCATTATCATCAAATATCAGAGGCCTCCTAGGAGGGGTTGATTCTTTGTCTGCTTTGTGTAAAAGCTTAAAAAGTCCCGTTCCAATATTCATTGGAATTCCCATGATGATGCACTCAGAAACACCTAGAGGGGGAAAAAAAAAATAACACGCTGAACATCTGAAGAATAAAGATATAGATAAAAAGTAATTGCTTTAACTTGTCCACTCTGAACATATCACCTACCAAATCTCCTTGAACCTCACATATGTAGTAAAGAGAAATGGGTTTTTGTAAGTTAAATGTTACGGTTATCAGAATGTTAGATCATTATCTCATTCAACAGGTGTTACTTAAGTTCTAGATAGGTAAAAATTCAACCTAACTTAAACACCGCCTCTACCAATGACGTCACCAGAAGCTTTGTTTTTGAGAAGATGCATTCCACTTGGTGCCAACACCAGTAGTTGCACAGCAAAGTAACTTTATACTCATTTTCTGAGTCAGAGCAAATAATGCAGCCAAATCTGGTCAAGTTCTCTTCAAACATCTGCAATTCCCCAGTGAAAGAGGTACATTCACTTCTTTAGTTTGCTATTTTTATTCAGTGCATTTTCTTAATTCAGAAATTGCTCGAAGTTCAAACCAAGATTTGGTCCATCTGCTTCATTTTTCTTTGCTACTAAGTTTTCACAGCAAGTGCGCTGATATTTCATACACTCTGATATACTCACTTTTTCTAAAGAGCATGCCATATTAAAAGTAAACGGTCAGATACCAATGTTTTTATCTCTTCAGACTTCTAATCCAAAACAACACTTTCACATGCTCTCAGGAATATGAAAATATTACCCCTCATGTATGTGTTACAAAACAACAAAGCAAGCTAAGACAAACAACAAGAACAGTCCTATAGCAGTAAAAAAACAGTGTATTTGAATGAACAACCTGGGCTGAAGACTGATTTCCTTAAAATTCTGGCAAGATTTGATTGATATTTTTTATGATTCTTTTTCGATACAGCAGTATTTTCTGCTCAAATATTTCTTCTGTATGTGACTACTGTCAGATGCTGCAAAAGGAGGTGGGAGAAAGGGCTCCTGGTTGTTTAAATTCAAGTATTGCTAGGGGAGAATGATTCCCAAAATCTAAATGCTGTTTCCATGGTTTAGGAGTTGGATCTGCTTGAAAGGTTCTTATGCAAAACCAGGAAAGCTTTATTTCATTAGGTTTTAGAAAGGTATTTCCTTTATACATTCTAACATTTATGCTGTAAGGGCTGTTCAAAGAAGTAGGCCTAAATGTACAGTAAGTAACACCTAAGATTTCTGTTATGCATAAGATTTTGAAGTGCATAATGCTGGAAACTACGTAGTAAAAATCATATGTGTTCATCTTAATATATAGTATATATGCTCTGCCCACTAAAAGGTGGCATCAGCAACGCTCAGAAAAAAAGTGCTTGTCTTTTTTTTTTGTGTAAAGCATCAAATCAGCTGTTCCTCGTTTTCTCAGTTGAAAAAAGGCAAGAGTTCCAGGAGCCACATGGCCCAAAACTACATCCACGCATTCTGTAGAAGCACTGATTTGAAATGCCATTCAGTTCAGCAGCTATAGTCGATATTGGGCACGTACTCATTTTTCTTGCCAGTTTAATTTTTCCTGCTCTGGAGATGTAAAAATGTGATTGTTTTCAAAGCAATTCAAAGAGATAACTAGTGATGACCAAGTCAGGCAGTTGTACAGCAATTTTTCTTACAAGCAAGCCAGCAAGATCACTTCAGTTTGGGGAGACAGGCAACAATTTTCAGTTTTGTCCATTCTGTTTACATATTGGATCCAAAATATTTATGTAAAAGGCAACATGAAAAGGTCTTCAGTTTCCACATCATTCAAAACAAGATTTTACTATCTCACAGGGAATTCTGAGAAAATTCTTTCACTACTGTCCAGTGTGGAATCGGTCTGCCTCAGTATTTTTGCTTTAGTTCTGGACAGAATTTTTAAGAAATTACTAAAATCCCACTCATGTGGAATGATGAACAGCCAGAAATAGTCAGAGTTCTTAAAATGCATATGGGTAACATAAAGGTTTCTAATAGATATCACTGATTCTAAAAAGATTCTGTCTACAAAACACTGAGCAAAACAGACTATGCCTTTTAAGACCATCTCAAAATACACACAAGGCAGTAAATCTTGATGTACCATGCTTGTTTTATTATACTTCATGAGCACTCTAATGAAGAGGTACAGTTCCTGGATGATAGGCCTTAAAGGCATGATGAAGAGGGTAAAACCTGAGGCCCCTCCTTTTCTCAATTTAATAGAAAATCCACATAAGTAAATGTCCTCCTTAAGAAATGTAAGACAAATATTCCACTGACTGCAATAAGAAGCCCAGAAACACCCACCACACTTCTAGAATCAAGAAGTATGGATTAGTCTAAGACCTGAAGTTTCTGACACCTAAGTTGAGCTTAAAAACAACAAAAAGTCTAATATACTTTGAAGAGGTTTACAGCTGCGGGATGAGGACCACAAACTACAACAGGATTTGCAATACCTACCACAAACAGAATCCTTCTGTCCAAAGTAGGCAGCATCAAAGAGATGGTCTGCAGTCTTTTCAAAAGAAGCCAGCATCAACACACTTTCCTTCATTTTTGCCAGTCCAAACCTAGTAATGCCCAGTACTTCACCCTTGATTGATGGAGAAACCCAAAGAAAGCAGCTCAACATCAGTTAGACACAGTAAAGAAGAAAATCAAGTGAACAACAAAAAATTAATTCTTTTATGGAACAAGTACATGAGGCAAGTAGTACATAAAGTATTATCTACTACATAGCACTTTCATAACATGCTTCTTCACAGCTAAGCATCTTGAAGTTCAGCAGTTCTATAGTAACAAGTACTTAAACCAAAAGATATTACTCATGCACTACGGAAACAGACGAACTCTTAAGATACTTCGTGACACAAGAATATTGAAACAAGAACGAAAGAAACAGATACCAGAAAAACACACAAATAAGCTAACTGCAGAGCTACAAACTTCTGTGGTGTCTCAGAGTGCTATAGAAGCACTATACTGAAACTACTGCCTATTGTCTAGAGATAAATCTGACTTCAGCTGCCAGAAAGCAACAGAGCATGTTAAATATTGAAAAAAAAATGAATCTCCAGTTTAAAAAGTCAAATGTTTGCTTTACTATCTTTGTGTATTTCTGCCTCTGTTTCTATCAAACAACACAATTATGACAGACTGTGCGGTTCTGTGGTGAAAGAATACAGTTTTTGGGCTCCAAGCATGCAAAGTGCTGCACTTCAATGTCCTTTTTCCTCATTGTGCATCAGCTCTGCACAGCCAGCCCTGGCGACTGCCTTAGCTCACTACAACAATGCCCTACAGTTTGGGGGAGAAGCCTGAACCCCTTCATCCATTTTCCCCAGATCAAACCCCTAGAGCTCTGGCAGGCAACAGTGGAAAAATCTGACTTCACTAAGTGGACTCAAATACATCTGAAAAAACATTCTGATTTAACTTTTTTTTTTTTTTGGCCTTCACATCCAATAGAGTTTTTTTTTTTTTTTTAATAAAAAGTTCTGGAAGCTTCTTGAAACTCTAAATGTAATCTGATTCTACTTGTAATGTCTATTCTTTGACTCCTATACATAGTGCAGCTGCTATGAACCACACCCTAAGTAGTTTTCTGCACAGCAAGCTTTAAGTTGCATGCATGATTACCCAAAACAGTTGATTTTCATTCTGCTATTTTTAAGCTTTTGATTTCCAGTAGGAAATTATGATTCTCTAGTCACAGTATCAACATCTTCAATCAAAACAGAACTTTCACCCACTCCCAATGATGCAGCCACTTTTGTTTGACACACAATCAGTCAATAATATTTAGTCTGTCCAAGTAACAATTCTTTAAACTTATAACTGATTTCTATCTCCCCAGCTGACTCGCAGTCACCAATGATGGTAAAATTAATTAGTTTAAGCAGGGCAATGTTAGACACAGAAGATTAAAAAGCAACGTACAAACCTTGTAAGTCATAAGATCAGACAGCAACATAACATGCCTCCTGTCAATGCTCATACCGTGGTTCACCATCGTATACTGAATCTCATTGATAATGGTGGTTCGAGCAGCTTCAATTCCTAGTGTTTTCTCTACCTACAAGAAAGATTATGTAGAATTAATGAATAACCTTAGATATCTTTCTGGAAAAAAATACAATCCGATGTCGGTTAATACTGACATTAACTATATTTTGCACACCTCTAGTTTAAAAATATTTTAGAAAAAGCTTTGAAGCAAACTGTGATGCCAATCAAATTATCCTTGTGTTAATACATCCTGATAACTATTAGTGAAATCAGGCTTGATTATAAATAAATTGCAGCATCTGAGCATAAAAAAAGAAGCACTAATAATAAAGATGCTATTATAAAAACAAAACCAAAGCACTACCATACCCACTTGCACATTACCTCATAAGTGTTGTTAGAGGATGTTTTTGTTCCTTTCACTCCATGAGTAGCCATAACAGCTCGCAGGTTATCACCTTCAACTAAAAGTTTGTACTTTTCCTTGCCACTTTGTTCATCAATATGGATAACAGCTCGGGAAACCTCTGGTATACCTTGCACTACAACCTGCACAAGACAAAAACGTGAATGATTTAGGTGCCTGCAGAAATGCAGTATAAAAGAGAAACCCTAACCAGAACTTAAACTTATTTTCAAACGTCAGCCTTTGCAGCAGACAATAAATTTAAACATATACAGAATGAAAATTTGTGCTCTTAAATACATCAGTGCAATATGACATTCACACCGAACCAGTAACCTTACTCACTAACTGTATTTTCTATTTTATGCCATCACACATTCTCACATTCAGACCTGTCTCTCTGAATGGTAGATCTACACAACTGAAAGAGCATCCAGCCAACGTAAAACTTCTTAGTATTTTTAACAGTCAAAGTATCCAGTCTCCTCACAAAGCTGCAAGAACATCAGTGGTAATGAAAATACCAAGGCTACAGTTTTCTTTATAGAGATTACTAACAGAATCTTAGTTTTAGTGGTATAGCAGCAGTATCAAAATCAAAAGTTCTGTACTCAGAACTCAACTGTGTCAATATCAAAAAGAACTATTTCATATTCCCCCTAAAATATCCATATTATTATTACAGAATATCTCCCACAGAAACACAAAACAGAGCCTTAGTTTTAACCTTTGGCAGTTCTTCTTTCAGGGACTGCAGTACATAATACATGGAACTCTTGCTATTTTCACGAGGCGTCACACATACAACTGCTTCTCCATGGACCGCAACATCACCAGGCTTCACTCTGAGTTTAGATATGCAAATGGAGTAGCGCACAGTCTCTGCATTCACCTGTGACAAGAGTCAGTCAGCAAACATCTGAATATCTCAACATTCGTAAATCTGCTCGCAGACATGCAGCAGCCAAGATTCCTGCTTGACCAACAGAAAAACAAAAAGTGAAATGCAAAAAAAGCAAAACAAAAAAGCCCCTAAAGTTACTCTTTCAAATTACGTGATACACCAAACTATGCTGAAAATATACACAGGCCTAAAGTACCTAATGATGGAAAAAAAATTAATATTCATGCACTGAGAATGACATCAAGAAATGAATTTACATTCTCGTTTCCAAACAACAAAAATTATCCACTTCACTAGTAAAAATGGCAAAAGATATTCGGTGGCTGTATTACATCCTTTGTTCACTTTGTATTTCCCCGTTCATAGACTTTACATTCTTCCTTCCAATTTTTTTTCTGTGAAATAATTAGGACACCCTCTGGTACCTTTCCAAAGCATGTTTTGATTAAGAACTGAAAAACCCACCTCTAATCTGAGTAGTCTAATGCGCTCCAAAGACAGCTTCACTAGGATGAAGCAATCATCTGGAAGAAACACTTCTTCAATATATTCTGATATCTTGAAGAGATGAAGGTGAAATAGTTAGCAAATAAGAATGGTTAAAATACTTTATAGTAATTGGCTAACATTTTTATTTAAGACACTACCAATAATACAATTTTTCCTACCTCTCCTAACAAAGTTTTCTCAATTCTTCCTTTAACCAGACGGGCAAAATCAGGATCATCATCTTTGTCCAACTGTGCTGTTATAATAGGTGTGCTACAAAGAATAAACACAGAAGAAAACAGAGACAAATTTGCTAAACTAGCTTAGAGATGGCAACGTGAATTACAGCTCAGAAACCCTACCTAAGAGTAACATTTAAGA
Source organism: Oreortyx pictus (assembly GCA_036925125.1). Lineage (NCBI taxonomy): Eukaryota > Metazoa > Chordata > Aves > Galliformes > Odontophoridae > Oreortyx > Oreortyx pictus. Next base: position 13,750,978 of record JAUPFR010000008.1, on the reverse strand, counting down.
ACATAAAAAGACCTTGAGATTCCTCAGACACATTTAAGAATATTCACATACTTTATGTTGGTAAAAATTAAGCAAGCACAAAAGAGACTATGATAACATAAAAGTTAGTATTTTGATGGCCTACACTAGTACTATTTAAGAATAATGTCAAGGATATACAGGTACCTTTAGCTATCACTACACACTAGAAAGTTTCACAATATGATAGACGCCAACAGAATATTAAACTTGAGTAAAAAATTTGTCTCATTTAATTTTCAAAACAAAATCATAAAACTATTCTATTTTCTGCCTTTAACTCATCACTTAGTTGCATAGACATTAGATTCTTCATGCTTGGGTATTCTATTCAGTACTGCCTAGTATATTACTTACAACAGGGAAATGCTATCACTACATATTTTTCCATCAGATTTCATTTAGAGAGGGAATTAAAAATAAATGTTAGCACCTAATTGCTTTTGAAGCATTAATAATTTCCTTGATTCTTGGCACACCCAAAGTAATGTTCATTGAAGCAACTCCAGCAAAATGGAAAGTCTTCAGAGTCATCTGTGTGCCAGGCTCACCAATACTCTGTGCACAAAGAGCTCCTACTGCAGAGCCAGGCTCCATCTGTGCCCTGAGAAAGAAAAAAATTGTCTCATAGAAACAAAGAAAGAAACACAGATTCAGTGAAGCAGTGAGGCTATCCTATACAAGCAAAAATAAACTGTTCTGATAGATTTAATAAAAGCTTATTACTTATGGAATGTTTTTTTGGTTGCTTGTTTTGTTTCTAAATAAAAAAAAAAACAAAAAACAATAGGAGAGGTTAAAAGCTGACCAATGCACAAAGACAGTAGATCTAATCTAAGATGCATTACCACACATACATTCCACAGCCTAATGCTAACATCCATAACAGAAAACAAAATACTTGCCCCTCATCCCCAAAACTATCCAGCAGTACATTCTAGAATCCCCATTCAGGTAAGTCCCCAACCAGTATTTTCAAAATTCTCCTTCATATTTTTGAGCAGAAGACATCTTCAGTAAGAATTCAATAAATTACTAGGCATACTACTTCTAAACGGAGCAAAATCCAGACATTAATCCCTCCTTGACCTCAACTTTATAAAACTCAGACTTGCTTCTCCATACTGCATTTAATGGGAGCATTCCATATTTGTCCCCTTCTGAAACGTACGTACTTGAAGTACTGGTTGTCATAACATGACAGAAGATGAAGCTGACTGCAGTACACCATGCAATCTCAAAACTGTTAATTCTCCCCTACAATTTTACTTCAGTCCTGCAGTTAATATTCTTAAGCTCATGAAGCATGATGTCACTAAATCTTCATGTTTAAGAACACAAGACATATCTTAAGATTATGAAAGTAATCAAATTACAACAACAACAAAAAATCAAACAAAATGGGCGCCACCAACTACTGCATACCAGTGAGCAAATCTCAGGAGACTGGAGACCTTTAAGTAAATGAGGTAATTCTTAAAGGATAGTAAGAGATGCAAATGTCCACACTACTACTTTATTGTAACAAAGAACAACAACAACAAAAAAAATCTTCCAAACAGTCCATAATAGATTCAAGAATATGTTAGTACAAAAAGTGACTTAGCTCTCCATAGACATCTTAGATCAATATAAACCATCAACACTGTTATCATCTGAAACTGACTTATTCATCTACTACCTCTCACAGACCCTTTGGAGGCAACAATCTCTTGCAATCAGGAAGAAGGGAACATGTCTATCAGTGGATGTAAAATTGTTTGTGTTTAAATAATATCCACTCCCACCCAGAACAAATTGGTTTTGGCTTATAGGAGAATCTGCTATCAAAACAGGATCTGTGGACATATCTGGTAATTAGCAACAGAAGAATACTGTGCCTTCAGATATCCCAGAATCATAGTGATTGGAAGGGACCTCTGGAAAGCTGAAGTCCAAATCCCCTGTTGAAGCTCAGTAAGTTGCACAGGAAAGCATCCCAGTAGTTTTGATCATGACCAGAGAAGAAAGATCCCACAACCTCTCTGGGCAGGCTGTTCCAGTACTCTATCGCCCTCAAAATAAGTTTTATTCTCATGTTCAGATGGAACTTCCTGTTTGTGGCTCAGTGCTCCTTGCTGTGTCACTGGGCAACACTGAAAAATTGCTAACCCCATGCAGTTGACACCCATCATTCGAATATTTAAAACTGTTGACAAGATTCCCTCTCAGTCTTTCTTCTCTTCTCCAGGCTGAACAGCCCCAAGTCTAAGTCTTTCCTTATAAGTCTTCTCCCTCATGAGGGAGATGCTCCAGGCCCCCAGTCATCTTTGCAGCCTTCCTGCTACAGTAAGTACTATGACTCCTATTATTTCAGAAGAAATATGCATGAGTACAAGCAGCTAGATTTTTCTGGTCAAATCTCCTAATGTAAGAATTAAGGAATATAAAATATGAAGTATTTTTCTGCAGTGTAAGAGGAAACCAAATGAGTCTTCTAACAAAAGAATCTGATTAGACAAAGATAAAAACTGTCTCTGTCAAATCTCAGGAATCACAAAAGGTTCAACAAGAAACCCACTTGTAGGTGCTAATACTTTTATTTACACCCTGCCTTCTTCTGGCAATTTTTATTGAGGTCATAGAGGCCAATTACTTATTTGTGTCACAGTCACAACAAAATCGATAGAGTAAAATAGCAAAATGTTGTATTTGGCATTTGAGTTACTCCTAGTTGTCAAAAGATGAAAAAAATACTTCATTGGTTAAATAAATGAGAGAAAATAACAAGCCAAACATTTACCTCATGTATTTGTCTCTACACGTCTCTAGAAACTTCTCTAGTTGTGTTGGAGTAATCCTATCCAACTGATATAAAACCTGTGGCTGAAAAGAGAATAGGACAGTTGAAAAGGAAAGAGCTTATAAAGACTTAAAATAACAACATAATTAACCCACTGAAACTATTTACCTCTGTTGTGCCATTGTCATTGATACCATACTTGTCCCTAGTTTTTTTTATCTTCTCAGAAACACCCTTGATGAATTTTTTGATTTCCTGAAATTACATGGAAACAACAATGAGCAAAGACATGTTCCTCATATTGAAATCTTCAGCCACTTGCTTAGGGATCCAAATGAAATGTTTACAACAATAAATTAACTGCACGGTATGAAGAGAGAAACATTAAAACTAAACACAATAAAACTTAACGAATCAAATTCACTTTTGTGAATTAGTGGCAGCAAATGGAGGAATATGGTCCACACTGAATAAAAGCATCCTTCCTGAGCACACACTGGAAACAAGATACTTGACAGTGGTTCATTCTTCCTTCCTACTCACCACTCACTGAAACCCTTCTTCTTCAGTCAAACATGTCATGAAAAAGAAAAGAAACTCCCTCAAGAATCTTAATTTTCTTACTATACTGACAAAAAAACCATTCTCACTCATTTCTCAGTAATCAAAATAAATAAAAAGGGAAAGACTTCAGCAAGAGAGGTATGAAAAGGATTCTGATAAAAATGGTCCAGAGTTTCAAAGACATACTTGATCTGGGGTGGGGGGTGAATCTGAAAAAAAAAAAAAAAGTCAAATACAAAAAAAGCAGCCCCTCAAAACTGATAGGAATATGCCAATCTGTTGCATAGTTCAGATCATTTCTTTATGCTGTGGGGAGGTCTTGCAAGAGCAAAATACACTAACACATAAACCAGTCACTTTCTTATTAGGCTTACCCAGAGGTAGCTATAATAGCTTTCATTGGAATGTCAACTGAAATAATACTGTTTTAAAAAATCCAGTACTTCTATTGAACATCATTCAGGTATTATGCTTTGGATGTATGTAGGAAACATGAGGTCCACAAATGAACTTTTCCATCAAAGTGGACTCGGGGCAAGTCATTACCCTAACAGCTCATCAAAACCAAAATGTATACAACAAAAATAAAAACGAAGAGGAAATCCTTTCCGTTCACTTTAACAATGATTTAAGCAAGCCTCTACACAAAAGCAAAAAATTGATTTTTAGAATCTATTTAAACCCCTTTACCCTAACAACCCTGCCTGCCAACCAGAATGATTATGTAGCGTCACTACTGGACTCCTTCCAATAACTGCAGTAGCTGGGCACTGAAAATTCCTTGCAAAGTGTAGTAAATATTTGAGTAGCTGCCCTATTTTTTTTTTTAATGACTCCATTCATAGATCACTATCAAAACACTCCTATTACATACTAACAGAATCCTCAGATTCTCAAAACAGTAACATTCTCACTGACATTCCAAGTGCCTGCAGACAGTTATGTTCTGTGACAATTAGAACAAAGATCAAATGAAGGAAATGACAACAGAAGTGTGCTGCTGAAACGGATGCTTTATGTTGTTTTTCATTTGGATGACACAGGTTGCATTCATACATTTCTGCCTCTTTTGCCCTGCAATAAATCATCATTCACAAATGAAATACCGTGCCATTTCAAATAATTTTGATCACTAAACCTTCAGATAAAATCGATACATTTAATTTTCTAAATAAGTTTAAAGTAATAATGCAGCATTGGAAAGATTAATCTTTTTATTGGTCAGATTAAAAAGAAACACTACCACAGGACTTGAAGATGACTCAAAACACCTGATCTGGAGAAAAAACACTAAAGAGGTGCTTTAGAAGTAATTCTACCTTGAAATACACTTCACTTGTGGAAGGGCAAAAAGGGAATTAAGAATATATATCAACTTCTCCCCCTACAACACCACAGGATAAGCTCTTCTGGTTTGTTTGTTTGTTTGTTTCACTCTCCTATAACAAGGGGATAGGAATAATAATAGTAACAAGCACGAGAACAAGAGAGGCTGTCATACTGACTGAAGAATCAGTCATGTGGTCACATAGAGAAAGTCTGCAACAGGAAAAGACATAACATCAAAGCAGCAGAGGGCAGCAAATAGCATTGTGGCCAATTTCATTGCCAACTTTTACTTTTTGACAGTCTCAAAGTAGTAAAATACACATATATTTAGTTATTTTTCATCATCTAACATTATAACCATTGTCATATACACAGTTCTGTATTTTAAATAACGTAACATTTGAATACCTTTTACTTCCATGTACTGGAACAAAACAAGAATGATGAGAAATTTAATGAAAAGAACTCTTCAGAGTTTTGTCTTATCAAAACAATTGTTTCATGCAGAATTAATACAGAAAAGTGATTACTCTCAGCTTTCCAGTTCATCTAAACTACAGATTAGTTCAGGCTACAAATAAAATGGAAAGGTAGTGACTCTTCTCAAGTTTGTCCCTGTTTATTATTGAATTATCATCTTGAACATGATACTCCATAAGCACACGAATGCAGGTCCCAAAAGCAAGCTCAAAAAGTCATCTTTTTTATGCAGTCCAAACCTATAAGTCTTTTAGTCAGGACACATTTAAAAACAAAAACAAAACCAAGAAAACAAAAACAAAAAAAACAAACCACACTAAAACAATTCAGTAAGTTTCTATAATAGCTGACACTTTGTTAAAATAGTCTACAAAGCCTGGTCACTCAGGTATTGAAATCATTTTTCTCAACGCTTACATGAGGAGAAGTATTTACGTATGTTAAGTACAGCTAATATAGGAATTCTCACAGTTGGGAAGCCCACTGAAATACAAAGTGATTCAGCAGGAAGCCATTCAAAGACAGTCACACCCATTAGGTAAGCTCTGTATGTTCCACTGACTGTCTAAGCCTTTTCTGTATTTGTACCACACCTCCCCGTGTTTATCTTTCATCACCTTCACAAAAAAAGAAAATTTTATTGACAAAAAGAAAAAAAAAAAAAGATTGGGAAGGTTTCCTCATTTCCATATGAAGAAAATTTCCCTTCTGCTGTATTTTAATACAATTAAACTTGTTTGTATTAAAATGTTAAGTCATGCTGAAAACTGGTCCAGACAACAATGCAGTTTTTCCATCAGTTGATCTCCCTCTAGTGAGGGCAGAGTGCAAGCTGAGTGAACACAGCCTGCCTGAAACAGGTCATTTAGATATCCCGCTTTCTAGACTGGAGTAGATAAGCTTATTATGATAACCTCCCTGTAAAATAACAGACGTAAGAAAAAGCAGAGGAAGGGACAAGAAACGATCAAAAAATCTTTGTTAATATTAATACGAATGGAAAGAACAAATTCTAGAAAGAAAAGTTATGAACCAAAAGAAAGCCACAGACTACTAAAAAAATCTTACTGCAGTGATGAACTCATTTGTCATGGTTCTCATCATTAAAAAAAATACTTGGTTAAATTATTGCAATGGACACCTAGATTAGACTTTAACAAGCAGTAATGTATATATGCTACTCAGTTCCTTTAGCACTATACACACATCTTCAGCTAAAAGCACTACCATTAATGCCCACACAGCGCACACACATGCTACAATTACCTCATTATATTTTTCATAACCTGTTTCAGTTAATGTCTTCAAGGACGAACAGAAAAGGAAAAGAAATAAGAAAAAGTAACAGTATTTGAAACTCAAAATCAAAAGTGAAGCTCATCATTGTCAAGATTATGTAAATGTAACATTTCAAAAGGACAAATATAGTTAACTTTTACCAATATGATTAAAAATGAATCACACCTCAAAAAGAACAGCTTCATCTGTGAACATTGGCATACTTCATTTTTATCTCTTACAGGTGCAGTTGAGATTTAGTGTATTTCAACCATAGATATAAATGATTTTTCTACTCTGCTCTAGCAACGCACATCATGTTGCTTACCAGTTTTGTTACCTCTTAGAGCTCTAAAGTACTTAGTTCGATCAGAAAGAAAAACCCTTCAAAACTAGGTTACTAAATTCACATTGTTGTCATCACTGCCAGAAATCAGAAGGTTCATCGAGGTTTTATATACACACAGTCAGTTTATTTCTACAGTTTTTAATCACCGTTTCCTAAAAGAGTCTCAAGTAGGATACTCTCAAGTTTTCAAATACTCAATGCTCTTTAAAACAAATAGTTTACATTTACTCATCCTTGAAAGACATGCAAGTATTTCCCAGAAGATAAAGCCATATTGAGCAAAGTGCTTGTATTGCTGAAGTTTTCTAGCTGGGTTAGTATTTAAGGAGAGCAAAATAAAAAGGCATAAGGATATAGTTTATCGAAGGAAGACAAGCAGATACCTAAAAGCAGTTCTTCAAAAGGTCAATAATATCAAAACAAATGCATGAAACAGATAAAATAATTCTAATATGGAATAGGTAAGAATTATTTGATTTCTGAAATCCCAGAGAAAGCACATTACTGTACCATGGTGCTATAAGCGGAAATTCCAGCAACATACCTCAAATCAGATAAATTATAACTTATACTCAAAAATCACTAACTTATGTTACTATAGCGTGAACAACTACCATATTAAGAACTACTTGTCCTACCTCCCCACCTCTAAAATTCATGTATTACTGAGCAAACTACTATCCCTATTTCTAATGCATAAAATTCAGCCATTGCTCCTATAGACTGATAGAAGTATTTTTTTTTTTTTGTTTCCTTGATTTATAAGTTAAGGTCAATAACAGCACAATAAGAAACCAACATAGTGATGTTACCTGTAGAAAACTGTCTTGGCAGCAAAGAAAGTCATTCTTCTTCATGATAGATTCAGATGTTAACACCAAATCATTTTTACTAAGGGCTGGTTCACTTCTGCATGGATATACAGCCTTAAGAGAAAAAACAACAAAAAATCTTCACGTAAAAGAAATTTCATTGTAGAGTCATAGTATATGTCTCTACATATGCATACATATGCAACAGATTAACAGTATCCTTTAGTATTCTTTCAATTCAGTGATGTTGGACTACTGTGAAAAGGCAGTCCACACATACTTGTGTTGAAGTAAAAAGTATACAGATCCAGATTCCTAATTCTATCATTTTATTACACTCAGATTACAGAAACCTGGTCAATTATTTCAGCAAAAGGCTTTATGTATGTTGTGGGGGAAAAAAGCAAAATCAAAGATAAACAATACTGCTCTCAAACATCACAATTCCAAAGTTACTCAACAAAATCTTAGGATGATCTAAGAAGTAATTCAACACAACAAAAAGTCTTGATTTAATTAAGAATTACTATGTATAATTCAAATCCAGCATAGTATCTGACTGAATTAGTAGTAACTTCACTACCATTTGGTATTATATATACACCCATGTACATATGAATACTGCTTTTCACTGCTCAAACACTTTGGTTCCAGTTGCTCTGTTCTAATGTGGAACATATGTATAACCCTTAGCATACATATGCTGAAAAACACTGATCAAGGCTACCAAAAAGTTGATTTAAATTCTTTAATTCAAACAATGCTCTGCATAATTTCTTTCTTCCCACAGCTTAATAGCCTTTCCACTTGGAACAAAACGTCAGTAATCCTTACTCTGATATTGTCCAGGACTCGCTTGAATTCCAGTGGTTCATCCTTCCCTTCCATTGCTGCAGGATCCAAGCCATCTCCTCCATAAATAAACTGAATAATATCACCAGTAGAACTTCTGACTGTCAAATCATACTGTGAACAAAGATCTTCAAGGGATTTTACCAGCCGTCTCTGAGGAAAAAAATGCATCAAAGATAAAACGGGATTGTTTCATTGGTGGGCACTATAAAAATTACAGAAAACTGAGTCAGAAAGAACATTTAAAATTGGCTCTCATGCCTGCTCTATCAAGCCACACGATCACCCAGACCTTCCCCTTAGCATGAGATGGCAGTAACAAAATTTAAAGCCACAATACAATTTTGTCATTGTTTCCTATACTACAGACTTCTTTAATAGGTTACTGCAGTCCAGCATTTAAGTCCAAAGACTATTTGTGGTTATTTGTAAAAAATAAAAATTCAAAGTCATGTATTCTTCTAGTCAGGTTTGTTTCTCAAGCAATATTAACTTTGCATACAGCAAGAAAACCAGTCAACAGTTACTTCCACTAATTAAAAAAACCAATTAGCTCATCCAACCATCAAAGCCAGTAGTTGCCATCCTTCCATCATTGTTAGCTAGCTATTGTCTCTTACACAGATTCATTTTCTGGAAGTTCATATCTCTACAGCCTGCCACCTAAAGAGGACAGATACTAAAAGAAAGGTTTAGACACATGTCATCTAGACATCTTATAGATGCATTTTCTGTTTCTCATCGTCAAAAAAAAAATCAAATCTGAAAAAGCATCCAATAACAAAAATCACAAAACCATGACAAGCTCAAAGTTACATTATGATATCTGGGCAAAACTTATAGCACCTGGAAAGCAGTCCTCAATAAATTACCTAGAATAAGGGCTTTTATCACCTATATTCAAAAGAAACCAGTTTAACACAAGCACATTACTACGGTATTGCTTGAGGTCTCTCACAAGCTTCACACCTACCAGAGAGCAGAGCAAAATCTACTTCTCAATATAAACTATTATTACATTAAACACATCACACAATAAATAAAACTACACAAAACACGTGCACTGCCCCCTGCCCCAGTAGTTATTAAAGAACTAGCTCCCTCTGGAAAGATTGATGAAGTTCCCACTCCACTGACAGCTACCTGCATATATCCAGTTTCGGCTGTTTTTACAGCAGTATCAACCAGACCTTCTCGACCAGCCATAGTGTGAAAAAAAAACTCAGTGGGAGTCAACCCGGAATAGAAGCTGTTGGCAACAAAGCCTTTTGCTGCTGGAAGCTACAGGAAAGAACAGAAAGAAGTTGAAATACAATTAATATTCTTTACATAAGTAACAGAAAAAGATAGTCAGTTGATAAGCATAGAACAATCTGTCTCAGTTGCTTTTAGCTCTGAAATTTAACCCTCACTTAGTTTTTCCAAACTACTAAACCAGATTTTAGTTCTCTTTTTTAGTCCTGCCATGCCTCTAGCCACTCTTGTGAACACTACTACAACTTCTAACAAGTCTATTTCACTTGAAAGTAAAATTGAAAGGATGATACAAACATTCATGCTGAAGACCAAAGAATCCAGAAAAAAAATACGGAGATAAGTACAAAATGAATTTGAATTTTTCATCCTTACATAACCCAATAAGTTTCTTTTTACTTCTTGAATTTATTCAGGAGATAGAAGATGTTATGTTGCAGAATTCAGAAATTGAAATTTGGACTTGAATGACAGATGTAAGTGTTATGTTTATCATCTGACCCTTGAGTTAAATCCATTAGCAAGATTCATGATTGGTATAAGGAACTTTCTCTATTGATCATTAAATTTCAGATGAGCAGTTATGAAAAAACAAATCATGAATCACATTGTTTGCATTAACAAGTGCATGATTCCTCATTGCCCCGTGTACAAAGCATCCAATGATATGCAATTACAAAAAGATGTACTATTACAAAAATAAAAAAAAACAACAGACCCCAGAATGTTTTTTCTGGCACGTTTCACTGACTGATATTACACCCAAAAGCTGTACTGAAAACTCTTTGTCAGTGAAACAGACAGCAAGACAAATATGCAAATCATTTTCAAACTCTAAGAACTAAAAAAATGCATCAGACAGCTTAAGTTACTAAACTAGAGGTTTACCATGGAAAACAGCAAGGCCTACCTGTAAATATTCAGGGTAATTAAATGTCCCACAGCAATTCACAATACTAAGTCCCATATTACATTCAAAACAACTCTATATCTTTTTATTTCTTTACTGTGCACCTTTCTTAATAAGTTTTAACTTAAACTTCTTTTGCTTTTCTTTACAGTGCATTGTACACGTTCAGAATGTACCTTAGAATGCTTCTCAAAATGAGGCAAAGATCTGTTTTCAAATCCATCAGGAACTCGGGACCCACTAATAGCCTGCTGACCTACACAGGCAATCATCTGGGATATATTAATGAAGGAGCCTGAAAAGGAAAAAAAAAAAAGTCACTTGCAAAAGAGTAATATCAGCACTCTGACAGAGCTACCTTCATTTCTATGAAGACAGCTAACAATTCTGTGTTTTCTTTGAGTCATGAACATTCATGATACCTTATACTATATCCTGTTCTGCATTATGGATTCTGATTTATAAAATCCACGATTCTAGCCTAAATATTCTGATTCCCAATTTCTCCAAAAAGCATATTTCAGCATATATTTTAAATGAAGGGTTAAGAGTTGACTGTGATTTCTACAACAAATTAAAACTCAGAATGAATAAGCTTTATTTGTGTCGTGAAAGCAACCTTTTGTCATTTCTGATTTTCAAGAAATCAAGTATCTCTATCACATGGAAAAATCAGCCAGAAATGAAGTGGAAGGTACAACAAAAATCTCTGTATGAATGAATTCGAGTCTAAAGAACAAGTTCCAGTAGGATGCTTTTCAACTAGTACAAAAAAAATAAAAGATACAGTAAATAGTTCACCAACTCACTTTCAGCCAACAAGCAACTACTGAGAGGAGTCACTCCAAATTTGTAAGATGTGAAGTTAGTACTTGCATAACTGTTCGGATAAAATATGCCATTATGACAAAACAAATAATTTTGAGAACAGATGGAATTAGCAAACTAATTCTGGAAGTCAGCTATCCCTACCTTTAGAACCACAGAGAGCCATGATAAGGGGACTGTTGCTCTTGTCCAGCTCTCTGAGACAGGCACTGCCAGCATGATCTCGGATAACAGAGAGTTCTTTAAGGATTAAAGCCTAAAATCCAAGAACACAGAGATTCAGCATTAGTAAAAAAGCCATACACAAACAATACACTGCCACTTGGCAACAATACCTTCAGTAGTAAACAGGGAACAGAAAATAGAATTAAGAGAAATAAGCTTGGAAATTGCTTTTGGTAAAGAGTAAATTGCAACTTTTAACTTGCATAACTTTCAAAGTCACTGCAAAACCATTCTTTATTGGGTTAAAACAAGGGTAGCTGGGGACATAACAAATTCTGTTAGCAGCACCAGCTTAAGCTAGTTAAACCAAACACTGAACTAAACTGTTCACTGTACTATGAGAAAGATTACTCCCAAAACAGTAATTTTGGAATGCTCTCACAGTGTACATTGTTAATATCTCTGATTTTAATGAACTATATATTAACTATAACAAAAAACAAGGTCTCAAAAAGAAAAAAAAGTATGTCAAGACTTCTTTCAGACAAAGCGTAACTAGACAGATGTGGAAATACTTCACAAGGTGGGTTTTTCTGTTTTTGTTTTTTCTCTTACACTTCCTCCCCTACACTACTTTCTACTCTTAAAAAGGCAAAAACAAACAAACGAATACAATGATCACTAAGAAGACAGATGTATAAAACCATTAAAGGTGATGAACAGAGTATTCTTCAGCTCATGTTATTAAGGTTCTGTTTCTTAGTCTTTGGACAACGTTAACTGATATTAATTTTTTAAGCAGAAAAAAAAAGTAATAAGAAAATAGTGTAACTGAAGTCCAGTAACAGCTGATCTAATAAGGGACAAGACAGAATACTGCTTGTAGACAATTCTAATTAAAGGAGTATTTTGTTTCTTAGAATCAGACTACACAGATAATAAGAACAGGATTAATTGCATTTGCCAGTATTGACTGAACTACTAAACATCAGTAACAACAACCAAACTAGTCTATGTTACCTCAATACTTCAACTGGGGTGGGAGGATCCTGGTTACTAAGTACTCAGCTAACATTTTAACATTTAGGTGCTTGTATGCATCTAAACAGATTAGAAATTCTGACTTCTAAAGATGCACAGACCCTACTTGCTTATTTTTAAGCTTCAGGAGACAACATTCAGCTTCACAAATTATGTGAATATATTCATGAAATTTCCATTCAAAATATATACTGGTTGAATTTAACACACTTACCTCTAGTGTCTCTTCTGCAGTACAACCAGGCTGCTGCTGTAGCTTGCCAGTGTTCAGTGCTTCAATGTATTCATCACATTTCTTATAGCCAGCATGCAGGAGCTCATACTTAGCTTTTAGCAGGCCTTGACCAGGAGTAACATCACCAATGCCAATTGAAAAGCCACGATTCGCTGTCATTAAATGAGAAGATTATAATGCTAGCTTATCCTCATATAAAAAAAAGTAAAAATCCAGAAATTTTGTCATTTGGAACTTTGTTAATTCCTCCCACCACGCAACAGTCATAAGCACCTCGTAAAAATGCCAGTTGTTTCAGAACTGCCTTCTTTTTTTTTCCTTCGTCTTATTTTTAACAGGATACATTTGAAGCAAAAATTGTGCAATTTTGCTTTTAGATACTATTTTACAAGGAAACTTACAAAGATAGACAGGAGCAAGTCTAGCTAGCCTTGACATAGCATCTGCAGCTTCCACCTGGCCCCAGTCTCTCAGCAAAATGTAGAAGATATTATTCTTTGATCCAGAACCCAGGGTTCCTTTATCCATACTGCCACTCATTAACTCACTGTTCTGAATCGTGACATCTAGAAATAGAAAAAAAATAATTCATAATTTCACCAAAGTATGACTCAAACTCTTTTAAGTAGTTACAGAGTGGTTTTTCAAATAAAAGCTTTGTTCAAGGAAAGAACAAATGACAAACGTCTACGAAATCCAAGTGTATGAATGAGTATTTAAAAGGAAACAGTCTACAAAGTGCCCTTACCTACAGATGTGAACATTTATGCATTTTCCTTCCACCTCAGACTAGCAAGTATCTATTTTACTCACAATATTTCTCAAAAGTCTTCATCATTTTTTGTTTAAAAATTTGAAATAAAAGCACTAAATACTTAATTATTTAAGCGAAATAAAGGTTTTCATCTTATCTGTCCAGAAATAAAGTCCTCAATCATAGACAGCAAACAGCCAGTTTATTTTAAATACAGCAAAAAAAACCTCAGAAACCACGCTACAGTCCTCTTTATTCAAACATTCTCATACTCAGTCCATCTCTGAAACACTTCCAGAAGCAGTTTGAACTTAACATATACTCTGCTACTAAAGGCATCCGAAACACAGCTTTAAAAGTGTCACTCACAAGAATCATTGTAACACAGATCTTCCCCTTTGCCACAATACTGCTTGCCCTTGGTTCGCAGATTGGCTTTTACAGGACAGTCATCACTGGGCTTGAGAATGAGACTGAAAACCTGCTTTCCTGTCCAGAGTGTTACAGGCTTTGGAAAACAAAATAACAGGATTAGGGTTACAGAGTTTATGATACAGCTACTAGAAGGAGCAAGTAAGAGTTTAACTGTAAAATCCCATTTTTAATATGTAATCTTTTCCATGCTGTGAATAGAAAGGTACTTAACAGCATTCCTTTGAATAGAGAAATAATATGCACTTCTACATACATAAAAATGCTGATTCCCAATTGGTTGGTTATGCTTTACGTAAGGGCACGTGCACTCCATTGCTCCCTCTTAATACCACACTTCCCTGATCAGAGAAGGAAAAAATATAATGCTACATAATTTTCATTCCCCAAGGTAGGCATCACATCTATATTTACTTCTACATGCAATGCCTTCTGTATAAATTACAGGAATTAAAAATTTATGTAATTATGTACATCACTCACTTGCAATTAAACGTAACTGTCACTGCAAAAATGCTATGTTTTGCCAATCAAAATGAGAAAAGCAGTCAAAAAAATGCTGTACCTAGTTATAAAGGTCGATATAAATTCACAAAATTCACATTAGAAACTGCCCATTAATGCTCTGACATAGCTTTACAGTGCAATTGTGCTTTTTTTGGTTACTCTTTGTGCATAATCATGGAAGTTTCCCTGAATACTACATGCATAACGAATTTAAAACCGAGTAAAAGGTTGAAAATGCAAGTACACAAATAGTTTGTGTACTTGCAAGATGGAGTTTGGTGCATTTGCTCTCTATGCAAATACTTGCCTCAAAATATCAAGTAAGCAAATACAGGTTCATGTGAACGAGAGCTTAAAGACACTAACCTAATCTAATAAATCATTCTATAGCTCTCTTCCAAGTTTCTGACTCCTACGCAAACACTCTGCCGTTAGCAATCATTTTCTTTTTGCATATACTACGTAACAAAGAATCACATAGCAAGATGGTCTTTAATATTTAACACAGACAGGTTAACAGCCAAAACGTACCATCACCAGGTTTGTACTTTGTACTTTTGTAGGGATACTGAAATCTAGAACTCATGAGCATTTCAACACATTATTACTGAAGAACAGCAGCTTCTCTACTTAGCTCCATGCTAGTCCCACAACTGTAACACTAAGGTTGCTCAAAACAATATGCATTTTCCACTGACCATCAGTAGCTTAAGTGGTTGGTCTGATAGCAGTAAAACTCCTTAAATCCCTAAGGAATCTTATATCTGGATTTGCACACACCTGTAAATTTCTTCTATAAAAGAATGGTTAGGCACTGGAATGCCAAGGAGAGAGCAGAGTTACACCTGGAGGTGTTAAGGGAACATTTCAACATTGTGCTAAGGAATGTGGTTTAGTGGGGAAATACTGGTAGTAGGTGGACAGTTGGACTGGATGACCTTGGCGGTCTTCCCCAGCTTTCATGGTTCTATGATTCTACTGACTGTACAATGCAAGATTTACTCTGCTCTGTTGCAGGAACAATCAAAGAACATGAAATCTAATCCCTGCATTTTATGTTTTGTGTTAGATACCATACAGCAAACAGCAGAAAACATAAGAACAGTCTCTCTGATGAGAATATGACCATAGGTCAAGAATATACAGAGAAAGTCTTTATAATATTAAATAACAGTGTGACACACCTTCAGAATTGCTGGGGGAGGAAGACGAACTTTAATTCTTTCATCCTTGCCAACCAGAATAGAAGCAATGATTTGACAGGCTTTTGCTCGATCAAAAAAGGTATCTTTGAGGGTAAGAAGATAGGCACCTGAAACATAACCAGTGATTAAATTTAAAAGCTAGTACTTATTTAGCATTGATGATCTCATTGTGATACTAAGTAACTATGTACTGTGCAAAATAACAATGGTTTACACAGCTTTCCAGATGTATTTAATTCCATCACATTCAGATTCCTAGCAATAGAGACCAGTGCATTGCTATAAACTATTCTTTTTTATACGCTGTCCCTTAAGTAAAACAAAATAAAGTTTTGGCACTGACTTTGTACACTTTCTCCCTTATATTCATTAATTCCCCTTAAGAAATAAGGCAATTTGTAGATACTTATTGTGGGTTAAAACTCACTTTAGGCTAATAAGTTCAACTCCACCATAATCATGATTAGTTTACATTACATAACCCATATAAGTTCCCAAATGCTTTCTTTTGACACCAAGAAGACAGCAAAACATATGAAAGGCTACTAAAAATGACATCAAAAGAAGCTGACAGTATCAGACAGTATCTGAAGAACATCATATATCGGACTATAAACACGAGCTTGCTTTCATACTGTCACTGTCACTTGTAAAAGAGAAAACTTTAAATTGATATAGAAAAACTCTTTAAAGAGATTCTGAAAGAACTCTTATATCACACAGGTCGTCTAAAATAAGATTATGTACGCACCGGTTAGGAAATCTTGAATAGCAGCAATGAGAGGTTCTCCGTTCCTTGGTGTTACCAAGTTTGCTTTAGTCTATATGACGTACAAACAAAAGTCACACAGTGCAAAACGCTGATATTCCACTTTTTATTCAGCAGAAAATCTATCATTTAAGACTGATTTGTTAGCAATAACGTTAGCTACAGTAAGAATAAGTTTTTAAGCCCAGCTACAGGAGATCTCGCATCTATTTGAGTTCTCTGGAAGCTTAACTAGCAATCAAGACACAAAGTCACAGTTCATAGTCTCTCGCATAATACTGCCAGGTTTTGCCAGGATCAGCAATTAGATCTGACACGGAAGTCAAACAGATTTATGTACCCACTTCACTCATGAATATTTTTAATATACATCCCTTCCACACATCAAACACTCAAAACAGTACAATTCAACATATATCACATACAAACTGAAATACTGCTTTTCCTCAAAAAACATTTCTACAGCAAAGAAACAGAATTTTGGGTAAGGAGCTCCCCCTCATGCTACTTACTACTCCAGTTACTCAGCCATATCCCCATCCATACAGTATCTGGCTGTCTCTGTTTTGCCTGAACTATTCACAGGACAACAGAAACCTAGATCACTGACTTAATTTTTTTTATTTTTTACTTTTTTAATTTTGGAAGCTTCCTTTTTAAGCTCTCAAGTCACCTCAGCAAATTAGTATATGCTGCAAACAACAGCTACCTTCACACAACAGAAGGAGTAGCTGCCCTGAAGGGCCAGTGTACTGCAAAATCCTCAAATTACTGCTACTGACTCTACTTTCACGCTATAGATAAATGACTGCAACCACCATCCTTTTTTCATATTTTCCCCCTCCTAAATAAAAATCTACTCGTCTGTCTTCTCTAGTAATTATTAGTTCAACATAAACACCGTCCTGGTAGAAACCGATAACAGAAGTCACACAGAAACATACTGATGACATGCACTTATCTACAAATCTAGAATTTGCCAGGAAAACTAAATGCACGTGTATTAGACTACCATCCCAGTCTACTATCAGCCCTGGTTTATTCTCAGTTCCCTTTTGCACTCTGCTTTTATGGAGTTGCATTACTATCCATACCTGTGGAACCTGATGATGACTTTGGATTCCACATACAAGATAAGTATTACAAGGCACAGCATAACTGTCATTAGCAAAGTCCCAATACCAACATGATCTGCATACATACCCCCATTAAAACAAGTGCTTCTGCTTTTGCTTCTTCTGTCTGAGGAAGATGAAGGTTCATCTCATCTCCATCAAAGTCGGCATTGTATGGTGTACAGACACATTCATTAAATCTGAATGTCCTATGGGGTTTCACTCTAGCCTGCAAACAGAGAAAATAAAAGTGATGTGCACACAGTGAAGGACGTTGAGAGATGAAAAACTAAGCTGAAGTGCTTCTCTGTAGGCATTATACATTCTGTATACTAAGATGTGAATCAAAATGTCTGACTGTAGGATTCAGCTTAGCCATGAAACAACAGAAACTGAACATATTATAGGTTACATTACACATGTCTAACTTCCATTATGACGTATTTACTCAAAGCACAGTACACAATGTTTGTAGAGGCCACAATACTGCTACAATAATGAAATGCTTACTCAAGAACAGATTCTAAGGTCAAATGAGGCTAATAAAAAAACAGTCTGGCAGCATACTGTCCAGTTACACAACAATTCCCATACAAAAAACACAACTGCACAGTTCGAAGCTATTTCTTTCTGTACACATAAGAGAGAGAGCTGCAAATGAAGGCCTCTGAACAATCATGTGATGTACGACCTGACTGTCAGACTATGCACTTACAATGTGAGCCATAATGCTCAGCTTATGAAGAGAGGGCTGTCGGTTGAACAGGACTATATCACCATCTATAAGATGCCGTTCCACAATATCACCAAACTTGAGCTCCTGGGCCATCTTCTCTCGGTTGCCGTATTTCAAAAATCTTATAACAACGCAGGACAATGAGTCATAAAAAAAAAGAAAGAAAAAGAAATAAAGAGAGCTCTTAATAAATTCTGTGTTCACAAGGCAAGTTTCTGCATTCCACGTTGGAGTGTCTGTACTGCAGTGACTAGAAGACACAACATGTGGACTGTATCATTCAACATTAAATCTGTTGCTATTTCAAGTAAAAAAACTGTGACATTAGTAAAAAAAAAATAATCAGTTATTACTACGTAAACTACGAAAGCTTACCAACAAAGACAAACTAATTATTTTAATCATATCAGGAAGAATAGGGAATTTCACTTTACCTTTTAGTATCTGTAAACTGAAACCCCTAGCATAAGAACAGCACAAAGTGACCAATATCACCTCCTTCCATTCAACAGATCTCAGTAAGACCCAAAACACTCTTCTCATTCAAGTTTCAACCTTGACACTACCTTGACTACCTATAACATCTTAGCCTTGATCCCAAAGAAGGACTCTGTCCTAAAAGCAATCTAATAGCAGTTCACTATCATTAATAGGTACATTTCAAATATACATTCACCACACAACCTCTTCAGGCTTAGTATATAAGTCCTTTTCATATAATTATTTCTTTTTTGTTCCTCTCCTTTATGAAAGATGCTAGAAATAAAAAATAATGCCAATTCCCTCTAGACATAATTGATTTTAAACAGCAGTAAGAACAGGCTGATAAGAAGAGAGAAAAAGTGAGTAATTACAGATAAATACGGTACCTTTTCATCTGTGTGTGCCTCTGCTGAATGAAATTGGCTCCAGGATGAATATCAGGACCGTTTCGTACAAGTTTCCTCATAAAATTAATATTTGCTTTGTTCACCTATTGCAAAGATTTCAAACAGGAACAAAAAAGTCTAAAATTAGAAAATGTTTCAACTGATAATTCCCCTCAGAGCCTACATGTGCTGAAGGTATCAGGTAAGAAGAGGAAAATTTAGATCTTGGTAATGATGAAAATACATGTAAAATCTGGGCAGGAAATTCAGAAATAAAACATCCAATCACTCCTGACGAAGATAAATCAATGAAAATATGAAGCTATATTTGAGTCTGAAAACATCAAGCTTAACTGGTCTATCCTAGTCTGTCCACCAATCCTTCCCCATAACATGCTTCCACACTAGTTATATAAATCTGAGAGTACAAGCTTTGTTTACTAGCAGCAACAGAACTGCTGAAGGATCACCAAATCAAACGTTGAACATACAAACAACACATTCATTTACTTTTAGAACAAGATAGTAACTGACGACTACATTCATATACGGTTAAAAAAATAAAAAAGCCAACAACAAAACAAGCCCTCCCCCAAAAAAGGCAAAGAACAGGTTTTGGTTCTGTACTACCTACCTTCTCAGGAAAAGTTAGTATTTTAGCAACATGAATAGGCACTGCTACTTCATCTATTCTTAAGTTAGGATCAGGGGAAATTACTGTTCTTCCAGAGAAATCCACTCGCTTTCCAGACAGATTGCCTCTAAACCGACCTAACAAACAAACAAGAACTCATCTCAGAGAAAGTTAGCTTCAAAATGCTGTCTTTTAAGGTAACACATTAGAACTTCTTTCAAGGTACATCACAGTAGCACAATAAAACAGTAACAAAGAGATGCTTTGAAACAGAAAATAGTTTAAACTTCATTAAAATCAAAATTCTACACAAACCTTGCTTCCCCTTCAGTCTCTGGACAAAGCCCCTGGTCCATTTTTTAGGTGCCATGTTCAGAGGAATTCCAGAAAGCTCACTGTTGATGTAAAGGGCACACTGCAATTGAAGGAAGTCCCAGTCTTCCATGATCATCTGTGTTTTGGCTCCAGATATCCTGTGCTAAAAAAAAAAAAAAATAAAGAAAACTCATCCATTTCAGAAAATTAGCATAGCAACAAATTACACCAGTCAGAAGTTTCAATTCTGACAACAAGCACAATTTCTTTTTGTTAAATAACGTCAAAATATCTTCACACTCATTTGAATGAAAAAGGCAAGGTAGCTTTCTATTGGTACAGTATAAAACCATCCACAAGACAACAGAGAAATACAATTTCTTTTGATGAGCACCAGCTTTTGACAAACGCTCACCAAATGACACATTCCTTTAAACTGTACATTTTCCAGTCCTCTGAATTTAAGGTAAAATAATTTCACAGCCAGAAAAATGATCATTCTTCAGTCATGGGAGTTTGCTAACTTGATTTTGTTTTTCTGACAAAAGACCAGTTTTAAAAACCCTGAAAAAATAAAATTAGTCTGGTAGAACAGTTCCTCTAAACAAATGGTAAACTGTCAGATATATTTCTAATCAGCTTGATAACCATGCTAACCAAAAACTGATTTCTTAAAAACAGATAATAGAACATAAAAAGGTCAAAAACTAGGGAAGTCCACACAAAAGAAAATAACCAAGTATGTTTTCACAGTAAGCAACCACTCAACAGATGTTACAATGATGAGGAGGGGGCAGAAAAAAAAACCCACCATAACCAAATATAAAAAAGGAACTCACAGACCAGAACTAAAATGAAAAATCTTGTCCCAGGTCTCCAGTAGGTCTCCAGCAGGTTTTATGTTGCAAACAGCCAGACAGCCATCGCTATTTGAAGTGACTGTATTCCTCCCAGAAAAATTCAACCACAGTGGTACAGTACAGACTGTTTGCTAGACTGGGAGCAGCAATACATATAAAACCAACTGCTACAGTCAATGCTAAACGTGTCTTTCTGAAGGTAGCAATCTTAGAGAGCTTGAAGGATGACTCACCTTTTTTATTACATCATTGAGGAAAATGATCTCTGTCAGTTTCATCGTCAAGTCATCCTCATTGGTGCCAGACTTCAAGTCACTCACTACAGAGGGTCTGATACACAGTGGAGGCACTAGAAGTCGTGTGAGGATCAAATCTGAAGGCTTACCTGCTTCTGGATTCATCAGAAGCAGAGGGATATCTTCTACTTGGATTCTTTTAAAGAGATTCAATACTACTAATGGATTCAAGTTTTCCTACAAAATCCAACAGAGAATGATGAAATCAAACTTCATGTAATAACTTGCAACCCTTCACGTACTCGATTGTGGAACAATCAGTATTTAAAAATGACAAATAGAAAACATCTATCTCTGCACACAAAAACAAGTTTTGGGTTATTAATTCTGAATGAACCTTTATAGTGTTTCTTATACTTGCTATGTTTTCTTTTCCTTTGTTCATCAGTGTTAACTTATTGCCATTTCTTGCAGTATTTCATAGTTCTTAAAGTAACATAACAGATACATTACAATAATCTTAGAATGTACTTCTCTTTCTTAATTAGTATAAAATGACATGAAAAACAGGACTTCCTAGTTTTTCTTAAAAAGAAAAAAATCAGATAAAAAACAACTTTGTTTCTCTTCTAGTACATGTACTACTGCAGTATGAGAAACTCTAGATGCTCACTGTGCATATATCTACCCTGAGATTTTCCCAGCTTGCCAAGAACAGAAAGACACAAAAAAAATACACAGAAAAACTGAAGAATAACAAAGCTCACCTGAGCTCTTCCCAGCAAAGACTCTATTTCCTTGTTATGCTCTATGGCAGTTTCAAAGGACTGCAAAAAAGTAGACACTACTGGATCTACAACTTTCTTATTAGTTTTGTACTTTTCATGTATTATTTTTAGCAAGCCACACTTCTTCACGGTTCCTGCAAGAAAATGTTTTGCTGTTTGTAATCTTAAAGAAAAAATTAACGACAAAAAAACCATAAAGAACTGCTCCAAAACTAAGTCACCCTCCCAGAATACATCAAGCATATCTAATGTTATAAAGACCAGTTTAACGGAACTATGAAAGATGAGGATGAGAACTACGATCTACAAATACTTCCAAGTTAAGGTACAGATTGTCAACAACAGACTGCAATACTTAAAACTAATGTCTGAACAGGACTTTATTTATTTAATGCTTCTGTAACATGATGGAAAGTGTAGCAACGACAGCAGAGTAGCAAGGTCCCAGGCTGCAGTAAGCAAGGACTTTGTCAAACGTAACACCCCCCCAGCACAAAAACAAAGAAAAAGCACTACACATAATCAAGAGACCTCAAATACACAGGAATCTCCAGAGAGGTACACTTGCCTCTACTGCCAACCCTTAAATGAGGTCTGGGAAGGGGTGGATCCTAGCTCCACCCGTTCCAGTCATGCAGCTGCATTGCATGCACCAGAGCTCAGCTAGGTTGGCCCTGCCTTCCCACCAGGTGCTCAATCACTGCCTCAGGCCCTGACTTCACATTTCAACTACAGCCCTTATTCAAGTATTAAGTATCGGTCGTTGCCATGAACAGATGCATAAAAGAAAGTTACTAGGTCAATGTCTACTTCTAAATACATGAGATGTCAATAAGACTTCACCTGGCATAAAGAATGCAATAACCTGTTTCCTAAGAGCGGACAGAGAACATATCCACTAACTGTGGAAAGAACAAGGATATTTCTGATTTTGATGGCTATTGCAGTGAGGTTCAAAGCCATCACAGTAAAGAACTACCAATAGCTGCTAATGCCAACACTCACCATTAAAGGCACCACAGTAAGGACAAGTGTTTTTCTTCCGGCACTTTTCAGACACTTTCTTTTTTAGCCCTCTCTTCTGAAGATACGTAAGGCCTGGCCGCTTCAAGTAATCCAAAAACTGGTTTTTTTCTTCTACTGACAACATGATACGGCAGCAGGTTTTGCAGATCATCTTCAATGCAAACACATAAACACAGTTGTTTAACACAAACATGCAGAGTTGTAACTCCTACCACAATCTACTCTTCATTAGCATGCACGATTTTTTAACAAAATACTGCAGACTTGGATGAAAAATGAATTTATATATGTCATAGCAACAACAAAAACAAGTACATGGGGAAAAAAATGCAGGAAAAAAAATCACGAAGTTCTGTGGGACCTTAAAAATCAAAAAGAAAGTTGAGATTCACTGGAACGTCCTAAAAGGCAAGTTATATTGTATGCATTTACTTCAAACACCAAAAAAAGATACCTGATTAATGATTCTACAATTTGATTCTAATCAGTTTGAGATCACAAAGAATAACACTGATGCACTTAGATTACTGGAACTGACACCTAAACAAACATACTTACAAAACACAGGATGCAAAAAAATTACAACACTATCTTACATTTGTCTTCTGACCTACTGTTTTTCAATCAGTATCTCTTGTATCATCTCTTTTTCTCATCTCTCTTTGATCATTTCCTTTTCCTGGCCTAGATATTGATGGTAAATGAAAATTAAGCTTACCTGCAAGATGCCAATCACTGCTTTGAAGTAACCAACGTGAAAACATGGCAGTTCCAAGTCAATGTACCCATAGTGTCCCAAACAATCAGCCAGGTTTTTTCCACAGGTTTCGCAGGGACGGTCTTTTTCGCTTGTTCCCTTTGAGGGGAAAGGAACGCACACACAGAATAAAGCTTTAGCTGTATATCAGCTAAATATGTAAAAGATAGAACACTCCTTAGGCTAGGCAATGATGTTAACAGCAGACCCACCCTCACTCTTTTTTTCCCAGCAACAGGAGCATATCAGTAGCACTACATGACATACACATTATAGAATCAGAGGGGTTGGAAGGGACCTCTGGAGATCAAGTCCCTCTTAAAGCAGGTTCTCTACAGCAAATCTCATAGGCAGTTGCTCAGACCGATCTTGAATATCTCCAGAAAAGGAGACTCCACAACCTAAGCAACTTGTTTCAGGGCACTGTCACTCTTCCAGTAGGGAATTTCTTTTACATACTTGTATGGAACTTCCTGTTTGTGCCCATTGCCCCTTATCCCTACTGCTGCATCTTGATTAGATCCCTTCTCAGTCTTCTCTTCCAGACTGAACAGTCCCATGTCTCTCAGCATTTCCTCAGGATGGAGCTGATCCAGGATCCTCAATGTCTCTGTGACCTCCTGTTGGGACTCTTTCTAGAAGTTCCCTGTCTTTCTTGAACTGGGAGGCCCAGAACTGGACAGAGTACTCCAGATCTCCCCAGAGCAGAGTTGAGGGGGGAAAATGTTTTTCACAGCAGCACCTCCTGACAGTAGCAACACTAAGTAATGCAGCTGTGGCAACTGACCTACAGTGCACGGACCTACAGGCCCATGTTTGGTGAATGAAAGCCTCTGGGTCTCTTAAGAAACGTCAGAAAAAACTCATCTCCTAACTCACAAGAGTACTTTGCTGAGCCATCCAATAGCATGACCAAAGCAGACACCACTTAACAATTAACTGACAGCCTACGCTGTCCAAGTAGAGATGCATTTGCAGATATTCTGAACAGTAAACGTCTGTAATCTCACTTGTAACTATTTCAAAGTGCTCCCGAAAGGGATGTTATAGGAAACCGAGGCTCCTCACCATGCGGTGGTCGAGCACGCCGTACTGCAGCGGGGCGTGGTGGTTGTCCTGGCTGTACAGGTTCTTGCTGACCACCTGGATGTGGGCCTGCTGCCGCATCTCCTCTGGGGATTTCATCCCGAAGCAGATGTGGCTTCTGGAAGGCAAGAGTTCCCACCGGGTCACTCAGGGATGACCGACCACACACGGCCCACCGCCCAAACCACCGCTTTTCCCAACGGCCTCCAGCCCTCCCGGTCTGAGTTTCCCCCCCGCACCGCAGTCCCGCTCACATTTTCTTGGCCACATCACTCTCACGGAATTGCTCCTTCACCATGGCGGCGGCGGCCCCGGCCCCGGCACGATTACCATAGAGCGGTAGGAGCAGAGGGGAGAGATCGGCGCAGCGCCCGCCTGCAGCGCCCCCTGCTGGAGACGGCGCACGGCCTCCCGCGGGCACGGCGGCGGGCCGCTATTCCCCAAGCTCTCTTCCCGGGAGAAGAACGGAGCGGAACAGCAAACGAGCAGAACCGGATCACAGCGTGAGCTTCCTGAAGCAGCCTGCTTAGCTCCGCAATGCCCACGTGAAGCGCCGTTGATACAGCGGCACTCTTTCCACCCACACCCGGCACTGGGAAAGCCAGCCGCGCTCATAGCCCCGCCCCGGCTCGAGGGCCCCCGCGCCGCATTATGATTGGCTGCGCCGCAGCGCCGCTTCCTTTTCTCGCTCGCTGGCAAGGAGAGTGCTGGCAAGATGGTGAGTGCGGGCTGTGGGGGGCCGCGCTATCCGTCCTGCCGTGCCGCCATCCGCGCTCCGAGAGCCTCCTGGGGGACTGCGCCCCGCTGGGCTGACCCGCCCGTACAGGGCTGCGCGGGTATGGCGAGGAGCGGGCCGGGGGTACTGCCGCTTGTAAGGGATTCCTGCGGCCTGGCAGTGCCGCTGGGCGGCCTCGCCGCTGCTGGGAGAAGCGGCTGTAGTGCTGCCGGTACTGGGATAGCGAAGTACTGCCTCTCTGCGATCTGAGGGGAACGCTGTGAGTTGTACTGGCGTGGTAGTTCTCTGATGCTTTCTGTCTGAGAAGCACTCTCAGGCCCAAATGGGTAGCTTTAGAAACCGTGTGTTGTTATGTTGCTTGGAGATGAGTGAATGCCTGGAGTCTGTCTTGTGCAAGGGAAAGCTGAGAGGCCTGTGTCTCCGGAGAAGAGAAAGCTGAAAGAGCAACGTATCAGTATTTACAGATAACTACAGTGTGTGAGTCAAGTTCATGAGGGGGCAGGTTCTTTTCAGAGGTGAGAGGTAATAGAGTAAAAGCTGACAAGCAAAAGTTGGAGCACAGAAGAGCATACTAATGCAGGGAGGATCTCCTTTGTTATCAGAGTGGTGGAACATTAGAACGGGCTGCTCAGAGAGGTTGTGGCATTTCCTCCTCTGCAGATATCAAGACCTGCCTGGAAGCCTGACTTTGTGACCTGCTGTAGGGAACCTGCTTTAGCACAGAGTTGGACTTGATGATCTCTTGAGGTCCCTTCCGTCCCTGAAAATTCTATGATTCTGTTAGAGCCACCTTTTTGTGATTTGTGTTTTAGTAAAATTTCAGTGCCTTAAAATAAAGGGGGTGTACATGCTGCTGTCTGACTCATGGGCTGAGAGTAACTGTTCTTCAGTGTATTTTAGTTCTTTAGGGTGTTTCCTATATCATAAGACAAGTGTGCTTAATTTATAAGTTCAGTTAGCTTCAGGTAGAGCGACTGCAGTGGTGTCATGCATTATTTATATGTTCATCAGATTTTGAAATCTATGGTTTTGTCTCACTTCAGTGATCTCTGTTTTGCAGAATGACACAGTGACCATAAGAACTAGGAAGTTCATGACAAACAGGCTGCTTCAGCGCAAGCAGATGGTAAGAAAAGCACTGGATGTTACCTTTACTTGTTTATTGGTTCTTCATTGTGTGCATTTTAAATCTTTACGAGCAAGTGGCCTTAGAAGCCTTAACGTTTTAAGGTGTATAAAGGTTTAAATATATTAATACATCTGAAGGTAAATCTTCATGATGGGGTAGCGAGCTAACCTGTCATTGGAAACAGGAAGCTGTTAGGGACACATCTGGATTAGGTTAATAATACTTTGCCCTGCTAGGGTGACTTAGTTCGGGTTCTGAGTTTGGGGTGGGATTCTAGTTGCTTTATTGGGTATTGACTGTCTTTCATTTTTATGACCTAAAAATTTTTTAGGTGATTGATGTTCTTCATCCTGGGAAGGCCACAGTCCCCAAAACAGAAATCAGGGAGAAGCTGGCGAAAATGTACAAGACAACTCCTGATGTAATATTCGTATTTGGCTTCAGAACTCACTTCGGTGGTGGCAAGACAACAGGCTTTGGCATGATCTATGATTCCTTGGACTATGCAAAGAAAAATGAACCAAAACACAGACTTGCTAGGGTAGGTTATTTGTTCTTCACTAACTAGAACAATTAGCGTGACTTCAAGCATTTAGCAGTTCATTTTCATGTAAAGAAAAAACAAAACACCTATAGTCTTGTGGGGATATCCCTGTGCATAGGGAATTTAGTGTTAGCTAGGAGGTTTTAACATAGCATGGATTAGCTTTGAGTTTGGGAAATAGATTGTTTCTGGTAGAAAATACTATAGGTAGAATTGGGTTGGGGAAACTGATGTTACTTCTGATGTTCTGCAAATGATTTGTTAATCCTTGTTAAAGATCTTGACCCAAAAAAGATGGGGCTGATACATGCGGAATCTTAGTGTTTGCTGTGATTTATCATCTGTTACTTAATGATACTGACTTGCTTTTTAGCTGTTCAGATTCCAACGGTATTTGAGGAGTTCAGAAATATTGAAGTAATTGTAATTAATAGAATGAAAGCTTCAATTCAGAAAGTTATTATCACTGAACAGATATTAATTACGACATTGTTTTTTAATAGCATGGTTTGTTTGAGAAGAAGAAGACTTCTAGGAAGCAGCGGAAGGAACGTAAGAACAGAATGAAGAAAGTCAGGGGTACAGCTAAGGCAAATGTTGGTGCTGGCAAGAAGGTATGATGAGATTATCTGTAGGCTGGAGTTGGTATGTTATTTTTGAAGTGTTGGGAAGAAATTCAACAGAATAATCTTGTCTTTCTTCCATTTCTTTTACCT
The DNA here is from genome assembly GCA_036925125.1 of Oreortyx pictus. Taxonomy (NCBI): domain Eukaryota; kingdom Metazoa; phylum Chordata; class Aves; order Galliformes; family Odontophoridae; genus Oreortyx; species Oreortyx pictus. Next base: position 13,722,867 of record JAUPFR010000008.1, on the reverse strand, counting down.
GTTCTACTGGATGACAGAAGGTAATCTGTGTGGTCATGTATAGCTTCCTACTAGCTGAGTAGCTTAGTTTTGCTCCTCACTGCTGCAGCGTAGCTGGTAAAACATGAGGCAGTGCTTCTTAAATGATTGTTTCTTACGTGTCACTTGAACTAAAGTTAAGCTTTCTAAAACCTAACGGTAATGCTGTAATCTCATAACTTAGTCATGCTATGTACAAATGAAATACTCAACACTAGTTACTCTGACTACCTAAATATCTAACACTTACTCTACTAAGTTAACATTCTCCTAAGTTTTAAGGATTAGTAGTGCTTAGGCAGTGAAGACCCAAGAAAAAATAGTTGCTTTATATTGGTTCCAAGGGACTGGTTAGTGACTGAGTTTTCTTGCTGCTGGGGCTTTCTATATTGTGAGCTGCAACTTAATACAAATGTAGAAAGCATGTGGCTTGAGGAGAAACTTGTTTCTTTCTGATGAAGCAGAACCATCAAAACTGAGTATAAACTGGGTTTGAGATGGTTATTTTGCTCAGCAGCTTCTTGCACTTTAGAACACTTGAATGGGCTCGTGCTGCTATGTGGGTTTTGCAGCTGCATTTTAGTAGGAGAAGAGAGTGTGTTGGGTTTGTTGCTCAGCTCTGTAACTGTTAAATTGCATTAACATCTTGAACTTCATTAACCTTCTGCTTTTTTTCCTACTTTCTTGGAATTCTCCATCAGAAATGAAGTATCTAGCAGGTATTGAAAATGAGCATGGATGTGACTGAATCATCACTGAAACACTTTTGTCCCATCAGATTGAAGCAGTGCACTCCCTTGCATGCTTGTATGCTTGCTTTACCCTTTTATCTTGTAAGGGTTCAGATGACTATAGACTGAATTTTGTTCTGAACTGGAGAAATGACATGAAAATATGGTATTTCCAGTGAGAAGTAGGGCAGCTTATTGTTAGTGAGGCATTTGTTTGAAACTCTGCAGTTCTGGTTCAAATGAGTGTACTGTAATTGCATGTGTAACTTGACCTTAAGGCAAAAGTACTTGCACATCTTTATTGGCAGCAGTTACTCTGAAATTATGTTCTTTGCCTGTTATATAAACTAAGTTTTTTGCAGTTGTAGGGTAAATGAGGATGCTATTAGCTGTGATCTGGGACTTTTCATTTTTTCATTTCAATGCTAGCTTAACAGTGAAGTCATACAGTTCTTTAAAGTGGAAAGGTACAAAATAGCTTTTACTGTAGATATAACATGAACGTGCATTGTGAATGCTGAGGGGAGTCAGTGTTGCACTGATACCCAGTAAGGCTAATTACTGTGAGGAGTTTTGGCACTTGAAGGTAGCTGTTAACAGTCATGTATTTACACTGTTAACTGTTATCTCTATTATAGTTGTCCAGCTCATTTAAAATCTCCAGAAGTCTATGAATAGTTTTGAGAATAAGAGTAGGGATTTGTGCTGTTGTAATTATGCAGCAAGCGTGACATCTTTATCAAATACTTGTTGAGCTAAAATTATCCTTGGTTTTGAGTATGTATATTTTAGATTTTGTTCATGATCTTTGTTGATCCTCTTCTCTGTGTTAATAACTAATGACAAATTAATAAGCACGCTTTCTGGGGAATCTGTTTGGGAAAAGTTGTGTTGTCACCGAAAAAAAATTGCAGAATACACCACTGCCTTAAAGCTTTGTCTTGTAAAATGCATGCTTAAACATAATTGTGTGCCATAACATCTTTGTTCACAGCCATCTGCATTTTTAATAGGAATCATGAAATAGTGTCCAACTATGCAGTCTGTGAGGATGTTAATCTCAAATGTGTAGGCTCTTGATTATTAGACCTCTTCAAGAAAGTCTTATTTTATGAGTAAAACTGCATGCCTTCTAATGTCGAGTCATTTTGACGCTTTTGGCATGTGGATATTTTTGAGCAGTAATGTATTTTTTTAGGCTTGTTCAAACAGTAATATGGATTGATAAGCACTTGAGAGCGCTGTAGTCTTTAGCTATAAATGAATATGCTATTGCATCCCGAGAGTTACTTAAGCTCTGTATAGCTATTGTTAGATTCCTTTTTAAGCTTAAAGAGATGCATGAAATCCAAGTTCGTAACCTTTACAGTAGTGAAAATTCAGAGATTTCCTATCACATTTAATTGTGGTAATTGGAAAAAGCAAATTGTGTTTTCAAGTCTAATGTAGCGAAGCATTAATAAAACGAATTCTCATTAAATAATGCTTTATTTTTTTCTAGTAACTGGATGTACTTCAGATGGGAAATGGATAACAGGTATGACTTGAAATGCTTTGTAAGAGTAGACATTAGGTAGCCTGTAGTTACCCTGTGAGGTAGGTTCAGTGTTGGTTTATGCCAAGACAGGTATTTGCAAGATGTTCTGTCTCAACGTAAGGAAGAGTAAGGAAAACTTAAATATTTACAGATCACTATTCTGCTTACTGAGACGATCATTTGTTTCTTGATGTGCGTGAAATACCTGGTTAATAACTAATCTGAAGTTATAGCTCAGACCAAATTCCAATTTTCTGTTAATAGAACTTTAGTTTTACTGCAGACAACTTCAAATACCTATGGTAAGGATAGGTTACTTTGTGTTTTCCAGAAGTGATCTGGATTTGTGTAATTAGTATGAATTTTGGGAACAGATCAGTTTTCTTACTGATACCTTAAGTAAATGCTTGATGTCACTTCAGACAAGTGCTAGATTTTGTTTTTGTATCTTTGCTGCAGGAACAAGTAAAATTGATGTGCTGTGGGCAGTAACATAAACCCACACTTATGAGCCATCTGTATCACCTGTAATATTTTAAGTAACTGTCTGGGAGCTGATATTGCGAATATAATGTCTTGAGCAGGAGGCTGGCAAAGCAGTTCTAGATTGCTGAACTCCTCTAGAGAAATGCTGTTATCTGCACTCATTCCTGACTGTACTGTGAAGCCTTGAACCTTATGTTTTTCTAAGGAGAGGAGTATTTGGAAATAAGTTATTCAGTCCAATAAAAGTGAGTACAAAATCTGTTGTAATCTTCTGGAACTGATCTTTCTCTTTCTTTACAGATGTATTTCTGTCAAGAAGTATGGGAAGAACTGTTCTGGAAGGAAGCTGCTCATCTGGCTTTAACCATTAAATAAACTATGTCAGTCAAATTCTGGTTTGCTCTTCAGTTTTGATTTAATAGTTGCAATTTTGTAAAGCTTGAACTACAATATTTGGTGTGCATTTGCACTATATTAAAGTCTTTTCATAAATTCAAAATATTTTGTTTTGAATATCAATCTGAAGTATCAGTCAAAGCTTTCTATGGTAAATAGTTTTAACAAAGTTTGAAGCAGATTGTATTTACGCAGTAAAGGTAGGTATACTTTTCTCGGGCTCTTGAAACCAGACTGAACACCGCTTTTTAACATATGCTTGTTTGGCCTATGTTTATGCTACCTGTAGAGTAGTCATGGGAAGAACCGACTATATCAGCAGAGACTCAGTGCTGGATACTTTACAGTTGGATTTATAACTAGTACAAGAGGACTAGTACAAGTAGCTGCTTGTTCCTGGGTTTTCAGGGCGGTCTCTATTCTGTGGACTGCGAAATGCACCTTTAATTTCATCTGATAGTGTTAAAGGAGTTAAGATCGGATTTTGAGATTTTTAGTCTAAATGCAGATTTTTAAATTACACTACATGTGCTGAGGTGGGATACTATTGTAATGTATATAAGATGTATCTTGTTTGGAGACCAAGAAGAAGGGGGAGCTGTCCTTGCATCAGAGTTACTGGAAGAGGATACTAATGTCTCAGTAAATCCCGGATGAGATCTGGTAGGTATGGGTGAATCAATCTGTTCTAGTGCCTTTATTTGAACTAGTAGGATTGTTTTTAGAAGTTCTTCCAAGAGATATATGCAGATTAAAACCTGAAGAGTTGTTGGAGGCTTATTGAAAATGAGATTTGTTACATAGTAGATGTGTGCATATACATGAACTATGTAGTCCATTGGGAGTGTTTTAAGCAAGTGACAGTACGTTTCTGACTTGCAAATGAATTGTCAAGGGTGTGCAGCAAGTATTATTCACATAAGGGGTAGAGTTAAATAGGTATTAACTGGAACAGCACCTTTCCTTACCTGTTTGAAGCTGGAGAAGCCATGTTAAATGTAATTGATTACTTGCTAGGGTGTGGTATGAACACAGTGATAGAAATACAGTAACTTCAATTTAAGAAAAAACTGGAAGGAAGCAGAATTGTCCTGCCTAAGAGGTCAGCTCCTTTGAAACTAAGCATTTAAAATAGTTGTTGAGGATGTGAGTCTCTGTTATATTGGTTCTGTTTCATTTTAAATGAATGGAAATCTGATATCAAGACCATGCAATTTTCAGAAACGTTGATTGCTTTAAAGCTGTACAGTAGTTGTCATTCAAATTGAAGTTGCTCTTTTCAGAATCTTCCATACCTTATTTTTAAGCCATCAACAATCTAAGTAAATACTGGCACAGAGTTGTTTTGCAGAGTCATGATGCTTTAAAAAGGCTTTAGAGGACATATACTTCCTGGAGCACAGTTTAGTTTTGGAATTGAAGATTCTCTCTTCAGTATTATAATACTTGCATTACGGGTTCACTTGATAACAGTAGGATTTCAAAGCAAATGGTTTAAAGCAGGGTGTGTAATTGCCTGGTACTGTGCTAGTTATTTGGTTCTCTATTACGATAATTTAAGATTGACAACAGAAAATATTTACCTAGTGGTTCATCCAAACAATAGACTTCCCTTGTTATGCAGGTAGTTTATAACCACTTAAACTTATCAGTTGTACTGTTGTCATGCAGTAGGAGGCATTAATAAAAAAAAAAGGAATAGGGAAGGGGAGGAAATTATTGGATGATTTGAAATTAATTGTACAAATAAGGTCTTTGTTTGAGTTTTTCCACAGTTCTGTCCTGCCTGAATATTTACCTGTGCAACCTGGTTTAGGGAGCCTGCTTTGGCAGCGGGGTTTGTACTAGATGATATTTAGAGTTTCCTTCCAACCCCTACAATTCTGTAGTTCTGTGATTGTGATTTTCAGTGTGGACGTGCTATCGTTCAACTTGAAAAATAGCAGACAGCTGAAGAGTAGTGTCATCAGAACTTCTGTGCTTCTACAGTCTGGAGGCAGAAGTGCCCCTTCATGCAAGTTTCTATTCTGACGACTTTTTGCCTTTGTATGCTACAGTCTTAGCAATGTGTAGCAGATGTTCTGTAATTCAAAAGTTAAATGCACATATCATGCTGTGGAGAGACTCTAGGTTAATCCCCTTTCCTGTGGGAGGTAAAACAATTAAGTGGAAAGCACTGATGAGCAGGAATCTTCACTTCTTTCCCTACTGTGTGCTTGGAGGTACCCTTTTATTTCATGCTGATCTCAGCACATCCCATCATCTGTAAGTGATAGTTTTTGTCACAGTTAGCTCCTTTAGGACATCAGCCTGGCCTTAATATCAATTTGTTAAAAATGCAGATTTCATAGACTGTTTTATGTATTGAATTTGTTTAATGAGCAGTCTGGAGACTATATTAGGCAACAGGATTTTTGGGGAAGGTTCTTTGAACTAATCATGAGTTGATCTGCATGGAAAGACTTTTATTAACCACCATATTCAGGGATGGGACTTGTTTGAATTTTTTTTCTATTTCTAAAAGATATGTAGATGTCTCAGAAATCATGGAGGGATTTTTATTGTGGTTGTAAGGACACTATCCTATTTTTTGACTAGTGAGATAAGATGAGCTCTTCCTCTGATATATGTTAAGCATGACATGGCAGCCGTAGGGCGTGACTTAATATAAACCAGATCAGGTAGCCCCACTTGTTAGTGAGGTTCCACCTCTAGGTTCTCTGAGATATATGCTGTGCCTTATCTGAGAGAGTGTGGTCTAGAAGGCATAAGAGAAAGCTACAGCATGTGAAATTCAGCTTCTCACAAAATCTTAGGAGAAGAGGTAAGTGTCATGAGATCAGCGAAAGATAACAACCTTAATACAAATGAGAGATGATAAAATTTGGATTTAGCTGAGCAGAGTTGTCTTGGGAGCAGTGTGGAGTAGGCATGAGAACAAATGCTGAGGTGGGGGAAAAACCACAACTGATAGTGGGTTAAAATATGTGAGACATAACGTGCTCTGAGAAGAACACTGTACCAGTATGAAGAGGGGTAAAGGGCAGTGTAGGTTCTTGCTCAGGAGAAAAAAAATAAATGTAGTAAGATATGTTGCTCAACCAAATTGAGAATCAGAAAAAAATCACTTGCCCCTTTTCTGGTTGGTTTTACAAAATTCATTCAGAAGTCTTCAGTTTTTATGCATGGAAGAGAGAGAACATGGTCCCATGGCAGCTATTGGTGTTTGATTCATAAAATAAGTTGGAAAGTCTTGTTCTGAGTGTTCCCTGCTAATGTCTGTATTTGAGCAGAACTTCACAGGTACTGTTTTGAGTGGTTATTTTTGTGCTGCTTAAAGATGGAAGTTTTTTTTTTTTTCCTCAATTACTGGTAGACTTTGAACCTAAGTTTCCAGTATAGGTGCAGATATTTTTGTTCATCGATAATGTGTTAATTTATTCATTCAAACTTATAGCAGTAAGCCTAAGTTATGTTTTTATGAATATGTTGGTTGCAGTGCCTCTGATAGGTAGAATGAAAGGCTTAAGCTTTGACAAGTCAGTGTCAGAACTAGGCATGTTCTAGTACTGTGTTTTTTTTTCTTTGCTTTAAAGAGATTAAATGGAAATACAGTCCTAAATTGTATGCTGCTAATTTGTTAACTCTACATAGTGTTCTTTTAAAAACCCAGACAGTGATGACAAACACCTGTGGAGTTCTGTTCATCTGGAATTCAGTAAGCTGCTTCTTGTTTTATCTTTTTTTCCTCTGTAAAAGGCTGTGGTTAATGAAACAGCTGTGAAAGTGTCTAGAAAGCATCCCGTGCACTAGAAGAGAATTGTGTTGGTTTTTGTTTGGCCAGTGCTGCAAATAATGAGAGAAACCTCCATTGTCTGTGTCAGGACCACTATGAATGAATAGTAGTAACTATGTAAGTAGTGAATTGAGGCAGAGGTATATTCAGAGCACCTGTCTTCTTATCACACTGCAGATGGCTTATGCTTAGCAAAAAAGTACCAGTGTGTTACTTTAATAACAATATGTGATGGCTTGTAATTGTGTTCCTTGGATTAAAATCCTCCTTGTTATGTAATGAACTGGCCAGACTGGAAATATTTGAGTTAAGGGAAATACGCTTTGCTGCCTTTCATGATGATTTGATTTGATTGTTCTGAGTTACTGCCCTGCTGTTACTTTATGTCAGTTTTTACTAGACTGTTTGCTAAGTCAGGCATCATTTGTGTTGATTTGATAACAGGTTTCAGTAGCTGATAATAAAACTGCTGCAGGAAATGACCTGTATCTTCTGTGCAATGTTAGCTGTAAGTAGAAAGTTGGGTCTGATGCTTTCCTTTTCTTCTGTTTGCCTTAACAACCAACTTGAAAGTCATAATGTAAGTAGCGTTGTATTGTTAAATTCCAAGGGGGAAAGCGTTGATTTCAAAATGATGGTAGCTTTTATGTAGTTTATTTCCTGTTTTGTTTGATGGATCCTGTTGCATAGCGTAAGTAAGATGAAGCTTTTTTTTTTCTAATGGTGAAAAGAGCTTTATCATACAATCTGGGAGTTGTCTGAACTCAGGTCTTAAGTATTTAACTAATCAGATCTGGTTATTGAAGAAAAGTTAGCTACAGACCTGCTTCTGGATTTTGTGGAATAACAACTAGAAATGTGAGAACACAGGACTGGGGAAGTTGCTTCATACACAATTTTGAGTTTATATTTTGTCTAGTACTCTATAGCATTTATTTAAACACTGGAGCATTGTGCTAGTGCTTAAACTGGAGAAAACTTTGTGAAATTGAGTTGTTCAGTCTTGAATGCTAAAAACTAAACGTAGCATTAAGTATAAAGTAAATCTCTGCCTTTTTTTTCTAATTGTTTAGACGTGTGAATACCTATTGGTTGTCTTTCCTATTTGCTTTAGAGAAAATCTTAGGTAAACAGATTTTTTCTTAGCTAGTGACAATGTTTTATTTAGATGTGGATAAGCCATGTAATGTTTCAAATATCTTTAGAGAAGGAGACTCCACAGTTTCTCTGGGCAGACTGTTCCAGTGCTGTCCTCCACACAGTAAGTTCTTTTGAATGTTGTAGGAAACTTCCTGTGTTGCAGTTTTTGCCAGTTGCTCCTTGCTCTGCTGCTGTAAACCACTGGAAAGAGCCTTTCCTCATGAGCAAGATACTCCAGGACCCTCAACATCTGTGGCCTCCTGTTGGACTCCCTAGAAGTTCCCTGTCTTTCTTGAACTGAGGAGCCCAGAACTGGACAGTATTCCAGCTGTGACCTCACCAGAGCAGAGGGAGAGGATGGTTGCATTCTTTCAACTGCACACCAGGAGCTGGAAAGTAAAGAATAACTCAGCAGATGCCTTTCACATAAATACTAAATACAAAGTACCTCTAGGGTCTGTTATTCAATTAGTTTTCCTCAGTAACTAATGGGAGCAGATACAGAGAACAGAACCTCCAATCTCAGAAGCTGCTATGCTTCCCTTAAATTTTAGCTCAGTTCTCGTAAGTCTCTTATGTCTTATCCCTTAGATAACTGTCTTGGAATGTACAGTGCAGGACCATAGAGTTTGCTTAATAGTCAAAAATAATCTTATCTAGTTATTTACAGGTGGTGCAAAAATCAAAAGCAAGTATACCCTGCTTTTCAGTGGAGGTGCATGAAGGGGAGTACTTAGATTCACAATAGACTTGTGCAAAGTAGTCATTTAGCCAGCAGAGGACTGTAGAACCACATATCATACAGTTATTGATGCAAACATGTTCAATCAAAGAATAAAGGAAAAACCCACATAGGAAGCTACATAGAATAGAGACAGTCTCTTAAATGTGGTAAAATATTGAAGAGCGAGGGCTCAGTTCTTTATTTGTTTCCCATTGAAGAATTCAATTTGCCCCTGCTTCCCTTTGTTGATATTCTATGGGTATTTTGTTTATATTTGGAGGCTCATTGCCAAGGAAAGTATTTCCTAAACGCTTCCTGAACCTTTTGGGGGAATCACTGTGCAGTGCTGATACAGAAATGGTGGCATGTTCCCTAAAGGAAAACATACTTCATTTGTAATGAACATTATGTCTGCGGAAGCTAATGGCACAACCTCCTATTCAGTTTATGTAAAATAAAACAGGCCCATATGTTGCTGCTTTAAGAGTTTGGGTGTTTAAATTAAATGTTGTTTAATGAATATTCAAGCCCATTTGCTCAAAAGTTGTGCTCAGCATAGCAACTTTTTCCTGTCTTCAATCCTACCTAGAATATTAAGCCTTTACAAGAGGGTGCTAAAACCAAGACATCTGTTTCTAACTATAACTTGGATATTAAAATGCTAGAGCAGATGATATGGTAAATAAAGATGTACAGTAAGAAATTATATTTTTTTGTTTTGTAATTAAGGCTGAGGAGGGCTTGATATGCATGATGCCCTTTAAGAAACAGGAACATTCTCTGTGCTATTGTGGCAGATTGGGTGCATTACAGTGGTACATTCACTCCCTGTCTCCTCCAGGAGATAATTCTGCTCTTCTAGTACATATGGGCCAGATGCCTGTGTTGGGCTGCCTTAGCAAGCTGCTTCTGGAAGTGTATGTGCATAGATATCCAACAGCATGGGACCATAGGTTTTCCCTCTGGTGTGGGCAGGAGGGCTTGTGAGAGCCCTTTGTTATCAGTTCCTAGCTCAAAATTAAGTAGATAGGTTAGCAGGCTGGAAGAATTGCTTTGGAAGCTAGATCTGCCCTATTGAAGGGTCTAGACTATTTAGACCTGGAATGTGTTATGCATTCTTCATCAAAGATCAGTAATTGTGATGAGGTTAGTTCAAGTTGAGGAAAAAGCACTGCTGTAGACAAATGGTTGGATTTAGACTTACTGTGCATCTACTTAAGTATTTTTAAGTATTTTACAGCAACCTAATTTAATTCATGATAGCACTCCAGTGTATGTTTAAATGATAAATTTTCAGAAAATTCTCTCTAAGGCCATACTGAAATGCTTCTACGAACTTTATCTCCAAGTCCAGAAGCAACAGCATCTTTTTTTTTTAATACTGTAGAAAAAAGTCTCATTAGAAGACAGCTGGGATGTAAACACAAATCACAATAATTGGCTTTTACGTGTTTTCATGAGGGTTCTTCAGATGCTTGTTTTTACTGCACAAGTGCAATATTGTAGATATACAGTGAAGCACTCTTCAGAGAATAATTGATACATGGATAAAATACTTAAAAGCATTCGCTAATGCTGTAAATCCAATTGGAGGCCAAGCTTTATACACGAGAAAAGCAAATATACAAGTTCTTCAAATTCTTAAAAATTCTGTTGTTTGCCAAAGTTTCCCTTGCCCCACTAATTCCACTGTCTCTGAGCCAGTTTGTTACACTGCTGGTCATGCAAGAACAGGGCAAAAAATCTGCCTGCTCAACCAGTTGTTATCTGTGAGGGGTTGACCTGTTCTGGGCACTTCTGTGGCCATAAAAATTCACCACTTAACTCTTTTAGAACGTGTTATCTCCAGTTACGAAAAGATCTGTGTAGATTAAACAGAAATCAAGTTAGCAGTACCATCCCCATGGTATTATATATACATATATACACATTATATATGTATATATACACATATATACTTATAATATATACATGCAATGTAAGTTTTTGGAATGAACCAAACTTGAAGTTCTCCTTGTATATCAGAGAGAAATGGCACTGTTCTGGCTTCCATGGAATGAGAGACAGTTCCATGCTGAAGGACTGAATTTTATTTGCATCTCCATTTGTCTCTCATCAAACTTGTTATACATCAGAAATTTTTTTATTTTTATTTTTTTTGTGGTTGAGGGAAATTAAAAAAGTAACTTCTATTATGTACAAAAATGTGACTGACTTTAGATCTATTTTCTATGCTATCTTCCATGTATGGTAATGAACATTCAGTGAGTTTATCTGCTCAGAGTAGCAAGGCAGTTCTTCCTGATTTTAGGATTTCAGCATTCGTTATTTATAAGGAAGCATCCCAGACAAGAAGAGAGAATGGCCTGTCCTTTACTGTGTGTCATCAGTGGGAGCTCGCAGTGGTTTCCACCATCCACAGTTTTTTAAACCATCTGTGTGCACAGGGATGACTGCATTAAGAAAAAAAAAAAGTTGTTGGAACAAATAATTTTGGAACAAAACTGTACTTCAAGTGAATGTATGTGCTGGTGCTGTATTGGCAGGTAATCACCTCCCCTGTGTTGTAGGGTAAATGCAGTCTGAGCAACTTACAGATTTATTGGATTCACTTTCTAACATGTTGGAAACACTAGGTAATGCATTATGTGATGGGTAGGGGCAAATCACTGTTTAGTTAGGTTCAGCATTCTGACTGTAGTCCGTAAGTGTGTTTTTGTCTCTCACTTTGAAAGGTCCCAAATTTTCACCACTTAGAATCTGTTTAAACTGCAGATGGCAAACTGTTCTCTAAACACAAGGAAAATATGAAAGACTTTCTTGTTTCCTATCATGTTTTAAACTGTACTAGCATTTCTTTCCTCACCTTTTTCTTGTCAGATACTATAGACACAAACTGTCCCCAAGGAGAAAATGAACACTTGCTGCAGTATGCAAACACTATGAATCCATGCCATCGGTGCTAACATGGCTTGTTTCAGGACCAATTTAAAATCCATTCTCCTGTGCTTTATGTCATCTCTTTCTGTCTGTCTATCCAGCTTCTTCCAGATTTGTCTTATTAATTTGGAATCTACCCTTTTGAATGCTAAAAGGTGCTATCCTCCCTTTCTGCAGTCATGTATGTTAAAACATTGAAATGTTTTTGCATCTTCCTTAATACTCTATAGTAAAGATGAAAGAGGCTGTGGAGAACAATTGCACATTATGGCTCTAGCCCTCAGGATAGAAATGATACCTATGGCAACCTGTGGAAGCACTGAGCTCTTGTTGTTTCAATTAAAGGGAGAATGCAAATGAGGGATAAGGAAAACAGAAAGGCTTCAGGATGAGCAAGGGGGATTTTCCTGCACCACAGTAGCAGACCTTGTCAGAGCACTTGTGACTACTAGTCATACATTTCTTCACTGTGGGAGTCAGAAACATCTCTCTATCATTTAGACTCCTTTCCAAGGACATTATAATGCCTGAAAGAAAATAAATCCAGGCAGATTCCAGAAAGTACAGAAGGAAGATTTACTTCATGAATCTTAGAAAAGCCTCTTGGACTCTGCTTGCTTACTGCCTTCTGGGAGTTATCTTAGTATGTGTTGCGAAAGTTAGCGCAGTTATGTGACATTCTGGTTTCATATATAGGACAAATTAACATTATTAACATTTGATAAAACAGTTGAGGTACAATCCCTTCATGTAGATTTCTTCACTCAGTTTGGCTGATCTTCTAGTGAATTTTCTTGTGTTGTTTAGACAGTTGAACCAGTGCTCTTTATCAGTGAAACTGTTATGACAATGCCTAAATACTAAAGTTAGCATTAAGGCTGCAGCTGACAACTTTGAGGAAATATGAGGTGCAATGCCTCCATTTGGGGTGTATTCACACCGTTTATTGTAGAAAAAGAACTAATATGCTGCAAGATGTAGATTTTTCTAGAAGTCAGCTAGTAATTTCCTTATGTGTGAAGAAATCAAATTCCAGAGTTCACACGGCTGTTTCTGGGCAGGGAAGAATTTTGTTTTCAGCCCAGCTTTTAGGCAGCACAGTGCAAACAATCAACACAGAAAAGTAGGCAGCAATGGGTAGAATCATTGTGAGGGGGAAAGCTGATTCTATCCAGTCCCATCTGTTTCTCAGCTTCTCCCTCTCCGTTACTTTCCCCACTGCATTGCAGGTAGAACATGAAAGGAAGTTGTATTTGAGGAACTGAGAATAATCAGAGCACAGCAGTCTTTTTTTTGATTTATTACTTCATTCATTAATCCATATATAAAGTCCAATTTAGAACAAGGCTCAGAAATCCTCACTTTGACACATTCTCACGTATTTGATAAATGATTCCACTGGAAGAGGCTTGAAGGGCATCTGCAGTAAATTCTGCTGAGATCTATATCTCAAAACATTTTTACACCTTCATATCAAATTAGAGGATATCTCTTAGATAAGGGTAAGTGATGAGATTTCTATCACTTGGGTGAATGTCTCATAATTCACGTGGGTGTAAGAGGACAAGCAGCCAGCATCATAATAAAGACACATCTTTAGGATAGTTCCTGTGGAAATAATTCTCAGAATTGCTTTTTCTTCAGCCTGAAGTCTTTAATAATCATTGTGATATTTGAAGACATTGCTACAAATTTTATTTTATTTTATCTAACTACCCAGAGGAAGAAAAGCTGTGATATATGGATTCCATTTGGGTTATTCCAGGTGGAACACGGACTCTTAGTACTGGTTTGAGTGAGCTGAACAAAATTTAAATATGACTGTCAAATAGTCTCCAGGATGACTGTGTAAACTTGGAAACTGTATTCTATTGATTGGGTTAGAGAGCAACAGTGGAGTAAAGAGTTTCAGCTTTGGAGAACTTTTCTGTCTCTCCAGACTAACTCAAGAACCCATCACTGCTCTTTTCTTAGGCTTTCCTAAGTCCTCATGCTCTGTTTTAGTACTGTTCTTATTTCTACGCGTAAGATGCCTTCCTCCTAGCTTTCTTCTCTCTTACTAAGGCTATCCATCTGGTTAACGCTATGTAGAAAGCACTCAAGGAAAGGCATGTCAGCAGGAAGAATCTGGGGAAAGAATGAAGTAGGAACATGTTTACATCTCATGTGTCTGCATATAAGTGCATACATCCAAACAAGGTAACAACAACCATCTTCAGTCATGCTGTGTGAAACAAGGATATGACTGTGGGGGAAAACAACTCATTTTTGGATCTTGTTTTTTTTCTTGAGACTTACTATGACTTGTGTATTCATTATATGACAATATACACATTTACAAAGAGACAAGTACACAAGCACATTCCCATGTTTCTTCTTTTCAAATGGCAAGGAAAAAGTGCATATTTTCCAAACTGCCACAACCATAGCAGAAAAAAAGGACATACAGTGGGATACCCCTGCTGTGCTGTGCTCTAAACCACTGAAGAACAAAGTCAGTTTAGGGAACAAAACTGTACTCAGAAACCTGTTCATTTACAGCCATTTTCAAAAGCAATTGACAGCAATATTCCTTTCTGTCAGTGTGAATGAGATGCTTTAGTGCTTTATTTTTCAATGACAAAAAAAAAATCTAAAAAACAAGATTTGGTCTTAAACAAACAATTTCAGTTCAGAGTTAATAAACTGGTATCTATTTAAAATCTCAGGTTTTAAAAAGAGATGTACATTGAACCAAAAATGAGACCTAGAAGCTCAATTTTCTTCCTTGTCTTTGGATTATGCTTTGTTGGGAAGATAGCAATTAGACTAAATTCTACTGGCTGCTTCTTTCTTTCATTGATACCACTCCTTTAGTTCAGGAACCTTTTGTCCAATTCTCCTGAAACTGGGCAGAAAGTTTAATCTCGAAGAAGTAAGCTGCTGATTTTAAAACTGGGAAGGTTCTGGCTTGTAACAGAAATTTAGCTGCAGTGTTACCTCTGCATTTGTAGTAACCATAGTAAGCTGCTGAATCTGAATCATTTATTCAAATTCTCTGTGAACATATAGATTATTGCTGCTGTGCAAAGGAAATCTTTCTGCTACCCTTGAGTAATATCCTTTAGCCTTATTCAGACTGAAAGCATTTATCAGGAAGTCATTACAGCTGTTTTGTTTGTATATAGCTTTCACTCCTCCTATTTAAATGTGTGGACAGCATTAGCTCAATTAGTCTAGTGGAAGAGTAGGTCTTTTAATATTTGCTATCTGATTAGTTCATTGGCCCATACAGAATGTGCTACGTCAAACTATGTGATGCTTCTAGCCAAAACTGTGGTGAAGAACTCTGTGGTCTACTTTTATGTACAAGAGTTGCGCTGAATGCTGAGCTACCCACGGTATCAGAGTTGGATGCTGGTGGTATGGCAGTAGATGTTGAACCTTTCCACCAGTATTCTGTTATATTTTCTTGCCATGTGACAGGTGGCAGCAGAGGGGCACTCTGACAGAATGGCATCTGACATGGAAGTACAGATGAAGCAAATTCATGTCATTGAATTCCTCCGTGTGGAAAAAATTGCACCCAGTGACATTCACTGATGCTTGCTGAATGTTGATGGAGACTGAACAGGGGATGTGAGCACAAGACAGGTGCATTTCAGCAGTGGCAATGGTGACGTGAAAGATAAACCATCTTCCAGACAGACGTGCAGATTTTTATGAGCACAGCATGCAGGCTCTTGTTCTTTGCTGATGAAAATACATAGCTAATAGTGGTGACTACACTGGATAATAGTATTTTGTAGCTGAGAATTTGTTCTATAAAATAATATTATTGTGCTCTTTCTTTCAGTTTTAGCTCCCATGGACATAAATAGAAGGCATTTCTTTTAGAGTGACTTCTGTAGATGTATTTTGGCCCAATGCTTTCTGAGGCAGAAAGAGCAGGCTGATTTCTGAGCATGCTCTCTGAAAGACTAAGAGAGCAATAAAGCTTCCTGTAAAGGTGATATTCCTGCCCTACTACAATTCTAGCCAGAGAAGTCTGAATTTCTTTTATAGAGGGAAATCTGGATAGAATTAGAGAGAGAAAATGTCCTATTCCACCCTCTTTTAATTTCCAGTTTACATCTAGAATACAACAATAAAAAAAGGCCTATGAATAAAAATTTATATCAAGGATCACAGAATGCTTTACTATCTACTTTTCTCTCTCCATAGGGAATAAAGGAATAAATGCATAACAGATGCTAGTCATATTACTTATTAAACATATTAAAAGTGGTAAGATATTTCAGTGAAGAGCTCAGATCTAAACACACAATACAACATAAGTGGAAATAATTAGAACAAACAGTGCTATATGTAACAGAAGAGATCAAACCTCTTGAAAATTGGAAAGCCAAATTCAATCGTACTTTTTCTCTTTATTTATTCTTTTTAAAAGTTTGAACAGACTGAATATTATTAGCTCTGACATGGAGACTCCTGTCCTACCCCAGCTGTAGCTGGGTAATAGTAATGAAAGCGCAGCTGATGTTCATTTTCTGTGGCCCAATCAGAAAGTCAGTGGTGTAACAGTCACTTCTCATTGCAGCCAGGTGAGGTAGGTTTTTTTTTTCTTTTTTTCTTTTTTCTTTTTTTTTTTCTTTGTTGCTTGGAAGGTTGCATTGATTACTCAGAAAACTTTGATGAAAGAACATTGAGAGTGAATGGCTGGACATTCAAAGGCTCATTTTCTTTGGATGAGAAGGTAGGAGACTAGTTGCTTAATTGAAACTTGTCTGAATGTTTGAGGGATTACCAGCTTTAATAGGAATTTGAAGTGAACACATTCAAGAATACTTCAATTTAGACTGAGGTAGGAAGCTTCTGGGCTCTCTGTTTAAGACCAATAGAGCTTTAGAATTTCTATTCACTAACAGGTAATTTTTATAAGAAAGATAAAAATGATAAATAAGTAAAATTATGTCTATTTGAAACAGTATTTTCTTTTAAAGTAAAAAATCATCATCCTCTTCTAAAATTAAAAGAGTTTTCTTTTGTTGTCAAAAACATCAGGAAAAGAATAGAGGAATAAAAAGGTAATGCTGACGAGTGGATGGAGAAAATGCATTAGAAAGAAACATCAGTATTTATTTTTTCTTACTGCTTTTACTTGTTAACTCCTTACTTTTTGTATCAAAAGGTTGATTTTGGAAAAGATGCTCTTGAGTTAAATATCAGCATTTGCAGGTAGCCTTAGGACTAAACACAGAACATGCAAACAATTTTTTTCCTCTTTACTCAGAAACCAGATAGCATGCCACAGGCTGAGGGCTCTGTAGCTTTATTTATTTTATGTTGTACTTCTTATAATATCCTTTTATTTTGAATAATTTAGTACATCATACAGAGCTGTAGAGCATAAAATTAAAACTCACATAGCCTGTTGTGTTGACTGTGAAGTTATTGCTTGTATTCCTTAGTGTGCTTCTAGGAATGCACTGGATTGCAAGGCATTCCTGTAGTTTTCTACAAGATAACTGTATTCCTAACAGTAAGGAATTAGCCTCAGAGAAAACTTAGGTTGCCTTCTAATCCCTCTTTAATCAAGTAATTAGTTGCTGGAGGCTTCCAAGTATGGATTTTGGATTATCGCTTTTTTTATGATTTCAGCTGAGAAAGTGTTAATAGCACTCTTGTGTTTTGGTTGATCCTGAGTGATGAGAATACAGCCAGGTCCAGTCTGGGTGTCTCAGCAGGAGAGAACTGCTGCCTTTACAGCACAGCAGTAGTGGGGTGGGATGAATCCAGTATGGATGGTCTCAAATAGTCCAACATTCAGACCAGCATCACATGGAAGGCAATAAAGCTGTGAGGAGTTGTCTGGTGGGCAGCTGCTGTATCAGTCAGTGGGCAGGTATGTCAGTTAGCTAGGCATCAGGCACTGTGGAGATGGGTAGATAAATAGTTATATTTTATTTCGTTCTCAGTAAATTGTTTCTATTTCAATACATAAATTCTATTTTGTTTCCAACTCTGCTCCTCATTCCACCTGAGGAGAGTGAGTGAATGGCTGTGTGGTGCTGTGCTGCTGCCAGGTTAAACCACAGCACTCTTTCTTAATTGAAGGGGCCCAAGTTACACATGGGTGCTATTACCAACACTTGCAATTTAGTGATCCACCTTTAACATGGAAAGGACTCAAGCTGTTTTAAACTCAAGGCTCCCTCCCCTTCCCCATAGAGCATCATCTCTGCTAACAATGCCAGGTGAGACTTCTGCAATGAGTTTTGGTAGCTAAAGTCATTTGTGAAGAATCTTATAACTTTTGTGTGTGCTTCTAGCAGGTGTTTGATTAAGAGCTTTGCAGAAGTAAATACGAGAACAGCCTCTTACTACTTTTTATTGTTTGTTCACACCAAAATCAATTGGTTCATGTAAATATTATTGTTGTATGCCGTAGGTGTTCATGTGAAGAAATGCAAAACTGCAAGAAAGAAAGGTGTTCTTTAAGTGGCAATTCTGCTTCCTGAATTTCAAGGGGATATTTACATCTGGGCAGGAGATGTGAGATGGACTTGGCCTTTCATGTAACAGGGTTCAAGAAGTCCTGACTGCTTTTTTAGGGCAAGTCATTTCTCTGATTCCCTGTCTTGCTAACTACTCTTCTATTTGACAGTGGTTGGTAATGTGTGCTGGCTGGCCTGCTGTCATGGGCAGTAATAGAATGTCTACTGGTACTGACATCCAAATAATCATTGCTCTACTTCAGTACTAGCAAAGAGATGATGGTAAATGACTCAGACCATCTTCCCAACATTTTGGGGAGCTGATTCTATTGTGACTTTCTCTGTGGGAAGAAGTGAACTGGATATTTATACACAGTTTTCTATCAGCCAGAGGGTTTTGTGAAATGACAAAAATTTCTGAAGGTGTATGGCATCCTAAAGATTTCTATCTGTACTGTTAAGTACTTTAATACCTTCAAGAGCTCGGCTCCATAGTTAATGGTTGGAGAATTATCAACTGGTATAGTGTACTATTGTGTCAGCACATCAGGAAGCTGTTCCGATTGCTGTACCAGTAATATCGATTTTGATCAATAACAGTGCAGTCAAAAACAGCATAAGCACTGCTTGTACTTCAGCTTTGTGTCTGACTTTTAGCAAAATGGGAGTATTTTGCATTCTGAAAAAGCCTTTTTTTTTTTTCATCTAATGCTTCTACTTTCTTCCTCAGTGGGGTTGCATCTAATCTACGATGGTGCACCTCTAAAAGAAGCTTGAATCCTGCTTTGCAAACATTTATGTACGTTTATAAATTGGTCCCAACATATCCTGTTATCTTATCTCTAGACTCTGAGTGTTGATGGAGTAATTTCTGATCCCTTGTACTTCATCAGTATACATTCACATAAATTCATCTGGCAGTTTAAAGCCAATTAAAATTTATAAGCCACAAATAGTGAGTGAAATTCTGAGGATTAATTTACTCACTAGAGTATTAATCTGTGTAATGTAGTAGGTTATCCTTCAGTAAACTTGGCTATATGTAGATAGGGAGATGCATTTCCTTGCGTGTTTTACTGTAAATGCTGTAATTAGTCCCACTGGGTTGTGGAGCTTGAACATTACAGCCGGTAATACTGCTGCAGCCTTGGTCTGAACTCTGGGAGGAAAAGCCCAGTCAGCAGCATGAAACCTAGCTGTGCTCATCTTGCAGGATCCTTTTCCTCTTTCATTCCCTGCTCTGAGTTGGAGATCAAGAAACTAAATAAAATAAAATTAATTTCAATTAATAAATGGGGAACACCCCTTGTTGTGAATATCAGAAAGTATAGTTTGTTACTTATTCCCTGTCTTCACCCAAACTTCTCTATTAAAGAAAATCTTGGGAAGGAGTTTGAGAATGGAGAGGATAACAAATGACTTTACACTCAACAGAAGGAGCTTGCTCCTTAAGGTTTGTGAGTTAGGATCTTGCTACACTGGGAGAACCTAATTGATCAATCCTAGCGAGTCTGACTTTTGTTAATGGATTTTTAACTACCATTTATTCAGCTAATGGTCTCACTGATAGGGAGCAGGAACCGAAAGATGCTGTGGCTTGCAGAGGACCACTGGAACAGTTGGTGCCTGGTATAACATTATAATTTAGTTCCTTTCTTCTTTGCTTTAAGATTGTTCATTTCAACAACAACTGGTTTCCTCCCAAGTTATTAACTGTGGACTTGTTACAGCAAACCCACAGGAATTCAAGTAGGTTAGAAAAATAAATAAAGCTGGTAGAAAACAAGGCTTAGGGGAGTCTGGGAAGATAAATCATTTTCAGAGTTGTTCTGGGGAAAAAACAACAACAACAAAAATAATACAACACTCAGGATGAGAAATTGAATAAATAAATAAGTTGTAGAAACATGTACTGGGAAACAGGAGTTTTGGGATGAGGAGCTGCAATGAGGCTTGCTGTGCTGAGGAGGTTCAGTCTGTTCACGCTTTTTCTTGCTGCTGTTGCTGGCCACAAGTGGAAAGCCAGCATCTTGGCCATTATTTCAAGTTACTGGATGTATCTATCATATTCCCTTTGACAGGGATGATGTTGAAAGGACAAAACCTGCTGAACTGCCTTTCTCTGGAAAACTTGAGTTATTCCTGTCCAACACTCTGGTCCTAATTCTCCTGTTTGCTGATTGATGTGGGGCAGAAATGAGGGTGTAAAAAGGTGGAAATGGCTTTCTGCAGCCAGCTCCTGTTGACTTGGAGCATTGCTGTGGGAGGAAAGCTCTCCTGCTCTGCCTCCCTCCGTGTGCCCCTTCTAAACGTGCGTGCCATCCCCTTGTGCAGCCTCAGTCCCTGTTCAGGTTGTGGCTGCAAAGTCTGTAGTCACCACCTGTGTCATGCTGGGTGTAGGACAGAGCTGCCCATGGGCTGGTGGCTGGCCAGGTTCTGTGGGACCTGTGCTGCAGCCCAGCCTGGGATTCAAGGCTTTTTAGCCAGAAATCATGTCATTGCGTGCTCACATATGCAACTATGTAGGAATACCATTATGAAGGCTGTCCAGCTCTGAAAATAGGTAATGGGAAAGGGGTTATATATACATGTTTTTCAAAATGTTATGCCAGAGACTACTGTTGTATAATACACATCAAAAAGTATACTAAAGAATCTGAGTAGAAATTGCCTTTCAGATTCACATATCTGACAGAATAAGTAACTTTAATCTCTATCCCATTCATACATGTACTATCTGGTTTTAAACAGTAATTTAGTCAGTACATACACATGTACTCAGAAGGAAAAAACTAAACTACCAACCTTGTGTGCTACATTCTGAAATGATTTAAGGCACAAAGCAACCTTATGTAATCCCACAATAATTCTCGATTGTTAACACTGACTTTTTTTCCTTTCACCTTCTATCTGTTTATTGAAAGTTGAATACTTCATTTTTTTGTGTGTATGCAAGTCTTTCTAATTATAACCTATGAGATTTTACTAGTCTATCACCATGTAGAATAACAGAAAATGGTGGAGATGTGTAAAGTGCATTTAATAACTTCTAATGTATCTGTGAATGCTGTCTCTAAACACTACACCTGTAATTTTTTCTCACAATTCATGATTGCCTTTTTTTTCTTTTGTGTCTCAAATTGAGTCTCTCTTGCTGATTGCTGTGTGTGTGTTTACATACATATAGGGAAATAACCTCAGGGCGCACCCACTCCTTGGCTCGAGGTATCTGGAAGCACTCTGCCACTGCTGTAGCAGCTGTGGCTGTGTCCAACTTCAGCCCAGCAGAGGTGAGCCAGTCCTCTTTCCCAGAGAGATGCCCACTGCTGAGCTTGACCTTGGCTGGGGTCATGGGATGCAGACGCATGATCCTGCTGTGCCCTTATGTGACTGAGGGTGTAAGAGTGGACCTGGATTAACTTCAAGCTGTTAGCTGTTGTAAGGATGAATTAAAAAGTTAGGAAGATTGTAATTCTATTGGGCTTAATTAAGTTTTGAATCAACACTTTAGTTTATACCAATTTGTTGCATGCAAAAGTTTAATCATTTTCTGCATTTACTTAAATATAAAATGATCCAAAATACATAGAAATGCAAACTGCTATTGCGTAAGAAGTTAATGACATGGTCTGTGAAACCCATGTTGCCCAGGCTGTGCTCCTGTCTGATACAAAATGTATCTAGAACAGTGCTATACTCAGGTGAAAGGGCAGATATAAAATTTCCTTCAAAGCACCGGGACAATAAAGCAGGTTCTGGTTTATTTCGAATCTATATATGACAAAAAGAATGATAAGACTACATGCAGGAGAGGTTTTAAGCAATCAGTTAGACCCATGGGAGCACTGTGATGATGATTATAATTTTTTTCTTACGATCAGGTTGTGGTCCTTTATGGGATACACTGGCAAAATTTTGTGTTCAAAACTTTGGACTTTCTTGTTTCTTCAGTGGCTTGTGTGTAGATATGAAACTGATCGATTTATCTTCCTGTAGTATATTTTAAATATTTCTTATGACTTTTAGCTTGGAGACCAATGAGAAACAGCAGTATCTCTGCCACTCCAGTGCAGCTGGCATTCAGCTACCTGCTGTACATGGTGCTCAGCAATTTCACAGGGACCTTGTTGAACTGCAGCTGTGTCTGCAGTGCCTCTGTCTTCTGCAGACTTTTGGTTGGGTATTTCTCTCCTCCTGTTTCATATTATCGCGAGAGATGCTATTCTCTGCTGTTGAAAATGCAGGGATGAACCAGCTGGTATTGCTTTTAGCAAACACTGCCCTAGTCACTAGGGTGGAGAAAACATGGAATAATGAGCTCTAATCCTTGCTCATGATATATGTAACAACTGAGGTTGGCTGGTCTGCATGTTTCCTAAGACCCTTATTTGTCAAGCCTTGCATCTTTCGGAAGAGGTGATGAAGATTGATCGCAGCTTTTGTCCACTGATGTTTACTTCCCACTTATTTTGTTCATGACTTTTGTTTATCATGAGTTTTATTGCATGTTTACAGACCACGGCATGGTCTTCCGGGTGTCAAAAAAGTGTTTTATCAGGCAGTGTTTTTAGGTTATAATTTCTGTTTGTGAACCAACATAATCTACTTAAATTTGTGTAGTAAAGAAAAAAGGGAAAAAAGCCCCACATATATAAGGAGCAATTATGTGGCAAACCCTACAGCGATGGCAGTACAGTCCTTCTGAGATGTAGAAGTGTGTGTTTTCATTCTTCTAAGATGAAAAGATTTGTCTGGGTTGTGTACAGCAGTATGTCCCTTCTATCACTTTGTTTTTGACCATAGATGCTCTAGACCTTGGATGATATCTGGGACCCCTTTACCCATCACTCTGCACTTCAAAGCTTCATAGCTGAGACTGGGGTAGTGAGGGAGGAATACGTAAATGCCTGGAGCCCTGACACCAGATTATTGTGGTGCTGCTGTTGCATCCTTTAATGTGCTGGCAGGCAGAAGGCCTTGTTTAGAGGGACTGGGACTTCCCTGCTGTGCCCTGACTCTGCTTTGCAAGGTTGCTGTGAGGTGTGGGAGGGAAAGCCATGGCAGCACTGACAGTCTGCCTGCCTACTAGTGCTTCCCTGGAATTTTCTTAATCTAATGTTCTGTGTAATACCTAGATGGAGAGAATCATACAGACTTCTGCATGTCTTATGATGGCAAATGGTTTCCACTGTTTTGTGTAGTATCATACCATTATTTTGAAAAAATATCTTTTTAGTGTGTTTTTAATGAAATTTTATAGCAATTTTGAATTAGTCAAGCCATAGCCTTGCTCTTGTCCAAATGAACTTCATGCAACGCAATTGGGTCCCAAATTAGAGAGGGGCAGAAAAGAGAGGCGAGCTTTCTTGTCAGCACACTAGAGCTGCTTATGTCCATATCTGCACATATGCACAGACTTAGAGGTGTTTTTTTTTTTTCTTCTTCCTTCAAGCTAGGTCATGAACTGATGTGCTAGGTAAACATATAGTTGCTGCTATCATCAATATTCCCCAGGTTCTTGTTACATCATGGAAGTGTACAGTTGTGGTTATTTTTCTTTTTTTTTTTTTTTTTTTTACTTATTCTCTACTTGATTTCTAATTAGAAAAATCCTGAAGTTTGATTAGGGAAAGAAAGGGGCATCAGAAAGGCTGAGCTTCTGAAACTTTTAAAATAAACATACACCTCAATTGTCCTTTAATGTGAATGGATTCACTGCTTTGAGTCTGTGTGTGGTGATGAAAATCAATATGTTGCCGTGAGACCACAAGGCCCTACATAAGGCATTTTTTTGTGTTGGATATATGCGAGTAATTTTACAAGCTAACATGGAGAAGAATATAAATGATAGGGCTACGTTTGAATGTCATGTTGGCTTCTGCAGGAGTATGTGTACGCAGACTCTTAGCTTATGTCTTCGTCAGAGGAAAATGATAAAAGAAGGAATGGTTTAGCACGTGATACATTACTGTTGCCTTGCAGGCTGCGTGCTATGGCAAATATTAGCCATGCCACCTTTATGATACCATTGGCTTAAGAGCAATCATGCATTAGTGAAGAAATATGCATGTGTTCTATAGAGACACCACAGAAACTGACAGCTGAGTCTCCGGGGTGCATGGACCTGGTGATGTTTTTTGTTTTTTTTTTTATTTCAACAGCATTATGCATTATCAATCAGAAATTCCATATCTTCATGATTATCTAGAAGCAGTCTTAAACCATTGCAGCTGATTGGTTCTTAGTTTATGCAGTACTGGTATTCTGAGAAGTTTCTTGGACATGCGTTAGCGGAATGGGGTGAGGTAAGAAGGATGCAGACTTCAATTTGACTGTGAAGCTAGTTCTCTCAGTGTACTTTTCAAATATTTGTATTACTTGGTTAATATGTAAAACTTCATCTTGTTTATTGAGTGTAATAAGGGGAACTTCCAAGAAGTTGCATGTGTAACACAGCAATATTTTACACTGTAGAGATTCCAAAGATCCTCATATCTAAACTCGTGGTTGAGAAAGATCAGAAAAGTGCTCCATCGTTCAGATGCTTTTGATATAGAACTCTTGAAACTTCATGTTTTAACTGCTAAAATATATCCGTTCCCTGATTGTTGTGGTTATAGAGTATGCAGCACTGATTCTGAAACTGTACAGCATGTTACTTATGTAAATGTACATTAATGTTTTGAAGCATAAGAATTTATCAGCTTTAGCAGATAAAGGAATGTCCAGTCTTCATCTGTATGTGTATGTAAAACAAACCTGATCATTTTCAGTGCTCATAATCCTTCGATTTATTGTTGCTTTGGCATTATTAAAGAGGGGCTAACTCCATTTTTTTTTTTTTTTTTTTTTTGAAACAGACATAGGAAGATGTGGTTTAAATGTTAATTGTTTTTAGCTCCACATTATGTGGTTCATTAGCATGAATATTTAATTTAAAGCAGTTAAAAGATTAATGCATGTGTTTATTTCTTTAAAAAAAAAAAAAAGTAAAGATGCTTCAGGACAAGATCTAGCCTTGCTGTGCTTTAGAAAATGTAGCTGATGAAAATATTCATGCAGCAATTGTACCACTATTCCTCTATTTCCCCTCATTTATCCTGAAATATATCCATTCTTTCATTCCTTATTCCTAAAAATAAGCCATAGGGTTCTAATGGGGACACTGATTAAATATTCTGCTCTGTAATTTATGCAAAAACGAATCCCAACAGGAATCAGAGACTCTGAAAATCTGTTGTGAAATCATTATCCTGAATGACATTGTAGAAATGGTCCATGAGGATGTTGTCAATAATACATTACATAAAATCTGTTTGAAATAAACCTTGAAAATTACATGATATTCACGGGAACCTGAAAGAATTATCAGTAAACAAATTTAATCAGCTTGATGTTATGCATACCACTCAACCTCTTATTATCTGATCATCTAGGTTTTAGAATGCTGTGGGGAATTGAATGACAATTAATGCTAAGATAGAGCTGTAGGAGCTCTTGTGGTGGCTGCAGGACTACCTGATTCTCTTAATTTCTGCTCATCTCTCTTCATTTGCATTCATTTCTTGCAGCCATGGAGTCTTCAGTGACACTGATGGTGACCTGGCTGTTTATTCTAGCAGCCATTCCTTTAACAAGAAGGCACTTGCTAACAAAGAATGAATCTCTGTGACAGTGAGGTCATTCTAATTCTTCCCATGCGCTGTGAAATGATTTTACCAATGCCTAGACATTGTTGCGATATGCAAACTCCATTGTGACAAAGTAACATGCATGTGGGATTATGTACAAACTCATTGATGTTTCTTGCTCTTAAAGACAGGGCCCTGCTGAACTCCGTTACAAATCAGTTCAGAGGAAATCAGCAGAAACAGAATATAAAGAAAAAATTTCTTGATGTGCTGTAGAGACATAGGATGAAGGGCCACCTGCTCATATTAAAATTCTGTGTTCCAGTCTAGATAAATAATGCTCAAAACATCTACTTGACTAACCTGGACTTTTAGAACTTTTGCCTACTTGTGTATATGTTACTCTGAAAGTAATGCCTTCTGTTTATTTATATTGAAACTACAATAAAGGACATAATAAAACTGATTGATAGAGCAAATTCTCAGCTACACAACACTATTTTTCAATGTAGTCAGCACCATTAGCTATGCATTTTCACCAGTGATTAAAAAGAGCTTGCATGCTGAGCTTGTTAAAAAAAAAAATAAATAAATCTGCCTCAGTGCAGGTGTGCTGCTCCAAAAGTATGGCCTAGCAACGCCACTGTCATGGAGCAGCCATGTGTTTTGTTATTCTCCAGGTTCAATGGTTTCACTTTTCTGTTACTTTATCTAATCTAAAGAAAAATTAAAATGAAAATTAAACAGACAGGCAAAGTTTCTATTTTTCTATTCTTATAGTAAGAACACTAAAATTAATAGCATTTTATTACTTTTTATTTAAGTTCCTTTTGGCTTGAAATAAATGAAATTATGTGAGATGGGCTATAACTTTTATTACTAAGATAAAATGTCTTAACCCTTCTCTGAGGGAAGATGACAGAAGCCAACCAAGTTGTATCAGGAGGAGATGAAAATCACATCTTTTATAGCTGTACATACTTCTCATGATGTATTTAGATATTGTTTCTCTTTGTATTAATCTTAATTAGTTAAGCAGTGTAGCCCACTGAAGGACCCACTAATAAGTGGTTCAAGAATGTAAGTGGGAATGGAGGGACAGGGCCACAAGAATTTAGGAACAGTCTATTAAATAACCATTATCAGAGCAACTTGTTAGGTTTTAACAGGTTGCTTGGACTAGCAAGTGAAAACATTTAGAATTGAGTGTTGTATTTTACAGTATCAGGAAAAAAACTGAATTTGTATAAGGCATCCTCTTTCTGATTTTGAGGGTTTTTTTTTTTTTTATATTAATCTGTACTTCACTTGTGCAGCAGAGTAGTGCTTGATGTTTTTAATTCTTACTTCTAGATGGTATGCATGCAATGAGTTAAGTACCTTTCCTGGTATGTCCTAGCACCTGTAAGTTGCTACGGGTATGTACATATTAAGAAGTTACACAAGACTTCCTTATGCTTAGTGCAAAAACTGCATTGTCAAAGCTATACAACATGGAGAGCCCCTGTGAACATCCTCACTTCAAAGGTTTACTGAAACACCTCTCTAATGCATCTGGAGCTTACTTGTAGGCAAGTACCTGCACAGATGCTGTTGTTTAGGTCAAGATGGCTGATGAAATCTAGCACTCAAAATGTTTCTCTTCATTACTTTGCATCTTGCAGAAGGGTTGTATTCTATTCATGAAAGCTGTCTTACCTGAAGTAGTGGAATAAGTAGCATGAAACATGTATGAGAAAGGGTAACTGATTTGAATACATGTAATTCTTCCAAGAATATTTGTAATACATAATTTGGCTAAGAATAGTTAACCTGGTCAATTAGTTGTTTGTAACACAAATTGACTATGCTACTTAATTCCATAAAAAATTCAAAGAATACTACCATGACAGAAAAGATGGATGAGGTTTCTTACTTCCTCTAATGAAAAGTTCAGACTGCACTTAAAAACCCGAATGAGTCCTGAGAAGGGCTACTTAACTATGCCTATCCATGCTAAGTGCTCAAAAGTGAAAGCCACCTGGTAGATAATGTGTAGCTTTCTCCTGTCCTGTGATATTTTTTTGTCTCAGCTGGGATTGTTAACACACTGGTTTTAGAATAGATGTTCTGATTTCCTTCTCTGTTACTACTACACTTGTCATAGATGCTTTTTTTTATTGCTTTAATACTTCTTGGAGATAATAAAACTTGACAGTTCTGACACAATGGTAGATCAACAGAACTTAATTTGCAAGGTCATGGCTCACACTGTATGGACCTTGAAAACATGACATCTTACTGCAGCATGTTAGAATGTTGTGGAAGTTTGTTTTGGTATTACAAGTATTTGGAAATATAAAGACAGAATGTTGTCTTCCTTCAGTTTTAGAAACTATATTTTTTTTTCCTGAATTTTTTTCATTAAACAAATGATTCCTTGCATTAGGAATACCATCTTCTTCCTCCATTTTTCTTTAGGCATGATTTCTGCATGTGCATTTTTATATACATTGAGAAGGCAGCAGAACAAATCCAGGCAATAACAGGTATTCAGCTGTTCTGTTATTCAGTTTTTATGAGTTTGGCAAAGCCCTTTTGTCCTTGGTACCATTCTCAGTTGGCCTTCCTGCTCCATTACCTACCATTTGACATTCTGAATCTTCTTCTCCCCTTTGAACTGTCATTAGTTTTTACTGTACTTTCACTCTGACCATCTCTTATGGGAAATAACTGAATCCAGCAATATGTCTTCTGAGTAAATATGTCAAGTTTTCAAGGCATATGTCACTACTCTCAGTACATCCAAGTACAAGATCTTTGGTCATCTTGGAATTTTATTTCTCTTTTCTCTGACTTTGCTAATCATTGTTGTCAGGAGTAAACTCAGCAAAACAACTTGTAACTAACTTCTGGGAGTCCCAGACTGGCCTCAAAAGGGCCATTAGCTTGCTGTGCTCTGCTCCTTGTTGATTAGCCTGCACCACTCTTCCCAGATGTTAACTGCTCACTTCCAGATCTAGGAACTCACTGGCACTATGTACAAGATTCTGTTCCATGGGCTTTTGAAGGCAAACTTCTGAGATGTCTGAGGTTAGGATTGCAAGCCTAGACTGTGAGAAGTAGATGAATCCACCTTTTAAAAAATCAAGCTTGCAGGCTGTGAGGTGATGCTAAGACTTGGAGACGCAATTGGTACTCATCTAGTGACAGAGACTTGCTGCTCAACCAGTTTCATGTGTTCGTCCAGCTGTGTTAATCCTGGTTTCAGTATTCTAAGAGACTATATAGAACTGCAAGTGTCTTAATCTTTTGCACTCCTATCAGCTCTGTTTTATGACAGTATTTCAGAGACAAACTGAAATCTATTGCTTTTGTCAAAAGATAGCAAGATAAAACATTGTCTTCTTCAGGTTATCTACTTGAGAGCCCCCAAAAAAGGAGTGTCAAGGTAATCACAGTTTGTCCATTCCAGGAAAGCTGAGGCAATCCTGTTTATTTGTGTAGCTCTAAACTATTCAGCAAATTTTTCTTATTAGCAGACCTTGGAATATGCTGACAAGCCAAATGTGTCTATGCTCAATAACTGTTTACAATTACTTGATCACTTCTATAACGTACTGTAATTGTTCGCCAGCAGTTGTTCATTGTTTAATCTTCTTTCTGACTTGGATTGCTTAGTGATGGTGTTTTCTGCACTCCATAAAAAAACTACTGGTTCAGCTGTAAGAGGACTGCATCTGAGTAGTAGGTTATAAATATATATGTCTCTTTATACATGCACTTGCATGTTCCCATGCTGAATATTTGCAGTATATTTGAATGTTAGCATACATACAACACATATTTAGGTAATAAACACCTGTATAAATGTCAGCACATCTGGACATGATTAAATAGAACTTAACATTTAAACTTATCAGTTAAAATAATGTTTGTTTTTGTTTTGTTATTTGTTTTCCCTTCAAACTGAGGTTGTTAAAATCATTCCATCCATTTGTGGGAAATGCTTGAGAATTTTTAGGGTGCAGAACAATGGGAAGTCAGCTGTAGTAATAGGTATAATAACAGATCATAGTGTCTGGAATATTTGGAATGAAGTTTTTACCCTTAATATCTGCGTATCTTTACCTAAAAGCAGTCGTGAGAAGAATGTGCAGTAGTCCTGACTGCTTCACCGCAGGTTATGATTGTTGCCTCTGCTGATTCATAAGCAGACGCTTGTAAGTGTTTTAAGTTTTCTGAATTTGTAGCAAAATGTAGCAAAGCTTGCATGTTTTACTTGTGGCTCAGAAGGCTTTTAAAAACATTTACTGTGTCAGTTGTGCCATTTTGTAGTCTAGTAAGAGAAATCTAAAACAAATGCTGGAATGAAATAAACAAAATCTAGCACATTTATACCAGTGCTGTCAATAAGTGTGAGAGCTCTTTGGGGAGGCAAGTTTGGTTTTCATTCAAAATGGAACTACTGAACATGGATTTATAGTCCTGATTCTAAATGGAATGGAGAAAATGTTTTGCTCTGGGAGAATAGAATTTATTAGTGGATTCAAGTGTAACTTTAGCAACGTACAATTGTATTGGATGTGGGAATATCACGGTATTGTTTTATTGGCAGTTAGATTCCAAACTGGCAGGGATGTATGAATGTAAGACTCGGTTATAGGACTGTGGTGTTTTAATGCCATCTGCCAACAGTTTGCTCCTTATGCTGCCGCATGTGTACCTTTGGAATGGAAAAAATAAATAAATAAGTAAAATGAAAGAAGAGGTAAAGCACATTAAATTGTACTCCAGGTCTTATAACAAATGTTGTCACGTAGAGATTTTGTAGTGCAAATGGATCTACACTTAAAAAGCCACACAAGCTGCATGGTCTTATGGTTCATGTGAAATATTATTTAGATAGATAATATATATTGCTTGAGATTTTTTTTTACCTAAAAATGCTTGCAAGATCTAATACAATACCTGTGTAACAACATGCCTTAACTGATGTCTGAATTCTTGTTTGCTTCAAATAGCATTTTGTAAATGAAGTGATGATACCTGCAAAGGGATTTTACAGATTACTATCAAATACTTTGCAAGGGCTTGGCCAGATACCAGGTATAGTAATAGCATTATGGTTATTTATGATCATTTTATTATGTTCTTTATTAGTATTTTAAGTGCCTCAGAAATTTGTTACCAAATAAAATTTGGTAATTATTTTTTTCCAGTAATGAAATGAGTCATGAGAGATTCTTGAGCTACTGACTCTGAAAATACAACAGTGACCTTATTCAGATGAAATAAAAAAAATCTAAGCAGGTTGGAAGAAAATGTAATATTTAAGAAGGTGTGCAATGGATGCATTGATATTCTGCTTTTAATTCCAAATGACAGCACTGAGATGAAATCTCCAATGCCCTAGACTGTAAATTCAAATCTTTTGCAAATAACATTGAAGTTGTATTTTAGAATGACATGAAGACAATGAAAATAATATCTTCCTAAAGATTAGGGCTCTGCTTAGCAGTAAAATATGTTAGAAGAAGAACCTGCTGTAGTAATTAAACTATACCAGTCTGGCTCTGATCTGCAATTACCAGTGAATGTATTTTACTTAATTGTTTGAGTAGTGCCATTGAAATCACAGATGTGATTGATATGTATGTAAGAACATAGGTAAGTGCCCTAAAATTGTATTTGCATACAAAGAATGGTATTATGAATTTTACCCAGAGAATCAGACTCTGGTGATATCTGCTTATGTTTTAGAAAGTTTCAACTTTTTTCCAAACCCTCTTTCTTGCCTGATTTTACTTCTACAGACATGAGAGCAGTGTGAAATTTTGCTTGAACTGTAAAAGAGAAGGTTACAACGTCTGCCAGTGAAGATGTTTTTTTTTTTTGGTTTTTGATTTGTTTTGTTTGTTTGTCTGTTTGTTTTTGTTTTGTTTTTTACTAATCCATGTTCTAGTTCTTTTTCATACTTAAGTAACAAGGAGAAAATAAGTTGTTTATCTGGGGAAAAAAAGTGTTATAATGAAATAATCAGTAACTAGGGTTGGTTTGGATACTAAGAAAAACTTCTGTCACAGAAAGAGTGGTAATGCATTGGAACAGGATGCCTGGGAGGTGGTGGAGTCACCATACCTTGAAGGTGTTCAAGAACTATGTAGATATGGCACTGAGGGGGTTAGTGGGCATGTTGATGTTGGGCTGGTGGTTGCACAAAATGATTTTAGTGGTCTTTTCCAATCTTAATGATTCTAGGGTTCTAAACTACCCAACAGGAAGAGGTAATGTAGCTTCAGATACAAGCCTTGTAGGAAAATAAATCCACCATCCATTCAGAGAGTCTGAGACAGGCTGAGCAGTGGGTCCATGTGAAAACCTCATGAGGTCTGACAAAGACAAGTGCAGGATCTTACACCTGGATTGTGGCAAACTCCACTATAAGTACAATCTGGAGAAAGAAGGGATAGAACACAGCCTTTCTGGAAAAGACTTGTGAATACTGGTAGGTGGCATAATGAACATGTGCCACAAGTGTGCCTTTGCAGCCAACTGTACCTGGGCTGCAACAAAAGAAGAGTGGCCAGCAGGTTGAGGGAGGTGATCCTGCTGGTCTACAGTGGGCTAGTGAGACTTCACCTGGAGTACTACATCCAGGTGTGGAGACCTCAGTACAGGATAGATGTGAACCAATGGGAGTGTGCCCAGAGGAGGGACACAGAAATCACCCAAGGGATGGAAAACCTTCCCTACAAGGGCGGGTTG
The DNA here is from genome assembly GCA_036925125.1 of Oreortyx pictus. Classification (NCBI taxonomy): domain Eukaryota; kingdom Metazoa; phylum Chordata; class Aves; order Galliformes; family Odontophoridae; genus Oreortyx; species Oreortyx pictus. The sequence continues at coordinate 13,690,245 of JAUPFR010000008.1, read as the reverse complement.
AGAGAGCTGGGGCCATTCTCCCTGGAGAAGAGAAGGTTCTGGGGTAACTTGAAAGCAGCTTTTCAGTATCTAAAGGGGGTTATAAGAAAGAAGTTTTTTACAATGAGGGTGGTGGGGCACTGGAACTTTGTCCAGAGAGGTGGTGGATGCCCTGTTCCTGGAGACAGTCTGTTGTAGGTGTCCCTGTTCATTGCAGGGGAGTTGTATTAAGTGACCTTTATGGGTTCCTTCCATCTCAAAAGATTTTATGATTCTAAGCTCTGAAATGAGTATTATGTGAGATTTTTTTCCCACAGTGTGTTGAGTTCCTGGGTAGTGTCGTTGTCTGCTGCTAAAAATTTTTGAAGATTTCCTCCGTTTCCTACTAGATGTAAGAGTTGATTGTTTTTCATTTTCATAACTGTTTGGAAACATTTGCTCTGTAATAACAATGTTCCCCTTTTTCATGATTAGCTCTAGAGAAAAATTGTCTGCACCTAGTAGTGCTTTGGAAATCCTGTGTAGGTCCCAGCGTAGAACATGAACATCTCCACAGACTTGAATGTTCTCACTGTATTTTATGATGCACTCTTCAGATGCTTAAAACTGTGTGGAGTATTTTGTTAAAAATCCAGCTAACTTGGTGTCTCAATATATTCTAATGAATTGTTCTGGGGTTACTGAACAAATAAAATAATAGGGTGAATATCAGGACAAAGTACATAGTTATCTCATATTCTGGAAGTAGTCTTTCTATGAAATTGCTACGAGAGGACTAAATTTGTTGTGAAAAGAATATTAGCATTGATAAGGGGCAATAATCTAAAACATGAGAAAATGAATTGGTTAAATAAAAGTGACAAAATGGCTGAATTTCACTTGCTTGTGAAAGGTCAGATTTGATGCTTATTTATACCAGCTGTTTCTGGCTTTGTAATGGTAAAAAATGATGCTTGGGTGTTTTTTCTTCAACTTGGAGTAAAAAAGCTGAGTGTCTAATCTTTTTAGATGGGTGTAGGCTTTCCAGTTGTAATGCTTAAGCTCAAAAATGTGGATCCTAAAATATTAAAAGCTGGTGAATTGAACTGCGATGCACTGTTTTTGCAATCTGTTTCAGAAATGTTTATTTTGATCTGGGTTTATGGTTTTGAACTATGGCTTCATCCAATCAAAACTGTCAGGGAAAACTTTTTATGCATCTGTTGTTCACTGACCAAGTCAGAATCTTTTTAGGGAACTGATTTTATTGATGCATTGTCAGAGTTGTTTACTGTTATCATCTAAACTAGATTCTGAGTGAGACAGTAACTAAATGGTCCCCCTGGATGCTCTCACCATATACATGCCTTCTTGAGGCACTCCTCCTTAACCTCCACTTTGTTTATGAATCCAAATGTTGATAGTTTCAGGAAGGATCCCCTTTGTTAAGAACAGCAATTATCAATCGTGTTCAAGAAAAGCTGGCAGACTGTAGTCCTATGGTTAATATTTGGACTGTCATAGAGGAGGAAAAACTCAAATTTGACTTCAGAATTGGTATGTATACCGTATCTGATGGAAAAATCTGTAGCCACTTCTCTAGCTTTGTACAATCCTGTTTCTGTTCCACTTGTTTGAAAACTTCAAAAGCTTCTGGATTTGACTAAAGAATCCCCAAATGAAGTAGGAGACACAGAATTTCTGTCAAAACACAACTGCTGTTTTTCCAGCCAACCCTTCTTGCAATATGGAATTTCATGGTGCAGAAGCACTGAACTTGCTATCCCCATCACTCCTGATAAATACATTGTTCCTTAGGACTGGTAACCTGTGGTCTCTCACAATATTACTTTCTCTATGGAATTTTCAGGGATGACTTAGAAATGGCATGTAAATGTTAGTAAATGATAAACTTACATTTGCAGTCTATGTAACCTAGTGATTGTCTAATACAAACCTGTACTATGAAGACGAGAATGTCTTATTGCTTGTAGCAGCTTCAGCAAACATCTCAGTAAATTATTTTGACAAATCAGATGACATATGGATTTAAACAGAATGGAAAAAAGTTTCAAAACTCATTTCAGAGATTCCTTTTCTCCATTCAGCAACTGCACGCGTGGAGGCTGAGCTGATGTTGCTGTTCCACAGGTTGATCTGGGAAGGATGTTAGCCCAACTGCCAGCCTCACCAGACCTTCATGGCAAATCTTGGAATTTTTTTTTCTTTTCTTTCTTGAAACTTGTACTGTAGCAGCACTGAAAGAAAGCTGTAAATCTATCACCGTAGACCAATGTCTTCAGCATCCAAACCATGCCTATTGGAGTTGACTCACTGTGGTTTACTCATTCTTGAGGTAACATTTTGCTGCTCAAGCCACTGAAATGGTGGGATGATAAAACCTGGGGGAGGGAGTGAATACAGAGAAAGAAAAAGCTCAGAGTAGATCTTGACAGATGGTGCTTGAAAATGAGTATCTCTTTGGCACTGTGAATGCTCCCTGAGGGGTTCTTCATTCTCTGACTCTTTTTCATTCTTCTTCCCTCCACTTGCTCCCTGACACTTCCCTTCGTTTGCTGCAATTTAAATGAAAGCACAGAAAAGGCATATTTGGTTTTAATATGTAAAGAGTTACTCTTGGGTTTGAAGCAGCCATTTAACATGCAGGATGAGTGAGGAGAGAGATGGAAGCTGGGGCTGCTGGCTGTCAGTTCCTGCCGCAGCAGTTGCTGCCATTGCTTGGCTGCTATCAAAGATTCATCAGGGGGGAAGTCACTGCTTTGCAGACAAAAATAACAGATGGTCGCTCATGTTTGCCTTACTCCGGGGGCCTTGCCACCATACATGAGGTCCAAGAGAATTTGCATTATTGGGGGCGGTTGCTTTTTGTGTGTGTTCATGCATATTTGAACGGAATTTTTGTTTTTGGGTTTTATAAACATGCTAATGAGTTTAATGATGAACATATAGATTTCCTGAGATGCTTACAGGATATATTGGTTTTATAGTGACTTTTAATTAAATTTTCTAGCACTCATCCACAATTCAGTGCTGTTCTGTTACAAAACAAGCTCCTTACCGCAGGTGGCAGGGCATGGATGTAACTAACAAAAAAATCGCTCCTTGATGCCAACCTACGTAAACACAGTCCATTTTGGAAAAATACGGATAGCATTATTTTTTTGTCTTCAGTAAACTAGATACTATGTAGACAAAATAAATGCCTGTTTCAGTTGAAGGCAAATGGAGCAGAATAAATAACTCACAAGATTAAAAAAGAAAAAAAGTTTTAAAAATGAATAACATTTTTACATAGTTGTGTTGTTTACAACTTAACATCAAAATTCTCAGAAACGGATACCTCTCAAATGCTTTGTATGTCCAAGATATGTGAACTTTAGTCTTTTTATCTTCATTTTGTTATTTATGTTATTTGTTATTCAAACTTCCTGTCAATGAATGAGCATTTGAAGAACGGGCACTGCAAGGAAGCAAAGCTACTGATTACTTTTCCTAATATATTAGTAGTTTTCTTAGTTTGAATGTTGTATTCTCTCTGATAAGAAAAGAAATCCAAGGTATCTGCATTTTTAATTTTTGCATAAAGAATATTACTGCTTCCTGGAATGTTCTATTGCTTTTGGAGTACATAGCTTGACCTTCTCCATGCTGGTAATTAAGTCCTCTCCATAGGCTGGTCCCAGTAGCTTGACCCTAACTCTGTAAAGCCATTTTGCTCCTTCATCATTAGGCTTCTTGTTTTGTAAGTGGAAATGTAAGACTAGAGTTGATCTTTGTGTATGTTATACTTGCATTCTATTGATATTGCTTCTGTGGTTCAGAAAAGTTTTTTTTTTTTTTTTTCTAATGTGTAATTTGTTTTCCAGTGTTTTTGCTGCTCTTCATGTAGGCTGTAATTGGTCACAGCTATGGGGACATGTTGTTAAGTTACTCATTATTAGATAATGTTGGAATGATTAACTTGACAGAGCAGCCAGCTAACCTGACTGTCCAAGCTAGGACAAGAATGAAGTACTTCAAAAGGGAAAAAGACACTTACTTGGTGTTGCTGGTTGTGTATGATTTTTGAAGCTGTTTCCTACTCTTAAATAGATGCAAAGGATTTTGCTGAGCTCTCCACTTGTATTTTCTTCTTCATGTGTCATTTTATACTACAGAGCTTATTTTGGTTACAAAAATAATGATTTGTATCTTTTGGCTTACGGAGTTCTCATGGAGTATTCCATGCTAGTGCTGAAGTTTTTAATTCTAAGTTCTTGTGATCAGTGACTTGCCTGGTTTAGATTCAGTCTTTCTTCACATCTGACTACAGGTAACTCAAGGAGACTAAGAAACCTTAAAATGTGGAAGAAAACATAACACGTGAAAACTGTAGTACTTAGACTTAATTTCATGACAGACTGGAAGTGGACACAAACATACTATATGAAGGATATTGTTTTCTAAAAGAAGTTTTTTTTTTTTTTTTCCCTGTAAGAAAACTACACAGTACGATTGAGAGATTGAGGATTCCTTGCTTATGTTGCCAGCAGAATTTTTGGATCTTATTATCAGTACTGAAGAAGCTTTGCCAGTTTATCTTGGTAAGAAATGTGAACTTTCAAGTGAAGCAGATACAAGTGAGATGTGTATGTACTTGTTAAATATCCTTGAACTTCTAGGAATGGAAACATGCGTCATAGGCATGGTGCTCCGTGGGGAAGCATGTTCAAATGCAATAATTTGTCTATAAAAACATGTTAGGCTAGCTGACAGAAATTTGGATGTTGGAGGTGGTACATACTGTAAAGATTTTTTTATATATACACACTTGATTTATTCTTAATCTACCTACACCATAAGACTAAAAGCATAAGTCTTAACAATGTGAGCTGTGAAATGAACCAAGCTATTAAGGCTGAGTAGAAAGCATGATGCTCATAATTTTGTTTCCTTGTTCATTGTAAGAATATTTTCATAGGGGTATTTTTCCCCTCATCACATTGTGCCTTGTGACAGGACTGCTGAAATATTTGTAAACTGTTCTTCAACAGCCTTTAAGCAGTTCTGAGACGTTTAATGTAATTTCAATATGAAAAATTGATGCACAGTATAAACCAGAACAGATGTGCTAGGAAGTGGTGGGAATAAATCTGTGCTATATAAAAGCTGATGACTTACCTATGGTCAGGTCTGCACGTGGCTGGGCACACATTTAGCCAGTCAGTTTTTAAGGATGTTTGAGTTCTACCAAGATCATTTTAACAGTGTTTTTTGTATGTTTGTTTGTTTGTTAATTTGTTTGTTTTTTAACTGGTAAAACTATACCAGGTCCTGGAAATAAAATTCTTCTTCCCCACCCCTTATGCAGCAGAACCTGTTGTCTGTAAAGCTGGAGTTAGGAAAGACTGGATGGTAAAGTCACAGGGTCTCACGAGCTCAAAGGGCTTGTCAAACCGTAACAAGAGCAAGACTTTTTTGCTCAGGAATGAACTACCGCCTCCTTGTGATGAGTGGTTGAAACTGCATCGAATTAAATGCATGTTGCTGTAACGCTATGTAGATGCTATTGGAAAGTCAGAATTTCATAGAGAAATCTATGAAAAGAAGTTAATTACATTCTCTGTACAAACGCTGGAGATTACACCAACTTGTCCTTATAAATCAAGACTGAAGCAACAAGACATCAACTTTTTGTCAAGCTATGCTGATGAAATGGTTTAATCAAATCTTTTAATATTTATGGTTGAACCCTTCAATAAAGGTTCCAGAATGGAACTTGTCATCTAGATTACTTCCTGGCTGTGCCACAAAATTTCTTCTTCCTGGGAAAGTTCCTCAGTAGAACCCTCTCTAGTGGTGAAAACATGACTATGTTTTTCTTCTGTTCTGCGTTTTTATCTGTTTTGATTGCAGCTTCTCCGGAATCCACTTTGCATAATCCTGCAATGGATTTCTCATTACATCTGCAGTTGAGAGGGCATGAAACAATGTCACATAGTTTCTGTCAATATGGTCCTATGGAGCAGTCTCAGTTTATTCAATCCAGCTATCAGACCGTAGGTTTTTATGGGTTGTAGAGAACGTGAATAAACAAATCTATTCCAAAAATTTACAATAGGAGATACAAACATTCCTGTTCAGGGAATGCCTTTCATCTCCCTGCTTTTTCTTTTTCCAGCTCTAAAATCTGGACAGTGCAATTTATCTGCCCGCTTAAGGGTCAGGTGGTCAGGTGTTTATTATAGAGTGCTCCAGGTTCAGATACCACTCAACACTCTTCATTTGTATGTACAATTGAGATGATGCTTGAGATGTTATTCTGAGCAGTTCTTTTCATTTTTTTTAATGTTATGACCTGAATACCTAGTAGAGAGTGAATCTGGTGGGCATAGAGTTAAAGGTTTTAACTTCCTCTGTCTCTAGACCTTCAGATGCTCTTCAGTGTGCTAACAAGGATGGGTGGATTCTCAGGTGCCCCATGCAGAAAGGCTAATGAGATTTGTTGGCAACTGGGGATACAAAACAGCAGGGGAGGAGTAGGAGAGATTGGGATCTGGAAGAGCAGTTGGGATTTCTGACTAAATAAGACTGTTCAGTCTATACTGCAGCTGCCTGTTCTTGTTATATAATAGAAACCTTTATTTTTATGTGTACTTCATTTGTGTGCTATCTGTGACAAATAGTGTGGAATTCTTTCTCATGCTTGTAAATGCTAGTGTTTGGATTAATTGCTTTGTCATCCCTTGACTGTAATTCTTACTGTTTGATTGCAGCTTTTTGTAATTGTATTGCTGGTGCTTATTCTGTGCACACTTGGTTAGTAGCTTTGTCCTGAGAGATTGTACCTTAAACTGCAAATGCCTCACCTTAATGAGGTGGACCACAGATGGTGGAATCTTTCTTTCCAAAGTTTCTCTGCTTCAGCTGGAATGTCAGTGTGTATTAACTAGATGAATTTGGTCAGTGCAGCTAAATCAGTTATGATGGCACAAACACTGGTGGAAAGCACCACACAGGTGCCAAATCCCAAACTATTTAGAATCTACATCTCCTCTGACTCAAGAAATAGAAACTTTTTAACTTATAAGTTTCTGAAGTTGTTTTGTTATCTGGAGTCAAGTGCAATTCTTTTTCAATTTATTTCCCATGTGTTAAATTAGTTCTTGCAAAACCCCATGTAAATGCAGGAGCTTTACTTATATAAAAGTAGAAAATTTAAATAATGGTAAGTTTACTATTCAAGGCATTTTGCAACTGAGCAACTATTAAGTGGCAGTGGGCCAACTGACATGTCTAATCTTCATGAGTTTCTTTCCAGTTTGCGATACATAAAATAACTTATTTTAGATTCTTTAGACAGTTAAGACTAGTGTGGGGATGGAGAAAATGAAGAAGACTACTTTTGTGCTTTACTTCAAGTGGTTCATTGGGTGTAGGGGTGAAAAGGCTTATAGGGGTTCCTTATTACTCTGAGTAAACTAGATAGTTTTTAGGTTATTCTTTTCCAATCACAGAATTGAGGTGGACAGAGTTATTTAGGCTAGGACTCTAGTATAGGCAGTTTCTTCTGGACTAGAGTTTCTTAGGAGTTTGTACAGCTTGAGATGATGCAAAAGCCTGGAGTGTCCAACGTGAATAAAATAAAGATGGCATTTTTGACTCAACTGATTTGTCTAACTTCTGCACTATATGACAGGAAATGCTTGAATATTAAAAACTAGGTCATAAAGGTAAAGAATTGATGCCTGTGAACACCATCATCTCCAGTGCTAAGTACATAGCTGAACAATTCAGTCCCTTGTATAGCACTTTTCACTTTAATTTTGTTTGGAAAGATGTTCACAGCATGGCCATAGAAATATGATAAGGTGTATTTAAGAGCAGAAAAGAGATTTCTAGGAGACAAAAGGTATGCTGTGATCCATCAATTGCAGATTTTAGAATAGATCCCAGGAGGATCTCAGATGTACAGCTGAAAAGGGAAAAAGTGAATTCTTGCTGTTTCCTTCCCTTACTCCAGAATTGCACAATTCTTTCTAAAATATTTACTCAGAAAATACATTCTTGTAAGGAGAAGTTTTTAGGCTCTTATTGGATAATTCTCCATTATCAGGAGCCTTTTTCAGGTGATTTGTATTGATGTAAACTTAAAATTGCACACCACTTTCTCTCCTTGTGTTATTTTTTTTTCCCAGCAGATTTTGGGCAATTAATGTGAGAACCCAGGCATCTGAAACACAAACAAATGTTGTGTTTGAAGCACAGTTTATGGTTTAAACTTTGTCTGTTTGAATTCTGTGGGACAAAAATAGTAATAGCTTTCACATTGGACAGGATTCTTATTCAAGAACTCCGAGACCTATCAAGTCCTTCCAGGTGCTGAGCATTTGCTAAAAGTACATGTTTTTTGTATGCAGGCAGCTAACTGAGATGTACTGACAATGGAGAAGACAGGATTTGCATTTTTGTTCGTGACTTGAGTCACTCTGCTAATTCTGCTATGTACTCTTAAATGTGCAGCAAATCACATGGCCCTTCCAGTGCAATTATCTACTTGATAGAGGAACTGTATTACAGAAATACAGCCTGTTTCTTTAGATCATGTTGGTGTGTTGCTGTTCTGCAAAGTGAACTCAAGTTACAGTAGAAAGTGAATGAAGTCTGTTCACAAACACCTTGGACTGCTTCCTTGATCATACTGATATAATAGTTTTAATATTTCTGCAGTTTTACAAAAGTTTATTCAAGTTGTTGGTAATGTCTTGATGTTTCAGCATCTGACAACATAGGAGCAGTGGTCTTTGTTCCTCATTGTGCAGCTCTGTTGACTTTGTGAAAACCTTTGAGAGATGCGGAATAATTAGTATATATGCCTACTTGCTGGTGTATCTCAACAATAAGTGGTACCCATAACCTCTTTCCTCACAGCCTTTTTTTTTTTTTTTTGGTGGAATACTTCAGTTTCCCATTGAAGAAAATAAAAGCACTGAAGAAAATAAAAGCATTCTCAGGATAAGGGTGAGAGCCTAGGTTGTAGGGAGCTGCTGTTCCCTTAGAAAGGGGGATGTGGGTAGGGATGACTCCACAATGATGGTACCCTTAATCTTGAGGAATTGAATGATAGACTTGATAAGGTAATAGGTTGCATTTGGAAATATGTTCATACTACTTACAACATTGAAGCCTTGCAGATCTCTTACAGAACAGGATAAGAAGTGGGTGGGTTTGCACCCCAGGTAACAGCACCCTCTAGGCTTGTGCAGCCTAGTGGGTAGCTCAAGAGGAACTCATGTTTCAGTGCTGAGCTAACTGGGTTGCTAGGGCTTCAATGGTGTTTGTCAATAGAGATTGGCTGTTACATGTGTGATATAGTTTGACGTTCTGCCAATTGCAGTATTTTATACATTTTTAAATTACTTTAACAATAACAGTGCTAGTTTGTCCTCCAGCAGTTTTTTCTTATTCCTGGCTTTTCAATTGGCTCCATCTGTCCCACTTAGTGTGTCGCTCTCTGACTTTGTTCAGTAAACAAGTGAGGAGATGAAATTGAGTTACCTAGAGGTTACATTCAGCCATCTGTTCAAGTGGATCCCTGGCTCACTGTGTTACCCTTCATTTGTGTTTCCCCCCTTGTCATGGTTTTATGATTTTCGGCATTGGTGTTCCACGTTATAACATCATGTAGTGCATTAAGAGTTAAAGCACACAACCCTGAGATTAAGAGTCTCATGCTCTACCGACTGACCTAGCCAGGCCTGTTAAAAGGTGGGTGAGTTTTGCTGATCATTCCCTGGTTTTCTGGTTGACGAATCAAGTTATGAATGGGGAGCAAGGAATCCCTGTTGGCGCGGTACTGCTGTCTATTGACACCCCTTTAAAAAAAGAAATAGTATATATATTTATTTATATAGAACCCATTATTTTATTATTTATTTAGTTCTTTCCCATAAACTTTTTTTTTGTCTGATAACAGGGAGATTTTGGAAATAATTTCTCAAATCTTTCCATATTCTTATAGAACTCAGAGGGAGCAGTATGTTAACAAATTAAAGGGAGTTGAGGCAGCACATGGAACAGCTGTAAGAGTTTAAAATACACAGAAGTGTTGGAAAAGCTGACAGGATTTCCCCACAGGCAGGTGGAAAATGGCTGAGGAAAGGGGAAGAGAGTTACATTCCTCAGCTGTAATCCTCAGCTGGACTCCTTAGTGCCAAGATCAGTGGTACTCCTTACGCAGGAAAGCACTTCAGTTTAAGCCTCATTATATTCAATTGCTGCTGGCTGCAGAGAGCAGAGCAGAGGTAACCTGCCAGCTTTGAATGAGAGAGCTCAGGTGTTAGAAACAATTGAGGTATAGAAGTACAGAGCATCATCTGACCTGCTGAGACTAACCTTGTTTCTGGAAATAAACTGGTGCATAGCATTTTAAGTACGAGGTCAGGTATCTCCACCCCATAGGCAGTCAGTAGCTTGGACTAATCCTCAAATACATGTTTAAGTACATGAGGGGCAAGCAGCATGATGAGCAGAGAGGAAGAAAAGACAGGACTTTAGAGCAGTTTAAATCATTTGGTGACCTGTGTCTATTCAAATACATATTTTTTTACACGACCCAAGGCATGGTTAGACATCTGGGACAAACAAGCCCATAGTTTCCTAATTAGCACCTGTATCTTAGACATCACTGTCTCCTGGTCACTCTAGCAGTTTAGTGACTTTGTGTGAGCTCCAAGTGCACTGCGGTGGCAAAAAGGCAGAATTGAATGGCAGAGTTGAACAAAGGGATGGCGTTATGCTTTTGTGTACAACTTGGTGCAGAGTTCCAGGCTGGTATTGGGAAGTCTTTGTCCACACTTCCAACAAGACACTGGAATAAAAAGGGAATGTAGAAAAGAACCACAAAGCATTTGAGATCTGTTCGTCAACTATGGGTTTAAGAATTTAACTCAGCAGCAGGATTAATCAGCATCTTGGTGATTATGTTGGTACCTTTACTTGGGCGAGGTGCTAGAATATTAAGTATCTGTTTCTTCTGATGGGGAAAATAAAATAACCACAGCTGCCTGCAAGTTGAAGCTTTTAAACTGAAGTTAAATACGGAATGAAGTTTAGATAGGTGAAGTTGGACCGAAGTGATCTGTTGGACCGAAGTGTCAAGATAACTGTGGAGTATGTTTCTGTACACTCCCTCAGATAATGACCACAGAATATGATTTGATCACAAGAAATTTTGGCCTTAAACATTAGGTAATTAGTTAAGATTTTAAGTGTTATCTTGAGCAGGAAATTATATTACCGTGTAATGGCATTCTTTAGTTTTAATATGTCTGATCAATCTTGTGGGGGAAAAAAAATGATAAAAGAACAATTTTCTGTGTCTATGAAAAATCATATTTCAATTAGAGATTGGCCTAGAGATGAAAAATGCCAGATTATTTTTTAAATATTTTAAAGAAAACCGAATATGTCAAAGACATTCCTATTAATTGAAAATTAATGTCAATACAAAGTGTCTTCTGTGTGAACATAAAGTTTATCTTGAAAATGCATTTCAAGAAGCTGTGCAATGATGGTGAATTGTTGCATATTTGATAGCTCGAGATCAGGAAGAGAGGACTGGAGATCCTTAGAGAAAGGTGTATGGTGTTTGTTTACCATCTACTGCTGTTCTTTTGAAACACATCTGTGAGCAGAATATTCTCAAGGGATACTTATAAAATAAGCCAGAAGCCTGTCAGCCACTCAGCATTTTCACTGAATTCTGGTAAATTATATTTCCTCTGTGTCTTCATATCCCTTGTAAGACAAAAATAATCTGAAATCCACAGCAATGCAGACAATTGTCTGGCAGCAGGGGGGCTGGCAGCTCAAGTATCCTTTTAAGAAGAGAATTAGTCCTGTCAGTATCTTCACAGGCTGGGGAGCTCTGTTCATGCTGTCTGACTGGAGTACTAGGAGCTTGTTTCATGCTTTCATCATGCAACTCCTAGAAAACGTTTGCTCATTATTAGAGTCTGTTTCCTTAAGCCTTCACTTTAGTGCATGGTTTTGTAAATACTACTTGCACTTGCATGTGATATATTCTGTGCCAGTGCTGCTTTCAGGAACTGTTTTGTTGGGTTTCCAACTATACTCCCTATTCTAATGGCAGTGGCATTTCTTCAGCAGAAGTGGAAAAAAGACCTTCTTCCTTTAAAAAAAAAAAACAAAAAAAAAAAACACAAAATTTAAAAAGCAAACAAACCCAAGACAGACCAAAACAAACAAACAACAGAAAATAACAGAAGCTTCCTAACAATCTCATAGCCATAGCCAACACCATTAATATCTGGAGCTGCATTAGAACTTCACCATAAAACTTTGGATGTCTCCTTTCAACTCTGTGCTTAGTTAGAAATGGGCTGTGTACCAGATTTAAGTTAAACTTCATTCTGTTAGTCAACTTCTACTTGAAAACTTTACCACCAAAAAGATTCTTATGTAAAATGTATGCTACACTTATACAAAAACAGAACGTATTTTATTTTCCAGTGCTGCTCTTGAGCGTGGGTGAAATAAGATTCAAAACAAGAGCATAATTTCAGTTTCTCCAAGTCTGACTAAACTGGATTTGAAGTCAGTTGGAGGTCTGCTTCTGGACCTGTTAATGGCAGATCTTTAAAAAATGGAGACAGCAAATGGAAAGCAGCAACAAAAACAGCCCTCAGAAATAAAAGAAACTCCTCAGACTCACTGAATTCTGAAGTAGTGTCAGATCAGTAGTGTACTGATCTGCATAAAATAAAGTGCAAGTGTGCATGTTCCTTAAGACTTAGGGGCATTTGCTGGTAACTCCTTTGGCTGTGCTTTGCTACAGCCGTGGTAAAGGGTGGAACCATGGCTGTGTTTTTAGATGCAGAAGGGCAGTTCATCCTTATAGCAGGGAGCTGCACGTGCCCTTCCCCCAGCAGCTTAGACCCCCATGCCCTGAACCCAACAGGCATATCTGCATACTGGTGATGGTATTCATTGACAGAACAGTCAAGCCAGTTACAGGGTCCTCTAGAGAGGAGGCAGTATGCCAGAGCTGGGTTTGAAATGAGCTACAGAGGATGGATGAAGGGCTGTTCAGTGAACTACCTGGGGGATGTTGTCCTGCAGGGTGACTTGGACAAGGAGGGAAAGCCCAGATCTGGCCTGAAAGGGGCCCTGGAGCCATAATGAGCCCTGGATGAGGTTGGTAAGATCAGACAAAGGCTGTTGGTGCTCTGGGAGCCTGATGGTTGGTGTCCTAAGTAGAACAAGATTTTCCAAAGGATTTTCTATCTAAATGGAAATTGATTAATGATTATCTGTACTTCCTGAAGGGAAGAATTGATATATCTTCCTGCTTCTCCACTGAGGGCAGGATGCTTTCTGTCCCAGGGTGAAGCAGCAGGTGGGCTGCTGTCCAGCTAGGGCTTTGGAGAGGCTGTTCTATTTTCCACTGTGAGAACTATACCTGGCCTCACCTTCTTCCTTCTGAAACTGCCTGTGCTGATCCTCAGACTTCCACTGATCTCACAGTGAGGTTGAAGAGCAGGCTTTCTAAGGGCTTGTAACACATATTGGGTGTGGTGGTGTGCAGTTAGTGTCTTGTGGCTTCACTGTGTTACTTCTTTCTCACTTTGTCACCTGGGATCTTGACTTGTTGTGTATCTAAGATATGTTTTGATTGCCACTTTACTGAGAAGAACGTATAATTTTACAAAGATTTGCTCGAAAGGGAGCAATGTTAGCCTCAGGTTAGCCAGTCTCTGATGTTGCTTCACAGACATTAGCTTTAGTAATATCCTGTAGTGAGTCCTCAGTGGAGTGGGTAACTAAGTTTCTGGAACTTTGAAAAGGTTTGGGAAAAACAAACTTGTACTCCAGACATGGTATAGTGAGCCTTGCTGATTTATGGCCTATGTACGTACCTGCTTTAAAGCTCTGCTTGTACACAAAGAAGCTCCAAACACAGTAATTGCATATGTTTGTACAGATGGTGATTCATGAGAAAACTAATGATCACAGACATTTTCCGGGAGAAAATTTGGTACTCAGGTTGCTAAATTAATTTAGCTTCAAGAGCTTTCTCATGTGTAGGATTGCCAGTGGTTTATGGACTGGTTCGGCCCAGTTCTGTGACTAATTGGGTAGGGGACTCATGTATCCACGACCCGGGAAGGGGGAAAAAAGGAAAGGATAGGGAGATGGGCCCAAAAACAAAACAGTGGCAATGATCTGAGGAGGAAAACTATTTTACTGAACAAGATATTGTAATGTAAAATAACACAATATAATACAATGTGGTTGGAATTGAAACTAATAAATAAAGTGAGAGAGAGAGCGTCTCAAACAAGGCCTTACGCTAAAGCTAGGGAACCTCTGCTCCTGAGATGGCCAACAAAAGAGGGAAGTCTCAGGACTTGTTTTCCACTCGGAGGGAAAGATAAAATAGCACACAAATATGCAAAGTCCTCTGGGGCATGTAGTTCTTTGCTTCTGAGAACTAGGTACCCCAGAAATTTGGCAGTCCACAGAACTGCAGCATAAACTTTTTAACTCCCAGTGCCCTACATGATTTTATGATGTGGAAAACCAATAACAAAAAATCATAAATCCACGACAAGGATTGGAAGATTTTGCATTCTATAAGCAAAAGAACATACATTGTTCTTACCTAAAGGTGCTACCTAAACTGATGAATCAAATATGAGTTGCAGTGTCTGTTTATCACACTTTTAACTGAAAAGGTACTAAAGATACTACAGTCTCATTTCCTAGGTAACAATCAGTTTTAATATGTAGTTGTAGTATAATGTGTTGCTTCAGTTGAAGAAATTGCTTTACATGTCACTTACAGTTTCATCTGGTTGTCAGAAAGTGATTTCATTTAGTTGGAACTGTGTTCATGCCTGAGGCCCAGATTGAGGGCTGAGTGGCAGAAAATACAGGTGCATGCAGTTGATGTCAGTTTGGATGGGGCAAATTTAGATAATCCTGGTTTAAGATGGTTCCAGCTGGTCACTTGTAAATACAAGCTCTAGGAATCCTGGGAGTACAAATGTCAAGTATTTTGACATAGCAGTGATGATGGTATGGAACAGAGTGGACAGTGCTAATACTAGAAGGTTCTTGACACAAAGGCTTTTGTACTGCTGAGCTATTTTGATAGCTGTATTAATTCAAGGGAGTGTGAAACAGTCTTTAACCTCTCTCTGTTTGGAGGAGTATTTCTATTAAGTACAGCTGAGATTGGAGAAGATTCCAGGTGGCGGAAGCAGGAGGGTAAGGCCGTACTCTGTACCATAAGCTCTGATATAAAGCCATGTTTCTGCACTTGTGAATCATGGTGACTTCTGATCTATTTCACTCGTTTTTTTTCATTTATTTATTTATTTACTACTTGGCAGCATTATTCAGTGGTTTGGATATAATATACAGGAGAGTGTTTGTGGGGAAATTAAAAACCAAAAAATAAAAAACAGCATTTGATGAACTACTACTGCTTTTCTCCTAAAATGCTGCTACATACTACATAATTCTTGATTAAATCCTTAAAATTGTGGAATGTAAAATTATTTTCTTTACAGATGGACAAGCCAAACCAGAGAGCATAGTGGTTTCAAACATCTGCTAAGATATAAAGGCTTAACTCCTGATTTTAAACAATAATTTAGTAACATGACTCCTACTGTATCAGAATTGTGAAGACTTCAGCTTGAAAGAAATTTGGATGAGTAATTTAACCTGTTCATTGCTGTATAGTAGTTCAGTGCCTACTACCCAGAGTAATATGAAGTTTGTAAACTCATGCTTGCCTCTCTGAATCCTTTAGGAGGTGATCTCTGACTTCTGATTCCCAATTCCATTTTCTAAGTGCCCTGTGGTAATGTAATGAGCTAAGCGTGTTATTTCATATTATCAGAGCATGGAGACTATTCTAATTAACCGGTTTTGACCCTCATCTGACTTGTTTCATTTTTTCACATAGTGAAGAACAGTACTTTTATGTGCACCGGTGCTTTTTGGATGAGAGATGAGAGATTTGTTACTGTAACACTTAAATGCAGTTTTCCTAATATTTATTTTTCTTTTTGATGCAACTCTATCACTGCTGCTTTTGTTCCCCTTTAATCCTCAAAAGCATCAAACAAAACTTGTCTTTGAATGTAGGTTATGAATTGCCTTCTAACAGCTGAAGTTTCATTACTGGCACCAGTTTACTTAATGTAATTGGACAACGCAAGCAGAAGGTTTTCAAGCAATTTAATCCCCCAGTGCATTCGGAAAACAGGAAGCCTACTCATTCTGGGTCTATCTTTCACCTGTTACCAGTATATATACTTCATGTCGAATTGCTGGAGAGAGAAATCTGTGCAAAAATATAGTGGTTGAGGAAATTAATTACTTTTTCCTACTTTGTATCTGCAGTTAAGTGCAGTTTGACAATACCTTCAGTTGCTTCTACTTCAATTTGTCATTTGTTCTGCAAGGCTGTATAGGAGGTATACATCACTTGAGGATTGTTCTGTTGGATGATTTGGCATTAAAACTGTTGCAGAGGTATCAGGACAATAACTGGAGTGTAGAAAATCAAACACAAGCTTAGTAACTTTAATGTATGTGCAAGTTACATATTTATACATAGAATCTCCATAAAATCATGCAGTAAGAAAGAGATGAACAGGAGAAAATGTATCTGCTCAACATAATAAAAAGCTACCTCTTTGATCAATAGTCACTTCAACAGCGTTTGACTAATCTTTTCCTTACATTCTATGCATCAAGAATATTAGACGAGTTTCTACCCAGTGCCAAAGGTGATCAGTGAACGTATCACTTGCAGTAAGAAATAGTGCCAGAATGCTGAAAAGACAGTGGCAGTTTTCTGATTAAATTACATTTGTCTCCCCAACCTCCACTGCATGGCAGTTGATTTTTTTTATACATTTCCCAATGCTGTTTTTCAGCCAAAGGCTAAGAGGGAATGTAGGTACACTGCATACCTGTAAGAGAAGCAAGAGACTAGAATGTTCCACCTCAAAAATAGCATCTGTATTATAAAGACAAGATCCTACATCTTCTGGCCCCAGTGTCCTTGTTATTTGCATCAAGGCACCAGCATGAATCAGTTCACTGCGGCAGCAGTCCAGCTGCTGTGACTTGCATTATTATCAGGTACCTGATTGCAGTCTCTGGATAGATGGAGGGCTGGATGTGACTAGCATACCAATGTGCACTGCTGCTGTCTGACAGTCATCTGTGATGAGAGCAGAAGCCCACGCAGCCCTGCAGAAAAGTTCTTCAAGGATATAAAAAAACATATAGTGAAATCTGATCAGTCAGTATGATTTTGTGCTGTTTTTGATGTATTTCCCACTTGTTCAGAAGATGCTTTGGCAAATGTGTTTGGTCTGTGTAGAACAAAGATGATACAAGGCTTCAGTCCTGAAGCTACAGAAGTTTTCTTCTGACACAATTACTTTGTAAGCTGAGATAAATTTGTGTGGTTCCGAAGCTACAGTGGTTCAGGTGATGGATTCTAGCATGATATATCATGATTTTCCTTTCTGATGTTTCGTTGTGTTTTTCTGTTTCCTGGTAGAGTGGCTATGTCATTTAATAAAATTTTGGGATCATGCTTATGACTTTTTAGATGCTCTGTGAAGCAGCTGAAACACAGTGTCTTGACTTGTCACAGGTCTATGTAGGCTTCTGATTGCCTTCAACAGAGCAATTATTCACCTGAACTACTTGCAGGCTTTTTAAATAGCACATTGTAAGATATCGTTCTTATCTGAATTTGATTACTAAAGCAAAAAAAAAAAAAAATATATATATATATTTATGTAAGTATGTATATATATTTGAGGAGTTAGCAAGAGAAAACCCCAACATAAATTATTTTCCTTGATGTTTTCTTTTTCCTGAAAATGAAGACTACTTGATACCAAAAAGAAATGAGCATGCAAAAGTGATGGAAAAATAGCGTGTTCTGTGAGTGTTACAACAAGAGGGACATGAATAGGATCTTTGTTGCTTAGAGGCTAGCGCACCTAGAATTTAAAGGTCATAAACTAATTCTGCTTCAGGTTTCCACAGCTATTTCCATGATTCTCACTTGCATTCTATGTCCTGGCTTTCTTAGCTACATGCTCTCAACTATGAATACTGTGTTTAGAATTGAGCATTGTGTCACCTCATGTGAGCAGTTGGCCACTATCCAGCATGATGTGAAACAGACCTCTGAAATCTGAACTCAGTATTTTTTTTTTATTTGATACTACTGCATCTACTGCATTGTTTATTTGTTTTAGAGCTTGCACAGAAATGAGCATACTCAAAGGCTTTTGGAAAGAGGCCTTGTTGTAAGACTCATTGCATGTTTTGTAGAACTACATAATATATGGATTTGCAAATGAAAAAAAATGTGCATTCCATATTCCACATAGGACTGGAAGCATTCAGTTTCAAATTGGGCTTTGAGTACAGTATCTGTAAGACAACACTGGTTATATTTCTTTGAACTTTTTCAATTATTACTCATGCTGTATTTTGAATAGTTTGGAGAAAATCTAAACTTTTTAATACTCTTTTGAACAGAAGTAAAACTATTGCTGCACCTTTTGCACTGGTGAAAGTGCAGTGTATTGCAGTGAGTTCTCTGTTTCTGTGAACTATCCTTTGCTAACTACCTTCTGATTCCTGGATGAATCGTATCTTTCTTTCAGCATCTCCCAGATGTGGTACTGGGAACTCCAGGACTTCTCCTATCAAATTCTTAGTAAGAAAGTGCAGGATAAGGGGAAGTGAAGCTTTTGGAGTAAAATGCTGATTTACAGTGTAGCAGGAAAAAGAGAAATTAATAACCATCAGAGTTATGGAAGGGAAAGTCACATTCAGATGGAAGGAGACGCTTTTAATTTCTGCATGTTAAACAGGATCTTACTGCATCTTTGAAAGTATTTTGTTTCTAAATATGAGGAATGTGTTTCAGTAGAGAATGTCCTACTCAAAAGTGGACTTAGGCAGCTGGAGGAGAAAGTTATTAATTCTTGCTCTTAACCTTATTTTCATCTTGTCTGCTATTTATGACTATCTATGTTTTCTTTTAGTCTCGTTAGGCAGTGTTGTTGTTTAAAAAATAATAATAATTATAACCACCACTAAGGTATTAAGTTGCATGAAAAAAAAGCACAAGCCCAGTGATTTTTTGAAGTTTCTGGTCCAAAGTTTAGGCATAGACTTAATATTGAACCCATTCAATCAAAGGCTAAGAAAGACAAAAGCAGATCAGTCTCATTCAATAGTAAAAGTACTAAATTGTGTTAAGGCATCTGAGTCCCTATACCTCTATCTAGGTGTAGTGGTAACAAACTGACCTTGAAATATTGGAAATTAGTAGTTTAGTTTTATGCCAGAACAAATATTATAATGCTTCCTTGATCCAGAAAGATAATGCTGAGAAATCCGAGATGTACTGGAGTAGTAGCAGAAGTATCCTGAAGTAGGGAGACGTGTTGTAACAGTGGGAAATGATAGAGCTTCCGAAGAATGTAGCAGCAGTAGGAAGGTTTGCTAACAAGTAACACTGTAACTGTCCGCACTGCAGGAAAAGATAGGATGCTGAACTTACAGAAAGGCTTCAATTCTTTGTAGTGAGACATTAGAAGTCCAGGACGTCCAAACCAATGATTAGACATAAATTTTTAACCATGGGGTGTAAATAATTGGAGCAGATTTTCATGGGCAATGTAAATTGTGTATTACCTGGAGTAAGTATATAAATCAAAATGGTGTACTGCAATAAGAGAGAGAACCCCATTTGACATATCAGATAGTAATGACTTCTTAAAACTGTAGAAAGTGGAATTTTGTGTAAGAGACTATAATTGTCCCTTCACCTTGATTTCAGCCATTTATAAATAAATATATATATTTATATTTACTTTCACAAATCTAATGCATGTGAAATATTAATCACACAGAATAATATAGTAAAAAGGGGCCAGCAAATACTGAATTCAGCTGCCTGGCCATATTGGAAAAAAAAAAACAACAAAACACACTAGTAGGGGTATTCTCAAAATGCCTCTTGAATATTTTAAGTATGGGACATCAGCCATCTTGCTAGAAAATCTGTTTGACTGCCCTCTCAGGAAAGAAATCTTTCCTAATGTCCAGTCTGAAACTCCCTAAGTGCAACTTCATATTCAGTATTAATGATATTCCCTTTTCAGGTCTCGTGAGATAGGCCTAGATGTGTATTGACTGGAAAATGCAAATCCATGTTAGTATTTTCTGAAGGAGACAACTATATTGCTGAAATACCTCGGCATCATGTTAGGTGCTATTGGTAGAGCTGTTATCAGTAGACTTAATGTGCAGACAACTGATGAGAAATCAGGAGTAACTGTTGTCTTTGTCTGCCAGCGAGTGTACACTTACAGCATCATTCATATCATTAAAGACACTGCATGTAAAGGGAATTCCTGTTATAGTAAGAAAAACCCTTCATGTTCTGACTACCCAGATATCTAAGTAAGAATAAACCACTGTTCTTTCAGGAATTTGTACTGTACCAGACTAGTGTTGGAGACAGAATTTTGAGCACAGTATTCCTCATGATACAATGTGTTACTATTTGCAAAATTTGTCTGTACGTTAGTATGTCGCCTTCCTACATTTTATTAAAAATCACTGAAAATTATAGTTACTGGAAGTTACAGAACTAGACAATGCATTAGATGTCTATATAACTATCAGTAAAAATAACTTTAATTATCACTTTTTGGTTGACAGGCAAAGAGCAAAAATTCAAAAAGTAACAACAATGTACATTTCCAGTTGAAAAAACATTTTTAGTGATGTACAATTTGTCAGTAAGGAAGAGGAGGAAGGAGAAATGAGTCTCAGTACACAAAACCATCCCAGTTCCCAGTATTTGATAACATGAAAGGTCTGCAAAACAAATTTTGTCCAAGGGAAAAGAACTGCATACATAGAGAATGCAGATGGATTAAATGCAAAGCAAATGAAGTCAATTGAGTAGTTTGGTTAATGTTTGCTAAAAGATTCTGTACTTTAGAATTAGAAATTAGAATAATCTTTCTGTGTGCAAGAGGGCCCCATGTTCCCTTTGGGAAAGCAAAAGGTAGAACAGCTTCTCCTCGGTTTTCTATGGAAGATCAGTGTGCAAATTGGGTCTTTCTTGCATGTGAAGCAAGCAAGGAATCAAAGATCAAGTAGGATTGGCTTCTTGAAGTGCTCTGATAGATTTGTCAGCCATCCCATGGCAAATAGTCCTTAAAGAGCTGCAGCACTGCAAAGCTGTAGACGTTGATCCAGTGCATTCACTATGTACCTAATGTAGTACTGTGAAGGACTGCTCACTTTCTTTGACTGACAGCTGGAGATAAGAATGTGCACATCTTGTTTGGAAATGATATTAAAACTTCAGTTAAAAAAACTAAGAACCTTGCAAACAACAAAAAGGCAATGAGAACACCTCAACTAGCTCCCAGACCAAATTATTGATGTCTTATGCTTCGTATCACCTGCTCTGTGAGAGTAGTCTCTATGAAGTTCAACCTTATACTTTTCCTTGAATTGCACATCTTATTTCTGTAGTAGCCAATTCTCAGGAAGGTGTACTGTCTTTATATGTGTATATAGCTTTCATGCTTCCTTCAGGCTTTTAGATGACTGCATAGTGAATTTGTGAAAGGATACGTTTTGATTTATAAAGAAATAAGCTATACTTTTGTCTGTACCAAATCTCATCTATACATCTTATGGGGAGAAAACACATTACTGGATCAATTGCAATACTTGTTAGCATTTCTTCGATTATTCATTAATAATATGAAGTGAAATTTTAAAAACCATTAAAGTTGTACAGTCAAGCAATATCTAAGAAAACTCTTGGTGTTCTTGAATCTTCTGAATTCTGAGTGTACTTTTGTAACAACTCTAACAGAGGTGACTAACAAAACAGTGGTATTTTAGTGGAGCTCTTTCCCTGTGAAACTTCTTTAAACAGTAACGATGAGGCTATTTGTGTAGCAGAACTAGACAGCACAGAACAATCTCTTCCAAATGCTATTTTACCATTTTTGTGTATCTTTGTTTTTGGGTTCTTTGTTTGCAGCTGCCGGCTTTTCCTCGAATCATTCATTTTCATTCCCTTTTGTATTGCATGATGAACTATATATAATGCAGCCTGCCCTGGATTCAGTGTATCTCAGCCACTCACAAGAATGAGCAGGTTTTTGAACCATTTCTCTGGTTTGCTTAAAAAAAGTTAAGTTTCAATTTTACTCCTATCTTGCAGCATTTTGGTGGATTTCTCTACAATACTGTCCTTAGCAAAACAGCACTGACTTGTGATTTGTGCTGAATTTATTGCTAGTTAACAGAAACTGCTGTTACTACTCACTATGAGCTGTTTTGTTCCATGCTTGGATTTTTTTCCTCCAGAAGTTAGAGCAATTTCCATGCTGAGCACAGAATATGGAGAGCCTCTTCAAAACTGAAGCTGAATTAAGTTGCAGGATCTAACTTGGAGAAAACTGCAAACGGAGATGAGAGAGTAATATATTGACACTGCCATTTCTTGTCGATTCACATTGATCCAGATGGAGTCAAGTGCACACAGTGTCAAGGCTGTCACAGGATTTGGCCTTCTGAGTTGTGCATATGCTGTCTGTTTGTGCTTGGGGTGTGCAGCATACTCCCTTCCACGCTGTGGCCAACAATTGCAGCTCTCCAGAGCTGTGTAGGGCACTTATCCACAGAAATGCAGTGACATAGAAGGGTTCCTGCTGTTATATGCCTTTGCAGGGTATCCTTTCAACTTCACACAAATGGAGGGAGCTGTGTCAGTAGCAAACCTCATGCTTCCAATGGTGCCTTTCTTCCAACTTTAAGATTCCTGGAGCTCTCAAACACAGCTCTGGAGCTAGATAGTAACAGTGTAGTTGTTTCTCTGGTGAGGATACTCTCAGGCTGGTTGGGGTAGTGGGCCGAAACACCAACAAATTCCTGGGAAACAGTGTGAACTCCTGGTTGGGATAACTGAGGCTCTGTAGGATTAGTCTGACCAAATAGAGCAGAGTTCAAATTAATATATGTATTGTGTGTTCTTCACATTTGCAAAGTATATGTATATATTTGTATGCATTTAGATATACTATTTAGAAGATTCTGAAGAACACATTTTCAAAAATGGGAAAGATTGAGAGCAAAACTCATAACTTAAATACAGATGAAAAGACACTTGACTCCTAATTTTTCTTGGTCTAATAAGAACGAACGCTTTTGTGTGTGTGTGTGTGTGTGTAGAGACAATAGAATAAGCCTATGATATTACAATTCCTTCTGAAATTTGGAAAATAGTTAAAAAGACTTAATGTGGCCTGGGAGGAAAGGTTATGGGATATTGAGGAATTTAAGATAAAAAGATGAATAAATCTGGGAATTGCCTTCACTCTAGAAGGAGAAATGCATCCCAAATTTTTCTGTTCTTCTGTTGGTTACAGCTATGAATTTCTCATGAAATCTGGGATAGAGATTTAATGATTTTTTAATGGCTTCTTTCTGGTTCTCTTTGCTTACTGAAAAATAGTATTTCTGAAATGTGTTTTCCTTCAATTAAAATATTTCAGGAAGATTTTTAGCAGTGTGGGCAAGTTGCTTTCTCATTGATTTTTCAGTGCATTATATGCCTTAATATCTGTTTATGTCTGAATTATATTTGTTTTCATTTTTCAGAGTACAATAATACCTTCTGCCACTATTGGATAGAAAATCAAGCATACCTTGTACTTTCTCTTATATTTGAAAGTAATTTTGGAAAAGACACACTGTGGAGGAATTAAAATATGCAGATAATCTTACGATGTTAAGCAAACTGTTTCCATGGGTTTTATTAATGGTTCTGTTCAGTTATTCCCCTGTATCTCTGCATAAGAAAGAGTGAATTTTCTAGCTTTAGTAACTAAGCTTCCACCTGCTGGAGCTGATGTCATTAATCAGCTGTCCAAGTACACTACAAAGAAGTGGTTTTAAAAGACATATTTGTGTTTTAGGCTGGTAGCACAAGGAGGTTAAGCTGAGAATGTGACATGTAGTGCATACAGCTTTAGTGTGTCTGTGATAATGTTGTGATCTTAAGTTTGAATGCGTTAATTCTTGAAATAAATGGCCAAGATAATTTGCCAACAAAGCTAATTGTCCCATCTACAATTCAGTTGACTGCATTGACTTAAAAGAATGCCATTACCTAATAGATTTGCTACAGCCTTATTTAAAGATTTCCATTTTGCTTTTTGGTCAGTCGCTAATATGAACAATGAAGCAACAGATAAGAACTGAAGGATTTGCTAGACCAATTCTAGAGCAGCTTGGAGAAAAAATACTAAAGGGTGAAGGTGAATCTGCAGAAACTCTTCTAGTGTTGCTTGCTTTGGGTTTTCAGCCTGCAATGAGTATGTACCAGCCAGTGCTGCTCCTCTCAAGCTCCACAGTGTGTTCCCTGCTGGAAGCTCCTGCTGGGCACAGTGCCTATTTTAAGCACTGAGACAGCTTAAACCAGGGCAAATGTTGTCTGTAGACCAAACATTAACATCGAAAGATTAAAGTTTTCCTTTAGACTGACAATGGCATATCAAATAATGTGTGCCTGTCGCTATTGACCAGTGACTTGCAAGTCTGATTCGGAACATTACTGGTTCCACAGCTTTGAGCAACATGTACTGTTTCACATCCCTTTACTTTGAGTGTGCTTTGCTCTTTCTACTAAATCATATGAGAATCTCTCATGATTCTTAGGTGCACAGTCCCACTACTCAAAAAACAAAACAAAATTCATACTGAAGAAGTGAGTAAACAGAACAATGAGGGATATGGTGTAATTTTTTTTCTAAAATATTTTTATTATTTTTTCAATTGACACAACTAGACTTTGGAACGGATGCTTAGCAGAAGCCCCTGCCCAGGCAAGTAGGTTTCCTATGTTGTAGTTAATGAACTACATATTTTTGCATCACTGATAAATTTGTTAGTTTTCCTTTATATCTTTAATCCAATTACTACAGAAAATTCATAATGCTTAATGCCAAGGCTGCTATGCCAGTAAAATTTATTTAATCCACTCATCTGTGTTCAACTGTTGAAGTGAGACAAAGGCCCCATTCACTCAGATTCCAACATTATTTCAGGGAGCCCAGCTGGTCAGACATGTAGCCAGGGTGAAACCTGGCTGGCCCAACCATACAGACCGATCTCCAGTTCCTGGTTCTCAGGGATGTTTTGACAAGAGGGTGAGCATAGCAGTTGTTTTCTGAGGGAATGAAAGTGGCAGTCTTAAACTATTAATGGCAGAAAAATGGTTTACCTCCTATGTGCTATTTTACAGTAAGGCTCCCTAGATTTAAAAAAGCAGAGTGTAGTGTAAAAATTATTATTAAAATGTTCTTGCTCTTGCAATTTATTTCCAAGAATAAAGGTTCAGGATAGAGGTGAGGATAATCTTCAATGACAAATGGATAGAAGTGACATCAAGGTCTTCTGATCATTAAAAAATATCTCTTCAGCATTTAACCATAAATCTTTAGTGCTCCTAGGCTCTTTTTAGGAATTCAGCTCCTAATGCTATCTAAGCATTAGTATTTTGAAATTCGGAAATGTAGAACTTTGGTTTAGAAATGAAGGTGTCAAATGATTATCAGTGGGGAAAAAATTATACTCGGTCACTGAGAAATCATTAATGAACCATAGCAATACCAGATTGATGGTTTATGTTCTGGTGAGTTTTTTATTTGATTAATGCAAGAAATGTGGACTTTAAGTGCTCCACTAAAATGAGTGCACAGTGGAAGGCTTATAACTTGCTGTCTGGTTGAATATGATTTAAACAGGTGATTCTGTTTTCACTTGTGTGTATGTATCAAAAAGATGCATACCTTGAGAGCAAGACAATGTTGAAAATGTTAAGAATATCTGTTACAATTGCACTAGCTTTGTTGGTGATAAAATCAGGATGACAACTTGAACAGAGCAGAAGCTTCTGACTTCTTGCTTTGCTTACTTATAGTATCTTGTTTCAGAGATTTATCTCCAATTTTTGATGTGACACTGGAATTGCCTTTGCTAATGTGCATTGCATAATTGCTAGAACTGGAGAGTTCATAAAATTAGTATAGCGGCAGGAAGTTTTTCTGTTGAAAAAGACAGAGATTGAGCATGTGTGGTTTCTTATGGGTTGATGTTTTTTGTAAGCTTTTCCTGTAGGGGAATTCATTATTGTTACTGTGTTTAATAATAATCTCATTAATATAAAGGATACTTGGACACTTCTTGGAACAAACCACTTGAAGAAAATTAAAGCACCTTCCATATGTTGCCCTTGCAAACAGTTGGTATTTGAGAATTTTTGAAAATCTGTATGGACTGAAAAAATCTTCCTTTCATTTTCAGTAGCCCATTGCTCTAAATGCTTGTATATTCATTGAAAAAATATTTCTTAACTACTTGCTTATTACTAGTAGTAGAAGCCAACCCTAGAATGGGTGCAACCATATGATACTCTAAAAATCAGTCATATCAATAAAACTCTGAAGTTGCCTGGAATAACTAACAACTTAAATCCAGCAGCTGTCTGAGTTAGTGATACCTGTGTTCTGGAGAACCATCAAAATGAATATGTAGATGATGTCCATATGCTGAAATAATTATTTTGTATTTAAAAATAAATAAATAAATAAAAAATCCTCTTTTCTAGGTGTTGATTGCAACTTGATGGTAAATGACTTCAAATGTCAGAACAGGATCTGGATCAGTAAGAAATTTCTGAATTCTCATTCCAGAGCCCTCTAAATAAGGTGTCTGGAATAGTGAAGAGTCTGGGTAGGACAAGTGGAAAACAGCCTGAAGTGGAAGAACATTATAGCTAGAGATGAAACCTAGCACGCTTTCAAGTGCCTGCGGCCACTAGTTTGTATCTAGTCCTAAATTTGTTTATCAGTTTCACTCCAATGACTGTTAAAGTATCTTTGTCTAAACTATTTTAGTTACTTTTGTGTCACTACAAATTCAGAGCCCAGACCAAATCAAGGCACGACTGAAAGGGAAGCACTGATGTAGACAGCCGGAGAGGTGATGAATATTAAGTAGTTTTGTTGTTGTTGTTGTTGGTTGCTCCGTGTTGTTTGGAAGAGGTTTGCTTTCCTGATTCTCTTACAATGGAAGTGTGTAACTAGAACGTGAATTACTTCAATAACCCGTTTGTAATTCATGGGCTGAACTGCTGAGTACCTGATAAACTGAACTGAGTTAGAGCATCTTAAAGAGTGAACAGTGAGGATACTACAAAAAGTGTATTGTCCATGTTGATGAACTCTCTTGAAAAGCTCCAGAAATATTATTTGTTAAGTTGATCACTGATAAAACTAATTCTTAAAATCTGTTGCATGTTCTAGGTAGCAAAAAACAGCTCTTTGCAATTCCACCATGCCTAGTGTAGGAAAGGACACACTCTAACTCAAATCTTGCATTAGGGTCACATTCTTTCTTTTTTAAAGTCCTTAATTTTCTTCCTGATCTCATGAAAACTAATGAAATAAACTTAAAGACTGGAAAAGTACTGAATTCCCCCAAGGATGTAGAGAGGAAAAGAAAATAAAGGATTGAGGGGAGACATCTTGGAACACAATGCAGAGAGAGATTTGCTAGGAGAAGAGAATAGCAAGTTCTGGTCACAAGGAAGATATGAACAAGGGAAAAAAAATTAAAATAAAAAAATCACATCTTAAGTGATCCCAGAGGGAAAGACTGGCTTCAGTACAGAGGTAAAGAATAGAAGAGGTTTGCCTGTAATAAGCAGATAGTGCATTGTCAGGGTAGCTTGGCTATACCTTCTTTCAATCATATCATTTGCTGTTCCCCCTAATAAATCAAACTAATGGTGATTTGGCTGACATAAGCCTTGCAGCCATAAAACTTGAGATCCACCCTTAATAGGCAGATGAGGGACTTGCAGGTAGCATGCAGCTCGTCTCCATTTGTGACCTTGTGCCTGAACAGAGATCTGCTAAAAGGAGGAGGGGGTAGGCACTCTGGGACACTAATTCACCTTAATGCTTGAGCATGATTGAAGCTGTCTCTATAGATGTAAAGTATGCATTACATAAGGTCTAGGAATAATGACATGATGTAAATTCATTTAATTTTAATTTTTAAAGCTTGCTCAAAGGTAGAATTACTAGATGCATTTCAGCTTTAGTGTGGTTCTTGGATCTCTTACCTCTGCAGGCATCAGTTACTTAATTACAGATTTGGCTTTAAACATTTTATAAACTGGATACAGATTGTGGGATCACTCATAGCAGAAACCCTGTGAGTCACTCTATTGGTTTGGCTTTCTGCATTGTTAGAAGCGTGGTTTAAAAAAAATATGACCAGTGCTGTGTGCCTGCATCTATACATCATGCAGTCTAAATTTTGTCCATACAGTGGGTGAACATGACAGCAAAAGATAAATGAAATGTGACCCGTTGTCATAGCAGGCATGTGCTTGCAGCCCATGTAATTACCTGTCTCCAACCAGGCTGAAAAACCTTTAACCTCAGAGTGAACTCCAGCCCCAGACTTCCACACAACAAGCAGAAAAATGGTGTGCTCCAGTAACAACTTAAAAAAGCAACATGATGTCACAGTATACTCACAGGCTGATTTCATCCTGAAGGGATGGATATTGTTTCTTAGCTTTATTGAAACTACAGTTTTCTTCAGATAGTCTTTAAATTTTCCTCTAGGCATTACGTGACATTATTGTGCTATTTTAGAATAACACATTACTCTTTGCTATTAAAGGCAATAATGATCTTTGCTGCTTGGAAACAGCCGTTCTTAGAGCCTAGTAGTGCTATAATTATTGTGAATAATGCTGCATATGCTGCTAGAAGAATTCTTCACTTGCTCTGCTGTTTCTTTATTCTCAGCTTATATGAGTCCCGCTTCTACAGTGTTTTGATCAAGATGCATTAAAATATTTGTTACTAACTTTGATTTTTGGGGAAGACTTGTGTGCATCTTCTTTGTCTACTGCACTGCAGTGGTCATTAACCTTGACTAGTAGCAATAAATAAATAAATAAAATAAAAAAATCCCTAATCGTTTTCACCCTATGGATGATTAAACCTTTCTAGGTATCTGGCTTTGAAAGTGATTCCTCTTATTTATTTCCATGGAAACTACAACTGATACAAAGAGCACAATAATTCTATTTGATAGAGCAAGTGGTGTGAAGCTGTGGGGATTTGATAGCTCAGTTCCTGTATGTTGAAGTTCATCTCTGTTCTGGAAACTTGCTCATATACTTTTGTTTTTTAAACATCCAAAGTAGTTTTTTAAAGGTGAAATCTAAACCTTTCTCTTAAGAAAAACCAGGAGGCAGCTGCCTTTTAAATCCAGGAGTCTCTGCAGTAAGGAACTGTATCTGAATGTAATTCAATAGTTCTTTTGCTTACAGCACCAAGCCCAGATACAAATGCACTGCAGGGAGGTAAGAGGGTACTTTTAAAATGGAATTAGTTAATCAAAATGCTGCTTTACACCAGGATGTTGATGATGCAATGATAGGTCTTTGTTTAATGTATTCCAAATATAAGATAATTTTGCTTGCAATGTTAGTCATAGAATATAAAAGCTGTTTTAGAGTAACAGCTGTTAATCTCCTAAACAAAAACACTGCTTTTCCAGTAGGTTGGAAGGTGTTCAGTCCAATCTTGCATTTAAATGCGAGCTATGTTCCTACTCTGAATCATTACTCTGTCCCCTACCAGGAAATAACAGTATATTTGCTGCTTCCTGGGAAGGCAGTCCTCACCTCTGGAGATGGAGAAGCAGTAATAAATAGTTGGGGTGGGGGGTGCTGCGTGTGTCCCTTTGACTGCCAAGAACTAGCTGTTTTTTTCATTAAAAGGTATTTGGAGATCTGCAAGTATCTGTATTCCAACTTTCATGCACACAAAAATCCTGTTCTGTTTTGTAGATAAGGTTAACTGAGTAATAAGCAACATATCATCATCTGCTTTATCCTAAATTTCTTAATCCTGTGGATATTATTGAAAAGATCTTTGAATACAGTTTGTTCCTTGTAAAAGCAGGGAATACTTGTTTGTTTGTTCAGAAATGAATATTTGTTCCCATTATTGAGGTCTACCAGGAATCAATATTGAGCAAGCCTTTTATCATACTGCCCCATTCTTTTTTTGTCCTGCCTCAATAGTTGTGAAGAGCAAGTACACCTACACTATTCCACAGCACGCCTTTCATACAAGTGACTCAGCAGGGGACGTTCAATTTTCTCTGACCTCTGACAATCCCTTAAACTTGTATGAAGGCAGAAAATCTCTTCATATGGATGATCTTGTAGTGGGTTTTTATAGCTGCTACTCTACATGTTTCAAAATGATAAGTTTAGTCCTTAATTCTAAGGAGAGTATCAAGTGACAAGAGAAGTGAACTCTGTACTTAACTCATAGCTACTTTCTGGAATAGTTTTTCCATGGCTTGACATTTCCCTTCTTGTAAAGTATATCACTCCTCATGCATTAGGCTCTTTTAATTTCAGAACCCTGCCGGGATTGATATTTCATAAATCCATCCAAATGTGGAATCCTGTTCCATTACTTAAATAAATATTCTACTCTTCTGCTCTAAACCAGAGAACTTCTATGGATAAGAAAAATTCTTCATGTCTACACATCTCATCATCTCTTTATAATCTTTTTAAAACCATGGGACTAGTACGCATTTTTTTTGGAATGGAATTGGGAAATTATTGTAAAGTGAAAAACCTATGTGGTCATACCCAGAGTATTTTTGCTCCAATATTAGGCCTGTAGTATAATTTTAACAAGTGGACACTGGTTTAGCAATCATGCTGTTACTACAGGATGTTAGAATTGTTGACCTAAAAGCCAAGGCATTCACACACACCTGGGCTGTTAAATTGAAAGTCTTGGTGTCTTTGGGGTAGCTTGGTATATTCAACTGCAAACTGATGCACTGTAGCTGTGTGGTAAGCCAAGTCCTTCCTTCCAGTGCTTACTGATGTTCGTATGTATTAAGAAGTGGAAGATAGTCCAACAGTGAATTAGAACATCTCTGAAATGTTCTTGTTCACCTATGCTTTTTGCTTCATATAAATGTTATAGTTAGAAAAATCAGTAATAATCATACTATAATCTATTCTAATAATTCATTTCTCAGTGCTGATGTGGAGGCTATGAAGGCACCATATACTCTTCCCGTATTTTGCTCATTTGCTGTTTCATATGAACATGCAGTTCTGAAGAGATCTTTACTAGATGCCTGTTTTTACCTCTGTTAACATTTTATGAAATAAAATAAAAATGTTATTAGTGAGGTTGTAATTTTTGTGCTAGAAGATGAAACATTCAATTTCTTCTGAGGAGATGTTATAAACCAAAGAAAACATGAGATAAAAGTAGATGTAATTTTATATTTACAGTGCACAAGGCTCTTGCCAAAAGGTGCCACTTCTTTAGTCAACATTCTATGCCTCAAACTGACAGTAATTAGGATTACTGTAATAAAGGGCACCCTGAAGGATGTTGAAATGAAGTCTGTGTTAAAATATGCCTAAGCTTTATGGATCAGACCTAGCACTTAAATATCCATATGGAATGAGGAGAGTCCTGTAATATCTAAAACATCACTTGAAGAAATGTCCTCTGGGAAAGTAATATGCCTAGATACTGTGATTTTGATTTCTATAAGGCAAAATGCTATGGACAAAGAAACCTGAACTGCTACTCTGGGAGATGGAACTGTACCACACTGTAAAAAATTTTCTGCCTTTTTTTTTTTCTTTTTCCTGAAATTGCTTTGTGTAAGATACTGGTCCTCTTAAACTACTTAATTGAATGGTATATGAGGGTTTCACAGTAAAGATGTAGCTCCATCACAAATGAATTATTGAATGCATTATTTCCCATTTTTCCAAGCAAGAGATTTAAACCTCACAGTAAGTTTGGTTGTGAATTTGGGTACTGCAGCTCACTGGGAATTCATTTGGTGTGGCCAGCAATGCGAGCTCTGTAGGAGGTTTGGAGCAGCCTAACTGATGGATGACTTTCTTCTGAAGAAGGTACACTGCACTGGAGCCAGATACACCAGAGGAGATGTGGCAGCTGTAATGCTTTCACTAAGGGGCTTGAAAAACCTGAACTGTCTGACTGAAAAAGGGGGAAATGTCCAAGCTGTCATTTTGTGCAATTTCTAGTGGGAGTCCCCTGACAGCTGTCTTTCTTGAACAGAAATTTATATATTGTATGGTTATTATTTTTAATTGCTACTGGATTTTTTTCTGAAGTTCTTCTAATGTCTAGAGCCATTAATTTCTCTGTGGACTTAATTTGCCATTAGCATTATTCAGTTGGATTGCTTAGTCACAGAACAGGGAGGAAGACAGAACAAAACAAGTAAATAGTAGCCAGACTAGTAATATCTTGAATCCACTGCATTCCTCTTCTAGGAATGAATCTATCTTACTTACATGATAGATGGCATCCAAAGAAATGAACACGATTTCTGAATATTCATTTATTTCTTAGAAGTTGAAAAAAAATGTTCCTCGGATTTTGGTGGGAAGTTTTTTTTTGTTTTTTTTTTTTTACAAGTATGATTTCCCAGTTACTGTTTAAGATATTACTGCACGTTGGAAAAAAAAAAAAAAAAGAAAAAGAAAAAAAAGAAACAGCAGTAAGGCCTACACCTCTCAAAACCAAGCAAACAACCCCCAACGCTTTCTCCCCATTTGATAATTTAGGCTTATTTATACAGTGTGTCTTCTGTGATAGTAGCTACTGACAGCCTACTGTCAGTATTTTCAGAAGAGGAGAGTAAAATTAAAAATGTCTACTAGTTTTACTGCAGCAGGCAAGTCTCGGTTTAGCGTCTGTGTAGTGGAAATGCTGTCAGGGCCTAAATCAGTGATTGAGCACCTGGTGGGAGGGCAGGGCCTACCCAGGGGAGCTCAGGAGCATACAGTGCAGCTGAGTGACCAGAAGCTCAGGATTCAGACCTTCCTAGACCTCATTTAAGGGTTGGCAGTGATATGAGTCTCTACAGAGGTGAAGGTATCTTGCTGGAGATTCCTGTCTTCCAAAGGTAAGCAACGTTTTTCCTTCATTTTTGCATCTATGGTTGAGGCAGCATTTGGGCTTGTCCTCATTTGCTACAGCTAAAGACTTTACTACTCCATTATTGTCACTATGCTTTCTGACACATTATGTGTCAGCGTTGCACTCTGTCTGTCTCAAGTAATAACTGCTGATTAGATGAATTTCTGTTTGTAGTATCTCGAGTAGTTATGTCTCATTACTAAAAGAGCTTTATTGTGAGGCTGGATAACTGATTCCAGTTTCCTGTCAAGTTTAAGCGATAATAAGTTGTATTAAGCAATCGCCCAATACAGCAGTTCACTTTTTAAAACAGGAGATAAGTTTGGCTACATAGAGCTGAAGAATACTACTTGAATGTAGTTATGCTTGCACGGCTGTTTAATCTCACGTTACTATGTTAAACAAAGTCTTTCTGTTGATTCGTCTCTGCAAATACTTCCAGTAAAGATGATGGTGGTGGGGGGAGGGGGAGCTTAACAAACAAACAAAAAAAAAAAAAAACCAAAAAAAAGAAAACCAAAAAACAAAACCCAACAGTAATAGTCTTCAGGGAATCAAGACTGTGAAGCCTCACCTGAGGATTCCTTGCAGTTTAGAGTTTTCATTGAGCGTAGAAACATTTAAACATTTGGAATATTTAGTGTTTTAATTGTACTGAATTCTAGAAGAGCTCAAGATGAGAGCCAACTTCTGACTCATTTGTTTATGTATATCTGTCAGAATGCTTCTTTCACTGGTTTGAGAAGCACAAAGCTGTGCAAACCATTCACAGTTCTGCACATTTATAACTTTTTTTTTCTTTTGGAAAACTGACTTTCTATGTCAAGCCTGTTTTTCTTTGGCTTTTTAAAAAAACAGGTTCTGAGTGGAGCTTATCAAGCTGCTTTCTAAAGTTTTGGGAATCAGAACAGTTGCTTCTGTTATTTACAATAAGCTCTTTTTAGGTATATACTCATGTACAAATCATTCTTATGTACTGATGTTGGAGCAGTGAAAACAGAAATCTCATTTTACTGGGATATGCAGACATAGTAATTGAACAGGAGTTTGCTATTACAATTAACTCTTCTACCACTGTTTCTAGTTGGAGACAGCCTGTCATTAAATTGATTTCTTTGAATTTCTGTATGCAATTAATACAAAATTTTTAACAATTACATATACAGTGTAAATAGTAACTGTGATTTATGGCTTAAACAGTTAATCTTCTGCAGTTGATTGTGCACCTCTGCTGCCAGTTACTAACTGTAGATCCATTGGATTTCAAAACTATGTTTCACGTAGCAATTTGGCACAGAGGAAAAGAAGTAGAACACAAACAAATCAGATGGGTAGAGCTTGGGATACAGACTTTGAGTTTTCTGCTGCAAGAAATTTAGAGGCAGATGACTAACTGGAGATTTCCATTATTCTGATGCCTTCAAAACCATTGAAATTCAGTGCATGTTGTTTTTATTACATGCTGGGTGATTTCCTTATTTGACTTTGGATACTTTGCAGCAGAGAGCACTCAGAGAAGGAGCATGTGCTCCATAATCACTATGTAGTGCCTTCATAAGCAGATTTCTGAATGAGTAAGAACATTGTATAGGGAAGAGTTATCTGATTGCCCCATCAACTGCCTAGTAGTTTCAACACAGTGGACAGTTAGTTGAGAGAACTCCACAGAAGACTTCCTGTATCCATGAGCGTGGGTTACTCTGACAGTAAATATTTTTTATATCTATGGACTTTAATACATATTTCTCTCTATGTAGGCAAACAGCATATATCAGTGACCCTGTGGTGTAAGTGGATTTATTGAGTTAGTATCTTCCAGAGAATCATTTAATGTTACAAAAGAAGGTAAAAATAAGCAAAATGATCAAAAACCCTTCACAAACCAGCTCTGCGGAAGTCTGTAAATCAGACATGCTGGAAAAGTATTTTGGCCAAAAAAGTCTTAATCAGCTGAAGTGTGAACAGAAGAGGAATATGTATCTTCAGAATGCTACTGTGAATAAATATCCTAGCACCCAAATTCTTTTTTGAATTTTTGTTGTTTATAGGAGAAAGATGCTTTCTTCCTGTTTCGATTATTTTACTCAGAAATAAAATGCATTGATGAGGGAAGTGTATACATTCCAGGTTTCTATAGGTAGCCAGTGAAGAACGTCTTGCAGAACAGGGTTTGAGTGAGTACAAGTGTAATGAAAAGAAACAATGATCTCTCAAGGTTCTATGCAGAGATTCAAATATCAAGATGAGTTTTGTCTTTTGAAACTATCCTGCAATGTCATTCAATGTTTTTAATGCATTTATTGAGCTTGAGCTCAAATCATCCTCAGGTTCCTTGTCCCAGCTACTCTGAAAGCATCCTCTTGCAGGATTAGTTAGAATAATATTCATGACTAAAGCATAGCTGTTTGATCCTTAATCTGTCTTAAGCAGTTTTTTTATCCCCCCTTGATATTTATTCCTAAACATATTTCTGAAGTCAGATGTTCTCTCTCAGCATTTATTTTGCTACCAAAATAAGCTGTCCTCTCAATATCTCTGCAGACACTCAAGTTCTCTAATCACTGCAATAGGTCCTCTACAAATTAATTCTCATTTAAATTCATAGTTCTTGCGCACACAAGACCAAAACTGTATATAGTATTCTAAATGACACTTTACTTAAGATGTGTAAATTAGCACTTGGACTTTCCTGTATTAATTAAATACACCTCATTTGTGGAGTCTAAAGTCATAGTTCTACTTGCTTATCTCAACCAACCATATTATTATGCTGCAAATAAGCAAGAGTTTTCCTAAAGTTTTCCCTTGGTAGCATCCCGCATACATTCAATTCCAAATAGTAAATGCGCTTCTTGGAAGAGATGCAGATGTAGTGGCAATAGGATACTGCGCAGGCATATGACTTTCAGAACCTCTGTTATCTCTGCTGATGAACTTAAGAATATGGCTTATGCTGTAATGGATGATGGCTTAGTGAAAATATGAACAAGTTTTAACAGAAGTCCTATTCTGACTCTGAGATAAGACATGCTTTGATGAAAAGGGTGAGTGTCAATTTTTCTGGATCATGCTGTAGTGAGAACATCTTTGGAGGATGTAATAGTCAGTGGAGACCCCTGCTGATTTACTTTTGTTAATAGCATTTTGTTTGAATGGAGGTTGCCACACTTACTGTCACATGGAGATGCTTCTCTGAAGTCCAATTGCCCAATGTAGTGGAAATGTGTTTAGCTTCAGTGCTGATTCTGCCCACTTAGCCTTTCCACCTAAGTAGAACCGTTTAATGAGCCCCTGTGATGTCACTCTCTCATATGTGCTCCAGAAAGCTGCCTTGACTGTAAATACTCAATTTTATTACTGCTATTTCCAAGGTTGTTGGGTGGAGGGTGGCCTCAGTGTCAAATCAAAGGTACCAGAGGGTTTGCATCCCTGGGAGTGAGAAACTAAGCAAAGCTCTTAAGGTGTGTGCTCCTAGGTTCTTATGGTTGAAAAGAGGTTTAGGCGCTTGTATCACTGTAGCCCTTCTGGTGCACAAAGTAAGTGACAGAACTACATAGTTGGTTTCTCTGCTGGATTTCTGTGCACACACTAAGATACATCTAGGCTTACATGATTTTATACATTTATATACATGTACGTGCTCATGTGCCGCAAGTGCTTTATCTTGAACCTTTTTATTAACTGTGTTACATTACCCTTTAGCAATTTTCAGACTCTGACAGGCTGTGATAACTGTCAAGAAGGGACCCTTTGGCTTCCGGAAAACAGTGATTAGTGGCTCAGTGAAGCATTCAAAAGTAAAAACAACTTGTGATGTATGTCTTTACAAGATAGCCATAAAGCTAAAATTCCGGAGCTCTCTGCCTGTTTCTATATAGGTTGCTCCAAAAATAATGCCTCCATGGAAACTACATTAATGAGCACAAATAACACTGTTTAGTAGGTAGGGCAAATTCTCACCTTCAAAGCATTATTTTTCAACAAAGCCATTGACATTAGCTATGCATTTTTGCCTGTGTGCCGTACTAGTGATAATCTGTACCAGCAGAGGTGACCACTGTAGCTACTGCTGAAACGTGCCATCCACCACTTCACTCTGCTTGTGTTTACTCTTTGATCTCCATATATATTCAGTGTGTGCTGATGATTATCAGCAGGTGCAGTTTCCTCCATATGGAGAAATTGAATTACAAAAAAACATAATAATTTTGGTGGAAGGTTTAATCCTCTACTGCTATATCAACATACACTTCTAATGTTTTAGACCAACATGAAATAGGAAGCATTCATTTCAGAGCAGTCCTTGTATGTCTTTGTTGTTCAGGTTTCTAACAGAGTATTCAAATTTAAGGTAAGATTCCTAACAGTGGCTTTAGAAACTTTAGACTGATACTGAACTCCAAAACCATGGGCTCTGTCTTCGAAGGCAACTATTTCCTGAAGTATTTGAGTTCAGTTTTATGCACCCTTTATTAGTTAACCAAGGTTAAGAATGCTGATGTTATTGTTCTAGTGTCTCAGTTTATCCATCTGTAAAAAGAAAGTAAAGCTTTCTGACTTGACAAGAACGTTCTGTTTTAATTTGTTCATATCTGCAAAACATTTTTCGTATATGCACAGAAGTTGTCAATGCTAATTGTTAACAAACATGAATGCTCTAAAGCTCTGGCTGGTACTGAATTCTGAGCAGGAGCAATGTGGCCTGCCTGTCACATGGATTTCTGGGTACATTCATGGAGGGAATTACAGCAGTTTGGGATTTTGATTGTTGGTGGAAAAGATAAGTTCTGTGTAAACACAAGCTTTTGTTATGATGTGGCATTTTATTCTTAGTCATAGGAGGAAGGTTTGAAGGAGGCGAATGACATGGAAAGATTGAAGGCTTAGATCTCACCTAGGGAAACTATACTGGACCTTAGAAATTGCTATTCAGAATATGGATATCTCTTCAAGGCAGATTAAAACAGCCTTCAATTGCATATTCAGCTGAGGTTTGTCTTAGTGCAGAAGAAGGGATCCTTCGGGATATATGGGAATCTGCTCCTCCAGAGTTTTCACCCACACATCTTCTTAAGTAGAGTCAGTTCACAGTGTAGAAGAATAGTGACTTTGATTGTTTGTGTTTAAACGCTACAGAATAAATGTACAAGTAATTAATGTAGATACTTCTTTATTACTGTTTTTCTTCCATGGCTTTAAACAATTTAACCTTTGTTGTGGTACTGTAATTTCATGATTCAGAAAAGACAAATCAGTCAGCATTTAAACTGTTCATAGATTAAAAGTGAAAAATGTCTAACTGAAGTAGAATAAAAATAGTCAGTCCTGATAATAATTTACATATGTAATGAATTTTTCATGTGTTTTAATTCACTTCATTCACACAGCATGTTGTTAGCTACCAGGCTGATAAACTTATATGGAGCTATGATTGTGTCTGAGATACAGCTGATGATCAAATGGTGTGCAGCGATTTCCTGGTAGTGAAATTTCTGTCCCTGGCAGAGGGATCCATAGAGCAAAATAGTGCTGAGTGTTCTGTTGTTGTGAACAGACAGGATCTCAGCCTGTGGGAGTTAAGTGACTTGACGAAATTCTATTCAGATGGGAGATCAATGTGTAATTTCAATATGTTTAGCTACTTTCAGTGATGTCATTATGACAGAATGGATTATATCAGTTGGGAGTGAAGAAACACTCCTTTGTTTTTGGGCTGGTGTGTGACCAAAAAAATTACTCTGGCTCATATTTCGGCAAATAGACTTCTGTTTTGTTGCAATATGAATGAGACAAGTATTACCAGATGAAATATGAAATACCTGAAAGAGTTTTAAAAATCTTTTGGAATTGCAGCTGCAGTGAAAATATCTTTTTATCTCTGATCTGAGTTGTGGTTGCTCAAAATAGGTAGGTGTTGATGTTGGATGCACTGTGTAGGTATCTTAAATTGCTTTAACTAATTACTTGTCTTCCTTATCACCACAAAGCACGAGCACTCAAGCCAAAACTCCCTATCACCCTGCCTTGTTTGGAGTTTTCAGTGGTCTTTTATCTTACAAGTTTTGGAATCCTGACGAAGTATCCTGAGAGTTTGTTTTGAGGGTTGTGGCAGAGCAATTTGTTCCTATCCTTCAAAAGGAAAACATTTAATTTGGACACAGCAAAGGTTCTTGCTAGAGACCAAATATTCATGTTTCACCTTTGTTGGTGAGTTAGTCATAAATAACATTTGTAACGACATTCACACCAGCATGCATGCCCCAGTATTTGTATTTGATTTTTCTATGCAGATTCTCTGTTTTTGGATCATGGAGGCATTGAGAGCAAATACACTTGAGGGATGTGCTGTTTATATCCCCACAATTCCTACAGGGGTGCATGATGTTTGTTCTTTTGTTCCTTTCTTCTCTGTATAGCTCTTCAGGCTCTAACCTGAGTGATGGGGTTGGCTGTATAATATTTTATTCCTTGAACTGCAGGTAATGCAGAACAGGGAATGGCGGTTGGCTGACAGTTCTAAACAGTGCACACCAGGTGGCACTATTTGGTGACTTTTGCTTAAGGCGGCATTATTACACATGAATATATTGATATATGATCGTTATTCTTCCGGCTTTTTATGGAAACATTAAATAAGGTACACAATCTGTAGTGATATATACATATGCGTCCTCTCTCCTAATGAACAATAACTACATTGTACTTTGTGATGCTGTTCTATGTTGTGCTATTAGTAAAAAAACAAACAAACAACAACAACAACAAAAAACTCTAGATATATCTTGCTAATTTTTTTTGAGTGGGGCTTGCAATAGGTATGAACGACTGCTGTGGAACATTCTGGAGGAGTAATAGTGTTTAAGCGCCACATAGCATCAAATATGTATTTTCAAGTGACTTAGAGGAGTCTGTACCAAGAAGGTTGTTTTTAAAGATACAGCTTTCTTTTAATGCCCTCTTTACTTCTGTTCCCATGTCACAAAAGGCAAAGCCAGACCTGGGCTTCCTTAGATGATGTCTCTGCTTATGACTTATCACTTTGCTTTTTCAGAATGCTAACTGAACACATTTCATTAAACAGTGATGAATAAACATGTCTTAAAGCATTCACCAGAAGTGTATGTGTTCTGATGCTGTATTATGTTCTCACAGCACTTCTATAGTGGGGAGAATTCTCAGAGCCAGTCCAGATTAATATAGATTAATATGGTTGGCAATAAACACTTAAACAAGAAAAATACATATATTACTCACAGCTAATTTCATGCTTGCTGTGACTGTTCAACAGCTGTAGTAAACCTAAAAAAAAAAAAAAGTGTCTGAAATACTATGGATGAGTGGTATCCTTTTTCTTTAAAGAAAAAGGGGAGAAAATAAGCAGTGATGTGGAGAGAGAATATGGTTAGCACTGGTTTCTGCCACTGCTCCTTTTTTAAAGTAACAGAGTTATTTTTAGCAGCAGAAAGTGCAAAACATGTTTAAGAGAAATAGACTGGAAAATGCGACATGCATAACCCATCTTTGTGGGTGGATGAGGTTTCTCTGTCAGGGTTGCTCTGCGTGGTCTCATTTGCATCCTCTTGCTGAGTACTCTGCTCTTTTGAATTACAGATGTGTTTTGTGGCTTAGAAACCCTATCCAAGCATATCACTACATGACTGGAAAATATATTTAAATGATCTAACACACGCTTGTGTTGTTGTTATAATCAATTTTGAGAAGAAATAATTCCTAATGTTTTGATTCAGTATTTGTATTTGTATTCTCTGTTTATCAACTTTACTGTAAAAGCAGACTGAGAAGGAAGCACTTAACATGGTCCTAATATAACTTTCCATTTTGCAGGAGCTAGGATTAAACAAGTCCTTCACAGTTATTTTGAAGGATGAGTAGTATGCTTCCAGATAGGACTAGGGAGGGGGACCTCTAATTTGTATTTCTCAGCTTCCCCTATGCTTAGTTATGCCACTGGCCCTGTGGGACAAGTCCTTTGATTTATGTATTGCTTCTCTTAGAATCACTATGCTTATTTGAAAGGCTGAATTTCTTGTTCAAGCACTTAAACATCTTTGGATGAAAAGCATTTCCTAATGGTGTAGTAAATCTCATGTGTTTTGCTTCTGCCATCTGCCTGTTTGCTGGCCTACTTACTCAAAGGGAAGGAACTGTGCTATATCCTGAAGTGTTTTCCCTTTCTCTTTGGTGTGCTCAAAGTAGAGAGTGGGCGATGCCCAAATAATTTGTGATTGGGTAATTTGGTGTTTAAGTTGGTAGTGTCTTTGAGGAGTACACATCACTTTGGTTTTAAGATAGGAGATCACAAGGAACACTGTGTTTCCCCAGTTGTATGATAGAGATATTTGAGAAGAAAAATATGCATGTAGCAATCTTCAGGTCCTCTGCTCCTTTGGTCCAAAATGGATAACTTGACATTGTCACATGTAACATCTTTCTCTCTACATTGGAAAAGGATAGATTTGATGAGTAGACCACTCAATAGATGAAAAACTGGTTGCAAGATCATATGCAGAGGGTGGTGGTCAACAGCTCAGTATCTGGATAGAGGTCAGTATCACTGGTGCCCCCTCGAGGGTCTGTACTGAGATTATTGCTCTGAAATCACGCTGAGGGTACACTTGATCCTACTTGATGTTATTGTTGAAGATATTATGGATGATGCTAAGCTGTGTGCTGCAACGGTTGTATCTGAGAGACAGAATGCCTGTTTGTTCAGAAGTCCTGAGAGGAGCTCATGATGTTCAGCAAAGCGAAGTGTAAGGTCTCA
Source organism: Oreortyx pictus (assembly GCA_036925125.1). NCBI lineage: Eukaryota > Metazoa > Chordata > Aves > Galliformes > Odontophoridae > Oreortyx > Oreortyx pictus. The sequence continues at coordinate 13,648,281 of JAUPFR010000008.1, read as the reverse complement.
CAGCTGGATCGTGGCAACCTCCACCGATACAAGCTGGAGGATGCAAGATAACAGTACAACCATGTCAAAAATGGTCTGGGAGTACTGTGGATGATAAGCTGGAGATGAGCCACAGTTGTTCCTCGCAGCCTGGAAAGCCTTGAGACATTCAAGGTCAAGCTGGACCAGATTCTGAGCAACCTGTAGGTGTAGGTGTCCCTGTTCATTGCGAGGGTGTTGGATTAGGTGACCTTTATGGGTCCTTTCCAACTCAAAAGATTCTGTGATTCAAAGCTCTGAAATGAATATAATGTCAGAGTTTTTCCCGCAATGCACTGAGCTCATGGGCAGGATCATCGGCTGTTGCTAGAAGTTTTTGATGGTTTCCTTTACTTTCTACTAGATATAGAAGTTGACTGGTTTTTGTTTTCATAATTGTTTGGAAATATTTGCTTTTTAACAACAATATTTTCCCTTTTTCATGATTAGCTCTAGAGAAAAATTGTCTACATCTAGTGTTGCTTTGGAAATCCTGTGTAGGTCCCAGCGCAGATCATGAACATCTCCACAGGCTAGATTGGTCTCACTGTACTTTATGATGTACTCTTTGGATGCTTTAAGGTGACATTTAAGGGCTCCCTCCAACTCAAATATTCTTAGTTGTGACTAAAAAAATCACCCTAGAAGAGAGTGACATAAGAAATGGGACATGAACACAAGCTCACAGAGACGTGGCATATGTTTGATATCTTCCCATTACCAGAACAACCGATAAAGTGCCCTGGTTTTGCACATGCTGGATTTTTGTCAGCTGTATGTTAGGAACCATCACACATGTGAAAGATGTATTATAAACAGTTCCTTCTCTTCAGAAGGGGTCATGAATAAATATCTGCTTTATTGGCTTTTCAGCCTATGTGGCATTTTGGAGCCTGGTTTGTTAAGTGCTAACATTAATTTTAATGTATTCTACTACATATAAAGTCTCACGCAGTTGCATAAACTCTATTATATACCTGAAAATACAACTTATAGTATAAAACTGCTAAAAGCATTAGAGATTCATTTCAGTATTACCACAAGGGCTGTAGAGAAAGGGGAAATAATTTAAACTTTTTGTGTACAGGACAGTTCAGAAGATTTGAGTCTTCATTATCTTGAACTTCATAGACAAACACAAACCTATTAGCAATGTTGAAACCATCCGTGATTACCAGAAATCCTGATTATCGAAGTATGTTCATTGATCCTAATGACTTCCATTTAATCAAGTTTATAATGCTCATGGAAATTGGACATCTAGTATTTGGACTAATTCCTTGTGACATCTTCAGGTCTTTATCATAGGAAGTGTTTAAGGTGTTGATAGGAACAATGACAATGAGCATATATAGTACTTATGAGCAAGACTGATTTCAAATGTGGAGATGACAAGGTTATCTGGAAGTCTGAAGATTTTGGGACGACATTTTGAGGGCTGACCTTGAGCCATTATCAGCTGTCAACATTCATAGACAAGCAATGTTTTTGTTTTTACGTTAACTAGTCCTAACCAGATCCTACATTATCCTTATCACAGGTAAGCAACTGAAAAACAGAAGAGAAACATCTGTGAAAGAGGACAAAAATCTCCAAAACATTCAAATAACATTTTAGTTAATATACAGAATATGGTTTATCATACACTTGTATGGTTTTTTCCCCAGCATTTTATTTTATTGGCTTTAGAATGCTTTGAATACCTTTTTCTGTATCTTGTGGGGAGATATTTAGGACTTTTCACAGAGCTAGTGCTCATAAGCCCTTTTAAGAGTGCAGGCTACGTAATTTTGGTATAATACTTCATTGCTCACTGTCCAGTGTCCTGTTTTCTATTCCCACTTCTTTCATGAGATTAAGGATGATGAATGCTCAGAAGGATAGGCACAAGGCAAATGAAATGAGAGGTTCATTTTCTTAGAGTCATTTGTAAAATAACCACTTTGAGATGATTTACAGTTTACATAGTGTTGCGAATACTGGTATGAATTTCTCTCTGCTTCTGCAGGTGCTGGTTTACAGAGACAAATATAACCTCTAATTCCCAGCACACTGATCTGTCTAAACACAATTTGACATGCGTTGCTATTAGCTTAGCACCTTATCAAATAATGTGCCCTGATAGAGATAAAAGGTTTTACAACCTTGCAGCCTTTGTTTCTGTGTGTGTTCACCCACAGAGACAGCTCTGCAGCAGCTAATAATTAACACGAAAGACAAAGACAAATCTATATGGCTCAGTGTTGGAGGCACCAATGTGCATGTTAAGCAGTTGGGGAAGTGAAATCTACAGCAAGAGGGTCTGGAATGGGATCTCGAAATGAGTCTTTAAAATGAATTGACCGTCTTCATAAAGGCTCATTTTTATGTGATGGAGCAGATGTCAAATTGTTGTCTGGAAATCATCACAGTTCTGTGCGTTGGAGCATTTACTCAAATCTTCAGAGAAGCTCTTGCTGCTCTGTTGGAAGTAACCTTGTGTTGCTTTGCATGCCAACTATAAGAAAAATATCTGAGAATGGGATTAAGCGTGCTGGAAAAAATCAGCCAGGGAGATAATTTAAAGTATTCTCTGAACTGGAGCTTCCACTCTTCCTTACTTAAGTTTTGTGTCTTTGTAAGCATATGTGTACAAAGTTTTAAGTGGTAGCTTGGGGTGGGGGAAAAAGCCCAAGGCCATAAGTGATTTTCTCTGGCTGTCTTATCTCCATTATCACTTCAGAGGCTGGTGAGGCCTCTCACTGATTTTCTGGATTCATTTAGAATCTTTAGCCTACCTAGCATTTAAAGCATGGTTGTAGCCAGCTGGCTACAGAAAATGGGAGTCCTGCTCTGCATAGGGAGGTGGCCTAGCATTATGCAGGACTTCGAAGCCATTTAGTCACCCTCACCTTCCCTCATAAGCTAGAAAAGATCTTCAAAAGAAAATCATTTTACTTTTCAACTCCTATGGCCATATTTTATTATCTGAAAAAGTCTGCAATCTCAGTTAATTGAGAGCAGTGAGCTGCTTAGTAGATCAAAAGATTGGGTCAAATTCCAAATTATAGATATGCTTTCTGTTTTTTAATGTAAATCCATGAAGTCTGTCTTTTAGGGATTTGTCAAACTAAACGCAAATAGGTATTGTAGAGGATTTTCACAACTGCATACCTGTGAGTGTTTTTAAAATTCACTGATAATCCATCTATGTTTTAAAGCATATGAATGTCTCTTTACAGTTTCAGTCAATGCTCTGAAACAAATTTGTTCTGAGTTTGTGTGAGTTCTGAACCATATTAATCATAGTTCTTTTTTGAAATGTAAAGAAGTGTTCCTTAGTAGAGTTGCAAAGTGTCTGCAACACCTAAGTGAAAGTGCTCAGTAACAAGATAAATATTGAAAAATGTGTCATTTATGTAATAAAATGAATAGGAGATACTTCAGCACAATATCATTTACATCACTGTCATGCGTGACTTTGAATCCATCACACTATCAAAACAATAAAATGAAGCTGGAAGATCCAAATGAATTAAAGCTCCAAGCATCAATGGAGACAAGTACTATGAGAGGAAACCTGCAATACACTTGAGGAATAAGCATATCCATAGAATGAATGTTTCACTTTGAAATATTCTACTGCGGTGCTGATCTCAACATTCAAGGCAAATGTATATAATTTCAATTTTACTGTGATTATTTAAAAGGATACTAAGGAATCTTGATACCCAGTACCCATTGAGTTTGAATAGGACTTGAAGTCCTTTGGAAATGTTATTGGTTGTTTTTCTCTTGAAATTTTTCTTTTAACGAAGCTTTAGCAATCTGGTGAGGTGAATGTACGTGCTGTCACTTCGCTCCCTAACACAACTTTCCAAGGGGATACTTTCTGCTTGGCATTTAGCATCTGCTACTTAGCTAGTTAGAGATGTGTTATGTTGTAAACTCACTGGTAGTAGTGTCAATTAGCTTTAATTCCATGGACCAGCAAGTACTGTTTCAATAGGGTTTCACGTGCTGTGTAGAAGTGGAATGGGGCAGCATAAAGCTATTATCCTCTGTGGAACTGCTAAATGTGTGATGAAAGCAGGTTGTGTTAATGCTTACTTCCTGATTATCCTGTCCCTGAAGACACTCAAGGTCAGACTGGACTGGGGTCCGAGACCCTGTTCATTGCAGGTGAGTTGAACCAGATGACCTTTAAGGGTCTCTTCCAACTTGAACAATTTTATGATTGTATCTTTGATTTTCTTTGTTGTGGGTGTGTTATGTGATAGCCTTGGTGATACAGCAAAGTTTGCAAGCCTTGGAAGTTCACCATATCATCAATGGCAGTAGTCTGTATTGATCAGCAGATCTAGACATAATGGTGGAAAATACATCGTTCTTAACAAGTTCTGTGTATCCTTCAGATATAAAAATTTTTTGCTCTTTGCATTCTAAACCACAGAATAAGACTGAAAAAAAAAAAAGTCCAAATACTCAAGCCTACTTATTAAGCATGCCTGTGTTGAAAAGAAAAATGACATAAAGCTGTATAATCACACGTAGCTGCTTCCCTTTGTGACTTCTGTCTTTACCAACAGTTTTCTCCTGTACTACACTTAATTAAGTCGCCTCTTCTTGTGGTGAGGTTTTTTGTTTCTTTGTTTTGAGATAAACCTGAATTTTCAGCCTCCTAGGCACTCTGCAGGTTTTGTTCCTGTCTCTTACTGATGGTCAGGTTTCTTCTTCTGGTCTCATAGTTTCTTGAAATGATGCATTCTTAAACAGCTCCTCACTTGCATATTCTGCTCCATGAAAATCTCTTTCCTATTTTCTACTAGTAGTACCTTCTTTCAGCTTTTCAGTACAATAACTTCATTTGTGTAGATTTGTTAGTAAAACATTATGCAGTGAAATCCAAAACAAAATAGCATGTAATAGGAGATGATGTGTAACACAGTCTTTTTATTGTTCCATGATACAGTGAAAAGAAAGTGTAAAGATTTTTCTCTAAGAAATCTCACAAGTGCAGGATCCCTGGGGACAGATTTTGGGCAAGGTATTTCATAATGCCTTTCAGTGGGGCTGAAGTGGGAGCTCATGACAAAAGATGTGGTTACAAAATGATCTTAATAGGGAAAGCTGCAAGTAAAGCAGTCGTGAAATAACAAAGCATTCCAGACTCTACAACTTCTTTCTATAGGCTGATGTATTTTCCTGCAGGTTCTACAGAGTTTATATGCCTTCACAGAAATCTGCAGCTCACTGTTGCCTTTAGGTGAAAACTGTGAAGAAAACAGCGTGAGTGAGAAAAGTACAGTGATACTGAAAGCAGTAATGTTCTAATGAGATAGTGAAGTTAGGTGGCTACGAAGTTCCCTGAAATACTGCTCTCAATGTTGATTTTCAGATCATTTCAAACCGGAAGTTGGTTTGGTGGTGTCTGCTATGTTGCAAGTTAATTGAGGTATCGAATTGTATGGCATGAAAATGGATCCTACGTCTATATTCCTGACCTTGTAAGCTTGTACTTAAGAAAATAGCTAGCTAAGTTGCTGTCATTAAAGAATCTGTTTTTGGTACATGCAGGGTAAAGGGGCTGGGTAAGAGTTATAAGAGCTTGATTCTGCATACAATGAAGTCAGTGATAAAATGTTCTCCCTGCTGTTTTGGTTGAGACTTGATGAAGGTATATTGTTGTACTTCTTAATTTTTACAAAAGATGTCGTTGTCCAGTGCAACAATGAGAAGGAAGGATCTTCTTGCCATAAGACAATAGCGCAAGCAAGTCTGTGCTACTCTCCTTACTCTGTTACAACATTCTTGAAGAGAGAAATATAGAGAATAGGAAGGGTCCTGAGGATGAAACAGAAGATAGTAAGAGACACTTTGCAAGGTGGTGGCAAAATTTACTTCCTTCCTAGTCCAAAGAGGAGTTAGTGAATCTGTCCCAGGTATGCATGCAGGGAAAACAGTAGCATACTGCTTTTACTATGTTGAATGTAGGTGTTCTTTTTTTTTTTTTTTTTTGTCCATAGTGTTTTCTGTTGTCAGTGAATACAACATTACTGAAAGAGTTGTAGAGATAAATCTGTACCTATATGGGTCCTACTGACAGAAAGAGACAGAAGAATAAGATGGCAGAGGTCAAATAGGTCTGATCCTGAATCCCATGAGAGGACTGGTATGTTGACAAGCTACTGCTCTGTGACTTCTCTATGTAGTTGGTAGTTTCACTTGAATGACTACAATTTTCTAAACTGTACAAACAATGAATAAAGACAGTTTCTGAAACCTGAACCGATATATTCAGGTATTTCTAAGAAGAAGGTGTAGAAGTGTAAAAACTAATATCCATTTTAATTAATTTCATTAGTATTCATTATAAAGTACATGAAACATCTACTTATTATTTATAGACTTGTTTTAATATTTTCTTTTCTATTGGTTGATGAAAAACTGAGATTTACTATCTGTGCTATGACCAATCTGAGAAACTGCTCCTCTCTCTTCCTGATTCTCACCTTACTGAAAGGACAGGTTAGTCACTGATCTGTGTTTTATCCCGTTACTGACCCTACTGTGGCAACTTAGCTTTGTTTCAAGTCTTTTTTTGTTTTGTGAGTGGTGCTTTTTGAGAAGGCTTTTTGACAAGGTGCAGCATCACTTTCTTATAACTCAAGTGGTTTTCTCACATAGTTTTGCACTGTGGGGCAAGATGTGCACTGGAAACACTGGGAGCCTAGATGATTAGTAATATTAATTGACCTTTTAATTTGCCTTAGAATGACTTCTGTACATTTATTGGAACACTGTTGTGCTAGGCTCTATGCATCTTTATGAAAAGAACGACTCTGGCATTTGATTACACACTGAGACCATAGGTGAATGTGAGACAGAAGAAAAATGCAAGATATTGCAGATATGGTAATGGCTAGTGTAATAAAATGTTTAGAGAATGCTCATTGCCTTGAGGTTAGCAAGTAATAAAATGAAAGTGAGAGCCTAATTACCCTGGAAGCAATTAAAAAAAAAAAAAAAGCTGAAACAATAGTAGTATCTCTTCCCTGTAATATTTCATGGGAAGTAGAAATGAGTAGAAATGCCATGTGGACATGAAATGTGTCTGGGCCAACAGCCAGTGCAAATGCAGGCAGGACTGTGCTCTACAATCCTTAGGTTTTTAAGAGACTTTGAAAACACAGTCTTGGAGAATTACCTGATTTCCTAACTCAGGTAAAGAAAGAAGAATAGGATCTGTGTTGCAGCTTTCCTCATCCTTGGTCACGCTTTTATTTTCCTGTGACTAGCTGTTACAGCTTTTATCAAGTGAGCTTTCTGGTAAATGCCCTGGTGATAGTCTGAATATTTATCTTTTCACTATGTTAAAGCTAACTGTGATCATCTAGTATGCAAGCAGAGGTAAAATACTAATGGTAATATTCTGGCTTAGTTATGAATACTGTTATGTTCAGAAAGGAAGCTTTTGATTAATTATGAGAGACGTGGTCTTCTGTACAAATTTTATATATATATATTTATTTCACATCAAACTAATTCATTCCTATGAATTCCTCTCCCTCTAGTGTCTTGAAGTTTCACAGATTTAGTTTTGTGACCATTTACATAATTACCTAAACGGGCAACTCTTTGTCATCCATCATACTTTCCCCTCAGGACCTCTTGATTCTGTCTGCAATCTTTTGAAGTCCAGCCCATGAATGTGGGTGTAGGTATTGGCTTGATTAACTTCAAAGAGACACACTACTGACTATTACATTAGCCTGTCAGTTGGCCTCCAGCAGACATGGTGATTGTGAGTAGAATTGAGCAGCTATACTATATATCTATTTCTCTCCTTTTTCTTCTTATTATTTCTCCTGAGCAATTATGAAATAATTAAAGATGAAGGTGAAACAATGTCATTCAAATAAACCACCCGCTCCCTGTGCTGCTTGGAAAGGAGGTAGAGTCAGGAGTGAAGAGCCAGGAGCAAAGTGGAGCCTGGGAAAAAAGAGGTAGGGTGAGGGGAAGGTTGTTTCTTTTTGCGTTTGCTTTTGTCATTGTTTGTCAGTAGGCATCTCTTTCAATTGGTAGTAAGTGAATAGGTTTTCCATAAGCCATCTGTTTTGCCCTTTATACTAATTGATACGTGATCTTTCTGTCTTTGAATCCATAACTATATGTTTATTTGTAAGTGCCTAGTATCACCTATGTCTTTAAATGGGGAGTTGCAGAGAGCTATGACATGTCAAAATATTTTTTATTCCTTGTTTTGAAGCCCAAAAAGTATGTAGAGATGAGACAGATTTGTAACTGAATTGCTTCTGTAGGATTTCTGTAGTTGGAAATAGCAAGAAATGAGCAACTGTATTATCACATCTGCTAAATTAAAACTTCACTGAGACTTTACAAACAACATTTTGATTTTCCATTCAGTATTGTAGACCAAGAGGCCATAGCAACTTTTTTATCAAACTATAAATTATCCTGTATGTGTAACTTGTATAAGATTCATACTACTAATACTACTACTGTCCGTTGTGATTATATTTACATCTTTTGCTGCATTGACTTTACTATCTTGTTTTTTAATTAGATTTAAAGATACAAAATGTAAAGATATGTACTTAACCATGAAGAAATATCTGTGGTAAGATATTTCTTTACGTTTTTTAGGATGAGAAATAATAGCCTTAATTTGATCCGAGGTTGCATATTAGGAAAAATTTCTTCTCAGAGGTGGTAGTAATGAATTGGAACAGGCTGCCTGGGGAGATGGAGGTGTTCAAGGAACATAAAGATGTGGCATGGAAGGACATAGGTCTGTGGGTATGATGGGGATGGACTGACAGTTGAACTAGGTTATCAGAGTGATTTTTCCAACCTTAAATATTTCATGATCCTGTGATTCTGATAAAGATAACTGAGGAGGAGAAATTTTCTTGGTAGAGACTTCCGCAGTATGGTTTCTGGGATGATGCTCTGATTTAATCTTACTTTCCCTAATGATCATTTCTGTTTTTAATTTTCACATGTAAATTATAGATGCACAGATGTGAGCTCCTTTAAAAATAGGTTGAACACTGGATATGAGCAAATTGTTGTAAAGTTTGTTTTGAGATGCAAAGAAGAGTTGCTAGTGGGAAGCATGAGATTTTGGAGCTGTTCATGCTTGACAGTACATAGAGAAACATTTAGAGGCACAATGCATTGGGTACTAAGATAAATAGGTAAAGAAGAACAACATGTCAGCCACTGTGACTATTTTCTACAAGAAAGATGCATAGGTATTGTTAGAAATTTTCCTTAATTACAAATGAATACAATCCAAATTATTTAGTTACCATAATTGTAAATGGAGGTTACCAAGGCACTCAGATTACTAGCTCACCTGAGAAGACTTTAGTTTGTAGATTATCCATTGACATGAACAGTTAGATCAATGGAGTTTAGAGAAGACTATTGTTAATACGTTGATGATAGACTATGACTGCATATCTGTCTTCCATTATTTATTTAATATATCTCCATTTTAAGAAAATGGGTGGATGGGATCAGGAAAGCCAAGGAGCAGACAGAATTGAACTTGGTGAGGGGTTTGAAAGGGGTTCTTTAGTTATGTTGGGCAGATGTGACAGGTAAAGGAGAGAAAAGAGAGAGCTGGCCTCCTCAGTCACACAGAATGCTAAAGTAATTCCGATCTTTGCCTCAGTCTTCATAGCCAGTCAGGCATATGATGCTTCTTGCGTCCCCGAACTTCTAAGTAGGGATCAGGTGAACAAAGTCTCTCTCTGTGTAAGAGCAGAGAGTCTGAGATCATCTCATGAGACTAAACATGTACAAGTTTATGGAGCCAGATGATACTGATACTAGAGTTCTGAAGAAGCTTGCTGTTGTGTTTGCCAAACCATTCTTCATAATTTTTTGAAAACTCAAGACTAAGGTGAGGTCCCTAGAGACTGGAAAAAGGGAAATATCACTCAAATCTCCTATCACTCCAATCTCCTGTCTCCAAGAAAGGGAGAAAAGAAGAGCCAGGGAACTACAAGTGTGCCTCAGGTCTGTGCCTGGGAAAATTACGGAGCAGATCCTCCTGGAAGAGATGTTAAAGCACATGAGAGAAAAGGAGGTGATCAGAGATAGCCTGCATGGCTTCACCAAGTGTGGATCATGCCTGAACAATCCAGTGGCCTTCAAGTTGGAGTGATGGCATCAATGGACAAAGGAAGGATAACTGATGTCATCTACCTGAATTTGTGCAAGGCCTTAGACTTGGTTCTACACCACATGCTTACCTCTAAATTGTAGAGACATGGATTTGATGTCTGGGCTACTAAGTGGATAAAGAACTGGTTGGATGGTTCTAGCAAGAAGGTTTTTGTCAATGGCTCTACATCCAGATGGAGACAGGTCTCAAGTGGTGGGCTCCAGGGGTCCATCTTGGCACCAATGCTTTTTGACATCTTTATCAACAACACAGACAGTGGAGTGGGATCAAGTGTACCCTCAGGAAGTTCGCTGATGACACTGAGTGGTGCAGTTTACACAGTAGAAGGGAGAGATACTATCCAGGAGGACCTGGACCTGCTTGAAAAGTGGGCACACAAGAAGATTATTGATACTTAGCAGGGCCAAGTACAAGATGTCATACTTGGGCTGAGGCAACGCCAGGTACAAGTAGAGACTGGGAGAGGAACTCACTGAGGGCAGCCCTGGGGAGAAGAGCTTAGGGGTCCTGATGAATGAGAAGCTGGACATAAGCCAACAGTGTGCTCTTGCGGACTGGAAGGTCAACAGTATCCTGGGATGCATCAAAAGAGGTGGCAGTAGGGATTTAAGAGGGAATTCGCCTCCTCAGCTCTACCCTTGTAAAGTCCTATATGGAACACCGTTTCCAAGCCTGGGACTTACAGTACAAGAAGGATGTAGAGCTGTTGAAGGAAATCCAGAGGAGGGTCATGAGAGATGCTCAGAGGGCTGGTGTGAAGAAAGGCTGAGGGAGTTTGGCTTGTTTAGCTTGCAGAAAAGAAGGCTCTGGGAAGACCTCGTTGGGGCCTTCCAGTATTTGAAGGGTGTTTACAAGCAGGAAATAGACTGAATTTTTACAAACTCTGATACTGATAGGACAAGGGGGAATGACTTTCAATAGAAAGAGTGGAGATTTTGGTTAGATGGTAGACATTTTTTCACTCAGAGGGTGATGTGTCACTGAAACAGGCTGGCTGAAGAGATTATGAATACCTGTTCCTGGAGACATTCAAGTTCAGATTAGATAGGGCCCTGGGCAACCTGATTTTGGTGGGTGTCAACCGCTCTTATAGCAGGGTGTTTGGAACTAGATGACCTTTAAGTTTCTCCCCGACTTGAGCCTTTTTAAGATTCTATGAAATCATAAAATTTCTCTCACATTGCAGTTTAATAGATTGCCATCTCATGCCAAGTCTTCTGCATAAATGAGTTATGCAATAAAGTTCTGTAACTGACAAATAAAACTAGAAGAGAAATGAGAAATTAAGAATTCAGACTCATGGAAATCCTTGTGTGTCTCATTTCAGATATCAGGCCTAACCATAAAACACTTCAATTAATACTGAATACTGTGTATTATTTGATTACAATTCAGACAACTTTTTTTAGCAGCTAACAGCGGGATGGCTTGATTTATATCACCAATTTTAATCATGATTTAAGTCAGCAGGCAGGAAACCTATATTTAAATAATTAATTTTAATTTGTACTTAATTATTCTCCTAAAGAAAGTTTTAGTTCTGTTGTTGAGTATAAACAATGCTGCTCTGCAACCAGATATGCTCTTCCGATAATGTTTGGTAGTATACTGTCTTAAGGAGGGAATATTAGAAACATATTTGAGTATATGTTTACTCATACTAACTTTTTATGAGTGATAAATGATGGGTTTATCTGCTTAAGGATGTGGGGTTTTTTTTGTTGTTTGTTTGTTTTTTGGTTAATCAGTTTTTTTTTGTTTTTTTTTTTAAGAATGTCTTGTTTCTTTAAATTAGAATGAGGAAACTCATTCAGAAAAATCTCCTTTCCTGGGATGCGTATTTAATTTTTAGAAGCAAAAAATCACATTCACAAGAAGTTTCACTTGAATTTTTAACAGCAAAAACAGAATAGGAAGTAGCTATAGGGAGTTATCTAAGCTCAGCATGCACTGAAATTTTGAAAGAGTTCAGATCGATGTTACAGTATTTCAATACAGTTGAGCATTGTCTGCCCACTTGGACAGTGAAACTGGTCACTCAAATCCACCTGTCGATGCTCAAACAACTTTGAGTGACTTTCACTATGTCTTGAAAGTTTTAGAATTACCAGCATTTGTCGTCATCTTGTGCACTATTTTTTCTTAAATAGCAGTGCTTTCAGCACTGAGAATCATTTATAGTGGAAACAAACATAATAAATAAAATCAAAATGTTGCATAAATACAGCTTTTAAATTATTAAAACTGAAATGTGAAAGAAATAGAATCAAGAACATCAAGAAAACAGGTTTTCAGAAGGACAAAGCAAGGCAAGACAGTGATTCCTTCAAAACATCAGCTCTTCTGTGCAGCTTTGTTTCTTATAGCAGTGGCTGAATGGATATATTAAAAGAGCCTTTAAGGATTAATTACACTGTATTAGACCAATGACCTAGGAAATAAATACTCCTGTTAGTAAGCTTCAACACAATTGCATCTGAAATTCTGGTTAAAATGTTTTGTGGAATATATAGTGATTACATTTTAATGAGAAAAGAATACACTCTCCACAAAATCTGTAATTAGGTATTTATCTCTTCAGTAATTAGAGATTTCAAAATATGCATCACTTTAGAGAAATTTTTAGATAAAATTTGCTATGCTCATTCAGTAGTCAATTCTGGATTAGCATTCACCAAAACAAGGAAATAGAGTTAGGATTTTAAATCATGTCTTACTGTAGCTTACGCAAATGGATATATTTTAGTAACAGGAGAGGGTGGAACCTGCAATGAGCAGATAAACTGTAGTAGCTCGTAGGTTGAAATATTTCATTTTATGCTTTTTAGATGGTATTGGAAAATACACTTCAATACTGAGTTTGGCTTGCTAACTGAATAAGAGCTGAGTCTCTTCTAGAGGCTGGGATGTGCTGGGGAGGCCCCTGTTGGACTGCTGCCCAGTTTGCATTATCGTGCCATTTCCCTACAGCAATGCACACAAGAGAAGTTCTCCCTCCTGGGAGGGAGTGATGGCAAACAGTTCTGTATCCACAGGAACAATCTTTCGTCTTTTTTTCTCTAACACTTTTACTGACTGAAACAATTAAAATGATCCCTTCCTAACTCAGTCTTATTCTGGTATTAGCTGCTGAGCAGGACTGCCTGGGGTTCTTATGCTAAGCTGTGCAGCTTGACAGAGAGGAATCTCTCATCAGGTTTTTTGTGATGGTATTTACCATCACAACAGGGAATGCTTTTGCTGTAACAGTGCAGTGGAAAATAAAAAATTCATTCTCAGCTTGTTTATGGGCAGCTTTGTGAGACACCAGATCAACTGGTGCTGATTTCAATAGCCTTGTGATGCAGGAAGAATGGGAAATCTGCATTCTCTGCAGTAAGACCCTGGAAGTGATCTTGACTGTCATGTTGGATGAAAATTCATGAGTCTGTGCTGTCACCATGTGAGGCAGCATAATAGAATATGGTCTCATTCGTATAAATTTCTGTTTTCCTCCCCTGCCACTTGTCTTTTTAGCTATTAAACAGGGTTAAGGGCTTTCTTGTCACTGTTATTAATAGGAAGATTCTACATCAAGGAGGCTTTTGCCCTTCTATTCCTTGGAAGGTTTCTCTCAATGCTCAAATTAGAAGTGAAGATGAAAGCTGGAAAAAAAAATAGAGATAGAGGAAAGAGTAGGTACTCAACAGCTCTTCAGAAAAGAAGACTTGAGGGAGGTTAGACGTGTAGTCAGATAACAAAGGAGAGAAGGGTCTCTAAACACACATTAAAAAGGGAAACTAGATTTAAACGTATGGGTGGCCTTACTGTGGAGCATAATAAAATACAGCATGAGTCCTCCTTTAATGAACTTCAGTGTTAGGTGTTTGCTATCAACACCAACAACTAAACAATTCCTATTACTATAGGGATTCACTCTGTAGGCTTCCCAGCTCATGGAACTGAACTTCTACTTCAGGAGGATTACTGTTAGCTTCTACAGACCTAATCAACATAAACCTTCAGCCCAGCAGGCAGGTGTCACAGTAGCAGTTCGTTTATAAGGTAAGCATGTACAAGATGTGAGAAGTTCAGAATTAGTAATGCAAGTCTTCTGTCATTTTTATCATTGGACCCTGCAGGGAGGATCTGATTAAATGGATATTCAACTCCCTGCATTAATGTGCACCCAATTTTAATTTGCATATAATTAACAGCACAAAAAGTATAATTTTATTATTTGCTGTTGGAAAGCAGATCTCTGGTAACAAGCTGCACACGATTGCTTAAGTGTGACTATTTGCTGTCTCTTCCTTGTTTATTCTGCTTCCTCAAGCATATTAATTTCAACACTTTTTTTTTTTTTTAGCATGAAATACAACATCCAGGTCACCTCTTGTATTAAGGTGCTCCATAGATAAAGGACCTACAAAGGACCTACAAGACTAAGCAATATAAGAATAATATAAGTTCAAACACTCTGAATATGTAGGTCGCTCTGAAAATAACGCCTTCTGTTTATTTCCATGAAAACTACAACAGACAAAGAGCACATTAACACCAGTTGATACAGCAAATTCTCAGCTACGAAATGCTGTTTTTCAACAGTTACCACCATATATATGCTGCTCTAAACAAGAGTTAAGATAGCTTAGATATCTTGAATTAGAATATTCCATTTACATCCTTTATCACTGTCACAGTGAGACTGCTGTTTGTGGAGCATTAGTTATCTGTATTTACCTTTCTCAATGTTTTGGCTTCTTGTTGCTGAAAGATTGGTGGAAGCATCCAGAAGATTGTCCTGTTTTTGTCTTGTTTCTTTTTCACATTTTCTGTAACATACCCAGTAGAGACACGGTAGCATAAAATTGACCTTTCTTTCAATTTTGTATGGCAGTTTCCATAATCTCATAATACCAGGTGTGCTGCCAGCTCCCCAGCAGCTCTCGAATATGACATTTCTGCTCAGAAATGATGTCTGAGAAATATCATCGGCACTTCTTAAATGGGCAGCTATAGCATTGCACACTCATCCAGCAGTCTGCTAATGGGTCTACCGTCTTGTGTGCATGAGCAACTGCTACTATTATAATACTCCTCTATAATGTTTTCTCCTCTTCGAATTTCTTAGGTCTTTGTAACGACAAAAAGATGGACAAAATATCAGTTTCCAATCTACACAGCATTAAGGTATAGTTAATTGTTTTCATTAATTTGGATAATGGTTGTAGAGTTACAGTACCCTGTCACATGCAAGACATATGAAAGGGAAAAGAACTGAGTACAGTAATTAACAGATACAAAAACAGTTACAGTCTAGCATCAGGTGTTCCAGTATTGGACTCTAGATCTGTGTATAGATAAATATTATCTCTTTAACTCCCAATATTTTGTGATTATTTCCTTATTATGATAATATACATAAAATCACCTTATCAAAACTTCAGCTGTAGGTGTACTCTATGATGGGACTGAATGTTCAGTTTGCAAAACTACAGTTTTGCATTCTAACGGAGGTAGAAAGGCATCATCGCTTCTAGCTATCCGTCAGAGGTAGAACTGAAGAAGCTCATTGAACTCAGAGCTCAAAGTGTAGCTCAGCAGCTGTTGCTTTTCTAATTGTACAAGGAGGCTGGAACTAATTATGGTACTATGGCATGAAACCCTGTTCTAGTCTGTTTGCACTTATTATTTTAAGAAACATCTGTAAGACCATTCAGAATTTTGCATTAACCTATTGAGCCAATTGAAACCATAACTTGCACTATCCGTTCTGCATTTGGATACCTACTCTATTTGCTTATCTATGCTCTGCTAGCATATGGACTTGTACCTCCTTAGCACAGACTTCCTGTATCTGTGCGTGTTGTGTTTTGTGAGGACTATAGCAGCAGCAAATCACAGCTGGAAGGGAATTGCAGTAATTGTCTAGTCTGCTCTCAAACAGTTAACTGTGTAGGAGGGGTGGTATGGCTGAATGATATTATAATGGCATTTCTACTCAAATAAACAATACCCACATAACAAGATTTATAAGTAGTTTCCAAATGACCAGGAAAAGGAAGTAAGCATGCTGCAAATTAGCAAACACGTTCTAAGGCAGCTAAGGCAGCAATCTGGCTGCATCGTGTGCTGCAAGTGAGACTTCACTTGTGACCAGTGCAGGTAACCTCAGGGAAGCAAGTTTCATGCTTACTGAAAACAAATGGCACAACAGCTATAAACCTGTCTTGGGGTTTTTTTTAAGCACTTAGGCTGAAAATCTTGACAGAAGACAGGACTCTTTGAAGTGCTACCCTTAAAACAGAGTTGTCTTACCACTGGCAGAAGAGCATCACAGGACTGGGAAACTTTAGTAAAGCACAGAGGCCCAGATGTTTTCAAGAAATTAGGCTTTTAATTCCTGTAATTCCTATTTAAGTGTTCCTAACGTTACTGACGAGAAACTACGAGGAGGGATGATGGCAGAGCTGAAGCCACGCAGTGAGTACTGTTGTGGCTCAGATCTTTTCCAGTGCCTCTACACAAGGACAGTGCTGACTGTGTGCATTGCCATGTGATGTACTGCATGAACTGTCTGTTGCTGCTGTCCACAATGAGCTTCCCGTCCATGGAAGGGAATAGAGCATGACTCAAAGACACTCTTTCCACAGTTATGGGTGGTGTACTTTTTGTTTCAAGCAATAACAAGTCCCTCTGTAAAATGAACAGATTTCTAGTCGAGTCTAATTGATATGCCTACACTGCTGTTGTGCATAGAATCGGAAGCAGTATCAGCAGTGATTTTATTTGTTATTGTCCTTGAGGTCACCTGCTCTCCTTCTGTCACACATTAGCTGGGACTTTCAGTCTTTTGTTATAGCTCATTAACTTGCTACATACTTAATAGGTGGTGTATGTTTTCTTAAGCTGTCTGGAATGTAGGATTTTCAGCAACAGCTAAGTGATTTGGGAACATGGAATTCCTTCAGCTGAAATCTCTTGATTTGTTAGGTACTCCCTAAAAATGCTCTCTGTACTTTTTCTTCTCTCTCTCTTTTTTTTTTTTTTTTTTTTAAGTAACTGATTGAGAGCTATTTTTTGAAACAAATTGTTTTACTTGTGTTTGCAGTATATGTAGTAGCTACAGTTGCATGCTGTGGTGACAAACTTAAACTACTCAAATATCTGCAGCTTTATCTGAGTTGGAAAAAAAAACATTTGAATGGAGACATGAGCAGAAACCAAATACTACAGAACTTTGAGATACATGGGATAAAGCAATGCAGTTTAATTACAGAAGTTGTAGCCTCTGAAAATGTAGTAGGGAAACATCACCTATTTTCAGAATCTGACTGGGGAAAAAGAACATATTTTTTCCAATATTCACTTTCCAATATTCACTCTTCTAATTTAGTAGAGGGAAGCTTTTACATGCCTGTTGTTGCCAAGGTAACCACTTCCTTCATATCCATGTGTTCAGCATGTGTGTATCACTTTATCTCTTTGCTCTCAGAGGCAATATCATGACACTGCAATTGGGAAATGATTTTTTTTTTTAAGCATATAAAACCTCTTAACATCTAAAGAGTTATTAAATGATCTTACTTGAGAGGCTTAAATTATTCTTTTGGGGTTCTTTTATGCTAAAGCTCTGAATATAACTGAGTCTTGCTATCTGTTCAAAGTCAGTGTAGAAGTAAATTTAAAGTAAACAACTTGGTGTCAATATTTTATTTCAAACGCACAGCAGTTTATGGATTTTATATACATATATACACACACATATATAGGAAGAGATGAACTCTCTTTACATATGTATGCAGTATAGACTGACAAAAAGAAGCCTAAAGAGATCTTGCTGTCTTTAACATCTTTATGGATGGTGTATTTTGTCGCCAATTTCTATTAACTGTCCAACTGTCTGTTCCTCTTTGAGATTTGGACACGTGAGCTGTTGGAATCAAACAGGAATGTTCACAATAGGACTATTATGGTACTGTAATGTCTTGAGCAAAACAATTAATTTTAGATTTGTTCTTTTGTAGCTTGCATGGTGACTGGCAAGGAAAGAATGGTTTAGTCCGTTTAAGTATTTGTTGATAATTTCCTGTGTTTTTGTTAAGGGAATTCACATAGTGGTACAAAAAGGACTAAATCTTATGGCACAGATGACCATATTGAATGTCTCATCTGAAATACCAGTGCAACAATTTTTACTAAAATTGAGCAACAGCAGTTACTGGGGTACCATCAGTATGCAGTTTTTGCAGTTCGTACTTCTAAACCTTAGCCTTACGAGAGAGGAGGATAGAAATTTAAGACACCTAAATCTAGCAAGCACATGGACGTTACTTGAGTGAAGTGTTTTGTACAAGGAGAAATTCCTAAGCCCCACTGAGTTGTCTTTTGAATTTGATAAATACATCACCAGGTTGTGGTTGTACTTTGCAAAAGTCTCCTAAGATAGTCCACCTTGAGTTACTTGAGTGATGGAGTAATCTGTAATAGGCCTTCATACTTGTCATGGCTGTCCTCCATGTTTAATTTTCTTGATCTAACAGTTTAAGAACTTGGACCAGTCTTCAGAGTATGTTATCAAATACTATAAAAAAAGGATAAACTTCGCAGCTTTTGACTTACTAACACATGCATGGTGTTGTGATTAAACCTGATCTAAAGTAATTAAATGAAGGATTTTTTGTCTTTCTCTGTAAGAGTCAGGCTACTGTCTTGAAAGCAACCACAGATGCCAGAAGAAAAGCTGTTTGGATATGTGCATTGCAAAGTGTGAGGTTCTGCACTTGGGCTGGAGGAATCCCAGGCATCTATACAGACTGGAAGGAGCAGTCCTTGTGAGCAGTCCTGCAGAGGAGGACCTGGGGGTCCTGAAGGATGAAACACTTAACACTGAGCCATCAGTGTGCTCTTGCAGCTTGAAAAGCAAATGGTATCCTGGGCTCCACCAAGAGAGGGGTAGCCAGCAGGGACAGGAAGGTGACTGTCCCTCTCTACTCTCATCTGGAGTACTGTGTCCAGATCTGGAGCTCCCAGTACAAGAAAGACAGAGAGCTGTTGGAGAGGGTCCAGAGGAGGGCCACAAACATGACTGGGGGCTGGGGCACCTCCCCTGTGAAAACAGGCTGAGGGAGCTGGGCTTGTTCAGCCTGGAGAAAAGAAGGTTGCGGGGTGACCTGATCGCACCCTTTCAGTACCTAAAGGGAGCCTATAAAAAGGAAGGGAATCAACTCTTTGAAAGGGTAGTTAACAGCAGGACAAGGAGAAACGGTTTTAAGTTGAGGGACGGAAGATTTAGTTTGGATGTCAGGGGGAAATTCTTGACAATGAGAGTGGTGAGGGGCTGGAACAGGCTGCCCTGGATGTGGATGCCCTGTCCTTAGAGGTGTTGAAGGCCGTACTGCCCTGGGCAGCCTGGTCTAGTACTAAATGGTGGGTGATCAACATGGCTAGGCTAAAGTTTTGGACATAACTCAGGAAAGGCATTACACTTCTCTCATTCTTTCTGCCTTGTCTTTTGTGACTTCTGTAATAAAAGGCTGATTTCCATAATGTTTTATTTTTAAGAACATTTTATGCTCAGTTTCTGTGTAGCAGTTATAGCATACAGTTAGAAAGCAAACAGTTCGTATTGAGTATTCATTTGAATATTTCTCTTTTAATTGTCAATTTAGCCGTTTGCATGGACAGTCTACTGCTACTGATGACACTAATGGTAGTATCTGATTTAATTTTCTTTCACCGCTGGGAATGTGGGAATCGGAAGACTTTTAGCAGTGCCTGACAAAAAGAAGAGTCAGAAGAATCATGTAATTTTGGCCTTTGGAAGTGCATTTCAAAATAAAAATAGATGTGCTTGTTAGGTGATTCTCTGTAGAGTAAATACTTACAAAACTCTAGATTTTCACAAAGACTAAGTAGGTGTGTTGAGACAACCACTGTGTTAAGAATACGGTCAGAAAAGATTTGAGTGAGAAGAGATCAATTCTTCAGCTCCTGTGAGGAGTGATTATGATTTTTCTTGTTGGCTGTGGATTTGCAATTGTCAGCAAAGGAATGGATAACATAGGGACAATCTGTCAGAAAGAACAAACTGAAACTGCAACAATGTTAAAGCAAATCTTAGTAAAACTTAAAAACAAAGTAGCTGAGAAGAATGTGCGGGAAATGGCTTTTGTGCTCTGATTTTACTGTGTCCTGGTTCAACACAGTTTTTCTTTCAAATCAAGCCATTCAAAGCACTTATCATAGAAACTAATTTTTTCAAATATCTAATTATAGCCAACCAATAATTCAGTGTTTCAGGTTTGAATTTAAGTATATGTTATATACTTTTCTTTATCATTTGTGAAGAAAGAATGCATTAGTTTTGTGAAAGTAATGGCATGCTTTCAGCTTGTATAAGCCAAACTAAAAATGTAAGGTTTTAGTACAGATGCTCTGCATTTGATGGAGAGGTATCTCTGGAGTTGGAGAACATGTGATTAAAAAAAAAAAAAAAGTGACCTATGCGTGTGCTTTTCTTATTTTTCTAAACAGTTTATCCTCAAATATAAGTTCAGAACAAGAATCTTGTGCATTAATTGAAGAAGTTAGGTTTGAACCTGCTATTTTCACTGGTAACTCTCATTAATTAGCTAAGGCTATTAATTAAAAAGTCTTCTTGAGTTAGAGGAGAATAGGTTTTTATTTTTATTTATTTATTTATTTATGTTGTGGCATTTAAGCCCAATATGGCTGCAATCCTAACCCTATAGTCAAGTAGTCGCTTGCTGGAAGCTCAGCAAAAGGTTAGATGATAGTGGGGTGGCTTACAGTGCAGTGGGTGTGTTTGCAGTGGGTAGTGATGTGTGTCCCACTCCCGTGAGTTAGGGAGAAAGTATCTCTGCAAGTTCTAGCCTCAAGCTGTCTTTGGACAACAATTTTTGTTAAACATCAGCAATAATGGGCAATATGATGTCTTGTAAGAGCATGGGGAGAGTGTGGCTTCTTTATGGGTTGCTGTGGGCTCATCAGGCAGTGTATGCATATGGCGTAATCAATTTGGAGAGCTTGAACTTTTTTCCCTAATTCAGTACTTTTGTTCTGTGGGGTGGAACAACTTCCTAATTTTCCTTATTCTAGCAGCCAGCTTTTTATACACAGTGGTGTACCTTGTGTTTCCTTCCAAGCATGTTGCTCTGATAAATCTCGATACTAATTCTGGAAGCTAGGAGTTTCTTCGTGTATGTCTCTGTCACAGTCTTGTGGAAGCTCACATTGCAAGTCACCCTGGGAGGTATGAGAATGGAAGTTCTGATTATTTTTCTTAGCTGGGGAGAGATGAAAGTGGAAGTTTTTCTGCTCCCTTTCCTCCTTAAGCAGCCGTGTGTGATAGGGCATACACTGCTTGTCAGACTTCATGATTAATGTTTGCCTCTTCACAAGGTTACTATTTCCAGTGGTGTTTTATTGTGATGTACTAGATCTATCACATTGTGGGAGAGTCCTCAAAAGCTGAGGTGTACTCACGGATGTGCTGGATCCATCTGGCTATATGATGCTTCAGATGCATTCTGAAAGCACAGCTGTGCAGCTTTTGCTGATGGTATACTTCCTACAAGTTGTGTTGGTTGTTTACATTAGGAGCTGCCTATAGTTAAAAATGTCAAGTATTTAAGCATCATAAGATTGAAATAACAATAAAATAGTACTGCAGTTTGGTAAGCTCACTGAAGGAACAGTGACATTGATAGTGGTACTTTTTTCCAGGTAGAGGCAATACTCCTGGCTCTAACCTACTTACAGTATACTTTAAACCACACATAAACATATATGAAAATAACTATTTGTGATCAAGTTACAGAACTCATCCAGTTGTAATAAAGCTATTGAAAACAGGATACAGGGATACAACGCTAATATTAACTACAGATAATCATGCATTTCCCTCCTGACCTCCAACGTGCTTGCAAATGTTTGCATTTTCAATGTTTCTCATGTTTGCAAATGAGATGGGTGTAATGGAATGGTATCCATTTGTTTCTTTGGTGAACCTAAGTGGATTTTGTTACTTTAGCACTGACAATAAAACAATAGTAATCTGTGGATTTCTTGTGTAAATGAGTTCAGTGAGTGATTTATTTATTTTACTGTTATTTATACTTAATATAGTAACAACGTACCATGTCTTGAATTTACATAATTACTTGTAGAAAGATGGAGTCCCCTTGTATCTTAAGCACGGCTTGAAAGGCAGTCCCTTATCTCATTGATTTGTTTCTTTAATGAAATGCAACCAGAAATTATCTTTGGCAGGGATGCCTCCTTAGCACTATTCAGAACATGTTTGAGCTGTATCAGCGGGAAGGAAAATGTTCCCAATACATTGTCAGAATATAGCCAATAATAACTAATAGGTTTGTAACTTCCTTTAGTCCTGCTGAAACTGAACAATAACTGTTGGAAGTCCTAAAGAGACTGAGCACATTGCTGGTCACGTTCTGGTGCTGTGTTGGGATAGCTCATGGTTGTGAGCAATAGAAAAATGAAGCAAAAATGGAAAAAAACTGGGATCAAGGGTAAAAATTTTTTCTTGTAATGTGTTGACTGTAGAAATCTTAGTTCAAACTACCCACTTCATTTCAATTGTATTTGTTCCACAAAAGGCTTGGGCATAGTGCTTTTACACCTGTGTGAATAGACACACAGGTATTTGATTAATTCAGGTTTTCCAGTGCTTCAGCCAACATTATTTGTGAATATAGCATGGATTATGTCATAGAGCAGTAAAAAGGTATGGGACCAAATTTCTTCAGTTATTTTACAAGCCCAATGGAGCTGAAATGTTCCTGATTCTTTTCTGATGGTGATTCCCCAGAGAGAAGCCCCAGCATATAACTTGCAGCATAGTCTTTCTGGATAATCCTTTATAGTGTGTGGACATGAAGGAGTGTTGTGGGAAGATCCAAAGCTTGTTCTTGTTTCTTGTCTGGTACAGGGGATGCTGGAGCATGTAACGGATGAAATTAGTTCAGCACCATCCCTTAAATTGTGGAAGGACAGAGCTGGTTAGTGGAAAACCCTTCTGTTTTAAGAAGCATTGGAAAAGTAGAAGACAAATTCTAAAATAAAAATAAATTGTTGCAAATGGTAGAATAGAAAAATTTTATTTTGGAAAAAATATTGTCAACATATTTTGGCTATATAGGAAGCCCCTATTCCTCCTCTCCAAAATGAACCCCCAAACCCCTCTTCTGGATGAAGGAATTAGGCCTTGCCAAATATTTAAGTTTTTATGGAGAATTAGAGAGACTGTTAAAGTTTCTGCAATCAGCTTTTCTGGGAAGAAAGTTGCTACAGTGTAGCCAAAATGGCAAGCTAATAAAATTTGCCCACAGTGAGGAGAAAATGAGGCTGTCCTGGTTTGTTCCCCAATCTTATCCTCAGCTGTGCAGTTGCATTAAAGAAGTAATGCCTTGGTTCATGTCTCCTTTTAATCTGAATTTCCAGTCTGTGTCCTTACCTTTAATTTGTGCAGTTTCCTGATCAGTTTTCCCGTATGTCCTGTAGAGAACCTATATCTGTCAGGAGATACAGATTTGCTGAAGATAGCATCTTGACCATTCCAATGAGAGCACCTTGACATGAACAAGGCTTTGGACTCCCCTGAACACTGAACAAGGATCCAATGGTTTTCTTGACTTATCAACTGGCTGCTCACTTGCTTTAGAAGTGGAGTACAAATTGGAACTACCTTATGTCATTGTTGCTTTGCTGAGTCCTTTTCACTCTTCTCTCACTCGTGTATCTTTATTCTTAGTTCAAGGGAAAGTCAGACAAATTGTGTTGCTTTCCAGAATACTGTGTTTGCTTTGTAGATGCTTTTCAAAACTAAGCTCAAGTGAAAAAATGAATTGTTGACCTCACTAAAATTGGTAGAAATTTTGTGAATAGAGGCAAATACTCCCTGGATGAATTTGTTGTCAAAAAATTTGCTTAGTGCTCAGAATTTAGTTCTGGAGGTTTATGTTAGGTTGCAAAGTACATTTTGCTCTTATTTAAAAAAAATTAAACAAGCAAACAAAACAAAAAAATCACAGCCACCACCACCATCCCCCCCCCCCCCCCCCCCACACACACAACCAACCAGCCAATTAAACAACAACAACAAAAAACCCACTAACAAAAAACCTCAAAAAGCAGAACTATCAGCAAAAATCCAAGAATGAATCTTTAACTGAAGTAGTAATTTCCCCTGTATTTGTAGACCTGCTGCCAAATATCAGCATCAGCTTAAGTTAGCCTAGTGGATAAGAATTATGCACTTTAGAAAGATGAGAGGTTCTTCACATGCTGTATAGCACTTTAAAATGCTAAGTACCTCCAGATATGGAACTACTTATCTTTTTGTTTCTACAATATCTTAATTTAAAGTAATAAAAAAAGAAAACCCTGCAAGTTGTATTAGTTCCTTCAAAGTGTTTGCTTTTGTATTAATAAATCTTTGAGGAAAACACATTTTTTTTTCTGACTGATGTTATAATTTAACACCTGCTTCTAAGAAGAAATTTAAAGCATTTATAAACTGTCTTAAACCATTGCATTCGTTTATGTTGGATACCATCATCTGATGTTAACAAATACACTGCAGTTTTGTGATAATTCCATTAACATTTTAAGTCAATGAATACTAGAAAATAAGGCCACACATTTCATAACGGTACATCATCTCCGGTATTCCTTCCTTCCTGCTCCTTTTAAGGGCATTGTAAAAATAACTCCAGTTATGATTCTGCTAATCTTCCTGCCTTGAGGGCAAACTTCCTTTCCTGGATTTTAGACAGGAAATTAGTGCTAATGAAATGTGTGCGATTAACAGAAATGTGAATAAAGAATTGCACTAAAATGACAGAAGAGAAGAAATAGGCTTCAGAGCTGTGTACATCCATTTTCCCCCTTGGCCAAGTTGCCCTCATTCTGCAGGTGGGGAGCAGGGTGCTTTCTGAGGCTTTTTGTTAGTTAGTTAGTTTGTTTGTTTGTTTTTGTTATTGTTGATTGGGTGTTTTATTGTGTGTGTGGTGGTAGTGATTGTGACTGTTTTGTTTTCTTTGCTTGCTTTTTTTTTTTAATTAATTAATTTATTTTTTTAAATCAATCCCTTAAAAGCATGCAAGGTAATCCTAAGCCCAAAACTCTGTTTTAATTATGCCATGAACCTGGAGTGTGATGTTTATTCAGAAGGTATAACTGTTTCTTAGGTTTAGATGCTCACCCTTGTGTTAAGGTCACATTTGTCAAATACATTCAAATGTTTTTTCGAGAAATTAAATATTTATTGATTTTATGAGGATGCAAGCTAAGAACCCTTGGAGACATATAATAATATTCTATGCCAGTTTGCATTGTGACACCTGTGTTGGGTCATGCTCTTCTCCCTTTACTTTCAGTTCCATCTAAGTTCATGGAATCATTGAATGACAAAGGTTGGAAGGAACCATAAAGAACACAGAGCTCCAACCCCTCTACCATATCAACCATTAGGTCAGCCTTTAAACATAGTTATCAGTGGGGTCTTCTGTCTTTCATATCCTTAGAACAAAGCACTACACTGTCCCAGCGGTGTCAAAATAAAGAGAGGCTATATAATGCTTCCTCTGATATAAATGGTTAAAAACTGTCAGAAGAGTATGAACACTATGAATAAATGACAGGCCCTGCTTTTTTACTGAAGGGACAGTTTAAAGGGATTACCAAGATGCCATCAAGAAATCACAGTGCTTAAAATGAATCAAGCATGGTAAGGGGTGTGTTGCTGCTCTTGTGCTTTTAGAAAAGCAGTGCCAATTAGTGATTGCACTTGGAATATAAAGTTTGGTTTAAACTCAGTGGAATCTCTGTGTTTCAGTGGGGCCATTTCAGTGGTGTCTGAACCCGAGAACGTTGTCTATTGTTTTAGGCTGGAATGAAGTTAGTTTGAGTTTGTTTCAATTACCAGATTGTTTTGGAACAGTCGAAATGAGGTACAACACAGGTTTTCTTGCTAGCTCTAGTGCCTGAAGAGCTTTTGGAAGTTAAACCTTGCACCTGCAGGACATCAGCTTTGTAGTGCAAATACTCCTTCTGAAAGAAGGTGTGGAAAATTAAATCGTTAGATACGTTCACAGTGTCATCAGGACAATGGGACTTCTGTAAAGCCACAGTCCTCAGATGAACTTGCACTGAGCTGGTCTGAGCTGCCTGTGCTGCTTCATTCAAAGATGTGCCTGCAGTACTTCCAAGCACATTTATGCTGGAAAGCACTGTAAGTGGAGGCATTTTAAGTGTCCTGTTACTGTGTCCTGTGTTGCATACATAAGGGCACAGTGCTATATCTGTAACAGATACGAGATAACTGTGAAATTTGGCGTGTTCCAAGGCTCAGCAGAACTGGCAGGACTGATCAGCATTCATCAGTGGGCACCACAGCTGGGACAGATTGTGCTGGGGTGGAGCTGCGGCATTGTTCTTGCACAGATCTTTGTCACTGTTAAAATCACAATTAAAACAGATTGTTGAGATTTGTATAACAGAAGACAAAATACAGCACTGGTTTTACTGTTTTAAAATAGCCAAGGCAGGTCATGTTCTGGCTGGTTTTGATATGTAGGTAATAAAAACCATGGTACATGCATCTGAGCTTTTAGAAATATGTAATTTGTTACTATGAGTACATATAGGTTATACATTTCAGAATTATTTAATGTTGTTTTTTCCTATTCCCACAGAAAATGATACTGAAATGAATCCAGAAACCAAAGACTAGAATGGACCAGCCCTGTCTTGCGTCAGTGTATGTACCAGTCACGCAGTGGCTAAAAGAGTAAGTACAAAGGTTTTTAAGATTTCTTTACATGTGATTGTCAGAATTTTGTCAGAGCTACTGTGATAGACAGGAAAAATGTTACACTGTCTTCATTAAGACAGTTGCTTCTACTGGTGTTGTAGATACACTGTTTTTAGGAAAAAGGCTGAATCAAACTAAGAGGACCATAAATAACTTTCAATTTACAGTCTTTAGCTTCTTAATCAAAATCTCAGAATAACTTTATATTGTGGTTAGAAAAAATGAAAGCTGCTTATTGTGACAGTAAGTGACTTTATTTTGCATGAAAATTCTTGGTAGCAGAAGGAAAAATGTTCCTCTTGTAGTGTTAGGACTGCACAGGTAAGGAATATGTTAAATTATTACAAGGCATTACTTAAAATAAAAACAACGCATTCATGAAGAGAAATCACGCTTACTAAAGTCTTCAGTTTTTCAAAAGTCCCCAGTAAATTGTACTAGCCTAAATTTGAATATTCAATGTATTACTGATGCAAAAACTGCAGTAGCTATTTAACCACATTCCTCCACACTCAGATTTGCGGGGTTTCTGAAATTTATTTGTCTAACTATACACAGAAGGAAAAAGCATTCCAATGTCTCATCTGGAATTTCATTAATTAAATTAACGAAGCAAATATAAGTAGTTTTCAAGCATGAAAGTGAGGGAGACAGCAAAGCATGAGAATCTGACGAAAAAGTAATTCTTTGAGTATATAGCAAAATCTGGATTTTCAATCGCTATTTGCTCAGGTCATCTGAGGCAGGAAGCTGGGAACAGCACTGCAGTGTCACAGTGTGAAGTTTACAGTTGTGAGATGGTTCTGCTAAAGATTTTAGGGATTTTTCTGCTCCTTGTGTGGTCCTATAACTGGAAGGGTGAAACTATATCTGCTGCAAGTATTCAGCCACCTAATAAATCCCAAGAACAAGTAGAAATTGATTCATAATTTTAATTAATCTTCCTTGTTTTGCAAAAATCTCTTCGAAGAAGAAAAAAACACTAAGTATTTAAAAATACACTTTTAGCAAGGTGCTTCTTTTGTTTTATTAAATTTGTACTTGCTGTATTGTTTCTCAGAAGTGCTGGCTGTCAGATTGTTTTGATGTTTTATATCTAAAATCGGTACTAGTGCCTGTTTCTGCACTAGTGAACGTGCAGGTTCCACCTGCAGGGAAGCACAGTGGGGATCTGTGGGATGTCTGTCTGGTCTGGTTGTTGGGCAGCGACAGTGTAGCCAGTCTGCACTGTAAGGGAATGACGGGTGTGGCAGTGACCATGCAGCCATGCCACTTAGTCTGGTCTGTGTACACACAGTGCTTCTCAGCACATCTGTTTTAGCTTTGTAGATTTTGCACTTGATTTCTATCTCAGCTGAACAGGAAACAAGTCTGTTTCTGTGTGCACGCTTTGTTTCTGCATTAGGTTATTTCTACATTTAATGCAAAAGTATATCTCCCTTTATTTCAAGATATGAGCAGAAGGAAGATAATTCAAGTGACGATGCGTTTTCACTAGATTTCATCAACTCATTACTACTAAACTCTTTTTTGCCCTACACCAGGGTTTCATAAGGAGTTAAAGCCCAGAAGTAATTCTGTCATAATACATCAAAATGAAAACCATTACTTGTATCTGGAATTTGTAACTGATCTAATTTTTTTTTTTAAGTCAAAGTCAGCATTTTGATTGAAGTCAAACTGTGTATATGTTCTCTGCAGTCCATTTTTTTTTTTTCAGTTTACATACCTATAAATGTAGAAAATTTGACATTTATCAGGAAAACTGGAATTTAGAAACTGCAAGTGCGTGGAAAACTCTTTGCTAGTCTCCAGCATGAGCGAATCTGTTGCAGGATTACTGTCTGTTTAAAGCAGTTCAGCAAAAATGGTCATACTAACAAGTCCTAACCTGAGTACTTAAATGTTGAAATATTTGTGATAGTGGATTTATAATAAAGAAAGTAATTAGATAAATTCTGCAGTACCAACTTATGTTAATTTAGTTCATGGGCACCCAAATACAGCAAAACATTTACATATAATCCAATTAAAGTTGATTTAATAGAAGTTATATACGTCCTTAAGTGTTTTTTTGGATTAGGGCCTGAATACTTTCCCATGTGAATGTTGTTCAGCTCCTGGCTCTTAAATACTCATGCTAATAAAAACAAATGCTGCAACCTGAATATCTGAGTAATGAGGAGGTCACTACTTCTGGCTGTTTGTGAAACTCAGTCTTTCCACCCTGCACTTGTCTAGGCTCATATGACTTGGAATGAGAAATAAACAATGATAAGGAGCTGAGATGCTTACAGAAGAACAGACTGTGTAGCTTCAGAGATGGAGGAACTTGAATGAACCGTGTGAATACTCATTTAAGTAAACACAAATTATTGTAGATTAACCATTGTAGAGCAGTTATTTTTCTGATGCTTTGCCACGCTTAAGTCAGCACGTCTTTCTCTTAAGTGTTTATGTTTCCTGAAGGAAAGGTCTTTGATTTCACTGAGGAGTAGCTACTCCAGAAAATATATCCTGAAAACATACAACAAATAATTCCTCTTAAAAGGAGTACTGTGGATGTGATGCTACTGACAGAGGGATAAGAGCCCTATTCTGGGGAGGGACTTTGAGGAGAAGGCTGAAAAAGGGCAGGTGACAGTTGAGCATCTGGTGCTTTCATTGTCATATAGGGATTAGATAGCTGACAAAACTGGTGTTCATTTTTTGTTCTTAGAGTTACTGTTCTTGTGATGTTATTGTCCTTTTCCTCATCAGTCATTCCTTTTTTTTTTAAACGTATACATTCAGGGAATTTAACATTTACTTTGATAAAAAGTGCTCTGGCAAATTGTTTAAAGAGCTCTGTATTCTGAAAACTTCTGGCTGGTACGTTCAGGTGCCCTTCTCTAGATCCTTCTCATGGTGAATGTCACTGTCTTGCAGGAAGGTTAAAGTACGTGGAAGACAGAATATACTTGACTGTCTCCAAAGTGTTTCACATTAAATATAGCTGCTTTGGTGCTTACAAGTCAGTGTAAGTGGCATTTGTTTTCTGTTTCTTCCATCTTAAAATTTTCACTTCAGATAAAACAGAAATATCTTCCACCTACAGTATACTGACAGTATTCGATTAATCAGTTCTGCAGATCTAACTCTCCTATTCCTATCCTCTTTCTTTCACCTATCTGTGCTTTATCCTCAAGCAATTTCATTGTAAAACTCTTTCTGCATGGTTAGAACTTTCCTCTTGGATTGTCACTTAAGATGCTCCCTGTTTCAGGGGTAGGGAGTTCATAATCTGTCATATTTTCTTACCGAGTAGCACATCTGAAAAATTCTAATGTAGAAGTAGGAACATTACAATTTTCTGGTAAAATTTTGGATGAAATATAATGCAAAGCTCTGGTCATAGAAGAAATGATAACATGATGCAATCCAGGTTTAAGAGCATTCTGATGCAGCACTGGACTAAAAAACCCACAATGGCTGTACTCGGCTTTGACTGCGGTCACAGTCAGGCTGCTGCTCCTTTATTCATGATTCTGATAGGAAAAAACCTGTCCTGAAGATCTGGCACCACTGGATCTACGGCAGCTGTTGCAATGTATAATTAACACAGCCCTGGGATACAGTTTCAAACTCAGCATCCGTAGATGCAGGAAGCCTGCAAAATGGGCAGTGTTTTCAGTAGTCTAATATTTACGATTAAATTTTTATATGGTATACACATTACACTTTTCTGCAAAATTGGGTGGAGAGAAGATGGATTCCTAAATATGCTGTAACTGAGAGGTCCAGCGGGAATTGATGTCGTTTTCATCCTCTACAAAGAACAAGAAAAAGATGAATTAATGTTTAAGCATTTTGATCATGTACAACATGGCAACACATACAAACAACAAAATGAGTAAAGTAGTAGAGAAGTAAGCTGTGAAAACGTGGGAATGGAGATAACTGCATTTAAAGCACAACAGCTGCCCCCTCCACAAGAGGGAGACCTAGAAGGAACTTTTTCCTTAGTTTTACAAGGTTGTTTCGGGTAATTCTTGACCTCTAAACTCTCCTAAGAGGAGAGTTGCTCTGCTTAGAGAGACTGTATGCTGTTGAGCAGTATCTACCCTCTTTTATTTGAGTAGAATTTCATCTTGATTATACTCAAGCTGGTGTTTAACAGCTAACTTAGAGTGAAAAGAATAAATTTATCTTCTGTGGAGAATTATTCCCAGTTAATACATGGAATTTTATTAATAGTATATAAATTAATAATATGTGTAGTTAGAGTAGTGGACAAATATTATCTAGTCTAAGATGGATTTAAAATAAAAAAGAGCTCACTACAAGAGGAAAATATGTGGCTCTTGTTATACTACAGGCTTGGGTGACACTTAAATGAGCCAGAACAAAGGATCTATTTGGAAAGAAGTTACGTCAGGATTTGGTCCAGTTACTTCATGTGTCCCCTTTTGTTGTCAGTTGCAGAAGGACATCCCATAATGAATGGCCCTCTCAAAGACCATTTAAGAATAATAGTAAAAACACAAGTAAATTTTTCATCTACCTACAGCACAAGTAAATTTTTCATCTACCTACAACAGTGAGCTTAGTGGTTCCAGGGGGGAATGACCACCAAAACCCAGAGATTTTTTTTTTGTTTTCTTTATTTTTGTATATAAAGCTTGAAACAACCCTGCAGTGTAGTTCTGACCTTTTCATATACAGAAATAAGAGGCAAGGGAAATAGGGTTTCCTGTCAGCTCTTACAATCTATTTCTCTCCTTTTTCTTCTGGTCAACTCTTGTTTTTTCTCTAAAGCCTTGCTGGAGATATTGTTATTTCAGTTTGACCATAAAGACCCTCATCTGCCACTGCCAACATGTTTCCTAGAAGAAATAGAATAGTACAAATGACAAGATCCAGGCAAAAGTTCACCTTTAATGTCTGATGCATTATAGAAAACAGGCAGTTTGCAATGTGTTTTAACTATTCTTCACTATTAATATGTGCTTTATTCATTATTTGCTTTCTTATATCTCTGCATTTAAAATAATATATATAATAGAAATCTTTTGGTTGTGAAAAAGAAGCAAGCATTTATCACAAGATGAGATGGCAGAAGAGAAGTGTAGAATGGTGACAGGGAAAATAGGAGTAGTGAAAAAAATCAATTAGGTGAATCAGCCAGAGTTGTGAAATTGACTAAATTAGGTAAATTTCTAAGCCAAGTTGGAAGTGACTTGTAGGAGCTCAGACAATGGGTAAACTCTGTACCACCTTTTCTTGATTGGTGAAATTTCTGAAATTGAAGTAATTGAAAATCTTTAAGAAAGGGATTATGCTATGTAATATGCATTAACACTGCTTGGAGGTGAAAACAAAAGCTTATCTTCAAAACTGTGATAATAATTGTTTTGTTAAAAAGTGGAAAATAACCAAAACCAAAGAAATACCTGAGTGAATGTCTGTTTCTGTGACATCAGAATTAATTTCCATAGAGGTTTAGTTGTTGTTAATGCAGGTAAGAAAAGGAACTCAAATGGAGAGTCATCCATATCCTGCACTAACTTAGGAAGAACCTATAGAGATGCGTGGGAGGCCAACTTAGCAGAGTACCAGGGTATCAAAAGACTTCCCATGAAGAAGTAGAGAAATCTGGCTTGATTCAGGGAAACTGAAACCTGTGGAACCGAAGTTTGTTTGCATTTTATCTGTTCTCACAATTTCACATTTTGGAAAGAACGTAGTATTTGCTATTTCTGAAAAACGTGCTCTAAGAATCCTTCCTTGTGAATGCTCCCTCCCTGAAAGCATTCAAAGCTAGGATGTATGGGGCTTTGAGCAGCCTGGTGTAGAGTGAGGTGTCCCTGCCTATAGCAGGAAGTTGTAACTAGATGATCTTAAAGGTCCCTTCCAAACCAAACCATTCTATAATTCTATATTTCTAAAGGAATAAGGACTTGTGAAAGGTACTATGCAGACAAGATGTGAAGAAAGTTTATTTCCTATAGAACATTCATCTTATAGATTATGACAGATAGAAAAGTGAGGAATAACAAAGTAAGAGATTGTATAAAAGATGTTATAGTATGTTGTTCTTTGCAGAATTGATACACTTTGTGCAAATCATGGAAGGGGTCAGAATGCCCTTTTTTTTAGAGAACAATGCATTTCTACAGAAGTTGTGCTTTGAAACAGCTGAAGGTCTGATCGCCTAAACAAATTTCTGAGAAACACTGCGAAAAAAAATTAAGGAAATGAAAAATAAGCCATGCAAGTTTACTTGATCAGGGAATCGGAGAAGCAGAAGAAATAGATTCAAGTGGAAATATATCAGGGACTGCCTAAGCTTGTTATGTGTATCCAACCATTTTCTGATTATTGATCAATATTAATTCACATTTTGTTGGATTTTTTTTGAACTTTTTTTCCTTAAAAACTGACTTAGATAATAAGAAGAAAGAGTTAAATAAAAGGGAAGGTCTGTAGATAGAAAGGAACATCTACTTGTGAGTAAAATGTTTCTGATCAATCCATAACATAATTGAAGGCTTCAGCCGAGCTAGCTATTACACTGCACCACTGATTTAATTTGACTGAAAAACCAGAAAACCCTCTGTTCATCCAGCTGTATAATTGACTTAAGGAGTGCAAATAGCCTGTTTCTCCTTCCATTTGCTTTTCATTCTTTATTTCTGGAAAGAATGTTGCAGATCAGTGGAAGCAAAGGTCTGTTACTTTGCAATATTTATTTTTAACAAATGGAGGCTCTGTTTGTGGGACTTTAGTTTGACAAGGTTCACTTTAATAAAACATCTAGAATACAATTAGCCTTTTGCTAGTATCTTAATGAAGTTTATCTGGAAAACTGCAAAGTTCAGTGAGGACAAGTAAATCTGAAGTATCTCATGACAGCATAAGTTTTTCTGGTACTAGAGATGGGCTTTCTTTTGAGCAGAGGTGAAGGAAACATGATTCTTATGTTTGGTGTGTGTACGTATGCATAGCATACATATGTATATATATACACTCTCGGTATATGTAGATCTATTTATCTCTACTATATGTACATATATACAAGATAGAAACCAAACACTCAAAACAAACAAGCAAACAACAACAACAAAAAAAGCAAAAGGGTAGCCATACATAATCATAGAATTATCTGGGTTAGAAAAGACCTTCAAGATCAAGTCCAACTGTCATTCTGACCTGCCAAGTCCCATCATGAGACTGTGTCCCAAACTTCTGTGCCATAGTGCAGCTTCTGGGACTGTCAAACAGGCGCAGCTCATTAGCAAAGGGAAGAAAAAGAAAACCTAAAACATTCGTGGGGTGGGCAAACTAGGAGCAATGCTAAAGAGATGCAACTTTGGCAGGGAAGAAGGATTGGAAGAGCTGCACCATTTTAAATGCTGTGTTCTGGGGAATGTAGAACTGTGTCGTGGTTGCATTGCATTCTCCTTTCCTAATGTATTCTTTTTTGCACTGCTTTAGTCTAAATTAGTCACTGGCAGTATCCTCTAATCCAGGAGAACCAGCGAGAGACCAGGTCAAGGATATGAGCAATAGACAGTTCCACTAATAGAGGGAAGGATAAAGCAGCTGAAAATACCTCAGCCTTTAGAGTGTAGAGATGTTGCAAAGGAAAGAGATGCAGCAGTTAAGCACTTGGTAGTGAGTTTTATGTAGAAGCAGGGGTTCACTCTCTGTGGTCCTGCACAGATTCCTCCAGGCCTTACTTGAATGACTTGTTGGCATTTGCTAAAATGGACTCTCTTGGTGAAGAAAACTTCTTATGAGAAAGACTTCAAAAATAACTCAAGGTCACAGCATGTTCAGTACAAAAGACTGTGGTACCTGAGGCCTTCTATTTCTCAGTCTTTACTAGTAAGCACGATGTTCAAGAACCCTAGATCCCTGACATCAGTGGGAAAGGATGGAGAAAGGAAGACTCTTCCTTGATGAAGGAGGATTAGATTAGCAAACTTGAAAATAAACTAGACTTACACAATTCCATGGAACTAGATGGGATACAACCATATGTGTTGAGAAAGCTGACCCATGTCACTGCAAAGCCATTCTCAACTATTTTTGGAAGGTCATAACAATCACAGAGGTTCCTGAGAACTGAATGGAAGAAAATGTTGCCATCATGAGCAGGGGATGTTTGGACTAGGCAACATCCAGCTTCAACTTTGCAGTGCTTGTATACAATTGAGTCTTGCCAGTAAATGAATGAAACTGCTTCTACCATATTACTAACTGAATTTGGTACTTTATTTGGGAGATGCATGGAAATAAGCAGTTACTGGAAGGATAAGACTCCTGCTGACAAGGACACACTAACTCCTTGTTCAAAAACCTGTCTACAGGACTCCTTTTCAGATTCTGTAGAGACAAGATGCTCTGTGGCTGATCCTACACTTCATAAAATCAGTGCTTAAATTTCCACTGGGAATAGGATGTAACTGGTGAGCTCAGGCAGGGCTACAATATCATAAATATAGATGTTGTCTTCTCAGGAGTGCCTCAGGGAGCAGGGCATTTAGAGCAAAAAATCTGTTTGCTGCTTGCCCTCTGTTGTAGCTCCCCCTGAAAGCTCCTTTGCTCTGTTGATCCTTGGGGGGTCAATGCTAAAACTGCAGCGGAAATGCCACAGATAACAGATGCTATCGTGGAAAAAAGAGATGGTTGATCCAAATTCCTAGTTTTTTTTTTTTTTCTAGTAACTCACTTGAATATGAAGAGTAACCTTGTGCTCTCTGTCAGATATTCTGCTTACTTCACTTTGTCTTCATGTTGGCAAAATAAGTTTCTTCTAAAATTTTACCTTCTCAAGAAACCACTTCTCTGTGCTCTTACAGGGTTACTGCAGAGATTTCTGACTCCCAAATATCTGACTCATTTAAATTGCAAGTTAAAGTTACTTGGTTTATTATGGATGTTTGTGGATTTCCATGCAACACAGTCTGACCTCTGCACGATGGTTTAAGAGAATGAAAAACTGTTGAGATTAGTTAATCTTTTTGTATGGTCAGAATTTGCTAAAACAATCAGTGCATATTTTTTCATCTTGTATTTTACCTTATGCCCTAAGATATTCATAGTCTCTCTAACTAGGTGTAAGGAGGCTTCTTCAGGGAGTTAAAAAGTAATAATAATAATACAAAAAAAAAAATCAGTGAAACTACATTTTTTTCTCTACTTGATAGGATTTTGTTGATGTTCTTTTTTTGTTTTGTTTTGTTTTTACCTTTACAGGAGATTACTATAAACAAACTGACTTCTAAGTGTTTGTATGTGATTAGAATCATTTGTTCTAGTTCATTTTTTTTTTTTCACTTCCCTGGTTTAGTATAGAATAACAATTGAATTTGATGTTTTGATGACAAAAATTTATGCTATGTAAGTATATATATTTTTAAGCAAGGCAGCACTTTATATTTATTAGTTGACTTATGAGTTTTGTCTGTCACCACTTTTCCTATAGAAAGGAAAATAATCTTTTCTTGAATAGCTGTCAGAAAGGATCTTATTGCCAGCTTTCTCCAGGCAGGAATCCTCGTAGCAAAGACATCGCATTCATACTCAGACCTTATTTACTATTCCTAATGAGAATGAATGTTTGTATTCCTGTTCTTAGTCAGTTTGCTCATCCTTAATTTGTTTATGGAGAAGCAGGACTGAATGTTCTGTAGCATCTGTGAAATATTAACAATTACTTCCCAATTACATCACTACTAAATAGTAGGCAGGTTTTCTTGTAGAGACATCTGTGAAGCACTGATAAAGGGAAAAGTTTTTAGAGGTTACAGTTTTAACAAAATCATTCTTTACATGCAGACAACTTTAATATTCTTTATTATAATTGCTTTATAGTCACAGAAACTATATAACTGCATGTTCTTGCATTACGTAGCTGTCTCATAGCCATCTCCCTTGGGTATATTAAGAGATGTCTGGGTAAGTCAGAAAGGAATGGTATGAGTGCAGAGGCACTGAGAAGTTCCGTTTGGCTGCAAGCTTCAGTACACTTCGCCAACTAAATTTTCTATTTGACAGAAAGGGGTCAGGTTGTTACCATGCCATCTCACACTGGCCACAACTGTACTACCCTAGGAGCGCAGGAAATCAGTGGTGACAGGCAGCTTCCAGTCTGGGGTAGTCTGCTGCTTGTCTCATTCACTTTTCAACAACGAAAGAAACCTGCAACAGTCCCGTTGCTAGAATTAAACTGCTTTTTTCTGTGCACCACTTCTGCTGTTTGATTTAGTTTGCAAGGGACTCAGCAAGCTGCTGTTTCCTTCTTCTAACTGCCCATTCGATCCGTGCTTTCAGAGGGAGGAGAGTGACAAGTCAGGGGTGGTTTCTTTTCCCATTGTGAGTTCTTGTGATGGAGATAGTCTTTGTGCAGAAATTGAAGGGACACTTTGTTGACTGCAGATCGTTTAGCCAAGCTCCAGGCTACAAAAGATAACAAATAGATTCCAATGTATTTAAGAAACAATCATGCTACAGGAGGTGTACTAATACTGGTGGGCTATATTGCAGAATAAAATCTATTTCAGTGCTGTTAACCTAAATAAAATCTATTTCACTGCTGTTAAACTAATGGCTGCATTTAGGAAGGTGGGTAACAAAAACAGCAGAAATAAATACACGTGGAACTTATTTTTTCTGTAAAACCTAAAGCTGTACAACTTTCAGAAACAAACATTCAGAAAATTAGGTCCCTCTGCACGAGAGGTTGTGTATTATTGTAGGCAGTGATATAGATAAATGCTTTTTAATATTTAAAAGGAAATATTTCAGTGTACAGAATCAAGAGATGAAATTTTGTTGTTGCTATTTATTTGTTGTCTTTGTGTCAAGACACTGAAGCATCCAAGTTGTCTGGGAAACACAAAATTTCTAAGTTTTAGATTCTTGGCAGAGTGGTACTGGAAACATGGATTAATTTACTATTGTATGTGTAGAACAGAGAACCTTGGGCAGTGCTTGCACACTCGATTTACCTTTTTAGACTTCTAGAATGTTAACAGAGAAAACACTAAAGGACAGTAAGAGAGGACTGGTACAGATTTAATTCTTTAAAAATAGAAAATAAAGAGTAAGGAGAATA
The DNA here is from genome assembly GCA_036925125.1 of Oreortyx pictus. Lineage (NCBI taxonomy): Eukaryota > Metazoa > Chordata > Aves > Galliformes > Odontophoridae > Oreortyx > Oreortyx pictus. Next base: position 13,610,118 of record JAUPFR010000008.1, on the reverse strand, counting down.
CATATATTAATTTCTGTAGTTGGGGCTATAAGTTGGAAATAGCAGTGGTAGAGAAAGGCTTGCCTGTTATTCATTCAGTTAACTGTACAGCTGGATTGGGGTAAGGAGCCTATAAAGAAAAAATAAATACCTAAAGCGAGCAAACTGTCCTAGAGGTTGCCAATTGAAATGTATCTACTTGACATTGAATAGCATTAATTTAGTAGTGCAAAAAATGGTCAGTCTTAATCTCAAGCACAGAACATAAGTTTGTTCACTTATGTTCAAGGATGATGAACTCAGAGTGGAACAGGTAGGCAGAATTGCTATGCAATTAATGAGGAGCCTGCCTTATAAGAAGAGACTGGAATGAGATTGCTCATTTAACTTAGGAAAATGAAGCTGAGTAGGATCTGAGTGCTGTCTATGAATACATCACAGAGCATGAGAAGTAGGCAAAATGGAGGGAAAAGAGATGAGCTATTTAATCTCAAAACGACAGGCTCAAGAACAAATGGGTATAAACTGGTCATGAATAAATTTCAGTTTGAAAATTAGAAAAAGGTTCCTTGCCATTATGGGAGTCAGGCTTTGGAATAGCCTTTAATTAGGATAGCAGGAGCAAGAAATTATCAACTATATTATATTAGATGTTGTGTTGCTGATAGTACTGGACAGAAATCAATCAATAAGAAGGTTCATTTTAGACTCACATCCTACATGCTGTGCATTCTTTCCTGTGAAGACAGATACAACCTAATCTCCCTCTCAAAAGGCAAATGCAAAAATCATGGCAATACTTTTGTACTTAGTTACTGCAAATGATATTTTGAGGTAACCAATTTTATTCCATTATTATACTGCTGACATCTCAGTTCAGCTAGATTAATGAAAAAGTACCTGGAAAAGTATTTGGTGTAGGGGAAGAGAATACCTTTGCTTTGGACCAGACAAACTGGTGTAAAACTGTAAAGCCTCTATGTTTTAGTTTGGCCAAAACTCAAATGAGGAAATGTAATAAGTATCTCCAAGCTGTAGGGAACAGAGGGTGTGGTGAAGGAAAGAAGAGAGTTGGTTCATTTTGTAGAAACTTGGGGGTTGTATTAAAAGATGTGATGTTACCTTGCCATTCTGTTTTCTACAGCCTTTTCCAATATTCCTTTCATAGCACATGCAGCAAAATGTGAAGTATTTGAGATGAATCAAAAAGAGCAGACAGACTGGTCTTAGAGATGGGAGTAGTACTTAAAAATTATCTTCTTGTTAGCCTGTGTCTTTTACATCTAAATTGATGCTATGGTATTCCAAATGAGCAATTCTGTTCTGCTTTGGCTTATGAGAACAGGAAACATGTAGAAGAAAAAAAAGTTTAAATTTATATGATGCCATCAAAACATGTTAACATTTCTATTTTAAACACTGATTCTGCTTATCTAATAAAAAGACTGCAACTTAGTCTACTAGTAGGTGTGTAAGGTGGGATGGGTTTGTAAAGCGTAAATAAACATCCTGCACTGTAAGGTCAGTCTGGTTTGAACACAAGCTTAGACCTCCTGTGATGCAGCTAGACTACAGAGGCCCTCATCTCTGTCTTCAGACCTTCTAATATTAGCACACAGCTGCAATAGGAGGAGCTCTGCATCACAACTGAGGAGTTCAGAAAACTACTTCTGACCACCACCTAATTACTGTTTTTCAATTGAGACTGCATTTCCAACCATAGGAGGGGAGACATCTGTCCTGGGGAGCTAAAGCTTACAAACTCACAAGAGGATACCACTGCCCAGCATCTCTTGGAAGTAAGTTAAGGAAAGGAAATTTTTATGCAGTTGGGTTCCAGTCCTAGCTGGAAGAGAATTTATCAAGTGCTGCCTTTCAGCTGAGAATAGCTTTGACAGTTGAGCCTCTGCCAACTCTGTTTACTGGGCAAAAACAAGTAGCACAGAGGATAGGAAGTGTGTATTTTGTCCATGTCTGGGCATATTGGAACCCAGTCCCTAAAAGTTAGTTCAATTGCAGCAATATAAGAAAATATGTTGATACTTAGGGCATGAGATCTTTCAAATTGTAAACAATATCATTGCAACCTAGGCAGGTGTACCTAGGCAACTGAAATTGAAGTATTTCTGCTGGAAGTCTTCCATATGGCAATACAATTTCATGATAAATGTTTAGCTTTTAATAGCACTAATGACCTTGATAGAAGGTAGTTCTACGGATTAATGAACACCTGAGGTTAATGGAATCAGTTCCATACAACCAATCATTTATTCTGAGCCAATGCTCCAAACTTTGATCATTAGTGCTGAAAATCAAAATCAATTTTGCATGGTTTGGGGCACCTTTTGACCAGAAATGTCAACAATAGAAATTCTTAATTTAGAATATGACCTTCCTTCCTCCTAGATTTCTCTTTTTCTTCCTTGCATTTACCCTTTATCTTTAAATAACGTTTTAAGGCAAAATGAAACCGCAGAATTTCTCTGTCCTGTGTTTTGAAGTGCCTAGTTTATTAAATCATGAGGTGTGTTGATAATAGAAGCATAACAGCTTTTTACTTACTTCTAGATTTCAAAATCTTACAAATAGCAGTTCTTAATGAATTTGAAAGTATTTTCTGAACACTCTGGACTTTGTGTTTGAACTTAATAATGTTTGAGTTTAACATACTATTAAAAATATTGGTTTTGTGCAAGCCCTGCACCTGTAAGGTATATACATAGTGATTAAGGACCCGTGTCCAGAAGCACTTGAGTTTACGGGTCTTTTAGATGTTAATTCTGAATTTTCTGGAGCTTCAGAGTTGCTATGCTGACTTTCAGAAACTTTCCAGTAACTTCAGATGTTCCACTGCAGACCACTGATGCCTAATTTTTCAAATGTACTGCATACAGACTCCTCTTTTTCAGGTGAATACAAAAATAATGTAGTACACATTGTAATGAAGTTTACCACTCTTCACATTTTATAAAAAGCAGTCTGGGTACGTGATAATGTGCACATCAGTCATCTCCTGATCTGTATGGACTGGATACTCTCCCATCTATGTTATAATGTTTACATATAAAATTAAACAAAGCAGCCCATTTTGATGATGATGCTGCTGACCTAATTTATACATGTATTTATATCTATACCTGTACATACGTACAGTCAAAATACAAGAAAATATTCTCAAGAATGAACAATCTGAAAGCAACAAAAAAGACATGGCATTACTAAACAGCATTTCTAGAAAAGAAAAAAAACCAAACAACAAAAAAAAACACCAAGTTACTGTAAGAAATGATTTTCATTAGTTTAGAATGGATTTTTGCTTACCTCTCTATTATTTTTGTATTAAAAGACTAGGAGTGGATTTCTAGACTGTTGAAGAAAATGACAGAATATTCTGTCTTTTCTGTAGGTTCAGAATTGAATGTGAAAAAAATCTTCATGGATTAAAACAAACAAAAAAACATTTTCCTACCAAATTTGTAAAAGAAGACCACGGGCAATGAACTCACTTGAAAAATGTTTTAAACAAAAGCCATACTCAAATATCTGGCTATTTCAGTTTGAAGGCATATTTCTTATAATATTCCAAGTGTTTTTGAAAATATTTATCTTATGGAATGCTATTGTGCCTGACTCAGATCACCAGTTTGTTTGACAAACTTATAATTTTCACAATTTTCCCCTAAATTTTATCTTAAACACGGATCTTGGTAGATAACAGAGCTCTCTGTTTCTGCCCAGTGTAGCAACTTACATTTCAGCTGAATTTTATTTTCACTCTGTTTTGCATGAGAAGTAGTTGAACAGTTACTGGAGTACAATGACACCACTGTTGTCTGTGGTACTGTGAGTAAATTTTTAAACAGCTTTTGATTGTAGGGAATAACAGACTCACAGCCACAGGAAAGCATCCCCCGTGTAACTCCAGAGTTTTATTAAGGTTATTTTTTATAACCCCGTTAGTCTTCATAGATGTTTCTCTGTGGGATTTTCTTTATGGCTTAAAGTATCACTGAAAATCTTATTCTAATAACCGATGCTCATTCGCAGTGAGGTGCTGGGGGGTGAGATGGTTAGCACATAGAGCAATGTCCTGGCAGGCTGGGAGGGAGCAGCTTGTGCTGCAGCCCCATAAACAAGGCACTAACGAGCACCAGATAATGGCTGCAGCTCCTAAATAATTTCTTTCCCCTCGGTCGAGCTGAAACTTTTAAAATATGGTCGTTAAAAAAAAAAAAAAAAAAAAGTCTTTCAGGAAAAAAAGAAAACAAATATTTTCCAGTTTGATCTATGAGCCCTTTTTAATAACGTTTTATGGGATCACACGGAGGAGAAAGCAAAATAAATCCCGCAAATGCAGGGATCGATAGCGGGAGGCGGGAGCTGCCCACACCCGGCTGCTTGGCATGCATAGGGCGTCCGGCCGGGCGGGCGCTGCGGGGCGCCGGCAGCAGGGGGTGACAGCTGTGACTGATGGGCGCGGGTGCCACAGCTCTTCTGGGCAGCAGCTGCTTGGCGACGAGAAACAGCCGAAACAATCAATGTCTTTGGTTTTGGGGGACGTGTAACATAGCCCCTCTGCTGTGGGCAATTTTCCATCCCAGGAGCCGTGAGGACGCTTTCCTGCATTTACCTCTACCAAATGCTTCTGAATGAAATGGCTCCGCCCTATGAAACAAAGATGGACTCTGTTCAGCTGCAGCCTGAGCTGCGCTCTATTTCTCTAATCAGATTTCCGTGATTAAATTGGACTCGGGGCACCGTCATCCTCCTGCGGTGCTCCCCCAGCTGCCCCAGCTCTGGCCACGTCCTCGTGCACAGGTATATGTGAGGTGGGACGTATCCATCACCTCAACACCGTGAAACAAAGGCTGAGCTGCAGTGTGGTGACTGCGTGTTTCATTTTTAATCCACTGATTGCACTTGATTTATTTCTCAAATCCTTTGGTGCAGCAGAGAGAAAGCCCAGGCAGTGCTTGGTGGTAAACGTGCTGTTAGTGGCAGATTCAGGGCTGGAAGTGGGTGTTTGCAGCAGGAAAAGGACTTTAAGAAGGGGGGCTTTCTGCGGAGTGTAGGGAGGGAGAGGGCGGGGGAATTGCTCAGCTCTTGTACCCTGCCCTACAAATAAACCAGGGGGGTTTGTGGCAGCAATTCGCTGGGGAGAGCTGATGGAAGAAAGGGAGAGCTAGGATTTGAGGAGAGAAATATATTTTGCCATGCGTGCACACAGTTTTCCATCAGCCAAGCCTCTAGTGTGACAGAGGGAGGGAGTACAGTCACATGCATCAGCCTCATAAAATCTGCAAAAGCCCTGTTCTCAATTCAGCCATCGGCAGCTCCCAGACCTCACGCAGAGAATTACAACGAAATTCTATTTGCAGGCTGACATCCCTAATGCTGCCGTGTCCTTATGTTTACTTCGGTTAACTGTCAGCCCTTATAAAGTGCGCTGTGCCACAGCCGCTGTGGTGGGAAAGAAAACCCTCAGAGAAGCTGCTTGGGGGGAGATATTTGAGAGGAATATAAATAGAAGAAGCAGAGGAAGGAATAATAAAAAAAAAGGAAGGAAAAAAGTCTACTTGTGTATTTGCACAATGTGAGATTCAAAACAGAGATCATTCAAGCCTTGTTTTCAATGCATTTCTTGGTTTTTGTCTTCATGGATAAAATATTTAACGGCCATCTTTGCACTCAGCATAGCAATAACCAGAGAACATCCATGCTCTCAGCCTCCATTGAGACAGAATTTCAGTGACATGAAGTTTCCCCACCTCAGATGTGATGTGCTGTCTAGGCTACCTAGAGCATTAATGTTAATTCTTTAGGAAGAAAAAAAAATGCCCCATGTTCAGTTTCTGACACGTATGCATGGCTTTCTGGATATTGCAGACTGAAGGAAGCCACCAGCATCATTACACTTTCTGGATACGTTTCTCTATTTTTCCACTTTTAAAAATACACATAACTCAAATGTTACTTAATTATATTATTATTATTTCTTTTACGGGGAGTTCATGGTTAGGATGGAATTTCATTTTTGCAAGCAGATATTCAAACCAAAGAGCATATCTGCTCCAAGAAGCATACTTACTAAATAAAAAATGTTGGTGAAAAGAATCGATACGAGAGCTCTGGCAAAGAGATTTAAGTGCCAAGGATTGCCCCTGTTGTTCTGTGCTCTCTGGCCAGGAACGGAAATAAGGAATAGCTGCAGTCCAGCCTGTGTGTTAGTGCGATTAATTATAAAATCACTGGATTATTTTTTTTTTTTCAGGTAGGAAGTCAGGAAAACATTAATTATGAAATTACTTGTTAGATCACCTTTCCTTGTATAGCAGTTCATAATGAAATACAATTCATTTATTGACCATTATGAGAGTTGGGGAGTTGATTTATTTTGTTTTTATTTTCCCCTTTGTTTTGAAAGTACTGAATGTTGGCAGCCCCAGTTCTGACTGAGAAGTGTCTTTTCAATATATTTAAAGGAGTGGCTCTCTCATTTTACAAGAAAAAGACTATCAGTTCTTAAGATTTCTGTTCGATCTGTCATGGTCTTTGGTGGTTTCCTTTCTGTGCCAGCTGCTAGAGTTGGGAAATCGCACCATCTATTCAGCTGCTGTTACTCAATCAGTAAATACGCCTTACTCTTTTGGATATTCAAATTGAGGTTTGGTAAGGCTCAGAAACTGCCAATCAAGTACCAGGGCTCCAAAGCCCCTTGTTGAGAGGTGATACGAATTTTGTCTGTCTAGGTTTTGTTACAGGTTGGAGTTTGGATGATGAACAGATGGCTGAAGCCAGAGCCAAGGATTAGGCTTTCAATTTAATATTCTTGTCTTTTTCTTTGATGCTGTTATTCTCTGTTTTTAGTGTCTATAGGATCAGCTCTTCAGAGTGAACGTTCTTCTGCCATGTTATCTGTATTGCTTACCTCTTTTTCTGTTCATTTATCAAATGTTTAAGGGCTAAGCCAGAGTTGTGGTGGCCGTAGAAATCAGTACAGGCGTTTAGGAAGCAGTCTGTCTTCCTGTGAAAGAAAACAATTACAAAGCTAAAGGCTGATTTGAATCTAGATGAGGATAAAATTCTTTATTTTCTCACTTTCTGAGGTGTTGGCCTCCTTTACAGATCCTCTCTGTGGCCTCTACTATTGCTAGCACTGTAGATGCTTGAGGCTGAATGAGAACGTGTGTATTGAATTTCCCTAATAACTATATTAATTTATAAAACAAAAGGTGAAGGGAAGTGGAAATAGTAATACATCTGTTAGCATTTGCCAAACAGTATCAAGACCTATCATAGAGGTAAGGTCATTTAAATGCAGTGTACAGAAGAGATTTTTGTCTTGAATTACAAGCATGGAAATATTTACCACACTGAAACCATCACAGGGATTAAATTTAGGTCTTTATTTTATTGATTGTCACCTTAGAGATTTCCAAGTAATTGTATGTTTTTATGCCATCCATATTGGTAAACAAGTTTACAATTCACTCTTAGCTCTTTTTAGAGTGAGTTCTTTGATGCTAGTATGTTGAAGAAATCAACTGCCAGAAACAACATCAAAATTCTTGTACAGTGATACGGTAGAAGTAATGCAGTAATACTGACATGCACAAAACTGTGTGAAGATTTTTAGTTGAATCATAAATTGTTGAATACCTGTGTGAACATACTCTAAAATTTGATGAGCTTATGTTAATTGCAGACGCCTTATTTATTGAGAGGTAGTCTCCAGTTTCTTAACTGAAGTCCCAGAAACACGAAATTGTAGGAGTTGGAAGGGACCTCTAGAGATCATTGAGTCCAACCCCCCTGCCAAAGCAGGTTCCCTACACCAGGTCGCACAGGTAGGCATCCAGGCAGGTCTTGAATATCTCCAGAGAAGGAAACTCCACAACCCCCCTGGGCTGCCTGTGCCAGTGCTCCGTCACCCAAGTCTTGTTTGTAATTCTTGTGTGAACATAGCTAAGTTATTGTAATGAGTACTTTAACTTACTGTCAGAAATGTTTAGATTATTTTGCAGTTATGAATGTTCCACTGTGTTTTTCTAGGCAAATGAATACAGTTAGTAACATTATAATGATAAGGCTTTTAATATTTACCAAAAAACATTTAGCTCTGCTGTCTCTGGGGATTTATTTGGAATATCTGTATTTTCACAGCTGCGAAATACAGGTGGCATGGGTTGCTGTTGAGTGAGTATGACATGTTTTTCAAAGGCAGAAAAATGAAGTCAACAGTCACACGACTAATTGACAATCATTAGTGAGTTGATCTTTTGCACCAATTGTTGGTTTAAGGCTTGAAAAATCTATCATTATCCCTGACAGCAAAAATTAGCTTGGTGAGATTCCAGCTCTCAGTTGACTAATTAACTTCTTTAATGCTGATAGACTTCCACCAGGTACACCTTGGAAATACAGCCACAGTAAAAATCCTCAGATATTGATTCATTTGAATGTAGTTTTTGTGGGGAACTACATTGTCAGGAGGTACGTAAACAGTCTATCAGCAATGAAGGTATTAAATGGAAGAAAAGCCAAAATCTCTTGGCTGCCTTAGGGAAGAGGGTAGACATGCCCAAACTAAAATATCTCACCTGAGCTTGTAAAACTGAATTTTAGAATAGGGAGCTACCTAGGTGTCCTTGTAGCTCCACCAGTTGAGAATGGATTTACAATCTTGTCCTGTTCGATTACTTATGAAAATAAGGTTTTAAATTCTGTAAAGAGAAGTTATTAATGAAAAAATACTTTAACTAATAGAGATATTTAAGAATAGGCAGTAATAATAAAAGTAACTTATCAAGATTGTATGATCATTTCCATGTTTCTTCAAATTTCTGTGACCAAGTGACTGCTATTTCATAGCAAGAATGTATAGGTCTTTTGGGCTAAACCTGACATTTACTCTCTTGTCTGAGATAGATCTACCGTAAAAGGCATGTTAATAATGGTAAATAGCAAAATGTTATATGAAAGGCACTGTATGACAGGAAATATGAAGATATAAGGTTGGTCCATTTAATTCAGATTTTTCTTTTCCTTCATTTTGTTGTATAATTTACTAAACTGAGACTGAAATAATAATGCGTATTTGGCTATTATTAAGTTAAATGGCACCCTGATGTCTTTCATATCATTTGGGCACTCAGATGGCTTTGTGTTCTAATTTATTACTATCACAACTTTCTCTGACTACCTAAGGAGTTACTATCATTTTTTTTATCTTTAATTTGACCATATCTGGGTATTCAGTAGGGATGTGTAGTTAATAATTTTGCAGGTTTTTGAACAGTCTTTGACAGAACACTTTCACTTAACTCAGCTTTTCACAATGTATTTTTAAGTACTTTTTTTCTTTGGAATTATTGCTATCCGACAGTGTCCTGTTATGCTGGTATCAACTTCTAGTTGTGATTAACTAAAAATACTCAATTGTCAGCAAAATATAACACAAACCTGCTTGCCTTTAGAAGTTAAGAAAGAGTTGTGCCAGGCTTGTGTGCTTTGATATTTTAATTTTCTTACGACTTTCCCCCCATCCTCAAAAACAAACAAAAAGTTGTGCGTGATGATTCATACCCCAGGATCCACAATTTACCTTGTTTTTGCTGATCAGGAGTTGTAAGTGTTGCATGTCAGAGTCACTTGGATTGTACAGTAAGCCAGAAATGCTCTAAGTTTGGGTAAATGAAGTGTGTACTCTGCCTCTGAGCCTGTGGTAGACTTCAGTGAGAGAACAGAATTTCCCTTAAAGGATATCAGTGATGGAATGTTTCCGAGAAAGTTTGCTTGTAGTTTCTTAATGAAAGGTACTATTCTGGCACAGTTTAGCAAGATTAGGAGAAGAGTGAAAATCTGGAAGGATCTGGACCTCATTGCACAGCCATTAGGTGCAGGTAAGGCTCTGCATGGCTCAGCTGTATTGTGACTAGATGCAACAGTGGGGAGAGCAGGGACAGTCCTGATCTCTGTACTGTCTGGAGACTGAAGAATTCAGTCTGCAATCTATTGTAAGTTTTTCAGGAATAAGAATTGGAAAGATTGTTCATTTGTAGTTGAATACATTGTTAAGTTCTTTTCTGAACTGGAGTGTAAAGAGCTGAAGGAATCTAGTCCATGTGCAATATGGATAGGTCCTGTAGGAGCCAATCCAGTCTGCTCAGATTCATCCCTAACAGGTTGCTCTCTTAACAAGCAGCTTTAGTCATTTATCTCAAAATAACACAAAAGTCTTTTATCCCCTCAATCTTTAAATAATTAGTGCATGTGTTTTGTGTTTGCAGTAACCCTTACCGATTAAGTACGTGTTGCTTGCAGTTATTTCTGTCTATTCATCCTGCTGCTCTCTTTGTTTTTATTTCATAGCATATATCAGAGTAGCTAATTTATTTAATTTGAATTTTCCTTTTGTAAACTCTGGGTAAGAACAAAGTCCTGTGTTATATCCAGTGTCTGTAATTTAGCTGAAACTGGGATCAGGCCTTCAGCAGTTACATATACCCCTAATTTGCTGCATGATAACCATCAGTAAGTCACATACTCCAATGCCAGTCACATATCAAAGGCTTTTTAGAGAAACAAAGCATGTCACGTGAGAGCTAGTCCCTGAGATGATTACAGATGCTATACTGCAACTTGCTTCAGCACAGGGATTCTGTGCTCTGGCCTTGGTTTTATCACTGACTCACTAAGTTGGGTTTTGTAAGCATACCTGAAATATCATTGTAAGATCTTTCTTACAAGGGATTGTAAGATTTTCTCAGACTCTAACCATTTTTCTCTCAATTCTTGTAAATTTCCCAATGGTGAATCAAGTCTTAAAGGATTTACCTCATAAGAAAGGTAGTTATTTAATACCATGCAAAACTCTCAGCACTTAAATGCCACTGAACTTTACATACCATTATTTAACTGGAATATATGAAGGAGCACAATATGTCTGTTAATAGTTACTCATGCAGTTCCAGTCACTTCCTTTCCCATCTTTCCTTCTCTCCGCCAATTAATTAATCTCTGTTCTATTTTAAAATTACCTAATTACCTGTAAACAAAAGGAAACATGCTGCTGTTTTTTTTTTAATGGTGCAGTTTAATTTTTACTAATCTTATTAAATAATAATATTAATAAGACTTAACAGTTTTCATACAAAGAGAGCCCACTATAGAAAACATGAATGCATTTAACTGGTGTAAAACAGCTTGAGCCATTTTCATTTCCACTGTGTATTAAGTATTTTTTAAAGAAGAAAATGAGACACGGGAGAATTAATTTAACTTCATTGCTTATGGATTATTAATTCCTTATGACTGGAGTTATTTACATACTGAATTGTTAGGCAAAGAGCAATTAGGGAGGCATTGCTTTCTCAGACTTTAAGCAGCCAAAATAATGGGCTGTTGCTGCCTTTTTTTTTTTTTTTTTAAGGGGGAAAAAAATAGGAAAAAAGTCTTATTTGGTTTGATAGTCGTATTTCCGTCAGTTTTCCCATGTGGATACATACACTGTGACAGGTATTCTTGAAAAACTAGTATTGTAACTTCAATATGCTCTGCTTTTGTATCTACCTCTTGACCTGCTTGTCACACTGTAGCAGTTTTGTGCTTTGACTACATATTGAATATTTCTTTTTGGGCTAACATCATCTCAAATTCAACACCTCAAATTCAGTTGCCTTCCTGTGGCTCTGTTCCTCTTTCAACCCCTCAGAATTTTGTTCTTCTGTAACCCTCTCCTGCTCATTCTTTCAGCTGTTTGTTGACTGCCTGTTTATTTTTTCCATAAGATTCAGCTTCATTTGTTACTTTTCAGGTTCTCATATATCTGACTTCTAACTGTTTTTCTGCTGCATTTTTTTCTTACTCTGTTCTGAACTTTACTCATGCAGCTGTTTCCCCTATTCCTTTACCTGTCTCCTTTCTGTTCTTAGCCCTTGGTCATATCTGTCCATAGAGGTTTACCTTTCTCAGAGTTATTTCCCAGGCTTTGGAGGTCTTTAGGGGCAGGAGAGAAGTGTATAAAATTGTTCTGAAATGCTTTTTATCATAGTTCTTCATTTCTATGGCTAGAAGAAATTGCAGTTTTATTTTGGAGAAATGTATTTGTACAATGTATACCTCAGGTCAAAGAAACTGTCAGGGGAAAACTGCAGACTCCTAGACACAGGTGAATACAGGTGAGATGATAAACATATCTGCAGGCAGGGCTGTTCTGGCTGCCAAATAGTAACCCAGGGCAGATAAGTATCTGATGACTGAGAGGAACATTTAGAGAGACCACCGGACCAAATTTAGCTGCATTAGGTATAGTGGGATATGTTGCTTCAGTGAAATGTTTTAATGGGAGGAGAACTGCAAATCTTCCAAACCTATCTTTGGTAAACGTAGAAAAAAAACTACCTTTTTCTCTCACTGTTAGTCAAAGGTTTGTCTTCACTCATACCTTAAAATTGCAATTTCCACCATCAGTTTTTCTTTCATGTCCTTCCTTACAAAAGCTGTCTATGTGCTGTTTTATGTTATTTATTTTATCTATTTTTAATTTTTTTTATTTCCCTCTTCCCTAGTTCTGTAAATACATAGAGATTTTGGCTAAGAAACTAAAACCAACAAGAAGTAATGTCACCACTTAGCAGTACAGCAGGATGGAAGAGAAGGATCAGATTTTAAATGTGCTGAGACGTTAGTGACGCGGTAATATTATAGTATTTATACCATAGTATCTTGAGATCTCTGATAGAAAGATTTCATAAGCTATTCAAGATTTGACCCAAATTGCCAGAGAAAGGATACACGCTTGCAGGTTATTCTGTTCTTAATGCAAGATGGATTCGTGTTATGATAATGAATATCTAAAGAATTAAACAAGATTTGTCACTTGTTGCAAAGTTTTTACCTGACTAAAAATCCATCATTGCTTTTTCATTAAAGACTCGGTCTCTGAATGAGTTCTTGAAGTTATTACAGTATTCATTAAAATGCCTCTTGCCCCTACTAACATATTGTTCTAACAATATCAAAGCAGTTTCAGTCCTGATAGTTTAACAGGAGTTGAGAGAGGGCTGAACAGCGGCTTTTAATATCACAGAGGCTTTTTTTAATGGGTTAATTTTGCAACGCTCTTCTGACTGTTTCCTGTCATGAATGACTATTCTCCTCTTCCCTGCAATGTGTGAAAACACATGGAATGGTCAGCAAGTCAAAATATGAAATGCTGGAAAGGTCATAATCCTACAGGGTGCTGCTGTCTTTCTCATCTGTCTTACAATTAGGATAACTTGCTCTTGTAGCAAGAGTCATAATGAGAACTGTAATGAATACAGCTTACATCTATTTCTCTCAGTCAGCAACTGAAAACAAAGGACAGGTGGATTAGTACTAATGAGGGACCAGGCAAGGCAGCTTCTATTTACAGGAGAAAATGTTTCTTGTTATACAGTCACACTTATACTGGGAATCACTGAAGACAGAAAGGATTGTTGCTAACATAGAAATACTTTTGATCATTAACCAGTTAAAGTTGAAAAGAGCATATTGAAGTTGGTTTTGTTTTATTTTTTTATGAATTGAGCTACAACAGGATTTCTGCTGAAGAGACTCAGGTCCTGGCCACAGTGTTCATGTAGAATTTAGTGGAAATTATTCCAAGACCACTTGGTGCTTGTGGTAAACTGAAGATTTGGATCCTGTGTCTGTACAGCTACAGAGATTATTATCATTATAGTTATTATTTTTGGTATTACAAAGCTTTTGTTGTGGGAATTGCTCTATTACTGAAAATCTGTGAATGGCAAAGGTGTATCTTGTCACTGTCAGCACAGGACAGTAGTAGGTTATTAGAAGTCAGAAAGTATGCACATAAACTGAACTGCTTCACTCATAAAGGAATTGGAGATGCAAGTGTAGAAAAAGAGAAACAGGTTTTGGCCATAATAGCAGGACTGAAGCATTTATAGGAATCAGCTGTAATGAGAAATTAAATTACTTCACATGAAGCATTATTGCTGTAGGTACAGCAGTGTCTTCTGGCATGCTCAGATGAGCAGATAAACTGCAGCCCCGCAGACAGGTTCCTGTAGCCTGCAGCTACAAAAAGAGCTGCTGGAGATGAAATTCTAAGATGTTATGTTTGTAAAGCTGCAATGCTATCCTGTTATTTTGCCATGTAGTTTATAGAAAAATAATTTCTAGAAAAATACAGAGAAAAATTCAAACAAACAGGCTTCTATTTGCTCAGGCAGTTCTACCGAAGTAATCTATTGGTGAAATAGATCAAGGTTTCTGTCTTTCATGTACACAGAGCCAACTGTGGAAAGGTGCCTCTTCTTTGGAAGTGAGAATGGAAGTAATGAAATATGTTCTAATCTGAGTCCCCATTCTCTGTTTTGTTCCATTAGCTTGACTGTCTTTTAAGCCATAGTTTCAGTAGGTTTCAATGACTTGTACGTAAGTGCCATCACTGCAAATCCTGATGTCTGGTAGATCTGTCAGTCAGTGCAATGACCTCATGACTTACCTTGCAATGACTGAAGGTCTTTTTGCCATGTTAGTAATCAACTTTGGATTGGATAAACAGAAGAGTTAAAGCATGTTGTGAAATTTGGTTTGCTTTTTGAAAACCCTGTTAATATTGCTATCAAGATTAAAGTAGCACCTACCAACACCCAGCAAAATAATTAATCACTATGCCAAAGGTACCTAAGAAACCATGAGGGAAGGAGAAATGGAATTATACAGCTGTAATGATTTTACCATGGTTATGTAGATGGTCAGTGGCAGAGCCAGGTGTGAAACAAGTCTCACAGTTTTCTGGTTGTTTCCACTATTCTGAATTGGAGACTTTTGCATAGTGTGCGCGTCCTCACTAAAGTACCTCGTGCATCAGGAAATTAGGTATAGCTGGTTGTGGGGCTGATTCTGTGCTTAGAAACTGTAGAATAGAAGTGTTAGAACTTCACTGTCAATAACCAGATAAATATGGTAGATAGGCAGAAGTCATGTGTATTTTATTCTGATTCCTGGTAGGAGCTTTACACAGTAATAGCATAGAAAGGTTCTTTGAGAGTATTTTCATTAAAGTTGCAGAAGTATAGGAGTTATGGCGGTAGCAGAAATGTACATGGGTTTTGCAGACATTTTACTTTTGGTGAAGGGGAAAAACTTCAGGAACTTGGACCTACTTTTATTGTTGTGCTCATATAGTGCATATATTTGACTGTGAAGTTTTACAGGAGGAGAAATGATGGATGAGATACTATAAATCTCTACTAAGTTATATTCTGCACTTCTTACTAAAGCTGTGATAGACCAGAATTTATTCTTTGTCTTTTTCTCTCACAGCTCACAAACTGAATCCCTGTGATTACATGTAAATCCTTTGCACTGTCTTAAAAAATCAGAATGTATTTCCTACAGAACATCTAATAGTCAATGGAAGGAATCTCTCCACTGACATCAAGATGTTTTGTATCTCACTGTAACTCACTTAGTAGCACAAGCAGTACAAACAGATGAACGTATGAGTGTATTTGCGTATCTCCTTTACCCTCTGAAATGGTGAGTGGTTGAATTTTTATGCCTTTTGGCTTTTATGAGATTTCAAACTTCACCTTCCCCCTTCTATATCATCCATTTCCCCTTTTGATTTTTGTTTTTGTTTCAAAAACAAACACAGAACTTGCAGAACTCAATCGTTTATATTATTGGTATACAGCAAAAATACCATCCATTGAGCATTACATTGTAAGGCATTATTTCTTCCTAGACTACTCTTTATTTTATTTTTTGAAATCTGATGAATGTAAGCATTCTAAAACTAACCAGGGAACCAAGATGATACTTCAGAACACTTAAGTGCCTGAGCTTTCTAGCTCTTCTGTATTCTAAGTGGGAATCAGCTCTATCATGAGATTTGGCCCTGAGTCAACATATTCCCTGAATAAAACACCATGTATTTTTATGGTTAAATGAGATAAATTGAATATTTGCCACAAACTAGAGAAACTAGAGAAAAGCTCTTAGCCTTGTACAGTGTCAGTCCTTTACCTTGTTGCTTGACTGATAGACTCTTTCATGTTGCATTAAGTGAAGGAGAAATACTAACATGATCTTGTTGGAGTTAGGTCTAAGATGAATCAGTTTTCATGAACATTTTTCAGGTAAAAACACTTGTTTCTCACAATTGTAGGTATGAAAGCAGTAGTGGAATGATATTCTGTTACAGAATTGTTATTTTATTAGGTTATGCTGTTGCTGTAAATATTTCCTAATTATCTCTGAAAAAAAGAAATCTTAAAAACTGTAATTTGAGTGCTTTGCATAATTTATAAAAGCTGAATGTTTCCTAATTAGTTCTGTTATGTTAAAGATAGCACATCCTCATTTTTCCATGGCCCTGAGCAATGACCTTTACCCTCCTCATTTTTAACACTTTATTTTAGTTCAAAAACATGTGGTGACCTTCCTCATCTCAAATGATCTTTGGGAGACGTAATGCTTTAATGCTTTGGAAAATGTTACAAATCCCTGCTCCCATCTCCCTTCAAAAGTAAAGAAATGGGCTGCTTTATGCAGGAAGAGTAAAAGCCTGATTTATACAGATCCTCTGAAGAATGCTGGTGAAGCGCATTCCTTCAGTGTTTTCATAGAAACTGATGTGAGCTGCATTAGTAGAAGATGTGAAAATGGTGAGGTGGGGGAGAGAGAACTTCTATCAAAGGATTCTAAAATAACATTTTGCATCCTCGAGTAATTCCCAGCTCTCCGTGGCAACCATTCATTTCTTCCGAACAGCAGAAATTTGCAATATGAAAGTGGATTGGCTTGCTTTTCCCATGGGGCTCTGTATCTCTTCATCCACCGCCTAGGGTAAAAAGCAATGCATACGTTTACAATATAAATGTGATTTAATCGACCTCCCTGTCAGCGAGAAATGGCAAGCATATCAAACAAGCCCAAGATGTTAGGAAGAAAAAATCATAAATTATTCCAGTGATGAGTTTCTGAGCAGCATTTTGGACTACTAGATGATTCTATGTAAAGCTTTTCCTTGAAACAATAATTAAGATAATTCTGTGTGACAAGGAGAAAAATGTTCAGCTTCGTATGAAAAGTGCTTTATGTTTAGTAAGTTGAATGTTCCCTGTATTGATTAGAATTTCCCTTAGCTGCTGCAGTGCAAAGCTAAAACTAATTGAATGATTGCACCATCTTTATTTTCAAGTCCTTAGTTATAATATCCTATGCAAAATCAGTTGGCTTCCCAACAGGAAGATGATAGGTTCTGCCACGGATGGGTCACTATGCATATATATGTAAGGTTTTCAGTAGCAGTACTTTTTGAGCAGTGAATCTTACAGCTATGTGGAAAATGGAAAATTAGCGTTTTTGGCGTTTGTTTTTAAATTGATTGTTTTTAGACTGATTTCCACTGCTTGAAAGACATTTGAATTTTCCTGAGAAGAAAAAGAAAGGGGTTCTTCAGTGAGGAAGCACTCAGAGAATTATAATGGCAGCTAGTTATTCTAGAAATCCCCTTCCAGAGCTATGTCTCATTTGAAGGAACAAATACATGTTTTCATGGGAAAGTGTTGTGTTTTTTTGTTTGTTTGTTTTTTTGTTTTTAATTTTTATTTTTGTGGTTGAAACAGTTTCCTCTGCCAGTGATTACAATCAGTTTCTCCTCTGGGCCTCTCAATCCATCAAGAGATTTTTTTCTTTCACCAGATTGTCTGAATCTCTCTATGCTTTCTTGTTGTTGTTCAGTTGAGTTTTCAGAATCTTTTCTGAACTAAATCTGGACTAGTCTATGTATTACATCTGTGCGTATCAGAAAGATTCATGACTGGATTTTCAGGCTATATCCACTTCTCTCACTGATAATAATAATATATTATATAATAAATATTGTGCTATTGCAAGCATTTCTTCTCTATTAATATAGCACAGAAATAGGGGGTGGGAGTGAAAAGCTTCATTTAGGCTCATGTTCTTATGAAAAGAGATTGGTACTTTGTGTTGCCTTTCTTTGTGTTGCCTTTCTTTGTGTTACCTTTCTTAGTGTTGTTTGTTATTTTTACTATGTAAAACACTTCCTATTGACCTCTGTACTACAATGTAGTGCTTAATTTTTACTTTATTTATTTTGGACTTTTTGTTTATTCCATTGTTACATACTTAGAACTTTATTTGTATCTCTGTTGCCACTGGCTTCATATCTGCTTGTGATGGCAAAGGATTTGGTTAAAAATATGATCTAGTGGATTTTTCCAAGTCATTTTCTATACTTTCATGTTTTGACCTGGTGTAGTATGTTTCTTTCCAACACTTTTGACAGAATGTGTCATTTTTGAACTTTACACTTGGATTCTCAGCTCCAGTACACTTTGAATTACTGCTTCTCTTCCCTTCTTGTGAATAAATTATAGTTCTTACCTCGTAGAGGATTGTCATACTGTCTCCCTCACTGACCTCATGTTCTTAATTCACTTGAAAATTTCTTGTTATTTAGCTTAACCTCTTGTCTAGCTTTGCTTTCTTCCTCTGCAGTGCACTTTCTTTTTGTGCTGTTGGATCTTAAGTGTATAATCTTCCCAGTCTTACTTTCTACCTGATATTTTACCTCTTCAAGGCCTTTACAGCAACACTGATATCTCTAGTATCCTGGCTAGATTCCAGATTAAGTAATTAAATTCTGTCTTTCTAAATTCTCCTTATGATTTAAAGTGAATGTGATGGTCCCTCTCATCCTGACCTTTGCCTATTGTGTGGATCGCTAAGCAGTGCCTGCAATACAGCTTGCAGCTTTCCTGCCACATCTTTTTCTGACGTGTTTTAGGACAAAATGGAAATTTAAGATGCTACTTATCATTATTCTAATGTTTAATCCATGTGTTCGTTATGCTTTGCTTTTACTGGTGTACTGGTTCTTAGTCAGTGCTTTTCAATATCTTTTCAATGTTTCTATTACTCTATTTGTCCTGCAGGAACTTTTTGCTGTACTTTGAGTCTCTTGTCTAAAGTGTGTTTCTCCCATTTCTATTCTCATGTGGAATTGATCCTTCTTTATTTATTTATTTTTAGTTTTCATTTTCTTCCTCTCCCACCCTTATTCAAACACTCCTTCTGTAAATTAAAATCTTCCATTTCAAGTGAAATTATCTTTGTTCTCGTAGGACTATTCTCAGTGAGTGCAGTGTATACTGAATATATATCCCATTCATTTCAAGATCAGATGTGCTCGACACATTCCCCTGCTGTACATGCCTCAACAGAAAACTCAAACTGTCAGGGCAGTTTGTGGATCTGTGCCAAACTCCAAGTAGATATGAAATAAAGGTCCATTTGGGTTTTCGATCTGTACATAGAACTTAAATGTATACCACTGAAGATGTATGAGGAGATTGAAAATTTTGGATTTCTACAGCATCCCTGTTGCACAATACAGTGAATGGGATCCACATCACTTGTGTTCTTTCCCAGTACTATTCCAGATTACATGTCTTGGTGTGAGAATGGATGCTGCAATAATAGCTACTAGTGTAATTTTATCTAAACGACATGCAAAATGAATCTGACACTGATACTGTATGTTGCCACGAACTTACTGTGAAATATCAATTTATGTATATAACTTGCATGTAAGTTGCTCCAAGAGTAATGCCTCCAATTTATTTCCACGGAAACTACAACAAAGTGCACAATAACACTATTTGAAAGAGCAAATTCTCAGCTACAAAGCACTATTTTTCAACACCAATAGCTATGCATTTTTGCCAGAAATGAACAAGAGCCTGCATGCAGCACTTGTAAAAAATCCACCTCTGTGGAGGTGAGCTGCTGTCATCACTGCTGAAACACACCACCCACTGCTTCACTGTGTTAAAATCCATTGTTTGGTTTCTACAAAAGTTCAGCAAGAATCAATGAATGTAATTTATTTTTTTTTTTTTCCATGGAGGAATTCAATGACACACCTTTGTTTCATACACACTTCCATCAGACACCATTCTGCCAGGCTGCCCCTCTGCTGCCACCTGTCATGCAGCAACAAAATGTAAGGAAACACTGGTGGGAAGGTTCAACCTCCACTGCAGTACCACCAACACCCACCTCTAGCATAAAGGCCAACATAATAATATGAGACATTACTTTCAGAGCAGCTTGAGAGCTTGGCTGATACGATAATAAGTTCAGTTAGGTTTGGAGCAGTATATACCTCTGCAATATCAGAAAGAATTTGCATTCATCCTTACCAACCCACAACCCCATGAAACTCTAAAACCTAACAAATTTCTCCACAACTAAGTATATTTTCTGTGAAAAACAAGAATTTTGCATCATAGTGTGATGCAAAATACAGTAAATTCTGTAGAAATACTTAGATGGTTATTAATTGGCTTAAATACAAAACCATGCCTACTTTCATCTCCCAAAATACCATGTACAGGATAGTTTAGGGCTGTTACTATTTATTATGTTTCTCTTTAAATCAGTGTTTGTTACCCAGCTGTGGCCATTTGTATTTATTGTTTTGTTTCTTTTAAGCCTTCAGCTTTCCTTGGTTCAGAAGAAAATGACTATTTTAGTTCTTTATGTTAACGTCAGCAACATTGCAAAGTCTAATCTAGGGGCAGGATCACAAAGAGTATTCAAGAGCTGGGTATATAATTAAGGAAAAGCAATAATATATCTGTCATAACCATAGAAACAGTCTAGATAAACTATAGGTGTGAGAGTATTCCTGTGAACTTGATGCAGATCCGTGTGACAGTCAGTGTGTACACTGTGAGACTGATTCAGTGATAATAATTGAAGACTTACAGAGATGCAAAGCAGCATGGGGGAGAGCGCAGCAAGTGGAAATTAATACATAGTAGGAAGATACGTGTTTCTATTACTAATGGTATTATTCACATATTCAAATCTAGATGTAGATCCCTCTTCTGCTCAGCAAATTAGCTGTAGCCAACAGTAAAGTGTTTCCCCCACACGCCCCCACAATGTGGTACAGGCTGTGCTGTGAGAGTCATTCGTGGTGTTTTCTTTCATTTTTAGGAAAACCGTGTTAAAATGAGACAGAGTTTACAAATCAGCATTAAGTAGTAGGAAAACATTTTACTTGAATGACAAACACTGCATCGCTGATAAAGAATAGAGTTTGAAACCTGGTGCATTGTTGACATTGCTGTGAGCAGATGGACCATCAGTACATTCCCTGCCAAACCTCCCAAAACCCCACACACCAGACGTGGCAGCATGGCAGGAAATTTGAGAGCAAGTGGCAGCTTGCTGACTTCCCTCTGGCATTTGTTTTTAACTTCTGTGGATGTATACATTTCTTAATATACACGAGTGTCTCTATTTGTATACAAATATGAAAATGCAACCAGCAACAATGTCGTTGTTAGATGCCTGCCACTTGGTGATGTTATTGATGGATGTTGAATACCATGGCCAAAGTTCTGACTGCCACAGTGTTGACAGCATCTTCTGCCATGGGCACTGCATCTTCCAGGGCAGTGCTGAGCAGCAGACTGGGGCCCTGTGGGCTAGTTGCAGGGGGTGCTGTGTCTCCGCCATCTGGTTGGCAGCAGTCAGTTCTGAAAGCAGTGTGGTGCTTCTCTGCTGGTGGACTGTGGTGCTTGGAGGAGGATGTGGCTTGCTTACAGTGTCTGTAACAAAAAGTGAAAGGGACATTTCCACAGGTTATACTATGATAGAAAGCAAAACTGTGCTCCTTCACACATCACCACCCTCAAGTAGCTGTCATCTTCTTGCTGCAATCATATCAATGCTGTGTCAGGTTTTTCTTTATCATATATTTTCTTTCTAAATTCTACATGTAGCATAAAGTAGTGGTAGAAAATATTCCTTTCAGTAAGGATATTTCAAGCAGCAGCTTTCTACCAGATTAATATTTTTCACTTGTATAGTTACTTAAAGCTGTTAAGAACAGCAGGATTTCCAATGGCATTGGATAACCCTGATGAAAGAGGTCTTGAGTGTATGCCAGGCTCTGGCACTAAGAACTGCAGGGCTTAGAAATGATCCCATTAGACCTTTATTTTGCATGACATTTGGCTACCTGAGCCAATTCTAAATATCCTATTAGACAGTCTTGCACAGAGTCTTCTCCACTCACTCAAGCAATGACAACATTTTCTTTATAAATCTGATGTAAGTAAAAATGATTTTCTAGTCCTTACAATGTTGATATTCTTTCAAAAAAGTATCAACACTACTTTCTAGGAAAATCATGTAATAAGAATTTCTTAATTGTAAATGAAAACACATAATTTATGTGTTTAGGTATTTATATTACCTTTTTGCATGAACATGTTCATAGAGAAGCATATATTTTTAAGTGCATGTGTGTGCCTTTCTGAGAAACAGGTCATTTTCTCTGCTAGAAAACAGGACTCCACAGCTTGTGGGATGGCATTGCAAAGCATCATGCTTCAGGGCTTAAGCTACTCATTGTGTAGTGTTTTTTCCAAGAAACGATATCAGTACTGATCTTGATTTTGAAAAATTCTCTGGCAGGGCTGTTTTTTAAGATTCACAATTAGAACTAACATGTTTAAAGTTGTTCAACTTCACACTTTTCAGCCTCGTTGGTATATTAAATGTAGACATTAACCTCATAATATTAAGTAATGAAGTCTTGCATACAGATTTATTAGTTTGATATTATATTGTAACTTGCAGCACTGAAAAACAAGATTAAACGCAGTATGGTAAAATTCAGCAAACTGAACAAAATAGCCACCAACTTTTCTGATATATTCTACTAAATGCTTCACCTGCTAGAGGTTTCACTCTACCATAGAGAACTTCCATTCTAAGTGTGAAGACCCAACTGCTTGATTGTGCCCTGAATGTTCCTCCTGTGTGGAAGGGATACACTGCAGGGGCAGCAGCAAGACAGCATGTCTGCAGGAAGGAGTATGGGTTTAAATACTTTTTTCCTTTGTCAGTAACCAGCAACAACAGATGCAAAGTAATTATAAGATTACTTCAGGCTACCAAGTCTGTGATCAAAACCCTAGAATGTCGATAGAATGTTATCACTGAATTTGAAAACTGCTTTGTTTTTGAACATGATCCTACTTTCCTTATGGAACATGGCTTCTTTTGGTTTCAGATAGTGATTCAACTGACACTTCATCAATTCTTGAAAGAAAAGGGGTGTATCATCTGTATTATGAGTGAGGAATGATAATAGCCTCCCATGAGCAACCATCATTCTTTCAGTTCAGTGTCGATGTTATTGCAAGTCAAAGGATGTAGAATAATCATGTAGCACACATTTTTTCCCAAAACTTCTGTCCTGATAATTTGAAACCACCTAGAATATTTTAGTGATCAGTTTATTTTCTCCTAAATGATGACACATCTATATTCATAGGTTTAGTAGTACCAGTGCCACTTCCACCTGATTTTCCTCTATTCTCACTAGGGAACAGGTGTTAGCCCACATATGAAGCCAAATCATTACACCCATCCCTCTTCCAGAAACACCCAGAGCTTTCTTTGCAGAGCTCCAACAAATGCAAGAAGACACTTTGCTAGCTGGAGTAACGTCTGTGTCACTGTCAGTCACTAAAGATGCGGTTACCTGCAACTCCATGCATGCAAGCAGAGTATATTCTGCAGCCTCCTGCAGGAAGAAAACCTGTAGGGACTAAGGAAAGGTCTTTTTTCTTCTGAAATGTTGCTTTGGGTCTGTGACTTTGGGAGATGTCTTCCACGTTGGAGTAACACGTTTTTACATTTCGTGCATGATCTTGATGTATTTTGGAACTCCTACTCCTTTCTTTTTAAAATGATAACTGAAGGACAAAGGATTTTTTTGTTAAAGCTATTTGCATCTTAATCGCTATTTCATTCTGTATCTTATGTACCTCTCCCTACTTTTCTTACTTTTCTCCCTTCCTTGTTATATTATCATCAAACTTTGCATGAAGCTTTTACTCTTTGAATTGCTTTCTTTCATTAATAGGGGAGAGTCCTGAAAACAAGTCTTCAGATCCACAGGCACTTAACTCACTTCTAGGCTCCTATGACTGTTAGACACTCTACTCAAATAAGGGGAAACTACAACTGAAAGGAAAAATTCCCCTTAGTGACTTCCAGAGGAAATGGGCCATTGAAAGGGCAAAGCTGAGATAGTGCATCTCTCAGTAATCCAGCCAAGAGATTAATAGGTAAGATAAAAATAGAAAAATATAATTATTCTAACTTCATTTCCTCCCTTAGAAAATAAATGAGCAGGCAGGACCCTCACAACTCTGATTCCTAGGTTTACATCTCCCTATCAGATTTCCATCTTGAAGCACATGGCAACCTTAGTTGTAAAACTAAGAATGGAGAATAGTGTATTTGATGACTTACTGAAGTCCTTTTTGTCTGTTTATGTGGAAGTTTCCTTGCAGATGACAGTTTCTTTCAGCTTTACGTATTGTTCAAATATACTCAACTCTTTACTTTTCTTTTTCTTTCTTTCTTTTTTTTTCCCCTTAACATGTCAATGAACTTGCAAGCAGCTTTTCAGGTATGAAGCAGTAACATAACAACTGGCCCCCTTAGCCATGTGGCAGAGTTTGTGTTTCCCAGCTGGCTGAACATAACCTTTACACTGAGGAAATGTAGGCAAAGCTCTTTGATTTTTATAGGGAAAGGCAGCATTTAGTTTGAAATTCCCTGTAATTCTTTAATCTTTTTCCTTTCTGGATCATAGAGGCATTGTATGAGGTGTCATTCTTATTAGGTAAAAGGCTAATGTAAGATTTACTGGCTGTGGGTAGAGTTCAGATTTAAATTTCCTCTGTCACATTCATCCAGAGTAATTGCCTGTAGTTTACAGACCTAACAGAAAAGGGCACTGTCAGACCCCTATCTGCTGCTTTTAATTACTTTCATAGTGGGACTACAGAAAATGCAGTATTTTGGTTTTTTTTCAGTCCATTTTCCTTTGCTGTGTCAAGCAATACGTCATCTCACACCAAATCTTCAGCTCTTGTGGTACAAAGTTTTTATGAGCTAAGTAACGGTGAGAAGGAGAAAGATTATTAGAATTTGTAAAACCAAAATTCTTTGCAGGGAATGTGATGGCAAGGCCCCCTGAGCCTGCTGTTCAGCTTGACATGTGTGTGAAGAGGCAGATCTCAACTCAGTTTCCCTGTTTAAGGGAAGAAGAATAACTTCTGTATCCCGTACTCAGGGAATAGTGCTCAGAAAGGAACTGTATGTGATAACTTTTTCTCAAAGTAAATTATTGGGGTTTCTTTGGAGGCTTTGTGGACATTGGTGCCTCAGAGGTGCAAATTAAAAGGTGAGGGTAACAGATAACATCTGAGGGTAGCAGATAACATCCTTTAACATTTACAAGTAAAGTGTAATGCAAGACTTGGCAATTCTTTCTCTAAATCTCTCTTCTCTCTCTCTTTTTTTTTTCCTACACATGATTTTGAGTTATCTGTCTGTGCAGAATTGTTTTTATGTATAGAAAACAAACTAACTGCCTTGTACTTGTCATACTGACATTATTTTGGCCATTCTTTCTTTGCTCAGCATGAAAGTTGTAAAATTATGCCCTCCAGAACTTATGCATCACCTTAAGAGTTCTTAGCTGATTAGACAGATTCCTGTTTTAGGAAGGTATGCCTTCTAGCAGAGAGATCTTCAGTGCCCATCTGTTCTGCACTTACTGTTGAGGTGAAGAAATTTGCGCTACCATGCCAGGATATATTACTTCAATTAATGTGGGAAAAATTAGTTTTGTTGATTCTTTTTTTATTTTTTTTTACTTACACCTTCTGATTTTCCTTAGAAAAGCAGTTGTTACCATAGTAACAGCCACATTACATGGTTCTATACTTATGATACCTCTGAGATAGACCACAACAAAATATACTTTTCAATTTGTCATGTAAATATCCTGTACTTGTTACTGACAAAAATCTTATTTTCAGCAAAGCAAGACAGTGGTTTGAGGTTTCTAAGCTGTGGTTAATTTGTTTATGTTCTATTTTTCTATCCATCCCTAATTTATTACAGGGGGTGCTTATATTTCTACTTATTAAGGTGCCTGACACTTCCCATTATAGGCTTTTGTCTTCAGCAGCGTACAGCTTTTTCCAAACATAAACTGTTTATACCAATGGTTTCTACTCAGGGACTCTGCTCTCATTTTGTAATATCTCAGCCAAAACTGTGCAGCCATTTCTGAGAATTGTTGTGTGTTTTTTTTTTTTCCTAGGATCAGTGGATCTTTTTGAATACTTCTGTCCCATCTGGACATAAGAGTTTATATAGGTTGTTCCTTTTATATAATCACCAAAATCTGAAATTTTACCAAAGTATACAAATCTGTAATTCCTCTGTATCTTTGCTGTCAATTCCTGACTTTTGTCTGTTTGTGAGAATTCTTAATGATATGCTTCAGATACATACAACTATTAAGTGCATATGTACACACACACACACTGATTGTAGATATGCACTTATTACATGGGAACCAGTTGCTGTCTGGAGAGTGACAGGTATAACACTACTATTCTACCTGTGTCAGAGGAGTAAGAGATCAGATACAGATATTATAATAAACAGAGAATGAAGATAAAACAGAACTCTAGCCCTTGTCGGTGGCACAAGACCATGAAGAATCTGAAGTGATTGCGACCTCAGTAATCAGATCATGTTAATTTGCAGCCTCTTCGGAAGCTGCAATTAATGCCTCAAAGATTTCCTAATGATCTTAAAAATGATGGACACTTGGTTGCTGCAGTAGTATGCTGTATTGTGATTCATTCCCCATGGAGAATGTACTGAGGTCAGTGCTATTCAGTGCATGCAGAATTGCATTTACAGTCCTTGGTCTGACTCTCCACAGTTTTTTCTTTTGATATTTTAGTGCATCAGTATTATGCTTCGTTTTCTGTATTTTATTATTTATTTATTTATTTATTTATTTATTTATTGTACTGTGTGCTACGTGGGAGTGTTACTGTGCTAAAAAATGACTCTGTGTCAAGGTACCTGATTTAACTTTGGAGGGTTGGTATGGCTTTTTTTTTTCCTTGGTACACTGTTGCTATTTGGCACAGTCAGTTTGACTGAGACACTGCACAGAAATAGATCCTGACACCTGAATTATCTCTTCCCTAGCTAGCCTAGGATATTGTGTTGTGTCATGTAGATCTAAGTTGTGTATCATTTAACTTCAGGATGCACTTTTCTTTTAGCATCTGGAACTGTCAGAAATCTGACTCTAAAGCCCTGTCGAGTCCTTGTGTAACTTTACCTCTTGCTGTTTTCTGAAGAGAACAAACATGGAATTACGAAGGTTGTATTATTTAGTACAGAAGGAAGAAGAGAAGTGCCATCTCCTGTGGCCTCTGTAGTGCTTCTTTCCTGACTGCTACTTTGATTTGCCACAGGGCAGCCTCCTTCAGTCTCCTCCTGGTGTGAATACAGCTAGTGCTTTGTCGTTTTCCTTGCTAGTGCAGATCTGAAGTGCTTGGTTTGTAGAATGGAACTGCCATCCCAAAGTTGGCAGGCAGAAAACAAATCAAACTCAGTAATGCAAGCAAGATCCCAGTAATTCATGAATCTCTTGAAGCACTAAAGATAGCAAAAGTCATATTTGTAGGTGGGCATAGGCTATGTTATACTGTCACTATAACAGTTTATTTTGACAAACTAGCAGATCTGTGGTTTTTTCCTTGATGTTTTGATATCTCTCTAACTCTGGAGTTATTGATAGGGCTGTGTGCAGTGGCAGGTTTGCCATGGGAGATTGTCAGAGC
This sequence comes from Oreortyx pictus, assembly GCA_036925125.1. Lineage (NCBI taxonomy): Eukaryota > Metazoa > Chordata > Aves > Galliformes > Odontophoridae > Oreortyx > Oreortyx pictus. Next base: position 13,582,327 of record JAUPFR010000008.1, on the reverse strand, counting down.
ACAGGAGCGAGGACACAGACGGGCGCGTAACTGTGAGAGTTGTCATTTGCTGTTCCTCAAGTAAAGACTCAGGGAAGTTATTACAGGAAAACAGCACGCAGCATCCAATTCACAGGACCATGAATTTATCTATTTTTTTTCTTCCTTGCAATTCTCTATTTAAGAAGTGGTAAGCAGAATATTGAACATAAGCAGAGTAGTGCAGTAAAATAAACTGCTGTGCAAGATCCGTCAGTCAGCATGGGGTTTGAGACTGAAAACCTATGTGGAGGTAGCTGAATGTGGGCAGAGATTTTTTTGCAGTGGATGCTTATGTGGAAGAAAGCCTTGTAGTAAGGAGCTGCAAATGAAGGAATAATCTCTCTATTCATTTACTTATCCTTCCAGCATTCTTGGAATCTATGTATTGTCTTTTCCTCCTAACATTCTATTTAGTTCCATACAACAAGGAATACCAGAGGCCTGAAGCTGAAGCAGGAGAAATAAGTGTAGATGTAAACTTCTAGAAATGAGAGCAATTAATCAGGGGAACAGCAGTACCTACAACTAGTTAGTTGTCTCACTGGATGTGTTTTTAGAAGATACACTTAACACAGCTTAATGCAGAGTTGACTAGATTAGAAAGTCAACACACAAGATGAAAGACTTTGTTAGAGAAGGATCTCTAACTCTCATTTCTCTTTGTTAATTGCTTTGTGTTCCTTAACTGACATTTATTTTAATTTTGCCTAATGTCAATGCTTTCAGAGAAAACTATCTGATATGTATATAAATCCAATATTCCTGGGTGTTAATAGCTAATTTAGAGTCATGACTTCATATTACTTAGGGGCTAACTGTGTGACATAGCTATGTTACTAAAGCCATGGTACATCAAGAGTGCAGACTGAAGGATTTACTGGAGTACAGTTTCTCTATTTTTCTGCTTAAGCATGTGTTTTCTTTGAAAAGCAATGATGTGTACCTAGATATAGTTTGCATGTGTAGCTGAGATGTGGTGAGTATTCTCAGCAACACCTGGGAGCCAGCAAGTGTTCCCTTTGGTGCCACAGTTTGGACTTGCCTCTTACAAAAGGCTTTTTGAAAGCATTAGATGTCATTGCTCGGGAGTTGACATAGGACTAATGGAATCTTTACAGTATTAACAGTATGTACTTAATTGCTACAAGAAAACAACACGGATCCCTTTGCTATAGGATGCATGCGCTGTCTGAGTATTTCATCCAGATTATTTCATTCTATCAGAATGAATACAGTAGAGGAAAGAACAGCACACCTTAAAGAATGATAAAGAGTGATGTACAGATATAGAACAGGCTTCCTGTAAGGAGAGAAAAGGTCCTTTAGCTTAGAAAGAAATGACAGAATGGAGACAGAATGTCTTGAAGAAATTGAGATGATGGTTAGGGAATCATGCACTAATTCTCTCTGTATAAGAATCAAAGGGACACAGGTTTCGCATAAGCAAAATGAGTTCTTGATTTTTTTTTTTTTACTTTACTTTTCATGTAGTGCTCAAGAATTACATTGTGTGACTCAATAATGCATATGTGATGGCACAGATGCCTAAATTATTTGAAGAAAGGTTCATGTCTAGGTATTAAATATAAAAGTCTGGATGGATTACCCAGATAACAAAATCCCTGAGTTACTAGCCTCTGAAAAGTTTTAGGATATGCAGGGGAAATCAAATTCTGCTTTGAGGAATTTTCATGGGAATTCACTGATGTTCGATGCTTGGTTTGCAGAATGATAGTGCTAATGTTTTAGCTTATTTTAACTCTGTTTGCTTCCAGCAGTGTTGCTGCAGTTCGAAAGCATAATCATGCTTTATTTCAAGGAAAGTCAGAAATGTAAGGACAGGAGAAACACAAAGTAGCCAAGCAAAGAGAAATGATGCAGGAAATGTTTTGTACTCTGTACTACATCTCACCAGTCATCCCTCACTAGGGCAAAGCAAAGTTGCAGTTTGAGGTGGTGAAAGGAGTTTCTTCCTCTTCTCTTAGAGCTTCAATGCAACATAAATCCTTATTGTGTTTGTTCATCTGTGGGGAAAAAACATGTGCCGTAATTTCTATGATTCCCAGCATAAAACCGAAAACACTGTAACGCAAATATTTGAAAGGAAACATAAGGCAAAGACTGAATGCTTATTTTTCTCTGAGAAAAACAATGAGCCATTTTTTCTATGTGGAACGAAGATAGGTTCTAAATCATATTGTAGCTAAAGACCTGTACTCATTCATTGGCATATTATTCTTACTGCATACAGTAATTTTAAAGATTCTGTGTTTCCAAATACCCTGTGGAGTACCTTCCTGAGTATGTATGTTTCTTATGCTAAACTCCAGGGTAATTTATAATCTCTTCTAAAGTAGAATTAGAAGAAAAAAAAAAAAAACACATTTGTAGAAATTACAACATTAGTTGTAATTAGTAGAAAAAAACAACACTGACTTTTAGGAAATACGAGGGCTTTAAAGATTTTCTTTTTTGATGATTTTGTGCATTATCCAACATCTACCGATCTGTTACACTATAAAGAGACAAACCTGTGGCATTTTTCATTTCATAGTTAAGGAAATTAAGTGAAGTGGTGTATCAGTGGTGCTTAGGCAGTCAATAGTAGGAATAAACCCAATTCTGATGCCATCAGCCCTGGATCTTAATATATTGCTGAATGAGAAGTTTAATGCAACCTTAGTTTCTAAAATATTCCTTAGCACAATGGATGTTTCTAATACAACTTATACTGCAGATCACTTGCAGTATTCATGAGCAAGTGAATAATTTCATCCTAAGAATAGCACCTCAAATGCCAGCTGCTGGCAATGCCTCACCTCTCATTGGCCCACCTTCACAAAGGCAACAAGTCTCACCTTGCTAGGTTTTAATGACAGCTACAAATAAACAAAATGAAAATGATCAGTGGTGTGAAACACAGTAATGGTCACTGTCTCTGCAATCAATAGTAACATGCATTGTCTTTATTATTATTATCATACATAAAAACTCAATGAAAAAATATGTTATACTATTTCACTTGGTGATTTTTCTTCTAGGTTTAGATTTAAAAATGAAGGAAGCAGCACATGGCTGGAATTTTTCTTATTCTTTGAAAAACCAAATACAACAAACAAAATTCCACCCCAAATTACTTTCTGAAGAAGCCCTTCAAACTGACAGCCATCTTACTTCCTTTGTGTTTTCTTCCCAAAGTGACAAATCCTGTTCTGTGTAGCTACTAGAATTTCTTCAGTATACAGTGTGCTAGAAATCTGTATGGAGCTGGGGAACAATGCAGAGTGAAGCACTTCAGACAGTAAGTGGTGTTCCTGTGGTTATTACTTGGAGAGCTGTTTTTTCACAGAGTGGAAAGAAGCAGTTCATCCAAAATCTCCATCATCACAGGGCTGGCAAAGCCAGCTCTAAGGATAAGTAGTATTTTAACATAAGCAGAGCTATTTTATGCCCATTTTATGGTCAGAAAGAATACATGAGGTTGTTGTTCAGCAGTTCTGACTGATGGCTATTCAGTGGCAGGAACTGGGTAGCTGTTGGCTCACTGTGGGCTCTTTCTCTACATTTTGTTGCTGCTTCTCCTTATTTGCACAAGTTATATTAAAAATATCTGCTTTCTGTGAAAGTAGTTTCTATAGCTGTATCAGGAACACCATTACTCACTACTGGAAAGTGACCTCCACAGTTGTAAACAGCAGGTCAGGTCTTCTTGAGACTGTCTTTATTAAGTAGATCTTGGTTCCCTTCCACCCCCCCCCCCCCCCCCCAAAATGCGGAACTGAGCTTTTGCCAAAAGATACAATTAACTTCTCAGACAGAATTTGATTGTCCTAGCTGCATCTGCCAAGAATATTGCCCTGCTGTGTTCTTGTATGTATTTACAAAGTACTTGTCTAGGAAAACTTCTACTTAATTTTTCAAAGTAACAGCCAGAGGATTTTAGGTGAAGCCAGTGGGACTGTTGCTTTCTCAGGTAATAAAACACTGAAAATACTACAGCTACAAAATATAATTAGGTATCTCCAAACAGCACAGCCTATATTTGATTACGTGCAGGTAAAGATAATGCACAATCATGAATGTTATGTCATGCTGCCATCAGGACAACAAGCTGATGTCAATTGTCACAGTGTTTCCAGAGACTTTAATACAGTACTTCTATGTTTACTGGAGAAGAGTTGTACCTTTTTCTAATTTAGTATTAAGCCCATAACATTGCTCAATAAAAGACTGTCAAATTTGATAGCAATATTTTTATTATTTATTACTCTTTTTCAGTTCTGATAGCACTGAAATTCTGTTCAGAATCACAGTTTTATACTAATAGATCTTCCAAACTTAAAAATGAGTGCAGGATTTGACCTTCACTGCAGTTATGAGTATTGTATCTCAGATGACTTAAAAGAAATCTGCTCTAAGTTTGTAGTTATGTCTAGACAGCTGTTAATATCTCTTTCCACTTGAGATTTTTGAGTGTGTGGAAAAATTGAATGATAAATTGTTGAACTCCTTCAAGAGGTAATAGTGGTGCAGTGTGTGTCAATTTGCTGTTACCACTGTTTCAGTTGCACCTCATATAATACACTTTCCTTCACTAGTTCACTCCATGCTTTTTCTGTAGTTGCATGCTACTCAAACATATCCACTATTCTTTCCTTTTTAACTCCCGCTTTGCAAATAGTAAGAAGACTAATACTATTAATTTTCTTATTGCATGTAGGATATTGCTGGAAATGAATTTGCTTACCTTCAGCAAACTTGCTGAGGGCTTAGCATTCCCTTTCCTTAGACACCAGGCTGCAGTAAAGTGATATGGGACCACAGAGAAACTTTTCTAGAAAGAGAGATGTGTAAAGAAAAGCACCAGAACTAGGTGCTGATAGCTCAATTACCTGCAAGTATCTTTCTACAAGCAAGTACAACTGTTTTAGCACACTATCAGAGGAAATGAGCAACAAAACCAAAACTCTCTAGAAATCCTGGGCTGTTGCCATCTGCACATAATAGCTGATTGTAAAGTGTAAAGTGAGAAATATCTGTTTGCTGACATCTTTTGTTGCTTTACAGTGTGTTCCCATTATATCCATCAAATTAATCTTCTTTCTTCAAAGTAAAACAAATATACCTTCCAGAAAACAAGCTGTGGGGTCTGAACTGAGTCACGCTATCATAAGGTGGAGAGGTCAGAAAGTCCCTAATTTTTTGAACAGCCTAAAATCCTTTGATGTTTCTGAAAATATTTTAAAAGTTATGTGTTCCTGGAAGTGTACTTCTCTTCTGTTATCTGAAGAGTGTGCTGTCAAACCCAAGGACCAGAGAAAACAGTTTGCAAATGAGCCAGAGTATAAAGGCTGTTACCGTACCTGACCTACAGCCAGAATTTTTCCCCTAAATAAGAGTAAACTTATGATGAGATGTTTAGAAGTGATGGATTGAAAGCTGTAAACAGATGAGCTCAGCCTATTTTTAAAAGAATAGTGTCTGCTAGAAAACTGTGATCCACTGCCACTACTGCCTGAACAGAGATTTTGAAGTGATGCTTCCCTGCTGAATGAAAGATCGAAAGCAGGGCAGAAATACTGATGATCAAGTGTCAAGAGCCTTGAGTTTGAAGAGAAGCAGTTGCAACTACCTTAGGCTAAGTAAAGTCTAACATCTCCCACTGAGTACCTTATTTCTTTATGGACGATTTTGGCTGAAATGTGTTGGAGGAAAGTATAGTTAGGATTTTTTGCCACTTTTTGTGGGACTAGCCTGGAAAATACATTGCACAAGAATAGACTGAGTTTCTCAGTTCCTCTATGCGTTTCTCTTTATATCTACTTTTTTTTTACTAAAAACACCTCCTTGTTTTGGGGTATCAAAGTAAGAACAGCAGCTGATCAGATACTATTTACAAGAAAGAAAAAAAAAACCAACACAACAAAAACACAGAAAAAAACCCAACAACACAATGTATTGTGAAAGCAATATCCCTGGCTTGTACCCTGAAGGCAAAAACAGGCAATTTACGTGACTTCTTATTTCCCAGCTATGTACCAACATTAATATCAAAAACCTGGTTAGGATATCTTTCCATCAAGAAAGATACGGGAAGGAAACCTCCATTCTCACTAAGTGGAATTGTCTCTTTCTTACACAAAGTGAGACCCAAGCAAAGTGGCCTCTTCTATGCACTGGGTGTGTAATTTTTAAGTTAAAGGATTTCAGTGTCAGAGATATTAAAAACCAAATCATACCAAACCTCTCCATCTTTTTACTACTAGGAACTGCTTATAATATTTTAAATTCAGATGCATGCATCACTGAACCCTGAATTTGAATTTCAACAATTCTTTTTAAAGCTATCTAGTCTGAAGTGTCTCCATAACATCGCAGAATGTATCTAGGAATCACATACTTAAAATTGTAACTTTGCAGCCTCAACTGCAACTGAGTTGCAGCTTGAATAATTGTCTACTAGCTCCTTCCCGACATTGCAGGCAGATTACACTGGCTCGCTAAGAGCAAGTTTTATTCAGAAATGGTTATTATTAATTCTTATTTTCAGTAGCACTTGACATATGACTATTATGAACAACATTTTTATCATACTTGCTTTGGGGCTCCCTTGTGTAGGACAAAACGGTCCCACATTTTTAAGTCATCTTACAATCCAACTCTGATGGCAGTAGCCAAACTGTGATGTTAGTAGGGGCATGGGGTAATGGTAACATTCAGCCTGTTGAATTTTCTTAACTGCCCCCAGTTACAATTTGCTGTAACAATGAATGGAGACAAAGGAATAGCTTTTCAAAAACTGCTCCCAGATTGCAGAAAGTACAATGAGTTTTTTGCTTTGATCCTTTTTCCCTGACCAACAGAGCTTTTGAGAGAGAGGATGGTAGCTGGAACAGTGCTCAGGACATGGCAGTGATTAGTGACTAGAGACAGTATATTTGAATATGTAGGTAGGTTAAGTAAGGAATACAACTCTAAATTACTTTGGAGCTCTCCTCACAGCTGCAGCCAGCACCCAAAATGGCTATGATCCAGAATAGGGCTGTAACGGTAAAATTCCCCCTTCTGATGGCCTTTCCCAGCTTCTGCAAAAGACTGGGAGCAGAGATCAGATACTCCGCCATCTTTTTCTTCTCAGATCGCTGAATAAGATATGAAATCAGTGGCATCTGGTTCATTTTCCTTCTACCTCTTAGACACAGTTGTTACCAGTACATGGCCATATTTTTCTGAGTGTGAGGATCAGCAAGTGCATGAAGCAGAGAATGGATGAGTAGGAGAGGGATTGAAGAATGGGGAAAGAAGAGGGAAGAGTTATTAGAATCACTTCCCTTGTTTCAGTATGCTCTTCCCTCTTCAGAACAATGCAGAATAGGAAAGGATCTCTGAACCTATAACATGTCCAGCTGCTTCAGGCAGCATGAGCTGCTGCTCTACTCGTAGCAGCTTTTGTCAACACTGCTCCTTAGAGGTTCCATGCTTCTCAGGAAATCACTTTCAGTGCGACACCATTTTTGTCTGGAAGATTTTTCCTAGTGTACATGAGCAAATTTTACATTATTGATTGCTTTTTGCATCTGAGGCTTGTTCCTTCCTGTCCTAGCCAATATGATTATAGAAAATAGATCATGTTTTTTTTTTTTTTGTTTTGTTTTGTTATGATTTTACTTTAGACTATGTTTATGCTTCAGATTACTTCTCTGTGAATAATCCTCCCTACACAGACTTTTGATTTTTCTTTCTTTTTTTTTTTTTTAACTCTTTCTGCATAGGTCTCACTTTCTTCACTTGTTTCCTCAACACTCTTACCAAATAGTATACCTGTTTCTTAAGATGTGGCTCTCAAGCTATGACATCTTCTTCATCTGCTATGTACGAGCGCAGTTTGAACTTTCTGACAGCTTTTTCAAAGATGTGTCTGATCCACAGTGATTCAGAATTGTATCATAATTGTTCAGTATGTCTACAACTAGATGTTGCCTGAATAATATTCTCCGCACCATCATTTTTATAATTCCTGACAGTGTAAGTGTAAATGCTGCCATATCTAAGACAGGCACATAGACAACCCTAGCTGATACACTTTGATAGAATTTACTTTCACTCGATGCAGGGGTTTAACCAGCTAAGAACATGTATTTTCTTCTTCTTTTCCTTTGTTTCCTTTTTTTTCTTTTTCTCATCAGTATTTCCTAAACCCATTTGTAAGAAGTGGCACTGAAAGTACTTCTAAGACAAGGTGCATTATTCACAGTGTTGTCAATAAATTTTAGGTCTTTTTCTGTAACCAGAAAAGGTATTAAGACTGGCTTGTGCTCACTGCTACTAAATTCTTTTTTTTATATATAACAATAAATAGTTTGTTTCATTATTTGTTCCAGTGACATTCTAAGAACCAAAGCTAAATTAACTAACCTTCCTGAACCTCTCTGCAGCTTGTACTGGCTCTGTGATTGCTTCAGCCCATACCCAAATACAGATTTCATCTTGGCCATCTACCCTGAGATCATACTTTAGAGAATACTATTTATGTTATTGTCTCTAGTATTAGTTATCTTTAGTCTAAGAGAGCTTATCAAACAGATTTAATATAGTCATATACCATGGAAAACAGGAAGATATTCTCTTGTGTTATCTAAGCAGTTAGTATCATACTAATGATAGTAACTATAATTAGTATTATATAGTACAATTATTAATTAGAGGTTAACTATCAAAACTGGCACCACTTTAAAAAAGAGATAGTGTTTTCCATAATTTTTATTTGATGTCTTCCTTATTTGAATGTAATTTATTTCTGCACTTTATTGCACTGTAAAAGCACAGTGATCAGCTATCATTTACTTTTTAGTTCTCATGAAGTGATAGAGTTCTGTAATTCATCAAAATACAAAACTCATTTTTATTATACTATTTATAGATTGTCTTTCTATACAACTGATGCCAAGAGCATTTGAATTTTCTCAAACATCTAAAGATCCATTGTGTACTTTGTTTTAGATGCTGTAATTTTAACAACATCTAATATTGTTTCCAAATTTTCAGTAGGTTATGATTTTTACAATGAATATCACTATCACTGTTCATGTTTTACATCAAGATAAACTGAGGTAGAGGCGGTTACAATAAGCAGGAAACATGGACCTCTTGTCTATGGATAGCTATTGTATTCTCCTGCATCACTGTCCACAAGTCTGTCCTTTGGAGCTCACTGACTCCTTTGAGGTTATTCAGTGGTTAAAATGAAAACAGTGTAAACATCTTAACACTGGGAACTAAATACTGAAAAGTAGTTTCTGTTGCTCTTAGTTGGTGGCTTTGAAACAGCATACGAAATAATCATTATCCTTCTGTCAGACAGTCTTGGATAGAGAAAATCAAAGCTTTTGCGGAGGTGTCTTTATTTGTGTGATTTCCATCTATGTCTTCCCTTTCTCCTGAGTTTCAAGAACACAAATCAGTGAATTGGTTGTTGCTAATCAGCCTTAAGATTGATATTCAGAGCAAGGGGAGAAAGAATGCTGTGTTTAAAATATTTTCTCATATAGTATTTACATGCTTGTTCTAATGACAAGGGCCTTGCAGTAATTTGTCCCAGTTAGCAGGAGAACCACAAAGCCACAGAAAATGTCATAGCTGTGTATGATGATAAATGTTAGCAGAAAAAGTTATAGATGTGTGACAGACTGGCTGCATCAGTTCAGACTAAAAGGTTTATTGATATTGTCCAAGGCTGTGCTGGCTTTGTGACTGGTAAATGGGCAAATAATAAAATCCTGAAGCGATGGAACAAAAAGGGAATGTTAGAGATCATGATTATATAAGCTGAGGAAGGATGGATTGTCCTCTCCCTTGTGCCACTGTTTTCCTGTCTTATTTTACTATTTTCCCTTCTATTATTCCCCTTCTTCTTCCCATTTTTTTAAATTAAGTTTATTTTATTTTAGATAGCATGCAAAGCTTTGCCTTTTGCAACAGTTATGAATTTCTTATCAGAAAGAAGTTTCAGGCTATGTTCAAGTTTCAGCATAGAGATAAAAGCTAGTATATATATATAAATTTCTGCAAAGCTGGTTAAAAACAGGTAAGTTCAGATTTTATGTTTCACTTCATCCTAGTTAATTTTATTTCCTTATAAATCAGAATTTTCCTCATCTTCAGATGATGTTTTTACAAAAAGTCTTGTTCTCATTCATCTATTGGCCTTCCTTTGCCCACTGATTCTATCTAAGCCACCAGACTGACTAGGTGTAATCTGTCACTGGTAAAGCCACACTGGCTGCCTTGGATCACCTCCTCATCTTGCATGTGCCTTAACTCAGCTTCAAGGAGGATCTGCTCCGTGATCTTCCCAGGCACAGAACTGAGGCTCACCAGCCTGTATTTTCCTGGGTCTTACTTTCTCCCTTTCCTGAATATAGGAGCTATGTTTTCCTTTTTCAGGTCACTGGGACTTTGCTTGACAGCAGAGAGTTTTCAAAAATGGTGGAGAATGGCTTGGCAATCATATCTACCAGTTCCTTTGGAACATTGGGGTGAATGTCTTCTGGCTCCACATACTTGTACTCATGAAGAGGTCTTGTACTTGCTCTAATTTTACAGTGAGAGGAATTTTGCTTTACTGACACACATCTAGAGGTTCAGGGAGTACATAGGAAATGTGGGAACTCTGCCAATGAAGACCAAGGCGAAGAACTCATTGAGTACCTTATCCTTCTCCATATCTTCTGAAGCCAGTTCTCCCTTTCCCAGCCATGCCTGTTTCCTGCCTCCTCTACTTGATTTCTTACATTGGGAGGTGGAGAGCTCTTGTGTCCTTAAGGAGTTTCCAGCTCTATTCTGTTCTGATGATACCTAAGGACAGTTTTCCAGGCGACTCCATCCATTAACTTCTTAAACAGATGAAAGTTAACTCTACTGAAGTTCAGGGTCCTGACTCTGCTCTTTGTCAGATCCATATTCCTCAGTTTCACAACCAGTCAGGGTATGAACCACTACATTTGGTATATCAGTAAAAGTTACAAAGAACAAGGTGATGCCATTGCTCTTCAAGACATAAACTACATCAGTTATTCCGCAGTCACATGGAAAAAAAAATGTTTTGTAATACAATGCAAAACACAAAGTATCCTACTTTTCTTCCAGGTGGTTTTTGTTCCCCTCTTGATTGAGCTAGAAGCCATTGGATTCTTTACAGTTTGACTGTCTTCCCAAACTGTCTTAAATTATTGTTTATTACAGAGATCTTTGTCACCTAACTTGTAAGCTCGCTACTGCTTATACATCTTAGCATATGTTTAATGATCTTCTATTAAAAAATATCAAGGTGTGTGCCTGATCCAAAATGTCTAAATAAATTAATATATACATTTGTTGCCCCTACTCTTTTATGTTGATCTTTATAGCCGTTCTTGTGCTACTTCAACTCTGCTGATTTGAAAGTGCTTGCAAGGAATGTAATTCCTTGTGTGTTAATGGTTTCTGTTTGCACCTCAGTGACGCTGTGTAAATCTGTGAGCAACAGAAGGTCTGAACTTCTTCTCATAATTTTTATTCCTACATAGAGAAATTAAGCAAGGAATCTGATTCCCTTGGATGGCTACCAGGATGGGTCTGAAAACTCAGAACTAGATGGCAAAAGGTGGAAGGTGCTATTTACCACCAAAGTTTTTCTGTACCCTGTTTAGTCATCTGCTGGAAACTATAGCTCCCTTGTTAGCCTTGCACATATTTGGAGGAAAGCACAAGAAAATGGTTAAAATGTCAAAACTGTAAATAATTGTTATAAATTTAAAAGTGGCAAGGTGGAAGAAACTGCCATTTTCCTTGTAAAATAGTGTAAGACTACTGTTAGTTAAGTATACATAGTTGAACAAGTCATTTCATTTTAATCCCATTTCTTGTATGTATATACACATACTTTCAAAAACACTTTGGCTTAATTGACTTAATTTCACACAGGCATATCCTGGGAAAGGAGCACTGTAACCTTTAAGGAAGACCATTTATATTGTCAAGATTTTTGTAGCCTACTACTATTAGTATCCATTAAAAATTTTTAGCAGATTCCTCTGTCAACAACATGCTAAGTCACCAGGCTGCAACAAGGATGGAGCAGAGACAAAGACAAGGAGATTAAGTAGGTCAGGGGTATTAGTCATATGTCTCACTCTTTTCTAAGAGTGTATTCTGTATGACTATTAGTAAGATGAATCAGCAGTAAGATGATGACGTGTGGTAACTGCAAACATGCATAAGATAGTTTCACTGAAAGGTAAGTGGTGATAATGCACATTATTGTGTGATACTCTTCAGGCAGAGATTCCTATGTTTTTCTTTTTTTTCTTTTTTTTTTTTTTTCCCAGAGATTACTCTTAAGAGAGTTATTTACTATGTTATACAGACCATTAATAATGCTAGTAAAGAAGATGGATTGCTGGAAAAGAAAATAGTTAACAAGAAGAAGCATCAGAAGATAAGAATGAATTTCTGGAAATAAGGGGAATGAAGGAGTGAATGTTTTGTTATAGAAATAGAAAGAGAATCCTTAAGACTCAATCATTAAATGATGAGTGTAGGAAGGGGAAAGAATGAGTAACAAAAACTGGGGCAGAGAGTGTAAGTTTTGTTTCTTACTCAAAGATGGTGGCAAACAGCCTTCCCTGTTACCCTAAATTAATAGGAATAGGTTCTAGATGGGTACTGATATCTCATCTTTCAGATTTTTATTTAAATATATTAATGTTGTTAACGTTGAAAGAATAAAGAAGGCTTTCAACTTTCTGATTTATCTACAGTTTATTTGTATTTTTGTGTATACAAATTGAACACAAAATTGATTCCTGCTGTTGATACAGTTAGCTTTGCTGTGCTGGTGTGTATTTAAGTGCATGAAAAAATATTATTGTGACATGAGTTCTTGATGGTTTGACACTAAAGGTTTAGTTGTACAGATTCCTGCTGCTGTTTTTGTGTATGGGCTTATGGCAAAGCAGTAGGATCAATAAAAATGCTCAGAAATCAAATCCATCAGTTAAAATTAGCAGCAAAAATTCCAAAGTTGCCCAGTACACTAAATCTGGTGAATAACTGGAATTCTTTAAGCTGTAAATCAGGTTGAGAAATCAGGGCTGGTAGAGGTTGATTTCTTTGTGATTCTGTCTTCCTGCCACCCATGTGCCTCCTGAGGAAGTGAATTATGTACGCAGCCTGTAACATTCTGAGGAGACTTGTTCACCTCTAGCTTTTGAACTCCTGACATATGCTGTGTAGCTGGAGGCTGGAGAATGGAGCTCAGGTTCAGAGGCTAAACAAGCTTGCATAGAGGTACAACTGCCAGAGTACCTTCCCATCATTTCACTAGATTGCCTCTTTCTTCTCTGTTTAAGATAAATGGCAAACTCTTCTGTCATCCCCAACACTACAGTATGTGGATGTCAGCTGATTCACTCTTCAGCACCAGAAAAAACACTCTTGCTGTTTTTTTCCAGGGAGAAGTGTTTGGTCTGGAGTCAACACCTGTGCAGAGACAGGAAAATTTTATTTTCCCTAGTGAAGGATTTTTGAATTTCTGCATCCCAGCACTTAAGAGTTTCTTGCTTGTAAATGCACTTGGAAATAATATCAACATCTTTTGATGAAGACAGTGACTGGGCAAGAGTTAACAGTGTTCTGAAATGTTTATACATGATTACTTCTGTAAGTACACTTCTCCTTAGAGTAATTCCTTTGCGGAGTTGACTGCTGTCTGTAGCTTGTTTCAACATAGTTTAGAAGATCATTTTAGAGAGTAAAAGTCTGCATAGCTTTTAAATTTTAACTTACTATGAAGAAAAATCTTTCCTTTTGGTTTAGTGCTACATTAGTTTAGTGTAACATTAGTACTAATTAGAATTATTTGTGCATTGCTATTGCACTTCTATGTTAATATAGAAATCATTAGAGCTCTACAAAATCATTTGACTGCACCCTAATAAAAACTAAGCAGCAGCATATAAAAAACTAATATATTGACAGTCATCTGGGAGTGAAACTGGGAGACGATGCTTTTATTTTACTTTCCCAATGCTACTTAAACAAAATATATCCAGAAATTAAGTATGTAGAGATTCACTCCAGCACCTTATGCAGTTAAGCTTTAGGTCTACAAAGGTCTTTTGTCTACAAGTAAGTCCTCTTCCAGATCTTAATGTTCAGTATATTTCCCCTCCAAGTACCTTAGCCTTTGCACTTCTGCAGTAGGATATTAGTTCTTCAAATTCTATGCATATCACTTATTTTGAACATAAAGTATTTGTCTGTGGGTGATCTTGTAAAATTTACTGTACAGTAGTATAGTAAGTTTTAGGTATTATTAGTTATGAGTGGCCAAGGTCTACAATTTACTGTCCAAATTAGTCAAATCAATGTTAATAATTAAACAAGTCACTAGACTAATTTAGTAATAACTACAAATTTTACAATTTAGGTTTTCAATCAGAAAATGTATGCCTTTCATTCTGAAAAGAAGCATTAAAAGATATATTGCTATATTCAACAGTAGACTTGAAAGCAATATCCTACAGTTTTGTAGTACTGATCTACAACAAATAGTTATGAGAAAATCATATTAAAGTTTTGATCTGTATGGTACAAAATACTTTTATTTTATTTATATATATATTAAGGACTTCCTCTAGTGCGACACTGTGAAGGATTTGTTTTGTATATTGCTGGGAAAATAACTCTAGATTAGGAAGAGTTTGCTTCCAATCAAGGCTTACAAAACTTTCTGATTCTTGCCAAGTTTAGTGGTTCTGTTTTTTCTGTACAGAGGCAAAGATAAGTGATTTGGAAAGGATGACCATAAATAATGCATTAGGCATAGAAACACTCTCCAAGTTTTTACAAGATAAGTCTTCTCACTTGGAAAATTTATTTGAAGGGGAAAAAAATATTCACATCAGTTTTCTAGACTGGCTTGCCCTAAACCCTGATTCAGAAGTCATAACTTTGCTGGGTGAGAGGCTAAATTCTGTGCAGTGTGATGAATGATTCTGAAGTATTGTGGTTCTGACATTTCTCTCCTGTGGCATACATCTGTGGAAAGTGCCTGTGCTTATCTGTTCATGTATTTGGCATGTATTTGATGCTTCTGTTAAAGCAGTCAGAATATCTTAGAGTAATGCCTTTTGCAGGAAAGGAACATTAAGATCTTTCCTCTTCAACATGGTATGTCATCATTCTGAAATAAAATCTGATACTGTATATTTGTTCAAAGCAATGAAACTTGAGAGAAACTGGCTTGTACTACTGCAGTTTTTTATGACCTTTTGGGCACTTTTTAAATGTTTGGTTTTGAAACTGTTGCCAGAGGACTAAAGAATGAGTGTTTACCTAACACTAAGAAGAGCTCTTCTGCATCTCAGGAATTGAAAGCAGCTGCTGGCTGCTATGAAAAAAAATGCTACATAAACATTAGACATGTAGAATATTGAGAAGTTATTAACAGCATCTTGTTGCTTTCTGCTGATTTGGGCCTTTTTCCCTTGTTAAAGCATACTCAAAATCAGAACTCTGTGGGACTTCTATTCATCATGGGGCAGGGGATGTGGGGAGTGTTATCCAATTGCTGGTTTTGTATACTAATTCATTGAAATCAACCTAAAAAATAAGTATGTTTGAATACTTAATGGACTTTTATTTTTTTCCCCCAGTAGTTCAACAGATACAATTAAATTATCATTTCCCTCTATATCAGTGGGTGGAGGTGCTGGGACTAGGAGACCAGGCCTTCTTTGCAGGTGGGATGCCAGAAATACTCTGGGAAGGTTGTTCCTTTTGTGCTTTGGCACTTGCGAGTGGCTGGAACTTGGAGAATGATGTGCTTGACTGGGGGATTCAGGTGGTGTTCCTGGTAATGGTAATTCATCACTGTGAAGTAGAAAACCATTGTGGATATTTGTTGTTGTCTATTAAGCAGTCTTTTCACACTTTTCACAATTTACACTTGGAGAAGGCCTTTAGAATGGAAAGTTTCCATTATAATATGCTTTCTCTTTTGTCTAGATTTGATCTCTCAATAGAAAATGAAATTTTGTTTCAATGACACTGAAAGCACTCTACAGTACATTACAGGATTTTGTTATGTATGTGGGAAAACCGTACAGTAAATGTAATAAATTGTGTATATCTTATGGGAAATTCAGGAACACAAGTTACAGAATTCATCTTGTAAAACTGAGATATTGCAGTTGCTCTTTCAGGAATGCTGTATCTTACAAAATGGTATGGTTCTTAATCAGCTTTTGTGTGTTATGAAACCTAATCCTTTGCATATAAAAATTATTTCATTGTTTGATAGGGAGCTACAAAAAATGAAAGAACTCTGTAAAAATGAGTAGTGGAAACTGCACTGCTTGGTTGTGGGCTGCAGATTCATCTGTATATTTCCTGCTTCCTGCAATTTAAAAAACAAACAAACAAACAAACAAACAAACAACGAATTCCCTTGAAATCCAAAATATCAGAAGAGAAAAATCATGAAACCAAGGTTTTCAACACCTTTTTGTCAGGAGGAGGATGAAAGGGATGAACTAGCATGCCTTCCTTCTTCAGGTGGAAGTGCCTTCATGCCTGTCAAGGCTTTCTTCTGCTCATGGAGCAGGCCTGCATGGCTGTAGGGCTGCAGGGAAATGATGCTTGGCTGTGTGGCATTTGCAGGAGCCTCTCTGCCAGTCCTCTGCCCACCCTGGCTTCCCAGCAAAGCAGGAGAGTCTCTCAGGCACCCTTGGTGAGGACATCCTAAATGTGAGTATGTATAGAAAAGCATTTAGGCATTTTGTACTGTGTGAGCTTCTAAACTTCAGAAACTATGTGACAGGAAAGCTGTTTCATTCCTCAGGGCACTTAAGACTGCATGTTAAGCACACAGCTCTGAAATACAAAAATAATTTCCTCTTTCACCAACAGTAAAACATTGAAAGTCTTAGAAAAAAATTTTGAAGCAATAGATTTTATTATTTGTATGTTCTGTAAAACCTTCATTCTTAAAAAAAATAATCAGAAGAGTAGTGCAGACCATGGTTAACATGTGTTTCCTGGTTGAGTGAATTTTAGACCATGTGGAGAGGAAAAGATCTTAATGTATTACTGTGTGTTTGCTTAGCACTCCTCCCTTAGGCAGCTTATGGATTTGTTTTTGTTTCTAACCCACATGTTTTTTTCCCTTTGTCTGAAATAATCCTGTGAAGCTGAAATCCTCAGCAGTCCTGGCTCTGTGTTTGACTTCCACTATTTAGGACCCACTGACTGATTTTGTTTGTTTGTTTGTTGTCAGATTTTTTCTCCTCTCTCTGCAAAAATAGTTAATAGAATTCTTCTTATTTTTTTAAGTTATAACAATGTGCTGTGCCTGGGCCTTGTCCCTGAGACAGGCTTGGCAGAGTCTCCATGGCTTCATAGTCACAGCTAATTTGAGCCAGATCAATGAAGAGATTATTAAATAACTGAGGCCTTCCATTTGCGAGGCTTCACCCCTGAGGCACGTTTTACTTTCACCTCCAACTTTGGTAACAGTAAAACAATCAATATTGACTCAAAAAACATAGGCAGTGAGAAAATACTCCTGGGGGATAACTTCAGAATTATCTCACTATTGCAATGCCTTGTTAGTATTTCCTGTATTCCCTTTATTTGTGCAGATCTTCTTGCACTACCTGTAGATTAATCTTTTGGCCCTTTTACCTGTTATTTTTAGACTGTTTAATCAGACTTTCCATTCTCTTATAGCTGCCCTTATTCCATTAGTATTCTTCCTCTCAAGTGTTCCATTTATGCCAACGTCACTCCAGACACTGGAGGATACAGTTCTGAGGATTAGAAGAAACTCCTAACTGCCCACACTTCACGCTGTTCTTGATTTCTCCCTTCAGACCAGCATGTAGGTAGCGTATTGTACAAACCACTGTCAGTGGTAACAGTTCTTACTGCTTGTTGATCTCCACCAGACTCTGACTGGTGCTCAAAATGACTACCAGTTGTGCTGCCAGTTATGTCTTCCAAGCGATAGTCTTTTGAGGTGCATTTTTAGTATTTCTTTTTCTTTTTTCTTTTTTTTTTCTAAAAATTTTTTTCTGAAAATTTTTTTTTGAAAAAATTTTTGTGACAATTTTTTTCTGAAAAGTGAATCTTCCTTATTGCTGTTTTTCTGAAGGACTGGGTCTCTTTTTGAGTGCAGATATTCTCTCCTGTTCAGTGGTACAGCGATGCTGTGGTAGAGCTGAGTGAATGAAAAAAATTAACAGTCCAGTTGTTTGTTTTGTTTGTTTGTATATTTTTTCTTGTTTTGATGGTTTCTTTATTTTATTTTTCTGTCTATCACATTTACAAGGTGCCTGTAGTAAAATATTTAGGGTTCAGGAGTAACAGTGAACAAATAGCCTGGGTGGGAGTGACAGCAGCTGTTGAAAGTGCCTATTTCACAATAAAAAAAGGTATCTGTATCCATAAAATTAATCACATGTTTCCACAGCCAACTACTGCTACTATCTGTCCTGAGTGTATGTCAGTTTCTTGCCAGCTTGGTACCACACATGGGATTTCCCTGTAGATACCCAGCGACAGCTGGAATATGTATTTTTTGAAGGAGTGATAGAATAATAACTTAGAATATATTTTGAGTTTTTATGTTACTTTTCCTTTGTTGGTATTACTGGTGTATATTTTTCTCGGTATAGGTTTCAGAGAGTATGTGTTACATAATTACCCAACACAGGAATATTTTCGTTCTGTTTCATCATGTAAAATCCTTCATCCGTAAGTCCTTGCTTACTAGTCATTGCTAACCTGACTGAAATCTATTTTTAAAGTGACTCCACTGCTGACTTGCCTTTAATTCAAAAACACAGCAAAAAACACAGCTGTTTAGGAAAGCTCTATTAAAAATAAATAAAAAATAAATAAATATACACACAAAAAGGGGTAGCAAAGGATTAATATTGGGAATATTATTCAATATTTTATGCAAAAGAGAGATACCTATTCAAATGAGAGAAAAATTGTTATGAAAGCAGCATTGTTTTTCACTTCCTCAGTAGGAATTGGTTCTTTACATATCGCATATCAATTTCAAGTTTCCAGTCAGATGTGTATAGTCAAGTCAGGGATGAATGACATTTACCTTGAAATTCTTTTCAGTCATGAAGCCCTTGGCTTCCCTTTTAACCTAGCAGATAACTGGGACATATAGTTGACAATTAAAAATCAAAATTTGGGAAAATGAGAATTGTGGGTAATTAAAATTACATTGTTTTAATGTCCTATATTAGTAATGTTTGATAACCATCATTTTTCTGTGCAGGAACAAAAAAATCCACTAACAGGATCAAACTGTCTTAGCACTCTAGATATAACTTAATATAGCTAGAAAACTTGTGATGCATGCCTCTCTTTAAATATGTTTCTTATTTTAATGCTGAATGCATTTCTTAGGAAATGAATGCAACACCCTGTAGTTAAGTAAGATATTCTGTGAAATAGCTTCTAATTCTTTGACTAAGCAGCATTTGGTAGTAGATGAGCAGTAAAACTTAAGCATTGAATTGAATCTGTTGAGAACTAAAGTCTCTCCAATCTATTACTCTTTGCAGTTAGATATGTACTTGGAGAACTGTGTTTGCTAATGCATAAAGCTCTTGCATCTCTCTGTAACAGCTGATTAGAGGTCAGTAGTGTGACAAAAATCTCCTTTCTCAATAACGGTATTCAATAAGGAGTCACGCTTTGTGCAGGTTGACATGAACTGTAAGTGTTCTTTGTAACAAATACCAATAAAAAGAACAGCCTGGCTTCAGACATCCTAAAGGGCACAGAGAGGAAAGCAAGCAAAAAGGCACACTTCAAGTGAAAACCAGTTAGCTGTAACAATCTTGTTGATGGTTTGACTATTAGTCCTCATGTCAGCTGCTGAATGTTCTTTCTGCCCTGAGCCTCCTTGCAGGCCTGGTTAACCTTTAGTTGCCGCTGTTTATCAGACACTTGAGGAAAGTTGCTAAGAAGCTATCTTGCTAAATATTTAGTCTTAGGTATTTTAAAGCTGCACCTGTACAGAAATATCAGCGAGTTCCGCTACTTATGATACATATTTCAACAATGTTTTAAAACAGCATTAGTTAGCCATTGCTTCAGAAGTTTTGCATCCTAAATTGTTAGCTTTGTAAGGAGCAGACAGTTTTTACCATTCTTCAAAAGTCTCTCTTAATACGTTTTACAGTTTGATTGGCAAAAGAAAAGGAAAAAAAAAAAAAGAATGTCTTAGCTCGTCTACTTGCTTGAATGTTTTCTAGGGAGTGAGAAAAGATCTGTGCTTTGATGTGTTATGAATAGGCTGATGTAAGCTTGGGGGATTAGTGTCTGAGTTGTTGGGCGCACCATCTGGGAGAATAATTTAATTTATTTTCTTTTTTAAGAAAAGACTGCGAAAGACCTTGAGGTCAGTGCAGCTTCATGAAAGTGTTCACCGGGAGTCCAACTGAAAGAACTGGAATTCTAGTTTTATTTACAGGCTATTTCAAAACAAGTTTAATGGTGGCCAGATCCTCAGTACACGTGTATCTGCTGATAAAGCTAACAGTATTATCAATCTCCACTTTATCCCAGTGAAATATGTTTTTTTCTTCCTCAGACCTCAGCTGGCTTGCAGGCAATCAGGGACTCTCATGAGAGGCCCTTCTGTCTCTCTCGCATCTTGCTTCTGAGTTTGTTTTAAGTAATGAAGCCAGATGTCCTGTCTGAATGAATCAGCACTCAAGTTCAACTGTTTTCCTTCAGTTAAACTTCAAAGGAAGGAAGTCTTCAGTACTCATCAAGACTTCTGTTTCTAGAAGTTCATGAAAACTGGCCACTATTTGGATATTGGTCACAATTTAGGATAAATCCAGATATCATACTTATAACTACTACAGTTCCCTCTGTAACTTGCAGATATTTTACACAGGTAAACTGAAGAGATCTGGCTCTTCTAGCCCAAAAGCTCTTTCTCAAGCAAATCCAAAGGGACTGAATAGCTTAATTATTATACAAATATGTATAATTTCAGAAACAGACTTTAGCAGATGCTATTGTATAGGAACTGTTAAATCACGGCCTGAACCACTGATTGATCACCTGAGGCTAGCACTGAGTCAGCTACAGGAGCACAGGTGAAGGCAGTGCTCCTGTGTGATTGGAAGGGGTTGGGTCTGGCTCCACCTCTCCCACACCCCATTTAAGGGCTGACCACCACTGGGGAAGGGTCTCTTGTTGGAGATTCCTCCCATGTAGAGTTATTGGCAAACCTTGTCCATCTGCAAAAGGTGAGCCTCTCTTTATTGATTGGTCGTCTGTTTACCATCCAGATAAGCCTAGCAAAATATACCATCTTCCTCACTATTTTCTGTGAATACTATTTAATTGGTTTATTCACCTTGCAGCTATACACATCAAAAAGTGTTGAATCAGCTCCTAACTGATTTATTAGGTATAGTAGTTACATTTTATACAGATTACAGTGGTAATGTTACGTTCGTATTTTAGAATTCTCTTCAACTGATATTCTGATAGTAAAACATCCTTCTGTATTCTCTGAAAAACCTGGCTTTTGAAGAAGGACATTCCCTCTACCTTTCAAAATACTAAGAAAATCAGTCATACAACACTAATTGAAGTGTTGCTGAGTTCGTTCGAGTTCTTTGATGCTCTGCTTACCTCAGTGGGACATGACACCATTAGAAAAAGGAGAGATACGTATGATGTTGCAGACGTTTTAAAGGAGCACTCAGACATCTCACTGCATGACAAAAAGCACTACCTATCCTGAGAAAGAAAATCTGTTATAAACTCTGTAGGTTCCAGTTCTCCTTGGGAAATTTTCATGCTTGAAAAAAGATTATGGGTAGGCTGTTAAGCACGTGTAGATGTTAAGTATCTCTTTTCCATTTCGTATTAGGGAATATTTCTGAAGGCCTACACAGTTTTGGGAAAATTTGAGTGTTTTGTCCAGAAAAAAGAGAGACACGATATACAGAGGATGTCTGGGAGGTGGCTATTAGGTTTTTGTTATGACAATCGTAAATGTAGAACATGCTATGACATGTTTTCCAGCTGTTTGCCCTTGTTCTCTAGGAGCATGGAAGGCTGATACAAGATCTTCAGTCTTGCTGGCTTCTTAGTTTTGTCTTTGATGCACTCTGCCTTCGTTTGGAGGTGAAAAGCTAACTTGCAAAACAAGAATATGTCTGTGTGTGTGCCTGAGTTTTGAACACACAGGTATTTGATCCCTGGAGGTCCCTTCCAGCTCAGGGTATTCTATGATTCTGTTGCAGAAAAGTTTAAAAAACACATGCAAATATAAAAAAGAAAGGTCTGAATATGTTTTTCATAGAAGCCTGTAAATCTGGCTAGGAACTCTGCACTGAGTTTCTGCAGCCCACAGGAGAGCTGCAACAAACATCTTAGTGTATCCATAGCGAGACAGTGGCATAGTGCTGTGATAACTACCTAGGCTTTCTGGAAGGGTGCATGCAGTGGGCAGGAGTGCACTGACAATAACAGGAAAGTGCAACTAGTGGGGATACATGGAATCATACCACACCTGCAATGCTGCCCATGGCTTATGACAGTTTCTGAGGCAGAGCTGTTATGAGAGCATAGCTGTTCTCTTTTCCTTTGTTCACCTTTGTGCTGTGGTGGTTGTTAGTACTTTGATTTCTATTAATGGATCTCGTTACTAAGACAGCTTCAGGATAGGGTAGAAGGCTAGAAAGCTAATAGTATTTGCTGGACACTGCTGTGGTATTTTTTGTGCGTGGTTGGTCTGCTTAGTGTACTTTGAAGTACAAAAATACTGTTGCTATGTTTATTAATTAACAGTCTAAGAAACACATTTAATTATGTTTTTACACGTTCTAATGTAACATAATTTAGTAGAATTGATTATGATTCAGAGAGCATATAACGTTTATTATCACAGGAAAACTGTTATTAGTGGATAGACCATTAAATGATTTGTAACCAAGATATTGTTCTGTTCGTAGTGAGATTTTTTGCATCCTGTCACTACTGAAGTAAAAACAAATACAGTGTCTATCAGGTGTCTCTAAAGGGAAGTTTACTGAATATCAAATTACTACTTCTCATCGAAGAGTGAATCTGAACTGAGACTGATGTAGTGCAAATGCTAAGTCACAGCTTGAAACAGTGATGGAGCACCTGATAGGAAGGTGAGGGAGCTCAGGTGCATGCAGTGCACCTGAGTGACTGGAAGGGGTAGAGCCTCTTCCCAGCTCTCATTTAAAGGTTTGCAGAGACAAGGGTATCTTTTTGGGGTTCCCCCCGTTCCTGAGGCCTTCTGAAGGTGAGAAGCTTCTTTCCTTTATTTTTGTTCCCACGGTTGTTACGTTTGAGCAAATCCTTGCTTGCTGTAGCCTAAGACCTTGCTACTCTGTTGTCATTGCTACACTTTTCATTGCATTACAACTGAATTCATTAGCAAATATGTGTAGTGCAGTGTGCTAGAAATACTCATTTTTTGCATTAGCTCTTGGTATGGAGAATAGATTAGAATACATCTGGGAAAACACCATGGAAGATTCTGTTCGCAAACCATTTATTTGTGGGTTCACTGGTGGGGGGAAAAAAAAAACAACAGAAAAACCTTAAGGATCTGTACAGAAGAGCTGGAGAAGAGGAATGAACAAGTGAATTTGAGAATTTCATGGATGACAAAAACAAGTACAGAAACTCTTGGACAGAGAGCAAGTATGTAGATACTGGGGAAAGAATAACAACAACAACAATAAAACTGAGAGTCTGGAAAAGATGAGGAAAACTGAGATGACTAGTTCTGCTGGAGAACTGGAGGGAAATGTTGGAAATCAGTGATCAGAACAGTGGGTGGAATGCAACTGGCCAAAGAGGTTGAGAGGTTCAGTGAAACCGAATAAATAAAGAAATGGGTATTTGGAGGCTATTAGTTTGTGATCCAGTATGTAACCGTAATGATCTAGACTGTAGAAAGTCAAGTTATCTGGAGTTGTAACTAAGGTAGCTCTTAGCTGGTTAGGTCAGATACCTTTACTGAAATAAGTGTACTTATTCTGGTGTTCATTTGCTGGGTCTGAGGCTTACGCAGCCTCTGCTATGTTATTCAGATCCCCCAAAACTAAAATTCTGACTAAATGTATCATAAGAAGGAAGCTGCTTTTCCATCTAGTTCTTTTAACCCCACAACCACTCTATGCTCACCCCCAGCCCTTAGTTGGTATTTAAACATCATGGTGTGGAGCCATGGAAAATTTACAAAGAATCTCCTCTTCTTTCCCTTCCCAAAACTGCATGTAGCTTTAACTCATCTCTGGTTCACTGAGAGGCTGCAAAAATGCTTGCAGCAGCATGAGAACGGCAGGATGGGTAAAGGTATAAATAACAGTATTCTTAATAGCAACGAGAGCAAGTTTATACCGGTGTGGAATAAATGTGTGTCTACAGGCACAAACAATGATTTAACAGAAAAGATTGACTTAGTGGGATTTTTTAAAAAACCTGGTCAGGATTTTTTTCTGGAGTAAGAGGATAAGGTAGAGTTATGTTAAAATGTTGTGGAAATAGCTGATTTCTATTCAGAATAGCAGTGTTAGCCCATTGCAGAACTGAAACTTCTGGAAAACATTGAGAGAATTTGTGTGTTGAAATTAATTTTCTGCTTCTTTCCTGATGTTTTTGCAAAGGCCGCTATCTTTTTTGTGAACAGTCCAGGAAAATGCAAGTATGACTCAGAAGTTTCTCTAGAGATGCTTTTTTTTTTCTCCTTCCATGGTTAATAACTTACCTGCTCTCATAGTGAAATTTAGAATAATTCAGAAGTCTGCCATGTTTGAAGAACAGTCATTTATATAATTTTGTTAGTGAAATTTGTCTTTCTTTTTTTTTTCTTGTGAAACACTGTGTATGTTCTGTATACACACCCCTTGCAAATATTAGCAGATTCAACCTCCATTTCAGCCTTAAAAGATCTATGTGGTCATTGATATTAACAAGTATTTATATATTAACTGTATATAAGCCCCAACTTAAATTGATTCATAAACAAAGCTATTTGCTCAGTGCTGAGAGTGTTTGATTGGTCTAGTAAACTTGTGCATTTGGGCACTGTAAGTGAACAACTCTCTTCATTATCTCCTTCAAATCCTTAGATTTGCTTTTGTTCTCTGACGCTCATAAAGTTTTCATCAGTATCTCTATCTGCTATGGTGATACCGTTAGTATTGTTTTCTTATTACTAATAACATTCAATTTATTGATAATAACCTGTGGGACACAGTATTTAACACAGTTGGGCCACAAATTATAAATCCCAGGTATTAAAAACATGAAGACAAGCAGACTTTAAATATATATTTAATCTCTAATTTATCTATTTTGCCTTATATATGCTCATGGTTGTCATTTTCTATCAGAAATATGTTGGACCTCATGTGAAGAGTCTTGTCTGAAGAGAGAGGTTCTGGCACCACAGGTTGAAGGCTGAACATCCCTATAGTGCTTGAGTTCCCTTTTCTGCTATAGGTGGAATAGAAGGAAAGATAAAATGTTGATTGAGGTACTAGAGTCTTAAATTAGGTAGGAGTGAGTCAGTAAGGATTTGGGATATAGGTAAGTAGTCCTAGTGATTGGAGGACTTAAGATCATTGGTACAATGCAACAAAGGGGCTGTCCATGTTTGTCTATACGAGACTGGCAAAAGTTACAAGATGTTTAAGGAAGTGTTGATGGTTTGGAAGGCTGCAGTGAGGCTGAGTATTCCCTCTGCACCTCCTTCACTAGCCAGTTTGTTCTGGGCAGCTGCCAGGGGTCAGGGTAACTGTTGAACACAAAAGATTCTAGTCACTCTCTTTGAAATCCTTTTTTCTTCCCAATACCTGTGAGCTGCTGCTCCAGGAAGAAGAACAGCTTGAGTGTTTTTTGGTATGGAAAGAGGACATGGGCGTTGCAAAAGCAGAATAAAAAAATTTTGAACTTGCTCTTGGTGCTAGAGGGAATAAATTTTTTTAAGCACACCTGCCTGTACTTCTGTTTATCTTGAACTGAAAATCTAGATGTTTTCTGCAAATCTCAGTCCTACATTAGAAAGGACTTTAAATTTAGTTCTGTACTCTGATCCTATTTTTTGCCTCTTCAAATCTGTACATTTTCTTCACAGAACAGTGACTCCAGAATAAGAGGTTGAAGAAGTGTTAGGTTATGGATTAGAACTGCTGATGAGCCAACTTTCTGAGTAGCAGCCTGTGGACAGGCTCCTGCCTTTGTGGTAGGGTCTGCTCCTGAAAACTGACATAAAATCATAAAGCAAACTTACTTGGCTTGTGGACGCAGGAAATACTACTGCTGTGTTGTTTCCGATTTACTTGCATTCTAACTAGGAATGCCTGCTGTATGTATTCTTAACATATGTTAACCTCACTGCTGCAGTTCTTGCCAAGAAACTGTCACAAAGGTATTTAGCAAATGAAACTGCATAGGAAACTACATGGGAAACTCCTGTTGTTGTGCAGTGCCTGGTGTAACTAATTAGGCATGTTCAACAGAATGGTGAAGACAAATAAAGCTACATATGTACATTGTCTAGGTAAAGTGCATGATATTTTGCATAATAATTATAATCCTTTCAGTTGCTAGTGATCTCCAGAAAAGCACCAAAAAAGAAACAAAAAACAAAAACAGCTAAACAAGCGAATGATGAAAATGTAGTCCAGCATGAGCCTTCCTCCCAGGCTCAATGTTAACAACATGAGATGGGATCATGCAGGGCTGTTGTTGCAAGCATCCATAGAAATGTCTCTTTCTTGTACACTTTGTACTCTGTATACGTATTATCTCTTTTCATCTCTTCCAGTCAGGTACACTGAGCTTGCCTCTTGCCTTCCATCCCTGAAATTGAAGGAACGTGTCACTTTATTGGAAAGCAGAGCTGTGTTTGTAGAGTATGCCGTTTAACAATATTTTCCCCAAATAATGGAAAGTATTAGTTCCTGTCAAAAGGGATTTGATTTCGCTGATCCAGTGCAGTGGCCAGGTGTATTTTCTGAGAACCAGAGGTGAAAGGGCTGTGGGTGTGATGTGTAAGCAGGAGCAGCTGGAGGCAGGCAGGGCTCTGCAGCTGGGGAGGCTGGCACAGGATGCTGTGCACTGCAAGTTGCTGTAGGAAGTGAGCCAAAATTAGGCTGAGAGTAGAAGGGCAGAGGAAAAAGTATATCGGGTAGTGTTTTAAATAGATTTTGGATACACAAACTGGATCAGAGCAGCAAGTCTCAGACCTTATATCTTTCTTTTACCCTCTGATATATAATACCTACTCTAAATTCTGGTTGATTTCTCTTCACCTTACTTGTCCCTAGACTACGTATTCTTTCAGGCATGCGAGGGATTTTTGTTTTCTTCCATTTGGAAAGTCTCTCTCAGCCCAGGAATGTTGCTTGGCACAAGGAGCGCAGTAGAAGTCAAGAAAGATCGAACTGTTATCCCTACAAAGAGAATTAAAACTAATGTATGCAGTTGTACTTAACACTTCATGTTGTCTGTCTCTTGTAACTGAGATCACAAGTATGCAGCTAAGTGCCCGTTACAGTATTATAAGCAAGTGATTTCTCAAAAGCCAGAGGAAGGGAACTAGTGTGTGGTTTTGTAACTTCTACTGCTAAATTTAAATTACAAAGTAGTTTTACTGTAATGCTGTTTTTTTATTCAGTATTCAAAACTTCTTGATCATTGTTACTTTTTAATATTGTAGATGTTCTCCAATATTGGTCTTCCATCAAGAGAGCCATAGGTAAGAAGAAATAAAGCAGGAATTCTACTGTAGGCTGAGCAAAATTATATGTTTGATATGTGCATACATATACTTTATTTAGAGTCAATCTCAACTTGTCTATGTCAGCAGAGGTTCATTGTAAAGAGTATAACCACTTGTCTTTCCACCTCATTTTAAAGTATGTCTGTAAATAATTGTATGATTTTGGGGCTATTTGGGGGAATATTGAAACAAATGTATTTCCATGAGCTCTAGGCTAACTAATCTAAAAAAACATCCCACAACGTTTAGCTAACAAAGCAAAGTTATATAGAAACTTGGGCAAGATTTAACTAGTAATCTCAGTGGGGGAGGTTTTATAAATGTTCGTAGACCGAGGGTTTGTTGGGAATAATAATTTACCATGTTTTTGTTATTACTTATTTTACATATGAGATAGTTGTATGCTTGCTCTAACACAACTACGTAGCAGAGAATGAAGATGTTTTGTGTCTCAAACTGACAACTAATATCCATCCTGTATTGGTATCCACTCTCCAAGTTCATGGCTTCACCAATGCGGATTTGTGTGGACTCTGGATAGGTTTTGGTACTGTGAACAGCAAACTTGTAGAGACAGTCCAGCAGAGGGCCACAAAGGTGAGGGTCCTGGAGCAGCCTCTGTATGAGGAAAAGCTAAGAGACCTGGACTGTTTGTGATACTACAGTTGTGTGAAAACTAGTTGTGGCCACTAACCACTTTGAATGAGCACCTCATTGTGAAATACCAGTGCTTTTGAGTCTTGCAGGCTCTTCACATTTACTCAGGTGATGACTAAAAATAGGCTGTTTGCATGTGTGAAGCTAAGTTTTTTATAGCAGGAATATAGTCTTTTAGGCAAAGCTTTAAGTATTTGAGAAAAGCATTTTGGGAAATACACATTTCAAGCATGTTACACCGCATAGCAAATTTCAAGACAACCTCAAAATCAAATTTTGTTTTGGAATTCTTAAAATCCTTTCAGGTATGTTTTCTTCTGGGATATTTAAAACTGAATTCTTGATACGCAGTGTAATTGAAATCTCCATATTTCTTGCACTATCAAACTTTCTCATAGTTACCTGGAGTTTTCTAAGAATGCTTGGAGGTTGGCAGCACACTGCATGGTATGTGAATTCTGAGAGAATGAATCCTTGAATCTCCCTCCCTTGGGAAGCCACATTGTTCGCCTCTTGATTCTGGTACGCTTATCTTTTAAAGGGGTAGTGCTTTCTTTTCTTATATTTGAAAGGTTAGTTGCATGTCCTTAAACCTTGAGCTTTCACCTGTGTGAGTGCAGGTGTGCTCCTCATGAAGTCTATGGAAATCTACAGGGTGCATCTCACTTTGCTGTAGGGCTTATCATTCAGTTTGTCAGGTCAGACAGAAAATACTGAGCAACTCCAAGATGATTGTCAGAGCTTTCATTTCTAGCCAAGTTATCCTGGCCTTCCATATTCTGACATATGTCTGAATCCACCAGAAACTCTCACTGCTTCCTATAATACAAGCTTTGGCTGTCTCCAGTTGTAGTCTTAGCATGTGCAAGATACACAGGACAATTTGCCCATGGTACCTTCATCTGTGCTTCTTGAGCCATTGCTGACCAGCTGGTAACAGTTGGTGTTGATCTTGATTTCTGTAGGTGGTTGTACTGATCTTCTCTCCATATATATGGAAAAATAGCAGGTTTTTTTTTTTTTCCTATCACCTTTTCTCATCTAGATGTTCCTGCTCTCAAAATTTAGCAACATTTATCTTTAGAAACATAACTGAAAATTTTAGCAGCCTGTTCTTAAGAAACATTATTAGTATCATGAAATATTTTCTTTTTCCTGAATTTCTTGTCATCAGAAACAGCAAAGGGGATATGTGGTTGCAGTTGCACACTTGAAGATGTCTAGCTTGAGGTCTGCAGGTAATGCAGACCCTGTTATATTGTGCTATGTACTGCAACTATATAAACTAACAAGCAGCTCCTGGTGATGCAGGATACCTGCTTAGCTTCTCAACTCTGCTTCCTCAGCCTTGCTCTGAATTTCTGAGCAGTACTTTGCGTGTGTGTGTGCAGGTATCATTCTGAAGCTCCTTTTGCTATCTTACTGACAATATGTTTCTTTTATAAAACTAACTGTCATCCCAGGTCTGAGGGTTTTCTGTATTTACTGATTTGCTGTTGTAGCTTCCATAAAACTCCTGCCCTAAGGAAACCTGAGAAGAGTGTGAAAATAAGTAAGCTTCGCTTTTTAGTCATCTAGGCTTCTACTGAGATTCAAATGAACAAGCTTGGTGGAATAAATTAAGCATGTGGAGATGTTGAAAACCAGAAGTGACAGGTAAAGGAAAGAAGTAAAACTGCACCAGATATTTTGAAAATGTTTTATACGTTTGCATATACTTGCATGGACCTGTGTCTTTTTTCAGAACATCTTACAGCTTTTCTAACTTTATTAAAAAAAATAATGCATGGGATCCTGCTGGCGTCTATAAATCTAGTAGAGATCAAATTTTCACAGTATTTTTCCACATGCTGTAGGTTAGAGGTGGAAAGAGCATACAGAAGGGTGATGAGATATTTCCCTTTTGAATTTGAAAACTGCTTAGGCTGTCCTTACTAATTTATCTTTCCAGTGAACATCAGAGTTGAAATTCCCCTTGCCAATTTTTCAATTTCTGCAAGCTGGTGGGACGCACGCAATCCAGAATACAGGCCACATGTGGTTAGACAGAAAACTTTGTGAGAGGTGAGAAGCTGTTTCCTACTGAGGTCCACTGAGTTTGAGTATGGCCAAGGGAGGCAGTAGCCTGTGATGCCACTGAAGGCAGCTATATCACGTTTGCAACAAATTTGTTCAAGTACCTGTGAAACTAAACTAGATGTTGCAATAACTGCTTTTCACTTCAGACCAAGGATATACTCAGGAAATGAGAGACTTTGCATGGTGTATCATGGTTTTGCTGCCTGGCAGGTAAATCTAAACAGCTCCCAGTTCCCTCCTTTCTCATGATGGTGCATTTGTCTCTGGTCACTTGTAATTCTGGGGGTATGGAAAGAAAAGTGAAGAAAGATGGGAACAGATATCATCAGTTATTTCAAATAAGTCTAATAAACTGAGGAGATGTTGGCAATCTGTTTCCAAATTTGTCTTGGGCATAGATTTCTTCTTAAGCTATGGTCCTTTTATTTTTGTTGTTGTTATTTTTGCCAGAGTATAGATACTGTGAAATAACTCCATATCCATACAGTACAGTAATCACTTCCTAATCACTGTCTTCAAATTTCTGGAGTGTAGCAGTATCCAGGTTCTTCTTGATCACTTCCTGGGCTTTTGAAAGGAAATAAAGATTTTGTTCCTCCATTTCCATAACCTCTTTTGTTTAAATTCTATATTCCTTAGGAGCAGTGCTTATGAAAGGTGTGTAATGATAGTGCTGGGGTTTTAAATGATAGGTATTATAAACTGTTAAAGAAAAATGTCCAATGGCAAATTTAATTGTTGTGTATTTGGTAAGATTAAATTCAGTATTTCCATACAATCTTTCTTGAAGCAAAGAAACTTTCTATCTTGTCTACTGAACTAAATTCAGATTATTATCAATGCAATTTAATGTACTGGTGTTTGTGAGTTCATAATGGTATAAACTTGCTGCTATTAGTTCAGAATCGTAATAAACCTATAGAGTTATTTTTGTAACAGTCAGAGATCCTTTCTTTGCATTTACTGACTGTAATCAAATCTGTCTCTTGGACTTCCTGTTTCTGTTTTTGCAACAGCAAAAACGCAGTTGTTTTTTTTCCTTTGAAATCTAAATGCATGTATATTGTAATAAAGTAATCTTCTGATATTATGCCTAGGTAAATTTGGTCTAGCATTCAGCTGGGGGGGTACTTGGAGTAGGATTTAAGTATAATATATGGTACTTCTATTTTTCTAAATATTAAAGAATGAATGTCAGTATCCTTGGTCTTTCAAAGACCCTGCTCTACTAAATTACTGTATATTTGAACTACAAAGCAAAGTAACCTACAGATACTGTGTCAAGTGTTGAAGCTATTTGTACATTTCAGAATAATAAATTTTACTAGCAGTTGCAAGCCAGTCATATTCTTAAGGATCTGTTAAAGTTGACCTAACTTTTAACTCACTGTTCTTTGCAGCTGTCATGATTGTCTTTAAATACTTAGACTTCACACCAGGAATGCTGGAGAAAATGGCAGAGCAGGACCTCTAGAATCTCTAATGTTGCCTGAAGATGCAGAGTGGTGTATTTACTGTGCAACCCCTAGTGAGAAAACTGGCTATAGACGTGGTGTTCTTTATAAATGCTGTGGAAATTACTTAGTGGTAAAAGCATCCTGTTTGCAGCATTAGACAAATGAAGTGAATTGTTTTGTTCTGTAACTGTACAACTATAAAAATGAATTGACTCATACAGGATAAGTCTAAGTTATCTTAACATGTAAAGAGAATCTTCGGGCAGGTAAAAATTAACTAATTTTAAACACATTTGCATTCAGCATCCTTGTGTAGCAGATGATTCCTAGAGTAGACTATATATATGCATCAAAGAGACAAATTTCTAGAAGAAATTCCCTAAATGGATTGCTATCATGATGCAGTTTTAGTAGAGATCATGAATGGCAAGTGTTTTAGTTGCTGTTTTCCTGTAGTTCAACAATTAATGATTCTTCCTCTATGCCTCTGGGTGCATATGTGTCTATGCCTGTGCTGTCAGTGGCAGTTAAATGTCAAATGCAGAGGCAACCTGTTATACACTATAGATTGTGCAGCTTACTAAAGGTGCTGCAGAAACTGTATCTAAATACTAAATGTGCTAAGTTCTGTGCTGCCCAGACTGTAATAGAGCTGGTTTGTGAATGTTGACTGCAGAGATCCATCCTTACCTTATCTATCACTCAGATAAGGTGACTATCCATTTGAACAAATACCATGGGAGCTGATAGACTTTTGTATAATTAATAATAATTGTAAGATGAGCTTTAATAAAACACAGCTGAGCAGATATTGAGATGACTGGGTGAAATTATAATGGCTTTTCATACGATGGGCCAGTTCAAAACATGATACTTTATTCTGCTCTTAGAAATTTAAAACTGTAAAATATATATCATTTCATTATCTTTCTTGTCTCTTACCCTCCCAACCCTCACAATCTCCTTTACTTCAGTGGGTTCGTAAAGTCAGAATAATCTGGCAAGTGGTGTGCTTATCTTTTGTGAAGTGAGATGCTTACTCATATTGCTCCCCAGAACAACAGCTGAGAACCGTGGGAAATCAAGTGCTAGCATTTTCATTGGCTTTATATTAAGCAACAATAGAATAGGTTAGTTGCAATGGAATTCACACCAGGTAGTCAAGATACAAAGATAACATCACTCAGCAATGGACTGTAGGAACTGAAAGAACTGAAGAACTGAAAGAACAAGAAAGGATTAAGTAAAAGAGTACATGTGTAGTTGTGCACACTGAATAGCAACATCATGGAGCCACAGCAGTGTTCAGCCTATGTGCTCTATGCATTACTGCTTCTTATAACCTGTACATTTCAGACAGATGGATTCATGGGAGTGAAGGCTATTCTTGAAAATGTAAAATTATTTTGCATGATTTTATGAGCCCCATTTGGAATAACTGAGGTTCCCTCCTGCTCATCTGTGAACATAACTTGAGATAATTTTCGTCCTTCTCTTTTTCCTTCCCTTTGCATAGTACATGCAATGTTTTAAAACATCTTGGAGTATAGAGGCAATTTCTTTCTGTCCTGTATTTCTGAGGTTTGAGTGGAATATTCAAGAGTTAATTTGAAAAGGATCCATGAAAATTATCAAGTCTGGCCATCTTGGATTCAGTCTCTTAATGTATAACAGATATTACTGTCTATCGGACCATAAAGCACTTCTCTGTAAAAGTTGTTTCCACAGTTGAATGTTGTCTTGATTTTTGTGTCATGTGAGTAAGAAATCTTAATGTTCCAACCTTAGCGTAAAGGAGTATAACTGAAGGCAGAATACTTCTCTCGTCTTTGGAAAGAAGAGCTACAATGCTTACAAATACCGTTGGTACGTAACATCCAGTTTTATTTCCTGCTATTTAACAGCCAATACAAAGTGTGAAGGGCTGCTATAGACAGAAGCTGAAGTGAGATGAGTCATGATTAAACTGAAAATAAGACGTGCCTGTATTCCTAAGTAGTTGATGTAGGATGAAGCACATTCACTGAAGCCTGAATGGCTATTTGGGGATGCTGTTAGAATGAATAAGCTGTAAGTTTTGCTAAGAGTCATGCAACGTCTTCTGATATTGTTTTATGCACGCTGAGTTGAAAAGCCCAATTCATATAGGATTTTGGTCAGTATCTTTTGAAAATGAACCTCAAATGATCACTTAAGAAGGAACAGTCCATGAAGAACTTATTTTTCCTGTGAGAATATGACTGCAGACAGTTACTTCTCCATGAGCTGTAACGTATTACGTTCCACCAGATAGCAGATTGTTTGAAATACAGTTTCAAGAAAACAGGGAATGGAATCACTTTTTTTGAGTAAAAGTACTACTAGAAAATTATGCTATCATTGCCCTGCTGAGGAGTTCTTGGAATGCAAATGGACGGTAATTACAGAAATTAGATAGTAGTGCATGGCCCAGAATGACAAATGTCTGGGGAAAGACAGTAGGGCACGAGGTTTGATGGAGAACAGCAAGTGAAAACCTTTGCTCCTCATTTCCATGTTGAACATGACTGAATCTCTGTATTTCCTCTTGAGTTTGAAAGGGTTGCATGTATGAGTGTTTGTGTAGCACAGTGTGTAGGGTTTGTTTCTTTGTAGTGAGTGTGGCTTACTGTGTATTTCTGTAAATAAAGTACACACAAAAAATGCACCAGTGTATAATTAAGAACAGCAATTTTATAATGTATTCTGTATATTGTTATGCAAGACCTGATACAGGATACACTTTGTGACACAAGATGCAGAGATTTGCAGTGAATTATGCAATGGTACGTGCTTGAACTCCTGCTTTGTGTATATTTTATTTTCGTAATTTGTTTCACAAGCTGTCAGCCCTATTGCATCTTAGCCATGTCTAAAAACCTTAGAGTAGTAGCTGAAACAGTTATAGGTGATTCTGGATTGATGTTTCACTGAAAGCTAATTTTATTTAAACCCTGTATTCTCTTCCATGTTCTGCTAACGTTTTTATAAATGAGTGACTAGTGAATTTTGAGCATTATTAATAAGTTTAATAGTCAAACCCTTAAAGGGATTGTTAGATTCTTTCTTATAATTTCCTGCCTTCCCTTTTTTAAACTTCACTGACAAATGAAGTTTGATTGATTCCTGCCTTCTTGAACCAATTCTTTTTCACTTAGGCGCTGGGTTGTTAAGTTGCTAAAATATCTGGTGTCTTGAACTGTAAAAATAAAGAACACTGAAAAGAGACTGAAGTTTGGGTGTGGGGTGTGGTTTTCTTCCTGCCCATCTCCTCCTCCTCTCCTTCCATGCATTTTTTCCCAGGCTCCATTCTGGCTAGACTTTGAAGTTTCTAGGAGAATATTAAAAAAAAAAAAAAAAAAAAAAAAAAGTCTTGGAGTAAAGCGTAAGCAGTAAATGATTGAAAACCATAATAGCATTCTTGGCATCTGCTTGGCAGTTTTATATAATCAGATGCCTCCTTTTAGTTAGTGGTTTGTTAAATCACTGGTTTATAGATTTTTAAATGTTTCGCTCTGTCTCTGTGCAGCTCTAAGGCTCAGCCTTATTGTCCTGGAATTGAAATTGATGACCTGGAAGGCATTCTTCTTCCCCTTTCTCCTTGTGTGTTTTCACTTTTTTTCTTTTAAAAGTATGTCTGAAAGGGTAAAATTATGATTGACTTTCAGTGTAACAACAATGAAATATTAAACAATGAAGGCACAACAACGTATGTTCTGCCTGGGGAGTGCTCAGCTCCAGCTTACATGATCGTTTTTGACTTTATGAATGTACCAAAGAACAAGGCATTGTTCTGCAACAGAAATTCCTCCTGGTAAAAGTTTACTAGCTAAAATTTCCTAGAACACAAGGGTAACTACTGTGTAACAATGCACCTTACCCTTGAAAGGAATAGTGAACATGTAACAAGATAATTATCAAGGACTTTGTCAATTATTACAAATGACTAAATCATTTTTTGCTTAATAATTTAAATGTAGGCCACTTTTCTAATTCTTACTGAGTAAAAAAGAATCTCTGTGGGCGTGTTTACTACTTGTGATATTACATAAGTGATTTTACCTAAGTGGTAGTGTAAGAAAAGTTTATTTAGAATTTTGCATCTGTCATTATTTCTTATTTTTACAGTATTCTTTTGACATTTGCATTAAAACCTTTAGAGATACTCAGTAAGTCGTCCCAGCCTTCTGTTCTTTGTAAGAACATTTTGCTGTAGTTGTATATTTTTGAGCAAAATGTGACTTAGCATCTGAAACATTAGCATCTTATTTACTCTATTGCCTTTGTGATAGTAGCTTCAAGTTTGGTCCTCTGTATGATTTAGTTTGCATTGCTAATAGAAAAATTCAGTATCTTTACTTTTTATCTATAGTGTCTGCTGTGCAGATAGTCTTCAAAACACTCTGAGCTTTGGAACAGGAAAAATGCTGGGTGAACAATGGCCAGTGACCACTGTGTATTACCCTGAGGTTACAGTCAGTCTGATGTTTATGGGTCTCTGTCATGATGTGGAAGTAAATCTTGTTCTGAGTAAGATAAATTTATGTCTGTTGTTTGTTGCCAGGAGAAAACTAATAGGTTTACCGTGTTTCCACAACAAATACCACAAAAATTCCTCTGTTCTTTTAATGCCAGTGAACTAATCGCAATTATGAAGAAATTTAGCAAGCTTCTAATGAGATGAGATTCTGATCTGTTGTGAAGTCCTTGATTTTCCCTTGGTTCTTCTGAAGGCTGGCAATAATTCTTTAAGGATTTAGTGGCTTGACTATTTGTTTCTTGTCTCCTAATGTTTTTCTACTGTTTGTTGCTGAGCTCTGTAGCATAGTTTATCCCCGTGTGGAGCTGTCCTAGGAAACTGCAGAGCCCACCCTCAAAGTGGACAATGAATCCATAGTGATAGGGGTGATTGGTAGTTTGGTGGCAGTTCTGCTGCAACTGAATAAGGCATTGGATGTATGCACAAGCTGCCTTTCAAGACGCAAAGTCTAGCACAACCTGTGCCGCAGGGGGAGCTTGCTAGATAGAACATGGTACCATCATTAAATACATAGTCTTTGTAGCTGTAAGGTGTGTTTGTAAAGATACACAGTTTCGGTCACACTTCCTTAGCAAACATAAGGCAGCAAAAGACTGTATTTGCAGCAGTTATGCTGTTTTGAACAGCAGCTTATATCTTGCCTGGTGAGAGCTTGCTTATAAAGAGAATACTATTTTGTTTACCGATAAATAGTGCAGTGTGTTCACTGCATACATTAAATGCTTTGTATACCTACTGCCTACCTATGCTAAAGGCATTCTGTCACTTTTCCTACACCTTTAAAAATATCTTTCCTACTTTCCTCTTTCAAAAATGTTTTGCTTTTAGAAAAGTACTTGTGCTAAAATACACTATATTGAGCCATCTGTGACCAAGTAACAATAATTCACTTCTGCTGCACATCCACTTTGTTAGTCCTCTACAAAATTGGTCTGTGTAGCCTGCTGTCCAAATGGCTACCATGCACCAGAAATAATTTTCTGTAGGAAGAAAATGTATTGGTATATGTTATCAGAGAAGCAAACACTTAAAAGGTACTTGATTCTCAGCTGAGGGAAAGTACGATCTGAAAAAAGGGAACACAAAAAAGTGAGGAGCATACTGAGATGAGAAAACAAAGAAATTTGGGGGAAATTTTTTTTTTTTTTAATTAGTGGTGGATGATAGTCTCTGAGTATAGAGTTAGCTGTTGTTCGGCTTTAATATATAAAATTTAAGATGCTTGGCTAATTTTGTCAGAAGCATAATTTAGTTTACCTAGGGTAAAAATTAAGTGAGAATTTGTGAGAAATATTATCTGTTTCAAATCATCTTTGATTGCGATTATCTTTTTTACAGACTGCATGTATGTGAGAAAGCAAAACTTATACAATTAGGGTCTGATGAATGCAATTTGCTCTACAGAGTGGAGGTGGTTAATTTTTTTTTTTTTTTCTTCATCATATGCGGAAGCTTATACCAAGGCACTGGGCTCACAATTTTCTTTTGCTGTGCTCTTTAAGTTTGGAAAAAGACTTCTGAGATAATCTAGTCTTTCAAACCATCACCACCCTTCCCACTAAATCATGTTCTTGGGTGCCATATCTGCATGTTTCTAGAACACCTCCAGAAACAATGATTCCACTACTTCCCCAAATGGCCAGTTCCAATACTTCACCGCTGTTTCTGAGAAGATATTTTTCTTAATATCTAACCTGAGCCTTCCCTGATGCAGCTTAAGGCATTACCTTTTGTCTTATCACTGTTACTGGGGAGAAGAGACCATCTGCTTTCTTAGTACATCTTCCTTTTTGGTAGTTACGGAGGGCAATCAAGTCTCCCTAAGCCTCCTCTTTCCAAGAGTAAGCAATCCCAGTTTCCTCAGCCACTTCTCGTAAGGCTCATATCCCAGCCCTTTCATCAGCTTCACTGGACACAGTTCAGAACCTCACTGTCTTTCTTGTAGTGAAGGACCCAAAAGTGAACACAGTACTTGAGGTGTGTCTTCACCTGCACTGAGTACAGAGGGACAGTCACTTCCCTAGTCTTGCTGGCTATGCATTTCTGACACAAAACAGGATGCTGTTGGCCTTGGCCACCTGGCCATGCTGCTGGTTCACATTTAGTTAACTGTTGACTAGCACTCCCAGGTTATTTTCCATAATGCAGTTTTCCATCTACTCTACCTTAAGCCTGAGGCATTGTACAGGGCTGTTGTGATCAAAATACAGAACTTGGTGCTTTGGTTTTTCTGAACCTCAATACAACTGGTTAAGCTCATCAATCCAGCTTATCCAAATTCCTCTATAGTATATTCCTACATTCAGGCAGATACAGTTCCTCCCAACTTGATGTTGTTTGCGAACTTACTGAGAGTACACTCAGTCAAAAGGCTGGCCTCAGTATCAAACCCTGAGGAATGCCACTTGTGGCAGGTTACCAACTGGATTTAACTCTATTCACCGATGTTTTCTGAGCTTGGCCATCCAGATGTGCATTCCCCTAGTGAAGAGCATACCTGGCCAAGCTATTAGTTGCTTGACAGACCTGTAGTTCCGTGGATCCTCCTTACAGCCCTTCTTGTAGATGAACAATAGACAAGTTTCTTGTCTGGGACCTCCCTGGTTAACCAGAACTGTTGATAAATGACAGGAAGTGTGACAACACCTGAGAAGAATTTCTTAGGGCCCTTTCCCAGTATCTTTCAGACAGATGGTACTAGTACTTTTAACACTATTTATTTGAGTATTTATATTAGCATCCATTATCTGTCTCTGAGTTTCACCTGCAGTCCAATCCAGTCTTTGTCCAGAGTTTCCTAGAGATTTCTCTCCTTCTATCAAGATTGTATTCCTAATATCAGATGCTGGATACACTTGTGTCAACCTCTTATTCCTCCTTCTGCTGTTTTGTAGCTCAGAAGATAGGAGTACTGTCTCTATCCCTGATAGTGGATAGCACAGGAAGTGAAAAGTCAGCCCAACACTGAGACTTGCTGGCTAAGGACTTATGTGGTATTGTCGAGCTTACTGAGTATGGATAGTGTGGACAAGTCTTCTACTGGCGGACTGTGACAGAAAAATCTCCACCTAAGTGTTGCTGTCTAGCCTTGTGGAAAAGTTCTATGCCAATTATAGAATTGTGAAGTCATGCAAAACTTCTATGCAGTTTTTTCAGGTAAAATTTTCTTTAAATTAAGTAAAAGTTTTATCTCAGTCTTAAATCCAATTACACTTTAAGTACTGCCATTTCAACTAAATGCAGTAAGGTCTATACATGCCTAGGGCTGCTGCAAAGTATCCTATGTAGCTCTTACTGAATTTTCTGCTGCTTGAAGAAGTAAAGCAGAAAAAAGAAGCAGATAAACGTTTCCCCATGCTTTATTCTTGGTGAGATACATGTGTACAAATCACCACTGAAGGCCAAGGCTTTTTATCTCATGCTAAAACTAGGTTTCTGTGGGTTGATGAAAGTCAAGTCTGCTTATTTGAGTAATGCAAATGAGAAGGCAAAGGGGAAAGAACCGTATAGGTCAACACTACTGAGATGTCCAATTGAAGTAAGAGATTAGTTTTCGAAAAGTTGTTATGTACACGTAGCTGTCGGTAATACATCTCCCTGAGAAATACACGCAGATTGTGCTTTATTTTTTGCTTTCTTACAGAAACTATGGATAGAATTTTCATTTGTTTTTTAGTTAAATCAATATCAGTTTAAGGTAAATATGTGAGCATCTCAGGTCCTACTAAAAAGCGTGTGTGCAGGGACCTGTGTATTTACAAAGAAGAAAAGTTTGAGATAAATGACCCAAATATGTTGTTGCTATTTAAAAAAAAATGCTCAAAATGGTATTTAAAAATCTTCTATGGGGCCCAAATCACATTCCTTTTCTCCAATTCAAAGCCTTGTATCACTCTTTCATGGGAAAAAAATATTTTCACATTCGGAAGCAATAACATCAGTTCTGGAACTTACTTTGTAATTGAAGTAAATGTCATGTCAGTATGAATGCATGTGGCCAAAAATGCTATTTGTTGGCTGCTGCTTAGCCATTCCTTAGCACCCTCAGATTTACTACCCTCCTTTTGAGGAAGGAGGAGTAGTGGCACAGGATTAAATCCACGTAAGTGTTGCACTGCAGCTTAACTAGGAGATTCACCTATGTGTGAACCCAAAAAGACTGAAGAAAGCTTTCAGGGAAAGGAGCAGCGTTATAAATATTTTAAATCTTTCTGTGAGCAGGGAACAGTGTGACATATGTTTTACATTTCACTGCCTGCTACAGTACCATTATTTTAGAACCTGTCGCCTTTCGTAGGCTATGCACTTACAGACAAATGCCATCACTTCAAAACCAATAGCTAAGCTGCCTCTTTTCATACTGTTTCTTTCAGTTCCAGCTGACAGTTAAAAAAAAAAAATTGTTGTTCCCCCCACACACACCCTGTTCTAAGCATTCTGACCTAAAAAATGTACAGCTGAGCCTAAAATACAAACATCTTTTGAAAGCTGATATATCCCAAAGTAAGTAAAATGAAAAAGAACCCCAAAGCAGAGATGAAGCCATCATATGGGAGGAGAGGTGTTTTTAGAGTCTGCTTCAAAGTAGGAAGAAGAAAAAATTCTCTTTCAAGGCAGAACAGCTGCTGTTTTCTTTTTCTTCTTTGCTTGAACATTGCTTGAATGGCCACAGTTGTGCCTTTCAAAGCATTGGTGCCATCAACGAGGAAACAAGACACTGTAGCAAGGAGATGCAGCTGAGACAAGAAGAAATGGCTCAAGGACACAGGCCCTCATCCTCTGCATCTTCCAAATTCTAGTTCAGCTCTCCATCCAATAATCTTTACTTACTTTGTGGGATTAAAATATTTGAAAAACAGCATGAAATAATTCACAAGAACTTCAGTAATTCACAATAAGATGACAGCTTTGGAGATTGTTCTTTATATGTTCTTTATACTTGTGTTTTCAATGTCATGAAATATTGTAATTTTTCCTTGTATTTCTGAAACTATTTCAGATCCTGATGACTTCGAATTTGCTTATAAGAAATCCATAACTGCTAGTCTATGCATTTTTTTGTTTCATTTGTTTGATGAAAATTAATTTTCAATTGCAACAATAACTAGAATTCTATGCAAAATGGGGAAAATGAACAGTTCTGTCTAGTTCACTTTCAGTCTCATAACCAAAGTCATCAATTAAAAATTGTAGGAAGAGTTTGAATAATTAAAAACAAAATCCTTTGCTACAAAACTCACACCATTTTCAGTCGAAGATGTATTCCTTTGGCTCTGAAAAGAATACATTTGGATACATATCAGTTCTCTTTCCAGAGCTAATCTATGTGTCCATTAAGAAAGGACAGAGACTGTGAAAATATGATCCAGCTGGGATTTTAAGATCTGGCTGGGTGAGCATAAGGCCAGAGCCATTCAGGTGAAAGTAAAAGTTGTTTTGCGGGTACTGAGATGAACTTCATATTCTGAGGTCTTCAGCAGCTCTGTTTTTGAGTTCTGTGGGTTTTGTTGTTGTTTTCTGTAGTGTGTTAGTGAATTTTTTAAAGCTTGAATGTCTTTCTGAAAGAAATGCTTCTCAATTATACATTTGTAGATGATATAGAAACTGCTGGGTGAGATCTTCAGCTAGTATAGGCAGATGGCAGAACAGCCAGCTGAAGCACTTCTGGCCTCTGGATGGGAAACTCCTGCAACTGATGAAATTTGCAACACCTCCTATAGAGCACTATGTAAATCTAAGCTTTAGCAAGGTGGGAAAAAAAAAAAAAGAAATGAAGCATATCTGAGGTCTTGAGTATTTTATTCATTTTGGAGTAATTTTGCTTTTCTTGGAGTTCTGCTCTTTTTCTTGACTGTAGTACAGAGTTCAAAGGGTTGTTTGCCTGGCAGCATGGCAGTAAGGGTTGTATAAATTATCTCTTATGATATACCTCTAGTGTTTCATTTACCACATGCCTGGCTATAACGGTTAAAGGAACATATTTTACGATGATTCAGAAAATGGAACGGGCTCTTCTCAGTAAGAGGAAGCAAATAAGATGATGTAACTACAGTTAGAGCTTTGGGTATGCACAAGATCCTGATATTTCCTTCACACTTCTTGCAATCCTTTCTGTCAGTTAGCCACAGAAGGGGATCCAAGGCTGAGTGACTTTATGGCCCACTGTACAAAAGGTGTAAAGGAAATACTGTAATTACGACTGTGTTGTGGTAAAAGAATAAGGACACAATACAACCAATCCGGTAATCTGTGGAACCATTTAAGATGATTAATTTCTTCCATATATGGTACTCTACCTGCTTTGTAATTAGGATAATAGGTGATAATCATACATTAACAGTTAATAATAATTAATTTTATAGTCATGAAATAGGTATGCACAGCGTGGATGGCACAGTTTGTGTTTAAGTTTCCTTTGAATTTTATCAAGGTCATTTCTGGGAGCCAAACAGTTCTGTGGGCCATTCAACAGGCTAATTAGAAAGAGGTAATGCACAACTGTAGAGAAATAGACAGGGATTTCTTGATAAATATTTGGAGAAATTCTGTTTTGAAATATTGCCTCACAACAGGTTTATCCTGAGTGAAAGCTCCAGATCTGTGTATTTTAGATACTGACATTTTGATGAAAGCTGAGTAGACACGTACTCCTGAGTCTGACAGAAACCTCAGCAAGATCCTTGTTTTTCTCTTCCTCTTATCTCTACCAATTACTTATCTAGGATATTTGTTAACTATTGCTTTCACTACTTAAAGAAAACTGAAATAATGCCACAGATTTTCCTTGAACGCATTTAAGAAAAATGTAGACCCATGAATTCTAATGATTTCTGTATTCGTTCCAATGGTCTGGGGGAGCAATTTCTGTGAT
The DNA here is from genome assembly GCA_036925125.1 of Oreortyx pictus. Classification (NCBI taxonomy): domain Eukaryota; kingdom Metazoa; phylum Chordata; class Aves; order Galliformes; family Odontophoridae; genus Oreortyx; species Oreortyx pictus. The sequence continues at coordinate 13,538,819 of JAUPFR010000008.1, read as the reverse complement.
TTCACTTTAAAACTGATTTCTTGACAGAAAGCTGTAGGCTTTTTTTTTTTTTTTTTTTTGTATGTAGACATGTGTGCTAGTGCTAAAGTGGCAGGTATTTTTCTCCTCTGTATATAGCTTAGAGGATCCAAGTCTACTCTTGAAGTTAAAAACTCTAACCTTGTGATCTTCACTGAGGGAAGCTGGTACTCTCACTACTGAGGCTGGTAGGCACTATTCAAAGAAACTCTGAAATTCCTACCTGACCTGTGTTAAGAAGCTTGCCGTTGACTTCCTTGGAACAGGCTTTCACTTGTAGTCATACAGCAATGAACAACACCAAAAATGTGAGCTAGATTTCTGTCTTAGTTCTTTAAACACAAATATTTCAGTGATCCCTTTTGGAGTCATGATGTATGCTCTTGAGAACAGGATCTGGGCTGCCAGATGTGAAAATCTCCAAAAGAGTCAATAGTGAGAACATAAACTGCCATTTAAACTCTCAGTGAAAATCAATGTGTATTTTCTCATCCTGTTGAAGAGGTTTTGCTAGGGAAACAAATCAGTGTTCTGTACTGGGCATTTGAGAGTCATGCTGCAGGCTGACCACAGGTGCAGGACTGTGGCTCCCAAACAACTATGTCGCTTGATGCTGGGTGCTCTGAGAGGAGAGGGCATCCTCCTCACCTTTCCTCTCTATGCCTCAAAGCCATGGAAAAATGTCAAAATGCAAAGGGTTTAATTATTCCCACTTTAACTACCTGCTTCTGTGGCTTGTGGTAATATCCAGCTGGGTTTCAGAGAACCTTTTAACTCTTTTTGGTAAAGATTTTGCCTGAGAAAAATCCTGACAATTATCATGAAACAATTCATTATCTAAAACACATCGGTACTTGCTATCAAAACCATAGATATCTCACAGTTTTTGTACCTTTCAGTTGTGAGCTAAGACTACAGATTTCATGAGCATCAGGCCTTCCAGAATGGTTGCACTGGAAACTTAAGCAGTGACTACAGAATGACTAACAAAATTATTTGAAGTACACAGGGTGTTTTTTTTTTCTTATGGTTGTTCTTTTTTCCCATAGAACTCATGAAAACAATCAGCTTAAATTGTAAGGATTTAGGGAATCAGTCAAACTATTGCTTCTTCCCTTAGCTTGAATCTTGTATACTAATGCCTTTCAGCTGTTTTGAGAAGGGTGGCTGTGAAATAAAATACATAAATGATTTGTTGTTTATTGCTCTAACCTATCACTGCTACCTTCTTCGAAATAAGAGAATATTCCAAATTGCAAGTCTCATCAAAGATGTATTTCTGCACAGTGTGTAGAAACAGTAAATCTGCAATTATGGATGTAAAGTGAATGAGATTTAAAAAAACAAATACCCACAGATCTTTAAATATGAGCATAGTATTGCTAATCCTGTTATGACAAGGAACTTCACGCTTTTTCTTGTAGAAATTAGATATAGGTGTGTGGATGTAGAAGTGTGGTTTGATTTGTAAGGTCTGTTTCTTTCTTCAAAGTTGCATCTCCAGAACTTTAAAGTACTGTCTCCAAAGATGGTAGAGTGGCAAAGAACTAATTGTATTGGAATGTTGTCCTGAGAGGCCAGTCAGAGGCATGGAAGACTGTTAAGTCTAGATTTCGAGATTTTACCTTTTAAGTCTGGGGTGAAGGAAGTAGCTAATTTTATTGTAATAAATATGTATTAGAAAACTCAAGAAAATGTATAATAAAGGAGAGTTAAAAGATTAGAACAGAAAGGATGAAATAGGTTATCAGTCATTTTGTACATGTTGCAGATTGTTGGTACTACAGTAGGTACTATGTTTAAACACTGAAGTCCAACAGACAGCTTATCAGATGCCAAATACCACATGCAAACTTAGGAATGCACTGGTGATCAAAGTAGGAAAGATGAGACTGAAAGACATGAGGTCACATCTTTTTGTGGAGAGAGAAGTAGTTGCAGACTGTGATTGAAGGAAAGCAAGGCAGCTGTGTTTCCTTTTACTCTCTTCAGACTGAGTCTTGTCCATCTCATACCCTTGGTATGTGTTTTCTGAGCTCTGCTACTATGTGTAGTCTTTAAGAAAAGTGATTAAAAGAAAATCTGTATTTTGGAATGCCCTTGTGTCTAAACATGGTAAAGTGTATAGGTAGAACCTTCTGTAATCTACCATAAAGCTTTTTGTTCCCAAGCAGTCAAAGTAAGGCTCAATAGGATGGACAAGAAATAAAAGTAAAGTAGATATGATACAGGTAAAATGACTCATATGTCTCTGTCCTATATTGAAAGAAAACTTTATTCCCTTCAGGTAAAACCCGAACTCTGTTTGTATGGCATGTAGTGCTAATATAAACCATAGTGTGTAGAAACTGTGGAACGAAAAGAAGCTAATGGAAAAGCATCTGCTATTTTCACAAAAACAAAATAAGTAATAATAATAAAATAAAAGCCTCTGACTCTTTTCAGTAGAAAAAGCTTCATATAAGTCACAGTCATTACTGAACACACTAGCCCTAATTATTTGCTAGTGGACTGAGTAGCTAAATGTCTATTATTTACTATTGGCTCAGTTCCTTCTGTGACAATCTCTACAGCTTCTTGACACCGTTAAACCCTGGAATGCTTTCTTGTATGACTGCGGAGTCATTTCTGTTATTGGTGAAGACTTTCTGCTTTTGCAGTAACAACAAACATGATTAGCTACATATCTGCCAACAAACTTTTTTTCCACTTTGATTTCAGGTTTGTCTGTCAGAGGTTTTATTAACATCTCCTGAGATACTTGAAAAATGTAGAACAAAACTATTCATGATGCTAATGTTGGGCTGTCAATCAAGAGATCTCATTCATCATGGATGGATGGTATTTTTTGCTTTGTACAGATTCTTACCTTTCTATTAAGAAACACATTATGACTCTATTTTTTTATAATGCTGTGTGAGATACGCAGCTTTGAAACTGATTTCATTTATCTTGACAGACTTCTCTGACTGTTAGCTTTGGGACAATAACTATTTTAAGGAACCCAGGTTTTCTGCAGCTGATGATCATGATAACTTAGTTAATTAGTAATTCCTTCTGTAGTTCATTTTGAAGTCGTAAAATACCCCCATAGCTCACCTCCTGTAGTAGAAAAGGAAGAGAACTTGCCTTTTCCTACAATAATGGTTAGGTATCCCATTATCCTTCTTGTGCTTATGTGCTGTGAAAAGTTCTAAGGCATTTTACCACCATATCACGTCAGGAATTACTTTGCTTGCTCTGCTTGCAAATATGTGGTTTCTTACCAGATGATTCTATTGAATTGATAGTATAAATATTTATATATGTGTATAAATATATAAAATGAGGACATAAATGGAGGAAATAGAAACTGGTTATACAAGCACCTGCTTGATGCCTTCAAGAATGCGTGACAAGTAGAAATTTCTGTGAAATTACTTGCAGTTGGTTGAAAGAGCTGAGAAAGTTGGATGTGGAGCATTTCAATGTTTTTTTTTAGCATTGAGTCTGCTGCAGACTTGCTGAAATATATTCTATGCTCATCTTCTCACAAAAGTGATAGTTTTTAGATTTAGACAAGCCATAGTAATGGCAATTGCTAGTAGTCATCGCTTGCAATGTTTGTAGAGAAATTTTAATCTTTGGAAATTATGAATTACTGTCTTGTGGTATTATGATGTTTTTGCTGTTTGGACAGTGGAAGTTTAAGAAAAGCTGTCTAGAATATAATTATAATAAACATGAATTGGGAATTCTTGATGAGATACAGTATTAAGGGTATGTTAACTATCACAAAAAAAATTCTCCACGCTTAAAAGCAAACAAAAACAGGTTTAAAATGATCAAAGAACGTACAAGAATTGAAAGTACTGTTTCTATTTGTTTGTTTGTTTCTTTTTATATCCCCAGCCTAGCTGAAGCATTCAGTAGGCTCTAATTTTCTAATAGTCCTTAAACTTTAAAGTCAAACTTGTCTGCTTTTTCTACTGTCCCAAGGGAGGGGAAAAGGGTAAAAACAGAACTGCCTTGACATGAAAATTCATGAAGCAGAATTTAGTTCTGACTTATCACTTAGTGTGAAAAGTGAATGTAGAATTCTTAATATGTATAATGGAAATGATTGCAGATTTTTGGTTAGGTATGTAACTAGTGATTCCCCAACAAGCCATGGGTATAGAGGTTAGAGTACATAATTAGACATGTATAATAACAAATGAATGAATGGTACCTGAAGTATTTAGGACCATTGGGAATTCATGGCTAGTTATGATTTCATTTATTTGTACGCTGGTTTCAGCGATGATACAGCAGGGATAATTTGGCCTTATGGATTTCTTAATGACTCTGAAACAAATGTGTAATACCTGCGTTAGCTGAACTGTGACAGAATCTGAAGTGAAAAGAAAACAAAACAAAAAAACCGAATGAATATATATGAAGCTTGGATAGGCTGCATACCAATGAACGTCCATGAGAGTCAGTGCTTTGTGGAAAAAAAATCTTCTTTGTACCCTGTTCAGCCAATAGCAGAAAATAGCTCAACCTAAGGACATATGGGGTATCCAGTAAAAGAAAGAAGGCAGGGAAGTGTATACTCCAAAATTAGTGCTCTGAAGATCTCCATGAAGAACACAGAAATGTAAAAGTACAGGATCAAAGCTTCTGAGCTTTCCTGACAACTGAAATATGAACATCAGATCTTTTCAAATGCCCTTCGACTAGATGTGTTAGAATCTCAGGCTTATTGCATGTTTCCTAAAGTTTTGTTGGAGGTAAACCTTTCAAGCTTAAGTCCGTACCTTATTCACTGAACCAAGTAACTTTAAACATATTCTTGCTGCCCCCTTTATAGGGTTAGTTTGATCCGACTATCTTATCTTTGTGGCTCAGCCAGAGATGTCTGTTATAAATACCTACTTAATTGACCTTCTGTGGCTCATACATCTTGCTTAGCAGTTTTGAAGTATCAAAAGTATGGTTCATTCTGTCTGCACCATTATGACATCTCTCATGAAATCCTGTGCTCACTTTGTTGCTGAGCTGTCCCTAACAGCAAGAGCAGTAATTGTTTTTTTTTTGTATTCAAGAGTTCCTTTTTAGCTCTCAGAAAGAAGATATGCTGTACTGTATTTGGATATAAGATGACAAACTCTTTTTATAAAATACTATTGGCTTTGGTAATACCAGTGAAATTCAAGACTATTAAACTTCGTACTGATTTCAGTATAAGACAGAAGTGAGGAAAAACTTTATTCTATTTAAGATTATGATTTAGTGTTTAAAAATACCAATCTTACGTAAAGCTGATTGTATCTTTAAATTAAAAAAAAAAGAAAGATGCTTTGGTATAAAAACTACAAAGTCTTTAAGAGTTTGGCTGCACCATACTTCTTGTCTAGCCATCTACCCTATATATCTATTTATTTATCTTTATACATTTCAAATTAATCTTCAAGTAATGTTAATTATTCAGCATATTCAGAAATGATAGTCTATGGTTAGCTCATGCATTTATTTCCATGGATACATACAACAGATACAATGAGTGCAATAACACTCTTAGGTAGAGAAAACTTTCTGCTACAAAACGCCTATTTTTCAGTGTAGTCACCACTATTAGCTATATGTTTTCACCAGTAATGAACAAGAGCTTACATGCTGCTCTCACAAAAATCTACATGGCCATCTAGTATGTTGCTTGTTTGTCACATTGCTGTCACCACTTCAAAAATGCATTCCTCACCACCTCACTGTGTTCACATTCATTATTTAGTCTCCACAAACATTCAGTAAGCACCAATGCATGTCGGTGGGTGCCGTTTATTCCTCTCTCAGGAATTCTGTGACACACCTTTGCACTTCTATGTCAGATGTCATTTTGTGAGACTACCCCTCTGCAGCCATCTGCACAGAGCAACAAAATATAATGAAACACAGGCAGGAAAGTTTGGTCCCTACTGCCATACCTCCAACATTGCCCTTGATGCCATGGATCAATGTAGTAAAATAGGCAGCATTATTTTTGAAGCAGCCCTCATGTAATGCTTCCCATTGGTTTCATAGAATCATAACATTGTTTGAATTGATTGAGATCCATAATGGTCACCTAGTTGTACTCCCTGCAATAATCAGGGCCACCTACATCCAGATCAGGTCGCTCAGAGCCCTGTACAGCCTCGCCTTGGATGTCTCTAGGGACAGGATATCCACCACCCTCTGTGAACTACTTATTCTTGTGTATCACTACCCTTATCACTACAAATTCTTTTCTTATCTGGGTCTCCCATCTTTAGTTTGAAACTATTTTGTCTTGTCCTACTACAAGAGGCCCTGCTAAACAGTCTGTCCCCTTCCTTCTTATAGCTCTCCTTTAGGTACTGAAGGATCACTATCAGGTCTCTCAGAAGCCACCAGGCTGAACAGCCCCAGCTCTCTCAGCCTGATGTTTTCTCAGAGAGATGCATTTTTAATTATATTACAATTTCCGAAAACAGGAGTCTAGCACGAACCATTTGCAGTTATCTACTGGAAACAGTTTTGACAATTAGTGTGTAATGTTGTAGTGTTTTGATCCTTAGTTTTGCCTTCGAACCCTATAACTCACCTCCATATCTTTTACTTTTGAGGACTGGCCTGTAAGTCACTGGGCCACTAACTGTTGCTACAAGGCCGATTTTGTTTGAGAAGCAACAAATTTTCTGTTCAATTTTCTACATTAGATCAACAAGTTACCACTAGATGTGGAAAAAAATTCAACCTTGATAAGAAAATCCTTCATGATCAGTACGGTTCTCCATGATGGGTGCAAGGGGCTGAATATGTGTCCCATGTTCTTCTGCCATCAAAATGGCCACTCCTTGGATTTGTCTGTGCAGGTGCTCTTTATGTTCCTGTGTCTTGCTCCTGTATCCCATATACTCTCTATTTATCCTTTTGTAATGGTTTTGTTCTAGAAAATATTCTATTTGTCCTAAATAGTCACTGAAGTATTCAATTTAATGGATACTATGTTAAAACAGTGCAAAATGAGAATTCTGTAGTCTGATAAATGAAATTCAAGAAGGATCAAGGACCTGAAGTAGGTGAAGGTTTAAGTTCAAGAAACACAAGAAGGAATTCCTAAGAATATAATACCACTGTTTTGTGTCTTGTTTGGTTACTGTTTGTTTGTTTGTTCAATTCTAGAAGAGTAGACGCAGTAAATACATATTTCTTGGAAGAGTTCCTGAATTTTCCTTCAGTGGTCAGTGAATGTAGCTGTCCCCTGTCAGATAGTGCTTGCAGCATGTGCTTGAGTACTCATTCACAAATGAGACTAAGTGCAATCGGCTACAAAACAGCCAAATACTCTCCAAGTTTTCATGCGCATTACTACGTGAACTCGATCAAGTCTACAACCTAGCATAGAATATATACAGAATGAAACTTTGAGGAGCATGCCTGCATTTTGACAAATTAGATTTACCATTTTCTTCTATCTAGTAAACTATTGAGAACTCTGCCCCTGAGACAGATCTCTTTAACAGAGCATCTACCACCTCCAAGTAATTTTTTCTTTTCAGTCTGAGCGATTGCAGCTTTGTGAATTTTTCGCCATACCTCAATATGTTTGTTGTCGTGAAAAATAATAGCTGGATAGCCAGTACCATCACAACTGCAGTTTTTAAGAAAAGACAAACAAGGGCAGTGCATTAAATGTAATGTGTGTGTGGGGGGGAGCTTGTCAATTTCAAATTCTTTTTATACATATATAGGTGCACTTTTATTCATATAAGTAGTCTTATACACACACACCTAAATATATATTTAAGTGAGCTGATGTGTACACCACCACAAAATAGATCTACCACCATCTCTGACAGTCTGCGGGAAATGTAGTTGACTGAATATGACTCAGACCCTTGGACTCATTGTCCAGTTCATCAGTGAATGCTCTGCAGGGTCATTGATTGTATGCAAGACCAGCAGGAATGCTTGGCTTGCTTCATGGGGCTGTTAGCACTGTGCTATTATAAATATTCACTGATATGTGTATATAAATAAGTTCAGATTTCTTAAATTTAACAACTTAGACTCATTTTTATTTTTTTTTTATGAACAATAAAGGAGACAGAAATACATACAGAGATTGTTATGTGAAGAAGTTGGCTTCATCCAGATCTGAGAGCATGGACAGTAAATCTTGTGCTATGTTTTAATGTTATTTAGTGTATCCTCTGTCAGGTAGATACTCCAGACTGAGTATTTTTGTTTGTTTTAAGAAATTTGTTGCTGTATATCGGTTTTTATTTAGATCAAACTTCCAAATTAGTAAAAGATTGTAAACGGAAATAGTTTTCCATAAGCAAGTATATTGCATGTATGACACTTAAAATATTTTTTTCCAGAAATTGTGCACATGTAATGGATATAACTAGACCTGAGGGAACCAGAATTTTACCAGTTTGTGATTCCGTAGTCGTGCCTGTTCCCAGGAAAGCAAAATCACTTTTAAATAGGAACAGTAGGTGTCGTTGCACCTTTTATTTCTGTTTCCTGGTCTCCCTGGTTGTCCCCACAGATGTAATTTGGAGTCTGGGATGTGCTGCCCTGTCCCTTACTTAGGGAAGGACAGCAGAAGCCCTTTGCTGGCTGCTGTTAGTCTCACAGGCTGTGCTAATTACTTCAGTGTGTCATATGGCCTGCTGGCAAGATATATAGAAAAGAATTTAACCACAGTTTTACAGTGGGATGTTGCTACATCTGTGTGGGTGCCCCCAGGAAAATGGCACAAGTTAAGTCAAAATCTGTATAAAAAAGCACCCTTTCTCTCTCTCTCTCTCTCTCTCTTTTTTTTTTTTTTTTAATGAGAACAATAACTACTTGCTGAGGGATTAGATATTTTTTGTCTGTAGTCAGGCTAAATTTTAGCATTTATTTTCCCCCAGTCCTCTGTTGTCTGTGAAGCATTTTGTGAAATCTTTGTGAGCTGAGGCAACAGAGAATTTGACAAAGCATCAGCTTTCTTGTCAGTTGCCTTCCCTAGGATGCAATTTAGATGAAGATAAATGTTCCTGTGATTTTGAGTATCAACAAAAATCCTCTCCATGCACCTCTGAGTTTGGTGAAAAGAGGAAAGTGAGGAACATCAGCTTTTGCACATGCACAAATACAAATTGTCATTTATTTAAGTATTGAGGAATATCATAATGCTTTTGCATTTTATGACAGACAACCTTTACTACTTGTGCTTAGGGGGACTTAAAGACTAGTTTTCTGTAACCACAGTATTTTATCTATGCTTCCTGCTCAGGAGAAAGAAGTCCCAGTGAGGAGGAGGAGGCTGGTGATTCTGCAAGGGCAGGCTGAATACACGAAGTGTGCTATTGCTGTTTGCATTGATCTCATTAGTTTATTTACACATCCTGATTTAACTTTCTCCCTGTACCTTATGTTTCCTGTGTGCTGGTTTCAGTGCTGCTCACGCCAAGCGAACAAACAATTCAATCAGGCTCCAGAGTTTACAGAACTCTACACACCTAACTCTCATGCTACCAGCAGACAGGTTCTGAAAAAGTGAACTGCCTTCCCACTTGTGTTTGTTTTTAAATGGCAAGTTATTGCTCCTGGGGTACCAAGCCATTCTCTCATCTCTACTGTTGGAGGAGTGTTTGTTTTTTCATGACTTTTTAAAAGCATGTTTGGGTTGATTCATAGGGGCTCTACACATTGTTCTGTTAACCGTAGCTCAAATACCACTTTCAGGTGCATAGTCTTGTTGCTGACCACAGGTTTGTAGATCAAAGTCCACTTTGTGACTTTAACTGGTCTGAAAACATGGAAGTTCCCACAAAAACAACCTTTTGTCTATTTAATACTTTATTCAATCCATGGGGAAAATAAGGGGGATCTACTAGGTTAAATGTTCAGTGGGCTTAACAAAAACTGCTTTTGTAAGAAATCTGTTCTCCACAGATGTGGATGACAAATGTGCTCTGGAGTCTTCTAAACTTTTTACCTTCTGTCACTACTCTGAATTCTTATTTAGGTGATCATTCCAAAAAGACAAAGTGACTTGATGGAATCATGTGATGGTGAATTCTGCAGGCTGAATTTTTGTTGTGTATCCAAAAATCTGCTGGTGTGTATTATTGTGCAGTATGGTGGACTACTGTTAAAGCAAAAAAGGTGTTTCAACTGAAGTTGGCACCTACTGTTAAAGACTATATTTAGTTATCAGTCTTCGTCATTTTTCTGGTTTGTTTTTAAGTTGTTTTCTGTTTGCATTTTGTTTAAATGTGACTCAAGTACTTAGCATTAGAACTGTGGGAAAACTGACGAAATAGAGGAATTGAAATACTGTTAAGCAGACACTTCTGCTATGTGTTCTTTTCCTAGAATTTTAAAATGCCAAGAATACCGATTTTTCTATGGAAAGATTTACCAAATTTCAAAGAAACTTCTGAACATTAATGCATTTAGCTGAGATGAACCTGGATTTCAGATAGTTTGAGATTCTTTTGTTGAATGAATGGTGTTAAAGCCAATACCCCAAACTGATGAGAAACAGAGATATTGAGTGTGTTGAACGATTTGGGCTGGGCAGTGGGAATGTCTGGAGCACCCTGGAGCAGAGGCTTTGGGAAACAATCTGTTGTCGTGGCTTCTGAGTCCTCCCTAATGTTCAAATCACAATAGCTGAAGGATTGTGTGTTTCAAGGCAGGGCTTGAAACTGAGTTTGCCATGAGATGGTGAAAGGGGTTTCAGAACAATCTGTGTTGGCTGCTTTCCAGCAGGAGATACGCATAATAGCTGATGATTTCATGTAGTGGAAAATAGTGAAGCGTTCTCTAGAAGCAAAAAATCAGAGGTCTCTGAAAAACAAGGAGACTTCGATGTTGTAAAAACATATGTGTGTGCGTGTATAGGTGAGCATGTATACAGGTTTATGAGGTATATTTCTGGTTTCTCAGTTTCCAGGAAGGTGGCAAGGGGCAATAATATATTTATACAATCAGTGTCTATAGCAGCAGTATGGAAAGGGCAGAAGTGGAAGAAATGTGTTTAGCTTTTGTTTCCTTCAAGCTTTTCATTAGAGTATTGTAGATTACTGCAACAGAAAAATGTAATTCAGTTAAAATACTGATGTTAAACGAAGCCAGATGTAGTTAAGTAGCAAAATATCCAGAAGAAATGACTTAACGTGCAAGCTATGTGTGGATTAATGCAACTCCCTTTACCTCCCCCTACCCAATATCTCTCTCCTTTCCTCAGAGAAACCCCAAATAAAAACAAACCAAAACAGAGATGGGGGGAAAAAAATGCAACCTAAAACCATAAAATTTAAGAATCTAAGACTTGCAGCCAAGCCAATCACTGTAAGGCAATTTGTTAATGGTTTTGGCAGAAGTGATCCTGTTCAGCTTGTCATCCTGCCATGCTAGCAGGCTAGCATTTATCCATATGTGAAATGTTTTATTTCCCCTAACAATATTTGAATGTTTTCTCTCAAATCCGAAGAATGATCGTAATTTCACTGTTGTAGCAGAGGAAAAAGTTAGCTGCTTTTAAAAGTAGTGCACTGTTTATAGTTGATTTTGTGAAATCTATTACTATCTAAGGCTTTAAGAGTGCAACTTAGAAGCAATTTGGATTCTCTCCAAGCTCTCATATTTCATATATCACATCGTATGTTTTTCTAGTCATATAAAACATGGTGAGAAATATTTAATTGGTATAGTAAATATGAAAATGTCACTGATAATGGCAGTGATAAGGGAAATCTCACCACATTTTCTATGGCAGAAAGATTCAGAAGGATAATAAGAGAAATTGTATAATTCACAGTAATTGTTACAGCTAGAGGTGTTCATACACAGGTGTGTCACAAGATAGGCAGTGAAGAGTGTGACCTCCATTGTAATTCTTTAGGCCTGCAGAGAACTTCATTTATGTGTAATATCCGGAGCTTGACATGATGGCTCCCAGATGCTCACAAGAGAAAACTTTTCAGATGATGACAGGAAAATAATATTGGGATACAGAAATTGGGTTGTTTTGGATTTATTTTAGCTTGTTGAGATTTAAAACCCTTAATTTATTTCAGTTAACTTAATTGCATATCAAGAAAACCAGTTTGTTGCAAAGTGCTCATATGTCCCAAGAACAAGTATACCAGGCCTTCATTCAGGGTTGAAATTCAAAGCTGTTACTGCAAATCTCATAGGTCACAATTTTTTGCTGGCAGACTTAGATATTTGTTTCATAAAGAGATCTTTTGCTTAGTTTGTTATTCTTTATCTTGGACCCAAATTAATTTTCTTTAGGTTAATAAGAAGAAGGAACAATTACTAGTTGGAGTCTTCTTCTGTGGATATTTTTTCTTCAGATATATTTTTTTACTCTTTTGCTGAAGCCGTTTGTTTGTTTCAGGCTTCTGTGTTCTCATACGATAGGCACAGATTCACCACTGTAAGGCTGTGCATCTCTACTAGCAGACATAATATGACTTGGTATGCCTACTCAGAGGTCATATTTTATTCAACTTATTACGAGAGGTACGCTTACTTAGAAGAAGGAATTACTCTAAAATGCTGCATCAGAGGGACAGAAATGATTACACTGATTCAGAAAGAATCTCTGAAAGAGCAAGAGTCATACTATTTCATTAGTCTTTGCTCACTCTTTTTTTCAACGTCATCCACTCAGGCTGCATTTCTCTTCAGTCTTATTGCTTTTCATTCCCTTTCCTTTGAGAAAAGGGGAATGTCTTGATTAAGGCAACTGTTGGTGCAAGGCTCCTCTGTCAAAAATAAATAAATAAGCATGTCTGAACTGTGCTCCTTCCAAATGCTCTTGAGGACTTCATTGTTAGCAACTGGGTTGTTGCTGGTATAGCTTTCATCTGTAAATTAATTTCAAGGTACTAATTAAGAAGTGTTTGATATGGATGTGGGTGCACTGAGGCAAGGGGAAGGGGACTGCAAATATCAGATCACACTGTTCAAACAAAGTAACTATGAAAGTAGTACTGAATGACTTGAATGAGATTCCTGCTGTGTCTCATTTCCTAAAATCAGGCTATTCTGTTTGCTGTACCATCTGTTTTTCCTATTTTCTTTCCTCAGTACAGAGATCCTATAGCTGCTTTAGATTTCTGTCAGGTATTGCAAGATATTTTTTAAATTTTCACTTTGGTTCTCATTTAGAATCAGCAAAGTTAATGTTTTGGTATCCACTTGAATGAGGAAATCCAAACCTCTGATTACTTTGTGTCTCCATGGCATTTGGCTTTCAAGTCTAATGTGATAGAGGAGGTCAACATCAAAGGGTTTCGTGGATTCTACGACTTACTAGTTAGCATTAGAAAAAGAGTAGTATAGATGGTTAGAAACTGGAGAGTGGGTTCACCCCTTTTTCCTCCCCCCACCTTATGACAATTGAGAAGTCAAAGCTGTTCTTAAATTAAGTACTTTAATTGCTATAGTTTCTGGATTTTATGTTCAAAATGCTACTATTGAGCTGCAGTGCAAGCTTCAGACATGTGCAGGTAGAACAAAGCAAATTTATTTTGTAGATTCTTTTGTCAGATTTATCAACATCTCAGAAAAGGGAATTTTGGAGCAAGATTTCTTTCACTCTGCCTTCTGGAGCTGTGCTTTTCCTCCTTTCCAACATTGCTGATTTCTATTTACAGGTCTCCTCCATGCTTGTATGCTGCTCTGCAGCACAGTGACTCCTACCTCTCTTTCCTTACAGTTTTTGAGTTTTCAAGCTCACTGACCACTTTTTACAAGGAATAGTAGCAAAGAACAGTGAATGTAATAAAAATGGTAGTGGAACTGAAAAGGAAGGGATTTTATGGCGAACAAAGTATTACCAGGCCGATACAATGTTCTTTTCACATTCTCAGTCCCAGATATTCTGTGTTGATTACCTGGGTGCTTGAACAGAAGCCCTTCTTTATAGAAATAAGCTATTTGAAGCTCTGATCCTGCCACTAATAGAAGTAATTTTATTTTTTTTTTTCATATAAAATAATGTAGTAGATTGTCATTTTCCCATCTGTTTTTTTTTTTTTTTTTTTTTTAAATTCCCAAGGGGATTTTATTACCTGATGAGTCTGTTCTCTGTTTCTAGGGCCTAAGACAATAGTTCTCCATTTGACAGCAGCACCATGTTTTGTTGTTATTTTTCACAGGAATAATCTTTGATAGACATGTACGGCCAGATTTGTGTCTCTTCCTCTGACACTAACTGATGATATTCGAGGTATGACCTGGCCTTTTGTAACATAGCTCCTACTTGGTTCAAATAAAAGAAGCTAATAAATAAATGTATAAAGGTAAGCATCAAGAAGATTAGAAAAAGATCAGAAACCTATAGAAATAAAGCTTTGAAGACAGGGACACCTTGTTCTCCTTTCACAGTAAATCAAAATTATAAATATTGAGAATTAGTGCAGACTCTCATTATTTTGAGTCTGTTATTTTCCATGCTATAACATGGAGCTTGTAGCAGATTTGTATGTAACAATCAACAAAGTGATTCTGGCTGGTCTATCTTATTTCTTAGCTCTTTGCCATTGCCTAAATAAGATGTGAGTGAAAGGCAAATGGGAAACTTGGGTTTTAGTTGGTATTTACCTTTTTTATTTTATGGAGCTGAGGCTGTACGTGACATTCCATCCTTGCTATTCAGTTATCAGTATGAATAATGTCTGAAATGGCAGGTATTCCAGTTGCAACATGCTTAAAACTACACCTGTGGTCAAACAGAAGAGCTACCTTTACCAATGCCTGAACACAGAGTAAAAAATGGAGATAATGTCTCCCACTAGTGAACTTAAGTTACGTTACTGGTGTGCAGAAGCAAGGTCCAGTTTTCCCAAAGAGAAATCTGTGATCCTGATTTTGGCTTTATTATCTTTTTATTTTTACATTTCCTTTAAGGGCTGTTGGAGTTGTTTGCATTTTTCTTCACATCTTTGCAGATGACTACTCTGTAAAATTGTTATGATGAGAGAAATAATAAACTTAAGAGACTAAACTAATTATTTCCATGTTATAATAAAAATTAAATTTATAAGATTGAATTGTGTTCTCAGCTATGTAAGTTAGGCTAGTTGATTACTTTAGTGTGTTTGAAAAGAAGACAATTTGATTCTGTTTACCAGCTGGGGAGCAGGTACCTCCTGAGATATTTACAAATGTGCAGATAACCCCCCCACAACATCCCCATCTTGAGAACACACGGCACCCAGGGCTCTGGTAGATAGGCCAACATATATGTAGATGAGAGAATGAACAATACAAAAAAATAGAGTGCCATCAGTGAAGGCTTCTTCTCTGTGACTGTTGAGTGTGCTGGATGATAGTAAAAATATTTTTTAACTCGTTCTCTTTAGACCCCAAAAGAGGCCTCCATCTTTTCTCCTCAGTTGCTATGTTTTTCTCACTGTAGTTTCTAATCTGCATGATTTTAGATTTTCTAAAGCACTGGACACGTGTATTTCCACTGTCCAAGATCTGTCATTATCTCTTTTTGCAAAAGTGATAAATATTGCTTTCTTTTTCATCTTCAGGAATTCCAGGGTTTTGGCATTTATATATTCTTATAAAAGGATTTCTGTAAACAGTAGTCATGTGCGTTTAGACTGTTTTGTTGTTTTTAAACCTGTTGTGCAGCCATTTTGTTCTTATTTTTTCCCTCTCCTCATTCTGCAACTGGAAAATAAAGTGCTTGCTTCTGGCCTCTGAAACTTTCCTGGCTGAGGTGGCTCTAATAGGCAGCCTCCACTATCCCCAGTATCCCATCAGCAGAAACTCATTCCACACAACAGATATGAAAAAATAAGTTAGAAATGACTGCAAGTACTTTTCACCAGAGGAGTCAAAAAAGAATCAAGTATGTAAGAACTTTAAAGATGAATGATTAATAAAAGTGAAAAGTTTTCCTGAAATTTAATGGAAGATGATGATTATACAGTGCTAGCCCCAAGTGCTCATTCAAAAAAAAAACCAACAATAAAGCCTGCAATGAGTTGATGCAGCACGTAGCAGAAATCTTCATTGCTTTATCCTGAATACGATATATTTTAAATCTGTGAGCTGTAAATGGCAATTGAATCCTATTCTGCTAGGCTGGGAGAAGCTGGCTGCTGTGGCCTTGTGTCCTAGCATGGTGAGCTCACTGTGACTGAGGGAGGCCTGACAGCAAGCACTGCAAATAGAGAGGAAACGCACTGAGACTGGTTTGAGACATCCTTCAACAACATTGAAGGTTGTTTTTGTTTTTATTTTTTAATTTTTATTCTATTGGTTTTTTTGTATGAGATGATGAAAAACAAGATGTCACTCTGGAAATAACTTATGAGGGGTGGGGAAGTAGGAAAATGACTCAATGGTAGAGTTGTTCTGGTGCGTGATTGTGATTCAGCACATTTTATCCTTGTTACCCTTTAGAAGTTAGATATAGATCTATAAAAATATATGTTCAACTTCGTGATCTTTTTTTTCTTCATTGTGGTTTACGGAGTGTAAACACTAATTCCTAGTACAGGTAGCTTTCAGTCACAGTGGCCTCTCTATGAGGCTTCTCTTAGTTCATTTTTCTAATGGGAAGTAGTGAGAATTTCTTAATGTTGCAAAACAATCTCACTGTCAACTAGATTGTCCAGAAGATCAGTGAAAGCAAAAGTACTAGTTATTTGGACCAGATTTGTTGAGAGATGTTGTGGAGCCAAAGGAGAGGTGTAAGTTTTGTTCATGCAGATTCAATCTGAATCTGGCTCAGGGAGATACTACTGATGTGTGGGGCTCTCTAAAGAAGTTAAAAAAAAATAAAATAAAATCTATTTGAACTAAGTGTGACAAAACTATTTTTATGGCTACTGAACATACATTCTGGATTCCTGGTGAACATAAAATCAAGCGCACCCCAGGCAGATTGCTCTGGAAAGTAATTTGCTGGTCCCTCTGTAAAATATGTCATTGCTATCTTGTGTTAGAGGACACAGCTTAAAGGGAAGCATGAATGCACTTGCATGTATGTGGTTTGCCATTTTGTTAAGACTCATTTTCAGGGAAATTCTTCACTCGTTTACTTTACAAGTTAGGTCAGTGGATTGTGATGGAATGCAAAGACTGAATTGGGATTGAAGAATTTTTATATTGCTTTTTATCTATTACTTTCATTGTGCTAGGCCTGGAAGCAACTCATTTCTATACCAGCTTTCTTTATTAGACACCAAAAGTTTGACCACATTTCTCTTCTTGGAGGAATCGTGCTATCCCTTTTTTCTTCTTTTCATGTATTCCAGATGCACAAATATCAGGACATAGCTCATTGAAAAGAAATTATTACTTTTATACTTTTCCTGTCTGAAATGACAAAAATGTGTAAGTAAAAAGGATGAGCTATATAGGGCCAATTGTACTTAGCAGTATGAAACTTTAACATATTACAATAGTTGGAACTGAGTGCAGTGACAGGTAATGTGTTTTTGAGTTTAGTTTCCAAGAAGCTAGAAGATTTAAAAAAAAATAATAATTACATGATGTGTACTTTGTTTTGTATTATCACCTTTTCAGTTAAATTAAGCAATTAATTTAATGTGAAAATAGTCTTACACGACGTAGAAGAAATCTTTGCAACTTTACAGTGATGTAGAGTATAGATGAACTACTTAAAAATCCCATCGTGCTTTCTTAAGGGTTAGGGTTTCTCAGAAAATCTGAGTTTCATATCAAGTTTCAAATGAAGTTAAATCTATATCTATTGTATTTTCATGAAATAACAAAGAATATTCAGTTACCTGCAGTGTTACTTCTGCAGCTAAATTGCTTGTACATAGAAGCTAGGCAATTGACTCAATATGAATTTGGAGTTGACTACATATTTTCAGCAAATACAAACTTGTAGCATAGAAGACCATAGATTTATTTTTTGTGAGTGATAGTTCTGTGGAAGGCAGAAGATGTTGTTTTTGAGGTCTTCAGAAACAGGTGTGTAGCAGTGGCCTAGGAATATTAGAACAAAATTAATTGTAAGGAGAAGGGGCTATAATTTGTTAAAGCAGAGGGACCTGAGGAGCTAATTAATCGGTTGTAGGATATAAAAAAATGTTGATTATCTCCAGAAAACACTAGACTTGAATGAGCACTGGCAAGTATTTTTCTACAGTGCTCCTGAATATAATCTGGCTTTCATTTTGGGGTTTAGTTAGAATTTAAGTCACTACTTGTCAGAACTTTATTACTGTGGCTGATTAGCAAGAAGACTAAAGGGAATTATTTCCAGGTGAGGTTCAGATTGGATATTAGGAAAAATTTATTCTCTGGAATAGTGGTCAGGTACTGAAACAGGCTGCCCAGGGAGGTGGCGGAATCACTGTCCATGGAGGTTTTCAAGGAATATTTAGATGTTGTACTAAGAGACATATTATTTTGGGAAGTATTGGTGGTAAGGGGGATGGCTGGACTAGAGGATCTCAGAGGTCTCTTCCAAACTTGGTCGTTCTATTATTACTTCTAAAGCACTAAGTAAGGTCAATAGTACTCTGCACATAAAGGCAAATCTAAGTTTTATGCAGTCCAGGAAATCCAGTGAGATTATTCTGTTCACATCACATAGCTTTCATGGCTATATCCTGATGCCTTTTAAACCTCTGCATCACTTTAGAATCTGTTTGTGATACCAGGATAAAAGCTCAAGACCTGACTGGGCTTCCAGTATGTTTTCCCATTAAGTTGTATGTGCGTTTCAGCTGAGTTTGGTCTTCTCCATTCTTCATTATCTTGATTCACTGATGGCTGTACAAACGCATCCAATAGCATAAGGACTTTATAAACATTATATGACTTAAAATGACAATGATCTTTATATATCTGTATGTAGTCTTTGCTTTATAAGTATCTTCCCTCAGATTTCTGTTTAAGAATGGTTTCTGTTTGCATAGTGTGTTCAGACACTGAAGCATTACTGTGTATTAGAAATACTACCAGGTAATTAATCAATCTGTGAAAAAATGTCTCAAAAAACTGATTCCTGCTGTTATTTTTTTTCTCAACTACTTTTCAAATGGTAGTGGATCTTAGACCCTAAGTGCTCATGAATTTGTACCACCTATTACTTTCAACAGCAAAGAGGAATGTAAAATAGAAGAGTTGTTAATCTATTGCCTCACTGTTTTTGACAGGTCACATTTTGCAACAGCAATTGTTTCTTGTTTGGTACTAACAATTGCAATCTAACAGCCCCAAAGAATATGCAAGACAGCATGAACTGTGCATAAGCATGAACTGTACGCCTGATAATATTGATGCGCATGAATACCACAGTTATTTCTGTGATGTCATTACTTGCTATTAATTTCATTAAGTCATTTCTGCAGCAGAATAACTCAGGCCATATAGCCCAGAGATGAGGTGAGTAAGTCAGTTTGGGGTGTGGTCAATCTACACACAAATCCAAGCACTTATTTCTCAGGCATTTACCAGTACAGGTCAGGTGCCACAAAGCTTATTTAAGCAAACATGATTGAGGCACCCGATAGGTTAACCCCTGTAAATCCTGATTGTTCAGAGAAATTGCTTAAGCAAATACACATGCTCTGTTTGGTGAATACCTGTAACTTTAATACACTTAAAGTTGAAAGCAAGAATTCTCTGATCAAATATGCAGGACTGCCAACTTGCCATTTGGAGGAAAGTCAGACTCATGTTTGCCTTAGTGCTAACAGGTATAGATCTGTACTTTGTTACAGTTGTGGCTTTTCATGCTGAAGCATGCTGGGAAGGCACCTCGATCTCAAGAGTCTGAGTAATTCTGTAAAGAGTGCAGAGAAGGTAGGAAAAAGTTCCTAAGTGGAGATATTTACAAAGGAAAATACCTTCAAGAGATAATTTTATACGCTGACTCTTCTGGTTTAGGGAATTTGGAAAACAACTGCAACAACGAATCTGTTTCAAACTGTGCAAAATATTGTCTCATGCTTTTGTGTACAACACTTGTAAAAACAGCTACTTGACAGTCTCCAGGTTCAGTGAAGTAATAATAACAATGAACCTTAAAACAAAACCAATTTGTTAAAATTTGATTGGTTTCTTTCTGAAAATAATCTTTACTTATTTAACAAGCTCTGCTTGTTAAAAGTATCTCAACTGTTTTAGTTCTTCACTCTAGGCATTACATCTGGGTAGAAAGACAGTAAAATGTAAAGCAATCAAATGAGGAAAATTAAAATGGAAAGAAAAATTATGAAGCATGTGAATGCAGGGAGACGTGATTAGAGAAAGTGGAAAAAGATGAAAAATACACGGATGGTGCTGGGTGGAGGAAGAGTTAAACAAAAGGAAAAATCTGAAAAGAGGTTATAGTGAGATGGATCTCTTCTCCTAAGCAACAAGTGATAGGACAAGAAGAAAGGACCTCAGGTTACACCAGGGGAGGTTTAGTTTGGATATTAGGAAAAATTTCTTCCCTGAAATAGTTGTGAAGCATTGAAACATACTGCCTATGGGCAGTAGTTGATTCAACATCCCTAGAGATATTTAAAATCTATGACAATGTGGTGCTTAGAGACATGGCTCAGTGGTAGACTTGGCATTACCAAGACCATAGTTGGACCTCGTGGTCTTAAAGATTGTTTCCAACCTAAATTATTACACAAGAACTAATCCCAAAATAATGCCGCCTATTTTATTATGTTGGCCCACAACATCGGAGTTAGATGTTGGTGGTATGGCAGTAGAAGCTGAACCTTCCCACCAGTATTCCATTACATTCTGTGGCCAAGTGACAGATGGCAGCAGAGAGGCAATCTAATAGAATGGTGTCTGATCTGGAAATGCGTATGAAGCAAAGGTGTGGAATTGAATTCCTTTGTGATGAAGAAATGGCACATGCTGATATTCATCAACACTTGCTGAATATTGGTGGAGACCAAATAGTGGATGTGAGCACAGTGAAGTAGTGGGTGGTGCATTTCAGCAGTGGCAACAGTGACAGTGGGTCACTTCTGACTGCAGATTTCTATGGGTGTGGCATGCAGGCTCTTATTCAAAGTGGGTAAAAATTCATAGCTAATGATGGTGACTATGTTGAAAAATAGTGTTTTGTAGCTGAGAATCTATTCATTTAAACTGGGCTCTTTATATCTGTTGCAGTTTATAGGGAAATAAATAAGAGGCATTATTTTTTGAAGCAACCTGTGTATGAAAGTGGCAGTAATGTGTGATGAGAGTGTATTCTAGAGGGAACCATCCATTACTCCTTCTAGTAATTAAGTTCAGTCTGAAGAGGTATGAAACAACTTCATATTTTGAACAGATAACATATTATGCACCTTCCTTTTCATGAGATAATGCTTTTTTCCTTAATAGCTTACACAGTAAAGGAGAAATATCTTTTTGTACTGAGCGGTCATCTTCATCACTAGAAGATTCCCTTTTCTTGTGACAGTTCTGTACCATTTATCTGAATTCTTACTGTATTTAATCCAACTCTTTTTTTTTTTTTCTTATATTTTCCCATTCCTCTTGTCTTTCTGAACAATTATAAGTATTTTTTTTCCTCATCATTTATGCATTTTCATGTAACTGTGGGATATGTGCCTGTAAAATGGGAAAGTCAATCCTATTAAAAGCAAGGATAAGTCTTCTAAAGTAGAATGGGAATTAATTCTCTCTTTTTCTAAGATTTACAACTGGCCTTCACAGG
Organism: Oreortyx pictus; assembly: GCA_036925125.1. NCBI lineage: Eukaryota > Metazoa > Chordata > Aves > Galliformes > Odontophoridae > Oreortyx > Oreortyx pictus. The sequence continues at coordinate 13,517,119 of JAUPFR010000008.1, read as the reverse complement.
AAATGTGTTCATCTATGTCACTAAGAACACGAGTGAACAAATGAACATTGCTAAGCTTTGTTCCTCTATTGCCTGCGTACCATTACCCAGCAGGGTGATAAGAAAAGATATCAACTTGATGGAAAGCAATTCAATCCTACATTCCTGTGATGATCTTCTTGTTGTATTTTGTAAAGTGTGTTTATGAACAATATTCTGTTGACATCTATCAAAATAGATTTGAAGAGAGATTAGAAATACACCTTTATTTCCTTTTTATTTGATATAAAAATTAACATGAAGACTATCTGAAGAATAGCAAAGCCCATCCATTTTTTCTGATACTAACAATGGTGAATTTACGGAGATTTTTCTCTAAATGCTTTTGAACATTTTGAACAATGATTTGAACATCATTCTGTGTAAGCTAAGAATTCTATGTCTCACCCGACCTTTTTATCTCCTCATGCTTAACTGAAAAATCCTGACTCAGACGTTCATGGTGTTGGAAACTCTGTCATAGTTTTACGTACCTTAATGTCTTCTTCTATGTCCAAATGTTTTTATGTGATATTCTCCTGATTCTTTCGTTTATTTTATTTGTTTACTAATCCCTTCTCCCAGAGTTCTGGGAAGATAACCTTTGCCATTCGAGCTGGGAAAATAGAAAAACAAAAAACCCCGAGAGTGTGTCAGTGCAGTTTTTTGAAAGGCAAATACATGTTTACCCTGCAAGGTAACTGAATTAGAACAGCACCAAGACTGAACTAATGCAGTCTGCCTCCCAGCAATTGTACAGTTTCCAGATCCAAGTTGTTTTATGGCCAGCTATCTTAATGTGGAAGCTGTGAATGCGTAGTTTTACTCATTCATACAGAAATACCCTTAGCTTGAGGTCTGTTTTGTGACACTATTTTTGTATATGAAAGTACGCAACTGGGGCCATAGAAAAGATGATAAAGCACTTATCTTACTTTCTGACAAAACAGTTGTCCAGGTGTGCACAGGACATATGGATTAGTTGAAGGAAAGCAGTGAATTACTACTTTCCAAAAAGCAAAGTGGTATTTAATTTGCAGTTAGTTCTCCGTGCATAAAGCTGATTAGCTCAGTGGCCTCAATTCAAATGGCTTTTAGGAATCTAGCTCATGGGTACTCTTCTCTGATATTTTTTAGATAAGGTTACTGGTAAGAACAATTCTCAGATAAATACCCTTTCCCTGAAGTAAACCTAAATCTTCCTGCCAGCCAAGCTACAAACAAAACCACCTGATTTTGACATGCAGAGCCAATTGTCTAGGCAGCTGTTGAATAGGGTAAGGATCCCACATCTGAGTGACCTTTTTACCACATTCAGTGGAAAAATGGTTTTCTTATGTTTGGACCTCCTGTGTCAGTTTGTCCCTATTTCCTCTTGTCCTGGCACTGTGCAGCAGTAGAGATAGCCTTGGCTCTACTTGTTTGGAACCTCCATTCGGGTATTTCTATAGGCTGAGAAGAGCCTTCCTGAGTCTTCTCTAGGCTGAAGAGTCTACTCTCTCAGTTATTCTTTATAGGAAGCTGCTCCAACCCTTTAACCAGCTTTGTAGCACTCTGTTGGTGCTATATTCCAATATGTTTTTCCTCTCTTATATCGAAGAAGCTCAGAGCTGGAAAAACACTCCAGTATGACCTCATCTATTCTGAACAGAAGGAAAAATCATAGAATCACCAAGGCTGGAAAAAACCTACAAGATCATCCCGTCCAACCATCCACCTACCACCAATAGTTCCCTCTAAACCACGTCCCACAACACAACATCTAAATGTTCCTTGAATGTTTCCAGACTTGATGTCTCCACCACATCCCTGGGCAGCCCATTCCAGCATCTGACCACTCACCAGCTTTGTTGCCCTTCTCTGGACATGTTCCAGGGCATATCTCTTTCCTGAACTTCGACGTGCTTCAGTCAGTCCTTTTCTCTATCTTGTTGTAGTCCCCCTGATTAGCAGCACATCCGTTTGGTGTAAAAGTGTCTCTTTACAATTTTCTGTCATGTGCAAACTTGATAGTAAACTCTTATGCAGATACATTCTAATTACTCTCTTCTAGTGTTACTTTCACAAGTAAGCTCTAAGTAACTGATTTGTCATCATGGTGACTAGTGGCTTCAACTATGAGCAGTATTGTCTCACTCTGTTTTCCTCAGTCCTGGTTTCATTTTCTGTGAACTATATAGTATATTCTTTGAATAGTAAAATAGTACTACTACTTAAACCCAGGCAAATATTGTGTCTATAACAAGGATACTTTGTCCAAGTAGAAATTTTAATTTTGAGAAAATATTAAATACATATTTTTAGCCATTCTGGCAGCACATTTTCTGTATTCTATTCCAAAGAAGCGATGGAACTACTTAGCAATCAAGATGCGCTCGTCTATGTTTGGTGAAAATGCATGCTTCCTGCAGATAAGAGAATTCCATAGTATCCAGTGTATAACTGAAGCTGGAGTTCTCCAGGCTAGGTTTATACTACTAATTTGAAATATTTTTGTTAGTTACTCTGCTTGTAGTGCTTATTTTGAAGTTTGAATGATTCTTATGCATAGAAGTTCCCAGAAGAGATTTTTTTAGAAATGCAGCGCGTTACTTTCAGATCACAGAATTGTAGGGATTGGACCTCTAGAGATCACTTAGTCCAGCCCCCCTACCAAAGCAGCTCCCTAAACCAGGTTGTACAAGTAGGCATCCAGGCGGGTCTTGAATATCTCCAGAGAAAGAGACTCCAACACCTCTTTGGGCAGCCTGTGCCAGTGCTCTGTCACCCTTACTGTGGTAAATGTCCCATGCACATTTGTGGAACATCCTGTACTTCAGTTTGTGACCATTTACTTGTGTCCTATCACCACACACTGCTGAGAAGAATCCAGCCTCATCCCTTTGTACCCCACACCTTAGGTATTTAATGGACGTAGATCAGATCCCCCAGGAGTTGTCTTTTCTCAAGGCTGACCAGACCCAGGTCCCTCAGTCTTTCCTCATAGTAGAGGTGCTCCAGGCCCTTTATCATCTTTACATGTGACATCTGTAATCATTACACCTCTTTTGGACTACAAGGATAACACTGAAGATGAACAGTACCGTGGCAATGTCACAGTGACCTTTGATAGCAACAAGTTTAGGCCCACTGTCTTCTGATCACTTTGGCTAATGTGGACAGAAGAAATGCAGCATTTTTTGCCTCTTGAAATACTCTAGGTGATGGAACGCTGGACTGTGAGAAACATCAATTATGAAAATCATTCCTATAAAATTCATTGGATTATGAAAATCATTCTTACAATATGCCCAATAAATTCTATGATTCTATGGTAAGTCAGCAGAAAGTATGATTTTTTCTTTTATGTTATCTTGTACATTGTTTTACTTTCTTGAAGAAATCAACCATCTGTATGATATAATGTTTATATCATCACTCATTGTAAGTCCAAGCAGGACTTTATTTTATTTTATTTTTTTTACAGAAGAAGTAAAAGGAAAGACAAGGTGTGTTTTCTTTAAAATTCATATATTGTGTTATGGGACAGAATCTCATCTGAGTCCTTCAGGATGCTACCATAGAAGTGATAATATTTCTGGAGATTCTTTTATTTTGCTTTTTTTCTTTCTTTTTGACTATTTCAAAACATTTTCTGTGGGAGCTGACATTTATCCTCTGCATGACTTCAGTTCCTGGTAGTTTACTGTGTGATCTCACAGTTACAGCTGAATAAACTTTTAAAATGTTACCTTGTCCTTAACTTCTGATTATATTTTTCAGAAGTTCCATTAAGTTCTAATTTAGAAGAAGAAAAATATACAGGGAGGAGAAATAAGTGAAAGTGTATAAAAACACTGTTGGGGGTTTCAGAAAGCAATTGAGCAAGGTCCTAATTTTTATCGCCAGTATAAACTATATGCTTTTGCAGTAAACAGAAGTAGTTGTTCATTGTGCATAGGATTCTGTGCATTGTAGAGAAGATGGAATTCTATCATATAAAACAGGCAGTAGGGCAAACAAAGTCTTAGATAGCTGGAAAAATAGGTAAATATGCTTGGTACCTCTAAACCTGCTGAGGAAGGAGCAGTGTAACCTGCAAGAGACCGTCAGCTATTTCTTCTGGGGAACAGCTGGTTCCTTCTTGCTTTACTTTAAGACCAGTAGTTACTAATTATGTTTAATAGGACCAATAATGCTGTTTTCTCTCTCTAAAACTTCTATAAATGAAGTTCACTTAAAACCTTGTCGTGAAGCAGTTCTCTATTACTGCTTGCAGTGCTATCAAATATTAAACAGAACACCAATGGTTGAATTCAGGTAGGCTGAATTAAAGACTGCATTGTTCTTCTGAGCTATTTTTAATATTGGTAATTACAAAGATTGAATTTGCCACGTTGCCCCAAAGCAGTTGGAACAGGAGTCAGTGACCAAAATACTGGTGCAACTTGGGAAGCAGGAGAACTTTTTAAACTAGATTAGTACACTGTGAACCTCTGCAACCTCACTGCTTATATAAGTAGTATCTGTTCATCTGCTCATTCCTATTAATGCCACAGAACTTCCTGGGCATAGTTACCAAGTGTTTCCAGGACTGGACCTTTAGAGGAGTATTTGTCTTTTTTTAATGTTAAATGCTGCTATTCTCATAGGTTCTTACCAGGAAATATTCTGCTGGTTAGTTCTAATACAACTTTTCCTCTCTTGCTTGTTGTAGTTGGTGCCAAGAAGGTTAAACATGGAATGTTTGTGAGAATGAAAAGAGATTTTTCTACTTTCCACCCATCAAGTAATAATTTTTCCATCTGAATATCTGTTGAGAGGCTACCTTTTTTAATTTACGTCTCTTGATCACAGGGGAAATCATCAAGGTCAGAGATTGTTCACATACTTTGGAAACGTGAGTGACAGATCCAGCTAAGACAAGAATTTACCATTTTTTAACTTATTCTGTGCCTTTAAAAATAATAAGTTATGGTACTGTTGATGCTTACTGCCTCACAGAAGCAGGCTTTACCTTCCATCTTCACAGACTTTTACTGATGCACAAAACAGACATAAGCTTTTGTTCCGGATCTTGTCAAAAGAACAACTGTATTTCTCTTTTTTTAATGTATTTTAAAGTTATTTAAAAAAAACAGCAGTGAAGATAAACGTTCAGATCTCATTCCTTTATGTTTTTATCAGTAAAGACAAAACATGAAAATGGAAACTTTGAATGTTTTTCTGTCTGTGCCATGGATCAATTTGGGCAAATTGACTAACTCTCAGCACAGAACACACCTAAATTTATAGGATAATAGTTTCCTAAATCTAGTAAATAATCCTTCTATGCTTCTATTTGCCTCATTGTGAACTGGAAATAATAGTATTTCTTTTGTTCATCAGATAGGCAGAATGTTGTTGTGTTAGGCTGTATGGGAGTGTCTACATGCTAGCCTGAAAATGAATAGTAATCCTTTAGAAAATACAGAAGTATCGTGAAATCAGTGTCCCTATCCAAATTAAGTTTTATGTCAGCTCTATTTTTTTTCCTGCTTTCAGGGTCTCACTGCTGCAATAAATAGTGCTTTCTAGGGAATGCAGCTGTTCAGTCCTGGAATTAATATGTAAATGATCTTCTGTTATTGAAGCAAGAGAAGAAGATGGAATGTAGCTGTATTTTCTCTAATCAACATACTCTCCTTTTCATTGGGAACTACAACAAAGCTGACCGTAAACCACACAAATAATTGAATATTTATCGTTGCAAAATTATAGCATCCAGAAGGACACTTTCCTTGAATGCTTCTACTGACCAACACAAACATTATTTTAGTTCACTGAAAATATATGTATTTAGAACTATTCACACACAAATCTCTCATGCTTTCTCAATGAAAAAAAAAACCAAACCCAAAAACACCAAATGAAGTATGTTGGCAGAATGATATCTTCAGCTGCAAAAACTTAGTAGTACAGATCTGCAAATGTATCACCACTGGCTTTTGATGAAATGCAAACTCATTTATTGGAACTAGTTCCACTGTAAGAGTCAAGTTCTGCCCTCAGTTTTACAAACAGGAGTTTCCCAGAATCAGCAGAATTCTGATTTGTGACTGATTCTCCACAGGAAAGTTGAGTAAAAATTCTACCTAGAGTGAAAAACATTTCAGGACTGAAAATAGCAGAGGTCACCAAATGAGCTATACAGACTGCATCAATCATTCCCTACAGAGTTTTAGTGGAGCAGAGAATAAGGTACAAGTTTTTATTCTGAAGATTGCTTTTGATATAGCATAATATATGCCTAGATTAAAAATGTGTTCTGAAACTAGTGTATGAAATGCCTTGTGAGCTTCTTTACTGATGTTTTGTTTCATTTAGTTTCTTCCCTCTCAGCCGAGCATTCACATCTTTATGTTCAGTGGAAATTTTTTTTGGACAGTTTGAAGCAACAGGAAAATAAACCTTCAGCAAATATATATACATATATATATATATAGGACAGAGTTAAGCTAAAAGCAAGATCCTGAAGTCAAAAACAAGAACCTGAAGTCAATAAAGAAAACTATTGGAAAACAATGTAAAGATTGAGGCTGAAATTGCTGGCTGGGGTTGCCTAAGCCAACTTAATCAATACTGTGGCTGCTGAGTTGGGAATAAACAGAACTGCTCATATATGAACAAAAATGTGACAACAGAGCTTCAACTTTTACAACAAGCATAAGTTATGCAATCTTCCCATTGAGACAGTGTATTTTCAGTGCAAATTATCCAAGCCCCAAATACCTAAACAGATTGCTGAATTTGATCTTCAAACAGTATCTTGACCCTTTAAAAATTTAGAGGACAAAAGTAGTTCTGTGACTGTTAGGACACCCTTGAGCTGGAATGGTAAAAACATCTGATGTATCAGTCAGCATGCTGTGCGTAGCATGAGTCAAATTACACAAGGCTCAGCAGACAAATTTTCTTGGAGTTAAAATTACTGTTACCAATTATGTCCCTTTAGAAGTCTTATATGAGAAACTTTAGGTAGTGGTGATGCAAAATGATTTCATCTTACTCCTTGTGGAATTGTTGTATATAGAACAGTATGTGTACGTCTGTATCTTACATGTAAATTTGTGACAGTAAGGACGGTGATAATGCTTCACGTGTTAAATCTTTCATGACAGAGACATGCTACCTGTAATGCTGTTTAATGTTCTAGACCATTTAGAGGGCTGCAAAATCCTTCAGAGAAATGCTCAGCATGGTATTTTTCCCAGGGTCAAGTCTCACTCCCCTGCCTTTCCCAGTCAGTCAGCTGCGATAGCACGTAGCAGCAGTAGTCAGCGCCCAGAGAGCTTTCCTCTCCTGTTAGCTCCCTGGAAGCCGTCCCCACCCTGTGAACTCAGAACAGGTGATCTGTTAGTTTTCTAGATAGATGAGGTAAAGGGAGGCATGGGAAACAGCACGGGTATGAAGTGCTGGGGGCTGAGGATGCCCAGCAGCCTTCTCCGGTCCTTGTTGGAGAGAAGATTCTGTGTATTCAGTGCAGGACTATCTGGGCTGGGCCAGGCCATATCGCTTCAGGTGACTCTAAGCCAGATGTAAGATGCTTGCTGAGAACACAGTGCTTCTGTCTAAATGTGTTGACATTACTGAGTACTTATGTGTCTAGTAGCGTGGTCCTGCTGTGGAGTTAGTCTGCTTGCATGCCTAATACACAGTTAGTTCCTATTTTTATGGTATCTCAAGGCATTTAGTCATTTTTTGAAGAAGGTAGCACCAGGATGAATTCTGCAGTTCTCTTCACTGAATTTTTATTAACCTCAATGAAAATGACAAACTTGAAGTAACAGTAAGATGGGCTTACGATTTAGAGGTTTTTTTTTCTATAGAATATTCAGCGTACTTCTTATATGCTTTCTTTGTTTCCTCTCCTTCCAATCCACTGCTTTAAAAAACATTTTTCTTATATGTAGAGTGTAAAACAGATAGCATTAGAATTTTAGCTGAACTTTTGAAACTATGCAGTTTGGATTGGCATGATATTTAACCAACTTATCCTGTATTTATTTCATTCGCAGTTGAAATTTTTCTAAATGGCAGAAATGTTAGCTGTGGTGTGTTCAGAGACAAATCATCTGTAGAGATGAGTCACCTTTCATACTGATTAATTCTACAGCTTTAAATCCTTCACGTATTAGTAACAGGTTGTTAGAACCAAAGTTAGTTCCACTTGGAATATCTGGAATGGTTCACCATAAATGAGTGCTAAACTAATTTTTCAACAAAATCTCCTCTGGAATTTAGAAACTTCAGAAGTTGCATAGGAATGTAGTTTATCTTTCCAAAGTTTTGCCTGCTTTACATGCTCTTAGCCTCTTTGTTTCCTGAATAAATTCTAAATACATTGCAGAATATCAAAATACAATTACATTTGCATCTTCAACAAAGCTCTCTTATTTTGGGTTATTGTTATCTTTGGCATGATCATAGAAATCCTGTATTTATTTAGAAATAAGGGTGTTCAGACAAACATCTGAACTTATGGACTTCTGAACCTCCACAAGAATTTTCTTCACTGAAAAATAAATGTCAGGATCTTTCTCATCAGGGCAGCTGTAGTTCCTGAAACCCCTTTATTTTTGGATGGTTTTTGTTGTTTTGTTTTTGGGGAGGAGAGGGAATGGGCCATGTGATTTTGGGTGTTTGTTGTTGCTGTTGTTGATGTTTTAATTTTTATTTTTGTGTTTATTTTCTGTTTATTTTTATTTTTATTTATTCTTTTACCTGGGGCTTTGTATATTGAAATGAGTTAATCTCATTATTAATTGTATTATAAGCAGAATGAATTTTATAGGCAAAGAACCTGACTATATGTATTTTTGTACTTGACTTGATATTTTGTAATCCAAATTTTTCAAGTACAGAACTATGGACTTCTAATTCAAAGCCAGAAGTTTTAAGTCTGGAAAACAAACTACTGTAGTTTCTAGGCACATCAACCTAATGTTGATGAAATTCAACATACAAATTGGGCTTAGTACTACTATCTGGAGGAATCCATACTTGCTATATTTACTGGGAAAGGATGTAGTGTGTGTCTGATATATGTGCATGTTACCATGATGGTTTTCTGCTCTACAAAGTATACTTTAGGAAGTGCCAACTTACAGCAACAAGCTTTAATTGCGGCATTCAACATTTCCCAAATCCTGTTTGCAGGTTCTTGTTACCGTTTGTCATTTTTCATGTCTGCTGTTGATGGTCATTTGTGCAGGTTTTTATGCTGAAATATTCTGGGCTGGGAAGGCTTATGCTGGGTGAGTGTGGGTGTGTGTATGCACATCATATATGTAGCCATGTTTTTGACTGGACTTTATGATCTAGAGGGTCTTTTCTGACCAAGATGATTTTGTGACTCAGTGTGTCTATGTTTATGAATAGCGTTGAATAGCACTGTCTGGGTGTGATACATTGCTCATAGTCATTCCTTTGCCTGATATTTTTATTGTAGTAGTGGGATCCCTGTGAAATGAGTTAATCTTAAGAAACTTCTCTGTGAATGGAAGTCAAATACTTTCTCTGTATGTGCATTCAAAAATAAGAAAACCAGCACCTGATTATTGAAAAAATAAAAATGTATGCTGAACAGCAAACAGAACCTTACAGTTCTGTGCTAAACTTATATTTTAAAGGGCTCTGTAGACAAAATAATCATTAGTCTGTCAGGAAAGTATTCTGGCTCCATTACGACTGTTACAAAAATATTCAGCTACAAAGTAAGTTGATGTAATGCAGCAGCAGAAGTTACACTTTTAAGGGTGCTGTGCAGTAAGTTAGCATTGTAGTGAATGCTAAATTAGGTCTAAACAACATTCAAACATTTTCAAAAACCTCTTGAGTTCTGATCCTCTGGGTAGTAAGATGGTCTTCAAGGGCAGAAACTCAGACATAGCTGCACTCAGAATGTCAGTGGAAAGAAATGGAAATTGTGCTGATGAGGTGCTCTGAATTAGATCCACAGAGACTCTGCAAGAGAGGCAGTGCTTTCTGGGCAGGGTGGAGCTTTTTGGGCAGTCAGACAGCCAGCAGAATCAGTTCAATCCTTCCCTTCTCTGGAATTCCCATTCACATTAAACAGTGGGAATAGTTTTCTACTCTATGCATGTTTCCAACCAAGTCAGTTTGTGGTTATTTATGCCAGGAATTGAGTTCAGTGTTGCACAAGAAGTATGTTTGCATTAATAAAACCTAGATATGGGGTAGAAGAGAAGAACCTTGACCAGTTAAATAGGATTTTTCAGTGCACTCTATTGTAAATTGAGTCTGAGAGGGGGCATTGAGGGGAAGTTAAAATAAAGCAGATTAAAACATGCAGCAAAATTTTTTTTTAGCATATGCTTTTTCTAAACCTAGGGCTGCAGAGATGGTGATGTGGCACTGATTAGTATGATTATGTTATCAATATTGAGTTATAAGGAATCTTACAGAAATGAGAGTTCTGAGTTAAGGCTGTGTGTTCGAGAGACATTTTGGTATTAGGGACATTTCTCAACCTGTAAGCAGCAACACTGATTTTTTAAGACCATAATTGCTAGTTGAATAAATTGATCCAACGGATAGCAATGGTTCATTATTTCTTTGTAGCAGTTACACTAGACACCTTATAGAATCCTTTCCTGGAGAGAGAGAGGTTATTGCATTTCAGCTTAAATCAGCAACTTTTTGAAATTGTATAGAAAGTTGCCTTCAGCTTGTGTGGTTGTTTTCCTCAAGAATATTTTAAATATTTTCAGCTGAAACCTAGGAAAGAATTTTTCAGACTGATTTTCCTGTTGCTGGCAAGGATATGACTCAGAGACAGTCTTTGAGAGCACACTGAACAACTGTGGGCAACAGGAATTACAGGATTTAGAGTAGTCTAAGGTAAGTTATTTTGCTACAGGTTCAGGGTGTACAGCTTGCCGGCCTCTTGCTTCTCTAGCCATGGAAATCACAGTATGAGAAATAGCTTCCATGTCCTTTTTATAATGTAACTTTGTTGCACCTGTAATTACACTGCAGAAACACTACTCTGAACTCTGGTTTCCCAGTGGAAAGCTTCGGTCAGGCAAAGTAGTCTGGAGGGATACATTTGCCTGATTAAATTTGATATATTCTATGTATTTTTTCTTGCTTCTAGCCTTCCCCAAATACATTTAATCAACAAGCTCTAAGTCAGTAATCAACTTCAGCACCCACATATTAGAGTGATTATTATTTTATGATATGTAACATCTTACATTTTAACCTCGCTGTTCTTTTCATGTAAACATAAGATGGGAAATGTTTAAATTCAAAATTTGAGATAAACTGTACCATACATACGTAAAAAGACAGCTTTAGACTTGTATTGCCTTTATACATTAATGCCTGTTACAAAAGAAAAAATTCCTGTCACTGGAGCCACAAAATGTACAATTATGAATCATTAGAGGTAGCCAGTTCTATCATTCTATTCTCTCTAATAAAAAGAACTGTACAGTGGAAGAAATCCTTTTTAAAAAAGGCAAAACAAGAGTTTGAAAAAAAAAAGATCCCAGATCTCATGGCTGTTAAAAATATTTGAAGGTATTTTTGGTTGAAATTGAGCTTAAAAAGATGAGAAATATCTCAGACTAAAAACACATTAATGAGACAAAATAATATTTCTCAAGAAAGATTTAAGGCGTTTGCTGAAAATAGTGTTTTGATGTTGTTTAATGATACTTTTGAAGTCTACTTTCCAGTGTATTTGCTTTTTTTTTTTAAATTGTTGCCACCTTGGCTGCTTTATAGCACTTCCCTTGCATGCTGCATCCAGAGATCCACCTTTGTTGATGCACCCGAAGCCTCCCAGACCTCTGCTTGCTTGACATCAGTACCCACATGGCTGCAGATCAAACAGAAAACTGTTGAACTCACCTATAGTTATTCTGTTAGTAGTAGTAATCGTTACTTTCTTGTGCCTAGCTATCATTTTTATTGACTTTGAGATTTCAACTGTCTTAGTTCAAATATGGTGGAAATTTGCTGATAGATAAAGAATTTATTAAGTTGAAGTGATAGAACTTCTGGAGAATTTTAACCTACTCTCATGAATCCATTTTCTATGGACCACCATCTGAAAAATAAACAAACCAAAATATTTTGCTATATTTTTCAGCTACAAAATTTTATGAACAGATAAATTTCAGTTTAGCAAAATTTTAGCCTTTCTGAATGTAATCCAAAATTCCTCATTAACCAACCCTATAAACAGAACATCTAGAGAGACAGATGTGTTGCAGTAAGGTGAGGTATTTTTCATGTGCTTCCCAAGTTTATTCCAAGTTTAATTATTTCTCTGTTTAACTGTGAAGAAATCAATATATACATATTTAATGAGCAAAAAAAATTATCTATTTTTCTCATAGGTCTTTTGCAAGAAAAATCTGCAACTTGTTTAATGAAATATTCTCTTTAAGTGAGGAGATAGAAAGAAATATGTAGAGAGCCAGTTTAAATAAATCAAGATGTATCAAAAAGATGTTCTAAGATGATTAGAAGACTGAAAATGCAAATAAGCATTGGCTAGATTTTTTTGAGTGTCTAAATCAGATGCCTACCTCATACTAATTTCAGTGGGATTTAACTGTTTAACCTTCCTAAGTGATCTTGAATAATAATACAAGCTGCCTGTCTGCATCACTAGGTGCCTAAATACTTTTGGATAATTTATCCCTGGATGTCCTTAATAAAGAAAAATGACACATCAAGAGTGTATTCTCAAAGCAGGGAGAACTCAAAGAACAACGTATCAGAAAAATCTCTCCTGAGTTCATGGCAGGTGATAACATTGCTGATTCCTAAGTTTGTAGTGAGTTGCAGTGCTTTAAATAATTTTCTGTAAAAAGTATCTTAGTCTATTTTAATTCTCAAGAAGTATTTTCTGCCAGTCCAATTATGCCTATCAGCCAAAGTTTAGGTAAAAACTGCAATAAATCGATTACAATTTCAGTGCAGTCTGAGATATTCATGCTGTTAACAGACTGTATTTCTTTTGCTGCGAGTTGCACCTGATACCGAAGATTAAACACTTCACTGATCTTCACAATATTTTTTAATGAAGTGTCTTATTTAAGAAAATATGTTGCCTGTTAACTATCCATGGATTGCAACATAGTGCCTTTTGAAATTTAATTAGTGTAAGTAGCATATCCAGTGGTTCATGTAATTAATTGCAGATTACATATTCAAAAATCAATGTTTTTGTTAGTGGTATGTGTAGTACCATGAGTAGTTAGGCACGGAGATATCTAGATATAGGAGCCCTAGCAAAGGTGTCATTTAGTATGTCAAACATCCATTCCTTTTCTATCCTCTATCAAGGAATATATGAACAACATTGAAATTTACTTGAATTTGTTACTTGGGATGAATTATTGTCTGAGTCTCAATTCACTTGAACACTTCGTGTTTAAGTGAGGATCCACTGAGTTTTGTAGGCTTAAGAGAGAGTATAAATTCGATGATGTTCCTCTGAAGGTAACATACTGAAGGCCCCAGAACAGGCTAGAGCCAGGCTAAAGCTCTCAAAACATAGAACCTAGGTCTGCAGAATCGATTAGGAATGTATTAGATTTCTGAGTATTAGCTGGCGGTATTGCTACATGAATAGACAGCTGCTATAGTGTCTTGTGTGTGCTGTTTTTGCAAGTCAGAAATTGAATTACTTTCAACCCATTGTTCCAAAAACGTTATGCAAAGTGTACCTCTGCTGTATACATAGGCATAACATCTGGGCATGAGAGACTATAGGAAAAGCAAGATTTTTCTTGAAATTAAAGAGTTCTGTTGCTGTTAGCTATAATATTACATATGGATAAATGAGATCACGTATGAACGTCCTTTGCTTTGGTGTCTCCCATGAAAGCTGCTGTAGATCAGAGCACTGGTAAAAGTAAAGACATCTTTTCTTCTGAGTATTCATTAACTATGGAAAGGAATGTAAATGTGTTATATTTTCAGATTGACAGTTTGGGCTCTAATGTATCTTTAGTACAGCAAAATGAACAAAAATGAGATCGAACCTTTGAATTCCTATAACTGAAAAAGGAAACTACAAAGCTGATTTAAAGGATACTTTTTAGAATAGAAATGTACAATGATAACACAATTGGCACTTCTGTGGATGCTGAAAGCAACATTAATATTTTTCTTTATTGTCTCCATCCAACTCATAGAGATGGCAGCAAAAGGTCAAATGCAGTTGATAACTTGATAACTTCCTCTGAGGTAATTACATCTTCCTTCACTTTTATAAATGTTATTCCATATTTCTGCAGTTGCATAATAGATTTTAAGCATCAGCTCATTACCACCCACATGAGAGTAAACATACAGCCCCAACAGATATGCAGTCTAAAGTTACAGTTAGCATTGTTCTTAAGGTCATGTATGATTGGCAGGAATTTTATGTTCCAGAAAATAAAGATTCAGATGATGAATGGAACAGAGTTTTTCAAATATTTGTATATATCATATACCATACAAAACTATTAATAATAAAAAACACAATTGCCATAATTAATAATAGTAAAGGAATCTAATTGAAATATATAATAACCTATTAATGGAAGAAAGGAATTTTGGGGAAAAAAATCATATACACATCAGCATCTTCTTTCCCCAAGATCATGCCCTGAATGAACAAAACCATACAGATTTGGAAATATATTTATTTTTAAATTAATCGTAATATTTGAGAAAATGATACATAACATTGTCTAGCAGAAGCTTGGTTAAAAACACACCAGAAAGGTAGTCTAGGATTTGGTTGGTTTAAATTTGTGATTTGCTTCAATTTTTATTTTGCAAATCTTGATAAGTGATTTTATCTTACACTTCAATTTCCCATCTGCAGTGCAGGGATAGCACACCACTTTGTCTCAGAGGAATATTGTTGTGAATTAATACATTACAGTTTATATTGCAGCCAAACTCTTTACTTTGGAGACACTTTTAAGATGAGCATCTTACGTAGATTTGGTTGTAAACCACACTTTATTCATAAGTGACTGCCAGCTTATGTATACATATGTATCTCTATGTACAGCAAGATAGTTTCAGTATAGCAGAAAGTAGGATATACTAAAAATTAATGTTCACTGGGGTTTACAGCTGAGTTTCTGACTATTTCCTGCTATTGATTTGACATAATGCAGTAATATACTCTAGCAGAAACTTTGTAATGCAGGTGGTGCTGCTGTATTCTATGCAGATGGCACTGATTTACTGCTATGCTCTAAAAAGTATGGGAAGTCTTTCATTGTTAGTATGGATTGATGGCTCAGAGTAGGAGTAACAAGATGCTAAGCTTTTTATGCTTCTCACTGGCTGAGTATCTTCGAAGATGAAAACCAGGCTGAGCCTGAGGTAAATAATCTAAGCCCATGTTTCCACTCTTTTTTTTTTTTTTTCTCCTGAGATGTGGCAATTCTGTTCGCTAGTTCTAAGAGTCAAGATATTCAGCATATAGATCTGAAAACAGATGGCTCTTTAATCATGATCACAAGTATGATTTTATCCATTTCATTTGTTTTGTAAGTAGACAGTTACAAGATGCAAATTCTGTATATGGTCTTTAACTATACAATGCACACAAGAAGGCCCCTCAGTATCTGTAAGATCTGAGAAATGTAGGTAAATCTCATTACATTTGTTGTCACTTAAAAAAAAATATGTGGTGAGGAAGGAAAAGTGGAAAGAAAGTGACTTTTAATGTATGAATAAGAAACATTGCTAGAACCTTGGATTCTTTCCTTTTATTTTTTAATTCCTTTTGCATTCCTCTTCCTCTAAATTCAAGTGAACAAACATGAATCCTTGAATGACAATATCCTTCTCCTCTGTAGCCTTGGACCTCCCTCTGAGCAGGGACTTCTAGTCACATCAAACAGCACCTGTAAGAGGAGCAATTGTGTGAAGTGCACAAATGCAAGGTAGGACAAGAGCACCAAACTAATTTTAACTTGTGACCTAATCAAGAGTTTGAACCCAAATCTCCTGAGATAAAAGGCTATTGCACTTATTTTTCATCTGAAAAGCCATTTGGACTGCATATAGACTGTTCCCCTTGAGGAAAGGTGTCAGATTGATGTACTGCAGCACAAGATGGGAGTGTAAATGTATGTGATGTTCATGGACTAGTGAATAGAGCTAGTTTACTATGAAATGAATTACTCACAAAATAAACGGGCTACCTCTAACCCCAACTGCTGCTTTCATATTTGAAGATGATGATAGCTCAGCTCTAAATGAGTGTTGATTCTGACACGTTCTTAATAACACTGACATATCAGGGAAACTGTAAATGCCAAAAACTTGTTCTCATTTTTATTATAAATATATTTGAAAAGAAAAAGTAACTAAGAGAAATTAAAATAATGGAAATTGCTTATTGCTTTGTTGTCCCAGTGCTGCAGATTCATTTATTCACAGGCTCCTTGGCTAATATGGATATGCTTGAAACTATACAGCCTTCATATTTAATAGCCAGGGAGACATAATGATTCTTCAGTCTTCATCAAAAGTGCAGACAAGCAGCCAGGTATTTTGTGCTATTGTAAAGCTCAGAAGATTTTAAGATAATTTTTGCTTCATGCTTCTTGTCAAATCTAAGTGGAGACTTTTAAAGGAACCTGAAAGGTTGAATACCTACTCTTTTCAAATATCGAGGCCACTCAGGAATGACCATCAGCAGATGAAATTCACTTCTTTGCTGTGTGAAGTCTATATTTGATGCCTTTTAGTAAGAGACTTGGCAATGTAATCGTGAGATAAACTGTTCACCTGAGCTATGATCTGAAAGATCCAGTGTACTATAAGTAGTTTGGGGTCACTGTGGCACTAAAACAGAGGACAACTCCTAAAACCTTACTGGATTTAGGGAATGATGAAATATAATTCTTTACAGTATTTAAAAGCTAGTGGTCAGCTTTAAAAATAATAATAAAAAAAGTCTGTAAATTCAGTGTATTTGTGTTTTGAAATCTCTTACAATTTGCATGTTATGGTAGCTTTTATTGTACTCTGTATTTAATGATAATGCCTACCAATGAAAATAATTACAAGTGGTGGCTTTTAATTCCTGAGGTCAAGTCAATAATACGTATGCAGCTGGACTTTTTTTTGTCTCTTCATATATTCTTTCATGATTACATGATAGAAAGGGAAATATATTTCAAAAACAAAGACACTTAGGGACAATTAGTACGTTTAGGGTTATTTCCTGTTTCCTTTCCTTTGTTGAACTATGGGTGGTTTTTTTGACCCATATAAATCTCAAACGAGAGCAAAGTTTTAGAGATTTCAGAAGTTGTCTGTATATAATCTTGACTACCAATTATTCAAGTATCGATTGCTTCTTTAATAGTAAGTCTTCATACTATTTCTTTTCTTCTTGTTGTCTCAGGAAGTTTGTGTTTCATGGGGGAAAAAAAAGAAAACAAAAAATCAGCAAAGGTCTGTGTTGTATAGCACTCTATGTCTGAATAACTGAGTCTGGTGTAACTGAGGAATAGAAATATCCAGCATTTTTCCATTCTAGATTTTTAATAAAAAGCTGTACTAAACTAGGTAGTCTACAGAGATGGCAAAGTATGAAAATGATAGTTTTTTAAGATGTCTAAATCCTAGATTAATCCAAAATATCTCTTTTCACTCTCACTTCATATCTGCTTGGTTTAAACTGAAAAACATTGTACTGAAAATTACATTGCTCCTTTACTTCATTCAGAAATGTGAATAATGACCAGTAACTGTTGAATAACAGTTATTTTCCATTATCTTTAGTCTTTTGGATTCTTATTCTGTCATTGCACAAGTGCAACATGCAGACAAAAACCGTTTGTGTTTATATGTCTTCTGCAGGCCAACTTACACATCTGCTCACCACTAGCAGTACTTTTATGGAAACATGGTGATACTATAGAACACATCTTTGTTTTCATTTAGCTTGATAATAATAAATACAACTGTCAACACCTTCAAAGTCTGTTTTATTCTGAGTGCCTTCTAAAATTCTGACGGATCAGGAAGATATTTCACTTCCATTTTGGTTTTCTTATTTAATGTACTAGAACAGAAGGTATAATATTTCAGTACATAAAAAATTGCAGTTTTGGAAGGTTATGGGTGGTTAGACAGTACTTTATGATGCTTCTGTGACCAGAATAGTTAATGATGAATTTGATTTCTGGATGTGAATGCAGCATAGACTGTTGGTTTATATTCCTTGTTGACCCATAAGGAATGAGGTCTTGGAAAAGCTGCTCTACTCTGTTTATTTATTTTTAGTACTATCTATTGATGTCATTTCTTAGGGTTTTGTTTTGTTTTGTTTTGTGTTGATAATTTGACAATCAATGTGTTTATATTTTAAGATCAAAGAAATTTTGAGACATTCTATAGATGGCTTTCAAATTCTACTCTATTAAGAGCATATAAAATATAAAACTGAATCCTAATGTATGTATTTTATTTTTGTTTTGTCTATTTTTTTCCATGCATTATTTTATATCAAGTTTTAATTTGGGGAGAGTTTTGACTTAGCAGTGTTCATGTAAGAAATATGATAGAAAATTCCATGTTCAGTAGGTACTTCTTCAAGTGAGAATATGTTATGCTGGTCTAAATTGAGAGAAGCAGCCAACCAGAAAACTCTGAAAACATGAGCAGTTTCTCTTCTACTGTCAGCTATAGCGGTCAGATGATCTTGGCAAAAAAATCAATCTGGGCCAGGTGCAAACCTACTGAAGTAATGGATTAGATGAACCTTTTTTCTCATGTGGTCATATGCACATTTGTGTTTGCCATAATCCAGCCCTATGATGGAAAGCTGCTGATGGCTCTGAGAAGTACCACTTCCAACAACAAGCAGAGCTTGCTATCTATTCTAGTTCATCTGTCCATCAACAGAATTTTGTAGCTGAGCTATTCTGTGCCAGACAAGGAGCTGCTTATGTTCGTCAGTGACTCTCACACTAGGCTAATCCATGACCACCAAACTCCTTTCAGTTCATCAATTAAAATCGAACTGACTTCTTATTGTTTTAGTGGTTGAAAAAGTAAGTGGCTAACACTGTAAGTAACTCAGCTCTCTGCAATGCTTTGTAATATTATGAGGTGTGTGAACAAATGTAAATTACAGACATGGCCTTTCTAAGGATGTGCCCCAGAGCAGACTTGACCAAGATGTGCGGACGTTGTATTACATGCAGCCTGAGAGTACTGCTGAGTGTTTCTTCTTGATCTGCTTTCATTTATTTTCCACAGCACAGTAACTGCAAAAAACATCTTAACCTTTAGCTGATTCTGTCTGGGAGGTTTTCTGAGGGTTGAGAGGTGTAGGAAAGTAGTGGATAACATTTTCTCCAAAAATACTCAGTTCATTATTCAAAGTTGATGCCTCAGAAGTGAAAATTAGTGTGTGTTGATTGCATGTGGGATACTGACAGAAGGCAGGTTAGAAAATATACTGACTACCCTCTCCTGGATACCTGTTATTTTCTTTTTTTTTATTATCATTATTTTTTTTTATTATTATTATTATTTTTTGGCAAGCCATCTTGCCAGCTAGTGTGTCTGCAAGCTGATGTGCAACTTGACAGGCTTCAAAGCTTTCCAGAGGCCCATCCAGGAGGTTGCTGGGCAGCTAGGCTCCCCAGCTGCCTACCTGATAGCTTGCCAGACTACCAAAGCCAAGTCTCTGCAGGTGCAAATCCTGCTATTTCATCAAGAAAATAATCTGTTTCTGTAAGCAAGGCACTGTACCCCCAAGCAATTAGTGAGGCACTGAGTCTGGCAACTGGGAGTAGAAACCTAACAATACAGGGAGGTTCCCACAAGTTTGGAGTCTGGGCAATTCATGACAGAAAAATATTTTCCTTAAAACTGAAGTGGATCAACCACTTTAGATGACCTGAAACTTCACTTCAGGTGAAGGCATAAAACTGAAAATCACTTCGAATTCAAGCTTCTATTTTTTAATTTTATTCTTTGTCTAATATTGTAGAGGTGTCAGTTGAATATGGAATATGTTATGTCCAAAATAATTTTCCCTGTTTTTGTTTTGTGAGTATAAGGAAAAGTTTAAAAATACAGTAGAAAAAATCCACTTCAGCTTTGTTTTTAGATAGAAAAGTTCACTTAGTAACTTCAATGATATCTAAGATATTTCAAGGAGTTTCTGACATCTTTATGTTTGTTTGGTTTTTTTAGAGAGTTCTCAGCTGCGCATGTCTAAGTTTATATCAGAGGTCACTTCCAAGCCCAGTCGTATTTCATGGGTTTGGCAGGCATTTCTACTTTGGAAAGTTAAAGCTACATGGTACATAGGAACCATTAGAAACAAATGTTATATGTTTTCATTCTTTCTCAGCTGTCAAGATGTTTCCTTGATGACTGCAGCCAAGAAAACCATTACAGATGAAGATTAGATTAAAATAAATGGATTTAAACTCTATAGGATGCTAGCTTTGGGGGAATTTCTCTGTATAAAAAAAAAAGATTTATATAAATTTTGATGTATGTGTGTGTTTTACACGTATACATGACGTATGGTGTAGTAGGATGCAGAAAGAGATAAATCAAATATGTCTGGAACTATATATGGAGGTCTGGATTTATGAGGGGAGCTGCAAGAAGGCCTGCATTTCTCCAATGTCTGCAGCTATTTGTTGTTAATGATGGACCAGATTTTGTAGTGTTTTTAATGTGCTTCAGCCAAATATCCTTTAGTGTATTAGCAGTTTGTAAAATGTAGAGAAATGAACTTTAGCGTTGTGGAGGTTAATTTCTGAATTGACAAATACCCGATTCAAGCAAGTAACATATGTCTACATCTAAATCTCCAAAACTAGTTTGAAGCCTCTTTACTGTGCTCTCTTATTCAGCGTTTTGTGGGCATCTATAGACTCTAGACATATTATGCATTGCTGAATCTGCCACAAGTGTAAGTCAGAGTTAAGCCTCACAAGTATGAATGATTGTATTGGAGTTAAATAAAATGCTGGCTAGACATTTTATCTGAGTTTATCAGGACTGAGGGATTACTTGACAATGGAAAGATTCAAAAACATAAGGAAATATTGGAAACAGCAGAGAAAGATCAACTGTTAACCTGTGTTGAATCAACACTTAGATCAGATTTACCACTGCAACAGATTTGGCTTCAATTAATAATCTTTTACAGAGCTTTTTATTTATACTAAAATATAGAAATGGTTATTCTGAAAGACTGTTAAGAGTTTTTGGAAGGTTATTTACTACAGATAATAATTAACTCTCCTTGTTTTGTGTCCTGAATTGCTTAGAATTTTGCCCAAACATGCAAACAAAATTATATCCAGTGGAGTAAAAGTGTAATCTGCAAATGTGCATCAGCAAATGAAGAGTTTGAAATATGAGATAGGAAAGAAAGGTGATAGAAACAGAGGCTACATGAGAACAAGGCAAATATTTTGATACTGATAAAAGGGAGCTGAAAATCAGTATGGTACTAAGAATTGTTGCTTACGTCTTTAACTAGCTCCTGCCTCTGCTGCCGTTTCCAAAATCACACCTTCTGCCACTAGCTTCTTTGTTGTCTGCCTATGGTAACAGGAGCAGTAAAGATCAGTTCTTAATTTTCTCTCCCTCTGACATTTTAAAGATTGTTTGTCGTGAAATATATCCAGCTCACACCTACCCCATCTGATAACAACTGAGAGTAACAAATCCTAAACAAAACAGAACAATAATCTCAGTTTTTATTCAATTTTCTAAGCCATTATAAGAGACAGTAGTATTGAAACAGAGCTCATTGAATTTTAAGTAACATTTCTGAATGCAAGTGCCTTCTCTTTCTCTGCGCTACTTAGTGCTGTTGAGTGGGTACAGAACATGAAGACTTAATGCCGTTAATCTAATAAACACCTTTAAGGAAAATATTTCTCCAAAAGAAAGCCTATGTTTTCTCTATATAAGCTGATCTGCTAATACTGCATTGTAAACCAATTTGTCAGTTGCTATTGAAAAATACTGATTAATTAGAATGATTTATTATCAAATTATCAAATCATTTATTATCAAATACATTTTTGTGACACTGGTGAAAGATGATAGAGCACTAATTCCTGACAATTTTAATAATCTAGAGATCAAAATACACAGCCCAACCCCAGGATGCCCTGTCAATACACAGGCATCCTGTTGATCTAGTCACCTCAGTTCAGCCTGCATTATCATTGTATGCTCAGATTCATTGCTGACATTATCTACTGACAGGGGCAGTATCTTCCTGGCTGAAACTATACACTTGCTTCATGTGGGACATCGAAAAGGAAACCAGATAGTGCTAGTTTTTCACAGCTTGAGAGAAACATAGTTGAACTCATGACTTAACAGTGAAAGAGCTTTTAACTCCATATCCATGTTTGGATCATGCAGCACCTTCCTAGTGCTATTTTTGGTTTAATGATTCAGATTGACAAAACACACTGTAGTACTGGCTTCCTGCTCACAGTGCTCACTTTGAGTACCTGTGTAGGGCTGTAGATTTGAGTCAAATATTCAAGTTATGTTCATCTCTGTACATTTTAGAGCATTGTTTATCTTAGATCTCGTCCTGCACAAAGTCTGTCTAGATAACTGTAACTCCCCGACCTCCAGTTATTCTGTAAATAAAGAAAATCTAGAGGTTATCTGAGCTGCAGCTACATAAAATGTTGTTTTCAACCTTTCCCTGCAAAGTTAGTGTAAGAAAGTCATTTCCTGAATAATGGTGCCTAGAAGCAGCTTGTACCAAGCAGCCGGAATTCATTTGTTTTCTATGGATATTCAAATATTATCTTTTAGAAAAAAAATTTATTGCTTTTAACTTTTATTTTTCCTTTCAAATGGACATTTGAGATTTCCTGCATAAATCTTTCCTTCTTCTATTCATATCCAAAACAGTAAAGCTGAAGTGAAGCGGAATTGTCCTATTCTAAATAACCAGATTATCATTATGAAATGAATCTTCTCATGTTAAACCAGTCCATGTTAGCCAAAAGCTACCACCACATAAATAAAAAATAGGTAAAAATTTGGCTTTTCTTTCACCTATGTTTCAGCTACCCTTAGAAGTTTTTTTTTCTCTATATATTTTCTATTCATATGAGAACATTATGTATTTTGTGTAACAGATGTCATAAATAAGAAGATGCTATTTGAGCTGTGGCCCTTCTAGAATTTCTTCTCAAAATTCAGTCCCCGTAAATCAGAAATAAAACTCCTGGAACTTTTGAGACACAGTTGGGATTAAGAGTGCTTACTCTGCAGATTAGAACCCTACCAAAGAATGCATCTGAGCAGTAATAAACTCGAGTTCTGTAACAAGTTAAATTTGGATCAGTAC
This sequence comes from Oreortyx pictus, assembly GCA_036925125.1. NCBI lineage: Eukaryota > Metazoa > Chordata > Aves > Galliformes > Odontophoridae > Oreortyx > Oreortyx pictus. The sequence continues at coordinate 13,493,709 of JAUPFR010000008.1, read as the reverse complement.
CATTTAGTCTGTAAATCATCACAAACAAGTTTGACCTCCTGTCTCCGAGGTTTGCTTTTGTTTGTGTTTCTCCTGCCTTTTTATTCTTTGTTAATTATTTGTTTGTTTCATATATCATGTTTAGGAACTACAGTATATATAGAAATCTGTAAATGTGGGATGAATTTTGTCATTCTGTGTTATATTCTCATTTAAAAAAAAAAAAAAAAACTTTTTTTTTAATCCAGGAAAATATCTCCCATGGGTGACTTTCACAAAATAGGAGGAAAGATTCACTGAAAATTTATATTTCTTAAAATTTGATTCTGGAGAAATTAATTTACACTTTGAGCTGTCACTACTGCTGAATTTTCTCCAGTCTCTTGACTGAATTAAGTTTCAAAATATACTGTTGTTTTTTTTTCTCCTCTACAAAGAGATTTAATAGATGTAGATGCATATATGCTATCTTTCAATGGACATGTTTCACAAGTTCAGTCTCTTTTGCTGAATTAAGTTGCAAAACTATATTTTCAATTCCTTTTGCTTTGACTAATATTGGAAAAATTATGTATAGGAATCTATGTATTACTGTTATATACCAGAACCATAATATATAACTAAACTCCAATTAGCAGATGTTAGGCTCTATGTGTCAAAATTAAGAGGCATTTTCTGTATCAATATTATTTAAAAATGCCCACAGAATTGCTTTACCTCATCTGCAGTAAGAAATTTCCTCACATTCCTTGCAGTATGAGCAGTAATAAGGAACAGCTGCAGAAAGAGCTGCATTTTGTAGCCCTAATTGGATATTGCAGGATCTTTTTTTTACTGGGAATGATGCAAGACCAGAATTTCTACAAAATATAGTACCCCCTTAACTCTGATTTGGTTGGTGGCACAGTTATTCAGTGACTCCAAGAGACTTTGTTTGTACCAGGCATGTTCATCTAGAATAGACCGAGTAGGAAATGCAAAGTCATTTTCAAGGAAATAAGGTTGCAGCATGAAGGCTGTTACAAACTAGGTGTCAGAGAGCAAATACCATCCTTTGTAGATCTGTCTGTGCACTAATACCTCATTTTAATAAGAGAGGCCAAGCGCTGATGCTAGCTACTGCTATACAACCTGTAGGTTTGGATTTGTGTAACTGAGGGTGGCACTTGGCTTTTAGACTATGTAGGGGCAATAACCTGGAGGTCTACCTAGACAAAAAGAAATAAACAAAAGCAGTAGTTCAACAGAGTAGCAGTTGCTATTTATCATTATTATGCCAAGTGAAAATTACATTACTAGCATAAATGGCATGTCCAGTTTGTGAATGCAAAGTACCAAGCTAATTGTCCTATAGTCTTCTTGTAGTTTTATGTTTTTCTATGTTCATTTTCCATGTTTGAACTATCTGCTTTATCATGATATCTTTCATCAGTTTCTAGCTCTGACCATAAGGACTTCAGTTTTGGCTGAAGTTTGTAACAGATGGTTCATTTTATTTTGCTATATTGCAACAGCAGCAAAAAAAAAAGAAAGGAAAGAGGAAAAAAAAATTAGAGCACTGTTGAGAAGTGCATTTTTGAGTGCAAATTCACTTTGTCATGCAGCTACTTTTAAGAGTTCTGAATGCTTCCCTCATTGTGTAAAATTTTTGTTCTGTAGAAAGTATTTAAACTTAAGGAACTTATTCTGGAGGAGGACACAGGAAGAGATAAATTCTTCATGATATTTACTGAAATTCAGTCAAAAAGTTTAACTACTACTGCATAATTTTGGTTATGGAGTATAAGTCCTGCATCAGAATTTTTTTCTCATTCTCTAAAGAGGTTATTAGTAAATCTCATATGAAAATACGTATATGTGTGTGATATTTTTCACTGTGAAGCAATATTTAAATAGTAAGAAGGTGCTGCCATCTTGTAAAACTTGAGAGTTTCGAAGACAACCCTTATCTGTATATGTGTATATATTTAATTTGTGATCTTGAGTTTAATGTTTCTTTAGAATGTAGTTGATTCAGCTTCAGAGGGCTACAAGCTACCTATAGGAGCTCAGGAATTTTGATTGGAAATACTGCTGTGCAGCCCTAATCTCCTCTGGACAGGCGGTGCAGACCCCAGGGAAGGAAAAGTACAGTGTTTTTCGCATTAGGTGGTATGTGAAATTTTAAGACTTTTTTTTTTTTTTTCAGTTTGTTGCACAATAAGCAAAAAAGTGAAGATTTTTTTAATTTTATTTTTTTTAACAGCATGATGGTCCATAGTTCCAGGGCTTTTTGTTTACTGATAATTCCTGAATGCACTCTTATGTACAGACATGCAGAGAAAGTAGCTTTTGCAGAAATTGAGATAGGCAGCATCCCACAAGGAAAGCAAGTACTGTAAAAGGAGACACAGAAACGCTAGCCTCACAATTTCATTTTCATCTGAGGAGCAATAGTCCTGCAATTCAGCCGCTCTGACTGCTATTAAACAGGCAGCTGCATGTTGTTTTCATTGGCTGAAGGAGGCCACCACTGAGGGTCATGATCTCAGTTCTAAAGAACTGTTTTTCTCTTCGGGAACTGGAAATTAATTCAACAGGTGACCTGAGACTTGTCTAGAAAGTTTTACTGAGAAGAAAAAATATCAAACAGTACTTTGGAGCAAACTCTGTGCATTACAGTTTCTATGGCACGCAAGCCTGTAGAGGTCAGCAGGCTTTACAAAGCGATAACAATCCCAGGATAAATTTAGGATGCCAAGAATATTGTTTTGCTATAGAATGGCAGTAGATTGCACTTATTTCGAAGCTACCTCATATTTTCATAGGTCTGGGGACCTGTAGACTCAGAAAAGCACAGTATATCTGAGTAATACATTGACCATCTCGTAAGGAGTAAACGAATGGGGAAGATCATCAACTTTATAAAAAATCAGGCCATTTGAGTTTGAGTGACAGTAAAGCAAAGTCTGTAGTTCATTTTTCTTGCCTGAGTAAAACAAATAGGAAACTGGAGCATATGTGGAGCTCAATTCTCTCTCTAATCTCTGTTATGCAATTTTGAATAGCCACTTACAGCTTCATTCTGTATTTTTATTTGAGGCTTTCATTTGCTCCTATTCAATTAGATAGAAAATATTCAACTCGCATCAGTGAGAGTTTCATCAGACTATTTTATTTGTCCTTGTTACTAAGAGGATATTAAAACAGAAACAATAAAAGCCCAGTTGCTTTTAAAGCATGTGCTGAGCATGCATATATTTATCAGATTGTTTGTATTTGAGTACCAGTTTAGACTAAAAAAAAATCGAATCTATTTGTAAAATGATCCTGGAATCAGTAGGCATCAAGTCTGTCTGGAAAAGTGGGAGTGGAAATGTTTGGTGTATTTTTCTGACAAGCATGCCTTGAATCAAGGAATAATAATCGTAAAAAAGAATAATCTTCTAAAAAATCAGTACCTTGCATGCACTCAAATCTCAAATACCATTTCTGTGAGTCAGACTGTGCAGTAAAAATCAACGTTAAATATACTTAAGCTTTCAAAACACACCAGTAGGAAGAAGAAATGTATTTCTGGATTGACTTCCATTTTCATCTGTTTAAAGCTATTCAGACTGATATATTTGAAGAAAATGCACTTATATAGAAACACTTTTTACTTGATGAATGATAGACTTGCACAAGTTTACATATTTTTGTTTGGATCCACAAGTATTGGGACACCATATTTTTCTGCTGAGAGTTTTTGAAAACATATTAGACTCTTAAGGATATTTAAAAAAATCACTTTATTTCAAGAAAACTACAATATAACATTTCCATATTTTCAGAGAATAGAAAAATATTTTGCATGAAAATTTGATAAGGAGTTTAATTACTTGAAAATTTTTAAAATCTCTGGTACCATTTCTTCATTTCTAGCATTAATGACAGAAGACTGGATCCTAAAGTGAAATAATTTCCAAAGATTACAGTTGATTTCTCTGATTTTTCCTTGCTACTTTGACTTACACTGTTTTAAGATACTGTGGAGATATTTTGAACAAAACGAAACTTGCTATTTAACTTGGAAATTTTGGGTTAAAAAAAATCTCAGCATTATGTCTCATTCATCTTCACTGACAGTTAAAACTGAACATGTGTTGCAGCCTAGAGGTTATACAGCAACTTAAAATTTTAGGATAAATTTGTACTTATTTTCTACAAACTGGAATTCAAAGTAATCACATTGTCTCCACATGACTCTGAGGAGTAAAGTAAAGGAGCACAATTGTTCAGCAAAATTTACAGATTGATGGCATGCCTGAAATGTCGCCTTTAGATTCTTCTGTGTGTTATTAAAATATAAGGGCAATCAGAGTTCCTACAAGCTGTCTTCTTGTATGTCTTTTCCTATATATTTCATTAACAAAATTTCAGCAACATAGACAATATTTTCCTAGGTGAAGGTCAATAATATTTGTATTTTGTAATTTTTCTTTGTTGCTGACAACTGTAAGAAATGATCCACTGAACTATAGTATTCTGGGACAAGAGGTCTGATCCACTGTACAGTTAAACCATTTCCATGCTTATCAGAGATATTATCCTCACCCCAAATCCATAAAGACAAAATCAGATCAACTTAAAAAATTATTTAGAATTATTTAGTATCTAGGAAGTTATAATTGGATATTTTACAACAAGACTACTGGAAATTTTGGAAAATGAATATTTTCAAAAACCCAAATGGCATATATAGAGAGATAAATTTCCAAGGTATTGAAGTTCTCTTTTGTTTATTCTCTTTTACAGAAGATATCCAATTTTCTTTTCCCCAAGCCTTGCCATTTAGCTGTTGCGTGAGACCTATGCTGAAGTTTGTAGACTGAAAGGTTCTATCTGCAGTTGCCAGGAAAATGGCATATTTGTACAGAGAGGAATAAAGGATTTGAAAAGAGCAGGGGTTGTAGTGGATAAGATCTAAATTAGATAAGATAACGTTAGAAAATTTGAGAAAAAGAGGAAGAAATGAAGATATAGAAAAAATTGTTATAGATTTGCCTATTTTAATTGTACTCTGGTAGTTTTTTGTTTGTTTGTTTGTTTGTTTTTTCCCCATTGTCTGTCTATGTGCATACATATGTCACAAACTGATTTGGGACAAATAGCTTTTGTGTCTACAAACAGAGTGTTTCCCAATCTATTCTTGGATAATGGCAGCTTACCTGATATTAAATGTGGAGTACTGAGAGCTCGAAGTGCATAGCTCTTTCAATTCACACTCTCAAAAAGCATCAAAACCAACGTAAATTCACTATGGCTCTTCTCTTTGAATACTTATTATTTTCTTTTAAAAAGTTCCTGAATATCATAAAAGAAATAAAACATTAAAAAGCTGGAGTGGTGGAGATGCATGTAAATTCTTACTTGTGCATGTATGAGTTAGGGTGGGGATGTTTGATAGATCTTGATAACTTTGTTGAGATTTAAAAAGAAAAACCATTAACTACAGAGCTCCCTAGAAACTGTTCAGAATACTTCATAACAAACAAACAAGAGCCTGCAAGTATATTCCTACTGCAGCATTTCCCTTTGTTTGGATAAGAATTATCATTTTGTGATGGTTGTTGTTCTTGTGTTGCTTGCCTGTCCTTTCTTAGTGCACTTAGTCTTCATATTTGTGCACTCTGAAATAAAAGCAATTCAGGATTTTGTGAAAAATTGAGTTTTGCTACTGAGGTGGAACAAAAATTGCACTATTGCTTCCCTTGCTGAAGTCCTGTGATGTGTTCTCAGGTTACTAGTGATGACAGGATATCCCTGTGAGTCTCTACCACTCCCAGGGAGTAGCATTTGTATTCACAGAATCATGGGATGCCTGAGGTGAGAAGGGACCTTTGACAGTCATCTCATCCATCCAACCCCTCTCCTCAAGCAGAGTCACCAACCTCCAAAGCTGTGTCACTTGTTCCAGGGCTCAGATGGTTAACGGTTAATGGTTAATGAAGATGTTAAACAGGATCAGATACAGTCTTGACCCGTGGGATACCTTGATAGCTACTGCCCTCCAACTAGACTTTTTGCTAGAGCTTACCCCCCTATAAGCCTAGCTGTCCAGACAATTTTCAGTCCAGCTCACTGTATTAAACTTCTAAAGTGACTGTGGTATACTCTGTTAAGGTACTAGAACTGAACTGTTTTCCTAAAACAAATGAATAATTAAATTACTGAATAATCCATATGTAACTGGTTCAGTACATTTTTTATATTGCCAAATGTTTCTACTTTTAACAGGAAAAATCAGAATTTCAGTCAGGATTTTTCAGACAAACTATGGAGTGATCCCTGTGTTCTAGTTGTGAACTAAACCTTTGGTTAAATCTAGCATTGTAATCCAATTATCTCAAAGTATCATCCTTTCATTGAGAAAACCTGCACTGATGTGCTGTGTTCCCTATATATTCTTCTTTTCTTTCAGGGAATAGACGCAATGAAAGAGTGATCAACAAAATAGGTACAAAATCAAAGCAACTTTTTTCATTTCCCTACATCTGTTGTGCAAAATATTATAGTTCTTATCATTTCCCACTCTCTATTTTTACTGTCTTTAAATCTGAAGGAGAAGAAATAATCTCCATGATGTATAGTGATTTCTTTTACAGGGAATGATCAGATATGCTAGTGGGAGCTAAAAGAGAGTAGAATCTGATAGTACTATGCTATCTATCATGCTCTTGCCTAACTCATTAGGCTTCTCTGAGTGCATAAGGCTTGGATTACATAGCTGTAAAACACGATGCTTTGTTATACAGTTCAGGATTCTTGTGCTACTTGTTCATAAAGAATCATTGCAGACTTGACAGAAGTCAGTGATTTCTGTTTAGTTACATGTGCACTTCTACTAGTTGCACAGATGTCATTCACTCGAGCAGTAGCATAATTTGCATTCTCAGAGCACAGTCCAAGGACTAAATGAACGTGTGAGACTGAAATCCTTTCTGCTAGAAATTGTTATTCCCAGCCAAGGTTAGACCTACAGCTGAGATACAAAAGAAAGATCTCTCTGGTACTAATGTAGTGAGAAGGTATCTAATTAATGGACTGCTGATGAAAATCATATCTCATTGTTAATTTAAATCATCTGTATTTCCTTGATATGTATAATTTCAGAAATTCCCTCTGCATTACTTTCTACATCATGTCCTGTGGTAAATAACAGAAAGAAGCTGTCAGTAAAAATGCAGTGCACACCCTCAGAATCTGACAGATTTTGTCTTTGGTTATGTTAATGAGTGGTTTTTTTTTGTGTGTGTGTGTGTTTTTTGGTGAAAAAATGAAGCAATTATGGTTAAAAAAAAAAAAAAGTGTAGAAAATAGTTATGGTATCTATTTGTTACCATGGTACCTTAGGAATAAAATCTTTAGAACTCCATGTCTGCTGATCTGAGAATATGAGTGTTGAAGCTCAAAAAGGGATTTGTCAAAACCTCAGCTGGTATACAGTGATACTGCTCTCTTCAAGCCAGTGAAGTAGCATTTATTTACATCAGTCAGCTGTCTGGTTTTGTGTTTTAGTAGTTGGATTTGATTTTCGAGGATCTGGAATTTAACCAGTGTTTGTATTACTTTTAGTTTTATACGGATGGAATTCAAATACCACTTTGTTCTCCCTTCAAGGTTGCCTCTCAATTTCCTCACTCACCTCCTTTTTAACTTTTCATTCCAAAAGCTACTTGGGGTTCTACAGTTCTTCCAGAAAGCTGATTGTCAGGGACATCCTGCACAAAATTATTATGCATACACCACACAGCATGCAGCACCCCATTAGACATGGTGGAAAATTATCCCCAGGGGATTCAGTGGCAACCTGGCAGTCACCGTTACACTATCTCACTTTGTTTCCTCATGCTTAGCTTGATTAGATGTGGTGAATGTTATTGAATAATATCTGTTCCTGGTGTAGCAGCTGCACATGTGAGAGAAAAACTGTTCCCCTTGCACTGCATGATCTGAAGATGCACATGGGCATTTAGAGGGAACCCTGGCTCTTCCTTAAGAAGGCAAAAGTAACAGAAGAATGCCAAACTGTGGTCTGATTTGCTCAGTTTTGTTCAGAAATGACATCTATCTCTAAGATAATGAAACTGATCTAACTGTGCATGTACTTCGTTTATTTTACAAAGGTAGAACATCTCATGGTTCTGAATCTTCCTTTGTACAGTGTTATCTGAGTCTCACTGGAAGTTCAATGATTTGAGCACCAGAGAAATGTGACAGCAATTACATTCTTAAGAGTTTGAGCAAGAAGCCTTATTGTACATAGACAAAAAGAACGTGATTATTTTGTTTTATTTTTCCCTTTCCACTGACATGAAATTAAGACCTTCAGAAATTTCTCATGGTACATCTTGGAGGAGTTCCCAGGCACTGAGAGGTACACACTTTGAAGACAGGAAATGTGAGGTGTATAGGATTGTTTACTTGTTTTCCTTTCTTCAGTCTATTTTCCAAAACACCGTCGAGTGTGCCATCACTCATATATTTCTTCTCTGACTTGTCCAAAAATTCCAACTTGAACCAAATAAACTAGCTGGCAGACTGAAATAGAAAAACTTGCAGATTGTTTCTCATTACTACTGATCAAGCTTAAGTGTCATGGTTTTATGATTTTTTGTTATTGGTATTCTACCTCACTAGTCATGGAACTGGGCTGAACCAGCTGCATACCATTGGTATTTAGTACAGTACTGTATGGAACTGGAGAACATTCGGAACTTTGATTTCTAGACACCAACTTGGTTGTATGTGTGTTTCAGACAAATTCAGATTTTCCAGTAAAAACTTTGAGAAGTGCTTCCTCTTTCTGTATTAAATCTTCAATTGCTTTAACCAAGAAATGCCCATAAAAATGCAAGTATGAACAGAACTTTTCCAATTTGTAGAAACTTTAAATTGGCTTTGGTTTTAAGTCTGAGAATAAGCTCTGACTTAGTTTTGATTTTCTCCAAATACACGTGCTTAGCCTAATTATATTTTAATTTGTTTTCAAAGACTATTTTCCTTGATCCTTTTTCTGGAGTGTCTTTAACTACACATATTCTTATTATATGGCATTAATTCCAAATCATTCTGCCTACAGCTAAATTTTCTGTCTTTAAATCAAACTGTTCACCTGCTTTTCCTAAGTAGCATTTCAAATTATCTATTTTCTTTTTTTTGCCTACATGCTGCTATTTAGCAGTGCAATATTTGGTTGCTTGCTGCTTTCATTTTAATCCAAATCCTGACTGAAAATGATTTTATTTGTAATGCAGCAGTGGGAACACCTGCTCTTGACAGATGAGAGCGTTCTGATGACATAACCAGCTACCAAACATTCTAATTCCACTCACTGAGGACTGCTACCCAGAGAGGGAGCAAGTGAGCAAGACTGGTTTTTTTTTTTTTTGAGTACTGAGTGATTTTTGAATTTCCTGCTCTAATACAGCTGACTTTAGTGGTGGGCATTTTTTTCAGTTTTGTTGCTCAGACCCGAGACTAACAGGAAGAATTTTAGTATTTATTTTGGATGTTGTTGCAAAGTGTAAAATGCTTTCTATTAAATCATTTTGGTATAGAATCTGGGGAATGTTAAATTTGCAAAAATTAAAGTATTTACAGAAGAAATTGTTTCACCTTCATGTGAGCATTACTTTATTTTAATCCAAAGTTTAGACACAGTAGCAGCAAGACTGTTGATTTGCATATCGACCACCACTGCAATTAATATCCCTCTATAAGCTTCTGTGCCAAACTGCAGAGCCTAAAGTCATTTTCCGGTCTGGACCATGAGATAACAGGTGTGTAGAGTATTACATTTCTCTAGGAGACAGTGATTTGCTGTCCTGGAATCTGCATTCAGACACCCTAGTGCACTGGTTTGTTATCTCTTGCTAACCTGATACTGTCAGTGTCTTTGCCACCTCTATGTTTATGCTCTTTCTGTAGATCGTCCACCGTAAAGCTGTAAAGAACATCTTTGATTTTTATTTTTAGCTCTTTCTTTCCTCTTTGGTGTTTTTTTGTATCAATTTAGGCTATTTGGATTTCTGAAGATATTCATTTAGATTAAGCATATGTTCTTTCCTTGGATAGAGACAGTGAAAGTAATCATCTTCCATGTTCCCATAATGACTTGTCAGAAAATGGTTGTCTGGGTTTACATTTGGGTTACAAGGTATATAAATCACAGTAGAATTTGTCCTGCTGTTTGGCATATCAGTGTTCTAGCAGATCTTTCTTTTATTTTCATAAGAAGATCAGAGTTACTATGTCATTTTCTGCAAGAATGATTTTCTCACCTAGATGCATAGTTTCACAACTAACTTCACTTCCTTTTTTTTTTTTTTTTTTTTTGAAAGTTTACAGCATCCTGCAAAGTCTTGATATGTGCATTCTAGGTGTCAGATATGGAAAGTTTCTGCACTCCACAGCAGGGAATGTTGAGAGCAAGGATTTTACAAATGGACAGAGATGGACTAAGTTTGAGAATATGGTTCTTTGAAGAGATCCCCATTTTCTTTTTCTCATTTCTGCTATTTGCAAATTTGCTAATTTTAAGAAATTTGCTATTCTGAATTGCTCAGTGATGTTCCAAGTGAGTAAAAGCCTCTGGACTATACATAAATGATGTTTTCCTTATGTCTTCATTATTTGTTGTTACTATCACTGTGTTACCATGGCAATATTTTTGTGCACTGACTAGTTAAGTGTGGCTAACAAAGAGCTGGGAGGCTATGATCAATTTACTATGCTTTTGACACAGTGTGGTGAATTTAAAACATTCTTTTCCCTCTGAAAAGAAGAAAGGTGATGGGTTTATGTGGGGTTGTGAAGAAATCAGCTGCTGGCTCAAAACACAAATTTGCTTTCCTCAGGGAATAAATGTAAGGGTGATCCTCATACATCCCTTGCAGTCAGTTCCAAACAATTAGATGTTTTTCATAGTGGGATAAATATATGAAAAGGAAAACTGAATCAAAAAGAACTTTGACTCACCTGATAATTCTTGTATGGTTTTGCAACCGCTCATTTAGCTGTACACACTGTCATTTTTTAAATTACAATTTTGCTGAGCAATGCAACTCTGACAAACACTAAAAACCAGTAAAAAAGATTTTAAGAGATCCCAATGCCCTTTTTTTTTTTTCAGCAAAGAAAACTGCTGATCAAAAGTTTTAATGTTTCTGTTTCATATCCAGCTGTGGAATTCAGGTGGTACCTCTCTGTTTTCTCTTCATCATCTCTTATTATATGGGAAGCTTTGGTTTGTGTTTAGTAATTAATACTTTTTGTTTTTGGGTTTTTAATTCAAGGTGGTATTTCATAAACACATTAACAGTGGAAAGTAAAGTTAAAACGTTCTTGAAAGATACAGTTCAGCTCCACCTGTCACTGCAACTCATATCACAGAGATACCTGTCATTGGACCCTACTCTGCCAAGTTACCATAGGAAGCTCTAGGAAATAGAAAAACAACAGAATAATGTTCTCCAGGAACAAACAGCATCCTAGTGTCATGGCTTGTTTCCATAGAGGAATCATGCAAAGCTTGGATGTTCAGTGCTATACGATACATAATGATTGATAATTTAAAAATTCACATAAATAACTTTTGAGAAAGAAATGTCACATTGCAAAGCACTTTCGGAAACATCAGGATTCGAAGCCATCATCCTTAATGATGATATTCTTTTGATGGGGATTCCAATTAGTTTCAGAAGCTTTCAATGTAAAACTCTTAATTCTGAAAAAAAAAAAAAACAATTCTTTTTAGGATATTCCATCTAATTTTAAAAGGAACAGAGTCCACATGCTTCTGACAGCAATAAATGGTAACTGCAAATGCTCAGTCCTATGGATGTCAGGAAATAACTTGATTTGGTGGCATCTAAACTTTATGAATGGCAGTTTGTTTACCTTGGGTTTTTTTTTTTTTTTTGTTCTTGAGTGAAAGGACCCTATAGCCAAAGCTGTAAACACAGTAAGCTGTGTATAATACCTTTGGTTTTGTTCTAAAGGGGAGAGGATGAGTGATTAGCTTGCTACTTCTTTTGGTGAATTTTCAGCAGTGTGACTGAATACAATGCCTCACACTGTAATCTGCTGAAACTAAGATTCAATTCACAAGTGCCTTTTATATTCAGCTATTTATGGTGGAGTCTGATCAGCTTCTGGTCAAGGTGGGAAACTTGTTTGAAGCTCCTTTGCTAGTCTCATGATGATGCCAGCTTTATCTTAAGTAGAGAAATTAGCACATGGCCCATTAAGGACAGCAGTGATGCCTTTCTATTTGTTAGTTAGGTTTAGAAGCTGCACTTAACAAGATCTGTGGACTTACTCAGTTTGTAACAAAATAAGTTCAGCTTCCAATTCCCAGCACATTGTTTGTTTTTATTTAACGACATCATTTTTCATTGTGCTGCAGGGTATATTTTGCAAATTATGTCACTTCTAGTTACTCTCTTGAGTCTGACTGATGTTAAAGCACTGACCTGAGATGGAAAGTCAAATACTAAAAAGCAAAATAACATTTGGTTCATCGCTGTTAGACTCAAAAAAGATATCTACAACTGTTCCATTAGTTCTGAGCCCAGAGGGCTTCAAGGAGATGTGGGATTATGCTGTGTATTAAGCAGAACTACAGAAAGCTTAATGAGTAGTTTTCCTGTTTCGTTGATTTTGTCATAGCTCTGCTAGAGTTCTTTTGAAAATCTGAATCTTTACTTTGTAAGAGCCTAATGTCACTAAGTACCTTGCAGAGGAATAGAAAGAAAACTTGAACCCTTTCCCTGTTTATTTCTTCCCCTGGAAGCGTTCCCCTGGAAGAGAAGATGAAATATATGAGCAACTGTAGCAAAGCATGCACCTAGTCATGCATAAAGGCTGTGAGTGTACTTTTTGCTTGACCAGTAGTACAAGAAGAGAGATGCTTCTTCCTGCCTTTTCTCCTCATTCCTTTATCACAAAACAACAAGACTCCTAGGAGTCTAAATTTTATACCTACTTTATAATAAGAGTTGAAAATATCCTAGTTGACTAGAAATATTAAGACAGCCAAAAGCAGACTTGGGCTGCTGCAGGTATCAGAAAGGAAATTTCACTTACATCAAATACTTCAAGTTTTTACACAGTGTTATGAGGTGTTTGGCCACTGCAGGAGACAAACTGCTGGACCTGACAGGCAAAAGAAAGTACAGTGAGACAACTGCTGTGTTTGTATGGTGTACTGGGTTATTGTGTAAGAAGGATTCCCTTGTTTATGGAGAGTGCAGCAGTCCATAATTTCCTCACATCTCTGATTCATGTTGAATTCTTAAAGCAGCAGATATAGGTCAAACAGCTTAGTAACAGGGATCTTCACCAATTAGTCATAACTTTTCAAAACAGAAGCTCAGGGAGCCACCAAATATAAATGAAAATCACAAAGAAAAATTTCACTGAACAGTACTGTCAGATCATTGTGGTATAGGAGCATTTCAGAGCTTGAAGATGCTGTGAGGCATGGTGTGATTGGAGACTGAAGATGCAAACCTGTATGTTTTCAATTATAATTGAAATATTATTATTATATTAAAGTTTTATTGGAATCTGTCTGTTGAAATATTAAACTAGGTGTCTGTGGAGACACCACTTCTGCCTTCTCAAAAAAAAAAATTTTTGTTTTGTTTTTGATAGTTAATAACTAGGTCATTGAAAATTTTGAAAACAGTTAGGAGAACAAAAACAAATATTTTTCTATCTCCAACCTATATTTAGGAATTAGATGTGCAAAAAATGAGATGTACAGTTTCTAAAGTCCTTGAAGAATGGAAAAAAGTTTAAATCATTTAATGCTTAAATGTACTTATTTTGTAGACTAATTTTCAGCTTTTTTTTTTCTTAAGAACAAAGGATACTTAAAACAGTTTCATTTAAGATAATTTCAAAATTTAAATTTTAAGCAGTTTCCAAATTCCCATGGTACTCTAATTCATATGCATTAAGTGCAGTTGATATGTATCAAAAGTCATTACTTAATATTGAGAAGTAACCTTCATACATATTTTCTAACATAGGAAAGAATTAGAAAGGAAGTAGACTATTCACATACAACTGCAAAGATAAATGTATACATAGCACAGCTACAATGCAGTGTGAAAGAATACTGAATTCTATTTAAAAAGATGTAAAACTTCTTGGTATGAATGACTAAAGCATACATGTAGAAATCAATTGTAATTGGTTATTTCAATTAAGTATATTCGTATGAATTTATTTACAATTAAGAATCGGTGAATTAATTTGTTTCCAAATTAATGGAAGTCACTGAAGTAAAAAAAAATTCAAGGACTGATATGGTTTCACAAAGGAAAATTGTAAACATTGTGTAGCGGGTATTAGAGTAAATATGTAGGGGAAAGCAGTTATGTTTGTCATATTTCAATATAAAGTATTCTGATGGAATAGCAGATACACTATTATTGACAAGAATTTACTACCTTTAAAAATTGTGTTTTGAAAGCAAGATCATTCAGAAATGATCCTCACTCTTGGAAATTTACAGCTTGAACTGTTTATTTAAATACTGTGCAAGAAAGAAGTCAGCCATCTAGGCCTACTGTCAAGAAAACACAATCTATTTCTCTGAAGAGAATAGCTGCTAGGAGAATCAATGCAAATGTAGTTTCTTTTCTCAGTAGAAAGCTCCCAAACATGGTTCAGCCTAAGTTCAAACATTCTGTTGTGTTGAAATACAATATGGTTATACTGTGCTACACTTGGAACTTACAGATTCATCACCTTAGGTGGAAGATGTATGACTTTTTGGCTGGCAGGCATATGAATGTGCTATCTGGGTTGTCTTTAACCAGCTTCCCTGACTTTTGTATTTTCTCATTCAACACTGAACCTGAACAGTCTTGGTGATGGTATCTCTACTTGTATACCTACGTTCATAGTTATGTCTTTTCTGGAAATAGGGAAGGACTAAAATCCATTTAAGGACGATTATTTTTATGTATATTGAAATGTACCTTGATTAGAAAATTAGATCTTTATTTAACCTGATCCAGACAGATTCCCTTTGATATAGGAAGACTTTTTCTCACAACATATAATCTACAGCAAAGTGCACCCAGCAGTATGCCCTGGTGGCCAGGAAGGCCAATGGCATCCTGAGGTGTATTAAAAAGAGCCTACCCTCACCTGGGGTACTGTGTCCAGTTTTGGGCTCCCCAGTACAAAAAAAAAAACAACAGTGATTTCCTCAGAAGAGTCCAGCAGACGGCCGTAAAGATGATAAGGGGCCTGGAACACCTCCTTTATGAGGAAAGGCTGAGAGACCTGGGTCTGTTCAGCCTTGAAATAAGAAGTCTCAGAGGGGATCTGATCCACATCTATAAGTATCTAAAATGTGGGGGGCAAACAGACAAGGCTGGACTCTTCTCTGTAGTGTGTGGTAATAGGATGAGGAGTAATGGTCACAAACTGAAGCATAGGAAGTTCCACACAAATGTGAGTTGGAACTTCTTCACAATAAGAGTGATGGAGCACTGGCATGGGCTGCCAGGTGAGGTTGTGGAGTCTCCTTCTCTGGAGACATTCAAAACCCGCCTGGATGCCTACTTGTGCAACCTGGGCTAGGGAGCTGCTTCGGCAGGGGAATTGGTCTTGATGATCTCTTGTGGTCCCTTCCAAACCCTACAGTTCTATGAAAGGTGATCAGCAGTAATGCCAAATTTTGGCCAGTGGTGTCAGAATCAAAGACAGGCAGATGTATAATTGGAGAACCTGACTCGATCCATAAATAAGCCAGCATTTAATAGATTTTAGGTTTGTTTTCTATAGGAAGAAGGCTTATATATCTGTATCTGCGTCTGGCTGCCTGAAAACACATAAGCTTTGCTGGATTGCAATCTCTGTGCCTTTAAAAAAAAGTTCTGCGCAGTTTGATGGCAAAGTCATGTCCAGGGTTCTGTGCGCAGAGGTGCTGGCTGTAGGGTTGGACTGTATCTCCTGCATCTTGCAGCTGTTTTTGCTTACTTGGTGCAGCACTTTGAGGCATCCTCTCACCTGCATCATAACACACTTGTAGCAATGTATGATATGTTGAGACAATTAAAAATGAATTTATAAAAGTCTTAAATTTAAAGACCTAATGTAAGTATTGAGTAAATTTGGGTCTAAAAATTGCCAAAACTAAATAAATAAACTTTTCAAGATTAATTATTTTATATCTAGTTATCATGGGAAAAAACATACCATGAAAGCAATTGAGCTGAATTATAAATAATAATAGAGTTGGGCTAGAGTGAACATGATTGTTAGAGGTATTGCTCGCTTCAATAGTGAAATTCTTCATGTAAATTTAAAGAAGAATTTTCTGAGATTGGTGTTTGTGCATTTTGGTATAAAATGCTCCTCAGTTCTGGTAAATAAGGAGGTATAAACACTTTGTTTAGGGAAGATAAAATTATTCTTTAAGTAATATTTAATTTACTTAAATATTTTATTTTAAAAATTGATAGCAGTAACAAGTAAAGAAAAATTAAGGTCTATTTTGAAATGTGTGGACCCCTACAGATTCAAGATAGGGAAGTAACAGAAATGTAAGCCTAAATGGAAGGAAGTGGCATAGCGCATGTTGACATTGTATGCTATCCAAATGGAAGAAGTGTTTATTTGACATAAACAACAACAACATAATTATTAATAATTACCTTGCATTTTAGAGCAGGCCTAATGGATTATAATGGAGTGAATAAAAGGTATCAGTGAGACTGTTCAGAGAGGCACTGAAGTCTATGAGTTTGTGCACTTTGACAAGTTTTGTGTCCTGATAGTACTGTCAAGATATTAATGAAAAACTCATAACTCTTCTAGAGCTATGTTAGTTTTGTTATTGGATGTTTTGTTCTACATTTGTATTAGAATGTGAAAATATAATTGCATGTATGTTAGCAAAACCAAAATTACTGTTTTGTTTAACTGAAGTGTTGGTATTTTTATTCAATTTTCTGCACTAGTTGCTTCATCTGTTTTTAGGTATTTGACAAGAAATACTAATTGTGACTTTTGGTAATTATTTGCCCTGTATTTGGTTTCAAGATTTTAGTGGATGAATAAATTGATACTTTTACAAATAAGGTTATCTAAACCTCTTCACAGGTCAGGTGTCTACAGGGAAGACAGTATCGATCTTGTACTTTTTTTACATATTTTTTTTTTTTATGTGTATCATATGCACTGAATAGCCATAAGGAAAAATCCCAAAAGTAACACTTGTTCCAAAGTAGCTTAGTAAAAACACAGATTTCTTGCTGATTTTTAATTTGTCATAATGTTTAAAAATTAACTCTGAAATATTTGTCTTAAAAATAAACCTGCTGTATATCTGGCATTTCTGAAATGTTGTGCTTTTCTGAGTGCTGCAAAGAACTGCAATTCGTAACCTTCCTGAAAAACTTGGCAGTTATTGCTGAGATCCTTCAAGCTTTTTGCTTCAGATCAAACTGATTGCTGCTAAAGGTAGTATTTCATGTTGGAAAAAGTTGATTTTATTTCTTTTAACTCTCGTCTTAATTACTGTATTCTACAATAGGTGCTTAGCCTGACTAGAAATTAGCTTTTCACCCAAAATAAATGTGAATATTTATCTAGAGGCTCAGTATCTTGCCTGGGCGAAAGTAATGCATTGATGTCATATCAGTTCTAATTAGGAAGCCAGATCAAGCATTCCCACCTCTCCCTGCCACTGGACTTTAATGTCTATGCCTCTGTTCAGTGCCTTTTCATTTGCACTGATACAATCAGTTTTGAAAATAAACTGCTCATCATACAATTGCAAGATTCAGATTTTCCAATAATTAAAAAAAAAAGTCTTAGCATTCTAAGAAAAAAACAAAATGAAACAGAGAGATTTTCCAGCCTTAAACAAAGATCATTTCAGCCTCGTAATGTAACCAGCTGTGTTATGCAAAGAACAGTGTTGGTGAAACAGAGAAGGCAATGACAGGTCTGATTAGCTGCCATTCGTAAGATCATCGTGGGCATTTTTGTTTTTCTTCTAGTTTCATCCCCAAATCATCAAAATCTGAGAATTTTCAGTATTAACTGGGAAAGGAATTGAAACTTCATACCAATATAATTATGAAGTTTACATAAACACTAATGCTAAATATAAACATACATAGCAATAAGGGCAATTAAAGCAGTTCCTGATACAGAAACGAGAAAAAAGGTGTGCTACTGGATTAAGTGGAACTTGTACTAATGTTTGTTTAGAGGAGTCTGGGACATTACAAAAGTGTTTTTCTGCATTATCTTTTCAAGCTTTAGCAGATTTATATTAACTGTGAAGTCTAAAACTGCAACATTTAATATTTGTTGAGATAAAGAAAAAAAGTTCCAAAATCTTTTGTCCAAAATGAGTCTAAATCTTTGTGACAGCAGCTGAGATAAAAACAAAAACAAAAAAGGGGGGTGGGGGACAGGGGCAGTGATGTTGGAGGGTGGGGGGAATATTAATTAAACACAACCATAATTTTATTAGTTGTACTTTACAGATGTCCTTGCGGAAAAGAAAATACTAGGACTTCTGGTTATTAGCATTAGCATGCTTCACTACTTTTAATGACTCTTCATTCTGTGTTCTTTGCAGTTCTGACTAAAATGAATCCACTTGGCATAATAATAGTGGTTATTAAATTTGATTTTCTATTTTTTCCTAGAGAACAGTGTTTATCTCTGTGAAGATTAACAGATGAAATATTTGTTTATAAACTTTAGAAACAAAACAACTTGGTGAGTTTTTCATAATTCTTTTTTTCACACAGGTCCTGATACGTTGTCAGCTAAGGCCAATGTAAGAGCAATATGATGGAAGGCACGGAGCAAACACCTCCTGCTGTGAAGATATAGGATGCTAGAGTCCCACATCTGACTTGGCTGCACTCATGCTATGAATGACTTGGGTAAGTCATTTACCTTTTCTACTTAGTAGCAGCTAGAATTCTTCCTAGCTCATATTTAAGTAAGCAAGAGGGAGATAGAGTATAATTGTATGCATAGAATTGTCTTTGATAATGAATTAATGGAGTGGACTGTTGTCGCTGTTCATGTTATAATTTATTGTAAAATTGTTGTATTATACTTTCACTGTTTTGTAGGCTATTTCATGCTCTCATCTTATTCACTGTACAATTTTCCATTAGTATCTCTCCCGCAAGTACTTTTAATAGACAAAGTAATCACTTGCCTGGAACAACACACTGCCTAGTTGATTTTTTATCCTGCTTAGACAGCTGACACGTTCTTATTCCTACTTGAGGAAAAGACAAGATCTGTGTGATGGTGGCTCATTCTGGGCAGGGAATTGTCTCTGTGCCCTTACTCCTGCCTTCCTTCCCCCTTGCAGCCACACGGTTAGCCTACCCATTTCTCCAGTGCGCTCCTTCCCATCACGCAGATAAGCCAGCACCAGGTCAAGATACCCCTTTTCCCTTCCCCTTCTTCTAAGCATGGAGAGAGAAAATAGGGCTGCTGTCGTGGAAGAGGACTAGGGGTAAGAGTTAAGAAGGTATTCTGCGAACAACAGTAATCATCAGCTAGGGAGGAAACTGGGTTCTTTTTTTTGTTTTTTGAAATAGCTTTGTTCCTGGTGGTGATGGACGCAGAGCGTTCTTCTCAAGAATCCAATGTTTTGCCTAGATTTCACTGATCCTTAGTGATAGTACATGAAGGGTCTCATCTGGTTATGACAAGTATTGGAAAACAGTATTTTTTGTTTCGTGATTATAACAGTAATAGTAGTGATTTTCTCTGTTGTCTTCTTTGAAGTTCTGCCCAATTGTGTTCATTTTTACTAATAGTTTTGAATAACAGCGCAGAATTAAGTATATTGGAGACTAAGGAAAAAGATCACTGCTGTGAAACTTTTTAATTCTGGTTCTAAGTTTCTACTCAGGGGACAGCTTTTTTATTTTCCATTTTTATTTTTAGTTATTGTTATTTTATTCATTTCTATCTTATCTAAAAGACCTGTTGTAAAGCACTTTAGCTATTGTAGATCATTCCAAAAGCTGCTGTCATTTAACAGCTGCTTTTGTTGTTTTTACAGCTATATGCCACTTAAAGCTTATTTGATCTCCCTACATGACCTTAATGTACACTCTTATGCAACCCTGTTTAAAAGAGATGTAGGTGCCTATGGCTAGAAAAAGGCTCGAACTGGGATTTTTCAGAACTGTCTTACAGTCTGACTTGCACCAAAATCAATGTCTGTCAGGCTGCTAGTAAATCCCTCTAGATTCCTGTCTATCCTTTTAGAAACCTCAGTGGCCTTCAGAAGGAAGGCTCACAGGGCCCTCAACGTTAAACTTGGTGAAAGTGAGGACTCCTACAGGGGCATCTAGCATCTGATGCGGGTGAAGTATATGTGCCTGGGAAGGTGGAATTCATAGCTTGGTAAAGAGATAAGCTGAAACAGATAAGTGTTCAAATAGCTACTGAATCCTAGAAAAACAGTGGAGGTGGATGTGAAGGTTGTTAGCTGTGATACTCTTCTGTTTTATTTGCCTGCTGGGTCCGTTTCAGCTCAGGCTTTAAGAGTAACATCATCCTTGGACTAATTGTCCATGTAGACATGGTGTGTCCATGGCAAGTAGGAAGACTATGAACAGTCTGCTCTGAAACTTTTGGGCTGCTTTAAGCTACTTCGGCAAACTGGAGTTCAGTCACATCATTTCACTTTGCTACAGCTTCACACTCCAAATTATTCCTCTCCCAGCCTTATGTTTCTCACACAACTTCATTCTGTTTTTGTTTTTTGATACTACTCTTTCAAGCCTGTAGTATTTCACCAGTTAAAAATAATTTTCTCCTGTTGTTTTCATGGTGCTAATCTGTGTTTCTGCCACGCACTTCAGATAAGCTTGAAAGACGTGATTCGGAGGTCTAGCTTGAAAATGGATTCACATAACTCAGACTTGTGAAAGCTAGGAGCCTAGGACTGTTAGCAGTTTCAATATTAACTAAGCCTTTTTCTTTTTTTTTTTTTCAGAGCTTGTCAATTTATAGGCACCTACTTTTCCATCTGTACCATTGCTTTATGATGTGTCCATGTGGTGCAATGTAGCACCATGTGGAACCCCAGGTCCATAGGAAGCAGCAGTACAGTACTTCGCAGATATACGTAGCTTGTTCCAAAAGTCATGCCTCCCATTTATTTCCACAGAAACTAAAGCAGCTATGAAGAATACAATAGTATTATTTCATAGAGTAAACTCTAAGCTACAAAGAGGTGCAAGAAAGAACTGGTATGCAAATAAACAATGCCTTGTAGCTAGGAACTCTTTCTTGATGTTCCCTCTTCTTTCTTCATTTTGACTTAAGTGAAGAGATAGCCAAATTAGTACACCTTCATATATTTGGCATCAGCAAAACAACTTCTACAGGAGCTCACTGCTGTTTGACGAGACTTTGATACCTATAAGGTACCCTCATGCTCCTCTCTGAAGGAAGGCAATTCTCTGATTCCTAGTGTAATTATGAAATAAGAATGTTGTTATCTCTTAGCTGCAATAAAATCCTAGAGCACAAATATAACTAGAGGTAGACATCTGTGCTTATACTTTGGTTACATTCAGGTAGTTACCCAGTAATAGTTTATTTCAACAACAGAGGCTTGGCCAAGTTTCTTAAGGAGATTTGACAGTAAAGACAGAGTGAAACGGCTAACATGGAATGAATGAGAGTAGTTCAGTGAAGCTATAAAGAAGAATTTTGATTTTATAATCTGAAACTCTTTCTGAACAATTAACTGGAAATAAGTCTAAAAAATTCTTCTTGAACTTCAGAGTAAACTTAACAAATAGGCCTGATTTGAAAGCTGCTAAATGAGGTTTTTGATGAGTATTTTAATGGAATGTGAGTTGCCATCATCTTTCAAAAACTGATAGAAACAAATATCCAGCTCAAAATACAACATGAAATTTCTTGAAATAGATTTTAAAGTCTCTGAAAACAAATATCTGCCAAAGATGCACCTGTGTTGAAAAAATTAATTGCTAAAGTTTTGTTATTCTTTTGAGTAATAAGGGTCTTCAGTCTGAAATCTAAGCCTTCTCAGGTTATAAGGTATTCGTGATCCTTGAAAAGAATGAAATGAGAAAAGTAATTGTAATAGGCTTGTGTCTTGTGTGGAAGAAGATCCATAACCTTGACTCTTCCTAGCTTTGATGGCTGAATGAACATGAGAATAATTGGGAGTCATTTGGGTTATGTGATTTAAATTTTGTTGTAAAATAGTCAACTGCAGTTTCTGAAGAAATAGAAGTAAGATGAAGACTAAGTTGTACAAATTATTTAGAAGCAGAAAGGATTTAGAACTCTGGTTAAAACTCAGATAGTGAACTGAAGATGTGTTTGAAATTGTTATTCCAAAAGATCAAGAAGAGAACAGCAGTGGACAGATTTTCTGGGTAGGTGTATCTTGATTTATGATCAACTGAGTGAAGTAATAGGCTTGATGTTTTAGAAGATGTCATGCAGTTTGCCTAGTTTAAGAATCAGTGTGCTTGCTTCTGCTACGGAGCAAAAAGGAGAGTTAACCAGAATGTTTTTATTCTATGTATGTCAGTTATAACAGTCTTTGTGAATAGTGTGTGCTGTTTTTTCTAACTCATTTAGAATTTTATTTTATTTTTTCATGTCTGGTTGAAGTAAACTGTCTGGACTTTTGGGTACTATTCAACTAGCCAAGATTGTTGCACGTGTACTGTATTATAGCTGGTATTAATTTACAAAAGGGAAATTTATAGGCTTTGTATGGGATACTTGTAAACCTGTACCACATCTGCAGGTGTGGCTGTTATAGTATTAGCTCAATTCTGTTTTCAAGTTTCTCTTGGAAACAAGAGATACGCAGACTGAAATAACAATGTTGTATTGAAATGAATAGTTTCTACGTTGTAGTGATTCCCATTTTCTAGTTCTCAAGCTCCAGTTCCTCTGCAAGCAAAAGCTTTTACAGATACAAGGATCAGTTCTTTGACAAGTTTAAGAATATGCTTAATTTTAAACATCTGAAGATTTCCCTAGATATGTCATAAAAAGGACACCAATAACAGAAATTCACATTTCATACAGCATTTAGCAAATTCAGACAAAGAACATGGGTATACTACAAGTTACATTTATCTCCAAAGCATCGTTTTTGGTTCAAAGCGTTATTAAAAGCAGCAGTGTAAGAATGAAGGTATGTACAAAATGGGAATGGTGTTAGCTTTTAAGTTTATAGCATTTGTGTTGGATATGTGAGCTACAAGCACATTTTAAAGGACTGTTTCACACTACTGTCCATGTCTATATTTCATCACTTGATTATATTTTAAGAAAGGAAAAGCAGGAGTTGATAAAATAGTTGTGGAAGCAAAAATGCAGATTCGCTAAAGTGTCTCTATTTTACTCAACTGCATCAGGTGTCATGAGTTATAAATATTTTTTAATAAAATCGTTTAAAACCATAATTGTTAAATTGGAAGTTGACATGAAATTCCTCAGTCTAGATAAAACACAAAGTAATGAATTTGTCAAAATCAAATATGTATTCAAAAAATAAAAGTACAGTGAATTCCTTAACTTTAGATTATATACATCTGTTAGCGATCCCTGAAAAACAAACAAGAAAACAAACTCCTGCATCTTCTAACCAAAGTAAAAATAATACAAACATACAGACTTAACAATTTCTTTGTGTTCTTATCTACCATTGAGCAGGGAGCTATTAAAACATATTTCTAACAAAGCTAAAATTGTTTCTAGCTCACACTACAAATATTTTGATCAGATATGGATACAGCCAACAGATGCATTCCACCAAAGCCTACTTAGACATTTGTGCTTTACATTAAGAATGATATAATCATAAAAAATTCAGAGCATATTTTTCACTCCCACGTTTTACAGTGGAGATTTGCAGAGATGGTGGCACTTTGCTCTGGGAGAGGAAAACTAATACATAAGCCTAAAAGACTGTGAGATCATGAATGGATGCAGTGATATATACACAGAGAAACTGGTAATACAGAAATATTCCCTTTGAGAAGTATTCAGAATATGAGAGTTCTCAGAGCATGAGAAAATCTCAAGAATCCCTTAGGTTTGGTCAATCTAGTTAAACAGTAGAATAGATCATTCTACCAGGATAAATGCCAAAAAAACTGAGCCATCTGCTTAAAAACTGAAGAAAAACATCTGCTTTAAAATCTTTAAAACTGGCGAGCATAGTTTATAAACGCTACAATTTCAGCACAAATAGTTTGTGACTTCTATCAAAATATAATTAGAACAAGTTGCAGGTGCAAAGCCAAGTTTCCACCCTTCTGCACTCTTGGCACATCTGATGGAGAAGGAAACAGTAGACATTGCTCCCTGCAAGGTAGTCCTATTGCTCGAGATTTAAGCAGAAGATGGTGAAGAAATAGAACTGGAAAGAATGATACTCCTCCCTCTCTGGCATACAGTTCTGCCACTGGCCTAAGTTCTGCTAGGGGAAATTTTGTAGAAAATAATAACCCAAAGCTCACTTGCAATATTATATTTAAGTAGGTACTAGTTCTGTTCCTTCAGCAAATAGTCATGAAGGAGGTGTAAAGAAATATTCAGTATTAAATTTATTATCAGGGAAATAATCTATGCTAAATCAACTGTCCTCTAGTTAAAGCAACTTCACATTCAAAGAGAATGTATATGATATAAGGTGAAAATACTAGAATCAGGAACTTGAAAAGTGTGAACCAGATATTGTTCAACAGGAAAGTGAAAGATCAGTGGATATGTTTTGCCTTGCAAAAACTGTTTGCTAATTTGTGCTTTTTTTTTGTTTGTTTGTTTGTTTTTGTTTTTTTTGTTTGGTTTGGTTGGTTGGTTGTTTTTTTTTTGAGGGGGGGAGTGTTGGTGTTTTTGTTTGTTTCTCTGCTTCAGAGATTTTATTTATGTATTTGTTGTTTCTGTTTTAAACTGCAATCTGATGTTAGGGAAAAATTGCATTTATGTCTCAATCTGATTTTCTGACCTATGAACTTATTTATGCCTTATGTGAACAACACAAAATTGGAGAGCTCTAGAGGGTTTCACTGCAAACTATTTAACCAAATATTATTATCATCATTCATGTGAAAAAACAAACTGGCTTGGATTCTGTGCTGTTATTGAAGGTGAATTGTGTGTCTGCGTGGGTGGTACACTATAAATCTTAGGCCTTCCTTTCTGGTTTTCTCACCTGTAGTTTATGCTAAATGGATCCCAGACCTATTCCATAGTAAAACGTATAAATGTCTCCCTTGAGGATGATATATACGATAGGTGTTGCCAAAATGCAGATGACTCTTACAGAACCTTTGCAGCATATCCAGATTATGCCTTCAAGGAAAGCCTCATTGGAAATAAAACATCTCTAGGTAGTTGGAGGATTCCTCATCTTTAGGGAATACCTTGCTGCTACTGTTAAGGCACATGACCCTACAAATTAATTGCACATCTTTGGCAATAGATTTTGATTATTTCTGGGGGCAAAGTTACATAGGAAGAGATAGACATAGGTGACAGCTTTCATGTGCAGTGTTTTATTAGGGTAACATAGACAGCAGATAAAAATCAATGAATCACTTTATTAATAATTTTTCAGTGCATACATATTTAAAAATGCTCTTTAATACAGTTTCTGTCCATTTTATATCTAATTCTTTGTGTTTGGAAAGCTGAATTAGAATCATAGAATCCTTAGAGTTGGAAGGAACGTTTA
This sequence comes from Oreortyx pictus, assembly GCA_036925125.1. Lineage (NCBI taxonomy): Eukaryota > Metazoa > Chordata > Aves > Galliformes > Odontophoridae > Oreortyx > Oreortyx pictus. The sequence continues at coordinate 13,467,944 of JAUPFR010000008.1, read as the reverse complement.
AAGGTCATCTAGTCCAACTCCCCTGCAATGAACAGGGACATCCACAGCTGGATCAGGTAGCCCATTGCCTGGTCCAGCCTCACCTTGTATGTCTCCAAGGACAGAATACTCGTTACATTTCTGAGCAACCTGTGCTAGTGCCTCACCACCCTCACTGTAGACTTTTTCCTTATATCTAACTTAAATCTACTGTCTTTGAACTTGAAAACATTTCCCTTCATTCTCTGACCACAGACCCTGTTAAAGAGTCTGTCCCCTTCTTTCCTCTAACTCCTTTTTAGTTATTAAAGGGTTGCTATCAGTTCACCTTAGAACCTTCCCTTCTCCAGGCTGAAGAGCCCCAGCTCTCTCAACATGTCTTTGTGGAAGAGGTGTTCCATCCCTTGGGTCATTTTTGTGACCCCACCCTGGATGCACTCAAATGGGTCTGCATCTCTGCTATACTGAGGACTTCACATCTGAACACAGAAATCCATGTGAGGCCTCACCAGCACAGAGTAGAGGGACAGGATAGCATCCCTCAGCCTGCTGCACAGGCTTCTTTTGATGCAGCCAAGGATGCAATTGACTTTCTGGGCTGTGAGGTCACATTGCTGTCTCATATCCAGCTTCCCATCCACCAGTACCCTCAGGTCATTTTTGGCAAGGCTGCATTAAATCCTTTCCATCCCCCAGCTTCTATTGTTAGTGAATGTTGGTTCAACCCAGATGCAAGACCTAGCACTTGGATTTGTTGAACCTTATGAAGTTCACCTGGATCCACTGCTCAGACCTGTCTAGGTCCCTATGGTGTGTTGACTGTACCCCACAGCTTGGTGTCATCAGCAAACTTGCCAAGTCTGCACTTGACCCCATTATCAATGTCACTGATGAAGATATTGAAGAGTACTGACCACTGAGGGGCACCACTCGTGCTGATCTCCAACCAGACATAGAGCCATTGACCACCACTCTGACTAAATCCTGCAGCCAGTTCTTCTTCCATTGACAGTCTACCCATCAAATTTGGAGAAAATGTGTCAAAGGCCACACTGAAGTCCAGACAGATGACATTGGTGGCTCTTCCCTTGTCCATTGATGCAGATTAGAGGTCATTCCAAAGAATTTATTGTGACATGAGAGCAAAGATTTTACTGGGCATAAAATAATATAATATCATATATCATGCTATATAATATCATATATTCTTCTGCTAGTAATAGGGTTCTTTGTAGGGTGAGTGTTTTTTTTTTTGTTGTTTGTTTTTTGAGGTTATTTCATCTAAACAAATTATATAGCATTCTTTACAAACATTCACTTGTAGAAGAGTTGTCCTTGATACTTATATATATATAATCACTTTGTACATCTCCAAATTTTTCTTTTCTTCATATATGCAATCATTTACAGTAAGATACTTTTCTACACAGATTGCAAAATCATCTCAATGATCAAGCACTAACACATCTCAAAGGCACAAATAATCCTACTGAGTGCAAACACACTGAGAAAATGAGAATTGCACTTCTGTGATTTCAGCAGAAATTGTTTTATATTAGGCTGGAATAATTTGTAACTACAGTTGTGAACATGATGTTTTCCTGATTTTCAAAAACATAACTGTAATCTCAACTTCTTTGATTATTGATATTTTTTACCTTATTATGTGGCTCAAAAAATGTGACTGTTCTATCTTTTAAATACAGAAAATTTCTGGAGAGTTTTATTTTATTTCCACTTACAAACACATCTGCCCGCCTAGGACTTCAGAAACTTAAATTAGAAACAACAAAAACCCTTGCACAGCACAGATGTTCCAGAATTGGAATTCCTAAATTCCATGGGGAATCCTAAGCTTTTAAACAAGTGTTAGTGTGGATGAAGCTTAAGTATGTGTGATTCAGAGCTCAGTCTTCCAATGCTGGCCAAGCGGCTGGCATTTAGGCTGACAAAAGGCATCACTTCTGATTTTGTGAATCAGAGATTAAAACATTTCTTTCAATCTGCCTCTGCCAGATCTCTTTCATGTTTTAGCCAGAGAAAACAGGCTCGGTAAAACCATCAGAATAATGGGGTGATTTTAAAATCTCCCATGGGTTTAATAAAAGGTGGTAGTTTGGGTGAGATTTCTCAGATAGACCTTTCTGTTAATGCTTATCTAGATAATGCATCTTCCAAATGTTCTGCCCAGAGTGTTTGTAATATTTAGAAGACTTTGTTGTACAGCTCCACAGATGTTTTTTCTGCACCTTTTTTTTAGTACTTGGGGTTAGAATTTCACAGCTCTTTTCAAGGGTATTTTGAATTTTCTATGCAACTAGCTGTGGTCATATTAAATCCCCCAGGGGAACTGAGGGGGAGAGAACAGACTTTTAAAAGACAAGCATGTTGAAATGAATGCAGTTGTTACTGCCAAATACTAGCTGAGTTATCACGATTCAACTGCTTCTTATCCTCTTTAATACAGTGTCTCATGAACAACGTTTGTGAATGCCTGATGGCCAGTGCATTATAGAAGTTAACCATCAAGTGAAGCCATGTGCCAGTGTTTCAGATGCAGATGAAATATTTTTGCCTGTTTTTTTTCCCCAGTTAATTTGCATGTTTGACTTTGGTGGCAATTGCAGACATCTTAGAACTCGGTGTACGCAAAAACTAACTTCTAAACCAAATTTGTTTCAAATTTGCTGCAAATTAGCTTTTTCCAATTGCTGATTTATCTGGGAAGAGCCAGGAGGGCCATTTTTTAATTTTTTTAGTGTAGCCTGGAATTTTATCTCCTATGGGTAACTCTTGCAGAATTAAAAGTCAAAGAAAAAAATAGTAGGTAATTTTTTATTAAGCTTATTTCAGTGAAATATTTGGATTAGTGGACATTATCTCAGTGGAGAGTTCCTTTACAAATTTTTTTCATATTAAAACTGATGAAACACCTCTGAAATAAGTAAGCATTCTTTAAAACAAACCCAACCTTTTCCTTCCAAGATCTTTCCCCTCTACTGGTCAAAACTACGTGGCCCTTATTCATGATTTGTGAGTTTTATTTCCTTTACTCAGGAAGCACTGTACGTAGAGCTGCAGCCAAGTACTGCACACTGTGGTTAGTGACCCAGGCAGCAGGGGCTGCACCATCTTGAGACTAGAAAAAAAGCATAGCCTTAACTGCTCCTGTCTTGTTACACAAAACACAGCACAGCGCTCTGCAGCTGCACACAGCTAGCAGGCCACCAAGTCGGTATATCTATTTGACATACAAATAACATAGTCTAAGGCATCCTCAGCTCACATTTTGCTCTTTACTTGTACAGAACAAGTATTTCTTAGCTTTGTTCCATGTATGTGGTGTTCTTCAAACACCACTTCTTCCAACCTGGTTTGGTCCTGCAGACTTGTAGTTTTCATTTTCATTCCTTTGACAAAATCAGCAGTTTCTATGCCAATATAGAGCTCTGCCAACATTTTCATAACTTTTAAGCTCTCATATTTGTTTACAGCTAAGTAGATGCAAGCCAAGAATCATAGTCAGTTGATGTTTTGGATGTATCATATGACTTATGTTCTGCTGTATTTACCCAGTTAAGCGTTTGGAAACACATTTAGAGTACTGATTTACTGACTGATTTCAGTAAAGTGTGTCAAACAGAGTCTACCTTCTCTTTCATGTACACTTGCGCAAACTGTTGCCTACCCCATTTGTTGTGTTCAAAAAAACGGTAAGCAGGTATTTTAGAGAAAAGTAGCGCATATTAGAAAACCATTGGAAAATATTGTATGTGTTTATATGTGTAAGCTTCCTATCAACAGAAATAAAGCAAAACTTCCAATACAGTAATAATATTTGACCCCAAAACATTTTTTTAATTTTTCCATTACCCATATTTGACCTCTGTGGCTAGTAAACTCTAGGAATCACTGTCAATTTCTGCTATAAACCTGTAAATCTGCTCTGATTTACCTTGTTTTCACCACAGTTGTAGAGACATAATTTTCAGTAACAAAATCTTTGCACATCAGATAATTTGTGCAAAAGGACTGTTCTTAACAGTTCTGTTGTTAGATACAGACCCACTTAGAGATCTGCAATAGAGCTGTGAGAGCTTTGAAAATTCCCATCTTTAATTAAGCTCTTAGAAGTTTTGAAGAGTGATCTAGTTTCCAGCTGTTTCTGCTTGTCATCATACCACAACTTCATTTCCAACTCTGCAGTCTGTCGCGTACCCAGAGGGCATCCCAAAAAAATCAGCCATCCCTACAGTTATGTTTGGTATTCTGATGTATTTTCTTCACTACACCATTGTCGTTTCTGCAGCAGTACATGTCTATGCAGGAGCTATATAACGAGGCTTCACTGGCTTCACTTTTTGCTACCGCAAGACAAAGATGTAATGATCTACCAAAGCTATTCATTTAACCTGCTCAGGAAAGATTTGGTGACTCTTTTTGGAAGAAGTTGGAATTATCTGTGGGTGTTTGCAGGGAATGTAGTCTTGTATGTAAACTCTAGTTCATAGTTAAAAGAATTCTCTTACCTTGTGGTTATCTTTTTTATTACCTAAGTGTTGAACAAAAGCTCATTTCAAGCTTTGATCATCTTGCTGCAAACTGAAATTCCCTGATGAAATGTGCTCGTTCCATTTATTCTTGCAAATAACCACAGTGATAAAATGACCTCCATGGAGAACATTTTAATAGTGATGCTTCCCTTCCCCTCAAAAACACAAAACAAACAAACAAACAGAAACATAACAAAAAAAAAAAAAAAAAAACCCTGCAACAAAAATTGGTAGCAACAACAAGAAATTACTTGTCCATATGTGTTTTTTCCTTAAAAAGAAAAAAGCTCAAGAGACTAACACCCATAATGTACCGTATTAGAAATTAACTTAGCTTTTCAATAATAGTGTTTGCTGTCTTACTATGTTCTGTAAAATGGTTCTTCCAAAGAACTGTTTTAAAACTGTGTCTGTTCCCCCATCCCCTGTTGTCAAAATGATAACATGAAATACAGCTGAATGACCTGATTTCTTAGGACAAGCTGACCTGCTTCATTGTTCAATCTTTAGCAATAAGCTTCAAGTGGCAGTCCTCTGGGGATCTCTTCAGAAATAAGCAGAAACCATATTCTGTGTATGCAGCCAATGTATGGAGAGGAAACATCACTGAAACTCCAGTGTTATTAATTTAATTCTAAAGAAAAAAAGGTTTCAGACCTTTATAGTATTCTTCATTATATTCAACAAAGAATGGAGACTGCAGTTATGAAAAAATTAAACCAGGCCAGACCTTCTAATGATACTGACTGCCTACTGGCTTATCATTTTGGCTCTGTGACATATTTGATAAAAATTAAAAAAAAGAAAAAACAGCAGAAATGCTTTAGTAATGGCCTGAAAGCTCAAAATTGAAGATAATTTCATTTGAAGACGTCTATGCCTCAATAAATAAAGAAAAAATAATAATTTAGAATAAATTTCATTTACTAGGTGGGTAACTGCATTTTAAGGATTCAGTACTAAATGCACAGTTAACTTTCAGAAGATTAATTTTATATAGGAAAATTTGGACTTTATCCTTGACTCCATGGCACTGAAAAGATATTAGAGAAATCATCATGAATGTTTAAATGTGCTCTCAAATTGTTTACTTTAAATCTTTTCATCTTTTTTTCCTCCATCTTGATAGTCTAATTTCTATATGTGAATATTCCGTATGCTGTCATCTTTCATTGAATCACATAATAGCTTGAGTTGTAAGGGACGCTGAAGATCATTGAGCTTCAGTCCCCTGCTATGGGCAGGGTTGACCCAACTAGATGGCAGTACTGGGAAAAAAATCAGAGATGTGCTGTCCACATGCTTCCCTCTGCCAACCAAATTGGCATGTTAGTAATGTCTGGACTTGTTACGGATGAACGTGTATGACAATATACATGATTATTTGAAGAACTTATTGAAGATTTGCTCAGTAAGGACTATTCATGATGGGATTTTTGAATCAGTAGTGTTTTAAACCAACAAGTGATGTTCTGATTTCACGTGCTTTCTCTATTCACATTCTTGTTACATCTGTTGCCTTGCAGAACTCTGCTTCCTCTTTCTAAGGAAAGCCTCTGACTTTTTCATCTCAAATCTTTGTTGAAATTTAGATTTTGATCTCAAAAATTAGAATGGTGCACATATTGTACTACACAATGAAATTAGGTCATGGCTGCAAGTCACAAATATAAAATTATTGTTTCAGTATAGATTTATAATAAGCTGCAGATTTGAACATCAGGCAAACAGCTTTGAGTCAATGAGCTTTGTTAATGATGTTTGAATTTTTGCTAGTGTTAATATCCTCAGTCTATTTTGTGAACTTAAAGGCATAAGCAGCCTTTACACACAGAGCTAGATTAACTCATTTTGAAGGAGAAAACCCAACCCAAAAATTTCCTTCTGCTTTTTTTTTTTTTTTTTTTATCAGTAGGACACTTAAATGCAAACTATCAAAACTACACGTATTCTTTACATTTCAATGACATAATGATGTCATTTCTGGAAAGCTGGGGGAGCATTAGCAGGATTTTGGTTGCAGATGTGTTCTGACAAAATATTTTGCATTATTTGGTCAGTTCTAATTCTGGATTTTTGATGTTTCTGTTGAAATCCATACATGCTAGTCACTACTGAAGGTCAGCTATATTTACATGTTAACCATGGTGGTGCCATGGTTTGCAACATTCCAATTTGAAAAGTACTTTTTTTTTTTTAGCCTTCTGATAAGCTACGTGAGCAAGTTTGAACTGAGCTGTGATGATTCATGGTAGATAGTTATGCTGGTACCTATACCAACTGCCTGCTGGCCATACAGCAGTTGCAGTCTAATACATCACCAATCATGGAGCTTGCAAAGGTAATGCAGGACTCCTTCTGGAGACTGATTCCCCTCTTACACATATGTGTTTTACATCTTTTACTCTTAGCTGAAAAGTTCAAGCGCTTGCAGTGGATGTCAATTCATCAATTGTGAAGTTACATCCAGACAATTAGTAAGCAACAAAAGTCAGTCTGGTAATTTGGTCAAAAGACCACAAATCATTCCTAGCCTAGTCTAGATGAAGCTGTAATAAATGCCAACTAATGATACTTACCAAGTTTCTGCATAATGCCTACCTGCAGCTTGCACTGTTTCTGTTCCTCTTAAAGTAGCTTTAAGTATAGATATAATAAGCATTTCTGTCCTCCATAGACAAATCAGAAATGAGTGCAAAGTGGATTTCAAAGTGCCTGGGAATTAAGAGAAATGCAGAACGTGGAGCAGGGATCAGAGAGATGTGAGATATTGGTGCTGCTCCTGAGCTAACAGCAGTGTGGCGTGTTAGTCTGAAAGCGGGATAGCGAAAGAGGTGTACAAAAAACAGAACTCTTCTTTCTGATGGGGCAAATTGCTAAAGCAATTCTCTGTCCATTCTATATTTGGTGTGCAGAGTAATGGTATCCGTGTGTATTCTGAAACACAGGTGAAGTACATATCCTGACCCCATGCAGAAAATAAAGTTTTCACGGCATTGTTTGCAAAATTAAGCTTGCTACCCTGGTGAAAAAGCTTTAATAAAACAAAAATGATGTTATATCATGAAAGCAGGTATCATACTTTCAGCAGGACTGTGTTGCATATGGGCAAATATCAAATTTTACTCTCTCAGAGTGTAATGAGCTTACAAGACAGTGTAATTCTATGAATTCATAATATCTGGAGGCTTTCTTTATTCCCCTGAGTTCTGCTTGTAAATATGAAAGTCTTTAATTTACTATATAGCTAAATCCCTAGATTTTTAATTTTATTTACTTTTAATACTTGTTAATGCATCTCTTTTGAAGTTTTTTATTCTTTCAAGGTACCCCTTCATGCAGCTATGAACTCCTAGATGTTAACCCCATTGTCTTAAATACTACCAGTCTACTAAATTCAGCAAGTGACTAAGTTTCCTGTCTAGGAGTTAAGCCTATAAACTCGAAATGTGTATTACAAGTTAGTGAATGAATGCAAATTCATTCACTGACAGATGGTGTTTCTGGTTGAGTTAACTTGTGCACCTCCCCAATTGCAGTGATTCATGATAGTTGCGTCTCTCATACTTGCTTTTTTATTAGCTTTTCTCATGGTTCTGTAACGTGTGTAAGATATCAATCCTTTGATATCTGAGTTCTGTACCTAGGTAATAAATGAAGAAAAAATTAAATTCAGTTAATTTTCAAAAAGAAAATCATAGAGGCATTGTACTGACTACTTTCTCTGTTTTAAAACAGTACTTGGTGGCAAAACAGGCAGATTGCTCTAATCTGAAAAAGCATACAAGCAAATACTCTGCTTTACTCTTGCTAAGCAAGAACTGTTTTTCCAGACTGAAGATGACAAGCACTTTGACCATTCAAACTCCCACAGAACTTCCAGTGCACACCAAATTGTAATGAAGTTTTATGAAATTCTTAATGAAATCACAATGACAGAAATAATAATGAGAGCATAATAATGTTTTCCAAATTAATTTAGTATAGATTATTTTATATCTTTCTATATACTTCAAAAACTGCTTCTGAGTCCCATGCCTTATCTTTTCTTTTATCATTTACCTAGACAAAAATTTCATAAACAGGACAGTTTTAATATGTTTTATCATACTTCTGTATTGAAAATTTAATGTAGCTGAGATACAGCTGCTTGCTTATCCAATGAAAAAATTAGGCACAACATCCTGTAAGTAGATGTGAGTGAATAGGTCATTCAGTACCAATCACTTGTATTTTAAAGGCAAAATGTAACATTAAGTTAGAAAATCACTCTTTTTTAAAGTGTCTTCTTGACCCATCAGGTCATGTTTTTTAATATTTTTCTTTCATGATCGTCTGTGGGAAGTAATTAACTATTGAACTGTTGTGTGAGATTTTGCCTTTCTTTTTTTTTCCCCTCATTTTACATGTTCTAAATTCTGTGAGGGAGGTAATGCAGGAGCATTAACCAAAACAGTAAGACGTTGTATTTATTTGGCCAATATTTTACACACTCAAAGCGTACTATAAAAACAAAAAACGTAACACTTCTAAAACATTAAATTGATATTTTCATAACTTCTTGTGTCAAATCACCACCTCCCCCCTCTTCTTTCCTGCTGGTCCTTACATACTCAATTTTCTTTCGCTTTCAACTATTCTTAGAACCCATGGCCTTCTCACCCTCCACCCACACATGCATGGGACCAAGAAGTTGTTCAGATGGAGAGAAAGAAGTCACAGGCTGAGTGTTGGACCAGAATTGCCTGCCCCACTCCAGCTGATGGGTTGGGTGCTCTTCCAGTTCAGGCTGTCAGCTTACATTGCCAACAGCCAATGCTGAGAGGTTGAAAGCCAGATGTGACATTTCTTTTAGAATCACTGTGCCACAAGTGTATGCAGAAACAATAGGCATTCCGCTAGTAGGGGTGTTTCTTGATACTTTTACTATGTGTGTCTGCAACAAACATTGAGTTAATGAAAATTACATCTGCAACACAAGATTCTGAATCTGAGTTATAATTTTAACATATGAAGGCTTTTCTAAAAGTAATGTCTCCCATTTTACTATATTGGCCCAAAATATCAGAGGCAGATGCTGGTAGTATGAGAGTAGTATGAATGTCCCCACTGATATCCCATCACACTTTATTGTCATGTGACAGATGGCAGCAGAGGAGCAGTCTGAAAAATAATGTCTGATGTGGAAGTGCATATGCTGAGAAGGTGTGGAAAAGAATTATTCCTTCTTATGGAACAAATGACACCCACTGACGTGCATCAACACAGTTTATGAGCACAGCATACAAGATATCGTTCAGAGCTGGCAAAAATGCATAGCTAATGGTGGTGAATACATTGAAGAATAATGTTTTGTAGCTGAGAGTTTGGTTTATCAAGCACTCATGCTCTTCATATCTGTTGCAATTTCAATGGAAATCAATAGGAAGCATTACTTTCACTGCGACCTGCATAGATCTTCTGAGCTTCTGCTTCTGTTCTTCTGTTCTACTCCTGGCTTTCTAGCTAAGGCTTTTTCTGGTGCTATTTTAGAACTTCCCATTCTTGTCATTTCAAGAAAAGTTATAAGGAAACAATCGTTTGTTGATATCGTTTAACTGATAGAAAACTTCTAATAGAATCTTGGTTCTGAGCAGACAGATGATGTTTTCAAATAAGATAGTAGGGTAAGCTTTTAAGAAATATAAACCATGCTATTGACTCATTTGTAGCACTTCCTTATTGAGCTGAGTGTAGTATGCTGCATACATTCACAGATGATGTTCTTCAAACAGTTCATTTTCTAATGGTTACTTTATGTAAAAAAAAGCAACATTGTTCCAGTAGAAGTAAACATGCAAAAATACTTGAGTACCATTAAAATGAAAGAATGATCTGAATGTGTTTAAATGCAGATGAATTTTTATAACGAAGGCTTGCAGAATACAGGCCTTTCATTTGTACTGCTTAGATTTGAACAAATATAACATCTTTTCTGATAGAAGTGCTGAAGTGCTGAATCGTCACTGCTAGTCACATCACAGTGTGACTAACAAATCTATGTGAAGCCCCTAATACTAAATTATTGCATTTAGTTTTAGAGTCCCAATTATACACAGTTGCTGGTAATTTTTTTTTTATGACAATGGCTATTTGTTTGTTTCCTCTTTTTACAAAGATTTAAAATAAAAATGTGAATATCCAGAATTTGATTATCTGAGATTGATATCAGTATACTGTGTTCCTCTGTTAACCTCTTCTGGACCCAAGCTATGAATATTTAAGGAATTGCCATTTAAATATGTTCTTTAAATGGCAATTCTTTTAAAGTTCTTCTTTGTATCATTACTGAACAATGTACAGAACAATCAACTGTTTTCATACAGGAAACCTGTCCCCTTGATTGGATAGCCTTTGCAAAAAGAAAATTGATAATATCATTAAAAACAATGTATTATTATCCTGCTAATTTAATTACTTTTTTTGTCAGTACACAGAGCCATTGTAAAATAATCTTTGATGTTTCTCTGCAGTACTTGTCCACTGGCTCAGAGCTTAGAGAAGTTTTGATATATTGTGTTTAAAAACAAACAAACAAACCACAACTTTTATTGTTATTATAACCTGTATTTTTTCACTATCTACTTCTGCATATGTATAACCACTTATTTCTTGGGGGTAATGTGAGAAATTATCTGGCTGTATGTATCATAGAACTACACTTAATTTTCTCTTCCTAAGCAAATAATCAACATGCAATGGCAATGAAAACCTCAGCTAGACATTTGTTCTTGTGTGTCAGAAAGAAAGAAACAGAACAATACATGACCTTATTATTTCTAATGTTACCTTTCTGTTATTCAAATGTACTATGATCTGCGCTAGCAATGGTCTGAGATGAAAATCCTGGGCACAGCCAATCATTTCATTTCTAGAGTTGCATAGATGAATGTGTCACGTGTTCAGTGGGTATCCTCAGACGTTACGAGATATATGCTGTATTTTCACGATGCACAGTGCCTTTAGACATGTTGGACATAAAAGCATTAGCTTTTTGCTGATGACTGGTATAATATTTTCATTTCTGAATAGTTGAATCCACTTAACTGGCACAGAACCTAGCAGATACAAGATGAGTAAGTAGTCACCAAAAGACACGGTGAGCTCTTTTGTTCAACAACTAAGTTATTTTCTTATTTACTCCCTGGTGAGACTGAATCCTGACCCAAAACTACCGCTGTGTGAATTTTATATGCTGGGAAGAGGCACTGGACAAACCTTGTGTTCTGGATTTTAAAAACTTAGTTCAAGACAAGTTTGAAGTTGCATGTTGGGTCTTTTTTAATGATGAAATGTATCATGTCATGAATAGCCAGTAGGAGAAAGTGCTGCCCAGAACTCAGATTATAAAATTTAGTAGGATCAAGAGTAATTTCTATTTTAACATGGATTTCGATGAGCTTGTTAAATGCAGACATTTGTGGATCTAAGTTTAGATTTTAAACATTCAACTTTTCTGGAAATCAAAGTCTGAGGTTTTCGTTCAGGCCTGTCATTCTTAGTTAGATCCTGCATTGAGCTAAAAGGCTATTTCTAATTTTTGGAAATAAAAAGAAGGTAATCCCTTGATCAAATAGGAAGTAGTCTGATTAAACACTGACTTGTTCTGGAAAACACACTCCAGTTGATCTAACATTAGGCCAGCTGTTAATAATTTTACAAGCAGAGCATGAAATAGCAGCTTGATACCTGACTAAGAGGGAGCTACAACATTGTACAAGAGCATTTAAATGTACTACCCTTAGTGAACAGACATTAATGCTATTTCAAGGAGTGTCAGTGAAGAGTCTTTGATATTGTGATTGGGATACTTGCTATTACATCCACAGTGACAGCTCCAATTGACAGGATTAAAAAGGCAAAATTAAAGGAATTATTTCATGCCCTCAAGTGCAGATAAGAACAGTTACATCTCTGCTACATGTCTTGGTTTGACAGTGTGTATTTTTTTTTCTTGAGGCTTTTCATATTCTGCACAATTCTTAAATTCTCTATGTCATTTCACTTAGCCTCTTCTCATATTCTTTCCTTTCCTGCCTCATCTTTTTATTCTCCTTACCCTTCCCCCCAAATCTACAATCTTTCTAAGTTATATTATTTGTTAATTTAACATATTTTACCTTACTGATTTTTTAAAAGACTTCATTTTTCTGTACGCTGTATTTCTTTCTGCAGTGGTATATTTAAGTCTTGCCCAACATTTACCTGTGAAATTATAGCAACAATTGTTGGGATTTGTAAAGGAAATAACTACGACTAGACTACATTTCGGCCTTGCCATCCCTGTACCTGACACTAATCTCACTATGGCAATGGCTCTTACAGCAAGACAAAAACAAATAGCAGAAGGCACTGGGGCAAGTTGATCTTGGAACAGAACTATTTGGGTACTTATAGGTAACAAGGTACAGATATAAGTCTCTTTTAACCTGATGACTGTAAAAATTTTGATTGAAAATTTGATTATGATGTGCAAGTCCACATGCAAGAGTCTAAAATTCTTCTATTCAAAATTAATTTCCTCTCTTCCAGTGCCTTGCAGCTATATCTGTAATCACTGCAGGAGTTTGGGATGGATCTTTGTAATAAGAAGGTATTAGATGGGCCAGCTTTTTGAAACAGTATGTTTTCCTACCAGCTTTTCATCTCTCCATGTGAAATCCACAGATCTGTGCCTTGGGAGGGGCATTGGGGTGGATCAGAGAGAGAGCCTGCTGCCTTTTGCCACCTGAATGCACTCTCCTGTTCAAGTGCATTGCAGTCTTCTCATGAAGGAACTTCTACTGTCTTGGCTTTTCTTCGATTGCAGAGGGATTTCTAGCCCTCAGAACTGTAGTTCGATCACCTTAGAGCTGTTCAGGTTTAACAGGAAAAGTGAAAGAGCAGAGCTAACCCCAGGAATCCTTGTGAACTGATTAACTGCGTACATATGTATTGACTGAATTAAATTAACAGAGTAACAGTGAAGGGGATGAGTTGTAGAGAGCTTGAGTTAGCAACATAGACTGTGAGGAATCATGCTAATTTATTTACAGTACGTTTACTGTGATGCATTGGTCTCCACTAGACTTCAGATTCTTTTGTCTGTTGATTTTTTTCTAAATGCAATTTGAATTGACTTTTTTCTTAATTGTATTTCAGTAAGTTATTTTCCTATTCCTGGTTTATTTAGGGTGGATTTTTTTTATATACTATATTCTATATGTTGTCCTTGCTTTACACATTGCAATATTGCTTGCAAGTATTAGCTCTGCTGTGTTTCTGTTTTTTACTTTATACACTATCAAGGCTTTCAGATCAAGAGCCTGTGTAATTGATTTATTTATGCCAAGTCTTTTCTGATTTATACAGTTTTATTAATATTCGTTATTTGTTCCCAAACATATGTATTCTCTCCAATATAAATATTTTTCACTTCAGGAGGAGAGGAATACCGTTTCTGGGAACAGCAATATTTTTATTGCCTGAGGGAAAGCAGGTCATTCTTTAACATGAAAGTCAGATAATATTTTCCTTTTCTTATGGCATGCAGCTAACTGTGTATAGCTGGAATTCTGTCAATACCTTAAGCATGATAACAGATAAAGATGCCTAACATTTGTTGGTGTACGCGCATGAGTGCAACTGTATTTATAAATTACGTAGTTAGATGCAAGTGCAAAGTTTTGCGTGACAGAGTTAGAATGCTGGACCACTAACAATTTTTGTTCCTAATGTTTGTGTAGAACAGCACTTATGCTTCTTACCAAGGTTGAAAGAATATCATTTTTATGATCATGTGATGATCGAATAAGAACATTGAGGCAGACCCTGTCATAGTGGGAAGGCCAGTAGCAACCTTTCCAATTTCCAGTTTGTAATGGTGGACCACAAATAGTAACGAAAGAAACAGAAAAAAAAAAAAAAAAAAAAGATATGTATTTGTCTTCCTTTTCCTATAATCTTTCAACTGGATGTGTTTCAATAAATTTATTGTTTAGAATTACTCAGAAAATATTTGATATTAATGTATCTCAGGCATTGAACTGCTTAGAAAATGTCCTTCTTTACTGTTCCTTTGAGTATTTGATATTCATCATGTATATTTGTGATTTAATTTTTTTTGACTGCATACATAGATTATTTTTATTTTTTTTTATGACTGAATAATAGTAATCCTTAGGAGCAGGTTTCAGCATTTCCTACAAAAATATTGTTAATTTATGATTCTCATTTTCCCTAAATTGAGGAAACTTTTCAGAACAGTGAATTCAGAAGCAGATATGTTTAAATACAACTTGGTCACTATAGCTTAGGGGATTTGTTTATTCAGCTCTTCTTTTCAACTAAACATTTCCTATGAAATTTTCTTGTTTCTTTTTTTTTGTGAGAGGTTAGAGTGTTATTCTTTTTTTTTTTTTTTTAACCAAAATGTATTTACATTACTTTTGATGTACTACAGAGGTTAATAATTGATTTTTCTGATTTGGACTCTCCAACCTTAATCAAAATAAAACCTTCCATCCTTGTAAATAGAAATTTAGAAAATTTACACGAAACACTGAAGTTAACGTAGATCAAATGCACTTTCTTAATGGGTATTTAAATATTCACTGTGTGAGTATACATACTTTATATCCAGTTGATACTTGTGACCAAATTTGCATTCTCAGGCACTCATGAGTAAATTCATTGAACTGACTGTTTTTTGAAAAATAATAATTAAACAAAAGAAAAAAACAGCAAACACGATTATTACTGTTGTCATGAGTAAAAAAAAAATCCTTCTGCAGTTTATTTAAAACAGTTTTGGCAAAATTGGACTTTCATAAATTATGAGGTTAACAACATCGATGCATTTCTTTTAAAATCTCACTGCTTTAAAATTCTTATGATTAAGTAATCCTTATTTGGAATTACTCTTTTGAGCTCTCAGATTTAAATATGCAGTCCACATTCTCAACATATTCTGTTGCAAAGAGAGAGGGAAATGTTCTCATACTTCAGTGGAAAGGAAGATTCTCATGTAACTGTTTAGAATCAGATGATGGGAATTGCTGCAAATCCTGTACTTCTTGTGAGGTCCACTTCAAAGACATTTCAGAGAGGAGACTCCAAAAACTTTGCCCAGAAAAGTTTTCACAGCAAAGTTTTTCACACTTTTATCATGGTTTTCAACTGATAAATATCTAAAAGTTGTCTGATTTCTTTCCAGTTTCTTCTTTCCTCACTGGATAAATCCACAGTCCTTTCCCTTCTATAATTAATGTTCTAATTGAGCTACAGTATCTCCTCCTTCAGTCTCCCAGATATATTTTCTGTTAATTTTTGCTTGCTATTCATCAAGATTTATTATCACTTTAAACAGTAAACCCTAGAATTTCTTGGGTCTGAATAGAAAAGAGGAATAGCTCAGACAAAGGGTTAGTGTCTGCCTTAAAAGATTTTCATTTTTTTTTGTGGGTTTTTATGTATGCTTGGATTTTGTTTGTTTGTTTGTTTGTTTGTTTTTAAAATCATATTCAATTATGCTAGCAGTTTGTGTTTGCTTTTAGTTCAGACACTTCTTGAAAAATATTGTTTGTATACTTAGGTATCATATTTGTAAACATCCATATCAACACACCTGTGAAAGAGACATTGTCCTAAATTTACAAATATATTTAGTGGAATTTCTCAGGGTTTTGGGTTTCTTTTGCTGACAAAAAGCTTTATTTAGTAAACAAAAAGCTTTATTTAGTGATGCCTTGTATCTTGAGAGAATATTAGAAATCAATAACAATACAGAGTGAAAATGAAGTAATGTGGTTAAGCACCTCTGATTGATGCCATTTTAAAGCTGATTAGAAATAAATATGCCAATTCCCATGGAGCTTGTGTTTGAAATAAAATGGTGATTATTCAGTTTATGTCTGCAAGAATAAGACTGTCTTCAGAGTCATTAAGTATTTTTACATGGCTGGTTAAAAGGGAAAAAGACTGGACCATTGTTGACACAGCAGCTGCAATAAGACATAGCAGACAAACTCTGAGAGAAATGAGTTAAAAGGCTAAGAGGCTCAAGATCCCTATTATTCACATCAACTGTGCTAGAGTTGAATAGAGAAAGACTACTAAGATGTGAAGTGGGTGCCCAGATACGATTATTTGATTTTGCTGAGAGTAAGCTACTTAACCTACTAGCCCAAGGTGATCAGCCAGCACTGAAATGAGGTGAGCACTGTAGACAGTCAAACAGAGTTTTGAGTTACATAATTATCATAAACTTGCAGCAACATTTACAGTATTGTAACAGCAGCATGTTCTGACTGACATGAAAAATAATTCCTAAATAGCAAGAGTTTGGCAGAAAAGTAATGAGAGATGGGTAAGACTTTTTTTGTTCTCTTTAAAGTCTCAGTCCTCTAAAATGTACACCTACAACAGTCTTCCTTATACCATGATCCCTGATGAAATCAACAGAATTATTTATGATTCAAGAAAAATATTCAGAATACAATAAAAAAATAATCCAAACACCAGTTACTGCTAATATTTAAGATAAATACTTCCTTTGACAGTGGTTTCAGACTAACATCTACTTGACTAGAAAACTGAATGTGCTTTTCTTTTTGCTGTACTGCCAGAGGTTTACTTTCAGAGAGCGCATGCCCTCCCTCATTCTTCCCTGGTGGAAGGGTGGGCTTGTCAGATTAATCCCCGCTGCGTTTTATGAATACAAAGTAGGCAAGGGAAGATATTCTCTTTTGCAGCTCCTGTTTACACCTACAGTCATGAACAAAAGAGAGAAAACATCAATATGCCCATATTATTATTGCATAATCATTTAATTAATAATCTTCATGAGTCTAAATACACTGGAGTTCAATGAAAAGACCAATCCTAGAAATATGCCAAGACACTAACATGATCTGATAACTAATTTGCCTCACTTCTGATTCGCTTAGAACTTTCCTATGACTTTGAAACACTGAAAAGTCCTAAACTTTACTTACCTGATAAGAAAAGGGTCATCTCCATAGAACTTTATAATAGTTTGTAAGGTTCAGAAGCAAGCAGGCTTTCATTTGTCCCACCATTTTCTTAGGATTAGTTCCTAATGCAAATCTGTTTCACATATACAGAAGATTAGCATCACACTCTCAAATTTCCAAGCTTATCTAGTACTGACATGAATGTCTTTGTTTTTGCCTGAATTTCCATTGAGTCATGCATTTATTTCTGTAGCTGTTTTCTTTCCATGTCATAAAATTGGCATTAAATACCTATTTTGAGACAATTTTTTCAATTGAAATAAGCTGTACTCCACTGGAATGGGACTGGAGATTTTGCTGCATATTTCTGAAATTACAAAAGTAGAGATAAAGAATGCTAATTCTGAATTGTAATGTCTAATGTATCCTGAATATTCAAATTTTGATTCAGTTCCACTACTTCGTTATTTTTCTGTAGCTTAAAAAATCTGAACACTTAATATCTATGGGTGGCAACAAAACCTTTGAGAAGCTTTTCTATTAAAAGAACAGTGCTGCTCTGTTGTACAGTAAGTGTGGTGGTTCACCTTGAACACTTCTTTTATTGAATACTTTTGGGCAAGGATGCCTGATTGTGTGTAAAAGCTTCTCATCTGTGGTATGGAGACCTTATGTTTCTCTTCCTTCCTGCCCTTTTCCTCCTCTTCTTTTTATTCAAGGATGTGGTTTCTAGACACAGAGCCATGCTCCTGTACATTCTGCCCAGGAGGCCTTATGAAATCAGGTTGCTTGCTGTGTGCCAGCGTGGCTATTGTTCCTTCGAAGACAGAGCTAGGAGCCTGCTTCCACTGCCAGGAATGCAGACAGACTGTGCTGTGAAAAAAAATAAAAAATAAAATCCCTCTATATAATTCACTGCACTATTTCATCTTTTCAAGTAGCTGGCATCTGCAGTTGGTTGTGGCAGGCAAAACCTACAAACATCGCGCTTGATGTTAATAAATGTGTTTGCCATTAACTGGCTGTTGTAATGCTTTGCTTGTTTGCCTTTCTGTGTGCACTTTCATCCTTCACTGTAACACTACTACTGCCTTGTAATTTGTCTCAGACACTTACATTACTGGTTGCAGGTATACAAACCCCTCAGATCAAGTAACTGCTCAGACACTTGATAAAAGGACCTGTTTAGGGTCTTTCCTATCCTATCTGCCAAATTCAAGCACAACCTTGATGCATGGAATACAAACTGCCTTATAGTCATAGACCACATTTCACTTCTGTTTGACTCATGACTGAATGGTACAAACCATTAAGGAGTTATGTGAGATCTTAAGTGCAGCTGCTGATTTTACCGGCGTCTAATGATGTCTCTTGTGACAGCTTTCTATCTCTCCAGAACAGCTGGAGCAGCTATTCCTAGAATTCTCTAAGTGAAGTCCATATTTCCAGTAACTGAAAGAGGATCGTGTGCAGTGTTCTCGGTGGGATGGCAGCCATTATCTCCTCCAGCACATGCCTACTGTAGAGAGAGAGAGAAGGCATCTCAAAACAACGCATCTGTAGAGTGCTTTCAGCTGTTGGGGAGATGTTTTCATATATCCAAAAGGGACAGCTCTCCTTCCCTCTCAAACTTCCCTCTCTTCTTTCCCCTTTGAGTAGACTGTGACAACTTGAAAAAGTCAGGCTTGTCTTAGAGACCAACTTAATGAAAGTTTTTCCTGCAATTGGATCCCTTTGGAATACTGAAGAGCATGCAGGTTGCTTTCTGAGGCTCTGCTTTAGTAGCTTGCCTCTATTCAGCAAACTATATAAACCAGCTTAACTCTCAGTGACCATGGAAGGACTTAAGCATATATTTGATAAGATTCAGTGCCACACTGATCTGGGATAATTGAATGTGCAGGAGCCTGAATATATAAGCAAGACCAAGAGAGGGGAGATAAGGAACAAGTCTGTCTTCTGTTTTACACTATGAGTGAATAAAGGGAGAGATGGGAAGTTGTGGGTCCTGAAAGATGCTCTTTCACATGTACTAACAAATTTGTTCCTTCATACAGAGGAGGACATCAGAACAGGCAAGCAAAAGTGGAGGTAAATGTGTCTTCTTATAAAAGTATCCTCATTTTCTGCAGCAGACTACAAAACACTGTGTCACAGCAATTTCTTTTGCTGCCATCAGTAATGAATGGTAACCTGTGTTTTTTAGCTATACTGATGCTTACAGCAGCACAGTTGTAGGAAATAAAAACAATTAGGTGGTTGCAAAGAAACATAAGCAAAGTAGCCAACTGAAATTAATTTACTTGCATTGTTGGCTGAACACTTTCTGGCATTCCAACCTGTGAACTCTCTACCTTCCAGTGTGAAGCGAACCTCACTATCACATTCTGGACTGAAAGATGTGTTATTTGTAATTAAAGCAGCACTGTGGGGTTTGCATTGCCCCAAGGGAATTCTGTTGTGATAGTCTCTCCAGCTGAAGCGATTTCCTTTTCTGTCAGGCCACAATCCAAGTGAGAGACTTTTCTATGACTTATAATTCTATAGTAGCCAAGAAACTTCGCAGAGTAGAGTAGAACACATTTTAGTTGTCTGCTAAAGAGTGAATGATTAGCTAGAATAACTCCCCAATAATTACTTAAATTGAATTAATATCCTATAAATTAATAGTTAAGAAGTGTAGGAATATAAAAAGCAGGAAATTATCAGAATCATGAAATGCAGGAGTAAAAAGAAAATAGTAATATGTGAAAACAACACAGTGACTGCATCGTATTCTAAGGGCCTAGGGGGAGATCTGAAGTGTAGTGGATAGTCATGATGCAATATAATGAGGGAAGAAAATCTACCAAAATAAAATACCATGGTAGGAGGGTTGAAACTGGATGATCTCCGAGGACCTTTTCAACCCAGACCATTCTATGATCTATGATTGTCTTATATTCGTTTTTCTCAGAAAGTGGCTAAAGACTAATCCCCCAAATCTGTCCATCTCCTCTGCACCAGAGAACGAGCCCAACCCGCTAGCAAGTTCTGAAATGGCTCAAGGAGACCTGTTTGTCTCTCCGTTCCTTTAGGGTTCACTGTGGAGTTTGCCTTGAATGAAAGGGAACGTGATAAAGACAGCTTTCTCTAAGCTGCAACAGGTTAAAGGGCTGAAGAGAGCTGGCAACTAGGAATGAAGAAGAGTGAAAAGACCAGCATCTCTAGAAGACAGATTATAAATTTCTTTAGCACCAAGCAAACCTGAATTAAACTCCCTGTTTCTATTATTTCTGTTTGCATTGATATATACTTCCAGATAGTACAGGCAGCTATGCTTTAATAAAACCTGTCTGGATGACATGGCTTGAAGATTTACTTTAATTTGAGATTTTCCAGAGAACTGTAGATTTCAGCTAAATAAATATGATAAACCTTGAATAATTTGAGAAAAGTGAAAGAACTTTGAACAGTGTCCTCACTTCTTCTCTATACTTCAACCAGTGTTTGCCATCTGAGATTTTCTGACAGAATTTTCACCGTTCTAATTCAGTGTTTCAAGAGATGTGAGTGGTAGGAAGTGTATGTTTTGTAAGGTGTAATTATCTCTTGTTAGCAGTGAACTGAACAGTGCTACTTTGATTGTGATACCTCCACGTTGCCTGATTAAATCAAAGCCAGGTTAGAACAACAGGATTAAGAATGTAAATTAATTGTAATTACATCAGAGCCAGCCAAATTAGCGAGTCATCAGTAATATAAGCAATGCTAAATGGCATCTAATTCTGTACAATAATTAATTGGGTTCTTCTACTAAATAAGACCAGACACATTGGTCCTTTATCAATCCACTAAAAGCTGGTTAGCCTTGGGCACTTCTAACATGATACAATTATAAGGGTTCTAAGAAACAACACATTTTTCCCCATTTTCATTTTAAGCTCTGACACTCTGCGTTTACCAGCTTCTCCCTGTTTTCTATTAATTAGGTACTTCTACTCTTGAATTTCTCTTATTCTTTGTGCTTGTCATCTAGGACAGTTAATAGCTAGAATTATGCTGCCCACAGAACT
Source organism: Oreortyx pictus (assembly GCA_036925125.1). Lineage (NCBI taxonomy): Eukaryota > Metazoa > Chordata > Aves > Galliformes > Odontophoridae > Oreortyx > Oreortyx pictus. The sequence continues at coordinate 13,446,365 of JAUPFR010000008.1, read as the reverse complement.
CAGTGAAATAAGAGTCTAACAAGCTAGAAGATGGTGATATCTGAGACAATGTCAAACCTGGATGAATAAAGTCAATGTAACCTTCCTATAGGGATTAACAATCAAGAAAACAAGGAATTATTAAAAATATATATGTAAAAAGTAAGCTGGATATCTAGCAAACCCCCAACAGTAGCACTCTTGACAGAGAGATCTGAGAAAACTGGAATAAAAAATCAAGTGAAGTGGAGGGATCATCAATATTTTGTCTTTTGAAACCAGTCTAGAAAAAAAAATAGTAGAAGACATCCTACAAAGTCTTAAATGTGCAGGTGGCTGGGATAGCAGGTCAATAGGTCTTTATCATTTCTAACATCGACAGGTCTGTTCCATATCTATTCTAGAGATGTTGCTGTTGGCTTCTTACCATTGGAAGTGATTTGTTTCTTGTTGCTGTGACAGATGAAATTTGCTAGGTAGTCTCTCAGAATTGTGTGGTTACTTTCCCACTGCTCCAAAAGCTTTCCAATTACTGGTCCAGCACAAAGAAAGCACATTAGCTGTTCTGAGACTTTAGATTTATCTGGCTAACCTTTGTCCAGGGCAGGACCTCAAAAGAAGACCAAAAAAACCCCATTTGTGTTTCTCAGGTTCACTGAGCTGTTCAGAGTTTGCTTGGCATTGCTCCTAATAGGCAATACATGAGCAGTGTTTGCTACCATTCTAGGTGTTGTGGCATTGTAAATACTACACATCACAGGTCTTCCTAAATTATTTACCAGTCATATCATTGGTAAATTGAATTAATTGGTTGAATTTTAAATTATCTCACTTAGTTTCAGTGCCCTTCTGTTCTAGAAAAGTGCTTTTGGATATTAACCCCATAATTCCATCCCCTCTACATATTTCTGTGCAGAAGGTTATCAGAGGAGTAAAAACTGAGGAACAGAACTGTTAGCTACTCACTTTTGGAAAAACTTTATTCATCATTAATCTTGCCCAAATAAAAGCAGAAATCGTATGGATTATAAGTTGTTTATTGGGAGACTTCTGAACAATACATCCATTTTCTCTGAGGTTTATGTCTGGGTTTGGAGATGACTGGTGGTGTCTCTGATGAGCTCAGAACTCCCTAAAGAGCTTCTTGTCCCATGGCTGTTCTGTGGGGCACAGTGACATTAACCATTCCCTCTGCCTGACTGTAGTACACATGATGGAGATGGGAAACTAGTCCTACATTGCAGAGATTCAAGGGAAGTAAAGAGAAGGTTCCAGAAAGGTATAGCCTGTAGGCAGCTGTGTCTAGAGACCTCTTTGAGAGTCCATGTGTTGGTACTTCTAAGAGGCTGAGGAGTTTTGTGATGAGTTCTGCAGAGTGTATTATATTCTGAAATGATTATGTCTGACTGCAGTGAAGCAGACTGGGGAGCACTCACACATTTTTCCTTCACCTAGCAATAGGAGAAAGGAGGAAAACCTATGATTTGTGCTGAGAAATAGTCAAGAAGAAAAATTCAGCTCCAGAAAAGGACACATGCATGTGCCTTTATGATCATTTTTGAACGAGATGCTATGTTAGGCTTAACAGAGTGTGCAAAGTTAACTGTCAAAATGTCTTTGTGGGTCTTTGTGGATTTTTATGTTTTTCAGACATGAAACTAAAGGCTAATATGCTTCTGCAAGAATCTTTATTGCCATAAATGTGCCTAACACTGCCATCTCTAAAGGTAAAAAATTCTGTCTCTTTTAAAGTGAGTTATACAACTGATTTTCACTGTGTATCATTCTGCTTTTCCACAGACTTTTTCTATTTACCTTTTCAAACACCTAACCAAGATTTAATGAAAAAAATAAACAATATTGGAAAAAAAAGCGATCGTATAATAAAATACTCCATGTCAAGACTGTGACATTCCCCATTCAATATCTACATTTGAAACTAGAATTCAACTCTTTATATTTTTAAATATTCCTGATAATATATTATACTTTTTTTCCTAAATTACCATAGACATAACTAAATGCTGTGATTTTCTTGTAACACCCCCGATGGAGAAACCTTCCCCATGTTCTCTCATGCTATAGCAAGACAGTATACCCATGTGACACATTTGCCAGAGACTATGAATCCAGGAGAAATGGTAACTAGGAGGAGACCTGCTTCTATTTGTTCAATTTGATTTGCTCCAAAGATTGCTTGCTTCTGAAATCACCTAAGAGCATCCTACTTTTTAAACCTGACACTGTCAATTCTGCATGAAGCAGAGCCAGATGGGCTCCAGTGTCATTCGTAGCCTTGTAATCAATTATTTGTCCCTTTGGACGAAGAAATGTTGTACTGTAAATGATAATACACTCAGAGTACATCAAGGCCTGCATAGTCATTTGGCACACAGCATTTGGTTCACAAGTGTAGTGTGGCCTTGCTTTAAAAATACATTCATGATGTCAATTGGTAATAGGATTGTAGTGGAAATGCTAAGTCACAGTTTGAAACAGTGACTGAGCACCTGGTGTGAAGGCAGGGTCAACACAAGGGAGCTCAGGTGCATACAATGCAACTGAGTGACAGGAACGGGTGGAGCCAGGATTCAGGCCTTCCCAGACATCGTTTAAGGATTGGCAGGGGAAGAACAGGGTATCTCTTTGGAGATTCTTGCTTACCTGATGTCTTTCAAAGGTAAGCAGCTTTTTCTCCTTTGTTAATGGTTGCTGTATCTGGGCTTGTCTTAATTTCCTGCAGTCAAAGACTTCACCACCCCTCTATTATTGTTATACTTTCTGTTGCACTGTGTTGTTATAAATACACTGTAATGACTATGAAGTAATGGAAACAATAAATGTAGTACTGTGTGTGACAGAGCGGGTGAAGAATCTGAGCCCTTTTAACACAGAATGTTTTCTCCTTGAATATATTTTTCTGTGTAAACATATACAAACGGATAAATACAAAAATATGCAGGTATCTGAATATCTATACTAGAAATTCTATTTGTATGCTTTTGTAGTAAAAATCTACAAACATTCATCACTGAATTTTGTGTTTAATAAGACACTGAATTCCCTGTGATGTATTTGCCCTTTCATTTAGTCCTGAGGAAGTGGATAAAGGCTATTGGGTAAAATCAATGAAGAATTTACTTCCTTTCACGTTATGTGTAGTGTGTAGGTCAAAAATATATGGGAAAGCATCTGACTTGTGAAATTTTCTGGGGCTTATGGAGGAGAACAGGTAGCTTACCTGACAGCAGCTGTGCCTTTTAGTAATCCTATCAAGAGCTGTGTTTCTCTGCTTATACAAGGTTTATAGGAATTCTTTTTTGCTTTTAAAATGTATTTGTTATGTTAGTTTGTAATTGAGATTTATTTACCTTTTTTTTTTTTTTTTAATGGATCCAACAGAAGCAATCAAGTTGCTTCCCATAAGTGAAGTTTTAGGCACTGCAGTGTGTTGTTGTTATTGTTATTATTTAGGCAGTAGGCATGTATGTGCTTGCAACCTTTGAAAACCTCACTTGAAACTTCTAAAAATCTGTCCTTCAGAGTACCTAAATAGCTTTGATAAAGAGGGTTGCAGTCTCTGATCAAGTAAATAAATATAATCATTGAGTTTTAGAGTACAAGAACAAGTTCTTTATGTTTGGTAAATGCTTTATTACTTCACTGGTATGTTCTTTTAGTACTGTGACAACTACTGTGTTTTCATCTTGGATACTTTTGTTGTGTGAGTTAAAGAATACTCGTCATAAGTTACAAAGCCTAAAGAATTGATTTCTAACTTGATAACAGTTCTGTGAACTATGTAGAGCCACTTAAATTTGTTAAAAAAAAAATTAAATGAAGAAATAACATCTCTGGCAAAACGCATAAAGTATGGTGTATATCCATCTCTGTATAGATACAGCAGGTAAAGAAGTAGAGCATCGAAGCTTGACTTTACTGTTGCTCAGTGTACTTAATTTCGGTGTTTCATACCTGTCTTCCTGGTAGTCGTAGCCTTTTTCTTAACATCAAGCTGTGCCTAGACTAGCACAAACAACTATTTTCTGAGAGGAAAATAGTATCTTCTGATTCAACCTTAGGAGGCCTGGGCAGTTTGCCAGGGATTGCATTTCAGCAAGCCAGGTAATAAAAATAAATAAATAAATAGTGTCTTCAGGTTAGCTATATTTGAGCTTCAGCAGCTTTTGTCCTACTCTTAACAAAGACATGTTACCCCAACACATTCATTTCAGGTGCTTGTCTTTTCTTTACCATGGAAGTAATAGCTATGAGTTGTGATATTTAAAAAAAGAAAAAGAAAAAGCTTGTTTTTATTTATTTATTTTTTTAGCTTCAGATGGCTCCTTAAAATGTACCTCTTCAATAAATTTCCCACTTTGGCACCAGATTGTTTTGTATATGTAAATAATACGTAAAAGTCTTAGATACATATTATTATTTACAATTGTACAATTATCAATTATGTGATTATCTTGAAATATACTTAGGCTTATAAAACATCTAACATCACCAGAGACATTTAGAACACGCTTTACAGAAGCTTAGGTAAAGTGGCTTGCTCTGATTCATTTAGGAGGCCAAAAATAAAGCAAATACTAGAATCTTTTAGTTCTCATTCTGAGATCTCTGCTGTAGCCATTGATGTTTGTTTATTTATTTATTTATGTATACTTTGCAGGAATTTTGTTTCACAAGATATTATCTATGTGAAAGCTTGAAGTCCTAATAAGTTCCAAATAAATGAATAAAATGCTACTTGTGGTGCTGAGTAGATGAATCGTGGTCAGCAGACACTGTACTGCTGAGCTTTTTCCCCTCTTTACTAACATCCTGTTGGGAAAGGTTTACCTTGTATGTATTTAGATGTTGCACATCCCTCATGGTCCTTCAGTTTAAACTACTTTTTACTTCTTTCTATACCATTTTTGTTTTGTATGTAAATGTGAAAATAACACCTGTACCTGGCAAATTTAAATGAGCATTGCGAGGATAGGTGAAAGCTGCAGGGACGTGTCTCATAGTCCTTTAGTCTTTCTCTTTCTAGAGAGGGTGTGTCACCTAAAAGTTGGTAGAAGCTAGTCTATTCAGAGTCTTTCTTTCTCAGATAGAAAAAGAATTTAAACTATTGTTTCTTACTCTGTGCTATGTGGCTGTTTCACAAAAAAAATCCTCTTGGATGCGTTTTTGTTTTCAAGAACTGCTGAAGCAAATTAGGAAGGAAGAAAAGCTTACAAACTGCAAGGACGATGTTCACATTCTGAAAGAGCGGGGATAGAACTCAGGAAATTTGCTGTCTGTTCCTGCTTCCTGTTACCATAGTCTTTGACATATTTTCTTTTTGTCTTGCCAATTTAATTTTTAAGCTTACTTAGTAAGGGTATGGGATGTGTTTGCTGTGAGTTTTCTGACTAATTTTAAGTTCCTTGAGTATGCCTAGTGGTGAAACTAATGATTAAACTGGACCAGATTTCTGCAGTGCTACACTTTATTTCATAGTGACTGTGTTATCCAGCTGTAAGAACAGATATAGACAGTAAGGTTACATATGAGGCATTTGTAGTGCTTAAATCATTAAATCACCTTGCGATTGTCAACTTGTCTTGAAAATACCAATCTTGGTTACTTCCCTGTCTTCACGATGTTTATGAAAATTAGATGGAATGTCTCCTATGAATGCACACACAAAACAGATGAGTTCCCAGGCAGGTTTTCCTCAGGTTGGGTGATTCTAGGAATTCTCCCGCTTTTGATGCTCAGAAGATATGTAGCTGCCATTAACATTACTGAGACTTGCGTGCTGTCTTGGAGGAGAGAATAGCTCCATGCCTCTGGGCGTATTTATTTGCTATCATACCAAGGCTGATTCCATATAACATAGGCTGTGCATAGAACATGGTAATAAAAGTGAGAGATAAAAGATTTGTTTAGGAAAGCATGTACACTGCTCTGTGGGGAACTTCTAGTGAACTTGTAAATCTTTGCCAGCATGGAGAGAAACATGCATGGAAGACAGGTGCAAATGTCATATTTGGGGAATACATAAGATACAGTATGTCTGTAACAGATAGTTTGGGTTTTCTTTGTAGTGCACAACGAAGGCATGCTGCTAAAAAAGATTAGCTGTAGAAGCAAGATGTTAACTTTATTCTTTAAATCTTTTCCTTCCTGCGTGAGGCTTGAAGGTTGCTGTGCTGCCTCTTACTCTGACTTTCCAGTGACCTTGTTCTTTTGTAGTGAAAAGAAATAAACAGTGAAGGCAAGATTAAAAAGGAAGTTATTGTTTTTGAGGGAGTGGAAACTGAGTACTAGGAAAGTGCACTGGGGTCTAGTGCCAGTGCTTCAGCCTGAACTGTCTTCCTCTTTTGCTAGATTCCATTCTTCTGAATACATCACGGTTATTTTGGGGTGTGTGTTTGTTTTTTATCCCACAAAGTACTTTTTCCAAGATAAGTATTGAATCTAAGCATATGAAAAAGAGTACAGGTTCAAGTAGTTAGTCAACTTCAGGAATTGAGGGAATCCACTCATTTGGAAATTCCCATTTGTCTAGAATATTTTTCTGCATCAAAGACCGAGTGTTGAACTTAAAAGCTGGGGAACAGACCTCATGAATATGTACATTATGGGATCTGTTCTGAGAGATGACCATTCCTTCATATATGGTACTATCCCAAGTTTCTCCTGAAGCCAAATGGAGTTAAGGACTTTGCTAGATGAAAGGACTGAACCTCATCCAATAAAGGTGAATACAGAGAAATGAATAAGACTTGATCCCAATCCATTAAAGACTTCTTTTTCTGACATTAGAAAAGGCTGTTCCACATTTTCATGAACATTGTCTAGGCATTAATATTGATGCTAACAGCAGTATATGTATCTGTGAAGAGAAATCAGGTTGAGTCTCTACAGACATGCTGTGTTTTAATGCCAAGAACCTGCCCTTGAGGTACAAATAGGAAAAAAAAAAGGCACAATTGTAGCTTCTCTGCACAACTGTGTCTTCCAGCCACTCTGACAGCTGTAGTGCCACTGGCCTTCAGTATGAGATATAAATCACAGCTTCCAAAAGATTTTTCTACCATTTACTTTCCCTGCACAGTTAATCTATGAAATGAAGGAAAACGAAGGCAATTTAGATCCATCCGCCCATAAAATAGTTCACCAAGGAGCTGGTCTAACATAGTACTAGTAAGAGTATGGTCATGATGAAATAATGCTGGAATGTGATCAAATGAATGTATGCCATTTCATGAGAACAATGATAGGAGCTTTTACTAGAGTTTCCTAAAGAATAACATAGGACAAATGGAGAGTCTGTTTCTAAACCATTTAATGAAAACACTGCATTTAATATTGGAATGGAAGTCTGAATATGCCTGTAGCTGATTTCTGATTAAAGAATGGAAGGTTCAGCAGAAGAGCAGAAAGAAGAAGCATGCATTTGGAGTAGCCTGCTCACTTAGTAATATGTTATTATCATTCTTCCTCTTGCTTATCTCTTTAGTTTTCTGAAGTTAAATCTGGTACATGTGGAAAATAGATTGAAGTACATTAATTGCCTTATTCACCTCATCATCAAAATTATAGGTCTTGCTGCAGACTAGATGTGATGTCTTATTGTGTTTCTGGTACACATCATTAATAGAAGCAGTCCTGCTAGTGGTATGCAAAATGTACTTCCCAAATAACTGCACAGTGATTTGGGGCTCACTTATGCAACATATTGCTAAAAACTCCCGTAATACCCCCGGCGCTTACTGTACGCACCAGGCTGTGCAGGAATTAATGAGGCTGAGGCTGCTACAGCATGCCGCACACGGTTGCTTCCACACAGTGCTTTGTGTGTGCACAGCGCTCACCTTCCCGAGCTGGCTTCGGGGCTGAGCCTAGCATCAGATAATGAACGCCTATCAGTGCGATGGAGGGGGTAGGGGCGAGGGGAGAAGACTTATTATTCCTTCACCCTCAAACAAAACAAAATCATTGAACTGTCAGGGTCATTAAGGACCCTGGGGTTGTCATGGAAACGACCTTTGAGGGTTTATGGTTGTTAATGCATGAGTGACTGTCTGTATTATGTGTGTGTGGAAGGGGTCACAGTTTTCTTGGTGGCTTCTAAAAAAAGCTGGATTGGATGGCTGATGTGTAGAAAGGAATCTCTGTGCTCCACGGTGTGACTAACCGCTTTGAATAGAGCAGGCTTCCAAGGGGGAGGGGAGAATGAAAAGCTTTACTGACAAATATTTAGACAGAAACGTAATTATTCCTGAATGTTGTTTCAGCAGCGATGCAACTTTATTTAAAAGTTCCAGGAAATAAAGTCAGATTCTCTTATCTTTTTATGACATTTAAGAGAACCCCAAAAGCAAATAATTTTGCTTTGGATAGATTATTGCAGGGTAGCAGTACAGAACGCTACTGAGAGACTGGCAATAAATCGTAGAGCTGCCACAGACGCAGAGAAGAAAATGTTAATGTGCACAGCTAATAAAATCTCCTTTCTCCTCTCACAGGCTTCCTGTTCAACCTTAGGCAAATCATTTAAGTGGTTGTTCCCTTAAAGCCAAGGCAAAACACCGACAGACTTCCAAATTGAGAAAAAAACACCATTGAAAATTAAGGATATTTGATTTTAAGCGTATGATTTTAAGGCTAAAAGTACTCAGAAAAATAAGTTACAGAAAAAGTACGTGAAGAATCAACAGCTTCTAATTTTTCAGTCTCATCTGGGAACCATCCTTGTATTTTGTTATCAGCCCCTCTTTGCTGGCTGATTAACAATCAGCCTGTTATACTTCAGCTTTCACTAGGAACTGCAGCTCTTGTCTCTGTATGAAGAGAGAGAAGGGGGAAGGGGAGACAAAGAGCCAGCAAAGCAGGGATAATATTAATGATTTCTTTAATAGGCAGTGAGGAAATGCAACCACCCAGAGGCCAGGATTATTAAAGATGAGGAATGTCATCAACCATTTTTTTTTAAAGTCACATTTTTAATTAGCTGGCACATGATATCAATGTAGTTGTACTTGTTAGATCTCCATTCCTGCAAAAAGTTATGTATTTAGAAAATTTTGATGAAGAAACTGTATTCTTTACCCCCCCGAAACTTGTTAGATAAATGAATGAGATTGTTAGGTTAACACTGGAGGTAAGACTTCACTTCCTCTGTGTTGTACATTAGGAACTTTAATCTGGCCATTCTGAATCCCGTACCCTTGACTTTGCAGATTTGTTTTCAATCACCAAAAATAATATCACTTGACTCACACCTATCTTCTGTAAAGTAGGACTACTCATGCTTTTGTGTTTTGTATATGCCTTGTGTTAGAGATCATAAGTTACATTGGTAATACTTTAGAATGTCTGCATAAATATTCTGCACAAATATCCCTGACAGAGCAGTCAATAGCGCGATGTTAAAAACAGGAGCTTAGCTTCATGGCCTTATAGTCCATATTTCATCTTATTTGTGTAGACTAGAAGTTTTGTGGAGTAGTTATGCACAGGAAATACAATGACAATGTTGTTGAAGATTGTAATGGTATTGATTGTATTGGGGTGCTTCTTTTAGAAATTCTGCTTTCTTTCAATTGCACCAACTATAGCACATGCTGTTTAAGTTCTTTAAGGAGGTAAAATAATACTGAAGTACTACATGTGTTCGGGTTGCTGTAGAACTGTGTAATTCAGAAAGGGATTAGTTTTATTCACGTTGAAGGTTGTTTTCAAAATATTTGACTAAAGCTCATTGAAAAACATGTTTTATTAGTCTGTAGTATTTATTAGTATTAGTTTTTTATTAGACTTTCTTTCCATAGATGTTTTAGGAATCTCTAGATCTTTACTACTAGAGTGAGATATGAGGCTTTCTCTACTTCTCTTGAATTCTCTACAGTGTTGCCTTGCAGTGTTCTTGTACTGAAGAAAAAGTAAACTGTCAGGCTCAGCATCAACTCGTTTCACTGCAAAGTCATGTAACTTGAACTGAGGCCAGTACTCTCAAAGCAGGTAGGCTTTAAAACTTTTTCATTTAACATGCCTCGTTATATTTTATTTTTCAAATCTTGCTTTGCCCCTTACTTTTTGTTTTCTCTGTCTCCACTGATCATCCCGCCCCTCCATATCTCTGCTTCCTCAAGATCTTCTCTCCCCACACCCTCCACCCTCCATGAGGGTCCCCCAGACTCTGCCATTGACTCCCTGATTTCCTCCTTGTACATCTCTGGCAGCTGTAAATGATATTATTTCACTTTTCTTTTATGTCAGTGCTGGAGGCTCATAGATGTACACCTGTAATACCAGTCACTTTCTTCTGTCTAAACTAATATCCCAGTCTGTTTCTCTCTGATACCTGTATACACATTTAGCTCTCAGTGTAATCCTAACCACTTTAAATCAGAGCTCTTAATCCCTTTCATTTCTCCTACTACATTTCTCCTACGTTTCTCCTTTTATTGATAACTGTGGATAAAACTGCAATCCTTTCTGTAATTTTGGGATCACCTTTGTGTTTATTTTATTTTTTTTCCCTTTTGATTCTCTAGTAGGCTCTTAAATACAGAATGAGTATAAGTCATGTAGGGACTTTATTATACAGAGCATCAAAAATACTATTTTTCCTCCACATCTATAGTGATGATGCTTGTCCAGGTTCTCTAAATTGAACATCTTGATTATAAGATCCTTCCCCTGGGTCTTGCAAGCAGTCCCCTTTTTAAACTGAAAATATCAGATTAGCTAAGAAAAGCTTATAAAATTTCATCATAATCTCCTTAACAAAATTTGTTTGTTTTCTCTCTTTATTTGTATTGTCGAGTTTCCCACAGATAACTTTGATATCAAGAAAAACAATATGATCTTTATTGTTTAAAATCTGAAAGAAATTGTGAATGTCTGTATGTTTAATGATCAAAGAAATGTATTCTCAGCCTAAAACCAGAATCTGATTTATTTATTTATTTATTTTTGTGCTAGGTAGGTTGGAAAATATTTGATTTACTAAGTTTTTATTAGATAAATATTTACTAATGCATTTGAGATACTAGTGTATGTTAGACCTTTAGTATTCTGAAATGATCAGAAATCATTTAGAATCTATACTCCTTCCTAACAAATTAATTATTAATATATACATGGTTATGCAAATACAGGGTTAGATTCCTTTGTACACTGTTCTACAAGTTGACATATTTTAATGCACTCATCTTCTGTAGATATTTTACTTAAGTGCAGTACCTCTCAACAAATAAATAAGAACGCAGTATATTGTAGCACTGTTCTAATTTTTGTCAGTAGTATTTTCAGTTCAGATTTTAGTTCAGTATGAGAGTTTCAGTAAAACACTTATCAAGGAAAAAATCTGATTCAGGAAAATTGGTTATAGTCACAACTACTGCTGATGTGAACTGAGGAAATTCCAATGATTTACCCTAAACTGTGCTCACTTGCACCAGCTTGAGGGTAGCCCAAGGAACTTATTGCAGGAGTATCATAGAAATCAACCACAACCAAAAAAGTAGATGATAATAATTTTCTTCCTCGATCTACGGCATGTTTGTAATTATACCAGGTTCTGAAATGGCTTTAGATTCGTTCAGTGCTAAGGAAGTTGAATTTGCATCAAATGCTGCATAATTCATATGGCATGGACAGCAATTATGAGTTAACTGATGAGTGTAATTTTTTTTTTTTTTTTTAAGGCAAGAAGAACATCAGGGATGTCAGAATAAAAAAAAAAAGCTCTTCATTCATTTGAGACTCATTTTAATACTGTTTTCTTTAAATGATGTTTGTTCCTTCTTGAAGGACACGAGACTAAGTTCCTTGCTTCTGCAACATTTTTTGGTCAGTTAGCATCTGGGATATTATTCTTTCTCAAAAAGTAATTCCAGAATCAGATAACAAATTACTCCTTTCCATTTTACTTGCTGTCTTCAGATGTGTGCTTCATTATCTCTCACCAACAACCATAAGCTTTAAATCAGGTTTCAGATAATATAGTACTCTTGATCATTTCCCACCTTTCAGGCTATTAGAGTTAAGTACTATATACTATTCATACTGTCATTGCCTCTGTTCCTACAGCCAACCGTGTTGTCTCTTCACTGTACCTTCTCACAAGTTATATCTACTTTATTAGAGCTGGTTTGAGTGGCTCACTAGTAATCTGAATGGTGTCTGGCCTGTTTCCACGTGTTTGGATAATGAGGACATTTAGCACTGTTAAGAAAATATTTCTGTTTTGCATTTCAATTGGTACTATGATGATGGGCACTGCAGTGGTTATCTACATCACCCACATAAAGCCAATATCATCAGGCATTCAGATAGGCTGTAAACAGAGGTAGGGAGATGAAAGCATCAAGCATCCCAATCTAAATGCAGACATGCTCTTGGCACCTGTTCCTTCATTCCCCAGGCTGGAAAGAAGGTTTCCAGTAGCACTCTGTGCCGTTGAGCTGATCCAAAAATTTCTCTAGGTTGACTCCCCTTCCCCTTTGCCAGAGGTATAAAACAAAGTTCCTGTTCATAGCATGCAGGGTGTATGAACTGACATAATTTACCAGACCATAATATTATATGCTGCTCTACTCTCTGAAAAGGTTGATGAAAATGGCCTTTGTTTTCATATGGACTCTCTTAACCTATCATTTGGGAATAAGAAAATAAATATATACTTCTTCCTGAAACTTGAGAATGAGACAGTGAGTCAGTCTTCGATTAAAAAAGTAATAATAATAAAAAATAAAGAATTAAATGGACCATTTAATTCACCACGTTTTGAATGGAACTTTTTTTTTAATGTGGTGTGAAAATATCTGTTGAAAAGAATATGCTTAAAATTTTTAAGTCAGTTGTTCTGTTTTTTTGTTTTTTTTTAAACAAAATGTCACTTAATGTGACTTGCTGCAGGCCTATGAAGTAAGGGATGAATCGTGGTATAACGTTACATAGTATCACAGGGAATTTATCTGTTCAACGTTGGGGAATATACCACTCGAGGTATTTGCTATGGTATTTCAAAAGATTGTTTTTATCTGAATAAATCAGATCAAAAAGTTTGCTCTGGAAGCCTGAGGGGTTTTCTTAATTTATATGAGGAAAAAATCAGGAGTGGGAAAAATAAAACAGCTGAGTTACCCTCATGAGTTATGTGCTACAAACTAGTCACTCTTTTATAGATAGGTACTGTGCATGGATGCAGTGGGCCATGTTAGAGTTGATGGATGCACTTAGGCTCAGAAGTTGAAGAGCAAAAGATGCACCTTAGTTAACTAATTTGGTATTGTAACCACATCATAAAGAAGGGTAATTAATTAATCCATTAGTGATCCAAAAAAGGCCAGTGATTGCTGCTTGAAGCACAAGTGAGTCAAGTCTCATGTATTTTCAAGCCCACAGGGTAATTGCCCAGAAGTTTTTATGGGAATTTCTTACCTAAACTTCTTCTTAGAATCCTCTTCGTTCTTATTATCCTGGAAAAAAAAAAAATAGGAGTTAATGCTGTGCTGTACTCCTCCTCCTTCAATTCATAGGAAGGCTGAAAGCCACCTGCTTTACTTGAAAGACCCGAAGCATCCTAGCGCCTGTCCTTTTTCTTCCTAACATGACTGTTATCTTCCCTGCTATCCTCACCACTACAGTACCTATTTCATTCTGAGATTGTTATCTAAATGGGGCCTTTGGTTCCCACATTTCTCTAATAGTTTGTTTGAAGGCAAGGTAAATGTGGTAGTTCTAATCTTTCTGGCCTTCCATAAAACATTTGATATGGTGCCTCATGGGAAATTATTGGCAAAGCCAGGCAAGATGGGGATTAGTACAGCTGTAAAGTGGTTAAGGCATTGGCTGAAAGGAACAGACAGAGAAATGTGCTGAAAGAGGAAGTGAGGCTGCAGGCAGGCAACTCCTCAAGGACAACTCTTAGAATTAATCTTCATTAATGTTTTCATGAATGACCTGGGCAGTGAAAATACTGCCTAATGAGAATTGAAAAGAAGTGGATAGAAGAGATGTTGCCTACAAGCAGGGGGATAAGAATGTCCCGGAAGAGCTGGATGCTGGTCTGCATCAATAGCCACGGGATTTAATTTAGTCTTAAAATTGTAAATCAAGAATTCATATATAAGCTATATTCTGGAAGTTACACAACAGGAAACGTCATGGAAAGGAGCATTTATGTTTTTTCCATTTCATCACAATAGACATATGAGTCAATGGTGGAATAGATTTATGAAATAAAGGTATAATTGAGGTTATAATTTGAGGGAGTGTCCTGTGAAATAATTCATATAGGAAAAAGGTGAGAGCAGCTCTTTCAAAACGGTGAACGCATTAGCCTACTAAACAAGAAAGATGATTTCAAACTATGACAGAAAAGGTTTACTTGAATGAGCAAGGAAATTCTATAAATGAAGGGGAAAAAACTCACTTTTTTTTCACCCAAAGAAAATGATTGCTCTTTCTGCTATGAGGGAATAAAAGAAAGAGGACTGTGTCTTTAAAGAGAACACAGATATACAGTGTTCAGTTGTATTTGTGCTTTAGACTTAAGCTGAATTGTTCTGAAACAACTGTCCTACCATAGTAAAAGGGTTAAGAGAATTTGGTGGCTTTTAAGTAGAGCTGGATAGCTGTACTGCTTTATTTTTGTTTACAGGCTCATCTCTGAAACAAGAACCAAAAGCACTATAACACCATCCTACTAACACAGATCAATTGTACGTAGTCATCAGGAAGATTTTTCTAATCAAAATTTGAATGTCACTGTAGTTGTAGACTCCTTTTCTTTACTAGGTAGGACTTCAGTTCTATGGCAATGAGTTAAAAACATAATTTACACTTAAAACTTGTTTTGAACAGGATCACAGAATCATTGAGGTAGAAAAGAACACAAAGATAATCTTGTCCAACCATTAACCTATCATATGCCACATCATAGTGATAAGAAAGTGAAGAGGAATAACGGAAGGAATGAACTTCAAATTCTAATAAGTTGTTTAGAATAATTTAATTAGTAGGCTCCATTTGTATTATTTGTTCATATTGCGATTTTGTTATTATGCAACTTAGAATATTAGTAAAAGCATCATGCAAGTGGAAAAAGTAGAGAACTAAATGTTCAGGGAAACTATTCAGTGTGTAAGGGATAGAGGGAATTGTTTTATTATGGTAAATTTAGTGGAGAGGTAAAAAAAAAAAAATTTGTGAAATGGTATACATTGTTTTAAAAATGAGATTGTCTTTTTTTCCTGTAGTTTTCAGCCCTTGTCAGGTCCTCTATGGTGCTGACATGTTGATGTTTTCAATCCTGTCTAGTTGAAGGCCTGATAAGTCTGGCTGTCCTGATGTTTTTAATAATCATCTCTCTAGCACCAGGCCGTAGTTCTTGCATCATAGATCTTTTCTTTTTTCAGTTAGTTTCACTGAGAGATTTTGAACATTTTTCTTTAATTTTCTATTCATAGATTTTAATGAAGTCTGAAAATGATGGTGAGGGGGCAAACGTAGGATTAATGACAAAAAGTAGCTAATTGTCTATACTAGTGCTGTGGATGTAATAATGTTTTGTGAAATGTTGAAATGTCTGGTAAAGAATCTGTGAGCTTCAAATATCTCTAGTGAGGAGAGTCAGGCATGGGATACAGTGGCTTCACTGGAACTTGATATGGAGCTGTCACAGCAGCAGTTTTTTAAGGGCTTGTGTGTGTTGTTTGCTGTCATGATGTATGTTTCCCTACGCTCCCTTTACCCCTAAAACAATTCAATTGTTCAATGTACAATGTACAATTCATAGCTTCTCTCAAATTTGACTTGCAGCGGCACCAAATACCTGCCAGAATTCCAATAAATCAAGTTTGAATTGGTATCATTATCTAAAAATCTGCTCTTTTTGAGAACTACCTTTTCTTCTGTTGTGAAGGACACCAGAGGGATTGTGCATGACAACAGGGGGAGAAGGTTGCGTTTTGTGTATTAAAACCCAACCCAATCTCAGCAGATGAACTCTTCTCTCTGGGCTGGCTTGCTGTTGCAAAGCCAGACAGTGGGCTTACTTGGCTGGTGGGTGCCCCATTGGCAGTTAGTTGCAGGTAGGCTGCTGGGGGAATTGGGGCATGCTTCCTCATAGTAAGTGGGCTGCAGTGCTTGGGCACTGTACAGCACTGCTCAGCAACAACTAAAACAGCAGTGTGTCATTAACACAATTTTTCTCCTAAAGCTGAAATGTAGCATCATACCAAACGCTATGAAGGAAAAATCATCTCTGTCCCAACTGAAGTCAGGGCATTAATAGAAGCACTAGTAATCTGAATATATGTTATTTCCACCAAAATTATTTTGGCTGATGTATTAGTTTAGAAAAATTGTTTAGATCAGGACATTATGCTGAACCAGACTATGATGTTAGTGTATGGCTGTTTCCTTTACTGATACCCAGAGCTAGAGCAGATTATTGGCACAGACTTAGACAATATACTATAGCAAGTTAAAGATTATAACTGTATAGATGGTGACTTCAATGTGTGTAATGTTCAGTAACAAATTCCTTTTGTATGACATTACTCACTGAATCATGTGAAAGACATGCCTTTGAGCCAGAGCAGGTGTCTTTTAGTTCTGCAGCAACATGCCATCAATATAAAACACAGCATGATGAAGTCGAAACATCCCTGAGGATGATAACCACCATCAGTGTTTCGTTAACTCAGGACTCATACAGGATTGGAATAGATTAATACAGTAATAACTAAGCTGCCAGATGTTTTGTTTCTTGGACATGTTTTAAAATCTAAATATTAAAGGCCAGAGTTAAAGTTGAATTTTGATCCTAATTCCCTATGTCTGAGGAGAAGGTTTCTGGCTAGTTTCTTTTATGTATGGCTTTATTAGAAAGGGTGTGTATAATTAAAAGCTTTTTATGTAAAACAATTTATGCAAAAATTTTATGAGAAATTAATGTTTTCTTCTTGGTGCACATAAAATAGGTCTCAAGCCTGTAGGAGAGTAAGGACATGCTTACCTTTACATGTTGAGCAAACACTGAAAACAAACAGAAACATCAAACTGGTGAATACATTTCTTCAGGACAGAAGCTGGCACGTTGTCGTCCTCAACAGGAATGTAAAGTTCCTGTTCTGAGAGCAAAAGCCAAACTTTCAGATGTGGAACCATGGCCTGTGTACTTTATTAATGTAGTTCTTATGGAAGGTAGTTTGAAGTTAGTAGAAAAGTTGCACACAAGCTAAGTGATAAGGCTCTGCCTGCCTAACATCAAAATTAAACTCTATTATGGAGACTGTTTTCAAGAACATTACTTCCTATTTACAGTGTAGGCATTCAAAATGACCATCCATCACTGTAAGCATTCATTTTCTAGCACAAATATATTGCAGAATGTAAATGGAAAGAAGGTTGCTCTCCGCAGATTGGAAGTGAATTTTTTTATCTTTGTTTTAGCTTTAAGATGACAATATAGTTTTGTTTGTAGATTTGAGACAGATATGACAGATGTTCTGTGTCTTCTCTTCCAGTCCACAAATAGGAGCTATTCATTTCTAGTTTTGTAGAAAACTCTCAAATAGTAATTGATTATTTCTTACTAATCTAAAATAGGCTGAATTAGTAACAGGTTAAAACTGCCTGAACTTACTGTGACATTTCATAGCGTTCTTATTTATAGTGGAGACACTACTAATTGGCATAGTATGATCTGGTAAGAAGCATCAGGATAGGGAGGGGATAATTCTTTGTTTTCTTTGAGCACTTCTCAGTCTCGCAGGAACGGCCATGTTAGTTCACTTGCCAGTTCTCTGTTCGAGTCTGAAGTGACATAAATATGAATCAGTGGGTTTGTGTGTTCTCTGAGCCTATCCTTCTAAGGCTAAACAACAAGTCTACAAACTCAGCAAACTGTCTTTTATTCAGAATGTGTTTGCTGCCCCACTACCTTAAAAGAACTTATTTATACCTAAAGCAGGTCTAGCAGAAACAGAACTAGAATTCAAGATTTCAGAATTCGATTTTGATTAAAATGGAAAAGTAACCTATATTCCTCAGGTACATTACGTTGAAGCTAATGGAAGTTTAGATTGAAAATATTCTGGATTGTGCCCTGTTTCCCTGCAGTGCCTTCTGAGAAATACAGACATTTGTATGTTCTGATCTAACTTGGACTTGTCTGATGACATGTCCCCTTTCTGAAGAAAGGCAGTGATCTGTGGTAGCAGTTATAATTAATGCCATGCACTGCAACAAGCGTGTTTCAGTAGAGGAACGCTGTTGTATATTAAGCGAGAAAATAGGACTTTAGAACTAACACTGAGATACCTGAAACAAAAGATTTGCTGTTTCTAGGTGATCAGATTTTGCCAAAACCTCATAATTTTCACTTGGAAAAGAGTTTAAATTCTTACACTGAATTTATCTAGCATAATCTAGAGTAAAGAAGCATTGCAGGAGAGTGGGGCTGATTCAGAGAAGATAAATGAACTTTGTGAAGTTGTCTTACCCACAATAGAACTAAGGAAGCCTGTCCAAACTTAGTAACTGTGCAAAATCCTAGATCATGTGGTCATCTGTGGAGAAGCTGTACTTATTTTTAACTTGAAACTTCTATGCATTTATATTCTTGGGGGTTTATTTGTTGGTTTACATTAATTTGTTGAACCAGAAAAGTGTCAAATAACAAGTGAACCGTTTATGTTTATAACAAGTGAACAGTCAGAATACTGTATGTGGTTGGATACAAATAGTGCTTTAATTCAACGCGTAATAAATAAGTAATGAAACTGTTGTTTTTATTTCTTGGTTATGAGAAGAATTTTAAAATATAGTCGCTGTGTGGCTGGTTCTGTTGATGTCAGGTGCTTTGATGTTTTTCACTTTTAGTGAAGCTGTAAGGGACAAGTTTGCACGCTGCTACTTCCCCAGGCAAGTAGCAGCCCTCTTCAGAGGTAGCACAAAAACACAACAGGCTGCTCGCAGAGGCATTGGTGAGGGACTGAAGACTTCCATGAATGGATGTGTTTTATTGTATTCACTACTTTTAGGCTGGCCCTGGTGTCTGTCAACAATAGCAAATCAGTCTTTTCCACAAAGTTCCTAGGAACTGACTCTATAAGTGACTTGTTTCTCAAGTTCCTGAGAGTAAGTTTGATTAGATTTGCCTCTTAGTATTTTCTCAATTCACAGCTTGATTTTAAAATGTTTTAAGTGATAAAATGAGAAATTATTTGCAGGGGAAAAAAAAAAAGTGAAGCCATTATGTAACAGAAATAATTATTTTTCTTTGGATACTGTTTCCTTTAATTTCACACAGTATTCTGGAATGCATGTTTATGTAACCAGATATTTGCTGTGTTTTTTATAACCTGAAAGATTTTTCCTGGTAATTTCACTCTGGTTTATAAGAGTGCTTACTTATATGGGTGGGTTAGGGTTAATTGCTACACAGTTCTTTTTACTAATAAAAGTTTTACTAGTAAAAAGATCTGAGGTTAGTGGGCCACACAAGTTAGTGAAGAAAACGTACACATTTTCAAGCACATTCATCTGATTAGGGCTGAGAACAGTCATTCTGAACATAAAAACACGAAAATCTGTAAATATATAAAGAATAGTTTTTAAGGAACATCTCCCTGCAGCTCCCAGTTGAAGCTGTGGGCTCCTGCACATTGCTGCCCTGCTGCTGGCAAATGCACACAAGCACCAGGATAGCCTGGAACACATCAGGCATCTGCTCAGCTTTCCCAGCAGCTCCTCTCTACTGAAGCTTAAACCCACCTTAGTTATGTTTCCCAGGTATTGCAAGTTACAGTTTTCCAATGGAACAGTTGTGTATCTTACACTGCAGTGTGTGACTGTCTCTGAAGCTGAGTATGTGTATCCGAGGCACTGCATAGTTTCAAATAGTATAAATATCTTGATTCAAATGCATAATTATTTCATTTTTCTCACATGCTCTCTGGAGAAAGAACCTAAACAATTGTTATTGCTATTAATAATATTAACATAAATCTTTGAAAGTGATGAATATCTGTATCTTTCTTAAGGGAACACCTGAGCCTACAGATGTTCAACACGGTAAAGGCTTCTGGATAACTTGCACTGAATCCTGGACTTAAATGGTCAGGATTTAAAGACATGGTTTTCCAGCGAGTTCCTTCTAACATTTGGAAAGGACAGTTTTTTAACATGGCTTATGTTCATACTTAAATTCCCAGAAAAATATGCTGGGCATATTTAAACCAGTTACAGCAACAGTAGGTGCCTTTCAGGTCCTCAGTCACCAGGTAAGTACTTGATCATGATAAACTCCTCACATTCAGCTATTTTTGTTTTTCATAGGAGGGTATTTAAAAATAGTCAAAGGAGCATAACTTTAGAAAGCACAGTGGCATGGAACAGAATTGCTTGATTAGGTATTTAACATCAAATAGAGTTAGCCTATGGTTTTTATTAATGCTTTGAAAAACTGCACTCCGAGAAGTACTAGCCAGTAATTGGGCATGTGTGCAAACAAAATATATGTTCAATTTGAGTTATGTGGTTGAGAGCAGTGGGGAAAATCATCATCATGTTATCATCGTAACATCCTTCACAGAGTATTTCCCATCAGGCAGCTTTCCACAGCTGTAGTTCTCAGTCTTTATTGGTTCTATTATGCAAACACAGAAGGCTTCTTGAGTCAGCATAAACTCAGCAAGCTGGTATGTGTTGTTCATGCTCCCTAGCAAATCACTTCCCCTAATCACCTAAGAGTTGATTAAAGTGGAGGTTGATTGGTTAATTTGCTCTCAACCTTAGAGAACCCATGAAATTAATTTTTATAGCAGCTATTTAAAAATGTGGTATGTCATTCTTTCTTGGAGTGCAGCTGATGCATAAAGACAAACAAGAATTTATGAATCATTATGGGGTGGGGGATGGGAGTAGTAAAAATATATTCCTTGCTACATGTTTGTCTATGCTGCTTTTAAGTCAATCAGCTTCTCAGTGATATCTGTACCTGTACAATGCTTGGCAGAGTTCCTCTCATTAGTTCACAGGAGTCATGAAAAGTACGGACAAAAAGAGAACAGAGAAAACAATTAGGAACAATTTGTATACATGAGTCTACTTTTCTAAGTTTCTTTTCTACAGAGTTAAAAGCACGGCGAATACTGTGAAAACTTCCCTCCTCCCCCACATACAGTAATAGGAAAGATAATCTAGAAAATACCTTGTGTCCTGAGGGAAACAATGGGAAAGCTATTAATTGGGTGGAGTACTGCTATCCTAGTTCCAACTTTCTAGAAAAAATTTAAAGTTCAGCGTCCTGCCCTGGTGATGAAAAGGGGGAAAGGGGGCTGAGTAGTTTCCCAGCACTGCCCTGGAAATATCCATGAGTGCTGACAGGGCTTCATGGTCTTGCACAATATAGCATATGTTTCTCCTAGCCAAAGATGGGTGTAACTGTAATGAAAAGAAGGTAATAAGGCTTGAAAGATCGAGCATTTGGTAAAGGAAGAAGTATTTGTAGTCCTGTGTGTTGTTTTATCCTTTTGCTCTAAGTGTTTTGTTTTTTTTTTAATACATAAACAGTGTTTTCTTTCTAAGGAAACTCATTTTGAATTGTTTTAATAAAGTGCTGACAGTTTCCCAGAGCAGAAGCTTCACAAGTGCTAACACAGATGAGCTTGGGAGGCAGAGATGCAGCACAAAGTTCTGCTCCTGAATAGATGGGACCAGGTAGCAGAACCCAGCAGGGTCAAGGAGTAGCCAACAGGGACAAGGAGAGTACTGAAAGCACAGGTTACCATACCATATCTGCTACTTTCTCTCATTCTTTACAGAAAACAAAGCATTATATATACACACATACATATATATATATATATACATAAGTAATTTGGTCTCCATTTCAAAAATTCTTTGGTTACTTCTTGGCCAAGGTATCTTAGTGTAATTTAGCAGAAATTGCACTCTTCTTTCATGGGCAGGAGTAATCAGACTTCAGTATGTATGTAGAGAAGGCCTAGTAAGTAGTGCGGACAGCTAGCTTTTCCCCTGGTGTTTCATCGGTTCTTCTTTGACTTGCCCATGAGTGAGGCCAGAAGTTTGGGGCTTGCCACACACTTTCACAGAGCACTAATTCATATCTGAGTGAAGGTAAGTAGGACTTTGAGTTTCTTCTTTGCTTTTTCAAAAGCACAGTTACATGTGGTCTAATTACTGATGATTTTTTGTTTTGCTTCTTTTTTTGTTTGTTTGTTTGTTTTTATGGATGTTTTTACCATTTGCTGATGCTTTTTTTTTTTATTAGCTATATTTATAGGGTGATTCTCTGCTTAACACTGCAGCATCTTGTATGTAGTTTGACTTGCCTTCACAGGTTTTCTACATGTGCATTTATTGAGGCAGCCTCTGCTATCTGGTCCTATTCATTGCAGTTGCTAAAAACTGTAAGAATGTAAGAAATGCATGTGTAAAACTTCTTGTTAGTTGCTGTCTACATCTTTCTTCATACAGTTGATTAATTCTTCAGTACAGTGCCTTGAGGAATTAGTGTGTGAAGTATCCCATCTGATAGACCTAAGCGCATTAATGAAGATATTTTCTGTCAACTGTGTTGTCATACACTACAGCTATAAAGGGTATGTCTTGGGTCCTTTCTCTACTTGTAAAGGCTTGTCTATGCATTTCCTAGTCACTAATTTATGTCTGAGAAGAGATGTTTGAGGGAAACTTCTAACAACAACAACAAAAAATGTTTGCACTTTACATTGCTCCTTTCTTTGTCAGGTAAATAGGATGCCATTTGGAACTGTTTATTTTAATTTTACATGAATTATTCAAAAGAGCAACAAAAGAGGGGAAGAAATGGACTGTTGCATGCAAATACGTAGTCATTTTAGTCAACTTCTTGGCAAATGTTGACGCCTCAGAAACTCAGCTTTCTAGAGCTCAAATCCAAACTGAAAACTTTCAAGGAGAGATGATTTGCTTCCTGTACCTTTGCTTTAGCAAGTCCAGCACATTTTTATTCTGAACAGGTAACAACCTCACGACTGCGTACAGCATTTTCCAGCTAGGGTCCTTGCTGCCAGTTGATTAGAGACTCTTCATGCTGTTAAAAGACGGTGAATTGCTGTTCAGCAAATACTAGCAGTAAATATAGATGACCTCCTCTACTTACTTGGAGGAATTTGGAAGAGGGAAAGAGGGAAAGCATAAACATTCCATAAGCTGCTACATTTGACTGTCAGAGAAGAAATACAAACTTGTAATCATCTTTCAAATGGTTATTTCTAAGCAGATTTCTTAATCGCCTGTTTTTTTACAGATGACTCTTTTTATTTGATAGCACGTACCCTAACACAATCCAGATTTTGCATTCATTCTCTGGCACATAAATCAAAATTAGAAAAGACAGAGAATAGACAGGTCTCTAAAAACCTATATCCTGGTACAAATGAAATCTTATTCTTTCTGGACTTAAATTTACTCACTGTTATCCTTGTCCACATATGGAAGCAGACTGATATGTTTTTGATATCTTCCAGTTTACCTTTTTTTTTTTCAGTTGAGGCATGACTTGTGCTGAGGGCTGAAACTTGACCAGAAAAAATGCATCTTCTCTTTATATTTCTTTATCAGATTGCCTAGATTAATGTATTGACCAGAGACTGGAACTCCTGAAGACCACACTTTTCCCCATGTTTGGGTTCTGAAAGCAATGCTTCTGTAAAAGCTCACAGCATCTGTCAGGCTATGCAGGGGCTGCAGTATAAGGGATCCCCACAGAACGTGTATTTTTAAGGAAATGTTTCCATCTGGTTAAGAGCATTTATGCTGTCAAAATGTTATTACCGTAACTGAGGAGCAGACCAATTGTCTGTAAGTACATGCTAACTCATAAATAAGTTTCATTTTTTGGGAAATATAAGAGTGAGAACCAAAACAATACCGTTTTGTTTTATTTCTTAACATGCCGAAACAGTTTTGCCTTCCAAAATTGTAATGAAGACACAGATTCATTAGAAGATTTTCACTGTTGCTCATAGAGGGTGAGGCCCAATTTTGCTGGCACTGCGTGGAGCACAGCAGCTGCCGCATTTGAAATAAATAAATAAAAACATGCTGTGAGAAGATGCATGACCAGCTAGCAGCACAAAGGAGGGTGCATGGAATCTCAAGCGATATCCATGGTCTAGAGCTCGGTTTCATTCTTGAGAAGTTGTTATACAAAATAAAAAGTGAGTAGAGGGTTTTAAAAGAGGCATCACTTGGAATATTGAATCATTATGTATGACTGAGAGTGTGAAACAAACACATGGAATGCAGTTCAGTGATGTTTCAATCTTTCCTATCTGTACAGTGTGATTTCTTCTTTGCCTGAGCAGAATGTATGAGCATTCCTCATCTGCCTACCTCAATGCAAAGTCAAGCAACTGTGGACCACACTAACCAAACCGGTGCTAGCTGTTTATAAATACTACTTTGAATCACTGTTTTAAAAAAGAGTGTAGGTTAAATCACCAAATGGTAGCAATCACAGGAAATTAACTCATTCTTTTTCATTTCTATTCACATATGAAACAGAAAATGCTCATCAAGTTATTTACAGTTACTCTATCAACGGTGTTTGCATCATGATTGGAGGACAGAAGATGAATTAATTATGTTCATGGTACTTTAATGTTCTATTACCATATTGAACCACAAAGCAGAATTGGCAGAAATGACTTCATTTTACAGATCAGGATTTCCCTGTCATCAAGATTCAGAAATTCATGCCTTGGAACTGCTGGAACAGTATGGTATTTAGAGACCACTTGGGTGCCATCAGCTTTCTTTTTTGTATGGGGAGCACTCTCTACTTGCAGCTCTTGGAAAAACATTTATATGCTACCATCAGAGCATTTATTAGAGTTCACGTTTTAATTATATTTTTACTCATTTAGTATTCTTTGTGACGAAGTAAAATTTTATCAAAACAGTCTGCAGTGAATGACTGTTTCAGTTACATTTTCTAGTTTTCATACACTGATTATTTGTAGCAGTTAATAACTGTTAATAACTGTTCTGATTCAACTGTCTTTAAACTCCCTAATCTGCTATGTGAAATATATTCCTGTCTCTGCTGGAGATATGATCCCCTGCATTTTTCAGAGAGGTCAGCTCCTTATGCTTACCAACCTTTGAGGTTTTCTTACTGCATAATATTTTCTCCAGTAAATACTCAGAACAATCCTTTATATCACACAGAGAGTTGATGGTCAAAAATTTTTTGCCATAATACAATTTTACAAGAAAATGTCAGTTCATTTTAACATTTTGCTGATGCACTTCAATTTTGATGACATTATTTAAAAGCTGGCAAATACAGCGCTAAAAGTATATCATTTAATCTTTTTTAAAAGTAGATATATCACTCTGAAATAAGTGTTTCAATCATTTATGTATAGACTATGATTATATATACAACTCTATCAGGTCAAAATGAGAAAAAAAATGAGTTTCTCAATGCATCTCAAACCACTTTCCCTTTTTTAGGCACTAACAAATTTTTGTATATTTTGAAATTTTAAGTTTATGGGTATATCTGTGATCACGTGAATTTAGACATCAATAATCAACTTTTTGGAAGAGGTCACTGGAAAAAAAATTCATTCTGTGGCAATTTTGTAGAAAGGGGTTGCTGCCTTTGAGTAGATCTCAACTGAATATAAATTGACTGTCTTAGAGGAGAAATAATGGGCCTAAACTCTTGTTAGCAGGTAATTAGGCACAACAGGGGCATAGTAGTAGATCTAAACAGTTGGCATTAACACCTTTACACCTGTAACATGCTGTTTTTCTCCAGACAAAATTTAATCTGGTCCCTTAGAATGAGCAGCCCCACTATCCACCAGCTTTGAAACTGCATGAAGAACTGATAGTTGTTTCTAACCCATTTGTTCACTGTTGCTGTTGGTAACTATTTGACGTGCAACTGTAGCAGAGCTTTCTGTTTAGTTTCTTCCAAATTCATGCGAACTTACGAGAACCAAAAATGCTCTGACAACTGAAATACCTGATATTAACTTCAAAACTGCTCAGAACCAAGCCACTAATGTAAACTTACATTATGTGATGTGCATAGTGCTGTCATCTTGCTAGAGGCTTCGTGTCAATGAATATAACTGATGAGTTATAAGAAGCTTTATATATTTGTCATGTATTTCATGAGTACAGCTCTTTTTCTCAAGGTCCTTCCTGTGGCTGTTTTCTCTGATTCCACTGTATAGATAACATGTTTTCTACCCAGACAGACTGGGATAGATAAACACTATAATCAAACTGTGTAAGGGACCACTGGCCTCAGTATAAAAGATGATGTATTTAACTCTTGGTGATATGAATAAATTAACCCTAGAGTGAGTTATACAGTGCTGATGTACTCTTAGTATATCTATTCTGGGCTCATGTCTTTACAAAACGCTGACAAAAGTGAAGTTTACCTCAGCTGCCAGTTTAGACAGTGATAGTTCTTCTGTTATATATATGTGTGTGTGTGTGTGTATATATATATAATACACTTTAAGCTAAAACTAGTAAAAAAATAGCCCATTGCAAACATTTTTGATAGACAATTTTCATCAATTTTTAAAGCTACTGATTTCTAAACTCAATCCTCAATCGAGTGGCATGAACTTTAATTAAAAGGTTGTTTTAGTTCTTAAGTGAATTTGGATATTAAGTATGCATTCCCTTTTTCAAGAAAATAAAACTAAATGGAGCACTATATTGTGGTCAGTTTATTATTATATTCATATTGCTTTTGATGTTTTGAATATTTCTAATTACTATTAAGTGCTCAAAGGATAGCTACTTGCAAAGAATTTCTGATAACGAGTGTACTACAACCCAAATGAGACATAGCCTGGAAAAGTCCTTGTGTTTACACTGGCCAATCCCTAATTAATTGTTCTCACAAGCTAAATGGGAAATTTCTCTTGAGTTTGCATGGTACAGTGTTCCCACTTTAAAACTTTAATTTCCTCATATTCTAGTTGCTTTTATTTCTCAGGCTTCACTGGCTTCCTTCAATGCATTGAGCTGTTCTAACCTCAGCTTCCCCTTCTAACTTTGCCCCATTTCCTACCCGGATATTTATTTCTGAATTAAGGTATAATTCTGCTAAGATTTATAGATATTTTTTAATTAGTTAGACATGATTAAGTAAATTCTATTAACCGTTACTTCATCCAACTTAGTGGTACTGTGACTGATTATCAATTTGTACAAAGATTTTCTGAATTTGAGTACATTTCTATCTAAAACAGTTGATTTATTCCTAGTGATGGCAGGATACCACTTTGAACTTCAGGCTGGTGAGGGGTCTGGAACACAGGCCTTATGGGGAGAGGCTGAAGGAGCTGGGAATGTTCAGCCTGGAGAAGAGGAGCTCAGGGGAGACCTTGTTGCTCTCTATCCCTTCCTGAAGGGGAGGGGTTGTAGCATGCTGAGACTTGGCCTCTTCTCTCATGTAATTAGTGATAGGACTAGAGGGATTGGCTTCAAACTGGGCCAAAGAAGATTCAGGCTGGACATTAGGAAATTCTCTGAAAGGGTGATCAGGCACTGGAATGAACTGTCCAGAGGTGGTGGAGTCGCTGACCCTGGGGGTGTTCAAGGAATGTTTGGATGTTGTGTTGAGGGACGTGGTTTAGTGGGAGCTATTGGTAATAGGTGAATGGTTGGACTGGATGATCTTTTAGGTCTTTTCCAACCTTGGTGATTCTATGAAATTACTGGGTATGAATTTTTGCTAGTGATATTCTGAGGTTCAGGTGAAGAAGAAAAATGCCACCACATTCAGTTGCTGGCTTTGTTTGCCTATCTCATTGCCTTTCTAGATGGAAGAAATTACTCTTGCATATCCATGTTGATATCACTTTTAGTATTTATTGATTTCTGACCACTCGCGATCTGCTCCTCTTGGATGAAGAACTACAGTTCTTTGCATCACTTTTTTTCATTCTCTTTTCCAGCTGTATAATGCACAGGCGTTTTCTAGACTCCTATGGGTTATCTGATTTCAAGTTAATGTCTACTTATAAAAGTCAGTAATGTATGTATCTATGCTGACCTAACATGACCTCACTACAGTAAGAACTGTTTTTAATGGCCAGTGGGACCTTCCGGGTTATATTTCTGTCTGCACTGGTATGTAAAAGAAAGCCTTACCTTGATTTTTCATTGCCGTGCAGCTGATCATATTTTTCAGCATGAACTGTCATTTGGGGTAAGTAATGTCAATTATACACCCAGTGGCATACCATGAAGACTTGTTTCTCAGGTAGCTACGAAATTTTTTAATTGATCCTGTGCAGACATCTGTAGAAGTATGAGAGAAGTATTACTGATCACATTTATGGGACATTAGAATAACAATCTGGTGTGTTACAGTTAAAATATTATGAGATCTTAGCATATAATGCAAAGATGTCGGTGGAAACTCAGTCTCTGTTGAATTCTGGATTCTCATTTTGTATTAATAGGGAGAGTAAAACCGAACCATGGTAGCTTTTTTTGTATAAACAGCTCTCAGTGTAGAGAGAAATGTGCCACATGAGTAGAAAAGTGACTTACATATCATTTTATGCCACTGTTCTTCCCTAATTCTCCCCCAAGTCTTTACATAATGTCCATAACCTTAACATCTCAGCTTTTTCTTTATGACTGGGGTTATTCATGGTTTTTTTGTTTGTGACTATATTTTTTCCCCAAAGTGAGGAAAAAAGTTGTTTGTTAAAAGATTAAAGTACATGCCCAGTGAACACTTTCCTTCTAGGACGTGTTGCCTGAGATTATTAGGATTCCCCAAAAACACTACAGCTTTTGAGAAGATGTTTTGCTTTTTCTGAGGTTCCTAGGCTTAATTTAGGGTTGCTGGTTCAGATGGAAGTTTGCTTGCATGTGCCCAGTAGAACTCTGTTTCTTCCAGAGAAATAGCAATAAATAAAATACATTTGCTCCACATGCTCGCATTTTTTATACTGAAAAAACATTAGTGGATGTGATGTTAAAAGCACATAATGACAATTCTTCACTTCCTTACTAATTCAGAGGAATGTAAAAGAGAGAAGCTTTACCTAGCTATTCTGAGACCATGAGAAAAGAGTAGATTTTCCATTAGGAATTTAAATGAAGATACTGTTCCTTTTAAAATATGAAACTTTTTTTTCCGCCTGTGTTTACTTTTTAATGACAATATAGTTGTTCTCTGTTCTTCCTCTCAGAAAATCTGGGAACTTGCATTTTGTAAATCACATCAAAAACTAGCTTTTTCTAAGGACCACATCTGACCCATTAATAAAACAGAGGTTGAGACTGAGGCACAGGTGCAGATCTTCTCCAGCACATTAATGCACAGCCCACATGTGCAGAGACACACACATACTGCATGCTTTTGCTGTTATCTTATCAATGCACAGTCTTTCTGTCTCATTATACTCAGTTTATCAAACTCTGTAGCTCTCAGTTTTGTTAAGCTGCATCATGGAAATGTAACAGCAAATCAGGAAGACACTTTTATTTATATTTTCATTTAAAAAAAAAGAAAAAGGTAAGTCACAGTGCCCCTCAAATATTGATTAACAGTGAGGAT
The DNA here is from genome assembly GCA_036925125.1 of Oreortyx pictus. Lineage (NCBI taxonomy): Eukaryota > Metazoa > Chordata > Aves > Galliformes > Odontophoridae > Oreortyx > Oreortyx pictus. The sequence goes on along the minus strand of JAUPFR010000008.1, from coordinate 13,416,748 downwards.
CTTAAGAAATAAGCAGACTCAGCAAGGCAATCTTCCTTCCTTAGACAGAAATTTGGCTATTAGTATTTTTTAGTTTTTTTTTCCCTGTTCCCTCTCTTTCCTGCAGAGATGCTTTAATCCTATAGAGACAGATTACAAATACTTCCGATACTCAGTAGCTTCCAGAGGAAACAACTTGTGAAATCCACAATTTTCCCTGCCTTTAAGGATGCAAGGAATCTAGACGTCCCCCATGAAACCTCGATTTGGCATTGGACAGAGAGGCCTGTGCAAAAAGACAGGCTTCATGGCCTGTCTTTCACACCCTGAGCAGCAAACTGCCCCTTTCAGCAAAACAGTTAAACTCATGTGCTACATCTTATTGACTTTTTACTGTTTAAACATATGCTTAACATCTTGGCTGAATTGGGGTAGATTTTAAGCAAATGATTAAGTGCCTTTCTGTATCGGGTGTCAATGAAAAGGAGAATATTTAGCTGCTCTGCTTTTAATCTTTATTCTTACTGATCAGGATTGTACAAGGCAATCCTGGGTCAGGCAGCCTCTCTTTGAAATGCTGTGTCCTCTTACCAGATGTATGTTTTTGTCTGGTTAACCAGCATGAGGTATAGTACAGAAGGCAATCTGCTTCTAGCTTTCTTCCTCCTAGCACATTTCTCAGGTCTCTCGCATTGGGTTACTTTTTTATATATTGATTTGGGAAGTATTGACTGCTTGTTTTAATACCGCCCAACATAGCTAGATGTAGCAATTTAGCTCTCTTAAGGCAGAAATGGGCAAGCTCCCACTGAGACAGCAATCCATTGATTAACATCAAATACTCACAGCCTTTAATGTCATTCTCTACCTAGACTCCTATATCATTAGCCCATGTCTGGTTCAGAAAACACAGGGATATAAATCCAATTCCACTTTTACCCCCTCCCAAGAGAAGGAGATTCAGAGATACAACGCAATCCACCTGAAGCATAAATCTGCAACTGAAGCTTAGATGCACAGTATCAGACAACAATTTTCTAGTGCAAGCCATTGAATTGCTTTCCCCGGTCTCCCTCATTTTTCCATCATCATGCAAATGGCTGACTATTGGGTAATACAGCTTTCCTTTCACATCTGAATAAAGGCTTGATGCTTTGCGCTTTGTCTCCTGGTGAATGTGGCAATCATCAGAGCATTTTCTTTCATGAGCTTGCACACCAGTGTAACTATAGGTTCTCTAGGAAGGGGATAACCTTTGGAATTTTTAGAGCAGTGTGAGGTAGTCTGGCCATTCTGATTTGATCAGCACCAATTTACTACCATTAATCAGCAGGGAAAGCCACTAATGAACTAGTGGCAGATTCCCCAGCTCTAAGGCAGGCATTGCATAGCAGGGTTTCTGCTGTCTGTTAGAGAAATACCTCTGCTTGTTTCTAAATAACACAGATTTTCACTGAAGCTGTTACTTGATTTACTTCTTTGTTTGTGAAACAGTTGAATAATTGGACCTTTCCTGAAAAGTATCTCTCTGCTGCCTCTGCTGACATAGAATCACCGCTCCCACGAAGGATTTATACACCTGGGATTATCTTTACCATGTAGGTCTTGTCAGCTTCAAATTTCACAGAGCCTGTACAGACAAGGAGTTACAACTGTGAGTCCATGAGGCTGAGCTGAGCCAGTCTGAACATTTATGAGAGTTGTGTGGTGTGAGTGCATTTTGGCAGAGGCAGGGAGTCAGACAATGAATAAGAATATATCTTTGCGCAACTTTGAAAGAGAATTTTTGGTTTGGGTTCGGTCTATTCTCTCCCCTTAGGGATGATGTGATAGCATTATATTGATACTTCACAGAGACAGAAGAAATGAGTGAAGCTTGCTGTGAATTAAAAGAAGTTAGAAATTTGAAGAGGCTTTTACTACCAAGGGGAGAGTTCTTGGAAAAGCCTTGCAGATAGAATAAAACTGATGGGACATCTGATAAACTTTATGTGAGACATTGAACCTTTATGAAAAGGGCAATATGGAATGGGTGCTGATACTCCTGAGAGATTGTATTTGATGATGTAGGAGGCCATTTCCATGAGCTTCATGTACAGGATATCTGGTACTGAAGCCATATACAGGCAGCATTGCTTCTCTACTGGGTAAGCATGACTAAGTCTCATCACTGCATGTCTCATTCCTTTGCACAGCACTCTCTGTTACGAAGGCATTTCATTAGATAGAACACCAATCTACTCCTTTAATGTAAAAGTATTAATGTTTAAAGTAGTATTAGTTTTCACTAATATAAATCACATTGTAATTTTTTTTTTCCATCACAGAGCAGCTAAACAAACATTAATTCTTTGGAGAATCTGGAAATCTCCATGTGTGCAACAATCACTGTAGCTGCTGAAGTTGCTTCTGGTCTGCAAGGCATACCAGTGGTTGTGTGGCCACCTAATTGCTTTTTGCTCTCTATGAATTGTATTGTGGCAGTTTTTTATCAAAATTGAATGAAAAATTCTAGAGACTTGTAACTGAGCGATAGTTTAGTAACTGAGCGATAGTTTACACCCACCTGTTTACAAGTAACTCTTTTGGGAATATGGTAAACTACAGGCTTGGAGAGCTATTTACTTGACATTATAGGATTATTCATCCAAGGTATCAGGGAATTCTTTGTTTCACCAAAATTCTTCCATCAAGTATGCAATAATTACAAGTTGAATGTTAAGTTTCTACTCTTAGTTTAGATGGATATTCTCCTTGCTTTGCTTTTTTGTTCTATTTCTTCCTGTGATGGATTGGCACAGAACTTTCAGTTCATTTCACTGCTTTCTAAAATCTGTCCTAGTAATACTTCTTTCGTTTTCATTTTAGTTTTTTTTGAGTACCACATATTGTAGAGGAGAGAACAGGGGACACAATCACTGCCTTTGAATTAATATTTGATTCCTAACCAGATGATTTTTAAGCAAAAAATGGAATTTTAAGATCCTCGGTTTTGGTAAGAACTCTAAATCTAATCATTTAAAAACTGATACATAACTAAATAAGATTCATCATGTTGACCTTTTTTATTTTGCATTTGGATAGTAGTACTCTCGGTGAATACCCCCCCCAACAAAATGTCAGCCATTGCTTATGGTGGTATTGTGGGGCATGCACTGGTCCAGTGCTTTCACTGGTTTTTCAAAGGGGAATTTCAGGTACTTAATAAATGCTAATACTTTGCACTTGTTAATTTCTTAATAGCATATGTGACTGTAGCAGAAGTGCTAAGTGATAGCGTGAAACAGTGATTGCACACCAGGTGGGAAGGCAGGGGATAATGCAATGCAGCTGAGTGACCAGAAGGGGTAGAGCCAGGATCCACCCCTTCCCAAACCTCATTTGAGGGTTGGCAAAGGAAGGAAAGGTATCTTACTGGAGATCTCTTTGTACCTGAGGCCTTCTAAGGGTAAGCAGATTTTTTTTCTATGTCTATAGCTGCCTGATTTGAGCGTACCCTGGGACTTTGCTACAATGAGGTCATCATTATGCTTTCAGTTGTGTTACAGTAATACGTGTAGAAGACTTCTGATATCCCAAGTCTTACCTACTGGCAACAGCATTTTTTCCTTAGCAATGTTTTTTTTCATGAAGAAAACAAACAAAAAAGTATATGGATACACTTTCCAGTAGAACTGTAGCAAAACTTGGAACACTTCAACAACAGAGGTTGGTCAACACTTGCTGAATGCTTATGGAGACCAAATAGTCGATGTGAGCACAGTGAGGCAGGGGGTGGTGCGTTTCAGCAGTGGTGACAGTGGGCTGCCTCTGTTGCTGCAGATTTTTATGAATGCAGCATACGGGCTCTTGTTCATACCTGACAAAAATGCAGGCCTAGTGGTAGTGGCTGTAATTACTACTTAAAAAATGAATTAAAAAATGATTGTAGATTAAAGAGGCACTTCAAACAAATATAAGTTAAAATATGCTGTATTTTCATGCACGATATTTAAGTTTTAAATATGTATTTATTAAAAAAAATGTACAGTTAATTCACACATCATTATATCCCAATGCATGTAGTAGTTGAGGTTTAGAGCTACCAGCAAATTTCACAGCTGTGCTGGCCAATGGAGATGGTCCCAGTAGGAGGATTGGGCCAAGTGGCCCAGTATCAGCCCTGCAGCACAGGAATTGGTGTGTATAATGGATAACGACTGTGATGTTTGTCCACTTCTGGCTAGCTACATGGCTACTGATGGCCTAGAGAGCCTGGAATATTGAGTGTACACAGAGTTTCCTCTGGACCAAAATGGTGGGAAGTATATCTAAGCAGTACAAAGCATTTGTTGGAAAAATATTCTTGGGGTGGTTGAAGCCAACCTAGGCTGGTGAGTAGGGTGAGGTATTCCTCCTCCTGCTGCTGTTGTATTTTGATCACTGGAGTAAAGGAAAGGGCTCTGTAATGTAGATCTCATCTCAGCTACTAATTTCACAATCCTAGTTTGTTTTTTATATTACTAAACAGACTGTGCTGCTTTATTGATTTGCAACCCTGCTAAGTCAAAAAGTTTAGTGAAGCAAAGACCTAGGCAAACTTAGCTGCTAAACAGCTAATTTGTTTCAGTATCACTTTGTTGTTAATTGGTCTCAGTTTTCTGGATTTGAACAGTTTCTTTTTTTTTTTTCCTCTGAATAAGATGTGCAGAGATGTTAACTATGTAACTATATTTTAACTATATGTTAAAATATATTATTTGATGCAGCTGAAGTTCAGCTGAGTATCAGCTGAGAGCAAACGAGCATAAACCAGGCTCTCAGGAGGCGTTTACTTTGGAGGAACCAAAATGCAATAAATCTTCTGTAAGGAGGATTCCCAGTGACATAGATTGAAGCAATACTTTCATAACACCATCTGCAGAGAACTCTGGCATCTAGACATGTATATGGTGCAATCTTGCTTTCTGATCAAATTGATATTTGGATTCTGGTCTGAAAAGAGTTAACACGGCTATGCCTGGTGGGAATTTTGCAGCTGCATCCAGCACAGTGATTTCAGCCCTGGGTTGACCCAGCTGTCAAGAATTAAGTTGTTCCCCAGCACACTCTGTAAGGGGAGGTACTACAAGGGGCTGCTTTGACTCCAATTTGGGGTTAGGTGCTTTATGAGGGGGAGCAAGGGAGAACATAAGCTAAAAAGAAAAACGCCCTCCTGGCTTTTCTTTTGAGTTTTGAATGCTGTTTTTTCATGTTTTCATTTCAACTTCTATATGTAGATTTTTTTTTTTGAGCTAAGTTATTATTAATAAGAGGCTACTTTATTTTTTTGGAGTTCTTGTTTATTTTTTTAGGCAACAAAGATTAAAGGATTCACAATCAATTGTCCTCTTAAAGCTGGGGAATCAAGTCCTATGTTGTCTTGGTGACTAGGATTTGTTACAAAACTGGCTGCTAGCATGGTAAAAAATTGGGTGCTCCTTCCAGCAAGTAAAGTTAATTTTCTGTAAATCTAAGTGGTGTCCTGCATAATTGACTTGATTAGAGAGAAAGCTGTTATTCTCTTTTGCAATGTAATTAGAAGCAGTAAAATTATCTAGGAAACTACAGGAAATAGTCAGGAGGGGAAGAACTTTGTAGGTACCTGGGATTCAATCTATGGAATTAAAAGCAGCTCTTGGATGACTGCTTTGTGGAGGGCTTGTGTGGTCTAACAAAGTGTAGCAACAGAGAAACTTCACAGTGGTTTGATCAAGGACAATTTATAAAAAACAAAACAAACAAACAACACAGCATTCACAAGCAGTCCTGTTAGGCTGTTTTACGTTCTGATATTATTTAGCTGTTGTCTTTGAATGGTGCTACCTGAACAAATTGTTTCAGCTGTGCTGAGTCAAGATTTTCTGAAATGTGCAATTGCATAACTCAGCAGTTATGAAAGTATTTATTGGAGGGACAGATCTGTCTCAGCTATGTGAGATTAATTATAGGAAATTGCAGGCAAACATACTACAGGTAGTAAGTAAGGAATCCCTCAAGTAATTCTGTTTACACAAGCCTCTTGTTCTTCAAATTGTTGTTCTGAGAGTTACCTGGTTGTCTCTTTTTTTTTTTTCCTTTTTTTTTTTTTTAATATATATTTAGTTATTTTCCCCTTCTTACTGAAATAAGAAGCTCTTATTTTGAGACAAGATCCTTTGGAGCAAAACAGAATGTATATGTCCCTCTTGATATATCCTGTTTTATTGCTTGTTGTGTATATTCTCTGTCCTATTACTGTGTGTCTGTATGAATGCATTGTGTTTTCCGCTTTACCCTTTGCAACACTGATGACATAATCTTGCAAGCATGGTGTCATTGTATTTTGCTAGGTAACAAATACGTATGACAAATCTACTTTGTACAGCATGTTCATGATGAAAACAGCATCTGACAGAACACTTTTTACAAGTAGCTTTTAATCTTTGTACATCACGTGAATTACTAAACTGCTGATTTATGAAAAAATGGCTCATCCTTGCACAGACACGTGCAAGCTGTTTGTTGGCGAGGGATCAGTCCAATTGGGACCCCCTGAAGTTGCCTGCAGCTTGTTACATTGTTGGTTGGAGGTTGGTAAAGTGGCATGGTTATGGTGATGTTTCCACAGGACAGAATCTATTAGTGGCAGTCAGGCAGGATTTGATAGCACTTTGCCTGTCTTGCTTCTGGTGGTTCAATAATTTTTTTTTGTTTGTTTGTTTCCTTTCTCTGTAGAGATTTGTCCTTCTGTCCTTCAAAGATATAATGACACAGGTCTTTACTTTTATATATATAGTTACTCTGTAAGGTATGAAGAGATCCTTTATTGAAAAGAATCTCAGAGTACCTCCATCAAGCCACAGGACCTAGTTTAGAAAGACTAGACAAAGATGTGAGTTGTAGCAGACAGCAATGTTACAGCAACTGGCTTAAGTGGAAAGGCCAGCAGGCTTCTGGTGCTAAATGTTACAGGTTTACTAAAACTGTTACCTATCAGCTTGAACTGCCACCTTTTGTGTTTTTTAATTGCTTAAGAATGACAATTCCTTTCTTCACCACAGGATGAAGTAAATTTTATAAGGCAAACAACAGCTGCAGGGTGTGGGCATGGCTGTTATAAAATAATCATGCCTGCAGAGATCAGGGAGGCATTTGGTTCTGCCTCATGCCTCATAAGAACCGTAGGGTGCAATTGCTGTGCAATGGTAGCCTTCCTGTCATTTTATATTATTTAACAAATTTCACTACATTGTCTTCAAGCTCTGCCTTGCGGTTATTGTGAAGAAACTCAAGTATCTGTTGTACAAACTATATCAGCAGTTCAACTCCTTTTTGGGTTTTCCCCTGCCGCTAAAATAGGGTGGAACAGCTGTCTGTGATACAGGAGAAAAAAGGTGATATAGTTGCTCAATTTAGTCCTCGCATCCTGTTAGTAGGATGGTCATAAATTTCAGAAGGCATACAAATTGAACAGGTCGTGGACTAATGAATTAGCACCTTAGTCTGAAGCACTGTCGGTTGTCTGGTTCACATAATTCCTGTGTTACACATGAGGTGATTGCAATGCTCTCTGCTGGTATTGAATTATGGAGTCACCTCCTGTAAAACACAAAGTTCTGTGAAATACACTGTTATGTGTAGCATGGTGTAGTCAGGTGAGTACTTTCACACGAACAATATGCCTATTTAAGAAAAGCTCCTTGTCTTAAGTGAGTTCATAATAGCTGGTTTCAGTGATTAATTTTTACTAGTAATCAAGTTTTTTCCTCTTAGTGATGTAAATATTGGTATCTCCATCCTTTACTTTTGTAAGGCTTTTTTTTTTCCTGTTGGCTGTTATCTTTAGCAAAGCTTAATTGGGTGGTGCCTGTTGCTTCTACTTTTCCCTGCTCCCCACCTTGATTCACTTTGTTGTTCTTTTCATGTCTTTATCCTTAGACGTATTATTTATTTCTCAAGTTAATTATTTTGTTTTGATTTTATAGCATCTGTCAAGCACTCCAGGCATTTTCCATAAATTAAATCTGCAAACATCAACTAAAGCTTAACATAAACAATGTAGAACAATCCCATCAAATAATCGTCATGCTCAGAACTGCATTTCACTATCTCTCGCTGATATAAGATCTAGAATAATGGAGCTTATATAAATGGCTGCCTTCTTCTACATGCTGTCAAAAGGAGGAAGAAGGAGAAATAAAATTTCTTCCTTATTACACTGATTCTTCTGAATTTTGAGAGTATTTTTATTTACTTCTTTTTTTATTTTTTTTCTTTTTTGTTAATTATGTTTGTATGGATTTTACCTATTTAAGGGAAGAATTTCAACTATTGATAGTTTAGTTGGGTTGATGTGGAAAAATGAAAATGAGTAGTCTAGAAGTTGTATTATATCATGTGATAAAATATGACAGTTGAGACTTCGTATTGTCATAAATTGTACTTAATCTTATTAAATACTTAAGTAAAATATACTTGTAACATCATAAAGAATTTTGTTAATTTTTGCATAATGGTAGATCATTCAGAACTAGGAAATCAGTCTGAATTGAATGACAGTTATTCCTGAGAAATAGTCTGACCAGTTTTTGTATCTGAGTAATTGCATATCTGAATTAAGGTTAAAGAAATAGGGTGTGGTGCTTCTATCACAATAGTCAGAGCAACAGAATGAGTAGTTCTGAGATGTTGGTGACTGTTACTCCTCCAAGAGGAAGCAACAGAACATTGTCATGATTTCATAGGACATAAAGTGATTTATAGAGAAATAACATGGATGGGAACAGAGCTTCCTGATCATAACCATGAGCCAGCAGTGTGCCCTTGTGGCCAAGAAGGTTGATGATATCTAGGATGTATTGAAAAGAGTGTAGCCAGCAGGCTGTGGGAGCTGATCCTTCCCCTCTATCTGTACTGTTGAGGTGTGAATCACTATTCCAGTTCTGGGCTCTTCAGTATAAGGCAGGGAACTTCTTGGGGGTGTCCAGTGGAGTGTCACAAAGATGACTGGGGGCCTGGAGAATGTTCTAAATGAGGGAAGTCTGAGAAATGTGGGCCTGTTTAGCCTGGAGAAAACTGAAGGGAGATCTTACCAGTGCTTACAACATCTATCCAAGTGGGTTGGATTTGATGATCTCCAGAGGTCCCTTCCAAATTCTACAATTCTGTGAAGTCTGTGCTTCTGCTATTGCAGCAGCAGCATAAAGCCCTGCTCATAGACTTAATAAAACTTCATCTTTAGACCAACTCTATTGCTGCACTTGTGAACTTCATTTCCCTAGTGACAAAGACTTCAACTGAATCTTTTCTGTTCTATTTGCTGCTGCTAGTTCTTACATCAGCTTTGTACTTATCAACAGAAGAACATCCAGTGCTTAATATTGACTTCTTAGACATGTTTATTTTTCCAAATTAGTAAGGTAAAATTTTAAATTTCTCAGTCTTAGCAAAGATTCACTGCATGTGAATTAACCTTTCAGAGGATGATCCAGCACAGCAGAGTAAGTTGCGTATATACCTCAACTTTAAATTATGTTTGCTTACTTTCCCACTTCACAGGAAGTACTAATATATCCCGGTATATATACCTTTTCTATTAATATGTAGTGAAAGTGGTTCCCAGTTACTGATAAACCTCTTCAAAGAGTAACGTGCTTCTGTTCTGCTCTTCAAGTTCACAAAACTTCAAATTATAGTGGTAATTAATTAGTCCTTAACTTTGTGGGATTCTGCAGTTTCATGTATGAGTAGTAAGATATAGCTTGGAATAAGATCCTGAGCTCCACAATTTCCATCTTGCACTTTGACCATTGGACTCATTTTCTACTGCTGCAAACTATAAATGAGATCTTGCTTGAGGTAAAAATAATAGTAATAATACATCTGAAATGATATTTAGAAGGACTCAACTTCTTAAGAATGATAACTATGGATAATTTTTACTATTTTTATTGCAAATATACAGTATGTGGACTTATTAGGGAATGGATTTCATACTGAAAGAAATGTTCATTACACAGGTATAACAACAAACTAAGATAAACCCCAAAGCTAAATAAAAAGTAGATTTTAATTTTCAGACAACTTATTTTTGTTGTTTAGAGTAGAATATAGTCCAGTTTGACTTGATTCATTAATACCTTGTAGTCATTTCCTGTCACAGTTTTATCCATGTTTCACACGTTAATGAACTTTCAGTGGTACATAATCATAGATCAGAGCTATGATCTGAGATTCATTCTTGGTACAGAGACTGCCATTAAAATGCAGATCAAAGCAGGGAGCTTTTATTTGCTTTACTCAAGCTAAAATAGTCTACTTTGTGTGTGCTTTATTAAAAAAGAGTAAAATACTGAATGTACTATCTTTGAGGAAAAAATGTTAGGTAATCCTTGTTCCCTTTCCAAATATATAAAAGGGACAAAAATAAGGAGAAAATTGCAGTCCAGGTTTCCTATGCAGATATGTTGACTACATATTTCTAACATCTGTATCTGTAACACAATGGCTAGACAGGTCTTTCAAATTCTGACTTGTTTCATTGTCTTAAACAAATCTTTAAACTCACAGGATCTATTTGCATATTATTTGTCATTCTTTAGAAAAGGCTCTCTGCGGAGGTCAGGTTAATAAAGAGCAAGGCCCATGAGCTCTATGATATGTTCCAGCATATTCTAAAGAAAATGCAATATGTTGTGAAAAAGGAATAAAAACTACTTTCTGGAGAAATAACTATTGAAGTACAAGCTGAAAAGAGACCCCAGAATAAAACTATTGGGAAAGTGTGTGCAGAAAGCGTTTGATTTCTTTTTCCATAGGAAATAATACATTTAACTAATTGTTTGTCTCTCAATGTTATGTTACTGCTATTTTTCTGAGGAAGTCCCCTGTTTGAAAGGCAGAAATCTAAGATTGTGTTGGAACATGAAACTATTAAGTAGGAGACTAGAAAAAAAATACCAACTGCAGCAGTAACAGTGGAAAAATATAAGCAAACAGAATTAACAAAGGGCTTTGAATTGTAGCCTGGTTAGAATGAATGATAGTTTAAGTTCTAATTTAAAAAAAAGCTCAAACAGCTGAAAATATGAAATATGAAGAAAATTTCGACTTTCTTGCTGTGTTAGGTGCTTCCCTGTGCATGATAACATGGCTTGTGAAGGAACACATTACAAAAACCCTTCTCTGCTGACTTCTTCTTTCCTGTGTTTCTGCCCTATGTTGCAAGAAAGTGTTGAATGAGACTTCAGAGAATTGGTATATGAGCTTGTCAAGTCCTTTAGCCCTGGTGTGCTTTGCTTTCTATATTGTAGGCTCTTGCATTGCTTATCAAATCAGTGAGGAATTTAAAGTAGAGATGTAATGCATGACTATCACTGAAGAGGAAAACATCATGGTTCAAGTTATTTGGCTGATACAGATCAATATGTACCACCACAGGTGATAAAGATGAAAATTTCCACTCTATAAATTTTGCCCTTGTGTTAATTAAGTGATTTATTTGCTTGTGGTACGGCAGATCTTTTTTTCCTTTGTATTTTCAAGGCAGAACTTCCCTTTCCTTGGGCTGGTCTGCAGTAAACAGAGCTGCTATTAATCTGACAAGTTGTTTCCCATTGCTGCAAGCATGTCATTAAAAGGATCTTTCTAACCTACACATCAGTCTTCTTGACATCTGTCATACAGCTTAGATCATATATAACTTTATGTCCCATATGAGGAAGAGTCATACTGTAAACATTCCTTCATTAGTCTTGGTCTCATGTCAAAAAGAATCATACACTTACTTTCAGTGTGTCTAGTTTCCCCTACTAATAATAACTACAGATCTACAAACAGCTCCTGATTATCCTTTTGTTTCATCCCTTTCCTGGTTACTGACAAGCTTCAGAAAGACTGAAGAAGACTGCATGAAATCAGCTGTACATGTTGCTAGCAGGTTCTGAGACAATTCCGTAATTAAGCTACTTAGCTCTTACCACTCTCTGTTCTTTGCTCACACTGATAGATGGAACTCTCTTAAACTGTACCCAACTAGGTTCTTTTATCTTCTGCTTCCAAACTTTCTATTTGTTTAATTTAATATACTCTATCTTTTCGTTGCACTCACATGTGATATTTCTATATTATAAATAGCTATTTCTGTTTTCCATTTATATGTGTGCTCTTACATGTTCATATCAAAAATACGGCATCACGCTTGACTGTAACTCAGATGTCTGTTTAGATTGAAGCCATTCCTTGGAGGATGTGCATTTGAAGTGGCAGGCAGTAAGTTCTTGTTAATGAAAAGAAGCATTTATATTGTCAGAACCTCAGCAGGTTATTAATCGGAGAACATATTCAAATGAGTGCCATCCACACCTACTAGATATGTCATGGGGGATTAGGTCAGATCCTTAATAAGTGTATTGTTTCATAGCCAAAGCAACCTGAAGGAGGGAAAGGAGAAGATAGCAGAACTTGAATCACTAAGGTAGTGGGTTGCAGATCTGCAAATGAATTGGAGCCTTATGGCAACCATTTTAAAATGTCAGGCTTAACTTGTGCTCTGAGACATTTACGTTAGTAGTAGATATTTACTATACTTTTATCTGCTTTTTGTCTGTCTTCATGTGTAAAATGTAATTGGTAGAATGTCATGATCTGGTTGAGAAATATGGGCTAGTTATAATATCCACTTTTACTTCTGATTTCTGTATTCCTCAGCTACATATGCATACAATTGCCTGAAGATGCAGGTGTGGGCAGCAATGTTATCTGTTAATATGTGTAGCTGAGATTTGCAAGGGTTTTCTTTCAAAATTATTTTAAGTGTAGACAGGCAGACACTAAGGAGAAAAAAACTTTTTCTTTGCTTCAGTTTCATTATCGTTTTAAAGTACAGTTTTGATTAATCTTAAAAACTTAAAGGAAATTACAGACTTTACATTTTCACTCCCAGAATATGGGATTTTTTCTTTCCAGCAACCTTTTTGTATGGCTTGTTCTGCTTTTCTTACAGTGTTTACCCCAAAACAATTATGCCTTTAAAAATCATTTGCCCCCTCTGGCATATATTTCTTGATCATCTTTTATCAGTGCGAAAATACTTCATTCAAGGTGAACACCTTTGTTCTTCATATTGCTGTCCAGCCATGAAAAGGATTTGTGCCTAAATGGTATTTTTAGGTCATGTATGCTACTATCAAATTATAACAGTTCCCCATTGTCAGCCTTCACTGTCTACTCACTAGAAATAAGGCCTGACTTGGAATTAGAAGACAAGTATATTCTGATTGAATTTGTAATTTAAAAATAGATACCAGGAGTCTGTTTTTACCAACAACAATTCAGAATTAATACATAAAAATATTTCTTGTTTAACACGAAACAGAACTGGAGATGAAACATTGGTACTATCATAACAAAATGTGCAAATAATGTGGTTCAGGGTTTACTCAAAAGCTTTTCCTTCTTCTTGGTTCTGGTTTTTATTTCTTTTTATTTTTTTATTTATTTTTTACTGTGAATTCTCAATTTCAGGAAATCTTAATGAGAACAAGGGTTGAAATTTTTGTGGTATTCCTCATTGTATACATGCATTTTAACTCTAAAGTCTGATTCAATAATCAGACAGTGTTGTAACTGATTTCCCAGGAGCTCAGTTATGTTCCTAATATTCTTATAGTTTTGTAAAAATTGGTAATGCTTTCAGCAAGAAGAAATTCAAGCTTTTAAAAAAAATTGGTGGTTTAGTAACAGCAAGGCATACAAGATGCAAATCAGATGAGATGTGTGCATTACACTCTACACTGGGACAGTCAGACATCTTCTGTAATCTTTCAGAGATCCCAGTTGTGGAACACCTCAGCTTTTTGGTGAGAACAAAATTACACTACTCCCTGCTTTTGCTCAAATGTGTGCCAGTGCTACAGCAAGGTGGTATGTCATGATTCTTTCCAACAAAAAAGGAAAGAAAACTAAAACTAAGGATAATATTGAACTCAATGGTTATGAGCAGTTAATGTCTTCGGGAGTCAAAGATTTGATAACACCTATAAATGAATTTAAAAACTTATATTATTACCAAATGTTCTCCAATGAATAATGTGTATCACACTGGATCCAACCTCAAAGCTCTTAATCAAATTTGCATGTTTAGCTTGAAAGTGTTTTGAGACAGAATCCAATCTTTACTTGCCTAAGAGAAACCTAATAAATTTCAGTTTCCTATTAAAAAAAAAATAATGGCATTGAGTTTCAATATTATTTTTGTAATTCCAGAAAAATGTGAGCCAGAATTAGAGATCTGAGCCTACCAAAATTTCTAGAGTGATATTTAGGTCAAGATTTTTGAATACTCAGTAAATGATTTCATGAAGTAACACACCCTATTCTCACTGACATCTTACTTAGTTGATACTGTTACTAATAATACCTGGTGGAAAAAAGTAATCTATTCCTGACCACAGTTCTTTTAAGTTTACATATTTTGATGAGGAATATGGTGGTATTTTAATCTATACATATATTTTCATATTTTTTGGTGGTAACCTACACCTTTGTGTTTTCCAAGTGTTATACGTATGTAATGCGCTCTATAGTTTACATACAATCTAAAAACACTTTTTTTCTGAGATAAAACAAATGAACAGTTTCTCTATTTTTGAAAATAGAGGAAAATAGGAGAATTGGAGAAGTAGAGGTGTGTGAAAGGATGATTGAAAATCTAGAAGAGCTTTCAGAAAAGATTGAATTGACTAGGATTCTTCAGTTTGGAAAATAAATCAGTGAGGAACAGCATGATAGAGGTCTGTTAAATCCCAGCCACAGCCTGGAAGATTATTTTTTACTGTCTCTTTTAATACAAGAGCTAACTAGCCTCAAGTACTGCCAGGGTCAAAACAGCAAAAAATTGTGTTTCTTAATATAAGAGAGATGAGAGTGGCTTCACTGCAGGATACTTGGGACATTAAAAGCTTACATTATCTTAAAATCTTGTGTCAGCACATTTGTGGAAGAAAACTCTAAAAACCTTATTTTGTAGTATTTAAACCTGGAAATATTTTATCTATCTCAGAAGCTCCCTAAACTGGAAAATTGATGCATGGTCCCTCTCACCTAAACTGGTGCCATCTAATTAGGTGAAACTCTGAAAGGTAGAATGTGTGAGCCTTACAGTAGATTAAGTGTGTAAATCTGAAGAGCTCCACGGTGTTGTTCCTATATGTTAATCATCTCCAATGTTAAAGGCAATATGAAAAAGCACAGTTGAGAAAGGTATTTCTTAGGAATGGCATCACGTATAGGAGAAATGTGCATGCCCCAGTTTACAATAATGTGACAAAATGAAATTCTGCATTGCCCAATAGTTTTATTTTCAGGAGTGGTTTTCACTGGTCCATATGTTTAAAAATAAATTAAAAATGAATTAGATGATCTGTGCTTCACATTTATCTTCCTGAGCATTTTATAGTTCTGAGAGTGAAGGGCAATAGCAGTAGAGATAGTGTAATATTTTGAGGAAGTAAGGGGAACTGTAGAAAGTATATTTGGGTTTGGATTGGAGCTCCTGTAGAGAACAATGATTAAAATCCTATAAAATATTTCCTGCTAGTCCAGCAGCTGCAGAAATTAGTAAGATTTTTTTCCCACCCATTTATTTTAAACCTTCACGGTGCCATCCCTTCCCCATGATCTGTATTTAAAATGAAAATAAAAAGAAGGCTTTTAGGAGGCTTAACTATTTCCCTTGGTATTTAAATTATTCAATTATAACTAAAGCTATTAAAATACAGTTAATTAAAATGGTTAGATTGTTTTCCTTTGCACTGATCACAGCATTGCCCTACTTCTCCCTCTAGCTGTTTAATTCCTATTAAAAATGATAATGCTTTGCTTTATTCATAAATGCAGTAACCTTACGTACATTCTTCAAGTGATCTCTTTGGTACAGACTGTGCTGGTTTTCTTCTTTTCTAGCAGTGAAGTGGAAATTCTGTTGGAGTCTTTGGAAGTTAAGCAGGAGTAAGAGGACTGAGAATTTATATGTTAGTATTACCAGCTTGCGAGAAATAACACACAAAGAATTAGTTTTATTTTGATGAAGTATAATATCAGTGGGGACAGCAGAAGAACCCTGGAGTTTAATCGAAGGTAGAACCTAAACAAAGGCTTCATAACTCATGTTATGAAATGGCCGGTTCTACTTTTCTGAATATTTTATTGAAAAGTTTTACAATGCTCTGTGGGGAATAGCAATCCAGCTAAGTGCAGATGGGTGAGTGCTTTAAAAACTATGAAAGATGCCAGGGCAGGTTAATCTCATCTTTATCTTCATGGTCGAGAAGGTGACAAACCTACCCCTTTGATTTTTGGCATTACTTTTAAAACATTACAGCACTTCCTCTTCCCTCAAGATCAGAGAGACTGTTTCTGTAAGTGGTTGTTGTCTCCTTTGGGAACCGAATCTTAGTTATAGTGAAGTGAGATCTTGATAGTCTCACATACTCACTGCATAGCAAGATTTTCTAAGGTGAAGTCCAAAAGAAGCTCCTTTCATAAATTTGTATGAATTTGCATATGTTTGCATAGGTATAAGAAATATATTCTGTGCCTCCACAGATGTTATGCAGCCATCACAACGGCAGTGGCATCAAATAAAGATGAGTACTTGGTAGTTAGTGTGATGGTCCGTGACAGTGTGGCCTTGATGTATCTGTGATTTTCAAAGTCTTGAGGAACTATTCATGCTAAACCATATCCACAACGCTAATCTCCTCCCTACATCACTAGACATGTGGAGAGGATGTGGGCATGCTTCTTAAAGAAGGAAGAGCTCTAATTAGTGTAGCATTTTTATTTCTGTACCTTCAGTGTTTGCACAGAGTGAGAGTGTACAACCTGAGAATGTAACAATTTATGTGATTTACATATGTAGGCAATGGCTGAAATTCTGGCTGTGCTCATGAAGATAGCAAAACTTCTCTGAATTTCAAATTGCTCACTCTTGCTAATTTTTATGTAGCAGTTTCACAAGAAGACATTTTGTCTTCCTTTTTTTTGTTTTTTGTTTTGTTTTCTTCTAAGGGAACTGAAAGTTTTAGGTTGTGCAACACCCCATAAGCCTAATAAACATTTTTTGCCATATACTGAACTTCCAGATACAATAATGCCCTTGGGCAGCGCTGAGGAAGTCAGCCTTAGCCCTGAACAAAGTGAGAACCAGCTCAAATCCTCATAACTGAGGAAGAGTGTTGAAAATCAAGGGGTTCTTGCTGATTATTTTACTTCTGTTAATTACATAAGGTATTATTTGGTGATTAACCATCACTGATCATAACAAGAGTGTGAGCAGAAAGATGTGGTCTGACTATAATTGAGGGAGATGCAGGCAGGGTGTTTGGCTAGAATTCAAAAACCTCTGGTGTTTCAGCCCATGGTAATCTTTTAAGTGGAATAAGAAATGCTTGTTGCAATTTTACCTGTTTTGTCACATGACTTTTCTAAACATATATATATAAATCTCTTTGGAATTTTGCAAGGATGGGTGCATTTGTTTAGCTATCCCTATCTTTTTACATTGGGCAGTTTTTCACATAGTGAAATTTTTTGTCCGTCACTTGTTGGAGGGCATCAGATATGTATCACGGATATCTTTGTGTGTATCTGAGTCCATGGAGACTCTTTATTTAAAAAAAAAAAAAAAAAAAAAAGTCAAGTTGTGAGTGGGACTCTTCTCAAGATTTAACCCAGGTGTTTGGGTCCAGTGTTCAGGACTCAGAACTATTTACACTTTCTGCCATCTCAAATGAAAAATATTAATGACAGCTTTAAATGAAACTTTTTTATTAGTTGAAAACTGAATTTGCAGAAAAGTCATAAGAAGCAATACAGAGCATGAAAACTATATTATGTTAAAAAGCTTACCTGGATGCATCCTGTTCTTTTTTTTTTTTTTTTGTTTATTTGTTTCCCTTTATAATTAAGTTTCCCAACCAATGACTAAATTTGTCAAAGGGTTCAGTGAGTACCATCAAAACAGTGATTCAGAAATATACGCTAATGGCTGTTCACTTATTCATTCAGTGGGAGCCTCCTACAGAGACAACATTGACTTACACTCTTCTGATGAGGTGCGTGGATGGAAAAGTAGACAGAAGTAGACATTGCTTCTAAAATTTGTTTTTTCTCACTCATGCAGTCCTCTTCTGGGAGACTTCATAAGCAATTCTCTTGTCTATACCATTACAGTATTATCAGCACTCAGGGCTGAATGAATGATTCAGCTGTGACTGTGCTAGTAGAAATCCTTAATCCTATAAATCTGTTTAGTTATTTATTATATAGAGCATTTTTTAGCACTTCTTTACCGAAATGAATAGCTGAGGCAGTTTAACTATGGCTTTTACCAGACAAGATTTAATTGTTGTGCTGAAGGTTTACCACAGAATTTTGTTTATGAACTTTTTATGTGTATGACCTTACATGAATGGACACAGTGAAAAATTACTAAATTTCCTACAGATTCTATGAATTAAGTTTGGAAAAGATCTCCAAGATCATCCAGTCCAACCTGTCACCATTATTTCCAACTAAGCCAGGTCCCTCAGTATAACATCTGCTTGTTTCTTGAACACAATTCAAATAAGGCTTTCAAGTATTTCTCATTGTGTAGGACACAATTCCTAGGATCCTGTCTATATCACTACTTTTATGGTCTTAGGTTCATCTGTTTTATTTGGATTTTTTTGTTGTTGTTGAAGGGAAGCTTTGCTGACACAATTTAGCTGCTTCCTTCAATCAAAAACAATGACCTTAAAATCTGGAATGGATTAGAGTTTTCTTCCAGATGGTACACACAGTAAGAATCCTACTGCTCTGTTACATGAAAGGAGAATGAAGATCAGAGGACAGGTTCAAATGTATGCTGTAACAACCAAGCTCACTCTGCAACTCATTTAATACTGGGAAGCAGAAGTGCTGTGCATCAGTTATAACTTCAGTTTATCCTGACTCTTAGGATGCGTTCATCCCACTCATGCTCTCTAACATCTACTGTACAGTTATTTTATAGTTTCCTATGATGTGCTTGACTGGTAATCTTGGATTGGGGTTAATTCAGTCATCATTCCATGCAGTGAGTGTAAGATTGCTGTTTCCTTTGTGCATCGTCAAGTCTAGTAGTATTAATGAAAACTTTGCTACCACTCTCCCCTCCTGTAACACCTTTATTTTTCTTCTGTGGCATACATATTTATTGAACAAGATTCTGTCATCAGGTTGCTCTGTGACCTCATTATTTGTAGCGCAAGTCAAATGAAGTATATGGTATCCAAAGTGATGAGCCATTAGAAAGTCTTTGCAAGTAAAAAATCATATCAAAATCATAAAAACTACCACTCAAAAATCTTTTTTTTTTTTTTTTCAAAATATAGCCTGTCAAATAAAAGTGTGAGGTGCACCATTTAGTACTTGCCATTTTTCAGATATTTTCATGAGTCCATCTAATAGCCCTAGGTTTTTTCCTTCCTCAATCTAATTTTATATAGTAAATGCTATGCAGAAAGTGATACTATTTCTGCATGATAAATGTTAATGTTTAGCATTTTAAACTCAAAAAGTGGACAAATGCTTATAGGATCAGCACAACAACAGTCTGAATGTGTATGGTGGGAATCGTTAAATTTTTTTTCCTGTTCAGGATTAAGTGCTTCTGTTGTTCATCCAGTTTTTAATTAAAAATGTATCACAGAGAAATTGTGGAGAGTGAATTTCTAATTGAGTCATGTTTATTCCGAATAGCTGATACTAAGATATGCTGTTTCTTAGTGAAGGATTCTTGTGACCTGTAAGTCCAATCAACATGGAAATTGAGTGAGATACCAGGAAATCACAGAATTTCACAGAAATTATTTAATGAATAATTAACACAATCTAGAATATGGAAGTATGTTGAGAAGTAATTCACTGACAGAAATAACAGAGAAAAACCATACAAGAACCACACTGAACTACATATAATTCTACTTCAGTTTCAGGGATGATGATGATACTACATCACGAAAGTCTGGCAATGTTAACAGGCATTCACTCATTTCAAATCCAAATGCAAAAGATGCCTGGAGCACGTATCATTTTTCTCTTTGCTTGCTACAGCTCTAGGTCTATCCACTGGTATTTGTCATGAGTTCACGCTGGGGACTGCGTACAGAAAGGTATGAACCTATAAATGAGTTGAGCTGAAATAATGAGCATTATTTGCATGGTTTTATAGAAGATAGTTCTGTGAAGTCTACATCATTCAGTTACTACATCATCCTTTTAATAACGGAAGAGTAGAGCTGATCAAAAACATCAGTCTTTAATTTTACAAGAAATAACAAATTTAAAATTTTGGTTGTTTAACTAAATTAATCTTCTCATTCTAAAAAAGATGCTATTTAAAAATTTTTCATTTTTTTGTTTTTTTACTTTACACTGGAAGTTGGACTGATTATTAAGACTGTCAATCCAACATCAAACAAAGAAACAATAGTAAAGAACCAAGGACGACAACAACAACAAAACCTTAGGTCTGGAAAAAAGTTGTTTGTTTCATGCACAATTGCTATTTTATATTTTTTCCCTTGCTATCACAGCAGTTACAAAACTTTTTGTGAGACTGCACATTAGGAACTAATGTAAAAAATAGTAACAAATATTTAGAAGGTAAAAATACATTAAGTATTATGTTTTGCCCACAGGATGTAAAAATGAATGTCATCTCTCTATCTTTTTGAAAGTGGGGTTCAAAAAAATTCTTATTGGAGCAGTGAGGAGCAGCTGAAAATGATTTATAGTATACATTTGGGCACTGCACTGATCAGGCCATGCTTTCTACTTGCAAAGAATGCTAATTTGCAGATCTGACTGATTTATTATTACTATTATCATTATTTATTTTTGGTTTAAGAATGCTTGTTCATTAAAGTGTATGGATTTTCTCACACACACACAAAAAAATCTATTATACTCTTTATAGAGGGGGGAAAAAAATAAAGAGCAAATGGAAGTTAATATTGTTAATCCACTAGAGCCTGATATATGTACAGATAACTATACCTGCTTCTGTGCAGGTATGTCCATAGAGGATACCACGGCACAGGACTGAAATCCCTTTGCAGGCATGCATCAGTCACAGTTAATATGCCACTGAGCTGTACTGGGACAGAGTGAACAGCTCTGTCAGTTTCCCAAAAAAAGCCTGGAGAGAGAGGGAGGTACACCATGTCCTTCTGTCAGACAGCCTGCAGTGGCAGGCAGTGACACATTACAAGTATATTCTCCAAGGACACAGCAAGCTGCTGCTAGACATGCTGTTCTAGTAATCCTGGAGGTGTTCTCTCGGAGCCCTCATGGCTCCCACTGGGGTGTCCTGCTGAATTGTACCCCCTAATTTTCTCTTTTTGGTACTGTTAGATGACTAGTCTGTGTGACTCTGAAAACTTATATCATCTCCCCCTAGTGCTCTGCAGTGAAAGCTTTCATTTAACTTACAGCCGTGCTGGCTTTGCTTCTATGTTTGTAAGCTGTTTTTCAAGCCGCTGTCACTTTTTCTTTTGGGGCAGTATGTAAGTTCACGTTGTGTAACTGATCTCTGACTCATCCTTCACTTGCAAAATGTCTCTGGGTGGGCCCTGCTGGCCTGCAGTTAACTGTCTCTGCTACAGTGGCACATTTTGTGCTCTACTGTGCCTAAGTTGTGACTTTTTCCAGTGAATAGGTTCCACATTTAATTATATCAGCCCTTTCTGTTTTCGAGACCTATAGCCCTGATGCCATGCAATGTAGTATCTGTGTTTGTATACTCTTTCAGTTAACTTTTTTCTCAGGCTCCATAGCAAAAAACAACCCTCTTAATATTTATGTTTCTTTGCTTAATCAACATTTACTTTTAAAGCTATAGAATGGCAGACATAAAGCAAGCAGAAGACTTGTTATATTGATTTTGCTAACAGATCAGTCTAGTATCTAGGTCAGTCTAGGCTGAGACAATTTGCTCCTTGCTTTTATATGAATTCCTAATGCTTAGTTACCTCTGTTATTTTCAGTCATACTCTTCTGTTTCAGGAGAGCAAATCTGAAGCCTGTTTGCTTAAAAAAAATAGTAATTACGCAGAAATTATACTACTATTTGTACTTGCCCTTTGACTCGTGATTATTGTACTAAGCAATGTGAAACCACCATACTTATCTGCTGTGCAAGAGGTAGAGTCCTTCAAGAAAGGTGTGCAAAACCAGTTTACCTCAAAGCCTCAGAACCATTTATACGTTACTGCCTGCAGCTGATCTGGGTACCTTAACAACTATCCTTTTTTGAAAATACTACTAGTCACGGAGTTTTTTTAGTAGGAGCATTGAAAAATAAGTACAAGCATAAGAGTCATTAAAGTGTCATCAAAAGCTGATCAGCTTTTTCTTTTTTTTTTTTTTTTTTTAGGGTAAAAGCTGATCAGTTCTCTATTAACTCCTCAGCATGCAATAAAAGAACACTGTTATACTTGGTTATACAGGGACTTACTATCAAGGGATATAGGAAAAGAAAGTGACAACATTTGTACTCTTTTCCTATGTGAATTTAGCTATAGACTTCTTTGAGTCTACATCAACTATGGATTTCTTAAAGTACAGGTTTTGTAAATAATTACAACAGAATTACCTGTAGTGAAAAGAAAAAAAGATTGAGTGAAAGCAGAAATTAAGGAGCTAATAACGTCTCAATTCTAAATTCCAGAGAATGTATGAGGAGTTTGCAAACAAGTGATAGTGAGATGAAATACTCATTGAATGATCTTAAATAATAATTTCTGGAAATTGCTATTCATTCAGAAACAATAGATAGAAGCAATGGCATCGACTTCAATTTAGAGAAATCTGTTTTTTAGATTCCTTGGAAAAGAGTGTCAGCTGCACTCAGCACAGCTGGGGAGGAGAGTAGAAAATTTGTCTGTAAATCATAAATGTAATTTCTGGTATTCTTGCTGTTCCAGGACCACTTTTGACCTCAAAGTACTCTAAGTGAGCACCAGTAGTGCTCTAGCTCGCGTCTTGCTGTAAAGTTTGCTTTCAGCCCTCTGGGGTCTCTGTGACTGTTCTGCCACATTACTTTTTCCAGGCTACATATGCAAACCACAAACTTCCCACATTCTAGAAGATTCTCCAGAGAATTCGATCCATTAACATACAAAGCAATTGGAAAAATATCAAGGAATTTATATTCAAAAGGAAAAAGAGTTATTAAGCATTCCCAAGTAATGGGCTATCTGTACCAGAGAAGCCAGTAGTGCCATCTTCTGTAAGACATTCAAACTCTTGAACTGAATCAGAAAACTAGTGAAGAACTAAGTTGTTGTTTTTTTTTTTTTTTTTTTGAGATCAATGTACATAACTTTCATGATTAATAGGACATGAAAATCAATTACAAACAATTAAAATATTTTGAAAGCTACAGTTTAAGTTGTACTGAGCAATGTGACTACTTGGATCAAACCATGGAAAATGGAATAGTACAAAATTACTAGAAAATGCACAAAAATAAATGGATTTTAAATACTTTAGAAATTATATTAATAATGCCATTTGAAAAAGTAGTGTTCAATATTTGTGATATTTGAAGAAATTGAAGTAATTCCAAAAAAAATTGTAAGTAAGTAGAACAGGATATTGTAACTTTCTTTGCAATGAGTTATTTGCTCTGAGGAAGTAAAAAGTATATTAACAAACCTAGAATCAGATTCTAAGAGGCGTAGAGGAGCTTTGGTCATCCAACAAACCATTGAAAATAGTAGCAATTAGAGAATATGCAGTATGGACTGCAGCACTGATAAGGGCAAGTGATGTTTTACTGGACTTGATTAATCAGATGGGCCAACAAAATTAATCATGAAATATTCTTTCTGCATTGGTCTGAATTTGGTTTACTGTGATCAAAGTTTTACTCTTTTTTTTTTTTTTTGCTTAGAAGCTGTCTCTGAAACCAAATAATACAGAGTAACATGTTTGTACAAATTACTACAAATTCCTTTATGTAGATTCAACTATGTAAATAAGAATCAATGTTAACAAAAGATTTTTTTATTACTCCATGTTTTTCTGCAAAAACAGCATAATATTTTTTTTTTTATGCTTTGCCTCTCAGTGTTTTCACTTAACTAGGAAACTGCATGGAAGAAGTAGCTTCAGTTTCTTCCCTCCTCTGGTTATAATGAAGGATAAAAAGTTAGCCACAGTGACTAATACATGTCTCTTTCTTCTCTTCTGCTCTCCTGCCAGATTGCCCTGTATTCATATTTTTTCATCAATACTAATGAACATAGGGGATTTAGTCAGTAAATGTTATAATGGATTGTTCTCCAGCACCGGTACTTTTATCCTTTTGAATCCAGAAGTTTATTTTGGGGGTGTACATAGTTGGAATATACATGGTGGGAAGTACTGACTTATAAAAGTAATAAACAATAATGACATGTGAAGATCTTCCCTACAGATGGATTTTCCCATTGTTTTCACCACTGATGTAGCAGGATTGTAAAAATCCCTGACTTCACCAATGCTATTTGTAGTGCTGAATTCTGAAAGCCATGTGAATGTGGGTAAAGACTGGGGAATGGCACTGGAAAACCGATGCACATTGGCAGCAACCGTCTCATCAGGATGTTTTTTTGCATGTCTTTTGAATGTGGAAGAATTTTACAATTTCTTTATTCTTCTTCACTGCATTATGTAGTAAAAGCTTTTCTCCTGAGTCCTTTCGTGGATTAAAGAATCATTAAGTCATGTAGTGAGCTTTTTGAATGATGGATAGATTTCTTCAAATGGTTGCCTGAAGTTAAACACAGAGGTCTACACCAGTGAAAATTAAGTACTTTCAGAATATAAATATCTGTCTCTTAACCAACTCTCACTAAAAGCCAGTTCACATACATTTTGATAACATTTTCTGTATGTGAATTTTAGCTGCATTATATGAATATAAACACATTTAATCTGAATTTTAAAAGTTATTAGAGGCTTTGAGAAATATGTTCTTGTGCAACTCTCAAACCTACTTGTCTCAAAATATATGGTACGCTTAATGGCTGAATGTGCAGTTAAAGTTTTGGTAATATTCCCATGATTTATAGAATTGTCATAGCTGCTCTACTAAGAGCCTCCCTGGATTACACATCTTGTTTTGTGATATGAAAAAAATAAATGTTTTGAATATGATTTGCATTTGGAAATGTTGGAATAATTACGATTAAGGTGTTGTATTTTTAAATTTCATCTCTATTCAGATTTTAAAATGGATGATTATACAAGAATTTGAAATTTAGTTACTAAGCTGCCTGAAATCAGAGTTATTACTACCATATTTTCTGTGTATTTCAATTGAAATTCCCAGTGCAAACACTGGCAATTGTCTTTACATAAAAATGTATCCAGTGAAGAATTGGGTAGCATACTTCAAGATTGGAGGCTAATGACAACTTTCTCCAGTTTTACCTGCAAAAATTACTCCTACGCAACACCACAAAGATTGTACCATCAGTAAGCTTTTAAATTAGATGTTTTCTATTTATGATATGATCGTTACTTTTCAAATGTACTGCAAATTAGCCTTCAGGAGCACTTAACAGATTTTATGTAAATATATAGGAATTTGAAAAATGGTTTAGATACATACTTAAGTTTTTCCCTCGTCAGCAAAAGGGTTTCAGATCCTTAGGGCGCTGTAAGAACAGCAGGATGTGAGTTATGGGCTAACTGTTGCATTTGAAAGTGACGACTGTGTTTGAGTTTTTTAAAATAGGAGTGGACTTCTAAAGTAAACAAAATAGAATGAATTGCATCAGTTGTTCCTCTGAGTTGAAAACTGCATTTCCAACTATGTGGAAATTTAACATAAAGCAAAGAAAATCACAGTACAGAATCCTATTATCACTACCAAAAGCCTGCTAGTTTCATGCTGTGTAGACTAGATCTTTGGCATTACACTTCCCAATTTCTTGCTAATTTCCATCTACAGCTTATGTTGAATAACTGAAATCAGAAGATATAATTTATATTTAATGTCTTTGAAGTTAGTATTAAAAAATATTAAAAGGATTGAAACAGTGTAAGTTGTACTAGTATTTAACAATAGGAAAAAACTTACTAAAGTGTAAATTTGGGGTTTTTTGCTCTGAATAATTTCTCCTTGTTAATTAATAATTCAACGTACTTTCTGTATTTTTCTTGTTTTCAAGTAATGTCTTATTCTTTTTATCCAATGGGCAAGGCCTTATTCTATGGCAGCATATCTCTGTTGCTCTGGAGTTATATAGAATATATTTGCATTACAAATACAATTTTTGCTGACTTTTTTTTTTTCTGAAACAGAAAAATGTGCAAATCATTATATGTGCCCTTTTCCCCCAAGTTAGTTGTAATGAGTGACCCACTGAAGTCTTTGCGGAGCAGAACAGAATTCCATGTAAATTGAAATGACAGAAGATACAAGCAAACTTTGAAGTTTTCTTTGTCCCGTGACTGAATTTTACTGCGTGACAAAGACATTCATGGATGATAATGGTAGTTAAAAGCAAGGAAAATTAAAATTTTTAAACGTACCTTCTGTGAATGCTCCCCGCTTGAAGCATAGGACAGACATCTGAATACACATTCTGTTCCTGATTCTTCCTTGCTGGCCACGTGTGAGGGCTGCTCTGAAAATATTGCGTCTGTATTCCATTATGTTGTCCTGTGATGACAGAAATAGATGTTGGTGGCATGGCAGTAGAGGCTGTACCTTCTCGCCAATATTTCCCTATGTATTTTTTATTATGTGACAGGTGGCAGCAGAGGGACAGTCTGACATGGAAGCGTGTGTGAAGTAAAGGTGTGGAACTGAATTCCTCTATGCGGAAAAAATGGCCCTCACCAACAGTTACTGACAAATTTGCAAATTGAGGCCCAGCTTATTCCTGTTCTATGTCACGATGTTGATAAGCTCCGTGCCTTAAATAGTATTTATAATGCTATTTTGTCTGTTGTAAATAGTCTATTTGGAAAATGGAAGATAGTACAAGATAAAGCCATCTTGGGCCAAAAAAAAAAAAGAAAAAAGAAAAAACTTTCTTCAGGCACTGGAATTAGGAACCTCTAAAACACTAGAAATAACTGAGGAAGTAGATGGCTTTTCAATAAACTATGTATGAAATCTGATTATTACTGTTGTTTGAACCAATGACCTAAAAGTTTGCACATCCCAACTCAGTTTCTCTTGTGATAGTGAATTTGTACTATTGCTGTTCCTGAACTGCTCACTTGCACTATGGTAGTGCTCAAATGCCTATCATCTGAACTGGTCTGTCTGGTACTGGCTACAGGACAAATGCAACTGTAGAGAGAAAATCTGGTTTGGGAGTAAACACTGAAATCCACATTTTCAGTACAGAGAAAAAAGGAAAAGTTTCTCTTATTCATCCAAATCTGTTACAAATTACTGAACATCAATTAACTATTAAATTTGAAACAACCATTTGATGCTAATTGTTTAGCTTTGAAGTTCCTACTCTTCTCTTACCGTATGCCTTCTAATTTCCTTTCACAGAAGCTTGTCTATCCACTAAAATATATCTAAGTGCTAATGTTAAATATATCTTCTGACTTGATGAACATTTTACATAATGCTTCTGATGACTACTTCTATATTATTTTTTTATTCTCTTTTCCAAAGTCCTGAAACCATGTTCTAGGTAAGCGTATCCTAATTGTAAGGACTGGTTTTCTCACTTTTTGTTATAAACTCTTGCCCAATTCTCCAAAGGGAGGAGAACTAGTGCCAATGTGACTTAGAAATAACGATGAACCTTCCTAGATCAGTATATATATATCTATATATTTTTAGCATAGCTGCACGTTTTCTTTGTAAATAGCAAGTTATGTTTATACCAGAAATATCCAAGGTAAAACAGTAAAAAAAAAAAAAATGTATAAACTGTACAGAGAACATACGGACCTGAGTCTCAATGATATTTGTGAAAATAAGAGGGAATACAAAATAGATGTGAATGGTTCAAAATCTAATCTGATATCATTTGTTTTAGTTGAAAATATTCTTCAAACTGTATGGCAAGTTTTGAAGTTTATTTGGAAACAAAGCAGAAAGTTTTGTGACATTCCGTTGATTTGGAAACAAATTCTAATTTTTGCTCTAAGATCTTGAGCACATAATGATTCAGAATTTGACTGGTCTATTTTTATTACAGCATAAGACATGTTAGAGTTCAGGCTTTTGATAGAAATACCTTGGAATGGACAAAAACACACTCCCCCATAGACATATCCTTAATTTTCTTTACTTTCAAGTTACTTCAACATGTTAGGTGTGTTAACTCCTATATCTGTGTCCTCTCTTTTTAAAGAATACATGGCAGAATAATCTGGAAAATTTGTGTTACTACTAGCCTGCAGTAGCCTCTAGTGGCCTGAGGCAACTGGTTGTATGTGAAATAAAAAGGCAGCTAGTATCCATGATCTTTCTTTTTTAGATATACGTTGGCTAAATATATATTCATATCTGCTGCATTTGAGATAATGTTTGATCTTCATCCATTGTAATGCAAGAGTAAAGAAAGTGTCATGTTTTCTTTCAGCAGAGCAGGAAAACAAGTCTGAACTCTGTTCAGATAGTTAGATATCCTGAAAAAAAATTTTGTCACTGGACTGTAAACTGAGAAATACTTAATAATTTAAATCAAGCTACAATCTTGTTTTGGAAACACAAAGAAACACAGAGCTTACTAGATTGCTTCTGCTTTTGAACTTGTGAAGGCTAATCCTTCCTTCATTTTTTCCCCTGATATGGATACAATATTATGTTTCTTAAGGAAATACTGATTAGAAGAAGTACAGCAGTTGACAAATTAATATATTTAGAGATGATAAACCAAGAATATCGGACACAATTTACTGAGTATCTTTATAACCTTGTTTAAAGAATGCATGTTTCTCATGTTGATATTATAGGACCATTCAGATATGTGTACATGTGAAAGCTGCTCCAGAAGTAATGCCTTTTATTTTATTAATTTGGCCTGTGATGTCAGTGGTGGATGTTTGTATATAGCAACAGAGGCTGAATATTCGCATCGATGTTCTGTTACATTTTGTTGCTGTGTGAATGATGGCAGCAGAGGGGCAGTCTAAAAGAATGATGTCTGACATGGAATTGTGTATGTCATCGAATTCCTCCATACAGAGAAAATGGCACCCATTAACATTTATTGATACTTGCCAAACATTTATGGAGACCAAACAGTGGATGTGAGCACAGTGGATATGGGTGGTGCATTACAGCAGTGACAGTGGATCACCTCCACCGGAGCAGTTTTTTTTACGAGCACAGCATGCAGGCTCTTGTTCTCTGCTGGCAAAAGTGACTAACTCATGGTGGTGACTATGATGAAAAATAGTGTTATGAAGAGGAGAATGTATTTTTTTTATTGTGTTCTTTTGTGTGTTGTAATTTCCATAGAAATAAATAAGAGGTATTTCTTTCAGATCATCTTACATACAAGATATTTTCATGCTGTATAGTGAAAAGACAAAAGCCATGTCCATCTCTCAGCTAATAAGGAACACAAGACAAATATAGTGAAAAGAGTATACAAGGCATAGCCATGTGTTGGTCAGCTTTCAAACTTGTGACATCTGTAATATCAGGATTCTTGTTGACCTAGAACTATACATTCAAGAAACCAGAAAGTGGCTGCTAGCTGGAGGACTCTCAATACTGGTCAAGGTCTAGAGAAGAATCTTTCTTGGTAAATTACTTTGGGACAAAGGAATCATTTTGTTTTTGGATTTCTGGAAATTGCTTTTTCCTTCCTATAGTTTGTTGAATTGAAAAGCAAGGCTTCTCTTCCTTAGGCTTAATTGCTATAATTTGAGTATTTCTGTCTTACCGCATTTCCATCCAATTCCTTTAAACAAATCAAGTGTGAAACCTGAGACTGTGCAACTCATTCTGCTAAGGTCTGAGATGCATCATTCATTGTTTTTATTAACATGATAAAGTCAAGCTTTCACTTGATTTTTTTTCTTCCCTTTCAATCAGGTCTATGTAGAGTCAGAAAAAACAGAGGTTTTTCTGCTCACTCACAATGCCCTCATTAAGAAACTACATTGACTTAGGCTCTACCTCTCTCCCTGATTTTATTGACTCTATAGAAATTTAGAGACTTATCTCTCAATTCATAAACAAAAAAAGGAACCTAAAGTAAAGTGTTACAAATGCTCTCTGCCTGTGTCAACTTTAGAGAAATGCAATATCAAGCTGTATTAAAACAAGTGACTCAAAGTCCTAAAAACAGTCAGTCACTCAGCAGGTCTTCACATTTTTATTTTATTTTTTTTTATTCATGGGCCATGATAAATATGCAAGTGCTTACAGGAAAATAATAATAATAATAAAAAGAAGAGTAGCAGGCATATGCAAGTGAAGGTCAAGAAGGGACTGTCCATTTTAACTGAAGTATGGACTCAAGTCTTTTCAGTTTCATTCAACTGAGAATGAAAATATTCCTTCATTGAGGAGAAGTACAGATCGCCTTTAATCACCTGATGAGAATCCATCAACATCAGTGTTAAGATGAAGAAACATACCAGTACAGTTACTAAAGAATAAACTATGCTGGAAGAGTTAACTGTATGGCCTTTCTGTTCCCAAGGAGAAATCACTGTCATCTTAAAATAATTACATCGGAATATTATCAATGTTTTAGTATAGCCTCTCCATTAAAAAATATCCTGAAAATTGTGTTAGGCACTTGATGCAGCAGACAAGATGTAAAAGTACTCTTGTTTGTAAGGAGTACTACGAATATGCTCAGTCTTGAAGCTTAGAAAAAAGCAGTCTGTTTACGTACTGTAGATGAAGCTTTTTCTTGCCTAATATCTGAAAACCTGTCTTTGCTCTTTTGTGTTCTGCTGCACTGTAGATACTAAGTCTTACTCGTTTGAGAGGGAAATCAAACTTAGTCTGATAGTTTAGAAACCAAGGTACAGTTCTTGTGATGTGTGTGTTACATACAAAACTATTAATGTAGGTCCACACCTCAGCGGAACTGCAGCTCCCAATTTGTAATCTTTCGTAAGTCTGGAATATACTAACAAAACAAACTTGTGTACACCTCAGAGCTCAGATTTTCAAGTTGTTCTGTTACTCATTAGCATTTTGTGAAGGAAAGGGCAAAGCAGTCTGGATAATATAAAACACACTTTGCCGCTGGAACTTTGCCCAGTGCTTCAATCAAATTCAGTCAAGCCTTTTGGCATTAAAAATAGTTCTGTTATTTTTTCTTTTCTCTCTCTCTCTCTCTCTTTTTTTTTCTTTTTTTAATATATAATATTTCTCATGTTTCCACAGAGCCAGAAAATAGAAGTGATGAAAATACTAGGATGGATAATTGCCTGATGACATACATTGCATTAAATTATTTTGACTTAAGAAGGCCTGAAAAGTGTGGTCCATAGATTTCCTTGGAATCAGATTTAACTCAGACTTGTCCTTGATAGAGAGTATGACTGGTTTAATTAGGAGAAAAATTCTATGCTCATAAGTGGAGGAAAATGCAGTATTTGTACTTCTGCTTTTTAAGGCAACTGCTGTTTTTCCAGAAGTAATGTTTTCAATTGAAGGCTCACAAAGCAAGCTTTAACTCTTCCACTTGCAGAAGAAATCTTTGAATATGTTATTACCTATCAGTAATAACCAATAGGTTTTTTAAATTGCTCAGAAATAACAACTGAAGAAAAATATCACCATTTTGAGACCTGAGTCAAATTTTTAATATTTTAAATGTTTGGGACTGGCGGAAGTAGGGAGAGGAATCTACATGGGGGATGGGATTAAGTACATCCCAAATATCCTCAGCCCTGAATGGCTAACGATTTCATCTAAATACATATTCGAGATCCCAAGCAGTGAAAGGATAATCATGTTGCAAAGGCACAACTCTATCCCATGTTTCATCAGCACTGATGAGTATGAGCTGCACTGTGCTGAGTGCCTGAGCTCTGGGCTCCTTCCTGGCTTGGGCAGGCACTGTGAATTGGGTAACACTGGTAATACTGGTTTTCTTACTGTGGCACTTTAATCCCACGAAGACTGCTCCTTTATTTTGTTATCTGTTGACTGACAATGGCATTTGAGTTACTTTAAATTCTCTCATTTGTATACTATTTCAGAAACAGCTTGAGGAGGGAAGAAGGAAGTTGCAGAATCTCCTATGTAGTAGTTAGGGTTATCGTGACTGAAACACCTCCTGTGTGTTTATTTACATGCGTTGAGTTTATATGTTGATTCAATTCCTACTATTCAGATATCAACATTATAGAAATTGTGATCATGACTGACAGCAGCTAATGTGCTTTGGTTTGTCAGTTGTTGAAAGAAAGTGGATGGTAATCAAATAGATTGGAAAATTTCATACTTAACTCTTTGCGTTTTCTTTAGATTTGTAGCAGACAAGATAACCCAATTTGCAGGTTTGTTCTATGCATAGGACTTTTTCAATGAAAGAATTTGACCAAGTGTAGGAATATGCTGATGTCTGACGGTCTGCATGACCTGAGATTTCTTTTATTTAATATCTCACTTTTTTTCCCTGCTCTTTTCGGAATCAATGCAAAAATCTCTCAGCTGTATTAAAACCATTCATGTATTTATTATTTCACAGCTTTTTTTTTTTTTTTTTGGTAGATTACTGTCATTACTTATTTTTCTATTCTTCTTATGCTGCAGAAATGTTAACCTCAGTAGCTTTAAAGATTATTCCAAATGTAAAGCTTTCGGTTTTAAATCCAATTTTAAACCTGAAAACAATGAACCCCCACTATGAAAGGATGTCTACTTTTCCAAACACCTTCTTCTCTCACATCTTTAAGGTAGCAAGTAGAGACAAGATTCACAGAACCTGTGTGGGGCTTGAATGACACACTGGTCTGTGCAGTCTCTCTGCACAGGTGTAAATCTTGACCAAAGTAACGAGAATGTATTCAAATTCCTTTGCAGTTAGGACAGAGAGTCATCTGGAATCTTCTCCTAGAGAAGGAAAATTGTATACGCAGCTAGTACATAGAGATAATTTTACTTTTAAAATGACAGTCACAGCTTACTTATTTGAGATAACAGATGCAGCACTGCCCTGCAGCAATGCCTTACTCTGCATATCATGTGATTGTTATATTAGGAATATGTCCTGCTTAAAAATAGGAATGTCTGCTGCACCAGTTTTGGTAGCAGAGAAGTAGAGGTCATGATTGATATTTTTAATTGAATATTTTTCATGCAATTTTCAGTTAGTTTCAATAAACCTACATGACTTGATCCCCCATATCATACCCCTGTAAGCAGTGAACATTAGCATATTTAAACAAAAAATCCTGATGAGTATTTGCACTGCACTGGCTCAGTAACACATTTGGAAACTGTCTGAAAGAGCAAGAGAGACTGTCTGAAAGGATGGCTGTGTTTTGGCAGATGTCGGTGTGTAAGCTGCCTCTAAAATTTCCGTGGATCTTTAGTGAAATGGAAGGTGCTAGTCTTACTATCCTGGCAAAACTGTAGTTGGGTAAATTGTCTCCTACATGTTTAAACTTTATTTTCAATAGGCCTCAGGAATTAATGTAAACTTAGCGATATAATTTTTATGAAAACAAGACTGACATTAGGAAATGTCCAATATTTTCGTAACATAAGTCTATTTCATTCTAAATAATCTTTATTCAGTTATTTGTCTAGTCCAAAAGCACACCTAGTATAAACTGAACTGGCACTGAAACAAAAATCACTGTTCAGATGTGACAAATGCTACGCACTGCTGATTTCAGAGCTACTTGTCTGCCACCAGCCACACTGCCAGTTGCAGGGCTTAGCACTGCATCCACTCTGCTGTTATTGACATACTTTTACTTCACTGAAGGTAAAGAGGCGTAGTGGAAATAGTCATTTTTCTACTCTCGTCCTTCTTAACCCTCAAAAAATAATGAAATCTCTTGTCCCATGTAAATAATTTCATTCTCTCACCCCATTTTAATCTACTGCTACTTCTAAGAAGTCAGTAGGAAGTTCTTTTGTGAACTGCAGACAGTACAGAATTATTTCCAAATTGGATTTAGTCTTATAACATATTGTTCTCAAAGAGACGTGTGACTTTATGTCAGGACTGAGACACCTATGCAGTTTAGCAGAGGGGCTAGGTCATTACTGCTACTATTAGAGAAAAAAAATTTAATAGTGAGAACTGATTTTAAGTTCAAACAGGGAAAAAAAGACATTCTATCTATTGTATTTTTAAGACTTAGTTGTTAATAATATGTAAATATTTCAGTACTACAATTGAACAGAAGAAAGTGGCAAGTTAAAGTAAAGCTAAGTAAAAGGCCACAGGAAAACCTAGCTTGTGCAGTCTGAACAACTTGGGTTCAGTACTAACAATGGTGAAGTAATCCAGCTGTTGAGGAGAGTGTTCTTTATGAGCTTCTTTCCTGTGGCATGGAGGTTGGAACTTGAGGATTCTTGAGGTCCCTTCCAATCTAAGCCATTCTGTATTCAATTCCTTAGCAGCACTCTAGCTCCCCAAGAACTTGCTAAAAAATAAGAAATGTTATGTGAATTAACTCATAATTGTGGGCAGTATTTCCTCTTTTTTTCAGAACCTTTGCTGTCATAAGCTCATTTTGTTTAGCCATCTGATTTTAACATGCTATCAATAACTACACTGAACGACAGGTTTGGGAAGTTATCAGTCACCTGATAAAATCAAAAGAATCCAGTAGTCCTAAAAAACAGAATTTCTGCCATAAAGAGAACATGATTTTCTTTCTATTTTCTTTCTTCTGCTGTCCTTCTAAAATTACCTCCCTTGCCCTAGTGAGCTACAGAAAAAAAACCAAAAGTTATAACTATTTGAAAAGGTACATATTTTGTGTTTTTTTTTTTTTTTCTGTTTCTCACACCTCATTTCAGTCAGGTTCAGGGTAATAAGTATGACTGAGTGCTAGCAATTGCTGGGAGAAGACACGGCCAGGTGGTCTGGTAGAGCTGCTCATGTGTGGTTTGTCTAACAACAATCAATTCAGTTGCAGGATGAGTAGTCCTAATTTCAGGATGAGAGATGAGGTGCATCAGCCCCAGCTTGGGGGCTGGGTTGAACAGCTCTTGTCTTCCAGGGAAACGGAGTAGAGGCAGCTAGTGCTGTTTATGTGAGAGGGCGTAGGAAGAATTTACACGGAGAAAGGCTCTGGAGAGGGTTGTTTCCACCTTCTGAGTGTGGTTCATACTGCCTTAGAACAGTTTGCTTTCTAGCAGCTGTTCTATAAATTCCATCTTTTTCCCCACTGACACTAAAGCTGTATAACAAGCATTACAAATGGATGAAATAAGGAATAATAATTTCAAACGCATTCTTTATTTCCAGCTGATTTTCTGTGATAATGGTACATAACATGCAGGTAAATTCACTCTGCTGGTGTTCTGGATTGGGTCTGAGAACTGGTAAAATCTTAACAAAATTTGAAGTAGGCAAACGGATATCACATTACTGAGGTGGACTTTCAGCCTTACCTGAACCTTTCAAGTTTTCAGACAGTTTTTTCTCTCTGAAATTTGTGCAGAACTATGTTTGGTTTTAGGCTAAAGCAGACATTAATGAAATAAAAAATGACCAGGGAACAACATCTAAGCATGTTTGAAGATGCAGAAACTGCCCCAAATCTTCTCTTGGGAACTTGCCACTGAGCTTTTGAAGTTTAATTTCAGGCCCTAATTTTCCTGCCTGCCTGTTCAAATCAAGCACCAGCCTTTTCACAGCTTCAGGAAAGTAAATAGGTTTGTGTGTGTCTGTTTACAGTCTTCACTTCTCCAGCAAATGGTAGCTTCAACAAATTGTTCTGTCACGGTTTTATGATTTTTATTATTGGTATTCCATATCATAACATCATGTAGCGCACTGGGAGTTAAAGAGTTAATGCTTCAGCTCCACGGATCATCAATAGTTCTGGGTACATCTGTCTCAGAAGAGAACTATGTACCCCAGAGGACTTTGCATTGCTTTGTGTTTTTTTGTTTTTGGCTCAGAGGGAAAGATGAAAATTGTTTGCGTGTCACAAGACATGGGCTCTTTCCTTTTAGATCAACCCAGCAGCGGGTGCTTGCTAGCTGTCTCGCCTTTAGCATTGAGTGTAAGGCCATTAGCGTAAGGTTTTTCAGGCACTCTCTCATTTTATTTGATTTATTAGCTTTAATTCCAATTATATTGTATTGTGTAATTTTGCATTCTGGTATCTTATTTAGTAAATTAGCTTTCTTTCTCAAATCGTTGCTACTGTTTTGTTTTAGGCCCATCTCCCTTTTCCTTTTCTACTTTCCCCCTTTTCCTTTCCCAGGGCGTGGGTCTGTGGGTCCCCCACCCCAGTTGTCACAGAACTGTGCCAAACCAGCCCCTAAACTGTTGACATGTTCCATCAAGAACAAAAGAAAGGCTGGTAATTATTTAAACGAAGTCTTCCCTTTTTCCCAGCAGTTAAAATTCTGGCATGCAGCAGTCACTGCTTAATAGAGGAAAGAATCCAACTCCTCTTTCCTGCCTCTGTGTGGTCTGTCAGATAGTTATCTTGAGAAATGTGCATAGCAACTTGCCATTCAGCCACTCCATGGACAACCATTTGGGAGGGATTAGATATTTCTAAACTGGAGAGACTCTCCTGCATTGCTTTTCCCCTCCCCTGTGACAAATCTACTTTCTAAATACACAAAACTGTTCGAAGCAGGCTAGCTGGGGAGGCTGCTTTGATGTCCTGCCATCACACTGAGCTGTGGAAAGCCTTCTTGTTGTCTTATGTAGGGAGCAGTTGAGAATATCAAAGGGAAGATGAGATGTTAAAATTTTATTGATGAATGTTTAATAGTCTGGGTTGTTAGCTGTCATGAGTAATGCAGCAAGAGGATTCATTCTGAATCTTGCTGTTTGCCATACAGTGCCTGAAAGTGATCAGTCTTTAAGGAGTACAAATCTTTTTTGTTTTTTTTTCCAGCAATTTATTTTCTGCAGCAAATTAAAAGAAATCTATCATAATACTTAGGAGAGAGTCAAGTGGGTGCATTAGGTTAATACACCAGTCTTACTCAGCTTGAGACCTCAGTTTGAATCAGGTTTACAGCAAAAAAGCACTGAATTTAGCACCATTTTCTGAAAGCCCACTAATGTGACAAGTTTGGCCACATCTCACTGGGCATAGGGTCACACATCTCAGGAGGTGCAACTTTATACCTCATAAAACATGAAGTATGTTAATTGAGTAGTGTGCAGAACCACTGGGCACAGTTCCAAGGACACAGCCATAAGATTGCTGAGGAGTCATCTGTTGCCCTCGTCTCCCTACATCATCAGGACAAAACCCACAAGCTCCCTAATACCTTCCAAAACACTAGAATTTTAAAATAAAAAGAAACATAAGCATTTTAAGACCACTATTCTCTCCCAGTTCCTTACTGAAAAACACTCAAAAAGTATCCTTAATACAGTACCTAACACATGCTTTCCCATGCTTTCCTTATATGGGAAATTCTAAGGAGCAGTGTGGGATGAATATCATGAAACTAAATCTTGTAACTAAATCCTTCTAGAGACACAGAGCGATCCAGGCACGTTCCTGGGACAACAGAAAGTACATGAGGACCAAGAGAAGGAGGGCAGAGGGAGGAGAGGTGAAATCATTGCGGGGGATCTTGTGTCTTCTGTATGTTTCTTTGCCCTGTCAAGTAATAGTTTGTGCCTGACGGGTCTGGGTGATGCTTGATAAGACTTCAGGAGACAAAATATTTTCTCATACTAAATGTGAGTCAAACTTTGGTTAAATCTGACGTCCAGCAGTTCACAGCTATTGTTCAAGGTGCTCCATTTACAAAGTTTTATATGCACAAATGCAATTGTGAGAAAAATGACAGATAAGACAGCCTTAGGTTCAGGCCTTCCGTGCATTTTGTTGAACTCTGCTGAACACAGAAAAGAGCTAGCATCTTCCTTAACGGCTGTGTCCTGTAGTGAGAAGTTTTTTGGATGACAAAAAAAGATAGTTATCCTTCATGATTCCTAATCAGTCCTTGATCAGAACTAATTCAGTGATATTTGACAGACTGAGAAGCATTTGTGTGCTGTGAATCCATAAATATGAGAAATGGAATAAGATACCACACTCACCTCTCCTATATTTCTAAGCAACCATCAGGTAGATAACAGGCTGTTTGCTACTGTCTGAGCTCATGACGAAAAGCTTTCCCATTCTTTGGTCACATTAGCAAACAGGTTAACCTTCTAAATACTGACGCTGTCACTATATATATATATTTTTTTAAAGATCATCTTTCTCTTTCAAGCATTCTAAAAAAGAGCATGAAACAAGTGATGTTTATGAGCTATTCCAGAAAACATGTCCTGTCCTACACACCCACTATGTCTGCTTTGCACATCTGTGCAAAAGCTGGAACTTTTTTTGGTGTAATCACCAAATCTTGTTTAAAATCAATCTACATAAACACATGGAATATTGTTATTACTAATAGTTACTGCTGACAAAAAGATGTTTTCTTAATAATGGTTTGCAAGTCTTTCCTCATGAAGTCAACCATTGCAAAGTTGCTCTCTGATTTTTGAGAAGACAAGTGGAAGTTAGAAAAAGAAGAAAAGCACATCTTCACCCTGAATGATCTCCTTAGGATCTTTCTCAAGCACAGTGAGGAGCATATAGCATACTTCTTGATGGAATAATTGAGCTTTTCCAAAACACGTCAGATAAGGATATTGAAAAATTTTTGTTTCAAGAATTACTTTAGCTTGAGAAATATTTCATATGTCTAATTTCACAAAAAATCTGTTAATCCTTCCCTTGAGTTGGATACCCTGTCTGAGTGTATCTCCATGATTGCCCAGCTCTATCCAAGACTAACTGTGGCAAATGCAATGCAGTGGCTCAGCAGTAGGGTAACCTGTAAGCGCTGTGTCAGTTTTTGTCACCGAAGCAAAGTTTTTCTTTTGTAGTGCCTCATTCCTATGACTCTTAAATCTGTTTTTACTTACTACCTGTTTTTTAATTTTTTGGTGTTTGAAGCTTAAAAGAATGCATGTGATTTTCCAGCTGCTTTCCAAATAATTTGAAAATAACATCTGCTGCATTTTCTTAAATGAGAGCAGGGCTGTTTGCTCATACCGTCTTGTGTGGATCATCTGGTGACTATTTTATCTTATTCTAACTTTCCTTAAACCTTAAAAAATATTCTTAGAACATTGTTGTTAGAACATATCAAGAATGTTCTTTTTCTCAACTGTCCAGTTGTGCCAGATTTGACAAGGAAATCCAAGGTAGGCAGGTACTGAACTTATCTCAAATTATGACTCCAGAGGCTTTTATGTTTTGTATTGGTTACCACACTCTTCACATGCTTTTTTTTGACTGTTGTATGTCACTGCAATCTTCTTTATAAGTACAAATATTTCTTATTTGTCAAGAACTTCAAAGCAATATACAAATAGGCAAATGCTTAGATCTCAGTCTTTTAGCTATCACATTCTGCTTAGGTTATTAACTGCAACAACTATGTATTAAATACCATGCAAGGTCATACAAAGTAAGTATGCTAACTTTGCTAGATGAAAACAACTCCCTTGCCAACTCATCCCAGAATAATCAGTTTTCTCTGGCACTGCTCTTGTTTTAATGGTAGTGGTTTTGGTCCTCCAAAGAGCCCTGTTTGTTGATGGTGTCAACCAAGAAACTGCTCATGAAAGAGCTACTGCAACTCAAAGAGCAACTACTGGCCCCTGCCTTGCTTGAGAATTGTTCTTTTACTTTTTGCGTTTTAACTCTGACGTGGAGTTTAAATTACTGGTTAAAGGAGTCCATTGGACAATGTTGCCCCTTATCATCTGATTGTCAGAACCTTTATTAAGAAGTGAGTGTTCCTGATGGCTCCATGGGAGTTACTGAAAATACTCAACCAATACTAAACAAGACTAGGTCAGGCCCACAATTCCATTACAAGAAAGCATTTCTCTCTTTCCACCAGATCACTCCCCAGTTCACAGAACTACAATTATGGCACAACTGGAAGAAAGTGGAATTCTGCTGTTGCCTGCTTTTTGTATACTGATACATACTAAGACTCCTGTTCAGCATTTAATTTGTAAGAAAAGGTGTAAACTTAGCAAAATTCGAAGACTTTTGCTTAACAGGATGATGCTTCTTATATCAAGGTTGCTCCAGTCTCATCCTCATCCCTTAGTAACACTACTCCTATAAGAAATTAGGCATAGAAGTATTTTTAAGATTAGGTTATATAATCCTCTCATTGCAGGCAACCCACCCAATGGACAAAGTAGAAAAGGGTGTCATAGAAAAAAATTAATAGAGGAAAAGTAGTGTTTATCCATTTGTTTTCTTGGTTTGCTTCTAAAAGGCTGTATTTCTCTATTATAAAACAACAATGTCCTTTAGTTAGGTAGGAGTACTGTTTAAACCTTTTTGTTTTTACTACATGTATATGCTGAGCAAATTTTAACTGCATGTATGCCAATGCTTTTGAGCAGTTTCTCAGTTTAATGAAATGGTTTATATGAATCTCTAGAGCAAAGACTGATAACATTTTAGAAGCATGGGTGAACCTTGATACTGACTAGAAAAGAAGTTAAAATATGTAAAAGGAAAAGCAAAGATGTGCCAGTTAGTGGAAGAATTTTCAACACCTTGTCCAAGTGCATGTCTACAAATACAGCATGCAAAGAGGACCAACCTCAGGAGCTGCTGTGTTATGACATAGCACGCATCTAAATTACTGTGCCTGAAGTCTATACCACCTTAAGGAAGGGCAGTTTTATCAGCTAGTGTGAAGACTTTCCACTGCTGTCAATGAAAATATAGCTGGTTTTACCAAGTTCAGATTTCCTAGGACATCTTAAAGGGTGATCAAATACCTGTTCAATGAGCATCATCTTGTCTTATAATGTTTGTCCAGCCTCCCTGACACACATCCACAGCCCAGCTGGCTCTGGCCCTAGATTTGTAGCAGGTGTGGTCTGGGTCTCATAACTACTCAAATTCATTTAGTAATTGCATGTATATTAAAAAATTAAATTAAATTAAATTAAAGAAATAAATAAATAAGGAAGAGAAATGCCTGTGTTTTGAAGTAAGGGATTCTGCTGACACTATGGATTCTGAAAGCACAATGTGTTCGATGAAAGTACTTGAACCTTGAAATAGAAATATAGACCTCTTAATTAATCTCTCTGCTATTCTATAAAGTGCAAGGAAAACTAATACAGAGAATTTCCCTGCTAATTACAAATGGTATATGTGTGTGTTTGAGTGTGTGATGGGGAGGAAAATGTTGGACCAGGTCAACACAATATTACACTTCCTACATAATTATGTAGGAGGGGTAGGTTTATTAGGCTGCAGCAAGCCATTATTTGTGTGAGTGGAATCTCCATTGGAAAACTACCTTTTAACATTGCTCTTTTTATAGCTGTACTGGAATATCTGGACTAAATCCATTCTTTAATGAATATATATATAGCCCTGCTCAGAACATTGAAATTGCTTCCTTTTAAGGTAGTACTATTAAGACTAGGAAAAATAACTAAAGGTATTATCTCCTCTGGTGTTTCAGTCGGCATTTCCAGGCACTGCTTACATTCTTTCCTTTCATGTTGCTTAGCTGAATCTTGCAGTGTAAAACGGGCAATTTCTTGTTGCCCTTAAGCCACT
Organism: Oreortyx pictus; assembly: GCA_036925125.1. Lineage (NCBI taxonomy): Eukaryota > Metazoa > Chordata > Aves > Galliformes > Odontophoridae > Oreortyx > Oreortyx pictus. The sequence continues at coordinate 13,374,958 of JAUPFR010000008.1, read as the reverse complement.
CCTCATGTTATCCAAGGCGAGAGGGGCAGGTCAGTGAAAGAGGTCCCCTGGCTGCCTCTTGTTTGTGGATCATCATTTAATCTTAATGGTCACAGTGACAGTGTCTAGGAGTCTCTGCTAGTGATTGTTCTCTGAGCTGCAGTACCCTTGCAAATTCACATTTCATACTTCCAGGACATCTACACGGAATAAATCCTATCTGCATAACACAGTTAGTGAAGCCTTTCCATGTCTGAATTCTTTAAGAGCCTTCAGCAAGGCACTTCTAGCATTCACCTCTGCTTCTCTCACCTGCCTAATACATGCTTTGTGACATATAAAAGCTCCTGCCCACTCCCTTCCTTCATTTTTTACACTGATTTCACCTCCCAGAAAGGGCACTCAACAGACGTTTTTTCAGGAACATATGGGTGACCTGTACCATTGTCACAATCCATTCTCTCCCTGCTTGATGACTTTCATGACCCTGCTGCAGTCAACCCAGACCTTCTTGGCAGTTTCTGAAAGGAAGTGATTTACTGAAAAGATGTGACAATATAGGCATCAATTACCATAACAAAGGCTGCATCAAGTAAAACCACTTTGCCCTGTGCCATGAGTCTGAGTGACAGATGATGATGTAGTTTAGACTGAAACACAGAGGTCCCTTAACCTGCCTGCTTTTGTGTAACCAGTATTTGGTTTAAATCCAAATCCTGTTTCTAATCTTTCCTTTTTTAAAAACAGAATGACCCAGAAAATTTTCTGGCATCCTCCTTTTGCTGCTTATTTACTACCAAGGTTGTTCTGAGAAAGTGGAAGTGGTTTTATCATAGGAAAATGTTACTAAGAGAAGATATGGCAAAGGACCTTTACTGAGGACATCCAACTTACAGCAGCCAGCCTCAGACTCAAGGAAGCACTGGCCACCCTTCTGCAGGGGATGACAGTCATTAAATGGGCCCGACTGACTACTGGATAAACATACTGCCAAATAACAACTCCTTTTTGGATGTGGTCTGTGGCCTTCCTTGGGAGGAAAGATGGATTACAGACACTATATAAAATGGGGATGGGCCAGACGATATTTCTTTGGGCTGGTGGACATCCTTCTGTTGCAGGAGGCTAACAGCCACAACAGTCTGCTAGGTGTTTAGATATTCTCTTCCTGAGAAATATCAGGGTCGAAAGACAGGATAACCTGTCCTCTTTTGGTATCAGGGTGTCACTATGCCTTTTATAGCATCTAAAGGCACAGCTGGGACACAGCTTGTCAGAGTTAGTACATTTTTAGTGCATTGGGGCCTATAGGACTGGATGGAGTCCTGGCCAGGATACTGAAAGTTGTAAGAGCTATAGAACTGCTCTGACAGTATATACCCTGGATATTAACAGAGGAGAAACTCAATATCCTTTTCTCTTTTGGCAAATTTGTGTCTACCCTTCTTCCCCGTCTTCTCATCAGTAGTTTTTTTTTTTTTTTTTTTCACAAATGACATTTCACAATCTTGGAATGCATCTTACTTTTCCTTCTTTTATCAGAATGTCTCATAGTTACAAATTCTGTGATCTGTACATTCCTCAGGATAACAGTATTAAACAATCTAGGAAGAAAATGCAAGTTAATGTAATCTGCCTGTGAATGGAATATTGGCATAACGGGACATGTTGGATCTTGCTTTCTTCTGCCCCACAGGGAAGAGACTGAATTAATTCATCATTTTGCTTAAGCATGGAAGAGGCCGTCACTAAAAAAGCTTAGAGGAGAGAGAATTAGAATGATAGAGCAAAATTATTTAAATCATTTGGGTTCATCTTCATAAAAAAGAGGTGAAATTTCTTTTCATTGGTCTTCAGAGTGCGTGGATTTCATGCATGATTCCTCATTGACTTGTCTGGCACACATAATTAAAAACTTGTGGGTTTTCTTTTTTTCTTTTTTTTTTTTATAATGTGCTCTATACAACTCAAGGAATGTTTTATAGAGAAATTTTTGCAATGTTTTGGTATTTTCCTTTTGTCATGTGTTTCCCTGTTTCCCTCCGAGAAAGCAACAACTATTTAAATAAATAAATACACATCAGAGTAAGTTGGTCTCCAAAGCAGCAATGCCAGCTGTTGCTGACCTAACAAAGGGATCTACCAGAATCAAGAAGCAGAAGTGATAAAGAAGTAATACCTGGCATTCAGCTTGAAAAAAAAAAAAAAAAAAAAGGAGTTGAAAGAATGAATAAATGGCAATGGAAGGAGTGAAGCCAGGCTTTTTCAAGCAGGCAGTCTATGAAGCCAGTCAGAGGAGGTAGACTTTGTCCTGTAGTAGGGCTCAGAGATATCTACTCTTCTAGTCTTCTACTGAAATAAAGTGACAGTTACTGTTCTGTGACATTGTTTTATCAGCCACTAAACTGGGACAGAGAAAAAAATGGGTTAGTTATGCAGATGACATAGCTACACAGAGGTTGGCATAAAAGATGCTTCTTTTGTGGGATATAATGTCAGAATCAATAATTGAACATCAGATCTTGAACCTGGATTAGAGGTGGCATCTGCCTTTCATTTTGTGCCACCACAAATCTTCCTCAGAAACTACACTGTCCTAAACAGGTCTCTGAAAAGGGATTCTCAATACTGGGACTTGATTGTACACATAAGCACAACTGTGAATAGATGCCCCAGTGTCCCTCCAAAATTGGACTGGGGTATAGCCAGCTCTCCAGCTCACTGTCTGCCTCACTTGCCTTCCTAATAGTCAAAGATGAGCCAGTAACAACTGTATGCCTGTATCAAAGGGTTAAGTATGATTAACTAGCACATAAGGTTACATTAAATATAAGGTTCATTATGTGGGGGAAAAGAAAATCATTCTCAAATTTGAAAGGCTGATGAGAAGAAGGCCTACTTCTTCATCAAGGATCAGGAAGATGTTTCAAGCTTAATGCAGTACCCATCAATCATCAGATGACTCTTTTGCTACCTTGGCAAGAGTTGATATCTAAGTGGTATACAGAGTCAAGCCAGGCAGGGACAACAACTGGGAGGAGAATTAAAACTCCTCCCCATCTGAGTTAAAGTATAAGAAACTGCGTAGTGAAGGTCGGTGAGTAGGGAAAAAGAAGCCTTGGATCTGGATGGTGCCTCACACAGGCTGTGATTAAGCCTGCAGATGCTCACCCAAGAGTTTCTTGTCATTGTACCCTGAGGCACAGGTACCTGTCTTGAAAGCACCATTTAGGAAATATCAATTGGATGTTACGGTTGACAGAAAAGTATTTAGGTTTTCATCTCAGTGTGGGTGGATCTACTGTGAGGTGGTTTTTTTTTTTTGCTTTTCTGTAATATGTGTTGTCATCCAAGTATTTCTATTATTTTAGGGTAAGACTAGTCTTTACCTTTCCCTAAATCTGACTTGTAGCACTACAAATTCAGGGTAAGAGGTAAAAAACAACAAAGCATTAAGGTCTTGGTCTCCAATCTATCATTGTCAGTGGGAATCTTTCTCCTCATGTAAAATGATTTTGGGATCAGGCCCTAAGCTGTTATGTCTTTGTATACAAACATGTTTCTGTGTCTGTGTGAATATGTGCTGACGTGTGGACGCATATAATGTTTTGTGTATGCATGTATATATGTGTATATTTACATACACGTTCTCAAAAACACAAATATATATTTAAGACTTACTGTTCTGGAAAATCTAGTGAATAATGTAAATGATTAAAACAGATGCCTCGCAGAAAATATTGTTCAGACCTCCTCATTTAAATTCAGCCTCTTATTCACACTTGGTAATACACTCTGCCGTATGAATTATGGATTCCTGTTTTTATCTCATACTACACATGAATGTTTGATAAAGATTGCTTCCAATATTATATTTTGACAGAATGCTCATCTGAAATTCAGTCAGAAATGCTTTCCAGTAATTATGCATTGACTTAGCACTAAAAAAAAAAAAGGAAAAAAAAAGCCAAATAATATTATCATTATTGTTTTTTTTCCTGAATATTTGTGCTAAGACTAAGAGACTGACAGGATTTGAAGACAAAATTCCTTATTTATACTCCATCCAAATGGAGCCAAGGCAGTTACAGTATGTTTTTCACAGTGCTCTGCAAATGCTTCTGCCTCACTGCTTTTTTTGTGAGGAAAAAGGGTGCTTTTATGCTAAATTATTCGTAATGCCTTTGTGAAGTAGATTAATATCCAGAAGGGATCTGGATTCACACTGGAGAAATATCAAACAATATATGATTTACCTTCTTGGGGAATCAGGATAGACTTATTATAATGTTCCTAGGGAAAGAATAAAAAAGATATGCTGGTGTCCATAATAATTTTTGTATTTATTTTCTTTTGCTGTTTGTGAAATTGCAGCTTCTGAGGAAAGAGCCTACAAGAGAAAAAAATGCATTTTTTTCTTATAGTGGGAAACCTACGTCATGACCTATAATACCACCCAATTTTCCCCTTCTTTTGTGCTGGGTTATCTTCAATTTTACCAGACTGTGCTGGGGTCAGATGTCCAGAAAGGAATGTTTCTGGCTTCATTCACAAGGAGTGTACCATTCGCAGCTTGGAGCAGCAGCTGCAAAGAACCAAACAAAGCATGTGTCTGAGGGAAGGAACATTACCACAGATTACCTCAAGTCTAATTTCATGAACCCCCTGTCATGAGCTGACGTGCACAAGTATGTGGCATGTGTTTCCCACATAGCTGCATCTGGGAGGAATCTAGTGCTCTCCAAGAGCCAACCACAGTGCAATAAATGGGGAAAATGAAAGATTTGCTTTAAAAGGACAAGCCCCATCTCAATCAAAATGGTGGCCTAGATTCACCCACTGAATCCAGCAAGCTTAGAATTACTCCTCGGTTGAAGTAGTGAGTTTTTCTTTCCTTCAGAATTGAGTTAGCAGAGACTGAGGAACCACTCAAGTTCAGTTACTAATGTGAATTTTCTGTACAGGAAGCATTGTAATCAAGTGTGCAGTAACTCATCTTCTTGACTGCACATTAACCTTAGTTGGGGAAACATGGAAAATAGCCTATATTTGTCAACACAGACACTTTAATTCTCTCAATCTGTGATGCAAAGAAAACCAAAAACACTGTATGTTTTAAAAACTAGAGAAATTGCAAACTAATACAGAAAGGCTACCTTTCCCCTCTAAAAGATAAGCAGAAATAGCTGAATCATTTTTTGCCTTTATATCTGCTACTCCAAAACCTTCCTGCTGCACATTTAGCTGGAGAGAAGCTTGTACTCCTGTATGGAAACTGTTGAATCATGGCCTGAACCACTGATTGATCACCTGAGGCGAGCACTGAGTCAGCTGCAGGAGCACAGGTGAAGGTAATGTACCTGTGTGACTGGAAGAGGTGAAGTTCCCTCTCCAGTGGAATCTTTGGCAAGCCTCAAACACCTGAGAAGGTGAGCCACTCTTTATTTACTAGCTGTTTGTGTACCATCCATATAAGCCTAATGAAAATATATCATCCTCTGCCCTATTTTTTCTGAGTACCGTTCTTTGGGGTTATTCACCCTACAACTCCAGAGCATACAGTCAGCTGTGAGGCAATCAAACTATTTGTCTTTGCAGAAAGACCCTGTTTCCTTTTCCAAGTGTGAATCCTATTTCTTTATTTCTGCTCACCTGCACATTCTTCTAGTCTTACTTGAAATCCTTTCATGATTGTATTGAAGACTCAAAATGCAGTGCTAAGAAAAGACCTGATCTCTAGTGGAGGCCAATGGCATTCTGGCTTGTATAAGAAATCATGTTGCCAGCAGGAGCAGTAAGGTGATCTTCCCCCTGTGCTCAGCTATGGGGAGGCTGCACCTTAAGTACTGTGTTCAGTTTTGAGCCCCCTGCTACTAGTAGGGCACTGAAGCCCTGGAGCATGTCCAGAGAATGACAATGAAGCTGTGAAGTGTCTGGAATACTAGTCTGATGAGGAGCAGCTGATGGAACTGGGATTGTTCAGTCTGGAGAAGAAGAGGCTCAGAGGAAATCTTGTTGCCTTCTACAGCTCCCTGAAAGGAGATTGTGGCAAATTGGGGGTCAGTCTCTTTTCCCAGGTAACAGCAATAAGACGAGAGGGAACAGTTTCAAGCTGAGCCAGGTTGGAAAGTTAGGAAAACTTTATTTTCAGGAAGAGAGGTTAGGCACTGCAACAGGCTGCCCTGGAAAGTGGTGGAATCACCACTGCCAACAGTGTTTAATCAAAAAGTAGATGTAATACTTAGGGATATGGTTTAGTGGGCAATATTGGTGGTAGGTGGACAGTTGGACTGGATGATCTTAAGGGTTTTTTCCAACCTTAATGATTCTAAGGTTCTGTGGATAGCAGCTTAATAACCCAAACAACTTTTCTAAAGAAGACAGAGGAGAGCATGAGTGCTCTATTTCTTCTTTAGTACTTGGTAGCATTCAGTATGCATATCTGTATGTAGTGGAAATGCTAAGTCGTGGCTTGAAACAGTGATTAAGCAGCTGGTAGAAAGACGAGGCCAACCCAGGGAGGCTCAAGTGCATGCAATGCACTTGAGTGACTGGATGGGGTGTGGCCAGGATCTACCCCTTCCAAGACCTCATTTAAGGGTTGGCAGTGGAGGTGAGGGTATTTCCCTGGAGATGCCTGCGTACCTGAGATTTTTCAAAGGTAATAAGCTTCTTCCCTTATTTCTGTGCTTGTGGCTGTTGCATTTGAGCAAATCCTTACTTGCTCCAGCATGGGATCTTGCTATGTGCATGTTGTGCTTTCCATTGTATTGCACTGTAAGATAAAAAAGATGATACTTGTGCCCCTGTTTTATATGTGTCAGACTGTGCAACTGTGATTCCACAAAGAATGAAAAATTTCAGTCATTTCCACTTTTTGTATCACATTTCTTTCACAACTGCTGCCATGTTTTCCAAAAGTTTATCAATTTAGATTGCATCATAATGTGTTATTTTTAAATTAAAGCTTGCAAGTAACTAACAGAGAGTCATAAGACTTTGATTTTAACAATTTTAATTTGTCAGTTATGGTTTTTATGGGCATTTCTGTTTATTTTGAATTAACTTGTCTGGGGCTTTCTTAACTGTACATCTTCCACAGTAGAGAGGGAGTGTTTTTCTACATTGTGATGAAGTGTGAAAGATTATCCTAAATGTAAGTGGTATACATTTTATAATTGATAAGGCTGCCTTCTTTAAAAAGAAGAGAAAACCACTTCTGTCTGTAAATTTATTAGCTGGCATATCTTTGTCTTACCCTCTAATACTTTTGCCTTGAATCCTTTCTATGCCACTAAAAGACCTCATTCAAATCCAGCTGCTTTAACACCCATTTTCTCTTCCTTGTCTTGTCTTTATACATGTGGAATCCTGGCTGCAAAGCTCCTTCAGAACCAGTGGAGTTGCAAAGCTAGTGTGATTACTTTTCCTTCCGCAGCTGCTGTGGTGGGAAGTTTAGAAATATCCAAGGTGAAGATGAGTGCTTTATGTGATGCAGTAGCCCTAACAATGTTCTAGATGTGATTATTGTATAATATGCTTAACTCTTTTTTGTACAGCATTTTAGTGTAAACTCCATTATGAAAGACATTAACGCTTTTCTACATAACAATATGATAATAGGATTTCTGCCTGAGCTTTCCATAGGCATGTCCTTCAGGGAGTGCCACAAGTAACATAAGGTTAGCAGATCTGTCTGTGAGCATGCATGTGTCTATCCATCTGTTTATTAAATGCTTCTCATCAGATTCTCTAGCTAAGGGAATTATTCTGCCCCATATGGCCATTGCTATGACATATTTCAAGACAAAATTCTACATATTTAAAGTGTCGAGTCCTTTAAAAAAGGAGTCTTATCACCACTTTTGGATATCCGTGGATAAATGAACAGATGCCATCAGTATCTCTTAGGAAATAATTAAGATGTGAAAATAGTTATTGAAGTCAGTACTTTAACCTTGCAGCCTACGGAATTGCTTGTGTCTACAGTTCAGGCATGATCTACCCTAGTGGTCTTACGGGAAGACTTCATACTACGTAGCTATTATGTTTGTTAAATACGTTATTGGTGTTAATCAGGTGTTTGCTATCAAATCAAAACATCCTACAGTGCGACAAGCGGTGCCTAGCATGACAACAGGGTAAGGTCAGTGATTACTTCTAGCTGTGTATTTTAATATACGACCTGAGTGTACTGAGAAACAGAGTTCATAGGGAGTAGAAAAGGACCAGGCCTTATTTCCAGGTGTGTTTTGCTTTGTTTTTAGTTGCATCCCTCTGTATTTTCATCTTTTTGTTTTGGAAATGAGTTAAGTATTTCTTGTATCAGACCATGTCCTCAGATGGAATCTATCTACACTGTTCCAGATGGGAGTAAAATGGAATTAGGGAATTTTACATCAGAATGAATCATGCCACACAGCAGTAATTTATCCTCTATATTTTTTTTTTGCATCAGTAACTGTAAGAAATCATTACTGGTTCCTCTTCTACTGCATATTTGTACTGTGGTTAAAGATGAGTTACTGCACAGTTTGGGTTAATGGAGGCATATTCCCCTGGGACATAAGTACATACTAGCTATAAGATGGGGATGGGTACTTTATTATGGTCTGTGACTGATTTCAATGCTGCTTTATCATCTGCCAGCATGCACACACAAACTAATAAGCTATTCACTGCTTTTTGCCCTTGAGGGCAGTTTTCAATAAGGAAAGTCATTGATTTTTGTGCAGATCATAAGACATTCCCTGTATCTTTCTATCCTCAGTGGTGCATTCTGTAGGGGAAACCAGTCATTTTGGTTACATGTGTGTACATGTGCATATGCTAGCCAGTAATAATGTGTCTTAGATGCTCAGATATTTATTTTATCACCATTAGAAGAACAATTTCTGTTAATCTTTTCCAAAATCTTCTCTGCATAATTTTTATTTAAAATGTTTTTGTATAACGTCTCAGCACTCTATGATGCAGAGAATAAATACTCTTCTATTTTTTCATTGTTGTTTTGGCTTTTTCAGTTTTTCCTTTTTGTTCTTACTTGTTACTCCTTTTTTCTGTAACTTTTCTTTTTTACTTTTCACTTCTCTACCTTTCAGTTCATTTCCTTCCAGCAGCATGCTTCTAGTGTATACATCAGCAGGTAGCCATCGTTGCCACTCTGTCACATTGCCCTGGCAGGTAACTTGGAGACTAAATTGCAATAATATGTACAGTTGTAGCCAGTACTTTTTAGATTCCTTGTATTTCTTTTAGACCTGAGAGTGTTTCTGTTGTGGCATTCTGTGGTTCTTCCTTCAATTTTTTTTCTGTTTTATAGCCAAAGTGTACTTTAAACTTTGCAACTTAGCTCACCGTATCTAAGATATAAAAGACAAAAGATGTATTTTTGTGGCTTTAATCATTGTCACTGTCTTCTGCTCTTCTTCTGATACTATACTTTAAGTTTACTAATCTAAAGCTGACAAGACCCAAAGAAGCAGATGTTAGCCAGTATCAAGAAGAATAATTCAGAGTTTAGAGGGGGCATGCTGATGTGCTCCAGCTGAGGATCTAGGTATCTTGAAGATATTTCCTGCTTCGTTTACTCTTCTGTTCAGAAAGCTATCCTTGGAAAAATAGGTGGTGTACCAGCTAGCCTCACCTTCCTGGCTCCTTCCTAGCTTCCTCACCTTACTTACCTCCATCCTATCCCCTCTTCACCTACCTGGCAGAAGTGGCAGAGGGAGGAGTTACTCAGTACCCAGTGTCCTTGTAATGCTTGAGGCACTGAGAGCATCCTGGTCTGTCTGGAAAAGTGGCCTGTAATGGCCAGAAGCATCTTCAATTTGTCTGAAATCCTGGAGACAATTTCTTCTGGGCCACTTTGGCACAGAACGTATGCTGACCTAGAGAATTTTTTTTCATTGGAGTAAAGCAGTTTTTAACAACTATATCTATAGCAAAGCTAACTTTAAACATGGCAATTTAAATTTTTTAAGACTGCAGGTAAGGACTCTCAATTTTTTTTTTTTTTTTTTTTTCCCTCAAGAAAAAACGATTTCATTTCTGATCAGAATACTGAAGTGAAATAAGCAAGATGCTCAGGTAGCCCTCATTCAGAGCTTTCTGTAATTCCCTTAGAGCATTTCTTGAAAAGCCTTGAAATTATACCTTTGGCTTAGAAGGTCCACAGTAGAAAAAATTTTGATCAGCATAACTGCAGAAAGCATGCTGCCATTTATTTTTCAGTGATCTCTAAGCATTAATTAATTAGTTTGTTGAATTATATTTCATGATATACGCAACCTTGCTTGTAATTGAAAGTGTACGTGTAGTCTATAATAAAAGCTACAACTTCAATTGATGAGTATCTTTTCCAAGATAACACTGTGCATTCACACAAATCAACTCCATCTATTTGTTGGGCGTGCTGCAGTCTTTGATCCCTGTTTTCCCATAAAGAGGATTGGGTCTTTTTAAGTGTTAGAATGAAGGATTTGAAAGATTACAATTTATACGTTACAAAAATAACTTCTTTCAGCGGAGGGAAAGTTGTTCTAAAGTATAGCAAGTACATGTATGTTTAAAGAAGTGCATGTGGTGCCATGAGGTTATAAAATACAGTTCTGGTTATTGCAATGCAAGTTCACAATGTAAATTTTATCTAAGGGTCTGTCTGTGAGACTCTCCTACTGTGTTATATTGTGTCGTCAAATGATCATCTCTGATCTCAACGATGTATGAGTTTTGTAGTTTTAGCATGGAAAACTTGATGTTCTGTTTATTCAAGGTTAGAGGGAAAGAATACCTGTTTGGATAGGAATGAGATGAGAGATATTTGTGATGGTGGTGTTGAGAAAGAAGGGGGAAAATTCAGAACTATCCAAGCTCATAAGTTGTCAGTTGAAATCTGCTTCTCCAAAGTTAATATTGAAGGATCGGTACTTTTTTTCCATCCAGAAAAAGTACCTTGCATCCTTCAAAAGACAAATTTGCCTTATTTTCTTATTTTGTCTAGGCTTAATAAAAATGTATATTTTTAGCCATGTTATCAATTAGTATCTACTCAATGGATCTAGGGGTAAAAAGCATTGGAAATTTGTACATTTGGTCCTCCAGCTAGGACACATGTTCAGTTTCCCTTTCTGCTGTTCACACATGTAACAAGGTACAAAGGACTCTGTTTAAGTTCTCCTCGTTTCCATGGGGGTGTGTCACTCTGCTCTGGAGTGGGGAAAAATGAAGAATCATATTTGTTTTTTCTTTAATCAGTTGCTACAACACAAGTATTACTCTTCAGGAATATTTCTAATTGAGCTGACAAGTCAAATAAACACATCCTAATGCACATGCCCTGCTGTTAGGGAAGTGCAATGCAGAGACCACAGATGTCAGTGTCCTTTCTTCCATGGCTGAGTGAAAATGTAGTGGTTGAGAAATTATCTACTCAAATATACAAATATATTATTTGACAAAGGTTGATCACTATTGATCTTGCCTTCTATAAATAAGCAACATCAGTTAGAACCTGATAAACAAAATTTTTTTTTATGTAGATAGAGCAGGCCTTCGCTGTTATGACAGCATACTTCCCAGTGAAGAGTATCAGCATGTAGTTATTATTTCCTGCACTCTGTATGTATTTTTGTGTCAGCTTGGAGTTGTGGGAGGGTGAGCAAGCTTTAAGGAAATCCTGGTGGTGAAATGTCTGGCCGCGTGGTCAGCCATATACCAAGCAAGGAAATGGCTGCAGCTAACTCTCTTACTGCTTGTAGTCCAGATGAAGCAGTGGCTCAAGATGGAGGACCCTGTTCTCACTGATAACAGAATGCAACATATTTCTTCCTTCCATTTTGGAGCAAACTGGGTGTCAGGGAGTAGCAGCAAGCTTGTCACAAGGATTTAATCCTCCCAAGGTGTATCTTATATGCAGTCCCTTGCTCAGGATGTTTTGTGAGCAAAAAGCTCACCCCTGCTAGATAAGCTCTTTTGACTGAAATTGCTATCAGCTTCCAAGGACTACAGAAAAGGCATTTGGATTTAGCTGGAGAAAGATTGCATTTTATTCTTTTTTTTTTTTTTTTTTTCCTCCCCTTCCCCTTCAAACAGCAACCAAGTACTGAGTGCAGTGGGTTGAACTTCAGTGAGGATAAAACTGCTGGAGAAAATGGTCTCACCTGAACCATTTGCCATCAGTGAGCTTTTGGATCTCAGAGAAGCCTGTTCCCTGCAGGTTGCAAAAGATGAAGGCTAACTCCTTTAAGGATTACTCTCTTATCAGGCTTCTGATGTCTGAGCCTGGAAAATGTGATCTGTGACCAGTGGAAAAGTGGCAGAAGATTTTCATGGAAGTTCCAGAACTGTCATAGCTGCAGACTGTAATTGCTCTGTAATTGAGTGCCCTAATGTTGACTGACTTTGAACTGAACTACCTGTTCTCTTATAGGGTAAAAAATCAGTTGACTTTGTTAATTTAATATCAGGTAGAATAGTTTGAACTGGGAAATATTTTTTTTTTTCTGAAATCTGCTTTGCATTTAATAAAATGAATGGTTTGGCAAAATTTTTAACATTCCTCATCCTCTCAACTCCATGAAGGATTAGACTGTGCTGCTACTGATATGCAGTTTTCACAGGCATCAGATCTCTTGCACAGTAATGTTGATTTCTTAGTAGAAAATTGTAACTTACTCATAAGGTGTGTGTGAGGGTTTCTTTAATCATTATTTTGGAAATATTAATGTAATGCAATTGTGAAGTCAAAATTCTTTTTAGGATTCAGTGGAGGTGCTTTATAGGGAGACTGTAAGACTTACAGAAGTTTGATGTTTAGGTATTGCATGTTATAAGGTAGAATTGCTTCCTTGACTTCAGAAAAGAAATGCTGATTTGCTGCGGATAAGGAGCTGGCTTCAGAATGGGAATATACATGGTTTATCCTATCCCTGTGCCAATGCAGGGTTGCTTCAGAAAGCATGCATCTTAGTGTTATGTCAAATTATTCTTCCCTTTTTTGTGTGACAAAACTTTGTCTGTTTTCGTGGTTGACTTTTACAGAGTTAAGCAAGTCTCACAGTCCTGGTGGTAGTGATTGAAATTTCTCCTTTATCAATTCCATCAAATTATTTCTAGTAATCTCTCATTCACAATTGCTCTAAGAATTCATCACTTGTCTTGCTGAAGAATGCTCTTCAAGAATCAGTCTTCTTCCTGCATCATGGTGCAGTGATGCAAGCTTGTCTGGTTCAGAAGCACCTGACAACTTCTCCCATCGCCTTGCACTGCTTGGAGAGCATTCTGTGTGTGCTGGGGGCAGAACACATCCCTGTGGTATGACATGGCTATGCCTGATGAAGTTTCTCTGTTATGATGTTTACTGTGTACAAAGTGTACCTGCAGGTAGTCTCTGGAAGTAGTCTCACATAAGGGTAACACATTAATTGGTGATTAAAATAAAGGCAAGAAAGGCTGGAAGTTCCTGTGAACCTATTTCAAATACACTGTCTCAGCAAAACATCATAAATTTGGGATGTCTGCTCCCAGAAATAGAGCTAAAAGATGTGAAAAATGCTTGAAAATGAATGAATCCAGGTTTTGTTTGGTTAGGTGTGGGAAGTTTTTATGCCTGGCTGGTAAGTGGAAGCAAATGCTTTGTACAAACTACTTTTTATCCTTTAGACTTAACAACAGTATAAGTTGTGTTTTCAGTGCACTGGATTATGTTTGTTAGGCATTTTCTGCCAGAGGTGCAGTATTCTTCATGATAGTATGGATCTATGTGACACAAAAACCAGTGCTGCCCTTAGTAAGGGAACGTATGATGTAAAGAAGAGGGGCCCGTGCATCAGCAATGGGACTTTGTGAATTGACTCTGAGATAGTCAGTTTGATACATAGTTCTGTGTGATCAAAACATTCTGCATTGTACTGAAACCCCCCCTACAGTCCGTGAAGAAGAGGTATTTTTTTCTGCTCTGGTCAAGTATTTCCTGGTTTTCAAATCTGAAAGCAAGTAAATAGTTCAGGAGCAGGAAGGGACCCAGGAACCTTCCCTGAAGTGGGAAACTGGAAGGAAACCTGCAGCATGTTCAAGGAAAAAAAGTCTGTCTCCTGACAACTTATGGTCCAGATTGTTCTGATTTTTTTCCTGGCTTTCAGTGTCTGGAGATTTTAATTTGCCTTTTCCATGCGAGGCTCACGCTGAGCTCTATTTTTCTGTTTAAAAATGGGACTTTTCATGACGTAGGTTTTCCCAAACACTTGCAGTACTGCTTGGTAATCAGTCACCCTCAGATGAATAATTTTATTTATGAGCTTCTGGCAAAATCACAGACTTATGGAAAAGACATAGTAGGTCATCTTGTGCAACTCACTGGCAATGAAGGATTGTTTGCTACAGTACATCTCAATGTTGTCTTTTCCATCCTAAATTTATAAAGCATAGCAGATTATTTCAGTTCTCTTACTTGACTGACTTAAATCCTGCTGCTGAAATGTTTTTTTTCTGATATACATGAACCCGAATAAACTCTAAAGTCATTTGAAAATGTTTTAAATTGTTTTCCTATGACAGTACGACAGTTGTGTGATGATGGGAGGGGGGGGGAAGCCCTCAGCTGTAAGGTTACAGTGTTCTTACTAGGTTAGCCATTGTTATTGCTATATCGCAATATTAAGTTTTCTGTCCCACCTGTACTACATTTTGCCTTTCTTTCCTTCTGTAAGTCCAGTAGTACAGTTTCTGTTCTACAGGGCTCAAAATCTTAGTTCTACTTGAAGGTTTGATTGACATTAGTGAGGAAGGACCATATCTGCACAATGCACACTTTTGGAAATAGCCCCCATCATTTTCCTGGTTACCTGCTTTTCTCCATGATACTTGGCATCAAAGTTCTGCAGTGGAATGCCTCCTCTGGAGAGTTATTCATTTTGTTCCTGGAATTCTCTGTTTGATAACATAACCTTGTTACTGGAGTCCTTTTTGTCTTAAACTTTGAGTTTTCTATTTCTAATCTAGTCTCTAATCAAGAGGAGGAAATAGATGATCAACACACGTAAATCTGTAAAGCATCGTGAAATGAAATGGGGTTGTTGTGCTTCTTATTTTTAATATTCTTGTTTCTAATTGGAGTATATATAGCAGCATTCACCCTGAATTTGACTCCGATTTAAATCCCAATGGACTTATAGTAGATTTCAGCATGTATGATATTTTGGCTTATCTCTTTATTTCTGAGAAATTTTCTGTATTTCCTCTTTTCTCCTGTGTTGTTTCTGCTTTAAACTCTAACATGAGATTTCACTTGCCATCATGAGGAGTGTTGGACAAGGCAAAATAAACTTGTGCCAAATTGTTGACTACGTAGCACGGTGCCAGATCACACAGTGTTTCTACCAGTGAAAGCATCTGGTACTTCACCTTGCTGGTTCTGCGGGTTAGCTAGACAAGTCGCATTCATTTTCTGTTATTATCTTAGGGCAAGACACGTCCTCTCCTGCTCCCTCTTAAAAGCCTTTTGCCTGAAAATAATTGCAAGAAGCTTTTAGATTAGAAGTCCCTAAATAGGAGTTGATTTTTCCAAGGGCTTGAACTTTTATTGATTTAATCTTTCAACTTATTAAATAGCAAGATCAAGAATTCAGTTTTTTGTCTTAATAGCTGTATCTCAGAGTCAGGTTCCAACTGGAAACCATCTCATATAGTACAAAAGTTTGATAAATTTCTCCGTGGTACAGATTACAAGTTTCAGTCTTCCCAGGTAGCAATTGCCTATGTTCTTTCTACTGAAGGTTTGTAAATGAATTTCTGCAGTTCTCTCACTGTAGAGATTACCAGAAATATATACATCACAGTCAGAAAATAATTGTTTTGTTGTTTTTGTTTGTTTTTTGTACTAATATTATTTTTAAATCAGAGGAATTAATCTTGTAAAGTATGGTCAGAGTGTGCCATTGTTAGGATGACAAACAAGTATTTGACTTTATCTTCAGATTTCTTTTTTTCCTTACTCTTTGGACCTCTGCAATTTGGCTTAGAAAACATCTGTGGTTTCTTAAAATGCCCATTTCCCTTGAAGATTTATGCATCAGTATTTTACTGAATTAAACCCTGAATCGAAGCATCAATGTATCTTCAAAATTAAGAAAGCCTTTGCAGAGAAAGACCAAATTGATGTTTTAAAATGCAGTTAATTTTTAAATATATTAATATGAGTAAGAGTTGTTATTAAAAAGGAGTAATTTTCAACTTAAAACAATAGTAACATTGTGTAGATCTGAACTTTACATAAATCTTTCATTGATGAATAACTGGATATAAGTTGCAGTTTGTTTCTTTGTGCCATATCTGTCGTAATTGAATCTGATGTCATAGGGTTTCCTGTGAATATAACCACATACATGTCTGCCATTTGCTGGCAATGGTGTGGATGTTTTGATATAAGTGACTACAGAAGGTGCAAGGCAGTGAAGAATAACATCCTGCACATGACACATTATTACAGTCTCCTTGCGATACTGAGGCAATTGCTGACTGGTAGTGTCCCATGTGACTTTGTATCCCATTCTTCTTCTGGATTAACTCTGCTAACTTAAGTAAATAAACAAACGGGTAAACAAACAAATAGAAATAAAAGCTTCTGTAAAGAAAAATATGGTAGTAAGTGAATGCAGGTTCAGTAAAGTGTAAAGTATTAATGGATCAGTAATTCTCATTGACTTACAGACATTACTTTGAAGAAGGTCTTCTGTATAAATTCTGGATTAATACACAAAAAGGTGACTACAGTAAGTGCCAACAATATTAAATAATCTTCTTGTGGCTGTTATGTGGGAGAAGTGTGAAAATAACCTCAGCCTCATAGCATCCTGGTTCATTTCTTACAGAGTGTGGTGCAGACAAGACTAAAAAGTACTGCAAAAGCTCATTTAGAGTCTGCAACATCACTGAACAGCCTTATTCTGGAAATCATGAGGGATTTTTAATCTAACATAAATCTAAGCTTTCATACTAATTTAAGTATAATCAGGAGTTCATAATGTGCAATTCATCAAGGATCATCTATCATTATTTTAAAGACTGAGAGCATGCAGGATCAG
This sequence comes from Oreortyx pictus, assembly GCA_036925125.1. Classification (NCBI taxonomy): domain Eukaryota; kingdom Metazoa; phylum Chordata; class Aves; order Galliformes; family Odontophoridae; genus Oreortyx; species Oreortyx pictus. The sequence goes on along the minus strand of JAUPFR010000008.1, from coordinate 13,357,898 downwards.
AAGCGCTGGTTGTCCTAGTGCCCTCGCTTTCACCCCTGGTATCAAGCTCTACTGCACATTAAGCTTCTTACAAGTCTTCTGTAGTTTTCAGCTGTTGGTCCTGTTACAAATATATCTCTGCTTTGTAACGTCATAACCAACTCCTCTCTACAAAGGAAGCCTGTCAGGGCTCTTCAGCATTTCTTCTGTGCACTGTGCTTGCGGACACTGGGAAGAGCAGGGAAAAGATTTACTAAATGGCTTTGTGTGCTGCATTGACTGCAAGCACATCAGTTGTAACGATTAGTACTCTCCATGTCTTTATGTATAAACAGATTTAGAAAATACCCTAGAAACTTGAACCAATCAGATACTTTCATTGTCAGAGGATGTTTTTCCATGTGGAGTTGTTTTACGAAATGCTTGCTAGCATTAAAGTTTTGTGAAGAAAATGAAAAAGGTTAGGTTCCCTAAGATGGAATAGATCCTGTACGTAGCTCTGTCATCCTTGCCAGTGAAAAACATCTGCAATGGTCACAAGCAATTCAGATTGTTATCTTCTCTACATCCAGACATAGAAAGCTAAACAGTAGAAATCTTCAGGTACCTATTTTTATAGGGATATTAGTTATAAATGTTTGTGAAGAATCCACTATTAAAGTGCCAGCAGATGGCATTGAAAGACATATGCCATTCCTGTTTCTTGTAGAAGTAGTAAGATTTTACCGTACCATGTACTGAGAATTTCTTCTTCTATATGCCTTTCCTGAGCTATGTATGTAGTCCAAAAAAGGAGGCCGGTATACAGGAGTTAGGCATCTGATTTTAGATCTTCAAAATGTTAGAAGGCTTTAAACTCTTTACATGCTGAAGCTTTTATTAATCAGATACCTCTGGTCATGTTCATCAGCAGCAGAAATTCTGGCTGGGTTGCCTCCTGTAACAGAACCATCACAGTTGCACAGATCTGTTGTTTCTTAATGTCAGCCACAGTTGTGTGCTCTTGATTCCACTGATGGTGAATGACTATTAGTTTATAGTTTGCAAGTCCCTTTAATGATGCTTACTTCAGATCACGTTTTTACCTCTTCAGAATTCTGTTAGCAGGGTGAGCATGAAGGGGAAAAAAAAGCAAGGCAAAATACATGTAAGAAAGATGAAAGAGAAAATGGTGGGGGGAAAAAAGATATGTGGAAACAAAACACTAGCGGTGTTCTGCAGGACACCGTTTTGGAACAGGGTCTCAATGTTTCCATTGGGAAATACTTTTCCAAGAGCATGGTCAGGCTCTGGAATGGGCTGCCTGGGGAGGTAGTGGATGAACCATCTCTGGAGGTGTTCAAGAAACATTTAGATGTGAGGGATGGTTTAGAGAGGAATATTGGTGATAGGTGAGTTGTTGGACCAAAGGATAATTTTAGTGGTTGCAGAACTCGTATGCATACTAATGAAGTCTGCAGATGATACTGAATTAGGAGGATCTGTTGATTCCCTTGAGTGCAGATAGGCCTTGGAGAGATCTTAGTGGGCTGTGCTATTGACAATCGTGTAAAGTTTAATGAGAGAAAATGTTGCACTCTGCATCTAGAATTGGGCAATTCTGTATGTTTGTACAGAGTAGGGGAAAGGAGGTTGAAGAGCAGGCCTGTGGAAAGGGATCAGGGGGTTCTGGTTTTTTGGCTATTTGAATGTGAATCAGCACTATACCCCGGCAGCCAACAATGGCCTGGGGTGCCCCAGTTCTATGCTGTCAGTAAGGTGAGGAAAAGGATTGTCCCACACTGCTCTGCACTGTGCAGCCTCACCTCAAGCACTGGGTGCAGGTTTGGGTGTCACTGTACAAGGATGTAAAAATATCAGAGAACATCAAAGGAGGGGCTACAAAGCTGGTTAAAGGGTATGGAGGGTGAGCTGTAAGAGGTGCGTCTGAGTCCTTGGGTTTGCTCAGCCCAGAGCAGAGGAGGCTGAGAGCCCTGATGGCAGCTGCCGCACCTCACAGGGAGCAGAGGGGCAATGCTGAGCTCTGTTTTCTGGTGGCAGTAATAGGACCTGAGGGAATGGCATGGATCTGCATTGGGGAGGATCAGGTGGGGGTTAGAAAAAGGTTCTTTACTAGAGAGCAGTGTGCATGGAACCAGGGCAATGGGCACAGCCCCAAGTGCCAGAGTTCAAAAAGCATTTGGACAATGCTCTCTGACTTTGAGTTTCAATTCTGAGAAGTCCTGTGTGAAGTCAGGGCTTAGACTCTGTGGGTCCCTTCCAAGTTGGAATGGTCTGTGATTCTGTGAAAAAGGGAAGAGTAAGTAGCAAAGATACCAAGATCATGAGGATTCAATCTGAGAACTAGTTTTGATTGTGAAAAGAGGCTGAGTTTTAACTGAGGTTGTTTATTGCAAGTCTCAGTGAAACGTGATCTACATTGATTCTCTTCTGTAATCAGTTCTAATTTTAGAGTCAAAGCACTGGTGATTATATATAAGAAAAGGGAAAATATATATTATAACAGGGTTAATTCTTCAGCTGGTTGTAGAGTTTGTAAACAGATGCTTCAAGCAAAGAGAATTAGAGAGACTTTCTACTGTTGTGTGCCTTTTGCTTTGCCTTTCTGGACTTAGATCTCACTCATTCCCTATATGGTCTTTTTTTCTGTCTTGATTCTTTCAGTCTCCTGTTTTCCATGAGGTTTTTTTTTTTTTGTTGTTGTTGGTTGGTTGGTTTTTGTTTGTTTGTTTTTAAGGTAAATATGTAGGATCTCCCTTTTCTTTAATATATATTTCTCTAGCTTGAAAGATTTGGATAGTACCAGTCCACATGCAGTGGTGAGAGGATTCAAATATTCACCTTTTTGTAAGTGGAGAAGACCTTAACAGAGCAATGCAGACAGATATATCAATGGCTACTGGCTGTATTTATAGGCTGTAATAAAAGGGAAATTTCTACTGATTACTTATGTTTAATGCTAGTGGATTATTTCTTCAACATTGTCTCTTCTGAATCTGAATGGTTTTCAAATGCCAGATCAGGCACCCATCCAGTGACTGTACAAAGATGTGTATGTGAAGGAAGAAGCCACCTGCAAACTGCTTTACTTCAAGTTAAATGGAGAAGATGGGTTACCCAATGGTGAAACATGATATGGACTAATTGGAGAAAAGGAAAAATGATATTTCTTATAGTTTTTGTTTTTGATGATTGTTGTTTGTTGTTTTTGTTGGTTTTTTTTCTTTGTTCTTTATCAAGTCCTTCGTAAGATCCCTAGTCTGTTGAGCCTAAAAAGCTTGCAGGAGTTTTTTTTTTTTTTTTTCCAGAACGTCTTAATTAGAATAATTACCATTCCAGACGAGGAAAAAAGGACAGGAGTGACTGAAAGAACTGAGGCTGTTTAGTCTGAGGAAGAGAAGGCTGAGGGAAGACCTTCTTGCTCTCTTCAAATGCCTGAAAGTTGATTGCACCTGAAAGTTGACACACACCTGTGATGTGTGACAGGACAAGGGGAAATGGCCTCAAATTGAACCAGTGGAGGATTAGTTTGGAAATCAGGAAAAACTTCCCTTTACAGAAAGGGTTGTTAAGCACTGCAATAGGTTCCCCAGAGAGGTGGCTGAGACACCATCCCTGAATGCGTTTAAAAACTGGATGTGTTGCTCAAGGATGTGATTTAGTGGTGCGTTGTTAGGGTAATATGGTTAGGTTACATTTGGACTTGATAATGTTGAGGGTCGTTTCCAACCTGAGCAATTCTATGAGTCTTTGTCTCTTCATGACTATCTACCTAACAGGAAGTTATAAATATGTGGAGCTTATTTTAAATCTTTCTTGTTTCATCTGGGTATTTTATAAGAAAGGGAAGAAAATCCCACTAGTTATACAGCACAGTATAATTCGACAAGCAAAGGTGTGAAGTGTTGGATTTATTCTGGCTTTTCATACTCCCAGAAAAGCAAGTTGGCATCTCTAATGCAGACACAGATGTCAGACATCTTGTGAAGAGAACCGACATGCTGGAGTATGATTTATTTGGCAATGCATTGCAGCAAAAAATGGGGAAATGATTTGGCTGTAGAATAGGAGATTGATTTGAATGTACCTCCTAGCCAAACAGTAGCACTGCCTTGATTGTTATCATGAGTTCATCTTTTTCTCAGAGAGCATAATGTCCCCTCCACTCCATTTCCCACTGATTCCTTGTTTTCAGCACTGTCACTCAATGACCTTTCCATCTATAGTCTTGTAGTGGCTAGAGGGGGTGAAATTTAAACATATTTTCAGTGATTAAGCAGTAGGTGAGTTAGAACACACAATATGTTTTTTGACCACATATGGGAATTTAAAATATATATATATTTAGCATTAGCTACATTTTTATATGTGGAAATGCTAAGGAAGATACATGGTTTTTGTTACTTCCAAATCTCACAATAAGGAGAGGTACAGGGCACAGTATCTATTATGATCTTATTCTATTTATTTTAATGTTTTCTACACAGACACTTGGGTCTGCTGCTCTGCTGCTCATCTTTTTGACAAAACCCAATGTCTTTATGTGGACCACAATTCTGTCAACTCTCAGAGCTTCTTTTTTTCAGAGTCATATTTGACTTGTCTCATGTTCCTCTGGTGCTACGTGTCAGGACATTTGTACATACAGTTTGCAGAATCTCTCCCTTTATGGGTTTGTGCAGTAGATACAGCTCACAATCCTGTGACCAGGTAACTGGGATAGAGACCACTGGAAGGATGTGTCACAGCACAAAACTATGGCTGAAGATGGGACTCTGCTCTTGTGCCTGAATCTATTTCTGAAGTCATTAAATATGACTCAATACCAACCAGTATAGAGAGGTCATATTCACATGTTCGAACTTCAGAACTTGAGAACTGAGAAGAGCTGTGCTAAGCCAGTATACTAGCAAGGATTGGACAGGACTTTCATTTGCTACCAACAGTGCCATTAGCACCTACAGAAGGTAGTAAGAACAGTGAGTAAATATTCTCCATACCCCTGCCTAGCCTTCAGCAATTTGCAGTACATCTCAGATGTACAAGTTTACTCTCTTCAATAGCTCTTGATGGATTTTTATTCTACAAGTTAATAATTTGTTAAATAAATGTAAATGTTAAAATCTATGTTGTTCTCCTTAGGGATTCCACAACTTAAATTTTCATTGCATGAAGTAGTATGATTTTTTTTTTTTTTTTAGAAGTCTTCTGTCTGCTAGTTTCATTTGGTGCTCTGTAGTCCTTGTATTGGGGTAAAAAAAAAAAAAAAAAAAAAAAAAAAGGTGAATATTGATTCTCTATTTACTGTCTCCATTCCACTCATGTTTTAAATATCTCTATTGTACTCCTACTCGGCTGTCTCTCATCCAGGTTGAAGAGCTGTAGTCATTACTTGTATGAAAAGCATTCCATCTCTTAAATTTTAACATCTTTCTCTACCTTTTTCAGGTCTAATTCTCATCTGAGATGAGAACATGAGAATGTGAAAGGTTGGAAAGATTAACTTCTTTGATATCTGCAGTTAGACTGTGTAACAGCTGTAACTGCAACATAATACAAAATAGGGCATGGAAGTGTCAGTATATCTGAGTAACCCAGAGTTTATAAGTTCTCTGATAAATCCACAGACCATTACATCATGGAAATATTAATTTTATGCTATGTTATTTATGTAATTTTATGTTGTTTACACTAGGCGTTTTTCTACCACTCTAGTAGCTCACATCTCGTTTTAATTGCAGTACCTATTTTTTATTTTTTGTATGTTTTGATCTTCATTTTACCCTACAAACACAGCTTCAGAGTGCCTCTAACACTGACAGTTTGTCTCTTTTAGAAGCAGTAAAAATTCCATCAGGCTATAACATCCCACTGTTTTTTCCACTCTTTGTCTTTTCAACGAAGAAATCTGTACAAATCATATGTCTGGACTTGGACAATTGTGAGTGAAGGTTCTGGTCTAAGGAAATACTGGAAAATAATTCTAGTCTCACAGAAGATGAATATTAACAAACTTTTCTTCCACATATTCTATAAGGAGTTAAAAAAGGAAAGGTTTTTCGATGTGCCTAGGGAGTTTGGGAGCAGAAACCCCAGTAAGATATCAGATTTGTTTTCTTTAACTCTCCTGGGTGCTCCTGAAGCTCCCATCCTCAAAGCTTCTTGTAGCCACCTGTCTTCTAAGAGAGGCACGCTTGTAGATATACCTCAGCAGTGGTAGTGTGCTGTTCTCTTAAGTGATCCGGCATGAGACAACTGCATTTGAACCATACATAAACAGGCTCTCTTAAATTGCTGCTTCCATCAAAAGATTGGATGAATTCTCCTTTCTGCCTCTCTTTTCGTTCCCAAACTGAGTACAGCACAACGGGAAGCCAGTGCTGGTTGCTCTGAGAAAGAGCAGCTGGTGAGAGTCTTCCTTGACTATTATACAAGCGTAAAAGGAGTGAAACATTGGACATCATGTAGTTAAGCATTGTGTCTGTACCTTTCCCACAAAAGGATCAAACCTGGTTAGACACAGTCTACAGTCTGAGACTTTTCCGTATGGGAAATTGAGACACAGCATGATTTAAGTGGCTCACCCAAGGATAGAAAAATGGAACAATGGCTAGGGCATTAGGTAGAGGCTTGCAGATACAATTCAGTGCTTTATCTGATGCTTCTGAAATTCAATGTGTGCTTAAATGGACTTTTTTTTTTTTTTGCAGTAGTGTGAGATAATTACCATAAAGCTTTGAAGTGCTTCAGACTGTTGTATTGGTGCTCTGGTTATGCAGCCAAGAACAAGAGGAGTCAGACTAGAAGTTCCAGAGTTGTGGATGATTAGCTTGGCCACCTGGTTCTCCCTCTAAACAGAATTACTGTTGTATTGATGCAGGAGCTTAATCTCAAGCTCTTTCTGTGGATGAACCTGAGCTTTCCTGTTATTTCCTATCAAAAAAAGGAAATATGAGTGTAATAGGAATGAAACTACTGAGCTCCCATGCACTGGGGCTTGTGTTGTGTTGAAAGGGCTGTTTTTATGTCATGGTAACAAGACTAGAGGAGAAGGGGGGAAAAAGCAATTGAAAAATAAAAAAATAAAATAAATCTTCCATTTTCTAAAAGACAGTTGGCAACACTGTTTATCTAATTAAGATGATGGCATCTGGACCACTGCAATCCTTAAGGTTGTAAACTGTGTCATATTTCCCTCTCCAGAGCAGATTCATCAGTCAGCTGGTGAAAATTTATGGGTAAAAGGAAAGGCACTGCCTATTATTTTTCTGTAGGCTGACTTAAAAAAAAAAATTAATTTCACATGTATTGTGGGAAGTAATTTGTCTAAAGCACCAAACACAGACAAAAACAAAATCAAGGAGACCTTTTCCTTTGTCTTCCCTTCCCTGTTAAAGGTTAATATAAAGGAGAGTTAAGCTGAGGGTTTAATGATTTAATTTGTGTCAACCTCTAGATTAAAGTATTTATTATACAATGGAGTTTATTCATACAGTGCTGCTCAAGTTAGGTGCAGAGTAGAGAAAGAAGTGCAGAGCCTTAGGAGGAAAGAGCAGCATGGCAGATGGTGCTACACAACAGCTACTGTTGAGGTAGGTGGGACAAAGCATAGGAGGAAATGAAACCAGCTGCAGAGAAAGGAGATTAGAAGTAAATTGAAAGGAAATAAGAATAACAGAAGTGAACTTTCCTGGTTTTGATCACTATAGCCCTTTCTTTAGCAACCAGCAGAACTTCTAGATTAGAGACCTCCAAACAATGCTGTTACCCTACAAATCATAATATCTCAAAACAAAAGCTGCGTTTTTAGGAGGAGATAAAACTTAGTGGTAACTATTTACATACTGCTTGTCTAATACAGTTGCAGAGTTCCTCATTGAAAGAAATTGAAAGTTTAGCAATAATCTCAGCACCTTTATTGGATTATGAAGCTTTCTTCATGTCTTTAAAGTCCATTCTATCAGAGGTTCAGAGCCAAGGCAGCAACATTCTGAATCAGATTTTATGGGGTATGAAATACACAAATCTTAAACAAAAATGTTGTGGAAAAACAATCTTGACAACAAACAATTGTAAGAGGTAATAAAAATTATGAAAGGAAAGTGTGCTGTTGTTTTTTGGGTTTTTTGCAACTTTGCTTGGGACTCAGACAAAGGCTGCAAACAGGGATTATAATAATGGTAGCTAAACCCTTTCCTAATGTTTTATTTATTTTTATAGTGTAGGGTGAAAATAGAATCTCAGTTTTTTGGGTTTTTTTGTTTGCTTTTTTAGTTCCCTTAGTGAAGTCTGGTACTTTTAGTTGGCTTGTATTCCTAGCTATGCTGCTGTGAAGAAGGGCAATCAGACACAATGCTGCTGTAATTTAATATTTTCCAATAGGGATGCACTGTGGATGTAAGTTGAAATAGTTTCTGGAATATTAACAAATACCAAATCACAAACAAGAACTATGGAAAGTTGCTTAGCCCTAATATTTTGCAGAAGAGGAAAATTTTCGATAAATGGAAACATTCTTGATCTGCAGTATGAGTCAGTATTATATTGGTCTAATTCTTCTATTTGGCCTATCAAATCAAAGGAATAGTGAATTGAACCCAACACATTTGTCCCTATCAGATATGATGCTAATGGCAAACTGGTTGCATGTTATCCTTTAAAAAAAAAAAAAAATTAGGATAAGTCTTTAATTTTGTTTTATAACTATGTATAATGTGAAAGCACAAAAGTGATCTTACCTTTACAAATGCTCTTCAGGTACTTGAGCTATGAGGTGTAACTCCTCTACATCAAAAGCAAAAAGGAGAGCTGGGATCTGTAGAGCAGATGAGGACCTGAGAAGTGAGTTCTTTGTCTTTAATTGTGAAACTCACAACTGTGTCTGAAGTTTGGTTGGCTTGGTTTACAGTTTTCAGGGTGGCAATACTTACTCAGCCCAATGCCTTTGAAAAATGCAGTAAATTGCTTACCTCATGTTTGAAACAGCATGAGAAAGTCAGATAAGACCATGATTTAAAATCCTTTTTATACAGTGGAAACAATTTCACAAAAAATCATAACCAGACTTCTCTCCAGTCAGGCAATACTAGATGTAGTGAATCAGCCCTAGTCCTGCTTACAACAATGTATTTCCAGTGACAAAGGCTGATTTTCTTCTCATTGAGTCACGCAGCCATACTAGACTTATGACTTTTACAAGAGATGTGGGTGTCAGTGCTGCTGCAGTAGACTGTAGGTGAAGCTTGTATTTTGTTTTGTAATTCCCACCTGGTAAGAGTCACCACACAGGGTCCTGTGCAAAAAGCAGAAGCTTTTTTATTGGATGACTGAACAGTTAAGTGATTCTGAAACCCTGGTTCCACCACGGCTCTTTAAATAAAATAAAATAAAGTTAATTGGCAGCATCAGGCTGACTTCTGTTAATGTTGGGTGTGCATTGGTACTCCAACCTCATTTCCCATCTGAGTATTCCTCCTATCTGAATTAGTTATTAATAAAAGATGAGCCAGAGTGATAGGCGTTCACAATACTGTGACATCGTGGTCTTGCAAATAATTGCCTCAATTCAAAGTGGAAACTGGTTCCTGAAGGGAGAAATCACAGATTGTGGTTGTCTCAGTGCTGCACAGTGGGGGAAAAAAAGAAATATTGCATAGAAGTGGGAGATCTCAGCATTTCTTTCCTAGCTGGAAAAAATGGCCCTAGCTGCAATAACTAATGTGTTGGATGGAAAGTCTGTCATTTCTGAGAACATATGAGTGGTGAAGATGTAGAAAATGGCTGACTGTTCTCTAGTGTAGAAGGCAAACCTACGAACTGCAGGGACAAATTATTCAGGAGGATTGTGTCTTTATATCAGGCCATCATTTGTGTTCTTAATAATCAATTAAATAAACTTAGCTGCATATTTAAATCCCAACCACTTTCAGTTCCCAGCATAATAAAGGGTATATGCTCATTTAGTACAAGCAAGACTTTGATATAATAATTTTGAGAAACTTCCTGTTTCTTTCACCTACAGAGTCCTGTGTTAAGTAGACTGCGGTGTGAATGTTACCTGGTCTTATTTCTGCATGCAGTGAATTGGTCTCACCTTCTTTCTCTGTGTGCAAGTCCACGCACAAAAGGATGTTTCAAATCACAGCCAACTGCTGCAAGTGCCCTTCAAGAAATCTTTCATAGAGGAAAATAGAAATTAAAAAAATCCCAAGTACTTACATTTTCATTTATTTACGCATAAAGTAATTGCATAGCATTTAAGCAAGTGGTTTGCTTTCAATTGAGTCTTGAAATCACTAGGTTTCTTTTTCAGTGCAGGAGCATCAAAGATCTTCATCGTTTACTCCATAAAAATTCAAACCTTTATCCTTGGCTAAAATTTTTACTTAGGATACTTTTGTCGAACAACTGCGCATCAAATGTACCTACATACAAATAGTTCATAAAAATGGAAGAACACTTTGGGATGATAGATAGTTTTTGTAGTGTACATAAAGAATTATAGCTAGGGCCTTGAATGTTGTTTGTCTGAGGCTTTGACACACTTAGAAATATTATATTCCTCAAATGAGTGTCATGAAGGAGTTTGATTACTAGTATGTTTTGAGCAAACCTGTTTTATTTGGCAGGTTCTGGAAGTTTTAATTCTGGCTAATATCTGTAAATAAATGCTTGAAATCACTGGACTGGTAAAATATATAAACTTTTTTTTATGACCTTGAGTTGACTGAAGTTGTAGTATCAGTGGGAGCACATTTTGAACTGCAAAAAAAAAAAAAGTCTATAGAGTGTTCATTTGTATAGAGGAAATTTTCTGGGATATCTTTTTTCAAATGTTGTTAGGTAGAAGAAAGATCTTCATCAGAGGAAAATTTGAAGGGGAAAATAAAAGGGAGAGAGGAAAAGAAGAAAAATATGAAGGCCAGACACTGGATCCAGAAAGAAAGAGAAAGATGCGGATTGTGAGAGGGAAAAACAGCACATGAGAAATTAATGAACAAGATTAAGGCAAAGAGCAGAGCAAGCAAGAGTAAAAGCTTAAGAAGCAGTGCTGGAATTAGGCCAGTGCTAAGCTGTGGCATTTTACAAAAAAGCCTTGATAGTTCTCATAACAAGGCTCAGACTAATTGAAATTTGTCACTTTCTAATTCTGATTGTTAAATTCCAGTATGGATTAGTGAAATGCACAAAAAAGTGCAGAATGAGAAAGGAAATAATTATTTAAATATCAAATGTACAAGGAGAAGAATATAATTTTTCCAACCTCTGAATTTTTCTTTGTTTCCAGTGCCCAGTAAATTAACATAAAGCTATTCCTGAGACTGAACGTAAGTGGAATTCAATCAGGTTCCAACTTTAAACATCAGGACTGAGGAGACTTCTTTAAATGTAAGTCATTTGAGTATATGTTATTAAAAAATTCTTCCTGCATTATAAGCATAAATGTTATGATTTGGGGAGGAATAAACTGTATCATTGTGTGTAAATAAATGGCTGAATCTACATTATAAATGCAAAGCTTAGCACATGCTGACTCACAAGATCTTGACTTATACTTTGTTAAGAAGAGGTAACTTTGTAGAGGGTCTCCTGTCATTATCATTAATGATAGTATAGATGAGCAAGATATTTATGATGCAATGTCTGTAGCTGGCCATTTATACCAGGAGAAGATCTGATCCTTCTTGTCTTTTTTTTTTTTTTTTTTTCATTAAATCATTGCAGGGGATATATGAGACCAAGAATTCTTGACTTTATCTAAAGCAGAATTTCCTTTTTTTTTTTTTTTTGGAAGTTAAGTTAATAGATGTTTTAAAGGAAAATGCTATTTTTAACGTTAGGTTATATGAGATTGTTTAAATAACCATTTTTTACAATGAATACCTAGTATTATGGAGAAGTAATTACATAGAGTAAAAGACATGCCCAGTATTTTTCGTTTAAGGTAGGAAGTACCTGTCATTACACCTAAAATTTATGGGACATAATTCTTGCTTTCTGCCCGCACCACTTTAAAGAAGAGGCAACTCTGCTGAGATAATGCTGATACAAAATCTACTGAAGATCTGTCCAAATGTGAGGGGCCTGATTCAGCTGAACATATGAACACATGCTTAAATTTTTCTACCGTTTACTTGCATATTCTGTTGCTGAACTATAGCACACGGTTTGTCAGATATGGCGTAGTCCGAAAATGAAAAAAATAATTTCTGAGTGCATGCAGAGCTGTAGGCTGTGTAAGTTAATACGTTCCTATTATCCTCCTGACCCTAGAAGTGGAATAAGACTCTGTTCCAGGTTACTCCTTAAAGCTGTTGTATTTCCTGGGCATACAGAAATCTTGCTGCAGCTGGGTAGGAGGATGTATGAATCTCAGATTCTTTTGGAATCATGTTTGGTACTTGGAAAAAGCTAACTACATTGTTAATGCATTTAGATATTGTAGTGATTGGCACCTTAGAACTACTTAAGACAGACAGGTATGAGGATTCTAGATGCATCTTTTGTAAATTTTGGTAGAAATTTTGCATTGGCCAGTGATGAAAACAAATAATCTGTGGAAAAACAAAACTGCCTAGTATCACTCATTAAGTTGGTATATGTCTACTGTTTGATGAATCTTAATCACTTTAACATCTGTAGCAACAAGTTCTGTCACAGTCATTTTGTATCTTTTTTTTTTTTTTTTTTTTACAAGCTCCACAGCCCGCCTATTTGAAGTCATGCTGTGTTTTTCATGCAGACAGATAAATCCTTTCTGAAAACAGTGTCAGGGGATGCAATGTCATTTAGGCTGGTCTAATAGGGAGAGAGAATTAAAGCTCAGTATGTTCTCTGATGCAAGATTGCTTATTTCCAAATAATACTTAGAAGTTTTGCATTTAAGTTTTGGAGAACAGTAGAGGAACTGGGAAAACAATTTTCTTGCTTCGCATCAGAGTTGTTTTTGTGGGGTTTTTTTCATCTAGAGCTGAACAAAAAATCTCTGCCACTGACTACTGACAGTCATGCTAACTGGGCTTGATCTTGTTTTTGTTTTCTATTTCCAGTACTGAATGTCTCCAATCCACCCCTTTTCCCAAAATTGTGCATAAGCAGATTATTTTATCCAGATAATTGTAATCATTGGGCAACTTCCTGTTTGTCCTTGGTTTGGGATGGTGATTTAACTTGTAAGGTCATTGGTGAAAGAGAGTGATCAATGAGGAGTGATCTAACCTGTAACACAAAGACACTGATGTTTCCGATTGAAGCAATCCAACTCTCAGCATCACATGATCACTTCATAAAGTAGGAATCATTTGCCAGATGATAGCAAATTCAGTCCTGATTCTCTTCCAGTACCATAAGTTTTCTGGTCAGTCCTGGTACAGAGTAGTATGCTTAAATGACACTTTGTTGTTCCAACACATTTCTATTACCATTGAAATTCTTTCTGAGTTAGTCTTTACTGTATACTTTACTGTTAGTCTTTACTTTCAAATTCCAATCTTTAACCAGCTTTAAACTGGAATCTTTGGTTGTGCTGCACAACTGTTGATAATGAAAAAAGATTCAGGTGTTTTATTACATCTAAAATGACCTTACTATAGTTTTTAAAGGAAAAGTTGTAATGACAAATAAGTGAGCATTTACTCTCTCACACTCAGTGTCTCAAATGTACGTATGAACTCTTCAGCCAACATATTTTTTTCTTGCACGTTATCCTAATACTAATGACAAAGAGGTACTTTATAAATGTTCAGTGTGTGGTGACAAATAGTATATTTTATAAATTAATTTCAAGTTAATGCTAAATTATTATGGAATTACATACTACATACACTTTACTACCAAAAGAGTTCATCATGATTAATGTTATTACAGTGAACACCAAAGGAATTAATAATGATTTGCACTTATTATAGAGTGGTACCAACGTAGAGAAAGAAGGTTAGTCTAATTAAATTCCAGAAACCACTTTAGGGCTCTGCTGCATTGTGGAGGCTGGTTTTTATGTTAATTAATTCTGTATGAAAGGTTACTGAAGTGTTCTAATATTGTGCAAAGAGGCACTAGGAAATATTTTGGAACTGATACATTTTTGTCTAAGATTTCTGGACCAATCAAGATGGAGTCGTATCCATTATGAGCTCCTGCAGACTGAGTAAATGATTACTAAGAAACTAAAGATTCTTAGAGTTTTTGAGAGATGAAGCTGAAGTGGGCTGAAGGTAGAGCAGACACGATTGAAGGGGGATGAAAACTCAGGCCTAAATGTCCATATCATTTACTGGGCAATGCATTATGGACTTAACTCCCCTTCTGAATTACTATCCTCACACAAATGCTAGATCAAAGTTAGCTTAGATTTTACAGATGTATGATTTCATGGTGATTTTGAGGTGTTATAGTTGAAGGGGGTAAAAAGTATGTATTTCTGCACATTGTTTGCTTTTTAGTGTTCTGGGGATTTTTTTCTTTTCTGTGAGCAGAAAATGGTAGAAAGAATTCTTTGGTAGTACTTTGACCTGCCTAATTCATTTGCAGATTCCTCTAGCTTCTATTGAGTAACACAGATATTTCAAAATAGGATTCAAACCAAGAAAAATAGTTCTGAAGAAACAAATGGGAAAATTAGCTTTGCTGCTGCTTCTACTAATATTCTTGGAAATGTTTTTACTTCTACCCTTCTAATAGACCTGTTTGGAAATCCTTTTCAGGTCGGATTTTTCAAACCCCAATTCCCTTAAGCACAGGCTTCATGTGTTAGGCATGTGTTTAAATTCTCTTGATTTAGAGCCATGTACTTGAGGGCACTGCTGAATAAAGAAGGGTACAAGCATGTACTTAAATGCTTTGCTGATCAAAGGAATAAACCTTTTCATTTGATCTATGCTTAATGCGAGTTAGATCTCATTTATCTGTTATCCAGTAGTCAGAAATATCTAAGAATATACCATATCTCTCTACTAAATATACCATGATTTAAGAAATTGAATTCTGTTGGCTACTGCAATAGGAAAGGCTACATAATACGTTGTTTCTATGTTTCTTTTTTTTATATATTTTATGATGATAGTTGTAAACTATGTTTTCAACTTCTGTGGTCTCACTACAGATAAAAGGCAAGGGAGAGTCAAGACAGTAAAAATGAGGAGATAGAAGAGGGGTTTCATTAAATTCGTATATTCAGTATAACACAAGAATGACTCAACATGTTTTATGTTCTTCATGTTTTTCTTTCTATATATACACTATGCAATACATCTCTACCTTCTTGCACTAACAATTTATATTCAGGGTACTCTAATGAAGTACATCTTGAGTCTCCTTTTCATGGCTAATGAGGAGACAACAAGAATTTGACTAATACTAGTACAATTACTGGAGCAGTGAAGCATGCATCTCTGATTAGACGTGATAATTTGCAAGGCTGGGCTCTTCACATTAAGTTTGCAAACAGTTTAAAAATCACTTCCTCTATTTATCCAGCTAATCTCTGTTTAATGACTCCAGGCCTGACAAAAGAAAGTGAAAATATCTCTTAAAATCCTATACTTCATTTATGAAGCTTGTATATAGAGCAGCAGTGCAATTTATAGCAAATAATTTCCAGAAGACTGTTTGATGAAGCCCTGCAGCTGACTTTTCACAATGCAGTGGTATTTGTATTCATCCTGTAATACTTCAGGGTTTCTTTTATGGAGGGGAATTTTTTTCTCTTTGTCTAGATAAAGACATTTCTACAGATTTTTCTCGCTTCTATTTGATTCTTTTTCTTTCTAAATCACCTTCTGAATTCAGTGCTTTATTATTTATAGAGGTCTAATATTTTTGCCTGACTTACTTTTTCCTTTTTTTTATTCCTTCAGAGGAGCATGTTGGAATTGACTGATGGTGGTACTCAGCTCTTCATTAGTCAGCACCATCATGAGTAGGCAGGTTTTAATAAGAATATGGCATGTATCATTTCAGATCTGTGGAAAAAAAATCCTTTTTCTCTGAGTCCAGTTTCACAATTTGGATTTGAAACAGTGTTGCCTTGAAACCACGGCAACTAAGGTTAGAATTGTTGATGATTTTAATTACTCAAATGGAAAAAAGCTCTTTCTGTCAGTAGGTGGCACTCGTCCTGAATCAGGAGCAAGATTCTTTAAATGGACAGCTAGCTGCATCAGAAGAGCATAAAAATGAGCAGCTTCATGTAAAACTGTGTACCAGAAAGCATTGCTGATAAAAATAGTGCTTCCTGGATGTGATCATAAAGAACGAGCAGGCAGTAATCGCTCTAAAAGGTGCAATTGAATTGTTTGATCTCATGAATGAACTGCCAGTTGCTTTCCTGCATCTCAGACTGAGTGCCCACAGAGCTGACTCTGTACTACACAGTGGCACTATCAGATTGTAATTTATTTCAAGATTCTCTGCAAATAAGTAAAACCAGATGCAGTCTAGGGATACTGTCCTAGAAAGCCATAAAAATTTGGGTTTCTGCCTCAAATTGATCGTTTCTGGAATATAAAAGATGGTACACAGAGCGATCAGCTGCTCAGCCTGTTGTTCAGCTTATATTTTGTTGCTTATATGACTTTCGGAGAGCCTGATCGAATGTGTCTTGTTAAAGATACATTGGCCCTGGGGCTTCACTGTCTATTTTACTTAGAGGTACATAATGGTTTTTGTTTCACTGAAAAGTGGCAGCTGTTACAGGGATTGATTGGGACAGACAGAAAATGTACACAAGTCTCCTTCTGTCCCTGTGGAAGTTATCTGTGTTAGGAAGGAGTGGGCTCCTAGAGAAGTTTAGAGAGCCTGCATAGAGAAGACATTTTTAAATATAAAGGGCATCTGCATCTTCCTTCTTTTCCAAATGAAAAGGAGGAGATAGAAATAAAAAACTGTGTTTATTAACTCTTGGGGATGGCAGGTTTCTATAACAAATCTGCAAAATCCCAGTAGTGGAACATCCCCCTGAAGGCTGGGATGGAAGGGCAGAGGCAGTGCAAAATGGCATTGCTTTCTAGCTGTTACTGATGTGGTGGATGCTCGCCAGTAAAGCTTCAGAAATGGAAAAAGCGGGTGAAGACTTCTCTTCGTTCTGCTCTGCTGTCTCCACAGGTAGTCTTAGTAGGAAGAACTGATTTCCCTCTCCTCCATTACAATGTAACAAAGATAAGGATCAGAAGGTGATGTTTGAATATCTCTTATCTCTTCATATAATTAGTAATGTTATTTTTGAAAATGAGGCTCATGCTGCTTAAAGGTGTAGAAACTGGGAAGCTGTGTTTCCTTAGAGGGAAACTAAGAAGAAAGTAGCACTACAGTCAAAGCCAGCAGTAAGAGTGGCCTGCTTGCAGATTTCTTTTTCCCAGTGCTGAGTGCTATAATTCTTAAATTGTTGCATGTGCTCCATACAACTGACATAATTTTGTAGTAATGATAAATTTCCTGCTCATAATCACAGCAGCAGTGCTGGGAAAGAAGTGACTGCTTTTGCTCTTGCTTAATAGCTTGAGAAGCAGCTTACCCCACTCACAGCTGAAGATGAGGGCATCGCACTGCTGTTCTCATGCCATTTGGATTCTGTTTGTGATTACTCTAAGTTTCCTCACTGCTACTTAATAGGTAAACCCAAGCTGAGGCTGGGTACTGTCTGGAGCCTCCAAAGCTGTCCACAAAGCTTTGAAGAAGAGGAATACCCTCTTCCCTGAGTCTTATGTCAGTATGCTGAACCTGAATTTTGTGGAAATACATGTAGCTGGGAATTCATACCAAAGATTTTAACTTAAAAAGGATGGCAGCATTTCAAAGGTACGCTCATGCTTTATCACAAAGCTATTTCCGAAAATATTACAGCAGTTGGCAGACGCACCAAAAATAAAAATAAAAGTATAGATACCCTTCTAAATATGCTCACAATAAAACCCTACGTTTCTACTGACAGTTCCTTAAATTAAAATATGTATATAGCAAACCTTACTGGTTTGTCGTTGTCATTATCTATATAGCAGAACACCGTTCAAAGCATGTGAAGAGTGACTGCACCTTTATCTTTCACCCAATATTCCTGGTTTCTTCACAGCAGTGTTTTTGCTCAGTGTCTCTATTCTGTTGTAATCCAGTGAGGAAAAAAAACTGTATCCTGATCAGCCACCTTAAATTCTTTTATGAACTATCTCCAAAGCCGTTCATGCTGGCATCTAGCCAGATACCATGCTCCACTGCACATCTGTATCACCTTTCCCTGCTGAGAGTGGAAGGGTTCACATATCCCTGAGTATGTCCAACAGAAAGAAATGATTCTGTGCTTAAGGCATTAGCATGGAGCTCTGGAAATCCGAGATCACAGACTGAGCCACCTGTCCCAGACCATGTGGAGAAACCTATTTGGTAAATGGAAATAGTGTCAGAACTGTCTGTATAGAAATATTTCCTTCTTTGTTCACGTGGATCATGGACTCCTTACAGAGTAGATAGAGGTGCAGTAATCACAGAAACAATGTTCTGATTTTCCCAGAACAATTGTTCTTCCATGAGAGGAATGTTGAAATAAGATTCACCACTCCACTGGGGAACTATGGGATTCCAAGATTACTCAGTCCCTCAGGTTATTTCCACTTCTGAACTGTTTGAATTCTGATTTCCAAATGAGAAAAGGTTTATAAAAGTATCTTTGCCTCTTTTCCCTATTTGAATGAGTTATGCTTGTGAATAGAGTTCTTATTCACATTAAATAAAAGTTAAATTTAAATGAAAGCATGCCTGGAAAGCAAAGTTCATATTAATATGCTCACTGGTGCAAGTGGAAAAACAAGTATCATTTAAATTCTTACTCAAGTAAAAGATCTACATGGAGATAGCATTTTATGAAAGCCCAACTGCTTGAGAAAAAGTAATCTTTCGGTTTCTTTCAGACACTGGAGAGTCCCCTCATCCCAGCTAGTTTCCTTCCTGTGTGAGTTATCTGTTTTCCAGCAGGCAATATTAGAAGAATGTTTTTTTTCTTTTTCTAACTAATGCTTACTGAGTGTTTAATTAGGTTGAGCTCACACTGACTTAATATTCAGTTAAAAAATCTATCAACTAGAAACCAGTGGAAACCGGATGTGGTTAGCTCCAGTGCTCACAGAGCAAGTTGTTCTCTGCAGAATCCTTTCCACTTCTTCCCATGATATGAGCTGTGTGCTCCGATTTTGCTATTTCAAACAACTCACAGAGTTCATGTGGATTTAATACCAACTGTATTGCAGTCACAGTCACCTTCAAGTAGGGAATAAATAGGGATTGAGCTATTTCTCAGATTACTGTTTAGAAAAGAGCCTTAAAGAATAGTATCCTTTTCTACTTAGTACTTATCTGAGCAGTTAGCTTGAAGCTTGTGCTGTCTGTTTGGAGATTGTTTACAGGAGATCTCTTTCAGTATCTACGTTTTTGCTACTTTTGCTACCTGTGTGAGAAGTCTGTGCTATTTTACCACAGTGAGAGTCTCTTTGGAGTGTCTTGCAGTGCATTTTATTGTGATTATTTTTTTCCCCTGCATCAGTCTCTTTTACTTGTGTGAAAACTTCCAAGTTTAGATTCAGTTACCATTTCAGTTTCCTGAACTCCTTGCCTATACGTAGAATTTAAATTGCCCTGGAATATTCACCTATGATAGTCCTTATGGAGCTGAACATTTTCAGTTCATCTTTATAGAGATTTTCAGCACTTTCCAAAAAATAAAATGGTATTGCAAGTAGCTAATGCCTACATTGCCAATTATCAGCCTTGTTCTTCTCCATAAGCTCTTTACATTTGGATATGGCATAGGAAGATAGAAAAAGAACTTTCTTTCACTTCCAGTGAGATCTTACCCCAAACTGTTTACTATTCCACAGATATATTTGGGGCCTAATGGCTGTTTTTGAGCTTCAAGGCCCTGGGTCATAACTGTTGGCATTTGGAAATGCACTGCTGTTGAAAGTGTACAAGATGTTCAGGGTTGACAGGATGCAAAGTCTAGCTACAACAAAAAGACTTATTTTGTAAGGGAGCACATCTACACAGCACAGCAACAAAGCAACCCTGGAAAAGCTGTTCTGGCATCTGCTGTCCTCTTAATGCATGAGGGAGATTTGTGTGTGTAATTTCTATTAATCCTAAGAGTTCCTTGCTGTAGAAATTTTAAGGCACAGATTAGGATTTTTGGTCACAGAAGTTAAAGCAATTAACTCATTCATGAATCAAGAATTTTAATAGAGATCACAAAGGTTGAAAAACAAGTGTTACTCGTGTAGAATTAGACCCTTTTCTAGCCCTTTCCACTAAGTATTCATCTGTAGAAGGGTTTGTTTTAGACCAACTGCAGCAGAAGAAAACATTACACCAAGATTTGATATTCTGCGAGTCAGTGGAAGTTGGTAACATCCAGCTATATTTATCTTGTCCTGTCATTTCAAATGTACCTTACCCACACTATAGAATCATTTCTTATAGATGCTAGCAGAAGTGTTTCCCAGCTCATGCCTGATTTTTTTAAGGCAGAATTGTTTATTTTAGACAGGTTGCTTCATACTCTGTTCAGAAATGAAATGTTTACTTTGTGTATGGACTTTGACAGAAATGAAGAAAAATCTTGTCCATTTTCCTCAGTTGTCCTTACCTCATATGAAAGAAACCATTCACAGCTGTCTCTAGTGTCCTCCACTGCAATAATTTTTCTCAGAGGTGTGCTGATCCCCAAAACCTTCTGACACAGCCACTATCCTTCTGTGTTACTGTCACCTTTGGACACAGGGAGGACAAGTCTGGTCTCTCAGTTTCTGGTAAGCCCAGTACACCAATATAAACGAACTCTTATCTTGCTACTTAAGCTATACAAAAATGCACCGAAGATTTTTTTGGCACTGAAATGAATAATTTTCAAAACACTACAGGGAGCTGTATGCATATTTTACTGATAATCAACAAGATTTGTACTCATTAAAAAAATTATCTCCTTAAACAGTTACTGTATCATATTACTCTAAAAGAAATATCCAATATTAGATGAGTTTATGACTTTAAAGACCCTCTTCACGTCTTGGGCTTATCTTTCCTTTGAGTTAAGCATACAAAACAGTGCAATGCTATTGATGTATCCAGTCATTATAAACTTGATTTCAATTGGTTTGAAACTCAATTGCAGCTCTAATAACCATTTTTAAGGAGTCAGCATGAAATGAATATGTTACAGTCTATGCTAAGCAAATACAAAACAAATGTGAACTGATAATTAACACAACTTTGTAAAGCGCTTGTAACAAATCCCCAAAAAATTGTTCCTCGAACCTTTAAAGCAAAATGGTTAAGCTCTGTGAACCTTACGAGGTTTTTCTTTCTCTTTTGGAAAAAAATGTTATCTGGAAATAGTGTTGTGAGGTGTGTTTGTTTAGGGTCAAGAAAATGCAAATGAAAATGGATTTGAGATATGTTAATCTCAACCTGAATGAGGGGTGAAGACGTAAAGATGCTAATCTTTCCTATAATATAAAAATGCGAAGGTTTAAACACTTCTTTGGGACACACTAAACAGTTCAAAAATAAAGTGTAGCAATGTTAAAAGGGAACAAGATCTTCATGAACAGAAAAAAGCACAGTATATTTTCTGGAGGACATCCAGACTTCTGAGGGGAAAGACTTCACAAGTTTTTCCACTGAGTCAGATAATTGCTTTGAATATCAATCATTGCAGGAACAGGGAAAAAAGTCTGATATATGAAATAGAAAAAACTCTAAATAACCTGCAGCAGAGAAAAGGGGTATCCATGTCTAACGCTTCTAGTAGCAGCTGCAGTACGTGACTGCAAATCCAGGCATGTATGCATGCACAGCTAAACCAGGTGTTTCTAAAGGTAAAAAGGATTCCATTAGTCAAATACTGTGTGTTGATGTCAATTGTGCCTACCCCCTCAGAAGATCAGAATTAGACTTTAAGCGTTCATTATATTTTGTTAAAGTGAAGAATGTAACTGTTATCCTGATGGTAACAATTTTATTATTTCCTGTGTATGTAGGGTTTTATCCCATTACGTGTTGACCTCACTCACATAATTGGCAAGAGGGTATTCCATTAAAAGTAAAAGCTTTTTTATTTCATTTTCTCTACGCAGTTCAATTTTTGAAGTCCATCGTCTGAGTGACCAAGCATTTTCTAGGCTCACTAACTTTCCATATATCATGGCTTCATTGTTCTGAGTTCAAACTACAATTTCTTCTATTAGATACTTTAAGAAATGACCAGGCTTTTCTTACCCAGACTGCCCGTCCTCCAAGCCTGTATGTATGCCAGAATAAGCTACAGCTTTCAGGAGCAAGTACAAGCATTATGTACTGGATATAAATATGTATCTGGTACTACCAGAAGGGAGCATGAAGTATTTTTATGCTCAGGTTCTTCTCTAACGTTTTTTGTTAATTAGCAGCTGAGTACATGATACCCCTACAAGATAAAGCTAGCTAAATTTTAATCCAATTTTCTGTGGACAAATGCACACACTAGTGAAAATCTTGTGAGAATCACAACTTGCTCTATTTGCTGTTACCTTGGCTAGGCTGTTGATGGAAGAAATGTAGAGCTGTAGCTACTATGTAACTCTTAGATGTTTCAGTTCAGCAATAACAGGAAAATGCTAACACAACATCTAATCAAAATGGTATATTCTGATGTAAAACTGAATGTTCAACTAAAACAGAGTAGCTACCAATGACATTTATCTTTGCAGCGCAAAGACTATGGGCTATGGATTCTGTCAGCCCTCTGCTCTGAAAAACAGATTGACCTGTATAAGAGAGGTCTGCTGTGAGAAATGTATTCTTAGATGCACACTCTTAGTAGGCGGATTTTAGTCTTTTCAGTGTCCTTCAATCAGTGGTGTGAGAGCAGCCTGTAAATTGCTCTGATTCATGCCATGCCCAGGGGATGTTGAAACCTCTGGGTTGGGGAGTTCCAGACATTGTCTGCATGTTCTCCTTCCAGCTGCAGAGACTAAGTGTAACCATGACTGTACTATGGACTTTGTTTAAAGCAGTTATTAAAAGAGTAGTAGCATTGAATGCAAAAGTATCATTCAAGACTAAATTGAGGAATAGATGCGATTAATTTTTGTGGCAGTTTTTTAGTTGTTGTTTTTGGTTTTGTTTCCCCGATGTTTAAAATAACTGAAAACAATAATTAGAAAACTAAATTATAATCATGAGGAAAAACTTGAGCGTTTTAAGGATGAACAGAACCTGTAGCTACATATTATCTATTAATATAATTGAAAGCTGAATAAATTTTGTATTCTATTTTGGAAATTCTCAGTTCTGGAATCTTTCCTTTCTAAAATGGTTTGGTGCCCTAGTTGTTTCAAAGGATTTTTTTTAATTATTTTTCCTCTGTGTTTTCGGCTTTGTTTAATTAGAGAATATATTTCAATGTGCCTACGTCTGTGAAACAAGCATACTTATCAATACAGTAGCCTTATTAAAACTTTTATGGCCTATGGAAATTTTATGCTTGCATTTATTCTAGGAATGGACTATCATAATGAGACAGGACTTGAGTGTTCATGTATCATAAAATTCATAACTTGTTTCAGCATGATGAATTGAAAATAAGAATCATTCACTGCAGACAAAATTTTGAGAACCTGAACAACTTTCTATGCTTCTGAATAATTATTTACAATATGCTTAACATTTTACACAGGCGAACACAGGATCAAATCTATTCTCAGAACATTAAACATTCCACATAAAAAAAACAATATCTTTTGAAGAACTTTATTGTTACTGTTCCTCGGGACTCCATTTTTCTCATCTGTTTCTATTAAAGCATTTCATTCATGTCTAAACTTTCCTATAACCTGTTTTTATCACTATTACATAAGAGTACTGTCACAGATTCATATGTATAAAGTGAAGATAGGATCTAGCGACGTGTTTATTATCTGAGTTTCACAGAGCACAGCAGTATCTGTCAGAAAGAACATGCTTTAGTAGAAAGAGGAATTTATATTCATAAATTAGTTTGCTGGTCAGCAGTTGTTTGTGTGAAGGGTATAAACTGCTATCTGATCGTGGGCTTAATTAAATCTAGGGACCATTACAGTGTCATTCACTAGATGTCTCTTAAGATCATTTCATGAACTGAAATATATTTAATACAAATACTGTACAATACATACATAAAAGACAACAGTTGTGCTAGAACTGCTGAAATCTTAGATGTCTGTGGCTTTTGTTTCTGATCCATCAGCCAACA
This sequence comes from Oreortyx pictus, assembly GCA_036925125.1. Taxonomy (NCBI): domain Eukaryota; kingdom Metazoa; phylum Chordata; class Aves; order Galliformes; family Odontophoridae; genus Oreortyx; species Oreortyx pictus. The sequence goes on along the minus strand of JAUPFR010000008.1, from coordinate 13,333,672 downwards.
GGGAGTTACAGGAAGACCTCTATCTTACTTTTATCTGGTTCACGGAGGAAAGTAAAATAAAAGTTAAAGGTGTTTTAGACAAAAAGAGGTTTCCTTATACATACAAATGCCGGAAGACCATTTGTCTATAGAGAAGTATCTTCTTAGCGCTTGCTTAGTTTATGCAAGTCTAATGAAACCCTTCTAAACCTGGGACCAGAGAACCCAGAGGTATCCCCTCCAGGTTACCCCAGAAGAGGCTATCTTGACAGGACTTACTTTTGGAAAACTAGATTTTGTTCAAAAAGAAAATGAGTCTCATTAAGTAGATTGCTCCAAGGTTGGACAAAAATCAACCTCTATCTGCCTCTGGGTTTGCATTGTGAGAAACTCCAAGCTCTGTCCTGAGCAGAAAGCCCCCACAGAAGTATCAGCAAGTTCTGTCTTCTGCTATGATACCCAGCAGCCAGCAAAACAGACTGGAGCCCTGGCTCTAACCCTGCCCTGCTTCCTGCTTAAAAACACAGGTGAGAAAAATGTGGGAATAGCTTCCAACTTGAAGATTGACCTCTTAGCAGATTTGCCTAGAATCCATCTAAGAAGTCGCAAAGCTTGTAGAAAATAACAGACGAAAAGTGCAGCTGCAAGAACCTGAGAACTTATTTTCTGTGGAAACAACATGGTTTTTAAAGAGATCTTGCTGTCAACTCAAATTTATCTAAACCCATATTCTAGAACAGGCATATGTCCTGGGATTCGGAAACTGCTTTTTGAATAGTTCCCTTTACCCATGATCATAATTTTTACTCTGTTTTTTATTGTCCTGCTTCACTTATCCAGATCACCATGGTGAGTGGGTTTGTTTGTTTATTTGTTTGTTTGCTTTCATTCTTTCCTTTTTTTTTTTCCCTAGAACTGAAGACTCTTTAGAGCAGCGCACTTTTGACCAAGTATAGTGAGGAATAGTTGCAGGAGAGGCAAAACCAGTAAAAGGGGGAAATACCTTTAATAGTTTCTTAACATGCACAGAATAAAATCTACATCTCTCTATGGGAAACGTTTTTTTGTTGTTGTTTTGAAATTAGAGGTGGAAAGATAGGGAAAAAAACATTCTTCTGCCCCATTAAAGATTTGCCTTCTTTGTGGGTTCCATCTGACTTTTAGCCAACTTTTTGCACGTTTCTGTGGTAGATCTTTAACATGGCCAGTTGGTTTGCCTAAATTCTGTAATATACATAAGAAGTCATCATTTGAGTGGAAAGGCATTGGTCCAAAGTTTGTTGATGATGATGGAATCACTCCCACTGCTTCTACAGAGTATCAGATTGGTCTTTAGGTAAGCACAATCATCAGCTTTAATATTTTTAAGAACGCACTAGTTCAGTTATGGATAAAAAAGATGCTATATGGCTTGATAAATAGAATGCTTTCAAATTTGTCAAGCTACTGGCCAGCTGCTGAACTCTCTCACTCTTAATCTAACAGGAAGTGTGACTGAACAAAGGAAGCTGTGAGCACTAAGAAAGGAAGATCATCAAAACTAAAACACAAACATGATGCTTTGGAACAACTAATGCATTTTCCCTATTAAAGTTATGTAGCTGCCAGCATTTCATGTTTTCCTTGCATAAGCACTACCAAATGGGGAGATGCTGAGATGCCCCATGCACCTTCAGATAAACTGTACACATTTGGAAGTAATTGAAAAGGAGAGGAGGCGGGGTTCTTTACTGGCATTTTCTGATATGTTCTGGTTTATATTAGGATGGAATTTCTGAGATTGAGAATGTATTGCTCTAACAAACAGTGGTTGCTATAGGAAATCTATAATCATTCATATTATTCTACTTGTATGAAAAAGACATGCATGCTGATGATTTGCTGGGATTTGTGTGTGCTGTAGAAAGTTAACAGATTCTAAGAATGTTATACTTGTTATTTCAGATCTTGCATTTGTCTTCTTTACCCTTGTTGTTGTGATCATTATGTGTAATCCTCAGGAATTCATGTGGGATACAGATTGCCACCAATGCTCCATTTTGTATTTTCTCTCTTCAGCTCTGTCTATAAACAAGATGATGATTAGAACAGCCAGCATAGATTTACTAAGGGCAAACAGCCTGACAAGTCTGGCAGACTGCTAGGATGGAATAACTGATTCTGTGGACTGGGATTGGTGTGGATTGCTTTCATCCTGTCTCTATCACAAATACAAGGATAAGAAACAAAATTATTTCCAGTTTCTTCAGAAAATAATCTGGAAATTATTTGTAATGCAAATCTGTAGTGCTTCTTCATGTCTGTGGTACCTACTAATAGTTTAGTTTTCCTCAGCCTTTACCTGGATATAAGGGTAGAAGAAACTGTTGGGGAAAGCAGCCTCGTAATTGTATGTATGGTGGTTGCACCCTTCTGATGCATCAGGCAACCATTGCTATCTTGTTTCCCAAAGATTAGCAGACTAGAAAGGTTTGGCTACACAATCAGGTACATAAAAGTCCCATCTCAACAGGTTGTATTCTTTACTGTTTGACATGTTGCATGTGTTCATTGAGTGCTACGATTTATTTAATAACATTGTCTCTTGAAGACTTGATCCCTGATCCAGTCAGTGTATAGTGACTGTACATACTGAAATCCTCTGCATTTACATAGTTCTGTGGTCAGTACCACAGAACAATACAGGCAAAATAGTAGTAATACCAAAACCAACATAAAATAAACAGTAAAGCCTGTACTCTGAATACATGCTAAACTTACTATGCAGAAAAAATAAAAATATGCTACTATGGGTAGCTCCTAAGAATACTTAGCATTTGAATTTTGGCTACCCTTTCAAACGTGCAGTTGTCAAACGTGCAAACATATTCATGAGATTCAGATTGGATTTACTGTTGCAGACATTGTTTCATAGATGAAATCCATTTCTTCCCCACCACAGTGCAAAATCAGCTTATTCTAAGAAAACTTGAAATCAGGCTCAAAGAGTGTCTGAGGCCATTTTCCTTTCACTGAAACTGACGAAAAGTTGGAGGGCATGTGAAATGAAGGTGGCAATGCTGATCTTCCACTAACATCTGGTCATTAATTCCATCTTTAGAGACTCTAAAATGCTGGCAAACACAGCTCCAGCTGGCATGGGGACTGTTGCTTCTCCAAGAGCAGGTAAATAGGCCAGATGGTCCCTAATTTTACTACTGTTTCTAGTGTAGATGATGAGCCTCGGTCCCTACTGAGCAATATGCCTTCCAGACGCTGAACATTTTTATTCACCTTTTGACCACATGGAAATAATGTAATTATTAGAAGAGTAGTAAAATAATTAGAGCAGTGGCTCAAAAGATAATTTGAGATTGAGAAGAAAAGGCAAGGAAAAGGCAGCAAAGATAACCTTGCTTTTCCTCTTCTCTTTCAGAATGGTAAAGTCTAGAAATCCTTTCGAAAAATCTGCATTTCCATTTGTTTGCTACAAAGTACAATTGGTTAACTTGCAGGAAGGAACTGGAAGAAACAGTTTTGTCTTTTCCATTTGTGTTCTTTTTGTCAGAAAAACAGCACAAAATATGCAAGGAAGAAACCCCCCCCAAATCCCATCAAGTAATCTCTAGAGCTCTAGTACTGAGATGTCCATTAGGAAACTGGGAGGATCCAAATTTAAATCCTTTATCATTTTCAGTAGTTATTGGAGGATATTTTTGCCATGGCTACATGCAATATGAAAACTTCTAATGAGGTGGGAGGATGAGATTTGGAGACTCTTGAGCTGGAACCTGAGGCACTATTCAGGCAGTGATTATGCAATTGTTGCGTAATATGGAGAGTGCTTGCATGAATAATCCTATTAACATGAGAGTTTCACAATCAGGCCCTTGTGGAACACTGTGCTGCTCAAAATCATCTGTATTTATGGTGGAAAAATCAGCTAAATCACCATTAAAAAAAAAAGTGGTCTCATAAAGATAGCTTTTCACAGCAGGGCTAAGAATGTTAGAAGAAAGAATAGAGGAAGGTATTTTTTCAATTTAGAGCTAGTAGGAAGGGTTGGTTTTAATACTTTCTCTTGAGAAAGGAAAACCATGAGGAAAATGTATAGATGACTACTATGAATCGTCACTGATTTGCCATATCTGAGAAACTGCAAACACTGGAAAAGACAAATGGATAGGAAAGGGAAAAAATTCAAGTCACCTGAAGAATTTGCAAATCTTTATTTCAAGTAATATCAAGTGCCAGAACCAGCACATGTGAAGGGATTCCCTAACATATGCTAATTCTTTGTGCCAATACCAGAGCGATTACTGGAGGAGCAGGCGCAGCCCCAATGCTGTCTCTACAAACCCTGTGGCTGGGAGTGGGCCCCTTTTGCAGCAGCTCTCACAGGAGCCCAGGCTGCCATGGGTTGGTTTCTCCCACAACACGGGAGGCAGAGCAGCAAAACTGGAATGGCCAAGCAGTGACTAGAAAAGCAAAAGCATTTCTCCTTGCCATTTGTGTGCGCTGAGAAGGAGAATGCAGGCTGAGCATGTGCTTGTGCCAAGAGCCAACCCAGGTTGGTCTCTGGCCACTTGCAGGGTGAAAGTTGCACTCTTGGCTGCAGAATTTGCTTACCACCTCCTCCACCTTTGCCAAATACAGAGCAGCTGAGCATTTCTAAGGAACCTCTGCACAAGCACAAAAGCAGCAGCAGCAGCAGCAGCAAAGCCGGTGGCAGCAGTGCTATGGAAAATAAGTAATTCAATATCTGATATATTAAATTTAAACTATATGCCAAAGCAGAAACAAACCTCTGTTAGGCTGTTTTCTCTCTTTGCACCTCCTGAAAATTTAAGGCTACGGAAAATGACTGGGTCTATCAAGATCAAGGCATCAGGAACAAGGCAGTGACAGCTGAAATTTAACTTGAGTTAATGTTTCCAGAAAGCATTTGAATGCTTAGGTGCTGATAGCTACAGAATTTCTACAGTCATCTGTGCAAAATGACAGGGAAAAACTATAGCTAGCTGTGGAAAATCATCTGCTTTTATCTCATGCCACAGCATTTAAAAAAACAAATCTGGTGCCCTAAACACCAATAGCTGCAGAATACTGGAGCCTTTCAAAGCCAATTTGCTTCTAGCTGGGTTTATTCATTAGTTTTGTAAATCTTTTGGCATGCTAGAACTTCTGACTGTTTCCAAACCAAAAAGAACTGATACAAGACAAAGAAAAATGATACTTTTATGATTATTCCTTTGTGACAATCCAAGATCAATTATATTCTGGAGGATAACCATCAGGGAATCTTCCCTGTTTTGGATTTCTCTGATCCTGTCTATAACAGTAGTTATCCAGTAGTCTTCTATATTTGTTGGTTTCTTGGATATACATAATGCAGCTGAATGTATCTATGATCTTGAGGTTTTATTTCTGTGGGAAGATAGGTCTGGAGAGTGTACTGAAGTTACACCTCATTTCTTCTTTGCTACCCAGCACACTTTCTTAGTGCTCTCTAGGATGCAAGTGGAGTTCCCACTGTGTTGTAGGAAATAAATCTGAAAGAGCTATTAACAGCATATCTCTCTACTTTAAAAATAATATATAAGTAAGTGTATGACAGTTTGTATTTTCATTTAAGAAGAGAATGAATAACTGCGATAGATCACTCTACTAATATCAATGTACTTGCTTTCAGTTTGCTGCATGACAAAATGTCTCAACTAATATAATTACCTAGAGTTACTATCGAAGCCCAGCAGGGACATAGGTTGTTGCATCAAAATGAAGAATAACAAAAAGCAAAAATGAAAGCTTCCAATATATACCAGAGTGTTCACCTACATCTACTCTTCTTTTAGTTGTGTTCTTGTTTTAGTTCTGTTGATGTGATAAGTGGGGTGTTGTCCCAGGGTGAGGTGAGGCATTGCACTGTGTGGGAGAGTTTGCCTTACAGTCATAGGGATTAATTTTGCTTTCTTTCAATACCAGATGTCCTAATTCAGGGCTGTAACTGCTGGATGAGCAGCAGTGAAAGCTAATATCCAAGATTACATTATCCATTTTCTTGTTCCTTGTTTGAAAGCTCTGCATTTGGCTCACCAGAGGCAAGTGGCTATTATTCTAGGTGCTTTAGCATGCTTGTTCCTAGACCTGCTTGGCTAGATCATTGAGGCAGAGCTTGCTTTTACACTGTGCCATCATTTTGCATCCTGCAAGGAAAGCAGCCCTCTTGTAGCTGCTGTTTTCCGCCCATTCTGTGCAGTACCAGTTAGAACGACTTCAGTCATTGCCAGGCAGAAATACTTACGGAATCCCATGTGTATTAAAAAAAACAAACTTGGCAAGGCCAAAAATTTCCAATCTTGCCCTTGACTCAGTGAATGAAAGCTGATCTCTGCCTTCTATGGTCCATTTTTTCCACACTGTCACGATATCCAGGATCCTCAGCTTTTCTCCTGGCTGCTGGTCAAAGCAAGATGGAGGGAGTTGAGGAAGAAATACTCTTCGTGCCCTTGTAAGATGTAGGTGTGCTGTGGGCATGTATCTCTATGAGGGGTCAGGCTATAACCCTTTGTCACTTTTCAGCAGAGTAAAGTTTCATTGCATTCTTTTCCTGCCAACAGGGCATTTTAACATCTGGTTTTAGGTAAGAGAAAGTAGCATTTTGTTCTTTTAGTTTTCAGCAGTACAGTGGGTACAAAGAAAAATCTTCCTGTGGTAGTGTTTGTACGTAAAATACGATCCAACATTCAGAACAGTGAAATGCGTCATGGTCTTAAAGAATCATCACCAATACCATTCAGATGGGTCTTATAAAGTTGCAAGAATGGGCAGCTGAATACTGAATGAATATTTTTGACTACTGTTAGTTGTTGCTGCTCTAGTAACAGAGAAGTGTGGTGCAATGGGAGATTGCAGAGCATGGGAGCACAACAGCAGGGCCCCTGGCACCACAAGGCAGGACACTGCAAGTTCTGCAGAGCAGCTCCTCCTCCCTCCTCTTGTTGGTTTCCCTAGGTTTCAGACTGATTGGCAACGGGCAGAAATCTTTGGCTAATGAAAATTATGGCACACAGGAAAGGCTACCTTCCTTATTGGAGCCTTTTCAGGGCAAATTTCTATCATAGCTTTTCTAGTTGTGGTGACTAACAGAAACGTCTTAATTTTCCTGGAAGTCTATAAGAATATTACAATATCTGTCTCAAAGTTTCAACTCCTACCCTGTCTCACAGGTTCTCCGTGTTCAAACTACCTTAATTCTTTGGTGCCTGAGCAGTTTATGAAGTACAGTTTGAGAATTGTATCTCACTTCCATATTTGTTGATTGTTTTTTGAGGTTGATTAATCATTTTTCTGATATCACATAGTTTAGGTAAGAACATTAATGGCTAATCAAGCTTTAAAAAAGAAAAAGACACAACAAAGATAATAAATGGCGGTGTATATTGCTCAGACGTGATACTAACATATTTATAAGGCATTTAAGCAAGAATGACAGAATCTGAGATGTTGCCCAGAAGTCATGACAATATCAATTGTCCAGTTTTTGAGCTGTAAGGCTTTAGAACTGCACTGCTGTTTCTTATCAGCAGTATTTCACCTGCTTGTGACTTGAGTAGGGGTGAGTCTTTCACTTCTTGCTGGCTCCTCATCTAGGGGAAAAAAAAGGGAAGAAATGGCTTCTCAGATGAGGCGAGTTTGATCTCTGATTCATAGTGCTGAATGGTACTTTCTGTAGATAGCACTGCATGTTAGCAGCAACTGGAAATTTTTCCAGTGGAGGTTTTGGTCTTATAGGTTTTAGAAGCAACTTAGTTACAATGAAATCTCCAGAGCTAACTGCATTTAACTGATTTGACAGTATACTGGAGTCTAATACAAATTAATTCTTTATGGTTAAGTGGTGTAAAATGTGGCTTGCTTCTACTGTACTAATAGTTGAATTCTTTAAGATCCTGAAAGATAAGCTGAGAGAACTGATTTCTGCATATGTTTGTCAGATCTTCTGGTTAATTTTAAAGCGTTTTTTTCAACATTTCAGTTTCATTCTTTGTGCTACTCAGAGCACTGTTTTGCTTGTGCATGTGTAGTCTAGTTTCCAGGAAAACAGGACAGCTGAATGCATTTTTCTACTAAATATCTGGAGACAATAGCTAGGACACCTGACGTTTTGTAAAATTTCCAACTATAGAAAAAACTGGTGTGAATAATTCAAATGCGTATGTGAATTAAACGTCAGCTATCGATTAGTATGTTTAGGATATTATCTTCATGTCTATTCACTTAGATTTCAGAAAAGGATAATTTATTTTTTTACATATTTGGACGTGGAAATTTTCTTGAGGTGCTAAATAACAGCAACAGAGATAAATGGTAATGAAAGCAGACACTGGGAATGTATGGGAAGGTTTCTCAAGTGCAATCTCGAGTAGTGTTGCTGAAGTAACTGAGCTTCAGGCTTCAGAGACAAGCAAGTAGACACTCCAGTTGTATCCTCAAGGGACAAAATCAACTCGAGAAATTCTGACATTCTAGACACAACTTGTGACTCTAAATCTGGTAACATTTGCTAAGAGCAGATGTTTTAAGTGGTGATACCTGCCTTGTGAAGAGGGGAACAATTTAAGAATCTCATGAAAGAAAAATTATTTTCTTGTGACACTTTCATTGCAAATATTGAAATCACAGTGGATTTCAGTTCTCTGTCAAAAAATTGAGAATAACATTGGGACATTCTGCATAGTGTTTCATGAAATGACAGGGCTTTTACCTGGTATTTGACCACTGAAAATTAAAGATATATTGGCTCTCTGAATGTTGACCATTCACTACTGAGTTTATCAGGTATCAAAGAACCCAGTGTGACCGTGGTTGGAAGGGAACCCCTGACATCTCTAGTCCAGCCTCTGCTCAAGCAGGGACACCTACAGCACATTGTCCAGGACCATGTCCAGCCAAATTTTGAATGTCTTCATAGAGTGAGATACCACAACATCTCTAGGCAACTGTTTCAGTGCTTGCCAGCCTCAGAGTGAAATAGGACTTATTTTGTATTCATAAGCAATTTCATGTGTTTCATTTCATGCCCACTGCCTCTTGTGCTGTCAGTGGGCACCGAACAATCTGACTTTCTTCTTTATTCCCTCACATCAGGTACTCATGGGATCCTTTGTAGGAGTTCAGTCAGTAGTTTAGCACAAATATTATGCAAAAATAATAGTATGCCTCATTTAATATTTATTTCCCATTGCAACTGCAATAGCTTTGAATTGGCTCAAGCAAGACAGGCAACAGGTAACTGTGCTGGCATTTGGTGAACCAGACATTGCAAGTGTATAAATCTAAAACAGAAAATTTGTCATTTCAAAGCTGGTTTTGTCCAGAACTCAAAGTGATGAGACAGATGAGATGAGGTCATGCAAATCTGTGGTCATGCCCAAAGCCAAGGAGCAGCTGACTAGAGCTGAGAACAGCTTTTTCGTTAGACCTCCAACCCAAACAAGCCTAGATTCAAGGTCTGATGTATTTTTGTAGTATCAGCTATCTTCTTGGAAATGTTGCTGACATGAGCCTGTATATATATGCCTTTTCTTCCCTTTCCCTTTTCTCAGACTAGGAAATATTTTCCTCAGTAGGTGTAAATCATCTCATTGTGCCTATAAGGTCTCTGCGAGAGCTCAGATCTCACCCTCCACTGTGAATATCTGGCTCCTTGTTTTTGCCTTTCTGGTGGAATGCTAAAGGCCAGAGGCAGACAATTACCAGAGGAGAGTTGTTGCCTCCCCACAAAATGAAATAGGGTCAAACAACAGGCAAACTCTTATCCAAGAAGGTGGATCTATGCAATTATAAGTCATCTCTCACTAAAGTTGTGTGCTAAGGTCTGGGTTTCCTCTGAGAAGGTGAGAAATCCCTGATGGCAGACTGGAACACAGCAAAGGTCTCTTGCTGCTCAGGTACGGAGGTGGACTTTACTGTTCTGTAGTGCAGATGTTCCAAGAGCCACACAGAATATGATGCATCCAGGTCTCTTTGACTGTAGTCTCACTGTGGAGTTCTAAGGGAGAATAAGTGAGAAAGAACTACTGCTTTCTAGCTGCTCTTTTGACGGATGCCTTCCTCTTTGTTTAAATATCAAATATCACCAGGTCAAAAACCCTGGGCAAAGCGTGCCTGCGAGATGAGCTTTCTATGCAAATGCTGGCTTCTGCCTGCAGTTGCTGTTGGACGCCTCTGAGCAGGCGATGCAGCACACTCTGCTGGGGTCAGGCTCTAGGAGTGGGCAGCCCTCACCGACATGCTGCATGCCGCAAGCAGCTGCTTTGTCTTCTCACAGAGCATTTAGGGTGTACTTGCGGGAAAGCTCAGTTTCCACGTAGAAGCAGGAAGTATATGTCTTAGAAAATTAAGGTATGACATAATCAAACTACCCAACAAACACTGAACTGTGGGTAAATACTAAAATATGTACAGAACCCTGTGAAGCAGATCAAGGAGAAACTAAGTGTCTGTATGAGTTTTGAGTTGGAATTCCATTAGAATAATCATTTTTAAAGGCATCTATTTTCTTTGCAATCATAAGTTAATAACGTAATATGCTTCTGACATGTAATATAAATGTAGAAAACAGCTCTAGCTTTTCAGACTATCAAACAGACTGATAAGCCATGCCAACAATTTCACCCAACCTGTCTCACTAGAATGCTGTTTCACTGACATCTGCTACTTACTGTTACATGTTCCTATATTGCTAAATAAAAGCGATTATGTATGTATAATTACGTATTATTCATTAAGCACCACAACTGCTTGAGTATTGTTTGGTACACTGAGAATCTATTTATTGTAGCACATCTTTGTTAACAATAGCTGGGGCATTGCTACTCTAGCTATTTATTAGTACAGCATTAAACATGACAAAATTGGGACCAAGGAGAGATAATATTTATGTTTGTTTAGGTTTGTTACCATGGTACTTAGAATAGTTACTATGGGAATGGAAACAAATTGGTAAGTTACCATTATCCACTAGTATCAGTACTACAGGGGGTTTTGTTTTTGAAAGCCACTAACCTCAACTTCATTGATTTGCCCAGAACTCTTTTTTTTTTTTTTTTTGTTTAACTCCTTTGTCTACACTGAAAAGGAGAAAGAGAGAAAAAATCCCTGGTGGAATCCATTACTTAAAGTTATATTCACATAAAAACACAGAAGGTGGCTATAAGATAGAATGGAAAAATGACTACAGTAATAGATCCAAGTAAAGGAAAATAGAAATTTAGGCTCATATCATTCACCATGTAGGTTATTCACAGTAAGGGGTGTGAATGTCCTACTCATTAAGGGCAGGATCTTCCTGCTCTCTCAGTACTTTGGCAGTGTGCACACATGCACAGCACGCAAGCTGCTTTGAATGCAGAGTTGCATTAAATCCATACAGACAGAAGTTAAAGAAAATAGTCGTAGGAAATGCATAATGCAGTGGGGAAAGAGAGTCTTAATTTTACATGACTGAGTTTTTGTTATGAACAGTCTAGATCCACAAATGTTCACAGTTGTAAAATGTCACAGCCAGATTAAACTGTGCTCAGTGTGTCCAGATGCCTTCAGTAACTGGTTTACTTTTTCCTAGATATTTTATAACATTTGAGGATAAACATCAAACCTTTTCTTGTTAATGCTCCAATAGGTCTGCAGAACTGTGAGCTTTAGAGATCTCTATCACCCAGCCTGTGGTACTTGGAGTCGAGCACTGTGTTTTGGATGCTGGGCAACCTGTGCAGCTGTGCTTTCTAGGGGTTCCAGCGGGACCTCACTGTTCAGACAGAGCTGGCTGCTAGTTGCACTCAGACTGTCTCATCCTGGGGACAGCAGACAAAATCTGTGCTCTAAATCAGGACTTGCTCTTAGATCCCTCATCTAGAGAGGTTAAAAACTCAAAACCCATGAAAATCAAAAGCCTCTGAAATCAAGTTAGAGTTTCAAACTCACTGTTTGAGAAAGAATGTCTTTTTTCTTTTTTTAGTCCCACGATGTTTCGTGTCTGAATTGTGACTTTTGTCTGCAAGGGACTGGCCATACACTGAACTTCTGTTAGTAAACCATCATGGTTTTTCCTGGCCACACTCACTAATGAACAGTTCTGTTCTGCTTAAAATACAACTCTGGAAGATAGTTACTATCTGCTTCACAGTTTTTTATCTTTACAAAGTAGAACTATGTTTTAACTTGAAGTTAAAAATCAACAACAACAACAACAAAACCACCATTGAGCTTGTGCTACCCTGCAAGTAGTCCCAGAGAGAGCACCAACTCAGATCCCTCCACTTGATTCCAGTGGTCTCCAACAGTGTTTGGGAGGGTTTCTTGGTGATCAGCTGTACAAACATTGTACCTGGCCCTTTCAGTTATGAAAAACCCTGCATCTACAAACCTAAAAGCTTTCTGAGTAAACAAACATCACAAATAAATACCAGAGTGGGGACTGCCCCAATTAAACAGCTGTAAAAATATAAAATAAATATTTAAAAGGTTTGCCTTATGACCAAGCTGTGAAACCACAGGGAAAGCAACTGCAAGGAGCAGTTAGAACAAATAATACTTTCCATTCAGCAGTACAGACGAAATCACTTGCAGGCAAGTGTTTAGGACACAGGTCGTTACATTTAACTGTTACTCACAGAAAAGATAGAGTCAAACTGTCTTCCAGGCACACTCTCAAACAACAGGACACATCCTTAAAAGTATATGGTTTGGGCTAGGAAATCTGATTAATTTGTTTTGAACCAAAACAAAATGAAAAATGTGTTTATCTCAGGCTTCATTTTTAAGTGACGTCTGAAAGTATTTACACAAACAAAAGCAAATTCAGGGCAGTTCATCCTACAAAGGAGAAAACTGCATTCAAAGCTACTCATGAAGCTATCTTTCCTTTGATAACTGGTGTGAACTTAGGAGAAAAAACAGTACATGCTCTGCAGGGTGTGATGGTATTAATCAATTAGAAGAATACATTTGCAGGAAACAGATTTTAAGTATAATTTGAGACATTCTTCTGTTTCTTCAAAAAAAATCATAGAAGTTCATCCTATATATAGTTTACACAGAATATTAGAAGTTTAGGATTAGCATAGGAATGTCAGTTGGATTCACGCACTTTGTTATGTGAGTGCTAGCAGCTAGCAAGATATTTTTCTTATACTAACGTATTTTCAACATTATTTTGATCTCCCATTGGTGACATGAAGTACCACCGTTCAGAAGTTAATTCTTTTTTTTTTTTTCCCTGCACTAGATGAAGAAATTTCAGACAGAACTATTTATTTTCCTAAGAAAACACTTTCTGAATAAATATTTCACCTTAGTTAAGTTAAGTTCACCTTACAAAGGAGGCTGGATACCTTCCCTCCACAGATTTGGAATTAGTGTAGAAGATAAGATATGATGAGAAATCCAGAAACTGCTTTTAGTAAAGAGAACTAAAAATCAGGTTAGTAACTGTGATATATTTGAGCCATTTATTTGGGATAATGTCAAGATCATGCAAGCCAAGTGGTATTAGGACCTTCGTGTAGCAAAGAAAACTGACATCACCAAATGCTTGAACAGAGTAGCTTCAAAACTGCTTTGAGAATTAGTTACTACTTGTGTGTGTGATTTATTTTGACTAACATTATATTAACACAGGAATATTTAGGTTATTTTTTTCAATTGTTTTTCTAACAGTTGGCAACAGAAAATTAAAAATCATATTTGTTTTAGCTTTTCTTTGCAACAATTATTTTCTTTTTAAAATATTCTTATATCCATGGCGTCCTCTCATTTTTGCTATACTTGTTTTATTTCTAACTCCTGAAAGTGACATAAATCACCTTATTTAATGAGAAGTTGAGTTTACAGTTGAAGTTCTATGAAGAGTCATGTTAATAAGATACAGTGTTTACCATATGGAAATATTTTCATAGAAATTGTCTCATGTTATCTGCAAAGCGTTAGACAGAAGTGTGAATTCCTAGCCATAAGAAAACATTATTTGAAGAGCAAATGCATATTATTCCTGATTTAAGCTAGGATCTTGTATGAAATTCTTAGACCTCTTAGAAATAGAGACAGAGCTTGATTAATTTGGTGTGAAAAGCAGACAAAAAATTTCAGACTTTATCTTAATACAGATGAAGAAGTTCTGAGATAGATGGCGCTTACATCTGAGAATATGCTACACGAGCTTTTGGATTCCCTCAAGATCTCTTTATTAGCAGGTAGGCTAAAATTGCTTATGTAGCAGGGTTATAAATATTGTACATAGCTTTGCTCAGCCAAAATAAGTTGTCTCATTTACTAGTGAAAGTTGATGTGCTGTTTAATATACAAGCTGCTGGGAATAACTTGCTTTTCTTTTCCCCTTCATTTGATTATATCTAATGCCTGGTAGTGCTATGACACATCTCTAGAAAGTATATGTTGATAGAGCAATAAAATATTGACAGTAGAATTTTTAAAAATGTTACTAGGCTTGAAGTTTTAGCAGTCAATTCTACAGGAATAAGTATTCCAAGTTTTTTTTAATATTAACTGCAAATAGTGACAAGCATACTTTTCTGTACTATCAATCCCGATAATTAATTTTCATTATAAGCCAATAGTACAGATTAGATTCTGCAACTTAAACATATTCATCAGTAACTTATGAAAACTTATTAACACTTAGAGACTTTTTTCTCAGCTCACAGTAAAACTTGCATCTGTTCCTAGCCAGAAACAGAAAGGCTTTCCTGTATGTCCTGAGTATTGGCTGGGAGTGTAATATAATTGGGTTAAACCTTTTGAACTGAAACATATGGTATTTATGATATAAACAGTTCAGAAAAAATGTTATAAGATATTAGCCTGAATTTAGCACCATGGGAATGTCTGGAAAATTTTTTTAAGAAATCTGGAAAAATAGCAGAAATCAAAACTGCCTCTAACCTAAGATAGAAGTGATGGAAAACTCTTTTTTTTTTCTTTTTTCTTAAGAGTTCTGATCACCTGTTTCCTAAATATTTCTTTACACAGAACTTTCTCTCAGATATCATTAGAAAAGCAGGGGGAAATCTCTCTTTTCCTGTGCTCAGGCTTACTAATACACATGGTTTTCATTAATCACTATCAGTCATTGCTTGTAGTGTTTGTTTCTGTCCTATCACCTATTTGACATGGGAACCCTATTGCATGACAGGAAAAGCATTATGAGTAGCTTTATTCCCCGAGCAGGAAAGTAAAAATTCCTTTTTGCATGTTAGCTTACCTTAAACCTTCATGCCTACATTTTTATTTCACAGCATCAGACAACAGACCCATGGTTTTACACACATGAAACAGAACAGTGAGCTACATTGATACCTGTCTATGGCACATTTTTTCCATCATTCCTCCTTCTCATACTGAGCACAATGTTCCTGCCCATTCCCCCAAAACTCATAAATTTAATAAGAAATAAAGAGCTTTTCAGAGTTGGAAGCAACTTTAGACTTAAAATTCATTCCAAAACCTTTGCTTTTGTTACATTCCTCAATTGCTCAGTAAGAGGCTCATTTTTGGAGGAGATGAAGAATGAAATAAAGTACAACTCTGGCTCAAGCTCTAGGCAATTAGACTATTGCTGATCCCTGTGGGTATGGACTACTTGCAACAGCTACGAATGATTTTCCAACTCTTTCACTTTCTACCACTGCATGAAAAATATACTGAAATTTATGTTCTCCTGCCGAATCTTTCAGGATCTCACTTAGATTTTTAATTGAAAATCGATCATATTTTGAAGAATAGTCCCAATGTTTACGTACAGAACTTCTAGATAAGAACATGGTGAATTGACTGTTTTGTTGTTCTTCCTGTCTTCTTTTTCTTTCTGAATCTCCTGTTTTCAGTTTGCTTAATCTCACTATAACTTTGGCCATCATTTACATTTTAAGTCCTGTACAGCTGGACAAGAGATTCCATAGAAATTAAATTGGGAGGATTTTCCTTTTCTACCAGTTTTAATATGGAAACTACATGAGGAAAAGGATTTTTTTTCCGCTCAGTCTATGAAATGAGAACAGTATTCTTGTGTTTTGCATCACAGCCAGTGTAAAATGATAGTGCAGACAAATAAACACTGGAAGGGTAGTGAATGGTGCAGTACGAAAAATAATATCAGGACAACCTTTTGTCAACACTGCCACTCATTTGACAGAACTTAGTAGCGTTTTCCGTTCCACTCCACTGACAAATCAATGGTATCAGAGACTAGACAGTGTAAAATAAAAATCTTCCTTGTTTTCCAGATAAGCTAAACGCAATTACGGAAAGAATGAGAATCACACAACAGCCACTTGACTTCAGCCAATTGCTATGCACAGTAATGGCCTCAGGCAGTGAAGCCTTTATGCTCATATATATATTGTGTGAGGTGGAGAAGTTTGAACCTGCATGTGGGAAATATGTTAGGATTTGTAAATATGATATAGTCCAATCATAAGTTTAATAAATACATAGATTATTTCAAAATCTTGATCATTTTCCATAACTAAGACTTTTTCAAAGATCATTCTTTGTACTTAACTATATCATGAAAACATCTGGCTAGCAGGGTACAAACTTTGTAGGCTTTCTTCCTCTGGAAAGAACTATCTCTGCTGAACATAATGGGAACTTCATTACTTTTGTACTGAAAACTACTCATTTAACTCATTAAACTGCTCATTTAACTTTTCCTACTTCATCTGTTTTTAGCTTTAACAAGTTAATCTGAAAAGAGGAGCATTTCTGAGGTGTAAATAAAAGAATAGTATATAAAAATAGAAATTTTAAATTGGAATAAGGAAAGTGACTGGCCTAAAACCTAATTGAAAATGATGCTTAGTACAGATCAGTAAGGATCCCTCTGTGTTGTGTTTTCTGCTTTCTCCCAAAATACTGAATCTGCTGATTCACTAAATAAAAGAGGTTACAAATTTTCCAGATAAGATCTGGTGCACAGGTTTTATAGTGATCGTATTAGCAGTAAAGGGGGAATAGATAGGAAGCCAAGGGGGTCCTTGCTGCTGCAAGATGGGATCACAAACGTGTTGGCTGAGTAAAGGCTATGCCTCCTTTTGCCCATTCCCTTTGCAGCTAGGAGAGTTCTTCATGCCCAGAAGCACCAGGTAAACTTCCTGGAGCTGGTAGCAGAGTGGGATGGTGCTGCTGCCATACTGAGACAATTTAGCTAAAACAAGGTTTTACACACATAGGCCTTGTGTCTATAAAAACCTGCAAGATCCCCTTAGGCCACTGTTGGCTAAGGGGGTTATTTCAAGTGATGTTCTACTGGAAGTCAGTTTCAGAAGAACAATTAGAGCAGCAAAGTGATATAAAAGGACCTTATTTTGTTCTTTGTTTGAATTAAAGTATGCAGGAATTGAGATATTGGGAATGTGTGGGCTGGAAATAGTGAGGTTAGGTCCTGCTGTGATCAGCAAGTGTTTGGTATCTTCTGTGTACTTTCACTGCTTCCTTTAAAAAAACCTGTTTTCAGTTATATAATATTCTAAGTTTTCTATGCTAATTTAACAAAAAAAAGTATTTCTCTTATTTTTAATGTGAATAATTTAGATATTTGATTTTACTTCTCTGTCGGCATGAAAGTACATTATCCAAATGTCTCTTGAACACTGACAGTCTCCCCTTTCAATATGAGTCTTTATATTTGTTTAACAAGTCACATAAACTTTATCTGGGTTATCCCAAAAATTCTTTTTTTCTCTTGATCATGGGAGTAAAATTGTTTTTTATTTTTATCTTCTGATTTGATCACTCAAACATTTTAAGTACTATATTAGTGACCACGGGAAGTTTAAATATCTCTTGAACAGTTTTAGGAATAATCTATGCAAAATTACTTGCTTAAAATAAATTAAATTATATTCTGTAGGTTATTAAAGTCATCTCAAATAAACCAGCAGCTAATTGATGTCTCACAAATGACAAAGGATGAGATATATAGAAAAGCAGAAGATCTTTTTTGGTTCTCTGACTAGCTCTGTTCAACACAGAAAGTGTGAAGCACCTCCTATAATGCAGAATAGTTCATACCCAGAAAATAATCTGGTTTATTTTGTTCTAGGTTTTTCAGGCATTACTGTAATAAAAAAGCAGTATTTCTCTGATGTTTCTCATTAGTCCCAATGCTAGCTACTTTCCAGAGAAATGTGAACTCTCTCCTGAAAATGAGAAAAACAGTATCATGACACTGAGGCTGCAGAAACAAAATTTCTGCTCAAAAAAAAAAAAAAAATCCAAAAAACAATTTATTACTTTCCTAAAATTGGCAGGGATTCAGCAAAATATTTCATTATCCACCAATTTCAGTGTCTACTAAACTTTAAATATAGCTCAATGTGAGACCTTGCCCTTTTTCAAATAATGGCAAAGCACACTAAATAGCTTCAACAGAAGAGGGACACTTCATCCTTAAATTTGTACTTCTGTGCATAATTATGCATTTGATTAAAATAGTGCTGAGGTATAGGAGGTGGGAGATAGTCCTTTCATTTAGGTCTGTCAGCTTGGATACTTTGGGCATTCTGTACCTCCATGGCTCTACCAAACTCTCAGCACCCAGAATTGAACTTTGCGAACCACATGTAATGCCCTGCTGCACGCAGCTTGTTGCACTTTTTACTGATTAGTGACATTGCTTTTTAAGTGGTCACTTGTTTGTATGACAGGCTCCTTGTTCAGGCAGTATAAGAAAGAAGGGAATACATCTGAAGAAATAAGAATAGCCTTATTTTTAAATTATATGGACATGTAAACAAAATTTTCCTGTACATAGCTTCTCATAGTGTAGGACAATTGTTTCAAGGCAATCTAGGAATGGACAAAGTAATGCATATCATAAATGCATGTAGAAATGTTACTTGAATTTTTTTACTTTCTGTTTTGAACAGAAATCTTTTGTTAACTTCCTGGTAGTCACATTGTGTCATCTTTTCTCTGTATAACAGACATGGGCTCACAACCACTTGTTATAAAATTTATTATTCACAAAGGATTCACAAAATTTATTATTCACAAACGCAACCAGTAGAGCTGACTGGAAAATAGTTTTCAAAAAAATAGGGTTTATTTAGTATTTTGCTTTAGGAAGAGCATACTTTAATTGTATTTCTTTTCAAGTGTTTTTTGGAGGATGTCAACTCTTCCAGTAAGATGGTTTTGGTTTTTGTACTATTAGTTTGAATGGACAGGGAGGAAGGCAGCACTTAAATAAATCAAACTAAATGAGGCCACAGAGTGGTATCATATCTAAACTCAAAAGCATTATCTTGCTCAAGCCATGATATCTTCACTGCATATAAAATATTTTTCTATTTATATCAACACTCATGAAGAAATACCTGTATTTCAGTGCCATTCAGCTGAGAATGCAGAGCATGTTTTTGGTCTCATGTGGAGCAAATTAGTGTATCTTTATCAACTTCATGCAATAACTGTTTACACCAGTTCAGGAGTGAACCTCTTCTCTCTTACCTAATTAACAGCTTAGCATATACTTATTTTCCTTTTTATTTTTTCCTCTCCCCTTTTTGGATATTCTCTTGCTGGAAATCATTATGAATTGCAAGATGGATAAACAGTATTTGAGTAGTTCTTAGATAAAGGTAGTTTCATATTAAAAGTCATGGATAGTGGGACAAAGTTGAGTGAAATACAGTAACAAATCATTGAAATGTTTCTAACCTCTCCCAATTAGTCTCTTTCAGCCTAAGAGAATATCAAGATTTGTTCTTAGGCACACTGCAGGGAGTAAATCCTTACCACTAGCAAGCAGCTAAGCTCAAAAGCTTTAACACTGGACCTCTACATGACCATGAAAAGGTTCAGCCAGCAAGATGATGGTAGCAAACCAACCAACCAAAGAAACAAACAGACAAACAAAAAGTAACATGCATTTAATTTATTTCTGAGTCAGAAGTACAGTAGTATAAGAGATTGGATATGCTGGAAAATGCATGCCTTAAGATAGCTGGATGTTAAAAGATTATCTGAAAATGAATAAGAAGGCAGCTAAACATCTTTTGTAGTTTTTCCTGTTTGTTCCTCCTAGAAAATAACATGAAAAGAGTCCATGTTTGTAAAACTGAATGTGTTCTTTGTTGAAGATACAAATTGCATCCATGTTCTTTGCCTTTTACTCATGTTCTGATTTCTTGGAAAACTCTCCAGGCTCATTTTCCTTACAGGCAGTATTACTTCTTCATATTCCACGTGGGACTGTACTACCTTTCCCTCGCTTTTTACCTTTTATCCCACCAACATTGTATGGGACAGAGATCTCTTATTCTTTCATAGAATATATGAATAAATAAATGAATAAATAAAACAGCTTCTGCACAGCTGGATACAGCAAATTTCAACTTTGCAGGGTAGAGGAGCCTTGAGCCAAGGACAGGGAAAGAAGGCAAACATTTCAAATAGCAATATATATTAAAAAAAAAACAAACCACCAAGCAAACAAAAAAAACCATCACGACTTTTGCAAGCTTGTTTGAAAGGAAAGTGGAAGATGAATAGTGTCAGTCAGCCACAGGTTAAAGCAAACAGTAAAGCTTTACATGTGAACCAGTATAATGATCTGTGGTAGGGAAGTGAGATGGTGTTTTGCAGATATGTGGAAAAAAAAGCAAGATGAAAACAAGCAATAACCACTAACCATGGGAGTCCTACAGTGGCAAATAAAGAGTAGGTCAACAGTGATATATGGTCCTGGAGTGACATAAAGCTGGAAAGAAGATGCAGAGATGGTACAAGATGGGTTTTGAAAACTAGGGAGACAATTCTGAGTATGTTTTAAGATGTCAACAAACTGTGCATAAACTAGCAATACCTTGAAGCACTTAAGCTGTTCTGAAGAATACAGAGTATCTGTGTGTTTGCTCTCCCAGAATATTTATCACAGCTGCCCTCAGAGGGAGTGGGAATCTCAGATGAGTTCAAGAAACCCTTGGGTCAGAAGAGCAGGATGGTGCAGGTTTCCTGTGGGGCTGCGTGGAGGAACTTGCACATTACCTGTCTGCCCTCAGCCTTGTTCAGCTCCTTGCTACTGCTCTGTTTCAGGAGCAATGCTTTCCTTAATACGGAGCTCATTTTACATTGTGTAAGAAAAAAATGTCAGGTCTCATCTGGGATCAAACCACAAACATTTTTACTCTCTACATGTCACTCGGATGCTACAACAATATCAGCAGTCTATATCTGTATCCAATGCAGATTGGAAATTAATGAGATTCAACAGTACCTATTCTTTTTCTTTTAGATTTTCCTCACCACCATGCAGGAACATGTTCAAATAAAGCACAAGAGCAGAAACTAAACTTAACTGAAATCAGACACTCCCTGAACTCAGATAGCTGTGTCCTTTGTTCACAGTTCACTTATAGCCTTCCCCCTACACTAAGCTGTATTTTTCATTCTCAGCAAATCACAGGAGCAGATGCTTCCTTTGACATGTGGAGACAAATCTCACATTTGGAGGCTTTCTCAATTTGTGTTGGCTAATGTAACAGTTATTATAGCTACATTCTCAATATTGGAGAAACACACTTCTCTGACTAGTTCTGTTTTCTTTTCAAAGTACCTTACAGAAAACACAAGTGGCTATTAGCTGTTTTACTCTATTCTGTTGAGTTTATTTTAAAAGTGGCATAAAATTATTTTTTCCACTTTTAGTTATTCTTTTTATTACTTTTCCATCTTGAGTTAGTTAATTGAATCTGACTTCTCTTTTTTTCTAAAACTGAGGATCTAAGAGTAGTGAATGTACCACTGGGATGGAAAGCTGATGCACTGACACTTGAGGAAGCCAGTGGTTATTAGTGCCACAGTGCAGATACTGTTACTGCAGTACGTTCCAACCTCAGCTATGGAAAAGGGCCCCACTGTAACCTCTGTATTGAATGGGGAAGAAACAGGAATAGACAGTGTCAAGGCAACCTTCAGCAGTAAGAGATTTGTTTTTATGCCTTGTTTGCCCTTGTGCAGTTCACTCTGACACACCAAGCCAAGACAGAGCTGACAAGCAGTGCTGCCTTGGTTTCAGCCGAGGTATTCTCTCTGAACATGGAAATTCATGAAAACATAAATATATGGCTTTAGATTACTTTACATGATCATTTGAGCTCAGCTGAACCTCAGTGACAAGCACTGTGGCAGAGCTCGACATAATTTATTTTGATATTTGACTTGAAAGTCCTTCTCTTACTCTGATTGCTAGTAAAGAAGCAAGAGGTGAGACTTTCATGTGTGTATAGGACAGAAGTGAACTGTCAGTGTTTTGAAAATCTATTCGTACAGAGAGCAGAGAACTAACATTTAGGACTGGTATTAACAGTGCCTCTCATTCTTCAGTGTGAAGCATGTGTGTTCATTTGAAATGTAATGTATATATTACAGAGGTATTTCTCATGTATTTATTGTCTGGACTCAGAAACATGCTCATACCTCTGGCATGCAGTTTGCTGTATAACTCCGAGGGTGTGAAAACATGAGCAAGGCTTTCACCATTCTGGCAGGTACCTCAGATTATTTCAAATCCATGTGGAAGATATAGGCTTTCATTTTTAAAGGCCACAGTCAGAGGAGCAGGTGTGGTAACTGCATGGCACTCAATTTTTCTTCCTTGGAATGATGAAGGGCTGAGATGACCTTGTAGTTTCAAGGAGTCTACAGCAGTGATTTCAGACCTGACACTTAGATCAATCACTAAATCATTCCCCTTAGCTGAACTGACTCATTGCCTATTTTCCCACCATGAAGAAAAGAAAAAAGCAAGGTCCTTTAATGCCCCTCTTGTATTTCAAAGACGCTCCAGTGTAAAGACTGCCCTACACAATATGCTATCTAGGCATATATCAGCCAACTTTTCTAGTACAGAAGCTGCATGTAATTTAATAAATGATTCCAGAAGCAGCAGGATTAATTAACCTACATCTTCCTCACTCAGTAAGCAAACCTGTGACAGCTCTGACAACAAGATCTGTAGGTCTCCCCATAAACCCAGTGCCCCATTTCTCCCCCAAGATATTTGCTATTTCCCCTTCCTCCCCCTTTCCCCCATTCATGAATCTCCAGCTATACTCCTCCAGTCTCATGCTCCTGAAGTCACTTCCTAACACAATGCCATCCACTGAACCTTTGCTCCCTGCGGTTTTTATGACCCCTCCCACCTTCCCTGTGTCATTGCTCTATGTGTTTCAGGTTTCTGCTGTGATGAGTCCGGAGTACATATATTTGTGTTGGTTTCCAAGCTGTGCTGATCAGTCAGTGCACACACAGTTGCAACTTTTCAGCTAGCCTCTGCCAACAGGATAAATAAAGCCTCCTTTCTCCATTTTTTCCTCAGAGAAAGGATTAATATGGTCATTATCCCTCCTCTACCAGCTCCTGATTTTCATTTAACTTCTCAGAGGGGAAAATTTTTGAGACCTCTGTCTCAAAGTTATTGTCAGATGTGGTTGCAATTGGTTGGCAGGTTCAAGATCATTAAGGTCAGGACTGACAGACAGGCTGGTAGCATGGCTGCAGATTGTTTGTGTTGCTCTTTTTCCCTTAAATGTAAGGTTAAAAAAGTGGGTTTGACAGTGTAATTGATATAGGGGTTTGTGAGCAAAACGGGCTATGCTGACAGAAGTACCTTTAATTTGATAGCAATGTGTCTGCAGTAAGACTTTTGCCAGTACTGAATTTTCTTTAAGGATTGTGCCCTCTGTAACAGCAAAAATGTGCTTCTGGTCTAATTCTGATGAGCAGAAAGAAATGTCTGCCTAGCAGCAACAACCTGCGCTGCAGAAACAAAATAAGAGCAGTGACTGCTCACATACTTCTTGCTGGAAGAAGCAGCTTATGCAATTTGTGATCATTAACATAAAATGATAAGTTTATATTCAAAGAAAAAATACAAAAACAATTTGTCTATTTGTTAGTATTAATATGCAATAATTAGTTTATACTGCTGGTTCTGTGCTGTACAAGTGCTAGATTTATGAATTTGTTGTGGTTGTCACAGAATGTCTCTAGCTTTTCCTCAGAAGGCATTCTTCTGCCTAAAGAACAGCTATTAAATTAATAATAAACAAGGATACAAATTACCCACAATCGAAAGTCTTTAGCTCTCACTTTGAGGCCAGTATCTCCTTGTTACTTTTCTACAGCAGTGGGAAAACCTCAGTAACATCTGTTGTTCATGGAAACACTGAGGTTGGCAATCTCCGAGTCTAACTCCCACTCCAAGCTGTCACCAAAAACAGGCAGCTGGGGGCCACATCAGTTGGGTTTGAGTATCCCTGGGGATGGACACTCACCCTGGGAAACCTGTTACAGTCCTTCCTGCCCTGGACACAGCCCTCCATGTGAGGCCTCGCCTGTACTGAGCAAAGGGGAGTTTATCTCCCTGCTTGACTGGCAGGGCTCCTGAAACAGCCCAGAGTGCCACGGACTCACAGTTAACTTGTTCACCAGGACCTTGAGACCCCTCTTGCCCAGCAGTGTTCCAGCTGCTCAGCCACCTGACCCTTCCCCCAAGTTCCTGCCAAGGGGAAATGTTTCCCTAAAACTCATCAGGAGATACATGGTGTACAAACTTATAGTCTGAGCATGCTCCGTGACTCTCCTGTGGTCATAGAGGATGTGCACTCTGAGTCTACCCCAAGGAGGATGTGGGCAGGAACAGGGAAGAGCAGAGGATTGTCAGGTTGGAAAAAAAAAGGGGAAATCTGTACAGTTAAAACATTTAGCTGCAGAAATGTGGTTTCTGACAAGAAACTACAGATCAAATGACATCTTAAGTAACATTAATCCCAGTCTGGCAACAATTTTCAGTTTTCCCTAGGAAGTGCTTTTCAACACTGTATACCTCAGTTATTCTTTCATGAATTGTTCATAGTCTTTACTTGCTTCACATGGGTGTTGTGAAACTTCCTTAATTAATACTTGAGGATTCTAAAATAAGAAAGTGCCATATAACTGCAATGTATTCTTTTTATTAATTCCAGAAAAGCTATTTTGATCAGTCTCTTCAGCTGCAGAGCCATCAGGAGATCTCACAGCAGGTATCTGTGGAGGTAATTTTTCCTTCACTGAATGGAGTTAATGATTGACTGCTAATAGGTTTATCCCATTAAGAAGGGAAAGAAACAAGGTTTTGCCTGATGTGGAACAGTCAAAAGGGAAATTATCCAAACCTAAGTAAAACCTGCTGAATCAAGGTACCACCCTATGGCGTTCATTGGAACTAGATTCCAAAAATGGGAGGTTTATGTTTCTGTCTAAAAAATTGCTATGAATTTTGAGGTGTATTTTGCCTACTTTCAGTTCTCTATTAAGAAGGAAACCTCTCTAAGACTAAGCAATGAAATCTATCCTATTGCTAGTAGAGAGGTTTTGCAAAGTAAATGTTTATAAACCTTTCAGATGAAGTTAACGATGCTTATTAAAATGTTAAAAGTGGTCATTCACAATGACTCCCATTTTTAAGAGCAGTTTTATTATTGCACTCTGCTCTGTGAATTAATGTGCAGCTTTGTTATTTATTTGGCTTACAGTAAATGTTGACCAGATTATATAATTTGTTTCATTAAATATTTAGAGATTTTTGAAGTAGTAATCATTTTTAAAGTCTGCGGTATCTACAGTATCTGTGATAGTGTGAATTTAGCACATGAAATAATTCCTATCATTGATATCCCTTTCTATATTCCTAAAAAAAAAAAAAAATGAATTTCCTTACACAATTACATTTATATTAGATCTTTTCACCGAATTATTGCCTCTTCTAGGTTTGTGAAACTTGCATTTTTATGGCCAGTCACAAAGGATTTCAGGGCTGGAAGTAGGGGTGTGCCATTAATAACTTCAGGGAATATGCGGCCAGATAGACTTTATGCTTACACAAACTTGAGTTGGGCTAGGACAACAAGCTATTATATGACTGGAATTGCCTTCTGAGTAGATGAGGAATTAGGCTTTTGAACCATGTATTTATGGCTGTGAAAAATGTTAACTGTTAATCTTAAATGCTGGCAGTTTTTGTATGCTTCGAAAAAGCATGCCTTAATAAAAATCTTTAGAAAGAAATATTGTATGTGTAGTATGACTACTATTTCAAAAAAAACATAAGCTCACTGATAGCACTAGGTCTTACATATGCGTCTATATTTAAACATATGTTGTTTACTGTATAAGAAAAGACTGTTGAATCAGGGATGTAAAAAGCGAACAGATAATTTTGGTACTAAATTACTTAAAGACTCCTAACAAACATGACTGACAGTGTGTCTTTGTCTCTGATTTTTTTCATTTCCAAGTTTTGGAGGGAAAAATTTGGAGGTAGTTTTTTTTCTTTTCATTCCATGTAACACAGAGAGCAATGTTCCATCTTCTTATCACCTCTAGCTTTCCTCTTGCTTCTCCTTCTCTTTCAAAAAAAATCACTTTATATGTATGTAGACGTACATAGAGAACAAAAACATAGTTCCAGGTCAAAAACTTATCAAGGAACTCTAATACAGATATATAAACTGTAACAATTTTTAATGTTAGAAAATAATAAACTGAACGTAAAACTACTAATGTTTAAAATTTTCAATTGCAGTCTCACTCTAGTGTAGAAGTAAGAACAACTACGGCTTTTGGTCCTACACTTTGTCATCCTGACTTCTAGTTTACTTTTAACTATCTCTGACCCTCAGACAATGGTGTTCTCACTGCAGTAGTAATTGAAGGGTAAGTAATTTGTTCACTGAGTTCTTCTTTAGGTTCACATGAACCATGAATGTAAACATATATAATTATGTAAGTACTGAACAATTTTCCATTTCTTAGTTATTTAGACTGATTTCTTACAGAACCACAAAGGGGAGAACACTATTGTAAAGCTGAAAATGAAAAGATACTCTCATAATCATTAGCTTATAGTTTACATAGCTTTGAGACAGATGCTGTGTGTTATGTAGCATGTGTAAAATCACCAACCCTCATAGCATTGCAAGTGCTTAGAGCAAGGAGTGAACATTAGCCAGGCTTCTTCAATGTAGTCAGATAAAGCAAAGTGCATTGATACAAACTGTAGAAAGAAGGAATTGTTCAAAACCAGGCAAGGAGAAAGAAACAGCTTTGAGAGAAGTTCTCTGGTGTACCCAGAATATAGCAAATGCTATTTAATAAGGATTGCTTTTGTTATTCATTAACATATTAGAATGAATGTAAATTGTAACAGATATAAAAAGTTAAAAGAGGGCTTAAAAAGTATCAGGTGAAAACAGAAAACTTCAAGGGAAAAGGAAAATATATCTTTTACAAAACAGGAAAGCAAAGTGGTAATGGTAGAAGCAGATAAACCCTACAGTGTCACTTTTATGTCTTCTCAGAGGTTTAGTATGACCAGTTTTAACAAAAAAATTTTAACATGAGAAGCAGAAGATAGCGCAGCACTCTAAAGAATAATTAGTCGAGCTTCACACTGACAGAGAAAGTTCACTCCTGTCTGCTTAAGAGAACTAATCAAAATAGTCCCTAAACAATTAGTGACTGCTTTTGAGAACTTGTGGAAAACTGGTAAAGAATGAACATAGAACCTGCCTTTCTAATGGGAATGTACAGCTCTCAAATGATAGGGAATTTCAAATAGAACTCTACTGTACACTGTTAAAACTGCTTGTTTTTTTTTTGTTTTTTTTTTTGTTTTTGTCTTTGTTTTTTTCAACTAGTATATTGGATAGTGAAGTAAAAAATATATTTACATCTTTTGTGGATGACACCAAAACACGAGGGTTTTGCTACATGTATTTTCAAAGGCAAAACTGTGATTCAAAGTCATCTTGATAAATTGCAGAACTGGCTTGGTGGCAACAAGACTAAAATCAATGCATGCATCCATAAATGGAGAAGTTGTGAAGTTCAGAAAACACTGTAAGAGTTCTAATGGATCACAGTTTAAGCTATGAGCAAGGAGTGCAATGTTGCAGCAAGAAAAGACAGCTCTTATTTTGGGCTATACTGACAGAAATGTATCTGTATTGCTTTATAGCTGAGGCTTCAGCTGGTACTCAGTTCTGGACACCACAATGTACACAACGTTTAGAAAAACTAGTAAGGGAAGCAGCAATGTCAGTAAGATGTTACAAAATCGTAGCATATGAGTGAAGTTTGAGTAAACACTGATAACTATCACAGAATACTGAAGACATAAAATACAGATCTTTCTAATATTGTCCAGATATAAAGTTGAGAATATAGTCAATGATCAGTGAATGATAGCAGAAATAAATTGGGTTAACTTCTGAATTTCGGTTGTTCAGAAATTGTAGCACATTATACAGCAGTGTTCTGGTAACCTCTTTAACCAGCAGTTTTAAGAACAGTTTAAACATGCTAGGGATGATTTAAGTATTCTTGATTCTTCCTTCATGCAGGGAGTTTGACTAAGTGCTCTCTTGAGATCCCTTCTAGTCTTATGTTTCTGTGATTTTAATTTACATGGAACTCTCTGAAAATATCTGGGTCACTCCGTTCATTTTTATACATCTTGCATATACATGAATAATTCCATAAGCTAGGACATAAAATAGTTTTTTTGTTTGTTTGTTTGTTTGTTTATAAATGGTCTTTAGTGCTGGATAAGTTTTCATCCTATTAACAGAACATGTCAGAACTCTCTTTTTTGCAAGAAAATGCTTTGTCTAATACTGATTTATGAATCTGGGAATTTTATTCTAGGTTCTCTTGATCATATTTGCTTCAAATAACAAAGTAAAATAAGAATGACTCCACCTTCACAACTATGAGGGAAAGAAAATTCTATTTTCTTATGATGCCTTGTGCACTTCGGAGTGGAATTATCCCGAGTTCTTACAAGACACTAAGTTGAGATGGTTTTTGAGGTTTCCTGTAGATGGAAAGCTTGAAGAAATTATCAAAGCTGCTTAAAATCGACTGCTTTTCTTGTTTTTTGTCTTGTCATCTGTATGAGTAAGACTCATACACCAACCTTCTAAAAAAGTACTGACAGTAGAGTTTCTACTGTTTGTACAAAATAATAGTTTCATGAAGACATTTAATTTAGTCTGTACACGCAGATTAGAAATCACATACATACTTTCTTGGAAAGTGCACACACATGAACTTAAGCATTGACCCATGCATTTTTTCTGAACTACAAGAAGGACTGTACTGCTTGACATTTGCATCCAGACTTTCTGCCAGTAATTACAGAAAAAAAGGCATGGATTTCACAAGAGGAAAGACAATTTATACATACAAGAATCTGGGATACTGAGGAAAATGTTGCTTGCTTTTACAGGTATATATGTCAGAGGAGGGAAATCTGACATTAAAAGCCACACAGTGAAACAGTTAAATCTGTGTGTATCTCTAGAGTTCATGGTAGAAATTACTAGTTGGGCTGATTAAAACATGCTAAAAAGCAGCCGCTACTGGGCTTTTTCAAGTCTGTAGGCTGATTAAAACCAGGGAGCATGTGAAACAATGATGTGGTCCCTTAACTAACAGTTTATCTTGCATGAAGGAAAATACTATTATATCAGTCTTGATGAAACCTAATTGCTATTTGACTGTGATCACATTAACTGCTTTGTGCTTCAAAAGTTACACTTTAAAGGTGAATTCCTGGCTGCATTAATAGTCTTGGTTTGTATCAGAGTCTTGTTGAGGAGTATTTTGTGAGTTGTGTTGATCAAACACCATTTTGATCACTTATACTTGGTATTAGACTTGATTAAATTCTACAGAAGTCATCTTCCTGACAACAGCATTTTTTTTCTGCTCACACACTCACAAAAGGAAATCCCTGGATCCCAACTGTGCCTGTAATGAAGGTGAATTGTGTTTAATGACTTAAAGAGTGCCATTTTGTGCTTAACAGTTTACGTATTGCAAATTACCCTGTAAATACTCAGTTTCTAGATCAAATTAATTGTATAACAAGTTGTGCTACGAGGCAGTGAATTTTCTTTTCTATTTTAGTTCCCAGAGTCTGGCAACTTTACATAGCTTTCTTATGCCACTACCACATGAGCATTTAAACATTGATGTAGCTTTCATGGTGGATGTGGATGTTACCATTTAATGTTTAAGACAATACACTGTTATGACATTTAGTGGACTTTTACTTTCTTGCTTTTGTTAACAGTTCAGTGCACTGGAAATTACATGACTTCCCCTTTTATGTCTGGAACTAAAGATAACTAGCTAAGTTAAGCTCATTTGTAATTACAGTGGGCTTATATGGAATCATCCCCGGTTATATTTTGCCTAAATGCAGTTTACTCTTCAATGGGTGAGTCAAAAATAATGTCACTTGCATCAGCATCCAGTATCAGTAAACTCAGAAAAGAATACTTAGACTCAGGAATAGGGACAACCAGTAAATGCAAAAGGAAGCAGCAGGGAAGGGAAAATGAGTGTCAAGACAGTAGTTTTGCTTCCTGAGACCTTGTCCCACATTCCATCTATCCTCTTGCTCCTTTAGTAATGTTCTTGTGCATTTTACTTGATCTAATGATTCAGGTAATTCAATTAAAAACAAATATATCATAGTCAAGATGGTTATTAGATAAGTATACAAAATAAAAAGAGAAAAAATCTCTTGATTCTAAAGTGTTGCACAAGCTACTTTATTTACTTTGAAACTCTACAACGCCTAACAACAGAAGGTATTTATTTTTTAGTTTGTTTTTTTTTTTTTTTTCCATTATCCAAAGAATATTTTCCTGAGAACTGTTACCGTCTGTCTGAAAAGGACTGAAGACAGGGACGAAAACATTGTTGTGGTACTTAACTCGTTTTCAAGGAAAAGCTCCAGGCCACCGATTTCGGATCAATATAAAACCACCTAGCTCAGTGGTGACTAAATCCAGTCATAATGTTCAGCAACAGGGAGGTGAGCCAGACTGATAAAGGACATGA
Organism: Oreortyx pictus; assembly: GCA_036925125.1. NCBI lineage: Eukaryota > Metazoa > Chordata > Aves > Galliformes > Odontophoridae > Oreortyx > Oreortyx pictus. The sequence continues at coordinate 13,302,733 of JAUPFR010000008.1, read as the reverse complement.
AAATATTTCATTTGGAAAATATCCCCAGAAACCTCTGCAATCTCCCACCTTACTATCAATTCTGTGTTCAGCTGGTGTTCTGATTTCCACTGGGCTCTTTCTGGCAGCCTCCCATTTATCAAGGACTGCATCAAACACAAGTCTTAAAGAGGCTGGCTGAACTGCAGCATTCTGGTCTGCAGGTGTATAATGCAATGTTGACCTGAGCTCCTGATCCCCTGAGACTGCAGCTTCCAATAATATCTACACTGAAAGAACTTGGAATAGAAACATTGTGATTGATATATTGGCAAGAGCATCATATCAGAAACTGGCTTTAAGTGAAGAATAAATGAACTACAAGCTCAGGTACATTTAAGTGAGGTAGCAATGATCAAACTAAGGCAGCTAGAAAAGAAACAGCTTTGTTTGAGCACCTTAGGTGTGAACCTGATAAATGACCTAAGAGATTTCTGGAAGTAAATGATCTTGCAGAAAATACACAAAGCCACATCAGTTTAGCTTGATAATGCAATATTTTTATTATATTTCAGTTGTGGAAATTTTTTAGTACCAATTTAAACATTTCTTATAGTGTACAAAAAAGAAAAGCTGAGGTGCAAATTAAAAAGAACACTGTATTTTCTGCAACAGAAGTAATTAAAAATACTTGAACTTTTGAACTTGAACTTGCATATTTAGTGTGCAGATGGTCACATGGACTTCTTGTGCTTACTACCTCCTATTTAATCTGTGTAAACAGTGCCTGTGAAAGGAAAAAAATCTGTATGTTGATCACAAACCAGACAGGGCATTTTATGATTTGAGAATTCTTGTCCCAGTTTTGCATCTGTAAAATCTGGCTCCTTCCCTCTCATACCAGGTGCGTATTTTGAAATTGAAATCCTCTTTTTCAGTAGGACACATGGATACCAGTTTAATAAGTGAGACAGGACGGCCCAGGATGAAATTAACAACTCTCTTCTCAGAGCAGAGCTATGCTATTATGCTGAGTGTAAAGCATGGATTATATACTGAGTAATATAAAGAAGAAAAAAAAAAACAAAAAGCCAGAAGGCTGAGCAGCTTATTGCTGAACAAACATACAGAGAAAGGAACAGGAGTCCAAAAGTAAAAAAAAAGAATGGAATCTTGTAATTAAAGACTGTATCATATCATACATCCACAAGAGGGCCAAAAAAAAGTTGTATAATTTTAGCATATCAATAACTTTAAAGTTTGACTTTGCAAACTTGATCACTTCTTTCTAATCCATGCTTTCACATGTAATTTCATTTTTTCAGTCTTTGCGCTCATTTCACATATTTCTATTGTTCTCTGATATTGATCCTATCCCTTCTCATTAAAACAGATAACTTCACTGACTATAAAATGTATATTTACATTGTGTAATTAAGGGTCATAAAAATAATACAAACAAGAAAGTGTTGTAACAGTGGGATTGAGCTACAGCTGTATCAAGGTAAAACAGATTGGCTTAATTGCAAGAGCTTTGCATGATGAGGTTCTGATGGGAGAATATCTTATTGCTTAGCCAGATGTCGTGAGTTTACCCAGAATTGGAGAGGGGTGACGCAGCTCATTTGCTCTTCAGAGCTTTGTAGTATTAAGCAAGGAGTTGGAAGTCTTCAGTCACTGCAACCGTGAAGGTAGGGTTCAAACCTTGAAAATTTGCTTGGTTTTGTTGTTGTATATTTATTTAAATGTGTGTGAATTTGTTTGTTTAACACAAATTACAAACTTTACTTTGTTCAAATATGTAACTTTAAATGGAAATGACTAGCATGGAAGTTACTGAAAAGCTTCTAGGGCTGTGAATGATGCAATTTATATATATTTTTTTTTCATCAGGCTGTTTATGCCACTTTTGTCTTTAGTAGGACTGCTAATATATTTGGCTGTAATATATTTGGTGGAATGTTTTGCACTGTCATGTGTGTTTTGTGGGTTGTGGTTTTGGACATACATATTTTTTCTCAAGTATGGAAGATGTCACTTTGAGAAAACAGGAGGGTAGTAGAAGTCAAGCTTTCTTTGTTTCATTTTTAACTTTCTTAGCCTTGGTATGCTCTGCCGAACAGTTGTTTATCTTTGAGGGATGTTGTACTCAAGTCAGAATAGATATGAACTGATGCTGTGAAGTACAGAAGTTTTCTGTGTGAATTTTTAACCCATATCCTCTTGTATTCCATTGACATCCCTTACTGATATCAGAAGAAGCAACTTCATCAGTGTAGGCTGTATTAAAAATACATATACATATGTTGAGCATGATTTACCTAGAACAGGCAAAATTCTTAGTAATTATTTTTTTCTTTTGTACATGATTTGATACTTCTGATAATAACATTAGAAGCTGGAATATACATAGGAAAAAGCATCATTTTGGTGCTGAATCATGCTAATGCACCTGGGATCATGTCTTAGGTATACATTTGAAGGAGCAAGCACTGGGAGTAGGGCAGCTGTCCAGACCTCAGCCATGAGTACTGGTGTTGCAAAAGGTCGTAAGCCTTATAGTCTGAGGAGTGTGTTACCGTTTTTACATCTTCAGATGATCTGTAGACTTACAGTTGCTGTTGCTTATAGTTACAGCTCTTTTCTAGAGTTAACAAAACAGTTCTATCCCTAGTTGTGTATACTTGAGCTTGTAGTGTTCGTGGAGATAATGTGCTGCAGCTGTGAAAATCAGAGTATGTATTAACCTGCACATGCTACTTCAAACTGCTCTATGTGTGATGCAAGATGTGCCCTTATGCAAACTGATTTACAGATTCTTTGGTATATACAAGAATAAAATAAATGTTGTTTCCCTTTAAGGTTTCAATAATGTTAGTGCCCCTTCTCTCTGAACTCATAAAGCTAGTATGTTCAGCAGTTGACATTCTTATAGGTTGAGAAACTTGTGAAACGTTAAACTATTGTCTTAGAAGTATTGAGGGTGTAGAGCTCTGTACGCTTTTTGCACTGATTGATGTATGCCAGTTGTCTTAGTACCCTTTGCTTTATGAATAAACTTTGTCATATGGGTTAATAAACGCATCTCTGAATCATTAAGAACTCTCATAGTGACTGAAAGTATCTGCATAGTCAGGTCAGTGAATGGTTAGCTGTAGGCTCTATGCCTTGAGCAGGGAGGCCTCAGGACCACCCAAGCATTGCTATCAGCTGTGCTTTATGTGACCAAAGACTGAAGTTCTGCAAATGCACAGGTCTAAGATCAGGTACAAATTCAAGAAAAAACTGCATTGTAGGTACTATTCCCGCAATGTTTTCCTGATTACACAATTTCAATTGACTAATGGTGTCAACAAGGAATTTAGTTGAACACTGCAGAGTATACAGAAGAAATAATGTTTTCTACCACATGCCTGGTGAGGGAATAGCTCACACAAGGACTGATTACCCACATGGATTTAAAAGAGGTGGTTGTTTTGGTCAGCTGCATCTTGCTCTGGGGCAAAATATAGCTTGGTGGGGCTCACCTTGAGGGGATAGCAGAGGTAGTGGGTTTTTGGTTTTTTTTTTCTCTCTCAATCTTTCCTGCACCAAAAATCTCGTGGCAGTTATTTTAGTCTCTGGCTTGAAATTCTGAAAAGATTATTTATACTGGTGCTGCATATCTAGAGGAAGAGAGTCTTCAGGCTGAGTGGGAGCTGAGGTCTGAGAAGCCCAACATCTGTGATTTGATTCAGGTTTGAGAGTCTGATTGCTCCCTGGGAAACTGATACTGACTCATTTGACTGTCAAAATCCAGTCTGCTTTCACCTGAGGGTCTGCAGCATGCCCTATTGTTTTAGGGAGGGAGTGCAGTATCAGCCTTCTCTGAGTTTAGTACTGTTAGCAGACGCATTTATTCTTTTAAAAAAGACTTTATTCCTTCTAAAGAGGAAAACAGGGTCAGTTGTGCTCTATCTCATATGCAGAACGTACAGTTTCACAATGGCATGCTCTGGTTATCCCTCTCTGTGCTGTAGTTATTCATTGCCTTCTGGTCTTTGCCCTCCGTTGTAACAAAACACTGTTTAATTCTCACTCTCCTCCCTTTCCCAAGGAAATAGGGATGCAGGGATAGAAGAGGCTGTTATTCTTTTTTAGGAGCCTGAAATTCTGGATATTTGGGTTGAAGTTAATTTAATCAGAATCTGGAAGAGTTTGAATCTTTTATTTCCTCATAACTCTATTGTCCAGTAATAGTGGATAATGGAAAATCAGCTGCATCCTCTGTGCGTCAGAACTGAGCTGCTGCTCCTGAGTAGTCCAGACTAATCCCAATTGCAAATAAAATACTTGCCTCCAGACTGTTCTGTATCTGAACTGCCACTGTCCTGGACTCTCTGTTCAGGAAAACATTTGATCTTTCTCTCCACCCCTGTTGTGGTTTAACCTGGCAGACAGCTTAACACCAGATGTTTGCTCACTTGCCCCAGGTGGATGAGAGAGAGAGTTGGAGACAAACTAGAACTCATGGGTTGACACAAAATCTATTTACTGAGACAGAAAAATAGAATGGAAATAAAAATGCAATAAGTACACTTGCTGCTCCTAAAGTAATATTTTCTATCTTATTATTTTGGTCCGTAACATCAGAGATTGTTGGTAGTATGTCAGCACAGGTTGAACCTTCCCACGAATATTCCATTACATTTTGTTATCGTGTGACAGTTGGCAGCAGAGGGGCAGTCTGACATGGAAGCATGTATGAAGCAAAGGTGTGTTACTGAATTCCTCCATGCAGGAAAAAGTAGCACCAACTGATATTTAGCCCTCATTGAATTAAATTAATCATTGTAAGAAATGTATCCATCTCTAGCACTGTCTGTGAGGATTGTCCTGAGCGAGAATACAAAATAAGAGAAAGCAAACAAAAATATAAATTACTCCAGTTATTTCTGTTTTCCCTCCTTCCTTCTGTTCACTTGAGACAGTTAGCCTCGCTCCCAAAGCCCATCTTACTTCCTATTCTGCTGCCTTTACATTTCATCTTCGTGATAGCTTTGTCTCAAAAACAAACAAACAACAACAACAAAAAAAAAACACATTCTATTTGGAACCTGCTTTTAATTTAAAATTAAGAAATTCCCATTCATTTGTTTCAACGAAAAATGTCCCACTCTTGTGAATGTTAGTTTTAAAGTGCTTGTAGTTTGTTCTAGCTGTTACAGATTTGTCAATTTTTAGATGTATTGCACTTCTGCCTCAGAAGTGATTCATCTTGATGTAAAAAGTCTGGCATTTCTCAGGCTTTTGATTTCATTAATACAAAAAGGGGAAATCATTCCTAAGCTTGCAAAGAAAAAGACTTTGTGAACAAAGTATTTAACAGCTAGCAGAATTTTCTCTGACCATTAGGAACTGATGCATTTTTTTTTCTTGCAAATGTACTAAAAATGAGTTAAATATGAACTTGAGCTAGGCTCTGTGATGAGCAGTCCTAATTATCCACTTGGATGGCCTTTTCATTTCTCTCCTGGTTCTAAATGCACTCTTGGGTCCCTTAATTCTTCTGCTCTGATCTTTTTTTCCCAGAGTTTCTCTGAGCTGATAAAGGCTCATTGCATGAAAGGTCTGTAAAGAACAGGTGAGGCTTTGCTTATTTGTTGGGTAAGGGCGGAGCAAAGCGACTAAGTGTCCTGTGAAAACCAGAAAGCCATGGAATTCCATTGTCAGTTTCTGTGTTGGTAAAAGGCTGTATGAGACAGGCTTCATAAAAATGCTATTTGTTTACAAGAGAACCAGAGGTAGAAGTGAAGTAGCATGCAGGCTGGAAAAATCAGAGGGATGGGGTGTTGTGGTTTAACCCGGCAGCATTGCAGCATCAGATAGCTGTTTGCTTGCTCTGCCCATGTGGGATGAGGGAAAGAACTGGAAGCAAAATAGAATTCGTGGGTTGCCATAAAAACTAAGGCAGAAAAAGAAAATGGAAACAAAATCATGATGATAACAATATGAGTCTACAATGCAGTTACCACACACTGACAGACATCCAGCTAATGATGCAGGTGCTCACTGACTGAGGCTTTGCTAGCAATGGATCTCACCTCCCACCAACCAACATCTAGCCGATCCCTGAGCAGACCCCAGCCACATCCCTACAGCTTTATGGCCTTCTCATAATGCCCTGTGGTATGGAATAACCCCTGGCCTAATTCAAGCCAGCTGTCCTTGCTTTACCCCACACCCCGCTGCTATTCCATCATGGTGGTGGCTCTTCTGCCGAGCCTGACCCAGCCCTGGCTGTGCTCCCATCACTCAGCAACAACCAAATCAGTCTGCTATGAGCACTGTCTAAGCTGAAATCAGGACTAATGGTAACTGTAGGGAAAATTCCAGTATGTGAGGAAAATCTACAGTAAAGATCTTGTTCTCCAGATGTTAAATTTGCAGCTGCTTAATCCCTGAACAAACACCTGTGAATTAGAGTTCTCCAGGCAAATCTGAAATCATCTGTGGTAGAACAGCGGAGATCTCCCACAGCAGAAGAGTGTAGTTCTAATATAAAACTAAATATAGCTGCTTTATGCATTGGGGTGGTATAGATGCTGTGCCCAAAGATGGAGAAAGAATGACAGCTCATACTGCTTTTTAGCTGTCATGTTCTGGACTTTCTGTCTAAGGAGATCAAAAACTAAATAAATGCTAAAATTTTCAAAGAAAACAATAACTGGCTTTTTTTGCTAGGGTCTCTCTCTCTCACACAGATACATTATGTTCCTAACCTCTCTCTACTAATGGATTTGAATTCTTAATGAGAACAATAACACTCAAGTGAAGATGGATCAGGAATGGAACACATGCAGCCTGGCATTAAAAGGCTGACTGCCCACACAGCACCTTCTTATTCACCCATTGGAAAGGGCAACAACAACTGTGACAGCAAAGCAAGGGTAAACATTGTGAGTCACTGCCAGATATAATGGAGACCTGTTGTTAGGGGAAGAAGCAGAAAGTTAGAAATGACTTCTGAGTAGAATGGACAAGAACTATGTATGCAAACGTACTGGGAATTTGAGTGAGAGAGGTTGTGATCCAGATCTGAAATGATCCACTGGTTCTTAAAGTGGCCTGCATCCAAACCCAGCAAATCAGCAATACTCTGAAGGCAGAAATTTGAAATACAGGCCAGAGTCTTTCTCTTCCTGTTACACTAAGGAGTGGCAGAATTAAAGCAGTAAGTCACTTGTTAGCTGTTCATGCAGCTGTAGAGGATCAGCCCCTTGTTAAATAATGGCTGCCAAGCTGAAACTGAAAGGGATAGGCTTAAAATAGGAATGACAACTTTAGAAGGGGCCTTTCTGTGCATACAGAGTGAAGTGCTGAGGCTGTGCTAGAATAAGTCTGACCTTGTGGAATGTACAGAATTCTTTAAGGAGTCTTCAACTCTTGAGCTGACATGAATAAATGCTGCAACCAAAACCACTTCCTGGGATTCTGTGTCCTTCCTTTGGCTGAATATGACTTTAGTTCACTGTTTTGCTCCGTGTAGATGATGGTGGCTCAGCTCCCAGGAGGATGGGCTGGTACTAGTCCTATGTAGTTATCATTTTATCATTGAACACAGCTGCTCTGAATTTTAATAGGTAAGTCTTCTGCGTCTGCAAGTAACATATGGCTAGCACAGAGCTGCTGCTTCAAGAGTCTCTTCCTGCTTGCATCTCTATCAGGCAGCAGTGGAATGGAAACCTGCCACTTCAGCAAAGGCATTTACAGAAGAGGAGAGTCTGTGTAAACATGCTGTAGTTAATGTCAGGTATGCTAATGCATGCTAAGCATAATCTTCCTGACTTTGAATTTGTGTACAGTAATATCCTCTAGTGCTCTGTTAATAGATGAAGTGCTTTCAGAGTGGTGTAGTTGCTAACACATACATTGATCTCTAGTTAGTATCAAGGCCTTCAGTCAAGCAGGAAAGTTCATCTAAGCCATCAGCTTCCCCAGAATGAAGGCATCGTAACTACAGGATGTGTTTTAGCTGTAGTAACTTCAAAATCCCCCAGGCAGCAGGGAACAATACAGCTGAAAAATGCTGATCTTACTGCTCAGGCCCCTGCCCCTAGGACTGCTGCCCCCATACATGTGCACCATATGCTCTCTAGGGCCATTTTAGTGTATTTACCTTTTCAGTCGCTCTTCTGTTGCGTAATTAACAGTGGTGTTTTATTGAGGGCATTTTGTTGTTTGATTTTTGTCTCCAAAGAAGAGATCGCAAAGTCCTGTGTTGCTGAAAGCAGTACCTCAGATGTTTGAAAACAACTACTTATTGCCTTGAGCAGCATGTGCACAGCTCTGGCTCCAAGGATCACTCACGTGAGGTGGAGGGAAGATTGAGGATTGCTGTTTGGGGGAAGGACTGAGGATTATTTCTCAGAACTTTGACCAGTTCCAGTAAATTTTCCTTACACCATTTATTACAAATTGCAAATGGGAGGCTTGTCTAGGTAAGCAAAATCAGCATGGATGTACTCTGTGTAGGTAGAATAAGATAACACTCAGTTGACACGCTGTGCTGCACTGGTATAATGACATATGGTTATAGCTTGTGTATATCTCTCAGCTGTATGTGCTCTGAGGCATAAAGAGGATAAGTGACTTGTACAAGGCCATTCAGCAGATCAGTCATGGAGCAAAAATGCAGAGGCCCTAAAAGCTAATAGTCAGTAAGGAAGCAATCATTACGCTGAGAATGCTCTATTTTCTGTTTTTGTTCTAATTTAGAACGAGAAGCCATGACTTTCAAAGACGTGGTAATGTCTTCTTTTTCCACATACCCTCCCAAGTTAGTTCATACTGTGGAATAACTTGGTTTTATAATGTCAGACTTACTCTATTTGACAGTCATGTTTAAATTACACGAATAGAGACCAAATGTGTTTGGATTGTTTGGAAAAATGACTTGTTCTATAATTACAACCTCTCCAACTTTGACTAAATGTTTACTGTCCAATGGGGAAAAGGTTTCCATTTCACTTAAAGGACAGTTCCACTTAGTAGCTCTTTCTGTTTCAGAATATTTTGACCTGTACAACTAACCAGATAGACTTCAAAATGTATTTTTAAAGGCCAATTAATTAGGATGGTACTTGATGGCGAGCTTTATGCTGGAAAATAACTTTCCACAAAGCATTAAGTGTATTGTGCCTGCTTGTCAGTGGCTGCTGCACTTTCCTGCAGTGTGTTGGCAGGATATGCTGTGAGGTGTGGTAGATGCAGAAAATCTTTTCACGGTGTAGCAATATTAAACACACTTATACCCAGGTATGAATATGACCTGTGTAGAAGTAAGTAATATGGCATTTTTATTGATATTCTTCTGTGATAAATATATATGTATATGTATATTTATGTGTTACTAACTTGGATTATTTCACAGTGTCTATTTCTGCATACTTTATGATTTTGAGGAATAATAACTGAGCAGTAGTAAGATTTGCATGTAGTAGAAATTCTGGAAGGCAAATAGATTTCTAGAATATCGGAAAAGAAATCTATGCTGCTTTAAACTGCTGAACCAATAACTGTTTCTGTAAGAGGAGGAAAAAAAAAGTAAAGAACAACAAAAAATAAATTGTTGCTCTTCTAGAATTGTTAGAAACCAGAACATAACTGTATTGAGCAAAATGATGAAAACTAACTGTGGCCTTCTGGTCTTGTGCAGAAACTGTAAGATATGTAATGAGTACAAAATGAAATTTGAAGGCAGGAAAGAATGATAAAATACATTACAGTTACAGTACTAGTGACATCTGCAATAATGGGAGAGCTGATCACAGAAAGAGTTCTTTGGAGCACAGGGAGTGCACGCAGCAGATATCTGCTGAACAATAGAAATGAGTGATTATTTTTTAATTTTTTTTCTTGAGGTGGTATATCATGTGCTACATGGCGTCTGTAGAGACGGCATCATGTGCATTTTCTGAAGAGGGAACTGGTGTTGGTAATGAGGAGTGCCTTCCAAAGGGAAAAGGCAGCAGGCAGCTGATGAGAGGAGGGTCAACTTCCATGTATTTCTTTCCTTCCATAGGGAAAAATGTACTGCACCTCTTCAGTAGATGTAGAAATCTGCAGTCACTCCACCCTGTACTGCTTACTTTACCACTACTAATGAGCTCCAGAAGGCTTTTTGCTGTCTGAGGAGATATGCCTTTACTGCTGTTCCTGGGCGTGCATTTTTATACTTCCTTCATGAAGCGATCAAATGCTACCCTGGCCTGTATGACTGCTCTTGAAAAATTTCTAGGACCTGTGAATTCATATAAACAGTGATTTATTTACTACAAATCTGTGTAGTCTGGATCTTTTTCCTCTGTGTATTTGCAAATGTCTCTTTTTTGTGTTTTCCCCCCACCAGCTAAATGCTGCTTCATCTCCTGCCTGTAAGCTGAGTGAGGTTCTTTACTGGAATAAGCCATGTCCTTTAACAGGATGAAACTAGACTCATAGCTGGCATAAATCAGCATTGTGCTCTATGCTTCAGTGCAACTACACTGATTTGCTGTTGATGAGTTTCTGCCCTAACGTCTCTCCAGGACACAAACAGCACTGAGCTCATCATTTAGGAGTGGCCAGTTTTCAAGAATACAAAAAGCTACTGTAGTTTATACACGAAATTGTCAAGATGGAAAAGAGAGACCTTACAGACACTTCCTCCTTCCCACCCCCTTATTTCTTTCCTCCGTTCTTTCACAGAGAGACAGAAATGTTCTGTTTTAGTACTTAGAATTCAGGTTAATGCAGTACTTAGCCAAAAGCCGTATTTATGTCCATGTTATTTGCAGGCGCTATTGCGAGGTAATGTGATAACGGAGGACAGCAGCAGTCAGCAGTCCTGCCAATCACTCTTTCCATTTGAAATAATAAGCTGCCTGCAACCAGAAAAGGGTGGAGAGCCTCAGCTTTCATTGGATGGCAAATGGAGGAAGCAGAGCTTCATTTACCCTCTGCTATAGTCTTGAAATATCAGATTCTGTCTATGGGTTGTGCTGTTTACAACCTACGAAATGCATAAGTTATAAGACCTGGGAACAACCTCCCTGATACATGTGTTGGCATTTTAGACTTGAGCAGTGAGCCGAGATGGAGCCAACCTTCGAAACAGAAGGGAGGTCTCTGTATGCACAGTGGGTGCATCTCCATTGTGGTTCTGTTTGTTGTCAGCTTCAGACGATATCATGTTTCCCAAAACAGTCTTGTACTCTTCCCTCTCTGTCCATGCTTTCCTTCTCAGCCATCATCATGCTGCAGAGCATCTCCCCCTTCCTGCCCTGTCTGGGGTCATGCTCATGCTGATTTTTTTCTCCCCATTCTTGCTTTCTTGTCTCCATCAAACATCCGTGTGGATACTGGTAGGACAGTAAAAATTCCATGTCTGACATTGGTGACTTACCCAAGTCACCAATATGTAACCAATATATTAACATCTACTGTCTTGTGTGAGGCTCTCCTCTCTTTCTATTTCTAGTTCTCTTTCTGGTTTACTTTTTTTTTTCCCCTCTTCCTTAGAAAGTGAGAGTACAGTGCTCACTTGCTGGCTTTAACCAGAGCTACAGATAAAGTTTTGCGAGGTCAACACTTTCTGCTGGAAACATTGCTCTAGAACACCACTCCGTGTTGGTCAAGGCCACCTTTGACCATGTCCCCTGCTAGGACAATGGCAGGCTGTCAAGGATATTGGGGTCTCATCAGGATGCAATGTGGGAAGTGACAGGAGTACGTGCCAAAGGTGGGGAGCAGAGTGAGGCACATCATTAACCTGGCTAGATGCATGCTGGCACCCTGCACTCCAGGCTGTGGCAGTGGTTGTGACGGGACATGCAGACCTGGACCAGACCTGTGGGAACACCACCGACCAAGTCTCTGAGGGCACCCACTCAGCTCCCCTGTCTAAACCAGATCTCATGGCTGCATTTTAACAGTACTAATGAGGAATCTTTTACATCAGTAGGAAAGTGTTTCTTTGTAACATATGGGGTTTCATGGAGCCCACCCAGCAGGGAATTCCTGTTTCCTCGGGTGTGGGTAGGTGGTAGGATGACCATTCCCAGGGCACCGCAGCACCCGTCGCAGCCTGTGTGCTCACACACAGAGGTGCTGTCCTCTGACACAGGTGTGGTGCCTTTGAAGTTCATTGCTTTGTAATTTCTGGCAAATGGAGGAAAGATGACTGCACAAAGCAAGCTAAGGGAGGAATAGATCTTTGCTTTCCACTAAGCCATTTCTCCCTCATCATCTGCCAAGAACAAACTTTAATTTATAATAGAAAAATAAATCTAGCTAGAGTTTACATACAGAGAATCGCTTTTAAAATGAATTTTAGCTGAAGGAAAACACTGCCTCGTTGTAGCCCTGTTTTTCAAGCAGGAGAAATTAGATCCTTAGAGTAGAGGTAAAAGATGAAAGACAGGCCAAGTGCAGAAAGGGCTTCTTTCACTGCTGAAGGCTCCCTGTGTCCTCTCTCCCAACAATGAGGATGAATACATAGCTAACTGTAGCAGACTTTAACTAATGCTCTCAGTGTTGATTACTAACACAAGTGTTTGAATTCATCATTTTTATCACATTTCACTGCTTTGTAGGCTCTTCTTTGACTTGGAAAAGCTCAGGCAGGTGGGTGAAGATAGAACAAATCAAAGATTAATCTTTCCCTCTCCTTATGCCAAGCCAGACCTAGAACTGGTACCATGCAACAGCACTGTCACCAGGCAACTCACAGTGAGAGCAGTGAGCATGCCTTCCGTTCTGGTGGACCCACTTGGGAAAGCCTCTGACACCACCAGATGGGAGCAGGGCTCCGGGAGTTAGTGCTTGCAGGCTGCCTGATGCTGTGAATTTGGAATATTCTGTGTGAGAGAGCACCAAAAAGACCTTTCCATTTGCAGTCTGGCAGAACTTAGGCACCTGGTATCACTGCTCTTTTTTGCATTTTCCCTCTTCCTTCCCACATATGCAGAGTATATTTGTTCAGGAAAGTGATTTATTCAAAACACCCCCATTTCTCCTGTTCACTTTCTGCCAGATTGCACTGTAAAACAAACTAAGCAAATCAGCTGCACACTTGTGCTAGCATGAGGGAGAGAGAACACAGGGGAAGGAACGGACGTCTAGGGGCAGTAAACATATGCTAGCCAACTACCAAAACACTACTGGTTGAATAAAGCCCCATGTGAAAATGTAGCAAGACAGAATTGACCAAAGATAGTTTAAATTGAAGCTTTGTCAGTTCACCTTTGGGCTGTTGGTATGGCTAATGTGAACTGAGGTATTTAGAATATGACCCCTGTCGTCTTCTCTCATGATTACAATGTCAAGCCCCCAGCTCTCCTGGTGCCCTTAGATCAAAGGGAGCCCAGTTTGCCCACTGAGAATCAGCAAGCTGGTGTGAGCATCTCGAAAGAGGGACTTGATTGTAGCAGTTGCTTTGCTTTTACTTGTTCAGCATGTTCCATCAAAGCAACTGTCTTCATTAGAGCACGAGATGTGACTTGGTCTCTCATGAACTGATGTGTTCCTCTGGAAATCATCTCAAATTTTTGCTAGCAGGAAGGATGATTGAAACAATATGGTGTTACAGTCCCATCTGTGGTACAATTATGGAATAAATTTTCAGTCTGTAAAGGGAAGGGTCTGTGCCGAGAGTTATCTGATAAGCAATGGTAAGCTAAATATACTAAGTGATTTTTAATCCACGTCTGGTGTCATGGACTGTGTGTTACTTAGTGGTTTATTTTTCTGTTTAAATTTATATTACAATATGTTTCTCTTGCAATTTTTTTTAAAGCTGACTTTCTTGGGTTGTATTTTTTACTGATATTAAAGAAGCTAATCATCCCTTACTGTTCAGTACACTATTTTCCTTACTTCAGCCTTTATTGTTTTACATCTAATTACCTGCTAAGGAGTTGCATAGCTCTGAATAGAATGCTGAACTGAACGATGGGCAGATATTTATTTTTTATGTGAGGTAGAAGATGTAGTTCAGGTCTCTTAATCAGCGAAATTTTGGAGTAAAAGCAAAACTAGGGATCATTATTATATCAGTTTCACTGTGATAGTTAAAATAAATATGTGTAACAAATTTTGACCCCAAACTGATTGGAGACAACGACTGTGCTTCTTTCAAAGTAGAATGTCTTATCTTTTCTGCCTACATTATGGGAGATCATTTTACACTGACAGTTAATGTGACTAACTCTTGCAGACAGTGATGTATCTGTTTTCTCTGGAAGGCTTTGTTTTTGTTTTTGTTGCTGTACTGATGACCTGGACTTAAAGCTTACCTCCAGTTTTCATGAGTGGATTTAAATACTCTTATTCAGAAATGTATTGTAGACCAAATTTCATTGTGTTTAAGAATACTGCACAGTAATTCTCTGCAATTTTTAGTTATTGAGGACAGTTTTCTGGCATTTTGTGGACGTTTCCAGCTCAGACATTCTAAGATGAAATTACAGAAAACAAGGTCTGTCACAGCAATCCTAAGCTCAGTTTTTCAAGCATGAGAAAACACAGGTACAGAAGTTAATTTGGTAATGGATTTTTTTAATTCATTTGTTAATTTTGTTGAAGATAACTCAGTTTTGAGAATTCTTGAAATTAGTGCTCATCTGTAAATTTCTTTGCTTTTTCTTTATTTCTTCTTAATTAATCTTAATTAGTCTTTATTTCTGAAACCAACTGCCAGATTTCATGTATTGTTTTGTAACTTTCAACTTGCTTTAAGTTCTACTTTTGACTGCATGGCTTTTCACAGAGTAATAATTTCCTATATCCCTTTTATAAATTGTGGGACATTTTCAAAACTGTAAACTTCTACATTCCCTACTCTCTGTCCTAATATATTTACAACAGCTACTCTCATTTTCAGAGCTATGCAGAGTGAGCCTAAATGAAACTGCCACTTCTGTCAGTTACAGCTAAGAGCTGTAGAGGAAAACAAAAAACAGAGTTGGGCTTGAAGCTTTTCTTGTAGATTCAATGTCTTGGCCCTGAATCCTCAAAAAAAATTCATTAAGGTATTTATATCAGGAATGCTATTTCTGAGTCAAGAGCCAGTAGGAATGATTACAAAAAGTCATTTTGACTTAGGGCTTTCCGCGTGTTACTTTCTGCAGAGTCAGGTTTCCACTTTTGAAAGGTAAAGTAACATTTACAAATTAGCAAATATTAAAACGACAAGATTTTTTTCAAGTGTGTTATACAGACTGTTAGAAGCATGCAGAATATGAAAGACTTTTTATATTTTTTTCCCCTTGAGCATGTGAGCTTAGCTATAATCTGTGTTGTACCTGTATCACTGAGAACTCAAAAGCAAGCATTTTAGTTGACTATAGTCACTTTTAGATAAAATGTTATTCGGAATTTTGTAACCGCTAATGAAATGTGAGCTCTGGATTTAAGGTCTCTGTGTGTGGGAGGTGCCTGAGCCTGTTGCTGCCCCTGGAGGGACCTCAGGGGTATGGGGCAGTTAGTTGATGGAGTAGGAGCTCCATCCTTTCAATGACACAAGAGATACTGGATAACTTAGTTGCTATTACTGTCATATGGTGGGATCATTCCCACAAATGGAGTGCTGCAATGGATGGCAATAAGCTCTTCAGAAGGGATAGACAAGGAAGGAAGGGCAGTGGCCTGGCTTTATATGCTATAGAGTGTTTCAGTGCTGTTGAGTGTGGGGCTGGCAATGATAAGGTTGAGTCTCTATGGGTAAGAATCAAGGGGAAGGCCAACAGAGCTGACATCCTGGCAGGGGTCTGTTACATGCCAGGATATAGAGTTGGACAACTCATTCTATGAGCAACTGGTTGAAACTGCTCTTGTTCTCAGGGGGGACTTCAACTTTCCTGATACATGCTGGAAATACAGTACAACACAGAGAAAACATTTCTAGAATGTGTTGTTGATAACTTCCTGACATGGCTGGTAAGATAGACTATCAGGGGATGTGCTCAACTAGATGTGTTGTTTGCAAGCAGAGGAGTGGAGGGAGATATGGAGGTCTGGAGCTGTCTTGGGCAGAGTGCCCTCAGAATGGTAGAGGTTGGATTAGATGATCTTGGAAGTCTTTTCCAACCTTAATGATTCTATAATTGCTAGATTCTACAATTGCCTAGATCATACATGTAAAACTACATAAAAATACTCTAGCTGCAACTTTCCCAAAGCAGAAAATGACATATCGGATTGTCTGATGTAAGCAACCAAGCATAGTGACTAATTATTAGCTCATTTTCTATTTAGAACTTCCTTTTGCCCACACATACCTTTCACCCAACAAAAAAAGAAACCAGATAAAAGAAAACTGACATCTTTTGTCAGACTGGGTAGAAGTTGCAAATTGAAGGATTTTAGTGGCATAGGCAGAATTTTTTTTTTCCTCAACAAATCTTTTTGTGGCTAAGAAAAACTTTGGTCCTTTTTCAATGTATTTCTTTCAGATCTTAACATTCTTGAAGCCAGTGTACTAGATCTAGACCACTTCATGCTTTCATTAGGCACTATTGATTCTAGCAAAGACAAATTATCGCTGGACCTGACCTGTAGCACTCTGTCTGTTAGCAGTGCTTTGCCTCTGCTATGCAAAGAATTTGTTAATTCAATTCAAATATGTCATACTTACATAACATTAATATACTCACCAAGCAATGTACTGATTTTTAAGACTCCTAAACCCATTTCTGAAGTACTCTTTCTTAGGAGGTGTTAGCTGATAATTTCTACTTTTATGTAATGAAATGAAAATTTTTACTACAGCAGTGTTAGTTGATCAACTTGACTTGGCTATGAAAGGAAAAGCAAAGCAGTTTGATTTCTAGCACTGATAAACAAGTATAGCAACGTGTATAGGACACTGAGAAAACAACCAAGACTAAACTAGCTCATGATAATCTTCCCTATGACTGCCTATAAGGGGTCCTCTTACACAACCCTAGCTCCAATTAGTTTAAGAGCAGAAGGCCAGTGATAATGGGTTAAAAGTAGTTTGTGTCTTAGCAAAACTTAATTATTTGACCTCTTTTTAAACTTATTTCTGCTTTAGTGTGTCTACTTCCCTACTTGTAGCATGAAGAAATTATTTTCTTTTCCCCTCGTTTTGCCCGAATGCCCTACTTAGACTAAAAAGTCTTTGGAACAACTGCTGTCTGGTCTAATGTGCATGTACAGAGCAGAGCACAATGAAGTCCTGATCTCAGCAGGAGCCCCATCTGCTACTGCTGAGATAAATGATCTTTTCAGTACTGGTTGTTTTTTAATCTCTTTAAATTACCATAAATACATTTTTAAAGCCATATGCTTTCATTCTATATCCCACTCCACTGAAAAAATCTGGGATTCTGTGGAAATATAATTATGTAACCATATAATTAAAGACTGTCTTATATCTTCTACACACAAGGGGGCTGAGCTGAGGTCAAGAGCCAGATTCATCTGCCACTTTGTAGCTTTCAAGTATGTAAACTTAGTTTAGATCAGTTGTTTTAAATATGGCTCTAGGTATATAACTTCTTACTATATCAATGGAAAAATATTTTCTTCAACTAAAATCAGTTCAATTAAACATAAATTAATTTGCAGGAAAAGAAACTGATTCCTAAATGACATTGAATTATAGAACTGAATGTCTAGCATTGGATGCTGATCAAGGAAATTCAAAGGAAGCTTTTTATTTATGGCAGACAGACAGACAGAATTTATCTCACAGTGGGATATTGCAAGGGGAACACTTTCAACCCCTCCTCACACTACCACCATTTTTCTCATTGTATCTGCATCAGTGTTCAGGTGTTCCCAGCTTAGTATGTGGTATTTTGTCAGTGGCATAAGCCTGATGTTACTATGTTTGTGTTTTGGCTGAATGTTCCAGATTTTTATGCACAAAATGAAGCAGCAAATTTCAAAGCATATTAACTGATTCAAATGGAAAGAGAAATATATAGGCTGAGCAAAGAGCATGTTCCTAATCAAAGTCATTTTGTCACTGTCAACACTGAGCACTTTGCCTTAAGCAATGGAAGTGTTACAGACTTCCAGTGAAGTCTAAGTTTCTTTAACAAGAGAAATTATTCTTCAACCTGGATGTCAGAATTACCTGCATTTCCCAAATCACAGTAGCTTGGGATAAGGGCCATCATCTCTGGATGGGCCTTTTTCTTTCATATTCTGGCAGGGGTAGCTCTTAACTGAGCACTGAAACTCAACATGAAACTCTCATATGGAGCATTAGTGCCCAAGGTGGATGCAGAAGTATTGCATGAACTACTTCCCTGCTGCACTTGCTTGCATAAACCAGAGACTCAGAGTATTTAAGTAATATTGTTCTTTTCTTTCCCTGAACAAACAAACTCTGTTCACCTTGAGCTCCTCTACTTTCATGTAAATAAGTCAGCTAAGAATTTGATTCATCATGGTTGTTTTTCAGGAACTGTTTATCACTTGTAGTTCTTTTGTTATTTAGGGTTGTTTCAGTTTTCAGGTTTTTTTCTTCAGTTTTTTTTTTAACTTCAGGAAAAATTAGAGTTTTACATACAGAAAACCTTTCCTCCCCCAAGAAATACAACAAAGAATGCTTCTAAGCACCAGGTGCAAGAAAACTAAGGTAATTGTCTGTGACTGTGAGATTCTTGCTAGCACAATACTTTGCTCAGTCGGAAATGTACACAGCATCCATTTCTGCCAATGGAAGTTACAGATACAAATTGAGGCTACAATAGGGCCATTTATGTTCAGCTTCCTTTACATAAAATCTAGTGAGCTTTTTCCTGGCTAGAGTACTGTTTTTTAAACAAAATCAAACATTTACATGTATAAGATGTGACATCCAGAAATTTTCACAAGTTGTTAAAGTCCAATTAGGTTTTTGCAATC
The DNA here is from genome assembly GCA_036925125.1 of Oreortyx pictus. Classification (NCBI taxonomy): domain Eukaryota; kingdom Metazoa; phylum Chordata; class Aves; order Galliformes; family Odontophoridae; genus Oreortyx; species Oreortyx pictus. Next base: position 13,283,875 of record JAUPFR010000008.1, on the reverse strand, counting down.
TGTTCATTCTTGGTAGTAAGATAATTTGCTGTTATCAAAAGAAAATACATTTCATGTATTTCATATGTAAATTAATTTACTTTGAAAGGGAAGGGTAAAAAAAAAAGATTTGGAAGCTGATGTTTTTGCTCGCATCAACATTTGCTTATGTTTTCATGTTTTTTTTTCATAGTAACAGTATCTTTGGTGCTTCATTTTGGCCTTCTATTCGGTCTCACAATACCTCACAGCTTGCACTTTGAAATACCACCCCCATTTTACAGACAAAACACAGCTAAGTCCAGTTTGAAGTGCACATTTGACTTCAAATTCTAGTAATGATGGTGAGCCGCCTTACACAGCCTGTGTAAATTTTGCAAGATGCTTTGCTTTGCACTTGCCAAGGTGCTCCTGCTTTCCAACAAAGAGCAAGTTCAGCTGGCACGTGCAAGGTGCTCCCTATGATCACAGTAAGGCTTTACACACAGTGACTGCCTCAGTTGGTGACTGTTCAACCCTTGTTTGACAGGTAATCACCTACACAACCAGGATGCCCGATGCTGTGAAAAGTGCAGAGTGAAGCATCCTTTAGATCAGCAGGATGTCCTATGTTTTCAGCAATCAGATGGGCCAAATTGGACCATCTCCTCCTCTGTGGAAACTGGCTGTTCTTTCAGGCTCACTGTTTGCTCCTCTTTGGAACACAGAAATCCATATAATAAATCCGTATAATATATATAAAATTATGCTCCCATTCAGAACAGATTTAAAGGGTTCATCGCCCATCATGAAATTCTTTTTTTTTTCCTGATCTCAGTACTTTGAATGGTATCTCAAGATGTGTTTAAAATTAGACTATTAAAGCACATATGACATTTAACAAAGAAAGAAGGAACTGGGTTTAGAATCTTTCTATTCTGAATCAGGTTCCTCCCCAAATACTTTGTCCTAATTATAAATATGGACTATTTTGTTGATGTGTGTTATCTCACAAAAGAGTAAATAACTTCATTTGATATGACTAAAATCTCCCTCACACAGTTTTATGAAAGCAACCGTGAAAAAGAAATGCTTACTTCTTTTGTGTGATCTTTGCTATTTCATCTAGAGAGGAATGTAAGCTGGAGTTATTGAGCAGTAGTAGACAAACTGTACCAAAACACTGAAGCTTAAAGGAAACAAAATGTGCAGTCTTTTATACTGTTTTGGGAAGACAAGTCACCAAAGAGTTTGTCAAAAGTAGCACACAGTCACTGCCTCATCTAATTAAAATTCAGTTCCATGCTTTCAAGTAGCTTTAATAATAGTCTTGCTCAGAATTCATGGCTAGTGAGAGTAACCAAGGATATCATGGCACAGATAAGAATTTGTATGTCCTATTTATCTTCCACAGAAACGTTCAGAAGTAGTCTTATTGATAATATAATAACATTATTGAAGTAGTTTTGGTTTGTACTATGTCCTGCTTGCTGTAGCAAGTTACCAACTTGCATTATCCTTAATTTGCAGCTGCTATCATTCTATTTAACATAGTTATTTAGAATGGTCTTCTTGTTTCAGCACACTCTGATACAAAGAAAAAATTTATTCCTTATATAAGTATGGAGAAGCCTTTCAGATCTTGGGAGGTAAGGGGGGGGAGGGGGAGCAGATGATATTTTATAATGTCTGGGATTAGGAGGAAAGATAGCGCAGAAACCATAACAGATGACTTTTCTGGAACAGTCTTTTTTTTTTTTTTTTTCCCCTTACTATTGAAGGAAGAAGTATTCATAGTATGAAATGGAGGTGGAAAACAGGAATAAAGAAGTGCCTGTGGCCGTACTACATCAGGCTATGATCTTGCTTGGCCCCATGTACAGGAAGGAGATCAATAGTTGGACTAGAGAGTTTACTCGGCTACCCAGGAGCTGCGGGGCATGGTGCTGCTGGGGGAAGAAACATTGATTCAACACATGCAGAGAGACCAATGCCATCATGTTCTACAGTGTCATGCAGCTTTTTTTGTTATTTGAATGTTTGTGACCCCTGTGTGCACTTGGATAGCGTGTTGTCCTCTGAATGCCACAATGGGTATGCATGTAAGACACCAGGAAAAGTGGAGGAAAAATTGTTCGTTATTTCTAAGAATGTCTGTGAGCATCAATGAGTGGGAAACACAAGTTACTGAGTCTTTCCTACAGCTTCTGTTGTGATTTATAATGACTGTTTTACGTTGTAAAACACTAGAGGCAGTAGATCCACACTATCACTGATTTAATACAAGACTTTATAGAAATAGGGCAGGTAGTTTGAGATACAGTGTTGTTTCAAAAAGTGGATAAGGCATCTGAAAATGGTCAGTACTAATTTTCATTCCTTAGATTAGGAGAAAAAAAAAGTAAATACCAACTGACTTAACTCATTCCGATTCAAGTTCGCTTTTAGATAGTGAACTGAGTGAAAAAGTTGAAGTCTGAAGCATTGTTTTGATTTATCTTTCATGCGTAGCCAAAGAAAATTCACCATCTCTATGTACGCCCCCAGTACTGGTGCCATGGTGCATTAATGCATTAAGCCACTGGGTCCACTTCTTCCACACTCTTCAGTTTAGTCAAGATATTATTTGTGAAGGTATCCATACTATGCTTCCATCATAAGGTGATGAGAGGAAATACTGGAAAAGATGAGAGGGACAAGTGAGAGAGAATACAATTCCCTTCACAGAGGTTGCAGCAGAGATACTCAAAACTAGACAGTAGTGGGCAACTGGCTCTATCTGGCCTTGCTTCGATTAGGACTGAACTATCTGATCTCCTGATGTTTGAGCCCCTGGTGTCTGTTTTCTAGAAAATCTTCCAAAACCCTAAATTGCTTTCATTTTATAAGCACATAACTCTAATGACATCAAGAACACAACTCTCTCTTCCACCACTTGTGCCACTTCCTTTGTGCTTCATTTTCTGACAGTGGCAATCTTCTTTCCAGTTATTAGAAGCATCAACATCCATGCTAATACAGTTGAGGGATGCAGAAAAACATTCCATGCCATGCTTTGTAGTGAGCACCATGAGGAGTTCGCTGTTAGTGGATCAGCCCTACTCTTGTGGGGCAGTGGGGATAAGGATGTTTGTTGCCTCATTGATAGGATCATTTTGGAACGCTCTGACTTCTGCTAACTGCTGAGCTGCATAAGCGACGTGTGGCAAGTCACATTGCGTAGCAGGAATGGTGGCCCAGAGGAGGGGCTGGACTCACAGCACATAACATCTGCATCTGCCTTGTCCCAGTCACCCTTTCTCCCGCTGCAGGCAGAAGCTTCACTCTGCTCCTGTTTGCAAGGACTCCTCTCAGTCCCAGCCTGGCATGCTCTGCTTTCACTGCAGCACTCTGCCTCCCTGCTGCCTCATTGCAGCTGCGTGAGGGCTCTCTCTGTGAGGAGGCTGCATGTCTATATATGCATACTTGCACAGAAGGATAAATGTTCTCTTAAAGAAGGAAAAACTTTGTCAGCAAATTATCTCATCTTATTTCAGCTATCATAATCCCCTTCAAGCCTCAACAAAATGCTCATACATGTTTGATCAAGTCACTATTAAAGAGAAATATTGTGCTATTCTTGCCAACTGGACCACCTACACCTTGGTATCGCTATAATTATTGTTGAATATTATTATTACAAGGGAGCACAGAGTGTGTAGGTCTTTCTTTAATATGACAGTGGCCAATTTAATGGAACATTACTGATTAACACAGCCAGCACGGAATATGCTAGCGTACCTTTAACAAAACTTTATGTTCCAGTTGAATGGATTACAGAACACTTCTTGAATGCCTAGTGGCTGGCATTGTGCCAGAGCCTTTAAAAAACTGAAAATGCAGCTTGCTTTCTCCTTTTTTTTTTTTTTCTTTCCATGAAGAATGCTGAAAGGAGAAGAGCTGACTGTAGTAAGCTTCTTGCATTAAGTTTTTCACTATGCAAATGCACAATAAATCAAACCAGAATAATCCTGTGTATGTTTTTGTTTTCAGACAGGCTGCAGGGATTGAACTTAAGGACTTTTTTTTTATTACTAAAGGAATGTTTTTAAAACATCAAGACCTAGAGCATGTTGTGAGCTTAGTCCAGATTTCATCATCATCTTTTGCAATTTGCCCAACACCCTGGCTCTATGCTCCCATGGAAATACAATTTATTTCTCCTGCAAGAGTCATTAAAATCCATAAGCACAAACAGATAAACCTGCAAAACTGAAAGTGAGCACTAAAATCATGACAAGATCTGCTACCTAGATTATCTTTCCTGAAGCAGAAAAAATAAGACAAACAGTGCTTCTCTTGCTCTCTGAGTTACTATTAGTTCAGTATTATTTATCATGCAGCTTGGAAATCTTGAAAGGTTACAGCTTTTTCTTCCTGTGTGTCTTTGGGGAGCCTTTTTACTCTGGTGAGGATTGTAGCATGACATTGTTTTGGAAATGAAAATTCTAAACAGATTATTTTTTGTATTATCTGGATAATGGAGGTGATAAATGGATGGATTCTAGCTGGTGTAAGCAGCTGTAACTCATTTGAATGGTGAAAATTTGCACTAGCAAAAACCTACCTCTAAGAATGGAAATCTGGAGGAAATTTCTCTTGTGATGCGTTTTTTCCAATATGAGTATAGCTTGTATTTAAGTTTTATAAAAAATAACATTGACTGAACAGCAATTTAATTCCATCTCCTTTTGTTCTTAAATGCCTAACCATTAACAGATATATTCCATAAGCCTGTCTGCAAGCTTCATCCTTCTGTGCATCCAGGTCAACTAAACACATGCTCAGATCATGAGTGATGGACGAAGTCTGTATTGATGTCAGTTAGACTTCTTATGTGTTACAGTAAGCTTTGCTAAATATTGATCACTATAAACATAGACTGATAAGCTACAGTACTTTCCTGATCATGGACTTCCACACCCTCCTAAAATGCTACGTCCGTGAATTGGACTAAGTATTTTTCTCTCCATGTATGTATGAATATATATATATTTTAGATTAACAGCATTTGATAGAATGACTAATCCATACATGTAAGCAATTACAGATTATTACTGGTATTTTCCTCTCTTCCTCTTTTTTTTTTTTCCAGTTTTTTTTAATCCAGATTTTAGACACATTTTTTCTGAATTCCAGCACCAATTGACCAGGGCAAGTCCTCAAATCCACTCACAGCTGAGTTTCTATTAAAGTACCAGTTGGATCTGTGGGGCTCAGAATCCTATGGCTGAAACATAAAATAGAAGTTTGAAGGGAATGGTCTTTTGCCTTGCCTTTTTATGAACGTGCTGCTTGAGCACTTGCAGAGGTAATTAATAATTACAAGAGCACTGAGTGGGTCTTGTTCACTGTGGGCATAGCTCTTAACTGCCTTTCTATCTTTCTGTCTTTTCATGCTGTAAATGAAATTCCCTTGTTCCCTGTAATTTCACAAAATCACATATCAACAAATGTTGAAATGTAGCAGGGGCATCCATTTCACGTAATCTCTATTTCATATGAAGTTTTCTTTACCTTCATTTTGTTTCACACCACCAGAATAAAAGCTTCTGCGTCCATATGTATTCTGGGACAAGAGGTACACTGTGAGAAACCATCTGAACCAACACTGGAAGTCATGAAAATAGCTGCACTAACGGCTTTTATCAACTGTTTTATCAGCTGAGTTTTATGTTTTTCTGTGGAATCGATTCAGCACATGTAAATCCCCTGGATCATACTGAAAGGATAGCTTCTCATAGCCTAGCCAAAACCTATTTCAAAGGTATTTACCATAAAATAAAAGTATCCATATGGGGTTTTGCTGATTTACCTTTGCTAGTTTAAAAATGTACTTATCTTTTCTCTAGGGAAACAAATTGTACAAATTTAGGACCTAGCTTCTAGTTTGAGTGTTTCTAATGGGAAAGAGTGTGGAAATAATTCTGCCCTGAGTTTTTCAATAATGAATCTAAAATAACGTTAAAAGGTAAAGCATCATCTCAGTCAGCTGTACATGCTAGTTTGCATTTGTGAACATAACAACAAAACAAACAAACAAAAAAAATCAGATATAAGTGATACTAGCAATGTCTCATTAAACCCAGCTAACAATGATCAAAACTGATAGGTACTCTGTAACTCCCTAAGATAGCTTCTGTGAGTGAGGACTTTTCCTTCCTGGTTGTACACCTTGTCTCGTCTCCTGGCTGCAGCATGCAGCAGGGAGCTCCATTAGTTCGTGTAGCTTGGGTATAAATGTGCTTCTTCCTATAAGTGTTCTTGCACAGTCAGGAAAAGTCTCATACAGAATATCTATGAACTGTCTTGCCCAAATGCGTGCATTCAGCAAAAATACCTCTGTAAATAACACTGGTTCACAAATATCTATGCACCACTTGTGTATCAGGGTAATGGATGTCTTACGAACACTTAAACTGGATAGAAATGCCATTGCCTAGAGCATTGCCATTCATATGCAGATTTGGTAAGCTTTTTAGCACTGCTTTCCCTGTGCTCAGTAATAAATAAATAGATGCTGTCTACATTCACATATTTTTTTGGCGGGTAAGATCATTAATACATGGTCCTTATTGGTAAAAACTGCTTAAAGATTTAATTTAGTTGTGTTCACTTTTGGAAATTGAAACAGTGGCATCAAATCTCTGTTCACGTATATGTGCATGTTTATCATCCAGCAGGAAATGGGTGGTCTGGTTCAGTATACAGGAGAAGCTCAGCTGACAGTACTTTATATCACAGTGAAAGGAGCAAAGCTCAGTTTCTTCCCCTAGCACTTCTGCTGAAGTACTAATAATGGTATTACAGTGGTGGATGTGAAACACTGAGTAGGTCTCTTATACTCTTTATTTTTTTCTATTTTGCTTGTAGGGGGTAATTCAAGAAGTGGTAGGTAATCATGTGGGTGATTTGGTTGCATGGGCATTTCTTGCTGTGTGCTTGTTCTGGTTTTCATAAATGCAGCCAACTCTATTTGTGATGTCCTAGTAGAGAACATGTTTAATAAGTTAAACTACATGCATGGTATGAGAGGGTGTCATGTTTCACCCATATACAGTAATATCTTCTGCCTTACAGTACGGATATTTGGGGTTGTGGGATATGAAAAGTCTTGTAACTAAAGCCAGTTATACAGAATGCATACTCACTGTCACTCAAACACACGCATTTAGAACCTTAGATCAGTTATATCCCCCACAGTGTAATTTCCTTGTTCACCCCACTGTACTGGTAATCATTAAAGACAATATAAGTAATGTCAGTAATTTGACAGGACTATCAAAGTTGTGTCCTTTGTAATTTTAACAACAAGCAAGTGTAGGTAAATGATTGAAGGACAAAAAAATAAAAATAAAAAACTGCCAAGATATAAAGGTGTTATCTTATACCATTAGTCATAAAAACATAAAAAAATATATATATTCAATATGCACTTTTTAAATTTGTGCTTACAATTATCCCTGTAATGTTTGTATTAATTGGAGTTATTTAGCTTTTTTTTCAGGCTTACTGTGGACAGATTCTAATACAGATAAGTAATTACCCCACTTCAAAACGTACATATAAGAAAGAAAAGAAATTATTTACATCCATTGCTGGAACAACCACCCTAAAAATATGGCAGAATCCCCATCACTGGGGGTTTTCAAGACACTATTGGACAGGGCACTAAGTAATCTTATTCATCCTCCTTTTTTCAACGAGAGGATGAACTTGATGATCTTCCAAGGTTCACTCTTCTATGATCCTATATCAAAATTTTCTGCTTTCTTTAATCTTTCCAGGTTGCAATCTTGTGATATTCTCACAGCTTTCTGCTTGTGTGTGTCTTCATGTGGCATTTGCTGCTTCTCAGTATTTTGAATTAGTTGTCTTAGAAAAACGCATTTAACATTTAATACCTACTTAAGCACAATGGAATTGGTATTCTAGAAACAGTTCTATTGAAAGGAAAAAAACAGTTTAGATGAGTAAAGGCTATGAGAATGATCCAAAAAAAAAATCAAATGTCAGCTACTGACATCTATAAGGTCAACTTTTCAGCATTCTGTATTTTGGTCTGGGGAGGAGGCTAGGGCTGTATCTGAATGGCGTTGGCATGCTTACAGTAATAGAATAGTGATTGTAAACAGTCATGTAAAATTGTTAATAGATGGCCTGCTGTTTGTCTTTCCCAGATCTTTTCTGCGTGGATCTTCTGAGCAGTACATTTTTAAATCTACAGAAATATCTTTTTTAAATCTACAGAGATTTCTAAAAATTACCTCTAAGGGATTGACTAAATGAGAAATCTTTGCTTTTTTTTTTATTAAGCTCTGTAAAAACAAATATGAAAAATGCCATTCTCCTTGATTATGTGCAGCCAAATATGAAAATAAATGAGCTGGGATCCATGTGGAGAATCCTGTATGGTTCAGTTAGTCCACTAATACATATGTAAATTTCTTAAGATTGTGCTAATGCTTTAAAATTGAGATTCTCTATAAAAATTCAAGGAAGATTTGGCTACAGATTGCTTCTAAAAGTGGTTAAGGCTTCACTGTAATACTGATTTCTTTCCATATTGTAGTCTAAAACAGTAGTCACTTCATAAGCCAATGATGCATGCCAGATGCACAAAAATAGAAATTAATAACATCTGCTGTGTATTGTGTACTCTGACGGTGAAGTGGAAGAGGAAGCTTTCAAAGTGATTTAAGAACTAATGGTTTAGTTTGGAGCTGGCTGAAATCTGAACAATTCTTTGCTGGCTATCTCACCTTTGTAAGTCATTCTTGATAAAGTGCATGAAAGAAGTCTTGCCCATCTGCATAAAGACTATGAGAGTAAAATTCACTTCATGGAGAATCTGCTTTCAACCCACAAAAGCAAGGAAACCAAAAACTCCATGTGAGGACTGCATCTAATTCTCCATCCGTAATATGTCATGCTGTGTCTGTAGATTAGAGCACATATGGTCTGTGAGATCGCAAGATCTCTGAAACATACAGTAGTGAAATACAGTTTCACAAGTTACAAATGAGGTAAGAATGGATGTGAGTGTTAAACCTTCAGAAATGCAGAATTACCCCATTCAGACTTAGCAGCTGACAAGAAACTTTCCTCTTTTGGGCAGAACTGGAAGGGTTCCCCAAGCTGTGGGTACCTTATGTACCAGGTGTGCTGTGTTGAAGGAGAACTTCATCAGGGAGACTCTGACATGAGTCATACCAATGGCACTAACTCTCTTAAGTACTATTTCTCACTCTTCCTAAAAGCCTCTGTAATTTTTTAACTTGACGATCATGTTAGGTGTGAGTAGTTTTGCAATACTTTCATAAAGTATGATATGCTATTATAAGAGTTTCTCATCAATATTTCAAGTACAGAAATGTAAGGAGTTTCTTAGAATAGGTGCTATTTACTGTGTCTAGTCAAGCAGATGCCTTTTATTGGGACTTTATTAAAGCGCTGTCCTAATAATAATGCAGTTGACACACACACACACACACAGTGTAAATCTGAGGTAGCTCCTGAAACTTGCTAGTCAGAACAAGTTTCCTTCAGCACTATTACAATTACAAGACTAATTAGTAGTTCTCAGGCACTTCCACAATCTTGTTCCTAGCGCTGCCTATTTGACAAAGTAGGAAATGCTTAATTCCTGATCAGAGGGAGTTAAAAGAGCCAGGCTTTGTCTCTCAGCAGTTCAGCAATGTTGTTGAAATTGTCTTTATCCAGCTTGCCTTTTACAGCTCCTCAATCACTTCTTAATACAAGTGGAAAGGAATCCTGTTATTGATTGAGCTCGGTACTTTTATCCAGCCTACCTTAAGCTTTAAATAGATCTCTCCTGTCATAGAAATAATAATACAGCTCGCTCATAGCAGAGAGCAGGGTCCTAGATGCTGAGAGTTCTTGCTGCACACACAGTTAAGTGAAAACTGTTTGGATAAGCAATGGCACAGATGCCAGCTTCCACATGGGAACAACCAGTGTTGCACAAATTGATGTGCCACCTTAATGCTGCTGGATTGATTGAACATTTCCCTGCTGTTATTTTTCTGCTGTTGTCTTTCCTCAAGAGAATGGTGTTCCTAGCATGACCCCTTTTTCTTTGCACGTCAAGTGAAGGAAAATCACCCCTTGCTGTACTTGTGGGAACAGATATTGATCACAGTGATGCAGACTAAAAGTAACTCCTGGGAACTGGAGGGATGACCAAACTCTGGCCTGTGAAATGGGGGTCAGATGGCAGCCGCTGGTTTCTGGCTTTATTTCTTGTGGAATGGGGAAAGGCAGGTCTAAGCACCGCTGCTGCAGAGTGCCGAGCCCCTTGGCAGAGGTGAAAATTTAGTGTTATTTATTGTTGGTGTTTATAGAGAAAAACATTGATGTATGTCACAGTCACAATACATTTTCTTAATGGTCATATTTATGCCAAATGTATTGATATTTTTGATAGACATTATGATCATTAATACCAACATTTAATTTTCATAAAAGCTTTTTTTTTTTCTTTAGGAAATCACGTAAAGCCTCATTTCACAACTTAGCAACCACTTACTGTGCAACAGCAGGCTTATGCTCAGGTTGTGACTTTTTAGAAAGTGCTGGATGTGGACATAGGTAAACTCAGGACAAATCCCTTCAACCCCACCCACAAAATCTTGTTTGAGCTTTTTAACAAACTTGGCTGAAAATAGGGATTAAACTTTAGCTAAACATCAAAAACTTTATGCATTTAAGAAAGAGGAGGAAATAGGGGAGATGGGAGAAGTTGAAGAAAATCTCATCCATTAATGCACTGGTCTACAGAATGGTGATGTACAAAATATTAGAAGCTATTTTCTTATAATAAAAAAAAAATGTAGATTCTCTCATCGGTCACTGGTGATTATTTTTATTCAGAAATCAGAAAGCAGATCTCTTTCTTACCACAACAGCAAGCCACAGCAGCTAAGTTGTACCTGCACTGAATTAGACTATAGTACACTGTCTGGAATAATGAGAATAATTTGTAAGCAGACTTATGGAGAAACTTTAAAACACTGAAACACTGCTAAAGTCTGTCTGGTTAGGCTCTTTCCTCTCATGGATGGTTCATACGTAAGGGAAGATTATTCTGTGGTGAAAAAGAAATACACAGAAGCATTGCTACCACCAACTGTCGTTAGTCCTTTACATGCCAGCAGGACACTTATGATAAAACCATCTAATGTGAAGAAAAATAAATATTTATTTTGATTTACATTTGTCTTCTGCAGATTCTTGCTTTCACTGCAGGTTTAATACACATGGGAAGCTTTGAAAAAATGCTTTTATGGTGGAGTAGTGCATTCCATTACATCAATGAAGAAGTACTACAAGTGCTACTTGTTGTTAATGTGTGGGATTTGCTTTTTTCATTCTTTGTTTCAAATCTACCTCCTGGTTTTACAGGATCTTTCTGATATGCAGTTTCTATTGTTTATCAGTTGTGATGTGCCATTGATCAACTGACTTAGATGGTGATTTTCCTTCCTTATGAGTTATAGTTGTTATATACACAAAAAAATGCATATATATAATATATGACAAATATTATATATTTTATATTTTACATATATTATTTATATATAATTTTAACTGAAAAATAATGATTGAGAATGTGTGGAAATGAGAAATATAAATGGTGATGAGCCAGTGTTCATGTTCATAAAAAATGAATACATGTTATTGTGGCCAAGTGAGAGCATTCACAGAGCTAGCAGCAATTCCAGACAGTCATAGAAATACGATGCTGTTTGTGAATATAAATTCAGAAAGGGATAGAAGCCTGCACAAAGCGAACAGCCATTCGCAGTTCAAACAATTTTTCTCAAACATTGTTAGCACAACATTTAACCAGCTTTGCACTTAAAAAGTAATTCAGTGCTGATGCTTTGCCTCTCAGAGGATGGAAAATATTTTTGCTGTCATTTGCCTGAGATAGTACTATTTCCTGGTGCTTTGAAGTAAATAATTTATTGTAGCTTGGGGCTTTCACTCTGAGACTTTTCATGTATGATACACTACTTACCTTAGCATTCCTGTTTATATATTTACATTGCTCTCATCTCAGTGCTACTCAGGCTGCTATGTACCAACACATCTTCCACTCCCCTCAGAGGAAGAATAGAAGTCATTAACGCTTCCGTATCCCTGATGATTTTATTAAATGAAGTTTAATTACTTCCATTGCTTTTGTATAACATAATCTAGTGCTCATTTACTCTATTATTAACATTCAGAGGAATTAAAATAGGGTGCATTTGCATCAGCACACATTGAGTATGATGTAAGGCCAGGCATAATTAAATTCTCTCTTATAGCGTCTGAGATTGTTAATTAAAAAAAAAAGGTAAGCCAATATATGGGACTTGATTTTTACTTGCATTAAGGCTACTTTCCATCACTCTGAAGGTGTAAATAAGCACTTTATTAGAAGTGATTATATTTTTTTCCTTTTAAGCTCACTTTACCACAGTGATGTCAAATGGTAAAATGTAATAGTGTAAATTATTTGCGGAGCAAGAAAATGAGCTCACATATTTAACTTCAAATGTGTAACCTACGTATAGAGTTCTTCTTGTGAATGGCAAAATTTTAATCACCTTCAAGGAGAGAAGGGGCCAGTTCCTAGCTCAGTGACTTGTAATACCCAGGAGAAACAGAGTCATTTTCCAAGCATCTCCAGCTAGGCTCAGCTCTCCCAGTCCTGCCTTAAGGCTTCTGCCCCATGGCAGCTCCATCCCCTGCGGTGGGCAGCAGGTCTGGCAGCCCTTCCTGCAGTGCACTCCCACTGTGGGGGCTGGAACTGCTGCCTCAGTGCTCTACTCTGCAGAGTGGCCTGATTTAGGAAGTTTTAAGCTCTGTTTCTCTGTTCCCAGTCTGACATAAATCCAAGTGGCCTATTTTTTTTATTTTTTTATTTTTTTTTTTATGACAGAAAGTGCTGGGAAAAAAAATCATTCTTGTGAAAAATGATTTTCTTTAAAAGCTTACTAAAATGAGAACCTCAAGACCAAGGAATACCAAAATCCTCAAGCGCTTTTAAAAATATAGTGCTTATGTAAGAGGATTTGCTAACAGAAATTAGACTGAATCTTTTAAATGAACCACCCACTCCTGAAATCTATCACTCCAGCAGCCTGCTCTGAACCTTAGCAGGGGATTGTCTGCATTTGTTGGCTGAGGAAATTTTTCATGGTGAAATGTTACCTTTCTTATGTAATTCTTTACTTCTTGACTTCTTTTCTTCACCACATGGCAGGGTGTTAAGAGTTTACATTTTTCTGTCCCTTGTCAATAAGTGACCTGCCTTAACCAGCACTCAGAAATGACTCGCGCTGCTTGTCAGCATAAACACTGCCAATTGCTAAGGAGCTTGCTGCTCAGAGCCAACTGCAGCACTGCTTTGTGTTCATTGCACAGTATAAGGGGAGCATGGTTATGGTGGTGGGAATTAATATTATTGAGGAAAAATCAGAAAAGGGGGACATGAAGGAGAAGTACTCTACCAGTTGCATCAATTTGGATGCTGTTTACTGATCATAAAATGGGAATGGGAAAAACTGTGCGGAACAAGGATACCAAGATGGAGGTGGTTCTGTGGTGGTGGAAACGAGGGAGAGTGAACTGGACAACTGCTTGAAAAGAGGCACGTATTTGGGGAGTGTTCTGATGCAAAGGCGGTTATAAGAATCCAGGACCTTCTGTTGCTGTGGGTTTTATTTCTAAGGGGTTCAAATCACAACATTCTCTTTGTGACAGATGTATCTAGAATTTCTTCCTTAACATGGCTAGTTTTCAAACCCAAAGAGAGAGGAGCAAGAAGTCTCCTGCAAAAAAGTACACAGGGAAAAATGTACCCAACAGTGTACCAGTAAAGAACTCCTTGCATTTCTGGTGAAGGTCTAGTAAACAGGATACAAGACAACTATGCTGAAGGTACAGATTTGCTGCTTTTGAGCTTGTGTACTGTTTACATTCTTAGTCTTATTTCTCCATGTCAGTTAACACTAGAGTTATGTTGGAATTTCTGATCTTGTATGTTCAGGTTTTGAAAGAAGAAATAGTCATCACAGTTTTTATATTTTTTGCTTGCTGTGCTGGGAATGCAGAGTTCATTCTACACTGTCTTTGGTTTCTGAAAACTGTGATTCAATCTTGGAGTATTTTATGTTGAAAGAAAGGCACAACAGGGGGCCTCCAACAATGTGATTAAATCAGATCTGTTTTCTTAACAAAATTTAGTCTGTAGGTCTCTTAAACATCTTTCACAACTGGATTACAGCAGTGCCAAAGTTAGTACTGTGCTGTGAGACTTGGTATGTGAGGGCTTTAGTTATGAACCATTTTCAAAGGTATATGTAACTGAACAAAAAGGAAAGTTCCATTTGAGAGAAGCAGCAGCCTTGTTTCAGGCAAAGAAATACAGTAAAAATTCCACAGGATTAGTTACCCTCAGAAATAAATTGGGAGCTAAGACAAACAATCTAAGAAATTGTCCTTGAGAAAAGCTAGTTATAAATTACATCAGTGTTATTCCTTTTTTTCATGCTCCCAAATCTTGCTAAAAGCCTCTTTCAGGCAAATAAGGAGCCTTTATAGTGCTAAAATTGGATTACTGTTGAATTAATAAAGCATTAATAGAGCAATACCTTGAAGTTATTGATGATAAGTTCTAATTTGAGGGAATTCAAAGACTGAAACAGAAATTAATTGTACCTTGCCTTCAACAGTGTTGCTAGTCCCCTTGTACCGCACAGCAGACAGAAGTAGAGTGCTTGGCAAGGAAATCTATAGAAAGCTAATGGAGTACAGATGGTGTATAGCCTAAAGCAAGTCAAAAAACTGTTAGGAGAGATGATGGGAGTTAGTAATCTTTAGATCACCTTTTCTGTCTCAGACATGTTTATGTATTTTCATGAGTATAGGTTTGTAAAGATGTACATTGATAATTTACTCCACTCAAAACTGATATCAGAAGTTACAGCAAAAAATACCTTTATCATAAGGGAAAATTGTAGGTGTCTATCTTTCTGTCAACTATATTTTTTTCATCATTTTTTTCCAGAATTTACACTTACTGAAAGCAAATGAGTATCTATTGGAAAAATATATTAGCAAGATTTTTAGTCTATGGGAGCATAATAAAAATCATTTAAAGCAAGTATTAAACAGATCAAAAAAAGTTTATCAATATAAATGATGCTGTTTGGATGTCTGCTGTCTGATTTAAACTGCTACTATTTTTGTCAATGGCAATATTTTCCTTAGAACAAGTTTCATGTTCAAATTCCTAGGTACTGTGTAAAAGGGGGATGGTGAAATATATTTCTGCAACTGTTGCTATCTATACGGCTTTTCCTGAGAGACTGTCATGTTGTATGAACTATGTTATCTGCTTTTTTTTTTTCCTCACTGAAATTCATCAGTGGCTTTCAATTGTACCAGAAGGCTTCTTGACAGTAATACAGTAGTTTTTCTATCTAAATTTGGTAGGCCACAGAATTCTCAATTTCTCCACTAAAATAAGTGTTGCAATTTTTTTTATTTTTTTTATTTTTTGTGATACATCTAATATTTCTAAAAAATGGGAAAACATAGCTCTAATTTCAGTTATGAAAATATACCATCACACGTGCAGAGTAACAGAATAATCTAGCTAATAGCCATTTACGAGGGGAAGAAATCTTTACTCAAGGAATTATACATTTATTTTCAAATGGAACTTTTTCCAACAAGTCAAATAAGGTCTTAGAAGAACCAAAATGTAGTGGATACAATATTACGGTCCTTAAACTCCCCAGGATTTCCAAAAAGTAGTGATTGACTAGAACTGAGTTTCCAAGTACCTAATGCAAAGCAATTATACTGTTCCCTGAATATCCATGGCCTGAAGTCTAGAATGGATTGTATTTCTCATCTGGTATGGTGATTCTTGTGTATTAACAGAGTAGAACAGGCTTCCTCTCCATGATCTGACTGCAGAAATACCAGGGAAGCTGCACTAGTTTCCACTTAACCACAGATTTGATCCTGTATTCTTCTAGCCTAAATATTATTCTCTTTTGTTTATTCAACTCCTGTTATAAAAATCAAGCTTCTAAAACAAGAAAAGTTTTCTAGAAACACAAGAGCCTGAGCAATACTATTTTCAATATTTGTTGTATAAGACTATTGCTGTTCTCACTGATAAACTACTGTGTGCCACAGGTGTAGAGTAGGTGCATTGTTTATAGCGTGAGATTAATACCAGGTATTTCCACTGTGAAAACATAGATATTAAAAAATCTTATTGTTTTAGGAATAACAATGAGGACATGATCCTTTTGTTATTGTTCTTTCCAAAGAAGATTCATATCCTTATTGGTGGTGGGGTTGGTAAATCTTGGGAACAGATGTGAAGTTTAAAGCCTTATAATGTCACAAGAAGAATTTGCTGCTGTGGTTTTCTTTTAGTCATTTCTTACACAAATTATCAGTACCTTTTCCTATCTCGAATATCAGGAAGGGGAGTCATTAACTTATTATTTCAGTGTGCCATGTTAAGATCTATTCCTGTAGTGGAACTTTCCCTATTAGTGACGAGCAGTGAACCCAGAAATGTCAGTGGGTAAGAAGTATATCTATCTGGGCAGAAATAATGGTTTTAAGCTGATAACATACACATAGAAAGAACTTACTGAAACTTTATCTAATGGAAAGGGTCCCCGTGGTATGAACTTCCAAGTCCTTTACCTGAACATCTTTGCCTTCTTTCTTCCTGCTTTCCTGCTTTATAATACCTTCAAAAGCCAGGGACTAGTTCACTCAGAACAAAAGATCAACGTACTGCCCTTGCATGACTAGACACACCCCTTGTAGGAGGTATAATGCAGACTCTGAAACTTCTCCGACATGTCTTTATAGTGTACTAGTCTTTTCTGAAAGGTCTAATAGTGGAGTTTTTTTCTGTAACCCATAAGGATCTGTTGCTTGTCTCTGCTCATTGGCCTCCTGATTACTATCTAGATGAGATTTCCAGAGCAGCAAGTCAGCAATGTGTTATTTTTCCAAAGGGAATCTTAACTGGTCTTCAGGCAGTTGGTTAAGTTGTTGGATTAGTTATACTAGACCCTTGTAAAAGTAAGCTTTGCTACTTCTTTTATTTCATGTGTATGTGTGTGTGCATATGCATGAAAAATGAATGTTAGCGAGCATTTTTAATTTGATTCCACATTGTTGAATGTACACAATGCAAATGTCAGCCTTAATGGTATCTCTTCCAAGCACGATCAGTATCTCTCACTTTGAATTGGCCAAGATTAGTATGTTCATAGACTTTCACACTTTAATTCTAGAAAGTATCTAGACCAGCTATTTTTTCATTTCATTTAATTATGAATGGTCATAACCTTAATCATATTGCCATTGCTTTCTTCTTTTTGATATTATTACATACTCTTGCATCATGTGCAAGTTTTCTTAGTTTGAAATAAAAGCACACTTTGATAAATGCACCTGCTTCACACTGTCAGAAATAAATCAATAACAACAGGGTTAGAGAGGTGTATTTTGTTTGGCTGGTGTGGGTTGTTTTTTCATTTGTTCATTTTAATCATTCACAAGTTGGTTAGTAGGTATCTAAAATTGCTTTCTGCATTCGTGGTTGTAAGCCAAGTTTGGTTTGCTGTCTGGTATTAGATATCTCCGGTTTACTTCCTATAGTGCCTTTTGTTTATACACACATGAATTTTAAGGTGAATTGTTATGTAAGAATCTAATGAAGTTGCATGTCGCTGTCCAGATGGAATGCAAATGTTGAAGCATGAGTTCGTGGCAGGTAAATCACAATTTGGGCCTATTAGACTGCATGCAGAAGATATGCTTTTGACCTTGTAGCTTGGAATTTCTCTCCTTCCAGAAGCTAAAGAAAGACTAGAAAGAACTAGTCTGTTATGCTAGATATTTCATATTTACTGTATTTCTGCACAGATTCAGCTGTCTTCTTAAGACCTTTAATTTTCTCTCTATAGTGAGAAATTTGGTGCTCTCTCCTAGTTGTCTGACTCAAAGTAGGTCCTGAACTGTGACTTTACTCTGGTAGTGACCCACTGCCATACACCAGCAGGAATAACTGGAAGTACCAGTGGATTCACATTTTTCCTGTTTTCTGTTCTTCAACCAAATACTTGCTAGAGTTCAGGAGCTGTTCCAGAACACCCTTGACAGAGAGGTTCTTCTTTAGATGAGAGTGTCACATCAGTTCCTCTCATTCTTCCTGCATTTTGCTTCTGAGCACCCCATTTCAAAAACCAGCTGAGTGATTTCATCAGCTCTTCCCAAGGTCTTAAAAGCATTCAGACAGCTAGCTCAGCCACAGCTTTGCCCAGCCCTGTCCTGTTTCTTCTTTGGCAATTCCAAGGAACTCACTGGCTGTCAGGACGTTCATGTCTATCCAGAAATACCTCTTTGATGCCTTTTCCTGAGCCTCAAGCCTGTTTTACTGTTACACTGAAGTTGCTCAATGTTGTTAGGATCTATCCTATGCTACCTGAACTTCCATCTGGCTTCCACTGGGAGAAGGTTTGATATTTGTCTGTGATCATGGGGCATGGAAAGCAAGGTATGGCAGATATGTAAGCTTGTGCAATTTCATACATGTATTAAAGTGTCTCCTTAGATATCTGTAGGACAATTGTCCTTTAAAGACTATTGCCCCACCACACAGCTTCAACATTTGATCAGGATCTGGGTTATTTCCACAGGTTCTGGGGGCCACAAGTAGCTGCTAGCTCTGTTTTCAGCAAAAGCTTCTTGAGGGATTGTTCTCAATAACAAGGGTTTTTTGCAAGCTTTTCACAGGCATAAACTTATTAGGACACATACATATCTGACAATGGTGAACAATCCAAAGACTCAAAGAAGCAGAAGCTGTGCTAGCCATGAAAAGAGAAGCAGGTCAGCTGGTATTTTTGAGAGTAAGCTATCACTTTTGTTGTTGGTGGTTTTTGTTTGTTTGCTTGTTTTTATGGCACTATATTATTCCATGAAGATGTTTAAGTCTCCACATCTCTTTACTGTTGTGCAAGCTGAGTATATGTTGTACTCACACCCCAGGGCAAGATCATCTGAAATTTCTACTTTCTCTGCCAATTGACTAGGTGTGTAATAGATCATTAGAAAAGTACTGAAAGCAGGAATGACTACCTAACTATCACCTTTATCATAGAGCCATGCCCAGTAGAAATACCATCAGTCAGCAGAAGCTCTGCCAGTTCTCCTGGATCCAGGTCATAGAGAACCTAAGAAAATTTTCATTAATCTTTGCTTGTAGCCTGCCTGGAATCAATGTGCATGTGATGTGGGCTTGAGAACAGAGCTGATTTTACATCTGGATAAAAAAATGAGTGATATTTTAGATACTTTTAGAGATATTAAAAAGCACTTTAGTTAACATCTGCTACCATGCTTTGTCTCTATCAAAATCCTATGTGTTGCAGTATAAGAACCTTTTTTTTCTGGGTTTTGAGGAGCAAAAATAAAACCTGACTCTATGGGAAAAAAAAAAGAAAAAAAAAAAGCCAAACAGAAGAACTGATAAATGATGAGGAGATTAAAAAAAAAAAGGGGGGGGGGGGAAGAGGGTAACTTTGAACTCAAAGACTGTATTTATTAAGAATCCCCTCAAAGAGAGGATCTTGTAACTCCTGATGAGGCAAAAAGCAGGTAGCAGCTTAGTAAAAGAATAACCTACTTATGCACCAGAAAAGGGTACTCTGCGAGCAAGTACTTCAGGGAGAGTTCTTCCTGTAAGTTCAACTAAATAGCCTGAGATGTATTTTATAACAGTGATTTATAAATAGACTGTGCCTTTAAGGCAGACATTATCTTAGATATACCTCTCATTTTAAAAATAAATAATCTATTTTCTGGTAACAAATATTCAAGGTACATCTGCTGTGTTTTATAAAATAAATTAAAAAAAAAAAGATTAGAATGTAATCAGAGCAGTCAAGATAAAAGCCTTTGACTTTCTATAATCCCCTCTTCTATGGTTTCAGAGTAGCAAAATGATTTTCTTTCTCTAGTTTCTCTAGAAGGAAGATTGTATTGCTTATATCTAACATTCACACTAAAGATTTCTGCAAAGATAGTGGATGTAGAAAGTTTGGAGGTCTTGTATTCAGTTTGAAGATACCATAAAGTCTATGTGGCTAACGTGACAAACGGCTCTAGTCTGTATTTGCAATAACGGGGAAATGCAAAAAATGGGGGATGTTGATTCCACGAGGAATAGACAGGATTACTCAGAAAAGCCTCTATTGTATTTCATTTCACTTTCAGCTTTGTTATTTACTTGAACTTTGTTCATCTACAAAGGAGAATAAGGTTTTTGCTTGTCCATCTTTTAAAATGCGTTTGCTTTTGTTTTTTGTTTTGTTTTGTTTTTGTATGGAATTAATACATAAGATATTTAAGTTCTGTATTGTATTTCCTTAACTGCTACAACTAGCACGATGGGGAGAATATTCTGGGACATGGCTTCTTTTGGTTGTAACATTACAGTTGTCATTGGCTCATGGTTCATTGTTTCATTCCTTGACTTAATTATTTGTGCTTATCCCAAAGAGAAGGGACATTGAGGTGCTGGAGCAGGAGGAAGAGAAGGGCAAAAAGGCTTGTGAAGGGCTTGGAGAATATGCCTATGAGGAGAGATTGAAGGAACTGGGGCTGTTCAGTCTGGGGAAAAGGAGGCTGAGGAGAGACCTTATTGATCTCTTCCAGTATCTGAAAGTTGCTTACAGCAAGTGTGGGGTTGGTATCATCTCACTGGTGACAGGTGACAGGACAAGGGGAAATGGCCTTAAGTTTCACCAGGGTAATTTTAGATTGGATATCAGGAAACACTTTTTTACAGAAAGAGTTGTTAGACACTCGAATAGGCTCCACAGAGAGGTGGTTGAGTCACCATCCTGGTATGTGTTTAAAAACCATTTGGATGTGGTGCTCAGGGACATAATTTAGCGGAGGGTTGTTAGAGTTAGAGTAGTATGGTTAGGTTGTGTTTGGACTCGATGATCTTTAAGGTCTTTCTCAACCTGAGTGATTCTATGATTCTATGCTTTCTTAAATCCTGTATTATCTTTTCTTGAGGTTTCTGTTGGAAAAGTTTTTGCTAAATGCACCTTCCTAACCAGCAGACAGTTGTGTGCTATGTCTCTTGTCTCGGTGCCAAAATTAGTGAACCGAGCCTGAGTGTCAGAGGTTTCTGGAAGATAAAAAACTACAGTGACTAGTATATGTACCTTGTTTTCTCTAGCAGTGATCAATTGAAAGAAAATTTCCCTCTGTGTTAGCTAAGCATGGCCCCACATACCACAGTTCAGTCTTGACTGATGAAGTGATGGCTTTCAAGGATTTCTATTATTCAGATTTGCAAAATCATCCCCAGTAATATTCCTGCACTTCTTATCTTGCTCACCTGTAACAGAATTGATGCGCTCTTCGTCTTTCCTTTTTGGGTAGGTGCTCTGTGTTTGCCACATAGCAGTTGTCCAGGGTCTGTTCTGAAAT
This sequence comes from Oreortyx pictus, assembly GCA_036925125.1. Classification (NCBI taxonomy): domain Eukaryota; kingdom Metazoa; phylum Chordata; class Aves; order Galliformes; family Odontophoridae; genus Oreortyx; species Oreortyx pictus. Next base: position 13,262,311 of record JAUPFR010000008.1, on the reverse strand, counting down.
TATCAAAGTTTATAGCACACAATTTCAAATTAACATTCTTAAATATGCCCACAAAATCTGTTGCTGCTCCCCAAGTGCATCTTTTTTCATTAAACTGCACATTACAACATGTAAGTACTCATTAGCATTCAGAGAGAATAAACAAATTGATACACAAAAAAATTTGCGTGGATGTTCCATGAGAAGTTTGAGAATTTTTAAGGCGAATGCTTTTTGAATCTTATGGCATGTGTGTGACCAAAAAATCTTAGTGTACTTTCTTACTGTGATGGTGCAGGGGACACTCAACATTACGTGTACAGAAAGGACTCTCTAAATTAGATTCTCCCTCTAAGTTTGAAACTGGGTGTGGGTTTTTCTAGTGATACTCTAGACAGTGCATCTATTTTCAGATTCCAAAATATGTTCATTTGCAGGAACTAAAACCACAGTAATTAGCACATAGGAAGATTTTTCAGGCAACACTTAAATGAACAGCTATTAAGGATCTCTTTAATGTATGTTTCTATTCAAATGGCTTATCAGATTCCACGCCCTATCCTAAAATCCAATGATTACAGTTTTTCCAAAGATTTTGGCTCTGCATACTTCATGAAGTGTCTGAATACCAACCTACTGCCTTACTGTACTGGATGCTTTCACCAAAAATATTTATTGGTTTCATTCCCATTGTCAACTCCTTTGATGTGGAAAGCAGAGCAGATTACATTTTGCAAATCTGTACTCACTGTGATTTTTTACATGGGATTTGAATATCATCATAAGATTTAATTCTTGGGCAATTTGATTAAAATAACACCTAGAAATAAACTTGGCATATAACAACTGTATAACTTTCTTATTGTCACTTTTTCAACTGTTTTTCACTTTCATGTTCTTTAACATTTGGCATGTTTTCCATAACTGAAAATAATTTGTGTGATGATGGTTTAAACCATGGTACGTCTACAAATTTATTTAATATTAAATATTATTGGCATTGTTGGGAAAGAAATTGTTGGCCAATATTTTCTTCAGACCTATTTAGCATTTCCACCTTTTGACTACTCCAGAGCCACTGCTGGCAGCATTTGTTTCCCCTTGACATAACAAGCACAGCATTTCAAAGCTGAGATTATCAGTCATTTTGTTTGCAGTATCATCAAACATTCCAAAACATCCTGCCCAATAGAAGCTTCTATCATGCATTGCTTTTGGATGCAAAATAAATATAAACCAAGTGTATTCACTGGTGAAGATGATCACAGAACAATTCTCAATTTCCTTCTGAAATTTCTTCCTTTCCTTTTGCCATATTGTGCCTGTATTAAAACATCAAGTTTATGTGCAAAATCCCAAAGGTTGCATGGACTCACTTTAAAAGAAACATTTACAATTACATTGAATTTAGTGACTTGTTTATAAATATTTTTTTCTTCCCTTTCCTTTTTCAATAGTTCAGTCAGCTTTCTTATCTTTCGGACTCTGGCTCCCTTAGGACAGAAGAGTCAGATGAGCACAGTCTATCTTTGTCAGACAGACAAAGTCTGTCCCTTTTTGAGTGCCTGGGAGGAGCCTCATATTTCAAAGTGTGCCTGAAAAGGAGCGATGAAAAGTGCATAACTGAATTTCTGACTTAAATTCTGAACCAGAAATAGGTCTGACTTCTACAGTCTGAATGTACTTCTGGAGTGCTGAGGTTTACTGTTTCATTTCAGCCTATGATAGAGGGATCAAGCTGTGGAGTTGAAATCCCAATCTGTGATCTGGTCCTGAGCATCTGGAGAGCTCAGAGCAGGGTTTTGATCAGGCTCTTCTGCTCTGGTCACACATCACATGAGCCCAAACGTTGAAGCAGGACTCAACCAGATCAATGGGATGTATCATGGGATGGCACAGAAGTAATTTAAGCTGCCTTTTTCTCTTTCTTTCTTTTTGTCCCCTCCCTTGTTCTCTCTGACTGGTTTTCAGAACTGGTGTGAACCTTCACAAAAGGGAGTCTGAGTTTCTGGTTTGTCACAAAGCTTTGCAACCAGGCAAATTTCCAAGGGTTTGTGGTCTCATTCCAAATATTTTGTAGAGCTCTCTCCCATGTTTTACAGAGAACAAAATCACAAATCTGGCTACTTATTGAAATTGTAACTACTTCATTCACCTACTGAATACAGTATATTCACCATTTGCAGGCAGCAAATGAATACCTTAACAGATGGGAATTTATAGTGTTTCCATGGTTACAATAATAAATACAATTTTGATCTGCTCAGAGTAGCTCTTGTTTTTCAAAAGGGTCTTTAAATTACTTGCATTTTCCACTGGATTTTAAACTCCTTTTTTATGCTGATAATCTAGAAGTTCTATTTTATAACAACAGTTTATGGTAGACACTACAGTTGTTGTGAGACAATTTGATTTCATATTTCTCTAAAGCATTAATTAGTGAGATGAATTAAAGTAATGCTTTGTTCTGTGCTTGCCCTAACTATAGCTATCCAAAATACACCCCAATGTTAAAACTAGCAGCAGAAACCTGTGGTGGCAGACTTGAATTTTACTTTTTTGTTTCTTATTTTTGGGAATTGCAGAAATGAAGTAATCCCAGAAACTGATTGAATACTGAGAACAGAGTTGATGAAAAATCAGCAGGTTCATTTTGGAAAGAAAAAAAGTTCATTTGCAGGCTCTTTGAGGCAATGGCTTCGTTTTCACCTGAAGAAATATTTTCTGAAACGGTAAAATCATGTTTATTCATAAAACCACTGTTTCAGAATTGATAGGAAAAAGTAGTTGAATAAATTGTATATCAACGTTATCCATTATTCAAACTGTTCTAGGCATCATCCCTGAAATCTTTACAGCATATTTTGTTACCTAGCTGACCTAAAGGTAAACTTCTTTTGAATGTGTCTATCCTGCGATCAAAGTCTTTGCAATGGCCATTTTCATGGAAATGATTTATTTCAAAATTTCTCTCAGTAAAGAGCTCATAGAATCTCTCTTTGCGAAGCAAGCAAAAACTTCTTCATAAGTATGTCTTCTCCTTGGAATCAAATGCAGATGCGGTTGTGTACACTCCAGAAGCAGATTTGGGCAGTTTTTTTCCTGAGGTAAATAAGTCCTGTATCCATCTGAAATGAGAACAGACAGATTTAGAAGGGAGAATTTCATGAGCAGCAGTGAAATATGGCAGATCAGAAAGGTATTGACACTCCTGGGTACAGCTGTATTTAAGCGCCGGACACGGGCAGGCAGCACTCTGAGCAAGGTTCCCAAGTCCTGATAGCTTTCCATTTCATTAAACACAGTATCAGCTTTGTTTTTTTTTTTAATTCTGTTTTTTTTTTATCTTCTCTTTGTTCCTCTGTGAAGAGCCATTTGGTCATCTTTATATCAAAAACTTGGCTAGATTTGAGGGCCAGGGGTTGGAGGAACATAAATGAAAAGCTGCCGCTGAATCCCTATCCTAGTGAGAAAGTCTGGCCTGATGCATCACTTATGAATGACTCAGTAATTACTCCACCGGGTTGCCTCCTCAGGTTCAGGATTCAAATCATGCAGACTGAACGTATGGCAAAACAGGATTTTACAGTGCATTTAGGTGCTGTCTGAGCTGCATGCAGACCCACTGAAACTCACCAGAAAAACAGCCAGCCAGAGCAAAGAATCCCAGAGGAGTCTGTCTGGATTGAGGCACTGACCGGGCTCTGCGCTCGTATATCAGCACTGCAGAGAGGTGCCTTGAGATGTGCAGCTTCTCTTTGTTTTGTAAAGATTAGTAACTCCCCAGTGTTCTCTTCAGTGTAAAGATAACGGTGCTTAATAAATTACTCAGCTTCACTTGTTTTCCCAGACTGTCTTTTGCATTGATTTTGAGTGATCTTTTCAAACAAGACATGAAATTCAGAGGGCATGTACCTCAGGCAGCCTGCTGCTGGAAGGAAGGAAGCTCTCACTGCTGAGCTGTACTCCCGAAGCTGTGTCCTGGTTCTGTCTGTGGAGCACTGGCATCCCAGTGTGGTGGTTCCCTCGGGATAGTAATATTTACTCCTCAGAAGAGGCCTGTGCCAAATTCTGTCACCTGCTGTGTGTAAATGATGCCCGGAAATAGGATGGAAAACTCTGCTAGTGGACTGTGGGCCAGTGAATCAGCCATGAGTCACAGCCTCAAGCTGCAAAAACAAATCTTGCAGTAAAAGACTTAGCAGTGCAGAGTGAAAGCAGGTTAAAAGCTTGGTTCTTTACATGCCTGAATTCTGTCTACCATCACCAACACCGATACAAGTGCCAGTAACTAGTGCTGATTTCAGGCAGCGAAGAGGAATCAGAATGGTTGCAGGAGGCTCAAATGTTATAACAAAAGTTAACTGCAGTTACCATCTTAGCAACATTTTACAGATCTTCTATGGCTTAGGGAGTCTGAGGCAAACGTTCTTATTTATTCTTCTCAGAGTTGTTTCACAGGGTATTATGACTCCTGAGAACTGGTGCTCTTCTGAATAATTGCCATCTTCCTTGAGAGGCTATAACATTCGAAGTGACTTTGGCATTCAGCTGCCTCAGAGCCTTTTCTTGTAGCATAGAAGTGGCCAGATGTGAGTGATTCTGCTTTTGGTAAACAGCTGTGAACTTCTTTGATTTGATGCAGGTAATTTTATTAGAAAATCACCTGTGTTGTGCTGATTAGCATAACAATTTGTGAAAAGCATGTTAATATCTTGAACACATGAAGCAAGTTCCAAAGGTACTGAGTGCCACTTAACATCAAAAGTTGTTAGTCCTTGACTACTAGGTAATGATTTCAAACATAATCTCAATTACACTTGTATACAGCTTATTATTATTATTATTGGTATTGTTATTTGTATGCATTCAGTTTAAACTATACGTCTTTTCTGAGTGATGGCTTACATTAAAAAAAATAATAAGTTAGGAGAACTAGAAAAACCCAATTTAAAAACAAACCTAACAAAATTTTCCATAGGGCTGTAGGGCTCAGGTTTTATGGTAGGCTCTAAGCCCAGTTGTCATGAGGACTCAACAATCAATATTTTGTACTGCTAGTCTGGGCTTTGAGAGGGAAAACACAAGTCTTTGTAACTAATCTTTATGGTGTCTAAATATGGATGAAAAACACTGAAGGTGCATAGACTCTAGCTTAGGTGGACCATGTGACAGGCTTGTGTCATTTTTTTTCACCGAGTATGGTCCAGGCACAAATTATCTGTCCCCTTATTTCATTTTCTAATGTCTTCTTAGCTGACCAAAATACTTCAAAATACTAAATCTTGTTGACCTCAATTATACAGACTGGTTAAGGGAGATGAAAAGTACAGCAGACTTCTGTGCTGTGGGACATGAAGGATTTGGTACACTTCCTCAAAGATTTTTTCTGAACTGTTGCAGTCCTCTAGATTATAGTGTCAACATCTGTAAAATATTGCAACTGGAATTCATTGGAGATTGGGTGCTGATGAATCAGTCCCAAGCTGCAAATCAGAAGCCGGTTATGTATGGCAAGAATAAAATAGGGTTGAAACAGTACTTCATTCAGCTTTGACATTAATGTTTTCATTTCCACTACAATCAGAATAACATCCAAATTTACAAATTCTATGTAAACTCTAATAATATATTCTCCTTTTCTTTTTTTTTTAACCATTAAAAATTATTAATTGCTTTGACTTTAAAGAAAACCTAAATATTATTTTCTGGAGTTACTTATGTCTAAAATGTTTATTCCTATGTTTATTTTTACTTTCTGTTAGACTTCACTCCTTCGACACGTTTTTTCCCTTTGTTATGTAGAATGGATCAGGGATAGATAGGGATAGTTTCACAAGATATATCTAGTTTCCTATGTTTCAATATGCACTAAAAAAAGTAAAATGGGGAAAAGAAGCAAAACCTCGAAACTCAGAAAGTTGTGCTTTAGTGGCAGATTCTCCCTTCCCTGATTTGGATATGATTGCTGTTAAGCTTAGTAGGGTACAAAGGCTGCACCAGTTAGCTATTTATTTGTGTTGAATACAGAGGAGTTTCACGCTACAGTTTCAAACTAGACAGTTCGTAGCACATCAAGGCAATAACCTATGAACAGTAACAGCTGTCATCGCTGGTGTTTCATCACACTCTCTAGACTGTCTTGTATATTCTACATTTGCAAGTGAGCAAAACTTATTCCCTTGAAAGGGAGGATGTTTTTTGTTTTGAAGAAAACCTGTCTTTGCAGCATAGCCCTGCATAGCTTTCTGTGGGCACAGAGGCATGACCTATGGAAAGAGCCATGACTGCTGTTGCTTGATATAAATATTCCTCTTGTTACCTAAATGCATTAATTAAATCCATTACCATTTATTCTGTCTCAGTGGGGGAAGAATTAAAGGTTCGTATTCTGGTTCCTAAAATGGGTTTATTTTTCAGTGTCAAAGGCAGCTTGAAAGTACATAACAGGAAATGTGTTGCAGGGTTATATCAGTTGGTCTTTACTATCACCACTTCAGAGTTGATCCTTTGACTAATTAATCAAGGCAGCAAACTCAGATATGTTCCCACGCAATTGCTTCTTCAAGGTAAAAAAATCTACCTAATATAATGAAAAAAAAAATTACCTTTTTGGCTTATCAATATTTTAGGTTTGATAACCAAAGGTGACGGCTGCTAAAACAATGCATACAAGTAATTCTAAGTTAATTAGATGGGGTGGGACAAAGGGTACTCTAAAGAATGTGAGGTCCCCATGTGGGAAGTATGTCGTTTTGTTCAGACCTGTGATGTTTAGCTATCAACATTCCTGTAAAGTATTCCAGTTGTGCCATTTTGGTTGCAGATCTGGAAGTGGGTGGTTGTGACTCTCCCTGTTCTGAGCAGAACCCAGAGCAGTCATATCAGCATTAGGTAATGACACCCTCAAGCTGACAGGCTTCCAAAATCCTTTTTGTCTCACAACTGGTACAAATCCTTATAATTGATTTCGATTGTGGGGCTGGTAATATAGCACTGAGTAGCAATTAATGCTAACATTTTAGTTTCATTGCATTCTGTCAGATACACTTGACATCCTTTTTATGTGCGAGATTGTCAAGTATAAAGCTGTGTGTCTCATTATATGTCTATTTGTCACCTCCCTTCAGAACGCTGCCACAAATGATACAGATAAAGCCTTCCCTGCTCTTAATTCTTTTAGCTCACTGATTTTGCAAGAGGAATTTGTAAAAGATGTGCCTATAGATTACTGTAAATCAGATTAGTTGCCACTACTGCCTCATTAGAAGCAAACACATGGAAAAATGTTCTTTGTACATCCATAAAAAAAAAAAAAAGAAAAAACAAAGCCTAAATAAAGGATGTTAGTGAATGTACATTCTGCTTGAAGAAGGTCATACAGGTGACCTAGGATGCTCTATATGGCTGCAGTTTTAGGGCTGCTGGATAGGCCCTGTGATTACTTGGTCACTGTAAAAATAGGTTGTTTTCTTAATATAACATTACTGAATCTATAGCAAGTCTTTACAACTTGTGGAAAAAAATGTTTGTGGTCTATTCATGTGTTATCTTTGTTACTTTTGACTGTGCTGGGAATTTTTATGCGTAGTAAAAACACTGTGCTTGCTATCATTTCATATGCATGAAGTTAAGGATACATCAGTGTCAGACAGGACATGACAGTTTCAAAGAGGACTTGAAAGAAAAACTGTGGCATGACAAGTAATGTAAGAGTGCCTGATCCAAAAGGGTTCCTGAAAAGCCCTAACAAGAGTATGAATCCCAGCCTATTTGTCTCTGAATAACAATGGCTTGCACAGAAGCTGGAAGGCAACTAATTAGGTTAATCCCATTTTTGTTGACAGATTCATAGATTCAGGTGCATCAAGAAGCAGTGCAATTGCTTTAGTGAGGAATTTCTACAGCCTCAGGGGAAACTGGGGAACTGCTAGCAGAAAGTTCTCCTCTTTTTTAAGTGTTCTAAGACCCCTTTGCACAAGGCTTCAAAAAGAAGGCCAGCAGAAGAGCAGTCTTGGTCTGGGAAGCCTCTTCTCACAGTTCTTTTTCCTCTGAGTTAACGCTCTATCCTGCTGGTGAGTCTGGAGCTAAGAGGCTTGTTGAGCAAACTATTCAAAGAGAACTGCTTGAACATTTGAGAAAGAAGCTATGAATATTTTCCAAGACATTTTCATTTCAATTTTTAAAATTGAACATGTTTCTATAGGTTTCGCCATTTATTCAACTGTGAGGCTCAGTCAGAATTATTATGGAGCTTTGGGATTCCTTTCTCCCTTTCTTCTGTTTAGGTGTTTACCCATCATTCCACCAGTTAAAAATTGGTAAATTAAAAACCCAACATAAAAAAAAGGGTGAAATTAAAAATCTGCTATGGTTAATGAAATCAAAAACTAGCAAATCAAAAACTTCTTTCTCTCTGTATGTCTCCTGTTTTGTTTTTTGTTTATTTGTTCATTTGGACGAAAGGCGTTCTTGAAAAATAATTGCTGGTCATTGCCTTGTGCTTTTTGAAAATGTTCAAACTGCAGAAACATTTCTAACAAGGAGTTACAGCTACTTAAAAGTTAATTTTGCTGCATTGCTGGCAGTTTCAATCTTGCGCTAATGAAAAATTCTGTTTCCTCAAGACAGGTCATTTCTTTGAGCTTTTCATCCTAGCCTGGTTTGTTCCATTTTGCTTTGTACTGTATTAGAGGAATTTTATTTATTTTTCACTTTCACCGAAGAACTGAATCTTATTTGTGGTGTCACTAAAGAGAGACCACGATTGCAAAGATCATTGCATTTGATAATTCTGTACTGTATTTTTACGAGGGTTGTTCATGCGGTGTCTTGGAGAAGGCAGTTGGTGTCACAGCTTGATTACAGTTTCTTAAACTATACCATGCACCATGACTGAATTTTTTGCTAACATATACAGAGTGAGAGAGGGAAATGAATTAATATATTATTATATAAATTTTAAGTCCCTCTAATCTCTTTCCTTTGTAGGCAAATTTAGCAATTTTGCAAAATCCCAGCTGAGCTTAATCATGTTAGAAGGAGTCTAATGAAAGCTTTATTTCCTGATATTTAATCATATTTCATTTAAAAAGCAAAATCCTCACAAAAATATTATTAAATAACATTGTGATTCAACTGTTTCAAATTTACCATATTCTTTCTCTGTAGCATGCAGTTGTACCTGCTTGCAGAAATACTTCAGTGGAAAACAAATAACAAATGTTCCCAGCATCAGTGTGTATACGTAGTTACAGGAAGGTCTACATGTAAATATAACTATAGGTGTATAGATGCTGATGTCATAAGCTTATATACATATCATAGCACATTACTATTATAACACATTCCTCTTACAAGCAATATTCTTTTTCTAGACAATCTCCTGCTAGCATTTATCAGTTTTATTAATTTAATGATTCATTCTTTTCCCTGTGATGTTCAGTTTGGTACATAGGACATTATGGATTCAACAGTTTTATTAATTTGTGAGGTTTCCACTGAGCAATAAAATGGTTCAGTATGACAAAGAAAGTATCATAAATAAATTGATTTGTCACCTATCAGATCTTGATCCAGCGGTGATTTCATTATTGTGGTTATTTCCCTTCAATTATCTGCAAACTTGAAATGCTGCATAACATCCCCATATCAATTGACAGAGAAAAACATGTAAACAGAAAGGCGACTAGGTTTCACAGATAGCCTTCAGATTATTGGTTCTTCATAATTTTTATTCTTTAAGGTACAATAAACAAAATATAAAACAAAAAAAGATATAAAACAAAATATAAGCAAAATATCTGTCCAGATCTTTTAAGTGCACTCAGTCTCTCAGTCAAACAACAGAAAAGATGTCAAATATTTTCAGTGTTTGAATACATAACAGTGTTGTTATTGAGGGTTGCCTGCATCCAGCAGGATTCAGTTTCTCTGTAAGACAGACTTCCTCTTACTTTCCCAAGCAAATGACATCCTGAAAGAATTGTACAAAATGCAAAGTGTTCTTATTGCTGAGAGTATTTAGAAGTATATGAGTTTTTCAGCATACAAAACTGGGATTTTAAAAGCAGTTAAGACTGCAGAAGTGATATAAAATTGTGATGCTCATTTCTCATAGGTGTCTTCAAAAGCCCCCACATTGTCTGGCTTTACTTATCACGTTTACCCCTGAAGAGTTGTATGAAAGCTCACTCTCTTCTCACCCATTGTGAAAGGGTAATTTATACAATCTTACATTGTGCTCCTGAAACACTCATGGAATGCATTGCCATAGCATGGCTATAGGCCTTTGATCATTTAAACAGTGAATTTTTGAATTTCGAAATCATATATTGTGAGATGCAGTGAATTATCTGGGCTTCTGATTGCCTGGGAGTCTCAGGGGAAGTGTGAGAATGTGCTGGGGATGCTGTAGAACACCTTTTTAAAATGAAAGTAGCTGATAATACCCTATTAAATGATTTTTTCTCTCTACACCAATGTTGTGCTTTAAAGTAATATTAATTAGTAGAAATCCTCTAGGACTTCTTGAGTTTCTGGTTAAAACAAATCCCAGAAATGATCATCAGCATCTGTTACTTGTTTTGTATTGCAGTTGTGCCTGGAGGCTGGGCGCCAGCTCTGCTAAGCACCTGCCTGGCCATACAGAATGAGACTGACTTCTTGTATGAATATTGGAATAGACACTGTATGAACATGACTTTCAGACAGTTTAAAAATGAGATAAATTCATACATTCATACCCAGAAGGGCTTCTCAGTGCTACGTTTTGAGTTCCTTTTATTAAATGTCAGTAATTAGTGTATTAAGTTCTATTTAATCTGTTAGAGATCTCATAGTGAGACACCAAATGTTGATTTCTTGTCTTTCGATACCTGAACATGTACCACATTCCCAACTAAATCAATACAATTGTTAATTATCTTGTAAGTTTAAAAGCTCTAGTTTTTGTTAGTGTGAATTAGCCAAATCTTAATTTCTGAATTCTACCTCTCTGTAATACCTCTAATGTATACTTCAGATCATTCTATTATCTTTTTTCAGAGTGGTTTCCAACGGTTTTCAGCATCCTTTCTGAAATGCAGATGCTGGTCTGACATATTCAGCAGATTGACAAATGTAGTGTACTGGTTTTGCAATAAAAATAAATAAAAGTAGATGGAATAAATCCACTTCAACAGAATAGCAGAGAAGAACTCAACCTACTCAGTGCTGGACTTCCTCTTGTCTAGGGATTTCTTTCTTCTGGGAAGCCGGAGGAGACTGGCGGCAATGGAGAGTCACATTGCACCATGTAACTTAGCAGGTTTTTGACAGCCCTCTTATACCTGTGAGCAAAGGAGTATCACAGGAGATAGTAAAGAAAAAATAATTATCACAAATTATGGTATTGGTTTGCAAGTGCAAGTTGTCAATCTTTAAAGCACTGAAAATGATGAAAAGTAACTGAAATGTCTCTCACACAAAATACGAGATCGTATGAACAGTTCCTTGATTTTCTGCATTCTTTGTGGTTAAGAAGCTGGGTGAAATTATATAGGAACACATCATTCTACAGCAGCACAGTACATTTTATCAGACCAATTGAATATATGACATTTGAAGTCAGACAGGTGTATTCATGCCATTTTATTCTCTCTTCCTGGCCTTTGCTACCACATATTGTATGTGGTTACATCAAATTATTCATGTGCACTAATTTTAGGTTTCATTCATGGGCTTGAAAGATGAAGAGACAGATTCAGACATGGGAAAAATGATAAAATCTGAAATAAATTCAAGGTGAACAAGTGTTCCTGTCTTCTACCTTGACTATTTCATTACCATTCTGACCTCTAATCACTAATAAAGATTTACACTATGTCTGGCATTAAAATGGGCTAATATGTGCAAAGCATATTTTCAAATTAATTTTGTGGCAAGTAACAGTGTTTCTCTTACTCTGGAGGGAAGAGGCAGGGGGTGAAAATACGCCTGCAATAGAATAATACGCCTGACAACTTTTAACTAGTGTAAAAAATCAGGAAAACATAGAAGTGACCATAATTTTTCTAGCAATATCAAAATAAGTTCATAACCAAACAGTGAGCATTCTTTAAGAGATCGACGATTATTATTTAATTGAATGTCTCCATTTTTTCTGTAAGGAAGACTACTCAGGTTACAATGTATGGCTGATGCAAAAGATGAAAATATTTCTAGTATCTGTGATTATAGATGATCAAGTCAGATTTAGGCAACAACATGCTCCATTCTTTTTATCTTTTTTCCTTTTTGTGCATTTTGCATTAATTTTTTTTTTTTTTTTTGCTGTATATCAAAACAAAGCATTTTATGGTGAGAAATTAAAAGGAACTTTTATTTCTGTGATCTGGTATCACTGAGTTTACTACTACTTCAAAATATGGTCAAGTATAATAGCCAATTCAGGAACCTGCTTATCTTTGATAAGAAAATAAACATTGGGAAGATTTTCCTTGTGACTGAACAAGCTATTAGTTGCACAAGCTGTAGTGAACAAGATTTATGAGACCATGAAAGCCTTATGGATGCTATGATTTTATCCTTGATGTAGTGCTTCTAGTATCACAAACCCTTCTATTGCCATCTTCCCCCTGTGATTTGTTAAAAGTACCTGCTAAGTCCTTCTGCAATTAGGAGTTTCCTGGAGCAGGTCAACTCCTTGTTCCTTGGTTTATTTTTAACTCAGTCTGTTTTAAAGCCTGAGTTTTAAGAAGCATGGGTACCATACCTTGCAAATATCCAGAAACATATTCATGTATGATCTTGGTCATCCAGTCCTCTTAAGCCCACAAGGAAGAATAAAATAAAAAAGAACAAAGGAAGCTTCTTTCAGAAAACAGGACATCCTTTTCTAAGTTTGAATCTCATGCAGACAGAAGCAAAAAACAAAAAAATAATTACAGCATGAAGTATCTTCATTGGTGTCACAGGAGGAACAGTATCTTGTTGCTCTCCCTCACCATATAACCTCACTATCTGAAAGTATTGAAGGGGAGATGTGAAATTTGTTAAGTTCACTTCCAATCTCCAGATAAGATTTCATTGTAAAGGATAATAGTAGCACAGTTGTATCTCATCATTACAGGCCATTAAAAAAAAAAGAAGAAAAAATTATTATTGATTCATACTTTATTCACTCGCAACAGAGTCAAGATGCAGTTTTGAGCTCAGATGTGTCTCTACGTAACCAAATTAGCTTGGAGAAATTACACCAATTTTGAGCTATGTGAGGATAAAAATCCCACCTTCAGTTTATAACAGTAAGTTCTAAGCAAAATTATTTCAAACTACTTTATCCTCATTAGTAGATTCTTTTCATTTGTTTTAACAGTCATCAAAAATAACGTGCTTTCAGTTCTAAAAAGCAAAATAAATTGGCTTTTTTTTATTTAAGGCATATATCACAGACCATAGAAACAGGTAAAAACAATGGGGAAGAAATTAACTAAGAAAAAAAGTAGCCTCGCTTTGTGTTTACATAATCAGCTGTGACATTCTTAGATTTTCAAGATGTCCAATTTCTGTTCATTGAATGAAAAAGCTACTCCAAAGAAACTGAAGGAAACACTAACCAGCCCTTTGATATGAGCTGCAAGTATCAAGAGAGCTGTTTGCCTATAAACATGTCAGACTTCATTAGTACTTATCCAGATCTTAAGGAAATCCTGGCTCATGTAATGGGAAGTGTCCAAGGTAAATTATCAGCTATCTACCGTAAACTATGACCTGCAGGAAAAAAACAGTCTTTTCTAGAAGAAAAGAAAATCAAACCACCTAACCTATTAGGCTTACATGGTTTTAAAGTGCAGGATTTCTTTTTTTTCTTTATTTTTCTATTTTCTACTTTCCTTACTTCCTTCCTTATTTCTTCTTTATTCCTTCTTTTCTTTCTCATTATTGATTTATGAAATAGTGAGTGATACAACAATGTTAAAACTTTCTAAGATAGATACAAAATCATACTCAACAGAATTAAAAAAAAAAAAACCTTTTATGATGAAAGGTAGCTCAATCTTATACAGAAAAACTGTGCACAAACATTCAAATCTACTTTTTTTTAAATTTTGGGAATATTTTGCATGAAAGCACTTCAATTTAAATATCGCAAAAAACACATATACTGCCTTCTGTTGCCTTTCCAACAAGACAGAAAAGTAGGTGATGGCTTGTTTTTCTTTTTTTTTTTTCCTTCTAAATAATATTTTGTTTGCTGAACATGTAGTTCAAGGATGACCCATCCCATTTTGTGAACTCACTTTGCCCTTGACAAACTAATTTGGCTTTTAAAAAATTCTGTGCTTGAGAGCCACAGAACAGATGGAAGGGATGTCAGTGATGTTATTCCCTCTCATATTGTGTGTTACATGATGCATTCCTCTTCTAGATTTAGAGAAATACACAGAAAATTTCATAATGTGTTTGTCTGTATCTTTTCTTGGTAGCTTTGTAGAGTGTGATTCCTTCATGTAGATACCTGGATTTTTTATGCAGTTCTTCTAAATATCAAAATTGCCAGGCTACCAGATTATAAAGGAAATGTATGGCTTTCATTTCTCTTATTAGACAAATTTTTTTTATATCTCGCCTTACCTTCAGTGAATTTGCAGATTACACCAAGTTGGGGGAAGCATTCATTTGTCTGAGGGCAGGAAGGCTCTACAGAGGGATCTGGACTGGCTGAATCACTGAGCTGAGGCCAATGGGATGAAGTTCAATAAGATCAAGTGCCAACTGCTGCATTTTGGTCACTTTTGGGAGTGTTAGTTGATGCTTGGCTGAACATGAGCCAGCAGTGGGCCCAGGTGGCCACAGAGGCCAATGGCACGCTGAGTTGTATCAAAAATAGTGTAGCCAAAAGCACCAAGGAGGTGCATTTTGAGTACTGTGTTCTATTTTTGGCCCTTCCCTACAAGAAAGGCATTGAGGCCCTGGAGTTTGTTCAGAGAAATGCAATGAAACTGGTGAAGGGTCTGGACCACAGGTCTTATGAAGGAACCTAGGTTGTTCAGTCTGGAGAAGAAGAGGCACAGGGGAGACCTTACTGATCTCTACAACAACCTGAAATGTTGTAGCAAGGCAGGTGTTGGCCTCTTCTCCCAGATAACTAGTGATAGGATGAGAGGGAATGACTTTAAGTTGCTCCAGAGGAGGTTCAGATTGGATGTTAGGAAAAATCTCAGAAAGTGTGGTGAGGAATTGGAACGGTTTGCTCATGGAGGTGATGGAGTTCATGTCCCTACAGGCTTTCAAGAACAGGGTAGATGTGGCACTTAAGGACATGGTGATGATGGGTTTGTGGGTGGATTAAATGATCTCAGGGTTTTTTTGCAACCTTAATGATTCTATTATTCTGTTCTATTCCATGAATCTTCAGGCGTGCTTAGGGATGTGCAGGCCAGAGGTCAGCCAAAGTCATCATCGCTGTGTGATAAATGCACTCCTGAGCTGTAAGGCAAGCAGTATTTGTCTATGATCCTTGTCACGACATTAAGGTATATTTACTCCAGTAGATGATAGCTTTTGGTGTCCTCCACTGTACAGTGAATAAGTGTCACTGCTGGCTCTCCAGTGAGGCAAAGGAGATAGTGTCAACATCATTAATCATGGGCACTTATCTTGCAGCAGGAGCCCATCAACCTGTGACAAGTTTCTATTCCATTGACATTAAACTCCTAAATGCTGATTCTAACAGAGGGGAACAAGAAGCAGAGGAGCTTCATAAACACTTTTTCCTAGTAAAAAAATAAATGAACTTTCCTAGTAGTTGTTTTTGCCTCCACTATTTCTTTAGACCCCCAAAACAAGTTTGAATAAAGGTCAATTTCAACTACACCCCAATCCCTTAGGCAAATATTGATTCCCTTCTGCCTGTTTCTGCTGGAGTTTGCTCATTAACATGCTCTCTGCTATTTTATTTGTTCACTAACATGAACCTGGGATCAGAGTGTTTATTAGCATAATTGCTTCAAGAGCATACAGCTTTGTTCCTGGGTTGGCTTGATACAAACAGTGTCTAATTCTCTTTCGAAGTTGCAGAAGTGGCCAGTATCTTACAAGACAGATTTTTTTTTCTTTTTTGCTTTCTATAGATAATCTTTTTAAGCAGGGCTGACAAAGCAGAAAAGGTGGAAGCCACTTATATTTTGAACTGTTTATACACTTTGAAGAAACTAATCAGAATTGGATCACTTGAGATCACAGACATGCTTCCTGCCCAAGAATTAATCTTACTGACTTGTTACTGATTGTTAAGAAGACGCATAATGAATAAAATAATTCAGGAGTAGCCTACAGGATTTTCTACTTTTCTACCACAAGAGATGTAAGAGGTCACATTCCTGTAACTTTTCAAGATTTTTCGTATCTTAGTAAGAGCTCCGAGACCTATTGAGCAAGCCCAGCTCTCCTAAGCATCTCTGTGGGCAAGAACATAGTAGGAGAGCCTGGGACTTGGTGAACAAGTCAAGCATGATATCTGACACTCTCCCAGTTTGGAGATAAATAGCACAGGGCACCTCTGGGAGTCAGACTTGCAAAAAGCTGCCCCAGCCTCTAATCATTTCCTTGATGTGTGAAAAGAAGTGTGAAAAATAAAACTTCTGGTTTTGTGGCATCTCTGACTGGAACCAACTGTTAGAAATGCATCCTCTGAGACACTGAATCATTGTTTTTTACCCTGAGGCACTAAAACCCCAAACATCCTGACATTGTTCGAATATAATACAAATAAAAAAGCATCTGTTTTGTCACCAGAGCAGTCCTGCAAGTGTAGATATTAAAACTAATACAGAGCCCTTAGATGCTAACAATTCAGGGAGCTTTGTTTGTATGTTCTTTTTGATAAAAAATGCCTTCTCTTGGAGGTCTGAACAGAAGGTTAGACCGTTTCCAGAGCTTTCAAGGAAAATTCACTGTGACAGGAGTAATTTTGTCACTACATCTGGAAGTGGATATCAGTGTTGGCTTTTATTGATGTTTGGACGTATTAGCACAATAATAATATCATACAAGATGTAGACGTGAATTTAGTGTGTGGCACAGGGGATCTCTAACCCTATCTGGAGCTTGTGGGGTTAGAACAGTAATAATATCACCATATTTTAGTGATGAGGCATGCAGGCTGTTAGTGGTGACAGGAACCCGGGAGGTTGGGAACTGTGACCTGCCCATGGAGAGCTTTATCAGAACACAAAGGTCTTTTAGGAACTTACCCTTCAACTGTGGGCTTTTGGTGAGAGGAGGGCAGGAGGAGGGACAGGGGTTGCTTCTGGCAGCCGGTCCAAGGGAATTTGGAAGGCGAGATTGTGTCAAGGTGTCAAGCCAGTAATCCCTTTGATTCTCTCTATCAATCATTTCCCAAAACAATATATTTACATTTTTAAAAATGAAGAAGTGACTGGGGTGCTTTTGGGCCAGGGAGAAAGGAAGGTGGGCTGTATTCCTTCTGCCTCTCTGTAATTCCAGCCTTCTTTCACAGCCATAAATCTTCCTCAGAATGCTTTGAAAGTCTTTTTGAGCATTAAAAGCTTGGGTGGTCAGGGTCAGGTGAGTTCCTTCCTCCCTCCTTCCCCAGACAATAAGCGCTTTTAAGAGGCCTACCCTTCTAGTTAGGTTTCCTTATCGGTTCTTTTTATATCCCTCTTCCCTACAGGAAACAAAGCAGTACATACAACGGACTAGGGACTGTGTAATTCCTAATGCAGATTTAAAAGAGAAAGATCTTTCTTTTCTTGCATATTCCCAGAAGATAGGATCAGTATCCAGTGAACCCAGGTAGGCATAGATTCAGTCATGCTTGCATGTGACAATTTTGCCTCCTGAGCCACACCTGAGAATGTGTTGTGCAGAAAACCTGCACCAATAAATAGCTTCTGAAAGAATAAAGCACTCTGATCTTAAAATACAGAAAACCTTTTCTGAGCCATATTCAGGTCCTGTTCCATTCACGTGAAGTTTGTATTACTTATAATAGGCATGTGACAATTCTACTCTACTCACGTGTGTTCAGTTTTGAATACCTGCTTTGATCTATGAATGAATAGCACATGCTGTTGCAGATAATAAGACACGTTATACATTTTGGCAGACAGTGGCTTGAAAACAATGTTTTGTTCCAGTAGTGATTTTAAAGCTACAGGACAGTGCTCTGAGCACAAGCAGTACCTTCCTTTCCCATTGGCTACATTAAAAATCTCTCATGTGCCTCTCTAAGAATGCTGCAGACAACCGTGTTTCTCAAAGATTAAACTGCAGTCTGCAGCACATACATCACATTAATTCCTCTGACTTTTAAAGTTTTTATCTCCCTATTATTGTCTTATATCGACAAAATGTCTGCACGTTTGAAAATGAAGGTCTGATTATTAGGACCCTTCCAAGTCAGGTCTTGTCCATATTACAAAATGGGAACAAGGTTTAATCACAATTACCTGTCAAGCTGAATATTATTTGCTCTGATCTACAGTGACAGGTCAGTTATGGTCATAGTTATGTTACCTCTCAGTGCAACAAAATTTCATAATGAAAGGAAGCCCATGAACAGTGAGTTTTAGCAAAAAGGTTGCACCATTTGTTTTATATGTGGAACTGTGTGAACTGGGAGACACAGAAACAGATAGTGAAAGCTGTGAATGTTCAAACCGTACTTTACTGCTAAATGCCCTGTTAGAGGCTTCATTATTAATGAACAGTTTTTAGGAGACGCTGTTCCTTCAGTGGAATCTAGGAAGTTGGGGCATTTGTAACTGCAGTAAACATCTAAATAGCCTTGTATATTTCAGGATTTTAGTATTTTATAATTTGACTTATTGAAGACTTGTAATATATGGCATCATGCCAGAAACTATCCAAGTTTGAGTATATATATATATATACTGAAGAGCCCTTTTTCAACCTTTTTTCTTCTACAGGAAGGAATCCAGAATATATATAATATCGATACACGAAGTTTCTTCCTTTTCTTTCTCAAATGTGAAGATCATTTAAGTAGGTCTTGGTCTTTGCTTTCCTTAACCCTGTGAAGCCTCCCCTCTCCTATTAAGAGCTCAAATTCTGTGTATATTCTGATAGTCCAGACAAACATCGGTTTCTTAATGAACATGAGTCAGCCTTATCATTTTGGAAGACTACATCTGGATTTCTGAATCTATGTTGCTGGCATGTACTTACACCTCCTGACCCCAGAGCTCCTCAGCTACAGTTTGTATTTGAATTTATTTGTATAATGAAATTATAAGAACAGAGTGAATATTTTCAAAGTTTAAGTCCCCCACGGTACAGGTGCCTGGAAGAAGGTAAATATGGATAGATCATGTTCGGCACCTCCTGAAAAGTAAGTGCTTCCAGCGGAGCACAGAAGAACAGTAACATTCATACTGTCATTTTGAAAGGGAATAGGATGCTGAGTGAGACAAAAGTGTGATATATGTAAACAGGTGGGCTAGAAAAGCTTGACACATATTGTACGTGCTTCTTATTTTTGCTCTTGTCTACATTTAGGTCTTTCATGTAACCCAGCTGCATAAAAATATCCTGCTAGGCTCAATTCCTGCTGTTTCACTTGATCTCATTATCTGTGTTTATTAAAAGCTGTTAAAAATGACTAAAAATCCTACTAAAAAGCTAACTAAAACTGCTCAAAATTTAGTCTTGCTTTAAATGAGACTGCTCCTGACAACTATTCCATGTCCTACACAGTATTTTAGTAGCATTTACTCACTAGATTGAAGTAGAGCACTTGCTTTGGTGTTTGAGCGACTCAAGCAGGAATAACAAATCAAGGTCAATACTGTGATACCATCTACTAGTATAAACATTCTGACTTGGACAAAGCTTAGCCTTGTCTTGCTTGGTAGCCAGTGGTACATAAAAACATGTGACCAAGATTCACCTCATTTCCAGTAGAGTGACCATGGCAAAGAGCTGCCTCTATCCCACACACGGTGCCCAGGTTCCCACCTCTGACATTCTGAGCCACATTTACCTCTGCCTTGATCCACCTTGCCCTGCAGCTGCTACAGTGTGGCTGCTCTCAGCTCAGGGTGCTCACTGCAATCAGGGACTGCATCCCTACTGAAAACCCTACTAGCAATTCCCATCCTAGCATTCTTTGGGAAAATGCCTATGTCTTACTGTGTTGTCAGTTCCTTTCCAATGACTCTGGTATTGGCAATGGAACACGGAATGGTACTTCTGCTCTGCCTGTATGGAAACTACAGAATGCTTAAAATGTACAATGGGAAAAGAAATCCTGATGCTATGCTGATAGCGGGAAGAAATTGATAATGAACTCATTCTTGGATTGGAGAGTATTCTCCAATCCAACTGCCAGCAAGGCTATTTGGGTGGAAGAAGAGTATAAGTAGATTTGCTTGTGGTTTTCCTTTTCTCTTTTCTTTTGCTTATTTTTAATTTACCCCTTTGAATTTAGTCTGCACAGGCAAGTCACTTCCCTCTGAAAAACCCCGCCAGAAAACTGTAGTCAACTGAGGTGATTCTGAGAAGTGTTATCTGTCCTTGCTGTCTACTTCCCATTGCTGGAGAATAATCCCCTTTTCTGCAGTAGTGTGAAGAAATACCTCTGTTTCTACTAGAAATAAGAAACAGTGAATTCTTAAAGTCTCTTTCTATGGCATTTTAGTAGTCTCCTATAGGGAAATTTACTAAGTAGAAATGCTGCCTTTCCTACTGGCAATCTGTTCTAAACCATCCTGCTACAGAGGAAGCCATCAGCTCCCAGAGGAACTGCAAGCCCAAAAGATGTGTGCTTCATCCAAGGAGGTAGTTTTATCTTACGTTTTCTCATGAACAGTATGAGTGCCTGAAGACCCATATGACAAGGTCTTCCAGAAAGAAAGTGTTCTCTTCAATTATTTTTAAAACTGCTATCTAAACATGCTAACCTGTAAAAGCCTCTTAGTCCTGAAAATTCCTATGCTGAATTCTGAGGACTAACATTTTTACAAGTATTTCTTTCAGGTTTCATATTGGTACTGAAGCCAAAAGTTATATGTGCTCAATATTACAAATATTATAGTAAGTGGCTTGCACAACAATATTCTGAAATTTGAAGGGTTAGAAGCATATGTTTTTCAACTTGAAATGGGTTTTCTTTAACCTGGTGTTAAGGTGAAACATTCACACAATAGCGTTAATATAATGATTTACTGGAGTCTGTTAAATCCATGTCATTATCTTACATATTTCCGTTGCAGATTAGATGGCTAGTTTCCCATGTAATGTAGTTTCCAGGCATCTTGAAGTACTGACAAAGCTAATCGTTTTGCACACTTTAAATGCACAAACTTTACAAACTTTAAATATCACTTTGTTTTTATTTTTACGGTCTCTTTGCCTAGACTCAGGAAATAATTTTACAAAGGAAGCTAAAAAAAAAAATTGTCCTTAAGACAATAATAAAGTCTTTCATTTGTTTTTTACATTTTTTTTTTCTTTTAATTTTTATTGCACTTGTAAAAATCTGCAGCAGTGGAGGTGACAGACTGTCGCCGCTACTGAAGCACACCACCCACCAACTCAGTGTGCTCACATGCACTGTTTGGTCTCCAGAAACATTCAGCAAGTGTCAGTGTCAATAGGTGTCACTTTTTCCTCGTGGAGGATCTTGGTTCCAAACTGTTTCTTCACACGCACTTCCATGACAAATGCCATTCTGTCAGACTGCCCTTCTGCTGCCATCTGTCACACAGTAATAATGTGCAGCGGACTATTGGTGGGAACATTCAACCTCTACTGCCATACCATCAATATCTGCTTCTGAAGTTGTGAGCCAACATAGTAAGATTGGAGGCATTACTTTCAGAGCAGTTCTTGCACATGAAAATGTCAGTGTTTGCACCTTGCATTTGTATGTTACTTTCTAAATTTTTGGAACTCCCAACACTTTCTCATATTCTGCTTTATTATCCCATAATGCTTTCACTGTTGGCTTGTGCAAATGACTGTTGAGCTGTGCAAGTCAGGAAGTGTGGTTTATGCCAGAAGGTTTTTACATTATCTGCAAGTACTGCAATTGAAGAGAGCATGCTTTGGGATTAAGAACCTATGGAATTCTAAGTTTAATAGTGAGATGTGTTTAGATCTACTATGTATCTGTTCTCCATATGAAATATATCCTTAATTGTTATTGGACAGTGTTTTTATCATCTGAAGTCTGCTAGTGCAGCAGAGTTCTAGAGTCTTGTTTTCCCATTTGTCTCTTGCCCGTATCTTTCTGTAATATTTACAAGTCATAATAAACAGAAATATCTATTAGCATGTACTGTGCTTCCTTAGATGGGAGAATTACAGAGAACAAAGGCAAGAACTGACCTACCAGACAATTTGCTCTTGATTCTGTGCCAAACCCAAACAGCCTTCTCTGGGGTTATCCAATGTTTTGGGAAACACTCAAATTGAAAATCTCTTCTCCAGAAAAGGGTTGAGTTGGGGAAGAGGTTTCTAGGACTGGCACTTAAGCGCTTGTGGTTTGTATTTATTTTTTATTGTGAGGATTAAAGGCTTAGAAAAATTGCTCAGTGAGACGAGAAACAAAAGGTTGTATTCTTTTTTAGGTTCCTCTTTTCTCTGTTAGTAGCTTATACTGAAAAATCAAAGGAATTGTAGAAAACCACAACAACAACAAAAATGTGTTAAAAGATAAAAACAAACAGACCTTACTTCAGCAAAACAAAACAAAGGAACATCCCTGCACAAATGAAAACACACCTTCATTTCGCAGGCAAACATCCTGAACAGTAGAAGTCATAGAATCTTGACCAAAAACTTGTCACGAGATACACAGGAAATTCTGTGATTCCTGCAAAGACCTGACTATTGCAGAAGAAAGTGGTAGAAAACACCAAACAATTCTGATCTCTTTACTCCTGGGAACAAGTTCAGACCCCACCTATTCTCCCTCTGATTTCATCTCTCCCATGGGAGAGACAGAGGCCCATCAAATAGGAATAGAATCACAGGGCAGTGAACAAGGTATCAAAAAAGGAAAGGGACTGCATTTCTGTCATTTTCTGTTTCCACGATCCTTCTCTTCAGGACTGCATCAGATGTGATAAAGAATATACCAGATAGGGCCCTTGTGAGAATAAAGGAATTGAATATTGCAAAGTGGCGCAATGGGAGCCATAGAGAAATACGAAGATAAATACAGAGTTGATAAATTACTGGCAAAGGCACTGGAGGGAACAGTACATGATGATACAGTCAGGCTCTTCCATCTCTAACTTTTGTGACCCTGAGTGTAGACATGGTTTTTCAGAACTCAGCACCTGAGGCAAAATGGTTTAATCATTTTATAAATAATTACCCCTTGGGACCTCTCAGATTCTAGGATAATAGAGTGTAGCTGTAAGTCTTCAGTTGGGCTGATGATATATGGATGCCCATTTCAGAATACAGAGTATAGCAGGCCCACATTGCTTACCTCTGGTTGTCAGTGCTAATGTGTGTATATGTATTCAGCAAGGTGTCTGTACAAACTGACCTCCTGGACTGCACCTAGTGCCTGGCATGGCAAGGGCTGCCTCCTAAGGTTTCCAGCATGATGGAAGGAGAGACATGCAAGTCCTTCCTGTTTGCAGTGAAGACAGCTCCTACAGGGCTGAGGATTTGTCCCACTTGCTGCAGAAAATGATAGTAAATAGAAATCATTTTAACAAGTATGTGATTATTAAGGAAAAGAGCCATCATCTACGCATTCTCACAATGGTTCATATTCATGTCTTGTTATATAGAGGCTTCTTGAAGGTCTTGTTTGTATATTCTACGAGACATTCTGTCTTGCATCACTTTGCCTAACAGAAATATTGCTTACACTAAAATCCTTAATGTGAGATGTCCTGTAAAGAGACTGTTTCATTTAATAACATTCGTTGTATTAGTTCCCCCTAAAGTAATCACTTTGATGAGAACACACTTTGTATTCCTTTATTTGATCTGGGAATAAAATTATCTTGTCTTTACTTCAGTATCCCCTTTTTATTTTATTCCAGAATAAATAAACATGAAGCTGTCACTGCAGAGCAAGCACTGCCTCTCCCTGTTACAAACCTTTTGATTTTTGTGTTGAGAGAATTTTTCTGCACAGTAATCTTTTTAGTATGTGCTTGAAGATCTATATTTTCTTGCTTTCTTCTTCTCACATACATGAGTAATGACAAAGTTCCTGCTATCCCAGTGGATTATGTGTCCTATCACTTTTTTTTTACCTTTCATACAACTGATCAGATTGTCTACCATTAAGAAATAATTTAATCTATCAGGCACTAATTTTAGCATAATGATTTTTATAGCAACCAAAGCTACCCAGTGTGAGATTTGGGCCCCTGTATACCGCTAAAACATACCACATCCCTCTGTTCTGTGAAGTCTTATGTATATGTTTGACTTATGCATTATCCACTCACATGGGCATCACAAGTTGCTAAACCCATGTTGTGGACCTTGTGCATCTTAGGGCCTCAGCACTGTCTTCATAGAATGGCCTGAGTTGAAAAGGACCTCAAAGATCATCTGGTTTCAACTCCCCTGCAGTGGGCAGGGTCACCAATCACTAGAGCAGGCTGCCCAGAGCCACATCCAGCCTTGCCGTGAATGGCTCCAGGGATGGGGCATCCACAACCTCTCTGGGTGTCCTGTTCCAGTGCATCCAAAGCATCACCATTATGTAAACATATTATTTTGCATACTATGTACACTCAATGTTGTAGAAATCTAGAAATTCTCTGTTTGAAAAATAGAAAGTCCTGCTTTTATTTACTAAAAAAGAGGTTGTCAAACCATAAGATGTAAATGTTGGATGGTTTTAATACTTGGGAAACTTCAGTAAGAAACACTGGACTACCTGGTTTCTGAAAGTCCAAAGCAGTAATCTATTTGAGGCACTGCCAGCCTTTGAGGGATGCATTTAAATGGCATGTTATTAGTTGAAGGTTTTCTTCTAGGAAACAGATAAAGCCTTTTTACAACGTGTTGTGTTGGTGACTGGATAGTTCTGGGGACTAATGAGGAGATATAAAATAACAGGGAACCCAGCGACCATTTCGAATCCAAGTTAGTATTGTTCATTTGCTCTTAAATGTGGTATCTAATTGAAGTAGGTGTCGTTCATTTAGTCTTTAATCTTGTAGCTCTCTGATAAAAGCATGTGAGAAATGAGTTGACTGTGTCACTGCAATTTGCTGGACAGTTGTAAGAAATCATCTTCCAAACTACTTTGGTAGTACTTTTTGAAGCAGCCAGCAACTCAACAAGAACAGAAATCTTGTCATCATTAGTCTGACAGACTAGAAGGAAGAGAATAAATACAGTGGGCTGTTTTATGGTTTTCTCGCCTAAAGAGCAATAGCACTTTCTTGCTCAGATGGCATCTGAGAGATTAGTTAGCAGCAGAAAGGAGGTGAAAAGAGCAGAGAAAAATTCAGATGCTAGACATCTTCAGAGAAAATGGAAGAGCTTCTCTGTTGGACCTCCAGGACAGCCTCCTTCTTCCCAGTGGCCATTCCCTATGGATGACTAAGGGCCATGGAGCTACATTATCCCCTCAGCTCTGGAGCTGTCACTCTGAAATCACTCACCAATGTTCCAGTGATTTGCAGTTGTGAAGAAGCTAAGAAAAACTGTGACCATACCAAGCTACCCATAGCTGCAGGACAGGGAATCTCTTACAGTGTTACCGCAAGGTTAAAAATAATCAGGCCCTGAGGTCAGATTTCTCATTTATACTCTAGATTTTTAAAGATAATATTAAATTTCAGTTACCTCTATGTGGCTTCATCATTGCTGAGAGAATCATCCTGAGGAAACAATTAAGCACTCCTCTCACTCTGTGTGAAGCTTTGGTGACTTTGGAGATTTTCAGCTTGAATCACTGGCACAATTCAGTGCTGTATCTAATCCTTTTCTTACAAGCTGGAAAGGGAAAAAGTCATCTCTCAGTGCCTTAAGACACCTTCAGGACCCTGCTCTGCGCTCCTCTGGCCCCAGATTTGGTAACAGCCCCAGGCACTGTCTCCAGAGCCCTCCAAAGCCACCACCAGTCCTGCAGGACAACTTTGCCCTGGCAGCACGTTTCTCAAGGACTGAATTCATGACAGGGCTTCGGCAGGTGCTGACAGCTCTCATGGGCTTGTTACCAAAATATCATCCAAATTGTTTTTTTCCTAGTTCCTCTTTCAGTTAGACAAAATTTGAGTAGATGAGTATAAACAAAGAGGGAGCAGTCTGTGTAATTTATGAGCAAACATCATAGATTATGACCTGAAGGATGGGGCTCAAAAGGCAGCAAGTCAGAATCACCAACTGAATTTTTCTTCAGGGTTTTTAGTGCCCACTGGAAGGACATCAACAAGATTTAGACACAAGCATATCACTGCTGTAATGAACACTATCAAAAATGGAGAAACTGGAACTGGAAATACATTTGCTGTACTTCTTTAGGAATTTCTATCATAATTACACCCGATTAGATAACAGTACCTTTATAAGTGCTTTTTCCCTGTCATGGAACACAGTAGGGATTATAACATTTTAATGACCTTGGTAGCCACATTGTACAACTATCATAGTGAAAAAACAAGGATAAAATTTGGCTCCATTGAGGCTATAGAAAAACTCCTACTAACTTTACTGGAGTAAGCATTTAGACAAAATCCATCCTAATTTTCCAGGGTGATTGGTTCTAGTCACAAGGGGTTTATACTTTTGCTATTTTTTCTTACTCTTAGCATATGACTGTGAGTAAAGTGGTATTTTTCACGCACAGATGCTATAAACTCTGAATTTTATTTCATGAAAGATCTTATGACATGAATATACTGTTGTTTTTTCCACAAAACATGCATCCTTTAATAGCAGTCACTGAAAGAGTGATGTATATATATGCCTATTGCACCTGTCACCAAATAAAATGAAATTCACAAACTTGCTCTTATTTAAGAGGATACACTGTTTATGGCTAAATAAGGCCTTGAAATTGAAAATCTTCTGCCCTTCTCATGAGGTGTATAGATCCAAATTAAATGAACAAGTTACACTGAGGCACTTGCAAACCTTGAAAAGCATGCATTGGCTGCAGAAAATAGACTCACTCATCAGCTGTCTACTAGAGCAAGTAAGGAAAGTGAATGCTATAGTGGCTTAGCTTCCCTTATGTTTTCAGTTTTCTGAAATCAGGCATGTTTTTTTACAGATAGGACTATAACAGCTTGATGGATACCTTAGGATCAGTTTATACATGAGAAGGTAATAATTGATCCCTGGCCACTCCATGAACATCCACTTAGTTTGCTGTGTGAGTTCAGAAGTAAATCAGGATAACTGGTTGAAAAATAAAAGGAGGTTAAAAAAAAGCTCACCTTCCTTCAGTGGCAGAAAATATATGTTGTGTTAGAAGAAGGTGTTAACTGACAACATGTTTTACCTGACATGGTGATAAATATGACCAAGCACCAACAATTTCTTTAGTGTACAAAGCAGCCTTTGCAAGAGCCTGAAGAGATTCCCACTGGTCTCTGCAGGATTTGGCTTGAGCTCCTTTGCAGGAATTAGTTTGTGCCTGTGGAAGTAAAGAGTCTCTTGTGGCTGATGCTGCCAGTGAGGTTTTTATATGTATAATAATGTGCTAGCTGGTTCAGAGATGGGAAGTGGCAACCACATGCCTGTAAAAACAGTGCTTGATCAGTCTGTGATTTTTCCAAGGACAGAAATGGTAACAGCCATAAATGCAGAGGAATGGCCACCAAACACCCCCTGTGCCCTGATGTCCATTTGTGCTTCTGGGAGCAGCTGCTGTCCCAAGGCCAGGCACAGGTAAGTTGATGGGGTCAGTAGAGCATGCAGTTCTTCTGATGCATTATGGAGCGAAGAAATGCTCTTCTTATGAATGAGCCTCCCTCACTGCTCAAGCTTCGCAGTGGTCCCACCCACCAATTTGCTACTCAGCAAGTCCATTCCCTAGCCTGACTCCTGGGCACCTCCTGCATAATAGAGCTTGACGATGACTGAGGAGCTCTTCCTCCACTTATGAATGACTGAAATCAAGTCACATTTCCCTTTAATATTTTAACCAAGTTCCTCTGTTCTTACTTTCAAATCAGGTAGAAAATGCAAGGGAAGCACTGCTCTCTACCCACAGCCTTGAAGGAGAAGAGGGCAGGCTGGTCAGTGATCACATTTCATTGATCAAAGAATTGTCCTCTTTCACTTGTCTGACTCTGGCACTTGAAGTAAACTGAAATGAAAATAACACCAAAAGGTCTTTTGATAATGACTCAGAGCTTTCTCTTCATGTGTGCTTTTTATCAGCATATGCAGACATCAGAGCACAGAGTGGAGCCTTGTAGAATTGGCCGTTTTTCACATTTTTAAGGACTGTTTTCTTGCTTATTTCCTGTTTTCTTACTGGCAGCCCCAACCACATCCAGAACCCTGATAACAAGTGCACTGCTATCCACGCCAGCTTTGTTTCAACTCCCTTTTCTATGCTTTAAACAAGCTTGGAGCTCCATTTATTCCCCATCTGATACATAACTTCAGCAAAACTTGACATGAAGCCAACAATATCAGATAAGGGGGAAAAAAAAGTCTGGGCAGAATAGGAAACAGGTAATACTGCTGCTGTTGCAAGTGCTGGAACTTAGACTTAGCATTTTCTAATAACTTTCTCCAGCTGACAGTTGCTTGTTCAAAATGAAACACATATACTGCAGGGGGAAGAAGGCTGATGTGTTCCTCACTTAAAAGAAATGCTGTCAGACATCTGTGTGCCACCTGGAAACCTTGAACAAAGCTTTTGCCCTCCTGCCTTGCTGTGCCTCTGCTGGTTGCCACTCCCTCCTCCAGCAGTGGTTGCATTTCAGTGGGTTTGTGCATAGAGTGTGATGCCAGAACCTGTAGACTTTGCTTTGTTTCCGTCAAGCCCAGACTCCCGTTGGAGTTCACTTGGGCAAGCAATGTGGAAAAGAGCATGAGGACCTCAAAGCGCAGCTTGGAGCATCAGAGCCCTCTGGGAGCCAGCAAGACCCGTAGCCCTTACACCGTACTCAGCTTTCATGCGAAACCACTGACCTCCTGAGCATGCACCCAGAGGAGCAGGAAAGCCGGTGTTAGCGTTGGATAGGCGTGACACCCACATGCTCTGCGAGCAGAGAAGATAAAAGGCCGCTGAATCTCAGACTGCCGGCTCCCTCTCCTGGCAGAGCACGGCAGCGGGGCCGGGGTGGGAGCAGCCCCGGCCGGGGAGCTCCTCCGGCAGCTCAGGGCAGGATTAGCAAGGCTGTGCTGTTCTAGTGAGGAACATCTGTGACATAGCTTTAGCTGCATAAAAATGTGTGAGATAAAACTTCATAGCTGCGCATTATCAGCAGTCCTTAAGGTTGGGGGTAGTGCGGTTTAGTCTCTAATACTTTGATAACAGACTGACTGTGCTGTGATTCCTCTCCAGCACCACAGCTTGTTTGCTGATGGCTTTCTGCGAACACCCAGACACAGCATGCTCGCCCAGCCTGTGAGTTGGTCCTTGAGAAACAGCCATCACAGTGGCAGGCAGCGTACAGCACAAGGCTCTCGGCAGTTCCGGCCTCTCCAAAAGCATATACTGCATTGCCCTGCACGAACATGCAGCCTGTGTGCATCCATGACATCCCTGCCTGCTGAACAACCTGCCAACACCAGGCCCTTGGACGTGACATCAGTGGTGTCAGTAGATACAGTATGACACCTGTCCCCTTGTTCAGGGCCGAGCCAGGACACACCCCAGCCAGTAGGTCATGCACTGCTGCCTTGCAGTAGTGGTGAGGGCTGCTCGCAGAGCTGCACCTAGGCAAAGACAGTGGCCAAAACCAGGTGCTGCTGTTGGCACAGCCCCATGGCACAGTAGCTCCCCACCCCTCCCAGGACCATTTCCCAGAGATGATGGTACTCCTTCTCTGATCTCTTGTCAGGTGCCTTCTTTCCAAGGCACTAACCACAGCTCTTGCTGAAGCAGTCAAGCTGAGCTATGTTCTAACAGGCCCTAAGCAAAGCTGAAGATGAACAAAAGGGATTTAGCTGAGTGCAAGCTGCAGTCCATGGAACGCCTCATTATAAGTTTGCCATTCTGGTCATAGGAAGCTTTTTGTTTATTAGTCAGAATTAAATTAGTGTTCTTCCTTGGGAATTTGAACGTGGAGTCAGAGAAAGAGGAAGGCAAAGAGAAAAGTATGCCTCTGCATTCTGTAAAGGTTTCTAAACTTCCTTTCAAGATTTTACCTGCACACTCACCAATTTAATGTCAGGCAAGGTGACTTATCTTTGCGTTATAGTAATTCAAAATTGTCTAAAGGAAACAGAGTCCACCCATTTCCTTAGTGCTCAGTCCTGAACTCATCAGTGCATCTGATCATGCAGCTGTGGTTGAATGCTGGCCTGTAAAGAGTTAGGTTATTGCTCAAATGATCTTCAGTTAAACATACTATAAGAAAAATGTAGGTCTATTTGTTACCTGAAAAACAGTGGTTTCCTTTTCTTCTTTTACTTGTGATCAGTATTTTGTCCCTTGTAGTAATTATATTCTTGTAATAAAACCAAAGCACAATATTAAGGTGCTGTTTTCTGGAATATGTCTCAGAATCAGTTTCTAGGGATAGGCTGGCACATGTTCCCAGCAAACACAGCATTACTATTATTACCTGGTTATGTACAGCCTTGTTTATCAGATAGTGGATGTTTTTTCAGACACCTAAGTATGTCCATGGCTTTTCTTGCAACACTATCCTTTAATTCTGTTCTTACTTTTCTCAGTTTTCAACAGCTTTACAGCCCTGAGCAGCACTGGACCAAGCCATGGTGCGTCAGTCCTCCTGGGCAACAGCAGCTCCAACAGCCATCCCTCCTCTGAGCCTGGAATTCCGTGTTTCCTGAAGCAACAAACCCAGCACTCAGCTTTTTCTTCCCACTGTTACTCACATCACAGCCCTGATTACATTGTGGACTACATGTATGGCTTTTGCTGCTGATATGTTTTTTGTAGCCATGAGAACAGCGAGCAGTCATTTCATTGTGGACTACATGTATGGCTTTTGCTGCTGATATGTTTTTTGTAGCCATGAGAACAGCGAGCAGTCATTTCACAAAACTTTGTAATTGATCACTAATAGATGTGGTAAAGTTCTCCATCAGTCTGAGTCCCTAAGTCAGAGCTGGCTGTCTTTCAGAAAGGGATGGTCATACCCAGCTAGAATAGATTAGGCTGATACAGAAATAATAGGGCAAAATAATGGTATGACTGCTTCTATGCGGGAGATCAGTATAAATGCTGGTCTCTTTTAATCTTACTTTTTTTTTTTTTTTTTTCACAAGGAAGGTGGTATGTACATCCATTGGCATACATAGTAGGCTGCAGCTGGGTATTAACTCTTTCATTTGTGCAGGGCTGTGTAGCTCTGGGTAGAGCTGTTCTTCTGCCTCCCAAGCATCTGTTGAGGAAAAGATCTTACAATGCATTGTTTCATGTTAAAAAAAAAAAAAAAAAGCAGTCTTTTGCTCCCAGCAGCTGGTGTAGAAAGACAGCCCTGCTCTTCCTTCGCTTATGGAGCAGTTGGGCTGCACAGCTTGCTAGGTAAGGACAGTCCAGCACACTTGTATTGGTGCCAGGAATATTGCTGGTGATTGAGATCACTGAACCATGTCAGAGCTCAGCTGCACCCATGTCAGAGAAGCATGTCTGAGACTAGTTACAGCTAACAAGCCTCTATTTGATGGAAAAAAGAAAAAAGAAAAAAAAAAGACCAGAGTGAGCTATATGAGATTTATGACAATTTTAAGTACAGAATAAGCAATATGAACAGATGAGCCCTTATAATGGTAAGGTCCTCTTTACATATAAATAGTTTCTGTGGCTAGAAAAAGAGAAATTCGGGAAATAATAAAATAAGCTATAACAAACTGTTCTTCAAATAAAGGTTTTCTACATATCCTATGGAGTGTTGAATGAGTGAAGACAAAAAAGGTAAGAGCAGAAACTATTTGCAACACAGAGCAAACCTTGAGTGCCAAGAACACGCTCCGGATTTTTTTTTTTTTTTTTTTGTAACAAGTCTTTTTCTTATTGCAGCTCTGGTTCATCGCAGTTTACTCTCAGAATTATTCAGAATACAAGGACCTTGCTCCTATGGGATTAATGGGTTATGTTCAGCACAGGAACCCATGACACCAAACACTGTTTAAATATTCAGTCCAGACTGGTTTTGGTACTTGACAGAAATAAGAATAGCAAACGGAACAATTATATTCTTTTACATGATTTACATTTTGTAGGTGAAATCACTTTCTTCTCCTAACCATGTAATCTAGGATGGCACAAAGGAAAGAGGAGCCACAAAAAGGAGGGATCAGGCTGCTTGTGACATGGAGTAGCCTGCACGTGATGAAAGAGGGGAAAGGGAAAGCACTGCTATA
This sequence comes from Oreortyx pictus, assembly GCA_036925125.1. Lineage (NCBI taxonomy): Eukaryota > Metazoa > Chordata > Aves > Galliformes > Odontophoridae > Oreortyx > Oreortyx pictus. The sequence goes on along the minus strand of JAUPFR010000008.1, from coordinate 13,229,854 downwards.
AAAGTGACAGTAGACATGAAGAATCGTGGTGGCTGTGTAATGCACCACTGAAAGGAGAAAACATACAAAGCTGGCAGTCTTGTCATATCTATTCCAAAGTAGGATTCACAGGGAAGAAACTGCAGCCCTTGTTGGCTAACATCACTTTTTCATATACATGGGAAAGAAAAATGCTGAAGTGATATGATTACCATAATTACTATCTCCGTTCAAAAAAACATGGTGGTTTTCCACCCTGAATTGAGTTCAGCCACTGTGGCTAGTACCAGCCAGGAGCTAATGCCACAAGCTGCAGCCACAAATGCAGTAAGTCTCACACTTCAAATGCACCATACAGGATGTCAAGGCACATTACAGATGCAGGAGCAGAGAAGTGTCACGCAGCAGCTGTTACAAGGAACTTGTGTGTAGCTAACCAAGAATACTGTATCAAACAAACACTGTCAAAGGTATGCTGCTCCAGTAGCTAGCAAAGCCAATTTGGAATGATGGTTCTAAACATAGGTTTTCTATGAAGGCTCAGGCTTAACGTATAATTATCTGAGCTCTGTTTGGAGGACATGCTGTGGCACTAGGTTGGAAATAGGCAGGTCAAAGAAATAAACAGGATCATTTTAAGCCAAAATCATCACCAAATGCAGCCCTGCTGTGCAAAGAGGATATCAAATCAGGGTAATGACTCCCAAACCTCCTCATCTCTTGTCTAGCTACAGCTGCCCAGGGGGTGGGCTAAGGAAAGGACTTTTCCAGCTGCAAGAGGTATCGAAGCTCTGGTTAAGCAGGTATCTGTGGTTTGGTGTAAAGTTTAAAGCAAAGCTGGCTAAATGACTTGCTGCATGCATGAAGTCTTGCAGTTTCTATTGCTGTTTTCTAGCTTTCTCACTATGCTTTGCTGCAGTAACTGGTCTGCCTTAGTGGATTTGGTTGTAAGTGGTTTTTCACAGCTGGCTCTAATTTAAAAATCTAAGGTGGTGGAGGGGCAGCTTTTTACCCAAAGCATTTCCTGAACTTCTCTATTTTGTAAAAAAAACCTTTCACTTGTAAGGTACATAACCTAAAACTTCAAAAGGCAAAGTCTGGGAAGTTTGTGTTGAAATTCTGTTTCACCTCTGCTTTCCTACTCTTTCTTCCTTCCGTTGTCACCCTTTATTTTGAATTGTATCATTGAAAAGAAAGACAACGAAACGTTAAAAAAAAAAAAAAGAGAGAGAGAAAATACTTGAATATCCACATGCTAATTTTCCTTAAAGCACACAAGGAAGTTGTGATTATTTCTCAATTTTTTTATTTTTTTGAAGCAAAGAAAAAAATGTTGGCTCTGTACCTTCCTTTTTCACTATGGTATTTCATACTGCTTACTGATCAAATGAAAGTTAATATTTGGATAACCCAAGAATAAGAAGACAATAGTGTGTTCTTAGTAGAATTAGCATAAGGAAGGTACTAGAAGGAAAGATGGAGCGCAGTCATCATGTGCTAGGCACAGAAGGATTACTGTCTGTGCCACAAGAAGTAAAGGGTTGTTATGCAAGTGGTGGTGGAGGAAAGGGAGTTTTGTGCTTGTGTCACTGAAGGAAATGTATAAAAGTATTACTGTGCAAATGATGTTCAAAGAGGAAAATTAAACTGCGTATAAAAGAGAAAAGCAGAGTCATGTGACACACGTTGGAAAGTATCCTTTGAAAGTCAAAAAAAAAGAAAAGAAAGAGAGAGAGAGAGAAGAGGGATTGCAATTGTGTAAGTAGGACTGGAAGGCATGGTTTGCTATGGGGCAACAAAATAAAAATAAAGATGTTTGGATGGCTAAGCAGAGAAGCACAATTCATTTCACAACCAAGCACTTGAAATTTTCAGGCAAAGCATTCCCTGTGTATATGTGGTGCTGTGTCTTTATAGTTGAAAATAACATACCTTTTTCAGAAGTATTTTGAGCTATAACTGAATAATGGTATCTGAAAAGATACTCTGTTGTCTTGACCTCAGCTCCATGTGCAAGCACAGTAGGTGTACTGAGCTACCACCCTTTATTTTTCTTGGTTAGGATTTCTAGTCTCCCAGCAATAAGACAGATGGTTCATAACTATTTATCGATAGAGGAGCAGTGAAAGCATAGATGGAAGTTTTGTTGCCCTTATGACAGAGAGAAGAACTGTTTCAGGCATTCTTTATGTCCACGTTCACATTCACATTTCCACGCTGTATCCCACTTTGGTAGCCCTTCTGTAAGATGTTAGGTAATGGCATGGGCTATGGTGCACTGCTTTGATTTGGGAAGTAGAACTAAGATCCTAAAATGTTAAATATTTATATCTTTATTATGCCAATATCTGGTTAAAGTCTTCCAGTTATTTGGGAATTGTTTTGTTTTCACACTGAACCTGACACCCAGTTACTCAAATATATCATGCTCAAACACAGTGCAACACTTGGTACCAGGAACCACATTTCAGAGAAGGTGAAGCTGGGGTCAGATGCATTCCTTCTAATTGTACTGATTGTGGTAGGGTTATTCCCTGGTTGAATTTGGTCTCTGATGTTAAAAGGGATAGCTGCTAATTGCCTTTAAGGAGGACTCAAAAACAGGAATGGGAGCTGGACAGTAACTCCCTGACCAGGCATACACACACACACAGATAAGTGTGCTAATCTTCTGGGGGAGTGTGGTATGTGAAGAGCACGTTCAGGTCAAGCTATGAAGGGGCTCGGAGGGTGATACGCAATCACTGATGGAAAAAGTTTCTGCATGCCCATTCATTCTATAACACTGATATTAACTGTGTAGAAGAAATCTAAAATGTTGACCTGATTTATTCAGATCGGTTTCTTCAAATCAGTGAAGTGGCATGGACACCAGATCATTCCTGCAGTTTTTACAATGTTCTAACCAGGCCATTTGAAGCTCTTGCCTTTTGACAGCATGCGTCTCATGCCCCTCAGGTACACTGTCCTCAGTGTTCTGCCTTTGCATGCCATGATGATGGAGGCAGGAAATTACCCTGAAGTTTAGCATGTCTGGTTCACTGCTCAGCAGAGTTTGTGGGTGACTTTCCATTAGCTTAAATAGTAAAGAAGCAGAGCAGAAGAACCAACCAAAGTCATTCTAAACCTGTTTGTAGGCAAAGGAAAATGCAGAGTAATGCCAGCTAAGTATCAGAAACTGAATGATACAAGAAAATCTGGAACACCTTTGTAACTGTTAAAGGTTACCTGAAAGTTTAAAGGTTATTAAATAAGACTGACTTTTAAAATGATTTTTTTTAATAAGAACTTTGCAAAATATCCACAATGCATTTTGCAACTGTACCCCAATGTTAGTGCATGGTATAGGTTCACTGCATATTTCCCCAGTAGCAAACAGTGACTGTAGAGCAAGTTTTGCACTGACATCAGGAGAAACTCGGTCTTGACCTGAAACTTGCCAAGTTTAGATGAGTCAGTGTGGACTTGAACCTGATCTCTATAATCAAAAACAATGTAACCCTTGTAAATGAAAGTTAGCAACTGCATGCTAACACCATCTTGGGTAAGGCTTCTGGACCTGCTGGAGATCATCCACAGCTAGAAAAAGGTGGTTTATGCTGACCCCATGGAACCCATGGTCAGGCAGCTTATCATTACACCTCCTTCTTACCAACGCATCTTCCCAGGCAGAAAGAGTTTTTCTGTTAGGTAAGTGCCTGACAAGCTGTGTTTGCTTCCAGAGGAGTTGAGTGTGACCCACTTAAAGGTGATTTAGTGGTGCAGAGTTCCCCCTTGATTTCGTCCTTCCCACAGGCTGGCATTTTGCAACCCAAGGCTTCAACTCAGATCCATTGCACAGAAATAGATTTGAACATAAGACAAGGTAGAGGGAAATAATTTTCTTGTTAACACACCTGAGCTGTCAGAGATTCTTTTCTCTCAGTTGAGGATGATGAAATTGACAATCCTAAATGCTCCCTGCCCTTCTTTTGGGTATTAGTGACTTCATCAACACAAACAGAACAAACAGAGCTCTGAACCAAGATATTGGCAAGTTCAAACCTTTCCAGTCCAAGATGAGAAAACAAGGAAACAGTGCAGTGACAACATATGAGTCTTTCAACAAATGAAAGGACCTACAAGCTAATGATAAAGGCTTTGGAGCCAATCAGCCAAGCTCATCCCTGCTGTAAACCTGTTATTCTTCCAATTCAAACAACAGAAAAGGAGCAAACAAGAGAAATCCTTGGTAGCAAATGTGATTAGATGAGGCAAACAGTAAGAGCTCTGCAGTAAGTGCAGTTCATCATGCAATTAGTTCCTTCCCAGCTTCACCATCCAGACATCCCTTCTCTGGCACAGTGCCAGCTGTGCAGACCAGGCTGGGCTGAGGGCATTAGAAAGTCACTGTATTTTCTTAAATTTTGGGGGGGAGGGAGGGGGGGGGGGGGGGGGGAAGAGGAAAAGGGGATTTTGATGCTGTCATTTCAGTATTTATTTTCTCTTCTGTAATTTCAGAAAGCAAAGAAAGAAAAGCGCTACAAACAACATCATTTGAAACATGGGCCAGATTACTGTAGGTGCTTACAAAACAGAAGCAGAGGTGACATTTTACGTAATATACGCCTGTTCGGTTGCAGCATTGGTTTGCATTTGTTTTTTTTTTGTTTGTTTGTTTGTTGTGTTTGTTTTGTTTTGGGTTTTTTTAGGCAGTTGGAGTAAAGGAATGAAAATTAACCAGCATTTTTCAAAAACAGTCATTTTATCTATAACAAGGTAAGACATTTAAATTCTTTTCAAAAACTTGAGTATATAATGCAGCTCATAGTTCTACTAGAGCAGTGCAGAAGGAATCTTCTTGCAGAAGCATTTTGGGATTAAGTGAGCTACTTTGCCCAAGGCATCATTCAAAGTACTTTATTTAACGCAACTTTTGTTATTGTTTGCATAAGAAATCTGAAACTATTTCTAGTGTAAAATACCACTCAAATTAGGGGGTTTACACTGAGGTTGAGTCTGCAGTCTTCCTGTTTTCTTCACTTTATTTGCCCCAGAAAGCAAAATCACTCACTATTACTTGTTTATCAGTGATAAAAATACGGCGCCGCTTTGAAAAAAAAGACATTAAAAGCTGAATGGCAAGTGTTCCTGCTCAAGTCTATGCCTGCCCACACAAAGCAGTGCAATAGTTGTGATTATTTAAATGAGTTGTAGATAAAATGATCCAGCCTGAAACTCAGCTGAATTAAAAATAAAAAGTGACATTTGCATATGGATACCTAATTTCTCCACTTAAGTTCTGCGGTGGAACTACTGACAATTCACATTTCAGATACTGAAGCACTTCTGGAAATGACAGGGCTTGGTACCCTGCCTTTGGCTTCAGTGGGATGGCTCCTGGCTCTTTGGAGGCCGGACACTCACTCTGCCTTGGGGAGATTTTTTTTCCTTTGTTTAAAAAAATGTGGTTTGGTACGTGTATGTTTGTTTAATAATGGAAAGTGTTTTCTTCTATAAATATATCTAAAGATTTTAAAAGTCCCTTTTCACCATTGTTAAGATGCCATTCAAGCCATCTGTCCTCAAATCTAAAAAAAATATCTAAGGGTAAGTTTGATTTAGTGAAGTAGACATACTGTTTGAAACTGAACCAGCGTTCTGTGTGACACTGATGATTTTGAAGTCATAGCTGATAAAAATATGGTTGTAACTTATTTTTAAAATCTGAACTGCTTTTATGTTCTTTCTTACTTTTAATAATAAATTCTCACACTTTAATACCTTCTGACCAGCTATACTGTAACCAAATCCATAGGGAGCTAGGGCTCTTCAGGACACTTCTGATTCAGAATCTGTTGAGTCTCATGATTTACTCTCTGGAATTATACCTATTAGTGTAACAAATATACTAAAAAATTCATTAGTGCCAGTTTGGATTATTTCATCACTTAAAATACGATGAATCTTTTCCTTCCATTTGCAACTAAAAATGAACTACTGTTTTTCCGTATGTCCTCAATGAAGCGTGTATGCAACTTCTATCACAATTCCCATTTTCTATGAAAAGTAGTTTTATATTTCTACAAAGTATTCCATGTACTTGAAAAGTATTTTCTTTAGGAAAATTCTTCCAATGGAAATTTTATGACTTGCTTTCAGCCTAACTCATAATTCATACAAATCAGACACTGCTCAGCAGATGTTCAGGAAGGAGCAAGCCAGTGAAAAACTTAAATCCCACGTGGTTACACTTGAGAGTGTTAGTGCAAAACCAGGCAGGATGGGGCAGCAGCTAGGGTGGTATAAGAGCAGGGGAAGTCATTGGTTTTGTTCTGTTTTGCTTTTTGTCATTCAGTAGTGCAGTATTTTTTGTTTCAAAGTGGGGGGGGGGGGGGAAGGGGCGAGAGAAAACATTTCAAACCAAATTAAAACAGCACAAGTATCACTCTAAAGGAAACATTCCTGAGTGCTCCTTCCCCTGGCTGTGTTGAAGTCTAGCTCTTTTTTTTTTTAAATGGAAAGTGAAAGATTTGAAACATTAGAACATGTTGGGCTGTACAGCTATAACTGCTGAAGAAGTTTGATTTGAATTTGGCAAAATTCCTGTGGCTCTGAAACTGCTATTTGCAGTGAGTAAAAGATTGAACGAGAAAAATATGAATCTGAGGAAGACTAACACTTGGGCTCCAGTGCAGGTTTGCTCTGCCCCAGGACTAGTCACCCCAACCAGATCCTGACTTGCATTTACTTCTCCAGGAAAAGTAGCTATTTGGAGATACTGGCTACAGTGTCTCTGTATTAATTCTACAATCGTATCACTGGATAAAGATTCAAAGGAGCAGATGAGTTACGTGGAAGCCCTACTCTACCGAGCAAGGCCTGGTACTTCATTCACTGGAGTATCTGAAGGCAAAATCTGACTCTGTTTTGTATGTAAACAAACACCCCCCTTTCCTTCCCAAAAATGTAGATTTTCCTGTGCAGTGATGTAAATCTATATTTTCCTGTGCACTATCCTATCTACTTTCAATTTCCTAGAGGCAAGGAGGGATGCAGAGTATTCGATCTGCTCTCCTCTGTAACCTTGCTTTGCATTGCTGCAGGCTGGTGCTGGAGAAGCCTCTCCCCCGCAGGGATGTGAATGGATGGATGGATGGATGTGCGCCTCTCCTGCGGCAGCCAGCTCTTGAGTACTCTGCAGTTCATCATGACGCTGGTGGATGGACAGTCGCCAGAGCTGCTTTTCTGCCATCATCCCCCTCCTTCCCTCTCCCTTCCCCATGCTACAGAGGGCTCACTTGTCTCACTGGATGCATCCCTTCTGTGGCACGCTGTAACTGTGGCTGCTGGCGTGGAGTGAGTGGTGGGCTGGTTTTACATCACAGTTTTTTAGTGAATGCAGGTCGTTAAAATGAGAGAATAAAGCTAAACAAAAGGCTGTGTTTGCTGCTCAAGCTGTTCCACAGAGCAAGTGCATCTGCTTTTTCTCACCTCTGAAGCAAATCAGCATGGCTTTAAATGATTATCCCTGGTGCCTAGGTCTCTTACCTCATGCTGCTGTTATCCCAGCCACACCGCTGCCTGGTCATTCCTACCTCTTCCTCTCAGTCTTTCTCCCTTGGCTGCTTCTCTTTGCCTTCTCCCGAACACACACACAAAACGCTCACTGGAGCAGCTCAGCTTTGCACAGGCATTGTTTGTCTGCAGAAGGAAACACTCTTTTCCCCTCTCTCACAGCCGTACACACACTCACCACAGTGCTTTCGCTCACTGCCTGCCTCTACCTCCATCTCTTGTGGATACACATATGCTGCCTGGCTGAGCACTGCCTGAGCAGCATCTGCTTACCAGGAGCTTTTCTCCCGATGCTGTGGTTAGTGGAGAAGGACTCATGTTTCTCTGCACCTCTGTCTGCCAAGGATATTCAGGCTAAAAAAAGGAAAACATTTTGAAAATTAAATAATTTCTTCATCTCCAATCTTCTTCTCCTCCAATACATCCCACCCCCACTTGGGCAGGGATGCTTGAGTAGAAACCTGTCACCACTGCTAAAAATAAAAGACCTCCGTGCAGATAAACCCATGCTTTTGGGACTGCCCCATTTTTCTAGATCCTGCCTAATCTTGGATTTGGATTTTTTAGAACACGAGGTGTTCCTGGTGGTATTAAAAGCCCTTGGAAATGCTTATGCATCATTTGAGTACATTGACGTACGAGCAATACGCACAGAGAAGCCAGCCCTCCATCAGCGCAGGAGTGCCCTTAATGCCCTTATCCCTTCAGTGGTGCACAGAAACAAATTAGCTGCTAGCTCCATGCAGAACTTTCAGCTTACAAATCCAAATGCTTTTGCCAGCATAATCACTCTGTTTCTTATTTATTTCTTTTACCGTGTATTTCTCCCTCACTAATTTTTGCACGTTGTTATGCCTTTATGTTCCTAGTCACCCACTTGCAACACCTAGGAGATCATTATTTGCTTCTGATTAGCACAGTGCTTTGGAGTGGCGTGCTGGAGGCAAAAAATTAGAATGTATCAAAATGCAAATATGCCCCCATTGACCTCTGGAAAATGTGTTCAATTACGAAGTACTTTCAAAGAAAGCTAGAAAGGAAGAGGAGCGAGGTCATGAGTTTGCAGAGGCCTCTGATATTAAAAAATAAAAGCAAATTGCAACTTAGAAGCTTCCATTGTGAGCAATGCAGAAAGGTTTTTTCCTTTAAAGTGGGAGTAGAGGGACCAGGCTATAATATTCCAGCCCATTTTCTGTATCACTTTCCTTACCTTGCCAGAAGAACCACTGAATTGAATGGAGATGCTTGTGGTGCATATTTTTCAGTCATCTGCCAAGATTCAAATATGTAGTCCGATATATGGCAGTCATCCAGAATGAGACACACAAATTATTCACAATCCTTCTTCCAATGTGAAAGACTCCTTCTGTAACTTCAGCTTAATGACTCTGCATGTAAGAAGTACATGTTTTTCACCAAGGAAAGTGAAAAGAGGCCATATTTTCTTGGAGAGAATAATGCTAGCATTAAGACAAGGGATATCACAGTAGTGAGGTATGCCTGAGAAGTACCTTGAGGAAAAAGATGCAGTGCTGTGCAAGTTATTTGAGTTGCTAAGTTTTTGCCTTCACCAGTTCAGAGTAAATACACTCTTACACTAGAGAATACCACAGGTAAATATTGGGCAATGCTGGAAAAATAACATATCCTCCACCCAAGATGGAACAGGCTGCCCAGGGAAGTGATGGAGTCACCATCTCTGGAGGTTTTCAAGAAAAGTGTGGATATTGCACTGAGTAATATGGTCTAGAGCAGTCACAGGTGTGGTTTGATATTTGGGCTAGATGATCTTAGATGTCTTTCCAACCGTAGTGACTGTATGATTCTATTAATCTCATGGTGTGGCTTCATCTTTATTCTCTACAATGCTCTTCTGCAAATATTTATTTCTTTGGAGGCATAAATTCTCTCCAGTCACTTCACAGATCCAAAAATTGTGGCGTCCTCTCAGAGCAAGTCAAACACTTCAAAATAACTTATCCAAGCAAGAGTTTGCATGAATGTTTGATACTAGCTTAGTGTTCACATTAGCACTACTGCTGCAATGAGGGAAGTCTCAGAGGCATCCTTAGAGCAGTGTTCTTGCTGTTTTATGCATCTCATGTTCAGTATCTGTGGTGGAAGGAAATCACAAAGAGAAGCACTATGGCCTCTGATTGCACCCAGCTGCACATGGTTTCACCCTTTGGGCCTGGTGAGTAGCTGATGAGATAAACTCAACAGAGCTGCTAGTCTAGAAAGTAGTGTATAGTGTGTAGCTGCAGCCATGATGATTACTAATGGATGAAAATCATAGGGAAAAAGAGGCACCCCCCCATTTCACAGTAGTTGTTGTGCCATTGCTTAGCTAGTTTCACTGTCTCTGGCTGTTGCTTCATTGCACTTGGTCATAAATGAAAGCTAATGCTAATGACCATGGTGCCCACCCTAATCATGCATTTGAAATATTAATAAAAATAATTTATGTCATGTGACTGCTTTTTAACTAGCTGCTTTCAGGACTTTAGATCAGGATTATAAAAGACGTGCATTTATAAATTATTAGCCTTGAGCACATAAGCACTGCATACTATGGGGAGCACTTTTGTAGCACTTTAAATTAATTTATTGTTATTCATTCCAGCTGTCTGTGATGTAAACCTTTGGCTATAAATTTGTACCATCATCCAACACACCATTAAACTAAAGTGGTGCCCGTGCTGGAGCATATAATAAAACATATGAATAAGATTTCTGTAGGGACACTTTTTTTTTAAACTCTCTTCTTCGTTAATGGCACAAGAAAAGTGAGATAACATAGTCACCCTGTAACTATGCATTCATTAAAATACGTCTGCTGGGAGGAGACTTTCAAATTTGCACTTCCATTGAATTCTGACTCAATGTTTTTCTTTACCAGCTTGTTTCAATTCGTATCCTATCTCAAACAAAAGGCTTTGCCTGAATCCATCATGAAGTCACTAGCTAGGACTGCAAGAGGATTTTGTTGAACTTGAACTTCTCTGTAGTGGAAAAAGCTCCTGCCCACTGGATCACAGAAGCACAAAAGCAGAGCACTTTTATTGTCTTATCTCCTCAGCAGGCCAGACATTCTTTCTTCTACAGATCACCATTATGGTAACAAAACCTTATCTGCATGACTAACACCCTAATGTCTTAATCCACTTAATGGTATAGATAGATTTCGTATCAGACCATTGGGATACAATTTCCTAACCTTTAAAGCAAGTAGCGGTCTCACGGTGCTCTTTTCCAAACTGTTCTCTTTCCATGTTGGTCTCATCTTGCATACTTGCTTGTTAAGAGTTATTGTGGCTTTTGTGACAGATGACCCCTGCCAAACCTGCTAGGAGGAAGTCCTGCACATCTCATACTTCCACTGGTTTCAGCAAGAGTTTGGCAGAATTTCCTCTTGCCCCAGACATCTTGCTCCTGACAAAAACTGAATGTCACATTCTCAGTGGATAGAATACAACATAGGTCCACTGTGATCAAATACTGCATATTTTTCAGACCCAAAGTTTACTAAGAACAGAAAACCATATTCATTAAGAATATGTTTTTTATTTTAACTAATTTCATTAATATCAAGACTAGTTTGAAGGAATCAAGTACTCTTCTTTGTTTATTTCAAAATCACTAAATTTCAGGGTTTGACAGTAAGTTTTGTGATCACCTCTAAGTGATCAACAAGCAGGATATCTGAACTACTTGGGAACATGTGTACCCCTGTAATTGCCCCTGGTACAGGTGGTTAGCATGAAAGATAGAAATTAGGTGCCTGGTGTGCTTAAAGATCTTGGTTACTAGATGAGATCATTAGCTATTCCTCTGGCTGTGAGTGTGAAGACCTGGGTGTCTGCAGCAGCTGTTCTTGTTTTGGGCTTCTCTGTCTTGCAGAGATTCTCTACTTGTGAAGAATATCCTAGGAATGAAGGTGTACTCTCCCATTTCCAGCTTTGTCTGAAGGTATTTTTCCAAGATTAAATGTGCTTTTTTGTTGCTGTTGTTGTTTGTTTGGGTTTTGTTTCTTTTTTGGGGGGAGTTCTTTGTTTGTTTGTTTGTTCTAAGATGTGTTTTAACTTAGTACAAAAGAAGATCATCTGGTTGGGGAGTCAGGTATGTAGAGTTTCCTTTTTTTAGTAATTGAATTGTCGCTATCAGCTGATAAAAGTTTTGAAGGAGAAATCCCTTTTGTGTAATGCACAGCTTACAGCTACAAAATAAATGTACCCAAAAGAAGGGATTGTACTGTGTTTGAGTTGAATCCTGTCATGTTAGAGGCTGCATCTCCCATCTCTTGACTGTTAACAAATCTTTTCTATTTCCTGTGCCTTAGTTTCCCCACTGAATAAATAGAAAGAAGGTGTATTTTTTCCTTAAGCTATAACCTTTAAAGATGTGGATCTATTCACTATATAATGTCCAAGTTTGCTTAAGTTTGGTTAAATGCTCTAAAGGTGCTGATAAGGAAGAAGAGATGCTTGTCTCCAGTTTCCATGATCCTACTGAAGCTGGAGATACCTGCTGTAAGGGCTTTTCTACCTCACCTGTATAGTACAACCAAGCTCCCTGTCTCATGATGGTGGCAAGCAGCTGCAGCCAGGTACGAGGACCTTCATGTACAACAGGCAGTGAAAAGCCATTTCCCTAAAGCTTACAACTCTTGCATATGACAAAAGATAATGGGTGACACCAAGAACTGAAGGTAACAGAAAGAAAGAGCGGGCATACTTCCACAGTTTGGCAAAAGCAGTCTCCAGCATAGCTATATGACTGACACATTCATCTCTTCTCCACACAGCTGCCCCCAAACAGCTGTGACAAGATAGTGCAAGGAGGGCTGGTAGTCTGTTTGTCCTGTATCTCATGAAAATGGTGCCTTGTGAGCCCTGGAGGGCATCTGCTCATATCTGAGCTGTGAAAGTGGTTGCTGTGCCTGCCACATCGCAGCTTCACAGACATACCAGTGCTTGCAATACTGTCAAAATACACTTTAAAGCCCATTTTAGCAGCGAGTTTGCTGGATTCTGTGCCAGGAAATGTTAATTACTGTGGTGCAGTGTTCTCTTTTCTGTGGTGCAATAACAATTAATTTACACCATTTGGAAAAACACTTTTTTATTAAAAATCAATAGAAGCAAATCAATGCAATGTAAAGCATACAATACCAAAATGAAAAGCTCTTGTTTTTATACTTGGCCATCCTTAATAAAATTGCACTGTAAATTCAGGCAGTTTGTCTATTGTAATCTAATGAGAAGCTGTCAAGCTTCTTTTAAGTGTTTTGGAAATTACCATGTATTGGGGCAGCCATTTTTAGTCAAAGAATTCAATAATTAACCCCCAAGTTGTAAGTCAATATGATGATGGTGCAGGTGCTGCTGCATTTGTCTCTCTGCATTGCATCACCTATGCACCTGACAATCTGTGGAACCCATTTTGAATTGAGATGGAGGTTAATTTTTATTTATAGTTATAATTAGAAAAACACTAGCTCTAATGAAAACTGCTGCACCGCCAGAACGTATCACCACAGAGTAAATTCCACAGCAATTTTTGCATTTTAATAGGTCAGAGAGTAACACAAATGAATTGCTTCTTCCTGTGGGAACTTGTTTATTCTTCAGAATTTAATGATTTACTGGAATGCTGATCTCAAAGAAAAAAAAAAAAAAAACTACAGTTGTTTTTCTATTATTGCCCCAACTGCGCAAAGTGCTGCAGAGCCTAGGAAGGCAGCTCACACCTGTAATCATACAGCTCCTGGGTTCCCCTGCACAAGGTACCAGGGCATGCATTCCAGCTCTTCAGCAGCCTGCCATGCACAGGACAGGAGCTCAGGGACTTCTCCAGAATGATTCAGCTCCACCAGGGAAGTGCTCCCTCAGCCTGCAGTGGGATGCATCCAGCTGCTGCAGTGAGGAAAGCTTTGTCTTTTAGGTACAAGCTGCTGTTCCCCTTCTCATGGCCCACCACCGTGGCCTGGACACTTCTGAACACAGCCACCACAACTACAGCTGGACTTCTGGGGTTCAATCAGACTAGGAAGAAGCAGGATAATTATAATCCAGTGGAAGCACTCATGGAAGTAGACAGGGACATATCACTACAGAAGTATATTATTATTTTTCTCCAGATGGGGCTACCATGGGTTTAAGTACAACTTTTTTTAATGGTGAATTGATGATTTTTTTTGTGTGTGAAATGATCCAGATATGACAGTAGATTTTTCAAAGCCATTTGGTTGCTCATGATAGTGAACTGGGAGCACAAGTGGTACCAAATAAAAAGGAATTTAGTAGACTAGTTTAAAAGGAGTGCAGAGGTTGTACAAAACTCCCATAAACTCATTCTGCTTTGGTACAGTGATGATGGGAAAACAGAAACGGTAACAAAAGTAGACTCTGAAATACAAAGTTTTTCAAATTGAGATATTTGGTTTGGATTGTATCTAGAAACTGCAAAAGCTTAGCAATGTGTCACTGAGGTACTGCAAAATATTTGTAATCTGCATAACCTTTCTATGCAACAGTATTTCCCTCTACAGTGGGAGCTGTGATGTAACCATCATTTTGTTATTGAAATGGCCAAGTCTTACGTTGGTCTTACAGGTAAAAAGAAAAGACATGAGCCCATCTTGCTTTATATATAAATTTATATATAAATTTATATATAAATAATTGTACATTTTCTCTTGTATATCCTACCTGCATGGTCTTTATTTCACTTCAAGTGTTCTCTGTGAAGTAAAATGCAAAAGTACCTTACTTTCTGATGCCTGATACAACCAGCTACGGCAAGCCCTGCAAACATGGGATCATTATTAACACTAATAAACCTTTCAGACTCTTGAAATAAGGATCCTAAGCATATTTATATTATATATTAATAATGTTCACCTACATATTCATATAACTTTGGGCATATTGATAGGTCCCACTGAGGTAAAAAGGATGTGCTTTAGGGAATGGATGACCATCAGCTATGAAAAATACTGAGAAAGTTTTTTCCTTCACAAGGGTAATTGATTACTTTTGGAATAACTTTTCTCAGAAACTATCACTTCATCTGTATTTGAAGTGTATAAGAGCAAGCTGTATTTTTGTAATATCCTCCTACTGCAAAATTGATGATTTTCAATAAGACTGTAATAGTTTCAAATAGAAACAGATGTTCTGTTGGACATCCTGTAACAGAAAATCAATAGTAGGTGAACCATAAGTAGACCTTCCCTCCTGAGAGGACTCCACTGTGACAGCTGCACAGAAACAACCTTGCCATTAGACTGGGCTAGTAGAGATAACAATGGGACCAGAAAGTTTTTGCACTGGGCTTAACAAATTCCCACTGTTAGGCATACCTCTGTTTCTTTGCCTGATGGCTTTGAGTTATGCTTCAGAGGAATTGTGTGCTGCTTTCCATCTGGAGCCCAAGTAAGATGTTTTTCAGTTATTAGTATGTATTTGTCCTAAATATTTGCATGGGTATACCAGGTAGAAATGTAAGGGAAGAGGCTCTGAAAATACAAGGAAAGATGTTACCTGTCCCAAAGAGCTTAATATTCCTCTCATCCTCAAAAAGGATGGCTAAGGAAAGAAACAGGAATGCAGCAATGTTTCTGCTTTTATTCAGAAGTCTCCATGGAAAGAGCAGTAAAAATTGACTTATTCAAATATTATAGGAACAAACACAATTAAGGGTTCTTTGCAATAGAAGATGCTTTACAGTCTTTAAAAGTTTCACTGGTTCTCCCATTCAGGTAACAACAAATGTGCAAGAGAGATTTTCAGATAATACTCTTTTTTTAATAGATGTCAAAATACAGAGAGAAATAATAGAAGCAAACAAGTCCGATGGTTTTGATTGTGGTTAGTCTAACGGTTCTGGTTTGCTTTAAGTGGAAGCTGCAGAACAATAGTTTAAAAGGAGAAAACGGCCCCAGCACTGAGGTCAGTCAGCCACTTCCTACATCCCGCTGTTTCAGTTTATTTTTTTTAATTAAGTTTGGCTTAAATTAACGATGACAGTTTAAAGGGAACTTCTTCACCTATTTAGCTTATTTTATGTCTGTAACAGTCCTTTCTGTCCAAATGCATTCTGTTATAAGATTTGCAGTTAGGCTTCTAAAAGTTCCTGGTTTCTCCCCACTTTATTTTGTCATCTTTCTGCTCTGCTGTTGCCCTCTGCCCTTTCATGCCCTTTCAAGGGAGGGCTAAAGCTATTGCTGCTGCAGGATGGAAACAAAGTGCCTCCTAATTGATCGTTAATACCACTGGAGTGTGTGGATGTTGGGAACTGCTAGATCAAACCATTTACTCTGGCTTCTGGCTCAGCTCTTCAGCTGGTATAAATCAGCTGTCCTTCCTGGCTTCCTAACAGCTCAGCATGAGTTGTGCTGCTGAAGTGCTGGTGCAGTGGTTCTGGTCTGCTGCTCTCTAACAGCAGCAGGTCTTACAGGAGTGGCAAAATGAGAGTTTATCACAGAAAGGCTTAGTTTGGAAGGGATCCTAAAGATCATCAAGCTCCACCCTCCCCCACCCGTCTGCTCGGGATGGGATTGTCAGTTTGTCAGATCATTTTGGATACTATAGATACTCAGTCCTTTTAGCAGTCCTGATGCTCTTTCTAAGCTAGCATGGTGTGAGCTTTTTTCAACAGGCCTCATGCTTGCTCTAGAGAAGGAAAAAGTCATTTGCTCTAGGGCTTTTGGCAGTCGTTATCATAGAGATTACTTAAACCTCTCAAAGCTATCAATTTAAGCCTTCTCTCTGGGCTTGCCTGCTTCTCTTTGCAGACCAGAACAATTTTTTCTTAGATGGGGAGATCTTGCCTTAGTGGTTAAAATAAGAGCTGATGACTCATAACCAAAATAACAAATGAAGAGCCACTCCTTGTACCTTTCCACAGTTTGCTTAGAAAGCATTAAGAATTGCACCATCACTCATAGCAGATATAAACATGATCACTATGGATGCAGCCCACTGTAAACAGTAAAACCTTAAATGTTTCTTAAATTGAAATGAATCCCACAGCCTTAGCAATACTAAGCCTTCTGAAGCGTAAAAAGCCTGGGGAATGGTCTTTAACTGCAGCCTTAAGAAGGCTGCCAAAAATAAACAGGCTCTTGGTGTGTTGGGCATTAATGAGTTAGAATTAGGCTGTGCCTCGCCCTCTTACCAGTAAAAGTGAGCAGAGGTAGAGCTGCACTTAGTAAAAGGATAATGAGAAATCAGTCCCACACCTGCTATGAATTCCTGAGAGAAGTAGGGATGAGTTTGGCAGAACAATGGCAGATGCACTCCTCAGTGAGTTTTTTAATTTTTTGAGCTTCAGTTCTTAAATTGCAACTTGGGAATAGTTATAAATGTTTTACATTGCTAGATTGTACTTTTTTTTTTTTTTTTTTTTTGCTATTGAGTATTGTTATTGAAATGAATATACATTTGAGGTAAGATTGAATTTCTCTTAGAAATTTCTGGGCCAAACTTAGGTAAGGTAATATGCAACTCTATGAAGGTATCTTCACATAATGCTGTCATACATTAGGATGAACAGCAAACTGGCACAACTTGCAGTAATTTCATGCTTTATCTGTGTACATGTCAGGCTATAAAAGTGAAAGCAGTTGAAAAAGGTCCTTGTCTCTGCACTCCTTCAGAAGTCTCTAAAGCATCTAGTTTATTTTGTATATGTCTATCTCTCCTTCCTGCTTCAGTATCAAGGTGTTTAAAATGGATTTTAAACAAAAATAGAAGCCTCTGAAGAACATAATCACGTGTTACTTTCTTTCAAGCAAATCTGCAGAACCTATTTCACTGAAGTTTGTACAAATTCAGAATTAACTTTGGCTGATATTGAACAGTACTTTTTTTTTGTTCCTCTGTGATGAAAGTCTCTTTTCTATTTGAAAAAAAAATAAAAATAAAATCTCCAGCTGAGTTTCTGGTCTTTGTCTAAGGTGTTAACAACAAGACTCTAGTACCTTGTTGTTAATTTGGCCTCTAGTGGAGACACAACTTATGTTTAGGCTTTTCTTTTATTGGCAGCAGCCGCTGAGTTCTAGACTTTAATCATCAGCAGCTGCAGAAATGAGAACAGGGTTGCCAAAGCAAAAGCCTCCTTGAAGATCCATTGAATTCACATCTGCACTGTTTTTCTAGTATTACCCTTCAGTTCAACACGGTCTTGGATTCCTTGGAAACTCATTCTTGTTTGTTTTGGTTGTTTCATTTATATGTTTATTTATTTATTTATTTATTTTGCCCACCTCTGACTTAAAACTAGACATAAAATACTTCTTATATGAGAATGGTGATGTGAACTAAGCAGAGTGTCATTTGCCTGGCTTATTTCAAAGTCAAGTCTTACAGAATATATCCTATGGTTTTGCAAAGTTACAAACCTATACAAAATTCCTCCTGAAATAAAGCACTGTGTTAGTTGTATGGGAACTGTTTAATCATGGCCTGAACCACTGATTGATCACCTGAGCAGCGCTGAGTCAATCACGGAAGCACAAGCAGGTGAAGGCAATTCACCTGTGTGACCCGAAGGGGTGGAGTCTGTCTCTACCTTTCCTAGACCTCATTTAAGGGATGAGATTGCTCTCTTTGCAGTTTTTCCACTGTGAGCCTGGGATGTGGGTGAGTGTTTCATCTTTTTTTTTTATTTATTATTATTGCCTTCCACTGATAATCTTTCTTCTTATACATCTTGACTACCATACTATTTTAGCTGTCTATTCTGTTAACTATACATCTGTTAACTATATAGTTAGCCAAGCCTGGTGGATACAGAGCATGACAAAACGTGTACTTTCTTTGGTATGTAATATCTAGCCATTTGCACTGTAGATAGAGAGAAATTGCAAGTTGGGACTTCTGGGCTCTGGACCTCTTAAAAAGCTATGGTTACCTAATGCCTCTCCTACCACTCCGGCAGCAGTTCACTCGTGGGACACTGCAGTTCACAGCACCATGCATTAACTTCAACAGGCATTGATTTCAATTTATGTTAACGTGCCAAGCTGCAAGCTGCAGCAGGAAGGGTCTCTGGTTCGTGACTCCTGTCGGATTCAGAGAGCTGAGGTTATCACCTCAGCAGTAACCTCTTTAGCCACCAGAGTTGAATCCAATTCAATCATGAATCAGTGTTCTTAAGTAATTCTTCTTTATAAAGGCCCAATGCAGTCATACTGAGTCAATAAAGAAAAGACCTAAATGAGATTTTGATTGTTTTCTTAATATGAATTTTAAAAAGGCAGTTAAAAAGCTGAAAACAAAAGTTAAGACTACATTTTTAGAGAGAAAAGAATATACCTATAGAAAAAATTGTATTAATATCTGTATAGACCTCTTCACTTGATGTATGCCTGATCTTGCACGTGTCAAAGCTGTAGAGAAGCATCCGAGCCACAAAGGAGGATATAAACGTTTAATAAAAACTTAAGACTATCGTAGGTAAGCTCTTATCTCAAAAAGGCTGATGTTATTGTGCTTTTCAATACAGGCATTTCAAAATATGTTGGAAAGGAGAAGTGTTGTTCTGGACAACGTCTTTCACTTTTATCTTTGGGCATTCTTACATCCTTCTGGCCTCTTCAGCAGACAAGTGATGGTAAAGCAAATTAACTGCTGCCTTAAATCTCTGTGACGTGTCTATCTGTCCATCTTGAGCTTCACCTCAGCGCATTGGGGATACTTGCCCTGGTGATGATTAGAGAATAAATCCTCTGACAGCAAGATCCTGTGGGAGGAAGGACTGGGCAACCCAATTGTCATGGAATGGATTCACCTGGGTTTTATATATTGTAGCTGGATGTTTCTGAGAAAGCAAAATAGTTTGTTAAGTTAAATTAGGGCATATTTAATCTTCTCTGTAAGTAACAGCAAAAAACAAGCAAGCTAGAGAAATCCATGGAAGAGTAGATCAGTATATAGGCCTGGAGCGAATCTCCATTGGGGTTGTGCCTTGAGCTCTGCCAAGGTGGCTGGGAGTGCCAGGTGTGCTATTGGAAATGCATGGAGCTCTGAAGGACAGGCTGAGATAAACTGGGCTTGTTTTACACTAAGGAGAGGAGAGCCTTGTGTGAAATAGCCTCAGCTGGGTCCATCTCCAATATGATTCTAAGTTCATCAACAGTTCTATTTGGCTCTGAGAGAGCTGGAGACAGGAGGAAGGTTTTGTCTTAACTTCCTCGAAGTCAAAAAGAACAGTGATATCCAGTGAAAAACTTAGATTAAGTAGCATGTAACAAAAGGACTTGCTGTGCTTAGAGGCTGCTGAAATCCCTCCACGGGACCAGTGTGGGGTCCCCATCCATGGTGGGGCATGGCTAAGGGGCTGCTGCAGCTGTGACGTGTGTTTGGTAAGGCTGTAGTCACCAGCCTCAAAGAGTTGGGCACTGGGACTGAAGTGAGAAGTCAGGGTGTGGAGCCCATGCCTGCATGCTGCTTGTGAGGGGGGGAAAGTCTCCCCTCTCCTGTCAGCCTCCTGGGGTGGCTGCATGCAGTATGGTGGTGACTCCCACCCTGGCTTCCGCTCTGGTCACACAAGAAGACAGAGATCTCAAGGCCTCCTAGTGCAGAGAGGTGCAAGGTGCATAATGCCTGGGTGAAACCTTTCCCAGAGACTGTACTGGCTTATGAGGAGAGGAACAGAATCCATTTGCAATCTGAGCTCACGAGCCTCCAGATAAGAGATGGTATTGGGCAGTAAAGCCCAAGCAGGATGCTGAACAATGTTTTTAATGGAGTAGAGCCAGCTGTAGCAAACAACACAAAGGATTTATCCAGCTACAGTAGTGCTACACAGCAGGTGCTTCAGAGGAACAGAGGGAAGGAGGAGGGGAAAAATGAAAGAGGTTGGGGAAAGCGAGCAGCCGGGGAGAAACCTCTGGAAGGTTCGGGCGCACAGTTGGCTGCACTCATGCTTTATGTCACTGTAGAACATTAAAGGAGCACTTAAAAAGGTAATTAGCACCTTTTCATTGGACCAGAAATCAGAGGTATAATTTACCAGAAGTCAGTGAACAATGTAAGAGATCTAATTTAATCACATTGCATAGCTTATTGAGGATGAAAAATGGGGAGCCTGGCTTGACTGAGTGGGTATGCCCCCAGTAAAGCAATCTCTGTTTCCCCGCAGGACAGTGCTGCCACTCCCAGAATGGCACTTAGTAAAGCACAGCACAGAGGGCTTCTGCCTTTTGAATTTTGCTGTGTATTTTTATTTTTTTCCCAGCAGAGAGTCTGTGATGCACAGAATTAAATGCCCCTGTCTAGAAGAGGTAACCAAGTCAAAATTCTGCATCATAGTACAAACTGTCTCTTTCAGTGCACCTGTGCAAGTTCTCCCAAATTCAGGTAGATGGGAGGAAACTGGGGCCTTCTCTGTGCCCCACGTAGATCAAGACAAAGAGTGTTCCTTCAGTATTCAGATTTCAGTTTAGGTTTTAGTGTCCTGTCTTTCCTTTAGAGTTTGGAATGGGTGATTGAGCTTATTTCTATTCTTCTCATCAAATGAAGTGTTCAAAAGATCAATAAAAGAAAAAAAAGCTGCTAAAATTTAAGTGCCACACAAAGAAATTAAGTTTTAACTCCATTATTTTTCAAACCATATCATAAGTCAGATTTCCTTTATTGGGATTTCTTAAATAAAAATGTGAGCCATGGGTGAGCACAATTGTAAGCTCTAGCTGTTAGCTGACTAACAAAGCTGCAGCACAGCAAATTACATTCAACGTTACACCACCTAATGAGGATTAAATGTTATTTCCTGAACACTATTGCCTTTCCAAGATTTCTTCTGAATCTTCATATTTGTTCCTGTGGCAGCATGGAAAACTTGTAAGGCCTGGCCGTGGTGGTCAGAATTACACCTTCTGATTGTACTGGCTTCCTCTTGATAAACACTAACTAATCCTTTCTGTCAGCTCTTTTAGAGGTTTTCACAGTTGTGTTTGACAAAGGAGGCAGCTGACCCTCAGCTGCAGAACAGGGCTCTGCCCAAGCACAGCACTTCCATTGGTAGCTCTGTTGAAGCCAGCAGGATGCAACTTGCACAGAGGTAGTCAGCATTTCAAGAGTACAGTTTCTCTTGACTCCTACATCTGAGCGAATAGACCAGACAAATAATAATCAGTCCAAAAAAGATAATTTTAAAAGTTGTAATCAAAATTTATCTATAAAATGTTTGTTTGCTTAAAAAAACAAATTCAACAAGCAGTAAGCGTCTCTTGACAGCAAGACATTTACTCATTTCCTAATTTATTACTATGCTCCTAATTATTAAATCTAATTACATATAGATCATTTCTAAGCACTTTGGCAAGGGAAATATGTTGTAAAATGTACACTGAAATCTTACTCTGCTATTGTTGAGTTAATTCCTGGGATGCAGGGCATTAAATACCTGCATCTGTGCTGATTTCAGTGTTTTTGTTTTGCTTAACCACATTGTTAAGCTGTATTGTTGCAAACTTCTCATTGCTCATTAAATCTATTTTCTATACTCTCCAGGTGTAAAGAACTGTCTTTCCCTTTCTCACACTTTCCTTCCACCTGATGTTTATTTCCCCAGCTGGTCTTATTTCTTTTATCATCTTTTTTATTATTTTTAAATCTAGACTGTGACCGTTGATCATTCTAAGTTTCACTGTAAAACTGTGCCATGTATTGCTTTTTTCTTTGTATTACAGACTGACATAACTCTCTTGCAAACCCTTCTGTTCTTGGGTTGGATTTGTACTCTTTCTTAGTGGATGTGATCTATCGTCACCTATACTCTATTTCATCAATAAGTAACATCCTACAAGCCACTTGAAAGATTTGGACCTGGAAGATGAGTCCACATTAAGTGAATTAGAATGTGAAGCCATGAGGAAAAGATACTTGGCTATAAAGCATGGAAGAGAGAGAACACCATAATGGAATAATTATTTTTCACTTTATCTATGAGTGGGTAACAGGAGAATGTCCGACACTGGCATGTTTTTTCAGCAGCCCTATTAAAAAAAATAAAAGAAATGATTAACTGTTAAAACGAATTGCTCTAGCTTTTGGTTTAAAAAAAAAAAAAAAAGGGAAAATATTCCTTAAATTGTTACATGTATTAACTTCTAACAACTGATCTTTTAAAGTAATCCCCTTAAAACACCTCTGAAATGCTCCAAAAGTCTGAGAGTTTCAACCAATTACACTAAAAATGTCTTCAAATAACCATTGTACAGTCATGTGGTGACTTGCAATACAGCTTCTGTTTCTTTGTCTCTTAATTATGCAATGATCCTGTACTGCACTTGATGATTGTATTAAAACACACAGCAAGCCAAGCTGCCATAACAGCCTTATCTAGTGAACAATGGAATAAGGACAAGCTGGGAGGCCAAAGCTGTGACTGACTTGACTGGATCTTCAGCATAAGCCTTTTTAGGTGCTTAACAGATTGTAGCTGTACTGTTTGGTAAAAATTCAGTTACGTTTAGGAAGGCAGTGCAGGCAAGAGAAGCAAACAATGGTACTATCAGTGTCCCCGCTCTTGAGACATATGCAGAATAGAGGTAAAAACTATTATTAGAAATGCTAAACTTATTTTTGCTGCTTATACAAACCACATAGGTCTTGCACTGCACAGCTGTTATTTCTACTGAAAAGTATGGACAGAGAAAAGAGAAGTCTTGATTAGCTTCAGATTGTTTAGTCTGTGCAGAAGTCTGAAGGAATTCCACTCTGTCCTCGGAAAGGCTGCTTTTATCTCCTTGTGAAAACATGGGACGTTTGAGTCTTAGAGGACTCTGTGTTTTCTCCTCTCTCAACTTCATTCTAAAATGACATAAAGTTTGAATATTCTATGATGGACTCCAACTGATTTCCAGTCAAGATCTCTTATATCATGCTTCTGAAAAATCTACTTCTTACTGGTGGACTATTTTCTCTCTTTTTATTACTGTGTGGTTCTCCAGTTTTACAGTACCAGGAGTAAAATGTACATATGTGCAGAAGCTGCCTGGGGGAAATGGGCAGTGGCCGATGGCAGCGCAATGTGGTTGTGCTTGGGAAGCACAGAGCCAGAGACAAGGACAGAAGAATGTTAATAGTTCAAGACATGGAAAACAAAGTGATGGGAATTATAAAATTCAAATATCCCTTTTCTTTTTTTCCACTGCACAGCAGTCTGACTGCAGGTCTGTTTGATATTTACAAAGTATAACTTGGTTGCATACCACAGGAAGGGAGAAAACATAAACTGCGCTCACAGAAATTGTGAAAACTATCTGCTGTGTGGTACCTCAGGCTGATGAGGGGAGCGATGGCTTTTTATCTCCTCTCTTGGGCCTGGGTCAGACCTCTCCTTGTGTTCAGCAGGTGTCTCACCATGTGGCTGATCTGTGCATCAGACCCTTAGGTGCAGGTAAAACATTCAGAGGAAAAGGACTTGAGGGAGAAGGGCATTTTATTAAATACTTCAGTTCTGCAGTCTGAGAAAAACAATAACAACAAAAACTTCAATGTAAGAAGAAATAGCTCAATCTTTTGGAAGGATTTACTGGGACAATCTCACCTCCTGAAAGTTCAGTGTGCTACCCATTAGAATGGATTCCAGCCGTTCTCTGTATTTTCTGTCTAAACTTTCCAAAACTCACCTGCCCAAGCATGAAGTTATGACCTGTAGTGAGGAAATGTAAATATGCTGTTATATTTTCCTAAGCTGCCAGCAAAAGTTTGTAAATGTAGTTTCCAGATCACACCCTTGAACAGAGAACACTGTGTCCTGCTGAGAAAAAAACAAACACGTTGCCTTCTCTTTAACAGAGAAAATTTGGAAAGGGGCATGGCTGGACTTACAGAAAATGTTTTAATACTTTTAACCATAGTTCCTTTAATTTTCAGGGTTATAGCATACCTGACAGCTGTGAGGTCAGCAGCTATGAAAGCCTTCTAACAGGTCTGTTTGCATGGTTTCTGGAATGGCAGTGTGAGCTAGCAGGAAGGAAGGGGCATGGGGCAGAGCAAACCACTGACCTGCAGTTGTACAAGCAGGAGGATGGGCAGTAGGATAGAGAGTACTGCCAGAAACTATCATGAAGGATGAGGAGAATTAGCATGCGGAATTTGTCATAGACAGTAGCAATTTCATCCATAGATTTCTGTGTGACAGTTCATTTTCACATTGCTCTCCCTTGCTACCAAGGAAAGCTTTTTGTATTGAAATATTTCAGATGTGCTCAACATTAGCTCAACTTCTTTTCCATAGATTTCCTCAGTATCCGGTCAAGGTGAAGCACTTTCCTGCCACCTTGCACACTCCATGTTCCCCAGGTCCCTGGCAGAATTATTTTTAAAACCAGAATCCCACAGAGCAGACACTGCTGTCTGAAGAGAGGATGTTAGAGAGGGTGTTTCACGCTCCATGAGCACTCCAGAAAATGTTTCAGTGAAGTTCAGGCAGGCACCACTTGATGCAGATACGCAGATGATTCAGCATTACTAGATACAGAAGAGTGTGCTCCAGAAAGAAAACTTGTATCAGTGTGAACAGGGATTTCTCCTGCTGTTGGGTCTTACAGGACACCATAAGGTCATAATACGCTCCCCTTTCTTAGGTGAAAGCTTTTGATCTTAGAATGCTCATGGATAAAGCAGAGGGGCATTATAGATGTCCCTATGGCTGTAACACCTTACAGGAGCCTTGCACGTGCTAGTCAGAAATAAACAAGTGGCAAACACTAAAAGTGCTATCTCTGTTAAGGACCAGAAAACAATATCCTTGTTTGCGCACTTGCAAGAATGAAGTTGGAGCATGAAAGTCCTGTTGGGAGGATTTTACTTTTGTCTGTATTATCTCAAGAACAACAGATCTCCAAAAAGGGGCAGCCTAAACTTTTCAAGACGTTCTTCCTCACTGCTGTTTCTCAACTATTTCTCAGCTAACCACAAAAAGAAACAGTGC
Organism: Oreortyx pictus; assembly: GCA_036925125.1. Lineage (NCBI taxonomy): Eukaryota > Metazoa > Chordata > Aves > Galliformes > Odontophoridae > Oreortyx > Oreortyx pictus. The sequence goes on along the minus strand of JAUPFR010000008.1, from coordinate 13,204,366 downwards.
TCTGTGAAAGCTATATCACAAGATTATTTTTCTCTGATGAAATGGTTTTCATTGTAAAGTAAAATGTGACAGAAATGTAGCAGTAAAAGGCATGTATTTGGAAATTAGGTGACTTTTATTGAAAGCCCTAATTCCACTTTTGTTTTTTAAGCAGTTTTAGTTTTTTACAATAAAAAAAAGAATCATCAGCTGCTTTCCAAACTATATATGTTTCCTAATAGTGACGTAGAAGAATCTGTAGGACCCCTTAACACTGATATGAGAGCTGCCAGAGGAGAAAAACTGTCTTGAAACCACAAAGTAACTTTTCTTATCAGACACCACCAGACAGAGCCCATTCACATTTTCTTCTGTAAAGAATGAAGCCGACAGTTTCTGCAGCTGTAGATATTCTGAGCAAGAAGTGAAGAGTTAGGCTTAAATCACAAAGGCAGCTGGAGATGAACCTTAGTGCTTGGTAGCATTTAAGAAAGTGTATGTCTCTGGTCTCACATCTCCTGAGAATGGAATATGCCATTCGGAAGTCAATGATCCACTAATGCTTCTGCCATTGCCTTTCCAAATTTGGCTCAATTAATACTGAAAGGGAAGTATTCTAATATTAAATGAAAACCTAACACTGTAACTGGAACGAAGACTGGGAAGAAGAAGTCATTTTGAATATTTTCAACATCCTGATTCACTCATCAACTGGGAGACGAGGACAATACAGACATTGCAGACCATGGCTAGAAAGGAGAGCATCATCTAGAAGACCAACCCAATGTGGTTTATTTGTGATGTGTCATTCCTTGACTCCATTTGGTAAAATTGGAGCAGAGTTAGAAAAGGTGTGTAATGAAATGCTGGTGACCATATGTATCAGGATGCCTCACAATAGAGCATAACACGTGGAGGACAAACCAGAGCTTTGGTTTGTTTGGTTGTCTTAAAATACGAAAGAAGCTCCAGTACTAACTGGATATTTACACGTGGACAATATTCCAGGCATTCAGAAGAACTCTAGAGGATTTCAGCTTTAAAAAGCAACATAGAAAATGAACACACTCATTAATCATTACAGAGTCCATGACTGTACAGGTAACGCAGCAAGCTAAATGACTATTTGCCTGCCTGCAGGTACAATCCGTGATGCTGCAGGAACTGGGACTGGCTCCCTCCAGCTCTGCCATGGTCCCCTCTGTTGCCAAGCAAGCAGAAGCTATTCTCTGCGTTTCCATTGCTCCATCCCCAGAGATGGGAGGCTGATCCTTGTCCCTGCAGATCACAGCCGCGGACACAGAGCTGGCTGTTGCTGCTTCTTAACAGGCTCTCCACTAACACAATGGAAGGGAAACAATCTATCTCCAAGCTATTTGATGCTATTGTTCTGTTTTGCGCATTGTTAATGTTTTAGAAAGGGAAAGTAGAACATGTTGATTTTTATCTATGTGTCTGTTGTGAAAGGCAGAAGCAGTCCTAAGAGCTGTTAGGAACTGTGATGGGATGGATGAAAGGGTGTATCAGAAATTGAAACTCTAAAGCTTCCTTTATATTTTTTAAGCGAGATATACAACTTTCCATTAAAAAAAAAAAAGCGTATTGGGGGTGTGAGAAGATTGGTAAACAAAGGCTGAAAACTGATACCTTCTTCAAAGTACTCTATAAAATTCTTTTTTTTTTCATTTTCCTACAGCTTCATAAAGAAAGAAAGGTTTAGAAAAGGATAATTCTGAAAATACATAGATACATAGATACAGATTAATTTTCTTTGTTTTTCTTTATCATTCTTCTCCTAAAATCATTAAGAGTTTCAAAGGGGTTTGAAATACATCTGTATTTCCAACAACCCTATTCAAAATATCAAACCAAAATATTACAAATTAATGTTTTAAGGTAAAGGGTAGATAACCTGGGTTGACTGCATCCCACTCTTCCCCTCACTGTCCCAACCTGCTCTGTCCTGCCTTGCTAAGGAGCTGTTCTTGTTCTCCCTGCATAGTGCCAATGCCACTGGTCCAGTGCCACCAGGAATGAACATCTGCGCACTGCACTGGCTATTGCTGATGCACAGGGCAAGTTTGTTACACAAACGTTTTTGTTACCATGCAGTATTTGTCATGCCAGCATAAACCTTTGTATGGAGAACTTTATCTATACTTAGCATGATAATGGTAAAGCAGACATAAGTAAATTAACTGGTGCAAGGCAAATGTCAGTGAAGTTAGTTTAAGAAATTTAAGCCAATACAAAATGAAACACGTTCCCTTAGGAATTGCCTGCTGTAGGGTGTTTGTATAGAAGATTTGCATCTTAATTTTAAAACCAAACCTACGTAAATGTTACTTCCTATTTGGTTTTCCCTTTGTTTTGCCATGGGCTTCAGCAAGCAGCAGAGCAGTCTCAGGGGCCAGACGTGGAGCTGCAGTTGCTGATCTCTTTCCCATCTGTGAGCAGCAGCTGTGAGGTGGCCAGTAGCTGGGTGGTACCCGTGCACATCCCTGCTGTAGGGAGGGTAGCACTCTGAGGAGTGGTGCTGCAGTGAGCTACAGAGCGACAGGAAGCTAGCAGCCCTGAGGCCTGTGTGGAAGTCTGGCAGGTGTGGGACCTCACTAGAGACCCCAGTGTGGTGCTGGAACAAACTTAGATGCCTCCTGGTCAGAGGCAGGGAGAACAGGTGAGGTGTCCCTGTGCTTACAGCTGTCCCTGTAGAGACCACACGTTTGAGCAAAGAGTTGTCAGTGCCAGGAGAGGTTTGGACCGTGCACTGTTACCTCAGCTGACTCATGTCTTGATATCTTCTGTGCATATGTTGATTTATCTGTCAGGAAACAGAGGAACCTGGTAACTCTCAGTTGGATACATTATGGTAATAACAAAAGATATAAATCAGATGAATTTTGTTTGACTCGTAAGGAAAGGGTTGTGGTTTTGCCATAAAACTTTATTCAAGCTGGAGCATTCTTGAAGATTACTGTGCCATCCAAGGTTTTGCTTTATTTATGGATCTATACTAAGAGGCTAGAAATAAAGCTGCGCTGCAGCTTTGCTTAAAGGCCTCAGCGTGAATGCTCAGCTGTAACAGTGGAAGTAAAACAGAGCACCTTTGGAAGCCCAAGGGAGAAGGACATGGAAGGAACAACTTTCTACATGCTCACGTCTGTAAACAGTCAGGTGCCTCTTTCTTTTCCCTTAAACCTCTCAGACATACTGAACAGAAAATGTGGGAAGTAAGAGTGATGCTTCAAATTCTTCCCTCTAGCCCTCCTAACCTGCTTCAGGTCTTTCTTCATCCGCTACTTTTCATAACCCCACATCCTAACACCTTGTCCTCAGCCCCCAGGCTGTTGCTCCCTGTCCTACTGACTGATCATGTGCTCACCCACAGGGCAGGAGCTGCTCCCAGCCAGCTCCAGCAGCCAGTTTCAGCCTGGGCACAGTGTGCACAGTCCACTACCCAGCACCGCTCACCACGAACTATCAGAGATAATCCACAGAGCAGCTAACTGTCAGGACTTGATTCGTGATTTGTTTGTTTGTTTTCTGTACAAAGCAGCATGTTCCAGATCACGTTTGCTCTCTATTTCTCTGCAAGAATAAAGTTCCTCTTCGTTCCAATCAGTAGTGTGAAATGCTGAATGGTCCATACAATCCCTCACCCATCCCCTGTGAGATGGCCACCACTGTTACAAGATTCCTGAGAGGCTGACCTGCTGTTTCAGTTAAAAATAGAAAAATCATCCCCTCTGTATAACAGTGTCATAAAAGATCCTCCTTTGATGCGCTTGGTTTGATGAGTTAAGAGATTTCTGCTCAGGGTTGTGCTGTTTAATATTTTCCTGTTTATCAATAACAGCAACGTCAGGCTAGGTGAAGCTCTGTTAGCCACCTTTGTATGTCCAGAAGTAGGAGAGAGACACAAAATTTGGTGCATTACACTACAGACTTCACCTCTCCAGCCATGCAAAGGTCTTGAACTACTTGAGACCTAGACATGATTGGATTTATTGCTCCTGGTCACTCAAAAACATGATGTGCTGATATAGGCCTGACGTTATGGTCTCTTTGCCAGCTCCGTATCTCATTTCTTCTGGTTGTCTTCTGCAAGATAGATCAATGAAGTTGGCAGTGCTGCCTCAGGCAGCAGTTTGGGTCCTTTCCTTCCTTTCAGAATGGGTATTAGGAAAAATTTCTTCTCAGAAAGAGTGGTAAGGTATCAGAAGAGACGGTCTAGAGAGGTGGTCCATGGAGGTGTTCAAAAACTGTGTAGATGAGGCACTGAGGGACATGGTTTACGGTGCATGGAGGCAATGGGTTGATGGCTGGACTGGATTATTAGTGGCCTTTTCCAATGTTAATGATTCCATGATTCCATGATCAGACATGCTTATAACAGCTGCTTCTTGCACTGAGGAAAAAGCAGTGGGTAAGAGAGGGTTGGGAAGCCTCCAGAAGCCCCTGCCATGCTCAGGCTGCTCGGGCAGTGAGAACAGGAGCACTCTGTGCTAGCTGGAATTTCCTTTCTCAGACCTGCAGCTGGCACTCCGGGCCTCCCAAGGACAAGCGCAATAAAGACCTTTTTCCAGACTAAATAACCACGCTAATATAAGCAGCTCTCTCAGAGGCTTGAAGATTTTTAACAAGATTCTTTTGATTCAAGTCAAGCAGATCTCTCGAGCTCTTCCAGAAGCACATAAAGGCTTGTGGGACTTCCTGAGAGCAGTAACAGAAGAGGCTGCTATTCCTATCCCTCCCCTGGCCTCTTCACAAACATATTCCCCATTTTCTATGAGTTTAGATTAACCTTCCTGGAAGCTCTTCAGTTTGAATTAAAGCCTAATCTGTCTTCATATGTTGAAGGTGCTGTCTTATGTACTTGAGCAAGATCTGGATCAAGCTTCAAGCATTTTAAATGTCTAGTTCTTTACTAAGGAGCTGGATTTAAAGTTCTTCCCGGTCTATTAAGACATCCTTGAGAAATATTGTCCAGAACAAGAACATTCTGAGGAATGTCAGTTCTATTAAAGGAAATAAACTTTCAATAAACAACATCAGTGGATGATATATTTCAGTTTTGACCTGAGTAAGATTGCTCCAGGATCTTCCTCTGTAACCATTACATTAAAAAGCACCCCTCTAGCTGGTAAAAACTTTGAGATGCCTCTCCTCATCCCTTTCTTCCAGGAATATCTACAGGCACAGCACTCAGACTGGAGACATTTCTGCCTCAACCTGTGCAGGACGTGCCCTTCTTCAGGCGAGCTGCAAAGCAAAGGCACAGGCTGTTGTAGTAACTAATTCAGCAAGCTATCTGTTTCTAGTAAAACATTTAAAAAGTCCTTAAGCGCTGATTTTTTTTTTTCCACACCTCTATTGATAATGTTGTTATGTATCTGCTGCACTGCAGTAAAAGGTAAAGCAATTATCATACACTGTTTATCTTTCTGTTGGGAGAACCGTGAAGCTCTATTGAATGGTAATCTAATTTGTTAAACAATGTGGCTTCCACAAAACCTCAAAAAGCTCTTTTAATACCTAGAATTTCTGTTAATTCTTTGAATCAATAATGTTTAGCAGTTTTCCTTGCCTCCTTCTACGTTTACTTCTGCAGTGTTATGAAGAGGACAGTCTGAACTAACTACAGTAATTTCATCTGATGCCATACCATCATAACCAAAAATATGGATGCATACCATGCAGAACCCTTTTGATTCCCTACTCCCATTAGATGCCAAGCAGCATTTCTGTATGTTTTGAGTGGTGTTAGTGCTGATACTTGGTTTTGGAAGATGAATGTTCAGCCATACACTGGATTCAATTAACATTCTTTTATGACTGCATCCATATTTTCTTAACGAGCACACTGCTTGGTGAGAGGGAATATTTACCTCATGGCATTAAATCCACAGTTATCTACCACAGTCATTAATGATCATATAGTAAATGATCACCCCAACACTCTGGCTACATTCCAGTTTGAGTAATTATATTCTGCCTCTCTTAATTTCCTTTTGAGAGTAATTGGACATGATAGCAGTCTTCACTTGTTATCCTAAACTGCTCTGCAGCCTGACCACATCTCAAAGCTTAAGGACGTAATCAGTTTCCAACAGGGGAAATACTGGTAGATTATCTCTCTTCTTGCCCCATCTTTTTATCACATAAAAATCCATTAATTAACATCAAAAGATGGCATCTGCCAAATTCACCTATGTATGCATGGTACAGTATAACATCTGTATAGTGCTATCAATCTAGGGACACAAGCCAGGAGTTCAAATGTTCTCAGAAACTGATGAACTTCCTGATTTTAGGAAGCTGATGATGGGAATTGCTGTACATTGTTTGTGCCTCCTCCTTTGTCTGCATTAGCAAGCAATTAGGCATAGGAGGAGCAGCTCAGTGCAACAATGCAATGGGTAAGGAGGGCTGTACATCCAGAGTGCATGAATTTTGGCATTTTAGTTTAGATTTTATTTAGTTGGCCTAGACTGGACAACCCAAATGTATGTGGTTTAAATGTTTCCTAAGGACTGTTTTTGTCCCTGCAAGGGGGTTTAGTACAACTAGAGCACGCCAGAAGCAGAGCTTCTGGTTTAGTTTCCTCCAAGAAGAGAATTCTTCACATGCACCAAAAGTGCAAATAAAATCAGGGCAACACTGATGAGAATTATGAGATTTGCTGCATATCTATTCTTCTGTTTTGAACATTTATGTGTTTGAGATCCACTGTACATTGAAGTGGACTGTCATCTATGCAAGGACTATCTATGCTAAGGTTAACAGAGCTTAACAGAGGGCTTATTCTAATCAACAGTGGGATCAGGAAATGGTAATATAGCTCATAGAGCTCGTAACTGACTCCTGATGTATAAAAGGAGGCTTTTGGGTAGGAGACACAAAGAGACAAATGTGCTTCAGTAGCCCGGTAGTGGGTGCAGTCTTCAGGAAAAAGATTCTCCAGCCCTAAGGAAACTGCTCCAGATGGCAAACACTGTGACAGAAAGAACACACAGAGTTTATTTGATATATGCGGGTTTATTTTTGAGTTGTTCCACGGAGACCAAGCAAAGAAGCAGCATTCCTGCCCACTTATACCACAGAACACTCAAATGTAAAAGCTCTTAGTGCAGCAAGAATCACAGCAGCTGCAGCAGCTGGCGGGGTCTCCAGAGCCAGCCTGGAGGACACCTCAACACCAGAAGGTTACATTACAGTAATATGCAAAATCTTGTGCATCAGTAGTAAACATTGAAAAAATTTTTCTTTAATTTCTGATTTAGTTAGATTCCAGATCCAGAACCATTTTTAAGGGATGTAAGCCTAAAATAATCATAAAAAATGCTTAATTATAGCAAACTTCTACCAGAAAGGAATTGAATACTGGAAGACATAATAGAGAGGGGATTAACACTTCTTTTTTTTTTTTTTTTTTTCTGTCTGTGAAGTTAACATTGTTAAAAAAATCACAAAATTATCTACAGATTCTTTTTTATTTATTTTTTTAATGAGAAGTAAATGTGTCTATGCAGAGAGATTGTTCCAGCTTGGATTTTTTAGTTGAAATGTACCCAGCAAGTTCTCTGCATGCACCATATATCCCAGCAATTTACTGCAAGATGGGAAAGTCAGCCTCTCTGAAAATGTATGGGTTAGACCTGGCAGTAACCAAAGCTGAGTTGACCTACAATGTGCATTAATCTAGAAAGAAAAAGGTAAGCAGATGGAGCCTTTAGAACCATGTTGTAAGGACACGTTAGGGAAGTGCAGGCTCAAGGTCTCATGAAATACACCATTTAGCACTTGCTACTCTGAAGCTTAGCCACCTTCTTTCACTTCGCTGTTTATATTTATTCACCTTTTTGTGACATTTGATCTTTGCTACAGACTTAGAATTTTCTGTTCACTTCAGTAACTTTAAGTGTAAACAGCATACAATCCTACCAGAAGTGGTCAGGAAAATGACAAAGAGAACAGGGTCCTAGATCAGGAGACACCTGGTGTATCTGATAGGCCAGGGAAGATTTAAACTCCTTCAGTCATTGTCTTCTTTATATTCATACAGTGCTCCACACTGAGGACTATGAGAACTGGCACAGACTCTGTGTTCAGCATATGTATGGAAACTGTTGTATCAAGGCCTGAACCACTGATTGATCACCTGAGGTGAGCACTGAGTCAGCCACAGGAGCACAGGTGAAGGCAATTCACCTGTGTAACCGGAAGGGGTAGAGTCTGACTCCACCTCTCCTAGACTCCATTTGAAGGTTGACCACGACTGGGGAAAGATCTCCTGTTGGAAATTCCTCCTTCGTGGGGTTTTCTATCTGTGAGCCTTGATCCTTGGAGATCGGTAAGCATTTCCCTTTGTATCACTTGCCTCTTTTTTTTATCTTGATAATCTGTCTAAATTACACTATCTATAAAGTATCGTAGTTTATGATAGAGTTTAGTATTATTCATTTTGTTACTTTAACTTCTTACAGCATAACACAGAAATGTTCAGCTACTCTGTACTACCAGACAGGAAACATTTCCCTTTGCTGGGAATGCTGGAGGGGACATTCAAGTCACCCAAAGTGTTCTCTGTGCAGGAGATATCCAATGGTAGGAACTTCCTCAGAATGGTGAACCCACTTCCCCAGCCAGGGGAACACTTCTTAATGCTCCTCAGGATAAATAAAGCCTCTACTTAAAGAAAAAATAAATAAATAAATGAAGTGTGGTAGCTTTAATGTAGTACCACAGAAAGACAACAAAGGAATCAGTATTAACATGAAAATTTTGTGTCACCACCGTAGCGTTTACTGAATAAAACTTCCCTGAGATTATAGACAGCAACTGTATTTTGTGTTTTATGGAATAAATTCAAAGAAATGAGAACTTTTTCTGGGCAGGGCTTTTAATTCTATTTAAACCAGTGATCAGTTTAATTTAGAGGATGTGAGCAAGGCACTCTTTTGGAGTGTCTTAGAGCATAATATCAGCTGACTCTTGAGCCAGGTGATATCCCCGACCCAAGCACACCTGCCCTGAGAGAGGGTTGAGGGTGAGATACTCTATGTGATAGGAAGTTCCTTGCCTCAGGAAAGAGGGATGAGGTGCAAGTATGTGATGAAATGGTGCTATATCTGCCTGTCTTTCATCCCAAAGTTCATTGCCATTGTTCCATCAGTATTAGTCAAGTTGCCAGTAGCATAAAAAATAGATTTCACCCCACACAGAGTTCCCAGAACCCTGTGCTAATTAAAGGTCCTGAAGTAGTCCTGGGTGATCTGCTTACCTACAGACAGAGGCATAAACCAACAGACACACCATCACCCTTATTGCCTTTTCAAACTGTAGGCATGAGGAATCAAGGTCAACTCCTGCAGTACTCAGCCATAATTCCCAGTCAATGTGAGTTGTTCCCTTTAAACTGAGTGCAGCTGCTCTAATATTTGAAACTCTACTTAAAAAATAAATATTGACATGGCTTAAAGGGATTAACTAAGATGACTGGATTCTTGTTAAAACTTTTTAAAATAAGAAAGGAACCTTCTACAAAGTATTCACAGTGTTTTGAGATGTTATTTCCTGTGATAAAATGGAAAAGGGGGAAAGTTTGTTCTAATAATATATGAAAATTCTCATGTTCCTAAACATCTATCTTTAAATAACCAAAATGACTCTCTTTAAAAAGCCTCATGAAATTCCACTTCAAGTAGCTGTGTGTGAGTTATTAATGGACAGCAGATGATGTCACACTGGTGGCAAAGAGGTAAATAGATCAAATTTTCCAAATCTTTATAGTTTAATGTTAGCAACGTGAAGTTGCCAGTCCTGAATTTTAATTGCTCAGCTACTTCTATTCATGCTATGTGCAGGCTATTTGCTTTGATTCTCTGCATCAGTCATCTCAGCTGAAAAATGGGAGCAGCTACAGAGGAGTTTAGAGGGCGTCCATGAATCCACTCTTTGCTGCAGCTTCCCGCACTACAGCTGCAGCCTTCCTTTTGCCCACTGCCATCAGCATGGCAGCAAGAGGCAGCCTCAGCAGGCGGTGTGGTTCCTGGCATGGGGAAGGGAGTGGGCTGGGTGTTCCACAGCTCCCTGGCAGCCAGGCTGAGATGGGTTGAAGCTGGGGCACAGCTGGCCCTGCCAAACCCCAGTGTACACCAGGCACACTGCAGAATGGCCTGGCTGCTCAGGCCTGGAGAGATGCTCAGGCTTCTAGAGAATGAAAGTGCAGATAATCTTAGATAGGTATCAAAGTTACGGAAGTCTTTAAAGTCAAAAGGACTTCAAAAAAGCTCCCAGCTTTCTCTCCGCAGAAGTCTTTGAATTCAATCCTTGGGTTAGTAAGCTGCTTCTTTTAGCAAAGTAAATTCAAAAATGCCACAGGTATGAGCACTGTAATAAAGAAAGCCATCATATTATTCTTGAATGAAGTTTAATAAGAATCAAATAAAAGCAATTATGTGAATTTTCAAGAGGATCACCTCTTCCTTCCCTGAGGTATGAAGCAGGATGAATTCAGGAAATCGTTAGAATCAGAAACTTGAGCTGCACAACACAGCCAGTGTTTGCTACACAAAGACAAACAGACATCTCTTCCCAAGCTAGCAGTCTGCTTTCTGGGGCTGACGGAGTGGAAATTCCACCTATGGCTGACGAACGGTAATTAAAGTGGCACAAGAATTTCTTTGTAGAAGTAATGGCTCTTCTGCTCCAGAGAAGCCTCCATCTTTTCAAGTATCCATGGTCTTCTTTATTCACGTAAGAAGAAATTGGGCACAGTGAAACACTCAGAGCTGCCACAGATCTCTGTAAGTGAGTAGATGTGAACTGATACCCATTAACATGTAGCACATACCCTCTTGCTCTCAGAGGTCCAAGTTTACTGTTTTGCTGTACCATAGCAGTCATTTAGGTTGATGGAGAGTATTTGCAAAGCACCACCAAATAGGACCAATCCGAAAATGTTTGCCTTTATACTTTCCAGTTGGAAAAAGCAGTTTGAGTGAAATCCGAAACTTATTGGGAGAATGTGTTGTTTTCAATGCCATTTTAAAAGGCAGAGAACAGAAATGCACTATATCAATATTCTCATTTACTCTGATAAAGAGGAATACACTTCATGCGGACTCTCATTTCAGTTGCTTTAGTTTTCAATGTAATGGTAAAGTAAGTATTGAAATACTGGTGCTGCTGTTTAAAATGTTGACTACAAGCATGGTTATATAAATTTTTTACTAGAAATCTACGCTGTGCTCACTTTCTCCCTCTGTTTCAGAATGAAAACAGATTTCTACATCAGAATTTTACAATTAGATTAAAATACGTAGCTATGTTTGACACTTCTTGGAAATCAGATGCAGAGGAACTCCACTGCCTTCGAAGGAGAAGCTTCTGCTTCCTGTCATGTTCCAGGAGAGAGCAGAGTTCTCTGTATTATAAAGCACTGGTAGATGGTAACTAAATATTTTAAAGGAACAGATTTTACTCTGGTTGGTTGATTTTTATAAAATGCTCTGACCTCTGCAAAAGGGGGACAGCTGAAGTTTGACGGAAAAAGTGGAAGCCAGGCACTGTGACCAGGTGCCATATTTTCACCATGAATGCATCACAGCCTTGTACTCTCAGTCAAACAATTTAGGGCTTGAATCAGTCTTGCAGGCTTTGGTCCTTAAATATCTTATGTAATCACTTCCTCAGTGAGCCAGATTCCTGCTCTGAAGTCTAACTCTCTGTGGCTGATCTTTGGCAGCCCAACAATTAGTAGAGCAGACACTGATTTAAAATGTAGCAATAATTTTGACTCTAGCCAAAACAGTGTAAAAGGAAAAACAGAGCAACTCCAAAATAACACCCAATGAGGTAGGAAGATAGGGAGAGAAAAGCCTCTGATCCTAATCTTGCAACAAATTGTATGCAAACTTTGCCTCGGGGAAGCTGTTCAGCTGTGCGAGTCTTCCTGTTAAATATTTTGTAGAATTTGGGCCTTAACTTCACATCGCAAAAGCAGAGAGAAAAACAGTGGAGAGAGGTTTATGTCTGCACCTCCTGATGCCATATAAGATTCATTGTTCAGCTCCCTGGAAAAGAAAAGCAACAGGCTTCTTGTTATCTATCTTTTCTGATACTTGAGTATAAGTGCTGTTGTGCCAGACTGCCAGTTATTTGACACACATTACCCCCAGAGAAATGGCTGAGAACTGAGAAATGCAGATTCTTCAAATTAAAAGAGGAAAAATAATCTCACTACAGGTGTCTTAAATATTTAATGAGATACACAAATTACACTCTGGCAAGTTGTGTCTTTCAAATGCCTAAAAAAAAAAAGCAAAATGATTGATCATATATTTGAGAATCACTGCCAACTACCATTTCCTCCAGATCAATTTAAAACAAGATAGGATAGATGTTTAATATAGGTAAAGAGAGTATTTTTTTTATTGTTCACTTGCTTTTTTTCCACCTTCATCTTTGGAGTGGCTGAATCTGGTTTTCTCTTCCCCGCTCTGCAGAGCCTCCAGCCATTAAGGACAGACTCCAAACAATCACCGAAGAAGGCAAGTCTGAGTAGAGGATAGATGCGTTAGCAGAGATTGGCCGTAGTTTTCTTTTACCTGTGAGAATGACAAAACACAGCAGTATGAGATTGTACTTTCTCCCCACTAAGATTTCTTTTAGCAGAGGCGTCTTTTGATTTCAGGACTTGGACAAGGTACCCAATACTTCCCTGATCTAATCTTCAAGTCGCATCAAGACAGTATAGGACATTGTGTTGGAGGTGTTGCTGGTAAACTCTGCATTCCCCACAAGACTGTAGAGTCTGAATAGAAATAATTCTGAAAGTCTCAACTGAATTTATTTAAACAAACACCATAACAGTAGCCCTATAATGTGTGTCGTACATCCTTTCACCTGGGTTTGGGATTTTGCCAGGTTTTTAAAGTTGAATTGTGTGGTACTTAGTGCTCATAAAGGTAATTCTATGTGTTGGGATTCTTTTTGCTCTGCCTACCAGATAGGTTCTAACTTCTGCATGCCAGCTGCCAAAACAAAAGAAATCCAGAGATGAAATAGGGTTGGTATAAAGAATTTCATCAAATGTCAGGAAGCCGACAATCCAAGACAAACTTGCTATATGTTCCTCTGTTTTGTTTAAAACAAAGCACTGACAAAAAATGTAGAAGTATATACAATAACAGGAAATCAGCATGTATTCTACAAAATGTGTATGTATAGAAATTAAATTAGAAAAAAGAAACCTGCTAAAATACATAACAGACTTCTTTTCAGGTTTCAAATTTTTGAGGGCAAGATAGAATTACACTTGCTCCATTCTGCTTGAGACAGTAGGATAATTCTTCCTCTTTAAATAAACAAGCTAGCAAGCAAACACTTGCACTCTTCCCTCTGTAGCCATATACTGTGATGCAGCTAATAGGCAATAGCTGCCTGGCTGTGGCTCACACAAGAGATGAAGCTGGGGTGGGAGGGGAAAGCCAGGACAGAAAGTGGAAAGCACTTGAGCATTAGTTCTGACCTACTGCGAAAACCATTTTTATTTTTAATTTTTAATTATTATTATTCTAATTGATGAGAGAGCCTGACAGAAGTTCTCCCCAGGCATGACAGCTCTGTTTGATGATAAAATAGTATCCTCTCTCCAGTTATTCATTCAAAAATATCTGTGTTTTTATTTAAGAAGTGTGCACTCGTGACCCTCCTCCTCCTTTCCTTCCCCACTAGGTTACATGACTGACACTTTTGCCATGACAAATCCATGAGTGTTTTAAAAATTTACCATGAAAACCCTGGAGCTTTAATTATTGTGCATTTACATAATTAGTGCAAATACATGCAATTACCATGTGTACCTACACAATTACCAGCTACAATGATGTACTAACAATCCTTATTAAACTTTGGTGGGGGAGGGCTGTGTTGATTGTATGCGTGAAGAACATCTGTAGCCCTGTCCTCCTTTTCTCTCCCTTGCTGGAAGCAGCCATGTGTTTAGGGACATTGGCTGGCGTGCTGGGAGCAGTGACGTGCTGGAAGTAGTTCAGTCAGCTGTCCAAATCAGGCTTCTAGGAAGTGAAAATAGAGAATGGATATTCTCAATAATGTTTCTAGGACATAGCTTCTGCAGTTAGAGCAATGCCATCAATACTTGATTACCCATAGGTTAATCATCCAAATTGTCAGGTAACTGCGCTGCATCATAGTGTATCTGTATCTTTGTTCACAGCTGCAGTTCACCTGAGTGAACTGCACTTCCCCAGTTTCTGTCACAGCTGCACTTCTCTTGTCTTGGATCTACAGGAGTCTATAAAACGTGAGTACTCTTGATGTGGTTTTGTGCCTTGTGGTGGCTGTGTCTACCTGAATATCTACTACAAGTGTTTCCAAATGACTTATTTATCTTGATTAATCTTCTGCAAAGAAAAAATGTTCCAGCTCACAAATATTCTCTCTTGCAAAACTTATGCTGTTTTACAGAAATCATTCAATGTAAAAATTCATGGGATCGTTAAGGTAGAAGACCTCTAATATCATTAGGTCAGCCTCTAAGAACATTAACTGTCAACCTGTCCACCACAATGCTCACTAAACCACATACCTAAGTGCCATACATACACGCTTCTTGAACACCTACAGGGACAGTGACTCTACGACTTCTCTGGACATCCTTTTCCAATACATTACTACTACTTCAGAGGAGTTTTTCATAATATCCAACCAGAACAAAACCCAGAATTCTGGGCAATTTTGACTTAAGCCACCATGGAAGCATTAGATGTGCTATCTCAGTAGTTCTCTGAGCTCCTGTTCTCCGGGAGTTTCTTCTATTGGCTCATGGACAGTGGAATACAGCAAGTGATGCATTAAGGACTTTACCTTTTCCTGTTGTTTCCAGTTTTGCCCTTATTCTGGACCTCAGCTGCAAGGAATTGCCTCTGATACCTCTGAGTTAACCTACTCTCACAGTAGAAAGCCATCATGCCTGTTAAAACAATGAAAAATTGGGAGGCTAATTGTTGCTGCTAAATGCAATGAAGTAGTACTTTGGGCTCTCAGGCATGTTTTATGACTGATATGGCGATTACTTAATAAAATCCCGTGCCCCAGAATGTTTATTTGTGCAAACAACTTATGGTTATTTATTCATATTTTATGCTTTTTTTTTTTCAAAATTGTATTAACCATCCCTTGTGGTACAAAATACAGTTGGTTAGAAAAAAAAAATTATGTCACATGCTAAATGGAAGGATCCATTGAGAATCTAGTCCTGGAAGTGTTTAAAGCTCTGTTTTATTCAGCATGATTAGCAGTGTTACAAGCCACCATTATGTTCTGGCAAGCTCTGTCTGATTTGAAGCAGTCCTTGCTCTGCTCGCAGTAACACTTCACTTGCTGGTCTCCTTCCATGCTGTTGGGCTGGCTCTTTTAAAACCTCTCACATAAACTCAGATCAGGGTTCAATCAAGATGTTTTCCAATTGGTGCTGGTGGTATTTGACATCTTTTCTTCATAACTGGGTCACATGAGATCTGAAGACAAGAGGAAAAACAGAGGTAAATCTTGGACCTTAGCATGCATACTCTACAAATGGCTGCATTTGTTCTTTAAATCTCATGATCTTTTGCATTTAAAATTCAGTTCAGGATAAAAAAAAAGGCTTATTGTCAAAATCCGACAGTAGGTAGTCAAATGGTAGAAGACATACTGCTGTCTGTCAGTGAAACAAGTATCCACATCATGGACAGCTCTGCTAACATAGTGAATGAAATGATTTCAGGGTAGTTATGTGCCTGTCTGGTTTTACATAAGGTTACATGATTGCATTATTTGTGGTCATTCAAAATCCTCGGGTGCTCTTTTACAAGAGTATGGTGTTGCGCACAGCTGGAAGATAGCCAAAGTGCTTTGCTAATTATATTCTGCCTGAGTACGTTCCCTGAAGTTTAAGCTTTGTTTTTCACTTTTTCCTCCTGAGTCTGTACAAGCATCTTAAAAAAAAAAAAAAAAAAGTTTAATCACAACAGAAGTAATCACAGTCCTTACTTACAAGTCTTACTTTCAGTATTTGGAAGATTATATTCTTTATGGGAAAGCTTGGACCAGTTGAGTGACTTCAGCCCAGATCAAATTCTGGTTTGAAGTTTCTCAAAGTTGAGATTTGCTTGGTGTTTGAACTTTGAATTGGCTCTAACAGGGCACTGTCTTGATCTACTTCAGAAGGGCAGATTATATGCACTGGAGTGAAGAGTGTTTATGTCCCTGTAAAAGTACACTTTCAGCACTATATAAATAGCACGTTTACAATGCTGCATTTCCTCAGCTCACATGTGAAGTTCCTTCTCAGTAAGTTATAATCACATGGTGTGCCTTCTCTTCCTATTCCCTCTTTTTGTTTGGTTTTGTTGTGTTTTTTGTTGTATTTTATTTTGCTTTGTTTCAAGCTGTATCCTTGACTCCTGAAGGCACGCATCCTGGATTTTAAAGGTGTCTCCCCACATCACATTTTTAAAGGCTTTATTCCCTTTGCCAAATTAGCCAAGTCACCTTGCTTAACCTAGCATGGTATTCCAAGGAGGGCTGGGCATAACGCTATGAGCCAGAGCCTGATCCACACAAAGGATATCCCATGCCCAGCAGAGCCCTGGACACTGAGCTGCCCGGTGGTGGTTCCAGAGCCAATGTCATGTTCCCAAGGCCATGAGCTTGGTCATGCCAGCTGCCTCTCAGCAACACACCATGAGGGTTTGGGGGCTTCTAGGCAGGTTGAACAACTTGCAAAAGTTTGGCATAAATAAGGGCTTGGCTTGTGAGATGTGTTCCCTTAATGACCAAGAGAAGTGCTGATGCTACAGCTCCTAACACTGGAGCTCCTGTACAGAGCTGTGTACCAAGCTCCAGCCAGGAATGACCGTGGTTCATGTAGTTCATGCTGAGAAACACCAAAGAGGGATCAAGTTGAAGGTGACATGCCAACGTTCCTATGTTTCAAAAGGAAAGGGGGAAGAAAAGAGAGAGCCCAAACAGCCAGACACTTCTTTCTTAATGTCTTAATTGTTTTCAATCTGTTTTTCTCAGTAAAACTGTTTACTTTTTCTTCTAGGACTCCAGTTGCATAACCGCATATCTCCTTAGCATCTTTGCACGGTAGTGTCATATCTATTATAGGAATTCACAAAAGTCCTGCTTTTTTTTTCCTCCATAAGAGATGAAAATGGCCATAGACTTCAATGGCCACCTGGCCATTAGGTTGCCTCCCCCAGTGCGATGTGGCTGTGTTTTGTGGCACTGCTCCTGTGGCTCTGTGTAAGGCAGGAGAAGACTGCATCTCCTTTGGTTTGAGGCAGCACCAGCTGGACCGCTCCACGTGAGATTGGCCTCATGGGGCTGTGGCAAGGAGGGATCGGCGGGCTGTCAGATGGATGGAAGTTGGGCGAGGGCTCAGAAAGGCCTCGCGTCTGGGCAGCACCAGCTGCCCTGGGGCCTAGACACGATCCTTCAGGTAGCTGGAAGGACGGCACTGCCGGTGTCAGATACAATCGCCGGAGAGGCGCGCCAAGCCACAGCCCACGCTGCGCTCCTCTGGGTTACCGTGGGCTGGGGATCGCAGCAGCAGTGGGTGCGTGTGCGGTCGGACTCCTGCCCGAGTGCACCCCACGCTGCAGAGAGCCGAGTGCGCTCAGCCGGCACGACGCGTGGCCCAGCTTGTGCGCCGCCTCAGCAGCTCCATCCCGGTGTGTGGCCGCAGCGCGAGTTACGACAGCAGCAGAACTCATTCCAACTGCGGCTGAGGGCGGGGGGGGGGGGGGGGGGGAGGTTCTGCTTTAACATGCGATCCTATGGGGGCGGCGTCTCGGGCCGCCGCGGGTTGCGTGGCACGGCCGAGGTTGGCAGACCCGCCGCGGGGAGCGGTGGCGGTGACTGCTCCGCATCCGGGCCGGCAGCGGGAGCGCCTGCGTGCGGCGGGCGGGCTGCGTTTAACGGCCAACCTTATCGTTCAGGCCGGTTCGGAGCAACGACGCATCAAGCCCGGCCGCCCGCCCCTGCCTTTGTCTGAGCCAGAGGTTGTGACACCTCAGCGCGTTGCTGCCGTACGGGACGCTGATGGCAAAGGAGCGTACCGCGGTGCCGCCGCCAGCCGCGCGGCTACAGGGGCGCGAAGCCCCTCCGCAGACTGCCGCCCGCTCCCCCGGGGCCGCGTCCTCGCCGCGGCGGGCACGGGGGCGGCTGCGGAGCGGCGGCTCCCGCGGCGCCTTTAAGGGCGCGGGGGCGCGCGCGGGGCGGCGGGTGCGCGCGGCCGGCTGGCAGCGGCATTGTTCCCTGACGTCACTGGCAGGCCGCGCGGCGGCGGCGGCTCTCCAAGTTGCCTTTGTTATTCGGCGCTCCCCGGCTGACACCGCGGCCGCACGCAAAACGCGGAGCCGGAGCCACGCGGAGCGGCGGGAGGGCGGACGGGGGGCGACCCGGGACAGCGCGACGCGGGCTGCGGAGGGGCTCGGCCCGGGCGGGCAACGGCGAGAGAGGAAAAAAGGGGAGAGGGAGGAAAAAAAATAAAAAATAAAAACCTCCCTCCCCTCGTTCTGCGGCTCCTTCCTCTCCGCCGGCAGCCAGGCGGTGCGGGGCCGCTGCTTCGGTCGCGCCTCCTCATTGCGGAACGTGGGAGCCCCGCTGGATGCGGGGTGGGTGTGCGGGGCGCACTAACGGCCGTCGGAAGCTCGGAACGTCGCTGCGAGCGGGCGTCGGTGGGGGTTGGGGGGGGGGGGGTGGTGAGGGAGAAGCCGGGGCAGCGTCGCTTCAGCACGTCGGCGCCCGTCAGCCGAGCCCGGCGCCGCGCCGCCGTCTCGCTGGGAATCGCGCTGCGTTTCCTCGGCAGCGGGAAAAAACCACCCACCCGGCCCCACACCCGCCCCGTCGTCGGCGCCCCGGGGCCGCCCGCCCGCCCCCCCGCCGCCGGGGCCGCCCCCCCGGCCCCGCCTGCTCCGGGCCGCCCCCTCCCCCCGGGACGAACACCGAACACCCCCCCCCTTTGCCCCCCCCCCCCACTCGCGGGCCGCGGCTCGCTCCTACCTGGGTGGCGGCGGGGCCGGGGCCGAGGTGCACCCCGTGGGGCGGCGGCCCCCGCCCGCCCGCCCGCAGCTCCCCCGGCCCCGCAACGAGCCGCGCCAGTCGGAGACACCGCACGCTCCGGAGCGCGCTCGTTGCGGGGTGGTTTCCCTCTATTTAATAACAGCAATTCAGCAGGGAGGGTATTTGCCTGCTCTCAGTTTCCAGAGTGGAAGGGTTTTCTCTTTTTTTTTTTTTTTTTTTTTTTTTTTTTCCTTCCCTTCTCTTTGCGTGCGTGCCATTCAGGAAGGCTTAAACGCGACTCCCCGCCTTAAACCCGCTGTAAGACAATATTTGTGTTTTAACTCGGCTCTCAGCTTAACTCCGGGTGCTTGGCGGGTGGGGGCAGAGGGGAAGGGAGAGGGCGAGGGAAGAGCGTCCCCGCAGGAGGGAGGCAGCTCCCTTTCAGATAGGAATCTGGGACAGATTTTGCCAGCAGCCACAAAGCATGGCCCTTTGGTAATAGAATAGCCAATGTAATTTGACACTTCAACTTGCTGTGCTCTCTGCTAGTTGATTCACTTACTCACCCACTAACATTGAGCTCCTTTTCACTGTCTGTGGGCAAGGGGAAAAAAAAAGGGGGGGGGGGGGGGGAAGAGAAAGAAAAAGCGAGCGGGAGGGAGAAGGGCGAAAGGGGGGAATAATAATAATAATAATAATAATAAACCTATTCAAAAATCCCCCCCCCCGGAGAGCTGCGCGGCACTTGGGGAGAGGAGCCGGCGTGCCGCTCCGCGCCGTGCAGCTAAGGTAAGTTTGGCGGCCGCCCGCGCTCCGCGCCTGGGCAGGGGTCGCGCCTCGGCGGAGCGCGAACAATGGGGCGGGCGGCGGGCGGGGAGCGCCCC
Organism: Oreortyx pictus; assembly: GCA_036925125.1. Classification (NCBI taxonomy): domain Eukaryota; kingdom Metazoa; phylum Chordata; class Aves; order Galliformes; family Odontophoridae; genus Oreortyx; species Oreortyx pictus. The sequence goes on along the minus strand of JAUPFR010000008.1, from coordinate 13,184,423 downwards.
GCGGGTGCACCGGGCGGGCGGGGAGAGCCGAGCCCGGCGGCGGGGAGGCGGCCCCGCGCCGGGAATGCCCTTGCGGGTCCCGGCCCCGGGACGAGTTGCCGCGGCGTGGGGCCGCCGGCCGCCAAAACAAAAGGGGTCGGGGCTCGGGGCTCGGGGCCGGGGCGGCGGCTGCCCCCGGGCGGGCGGGCGAGCGAGCGCCGTCGGGGCGGGCGGGCGGCGAGCCCCGGGGCCGCGGGCGTGCGCTTGGCCGGGGAGACGCGCGGGGGAGCTTGCGGCCGTTTTCCGGGCTGCGGGAAGCTCGCCTGGGTGGAAATTCCTTATGTCTGGGTTTTGAAAGCCAGTTGGGACCGGGGCCTCTCTCGGCAGGCAGGAGGAAGGAGCGGCCCCCCCGCCTCCTCCCGCTGCCGCCCTCCCTCCCCCTCGGTGCATCTGTCCAGGAAGCCGCTGGGCGGAGGGGAGGGGGCCGAGGGCAGGGGCCGGGGAGGTTGCGGGCGGGGGGTGGGGGGGAGGCCCGGCCGCCGCCGCTCTCCGCCCGGCCGCCTTTGTGCGAGGGGAACGGGGAAGGAGCTGCCCGGCGCTGCGGAGGGGAGCGGGGCGGGCGGAGCGCGGGGCTCTAGCCACTCCAGGAATGTAAACACGCGCGGAGCCGGCCGGCCCCGGCGCTGCCCGAGCCCGAGTGCTGCCCGAACGCCGCGCTGTTCCGAGCCGGCGGCGGCTGCTCGGGGCCACAACCGGGCTTTTCGACTGCAAACTTTGTTTCGCACGTGGGAAGTTGCGTTTCGGTGCTGCCTTTGACCACGCCCGATGAGGGGCGCCGGAGCGGGCGTTGCGTTTCGGGGTTTTGTTTGTGCCAACCGCAGACGGCGTTAACCAGTTCTTAGAGGTGCAGTGTGCGCTCTGGAGAGAGCGGGGACCCCAAAACGCGGCTTTGTGCGGGGCGCGGGGTCCCGCTGGGCAGCGCGGCGGCGGAGGGAGCGTTCCCCATCGCGGCCGTGCGGAGAATTTCCCGAGACCGCAGCGAACTTAAGGCACGGCCCCGCGTTGCCGGCTGCCCGCGCCCGTGTACGTTTTTGTGCTTCGGTTAATAATCTGCAAACGGCTTAATGGCTCCGGAGCGCCCGAGGAATGGGTTTTCTCCATTGACTTGCGCAGGCCCGAGCGGAGCGCTGCCCCGGCCCTTTCTCAATGCGCTGACATGAGGGAAGAGGATTTAGCTTGGCAGCCTGAACAAATGCTCTATCAAAGGTTTCCTAAGAGACAGTGGGAGAGCGGGGGAGATGAATGACCCGAGGGAGTTGTAGGGTGCTACCTATGCAGGTTTCCTTTTAAATACGAAATGGCCATTTAGGGCTCTGAATAAAACTGCGCGCATCAGAAAGGCGACAGGCTTATAAAATTTAAAAGGGCAAAAGCCCATTAATGCTGTGGCGGAGCTCTGGCTCCCAGCTCTGCTTGAGTGCTTCCAAGCGCCTCGAAGTGCCAAAGCTTTTAAGGAATCCTGAGCAGCGGGCTCCCCCGGGGCTGGGGGACATAGGCCTCGCATGCGGACGGCCCCGATCCGCGGTGGAGACACTCGGGGTGGGAGCGGGCGTGGGGTGGGGTCACGCGGGAGCCCCGCGGTGGGTGCGCGGCTCTGCGGGTGGGGGCTCGGAGCAAGGAAGTTTCGCAGGGAGCAGCGTGGCCTGTGGAAGAGCAGGAGTCTGCTCACCAACGGGGATGGTCTCCGGTTCAAACTTCCACTTCCTTCTCTCGCTAGAGAGAAATTTACTATGGCATCAATCTTGTCTTGGCGGGCCCCGATTCAGGTTTGTGAATGCCAGAAGACTCGCCCTGACCTTTCTCTGTTCGAGTTGAGGATGTTGAAACACCAGCCATCAAACAAAAGGCACATTGAAAGCTGGCTCTGCACTGAGCACGTGTGGCTGTGGGGTAGAGGGGTGCATCTGGGGGCTGTGTGCCTGAGTTGGGCTGGGGGAGGAGAGAGAAAAGGCCGCTTATTGCTGGAATGAGAGGATGGAAAACATGACTTGAAATGCTCCACATACCCTGGAGTCAAGGACCTTTTTCTTTCTATCTTTACTTTAAAGTGTCTTAGGAAAAATATCTTGTTTTCTACTTTTTTCCTTTTCTTCTTATTTTAATCGAAGTATAATTAGCAAATAACTAATATTTTTATTCACGTGGATATGAAGATAACCAAAAATTTTGCAGAATTTATCAACTTACAAAGCAAAACTAGCCCCAAAATCTTTAGAAAATTGAACGCCTTTGGGATCACACCTTAAAACAATGAGATTTCCCTGTGGTTTAGTTGACAGGCCTGGGATTTTTATCTACTCGGGAGAATGCTACCTCAAAAAAGTAGTGCAGATGTAAAGATGACTGTAAGTTGTAATTTAAACTTATTTGGGGCTGTCAAGTGTTGAAAAGGAACACCCTCAGGAGCAGTCAGCACAGATATCTGACCTGGCAGCGGCATTCCTGTCAATGTGGACAGATGCTGTTATTGTGTACATTGTTTACGGGCCACAATACCTTAAGTAAACATTGATCATGATTGGAAACAATAATTGAGACTGTGGCAAAGGATCAATGAAAACTTTGTTCCAGGAAAGAAGCGAGTTGCTGTGTGTGTATACAGAGAGCATTTTGTGCTGCCTGAGATGTGCAGTGTTAATGCGGTACGAAATTCCGGTTATAGACTATTTTAAGAAATCCACAGAAGATGACAAATCAGTTTGTGCATCATCTAAGAGATGTGTCCCAGTCAGCATTGGTTACGGAAGCTGAAAGGAGAGGGCTCTGCACATCATGTTTCCATTCATAACTTTTCTTGGGAGCTGCTTGCACTTCACCCCAAATCTCCCCAAAGGTTTTGTGGAGACTTTAAAAAAAATAAATACAAAAAATCAAACAAACAGACAAAAGGACAAAAAAAGAAGTAGTCCTCAAACCTGGTGGGTAACAGTTACATCACGGATACTACAGTTGGAGACAATGTAGGCTCATTTGTAGCAGCTTGGTGTTGGCCCTAACAGCTGGAGAGTCTGGTTTCAGTCTTGAAAAGGAAGAGTAATGTATCTCAGGCTGGAAACAAAGTTGGAATTCAGTTCGCCTTCTCTAATGTTTCTGATAGGCCTCACTCTACAGCCCCGTCCTTCAAAAAGGCCAGGATATAGGGTGGTTGACCTGGACGCCTGATTCCCACAGGTGTGCAGGGCTGCAGCCATTGCCTGTGAGGGCAGGTGAGACCACTGTTCGTTTGGCTGATTTCTTTGCTCCTCATTGGACCCATTATTGTGAAAACCCATCCTGTGTTACAGGCAGAGGGGTAAGACTATTGCTGGAGAGCTGTGGATTGGTTTGTGTTTGCTCTTATCAACTGCCTGGTGCGGGACAAGGAGCACAAGCCCTCCTTATGTATTTACATCTTTTTAATAAGAAATCACAATATGCAGTGCAGCAATGGTATGTGTGGAAACTGAGATACCTGCTGCTCAGATGTGTTTTCCTTTCCCTGATTTTAGGCATGTCAGCTTTCTTGCTGATGGTAAGTCGAAGCTGTGTCAGTGGTATTAGGGGTTGTTTCTGCTTTAAAATGGTGTCTTTGGCTCAAAAACAAGATTTGTGAATTGGAATGTTGCTTTGTCATATTGATTTTTCTTCTGCTTTTCTTTCTAAAAGCAAAATCTTCTTAGGTAGTAATTTCATTTTATTTATTTTCATTGGCTTTTGCAGGATCATTAGCATTGTGCTTGGTTAACGTTTGAAGTTTTTCAATAGAGGCCATGAGAGAAATGTCCAGCAAGGGGTCGTAATGGATCTCTCCAGATCAACTGCTGGAGGCAGTAGTGTATTATAAGATCAGAGGATGGCTGTACACTGGTTATGTGTTATTTTTGGTTCAGCTACTTCAAGATGCAGTGGAGTTTGTGTGGTCTGTGAAGGTGTGGTGTGGGATCTCTCTCCTGTGTCACTACCCCTTATTAAGCAGGATAAATTGCTATGGATATTATGTATCTGGGAGAAGGGAAAAAAAAAAAAAAGTTATTTTTAGGTAGGCAAAGTCACTTTCCATCATTTCTCCTGCACTCATCAACACAGATTAACTTACTAGGCAAGGAACAAGACATTCATTGCGGAATGTTCCCTTTGGAAGCCCGGGGTAGGCAACCATTTGATCCAGGCCACAATTCCTTCAGGTGCTTATGATTTTTGAATCTGTAATAGACGATAGGAAAAGCAATTTGTGCTCCTCTGCTGAGTCCTGGAGCAGCCAAACACAATCCCTTCCAAGGGGAAGGGCTTCAGGTTGGCACTTGTTGAGGCAGGGTTTAGGATCTAATCAAGTACCCGCACTCAGAGGCCCATGCGTCCTTTCATTAGATAATTCAATAAATTGAGCTGTTTTGTATTTTGTGTAGTGCATTAGTATTGGGGTAGTACGTTATTAGCTATCATGTTAGCATTCCATTAAGATAAATGTGGGAAGTGTGTCCCTTTGTTGACAGTCGGCATTTGTTTTGACTCAATGGAGAAGCTCTGATTCCCAAAGTGGTGCAGGAAGGCTATTGTTTCAGTATGGGTGGAAGCATCTGGTGGATGCTCCAAAGCCATAGGTAGGTGAGATGCTGTAAGTTGTGGAAGTTTCATAAAATTGGATTTGAATTTCCCTTTCTTTTCCTTGTTTGTCTTCATAAGGACTTTGCTTGTTTTCCTTCCTGATATACCACTTACACATCTGTAGATGGTGATGAGCTGATTTCTAAATCTGATGCTCTCCTGCTAGGAGGCCCCTTTCTGCAGCTCTGTGCCCTTACCTGGACAGTGTTGGGCTGCCCACCCTATCGGCATGGCCATTCTGCTCACATCTCCCCCAGATCTCCAGCTGCTGTGAGCAGGCACACTGTGCTGCCTGGAATTTGGTAAGTTGTAGAAGAGCAGCATTGCTGTGGGTCTGGCTTTGGAAATGGAAATAACTCTAACCCATATGTAATCCTGGAGTGCTGTCAGAGCTAGCATGAGAATGAAAGTCACAGGCTTCATCTGCCTGATAGCGTTGTGCAAAGCCAGCATGGGAATTGCTTGCTGTCTTTATTTGGTTGTCCTCGAATCTGTTTCCGGTGTTCCAGGCTGTAACTCAGAACTGCTCTGGAGTCCTGTGTTGGTGGGCAGGATGACAGTGACTGGAGAACACCAACTGCTTGATCTTCCAGTGCACAAACGTGGGTAGGATCTGCCTCAGCTGTGTTGGAGCTCTTTTTACCTGGACAGCGCCATTTTACATCTTTGCCAATTGGATGGAGACAAGTGTTTGTGGAGCAAGAGGAACAGAAATATGTTGACAGGTTTCATATCAGTCTCTTGGAGATTTCCAGATATTCTCATAACTAATCAAAATGATTTATTTATTGGGGCCGTGGTAACACAGATGTGTGACAGAATAGTAGGGACTTCAATTGGCCATTTAGTAGCAGAAACGGTTCCCTTGATGAATATCTGACTGTTTCTTGGCCGTGCTCCTGATTCCCTCTGAGAACAGCAGAGCCTTTTAGGCTGCCCTGAAATGCACACCTCCTGGATTTCCATTGGAAATTTTGAAGGACAAGTTGCTCTCTCTTGTTTGTGAAGCCCTGTTCCAAATGGAGATGAACTGATGGAACACAGGTTCATTCTATGAACACAACCATTGAGGGCTGGGCACAGTGGGGCAGCTGGGGGTCAGAAGGACTGAGGCTGGGCTTCCCTGCCAAGTGCCTGGCTCACAGTAGTGCTGAAAGAGTGGGATTCCCCTGTTTTCATCATGGTTTATGCTTTACCAAAGGTTGAAAATCACTTTCAGTTCATGAGGGTTCTTACAACTTCTCTTCTGCGTCCTGCTGCAGCTCAGTTGCTTCCCCGTGCTGTTCTCTTGGGATGATTTGGAGTGTTGTCCAACCCCCACCTGATAACCACATGTCCTACGGCTCAAAGGTTACCACCTGCCTTTAGTTATTTTAGAGGTGTGACAGGGTAAAAGCAAAGTGGAGGGGCTGAGCAGCAGTGAGAGATTGCTGGTGCTTTGGGCTGCAGGACCCCCACCCTGGCACGTTGCCTGCTGGGAACGTGGGCAGTTTGTCTGTCCCGCTGCCCAGCTGGAACGGTTTGACAACCAGCACCGTTGCTTTTACATTTTAATGCTCCAACATTCATAGGACAACAGAAGTTCCGTTTTGTTTTCCATCCCTTTTTTTTTTTTTTATTCTCTCCAACGCTGCTTCCTCCCCCATCCCCCCTAAAACAGAGGGGAAATAAAAAGCAGGATAAAAGCTTAAACAGCATTTTTAAATACTTTGTTGACATTGCATTCTCAGAATTGTTTGTTTATGTATTTCACCATATAGGAAGAGGGCTTATTATCCTACAGGTTTGCAGGGGAGAGAAGAATGATGTGGTTGTCAGGCAGCCTGCCTGATCTCTTGGTGTCCTGCTTGTAAGTCTGTGTTTGTTCAGTGCTCTGTGGCCCTTTTCCCGGCAGTGGGATCACAGAAGTTAACTTGTTTACAGCTGGTGTGCAGCTTATGTTGGCCTCCCTTGCAGTGCCCCAGTGCTCCCCACCCAGCCTTTTCAATGAAAGCTTTTCTTTCCTCCTCTTCTCAGCACAGGTTGATGCACTTTATGTTTGATTAAACATTTTTTTTTTCTTTTTTTAAAGAGGGGAATGCTTCTAAAAAAGACTCCAGGCCTGTGAAGTGTCATCCTGCAGATGGTCCCAGAACCCTGTTATCTGTGGCTCTTTGGGTGCTCTGTGGATCTGGAAGGTCCCGGTGCCCTCTGTCCACTACCGGTGTTCAGCACTATCACGGTTGACAGCTGCACTGAGTCCTGTCTGCAGGAATGGGTGGCCCAGCTGAGGCTGTGTGAGCACAGTGTGTCCGTTACACTTGCGTGGTTGGCTCACTGCAAGCATGTTGGGCTTCCTCGTGTCCAGAGGTTCTTTAGCTCTTCTTCCTGAAAGACCTGCTCTGGTATGGGATGCCGAAAGCTGCTCTCAGTTGCTATTTAAAAAATTAATCACATGAACAATGCGTGAATCTTTTCCTGTTCTCCTCTCAAGTATGAGATTTCTCCCCAAATTTACATCACTGTTTAAAAAGTCGGAGATTGCAGTCCAGCTGGAGCGTGATAGCATTCGACATGGGAGCCTCCTGGCTTTCCAGCTGAATGCATAGCTCTGGCTTTTGGCACTGTGAAACCCTGACATCTCGCACATTAAAATCATAACAGCATTATGTAAGGAGAAGTTATTTTAGGTCACTTGTGGTGCCTCCTAAAACTCAGCTCCAGCAACCTCGCGAGCTGAACGTGCAGGCTTGTACAGCCCTAGCTGTGGGTGATGTCCAAGCATGGTGCTGCTTCCTGCTCTTCCCTTTGTCCCCAGCTCAGCTCCAGTCCTGGGCTGTGCCCCTGGGGGACAGGGTGGGCTGGGGACAAGAGGAGGGTTCTGACTTAGTGGGGCCGGGTGGGGATGTGGCTTGTGGGGGGCTCCAAGGCCAGCAAAGAATGTTGGCACCACAGTGTGTGGGTAAGGTGGGCATCTCTGTGGCACTGGCCTTGCTGCTCTTTGCTGAGGGATGGAAAAGCTATGGCAACCGCTGCTGGCAGCCAATGACTGCCATCATTTTTATTCTGCCTTTTTTCCTAGCAGGTTGTTTGTGAAGTAACCAGCAGCCAGGGGGCCTGGGGAGCGGGGAAAACATCTGCCAGGGGGAGCAGACGGGCACCTTAAACTCAGGGCTGGGTGTTTTATTTAAGCGAAATATCGGGGTCATTTTGTCTCTAAATAAATGCAAAAGCATGAAATTTCTGATTCGTCTGTTGAAGTTCCTTTTGTTAACACACTGTTACGTTAAGCATCCATTTTGAACAGTTTGGCACCTTGCCTCTAGGATAGCAGAATGCAGTTGCTCCTTCTGAACTCCGTTCAGTGCACTATTTTTCAACCTTTGCCTCTCTGGCTTCAGCACCATGCATAGCAATGGTGGTCCTTGCAAATGCCTCATGGTGCCAAATGAGCACGTGTAACAAATGCATGTTTGCCCTGTAATGGGCAGTGCTAGCTGCATGCAGGTAAACACATTAGCGAGCTGGAATGAGTGAAGGGAGGGCAGCAAGGCTGCTGTCAGAAGCTCCCGGGCTCTGCCATGGTGACTAAGGCGGCTTGATAGCTTCCTTATTGCCACCATCTGCCTGCTGCCGGCTGGGGCTTGCAGCACGGCAAGGTCCTGCTGCTTGCAGGCTGAGGGCAGGGAACTGGTAAACAACCGGGGACCGGGCTCTGAACAGCCCCGGTCACGGCCCTGTGATAACTCCCTCATTAGATTTGTTTAATTGCGTGAAAATAAATATAATTCCTGCCCTCTGTCCCCAGCTCAGCCCCAGTCCCGTGCCATGCTGCGCTCATCCCATGTCTTTCCAAGAGAGACAGCATTTCATTTCATTAAATTTTGTATTCTAAGTGCGTATATGAATTATTTACTCAATGCATGAGCCTCTTATGAAACACATTGTGGAAAAAAAGTCTTATATTGGTACCTATTCTTGGAATACTACTCTTTTGAAAATCCCACCAAAATTTCAAATGTTTGCTGGCAGTTTTATGGTGTCATATGATTTAAATCTTGATTTAAAACTTTTAGTTCAGTCATCCAAAAGGGAGCAGCATGTCAGCACAGAGTATTCGTTCTCCTTTGTTTGAAACTGTGGCTACAGCCCTCAACACCTCTTTCTCAATAAAGAGAAATGTAAATCAAAAATAGTTGTCATGTCGCCAACGTCTTGTCCTAGCAATATCCCAGCATACTAAATCATAAAAGGAAGAAACGTAGTTCATATCTCCTGTCATATGAGAAATATATTTTTAAGTATATCTCTGCTCTGTTTGTGTCTTTTGATGTTCATGAATTTACGCTTTGTTCTGCTGAAGACAACTTCACCTGATAAACTTCCCATTGAGGTAATGAGGGACTGGGAAGTCAAGCTCCATTCTCACCACTGCACCTGACTTAGGAATAACTTGTAGGAAATGAAATACGATGCACATATGCTAATCTCTTGCAGAGGCTGTCTGACATCTTTGTTTAGTAAGGATTAAACTCCCCCAAAGAGGCTCAGAGGATGCAGGAATTCTCTGGCAGTTGATCTTTTTGTGTTTTTAACATAGAATATTTTTAGCTTGAGATACAAAAATACGTAGTTCTTTATCCAAAGAGACTGTTGTTTCCATTTATTATAAAACCTTGGATGGGAAACAAGATGTTAGACCTATTATAATGCAACCCAGCAATTAACATATGTTGGCCTGCCTCTGCCAAGGCTGCCGTGTGAGTAATGCAGGTTGCACAAGCGGAGGAGTCAGGTTGTTTGTCAGTGACGAGCCATCCATACATGCATGAGTGATCAGATTGCACAGCCATCAGCTGAGGATAGGATGTGAATCTGTGTTTGAATCTAAAAGCAATTATAGTTTAAATTTCCAAACTCAACGCAGCCGAGAGGACGACTTCGATTTCTTTTTTTTCCTGTTGCCAGTAAATATATATTTATATTTATATAGTGCAATATTAAGAAAATTGAGGTAATAATCAGTGCAAGCTTCCAAGTTGGTGAGTGGGTTGTTTTGTTTTGTTTTGTTTTGTTTGTTTGTTTGTTTGTTTGTTTGTTTTTAATTCTCCAATGACTGATTGACCAGAATGAGGAATGTCAGGGATGTGCTCAGCAGTGGGAGCCCCCTGTCCCTCCTTACAGAGATTCCTAGGTGCTGCACATGAGTACCAGCGACTGAGACCCCGCTTCTCCCTTCAGAGGGGCCTTATGCTGCTGAGGGGTTGTGTGGCTTGGTTCAACTGGGAATGTTTTCTCCATGCTGAAGGCCAGTGTAGAGGCCTTAGATGGAATGCACATTTCTCATGTAAAGTGCAGAGTATTTTCTGTGGATTTGCACTTTTTGCAGGTACACATAGGAAGAAGGAAAGAAAAAGAGCAGAAGCTTAAGTTAAAAGTTTGTATGCGTATAAAGTTAAATTACAGGGGAATCCACCTTTTGCTTGTTTTCTACTAGCAGAGAGTACATTACTAATTAAGAACTATTAAGTGTTACAGAAAGACAAAAGGTAATCTGTGGATTTAAATTAACAAAATGCATCCTCAGAAGAGTTTGAAGGTCGAATATGCTTGAACTCTAAAATGCACTCCAATTAGTGCTCTATTTAGAAGCAGATTTTGTTCCTTAACCTGAGAGCAGATTGCTGCACGCCAGCTAAGGGCTCGCTGTGGCTTACAGCTGTGGTTGGTCGCTGTGTGCTGCTCTCAGTGTGACCCAATCATCTTGGCTGGGGGGGACAGGAACATGGAGAGAGAATAGCAGTTGGCAACTGCATGCATTGTATGTAGGTGTTTACGTCTGGTTCCTGGGTACCTTACCATGGCAGAGTGCAGTGCGTCACTACTTTTCTCTTTTAGAGGGCTACGTGCTCAATTTGTAGCTTTGACACTGTCTGTTAAGCTATAAATAAAGCTTGACTATGACAGTGATGGCCTTCAGGCTACCTTCTGACTGTAAATTCACAATTGTTGCTTTTGCTTTGAGCCTCATTTTCAAGCTGTGTAGCCTGGATGGTGTTGAAGAAAAGAACTCAGAGTAGAGAACTGTGGGCTTTAGCGCTCGGAGTACCGATCAGCCTAAGTTAAGATTGCCTGCCTTAAAATACTTGGACAACAGAAGCCAAGTCCATAGAGTCATTTAGAACAGCAATAGACTTGCCTTTTGCAAGGGCTGGCTTTGGGGACTTGTTTGGGTTTTGTATTTTCTAGTTTCATCCACAGTCACAAGCTCTAGAAACTCATTAAATAGAGATGCTGTTACTATCAGCTGACTGCAGGAGCTGGGTCTCCAGTGCATGCATGAAAACACCAGCAGACCCAGCTCCAGGGCTGCTGCCTTTCCTTTCAGTGATGTGCTGTGTGGGTCTGGGAGCAGCCCTGTTATGCCCACAGGCTGCTGCAGTTGCTGGCTATGCCCAGGGCGCTGCACACCTTTTTCAACCAAGCATGTACCAAGAGCTTTTACAAATGGAATGGCTCGGTGTTGTGCTTGCTTCTCCACTCCAAAGTCATCAGTCCAGAACAGGCAGATGCAGCAGATTTTTTGGAGGTGTTGAAAAAAGAGGAAAAAAGACTGGCTGGGAAAAATACACGGTAAAGAAAATGTAGCTGGATTTACCTCTTTTGTGATATTTTGGCTATAAACGCTGAAATTGCTGAACCTGTATTAATATATTATTCGTTCTGCTTTTAAAAACTTGTCAGAAGGCTTTGATCTGAGGGTGCTGTTGTTAACTACACCTATGACCCAGCAGCTGTATCTAGGACTACTGGACTCTCTATCCTTTGAAGGCAATTCTGAGTAAACAGTTTTGCCTGCCATAATTTTGGTTGGTCAAGTCTATGCTAATTGATGCACTTTGTGCTGTTGTTCTGACTCTTAAGTAGCACCTGTGAGGAGGTTTCATTAAAGCTGCAACTCTAGGTGCTCACTAAATATCTTTGGTACCTCACCTGTGATGGTGGTAGAGCTGCTGGTAAGAATGACAGCTGCAGGCAATAAATGAGGACAGTAATAGAAGGCTCAGTGCTGGGTAGAGCACCATAAATCACGAGGCAAGAGCAGCGAGAGTACTGACAAATCGGTGAGCGGCTGCAAACAGCACTTTCCAGGTAAGAATTATTGAGCTTGCTCCTGATAAGTGCTCTGAGCCTGCTTCTTCCTTCTTTGTGTGTGATGGCTCCAGTGCCTGGGCACCTGGGAGTCTGGCCTGGAGGTGGTGTGGGTTCAGCTTTGTGCTATCACCACAGCATGCACTGGGCCTTCATTTTCATCCCAGGCACGTTCAAGTGGGAGTTTCCCCCTCCTGGGAGGAAAACCCTAATGCTTTTTGCAGATGACAAGTTGTTTTATTTTGTTTCCTTGGAGACTCTGAAGCAGCATTTCAGAAAGGTGAAGAGAAGGGGTTGGATTTGGCTGACTTAAAACCAGCTTGCTTTGTTAGCCTTTGCCTGGAGGGGTGTGAGGAGCCTGCATGGTAGAAAACAATCCTACTCTTCTATCATTAGAGAAATGAGAAGTATTTTAATGAAATAATGATAGGAAACAGATGGTGATGGGCTGGCAACTGAACTGTTTTTGTACACTAAAAAGTGTCAGAGGCATCTCAGTGTAATTATAGCTAACAGTGTCCTGTGATGTAGTGCTGGGGGTGGGTGGAGACTGAGGCTCTCTGGGGTTGCTGCACCTGGAGCTGAGCACTTCTGAAATGCAGCATAGTGTAAATAGGAGCCCCTGTGAGCAGTGCTGCTGGAGGTGTGCTGGATGAGGTGTGCTGCTGACAGAGTTGTGTCTGAGCATCTGCGAGAGCTTGGATGGAGCTTGCTGCTCTGCTGTATCATGATTATGGTGTAACATGTACCATAACAGCTGTCTTCTTCTGGTGCTGTAAGCTATGTACTGTAAGCATACACATAAAACATTCCAAAGATGGTGCTTTAAACAACGTCATTTATGTATGGGGTTATCATGGATCTACCTGAAGTTGCAAGTCCCTGTTTGAACGCATGTACGTCTATAACCCCCCCCACGCTGCCCCAGGAACAGCCAATGTTAGGCTGTGTGTCTGTGATCAGCTGGTTTTGTTTTGAAAGCATCTTTCCTGCCTTGATGTTTACTCCGTTAAGGTCTGTGGTTGTGTGATTCATGGTCAGGGGAACAGGTCACTGATGGGATAAAGGGTTTTGTTTTTTATAAGAAAGTGCTTTTAGTCATTGTCTTCTTTTCCTCTCATTAGGATTCATTTAGAGCTGGTTTAGCTGCCACTGATATAGCTGACTGCAGGGCCAGTCCCTGTACTGGTACCAGGCTGTGCTGGGAAAACAGGAGGCAGGAGCCTCTTTCCAGCTTCACTTGATATAGTACTGCAGTTGTTAAAGGGTACCGTTTACCTGGCTGCAGGGATTGTGATTTAACCCAGCAAGCAGCTAAGCACTGCGTAGCCCTTCTTTTGCTTCCCATCTCCTAGTGGGATCGTGGGGAGAACTGGGGAGAAAAAAAAAAAAAGTAAATCAGCAGCAACTAAAACATTGGTGCTTTATTGATGCTGTTTTTCTCCTAAAGCCAGAACATAGCATCATATGAGACATTCTGAAAATCAACTCCATCCCAGCTGAAACCAGGTTGGGTGGCATAGTGATGTCCAGCAGATAAGCCAGAGAGCACACACTTGTGTCAGCTCTGCAGCCAGCTGCACAGAGCTTCAGCTGGGTTGTCCCACTGTGGCTATATTGTTTGTCTTGTGGAAGTGGGTGACAAGTGGCATGTCTTAAAGGAGGCACAGGGCTGTGCTGCTGGAGCAGTGTTGGTGGCAAGCTAAAAAGCTGGCTTGAGAACAGGGCAGCATTTTTTCACCAAGTTTTTCTTGGTTGTTTCTCCTGGTCAGGAGTAAACTATGTTGTTAATGTTGTGGAAGCGGTATCCTGATGCCCGGTACTAATATGCCATGCTGTGAGGAAGGTCGTTGTTTCCATCCCCCCTGCTGCAGTGTGGCCTTGTCGGGACTGCCTCATCCTCCCGGCTCCCTGCTGTTGTCGTTTGCACCATTACGTTGTGTTACCATCATTGTTTGTGCAGGTGCTTGATGAATCACTGGGGTGAGCCCATTGAGAAAACAAAAACTGTCCTGTGCTCCTGTGTAAGTTCTCTTGGCCATTGTGGCTGCCAGTATGGGCTGTGGTGTGAACATGGTTGCGGTGGCTTGACTGCACGGAGTTGGGAGTGAGGGCTCCCAAATCAAGAAGTCGGATGGATCCATGCAATTAGCGGAGCATAATGAACCCAACTCTTAAACAGATTGAATTGAGTGGTTAAAACCACAGTGTTTTGATTTGCATAAATTTATTTTCCTGCTGATTCTGGAGCACCTGTAGCTGGGGGCAGGCAGAGTCGCACTAAATAGAAAGAGTTTATGTGCAACCCCCCCCTAGGTTAACACGGCTGCAGGAACTAGTTACCTAAAACCAGGGATACAGTAAACAAAGAGGGTAGGTCTGTAGGACTGTGCCTGTGCAGGCTGCAGACTATTTCTTGGCCAAGGAGCTTTGTATACTTACTGGCCAAACCCTCGATCGAGTCTGTGACCTGAGGGGGTGCAAAGCTCCCCAGATGTGGCAGGTACAGCCACAGTATGGCATCACAGGGTGAACAGTGAGGCCTGAGCCTGCAGCCCTTGCAGGGGAATGGGGCTCCCTATTGCACAGATGAAGGTTCCCACTGGCACTTGCCCCTCCTGGGGTGACCTGGGGCAGGTTGGGTGGGCAGCTGGTTTCTGGGGCTGTGTTGGTGGCTGCTGGCAGCAGCTCCTGCTGGAGCTGGAGCCTGTGGGAGGGCCGTGCAGGAGCCATGCCTTTCCCACAGTGTGCAGTGATTGGAGCTCCCGTGCACTGCCGTTGTACAGATAACCCTTGTCATTAAGCCACATGGCTTGATTAAATGCCAGTTGCAATTGTAAATTGTTATTCCTTAAGTTCCCAAAGGAACATGGCGTACTATATTTCGTGCTGCCTGCTTTTACTGTTGTTTTGTAGCTCGGTGTGGGGTTTCAGCTTGCAGGCCAGTTTGCAAGTGGCCCCGTTGCTCTGGTAATTGCAGTTTGCTGCTCTGATTGTGGGTGTGTGTGTGTGTGTGTTGTCTGTGGGATGCTTCATTGACCTGGGGGAAGAATCAAGCAAGAATCTTAAATTGGTCAATGCTTGCATGCATTTAGCTGGGGACACTTGCAGCCATCTCACTAAGTGTTCCTCTGGCATGCTGCTAATGCCCGAAGTTAGTGGGTACACGTGTGCAGGGGCTGTGCAGTGTCCCTGTGTGGTAAGCGGGTTCAGTGTTGACTGCTCTTTGGGTGCAGTACAGCATAAAGGGCTTGATAAAGAAAAATGTGCTCAGATCAGAATGCAGCTGGTAGCTTTGTATGCAGGTGTCCTGTACAGCTGACTTTATTACAAAATAGCTTTTAAAAATGCCTTTTTAATTTTTTTAAATGAAGTCCAAATGATTCCAAAACTGAAATTATCCACTCAAAACCCAGTTGTGTGTATCTTCGTATCTTACCTTCATTTTTCTTCAGGGTTTTATTTAGATTAAAAAAAAAAAGTTCTAAAATGCATATTTTTATCAAGTGACTGATAATGCGTGAAACAAGCCTCTATTCTATAAAGTGCAATGCATGAAATTCCTGAAAATTTGACTTTTTCCACTAATATGATGCAAGGCATCCAGAAATCCCCAAATGATTTGAAGTTTTTCAAGTTCATTTCACGTTTATAGAGCACTTGGTCTAGTGAGAGGTGTCTCTGTCTATAGCAGGGGGCTGGAACTAGATGATCTTGAAAATCCCTTCCAACTCAAACTGTTCTGTGATTCCGTGACTTCTAAAAAATAAAGGATATAGACTCATTTTGCAGGGGCCTTCCTTTCTATTTTCATAATTGGTAGTTCTCATTATATCCTGAAAAAATCACCTGCAGAAATCATTCTAAATGTCTGTGTATTAAGGGTAACATAGTATGAGCTTCTTCCATTAATACTCGTGGTGATATTTTGTGACTGTACGTGTATTAACTTTAGGGAAATTGCGCTTAAAAACCTTCTTGTTTATATGTTAAACTCTCACAGTGTATACAGACTGACTTCAATAATACAGCCATTTGGTTTTCCTTTTACTGCTTTCTCCGGGGAGTTTGTATCTGTTCATGGAGTATGAGGAAAACCAGGCTGGAATTTGCAGGGATGTAGCTTTCTGATGGCTGTGGGATTTCTGCAGATTCCAGAAATTAATGATGAGACTTCAGTGCATTACAAGTTAATAAAAACTTACAGCAGACGTTATTTGTATCGAAGCACAAAATAAATATTGAATTTTCTTTTTAAGAGAAAATTGCTTGGGGGATTCTGACAGTTAGTGAATCACTCTGCCAGGCTTTGTGGTTTTAAAGCCAGAATGCTTACGCTTGAGAGCGTTTTTTCTGTCCTATTTCGCTATCAAAGGCTCTACACATGAACAGAGGAAGCTGGCAGATGAGCTGGCCTATGGGAGGAAATAGTTAAAGCAGCTGAGCACCAGCACTATCAACTGCGTAAACAAACCTGTAAAAGTAACTTTCATGTTAACAATGATAACTCACCATTTTTAAATGTTTCTTCTGCCTGGTGAAGAAGCTAGGAAGTCTGATGCTAAAACTGACCAAGCTGTACTTCTGACTGCGGGATGCTGTTGGGCAGTTGTTAGTTTGGCTGCTCTGTGCATGTCACTGGGGCAACACGGCCCTGTGGCATTGCTTGCTTGCAGTGTTGTGTGGTATCCTGCCCCGCTCTGGGGACATGGAAAGCACTGCGGCTGCTCGTGCTCCTGAAACTTTTTGTATCTTCCAAGCTCTTAATCATTGTGAATAAAATAATCATCATGAATAAAATTTAGATTAGACTATTAAAGATTTAAGTGTTTTTAATCCTGGAACTCATTCTGTCTGTAGAGTTCAAGGGTTTATTCATGTGCAGCACCGTGGAAATCACCACTGAAGGCACATGAGCTGGCTCATGGCTGACTCCTACCTAAGCTTTTTGTAGGAAAAGATTAAAATGGATTTACCACATCTACTAAGTAGCCTGCTCAAATTCATTTGGGTGAGGTTTCAAAATGTGTACAGTTGTTAAAGTTTCAGTCTAGTTCCTTGACAATGTATTTGCAGAATGCTAACCACTTAAAAGCAGCTTGGGGTTTTAGATTTCCACGTTGCGCATCCTCTGTTTGCAAGCCAGGCAATGAAGGATAGGGCTCATGCATGAAACTGACAGAGCAGCTCCCTTCCCTGACCCCAACCGCTTGAGAATCAGGTGATGCAGCGAGCACAAGAGAAGAAAATCAGAGTCACAGTCCTGTAGATATTTATGTACATAGTGAAGGTTAGACATAAATCAGCTATATTCAAATAACCATTTTTTGTTGCACGGAAAGCTAAGAATGTGTGCAAATATTTGCAGCTGGGAACCTAATTCAGATTTCGCAAGTATCTGAAGTACTTTGAAAATTATGGTGTTTTAACCTAATATTTTATTATATGCAGAAGCCTATGCTGCAACAAGATGCATTCAGAGGACGCAGACCCTGCTGCATGGGTAGTCTCTCCAAGCATCAGCAGGCTGGGTAACTGTGGGCTTGCAACTAGCACAGCTCCCTTAGTTTGCTTCTGGAGTGCCCTCAGCAAGAGCTTGGTGTTGGGTTGGAGGGCGGGAGGCTTGATGCTGGGTTGCTGAACTTGTGATGGCAGTTGTCTGATTCAACTAATTCTTCTCCATCACATTTCTCAAGCAACTTTGAACAGATTGCTCGGTCTCAGGCTACCTGCCTGTCCCAGTTGTAAAATGGAGTTAAATATGCGGTATTTCTTCCAGCTTTGCCTTGTCTTCCCCTATTGTTTTTTCTTTTTGTGCAGAAGCTAGTTTTCAAAGTGCTTTTGTAAGATGAGTAAATTGAGAGTTTGCTAAATGTGCAGGTGTTTGGCTACCCGGAAATGTGAAGGATTGGGTTTCTGTAGGGTTTCACAAGTTTGTGTCAGTCCAATCAAGAGCTGTGCTTTATTTATTTATCACTTATTAGCTCTTGGTATGAAGGAAGCAGTATTATCCTGGCAACCTGCAGTCATTTGTGCTCTCTGTGTGTTTTGTGTGTACAGACTTACTTTTCAGTAGTGAGCAGCTGCAGGCATGTGCAAGCCAGCCCTGTGTCGACGTAGCACCGGTTCCAGCTCTCGCCCACCCGCCCACTTTCCTTCCTTCCTTCCGCGGAGAACTGGCAACCAGACAGCCTCAGCGCCTGTGCTGCGCAGGCTATGGCCTGCTGGGGGGATGGATGGGGGAGAGCATTTGGGTGCCAGATCAGTGTCTCATTAGGCTTTTCTTAGCGTATTTTACAAGTCTGCGGACAAACAGTAGTTAAGACTTGGATGGAGAAAAATTTATACGCTCCCTGTAGGAAAGGGAGATGGAGCTGGGTCTGGGCGCTGCTGCTGCTCCCGGGCTTGTACCACACGGATGCTTGGGGCTGTGTAGTATGCCCTGAGGAGCTGGAGGGTGGGGGAGGAGGAATGCTCTGCCCAAGACAAGTTTTGAAACCCCAGCTGAAGTAATTCATTGCTTCCTTCTTGGAGATGAGGTTTAATAGCACGGAGTACAGAATATTAGATTGTGTGTGTGGTGCAAATGTGAAATCAGACTGAATTTATTCAGAATTGTTCTAATGAATGGTGATTTTGCGAGGTCATACGGTGAGTCAGCTGACTTTAATGATGTTTTTAAGCAAGGGTTAGAGAAAGTATTCAGTTCGTATTTCCTTGTTGCTGTTGCTGTGTTTTTACTGTATTAGGGTCTTAATGGTTATGTTTTCCTTTCTTAATCACAAATAAGATGACTTTGGCAGTCAGTGACCCTCCCGTAGTCTCTGGTGTGACTGTGGTGTGGAGATCACTCCTAGCCCTGCAAAGAGGCAGCAAGTGGGGCAATGTGAAGGGATCCCCATCCAGCAGGAACAGGGCACTGTTTTGGAGAGCCTGGTATTGTGGGTGTGGGTACAAGCAGCTCCCTGCTTGGGCACTTCTTACTGTACAACTGGAAGATGAGTGGCCTTGCTTTAGTGGGGGAACGCTGGCCACGGCACATGGGTTCAAGTGAGCAGGTGGCTGCTTTGGGTGCCTTTCAGAAAACAAGTGGTTAAACGTGGGCCTGCGTCTTCCACATACGGAAATGCTGTAAATAAGAAGCACCAAAGCTGCCTGACCCGCATTGTGCTTGCTGGCCAAAGAAATACTCGGCATGTTTGGACTGCCTGTACTTGGCGCCGTGCTCTGCCTGTGCTCTGCAGCTGCTGTGCCATTGCAGACTTGAATAAAACTGCCACGCGCGGCTTGTAGGTGTAGCTTTATTTTATTATTATTTTTTTTAATTTGTGAAGAAAGGGGGGAAATCATAATTTTTTACATCTGGGATTAGCATGCGAAGAGATGCTGTGTGTGTGAATTCCAGCAGTAGTCGGTAAACAGGTGCCTTGGAAAGGGTGCCTGACTGTGGAGCTTGTGGAGTACTGAAATGGCTTAGTCTGTTTTTCTTCTGTGTGAATGGTGAGGGGTATGTGGGTAGGTGGAAGGTATCTTTGTGAGGGTTGGTGGGTCCTGCTGTTTGCTGCGAGGCTGTGCGAGCAGTGTTCTTGTTTGTGTTGGTCTGCTTTTAGCCTGTCACAGTAAATCTACTTCACTTGTCACTTTGTAAATCATTATATAGGATTAGGCCTTTTACCAGCTTTTAAGAATTCTGCCACCATTGTAAGAACTTCCCCCTGCCTGGCTCAGTTGAGCAATGTTCCTCCTTGCAAAAGCAGTGCTGTGTGTGAGGAGGAGGAAACGCTCCCTGGAAGGCAACCGACATTTTCAAAAGTGCCATTCCACAAAGGACGCTTTGAACTGTGCTAAACCTTTAAAAGTTGAATAATATTTTGAATGTTACTGTTCGAATGTTTTCCTATTGTCATGGGAGACTTGGATCAAGTCCCAGGGCTGTGGTTAACTCTGCCTCCGCTCTTATCCCTTATTTACTACCGCTGAGGAGATGAACTTAAAGCTATTCCAGCTTTTTTTTTTTTTCCCACTGCTAAAATCAGTCTTAAAGTATTCTAAGACTTCTTAAAACAGAAAAAGATGAAAGATTGCTAATGTTCTGGTTGAGGGCTCGCAGTAAGGTGCTCCCTCCCACATAATGCCCAGGTTGACTTGTGCTGTATGGTGGCCAGCCAGGCATGGCGCGTCCCTAGGGAGCTTGGGAGTGTGAGTAGCGAAGGTGAGCCAGGCAAGTGTTGTTTATCCAGTCTTTAATGCTTCTGATTCTTCAGAGGTGTAGTTGTAAACTCTTCTATGTTTACCTGACAAATGGAACGTAAACCGTCTGTGAACTTTGAGGGTGGTGGTGATGGCCTAAAAGTTAGAAGGGGAGTGCTTGGCAGAGGGCACGGCTCAGTTTGTGGTGTTTTGGTAGACACAGGTGAGTCTATTTCCATCTCAGGGCCCACTGAAGGTGTAGCTGGAGGAGCAATTTCAGTGGGACAGGGTATTTTAGGAAACGCTGTCAATAAATAGTTTGATACTTAGGGACTTTGTGAGTACTCAGAAAGCAGATTATAATATAGTAACAAAATGTAGTGTCCTCCTATATGTGGATCAGATCAGGGCCTTCGTTATTAAGTATGTTTCCACCCCTTGCCTTGTGAGTTTATTTGGCAGAAGGAATGATTTATTTGACATAAGGTAATCCGCGTGTGGTTGTCATGACGGTATTTGAACTTCTGCTATGAAGACCCAGGGTTTAACGTTTCCATTGGTCAGTGAGGTCTCCAGGGTCTCATTTTTCCTTTTATATGTACTTCCTGTCCATTCCCAGGAGCCTAATTATTAATGTAATAGTATATAGTAATGGCTTATCAGACCAGATTATATTAGTGTAACTTGCTTTTACCGTACATCACTGTATGTTTAAAGTATTTGTAGATTTCAAGTGAAAGCTTGGTGTGTTTCTCTACTGAATAACTGTTCCTTTCCAGCTTCCTAAAGGACAGAAATCCTTTTCTGCCTAACAATGTTAAGTGTGTGCAATATACAAAACAGAAGTGGTTTTGTAGTTGCATTTTTTTGGCCCAGGTAAAAATGTAATAAATGAAGCATGAGGCAGAGGAAGGGGAAGAATCTAATCAGATGCTAAAGAGACTTCATGAATATTAAGTACTTTCCACTTAAGCAGTCTTTTTTATAATCTGAAACATTAATAGCAGTATGACTGCCTGCATCTACACCAGCTGTGTAAGGGAGATAAAAGTCCCAGTTTAACGTGATTTTTATCAGCTTGCTCATGCTGGTGTCTGACCTACAGAAGAAGTCAATTTGCATGTTGGAAAGCAGCTTTCTGACAAACAGGACTGGCTGTATGTGCAAATAAGTAGCCTAAGTGTCACTTGATTCTTGATCTAGGGAATAAAAGAGTAACTGCTGGTACATGAAATACTTCGGTTTTTGTTTCCTTCCCTCCCTCTCCAAAGTATTCATCCTCAGTGCCTGGAGTTGTGCTTAGTGATTCAAGAATAAACCTGCAAATGCATGTTGAATATTTTCTGGTAACTAATTATAGGAACTGTTTGTTCCCAAGTTAATGAATTCCCTATAAGAATTGCCTACGTTCAGCCTATTACATGTGTTGCAAAATAATGACTGCGATTTTTTTTTTTAAGGTGTATGCTATAAATGTAAGCTGTGCCAGTACTGCAAAAGCTTTACTTGTGTATGTTCTCTAAGCTGTCCGTGGATGTTTACATTTATACTCCTTTCCATCAGGAAGATGCTTGAAAAGATCTGCTTCCTTGAACCAGTTGCGTTTTCCTGCCTGGTTTGCTTGCTCTTTTGGATACCACAAAAGGGATTTCTAATGCGATGCCTTTAATTTCTGAAACGTGGTGCGAATATGGGTGAGAATTTAAGGAACATATTTAAGTGGATAAGTAGGTAGTATTTTTTTTCCCAAACCACTAACAACATCACAAACCAAACCTCCAGCTTTGGGTTTGTCTGTACTGTTTCCTGCTTAGAATGGCTGGTCTGCTCTGCCCCTTCCTCTGACATTTCTTCTCCTGTTCAGGAGCAGCTGAACTGCTGATCTGGTCGGCTGCTTGTATGAAGTGAACTGCAACTTGTTTCATTTGTTCTTTGCGTTGCAGGCTGTGATCTGTAAAGGGTCAGCTGCAGCTGAGCTGTCCCTCTGCACATGTTGGGTGAGCAGTTTGGAGTTAGACCCATGAACCCAACTTGTGGATCAACACACAGTGAAAACTGGGATCTGTTACAGTTGATACCATAATGTGGGTAATTAATCTGTCCAGAGACACTCACTCTTTGTTTGAGGAATGGGGTCTGGGTGTAGAATGCAGGCTAAGGCAACCTCAAGTATGTTCCTCAAAAACTAATGTATTGCACGCACCTAAAAATAGTGGACTGCAAGAAAATAAAAAGGAGCAGCATTTCCTGCAAGTTGTTTGTATAAGATTTGGTCTCTGTTACGCATCTGGAAGCAGCTTCTTGCTGTCTCAGTGCATTCACTAGTCAGGAGCTCTGTCTGCAATGCTTGTGATTAGAGATCTTGATGTGGAGTTAGCAAGGAGTTTCAGCTATAATACCGTCTCCCGTAGGATTAAAAAATAAATAAATCATATTGCTCAGTTTGAAAATCCTTTACTCAAATTAATTTCTTACAGAACTTGTAATGACTGTGTTGCTGTTGTCAATTTAAAAAAAGAAAAACACCAATGGAGTAAGTGGGAAAGGGTCTTACTCTGCAGTGGTTATTGCTTGTTCCGTCTGTATTACTCTTGTTTCTCTCACAGACCATGCTTGTTAAAATAAGCAAGTAAAACACTTAATTACAAATACTTGGAAATATTTTGTCTGCTCCTTTGGAAAAACTGAATAGATTAAAAAATAGAGAACTTTCTCTTCTGCTTTTTGAGGAGTTATGGAACTTTAAAATGCCTCTTCTTAAAATGATTGTAGCTTTTATTTGTTCTTTCTCGGTTCTTAGAAGCAACAGGAGTAATCCTATGTTGAGTTTCATTGTTAGGCTTACTGGAGGGGGAGGTGTGGGTTGTTTTTTTTGTTTGTTTTTTGTTTTTAAGAATAGGAACTGTGGAGACTTCAGGGAATGGATACTGAATATTTCAGGGTGATGCTTACCTGAATGGTATTTGAAATTTCAGTGTATTTCTATGCAAATTTGGTTACATACAAATCAAGCTTTAGTGGCTTTTTTTGTGACTTTGCATTTTTTGCATCCTTTTAGTGTCCGTGATAGCCACATTCTCCATTTTGTTTCCTTGTCAGTAAAGAAAGTCTTCTAGGATGAAAAGATTAGTGTAAACTGAGCTATTTGCTACACAAAAATGTGTTCTCATTCTTTATGGTACCTGGGGAAACAATTGCAGTCTACATGGCAATATAACCCAGTTACATACTCTCCCACACCCACGATTTTATCTAATGTCAACAGCAGGGATTTATAAGACTGCAGGAAAATGACTTTTCTGGGAGCTGAAGGCATCATGGGTCTCTTTGTAGCCTTCTTGGCCAAATTACTGAATATTAGTGGGACACTGTTTATCACACTGTAATGTGTAAGCCCTTGTAGTTACAGACCAGTAACTCATGGGTTACAGCGTGGTATCTGAGTGACTTGGATCTCTCCTGGAGGGAGAATGGAGCAGTGTGAAGCTGTGGTAACCATATTTTGCCTTAGCGTTTTGTGCATCAGCTGTGTAGTGTTTTTAGTTATTGCTAAATTTGTGGTAGGAAGCTGCCTGAAATGAAATGTGAGGAACTCTGTGTAATAATAAAATCAATTGGACTGTTTCCCCAGTAATTCTAGAGACTGATGCATCATTAATGTTGGTAATACAGTGGCTGTCAGATCACAAACTTCTCAATAAATGTGCAGCTGGCAGGCTTTGATGGAAATTGGAGGCAAGCAGAGAATGAGATTTAGAGCTTTGATATATGGGATGTCAGCCATGCGATGAAGTTTTTATCAATTTCTGTCACTTCTGTCTCTTATGCTTGCTACATATGTGGTCTTCCTTGCAGTTTCGGTTGGTGTCTGAAATAACTGCACCTTTCTAATGTTTAGTAATGGAGATAGTGGTTAAGAGAAGAGCCCAGGTCACATTTGAATGTGTTGCTTTGTTACGTAGCAACATTGCGTCAGAAATGTAATGCCATAATCAGCTCTTACATGTTTAGTGATTTATTGTTGGTAATAATATTTCTGACAGAAATGGAAAGCAGGGCTAGTCGTCAAGGAACTCGCGCTAACAGAAGGGCAAGGCAGTTGTTTTGTATCCTGATTAACAACCTGTACTGGAGAGGCATCAGGAAAACCAGTTGAGTGGCTTTTCCAGTCCTTCTGAATGTGTTTTTTCATGTTTGTTTTTTAAACTGCTTGGTAAATGAGGATTTCTCTGTATCTTTAGATTAACCATTTGAAAGACTTCCTAGTCATGGAGCAGCTGCTTGAAAAAATCAAACGAGTGCGTTGCAAATCCCTGTCAACGTTGGTTTAGTTCAGAATTACATAAACAGCTGGAAAGTGGCACAGATATCTGCAACATAAAGGAAAGACAAACAAGGTAGTTTGCTAAGAGTAAATACTGATAAGGAAGTTTGAATTTGAACACCCTCTGCTGCTGTTGTGTTGTGAGCAACACGAGCTCTCACCATGCACTGCACTGATTTACTCTTTAAGTAAATGTTTGGAGTTTTGCTCTTCACGCTCTTGTAATAAAATCAGTTCTCCAGAAGCACGAACCAAATCCTTGAGCATTGTATGGAATAAGTGACTCTGTGACTTTACATTTTTGGGTGTCTTTGGGCCAGAGCTGGCCTATGTTGATTCAGTGTAGTAACTCCTTTCAAGCAGTGGATGGCAAGTTTGTGAGTGTGCTTGGACCTGTGCCCTCTCCTGAGTTGTTGTTTGTTGCTGGTCTCTGCAAGTCCTGGTGAAAAAGCTTCTTGTTAGGATTTTGAGTAAATCTTGCAACTGTATGGAAGGTTAAATTAATGTTTGGGAACTTCTCCATGCATTCTGAAGCTTCTGTGGAAAAAGGATTTATTCCTGTACCATTTTTGAAAAACCTGAAGTAGCAGGGGCTCCTGTAAAAATCTCCTAAGGTAAATTGAGGGGTAAGATAATTTGCAACAAATAAACAGGAAAAATAATAGCATCCAGGCTCTCAGGATAAACTTTCAATTGCTTTCAAATCTCAGAGTAGTAAAAATGATTCTCAAAAATGAACAAGGTGAGCATGCAGATGCTTTATATATATTCTTCCAAATCATAACGATTTCTCCCTGCACTTGCGGCCATGCTTTTTTTTTTTTTTTCCAGGGAGGATCTAACTGGTACTTTTTTATGCTTGAAATCCCATGGAAATTATTAGTAATATAATCTTGCATAAAATATCTTACAGGAGTTTAGTTAAAAGAAATGCTGTTTAAAAAATGGATAGACTGATTCTCTGTGGGCAGACTCAGAGGGATTTTTTTTCTTCAGTATAACCTGTCTATTTTCAGTAGTCTGTAGTTAACTAATGCCTTATACGCAGTACTGGATTTGCTGCCGTTTTAGCTGCAGTGGTTCTTTTGAGCTGCCATCAACTGGCAGAAGTTCAAGCAAAAGTCTTTGGCCAGTTTTGCTCCTCTGGGATGGCTTGCGTCTGTACAAAAGCAGTTTTTAGTTCTGAACTCCTGCAGAGGCAAGGTAATAAGCCTGCTGGTTCACTGATGCCCAGCAGAACTTGGTGGTGTTGTTGTGTGAATATGGGTTGTGAATACTTAAGGCTGTTAGGGCATGCCAGCAGATCTGGGCAGGGTGAACAGATTTGATTATGAGCGCTGACAGGAATTGTTGCATCTGTGAACTGTGGATCAAATGCCTCATAAATCTCATAAGTCATCTGTCCCAGGAATTTGCATTCCATATCAATGCAACTATTCCTCAAAAGCATAGAAAGAAGAATTGTGGTTCATGGACCTAAATAAACAAATAAAAATCCTGCAAACAGCCAAGAAACTATATCCGGTTACTGGAAGAAGCAGTAATATTTGAATACTAAGACTATTTGCTTCTTATTTTTTAGTTCAAGTGTACAATAATCAAGCAAAAGATTTTTATTTTCATCCCTTCTGTAGTTTGGGATGAGTAATATGCAAAGGGAAGGACATTGGAAACAGTACTTCTCAAGATTTTAATTCCAGCTTTAACTAGTTTACTTGGTGTGTCTTCAGCTGCTTGTGAAGTCCTAAATCTATCTGCCCACTTCTCTTCTGCTCCCACTGTCCTTGAAGCCCTGGGATCAGCGGTGCAGTTAGAAAGAAAACTAGAGTGCAAGTCCAAACTTTACTTGTAAATACCTGCATTTGGTGATTTGCCAGTTGATTTTTAGACACAATTGCTGGTTTAAATGTAGGTGCATACACATACAGTGATTCTGATGTCATCTGCATATTTGACTTTCTTAAACTGACTTGATGTCAGAAGCTTTTTGATGTGGTTGTATTTTTGTCTTTCTCTCTCCTGCCTATCATTTTGTCTCTGCATTTCATCCCATGCAGAGAGTCTACATTTAACACTTTGCTTTTGTGAGTTTGGCTAAAGGTCTGGAAGCGCACATTGGGTATTCCATTGTATGTTCAATTGCTTAAATTGACTTCATTCTGAATTAGCCCTTTAGAAGAGCTGCTGTGAACTTTCACATAAGACTTTCTTGGAATTATTTGAGTTTTTTTTTTTTTTATTTTGATGTTTGAAGCCTGGCTTTCCTTTCATGGGTTAATCACGGTGTATAGGTAGACAGTACTCATTTTAGCAACGAAAACGCTTTGTATCTGGCACATAGTCTCATAGGCAGGTGAAATGATGAGAAGTAGCTAGTGATGTCAAGTAGAATAGATGATAAAATTATTAAATTATGTAGCATTGTCTAATCTTCTCACACAGCTTTGCTTGTTACAAGTGACAAACTAATACGCCATCAAACTTGACAGCTTTCTTAGTTTATTGTAGAAACTCGACACAAACCGTCATTCATGTGCCCTAGAAGTGATGTGTTTCAGATAACAGGAAATACATTCCTCTGGCACCTTGTAAAACTGAACAGTTGGCTGAGTGTTACGTGAAAGAAAGCATAGAGTCCAGTTCATAATAACAAAGCCAGGTTACACTGAATATGTGCACTTGTCTTCTTGCTTTCCTGTCATGGGAGTTGTTTGTGGAAACACTCTTGGAGAATTAACCACTTGGTTAGATGGTGTTCAGAAAATCGTAAGTGCAGTCTAGTGCACGTGCACTGACATAGACCATGTGAAGCTGTGCTTCAACATGCTGTGATTGTTTCAGGGGAGATGAAGTCTGTCAGCCACATCTGTGTCCTGTAACACTTCAGGACAGTTCTGGCAGTGGATGTTTTTGTGGGGTTCAAGGCCTGCAAGGGCAGAGCTGTGATAAGGAGCCCTAAATTCAACTCTTGTCTGTAATGGTTGTATCCAGATTTCAGTTTCTGAGGGTATGATGTGAAAGGAGGGCTGAATAGCATCCCTTTGAGGTAGGTCTAATGAGGAGTGATGCAGAGCATGTTTCTCTACTGCCTTGGCCCATGTTCCTTCATTCTGGTTACTTCTATCCACATTAATATACGTCTGGCTTCCTTCCTGAAAACACTGCACATGGTGCCAAGCCTTGTGGTGGTTTTGTAATGGGGCTGATGAACACGTGCCTGTTCAGCTGCCTTCCACTGCTTGCATCATGGAAGTAAACTTGTCTCCAAGAGGGAAGGTGGTTTGCTGTTATACTGACCCACTGCTACACTGAGATAATACTGATCAGTTGAGGTCTTCCTTACCTCTTCAAATGTATCTGTACTCAGACTAGAGAAAACCTGAAGCTGTTTTTATGTAGTTTCTGATGACAGAAGTTAGGATTATGTTATATAAATATAGAATTTTGCATCTCAGTGGTTTTCTTGACATGATTAATCTATATGTTGTAGCTGCCTCTCTGGTAGAGAATGCACTGAAGCCTGACTTGTTCCCATGGAGTGTTTTTTACACACACTTCTAACCTGCCTGCATAATTCTGTGAACTGCTACTCATTGTAAACCACATAGAAGAATAAAGCGCGTCTCCCTTCTGTTCTACGTTATGCAGTTCTCAGGTCAGCATCCAAGAAAAAACTGGTAGCATGCAGTTCCATAGTCAGAAGTATTTCTCTTTCTGAGGTTCAAAGCCAGCCTATACACAGAATTTTGAAAAGACTGGGAAAATGCAAGCCGAGGTTACGTTTTACGATTAATGGAGAGACAGCAAATAAAGTAATGTTCAATATGATCTCATTCTAAACTGTATTATATCAAGCTGAGTATTGCAGTTGACACGCTACAGGGTGGGAAGGGATGTCATCCAGAGGGACCTGGACAGGCTGGAGAGGTGTGCCCGTTCCAATCTCATGATGTTCAACAAGGCCAAGTGCAAGGGCCTGTATCTGGGCTGGGGAATCTCAAGCACAAATACTGGTTGGGCAGAGAGTGGATTGAGAGCAGCCATGAGGAGAGGGCCGCTCTCCTCAGGTTTGAACATCTCAGCTGTTGGAATATTCAACATGAGCTGGCAATATGTGCTTGCAGCCTAGAAGGCCAGCCTTATCCTAGTTTACATCAACAGAAGCATGACCAGCAGGTTGATGGAGGTGATTCTGCCCCTTTAACTCTGCTCTCATGAGACCCCAGCTGGAGTATTGTGCCCAGTTCTGGGACCCCTAGCTTAAAGAGGACATGAAGCTGTTGGAGCAGATCCAGAGGAGTGCCATAGAGATGTACGGAGAGCTAGAACATCTTCCCTACAAGGGGCAGGCTGAGAGAGCTAGGGTTCTTCAGCCTGGAGAAGGGAATGCTCTAGAGAGATCTTGTAGTGGCTTTCGAGTACCTGAATGGCGCCTACAGGAAAACTGGTGTCGAACTTCTTATAAGAGCAGGTAGTGACAGGATGAGGGGAAATGGCTCTAAACTGGTAGAGGATAGATATAGGCTAGATATTAGGAAGAAATTTTCTGTGTGGGTGGTGAGACACTGCAGGAGGTTGCCCTGAGAGGTTCTGGGTGTCCCCACTCTGGAGGCATTCAAGGCAAGGCTGGATGGGGCTTTGAGCAAGCCGGTCTAGAGGGAAGTGTCCTTGCCTATAGCATAGGGGTTGGAAGTAGATAATCTTAAAGGTCCATTCTAATCCAAACCATTCTACAATTCTGTCCCTTGAATAAACTTACTTTATTTTCGTCTGTTTGCTCTCTGATACGTTGTCACAAGATCATCTGGTATTTCAAATTTCTTGCTTCTAAACTATTCTGCTCATACTAAAATCTTGCCAAAAGTGCTGATCCAGATTAGCAAGAACATGATGCATCCACAAAGCATCTGACATGATAAAAATTAGCTTTAACACAGAGGACCAGGGCCATTAAGATTCAAAACTAATTAGAGACTGAATTAGCCCTGAATTACAACCAATTTTCATATCTTCTTCAGATGGAAAGACAAAGAAGTAGTAAAAAGCAGAGAGGTGAGGCTTTTAAAACTTCAGCCTTCTCCAGGAAGGAGAACTGCTGGAGTAAAATGAGATTGTCTTTGTCTTGTTTCCCTCTTCAAAATATATAGTCTAATTGTTGTTCTTGGAATTTAGCCTTAGCTTTCTCTGGGTGTTTCAGGAGTGAGAATCGCTGCTAAATGATCATTCTTGACAAAGTGATGATAACACTCAAGTATCTAAGCTGTATCATGCAGCTTCTTGGCACCCCACAGTTATGCTGTTGCCCTCCAGCCACTGAATGCTCCTGAATGCTGTATTTTAAAAAGTATAGGCATATGTTGTATTTTAGGTAAATTTTATAAGGAGTGCATTAAAAGTTTCAGTTACAGGCATTAAAAGATAAGTTGGGTGAACTGTTAGAATTTTTCTTTAATAAGGCTTACAATGGTATTAAATCAGGAAAACTTACTCAAGTTCTCTTAAAGCTGTTTAGAACCTATTAAACAGAAGGTTTGGTTTGCTTCCTGTGGAAGAAGCAGCTCCCAGCTTGCAGCCTTCCTGTTGGGTTGGAGGTGTTCAGTGTGTGTTGTTGCCTTTGATGCATCATCTCTGAGATGGATAAATCTTCTGTATTGGGATTGTCTGTGGGGATGTGTTCTATTCTTCAAAAACATGCATAAAATCAGCAGGGGCCATTGGTGAATGTTGGTGAGCAAGCTGTAGAAGATGTTAAAGCATCTTGCTTACTCCATAAACTAAATTTTTACTAACAGGGAGAGCGTATTTGAGTCTGTCTATGTAACTGCGGATTCAGCCAATTTTTAAGTCAGTTTGAGCTCAAGTTCAGTCAAGTTCACGTTAATTTTGTCCTTACTCAGAAAAGTGCTTACATTGACCATATGCTTAAGTACCATCAGCTGCTGTTAAACTCAAATCCTTCAGGTGTTCTATTGGTTTGCTTTTATCACAGTTTCTGTACCTCGTAGCAGGAGGATGGCATAGGAATGTCTTTTAGTGGCATGAGGATTTTACAAGCAGAACAGAATCTTGTGAGTATACAATGCAGTTATCTTTTGGTCTTAAGGGAAGCAAGGGAATTTGGTCCATCGCTTTGTTCTTCATGTAGTGACTCTGTTATTGGCAAAAAACACCAATTCAATATTGGAAGCGTAAAGAGCTCCATGGAAGTCTAACTCCTTTCTAAAGGTGTAGCTTCCTGTGGTCTTGTGTGTTAATTACCTTTGTAACCATTCTTAGAAGATCCAAAGATTTAAATTGTAGTTGTAAGCCTTTTTGAATCTGTTGCACTTCTTAAAAAAAACCTGTCTGCTAAGTGCTGTGTTTTCCTCTGATCAGTGCAAGTTCTGTGTGTTAGTAATAAATGATCATTTACTTGTTTTTTGGTCTTGGAACTGAAGTGTGAAAGGAGAAAGGAAACCAGAATATTAATTTCATTAGCATAGCCAAATGTGAGATTAAGGAGCAGAAAGCTAAGTGCAAGCAGCTGCTGACTCTGGCAAGGGGTACTTGGTGAATGCTTTCTTAATGATGTTAAAGTTAGAAAATATGTTGATGAGTATCTTGAGCAAGATTAATTTATATAACTTATTGTAACTTTCAAGAGGGCTTGATTTATATCTAATAAATATTGATGGCTTGTAACTGAGTTTGTTGTACAGATAAATGCCATCTGACTATTACAACAAGCTTGTTTTAACCTTCGGAGAACTTCTTAGGGAAACACACTGCAAAAACTCTCTTGTCAAAAAGTAACAAATCGAAGTCTCTTGGTCTGCTTAACTGTGTTTCTCGTGGTGAAAGAGGTTGACGGTTAATTACTTTTTAAAATATATAACTAACTGTATAACTCGTTAGCTATTGTTCTGTTGAGCAAAGGATTTCAGTGATTGCTTAATCCTGAAACAGTCTCTTAAATTCTCCCTGTGGCAGTAAGTGCTTCTGGATTCCTTATTTAGAGTCATTGGAAGTGCTTTGTGGTCCTTCTATTTGAAATAGCCAGTGGTTCTGGGGGCCACAGCCTGCTGGGCAAATGCGTGTTGTTCTTTAAGCACAGAAGCTCATCCTGGTGCTGCTTGAGCCCCAGAAGCTGTAACACAACATTCAGAGAATTTTCTGAGGAAGCTTGAAGTCTTCTTAAAGGCTGTCTGCTAATATGTGGCAGTGCTTTTCTGGAGTGTAGGCTAGGGACGGGCACTTGTGTTATGTGGTGCACGGGGACTATGCACAGGTGATACAAAAAGAGCTTTACCATGGTGCACCTTTGCTTCTTCAACGGGAAACAGCACTCCTGTTTCCTTTCCTCTTCTTCCTGACTTAGTTACAGCTGTTTAAAATCTGCTTCCTGGGAAATCTGAAAAGCAACAGAGGGGGTCCTGAATCGTGGCATGTATGAGAGTTGCATTCTGTCTGTGGATGTACAACACATGGGTGGGTTTGGTTCTGATGGAGCCATAAGTGTATGCTGTTTTACCAACACTGCAGAGATGCGTTCAGTGGGGAAGCATTGTAGGCAGGATGGTAGTGCCACGCTGCTGAGTGCTGCTGGAGCTGCTGTGCGCCATGGTGATTGCATCTCTGCTTAGTTCCAGTACTTCTCCAAAAGAAGGTTGCTGTCACTTGATAGATTGTGGAATAATGTGAATTAAGGGCTTTGTAAAATTATGACATGACCCGCTTTCGTTAATGGTAATTCATCTGTAATCACGATGAGACTTTTCAAAATGTATTTTCTGATTTGTGCATTAAAACTCGAGATTAGCATCTCCACCATGTTAATTAAAAGTGTGTGATTTCCCTTAAAGTCATGCATCTTTCTTGTCCTTTTAATGTGTGGTATAGGCAGAAAAGAGAGGCTCTGAAAACTATTGATCTGACGTAGCTAGCACTTTCAGTCTGGGTTTTACAGAAGTCATTGCCTAAAATGTGATCAGCTCCAGTACAGCAGGGATTTTGCTCATGCTCTGATGTGTAAATTTAAGTGCCTGTATAGGCAAGTGTCAACATAGTTTCCTTGCAAGTAAAGCAGAGCTTGTTTGCATCATCAGGTGTTAAACCAGATTTTAAATGAAGTGGTTTTGTTTCCCTCAGAAGGTTGTTGATTTCATTATTTGAAAGCAAATATTCAGATTAATAGTGGAAAAAATCCTAGCAATGCAGAGGGGTGGTATAGGCTCTGAGTACTTATTACTGAGCTTACATTTTCAAAACTACAGATTCCAAAATTAGTGTTTTAAGGTGACTAGTACTGTTAACTGCTGGCTGGTAAGCTTTGCTTGCATTTTTTTCATCTGTAGCTATGATTTTTTTTGCTTTCATATGGAGGTTATGCTTTTGCTTTAGCATTCCTGTAGTAAAAAGCTGATTGTGGTTGTGGCCTTGTTTTTATTTTGGCACATGTAAGGATGTTAGGATTGAAATAGCTTAGGATAAACGTTGAAAAGCTTATTTTATTTTACCTAAAGTGTGACTGAAAAATACGCTGTTGTATTTTGAACATAAGATGCACAGGAAGGACCTAGGACTTTTGTTCTTATTTAAAATTGCTCAAGTCTTTTCTGGTTTAACCAACCTAATGCTTCCAGTACCCGGTTAGGATCTTTAGATTGTTATAATTACGTAGAATAACAAAGCTCAAGTCCTTTTAAAGAAACCCAAGGCAATTTCCAGTGGTGTTTGTGGATGGACTAATTATTTTTCTATATTTGCAGTAATGCCTTTTAGCTCTTTTTTTTTAAACTTTGGCATCACTGTGAACCAAAACTTTTCTTGTGCAATACTTAATTGGTTCTAATTTGTTGGCTAGATAAAGGCACTTGGGAAATGGACAGCATAGCTCTGTTGTACGGAAGCTCCCCACGTGTGTTCCTTCTTTTGGCATATGGGGTGTTCTTCTGGAGTGTTGCTGAGTTTCAGCTCCTGACTGACTAAGGAAATAGTCCACATTGTATCTGATTTTGAAATAATAATAATTAAAAAATATATTTTTAAAAAAATTAAATAATTAAAAATAATAATAATGATTAAAAAAAGTAGGCTGGATAAAAGACCACTCTTATTGCCATGAAAACAATTTTAAAGGAGCAGATCCTTCTGAGAGGTACCAGTGCTTCCTCTACTTCCACAGCTGGAGTCATAACAGACACAGGCAGGTCGTGAGCCTCAACTGGTGGATTACTATACTGCTGTTAGCTGTTGAGGTGCTGGGAAGTGGTAGAAAGGGAAAAATGCTATAGGCTGTCACTTACTAGTTTAGTTCCTCTGGTAATCTCAATTTCCATTTATCTGAACAAAATCTAAATTGCAGTAAATTCCTCAATGTAATGATTTTAGGAACTGATGTGGGCGGTGCTGTGGAATGTGTGAAAATACGTGTGTGTGTTTTTATTTTTTGCTGGCGACTGAGACATCCACAAGTCCCACATACTGGAATGTGCATATACCCCAGATCACTATATCAGTAATGCAGTGATTAAACTGTTACACTTGTTTGCTTTTCATCACTGCTTGTGTACTCTGGTTTAGTCTTAGGACTGTGGATTTTTGTGTTTGAGTCTTTAAGAAACATCACAACATAAAGCTAAAACAAAAAGTAGCAGCCAGCTGATAGCATGCATCTTGTAGTGGTAACAGGAGTGAGATGCCAGCTGGTAGCAGTGGGTCTTGTCTGTACTTTGAATCATGTACTAAGGAAGGTTCATCAAAGGCATTGGGAGAAATGCTTTGATAAAAACAAGAGGCTGAGGACCTGAGTGTTTCATTTATTAAAAGTCAGAGGGAACTGTCAGCAAAACTTCTTCCAGTGCTATGTTAGCTCATGTTAGTGTCTTCATTTCAGTGTAGAAGCAGTACATCACCACGCACCAGGTTTGCGATGTCATGTTGGTTTTTAGAGTAATTTACAGTTCAATTTTCTGTTTGTCTTATTCATCAAAATGTATATTTGTTTAAACTCTGAGTGAAATGATGCCAGCGTTTGTCAGAAGGCTCTTGTCACAGTCAGGCACGTTCCTACAACTGCTTTTTGGCAATTTTAGTCTGAGTTCAGGTATCTGCACTGGTAGCTCGAAAGGCAACTTCAGTGTGCAAAGCCATACATACTTTTTTTTTTTTTTTTAATAATTTCTTGTAAATGCAATTTGACACAGCGCCAGTCATTATCTACTGCTCTTCAGCTCTAATCTGTGTGCAGCAGCTTGTTTGCTCTCTTCTCTTGAGGTTAAACTGGTACCCTGGGGGGAATGTCACCTCCTGAGAGCAGAAGACATCCCCAGAGCTGCATGGTGAAGCTGCTGGCAAGCAGAGGCTCACAGGCTGAGAGCAGGAGGCAGCAAGGCTAAGCGTGGGCATGGGGACTGAAATGGCTTCTTCCTACTCTGCTGATCTTGAAATGGCTAAGTTTGATTGTTTGGGGAGATACAAATGATAGAGAATGGGCTGTCATGCCATGGCTCCACACAGGGAAGCACAGAGGAGCGCATGGGGTCCAAAGTGCAGATGTGCTGCTGTTGGGTAGCCACAGCTGCACGTAGGGTGCAAACACAGCCTTGCCAGCACTCCTGAGCAGTGGACAGAGCTAGAGAGTGGGTATCTGTCTTCTGATGAACAATTGGCAGGGCTCGAGCATAACTCATTAGAGAAGCAGCAGAAGATTGGGAAAGAGTTGTTTCTGCCAGTTGAAATTGCTCTGGCCCCTGGAGACTTGGCAGTGTGATTCACTGTGATGAAATATTCAGGTTTTAATCACCATTGCCTCGTGCAAAAACTGTAACTTGGCCATTTCTGAGATATCAATTTTTTTTTTGTGCATGAACAAGTCTTTATGTATATGGAAGGTGTGTGTAAATAGGTACAGTGTGGCTACATGTTGAACTTCTAAGTGTGTGTATATATACTTCTCTCTCTCTCTCTTTCTCTCTCTCTATATATATATATACATACACGTGTACATATGTGTATTCATTTGCTTGCAGACATGTTTGTGGAAGAAGTGACCCATATGCTGGGCCTCATTTCTGCATGTTTTGCCCAGCAGGACATGGAGCTGCTCTCAGGATATGCTATCAGATGAGCTGTGGGTCATTGGAGAATATTAAATTTTGAGGCTTATATATCTATCTATATATATAGATATAGATAGATAGATATAGATATAGATAGATATAGATATAGATATAATTTTTTTTACAGTAACTTAATTTTATATCTAAATTATTCTGCTTAATTTCAAGTTCAAAATCTTCCTCTTTTTAGTGTGTCACACTCTAAAGCTGGTGCTTTAAGTTCATATTTGTACAGCTGTTCCTTACTGCCAGACCCACTAGTGCCCTCATAAAACACTCTTTCCTTCAATGGTTTTCTAGGAATCCCAAGCCCTTTTTGTTATTATTATTATTATTATTATTAGTTTTTAACAAGTCTGACTCTCTGGGCATCCCCCATGACTGTAGCCCTTCTGCACCCTGTAATGCCATGTGATTGCAGCCTGGGTTCTCTGCTGTGCCCTGACCCAGGCAGCACCTGATGGCATCAAGTCCTTGCTGAGCATGGGTTTGGTCTTCCTTCTTACAGCTTTGCCGAGAGTTGCTTAGTAATTGCCGTGGGCACTGGAGTAACCATGTATCAGACTAAAACTGTCGTAAAAGATCACATCTTTATGATTTTTGAAGAAAGGACTCATGACATTAACTTGCAGTTCTAATGCTGGGTCTTAATGGATGCCAGACGGCCTTGGGTCTGCTTGGTGGTCTGAAGGTTTGTGTGTTAATGACACCAGAGGAGATACTTGTGTGTGAGACATGGCCTTGATCTGAGGAAAAACCTTGCCTAAATTCCTCTTTTTTTTTTTTTTCCTTGATTGTTTCCTGTAGGACTCTAGAATACTTAGGTTAAGGTTTTACTAAGGCTTTGATACTCCACTTTCCCCAAATACATTGTTACAGCAACACGACTAGTTTTTCTTAAGAATCCCTGAGCTTACCCTGAAAGATAAGAATGGAAGGAAAGAGTAGAACTCCTGGTGCTATTAATGAAAAGCTATGTGTATGAGAGTGAGAGCAGCCTGAATTTTGCTCTCAAATGCATTACTGCATTTTCTAATCCCCATTGCCTGTCCCTGTGTTAAGGTCTGTTTTGCACAGCTCAAGAGAAGTAGGAAATAAGTGATATTAGACCTAAGCTGTTTGCTCATCTGCGTTTATTTTTCACATGAGGGACCTATTTAAATGGTATTTTGGTATTTGGAAAGAAGCATAGAGTCCATTTTAGATCCCAGGTAAAAATGGATTTTCCAAAGCGGTGGTGTCCAAGGTGTCTGCTTTGGACCGTAAAGCCTTGGTCAGGCTTGCTGCAGCTGGAAGGGCTCAAATGCTTTCTGTTTTTTCTTACAAGGTTTTGGCTTGTTGATTAGTATTGATTGCAGAAGGAATTGACCACTTGAGTAGATGCTGAATCAAATAATCCCTTCCACTGTTGCCTTTCAAATCCATTGCTATGGAACAAGCTGCTGAGAAGCTTTGCCATGTGTGCCTATGATGGGAAATTCTCTTGCAGCCCCACTGGTTAAATAAATAAAAATTTGCACCTTTTCTTTATCTCCAGGTACTATTGACAAGCAATACTTGTGCATAAATGTGGGGGTAATGGTTTGCAGTTACATCTAATATAACAATGACAGGAGGCCAGAAGCAGTAGCTTCTTGACATGTCTTAGTGATACAGACACAGTGAGATCTGGCCTTCTAAATCCTAACAGTACTTCTGCATAGGTGACCTTTCCCTTGTGTTTAAAAATTCTACCACTGATTCAACCCTTTTTACACATATCCCATAAAAATGGAGTTCCTGTAACTAGTGCAACTATTAATTTCGTATGCTGAAATGAGCTGAGATATTGGTGACACAATGAATTGTCCTTGTCCAACCTGCTTAAGACATGTGCAGTAGTGTGTGGAGCATGAGAGGTGCTTCAAGGTGCTGGCCAGGGAAGCAGGAAACAAGCAATTTTTACTGTGGAAATTACGCATGTGTTTTGATAGCAAAATTTAGAGGAAATGAAACAGTTTCATTTTGTATTAATTGGAGTTCCCAGATTATAAATTCCAGGTGAGGAAATTCTAAGAGGTTACTGCTGACGTATGGAATTGAAGATGAATCAGACGGGAGATGCAGGATCTGCTGCATAAGCCTTATTTTTACTGATTGTCCTCTGTGAAACCTGGGGAATTAAGCAATCCTTGCAGTGTGCTGTGGACTGACTGTGGCAGGATGGGTACCTGTAGATACCTCAGGTCTGACTGTGCTGCTGGTGGCTTCTTCTGGCCTTGGCCCTAAGTTCCCTCTTCATAGTACTGCGTTTTCTGCTACTGTTTGTAGAAAAACTTTAGAAGCTGTTCTGAAAATAGTGCTTTATTTGATAAATATAAGTGATCAGTTATTAAATACTTCTCATTTGACTTACTTCGATTATTTTAAATAGAATATTTAAATTCTTTAATTAGAGGATAAAACAATTTATGTGGCACATAGAGGCTTTTCCTCACAGTTTTGAAGTTAGTGGAGGGGAAAAAAAAAGAAGGAATACCATTCGTCTTTATTTGCATCATGTTGTGGCAGGAGTCCTCATAGTACAGTTGTACTTCTATGCAGGAGGTGGTCCTCGTAGATGTTTCTTTGAAGGCAGTCATTTTGCTTTCTGCTTTGGTTTCTGATTAGATTCCAGAGACTGAGCTTCTTGTAACTAGAAATCAGCTCTTGGATGAAATTCCAGAAGAAAAGTATTAAGAGCTTCGGGGCAAGCAAATGTGGCAGGGGTGGGAAAGATAGCAATAAGAATATAAATATATGTACATGCATGTGCATGTGGGCTATGGCTCACTCACTGTTCCTCTTCTCTGGGAGACCAATGCTCCAAGTGCCAGCCATGGACTACTGACTTACAGAAGCCTATCTCAAAGGGAAAGAAAAAAAAGCATCAAAACTGGGGAACAGAACAAGAGAATTCCTGAAGATAAAGGAAATAAAGAAAAAATTGGTATTAGTTAAAATTAGTGAAAATATTGGTAGGTTGTTACTACAAAATAATATGAAGCATCAATCTAATAAATGGACGGATATCTGCAGTATGGAAGAGTGTCTGAGGCACTTGAAGCAGAACTGTTTGTCTTGTGCTGATTTTTGCAAGCCTAGAGATAACTTGTCAGTTTTATGCAGCTCTCTATACTGCAGATCCAGTGCATGGAAATCATAGTGCCGCTGCACAAGTCTTTACTAGCAGTTGATATAATTGCCAAATGATCTTTCCACATTGATAATGAATTTTCTGTTCTACATGTAGCTTTCCCTGAGGTAGTGTGAAACTGGAACACCGAAATGATTTATGAAATGGAAACCTGTTTGAGAGCTCATACTAGTGGTCATTTGACAGTTGTTTGACTTTGTTATTTTAAGTGTTTTATCATGGTATCAGTTCCTAAAAATAACAATGGAGTGAGTGTGTGTGCACAGATACTGCCTCAGCAGACTCAGACATCCAATACGCAAAGGTCCTGTCTCAGAAGTTCATGTGTGGCAAAGAATTGAGCGTTCTGCGAGGATCTGTGGTAATCCCATCAGCCATGCAATGCTGCACTAAAAGATGCATTTCTTCTCTTACAAACGGTAATGAGAATTTGCAAGCTGTAACTGTTCAGAGCTGCTTTCCATTGGATGTGTCTGTGATTGTCCAGAAATCTGCATTTGGGGATGTGGGGAAGTTGGTTCGGCAGCCCTTGCTTTTGTGTTCTCACGTGAGCCTTACTGTTGGTGAAGAAGGGGGAATGGTATGGATGGTGGGCAATCCCACAGAGCCCCATAGCCAGGGATCCAACCTGGGATGTCCAGATTTAAAACTCCAGGTAACTTACTGAAGAGTTTGTCTTATAGACTGGACACAATGAAACAGTGGTTGTATCTTCTATAAATGTCTGGGGAGTTGAGATGTGGACTTCAGCAGTGCCAGGAAGTTGAGAAAGTACTTCAAAAAGAGGAAAAACAAACAACAAACAAAAAACTTAGCAAGAGGGGTGCGTTACAAGTAATCCATCTTTCTGCACAAAAGCAGCAAATTGCATCCATCTCATTATGCAGGGCAGTCCTTAGAGCTATCCCCAGAACCTCCTCAGACTGCAGATCCCTTCCCTTCCTTATGCTGGTGGCTGCCAGTGCTGGGCACAGGGTGAGTGGGATGCTGCCCTGGTGCTGACAGCCATGGGGAGGCCAGATCCCCCACCTGTTTCCTGGGGGCCATCCCCCATGGTCATGCATCTGCTTGAGTGGGCAGGGCCTGCTCCTGGTCTGATGTGGAAATGTGAAGCTGTTGGGTGCTATGTGGGTTGTGTGAGCAGCTACTCCTACAGGGCTGGGTGCAAATAAGGATTAATGTTACACTGGGATTGATTGGGAGTTACTTCATTTGTTGATGTATCAGAAAATCAATTCACTGATGTAGTAGCTCATGTGTTATTATTTTAATGCTGCTATTGCCTTCCTTGGGGCTCTGTATAATGAGGTAGGAACATATTCCTAAAGGAAACCTTTTACATGTAGATCTGCTCTAATGATGGTTGGAAGTAAATGCGGTTATATTTTGTAACAAAGCTGACTGTAAACAGGCAGACTTGATAGTGTTTTCAATTGACAGCAGCTTTCCTGGCTACTTTGGTATCAACATTTGGCATTATCTGGTTGCTCAGCTCGCTGCATTCTTGAATAAATTTCAGGAAAGGAAACCTCCAGAGGACTTGGATTTGGGAGCAGAAGATTCTTTCCATACTTCTTTTAATGACTTTTGTGCTTGTGCAGAGATGTTCCAAGAGACTTGTTGCCCTCCTGTTGATTAGAATCCTCTGGAAGCTCCCATGGATATCTTTGAGGGGGGATTGGGGTACCCCTTGGGCACCGTGTCTGCATCCTGCAGCACTACCACAGCTCATTGTAGTGGAGGCAAGTTCCTTTAAATCAGGTTAATTTGGGTTCCAGAAGCAGCCGTGCCTTTTGTGCAGCAGCTGCTTCAGTGTGGGTTGGGTAAGTCCTTGTGTGCTACACTCAGACATGATCATTCCCTCTTTGCTGCTTTTGAAACTAGTGAACTTCAATAAAGTTGGGGAGGATAAAAGCTGAGAGAGAGCACGTTTGTAAGACCAGCTCTCAGTCTGTCCCTAAAATGGACAAGAACAGGACTGCACTTCCCCACACATCCATCAGCATGTCACAGCCCGGTGAGGTGCCACCAACTGGCATTGGGCTCCGTGTTCACACGTTGGCATGAGTCACTCTGAGCTGATAAAAGCATTAGGTCTAGTCATAACTCACCCCAGTAAAGGTTCACAATAGCTTCAAGAGACTGTCTGAATCTCAGTCACTTTCTGAGCTCCAGCTGTCAGTTTGGTGACAGCCAGGCTGTTCTGCACTTCATCTATTTTACAGGATTGCTCACTGGCGAGCAACTGGGAGTGAAGGCTTCATCTCTATGAAGTTGCTGGAGGTGTTGCCGTTGACCTCGGTGCTCCTTTTACCCCTGCATGTCCCCAAATGAACACGGATTTCAGGTCACAATCGTGTCTGTGAGCACTGTGGGGGTGGCCATGGCCGTGCTAGGCTGATGCAGCAGGAGGAGATCCACCCCAAATGGGGTGGGCATGGGCCTTGGTCCCTGAGAGTGTTGCTGTCTGTTCA
Organism: Oreortyx pictus; assembly: GCA_036925125.1. NCBI lineage: Eukaryota > Metazoa > Chordata > Aves > Galliformes > Odontophoridae > Oreortyx > Oreortyx pictus. Next base: position 13,143,407 of record JAUPFR010000008.1, on the reverse strand, counting down.
TTGCCAAAGACAGAAGCCTCCTTTCAGCCCTTCTGCTTTGTGTTTTGGCCTCTTTCCCATTGCCAAGAATATTTTTACTCTGCATCAGGGGAAAATGAATTCATGCCTTCAGGATCTGTACTCTTTGCTCTGTGCTATGTGATAGCAACCCAGTGAGATGTGCAAGTGGAAACTACATTAATGATTGATAAAAGCTGAGAGCTGTTTAAATTTTTTTTCCTGTTTAATGACTATCAATAATTTAATGCATTTACTGTTTTTTTTTTTTTTTTTTAAGAAATAACAGCCATATTACAAGCTTGAGTTTAATAGGCTAAATGTTTGAATCTTCAAAAAAAAAAACAAAAAAAAAAACAAACCACCCTATTTTCAGCATGAAATGTATCCTCTTTTTAATTGGGAATAAGACGTATAAGTGGGAAATGGAGCTCATAGCAGATTGCAAGAAATTGGTGTTGATGAACAGGAGGCTGTGAGATTGGCCCTGGCTGCCTGCCTGGCCTCGACCTTGTGCTCTGGGTCCTGAGTCCCTCAGAAACAGAGCTATTTGGGCTGGATTGTCAGTGTCTTGTCACCTCAGTCGCTCTGTGGGCTGAGCAGCATTGCTTCCAGACAAAGGATTGCTGCTTTCTCATTCTACCTTGAAGGGGAAAAATAAATGTTTTGTAAAATGATTTTTCCTCTCCTTGTTTCTTGCTAAAGGGGCAGATTTTTAAAGTGATGAGCATCTTCCCTTGTGCTTGGGTGTGCTGGGTTTGGTGTTTGCCTATAAAATATCTAGAGTAAGATTTTCTAGTGCTGAGTTGTGTACCTTTTGTTAGTGGTTAAAAGGTTGTGTTGGCATTTTCAGTATTGGTGGTCGTGGCATTTGAAGACTGATAATTAAAAGTCATGTATCGTTTGATTTGTTTTCGTAAGTGTGTTACCTAAGTGCGTGTATGTAAATAGTGCTTTTGTAAACTTAATTTTTCACAAGGTCCATTTTTGATGGTGTTTTTTCATGACACAAAACAGATGGGGAAATATCTGTGTATATTTGAGCTGCAAAATGGATTGTGTCATCTCCTCTAAATAAAAATGTAGATGTTTAGTACATTTGAATGAAACTTGTTCGAATTTAATAAGAAGCGTGGTTCTTGTTTAGGAGCTGTATTCTGTATGAATGAAATGCAGTCTTTATACCTGGACATCTGTTGATGTCCAACGTGAATCTCATTGCTTTAATAATACCTGAGCAAGTCAAAAGCAAGCTTGAGATCTGTGTTTTGATTCATGTTTACTATGGTTTTTATCCTTTGGCTACACTTCTCCTGCAATATTTTTCATGACTTTTTTGAGTATTTGTAATAGATGTGAAAGTGAGAGGGAGTGTAAGTGCAGATATCATCCTGTGGAAATAATATTGGTATCTGAAGAAATTTGTTCCTCCACAAATACTCCCAGTCCAGGTTGGGATGTTTACCCTATTATGTATGTACAGGCACAGGTGTGTGTACATAGAATAGGGATATGCTTTTATTTCATCCATAGCTGAATGAGAATTCTTAATTTCTTGCTTAGTCTCTGTTGCTGTAGGCAAGTGTGATGTTGTGTGGGAGTTATTTCACACTGCTTCTGCCTCAGTTCTAGATATTAAAATAAAGATCAGAGAAGGAACTCAGTCTTGAAGGACTGAGGCCCTTGGTTTCAAACCATGGGTTAGGGTGTAGCCTCAAGAGCTAGAAAGGGTGGGGGGAGGCTCAAAGGACACTCAAGCAGTCACAGATAGGGTGGCCCCTGGAAGCACATGCCCAGTACCATCAGTGGCAAAGGGGCTGAAGGCCATAGTGTTTGACATACAGCCCTGTTCTAAAGGGACATTATAACTGAGGTTGAGCAAAAATTTCATCGTAGTGGTAAAGAGTATTTTTATCTTTTGAAGTTGTTTGTTTTCCACAAGAAGAAATGGAGATTACTTCTTCCTCAGTAGATATTCATGGAATGGTTATTGTATTAGTTGAAGCCTGGAACAAGAAGTTGTAAAAATAAACAGAAGAAAGTAACATTTTTTGTGTTACATTAGAGACTTGACCTATTTCTATTAGTGCACACTGAGTGAGCATTTATTTAACCTGAAGGAAAGTAGCTACTTGGAAAATGAAGACTGAAGAACCTAGAGCAGACTGGTTTTTGTCCCTCTGAAGCATGCAAGCTGGTGATGATCTACTATTTATTTATTTTTTTAACCCTGCTTTACCTTATGTTATAGCACAATGTGTGGTTTGGGGTGTGACAGGGTTGCTGTTATATGTAAGGAGCTCTGATCTAATTCCTTCCTCTAGTTCTTGTGGTAGAGCATAGAGAACTAGGAAATCCAACAAACCTGAATGTGATCTAGGCTGGCTGTCTCATGGGACATCCCTTTAGCTGGCCAGTGCCCCAACTGCCATTGTCTCCAACTGGGGAGCGAGCTCTTCACCAGCCCTACGGTCCAGCCTGGAAGTGAGGGGAGCTACTTTCCCAAAACTCGTTATCTTCTGAATTTAGATTATGTCTTACATCCTGATGAATGATCTTGTGGAAAATGCACTAGCTGTAGTGAATATCTGGAAAGCACATGTCTATCTTGCACCAGAAGGAATGAATTTGGCAAAAATCCTTTGGAAAAAAGGCTTAATTTTTAGTCAAATTAGTATTTCAGAACAGCTGGTCCAGTTTTAACCTTGGGTTCGAGTATTGCTCGGAATCACGACTTGTGGTATAAGTACAATGAGAAGCCATCTCTGACTGGGGGATTTGAGGATTGTTTTTATTAAGCTAGATGTAAGAAAGCATCTTGGCTGAATCTGCTGTAGGAGTTGACTCACACTCCATATGAGGGTGTTTGTCTTAACATATGCCTCTTCGCTTATCTACTGTTGATGTCAATGATTTGTTGGGTTCCATGCCGTGTTTCCCAGTTTTATGTTTGTTTCCTTCTCATGCTAGCTGTATACCCAAAACATTTTGACATTTTTCTTATACAGATTATATCTGGTCCTGCCAGAAACTTAGTCAAGTCTCATGGTACAGTAAACCGTTTTGCTAGGTTTCTCCAATTAGATTTTGACTTTTAGTTAATGCGTTACTTCACTTTATTTTACTTTATATTTCTATTGCCTGAGGATCTGAGAACAGAACAATTTCACTTTCTTCGAGAGGAGTGATGCCTGAGTCAAAACTACATCACTAAGTGGTACTTGTGACAGATTTCCATCTTTCTGAGGGTGCTGCTAATAAACTTCTAAGTTTTGCACTTAGCCGTCTTTTTTTTGTCACCTTGATTTTATGTTTGACTAAAAATATGCTTCCTCCAAGGCTTGTACATTGACTTAATTTTTTTTCTCTTGGCAGTATGAGGATGAAAGTGTAAAAAATTTTAAGTACTTGAAATGTAACGAATCTATCAACTCCTAGCAGACTTTACCTGACTAGTGCTGGGGTGTCTTTTGGCAGAGAGAAAAACGTTTCCTAAAGCATCCTTTTGATTTAACAGTGAAAAGGAAATGATGCAAACTAGATAGAAAACTAGAGGGTGTTTGGGGGCTGTAGCTTCAGTGACCTGGTCTGTGTGGAGCTGCTCTGTCACTGTTGCATGGGAGGACGCTGGGAGCAGCTCACTGAGAATCACTTCTTGCCATGCCTTCCCACGGAGGGCTGGAGCACACTGCCCCCTCTTGAGGAAAGGTAATGGTCTGAGCACTGCTGCTGTGGGCTCCTGTTTATGCACAAAGGGTGATGAATCCTGTCAAGGGTAGGGGTGCCTAGGAGGGATGTAGGACAGGAAGGAGATGGAATTAGCCTGCGTGGGAAGATTTGCCTTCAGGGAATGGGCTGGGGAGGCAGAGCTTTGAGCAGGTAAATGTTATATGTCAGGTTTCCTTCTGCATTGCTAGTTGTTGCAAGACCTATTTATAGTGAGTATAATAAAACAGAAGAGGCTTTGAGTTGCCAATCTCATTCTTTCTCTCCTTAGTGCATGTTTTTCCTGTGTGTTTTTTTTTTTTTTTCCCCTGTGATCTTTACTTAGTTTTTCATTGTTTATTTACACTGCCACTGTTACTTCATGAATTCTTTAAATCATCGCCTATCTAGAGGGGAATCTGGACAGAATTATTCTTGCAGCTTTAAGTCTTGCTGACAGGAGAAGAGAAGAGCAGAGCTGTTGTCCCCTGGAGAAATGTAGGAACTGTGGCCATTTGGAATTGGACAGACGTGGTCGGCTTGGAGGGAGATGTTTTTTTTCTGGAAGTGCTGCATTTTCTGTTGTTCTGCATCTGTGTGGCCCCTTGCGCAGAACTGCTCTGGGGAAGACCAAGATCTGTGCTGTACAAGTGGGATAATTGTCTTTTGAGGGATGGAGAGGTGTGTAGGAATGTGGCATAAACTCTTTTCAATATTTTGAGGACTCGCATTTGGATTTTCTGTGAGACAGAAAAGGGTAGAGTTTTCTGTGTGAGTATGAGCCAACAAAATGTGATGGAGAACAGACTGGATGTGTTTCTCTTTGTTCATTCCCTGTGGAAAACTCTGAGTGGATTGCCATTTCCTCAAATACATTAATGGCTTGCATGCATCCTTCCACTTGATTTGCCTGCCTTTCATCAGAGGCAGGTACTGGAGGTAGGGAGGGGCCCATTAATTCTGTGTATCTGTAAGTTTCCTTAAATTCGTGGTCAGAGTGGGGTAAAGAGTGTCTGAGATATGGTCTGAGGTGTGGGATTGTGGTTTATGGCAGTAAGGCAGAAGGAAAATTGATTTCTAGATGTTATCTTTCTTTACAAGAAGGCTCTTTTGTTTCCTTTCCAATCGTTTTGGCTTTTTTGCTTTTTTTTTTAATTGAAAGATTCAAAATTTCCGGACTTGATGTTGTTTTAGGACCGTAAATTATTTTGAGGAAGAATAGTTACTTTAAGAAGAAATAGTAGTTATGACTGGTTGCACGTCTCATAATTCATAACCACTTGAATGTCTGTGTGTGTTGAGCATGCAAGTTGGAATTTGCCTTTTGACAACTATTTTGATAGTAAAAACTGTTCATTTGAATCTTTAGAGATGTGGGAGTGAGCTTGACTGAAGCATATTTTCTACTTTAGATAGAATGAGGGCTCAAAAATATTTATAGATGGGACTTTTTATCCCATTCTAATATGGGTGAATCCACTTGTATTCGTTCATTTTTCTTAGTAGTAGCTGACTCAGCCTTCATATCCATGCTTTCATATGGTGATGATAGGAAGAGACAGGACAGCTCAAGCTGATGCTTTGGGACTGGAGAAGAAGAAGCATGGTAGTTTGTCCAAGGAATTGTAATCTGTAGCCTCTTAACAAACAAACAAATCCCCTAATATTTATTTGTTTTTTTTATTATTATTTTTTAATTTAGGAAATACCATTGTGCCGAGGAGGAAAACAACACCCTGCTCCTTCCCCCTGGCTCTTCCTCCCCTTCTCCTTGCTGAATTTGAAGCTCCAGGAATGTTCTAATTGGCGGCGGCCTCTTCAGAAAGGTAAGAATTAATGATACATTCTCTGAGGTGACTTGCTTGTTAGGTTCTTTCTGGAAACAAGGGAAGCGGCTTGTCTATGTAGAGCTGAGACAAGTCTCTTGTTTAACACAGGATTGCCCTTCTGCTGTCTTTAACAATCTCATGCAAACAGTAGCTTTGCACACTTCTTGGTCCACTTCTGGGTGCAGGATACAGTCCCTGCGAAAATTGGAAGAGGAGATGCATTTTAAATGCTTGCAGGGAAATAATAGATAATGTAACTGTTATATTGCTGGCTGGTTGAATCTTATTCTGACTGTCAGCTTAGATGAGAAGACAGTGAGTTAGGTCTAGAGGAGCAGAGTTGAACAATGGTGTCTCATAACGTTTTCCTTCTATTGTTATTTTTTTTAACCTGTCTTCTGAGGTTTTCAGTGTTTCATGGCTGTTTGTACCGCTGGTAGATAAGATATAAACCAGCTGGAACATCAGCTCCATATCAGAATGGTGTGTTTTGTGAAGAGTTGGAGGCATTCTGCAATTCCTCACCTTTCCAGGCTTTAAGTTTTGGGGAGAAGTGCAAAACCTGGTAGGCGAGAGTTCAAGTGCAGCATGTTCTCTGTAGTACCTTCTGAGCAATTAAATGTTGTAGCTGTGTCTGACGGTGTGTGATCCACTTCGTTCCTTCCACAAAACTTGTCATGATAGACAAAAGGGAGAAGCTTACTTCTGAGAATCATAGAGCAGAATGAGGTGCTTGAGCAGGAGTAAGTTGCTGGACAAATTGCGTGTATGCTTTGATAGCAAACATTGGTGTTCAAGTTGTTGTTTGCTCAGGAACTGAATGCGGTGCTTCAGGATGTTGCTTTCCATTGCAACTTTGTCAGAGGCAAATTCTTCTTGTAGTGGAGGTAGTGTCTCCTGTTTAGACATCATCTGGTGCAGTTCAGCTTAATACTTTTGCATAGCACTGAAATTGGGCTTATGCTAGCTTGTCTAGTTTGGGAATATGGGAGGCCAATGCATGACGTACGTTTTTCTTCCAGATTTTCTCTGTGGTACTAACCTTTGTGAGGGGCTTGGGGAGACATTGCAATGCAATAATGTCTTAAATTGTACCAGTGAGATTTGTCAGAGTTCATTTGTCAGATGCCTCAGACTGACAAAGTACACTAACTTATGAAGGATAAGCTGCAGACAGGTAATGTGCCTCGGGATGCTCTTTCTCTTTCTCCATCTCATTCTTGATGGTGCAAAGCCAAACTAAGTCTTTATTGAATGGCTGCCACCAGCTGCCTGACTACCTTCTGCAATAAAGCTAATGACCTAATGGGCAAATGTTTCTTGGAGACCTTCAGCTGAAATGGAGACAAGGAGAAACATACAGACCAGCTAAAGGGTTCTCAAGGAGTTTGCAATTTCCCCAGGGCCCCGTCTGTGTAATTACCTGTCTATCGCTTTGTCTTCTATCTTTTAATGCAGGAGGAGTGTCAGACTCCAGGCTGCTAATCTTTGTTACCATGGAAAGGCTGTTTACACTCCTCTTCTTTCACTTCAGAAATGGCAATCGTTGGTCCTCAGCTGGTTCCCTGAATTTAACTTAAAAATGGCTGATAGCTTTTCTCCTTGGTGCCAGGCTAAATAATGCAGCCAACTGTGCTGTCACAGGCAGGCATTGCCTCTGCTACTGCGGTGTGTTGTGAGGAGGAGCCCACAGAAGCCGCCTGGTGGCTTTTGAACCCATTTTCTCCTAGACAAGTGAAGGGCTCTGTAAAACTCTTTTGAAATGCACAGTCTTGGGGCACACTGAGACGTGGGAGCCTTGGCTGAGCTGCAGGTGCGAAGGAAAGCTGTTGTTAAGATTTGTAGCTCCAGCTGAGTTTTTGTACAGTTACTGAATGCCTTCAAAATCCCTGGGCTTGGGGCTGAGGGAAGCAAAGACTCTGCAAGCTGCTTTGTGGGACCCTGGACATCAGCTGCTGCTACTGCCTCCTACCCAGCACATGCCTCACACAGTGATTTGCTGCAGAGGCAAGTGCCTCAATTCTATTTGTTGGGCTGTGTGCGACCTCTCTGTTGCTTCTTCTCTTTGGCTTGAGAGAGCTGTTTTTCCCTCTCACACAACACTTGAAATTTGGAGGGGAGTCCTCACCTGCTGCTTCCCAGCTCGCAGTTCCTGAGTTGCGCTGTCAGGCGGACTGCCCTAGCTCTCCTTTCTGTGACAGCAGTGTGAGGGAGACCATCCCCGTGCAGCACGGTGTCCCCTTTGGGGCTCCTGCAGCAGCTCGCACCCAAGAAATGCGTGCTGTTTAGTCCCTTTGCAGTACCTTTCACCTTTCAAGCAGTGAAAGGCTTGCGGAGGAAAGGCTGGTGTGACAGAGACATTGAAGAACCAAAGCCAAAGGAAATTGTTGCCTGTATCACACCAGAGCAGAGGCAGGAAAGGTGGGGACAGGGAGGCTCCTGCCCCGATCCCAGTGTAGAATGGGAACAGAAGAGAGGGCAGGGACAGGGCAGCAGTGGATCAGGTTGGCTGGAGGCCCGCAGATTGCTGTGTCTTTGCACTTAATGCTGGGCTTCCCTCCCTGTCTTTAACTAGATGTGTGCAGAGATTGTTTTCAGGTTTTTGTTCCTTGAAAGAGCAGCCATATCTCAATTCAGATGGTTTCAGAAATCGTATGCTGATTTTTGAAAGAACTTTTGTCCTCCTTATTCTTCTCCCCCCCCCCCCCTTTGTTTTTTCGGGTTTTTTTTTTTTTTTTGCCCTCTCATTTGTATCAACCTGAGCCATCTCCAAAGGAAAGGTGACACTGCTGCCAGCTAGCATTTCAGGTGGCTGGGCTGGCTGTTAGCAGTGTGCCTCTAACAACCCACCCACCTGTGGGAAACTTACCCGCTTTGTTTGTATTTCTCTTTTCATATATAAATCAAGGTCATAACTCTTGAGCCTGCATAGAGCTTTTCAACAAGATATTTATTTCAAGTCCCCTCCCCCCCTCCTTTTTTCCCAAATCCTTTGAGAAGCTTTGAGTACAACCACTGAATGAGAAATCTTTTTTTTTTAAGAGTAAACCATCAGTTTTAAATGCACAAAGTTTCAGAATTGTAAAGAACTTTCTTGCTGGGCTAGTGGGGACCAGCTGCAGCACACCTCCTGCCATACAACAGTGGTTGCCAGGGCTGTGAGGGGTCTCCCTGCTCTGCCTGGAGCTCTGCTGCACTGGAGTCTTGTCAGGTGTAAGGCAAGTCAGCGGGAAGCCATGTGTGGTAAGGAAATTTTGTCTAGCATAGCCTGTACCAATTTGAACTGACTGAGTAAACTTGCACTGGGAGGTGCTTCTGAAATGTCTGGGTGTGGTGCTGATGGCCTTGAAAGCCAGATGAACTGCATCAGTGACTCCTAGTCAGTTAGTGCACCGCATGTGATGCAAACCAGACTTCTGCTTGGTGCCTTCTCACATGCAGGGCTGTCTGGTTGGACTGTGAGTTTTGGGCTTACGTTTAGGTTATCAGCTGTAAAGCATGCTCTTTTCTTGAGAGAAGCCACAGTTTTCAGTAATTTCTGTCTATAGGGTTTTAGGTATAGTTTTCCTTGATATGGAGCAGGAAGTGAGACCTGTGTCTTAAGGTGACCCAGGCACTTTGATCTCCCCCTCCCCATCTTTTCCCCCTACCCCTCCCTCAAACCAGGAACCTGTTACGATTTTAGGTCTAATGATATTCCCATCTTCTCCGTGAGCATTTTTGAAGAAGAAAGGATGCTCTCTTTTTAGTTAGAGAATGGGGAAAAAGGGAAGGTTTTTTTGTTTTTTTTTTTTAATCTTGGGAACTTTTGGATATTCATAAAATCAATTGAATAGAGACAAAAATGAGGCATATGAAGTAAAACACTGTTTGCCAGCAAAATGAGCAGCTCTCTAATTTCAATCTTCAGACACTTGGCTAAAGAAGAGTAACATAAGCTTTTCCTGTTAGAAATTGAGAATTTGGCGGTAGTATGCAACTGTAAAATCCGTAGGCATGAAGTGTAGCAGAATCTGTCTTTATTCCTATACTGTACATAGTATTTGGCTTGGGAGAAAGTTCTCTGCTCTCTAAGAAAGTCGAGGATATGGATGGAACTGACTGCTATTTCTGCATCATATTTGAAGCTGTTTTATTCAGGAAAGACAAATTAGTTGCGTGGACTAATGATGCTGTTTTTCCCCCTTGTTTCTAGCAGCTCTCAATGTTTACCTGGCTCTTGCTTCTTTCCAGGGCCTGTGGTCATAAGTGAGAACCAGAAGCTATTAATCCATACATTTCGGCAGGGAAATTGAGTCTTGGATAAGATTTTGGGTTGTGGGACCTTTTCTTTCTCACTTCTCCTTAAGAGCATTTGTGGTATGCTTGAAGTGTACTGGGGGGTGACAAGCCAAAAGGTCCAGTAAGGTACTGTTGGTACAGGGAGAATGGAGAATCAAAGGAGAACGATGGAAGTGCACAAGTGGTTCACCGGTGTCACATTAATAGAATTCTCAAATCAAGTGTTCATTCGCTGTAACCAGAGGTTAATTAATCAGAGTGAGTAGATAAAATGATAAGCTGCTTTTAATGAAGTGAAGCAGCTTTATTAGCAGTAAGCAAAATGCAGAATATTTGGTCTCTGGCACATGTGGTTTGGATGGGGACTGTGGTTTGCCACCAGCTGTGGAGTGCAGTAGCCTTTTCTTGCTGCACTCTGCAGGCTGTGCTGTGTGTCTGTATTCTGTGGCCAATTCAGAATGTAGATGAAATCAGATTAGAAGCAGGTATAACATTTAAAAACAGGAACGTTCCTTTTAGATCTCAGTGTGAGCTAGTTCAGTGTTTACCGACTGTCATACTTAGGGTGTTGGTATTTTTCCTTGCAGACAGCAGGCTTTACACAGGCACAGCAAGGAAGCTGTGTGTGGCTTTAGGAGAGTAGCCCTTCTAGAAAGGAAGCAAGATGATCCTGCCTGGAAACTGCTAGCGTAGCCCCATAGCTGTCAGTAGCTGTCTGCCAACCTACAGCTTACGGACCGAAATACTCCAGGGAGGTGGTACCTGTGTCTTTCACTCAGGTGGAGGGTGGAGGCCCACCTGTCACTGGCTGTTAAGCTGAAGTAAATTTGCTTACCCTTGTTCAAAAGATCTGTCCTCAGTGGTGCCTCTGTGCCACTGCCATGTTCCCCAGCATCTCTCTTGGAAAGCTGTAGGAGCTGTTGATGTGCTGTGAAGTGTGTGGCAGTGCAGGGCTGTAACTGCAAGTACCCACGGAGCTGTCGACTAAGTGGATGACAAAAGGAATGCACATTTGAGGAGACAAATCTCTGGATTGCTGAAGTCAGTGCTGGGCTATATTTAATTAGCTCAAATATCCACTCTTCAGCTTGAAATTAACTTACAAACTTATAACACATAAAGATCCTTTTTAAAATACAACTCAAAGTAGTAGTTTGTTGTCAGAATCACCTCACAGGCGAAACCCTTAGAAATTCATCACATGGTAAGGTTACTGCATTTGTTTGAACTGGAGGAGTTCTGCTGGTAGGCTTGATGTGACTTGATGATAGGATGCTGGCAAGTAAATCATGTGCTACCTCACTCCCCGAGCCCTTGTGTAACACAGCCCACTTTCCACTGTCATTCAAGTGTCAATGCCTTCACCTCAGAAGGAGCTGGCAGTTCCCTAGTTCAGCAGTGTAAAAGGTCTTGTGTTCTTAAGTGAAATGAGCGTGCTGCTGTGGAGGGAACCTCTCAAAAAAGCTTCTGAAGAATCGTATGGGGAAAGGCTGCTGAAATCCTTCCAAGTGTACTGGCAATTTTTGCCTTTACCTTGAAATGAACTGGAATCGAACTTGTGAAGGAAAAACTGCTGTACAGGTGAAGGTGTGGTCACTGGCTTCAGAAGCTGGGTTTTGCTTCTTATCCTCTTTAGGAATGCAGCATGCTATTCTGTCTGAGCAACTGCAGTGCAGATCTGTTGTTGATGGTATGCACTGAATCCCTATTAGGCTTTCTGTTTGTATTTTTCTTTCTAACAGTTTTTTGTTGCGAGTCCCAAGGTTTCAGAAGTACAACTTCTGGGTATGTGAAACAGCAAAAATAAATAAATAAATAAATAAAAACCCGTGGCCCTTGCCTTTATACTGAAAAGATGAGGTTAACACCTTCTGAAAACCTTGTAAATATTTGACCGGCTGTTTGGCAGTACTGCTCAACTGGTTAATGCTTAACATGAGTGTTCTGAAGCGCAAGGCATAGGTTGTGAGCTGAGGCTCTCGATGTGTGCAGCAGTTCCTTGTCAAGATGTCTGTCCTCCAGCCCCACTGCCCCTGGATGTGCATGCAGGAGGAGACAGCTGGATGAGAGCTGTGCTGGCTTCAGGCAAAGCCAGCTGAGCACAGTTCAGTGGTGGTGACATTGGTCTGAGCTGTCCCAGCTGAATTCCTCTGCTGTGATGCTTTTGGTGGTCCAGCACCAGTGTGATAACTAATCCCTGACTTCTAAATGATGGTGAGCATCTGAGGCTGTAATATTCTACTGCTACCTATGAATATGGAAGAAGACTTTTGTGCGTCAGTAGAAATGGGACTGAATTGTCATGGGTCACTGAGGAGGGGTAGCCTAGAGGTCACTGACAAGTCTGGAACAAAGCATGTTAGAAGTCTTAAGAAATTGTAGCTTCTGGTACCTGTCATAGCTTGCTTTTAAAATATTCCTGTCCTGCACTGTATTGCTGTGATTTTCTGAATGAAAGATTTTCTAGCACTGGAAAGTTATCGTACAGATCAAACAGAAGAATGTTTGCAGCTTTATGAACAAGATGAATGAAGGTTTCCTTCCTCATTTTAAGTGAACTTAATCAGTGTAAGACAGCTTTTCTTTTTCTGATGTAGAGATTGCTCATTCATAACATTGTACCATTTCAGTCCTTCCAAGTGGTAGGAGCCTTAAATGTCACTGTAAAATGGGAAAACGTCCTTTCAGAGATCCTCAGTACCTGAAAAGACCTGAAGCATTTAAAAAGAAGAACCATCAGTAGCCAGTTATAAAACTGGTATAGGTGAAGTGTTTATACTGTATGGTAATTGTATCCATTATTGCTGGTAGATGAGGATCCCAGCAATCTGTTGGTCTGATTTAGAGAGATGCACAGGGTAGTCCAGTAACTGCCAGAAGTCACTGCTCCACCTTCTGCTCCATCAGATGGAAATTAGCGAGACCATGGTGATTGGAAAATTAACTTATTTCATGGCATTAAACTCCAACCCTTTCCATAACTGCATTTGTTTACTTATTACCAGAAATTAACAAATGTTTTTTTTTTTAATAGCTTAATAGTCTAAGACTATTTACCCAATCTAGGAAATCTGTGTAGGCTTTAAAAATAGTCATAGCCAATTTCCAGAGGAACTGCCTGGCTGCAATGGCATTGGTAAATCAAGGAAGTTAGGAAAGAAAAAACCTAGCGCTGTTCAAGAAGCGTTTAGATTTGATTTAGTAGCTTGATGGGTAGGGATGGTGATGTGAGGATGGCTGGACTAGATGATCTTGTAGGTCCTTTCCAACCTAATGAATCTATGAATCTATGAACCAAACCTTATAGATGGAGGAACAAAGCTGCTGCCTCCAGAGCACGTACAGAAGATGATTAATGCATCTGAAGGTGTAACTGAGAGTGGTGCTATTTGGTTGTGTGGCATTGTGCTGTCTCTTGGTGACTGGTAAGATTTTTTTTTTTTTTCTTTTTTGCCTTTGGAATTCTCAGGAGTCTGGACCTGATGTAAGAAAATCAGTGGTTAGGACTCAAATTTAACATGCTTGGTGTGCAAATTCTTGATTTCAGAAGACTGGAAATAGTTGTGTATCATGTTTGAAGATTGTAGTTCTGTTTTTCTTTTTAATATTCAGAATCTGAAATGGGGTATTTCCTTTCAGACACTGTTAGTCCTCATGTACTTAGTGCACCTCAATTAACTGTGGCTACTTTATACTTTATGTCAATACCTAGGTAGGAAGTGTCTTTTAATTATCAGTAAAACTGTTTTGATTTAATGTGACATTTCCCTAATAACAGATTTCCAATAAGTTAGCCTTTGACTAAGCAAGAGTACTGCACTAGCAGTGATGATGTTCAGCTGGATTTGGTGGTTCATGTTGGTTTTTGAAACCCTTCCTCAAGTACTATTTTGTTCACTTGAAAAAAAATGTCTAGGGAGAAAATGGGTGATCAAGGTGGTGCTTGTGCTGGGGAACCTATCCTACTTTGCCTCCCAGGAAGGTTTGTTTTCTCCCTGGCGGACTCCCTAGGGAAGGCTTGAGTATATTTGACTCCTGTGATCCAAACAAGTCCCAAAGAAAGACATTGGAGACATTAAGAGAAAAATGGCATGTCATCTAGATATGATGTGAGCTGCGATCAGAGCACCTCAAACATAATTCCTACACCCTTGTCATGTGCTAGTTGGCAGACATGTCTGTGGGTACAAATCGACTTAATTAGGTGTATGTCCCTTGATAACAGGACACAGCACTGGGGAAGAATTATCATTCCTTACAACCTGTTAGCAGATGGGGAATTAGATGCAGGCAGTGGCTCTGCTGAAGGACTGCAGTTTTTTATGAGCTCAGCCTGGATTCGAGCAAAGTCTTGCACTTGCTTCCTGAAAGTGTTTGGCAAATGCCATTGTGAGATGAAAGTCTGTTGGGTCACTACAAATGTCAGCCCTGTATTTCTTGCTGAACATGTGGATGCACAGAAAAGCAAAATTATTTCCCTACAGTCCCCCCATCAAGCAAATGACATAGCTGGGAATAGAACTGAGTTATCCTGGTGTCCGTTCCCCTGTTACAGTTACTAAATAGCACTTTCTTCTTCACTGTAAATATGGATTGAGCCAAATGGCATGCACAATTAGCTTTTTTTTTTTTTTCCAGAAAAGCTGACAGGGGAGAGGAAAGGATGAGGGGAAAAGAGCAGTGATGGGGGAGGGGGAAGTCATTCAGGGACAACTGTACCTGCTGGGGCACAATTTAATAAAGAGTGAGGAGTGGAGGAAGCAGCCCATGTTCCAGATGCATTGTTATCTGCAGAGTCCCCTATCTGGAGCCGCTGCAGAAGATTTAATGCAAATCTGAGACCTCTGCCATTGTGTGAGATAGATTAGGGCTCATTTGCATTCTTTCTCCTATAATAATTACCTAGCAAGGAGTGCTTGTTACCATTAGCTTCTTTCTGTTTGCCTGTGATAACGCCATCAGCCACCTCTTCTCCATGGATTATGGACACTGTGGAAAGGAGATGGGCCAAAAAAAAAAAAAGTTCTGTTGGAGAGGAGGTTGTAGAAAAATGTGAATGCTGAAAAATTAAAATGCAGGTATTTGTAACAAAAAGCATCAAATACAGCTGGAGAAACACTGAACTGAAGAGTAAAGTCAGTATCAATCCATGATATCAATGAGCTGGATTGTTCAGTACAGCTAGCACATGATTTTAACAGTTTTTTTTTCTGCGTCCCTTCAGCAGTTCTATCCTTGTTTTGGTATGGGCTCAAATTCTTCTCCAATTAGCTCAGTGGCAGATCGGTGTTATCAGAATGAGCATTAATGGTCTCAAAGTGTCTGATGTATCAGAAATCTAGGTAAAATTCAGCAAACAGTGTAACTGAGGGTCTTGGAACTATAGTGAGACAGTTTCCCTGACCTAAAAATAAAAGTAGTATTTATTTGTTTTCCTGCTATGTTTACTTCAGATGGAAGGAGTTTTATTTTCTTTTATTTATAAAAGAAGAGTTGTAACTTAACTTGGAAGGCTGAGGGTGCTAAAATGAGCTATTCCCTCTGCATGCACAGCAAGAATACCAAATGCTAGTGCCCACTAGTTTTTGTGCTGGCCCTTCACTCTTCTGGTTTTTAGAGGGCCTCACAGATGTGAGTATAGTTGGCATATAACTGTGTTTTCCAGCCTTTACCCCATGCTGTTGGACTTACATTTGACAAAGGTTCCTTTTTGTTTCTTTCTTCCTCTGATTCATGATAATAATACTTTGTTTTTAAGTGAGAAAACAAGGGATATTGTTATTTCTCTGTGAAATCCTAACCAGTTGAAATACTAAGATAGGAAGGTCTATTACGTTATAGGCAGTTACTCCGCCTGTCTTCTGACAACGGGCTCTGCAGTGCTGTATTGGATAATAAAAGGATTATATTCAAGGGTAAGCAGGGCTGACATTTTGTATGTAACAGGACCTTTCCCAAGTAGCATTGGGCTGGAAATGGATGCATAGGTCTGCAAGTGAGTAGCCAGCCTGCTTTTTTGTGAAATTGCTTCTGCCTGCTTGTTTCTTGTTTATTTGAGGATTTTCTTTAGCTGTGTTAGCAAGAGAGAGCAGCACTTAAAAATGTCAGGATATCTGAACAGGGCAAAGCTGTATCTTCCATGATATCACTAAACACTTGGTGCTATCCAGAAGTCATATCACTACAAACAAGTAGAGAAAATGACAGGGAGCTACAAATGTTGTTGACATATTTCCTAAGTCTGACTTCTTTTTTTCTCTTTTCTTGCTTGTAAATGATAAGGATCACGAACATGACAGGTACACAAACATAATGGGAAATAAAATTTTAAAAAAGCTTGAAATCATGCTTTTCTTGAAGAAAATGAGTGTGTGTAATTCTGAATACAAGCTGGAGAATACCACTATGTTTTATACAGAAGAAGCAGTTGAAATCTTTTGTTCATCTTCATGCCTTTTTCTAGGTGAAAGAAATACAACTTGGTGCATGACCCGTTCTATATAATTGATGTGACGTGCCATTATTGCATAGGAATGGAACTGCAGTTGACATAATTGGGAAGGTCTAATGTTTCCAGTGTTTTGAGAAGGAGAGGGAAATTCTGAAAAACTGTCATGGAATATAAAGCTTGTGTACATCCTAATGTGAAGTAAAATATAACAACGCATCTCATGTAAATGGCTGGAGAGAGAATAATAATTAGAAAATAACACTTGACTACTTGGAAGATCCCATGGTACAATCTGTAAAGGTGTGTGTGTGTGTGTGTGTGTGTGTGTTTATGTATATAAACGTAAATATAATTTGAAACTATTAACAATTGTTTTCAAGATATCATAGCTTCTTATGAGGCTTGTATTATTTCTATTAATTATCTTACTCTGTATGGTTTTCTCATTCCTTAAGCAGCTTTAATAGTCAATTTAGTCCTGCCACCACACATTTTCAGTTCTTTATTTTGATTCTACAGTGATGTGTTCCAAGTCATTTATATTCAAAGCAGTAATCTTGTGGATTTTTTTTTCCTTGAACCCACTGTGTGTGTGGCTACATGAGAGATATGGCTCTTCATCGGGGAGGATGGAATTAGATTTCAAATCTCTCACCTTCCTTACAGTTGAACTTGGACTTTGGAGCCCTTTGTTAAAGATCCCTGTGAAGTCACATGAACAGATACGGTTTTGTTAGAGAAAATGTCACCCTATTCAGCTCTCTCTCTCAGTAAGAGAGGTGCTGAAAGCTTTTGCCTTCCTTGAGCTTGGCATGCCCGTGCTGGCGCTGCTCAGCCTGGCTAACTGGAGACAGGGGCGAGTCCCACCCAGTGGAAGGGAGGTTCTGCTTAGGCTGCATGCACAGAGGTGCCTGAGCTGGTCTGGGTTGTTTCTCAGTGCCTCTGCATTTGAATGTAGATTTAAGGTTACTTGACCTGCATTTTACAAAAAAAGTTTATGTCCATTACTCCTTAACTGAAGTTCAGATACCCACTGGGATGATGGAAAATATTAATGCATAGATAAGCCTCTTAGGTATGGGCATCCCAACTTGGTAATGTACTCTGAGATGAGTGCACTTCCAAAGATAATCAAATAAACAAGGAGGCTTGTGTGTGCTGTACTCTGTGTTAAGAAAGCAACGAATGACCCGCAGACTTGCAGTATGTGAAGCTATCCATCACAGAAATGCATCAAAGGAATGGTTGTTTGTTCTTTGGTATCTTTGGGTGGTTCTGGCAGACTGTCAGGCAGCCCTTCCTGTTGTAATGCGGACCAGATGTGAACCGTTTTGTAGAACATGCCAGAGAAGTTCCTTTCTGAACCTCTGGTAGTGGGGCCATACCCATTTCAGCTGCACTTTCATGACTCATGACATCCCTTCCCTCTGCCTAGATCCAGCTTAATGCTAGGAGAGCACCACCTAAAAAACTTGTAACAGGGCTTCATAAGCTTCAAGCAGTGCGGCAGTTTGCTTTCCCAAATATTGAAACAAAGCATGGAGAACATAGGTTTCCCCAAAAGTAGACTTAGATGCAATGATCATCAAGTCATGTGGATACTTTATAACCCATGTGGGACTTATTTTCTGCTGTCTTTTGTATCAAAATGACAATTGATACAATGTTATTTGAGTTAAAGGGATTTATGAATCGGAATTTCATTTACTTTAACTCTCCAGTTTCTGCGGCGTTTTTCTTTCCATCTTGAGATTAAATTTTCATTGTATTTAGCAGAGCAGCAACTCAGAGTGTGGAAACGCGTGCTGTGAGAAGGGCAAACTTGGAAGCATTGCAGAAAGCTTTAACGCTTATTGTTAAACTATTCACAAAATATTTCCTTTAGGCTGAGTCTATCCTAACACTGGCAGTATCTACAAAGCGAATGCAGAAGGGAAGATGGAGGTTTTGCATCCTGCTATCCAGCGCTGCCCAAAGCAGCACCAACAGCTGTGCCCAGGCATGGAGCTCAGCCCAGGACAGCTGGCTTTACTGAACTAAAATGCATCAGTCCATTTTCTGGGTGGAGCGCAGTGCAGATATATCCAAAGCCTGCAAACATTAATCTCTTCATGTGGTTTTGTGAACTTGAGTTTGTTTCTCCGTGTGTGTATAGCTCTGTTAGTCTAAGCCATGCTGCAGCCACAGCATACATGGGTGTAGGTGCTTGGGGCTCCCCACACGTTGGAGCCAGGCACCACAGGATGCCTGTGTGCATTCTGGTGTGTTACAGCAAGCTCTGTCCTCTTGGCACAAGCTACAAGAACAGGCTGCTTTCTCTTGTTCAGACTTAAGGATTTGTGTCCCGTGCTTGTGACTGTAACATGGCTTTAGTCAAAGATGACAATCTGAAGCTGAGATGCTGTGTGTGTTCTAGCTCAGCCCTACGAAGCCCACTGCGTCCCCTTGCTGAGCAGAGCAGGGTCTGCTGGGTGTGTTTGAGCGCAGAGCAGGCACCATTGTAAGCCAGGCAGTTTGCAGAGAATGAGGAAGCTGAGTGTGAGCCTGCGAGCACAGCTTGTGTACATATTTGTTGAAAGCTAATTGGCAACACAGTTGCCTTTCAGAGTTGTTCTTTCACCTATCAGTAGAGCACAACTCTGGTACTTAATGTACTGCAGATTACGTAAACACTACCCTGAAATATTTGTACAGGCAATTAACTCTTGTTTTTACTCTCCTTGGAGTTACAAATGGAATCCTGCTGCAGAGCTTGGAATACTTCAGTTCTGAGCTATATTCCATAATTACATTAAATAATGCTTTCATCCAACTGGCCAGCATTAAGATGAGAAAAGCAGGGGGTTGGTTGTCCTGCGAGGAGCTGGCTGTCTCTTAAACTCAGTATCCAAGAAACACTGACATAGTTTGTACCCTGTTGTTGAGGAAAACTGATAATCACAGGAATGTTATCTGGAGCAAACGTGCCTGCCTCCTGTTGGGATGTTATAGTTGAAGACTGCAAATGCTTGTGGAAGTAACGTTGGTCTGTATTTTGTGTAGCATGATGTGGTCAGTGATGAAGTGGTACAAGGTATGCATGCAGCGTGGGATCCTGTTATCAGGATGATGTGCTGGCCCCCAGCTGGCCTCGTGCTGGCTGCTTGGAAGATGCTTACGTAGACAAGTATTTATTTTTCCTCCCTCTTGCACTTCGCAAGTTTTATCTTATAGACATTTTGTCCCTGATGAAATGGAGTCAGAACTCTACAATTTGTTCTGAACAATAAATCTAGGAAAATACAGCCAATTGGTAACAAGTCTTAAAGCCAGAACTCCATCCTGTAGAGTTTATTCACAAGCACTTGACCTAATGTGACCATGGAGTTGAATAAAATGTTAATAGAGTTTATTGCAGTTCCTTGCACGACTTGCTGCCATGATAATAAAAAAGCATTTGTAACACTGATGGTTGCAGCACACCAGTGCTTAGCAGAAGTGTAGTTAATATGCTTCCCCGAAGGTATGGTGAGGGACTACTTCAATTAGTTCAGCACTACCTTACGTATAATCAAACAGGCTAAAGGAGGTAGGAAATAAAACTAAATTAATCAAAACTCTTCTCACTATTCATATGTTGAGACTTCACAGCTAGATTAAATTGTAGTTGATTTTAAAACAAAAGCACTAGTGAAAAATACTGCTGTTCTCACTATGGAGACAGCAGCTCACTTGCAAGTTTGGAGTTTGTTCTCTAAATGGTCCAAAACAATTGCTCCTGTATTCAGGTAACTTTCTGTTTTATACTGTTTGTTTGTTTGTTTGTTTGTTTCCTTCACCTAGGATCATTGATGGCTTCTTTGGTTAGAAAACAGGATGTTTCAGGAAAGTTACCTGAGACCAGTCTTTCCTCAGTCTTTTGCAGATTTTACCAGTTGTGTAGTAAAACATTGTGGACGTAGGTCATAACAATTCTGCTTCTTTCTACATCCTTTCATTCAATTAAATTTTATTAAGAGTTCTTTCAGATTTATCCAACTTTTACATGCATGGAGTCATGTTTTTTGGAGGGAAGAAGTAAGCGTGAAGAGCAGGTTGTGAAAAATCTGATTTTACTTACAGTCCCTCTTTCTCTGGGGCAGAAACAAGCGAATTGTAACTATGAGTGAAACCAAAAGAATGATGGAATTATTGATTATTTTTAATAGAACCTTGAAATTTCTTTTGGATCCCTACAAGGTCTACTGTGTCTGTAGACAATTAAATTAAGACATTTGATGAAGCAGAGGCAGGAGCAGTGGAAATGCTTTCATCCAGTTGTTGTGTTCTTGAATTTCTCCATGCAGAAAAAACAGCACACGCAGATGCTCGTGACACTTGCTAAGTGCTTCTGGAGACCAAATAGTGGATGTGAGCACAGTGAGGTGGTGGGTGGTGAATTTCAGCAATGGTGATAGTGGGTTACCTCTGCTGGTGTGGATTTTTATTAGTGTGGGATACAGGTTCTCGTTCATTGCTGGTAAAAATGCAGAACTGAATTAGGTGAAGACTATGTTGAATGATAGCATTTTGAAGCTGGGAATTTGCTTTATCAAATACTTTTATTGTGCTCTTTGTATCTGTTGTAATTTCCATGGAAGTGAATAGGATGCATTATTTTCAGAGTGAAACATGTGAATCACTTATCTTACTTGAGAGAAAACACTGGTTTCATGTTCCTTTGCTGAAGAAATTTAAAGTACTTTGTGTAAAAAATGATTAGGAAGAGAGGCATATGTTTAATGAGTAGGACAAGATTTGTGGGTAGATAGATTTTATTTCTATCAGGTCTGCTGATATGGTTGGTGAAATAAATTTTCATGGGCATGAATATTTCTTCACCTTGATATTTTGATGGAGCAAGTAGGTGTCACTATTTTTAGACTGGAAGTCCAAGCTGTCTCAGTTAAATTTCTTATTGCAAGGTCAGTAGTCTTCAGCTCCTAGTGAGTGTTGCAGTGTGTAAAAAGGCAAGCAAGTCTGTAATCTGATCTTCATGATTGGCAAGGAAGAAGGCTGTAGCGTTGGAAGAAGTTGAAGCCTATTGTAGAAGAATGTTTTTGAATAAATGAGTGTGACTGGACTGTAGTGGGAAATAAGACATTTTTATATGCATTTTAATTTAATACATATAACTTAATCATGGCTGTTTCAAAAGTTTTTGAAAATGTCAGTTGTCTGTGCAGTTCAGTGTTTTCATTTCTGCAGTACATCAGCCATTCTTTGCCATAGTTGGCACTGCCTAGCCTAGTGCCAGGCTTTCTTCCTTGTCTCTTCCCTTGTCTGTGTTAGCAGGACTGGTAAGTGACCAGCATTTGATCTTGTAAGGCAGGTGATTGAGGTAACTGAACTGCAGCTTTGGGGTTGTGACAGCAAGTGACAGTGACTTTCAGGCAAGAGCATCTTTTTGTTGCCTTTCATAGCGCCCGATATGAGCTAGTGCCATTTGGTGCAGTAATAGTTCACACACCAAGACAGCAAATTTTATCTTGCAGGCTTTTATCTTGCCCGGCCTCCTCTATCACTAATTGTCATTGATTGTCACCTTAAAGCATTATTTCTGTTAAGCCATAGGAGCTGCCTAAATGGATGCTTTTGGTGCTGTAGTTCCATGCTTGTTGGATTGTTTTTCTTACTAACAGTTTTGTAAGACATAGATTGTTGTTACAAGTAAATGGTTAAAGAATGTTTTACTTTGTTTTTTCACTTTTCCCATGGAGACAAAATATCTAAAGCATATTAATCTGGGTGTCTGACTCAGGTATTGTGGATTTCAAAGCTAGGTAAACTGTAGGACTAAGTTCCCCCTTCTCTTTTCTCCACCCCCACATCCAGAGACAGAAGTAACCTAGTATCTAAAGAATGCAAGTTATGCAGATGTTCAAAAGGCCAAATAAAACAAGTAGATGGGCCACAGCTGCTAGAGCAGCATAAAGCAGAGAACGTTTGCTGCTGTGATGAGAATGCTGTATTTCAGCATGCCTAGCTTTTTCCTGTTTGAGAAAAACAGCATGGTGAATTAGTTTAATTAGTTTTTATCTTATTGTGACTGTAAATTGTGATTGTTTTTCTGAAGTCTCAACAATCGTGAAAGCAAGCAAACAAACAAACAGAAAAAAAGATTAGCTTTTAGTGAGGAAACAGAAGAATTAGAAGTGTCAGCGTCCTTTTATAGGAAGGAAAGGTGTATTTTGCAGAAGTACAAATTTTGTACTTTGTTCCTTCCGTTGAGCAGTGACGGACTTTCCTGGAAGTATCTCCAAAAGAAACATCCCATAATTTGGAGAATTAAATATGTTGAAGATGCATTCAAATATTCTAAAATTAAAATGGGAGACCAGACCCTTTCAGTAAATTAAAGATCAGCTTTCCATTGGAAGTTTTGTGGTTCAGAGAACTCAAGAAGGTTCGTTGCCCCATATATTCTTCTAAACTGGATGGGGATGGCATCTGGAGATAAAGGTTAAAAATTATGGTATAAATGATGGGACAAAACACTTACTAGATTTGAGCAAGTCATTGATGCGCAGATAAGTGAAATTGTTTAACAGTTGATCTGCTATTTTAGGACTTCACTAAGCAACACAAAGGAGACCCGTACAGAGATGCCCAGGCAAATACTACCCTCCTCTGGTACATTCACTTAGCACAGCCCTTTGCAAAAATCTTACTGTTGTCCTGAGAATAATGTGGGCATGTCACAGCAGTGTACTTGTGCTCTACAGGAGGAGAACTTACTTCTCCTTTGCCAGTGCTTCTAATTGCTGCTTGAGCTCTCATTGTACAGAGTGAACCCACTTGCCTGTCTGAGTCCCACGTACATTTCATGAACTTGAGCAACTTACTCTATTCACGTGTTTCTTTCAGCATGGTATATAGAACAACAGGCTGGGAATGTTGTCTTCATCCTGAACCTTTGGATTTTGGTCCTATGGGAATTACCAGACAGTGTCAAGATTTTAAGTGCCTAAGTTAATATTTTGGACCCCTCGCTACAAGAAAGACATTGAGGCCATGGAGTATGTCCAGAGAAGCACAATGAAGCTGATGAGGAGTCTGGAGCACAGGCCTTATGAGGAGTGGCTGAGAGAGCTGGGATTGTTCAGTTTTGGAGAAGAGAAGGCTCAGGGTTGACCTTATCACTTGCTATAGCTACCTAATAGGAGGTTTTGGCGAGGCAGGAGTAGGCCTCTTCTCCCATGTAACTAGCAATCAGACTAGGGGAAGTGGCTTCATATTTTACCAGGGGAGATTCAGGTTGGATGTTAGGAAACACTTTTCTGAGAGAGTCGTCAGGTACTAGAATGGGCTGCCCAGGGAGGTGGTCAAGTCACCATCCCTGGAGGTGTTCAGGAAATGTTTAGATGTTGTACGGAAGGAAATGGTTTAGTGGTTGTTTATTGGTGGTAGGTGGGTGGTTGGACTGGATGATCCTACAGATCTTTTCCAATATTGGTGATTTTGTAATTCTATGAAAAGGGACTTAGACTTGTATATTACATGGACATGTGGGAAGTGTATAATTCGAGAAATCTGTCAGCCCCTTGTGCGTTTGGAAATCTGTTTTTTGGACCAAGCTAGATCTTTTCACAATCTGATAGAGATAAGACAAGGGCAATGGTTTTCAACTAAAAGAGGGAAGATTTAGGTTAGATGTTAGAAATTCTTTGCTCAGTGGGTGGTGAGGCACTGGCAGAGGTTGCCCAGAAAACTTGTGGATGTTCCATCCCTGGAGGCGTTGAAAGTCAGGTTGAATGGGATCCTGGAGAGTCGGATCTGGTGAATGGCAGCCCTGCCCATGGCAGGGGGTTTAGAACTAGGAGATTTTTAAGGTCCCTTCCAAACCAAGCTATTCTATTTTTTATATATTCAAATGAACTGACAGACCCCTGAATTATCCAGTTTTGAGTTGGATGTGCTGTAGTGAAAAAAACCCTCCAAACAGACCCAAAAGCTTTTAATCTCTAAATTTGAGATTTTATTTGATTAGAATAATTAAATTTTAAACAGAATAAGTGCAAAGCAGCTAGATAAGACAGATGGAATTAAGTATATGGAAAAACTTGCTGTTTTCTGCTGTATTTCTGCAGGTGGGTCTCAACCCAAGAGCAGATGTTATCCAACTCAATGAATTTCTGAGTTGCATAAAACTGTGCGGTTTTGTCTAGTCCCTTAGAAACTCCTTCCATTTCCTCTGAGGCTCAGCTGTGTTTGCACTCTGTTCCTCATTACAGTCTCTTCTTGAGCAGTAGGTACCAAGCTGCTTGCTATGACTCCTACCTGCTGCAAACACAGTATTTAAGCCTTTTCCTTCCTAAGTATGTTTAACGGCTCCCCATGAAAAGGAGAAGTTATCTTGCATGGGGGTCCCTTAATCCTGTCAATTCAAGAAACAGGTATTAAATGCTATCTTGTACATCTAAGTTCTTTTGTTTCTGAATTTCTCAACCTAAGAGGCAATATGAAGTTTTGTGTATTCATGAATAAGTGTATGCATGTGCTCCTGTACCAATTAATGGTCCTCACAGAAGATGTATTCCTCTCTTTTTATGAAAAAGCCCTAATGTAACAGGATTATTCCAAGAGGCCATTGATGCCTGCTTGCAGACAGAGAAATTCTCTCACATGAGTATAACTAATGTTTAAAAAGAAATTAGCAATGCGACATAAAAGAACACTTTTGCCCACTTAAAATGATGTTGAGTCATACCATTAAGGCTTTTAACTTGCTTATTTGCATTGCAGACTTGTTATGAAGTCTATCATTTTCTCTTGGGGAAATTGAACTCTCTTCTTCCCTTGATGACATTTGCACAATATGTTCCCAATGTCTGAGTAGTGGTGGGTGTGATCTTTGAGCTGAACTAGTATGGTAATAGAAAAATATGATAGTAAAGACATTAGTGTTGTGTGACCAAATCAAATCTTCTGGTTTTAGTATATGCTTTTCTCTAAGTACTTACCCTGAATGGAGGATAGCTAGACAGATTAGGAGCGAAGCAAACCACTGTGTTGTGCCTACTCACCTTATTGCTGAAATGTGCTCTGACTCTCCTTACTTAGTAGGAGTAGAAGCAGGACTTTTCTGATGAGGTCCTTGAAGATAGTAGAGCAGTTTTGTGTTTTTTAAACTTTATTATGTAACTTGACTCATTAATGATCTGTAATACAATATATTATTATGTAGTAGCATTTATACTGCTTCACATCAAGATTTGGGGACATTTAATAGTACAGTGAATGGAAGAGGGGTAAAATGGATGTCAGATTCTTGCGTGACGTTTTGGGGTTTTTCATTGTATACTCATGCATGTGTCTGGGTTTGTATTTGTTTATTCCTTTGATTTCAGTAGGTACATGCCATTCAGATGGATGCTGTTTCCTTTAATTGCATGTGGCACTGCAGTCTGTTTACTTGTTGGAACACAAGCGTCTGATTGGTGACAGCTGTTTGATGCCTTCATATATAAGAATAGTGAAAGCCATGGAGTTCTGGTACCTATGTGGTGTTTTCCTTTCAGGGCTGGGATCAGAGTAATTTGTTGTATGAAGGACATATAGCAGCTCCAGTACTTTAGCTGACAAGGCGAATGACAAGATCCCCTAGCAGGTCATTTATTACCAGCTGCATTACACTAGTGCTTGATCTTTACTTGAGGGTGGGTTTCCACTCTGGTAGCCTCTTTGCTTGTACAAAGCAACAGGCAATTCATGCCCTAAAACTTCATAGTCTGAGTTGACAGCTGTGGAAAGAGAAACTGGCGCTCCCAGGAGATGGGATTTGTCCCAAGTCGTGCAGAAAACAGGAGTATCAAGGACAGAAAGCAGCTCCCTTGCCTCCTACTTTAGAGCTCTGTCTGTTGTCTGGCATGTCTGCTGAACTCAACAGGGCATGCACTCAAGGATGTATTTCTTCTGAGTAGATCTACTCAGCTAATCGTTGCAAGTTAAAAATGAAAGCCAGCTTTTATTTCCTTTTTTTTTTTTTTTTGCCTCATTATAGTTCTCTTTTCCATATTCATGTTAGACTGTTTCCATATTTAGTGTTTGAGATTTTATGGAAATATTGCTCGTCAAGTGCTACACTTGTGAGAAGGTGAAATGAGGACAAAACACAGGGGACAGATCAGAATCTTTAATCTTTGCTGCTGCATGTAATTTATAAAATGCATTAATCTGGTTTCATTCATTTACTGAACCATTTTGCGCTCTGTCTCTGCTGCCTTGCCTTCGTTTTAGCTGGTCTGAAGCCAATTAAAAAAAAAAAATCATTTAGCTAACATAGCAAGGAGGTTTAGCACTTGTGCTTTTTTTGTTTGAAATCCTGAGGGTCTACCCCACCAAGTTGTGGGGGAGTGGAAGCAGTGTTGTTATGCTTAAACAAATCAATTTCATTGCAGAGTTTTCCCTGTCATAATGATCAGTTTGCAGCACAAATCTCATTGATTTTTCACAGTCCTGTGGAGAGGAAAAAAAAAAAAAAAAGAAAAAACAACAAACAGTTGATGAATAGCACCGAGAGAGACTTGGGAGAAAAGGCTGTTCACCTTTTCTGCCTGGCTTTTGCTCCTGAAGCCTTTTGTATTTAGCTGGGCTTCTAGGTGGAAAGGGACAAGAAATTCAGTGGTACCCACAAGGGACTGTCAGCTCTCAAGCAAACGGTGGAAGAGAAGCAGCTGCAGTATATATGCAGAGCATAGCCTTGCAGGGGTCAGCAGTGCCCTATCGGTAGCTGTGTGTGCTTACCTTTTGTAAACTTGCAGGTGGAATAATTGGGGCATGAATCTGCCTTCCCCCCCCCCCCCCCCCCCCCCACTACTGTTTATAACTCTTTCCAGGGTCAGAAGGTGAGGAAATGAGCTGTATGTTTCTAGAAAAGACAAAAAAAGAACACATGGTATTGGCGTAGAACACATTTCTCAGTAGGGCTATGTTAATTGCCCTTCACATTTGAGATGTCTGCTTTATTTTTACATTCTGATTTCTGGCAGAGTATTGCCCCTGTGCTGACCCCTTTTCGCCTACTCTTATGCAAGGTGTATTTAAATAGCTGGATTGTAAATCTGAGTCTGGAAAACTTCCCACCTCGCCTGCCGTTGCCCTCAGTGCCACTATTCTTGCTGAGCCAACGTGCAGAGCTGTGCAGTCGTAGCAGGGCTGCCGCCTGCACTCTGGCAGCAGGCTGCTCTTGGCCTTTGCTTTGTCTGCTATCGATTGGCTGCGTATGTCAAACTACTACTTCAGAAGCTCCGTTTTTTTTTTATGCACTCTGTTCTCTAAGCCTGGCTGTATTTTCTGACCTGTGCTGGAAATTCTAAGGGCTGAAAACTTCTCACTGGCAGTAAGACATGCTGTTTTGTGTGTTGTACAGGGAAAAGGTATGATTGTGGAAGTACAGGGGGTCGCTGAAATGGTAGTTGCTCTCAACTACGTACTTTTTAGGATAACACAGAATTTTAAAAGTGTTTGGCCTGCATATGAGAATGGCACATTTTATTTCTTCGATTACTTGCTTTTGAATATTTGCTTTTCTACTGAGATTAAATGCAAAAGCTTATATTCTTAATAGATAGAAAATGTTTGATTTTGTTCAACATTATAAGGTTGGGATGCAAGCACAGTGTGGTGAAGTTAACAGAAAATGTGAATTTTGGTCTGTTTTTTGTGATTAAAATTTGTGTTTTCCTTTTTTCTTCAGCCCGCACTGTCCATGTGGGGCTGTTGGAAGCAGGATTCTCTGTACTCAATCAAAATCCCATGAAAATTAACAGGAGGATCTGCTGAGAGAACTTCATTCAATCCCACTTTTCCAGTATGAATACACAGAAAAAAGTTTGTACATGGATCTTTAATGCATATAAAGATCCAGATTTTGACTGGTTTGGTTAATTTGTTCTTTGGAGGGGGAAAAGAAGAAAAAAAAGATATCAGCTGAGATGTCAGCTGTTTCAGGAAAGGAAATAGAATTCATGGAATTTAAGAACTATGAGAAGGGAAGATACAGGAAAGAAAAGCTGCAGCTATTATGAGCATGCAGTTCTACAGGAAAGAGTTAAGAGGTTAAAATAACTGCAAAAGAACCTATTAATGGTGGGGAAAAGTATTGTCTGCTTTATTGTCAATCACTTTATATGACTCAAAATAGGGAACTATTGTGCAAGGTGGCATATAAGCACCTTACCTGGTATTCTTATGCAGATCTGGGCTTTCAGGAGCAGTGTAGGACAGGCCAGGTAAAGGCAGCAGCATGTGTCATTGCAGTTCTTGTCTTTTTGATGGTGAATCAGCTCTGAGCTGGTCTTGAGTTAAAATGACTTGGTTTCTGCGAGTGAGCTGAGCTGCATCACTGTGGGTCGGTGTATGCTGGTGCCAGCAGAAGAGTATGGTCTCATTTGCAAAACCCTCAGTCTTTCAACTTCATTTTGTGTGTATTTCTAAGAGCAGGAGCTTCACAGTATGTACCTTCCATATTGTCCCATATGTGTGTTAAGGCCCTTAGAGGCACAGCTGTCCATACTGCAAAGCAGAGGCCGCTGAGGACATTGAGGAACTCACTTTGCAGAGCATTTACCTTCCAGCAGGTCCCACAGTGAATGCCCCCAGGGCCCATCCATGGTGTTATTTGAAATCGGTGTAGCTTGGCTTGTTGGGCTGGTTTTGCACGTCTGTCTTAATACCTGTGTGACCATTTCCCCCAGAAAAAGTTGGAAACAGTGGGCACTGATGTCAGTGCACTCAGGGCATGGAGTCCTCTTGGAGATGCAGTGCCCACTCGGTAGTTGTGGTACCAGGCATGCTGCTCCTCTCCCCACAGAGTAGAACTGCTTTTGGTGCCTGTCCAAGGTGAGAATTGGCCAGAGTGTGGCTGGGCTGTCTGGGTTCCCTTTGCAGCTCGATGGGGAGAGGCAAGTCCACTTGTGGCTGAGACTCAGCCGTCAGTGCTGGGGGCTCTCCTGGCTGTCTGCTGTGCTCTGGAAGAAGGGGCCATGCAGGCTCCCCAGAGGGATTACTCCCTCCTGGTTTTGTATTGCCAGCCCTGAGCACCTGCTAGCTGAGGCTGAGAAACAGCCCCACGTGTGACCTTTTTTTGCCTGTCTGCTGCTAGCCATGCCCTTCTTGGCCAGGTTGGGAACGCTGGGGCTCCCTGGCACTGTGCTTCTTGCATAGGGCTGTGATGTGGGCAGTGTGGGGTCTGGTTCAGAAAGGAGGATGTGCAGATGCCATATTGACGTCTGTGCCTTTTGCAGGCTGGAACCAATGGCTATGAAGTCCTATTGCAGCCTGTTTCAATGCAGAGCATACACATTAATCCTTTCTGTTCCCTGCATCTGGTTGATTCCCTTCTCCCCCTTTCGCAACAGGATTACAAAACCCAGTTTGATACTGCACTTGGGTCATGTCCCTGTATCAAAAGCACAGCAAGTTCCATGGAAACCCTGAGGGAGTGCAGAGTTTGGCTGCTGGGGAGCTTGCTCTAAGCACCCGGTGTGACAGACGGGCTGTAGGAGTTTTGTCACTGGCGTGGGTCGGGCAGTGATTTTAGTAACAAACGTAATAAATCCAAGAGATCCCATCATAGCCTATGGGGACTTCACAGGAAAATGGCTTAAGAGATGAAAAGAGGGGGATATTCCAGCTCTGCGCGCTTCACTTCTCTGTAGCAAGAAGAAAACTTCCTCAGTACGCTGTGCGTTATTCCTTTCACAGGGCTCTGATTTCACATGACTGTTGGGTTGAACTTTTTAATAATTTTAACATTGCAACTGTAATAAAATGAGGATGTTAAGAAATATGCTGTGACATGAAGTGTTACCGCAAAAGCTCTTGAAGTTTGAATTGGTCTTTTCACTCTATTATAATTTCTAACAATAGTATTATACAACTTGTAATTATGCAATAGAATTAAATATAAATTATTTCCATTAAGGAATATCATAATAAAATGTTCATGAATATTATTACTTCTGATCAGCTGTGTGAGTATTCAGATATCTCACATTATAATTCTAAAATATACATTCTTATTGGTTTTAAAGTTATATTTCTACTGACTTTTAAAGTAACCGTGACCGCAGTATTAGAGGTAAGAAGAACAGCAAAACCTCAAATTTTGTATTATTCTTTTATCACAAATTCCTGTTCCAGTCATTGACATTACCTTAATACTGTGTTTTGAAATCAGGGTGTTGATGACAGAAAATATTTAACTTTATACCTTTTTAAGTTGCTTCCAATCAGAAACAGAATTTCTAGCTTTGTTCAGAGACAGTAAGACCAATCTCTCAGGCATTTTTGGATGTAAACAGTCCTAGCTTTAATGCTGTGGCTTGTATTCCAGCAGTGTTAGGAAAGGAGTCTGTGGTCTGTGCCTTTCTAGGGGCTGTTTCAGTACCCAGGAACAGACTGTCTTTGCCTGGAGTGTTTACTATTGGAAAAATAAGTTGAAGAATATTTATTCGATTGTTTTTCCTTCTCGTGTTTATTTTATTTATTTTTTATTTTTTTGCAAATAAATACCACAGGTGCAAAAGCACACTGTAATTTATATAATAGATGTATGGCAGAGCTAGAGTCTGATGTTCCCATTTCCCACACTCAGACCATTCATTGACTTAGCTCAAAAATTCAGAAGGAAATCATTGAACTGCAAGTATTGCAGTTGCATGGATCCATTTATCAAAACTGTTCTTCCTCTGCTTCAGCCCAGCACTTCTCTGTAGATGTGCAACCCACAAATCAGCATCAGGTGGTGTAACCACTCGAGCAAATGTATATATCTCACTCATCAGATAAATCAGTGTCTTTTAGATGCAGCACATGGCTGTAGCTTATAAAGTTCATGTTGGTTTATGTCTCTAGATTAAATTTTGAAAAATGCACTGATTTTTTGTAGAATAAATTGCATGGAGAAAAACTGATCTGAAATCTATAAGCAATCTGTTCTTGCTTGATGGGAATTTAGTCATTATTCCTTCACCCATAAACTTCCTGCAACTGTTTTATGTGCTCTGGGAGTGGGTGTTTTGGTTTGTGTGTTTATTTTTTGAAAGGTTTAAGATTTTATATATTATTCACGTTTAAAAGTAAGATTAACCTTTATCCTTAATTGGGACATACAAATCTCCATCTGAAGTTTGCAACTTATATTTTGTGAATATTACTGAAAACCTGCATTTAATTCTTCCGCATCTTGTCTTTGAATACATTTGTGTGCTGTGTTAGATGGTAGTTGCCAAAATCTTATATTTACAGTCAATGTTGCATATTTAAATATCCACTGAAATGCTTTCTGTGCATTGTGGAGACAAAAAGGAGGCTTCTATAAATAGCGTGCTGTTTACTCCACAATGTAATCAAATTAAGAACTGATGTTGTGCCATTTGGTACTCTCAGTATTCATGTATGGGAGAGCATCAGTGGATTTTATTCCCCATTGGGATAAAACTTTTCAGCAACTGTGTTAAGTATGGAACAATAACTTGCTGCTGTAAACAGTTTTCTGTGTATTCCAGAATGTTCAACATTACGTGCTGTTAGGGAGATTGTCCAAAGAGGGCTCTGCTGAGCCCCATCTTTCCTTGGGCATCAGGTTGGCACTGCAGATGCCTGCTGTTCTTTGTAGGACTCTCTTGTTATGTTGTGTGGTAGTGGTGGTGTTGTTTTCCCCTCCACTATTCAAATAATGTCATCTTCTCAGTTCTGTTATCCACTTATGAAGCAGTACCAAGGTAAATGATTAGCCACGTTGTATTTCAAAAGCACTAATTTTTAGCCCATTGTAATGGAAATTTCAATGGGGCAGACCTTGAAACCTCTTCAAAAACAGTGAAGGATGCTGCATACTCCTTAAAATCCTTGTGGGTGTCAAATGACCATGACATGGGCTGGTAACCTGTACCCATACCTCAGACATGGTCCTTTACATGGCACGCTGCAGGAGGTGCTCTTCTAGCCAAGCCATGGTAACTGCTCTTGTGCTTCTTCCAGTTGAAGAGCAAGTTTTGGAGTTACAGGAGGGAACAAGACAGATCCAAAATACTTTCCCCATCCTGTGGAAGATGCTGTGTTCTGGGAAGGATGACAAGGAGCAGACTGGAAAGTTGAAATTGTTCAGGTAGGGCAGATCTAAATGCTCATGCTGGAGCATCTCAAAAGAGAGAGCAATAATAACGGGAAATAAAAAGGCTTTCAAAAACCAGACAACTAGGGCCTTGGTGTACATGGTGTACCATATCAATCTGTGTTCAGATGGCAGTTTTCAGTCCAGGGGATGAGCTGGCAGTGAAACGAGTGTCTCCTGCATCTCACCAAATGCAGTTATTACTTTCTGTCCAGTGTGTTAAAGAAGTGGATGATTTCACATCTCTGAGTAGCTGCAGTGTGTTCTCTCATCTACTCTTTTCCCACTCAGTTTGACCAGAAGAGGCATACTTAAAAGGGACTCCTCACACTTATTCAAAAGTTTAATGTAACTATGCTGTTTTTTCTTCTGCTACTTCTTAAATACATAGTGACGAAACTTCTGTTTGCCATAATCCTCTTGAGTGCCTGTCCCTGCCTGTGGAACTAAATAATTCGACTATCCTGCTGTCACCTCCAGTGAGTGAAGAGCTTGGGAGTGGTAATGTCTCTAATTTAATGCTCTAATAGAAAATTTATGTAGAGCTAAACAGTAGTTAGCTGCAAAGCTGTCGGTGGCAGTGTCACCCTTGCTCATTCTTGTGTTACGGCTGCTCGTGCTGCGTGCTCTGGAGCAAGGACAGGATTACCAGCAGCTCTGCATTGAGATTGGTGACAGCTGGCAAGCATGATATAAGCTGTGTGAGGAGAAAGCCCCCCTTGCAGGAATGCTTTGCAGCACCCCAGCTTGCTCCATACCCACAGATTCCCTGGCCGTGCCCCTGCCACTAGGAGAGACTGATGCTGCAGAGCATGTGTTACTCTGGTCTTCAGGCCAAGGGTAAAGCGGAGGTGCTGCTGTGTACAGCCTGTGAAGGGGTTGCCACATCCCTGAGCTTGGCCTCGCATGGGGTCTTGCCCACAGGACTGCCCTGGGGGATGGTCCCTGTAGAGTGACAGCTGGAAAATTAGGTAATGGGCTAATTGCTGCCAAATTAGCCTTGCATCTTTGCAGAGAACAAATACAGTATTTATGTAAAAGTTGTTAGGAGTTTTTCTCTTTTTAATTAGCAGAAATAGATGCAAAATGAATGATGATTAGGCAGCTGATGAATTCAGTAGTACAATTATGCCTAAAGCTATGCCCCAGTGCTTAGTGCTGGATGCTCTGAGCAATCAAAGAAGTCTATTTATATAATTTATTTATAAAACAAAGTTAGAAATTAAACAAGACTGCATATATTGGAAGTATATCAACTTCAGTGCCTGACAAAACCTTCGTAAATTTTAGTAACGTAAATATTTCTAAAATACTCATTAAAAAAAAAAGGTATCCTTTAAAAGTTACTACAGTAACCGCTGATGTTTAGTTTTGTGTGTAAAGCTGTTCTTTATCAATACCAAATCCCAAATATTTTCTAGAAGTGGGTAAAGGTTGTTGGTGGAAAGGTGTTTCATTGCCCTGCTGCTGGGCTGGTGAGCTGTGGTGGGGAGGGAGTAATGGGGTTCCGTGTAATGGGAGGCTTGAAGCAGGGTGAGCTGTGCTGGGCAGCGGGCACATAGCTGCCTTGGCAGGCTGAGCTGCGAGCAGATGCCACGGGGACATGGTGTGTGTCAGTGCCAGAGGGATGGGGACAGGCAGCTAGGCATTATGGACATAACATTTACTCCTCCTAACAAGAGTGGCAGTGGCATTTGCCCACTTGAAGAAGGGGGTGGTGCTGTAACACCACACTCTGTTGAAGCAAGGTGTGGGGCTGATCACAAGGCCAGAGAGCAGGCCTCCCTTCATTGCCTGGTCCTGCAGGAAGGCTGTAAGGGGCCCGTGTGCCAGGGCAGGCTGCAGGGACTGCATTGCTGAGAGCAGGCAGCGTCCTGCTGCAGGACTGCACAGTGCCAGGCCCCGCTGCTCTTGCCCCTGCTAGCCCAGCTGGTGACAGCATGGACAGCCAGCAGGTTCTGCAAGCAAACAAGGTAATAATGCTTGGTGCATCAGCTTGATTTTCAAAGCCCATCCAGAGACTGCTTCCCAACAATGGAGGTTAGAGCAGCAGCATTGCGTTAGTGGGATGCTGTCCCACTTCGCTGTCTACGTGCTGCCTGGGGGACTTCCTCCTCCTCTTACAGAAGGTCAGTGGTTCGTGTTTTTGTGAGTCTTGGATATATTTTTAGGTCTTTACAATACTGAACTGAAAGGCCCAGTAGGAAGGCAGTTGTGTGTTTTTTCCACCTGTCAGTGAAAGCACAAGGAGTGGATGGATCTGGGTATGACTTTGTGAGCTTGGTGTGTCAAACTGAGACTGCTCCCAGTTGGTACCATGAGATGGGAGGTTTTCCATTTTCTGCTTTATAGTAATTTGACATCCTTGGTTCTCCAGGTATCCATTTATGCTTCCTAATGGCATGGGCTTTTTTTAAACTACACAATGCCTACTTTTTTTTAATCCCCATTTCATAAGCAGACAAACCTGCTGTGGTCTATCCTATAGGAGTCGCCTAGTCTGCTTCATCTCTTGTGGCATTTCTGCCAGGTCTGGTTTGTAAGTCTGGTCTGCAGGTGAGAGATGAGGGAACTAGGATTGTGGTGGTGTAAATAGCTCCTCCTCTGTCATAGCCATGTCAAAACTTTAGACCCATTTACCAGGTCATGATGTGCTGTTGTGAGATGATAACTGTGCTGTGATGCTTAAATGAGACTTTTGAGCCTTTGTGTATGAGCTTTCCAGTAGTGTCATTGCACTAGAAAGCTGCATCACTGCTCTGCAGCCTCAGTTATGATTCCTGTTTCCTTCTCATGCACAACTAGAAAATATCCCGCTTTACAGCTAAACCTCATGTATGTTTTACTTGGAGTACCAAAAGGGGATTGTTAGTTTTGGATTTTTTTATATAACATGATCTAAGAATGGCTAAAGTTCATTGTATCTGTCAGTGCACCCTGTTAAATCTGTGTGGTGTTTCTGTGTGCAAGCAATTAACGTTGGGCTCTTATTACTTATAATAAATGTAGGAATTACTGATGAAGTGTTAATCTGCCAAAATATGAAAATAAGGATTTAAATACTGACCCTTGTATGTAAAACTAATAATTAGATTTGTAGAAGACATTTTGAATTAGCTAACATGATCTAACTCGTGCTGTCTCTTCCGGAGGACTGGTACATTTATGTAATTTCCAGTAAGCTTGCTGGAAGTGGGAAGAAAGCATTTACAAGTGGTTTCTACCACGTCACTAACATATTTGTAAGTGTTGTCTAAAATAAATCCATGTGGAATGTATGTGGCCATGTCTGATTGTGTGTAGATGCACAGAGTGCCAGCAAAGAAGTCATCTTGGAGTTGGCCATCAGGTGAGATGATTCTGAAGCTGGGCTGTGGGAGGCAGCAGGAGTTTTACGTGTGCCGCTAAAAATCCTACACCCTCCCTGTTATGGTTTGGGAGATGGCAGATTACTTTTTTTTTTCTTAAAAGCTGACCAGTGTCTTAAATCCAGTTTTTCTCAATTTATGAAAAGAACCTTAGCTATGCAAACAGCACATCATTAGGTGGAAATACAGATTATTTGCACAGAAGGATGGAGATGTTCCTTCAGAAGACTCAGATATAATCTTTGTTTTCTCTCACTATTTCTAACTCATATTTGTTTTCTGTAAAAATGATTTTTTTTTTTTTTTCTGGTGACCAAATGATATGCTATGCACAATCTGTTTGCCTTCAGCTTATATATTTTACCAGCAGCATCCTGCAAGTGACTCAGAACAAACAGGTATGTTAAGCATGGCCACCTTAAATGAGATGGTAGTTGTAGGACCTAGCCCATCATGTCTGCTTCTTGGTTTGCTTCAGAAAGGAACTGTTTCTGCATAGCAGACTTGCAGTTTGGGCTAGGCCTGTAGGTTTTCATTGCAATGATATTATTTATTTATTTATTTATTTTTCCCTACTGAGCTTTAAGTGTAACCTTTTGCCCCAAAGTCCTGCAGCCTGTGTGTTGTCTTCAAGATGGAGAATATGCGTGGAAAAGGCTTTCAGATACACGTGTTTTCACTGCGCCCTGTGTGGTGAAAGTGCAGTCTTTCTGATTAGGGTCGATACTGCATGTGAGCTACATTCTCCTGAGTCTAACTACAGTGTGTTAAAAAAAGGAAAAGCAGTGAGCACAGCTTGCTTTCTGGTGTGTGGATCCTCTTCTTGGAACTGGCAGGCAGGCAATTCCTTTCTCCTGAGCTCATCACTGCTGGGAGAGGCCAAGAACAATGCACCTCCTCCCTTCGCCCTGCTGCCAGCTGCAGCCTTGGATGGAGTGCTGACCCTGCTGAGCCTCTACTCCTGGGAGATGTCCCTGTAAGCCTTGGGGCTGTGCCCAGGCCTCTTACCCACAGATCCTGCCTGGGTATTTGGGGCCCTCCCTGTCTCCAGGCTCTGGAGGTGGGAAAGGAGGTGACCTTAGTTTGATACTGTGCGAAAACCTGTGCAATGCATGTATCTGACACATGCATGAGACAATTGTTAGCTAAAATAACTCACATTAAATAGTTTGAACCAGGAGTTTATGTGCAAACTTCAGAAGGAGCAGCATGTAACTTGATAGCTCAGGTAGCCAGTGCTGGGTGGACTTTTGCTTGGTGACTGCTAGAATGAATGTGATGAGGTTCTCTTCCAGCTAGTCTGTCAACTTTATGGCATTACTTTTACTTTAATTGAGGTTATCTTTCATCACGGTTAGTATTGCTTAGTAAGTGCCATCAGCTTTGTAAACTACCTATATATATATATACATATAGTGCAGGCTACATTGGTGTTCTTGTACCCAGGCAATATACTGTGGCTTATTTGATTTTGACTTCTGTTCTATCTTAAAATAAATGCAGATTTTAGGAAAAAATAGAAGTCTGGAACATTTTTTTTGGACAGAGAATGAAACTGGCATGATTTACAAGTGTTCAACAAATGCTATCAGCAAAGTTTTCAACAAACATGAGGAAATTAAACTCAATGTATATATATTTTCTGAATTCAGCTCTGCAGCCAAAACAGAACGGAACACCATTTGCTTGTTTTTTTCTTCTTTCTGACGTGTAAAGCAAAAACAAACTCAATTTGATGGGAAAACATTTTTCAGTCATTTATATCACTTAAAGATTTTTCCTTTTAATGGCTCAGAAGAACAAAAATATTGATTCATAAAATACAGATTCAAAGAACTGGGGGCTGTGAGTGCAGAAGAGTGGTTTGTGAATGCTGTATTCTGCAGTGAGAAGCCTGGGGTGCAGCTTCCCCCATCTTAGAGAAGCTCCATATTCAGTGGGCTCTAGGGACATTCTGAGAAGCATCTCCCTCCATTCTTGCTCTTGGATCTTGTGCATGGGTCATCTTGGGAAATCAATCACCTGGCTTACAGCCATTTCATGAGGTTTTTTTATATCAGCTGGAGACCTATCTACCAGAGGAATGAAGACTTTTGTCTTTGAATATCTTAAAATCTGTTAATGAAGTACAAAAAGTCCATCATAAGAAACTTCTAAGGGTTTCGTTTTTGTTGCAAAACTTTGATCAATCTTTTTTTTGTGAACAATTGTTTTTCTTTCCCAGTCGCTGTTGTTTGGAGTATTTCCAGTAGAGATAGGTTGGGAATGGAATGGAGCTGCCGTCTAAGTGTTGAAAACCCATTTCTAGTCAAAAAACCAGGGAGCGGCTGCCTGCATCTGCAGGCAACTTAGTCCTGTTTTGAAATTTGTTCTGCCCCGAGTATAGAAATAATGCTGATGTAAACCACCCCGTGTGTTTTACTGTGTGTGACTCGGGCTGTGATTGGCTGACCTGCGAAGATGACTGGGTTATTTCTAAAAGATGACCAGGTGGGTTGTTGTCACAAGCCTACTGACCTTTCCTCAGAACTTCTGCCTCAAAGAAAGCAGAATTTCTTTTTCTCTATTTAAAGGGAGAAGTGAGCGGAATCTTCAAATGAGCGGAATCTTTCTGAAACCCCTCCAAAAGCTGGATTTGCATTCTCTTTCGTAGGGATTTTCCATCCTGGGATTTCAATAGCGTATTTCTTACTTTTGTGTTTTGACTTTTGCTTTTGGCAAAGAATGGTATGTGTTTGCGAGGGTTATGCCAGTGCTGTTACTGTGACTTTCACGATTGTTATTTCACCAATAGTTAATGTGTTATGTGACTTGGCTAATGATTGCAGTGTGATTCTTCCTCACTATGGCTATGGCAAATAGCCTGGGTCCCTAAGGAGATGAGAATAAAATGTCATAGCAACAGAAGTGTGCTCCAGAAAACTTTTAAGAATAACGCAGTATTTAGAAAGAAGGCTGCAAGAAAAATGGAAATCCTGATTCTGTGAAACTCAACTGTTGGTTCATGAGAAGCGAGAGTGCCCATGTGTGGGGTGAGCTTCAGCACAGTTAGTTTATAGCAAGAGGCTGTAGAGCAGTGAGTTGTAGCCAGGGGACCAGGCTCAGGCCACACGTGGCACTGCCAGGGGTGTTTGTGTCTGTGCACAGCTCTCAGTGACAGCAGCATCTCTTGGCAGCCATTGGAAGTTGCTGTTATTAAAGCCCCTACGTTTCTCATTAGAACGACTCTATTGTGCATATTTGTTAAATATAGATTACTAATGAAATGCCTTTTTATTGCTTTCCCAGTGAATACTTTAGCGTAAAGTTAATTTGCAGTGTTATGTAAATTCTGTTTAACTTCAATCAAATTTTTAATTATGTTTTTACCGCAGTAATTCCCATTTGATTTGTCATCTCCTGTTAGGTATTTAAGATTGCACAGGGTGGATTTTTCATCACTTTTCTACCCTCCTGCCTGAGCATTTGATGTCACCTGGAGCAGAACCTCACTTGAAATCTGTGCGTGTTTGATTTCCTTTCATGAAAGTATGATTTAATGAAGAAAAATTACAGACCCAATATTGGAAATGCTTTATTGTTATGGTATTGATTAGCAAAACCAAAATCAAACAGAACTGGCCCAAGAAGACATCCAGCTCTTTTGTTTGCTCTCTTCCCTCGCCCTCCCTCTCTTGTTTGCTCCAGCTCTGTGAAGCTGTAACGCTGGCAGCCCTTGGTTTCCTCCAAATGCCAGTTGCTATTTAACACATGATGACCATTCAGTTCATGGCACTCTTGCATAGATACCAATTGTCCTGCCAAATGTTTGCTTGCCACTGAGCGGATAAAGGGGCCCTCTTTTGTCAGCCCATTAATCACCTGGGAGAAAGGACCGTCAGGCTGCCCCTCAGCTCCAGATACGTGTTTCTAAATCTTTTTCTGATGAAATGAAGTGGAAGTAGTTGGCATTGAGCAGCCTGTCTTCAGTGGACGTAGCGATAAGTTCTCTTCAAACAGTGTTATGATGTTTTCTGTACTCTGTGTACACATCTTCCTTACATTGTGTGAGATGATGGGGATTGGATTTGTACAACAAATTCTAATCCTTTTACTAAAATACACAGTTGTTTTTCCTGACCAAATTCTGGCTTCTTTGAGCCTCAGTGGTGATTTTGTTTCTTCAAAAATTCTTCATGCCCAAATACAAACTCTTCAGAGGATTCATGGCGCATTCTGGATTCGGGCACATTTGAAGTATCTGTCAGGAGACTCGAAAGCAAAATGTGAAGTCTTTACTGTGGTGACACACTATCAAATATGAATTAATTGTCATTTTAAGCTACTCTGAAGTTGTCCACAGGCTTTATCTTTATTTCCAGAGGACTGGGATTATGAAGAACTCAAGAGTAGCCTAGCTGTCCTGCCATTTTAAGCACTTAGGATAGCTATCAACTGCTTTTCTTAAAAATAAAAATAAAAAATGTCATTTTGAGTTACTTGCAGATACTACTCCTAGTATGCTTACGTGCTCCTCATCCCCAGTTAGCTCTGGTATTCCAGCTCTGCTCTGATAATGCCATCAATTTGCCAGATCTCCTGTAGGAATGAAAAGGAAAGAAATAATCAACTCTCCCTCCTCAAAAATCACATTTTATATGTAACTATTACAAAGCATTTGATTGAGATGGGAATTGCGTTAGTTTCTCATGGGAGTTGTTTGAATTTCCACTGTTTAAAAATCAATTCAATTTGATGAGCAGTAGATTCAAACAGTGGAACCCATTAGGACGATTTTGTATCACCAGTTGCACCCTGTTTAATCTTTCTGCTGGGAGGTAATTAAGTGAAGCTCGTTAATTTGCGCAGCTGCTGAGCGCTCCCTCGACCTGCCCGCTCTGTGGCCGCATTGCTGGGTGCAGGCATGGTGCAGCCCACGGGCAATGGCATGGCAAGCGCTTTCTACGTGGGGTAGCCTGTGGTTTTTTTAAACAAGCATCTGGAAACTGTAAATCTGCTAGATTTCTGCGGGCTCTGAATAGATTTAATACTTTATCAGTACACTAGCGAAGATATTCTTGCTTTTGGTATCAGCAATTTTTTTTTTTTCCCCACTTTGCTTCTGAGGTCTTGGTTTAATTTCCTTTGAAGCAATGATTTTTCCCTTGAGAACTTAAAGCTGGTGAAAAGCCCTGGTGCTGACCATCTGAATTTCTTTTTATATCCACAAAGCCCAGAGAAGAACAGGTGTCCTCAGCAGTGAGGCAGCGTCACCGCTGTTGCTAGAGCCTGCAGGAGGGGGAGCACCCTGGTACCTGGGGGTGCTCTGCAAGCACAGACAGTGCAGAGTCAATGCACCCTGTGCTCCACTGATTTGTCATGGGCTGGTGGGATGTGTAAATACTTCCCTGCTATAGCTCCCTCCTTGCTAGTCGGTAAGGAAGCTGGTGTGTATTTAGCTACTAAGTTCTTTTCAGTACTCTGGTACAGCAGTTAAATCACAAATAAAGCCTCTTTATGTCTTCGTTAGGTCTATCCAAAATTTTGTCCCAGTTTAAAATCTGTAACCGAAATGTAAATCCAAGTTCACGTGACAGCATCTAGAGTTTGCAAAACCTGAGTGCTTCCACAAACTTGTATAAAATAGTTTCATCTAGATGTTGCTAGCCTTTGGTAGATTCCGTTGTAGGGACACCTAATCTCTTTAGAAGAAAGGACTTCTGGCTGATATTTATAGCTCTTCATACCTTATTGACTGCATGGCTTCTGTGAAGAAAGAGCTGAAGGGATGGGAGTGCGGGACCTACCGCGGTGTGCTGGGATTGCAAAGCGATCGGAAGAGGTAGAGATGAATTTGAAAACTAAGAATGTGTTTCTCTTTTCTTGAAATTTAGGAGAAGTTTGTAAATCGAGAGGCATCACAACATGACACTATCACTCAGAGGGACTGGTATCATCAGGGATACTTCTATAATTCACATTCACGTGTGTGAAACAGTTTGAGGGTATTTCAAGCATGAAAGAAATGCACTAATGGTGTGCAGGTGCAGC
The DNA here is from genome assembly GCA_036925125.1 of Oreortyx pictus. Lineage (NCBI taxonomy): Eukaryota > Metazoa > Chordata > Aves > Galliformes > Odontophoridae > Oreortyx > Oreortyx pictus. The sequence continues at coordinate 13,101,608 of JAUPFR010000008.1, read as the reverse complement.
ACCAGAAAGAAGATTCTGCAGTAAAATGAGTGGAGATGACAGGAAAACAACTGGAGGTCTCTGCTGTTCTGTTCCCGGTGTTAATTGTTTATGTGCAGAAGTTGTGAACGCTCCTTCATGTTTAGTTCTCCTTTGAAAAAAGCCTTCATAAGGTTGTAAAGAAATTAAAACTTACCACTGTTTTTCAGTTTCTAGGAATAAGAGATACGTGGGTTCTTGCCATGTGATCCAAGCTTCCTTGAACCTTTTTCAAAGCACATGAAATCTTAACTACTCATAGGTCTATTTTTCCTGTTTATGAAGTCTAGGTGGAGCTGGAGGTGCCTGAATTTTTATGCTCTTGTGTAAAGAGGAGAGACGAGGCCAAGCAGAAGGGAATGCCATTAGCACACAGTGACACCGACAGCAGAGCTATTCAGACAGCTGCACGTGTCATATCATGTACTTGGGGCTCGGTCATGCTGCTATTTCTGTCTCGTTAGCACAAATCGCGGCAGCGAGCATGTGCGTCTCTGCACTTATCTAGGGGTGCGTCTTTACTTGAGGGTTGAAAAAAGACAGGTTCAGATCCTGGTGATGAAGTGTTTGTTCTGCTGTGGAGCAGCACCCTGGCCACTCTGCAGGTGCTCTGAAGCAGGGCTGGGGTGCTGTTCTCAGGCTAGCAGAGCCTGACTGCTCGCCAGACAGTGTTGTGGTGTAGGGCGTTTGTATACAGCAAGCTATTGAAGTTGTTTGAGATAAAATGCCAAGGGAAGATTTTGTCTACTGGCTGTTGAGACTATGCCTTGGTACTGAAAAAAGTGAAAGCAGATTTCAGATAACCACCAGATTCCAAGAAATGCAAATGTTGCTTTCACTGAAACTCACGCTGAAATGATATATTTTGTCTCATAGCAAAGCTGCTAGTGTTATGCTGAATTAAGGAACTTCTGGGAGGTTAAACACATGATTCTTTATTGTTATTAATAATAATAATAATAATATTTAGTATTTACCCATGCTAAGCCACCTTGTTTCTTGTACTTCATTTTTTTTTTTTTTCCTGACACTGACTTGAAAGCTCATTGATTTCCAAAAAGCGAGCTTTTCCTATAAAGGAGGCCTATGGTACATAGTCATATGAAAATGTGAACACAATTTAGATGTTGTTAACTTACACTTTAAAAAGGTTACTGCCTTCTCAGCTGCCAATGCTCTGTTGTTTTTGTGGCATATTCTTTTCAAGATTTCCAAAATTTTGCCCCTTGGTGGTAACACTGTTCTTGTGTTACATCACCAGTGAATGTGGATGTGAGTATGGAGCAAGGAGTCCTTTGGAAGTGGGAGTTCCTGTTGCATGGCCTGAAATACTTTCCCCAACAAGTTTACTGTTTGTTTTTAATATTAGTTACAAAGGTGAGTTATTTCTTGTTTTATGAATTTATTACATTCTCAGGTTGGAGAAGAATGCATATATTTACTTATTTCAATGGTAATGTTGTTAGTAACAATTTACAATTTTAACAATATGTGAGGCTCATAAGAGGACATTAGCCAAACTTTAATATCTCTTCTCATATGGATTTTCTGAAAAATCTTTTATTTGATTGAAAATGAAGGAAATAAAATTTAAGTTTCTGTTGCTCCCATCCTTCGTGAGTTCTGCAAGAGCATATGTGCTGCTTTATTTGTGCCCGAGCTGTTGCCATTTGCACAGCTTGTGGGATAATAACTTTAAATGAAGAAAAGAAGTATAAAGGCATACAGGTGGGTCATCCTGGACAAGGTGTAGCACAGCAGGGCGTTCTGGGTGTACTGTTTCCACGAGCGGTCGATGCGGCCTTCAGAGAAGTGCTGTGCAGTTGTACATCTGTTGTCGTACTACCCGTGGGCTTCCCAGATTGTTGATGCAATGGGGGTCTGCTTTGCTGTCCAGAAACATTTGATGGTGATCTAGACTAGGACATAAACATTCAGTAGTGGTATTTCTTGATGACAGAACAAACTGCTGGTAGGTGTACTTCCTGAGTTTGGCATTTGAAATTATTCATGCTGTAGCACATTGCTGAACAAAGCAAAGCCGAGTTATAAACATAGTATTTGCCAGATGAGCTACGGGGTAAAGATAGCTTTGAAGGACTTTAAAAGCTGTGAGAGGCGATCAGCTCAGCAGGCTGGGCTGCAGAAATGGGGAGAGTGAGACACAGCCTCTGAAAACCAGATACAAGAGCAGGCTTGGAGTGCGTTTTCTGCAGGTCCATGCATACACGTCTTGGCAGCCACAGCAGAAAGAGGTCATGAGAAGCTTTCACCAAGCACTTCTCTGTGGCGCAGCAGTCTGGTGCTCTCCTCCTCCCTCTGTAGGTGGGCAGCAGTGCACGTGCCTGGCTGGTGGGAAGGAGTCGTGTCAACCTCCAGAGCAGCTCCTGGTGAGGCAGGAATGGACCCAAACCCCTTGCTTTAAGTTGCTTGCAAAAAGAGCTCATTCAACGGATATGTCCGTTCTTGTGTTTTGTTGTGGAAGCCCCCAACGTTCCATGCAGGGTGTGTGTCTTGCTGCTTGCTCTGCAGATGTGCAGTGAGAGACAGTCGAAGCTTGAACCAGCTATGGTTCATTGCACCTTTACTCTGCAAAGTACAGAAACCTCTGCCCAGCCTTCCGCTGCTTGGCTGTTTCCACAGCTCACCTCTCCCCTTAGCTCTCAGAGCTGTAGGGACCTGCATGTGTCTTGCACTGTGCACACAGGCACAGGGCAGTTGCATCCTGCTGCATCCCTCAGGACCCCATCCCTCCAGCTAGCCCTGTGTTCTCTCTGCTCCCTTTTGGGGTATGCTTTCATTAAGGTCTCATACATACGTGATATTTTAATGAAAATGGGCTACAATAAATTTCCTCTGAATAAGCAGCGCCTATTATGTGTCACAAATTCTGCCTTTCCCCGTCTCTACTAATACGGCACCTTCTCCTTTACATTTCACTTCTGTACTGATAAACTCCTAATCATTTAATACTCCTGAGCAGTCTGGGGGAAGAGACGTGGATCAGCAGAGCTAATGGGAGCTGGGACCTGTATCAGCTGCTGAAAAGGAAGCTCATGGCCGTGTGGGTTTCTGCAGGATGGTTACCATAACTGAGAGGAGAGAAATACCATGTGCCTTCATTTTAGATGCACTTTGCACGCACAAGTTAACCCTTTCAAGCTCTGGAGTAAACCAGGGAAGTGTTGCTCTGGGTGGGAAGCAGCAGCAGGGAGCTGTCCCTGTTTGCTTTTCAGCTTTTCACTTTTTTTTCCAGGCTTTGGCTCAAAAAAAAATTCTGCTTGCTGAAAAACAAACAACTAAAAACAAAAACCACCAAAAACCTGATGATTTCTGGCTCGTGATCCTCTAATGAGAATTCAGAATTATTTCATTAAAAAAAAGAAAATATTTTTGCGTTATGAGATAAAGAATTGACACCTTTTCTGGACAGCTTTTTTACATCATTTTAGTAGGGTTACAATCTTCTCTAACATACATATATGTACCTATAACATGCTTATGAAATCTGTCACCTGCTTGACAGTGCCGTATAAGCCACGAGGGCTCAGCAGAATTTTGACAGTATGGAGCACTTGTGGTGGAAGCCCATAGTGTAGGTTCAAGGACTGCTCGTGTCAGGTGTTCAACTGCAGTGAAGTATTCTGTGTTGATATACTTCGTTACTTGAGTGCTTGGAGATTATCTGATTTGTCATTCAAATTTAGTATCATAGCATCCTTAGAGTTGGAAGGAAAATTTAAAGGTCATCTAGTCCAACTTCCCTGCTATGAACAGGAATTTCTTCATACTTTGTTCAAATTCAACTTTTTTTCTTTAAAAAGAAATTTTTCATGGAGCATTCCTCCCTTTTGAAATAATGTTACTTATAAAGCAAATATCATTACAAGACTTTCTCGCTTAATTTAGTGTGCTGGAGGAAAGCTGTAAAAGGCCATTTGTTGAGCAATTTTATCTGGGATTTTCTCCTACTAGCTGTAACCACGTGGTGTTAATAACTATTTATATAATCCCTAAAAACAGGCAGGCAAATTGTGCGCGTGGAAACATGAAGGAAGGTAGAGTGAGTGGGTGCACTGGTTTATCCTGAGCTGTGTTTTGTCTGCACACCTCTGTAAGAGAAGGTTGGAAAGAGGCAGAAGCTCTCTGTGTTTCTTTAGAATGAAGGAGAGTTGGTGAATTTTCAATCCTGGTTGAAAAAATGGATTAATATTTTCTGAGTGAATCTATAAAGACCCTTCGAATTGCCATCTTCTGGCTGAAAGGCAGGGAGCTTAGTAAACAAACTGGATTGATTACCTAAACCAGTTATTTTTTTAATTTATTGCTTGATTTGGAATACATAGCGCCACATAATTCATCCCCGTGTCTTCTAAGTACAGTTGTGCAAGGTATATTTTATCCTGTATCTACTTCTGAAGGGGAAAAAAAACATCTTTTCTTGATGTGTAGATGCAGAAACCTTTGATAACTGACATGAATCCTCCTAGCATCTTCAACCAAAAAATGAGAAGATCCCAAAACCAAGCAACCAATAAGGAAACATTGTGCTTTTTTTGTTTGTTTGTTTTGTTTTGTTTTTAATCTGGAAAGATACATGAAATGAACAGATACTGAGTGTTTTTTCCATTGCTGGGAATGGAGATGTACTGCTCTAGCTGGTGTTTCCCAGGGGAGAGCCTGGTTGGAGCAGCTGGCTCCATTTTAGGTTTGAGTAAAACCTCACCTGCTTCCCCTTCCCATCCAAGTCTCTAAGATAGTGAGGAAGGATTTCTTTTAGGAAGATGAAAACTAACATTGCTGACTCTTTTTAAAGCATAGAGTCAAAAAAAAGTGAACACCAGAAAAGTATGGGAAAGTTTGGAGCAGCGTGAAGACTGTGTGTGGGGGGAGTTTGTGTAGTTAACTGCTGTTGTGATGTGTTATCAGTCTGCAGACCTGGCTGAATGTCAACCTGTGATTTAAAATGGCTTTGTAAATGTTTTCAGCTAATGAGAAGCAACTTCACTATTTTGTTGACCAGTGGTCCATCCTAGCAAAGAGAAATCCATAAGAGGGATCCAATACCAGAAGTTTTGAAAGGAACAAATGACAGAATTTTGTCATTACATCTTGGAAAGTTTGGATGGTCGACTGTTAATGATCATTTGTAGTTTCAAATACAAAAATATGCTTGATTTTAGGATTAATACCTTGTCTTGAAATAATAATCCACTACTTGAGAAGCCACTTAGTCCCTCACCATACCTTTAGAAAACAGGCTCAAATGTGACGTGCTTTTTGTCCCCTTGGAATTGAAATTCATTTCCATGCTTAGAAAGTACTAAACACAGCACCTGCAATGGAATGAGTCTGTGGGACTCGCTACCTTCCTCTGCACATGCAATCTGTCCTCTACCTCTGCAGTTCCGTGGCTCCTCCTATCACCTCCCTGTGCAGGCTGCCCTCTTTCACTTGCTGCTAAAGCCCTGGCCTTAGTTGAAGTTCTCTGGAAAGACACCATCCTGACAATTTTAGCTTTACCATGGCATTTGAGAAATGTGTATGTAACCTAGTAACAAACAGAGGAAAATGTATTGCACTGCCACCTCAGTGTATTATTTACTGCGTGTATGTTGTGTTACTTATGCATTGATTTCCTCCAGTTTTCTTATGTTACAGTTTGTAAGTAACTCTGTTATGGCAAGCAGCTGCATGGTATTTTCTGGATACTGCTGATAACAGTAATTGTGATTAGTGTTGGAACATTAGGTAGTGAGGAGATTCTCTCCACTGGGGGAATGACAGCAACAGTTTTTGCTTTATTTTGATCCGTTGTGAGTTGGTTTGTTGGTGAGTTTTTTGTGTGTGGTTCATTTTTTTTGGGGGGGGAGAAGGGGGGGGGGAAGGGCAGGGGGTTGTTTTCTTTGGTTTTGTCTTGTTTTAAAAGAGAGAAATCTCGTCCTCCAAACCCCAAGCCTCTCCTGGATAGCTCACTGCTCTGGTGACCCTGAGAGTGAGAGCCCAGCTGGCCTTCACACCCCCCCATGTCTGGCCAGCTTTCAGTAGCTGGGATCCCTGCTCCACTGGCCACTGGCACAAACAAGGCAGCAGGCACTCAACCCCGCAGCAGCACGTCTCCTTATTCCAGTCATTAACTTTCTCCTCCAGGTGATAACGTGTTTCTCTCTGTCTGTAAAATGGGGGTGGTGATACTTCTCTGCCTGCCTCTCAGTGGAGTCTGTGAGGATTAGTGATGTCTCTGCAGCAGCACAGAAGTGTGAGTGCGATTACAAAGAACAAGATGTGCAATTACGGTGGTGGGGCAGCGAGCTGCGGGTGTCCTGCTGCACTCGCAGAGCAGAGCAGCTGGCTGATGAGCTGGCCTGACCTGTGCTGCTAAAACAGACTTCAGCACAGTTGGCTCATTTGTGGGCTAGGCTGATTTCTCATGTCAGGACCTCTGTTTTCCAAAGGTGGCATGAGCTAGGGAAATACAAACAACAGCTATCCACTGGGCTGCGTACTTCTGTTTCGCTAACCGGAGTGACCTTGGGCCTGGCAAATGGGAGCACTCATGTGTGACTGTCCTCGCCAGAAGGCCTCCCCAAGCTGCTTGGCTCTGGCTGTTCTGACCACTGCTACTTCTTGCGAGGGCCTCCCCACCTCCGCTGGCCTTGCCGTTTGCACATGGGGGCACGCGTGCTTGTCAAACATGCCCAGCTCTGCTCAGATCCCCCCCCCCCCCCCCCCAACAACTTGATTCCTCTGCAGGGCTGACGTGAAATGAGTCAGTAACAACCAGCGTATGTTTTCCTTAACGGGCTTACAGATACAGCCCGTCCGTTCTGTTCTGCTCAGACAGAGAGTTCTCTTTGGCTGGCAGCCCCCTGTGTTCCATCCCGCCCTCAGGGTCACAGCCCTGTGTCTGGCTCGCATGCAGACAGCTCTGGGCACTTGGACTCCATTTTTAGTTTCCCTAAATTTGTTTGCAGAGTGAGACTGAAGTACAAACGGAAGGCAGTGCAGGTTCTCTCATTTTTCTCAGTGCAGGCATTAAAGCCCTTGTAGTGGTTAAATTATAGCGACTGCTGAAATTAATGAGAACGAGTGATAAGGAAGAGGATTTACTTGTGTTTCCATTAGGATTTATTAAGACTAATGTAATCAAATGGGATAAAAACATTATCACCTTCTGAGGATCACTGTCAGTAAATGTAACAATAAAATGATTATTCCAGTGTTTTGCCTTAGGGGAAATTAGAGGGGCCGGGAAAAGAAGAAAAAAAAAAAAAGTGTGATGAGATGCGTTCAGGTGTGTAACACCCCTTCACTTGAAAGGAATGTTAAACAACTTAAATCCTTCTCAAACAACTGTGGTTTTCACTTTGATGGAAGCACTGACAAGGAGCTGTGGTGCAAACAAAGGGCTGTTATTTAAAATGCTTGTAATAGAAGTTAATAAAGTTTTTCTAATAAAGGTATGTTAAGTTAGGAACTACAGGTTTAGCTTTGGCTGCTGATTTTTTTGACAGCCACCTTACAACTCTTTTACAAGGCTTGCTTTTCAAAACCAAGAGTATTGCAGCCCTTCTGAAAGAGACATCAGCAAAGTCATTTGGAAACTTTAATGGGTACAGCAAATGCTTGGCATGAGTGGTCCTGATGGTTTCTAGAACCGGCAGTACTCATGGGAAGAGGGAACTGGTCGGGATTTAAACAGTTAAATATCACAGCACATGTTTAGTCGGAAGCAGTAGAGATGAGACATTCTTTGAAATTATCTGCTTCAACAAAGGATTCAAGATATATTTTTGTCCTTACTCTTGTTCTCTTCTACCAGTATCTCTCATAAGCAGCACTATCAGTTAGTGCTGGCAGGATAAAGCCTTGAGGATATTAGAACAGCATGATTTTTATCTTGCCTCTGTCCTGTTTCATGGGAGCTACTGCTTGTGGCTAGAATGTTCTGCAAAACTTTGACTTGATTCATACTGTTGAAATTTGGCACTAGGATTAACTTTGCTGTCTAAATCTCAAACAGATTGACCTGGGAGTATACCCCACAGTTATATAAGAATGGCATATTAGAGATTAAGGTGGCAAACATTTATCTCCACTAAGAAAGAATAGACCTGCTTTTCATCTGTATCAAAGCTGTGATTTATGGTGTTTTTCTGAGTGAGGATCACACTATTTGTCCTGCATTTCGTTTTGTATATTTAACTTATATTCGTCTTACAGAAGTGATGCCTTATCCCATGTTTCTAGGAATGTGTTTAGAGTGCAGGTAGAGGGGAAAGTTTACCTAATTCTTATATAAGTCAGTGTTTTAAAGGAAGAAACACTGAAGGCATCTCATTTCTTGCTGCATTTTGCCATGTAATTATGAAAAAAAGGAAGAAAACACTGTAAAATTCTGAAAACACGCCAAGATAAAAGGCTCCAGGTTACAGCTCTGCTCTGGAGATGACAAAGGTTGAGTGAGGCTACAAATTACAGTGAAACTGACTCCTTGTTTGCAAATTCCATTTTTTGGACGTTAAGTGTCAGACTGTTGTCCATAAAGAATATTCAGGTAGATGGAAGATTGCATCTTGCTATTTTGGGAATGGCTAGCAGTGTAACTGTCATAAAAATAAGCTGAAAGGTGCGTGAAGCTTGTGGAATTGAGTGAAGAAGGTCTGACCCAACGTGGTCTAAAGCCAACAAGAATCTTCATGTGCTTAGGGGTTGTCAAAGCAGGCCGTGTTTTAATTTAGGCCTTTTTATTTCTTGATCTGCTATTATTTGAGGACATACTGTTATATCTGCAGTAAATCTTTAAATAACGCTTCTGTCTGAAGGCGCTCATTTTGCCTAAGTGTAGTTTTTTTGAAACTCTGTACCTCATCATTTTTCTACTTTTATTTTCCTGGTGTTACTCCAGTGTTAAGGGTACACTGACCTGGTAACTTGGATACATACACCAGGCATCTCTATTGGCTTTTATGTATTGCAGTGAAATTATCTTTGGGCCCTGAAGGTCCCAGATACAAATCAAGCTAAGGACTGTGGGATTGCTTGCTTGCTTGCAAGGAAATCTGTGGATCTCACTTGCTTTCCTCCTGTTGTTAGCTCAGAATCATCCTGTCTTGGCTTGACTACGTGGCAACTGCTAGAGGTGTCATGAAAATGCGTTACTGTTAAGTACTAAAGTTGTAAAGTACTTTGTAAGTAATAAGCAGCTGTAGAAAAATTATTATAACGCTGCTGAAGTATAATTAATTCTTCCAATAGAACTATGAAGAATTAATTCACAAATTGAGAGCTCAAATCTATGTCTTTTGATTTCTACAGACAGAAAGAAAAACATGTTTGTGGTCATATTTTATTTGCCATTTATGACATAACTTATTTTCATGAGGTAAAATTACCTAGTATGCAAACTGTCTTGATTAAGTACTTGAAAACAAACATGGCTTTGTAGTAACTTGTTATTTTCCCTGAAGAATGTATGCCCTTCCCTGCACTCAGCATTGTACCGCTTCATGTGGTTTTGTCTTTGGTGTACAACCCACTGTGCTCTAGCTCTGCACTTGATTAAATGGTATTATGAGCTCTCTAATTATAATACCTTCACTTTATTACACTCGAAAGGATTGGCTCTGGTGGATGGTAATACGAACAATGTGCAATGTGAATGCACTATTTTAGTCTCATTATTGGTATTATGATTGTATGTGCTGTGAGCTTACCTTCTGGTCACCATTGAGGAGTTAGATATGGTCATGACAGTGTGCAGAATGAAGACATTCCTTCCACAAATGCTTTACTCTCCAACTAACAGTTTATAGTCTTATGCAAAGTCTGCAATTAATACGTGGCTCTCACCTGAATGCAAAATTCAAAATAAAGAACAAAAAGACTTGATCTCTTTTTTGGATGAATCTGAAGCAAGATTTAAGACATGGGGGGCTTTTCAGGGAAGATTTTCCTAGGGGGGGGAAACAAAACAAAACCATATGTTTGTTGTAGGACAGGGAAGCTGTGAGATTTGAAACCTGTCTGCTTTTTATTATTATTATTATTATTATTCCTTCAAATTAATTAACCTTTTGAGTGGTAACAAAGCAGCAGCACATCCATTTTTATTTGTGGATTTCTATTATTTCTCCACAAGAAATTGCGGAGAGGTTTTTGGTGGGATCTCAGCTTGTTGGTGATAAGTCTATAAAGCTGTTCACACTGTGCTATCTTTGGACATAGACCATATCGTTTTAATAGCACGGGGATAGTTAAGGGACTTGTCGACTAAAATCATATTAGCGCAAGAAGTCCAGGGAATCCCATGGAAGAAGGAGTCTGTAGGGACTGGTCTAGGAAAAAAGAGTGTGGTTTAGCTCAGCAGCGACAGAGAAAAATTAAGAAAATGTCAAAATGGTGAGGACTTTGATGAGAAGGAAATAGTGCAATGGATCTTAAATACAGTAGGATTTAGGAAAAAGAAGACAGAGGAGTATGCTCAGTGGAGAAGTGAGATGTGTCTGTGTATCACTGAAGGCATGTTGTACCAGGGGGTCATGCTACCAGAGAGCAAGTGTTAATATCTCCCAGCATAGACACAGGAGGATTGGGGCCACCTGCTGCTCAAAGGCTGGGGTCCTCCTCTCTCTCTGAACTCTCAGGCAGAGGGGTTATGTGGCTCCTCCCAGCACTGATTTTAATAATAATAGGTGCTGGCTTTACAGCCATGACGCAGTAGGTGTCTTAATAAAACGACATAAACTGAGTTTAGAATGTTTTGTTCAGCTTGATAATGAAGGCACCACAGAATCACAGAATGGCTTGAGTTGGAAGGTAAAGTAGAATTTATGTCCTGTGCATGGGAGCTGTGGGCTGCTGTGCTGTGTGTTTATGCCAGCAGCTCTGCAGCAGGCTGGAAGCAAGCGCCGGTGGTTGGCAGGCATGGCAGCCAGCATGTCTCAGTGCGGCTGGGTACAAAGAGCCCTTGTGCAGGCTGAAAGGAGGTGAGATTATAAATGTGAAACTGTTAAAACCATCCTTCGCCTTGGAGCTTAAAGAAATCCAATTTCTTTTTAAAAATAGATTCGATACATAGTTTTCCTGCTTGAGCACAATCTGATGTATATAGGATCTTGTAGAGGGGCTGGGGTTTGAGTCCGGGAGCACAGCAGATCTCTGGCACATCCAGCACCACGTACGTGTGCGCCAGGTTATTCTTAGCATGAGCAGAGCCCAATCAAGAGACTTCTGGTTTGGGTGCTGCTCTGCTCTATTTTGTGCTAATGCTGCACATGGTGTTAGTAAGAGGAAAATACAGCACAGTTTGCTCACAACATGAAAGGTAAAAATTAAATATCAAATTAATAACTCATTTTTCAGACATGGACTTGAACCCCGTTGCACACCAATACCACATGGGGAGTCTTCTCTATCCTTCTATCCTTTATGTTGACATTAATGTTAATTAGTTACTTGAAGCAACTCTCAAAAGTATTGATGAAAGCCCCCAAATCCAATGTGCCTTTGTAAATTTAGTTTCCTGCTTGAGAAGATATTTCTTTTGTAATTGACACAAAACAGCCTCGGAAGGAGAGGCAGAAGAAAGCTGGTGATACGATTAATTCACCATGTTTCGTGTTTATTCCATGTTTATAGTGAAAAGACTGTAAATGCAGGGCCAGATGTTCCTCCTGTGTCCTCAGCTGAAGATCTGGCCTAAATAATACATAAAGGTGCTATCTTTTATGTTCTCTTCAACTAGAGATCTTAGCATAAAAGCACTAGAATTATAAAAACCTTCCTCTTGTTCTACTGTTTTATCAACAGCGAATAAAAACATCACTGGAATTCCTAATACTGTTGTAAGATAACAATATATATACACACATGCGATTGCTGCAGTCTGTACATTGCAATATAGGAAAAATAACCGCTCATTTGCAAACGTATTCTCTCAAATGCTTACTAATTAGAGGTGATAGTGACTCATCTAATGTTCAAAATCACACGAAAGATTTGTTGGGTTTTTTTTCTTCTCATTTCTATTTGTCCATATAACTTAGAGATAAGAAAATTGCATCAAATAGGAAGTGATTCCCAATAACGTTTGCTCTTTGAAGGGCTAAGTGCTTACCTGATGCCAGGCTAGTGGTGTTAGCGGGATCTCCTGAATAGCACAGAAGCTTGCTATTCTAGGTAATGAATTTCACATGGATAATGTTACTTTCTGTCTTACAGGGCAGCTAATCCTTTTGGTTTTCTCCGTTTCTCTGATTTGCCTTTTCGTGTAGGAATGTCTAAGTATTACAAAAGGTCAGGTGATTTCTGTCTAATGTACTGCTAGAGACTTTAACAACGATGCCTGTTTACGGTCCTGCCATCTGCAGGAGCAGCAGCCTGTCATAAAGTTGCTGTATTGATCTGTCACTGGTGCTGTCTTGTCTGCCAAATGAAAAATGGCATAAACTCATAACCTGGGCCAGCAGTTTTCTTATTGTAAGCCAGACAAAAATGCTATTGATCTTCTTTGCTGAAGTGTTCTTTTCACAGCTTGCCAGCATCAACACGCTGTTGTCCTTACTCAGGGCTAATTAGCTAATAATTTAATGCAACTGAGACAGCAGTATCTGTTCAGTTCAACAGCGAGGGAATATGCTGTAACTTCGAGAGTATGAGGGACCTTTGAAAGCTTGGTCATGACTGCAGTCCTTGTCTCATCTTTACACTCTAGCTTTAAGTTTGATTTCCTCAGCACTAAAGAATAATGGTCTGCTTAGATTGTCTGAGATGTGCTGTCAGTTCAGGATTTATGGCAAAGTGAAACATAGTCGGGGTCTTGGTATCTCTTAATCTTGTATGGGGGTCTTGATTATGCAGCAGCACTTGAGCTTTATGTTCGCTTCTTGGGTGAAATCGTGATTAACTGAACTCTGTGGTTCATGAGCTGCAGAACAGGAGGGTTCAGTTAAGTGAGTGGGGGAAAAAATATCTGCTGCTAAATTGTTCTAAATCACAGTTTATATAGGAGATGCTTTTCTTATGGAATATGTTTTCCTAAGCCTTCTATTGCTGTGGAGGACAGAAGGTTCCAGTGAACTTCTTCAGCTTGGAAACAATTACTTACACATTTGGAAAATTCATGCAAGCTTTCCACAAGTTTTGTTGATCTGTGCAATTAAAATATCTGGATAATTACATATATGAAAGGTGATCACTTGCCTGTAGTCCCTAGATGCATTTAAGAATCAATTGGTACAATATCAGATGTCGTCTTGTTAAATCAGTCCATGTTTAATTTTGTGGGTTCTTCTCCTGGCTTGTCTGACACACTTCTGTGATGGTCAAAGATACAGCTTATATTGTGTTCCTTTTGGAATAAATGGTAATAAAAGCTTTTGAGGTATAAACGTGGCAGACAACATCTAACAGTTTTCAGCTGTTACATTTTTTTTTTTAAGCTCTTGATTGAAGGTTCGACTTCCTTTTGTCCAGCCAGTGGAGGCTGTCTTAGTTCATATTTCAGCATTACACGTGATTCAGGTTATGTCTTTGTTTTCTGTTCCACGTTACTGAGTGCAGTTGAGGCAGAAAAATACAGATAATCGTTCAGGGAAGTTATTCTTAATATTTCGTGCATTAATTTTACTGGAGATTGGGTATGAGTTTTATATATGAAAAAGGAGTTTGATCTATGGAGATGTTTAAAATTTGCCTGAAATAAGGGAATTTTTAATCTCTGGAAGTATCCCCAAGTGCAATTGACTGTTTTGATCTGATGACTCAACAGATGCTTCTCTAAACTGGAATACACATAAGATATCAGCACTGATATGCCGTACTGATATATAGGTGGCAATTATGCTTTGTTCTCATAGTCCTGTGATAACTTCACGTAGTACAGTATTCCTTGGCACCCTGCACAGGTTGCTGCAGTCACTTTAAATGTCCAAATATTCTTTCATGTTTTGGCACACGTGTACAGGCTTTTCTGCATCTTCTTGTCTCTTTTTGAAGACGTGCAGGCTGTTGAGTAATATTTTTCATAAAGCAGCAGAAGTAAAGGTGTTTTTTTTTTTTTTTTAACTTCCTGAAGATTCCCAGTAGCCAATTCAACTTCAGACTGTTCTCCATTAGACTGTTCTCCATCTGTCTGGGAAAGAAAGAACATACATTAGTAGTCCACATGTGAGCAGCTTATTAGTTCATTTGGTATATGCAGTACAGCGATTTGAGACTGATCTAAAATATTCATCCACAATTACTGGTGCAGCACAGTTCAAAGTGCTTCAAATCTGTGGGTTTGACTGAGAATTTAAGGAAAATAGCTGCAAATTGTTTCTGTATGTAATTAATGAAACATTTCGTTCTTAGGTAATATTAAATGCTTGGGTTTTTTTTTTTTTTTTTCTTTCCTGTTACCAAGTTCTCCCCTTGCTGACCTTCATTGTGTGTTTGTTTGTTTTATGCGACATTGGGTGGGCTGGCACCGAGGCAGGATCTCTCAGAAAGTGTGAGTTAGTGTGAGTTACTGGCTCTGCTGGCAGCTGCTCTCCCCAGCTCATCCCTCCCACCCCAGGACCTCTCCTCTGGAACCTCTCCAGCTGCTTTCTTAGCAAAGATGCTCTTTGCTGGGCTATACACTGGTGCCTAGGTAAAGCTCAGGTGCAGTCAGAACTCCCCTTTGTGCTCTCAGAGGGAACTCAGGTTCTCAGAGGGTATTCCATTCAGGTGGGAATTTTGGGAGCCACGTCTCAGGGCTGCAGTCAAGCTTTGTCAGGGCCCATCTGTTGAGGTAAATGCCATGCCATCTTTGTGCCTGTTCATAGTGAGGAAGATGCTACTGGCTTTAGTATGGGTTAAAGGCTTCTAGCATGCTGGAGAGAGAGAGGCCTTTTGAGGACAGGAAAAAAGAAAGTGAATGTTTGTAGGGCTGTAAGCAGCGAGGTCGCTGAGGAAGGGCTGGGTGTTTGTTTAGGGTCTCTCTGCCTTTTGGAGTGTCAAGGAAAATTAATCTGAGTTTTACAAATGCCATCAGTGGAAGAGTTTAAGAACAGCCTGCAGTAGAACTTGGCAGATCCCGAGGCAAACTTCAGCTTGTTGTGCAATGACTGTCTTTCCAGCTCAGATGTCCTCACAGAGCACAAATTGTGCAAGGCGTTCTGCTCCTGGCTGTCTCCCCGCACCGCTGCCGGCCAGGGGCCTCCACACTGACAGCCCGGTGGGGGTCTGGCCTGGAGCCTGGCACAGAGCAGGCCCTGGACACAGCCCCAGAGCCCTCCCCAAGCAGCAGGAAACTCAGATCCAGGGCTACCAGTTCGGGAGCACTTGCGTAACAAGGGGTGAGCGAGGAGCCTGCTGCTGCCCAGCTGCTATAGCAGACAGTCAGGAGGCTGGGAACCAGCACCTAGCTCAGACTGCACCAGGCTATTGAATTCTGACATGTGGCTCTCGCTCTTGGCCCCGTCTCCGTAATTATTCTTTTTGGTGCTTCTATTTCAGTGACTTTAGGTTGCATAAAAGGCTTGGCTCTGTCAATGCAGGCTTGCCAGTATGATCTTCAGGTCACAGTGCTGCAGCTTTCCTCTGTTCCCTTCTGTGGAACAGCAGAGCCCTTTGTGTAGGGACAGCTGGTGTTACCCCCTGTGCCATGGTGCTTCACCTGGGTATGTGCGTGTGTGCGCAGTATTTAATGTCACAGAAGCAGGTGGTTGGGGTATTGCTCACTGAGCTGGTGCTGAGGATGCCAACAAAAAGGACTTGACAATGGGCAGATTTGAGCTTGCGTTTGTTGAAGAGAGATGTGTTTTTTCACCTGCCAGGAACAGTGGCTAAAAGAAGTGGAATTAGTGTTTGTTGTAGAGTTTTATTCATGATATGACTAGCAGTAAAGTAGAATGTTAAAATTCCTTTTTAGTTTTCTCCTTCAATAGGCATACACTTGTTTTCATAGTAGTCTGTAGTGTTATCACTTGGAGCGACTTCTGTTCAAATACCTGCTTGCTGATAAGATCTGTTCTTATTTAACCAGAATTGGAGAAATGCCCTTTTTGTCTCCACTCCCATTAGTGTTAGATGCTCAAAAGAATGGGGTGGCATTAATAAAATACCATATAATATATAAATACCTGCCACTGATGTCACGTAGCTAACCTTTACACTGTATCTCAAGCAGAAGAATGTGGGAGAAGGAGATGTGTTATGGATATGTTCCTTAAATACTCGTATAAGAGCTCTTAGACACTGTTCTTTGGTTATGAAGATGAGTGCTCCTGATCTTTAACTTCTCTTTTAAGAAATGAAACAAGGGTGTGGGGGTTTTGCTTTCTGTGAGTGAGGTCAGAACTCTCCTTTGTCATTGTTATTTGGGAAAGCGAACAAAGGAAAATTTTTGGCATTTCAGGTATGTTCTACAAAAGGGTTTTAGTAAATGAAGGATTCAGCTTAAAACTAACCGGCAGAAGGAGGGGGTTTCCACGTGAGAAAAAGAGTTGTAAAAGTGCTTTTTTTGCTAAGAAGGAAATTTCGAATAACTTTTCCTTATAGAAACTGTGCACAATGCTCTAAAATGCTCTAAAAGAGTTTTACTTTTGTGGGTTTATGTTCGTGGGTTGTTTGGTTTTTGTTTTGTTTTTTTCTTTTGGTATCCTCTCTCCTCAATTTTGTGCTTCTTTTCTTCACAGGTGTAGTAATGCATATGCAATCCTGTTTCTTTCCTGTTGTGTTAGGGACAAATTACTTCTGACCAATTTGAAACAATACTTTGTTTATGAGGAAAATGAAATAATACTTCCCCTGCGTGTAGCATTTTAAATTTCTTTCACAACAGTATTTTCCCTTAGTATAGGTTTATTGTGTTGTTTTTTTTTTCCATCAGCAGAAATAATGTGCATGCATTATATGCAGCCCTAACCAGTTTGCTCTGCTTTCATGCTTAAGTAGTAATGCCATAAAGATTTAAAGAAATACTCTACTGCAAATCTAAGACATTTGTTAGTCTCAGTGATGGCTTAATTTTTAGTATTCCTTGGTGGTTTATATCTTGACATTTCTTATGACCTACAATTAAAACGACTTTAGTGAAGTCTCAACCTATATCCAGATTGCTGAGTGTGGTTGACTGTCTCCAGGGAAAGACTTGAACTGCTTGCTAAATCAATTTGTTCTTTTCTCAAAACAGATTAAATATGTTTTACCAGTTTAAATTAAAAAATAAATAACCCCATATGACCTAACTGCTACTCATAAAATTAAAAGCACGCTCTGCCCACTCTGAGGGGCAGCATTTGGATGCCAAGTTTGCGCTGATAGTATTCCACCAGAGATAAGTGAATGGTTAAAAACAAGCATGTCTAATCCTGTCTCACTGCTCTGTTAGTCTTGTTTGAGCATTAAGTTGATGGCACACCACTTGGGTGGGTGCCGGCTGCTGGATGTGGCAATAATGTCTTTTGCAGTGCCTGAGCTGTGCTGCTGCCCTGCCTCCTCCTGCTGGGTAGCTCACACGTAGCTGCTTTCCCAGGCAAGCCTTCTTGCAGCCCTCCTTCAGCAGGATGAGCTGCAGAACTCGCTTGTGACTCACCTGCACCAGCAGTCCATGTTTCAAGGATGATTTCCTAGGCAGTTCAGTTTGTACCCAGTGCACAGCACACGTACAGGGAACAGGCAGCACCTGGTGCTCTGTGAAGCTGCAGAGAAATACGCAGGCAGCTGTACGTAGAGAGCCAGCAGCACTGGTGGTGCCAGGAGCAGCCTTTGTTCCTTCAAACCACTTCCATGGCCATGCTCGAGTGGGTTATTGTTTGAGGCTGTGTAAGTACAATAGGGTATAAGGAAAGGGGAAGGGTTTTTTTTTTTTTTTCTTAAGTAGAACAAAATAAACCATGGAAATAGATGGCAAATGGTCTCCAATAATGGGATTTTACAGGAGATGTCCAATCTCTCTAGAACAATGGCTCAGCATAAGCCAAGGTTAATAGTGCTCATTATCTTCCGCCTGTGAGCTGGAAGCTCAGCCCTCCCTTACCAGTACAGGCAGCCCGATGTGCCACTGCCTGCTGCATGCTGGGTCGGTATCACTGTTGGGATGGGTTCTTGTAAAGCCAGGATTGTGCTGGGCTCTTTTGCTGGGTTTGCCATACCTTGCCATAAGAGCAGCCCAGCTGAGCAGGCACGGCACGTCTTCCTCTCTGCTCTTTGGCAGCAGGGGACATGGGGACCTGCCAGTGGTGCTGAGCCAGTGGCCTCAGGTGTGCTGGGACTGTCCTGAGCTCACTTGCAGCATGGGAAAGAGAACCAGCTTGGAAAAACTGTTCTTGCAGGAATGGGATGGTAGTGGAGTAAGCTGGGTGAGGCAAAGGAGTTTTTCTTTTGCTGTTGTAAACTGAAGGTCATGACATTGTTTACTGCTGCCATTAGGTCTTGTGTGTGGAGAGTGACACGGCTCCGAAACTCCCAGTGCCTCGAAGTGAGGCAATAAAAGCTTGTGGCTGTCTACATCTGAAAAGAGAAGCGATCAAGTAATCTTTTATTTTTCAAGTAACACCTAGTACAACTTCAACATTGCTTTATTTTCTGTTTAGAACGAATCCTTTAACAGAAATAGAAGATATATTTAAATGACAAACTAGTAAAGAAGCAAGAAAAACTGAAAAAAAAAATCAAGGAGGTGTTGACTGAGTGAATGAACCTTTTGCTTTTACTCTTGTGAGAAATAGAGAGGGGAAAAAAAGCCCACAAGCAAAAACTGAAGCTTTCACTGCTATTCTGCTCTATTCCATTGGCACTCTACCTGGTAGGGTGAGTTGGAAAAACGTCCTGGGAGGCCTGCCTGCAGGAGCAGGGTGATGTGTGCAACAGCACAAGCTTGGCGTATGTCACAACCTAGGCAGTGTTAACCACAGCAAGCTTGGTCACCAAGGCCTGCCCTCCGGGATGTCCATATTTGGTTTCCTAAGGGAGTCAGGTTTAGATGCAGACAAAGTTGTCAGTTGTCAGTCTGAAGCTGCAGTTCCTTTAACATCCCCATATTCCCTCCCCACGGGGTCTTTTTGTCTTGTCTGCGTTCTCCTTCCTCACCCCATCCCTGCCCTGGAGAAGTGCACACCAACCTTGGCAGGGCAAAGTGCTTTGTGTTTACGTTTCTGCAACGCTCTGAGCCTAGCTTCTTGCCCCCTTCTTCTGCAAGGGAACACCTGCTTAGTGCTGCTGAAGCAAGCAAGGCTTTATGCTTCTCTTTGTATCAAAGTTAACAGACTTTTGGGCCGAAGGCCATCAGTTACACACACGGTGTTGAATTTTAGTTGCTTCAGAATTTACAAAAACAAACAAACAAACAAGACCCAAGTTTATATAGACTCCGGAGCCGACTGGGAGCTGCGCTAACTGATGAGGACAGCATGTAATATTTAAACACTCTTTCTCATGCAGCACAAGTACTTTTGCTGTTGTAGAAAATCCGGCATGCTGTGCTGTTCACTTCTGACCTAGTTGCAGCCTGGGGTGCGTGAAAGCTGGAATTGCGCTGTAAAGTTCGTTGCTGTTTTGCAGGAATTGTGAGTTGAACATGCTGCAGTTGAACAGGAATGATTCTGAAACTCGAAGGTTTTGTGATCTTGGTCACCTTTAGAATCGTGGCTTCTTGTTGATAGCTGAGCCCAGGGCAGGCTGAGTGCTGAGGCAAACAGTGTATCCCTGGGGTCTTCTGGCTTTCTCTGGAGACCGGGCTGAGGACGACACCTGGGTTCTGGAGAGATGTTTGTGGTGTCCCCTCTTAGTGTCTCTGGGGCAGCTCTACAGCTTTAGTCGTTTTACTTTGGAAGCTAGGAAATAGCAACATTAAAACAAAAAGTGAACAACAGTGACAAACAAAAACAAAAAGAGCTCTGAAAGCTGTGATTTTCATGCAAGTAAGAGACTTTGGATAGCTATTTGTATAAAAAGCTACTGTTACTGCAAGAGGCGCAGTCAAATCGGCAGAGCTAGCAGCCCTGCTGTGCTGCCTCTTGCTTGCTCCTACTCCTGGCCTCAGCAGCCCATGCTGCCTGTCTCTTTCACTGTATTGATTTTTACACTGTAATCTACTCAGAGCAAGGGTTTTGTCTATTACGCATTTGTAATGCACCACACATGCATTACTATAGAAATAATCTAATATAAAGTGCCTGGGATTTCAAGCATTCTCAGTATTTCATAGCCAAAACGTTTGGCCAAGGAAAAAATCATTCTGTTTTTGTGCTCCCTCTGCTGGATCTGTACGCGCAGGAATTATTGGCCGTCCCTGGAACTGTGGGCTTCCCTCTTCCAGAACCTGCACCCGACAGCTTTGCCACCCGGCACTGGCGGATGCTTGTGCCAAGTGTTTGGCTCTTCCCGGTGCGTGCTCATGTGGCTGCGTCACGGGACACAGGCTGGGCTTCAGTCAGAAAGGGGAGCACCGTGCAGCGAGGCTGTGGCTTTGGGCCAGGAAAGGTTGTGATGCTAGTTTTAAAGTGCTGTCAGTGGACTGCTATTCCACCACCCATTCATTCTCATAGTTGCCTGCCCCAAAACTGTGCCAGTGTCGCTGGTTTGGGGGTTTTCCCAGAAATAGGATGAGAGAGCTTATCAGGCTTTAAGGAAACTGTTTTGTTGTAAAGTCTGAATCTGGTTCGGAGCAAGTCCCTGGTGGGTGTGGTGGGAGGGCTGGGGCTGGCTTAGCCCCTGAGCAGGTTGTGGGGCAAAAGCATGGAGCAGATGCTGGTGGGGACTGTGCCAGTGTCCTTGGATGAAGTTTGGGCCTGATTTGCAAAAGGAGTGGGTGGTCTGTAATGCGAATTCACTGAAATGTTAATGGGATTGCCCTTTTCAGAGATGCTTTATAAAACAGTAGGAGTTTTGGTGCCAGTTTTACAGATGGACAAACTAAATCACAAGGGAGTGGAGCGAAGCGTTGGCTCCCTATTTCATGGCAGTGTGGTTTGATCTGGTTTAAGCAGCCTCTGTTTTACCCTCTGCCATCACGGCTGATCACTCCTGCCCTCGTGCCCATTCCCTGTGTTGTGTTGGCAGAGCTGTTTATGAGGCAAATGCTAGAGGAAATGAGCTACTCATTTAGCTAGCCATGCAGCTGCACAAATGCAGACTTGGAAGTGAGTGCCCAGGAGGGAGAAGTGCGAGGCAAGGCTGAAGTTGCCTGATGCCTGAGTCTTGTCCTGTAGCACCAGCAGAGCCAGGGATGTGAACCTGGCTTCTGGGGTAGGCAGAACAGAAGTTTATCCTTTGGAGGGAATGGACTTAGATAAATAATTAATTTTGATTTAATTAAGTACCTAGTCTGTATTGGCTGAGAAAGGCATGCTAGCACATACTAAGCATACTAACTTAGCATGTTTCCCCCAACTTGTGTGATCATGTAAAAGCACTAGGGAGAATTCTAGAAGTGAATAAATGTGTTCCAGAGGAAAATATTCACAGTTTAATGAGGCCTTAAAAGCCAATCATCCACTCAGGGTGTCTGTCAATATGTAACTTTCCTAAAAATGCTGTTTGTTGTGGGACAAGCAGGGCAGCCAAGTTTCCAGCAGGTTGTCTCTTGGTGGCAATGTATATACCAGGGATGGAATGATTGTTTCAACCACATTATTCAGACATTCTTCATATGCTATCAGTGAGCAGATTAAATAAGATTGTGTAACAAATACTAAATGCATGTAACTAGTCTCTTGAAAGACTAAGGTTTTCTACTTTTTTGTGGAGGTCGAAGTGTGGCTTTTGCATCACAGCATATGATAACAAGGTGGCTACTTCTACAGCTGATCATTTTGAGGTTCTAGAGTAAGCACAGGATGCACGTTATTTTCTTTCATCAGACTTGCTTTTTCCACTTGGATGAAAGATTCTTTTGCATGGAAGTTGTTTGGAATTTTGTCAAATGAGAAGCAAAATGTTCTCTTCTGTTCCTTTCTTCAATATGTGCTGAGTTTTAGAGCCTAGTAGCATACGCCTGTAAAGACACCTTGTCTGAGTGCTGAAACAGCATGTAACAAAATACGCAGTGCCCGTAAACATTCTGCTGTCTCCTTTTACAGTATTTCTTTATAATTAAAAAGCATTTCCTAGAAGTCATAGTGCTGTGCCAATGCAATCCATAAACTCGCTTTGTTTTCCTACAGACAGGATGGTGTTTTTGTGGTATTTTGGCATATCCATTTACGCACAGTTTGGGAGGTGTTTATTTTTTTTAATGGCACTTAGCTCATAGCAGTAAGTGAGTTCCTGTATAAAGAGAATGAAGAGATTTCAGCGTGACCTTTGGGTGAAACAAATGAGCATCTGGTGTGGTAGATTTTTTACTACCTTTTCCTCCTCTCATTTTTAAAGACAGTGAAGCCTGTAAGACTTGAAATGCTGGAGGGAATCTGCTGTTTGGTGCGGCTGGAACTCTGGGCCAAGACTCAGATCTGGTGCTCCAGGGTTGTTTCTGGGCCTCCCAAATGTTCTCCATTTGTCTCAGATCATCTGCTCAGTGAGCTTTTTCACATGTTACCATGTCATTCAGGAGAATGGAAGTATGATGTGTCTGTGCTTTTATTGCAGGAGAATGGATCTTGTTATGTGAGGGCATTGAGGAAAAGGTCCCCAGCTACCGAGAGGAAGAAAGGCCGGTGGGGAATATTCAGGTAGGAAGGCTTTATGGACCAGCAGATGGTTAAAAGTACTGTGGGTCTTTGGCCTTTTTCCATATGATGCATCATGTTGTATGTTTTAATGGCTGATCTGGTCACTATCAAAGTTTGTTTTTTGTTTTTTTTTTTTTTTTTAAGAAGCAGTCCTGTTTGGTCAATTGATTGCAACAGCAAAACACTGCAAGCAAAGCCCTTAAGCACAGACATTCCTCAGGCTATCCCTGGTACAGCTATTGATCGTGATACAGAATACAAACAAATTACTCTTTGCATGAACCATTCAAGCTATAAAACACAGCAATAATATGTTCTACTTGCTGCCAATAAGCGTGCATTTATAATAAACAAAGGAGAAATCCCTGACTAGAAATGAACAGTAGTTGCAGTAATGTCTTCAATATATCACGTCCAGCTGTTGCATGCAGATACTGGATGCTCTATGTTTTTGTGGGTTTTTTTTTTTTAGATATTTTAAGTATTTTTAAAGCCAGTAGTCTTATCTTTGCCTTATTTCCAGCATGGTTCAGAGCTTCTCAAATACTTGTTCCACATCTTAATTGTTTTGGGGACCACCTGCCTTTTCTTACACTGTCACGTGGCTCATTTCCACGTTTAGTCTTAATCACGTCCTTGTAGCATTTCCTGGTGTTGACAAATACCATAAAGTAACTTTCACATGTTTGTGGTTGTTTTGAAAGCAGCTGAAATGGGCGGGAGGAGTCAGTACCCTTGTGACTACCACCACTAAGAGTGCCTGGATGATAACTGAATCTGTTTCCAAAAGGATAAAGCTAATGATCATCAGAGCATAATTTTTTTTAATCTGCTGTACCATGCTCTTATAATCCTCCTCCCCTTCATCCATATTTTCAGCACTGCTCTTTGATGAGCTACAGACAGTTGACCCAAAGGCATTTCTTGATGAACATTTCTGTCTGCTCTCAGCCTTGAAAAACTCAACCTTTTCAAGATCTGCATGGGAGAAAAATGTGTAAGACTAATATTTATAGGCTGAAAGAGAGGGGAGAGGAAGAATAAAGTGTAAAACTTGCTTCCAGCAGAAATGCCATCTCTCTTTTACCTCTGATAATTAGGAGCGTTTCTGACATGGCTACTAAAGCAAGTTAGTGGTGTGTGCCAGCCATTTGCTGTGCTTTTGTACTGCAGAATTGTTTTCCTTTTTCTATAGCACTGCTTTGTTCTATTTTGTTTTAAGACAAAACACAAATTTCAGCTGATTCCTAACTATTACATTATGATTCATCCACATTCCTACATCTTAAATGCGTACTTCTGAGTACTTAAATGATTGTAAAAATGGAAGGTTGCTATTTAAGCTCACATTTTAAGTATTTCTGGTAATGTTCAGTACAGCTTATACGCATAAATCCTTTCATTAATAGCTCTAACTTAAATCGTACTGGAAGATTAGAAGGGAGAGAATTTTTAACTGTGCTGTATGTTTCACTGGGAAAATATCTTGGCTGTACAGAGAAATACAGTGGCACTGATTGTAACAGGAGATTTAGGTGACATAGCAAATGTTTTTAGTGGTTCCTTAAAAAGTGTACTGCATTTTATACCTAGTGAATATAAGTTTGTCTTTGATCCTTTACTATAAAAATAACACGTGCAACCATAGAAATGTAGCAAATCATTAAAAGGAAAAAAAAAAAGGAAAAACACACTTTGTTTTAGAAGTGCTTGAAAATCTACTGAAGATGTCCCTGTATTTGAGGGTTTAAAAAGTAAAAATAAAACTCACTGTTCTATTCCATGAAGAAACTCAGGGTAGAAGTTCCTTGCTGTGCCTTGGGGTCACGTGGCCTCACTGCTGTAGAGCTGGAATGTTTGCCATGGTATTTCCGGAGGCTTCATAAACACACAGAAAGAACAGGGTTTTTAGGAAGATTTTTGCTTTCTAGTTCTTTCCCCCCCCCCCCCCCCCCCCCCTTTTTATTCTTTCTTTTTTTTTTTTTTTTTTTGGTCAGCCTAAATGCATTGTAGTTTAGATGTCGGATTTTTAGAATTTCAGAAAATTTTACTGATCATTTCAATTAATTTCAATAATTCATTTTACTGATTTCCTATTAAAAATAACAGATTTATACAGCAATATGTTAAGATACCTGGTGCCCTTTTTTATTTTTTTCTTTATTTTTTTAACTGATTGCTGCATTTATTTCTTTCTTAGTGTGATTTCTGGCAACTAAAATATTAAGCCTAACTCCTATTCAGATGGTCTTAATGGTTTACTTTTGGCATGTGTCACTGTGAGTGACATTCTGTAATCTGACTTGATAGCTGTCAGCTTGCAAACTGTAGTAGTGCAAACAAAAGATGATCACTCAAATGAGGTTACAATGAAGAGCCATTTCCTAAGTCCTGCTGCTGCACTGTGGAATCCCCAAGTCAAATTAGAAAAGCAGTGAATTAGTTCTGGTTCCTGGGATGTGAGGGTTAAGATTATGCAAACCTGTTCTTTCTAATTGTGGGAATAGCACAGGCTCCTTTTGAGACTTTGCAAACAGAGCTCAAGCTGGAATGGATTGTGAGAAGCTCTGTAATAGCCTGTAATATTATGAGTATGTCAAGTCTCAGAGGAAAAGCGGGCTCAAGTAGTCCCTGTGGTGTCTCCTGCACCCCTGAGCTTGAAAGATGGATCTCCCTCCTCCTTCTCTTGCCTTCCCCCTTCCAGATGAGCTGAGCTGCTTCTTGCACAAGGGCAGAGAACGGATCTGTTTTAAATACAATCCTACAAGAGTGGTGAGGAAGGGGGGCTGAAAGGAGCATTTTTAGCTTAACCAACTGACTTCCCTGCACAGAGCCATAATAAGGGGAGGAGCAGGGAGAGGGCAGTGTGAGGGAGCTGATAAGAAGTGACCAGAGGCAGAAGCTGCTTCTTCCAGCTGTGCCACTGAGAAAAATGGTCACAGCAGTGTGGCTGGTTGTTGCATGAGCCCCTTTGTTGCATTAGTAGCGGACGCTTCATGTCGATGTGGGTTCGTTGCTGAGTTGGGTTAGTAATTGCATCGGATTGCACACAGATTATCACAGACAATTCCCTTAAACTAGGAATCAGTGAGATTTTTTTTTCTGAAATCCACCCCTGAGTTTGTGTAGCAAGGAGCAGCCTGCATAGATCAGGAATGGAGGGAGAGCCTGGGTTCTGCATGGCAACAGGCCTTCCTTGACCCTTCTTCCTCTCCCCTACCAAGCATTTTGAAGCCAGTCTTTAGTGTGACTGATTATTTAATGATATTATCATGGTGTGGAACTGTAGCATCATTTTTCTTACTAAAATAAGATTTGTGTTCTATTTGGGTAAAACGTGCCGTGGCTGGTTGCCACTGGTGCCATACTGTCTGTCTCCTGCTGCTATCTCTGCGTATCTGTGGGGAAGCAACACACAAATGTTGACAACAGCAGAAAACAAAACAAAACAGAAAGTGAATTGAGTAGCTGGAAAAGGGTTTGGGTGGGAAGAATAAACAATAAGGAAGGATGCACTAGGCAATAAGGCTGGTGGCGTGAAGCTGAGAAATTTCTCCACCCTGGGAACAGTTTTGTTGACTAGTAGATGTAAGGAAAGATGGACATTTTTCATTTTCCCTTCTAAAAGATGGGAGAACTGGTCAGTAACATTGGAAGTGCTCTGTGTTGTCAGGGTCAGCACGTGGGATGCAACAGTCACTCTCTGAGCTGCTGATTTTGAGTCACTTCTGCATGTTTTTCTTCTGCTTCTCATCTTAAAGGCCAGGCTGAGGCCTTGCTATCTGAAGGCAGCAGCTGAACCCTTCAGGTCTGCTCTGCTTTCTTAGTGCTCTGCCCTCTGTCATGTCTGTAGCGGGGCAGGGAGTGCACCTTCTCCTTTAGAGGATACTGGTAGAAAGAAAAAGTTTGGATGCTGTGATTTAAGAACCGTACCATGGTTGTTGGCCGAGTCCTCTGCACTGATGTAGTCATAGAGGCTGTTTCTGCTGCTCTAACGGGCAAGAGGGAGTGACATGGAGCTAAGCACTTTGAAGGCATGGGACGAATCTTTGTGAGGTAAAATGCACTGTTTTATCAGTTGACATCACTTATAAATTTTAGAGGACTTGTATTTGTCTTCTTTAAAAGAAAGCCACCATCCAAAGGCAAACTGTGTTTTAAGTTACTCACTTTCTGCTTGTATATGCCTTTTCCAAGTGAACAAGCAGAAATAGGGAGAAATACTCCAAAAATCTCATTCAGAGTAACAGGGCAAAATGCTGGTACCTTCCTGCTTTTTTCCCCTCTGTTGTCCTTAGTGCTGTGCTTGCCAGTGGAACACTGTACTACCTTAGCAAAGCTCAGGTGAAAAAGAGGCACAAGTCCCCCTCATAACTTAACAGAAACTGTACAGAAGCTTCACTTTTTTGGAGATCTCTGATGTTTTATCTTGTTCCTTAGTGCATTCCACTGCTTTGTAAGTTCTGTGCCTTTATAAGAAGTGTAAAGAATTTTTGTAGTTAATTATGCAGTGATGATATATTCATCTTAATACTTTGTTCATTGCCATTTGGCTTTGACTCTTGCACCTAGGATTTCTGAAGTCTTTACAAGGAGACTTTGTTTAGGCAGGTCAAAGGGAATCAGGATTGAAACTTATGCTCAAAAGCACCACGTTCTCAATTGCCTATGACAGTGTTTGGGAAAGTTGTCGCTTCAGCATAGTGAAAAGCAACCAAACTAAATTATACTTTTAATGAAGAATTCTCTGTCTGGATGACTTTATACTGACAGTATTGGTAAAAATAACAGAACCTTCTGCAAACATGTTGCGATTTATCTGCTTTTCTTCTATTTAAACTAAAACCAGTGTACTCATAGCCTGCATAGATGACCCATTTAGTCTAAGGTACTTCTCTAGGCAGAGGGCTTCTGATTTCCTTTTATTATTATTTTTAATGGATTACATTGCTTTGAAAGAAGACTGAATAAAATCGGTATTTGTATATTCTGTTTATCATGTGACTATACTGGCAATTGCTGTATCCTGTACTAAAACTATTTTATGGTGTTATAGACAAGATTCTTACGGCCTTAGAAAGGATGCTAGCTTGCATTCCTGTGTAAAGAAATATTTCCAAAAGAAATAGTAAGCAGCTCAGATATTTATTTTTGTTCAATACAAAAACATTTATAGCTAACTGGCAGTGATATTGCTTTTCCGCCTGCTCTTTTAATCTTGTTTATCTCCTCAGTGTGTTCTTCTAGCTCCTGGAAATATTTTCTCCTAGGGTGTTCTAGGTCCGTTGCTTTTGCAGCCAAAATTTGGCATATTTTCAGTGAAAGCAGGAAGGGGTCTGGCGGGTTAATTTGACTTTTATAACTTATGCATATGTTTGTTTTATATATTACATGTATACATGTATGCAGGAGTTGTGACTCGTTTCAGAACTGAGTCTGCTACAGTTGGAGATTTATGTATTTATATATATATATAAATGACTGAGAAATTTTAAATCGGATAAATTGATATACAATAGTAGTACTCTTGGGGGTTTTAAAATATGTTTGATATTGAAAAGTATTTAAATTCATTCTTCTAATCTTACTGAAGCTAGAAAATAAAAGGTACAACTGTTTTTTCACACTTTTCATTAAGCCTTGATATTTCTGATAGTATAGCTTTCTTTTTGAGGCCTTCAAGTGGGAAGAGAAATATATTTCCCTCTCAAGACAAAAGAACAATGTGGCTGCAATTTTAGCTCTCAGTTTTTCTTTTGTCTCTAGCTAAGTCCATCTCTTAACCTGGTATGATTAATCCTGCTTGATTTGTTAATGTTTTTAGAAGTTTATGAAAGGATGGAGAAAAGGAAGGAAAAGAATACTTGCATACACTATCAGTGATTCTCTTTAATTGTGGAGACAGGTATGACTGTAGTCTACGTGTTGGCATGTGTGAGTACCATGTGAAATACTGGCAGGTGCGTAGACTATCCTGATTATTGGGTCAATGTATTTAAACTGCTGTACTCAGCTGAGAGTATCATTTGTGCTAAAGATCAAACATTGGCTTTTCAAAGACAAGATTTTGAGCTAGAAACCATGGAAAACATCCAGGTAGATTAAAATACCACATGTGACAGTGAACCTAATTCAGCTTTAGAATGTAAATAAGTAGAAGAGCCTGCCTGCAGCTCCACACGGGGTCACTTCTCACTTGTGTTACCTATCTCATACAGTGAAAAGCTTAAGCAAGTGAAAACTGAAAATACTGCTTTGCAAACAAAGTGAGAGGAAGAAAACGAACATGAACAACACCTTTCATAGATACTGAGTGTTTGCCACAGCAGCAGTCTGGTGGCCTAGAGTTAATCAATATTATTGTGTGTTGAATAAGAAGGTATTTCCTTTTGTTGCCTTTGAATGTGGCACTTCTCTAACGGATTTTTTTCGTTTTTATGTTCTCTCTTGCTGGGTTACTTGGTTCACCGAGTAACTCCTGTCAGCTGGTTTCTGTTTAATGTTTTTTTTTTTTTTCATTTTGCTGATGATTTTCATTGCTGCCCTTTGATTTTTTTCTCATTTTGTTCTGAATCCATAACTTTTTCTTATAAATTAGTGCCAGTTGCCACCACTAGCTTATCACTGTTCCTTTAGTATAAAATGTGGTATCAGGCACGCTTGATTTGCTCTGGTCCTGGTAGATAACAGGTGTTTTTTTTCTCCGTGCACGTTCTTCCTTTGGACTCTCAGTCGTCCTCCAAATGGAGAGTATTTTTTTTTTTTTTTAAATGCCTGCTCATGCATAGGGTCCATTTAGCATATTGGTAATGGTTTTTTGTTTGTTTGTTTGCAGTTGTTGCCCTGGACCTGATACAAGGTGATGAGCTGGAGGTGGAATGCTCTCAGTTCCCATTATCAGTTTGTAGTTGTGCTCTTCCTTTCCCTTGGCATTTCTGGTGCCTTCTCCTGTCCATCTAACACTTACAGAATACTGTTCTTCTCCTGCTGCCTCTGACAGTTCCCACCTGGAGATCCACACTTCTTCCATCTGCTCTCAGCCCTTGTAGGCCTCAGAAACATTTATCCTGTTGGTTTGCATTCTGAGGTTTTTGGAGCTTATATAGGGAAACAAATGGGCCTTGCAGAGCAGAAGTGTACCTGAAGAGAGCATGTACCTACACCACACCTTGTCAGCAGATGTAAGCTCGGTCTGCTCATCTTCAGCTGGCCACACACTGTATGGAGCCAAACCAGAAGCCCACATCCATCTTTAGCATTGTGTTGAGACTGAGCTAATAAGCTCGGTCTCTTGGCAGGATGTGTTAGATCAGGCTTACTGCTGTGCTAATTGTGCTTACACAGCTTCCAGTTTGGAGCTGGCTCATTTACAGCTGGCTTGGATGGTGGCCAAGGAAGCTCGCCTCTGCCTGCAATATGCCATGTAGACATACACAGATCCAGCACTTGAAAGTGTCTGTCAATAGCAGGAAATTATATTTGGAGGGAGGAGAAGAACTTTGGCCTGGGTGCATGCGTAAACAAGGGCCACATTAATGAATGAGGAAGTAAGTAACAGTTTTAATAAGGTAAAGGATTAATTATTCCTAATGTAGACTTAAAACCACAAGTTGTTCTCAGCCCCTATGTTTGGCCCCATCTTGTTTCTCATTTGCCACTTCTATTACAATATTTCTTGGGAACACTTCCCAGGCTTAAGGCATTTGGCTGCAGAAGGAGCGAACAGCCTGATGCTCTAGCTGGGAGAGACAAACTAGTCTAACCACAAGGCTAAAAATGGGCCAAGTTTGAGAGAGGAGAGATCTGCCTTTGCGTTTAGTCCACCCTTTGTTTTTGTCTGCCTTTTGACTACTTCCTATGAAGAATTTGTACATTGGTTATAATGAGGTATCAAGGGTCTGTTCCTCCTAGCATTGAAGTGCTACAGCTATCAAAATGTATAAAACACTCACTAGTAACGGGAATTGTATAGGAGGAAAAAAAAAAAAAGCAAAAAAGGGCAGAGCTGTAGAAAGGCAGCGTTTGTTTGTTTAGGTTTGGGAAACCAATCCTCAGCATGGCTTGAAAGCCACATCCTTGGCTGGCATAGATTGGTTTCATCAGTTACCAGCAGCTGTGGTGTTTACTTTAGCAAGAATTTGAGCCCTTAAATACTGTCCTCTGCCTGTGGAGCAGTGTAGTGGTAGAGGGAAACATGTGAGTGCATATGTATGTACATCTAAAAAAAAATTGGACTTGTTTCTACCTTTATTGTGAAATAATACAATTGCTCTTCAGCACATTGCTGTGAGTCACTCTAAGTATTTGAGCCCATTTTTTTCAAATTATTTTCTTGATCGCAGTTGGCCATGCACCAATGCATTAATTTACTTGGCAGTTTAGAGGCCCACTTCTCCATTTAAGCAACCCTGAGAAGACAATACCAGCCTTTTACTTCTGAAATTGCTGTTATTAGAACAACTAGGGGAATGTATCTCTGCAAAGACAGAGTTAAATAATGATTTAGCTCCCAGAATTAATTTGAAATTTCAGCAGCAGTAAGTAATATTTTAGTGGCAGTGTAATCCTGTACATTACATAGTAACTCTGCAGACCGTGCTGCCAGTGGAAGTGTAATGCAGTATTCAAGTGACATTGGAACACCATGGTATTATAGTCAGGTCATTAGGGGATATTTGTCAGGATTTAAGTTATCTGGCAAAACGTCAAGGGCGATTCATATAATCTGTGTTTCTTTGTATCTCCAAGTATGTATAAATTGGTTTTTTGTTGTTGGTTTTTTTTTTTTTTTAAATTACACCTATCTCTGTAGTGTTCCTTTTCTGTCTTAGACTGTATCCCTTGTGCACCACTTGCACCATCAACAATACTGAGAGAGTAAGTGAAGGGAAAGGGAATAATGGATATGGATGGCTCAGCTGGTTGGTAGTGTAAGTGGAAGAAACACTGTACTTGATTTTTTTTTTTTTTTTTTTTTTATGAATCAAAGCAATTGATAGATGAGCATAATACTGAGTGTTTGGCTTTTGTGATCAGTGTCAGCAGGTGTCCAGAATAGTGGAAAACGCTGAGATCAAAGATGAGTGTTTTCCAGAGCAGATCCTTAATACTGATTTTTGAAAAAGGCAGGGCTACTTTACTGCAATTGAATGCACCAAGGGAGATGGACACCTGTCTTCCTTTGTGCCCTAGAAACTCAGTCTAAAATCATGTGTGTGGCCCATCATAGCTGTTTTGTTACCTCTCTTGAAATGGACTCATCATTCAGACAGTTCAGGTTGTCTTCAGAGAGATAAAGATTAGACTGTGAAAAGCACACGTTCTCAGCAGCTTATTGCTGTCTCTGGAAGAAGTTACTGCCATTCAGATCTGCCACCTAGATAGTTCAGATGATTGTTGCACAAACTATTAGAATCAACAAACTAAGTTAGTTTATACATGTAAATAACAGCTTTGGATCATTCCTTCTGCAAGGAGCAGGTAATCGTCACAGAAGTAGCCCAGCTGCTGGTAAGAAATAATTTTTTTTTATGTGTCTCTTCCTTGTCTTTCCTTTGCCAAGGTTTAACTGGAGTTTTTGGGATAATGATGCTTGGAACAAATTAAAATAATGGTAACAATAAGAAAAGGTTCAGTTAGGGCAAGTGAAGATGAAGTGATACCTAAATTCTAATGGGTAATGAGTAATGAGTTGCTGTCTGGTCTGGTGTTGATAAACTTTTCAACCAGCAGAGTCACAACCATGTGAAAGGGATGCATGGCTGTGCTCCTTCTGTGCTCAGAATCCTTGGGGGAAAAATAAAACAACAACACTTTGCTTACTTGAACAGTTTTTCTTCTAGCCTAGAGTATTGGCTAAGTGCCTCCATAGTAATTTCTGTTTTCTTCTTGCTGCACTCCGTGTGATGGGAATTTCTTAGAAGCATCCCAGGGGCAAGAGGTGTGTTTGGTTGCTGTATGCCAGTGCTCTAAAGCAGTGCTGAAGGTACTGGAATTGATGTTTACAAGTCTTTCCAAAAATAGCCTTAACTGCACTATTATGGAGTCTTGCAAGGTCCATTTGTAGAAGAAGCACTGGCTCTGCACTGGGGGAAGTTGCCTTGCTTGGCCAACATGCTGTCAGAGGAGGTTGTGGAGGCAGTTGAGCACAGTTATGGACAAAATAGGTTCGTAAACAGATTCCAAAGGAAGCGTATGTTCTTATCTCTGGATACTGAGGAGTAGAAGGGAAATAAGACATAGATAATGGCTGGGCTCACAAGCACTCCTTGTCTGTCATCCTGGGAGGCAGAATCCTGAGGTAGGTGGATCACTTGATTAACCCAGCATGTCTCTGGTTCCCACGGCATTTGGGATTATAGCAGTGCTTAAATTATTATTCATACTGTAATTTAAGTTACATCAAGAAGCATAGCAGAGGCTTCTTGTACTTTTTTTCCATAATTAAACGATAAACTTTTATGTTTATTATTTGGGGAATTTTAAACAACCCACTTATCAAAAGATAACATTTCAGGTAGGAAATTGTGGACAGCTATCTCTCAGCTTTGTTACTGTTTTGGTTGTCATTACTTTTTCATTTATGATGTTCAGCAAGAAGTCAGTTTCATCCCACCATTTCTGGTAGCAAATTAAAGGCAGTTGGATTTCAGTTTGGAAAAATGGCCAGAAACAAAGCACTCTCCAGAGACCGGGTTTCTGCCAATCTGTGCAGTTACTAATTACTCCAATGAGCTGTCATTCTAAAGTAAAAATAGAAAATGTAAAATATTGATTCAGTATGCAAGTACAAGAAACATACATTTGTGCACTAGCTCTTTAGAACTGTGCAGATAAAAATAGATATAAATCACATTTTACCTTATGCCATTTTACCTGGCAGCAAAAATTATACTGTTGCTGTTGAGGAAATATGTATGAACACAGGAGGCTTGTGTTTTGTGGAGTAAGCTTTATTCCATCTGTATTGTTAAACGAAGATAACGCCGGAAATCTTCTGGGACCCTTTTTCGTACATAAGAGACGTGTGTGTGTTATCATGGTGCAGCAGTGAGCAATACACTGAAGTTCTGACTAGGAGAGATCTTTGCTGTTCCACCAGGTGCGTACTCTAAACCAGGTATTTGCTGCAGGTTACTGGTACTTCATGTTATTATGCCATTTGAATTGCCTTGTCAGTATTTTTGCTGATGCTGCAACATTTTATTTTCTTTGCACTTATGTTTAGGTAATTCAGAATCTGCCTTTCTCAACTAAAATAGTCTTGCAGATTTAGTGGTACATAGCAAAACCCTGTTTTCTGTTTGTTGGAAACTAGATGATCTTTAAGGTCCCCTCCAACCTAAGCCATTCTATGGTTCATGAGTACAGGCTTCGCCATCCTTGCCTGTGCCATTGCATTCACTGCTTTAGTTTGGAACCATTGCCAACTATAGTTTTCAGCCAGAAGCTTGTCAAACTGTTGTCTGCCACTGTCTTCTTAAAACGATTGGTCAGGGAGCTATGAAGGCTATAGAATTTTTGCACATTCCACGTATCTTCTAAGATGGTATGTACATAGTATGGTTTGAGTAATTACATAATAAAGTAGTCATCCAGTAAATGATTGTGTTTTTCCATAGGGAGCCTCAGTACTTGTTTTTTTTCTAAATAGCCACCGTCAAATGGCTTTGAGCATTAGTAGTGTTTATCTCAAGTTGAACTGATACAAAATTCACTTCCTGCTTCTTTGTACAATGAAAATTCTTCACTGAGAATGAACTTCAATGATGAGTTGAAGGTATCTTAGAAATAGGGTCAGCTGTGGAGTTTCATTTCAGTGCTTATTCCCTGCCTTAACAGCATTGTGCATGGCTGTAGATGTTAGTCTCAAATTATCCCTTATTAAAGAGCTTGAGTAACTAATATCTACACTAGTTCCTAACTGGATGGCATTATACACAAAACCAGGGAACTGAATAAACTTGCTCATTTTGTTTCATAAGGGTAGTTGGATTTCTGAAAACAGATTAGTGGATTGGAATGTTTTGATATTAGTCAATAATACACAACATGCAGCATTTGGAGAATTGCCTTTGCCTTCCATAGCTGGTAAATTCATTTCTTTGCATATAAATACATGCACAACCAAGTTTGCAATTGATTTTTTTTTTTTTTTTTTGGCCACACACACACACAAAACACATTGTCAGCTTGAAGCTTCAAGCTAAGTGCGTGAGCCCAGGTGTCGTGTTTCTGATGCCTTTTTCATGAAATGTGAAATAATTGCTCAAGTGTAAGAGACTGTGCATATATTTATGAAAAGCAAAGTAGAGATGCTCTCTGATTTCAAAAGTCTTAAGAAAATGTGTGATGAGGCCACACTGTCTTCAGAACAAACTTTTTGTGCTCTTAAAGTTTTCAGTCTTTAAAATGAGTGGATGATGGAATATTTTAAATACCTCCATATGTGTTTATATTTAGTTGGAGTAAAATCACACAGAGCTAACTTACTAGTACTAACATCTGCTGAATTCATTTTCATGAAATGTTTCTGTTCAGTTTCCGTGCTGTGGAGCAGTGGCTTCCTACTGAGATGGGAAGAAACATTCAGGTGTAGCATTTGATTAAATAAATGAAGCAAGTGAGTTGTGGATAAGTAAAAGTAAGTGGCAAGGACATAATGGAGGGAAGGCAAAAAATATTCCTATGCAAAGAGCATCAGACAATGGCTGCCTCTTTAAGATGGTGCCAAGCCCCTAGAAGAATCAAAGGCTTTATTCTTGTTAGAAATAATGAAAGAAGGTTGAGTTCAAAAGTGGCTTTGGGTCAAAAAGGGGGGAGGAGAGGGCTGTGGTTCAATCACTGAGCTGAGTAACTCCAGATAATGTTTAAGTGTCTGAGATGTCATCAAGAGAGCTGCTGCCTATGAAGAGACCTGCCTAGCTTATATTTTCACTGTAGAGCCTCATTAAATCAATATCTGAAATAGAGTGCTACAGGTGCAGGTTATCATTATACCCTATTTACTAGTCTTTATTGATCCTCTGCTTCCATGTATGTAACACTGGGTCTTTTGAGGCTATGTGCCTTGGTGTTCTTGTGGCAATAAGTCAAGATATTCTATAAATCCTTCCCAATGAATTATGGGGAAAAAATGATAGTCTTCCTTAAATGGTTTTGGCTTCTAGGAGGATAGTGAAGGCTCTTCTGTAATTTAACCCTAGTACTTGTGTAATATGAACTGTGTCCTCACATACAAAGCTATAAATCGAAATGAATGCTGAATATACCCCTTAATCCATATTGCCACTGTATCACCTTAAGGTCATGGATGAATGTCTCTGTTGTGTGTGGATGCAAATGGCACCTGGTCCAAACATATGGAAAACTGAAGTTAAAACAAGGTTTTGTAAGTGATAAAGTTGTTCTGAGGAAAACTTTTTTTTTTTTCTTTCAACATATTATTATATTGGTATCACTGCAAATTTTTACCCTGTTCCTCTGAACTTTGCCAGTTTCCATTTTTTCAAGAATAAAGACCGACTAAAAGCCTGGGTAAATTGCAAGAAATGCATATCCTTGAGGTAAATGTCAGTGTGACAGCTCTTGGGACTATATGTTATGAAAGGATTTTTTCGTAGAACATGAGTAGCTAGAAGACATCTGTTTCCAGCTGTGTCTTGCTGTTTTGCAGAAACACTGGTGGGAGTAAAAGGGTAATTTGGTTTCTGTGCTATTACTTTTGGCTCCTTCAAACCTACCTGCTAGAAAGAGCGCTAGCGAGGTGAGGTAGCGACTCGAGTTGGAAGCTCTAAGTAGCAGTGTACCCTAGGGGTTAGTGCTGGCTCTCATACTATTGTGCATTGTCCTTGATCAGGGTGATGGGGCAAGTTTGCTGAGGGTACAGAGCTGAGGGGTGTGGTTAATATGCCAAAGGGCTCTGATGTCATTCAGAGGGACCTGAGCAGTCTGGGGAAATTCAGTAAAGGAAAAAGTACCCCTGGAGAGGAGCAGCCCCAGCCTGTACTGGGGCCACCCAACTCCAAAGCAGTTTGGAGGGACCAGGAGTTACAAGCTGACACCTAGTTGAACATGAGCCAGCAGTGTGTCCTTGCCCCAGATACTAGTAGCAATTGGTAGAAGCAATAAACAGTATCTCAGGCTGCCTTAGCAGTGTTGCTAGAGGGCCGGGGGAGATGATTCTTCCCTACTGTTCTGCTGGTGAGGAACGTCAGCAATAATGTACAGCAATACTTGGAGGGAGAGTGCAAAGAAAGTTGAGCCCAGCTCTTTTCAGTGTCAGGACAAGAGGTAATAAACACAAAATGAAATACAAGAGTTTCCATCTGAACGTGAGAAAAGTTTCCATATGAAGGTGACTGAACCCTGGCACAGTTGCTCATGGAGTCTGTGGAGTCTCTTTCTTGCAGATCTCCAAAAATCACCTGGGTGTGGACCTGGACACCCTGCCTAAGTGTCTCTGCTGGAGCTGGGGCTGGGCCATGTGGATGTAGAGGGCCCTGCCATGCTCAGTCTTGCTGTGATTCTCTAATTCTGCTCATGCTTGCAGTGAAGTGGGGCCTCATACACGAGGACCCACCATTGATTGACCACATTATACATATTGATACATACCATTGGTTGACCACATTATACATATGTTTGTTTTAGTGATCTTGGACCTGGTAATTTTGAAAGTTGCCACAGAATGAAATCTGAAGGAAATTGTGTAATGAGCTAATACTTGCTGTAAGGTAATGTAGTCCTGCAGGTACAACAGCCAAGGGAGAAAAAAAAAAAAAAATGTGGCTGGGTGGTACGCTGTGTTGAGTTTGTAGCTGTAGAATGGCTTACTGTTGTTGGGAGTCCTTTCCTGTACGTATTAAAAATAAAATTGGTGGTGGGCCTAATCTTAAACATATGTATGAGTGTTTTGATTAGATAGCCTCTGGATTTAGAAATAAGATCTAATATGCTAAGGAGGAAGGATTTATTCAATTTTTTAAAAAGCTTTATAACAGCTTGAGTTTCTGATAATCTCAGCAAGAGATACTTACAGTTAGATTGATGAGGAAGTGTCTTCTACAGGCATCTCAATATTTTAGCTGTAGTTTTTCAAAAAAATCGTAAGGCATAATGCTATCAAATGAGATACAAGAGTCTGAAAACCCCCGCTCAATAAGCTGATATGTTCTTCAGGAAATTGATGATATATCCAAAGCTGTTTCTTCAGATAGCAATCACTGCACAGCTTCCCAAAATGAATGTGAAATCCAAACACTGACAGACGCCTGTGTCTGCTTATAGGGGTGCTGGTTTTGTATACAGACTTCTGGGCTTATCTTGAAAGGGATTCTGACATGCAACAAAAACCAATGAAAACAGTTTTAGCCAGCAGTACTTTCTTGTGACCTTACACATTCCTTGGTTTGTGTTTGAGATTAATTCAAAGAGGATTTGATGTTTTCTTTTTATTTTTCTTCCTTTTTTTTTTTTTAATGAACAAAAATAGTGGATAAAAGCAGGCCCTGCAGTTAAAAGATAAGATATGTGTTTAAACTCATGCATATTCTGCCATATTGGAAGAAAATTCTGAATGCATGTCTTTTTATTATATCTTCGTGTACGTGGCATAGGAGGCGACATCTATAAAGGTTGTTTTGTCTACTTATATATTTATTAAGTTATTTATTTGGAATAGCTGGATCTTTTCTCACAGTGATCTATGTTGTGGTTAATGTGGAAGTTTTTGTCAGATCTCAGAACTGTGGGAATGCAGTACCAGCAGCAGGACACACCCTGCTGTCTTGCCTTAAACTTACTTGATAGAAGATGCACACAAGGCAGGGGTGTGTGATAGATTGCAACATCTAACAAATACGTGTTCCTAGGTTTGCGGGTTACCTTTGTTAAATAAAAGCTACTGTCCTAAAAAGCACTCTTCTTTGTTAAGAGTGAAGCCCTAGGGGTGTTTGTGTGGGCTGGCTGTGTCCCCCTGGGTGAGTTGAGCCTGGAGGCAGGAACTGCTGAGCCTGGGCACGCAGCAGGAAGCATGGAAGTTCAGGCTCTGAGAGTTAGTTGAGCAGTGTTTGGTTGTGTGTGCATTTGTCTTTTATAGTCCTTCTGTAGTGACCTTTAGTGCAGTGAGTAGCAAATATGGGCAGTCCTTGCCTGGACTGAGTCGCTGCTTATATGGCTGAATACAAAAATGAGCTAATTTTCACTGAGTGGCTTTTTCACAGACTGCTGTAATTCCAGTTTGTTCCACTTTCCCATCTACATAGTAAGCGATCTTTAGTGTTTGCACATGGATGTATTGGGTTCATCAATTATTTACCTTCGTGACTGCACGTGTGTGAGAAGGGGTTTGCTTATCCTGGTTTTACAGGAGACAGGCAGGGCATGATCTGCCATGCAGGATGCGTCTGTGCTGCCTTGTAGTGCTCCACAGAATGTCATACAGCTCTGCAAAAGCTACGAGGAACACAGTTTGTCTTTGTTTTGCTTTATTCTTAGAGGACTGAAAAGCAAGATGCCGCAGTCATCTGACTGGAAAGAACATTGCCTTTACTCACTTTCTGTTTAATCTTTGAGACCTTATTTAAAAAAAAAAAAAAAAAGAAGAAAGAAAATGGTTACTGTTTCAAAGTCTCATACTGGTATGAATCTTGTGTCTACTGAAGGAAGCCCAAAAGCAGCTCAGCTGCTGTTCCTTTGAAGGCAAGGTGCAATATGTTGTTTGCTTAGCCTTGGCAATGCCTCCCTTTCCCCAACTTCTTTGTCCCTCCTCTCCCCTTCCCCCACCTCCCCAATTATTTTCCAGAGCCTTGGCTTGCTGCTTCTGGGGCAGCAACAGCAGCTGCTCGTGCTGTCCTGTAATTCTTCCATCGTGGTCACAGGGGACTGGGAGGGAAAAGGCTGTCTGTCTCAGCAGCAGTCCACCAGCTGCTGCTACAATGTATAATGCACAGATTTGCAAAATATAGCTTTTAATTTTGCTTTGCAGTCAGAATGAAAAACTAGAACACACCAGCACTGCCATCATTGATTGATTAATGCAAATACATGTTCCTGCTCCTTGGTTCAGACTCAGACCCAAAGTTCTGAAAGTGGCTAAAAATAAAAGGTAAGAATCCTGCCAAACTTTAAAACTGATGGAGGAATTAATGATAGTGTTGTGTGTGTATGCTTGAAAATACACTAAAGAAAAAATCTGTTGAGTAACACAAAACGTTCAGCTACACCGGAGTGTAAATTATGCTTATGGTCCTCTTACCTTCTGAAGTATGCAGATAAGCAGGGTTTCTTTGTTCAAGTGTCAGTGAATGAGGGAGTTCCACAGACTGTAGCTTAAGCAGTTTTCATGAAATCTGTATTGAAATATATATATATATATAAATTTTTGTTTTGGGGCTTTTTTTCAAGGGATCAGAAAGAAGAGAAAGGATGAAAGGAGAGCAGGGAGCATAGTTACTGCTTTTTGTTTTCTGGCCATGAGGTTACAGCATCAAGGCTGCTTGTTCTGTGCCCAGGCACTGAGAGTAAGGAAAAATCACACAGAAGGGGTAAACAGTCCCCACACTACTGTTGTAAATAGGTTTATAACCTCTTTAGTCTGTATTTATGAATGACAAATCTTTTTGTGGAACTGGTTGAAAACAACTAGCCAAAACATGGCCAGAACTTAATATGCAGTGAGTAGTTTGACTCAGTCTGTAGCTCAGAAGAGCTGAACTATAAAACACTATTCATCTATAAAAATAATCCCGCGTGGTTGTAGCACACATTGCTGGCTGAAGAAAGACTGCAGCGCGTATAGCTGAGTGAACTAATTTTACCACAAGTCGGTTTTTGCAGCTAATGTCCCTGGAGACCCTGTTGCCTTCTTTGTTTTTCTTTCAATACTATGAGGTCCTTTGTCATGGAAGCTGTACGGGAACTGCAGAGCATAGAAGCTGACACAGGAACCTTTGCACACTATGTTGTTATGGGGGACATGGGACAATCTTGTCCAGGCTTCTTGCTGATGGCAGGACTGGTGGCAGCTGACTATCCGTTTCTCTCAGCTGTTTTTTTCCACAGCTAGGACCTTGGAGCAGCCAGCTGCTGTACCACAGTGCTGGCTGGAGGCTGTCTGAGGAGACTGGGGATGGAGTAGTGGTGGGCTGCTGCCCTTCAGCACACAGGATGCAGTGAGCCCAAGTGCTGAGCAATCACTTGTCTTGTTTTGACCATGTCCACATTTTAACTATTCTGCTGAACATCTGTGACTGTACAAGCATGCAAGTTGTGTGTTTTGCTTCTAATTAGCGTACATCAGATCTGAACCAAAGCTTCAAATGCAGATTTGTCTGGATTTAGGTGCAAGGGTATGTGATCCTTACCTTTTTGGAACAAATTGTATGTATTGCTAATGACACATTGTGGTCTTCTGCTGATCGTCTAAAGCACCTGTCCTCATTTTTGTAATTCCACTGTGATGTTAATGTTGAAAATATGAAGTGAAAGCATAAGGAAACTCTCATTTCACAAGATTTACTACTCCCAATAAATACATAGTGCAGACTGCTGGCAGGTCTCCATTAAACCTAGTGTCTTTGGGACACCAAAGGAAAAAGGAAAAAAAAAAAAAAAAATCAAAAAGCACACTGTGTACATGTGTGCATGGATTATCTCAAATCTGTTGAAATTCACTAGCATTTGAAAAATACAGCCCTAAGTGTACACCGTGCCTTACAGCTTCAGGGCAAATACACTAAGAATAGATTTATTAGATGGTGACCCATTATACAGGCACCTGGGAGAGAAGAGAAAAGGAAGAGGGGTGTTTTGCCTGAAGTTCTTCCTGATTTTAAAATAAACAGCATATGCTCCAATATTTATATAAAAGTGATGTTCATTGGTCTCATTTAATTGGGAAGAGAAGTCAAATCCAGTTAAGTGCTGATGTTTTGTGTAGCTCAAGTGGAGAGTGTGCTGCCCACACACTTGCAGAGAGAAGACTGAAATTAAAAATAGCAACCAAACAACAGAGAGCGTGTTCCAAAATATTCACAGCAGAATACTTGGAAATACTGCTTTAGCTCAGTTCTGTAATATTGCACATGGCTGGTTTTTCAAAGTACCAGAAAATAACTACTGAAAACAATCTGAGCTTTAGACATTAAGGGAAAACTGCTAGAGTACATTTTAAAACTTCAGTGGTAGCAAACAGGATTGGATCTTGCTAACTTCCTTCTGACCATATGGCAACAAAAGCCTCCAAGACTCACAGTAAAGATGCTAAGAAAGCAGGCTTTCTTTTTCCAATGTGTGTTTTCATTTGTCTTCCTCTGGCAATAAAGACGTCTTACCTTCTGCCAGTGTTTCCTGAGCTATGCAGTGAATTCTTTTGAAGATTATTAAATTGGCATTTTCTTGACTTCTCCTTTCTTTTAAAACTAATATCTTTAACATTTGACCAGTCAAACTCCCAGGCACATCTTTTTCCGTGCAGTAGTAGTTATCTCAGCACTACGAACAAGACTCTTGCTAGATGATGATTCTTACCATGCAAGCTGTTTTCCATCTATTCTGTAAGGAGTGATTTTTAATGAAGAGAACAGCATTAAATTCGCAATGACAACCAACCTTTACTCATTTCTTCCCCTGTGGGGATTTGATCAATCTCTGCAGCTTCCTGTTTAGACACTGTGTGCAGGGAATACCACTTTGGGGGGCATAGCTAGTCTGTGAATAATTGAAGGAGTGGTTTTTGAGGGAATACTTTGAACTTCTCCAGCAGCTACAGCTTATGTATCTCCTGCGTAACTCTCTTTACATCAAAGTTCGAAGGTGGCCTTTACTGTTATATCATTTCTATAAAGTTTTGTGCAGCAAGACTGTAATCTGTTAATCCGTTCGGTTGAGGAGAATAATACATTTTAAGGAAAAAGAATAATAGGAAATAATTTCAGAAAAGGAAACTAAAAGCACATTGCAGCACCCGTGACAGAATATGTTATCTAGACAATGGAAAACTTAATTGCACAGCCAGAAAAATCTGAGGGCAGTGAGGCCCTGGCACAGCTACCCAGAGCTGTGAGTGCCTCATCCCTGGAGGCACTCAGGGCCAAGTTGGATGGGGCTCTGGGCTCCTGGTCTGCTGGGTGTCAGCCAACAGCAGGTAGTTGGAACTGGGTGGGATTTAAGGCCTCTTACAACTCAAACTAGCCTGTGATTCTGTCATTTCTATGATCAGACCTGTTAAAAATGTACAGGCAAGATATTGGACAACATACAGGGAGGGATAGAAAAAAAAAAAAAAAAGACTGAATAAAAACTGAAGTTCTAGACTTACTAATCATGTCACTTGGAGAGTATCACTTCTGTTTGTCCTAAGTAAACACAAAGGCAGATCAAGGGCCAGAGGATAATCTTTCACTCTAAATTGTTTTCCTGCAATATCTGAGGCTGCACAGTGTAAAATCAGGAGTGGAGAAGGCTTTCCTCAGTCTCTCGCTTTGCCTGCTGATGCAAGCATGATTTCATTATACAAACATTTGCTCCATTAATTATGATTATTCCTAATCCTGCGTTTTGCTTAATGGCAGAACATTTCACTGGAGGAAAAAAAAAATTAGATTGGAGTAAAGACTTTCAGACAGTAAAGGCTACTAATTGAATCTGGAAGGGCTACTCCCATGATATAAAGTCAGAATTGCAAAAGTTATTGCTGAGATAACTGGGGAAGTGATACCTGAAAATCCTTGGTTATTTCTGTGTAGTATAATGTCACGTTGAGGTCTTGCAGCTCTTCTCTTGAGGCTGGCGTTACTTCCACCAAGGCCAAACTGTGACATGGGTCAGCTCAGATAACCCTCTTCCTGCCATGGCTCACGCAGAGAAGGGCTCTCCTGCAGCTCCTCTCCCTGCTGTAGAGTCTGAGCAGAGTGATACACTGGGTGCAGGAAGGCACGAATATGGGTGCTTCTTAAGGGAATCAGTGACATGCAGTGGAATGTCTGTGTAATGGTGGGATGGTACTCCTTAGGATGTAGGTTATCTTGAGGTTTTAGGGTTTGTTACAGCTTTTGAAAGAGAACACAATTCCGAAAGGCAAAAATCCTCTATTACTTCTCAGTTGTTCCTGTTGTTTCAAGAAGTTTGAGCCTATGTAGTTCTGGGTTATTTTCAGTTCCTTGGTGTAACACAGTTTTAGATTCGTAGTGCAGCACATAGGTTATGTGTGCCGTTAATAATCTCCTGTGAAGTTCAGGTTCACGGGCTTGAAATGGCTCTCTGACATCAGCTGATTTCTGTTCTGAGCCACCCCCCACCCCGGGGTCCATTAGGCCTAAGTCTGTTTAGCTCAGTGACTCTTATCAGACCTCTTTTTCCTGTTATCACCGGATAAATTTGTATGATTTTGAGTGAACTCCAGGCATAACTTTATGCCTGCTGGGGACAGGAGCTGCATTTGCTGAAGCTCTGTGCTAGTGAATAGAACCCCACTGTGCTCTATATGGGAAAGTGTGTGGGTGGGAATTTACATGGTAAACAAAGTCAGGCAGAGAAGAAGGATAGTTAGACTTAGGTTTCCTAATACCTTCGGTCTCCTTAAAACGTTGCTGTTGAGAATTAGCAGCAAGAAATATCACAAAAGGAAGTTGGCTGTAGATTTTGCTATTTTTAAGTACTGATCTTTAATTAAAAGGAATTTGCAATGCATGTTTATTGTGAAATTTAATTTATGATGTGAAATTAAGTTTAGGAATATCAATTGTCCTGATCTCGTGGTAATAGCAAATGGGGTCTGTACCTGCATCTGTTTCCTTTAGAGATAAATGGGAAGCTTTTATTTCACCAGCAAAAAGGGCTCACAGACAAATGGTGGATGTGGGATCCCCCCCCCCCCGGCCACCTTAAATAGGTCCCTTGCTTGTTTGTCATCTGAGGTGGAGGGGAGGCAACATGAATTAGATGGCAGGGGACTAGAAATAGTGTCAGGAAGTATTGACATCCTTATTTGTGCCGTGTATCTAGTATGTGACCTTGGACAAGTCTCTTCACCTATGCCATATCCTGTTATTAGATTATAAATCTCTGCTGGGAGAATGCATGTTGCGGTTTGCTTTTGTGTCTGGCAAGGGGTCTATAGATGTTACTGTAAAACAAGTAATAGAAAAAAGGGCAGCAGTTTTTTTTTG
The DNA here is from genome assembly GCA_036925125.1 of Oreortyx pictus. NCBI lineage: Eukaryota > Metazoa > Chordata > Aves > Galliformes > Odontophoridae > Oreortyx > Oreortyx pictus. Next base: position 13,056,781 of record JAUPFR010000008.1, on the reverse strand, counting down.
TTTTGTTTTGTTTTTTTCTGTAATGCTGGTTTCTGATGGAGAAAGTGTTTTCTGCTTCAACCCAGCTTTCCTGCTCTGATGCCTAGCTCAGCTGCAGAAACATCCTTCGCTCTGCTGCCTTCCTAGTTGGAATGTTGGCAGGAAAAAAACATTTTTAAGCATGAACGTTGTGAGTGACTGTGTAGCCTTTGAAAAGGGTTACACATATTTTCCTAAACAGAAGAAATAAGTTATCTGCAGTGTTTGTTCCTCCTTTAAAGTAGGATTTTTCCACGTCACCGATATGTGAGTTGTGCATTTTAGCTGTGGTGACCACACGTGCTTCCCCAAGAAGGGCTGCCATCCAACAGCAGCCAGTGGAGGGGCCCTTCCCACACACGTCCTACCTGTTGTTTTTTAGTTTTGTGAGAAGATGGCTTTTTTTTTTATTATTGTTATTATTATTTTTAACTTCTAAGGTATTTTGGAATCTGAAATCATGTTTTTCAAGTTTTTTCTACTAATGTACCAACAGAAAAGAACTAAGATTTTCATGCAGCAGTCGCTTAACTCTAGGACTTGAGTCTGTAATTTCAAAATAATTTTTTTAATTCAAAGTAAAGTAAAGATTACTTTTTAATGGTTTTATAATATCAGGAAGGATAAACGTCAGTCTAATCTATGTGCCTGCATGGAGCCAGGAGTCTTCCTTCCAATAATATTTCTATCATAATGTTTAATTTGTTGAAACTTCTTTTAAAAGATGTCCTGTGATGCAGCAATTTAAAAAAATTTAGATAGCATAAACGTGACATGAATACAGTGTAGTGGTTCAAAATTGCTTTGAATAGTATTCATATGCTGTTCCTATTTGTTCCTTGGGCATGACTTTGCTAATAGCGCAGGGAGTATTGACTAAGGCCTTTCCTGATAATTACACCCTAAATATAATTAAATACGAAGGTGGTGCTAGCAAGGTGCTAATTGGCTTACTAATAAACTTCTGATTTTTTGCTTTCTGAGAGGCACTGAATTAGTTGTTAGTGCAGCAATTCTCTGAAAGCCAAGGTGCAGCACAGAACCAGCAGGCCAGTGGGCTGTCAGATTGGAGGGCAATGGCTGGGAACAGGGTGTGGGCACAGGGCTGCTTGGCTCTGCAGGACCTCATGGAGGCAGCCCACAACTCCCACCAAGTGAGAGAGGTGTAAGGATGCTCGTTGTCATATCTTGTCTTTTCAGATGGTAGTAGGCAGAGTATTATATAGTTTATAGAGTTGCAAACTTAGTTGTTGGCTTCCAGCACTGTGGTAACACGGGCAGTTTGAGTAGTGTTTGCCCACAAAGCAGCAGCTGCTGGCCTGCTCTGAACATCAGTTTGGCATACTAACATAAACCAAAAGCACTGCTACTGCCATAGCAGACGTTACAGTGCTGTCTACCTGTGATGCCATATGTGTGATGCCTTGAACTGAGCACGGCCACGCAGTGTGGGAGCACATTTCAGCAAAGACCAGAGATTTCAAGGAAGTAGATGTAGACAGTTTAGAAAAAAAAAATACTGCAGGTCATTGGTAACAAAAGCCCCTGCTCTTTTTTTCTTTTCAAACAATCTATTTCTGCTGAAAATTCTCTCTTCATGAAATAAAGTTCTTGAGATATTGCTTCTTTGTTGTGTGGTCAGATAAGTTTTGCTTCTCTCTTAATTTCTCAAGAAAGAGGGGGTCTACAACTGAGTCCTAGTGTAGGAATGTACGTCTGCTGAGATGGTGACACGGTGAACTTTTTTTGCCTTGGTAGGCATTATATCAAATGTGATTTTAAACCTATTTGTTGCATCACTTAGAGTTTTGAAACCTTTGACTTTATCCTGTAACTGCTCTCAAGAGCTGATTTTTATCAAAGTTTCATTTTATAAATCTTTTTCAGTATTGGGAAGATGATATGTCCTTGTGCAAAACCAGCTTCTTGCTTAAATCAATGAGCAGCACGGCCCAGTTGCATGCAGGGCAGTGCTATTGGCAGGGTTATCGGGAGGTGAAGGGCGCAGATCAGCTATTGGCTCCAATAACTCCTCTGAGGGAAATATGGAACAAAACACATCTCTTTTTGTAAATGAGATAACAAAGGGGATGACTGTGGATGGATTCTGACCTCTGCTGTGAGAGATGCAAGTGCAGCGAAATTTTGAGACCCTAGAAAGGCGAGGTTTAGAGGCTCCTTATTGGGGTTGTAATGGGAAGAATTCTTCTGGAAAGAACATTCATAATGCTTGTCCTGGGTTACAGCTGTCTGTCCTACTGTGAAAACAACACTCTCAACTGCTAGGTTTCTGTGGAAGAAAGAGACACACAGAACAGGGTATTTTTGAAATATCTGTGACCATTTGTAGACCAGGGAGATGCTGGTAAGCATGGCTGCCTCTGGAAGCCACCCCCAGCCCCCACGAGTTCTGGGGTTTATAAAAGTTCTCATTAATGATGCCTGAAAGAACAGATGAATGTATTAGTTTTCGAGCAAGGAAAGCTTGCCATGAAAATCTGCATTCTGAGAACTGAAGGATGATATTGGTTTCTTCCATTCCAGTGTTTCCCCCACCCCTTATGTTTTTGTTCCCAATAAATCTGCAATATTGAAATGGCAGAAATGATTTAGGAGGAGGAGACATGTAAATACTCCTAAATACAAAAGCTAGATATGTCCTAGCAGAATTCTAAACAGAATTCTAGTCTCTCTCTTTATTTGAGGGAACATCTCTTTAGCCCCATTAGTGCTTCAACATGCTAAGAGATGATGATAGCATGGTTATCATATTCTGTGTAGTTATCTCGTATATGTTGTTATCCTGTGTTTATAATACAGCATTGTAGTGAGTTTAGAGGCTTGAAAATTCCTTATTTGTGTAATTGATAAATGTATGAGAAATCATATTCTTCAGCTAACGTGGATTTCCCATTTCAGATGGGATCCAAAGTCTTCCAAATTTCCTATAAACAAAAAAGTTTTAGAAAAAAAATTCTCAGAAACTGTTTCTTTGTAAATGGAGCAGTATGCTGTGTTCTTGTGGCTTCTCAACAGCTTTGCCTACAACACAGTTCAGTAACAGAAGTATTAATACACCTACGCTGATACTTGAACTCTGGAGCTGCAGTGGCAGTGCTCTCCTGTCCAAGCCCTGGCTTTTATTACGCATTGCCTCAAGAGCACATCTTGATAGTTCCAGTTATCAAACTGGTGAGGCTCTCAGTACCCATGGCAGGGAGTCTTAAGGTTTCAGAATATTTCAGATTCAGACAGTGTTTTCTGAAGGAACTTCATTTCATCAGAAAAGCCTGCTCCAATCAGTAGTCCTGGGTGCTGATCCAAAAATGAGCTGTGTGCAAGCAGAGACCAGCCTGCTGGAATTTTCTTCAAGGTTCAGTGCCACTGATTTACTGGAAAGTATCTTCAGAAGATTAGTGTAATGTTGGTAGGTTTAGGTTCCCTTAAGACTTTTTTTTTTTTTTTTAACCATTATGGAAATGATGGCTTTGTGGCACTGTCTGGCCGTGTAGGTTCTGAAGATCCCAGCAGCTCAGGGCGAAGTGGAAGCTCCTCAGAGTTTGTCCCTTGCCACACTTTTCCTCTCCCGTGTTTTAAAAGCTGTTTGGCAAGCTTTTTTCTCTGGCAGAACTTGCAATTGATGAGCAATGTTTAAAAAAAAAAAAAATTATGCTATTAATGCATCAAAATGGATGTCCCATCTGTTATATTTGTGTTTTACAGTGTAATTTATTAACGTTTAAGCACAAACAATTGGGGTGTGGTATACTTTGGCAAACAAGCTGCTTCTGCTATGAAGCTTGAATTTGAAAACAAACAGAACCCTTAAGCCTGAGGAGTGCTGGTTTATCTTCTCTTTTGTTCTATTAGCCTTTACCCTAGTTTTAAGGCAGAGAATATGTTGCAGGTTTGGAAAGTGTTGTCATATATTGCTCAATAATAGCGTTTGCAAGTTCTTGTCCCCTGTGCATTGCCTACAATTAAGAAAAGAGAAACATTCTCAGATCTTTATGATAACAAAGAAATCATCACGCTCTGTTTTTATAAATAACTAAACTTTATATGTGTTTAAATAACAGTGCCTAAGAGGATAGGAATTAAAAGTTGTGAGATTTCTGAGCCGTAACAATACCTATTCCTGTGTGAATGTTAAGAGTTTAGAAAAGTACACAAACATGTTTAACTTCAGTCTTGATCTTATTTTGCAGTGTACTTAATGTAAGCTTAATTATTTGTGTTAGTGCAGACCTGACTCAGAGCTGTAACATCAAATAACTTAAAAAAAAAACAAACACCAAAAACATCCAAATGTTAGAAACATGCAAGTCCAAGGATCTTGGCAAAACCCTCTTTTATGACAAGAGTGAAAGTAGGTATTTTTGTGGTTGCATGTACTGTTCTGAAAGGACTGAACAGAAGGAATGTGAGGGGGTCTGGACAGTCCTGGTGCTATTGGTAAATGGGTAAAACTTCTGGATGTTGTTGCTCTTGGACCAGCAGGGCACACAGCATCTGTTAGAAGGGCCTCATTCACGTTTGCAAAGGGTGTCTGATACCAGTCAGGCATAGAGTTTATGAGCAGTGGAGACAATAAATGGAGAATGGAAGAGAAGCAGTCTTTTTATAGAGTAGGAGAATTTTCTGAAAGACAGAATAAATCTTTGTCTGCGTTAGAGGCTTCACTACTGTGATTTTACAGATTAGCGAAGAACTTTGTCAGACCAAATCCTAAAGATAGATGCTTCTTAAATGATCAGCTGTCTTAACTACTTACTGTTAAAAATAATGCTGTTTTGAAAATATGTTAAAAAAAATGCTATTTTTCATTAATAACCAAAGGCAGTAGTCCAGGAGGAGGAGATGTTGGCTCAGTGTGGGCTCTTCGACTCTTCTGTATGGCTTTGGGAAATCACGGGCCCTTTCTGCAACTTCGTGTTTGTCCTCAAGACAGAGGTAAAATTATTTCTGCCTTGTTAGTTGACAGACCTGAAAATGAAAATGAAGTCTGTAAAGATGATTTCAGCAGCTGATGGACTTGGATCTTTTCAGTGTGTCTGACCACTATTGGAAAGTTATCTCAACATTGCTGCAATCAGAGGAAGATTGTGTTTAGGTTTTTTGCATACCAAACCAGGTTGTAGTTGCCTCTGAAACATTCAGAAATGTGAAGCTGCTTCCCCTGGTCCCAGCTATGACGTTCTTGTTAGAAATTATGCTATTATGTTTAAGCAAAAGAGACGCTTGTGATAGTGCAGGTCCTGCAGGCTGGTGTTTCACACCTTCTCCTAATAGAAGGTAGAGTTGGTACAGTTGGCACGTTTTCAGTCACAAGGTTTGTTGCACTCTCTTTAAAAATTAAAAAAATAAACGGTATTCCAGTTGGAAAAGCTATAATTTGTGACTGTGTTCTGCACTTTTCAATCACATTGGGCAGCATTCCAGGGGTGCCACTTTACCATTACAAGCAGCCACTGACTTAAGTAGGATTTTAATGAAGATTCTTGTGAGGATGCAGTAAAAGTCGAGTAATGTCAACACTGGAAGTTACCCTTTTATCACTTTCAGCTCCTGAAATGTTAGAGCTCTTTTTTCCAAAGGGTGCTTTATACGTTTGATAAGCACAACTCCAAAGGATGTTTTCTTTCCTTCTGTCCCCACAATTTTGTCTTGAAGTCTAGCTGAGCATTATTTTGTTTCTCAGCTTATCCAAGCCTCCCTCCCCAGCCCGAGAGCAATTGTAGATGCTCTCCATTAAGATCAGCTTCCTCATTTAGCCTTGGAGATTAAAAACTCCTGCCATTTCTTTCTGCCTGCAGTACTGATTGCATTCCATAAACTTTCTTGAAAGCCTTGTTGTTCAGGATGGAGGAGGGATGGGAGCAAATGTACTGTGGAGGGTAGCAGGGGAGATGAGACTGCTTCAGTGTCAGGTGGGAGATACTTTTCTCTAGATACTCCACAAGGCTTTAGATCCTTACAAGCTTCCTCCCAGGTGCCCTTGTTCTTTGTACAGCTCACTTGCAAACCTGGCATGTGCAACTGTTTTATTCAAACTTTACTGAAAGAGAGGATGTACCTTAGAATTAGAAACGTGATGGGCTGTCAGTATCTTCCCCAAATTCCATCAGATCTTTTTAGTTCTTAATAAATGAACTGACAGCTTATTAACCAGATGGCACAATAGGAGCTTCATTCTGGTGTAAATTTTCAAATCGTAGTGTTCTAACAGGTAGGCAGTTTATCTCCACTTCCTTGGGAATGAGAAAAGCTACTTTCCCTCCTAATTTCTGGTGAAATAATAGTGGCAGCCACTGGCTTTGCCATGAGTTTTGAGTAAGACTGTGACATTGTCTATGGAATAATGGTGATTTTTGTTGTTGTTTTTTTCTTTTCTTTATTATTCTTAAAGGACAGTGCCACAGGTGCTGCCTCTTGTAGGGCTGGAAAGTGCTCTGAGCACTACTGACCCTCCTCTTCCTTGGGTGCTAGGACCCCCAGGATGAGCAGTCCCAGCCCTGATCAGGAGTGGCAGATCTGCTGCTGCAGTCTTATGCAGAAGGTCCTGCTCCTGCTGCCTGCTCTGGCTCCTTGGCAGGGGGTCCTCCATCTCTCTGGGGACAGGCATCAACATCCTCAGTATCTGTGTAGGCAGTGCCAAGGAACTCGTCCTCACTGGGACCCACAGGGCTGCTTGATGGAGCAAAGTGTGAGGTGCCAGTGCCCTGCAGGGTGGCTGTCTGATGGCTTTCTGCTTCATACTCCAAGGGCAGCGTGATGACACACAGCAGAGAGCCGTCTGCCCTCAGTGAGAACTGAATGCTGCTCATAAGTTTCCTGCAGAGTGGGCAGGTGAGTTTCCTCCTTATCCACAAGGAGGATGCAGCAGAGGCAGAATGTGTGCTCACAGGGAACCAAGCAGGTGTCAGGACTCCCATCACAGTAGATAGAACACGATGCCTCCTCCTTGGCAATGTCCTTCACATGCAGTGGGCTGGGGGAGCTGGAGATGAAGAGCTGCTTCCTTGCTGCCTTGCTGTGGTGTGCGTTGCACAGTACTTGAGGAAGAGGCCATAGTCAGTAGCTGTCTTGGTACAGGCAGCAGCAATGCCCCTGTCCCTTAGCAGGAAGCCCTTTCAACCCCACGACTGTCCTGTCCCATGCTCCCTGCCAGCACAGCAATTGGGGCCTGGGAAGCTCCCTGAGCCCTGGCACCCACACCTCAGCAGCCCCAGGGACGTGTTGCTGCACCACTTCCCTCTGTTGCCTCGAACACACTTCATGGTGCCTGATGGCCTGAGCCAGGTGTGACTGGGGAATGGGCACCAATAACAGCTTCCGGAACCCCACAGTACAACCCAAGAAAGCCCTGCTAGATCTCCAAGCCTCACAAACAAGCTCAGCCAGAGACAAGATACAGGTATAGCTGGGCCATGCTCTGTTGTGCCCCAGTGGGGAGCCATGAAGTCACAGTCCATTGCTTGGTTAAAAAAAAAAAAAAAAAAAAAGAGTATGTTTTAAAATAGATATTTGGAAGAAATTATTTCCTCTGGGTGTGGTGAGGCATTGTAGGAAGTTGCCCAGGGGAGTTCTGGATTCCCCAGTCTCTGGAGGCGTTCAAGGCCAGGTTGGACAGGGCACTGAACAGCACTTTCCTACTGGAAAGTGTTTTAGCCATGGTAGGGTGATTGGAGCTAGGTGATCTCTAAGGTTCTTTCCAACCCAAACAACTCTCTGAATTTATGAATTTTAATAGAAGTTTAAACTAGGTCAAAATGTAATCTAGCCAGCAGAAATATTCAGAGAAATTCCATAACTGCTTATTTATGGGTTAAGTAAAAACTTGGAGTATTAAAGATATTTAATGCTTTCCTGTTTAGTTGCATGATTTCTTGTAGACAAACACCACATCTGGCAGCAAGAAAAGAAAAGATATCTCAGAGTTTAGTTAACTAAAGCTTACAGGTTCTTAAGTATTTATTTGAAGGAAACTAGATACCTGGCAATGAAGAGTCTGTATCATTCTGCTTCTCCCACTACCCAAACGTATTCCACCCACTATAAATATTAGTGCATTAAAAACTGATCTAAAAAGGCAAAAATATAGTGAGATATAATTATGTTCATTTTCTGTTTCTGTGACTAGCAAACTGCCTTGCTCAAGGACAGGTACAGAGATACCAAACTTCATAGATCTCATCTGAATAGAGGTGGGCTGGCTCAGGAAGTACCTGAAGCTGTGAGTTGGAATGCCATGCCTTCCTTGCAATTGGATTCTCTGCTTTAATTTACAGCAGGCTATTCAGAATGTATTAGTTTCCTTAAAGTTGCCATGCTGGAGAATAATTAGAACTGACCTTGGAAAAACAATAGTGAACCAAATTAGTGATATTTTTTTCTTTATTTTTTAAGACAGCTGTCTTCTTGTGTAGTTGTTGGCAAAACAGCTGAATGTTAAGCAGATTACTTCTGGGCTGGGAGTCGCATCTGCTGGGAGTCTTTGGGTGCTGAGATGGAAGGAAGGTTTTTTTCTGTGGAGTCCAAGTAAAAATTTGAGCCAAGAAACAAGAATGGTTTGCCACAGTCAGATCGTGTATAATTTGTAGATTTTCTAAGAATCTAAACACTATTTTCAATAGAAACATTGGTTGAGTTGCATGCTGAGCTGTTAGCTTGCCGATGTCAATATGACTACTCTTGCAATTAGCTGTTCTGGCCTAAGCAGAGCTCTCTTCCTCTGTCCTCTCCCCCTTTAAAAATTTATTCTAGCATTTGGAGGCTCCAGTACAGTTTCCGAGCCTGAGCTTAGGCTTGGTTGCATCTGCCAATAGTAATATTCTTTGCTATTACTTTCTGAGGAGGTCGTTTGCTTAAGTCCCCCTCACTTCAAGAAATTAATTCAGTACGTATGAACTTCTTGAAGAACTTTTGTAATACTGCAGTGAAATGCAAAATTCTTATTAAATAACTTGACTACTTAGGAAATGCAATGGTATTTTTTTCTAATTTATTACTAAATATTTAGTATTAAAATGTTCATTTCTCTGGTTAGAGCTATGGAATGCAGTCTAAATCGCCAGCCTTTCATATTAGTTGTATCCAAGTTCACGTACTCCTTAGGAGAAGGGAAGAAACTCAGTTTATTCATTTTGTTATGTGAGTTTCATGAAAACTTACACAGATACTAAATTATAATGTAAATTTTTAATTAAATTTGTAATGTAAGTTGAGGGTAGGGAGTGGATGGAATGGACAAATGGGGAGCATCAGAGAGCACACACCAATCGTGTGCTAAGAAAAATTACTGCAAATTGAAATATTCCACAAACAGACCTGTGAAAACTAAAATTAATGCCAATGTAACTTACTTCTTTTAATCAGAGGGAAGTTTACTTTGTAGGTGAACAAATAAGCCACCAGCATTCGGTCAATCCTATAAATTGGGAGTGGCTGAAATGATCTTTTTCCTTCCAAAATATTATGTAAACATCTTTCAGTTTTGAGAATAATTGTGGGTATTAAGAGTATGGAAATAATGGGTATACTTTGTACTATGGCAATAGTAATATATACAGGGAAAATTACTATTGATTCTGACATACTAATCAATGCCAAGGTTTCAGTATGTTATATAGATATAACTTTTTTTTTTCCCTTTTTCTTTTTTCATCTTTAACTTTCCAATGTATACATATTCTTTTCCAGCATATTTGGAGAATGATGTGATAGCAAAGAAAATGACTCGCAAAACAGCACACGTGAAAGAATAAAAACAGAAATGAACTTCTTGATCACATGGTTCTGGGAAATGTAAACCTATTCCCTTTAGTGTTAGGAGCATCAGTTAGTCTTAGTCAACTGATCTGTTGTTTTCTGTTTGTGTTCCTGTTGTCAAGCACTTTCAGAAAGGGTTCTGGTCCCAATATCTCAAAAGTTTGCTTACTGCATTTTTAGCAGAAAAGATTTCAACCCTAATAAAATGAGGAACAGAGGAATTGGGCCACTTACCTAAGGGCACACAGTGAATCAGGGTCGCAATCTGAAAACATTCCCTTAATTTTCCCTTCAAATGCAAGAACTGCTTTGTGAGCATAAAGGAGTTATATAGGGATCACAAGCAGTGAATGCTACCAGGAAAGAACTATGCTGGCCTTCTTGTTGGTAAAAATGGGGATAGAGCCTACCACGTTGCTGACAAAACTTGTTGAAATTTTCTGTAGCAATATTCGGACATCCCCATACTAGTTTGGCTGACAAATGTTTCAAGCACTATTGAAACCTGTTAGTGCTAGGTATTCTCAAGGATTTGTAGGCTTTGACTAGCCCTGTTTTCTGATGCTCACAAAAATACATAGCATTGAAGATTAAGAGCAAGTTGTTTGAAAGCATTGTAGAATTTGAAAAGGAATCTTTTTTTTTTTTTTTTTCCCACGAACAATGTCTGTATATACCATGGAAAAATAATGAATTACATGTAAAAATCACAAAAGACATAAGTCATGCTGGATCCTTCTGGAATTGGTAAAAAGAAAGCTTTAACCTGAATGTTGGCAACTGATGTCTTTGTTTTCATTCTTATCCAAATATTTGGAAACACGTAGATATGTTTCAGACAACTCTTAACCAGAACGAGTAGCCTTTACCTTTCACATGAAGCGCAGACGCATTTTCTATTTGTATACTTTAAAAAAAAAAACAAATAATAAATTTCCTTCTATATCCAAAAACATTAAATATTAGATAGCCATCTTCACAATGTTCTTAATAAAAATTTCAAGGGGGAGAATTTCAAATTAAAAAAGGCTTCTCTTCATTCCATACCGACTGCAGAAGTTTGCAGAGGTTTAGTGTCTGTTGGTAATTGTCAATAGGGGACGTTTTTCAGAAAACTGGAGTAGAAAGTAGGCTTCTGTCAGACTTGGCTGAGATGTTTTGAGAAGAGATCTCTTGAATTACTTTTTCCTCTTCTGATGGATCTCAATTTACATTTTTCTTGTGCTGTCTTCCAGATCTTGAATAGTGTTTTTATGTAACACATGACAAACTAAGGCAAGTGCATGTTGTTCGCTTCTATGGATATCAGTCTGTAAAAAATCACATTCATGTGGATCTTAATATAAGATCTAAGAGCTCCAAATGGAGATCAGAAGGGTTAAGGTAAGCTTTTTCTGCAAACCCAGGCTCTGTAAAGAACCTACTTACCACCGCTTCATTTACTCACTGAAATCTTTACTCCAATTTTTTACAAAGACAAAATACAGTATTCTTAGTACAAGATAACTTCTGTGGTGTTTCATAACAAGGCTGAATAGTTTACGTTGCCAAATAGGGGAAGAGTGTCTTACTGTACTGGAATCACTAAGGTTTCCCTTTCATATCAGCCAGGTTTTAGCCATTATTTCAAACTTTCCTATTGCTCCCATCAGATTTTTTGTATGAAATAAACTGATTATGATAAAAGAAATTTCACTGAAACAATTATTTGGAAAATAGTTGGGTTTGGAAATATTTTTAATTATTATTCTTCAGCAATGACTTTGAGGTATTTCATTTGTTACTGAAGTTAAAATAAACCATGTTGACCCTGTTTTTGGGAAAAGTTTGACGATTTGGCGTTTTAACTCATTTGCCATTGATAAATATCCTGTAATTAGGGTACAGTGGAATGTTTTGAAAAGATCTGGACATCTTATATAGATGATAGAGTATATTATTCTCCTAGCATATTTAATTGTTTTGATATCCAAATCACTGGGTATGAAAGACTTAGACTTTAAAGTAGTTGCTTATGAGGTTAAGATTTGCAAACTATTGCCCATCTCCAAGGAGGTGACAATACAAACCTAATTGTAGGGCTTGGATAGCTTGTCTGAGAAGTTTTAATTTCTTAATCTCATATACCAGGAACTTTGCACCCCGATATATATATATTTCTTCAGAAATGCTTCTGAATGTGAAGAAATTGATCTTTTTCTTACTCTGGTCACGTGGAGGGGAGTATTTCCTGCACATGTACTGATGTACAACTGTTGGCTGCTTGTTTTAATCAGAGCATGCTTCTTCTGATGGATTTTGGTTATGCTAAAAAGATAAGTGGTGCAACAGTTAGAGAAACATATAGTTTTCCTTTGAATTAGTCTTTTGTAACATAAGTAAATTATCCAGAAGGCACTCAAGCACAGCACTTTCATAATACAGGTGTTTAAATGGTAATAGCTATTGGAATTGTAATGGGAGTGAAACAATAAAGTCATTAGGGTGTTACAACATGAAATTAAGCTATCGCTATTACTGAGCAATATTATTATCCTGAAGTCTGCAACTCACGGAGCAAATGAAAGCAGTGTAATACCCCTCTAACAGTGGTTTACATTAGGATTTAGTTTAGCCTTGATGTTTGCTAGTGTTGTAATATCTTTATTAGATAGCACTTGTGAGCTGGTGCACTGTACAATGATACAGAAAGAACAGCCTTGAGCTGCTGAATGTCCACCTGAGTAAATCCCATTCCTTACCAAAAATTATCTGTTGCTTAAACTCCTCAGTGCAGTGGTGGATCTCATGTTATGGTTCACAAAAACTTTGAATATTAAGAACTTTGTTTTTAATCTTTGGATTAATTATTACATGAAGAAGATGTACGTTCTGCTGATTTGTGTATAAACATATGAAATTTTAAAGAAAATTCTTCTGGATGACCTAAATTCTCAGCTTCTGATTTGCTGAAACAACTCTTTCAGTTAATTAGTACTTGAGACACCCTCCTATGACCTGGTGGTAGTTTGCTAGCCCCTATACATTCCTAGGTGATGAAGAGATAATTTTAAAAAATATAAATATACATATTTTTTATTTTCCATGTATCTGCAATGCTTTAGTGCAGATCAAAAAACTTCTACAGCTTCTTTGATACAGATCCTAAGCTGATACTTATTATCACAGTGTGATAGAAGCAGATGGAACTAGGAAAGTAAGCATCAGCTGATACATTACTTCCTTTTCTTTTCACAATTTTTTTTTTCAGTTTTGCTGTCGCTCATTTAAGAAATTCCCAGCACGTCTTTATGAGGGGCTCATTGCTACTTTCCTCCTGATCAGCTCTCCTTCGCTCTGTGTTCCTGCCTCTGTTGCCTGGGATTTGGTTTTACTCTTCTTCATCTCTGAGTTTCTGCCTTCTCTCCCCATGTGCTGCCACTGCCCTGTTCACCCAGTGTAGGGCTGTGGCCGCATGAGGCAAGCTGGGCTGTTCCCAATGCAGTATTGCTGCTGGGCAGGGCACGGGCTTGTGAAGTAAGAGGGGTGAAAAGAGTTAAGAATCTGAAATATCTCAAAGAGCAGCAGCCCTGCTGTGCCTATCTTCCAGAGATTCTCCTTGCTGTGCAGGGTGTAAGCTCATAAGCCCAGTGGATCCCACTGGCATTTGCTCTCCTTTCCTCGCCTGCTGCTGGAGCAGCACTGGGAGCTCTCTATCCCCCATCCCTTTGCTCATCTTGACTCATCAGCTGCTCTGGAGTAGCCCTGCACACCAGGTGTGTGTGTTAGTGGGGGTTTCTTTGTACCAAAACTGACCTGCTCCTAGCTGAGGGTCGCAGCTGTGCTTATGCTGCACGGCTGGGTGTGCAGATGCTGCTCTGAAGCCCCCTCTTCCTCTCTCCTAGCTTGCATGCAGAGACTGAGATGGCTGAACCGTGGCAAATAATCCCTTGATACGAAAGGGATTACTCACATTTGCAACCAGGCCCCTGCAGCACGCTGCGACGGTGCGCTGAGCTGTGCCGAGCGTGGGGACGCCAGTGCAGAACAAATGCTGACAAGTGGTGCCGGCGTGTAGTGCAGGTTCACTGCCAGATCTGTTTGGAATTGCCTTTGTTTATGAGGGAGCAGTGCTTAGTTCTGCTGTCTTGTCTTTGAGGATTAGCTGAGACTTTATGCTTCCAGGAAAAACAGCAAGTTTTTCCTTCTGGATTTTATCCTTTGTTGTTGCTTGCTCTGCTGTCAGTGTTTGTTGGGCTCTGCTGTGGCTCTACCCTGCTCACTGCTGCTGCAGTGGCTTCCCTCCAGAGGAAAGAGGAAAATGAGATGTGTTGTGAATAGTTTGTGTGACCTGAATGTGATTGTCAAGTTTACCTTTAACGTTTCAAAAACTCGGTGCAGTGTAACACCATTTGTCTGCACAGTTATTCTGCAGTACAGTTATTTGTGTGGATTTTAATTAGAAAAGCTGCTCGTGTGTTTGTAACGTGTAGGAGGTACAGAGTTCATATACAAATGGAAGCTATTTTTTATAGCATTTTTAAGAAATGTGCGTTACTGGATTTAAGCAAACCTACCCTTCCACTGGACTGACAGTACAAAATGGGTTTGTCTGTCACTTTACCCAGGGAATCATAGCCTTGAATCTTGACTTAGCTGGCAGCAGCCAAAAAGCTACATCTCAAGGTCTGAAGTGACAATGAATGTACATTCAAATACTCTGGGGTTGTCTTGATTTATATTGCTGTCTTCCTTGCATAAATGATGGCTGGTTTGGGAGATTCTGGCAATAACTGAGATCACTGAAATAGCCAGCCTTCAGAACAGGGGGCTGTTTTGGTATTGTTTTATTATTTATTTATTTATTTTTATTTTTGAAATGAGAATAAAGCTTGCGTGAGTATGTGAGTGCATGTATAACATATTTATAGTCATCCCTTAAAATTCAGTCTTTGTCACTTCTTGGATCCCAGTCAAGTTTGGTGACTATATGCTTTTGATCTAGGACAAAAAAAAAAAAGAGTTTGAAATAAAGACGAGGAGACAGAGGGGGAAAGATGTGAGGTGAAGGGGAGGGACAAGAAAAGGCATGCTAGCCAGTGCAGCTGCAGGTTTTAAGCTTTGTAGGTGCTGAAGTAAGGCTGTAGGCTGTCAGCACAAGTGAAGAGCTAGAAAAGATCTGTCAAACATAAACATGACTGCTTTCTCCAGTGATAGAAGTGTGAAGGAACAAACACAGATCTTGACATGCATCCTCCTCCTCCTAAGATAGCATTATAGGATGTGTACGTAGTCACCAATTTTTGTAAACCATCAAAGCCCAGCTCACTTAAATAAGACACTTATTAGTTGGCTCTACCTGCATTTACCTTATGAAGTCTCGTGCATCTTTCTGTGTGTATCTGTGGAGAATATTATGCTTTCTTCTCAGAAATTAAGCAACCGGATGGCACAGCTACTCAAAATGCTGAGGCTGTTTACATGTTGCAGCGAATATGCATGGTTTCATTAACTGCTTTTATATAAAGATTAAAATCACTGGGAACATCCAGGATTTCTTGACTTAATGATCCACAATCCTTGTGTGTGCAGAGAGCTGCCTGCGGACTAAAGTGGACCGTTTCTTTTCGACTGTAACAAGTCTTGACTTCAGGCACGGAAAAATACTTTAAGGTAGAAAAGTACAGGTTCTGTATCCTGCTTGGTGGTTTTTTGTTTTTGATTTCTTTTTTTTTGGGGGGAGGGGAGGGAGGTATTAAAAGGAAGAATATACATACATGTGATTCCTAAAATTAAAAAAAAAAAAAAAAGAAAGAATCGTACTTCTAAAACCACGCACCTCCAAGGAGGGAAATGAGAAATAGATAACTTGATTAAATGAAGAACTTGTGAACTAAAAACACGATGTTTCCTGTTTAAAGAGTTTTAAAATGTTGGACTTCATCTGAGTCTGGAAAACTGGCTTTCCCTTCAGGAAGTGTTTGCTCCCTGCTGCTCTGCAAAAACAGTGGAAAAGAGAAACCTTTTCAAGTCACTGTTTCCACTGCAAAAAGAACTTATAAAGGCTAGTTTCCATTTTCCTCTTTGTTGTTATTGCTGGGGATCTCAAATCCCTGTTTTCTTTTCCTGAGTGGAGCCCACATGGGAACCAGATAAAAAAGTTAGAAAGGCCTTGTGGGTTAGCAAGGGAGAAGGGAGGAGAAAAGGGATAGAGAGGAATGGCTGTGCTGCAGGCATCAAAGGAGTTAAGAAGTTCCTGTGTCATTTGGAAATGGATCTGTTTGTAAGCTTCTCTTTAAAATGCTCTGTTCAGTAGCAGCAGTGATTGCAGTGCAAGCCCCAGTGGACAGAATGCACAGCTTTTGCTTGGGCGTCCCTCGCTGTGAGCAGGGCCTTTTCTGCCTCCTCTTTTATGACACATGCTTGGTTGCACTCATTGCTAACAAAACTGAGGCAGGTAGGAAAACTTACAGTATACTCACAAAAAATAAATTCTGTCTGCGTTGGAAGAGCTCTCTCTTCAATAACCCCATCCCTTTTGGGGCTTGCTGCCTACAGGCAGCTCCAACCTGCTATCTCCCTGCAGAGGGACCCGCTGTACAGCAGGCCTGGTTGGGACTGAGAGGATGGAAGAGCACAGAGAAAGTAGTTGTGTTGGTAATTCTGCTTGTCAGCAGCCCTGAAACTCGTGATAAAAACAGCACATCCCTGTGTGCCTTAACTGTACGTACAAAGTCCCCACACTGCCTCGGGAAGCAGGGAGGGAGGGAAGTGATCAGAGGTGTCTTATTAGCAGCTTGGTAGTGTCCAAAACACTGCTTCACTAGGAAAAGCATGAGCAGAACATTTATTCCTGAATTAATCTCAGCGGAGAAGGCTTTAAAGAGTAAAGAAATGCAGCCGCACTGTTGATTAATTTGCCCAGTGCTGTAATTATGGTAAAATATCAGTGCAACTTTTTCTTCCCTCTCTTAGTCGCATGCCGTGGTTTTACTGGTACTACAGAAACCCTGATTATATTACCCTGGCATTCTCAGGGACTGTTAAGCAGGAGTCTTCTCTCTTTTGCTCTAAAACTCATCTAAATGGAAAACACATTGTCTTCATTATATGCCAGTGTTGAATGAACAGAGTTGCCATAGCAACAGCCATCTGAGGCCTTGCTGATTTCAGGCCAGTGAATGGGGTAGACAAACAAAGTACCTTCAAAACCAGAAGGGAACAATTGCTATTCATTCAAGCCAGGTTTTAAGATCAGCAAATGTCTTTAGCGAAAGAAATGCAGATAAGAAAGTATCAGACCTGGCTGTAGAATAATAACAGAGAATTATCATAATCTTAAACTTTTATGCCCAGCGGTATAGCATTAAAGATTATTTTTAAGGTAAAGGTTTTTCAAGCAGCTGAAGGGACAAGCCACAATTTGCCTACATCCTGGCGTAAGCAGGGGCAGTGGCTGCATGCAGCCTTTGTGAGCCCAGCAGCCAGGCATGCAGAGCAGGGCTGGTGGGTGGGGCAGGGGCCCAAGCAGTGCCCCAACCCTGGCTGCTGTCTCTCTGTGCTGGAGCCAGGTGTTGTGAGCAGGGGAAAGCATCTTGTGTGTCCCAATGCCTGATGACACATCTGCGGTCCTGAGCCTCCTGGAGTTAGTGAGGAGCCCCCCCAGGATTGTTAGCTTCACCATCTTGATGCTCTAGAAGGACTGTGATAAGTAGTTTTATGTATGAAATGGTTGACATGTTCAACATAGAACTTGCTTAGACTGAATATATATTCACGTAAAATGCCAAGAAACTGACTGTGAAATGATTGCCTTGAATTAGAGATGAGACGGTTGGATGTGTGTTTGTCTGCTATGTCTGTGTTTTCTTCCTCCTTAGTCCTACACAGAAATTTAAATAATAATTTTATGACTGAAGTACTGTTCCTGATATCAGTTTTGTCTAATGGGTGGAAATATAATGAGGCAGAAGCAAGGAGCTGAGCGGAGTGGGCCAAGCAGCACGCTGTGGCACTCCTTGTGAAAGCGGTGGTGTGATGGAGGGGGCTTTGCTGGGCCCCGTGTGGATTTGACAATAGCTGTCACGTGTGTAGGTTGCATAGCAAATGAGCAGCATGGCCAGCACCGCAATTAGATAATAGGGCAGGAGCTAGGTTCAAAATGGCTTAGCTAATATGGGAGGCTGGGTCATCTTTTCACTTCATGACTGCTCCCGGTGGGAGGTTATCCCAATTGCTCAGCTGATCACTGGGTCCATCTGAGACATACTGCACCAATTTTGCTATTTACTGGTATCTCAATGTTGAGTAACTCATGAAGAGGAAAGTAACAACAATAAATAAAATGCACAAGTTGTTGCTGTCTAGCTGGATTAGTCTGTGCAGTAATGCAGACTGCTTGCTGTGCCAGCTGGAGAGTTGGAGTCAAGGTGCCCTTGTGAAAGAGATCAGGCCCCTCGCTAATAATAGAGAAATTGTTAGCTAGGAAGCTTGTCTTGAAGACAGAATCTGTCAAATTTCAACTCTTTTCCCTACCATATTTTTATAGTCTGTGTATGTGAAGGAAGGGTTATAACAATTAGTGATCAGTTACAAATGTCAAGGGAAGTCTTGACAGTGATGTAAGACTGGCAGTATGCATCACCCTTAATACCGCAGAGTTTCTGGCTTCACAGAGGCATGTTTTGTGCTTAAGTTATTCTTAAAACACATGAATAGTGTAATGGTGAATTTGTCATAAGTGTATTGGGTATTTTTTTTCAGGATGGGGAGGAATACTTTGAGTACAAGAATTTGTTTCACATAGAATTTATACTAATCAAACTGAGGAAGCACTTGGAGAATAATGCTGAAAATACTATTAAATGAAATGCAGGTTACCTGACCTTATATGACAACTAACTTTCTGGTTGGTTATGAATAGACAGGAAAGACAAGATTTAACTCTTGGCAACAAAGTTATTAGTCAAAAGAACAAAGAGAAATTAAGGATCGAAGTATTGAGTTTTAGAAGACAAGTAAATAGGAGCATGGGGAGGAATGTAAAGTTAGGAGTAGTATGAATCAAAGATCTAGCCTCCCTTCATAACATAAAAACAAAAAAAAGACTTGCTTCATCTGAAAGGCAGACGGCAACAACATCTAACATAAATGATGGAGAATCCAAAGCCAAAATGGTAGTCAGGTTCAGAACAGTCACTTATTATTTCTGTACATTTTTGTATATGTTTTAGATATGTATGTAAATCTCAGCTTCCATGCGAGTTCCATTAATTGTCTTCCTCTTAGTAAAACATCTAAGTTAATTAACTTGTGTCTAAATTATAGATAACAGAAGCTTCTCAACTCTATAGTGGAGTTTAGTGCAGAATTATCAGCTATGCCCTTCTAAAACATTGTTCTGAGGGTACTTGTGAATCTTGACAAGAGGCAAGCACAAACAAAGGTTTTTATCTTCTCTTTGCATATGATGATAATACTATTCTGTGAAAGCACATATGTGCTAAGACTGTGGGTCCCCACTTGTTTTATCTAATGCTGTGGAAGGTGATTCATGGCTATCTGTGGAGCCATTACAAACAGATCAAGATTTGTTTTGTCTTCACAATGTTATCAATTAGAAGTCTGATGAAGGTTGTTCCTCATGCAAAGTTTACAGGACTGGCAGTAGGCAGTTGGGTCATGTATTTCCACGTGTGTTTTCTGAGAAATTTGGTTAGATTTGACAGGAAGACGTTCCTGTCTGTATTTTACTTCGGTGACAAACACACTGTTAACCACAGAACTACTTCTAAAGAATTACCAATAATTTTGAAAAAGGTGTTTTTATATGAGTGTGTTGCTAACAGGTTCTTGTAGCAAGGTATGTGTTCAAGCCCATGGAAGTTGGTGCATACAGAATGTAGGTTCAGTCTGTTGTTGGAACCTGGATTAGATATTATTCAGCCATTTCCAGAATAACTGTGGTCATTGTTCTGGGCATCCTTGGCCTTCCGGTATCAAAAGAGCCCAACAGGTAAGCTGGAGAGAGACTTTACCTGGATCTGTAGTGATCGGATCAGTGGTAATGCTTTTAAAATAAAAGTGAGTAGATTTATATTAGATATGTGCATACTGGGAGACATTACTTGTTTAATGAAGGGTAGATGAAAGGCACGACCAAGCAGTTCTGTGATCTACGCTGTTGCATATAACACATGATTGAAAACTGGAAAAGTGGTTCCTCAGTAGTAGCGCTTATGTAGCACAGGGCCTGCCTCTTCCAAAGCTTTCCTCACCCTCTGTCTCTACAAATAACCATCAGGGCTCAGAATATGTTTCTGGTGTCTTCAGCAGTTGAAGCTTTGTGCTTGTGTTTTCTGGTGTTAGTACACAGTTGTGTTTATGCCTCATCTAATGCAGGAGAGTATGGAGAAACAGTTACTTCAGATTGAGCATCTGAGTAAGGATGGTGGATCTGTGCGTCAGAAGCAGATATTAGACAGATACTTCATTTCTTATGTGCATCTCTTGAGTAGTCTGCTTTTCTCATGTTTTAGCAGGAAATTACTATTTCTAGATTTTAGAATGTTAAATGCTTTGGGTGTAACGAGTAGTAGGAGCAGTAAAAATAATAGTTAACTTTGAACAGTTCTCAATGTTAGAAGTGTTTTCTCCTTTTACTAAATATGACCTGATGGATGAAGCCAGTGAGGTACTATTCTTTTTTATTAGGGCATACTAAGTATGTCCTTAATTGTGTGTGCTAAGAGGCACAGCAAGTGAAACAATCCAAAACATAGCAGTAAGATCAGTTCCATTTCTTTACTGCAGTGCCATCCTGTCTCTTTTGATTGTCTTACTGCTTCAGGAGTCTCCGTGTTATGTTAGGCTCATTTTCAAGTATACACAGGAGGAGTGCACCAGAAGCAGCTCTTTCTGAAGAAAACTGGTCTTGATAAAGCATTATCAACATTGTCTGTTTGAGACAGAAGACATTTCTTTCCATCTCCTCAGAACAGCCAGCTCTGTCTGAACCCAGCAACTTGTAACAGGAAGGAGTAACCTGGATCATTAAAACCACCTTTCTGCAGAACCAAGCAACCATGTCATGACTCAAAACTGTTTGAGGTTTTATTTCATAGAGAACCTCTGGATATGCTTTTAGTGTAGAACGTAGGAAGCTTCAGAAGGTTTGTGGCCAAGTGATTTGAAGTCTTGAAATACCAGACTGTTCATATTCCCCGAGGGGCTATCTGGATAAATAAGGGAAAGAAGGAGTTTCTCCATGGTTATAATTGTATCCTTTGGATATCTGTTCAACTACAGTGAAAGTAATTAATTAGGAGTTAGTAAGACACTAGGCATGCGGATTGTACTAGGGAAGATGAAGGGTAAAGGAATGGGAATTCCTTTCTAATGGAAAAGAAGCTTTTTCAGTAAGAGAAAACAAAAGTGTATGATGGTGAAATAGGGAGCCATTGCTTGGACACAGATGATATTCTTCAGCTGGCCTATTAATTATCTGGATAAGCAATTAATAGAGAAATTGTTCATTTTCTTGAAATGACCCGTTTCATCTTGGAGACTATCAGAATGAGATGCCCATTGCTGCTACTTCTCTGCCTTCTTTGGCATGTAAATAATAACCAGAGATAAAAGCTACATGTCTAAAATAATTTTCAAATATACTGAGACCTCTTCTGACTTAGTATACTGACCTATACCGTCACCTCTCTGATGCACTTTTATACATAGGTGTGCTGTGAAGGACAGTTATTTCCCAAGAATTACATTCCTGCCTTCAAGTGGGATGAAAAAAGCAGTTAGAGTAGAATTTGTTTTCTTTCTACTTAAGAAAATATAGCTTACCCATCTAGTGGATGGGTGTGTATTGGGTTGAGGTGAGAATTATATAAGCTGCAGTTTATTGCGACTTTGTGAAGAAGCTAACAAAAAACAAAACAAAAAAAAAAAACAGTTCCTACATCCGTTTCTTGATTTATTGTTTTTTTTTTTTAATCAGCTTTTTGAATAAGACTTTTTGTTTGTCTTTTTTGTTTAAATATTCATATGAAATAATATCCATATTTATGAATTCTGGCAAGCATCCAAAAACATGCTTCAAGTTAAGATAGCAGTGAGAAACACTGGGAGTTGCAGGGTAGAAGAGAACACTCTCATGTTTCCCAAAGTGGTGTTGCAAGCTGTTGTATACTCTGACAGAGAGAAATCTGTGATTTGCGTAAAGCACAGCTTCATGACAGTTGTAATAAGGGAATTGCTGGGCGAGTCTGAGTAAGCTGCTCTGCTTTGGAAGAACCCTCATGGTAATGTTCCCAAAGATGCATATGCACACACATGCTCTAAATTGCACAGAGCCCAGTTTACCTCCGCTGGCAGGAAGGGAAGCCAAGTTACTATCTGTCTAGAATTCTTCAAAGCTGATGCTTCCAGCTATCTTCTTTAGGCATCTGATACCTTCCTGCTACGCTGTTGACTCCAGCACAACACTTTCTTTGAGAATCAAAACAAAGTAATTATCTCATTTCAGTGTCCAAGTTAAAAATAAATAAATTATGTAGCGGAAATAAAAATATTTTGGACTGTGTCTGTAAAGTCGTAACATTTTGAAATACTGTTAGAAAACCTTCAACTTTTCAAGTATGCGTAAAGGAATTAAAAACAGTCAGTGGAAGCTAAGAATATCAGTATGGAAAATTTAGCTAAGTTAGCCCTACCAATACTTCGTCTGCAAATGCTAAATTCTGAGAGGACAAAGAAGAGGAAAGGGAAAAAGAAATGAAAAAGATTACTTTTCATTGATGATAGTATCAGTAAAAAACTGCACCGTATCAGCTTTCACTACCAAATCTCAACATTGAAGAGTGCAGGTGCATCAGTGTATTTTCGTGGCCTGTGCTTGAAGGCCACACGAACTGTAACAGCCATGGTGTGGCTGTGGCTGTGCCTGCTCTGTCCTCTGCTGTTCCAGCTGGTAGAACCAAGTACCTCTGACTACAGGGGAGGCTGCTGGTATTTAGCAGTGCAGTTGGATAAGCCCCAGATGTGCATGCCGTGCTGTGTACCTCCTGCTGATGCTAAGAAAATGGGAACCTGGCTAATAGCTAGATTTAAATCAAATTAGAAATCTTTTTTATTAAATTCTGTTTCCATTTAAAAATTAATTTGGTTCAGTGATAGGCATGTGACTGCAGACTGAAATGCTCTTTATCTAGACAGCAAGCGCACAGCTGCCTTGACCCTTATCTAAAGGGACTCTTAATCTATTAATTCAGTTTTTATGCCTATTCAGTTCTTGACCTCTCTGACTCAAGTTCCAGTTAGTGACACTCATGATGGTTGTTTCTGTCTTGGAGACACCTGCCCATTAACAATGGGACTGAGCTGAACAACCTTTCTCTTCTCATCTAGGTCACTAAGCAGGCAGATGGTGACAACATTTGGTCACCACTGATTGGGCTTGCATTTGAACTCTCGACCTAAGAAGGTGAAGGCCACTGTATCCTATTAAGAATGTGAGCTGTCAAATTTAGTTTTAGTTGTGATACCTCACCTAGGATGTGTGTGAAGTCAAATACTTCACAAATATGCAAAGGAAAACATTTTTCCTTCATTTGTTCTTTCTTTTGTTAAGTATCATAATTAATACTGATAACTCATCACGTTAGCATCATCTTGCTTGCGTGAGTGTTTTATGTTAATGAAAACTGTTCGTGAAAATACATTCCAGGTTCCTATCTCAGGAACAATTTTGAATTTTCCTGTTGTAGGACACAACTGCACACACAAGCATGCACTGTTTTATGGACTCTTCATACTCTCGCTGTCCTAGTAGAAAAGGAAGGCTTTGCTATTTTCCTTTCCATAATTATCAAGCCATTTCCTGAGAAATGATTTTTACTGCTAAGCAGACAGCTCTGAGGCTGGATTCTCTCACTCTGCTCTCTGACTTGCCAAGCCACAACACAATAGGACAACTTCAGCAGTGTTCTCTTATCTGTGGGTCTCTTTAAATTTAATGTGTACATAGTGATAAGCACCCAGTATTGTGTCACTATTTTCAGTGTTCTTTAATACGTAATTTGCTCTATCCCTTTCCTCTGTGTTCTTAGAATTCTGAAGATTTTTGAAGGCCAGAAAACGGTTTTTCCAATTCTTGAAAATCTCAGTCAGGTTAATGACAAAAAAAAAAAAGTTACTAGTCTGTGACTCCTACAATAAGAATGTTTCTATTTAGATTTAACTAGCAAATATGGATATGAAAGTTATTTAGACCTACAAAGAACTGTCAGCGTGAGCTGACAGAAGAAGGTCCATAATAAGTTACAGAACATACCCTGAGGCTTATGCTGCAAGCACTGCTACCAGACACTGCAAGGTTCACAATTGCTTTAAGTTTGTAACTGATGGATCAGCAGTTTTATTTCTGTCTGCAGCAACAGGACACGAGATTTCTCAGTCTACCTATCTGATCGCGCACACTGCATTTATCTGCTTAGGTGGTGTCTGGATGTGCTCATTTAGTTATCATTTCCAGGTTTAGTAGTTTCAGTCTTATAAATATGGGCAACAGAATAAGTAGCTTGAAAGATGAGAGGTGAGCATTTAAAAGCATGTAATAAGAGGGCAAATATTGTTATATGAGTTTGTTTGATGTCTGTGTATTAAACTCTTTCTCATGTTAACTAATCCTGTGCCTGAGCCTAGGCGTTCCCGCTACTGAGCAAGTAGCCCCTGCGTGGGGCTGCGCTGAGTACATGACAGGTTTGCTGTAGCTCCACACTAGGTTGTAACTCCCCAGCCCTGCCCAGCTGCTGCTGCATGAACCCCACAGCCTGCTCTCACCAACCCATGGTGCATCCTGGGCACCATGTGCACCAACTGTATTGCCAACTGAGCAGCCCACCTGTGAAGCCAAAAAGATGCTGGCTAGCTGTTGTTAGCCCTGCATGTGCCCTGTGCTGTCTCACTAGAGGGCACTCATGGTTTTAACATTAAATGACTCTCCAAGGAGCTTCCTTGTCCTTGGTGGAGCCAGGGCACACTTCCTGTGGGGCCATGAAACCCACCAGGAGCAAGACTGGAGGGTCTTGAGAAGAGACATATCACACCAAGGAGGGAAGTCTTAGGCGATGCTTTCATGGGAAGAAGAGAATTGAACCTTGAGAAACTGCCATTGTAAGTGTAAGTTCTGTTCTGGAGAGTTTGGATATATTACTTTGATTCAGTGCGCTTCAAAAAATTGAGATGTGAGTGGGGTTACTAACTCTGTTTATTCATAGATGTCTACAATGGAGGAGATGAGGAATTCTTTTCTGACTCCTCGTACTGCATGCTGTCTGTGTTATTACCCTGCACTGAGTGAGGACTTTCTCACTTCCTTCCCAGTGGTTGCACTCAACTGAGTGATTGCAGCACTAACCCAGAGTTGACCATAGTGGGCAGGGTTGATATTGGGTAAGGAGTTAAGTGTAAGGCCTGGTCCAGGCTGCTGAATTCTTAAAGGAGCAGACCCAGCTTTGGACCCAGTACTTGTCCTAAGCTGTGACCAAGAGTTAGTGGGTTTTGAGTGTAGTTCATGGATATATGACTCTTTGGGAGCAAATCTTGAGCTTTCAGACTTGCTAGGAACTGCTAAACAATGGAGCCTTTTTTTTGTTTAACAACATAGCTCACCCAGATGTCAATAATTAGGTAAAACAGCGCATCATCTTGATTGCGCAGTGGTTGGTAATCAGTACAGAGCTGCAGACTGCTTTGTAACCAGCAGTTGGTGTATGACAGGCTGCCTGTGCACGGGCTGTGAGGTGCTGAGCAGAAAGCAGGAGGCCAACCAGGCAGCCATCCGGCAACAAATTAGGGGCACAGGCATGGTACTTGGTGAGGTGAGCAGAGGTGGTGGCCTGTCTGTTCCCAGGAATTCATTACATGCCTGTGTGTCCCTGGAAGGGTGATAAGGAAGATGCGTGGGAGAGATTTGCAATTCTGTTTTCTTTCAAAGTTTTGTAAATCAGTAGCACTCTCCTATTAAGGCTATACCAGGGCCAGAGGAATGTGCTAATGATCTTACCCAGTGAAATGTTCTTTGTGTGCTCTTTAAAATTTTGCACTAGAATAAACTCTCTGATAAGGACAAAGAGCCTAAGTAATGTCAGAGTCCTGTAATTTTTTTAATAATTAAAGGTGCTGGACTTGTAGGCTTGTTTTCTTTCAGGCTGTTCATCTAACTGAGCTTTTGTAATTTGGCTTTGTGTTTGGCTAAGAGATATGTGTTTAATTTAAAGAGAACACAAGTATCACAGTATATTTCATATAGATACTTTCTTAGCTGTGTGATTGGATCAGTTGAGTAGTTTGTGATATTTGTGTATAACACCTCGGGAAAGAACATTATCCTTATTCTGCTGCTATTAAACAAGTATGTAGGATGACTCTTAAGGGTTGTTCAGACTTACAAGGGAGGAATGATGGAGCTGAATGCAGCAACTCAGGTCTCTGGGCTAGGGCTCTGAATAAGGGATAAATTCCTTCTGTTTTCTTATGTATGAAAACTATGTTTGTGTGCACACGTTTGTATGTGAGTGTAGAGAGAGGGTTACATTAAATCACTGGATATATTGCATAAAATATCTCTTACAAAATTCAAGCCTTGTAAAGGTTTCCTCATCATGCTTGCTTTTACTTATTCTTGGAAATGAGTACTTAGATTTTACTAATGAGAAAGTAAAATTTACAACATTTATCCACAGTTTACAATATGTGGCTCCTGTATTAGTTAAAAAAAGAAACGTTTTATTTTTTATAGTGGGTGATCAAGGAACATCAGAAAGCTCAGGACATTTTTTTTTGTTCTTTTATTTTTTTTTTTTTTTGTATGATTTGAATTTGGGTAGGATTAAAAGTAATGTGCTTTACACCGTTAGCATACATTTTGCAAAAATGCTGAGGAAATAAAATTGTGTTTTAAAAAATGGTGCAATGTGAAGAGTCTGTCTTCTTCCAAGTCAGTGAAGACTCTGGTTTCTTAGGAGCTGATCCAGGCTTGCTCTATAATCAATGGACAGAAATAGGAACCTCCAGAGAACGGTTTGTCCCACCTGTTTTTGACATCTGTTGTAGCAAGGGACAAATTGCTCTCTGGAAGTACATCTCTCCACTGTCTGCTGAAGGAAAGTGGATGACTAGCTGGATGAAAGCCCCTTTGTTCAATATCCTTTTTAGGTCCTTTTACTATGGTATAACAAAAATCACTAACCAAACCAAGAATTTCTTGTGTGGTGTTTTCAGCGCTGTTCTTATTTATTTATTTATTTACTTGCTTGCTTACTTATTTCTGTGCAGAAATCTGAACCTAACAGGATGTATCAAAGATACTCTGTTGAAATGAAATTAATTCTCATACTAATTTTTTTTTTTTAAATCTTTACTTATTCTTAAAATATGTGCTTTATACCACCATACAGAAATGGAAGGCTAATGCTTTCTACTCTGGACAGAATTGACAAGGAGAATCTGAGATTTGGATTTTATTTTAATTGTTGTAGATTTTGGATATGTCATCATACATATTTTTAATAGGTGCTTTGGGATTCTATAAAATAATAAAATAAATGGAGATCTGTTTCACAACTTTACATGGGTGAGATACCTGTTCCAAAATAGAAGCAGCCAAAGATGATAGTAAATCTGTATGATCTACGACCTAGTCCCTCTAGACTGAAATTAATTACACAGCTCAACAAATCCTACCCTTACTTAGAAAGGTAAACGTCTTCTAGCTGTTTCTGAAGGAGGAGCAAATGCTTTTGTTTTTCTTAGCTTATGTATATATAACTTTGAAAGAAAAATAACTTTTTACACTGATTTTTCTTTTTCCTTTTATATTGTACAAAGTATTTATAGTTTCCTTTTCCTAGTAGAGCCTGAAATTAATTTTTAACTACATTTCTCAGTGCAAAATCCATGACCATGCTGCTCAAAGAGAACTGTTTATTTTTAACTGTGTCTTTGGAGCTTGTAAAGGTTTTCGTGTACATTTCCAGATTGTTTTATTTTCTCTCTCTCTAAGAACAACAACAATGGTGCATGTCCATTTTCTTTAATTGCTGTTCGAAAAAGGTTTTAAGTAACCTCCTGAAGCCTCACATAATTATGTATAGTGCTCAAATCGCACTAGTATGAGGCAGTCAGTACACCATTTGGGTATTTTTAAATTTTCAGTTCTTCAATATCATTAATTACATTTCTCCCTGGAACTTTAATTACTCAGTGTGCATTGCATATATTTTAAGATCCGTAATGTTTTATCAACAAAGCTTTAGGAACTGTGAGGAATCAAATGCTTTTAGAAGTGTAACTGTCATAATTCTCATGTCAAATACATACTCTCTATTTTTCCCAAATTATTTCCACAACCCATGAGACAATTTCAGGAACGCTACAGACTCATAGATTTTTGATGCAGTCTTTCTTTATATAAGATTGTGCAGTCAAAACATGGTTAACAACTCTATTCAATACATTTTGCAGTTACCAATATTAAAGTAGCCTTTTGTAGTAAGTGAAAATAGCTCTGACATATAGAACTGGCATACACTGAAATAATACTCTTTGCGTAGTAACATTTCTATGTGTAATTTTGAGTTACTGAGTTGCATTTTTGTTTTGTTTCGGTTTTTTTATAGTGTTTTTTTAAGCACTTTATTATGGGTTTTTATGGTGTTGGCTTTGGAACTGCTGACTTCTAAATGCCACACAAAGAGCATCATTTTGCATCACAGTGATAGCTAATGAAAGGGAAAACCAAAAGAAGACTACCACTTGTGAAAAATCAGAGTTGAAAAAATGTCAGTTCCTGATGAAGAACAGTAAATGTTGGAATTACTTTGGGAGGGGGATCTTGAAAGCTGAAAAGCAATTCCTCATGACTAAGATCACCTTTGTAAAAATTAGGTTTTGTGTTTCTATTGATCAGAGTAAGCTGGATGGTTCCAGGGATAATTAAACACGGGGCAGGGAGACAGCTTTATGGTATTGTGCCTAGTTCATTTTTCACCAAAAATCATTATCTTAAATATTTACATTTGTGTTCAATACTTCTGTTGGGAAACATAGATCTGCAGTAACAGACTTATTTTGAGACCTGCGCAAACAGGAATTGCATGCACGTTCCTGTAAATTTTGGACAGAAACCAGTAGTGAATTCTCCAGTTATGGGCGCTTTATGCAAAGTATCAGTAATTAAGAACCATAAAAGCCTGTAGCCTATGTCTTTGTTTGTGGCTTGTGTTACTAGCTTGCTTCTTGTTTTAGGCTTTCAGGCTGGAAAATCTTTAAGGAACCTGATTACAGAAAACAGATCACCTGCCCTTCGAGGAAGGGCCATATCAAAGAAGTATCACATCTGGATACTTGAAATGGGCCAATGTTTCTGGTATTTGGCCTGGTCTGAGGAACAGTAAGATGTGTACTTGGTTTTAGAAAAAATATTTTAACCTACTACGGTTTCTACTACTCTTTTAAGCAAGGAAAGTTTACGGATAATCGTTAGAACCACACTGAGATTTTCTGTAGGCACTCTTAAGTGCAGACGATGTTTTCTGGTTAATATTTTGAATATTTGATGTGAAAATGTAAATTACTAAAATACTCTGCATCAGGTCTTCCATTTAGCGTTATCCTTTCACACTGTGGAGTAAACTAATGAATTACAGCATGATTACATAGCACATAATTAACTTAGTAATTAATATGCAACTGCCACTTAAACTAAAGTACTGCTTATAAAGATGTACGGCAACAGTAAATCACAGGTCAGAAGTAGCACTTTGGAATTTTCAAAAGAATGAGAGTAAATGCAGAATCACTTACAGCAGCAGAGTAAGTTAATTAAAAAACAGATTAATTGCGAATGTCCTGTTTAATTTTAAATACCTTTGCTATTTCTTTTCCCTGAAGAAAGAACAAATTTAAAGCCTAACTCATTCATTGTTTTCTTAGATGACATATTTAAAACTGAGCAGTTTTTTAGCTTTAAATTGTCCTGGTTGTGGTTTGGAATTTGTTAGTATTCCTTCCTTGCTTTACTCTGTATAAGGGTAAAATAAAAACAATTGTTTTCATTTTGGATTAATTCCAGCCTTTTGCCACAGTTCTTTTTTCCCCGTATTAAGTCAGTGAAACAAAGTGAGCCAACCTGGTTCTGTCCTTTGTCCTGCTGGTTTGCTTTTGAAGTCTCTGCATGCAAAGTGTTGCAGGCTGTTTCACGGAGCTCAAGTCCCCAGTGTGGCCTTAGCATTCTGATTGAGACTGTGCTTCATCAATGAAAAGTACTGGGTGCTATGGTTCCAAATACAGTGTGTCAGAGGTTTTTTTTTCTTTTCCAAGTGATGTTACAGCTGTTGCTTGGTAAACTAGCATCAAAAAAGATCTGATGGATTTGATTCCTGTCTTCAGGTTTTTTCAGGTGGCATTCATGAAAGACATTTTATGTACTGGTGGACCTGAAGGTAACTCTTCTCTGTATTGTAGTAGAATTGATCACTTTCTGGGGAGATCAGTACCCAGAGACCACAAAAATGGGTATGAGAGCTCTTCAGTGCCTTTCTGACCATTTGAAGGTGAAGGAATTAGACTTCTCAAGTGTATCAGAAGCTTGTCGTGTGTTATTTAAAGCTTAGCGTAGTACCGTTGGCTTGCTTACCAACTGGTGGGGTGTATCCTGCTTATTGACTGCTTAGAAGAAATTAAGCAGGATATCACAGAATCATAGGGTTTGGAAGGGACCTCTGGAGATCAGCTAGTCCAGTGTTTTGGAGAAGAAAAAGTAATGCTCCAGGAAAAACACTGATGAGTAAAAATGAGTATCCTGAGTTACTCTGTAAGAAAAAGAAAAGCTGGAAGGGAGAGTATGCCGTACAGATGGGGGTCTAAGCAAATGGACATTGCGGAGAATTTTGTCATTTGGGTTTCATGTATCATTTACTGGGTCATTAGACGAGTGAGGAACAGTTACGTTTTGTAATCATCTGGCTTTGGTGTCTCAGAAGGGAAATGAGGCTGTACGGGAGGTGTCTCAAAATGATGTGCAGTGTGTTCTTGGATGTTCCGTTCTGGCAGTATGAGCAGATGTTTCTTCACTAATCTCAAATGTCACATTTCATGCGTAAGCTCCAGGGGATAATGCTGGGATTCCCTGAAAGTATCCCCAGAGCTTAGCAAAACACTCTCTGAGGGAGGAGTCCCACCTACCAATTTGGTGGATGCTCTCAGGCCTCCCAGAGGCCTTCTCTCCAATGCAGATCCAAATAAGGCTGGGGGAGATGTGGCAAAAGCAATAAATGGCAAAATAGCAGAACTTTGGGATGGCATGTATAGACCACGTGGCCTGGAAAAGTTGTAAGGTCACAATAAATGTAAAAATGTGAGATGGTATTAGTTAAAAATGAAGAGTCATCAACATCGAATAGAGGAACAATTCCATAACGACAGTTTAGTTGTAATGGTTGGAAGAAGTGCAGATGATTTTAAATATCAAAAAGGAATTTCCTGTCTTGCAAATGCTCATCTTTCTATTTTAAATACTTACGTGACTGTTCAGAAAACGTTGTATTTAAAAATAAAATGAAAATCCGCTGTTGTACAAAAGTAGACAGCCTTGTGATGGATGCTCTCATAAACTTTGCAACTGTAGAGGAGTAACCAGGTGTGTTTTTAACATGTTAATGCTTTTCATCTCACATGTAGTATATATAATATGCTGGGGATGGGGAAAAAAATAACAGCAAGGAAATATTTCCTTCAGCCTCTGTTAGAACAAATCCCTGTCTAAAAAGGAGTCAAGGAAGGAGTTTTGCTGCTGTTCACTTCTATCCAGGCAGATTTTTTTTTTGCGCTGAGGTTATAATATATGTTAACATTATGCTGACATGGACAGCTCTAGCCAATAGGTTAAAATTGTTAGGTAGTTTGTCTTTTTGACAGATCTTGTCTCCATGTCTAGCACTTTATGTGACCTTCCAACTTTGATATTTTCCTTGCTAGTGAGTGGCCTAGGAGGCTCTGTCCGTTCTGTGTCCCGTCTTTGCTCTGCTGGGAGGGCTGAGCGGCCGTGCTAAGGGTGTTGTTGTGCTCGGTGTGGAATCACTTCTTCAATTACCAACATTTCTCACAAAGTAGAGATGCGGTAATATAATAGGAAATTGATCGAATTGCACATTGTTTTCTCTTCATAGTTTAGTGTATTCTATTCATACCTTGAACGATTCAGAAAATAATCTAGGTCAAATCTAGGCCCATTCTGTATTGTAGATGTATTGGATTGCAAAATAAAATGCCCATTTCTGAAACAAATCTGCTAAATATCACTTCTGCAGACTTTTCTCTTATGTAACTAACCCTAACATGTAGGGTTAGTAGTTCAACCTTGCAAGAAAGCGTTTACGTGCCTTCATATGTATATATAGATCCTTCCTTCCACAGCATTTCAGCCTGCTGTGTCTGCACATGTGTGCCTGTGTCTGTATTCATGTGTGTTAATTTAATTAAGGGCTTATAAATAGCAACTCGGTTTGTTTCCACGATCTAAGTCACTCATTCAAAAAACATTACACTGGCAGTTTATTTTCATGGGCCGGGCAGAGAGCTTCCCAGAATTTTGCTGCTGAGACCAGGTAGGTGTTTCCTTTGGGTAGCTGTGTAAGGCATCACAGCCTGTGTGATGGCCATTCGTTCTCAGCTCCAGAACAGGTGGTACATATCAAAATGCAAGTGCTTTTAATAACAAGGTCTAAAGAAACTTAAGTTACGGTTAATATAAGCGAATCCTTTCCATATTCAGAAAACAAAACAGGAGGAAGAGAATGAAGAATGTGTTCTAAGAGGCCTGCTCTGCTGCAGTTGGTCTGAATAGATGACAACAATCGGCTAACCTATGGCCTTAATGATGATCATGAGGCTTGAAAATAAACAAGAAAATTATGACGTATGCATTCCCCTAAATTTTTTTGTCTACTGAAGATGGTTAAAAAAAAAAAAAAAGAAAGAAAAAAAATCTATGTGCAAACCAGATCCCTTCTCATAGAAAATGAAATGGGAAAAAAAGGTCTGAACTGCAGCCATTCGAGGATGGCAAAAATCAAGAACAAAGGGTAAGGGAGATGTTGAGCAGAAAGAGGTTACCCCTGTGCTTGTTTAGAAACTGTCACAGCAACAAGTCTCCCTTTGAGCTCATCAGATCGAGAGCGTGGAGTGTCAGTGTACATTCAGAGCACAGCCCCAGCTGTACTGCACCTTGTAGAGGAGCCCATGTCCCTCTCATGGAAGCAGCACGTTGGTTCACATGAAGCTGTAGCACTCAGTCATGCCTGCTAAGGGCTCTGCTCTCAGCACTGCCAGCTCTGTGTGCGTCCCCAGCGCGTCATGTTTGATCAGAAAGAAAGCAGCTCCGGGGTATATCTGATCAGGCTGGGTTCAGAAAAATTTGAAGGCTACAAAGTTGACCTGGAGTGTGTAGTTTTGGCCCTGTGAACAGAGAATAAAAATGTGTGGCTTTTTAGGTATGCTACACTGTGCTGGAATAAGCATTTAAACAAAAAAAAAAAAAAAAAAAAAGAAAGGAAAGGTATGAGTAGCAGACAAGAAAATGCCATCTGGACTTAAATTACTTTAATCTAGATGTCATCTGGATGTATAATGTAGGTTTATCAGGTTAATTTAATTCTATATCTGGAAGTCTGGCCGTATGTTAGAATTTCCAGGAAAAATAATATATATTAGCTGTTTTATCCTTACCTCACAGTAATACGTACATTACAGATTTTATTTCATCATTTCTTGTTGTTCATGTTAAATTATCCTATTGTAGCCCTGGTTTGAATTGTGATTTGTGTGTCAGGCACTGTACGTGCATTTGGTGGAGATAACGTCTACCCTGAGGAGCTGTTGGTGTACTTGGGAAGCCAAAGGAGCTGAGGAAGTGAAGTGTTGAGTGGCTGCTAGTTGGGAGGAGAGCTTGGTTCACAGGGCTGGCTTTGCCCTGCAGGTATGGGAAAAAGCTTCTGGGCAGATACCTTGTAATAATGATGTGGTATGAGAACACAAGACAGTCTAGGTATCTTGATTTGTGGGCCACACGGTAAATAATTCATTAGGAATCACATTTCTGTATACACTGTCATAAAGAAGGGAAGCCTGCATGCTTTGCTTCTTTCAAGACGACCGTTTCCGGTGAGGACCCTGAGGTTTGCTGCCCAGCCTGTCCCAGAGGCAATGCCACGTCCTGTGCCCCCCTCTCCTCAGCAGGGTACACCTTGATTCCCAGCCTTTGCCTTCACCAGGGTTTTTGTTCACACCCAGTTTAGCCATTTATTCAGATGCCACAGTGAAACACTTGAAAAGTGTTTTGAAATACTTTCTTAGTACCTGTGTTGTGTTCTGCCAAATGCCATTTTGGATTTGCACACCTGAGGGTGAGACCTAAGGGGAGGGAGAGCTAACAGATCCATGCTTCCAGAAGAATTGCTGCTGATATCAGATCCTGATTGTCGCAGAAGGTATGTGGGTGGCAGGTGATGGCTTTTAACGTGAAATTCATCATACTTTTGAAAACTGAGTTGTCAGTGAAGACTCTTGGTAGAATGAATTTTACTGCGTGGTACATGTCAAGTTCTCCTGGTCTGTGAAGTAGGTATGTGACATTCACGTTCCTCGCAGACCAGATTCTGGACGTAAAGGTCATGCCAAGTGATGAGACAGTGAGAAAGCAGTGGGACAGTATGGGCTATCCCTGGTGTTTCAGCAGAAGTCTTTTCTGAGGGCAGGAAGCCTCCGTGAAGCTCCTGCAGCACTGTGTGCTCTGGGCATGTAGGAGAATTTCAACTTCATTGGAATTACGGGCA
The DNA here is from genome assembly GCA_036925125.1 of Oreortyx pictus. Classification (NCBI taxonomy): domain Eukaryota; kingdom Metazoa; phylum Chordata; class Aves; order Galliformes; family Odontophoridae; genus Oreortyx; species Oreortyx pictus. Next base: position 13,022,114 of record JAUPFR010000008.1, on the reverse strand, counting down.
CTTATAAGAAAAGCTATAATGACATTGTAGATAATAAAGCAGTAGGCATGTGTGCAGCTTTGACTTTGCTGGAATGAAGGTGCTGCAGTTGGAACTTCTTTTTAAATTACACTGTTTTCAGAATGAACTATGAGATGTCAAAAACATGTCTGGGCTTCCTCTTAAAGTTCCAGTATTTGCATTACATGTACAAGAAACCTTTTCCTTGAGGGATACACAGCCATTTGGTTCCCATGTCCAATCTGGATCATTTTACTCAGACTGTCAGTAAGGGTTTGTGATTTAGGAATTGTTAAGCACTTGAAATACTGGACTTTTGTCTGCAGGGCAATTCAATAAAACCAAGTACCTTGGTTTTTAGTTTGTCTCCTATAGTTTCTACAGGATTCTTATGGAATAGTTCTCAGGTCAGCTGTATAAAAATGAAGAAGATAAAACAGTGCAAAAACAATAGTTCTGTTGTGCCTAGATGTCTGATATCTTTAGTTTAATTAAAAATATTTTTTTAAAAGCCTGTCTCCCCCTAGCACTAACTTGTCGTAGTTTATAATAAATAGACCCCAGAAGCAATGTGAAAATTATAATACTGCTGCCGGTGTCTGCTGTTTTTCTCTGGCTACAGAAATTTACAGGCATCTAATTTCTACCTTCTTTCTTCAGCTGTTTTTAGCCCTTACGGGTTTTGCTAGTCCTCCTGGAATTTATCTTGCTTCCATTCTGGGAAGTTGGGTAAACCTTTACTTAAATTTCATCAGAAGAGATGGGGATAATGGTAGATCTCAGAGTTATTAAAGCCCATGTCCCAAAGCAGCAGTTCAGTTGCTCTGTTCTCTAAAGACTTTGCTAATTGAGGTAGTGCTTTTCTTCTTCCTCCTCTCTTTCCCTCTCCCTGAGTGATTTTTCTCCAAGAGTGGTGCATTCCCTGGTGATGTAACATAAATTACTGGTCTTGGGAGCAGTTCTTCAGTTCTTATAGGACTGAAGAAAAGGAGAATAAATCTTACATTTAAAGGCTATAAAGAGAAAATAACAACTACTTTGAGTGATTATATGCCTTCTTCACGATGCTAATCTCGCTGGGAAAAAAAAGGGGGGGGGGGGGTTTAGATTAGTCCTCGTTCATATACTTGGTGCATGGGTTGTGGGCATGGGGATTGTTAGCGTTGCTTCTGAAGTCAACAGGTAAAGGGAATACAACTTCTGAGGATGTATCACAAGAAAAAATTGGCAATTTCCTTCAAATGCCACAGTTCAACTTCCAAAACATGCCTGGTTTCATCAGATAAGGAAGAGGGCACTTGGTGTCAGAATGCAAATTCTTCTCATTTCTAATTCACAGTGGACTTGAGGTGTTTCTTGCTTGGAGCCTGTCTTTAGGGTGACCCAAGATGTTCTGGCCCCCATTTGTCATATAGCAGGATGTCAGGTTCCGGAGAGATGTTATCTGAGGACAGCAAATACAAAATAACTTCTGCTCTTCCTGATAGTTTCTTGTTAAATTGTTACAAATATTTGTGCTTGTGCCCCCTCCCCGTGTCCTTCTCTTCCTGAGATCGTCTGTGTACAGATTTGGCTGTTAACCGTTTCCTCTGGACCTTTAGTAAATATTTGTTTGTCTTCTGTAGCTCGTCTTTTAGGTTTGAAACAAGTAACTTGAATGAATATGTCCACACCATCTGGCTTTCTTTTGCAGCTTTTAATGTCTGGCAAGACAAGAGAAAAGTTCGCAGTTCATATGTGTTCTTAGACAACTCTGTGTGCTCAGCCCTGAAAATGCTTGTAAATCAGATTGTGTTCACTGAACTTCATGCCTATGGCAGTGTTCTGTAACCAAACACAAAGAATTTTCAACAAACACTTCAGGTCGTACAGCAAAATCTCTGAGAGAAGTATGCTTTCTTTAGGTAAATAAGTACGCGTCACATATCAGAATGCAAAGGTGTTTTAGGTCTTGTGCTCACTTCGTTTCCTCAGTGCTAATAGCAGAAGGTGAGAAAGAGATGCTGGATTCTCAATTTAGGAGTTTGCAGTTTCTCGATGAGGTTTTGTTTTGCTTTGTTTTTGGCGTTTGAGTGACCAGTGTTACGAAGTGACACAACAAGCTTTTAGGGATGGCTCGTTTGCTTGTACTTGTCCCGATGAGGATTAGTATTGCTTACCTGCAAGCACCAGCCCGTTTAATAAAGCACTACAGCAAGAGACTGCTGCTGTGGAGCTGTCAGTGTTTGCTCTCACCGGTCTGTGGAGTGAACAGAGCCTCTGAGAGCAGCACCAGGCTCCCCAGGAGCACACTTCCCTGCACTTCTGCCTTTAATTTTGTGTCATTACCTCTTGCTGTTATAAGCTGTCCTTTTCCCACTCTGCTCTCCCTAAAGATAACAAGATGACAGAGCTGAGGGTACGAGGAGCTGAGTGGAATGCAGTGCAGGGAACTAACCTTGTAATAGAAATGTGCAGCAGGGCAATTACGCCGGTCTGGGTGCAGCGCAGCTGCTCCTCAGGCCCTGGGGAACCCTCTCATTCCAGCCAGCAGGGGAGAAACCCTGGTGCTGACCATAGAGGGGATGCTCCTCATGCATTAGGTCCGGTGCTGGCCATGCAGGGGACGGTCCCCATCCCCCGGTGCTGGCTGCAGAGGGGTACGGTCCCAGTGCCGGCTGTGCTCCACTCATTCAGGTTTCGGGGAAGCGCTCCCCAAAGAAGAGATGCGGAGTTAGTACGTCCCTGCAGTCCCTTTCTTAGAGGTTATTTCTATTTTCCTTTCTTGAGGCTCAGGTCGTATCGCAGCGCTCGGTGTGCTCCCAGCCAGCCCTGCTGCCTTTGCTGCTGTAATCAGGCTGCAGATGTGCTTCATGATGGAACAACTCCTGCGCACGCCGCTCCTCCCAGAGGAGGCCAGCAGGCCTGCTTATGCAAGCTGTCAGGCTGCCTTTTTTTTTTTTTTTCCCAACAGCATGTGTGGGTTTGCTTTGTGTGCACCCGGCTGGCTGGTCGTGCCCGCCCAGAATAGGCTGTGCGCAGAAAAACGCTCCCGAGCTGAGGGCGATGGAGAAGGGTCCTCGGCAGCAGCCGTGCTGCCGGCCCAACCGGCTGCAGCCCCCACGGAGGAGCGGGGCCCCTCCCGCTCCCCGGCCAGCCGCTGTGCAGCCTGCACAGGCAGGCGCACGGACGCGCCTTCCCTCGCTCAGTCAAAGATGATAGAAAGTCTTCTGGGGGTTATTGCACATCGGTAGAGCAACAATGGAAAGCAGCACAGCACAAATCGCTATTCTGCCTCACCCAGCGTAACAAATGGTGCTTTGTTTCACATCTGGCCCGTCTTAATAGCTCAAAGCCGGTAGCAATAGCTATTTAGCAGCTTATAGTAAATAAAGCTTTATTAAAACCACTTCCTTTTTCAAGTGTTTAATGATTAAAATGGCCTTTCACCTGACATTTTATGCTTTTTTTTTTTTCTTCTTTTTTTCCTTTTTTTTTTTTTTTCCCCTGCAAGCACTATATCTAGCAGGGGAAACGAAATAGTTGTCGTGGATAAATACGAAACTTTTTGCAGTTCGATTCGTGAGCGGAAAATAGCATTTAAGACCCTTTTCTGCAATTTTTTTCTGTTGAAAAGCAGGCATAAATCGGAGACCATTTGCTGCATCGTGCGGGCATGTGGATGTGGTTCTGTGCAGAGCTGTATAGTTTGAGGTCTATCTCTTCCAGATTTCTTGCTAGGAGAGGGCGCTGCCTGGAGTGATGCAGAATTAATGCAATCATACACGATTAATAGTGTTAAACTCCGTCCGCTCTGATAGCTGAAGAAACAACTTCTAAAAAAAAAAAAACTATCTAATGTTTAAGGAGAAAAAAAAAAAAAAAAAAGAAAAAAGGAGAAAAAAGAAATTAAGAAGGCAGGTGGAATCGGACGGCCGTTGTCTCAGCCCCCCACATCTCTGCGCGAGCAGCGCGCCCCGAGCGCGGGGACGTGTCTCAAACGCGTCGTGGGAGGCAGCAGACGGGGCCGCCAGTGGGCGGGCGGGCTGGCGGCGCCGCGGCCCTGCAGCGCCCCCTGCTGGCGAGGCGGGGCACTGACGCCTCGCCGCCCCGCGCCTTCCCGGATTAATTAGGCAGCGCCGTCCTCTTCTGCCCTCGCTCTAGCTCGCCTTGTTGCTTGATCAAAGTCGCTTATTAGATAAAAATCGTCCGCCCTCTCTTGCGACCCTCAGCAACTGGAGACATAGAGGAAATTATTAGTTTTAACTGATTGACTCTGCAGTACGAGCCAACTCGCGTTCTGCGGTGGGATGGGCCTGGATGAGAGGAGAAGATATTGAAAAATTGCTGTGGTTCACTTCCTCCTTAGGGAACAATTTTCTTCTTTCCTTACTGTCTCTCCTACTCAATTTATGACTGACATTTTTTTTTTTCCCCCCCTCACCCTTTTTCCATTGAGTAGTTTCGAACGGCTCCAAATTACATCCTTTTAACTGCAATGCCTTGCCAGTGTACCTGATCCTTGTAAAAGCGGGAGCCCAGCACCTCGATGTTATGCGGTGAGCACGGAGCTGCTGCGTCTCTTACAGCAGCGGCTCTCCCTGCTCAGCACAGCACCTGTGGGAGCCCTGCTGTTACCTCTCTGAAAAAAAGAAAATCAAGAGGAGAGGCAAAAAAAAAAAAAAAAAAAGAAAGAAAAAAAGAAAAAAGGGAATACGTTTCCTTTTGCCTTTCCTCTTTGTTGTTCCATGAGTGTTTTTACTTTTTGGAACCATTTTTTCTTTTCTTTTTTTTTTTTTTTTTTTTTTTTGTAGTGAGCACATTATTTGCTCATTTCTTTGTTTCCAGGACTAAAAAAAAAATCTAGCACGTAATGTCCTGAAGAGGTTCAAATCAGCTGTTGTTTAATCCCATGTACTTTTTCGTAGCCTAACGGCAACTGACTTACTAACTACTGGATACACCAGCACGCTCTTGGCTTTCCAAGTGGCTTCTCTAATGACCTCAGAATGGCTTAATGTTGGAAAGGGTTTGCTAAAATTATTCACTAAAACGTTCCCTGATTTGTTAGGATGTTGCTCAGGTCAGAGGCAGATGCCCGTGCTCAGACATTGCAGGGCTACATCACCTGCACTGCCTTCAGCTGGACCAAGGTGACAAGTTATCTGAGAGCTCTCTTGTGCTTCTGAGTCAGTCCAGAAGTGGAAGTGGGAGAAGGAGGTGGGAGAGAGACAGCAGCTTCACTGCTGCTTGTTTCCAGCTGTCCCTCTGAGCGAGGGTTATCCAAACCCAGAACTGAAATCATATTTACTTTCAAATCGGAGTTTCCTGAAATGTCAGCATTTTGAAAAAGTGATGAAATGCTTGGGGTTTGTTTTTTCTTTTGTTAGCTTTTTCGGTTTCTTTTGTTGTTGGTTTTTTTTTTTTGTTTGTTTTTTTGTGGGTTTTTTTTTTGTTTGTTTTTTGGAGAACAGGCAGAGAACACGTTTTACTAATTTACGGGAAATCCAATTTCTGATGGAGTGTTTGCAAACATGTTGCTTGAAATTTTAGCCAAAAACAGTGTAGCAGAAGCTTGTGAAATTTCCTTTTAGTCACTGTGATTTCATTCTTTTTTCATATGGAAGAGTATTTTGTAGGAACAGTTTAACAAAAAAGGATTCCATACACTTATGGTTAAAAAAAAAATGTCTAACAGGTCGATACATCTGTTCCTTTAAAAAAACATGTTCTCCATTTTTGAGACATCATAAATATGTAAATGAGGGTTCTTTAATTACTGCCTAGGGCTATAAACTCACATGCTAGAGGGGAGGGAAGAAGGAAGGCAAAGAACAATTCACATTATTATTATTTTTTATTATTTTTTTTAAGAGCAAGAGAGATTGGGTCCTTACTTCAGAAAAGACAGCAGAAGAATGGGGCTTTTTATTGCTGAACAACCAGAAGGTGCTGGGAACACTCCTTTTTTGTTTATCCTTCTGGATGGAGCTGGCATATAAAGCAGCGGCATACATCCTCCCTGGCTAATGTGTGTATGGAACAGAGGGGATTTGTTACGAAGCATCCTGTGCAATTCCCTTCTCTGCGCTGTTCTGTCAGAGCCCTTAATCCCGATCAGCAACATCCCCTGCTGTCCCCTGAGCCACTTGCTGTGCCTGAATCTTAGCGTCGTTACTAGCACCGATGCCCCAGAGGCGAGCACGAGAGCCAGCAAAGTCATTTCACCCATGACCTGATAAGCACTCGGCACTTAGCCGCATGCACGGCTGCCCTTCTGCCGCCCCGCTGGCCTTTCGGTATCTTAAGCACCGTTATTCTCCGGTAAGGTGATCTTGCTGCCGCTTTCAAAACAGTACAAGATTGGCAGAAAAGACATTTTTGATATTTCAGGATGTGAATGTGCCTGTGGGGATCTGGACTGCTGTACAGTAGCATCACTGCAGTAGGTGTAGCTACTGGAAACGTAGTGCTGCTACTACTTTTTCCAGGCAAAACAGTGTGGTGTCAAAACACTTACTCTGCTTTTGTAAAACTTAAGATCTATACGATAATTTTCACTTCCCTTGTTTAATCGTTTAATTCTAACTGAGATGTATGAAAGAATAATTACGAGAAAATAATGGTTACCTGCTAATGAGTTCCACTTTTATTTTAGCAGAAATGACTTAGTCCCAGTATGCTCACTGAATTTTTTTTTTTTTTCTATTTGATGTCCCTTTGATGTATCTAATGGAGCGGTAAGGATGAGTCTGCAGGACGTGAGGCAAGGACATTTTGAGTACAGAGTAAGCATTCATGCCATTGTATGAGCTGAGCTGTCCTGCACAGTTTTGGTCTTTAGGCTTGTGAAATGATTATACCATGGCCATGGAGGAAAGGAAGGCTTCCCTTTACGAGAAGGGAAGAAATAACCAAGCTGGCAAAAGTTGTGAGCTGGAGGCTGTGAAGGGATAGAGGCTGCTTGTCAGCGTGGGGCAGGGGAGGGCTGGTTGTGCCAGAGAGCAGTGAGAAGTGCGCGTAGGGATGGAAGTGAGAATACTCCTAGCTACTAGGGAAAGGGTGAGTCAGAGCGTGCTTCTCAGTGCGAGCCACGGTGTTGAAAGCAGAGCTGATCAGTTTGCAGAAGACATGGCATGACCTGTTTGTAGGAGTGCAGGGGCCGCCTACCAGCCCTGCCCCTGGGCATCCCCTTGGCTTCCGTGCAGGGCCGTTCAACAGCTCTGCTCTGTCCTTCTGCAGACGAGCTTCAGGAAATCTCTGCGGGTGGGAGATGTGACAATTTGGACAAATACAATAGTGAGCTGCAGCTCAGGTAACTGACAGCAAGCTTCTTTTTTGCTTACAGTTAACTGCAAGGCACGCAATTCACGTGCTATTGTATATCAGTCCACAAATCAACATGTGGGATTTTGTAGGCATGAGTAGCAGTACACAAAGGCAAGTCCTGGTTGTTTTCTGTTTGAAATCTCTCTGCCATTTCCCAGCAGTGTGTTGCCAGCAACACCAGAGGCAGCTCCTGATGTGATTTGCCTTGAGTCTGAGTGCTGCTGTGTCTGGCTTTACTTGGGAACCATGGTTTCTCGCAGTGTAGAGTATGGATACATATCAGTTGATTGGAAAAGATGCTCTTTTCAACTTAGCTCCTGGTTTACTCTATGTAACTATGTAGCAATGAGGAGGAGTTTGTATTAGTGATGCCAGTAAAATACAAATCCTGTAATATGATATGTGATATTTTACCTGGTGGTTTGCTAAGCACAGGCATCCTGACTTCTTTATTTTAAAGGGAAAAAAAAATCCTGTATTTTGCATTTCTTCAAATATTTCAACAGGAAACCTATGCACATATGTACGTTTGTTTTCGACATGCTCTCCATCTTTCTCGATGGTCAGTTAAAATTGTCCCTGCTTGTAAGATGGATAACTGCTGAAGTGGTGTCATGTCTTATCTCTTGATAAATACCTCTGTTGTCCACTGAGAGATTAAACTTCATGCCTGCTGAGGTTTGTTTGGGATTCTTACCGGCAGATAAGACTGCCTTACTTACTTGTAATAAAATATATCAATTCACATTTTCTAAAGAACCTTTGGATGGTGTTTGCTATTGAGAATGTGGCAGTGGCACAGTCAAGCAATTATATGGTACGTGAAACTGGCTTTACCATTTCATGAGTATTATAAATTATTGACAGGAGTGCTTTCCTGAATGCTCTTGTCTCTAGAGTGGGGAGATGAGGAGCTTGAGCTGCTGTTGTAAGACCTCACTGAGCTGTCTAGCAGAAAAGATTTCTTTCCCTGAGCCTAATCCGGCAGGAGCCCCATCGGGACGTTATCAACGAGGCACAGTGGACTGGAGTGTGAATGCCAGGCATTGTGGGCTGTCTGGCTGCTAAAGTCCTGTGCTTGGGGGCTGTGGGGTGGGAAAGTTGTATTCCTGAGCTGAGTGCAGACAGTGCTGGGCTGTGCCAGGTGCTTTCCAGGGAGATCGTGGGAGCGATGAGCAGCCAGCTCCTCCAGTGGGGCAGGTACCTGGGAAATTTGCTGCCTCTTCTCCTTTTGGAGAAGAACTCTGCCCTGGCCAACCCTCTGAATAACGAAACTGCTGTGTGCCTTGGAGAAGTTCCTGAGCTAGCCCAGCACCTTGCTTCTGCTAGCATAAAGTTGTATAAAAGTACTGCATTTGGTTGTGTACTCCGGAGTCTGTGCTGGCTGCCCATTCTTGAGCACAGGGATGCAGCTTTTTAGGCTACGCCACTCTGAGACAGTAGGAGGATGTGGGAATCCATAGGCAAAGGCTGGTTTCATGTTCTAGTGTGCAATATTTATGGTTTCATTTCCATTTTAGATGCCATGAAAGTGATTGAAGCAGGCAACTTTATATATGTATGTGTGAAGCATCTCTCTGCCCCTCACTGAGAAGTGAGTTCTAGAAAAAAAGCACTTAAATCTGCTCTGCTTATTAAGTGCAGGCTGGAATCCCATGCGATTCTGCTTAAAACATAAATAAATGGGAGTTACAGCGCAGAGTGCTGGGTAATATGAATTACGGGTAGAAACTGGCGATTAGTTGTTGGCTCCTGTCTGTGTCATCTGCTGTTGTACTGCTACAGAAGAAGACAGATTAAGGCCAGAGAGGGAAGGAATGGCAAGGAAGCTCCCTTGTGCTCACCTGCCTCTTTGTGTGACTCTCCTAGTCTGAGCTGCAATGAGATTTTGGCCATCCCTGCCTCGCAAGGCCAGGGCTCCCTGCAGGCCGAGCCCAAGCAAGAGAAGAGATGCTTGGTGTGCCCTCCCCTGCTTTCCCACCCACCCCAGCTCCAGGTATTCCTGGCATGTGAGCGTGCAGGGTGATGGAACGTGCAGCTCAGGAGAGGTATTTCCAAATACAGAGAGCTCTGGTGCGCACCGTTCTGTACCAGCACTGCACTTGCATCACAAGCTCAGCAGCGTGCTTAGGGGACCACAGATCCTCATAGCTTATTGTTCCCAGTGCTCATCTGATGATTTTCTACAGCTGTAGCACCTAAACAGTTGCTACAGCTACAGAGAAATTTTCTCCTAACTTGACTCTGAGCTTTCATTTCATTTTCTAGACTATTTTTCTCAAAGTCATAGAGAAGCCTTAATTTGCCTCAGGTTGTACAGTTTTGAACTGAAGAACGGAGGATGTGTTCAGTCAGAAGCAGCAAGTAGTTTATTCCTATTCACATATCAGGAGAGCCCAGTTCTCTCAGAAGGTGGGACCTGCTCGGATCCTTGGTGGGAAACCAGATGTGGGGCTGTGCACCTGGAGCTGTTAGTCCCTCAGAGACCTGAGTCATAAATCCCAGTCCTTTGCCTGCCATTGTCACAGCCGTTTCAAGGGCTTGTTAAATTGTTCTGCTAATTTAAATATCGCAGGACGTCTGAAGCGTGCCTTTTGCTTTTATTTTCAGTACAGAACTCTAGAGCCTACACATTATTGCAGCAAGGAAAATACCTTTTTTATTCCTTTTGGCCACATAATATTGCTCCGTATCCCAACCACTTAATGTTTATGGGCGATGTTTTCTCCTAGAGGAAGATGAGGAATTATCCTGATGCCTTTGGCCTTGCAAAACCCAATCTGTCATTATTATTGTGATTATTATTACTATTGTTACTTTCATCTTGCAGTATGATAGGTGTTCTTGCAAGCAGCTCTGCCTCGTTGCTTTAGCGATGTTCTCAGCACAGTGTCACCTAGGAGGACAAATCTCTGGCACGTAGAACTCACAGTCACACTGCACTCATTGTAGAAGGGGTAGAAGTGCATGGACCGTGCTCAGTGATCTTTTTTTGTCCTTTTTGTCTTGCAGATTGAGGGATTTTAATGGCTTTCAGGTAGAAGCCAAGTGGAGACAATCAAAATGAACTCTATGGACAGGCACATACAGCAGACCAATGACCGGCTGCAGTGCATAAAACAGGTAAGCTGAAGGTGAACGTGGTTACTGTTAGAACGTTGTGTGTTGTATGGCAGGTCATGATGAGCAGTATGGTTACCTGCTGAATGATGAATACCCTGGCCTTTTGTGGGGAGGAGAGTGGGAGTGAGACACTGTAAAATGACTTCAGAGAAGAATATGTGCTGCTGGTATCTAAACCTCAAAAGCCAAACTTTGTTTCACCTTTCTGAAGAACCATCAGTCTGGAGATTCACTACATCAGTGAAATAATGTTCACAGCCTGTTTTCCCCTTTTGCCTGAGCAGTTTTCTCTGGCTGACTACTTGGTAATAATTCCAGCCCCAGCAGATTAAATGCTAGTATCCTGCTGTCTCTGTTCTATATTTGTGTTGACCAAGTGCTTTGCGATGTTTGCGTATTTATTCTTCAGGGAGCAGAACGCTTTGCTATTTATAGATTTCTTTGTGTGGTAGATGCAAGAACCTTAAAGGAACTGACCAAAAGTAGACATGGGTATGGTGCTGCATCAGTCTAGATCTCTAAACTTCTTATCCGTTTCCACTCTCTTTCCTTCAGCAGTCTCCATTATGATTTGTTATGTTTGCCCATGTATTCGTAGAGGTTTATGTTATCTGGAATACGTTTTAATGCATAGAACAGGAAAAATGTGTTTACTTGCAAGTCTGGCCATGTGGATGCTTTGGCAGGATATGAGAAAAAGAGCAGAGTTTGAACCAGTCATTTTCTCTACATATTTTCTTAATATGAGAGGGTTTCAGAATAAGTCAAACAAAACTAGTTTGTATGTAAGGGAGCAGAAACAGGAATCTGTCCCTGAAGAACTGCTGGTCATAGTCCATCCTTGGCCTGAATCTGTGGTGGCTTTTTTTTTTTTTTTTTAATCTCTCTTTCATCACTCTGTGGTGAAATTTAATGTATCTCATGCCTGTTTAAAGGCCTGAGGGAAATGAATTCTGGGATTTCATCCCAGTTCCTTATGAACTATCTGGTTCAGAAAAAGCATGCCCTTGGCAGTCACAAATCAGTGTCCTTTTTGGCGATCCTAGCCCAGAGGATGAAGAATGAAGTGACTTACAGAACAATTTAACCTTCTAGCTGTAAGAACAAGCCTTCAGATCAAGTGGAGACAAATGGAGAATGCTACTCAGTTCTGGCTTCTAGAGCTGCCAGCTTTTGTACGTAGAGAATTTCTGTTATTTTAATACAATAAAAGAATGTCAAATTGCATTTTTTTTTTCAGTATTAAGGAGATATTTTTTATTATGTAGTGAACATTTTGTCAGTTAAACCACTAACTTCATTTATACCGTGCTGGTTTACACAGGCAGCTAGGATATATTTCTTTGCGTGAAGGCAGTGAGGAAGGGAGGAAGGTCAGATTTTCCACCGTTGGTGGAAAATTCTTGGTTTGGTTTGATCCTGTCTGGAAGAAAGCTTAGAGGCTTCTGTTGGATGAAGCATGGCTGCATAGTGGCTGTGTTCTGCCAGACAGCAAGAGATGCCTAGCAAGGAGTTTCCTGCCTGGGAGTGGTTGCAAGATCCCTGTTTCCTATAAAACCCTGAATCAGTGAGTATGAGTACTCTTATTTTCAACTCATGACAAAAAATAGTTAAGCAAACCGGTGACGTACCACCAAAAATATAGAGCAGAATCTTTTTTGTGAAAGTTGCAATACTTAAGGCTTAGTCTGAGAGGAATGACCGTTGTTTGTTTTGTCCTTGAATTTACCATAGTGACTCTTCTTCATAGTAGTTCCAAAATCTTGGGAAGGGAGAGATAGAAACTGACTCAGGCTAGCTTTTCAGAGGAGACACTTCTGTCACACAGCCATAAATTTCCAGCTTTGAGACGTTTTACCTTGTTCTTTGGGACAGGTCATTAGCTGGCACAATTAGCTTAGTGCCACTGCAAAGCATTGCCAGTTCACCCATGGAGAACCCGACCACATGCTGTTATGTGCAGTACCTCGCACGATCATGTCAGTGTACCCTCACCGATTTTTTTGAGATTAACAGCAAGATCAGACAGAAATCTGCCTGTGTTTTTCCCCCCACTCTTTCACCCTTTCTTCCCAACCTGTGAACAAAAAGCAGTGCTGCTCTCCTGGACAGACGTGTGCTTGCAGGCGGGTTAGCACAGCAGCAGCAAGCAGAAGCTGCCCTCCCCTGGCACCCAGCACCCGCCTATTTTCGCCTTGCTGGCAGCCAGGCTCGTGCGGTCAGCCCTGCGCAGCCTGCCCAGTTGAGACACCTATAAATGGCTCTCCCAGCGCCTGGGCAGGCAGATCAGGTTGCAGCACAGGCTGCTGGCTTCCAGCTCTGGCTCATGAGACGCCCACAGTGTCCTTGCTGACTTCTGTTTCAGGATCAAGGTTGTGTTTTGCTTTTATCTTTTTTTAGCATTTTCCAGCTACAAAACCAAAACTTGTATATGATCAGCTGGTTTGGAAATGAAGAGAGAGAGTGTGTGTGTTAAGAACTGTTTCAGAAGAGATGAAAGGGCAAACTGAAGAGGTGGCTGTGTGTTTACGCTTAAAAACCAGACTTCTGTGGAAGGCTGGAACAGCTTGTGTGGTCTCTTTGTAGCTGATTCCCTCACTATTTGTAAGTGTATGTGCTTTAAAATCAAACACTTTTTTTTTTTTAATGTTATGTGGAAAAAGCCAAAGTAACAGTCTTTCCCCTAACGTATGCAATTAGTTTGTCGTGACACCAAGGACTCTTCAGGGTATGCTAAAGGAGACCGGATCTTCAGAGTGTGGGCTCTTTATCTGGAATTTTTTGTCCACACAAACGAAACTGTGAAAGGCTTTGTGCTCAGCAGAGGTCCAAAGGCCCCCGAGCTGCCCTGCACTGACAGCCTGTTTCCCAGCCAGCACTGCTGGCTCTGAGGAATCACCACAGCCATCATTACAGGGCAGGAGTGTGGGGCTGCGCCCCAAGACCTCACGGAGCCTAGTGCTCACGAAGCCCCAAGAAATGACTCGTTTTCATACCCACAAGAACACAGCAGCCCAACAATGCAGCTTTATCCAGACATTTTTTGTTATTTTCCTTTTGCAACTTGAGCAAATACCAGGCCAAATCAGTAGGCTGTTGTCCTGCTTATGTCTATCCTCACTCTAACGGGTCCGGCTTTCAGAAGTTCAGAGCTTTTTACCATCTAAGGTCTTCTAGATTTGTTGTCTCTACTTGCTGACAGTCAGTTTGGAAGGTGAAACTCTTGACAAGAGGAAGATGAGGAAAATCTCTAAGTAGAAAGGAACCCACCCTTTTCAGAATAGGTGTGTACGCTGAAGGCAGCCATCAGGGCAGGTACTGGAGCTGTGCTGAAGTTCTAGTAACGGGCTAGAGGGAAGTATGGGCAGGTTGTGTGGTGTCAGAGGTGTTTGTGTTGGGAACAGAGAGGGCTGTTTCTGCCACATGTGTCATGTTACATCAGGGCACATCGAGCAATATATCCTCAAACGATGCTGGATCACTCAATGAACCAGGCTTAATTGGAAGCACACATCACACTGCTGGTTTCTAGAAAGAGATTAGCGTTTCTCCCCTCCCTCCCTCCCTCCCTCCCTCCCTCCCTCCCTCCCTCCCTCCCTCCCTCCCTCCCTCCCTCCCTCCCTCCCTCTCTCCCTCCCTCCCTCCCTCCCTCAGGAAGGCTTGTTGAATTTCTGCAATTGCCATGCTTCATAATGCCTCCTGAGCCATTCAGAGAGTGATGCTAAGAGTTGTAATTGCTGTGTGTTTGTGTTGATCTTTTCTTCCTCAGATAGGAAACAAACAGTTCCATTTCTTTTGTCATTCCACAAGTTGGTGTTTGGTTGCTTGCTTGCAATTCAGAGGAAAATAGAGTTCTCTTTATTTTTACATAGCTGTTAGCATTTAAGCTCTGAGATGTTTGAACTAATCCTTCTGCTTTTCAGAGTTATTGCTGCAGATTCATGTAAATGCTCAGCAGTCCGAAACGTGTCATTTTTAATATATTCTGGATGGGTTAATATGGGCAGATATGAAATTATAGCTGAAAAGGTTTTCATAAAGCTTCATGAAAATTTCATTCTTTGTGAATTTTGAAAATTAGAAGCCTTCCATGAAGGGCATATTTATTTAGAATGTGTATTTTTCTGGTTGAAACCCCCGTAAAATGTTACCACTTTTTAAGAAGCTGAACATGAAATAACATGTAGCAGGAAACCTGATGGTGAAAAGGACCTTTTTTTTTCAATTTAGAAGAATATATTCAAGGGACCCAAAGTTTTTGTCTTATTGACTGGTCAGTCCATCAGTAACATCTTGTGATACTTTTTCCTTCTGTGAGACCCTTAGCTGCATATTCTTTGTCTGCTCAGTCTGTTGGAATATTCCTCTGCTAGAGTTAAGTATGTTTAGGAAAAACTGACAGCAGACCAGCTTTCCTGGCTCCTCCAGTCCACTTACAGACCTGTCAGTCGGCATTCCTGCCATGTCAGATCCTGCATCCCAGTAGGCGACTGCTCTGGCTCAGGCGGCAGAGCCACAGGGGAATGAGCAGACAGACAAGAGGGCTGGAAGCACTTCTGGTGGGGGAAACACCGTCCTGATGCTTGCAGCATTTGGATATCATGTTTATCTGGCGAGATGGCTGAGTACAAGAAATTTCAGAGGACTGAATGTGACCCACCATCCAGAGTGGGCTTGAAGTTAGTGCATGCACAGTTCTCCCCTTCCCGGTCCTGTTTCTTTTTTTTACTGCAGCTCTGCCCTCAAGGGTTGACGCATTATACTGTCATTAACCTTTTTTTTTTTTTTTCAAAGAGAAAATACACTTTTTAAACTTACAATTAAAACTTCTAGTAGCAATAGTATTTACATTAATTTTATTTTTTTCCTGTGCTATTAGTTAATCAAATCCAGTGCTTAAAATTGCATCTTGGTGATTAAGGAGAAACATCTGAAAAATTGTAGAAATCTGTAAGCTAGTTCATGGTGTCACCTTGGTGTCAGATGAGCATAGGAAATTCTTTTTGTCAGCAGCTGGGTCGAACTCTGCAGTGAATACGTGACCTAGCTGGCAACACGTCTCCAGCATCTGTCGTACCATTTCTGGCTCTTCGTGTGTGCATGCTTGCTGCTTGATTTCCCTTAGTTAAGTGTGTTGGTGCAATGGCAAATCTCTAGCAGGTACAGCTTGTACAGCATTTGCACTTAAGGGGCCATTGTACCTGTTTGCAAAAGCAGAAAGTGTTTTTAAAAAAATTGTTTGAAGCGGTAATGTTAACACAAAGAGCCTTCAGCTGCACAGACCTTTACCATCATCTGCTGAAAGAGAACTCTTCCCTGGTGTTATTAGCTCCTTATTGCTTCTGTGCAGTACAGAAGAAGAGACAGTACTGGTGTGCATCAGCATGTCACGGAGCATGTGCCGTGGGCAGTTCTGTCAGCCCGTGCAGATGGAAGGGAAGGGCAGGCGTTCTGAGAGCTAGCAGGATGGTGCTGTAGGAAAAGCCTGCAAACTAGAAACTGTGTCCAGGTATGCTGTTTCACATTGACCTCATTTACCTGTTTCTTACTGTGCTTTGGATAGAGCCTGTTGAGTATCAGTGGAGCATGTCCTGTGTGCTAATGAAAATTCAGTCGTTTTTTCATCCTTCCTGTAGTTCAGATCACTGCCAATGTGCAGACTGCTAATGTTCATGAATTTACTGGTGTGGGAGTAGCTGTTCTTTTTGCTGTTGCCCACATTGTATTCCATTGGCAGAACGCAACACAGCACAGTGGCTGCTATTGCTCTTCACTGAAAAGTTTCCTAGCGAAGGGATCGGAACTCTTCACTCTGCTTTAGCCAGCAGAAGTTGGTTGATGTGGCATTAGCGGACTTGGATTTTTTAGCTCATTAATTCTCCTGGGCTTTGTAAAAATTCCCATACTACTTTAAAACTCTTATCTAATAAAGATGAATCTAAATTTCCAAGGTTTTTCAAGATGATTCGTCCTGAGGAAAAGAATATGCTTATTAACCTAATCATTCTACATGATTAGGAGAATGAGGGAGGCCTTCAGAATACCTTGGAATTGTGTCATTTCCGCAGTGTTCTTTGCAAGGAAGATCAGGGCGAGGGAGATGACCAGGCAAGCAAGAGCAGATATTTGTATATCACACCATGGCAAAAGGATCCATTTCATCCTTACCTGACTCCTCAGCATGGATTTTTTCCTCTTACACTTCTTCATGTGTGGTGTTGATATCTAACTGCTGAAGAGAATGATGCAAGTAGTATGTTCCCTTTCCACAGGTGTAGATAGTACAGAAGTTGATAAAAAACAGTGGGTTCTTCAAAGAACCTCGAAGAGGGGTCACTGCTTTTGGAATTCCGGCTGGTAGAACCCATGAAAATAGATCAAGTGAATTAAGCATCTTCCACACTGCCATCAGTTCATGCAGTAGTCATTTTTAATAATCACCTTGAGACTTTATCTCTATATAGATTAAGAGATTAAAATAATAAAGATTAAGTCTGTTGATTAAAAGTGCTATAAAAAGCACAATCGGTGAGCTAGTAAATTACTTAAATGTCAAAAAAAAATTGGAAGGCAAAGCATATCAAAGGTACTGCCATTTCACTGGGTCTACTGAAGACTGATGCTTTTTTTTTTCGAGATAAGTGCATTTACTCTCCTGAAATTTAGAAAATGAAAAATTGTTTTGTAATTTTAAAATAAGTTTGATTCAATACACAAATCAGGAGAATTTGGGTTTTCTTTTCTCTCTCTCTCATTTTCACTTTTGCCTTTAACTCATTTTCTACTCTCATTTGCATTATTGCTTTTTAAAGGTTGTGCTATTGACAACCATCTTCTACTTAAGAGTTGTTGTCATTCTTCCTTAATGACTTTAAAACATCTTGGTATGGAACAAACTGCATGAAGAAACCCCAGCTTTTCAACATGCTGGGGTATGTGCCTTGAGTTATTAAATGTTCATTGCACAGATTTTTTTTTTTTTAGATAGAATCCTCATCCTCCATGCATTCTTCACTTAGTCTTCTACTTAAAGTCTACTTAAAGATGCTATTTTTTTGTAAAGAATGCAGGCAAACAATTTGAAGACAAATAAGCCTGTTTTCACCAATAATATTTGTTAAGAATTTAAGTAAATATTTAGGCCACTATTTGAATAGTGGTTTGGTGTTTGAAGTGAAAAAACATACTTGGAGAAAAATAACTTATTAATATACAGAAGTATTTAGGGCTCGAACTTCTTGCTGAAAAGAATGAGGGCATTAGGGAAGAAAACTTGTCTGTTGAAAGAATGAAGAAATCCAAACAAGTGTCAGTGTCATTGCTGTATTCGCATATGGAGACATGTTATACTAGCTTGTTATGAAAGGAAATGCTGGTGGAAAGTGGCTTGGTTTGGTTGCCAGGAAGAGCGAATGAACTGGTTAGTCAAACTGATTTCATAATTCAGTTGAGCTGAAACTGCAAATTTAAAGATAGATTGGAGCCTTATGTCACTGAGCATGGCCTAAGAGGAAGGACAAGCAGTTGTTCCTTTGTTTCTTGACTTTTTCATAGAGGCACTCTTTGTGAGTTATTAAGGAAATACAGTTTGGAGCGCTCTGTTTCTTCTGAGTCATTCACAAAACGCACTGTTCTCCGGGCTCTCAGCAGGTCAGGAGCTGGTTGCATGAAGGATGTGACGTCTGGACTGGGTGCTACTGTTTCTTCAAGTAACAGGTGAACAGGCTGGCCACTTGCATGCCCCATGTCCATCAGTCAGATCTGAATCACTCCCTAAGACATAATTTCCTTGGAGTCTCGGCAGGGTGTGGTAGAGCAGCAGCAGGGAGGGTCTACCGAGGTTTAATCTGTTGCATGTTGCTTTATGTAACACAAAGTTGTAAGTGTTCTGCAATTAAGCAGCTATTAAAGATGCATACAGAAAGACAGCAAAGAAATTCTGATCAACAGAGTGAGGGTACAGTTCTTGTTTTAGCTCTCTTTTGTGGTAAAGATCGGGACATCGCATCCTTCTATGACAGTAATTTTGAAACTAGTAGGCACATCAGTATTGCCGTATTGTTTCTTTCCTCCTGCAGCACAAGCACATGTGTGCAGTCCTTACAGGTCTCATGGCACACGAGACCGAGGCTGCTCAGTCAGCAGGCATTCATCTCTTCTGAAACTAACTCTGGTTTATACACGCACTTTATATTGACATGTCAGCCTGCTTTAGCAGAAGAGTCAGATATAATCTTTAGAGTTCCCTTCTGACCCCAGCAATTGTGTGATTCCAAGATTCCCTATTAGCGAGGCATCTGCAGATACTGCATTAGTATGTTTGTCCTGTTACTGCTTACAGTAAGTAAGAGAACACCTTGACTTTTTGCAGTTCAGTGATGCTCATGCTTTCTATTTGTGCCTTTTCTTGTTTGTTTAATGTGTGATCTCCTTTCTTCAGTGCTGTTTTGCATCCTCATCTCCCCCAGTACTTTCATGTACTTAAACCATCTGATAAAGAGCTGCTGAGCTTTGCTGAGCATTTACTGTTTTCTTTTCCCTTGAAAAAGAGGCTGCAGTGGACAAGTGGGGCAGGGGTGATTTCCTTTCACTCCCGTTTTATAAGAATCCGTGGTTAACATGGTTTTAATCTCCTTCTCTGTGTATCTAGTGCCTCTCAAAATGTGAGCTTAATAAAATATTTATAAAGCCTCCAATGGAATGAACCATGTAAGTGCAAGATAATTCTGTTCCTTAGGGATCTCTCAATCTCACAAACACTAAATTTGGGAGGGGGGTTAGTTATCAGAATACAAATGCACAGCTTGAGTCTTTTAATTTTTTGATAAATAAAACAATCTTTGAGATTGAAGGAGACTGTAGAGAATTGAACTATATATAATTATGTTCAGATAAACAAAAATGCACTCCCAAAAGAAAAAATATCTCAGTACTCCCCTCTACCCTCTTGAAAAAGACAAGACCATTTGTTTTGAATCTTTACAGCGGATGCATTTCTAATATACTGAGTACAGCAGCTCGCAAAGATGGCCTTTCTATAATTATGTTACTTGACTATGAAAAAATAGAGAAGCCACCTCTGAGTTATGGCATTTTCCACTTCTAAAGCACATCCTTGGTTAATGTCCCATGTTTCTGTGATACTCCTTGAGCTCAGTTGCAGTGCAGCAGAGGGCACGGCAGGAAGACAGAACATTGTGAATGGGAATCAGAAGTGGGTGTCTATGTATGGGAGAGGGGCTTGCAGCTAGGCTCACTCGTGGAGCCTGTTGAGGCTTTTCAGTAATAGCAACGTGATCAGTGTATTACAGTGAGTGACCGCTGCTGATATGCAGACCACGTACTGCTTGCTTGTGGTGCTGATGAGCTATCAAACGTAGGTCTAAGAGGAGCATACTTGTGTGCTGAGTAATGCGTGAAAAACGACCCTGTCTCCCCAGGATTACTCTGTATCAAAGCACCAGGAATCCTGTTTACATTCTTTAGATAGGCAATTGTTTTTTCTTTCAGGGCTGAACTCCCTTTCCCCAGACCACAGTAATTCTGCTCCTGTATTACTCCAGTCAAAGGGCACAAAATCTTTGTCTCTGCTCTTTCCCTGTCCCTTTTTTTTCCTATAGCCGTCTCCTCACTTTCATTCCGTGCAGCAAATCCAGACGAATGTTGAGTTAGACAAAAATTAGTGTAAACTACCTGGACAAATGTGCCAAAGCAACAGGACACCAAGTGCTGTTTCTTAGTAAACAGAGCTGGTGCACACCAGAGGTACAAAAGTCAGATCAGAAGCAGAGGTCAGCTCCTTCCTCACGCAGTGTCTATTGGTTTAGTCCCTCTGGAATTACGCTTTCATAGTTTTGATCATCCCATTTTTATATGGATTAAGTTTGACAAGTTTTACATTTTGCTTTGCTTTTAAATCCTTAGGTTTAAAGTCATATGAGTATTCTAACTTTCATTGTGGAGGAAAGCTTGAAAACCTGCACGCCAACAGTTAAAAATATCACACAGATCATGTGAATTTCAGAGCTGTGTACATGCATTTCAGATGTCATGAGCCCTGTGCAAAACTCACAGCATGCTGAATATCTAGCACATAATACAGAGAAGATGAATTTGATGTTGGTTTCTGTATGACCCACAATTCAAGACATGTAACTCAGAACAAGACAAATTTTGCAGAACGTAGAGATGAACCTGTTACGAAAACTAGGAATGATGTGACTGATGTCTGAGGAAAAACCCCAGAGTAAATATCTAAACACAAAGCTTCATCATTTTCATTTAGTACGTCTCTTTGTATGCGTTGTGCGTTCGGGAGAACGGCAAGGAATATTAATAGCAAAAACATATTTCTCTGGGCTGAAAGAATCAAAAGTGCTGTTATTTCAAATAGAGGGGAGGGGCTTCATTAGGCAGGAGGAATATTTGTGCTGTGAGCTGAACTCTGTCTTCCTCTAATGCTGATGGCATAGCTCCACCTTGGGGAGAAGCTTTGTGACACGGACAGCCCAGAGAAGGGGCTGTGGGCAGGGGTGCTGCTCCCTCCCAGACCCACCTCACCCTGCTGCTGTATTTGAGTCCAGCCAAGCAGCCCTGTGGGTGCGTGGGGATGCTCTCTGCCCTACACAGAAGTGTAGTTGATAGAACAAAGAGCAAGCCTGCACAGTTCAGGGAAAGAAGCCCTTGGGGCAGCCTGCCCTGAGACTGCATGTCACAGAGGCGCGTCCCTACTTTCAGGTCCACCCCAGTCAAACATCAGCAGAAGGTGGTGCGTTGTGTGCTGTGCCATTCCTGTGAGCTCTGCAGTGCCCTGCTGCTGCCTCCCGTGCCCGCTGTGGTCAGGGCAGCTGCACAGCCTGGCTGGCTCGCTGTGCAGTGCCACACACAGTGCGTGGATCTCGCTTCTACTCGAGAGCAGCAGCCGCAGCCTTCTGCCCCGCCAGGGAGCAGCTGCCATCCAGATTTGATTTTCCTGGTTTGCAAAGCAGAGGTTTTGCCAAAAGTGTGGCGTGAGCAGACGCTGCATAATAATGGGTTAATTTCAGAGGGAAGAAAAAGCTGCCGACAGGCGAGCTGGGTTTTCTTTTTCTGCACAGTCAAAAGCTCCGTCTGCTGCTGGTGTGTTCTATCGCTAATGTGAAATTCCCAGCCTTGTTGATTAGTGAAGCTAGACAGTAGACAGGGTCCAAGTGGCTAACCATGTGAGAAATGCAGTGACTGTAGGCTACTGTTAATTAACCTAGAATCTAGCAACATGGCATCGTGTCTGTGTGATAAGTTATATTATCTTCAGCAGCTCAATTAAATCAAGGAGTGAGACACAGAGCAGACGTAACTCGGCAAAATAAACAGACAACTTGAGTCAGCCTTCATAATTTGGTGCGACATCACGTAAATAAATGCAATAACTTGTTTAGCATAGTTAAGCAGTTTGCTGCTCAAAAACTTATTTGCATGACATCTCATTTTGAATAGGTTAAGTTGTGGCAAATTAGGACTGTGTCTTCAGTTTGATGTATTCCAAAGAAGGGAGCGGAAAAAGTCCTCCACCAGAAATACGCAGTTTGTAAATTGAAATTCTACATTTGTTTTCTGTAGCAACTACTTGGAACATATGGATTCCATATTTAAATGATCCATTTTCCGTACCATTGCTGTCATGTTAGCATTTTCTGATGCATGCATGAGATAGTTCCAGCCCTCTGTAATTGGTCTTAATTTTGGCTGTGACTCTTCCATTACTCCCGAGGCTGTTCTCTCTGACGTACAACGAGCGTATACCTGAGTTGCAGTCTTCTATATTTAGAGGACATAAGGCTGTTGTTCTTGCTGTATTCCTGTGTGGATGTTGGATTTCCGTCTCTACAATTATATGAAGTCTTTGGTTGCAGGAAGTGGGTTGCACCCACTTTGGTGTGGGTGTGAAGACTGCAAGTACTCAATTGTGCTTTTCTAATTTGAAAAAGATGTGTTCTTTATTACATGTGCTTATTTCACACATCTATGGTATGAAGCATATCGTTTGGAACTCGTTGCTGAGTTTTATTGCTTATCAAGTGTTTTTAGTTACCTTCTAATTGGGAGGGAGTAACAGTTTCCAGAAATGACTGTATTTTGTAATGCTTGCACCAAAAATTGCCATATATATCAGCTGCTCCAGGTAAGTCCCCCTGTGAATGTCATTTTCTTTCTGCTGGCGGCCGCATAACAGCAAATCATGGACAGATACATAGATGTTTACTGTGTAAAAGAGCAAACTTAAGTCGTACTGTACCTGCATTGTCTGCCTGTATGTCTCTGTTGATTTACAAGTATGATGTGTTCTTTTTTTATAATTAGAATGTTTAAGCCGCACGTGGGCATGCTCAGCAGGTAGCCATTCCTGTCTGCCCCAGAATCCAGCTCAAATGCCAGCTCCGTTCTGGAAAGGAGATTCCCTGGTGTACAGTTCTTCTTTGTGGAACACAGGGAAGAGGACAGCAGGCTCCTTTGCTGAACTCGAGGTTTTTTCCAAGGCCAAAAAAGAGTCTGTCTCTTCAGAGCACCACCTGGTGATCCCTGCAGTAATGAGCCATTCACTTGCATAAAGTGTCTCTGTGATCTCTGTTCTGTTCAGGATTAGGAAGTAGTAGCCATTTGGAATCATAAATGATTACTCTGAACATCTTGTTAGGTTTTGCAATAGTGGAAATTGTCACGTTTCAGTAAAAACTTTCTAAGATGCAGATGATACTGCAGCCAGTCTGGTAAATAACCGATTAATTCAGTTCATTGTCTTTTTTTCATCCCTACTTCAGATTCTATTCGTATACATTTTCTTTACTTCTTGGTAGTACTGTAGCTTGCAAGCATGGTGGTGTTGCAGGACCTGTCCTTCATTATTACGCTCCTGACTAGCAGCTTTGAAGACATACCAAGGTGTGTCATAGCAATGAACATCTGGTTGACTGTCGCTTTTTTCTAAACCATCCATTAGTGATTTTTCTCCTTGTTTACATGAAGCACAGTTTCAAACTAGGCTCTCCAGGCTCACGCCTTTCTTCTGTCAAGATGCTGCCAATAATTGCAGTTGAAGAGGATAGAGCCATGCATGGAAGTGCTTCACAGCAATGCTGATGGATGGGTCTGGCAGAAGCCTTGTTTTGTACTTCTGTTCTTGGATCGAGAGCTAAGAAAATCTCTTTAATTTCTTGTTCAGTGAATATAGCAGATGTAATAATATCCTTTTCAGGCAGCCTTTTTGTTGTGAGGGCGTGAATGACATTAGTGCTTTTTGCCCCGGGTGCAGCGTTTAAGCTGTCAATAAATACAAAAAAAATGACGGTAGACATTTGGAATGTTTTCTTACGTAACTCACCTGCCTCTGTGCTTTGATTCAGGCAGGATTTCTCTTTCCTTTCCATGCTTCCCCTCAAAAAGTAACCTTGCCCTTTGTAATCTGTAAAAGAGAAATCTGTGGGAAAATGTTATTTTAAACATTAAGAGAATTAAGAAATATGCCACAGAAGGAACTTTATTTAACTGATACGGGTGGCCTCGCAGGATCAGCTTTTCAGTCATCACAGAAACTACTGAAGTGTACTCTCAGTGAAAACCACTGATCTTTTGCCTTCTTCTTATGGCTTGTTTGGGGCTTTTTAGCCTCTAGTTGAATTAATAGAATTGCTTATCTTTCCCAGTTGGTTTCTGAACTAATTTCAGTTGTGCAGAAGCATTTAAGAAGTCAGAAATTCAGCATCCCTCCTGCGTTTAGGAGGTGGGCTAGGGTAGTGTTCTGCAGCGTTCAGTCCTGATGCAGTGAAGACTGATGATGGGAAGTTACAGGACAAGTAGCTCAATCACGTCATTGAGCCTTTCGTTCCAGAGAGAAGTGCAAAATTAGTGCAGTTTGGACTTCTGCTCTACAAAAGAGATACTACTCTTCAATGATGTCTTGCTAAGCAGAAATCAGCATTATGGGATACGAAGCTGAAAATAAGGCTTTTGGCTGAGATCCCTCCCTGCTTTTCATTTGTTAGCCTAAACTTGTACAAAATTATTCGGGATTCATTTTTCATATCTGTTTCATGTGTAGCTTTCAAACAGTAACTGTGATGAAAATAATAATATCTCACTCAAGTTTAGCATTTTTCATCAGCAGATCTTGATTCGTTCCACGAAGAGGGGAGGATTGTTAAAGGTAATTTCAAATGCAAAGTTGGGAATTTCTCCATGAGCTGTTTCTGCATGGAAAGGGTGGTTGGTTTTTGTTTGTTTGGATTTGTTTCTTTCCCCCTGCTGAGGTAGCTCAGTTTCTTCCACGATCCGTGCCGTACCAGTGAAGCATGTGTTCAGTGAAATGCAATTTGTTCACCAGCTTACATGCATTTCTTGCCTTCTGGAAACAGTATGTTTGATTGTAGCAGAGCTTACACGTGATTTTGTAGAGAGGTTTGAAACCCGCTTCTGTTTGCCCTGCAGATGGAGCACTGAAGGAGCAGTGTACACTGAGGGATTTGCTGTCAGGCAGTCACTTCTCAGCAGGTCTAAATGAAACCTTCAGAAGTGATCTTTTTCCCTTCTGCTTCCAAGATGCATAAGTCAAGCTGCTGGCCTTATTCGTGGGGTGCTTTTTTTTCTTTTTTTTTTTCTTTTTCCATAGAAAGATTTAAAATATGGTTCCTTACACTCATCTACTTGGTCACTTCTCTTTTGTATATAAACAGAATAGTTTGACTCCTCCAACAGTGAGGTAATGAGCTAGCAAGAAAAAGTTGATCTGTTGTACAGCCTTGGTAAAGCTCTCAAGTGAAGTGGTAGTAGGAGTGCTGCTCACATTTGTAGAGCAGAGAAGAAAATCGCATTGCACAATGCCTGCCTGCTTTTTCAAATTCTGCTGATATTTAAAAATCCATGCCCTGCATGTCAGTCATCTCTTGTTAAAACAAGGCCTCTGACCAAGATCCTTCTTAGAACAAGAATTCCAGTAATATGATTCAAAAGCTCACAGGCTGGGGAGTCCTTAAAACCTGTCATAGGAGTGATTTTTTTCCTCTATTTATGGTAGAGTTAATATACATGCAGTTTCTCAGGCACCAGGGGAAAAGAGGAAAAAAACTAGGTTGTGAACATTATCCTTAATCCAGATGCTTAGAAATGAGCATGTTTTCCCAAATTATGCTACTGATTCAAAAATAAAGATGTATTTTTAAAATGATACCTTTGGGTTTTGTACCTTCTGGTTAAAATTATCATTATTTTCTTGTTTTTCTCAGCTAGCTCAAGAATTAAAAACCTACTATTTAAAAAGATGCTCACTCTTCCTAAGTATGCTCTTTTCTTTTTGTTTCTGGAGTTTTCACTGAAAGACTTATACAATATTATTCAAGTAAATTGAATTCTTTCTTTCCTGTGCCATCCCTCTGCTACAATGCTAGAATACTTTGGCAATATAGCGCTTTGAAAGATGATATTGTCAGTTACGATATCAGGTAAGCTTACTAGATGTCTCAAAAAAGTAGGGATACAGTGTGTTCAGTACAAAAGCAGAGATGAACGTAATGGTTAAAAATAGTATTTGTCATGCAGATTTTAAAACAAAAACTGCATTTTCTCTCAAAATGATGCCAGATTCTTCAGCAGAAGTAAGATTCAGTTCTGAGATTTCTACACATTTACAGTGCTTCCATATTTTCAATTGTGGCAGCATCACAGCCACACTTCAGTCAAGAACAGTTCCTCCTTTTTGTGTCATATTAAAGTTTTTCCTCCCAGTCGTTCACTGTGATGCCTCATGATAAACAGGAAGCAAAATCCATAGAAGGGATTGATGTATTGTGTGAATTTGGCTCTGTCACTGGTATTTCCTGAGACTGCTGTATTTGCCTTCTGGCTGTCAGGCAAAGATGAAACTCAGTATCAGAAGGCATGGCTGTACTGGCACGTCCCAGCACCTGAGTATAAGACTAAGACTAGGATTTTGAACGCAGAACTGAAATTTCACATATTTTAGATTCAGACAGTATTGGTGCCCAAGCAAAATCCACTACAGTTTGCAGATGTGAGAGGTAATGTTCTGGAGATAGAATTCTGGAGGACCTCTGGAATTCCAACTGTAGCTTATCTCCAACTAACAGGTTCATATTAGAAAGTTAGGAAATCTGTGATAATAATGAGAATTAAAGTAGGATCATCTGTGTTCACTATGCAATTTTTGGTTTCACTTCCAAAATACATACCATTCCTTGTTTCCAAACTTTGTGTTAACATGGTGTAGAAAAGAATGTCAGCCTCTGTGTATGTTATTTACTGTTTCTTCATTTTCCTTTGTCAGCACTTACAGAACCCTGCAAACTTCCATAATGCGGCTACAGAGCTCCTGGACTGGTGTGGTGACCCCAGAGCATTTCAGAGACCGTTTGAGCAGAGCCTGATGGGTTGTTTGACGGTATGTCCAGTCCACACGTGGCAGCAGTTCTGATTCCCTCATTTTTAACACATTTTGTAGCCAAGGGAACTTGACTTTGTGTCTGAATTTTGTGTCTTTCATCATTTCACACATGAAGGCAGATCCTTACAACTGTTTATTTGAGTGTGTTACGTTGCAGGTAGCAAGATGCAGGAGCAAGAAGTTAAATCATAAAATGAGAGAAAAAATTCGGAATATGTAGTACATGTACGTACTTATTTTCATGGTTTGATATTGCCAAGTGACATATCTCTCAATGGAGTTAACAGACTTCAGGCATTTACTTTCTTTGCCTCAGCCTCTGGCGATTTTGAAGGTCTACTTAAATTCAACCTCAAGCATGCAGAACCTCCAGCTGAACAGTGTTTCTGCCTGTTTGGTTTGTTGCATATATAGTTTTTAGGTCTAATCCTATCGTAATCATTTCAACAATTTTATTGACTATGTTGCTTTTCTTACTATTTATTTCTTATTAAGACTGCTGTCGTTCCTAAAGCAACTTGATTATAATGCACTGAAAACATTTTACTGTATACTCAGCAGCATTTTTTGTTTTCAGCGCTTTATTTTTCACGCATGCAGAAGCAGATTCCACTCCAAAATTATTACGTTTTGTCAAGGCTTTAGAGGAATTGAACTCCGTCTGCAGTAGGAGTGTTCTAAAGCTTCACTGCAATTTGCAGAACAAGCTGATACAAATAGTTAGGAAGAAGACAGAAACTGTAAAATGCTTAATGTAGAGATCATCTTTGTACTTGTTGGGAGGGAGTAGAAGCACATAGACTATTCTCATGCAGCATGTAACTGATGTATATAAAAAGATACTGAGACTTAGATTTAGTTGCAGAGATCCAAATGTTAAGGAATGGCTCCATCTTAGTGTGCTCAAGTGTATAGCACCCCTCAGATTTCTGTGTTGAAAACCTAGAATAAATCCAGTGATATAAGAAGGCATATATTTTAATTATACTTTTTAAAAACTTAGGTAGTATTTTGAGGTTAGCATTCAAGAAAGGAGACACAACTCAAGTATGTGTAGGCAGCCTGTTCGCTTACTTGTCTGCAGATTTCTGCTATAATGCTGTTAATCTGACATGCAGCTTCCTTGCTGTTTTAATCTTTTCTTTCTAAATAAGCAGGCACGCAGTTCTGCCCAAGTGCATGGTCAAAATAAGGTCTGACTGCTAGTGATTCACTGTCCTTACAGAGCACAAGAGAGATGGAAATGCTATATTTCTATCTATAGAATAAACAATACATAGTACAATATAGTAGTAATAATAATGTATCTCTACCTATATTTAATACATGTATTAGAAGTTAAGTCTGTTTCCAGGGAAATTATTCAGAAAGTTGAGAATAAGTGAAAGACACCTGAAATACTAGAATAGTATGATTAAGTTTGTTAACTTGCTTAGTGATGTATTCTATTCTCCCAAGAGCCAATTTCTTGTAATGCTGACAAAGTTTATCAATGTTTTGCTATGTGAAGACTATGCTACAAGAAAAAAAAAAAATGAAGAAAAACCAACAATATGATAGTATTCGGCCACTAGAACAGGATTATCATCTTATTTGCCAGTATTTACAGTGACTTTCAAAAACAGCTTCCCTTATAACTCCATCTTGCTTTAATGTAATGAGTGGATCTTAAATTAATGCCTTGTGTTTTTTTTTTTGTCTATGCGCTATGTTTGTGTGTCCACTCTTGGTAAGATCTGATTCACTTCATAATACCAATGTGTTTTTATTCCTGGTGCCTGTCTAACAGCACTCAAAGGGAAAGAGAAAAAGGTCCTAGAAATACTCTGCTTGGATGTCAGCTGCAAAAACTTCCAACTTCATTTACGAAATCACTTCTTTTGGTGATATTGTATAGAGTAGGTTGTTTAAGGAGGTTTCCTTAACTTGTACTGCAAGCATTTACAGAAATTGTCAAGTTAGGGAAACAGAGAGCTTATGTTGAACAGGAAATAATTGGCTTTTATGTATCAACAGTAATTTGGTATACCTGGAATTAAGACTGCTGCTATAGGTTCCAGTGATGATCTATGCATGCTAACAGGTGTGGGTTTCCTGTCTCAAAAGCAATCTCAGGAATTGATACAGCAGCTGAAAATTTATCAGATAGACGGGCATCTGGTAAGGCCTGTACACAGGCTTTGTGGTAGCCAGTTAACTAACCTGCGTGTGTTGCGTAGGAACAAATTATTATTATTATTATATATATTATTATTATTAAATTATTATTCCTGCAGGGATGAAATAACTTCAGCTGGTAGTAAAGAATGTAAGCCAATGTTGCTAAGGCCTATGAAGGAAAAAAAAACTACAATAATTCGGTGTGGTGGAAAAGAGTTAAAGGGAAAAGGATCCATGAGTAAATTTCTAGCGTTTTTCTGTTTTAAAAAGAAGATACATTTCATGAACCATGTCCCAAATGCTGCACCCCTTCTGGTTAAAAAAAAATATATATAATCATCATCATCATATATATGTACGTGTATGTGTTTGTGTGCACGATTGTATATGCATCACCATTATGTTCAGAATTAGTGTCCATCAGATTCTTCTACCTTTTTACGTTCCCCCATAATAGGAAATCACTAAAGTGAGCAGGTAATAGAAGTTCATAAAAAATCCCAAATAATTAAACAGATAAATAAAATGCCAAGGAGAGAGGGATCAGCTTTGAACCTGCATTCTTCCTTGCAAGTTACAGGTTGCAGAAAGATTCCCTTTAACAACTTTGATGGAGAACGTGTAGACAAATTATGTTCTTTCTCAGTGACAGTAAATTCCTTTCTAATTTGCTACAGTAAGCTAGGGGCTAATCTTCTACAGTAGTTATTTTGAAGACAAATGGAAATGTCTGTAGACAAACAAAAAAAAATAATAATAATAAAAAAAAAGAAATTGAAATAATAAATTATGTAGTTTATTAAGAATTGTAATGGATATGAGTTTTGGTCTGTGACTTTAACTCTCACACAGTGCTAGAATGAGCTGTAAAATTGTAAAATAGCCTCCACTTTCCAGAAAGCAGATGTAGCTGTATTTTTATTACAATTGAAACAGTTTCTGATTTTAGAGTTTGTAGTTAATAAAGAATTCTGGGATGAGACGATATTATAAGTTTAATAATATTGATAAATTTAGGATTACTGATATATGAATACCTCCTGTGTATGGCATTACTCTACTTTTCCTTGACAGAAGTAACTTTTGTTACCTTATAGCAATTAGAAAACAGTTCTGGTTTGTCTGGACAAGGTTGTCTCATTCTCCGCTCCTTTTTTCTCAGATCCACTCTAGTCTCATCTCAAAGGCCTGCTCTTGCCAAACAGTTGAACTTGTAAATGTTTTCACTGAGGACATGGCTATCTTTTGTGTTTGTGCTGCAGCAAAAAATGGAAACCAGAGGACAGCTGAGAGTAATATGGACAGATTTAAAGACTTGTCTAATGCTGCTTTCAGCAAAGGACAATTAAGGCACTTCTTTAGTTTCTCACTGTGCTTGAGAGTTGCAACACACACGAGTTCATTTTTAGGACTCTTCAGCAGTGTACCTGAAAAGAAAATAGTGGAGAGAGAAACACAGCTGCATGCAGTTGCTCTGCAACTGTACCTACAGGGTTAGTCAGATTAAATCCCAACAGTGGAATGGTTTTGGACAGTAGAATGGATTTAGATAAACAGGATGTGCTTACCTGAGTTAGATGTTGGCCTGAGCACTGAATATAAGAGAGCTTTTCTTGTGAAAAATCACTACTCTCATTAGAACCTAAGACCTCTTCTTTATCTGAAAGTTGACAGTTCCTACCAACTTAGCCCACAAAAAAAGCTATGTTGAGATATTCATTAAAAAGGTATTTGTTTTCTCCTCTGTCTTACTGCTTTGCATTTCCTCTCTGAATTTTGGGTTTAACCCAGTCATCAAAGGTAAGGAATTCATGCATATTTGTTCAAGAGTTTCGTCTTTAAATTAAAACAACACTCAAAGCTGTACTCAATCTGAAGATCATGGATTTCGTTTGAATCTTTTGTATTGCTCGTAACTCTTACTTGATCTCTGTCCTACTTAAGAGAATTGCTGAAATATAACAGGCATCTGTGTTTAACTGTTGGAAGCATCTATGATAGGCTCATTTTTAGTGATTGTGATACATTGTACAGTAACCTTTTGATTTGTACTTCTCCTTGGAAAATCATGGAATTAAGACTGATGAAATTTTTCAGGTCATTTTGAAACAAAAAAAAAAGCTTATGTCAATTCATGATATAGAAATCTATTATAGTTTATCCAATGCATAATTAAACCTAATTGATTTTAAAAGACACGGACAGAAGCCGTATCTCTGAATTATGTCAAGTTTCCACAACAGGATGCCTCAAACAGCAAAACCAGCAAAGTCATGCTAATGCATTCACAAGGTATCTGCTGCTTCTTTGGCTTCACTACTAGCTAGGTTCATTCTGCTTAATGCAGAAAAGTATGTGATCACAGTCAACGTGCGACATCAAGAATCACTTTTCCAAACAGTTTAAGATCTGCATCAGAGTAATTGCAGATGGAAGAGTTGGTTCAGCACATCTGTACCCAGAAAACACCAGTATGCAACTGCCCGTTAGAGCCCTAGAAATGTTGCTTTTAGTCTTTGCATCCAAGACTTCCAGGACAAAAAGTTAATGTGGAAGAAATTCATTTCTCTGTGCATTTGTGCAGCATGTGTTTTATCTGTTTTCAGAGCACAGCACCTTGGGGCTCTGTACAAGCTGTACCAGTGGAGTACAGCCAGCAGGCACAGAACACTCCTCCCTAGAGCAGCTCATAATGCTACCAAATAACTCAGTGTTACTGACTATCATATGACCTTAAGATATCCTTAAGCCCTTATTCTAACTTGATTTTGTTAGTCGTTATTTTTCAGCTTTAAAGCTTTTGTTTGAAATGTGTTGCTGCTAAAATTAAAATGTCTTTGATATCCCTATATCACTTTTTGTAAGTTTCATCCATAACATTGTTCAAAATCTGTCGAGACTCAGGTGACAACAGTATTGCAGTGACCCAGTGATCAGCTGGCTTAGTTGAAGTAGTTTTTCCTCCAGGAGAAAATTTCAGTTGGAGTTGGTTGAGTGTGGGGACTTTCTCTTCTGTTTATGCTTGCTAGAGACATGCAGAGGAGACGAGGAGGGGGAGGTAAAGGATGAAGTATACTGATCTTGCTTAGTGTGTTTCAGGAAGTGACAAATAAGTAGATAGCAAGTATAGTATTTTATTTTATTTTGAAAAGACAGTCCTTATCCACCCATAGGGGTCGGAAATATAAGAAAACACTAGTTTGAACAGAGTCTTTTACATTTGCAGAACCAGCCTAGAGTCTGTTTTCAAGTATCAAAAGCCAAAAACTAGCTAATGATGTGTAGCCTTACTCACCTGCTTTGATTGTCTGTATTGTTGAGGCAGCTCTTCTGCAATTAGAATGTAAGAGTCTCATCAGACCAAGACTTCAGATCACAAAGATATCTTCCTCTCTTTCCCTTTTTTCTACTTGAAGCATATCGCCATTCATGTTGCAAAATTCTTCAATTTGCTTCCTGTTTATCTGATCTCTGTGTGTTACCAAGGGGGAAAAATTACCATCTCCATTGCAGAATTCTAATTACAAAATTTCTGCTGTAGTCTTCAAACTGCATTCAGATAATTTCAAGTACGCACAAGTGGCTGAACACAGAGCTGTCTGAACTAGCAATCAGCTGGCATTTTCAGTTTTGAGCAGCCAGCAAATTGAATTGGAAAAATTCATTCTGATGCCAGCAGGGGGGGGTGCTCTTGACTGCTGCTAGTTAAGAGATTCTTTGAAAGTGCAACATAATGGGAAGGGAGTTTTGTAATAAGCAGCCATATAGCCCTCTTGATTAACAGGCCTGTTAGGTTAAGAGGTACATTGTTCCAGTACTTCGTGGTGTGATGACAAGAAGGGCAGGGAGGAGGGCTTGCTGGGGTGTAGATCCTTACTCCTGCAAAAAGGGGGAAAAAAAATCTCAAAAAATTGCAGTTAAAATCAGCAGAGAAAAAGGAGTTTGTAGCTGAATTGCTCTGCTTGTCCATCATTAAAACTTAACTCCCAAAATTTTGCCCTCACTGTCAATGACCCTGTCATCTGGAACTCTGCAGAGCTGTGTCACAGGTGGTGAATGTGACGTCTCAGGTATGAATACAGTACTGTCCAGATTAAAGGTTTGAAAGGCTTCTGGAGATCAGGTTTGTGTACTGGCAGTTACCATTAGAATTATGTTTGCTTGCAAATAAAATGCGTTACGTTTAGTATTAGTACTGTATCTCAGTTAAAATAAAAGCTGGATGTTTCTAGTGTGTGTACTTGTTTGTTTTGTTTTGTTTTGTTTTTGTGTGCTGCTTTTCCACTGAATTTCATGGCACGTATGTGTAGGCCAAGTAAGATACATGCTCACAGCGCTGCAGAATGAGGTTGTGTTTGAACACAGAGTGCACCTGTGTGTTATCTGAAAGTTTGCCTCTGTGCTGAATTTGAATTTGCAGTTAGAGAAATCCCAGGTATGTTTGCTAGTAGTATCAGATCACTTAACCATAACGTTGATAATTGAAACCATGTTGTTTGATCCCATCTGATCAACATTGTTACCCAGGTGCAGTCTAAATCATGGGACTTAGGAGTGTTGTGGCACCAGCTGGCAACACATATCTGCTTTGCTGAGATGAAGTTTGGGATGGATGTACCTAAGAGAGTGTAATGTCTGATCTCTTTCCCTAATCTTGGAAGTTTTATTGATAATGAGTAGTCTGCTGTAAAACCCCAACCCTCTCCAGGCTCCAGGGTGAGAGTGATACCTTCTTCCAATGCCTGAACCTCAAAAATTTTCCCAGTATTTATCCTCAGTCACTTTACTCTGGGCAGGTGAATTCTACTTACATGTGAATCTGATGGATTCTGGGTGATGTTCTGTGTTACTCACATAATACTGATTTTGTGCACATATAAAAAAAATGATTATTTGAAGCCAATCTGTTGCCCTTTTCTCTTAGATTGGAATACAATTATTGATACATTCTTCAGCGTGTTCTGAAATTTTCAAAATGTTTCACTTGTTGTTAACCTCTAAACTTATTTCTTCAGTATTTCTGCTCAGCAGTTATGCCTAATTTTCTGTTTGTGTCCAATTTTTTTCTGTTAACTCTTAACTCTTGGTGCCTTACATGACGTTATGATGTGGAATACCAATAATAAAAATCATAAATCCATGTAGTAGTTCATACATGTTTTAGTTTTTGAAACACTTCTTTAGCTTTTCAAGGTTATTTTAAACTCTTGTCATACTCTTAAGTGTTTGCAGACTCCTCTACGCGTTATCATGTAGAAGTTTTGCGGGTTACCTTGTTTCATTGTCCGTGTCACTACAGAACAATAGAAATGGCCTGAGTCTAGGACATGTTACGTTCTGGCAGAGGAATGTTAGTCTTACTAAAGTTTATACTACTGTCATCTGGGCTATGCTCATCTGTTGTGATGGTGTCATATTAAGCACTGTCAAAAGGCATGTTTGAGGTGAGATAGTTGTACTACTTTCCTTACAAGGAAAATTAACTTGTCAAAGAGGAAAACTGCACTATGCTGATGGATTCGTGGAGATGTTCTGTTTTACACACTTAATACTGATTTAGTAATACATTTTGTTATCAGACTGAGTAACTGTAATTTCAAAGATTCACCTTTTCACCATCTTACAAACAGAGATTTGATATGCCTCCAAGGCCTCTGCTTTGAATGAATTCCTGGCAATAATCACTAGCAGTTTCAAGGTTTGCCCAGGCTAGTTCCTTTGAGGCACTCTAAGATACATTTCATCAGGGTCTGCTGATTTGAATATATTTAAATTTACTATCAGTCTTCTAGTTGATTCTTTGTGTTTTCTGGACCAAATTCATACAATGCATTTATTGTCTTGCTTCTGAGAATCTCAGTGTTTATTTAAATAGATAGGAAATCCCTGGCAAATGAGCTCATGTAAGAGGAAAGCCTCCCTAGTACCCAGTGAGCAGTGTAAGAAATGATGCAATGCCTCTGTGAGCAGCCTGTACCCCTCTTTGGAGGGCACACAAACTGAAAGTTGAACAGAGTGGTTTAAAATAAAAGTATGTCTTCAGCTGCTACTGATGTTAGAAGGATGTTAAAAACAGTTAATGAAAAAAATTGTAAGCCTACAAAGACACTGGGTGATAAGTTGACCTGCTGTATCCCATGTAGGCAGAGTAGTGGCTGAGGAGTGGTGTATAGCATCCGAAGGCCTGGGGAGCAGCAGGACCTAGTGTGCACTCCTGAGCACTGCCAGAGCAGTTTGCTTCACGCAGCTTCTTCCAGCCTTACAAGAGTGGGGAGAAATTAAAAAAGAAAAACTTGGGTGGAAAAATAACTTTTGGCAAAATGGAAATTTTATTAGAAATGTTTGTTTTCCATTAAGTAGTTGAACAAAATTTTTTGCTCTCCTGTGTGGAGGAAGATTTTCTGTCCTCTCTTTCAAAGGAAAACCTGTCAAATTTAGATTTTTTTTTTTTTTTAACAAAAGTGAATTTTGTTTTCCTTTACATTTTTGATGAAAAACTTCAGCAGAGAGTGATACTTGACTGGCTGGCTTCACTAGAATCTCAAATTCAAGTTGTTCCACTTCTAGTTGGCTCTCCTGTCTGCTGTGCTTGCGGGAGGGGCACAGCCCAACCCATGCCATGTTGAGCCTGGACGAGATGGTGCCCAGGCCACCAGGGCATGGCTAGCACTGAAAGCTCTTCTTTCTATCAGCCAGGGCAGAGTTCAGAACGGGATTTTCTCTGACTGTTAAAGGAAATTCAGAGAAGGAAACTGCTGCCAAATGAGAGTATAACAGAGTAGACATTGGCCTGCTGTTTCTTTCCAGTCTCTATTGTGAAGACATTGCAATCATAGATAGTAGGCTCAGGAGTCTATTATTTCTGTATTTCCTGAATTATCTTAGAGACCTGTTTTCCATAATTAGCAAGTACTGACTAGACCTCTGGCTAGTGGTGTCTCAGTATTCACAGCTGCACTTTTTAAAATGAACTAAGCGTAGAAGCACACAATGCATGTTTCTTAAATTATTGTGTGCTCGCTGATGAACAGGTGTATCTGCCTTCATTGCTGACCAGCTTCAAAATGAGTACATTTGATGATGATGTGCTTTCTCAAGAAAGAAAATGGAAGGGCCCTTCCTTTGTGATCATAATATGTTGGGTGGTGTCTGAAGGAAGTTAAAAGATGTTTACATATTAATGGCACATTGTCCTCAGGAGCTTCTATCAGGGCTTTCATTTTTTAAAAAAGGAGATTTCTGTCTGTTTCCTGCTGATCTCTTCTCTAGCATGTACCTGTCAGTGAGCTGTTGTGACACTGGGACTCAGAAAGGGAATATAGTTAAGTGTGAAAGTGTCCCCTGGATCTCATAGCAACTCACCGTTTTTAACTCCTCTTGTTGATTTTTACTGAAATATGAATAATCAAGTTGTTGTCCTATTGTTCTTTTCCTTGTATTTTGTTTGTTCTAATTTTTATATTGATGCAAGTTCACACCCAGCCTCATAATGAGAATATTAAGAACTGTTATATGTAAAGGATTTAAGTTTGATCTACCAAGTTAGATATTTTTCTGATCTATCAAAAAACATTTGCAACTTTTCTCCCACATTATTTTCTCTTTCCTATGGGCAACATAGTCAATTTAAACTGTACAGAGACACAAGAGCTAAAATACAGATATGATTGTGTTACTGTGTTGATAATTCCAAATTCTCATTTAACTCCCCTGAAGCTCCCTACTACTCGGTTTTGAGATTGAGAGGGTTGAAAATGTTAGGGAAGAATCACTCTTGCTTTGAAAATTCAGGTGAATTTGTAACTTCTAAATTAATAGGGAACACAGTGGCAAAAATCTACCCAGGAAGAATATCTATGATAGTTCTTTCTTGAGAAAGAGATCTGATTCTTTATTGTTAATTGGGGAAAGTGGATACTGGAGAAAATTTCAGAATAATAAGTTTCATGTGATAGTGTTCAGAACGCTGAATTCATTTATAATCTCTAGGTTATCATACTCTGTTCTGTGTCATTGCATCTTTGGGGAGTCAGTGCTAGACACGGGTTATAGCACTGTCACTGATTTAGAAAAAATCTTTCAAATAGAGACGGGTGGAAAAAGAATATTTTGTTGTATTGTAAGCTATTTAGGACTGGAACTGTCTTTTACTTTGTCCAAGGACATGGTGTGTTGTTTCTTGTGAGTTCTTTGACTGCTGTTTCAATTGGAAGTTCTTAATGAATATGTTAAGAATAATCTCTTTTCTCTATGCCTCTGAGTCTGAAGTCATCCTGCGCAACCAGAAGGCAATATAAAAGCTCTTCTGTGAATAACTGTACCATAGTTTGCCTGAACGACCACAGGATTGTGTTTATACTACGCAGGTTTTTATGAGGATACATTCTTGGCTGATAGCTGAGTTGCTGGCCTGGAGAAACTGTTGACTACTTTTCATCCTTAACCCCAGTGTTTCATTTGCCTAGTTTGGATAGTTCTACAAGAAATTCAGATTCCTTCTAGATAAGCTCCATTTTAGTAGGAGAAATTAAGAAGGAAAAAAAAAAAAAGAAAAAAAAAAGGAAAGAAAGAAACACCAAGCTCTTCTTTCTGTATTTAATGTTTCTGGCAAATAGGCACAGGTTTGTTTATTCTAAAAGCATAGTAAATGGGTTTTGCAATACGGTATTGTTGAAATGCAGCAACTATGACACTGATCACAGTAGAGGAGAAGGGCATTTTAACCTAAAGGACGTGTGCAGTGCCAGGAACTGTGACCCAGAGACAGAGATGCAGGAGACAGCTTACCCTAGATTCTCAAGTTCAGAGAGGTGTATTCTGTACAATCTTTGCACATGGTCTTTTTTTTTTTTTTTTTTTTTCTGGAAAATCTTTGTCCTTTCAACTTCAAATGATCTATGAGGCGTTTCTTCTGGCACGCGTTTAAAGCTCTTTAATGAGATCACCAGAAGATATTCATGCGTTCACTTTGCCGTGCTTGTACTGAAAACTACACTATATCATGTTTGTACTGTGGATATTGCAACAGAAGATTCGTTTGTCTAACATTAGTGTTGATAAGCAGGTTAATGCAACTTTGAAAGAGCTCAAGTAACCCCTAATGAAGCTTTCTTTATTTCCCTCTGCAGGTGGTTAGTCGAGTGGCAGCTCAGCAAGGATTTGACTTGGATCTTGGATACAGGCTACTGGCAGTATGTGCAGCCAACAGGGACAAATTCACTCCAAAATCAGCTGGTAGGAAAAGTCTTCTTTAGTGTATCAATGATTCTTGAATGATCATTCCCTGAATAACTACTGCTTACTTCTGTATTGGTTCTTTAAAAATATACATATATATATACATACATACATACATACGTATCTATAATATATATACATACATACATATATATGTACTTTGGCAATAGTGCTGCAGATTTTATCATGTTAATGGTGTGCACTGCTGAAGACAAATGACCTAGGGAGTACGTGTGTTTCCCAAGTAGTGCTGTTTGTTGTCCTGTTTGACTTTATAGATGAAGTGTTACTTTCAGAAACACTGATGTTCAGTAATCTCAGGGAGGGAATGAACACTCTCAGACCCCTCCATCTTGGTAAACCATTGATTTTGTGTCATACGTCATCCTCTCTACATCTTTCTCATTTAGTCTGCTGTTTCTGGTACAGCTGTTGACAAGCTTTCATTTCTGGACTGCATATGTCTGTGCAAAGAAGTACCAGAGTTTCTTGTAGGTCTAGTCATTTGTTTTTGAATTTTGAGCCAAGAATAGGTGGGAACGGTATAATGATAATATGTAGTAATTTTTCTCCAGTATTTCATGTAAATAATCTGTTAAGGGGCTCTGATCAAGTAGTAATATTTGATTATGATGTATCTTTATTACTCTTCTGTATAGTAAAAGCATAAAATGCACCTTAAAATCTTCCTGCTTCACACATCGTGTTGTATGTACTTGGAGCATTTCATTCTGATTTTCTTTTTTTTTTTAGCTGGTAAATCTCATTGTAACGTGTACTGTCTTGGATAACAGGCAGATAAGTGCTCTATTTCAGAGCATAGATAGTTAGCAAAAGGTACACAGTCCCAGTGTTGAACATCAGGAAAGATTTCCTTCTTCCAAAACAGTATAGTGTAGTCAACTAATTAGGTATTAGTAGCATTTATTTTCATGTTCCTTTCCAGTTTTTATCACCCACAAACTACTTTCTTTCATGACTACCCTGTAGTCCTTAAAGCTCTAAGGAGTTCCTCACACGAAAGTAGCTTTTGTATCATAGCATGTTAATTGGGCTATCGAGTAATCCTTTGTATGAGAATGGATTATTAATTTTACTAAATGTCCGATGAACTGCCTAATTTTCTTCCAGGGATACTGTGTGGAAGATAAAGCATTCCGTTAACCAGGCACAGTCTCCCTTTTTCTCAGTTCATAGCAAGCTTCTCCAGCTGTTAGCCATCACCTCTCGTTTTGTTTTTTTTTAAGGCTTGTGTGAGGATTTCATGCTTGGAGTGCATTAACTGAG
This sequence comes from Oreortyx pictus, assembly GCA_036925125.1. Classification (NCBI taxonomy): domain Eukaryota; kingdom Metazoa; phylum Chordata; class Aves; order Galliformes; family Odontophoridae; genus Oreortyx; species Oreortyx pictus. The sequence continues at coordinate 12,982,570 of JAUPFR010000008.1, read as the reverse complement.
TAAAAGTATTCATACTCTCAACAGTTCTTCCTGAGGTGTGCTTCTATCAGTGTGTAAGTGGAGGTGAGATTGTCAATCTTGGGAATTTTTTCATATTATGATCCTTTCCCTTTCTAGCAGGCATCAGAGGATAGTCTTGAAAGCCACTGTCAATCCTTGAAAAACCCACCTTCTGTGTTTTGTTTCCACAGATAGTTTATTTTTTTGGAGTATCCACTTCCATTCCCCCCAACTCATTACCCTAGAAATCCATACAGATTTCAGTCTTTCCATTATAATTTGGTGCAAGACAGGGGAAGTTGATAATGAAATCATAAGCTGTTCTCCCAGTATAGTCTAAAAAAACCTGCTTTTTAGTCTTTTTTTTTTTTTTTGCTTTCTACTTTTCAGACACACATATAACTGATGTATTTCTGGTTTACTAAACCAACTACTTTTGTTTTACTATGTGTTTAGTTGTTTCACCTGCTGTTCCTGGGATTTCAACATCTCCACCCACATCATATTTTATTGTTCTTTTTGTCTGTATTAAGCATTCATAGCTTAGAATCATAGAATCACCGAGGTTAGAAAAGCCCTACAAGATCATTCAGTCCAACTGTCAACCTATCACCAATAGTTCTCACTAAAACATGTCCCTCAACACGTCTAAATGGTCCTTGAATATCTCCAGGGTTGGTGACTTCAACACCTCCCTGGGCAGCCTGTTCCATCTCCGTCTGACCACTCTTTCAGAAAAATAAAAATCTGGGGGGAAAAAGGAAAAACTTGGGGCATGCCATAATATATTCTGTGAAATATCGAATATAGTCCCTACTGTTAATGGTGTAATGTTCACATATGACCTGTGAGAGCTACATCATTGGATGGGCATCTTGAAAGACTTAGAGGTGAGGATTTCTGATATGAAATTGTTTCAAACTATCCCAATTTTTCTTCTGAAAGAGTTTATTTTAACGTTTGAGCATATTTTCTGATTTCTTAAGTGCTCCATCATTCAGGAATTGTAAAAATGTTGAGACTGTCTCTTGCTTTTCTTGCTTTTTGTTGTTGTTGTGTTATTTTATTCCGTTTTCTAACAGTGAACATCATTGAAATTGGCATTTTATGATTTGCTTAAGTTGTGTGCTATTCTGAGTAACTTACTCTTTTTACATCTACTGAAAGACACCTTCAACAATTCTAAGAGTCTTTTTCTGTCAGAAGTTGTAGATGGCATTATCTTTAATGAAAAAGAATTTGTTTTTCTCTTCCACTGGGCTGAAGGGGAATTTACAATGGCTCAAATTCATTCCTCCTAGTAGGAATGTAATGCTACCAAAGAGATATCTCTCAAGATATTTTTAATCCACACTGTGTAATTTCTGATACTCTGAAATATGAAAAGAAAGATCTTTTCTACTTAAACAAAATTAAACCCTTTGGAGGGCCACTTTCTATTAGTACCTCCATACTGCCTAGGATGAGGCTTGTTGACTGATGTCCTTCAGGCCAGGACACCACAAGTAGCCTTAGTGATGGCTCTCAGGCTCTGCAGCTCTGCTCAGTGGAACTGGTGGATATCCCCAGGCTGAAACTGACAGAAAAGTGTTTGCTGGTATGTCTTGCTTTTTGTTGGCAGGCTCTCTGCATGGCCCAGCTGAGAGTTAGGGTTTCTGTGGTGGTGTCCCATGGTACCCATAATTGCAGGTGGGAGAGAGCTGGAGCCTGAAATCAGAGACTGTGACACTTGACTTCACTGCTGGCTCAGAAGTGCACACCCCTGGTTATGCAGTCAGCTCCATGCTGTTTCATGCCACTTGGTTTGAAGACTTTTAGCAATGGCTGCCTGCTAACCTGTCTCACATAAGCTAAGAGTCTAGGGAATGATTCCAAAAGCTATGGTTGGCAGATCAGAGCACATCTAAAATGTAGGAAAGGAGTGGGGTGATCTACAGCTGGAGCCAGGTGAGGCAGAAACTTTCTCAGGTGGCACGGCATCAGCCAGAGGAGCCCACAGGAGCAGACCAAGATCTGTCAGCTTAGCAGTTCCCAAATTCAGTATTGCTGAGGCTGTCTTTGATGTGCTCTCTTGTCTGTCTTGTTTTACTTGGCCATTGAGATAGTCAACAATTACCTAATATGAATTGTTTTGGAGAATGCCTTGAGGGGACACCCATGTGGCATGAAAAATATTAAAAAATTGTCATGTGCTCTTTTAAATAGTAATGGTGGTATACTCATTGTTCCTTTTGTCTCTGCTTTCTGATGTTTATACCTGAAATAATAGTGGTGCCTCCTTTTATTCTTCTAGCCCATGCTGCTGCATCTGGGCTGCTGCCTCAGCAGGAGGTCAGATACAGCATTTCCCACCTGAAGACAAATGACAAAGTCTTTAAAAATATATGTTTCTCTTTTGGTGACAGCTGCTCTCCAAACCTTCTGAGGCAAATTCCATTGCCTTGTTGTGACACCTATAGGGAATGGCACAGCAGGTTAGCTGTATGCTCATTTACTTTCAAACTACAGCAACCTCAGTCACTCTTAGTATGCGAGTGCAGGGGTGTTTGTGTATTCCTTTCTTTCTACCATATGTCTGAGTTCTGCTTTCAGAACATTGCCTACTTGGACGTCAGAACCTTTTCTAAGCATGTTACCTGCTGCTTTTATTTTATTTGGTAGCTTTACTTTAATGCCCATTATTTAAGTAAAACAGAATATAAAAATCGGTGTTTGTTCAAAAGAAAGTCTGAGAGGGAATCATTTCCTGTCATTTTTATTTATTTATTTATTTAACACTCTATCCAGCTACTGAACTTCTTTGCTCTTGAAGCTACTTTTGCTTTTGTCAGGAGGCCAAGCTGAGGCCAGGCAAGGGGATGACAGGATGAGATCATACAGGGGGCTTTGTCAGAAAAGGACAGTGTTCAGTATCTCTGAAAGAGAGAGAGAGGCAGAGAGAAAGAAGCCTGAGGGCAGAACTGTGCAGAAAGGGTACTTCTGCAATCACTGTGAAGCTACAGCAAACAAATGCTCTGATAGCTTGGAAGGGCAGCTAAGTGTTACATGCTTGATACAGAGATAGCAACCCCTTTTTGATACTGGCATGTTTTCAGTCCCTTAGGCTCTGCTTGGTGTGCTTTTGATTTTACATTTGAAGAGCAGAATATATTAATATAATATTCTTAATATTAATTATTATTATTATTATTATTAATTGTATGTGAAGCATAAACTAAAACTTTATGGTATTTGAAGATTTTACATTAAGCTTTGTTTATTTTTTTTAGCTTTTATCATTGTAATATAACTGTAAAGTGATAGGACTGTTCTTGTTATGATACCAAAGCTGTGAGAAAAATGGACTCTTGAGTTAACAAAGATATTTACTGTAAGAGTATTGGCAGGTGGTGGTATTAAAGCACCAGTGGACAAGATAGTGAGACCAATGTTATATCCTGATTAGAGTATGTTTTAGTGTCTTGTTTCAAAATAATCGTGCAGACTGTGCAAAGTATATTTTGACATATTATTAAATCAAACTTACAGAAATGAAAGAAAAAGGGAGAAAGATTGAGTGTACAGTACAGATGAGGAAAAGGTAGAAAATAAGGATAATGTCTAGCACATGAGTAACCATAGAGCTAGATGAGCATTTTGCCTAAGTTTCCAACAATAATGCTTGTATTTTCTGTGGAAGAAAGGAGTCTAAAAGGATTAGAAGTATAGAAAGGAAGTTACTGCACCCACAGCTGACGGCATCCCTTTAGCTTGCAGGGACCAAATGATCAACCTGCTTGCATTTGGAAAGGAATAGCATATGAAATATCAGTCTTATATCCTTATACCTCATACCAAACATTTTCAGCAAATCAAGTCAGAAATAGTCTCTTACCATTGGAGAAGAAATGTGAACACTATAGTCTTGTTTAGGAAAGTGACTGATAAGAAAATCTGTAGGCAGCTGTATGACAACAGAGTAGAACTTTGTTTGGGTTGTTCATGAAATTAAAGCTGAGCAGGGTTCTTTGTAAATACTGACAAAATAAATGCTTAGAATGAGCAGAACTGTGAAGCTACAGGACAGTGTTGCCACAAACCCATATAGGTAAAGATTGAATAAAATACAGAAATTAAAAGCAATTATGGCAGTTGGATTTGGAAAGGGCTTACAGAATGACACTGAAATGGAAGATCAAACTGCTTTTTAAAGATAAAATTCAATAAAAAGAACTTAATAATATGGTTCTTAATGTGATTGGAAGCTGGGTTAAGAACCTTTCTTATTTGTGAATTCCTTAATTCTGGTTCAATTTCTGTGCAATTGTCTGATCCAGCGGACTTTAGCATTAGTGTCCTAAAACTGTTTATTTGTTGCTCTTCATTAGAATAAAGGCAGCACTTTCTTTTAGCTGTTACCTTTTGAAACTGCTTTTGGTGCAGAAACTGACTGCATTTCAGATGGTGTCTAGGATCGCTTCACAGCTCTTAGCCCAAATTCTGTGTGTCCTTGTCTGCTTTACTCTCTGTTTTCTAGTTTTATAGGTTTGAAGCAAGGATGATAGTACACCTTCCATCTACTTTTACTTTTCTGGCTTAATTAAACTCAATATTATGCAGATCAGAAAATGCCTTTTTCCCTGTAGGTGCATAGTGGAGCCATGGTTACACCTGGGACAATTACACTTGTTATCACATAGATAAATACTTCTGGAACGTATATTTGTATTATGACTATAACTGTCTTTCCTAAAAATCTATAGTATATATATTTGATGTGCATAAGTGAACCAAAACCCTGACCAAAACGAAGTCCAGTTAGTATTGCTTAGTGGCAAGTAGCATTGTCTGTAGTTTGTGACAGTCATTTACATTGACTACAGAAAAAGAGATCCCGAGGAAGATCTGGTAGACCCTCCAGATTTGTCTTACCTATGAGTTTAATCAGAACAACACCGATCTCTACCAGAACTGCAGTTTGGAAAATTCTATCTTCTATCTTGAGCCTCTGTCTGGTTGAATTGGCATGCAGTAACGTTCTCAGGAGCTAGTTAGTAGGCATCTCAGAGTGAAGCATCTGAAGAGCATACAGGAAGAGAAATGGCTGTTCCCACAACACCTTAAACTCAGCTGGTTTTGATTCCTTCCTCCTGAGATGCCTGCTGCTGATGTGTTTGTTCTCCATTCTACAGAAGGAGAGATGTGGGGCAGTTTTTCATTATCAATTGGTTAACAGTTCTTCTTTAATGTGAGATTTAGGGCCTTGTGACATACCTATGTAGATAGTTGTTATTTTGCTGGAATGACAATTCACTTTGTTGTTGGTATTCACTGTTGTGCACTTGTTTATGAAGGAGGTTGCATGACAGAGCTGCTGCTTTTTTCTGTCTAGCCAAAATATCAGGTGCTTTAATCTGGCCTATTCTTTCTGACATTTGACAGGTCGTTGTTACCATGGTACCAATCTTGACTTTTTTGAGAGATGCAGCAGTAAAACTCTGTCACTCGGTTGGAATGTTTTTTTGTGCTAATGCCTATACTGTAGCACTTAGGAAAATTACAGAGGCTTAGCTATAGCAACAAGCTATTTTGGATTTTCACGAGGCTCATAAGTCTCCCTGAACACTCACTGTGCTGCAGATTCTAAGGGTATAGTGAATTAGCTCGTTGTGTGGTTCCTGAACAGGTGAGCACAACACACTTGATTTGGAATGGAACCAGCATTCCCCAAAGAAAATTTATGTTGACTTCTATTACTGTTTTCTCTCTTCTTCTAGTTGGTCCCCATACGTGCTCAGAAACTGAGAATTTGGAGATAGAAACAGGCTAGAGTTTGGTCTGAATTGGTGTGAATTTTGATATTTTATTTTTTGCTTTTTGGAGTAATGTATCTGTTTCTCTGAAAAAAGCAAAGTTGCAAAGAAAGAAGGCAGGCAGGTGTGGAAAAAACATACATATTCAAAGGAAATAAGAAAGCAAACTCTTCAAAATTGCACTTGCTCTTTATAAAGTTACCTTTTCTCAGCTTACAGCCTGCCATCCTGAATATGTCCCTTTTTCAGCTGCGGTGCATCCAAATGTACCTCCCCGCCAACACTTCTGTCAGCCTACGTGTTTTGAAGGCATTCAAAGTTCAAAAGCAGTCCAGCCATGAGAACAGTAACACAGCAGCTTCCATGGGTACGAGTAGCTTTTATCTTCTGGTGGACTGGATGACCAAAAGCATAAACTTTGTGAACAGATCAGATCACCAAGTTCCAGGACAGTCAATTCAATCCCTAAATGCAGACAGCCTCTTAAGAAAAGTTCTTGCTCCTAATACTCTGGAGAGGACACTATTATTGTGAAACACTCTGGTTAACAGACAAGATCTTATGTCATGTTTCACCTTATACAGAGAAATTTCCATACTGAGAAGTCTCACTGAGTAAGTGTTTTAGTGTTTCATCCATTTTAATACTCACATTCAAATACACCTATTAAAGTATGCTGACAGTGAGGTGCTTAAATAAGTGCTCTGTGATAAAATATGTTCATTTAAATATCAGTTTAAGAATAATCCATAAATCATCAGGATTCATCATTTTAGCTTGTTCTAATTCATATTAGTCTTTTTACTTATTCTGGAATTCAAGGAGAAAGACCAGAAAATAACAGGAAAGGGATTTGAGGAGTGCTATTAAATAATATATTCCCAAAACAAATGCAGTGTTGTTCCATACAATGAGAGTTATATTTCTGAGCAATGCAATGGAGGTTAGAATGTTCGTGTTTGATAATGCTTGTGGATCATTTCCACTTTATGGATTTTCTTTATCTCAACTTACTTTGGTTTCTAATAACTCATATAAAGAACACCATCAAGCTGAGTTTCCTCTGCAGATTTTCCAGATGCTGAGGTAATTATTCTTTTTATTCTTTTGAATGTCTGATGAAAACTGCAAGGGTACTTGTTTCTCATTGCAAACTTTTTTTTAATATCCTAATAAATCCACACTTTCCTTATTAATTCTTGACACATCTGTATATACTAAATCACATTTTGTGGCAGTTACCAGTAACTTGAGGAATAAGTGGGAGAAAGAAGATTTCACTCAAAAAATTCTCATGAACTTTAGTAGCTTAACAATAATAAAACTCAAAACGAGAAACTTAGTTGTTTTGAATCTCTTTTCTCTGTGACTTAAACTGGCTTTCATGAAAATAAAAGAAAGAAGGCTGTGATAATGAATGTGCTTCTGGACCTGTAAGCTACCTCCATTGACACAGGTGTTGTGGAGGCTCATAGCATTTCCTAATGTAGTGAAAGGAAAAAGATTATTGAGTGATAATATGCCTGGATGTCGTACCATCATCAGTGAGTCTCTGTGACAGTTATCTGTCTGTGTAGTAAGTGTTTTTGCTGTACCTATACATTGTCGTTGTGAATATACATTTCTTTTGCTCAGTTACAACAAAAAAAAAAAGTTTTGTTTTGTTTTTTTTTCTTCTCTATATGCTTGATTTTAGAGATTCACTCTCAGGCTTTGTCAATCAGCAAAACTTAAGGTACTAGTATTTCCTGTAAGAACTTAGATCCTATGGAAAATACGATCAAACTAATGATTAAACACAACCTCTTTCAATGCATTCAATTTGAGGTGTTCACAGTCTGTTTTAAAATCTGCATCTTCTAAAGCAAGTTCTCACAAGAAGCATAAATCTGAATGTTTTTAAAGGCAAATTTTATTGACTTCGTTTTGAACTCAATAATAGAAGGATGAACAGGGGTTGCTCCCAAGGAGATAAATTAAACAGAGAACATCCGCGTACAAAGTAGGGCATTTGTTTCTTGTGTGATCGTCTCCTCTATGATTGTCTGGTCAGACCCAAATGATATTAGTCTTGTTCACTCTGGTAGATATTGTCTTTCCATCACAGAAAAAAAAAAAAAGCACAAATGAAATTATTTAGTGAATTTACTACAGTAGCAATTTCAATTAAGACGAAGGACCAGAGAGACCTCTAGGTTCTCAGTGTGAAAAATGACTCACTGCTGGTCTGAGATGAGATTGGGAGATGTAAATTGTTAGAAATTTATTATGGTTGCTGTCTCCCACTGGAGTGGTTGTAGTGGTCCTTGAGAAGCCAGCTACCTCAGAAAGCAGAAAGGAATTTTGCTTAAGACGACTACTAGCATGACAGCCAAATCAGTTTGTTTGAAATTATCAGCAGTAACTGTAACTCAGCCTGCAATCAACAAAGTGTTGGAGCTATCATTGCTGTGCTGTCAGGTAAAGTAAACATTTGGGGTAGATCTTTGTTAGAACCCAAAATTATGTGAACTTTATGTCTCTGTTCTGTGATGACATCTGTTATGGCGTACCAGACAGTAAACTGATTTTAAATTTTGATTGATTTTAGAATTTATTCAATTTAGGCAAATATTTATCAGCTTCCTAATATGATCGTCATTGCACATAGGTTGAAGAAAGGCTGGATTGACTTTGTAGTTTAGCCACATTGAGATCTGAAGGAACAAATGTTATTCCGAAAACAGAGGTTATTTTTTTTTTCCTTCAGTGTGTGGAAAAATTGATAGATAAAGGCAGAGTTTTTGAGGGGAGCAAATTCAGTACTTGTTTCCAGCCAAGTATTGTTTCCAGCTTGCTGTGCTAGAGGAAGAGGGCATATTGTAGAGCCTGCAGTGGTACTGCAGTGTGATAGCTGCAAGCTGTAGGAGCTCTTGCCTTGCATTGTCCTCCCTTACACCCAAACTGCAGTGAGAGCGAGATCAGCTCCCACACAAAATCACTTTGTGTCTCTGGAGGTAGAGCAAGTTGTGGTGTGAAATAAGAATAGTGGCTGAGAGCAAAGTCCTTAAGACTGTGACACACAGCTGGTGAATCATCAAACCACTGCTGGAGCCTCAATGGGATCCTTTGGTTATCGATGAAACAATAACTCTGACACATGCCAAAATTGAAACTTAGTTCAAACTGAATGGATTTATTTCTAATCTAAGAACTCAAAGCATGTGTCAGAGCAAAGAAATCAGCAAGACACAGTTCAGCAGCCAATTTTCTTGTACACTCCTTAGTAAGCATTGGGCTTTAAACAAGACCCAGACTCTTTGAAGGGCAACAGGATGGTTTTCAGCATTCTGTGAGAACAGCTACTCACACAGAGGTATTTCAGCTTTCTTTTTGCCTGTCATGTGCAGAGTAGGAGACACTGTAGTTAACGTTAGAAAAACAGAGGGGAAATCCTAAGACTTGGCACAGTCCCCTTTGGTTCAGCCAGCATTTCAGACTGCCAAACTTCTGCAGCTGGAAGTTAGATTCTGTGTTCCTCATTTCTACGTGATCTGATAGAATTTACATCTTAGTGCATGATCAACAAACATATGCTTTGCCTCAGAGATGGTGAAAGAGTCACTACCTCAAACTTAGGGAGGAGTTATATTTTCAAATGGGGGGAAGATGGGACCCTACATTTAATTAAACTTGCTAATCGAATTATTTTTAACTGTATAGATAAAGATGATAATGACCTCAGAGGAGACTTGTCTGTAGTCTCCAAAAAGGTATTGCCAATACATGACTGACTGTGTGGTACACATTATTCTGGAGAGGAAACTTTTTGGTAAGAAAATAAAACTAAATTGAGGATCTGGAAGGTGTGTGCATCTGTTATATGTTTCTGAAGAAAATATTATTTGGGCTCTGATTTGAAAATGTCTTGAAAACTTGGAATGGTCTGGTATTTACTGTGTATGTAGTGCCATGGAAGTGAACCATTTAGTCTACAGAGGAGAAAAAAATCTCTACAGAATCATTGTTCCATTGTCATTTTTATTTGCATAGGTTCAGTTTTTATCTGCCTTTGATCTCTTTGTCCAAAACTCTTTACTTATCATGAGGTCAATAAAGCTATAAAGGTCACAGAGAGATTTTAAATTCAAAGCTATGCTTGAGTAAGCTTGTGAATGCAGAAATATATGTCCTTTATAGCAGAGTTGAAGTTGCTAAAATGACTTTGAGTTTCCATGTCTAGAAGCATTATTTCTTAGTGATGCCTTTTCTGAAACCAGTAAGTCTCCCCTTCCCTGGAGAGAAAGCCTCAACTGTTGGCTGCAGAGGCAGGTGAGAAGCTGTAGACTTTGTATTTTCAGTGTGTACAGGCTGAACATCACGAGTCCTGCACATCAAAGAGTGACCATTCTTCTGACACCTGTTTATAAGTTTACAGTTTAAAAAGCAAAAGAGCAGCAGTGACAAAGTTGAAATAGGTCTGTTTCTTTTTCTAATGCAGCAAAAATATATGGTGTGAAGAAGGGAGAGGTTGCAAACAGGGCAGAGGGAAAGGACAGTGTATGCCTGCTCTGCCTGCAGAGGTGCTGAGTTCTACATAAGTGAATTATTGTAAGAGAGTCTGAAATTAAAACAGAAGATAAAATCAGAAAGTATAGGATGAAAACCCAGTTGTGCCCAGGGAAATCTAAACATTTGGTAATGCAAAGTCCAAGGCAGTGAGAATGAAATGATGTTTTATGCACAGTGCAGGTAATAACATGGTTCAAATAATACTTCCATAACTAAAATCACTAGCTAAATGAATTTTTCTTACATCTGTTTCAGCCCCAATATGTCAACTTATCTTTACAAGCTGAACAGCTTTAAAAGAATTGTATTAGTTCTGTCACTTAAAGCAAATTACTTTAATAATCCAACCCGTATGTTCTCAGTCTGTTCTTTTGTCTCAAAACACGCTCTTGAAATACATGGATACTTGTTTTCTTTATAGTAATCAGCCATCTCTTCAGTGTAACTTGACTCTGGACCTATCAAAATTTATGTTTTAATGTCTTTTTAAAAGCAAGACTTAAGTGTGTGCCAACACTTCTTGAGTAAATGAAGGACTAGCCATCTCTCTGCAGATATGCAATTATAAGCGAGTTTTCTGAAAAATCACAAAATTCATGGGATTTCCGATTGTTATGTTTCAAAGTATTTTTACCAGCACAATTAATGCAAAATGCACCACAGATCCATTGCAGCACTACTTGCTTGGCACATCTGACAGTTGCTCCATTAGCAGTGCACTACCATGCAGCGCAGGCGTCCCACTGTGCATTGCAGTATCTCGGTGCAGAGGATATGGAAACCCTGCAGTGAGCTTTGTAGATTAGGATTGTGATAGACAGCAGAGTCTTCGTAAAGAAGTACTCTTCTGGGTTCCTTATTTATTTTGAGGAGCTTTCTCTGTACTGTTTCCCGTCGGGCTCCACTGTGTAAAAGTACAAGTAGCCAGAAGTTAATTCACTTCTTCTTCTTTGTTTTCCTCTTCCCTCTCCAGTGCTATACCCTTCCAAATCCACCTTTATTTTAGCAGCCTACAGAATGTCTGTCTTGTATTCCAAGTTTTGGAAGACCATAAACATAGAAGAACAGGCTGAAGTATCTGAGTTAAAAGGCTTGTTGAAGATTCTGTCTGTGTGCTGAGTACAATTGTATGGTCATGTTAGAAGCAATCAGATTTTCCAGTGGAGGTGCTTAACAGAGAAGCCTGGCAGGACTTTGAGCTTTGATCTTGCTTCTCTACCTTGGTGCATGTGTCCTTCCACCTCTGGGGACTTGAACTGTTATTTTTGTTTTCTGGATGAATGGTGTTCATGTTCTTACATTCGTCATGGTGTTTTCTTCAGTTTTTTATTTTTAAATTTAGCACTTTATTGTTCTGTGTTTTGGGTGGGTTTTATTTATTTATTTATTTATTTTTACGTGGCTTTAAAATATCTCATATTGGGACATAAAAGCCATCACTGAAATAAACAAAATGTTTACAGCAGTCTCCTACACAATGCATGAACTGACAACAGTGGAAATGATTCCTGTAGAAAATTTATTTCTCTGTGAAGTATCAGGTTTCTATATATTTTCAGCTGTAGTATGTGGAGCACAATGTTTTGCTCTTTATTTCCATACAGGGGAAAAAGATATTCTGGAAAAGATATCTTTTCCAGAGTATCTTTACTTTTAAAAATAACGATTGGACCACCCAGTTTACAATGTGAGTGAAGTAATTCTCCTCTCTCACCATTCTTTTATCACGAAGTTGTCCTTATTCCGGAAGGCATTTAGGCTTATGCTTATCTTTCGAGACTTGCTTAGCCTCTTGTGCATGTTGTAAGTAAAGATGAGTAGTTAAAGTGCATTCCTGAATCAGAACCTTAATGCTAATCCTTCAGTCACTGCAAAGAATAAATGAGGGGCAAAGACAAAAGGCCAAATTAAAATCAACAAGATTCTATTCAGATGGGCTCTGCTTCAGCAAGCACATATCTAATTATAAGCACACAAGAAGGCTCACTGACGTCAAAGTTAATTAAACTGCTTAAATTTAGGCACATGCTTAAATTCTTTGCTGAATCAGTATTTTTGAAGTAACAAAGTAGTAGACCAGCATATTGCTGGTCAGAAGCATGATTTCTGCAGATAAGATGGAGTTTAGACTCCCCCTTTCCTCCATCACTTCTTCTGAGGCCTTGCAAGTGGCAATGGCAAAAGTGTGTTTCAGTATGTTAACAACATCTTTAATATGACTGTTAGATCTGTGTAGTATGACAGGATTGTGCCCAGCATGCTAAGCTTTCCAGACTGGTTTTCCTTATGAAATGAATCCCCTTGCAGGTCAAAGCCAAATTACAATCTCCTTTTCATAACAAAATTAAAAAGGAAGAAGGCATGCAGCACAAAGTACTGCATGAAAAATACCTGTCATGCTTAAGCTCTTATTCCTTTGGTTTCCTATGTTTTTTTATTTATGGTGTCATAAATAAATAACCTATTATTTGTTGTCCTTGAATCATTAAGACCCTAATAAGAATTAGGCATACAAAGGACAATATGATATGTCTCACACAGAAATGCACATACGGGAATTTCAGCAACGTTTTGTAAGCGAGCTGGAGCTGGTTGTCAGCTTTTAACTATGTGCCCTGCCTAAACAACATAATAAAGTTGTCCTGGTGTACTAGCAAGGGATTAATCAAAGAGTTACATGGCAAAAGATCAGATTTCTTTCACTTGGTAAAATTCATGCCATGGGGACCTAGGGGCTGCAAAGGAAGTTAATAAAGTTATCAACAGCAATTAGTTTAAAAAGGAAAAACAGGTAAGAGCTAAATATTGAGCCTTGTGTTTTAAAACCTATTCAACATTTTGTTTATGTGTATGTTATCTTCCATTCACTGTTTCATGGTAATTGCCTGAGTCTACAGCTTAAAATTAATTGTCTTCCTTTAGATACTATAGAAAGACATGCATTCATTTATGTATTCATATTTTTTGTGGTTTCTAAAAAAGAACAAACCACAAAATAAATTACCTTTCCTCTTTTCGACTTCTGCATCAGTTTCATCAACAATGATTAAAAGCTGCTTGCTTTTGGAAAAATGCTCCCTTACCTTTGCAGGCTGACTTGAACAATGGGTAACCTTGTAGTCAGTATCTGTCCACATCAGATAATTTATTTTGCGCCAGTTAGTAGCTGTATTTGTAGCCTCAAGTGATGTAAGTTGGACAAGTGACTTGTAAATCAAATCAGAGCTTGACTTGGCTACTTTTGCCTAGGTAAGGTGAGCAGATGTTTGAGGAGGGTATGAGAGTCAGTTCTCTAACTGGAGAGCTGAGCTACTGCCAGTAGTGAGGCATGAGTTTTCCTTGTTGGGTATCTTCCACTTGGTTGTCTTCTCTATAACGGTAGTTTACCATCATGCAAGCAACTTCTTGATGAGTGTACTGTGAATTGTCTTTTTGCTGGACATCATTTTAGCCATCTGAAGTGTACATATGTGGAGGGTATGAAGTGATCTTGGTGTACTGATAACTAGATTTCTCATATAAAGGCTAATCACATGCTCTTATTAGAGAAGCTAAAATTGAGTATCTTCAGAAAGCATTGCTTTCTGACCTTTAAAGCTGTTACCTCCAGGGCAGAGTGAAGCAAGATATTTGCTTTTGCCTATGACATTTGTGTCCTTGAAATAGATCACTACAGTCCCTTTCTGGTTCAGACTGGCACCCTCTGTGGGTATATAATATTCACTTGTGTCCTGATTTTCAGAGGTTTAAGGCAGCTGGATATGTCAGAAAATTGGGAATATAAGGTGAAGAAAAATTAAGAGGAAGGAAACTCACTACGGTTTCATTTTCTGTAGTTGAGAAAATGTTTCCTGTGAAAGTCTTTGGCTTAAGCTGTGTGTGGTGAGATCAGAGGTGATTAATCCACTTCAGCAGTGGAAAGTGGCTGCACAAATCTATATAAACTAAGGGATCTTTTTTGTCTTCTTGATTTACATGGTTAAGAGTTATTATGTTCTTAGCTACAAGCACATGGTTTTAGTCTGCAACAAGACAAATGCCATGGCTTGATAACACACTTTTTGTGAGTATTTTACTGATATTAAAAATTACTAATACTTATTATATTCCTCTGATGTTTTTTATACTCTATAATAACTATTGATGTTATTTATTAATTTCCATGTGCTTTGCCTGTATATAAAAATCAAGCATTTTGACTAATACATTCTGACAGTTTTGATGACTGCAGAAGGTACTAGATCTGAATTAACACTGGATTGGCTGAAATACGTTGATGAAAATGAAAAATGTAATAATTATTTATTTTCTGACAAAGCCTGTTATATTTTTCAAAAGCCATGTATGCAAATCTCTCTGTTATATTTAACCAAGTTCATGCTAACCTTGATGTAGTTAAATGCATCCACTGAGATCATTATTAAATCATAACATATGGGAGTTATTGGTGATGACAATAAAAAGAATTAATCTTTACAGCAGAAACTTTTTCAGTGGGACATTCAGCTTGAATAACATGACTTGGTTCAAGAGAGAGACTGGAGATCAAGTTCCCTCTCACTAAGTCTGTTCAGCTACCTACATTGTAGATCATAGGTGAAAACATTAGAGGTCCTGATCATCCTTCAGTGTTTTCAAGAACACTTCGTCTTTTGATGCTGGAAAAGAGGTATTTCTCTTCAGTGCACTGGGAGAGAACTGACGCATCATTTCAGCTTCGAGCAGCACAAAGAGCTGTGTCAGATCCCTTTAGAAGTGTTAAGAAAACACAGTGGGAAGCAGAACCGGTAAAAGTACAGTTCCTCAGGGAAGGTGTAGGTAGTATAGAGGCATAGTTGTTCATGTAGCTCAGGCAGGCAAACAAAAGTGGCTGCGTTGATCTGCCAGTCACCTGCATGGAGAACATCTCTAGTTTAAGGTGTATACAAATTAACAGTAGGACTAAGTCTTTCTGCTTGTTGTTGTCTCAAAGTTCTGTCTACTTTTCTCTTGAGGATGGAGAGAAAGAAGTTACTGTCTTCTAGAGAGGATGGGTTCATAAATTCAAACCCACCTCCTGGTTTTACCTTATTGTTCTTTTACTGCTTTCAGAGAGCCATGGAAAGTCTGTAACTTTTCAGCTGAAAAAAAAACCACACCACACATTCTTCACATTAATAAGCAATTTCCCACAATAAATAGTAATGGGAACTTTTAGATTCTTCCATTGGAAAGAATGATACTAATTGTTCCGCCACTTCCCCACATCTCCCCTTTTCAGGATAGTGTGGCACATTCCAATTTGTGTTTGCTTCAAGGCACAGGAGGAATCCCTCATGGAGGAGGAGGCCCGTTTTATTATGCTGAGATTCGCAGATAGTAAGCCTTTGCTTATTCAGATACCCCCATTTTACAGTAGTTGTGAGGATTCTGGATTCCCCACACACACACACCAAAAATGCAGCATTCTTTGTTTTTCGACTACAAATGAACTGAAACCCATTATCTAAGCAGAAATGATTAAAGTAGTGTGGAACAGATGGTTTAAAAGCTGGTAAGGATTGAATCTTCTGCTTTCTTGTTTCTTGAAACAACTACACGAGTTTCTTAGACAACTTTGAGTAGGCCACCATAACTCACTGGAGAAGGTGCAAAGTACTTGCTTCTTCTTTTTTAATCTTTTATTATTATTATTAACAATTTTAAAAAGTATAATAAATTTAAAAAGGCCTACGTGTGCTGTTAGTTGAAGTAGAACATAATTTTCATGCATGCCTGAATGGAAGTCTTCCACAGGCCTTTTAACATTATTACCCATTTTTTGGAAATTTTGCTACTTGTGCTTGGGTTTTGTCCTCTGTAGGAGAAGACAAGTTCTAGCTTATAGTATTTAGAGAATAAAGATACCACGCTACTAATAAATAAATGATGTTTGTGCTCATGATATGTGAATGTGGTACAGAGAAGTTTCTAAACTGTATGGTGGTCCAGAGACCTCTCATTAGAAGTCATTTCTCTCCTTTTCCAGAGGAGTGGGTGCCTTGCATGAAAGACTTAAGACCAGGAGATAGACAAATCATATGAAGTTTTATATTTCTCAAAGCATCTTTTTTGTCTTTCTCTAATTACTTTTTTTTAAAGCCATAGACTGCAGTTTACATCAAAGGACGATGCCAAAGCATGTTAGTTACATGAATGAATGTGTTATGGCAGAACACTCCATATTTGCTTTAAGTCTTTCACTTCTACTGTGGAACCACTCCAGCATTTTTTGTAGGTTGCAAATTCTGAAAAGCAATTTTGATATTTTTGAGTAACAACAGTTCATTAGTGCTGCTTACGCTATTTTTTTTTTTACATATCGATTCTTTGTCTTCAGTAGTAGATCAGAAAGTTTGACTTTCTCTTTAGTAATATTTCAGTGCTGTACATAGGTTGCTCTGAAATCAGTGCCTCCTATTTATTTCTGTGTAAACTACAACAGACACAAAGATAAAATTCTCAGCTACAAAACTGTTCACCAACATCACCACCACAATTAGCTATGCATTTGCTTTGGTGATGAACAAGAGCCTGCACTGCAGTGCTCATAATGAACTACATGGATGTGAGGAGCATGTTGCTGTAATCGCTGCTGAAATGCACGATCCACTATCTGTGCTTGCATCCGCTCGTCTCCAGAAACATTCAACAAGTGTCGATGAATGTCAGTGGATGACATTTTTTCCCATGAAGGATTTCAGTTCATACACACTTTCATGTTTGATGCCATTCTGTCAGACTGCTTCTCTACTGCCATCTGGCCAACATCTACCTCTGAAGTCATGGGCCTACATCATAGAGTAGGAGGCATAACTTTCAGAGCACCCATATTTTATGGACTTTAAAAAAGATTTATTGGTCAGCTTGGATTTTTGTGATACTTGTGATTTTCCCTTTGTTGTAAAAATGTTGCATGACCTCAGCATTTATCATTTCAATGTCATGATCCTAATTAAACGGAACATTTTTGAACAAATGATTTTCCTAGCAAAATAACATTTATTTTTACTTATTTGATAATAAAGTCCCATTCAAGTTGGGAGATGAAAAATTGCCCATGTGTAGTATGCTAAAGGAAGACAGCCAAACAAAACTGCATTAGTAATTTCTTTGTTTAAACGTTTAAAATTTTGATAAGGTTTAAACTTGTAAATTAGAACTTAAAAATTGTAATAACTCATTTCTGTTGATGATGATTTGTTAAAGCAAAGCAATTTTGAAAAATACAAGTCTGAACTCATGATATACAAAACTGATGGCTTTATAGCCATCTCTCCCACCTTCATGATGACTGATCTTTTTGTCCACCTCTTCTTTCTTCTCCTACTGTAACTATGCAGCCAAAGAAGATCAGCTGAATATCTTATTTATTTAGTTTTAATCTAGGCTCTAAGGAATGTAGTTTCTGAAAGTTGTAACTAGAAATAAGGAGGCAGCCCTGTTGTTAGTCTTCGATTCTGGAGAGGCTTTCCTCTGGTTCTTCTTGGTGGAAGATATTAGGCGTTTTATATGTTACAGCTATATTTACTAAACCAAAGTTATTGCAGTACATCTGAGACCTGCGAGGACTGAGTAAGGTTTCATCTTCTAAGTATTTACTTTGTTTTCCTTTGTTTCCAGAAGGGATTGAGGGCTCGATACCAAATTGTTTTTAATTCCTTGCTTTTTTTTTCCTTTGAGGGATGCAGTCCAGCTTGTTGGTCAAACTGTGGATGCTCAGTTAATGGATTTAGTGTTTCCTAAGGCAGAGGAAAACAAATGCTAGGGAAAACAAGGATTTTCAAGGTTCACTATTGAAACTTCTGGTTTTATTTATTTATTTACTTTAATTCTCCAAAATACTCAGTGTAGGAAGTGGCATAATTGCATACACATTTTAATTTCCTCAAGGGTCTGTGTGGTCTTCATCCAACTTCTCAGATGTTGGCTACAGATGTTTTAAAATCACTTCCTCCCAATTAAACATCTGCTCTGAAGTGACAAAGTATCTAAGACTGCGTATGTCTGAAAGGCCAATGTATGCACAAGCAGTTTTTGTTTGTAAATAGAACAGAAACTTTTTCCCTTGCCTTGGCTTTTAATGCACAGACGGTGAGAAATTGCTATGCTTATTGAACTCCATGGGGGAGAAAGAGCAGTGGTTTTAAGTATGCATTTTAAAACATGCTGCTGCTTGTTGATCTTCTGCAAAACCCTTTCAGATGTCTTTTACTGAGAATGCCAGTTGCTGAAATATTTCAGGGTTATTTGCTGTCACAACTGCAGTCTTCTAAGACCAAAAATAGCGAGATAAGATGATCAGGTGGCTTTATTATTTTGTCGGAGGGAGTATGAAAATACTCCACATTTTTTTTTTAAATTTGGTAGCATATGACTGTTGTACCACATGAGGATTGACATGGCCAATCACCTGCTTTGGTATTTCAATCCCTCGTGGAAATGAATGTGTGCAAGAGTAAACTGACTTAAATAAATAACTATAATGGTTCTGCATTTGGGAGCTGAATAATAGTAGAAGTGGTAGAAATATATTAACAGATGTAAAATCCTGAATGATAATAAGGTTAGGTAAAGATTAAAATAAATGTATTTCTGAAGAAGTCAAGGAAGAATCTTAATGTTATTCTGTGGGGGTGAAACCAACAAAAAGCTAACTGTGGTGAAGAAAAACCATTGCAGATAGAAATTCAGCAGTTTTGCACTTAATTCATTGGCAGGCAAATTAACTTGAATTCAGTTGTGTATGAGTGGAATTTGTGTTTGTGTATGTTGCTGACATACTGAGGTAGTGTCAGATGATAACACTCTGTAGTGTGTTATTTCTTTTGTAGTGTCTCAATCTGTGGGAGTGGGAATGGGTTACAAAAGCATGATGACCCATCACTTGCTGTACTGTTCTTTTTTGGAACAAAGCAACAAAAGCAAACAAACAAAAAACAAAAACAAATGAGGAACATTCCAGATTACAGGTAAGGGATAAAATTTCAGAGATTAAGCTTTCTCATTAAGAGCTAGCTATGTATTTCACGATGGACATCAAGTGAAATGATTTCAAAAATGTAATGCTTCTCAAGTAGAACACCTAAGCATGAGATTCGTTTGAACTGTGGACAGTTCCAGCATAAGCAAAAGCTTGGCTACCTGATTGAAAACCTGATTGAGAAGATTAGCAACTTGAAAAATTGAGCAAATATAATTAGGTGATAAATATTTTAAGTCCCTTTACTTCTTGATCAAAAACAGTTTCAGAGAGACTGATTTCTTGATCTTTGACCAGTACATTCATTTTCTGTAAACTGTTGAGCATCTATTGATGGTAATGAGAAAACAGGCTGCACTGAAACACAGCCATAGCAAAATGCCACTTAATCAAGCTAATGAAACCTGTAACTCCCTTGGTATAGTCACATCCTTGATTGTAATTATACATCTTTTTAAAGGGAAAGATTATATTATTCCTGGCCTTCTTAAATGTATGATGCTTGCTTCTTAAACAAATGATTCAAAACTTTGTTTCTAGTGTAGTCTGTTCATTAGATAGCTAAATAATGTTGCAGCAATAGCTGGCAACACATTCCTGAGAATGTAATTTTGTCTGCCTTAAACATTGATAAAGCAAGCGCAGAACTTTCCAAAGGATCTAGTCTGTGTTTTCCTGGTGACCCAGTGCAATGTTGCTTGGTTGAGATGCTGATGTAACTCACTTGTGCTTGCAAAGATCCCATGAGAGTTCGAGGCCAATAGTGTTAAAAAACTCAGTGCACAGTTTGAAGGTCCTTACCTTTAGGACTAGTTTTAATTTACCATTGTGAGTCTCTCTGAAAGCAGTCAGAAGCCTGATTTAACGTGACAGCTCAGTTCAAGGATCATGTTTTTATGAGAGCTGGTTGGAGTAGTATGTTAGTGACAGCAGAACAGGAAGATTTGTCTGTTTCACTATCAAGGTTACACATGAGAGGGACCATGGGGGGGTACAGAGAAGTTGAGTGGCCGCTTATTAGCCAGACAGTAAGGGAGCCAGACATCCCATGAGGACTGAGTGTCTGCATCCATACCCAGTGCTGCACCCCGGAGCAAGGTGACATCCTCTCCTACCTCCTGCTAGACACAGCTACAGCCCACCTGGCTTGGTTATTCCCTGAAGTGAGGGTAGCAGACAAATGGTGGATTTGCTGTTATGCACTAACATAATCGATTGTGTTGATGTGTTGATTTGGTGTGATCTTCAGGAATCCCCCATGTGACTGTATCCCCAGAGCTCAGCTGGGAGCCTTTAGTTTCCCATACTACTGTCTTTCCAGATCTGCCCTCCTGGCTGTGGTTGTAGCTCCTCTCCTTCAAAGGGTACCACTTGCTACCCTGGCACCCAAATTCGGAAGTTAAAAGAATGTGGAGTTTTCTTCAAATTTGCAGTCCATGCTTAACTTTCTTGTTTGCTTGAATTGCAGTTGTTTGATAAAATCGTCCGTAGTGATGTGTAACCAAACACCGAAGCATTGTTTTCCCACATTTTTTATCTTTGCATGCTCCAGCCCGAAGAATGATTACCATCAAAGTACATTGCTAATAAAGTAACAGTTGTTTAATCTGACGTAATTATGTAGAGAATGTTCTAATGTTTTTGACAAAGACTATTGTCTTAGTCAATACTTTGTCTGAAAGTAACATAAATATTTCATAAGAGTAATGTAAATTATGCTCCATGTTTTAGTAGATCAGTAGATTTTTACTTGCCTTTCTGTGACATTCTGTAGAGATTCATGTCTATTTTTTTCTTACTGAATGTCCATAAATCAGTCTTGTTTTTATATGAGCCATGTCCAAAGCTAAGAATTTAGTTGTATTTTTAAAGCTAAAATTTAACAAATAGTGCTGATAGTTTCTGTTACCGTGCTATTCTAGTCTTCTTTGGGTCTCTGGGAAGTAGTGTAACTCCACTGATTGGTCACAGGAATATTACTACATTGGATCTCTATTACTTCACCCTAGCTGATGTCTCTCTGATGATGGTAATGTTTAAAAGATTTAAAAAAATAATGTTGATTTGATCATTGCTCTTTTTATTATTTTGTTGTGGTTGTTATCATAAATTGATTGGGTTTAAATGCGTACTTTACACGGTATAGAAACGATCTGCAAATGCTTTCTACTTCTGTTGTTAAGTAACTCAAAGTTTAAGGACATTTCATTTTACTCCGGGCTGATATGTTACTTTGCTTTGGAAACCATATTTAGTAAAATGAGTTAGATTACAACAGAAAAACTGCGCATATGTGTTTTATTTTGTTAACACTGAGGCTGATGGGATGTGCAAAGGGTTACACTGGTAAACTGGGTTAGAAATCTTACCCTGGAAGCCAACAGAAAATTAAGTATGAGTCTTTCTTTGCCTTCCTATTTTATTTTATTTTTTTCTGTAGAGAAATTGCAAACTAAAAATTAAGAAAATATGAAAATCTGAAGTAAATCCTGTTTGCTTTCATGGTGAACACAGGAAAAGTTCTCTGTACATGTAGAAAATTGTGCTTCTGACCTAAAATAGGTTGCTTATAGCACTCTAGGAGTGGGTTTGTGACATGGACAAGGAGCACCAAGTTGTTGGGAAGCTGGGATTTTTCTCCCATCCACCTCTTTCCACAGAAGGAAATGATGCCTTCCCTGTACTTCCAGGAGCATGAGAGGACTTCCAAAAACACTGGAAGACGCACAAGCCTTCTAAATTTGCTGAGATAGTCATTCTTGTCTTTTAAATGATGAAACTCCTGAGGAGTGGTATCAAAAGGTACTCATTAACTTTTCTATTCCAATTTTATGAAGCTTATTTCCATTTCTCACCCCAACTTCTTCAATTCTAAATTAGCAGTTTGACAGATCCTTCTGATTTTGATCTGATCAGAGCGGGGAGACTTCATTTCCCTGAAACACACTACTTCAGCAGAGGAAAGAGCTGCCATTAAATCCCAGAAAGCAATGGCAGGTGAGAGTGGAGACAGTACAAGAATATAAAACCTAATTTTGTCTGTACTAAAAATATTACAGTTAAAATCTTTCACCCACAAGAATGTCTTCAAAATAAGTAATGGTGATTCAAAGTAAGAGAAAGGCAATTTGGAGAGGACATCCTGTGCGTGAGAAAATAGAAATGGTTCTGAAGAAATCTGTGGTGATATGGGATCTTTGTCTTTCCTTTTGAGAGAGCATGCCTCCTGGAGGTGTATTATCTTTGATCCTACAGCACAGAAACTACTGTAAGTGGTCTGCAGAGTAACACACTAAAGCATATTCCTGCCAACACTTTTTAATTTAAAATGTAGATGATAAAGGTGCACTTGTCAGTGAATAGTTTGGAGGGCTGTCACCAACTGGTCAAAAGTTTATAGCCATGGTGATAAAGGTCACGATTCCTAAAGCAGGTCTTGGGTGCACAGCTAGAAATATGTTAAAGGTGCTTAACTTTTAGCTGCTGGAAATCAAGCACCTTAGAAAATAAGACTCAAACCAGGATATAAAAAAAACCCACTTCTTAAAGAGTCTAAGCCAAAGTATACTTCCTTGTTTAACTCAATCTCTTTATAGGTAAATTTTCATTTCAGCTTTTATACTTAAAAATGAGATACTTTAATATGCATTTTGTAAATACTTATAGTTAATAATTAATTAAATTAAAAACTATTAAGTGACTAAAAATATGGTTGTCTGATTAGGCTTCCAAAAAATATGTTTAGCTCTTATGTTCACTTACCAGTTTCATACCAATATTAAAAAAAGAAAAAAGATATTTTCAACTTAAGGGAATGTGCAAAATGTTTCTGTTTTAGCTTTGAGTGCTTCATTAGAAGTATGTACTCATCAAACTTCCCATGATAAAACTTTTGTCTTCAACTGTTCTCTAATGTTTCAGAGGTAGAAAATTAGCCTCTCAGGGCAATGTGTTATATATGAACTGGACAGAAAGAGTGTCAATAAAATGAGGGTAGTTCCTGCCATACACAGTAGTAAGCACAAAGGGTTCTTGACTTGATCAAGCTGTTTGAAAGTATCTTTTATGGATGAGATTCCTTTTCTGGTGCTTGTACCTCATCAAAATGTTATTTTTGAGTGAAACTCTCTGTGCAGGAGTGAAGTAGGATATAGTGTTAAATACTGATGGATAGTTTCCAGGTTATGGAATAATGTATATTTTCATAGCTACACTATTGATGCATATTCTAGCAGAATGTATATTATTTAACAGATGGATTAAGTTATTAAAATTTTTGACTGGTGAACTTGAGTATTTTTCTATATTCAGATATATAAAACGTGTTTTGGAGAAGGAGATACTATAATAATCATCTGCTGTTTTATGAATGTAGAAATTCACTACATTAAAGCAAAGGATCTTCTTAGGTCTTTGTTCAATTCCTGTGTCAGATTGTACTTTATGTTAGGTTTCCTGTGGCTCTCCACAGGGAAATGTTTTTTGGTTTTTTTCAAATTTTTTTTTTTTGGAGGTTATTCAAAACTCTAAACAGTCTTAATTTTAACATCTTTCTCTTATAGTCTGATGATTCTTCTCAATCAAAAAATATAAATCTTTGTGAAGAAAGGTTTTGAAAAAAGAGGAAAGTAGTTTGGCAATGATGCAGCACAGTGTAGCAGACCCTGCGGCTGTGATAACAAACCTAGGTCTGGATTTAAAAATGGTTTAATCAATAGTGAGGATCCCAAGGTGGTTATCCCTGTCAAGAAGAAGAGTTTGTAGGCCCTGATGTGATGGTCTGAGAACAGTCCTGTTTGACTTTTGAGAATAGGAAGGTACAGGATAGCCGTGCTGCTTGAGATTGTAGAACATTTTATTCTGAGGTGTCCTTTTAACTCTTAGCCTCAGAGTAGATTAGGTCTGTGCTAGAAATCCTCTAGTAAAATAAACATGTTTGTATATATGCCAGAAGCCCTCTTTTTAGTGAGGTCATGTAATCCCTTGATTGTAAACCTAATTTCAATGGGGAACCAATCTAAGCAACATAAGGTGTAGACTCATGCCAGTATGAGCTGTGCCTGCGCTGGCAGGAGCTGCCAGTGTAGCTTTCCTTTGTGACTATACTGCTAGATGTTTCTCATTGCAGATTAGTCTTTAAGATTTTCAGCCCCTTTCAGAGAAATACATGTACTGCGTAATACAGAAAGATGCAGAATTAAGATGGTAGAAATGAAAGGCTAAAATGCACGCGGAGGTTTTTGGTAGGAATGTACTGGACATTTATTAATAGTCTCAAACTGAGGGATACTTCTGTGATATGGGGCAATACTATGTTTTGTACTTTGACCTACAAGCTGTGATGCTTTAAATTGAATCACAGTTTAAGAAGGATTAGCAGATTCGTTATGAATCTATATATATAGTTGTATATGGTTAGTTCAGTGCATGTCCTTGTGCTTTGTTTTGATCTATTGTATTTTCACGATTTCATTTGAGAAGACATGATTTTGCAGTATACGGAGGAGATGCTTCCAAAATCAAAGTAATAGTTGGTGAAGGGTTAAAAGTCTGAGGACCTATTAACGTAGGGAAATGCTGACACAAGTTCTTTGGTTCTTTTTCTGACAGAACACCCATCTTTAATTTGCTTTTCTCTTTACCCATATAACATTGTACAACCGTCCTTGAAAACAGCTCTTGCAGCGTGAGCATAGCCAGTGGAGTCAATTTAGCAAAGGTTGCTGTCTGTGTCCTAGCGATGCAGGCAGACAGCCTGGAGCTATGAGTTATAATCAGCTAAACAGGTATGTGAGTAAGTACTAAAGATAGAAGCCTGTGTTAATTGCTGTTTTTAATCTTGTTCTCATAAATTATTACTGAATTCTTTCCCCCAGCAACATGTCAAAATTTTTCTCAGATTCTAAGTAATCTACTGGATTTGAGGACATTTTTAGTTTTAAGGTACTTTCTGCTATTTATGTGCATGCTCTCTGAGAGTATTTTTAATGAATTGACTTTAAAGCTTTGTTCCACTTCTGACATGATGGAAGGAAGCATCATGCTGAAAAACAGTGGGGCCTGAAGTATTTGGAGTTGACTGAGACAGGAATGGGCCAGTTTCTGAAAGCAAAAACTGAGACTGAGCTGTTGTTTCTCTAAAAGTGACGGCTTACCAAAATGTTTTCTTGAAACATCTGAACACAACCACTTTTTCAGATCATTTCCTTTCTTTTCCAGTCACTATATATCTGATTATCAAAACAGACAAAACAGTGAAGATCTCACTAGTTCCATCTTGTTTCTGCTAATGCAGTAATCCTCCACAGTTAAATGAGAAAAATTAAAGAATGCTCTTAAGAGATCGATTAAGAGTTTGAGGAGAGGGTGACAGTGACTGTATTTGATCTTCACCAAGAACATTTTTCCTTATTAGGCTACTTTGCAAGCCAAACTGTACTTTATCTCACAGCCCTCTAAAAATAACTCTGCATGGCCTTCTTGGCAGATTGATATAAAAACCGTATGATGACAATACATGGATTTGTTTAGTACAAAGCTAGAAGTGTGAACTGGACTCCAAATGAGGAATGTCTTTGTATTCCTGAGTGGAAGCTTTCCAAGACAGTGATACATAGCCACCGATTTGTAACTTTTCTTGTAATCTGTAACTTTGGTTTTTAATCTATTTATTTATTTATATATCCTCTCATGTCTTGACTATGACACCATTGAAAAGCTATATGCACTTTTGATGATTTTGTAGACACTGAGAGAGTGGCATTTAATGTGGCTTGGTTTTTTTCAGTTCCTTGAATTAAAAGAAATACACCGCATCTCAACTTTCTCATTTGAACGCTCTCAGAATTCATTTGTAGCATAGAGAAAGTACCTTCTCCTTAACCTTTTCTATACGAGGTTAAAGTACTGTGGCTAAGCAAAGATGTCACTTCTTTTTACATCCCTCCTCATTCCATCTATGTTCCATTCAGAGTGTTTGTATTGCATACTCCTTCACTATTGATACCTTCCATATTTTAGCAGATTGATTTTAGAAGGAGAAAATAAAAATTAATAAAAAAGGACTTGAAGCATGTAGCTTAGGTTTCCTCTTGAACCCATCTTCCTTCAGTCCTCCACATTCCCTCAATCCTCTGAAGCCTGCTGCTCTGGTATTTCACTGCTTTCTCTCACTGAAACCGGATGAGGTTGTTGTCTCCAGAGCTGCCTCCTTATCCTCTTTAAACAGTTAAGTGGGCAGGGAGGAGGCTTAGCTGTAATTAACCAACAGCTTACCAGAGATGGCGGGCATTCAGTTATGAATAGCTACAAGTTCAACAAAAATAAATAATTTGACACCAAATCTAAACTTGAGCATCGCAAAAATCAGCAGAAGAATGTATTTAATTGAAGTGCATAGAAAGACTTCATTAGAAAGAGCAGTAAGCTAGTTCTCACTGCATTTGGAAGTCTTGCTTCATGGATATCAAAGTTTTTAATTCTTTGCAAAAACCATGAACCTAAAATACTAGTTTGAAATCCAAAGATTTAGTTGACCATGTCTTCCTCCAAAGTGATAGCAGATTAAAAATGACTAAACAGTATGAAGCAAACAGGGCAGTTTGTAAAAATCAATTTAATAGAAGTTATTGAAAAAATATGCAGCAGTGTTTTATAAATCCACTTGATTGTGGTGCAGGGGACCAGAATTATATTTACTATGGAAATGTTTTCAGTGGATATCTATTTCTCTCTAATTTGGAGAGCTAGAGCTGAGGTAGGAACTAGTTGATCTCTAAGGTCCCTTCTGACTCTACATTTCTGTGATTTGCTAGAAGGAGTGTTATGAACTCTAGCCCATGTGCTGAAAGAGGTATTAGAAGTGAGGCTGAGCACCAAAGCACTGAGCATTTGTACTGTGTTCCATTCCACCCATGAATTTGAATTGAGCTATCTAAAAAATAAGACGTCTGAAATCCTGGTTTCTGTATTATTTCAGATAAAACAGTAAGACTGCCAGATTTAAAACATTTATTAGCATTTGTATCAATATATATATATACTGAAAGAAGGGCAGAACAGCAAAGGTTGGGTAATATTTGGTCTTCCTTTAGAATTGGCTGGCAGACAAATAGGTCTGGGCCAGGGCAGCTGCAATAGTTCCACTGTGTTGCTGGAGACAATCTAAAGTGATACTGTAATTTTCTTGTTTTGTAAAGCATCTCTTCTGACTGTCATACTGTATTACAGATGTGATTTTTCCTTACTGCACTGTCCCTCATTCTTTACTTCTACAAGGTTTGGTTACTTTTGTTTCTCAGTTGGCTTTAAAAATATAGCTGTGAAGCTATACTTCACAGTCACTGTCATACCAAAGATACACACACAATGAATGTGGCTTCCTTCTGTAATTCTGGGATGTTGTGCTTTTTTCCATATTGCACTGTAATTGTGTCAGTCTTTTTGTTTTCCTGCATATGGCAAGGTCTTTTAATCAAGAAGTGGAAGGAAGGGAGGAAGGGAACAGAGATTAGAAGGTTGCAGCACTGCATATTATCAGATGGTTTTAAGATAGACTTTCTTTTCCAAGGATTATGGCAATTGAAAAAGCTTTTTGTTTTTTATTTTTGCATTGCATTGCTTACATGTCTGTCTTGAGCCTTTGTATAGGTCTGAAAGGAAGATTTTTCTTAAACAGATAGGGTCATGTGGACTTCTGTGGTCTTGAAAGTTAATTAGGGAATAGTTTCTTTAAGAAGATCGTGAATGTTTCAGTCCAAAATGCACCACTGCAGTATTTCCAGGTATGTAGGCCAGATAAGAGGGTGCATCAAAACACACAGATAACAAAGAAGCATGCAAACAATGGTTATGGCCACGGAAGAGAGAAAGAGAAAAGGAAGTACTGTGTTAACAGTTTGGAACCTTCATACCTTTATTTTCTAAAGCTCTTTAGAGCAAGTGACCAAAGGTTAGGTACTCTAGTTGTGGTAGTAAACTTTGACTTAAACAAGAGACAGGACTAAACCACATAAAAGAGTCCTTTTCACTTTTTATTACTGTTATTAATAATTATTTTATATATATATATATATAATGCTGAATTTTCCTTTCACACTTCTCTCTGGATGGAATTGGTTTGATTCTAGAAAAGTGGGTTGTGCATGAAAGACACTTGATGCAGAGTCGAAAGATTTTTATTTTTTTAAGTACATCATTGCTTTCTGACTGGGATGCAGCTCTGTGATTTATAACTGCTTCAACTGGCTCAGCCTACTGTGAAATATTAGGAAAAATCTACAAGGCCACTGATCCATGTATTGTGTATTTCAGCTGTGTAACTCTAAGCCTTCCAAAGAGTTTTCAAATCCTTTGAATCAATAGTAAAATATATACATATCCAAGGAACTAATTCTTGGGCAAATAACCTGCTCGAGACAAATGTTGTAAGGAACTATCCTGCTGTGTTCAGCAATGCAGTAAAACTGTGATGAATGAAGATTGGTCCCCAAGATAAACCTTTAAACTTTTGGTCATAGAAAATCTGCATTGCTAAAGGGCTATATTATGACTCAGTTGTCAATAACTAGTATTGCAACAACTCCTTGAAGGGAATTTCCTCGCTCCTTATGTTTTTTTTCTTTAAGCAACTTTTTGTCCATCTCCTCTGCTCAACTCTTTTAATGAAATTACAGTGGAATACAATGAATTAACTATGTTGTATAATGCATGTGATACTGAAGCATCGAACTTGGGGATTTGATCTCTGCTCCTCCGCAGCTTTTCCTTTTTTTCCTCTTGGTATTCTGTTACTTTAATACAGGTGTTTGTGTATTAGGTTCATATTTTGCAATTTCACCAAAGAGGGGCAAGGAGAGTGAGAGAGACATGAATTACACACAAAGGCTTCCTCACCTGACCTAGCTGCAGATAAGCACTGTGCAATTTTTTGCTGAACAAAGACTCCGAAACATATAAATCTGTCACATCATTTTCTTGTTGACTATAAATATAGGTGTTTTTGCGTACGCAGATCTGTTACACTATGGCAATTTCAAAGTGAATTCTGACTTTTTAAAAATACACTCCTTGGTACGAATATGGCTTGGTATGGAGAGCAAAGACCGGTACCAAGAGCTGATGGCAGTTTTTGTGTGTGCGCTAAATGGTAACTGACATGTTCAAGGCTTGGGAAGATTCCGATCAGTGATATGCTAGGCATTGACCACATACATGAAGCTGAAAACACTGCCTCCTATTTGCAGTGAAATTGGACAGTTTGGATGATCTGTTAACTTCTCTCCCTAAACAGTGAGAGGGGGCCAAATGGATGTCCTCCCTTTTCCCCCTGTAGGACTGAATGGTGCCCCAGCTCCTATCCTCCCCTCCTGTTGGGCTGAGCACCTCGCTAACCTCTCAACACAGGGGGGTGCCCAGGGCCAGACACAGCCCCAGGCAACAGGGTCTGTATGGCCTCAGGAGCAGCACAAAGTATGCCCAAAGAGTTTGGTCTCCACCTCAGCGTTTAAAAGAAGCTTCCCCAACATGGACCTGCTCCTCCCAGTAGTAGGTGTCTTCAGTGAGTCTTGCTAATAGTTATCTCTGTCTGAGATAATGTTCCCTGTGATGTAGTCTGACTTACTACTGTCATTGGGGCTTAAACATAGTAATCTGTAAAAATGATTGGGAATTTACCCTAGAGAAAAAACTGTTATGATTAATTTCTACAAATGATAAACCACTCCTTCTTCAAAATACTGTATGCTATGAAGTGTGATTTAATCCATTTAACTACAGAGCCTGACGCTTCTGACAACTATGACTCAAATGTCATCACAGAAAGTGATATTTCAAGTGGCAGGGTGGGATTAGAAACCTGCTGAAGATTTGTCAAAGGAGAAGTAAGTACATAATTTTTAGATAAGTGATTTGTCTACTCTAAACCACTTCCGCTGGAAAGACAGGCAGCTTAAAAGAGAAACCCACACTGATACACTATAAAATGCATTTAATTGCGGAGAGAGGAAGAAAACAATCCTTTTACTTATGATGACAGAGAGGGGAAAAAACCCACGCCATATAGTGGGGAGTACAGAGTTTCTATATGTATATATAGTACAATGATTTTTTCCCCTCAGAAAATTAAATTTCATTGACTTTTGTGAGAGGAAGGAGTCTTTATATTGAGGACCGCCCAGTTGTCTGGTACACTGCTGTTGTTTTTTCTGAGATATTAACATTGTAACAGTGGTGAGAAAACTTTGTAAATGCGGGAAACATGAAACAAGCGCAAGAATGTGTATCTAGAGTTTAGTGGAGTTGCAGTCAGACTATGACAAATTGCATTCCCAGCCACAGTATTTGAACTCAGTGTGGCACCTTAGTGTTGGGTGTTTGGTGTCTCTTTGGGGGTTCATCAACATATACCTCTTAGTGCTTTTCCAGTCCTGAATAGTGTCCTCTAAAACTCATGCTATTTATCTATTCTGCCTGCCTACCTGTATAATTTACATCACTCCAGAGCATCTGTCCACTTTGAAAGTCAATAGGAATAGTTTGTGAGGTTCTATACTTTTCTTCTGTGACCCAATCTCAAATTTGGTCAACTGTGACTGAAACTTTGTTTTACTTAGGGGTTCATTCTGGCAGCCCTATGGTTCTGTCTTTGTCTCTGAGGATCTGGCTGAAGTCTTTCCCATGCTGTATGGATGCTCTGCTGTGAGTAAAGGTGCTTCAGCCCAACTCTGCACTGTTAACACCTACAGCAGCCATACTGTGTAAGAAGTCTTCCTTCAGCCACACTTGCGCAGCCCTGAGATTGCAGAAGTGTCACCAAGAGCATGTTTACAGCACTTCTCATTCTGATGGCTGAGGAGTGGAAGTGATTGCAGCCTGACCTGGAGCAGCTGCTTCAGGAGTGGGGCTGGGAGAAAGCACGCATACCTCATACTTGTTTAAAGTAGGTTCCCTGGAAGGAAAAGAAGAAAAAAAAAAAGCGCTGCAAAATGTGACAATGCTTTTTTTTTTTTTTGTGGAATCACTTTTCTGAGAAGAACTGTTCTTTGATATCTGTGATAGTTTGCTGTTTCAATCTGTCATGTTGCAGACTCTTTATGCGAAGGTGTTTATAAAGCATCATTAAGTGACTGTAAACACAGCAGAGAAAGCTGAGGCCATCTTTAAACAGAAGAAATTTTGCAGGATGTGCCAGGTGTTTTTTTTTTTTTGGGCAGGGTGTGATGTGGGCAGTTGTGACAAGGACAGGCCGTGCAGCACGGACCCAGGCTGCCTTTCTGAAGTGAGCCATGGGGGAGGAAGTGGCTGAGCACCACAGGGCCTGGCAGGAAAAGGTTGATGCTGGGCTGGCCGCTGCTCCAACTGCCAGTTCTCCCTCTGGGGAAGAGAAAAAAATGGTTACATTTGCTTCCTGTCTGTGTCTTGTTGGTTTTGTTCGTTTCATACTGTCAAACGTTTTGCACCAAAGGTTTTCTTGAAATCAGCTACGCTGTAGCACAAATTGAAATGCGATGCTTATTTAAAAAATGATGTAATTCTAAACTCAGGAAGGTGCGTGAGAGAGGTGCTTGGTGGTGGGAGGAACCAGTCACAGGCAGAGCTGCTGTAGGTCTGGGTTCCAGATGTAAACAAAATCACAAAACAAAGAAACCAAGCAATCAAACCAGGGATCTCCCACATCCTACTAACTCCCATCAGTGAACTACCATTGCTGCCTGAGTGAGTTTGCATGTCTGCAAGTGGGGGAGGACACTTGCTCCTCTGCCAAGCAAGAGCAAGGTGTTGAGCAGCTGGCTAACACCTGGGCAGTTAGCACTACTGCAGTCGGGGGTGCCATCAGCAGTAAACACAACTTCATCACTTCAAATAACTGCCCCCATCTGTCACAGCTCTCTGAAGCTCAGCACCTCCGAGTAGATGTATTGCTGGATACAGCTGACCCACCTCCACAGGTACAGTCATCCCATACAGGTGCAGCCGCTCCACACAGGTACAGCCCTTCAGCGGTACAGCCGCCCCATGCAGGTGCAGCCCTGCACAGGTTTCCTAGCGGAGCGCTGCCTTGCCAGGTGCTGCCAGCGCTGCTCCACTGCAGCGGCCGCTCTGGTCGCTAATTAGCGTGCCTAGTTTGATGGATTTAGTCAACAGCATTCAGCAAACAGGGGAGGGGGGAAACAAGTGTATAAGATTTTCCAAATCTAAAGACTTTTCAGCCTCAGTGACCTTAATGGTTTGTTACGCAGACTTGGACAAGTGTTGTTTCCAATTAATTGATGAAGGGGATTTATTTTCGTATTTTGGCTGTGTGCCAGAGGCGGAGGCTTTGTCCTGGCGTTTTAAGCACCACCCCTCCTTGCAAGTTTGAAATGTGAGCTGCCTGCATTTTTTTTTTTTTTTCCTTCCCTCTCCTCTCCTCTCTCTCTCTCTCTCTCTCTCCCCCTTTCCCCCCCCCCCCCCCCCCCTCCCTTCTGGCAAAGTGGCAGTGGTTGCATGTGCGTGTGTGTGCGCGTGTGTATGTGTGCGTGCGCGTGTATGAGTATGAGAGGAGGAGGAGGGAGAGGTGTGATGGGAAGGCAAGAGATGGATCACTAGAGGCAGAAAAGAAAACCATCAATATCAGTAACATGCAGCTGAGGTGAGATTTTCTGAGCGTTTGATTTTTCTTAAAACCCTTTCAGAAGATTTAAAGCAGCTTTTTTCCATGCCGTCTGCCAAAGACATACTCCTAAGCAATGTCATATGGATGCTTACATGTATATTGCTGTTTTAGGTCTGTTCGCGTATGTGTGAAGTTTTAAAGCTTAACCTGATTCTCTTTATTGTCTCTAGAGGGTTGTAGCTCGAGCACAAATAGCCTGTTGGCAAGTACGGTATGAGCCCATTAGCAAGACTCCATCTGTGATTGGTTTTGCCTGGAAACCGGGAGACAAGCAATGAATAATTGATGTGTGTTGTGCAGTAGCTGGACAGGCAAAGAGAGAGAGAGAGAGGGAGAAACAGAGCAGGGTGCCCTCAGAGGGGGGAGAGAGAACAAGCTTGAAAATAGCTACTGGCTGCCTTGTGCCGAGATTAAGGCAACCCCGGCTGCCTTTG
Source organism: Oreortyx pictus (assembly GCA_036925125.1). Classification (NCBI taxonomy): domain Eukaryota; kingdom Metazoa; phylum Chordata; class Aves; order Galliformes; family Odontophoridae; genus Oreortyx; species Oreortyx pictus. Next base: position 12,949,138 of record JAUPFR010000008.1, on the reverse strand, counting down.
TTCTGCACTGGCTGGTTCCTGCCTAGAAGTGCTTTCAGACATATGTGGCCTTTTTCTGCAGCAGAAGAGAGGCAGGAAAAAGCAGAGGAGGGGGAGCAAAGGAGGACTAGTTTTCTGAATGAAAGATAACTTGTGGGTAAGTTGGTTTCTTGGGGGGCGGGTGTGTGTATGTGTGTGTGTGTGTGTGTGTGTGTGTATGTGTGCCAGCCTGCCTGAGTGTGTGTGTGTGTGTGTGTGTGTGTGGCAGCGCGGGTGATTGTGGGTAAAGCAGTGCTGCATGTTGTCAGAGAGAAACAGCAGCACCAGGGGATGAAAGGCAGCTTCAGGAGGAAACTGGGACAGATTTGCATACAGTTACTGCTCATTGTGTGTGCCCCGATGAGGTTTGGGGATGCGAGGAAGAAATGCACGTCTGGCTCATTTAACTGGCATTTAAGATTCTTTTTTATTTTAGAAGGTGAAATGCGTTGTTTTTGTTTTGTTTTGGTGGGGTTTTTTTTGCATGAGAATCTTGCATATTTTACACGCGGTTGTAAACCCAAAATGCAGCAGCACTCATCGGTGGCATTTCCCTCAACTTTAGCCTGCCTGGTGCTGTCAGAACATGACGTGCTGTTCTGCAAACAGAAACGACAGTGGTGCTGCCACCATTTCATTTTCTCTGTCTTATAAAAACCTTGTCATGCATAACTCACAAACTGTGCGTGTCTGTTGCAAGTGGGTTCAAAGACTGCTCCAAAGAAGTGTGCACGTCAGTGGTAGTCATGGTATTTGAGATGACAAGTTGCTTGCCCCTCATGTTTACCAATAATGTCTTTAATTTATTTGCCTGTGTGAAAGCTAAAGAGATTACTGAATTTGCATGTAGCCTTAAGAGTTTTTAGAAAGTTTAAAACTAGCGATGCCAGAGTGGAATCTTTGACTGCTGAGTGGTGCAGGGGGTGGTGGTTTATTTTTTGCTTTAATTACATGAATTAAAGCAAGTACCTGAATAAGATGGCATAGATTAATGTACAGAAAAAACTAAACACAACAGATTTAGACAGCTTCAGCATTTGGAACTCTACTGTTTACAACCAGAAAGTGTCACCAGCGTGGCTTATTGGGAGAGGATTTGCTGTTCTGATTACTGGCTCACCCATCAGTACAACTGCAGCAAAAGTGAAATGGACTTTGTCTAAAACAGTATCAGTATCTGATTCCGTGTCACTGGAGTCACTCTCAAAACTCATAGTTAAAACGTGTGTTGACTTCACAGACTACCTTGACTGTGTTTGGGTGAGCCCTTGCTAAGATCTGGCTGAAAATCCTATGGTATCTGTTGACTTTGGGTCAAATGAATGCTCCATCCAGGCAGAGGTGACTGGCTGAACTGGCCAACTTGAATCCTTGTTCAGGGCAACACCTTATCTTGGCTCAGAAAACAGCAGAAAATGATGACAGTTGTGTAGATCTGTGGATCTTGGAGAGATAAGTTACTGAGGAGCTGGTTTCTTTTAAGAAGCCTCAGCAGGGCTATGCTGACCAGGTGACTAGGGTGGAATGACCTCAGAGAAACAGTTGGCATGGCCCAAACACCCCCCTGAAAATGAAAGTATGTTAAATTATTGCCCAGTTAAAATTGCTCTAAGTTACTCATGATTTCCTGAAGCTTTCTCCTTAAGTTAGAACATCATTGCAGCTATGTTGATAAAGCAGTTATCAGTGGCTAACTAAAATGCAGAAAAGTCGAAGTTGTTCTCAGCTGAACGAGCATGTTTCCTCTGCATTCTCAATCAGTTTAGCAGAACCTCGTTCCTCTTTTTGCTTACTACTTAAATGAAAACGGCAGTTAAACTGGAGTACAACTTAAGAACAAAAGTTTGTTTTAAAGTAAACTTCCATCAGAAGAACTCAATTGGTGACACATCAGTTTGATTTTAAGCTAGCAGAAGACTATTACAAAAGGATCAGTTTTGAAATAAGGATGACATTTTTTAATTAGAAATTAAAATACCTTACACCTTTCTGGAGAACCCCTCAGAAAATCTTTGGGGAAATATATCTTGAAATACAGCGATGTTTCACAAGTAAGGAAGCTTCCTGAATGTTCTAGGCACAGTTTTGTAGTAGCAATTGAAAATACTGATCATGAGAGACATTTAAAACTTAGTCTTAAGCATCTAACTTTGCTTAGATTTGTGGTAGAATGGGTATAAATGTCAAATCTCTGTGTGTCAGAGTCCCAGACACACAGTAACGTTCTTGTGTTCAAACTTCAGAGAAACCCTTATTTGTTTTGCTCGTGCAGAAAATGATGTTCAGATCTGGAGCCCATGTGCTGGGCACCATTGGCACCCAAGAAAGGAGGATCCTTATGTGACACAGAAAAGCTGTTGGTTACAAATCAAGAAATACAAGCATTCAAACTAGCAATGAGAAAAATATTAATAGAGGGTACTTTGGGGTCAGTTAATAAAATAATTTGTTGCAATAGCAGGTGCAGTTTTAATTACAGTGTGATAGTTTAAAGAGAACGGTCTAGCAAAGTAGGCTTTCCGTTGTCATAAAGGTTAGTATAGCAATTAGACTAGTCACTGAATCCAACACAACTCCCAGCTCGTGCCCCCAAAATGCCAGCAATTACTGGGTGTTTAACTCAGCCACGAGAGTTGTGTTTTTTCTGTGTCACAAGCTAAACTTATGACACAGAAGTTCCCATGCTAGCTTCAGTTGTCACCACGGCTGTGATGATTCAGGGCTGCTTGGCTGGTGTAGTCATATTTCCTCATAGTCAAAGGTATTAGTGATCAACAGCAGAAAGAAAGCTGAGGAGTGGGCAGCAAACAGGAAACTGTTGCTCTATGGGATTTTATAATTGTATTGTCTCTTTTCTCTCTTGGCAAAATAAGACAGAATGTTGTATTTAAAACCAAAAGAGTAAAAGCTAGCTAGGAAAACCGAAGCAACAAAAACCTTATCATGTGAAACGCAGCAAAAATTAAGTGATGTTACAGATATCTCAGTGAAGAACCTCTCTGCTTTTGATCCTCTCAGCTTGAGAGACTGCCACAGAAAATAACTTCCTCTCAGGCTTTGCAGAACACAGAGGAAGTCACTGTCACAGGCTCCCCTACGAGACCACCTGTTGGCAGCCAACAGCAAGACTTCCCCAAGCACTGCTCAGCCATCGCTGACCACAGAGCAATTCAGAGGTGTTTGGGCTGGAGCTGGGAGAGCTGACCCGGGTACCAGAAGGGAGCAGAGCCACACAGGTGGCTGGGCAGGCTAAGTGGATGGTCTGTACCTTGAGTACCTTGAAGGATACAGCATGTAATGCAGAATAGACGTATCTTCAAGGTTTAAAAAATAGTGCTGCAACAGACTTCCCCACTGCCAGTCCTCTGAATTTGTTAGCTTGCTCTGGGGATTTTCCTGGTGTTGCTTTTCCAGAATAGACCAGAAAGGGCTGTGACGAAACATTAGCTATGACATCTATTTCACTGAGGTGTGGACTTACTGGTTGTTTGTTTCCAGAGACCAAAACAAGTTGTTCCTTATAAAAACAGTGAAAAGTTAATGCATTGGAAAAGCACATTGTGTTAATCTCTTGACTCTTTTAACAGCAGAATAGGGATAAAAATTCCACCTGGTATACCTGCTCACAAAATGCTTTAGCAAAGTGTTTAAGTGGATAAAATATGAGTTCAGGGACTAACTTGCTAGTGTTGTGTACGTTTACTAGAAAGCATTCCACCCCTCCGCTTTCACTAGATTCTCCTAGGCACAAAATGGGAAGCACCATTAGAGAAACAGGGTTATTCTCCAAAACAGTGTCACAAAGATGAGTTTTAGGACAGATTACATTAGTGCCAAGCTTGATAATGGGGCAAGAAAATGGAGATGGTCTCTGTCACCTGCCTTATGGCTGCTCCGCTCTGCAGGCCAGGAAGACTTCTGTGGGTCTGGCTGGAAGGCATGCTGTAAGACGTCTGAGGACAAATAATTGCTCCAACATCAACTTGCTCAGTATCAGAACAATTTGAAATACTCCCCAGAAAACATTTAAATGGGAATGTGAAAGGTTGAGCTAGCCTTCAAAATAGAATGTATTTTTCAATAATTGTCAGGAGTTACACAGATGAAGAATAAAACAAAACAGTAATAGCGTTTAAGGCCTGGAGAAGTGTGCATCCATTCATCATCAGTGAGAGAGCGGCCAGGCAGTCTGGCACACACATAGGCTCTTTCCCCAACAGTTCAGTAGAGAGACAAGAAAAGCTCAGAATGAACACAGACCAGTTATTTTCTGCATTTTTAATTGGAAGTTCCCTTAAGGATTTTCTCCGTAAGATCAAAACAAGACATAGAATGAGTGACCTTGGGACAGTAATCACTGAAGCAGTGTGGAAGGCTGCCACACAACTTCCCATAATAGGTATTAAGCATCTCTCTAGTTGTTGACCTGGATCGTTCTCAAGCATCCTGAATCCTCTGGAGTGTGTTACTAGTCCCCACTCTGAGCTTGTTGGGGCTCATTCTGTTGACAGTAATCCAGTGCAGCCAGTGCCAGCTTTATCGATCCCCTCCCCCCCCCAAAAAAAAGAAGTTAATTTTGTTCTCAGTTGTCTTTATTAGTACCAATAACATGTTCAGACACCCAGCTAAGCTCCTAACTCTTGTTCTTTATTGTAACTGAAGAACAGCTCTCATCAGTTTGATGAACAACCTTTTATGTTCGTTTATCAACTTCTAATTCCCCTAACTGAATTTGCTTATTAACAGTTGGTGTTTTCTGTACTTTCTGAGTTCCTCTTAAATCCCTTCAGTTTCAGGGGAGAGGCAAACTGGACTCTTGCTGTGATGAAATCCTGGAAGCAGACAAAAAAAACACAGTTGTTGGTAAATGTGAGCTCGTTAGAATTATATTTGAGTATAACATACCTGGATGGATTCTTTTTTTTTTTTTTTTTTTTTTGGCATGCTTTTAAAAAAAAACTTGAACTGGATTTTTAAAATCTGACCTAACTTAGTTATAAATGAAGCTGGTAGAGAGAGATTTAGTGGAAGCAGAACTAGGACAACCTGGAATGTTTATAAAATCACTCCTTTACGTGTTCTTGGGTATCTTTTCTTATTCATGTCCAGAAAGAGAATGAAGACAGCTCATAGAGGATTGTCATATGCCTCTGTTTTCAATGCACAGCTCTGCACACCAGCCTTACTGACCTCATCTTCGCTTCAGTGGTTTAATACATTCAACAGTTTATGAACAATACATTGCCTTATTTCTGCATTGCTAAGTAGTAGGAACAGAAAAAAAAATCCTGTTTTGCATTGGACTCAATGATCTTTAAGGTCTTTTCCAACCTGAGTAATTCTACTATAAACTCTTGTTTACCTATATTCTAGTTAACATCTAAGAAGGATGTTAACAGTACCATTACTTCTGCTGTCTTATGTACTGACACTATCCAACTGTTAAAGAGACTTGAGTTTTTCAAGCATTGCCCTAACACAGGGTTTTGGAGGAGCCTGTCATCATTTACTTATGCATACAGATTGCAGTGGCTTATGTAGACTTGATCCTGCTTGATCTGCCAGCAGTATTTGCTTCTATTGATCACAGGCTGTTATTTGACTGCCTTGAGCAGCTTGTAGGTCTCCGTGGTTCTTTTAGCGAGGTCTGCTACTGATATTTCTCAGTGTTCTCATTTTGTTGCTGTCGATAGATTTAACTCCAGCCTGGCTGCTCAGACAGATGTGACAAGGGTTGTATTGTACCCTTTGTTGTTTTTTGATATGTTTGGTAATACCTTAGTGAACTTTGCAGCTGTAACAGGGGCTCCATCCAAGTTTGGCTGTTGGCTCGGATTCATAACGCACGTTTGGTAGTGCGCATAGCTGTCAGGTTTGTTTGTAAGCGTGTAAAAGTTCCTGCCATCCTAGGTGCAGTAACATCTATTGGTGGTGTTATATACCTAATGGCATATTTTTGAAACTAAGCATCAGTTCTTCATGTTCGTACTTGCCTTTGCACCCATATACACCCCTACTGTTTTTATAGTACTAGGGCAAATGAGAGGTTGGAATCAACCACACTGTATTCCTTATGGTGGGACAGGCATTATAAGATTGTCCTTTGCTTTCTAAGTATTTCTCAGGATGAAAATACTGTAGTTTTTTAATTGACCAATTTACCTGAAAAGTTCCTTAAAGATACTGTCCAAAGTAATTTGTGGGTATCAGGAGGTATGTGCCGTTAGAGAGAATAGAATTCACATTGGAATCTAGTTAAAAACAGAAACAGTCCTGTACACTTTCACGTGGACTTAGTCCATTAGGAATCAGAGATCTTAATCATTTTAGTAAATGACTTTATTTGTGGTTCTTGCATATACCTCTAAGCTCTTTGAAAAATATGAATATAGATGGTCTTTGAGCATTTGTGTTTCTGGTCCTAATATGAGGATGACCTTTTGAACATGCAGTTGAGCTTCTGTCTGTTACTTGTGGCTCCTCATAACATTTTCAAAAAGAAAGGGCCCTGCAGAGTATGTTTGATCAAAGTTATCCAGTAGATGAATTTTTAAAGAAGTATTTGAGATTAAGAATTATGAGGACTTGAAGGGACCAACTGTTTTTGCCGTTTGATATAAACACTTTTTTATTTAGTAGCACTGGGATGCTGGCCATGTGAATCACCTGGTATTTGTGAAGTTTTGTTGTCTTTCTATCTACAAAAAAAAATATATCAGGGAGAGACTTATTCTCTCATCAAGAGAGTTTTGGACTTGGAAAGTTAGTTGATCATTATTACATAATAACAGAAATTTTGGATTTTGCGGTAAGCAGCACGGAGGACACAGTTTATAATTTCTGTCAAGAGTCAGTTATAAGAGATAAGAAAAAAAGAAAGTTTTGAAGTCCCATCTTATGAGTAGACTTAAAGCAGTTCATTTGCATTCACAAATTATGCTGCAGAGTCAAAGGTGTCCTTTGTGTTAAATTACTGTAATCTAAAATGTTATAGAGAGCAAAATGATTTATTGATGTCTTTTTCTGAAGCATTTACCTGCACCCGTAGCCAGCCCATTCCATTTATTTTGGCTCACTGACAAATTAGCAAGCTATTTGTGTGTCAGATTTGGTCAGTAGTCAACTCCCTCCCCCCTTAGATATTGAGCAGCTTTTAATTCAGTTGTTTGCAGTGGTGGCAGGTTGTTATCTGGATAGATGTCACTCAGAGGAGCTCAGTTTTTACCTTAAAACAAACAAACAAACAAATCCTGGTAATTTATGAGCGAATATCCTCATAGCGTTGTATAGAAGAGAGTATGCCAAAGAGCTGCAAGTCTTTTCCATGTATACAGGCAGTATGTTCTGTAAACAACTTTTGTGCAACACCTTCCTTTCTGTTGTTCGGAGCATGAAATAATAGTTTTTATGTTCTATTGTTAAGGCCAGTGTTATTGTAACTAGGTATCTTTAAGCACAGGGCACTCAAAATTGCATCTCCAAGTAAAACTGCTACATCAGCGTATTGAGCAAATACTCTGAGTTGCTGAAGTGTGCGTGGCCACCTGCAGCTATTCTTGAATAAGTTTTGGGGAGGATTCAGGAGAGAACTGTGGTCTTGATAAATTGTTTTAACTGTTGGCTCATATTGCCATCACTGTGAGGATGTGAGTGTAATTCTCCAAGTCCACATGCTGTAGCTGATGTTGGGGCCACTGCCTGGTGTCCGTGTTCGCTGCTGGGATGTGCGTGGATCCTACTGCACTGCCTCTCTTGGAGCCTGCTGGCAGAAGACCTCTAAAATCTGTTGTAAAGGCAGGTTTTTGCTGAACCCACCCATATTATTTAATCTAGTCTTACATTCATAAATAACAAATAGACTTTGGCAAATGAAGAGGATTTTCATGGCACGTGAATGTGCCCAGTTCTGGCCATCCTGCACACCTGGTTCTCCTGGAATTCTTGGTGACTGCTGCTGGTGACTACTTTTTTTCTCCTCTGAAGCAGCCCCATGTTTGCTAGTTAACACTGCTGCCATTGTACCGCTTGAAATGCTTTATGGCCTTACATCTACTTAACCTTTAATGTTTTCTGTCAACATCTATCATGACCTGTTGGCCTATAGTTAGTAAAATGTGCCCTTTCAGGCTGCCAAATACTGTTATGGAATTGGGCCTTTAAAATTATCAGACCTGTCAGAGGGGCTTATAATCCTGTAAGAGCTTTAAGTGGTTTCTTACCTACACTTGAACACACATTTGACCTGATTGAAGTGTTCTTTCTTGCTTGTTTTGCTTTTACTTCCTAGTAATACTTTAAAAACTGCAAAAATTAATTGATTTTCTCAACATACGTGTAAGGGAAAATGTGGAATCTCCTCCGTTCTGTCTCAGTTGTCTTTTTTGGCTTCTTTTTTCCCTCTTGCACCTGTTGTGCTCTCATTAAGCTCTTCGGCTTTTTCAGTGGGAATTTGCTCACTTAAGCAAGCAGTCAGGACACGTTGTGATATGCGTTTGTCAGTCAGTGGATGTTTTGTCACCGTGCAATGACATGAGCTGGAAGTGAATGTCAGTCCCCTTTGCAAGGGCTTTGCAGTCAGTTCATTGCTCACAGAAGGTGCTGTTCTGACAGCCCTGGAAACTACAGAGCAGGTGCCCTGCGCAGGAACCTGTGTTTACTACTTTGATAGCTTGTCCTGAGCAATGGATAGCACTAGAGACAGGTTACCTTCTGCTAGTCAGTTCTCAGATGGAACGCTGAAAGGAGTTGTAGTATCTCCGTGGTCTCCCTGTAACACAGTGCCCTGTGGTCATTAACACCATCAGAAATTCTGTAACAGTCCTTAATCGAGGGAAATTACATGTGTTATGACATAGCCAAAAGAAACTGAAAAGTGCCAGGGAAGCAATTCAACCAACTTTGTATGCAGACCATAGTGAAATTTGGCAAGTTCCCTTGTGTGAGCCTGCGTGCCGAGTCCCTGCTTAGAGCAGTCTCCATGAGGCAGCTGCATCTGATCTATCCGTTTCCAATTATTGCAAGTTGTTAATACTGCTTTATTTGCTTAAAAGGTAATTTGACTTTGGCTTCTGAAGTAGCGCTGACTCAGTCTTTTAACATCATCAGGGTGACTCAAGGTAAGGGAAGAGAAGAAAGCAAATGAAATGCTGCTGTTCGAAAGTATATTGTTTGAGACCTTTCACATAACTGATAGAGGGAAATGCACTGCAGCTATTTCACTTACAAGGAAAAGACCTGTTACAGAGATTTTAACACCTTCGTTGTTCTCATGTAGCACAATCAAACACTTTATGAGCAAAATAAAATGTGGTCTCTGCTATTGAAGCGAAAAGAAGCGGTCCCACCCCTCACAGACACAGAAAAATGTTTGGGTTGTTTGAGGTAACGTTAATTGGGAGGGGTGCTGGAACAAACTGGCATCTGAGCAAGATGCCATCCTGCAGAAAGAGTAACTTCTGTGTCAGTTTTGACAGCTTTCAAGAACAGTTACACTCAATACTAAATACTGAGCTGGAATGCTCCAAAATCCTAAACCTTTACAAGTTATAGGTGTGTTTCCCTTTCCTTTGGCATACAAATCCCAAGGATCTCTCAGGGCCCTCCTGTCAAGGAGCAAGAAGGAACAGAGATGAGAGTGTGAAATCAATCATCAGGCAGCCCTGGAGATTGTGGCAAGATGGGCTGTCCCTTGTGATCCAAGAGCTTGAGTATATTGATGGGTAATATTTTTACTTCCTGACACTGTAGTGAATGATCTCATCAGCTGTTGCTAGCAGATGCAAAAATGATGAGCTTGTGGTAGCAAGCCAGACATTACACTGTTTTCTGTGCTTGTCTTGGGAACAAGTGACAGACATGTCATTGACAGTTTTCTTTTTGAATTAAATTGTCCGCAGCATTTTGGAAGGGTTCTAAGTGGAGTAGAATTAATGGCTTGGTTGAGAGAGAGGGCTCTGCCCAAGCAGCAGCATCCCATTGGGAAAAGTTTAGGATGCTTTCTTGCCACAAAGAAACAGTGTTTTAAAGGCTGTATTGCTGGAAGTACCTGAACTGTTAGCATTTCTACTCTCATGGCAAAGACGTGAAAGAAGCTTGAAAAAATTGGGGAACAATGAACATCTCCTTCCATTACTCACTACTGTTTATTTACTTGGATCACAAGGTACTCAGATGTCTACTCTTCAATAAGTTTTTACCTATCTGTGAGGAAATAATAGTTTCTGCTATCAGGCAAACAGTTTTCCACAGTGCCAGAGTCATCAGTCCTGATTCTCTGCTTTGTTCTTAGTGTCAAGTCGCATAAAGCTGATGCAGATCATTGGAAAATGGGGCCACTGTAAGTGTTTGGATTGTTTCATCCTCCGTGTTGATTCCCAGTTGTAATGGTTTCTGTTACTGATGTGTTTTAGTCTGAGCTCTCAATTACAAAAGTCGCTCCTGTGGCCAGAGCACATGTGCCCAACCCATGTGAACACTCAGACTTTGCCTAAGTCACTCTGAATAACTAACGGGTACTTTACTTGAAATGTACATTTAGTTTTCCAGCCATTTAATCAATTTACGGTTGTACAAATTACAAAAGGTGTCAGAGTGGCCCAAAGCAAATTGAAATGAGAGAAAAAGTCTTATCATGCGTGCAGGTTGAGAAGTCTCTGATCTTAGTGTAGTTCCGAATACTAGCCTGAGTATTTCCTCTGTAGCATCATTCTGCCTACTTTCAATGCTGTTTAGCATATGATGGCACTTCTTCCTAACACTGCCTCACTTCTTTCTTCCATGCCTGCATTTTTGCGGTACCCTGACTGTCAAAATGTCTGTCTTACTGCAATATGAAAGTTTATGTCTTACTGTGAAAGTATTATTTATTATTCATTGTCTTTACACTGAAATGTCTCTATATTTGTTGATCTTCACAAAGCATATCAAACAGTTGCTATTTTTTTTTTTTAAATCTCACTTTAAAAATCTCTTGTTTCCTTAAACTGAAGGATAATTGTGGATCTCAGTTTTCTATGAGCGGAATCACCATAAGCCATCCTTCTAATTTATGCCATTTCGAAATTATGTAGTTTCACACACAGTATTTGGCAAATTTTTCTAAGTCATCTTTAGACTGTTAGCAGACTAAGGCATTTTTGAAATTTTTTACCAATTGTCACCATCTAAAACTACACCCTACAGTTGAGTTTTCCCATATGTATTTTCACTGTTTGCCTAATCTGTTTTGAGATCAGTTTTGCGTGAATCGAGTACCCTAGGGGGAAGAATCTGAGTGGTTCTCTCCAGAAGCTTCTGCTGCAGATTTCATTGATGATTAAGATATTTCTAGCCTGTCCTTAACTCCCCTTTTTCATCCTAATTACACTAGAGATTGAAGATTGTGTAGTAATATCCAGATATACCAGTATTGACTCAAACAGTGAAATAATCCATAATCAGATTTCCTGCAGTGATGGTAATTTCTCTCTGAAAAGCCGGAAGGTAGCTCTGCCTTTGCAAGAGAGAGGACAGTGCTGTTAAGATGGGAAAAAAGAGTAGAGGGATTACCAAACCAAGTGTTCTTTGGTAATTATGGAATTGATAATTTTTAAAATTAAAATTAAACTCTGGCTGCTGTAAATTAGCAGTCAGTCTGCTTACCTCATACAACCTCCTTCCATTTTCCAACAGAGCTGCCTACCCTTCAATTTTTGTAAGCTGGGCTCTGAAAATTTACCTGTCCTCCACTGAACTTAGATGTCGTGTGAAATGAGAAGCCTCTACCTTTTGGAGACAGTGTTATTTGGTTTCAGGGTTCTCTCTGAAACCTGGAAGAAAGGTATTAAGCTACAAGGGCAAGGAATTTTCAGCAGTGTGAACGAGATCACCTGAAGTAAGATCTTATGCATAAAACTTGTGTGAGCATGAAAATGTTAAGGGCTGTGGTTATTTACAGCTCAGTACAGACAAAAGTGCTAAGGTACGTATAGTTCTACAGTAAAAGTGTCCTTTTGCTGATACAGCTTGTTTCACTCGAGGTATTAGTATAAGCCATAAACTAGCAAAATCACTTTTCTTTGCTGATACAAACTGTATTTGCAATAGGCACGTATATCAAACTCTTCAAGGGTGATTGTGTTGGCAGAATGTCTACTGAAGTGGTCTCAAGGAGTAGCAAAGTTAAGAAACATGCCCCTGGCAGAATCTTTTACACTACTGTTATCTCATACTGCGTATTCAAATACAGATTGTTCCTTAAGTTAGTCAGTGTAGGGAGTCTGAAAATGTACTGATAGTTTGTGGTTAGCTGAGGCGCGTGTTCTAGCACATTTATTTTCAAACATGCTCCAATGGGTATGTTTCAGTAAATCCCTAGAAACTGTTCTTCTCCCCATAGAATCATTTTTCTTTTAGTTTTGGCATCCATGGATGCCAGTAAACAAACATAGTCTACAAATTATGTAGGGAAAAAAGGGTGGCATTTAAAGATTGTTGAGCAATTGAGCTGCAGAGAGATGTCGTACATCGATGAGATTCTCCTTGGTGTTATGGAACTGCATAAATGAATCTTTACTCTTCAAGAGTCATTTTTGGGATCGGTTTGATTCAAACCTATATCTAATTTGGAGGTTTCAGTTCAGAAGGACTTAATCCCACCCTGTATTTTATTTTTATATTTGATTTTCTGATTCAGACAGCTATCAAAGAAATGATGAACCTAATTTAATTGGTTCTCACCTTTTATATTCTTCACTGAATTCTGGTTGCCCCAAACCATTGACCGAGAGGCATATAAAGCCCTTTTGCTATTTCAGCAACCTCAGCTTTGTTTGATTTTTGCATGATAATTTCCTGGAGAAGTGGTTTAGCCTGATTTCTCTATAAAAATATTCCACTCTTGCTGAGTAAAAACTATTTCTCTTACATTTCCAAGGGTGCTTGGTGTTTTTTGCTCTTCCATGCAGCGACCTACCCTTTAGAAAGAAACTAGGACTTGCCCGAGCTACAAATAGTTGCAACTTGAGCAACTTTTGTCTAAACCACATCTGTGAGCCTTTTGTAAATGAATTAAAATACAGTTATGCTTTTTATGCCAAAATTTATGTGGTCCATTTTTCCAGCTAAATAGTCTCTAACTGTATTTGGAAGATCTGTTCAAAGATAAATGTTGCTGCTGGTCATCTTCTTCCAGTGTTACTTTTCCTCTCAGGAAATCTGATTGTTCTTTTTCCTGCTTATCTTTTAAATTTTGACAGATAGCCAGTATTTGGGTGAATTGGCAATCATGTTGGACAACTTTTCTCTTTGTGCTGGCAGTTTAAGCATAATAGATATTTCTAGCACTTGGTAGTCTCATGTCTGAACCATCATGTTTAGCCTTTTTAAATACCTTGTTAATCCACCAGTGATGTTCTATTGATGTTACAGTTCAGTGAATCTAAAATGAGGAAATAAAATGAGACATTTGTAGTAGACCAACCCATTGCTCAGGGCAGGGCTAGAATTCATCCTAGCATGGAGACAGTTTGCCAAGCAGCTTACTTTCCTACCTGAGGAAGCCTGTGCTGAACTCAGAACTGGATTATTTGTCAGCTCTCATTCCCACACTGTGTGTTTGCTGGCAGGAGCTATGGCTTCTGCCAAGTTACTTTGGTAGATTTGCTGCAGGTACATTTCTCTGTTGAAATGGAATTTTATTCTCATCTGCTTTCTAGTTACTTGAAATAAGAATTTAGTATAAAAACAAATAATTTGTGTTTTGTTTCTTAAGTAATAAGAGAATTTAGCTGTTGACATAAATCGAGTTATTTTGTTTCTCTTAATGACTAAGAAAATGTCTCTGTGTCCTTGAAATAGAAGTGTAAGAATGTAAGTTCAGGCAAAACCATAAGGCTGCAGTCCTACAGAAAGCCCAGGGCAAATGAAACCCACTCCGGCCTGGGACTTCCCACATGCGTGTTTTGACACTGCTGGACCCAAGTCAGCCAGTGCCATAAGTCCTGGTCCCCACACAGTTTCACTGAAATTACTCTCTTTCTCCCCAAGAAGTTGCTGGGTTTTTTTTCTCTCTGCAGGGGAATTGGGTATGCCAGTATGAGAGAAAGAAATCACACAGTCTGTTCGTGCTATGTAACTTGAGGTGCTATTAGTAATCCAATTCCAAAATAAAGGCAGCTGAATGAACAGCTATATGACCAAACCCATAGGCAGGATAGCTGACATCCATGAACACAGGAATAACAAAATGCCAGTACACAGAGCACTGTGAGCCTGCTTGCACTCAGTAGTGTTAGAGAGGAAGAGCTCCCCAAGCTACAGAAGTTACTAGGTACAGGGAAGGGGAAGCTTGAGTGTCTAATAGCAATATACAACTTCAGATACACTTTTTGCTTTACAGGCTTCCACTTGACAACAGTGTATATGTCTTAGTGGGAAAAGCTGAGCTGACAAAACCTTTGTAGAACTGAAACATGATGTAAAATAAAAACGTTTGCCTTGGATTTCAAAACAAATCCTTTTTTCTTCCCAGACTTCCCTTGTGCTGGGGGGAGGCTGGCCAGCCCCTTGTTGGGTCTGTGTGCAGGCTGGGTGAGCATGTTTAGCAACTGTGCTCCTGCCTGCTGTACCCATGGGGCGCACGTGCTATCGCAGGATCTCCAGCACCAAGCGTTCCTTGTCTTTAAATAAATGGGTACGTAGTAGTTAGGGCAGACATGAAGAGCAAAATGCTATAATCATGGGAATGATTCTGAAGAAGAATCAAATGATTCATCTGAACACCAGTGGCACTAGCCAGTTTGTGATAGAATTGGATTAGTACACACTGTGCGGATTCCTTCCTTGTCCCTTTTAGTGGAATGGGATCTTTAATCAAATTATGATCGTAGTTTCTGTTTTCTTATGATTTGTTAGTGTTTGTAATTCCATTGTTTTTGATCTTAGAGGCTTGAATATTGCATACTGACGTGCTTCAAGAGTGATGCAGATAGGCTCTGTAGGCAGTCTAGGCAGTCTCCTCAGCAGAGAGGCAAATATAACTGTTTTTATTTTCTTTAATTTAATTTCACCAGTTCAGACTCATTGAGGTAAACACTTTCTTCAAATGCCTTAGAAAACAATGGTATTAAAAGCATCAGATGTAAACATGAAGGAATTTGCATGAAATTACAGTGAAATGGCAGCTGGAAATGTAATTGTGTCGACAACTACACTGTAGCAGTATGTCCGAAAGCAGTCACAAGATTTGTTGTTGAGTTGCACAGATTTTGTTACCAAAGCTATTGGAAGTGTGTCAGGGTGCTGGCATCCCCTCTGAGCACTCAACAGTGGGACTGGGTTTTGCATTTGGAGATGAACACTCTGATTTCTTAGTTCTAAAATCCAGAAATTTGTTTATTCTTTACAGAATTGCTGCTCACAAAACAGTGTCTATTATTATGAACCTGATCTTTTTCTTCTTTTTCTTTATTAGCTAGTTTTACTGTGTCTAGCTATAAAATAAACACAGCTCTAAAAGGTGAATGGGATTTTATTCTCATAATTTGGTATCTGCATTCAATTGCCTTTATTTCTTCCCCAACCCTTGATGTTAATGAACATTGGTTCACAATAGTTTCCTATTCTTGTAACGTGTTTTAGAACAGACAGTCTTAAGATTAAGAAGAATAAATGAGGAACTTTAAAAAGACCTTTCTGTAGTTGCTTATCAGAGTTTAATTCCCACCTTGATAACAAATCAAAGGTAAGCCCAGTTCTAGGCTACATTTTCTGTGACTGGTTTTAACTTGATGTGTTGCTGCTCGTATTTGCACTTCATCTTAAGGAATTAGTAGGAAACAGCATATAATAAATAAGGCATCAGAAGGCAATTTAGCGTACATCTTAGTATCTGTTGCTGGGAAAGCAGAAAAACAGTTCCGCTGATCTAATTCAATGCAATTTTAAAAGAGCAATACTACACAAGGTCACTGTGAGAAGATAGAGAAATCCCAGATGAGCTGAGAAAACTGTTGAGTGAATTTTCTACCTGCTTCTCTCTTTAATAACCTGCTGGGCTTTCTAGGATGTAGCGCGAGGATAAAACCTGCCCCTTGGCATGGCCTGCTCAATAAGCTGCACTGCTTAAATGACCCAGTCATGTCCTTGTTCCCACTGCAGGAAGCATGTGGATGTGAAGCTAGGCTGGGAGCTGAATCCTTGAGTCGTCCAAGTGATGGAGAGAGTGTCAGCATCCTTGGCCCTAGGAAAGTAGTTGGAATCCCACCTCGCAGACAGAATCCCATTCTTCCTGTTATTGCTACAGGTTTCGCCTTTCTCCTGGGTGCACTCCAGACTTTACTGGAGTTGCTCACTTTTCTGTCCTTCCAATTAGTGAAAGAAAAGCCACTGAATAAATTCTTTCTTCAATTCATGTGCAGTTTAGTTCTAGTATGATAGCTAATGACTCTTGATGTGCATTTTGTAATTTAGCTTATAGGTTTAAAATATTGCCTCAGATGTGAAACTGAGCAAAGTGTACTGTCAGTGAGACCTGCATGTACCTCTTCTCATTTGGACATATAATCTCTATGTGTCATCATGTTTCCTTTTTCATATTCTATTAATTTTTTATAAGCTTCATCAGTACTGTAAAACACAAGCTGTTTTCATGTAGATGGTTTTTATGGTGGCTAAACATTGGAGAAAGGAAAACAAATAATTGTCCCAACATACACATTGCCTGGAATGAACAGATTGATTTAAAATGCACTGCTCCAGTTCATCATATAGGCAGCAGTCTCGTATGAATCACTTCTTGTTTTCTGGCCTTCGATTTGCTAATCCTGAGTTTTCAGGCTTTTGAGCTAAGTTTGTTGCCTTTTTAATTAACACAAGAATTATATATGTGTTACTTTCATTGCAGAGGTAAATGTTTTATATTATAGAATAATTAGGTAAGAGTAATTGTTGGTTTTTTTTTTTTAGTGTCTTACATTGCAGAAAATAACTGCTTTTTCTTCCACTTTCAATCTTTTGATGTCACTACAACAAATGTGTACAGCTATTGCTATGCTTCTAATAACAAGGACTGTCATTTAATGTCTATTTATGTCATTTATCTTTTTCAATGTCAGTGACCGTGTATACGTAGAAATACTGAATTTTATTTTGAATCCCACCCTGTTTTGGTTTGGTTTTTACTTTGTAATGGGGATGTCTACAGAGTTGCCTGTTGAACTGTGTAAAAGAGAAAACTAGGAAAAGTGAAAAAGCATTTATTCTTTTCTGCATATAGTAATGGTTTCTGTTTTACCTTTTTTCTATTTTTCACCTTTTCTATCAAGCGTATCTTTTCCATGAAGCTTCATGTTTCTATAGCCCTTTTTAATGCATCTCTCAATAATAAGGGCTTCCTCTGTTGACTCATTCATACATCTTTGGTTTTTTCAGTCATTTTTTCTGATCTCTAAAACTTTTGACTATTTGCTTAGCGTTTTAGGGCAGAGTAACCAAAGCCATCTACTGTGTTCCACTGAACAGTGAGTCCTCGTCTTACTCAGCAATAACTGAAGTACTATTGCCATTTCCTCTCTGGTGTTGTCTTTCTAACCACACATTGATTACTTCATTCAGCTTTTTACAGTTCCATGCCCTTCTCATGGAAGTGTATACAGACTTAGAACCCAGTCACACTTTGAACTGGTACAATGGTCACATTCATTAAAAAATAAAAGAAAACAAACAAACAAAATATCTTGTATGGCATCTAGTTGTCTATGCATCCTTGTTCTCTTCCCCATCTTGTCTTTTTGTGACACAGAAATGTGTCACTTGCAAGTTTTGTCACTTTACTTTGAAGCTTGTTTCCAGATACCGGATGACTGTATTGAATACCATTATGTTTTGTCATGGCTTTGACCCTCTCGCACTGCAATTGATTGTCATATTGAGAGCTTCTTGTTTTTTTTCTAGGAAGCAGGTCAGTGCCAATGACAAGGCACGTTGCTGCAGTTCCAAGCCTGCTTGCTTCCTCAGTCGTCCTGTGCAAGGGCTGTGTGGGCACAGCTCCTGGAAGGAGTGGCTGCAGAATAGGGATGATGCTGCAAGCGTTATCACTGCTGACATCTTCCAGGAGCTGCACTGGTTGACTTTTGCTGTGTAGTATTCAGCTAACTGTTTCAACGTATTAAACTGAGGTTAATTATTCTAAAGCCTTTTAAACTGGGACCCAGCATACTACAGGTATTTCACTTTTAAGGAAAGCGATTAGATTAACTGGTCAGTTAGATTCTGTGCAAATGAGGGGTAGTTCTTCTCATTGCTGTAGCTTGTTTTGTGGCCTGTGCAGGCTGCAGGTAATTTAAATCCTCTGTGCCTACATGCTAAATTGAACTGTAATAGTTCCCTTCCTGGAACTCTTGTACAGTGATGTAACTGGTCATATTAGCAGATATTAATTGGTGTGCCTCTCCTTGAACAAACTTCTTCATAAGACTCGGGTTTCTTGTTGGCAATCGAAGCCCTGAAGGCAGGGTTAAAGGCAGGGGCTGTGCTGACATTTGGAACCATGGGCTGGCTGCTGGTGCTGCTGTGTATACAAACATGGAACAGTGACTCAGATCCAGCAGACCAACAAGGTCGCTGCAGAGAGCAGAGAAAGGAGAGAGCAGTGTCTGCCTGCTGCTCACATCATGCTGCATAGATGGGGCTCTGTTCGTGGGGCCTGTGGGAGATGTTTTTTTCTTTTTATTTTCTTTTATTTATTTATTTATTTAATTCATCATTCTCTCCTGTAGTCATTTACACAAAGGATGCTTTTAAATGAGTAATGAGTGCTTTCCTGTTTGGCAGTTAGTTAAACTGAACTTTGTGTCACAGCTCTTTACGATTCACTCATACAAGACCTAAAATATTCAAGACTGGTAGGGGGGCAAAAAGCTCTGTCTGGCTCATGCTGTTTCTAGGAAAAGGGATTCTTGGGGGGGAAAAAAAAAACCTCTGCAAAGACCTACAAATTATGCAGTGTTCTTTCTGTCTATGAATAGTTCCTCTTGAGAGTGAATGAGGCTGTATTTTTGGATTTGCAGACAAAGCAACTTGTGTTACAACTGGCTTTTCTCCAAAGCATACTTTCAGTGCCTATTTTATTTTTTTATTTTTTTATTTTTTAGATAAAATTATTGACAGCCTGAACGTGGTGTGGGGACCGCTGTGGAAGACATGTCCAGTTGACCGTCTTCATAGTGGCCTTGCACGTCACCTTCCAGTGCCACAGGGCTCTCTGGAGCCCATCAAGCTGGACTGTCTTTGTTTTAGAGCAAAGTTTGTTTTCTGTCTTCTCATCGTCCCTCTGAGAACTGGCTCATGCTTGTACAGAAAGTCAGAAACTGAACTGAATTCAAATTTTGAATTGAATTTGAACTTCAGGCTGTTGTTCCTTACCTTTTGTTGTACCTTGTAAGTAATGCTATAAAATTGTATGGTTTCAGTCTGAGTTAAGATCCATTGCTGTAATATATATATGTTCAGCACCTTTGTGTATATGGCCCTCTGTGACTTCAGGACCTAGTGAGAGGTCACTTGGAAATGCAGCCATTTTCACTTCTGAAGCCAGCAAAGGTCTGCTATGGAGCACCAGCTTGCTTGGCTTCGCTTGCATGTCATTCTGGTACTTATTCCAGGTCTGAGTCCATGCCTTTGTGGTTTACCTTACCTGACAATGGAGTAAAGCAGTTTTATTGTGAAACTTTTGTTATTTTTTTAACTTTAAAAGTGCACATTCAATATCATTTTAGAAAATGCCAGTTTACTGCCTTTACGGAACATTTCTGGTATAATCTTTTCTTAAATACTATTTTGTTTTGACAACAAGGTCTTCTTATAGTGATTAGAAAAACTGTTTATCGGTTTTGTTATGGTTTTATAAGCTTTGCTTATCCTTTCTTGAGACATCTTCATTGCAAAGTCCAGTTTCCTGAGCTGTAAAATTTAAAAGGCGTCTTAAGAAGTTGTTAAATAATTTGCTGAAAGTGAAAACTGCCATCCAGCAAGTTGAGTTTTAAAAAAGTATGTTTTGTTTCAGGAAAGATACTCCTCTTTTGCTGCAGTTTAAGAAGTATGCCTTTGGTGGCAGGGTCTCTTTGGAGTCCCTGACCTTGTTCCCATTGCCAGTGGCTGGCTCTCAGCCTGATGTGCAGCTGGGAGAATCATAAAGGAAAAGGCCAGAGTGGGTGTGGGGTCTTCAGGGACTCCAGCTTTGCTGCCCAATGACTTTGGCCAGTGGGTTAGTGACTGCAGAGGGTGGGAGATGATTTTGGAACAGCTAGAAAGATAATTTTCAGTACTCACTCTTTGTGGATTTAAAGATGTTTTCAGAGTACTTTTTTACTGGTCTCAAATGGGTAGCTGGTGATGTTCATGCTCAGTTTTACATGTTTGTTAGATATGTAGGATTGCTAGGGCTTACCCTTACCATTGTGAGACTGTTCTGGTCCAAGTCCATTTGCTGGGTTTTAATGATTCCGGCTGAAGTACAACAAAGTGGACACCTGCATTTAAAAGAAGAAAAAAAAAAAAAAAACAGAAGGAAATAAAGAGGAAAGAAGGAATACACTCACATATTATGTTTTTTTCTGAGAACAGAATAGGCCATTCTGAATGGATTAAATGTCTGTTGACATAAGACAGAGTGTTACCAGTTGATGAGATGCTGGACTTTGAGTAGCAAAGCCATCAGCTTTTTGGTTTTTTAATTTTATTTCCTTTAATTTACTCAGAGTTGGATAAGTTGATATGTGGCTGAATAACTTTGGTTTTCAAGTACTTCCAAGGGGCGTCCTTGGCCAGCTGAATGTACTGGAGCTGCCCCAGCTCTGGGTACTCTACATCATGCCATGCCAGCTCCACAGCTTGCTGAGCTGGGCTGAGCTCAGTGGGCACAGCCAGGCAGACCCATAGGATCTGAACTGTCAAGTAATAAAAAAAGACTGACATTACCAGCTTTTGAGGTATTGGTGTGCTGTTGCACATGTTACTTCTTGTAGGAAGAAGTCCTCATAAATAACTTCAACACATGTAGCAACATTCTGTGCTGGTTAAAACTGGAACTGGGCAGATTGTGCCCTGAGTTTTGCAATGCCTCTCATCCTGGCACTGAAGACAGCTCTTCTGCAGCCTGGTGGAGGGTTGGGCTCTGGGAATCCCTTGTCTCCCATTGTCAAGGAGGTCCTCCCTTGTGGAATGGACAAGTGCTCTAAAACTTGGGGCCTGGGTTACATACAGTATGATGGGAGAGTTCATGAACACCCCCTAACTCCCTATTCCACTTTCTTCCACCTACTTGCCCCCATTTCTTTCCCCTTTTCTCAACTCTCCCCCCGAGCAGCTCTGCTTCTTGGACCTGACCCTAACAACCAAGGCCTAGTGCCTAGGCACCATCCTCTTGTCTACTGTGTTCCAGTCCCTTCACTTCTTTACTTTCTATGTGTTTTGCACACTGTTTTTAGAGAAATTTTTGCCCTATCCAGTAGTGTGTATTACCTTTTAAGCAAAGTAACAACAGCTAAATTTTTTGTCATAACTGATATCGTTGGTTTCTTCTAGCTCATTCTCCATCTACAGCTAATAGCCAAAACACTCTTTAATACACACTTCTAAATTGAAAACTAAACTCAGAATGGCCAGGTCCCCATGGTGCAACTTATGAGGCAGCACACAATAAGATAATATTTTTCAAGTTTATGTAGTAATTTAGAATGTCATGTGATTTCACAAGCTTTAGGCAATCTCACTAGTATTTCACTGGACTGGTGTTAGGTTGTTTTCTCTTTCTGATCGTCATTCCTTCCACCATTACAAATGCCAGTTACACGTGTGCTCTTTCATGGAAAATAAGGCATTTGCCATTACTAGTTATTAATATTTGGTTAATTTACTTCTCTACATCGAAAATCTCATTCTGCTAAACACTGTACAAACAAATTTGAAGAGGGAGCCACTGCTTCAACAAGTTAAGCAGCTTTAATACTTAAGTCCTTTCACCTTACTTAGCATACTGCATTTTTGCACTCCATTGCCTAGAATGTATAGAAAAAAAATGGAACATACAGGAGCATTGGCTTGAAACAGTGTAGTTTCTCACCTTTACTAAAAGAGGTCTTTCAGAAAGCCCTTAAAATTTGTAACCCAGAGGGTCTGGAACACATGCTGCGTGCGCACATCAGTATCAGTTACATGAGATTATAGTGTTCTTTGTTAATTGCTCTCTTGTTACTTGTCATTAGTACATCGGTTATGTTTCACATCCACTGTCTCTCCCTCACATTAGCCCACACCGATCCAGGCTCTGGGTTTTGCTGACTGTTTTTTTTTGTTTGTTTGTTTTGTTTTGTTTTGTTTAAATTAGTGTCTCTCTGCAGAAATCTGTTAGTCAGGAAGCTATCTGACAGAAGATTTTGATGGGTTTCATCATGATACCTACAGTAACATTTGCTATAGATGTGTAATCATTTTTTCTGTCTTTCATTATGAAGTCTTTGTATCTTTTTAACATATTCCTTTCATCTCACAGAGCTGTTAATGTTGGCTTACCTATGTTGTGTTCTGCTGTCCTTAGTAATTCCTAGATTTTCCCAAGATTAAAAACATTTCTGCTTTCTAAATCTTCCTTCAAGATATTATTTCCTCTTAGTTTATTCCACTCTGTAATAGCAGGAGCTTATGCTGTACTCTATAGGAACTTTAAGATACTACCCCTTATAAATACTTGAGTGAACTAGACTGCTTCGCTGAAAACTTTGGTTGTATGAGTCCTAGTCTTCAGTTGTGGTCCTATTCCCTCTTGGTGATGCTCTGGCTGACATTGGTGGACCGGTACCTGAGCTCACTGTCACCCTGGCTCTCAGAATCTGACAGGCAGAGCATGTTCCAAGCATGTGCTCAGGAGTCCACTTAAAAAGGATACATTTCAGCCTTTACCACATAATTATGATTTGTTCTCTAGTGTTCGGGGATGCATTTGCTTGTGCAGAAATTTGCACAGAGGTCTTAGAATCCCCAGTTCATTTTCCGTGACATGAATCTGTCTTTTTTTTCAGCTCCCTGCAAAACTCCTCCTGTCAGGTTAGCGTAGTCTGGTGGTCTGCATTCAGGTTATGAAAAGAGCCTCTGAGATCTAATCTCACATCCGATGTTGAGTGCACTGATCCTTTTCTCTTCAGGACGCTGTGGATGATTGTGAATATATGGCCTTAATGATTGACATTATCCTCTGATACACTCCTTCTCTTTGTTCAATACTGTTCTATAGATAGAAAAATCCTGTTCGGTGTTCATAACCAAACCTGTACTCTCCTTCATGGTCTTTTTGTCAACAGTTGTCCAAAAGCTACTTTGCAGAGAGAGAATAATTCTGACAGCAGCAGTGTATCAGAATGGATAGAAATGTTGATGTCGACCTACCAGTCAGTGGCCTCAGGCTCCCTACCCTAGCAGCACCTGGATATGATCTCACCACATCTTCAGACGATAAGCGGTCTCTGTGGCTTTCTGACCTGAGTGTTTTCCCAAAAGGATTATTTCACTACCTTAGTTTCCCTCTTGGTAAAACTAGGATGATATTCTTCTCTTCATAGGATTAGGTGAGGATTAGCTAGTGTTTACCAGCAGCTTGCAGATAAAAGCACTACTTTGTTTACATGTATATCTGCGTGGGCTTGATGCATGGCTTTGCTCTGAAAAATGCCTGCTTTAGGATACTGTGACAAAATCAGCACATCCTGCAGTTGGAAATGTTTTGCACTATTCTTTTTCTGTTTTTTTTTTTTTTGATTGCTTGTTTTGTTTTGTTTTTAATCTTTTTTACATTTATGTATCAGTGTAATACATAGCATTTGCGTGGTCATGCTAGAAATTCCAAGAACATTTCTGGCTCAAGAACTACGAGAACTGTATAAAGAAGAAAACATAATGCCATCCTTCAAAAGTTACCTTGCTAGACAGACATAGTACTTACTGTCTGCTGTTACCTTTCCATACCAAATGTCTCTGGTTTACAAATTAAAGGATCAGGAACCAGGGATTCACCGTTCTTTTTCTGCTGCTTGCATCAGTTCTGAAAATAAAGGCTTTGCGGCAGCTGGAATCAGCTAACAGGATTGTTGAAAATACATCTTGTTCTTCCATGGTGATATTGGCTCTGTGGGGCTTTCTTAGTAACATGAGCAGATATGACTCAAAAGACAGAGGGAGAACAACTATGTTGTGTAGGAAGTTAAAAAATATTTTTTACCTTTTTTTTTGGCCAACATCTCAGCCAAGCTGCACTGCCTGTATTTTAATTTTTTTTAAACCCTTCTTGACAGCTTTTGGAACTTGGGTTGGTGTCCTGAAGTGATCTTAGGCAATCAGCTTGAAATCCAAGAGAGATCAAAACAGATGTTTTCAACAGCCAGTTCCTTCTTTCAGAGGGGCTGTGCTACTGAAGGGCTAAGCATGTGTGTAGAATGCAAACAGGAGCACGTCCACAGAGGAGCTTGTACCCCATGGACAATAAAAAGGGGCACAAAACAAAACATACATTTGAAATGATGTAACATCATTTTTGTAGCACTAATCTGTAAACCTTTGACAAGATTAGATGGGATATTGCCTGCATTTATTATTTGAATTTGTTCAAATTTAGCTTTTTTTTTTTTTTTCCTTGCTTTCTTCCATGGGAACATATACATATGGGCTCTAAGCTGGAGGAAAATGTTCTTTACAGAGTACGAAATACAGCACTTAAAATGTGCAGGTGAAAAACCACACCTTCTTGAAACTGTGATGATTACCCATTCTTCCTTCTCATTACAGTTCTGGGCAGTGCCCTCTGATTTGCTCCTTGGTGCCTTTGTCCTTGTTCCCTGTTTCTGTTGCTCTTGAGGGTTCCCTTCGTCTCATTCTCCACCCTCATGTTTTCAAAATTACTTAAGTTTATTCCCCTTAGAGAAATTTCCTAATCCTTGGCTGCAAACTCTTTCTTTCTTTCAAGCCCTTCAAGTAACCAGCTCCTTCCAGAAAACATTCCTGCGCTGACTTTGCTGAGAAATTTTTATCCATGCCATCTTGTTTGAACTTTTATTGCATTTCTTTCAAGCTCAAGGAAGACATGCGTTGTTCTGTGCTTGCAAAAGGTTCTGTAGTTCCCAGGCAATGAATAGTCAGGCCCAGTGTGCAGGCAGCCACGGCTGCATCCACCTTTTAGAACCCTTATCTTTTGTTCTTGTTTCTGTTGTTTTGGACCCACTGGTTTAGTCACTTTCCTTTAATAATGTATTAGAACACATCCCAAAAGTTAAAAGTGATCATCTAATCTATCAGCTAATTAATAATCTAATCTGTCAGCAAATTAAAACATAATTGTGAGTGAATAAAGGAAAAATTATCATAGAATTCCAGAATTAAGGTTTGAGAAGACCACCTAAATTATTTAGACCAATGCCAGCGCATCACTCACCACTGTGTCCACTAACTTTGTCCCTCAGTGCCACATATTATGTTTTCTTTTATAAACTTAAAGTAGCGTGGTTTAGTGAAAGGATCAGACTGAAAGTCTGTGAATTAAAGGCATTTGGTCTTCTTGCTGCAAAAATTGTTCACAGGGTTTCCCATTGTCAGAAACATCTAAGATAATTTTTAGGAGACAGGTTATCTGGTGAAGAAATTTTTAATCTGTGATTGCAGTGGCAGGCATCCAGCCAACAGGAGCACATGGGAACACCATTACAGCTCTTATACTTTTTCCCACAAACTTACCCCCTGCCCTGTTTTCACACTGGCTGGGTATTCCAGGTTCACAATCTTACCAGATTTACGTTTGTTAATTACATTCTGAACTTGTTGATTCATATTCTACCTTGTGCCAGCAAAGGTTTACATCTGTAAATTACATTCTGATTCTTACTCTATCTTGCTGCCAGCCAGTCATCACCCTCTTGTTTTCAAGATGTCTCAGAACTCTTCTTGTTGTATTTACACGGTGGTTCTGTCCAAGGCCTCTTTCCTTCTGTCCAAGGGACATTTCTTCTGTCAAACCAAGAGCACAGAGGGGTGTCAGGTCCTCCTGATGCCTCTTCAGACAGGCACGTTCCAATTTGCTCTCACTTCCTTGGGCATGTCATGTGACAAAATATTGCATATATATTCTGGCTACAAATGCATATACTGGCTAAACAGAAATTGTTACTAGATATACCTGTATATTACTAATCAGTTTACAATCTTTATTTCTAATTTCTGTGATGCTAGAGGGCCACAGAGACCATGAACTAAATTCTTATCTTATTCCTCTGCAGAAACAGCATTCTATTCCCACGTGATCAACTTCAGCAGGAGCAGGAGTTGATCCAAAACAGCTCTCACCAAGAGCAGACAGTTTTATTTACCATCAGCAGGAACAGAATCTTGCTGTGTGCTCTCTGGTAGTATTTGGCGTTCTAATGTCTGGTATGATTCCTTGGATCCAGGTGTTCTGGGAACATGAAGCAGACGTGGTTGCTATTTAGATAGGATGTTTGTTCAGTGCTGGTGCAAACTGCTGCTTTTCTACAGGCTGTGAAACAGAAACATTGTCCTTGTGAGAAGCTCTGCAGAATTAGCAGTCTGACAGCTGGGGAATCCTGTTCCTCCCTTGCTGTGCCCCTCTCCCCTCCCCTCCTTGCTCGGCTTGCTTCTGCTTTCAAAGATGAAAATCTTACCCCGATAATGTCTTGTGGGTATTTCCATCTTAGATAAACAACATTTTTTGTAGTCTCTGTTGATCGTGTCAAGTTGTATTCTAGTGATTTTTTTTTTCCAGAAAAAAAAAAAAAACAAGGCAAGAAGTCACATACAATTTGTCCAGAATGCTTTCCGATTTGTGTTACTAGTGCTGTGTTCAGTTTTTTAAGCGTTCAAATTATATTAAAAAAAATATATAACAAAAAAATCATTTGCCCTGTTCTACTGCTGCAGACAGCTTTGCATCAGGAAACTGTCCCTAAAACCTGGCTCCTTGTGTCGTTAGCACTGTATGTCCTCCTCCCAAGGTGTTGGGAGCTGGGTGGCAGGGAGTGGGGCTGCGCTCAGCGGTGCGTGATATGGTTTCGCACAATGCCCTGCTAATGCCCTCGTCAGCAGCTTCAGAGGGAAGAGCTGCATTGGAAAATACAATAGCAGTCCTCTGCAAGCCATAGGGAGTGCGTGGACCAGAGCTAAATTTGGAAAGCTAAAGCTTATTTCATGCAAGATTATTAGAATTATTTGGGTTTCCAAGCGAGTGCTCACACACACGTATATATTGAGGGCCAGCCTTTCCACGTGACTCTGCTGGATCTGAGCGCAGTTGTTATTTATAGACAACAGGAGCAGTGATGGCATTATCTTATAGCACTTTGGTCCTGATATTACAGCAGTTCTGCGTGGGGAGAAGGGGACAGGTGCCCTCCATGGGAATTTAGATGGTCTGTTCACCCATAAATGTCTCTGTGATGAGATGCTTGCAAATAACCCTTTCCCTCTTCCTCATTTTTTTTGAATTTTCAAACAGAGAAAAGAAAGGTGCTGAAATATCAGTGTTGTTGTGATTTGCACTGCCTTCTTTCCTGAGTGCATGGAGGAAGCAATTAGCTGTGTTCATGTTTTCATCTGTTCCATAGATAACCTGTTTGTACTCGTGTAAAAACATAAACATTCCCCTGAAGACAAAGAAATAGCAGTTTCTAATCTAACGCTAATGTTCATATGAAGGTTCTAAACAAATGCAGCCTCCTGTTCCAAGCCACTGTGACTGCAGTACTGCCAGCAGGTCTGGGGCATACAGGAGCACAGCAAAGCCACGGCCCCGAGCAGCATGGGTGCAGAACAGCCACCTGCCTGCCCCTCCCTCTGCATGGAGCCCAAGTGCTGCAGGGCTGAGCCAGCTGAAAAAAAAAAAAAAACAAAAAAAAAAAAAACAGCACAAAGCCCAGCAAGGACTGTATGCAAAAAATAAATGAAAAATAAAAAAGCCCACTGATCTCCCTGCTTGGGTTTACAGGGTGGTCATGCAGACAGGTGCTCCAGCATAGCTGGGTGTGTGTGAAGATGGCAGGGCATGGCACATGGCGAGGATGGGTACCTGCAGTCAGAACTGTTGCTGCTGAGCACTTTGCGTCTTGAAAATACAATCAAAATAATCTGAAGATCAAGGCCTTATTTAGGCCTTGAGTCCAATTTTTTTTTTATTTTATGCCAACTTTAGTTCTCTTTGTGGCTCTAATTGTAATGGAACATCCATGAGTTTTCCTTTATTGGTAATAAAATAAATGTGGTCCATGTTGTATCTTACAGGATGCCTTAATGAGAGCTTCCATGGCTCAGAGGCTGCTCCTTTAATACAACTGTATTTGAGTTGAAAAACGAAAATAATGAATTTAGCAGGTGATTGTAATGTATTTTAGATTGTACCGTTGTTGCAGTGTCAGTGATAATCCAAGACTAAGTAATGCAAGATATGTAGAGAGAGGCAGTATCTACTGTTTGACCAACTAACACAGCCAGAAGCAACAGACTTTGAGAGTGCATAACTCTTCTTGTGCTCCAGATAGTTACTAGGTTCCAAGTGCTGTTTGGAACAGTTTAACTTTGGTGTGTTAATTAAATGTTAATTCATTAGGCAGTTCTCAAAGAAAGGCGCTGCGTACCAGAGGAGAAGAGCAGGTTGCTAGCCAAGGGGAAGTGACAGGCTTAACAGGGTTGGTTGGACCCAGAGAGAAAAATAGAAGTGATAATGCTTTTACAAAACCAAAACATTAGTTAGGGAATGAGGTAGGAAACGTTGCCTGTTTGAATCTGCAGTACTTGCACACATTGCTTTGGTCTGTGCTGTTAGAACAGAAATAATTAAGTTGGAAAATCGTGTTGGCTCAGTTTTCTTTTTGTTAACATCCTTAACTGTTTCCATGTTCAGCTCAGACAGATCTCCCTATAAGTAGTTGCAATTTTTTTCCCTTTTTTTTTTCAAATGAAAACAAGAGGATATGCCCAGAGTTCTTTCAGTTAATTTCTGCTTTAAATACAGAAATTCAGATAATGTGAAAAATGGTCCTGCCACCCCCAACTTTCAAAACTAACTTTTTTTTTTTTTACTTTAACACTTAAAGAGAGGTTGGCAAAGACTGTATTAAGCTAATAAAACAAAACCAAAAAGTTCTGAGGACACCTGATAAAACATTACTTTCTCATAAAAAATAAGTAAAATGGTGTAAAATAAAAGTTAGGAGCGAAACTGCAAAACCAAGAAGCAAAAGTTCCTAAAATAGCATTTGGTCCTTCTCAGAAGTTCTGGCTGCGCAATGTTAACTTTGGAAACATGTTTCTGCTATAAATTTTGGCTGTGTGGTTTTTGTGTTGTTTTGTTTTTTGTTTTTTTTTTTTCCCTCCTTGAAAGCCTCTCCAGATGTTCTGCAGTTGTTGCCTGCAAATGTTCCATGGCAGGCCTTGAGAATGCAGACACAGAGCGGGAGCCCCTTGATGTGGTGGTGGTGGTGGTTTTTTCTTCCTGCAAGGGGAAGGTATGTGATCCACTCTGCTCTGGGCCTCATTCAGCTGCAGACACTGTGACCTTCAGCATAGCACCTGTACTCGGAGTGAAACAGCTTCTCCAAAACTTAGCTAGCAAGCCATGGATCTGGACAGCCACTTCAGCAGCCTCTGTGGGAGCTTCCCACTCCGTAACTGCAACATTAAGTATTTTTTAATTTTCTTGCATTTTGGAGTAGCTATACATACAAGGCAGATATAAAGACTTTCCAGATGCAAGCTCTTTGAAATTCCTGTGCTCGCAATCACAGACTCACGGGACTATAGAAGTCTTAAAAATTCGTCAGTGCCATTCTCTGTTGGCTAAAGAACTCCCAATGCCATTCTCACCGTTTGTTTTTCTGACCTGTTCTCAGCATCTCCAGTCATGGAGGTTCCTCAGCTTACCCTTTCCTCACAAGGAGAGTGGTCCTGGTACCTAACCAGTGTCTTTGTTATCTCTTCAGAGTTTATTATTTTTTTACTTTTATGCTGCTGATATGGATATTGGGTTATTACTCTTGAAAATGCAATACTGCTCTCAATCTTCCCTCTTCTTAAATAGCTAAATAAATAAACCCACTCCATGCAGTCTTTCTTCGTGGTTAATTTAATAGCTTTTTTCTACTGATTCTCTGCCCACTCAGAGGGTGTATAATGTTGTTGAGGAGGGACTGGGCACTTCTTGAACTGTGCATTTGCTCATGCAGCCAAGTGCCTTCAGCTTCTCCTGGGAGAGCTCTTTCCTGCAGAGGCTTCTCTCACTCTGTTGTGAAGGTACGCAGTGCCATGCTTTGTACTCGTCTCTATTGAACGTTGTTTCAGACTATTTCTCCAACTTGCCAAGGTCATTTTAACATTAAACTTCTGCAGTAAACTAATGTTTCTTTGCAGCTTGTGCCATCTGTAAGTTAACCCAGAACATGTTCTTTCCCTTTATCCATGGATCTTTTTTTTCATCATGGATATCTGTAAATGAAGCACTCTAATTCTAGACCCTGAACAGACTCCTGCAGAAACATATTATGCCCATGTTTATTACTGCCATTGGCTTAATACTTCTGTAAGCTTAAGTTTCCAGCTATTTTCTGTTGTGTTCAGCTAGACTTTATTTCCTCTGTTCACAAGAAAGTCATGTAGAGCAGCACTGAAGCTTCAGTAACATCAAATTTCACTCTGCACTCAAGATCCTTTGTTTGCTAGTGAAAAGAAGGTACAGAAGTGTGATGCAATTTGTTTCTGACAAATCCATTTTGTTTTTTACTCATTTTTCACTTTTCATTGTTTTGAATCATTTTGGGTTTTTTTGTTCATTTTTTGGGGGTTTTTGTGTGTGTGTGTGTGTGGTTTTTTTCCTAGTAGCATACTGGATCTTTAATTCTGCAGTTCTTCCTTTTGCTTTTTTGAAGATGATCACTAGATTTTCTCTTTTCCACTCTTTTCGTCATTGTACTGTCTGTGCATGGATTTCCTGTGTTGAATCTCTGGTCAAATGCCTCTGGTATTTTTTGTAGCACTTCTTATTGTTAGGCCTGCTGTTTGTTAGCTCAGAAGTTCTTTACGGTCAAAAATGGTTTAAGGGGAAGTGAGCCCCTCACCTGTGGGTTACCTGTTTGAACCTACCCAAAGATGGGCTGCCATGAGTCATTTCCATTTTTCAGATGATTGTCTTATGTGTGAAATCTGTTGATGACTAAAACTGGCATTACACAATAAAAGCACACAGCAGTAATGAAAGACACTGTTGTTTGAAATCGAAGGCAGTGAAACTAACAATTGGATGAGTAAGGAAACGAACAGTCTAATGCTATTTGAGTGCATTTCTTTTGGAAAGCCAAATTCAGGAGCTCACGATTCACTTGCTGGTGGCCTTTCACTGGCTTTGTCTTCTCTTTATAATAGTTCATGTTTTCAGATGTAACAGCATGGGTACTGCTAAGCCTAAATGAGATGCTTATGTATTTTATCTGGATCCATGCAGTGTGTTTAGTGCTTGCCAAATTGAGCCATTGTGCTATGTTTTGTAATGTATTACTTCAAAGTTAATGTAGTGAATCTGGTAAGATGCTCTGCCAAGTTTTGGCAAGTATAGAAGGAAATTGGGAAATCCCAGTTCCACTGAAGTCATGGGATAAGGATAGTGCTATTCAAAACCGTGTCTCCAGCATGTCCTCTTCCAATTGGCAAGAGCTTTTGGGAAAGCCTGTATATGTATGTGTGTGTCTGTGTGTGTCTGAAGAGGTATTTATGAAGAGCTGAAAGTATGCCAAGGCAAACTGGACCCATATTCCAGGCAGGACTAGTACTTTGTGTCACTCTCCTGCAGCAGCCTTGAGAGCTCATGCTAGATAATGCTCAGGTTTTATTAGGGTTTTATTCAATAAAACCTCTGTTAGTTAACTCAATAGTGCATCTAGTTTAATTAAGCATTCCCCGCATTGTCTGTTTTGCTACAAACCTTCACGATGTTTGTTTTTTCATTCATAACAATACATAACAGTATTCTAGATTGATCCCACCAGGGCAAAGCTGGGTATTTCTGCAGGACGCGAATGTGGCTTTGGTAATGGAGGAAACATAGGGGATAAAGGATATGACTTTATATTGGTTGTGAAAGCCGGTATCGTGCACCGTTCTGCAACACTGAATGATTGCTCTTGACTCTGTTTAAGTTGGGCTTAGCAGGGCAGCTCGTGCCTCCCCACATGCGGTGCCTGCCTGCTCTGCAGGGGAATTCATTTCTACACGGTCCCCTGTGCCCTTTTATAGTATGTGTCCATTTGAAGGTGCTACCAAAAGCACAGCTTTCCTCACTGCTCTGCCAGTGCAGCA
This sequence comes from Oreortyx pictus, assembly GCA_036925125.1. Taxonomy (NCBI): domain Eukaryota; kingdom Metazoa; phylum Chordata; class Aves; order Galliformes; family Odontophoridae; genus Oreortyx; species Oreortyx pictus. Next base: position 12,916,753 of record JAUPFR010000008.1, on the reverse strand, counting down.
GTTCTGTGTTGGTGTTGTTCAGATCAAATCCAGTCCACTTACCACGACTGTTCCAGCTGATTCTGCCTGACAGAGAGCAGCAGGCACAGCCCCCAGCTGCTCCGGGAAGGAAGGCAGCAGGGCACAGCCCCCTGGGATGGGATGGGAGCAGCACAGGGAGCAAACACAGCACTGTGCCGCGGGCGGTGCTGGCAGCTAGACCTGCGGGAGGGTGGTTGCCCAGCTCCTGCTGCATGGCCACAGACAGGCTGAGCTGCCAGGCTGCTGAAAAATTGCCACTTCTGCTTTGTAATTGGGTTGTATGCATTCCTTTTGTGCTCTTGGCATTGGGGCGGATACAGAGCAGAAGGCTGTGTAATGACAGGGGTAGGGCTTGCCTGTCAGTGGGTCAGGACACGCAGGGGTACCTCGGCAGAGCTGAGAGGAGGGGAGGACACCCATGCTCTGAGTTGTTTTTAATCGCTAGTTACATCCTCTCTCCTTTGTGGCCTTGCTTTCCTGCCCCGGCTGACTCAGAGAGGTTAGTCAGCCATTGCCAGGTTCTTCTGACATGCCTGAGGAGGAGAGCTGCAGGAAAAGCAGCCCTGGCAGCAGCTGTGAATGAGCAGTTTCTCTCCTCTCTCTCCGTTTCCCAGCTCCTTACAAGTAAAAATGGCTTTTAGAACGAGAGGAAAACAGATAGTTTTCTCGTTCCCACAACTCTGGACAAAGATTCTGTCCTTTTAAGGCAAACAGTTATTTCTGTAATAAAGCGGCACTTTGAACATTAAGTAGTTAACGTATTTTGTTTTCCAAACACTGCGTATTCTGCATTATCCTGTGTGAAAAGAGTGACATTCTTAAATAACCAAGATGATAGTTATTTTCACTCCTTTCCTTATCTTTTTGTCGCTGTTTCTCTTCCCACTCCATGACATTATTTCGCAGGATGATTTATAAACACTGTATTCAGATTGCAGTTTATGCAGCAGAGGATATAAAGCCATCAGTAACTCTGTATTCCCTATGTATGGAATTCTTCATACAAAACATACAAATTTGGCCCTAAAAGCAATATGAAATTAAGGGATCGAATCTGGGGGAAAAGCAAACAAAACAAAACAAAAAAATCCCTGGACTTTCTTACAGATGTTGTAGAAATGTTTCAGCCAAACATATTTCATTCTGAGATGCAGCAGCAAGCCAGAGAGATGGTGCTGAATAGATCTCCAAATCAGACTCGTCCTTTTTTTCCCAATATTTTCATTGCAGCGAGTAAGAAATACGGGTCTGCCAGCCTGCCTATTGAACTATCTGCTGCAGCTTAACTGCAGCAAGAAAACGGTAATCCTATTGTGCTCCTCCAGCAGTCTCCCGGGAAGCAGAAGGCATTGAAATTACTGAGCTGTTGTCCTATCCCCTCCTCACCTGTCTTTGTAGCTGTAAATATAGTGTCTGCCTGTAAATAACAGTTTGCTGCATCTTTAAGCACGTTCCCTAACAAGAGGCGGTGATTTACTGAGGTGATAAGCTGTAACTAATACTAGGGTATCATAATAGGTAAATAGATTAACACCATGCTTCTCTGTATTTTGCTTTCTAGGGAGCCCACTGGCTCATTCGCTCCTAGATGCTTACTGCAGCACTTTGCGATGCGCTGAGTTAAATCAGTCGGCTACAGGATTGTAGCTATTGACGGTGGTGTGTATACAGCTAATGAAATGCATTAGGGAATCTATCGGGTAGCATTGATTGCTTAGCCTGTTTGCCTTTCCCTTTCTGTTCCCCTACCAAAAAAGGATTATAATGGACTATACCCAATATTCAATGGCAAGACTATAAACTACCCTTCAAGACACACCATCGTCATTCATCATGTAATTGTTGCCTTGTGAATGCAAGTACACTGGCAGCCTTTGTCACTGAAAAGTAAGGAACTGTGCAGGCAGCCTGGGTGTGAGGCATGGGTTCCCTTCCCTCCAAAGCAGGGGATACCGGCTGATGGGAGCACCCCATCGAGTGTCTGCTGGAGAGCTCTGCTTTGGCACCGAGTGACAGGTCTTCAGCTCCAAAGGGCTCTAGCAGGAGATGAACAATGTTGGGGGGTGTTGCCAGCCGAAATGTGCTGCACATCTTGTGATATTTGGCACGTTCCTAAGTACCTGGCTCTTAGAGGCAGGGGATTAAATAACGATTGCTTCCTTTCTCTTTGAAGCAAAGCTTAGCTCTGCGGTTGCAAAGAAATGCTTGAAATGTCACTCAAGTAGAAGGGAAAAAATTCTTCTGCCTTTCACCGCTCTCCGTCCCCAGGCTCTCAGAGCACACGACACAGTGTTACTCTGTGATTTTTCAGTGAAAGCACTTAGAAGTACAGGAGGCACCCAGAAGGCCACAGCATGGCTAGCTGTGGGATGTGGGGTATTGTCAGTGTGGTGGGGAGAGCTCAGCCTCCTCTGCATGGAGGCACTTGCACCTCCCCTCTCTGGAGACAGGCAAAAGAAGGGGCAGGCAGTGGGGAGCTGAATGCCTCAGAATGGTTTCTTACATTCTTTTTCTTGCTTCCTTCAGAAACCTCATTGGTTAGCTGAGATTGGAATCGCTCTCATTTTTAAATCTCTGTTTTTCTCCATTTCACAAGTGCAAAACCAGAGGCTGCTCGTTTCTGTGTTGGTTCCCTAACATAGTCATTCCTAGCAAATCGGTATTGATTTATTCCTATGAAAATGCATCAACGTTTGAACTAAAATGCAATCCCATTAAGAATGATACAGGTTTTCCAAATGGAGAAAAGTAGGTCAAATATTGCACCAATCAGCTTAGAGCATGTCCCTTTAAGCTAAATAAATGTGTGAATACACTTAAACTGTCAGCACGTCATTTGATTGCCATTATTATGCATCTTTTTGCCATGAGCTGGCAAAGCCCTCTGCGACTGCACGTTGGCTGAAAATGTCAGTTCTGGGGAATTAACCAGACTATGCTCTACATTTGTTTGCGTTCCGGGGAGCGAGGGGGTGCTCGCTTAAAGGATTTTTGTTTCCTCCTTGCAACAGTTGACTTCAACTTAGGCTGGGAGAGCTGGGTTATTATATGCAAGGGACATTGTAGCAATGCAGCACAGGAACACGATTTAAATCTGATCATTAAAGTGCCGCAGTGAGAGGCTGTGAGAGACGGTGTGGATGGTCCATCTGCAAAATCTGCGCTCCTGTTGCAAGAAGGAGGGGTGGAGGGGGGAGAAAAAGCAGCTGCTTGGCTGTGCTGTGAGAGGGAGAGACTGACTGTTGGCACCATCTGTAGCTGTTCTTTGTGCTTGCTGCTTTATCTGTTCATTATAGTATGATACTGAATTTCTCGTGCTTTGAGTGTAAATGAGTTGAGATGTGCCCAATACTGTCAGCATAAAAAGCAGTAACTAAGTACGCTAAAGATGAATAGTGTAATCTGTAAATTCATTTCGAGTTTGTTTCATCTGACTTGAATAGAGGAGGAAGCGATGTTCTCCAAAAGGCAGCTGTACCAGATGTGAGGTGCACACTCCCCCTGCACTCTGAGCACACAGCAGCTCGTGGCAGGACAGGGCAGGCAGCAGGCCCCTGTCTGCCTGGGGTAGTGTGGTGTTTGCAGACCTGGACAGGGTCTGCTTTCATTGCTGCACAAACACCAAGGTCGGGAGGAGAGTGATTATTGTACGTGGTACGTGAGTCGAGAGGTCCCTGGGGAGAAAGGTTAAACCTCTTCAGTAATGAGTGCTGTGATAGGGATGAGTGAATGTGTTACGTTTCATGCCCGCAGTCTCCTAGTTTCTGAAAACAGGAGTCCTCTCCAGATAACTTGTAGAATGTAACTGTCTGGCTTATCTTGAGGGCTTCTTTGTTCTTTGACAGTTCACATTTCACCTTTATAAATGTATGTGTTTGATATTAGTAACGATCATAACTCATTAAGATCTTCCCTTATCTCTACCTCACCAAAGCAACGCTATCTTGTTAGCATATTCCTTTTCCAGGGGTTACTCTGCTTTTCTCCTAAGCAGGTATGGCTTTTGTTTGCAGATTCATGTCCTCAGCCCCATTAGGTTGCTGCTTTTTATCTTATTTGTCAAGTGCCTATACGTGTACAGAAGGAGCAATGCTCTGCTCGCATCAAAGCCGCGAGTAAGATGGGCGATTTCCATTTGACACTGCAGTAATTGTGCTCAGCGTGGTGATGCTCAGCATCCCCTGTTGCTCTGACATGGCTGCACTGCTGCGCAGCAGCAGGGTGCTTGCCTGCAGTGCTCCAGTGGCCGTGGTGTGGGCAGCAGATGTGCCAAGGCTGCGGCCGCATCGCTGGGCAGCTGGAAAAGGGGAGCATGTTCGTAGCAATAGGGCAGGGATAAAAGGTGAGTGTAATGTGATCAGATGCTTGTTGACAGATTCCTTGGCTAATAGAGAAGCAGCTTAGGCTGACACTCGTTGCTGGAACATTTCACACTGCTCGGGGGAACGCTCTGGAGACTGCATGGGAGGCTAACCATTTCGGAGTGGCTGTATTCAGTTACATAAAGGAGCAGTGTCCCTTTCTTGTCAAAGCAGAGCTCTAAAATGCCTCCCTGAGCACTACTGCTGAACTTCCATTTGATAAATGCAAGGAATTTACCACATCGCCTTTGTCCAAATGTGTGCTTAATTCATGGGAATGGTCTGGCTTAAAATATTTTTCTTCTGTACCCATTAAGCTTGAGAAATTCCAATTGTTTTGCTGACTGAAAAATCGTATTTGTGGGTGTTCTTGGCAAAACAAGCTCTTTTTTCCCCCTGTAAATATGACTTCACAATTAGTCCCTTTGGAATTTGCTCTATTAAATGTTTGTTAACAGGACCACTGAGTATCTGCTGCAACAAAAAGGTGGTTGCCACTGGTGGTTTGCTGCTGCTTGGAGTTGTATTACTGGGCTAGAGGATGTCCATTAGAAAAAAATAAGAATTGAAACTAAAAGCTTCAATTTTGGAAAATTCTGCTCTTGTTCTTTTAAACTGCAAGACTAAAGGTACGCATGGAGCTCTCCTTCTTAAAACTGCTGTGGCAGTTTGCTCTTCAAGTAGCCTCCTGGTTCTTACCTACCAGCACAATCTGTTGATTTGTTCCATTCATACCACCTCAGGAAACCACTTAGTTTAAAAAAAATATACAAGCACAAAGCATGTTATTGTGATGAGGTTTTGCGTAGCCCATTATAAAGAATGAAAACCTCCAAGCACTTGCACTAGGGAATGCTTCAGCAGCTGCAGAACTGAGTGCAGTTCACCTGCACCTCATTGGTGGGGCCCTTCACCATGCCGTACCTTGGGGAAGCATTGCCCCATGGAGCCACTCCTGCTGCTGGCACTGTGGCAGCTCTGCGGTTCAGCCATTCTACTAGTTCTCTGCAGAGCCATGGCTCACTGCAGCCTGACCCAACTTACAGTCACTTTTTCAGGCTCTGTTTACTCCAGAGAACATGGGTTTTGTAACAGGGGCTGGTCTTCTCTGTCTGTGCGTGCCAAAGGAAAAGGCCATATTTTCAGAGATAATGAACCCTTTCATGTCTTCAGAGGGAGTTGTAAGCTTTTAGTCTCTCTAGGAAATCTCTGCCTGTCTTCGTTCATAAGCATGATGTTCCTCTGAGCACCGAAGCACCTTCATTGCCGAGAAGATTAGTCACATAATGGAGATAGGCATTTAGGGGTTATGCTGGTTCAAATGCAGATGGAAGTACACAACTTCTGTATACCCGCATTACTACAGGTGTATTCTCTTTATCTATTCAGGACTGGTAGCTAACAGCAGTTTTGGAAATGAATTCCAGCACATGGTTGCCTCTCCAATTAAGCTTTCGCACAAAAATAGCCAAAGAGAAAAAAGAGATCTTGTTATCCACTGTTCCCCTCTGTGAATTATGTCTTCTGCATGTTTTTGTTACATTTCTATTAGTGTGAAATGAAATCTTCAGTGCCTTTTTTCACCCACAACAGCTACCCCACGTCCTTGTGCCTCATCCATTTATCTCTTTGCCGCTCAGCTCAGACAAGTTCTCTCAAGCCTTCTGGGCTGTGCAGAATGTTCGTAACTTGTGTAAAAACATTATAATGATAGTGTAGCGCAATTACAGACTCAATTTGATAGGATAATAATGTGAGTGGTGGTTCGTGGATGAACTTTTCACTCCTGGGGCTTGTCTGTTCAGTTTGTGGCTCTTGTTATAGCAGCTTGCATCTGCACTCAGCTGTACCGGTTATTCTGATGTGCACTTACTGTCATTTTGTTCTGATTGCACAGCGCTGCTCTCGTCGTGGTGTGAGGAGCTGGGACGGCTCTTGCTGCTTCGCCACCAGAAAAGCCGGCAGAACGATCCTCCAGGGAAGCTCCCCATGCAACCCCCCATGAACTCTATGAGCTCCATGAAACCCACCCTCTCTCATAGGTGAGTCTCAGCCCAGCCTATAGGAGTGGAACTGTATAAGATAAACTGTCTTTTAACTGAAATGCTCATTACCATTGACAGAGGTAGCTATAGTTTTGTGCAGTGAACAGCGTTACAGACATCGGGGATATACAGTGACAGCACGGACTAAATAGATGCAGTTTTTGGTTTTGCTGTTGCCCTGTGCGTAGTGGAATGATGCTTCCATCTTGAAATCTGCGTTCAGGTTAAGTGGGCTCACTTTGAAACTTGAAGTTGTGCCCAAAGGATAAACTCCTGCAACATGTCTCTCACCAAGCACTTTCCTACTGTTTATTTAAATAGAGCTGGCTTTTTTTTGAGGTTGAAAACATTTCACCGATGTTCCATTTTGTATATTGTGTTAGAAATGCCATGCTAAATCAAAGTAATTGTGTAGTGAGAGTACCCAGAGGTATGAGGATGTCCGTTACCACCTTTTATCAGGTGAAGATCACTAAGTATTTGATATAGAGAAAATGCGAGCACTAAAAGAAGCTAGAAGAGATTAAGGATGTGAGCCTTTGATTACCACTTGACACGGTGAAACAGAATTTGTATTTCTTGCCTGTGGAGCTTGAGTCAAGGCAAAAGCTGAAGAGTAAATGTATATAGGGTTAAGCACTCGTTTCATGCTTTATGTTTCTGTGAGGTTGTTTTTCAAGGCTTACTTTCCTATAGCGTCACATTAAAGAAATCACAATAGTACAGATTGTTTTTTGTGCAGGACACTATTGTTAGTAAGGAATTATAACTGTAGATGAGGCTGGATTCCTCATACCCAGATACTGCAGTAGTGTAATGTGTCTCGAACTTTCATGGTAGAATTTAGCTTAGGGGTTTGATTCATCATCATACTGGTGTATTTGCATGTATGAATTTGTCTGGAAACCATTATTTCCCCACCCTATATGTTGTACTTATGGAAGAACTATGGGATGTCTATGCTTTTTGTTATAGTTCTTGAGGATAACATTCTATTTCAAATATAATACAATATCACTGACGTTTTGGAGCACCTGCATTGCCTCTTTTTTCAGTTGATTGTATAATAACGAATTGTAAATGTAGAATCGTAGAATGGCTTGGGTTGGAAGGGACCTTAATGCCCATCCAGTTCCAGTCCCCTCTTATGAAGGCTGATGGAGCTGGGCTTGTTCAGCATGGAGAAGAGAAAGCTCCAGGGAGACCTCTTTGTGGCCTTCCAGTACCTAAGGGGAGCTTATTAACAAGACAGAAATCAACTTTTAACATGGGCAGATGGTGATAGGACAAGTGGGAATAGTTTTAAACTGAAAGAGGAAAGATTTAGATTAGATGCTAGGAGAAAAATTTTCACTCGGAGGATGATGAGACCCTGGCATAGCTGCCCAGAGAAGCTGTGGGTGCCCCATCCGTGGGGGCGCTCAAGGCTGGGATGGATAGGGCCTTGGGCACCTGGTCTGGTGGGTGGTAACCAGTGCTGCAGCCCCCTGAGCATCTTCATGGCCATCCCCTTAACCTTCTCCAAAAGCTCCACATCTTCCTTGTGCTAGAGGCCCCAGGCCTGGATGCAGTAATTCCAAAAATGAACAAACAAACAAAAACAAAAAACCAACAACTAAACCAAACTATAATGAATAAAACAAAAAAGCAGGAAACCTGTATTAAAACAACTTAGTTTTCACACCTGGGGAAAAGCTTTGCAGAGTTCAAGATGAAATTTAGTAGTCATTCTGCACAGAAACACGTGATACAGTGTGTAAAGCATACGCACATTCTTACATGTAGTTTTGTAGTTTTCAGATTCCTGATTCTCATCTGGTGATTTAGCCTGAGTTGCCCTAAAGTCTATAAAGCAAGGATGAAATCACTGTTGTAGAGGCTGTATAATATATAACTGGATAAGATAGACACAATATTTTTTCTTTCATGACAGTTCTACCCCAGAACTCTGTCACATGAAATATTCTCTCCTGCTAAAACTTACAATGACATTTCTGGCAAGACCAGCTTAGCCAGTATTCTACCTGATAGTAGAACATCCTGTCCAGTATCAAGCAATCCCTGTAAGTTTCTCCTGAGTAATGCCCTTGAAATGTTTTACTAAAGACGACACTGAGAGTCAGTTCTAAATTACTGCTGTTTACCTATAAGATATCCCTCTAGAAACATTAATTCTGTGGCATAAGTTCTTATCTATAATAGCTGCAGCAGCATCTTAGGGATTTGAAATACCTGCCAGCCATGGAGCATCACTGCTTCATTGTGTCCTGTGCTCTCATCTGTAATTTAGCCGTAACTATGACTGTGCAAAATATGTCAGGTGGTACATTAGAATAAAACATCTTGTCACTTCAACTTCTTTTTCCAGCTAGAAATGTATATTTTCCATGTATACATTCCAGTCTACAAGACAGCAATAAAGCATGGAGGAGGGAAAAAGTGAGATTTCTCTTTGTGAAATAGAAGATGAAAAGCTTTTAAACATAATCCTGGTGATAAAGCTGTTGATGAGGCAACATTTGTATTTGTGTTAGATTACATTTGGATCAGAAGCTTAGTATCAAAGTTAATAGTATGCAGTTTCTAATTCAACAGGTTTTTTTTGTGTGTGAATCAAACAAATTAAAAAAAAAAAAACACAAAAAGAAAACCAACAACCAAGTCTGTTTTGCATTCCCTACAAGTAATTAATGTAGTCAGCTACTTTAAGTTCTGTCGAAGAGCTAGATATAAAGCTAGAACAGCTAAGAGCATATTGAAAAACCTTGTATATCTTAACAAAGGGAATATAGGATGTATGACGACTGCTAACGTCACCAGACAAAAAAGAAATTTCCCTTGTCATCAGACTACCCTGTGTAGCCAGCACAGGGCTTTCTTTTTTATTGCTTTTATGAGCAACAGAATTACCCAGAACTCTGGTCAGGCTCTAGATTCCCATTGCACATGATGCTACAGAAACACAGCTGTATAATCTCAAAGTTGTAACAGGCCTCAGCTATTTAAAATAAATTCTGGCCCAAGAACACATCAAAAGAGACTGTATCTAAGGATTCAGATTTAAGTAACTGTGGGCACGTAAATCGGAAAGAATTCAGGTCTGGCCTTTTGTTGGGAGTAGCTTCTTATTTTGAGAAAGCAAATTAAGGTATGAGAGAAAACTGAGGAAGACAGATAAAGGATTTTGATGGCAATATTATTGGTCAAATGTACTTACTTAGAGCAGATTGTTAGCCATGTAAAAATGTAAACACATAAAAAATGCTTTCGAAAGAGAGATTGCTTTGCGCCAATTTATTTTTCAAGTAAAGGGATCAAGTGGTAAATAACTATTCAAGTCGTACATAGAACAAAAATTCAATGAAATACCTGCTTTGTAATGTTGGATGGTTGGTTGGACTGCAAAATCATGTGCGTTAGGAACACAGTGAGCACTGGATTCTCAATAGATAAATAAATAAATAAAACTCTAAACTTTTATTTAAGTCAGTGCAGTGTAAAAATACTGAGCTCAGAAATGAATTTGGGATACGTAGATTATCTTTTTGTCTTTTTTATTTTTTCACTACCTACATGCGTAAATTTGACTCAGGTACCGATGGACCAGTGTGAGACCTATCTGCCTCCTTAATCCTGTGTAATTTCTAATTTAAGCCCTACTTAAAGGATTTATGGGGGACTTAAGGATAGCCTGTAGTCTTTGGGCTGGCCTTTTGCAGAGGAGTGGAATTTCATGCTTAGTGTAACTTCTTTGTGTTGTAGTTTTGCAGTCTGACATAACGTCTGTAACAACAGACAAATACTTCTCAAAGAGGCTGATTTATACTTCTAAAGATACTTTAAGATCTTTGGCATATGCTGCAATGAGTGCAGATTACCATCGTAATAGCACCTTGCTTTGCTTTGATGAAGTCCCTACTTAATGCTTTGCTGCATTAAGTGGTGGACCTCAATACATGTGGATCAAATTGAATCTTGGTTACAGTGGACACCATCTCTGTGCCCCTCAGTGAGATTTACAACTGATCCAAACCGTAAGTCTAAGATTGCTCTGCTCCACGCAGACAAGTGGAGGCTGCTTGTTTTTTGGCCAGCTTGTGGTAAAGCTCCTGTGGTCAATGAACACCTGAGGATGTGCAGCTGTTAGCAGCAGGCTGGAATGTGGTCTTGAGCGTTCTCCAGGTTCCTGCTGTCTTCTCTCTAGTTTCAAGAGTTGGTCTTCTGTATTCAATGGCAGCTGTCCTGCTATTGGTGAGCAAATTGCAATGATGTCTGCATGCGGAAGTCAAGGTTGATGAGAATTATGAATATAAAGTTTTTTTTTTTAACACAAATGATGAGAGCTTTTGTTGAAACTAAACAGTGGGTTAGATTAAGTAGTTATTCAATATTACTGTACGTACTTTATTTATTATCATTATTGTTTTATGTTAAGGCAATTGCCATAAGTACATTTTATTGGTTAGAATTGCTTTACAAGGGTGCTTTATTTTAGTGTTAGTTTTGTCCCTTTATCTTCCACCTTAAACTTATCTAACATCTGAACTTAGATTGCTAGGAGTTTTTGGAAGGAAATGATGGTCTTGTGTCTGAACTTTTCCTGGGTGGCTAGGACCATCCATCCCTTACATGGTTTGTTAAGAATGAGGAGGGAGCTGGCTGCAACGCACGGGTACCACCATTGTCAACCTTTCTGCAGAGGTTGCTGCCTTTTCAATTTGGCCTTCACAGGCTGTTTTGGCAGATGGTAGTAATCACTTGAAGGATGTCCGGATGAAGGAAGTGGTGTAAGTGAAAGGTCAGGCGCTGGGTATACAATGCACCTGTTATGAAAACAACTATGTTGTGCTTCTTCCATACATCAGGGCAGAGTTTAGGGTCATAGAATCATTAAGGTTGGAAAAGAGTACTAAGATCTGGTCCAACTGTCAGCCATTCCAAGGCACCGTGCCCGCTAACCGCGTCCCTCAGTGCCACCTCTCCACAGTTCTCCTCCAGGGCCGGTGACTCTACCACGCCCTGGTGAGCTTGCGCCAGTGCATCACCAATCTTTCTGAGAAGAAGTTTTTCATAACATCACATCATTATTGCATATGGCTGTGGTGTGCAGGAACGTTCTTTACAAAAGACTTTTAAAGTGTTAAGGTGAAAAATAAGATTGTTTCAAAGACTTTTTTTTTTTTTTAATTATGAAGTAAATGTGATTAGGGATTGAACAGATGGTAATGTACAACAGTATACTCTGTTAGGCAAACTGTGTAACTCCCAGTTACAGAAGAATGCTCTCTTTCTTCAGTCTTCTAGATCAAGATAGGATAAAATCTACCATCAGGAGAATGTGAGGGAAAAGTTCAGAATCCAAAAATGTTTCCATGGATATGGTGTTACTTAAGGAAAATAATAATTGTTGAAAACAGTGTTAAGTAAGGATCCTGATGCTCTGAGTGTGGTAAAAACAAGACTAATTGCTTGAATACTGTCCCAAGACTGTGTGCCCATCTTGTCCCCTGAGATCACTAACATTAGATTTAGCATATTCCTATTATGGGAAGGAACTGAAAGAAAAACCTGAGTGTTACAGCTAAAAGCAAATGATTAGCGATCGCTAATTGAAAACTGAAAGCGTGTAACTATGAGCTGTTAATAATTAAACCTCCAGAATTTTCATGTGAAAAATCTGCATTTCATTTTTGGTGAGCTAATTTTGTGGTTATTCTTTGTGGTAAAAGGAGAGATGGATGGGCAAGAGCTCTGAAAAGTGTGACGGGCAACTTAAATACTCTTCCAGTGCGTGTTCTTCACATGTTTGGTGAAAGGCACAGGACAAGGATCATTTCTTACTGTGCATACAGTGCTTTGTGGAGCCTCTGTATTTACTAGGGTGTCGAAGTGCTATTGCTATAAGGATAACGCATAGCAATACAGCTACTATCATTTTGGGATATTGTTTGGTATGTATATAAAAGTGTACGCTTTACTTTTTTTTTTTTTCCTTTAAGCTCTGTATATACTAGATAAAATTTTTGGTTTTATTTTGTGATTTTTTTTTTTCAAGTAAAAAGCATCAGCTGATATTTTAGTAATCCCTCATGCAGACAAGGCAAGCACTACGTAAGGTGTATTTGCTGACTGAGGCAAAACCTGACCTTCCCAAGCTTTGCTCTGCCATCGGTAGTTTTTAAAATATAGCTCTACCTTTGAAAAGACAGCTGAAGTCCTGGTGTTTGGGGCACAGTGAACATCCAGTTCCTGAAAGTGTCTCTTTGATTGCAATTTACTGTTCGGTGCAAAGCGTAGCAGTCTCCTCCTCATTGCGAGAGGGCTGCCTGCAGCAGCAGATGGTTTGTGCTGAGCCTGGGTGATTCTGCTCTCCCCATGTGGAGGGAGGATTCCTTCTGTCACTCGTTCTTTGCAAAACCGACTCATTTGTGATGGCACCAGAGTTACAAGTCCTTCAGCAGCGGCAACATCCCTAGTTTTTATCAATTTTGACTGCCAGTGTGATAACCGTGCAGTGACACTGAAAGCTGTACTTTGCCTAGCTCTTTGATACAAAACTCATTAAAATCATGGGGAGCCTTGTAACTGAAGGAGGAGTGCTTGTGACCATCCGAGCAGCCTGAGCCCTGTGTGCGGCCCCAGGTTGGGAGAAATACGTTCCCGACATAAGTGATGTCAAATATACGGCTTCTTTTTTACCTTTCTGTTTTACGGGGGATAATTTGGCAGCGTGAACACATATGTTTTGTCTAAGCCCGGTGTTTTCCTTGATGCCTTTTCATTCCATGTGACTGTAATTCATTCCGATAGTTGAAAATGGGACCCTCCCTAGGATTTCTCCGTAGACAGATTACAAAAGGAGTGAATTATCGACATATTTATGTATTTTGTTTATTCCTACTGTTCCTGTACACTTGGGTTCTTAAATCTCTGTAGTATCGCAAAGGAAGAAAAGGAAGCAGTCTCCACTAATTGCATGAGGGAGAGCTAATGGCTTTCCTAGTACAGGGTGGCTTAGAAATCCGTGCTGAAACCGCTGCCGGATTTTCCGTAGCGATAACAAAGAACCGCTCATTGACACAGCGCACCGACAACCTGCGCAGGCGGACCCGTGGAATTCATTAGATACCGACGATGCCTTTAACAGGAATCGGCTGTTTCTCCAAATGACAAAGCTGTTGCAGGAACGAGGAACAGCACATCAGCCCGGGGGATCGCGCGTCGATACATCTCCCCGAGCTCACGAGGCGGGGAAGGTACCACCGTCTGCCTATCTTCTCCTTTACCACTCACCGCGGCGGGGAGACGCGATGTGACGCAGTCCGTTCGCCGGTGTCACTGTGGCAGCCGCGGCGTTCCCGCACAACTTCGACGGGCGAAATTACCGGAGCCGCCTCCCCGCCCGGCCCTTTCCGTGCCCTCCCCCTCCCCCCCCCCCTCCGCGCCCGGCCCTTCCCGTGCCCAGCCCCGCTCCCGGAGCCGCCGCGTGGCCCCGGGGCGCTCCGCTGCCGTCCCCGCCGCTCTGCCGTCCCCCCCCCCCCCCCCCCCCCGGGCAGCCTGGCTGCCTCCAGTAAGTTGTGGCGGGGCTCTGCCGCCCCCTCCGCCCCTGCAGAAGGCGGCTTTTTCCTGTTCCCTGCGAGCGTAAATCAGCTTCATCTTAAAATCTCGGAAGTGCAAGTCCATCACATCTCCCTCCTAGCCGCCCGCTACACCTGCGTGAGTCAGACCGCAGCTCCCGCTGCCCCGCTCCGGCGCAGGGATGCTCGCGGTCCCCTCTCGGGCAAAAAGCAGAAGTGGAATCTGCTCACGCGTTCGGCGGTTCCTTCCCCGGTTGTTGTAGCAGTCGCTGACCTCCGGGCACTATGAATAAACAGCAAAGCCGGGAACAAAAGGAGTCTTCTGGCTGCCATTATCTCACATTAACGTAGCGGACGCGTTGCGGTGTGAACGACGCGAGTCTCGTTCGCCGATAATCAGCGAGTACCCAGGCATTCGGATTACCACGGCAACGGGCAACGGTAGCCCGCTGGGTGGGTGTGTTTTTGTTGTAGGGGAGCGGGAGGCCGTGCGCTGAGCAGAGCGGAGCCGGGCAGGGCAGGGCAGGGCAGGGCAGGGCAGGATGCTGCGGGCAGCGCTCGGGGCGCGTTCCGGAGCACGTGTGTAGGTCGGGCACGGGCCGAGCGGGGCTGTGCCCCCACGCGCAATAAAGGTTAAGGCGCGTTTGGCACGCTGAAAATGATAGTAAGACGATGTCAGCGTTTCGGGAAAGGTTAACAGGTGGCGTGTTAACGGCACGGTTGTCGCAGGCGGACTGTGCGACCGGGATCCGGGCTGGAGGAGCGCGGTGCGTGGGATGCCGCGCGACGTGGAGCCGGGCTGATGCTGCAGCCTGCTTGCCTTTGAGCGATGGGACGCCGTGGTCCCGCTGCTCCGAGGCAGAGGGCGTTGCGGAGCTTTTCTGTCACCTGCCTGCCCCGTTTGACCCACACTAAGTGCTGAGCTGGGTGACCCGCGTCTCGGAGCGCGCCTGTACACGTGTGCAGGGACATGGGCGATGGCAGGAACGTGGCAGGGCTGAGTTTGGAGGAGTGTGGGTGCTTGCAGGGCGAGAAACACGCGGCTTAATCCCGTCGTTGGCCCGATGCATTTTCTGATTCCAGGGCTGGGTTCGGACATGCCAGCTCTCGGTTGAGCACGTGTCTGCCTGCAGAGCAGGAGCACGTGGATGTCCCCCGACAGCCAGTGGGACAGGCACACATCATGTGCTCCTAAGGCCCCCGCTGGCCTCACAGGCCTACGAAGTAAAACTCGAAGGCTTTCTATCGCCAGGGGTGCTTCCCATCACATCACCGTGGTTGTATGACGGCTGCATGAATGGCTCCTGCGAGGGGTGCTGGTATTTAGCAGAGCAGTGGGACGGGCAGGTGCCAGCTGCAGGTGCAGTGAGCCAGCAGGCTGACAGCTTGCTGTCTGCTTCACCTTGGCCTGCTCACCAGGCTCAGGGTCAGGACCTTTCTGTTTTTTTCAAGTGGCTTGCCAGAAAGCAGTCTTCCTTCATTCTGCAATAAATGATGGGACTTCTGATTGCTTCAAGTCTTCCCCTTCAGTTCACATTACTCATAGGCCAGTACGAGCAATGTCCAGCACTGAGACAATGCTTGGGGTAACTCCAGAGATGGCTGCTGGTGCTTTTGGAGACAGCGGTTTTGCATGGGGTTGGGGAACATATTCATCTGTTTGGGAGCAATAGACTTGAGAAGCTTTCTAGGGATAATTTTGGAAGCTGGATGTTCTTCCGGAAGACCTGAATGCTCAGAGTCACGACTTTAAAAGGTAGAGAGAGAGACAGAATTTCACAGAAAAATGGCTCTTTTCATATTCACATTGCATAGTTGCACGCAGTGATTTGTATGGACTCCATCTGTATGCATTTGTTGGAGCCTTAATTTATGCCATAAACTTGTTCAAATAGTACTATTAAATACAGAGAGGTACTTGAGGAATGCATGCAACCCATAGCTGTCATCAATGGAAAGTAAATTACTGCAGCCATCTAAAGCCACTGCTGGAATTCATGCTTGTTATACCGTTCTCTTATTTCCTTTGTCTTTCATGTAAGCACCTTAGGGTACCTATACACAGCGCTGGCTTACAGTGTACATTGACTGTTGCCTTTATAGTAAGTCTTCATGTTTCTTTGCTGACTTAGGTGGTCTTGCATTCTTTCTATGCTAGTGTCTTCTTGCTCTGCTTCTTCCTCCCTGTGAATGAGTTGTGTAGAATTGTTCCTACAGCCTGCGTAAAACACAACACAGAAAGTCAAGTGATATCTTGATTAATTTCTTTGTGATAAGCGTGTTATTAATTATGCTTTCTACTACCCGCAAACTGAACTAAAAGTATTCTGATCTAAGAGAGCTTTGAGTATTTCAGTTGAAATATTTTAGCCAAACGTGTTAGCCATGTAAAGACAGTGTGTATGTCTAAGTTGGCGAGGCATTTGTTTTCTTCTCCTGCAAAAGAAAATCTCGGTGAAAATGGGAGGTCGGTCATTTCCTTCTAACAGTGGTGGTTCTCAAAAACAAAACAAATGCAGAATGATTCTGATTGCCAGTGAGGAGAAACAGAATTTGGTGTTCCTGTGTCTTTTCTTCACTGAAATCACAGGCAACTACAGATTATGTGAAAGTAATGAAAATAAAAATTTTCACTGTTATTTCTGAATGGGCCGTCAGGGCTTCCTAGCTCACTGCAATGGGACAAAGTAGCTGGAGCCCTTCCTCTGGAGCATTCTTTTGTTGCAGGAAACTGCTAGTAGTGTTCTTGTGATTTTACTTTTAAAGAAGTTGCTGGGTTTTGTTCACGCTGATAAGAAAGTTGTAGAAATGCAGTCAGATCTCATGCCTGCTCAGTAACATGAATTCAGACCACCTTTTTGGTGTGTTCAGTGTATGTGCTGCACCATACGAAACAGCCTTTCTCTTATAGAGTATGCTTAGAATAAGTTTGTGGTGGAAGTCCTCATCAGAAAGATTGCTAAATGAATCCATATTAATAATTACAGCTATGTGAGCACTGTTATCTGAGAAACCCAAGTACAATGAAACCTAAACCTGAATGAGAGCAAGTAAAGCTGCATACCTTGTGAGAAAGCATGGGATAGGGAATGCGTATATTCATACTAGAGTAGTCTTTGTCTCCTGTTCTGACTGTGGGATTTGTCTTTTTTTTTTTTTTTTTTTCTCACTGCAGATTAATGGTGTTTTAGGGTGGGGAGGAGAGCGGAGACAGGAAGGAGCCAGGAGTCTTGTTAGGAAATTGTTGCGTTAGTTTGTATTAAAGTGGTGTCACCTAGAGGCTCCAGCCAAGAATACAGCCACAGGGTGCTCCCACCCTGCGTGCACGGCCTGCTCGGGGCAGAGCTACAGGCAGGAAAAGCTGCCACCTGCCAGGGGATCCTGTGGCTGCTGTGTGCTTGGGTTGCTCAGCTTTTGGCTATGTGCTACGTAACTTGGCTTTTGGCTATTATAAAGGTTAGAGGTTAGATCTCCAAAATCTCAGTCCCATGTCCCCAGGTGCACGCTCCTCTCTACATGTGCTTGAGTTGCATAAGAAATGAGAGATGACTGTCAGTGTGTTACATGGGTAATGACCTGCTTTTATTGACATTAGCTGAAGGAGTTGTGATCGATGTTGTAGATTTAAAGGACTGTGTGGCCTGTGTGTGTCAGCCACCAGCCGAGTGGAGCAACTGTGCTTCAGAGGCATTACAGGTAGCTGCAAAACTGCAAAGTTGGCTTGAGGGTAAGGAGCGAAGAGTAGTCACTGGAAGCTTAATTGTGTAAAAACCTGACGTGTCAGTGCTTGGAGGGAAGGTTTTTTTTTGTTTGTTTTGTTTTTTGAGGAAGCCAACATCTGGTGCTTTTCTTCAGTTGTTGATAGATTTTCTGTGTTTAAAATAGGGAGTGATTTAAAAGTGTAGTGATTTAGACACCTGGACTTCCCAACAGGAGATGTGGCAAATCACCAGGAAGATTCTACTTCTCCACAATATGTAAAGTACCAATTCCCTCGGGGTATGTACTTCACTAAACAGTTTCCTCAATCAATGAAGATATGTAAACAGAGTATCTGATACACATACAATTGCTTTAATGACAACTGTAGTTTTAGTTCTGTAAACATATTTAAAGTGCAGCGTTTCCAAATAATGCCACAAATCATGCTTGAGTCACGTTAATTCCCGGCTTTTATTTACTATACGGAGCTCACTTTCTCTTAAGCTATTTTTATTAGAACTAGCTGACAATCTGTGTCTGACATAAGCCTGCAACTATTTTGAAGAGTTTTGCTATCTGATTGGTTCTGTTTTTCTAGCACTGGAAATTAAGAGAAGATGTGCCAGTGTACCTCTCTGGCATTTGTGCTGTATTACCAGTAGCTTCACTAAGTTTGCCAGTAGCTAAGAAATCTTTCCTCTTTACCCTGTATCACAGTTTCACTACATCATCCTTGGAGAAGTATTTCCCTTCATCTCCTCCTCTTTGCTCTATGGCTTCCTCTGCTGTTAGGCCTTTCATGCTGACCAGTAGTATGCGTAGGTTCATTAACGCTGTTATAAATTTAGTCAGTACTCTTTTTAGTGGACTCCAGCTGAGCCCAAACTGACTCACTGCCCTCCAGGGTGTAGTGGGAGACTTAATTACCCTTGTACTGTTCAACGGGAGAAGCACTGGGGGCAGCACTTCGCTTGGCCTGAAGATGCAAGCTTCGTTGCCTACTTGCTGCCATTTTCAAGCCTCAGAAAAGGGACGTCAAAAATATGCAGCTCTGTATAGTAACAGCAGAAGCGACTGCTCTTTTGCAAATGAGAATTGGATTGGTCACATCTCAGTATAGTACTTACATGGATTTGCCAATCATGGTGGGAGTATTCCTTTGGGTTGTCTAAGGACGGAAGTACATATTAAAGGAGAGGAGAAGTGGAAGGGCAAGTTACCCTGTGGCTAAGTGCAGTGTATTTCAGCATGTCTCACTGCTTAAAGCCAGAGAGCTGTTCACACAGAAGAGATGTGGTTGGTATTGTGTCCAGCATAGCAAACTCAAACTCACGTGTAGGAGGTGAGCCAAGAGTGTTGTGTCAGGGTGTACAAACCAGGAAGATGCCAAACATTCCTTACCTCAGTAGCCAAAGGGAAACTCGTGTGAAGTGAGGTCTAGCTCAGTATGTGCACGTTAGGTGTATAAGCTGCTGTTCTTTGAAGCACACCTGCCACAGTTCCAGAGTTGCTGTGATTTCTGAGCTAAGTCCTATGTTGGACAATGTAGGAATCATGTGATTCAATGTGAGCAGTGAATGTTTCTCAGCAAATCTATGCATGGTCTTTTATTCTGGCTTTCATGTGTCTTGTTGGGTTTCCTGTGCGAGAGGCTTTCATCATATGTCAACAGTGCAGCTTCTTGAGGTGGCACTTTACTGTAATGTGGTAAAAATTGAGTGATTTACTCTTCTTTATAATTAGATGAAGTGTTTGCATAATCTGTGAGAATCTACCTCAACCTTCCAGTAGCAAATGCTCTGACTCTACAGTTGGATGAATAATGGATGAATTATTTTTTATGTACTTAAAGGAGAATAGGAAACATACTTCGAAAGCAAAGAAAGTGAGGAAATGGGTGCAATTTTGTAGTGGTAAGCTGCAGCATCACTAGCTCAAAGCTTGAGCATGTGTACCAGCCATTACTGGTTATAACCATATATATACATAACCAGTACTGCTTATTTGCTTTAGAAGAGCCTTCAACGACTCTGTGGTTTGATCCCTGCCTGTCGTTACCCTTATTATTTACTCTTGCACTTACAAAATATTTTCTTTGTCCCTCAGGTTTTGTTACCTGTTGGCAGTGCATCATTAGTGTATATACGGAAATGGCTGCAGTGAGTCCTTTAACTGCTTATGTCATAGCAAGATCTTCTTTGTAGTCCTTGAAGTGTACAAGTATCCATATGTTCCATAAATATATTAAAAGGTCACAGAGGAGACATCATAAAAAAACCATCAGAGAAGGAAATAAAGTTGGAGGCATCATTCAGAACAGGCAAAAAGAGGAGAGCTTTGTAGGAGTCACACATTGTGGGTTAGTCATCATTCATCTCCATGCTGACAGAGGGGACTCACTGAAACACTGCGTCACTTACAAATATTAGTCAAGAAAACCATTGTCTGAGCCTTTGAGGGAGATTAGGAAGATTTTCAACTTTGTATGAGAAAATATCTTAAAGAAAAAATGGGCTAAGAGGACGCGCTGATTGCGAGGCATTAAATATGCCCTTATTCACAGATCATTTTATATGCATGCTGTCAAGATAAACATTACCTGTCAAACATCTCATCTAGAATTAATGTTTTCCATTAATTTTCTCTAATTATTTGTTAGGGGAAATTATTCTTTTCCCTAATTCAATTCATTTTATTTTATTTTTTATTCTATTATTACTTAATTCAGTTTGGGTATTTTGAAACAAATAGGTCAGTTTAAATTCATCGTTATGTTCTAATACGGTGCTGTTGTGCTGACACAGCTATATGGGATTTGTTTGAAACTTCTTGTCGTTTGTAAAATGTACTCACTATTTCATTTCAGCTTAGCTGCTATTGGTATTACCAAGATTATTGGTCGCTTTGGACATGGGCAGTTTTTGTCACATGTGCACACGCTTCTTTGTGGAGTATAATTCCTATTCTTGAATGATTTACTCTAGACTTTATGAGCTGGATGAAGAGCAAACACAGATGTAGTCCTTGATTTTGGCTCATAGCAGAAAAGGGAGAAGTGGTCCAAGCCTGTGTGCTGTCAGATAACGAAGGAGAGTCACCTCCCTGGTCTGCCCCAGCACCCTCACTGGGCCATAGGCAGCTCAGTTGCCTTGCCCAGTGTTGCTTGAGTTACCTCTGAGGTGCCCCATAGCTTAGGCTTTTAAACACCCTCATGCGTTTCTCACAGAGCCTGAGTATGGATTCTTTGGGCATGGTAGCTCCATAAAGAATTCTAGTGAGAGCTGGCAATCCAAGCAAAAATGCTATTCTTGATAAAAAAAAATATATATATATACAGATAAATATATACAGATAATGAAAGAGCAATTTGCGTGCTTATTAAATGGTTCACATCTAGATGAGGAAAGATCATGCGTGTGTATATGTACATATATGCAAATAGAAGTCTAATTTACAAGTTAATGGTATGAAAACAAGTAAATTTCAAATGGGGATGTGTTTTATGGTGATGGAATTAATAATTACTTTCACAGAATTTAACATGTCATTAATTACATGGTGTATACATATCCTGTGTTCATTTTGCAACCATTAAAGCTTTTCTACAGAACAAACTGTTAGAAATATTTGCTTGTATCAGTGGACAAAGCTAATGGAAAAACCCAGTTCTCTCATCCACATATTTATCTGAAAGATGTGTTGTATATCTGCAGTTGATTTTCTAGCATGCTGATTAGCTAATACTGTTTTTGGCATACAGCTTATCCATCGTGTGGGAGAACACTATCTGAATTTCAATTTACTTTACAAAATGATGTTGAACTGCTATTCCTTTAAAGGCTCTTCTGGCCATTTGGGGACCCAGTGCAGACAGTGGAGCTGCAGTCTAGTCTCAAAATCTAATTGAATTGTTATGAGGCAGCTGAAGCAGTGATTGTTGAAGAGCTTGAGATGGATTGCAAAAAAATAAGTGCTTCTGAGCAACTGGCTTAGTGTCTCTGTTTGAAAATCTGCCCTTGAGTTTATTTTTACTTTCACTGGTAACAGACCTTTATGGTAAAAGCCCTGTATTTTGATATAATCAAGGAATTCATTCGTTCTGTGTGGTTTTGGTGAGATCACGTTGCTATTAAAGAAGAAACTGTATGCCTCTGGGAGTGCTAAGCTAAGAATCGAAAAAGGAGTGGGAAGTTAAGGTAATGTGAGGTGTTAATCCTGTGTTCCCACCAGCAATTTGCCACCATTTAACCTTCCAGAATCTCATTCTCCTAAACGTTTGTTTTCACAGTGATGGGTCTTTCCCTTATGACTCTGTTCCCTGGCAGCAAAATACCAACCAGCCTCCAGGTTCCTTATCTGTGGTCACCACGGTATGGGGTGTGACTAATACTTCTCAAAGCCAGGTAAGCTACACTTTTATGTTGCCTGCCTGCTAGATTTGTGTTTTGATTAATTCTTGCAAAATGAAAAGCTTTTGGGAAAATACTCTTATGGTCATTAACAGTTTCTGTGTCCTATTTGTTGTGGATACTGCTTTTTGTTTTGTTTTGTTTTGTTTTTTTTCTTTTTCCAGTTGTGTTCTCTTTGGAAGCATCAGAAAGGAGAGCTTCTATCTGCAACCCATTTGCTGCACGCAAATGTCAGGATAGGGTATAGCACATATTTTAATGCTACTGGTGTGGCTTTGGTGTGATTGTAAACCCCTTGGGAATTCTAGTTCGACAGATTTTTTTATGAAGAAGAGTATTTCTATCTAGATTCTCAAAATGGCAACTTCTGTTGGTTTCACTCGGCATACTAGTGGGCTGCTGAGATCTGTTTGCAAACTCTGCCTCCATGCCAAGGTACTAACTACCAGCTGTAGGTTGAACTCTCTTGAACCTCACTGTTGATACTGCCTTACTTCACGAATGTATTTCAGTATGCCTTGGAGCAAAAGCAGGATCTCCTGGCTTCCAGATGAGAGACATTCCATTCTTCTCTCCGTCTTTACTTCTCTTTCTCTTCTCCAATGTGTTGGAGAAGATAACAGTATGAGAAATTATGCTATAAAAAGGAAGCAGATTTAACGAAGAGGATACTGATTATGTCTGATAGTGTGCTCTCCAAGGATCTTGGAACAGGTCATACTCTCAGGCAGCACAGCCCTTTTTTACACCATGGATGAAGGGCTTTAAACACATTGTCATGTTTTGTGGGGGCAAGTGGTGTGTAAATCCAACGTGGTTTTTTTCCATGTTTCTCGAATCAAACATCATTAGATCCCATACCAAACTTTCCTGTTTGTTTGCTTCGAAAGTTTGGTTAGAAAAATAAAATCAAAACTGTTGTGAGTCATTTAAAAAACAAATGATACAGAAGCAAAGTCATATGGATAGTCACATGGTAGTTATGTAAACACTGTGGCACAGTCTTCCTTCAAAAAATACAGATAGCTAACACTTACCAGACCTCATTTATTACTGTTGATTTATTTTTAAAACCAAGGTATCCCATCTGGGAGAGAGACAGCTGAGTAAATATAAACATACAGGTCCATAATAGCATCGGCCAGAAAATGGAAAGATAGTCCCTTGCAGAAATGTTTCACACTTAAAAAGGAAAAAGAAAAAATGACGTGGTGTGTTGTTCTATCTTAAGAATGCTGTTATACTATTTAAGCTCTTCATGATACTTCAGAGAAATGTGCAGTAAAAGAAAAAAAAGCGCTTTGGTAAAAAGGAGAAAATGCTTCTTCAGAATCCCTGCAAGGGAAGGGTGAAATGCTGAAACATGAGACTTTGGCTGTTGCTGTTCAGAGCAGACTGAGATGAATGGCAAGGTTTCCCATAAGTCTTCAAGCTTCCTGAAGTAATGAGCTGAACTCATAGGTGTGGTTTGGTCTTTTGCAAAAATTGTAACCCCTAAATTTCTTTCTGAGTAGCAGACAGATTTCTGTACAGGTAATCCCTGAACCATCATGCTTACATCTCAAAGTCATACCATTTTTGGTTCAATTGAAAAAAATGAAAAAATTCAAGCAAGCAAATCAAGTTGTACAAAACAGGCTAAGTCATAGAAATACATACTCTAACAGTTTTTGCATCTGTAATATCCTTTACATCATGTCTGTAACAGTATGTCTGTGGGGCTGGATGCTTGTAAGCCATTTTGAAGTCCTACATAAACAAAACAAATGAAAACAAAGAATTTGCTTTCTCTTAATTGGATCAGTGACTCCTAAAGAACATGTCTCTCGCAGGTCTTTATTGAAGTGATTTCCCCCCCCCGTACTCTGCCCTGGTGAGGCCTCACATGGAGTATTGTGCCCAGTTCTGGGTTCCCCAGTATGAAAAAGTCAGGGATTTCCTGAAGAGTCCAGCAGAGGGCCACAGAGATGATAAAGGGCCTGGAGCACCTCTCTTACGAGGAAAGGCTGAGAGACCTAGGTCTCTTCAGCTTTGAAAAAAGAAGACTCAGAGGGGATCTGATCCATGTCTATAAATGTCTAAGGTACAGAGGCAAAGGGACGAGACTGGACCCTTCTCAGCAGTGCATGGTGATAGGACAAGGGGAAATGTCCATGAACTGAAGCGTAGGAAGTTCTGCACAAATGTGCGTGGGAATTTCTTCACCATAAGGGTGAAGGAGAACTGAAACAGGCTGCCCAGAGAGGTGGTGGAGTCTCCTTCTCTGGAAAAGTTCAGTACCCATCTGGACACCTACCTTGTGCCACCTGGTCTAGGGAGCTGCTTCGGCAGGGGGGTTGGACTGGATGATCTCTAAAGGTCCCTTCCAACCCCTACAATTACGTGATTCTGTGAAACTTTTTAGTAAGTTCACTTGTTAACTAAGTGGAATCCAAGCTACCTGCTCTGAAAGACAGTGATTTATCAGAGACTCTTAATAGTTTGGAAATGGATAAGGAAGAGATCGTCAGAAGCCAGTGCACCTAGGTTTCAACAAGACGTATGCTCATTAGAGTTCAGAGTCCAGGATGGTTGTAATGTAATTTATTGATTCCAGCAAGTCAACACAATTGGTTTGATGTAGTTCAAAATACAGCCCCTTATTATCATGATTTTTACCTACAGGTGCTGGGAAATCCAATGGCAAATGCTAACAACCCTATGAACCCAGGAGGAAATCCCATGGCTTCTGGGATGACTACCAGCAACCCTGGAATCAACTCCCCTCAGTTTGCTGGACAGCAGCAACAGTTTTCAGCCAAGGCAGGCTCCACTCAGCCGTATATACAGCAGGGCATGTATGGGAGACCCAACTACCCTGGAAGTGGAGGCTTTGGTGGGAGGTAAGGTTTTCCTTTGTGAGGAGGAAAAAGTGGTGTAGTTGACGGAGCTTATTTTAGTGATGTGATGGAAGTGTCATGCACTCATTTTAATTGTGTTCGGTCTCAGTAGCTATTTTATGCTGGTTAACTAAAGTGCATACAGCTTTTACAGCTTCAGAAATCAGCTACCCAAACTGCATCAGAATTCATCACAGTAAATGGAAATGGCTTAGGTCAATCAATTAGTTCTAATAAACCCCCCAAATAAAGTCTTAATTAAGAGAGATTGTTAAATAGACCACAGGCTTAGGAATGATTAACATTTAATAAGGCCAGGTTGTGAAAGATATTGATGACATAATTTATGCGCTTGTGTGGAGGAATAAGCTTGAGTGTTAAGCAACAGTAGATTCCTATAGATGGGGTCCTTCTGCCCAAAGACTTGCACCACAGCAGGAATTTTGAAGAAGGAAAAAAAAAAAAGGAGGGCTATAGATTCTGTTCAGAGGTGTGATCTAACTGTGTATTTGTTCTGGGGAAGTAAGCAATGCGTTTGGGAGATAGGCCTAAACTAATAGCCTGGGCTTTGTTAAATTGTGTCTTTCTGTGTCTGTCCTCTGTAAAGAAGGATAGTAATTCCACTTAACAGAAACCACTATTTATGGCCCCTCAGCAAAGATTGCTGGAAAGGTTGTTAACATAATCAGTCTAGTGTGAAGAATGTAAGCTTAGAACTCGGATGTCTTTATCTCTCATTTCTGCTGCTGATCGACTGAGTGACCTTGAACAAACCATAAAGTTTCTGTACCTATATATTAACGTCTCGCAAATGGACACAGTAATAGTGACCCATATTTATACGGATACTTGAAATCTTGGAGTTGAAAAAACAGGATGTAGTTTCATTTATATTATGATCAATAGAAGACCTGTCTAGGAACTGTAAAATTCATTGTGCGAGATCTAGAAGAGCTGATAGCGGTGGATCTCTCCTGACTGCTCTGCTCAGATTGAGGGAGGGGTACTTTTGCACTTGGCATAGTTTGTCACTGGGGCAGGTGAATGTACATCTGTGGAAAAAGCTGTCTATTCATGATGCTGTGCAGTCTGCCCCTAAATTATTGGGATATGCATTAACTTCTTGGATTTCAGCTCAACTTCTCAGTGAGCTGCAGGGCTGTTGCAAAGTAGTTTAGTACCCCCAGCAAACAACTCCGGTTGGATGCCTGGTGGCACTTGAGCAGCTCTTGTTTCTCATTTATACACTGAGTTCCTCCTCCTGGCTCTTGCTGGGAATTGGTAACGTGGTTTTGAAACAGTTCTTCTGAGCGAGGAACACTGAAGTTCAGATCAAAACCAGACATGTCTTAATTGCTTCTATGTTTTTTTCCTGGTCAGTTACCCTGGAGGCCCCAACACTCCTGCAGCGATGGGCATCCCGCCGCACACCAGGCCGCCAGCTGATTTCACCCAGCCAGCGGCTGCTGCTGCCGCTGCTGCAGTTGCAGCTGCAGCTGCTACAGCAACAGCTACGGCTACAGCCACTGTGGCAGCCCTTCAGGAAACACAGAATAAGGACATGAACCAGTATGGACCGGTAAGAGTGTAGCTCTTGTGACTTCACACCTGCCTATTTTGAACCATTACAGGGAATTGAGCTGCTTTCCCTTCTTTTATTTGGGGTACCAACCTATATTTTTGCATGAGCATGGTTATAAATGCATATGAGAAACTTCTGGAATGTATATATGTTGTCATGAGTTGAAGAGCCCCATTTTTCCCCAATAAATCTTGTGTAACTGTCTTTTGTGGCTCATAGATTGTCCCTTAAAACAATCAAAGATTACCCGAGGTTACAGATACATCTAGTGGAATGTATTATTGTCGCCTTCGCTAGTCCTGTGAACCTCTAAACTTGAGTACTTGGTGAAATGTTTCAGAATCTCAAAATAGGTTTTGAACTGCTTGAGTAATTGCTTATTTTGCCTACTGCAGTCAGTTTGTTTTCTCCCTTCAGACAAGGAAGCAACACTAGGAAAGAGATTTGCTTTTTAATAATTCTGTCTGCAGGAACAGCTATGCGAGACATGCATTTCTGGTGATCCATAGCCTCCAGCACATCGTGCTTTGCTGTATTTATTTATTTTTTTTCTGAAAATAAACAAGGGCTCGATTCGTGCAAGTTTTCTCTTTTGCAAAGCTCTCAGAGTTTTGAAGTATACGAGCCCATATGCCAGGTGATGTAATGAAGAATAGTGTCTTAGAAATTGTAGCGCAGTGCTGCATGAATGCAGTGAGCTTTGCAGCCTGTTATACACCAGCATGTTTAAACTGTTGCTCATTGTAGACGTGTCTGTGCCTCTCTTATGCCTTGTACAATTCTGAGTGAGTTTGTATTATGAAAAACATCACCACCCACCAAAAGCTGGAGAACATGGAAGGAAAATGCGACATAACACATCCCTTTCTTCTCCCCCCCCCCCCCCAAAAGCATGTTCAGCCCCCTCCTCCCATTTTAAATGCATGTCGCATTTTATTCTTTTTTTTTTTTTCTTCTTCTTCCGTTGAAGGTTTGTTCCTCTTTCCAGATGGGTCCAACTCAGGCTTACAACAACCAGTTTATGAACCAGCCTGGTCCTCGTGGCCCTGCTTCAATGCCAGGCAACATGAACCCAGCAAGCATGGGAGCGGGAATGACACCTTCCAGCATGAGTGGGCCACCCATGGGCATGAACCAACCTAGGCCTCCTGGAATGAGTCCCTTCAGCACCCATGGGCAAAGGATGCCTCAGCAAGCCTACCCAGGCCCACGGCCTCAGTCTTTGCCTATACAGGGCATAAAGAGACCGTACCCAGGAGAGGTAGGAAGTTCAGTAGCTTACCTTATTTTGTATAGAACGTTATTTTGGCCGAAGGTTGCTATATGCTGGATAATGCATGGTGTGCATCCGTCTGCAATAGCTATTTCTTTGTTCCAAACTTGTTAGGTATACTGCTTGTAAAGTGTGAGTGACAGCAGCTCTTGATTTTTACCTTCCAAAGTGTTCAGACTGCTAGGCCCCAAACCAGCTGAGCCCTCAGAATGTCACTTTGAGGTTCTCACGCTAGAAGGTAGAATCACAGACCTTAAGCAGACTTCCTTCACGAGTGGATTTATTTTACTTGACAACTTAAAAAAGATGTTGAAGGTGAAATACTTAATTTGAACCCAGTACGTATGTGGTCTGCATTTTCTTGAATGGTTTTATTGTTCTGAGGAAGTACAGGGCACACATTATATAAACACCAATAGTAATAACATTTATTTTGAAGACCAATTGCTTTCCAGACTTCTCGAGGGTTGATTTTCATGGGCGCTTAGATGAATATAAATCATACTGAGCTCATGTCCCTCTGTGTCAGCACTTACCTAATGTAAGTTTACTGGGAGTGTGGTATTTCTAAGTTCTCATGCTGTTATGTGAGATCTGAGTGGCTTCTTATACAAAATTACTCCGCCATTGACTTGTATTGTGACCTTAGGCGGTAAATTAGGGTCAAAATGATACAGAGATTAAGACAACTAAAGATGCAGGCAGATGAGCTTCTAGATTTTAAACTGCACAAAGGCATTTTACTGTTAAAATTGGTGTGAATTAGGCAGAGAATTCCATCCATTACCTCTCAGCTTCTGTATGCACCTAAATTTCTTTATAGATCTAGCCACCAGTTACTGACTTCAGATATAATTTCCTGGTGAAATTATGTATTAGACTGAGACTATAGTAATGGCTATAACTCAGCTGTAGAGCTTTGAATATTATTATTTTGCCCCAAATATATTAACAGTAGTAAGAGTTCATAGAAAGCATGCAGCAAAGAGTCCCATGGCATGCACAAAATATAGCAAGCATTTCTTCTTGAGGTGCATTTAAGTATTTAAGATTAGTTTTTTTCCTAATCTACAAACTGGTTTTTAATAAATCTGAAATTAAAAAAAAAAAAAAAAAAGAGGGACTGTTTCTCTGGGATGGTCTTTCACTCTGTAAATGCTACCACTTACTCTAAAATTATAAAGATAAAAATAAAAAATACTTATATTCAGATTTCTTGTGTTAGGGAAGGCTGTAGCTTCTTTTTTTCTGCTTCAGGAGCAAGTTTGTAGTCATAACTGAATATGATTATGTTCTCAAGATGTTAATACTCACCAGAGCCTAAATGTTGCATGCTTGCCAGTCTGACAGTGTGCAAAATCTGCAGATGCAATTTGCATTTTGGTTTTTGAGAGTTTAGTTTATGGAGACTTGTTATTAATCAGTTAATCATCAAATTGACACTTTATTACGTTTGAAGTTACAGTTTTCATGATTTTGATTCCAGAGATGTGGAACAGTACTCACTAGAATTAGCAAGGTGTTTATGGCAAATAGCAACTCGTATTTAGCTCGGGTACAGCTAAGCGCTGTCACTCAGGACCAGGATGGCAGCTGTGTTAAGCAGTAAGATGTGGACTGCTCACACAGCTGCTGTTCTCTGCACATTCCAGGATTACTATCTTTTTAAGGTACTTTTTCTTTCTGTGCTTCCATCTTCCATCTGGAAAAGGAAACAGAAGGATGGTGCTGGCAGTGCTTATAAAAACAGAGATATTGCAAACATTTCACGTTTTTACAATTCTAGGCTTCTTTTTGAAACCAGAAGAACCAGAATTTCCTTTTAAACCGTAAACGTAGCGGGGACTTAACAACACCATGAGGGTTTATGTGTGTGTGTGTGTGTGTGTACATGTTGAGATGGAGGGAGAAATGTACATGGTTAATCTTACTACTCTTCAGTTTGTGGGATTTGCATTCTTATGGCTGAATATTCACTTAAAACCACCAGGGCCCTAGTTTAGGCATGAGTGACATTAAATGAAGGAGTATTCACCTGGAGATTTGATTTTGTTCTGTTTTGATTCTACCACTTAGAATCAGTTCAGGACAGTTGCTTGCAAGAAACAGATGTTTGTTTTGTTTTCTTTCATCTCTGTTGTGAAATAGCCTAATTACGGAAACCAGCAGTACGGACCAAATAGCCAGTTTCCAAACCAGCCTGGTCAGTATCCCACTCCCAACCCTCCAAGACCCCTTACATCTCCCAACTATCCTGGACAGAGGATGCCAAGCCAGCAGAACACAGGGCAGTACCCTCCTCCAACAGTCAACATGGGGCAGTATTACAAGGTAAGTATTTTTAGATTATCTGTTTGCTTTCTGATAGACATTTATGGATGAAGTCATATTCATGATTTCTTAGCTACTACTTTTACGTAATTAAAGGAAAGACAGAAAAAAATACAGTGCTTATAGTCATGTTCTGGATATCAGCAATTTATCAGCAAAGTTGCGTTGCAGCTTCAGACTAGTTCATAGAGAAAGCTGAATGTTACTGCAGCTCATTAGAAGCTCTTGGTTTCACTTTAAATATAGCATGTAAAACGAAGTACATAACGGGATACAGCTGTTAAATTTTCACCTATCCATGTTCTACATGTTCTACACACTACAAGAATACAGCTTTGGAAATTTGTACTAAACAAGTTCCACACTGCAACATCTCAGTTTCGGAGCTACAGAGGTCACTGTTAGATTAAACCAGCCCAAAATGAAGAGCTGTTCCAGCTGTAGAATTCATCTTTAGAACTGAAGCTTGCACGACTTTCTCCCACTTCTCCCGGTTTTCTCTGTTGCTCTTGGGTTCTTTTGTTTTGTTTTTTTCCTGTGTTATTTGTTTTGGTCAGGAAGTAGAACTATTTACTTGTTGTATGAAACTTTTTTTATGGAATTATCCCGAGCACTTCTGATTATCCATGTTGAGTTTTACTGAGGACGTTCTGAAGTCTGACATCTCTTGCACACAGATACTCCAGTAAATATAAAAATTGGGAGGACCATGAATGGTCTGATGTGCTCTTAAAACATTAGCTCTAGGTTACTTTCTGATTTTGGAAGTTGGAAGGTGCACGTTAGTCTTGGATTGGAATTTCTTGTGTGATTCACACGGAAAACACACCGCTGTAAAAAGAGCCAAAAAAACCCAAACCTTTTTCTATAGAGCATCTGTTGTACATGCAGCCAAGCTGTCCATTGCGACATACCCCAGGAAATCGTGTTGCATCCTAGCAGCCTTTGCAGAAGAACACAAGGTGACAGATCCTCAACCACTGCAGTTCCAGTGCAGTCAATAATACTACAATAACAGCAGAAGGTTCCTTTGAAGTTTTAAAGTGACAGCTTTAAAAAATCTATTTTACATTTATTTATTTTGGCTGGATTTGAAGATTTTTTTTTTTATGGAATAGTTCTGATGGGCTATCTGTGGTCTTTCCAATGCATTTTGTATTCAAATATAGACTGCCCTTGGAAACAGTTAGAAAATAACGTATCTAGCAGGAGATTATCCCTGACTAGGGGAAAATATTCCGTAGGTGAAGCCTAAACCTTTGGACTATAATGGCTGTGGAGACAGGAACTGTATGTCTTAAAGGAAGAAAAAAAACCAAAACAAAACACAGAGAAATGTAGGATGGAAAAGTGAAGATTTTGAATGTACGTTTCTTCTTGGGTCCATCAGGGTACCTTAATCTAGCAGCATGGCAGTTAGATGTGGAATCAGAATTGAAGTCCTCGTATTTTGGCTGCTTGTAAAGATGTTCATCTTGTGACATCCTGTTGTGTGGTTACTTGTGGTACTCTAACCAATAAAAGAGGGTGCCAGGCAGTTGCAGTTTTGTTTAGTGTTATCATCCTTCATATTATTCTTACTGGCTTATTCTGTTACCTCTAACATTCCCCTTAACTGCAAGAAACAAAACCAGTGGTGTTTTAATACAAGAACTACAATTTGTAATTAACCATCTGTTTTCTTTTAGCTAGTCTCATTTAGCAGCAAACAGAGAGCAGAGTCAAACTGTAGGTACACTGAGTAAAATACATCCCCTGAGCCCTAGAGCCTTCATTCTGAGTGGATGAATTGGATGGGAGCGGGAAAAAAAGGGTAGATGGAAGTGAAAGGGTCACAGACATTCTGTGTCCTTGGATTTTGTTTTTCATGTAGGCTTTAGAGCACTGGGGCCTTTTTGGAGGGAAACCAAAGAGGTGCAAAGGGCTAGATGGGCTGGAGTGGTGTGGAGGAACTAAAGCAGTTGGTTGTGGAAATAGAACGTTCAGTGTAACGCAGTAAGCCTTTCAGCAGCCTTGCTTTTATCTGGTCATTTTCTGAATGAAACTGGCTGGTCTGCTGGTTTCAGATCCTGCTTATTTCTCATAGTCTGCCTCTTCCCTGAAGGCCTCATGGGGCGTCCTGTAATTTCTCAGCCTTCTGGAGACAGAAGAGCCTTCCTACTTTGTTTATAGTCCTTGATGTTTGACAGCAGTTCACAAAGCTTATTATTCTTACTTTCAGACTGCAATAACAATGTGATGTTATTTATTTTCTAGCCATCAAGGCCTGTACCTGTGGCAAATTACCCTCATTCACCTGTTCCAGGAAACCCCACACCACCTATGACTCCAGGGAGCAATATTCCTCCATACCTGTCACCAAACCAGGATGTCAAGCCACCATTCCCACCTGACATTAAGCCAAATATCAATGCTTTACCACCACCTCCAAGTGAGTAGCAACGAGAATACTTCCCCCATCATTTATTGTCTCTCCATTCTCTGCCACGTACATTTCAGTCTGGAAACGAGGTTTGATTGCTGCTCTGGGAGAAGCTCAGATTGCTAAATCGGAATAGGTGGCATGGCCTTG
Source organism: Oreortyx pictus (assembly GCA_036925125.1). Classification (NCBI taxonomy): domain Eukaryota; kingdom Metazoa; phylum Chordata; class Aves; order Galliformes; family Odontophoridae; genus Oreortyx; species Oreortyx pictus. The sequence goes on along the minus strand of JAUPFR010000008.1, from coordinate 12,884,001 downwards.
CTGCACAGCACAGTCTTAACAGAGTGAGGAGACAGGAAAAGGAAAGATTTCTTGGGATGCTCTATTTTAGGAGGGAACAGTAGTTCTTCAAAGTTCAAGTATTCTTTAAATATTTCTTCAAATTATTCCTTTATATGCTTTCTGTTGATAAAACATTTGATTTCAAGTTGTGTTACGTGTGCGTGGTAGGCTTGCTGATTGCACAAACTTTTATTGTGGTATGTTTTGTTCAAGGGCAAAGCCATTCATTGAACATAACAACAGACTGGCATATGATGTGAATATTTATAGCGTTGTCTCTATTGCGATCCATACAGGCTTAAGAATATTCAGCAGCATGCCAAAAATTGATATATGTTCCTTTCAAAGCCACTCAACCTCACAGCTACATTTGGCTGGGAACAGGGAAGGAATAACAAGATATCTCTGGCTGTATACTAGCACAAGATGTTTGATGTTTTGAAGTGACTGATGAACAGTAGAAGATATTACTTACTAGGGAATTGGGAGACTCTTTGTTTCCTAAAAAGGACTTCTGCTGCATTAGCAATTTGCAGACGAGTCTTTGGAATTCAGGATAGCTGAAAGATGAAGAAGGTGACTTGCATTACTGCTTGAGCAAAAACGTAGTATTTAAAGGCATTTGGCCTGCATAGTTTGGCTGTAAATTACCATAAAATTTTGTGTTACGAGATCAGATAGCAATTGTGTGCTAGTATATTTGGTCTTTGGAAAGCTTCAGCTGAAACTATTTGGGTAATGTTTCTCACTGCTCAAAGCGGAAGAAATATCTAAATATCCTTGTTGGCCGTAATCAAGAGTTGTCAGTCTGTTTGCTAACAGGCTAAGGCTGGATGCTGAGCCTATGCGGTGATAAAAAACACAAGTTCTTGCCACGTTGTTGTCGAGGATAAGAGTTGGGTTTTCCATTGCTATTAGCTTGACCCTTTTCACTTGTATTGACTAAATCCTGTAGCTACTTATGTCTTTCTTTTGTGTATGAACCTGCAAGTTAAACCCAGTAGCAGATCACTGTACCATTTGTTACTGTTCTGTATAAATATACACATTATTATTGCACTGCAGATGCTAAAGGGAAAGTTCATGCTTTCTCTCCCTCTTCGATCCCAGCCAACCACAATGATGAACTGCGTCTGACATTTCCTGTGAGGGATGGTGTTGTGTTGGAGCCCTTCCGGCTGGAACACAACCTGGCAGTCAGTAACCATGTCTTTCACTTACGGCCAACTGTTCATCAAACGCTGATGTGGAGGTAAGCTGAGTCTTGTTGTGAGAAGTCTTGCGCCAGCGATGGAGAATTGACAGGCCACATGAACTTCATTTGAGTTTGCCATTTCACTTCAAAAACTGTGTCCTGGCTAGGAAAAATCCCCTTGAAGTTCACAAATACTCTCACCTGTTGCTTTCCAAGGGCAGCGCGTTCTAAAATGCTTTCTGATGGATGTTGCATTCCCTTACTGATTGCACACTCTGGAAAGTCATTGTAACCATTCCATCATTTCTGCTCTGGGTAGAATGAGTGTAGGATGTGCGTGACCAACACCAGTCCAAACTTTGATGTAGCAGACTCTAAAGTCCTGCGTGCTCTGTGGCCTGTGAAATGTTAGTTGCTGGTGTAACTGAAATTAAATGGTTGAATATCTGATAATGAAAAATAACATGCTAAAGAAGAACCCAATTTAGACATTTGATAGCATTATTTGGAAAAACAAGTCTTTAAATCCTCCAAATTTTTGAAACTGATTTCATACATCCCCTCTCTTCTGTGAATCCCCAAATAAGGATGGATCAGAAATACGGAACATAGCTTCCCATACACAAAGTCTTCTCTTTTTCAGTTATATCAAATACTACTTTCCAGTACAGAGGAACAGTTTTCCTAGGTGGTACTTTACTGTGTCTAATTTGGATTTGCATGAGTGATTTCAGCTTGTGTGCTGCTTTATACGTTTAGGTCAGCTTACAATCAGAGCCTTATTTCTTTTTCTATTAGTATGTTTTCAAATACTGCCAAATAATTATACCTCCTGTTTTTCTCAGAAAGCATTTTAGTGTTATCCTGTTTTCTGATTGCATTGTTTGAAGCTGTCTCTGTATTGTGGAGCTTGGTTAGCCACTCATTATCTTGTACAGAGGTTTTTTTACAGTTATAGCAGCTGAGATGTTAAAACACTGTGTCTTCCACACTTTTTCTGTTATGCTTTCCTCACTTTCAGCTTCTTCTGAGCCTGGATCAAATATACTCTGACCCCTAAATTGGACTCATAACTTGTAGCTTCAACTTTTTCCACCTGAGAACCTTCTTCCCATTTACTGGAATTCATTTGTGTCTTCTGTTTTTATGGTGCAGACAAAGCAAAAGGTGTGCAGGGGTAGCAGAAAGATGTGCTGGATTCCCTGTCCCCAAGATGGACTCTAGCTCTAAAGCTGAGACTGGACAGGATACAAGAGTGGTTTGCTGCCACAGTGCCCAAATCTGAGGTAGCCTAGGGGTTAGAAGTGAGAGAGATTTCACACAGACCACATCCAATAGTTAACACCTAACTTTGAGGTCAGTTATTGCTTACTTGAATTTCATTATCGTGGAGTACTAGAAGCAGAGGGAGTTTTGGCAGTTATTTGCTGGTTCTTATTAATAAGTAATCACTACTGGGGATTGTGCTGGCTCATTCAGTAGATTTATAGTGCTGCACTGAGGCATGAGGCTGTTTCTTCACAGATATTCTGTTCTTTCTTTCTGTTCTTTCTTTCTTCTTTAGCTCGCCAAACACATAGAAATTATTTAAATTCATTTAATGAAGACTCATAGGTAAAACTGTGCTCAGGTCTGCTGTTTTGAAAAGCTTGTCAGTGGTGGGGAGAACGGATGGTCCTGTAACGAAGTCATTTCAAATTTACCTCAGGGCTGGATAGATTCCAAAAAAATGAATTAACCACATCTGTGGAAGGATTTTGTTTTTATAGGGAATGATGGAATTGAGCCAGTTCTGAATATTTTTCCTGCCAGTTAAAATATTCTGCAGAACCTCTCACGTGTACACCCGTAACGAACTGTTTTTGTCCCCTTTGGGAACTTTTCATGGTTACGAGAAACAGGAGATTGAAGGGAAGAAAAATGTTGCCTTGAAGCTGGCTCAGTCTTAGTACTAGTTATTAGCAGAGACCTGCTGTGGGGGTGTGTGGTAAGAACACAAAGGTCTCCTAATCTCTGTTCTCACCCTGAGACTTTCAGCAGACCTGGCCAGAGTTTCCAGGAATGCACATAATCCATTTGGGTTTTATATTAGAGGCACTGAGGCTTGCTTCCCTCTGGGTTTCAGTGGTTGCTGTATGTTCTCATGAGATCAGAATCTCCAGTAGATTTTGGAGAGAGCTTTCAAAACAGTAATATACTCGGGGAAAAAAAAAAGCCTAGGAACAGTTGGTATAGAATGATTATGCTGAAAGGTCATGTAATCTGCATTTGATGCTTTTCTTTACCAAAACAAACAAGCAAACATTTTTATCCAGTACAAAATCTGAATGAATTCTGGAGAAGACAGTGTTAAGTCAGAATTGAAATATCTGTTTCTGGATAAGGAAAATAGTGGTTAAGATGATCTCCCAAATTAGCTGTTTCTTGTAGATCATACAAAGATATCTTCTTCCAGACAAGATGAATAAATGAGCACCTGAGTTTTCAAGCATAAAAGACATTGGGCAGAACGTTTTACCTATCGCAAACAGCAGAGTTCCAGTATTTCAGTTGAGTTCCTCGTGTTCTTTTACATTTCTTCTTCAAATTGCTCTTTTCTAGCATACTCACATTTGCGTGTGACACTTGGAAGTCTTAATCTCTACCCATTTAATTTTTTATTAACTCAGTCTTAGCCACTCCCTTTTTTTGAAGGTATTATAAATCTTAATTTTGAGGAGCTGAATAACATGTGATATTTATTAGTAGAGGGAGGAAGGGAATCATACAATGAAAGAAGTTCTAACTTAGGTAAATTTAATACACTGATGTGTTAAATTAGAGTCATGGACATACAGGCAGTGTGAAACAGGTCATTTTCTCTTAGTCAGTTTACCTGTTCTGAGGCTGGAATAGCTATATCTGTACTACGTCCGACAAGCACTGAAATAGTGAAAGATCTGGAATCCTCCAACATGACCTACTGCAGTGTCTAACTTTCTTGTTCTTTGCTCTTCACTCAGACATGGAAAACCTGTCTGATGTTAACATTTTTTTTCTTGCAGGATCATTCCACAATCTGTTTTTGCAAAGTAGTTTGAGATGTTCCCTTGGAAAGTGTAAAATATTAACAACTCCGTAGTATGCTTGCATCATTAATTCATCATTACTTTCTTCTGTAAAGGGCTTTTGTGATGAAAGTATGTTGTATCTTTTATTGGGAATAATTCTAGAAGAATAGTTTGATTGGTCAAGAAAAAAACATTCCCAGCGACAAAAAAGGACCTTCCTCTGCAGTGTGAAAGAAAAGTTAAAGGAAGATTTATTGGTTGTTGTGCAGGTCTGACTTGGAATTACAGTTCAAGTGCTATCACCATGAAGACAGACAAATGAACACAAACTGGCCAGCTTCAGTCCAGGTCAGCGTTAATGCAACCCCACTTACCATCGAACGTGGTGACAACAAGACATCTCATAAACCTCTGCACCTAAAGCATGTCTGCCAGCCAGGAAGAAACACGATTCAAATTACAGTCACAGCATGTTGTTGTGTAAGTACATCAAGCTTGCGACTGCAGCTGCTGTTGCTGACTTTGCTATTTAGTACAGTTTGCAAATGTCGCCTTGGCTGAAAAAGCGTTTCTCTCATTTTTTTTCCACGAATTTTTCTGGTGAGGTGCTTGTTTAATGGTGTTGACACAGGCAGGGTACTAATGCTGATTTTTTTTTTCTGCAGAATTATTGCAGACTGTAGCACTGTCCCTTCCGTGTGTTTGAAAGGACTTGGAGGCCTAGGGGAGGAAGGGAGTTTGCTCTCCAAGCTCTTTTGTGGGTGCCTGAGTTACAAAGTGGCTGAAGGATTTTAAGGAAGTAGATTATTGTGGTGTGGACTGTTATCCAGTACTAATTTCACTTATGTAGGTTATTAAACTCTGGTTCATTTGACATGATAACTTTAGCACTGTCATTGTTGGTGACGGTTTTCGGATGAAAAATTCGTATCCCATGAAACCTTCTCCCTTTCTCCTTTTCCATGGTTCAGTTGCTCTCAGATACAGGTACTGTATTTTTAATGCAGACTGTTGCACACATTACAGTCTGAGCTTTTAACTGCTCTGTTGTTACTGACAAGAAAGCAAGCTGCTACCTCTCCCAAGGTCACAGTGTGAGGTATTTTAATGGGAAGCCATCCACACATTTTGCTTTACTTCACACTGAAGTGTCTGTGCTTTATACCATTTATCTGCCAGCTAAAAGCAGGGGTAGCATCCTGCAGATCCACAGCAAGCTCTTATGACTCTGTGTTGGGAAGGAGGACTCAGTGAGTTGCAGATAGGTCGGTGGGAAATTGTGCAACCTATAACATAGTGTGAGGGCAAGCACATAGTCTAGATAACGTCAAAGAATCCAGGGTCTTAGGAATAAACGCAAGTGTCAGAGACTAATATATCAGCCCTTCATATTCTGAATATTAAAGAGGAAGAAAATGCAGAACATCTTTTCTTTTTTTTTTTTAAGCCATTGTATAGCAGTGTGCTGTGCTCTTGGGAAATGGAACAAAATACTATACAGCATTCAGAATATCCCTATGGGAGCGAGTGCACTCAGCAAAGCAGGACCAGGTTTCATATTTATGCATTAGGTGCCTCCTGAAGCTATACATCCAAGGAATAATGCAGCTCTGTTCAGCAGCATATGTACTATGTGTGCTTGGTTCTCCTGGTAACAAAGCACGTTCTTTTTCAGTCACACTTGTTCGTGTTGCAGTTAGTACATCGGCCATCAGTTCGCTCTGTACTTCAAGGTCTACTAAAGAAACGCCTCCTCCCAGCAGAACATTGTATCACCAAGAGTGAGTTTTTTGTTTCGTGTGGGGACTTTCTTAAAATGCCTACATTCAGTTGTGATAAGCTATTTCTACACTAGATTTGAAAACTTTACTGAAAACTTGAAACTACACTTAAGAATTTCCAGAATATTATGTGCATAGATTTAATCCTCAGGATACTCAAATGTTAATGGCTGTCTGGGTGGAGTAACAAAATGCGAAGAACACAAGCTTAGTCCCTAATAGTGGCTCTCCCATTCTGGGAACATCTCTGCTTTTCCTCCCATAACTGTTTTTCTCTTATTCAAAAGAGTTGCATTGGAAGATGCTTCGTTGTTCATTTAGGGCTGCTCTACGTGCTTGTGTAGCACTTGCTATAGTTGAGAATATGGCTGGTACGCAAGTGTGTGGTGATTTGTCTGTACAGTGAAACATTATGCAACATACACTCATGTGGATAAGTTGTCTTTACAGGATAAAGTACCCTGTAAAGGTTGAATTGTTGATCTTTCAAATTTCTATATTAGGATTTAAAGTGTACGTGTATTTTCTTATGCATGCCTTCTTCCTAAACAGTAAAGAGGAACTTCAGTAGTGTAGCAGCTTCCTCTGGCAATGCAACACTAAATGGGGAAGATGGAGTAGAACAAACTGCTATTAAAGTGTCTCTGAAGTGTCCGATCACATTCCGGCGGATTCAGCTCCCAGCAAGGGGTCATGATTGCAAGCATGTACAAGTGAGTAGATGCCAATGACCTCGCGGTGTTCTCTCCACCGTACATTATTACCTCTTGCTTGATTATTGCAAGAGAGAGCTTAATGGATTTCCTTTTTGCCTATCAACATAAATAATTAGATACATATATATATATTCCTAATAAATGTAGAGAGAAGTAAGCTACTTGGTTTAGGTGCTAGTTCTAGTAGAGTTTTCTTCGTGGCAGTTTTACTTTTGTCTAACTGATTCAGTTAATACAGTATTTTCCTTGGATTTTTCTCTTTTTTTTGTTGTTGTTTTCATTGTTTCTTTCTGATACATAGTGCTTTGATCTGGAATCTTACTTGCAACTGAACTGTGAAAGAGGAACTTGGAGGTGTCCAGTATGCAAGTAAGTGCAACTGTGCTACATGAAATGCTGCTGTAGATGTTTTATTCTAGTGATATTGAAGGTAACGAAGGGAAGCTAGTTTATTTGGAAGGTAGAGAAAGGAAGTGCTAGTAAGTAAGATATATAAATACATTACATTTACCTATAGTCCAGTGAGAATTCTTCACTATTGCATGAAGTGAGGGAACACCCTGAATTTTTTAGAAATTCAAAAACAGTTAAGAGGAGATTTTCTCACAAAATACCTGATCTGCTAGCTCTCATCAGTCTCTCATTGTACTGTGTAGAGTTCAGAAGAAACTCAAATATTTGTAGTGATAAGACAGATATCTACATGAAACTGGTGAACTGGGAGTTGATTTTTCTCTAGATTATGAAGTATAAACAATGAGCAGATAGCAACACACCATGATAAAGGAAGAGATAGTCTATTCTGGAGTTAATTTTTGTGTAATTTTCATGTTGTAATGCACAAATTACTACATTTCAAATATTTAAATATTAAAATGCTCAGTATCCAGCTGAGCTTGGATAAGGATGCCACGTAACTGTCTTAGGTAGTATGCTTTGAATCAGGTACAGATACAGTTAACAGCAGTGTTCAAGGAGATTGGATATTTTGGAGGCTGCAGCATTTGACAGTTGAATCCTTCAAGGTCACTGTCAAGTGTAAATGCGGGCAAGATAGAAAGGATTCTAGTTCAGAATTTTAAAAAGCTAAAATATTTCCAAGAAGCTGTGAATGCCTAAGTTTGGAGTAATTGCTTAAGGAAAAAGGGAGATACCTCAGTATATTTTCAACCTTTTGTCTTGACCAGAGCAGTAGCATACTGCAGAAGAAACAGAACAAAACGCTCAGCTGAGAGCCAGTGCTCTGAAGCTAAAGCACGTGTAGCTGTAGCAGTTTGCAAGCATCTCTGCCCATCTCTGCTTCAGTCCTGGTTGTGTCAGCCAGTGTTAGCTATTAAACAGATGTGGCCATTTTCTGTTTTATCTGCTTCTGTGAACATCACAGACTTCAGATAAGCTTGACCATCTGTGGTTCATAGCTATCCTAAAGTGCAGATGATTTCTTTGAACTACCTCAACCTTTTCAATCTCTGAAGTTCGGCTCAAAATGAGAATTGGATGCCTTGAAAGATAGTGGTTGCTTCATAATTTATGTATTGATACTTTCAGGCTGAAATTTGTGTCCTCTTTCTCTAAGTATGAGCACCCGCATTCTGATCTTAATGCCAATGTGACTAACTCATTTCCGTTGCTGTTTTGTTCTGTCCCCATCTGTGCTAAGCAAAACAGATGTAATATGCAGTTATTTTGAAGACATATTACTGTGTAGCTCAAAAAGCAGCACAGATGCAATTTTAAAAACTTAGTAGTTGTAGGTGATGATCACATGAAAGATCTACTGTGCTTGAAAAGACCTTATATCTGAAATACAGTTCAATGAAATCAATGATGTAAAATGTGTGAACACTTTGTGGATATATACAGATTCTTGAATGTATGTATGTATCCATATCTTACCTATTTCATGCAAAAAAACTGTTATTCTGCTAAAGGAGATGTAAAACTAAAGCTGTTTGTCCTAAGTCGTAGTAAGTTATTTCTAAGATATAGTGAGTTGGTAAGATCTTAGCTTGCTGATTCCATCACTGACCTATCCTTCTTCCATTCTTCTTTTAAATATATGAATATATATTCTAATATGAAGGTTTGTTTTATTTTCTTTTTAAATTTTGTTGGGTTTTTTTTCCCCTTTTCTAGTAAAACTGCTCTGCTGGAGGGCTTGGAGGTTGACCAGTACATGTGGGGTATTCTCAATGCTATACAGAAGTAAGTGAATTGATATTTCTGATACCCAAGACTAAGTAACTGGGAGCTATTCTAATGAGTGCTGAGATAGTCATGCCAAAGTAGGTGTTAGTGATTGAACTTGAGTATTCTGTTTCATGACCCTTGGTGAAGCTAGTAATATCAGTGAGCATAGCTAGTGACAGAATATTTCTCTTTCTGCCTACTTACTAGATCTTGTTTGGGTCATCTCTTAACCATAGCCTCATCAGCGAAGCAGAAGAAAGAGTGAGAATGGAGGATAAAATGTTTTCTCATGTTTAGAAGGAGCCCTTCTGAGTCATACATTGCAGATCACATAGATACATTTGGATTTCATTGTGTGGGTATAAAAAGAAATGTGCTCTCACAGATGCCTTTTCTAAAATTTGCTGTCAGCACACACTTGAGAAGTGAAAGATTTTGAGGTTGTATATACTAAAGCGTTTAAAAACATTTGTTACCATCAGTTTCTTAGGGAAATATCAGCAGAATTGACAGGAAACAGAAGTGCAATTACTGTGCTAAAATTCTCACATTATTTTACAGCTCAGAGTTTGAAGAAGTTACCATTGACCCAACTTGCAGTTGGAGACCGGTCCCTATAAAGTCAGATATTCACATCAAAGATGACCCAGATGGCATTCCCTCAAAAAGATTTAAGACCATGAGTCCAAGCCAGATGATCATGCCAAATGTGATGGAGATGATTGCAGCTTTGGGTCCTGGGCCATCACCTTACCCATCCCTCCCACCTCCTCCAGGAGGCAACAACTCCACTGAATATGGTAACCAAGGTAAGTTTACATCTGTGTTCACACAAATTGCTACTCTAGAAGTCAGTGAGCCAGTCAGTCACCTTTGTTATGCAGGTTTGTCGTTGCACCTTCTCATGGACGTTCACAAGGAAAGCAAACTGTATCTGTCTGCTGTCCTGAAATTCTGCATTAGGCTTTTCATTTAAGATTTGTCTAGTTAGAGGAAATGTCTTCTAGAAAGGCATTTGGTGACTGCCACATTTATTGCCATGCAGCTCTCTCTAAATCAATGAGCACTGTGTGTTCCCTTATGTATTCATGACCTGCCACAATATAGGTTTCCTCATTTTTTCTGTCTGTTTTCCTTTTGTTCCCCTCTGGTTCTAATAAAAGCTCGTCCTGCTACATTAGTTACTAAGTAACAAACCTGACTCATTAATCCTGCCACTTGGGCTGGTGGCTGACATTTCATAGATCACCAGAAACTTTTAACTGCTTTGCAAACACCTTTGCATTAGATAATTACTTCTGAGATCCTCTATCCGTGCATTGCCAGTTTGAGAGACATAGAACTAAATACAAGCAGTGGAAATACCTTTTCAAATGACTGGGATATTCTGAATAAGTAAATTATACTGACAATTTTGAAAATATAAAGCCAGAGACTGTTCTTTTTGCAAGAAATAAGATATGACTCAGTTCAGCTCAGAGAAAAGACCAACTGTTCACACCACCAGAATCCTCAAATTGATTACAAGGTGATATATGTGCTTTTTGCAGGCATTTGAAGAAAAATGTATCTTGCATGCAAAATATGGTTAATTTGCTCCAATGGCTGCAAAACTGATGACAGATGATAAAACTTTCCAGGTTTTCAAACAGATGAATGATTACTATAACAAAGCCAAGAGCACTGATTCACAAATTATTCAGTTGTTAAGTAGGAGTGAAACACAGTCAGAACATGAGAACAGAGCCATCTTTTCTTCATCTTTCTAGCTCCTTTACTCAGGAGTGGGCACAATAGTCACGTAAACTGGGTTGTAGGATTTATTTAGCAATTGTTGCCCAGACTGTTATTTCCCTCCCTTCCCCTGTGGGTCCTGTAGCAGAGTTGGACGTTGCTGGTCAGAGTCTCAGCTCATCAATGCCATGTGAAGTCCACATAGTCCTACCTCTGCTGCAACATGCAAATCAGTGCAAGGTACCAGCTTACCCTAAATGACTTTACAGGCGTGTCTCAGCACACAGACAACTCATGCCCCGGATAAGGGCATATTTCTGCATGGCTGTAAGTGCCTGAGCACACTGCGTCATGTTTTCGTTCTCTGACAGGATGAGAAGTGAAACTTAGTGTTCAGAATTCTGAAATGTCCTCTGACTAATAACATTCTAGAAAAAAAGTAGTAGTACTATTACTGTGGTTTATTTTTACTTGTAACTATACTGGAGTATAGTTTGTAAAGAAAGCAAGTACTCAATAATGCAAGACCTTGTTAATTTTTTCCTGAGAAGCAAGGCAAGAGCAGTTACATTCTTGGAGAATTATCCAGTTTGCAGATTAACAAAATGGGAATTAGTAAAGCTCTGTGGTATTTTCATGATAGATCAAAGTCCTGACTTCTCTGAGAAATACTCTTACATAGCTAATGACTTCTATTCCTCTGTGATTAAGCTTCTGCTTATGAAGCTGTGCTGAAGAGCAAATGTTGCAGCTACTTCGGTTTGTTGAACTCCCTTCTTGACTCTTTCCATTTATAGCTGCTGTATTTTAGCTGAGAAACCTCAAGTTCCAAAACTATTCTATCATTTCTGAGTTCAGTATCATTCAGTTAGGTCACGTATGAAAAAAAAAAAAAAAAGAAAGCTCAATGGCTTCAGTTCAATTCTAATTCTTCAGAGCAGGTAAACCAAAAGAGCTGGTGTCTCAAATGAAAGTGCTAACAAAGGGATCAGAACAGAAAAGAACTGTGAAAATAAGTCCCCTGTACTATGATACATGCATACTTCAGCATTCTAGTGATGCTCACAGGGCTGAGATGGAAGGGATCAAAACATACTGATGATGGCCATACCATACTTGTCCTGAATATCAGCAGAGGGCCCCAGATTTGTTGCTAAATGGTAAATGTGTGAGGGTTGAAACTAGATTCTGAGTTGTTGTGGAAAATCTCTTCCGTCCAAAGTTAAGTAGATTTCATAAATTCACTAATTTTGTGAATGTGCATACCCACATGCTGAAACACAAGATCCGAGTAGGCAGCTTGTAGCTCTGAAAATGAGGAAAGATACGTTTCCCAAAGGGGAAAATTGATGTATATCCAGACAGTCCAATGAATTTTATTAGGTTTTGTGGGAACAAGGAGAATTACATCACAAGCCTCAATTAGACGTGAAGGCCTCTTCTGCATTATCTCAACATAAGTTGCCTGTTTATAGTGAAGAAGAAGAGGTGAAATGAATGTGCAACATCCATGGTGGCATCTGTTTGACACAGCTCTGTCAGTTAACTTTGTCAGAAACAGATGCAAAGCTACATCGTACTGAGTGCATAGAAATGTAGATAAAAATGGCTCAGGTGTTCTATATATAATTTGTGCTTGGGTACCAAGTCATAGTTTCGCTCTTATCCTTTTCACTTTTTGTCTTGCTTAAGTTTAATTTGTAACTAAACAGCAGTTTTTCTAAGTGTCATGAGTTTTCAGTTATTTCCAGAATGTATCTGAATTAGTACAACCAATCCTAGTATTCCCAGCAGTAGCCAATATATGAAAGCCCAATTCCACTTTTTTCCTCCCTATTCCTTCAGCTGCCTCTGCAGTGGGGAGTGCAACATTGCCATGTTCCCCCATTCCATGCAGGAGAGATATGGCCCCGCACAGCTCTCACAAGAAGTGACTCTAAAAGAGCAGTGCCAGAAAAAATAAAAATTATTGTGTATCATATCTGCTTCTCTTTTAGGTAACAGTTACCAAGGTCATGGGAATTTTGATTTTCCGCACGGGAATCCTGGTGGAACATCTATGAATGACTTCATGCATGGGCCACAGCTGTCACATCCCCCAGACATGCCAAGCAGCATGGCAGCTCTCGACAAACCTCTCAGTCACCCTATGCAGGAATCTGTAAGTAATGGTGCTGCAGACGTAGATCTTTCTTTGCAGGAGTGAGATGCTCCAGTCAGGCAAATGGACTTTGTTGTGGCTTGATTTTCCTTGTTTTGGATTCCTAACTTTGGCAGCATTTGAAATGGAGTAGCCCTGAGAAATGTTGTCAGAAATGTCAATTTTAGTTTCTGGCCTTCTCAAGTTTGTGGAAAAATGTTTTTAAGGTTTTTTTTTTTTTTAATTGTTGTTCAAGTTTGCTTATCTGAGTGAAACAGCCTGGCTCGGTGTTCTTCTCTTAATCCTTGTGCTCTCTTCTGACGCCTGAAAAAAGCTAGCCAGCATGTGAATGTCCATCCTCAGCAGACAGCTGGTTCTAGCAAGACATTGACTGATTTCAGAATAGGGACAGTGTCTTCCCTGACTTTGTCCCTGAAGGCTAAGTTTGCATCAAAGCTTTTTGTGAGGAATTCTATCCAAGTAGAATAAAATGCACCGTGAAGCTGTTGGGAATAGAACAAACCTGTAGATTTCAAGGGAAGATACTGCTGCTGGTCTGAGAGTGCTCCAGTGTAATAGATTTAAAAACAGAGGTTCCTCAGGTCTCAGCTGGAGAGGCAGAACTGCTCATTAGAAAAGCAGCTTGCTCAGTGAACGAAGTTTTATGCACAGAACTTTATATCCAGAAGATGTAGTGCTGCAGCAACTAGATGATAGAAAAGTTACCGGCAGTGTTTAGCTCTTAGGCATGGTTAGTCATCTATTTTAACTCTGTGTGGTGTGTGTGTGTATCTTTTTATATTCAATGAAGTTACAGGGCATGGGCTTTACAGTGTGATGTTACTGCACAGGGAGGATGTTTAACTTGACAAGTCATCTGTGCTGTGTCTTCATTGAGTACTAGAAAGTACTATTTCAGAATGTAATGAGGAAAAGTGGTAGCAGATGCTTACAGAAAGCCTATTCAGTCATTGTCTCCTATAGCTGGCAGTGGGCTTCCTGAGAAGGATGGTGAGAAATAGGAAGGGATTGGAGAGAGCATTCTCAGTATAGCTTGGGACAGATCCCAAGTGAGAAGAATGTCTGTAAAGGAAGAGTCCAGAAACTGTAATTTACCACTTCACAGGCTAATACAGGGCAGAATAAGCATGCTGTAAATTCAGTTTTACTTCGGCAAATTTTACTTACTCAGTTTAATGAGCAACCTGAGTATCTGCATCTGAACCAACTGTACAGCATGAGAATATAGTAGTGAGGTGAACTGCTGCCAACCTGAACCACTCACACACAGCTGCTGTCCTTTGAATCAAAGCCGCAGGGAATTCTTCTCCACCTCCCATTCCATGACACCTACATCCTCACTCCATCAGTTAACCGCTTTACTTTTGCTATAGCAGTTGCCCTATTAAAATCTCTGAAGTGGTAGGATATGAAGCAGTTGAATATGAAAGTGAAGAATCTGTGGCGAAGTTAAAAGTTGCTCAAGGCTGTGCATACTGCAGAACTGTCAGAGGGTTTTTGGGCAAATGTTAATAGATTTTTGGTTCTGTGGGTCTGTCCGTAGCAGATCTAATGCTTGCTTATGACAGCTAGCAAAACGTTTGCCTCGCTTCTTCCTCTTCTATCATGATATGCAAGCTATGCAGGTCAGGAAAGAGAAGTGGCACTAAAGCAGGCTCCACCTGGCTTATGTCAGTGGGTGACTCGCTTTAATAAGGATCCGTTTTCATGTCTCTTATCACAACGGAATTAGACTCACCTTGCCAGTTTGGCCGGACAATTTTTAGGCCACTTCTGTGGACTGACAGTACTCTAACAGAGCTTTGTCAATATTACTAAGTCTCTGCTGTCCTCTTCTGTTTTTAATTTCTTCCATTCCTCTCTCAGAAAGGAACTGTTTTGTTGGTAGCGCTCACTCAGGAAAGAGCTTTAAAACTGCTGCTTTTAGAGAAATGCATGCTATTAATGCATGGTACTGATATAATTGTAAACTAATAGAGGGGAGAAGGGGAGAAGTTTTGATCTGTGATCTCCACCTGCTGAGTCTGCAATATATCTGCATGGATGCATATGATGACACAGGAAAAATGGATGGGAAAAGTGTCAGAGAACAGCATGGCAGGGCAGGGTGGCATCTTTCAGTGGTTGTGCCACTTAGCACAGCTCAAAGAGTTGGTGAGTCTGTGATCTCCGTAATGGAGAGGTGTATAAACAATGGACTTAACCTGATGATTTTTTTTCACTATCAGTTCTCTCCTGAGATGAAAGGAATATCATTCTGCAGCTGTCAAGCTCTGTTGCTGTTCATCTCAGCACTCCTAGAGGTCACTCTTAGACTGACTAATAAAGAACTGTGTTCTTTGTGCTATTAAACAGATGATGTAGTTGTGTCTGCTATAAACTTTCCTTTTACAGACTGTAAATATTTTAAGAGTGCCACAGTTTACTCTCCTAAAAACAACTCTGAATTACTTTGCTATGCAAGCAGTGGCAACTTTGTTAGACTCAGCATTCATAATGTAGGTTAGTGCTTTTGAAACAAAACATTGGAAGTTGCAGACACGAGCTGGAGACCCACAGGTTGCATTGGTTGGAGTGTTTTTGCTCCAGCGTTAATTAATTCATCATTAGTCAGCTGAATAAAGACAGAAAAATAGTCCTGAGCGTTTACCCTGTCATAGGTAGGCCTGGATGAATGCTGTCAGATGGATTTTGAAGCTGCATGGGCTGTTTGAGAGTATGATAACCCCCAGTGTTACAATGATTGACTCCCTGTCCAACAGTTACCTCTGCCCAAGATACACCTTGTCGACAAAATATTTATATAATGTTTGTATATGGGAACATAATGTATAGAATTTCTAACCTGTTTATCCATTCTGAAATATGTCTAAAAACATAAATGCCTCTTGGTTTAAATAATTACTTCTGTAAGCACACCAGTGACTCTTGACATGTGCATTTGGGGATAAATTTAAGAGAATTTTCAAGATGATCCTATTTTGTTTTATTTTCTGAAAACAACTTTCCTACTTCAGCAACACTGTCTTTAATTGCTTTTTACTTTGTATTATTATTGCGCTTTCTTACTTTGCACAGTTTCTGTTGCGCGTGTTCTCAATGAACGAAGAAGGAAACAGTACTATTTGGACAGACATGTACTTTCACTTGGACTCTTGCAAAGTTCTTAGGCTGCAGATTCATTTACATTAAGCTGTGGTCTATGGGCAGATTTTGTACAAGTTTATCCCTAAGGTAACAGCAGTAATGTTACAGAATACCTCCCAGGTAGTCAAAGGGTGACCCTGATGGAGAGAAAAGTGTACAGCAGTACTTTGTAATAGTTATTTTGAAGTCTCATATGGGAAAGAGACCCAAAAACACTTTTGCATGTAGAATCCTGCTCATTTCCACCAATGTTCCTACTGCCAAACTATTGAAAAGGACTTCCATGTAGCTGAGTATGGGTGTCCCACTGTATCGCTGCTCAGATGTCAGTTTTCTTGCTAGTGGAAAAATGTTTCTTTATAAAATGTTTGTTTCTGTGATATTTTTTTCTTAACATCTGGGAATATTTTAATTAAGTTTTGTAATAACCTCCCTTTTGCTTTCCAAAACTGAAGATTAAGGTTAAAATAACTTGTAGTTTACTGTGATATGAAAGGGTCAATGCTGACACGTGACATAGCATTTTGCTGGTTTCTGTTGGCTTGGCTGGATGAATTTCATGCTGTTGTTGTATGTATCTGTTCTTTTGTTTCAGCTCCACTGTGTGGCAATATGTAGCATTTCTCAAAAAATGTTTACATTTTTTGCTTCTCCATATACCCAATTAACATGAAACAACTGATTCTAAGGCATTCACACTCATTTTTCTTGTGGCACTGTAGTCAAGTCCCAAAGAGTCCACTAGCATTAAATGTGACATGTAGCAGAAGGAAAAACTGGATATGTACATTTTTGTTGCTTCCCTGTAATGTGAGAAAGATTTTCATTTTTTTTCTTCATTTTTCCATACTCTGGTTTAGAAGATGTATACGGTTTGGTAGTTTATTCCCCAGTGCAAACATAAAAAATACAAGGTTTTTGCTAGAAAACTTACCCATATCAAAATAAAAATGCGTTCTGTTGTGCAATCTTTGCTTAATTAAAGATAACATGTTGTACTAAGCAGTCAGGCTGTGTGTCAGCAGGTACGCAGCCACCTCTGGCAGCTCTGTGGGTGGCTGAGGAGCTTGGCTAAGCGAGCCCGCTTGGCTTTTTCAACCGTCAGCTAAGAAAATCTTCAGCCCCTAGAAGGAATGCTGCGTTCTGAAGAGATGGATGAAAATAAAATAGAGGGAGGCATAGAGAAGGGCTGGCGTTTGCCAGATGTTTGTAACAAGCTGGAACAAGAATAGGGAGCAGTGTCAGGCAAGCTACCCAATAAGGAGTCTGAGCAGAAATCACGCATTTTCTCAGTTAATCAGTTTGCTGGCACACGGATCATTATTCAACAAATTATTCATTCATTCCTGAATTTTTTTAAGGGCAAAGCATCTGCCTGGCTCAAGCTGAGCAGCACCGTCAGCCCCCCACAAACCCGTGGGCTGCTTGGTTTGCACCTTCAGCCACAGTTTTCCACATTACAGCGAAGCAAATGCAGCAGCACAAACCCAGTGTATTTATTTCCCCTTTGCAGATGACATCCAAAAAGCCAAAACATTTCCTTCAGCATTGGGATATGGAGCTTTCTTTTCCAATTGCGCTTTTTTTTTTTTTTTCTTTTTCCTTTTTTTTATTTTTCTTCTTTTTTTTTTTTTTTTGGTCTTTCTAATTCATTTACGTTGTTTTCCTTGTAACATGCGGTTACAGAGTCAGGCACCGCGAGCACTGTACCTTGTGGCCTCACTTTCTTTTCCTGCTTTTTTCCTCCTCCGCAGATCCCTCATCCCGGCAGCACTGATCAGTCCCATACTTCCATGCAGCAAGGTTTGCACGTCCCTCACCCCAGCAGCCAGTCAGGGCAGCCATTACATCACAGCGGGCCTCCCAGCCAGCAGTCCCGGCAGCCGCCCCCGGCCGCTTCTGGCAACCATCCACACAGTGACCTGACCTTTAATCCCTCCTCAGCCTTAGAGGGTCAGGCTGGTGGACAGGGAGCACCTGACATGCCGGAGCCCTCGCTGGATGTAAGTCTGTGTCATACTATCATCTGCCTGCCATAGCGTGTGCTTGACATGGCGGCGGGAGGGCGGGGGGGGGGTGCGGGGACGGGGAGCCGCTTCCACAGCACATGCCATCGTCTCATGCTTGGGTACATGGGCGTAGTCACTGCAGCTGAGGTGACAGGGCGCTCCTGGCTTGCTGTGGAAACTCTTCTGTTTTAAGCAGCTGCATGACGTGCCAGCCATGTCCTCCTCGTAGTGGAGAGGCAGGTGTCAGACAGCAGGTCGAGAGTCTGCCCAGAGAGATCTCCCATCCCCTCGTTGCCGGATGAAGGCACTTGTGTGCACGAACCCAGGCTCTGGAGCGGCTGCAGCATCTGCATTAGGAGGAGGCGGCTGCACGTGAGCTAAGCTTGGGCCACGCAGAGCCTGTTGAGCCACGCGCTGGCTCAGCTTCAGCCTTGCAGTACCTGGTGGTGGGGTCCATCCCGGCTCTGGGCCCTGCCACCTCACTCAGCAGCAAACATCCTGCTCCCATGCCATGCTAGTGCTGCAAATGAACGAGGATGTCTTCTGTCTCCGTAGCCAGGGTTGAGGGCAGCTTGAGACTAAATGGAGATGAGCCTAGTGTTAAGGACAGAAGTAACATCCGCAGCCACCCACTGCTAGAGCTGGGAGTGAGCTACCTGAGGTGTCCCTCTGGTCAACCACCCGACTCCCAGAGGTTGTATTTCTTAGTACTAAGGTTGGATTTTTGTTCGAGTCATGCATTCCTGTACTTGTATCTTCTGTCTGGTCCAAAGTCTGCCACACGATGTATTTTTCTGAGAGAAGTGTTCACGCTGTGCCTCAGGTTTATACCTGTCCATGCTGTTGCTGTGTGCGTGCCTGTTCCCTGTCCCATGACAGCACTGTGCCGTCAGGCGGCCTCGTGGGGGCAGGCGGGGAGGGGGTTCAGGTTCCAGGCACTGGGAAAAGCCCTATAAGTGAGGCAGTGTCATTGCTGGGGCCGGACTGTGTCAGGCACACAGCATGGCCATGGTGCATCCTTCAGGAGCTGTAGGTCATGTGGCAACTGGAGGTCTGAGCCCTTAAGGATACCATGTGAGTATTATCAGTAGGTGAAATACAAATCTCATTTTTTCTCCAGGTATTTAAGTAGCACTGTACGTTGTTATGGGTCAGGCAGTCATTCCTTGGTGAAGAGAAAATACAGGTTTACCATAGTATTGTGGGTATTGCTGATGGAGGCGTTCAGTGGGAGACTGGAACTGCCATAGCTGAATGAAGCGAGCACTGTGCAGTGTGGAGAGCATAGGGCTTGGAAATATCTGCAAGCTCAGTCACGCTCAGATGAGTGATGTCAGCGGGTTTAGCTACCAGTGACTGTGTTGTGGAACCAGGCTGAGCGAGGCACCATGCAGCATTGTCCTGTGAGCTGGAAACAAACTGGGGAATGCCCCATGAGCAGCTGGGCTCACTGCCTGCTGGCACAACCAGGGTCATTCGTTAGTGCTTCAGTGCAGTGCAGGCCAGGGCTTAACCAGAAGGAGACAGAAGGATACATCTCATGTAGAGGGAGATGACCCACGCTCACACCACAAACAGCGGAGACAAACGGTGTGGGTGCCTGGTGAGAGCCTTACAGTGTATTCACTTCAGGAGCACCGGGTGCAGTCTCCAAATTCTGCCAAATCCAACACACCCTCACAGTGCCTGCCCCTCCCAGCTCTCCATTCCTCCTGGCCCAGCACTACACCCAGCTGAGCCCTTGGATTTGCACGTTGCTGCATGGGGCTGCCATGAAGATCCCCACGCTCCAGCTGCAAAGCTACAGTACCGGCTCCTGGCTCATGGGCCCTGTGTTGCACAGGCCTGCAAGCAGGGGAACACCCCACCATTCAGAAACACTCTTCTTGTTTTCAGAATCTCCTTCTCTTTGCCCTTTTTCTCCTTTAGTCTGTGTCAAAATATGCTTTAATTAGCAAAAATTGGATGATTCTCTTTTGAGAAGTCTTAGAAACATTTAGTCTTGAATTTTTGCCATTACTTCATCATATGAAATACACCCTCAAAATTTAGAAGACTGCATCTTTAGAGATAAAGAGCGTATTATTCAAAACTTTTACCTTTCTAAAAAAAAAAACAAAAACCAATCCTCTGTATAAAAGAATGAGTCTCAGACACATTATGTTAAATTTTTAAAATTTAGTTGGAATATCTATGGGATACATTCAATCATTTGTTACACCATACTACACCATTAACATGTGGTGAGGCTGTAGTTTTCTTTTAGTCCCATACTAGATATTCAGAAGAACTATGCCAGCAGGTGAAACACATTTAAAAGCTGTGTATCTTTAGTCTAGCACTATGACAACAGCAGTTAAAACTGTGGATAAAAGGAGGAGGTGTTTTATGAAAAACATTCCCTCTGGGACGTTTTGTTTATGCAGGCTTGACTTTTTTTTTTTTTTTTTTACTTTTTTTTTTTTTAATGCTTAGGAAGCAATAAACTTACTTCTTCATTTCACGTATAGCTTATTTAAAAATATGTTCATCCATTTAAGCATAGAGAAGCATATAAATGTACCACTTGCGTGCTAACTGTGATGCGATCAAGGTTTTAGTTTCATAGTACTTGAAAGCACAGAACAATTTAAAATGAATTTCTTGTATTTACTGTTATGTTTCTTCAGTCATTCCATGTTTTCCTGTCTTGGCCACAACACAATGCTGAATATAAAGGGAGCTTATTACAAACTCTTCCCTGTCAGTTTATAAATAGCTTTCCTTTCTACCAAGACAGAGTAAGCTGCAAAGTAAGTCAGAAAATGTTGCTTCTTACAAAACCCAGTAGCTGAGGTGTGCTTGTTGATCTGTCAGATCAAAAAGAGTCTGAGTGGTGCTTGGGAAAAAGAGAAGTAGTTCTATTTGAAACACAGTGTTAGTGGAAACTTAAGTTAAAAAACTTTTCATCTTGATGCTTTTAAAACTTTGTGGAGATCAGCGCATCTTCTGTTGGATGGAGCGTTACGCCCCTGACCTTTTAAAATGTCTTGAAATGGACGTAAGCTGAAGTTGAATCAGCACTTCCAAACACCATCAGTTGTCACTGCGACAGGAAGAAAAGATCATTGGCCTGCCTTGCCCGTCTCTGGCCCTTACTCCTCCTTAGGACTCTTGGTGTGTGTTTTTTTTATTTTGATCTTGGGGCTTTTTTTTGGTCTGGGTTAGTTTCAACACCTGGTGAGTTCCAGTCCAGCTCACTGCCCAGCCTGTGTGTCCATGCTCAAGGAAGGGATGGACACGGTGGCCTGGTTCCATGGGGATGCAGGCTTAAAGCAGTTGCCACCCTGCAGCCTGCCAGCCATGTACACCAGGCTTTGTTGATTCGCTTTAAGGCTCAAATAAGTCTTACTTGACTGCGTGGTTCAAGTTTCTATTCAGTGTTTTACACGAAACTAACTTACGTAACTAGCACTTATCGAGAAGGTCTTGTCAACATCACTAGGTGGGAATTAAGCTATGTTTATTGATAAGCTTTGTGATGGGGAAGTTGAGTAACACAGACTTTGACAAACAAGTGGCTAGTACATCATCTTAGGGTGTTACGCAGCATTGCTGCTGTCAGATTTATTTCAATACGAAGGACGGTTTCTTGGAATGAGTGGTGTTTAATCCCTTTTTTCCACAGTTGTATTTCTGTTACCTGTAATTTTCCTTTTATCTTTATATTTTATAGCTGCTTCCAGAACTCACAAATCCAGATGAGCTGCTTTCGTACCTGGATCCTCCTGATTTGCCAAGCAATAGCAATGATGACCTTCTGTCTCTCTTTGAGAACAACTGAACCCATGTGTATTCCCCCATCCCTTTCACTTGTTCACACGTGTGGCTGCACAGCGAGGAATCTTAACACTCCTTTTCCACAAAAGAAGAAAAAACCACCTCACAAGTTGATCCAGTGGTGCACTCCCTGCTTTCTTCATCTCAGAACTGCTTTTGTCAGCTTCAAAAACTGTGAAAGTGACGGGAGAAAAAATACACGAAAAAGTGCAGTAATCTCAGAATCCGCCCTGCTACATGTCACAACGAAACACAGACAGTTGTGCAGCTATTGGAAACCCTGTTTGTTGTTCATCCTATAGAGAGAGAGTTCTGTGATAAACATAGTGTGAAGTATCTTGGCAAAAACAAATCTTGGCAAGGGAAGAAAAGGCAACAAAATGGACCTGTCTTTAATTGACCTGTCTCAGAGTGTCCTTCCAACGCATGTTCTTCCATTTTTTTGAAACTATCTCCCTTCACCCTGCTTCTCCTCTGTCCCTCTCCAAGCACAGGTTTGTGTTGGAGTAATTGTTCTGGCCACACACAAAACGAAAAACAAAAACACAAACAAAGCTCCAAAAAGCACAAATCGTACGGTAAAGTGGCAAAGGTAGGGAAGAAATACGAGCCCTTCAGAGGGAAGACAGCAGCTTAGTAAACACGTCGTCAGTAATGGAGTCCTGAGCATCTCCAGGCCGCAGCCATGTGTGTTTGGACTTAGAACTAAGTGCAGGAATCTTAAACACTTCTTCGCAAAGGATTCCTCTGTTCAAACACATACATTGGAAGCACACGGGAAAAAAATAAAAAAAAAAAAAATACTTTCAATGTTTAGGGTGTTTCTGTGGTTTTGGTTTCAAATCAGTACCGTTTGTGGCTGCGTTGACACCCAACTGTCGAGATTGTTGTCACAGGTCTTTTTGCCATGTATTCCATACCGAATGGAAAAGAGAGGGAGGGGGGAATGCAAACCGAAACGCTCTTTATTATTACCTACAGCCTTTGCTTCCTGAGCATTTGCGTCACTGTGTGTCTTGCACAACACATAATAAGACAAGCTGGGCTGAAGTCGGATAGGAGATCATTGCAGGATGGGGGAGAGTAACATCACGATCCGTGTAACTATTTTTCATAATCAGCTTGAAAAGGGGCATTGAAATCGGATAGACATAGCTTCCTTTTTATTTTGCTCTGTGTTCTGTTTTCATGACTGTTACAAATAATTCAGCCTTTTTCTTTTCTCCTCCTTCGGTTTCTTTTTTTAAACCTTAGGTGCCAGGAAGAGATTGTTCTCATGAAGGAAAGGGCATGGGGAGGAAAAGTGACTTGGTAGATTGCTGCTGCCCTCAAGAGACCCTGATGCCACAATCACTGTCTTGCCCCTGTGATCCGTGCTTCTTGTGTGGTTGCTTCTCCTGCATGAGCTTCCTATTGCTTCTGTGCCCATTTCTGTGCTCTTTGTCTCTCTCTCTCTCTCTTTCTCTCTTATAAATTATGTACAGTAGCTGTGTAAGAAGTGCATGTGTGCCAACTTTGCCCTCGTGGTGCAACATTTCAGCTTTTGCCCACTGTAGAGTTATTGGTTAATTTCTTTTTGTTATTAAAGCAAATTTGACCCTACTCCTTTCCTCATCCCAAACCCAATCCAGTAATTTTGATTTGCTCGCCACAACGCGTTTTAAACTTAAGTGCCAGACAAATTTTGTTTGTTCCCATCTGTCTGACTAGAGAGTTTCCTAGCCCTCTGTGTTCAGTTTGCAAGCTGTAAATGGCATGCTGTGTGCTTACAACTCTGGATTTGCTTTCCTCACCAAAGTCACGTTTGTAAATTCTTTGCGGTTCTTGTCTTATTTTGCTCTTTAACGTTTCCCACTACTGCTGTACATGCGTCGTGATATATATCTGCTAGTCAGCAGCACCTTGCTGTAGATATTAAAGGAAATGGCGGTTTAGTTCTTTTATTTTCCAGTAGGAGTATTGAATCTGTCAAACATATTATGTAGAGATGGTCCCACACTTATATTTTTCCTGTTTCGAGTTTTTTTAAGAAAGGCGCTGTTCATTATGCAAAATCAATTATTTTAAGAATTGCTATTGTAAATATCTTTGTGAATATTTTAGTATTGTCTTTGATAATATTCAACATTTTCATGATCTGATTATACTTTTGCTGGTGTTTTTAAATACCTTGTCTGAAAAAATATATGGGTCCTTTTTTAACAAAAAAAAAAAAAAAAAATTTGAGGGTTCTTTAACAGAATAAGGGAGGTTTGTTTTTTTTTTTCTCTACCCCAAACCCCACCCTCCCCACTCCCCCTCCCCCCCAGCCCATTTTCTTTTGAAAAAGTTAGCCCAAACTTCATATCCATTTACCTGATGAATGAATTGATCAGTCAGGCAGTACCTGGACAATCAGGGCCCAGCTCTGTCATGGAAACACAGTAAGAAGTGATTGCCTAGGGCAGGAATCCCACCGCCCAGCCAGTCCATGTTCCCTGCCCATGTGGTGCCTGTGGGCTGGAGACAGCACAGGTCTTGTCCCTTTGCCCCAGTGAGCAGTACACCTAGGAGCAGCTGTCTGAACAGGTGAAGATGCGCTAAGGCGAGCAGCGAGTATGTAAGGTACCGTATTTATATCACTGTGCTGGTGTTCCAGCCTGCAGAGCTGGGTGCACTAACATGAAGGGATGCTGGTGGGTGGAGAGGGAAACAGTATAGTACACTTTATTCTGCTTAGAAGTGTCTTTTTTCTTACGTAGGCTTGACAACCTGTAGAGGATCTCTGCAGAATATTAAAGATACCTTGGTATAATACATGGTAATGTGGTTGTGGTATGGTGCTGCTGCCACGCCACCGCTAGGAAAGACCATTCTTCAGTTACAGATGTGTATTGTAGCCATTTTACTGTAGTAGTTTTCCCCTGTATTTTTTGCTGCATTGTTTTATATATGTATTGAAGTCATTTTCAAGGGTGGCGAATGATAAACTGACGTTATGCCCTTAGAGTTTTGTTGTTTCGTTTCTTTTCGGGGGAAGTTTCTTAAGCCATAGGTTTTGGAATAAAGAACATTTCTCAGTACTAGATGGAACGGGTTGCTCAGATTTTTTTCATCGATTCTATTGAACGTTCCACTCTCCATTGTTTCCTGAGCAGCTAAGTTAGTCACCTGAAATTACTTTTCTCTTAAACACAACGTTAGTATTTTAAACCAGGTATGTTAAGAATTGACCTTTTGCTAACTGGTAGTATTTAAAATGTATCATTTGAAAGTACCTGTCGGAAAGAATAAAGGGAAAAATAAAAACACATAGATATTAGCAATATGTTTGGAGCAGCATTTGCATCTGCTTTGTACAGAAACAGAGCGTTGAAGCGTATGGTTGACATGTTGCAGCTTAGAGAAGCGTTCGGTTTCTAAGCAGAACTCAAGAGAGAAAATGCAATTTTTACCCATCACCCAAATGTTGGACATATGAGACAGTTTTAAAACCATGTCAGCTAAAATCAGGTACTGATAGTGGATCCAGTGTGGAAAAGCTTCTAAATGAAAATTTAGTTATTATTTTTTTATCTGTTCACTGCCGTATTAAAGTTTAGAGAAAAAAAAAAAACCTAGCAAATAGGGTAATCGCAGTCATTTCTTTTAAAGCTTAATTATTATATGAAATTCCAGTAGTATTTTTATTCTTCTTTTTGTTTGTTTTACTTTTTAATTGTTTCC
Organism: Oreortyx pictus; assembly: GCA_036925125.1. NCBI lineage: Eukaryota > Metazoa > Chordata > Aves > Galliformes > Odontophoridae > Oreortyx > Oreortyx pictus. The sequence goes on along the minus strand of JAUPFR010000008.1, from coordinate 12,858,473 downwards.
CTATGGAAGTTCATCTGGGAAAGAACCCACAGAAATCTACAGTTCTGCTGCCAAGACATTATTATAGGACTGACAGATACACGCCAATGTCTGCAGCGGAGACTCAAGGGACATCTGTACATATGTAAATGACAAATAGAGACATGTTAACAGAAATGCATTCATTTTCCTTGGAATGTGCATTGTTTTTATTTCGCAGGAAAAAAAAAAAAAAAAAGCTTGAAGCTCCATCTTATGTGGAAAATGAATCCTGTTTGTTAGCGTTCGTGGAGTCTCGGCATTCGTTTCACTTTCACTTCTGTAATATACTCTGATCCTTCGTTTTGTTTTGTTTTATCTACATGTAATATTTAGCTTACGTGTACTAGTCTATCACCTGTGTATTTTTAGGGTGCTACAGAAGTAATGAAGAAAAATAAGGGGATTGCAGAAAAAAAAAAAATTAAAAAAAAAAGTCAATTGTAACCAAATTCATACTTTGTACAATTTTTGATATTGCGATCAGAGGGGAATTAAAAAAAAAAAAAAAAAAGTACAATCTGAAGAAACATGCAAAAATGGCCATTGTCTTTGTTTGTACATTGTATGTACAGTACAATGCAATCATTTCATACTTTAAACTGGTCAGAAAAAATAATTGTGATTTTTAGTCTTGCAAAACTGTATGTAGTTAGATGATGTGACAACCTAATATTTATCTAATAAATATGTATTCAGATGAAACCTGTACATTAGGTGTTCATGTGGTTATTTTGTATTTAAAGATCAAATTATTTGACTATTGCTAGACATTTATATACCCTGTTGTAACACTGAGGTATTCTCATTTGCTCATGTTAATTTTTTTTCCTAAATAAATTTACAAAATTAAGGTCTGGCTAATTGGCAGCTGCTTTGTAAATTTTCGCTCTCTTTTTGAAACACCCTCCTTGCCCTTCTCCCTCCAGGCTGACGTGTTCATCTGAAGGTTATGTGTGCAGGATGCCGCTTCCCGAGGAGCACAGCTTGCTGCAGGAAGGGAAAAAGGTGCCAACCAGGGCGGAAGAGACACAGGCTAGGAGATAAGGAGCACAGATTCACTGATAGGCACAGGATCGTATCGAAGAAAAAAAGAAACATGAAATTGTTCTGTGATTTGCAGTTCAGCACAGAGGGTCCTGCATACCACCGAAACACGGAGCAGTTTCTTTTAAGTGAAATATTTGCACGACATGAATAAGAAAAGGAGGCTCATCTCTTGTTGTGTACTCTGAAATGTAATCCTTGTGGAGGGACTGACCATCCAGCAGCACAGAAGACCGTTAGCTTTCTCTTTGTTTTAAACTCTCGCGAGTCTCATTACTTTTCTTTTAATTGCAATCTGTCATTTAGGGGAAATCAGTAATGGGAGATGAGTAAAATGATATATTTTTGTAATGTATTCCCATTTAAAGCTGAAGGTTGGTTTCAGAGTGCAGCCCTTCAGTTCTGAGGTCTGCTTAATCTCTCAGCACCCTGAGCTGCTGGCAGACCAAGCCGTGGCTCCATGAGCACGCACAGGGCACTGGCAGCAGCAGTGGCACGCACAGCTCTGTTCCTGGCAGAGCCCCATACCCGTCACTAGCCATGCTCACATACTGGGTGCTTTGTCGAAGGCTAAGGACTTGTTTTTGTAGAGAATTCCTGAGCGCCTTCTGGATATTGCATTTGCAGAAGTGTTTAGCTTAAACCCACCTTCCAAATACATTCAACAGATAGGAACAATCTAACCATTTCATATTGTGAGTATCTGCACGTGGTTAGAACTCAGATACAGCAATTACCCAAGAAGGAAACAAGTCCCTACCGTTGACTGAAATACACGTAAATAATTACGGACATATATGAAACTTCATTTTCTCAAAACTGGAACAAGTCTCTGCCTCAGTTCAGCCTTCTTTGCTGGCACTATCAGTTAAAACGGTAATTGAGGATAAAGTAATGGAACTGAATTACAGTGCATTCAATGCATTCATCGATCCCAGACAATAACTAATGTTTTGGTGTTTTGTTTTCCTGGAAGCTCCGCAGAAGTGCCGGTCAGCCAGCGTACAGACTTGCCTCGGCACTCAGGAGGGAGGCCAACATTTCTGAACGAAGCATGTGGTGACGTCCTTCGGTGCTGGTTGTTCTTCATGCTTACCTGGAAGTCAGAAGGCTATGGAAGTTCTCCAGGTGGAGCTTCTCCTAGCTGTGGACACCAGGATAGGTATGATGTGCGCATCCAGTGCATGCTGGAATCCCCTGTTCCATCCTGTGGCAGTGTCCCTGCAATGTTTGCTCTCCTGTGGTTCCAAGCGGCCACGTGTGGGAGTATCTCTGTGCCTTCTGTGCTTCTCACGGTGCCCCACTGTTGAACAACTTCAGAACACTCTCAGGTCCCTACATTTCTTTTCTAACTTTCCTAATCCGTATGGAATTCTGAATACATACTATTTGTGTGCATTGCATTATGTTTCCAGCCACTGGATCATGGCTTTTATAGGAGCGAGAGACAAACTTTAGAAGTGGAGGTGGCACCATCTGCTTGTTTGCTGACTGGCCAGTGGGAGTGGGACTCCTGCTGTAAATGCTGTTATCTATAGAGCTGCCCTCTTTCCTTTAAAGAAGGAAGATAGACAACAAAGAAGAAGTGGTACAACTTTTATTTAATATAGAATATTCTCATATGTTACCATTCTTTGTTTGCTCCTTCCTAAAACTCTTTAACGTATTTGACACTTGTGTACCCGGTCTTTTATTTGTTCGCATTTTTACCTAGAACCCACTTCCCTCTTAACTGCTTAAATTCCGAGACTGTCCAAATCCTCTTGCACTGTGAATTTCCGGCTGTGAATGACTACTTTTCATAGTCTGAGTTCAAAGTAGCGTGTCACCTTCTGTCAGTTTTCTTTTGTCTGTATCACTGAAATCCTACCATTTCCATGTAGAATGCTACTCCTGATGTCAGTCGTTGTGCCGATGCCCTGCTCACACTTGTTCTCTCTAAAAGGAACAAAAGTCAGACCTCTGCACCTTCTGCAGAGCTATCCTGTCTCCAGCAGCGTACAGAATTTTCCAGGGGAATGTAAAAACAGTCTACGAGGAACCTAACCAACCAAACACTTCTATTTAAAAAGCAAGCAGATCGTGATTACAGCATGACTCCTACAGGGCGTTAGCAAACAGCCTGGCAGGGAGGGACTTAATGGTTTGCTCGCGTTATGGCTCATCTGCATTTTCAGGAACTCCTTACCTAAATTGTAAAAAGTGTTTTTCTGTCATTTAACTCCATCTTTGTGTTTAAAGTATTCTATTTTCTACATACGTGGGCTAGACAAGAGAAAGCTGTTTCTCTTCATTACAGAATATGTCCACTTGGTTTCTCCAGAATCTTTCCAACTGCTGTATTCTTGACAGATTCAGTAATACACATGAACTTAGATTCTCTAGAAACACTAGTATACACCTGTTTTTAAATACTCTGCTTTCTCTGTGCATTTCTGTTTCTTTCTTGTACCGAATGTCCTCAGAGTTTCACAATTACGGATTTTATTTTTCCTCTAAGTCCACGTTTTGAATCGTTGTAGTTGTGGTTGAATATTACGACCCAGACATTGCTGTTTGCCCAGAGTTGTTCTATAGTGCTGTTCTGGGGATCCTGTTGAACTGTTCTGGAAGTTCAGTTTCAGTTGTCACCCTGCTCACATATCAACATATTGATTATTGTGAACATGTTGAAATATTCTTTTTTGGTGGTTTTTATATATAAATATACTGAACTGGTCAAATGCTAGAAAAAGCCAAATATTTTCAAAGTACTCTGAATTTGCCTTTCGTTGTTGTTATTCTTGTTGTTGTTTCCCCCCCTTCATTTAATTTCTAGAAACTACTGAAGTACCCCACACTTGAGTAATACAGTTCTGAAGCTGAAGTTTTAATGCATAAGTAAATTGAGACCAATGTTTACCAGCTATTCTTATATTTCAAATTTATAATTGATGCTTATTTTTTCCGTGATTGTTGTTTCTGTGTTTCTCAGTATGCACTTTATGTACATTCTTAAGACATGAAAAATCAGCAGATTTTAGACTTTCCATGTGCACCTCTCCCTAGCTGTCCTACTTATACTGCTTCACGATAAATCATATTTTGCTTACAGATTTCCTTTCTAAATTGTGAACGATTACTTTCATATTGCCCCTGCCAAACTGATGTCAAATTCAGAGGAGCAACCCTGGGACAAGATCAAAAGTTTAGGAAAGCTGAACTGCAGTCTCCATTGGATGCCAATAAAAATTCTTACCTTGAGATTTTAAGTATTTCACCAAACATTTCATTACCCCAAAATGACATCTTCAGTTGTAAATGTGACGGACATTAATTTGCACTTGACAACTTACTAGCTCAGTTGGTGGGACACTGCATATTCAGGTGATTGTCACATGCAGTTATGTCATCTAAATATGTCATTGATTTCCACGCTAGGTAATGTGCTAATGCTTATGGCAAGCAATCCTTTCTGTAGTGAAAGTGCAAAAAAAAAAGTAGAAAGAAATCAGAACACCAGCACTGGGAAGACAGTTCCAGAATTGTTAACTGGAAAATTTGGTGGAATCTTCTAGACATTACAAGCATGAAGCTTAATTTCTGGGCGTTTCTTGTTCAAACAGTGGCTAACGCTATATTTGTAGTGTTCAACTTTTGTTGTGAAGCTGTGCAACCAAAAGCCAGGTGTCTCACAAGTACAATTACTGTCAGAATCAGTTTAGTGCTGACAGAATAGTTTGTCCTGTACAAGGTACAGAGGAAGCTGTTACCTCGAAGAGCAGTCATTCGGATTGACACACGTCAAATTCAAGGAACATTCAAGGCTCTTCCTGGCAGTTGATTAAAGCAGAGCACTTACAGAACCGAGTAGAGGACAAGAGGGGTCTTGAAGATGTGACAAAATAAGGAAAATAATTAGGTAGAAAGCTGCTAAATACTCTGAAGAGGAAAAGAACAGAAAGGAGGTCAATTTGAACCAATGAACTAAGAGAAAATTATTCCAGAAATTCAAGTACTACAGTGGGGAAGGAGCATTGAAACCGCTTAGCTGAGAGACTGTGGTGCTCCCAGTGAGGAGCTGCTGGGGACCACTCCAGCCATGTCCCACTTGAGTGGCAACTAAAATTCACTTCTAAAACACACCTCAGCCTAGAATGTCACGTTTCCACCCTGATAGTTTTAAAATGCTAAGTGTGATTTCTTTCCCTTTGCTTCACCTGGTTACATTTTTCTAGTGTTCTTGGCAGTGTTTGTAGGATGTGTCCGTGCTTCTCTGGTTTTGGTATTACACCATGCATCTGAGATGGAACCTGGGCAGCAGTCATACAGGGAGAGGAAAGTTTCCCACAGAAGCTGTTTGAGGTGGGTGAGCCAACGGTTGATTTCCAGCTGCACCAGTGTTGTGACAGCCTCCCAGAGCAGCCTGGGAGACAAGATGGTGCTGACCTCTCTTCCCTGCAAAAAAGCTGCTACAGGATGTTTCAGTTGAGTCTTTCCTGAGCAATTCCATTTTCAATAGCAGCAGCCCAGCCCCCAGGCTCATCTTACTTGTTCAAAATAAAGTAGCATGATGAACTAGTTCTGAAAGTAGTTCAGACACTTTTACCTTTTTTCATCTCCTCAAACCAGAGATGGCATTTTGCAGGTAAGCAAACTGAACTGAGTCCTGTAGGTGGCAATTCCTGTATTACAATTAAAGCATCTGTGTTTTGGAACACAGGAGGACTCTGTAATATCTGCCATCCCTTAGTAGCTTCATCCACAGGTATGCAAGGCACCTGCACACCCACCCGCAGACGTGGCCAACCTGGACCTTCTGATGCCTTCCCACTTGGAAAGAGCTGCATTTCTTCTGCAGCCTAGAAGCATTCACTTGGAATGTCCCACATGCCTCACCATAAATGTTCCTCGGGAACTCAGGTGGTGCATGAACAGCCAGGCACCTGAGCACCACACGACCCCACGTGTGAGCACTGTGCTTCCATACATTATGCAGGGTGGCTGAGTAATGAATTCCAGGCAAGCCAGGTCACTCCTAACTTCTGGAAGGAAAATGCTAATCACAGCCGTAAGGAGCGTGAGAAGATTGAGGTTTTCCTTGTATGACAATCTGTTGGCAATCAGTATGAAGTCGTGTGGGGAAACTCCACCTTTTGCTACATGGTCCTAAGACAAAACCTTGATCAAGGGAAGCATTTATTAGCAATTTTTTCTTATCTGTACACGTAACTGAGCGGTTACTCTATGCCCTTCACGCACTTGTACAGCCTAATTTCTCATTGCAATTGCTCAGTGTAATGGAAAGGTCTTTCACCATCTCTCTGGCTCTAGTCCCCACTCATAAGTAAATGCACATCACAGATAACAGCAAAAAAGTCCTTCTCTCATCTTATCTTCCAGTTTAACCAAAACCTTGAAGAAAAAACTGATTGTGATGTGACCCTCAGCACCGGCACCAGGCTGCTTCTGGCTGTGCCAAAGCTTCTCCTACCTGCTGTGCCCCTCCCCATCCTTATCCCACAAGGTCTGGGGTGCCAGGCAGTCCTTGGGATGTAACAGTGAGCAGACTGTCACACAGGTCTGTTCAGTACTCTTCTAAAGCCATTTCATGTCACACAGCTAGCTCTCAGCCTTGTGTTCTCATGATCCAGAGTGGTCTTTAGGCGGAAGTTTTACAGCACTTTTTTCTGCCTTCTTTGGAAAATGACCTCCCTGTAACTCCGAAGTTCTTAACATCCCATCTGTACAAGTTTCAGTTCACTGATTGTGCGGAGTTAGAACATGACAGGTGGTTTAGTGGCTTTGTTCCATAAGCCTAGAGATAATAATTGAACCTATCTTCCCAAGTAAAACACCACTGTGAAAGAAAGCAAGTTGTTCTGCTTCTCACAAAGCAGTAAGCACGGGGGAGTGCACTGCTTGGCCTACTCAAGACACCGGAGAACTCTGAGCAGAACAGCTTGGAGTGTGAAAGGAAGACTATGCTTTCTGTTGCTCATCTTTTGTCTTGCTCATCAAATAATGTGCCCTACGGGGCCAGAACTCTCTTATTATAGGTATGCACAAAACCTAACACCCAAGTGCTCATTCTGGTTTGTGCTTCAAGTGGCTCCTACAATTAAAGCAACACTAGAAAGAGTGTTGTTTTTTTGTTTGTTTGTTTTGTTTTGTTTTGTTTTGTTTTTATGTTCACCAGAGAATAAGCATAAGACTGATGGCTAAGTGAACTGGACTACTTTCCAAAACGGCCTTGTGGGTAAGAGGATAAAAGGCAACTAAAAATGCATCCTGATTGGGCTACTGTTAAACAAACCCACAATAAATCACCTTATGGCAGCTGACATCTGCTGTACAAAAACCAGGAGATGATGTGCAGTTCCACATGGGGTAGGAGTCCTTCCCTGTGCTAGGACCGCGTGCTTTCCCGATCGGGGCTGCAGGAAACCATCCCCTGCTCAGCTGCTCCTTCTGCCACTGCCCTGGTGCTGCAGTGAAGGTCTTGCTGTCTCATCAGCACTGTTCGGCCTGTGATGGCACAAATGCTTGTGAATCTTGGGGATAGGTATACTCTTTCTGTCTGTTAGAGATGATAGATAACGGATACCTCATTGTGGCCTTACAGTACTTGAAGGGAGTGTGTAAACAGGAGGGGGAATGGCTGTTTACACGGGTTGATAGCGACAGGACAAAGGAAAACGGTTTTAAACTAAGACAGAGGAGATATGGTTAGCCGTTAGGAGGAAGTTTTCCACTCAGAAGGTGGTGATGCACGGGATCAAAGGTGGCCCGGAGAGGTTGTGGATGCCCCATCCCTGGAGCCGCTCACGGCAAGGCTGGATGTGGCTCCGGGCAGCCCGCTCCAGTGGTTGGTGGCCCTGCCCACGGCACAGGGGTTGAAACCAGATGATCCATGAGGTCCTTTTCAACCCAGGCCATTCTGTGATCGAATGATACGTTTTCTAAGGCTTGTACTGCATTTATCATTTCCCTCGGTAATCTCACTTCAAACCCGTGGCACTGAACACGGCGTCACTGAGCACATCCGAGGGACCTACGAGTCGCCGTTCGTCCCCCTTGCCCTATCTATTGCTTAGGGTAGGTTTCTGCTCTTAGCGCTATACGCCGCATTCACCGCCCACCCCCGGACACGCCACCAGGGCCCGCTAAACGAAGCCCAGAGGAGCGGCACGCAGAGCTCCGCGTCAGCGCGCCCAGAGCGCGGCGCCGCGCCGGATGAGCCTACAGCGGCTGCGCGGGGACGGCCAATAGCCGCGGCGGCCCCGGCGGCGCTGCGGGGCCGATAAAAGGCGGCGGGGCGGCGCGGCCGCCTCGTCGGAGCCGCGCTTCCAGCCGTGTGGCGATGCTGGCGCTCAGCGCCGCGCGCCGCCTGCTGCGCCCGCCCGGGGAGCTGCTGCCGCCGCCGCCGCCGGGGCTCGCCTGCGGGCGGGCGGCCGGAGCCCGCGGCTGCGGCTCGGATGGGGCGGGCCGGCGCAACCCGCTGGTGTACCTGGACGTGGGCGCCGACAACCAGCCGCTGGGCCGCGTCGTGCTGGAGGTAGGCAGGGCGGCGGCGTGCCGCGCCGGGACCGCTGCGTGGCGGAGGGCGCGCCGAGGGCACCGCTGGGCTTGGGGCCGTGCGGGCAGCGTGGGACTGCTCTGCCCCCTGCGTCCCTGCGGTGCCGGAGCACGTTTCCTAAGCGTGTCTCCGAAGTGATTTGATGCGAGGCTGGAGCCCAGCGACCTGCTCTTCGTGGGAAGCGTCGGTATATATGTTAATTGCGTGTTGTTGTTTTTTTTTTTTTTTTTTGTGGAGGCGTGCAAGTTCCTTCTTCATCAGAAAGGTTTAGTGAGCATCTAGGTGGTATTGCATACCTTGAATGCCGTCTTTATCTGGTGTTGCTTTCTCTTGGTGGCATCTTGTGTTTAGGATTAGTAAAAAGAGGCGTAGCAGTCTCTTGTCAAAAGTTCCTGCCTGTGGTGGATGCGGACGTGATGCCGTGACTCGGTTTTGATGAACGGTTTCTGTTCTTTTTTCTTTCTGTGAGGTTTCACAGCTGGCTCTGTGCGAGGAAGAACTTACCCCTCTCTGGTTATACCGGTGGGGTTTATGTTATAGGTTCCTTCTTACGTTTCTTATGTTTTCGGAACTGTTTTCAGGTGTTGCTTGGGTCAGTCATCGTTAACTGGCCCGAATTTGCATAGCAAAGAACAGAGTTCATTACTAGTCTGTAGCTGAGCAGGCGTAAGAGTTTTGAGTGGCTTTTGACTTCCAGCAGCTCATGTTTGTGCAAAAGGGTTCAGCTGAACCAAGCTGCCATATGGAGGTTTTTCTGTCTATGCAAGCCAGTTAACTTCTCTTTTATCTTTCTCTTACAGCTGAAAGCCGATATTGTCCCGAAGACAGCAGGTAAGGCAGCGCCTTGTGATTTTCGTACTTGAAATGGCAGGAAGAAGGATGTTCTTTTGCATCATGGAAACCATTTCTGTCATCCTTCTCCATTTGTTAAATAGGAAAATATGCACTGAACTTCATCAGACAGTGCTATGAATGGGGTTATGGTCTGCTGCTATTTCAAATAGTCCTTCTGCGTTTACAAATAAAGCAGTACGCTCCATGTCAGGTTATCAGTGGTGAATAAGTATGTTTCAAGATCAGTTGCTTCCCATTAAAATAAACCACGGAAGTAATGGGAAATGTAAGGGATGGATTGCATTTGGGTTCTCAGGCTTGATTGTAGAATCAGCGAATGACTTGGGTTGGAAGGGACCTCAAGGATCATCAAGTTCCAGCCCCCCTGCCACAGGCAGGGTTGCCAACTGCTAGGTTAAGTATCCAGGTGCACTAGATCCATGCTACAAAGTTCTTGTGTTTTCCCAGGTGCTTCCTACCTTGTTTCTGCTTGCTTCATGCTTCTAGAAACTTGCAGTGTTTTGTTTCCCAGTGTGTGAAAGTTCTGAGGAAGGGTGTCATTTGTTCGATAAATAAAGTCATAAGATACAAAAAATGAAACTTTTGATTCCAGAGCAATGGGGCTTAGGGCTGTGGTTAGGATACAGCAGTAAATAAAAGGGCAGCGTGGGGGAGGGCTGTGTTTGTAACCTGTTCTGAGGCAGACTTCTTTCTACTAGCTCTACAGTAGAGGCTTTCTGAGGATGAAAATGATCATTTCAATAATACTGTCCTTTTCTTGTTCATGATCTTTGGACCTACTTAACTGATTCTATGATACATCATATATGGGGAACATAATGTTTTATGCTTTGTCTTTCTAGAGAACTTTAGAGCTCTTTGTACTGGTGAAAAAGGATTTGGCTATAAAGGATCCACCTTTCACAGAGTGATCCCTTCATTCATGTGCCAGGTAATGTTCACTGTTTGGTTTTATTTCTGCTACTTCTATCTGTATACTATTGATGTATTTTTAGGGCCATTGAGACAAGTAGTAAGTAGTAACATTTTAAGAGTCTGCTCTGACCTTTGCTAACGGCATTTCTGATTCTTGCTGTGGCAGCTGCTTGGCACGTGTTTTATATGAGTAGATGCAAATTCTGTGTAGATTCACTTTAGAAGAGAAAAAGACATTTGATTTAAGGCTCCATGCCTTTACAGCAGTGTACTTAAGGTGGGGCACACTTGGTGACTATACTTGCTTGGGAGAGGTGTTTGTGGGTAGAGTGACGAGCAGTCTTACCTCTGAAGGCAGCTCAGAAAATAGTGTGTCCACAGTAAACATTGGGCAGAAAAAAAAAGGGAGAGGTGGATGGAGCAGAAAGCATTGGGATAAATTTGGGTGACACACCTAAAGTAGATGGTGTTTTGATTTAAAAGATGCCTTTCAGAATTCTGAAATGAAGCCCATGTTAGCTTTTTCTTTTTCTTCTAATAAAAGCTTTTTTGGAAGCCCTTTTCCTACTGCCTTTGGCATGTGAATAATATTTCTGCTGCTATAGTGCACTGGATTGTATAATTCCTGGTGGTTCTCGCTTCTCCATTTCTACAGTATCACGTTGTAGAATGGCTTTGAAAACAATTGGAAATCAAATGGGCTTTTTATATTAACTGATGGGCGTGGTGGTCCCTCATCCTTGTTTCCTTAGTGTTTTTGTTACAAACAGTTCTCTGAACAAGAAGCCCTCATTTTATGACTGTTTTCTACCTAAGAAGGTGGACAAATGTTCTGTAAAGAGTGTAATTTCTTGCATTTGAAATGCAGATTCAGCTTTTGTGGTGCTGACAAAGGGATGAAATTTAGCAGTCTTGTAAATAAATAAAACAAAAATCCTGTCCTCAGTTGTACCAGTAATCTGTGAAGTTTGTGCAAACTGGTCTTCACTGTGTACTTCATTTGTCCACATAGATGGACCTGAAATGGAGATGTGATGATGATACAGTGACTTAATATCTGGGAATTACTTGGTAGTCATTACAAAAGTGAAATATAGTCACGGGTTGCAATTATTTTTAAGGTGAACCAAGCTATAGGTCTTTCCGCTTGCTGGGATGGGATGTTGATGTGAGTCAGGCAGTCAGCATGCCTAATTAGAGGCAGTCATATCCAGGTGATGGCTATGACCTGTAATTAAGATGCCTCCCTGCAGCACATGGGATGCAAAGCATACTTCTGGGGTTGCATACGAGGTTGCTGTCAGAATTGCTCAAGGTGAGAACAGGAAGATGAGTATCATATGCAGTGCTTGTTGCATAAGTGCTGTGTGCCAGTGCAGTGGTTTCTGGGAGCAGAGCCTGTGGGTTGCCATGTGCCATGCTCAGGGAGTTGCTGAGATAGGGTTTTGGTTTAGGATTTTAGGTTTCACGTGTCATCAAGGGAGATGGCCACGTCCTTGCCAGCAAGCACACGCAGCTGAGGAATTGCGGAGCACGGTGAATGTAGCATGGGATAATTACCTGCATAAGAATCTGCAGTGATGGTTTACGCTTTTCTTAAGAAAAATGTGTGGTATAAGGGTCTGATTTGTAGCTTGTTTTTCTGAGGAATGTCCTGTTCCATCAGGTCTTTTTAAATTAAAACAGTAAATACAGAAGTTCTGGATTATGACTGCTGGAGATTGTGGATGTTTTTCAGTTATCTGGCAGTTCACCTATGGGTTTGCACATGGCCATCCAACTCTGATTCAGAGTCAGCTCTGCCAGGTGCCTGTGTCTACCTGCTCAGTCAGTAGGAGCCAGGTGGCTGCGTGCTGCTGCCTTGTGTGCTCTCAGTGAATAGTGATGATGGATATCTTAGGAATGAGAATGAGTGGGGGGGGGGGGGGGGAGGGATGGGGATGAAATTCTCCTTGTGTGCCTGTGGTAATGTATTTAGGTGTGATGTATTTGCTTGAGAGCATTTTAAGAATTAATTTTACTGCTAAATTTATTCAACGCATTTGGAAACAAGAATGGTAGTGCAGAAAGATTGTTGTGGGACTTAGGGATGTCAGCTGGAGAAGAATAAGGTTAATATACCTATGCCTTTTCCAGGGTGGTGACTTTACGAACCATAATGGAACCGGTGGAAAGTCGATTTATGGCAGCAGATTTCCAGATGAAAATTTCATACTGAAGCATGTAGGACCTGGTAAATATTTTTCTCTTCTGGTGACTGTAACTTTTGATGCATTGTTCGTAAAGATGTGGTCTTTAGGGGGAAAGAAAGCTCCTTAAGATATGTAGTGCATCTGAGAGTTACAGAAATATTACTGGTGTTTAACAGTGTGTTGTCCCTGACATGTTTTTGTATAGACTATATGAATGTGTCAACCCATAATAGCTGATGTTGTTCCCTATACAACTGTACTCTGCTGAATAAGCCTATGGGTTTTTGGTATTTTACTTACAATTTCTACAAAGGTGACTGCTTTATATTTCCTCTTTAGTAAGTCATGATTTAAGTTTTACTTAGATGGTTACTGTAAAAGTTGAAGCAGCCTGGGACTTCTGTCTATCACAATACGAATATCCTTTTAAGCAAAAATAAAATCCAGGAAAAACAAAGGGTACCTATGTATAAAAATATCTGATTAAATCCAAAGAGACTTTCTTTGGTTTTTACTTTCTTAGCGCAATAAACTATTGCTGCTATTGAACCACAGTAAGAGTTAGCTTATATTAATTACACTCAGGGCTCATTCAGATAAATATTACTACAGCTCTTGAAGCGGAAGGAAGAGAGGCTGGGCTGGAGGGAATAGCTAAAGACAAGAAGTTGACATTAGAAATAATTTAGAAAATGTTTGGAGACCATCAGTGTGTGTTTTCTGTGCGTTAGTCTGAATGTGCAGAGGAGAATGGTCTTTTCTATGACATGTTTCTTCTGCTGATCTAAAACCCGTTTCTGTTCCAGGTGTTCTTTCAATGGCCAATGCAGGACCCAATACAAATGGATCTCAGTTCTTCATTTGCACTGCAAAAACAGACTGGTATGTTTTTAGCCCAGTGTAATAACCTAATGAATTGATGCCTGGATCCATAGGGGTTGTAGTTTTCTTGGTCTGTGTTATAGTTATTTTCCATTGTAAGTCAAGTAATGGAAAAAAACAGCTTTGTGCAACTTGTGTGCTCAGTCTGGCCTACCTCACTGTTCTTCTTGCCACATCCTACTTGCAGATACAGCAACCTTGCTTTCTTCTGTGCTCCGGAGTAAACTCAAAAGTTTTAAGTAATGAGTCTCAGCAAAATAAGGCCTTGCTTTCTTGTAATGTGTCTGAAGTCTGTAGGTAAATGGTTTTCTTGTCACTAGAAGTGGAGTTGTTCCTTTCTTAGAGTAGGTCAGAAGGTGACAGCTATGAAGGTCTGCTTACATCCCTTCACTGAGCTGTATGTTGTTGAGTAAACCTACCTTTGTCATTTCCCTTGCAGGCTGGATGGAAAACACGTTGTTTTTGGGCACGTAAAGGAAGGAATGGATGTTGTAAAAAAAATTGAGAGCTTTGGTTCCAAGAATGGAAAGACCTCCAAAAAGATTGTTATTACTGACTGTGGCCAGCTGTCATAACTGCTTGCCCTGCCATTCAGGACAACTCCAATGCTGTGAAGAATGAATTGTAGAAACATTTCTGATCCCACAAGTAGCAATATGAAGCCATATTTTCTATTTAACTTGGTCCTGTTTTTATATTTGTATTGAATAATACTGGTTGAAACCGTAAAGCATGTATGAACTGAGCTGCTGTGGTAGTTGCTGCCATGCTGATACGGCAGTCCTACTGCTTTCTGAAAGAGGTAGCACAGTAACTGAGAGTGTGTCTGACTGTCCTGCTGATAACATTCTTAATATGTGAATGCTTCAGGTGTTAGAGTTGGTGGTGGGGGCTGACCTCTGTGACTGAGGAATAAATAAAAGCTAAACTGTGAAATACCACGTTTCCTTCAGTCCCGGTAATCCCTTTCTGTTCTGTCTTAACATCAGTCAGAAAATTGGTACTAACTTTCCAGGGCCAATTATGTCAATTATGTCAGCATTTTTTGTTTTTAAAGTTGATCTGATAGTACTGATGTGTGGTTGTGGGGTTTTTTTTAATGCTAAATTAATCTATTTTTGTAGACTGATAACTATTTAAATGAAACTATTCCTTACTTGCTTCAGCAGAGCAGTGTGACTTCTGGGTTGAGGAGCAACCTGCTTCCAGAGTTTTACCTGTGTAATAAGACAACCAATGAGCCAGAGGAGCATGGAACAGTGAACTTGCTTTAAGTACAGTTCTGCTCTGAGGCCCGCTCTTCTAATGAATGCAGTGTAGTTCTCAAGAGATGGGCTGTTTTTGCACTGGGAGAATGTAATCAGAGTATAGTGATCTTGCTTGAGTGAGCAGTGAACTCTATTGCAGTTTTCCTGTTCTGCTGGTCTTGTGAGGACAGCCTGCCCTGCATATCTGTTTTCATTGTGGTTTCTTCTCATCTGTCATAAACAGGAGTCAGAATTGGTCACTGTGGAATTGCATGGCCAATGGGTGCAGCAAAATCTTTGTGGCTGATGCACGGGAAGGAAAGAATTCAGCTGATGATACTCAGTTTCATTTGTAGAAACTGGTTTTTATGTGGAATCCTTGAGCAGTAACAAATGTTGGAACCTTACAGTGCTGCTTCTAGACTCACTAAAGCTGTAAACTGTCCGTGCCTGGGGAAAAAGCACTTGGCTGGTTTTATGTGATCATCTTCTGCTGGAGGGAAAATAAAACGCGATAGCTCTGTTCAACTGTGAATTTATTTCCACTGCATTCTGCTACCCACGTGGGTTTTTAAGTAATTTGTGCTGCAGTTTTTTCCTACTTAAGGCTGCATTCTTGTGTGTGATTGCGAAGATTGTAAACTTACAGAAAAAGAGATTTATGAGCTGCTTCACTGGAGTGGTTTCATCTTTGTGTCGTTTTTGAATTATTAATTTGTACTGTTTTTTTTTTTCATCTTATACGATGATGGTTGTGTTCTCAATTTGTATATTGAAAACTAATTAAATATAGTTCTGCCATAAAAGGAAAAAGACTGTGGACCCTTATTTGAAAGCAGAAAAGTGTGGTGTTTGCATCGGCTTTATTTAGCTTTGCAGAAGAAGGATCATAGAATCATTTCAGTTGAGGGTGACCCTTAGGCGGCCCCTAGTGCAACTTCCCTTCAGTGAACAGGGATGCCCGCGGCCGGAGCAGGTGCGTAGAGGCCGTGTCACAGCGGGGCAGCTTTTCCGCAGCAACGGCCTCTGCCTCGCAGCGTTGTGAGGGGCGGGGGAAGGCTCGAAGGACGCGTGTTTCAGCGGTGAGAGGATGCAGCGCCCGAAATGACTGGAAATCGGTCGAGGTGGATGCCGACCTCGCAGGCCGCGCCGCAGGAGGCGGAGCGCGATGTGGCCGCGTGGTGGCGCTGTTGCCCGGCGTGTGCGCGCTGTCAGAGCCTGGAGGATGTGGATTAACTGTGCACAGATCGCTTGACGTGGCCTTGCAGGGACGGCAGATGCTGTGCTGCAGGCTGAGGGCTTGCGGCTGGACAGACCCTCCCTCCGGGCTCAGAAGCAGTCAGGTCCTGGAGACTGCGCCGCGATGATGACACGCTGACAGCTGCTGTCTTCAGTGTCGGCAGTGAAGATGTCCTGGGACATCGCTGGAAGTGAAATGCTGCCGATGGTTTTGACCTGAGTTCAGTGCGAGTGTATCAAAGGTCAGCACCCACTATGTTGCTCGTCGTGTATTAGGAGATTCAGCGGACAAAGAATTACGTCATCATCAGAAATGATTATCTTAGGGCAGGATGGAGGAAAGCCCCCTCCCTCAGGAAGGCAGCGGCACGCTCGGGTCACCAGTGCTCTGTAGTGGAGCAGTGTAAACGGGCAGGGAGCTGCAGCCCCAGCCACGCATCCCCACCACCCAGTCAGCTCTCCACCCGTTTCAGTAACACATCCTTTAGTGGGTGCGAGCCCACTGATGCCGAGTGGCACTTTGAAGCCTGGCTGTGCTGCTGAGCAGTGGCACCGTGCACTGAGCTCTGGCTGTGCTGCCTAGTGCTGAGCACTTGTGTTTCTTCTGGCATTCCTTGCCCCAGCTGAGGAAGGGCAGTGGTGGGTAGGTCCAGGGGCTGCAGTGTGGCTCTGATGGTCACTGATTGTTGCCACCCAAAGGACAGCTTTTTTTACTAGCCAGAACCAAAATAAATAAAAGCATGTAACGGAAGGGAAAAAAGACGACTGTCTTTCAGACAGGGTCAGGGAGAAGTTAAAAATGTGCAGATAGAGAGTTTTGGGGGGGGGGGGGGGGGAAACTCTGTCACTGTTCTCGTTTTCAGTCACCTACTTAAAATTCATCTGGGAAGGTGGGCAGAGGGATGCAGCAGCTGCTGCAATTACCGGGTGGAGATCCCTTTTAGCAGCCACATGTACCAGGTGCTTTTCCTGCTCACCCTGGCCTCACCCCCAGCTCACTCCAGAGGGATTCTCATGCTGTGGGGCCGAATGCCACCCATTCATTTGTCTGTCTGTCCATCCATCCTTTCTTCTGTTCGTCCATCCGTCTGAGCCATGCCCAGCAACCGGGAGCTGCTCCCCTGGGATCTGAGGCATGAGGAGGCAGCAGCTGCGCAGTTCAGCTCTACTGCAGCCATAAATTTTGCATTAGCACTAAACAGTGCTCGCTCCAAGTGATGCAGTGCTTTGGATTCTTTTCCTGCCTGCCAAAACTCAGTGTTTGGTTGGGATTTCATTTTTTGGAAGAGGCTTTGCTATTAACTTGACGGCTGCCAAGGCCAAACAAAGTGCAAAGTGTCCTCGGAGAAAGCTACGTGATTCTGTGCATTAAAATCTGGGGGATGCCAGCACACGAGCTCAGCCTCGCAATGTCACGTGGCTTGCCTGTGCTGCCAGCACCCTGCAAAAGCTTTGCTGAATTTTTAAAGAACTTTCCCATGCTTAAACTGCAGAGGCTGAAGCTCTGCCTTCTTTGCTCCGCTTGCTCATGGGACTGCCCAGCCCATGGCTGGTCCAGCAGGGGCAAGGGGCAGCACCCTGCTGGGAGCCGCAGCCCGTACTGTACACCCCTGCCACTGCCCCGTGCTGACCCCTAACTCGGCGCGTCGAGCTGCTGCGTGCAAGCAACGGCGGGCACTGGGGGGCAGCATCTCCTGTCTCCAAGCAGGATAAAAGCCCGAGCAGCTCTCTGCTTAACGCTTCCCTTCGCTTGCGGAGTGAGCGGGATTGCACAGAGCTTGAGAGCTCGACACGGCAGAGGGACGAGGGGAGATGGCTGCAGGACCAGCCGCTCAGCGGTGGCTGCTGCTCTAACGCGATGTCCCTTGGGTCACGGCAGAGCAGTTCGCTTTTCCAGCACTGTCATCTTGTTTCCCTCACAGCTGCTTCGAGCCGTGCTGCCCTGGATTTGGAAAACTGTGCTCGTGCACACAGACACAGGAACACACAATGAAGGTAAACAAGATGCTCCTTTTAGTTGCAAGGATGACTTAACTTCCGGGGTGAGCTGGAGTGTGACTTGTGGTTAGAAACAGAAAGCGCAGAAATTGTTTTGGAACAGTGGTGGGGATAATTACATCTTCCTTTTCTCCACCTTTCCAGCACTGCTCCTTTCATGCTGAAATGAAAGGAAATGTGTGTTTTGTCTTTTTTTTTCCCTTTTCACAATACTGTGAAAGAATTTTCCAGAGCCCATCCTTGTCCAACGGCCTCCAGCAGACTGTGGCCCTGTTTGGGATATCCTGCTGCATGCAGACCCCCATGGTGCCGCACTTTACAGCCACTCGGAAGCACGGCATTCAATGTATGCAGCCTGCTGTTCTTCAAGTTGCAGCCCCATTCCTGGAGCACTGCCAGCAGCCCCACAGCGCTGTCCGGCTGCGGTTGATGGCTTCACTCCTGTTTTAATTGCTGCCCCAGCTAATGAGCTGTCTGCCACCGCCCCACAGGTGATCCTGAAGGTGCTGAGGAGCAGCACAGTGAAGGAGGGATGTCCCCTGCTCTCAGTGTCCCACCCCAGCTGTGGCAGCAGCATCCTGCAGCTGGCAGAAGGTTTACCTATTCTTTGCACTTTCTGTTTTCTTGGCTTTCCAAACTGAGAAAGCTCTCAGTGGGACTTTGCAGCTGCAGTCATTATTATCCCAGCCAGGAGAACTCAGTTCCTTTTCTTCTTCTTTTCAGGCATTTGGAGCACCAGCCTGTGCCAGCTTCCTCTGCCCAGAAGCTGTCTCGCTTTCTCAGGAATGAAGATGAATGGAGTTTTTCAATGGCTTCAGTAGCAGCTTGCAGATAACAGAAATTTGTTCCGTGTTGTTCTTTGCGAGCAGGGCCCCTCACAGAGAAGCCTTAACTCTCTATCAAGGAGTCAAAGAGTTAAAATAATATTGCCTCAGTGTGTCATTGCTGACTAAGGTCCTGGGCTTAACAAGACCCCAAATTGTTCATGTTCTACTGATGTAATTTGTAATCCTGAATTTCCCTCTCTTTTGTTATTAGTGGGCCTGTCTCTAAGGTCATAGCTTCAACACAAATTCTTCACTCAAAATCCGCCATAAAAGTGTGTCTTGGTGATAAACTGGTAGGAGCTCTGGTCTCACCTGCTTGATGCAGCTCCATGGTCGCTGTCTTTCCACTGAGCTGGATGCTGAGGCCTGCCCTGCCCTTCATCAGGGATGCTGTCTGGCCACTCCATTCAGCCAGGTTGGTGGGATGTGTCAGAAGAGGGCAGTGGTCCCCAAGGGAAAAAGAGCAGGAAAATAACTTCTGCGATCTTCAGGTTGATATAGATCTTATCTCATGAGTGACATTTTTTTTTATATTCCAACCCAGTGTGATTTATTAGGACAAGAGTATTTCCTGCTGGGGATGCACTTAATTTACAACTGTTTTTTTTTTTTTTTTTTTTTTTTTTTTTGTCTGTGGTCTTGTAGCCAGGTTTCTCAGAGCTGGAGGACAGAAGTTGAGGTAGTTTCATTGCCTCCAGAAGACCATCAGCATGAAAGAGCATAGCTGACATGGAAAGATAGAAAACAGAGGGAAAAAGACTGTAGAGCAGAGAGAATAAAAGCAAGAATATAAGCTAAGTCCTTTACTTTTGGAAACTCTCCAACAACCTTTAATATGCATTAGTGACATATCAGCATTCTGCCTTGCAGGATGAACTAGACAGTATCGTATCTTAGGCCTGCACATTTTCAAGTTCCTTGCCCTTTGTTACAGCCGTTGGTTTATTAGAACTAGACATGGACCTAGATCAAACCATGGCATGAAACTGTGATTGAATGTCTGCCCCCGAAGCCTGCAGCTAGCTACAACTGCTCTCTAATGCTTAAAATAACGCTTAACTCAATGCAACACCCAGGAGCTTCTCACCCCTCCTCTCTTTGCCCTCTCTGAACAATGCTCCTTGTGCCTGGACATGCCAGAGCTGACTGCATGCAAAACTCTCTGCCTACCAATGCTAAAGGCAAAGCTCCTGGAGTGGTGGGCAGTGTCCAAGGAGACACATTCCATCCCAGGGAGCATGACTGTTGATAAGTCTGAAAGGATACTGCATCTGATTTGTTCTGAAGTCTGTTCACGTGGCCTGTTCTGCTCAAGACTTTCTGGCAGTTAATTTCCTCTCGCTTTCTTCCAAAATGTCCTTCCCATGTCCTTTTGTTTTATGGTCTTCACTAAGGAATGCTGTCCTCTGGATCGTTTTTATTGGCTTTGCTTTTTAATAATCAGCATTTGTGTTTTAATGCAGTGAGGGGTTTTGTATTTTTTTGGTAACAGAATTCATAGTTTAGAAAGAAATCAAAGCAGCCCCTCATTTCCTCAGATAGATCTGAAATGTGATTATTTTTCTAAGTTGTAAATTAAGAGCTGGTAGCTGACACTCACTGGGATGCGCTCCCAGCAAGTTTTCAGCCTCTGCCGATAGGAAAACTGCTGAGTTGGTGCATCAAGCCACTTTGTGCTGCTCTTTTTCTCCCAGGTCCATCCAGGCTGGTTCCCTGATGGCTTCTGCCAGAGGGTTTTTTATCCCCATAATCTGCTCCTGCAGTTCAGCACAGGGAGATCTGCAGGGGCATTAACTCCTTTCGGACAACAAAAAGCTGGAAGAGCCATCTTCCTGATGATAGTGTGTGAGTGCCCAGCAGAAGGAGTGAGTTTGGAGACTATTTTGGTAACCAAAAAAAGACTTCCAGTATTTAAAATCAAATTAATTTCCTCCCCAGATGACAGTCAGGTTGGAAGCAAGTCTGACTCCCTGAGGTCACGCACTCCTCACACCCCAGCGGGGCCCTACCCTGAGCCTCCTGTCCTGCATCCTGAGCTGTGGGGCTGGGCCGTGTTAAAGGGATGGATCCCTGGAATGGCCGGGCTGAGAGGCAACAGGACATCTAGGAACTCAGCCGTGCGTGGCCTCTCCCTGTGAGCTCACGCTGTCAGGCTGCCAACAGCGCTGGGGCTGGCCTCCTTCACACCATCGCAGCAGGGAGGGTCCAGGGAGGCTCCCAGCCCAAGCCCGCAAGGACTTGGAGGTGCTGAGGCGTGCACAGGCTGACGTGGTCCTTGCATGCACGGCTTGTTCAGTGCTCCCAGAAAGCATACAGAGCACAGCAGCAGCAGCAGCAGCACAGCATCCAAGCTTGTGACTCCAAATCCTGTAGCTTAGGTTCAGCCCAGCCGCTGGGGGAAAATGGCCCTCCTGAAGCAGTCATCACATGGGCGGTGAGGGGCGGGGGGGTCAGCGGTGTGTCAGAGGGGCTGGGGCTAGAGAAGGGCTGGAAGTGAGGGGACTGAGTGACTGAATTACGCCGTGTGAGTGGAATGCGGGAGAAAATGCCAGGTACTTAACTCACCGTATGAAAGCGCAGAAAGAAACAACACCTGGAAATTGAGGCGTGCAAATTCATTTAGGAAATGAGGACCAACGCCTGAGCAGTGAGAATGATGAGCTTTGGACCAAGCTACCAATTGATGTGGGTCTTCCAATCCAGATGAAAGCATGCCAGAAGAGTTACTAGGCTAAATATGAGAGCAGTTAGCTGAAACTCAGTGCCTTGTAGCATGCAAGCTGGCGGGCTGGATGCATTAATGTTCCTTTTTGGCTTCAGACTGTATTAAAACTGAAGAAACCAAAAACCTCTTTCCTGATCTGAATCTTGCCTTGCCAGCAGTCCTTATCATTTCTTTCTACTCTCGTTCTCAATCTATTCTTGGAGGAGTTACTTTCTCCGTTCTAATAGAAGTCTCTCTTTCTCTCACTCCGCTTTTAGTAGATAAAAACCAGGGATTTTGAAGGTCCTGGAGGAAGTCAGACTCCCAACTTCAACTGAATTCAAAGGGAACTAGGTGCCAAATTCAGAGGTCTTGTGAAAGTTCCAACCCAGAGCCCTGAAATTCAGAGTAGGTTTTGAAAACCTTGTAAAAAGCAAGCGTGCTGATAGTGGGCTGTCTCGAGTTTCACTCCTTACTCCTAAGCATTTTTCTGACGAGGGAGCTCTATAAATATGCACAGTGATGATGAGAAATAAGAAAGTAAATGTCTGGCTGTTGTGGATGAATTTTCTGTAGTGAAAATCACTGAAGTTATTTTACTGGCTGGTTATCTCAAAGCAGCAAGTATCCAGACGGTTGTCTCCAACTGTTGTTATTAAATTCAGCAGGAAATCCATCCTGTCCAGAAGAATTATGAGTTTCCATTGCTCCTGGAGATGTCCGGAGATGTTAGTGTGTGTGTGTGCTTGTGTTGCACAAGCAGCCAGCAGTGCACGGGGCTGGGTTTTGATCTCATCCTGAGCTGGGGGAACTGGGTTGGAGCTGTAAAACTGATGTCAGCGTCTAGCCTGGGGGTTTGTTTATGAAAGTAAGTCTTTCAAAACACCCTGATCGCTCCAGCTATAAATATGTTTCACATCACAGGGAAGCATTTGAAATTGATGGTTCAACATCCCATAGTGGGGCCCGGATGCCGTCAGTGGCAGCCTTTGCCATTCAGGATTTGGTGTTTGTCAGCTATTTCTGCCCAGAGGTGTGTGAGATACCACAGTTTCCCCTTTTGCTTAGAAGAGGAAATAACTGCGGTGGCAATCTGGTCTTTGTCACTGCTGTACACGCTTTACCACAGAGTGCTGGTCCCTTATGTATCCCATAAAGCTCATTGGGGTAGAACTCACCTACCAAAGGGTCAGGAAGCAGAAACCTGACTGGGGGATTTTCCCTGGCCGAGGACCTGGAGCAGGTCTTCTCATCAGCAGCCAGCAGGAGTGTGTCTGGATGGCTGTCATGGGTAGGTCCTGTTGCTGCTGTGGTGGCAGGCCCCATTTGACACAGCTCCCAAATCCCCCCTGATCTCTGTGGCACGAGAGAGCCTGAACATAATTGTGGCTTTCCCCTTACACATTGTTCCTTGCTCAGTTTTCAGAGGATGGGACAGTGGATGCAGCACGTTCAGCCCTAGAACAAACTCACAGCATAGCTTTATTTTTCAGGTCATTTCAGTTGCACAAAATGGTAGCTGTTGTCCTGAGTAAGCTGGGAAGCCTGTTGGTGTAACCACACTGTTCAGCTACCAGCCCCTGTTTGTTTCACAGACAGAGACAAGATCTAACATGACTAGAAAAGTCCAGATTTGTCTTCAAAACTCCGGTTCATCTCAAAAATCATCGTATTCTTGGCAAAACACAAACATAACATCTTTAGAATGCCTGCACCAGTCCTACATTTAACTGTCATTGTAATACCATAGCCATGTACAGCCACCTGGCAAAAGTCTCCCAGAGAAACGTGGCAGCACAGAAACATGATGCTGTAGCCTTGAGAAAATAGCAACATGGCACTGACACTGTTCAGATGTTTGATTTTATAAAAGATACCTCTGGACATAAGTAAAATCAGTCTTTGTGAGCATGTATACACACAACAGGGTGCATTGCTGGCAATGTGACATGCCATATTCTGCAGTGAATAAATGCTGTGGTTGGTGGTATGGGGTTTCCCAATGAACGCGGGGCTTTTCTGGGTCCATATCAGCCTGTTTCACCTCAGCCAGAAGGCATCCCCCAGAGTGGCAGGTGGCATTTCTCCCATTTCACTGTGGGATCATGGCAGTGTGCTCAGGACTCAGCCAGCCTGTCAGGTTCTCACGTCCCTGTGCCAGCAGTGGCACGCTGGCAACCACTGTTGCCTTGCACAGTGCTTCCTTCCGCTCATGTCAAGTGTGCATATGTAGGAGTAACCAAGCTCTTAGGTCACTTTTCCTGCCTTCCCAGTTAGTGGAACCTTAATTCAGAAAGTTTTCTGAGGCTTTATATGTACGGAACATTGTAAACTCATCAACTTTGGTACATTCACAGATTTTGATGGAGAAAGTAAAAAAGAAGAGTGTGTTGTTCAGCTGTTTCTGGGACATAGCGCCCTTACTACCTCCTCCCTCTCTGGGAACAGCATGACACGTGCACTTTCCATTCCAGCCCCTGCAAATGGGGCAGGGCTTTGGCAATTAGTAATGATACTGACACATTGCCGTTCAAAAGAGCAGCACTGAAACCACACATACAAGCTAAAAACTCTTCCAGTGATGAGTTCAAGATGGAGAAAGCTCCTTACACATTGCAGAGCTCCATACAGGAAGAATTTGAAGAGCTGACCCTTAACATTTCCTATCTTTCAAGTGCAGTGTTTTACTATCTAATGGCTTACTGCTGACAACTCATGATTATCTAGTGTAGCCGAAGGATCGGCATGGCCAAGGCAAAGTAAAAACAAAGATAATATGAAGCATATGGCAATTAAATGCTAAGAAAATAAAATCAGAGCACTGCAAGAGACCACAGTCTCTGAGCAGCACTGACCTGGACAGGGGTGGCCCCTGAGGACCATGTGGTGGAAAAGAGCTGTGGTTCATCCAAGGCCTTTTGCAACTCACTTTGGATTCCCTGTGCTCCCAGCATGATTAATCCACAGCCTGGGTAATCTGCCCAAGAACAGTTGATGGTTGCTTGGTTTTTCTATATTGCTTCAGGAAAATATTGTGCACTGTGTGTGTTACCAGTGGTGCTTCTATGTGCGAGCAGCACAGGAGAATGGCGAGTATTTTGCACTGTTGACTACCTCTTCTTTCTACCCTGAGGACATGGGCTGGAATCTGCACAGTTTGTGATGTTTTCCACCCAGCTCGGCCCATGATGGGAAGTGCAGACTGCCTTTCCATACCAAATTGCCTGCAAGGGGAGCTCAGTGCAGGTGTATGTGGGAAGTGAGCAGGAATTGGGCCCAGATGTTGCAAGACGTCTTCAGCTCCCAGCCAAGCTGCTGGGGGCTGTCAGCACAGCTTGACGATCGCTGGGGAAGTTAATGGGGGAGCCAAGCCCCAGAGCAGGCAGCCACACATGGCAGCTTGGCCCAGCTCAGCTGCCACCAGGCCTCAGCATGCCACTCAGCCACGAGTGTGTGTGACTTCCTGACAGCTCCTCTCGAGCGGCTTCTCTCCAAAATAACCATCCTCACTCTCTCCCACTGGCAGCGTGACCCTGGAACAAGCGTATCACAGTTTTGGCATGTTTAGGACACGCTACCATAGTACAGCAATATTATGTGGCAAGAACAACATATGTTTTGGAAGGGAGTTCAGTTTATTTTAGCTGCTCCAAATTTACTTGACCTGTTTAATCCAGCTTTCACACTACATCATCTCAATCACTGGGACTGCTTTTAGGTCATGCCCCACGCAACATGTGCAGCCAGTTGGCCTTTCATCTATATGTTTAATTGTCCAAAATGGTTTCCATGTGATTAACACAAAACCCCCGCACCGGTGGTAGACCATGGGTAGGCCAGACTGAGCTGTCCTCCCTTCATTTGGCAGGTACAGGGGGAGGCCTGCAAGGGAGGAACTGTGCTTAGTTGGTGAGCTGGGGAACTTCCTCAGGAATGTTATCTGATCACTCCCTGTCTGGGCAATGCAGACGCTGAGGGGAGAAGGAGGCATTTGTCACCGTTGCTTCTCCCAGGGAGAGCAGCTCAGATCTGCTCTTGTCCCATCTCCTGACTACAGCAACAGTCATCACCCTGCCCATCAGCCACTCCCTCCAGCCATCTGAATCACACTGGAGATGTGAGGCACTGTCCGGTGCTAAAATCTTACAAGGCTTACAGTTGCAGAATATACCCATGTGCCCAGACCAGAAGCTGGCTCCCACCCTGCAGACAGAGCCAGGCCCCCTCAATGAGACATTCATGGTGGACCAGCCGGGCCCACAGCCAGGGGCTGGATAAGTTTCCTCATCTACCAGCTCCGGTTTTAAGACCCATCTGCTAACTCCATCCAGGGCTTCCTCTCTCAAGGCAACCAAATGTGCTAAAATGAGAAACTGAGATGATAATTTTCACACCTGGCTAACTGAGCACAGGATATTTTCTCCCTTCACTGAGAAACCATTGCACCGTGCCACTTGACTCCCCTGATCTTTCAGTATTACTGTAGCAAAGCGCTTTCTGCCCTGAAATGTTTTCAGTGCCTCCAGCTGGCCAAACAAATTAGCACGGAGATGTCCAAAAAACTCAGGGAAGAATGCTAGCAAAGCCAGGGCCCTGGGCTGTAACCCAGACGCAGGTGGTGATGCTTAGGGACTAGCAGGGCAATCAGGCCCTCAGAGAAAAGCTGCCCTTTTGGTTCTCTGCTGAGCTAAAGATAGGGGCTGTGTGAGGAGCAGATGAGCAGTTGTAAGTGTGACTTGACTGTGGAGGTCCTGCGTTGCTTCCTGTGAGTGCGGTGAAATGGCTGTGGTCAGACACCTGCTTCCTTTCCATCTGGAAGTGGCTGCATTTCTGCACTGGCTAAACCCTGCCTAGTTGGACAACCTGCTTCTTTGTACCCTTCCAACAAACTTCAGGCCCTTCCTAATGCTTCATGCTTTAAAAACAAACAAACAAAAAACCCAGTAAATTACTTGACAATAGACCAGATCATTTTATTAAGGCTGGGTAGTGCCAAGGCACTTGTTGCACTGCTGATGGTGTGGGGTCAGGGCTGCTGTGGAGTTACTAAGAGCTCTGCTGAAGACACGGAGAAGGAACAGCACTTTGTTGCAACGTGAAATGGTGCTTTTGAAAAATCCAGGAGTGGCACATAGCAAGTCAGAGGACTTCAGGCTTGAAGTAAAAAAGCTCACAGAAGACCAGTGACTATGAAGTACCAGAAACAGGGGGAGCTGAAAGTGGTAAGTAAAAAAGAGGAGGTAGGAGGCAACTAGAAACTTGAATTTTGCAATTCCAAGTATTTCATGTGCATCACTTACTAACTAAGATGAAGGACTGTCTACTGAGGCTGGTCAATTTTGTAATCTAAATGTACGCGTGTTACTTTAGTGACCAAATTTTAAACAGCTGGGTATTTCAGAAGATTAGTTTAGGTATAGGGATTTTTTAATTTTTTTTTTTTTTTAACCTGGAGAACAGGAAACAGCTTTGGAGTGAATTAATAACAGATTTTTTTATTTTCTTTTCCTTTTTTTTTTTTTTTTTTCTTGTGTATCCCTGAAAGGGATTGGCAGCATGCTAGCGACCAGTTCAAGAAGTACCTAGGTTGAAAGAAAAGCAGTTTTTAACTCTTAAGAAAACAAGAATACCTGCCAGGAGCAAAAATGAAGTTTATATGCCCATTACTGTAAAGTTAAATGCTACCAGCTGTATTATCTACCTTTAGAAAAGGAACGCAGGTGACAAATTTCCCCTACTTTTCATATTTAGAAAACTGTTTTGAAATCTGCCAGGTTTTCTGGTAAGGTGTTGAAGAGAAGATCAGGTTTATGAAGTGTATTATATTCTCATTAAAAAAAAAAAAAAATCTGAGCTATATTTCACATGTAGAGTCCTTGAGGGAGAAAATCACACATACCTTAGACTGAACTTCACCTTTCCTGGGACTGCAAAGCCTTATTTGAGCCCTTATTTCTTCTCCTGTTGCACTGAATTCCTGCAAGGAGGCACATAGGGCTCAACATAGGAAGGAAATCGGGGGAGAAAAAGTTCATTTTCTTCTTTTGGCTCCAGTCATCTCACAAAAGCCTCCAGATGTAACTCCTTTTGTCTGAATATTTCTGTCTGCTTCAGACTGACATTTCCTCTCCAAGCAGAGAGATGGGTAGACATATTTATGGCAGAAAAGATAAAATGTGAAGCATTTCTCCATCCAGGTCTGCATTTGCTTGCACGTCTTGTGCTTTCCCTGGAGCTAAATATGCTTTCACTCATACAGGAACACCTCAAAATGCCAAGCAGCATGAGGGGCTGCCTGGACGTGGAGTTATATCCCTGGGTTTGAGGACGTTGTTTAAGACTTGTGGAAGGGAAATATGGACACAAGTTAGCCAACACACGCGGTCATTTGGGTTCTCCTCAACTGGGCAGAATGACATTGCCCAGCATGGATGAAAGCCATAATTGTAGCCCACCATCACCTGATTCCCTCCCACCCAGCTTTGGCATGGCACATAGCACAGCCGTGGTCAGGAGGAACATGCAAGCCCCCTTCCCTTGCAGGGCTGGTGAGTACGTTGTGCTTGTGGCCGCAAGCTGAGCATTCCCCCATCCTTGGCACTGCTGAGTCACAGCTGCATGGGTCTGGAGGCCAGCACTGGATATTTTTACTCATTTGCTTTTTAAGCCTACAACCTCGTCCTTATTAGCTCCATTTACTACACCTTCAGGATCCTATGAGGTGGGCAAACACCTCTTAGAAATTTTACTTGACTCAGTAAATTCCACTGTGCCCCCAGTGAGCCCTATGGTGAGCGGACCCTGCCCCACCAGCGGGAGAGCCAGAGCAGGTGGCACATCCAGCAAGCAGGAATGCAGTGTGTGGATGTGCTTAAAATAACCTTAAGCACAGCTAATTGGGGTCAGCTTTTCCTACAGAAGTATCTGCAATTAATTAAAAAAAAAAAAAAACCAAAAACCCATACAACAAAAAACCCCACCCACCAAATGAGTTACAGTTGTGCAGTATTTAGTTGTACACTACAGTTTATGGTGGTATTGCAATTAGTGTCCGGTCTATTAACCCAGCTGAGCCTGAGTGTGGGTGACTTGCAGTGTTTTCTTCTAGAGCATGGATGCTGGAGAATCAGAAGGCATTTCCTCAGGCACTGCACAGGCAGACTGAGTATTGTGCCACACAAACGGGCCTGCATACACAGGAACTAACTGCATGCATATGCTCCTACAATGAAGCAGGACGGATCCTTCCAGGCCAGCTCAGCGATCAGATATGCACTGGCTCTAGTGTCTTTCATCCTACAATAGTTATTAAAACCAGGCAATTAAATGTCTGTTGGCATAGTCTTTGCTCCTGTGCTTTGGGACTTCCTGAGCCAGGGCTGCAGCTCTGTGGTTAATAACCCTTGCACTATTTTATTTTTTTAATATGGTTTTCGAATTGTTTTTTATTTCATTTCTTCTTTTGAAATAGAACGTCCCATGGCGATGAATTCCTATCTACTGTGTGAAATTTTTGTTTAAATTCTGTTATCTCAGATAATTATATCTAAAATTCCCAGTTTCTTGTTGGGAAGCACTGCAGAAACAATGAGTATTTGCTCTCTTCTTCATTTTATTTATTGTTACAGGGCATGACATCACATTAGTGATCTCTTTTCCAGGAGGAGGAGGCCCAGTGCACAGAGCCTCTTTCCTTTCACTGGTTCTAATTTTTTGAGCTCTGCTTTACCTTCTCAGAGTTTGTGAATGCAAAATTTATCAATAATTGAGTGATAAAGGCCATACAGTGATGTCTTCTCTTTGATATATTGTCCTGAATTCCAAATCTTACACTTGCCTCTTTTGTTCAAACGATTACGGTCACTCAGTAAACTATGAAAAACAACTAATTCCTGACCAATGCTAGCAAATTAAATCCTTATATTGAATATGCACCATTTGAAATGTCTTTGTAGTTGTGCACAATTTGTGTTTATCACTGTTGAATTGCAGGAGCCAACTTTCCAGCCCATCACTGAGCACTGTGTTGCCGGCTGGCTCTGTGCAACCTGGCTTGCCGTTCCTGCTCAGTACTGACCCTGGAGAGAGACCCAGTAAATGCTGACTGAGGTAGGTGTAAAGCTTTTCCTGAAGTTTGTGAAAGCATTGTGAGAGGCTTTGTTTGAATGAAGATTTGCAGTTCTGGCGGGTTGTACCAAGATCTGTTTGCTTGTTTTTTGCCTGAAGAGGTGAGGATGGGGAGGACGGAGATGTCATTACTTCCAGTAAGAGCAAATTGCTCTATGATCATGTGGGCTTACCGAGGTGAGAATTTGCAACTAGTATCCCTTATTCAGGAGGTGGATGCTGGAGAAAAACAAGACTGAGTGTGGTGTTCTCTTTGTTCAGAACCCCAAGCAAACCGCATGCTAAACACATGAATGAGGATTATGTATGTCCTTCTAGGTAAATGTTTCACTTCTGAATAGAAAGACCTGGTTTGGTGTTTTGGTGTCTCAGGTTCCTCTCTTGTCAGTGTCTCCTGTGTACATCTTCTTGAGAGGCATACAGACAAAAGAGGGCCTACCTCGCATACCTGCTGATGCACTGGTAGGCCAAGATGCAGCTTGGGATGTGGTGTGTTTTGGCTGACTTAAAAATTGCAATTTTTGTACACTGTTTAAATTGTTTTTCAGTGAAGAACAATGAAACATTTTTACTTCACAGGGTTTTCACATCCATCCTTTTGAAGAAATCCTGATTATTTTTCCTAAAGCGGGAACTACTTGATTCTTACGTTGTGAGCATTGTCTTTTGACTTCATTCACATATAACAGGAAGGCAAAACACGTGGGAATTAAGAGTAAAGGAAAAGTAGTTTGATCGTTTATGTTGCTGCCGTATTGTTTGTGTTAATCTATTTCTGTTTTCCATATGAAAAAGTTACTTCTGAGGGATGACATAGAAGATGTGGTAACAGGGAAATGACATTTTGCTGTTTGTCTGCTCAGAGTTTTCTCTGGTTTCTGTGGAGTGCCCAGTTCTGCTCGAAAGAGGTATATCAGCTTGGCTTTGTGGCTGTAGTTGGGTATGGAAACACAGCTTTTGGCACTGTTTTATACTGGAAAGCAGTGTGTTTTGTGCTTAAAACAATAATTTACTACTAATTTACTGTCTTCTACGGGGCTCAGCTAGGAGCGTGTCTTTCATCATCAGATGAGAGTTGCTTTTTTCAGGGCTTCAAATCTGCATGGTTCCTTGTCCAGCCTCTCCCCTTGCACACACATGCGTGCATATGTACATGTTTTGACTCTCTCTTATATAAACTGAGCAAGGAGAGCTCTCAAATCTTCCTAGCAGTCAGGTTTGCTACACAGTGTATGTCACGTCACTATGATACAGTTCCAAACGTCAGAGATGCACCACATTTGTATGAGCCTAGAACAGTATGTTCATCAGTCTACTAAAAATACTTACTTTTTAAATGAAGGGGATCCCTTCTGTTAGAGGCCAAATATGTAAACTACAAAGTTAGTATAATGACAACCTCGTTTTAATGTATCGCAAGAAAACCACACCACTCTTTCTGTTTTTGGTTTTTCGTTCGTTTGTTTGTTTCTCATTATTTTAATACAGCATTGAAATGCTATAATACTAGAGGAAAGCTGTATACTATCCAGCAAATAAGGCACATGTCGGAATGCCGTTTTATGGACAATCCACAACAGAGGTTTTACAGTCTCTTTAGCAATGTAGTCACTCGGTAAGCTAGCTGTCATCTTGATTGCTGAAGCAGAACTGGTACCTCCGAGGCCGTTGTCCATAGGTTCTGTTTTTGTTTTAGCTGTACAAGTTTCTTAACAGATACAGAAAATGAAATTGTACAAATAGGCAACTGAGTCTGACAAGGTCAGTGGGTACAGCTAAACAAATGCAATAGTAATAAGGTTAATTTTTTTAAAGCTGAAGAAATTCATAAGATACAGTGTTAGTTTTAGCACTAGTACACAACGCAGTGAGTGCTGTACTAAATAACCTTTTAAAGGAAACAAGAATCCAGTATAGGTTTGGGTGGACCTCCCATTTTAGCATGGTAAAATATCAAACTAAAAACCCAATCCTTCATAATATCATCAAGCTACATGAAATGTAAAGTGTAAAAATGCTTCAAATACGTGCACATGCATATTCTACATTGCTATGAGTTCTAATTAAAATAAACATAAATCCTTACAATCATCTACTTCAATGCATTTCTCTTACATCCTTTGATTAATATTATTGCTGTAGCCAGTACTGCATAGCTGAGCTCACAGTCTGCAAAGAGTTGTGAAAGTTGAGTTGTCAGACAGCGTCCCAAACAACTCTTTTCCCCTCTCACCATGAAAAAGGACAAGAACTACCATTTGAAACTTGACGCTTGTGCTTCAGAGTCTCTGAAAGCTGAGTCTCTGCAGTGCTTTCAGCATCTTCTGTCTTTCACAAGGTCATAAAGTGACACTATATTGTTATTTGCTCTCACTTGCTATACATCTAGTGATAGCTTTTTCTAGCAATCCTTCCCCAAATACACATAAATAAAATGTATAAGCATTTTCATATAAGTCAAAGCACTTGAATAATATATTGGTTACTTAATACTGATATTTTCATCCAAGGATAACAAAAACAATATGGCTTAAAGAATTGCAAGGTTTTTTGTCAGAATTATGTACCAACTTTCATATAATATTTTATGTAGACAATATTTCCTTCTTAATGTAGTTCTGTTGCATACTTTATACAGACAAAAGCATTGTAAAAAAACAAAACAAAACAAAACAAAAAAAAAAACCCAAAGTAAATTACTTCCATAAATATTTTCTTGAGGATACATCCCTAGTTCTGCAAAATACTTAAGAAAACTTTTACCTCTTTTAGTATCCTAGTTGAGTGGAAGGCCCTTCTGAAAGCTTCCAAGTTGTGAAAACTTTTTCCCAAAGAACAAGCAATACTTTTTTAAAAAGGCCCTCAAATATATACAAAAAAGTTACTGCAAAGAGTTTCCAGATAAGATAACGACTCAGTATTACAAGAAATATTTGTAACCATTCAAAAATTTTAACATCTAAAAAGGTTTCCAAAATACACACATAGTATTAAAAAAAAAAAAAATGAAAGAAACTCTATGTCAAGTATAACTCAAGATAAATACACATCTGCAAGTAAAACTGTAAAATACTTCATACAGGGTAAACATTTATATCAATCATCTATAGCTAGTAACTGCACACGATTGTCCCTTTGAAATTCATCCTAGAAACGCAAACCGTCATCCCTATGTCTAAGATCTTGATCAGCCCTCTGAGCACTTCAGCAAAAAAGCAATGTTAATGGACAGCAGTGGTTTTGCAGATAAGAAGGAGATGTGATGAAGCCTGATCAGGAGTAGAGTGATATCTTAGAGGATGGTTTTGTATGGGGATAATTCCATCACATTTTAAATGTTGGCAAAGGCAAGCAGAAATGTATGTCAGTTCACTTAAATCATGAACGTGTTTGTAAAATGACTGCAATCCATTCAGTGGATAATTCTTAGGATCAACACTAGAGAAAAAAATAGATATGTGATGTAGTGAACTAATCTATGAACACTAACATTTCCAAAAGTTCCTTCATATTTTAAAAGTAGTTTTATTTGGGAAATAATGGCTTGATCTTCACAGGTACGCAACCCGTGTTTCATCTAAATTTCATGTTATACAACAGGTAAAATACAGAGAGCGCTTCTTGATAAAATGCTTCTCTCAGAC
Source organism: Oreortyx pictus (assembly GCA_036925125.1). NCBI lineage: Eukaryota > Metazoa > Chordata > Aves > Galliformes > Odontophoridae > Oreortyx > Oreortyx pictus. The sequence goes on along the minus strand of JAUPFR010000008.1, from coordinate 12,825,220 downwards.
ATAGGTAAATTCACATTTTTAGTTTGCAAATTGTGTCCCATATAATGGGGAATTTAAAATACACTTATTTTCAAAAATAATATATACTCTTGTGTATTTACTTGAAACTAAGAGGCAACTTTGAAGCAGAAAGGCCTCAATTTTTGCTTGTGTGACATCATTTTATGTCTGTGGTAGCAGCAGTAGAAGCTGGCGAAAAGGGGGCCATCCTTTAAGCTACAAGGACTTCTTTCATTGCCATTAGAGGAAGTATTTGTAACAACTTCAAAGGAGCTGCATCAAGTTAAAATAGCTAAAAGTCTGTATTACTTATTTTGAATTCCCAGTACTTTTCTCTAGTGCAGGGCCAATGCCAAAGACAAATTCCATGTGAAATGTTCTGACCAACTGAAGAAACAATATACATTTTTTTTCAAGAAACAAATGAAACAAAAAATGTCTGAAGGAGGAGGAAAAAGGAAGGAAATCATCCACAAAAAACAGCTGCATGCTCGATGGATCTATGGATCTGTAGGTAGGCAGATAACAGCAAGCATCTGATGAGGTTTAAAACTAGGCTTGACAAATAAAGGCAGAGAGGTAAATTTATTTCAGGTACACCCCTGAGAATACTTTCTTTAGGGAGACCTGCTGTGATTTAAAATTCTCTACTGGAACAGCTTTGTTTCTGATAGCTGCTTAAAAATCCCTTTGAGGAATACTAGCTAACGGTCTACATGTAGAGCTATTTAAAGAGAACGTCAGAAAATATTCCTAAAAATCCAGGTGGCAAATAAACTCATCTTCTTCCCAGCCAATGCTTGACTTTTCAGGTTGTATTACTTCAGTTTGGAAGAAGTTTAGCCTACAGGTGAATGATAAAATTGTCTTAGAATCAATCTTTTTCTTTTTTCTTCTTTTTCATGTGAAATCAAAATTCAGAAACTTCCCTTCTGTGCCAATGACCATAAGCTGTCTTATGGTTTTTAGACCCATGTGTTTTTCTAGCAAGATGCCAAGCATACAGAAGAGCATGGAGCAGTTGCCTAGCACTGGATGCTACAGTCCTATGAGCAGACCTTGGCAGGAGGGATGGAGGAACCTCATTCATGCTTCCCCAGTAACCAGCCTGCTAGAGAGAGGAAGTTTTTCAGCCCTGAGCAGGACAAGAAAAACAGGGTTGCCCTGCATGCAAGGAGGAAGTGTGAGGTGAGCCCTGCAGACACAAGGACAAGGGCATCCTGAGTACCCAGAGCTCTTCTGCCCCACCCCACGCATCTCAGTTCCAGCAGGGACAGTGAGATCAGCACGCTGCTTCTGCCCAAGGGGGCTGCAGTCCGAGTTAGGCAGGACAAAGTAGGGGCAGTGCCTAGCTTCTGGCTTCTCCCCATGATTTGTTCTTTATCTGTTCTTCCCCAGCATAAATGCAGGGGAAAATTTGTTTTCCTCCTTGTTATTTTAGGTATTGGTATTGATATTTCTTATATACTTTATCTGCTACCTGGAAAAATGCAACATAAATACTGAACTCTTTTAACTCTACTCCTAAGAGCTGTTATTCTACCCAGACAGATGTTAAGTATGTTGAAGTTAATGACATACGTTTTTAGGAACTTTATGTTAAAATAAAACCTAAAAGCACCACTGTGAAACCCTGAATCTGGATTTTGAAGAGTGCACTGTCATGAGAATAGCAATGACTGCATATAATGGTGTTGGCAGTTGGTCTTTGTTCAGTATTTGCTGGTATGCTCTGTACTGATGTAGCTATACCAAGGGATGTGCTTTTCTACTGATTTAGTGGTTATCATAAAACGGGAATTATTTAGAAATAAGATGCTTGGTGGCAGGTTTAGAGTTTCGGGGGAAAAATAATTCTCTATTCTTCACACCGTGGAGTTTGTCTACTTGTCCTTTAGTTGGATATGAGGCACCAAAGAGATATCTCTGTTCATTTTCTATTAAGTGCTCAAAAGGAGAGAAAAAAACAACAACAACAAAACAGACCTAGTTTAATATGGGGTTCTTTCAATAAACGCATGCATGCTTGGAACTAACTATAAAGATCAACACTAGAGGTCAAGCTTTGAAAGTCCACCTTTGAAGTCACCTGCATATTCTATTCTTTTATGGGAAAATCAGTATCTCTTCTTTTCTCTGAAGTAATTTTTTTGAATCTGTGCAAAAGAATGCATTTCTACTTGAAAAAGCTAAAACTGTATATCTTGACTGAAGTAACTGAAATCTCTTATTAGTGTTAACGTTCAATAATATTATTCTTCAGCTATTTTAGTTTGTAGAATTACCATCTTGGCAAAACTAGCTTCAAAGTGATTAATTTTCTTTAAGATTTTAGAATTACGTTGCATTTTTCATCCAGTGATGTCAAAATGCTAATAGATGTTGAGTAAGCCTCACAACACTGCTGTGAGGTAGGTGCACTGAAGTATTATCCCCCTTCTGCAGCTGAGGGAACTGAAGTCCAAGAAGGATCTCGTGACTTGCCCAGAATCAGGGAGCTAATGCAATTGTCATGGTCAGTAGCAACTAAACCCAAGGTTCTTTCATTGGTCTGACCAGTGGGCTATGTCACTTGGGCTACACATAAATAATGCAGTTTGTGAGATATGCTCATTACCCTACCACCAGAATAAGTGGAAACAATTTTGCCCTGTTTAGAACAAAGCAGAGAAATGGTCAAAGTTTCACCTTAGAACAAATTCGTAAAGACCTTCACATTTCCTACAGGAATGCTGAGTTTTCAGTTTGCTTTACAAGAGCTTGACTGTACATACCATTTATATTTTGGTATTACTTGGCACAAAACCCTCTCTGTATTAACACCGTGGAATTAATCCTCAAAACAGATTTAATTCACATCAAGTTATTTAGGATTTTAAATATTTCCACTAAGTATTCACACAAATCAGTCTCTACAGGAAACCTCACAAAAATATAAATTGTTGATTTTTTTTTTTCTTTAAAAAAACCCCAAAACCTAAAAACACACAAACCATTATCCCTGTAAGTTCTCTCAGTGAATAATGCAAGTGAATTGCTTGTTTTGTTCTTATGCTGATGTATTCTTATACAGACACATAAACAGGATACTGTCTCGAGGTACTTTCTGCTCATCCCTGATGAGATACTACTTCGCAACAGGATGATCCTGCCCAAAGTTCCACCTGAAATGGGACAACCAAATATAACTCCTACATTTCTCCTAAGGTAAATAGGTGTTTCAGGAAGACAGAAAAGTGGGAAGGTTATATAGAGTGTTCTTCATACCTCTTAACACCTTATGGCTAGAAAGTTTTACATTATAACAAATTTGTACAGTAGAAAACAGGACATAAAAATACTTCCAGAAAGTGGCTTTAAAAGTATTATAAATAGTAAGTTTGGCTAATCATTCAATTACTGGTTTGGGGAACAATTTTAAGCATTCTTATTCCCCGTTATTCACAGTAAATTTAGTGTGCTTGCAGCCTAATGAATAGCATGTACACATGCAAAACCTGTTGTAGCAGAATTATATGACAAGAGAAGGATCAGTTAGTCAAACAATCAAGCCAGTTTTATCTCCTCCAAAAACCTCTTGGAATCCTTCCTGATTCTATGGGTCCCGTTATGGCATTCCTTTTCTGTACAACCACACCCTCAAACAATTATTCACTTTTTTTTTGCCACATCCTGCAAAAAATGATTTTGCCTAAGCCCTGCCTATGTGATGCTAACAAATAGAAGAGTCCAAGAAAGCAGCAACACAAAACTCTCAGACTTTCTACAGCTGGGAAAACAATTATTTTCCTTCTTTTATGCTATGGCTTGTTTAACATTCCTTTGTCTTGTCATACAATAGGAATAGTATTTTTGTTGTGGGCGAGTGCTTCTAATCAGTGGCCCCACGATTATTTAACCTCTGCAAAACCCATTTATCACATACAGTCCTTGTGAATGTTATATCTTGTCAAAAGAATACTGCTTCATTTCACCTGACCATGATATAGGGTCTGTGTAAACAATCAGCAGAACCTGCAACTGTGGTTCTGTTGTGAACACTATCAGTAACGCTTATACGTGTGTACATATATATATGTAAGCTTACATATATACGTATGTATACAAATTCACCATAGTCCTGTAAATACCTGTTGCATGTGTGTGCATACACAGGAGAAATGTTACATTCTGTTAATGGTAAGGCATACTGTTAGTTATAGATAGGCAATATTGGCAATTATTTTAGCTTTTATCTTGATGTGTTGCGTTGCTCTTGATCGTGTGCTGTCAGAGGATCTTTAAGGATGAGGGGGACGGGAAGAGGCCACTTGGAAGGTTTATTGCACACGGCGGCAGTAGTAGCCCAAAACTTTGCACTTCTCACACAGGTGCTGGGGATGTTCTTTGCTCTGGTCGGAAACGTCCAGGCCGTCCGGCTTTTCCAGGGGTCTCTGCAGAGAAGGGTGGGAACAAAAACTGATTCAAGGTTTTGTCGCTGCTGTTAATCTTTACTGCATATGCTAAACATACTTCAGTGCTCAACCGAGCATTCTCCTTGCAGTTACAAAAGTCCTGCTGTGCTGAACAGACAACATTTTTTCGACTCTTTACTTCATAGCAGCATGAAGTGGCCTCACAGTCTTGAATGCTGATCTTCATAAAGGTGCAGTTTACCTTGCTGTAGGTAAAGTAATGAAAGCCTGAATGAGGAGTACATTTATGTGGTTACACAGCAGTTTGTTCCCTTGGTTCCAGTAACTCAGATCCCAAAAGGGTTAACATCACTGAGATTAGCTGCTGCTACAAGAAAACTGTCTTACCTATGCATAGATATCACATAGGTTAGCAAGATCTCAATCCCATATTCATGAGGCTGATGTTTTCATTTTTTTTTTTTTATAAGAGGAACAGCTGCAAAGCTGTTAATAAAAACCAAACAAAACAACAACAGTGAAGAACATGAAGCACAACCCCCTGTTCTGAACCTCACTGTTAATTTGGATATCTTGTTTAAGAACACTTGTGGAATCACACGGCTGGCAGTATATTTAACTAAACAAGGGAACAAAGCTGCTTTGATTTTAGTAATCCTTGTGCTTTTATTTTCTATGACATGTAAGAAGTTTTGCCATCACTTTGAAAATGTTAAATACTGCAGTAGGGAAATTGCTGTTTGGAAAATCTGATTAACAGAGGTGATACAGAGCTGTGAGGCAGAATGCTAATGCACACAGTTTGTTTCAAACAAACAAAACACTGTGACATAATTTTTCAGCTTTCTTGGAATGTAAATGAAAAATGATTTAAATTCTCAGTGCCTTTCCAATAAGAAGATGGTGGTAGTTCTGTGGGACTGTGGTAGACACAGTGAATGATGTGAAATCTGAAAACGAGCCATAAGCTTCTTGCTGTTTGCATAGGGACAGCAGACTACTGCTTACCTTTCTTGGAGCAAGGAAAGGATGAAAAAAAAATTACAAAATTATGGCCATTTATCCTTTCACACCTTCCCAAAATACAACAGACCTGACTTCATCTTTAAAACCTTAAAGTAAGCCTGGTTGTGTAAGTTTCCTGGATATTTATTTTTAAGTTGTGCATTTCAAAGCCACCCATCTGAGTCTCAGTGAATAGGAAGTACTGAGCCTTCTGAAGCTTTTTTTAATCTCTCTCACAATGTTACATTGTAAGAGCTGCTCCCTCTCTGTGGAATGGAAGGGATTCCCAGTGTTCAGTGGTCACAATCAGCCAAAATGTACTCCGCTGCTAAAAAAGAATGTCTGTAACTTCTTGCTGTGATCAGTTGTATTTGATTATAAGTGCAACACTTGTTTATTATGTTTGCATAGCTAGTAGAAAGAATCTATGAGAGCAATTCCATAGTGATTGCCAATGGCTTGTTACCAGGTCAGGATTCCTACCCACGGCATGTTGCCTAAATTTTTCTCTGTCATGGAATAGAGGCTGTGTGACTTTCTGAGTTTAAACTTGTTTACAGTTTAATTGTAGGTTGCTTCTTCTTTATTGGATAGGGGGTGCTTTGGCCGGTATTAGTTGTGGATGAGAAAAGAAGATTACGGATCAGAACTGGCAATCTTGGTTTTGAGCCTGCAATTCAAAGACTGGTGCGTTTTGGGCTTCTGCCACAACACAGACAAATTGAATAAGCTTATTGGGTCAGAAAAACTGCCTTTATGCCTCTTCTACAGCCTATTCCACCAACATCTGCACATAAATTTTCTTCAACAGTTTGCATTACGTACATCACCCTCAAAGATGATGCCCAGGTTTAGGAGCTCCAAGTTTTAATTTATTCTCGTCAATTGAAAATTTTAGAGCTCTGAAATGCTGCACTTAAAAGAGGCTATTTGACTCAGCTCTGATTGCTTCTACATGCTAGCTGTGTTCTGATTAAAGAGAAAAAAATATAGCAGTTATCATGTTTATTGATATAAGCCAGATTTTTTTAATACACATGGCCTTGGGAATCATTTTTCCTGGAAATAGTGCAAAGGACATTGGGAATGTCTTGAAGCGCCAAGAGTTTTTGGACTGTTTTCAGAAACAATAGCTCTCCGTGGTTTGCTTTCCCCCTGCGTTGATTGAGCTCAGCTTTTTGGCCTGCAAAGCATTTCGATTTCAGAGATGTTATTGTTACCAGCATGTTACGACACAGAGGCTGGGGAGAGAGGGGTTAGAAGGCAGGAAATCGGGTTTCCAAGGGCTAGCTAGAAGGAGCTGAGCTGGGCCTGCTTCTGCTGAGGGCTGAAGCCTCGAAATGGTGGTGGGCTTGCACAGTCTGTGCCTAAAATGAAGTCCCATTTTATCTCTGTGCATTTCTTGTAAGGCAAAAATCCCTGCAAGTGCTGTGAGTGCTGTTAATATTCTAACCTTGTGGAGGCCTTTGAGGCAGTAACCTTACAGACTTGAATCATTAATGCTATGCTAAAAAGGCAGGACGTCAGATAGCTGAAGAGCTGCATGTGATGATGCTAGATTTCACTGGTACAGGCAGCTGAGGCTGACCCAGGGCCACTCACACCAGCTTTGGTGGGGTGGAAACAGAAGGTGGGGAGGAAACTACTGACCAGAAGGGTGCTGAAGGTTTGGGCTGCTGCACGCCATGGGGTAATTTGGGGGAATTGTCTGAATGATGTAGGAGATCCACATAGCTGAGGAGCCTGTGGGAGGCTCTAATCCTCCAGCTCTGTGCTGTTGGGATCCTAGCAGCAGGAAGGCTCAGCACACTCAGAGCGGGCCTGGGAAAGGGGACAGGCTGCTTGGCTGAAGGAACAATTTCTTTCCTTAGAAATGCAGCCTCTGAAAGAGCAGAAAATCCTGCTCTGTTTTTCTGGGAAAGGTATTCTTTCTTCTCTTAAAGGGAGAATTTAATAGTTTTTCTTTCTTCTTTTTTTTTTTTTTTCAATGCAAGTATAGAGGATTTGATAGTCTGCTTTCTTTAAATACTACAGGGAAGGGCATTTCTCAATTTCTTGAGCTTGTGCATCTTTTTCTTAAGCACTCTTTAGTAGCTGATGGCTGGAAATGACCATAAGCAGCTCCACCACGAAGGCATTTGGTGGCAGTGACTAAAACCGTTGCCCAAGGTGAATAAAACTGAACTAGATTTAAATTGAGATAGCAATTCCTGTCCTGCAAATTAACTTTAGACTGTTAACTATTGCTTCCCCAGTCTACGTGTACTGACCGAACTCTGCATTCCATGAACACTTTTTTTCTTTTTTCTTTTTTTTTTTTAACTAAAGAACAGAATATTCTCAAAATAACTTGCATGTATACAGTCTTAGATATTAGTGGAAATGTCATAATTTCCCTCATACCCTTGGGGGAAATTACTCTTAGTGGAATCAAAATGGGAGCTTATATTTCTATTTAGAAGTTTGATTTATTTATTTTTTTTATTTTATTTTGTCTGCTTTAGAGTGGAACAACTTGATTGTACCGCTGGTAGACAAGAAAAACAAGTATAAGTGAATTTCTGGACTTGTTACATCAGGCCTTAATGGAGCAAATGAGACGAGTAGATGACAAGTTAGATATGTGTGTAAGAACTGATTCTACAGCTACAGCTGGCAGGATACTGATAAAGGGTAACAATCTTCAGGTGCTTCTCTCAAGGAACAGACGCTATCAAGAATTTGTAAATTTTTAATACACTAAAAGATTATGTGCTGGGGAAAAAGGATTAAAAGCCATGTGTGTTCTTGAGCAGCAGAGTTCTGCTCTCTTGCCTGGATGATGTGAACAGGTACCCTGTCAAAGCCTTTGGGTGTGGCTGTGAAACAAAAAGGCAGTGATGAGAAGGCTGCAGATCTGTGGCATGAAGATGTGAGAGCAGGCAGCCTCTGTCAGGAGCACACCTCTAGAACAGGCCAGCTAAGAGTGAAAGAGAGCCACCTGAGTTGAACAGCAAAAATCTCTCTCAGGTTCAGAGGAGCAGCAGTCTGGAGTGACCTGTTTTCCCACTGCTGGGGCACACAAGGGCGGAAATGCAATGATTCCCCTCCAGCTGCTGGGGGGGGGATTAAATCCAAATAGGAGAGATCATACTTGCACTCCTGAATATGTTCACTAGTGTACTGGGCTTCAGAGTGATCAGAGCCATTCCTCCCCAAGCTGAGTGAAGAGAAACTGCACCTGGATGAGGGAATTATGATGGAATCACTGCATTGCCTGTGGAAGTAATAGCTTGGATAACATGAAGAATGTATTTACATACCAAATTATTTTCAGTGCAGCGATAAATTCCTGACAGCTGGAAGTAAGTCATGTCCAAGAGGACAAGTCAGTCACCAGATGGCTAGTTCTACACCAGTGCAACAGCTGTCATCACAAACAGCCCTGGAGTCAGCCACGAAGTCAGAGGAGAAGCCTTGATAAGAGGCCAGCCAGGAAGCAGCCACAGGAACAGATGCTGCTGCTAGAGCGGTCAGGGGAAGAAAATGAAAATTCAGAGCTTGGCGTCTGGGCTGTTACAATGCCAAGAACACTGGTGAAAGACTAAAAGGACTGGCTGCATGCTGGAGCAGTATAAGAAGGAGCACAAACAACTATGGAATGCAAATTTATTGAAATAATAAGAGGTAGAATTAAGTTCCATCTGAAGCTCCTTTTTATGTTTAGGGAAGATAATGTGACTAGGCAGGAAAGCTCTTTCGAAAGAGCAATCCAGTAACTTCGTCTGGGCAGTTTTTGCACTCCTGTTTCTCAGCAACACTTGAACTCAGCAGCCCTCAAGGTCTTGGGAATTCCTGTAAGTATTCCCAACAGGAACTTAGTCATGAAAACAAAAATGCATGCAGTTTTCTTGGAGAAGCTGGAGCAGTTTTGGAGCTCAGGTATGAAACCACATGATTTTCCCACTCTGAATGAGTTGGGAGTAAGGCAACAGACATGCCAGTCCGACTCTTGCATTACTACTTGTTATGCGTGCTCTGCCATCCCTCTCAAATGCAGAGATTTAGAGCTGTATTTATAGAGCACTCTGAAGTATATACACAGCTGTAAAATTGCTGAGAAGACTTTTCCTGCCCCAGAGAGATTAAAAGCTCATTCTCACAGATAGGGCATGTGGAATAAGAACACAGAGCTGAAGAGACTTTGCTTGTGGGGAATTGGCACAGGCTCTTTTCACTCCAGGAAAAAGCCTCCAGGAACCAAGAGCAGGTGGCAGGGAAGTGTTGCTGCTCTCATCTCCAGGGACCTCTAGCAAAAGGTATGCATAGGTAATCAAGATTTTAGCATATCTGTAGAAGCCATTCGCAGATCCAGCATATGTTCTCGAATGGCTACTCCAGAGCTATCCAGTGAAAATTATTGTCTGCAGTACTGTGATACTATTGCTTGAGCCAGCTAAATGGAACTTAGGCTCAAATCATCCCTTGTGAATACAATGTAAACGAGCCCTAACAGGACTGTGAAGTCCACAGATGGAGTAAAGCATCAGGGTAAAATGAAATGAAGAGATGAAGATGATGACTTGAGAAAAGGGCAAGCCTGGGAATTGACTGAACTCCTAATTCACAGCATCTTAATCAAGCAATCGTTAATGTACAAATTTCAAATTTTTTTCTCCTAAATTGGACAGAAGAATCCTAATCTCCAATATTCAGAGGTGACATTAAAAAAAACAATGCTGGCCCATGTGGTATTCAGTAGCTTCGGTTACTGAGTAGACTCTATGGTTATTGGTCTACTGGATGAGAGAGTAAGGGGACTTAGAGCTGCTCATTTGGCAGTACTGGAGGATGAGGAATTATCCTTGGAGATGGTTGTTGTGTCTTCTCCTAGATCCATACCTTCCTGTGAGCACTCTCTACTGCCTAGGATGATGTGTGAAATGGAGAATGTAGATCTGACCTGATGTGAGTTCTTATGATGGAATCATTGTGCAAGCCCTTTCTATTCAATACAGACACATGGCTGTTAATATGACTTCACCAGGGAAATGTGATAACTGAATATTTTTAGACGTGGTCTGAACTGCTTGCAGTTAGGTGATTTTTGTAATTCTGAAGGCTCTTGTAACTGAGCATAAGGTTAGTTAAAGTTGAGGAAGTAACAATGATTAGCATCTGCTGACAAAATGACCTTCTAACAACGTTAAAGATATTATTGTGACCTAACGAAGAAAAAAAAAAAAGTACAAGCTGTTTACCAAATTGTAGGGAAAGGAGTAAGAAAAAGATGTTGAGTTAAAACACACTGCAGAAGGGGGTATATTGAACAGATTGTTTTGGAGAAGAAATAATTTATTCTGCTAGAAGTAATACTTTCTGAAGTAGGATGGAGGTTAAACTTCTGTCTGGACAGTTCATGTGGATTTTGTTAATTTAAATTTAGAAAAACATTTGCATCCACTTACAAATTACTTGTACTATTATCATATCATGTAGTATGGTAAATGCTGTGAAAAGACATTACAAAACAGCAATATTAGTTTATTTCTTGAATGGAGTTTTATCTGTTTAGGTACTGAGTGTAAAAAAAAAAAAAAACGTATAGGGAAAGACAGCATCTTTCTAATGTTAAGCTGAAAAAAGATGTGCAATGGAAGATCCAGATGAGTGGAAGTACTATGTCCTTATCATATAGTCATTAAGAGCACAGAATTAACTAAGAACTTCCACTGATGCCTTGAGAGGAGAAAAAAAAAGTGTTTGTTTATAAATTCATAGATACTCTGTTCATGAATGAGCTCTCTCCTTTGGTAGATGTCAACAGAGCAATGAAAACGATGAAAAAGCAAGAAATGTATGCAGCAAATTCTAAGGGAGTGTAGATCATTATAATTACAAACAAATCTTACGTCCACAATATGTGTCTGTGCTTTAACATTCAAACTCAAAACACTGGACTTTTTAATTTGAACAATCAATCACTATGCTTTTATAAAATACATAGCATTAGCATAAAGGCACTGCTGCTTGAGTTCAGTGTATTTTAAAAAAGGTGCAGAACAACACCCCACAGACACATAATTGAGATATCTTTAGAGTCTGGTGTGGGGCTGGATGCAGTCTAAGTTAGCTCTCGTTTTCTAGTGGCTATGTCCATGAACTGGTATTTTCTTAACTGACTGGCTATAGATGGTATGTTTAATTAGAAGTACAAGTCACTGGAAGAATGAAAAAGAATAGAATGAACAGTAATATTAAAACTGAGATACGGAATTAGAGAGATGTAAGGCAAGATGAGAACGAACAGAATGAGAAACCTTTCAATCTGAAAGTTAGGATTTAGTGGAAAAAGAACTAGTGACTGACTGCATGTTATTTACATCTGGGAGCCTAGCTGAAATGCATAGGCCAGACTTGAAGATCTCACCTAGCACCAGCACCCACTAATTAGACATGGACATGTGGATTATGGTTTTAGGGGATGATGTGGTGATGGAAGTCACCTGTGTAAACCTGTGGTGCACGTGCTGTGATTGTTCGTATACATAGTTCTAAGGAAGAAGCACTGTGGACTGCGACTCTTCCACACAGTCTTTAATGTCAGCACTAGAGTTCACAGACTCCTCCATCCCTGCCAACTGGCAACTCACCCCAAGGGACTGCTCGCAAACTTCCTTTACTACACAATGTTCTTACTCCCCAGTATATAATATCTCTTGTGGATGGGATCCTTCTTGAGCAAGTTCTTGTGACTCTTTGAATGCTAACAAAAATGATGGAGGTTATTTAGAAGAACAAAGTAAATATTTATAAACTTGTATCGTAAATCAGTGGTCTTGTAATTTCTCTCACCGTCGAGACTCTACTTCCACACATGATAAATGCTCAGCTTGGATTTCAGTGCAGTTGTCTAAGCAAGATGTCTAAACAGGAGCAAGAAATCAGAGACTTCTGAAGCTTTAAACTAGTGTCTCATCACTTAGTTTAGGTTTCTAAATATAACTTCTTGTTTTCAGATTTGGAATTAGTGGTGTTAACCTAGAAACCTGGGGAATGGATCACATCATCTGAACTGCCGGCAGAAACAGTGATATTCACTGACTTGGACATTCATCAGTTCGTCCTTCAGCAGAAATAGTCCCATGATATTTAAATGAACAAATAACCCCACAAATTAAGTGAATTAAGTGGGTCAAGTCTAAAGCAAGTCTTCTGCCACAAATGTGTCAGGTTTCAAAAACTCTTATTGCTTCAGGGTGATATTTTAGCTGAATATAGGAATGCAGGATTACCATAGAAACTGAGCCAGATCTCACCCTTAGAATTAGATGAATATGCACGTGTATAAAAAGAAGAAATACAGTTGATTAAATTTTCCTGGGTGGGATAATCTTAATAAGCTTGTTTCTCCACTGTGACTTGTTGCAATGAATTTAAGTACTTCTGTCTTCTCATCATAATATAATAACAATATTACTCAGGATTACTTTTTTTTACTAACACGCTTCTTTTCCCCAGAATCACATGAAATGGTATGAAGTGTTCCTTATGAGCCCATGGAAAGTTTTTCTTATTTTACAGGCACTTAGCTGGCTAATGAGACACCTAAGGCTCCCAATGGAACTTCCTTTTCACCTATTGCAAGTCCTTCCAAATAATCCATCTGTGATTTGAGCACCTGTTATGAGTGGGCAGCAGGTAACTTGACCCGTGCAGAGTTCTATTGATTGCTGAGATTCAGCTAGGATGAACTCCATCTGAAGCAGATTATACCCCCCAAACTCTTAAAATAATTCCCACTTACTTCATTCATAACAATTTACAGCAATATTGCAAAATCACACTTAATTTTTTCCATGATGCTTCTTGTATTTTCTCAGTATCAGCCATCTTGAAAAGTGCTGTGTGGCTTAAGACAGATGCACTCACAGATGTCTCCCTTTTGACTATACTGAAATAGACAGCATTAAATCCTAGGTGTTGCTCCAATAGCTGTTGCAGTTGTAAAATCATTCCCTAGAAGAGAGCCTGCGATGGTCTCTTTCTGGTTATGCAAAGCAAGTTTTCACAGAATCACAGAAATGTAAGGATTGGAAGGGTCCTCACCAACCTCCCCTGCAAAGCAGGCTACACAGGCAGGTCCTGAATATCTCCAAAAGAGGAGAATCCACAACTTCTCTGGGCAGCCTGTTCTAGCACTCCGTCACCCTTACTGTGAAGAAGTTCCTTCACATATTGGTGTGGAACTTCCCATGCTCAAGTTTATGGCCGTTTTCCATTGTCCTGTTCCCACAGTCTACTGAAAGAAGTTGGCCATGGCTCTTTGACTCCCACACTAAAGATATTTATAAACATTATGAAGATCACCTCCGAGTCTTCTTTTCTCAAGGCTGAACAGACCCAGTTCGCTCAGCCTTTTCTCGTATGGGAGATACTCTACGTGTTTTGTAGTATATACTGGCTAAAACAAATTTTTTTGTATTTTTGTGGAGTTGTGAAAAATTACTTTGTGTGAAAATCCAACTTCAACAAAATCAGTTTGTAGCCTGGTTTGTTAGCAAAATGAGGAGTATGAGCTTAGCTGTTGTGAGCAGTTGATCTGTCTCCCATTAACTACCACTGTATTAGATAATGGTTTACAACCACTTCTGACAGGGTACAAACAAGTCTTCCCATTGTAAATTACAAATACAGGGGGCTGGAAATGTGGGAGATTACTTCAAGGGCCAAATGCAACTGCACTCCACAAGGGGCAGGAAGGAAGACTATGGTTTGCAGATACAGATTTCTTACTAGAGCTACTATTTATACTTGACTATTTCAGCTTATTAAGAGGCTTTCTCTTGAAGTTCCTTGCTTGGTCACCATCAAGTACTGCAGAAAACAAGAAACGTCTTTTTACATGGGCTGTCTTGGTTTACTGTTTAACTAAGTTATTAAATAAGTTGGAGTCCTCTTAGTATTTCTTCTATTTTATTGTATTTACAAATGTATTTACAAATATATAAATCCCCATCCGAGTCCAATCTTATTTAAATGGATGATAAAAAGAATTGTACTTTGGAAATGACTTGACTGACACCAGTGCAATAAAACAGCTAATTGATATAAATATTTAGAGAGTCGTAAAGTGTCAGGAGGCCCATTGCTACTGCTGAGCTTATTTTCTGTATTATTTAATGACTCTCTCTCAGATTATAAGGTTCCAAAATCTGTTTTATTAAAAAGATGAGAAAAGATTTTGTTTTGGAGGTGTTCCTACTGACACAGTGTTCAAATTCTACAAAACTAGTAGTTCACTTCCCCGGGATTCTGAGATCAGCAGCTCATTTGTGAAAAATCATGTTTTCTTTTTAATTATGCTTTTAATTTTATTTTGTAGCATGCCGTAGCCCATGCCAAGTCCTGCTTAGGTCATAGCCATGCACCACAAATTCAAGAGAATTCCAAGTTCCAAGACTGTATAGCATCTGGTTAGTGCTTCTCCTACCTGTTTGTGAGGATAAACATTAATGTGGCACTTGATGCACTCTTGTCCCATGTTAGCCCAAGAGTTTCCGCTCATCCATTTTCTCTTGCATTTGGGGCACTTATATTCACCAAAGCAGCGTTTCTTGCCCTGGTATGGGGTCAGGCCTTCTCCCTTGGGACGAGCCTGAAAAAAAACCCACAAAAAATTAGTAGCAATGAGTGATCAACACACTTTCGAGGAAGAGTAGTAACAAAAAGTCTTTGTATAGGGAACTGTGAGCAAAAGATACTGGAGATAGGCAGCGTGAAGGTCATACTTCAATGAATAGTTCATACGTTGAAGCTCAAGTTTAAGTTCAAAGAGGTACTTCTGAGACGTGTACAAAAATTCAAGAATGCTTGCAACACTTCTGGCACTGAACTCAGCATTTAGAATTTTTGTGCACTTTTTGCAATGAATATTTTTTAATATGAATTTAATCATAATCAAATCGTATATTGAATAAGTATTGTTATGATTACATATAGCATTTGGAGAAGTAGCTCAGCAGGCTTTTGCAGCTAGGTCCTTGTCTCTTCCCCAAGGGAGGCTTTCAAGTAAATAAGAATTTTGTGTAAGAATTACATGTCCTCTACATATTGAAATGCAGGTGATAACAGTAGAATGTGGTTGTGGGTGTCAACTGAGTTTGAATATGAAAGGAAGATATTATTTTGATTAAAGGAAATCATTAATTTCATGAACTTCATTAGGATTTCTGCTCATTGTAAACAGTATTTCACTGATCTTCTGTTTTGAAGGAAACAGGAAAGGATTCCCAAATGTAATGAACTGCTGTGATGTCGAAATATTGAACGTTGCCTAAAGAAAGCCTGTTTACCCAGGGAAGCTATTAGAGCTGGCAATGACCTCATGTAATAGCTTTTACTTCTTTGAAACAGTCAAATTATGTTGTGTAGCGATATACATAACATGCTAATACTTTAAGGTGATGATGAGTATTGCATACAGCTGTCCTGAGAAGAGCTGTATGCATAAAGCTCTTTTCCCAGAAACTCTAGCAGATGTTGAAATGCTGCCTGCATATTCACTGTAATTTGTTTGTTGTTGCCTAGAGGGAGAGACTTCCCCTGTGCTGTGGCAGGATGGTACGATCACCTATCAAAGGATGCTTTGTTATTTGTTCATATGTCATGCTGCTGGGGCATTTTTTTTTTTTTAAAGTTCCCAGATTAAGTTTACAAAAGTTAAATGGCCCATCGTGCTGGGAAAGGGGCTGTTTTGTTTCAGGAGCTTGTACGATTTCTCAGTGTGTAGATCCAAATTACTTTCTGTGTGAAAACACGGGTTGGAAAAGCAGGTGGTTGGCAGAAGACCTGAGCTTGGCAGGCACAGTGGGACTCCAGCTCCTGTGGCGGGTTGTGTTCACTGTTGTACCTCCGGTGTTGCGTGGGAACAGAGCATCATGCACTGAACCCTGCACCCTGGTCAATGGGAGACAAGCAGGGGGTACCCCAAACCTTCTCTGGCACCCTGGCCCAATTGTTATTATTATTATTGTTTCAGTGTCGGTGAACAGCATTTTCTGCATTTTTTGTGCTTATTCCTCATCATAATTATTCTTCAAAACGTGAGACGTGGTAGCACAAATTGGCAAACACTTCTAATAGTTTTTTATGACCTGATGTGCTGCTGTAGTGTTCTGACTCATAGTGGAGATGAAGCTGATGGTAAGACATGCATTTTCAGTAGTACTGCACAAAAATGTGCTCATTATATTGAGAAGCATTTGGACTTTCATGCCTAAATGAGTGCTGGCAGGCATCCAGCATTTAATCCTCCCATCCATGATGTCCCTTGATAAAGATGGGAGATTGCAATTGAATGTAGGGCAGGAAAATGTCAATTTATGGAGTCATCCTTATTCAGGACACCTAATTTGGCACTCTTCTGAGGAATGTGTTGCATAGCTCACGTCAGAGTAAGAAGGAGCCACATGCTCTGTTCACTTACAAATTCTCATGGAACTGAATAGGAATCCTGTGTTTATGTCCACGATTGTGAGACGCTTCCCCTCCTCCTGAGGCATCATGAATTGCTCTGTTTGTAGATTTGACTGAGACTCTGCTATTGAGCAGTTGTTTCAAGTTCCGTTTCAGCAACATGGTACTTAAAGTCTTCCTGTGGTCAAAGCTGGGAAGGCAACCTCATTACCCCTACTAAGCAGCAGTCCTTTCAGAAAAAGTACAGGTCACCGAGCATGTTATTGCCAAAAGCAGTAGCACAGACTTTGGAGACAGAGCATGTCTGAGAAGTCCTACACATGTTTATAAACAGTATTTGAACGTAACACTCCCACTGTAGTATGCAGTGCCAACCATAAACAGCATCAAAGCATCAGATTCCCCAGGCAATACATTTGCTAGCCATGCAGGGCAGCTCTGAGGCAGCTGCCTGGAGCAGGCTGGGGAGGACAGGTTTCTACAGCTGAGGCAGCTGTCTGCAGAGACAGAGCAGAGATGCTGTGCCCTCCCAAACTCATCGCAGGGCACTGGGGGTGCTTCTCTGTGATGTCCTCTGTGTGTATAGCCAGGCTTGTCAGATGAAGAGTTTCTTCTCTCACTTGCACAGTAAGCGGGAAGCAGAACCAGGAAAAGAAGGCAGGAGACAGAACTCCAGAGGTAATTTCCTGTTATAATTGCTTAACTAAACTTCTGATTTATTTTTACTTCAACTTTTCAGCAGTCACACCTTTCTCCTCATTCAGTGACTTTAATTAGTTTGCTGGCAAAGCTTCAACATTCTCTGTAGGTGTTTCACTGTTCTGTTTTATGGATGTTTATACTTTGCCCTAACAGATTTTATTTTCTCATATCCTCAGTTTCCCAAATTGTGTTTGACAGGGAATTTGGATTCTCAAACAAACAAACTCATTTTCTCTAGCAAGAAATGTCATTTGGAATCATTGAAAACAGTGAAAGCAACTCTCCAACTCCCTCCATCCTTCAGATCCACACAACACAGATCGACAATTTCTGGTAGAAGGCACAACCCAGATGATAAACTAGTGGCCTGAGTGGTCTAGACCTGAGAGCTTTTCTTAGTGCCTGTGGCTTCACTAGCAGTGCAGCTGAATTGCACATATGGGAAAATGGAGGCAGTCTTGGGCTGGTCTCAGTGATGAGTCTAAAGGGGACTCTGTCTGGCCTTGAATTTGGGAAGCACATAGACATTGCAAAAGCCCTTCTGAGGCCCTCTGTCCACAGCAGCCAGACAAATGGAAGGGTCTTGCCCATGGATTCATTAGATAGAGATGCATCATCTCAATCTTCCAGACAAAAGGCCAGGAAAAATGATACCATCTTTATGGCTTTACCTAAGCACATCCCTAAGAGTTGGTGCATGGGCTTGTCTCAATGAGATTTAACCAATGTATGAAGCCAGCAATTTATTTTATTTTATTTTATTTTATTTTATTTTATTTTATTTTTGTGGCACAGCAATGAAAATTTCTTCAGTGTTCCATCTTTTACTGACACCCAACTACCTCTGTTTTTCATCTTCCTCCTTTCTTCAGCCAAGACCACAAATCGGCTATAATAAGATTTTAAAACTATTTAAGTTGAGCTTTTCTGTTGGTAACTGGCCAGCTGAGCCAGCTAACACAACCTATTGGACTGTGCATCCATGGAGAAATCTGCCAGATCACTTGGCAGTGATGGCCATAATAAAGGACTCTGCTTTCCCCAAACAATTCTCTCAAAGTATCAGTTTGCAGAGTCAGCAAAAAACAAAACAAAACAAAACAAACCTCCACATGTCCAGTTTAGAACTAGATTGGTTACAAACAACAGCTTGCAAAGATTTCCTTCAAAGTGAAATGCAGAGGTTCTGTTTGTTTAATACTCTTCTTCCCTTCATCTTCCCCTGGGTTTGTGTTGCACAGCTGAAAGATATACAACACAGGAGGACGATGAAGTCAGCATGACACTGGTAGGTGGGTCCCCTTCCTAGAAGAACACTGTAAGGATCTGCTTACAAGGATGCTTCAACAGAGCATAAAAGCAAGAACAAAAAAACAATAGCTCAGTGCACTGCCTTCTCCCAGGTGTTTTGCAGGAGTGGGAGGGCTGGTGCTGTATTTTGAAATACGAGTTTTCTGACAGTCAGTTTTAAGTCAGCAAAACGAGAAGACAGCATTACTCAAGTTCTTACGGTGCTCATCTTTTACACTGCTCTGCCAACAATTTTGGGAAACAAAATGATGGTGGCACAGGATACCCCAAATGCTCGGTCATAAAAGAAAAGTGTGATGACTGATTTGTCACATGGAGTGTCCTGGCACCTCTGCTTCTGTAGAGCATTAGAAAAGTTGCTTCAGTACTCTGACCTTAACTTACCTCTGTGTAGGCTGTGTAGGGAATGAAGATACACTTGATTACCAGTAGAAGTCTTCAGCAGAAGTAATGATGAAGAGACACAAAATGAATCTATCAATTAATCAGCATTATTTCTTTGTCTTTCCTGACTTTTAAAATAATTTAAATTTGAAATTCAGTGCGAAACCTGGACCAATGCAGAAGCTGTATGTGTAGGAAATGAGTTCTAATATATCTTCTATTGTTCTGCTTGCTGCCCGTAATCCATTTTGCTGGTGTATGATACTGATGGTATGTGGCACTGGAGACTTCTGAGGTATTTAATTGTTGTAGCTACATCTTTAATTACTAGGCACAATATAGGAACAGGATTTGAGAATACAGAAATCAAATTCGTTCTTTATTTTGACCTTCTCATCCCTGGTATAATTTGGGCATTAGTGATATGATGAGAATTGGCAGGTTAAAGGGGGACTCTTCATTACAGCGTTACTATTAAAAGCTTCTATTTAATTAATGGAAAAATAGCTTTTATTGAGTTTCTAGATATAACAGATCACCAAACTAAGGGTTTGTGACAAACAAAATCATACCTGAGCAAGACATGACTGAAAAATAAACTTGCAGACTTGTTTGTATAACCTAACTGAGGAGGTTAGTACATATTTTGACTAGGATTTTCCAAGGGGTTTGATGTGTCACAAGGCCCGGGGCTACTTCATGTTCTGAGTGAGAGGCTGCTATATGGCTCCTGCCATCGCTGGAAGAATCAGTTACTTAAACCCGCGCATTCATAGAAACAGGCTCATTTTTTTGCTGCAGTCAAAGTTCACCCATTGCCATCACTAATCTGGTATCTTTTCTTGTATGCATAACAGCTCTGCTCTCAAAATTTAATCAAGGCAGGAGGTGGCTTTGTGCTGAGGTTCCCGATAATAAAACAACTACTCTGCCATCTGATAAAATTAGTAGGATTTTTTTACCACTCCTCTAGAGCAGCATGCTTACTGTCACCTTCCTGCTCACTGCCAGTGTGCTGAGCTGGGGAAAAGGGAATGGTGAGCTGCTGGTGCCTGACTTCATAAAGAAACACAAGATTAGAAAGAGGTTCAGACTGCTTAGACTGTGTGTCTCCCTGTTTGTTGCTCCAAGGATGACCAAATACTGTGCTCTTGTAAATAGTCTATTTGGTCACCTTCATAGAGAACATTTTCACAGCTTAATGTGTATACTCACATTTCTCCTTCCTTCATTCCACCTGCATACCTGTATCTCTATTAAGCATAATCACGTTCCACTGCTTTTTTGGTTTTGATGCTTCTAGAATCATTTAGACTCCTCATATACCTAACACCTCCTCTCCAGACTGTTTCTCTGCCAGCTGAGAGAGACATGTTTAGATATATTGATAATCTTTTCTGGCAATATTCCCTCTTCATTAGTTATGTTTTTCTAGGATGTGGTTCCATGTTGTCAGCGTCTTTCTGTCAGGGTGGTGTTCAGAAATGCAGTTCTCCAGAAATAGAGCATTAAAAGACACAAGTTTGTGTAGTGTATAGACAAAAATAACATTCATTTTTATTTGACTTGAACAAGTATCCTACTACAAATACGTTCATTCTCTGAGCCTTACTTTTCTGGGGAAACATTTAAGAGTACACTGATTAAACTGTGTTGCTGAACTTTTTACATGTATATTTTGAAATTGCAGGAAACCAATTTTATATATGTAATTTTAGTGTATGAGTAGGTATCTTTTGGTAGCTTTGGAAAATCAGCGTTGTCAATATAGGATCAACTTTGATCTCACTCCCGCAATGATAAAGCAAGGGTAAGATTTGGCACTATGTGTTACTAACAACATACTCATTGATGATTAAAGCAGTAGGCATGATTCTCACAGACATGCCAATCAGCATTTAAAAATCCAAGAAGCCAGATTGACAAACATCTACATCAAAATCCAGTTATGCAGGTTTTTCAGAGTACTAGCAATGCTTTTGGACAAATCCTTTCTTCTGTTACAAAATGCTTAGTTGAGCTGATTATTGCAAACACACTTGGGCTGAAGATGCATAATACACTCCTATTTAAGTCGGTTTGAAGCACAGTACCTGCAGAACTGCCAAAAAATAGTTACTTATCTGATCTGTCAATTACCAAACACTGAATGATGCTATGAATTTCAGGCCATGTAATCAGAATGTGCCCCAGGACTTCTTTTGTAGGGTGGAGGATTTCCCCAACTTTCTACGCTTTTTGCAACATCATATAATCACACTGTATGTAGACTGCTCCAGAAGTAATGCCTCCTATTTATTTCCATGGAAGCTACAGATAACAAAGAGCACAATGACACTATTTGATAGAACAAATTCTCAGCTACATAACACTATTTATCAACATAATCACCACAATGAACTATGCATGTTTTGCCAGAAATGAACAAGAACTTCCATGATGTGCTCAGAAAAATATGCACCAGCGGAGGTGACTCACTGTCACCACTGCAACTGCTAAAACGCACCTCCCACCACCTTGTGGTGCTCACATCCACTATTTGGTCTCTGGAAATATTCAGCAAGCATCAATGAATGTCAGTGGGTGTTCCGCACGGAGGAATTCAGTAGCACACCTTTACTTCATACCTACTTCCATGTCAGATGGCATTCTGTCAGACTGCCCCTCTGCTGCCACCTGTCACGTGGCAACAAAATATAACAGAATACTGGTGGAGGGGTTCATACTCTGCTACCATACCACCAAGATGTGCCTCTGACACTGTGGGCCAACATCATAAAATAGGAGGCATTATCTTTGTAGAAGCCCTTGTACTACACATGGTGCTGGAGCATATCTACGTGTTTATATAACATACTGTGCAAACAATACAATACTTTTGCTCAGTCTTTTTAGTAGAAGAAAGTTAGGGTTCATAGTTACTGCATACAAATATTACATATAGATGAATCCTCTTTTTGGAGTCTTAATAAAAAATAAATCTCCTGTTGCATTCATAATTCTAACTAACTGCAGAATTTTCTGCTAAATATTCACATGAATTTTATATGCTTTAGAATCTGAAACTCAGTTATATAACATATTATATACAGAGCAACAGGCAATTACGTTGTGCTCAGTACATTTGGTAAAGAGCTGTGGATCTCAACTAACCCTACCCCAGTTTTCTGCTGAGGAAAACTGCAGATAATTATCACTGTTAACTGCACTTCCAGGACTTATTTTACCTGTGCATGCTACTCTTTGCTTGCTGAATGACTGTGAAAGATCTCCCAAACTGACTATCTGTACTTGCAGCCAATCACAGTTTTAATACATTTGTTCCCTTAGGACCTTGAAAACAATGGAATTACTTGAGCATATAAATAGCTGCTTAGTGAATCTACTGTTGAAAGTATTGCATAACTAACCCAGATCCTAGAATTTCAAGAATAGTGAAAGAATAGATCTCTGGCTCTTGTGTGTATGAAGATAACAGTCAAAATGTGAACCAAATGTTAAAATACACAAGGGAGCAGACATACCAGAAAAAAAATCTCATAGGGAGTTACGTCCACTGTGAAAACTAGTTGTTTTCCAATGTATCAATGAAATAAAAAGTAACAAATAAATAAGGGCTGACGGCTGGGGAATCAATAGTGCCTAAATGAAGCTGAGTCTCTGCTTTGTAATCTAAGCCTTGTATGTAGTATAGAAAATGGAATTTGCATATCAAATTAAGCATGTGGAAGAGTTAAAATTGCACTCGCACTCTGGGATGCAATGAGGCACTTCTTTTCAGTGTTACAGGATTGAATTCTTCCAAACAGCTTGAGATAAAAGGAAGTGGTTGAAATCTCTCTTCCCCCTTCTCTGATACAAAATTGGCCACATTGAATTAATTATGAAGAAACTAGGAATGTATTCATTTTAATAGTTTCCTGATGTGTAGACTCTTTTGTCCCTCTTCCTCTGTTGCTTGAAAACATACAACAGCAATTCCCTCCTCCTCACTTCCTCTCTCCGCTTTCTCCTCTGCTAACATACTACGTTAAATATGTTAGCATTTTTTTCAGCAGTTGAAATCAGAATTTTGGAACAGTAAGAGTCACACCCTTGCTACGATCAGGCTTTACTTTTTCCATGCTGAGGCGGAAAGATGTATTTGTGTTCTACTGAAGCTGTTTAATTGGTCCACCTTGGGTAGCTTCATGTGGGTTTTGGATTTCTCTCAAGGTTAATGTGACACAGCTGGGGCACTTCCCTCATGATGAGCTGACATGCCTAGAGATGACTATCTTCTGCCCTTTAAAAAGCAATAGGGTAGCCCCAGTAGCCCCTTTGCCTTTCCTCGTAACTTGTGGGACCCTTCCAGAGGCAAAACAGATGGGAAGACATGTCGCTGGAGGTAATTTTATTTTTATTTTTGGTAGGTGCTTTTGAAGCCCTGTTCAAAATGAGGAAGCTCTATGCTTTTTAAGTGTTCTGAGGTGTGCTTATGCAAAGCCTTTGCCTGAAGAGAATACTTGGACTGAATGATACTATTGATAAGCAGCTGTAGCTCTCCTTTAGATATTGTAGTGATATTAATTGTCCACCTGAAGGAAATGGATGAGCAGATTGCTCAGGATAGATTGGTTACTACTACTTGGTACTTGGTAGAAGCAAACTTTTAGAAGAGGATCTGAATAGGACATTTTTGTAATTATGTGGTGATCATGTTCAATTACTTCCTGTTTCATACTTAACTGAGAATGAGACTTTTTCACATGCAACTGCTTGCAGAATGAATGTTACCTTTACTCTCTGTACTGTTTGCGAAAGCTGCGCAGGAAACTTAATTGTAGACTTGGCAACTTCCCCTTAGTTTCTTGGCAAACATATTTAGTCCTTATTCTTTGTGAAGTACTGTAGCTAAACTCATGGTGGAGTGGCTTTACATAGCTTTGGTGTTAATTTACACAGGGGAGTAGGGATGGACCTGTTTAAGAAGTTAAGAGAACTGTAGGTGCTGATGGGAGGTGGTTTCCTCTGCTCTTGTAAGTGTAAAATCTGGCTTTATGACTATCCACATCTTTTGGCATCTTTATTTTGCAAATCTGGTAGTGTTGTGGCTTTCCTCTGTTGGTCTGTGAAGTAGTTGGGAGGGGCTTTAATACCACAGAGATCTTAAGGAGTAACCTCATCTTGGAAAACTGCAACCTTTTCCTGGTTCATTAGAAATAAAGTTAGCTAATTTCCAGGGATGTTAGGAGAGACAGCTGCTTTTTTCCTCTGAGGCAGAATAATTTGTAGAACTCAGATGACATTAATTACACTACATTATGGAGTTACAATAAATAATGAATTTATTTCAACTAGAAGCTTTGTCATTGTTCATAAATGTAAAAATAACATGAACTTTTTTTCCAGTTTCCAAACAAAACTATATCATCCCCAACCAGTACCTATTTTACTTCTAACAAATTTGTAGCCCACAAAAATGTGAACACAATATGACAGATAATAAAATATCCCTTAGAGAAATTTTAAATAAGCATATCAAGTTCCTATCCAATTTCCCAAACAATCTCTGTCCTGAGCAGTGGCAGAAGGACAAGCAGTCCGCTCCCTGCAGGCCGAGCTGAGGTGTGCAGTGAAGGTATTACACTGGGAAAATAAATGGGGCAAAGAGGAGAAGGAGAAGCAAAGAACATTTTAATTCTGTCTTCTTGAACAACGCACTATAAAATGAGACTAGTGGGTTTACCACTCAGGAAGCTGCTTACTTTGCTGTGGTTCATCTTTACACTACTTTTTGCACCCTCTGGACTGATAACACTCTTGTCTTTTCTTGTTCCCTTCATATGTGTATGAATCATAACAATGATGGATTTCTTTTAGTCTGAATTGCAAAGGCATTTCTAGCCTTTGCTCCTGTAAAGTTTTTATCTCTTCAAAACAACTCCTGGAAAGCAGAGGAAATATTGTTAAGATGATAAGGACAAGTTTCAGTGGAAAGGATGTTTCTAGAAGAACTCTGCCTTCTTCCTTCCTCTTGCTCTGAAAGGGACAGGCTCTTTTTAACTACCCACCGAATCCTGAAGGATTTGGGACCTGATTCGTGGCATATTCTGCACCTACATAAGAATGGGTATTGATGAAGTAAGAAAAATCCAGCAGGAGAGCTGCAGTCATGAGGAAAAGAATGCAGCCTTGTGGTAAAGGCACAAGCTTGGGCCTCTGTAAGCCTGGATTTAATTTCTGGCTCAACTATAGACTCTGTGCAAGTTTGCAGACAAGTTGCTTGATCTTTGTGCTTCAATTCTCCATCTAGAGTACGGACGGTACTAGCGTAGTTCATGTTGTGAGAGCATAATTAATGTTTGTTGCTACAGTGGTGAACAGGAATCAGAATTGCACTAGTCTCTTTTTGGGTTTAGAGCAAGGATTGCCATAGGCCTGTTAATACTGAACCTGACCATACATCCTGAGCCGATTCTCTAAAAAGTTCTGCTCAACAGATGTTTTCTCTTTCATCTATTTTGTTTCCCCTACAACCAGCTTGGTTAACATAGTCAGAAAAGTCATTTTCTGTTAACTCCAGGTGACATCTCCACTGATGCACCACTTTAAAAAGTAAACAGAAACTACATGGTAAGGCAAGCTACTACTACAAGGATTTCTAGCTAGGAAACTGTTTATGCAAAATATAAAATATGCAACTTTTTTAGAAACCTTCCCATTGCAACAAAAACAATGGTCTGCATCTTCTCTAACCTCCCCACCCCTGTCCTTCTCCGTGATGAAATACCATAGCAAGAGTGTCATTGCTTGTAGCTGGAAAGGGCCTTTTGCTTGAAATATTAAGAAACAGGGAAAGGAAATAAAGACCAGATGAGCAACCACCCTCCCTTTCTCCACCTCAGCCCTTTTCCCTTCACCTTCCCTCCCCACTATGCTGTCATTCCTGAGATGACATGCAGGAACACCAGTTGAATCTGTTGGCCTGCTTTAAATTACAGCATACTTCTTGAGTCTGGTTTTACTATGCATGCCCAAATGTGAAACAAGATTTCAGCTGCTGATAACTGAACTGCATAAAAGTTTACTATGCTTAATAAATAACGTGAAATAGATGTTTTTTTTCCTTGTTGCAGTGTCTTTTCTCTAGAAATATTCCTCCTAATTATATGAGCATGTTGCACAGAATTCAGTTTTAGTAACCTATCTCTCCTGCCCAAGTGCCCATGTGGAAGTCTGTACCCCTTAAGAGCCCTCAAATCCCAGCTACCTGACCTACTTCATGTGCATGACATCATTTAGGCACCTCGCTTGCTTTCTCATTTGCTTTGGACTACTGCACACATGCAGCTGCCTGGGAGGGAGTCCTTGCTTGAGTTTTCTTCTTTTGTAGGCTCAGTCTCTCTATTATGACAGAACAGGTTTTTACCTTAATTCAAAGGAATTGGAAAAGTCTCAGTTTCAATCACAATGGTTTGCAGAAAGAACTTATAGGTGTATACACCTATGCTTCAGATGACTCAAAGAATAACATTCTTTGGTGTTAAGATTGCAATTATACCATTCAGATCTGCATCTCTTTTAATTTTTTCCACCCTTTCCAGTCGATTCTGTTTCTACAGTTGTATTTGCATTTTCCACTGTGCTCCTTCAGTAATTTTTTCACTGTGTGCTAAACTAGCTTGAATCATCCAAAACAAAATAACTTGTGCCATGCTACCACACTGCACTGTCTGCTGCTGAACACTGTGCATTTTAGCAGAGGTTTCATGAATGGGAGCTGGGGCAAATCACTTCCCTCTGCAATATCTGACTTGGCCGCATGCAGAAATAAGAGAAACCCTGAAAGTGAGGAAGAATGCCCACAATCAATATGTATACCGTTAGAATTCTGAACATAGTTCCAACTGTGTTCCAAGAACTTTGAGAATAATTGTTGCTGTTTAATACTTCATTTGGAAAAGTTGCTCTAACCAGAAGATCGTCAGAATAGTGAAACAAAGCAGTAACTGACGAGGTTTTCATCCCTATTTTCTTTGATACAAGTAAATGAAATTTATATTAGGGGTTTTTGTTTTTGTTTTTTTGGCATTTGCTAGCCCTTTGCTAATATCTTCTTTAAACAGCAGAACCGTTCAACCTTTTGCAGTCTTGTATTTCTACAGTGTCTCCAGACAGCTTTTTCCTATATTTAAATGTTTTATTGTCAGACATGCGCGAACAGCATTTCCTTATCACGAGTACCTAAAATCTCACTTCCTGAAAGTCACTGCTTTCCTGTCTGAGTATGGAGGAGTAGCTGTCACCACAGGAGTCCAATGCTGAATTGCTTTGATGTTGGCAGTGATATTGGTTATACCCCTGTTGCTAGCAACTGGCTAACAGGCAGTTGAGACCAAATAGGAAAGTAGCCTGAGGCCAACTGGTAGTTCCATGTTATTTTGACACCCACCAACTTCAGGCAGCATCAGTACATGGGCGGGAGGTGAATGATCCTTACAAAATAATTATAGTTTCTTCCCAAAAGTAAATATAGTATTGTGTAAGTCTTTACACAACTGCTGTTATGTTCTACAAGTTACATATAGTAAAGCTGGTAAGGAGCAGCACGAGTTATTTCACTATGCATGCACAGAAGGTTTATCCCCCCACTGCTATCCATTGTATGAGAATGAATTAGTTATTTTTGTTGCTATTTAGGACACTGGTGACCAGCAGCAGAATGTACCTATTCGAAATTCTCATGTCCTCATGAGTGAGAATTCATTACGTAGTCTAGTTTAAAAATTTTTCTTCCTTATCCACAGCCCTAAGCCCTGTAAGTACTCCACTATATTTTATATTTTGACAGATTCAGGTGTGGGGAAGTAAAACTAATCGGTGCTGATTCTGCCATGGATAGCTTTTTGCTGACTTTGCAGAGTATCATCTTTGGAAGAGAGTGGATTTGAGGTATCTGTTATTCCTGATGCATTTCCTCCCTCCCTTTAGATTCACTTCTGTAGTTCAGCAGTGCCTTTAGATAACAGACTATGAGAAGAGAAAAGGAAAAAGATAGCACTGTTCAAAAAAAATGTTTTCACCACAGCAGTTTGTGTCATCCTGAAGTTAATGTTCTGAGGCCATCCCAAGTCCTAAAGGAGTAATTGTGGGCTAGACTTTCTGCACGTTCCAGGACTTGGCAACTATAACTTTCATGGACTTCTCATCCTTCCAAATTCAGAACCAAATCTCACCCTAGCTCCTAGCAAGTAAATACAATTTATTCAACAAAAAATGTAAGCATCACAGCATTGGGTATAGCAGTGAGAACAAAATGCCAGAAAGCACATGTGAAAGACGGTTGCAGTGTTCCACTTCCCTCCATGTTCTAGGAGTGCTTTTTTTCCCTAAGATGCTAGTTCTATTTTAAAGATTATCCACGTTGCCCTGTTCAGAATATCTGATTCCACTTTTGTCTGAGCAGACAGCTTTAATACCCACAGGCAAGTAAAGCGAAAAGCTCTTTATCAAACAATAGAAAGGATTAATACATGTTCTAATAAAAACCTTACGAAAGGAGAGGATCCACCAAAGGACTGTAGGGCACAGAAGGCATGAGAAAGCTTTATGCTGTGATCAGTACTTTCATGAGAACATGTCTGTTACCAAGGCTATCAACTTCTCTAAAGTGTAAAGCAGTCTTCCCGAAACAGACAGCCAACAGGCCACTGCAAAACATCTGTACTTGGTACTGTCTCTCCCTATTGTTTGCTCAAGTCTAAGAAACTATTCATTTTTGAGAGGGTATTGTGCAAGAGGAAACTGGTATAAAATGCTTGCCATAGCATTTGTTTTGGAAGGCCACTGGAAAGGTGGGATGAAGATGTGGAAAGGGGAGGGAGACAGTTCTTTCTCCTTTTTGCCCCTCCTTTTTCCCCCTTTGTTTCACCCCGGTACTTTTCATGGAGAAATACCAGTCTTAAATTAGAGGGGAAGACCTTGGAGGGGAAGAAAAATTCCAAAGCATTGCTAGTGTTGTATTTTATCTTCATATTAAGGTGTTGCTCTCTGTTATGTAAAGTTATTTCAGCAGTTAGTGATGGAAAGGAAAAAACCTAAAACATTATGGAATGACTAAAATAGAAGTCCCACCTGTCTTACTCTAAGGTCTCTGAATCTAAGGATGTTTTCTTCCCCAGCCAAAGAGTGTTGTAAAGGCTGTGCTGTTTTGGTAAGTCACCAATTCAGATGTTTGCACAGAGACTGGCACAGTCGCAAATGTTTTCTAGTCCCTTGATTTATTTATTTTTCACAGTCTTTCCACGGACCAGTTAATTTTATCCTCTCTGTGCATTGCAGTGGGACGTTCAGTTCAGTGTGTGTCTAGCGAAGAGAGGCTCATTATCTTTCGCAGCCTAAAAACAGCCCTTGATTTTAAAATGTGACAAAAGCAGAGGCCAGTGCTCCTTTCCGGTCCCTCGGGCTGAGCCAGCACACGGGCTCCTCACTCTGTGATCACCAGTGCAGCTGTCTCTTTGTGCACTGGGACGCAAGGGAAAGGGCTCAGGAGGAAGCAGCCAGGCTGACAGGTGTGCCACGGTACAAGGACTTGGCGGGGTAGGCCGCACATCTCCACACACATGGGTCTAGTGTTTGCTTTCCTCTGAGGCCTTCAAGGCACAAGTAATCTCATCATACAGCCTCCCTTTCTGCACTGTCTCCTGGCCAGCTCTGGCCAGAATAATCTCCTTTCTCATTATTCCGAAACACTGGTATTTGTCAAGTTGATGGAACAATGAGAGCATTCATTTAGCCAAGAGACAGGCAAAAGGGGGTCAGGAAAAACCCTTCAAGGGGAAAGAAATAGTTCTGTCAAACTTTGAACTCCACTGGAGCTCCATTTGTCCTGAGGTTTGACTGGGTGGGAGACAGGCTGCCTTGCACTGGCTGTGTCTTCATCTGGGGTCATTAGGCAAGCTCAGGTTTTATTGTTTAGGTTTTATTTTTTAGCTCCAAGGGAGCTGCATCTTTAATCATAGAGCTCTAGTTCAACTGTGTTCCTTCATGCTTTGCAAAACTAAACCTGTAAGAAAGGGATTTTACTTAAATGCTTGTTTATACACATATGCAGTTACGCTAATGAGACTTGAATCTCCTGTCCGACACCCAGCAATACGTGACTCTTGCTGGTAGCAAGAGACAGCTTGAGCTCTAACAGTACTGGTGAGAGTTCTCAAGATAAAGTAAGGAAAGTCTGTTCTTGCTGAACATCCTAGTAAGTGCTGCTGGACGGTGAGGAACAGTAGAAACTGCACTGGTAACAAGTACGTTAACTTAATGCCTAAACAAGGCATCTAGCCCCTTTTTTTTTTTTTACAGTTGCTGTCAGTAGACTTCTCACAAATAGCGCTGTCCCTTTGGCACTTGTTGAATATCAAAAGATAGCTAAAGATATCAGTGCATTTTCAAGAATCTTCAACTTTATTGAATGTAAATCCAATGCTTTATAAACTGTGTTACCTATAAGCTGAGTGTGAGGCAGTTAACCCTGGGGTATTCATGTCACTTGTACTGCTGCAGTGGAGACCTGTGAAGGCTTAATAGTTTCAGATAATTGTATCTTTCTTCTTTACGTTGTACTCTGATGAGGCTGTGTTAAAGCATGGTCATACCTCGCCACGAGGGTGCTGTGCTTTAGAGGAAAGTTAAATGAATTTTGTGGGCCATTAATAACAGCCTAGGCTGTGATATCTATTGGTATGAAAGTGCAGCTACCTCTGTGATAGAGAGCAGTACCAATTTGTGCTTTGCGTTTTTCCAGCTCTTCATAATAAAAAGAAATGTCTTATCTAAAAAACAAAAAAAAAAAAACACTGACGCATACTCAGTATCTATGGTCTTCAGGAAGATAAGCTGTTTCTAATACCTATTGTGTTAATCACAATGAGATTTGAATCAATTTTGAGAAACAGAGGCAAAGTTATCATAATTCATAGTTATTGTAAGTATAAAAGATTACGAGTAGTGAGAAAAGGATATAGAAAGATAAGAATGTTTTCATCCCACATTTAGCTTCCATGCACAAACAGCAAGAGGAAGAGTAAACTATTTACACTAAACACAATGCGTACAATTCATTCTGCAAGCATAGGGAGTTTTCCTTAAAATGGTGAATAGTGCAGCTCAATCTGATACAACACTATTGCTGGGTAGATCCTGAGAGAAGCTTCAGTTAAGTAGCTTCATATAACGTCATGAAAGCAAATGAAAATTGTCAGAGAAGACTCAAAGATGGTGGGATTATGGCTCAGGTTACCTATTATAGGTTGACGTAGCCAGTGTTAGAAAAGAAATTGTATTCTAAGCAATACCAGTTCCTTCTTGAAAATAAAAGGAAGAAATGCATCAAGCATGTTTACTGTTAATCTCTTCTGATGGTTGTGGAGAATGTTTTCATTGTAGGACAAGATGCTACAGCTGTCAGACTGGCCTGTGGGGCAGCACACTCCATTTTATTCCCTTCAGTTTGCCAGGATGCATTTGGGGAAACACATGCAAGAAATCATTTTAGAGACTGCCCATCACTTGCTTCTTTTTAAGGACTGTTCTGAGCATGAAGTCCAGATATAAACAGGAAAGGCTGCCTCCATCTTATCTGCATGCACAGTAGCAAGGGAACTGAGATTGTCTTCACTCCTCTAAAGCATCTAGTTAAGCGTCTGACTCCTAAACCATTTAGCAGGACTCAGATTTAAACAGCACGAACTGAAGTTGTGATCAGCAAAGGCAAAGAAAGATTTCATTGAAAATTCCTTCCTACTCTTCCTGTCCTTTATCACCACCCTTGCATGCGGTATAGATATTTTCTTTTGCTTAGAAATGTATTAAGAACGAGTTAGGAGAACTCCTTAGTGTACAGACAGAGGTTTTAAAGACTATAAACATCAGCTTGTTGTGAAGTCAATAGAAAGAGTGGTTTAAAATGGAAAAATAAATACTTTGTGAAAGAGAGAGATGTAAGAAAAATGCATGGATTCACATATTTGTTGTAAATGGCAGCACAGCAAGGACATGAAGGATCAATACCCAACTACCCTCCACACAGACGTGCACATCAATCAGAGGTGTAGTTCTGTGTGCTCCCAGCAGCTTCTCCAACTATCAGCAGTGTTTCCTTCCCCTTCACTTATCTGTCATTGGATTTTGTTCTTAAAAAGTTACATATTGAAACAGTGCTCTTATAGAAGAGAAGAGAGAGTAGGGGCTGCCCAGTGTTACCTTGTGAGTGAGAACAATTGCAGTGTCTATGTATGTTGTATTAATTCCATGCTTTTTGTGCACTTCAGTTATTGTGAAAAAAGGGGGAAGTCACTGTGGGAATAGCAAGCCTAAATGTATTAAAACTTCTGAGAAGTTTAAAGGTTTAAGAGCAGGCTACAGAGTTTACTTCATTTGCTGTCACTGATAATAAAGCCATAACTTCTTCTTTACTGTAGATACGTGAAAACATGTCAGGGCAACTAAGCACAGTGAGTCCTTGTTATTCTCTTTAAGTGTATGATCCAATAGCTTATACAGCATCCTAAAGTCAGCGCGTGTTAACTGAGAGTAGGTGGAGCCTATTATGCTTGTTTTATTGTTTTCCAGGTTATTTAATACATTATTCTATTACATAAGCATGTAAAGCTGAAAACATGTATTTTCTGTAAATAGGAGTGGGCAGGGAAGTCCAAAAGAACTTACCCAAACATTTCTGTAAATGAGTTTCTAAGCCAGGACTGTCCCCCAGTTAATTTCTATCTGTTCCACCCTGCTGTTATTGCCAGATTAGTTATCTTTTACAACTAAACTTGTCAAACTTCTGGTTTAAGAAAAAGAACAAAACACCAAAACAAACAAACAAAAAAACTTTGATGTAAGAAAGCTATAACCACACAAGGACTATCTTTCAGTTCTCTTATGAAACAGATGTTTCATTGCTTCATATAGAGGAAATTGAGATCAGCTGATTACCTCACAGATTGGCCTGAAAAAGTGAGCATGTAACTTGCAGTCAGTGACTGTGAGAGGAGTTTTAGAAGTGTGCTGTTTTACTTGGGAAAGGGGTAGTGATGAATAACCAGCTTGGAGTGGTGCTTGGCAAGAAGGTTCTGATGACAATATGTTTTTGAAGGCACCGTGAAACAAATAAATGTTCTGAAAAAAGAGATATGAGCAACAAATTCCAGGGCAGGGGAACAGCTGCAGAAATGTTTTATGCCTTTGTTTGATCTCCAGATTTAAACTGAGCTGCCTTGTTTCACGGTGCCTGCAAACAACAGAGTTGCTCCTAATGCCACAATTCATGTGTGTCTGTGGAAAAGCTTGCAACTATTTGCAGCCATCTGGGTGTGTAGGTGGATGTGTATTTAATAGGTTTTCAATCAAAGAGGAGAAGGTATTTAAAATAATTGGCTGGGATTTTAAAGGGGTGGGTGCAGTAGGGCTCAGCACGCTGGACATTGTCATGCTTAATGTGTAAGGTAGCAGGGAATGGAGGGCTCGGAGAGCTGATGTTTGATACCCACAACCATCTGTCACTGGGATAACTTGCAGATACGTCTGACTAGGGTGCAGGTCCTGTTGCATCACTGGGTATGCATGCATGATGCAGAAGGAAGCTGGGGGCTGCTGCCCTGGTGCTGCTGATTTGCAGGCAGCAGGAGGCATGCTGCTCAGGGTGCAGGTGTGTGCAGGCTCTGTTCAGGTGGCCGAGGGCCATGGCCGGCTTTGAGGACTGTTAGAAAAGCTGAGTGGTCTGTCCCAGACAACGTGTGCATAATTCTGCAGCTCTTTGCATAGGATGCTTCTCTGGAAAATGGTTTCCTTGGTCATACTCACTGGAAACTCCTGGGGGGCTCATTCGATATTGTATAAGGGGAACTGTGCTGAAAATGTGAGGCAGTGCTGTTACAGCAAAGCCAGTTTTGTAAACTTGAAGAAGACACTGCTTTCAACCAGAACTGCTGAAATGTATGGGGCCAGTTTAGGATTTGCACCCTCCTTTCCCCTCCTCAAGTAATTAGCTTAGCTAAAGCAGGTTATAGTACGAGTGTTTTAACTAAAAGCAAGAAGTAATGCCCCCTGTTATGGATTAACAAAGAACAAAATTAAAGTGGCACATGGAGCTCCTGCCAGGCAGCAAGAGCTTTTTAAAGAGCAGTTCCAAATGTCCCCTGGAAGCAGTGCTAGAGATGCCTGGACTGCAGCCAGCAGTGCCTGAGTTGTGTGTGGAACAGCTGGCGGGAGCAGGGCTGGGAGGGTGGGGAGCACGGTGCTCCTGCAGCTGGGGAGAGGTCATTGCTGTGTGCTCTGGTGGATAGGAAGGACAAAGGGGAAGAGCTGGACCTTGTCAGAAAAAGGGCATGTAAATAAAGGTTGGGGAATTACTTCTTTTTTCTGTCCAGGAAATAGAGAGTAACTATTCACAAACATGTTTAACTAAGTAAAAAACCTTGAAGCACAGGGTTTTGCATTCATTTGAGTATGATAATTATCTTCTTGCCACTTGGGTAGAGATTAATTTCCCCACAAGCAAAGGAGATACTCCCTTTAATGGTGACAGCTGAACAGGCTCTTCTACTGAAAACACCGCAGTCTACAGAAGCACTGAGCTCCCCACGTGCACTGATTTTCTGTGACGTCCCTGAAATTCCCGGACTGTGCAGAACCATGGCAAGGCACATAATAGGAGGAAAGGGCCTGTTACCCTTTTGGCCAGCATGAAGATCCACTTCCCTGAGCACATTTGCTTTCTGCAGTCCAAACTCTTGGTCATATAAACATGTCACAGAAAACAAAGCAGCTCAGATGTTGGCTGAACCCAAGTTAAGCAAAGGTCATTCAGGTGGCACCAGCAAAATCAAGGCCCTTAATCCGTATCCATCCTGGCCCCTGACTACAGAAGCAGTGACCTGTACACTGTTTTCTCTCTCATAACATATAATTCCTCCAACTCCTTTGTTTCTGTGGTTCTTACTGCACACACTGCAATTTCTGCTAAGAATCTGATTTAGGAGGGAATATTCTGAAAGTCTGCACTGCAGACTGTAGGTCAGTGTATAGACAGAAAATACTGTAGACGGTGGAAATTTGGTCAAATTAATGAAAATATAAAAGTACATGTGTTTCATATTAAGGAAGAGAAGGTCCAAGTTGGTGATGGGCATTCAAGAGAGGTATGGCCTGGGTGCCCTATCTCCTCTTAGTGAAACAATGAGAGCAATACAATCAGTGCTTTTCAGCCTTGCCAGTACGTGTGTTTCTTGATCAGCGCTCTGAGATCAGCTCTCTTTCAGGAAACAGAAGAGGGAATAAGGTGAAATAGTCATCAGATAGTCCACACTTATTAGTAATTAATTAACAGAATTCTCGTCTTTTTTTTTTTTCTTTCCCTGCAATGACAACCATATTCTTCCTTATTCTTTTTTCTTATTTCTTCTGAGCTCAAAAAAGACAGGGATCTCCTAGAAGGTGTGCAGCACAGGGCCACAAAGATGATTAAGGTCCTGGAGCATCTCCCGTGTGAGAAAAGGTTGAGTAACTGGGTCTGTTCAGCCCAGGGAAAAGAAGACTGAGGAGAGATCTGATGAATGTTTGTAAATGTCTAAAGATTTGCTGGAAGGCAAATGGATGAGGTCAGGCTCTTCTCTGTGGTGTGTAGCAACAGAGCAAGGTGTAACAGCCTAAAACTTGTACATAGGAAGCTCCATACAAACATGCAGAAGAACTTCTTTAAAGTAAGGGCGACAGAGCTCTGGAACAGTTGTCCAGAGAGGTTGTGGAGTCTCCTTCTCTGGTGATATTCAAGACACATCTGGACACAACTATTATAGGTTACCTGCTTCAGCAGGGGTGTTGGACTTGGTGATGTCCTGAGGTTCCTTCCAACCCCTGCAATTCTGTGATTCTCCAGGATCTTAATGTTCAAAGATTTCAAAAGAAAAGAATGTACAAGTGTAAAATGTTAATCATCATTCTCTGCAGAAAAAGACAGTGTTTTGTGTGTTATCTATACTAAACTTTTGTTTTCTCCAGTTACACCTCTCCACCCTGATGACTGCTTGCTCCTTTTAGTTACACTATGATAAACAGACTTCTCTCTGTGGGGCTCAGTGGTTAGTAATAACTCAGCCCCATGAGGAAGAATTATAACTTTATAGTCCATGTGATCTGTCATAAGTGGTGAGATGTAGGACTGTTCAGTAAGTAGTTGCAGGAAATGCAGCTTACAGACCTATTTTTTAAAACCTATTGTAGAAACAGGCACACAAACTGTAACAATTAATGAAAAAGTCTTAGAAATTTGACTGTGTAGACTTGCAAATGTTTCTTGAACTCAAAATTGCGCCAGTAAACTGTTTTCAATTAATGATTTACTAGTTCCATTTAACATTGAACAGAAGATCCCAGCTGAGTGAAGAAATTTTAGTAGATGGAAAAATATTGCACATTGGCTTTGGATTCTTCTGAACTTTGAACCTAAAATGAGTGTAGATTATAGCTTTTGGTCATAATAGTAACCTGCAGGGAACTTGAAATTTTGCCTTTTTATCTCTCTTGCAACATCAATAGCAATCATTTTCCCAGACTTGACTAAAAAAAAGCACAGCAGTATTCATGACTGATCGAAAAAGAAGTTGGCCCAAACAGGGAGCAAAGGCTGACATTAACCCTTATTAATCATATCACTAATACTCACTGAAAGACTGCAGGAGTTGAAGTGTTATCCACCAAGTGCTGATTAAAAGCCAGCAAGAAGGTATACGGCCAACAGATGGACGAAAACTGGAAGAAAGTATCCTATCGAGTCTGTAGTCTCATCATTAAAATCAAAGCACTTCCACACAGTGTACGATGACCTATCATTATTTAGCAGTTTCTTCCACACTACTTCAGTAGAAATTTTGTTTTAGACAGGATTTTTCATTTTTAAATATACTGTAAATATATGTACCTCAGTACGAAGTTACTTGCAGACAAGCTCAGAAAGTACATGCCTTGTACACGTTGTTTGTGGTCATCCTTAATTCCTGAGAACCTTTATTTCTTAGGTTAGGATCACCCCCACTCCCCTGCTTCCTGCTGCTCCCTCTTAAAATCAGTTTCTGCCCTCAAGGGTAAGAGCTGCTGAGGTTGTTGGTGAACTTCATAGTGTAACTGTAGGCACTACTGGGTAATAAGGTGCAGTTCATGGAAAAGCTTGAAGATAAGGACCTGATGTATTCAGGTACATGGTATTGTACTCTATGCCTGATATTGATGAGTAAAGAGGTGAGGAGGATATGAGCAAAGGCTCGATTATCTTCTGCAAATAGTGGCTGAGCCACTATGTTCTGAAAGGGGAAGAAAAACATTGCTTGATAATTATGACATGTTAGTCTTTGGGAGGAATACTGTAATAATCTTGCAAGCGACTAAATTTGACCATTGTTGAGATTGCACTAGTCCTAAAACATTTCCCAAAACTCTTCTTTGGTTGCAAACATCAGCTTTTGCTCTAGTTCAGCTTCAAGCAGCTGTTTTTCATCCATTAATTCAATTCACTGCGCTGAACATGGGCTCGCTATGTGGTAGTGATACGGTTGTGGGCAGTAAAAACTAGCTAGTGTGGCGTGTCACATACGCATATTGCTGACATATAAATGCAACTGTTCAACCTAGTAGATGTGATCATACAGATATTAATTCTTGTGGGATGACACAAAAATGAGCTAGGAAAGACAAATATTGTTTCTGTTCAGAAAGCTGTTTTAACACATCACTCTGGTTGCCTGCTACCTTTTCTTGGTGCAACAGCTGTATCTCATGGCCAGTAGTGCCAAATACTAAAGAGGTGCGGGATGAAGAGAATGGATGTGTTCTCTTTTCATTGCCAGAAGGAGGTCATCCATCAGTGCCATTACAGTGGTTTCATTTGTGTCTTGGCTTGCATCCAGGCTGTGCTGGGACTGCTTCAGTTAGCTAAGTAGACTCTCTTAACTCTTCTAAGATGTATATTTCTTGCTACAGGCAAAGCATTCCTGCAAAGAACTAAATTTTTATCTATGCTTTTATGAATATCTGTCAGCCAGACAAGAAGCTGTTCAAGATGTTCACACAGGGAAGCAGTAGGTTGTTTTGAACTTAGGCTGTACAATTAGCCTGTCCTTTCACGAATATGAAAAAGTTTAGGTATGTACCATGCTGTTTAAGTTGCTACTGCATTGTCTTAACCCTCCCCTACATCTGCTTCCGTCTTCTCAGCGTCAGCCTAATCAATTCTACAGACATTTGGGATCAGCGACATCTGGCAAAAAAGGCAGTAAAGCTTCCCTAGTATTATTGAGAAGCTAGAGGCCAGATCTGGGTTTTTTTTTTTTTTAAACATTTTTTTACTACTGGCCACAAAATGGCTTAATGCCTAGATCTTGCAGTAGGAGTTCCTCCAGCAAACCCATTTAATAATTCATCCTCATCTTAAAAGTACATAATAATATGTTCATAAGTACATAATACAGTTGTAGGCCACACCCCTCCTGCATTTCACTGAAAGTGGACGAACAAGAGTTCACCTATTGCAGATATCCATCTCGTTAGTCTTAGGCTCAACAGCATACCTTTTACCAGCTTGCAGGTAATACTGTGAAGTGTTCCATTTATTGAGCCTGCCTAAGTGTGCTCTTTGTTTATTTACCTTTTAAGTTTGACACTGTCATCTCTTATGATTACAGTTGATGTCAGCAGCTCAGAGCAAATACGCATGTATTTGACTGTAATTTTCTTACATTTTGCTTGTATTAGTTGGATTGTCTTTGAGTGCACGGTCGTCACTATGAATGAAGAAGTTTTCTGCATAAATCCAAAGAGGACAAAAAAGAAAAATTCTCAACTGCTCTTTGAAAATGGAAAGAAATTGGCAGGGTCCTAAGGTGAAATTTATACTATTTTCTCAATAACCCCAGTAAGGGCCTCATGTGCAGTTGGTGAGGCCTTGCCAATCAGCCTGTGGGGACAGTCTGCATGGCAGCCTCTTTACATTGGGATGCAGACTGGGTCAAAACAATCTGCACTGTGAGCCTCTTTGCCCTCTTGACCATGTTAGTGCTTGCCTTTCCAAACTGATAGAACTGACACGTTTGCTCAGGAGATAAAACATTGCATGTTTGTGGTCAAAACTGGAAAAGATGGAGTGCCAAACTCGTGCAATGCCACTTGTCTGACTGTATGGATAGCTAAAGGGACCAAACTGCCTGGCACCTCTCTGGTTTATTCCTGTCTTCTAGCTGTAGCGTTACATTCACGTGTACCTATTTTTTCCTGGAAATAAAACTGGAGGTCAGGAAATATATATCGCTATTTACACATGAAATGCATCAGTTGTTTTACTTCAGTTTGGAACATTTTCCTCATGTCATCAGTATGTGCTAAGGATGTTCAGCAAAATTAACAGCGATGTGAAGATGAAGCCCTAAATTTCTCTTTCAATGATTTTGGTCAGTATCACCACTCACTGGAAGATGTTAACGAAAGTATAATAGAATAGGATGATATATTTAAACGTAGTTTAGAAGTCTTGGCTTGTGCGTAGTCTGTAACACTGGAAAAATTCACAAAGCTCAAGAATTGTCATTTGAAATAAAGTCTGGAAAGAACAGGGATCTGACAGCCCTGGGAGCATCAGTGCTGGAACTGGCATGGTTAATCCAGGGCAAAGTTTATTTCACATTTCTGGCCGGAGCAGGCCCCTCAACAGCCTTCAGTTTTCAGATGACTTTAGATCCTTGCAATTGCCAATATAGCACCTGCACTAGAAACAAATCTTTAAAAAGTAGGTCATAATCACACACGCAGTTGTTGATTGCACAAAACAGGCAGGCTATAAAGCTGTCCTGTTCTATCTGCTTTAAGTGCTGGCATGCAACGTCAGGAAACCCAGCAAATACAGGACCACCTGTGGAGTCCTTGTTACGGCATGATCCTGTTAAGTTAATACTCTCAAGCCTCTCTGCTGACTAATACAGGCAAACATTACAGCTAGCCAGGGGTTTAATGAGAGGGATGCTTTTACCTAGGGTACATGCCAACCCTAAGATTACTATGGAAAGCAAGCCCAAAAGTAAGCAAGAGGTTAAAAAAGAAAACGTCTGGCTTTTTCAACAGCTGGGTTCCATTGTGAAAGGGTCATGTGGTGCCAAGGAAAACAGAAAATAGGAAGGCACACAGATTTGTTAGTTTGAAGTAATTGACCACATGGTGTCCAATGGTTTGTGTTCTCATGTTCTCTAGAGCAAAGTCCCATGGGAGCTGAGGCAGGGGTTCCAGTTCCTAGCACTCTATTGTTTACCCTGATGGTTTCCAGATGCTGGAGACAAGGACAGTGAAATCTCTGGGATGTTGCCAAAGAATGAAAAAGACTAAAGAAAACACTGAGGATATTTTTTCATTTTATTTTTAAAGAGACAGCACTTCTTTTCACTAAGATCATCTTAAATTACAGTTTCCCTGCTCTCTCGAATACAGATGCACGTACTTTTTCTTTCCCGTTCTGCCCTCTCTGTTTCTCTTTTTGTATATAAACAGCTCTGTAATGCAGCCAACCAAGGGATATCAGTGTCGACGTACTTTTTCACTTGGCATCCTTAGCTCATTTAGCTGCAACACAGAGGATGTACAAAAATGATTAGAAAACCCCAGCAAAAACTCCATAGCCGGCACATCACCAAGAGAGTATCTGCAGGGATGGGAAAGCCTCAGAAGCCTCTGAGTTCAAGTTTGCTTTGGCATGGCTGTAAGAAATTTGCAGAATTCTGCAAAGCCTTTCCAAACATCAGAACCACTGAAATTAGGGAAGGGGAGTGGGGAGCAAGGCCAGGAGAGCAGCAGGCACTTTCATCAGCAGTGCCAGTACACAGAAAAGACCAAGGGAGTCTAAATTTATGAAGAGAGCCCTCCTGGTAATTAATCATCTCCAAGAAAGATGAGGCCCAAGAGCAGGATTTTTCTCGTGGCTGAGAGTGTTTGGAGGCCAGTCTTCCAGTCAAGCCTGGCTGCCAATGCTCTGAGTTGCAGTAAGTTTCTGCATTGCACTTATGTGCGTGTATGTACCTGTGGCTGGACAGAGGCTGTGGAAATCAAGGAAAAGGTTGTCTGGGTTCCATGTATCAGGTCATACTGCTTCTTCTAAATTAAGGAAGGACTTATAGGATACCTGCCGCAGCTGTGTCTTTGCTGCAGTGTTTGTATCTCCTGAAAATGATCATAAGTGCATGGGAAGAGGTGTCTTTGCAGGAAGAAAAAAAAAACTCCTTTAAAGTAGGCTTGGTGTAGTGGTTTAACTTGCTAATGCAAAACCAGCCCTCCACAAAGAAAGTCCTTACACAGTCTAAAACCTTGATTCTGGATTTGTGGTAAGATAATATTCTACCGAAATCATTGTTCAAAACACCCTTTTCCTCAAAACCCAAGGCAAAATCTGTCAGCCTGTTTTCAGTCTCTCTGATACTGCCACACTCTGCTTATTCATACTCTTCCAAATAACCTTTTATGAAAACTAAAGATACCGACACCCAATGTTCTGGGCTGAAGCTGCGATAAAATGGCACAGCACTTTTCCTTTTTCTCCTTCCTGTTATCTGAACATACTGAAGTGGATCTTCCATCTCTTTCCTTTGTTATCTGTTAGTCTTTGGATGTAAGTCTGATATAAATTCTTTGTTTAGAGAGGAGTGCTTGCATGTTTCTCATGTGCATTTCGTATATGTTAATATTAAAAGAAGTAGAGAATCTCTATAGCAGAAACTACTGTGTTTCTTTTTGTGATACCTTCAGCAGAGAGATTTCTTTCCTTTCTCTTACTGCATGTGTTAACAATGGCACACTGGAGCTGAATCCTGATGGCACTGAAATAAGAACGTTTAAGAATACTATTTCTCCCCAGACATTATACAAGGCTTCCTATATGAGAGACACTTTGGCAAATGCCGCTGAGGGCATGTCTGCATGTTGGCGCGAGTCAGGCAGGCAAAGAGCTGTGCTGATGGAATCCTCAGTGCTCATGCTTTGTAAATCCATTGACAAATGGGCTGAGGCACATGATGGATAAGTTTATACCTCTCTCTGTTTGATGATGTAGTAAAAAACATTAACTAACTGATTCTGTTTAAGAGTTGTGGTCCTTTCCAGCTCTGCAGTTAGAACAGGCCAGGCCAAGTGTTTGAGCAGTACATTTTCCTTTTGCATACTAGTGTGGTGAGGTATGGCACCAACCTTCTCCTTTTCTGCTTTCTCCACATTTATTTAAATAATGAAATCTAAGCTGCATTTGAAAACAAAGGAATCCCTGTGATCTTCTAACTGACCCCTTTCCTTATTTCCAAATAGTACGTTGCAATAAATGAAATA
Organism: Oreortyx pictus; assembly: GCA_036925125.1. Classification (NCBI taxonomy): domain Eukaryota; kingdom Metazoa; phylum Chordata; class Aves; order Galliformes; family Odontophoridae; genus Oreortyx; species Oreortyx pictus. The sequence goes on along the minus strand of JAUPFR010000008.1, from coordinate 12,782,561 downwards.
CAACCCTATTTCTCTCTCCACCACGTTAAAAAAGTGTCAGGGTTGAAATTATCTAGTATCTGAATCGTGTCCTGAATGGAACCTGTTAACAGAAGCACTCAGGGCATTCTCAGTTAACATGCTGTTTTACAGGGTCAGCATTGGCTGCCAGAGGAGGCACCAAAGCAAGCCATGGGGCAACCAGTACTGCCCAAGGGTGCTCTGCCTTCCCCCAGAGACTTGCTGCCCAGGAGTGCCCTGGACCAGAGGAGAAACCTTTTGCAAACCTCTTTCTGCCCTTGCTTCTCTCAAGTGTAATCTGGGAGGGCTATTAAGACAGAGCCCAAATGACTAACAATGGTGTTGTGATGTGCTAACCAAGTGGCAGCACAAGCTTGTAATTCAGTTCTGTTGGAAAAATCACTAGTGACTGAACAGTACATGTTTCTTGTTTTGGGTGGAGCTGGTGAATAATGTGCCTGTCAGATGCTGAGCTAAAATCTTTACATTTCCATGCATTGCTTCTAACTTGCAAGATGCAGACGCAATCAAAATGACTTACTGTCAAATGAAAACTTGAATACTAGAAGGCTTACAGCCCTGCAGAGACTCCATCAGTTTCAGAGTGTACCTTGCCTCCCTAGTTTTCTGTCGTAATGAACAACTGCATAGCTGGAATTTATTCTTAGTCTGTATGCATAGAAAAAAATGAGCCAGAGGATAAAGCATAGAAGGATATTTTATGTATAATGATTTTTCCTATTTATTTACGTGACACTAGATTTGGTGAAGATGTTTGAGGACTAATTCTTAGCTTGTCAAAATAGATAAAACTGGATAAATGCATCTTGGTGAAATTATAGTGGTTGTTTCCCTCTTAAACGCAGTAGAATAGATGAACTGCATGGAAGGATATTTGATGCAGTCCTCTATACAGAAGTACTGCAATTTTGATTGGCTTTTAGGTTCTATGTGAGGAGTATGTTACCATGTTACCAAGCTCTTCGTACCTTCTGCTTTTTCAGGCACCTGAATAAGAGTGTGGAAAGCTTGTCACTTAGTACACTTGGGGCTGCTGGTCTTTGCCAAACTAGTATGAATATCTAACAAGCTGTGTTAAAGCTTAGTGGGAATATGGAAACCTTTCAATTCCATTGCACTTTTAACAGCTGCCAAGCTGGCACTACAGTGTTCAAGTTTTGAATCAACCTGGTCTGTTTTTTTCCAGGCGCTTTTTTCCTTACTGTAAAAAATGACAGCTCTTTCACTTCTATTTTCGAATAACATTTCATTTATGGTTTGTAAAATGTGGCTTGAAGATCTTGGACAAGTGTGGAGGCTTAAAAAAGATGGAATAATTTCTTACTAAGTATGTTATTCATCTGTATAAACATTTTTGTTCCTGAAGAGATAAGGCATGTATTTGCCTTTTCTTAATGTATGCTACTGAAACAACTGTAATGTTTCAAATAATAAATATAAGAGAGGGTACCAAGTGCTCTATAAGCAGGTAGTGCTTTGGGGCATGTCTGGGTTTTGATGTTAAGTTTCAGATACCACGAAGGGATTTTATTTTCACAAAGTATACCTCGTCAATGCATTTTTCAGGTGCTAAGCATTCTAAATTCATGCTTTTGTTTTTGTTTTTAATCTGCACTTCTACAATTTTTCAAACAATTAAAAGTAATACAGTATGGACCAAGTTCAGTACATAAGCCAAAAGCAAAGCTAATGTTTTGTTTTGTAATTTTCCTACAATTACTGTAGCTTACACTGTGAACTTCTGAGGGTTTGAGCTCTTAATCCAGTGCTCAGTATTAGCACTGGAAATAAAGCTCTGATCAAGTCATGAAATTTTAAATGGAACATATGTATTTGTAAGAAGACTGAAGTAGGGAGAGATGCCTTCAACACTGGTCTGCAACTCCAGCTTGCTAAAAATGTGATTGCTGCAAGCAGCTGATTCTCTTCAAATACATCTGATCTAGCAGATGTCTTAGTTAGGGAGCTATGACCTCAAACGCTGGCTTATGGGGAGGTTGGCTCCCAAAGAAGAGCTCCCAAAGAGACAGTCAGAGAGAGAAAATAAGGAAGGAAAATGGTTTTATTTGTTGCATCCGGTTAACCGGTAACAAAACAAACAGAAAAACAAACTCAATTATATCCTGGATTTCAAGAGCTTCAATTCTAAACTTGGTTTGACCCGGTTACTTTGGGCTGTCTTTAGAAAATGAAACGCTGCCTTTCCTCCTAGGTTTGAAAACCGTTTCCGGCCTGAGATTTATGGCTAGTGGTGGGCCTCTAAGGACCGCATAATGTTCAGTAAGTGAAGCAGATATAGCTGCAAGCACAACCCAAAAAAGAGGATTATCAGCAGATTTCTACAGTGCTTCTTTCTATCTCATGTAGAAGACTCCAAGGAGTTTTCTCCCCTTTTTTTGTTCCTTGTTTCAGCTCAGTGAATCGTATTTGGGTACTGTATGTTGTGGTCAAGGTGTCAACAGTTAAAATGAGTATATTTTTAAGCTGGTTGCCTGTCTCTAAAATATTCTACACGGAGATTCTATCTTGCTCTCATCCAAAATATAGAAGTTGGCTATTTCTGCTGGAACTGTTTAATGCTTTTTGAGGCTCAGGCTTAAAATAAGCACTGTTGGTTTCTGGCAGTAGTTTATATTGTATGCCTTCTGAGCTGTGCGTTTCCTTGTCAGAATGTGTGAACAGATTATGGTACAGGCAAATCATGCTGCTAGTAATCCACAGGCAAATCAGATAAGGGAGCACTGAATGGCCCTTGTGGTTTCCAGGGAGGCTTCGCTGGCAGCAGCAGAAGTTTTGCTGCAGAGTTCAGTGTGAGTAAGATGCAGGTTCCACAGGGAGGAACAGTGATGGTTTTTTTGCTTGCATTCAGTATCTGGTTTGAGAAGTGTTGAATATAAGGCATAAAGAGATTTGAAACAGAAACTTATTTTCTAGTTAGAGCCTTATAATCGATTAAAAACTTAGGATTAAAGAATCACAGAATCACATAATTATAGGGCTTGGAAGGGACCTCTAGAGACTGAGTCCAACCCCTCTACCAAAGCAGCTCCCTAGCCCAAGTTGCACAGGTAGGTGTCCAAGTGGGTCTTGAATGTCTCCAGAGAAGGAGACTTCACCTCCTCTCTATACAGCCTGTGCCAGTGCTCCGTCACTGCACTGTGAAGAAGTTCCCACGCACATTTGTGTGGAACTTCCTATGCTTTAGTTTGTGGCTGTTTCCCCTTGTCCTATCACCACACACTGCTGAGAAGAGTCCAGCCTTGTCCCTCTGTCTCCTGTTCCTTAGATATTTATAGGTGTAAATATACCATCAATACTTCATATTTATAGTTACTGGGCTTTCCTTGGAGCGCTGTTCAAATATAACTTCCAATTCCTCACTCTTCTGTGTCCTCTTACATTGGAATAATTCTGGGAGAAGCATACAAGCTTCGAAGCTCCTCCACCAATCTATGCCTGTGGTCTTGTTAGCACATCACTTGTATCTTTCTTTCATTCTCTTTTAGCATGTATTCTTCATCATTTCCAGCACGCACTATTGTTTCTAAGGTTATATTAAAACAAACAAACAAAAAGAACAAAACACTATTACTCAGAATACAATTTTCAGCTTCTCGTGGTAGGTTCCTTCCTACCTGCATTTTTTCCAATATAAAGAAATAAGCGTGGCTGAAGGAAAACTTGCTTTAAGGGAACAAACTTTGACAGAGCTAAAACAGGACTTGAAGGGAAGAGGATTTAATTCCGCTATGGTGCTTGGATCATTACTTTCCTTATTTTCTCTCTTCCCTGTGGATCACCAATTGCTTTAATAGGAATACAGTAATGCAAACAAAGTTCATTATTTTAGACTTAGCATAGCAATGTGAGTCAAACAAAACAAAAGGAAAGCATAAGGAGACAATTAAAAGGAATAATGGATTAAGTTCCATTACTGTACAAGATAAAATCTCTTGGAACTGATTAAGGAGTGCAGGATATGGCAAAGTATTTGAGAATTAAAGGAAGGCTGTGTCTGGCACTTGATACCTAAAGCTGTAAGCATCACAGCATGATACAGGTGTTTGTGTACGTTTTCTGTCACAAGTCTAATCACCTAACACAAAATCTGATTCAAATAAGTTCTTAAATATATATTTTAACTAGAAAGCACATGGAAAAAAAGCTACAAAAAACTACTTAAGGAAATTAGATAAATTTTAGTGGATTGTGATCTTGTGTCTCTGACAGTAAATATAATTTGATGGAATCTCAAGCTGCTTTTTTCTTAGAGAAAAAACTATATGTATTCTCATCTCAACACTGTTTCACTTCTCTGTGGGAGCAGTGTATGTGGGGAAAAGTTCAGTGCCTGTTACTTTTCCTAACACTCAGACTATTTTAGATCAGACAAAAGAGAAAAGAGTCATTGCTGAATGAGACTCTGTTTCCATTACTTAAGATGGTTCTCATTTTGCTGTAGAAATACGTGTGAAAGCAAAAGAGGCAGCTGCGCCACAGAGCCCAGTAACTCAGAAATTTCCTGTCCTATTCTTTCTTATGGAGAACGCTGGGATTTGGGAGCTCTCAAGACAAACATGCATCTATATTCCCATATAAGACGATATCACAGCTGCCAAGACTGCAAGATACCACAGAAGTTGTCTCTGACACCAACTGTGCTAGGATTTAATGCCTTTTATTTATAAATAAAAATGTATGTATTTAAATTCCCTTTTATCCATTAAAGTCAAAGTGCAGTAGGATAAACAGACATGAAAATGGCTAATTCCTAGGGCCTATGACTGTTTCATCTGGATGGGATTTTGTGACAGTTTTTCCTATAGTGCTTTACAATTCTTGCTCACGTGCACCAGAAACACCATGAGAAACCAGCACTGACTAGTTATGGGTGGATGTGTTTTTCTTTTGGGGATGTGCACCATAGAGCTGCATAAAACTGGAAATAAACAGCTGTCTGTCACTCGGAACAAAAATACTGAGTTCACTTCAGATGCAATTAAAATCAGGGCTGAAGTACTGTCTATGATGAATTGTTCTAAGAAAGCTATAATGTTACTGAGGTAACGTGGACTTTCTTGGCTTCTGTGGAAGGTAGAGACTGTATACGTATAGCATTTCACTCATCCAGTTTGAAAACTGGCAAGCACCCCATTTTGGCCTGCACAGTACCCTGATGTTGACTGTGGACTGCCCTTTGTTGCAGCCACCACTTCTCCTTGGAAGCACTGCTCTCCAGAAATAAGGATTGTATGTGAGCCAACCAAATTACTTTTCCCATTTATCTTAGCTCTTAAGCTATGGAAAGATAACAGTGACTACAGGAAAACTGTTCTAAAGTAATACATTCCTCTTTGCCATGGAGATTGGGATGCTGCTTTCTGGATATGTCTAGGAAGAAAACCTTATATGCACGATTGATCAGAAGAATTCTTGGAATATGACTGAATTGGACTTGACAAGGAAGAAGGTTATTATTTTCTCCTCTCTTCTTTCTCTGGTGGCACTTTTCTTCTCTACATGGGAATGGTGAAAATAAAGGAAGGTAGAAGAAAGAGATGAAAGTAAAAGATCAGTGCTGTTGGTACAGTCAGAGGTAGTGACCACTTTTTTTAACATCGTATTTACAATCCTAGGTTTTTAAAAAATTCAAAACATAGATTTGCAAGTGTGCTTGCTGGCTACGTTGATATAAACTGAGTTACTGTGCTGTGACCTGCTGCTGATATTTCTACATGAGAACAGCCCCACTGTCACCAGTAGTGACCAGTGCAACAACCAGCTCTAATTGGGGAGAAGTGGCTTTAAATATCACTCTATTAATATCTGATGCTTGTCTTTATAGGTTATTGTTGGCAATAGTAGTGCAGTATTCGAGTATCTAAAGTATACACAGCTTGATAGAAGACTGCTCAGATTCTGCAATGCAACAGCATTCTTTCAGAAGTCAGCTGTATTTTTTATAGAGGGGGAAGAATAACCTTACGGTCCAGTCTTGCAGTTAGTTTTAAGCAACCTGACCTGTAGTAAAATTGCAACTTCCCCCGAAGTTCTAGGAAAATCTTCAGAGGCACAAGGATGTGACTTTAAATTCATGATATTAAGAATGTATGTTTTGTCACTTACTGTAAGCCTGGAGCTGTAACCATGTCTTCATATTTGAAAGAGAGCGTATTAAAAATTCGGTCATTTTCCTTTAACGGAATGTCTAATACTTGTTCAATTGTAAGCAAATACCAGCCTTCCCTCGTTACTGTGGCAAACATACATAGTCAGAAAGACCTATTCTTCCAGTATGAGGCAAAGAATAAATAACTTTATATTGCTTTGGGAGCATTTGTACTAGTTCAGTACAACAACAACAGAAAATCCCTTCTACCACGTCTCCAAGAACCAGGCATGAATCTGATAGAGACATCTGTGCCTGGAAAATGTGCTATGTGCAGGCCAAGTTGTCTCTGCAGGGTGAAATATGGAGTAAGTGAAAGTACTTCCCTGGTAAAAAGAGTAGTAATAAAGCTATGCAGAAGCAAAAAAGAGGCCTCTCCTCTGCTCAGTGATGCCTCCTGCCAAGGCAGTCCATGGAAAGAGACAAGATGAGCAGTAATGTTCTAAGATTAAAGAAGAAAAAGGAGAGAGAAGAAAATCAAGTGGTGAAAGACCATAGGAAGCACTATGAAAGAAATATATATATAAAAAAAAATCAATTCTTCTGCTATCAGGTGTTCTTCTTACGTTTCTTGTAACATGTTGCTAACTCACTATGATTTCTCTGTAAAGCAGTTAGCATCCTGTTCTGAAATAAGTTAGATAAAATAAAGGAGAACAAGAAGGAGAGAAGTGGGTATTATTTAGTTTGACTTAGAAAGGCTGTTGATACCTCCTGCAGCACTCTGGTATCAAGAGTTAGGATGATACTGTCTGGATAACGTGGTTGGAAAATCGGGTTGGATGATTGAGCCCAAGGGAAAGTGGTCTGTGGGTCATGATCTACCTGGAAAGCGCTAATGAGTGGGATGACATGTGTCTGTCCTTGTGCTTCTTTACCAGTGATGTGACTGAGGTGATGGAGAGTTTGCTTATCAGTTGGTCTGCTCAGCAGTGGGGCTGCTGTTCAGAGACCTAGATTGCATGGAGGAATGAGCTGACGGAACTGAATGAAACTCAACAAGGATAAATGTGAAGTCCTGACCTGAGGTAGATGAGGCCCTCCCAAAAGAAAGGGCCAGGCACTGACCAGCCAGGGAGCAGCTCTGGGGGAAGGAAGCCATTTTCCATTCCACACTCCCTGTCCCCCGCTCTACTTTTTTTCACAGATTGATTTCCACTCTATCTCAAAACCATTATGGGAGATTAAAGCAATCCAGAGATAATCTAGATATGTATCTCAGCAAGACAGTAATAAGAAGTAGAGATGCAGAAGACTGTTATGAAGGCCAAATAAATTTGAGGTCTCTTAAGACACAACAGAAACTGTTGTGAATATACAACAGATGTACAGAGTGGGTAAACTAGAAGTTCTCCTAGCTCTCTTTCACAGAAGATGATATTAAATCAGAAAAGATTTAAAAGAAATATGTCTTACTCAACTATAGCTCCAATCCTTAGCAGTTGCTGAGACCAAGAACCAAACAGCATTCAAAACCAGAATTAATGGTTTATTAAAAGAACGAGAACGATGAGTTAGGCATGGTAAAAAAAACTCTTCCACAATTAATAAAGACCATTACTCCTCAGGTCATGTGACAAATACAATTCATAAAATACGTATGTCACATTATTTTAAGTTTTTGCATCCATTAACAGCATTTTTGAATACCTGTTGAATCATCTGGATAGACACTGCCCTTTACTAAGAGTGACCTATTTTTTGAGGCTGTTCCTGACAGTGCTTAAATAGTCTGAGAAAAGGTGCTGGATACGGACAGGCTTTTGGCAGCACTGGCAGAACTTGCACTGCAGTTGTGAAATAGGTTGTGGAAGACGATGACTATGGAAAGGGATGGAGGGATGTATCAAGTAACAGCGCAAGAGTGTAGTTGCTCACCAAAATGGGCTTGTGCAGAACTTAGCGAAAACCAAGACGCTGGTAGGAAGATGACACTGACAATGATGCTAGTGTTGGAGGAAGGACAGAAGAGCGTGTAAGAGAGAATAATGGAAGAGAGATCTGAACTTAACTAAAGTGGCACTGAGCTGCGAGCATGCCGCTATTTTAGTCCATCTCCTGGAACTGCAGGGTAATTTACTGGAAATCTAGCCTGAAAAGGCATTCTTTGTGTAATACTCTAAGTAGGAAGCCACCCCAAGGGATATGAATTACCAAATACTGTGACGCAGTGGTGTAGAACATAAACCCAAACAAATCAGGGCTCTCAAAGGCCTATAGCTAAATATTTATTTCAAAGTCAATTTAAAAACAGAATTTTTGTCCAGAAAGAGCATACAGTAATCCTGCAGGTCTCACATGGCTCCGTTATTTCCTCATGCCACATTTCCAGCCCTAACAGGTTTTAATGTTCAAAGACTTGGCGTCTACAGTGGGGTCAGTCCTGTCTGCTTCAGGTAACAGAAGGGCACTTTTCACTGTATTTAACAGTATAATAGCAGTACTTAGCTATTCAACACAAGTTACAAAAAGAAACAGCAACTCTAACTTGAGCCTATTAGAAAAAAGACATAAAGCAGGCAGGATTTGTGATTTACACTAGATTTACATGGATGTTAAATAATTAAAATGCCATTCAATTCTTCAGCCAGCCACAAGTTATGGTTCCATGGAATTCAGTCAGTAGGAATGTGGCAAACTTACCTTTCCTGAATTTGACAGACAGTCTTACCACAAATTGATTTGTTGCTGATAAACAAGTTTTGAAACATTTGAATTTCTTAAGGGAAGTCTGGGAACACTCATTCCTCTTACTGAATTCTTTTTCATTCATGAAAAACCACAAGGTTTTATTGAGCTTGTGGTCCTTCTTAATGAATAGGAGTCTCAGCATTTATCTTCATCTGTGAGCATCTATAAGACTTTGGTCTCTCCATCAATTCTTCATTCTTCACAGAAACAGACTCTTAAATGTAGTGCCATTACAACCCAACAGGTGAATTAGAAGTACCAGAGTAAGGAACAGTAGCATATGCTTCTATTTGTGTGGTTTGGTATTTTTATACTTGCAGTTTTGTCTTATAAAAGACTGATCTTTTTGGGGATAGCAGATGAGCAGATTTCATTACTTTAGCTGTGGAAGTCTGTTATCAATTTTCTATATCAAAAAAGGAATAGAGAGGATCTCAGTGAGTTCTCCAAGAATGGCTATGAGTTTTTGGTCACACAGTTAATGTGTTTAACTGGATGCTGAGCAAAGTCAGCTCTAGGTGCCACAGTTGATAGGTTTCAGAAATTTTACTTCTAAATAAAGATTTTAAAAGGTATATCTGGTTGGGTAGCTGACGGAAAAGTTACAGAGACACAGAGGCTGCTTTAGAGATGTTAGTGTCATGATACCTGTTTTACATGGGTGAAATTGAAGCAAGGATGGATAAATGAGGTGTTCCCTACATCTCACAGCCAAGCAGGTTGGAGTGGAGAACTCAGGTCTCCTGGCTCTGGGATCATTCTTGATTTCAGGCATTGTATGTCTCTTGTTAAAAGACAGATGTGCAAATGCCTATCCTGACAAATTGGTTCCTATGGATATGTTGTAATTATTAATGCAATCCCAAGGCAAGGGCAATTTAGTGCTGAACGATGTTTCTCTAAGTCTTTTAGACTTAGGGCCTGTTTTACTTCCTATGGAGCAATCACTTTTGTCTTCCTGTTAGGACCCTGGCCATGCAGCCCCTCACACTGCTAAATCATCCCCTCGCGTGTACATACTGGTAATATTTATTAAATGAAACACTTATGTCAACAATCAATGCTTGGCAGCCAAGAAAACATGACAGGAAATATCTTTAGTATCAAAAGGGTTGTTACACAGCAGGATGCATGTACTGCTTGAAAGTTGGATCTTGTGGCTGGTTAACTGGGTCTTTACTGATATGCATCTATAGAAAAGACCTAGATTACACATAAGGGGCCAGTTGGTGTGTTAACATCCTGATCTACCCTTCTTGTTAAAGCTCTGCAGGCTGTTACAATATTCTTTGAAACTGCAAGATTCAGATATAAAATCAGCAGCAATTGCAAAAACACACATACCGTTTTCCTCCCTCGTAAATATTAAGGCAGCGCGACAAATGGGAGTTGCACTACTTGAACACAAAGAATAAGACACAGATGTGGCCTGCCTGTAAACCAGAAGGACTGCAAGCTTGAAAGCAAGACAACTGTTGTGAGAAACAGTGGGACTCAAGTGTCCTCAAGTTCCCTAGTGTTCCTCTGGAAATTTTAGAGAAGTACAGAAAGTTTATTCCATGTAGCATCATTCTGAGAGTTAGCCTTCCTAGAGGCTCTGGGGGGGAATAAGGAGTGCTCATTTGCCTATGAACTAAAAGCTACAGGGTGTGGATCAAACTCTGTTTTTCAGACTTGTTCTCAAGAGGAAAAAAAAAGGGCGACAAACCACCTTGTTGCCACACTTAAAAATGGCTGTAGTTGGACTTCCCTTTGAAAACAGCCTTGTGCAGTTAACCATCACAATCTCCGGTTCAGAAATCTGTGTTTCCAGGAAGCCACAATGCAGAGACCAACAGAAAAGAGAAAAGGCTGTTTTACACGTATCGGGGCTTGGGTTTCCGCAGGGAGAGTGAACTTCCCCAGTTAAATGATTAGCCTGAACTACAAAGTAAAACAGAAAAACCCATTTTATTTGAAATTTTACCCGTTGGATGTAAAAGTTTTATGTCTCCAGTTCTGCTGAGCCACTCACACTAAGCTTCAGTTTCTGTTCTGCATTCCCTGTGTCACTAAGTGACCACACTAAGCTTTTCCGCACATCTTCTTCTGCTTGGTTTACCTCCTCCTTTGTTCCACTGGGATCAAGAATTACTATTTTGCTCAAAGGGAAGAACGTCAATGATTATGCACAAGATGAATTCAGAACCTGCTTACTGGAGGTGCACACCTTAAAGACAAACATCCTGTAATTGTAAATCCCAGGACTGCCTTTTTTCTTGAGCTTGCATTTGGAAGTTGTAGAAGAAATCTCTGGGTGCTCTGCTCCAAACTCACTACTCGGGGCTTTGCATATCAAGGAAGAAAAATATTTAATAGCATCCCGACTTTATAGCTAAATGTGAGGAAAACTTCTAGCAGTAAAGATTCAGAGATGTCTTGCATAAATGATTACTGAAGGTCTCAGGATAAATATCCTCTCTCTTTATATGTAAACTGAATTCAGAAATACTGAATGCTAAGACATTATGAGCATCCATATCCATGGTTTGGATTCTTTTCTCTTTACAGCTGCAAATCCAGGTATGGGCAGGGCTTAGAAAGAACAGCTTCCTCACGCAAGTTCAAAGATTCTCTGGTCTGGAGTTGGAGATCCAAGTTAATTCCAAGAATAACTTACATTTACATTTTTCCTCTTGTCCTCCAAGGGCCTAACTATATTGCTCTTGGCTTATGGAAGGTGCATGGACATCAAAGGGAGTCTTCTACAGTAATACAGTTTATACCAGACCCTACACAAAAACAGAGAAGAAAAACGTCCTTTGTGTATTTTGAAATGATGTTCTAGATTTTAGAGTGAATTCTCTGAAATGGGCTGTACTTCAGCGTGGCAGTCTGGCGCTGTTTACTGCTTCAGGCTACAGTGAGTAATGAATGAAAATTAGGTTATGTTATCCCTATTGTTATTTACTATATTTCATGGATTTCAAACACTATTTTCCGAAGCCAGAAATGTAGCACAAAAGTTAGGACAAAATCCAGAAACAACAGTGAAGTTACTAGCCACAGCTTTCTCTCAGCGTTATCTACTTTGATTTTTTCCTTTTTTCAAACTTTTAGCTCAGTCAGGCTGAGGTGGTAGTGGTGAAGTGTAGTGAGACTGCAGATTTATTTTTCTTAGCTGCTAAGATGTGGTGGATATACACATATACGCAGAATATGCATTCTTCCATGCACGTCTCCAAGGGCCTGCTCAAAGAAGTGTTCATGTATAAGCTACAACTCTCTGAGGAAAACAAAGTTATGGAGGAAAATTTCTGTCCACTTGCTAGAATTTGCTATAAGCTCTGGGATCAGACTGTGTTGCAGAAAGAGCTGTGTTGTTTTTTCTTTGTTGTTTTGTGTTTGATATGTTAGAAGCTGGGGAAAACCATAAACTGAAAGTACGTAGCCCTATATTAGACAGGATTTTAGCTTGGCCACAGGATCAGAGTGATATTTTGTTGGAATATATCCAAAATTTCTATATTCAGTTGGAACACATAGACTGCTCTGAAAGCAATGGCTCCTATTTATTTCTGTCGAAACTAGACCAAAGAGCACAGTAACACTAATTGAGAGAGAAAATTCTCATCTACAAAACACTATTTTTCAGCACAGTCACCACCGTCTGCAGTGCATTTTCACCAGTGATGAAGTAGATGCTGCATGCCGCACTTGTCAAAATCTGCACCAGCAGAGGTGACCCACTGTCACTGTCACCACTGCTGAAATGCACCATCCACTATTCACTGTGCTCATATCCATTGTCTGATCTCCATCAGTGTTCATCAAGCATCAGTGAATGTCAGTGGATGCCGTTTTTTCCATGTGGAGGAGGAATTCAATGAAACACTTTTGCATCATGTGTACTTTCATGTCAGACGGCATTCTGTCAGACTGCCCCTCTGCTGCCATCTGTCACACAGCAACAAAATGTAATGGAATATTGGTGGGAAGGTTCAACCTCTACCGCCATACAAGCAACATCCACTTCTGATGTCACAGGCCAACACAATGAAATAGGAGACATTACTACTGGAGCAGCCATTCTATTTCCAACTGGAAGAAGATGATAACGGAGACACAGAAACCAAAACACTCATGTGAAAATGCACTTTTCTGCCCAAGATGTCACCCATTCTGCTGACATATCAGGGCTATGCAGCTGCTAGGGATGGTTTCGTTAGATATCTGTGTTTGACAGAGACCTGAAAAATAATCCAACCCAGGTAGTGTTCTTTTTTTTTTTTTCATTTGTTTGTTTGTTTGATTGTTTGTTTTTGTTTTAATATTACAGCAAGAAAGAAGGGAAATCTATTTTCCTTTCTCTTCTCTATCTAGGTGATGTGGGAAGGGATGGAACAGTTCTGTATGGAACAGGTAGGAAAGCACGTGGAGGCAGGAGCAAATAACCTTGGGAAGTTTCTGGATTTTAGGGGAGAGGAAATGTTTATCCATCCCTACTAGAGAAATGTTCCACAGAAGAAGAAATAAGAGACAAAGCATAGATGTGTAGTGGTAGAAAAACACTGGTACAGTGGCTTAAGCGCAGTTACAGAAGGGTTACATGCATTGTAACAGCTGGCATTTTGGAAAACAGCAATACGCTGCAAACTGGAGAGGTGAGTCACCTCAAATTTTATTCAGTCATTTTACATGTCTATGTGCATCCCTGGCAGGTTGCTCACTGTTTCTCATTTCCCCTCTGCTACAGAAAAAGCACCCTGTTCAATTTACTTTGGTAGTAAATTTACATACTTTCACCTCCAAAGCAACAGAAGTCTATAAGTCTGCTACTGAATCAAAACTAAACTGAGATTTCTCCCCTGATGACCCAGAGAACACTCTATGAACAGTACATCTCACTGCTGCTCAGCCTGTTAATCTTTCAGGGCTCTGAAATCTGAGAACTTGTAAACTACAGTGAGATTTAGAGTCTATGTCTCAGCAGTGAGTTAGCTTTGTTAAACTACTGCCCTCCTGAAGCCAATTTTTATCCCATCTTTAGTACAAGAAAGTACTCAGAAAGTAATGCCTACTATTAGTGTTTTGTAGCTGAGAATTTGCTCTATTGAATACTGTTCTTGTATCTGTTGTAGTTTACATGGAAACAAGTAGCAGACATTAATTTCAGAGCAACCTACATAAATTCTCAGTGTAAACTCAATTAAAGCCCTCTTCTCCATCCTCTTATGTTCTCCCCCTTGACTCACATGCATTCTACTTCTAAGAACCCAGCAGTGCACAGACATGTATCTCTATCTCCAGAGAGAAGAGAAAGACCCAATAATAAAGCTCAAATCTGACTAGAAGTTCAATTTCAACAAAATCTGTGGTTTATCCTATTAAGCTCTTGTTCTTCTGTGAGAACTTGTATAAATAACTTGAGTGGAAGTTCAATGTTTGCAGATGACTTTAAAAAAAATACAAGACAGTAACATTCCTTCAGGTCATGGCACAAAACATATACAAGTCTAACTAAAACATTGGTAGAAGAGCAAGGGAGAGGGATAAACTTCCTCTCAGCATGCAGAGCAGGGTCTTGATCTTTTGTCTGGCTGCTAGAATCATTTTAATGAGAAAGAGAACCCAAATCTTCTGTTATAAAGAAAAAACATTGCAGAGCACTCTTTTCTGGAGCTGGCTCTAACCCAGAATCTCTTGTGTGGGTGAGACATGAAGAATTCCTTCAAACTTGATCTGGATTGCAAGGCATCTGCAGAGCATTACTGTTCACATCCCTGGACCACCAGTTCAGTGTATGGATAGCTTCAAATGTTGGGTTTTTGAGGGTTTTTTTCTCCCCTGATTTAATGCTGTACCATCATCTCTTCACTGAGGGAGTGGCTTCCCCATTTGTGATGTGGTGGTTTTTTGCCAGTTTTGAAAATTCCAGCTTGAGAAAGATGTATCAGTGTCTAAAACATGCTGTTATAATTATGTCTAACCAAAATCCATTTGCATTATCTAGTCACAGGAAGTCACTATGGTGTGCAACTGAGTTTTGCGACTTGCCTGGCCTGCTTTTTCTGCATGGCTTTTTTGCTTTTTTACAGTGAGAGCTTCAAAGGCAGAATCAAAGCTGTAAGAAGCTGTGCTATCTGACATGGGATAGATGTTTATGGTGCCAAGTGCGTGTAAATGTGCGTTTCTTGCATAAGCAAGGTATTGAGCTGCCTTACAACATCATGTTCAGCTGCGTCTTTGAAAGCATGCTTCCTTTTCTGGTGAGGACATGAGCTATGGAAAGAATTCTCTCCCTGGCAGCAGAGAAATCCTGAGTAGAGCCACTCTGCTTTGTGCAAGCTGCTCCGCACAAGATAAACCGAACAAACACTGAACATCCACTCAGGTTATTTATACAAGTTCCTCCTCTGTGAGAACAAGAGCTTCATAGGCTAAACCACTGTGCTGCACTGTGCCGTGTTACAATCGAGTTCACCGTGGGGCTGCCAGTGTTTACTTGTGGCATGACAGAGGCGTTCACGAGAGGAGGGAGCAACACAGCCATATGCTGCCAACTGCTTGACGCCCTGCCGCTGGCCTGCTCTGATGGTTTGTGCAGCTGCTGGATGGGTCTGGTTTCAGGGGCCGTGAGCTGCAGTAGCAGGTGGGACTCCCAGCAGTGGGACCAGACATGGGACGAAGCAGAAAGATCTGTCCTCTTTGTAGGATGGCAAGGGGGCTGACAAGGGAGCACTTTGTGAGCTTAGTTTTCCCAGAGAGGCAAACACCCAGGATCCTTGTGAAGCCACCTGCCACTTCCAGGGTAACAGGATCCTTTGTAAAAACAAGGGACAACAAGTCCAAAGTTGGAAGAACAACTGCGTTGCACTGCTCAACCTCTAAGGTAATTACTGCAGTAAATTTTCTGTGTATTAGAATGTCTTTGTTCAGGGCTGTGTACATGCACATCCTTTCAACTCATCGACTCTGACATGCAGTACTTGCCAAGCTAGGGTTTAGTATCACCTCCCACATTATCGTGGCATAAAAACACACAGGATGCTCTTTATAGTTATTGCTATTCTGGGGATCCTTCTCGAGGGCTTGCTATCAGTGCTTGTACAATTTAAAGTAATTTGTAACTTAAAGTCACAATATCCAGGCCAACAATAACAACAACAGTTCTGCTATGGAGCTCTGTGGAAGTTCACATCCTCCGCTCTGTATAATCCCTCTCCCCTGCCAGCATTTGATGCATTTTGCCAGTAGGAAGATATCAGATGTAATTTTCAAAGAACAGAAACTTCTGTGATGTTCATTTTAAATAATGCCTTTATACTGAAGTGGCAGAATGGGACAGAATGTTCTAGGGCAAAATCTTTGTGGTTGGAGACTGAGCCTGGAGGGGCTGCCTGTCTGGGACTGTGGGAGCTGGCTTCTCAATTGCGCCTTACTGCTCTGCACTGAGGTGGGTTAGAGCCACAGAAAAGTCCTGTGCCTCAGTTCTTCTGGAGTCAATGGGACCCTGGTACACATTTCAGGGTTTGTGACCTCAGACTTTTAATTAAAGGTTTGTTGGTATCAAGTTAATCCTTAAAAAAAAAAAAAAAAAAAAAATTATCTCGTCATTTCATTTCACGGTTGGGCTGTAGAACTTCATGTATGATATATTCCTTCCAACCTGAAGATTCTGACTGTTTCTTTTGGAAGACGAAATGTTATTGGAAGGAAGTATGTGCTCAGAAGGAGAAAGATGGAAAAAATTTTTTTAGACCATGATCTC
This sequence comes from Oreortyx pictus, assembly GCA_036925125.1. Taxonomy (NCBI): domain Eukaryota; kingdom Metazoa; phylum Chordata; class Aves; order Galliformes; family Odontophoridae; genus Oreortyx; species Oreortyx pictus. Next base: position 12,765,930 of record JAUPFR010000008.1, on the reverse strand, counting down.
AAAGTGACCACACTAGACCCCATAAGTAAGCAATTATCCAAATCATGACAGCAATAAACTGTAGAACTACTACATGCCAGGTCTTCCTGTCCACTTGTGTGCTATATCTAATTTTCTCAGAGCCTTGACACTTTGACCAGGTAAAGATTTGTCCCTACAGATATTTTAGTTTTGCATCTATACCTGTTCCCAAAGTCACTTGCTTAGTCCAAGGTGAACAGCACAGTGATTTGTCTGTGTTGTGTTACCTGAACATTTATAACATTCAAGTCTTGCAGATATTGATTCTCTTTTAAAGTGGCTAGACAGACATTTACAAGAGCAAACATGATTAATAGATGAAAATTTGTGTTTGTAGCTTAGAATATTTACACAAAGTATTTTTATTCTTGAAATGTTGGTCACTGAAGTCTAACTGTGTTATGAAGAGTACCTATGTAAATAATACCTGTTCAGAATGTCTGATCGCTCCAAGTTCATTTCAAATCTTGCAGAAAGTCAGTGGACTTTCCAATGCCTTCAGGCAGGCTTTAGGTTATTTCTTACAGCTTCTTCAGTAGAGTATGTAGAGTACAAGGCTAACTCTGTATGGCTCTTGTTTTTCAGTCATGAGGCAATGCATTTAGGATACAGAGATCTGGATCACATCCTTGCTGGCTTATCAGCAACACCTATCCTGATTTCTGTGTTTCTTTGGAGTGAGTCCTTGTCTCTAGCTGTCCAGAGACAAAGCTTATATGTTTCTAGTATAGCCCTTGTAGGAGATTGTACAGCTAAGGTAGAGATAAATAGAAACAAAGGAGCTTTGGAGAACCAGGCCATTGTCTAGTCATCAAAAACTGAACCTTTAAGTTCCTCTTAGATTCTCATTTTTACTTGAGGTTTGTTCTGAGTACAAACTGTAAGGAGAGATGGTGAACTTATATTGGAGAGAGACACTGTGGATTAATGACAGCCAGACAGCTTCTTAAACTGAGTGTTGTACAAGTCACCGTTATTCCCAAACGCTGTTCATCTCATGGTTACTAGTGCGTTGCTGGCTCTTGAGGGACCGTATAGAATGGTGAGACTTGGTTCCCTGCATTCATGACTTGCAGACTTCTTCGCGCAGTCATGCTAGGAGAGAAGTTCTCTCTCACTCTTCAGTTTTCTAGTGTCACAAGTCACATGACTATATTTTGGAGACAGTGTGCAGAGCTATATATAGGAAAAGATGTAAGAATGTTTTGGGAAGCTCAATGGTTTCGTGTGAGAATGTGAAAAAGCCCATTCTGGTCTGGTGGCAGTAGTGTCCTCAGCACAAAAACCAGCTCCCGGACCTCTGGCAAACTGGAAAGCCAGACTTAACCATGCTGTTTCTTAAAAGTGACAGAGCCACAGGAGTGGATTTGTGTTGAGAACAAATCCCACCATAAAAGAACAACAATGAAAGGCCATAAGGGGGGAAAATGAATTCCAGAGTGGGTTGATGTGCTTACGCAAGACAATTTACACAATCACAGCATTGTACCAAGAAACAAAGATGTGGCCTTGGGGAAGCTGCTGCCATTTTGTAAGTAATAGTTTTAAAAATGCTTGCACTGATTGTACCGAGAAATGCCTGTCGGGGCAGGGGCCCCAGTGGGGAGCTGCAGGCAGGCCCCGCTGGGGAGCAGCCCGACCTAGCTTCCCTGCAAAGGCTGGCCCCTTGGGAACACAACAGGCTTTGTAACGAGCTGCAGGCCCTGGCTGTGCTCTGCAGCCTAGCACTGGCCTTTGCCAGAACACTTCTGGGCTGAGCGTGTTCTTAGAGACGCATGGGGACAAGAGGTTTCGCAGCAAGAGCTTTCATCCTTGCTTTTTGTTATTGTCTGTGTCTCCGGTGCGTTCAGAGCTCGGCATGCTCAGCTGTGTTTTTAGAGCAAGTTCCTCCAGCACGGCTTCTTTGTTCCTGTTCTGCTCCAATCTGCTTGTATTTAGGCCTCCCCAGCAGGGTGAGAAAACTCCAGAAGTGTCAGTAAAGTATTGGGCTTGGTTTGTATATCAAGCTAAGAGTCCAGTAAATGATTTAAAAAAACAAACAAACAAACAAAAAAAAACCCAAAACATTTGCAATCAAATGTCAAGGGAGAAGGTGTTTTTGCAGCTAAGAATATAAAATATCGATGACTAATTCAGGAATTTAGTAGCTGACTTTTTATTATTATTACTATTATTATTTTTATAAGCAATAGCTCCCCAGGGTCATCAAAGCAGTATATGCCTTACTGAATGAGCAGGTCTGAAAGAGATGCGCCAAGTTTCCAAAATTTGGGTAAATAGGATTTCAGGGCATGCGAAACCCACTTTGATGACGTGACTTACTGCTCAGAATTTCTTTTCTGCTTGTGTTAATATAGATTAAGATGTAAGTGAAAATGGCGTCCCATACAGTAAGAAATCAAATCTGGAAAAATAATACCAAGTGAGATTTAGGTCTGTGTGGCAACATAAAATTAGCTGTTACTTCAGTGCTACCAATCATAGTAATGTACCTTCGGGTGCCTACACAGTTCTTCAACAGCTCTGCTTAGATAATACGTATCTGTAAGGCACCATTTTGCCTCTGCACCATCTTAAACACAGAGCTCTCTGTGTGGCACAGCTCAGGACGGAGAGCGCTGCTCCTGTGGTGCTCCCATCCCTGTCTACTTTACTCTGGTACTGCAGGACAATCTGATGGTCTACGGAAACATTTCTTCTCCAATGTGTTTTTCAAATAATGTGGTAGACAGGTATCCTTACAAATATCTCTGTGAGGTTATGCTGATCTGTTACTACTCTGCCTTACAGAATACTCCAGGCTGTTACAGTAAACAGAGAGTACACACGGTTGTTTTCTTTCAGTTTTTGTTTTGTTTTTTCACTTGAATGTAAATCTTGCAGGATCAAAGGCTCTATATTCAGAAAGATTTTTCTGTATGAAAGAAATGTTTCCATCTCATTCTGGCAGTTGCTGTGCCTTATGGCTACAAAAGCAGTTCTCTTTCAATTCTGAAAAGCAATTGTAAGACAAGCAAACCAGTAATTAGGCTACGGAATTTACTTCCCTATTGAATATGGATGCTTCATTACCAAATCGTTTAAAACAGGACAGCGAGAGAGGGAAAATTCTATGTTAGTGGCAGCAGGCACTAACCTAGGTGACCTAGGAGGCATTGGCAGAGTTTCTGAGAGTCTACTACACAGCAGATTAGCAATAAACCCTGGAAGCTTTTTTACCCGTTGAGCCATTAATGTGGAACACACTATGTTGAAACAGATTATGTGGGTTGTTTGAAAGTTATGCTTCTAATTGTTTACATTTGTAATTCTGTAATAGGAATTTCTTCAGGTTTGTGTATAAATAATGGGAAAAGTGAATTAAGCAACACTAACAAGTGTTTTGCTTACTTTTGAGAAATCTTCTGTAAAACTTGATGTTTACATGATGGTTAGCACTGTCCTAATGACGGAAGATATTGAATAGAAAGGAAACAAATTCTGTTGTCATTTATACCCCATGAAAAGTCATTTGATAGCTCAGAAAAATTTCTTGGTTTCTCCAGTGACTTGTTTCCAGTGTAGGCTTGCTGTCTTTATATGCTGCTCACGTACTTAGCCAAGCACAACAGCAGCACTGGAGGAAAGTAAAAGACAAACTGCAGGGCCAAATTAATTATGATGTAGCCTCATTGCATTTGGTGGAGTTAAGCAAGGAGAATATTTGTTCTGGAGACTTTGGAACAACAACAGAAATGATGAAATATTAAAATGAAGTTTTAAAAGAGCATTAGAGATGAGAGAAGTATCAAGAATTTGTCTTGAATTCACTTTCACTCCAAATATAAGGAAAAACAGTAAATGGAAAATCCTTTCCAAAGCCATTATAAACATGCGTAGTCTCTCAGCTTCTCTGACTAGAAAGCTGGTCTTTCCCGTAGGCTTCCAAAAAGGCATCTCCCTATAAAGGTACGCTGTTATCTCCTTCTTTTTATCAGCTCACTTATGCAGGTAGGTGCATGTAATGGCTCACTTTAAAAAATGAGTCCTTTCTAAAGTTGTGTTGTTGGAGTAAAACAAAACATCACACATGTAAAGTAAAAAAAAAAACTATCACTGATCAAAACAATGACAGTGAACCTACTAGAACAAATGCACACCACATCACAAAACTTTCTAAGCCAGCTGAAGTGAACTGGATATAACTAGGTGAAAGATTCCTTTAGCCTTTTAGTATTACCTGTACTGTGATTGTATGGAATAACCTAACTTTTCCTGTAAAACTCAGCACTTCTGATTCCTGTCCCTCTGCAATCCAGCTTGATGGTTATTCTCATTCCTGTAATTGAAAAACAGAGTAAACTCTGGTGCTACTTCCACAGTTAGAATCTAATGACTCATGACAACATACAAACTGTTGATTAGGTCTCTAGTCAAGTTTGAGGCATATAACTTAAGATTACCTAACCCACTCCAGCTGGCCTCATATCCTTCCTAAATTCTGTTTGCTGGTGACATCCTGCACCACTCCAGTCACCTCCACAAGAGGCAACAACTATACTTGCGTGTAAAGCCTATTTCAGCTAGGGATAATTGAAAAAAAAAAAAAAAAAGTACACTATTATCATTGAAACTACAAGTCACCCAAAATCTCCGTTTTTACATCTTCCTTCAGATATATTTCTGCAGGAAATAGCAGTAAGCAAATCTTACAAGGGTGACTCCTGTAGAAAACTTGGCAGTACTGGAACTGAGATGTATCAATATGGCACTAAGGGACATGTTTAGTGATAGGACATGGTGGGTCAGACTAATGGCTGGACTTGATGACCTTGAATGTCTTTTCCAACTAAAATTCCAAGCAGGGTGTTTTTCTCTGCCTGACCTGATGGTAACAGTGTATGCATTTCTCATCATGGGTTCATCCTTCTCTACTTGGGTGGCTTACCAGTCTTGCTTCAGATTAAGATTTGCTGGTACCAAACTATACAACTTCTCCCTATCATATTCCTTTATATTCCTTTCCAGTTCAACCCATCACAAACCTGGCCATTTGGAATATAACAGTGTAGTGAAAATAACTGCTTTGGTGAGTCCACTGGAAGCCTAACACAGCAGTCCCTGTCCTATGGTAACAGCTGCTCGTGCTGACAGCCTACCTGACTCTGTCTCTTTACTTCTCCCTTGACGTATGATTATATGGAATCTGCACAGTGTTATTTCATGCGTGTCTTAGGAATAAGGATAAAAAGTAGTCTTCCTCTTGAGCTACTGATTTTGCCACAGTGTGTACCTTTCTTCTGTTAACAAGTATTCAATAGTTTGAGGCTGTAAGACAAGTGTGGCTTTCTGTTCACTGCAGTTTGCAAATTTTATTGAAGGCTGTAAAAAAACAGGCTTGCAGGCTTGGGTAGTGTCTGTTTCTTGTTCATTCGGCCCCCGATTTCCCCAAAATGGTGCTAAAAATAAGACTGTTTCACCGTTTCCTTATTCTGGATTGTTGGATCTGAACAGGATCTAGCTGTGCATCTTTATTTGATAAATACACACAGAGAGAGCACCAGCATGGGAGCCTATTTTTATCATCTGAGAAACAGCTGTAGTTAAAGCAAGAGTTAATTGTGGACTAAATGAAGTTTCGGTGGTCAGGAGTATGGTTATCACCTGTCTCCAGAATGCAATCTGAGACCGTATGTGTTAGGTTCTAATATGCATGCATATGTTCTTGGGTGAGAATGATTAGGTGGGGACAGTGCTCTCTGCTACCCTGAAGAAAGACAGAAAGGCTCAGTCCATTCATCTCCTATTCCCTTCTAATCTCAACTCCAGGAAAAAAAAAAAAAAAAAAAACGAGGAAAAAAAACCCCTCAAAACAAAATCTCCCGAACTTCATATTTTGTTTTGTTTTGTTCTGTTTGGGATGATTGTTCTCAATAACAGTTAGGATGAGAGAGAAATCAGGCAAGCATGCCAGCACAAACATCACTGCATTCAGAATAATACTGCAAATAGCCACGAGCAGGTTAGACAAGAAGACAATGTGAACAGCATCATTAAAAACTTAGGGAGAAGTATGGTCATAATGTGTTGTTGTTGTTTTTTTCTTCTTTTTTTTTTTTTTGTCTTGCTGACCATAGTTAAGATCTTGTTCTTTGCCAAATGAAGTCAGATTTCCTGTTCATCTGTGTAAAAGCATAGATTTTTGGCAAGAGGGTCGGAGACCCTTCCCTATTAATCTTTGTGGAAAGTGAAAGCTCCTAAGGAGGAAGGTCTGATATTAATATTTTTGTTCACTACTTGTAAGAAGCTGTCTATCATACTGGATTTTGCAGATATGTATGGAAAGATGGAGTCCTTACCCCAATTAATTTACTCTGTAAATGTTAACGTAGAGGATGGAAAAGCTACGCATAATTACTTTTGTATTGCAGACTCATGGAGTACATGGTATCACCTCTTACAGTCTTGCTGTTGACTGCAGTGGCTACATGAAGTCCACACTTAAGCCAGCTATGCTCTTCTAGCATTAATTGGAAACTTCTGAGAAAAAGAAGATGATGGTATTATGCTAGATTCAGTATTGGCTTTACAGACAGCACATTTTTCTCCCTAATTACAATATATATCTTACAGTATTGAAATTTCATTGCACACTTTCAGTTTCTTCTCATGAGTTTGATGAAGAAGGGTTAAACTCAATGTGTGGCTGTTCATTTAGAGCAGCAAAGGAAGGAGATGTGAGTTAAAAAACATGAGGACCTGCAAATAACAGCTGGGCATAGATAAAGTATGAGAAAGAACATGAATCTTCCAGGCTGTAGCTGAAGATCAAACAAATCAAAAGAAGTTGCATTTTCCATTAGTGTTTTCATATGGCTCTGCCTCTGGGCTTCAGGCAGAACCAGAAAGAAGCAGAATTGCCAAAATATCATGAGAAAGGCTGCTCTTGCAAAATTTCTGGCCTGACCAGAATAGGAAAATCTCATGAAAGACTGTTCTCGTCTGCTTTCCAGCCCTGCTTGGCATGCCTAGGAGGCTAAACCAGGTTTCACTTGGAAGTTTTGAACCATATTTGAATTACCTGTTTTCCCATATTTTTGTAAATAGCATTCTGTAATAGTGTGGTATGACAGCGATACAAACTTTACACACCAGACCTGTGCAGACCAGCAGCGATATAAGCACTTTTCAGCCCTTCTCTGGAAATTATCATTTATTAGCAAGCAGAGCTCTAGAATCTTGAAGAAGGAGCTGTACAAAAGGAAAGAAAAACACATTGTCCACCCGAGTTTAGACTGTAATAGTTACGAAAGGATTTTTCAACAGTTCTCATCTATAGGACAGATAGTAGTGCTAGGCATAAAGCAGACAACTAATCAGCATTCAAGCTAGATAATTTAAATCCAAGTCCAGAGTGTAAATCACAAGACAATTCTCTCACATTCAACAGAGTGCGCTGCACATTGCAAGAAGTCTAAATGCAAACCAAAATATCTGAAAAGCCTGTTGTGCAGGAAACTGTCTGGGATTCAGTCTGTCACCTCAGTGAGTTCACATTTAGCCTAATTCACTCCAAGCACCACAGCCTACATGTTCTGATGTTGTGCCTGTGGTAAGAATAGCAGATTTCAAAGTCGTTATACACAGTATCTCTGCTTATTAAAAGACAAGAATCTAAGTCCTGGGTTCTGCAACTTAACGTTTAAGTTAATGATGACCCAAAGAAGTAAAATACATGTTGTTGAGAATTCATGACTATGAAGTCGAGCCCTAAAACTACCAAATGAAAGGAGGAAGGTTGGAAGAGCTTGCTGATTCAGTCAGCCTCCGTGGAAGACAGGTTCTCCAAGAATTTCTTCACGGCTTCAGTATCAGTCATTTAAAACCATCTTTTTTTTTCTCTTTAGAGCCCATTATTTTAGGTGCTGTAATCTAACTGGAGTAGTAATGTGATTCCCATTGAACAGATCTCTTCCTCAACTCAACAAGAAAGATACCTGACTTTGAAGAACCACAGGCACGTACAACACAAAACCCCCAGGTTGTTTCCAGCATATATTTTACAGTTAGGACATGTTGCTAGTAATGTGCTATACTGCAGTTCCAGGGACACACATATTTGCCAAGGAGGACCTAGCTACAATTTAGAAAAGCATTAATTCCCTGGGGACAGTGTGTGGGGTACTGTAGTGCCTTAGGGCAAACTGGGAGAGCCAAGAAATATACTTCTGACTGTGCTGGTGAGATGCTCCATGCAAAGTCCATTAGGAAGAACAAATACGGCTCTGTTTTGCATGATGCAAATGGATTCTAAGGGCACATTGCAGCCTTCTTGTAAAAAAGGATGTTCTTTGTGTCCAAAATTCCTCAGCACGCTGCGCACTGCAGCTAAACTGGGGAGGTCCACACACAATATCTCTGTTGTGTTTCTGTGGCAAATATGTGGCACTGGAAAAGACAATGGCAGATGGAACAATACTTGCTGAATAGTAAATGGGATTATCTTTTTTTTAAGCTCATAATTTTTTCGTAATTTACTGAACAGAGTTGATCTGCCTGCGCTCTAATATGTAATAAGTAAGGCAGTTTCCAAGACCAGCTTCTGGATGAGGAGTATTTAGAAGTCATCCACAGCATGGCCTGAAGTTGCTGTGACGCAGTGCTGGTGCAGTCTGCACAGCGCTGCCAGTGAATCTTGCATGCGGGATATATGAGACCAGAGTCTGCTGTAGAAAACTTGCTGTTTAACGAGGTTTTGAACTTATATTTGTCTTATTATTTCTGTATAAAATAGCTGTCTCCCACTGTTGACATTTCCAGTCCCTGTGGGATGAGTGACCGTTGTTACTGTGCAACAGACCAGGGCCTAGTAGAGAGAATCCAGGACAAGTAGCTGAAGTACAGATTACTAGTGGTCTTGCTCTTGCTTCGCTCTCAGATTAAAGAGGACATTGGCTGCAACTTGTTAAAAAAATAACATGTGATCTTAGCTTTTGTTAGCTGATCGGTGTGTTCTTCAGGGTACCGCTATGCTCTTCATTTCATCAGGTTCCCATGAATTACAATTTTCCTCCCATGAAAAAGCAACAAAAAAGTTCTATCTTTGATGGCAAAACAGCAAATGGTTGTCTTCCAGAATCTCTGCTTGCTGTCTGTTAACCAGCCCCAAGTGCTTTTCGCACATATTCTCTGAACTAGCAGAATTTTGGTTGGAGAATATTTTCCAGAGACCTGTCACGCTATTATCCACCCACTGTTCTGGTTTTCTTTCCAGAAATACACTACCAACTGAAACTGCATGATCAGTACCAGAACAAATTACTATTTGAACACTCACTGCCACCCGAAGGGCATAATTCCTTACCAGGCAGGACTGCCACTTGTTCTAATGTGGCATTTCAATCCCAGGTGGGGATGCTCCAGGCCGACTTCTTAGCAGGCTGGGGCATGACTCAGCTCCCATTTCAACTTTGACTGTGCCATGTCAGAGCCAGTCACACTGTGAAAGAGACAGGCATCTGTAGGAATGATATACTTCAATGGATTTGGTTGGCTGGGATCTACTGCACCACAAAAAATACTCAGGTGAACTGTTTGGATGCATACGTGGACATACTGTATCTTGCAGATATCTTTTGAAATATACAGCTTTTTGGTTCCAAAGCAAAAAATGTGCTAAAGTTTGCTAAAGGCAAGGTGTTCTGTATCACTTCTGCAACCAACAGAAGGAAATGCAACCAGTTTGAAAGCAGCACCTTGGTTGATCTAGTTATTCTGAGAGATAAACCAGTGGGCATGCCACACCCCATTTTGTGCATAGGACATCTTTAAAAATATTGCTGGCGGGCAATTCTGACTTTATTCTTAGGTGTCAACTGCTTTCTTCATTGAGTTTTTAACCTCTTCGTTCTGTCAGTAGAAGCATAAGAAGACCTGGGCTGTAAGGCCCAGGGGGGGACAGCTGGAGGCTGAAATCTGACAACATACAGCCACTGATGATTTTGATTACTTGAACAGTTACAGATTCTGGTCCTATCAGTTAAAATTGTGTAAGGTTTACAGAGACGTATCCTAAAGATACAATTCTTTTTTCCTGGGGCAGTTATTTACTTCAAAGGAAGAGCATGCTTTTGGTTTTTTTCCCAAGTAACAAAACCTGTAATATGTAATTCAAGGCAGGTAATCACAATATGATCTTCCTTTTATTTTGTTTTCTTATGATAAGATAACCATAATATTGATTAGACAGAAATTATAGTTGGATTTGATCTTCATATTTGTTGAGTGCCCACAACCGCTATGTTATGCACAATACAAAGGAGTATAACTAGAAGAACATTTCTAATGATGTTGGTGGTACCAGTATTGACATTTGTGCTTCCATTGCTTCAGTTCCTTATTTTGTGTGTAGGAACTATGGGGAAATATGAGGACAAATCTGAAAACAGGGCATGCAGGGTGATCACTTCATGCCCTTTCTTATTTATGTTCTTACAGGAACATAAAGTGGGATGAGAGGAAGACAATTATTGTACCGAACTATTTGCATGATATATCTAGCAAATGCTACTGTAGGATGGTAAAATCCAAGAGGTCCAGCTCTTGGTGAGAAGCAGAATTTAAAAAAAAAAAAAAAAGAGAATACCTCTACTTTGTAACAAATATCCACTTTGTTTATTTGACTTCAACCAACATCCTCTTCATGGCACTGATATGTCTGTTGTGTAAAACTAAAACACAGTGCAGAAAGCTGGTCAAATATTAACCTTTGAGAAATGTTAACATACCCTGTGCACTTCCCAGAAAGATGAAAGGAACTCGGATTCCTGGACAGAGGCACACTGATGCCTCTTCTTTTGTTGAAATAGATGAAATGGATGTGATCTTGTAACAGACCCAAAAAGTGAATGATTACCTGTAAAAGGTGGGTGAGAGAATGTACACTGAAACTGAGTAGCAACTTTAGACAGAGTTTAACATCACATTCATATGTGATGTTCAGTCTTGAGACTGGCAACTTTAGTGACACTCTAATGAAAAATAATCCACAGCCATACATTGAGTTTTTCTGTTGATGACCATGGTACTGGAAAATGTCCTCTAAAGAGGAAAGATTGTGAGAACTGGGCTTGTGGTAAAATGCACGTAAACTCTTAGACAACATTTTCCCTTGGACTAAAGCAAAGCTGTGAGGCTGACTTGAACAAGAAGTTCTAGGAGCAACGAAAGCCAGTTAAATAATTTTTCTTCAAAACAAGTCGAATTTTTTTAAAAAAATGTTCAAAAAATTATGTGAGTTTATTTCTGATTTTTTAACTCATCTGATAACACTGAAATTGTATTCCAAGTCTAAGTTGGCTTTCTGCTGTTCTTATCAGTGCTTAACAATCTCATTGTTTTATGCCAACTAGAGATTTGAAGCATTTTCTTTCACACAGAACTTCTCTACACAGAAGGCTAATGTTTTTCTGCTTACTGGTCCACACTGTTAAACCCTTAAGACGTTAAATTAACTGTTTATGATTATATATTACTATGCAACAAGGAAACTGATACCATGGTTTTTGGGTTTTTTTTTACAAATACGGGACTAAGTTATACATTCAGAAATTAGGATTGGTTTTATCTTATGAAAAATACTAGGACAGCTTTACAGTTACTCATGATGATGACTATTAACAGGAAACTTTTAGTACCTAGTATTCGTCAGCTTGAGTCATTCCGTCTCCCAAATTCACTATTCCCTGAATCGACCCCCTGCTTGTATCAGCTGTAAAGATGTGTTTTCCACAGTGTCAGAAGCAGTTCTGGTATGAGCTGAGCCTGTACATGAAAATCTACCCTATACAAAATGTGGATGCTGAAGCAACATCTCTCTTTTATTTCAGTTCGATAGGACTACATGAAGCAGTAGCCAGAACAAAAACAGTGACTAAACAAAGACGAACATGTCTGCAGGGGCAGGGTTTTCCATGTGTACGATAATAATAAAGAGGTCACTGATGCCATCACCTAAACCTTGGGATCAGTTACACACAGCTACAGTCTACCATTGTTGGATGTAAAATTAGAGAGATACAAAATGTTCTTTAATTCAGTTCTTGGAACAATTTGGTCAGCTTCGGAGAAACAAGCAAGTTTTCTGCTTCCAAAGACCTAAGTGAGCAGTGAAATGCTGAAAGTAAATATCACAGCAATCACAGGACAGCTCTGTAGCACTGCTTATACATCCGAGCTACAGTGCTTAGTGCCCACTTCTGGTGCTAAATGGCTGAGATGCAGGTAGTCCAAATCGCATCTTTGGCCTTCAATCGGAAAGAAGCTGATAGCTTTCTAGTGAGGGAGAATCATTTAGAATGAGAAGTACTTGATTTATGTGGAGAGGCGAAGAAAAGCATGAAGTACAATATGTGGTCTACGGAATTGTGCCATTTCTGACTCAAGATTAACATATCCATTGCGCAATTTGAGTTCTTTCCATCGCATGATCATGACAGCTAACTAAAGTTGGAATGCCATGCTAGCCAGAATTCATAGATAGTAATATTACCCAGCTTTTCTTGTTTGTTAGGCAAGCAGATCATTACATCATACAAACGGATGGATCCCTACAGACTTGAAGAGAAGCAAGTTCATTTGACATAGGAGAAGGAGTAAAGTATTTTTCCAAATCCTAGTCCTGTCACTGTTTGAAATGGAGAGATAATTGCAAACTGTCCACCAGCAATGAAAAAACTGCAGGGCAAAGCTCATTTTCTCTGCAAAAAACTGACAACAATCGTGAAGTCAGTACAGGTAGAATGACTTACGGTGGAATTTTGGTTTTAGTTTTTCATACCTTCTCCTCTCTTCCATTCAATTGGGATAGAAAAAGAGGAATTTGAATTCACAATTTTACTTGTGTCATTACTTCACTCTACATCATTATTTCTTTATGTTTTAATCCAGTGTACTCAGAGCTTCATCGTCCCCAGTATCTCAAATGCAGTGACGGTCTCATGAGAAATTTCTGTTTCAATTACTCTGGCAAAATTCTATCAGTTCATTTATTTCATCTGAGCACTCTTTCTGCAGAGAGTACCCAATATCTGGGAGAAAAAAAAAATGTTTTCTACCTGATACCCTGTACTGTTCGAATATGTTTTATTTTCATCTTACAGGACATGTATTTGTATTAAAGTAGCTCTAAAGGAGTTACTTCCAGAACTAGGAATTGCACGCTGTTATGCATGCAATCCTAATTCTCTTTGAAAAGGCTCAGCTATGTGTGAAAGAACACCGGTTCTGTAGTCTGTGGGATGTTTATCTGATCAGTTTGCATAGTTTGCCCCAACAGGAAAGTCAGGAAGGGATTAAAGAAAAATCAGCTCCTAGGAACTTTGTCTTTCTGAGATATACAGTAAGTTTGTACTTAAAGTGTCCAAATTCAGTTATTTATCCTAGCTAGATATGTCATCAGAAGGAACCAGGTTTCTAAGAAGCAGTATGGAACACATCATTTTTAAAACCTAGGTAGTGAAAATCTACTGCTGGATATTCTGCTGCTTGACAGTCTGACTTATGGACCCAGAGTGAAAAGTTGTAGGCTTTTTCAAGAGTTTCACATTGTTCTTCTGGATCTACAAATTTAAATCTTGTGGTTCACCGCACTTTGGTCATGTTCCTCACTGTAGTGTTGCCATCCAAAGTGTGCTAAAAATGTCCAGCCATGATAAAAATGAAACCACTGTGTCTTAGTCTGCAAAAAGTGGTAGGCAGATATACATGTTTTCCAGGGAGTGGCTTGCAGTGAATAAAATGACAGCTGCCGGAGAATAAAAGAGAAAAAAGAGAAAAAGATAGGAAAAAATTTTGTGATTAGAAAACTAGATTAGGTTTGTGTCTTGGATAACTGCATGCAAGAATTACAAGAGGTGTGCTTTCTACTCATTGTTTTGTCAGCTTCATGTACTAAACATCTGTTCTTCAGCCTTAATTCTTCTGTATCAATGGAAGGCATCTTGGAAAGGAGACTGAACGGATCAAGATCTTGATACTCCAGAAGAGGAACAAGGGCTTTAACTGTGGCAGCTGGATAAGGAGAGGAATTGATTGTGAAAGAATCTCAAGAATGGAGGTGAGATAAAGGGAAGGTATGACACGATGGGGGTCAGCCAGGTCAGACCTTATATACATCCACTAATAACTCTGCTGGAAGACAATAGCCTTTTTCTGAAGGCCGATCATCCAAAGTTGCTTGTGTCTGTCTCCAGCTAATACTGAAATGAGTAGGTCTTCTCCATAGATATTGACAGGAGTCAGACTGAGGCTCTATTTCACTGAGCTTAGGATGATGCTGTACACTGACCTCTGATTACTTTCAAACAGCTGGCAGTCTTCAGCCAACAGCCGTCTTCTCACACTTCTCTGGCTCTTATCTCTACTAGCTTCTGCTTTTGGCCCTTATCAGCCATCAGATATATTAGGGGCTTGTAGGAGAGAGGACTATGAGGTAGAAAGAAAAGGCATGATGAGAACTGTTTATGAAAAGTGATGCTTTCATATGATACTGCTCTTCCCCCTGAGAACGATTGGCAAGGCCCAAAGAATTGCAGCATGGTGGTTTGCACCCTTCATAGAAGGGTCACACAGCCTATTCCTAGCAAGTGCTGTGACAATTCCCATCTCTGCTCTGGTTTCTGTGCACAACAGTCCTGTTGAATCTCTGCACACAGCCACCGGATGAACTGACGAAACAACACAGGCATTAAGGCAAGTTCTGCAGACTGCACTCAGCTGTAACCATCCATCATCACAAATAATCACCAGTGTGAAGCAGTGTTCAGATAAGGCCTGCTCATGAAGAACTAACAGCTCGATAACCTAGGCCAACAGCACAGCAGTGATTCAGTACTTAAAAGTGCTCTAGCTGCAGAACAGCTCCCTTTTGTGGGAGGCAAAAACATCCAATAGCTCTGCTCACTCTGATGGTAGATAGCTCCTGGAGCCTGTACTAATGCTGAACGTGTGCTTCTAATGAATATGTCCACCAGTAATTCTATTCCCCTCCATCATAACTGGTATAACCATGAGTCTTTGCCACTGTCCTCCATGGAAAACAGGATAACATTCAGAAATGTGAAGCTGTCACATTTGGAAACCATAGGTCTACAGAATGCTGTGTTATGTCTTCTCGCCATACACGGTCACAGGACTTGTGGATCAGAACTACATTAGAATCATGGCCTGGAGCAGAGGCAGGGCTTGCCTAGGTCTGTAGGTGATGCTGGCGGACAAGTTCTGAGAGAGATGTAGATGGGAGAGAGGGCCACTTCTGTTGGCTGCTCTGCTTTCTGGCACAGCAGGAACTGCTACCAGCAGAGCAGCACTCACTAGTAGACAAAACAGAGCTTTCCTGGACTGCAGGCTGAGATGAGACAGTGTTACTCACCCTGCCTTGAGCTAAAGCTCACCAGAAACCTTCCATTCCAAGAGCAAGATATATAATGTATATCTGACCTCATGTTTCCCATGTTAGGAAAGGCAGTTACTAAACAGAAACACTGCATGACATGCACAAGACTCTCTCTGGGAAGAAACTGATAGCACAGACCACAGACATATACCTTGAGAAGCTCAGATGCAAAATTATTGGGAATTGGCACAGAAGTGACTAGAGTACTGAGAGGGAGCTTTCCTTCATGGAGAGGCCATAAATCCTCCACCTATAGGCCTGGGAAGTACCTGCAGATGAGTGAATTCTGCTGTAGCAGTAGAGCTACCTATAGAAGCCTATCTCTACCTTGCTAACCAAGAAGAGCATAGTTGTTGAAGCACAAAAGCAAAAGTAACATGAATGCAACTTGTTGCTTGTTTAAAATCAAATGCAGTTGAAATAAGGAAAGTCACACAACCTGTGCCTATGGAGACACCCCCTCCAAATCAAAGTGCACCACAAAGCACCCTTATGTTACTGGAGGTACAGAAGTTTCCACTTTCATTTCAATTATTCACTTGTCAGAAAATAACTGGAAACGTTACTTTGAATTAGTCACGTAAAAATCTCATGTAAAATTGATTTTTATGAAGCACTTCCCCTAAAATTGGAAGAAAAATCATTTTTCCACTTGGCCACTTAGCCCAACAGTCTTCATGCACAAAATGTCTGTCCCTTTTCAAGCCTATAGTGTAATAAATTTCAAAGGTTACAGAAATGTAAAATAGTCAAGAAAAAAATGCAAAGATACAGTTATAGGGGGGTAACATGATCTTCAAAAGTACCAAAAACTAATGCTAGAAATTCACCTTATGGTGTACAGAATCTCTGTATGTGGGACTCCTGCACTGTGCTTCTGCCGAGGGCTGGGGCTAGTGCTGAAAGAAGGTGGCCCATAGCTATGGTGTTGGGAAAGGAGCTGGCAAAGGAGACTGAGGGCTGCAAAATAAAATCCCCATGAGGAATTCTTAGTCTAGGGAAGGAATGGACTGCTTGGTCCAAAGGGGTTAGGGTTAAGGAGAAAGCCTAAAGCTACTGTTGGATTTTGGCTGGAAGGAGCTGCCAAAGAGACTGAGGGCTGTGGAAAGAATTGTCCCCTGAGGAATTCTTGGTCTTGGAAAGGGCTTGGGCACCATGTGTTCAGCTCAGCCCAGGACTAGGGTTAGGCTTCAGAGAGGAAGCTCAGAGTTACAGCTGTGAGATGTGGCAGATAATCCTCCAAAGTAAACAAGGGGCCAATGTTATGATTCTCCTTCCAGGTTTATTGAGTCCCTTGGTGGAATGGGACCCTGAAGCAGTACAGTGAAAAAATGAAACAATACAATAATATGCTTCACATTGCTTTCTCATTTCTGACTCAGAGTTGCACTTTGTGATGCTCAGTGTAATTTTTCAGTAGCAGAACTGAATTTTGGGCACACTAGACCTGCTTACTGCTCTGAGTAACTGGTAAGCACTCGATTTCTTCTTACTTTTCCCACAAAAATCTTGCCTTGCTGTTCATTTTACCTCCAAACCACCCCCATCCCCCTGCTGCCCTCTTGTCTCTGCAAACATGCTAAAATCTAAAGTTTCAGCCATTCTAGGAATCTCTCCTGATTCTTTTTTTCCCCAATCCCTGAGAAACCTGATCTGCCAGATGGGTGGGAGAGTTTATTGTTTTTTCGTCTGACATCTGGATTTCGTTAGCAGACTCATGCGTGCTGAATCAGGAATGGGAGCTCAGAAGAAAGCAGATGAGAGTTAAAATTGTATTAATGATTAAAAAAAAATGCCCTGTTCCCCTCCCTAAGTTTGCAAACAAACACAAAACAGTGAGTGATGTGAGCTCAGTGTAAGCACTACAGCCCTTATTAGCTGTACCCATTTACATGAATGCTGGATGTAAAAACAATCCCTTTCAATAGTTTCACATTAGCAGCACTATTTTTCAGGCTTATGAATTTACATCCTGTCTTCTGTATAAATAGACTCACTGTACTGCACAAGAAAATAATTTACCACAAATAAACCAGGTAAGATTTGCTGCAACGGAGACTGCTGTAAATGATAGTAGCAAGAGGGAGGATTTATTTATTTGAAGTTTAACAGGCAGCAACAAAGCGTTAGTGGTGTAGCAAAAGTCAGGGTATTATTAATTAGCATAGTTCTCATTACTGAATCATAGAAACAGTAATACACACAGCCACTGTCTGTCAGTCTTGTATGTGCTGCTGTGCTAACAGGGCTGGGTGGATGTTAGATCTTTTTTGCTAAGGCTGATGGCTGAAAGCATATAGTATCTTATCTCTTCAACACATCTTACCCTTTCTCTCCCTCTCCAAGGTGTGGGCAGCCCCAATTCTCAGGCTGAGTGCCCTGGCTGTGGGCACAAAATGGTGCTGAGACGATTCAAATATTATTTGTAATTGCATTGCAGAAGGAAAGAGGGAGAGACAAAGAACTTTGGTCATGTTGTAGAAGTTCACAGAGGCCCAGGATAAGGAATCAAACAAAGCTTAAAAGGCAGAATTACTCCTTCGTATGTTGTTAACACAGGTGTCTGTCCCTCTTTAGGACTGGTACAGCTGCTCCCCTCAAGCAGAACTGCCTACATTACATCATGCAGGATACAGCTGCGTAATGTTCTCATATTAGCAGAAAGCAGATATGGTCACTAACACAAAAATGACCAGCATGTTCTGAAATCAGTGCACCCTCATCATTGTCATATAGCTATCTCCTGTCCTGAGAAAGTGGTCTGCCCGTGACAGGTGAAACACGGGTGGATGTGTACTTGCCCGTCACAGGCTTGTAACAACATCAGGTTAGGAATAAAGCTGTTGTTGTATGTGATGAGATACCGCTTTCAAGGACGCCTGAACAACAAGGGTCTTGATTCTCTATTTTTCCCTTGCTTCCTGTAAACATTTTTGACTTTCTGGAAAAAACATTTTTTCCCCACTATTTCTTTGAAATTAATCTTTTTCACCTCCACTTTACTTTTCCTTCTCTAATTTTCTCAGCTGTGTAGCCAGGAATTTAGGAGTAAGAATAACATTCTCTACGCTCTCATGAGTTCATGTAAGACCCAGTGGGGCTGTGTGGGGACCGTGTGCTTGGGCTTCCTGGTGGCTGCAGGTGGCGTGGGCATGCTCACCCAGGTGGAAGTATTGATTTCCCTGGGCTGTTGCAGAGGTTTATCTATAGCTGTACACCTGCACTGTGGGTTCAAATTAGAATGGATTTGAAACTAGTATTTTGCATGTGAAAGCCTTGAGCCTGGGAAATTATTCTAAACTCACATCCAAAATTACAGCCTGAGACCACATCTAAGTCTAGATTAAATGTGCTCCTTCTGTGCAGAAAGAAAATGGAGAGTTTTTAGGACTCAGTAACACAGACCTCCAGAGACTCTGCTCTATCCCTGTGCAAATTTCGCTGCAGTCGAAGAATGAGATAGAGACAGATTAGTGGGTATCCTGAGAAAAATCAGGCTCAGACCTGAGGATCAACTAGCAATCAAGATTCTCACTTCCAAAATGTTTGCTGTTGCTTCTAGAATCTCCAAATGTTTCAACTTGAGTGCCTGTCTAAGGCTTTATAGCCTTAGCTAATAATTTGGCACCAACTGGCCCCTGACATGAAAGGCTTATTCTTCATTTTGTCTAATTACACAGAACTTTCTAGCCTTTCAGCCCTGCAAGGGAAATTTGGAAGAAAAAGGTTCTTTTTTTAAGAAAAAAACTGACTTTTGCGGATTTTAGAAACGTCTCCTTAAGTAACAACCTTGTCTTAGTAACGACTAGTGATTTCTGGTATAAAATATGAGATGTTAAGGAACCAAGTTTACAGTAAGCTTATCATCAAATCTGTCTATTACTTTATTACAAAGTGTATTTTCCCATTAAAAAACAAATGTGAAAATTTAAGATATTTAGTATTGGTTCTGGTGAGCTGTAAAGTAGTGCAGGGAAATAGGGTAGGAGTTACAGCACACAACCTTGTGCCTGAGGTTTGAAGTTCTGCTTTCAGTTCCATCAGTTTGGCATTTGGGGAAGAGATTAGGTTTCTGAGAGTCACATTACACATCTGTACAACATAAACACATTGAATTTCTGAAGGTAAACTGAAGTCAGAGCTAACACTTCCACAATATAAGCAGAAAAAATTCTTATGCAAGTAGCAAGTTAATGGTAATAATTTTATGGAAAAAAACAGGGTGTTTTGTTGTTGTTGTTTTATTGTTGTTGTTTTATTGTTTGTTTTTGTAATATTGAAAGCACTAGGAATGGCCCTTATGAGTGAAAAAATAATTACTGTTTCTGCTCTTAGCATGATTATACTGACAGGTCTCCAAAGTCCTAAGGTTTGGTGTTTCAGCAAACATATGAACACTGACTGTCCTTTGACAGGTATGCACAGAGTAATACTGCTGTAAAAATGGACCTACAGTCATTTCTTTTTAATGCTATCTGCTCCAAATGGCATTAATTTAAGGCTAAAACATGTGACTTAGTGTGCAGGCAGCAAATGGCACCTCTATCAAAATGTGCTCTTCTGGGAAAGCACAGGAACTGGAGAGCTACTCCAGCATAAAAGTAGTTTCTTTGCAAACTGAATGCAAAGCAAGCCCTTGAACCCTAGAATCACTGACAAGATGAAATGCTTTGATCTCCAGCACATGCAATGGCTTCTCAAGTCCTCCTCGGTATCCCTAGAATTGCTGACCGTAAGTAAACTCAGAGCATCACCTGGACAGACCATTTGATCAGACACCTCCTGATCTTGCAGCAGGTGAAGTTGGCATCCATAAACCAGTAAAGCACAATGGTTTGTGATCCTGATGCATGCAATGCTGCATCTGTGCACCTGAGAAATTTCGTTCTCACCCTGTAGTAGACCTCTTTATAGATGTAAAATAGGCCGTACCTAAACATGTAAGGCTCCTTTTACCTCAGTTGAGATAAACAGAACAGCACCAATACCTGTGGTTAGACGTGATCAAGGAAATGGAAGGGGGGGTTACTGCTATTAAGTATCTTTATTTTTTATGTACAGTGAATTAACGGAGTGGAAACAAGTCAGTCTACTTCCTTGGCAATCTCTTTCTTAACCTCAGCACCCATAGAGTCTCTCATTTTCCTAATATCACCCCAGCTTCTTCTACACTTGTAGCACTTGTTTACCTTGGGTGTTTTTCCTTTTTGATAAACTGTGAAGAGAGATTCTGTTAAAACTAGGGAGGAAAGCTGACATGTTGATATGTTTGGTAGTTACAAAAATAAAAAAATAAAAATAAAATAAATTAGAATTTCAAACTGGCAATATCAAGATAGGAATGTTAATTTGAGTAAATAATAACTGTAACACACTACAGGACAAAGAATGTTTCTTCCAAATTAGATGTATACTTTAGATTCTCTTCCTTTTTCAGCTGAACACTTCTTTGAAACAGATCTGTTCCTTGAAAGAAAATATCCTTAAAGAAGGAAAATGAAGCTATGGTTCTACAGGAAGTGTTTGTGTGTAAGCATTTTGACTGCTGTTATTTCCAAAGTTTACAGTCTTTTTTTTTTTTTAATGCATTGTTGCAGTAAATGCATGTTTGTTTCAGCTTTTATTTTTTAGCAGTATTGTATTTTGCACATAAGTATTTGATTTAAAAGCACAGAGAGAAAGGATTGTGATAGATATCAGAACTGGGAAATAAAGATATCTGGAAGAACAATCATTGGTCTCTTACTGCACAAACTGAAAATGTGTTTAATTACCCTAAATCAGAATCACAGAATCATTGAGGAATGTACCTCAGGAGTCCACTAAATCCAACGTCCTGCTCTAAGCAGGATTTAGACCAAGCAGGACATTGGATTTGGTGGCCTCCTGAGGTCCTTTCCTCCAGCTCTAAGCAGATCCAGCACTGAGTTCAGATCTGGTTTTCTAGGGCTTTCTCTAGGCAGATTTTGAAAACTTCCAACCATGGATGGAAATTCCACACGCTGTATTTCACACTGAAGCAAAATACACTTATGAAGTGAGAAAAAAATGTTCTCTTGGTTTTCCATTACTACTTGCTTATCAGTGCAAATGAGGAGTTTATAAAATAGTGTGGTTTTAACCTAGTAGTCTTCTCTCTACCTTATCTACAAATCAGCTCGTGGTGGGCTGGAACCAGACATTATTTTCTCCCTCAAGAGGAATGCTCATAGTATTTGTTTCCAAGCTAAGCACTTAATTATGCTTTATCAGGAGTTTTGCTGCAAGTGAAGCAAGTAACAAATATTAGTAAATAGAGTTCAGATTTAGACCAATGCAAAAACTATAAAGACTACTTCAGAGAAGCTGGTAAGTCTCCCAGCGTCCTGCACAGTTATTTGAGTCATAGAATCGTTAAGGTTAGAAAAGACTGCTAAGCTCATCTAGTCGAACCATCAACTCATCACCACCATGCCACTCAGAGTCTGGTCTGTTGTGTGCAGTTTTTAAACATAATTTATGCATGTTCAAGATAATGAGTTGTATTATTAATACGAAGATATATAATAACAGAAGAATAAAGCTGGGAGATACTCTGGGAGATTATCTCACAGAATCACAGAGGTTGGAAGGAACCTCAGGACAGATCATTAAGTCCAGCCCGTTGCTAAAGCAGGTACCCTACAATAGGTCACACAGGTAGGTGTCCAGATGGGACTTGAATCTCCAGAGAAGGAGACTCCACAGCCTCTCTGGACAACATGTCCCAGTGCTCTGTCACCCTTACTGTAAAGAAGTTCTGCATATCATAGAACATCCTGTGTTCAAGTTTTAGGTACTTAACTCCTTGCACTATTGCTACACACCACCAAGAAGGGCCTGGTCTCATCCATTTGCCTTCCACCTCCCTTTAGATATTTACTAACATTCATCAGATCTCTCCTCAGTCATCTTTTCCCCAGGCTGAACAGGCCCGTGTTACTCAGCCTTTCCTCACAGGGGAGATGCTCCAGCTCCTTGTTCATCCTTGTGGCCCCCAGCTGGACCATTTCCCATCTTTTTTGAACTGGAGAGCCCAGAACTGAACACAGTATTCTAAATATGGTTCTGGGCAGGATCACCTGGAAAAATCCTGCTTATATGGCATTTCCCACACCAAAAAGAAAAAAAAAAAAAGCTTATACTAGCTTATACTCACACCAGTAAGTATTTACACTCAGTAAGACTGAGGCACATTAAAAATGGCTTAGTGATGGTACATAAGGAAAAGTTTGGTTTTGGCTAGTCTTCCAGAGTTTGGGAAATGCAATATTTAAGAAGTCTGCTAGACAGGAGAGGGGCAGAGCCCCAGTTAACTAGAGATCTCTGCTTTTTTTTCTTTTTTTCTTTTTTTTTTCACGAGCTGCTTTTATTTTGATATTTTAGAGTTCAGTGTTTCCTTTTGAAACAACAGCTTTATCAAACAATAGCCATAGTTTCAAACCCAACACTGGGGAGCATGCTCTCCAGGCAGGGCTTTGGGGATCCCCCTGCTCACATGCAGCTGGCCGAGTCCTTGCCTCCCTGATAAACATTTTGAGGGCATGGCATGCACTGAGTTACAGGATTTCGAAAATAGAGAGCAATGTGTATATTTTAATGTTTCAGACTATTAAGTACTGTAAATTTACAGAGATAAAGTGAATGTTACTAAATTACAGTTCACCAGACTTTTGTTACAAGATTTCTGCAAGTCTTCATGGTAAAAGTAGAAAAGATAGGAGCAAATGCATCCAGCTAATCTCACAGACTGAGAAACTTGGCAGGGCTAAATTCAAGCATATGAGAAAAAAGAATAAGCAACCTGCAATAAATTTTGTTTGTATTTGACTCCTTTAACTTCAGAGCTTCTAGAAATATAGTCTTCCACTATAAAAATAAATTTCAAGAGGCTTGTGGGTTTTTGTTTGTTTGGTTGGTTGGTTTTAAATTAAGACTTCTAAGTTAAAAATTAGAAAGGTAAAATCTTTGTAAAATGGCAGCCTATTCCCCACTGCTATCCCAGCCAGCTCTTGGTACCTGGGGAAAGGACAGCTGTGGGCTCCTTGAATTTTCAGGACATTTGATTGCCTTTGCCAATCATAAACAAGACAAATGAGATTGCTGCTTAGCGCATGAGAGCCGCTGTAATTGTGCATCCCAGAGCTGCCCATTGGGCCAGCAGTGCTGAGGCAGCTGTGCTGCCAGGGGCCACTCTGCCTGAGCGCATGAAGGACAGCTTTGGGGCAGGGTGACCCAGCACACCAGGCTGCACGCTGAGGAGAAAGGACTGCACTCAGCTTGATGCTGATTTATTCCACATCCTGAATGAAACCACAAAAGCAAATCTGCAAACTCTGGCAGTCACAGCAATTACCTGCTACTCTCACTGACTTGAATATGTCTTCTTAAGGTGCGTTAGTTCTGCAGGATCTGCTTTGCAGATCAGTGTTGCCCAAGGAAAGGCCCTTGTTCATTCATTAATTTGAATCTGCCATACAATTTATTCAGAGCTAAAAACACAGTATAAAGTAAGACTAATCTTGTTTCTCTTTACATATATATCTATGGTAGTATGTTTGTACTACTATGAGTTTGCACATGTACTTTCCTCTGTGAGCATAGTGCAAAATTCGGAAATACATTACATAATGGTTCTGTACCTCAGAGACGTATGGGTAAGATGGTATCATGTAAGACACTGAAACACAAAGTTAGTTGAGAGAAAATGCAAGTACCCTTGCATGCTACTAAAGATTAAAAGTGCTGCATTTTTTCTGTACATTCTATTTACAACACTTTTTGCAAATGTAGGCAAATTCGTGGTGACGAATTGCAGTCGACATGGCTCACATTTTATGTCATTTCTAAAGCAAAGTCCACAACTTCTACCACTAAACATCACAGGAACTATTTAAGGAATAATTCATTCTTACCTACTAAAAAAAAAAAAACAAAACAGAAATTTGCTAAACCCCATTTCAGTTTCCAAGCAGATCATTTTGGATGGGATATCAGACAAACTGCAGATAGCTGACTACAGCTGACCTTTTCACTGTGAACTTTTCAGCCTCCTAGAGCACCACCATCACATAGGATAGAAATCTGAAGCGATGTATGTATGTATTTCCGCTGGTACAGCACGCTGTTAACTTTTACAGCAGCCAGAAGAGAACATGGATCTTTATGGTGTTTGTAACAAGCAGAATTAAGGAACGATATAAAATCTCAAAGTCGTTACACAATTTCTTTGTTACGCAGGAAAAACTCTATAAAACACTCCATTTCAAAATCTGTTTCGTATTAGGCAATTGCATGAAAAGAAAATAAAAATACCACATGATTTATTGATATGCATTTTGTCCAAATCAGATTACTTTATCTCTTTTCTGTTTCCAAATCTAAGTACAAAAACGCAAAACGGCATCCCTTTTCTCACAGCATTTGCAAAACAACTTTCATTTTTGACAACGTTAGAAAAGCTAAGCATCAAAATCTAAGCCATTAAGTGTGTGTAATGTTCAAATTAAGAAATCAATTACCATCCAGAGCTGTGGTGGCAAATGACGTCTCTCTACTAAAGGTCTGGACCCACTGTTGGTATTCACTTCTTGTGAACAATTTTTTCAGCGTAAGTCATGCACATCAGGTCACCCCCTGTAGATCTGTTCTCAAATTCATAGAAAATAAGGGAAGTGCTTACTTTCTGTGAAAATTTCCTGTTGTTCAGAAACCGCTTATCTACTGACTAGACCATAAAATGTTGCATGTGTCAGCAATCTGAAACAAAGAACTAATTTCATATCATCTGCTCCTTAAGCAGGATTTGAAAATTAACTTTAATCTGTAGAAACAGATAGGTGCACACACAGCACACGCACTGATGAGACACAGCCTGGGTGCTGTATGTGCATGTGGCTACGCATGCTGGAGACAGGGCAGAAAAGAGTTTGGCACTGGGAGCCTCAGGGCCAGGTGCCTCTGTGAGGGGCTGAGAAGGCTTGGCTCAGCTGGCCCCGCAGGACGCATGCTGAGAGAGGATACAGTTGCAGTCTATTAATACATCCTGAGATAAACACCAGGGAGGGAGATGAGCTATTTCAGTGGAGGACAATGTTGGCATGAGAACAAATGACTGCAAAGTGGCCACGAATTACATTTATGCTGGAAGTCGGAGTTATGAGAGGAGTGAGGTTCTGGAGCAGCTTCCTTCAAGAGCAGCAAAACACCTAATCTCTTCCCAGCTAAAACCCAATTGGTTTACGCAAGGCGCTGGATGTTATAGCTGCCTGTAACTGGAGGAGGATGGGTGCAGCAGATGCCTGGCAGTCCTGCACCCCTTTTCTCACTACTGGCTTGTCAACCAGCCATGGGGTGTGCTCTGTAGGAAGTCCTCTCATTCTCTGGTTTATAGAGAAACTGAAGACCTTGCTAGTGAAATCTTAAATTGTGGGGAAAAAAAAAAAAATGCACCTAGGATGTGGAATTTAAGTAAATTAATCTTTCTACAGGAATCTTAATTAGTTTTCATTTCCTGAATTTTTGTTGGTGTGACTTCAACTTTTATGAAGTGTTCTTGAATCTCCAGTGCACAAACTGTAAGAATACCTGTGAAATACATAGTGCATTTCTGCTCAAACACTGACATGTCTGATAGAGACCACCAGTGTGAGCTGCAGCTTGGACACACTGATCTTTGAGGGACCTGTTGCATCCATGTGACTCCCTGTGCAGCAGGGCAACTATCTCCCACAGCTCAGCACTATGTCACTGTGAAGCACAGTTAAGAGTTGGGAGTTCTAAACTCTTGTTAAGAAATGCATGCTCTTACACAACCCTATCTCTATATATTGCTGTAGCATGCTAAACAAAGTACATTAAACAAGGAAGTATATGAACCAGAGTGTTTTTTATCTTATAGTAAGGAAAATTTGGTATGTTTTCCTCAAGGGAATTGCATTACTGAACATATTTTGAAATAATGTGAAGTAAAAATACTTTCAGGTGCCACACCTAGGTCCGCAAATGTAGTTTAAAACTTGGCAGCTTTCATTAGAATTAATGAAAGATATACAGCTACATTCCATGAAGAACACAACTTAGCCCATGCATAGCAGTTGGAATACGCTCAGTTAAAGCTCATTTGACATTAGACTTGATTTCACACTGACCTCTCTTAGATGGCAAATGCTTTTCTGACTGTATTGTGGCTTATATGTTTGATATCCCCAACTGCCACAAGCTGTAGTTAATTCTATGCAGGTTAACTCTGCTGAAAGTCGCATATTAAGAGGGTAGGAGGTTAAAACCAAAGTAAAGCAAATGATAGTAATGTCCACATCTGTACTTCTAGAATATTGGCAGCACTTGAATTTCCTTGGGACGCTACATAGATATATTGTTGGGAGTTGTGGAAGTTTAAGCCAGAAACACAAGTACATCCAGCTGAAACTTGAGAGCATGGAGAAACCTCGCACACTGCGGCTTGAATCCTCGGGGGAAAAGAAACTGCAGATCAGTAAGTGCTATTAGTGCACACAGGTTTATATCTTTTTTCTATGGAAATAAGTATTGCCAGTTTTGCCACTACAAAAAAGTTCTTGGAATCTAAGATTATCACATCTTGCCAAGTATAGCAAACCACTTCTATGAGACAACAGATTATTTTGCACCAGATTCACTTGGAGCTTGTGTTACTGCAGCACCAATTCCAAAGTTCCCATCTAGAGTAGCAATTTCTTCTCCTTTAGCATATGTAACTTGTTATATTTTTTATTAAGCGCCGTTGCCAAAATGCCTATACGGTGTGCTGCCTGAAAATTTAATTTACAGTCTCTGTGATGGAAAATTACATAGCAGCCATTTTTAAAGTTTCCAAATTCTACTTTTTATGTGCCTAGACGAGTATCCTTTATAATACTTATTAGGCAAATGAAACAGCATTTTTTTTCCATCAGCATTGTCACAAAGAAAAGATTAAAAGAACACATGGCTAGCTGGGTGCTTTGTCAAGACATTTCTTCAGTGTCACTTTAAAGAACTGTTTTTGTGTGTGTGTGTGTGTGTCAGTAAACGAAGGAATGTTGAAAATTTGCATGAAATTTCTCCAGAATATGATATATTCCTTACCTGTGGGCAGTCTTTGATGTAGTGTCCCTTGTTAAAGCAGAGGTGGCACAGGTAGTTAGGAGGTGGCCTCTTGCTGGGTTTTCTTGCTTCTGAAGAAAGGGATAGGTCAGAGAAATGCTCTGTGAGGGAGCTTAACCCATCCACTATGTTGTTGAGAGAGCCATAAGGAGATGCACTCTTATACAGACTGCTGCTCAGAGCCTGCAAAAGAAAAGAAAATTTTACAAGAAATGCAACACTGTCAAAGACTGTTCCTAGACTGATGTGGGTAGGGGAAGGATAAAATTAGCATAAAATAAATAAATACCTAAATAAGTGGGATTTCTTCCATTAAGAATGTGGCTATGCATTTGAGGGGAGACATACAGAGATCATCAGTAAAGAAGTTTCTTGAGGGCAGCATGATAGAGCTCATCATTCAACTGCCAGGAGCCTGCTGAACCACGATTCACTTATCCCCAGCCTTGCCACTAAGCAGCGATTGCTTTCTTGTGTTTGATTGTGCCACTGTCACATTACAGTTAGACTATGCAGACAAAAAGCTGAAAGAACAGTGCAAAGGAGGCACCATTTCTGTGACCAGAACTGTTTATAAGTACAATACTGAAGTTGGAGAAAGGAAAAGAACATGAAGAAAAACGCAAATTAATTTTTAATTTCTAGTCCAGTTAACGTAACAGTCAATGTAGAGTCCTGCATTCAACCAGTAACAATAAACATTCAGATCTAAGTTTGCCTTGGATTTTCTAAGGGTTATTTAAACATTTCCTAATAAATGGTAAAGACCTTCTTTTTGTACTTCATTAAGATCTTCATTCACTCAATCTGCAGATGACAATCCCTTCCTCTCTGACGTGATGGGTCCCATTTCACAGGATCTTTCTCAGTTAGGTCTGACACACCTCACAACAGTGCCATAATCATGTAGTTCTACTGGCATAAGAGAATTCCTGCTGCTTTATGGGAAAGTGAGGTAAGAAGACATCCAACATCTGCCTCTATGGAGGCCTTGTTTTTCAGTGCTATTAAATCCAAATATTTCAATGGAGTCTTTACATATGTTATATAGATATAGTGAAGACATACAGAAATTGGTTGAGATAGCTTGTAAATAAATTTGAAATGGGACTGTATTTTTTTCAGAGGTCTCAAAAATTCAGGATATCTGTACAGTGAATGTGCTTTCTTGGTAACAGACATTTACTGAAAGAACCCTTTGGAAGCCCTAGGCACTGCTCAGCCCACCCTCACTGGTCAGAGGTGGCTTATGGAGCCCCACCAGTCCTATTACAAAGGCAAAGCTGGTACACAGCAGCAAGATCATCCCAGAGAAGACCCCCATAGAGTAAGGGTCCAGAGCCCCAGCCTTTGCCCTGGCTTTTCCATTTACCTTCTCTCTACACCAGGGAAAGTCATTACAACTCTCTCTGCCCTTTTAGTCTGGGACATGGCATAGCAGGTTTTCTGTTTACAAAACCGTGAATGATTTCATGGAGAACTTAAACTTCTGGACATCATTTCAATCTAGCACAGTGCTGATATAGTTCTGCACTGGTTCAAGACATTCTGTCTGACGAGAGGAGAGTCAGCTGCTTAGCTTCAGGGGTTAAACCTGTGCACTTCAAAAGGAAAAGATATTGGAAGAACTAATGAAAAGCTTTTAGCTGCTTTAGTCATCAAGTAAGCAAAGATACCTCCAAGAGTCACTGCAATTTTTTTTTCTCTAAGATTTACTGAACTCTAGTGGAATAGGAAATTCTTGGCATCAAACTGCTAAAGGGAAGAGGAAGTACTATGGATGACAAAATACCATTAATTAAGGGTCTTCAAAAAGTTCTTCTCTCCCCAGGAGCTACTTTCTATAATATATACTTGGAAAATACAAAATCTTTCTTTTTAAGGGTCTCCTGCCACGAGATTCCTAAGCTACTTCACATGCATTAAATCCATCGGTACCTTTGCAAATCCCCTATAACCTAATTTTTACAGAAATGTGTACACATCCACAGAATATGTGAAATACAAAATTCTTTACCTTTTACAGAAATGTCTAACAGAATGTACAACTTCTGACCATAGGGAGGCTGCTGGTTCTGACCCCAGGGCTAACCCAGTGCTAAGACATGCCTACCTGCTGCCTTCATTGAGTTCTGAATGAGACATAAGGCTCACAAAAGGTGACTATTTTCCTTTCTACATATCTTTCACACTGACTATTACAACTACTGTAAGGGAGTTGTTCAGCACTGTGACCATGTGTTAGGTAGTTCTCTCCAGCACCAATGCTTCTTGGCATCTTTCAGGTCAATGGGTTTGTAAAGACCATAGTTCTGGCTCCTCCATCAGCAAACCTTCTTCACAAACGACAGCAGCCACAAGCCTTGTGAAAGGCCAGATCTCCATCAGAGCATTTTCTATTTACTGATACAAAATCATAATCTTGGCAGACAACCAGGGCTCTATGACCTAAGTGTGACACCTGGCTGAGAAAGTGACCACCTGGTTCTGTTGGCAGGGTACTAGCATAATATTTGCTAAAGGTGGACACACCAAGATTTCACTATGAAACACTCTTCTGTAGTCACCTTGAGGCTCAGTGTGAAGGAAAAGCCACAAACATAACAGCCAGCAGATGACAATGGAAGAGATGGGTACTGCCATCGTCACTGAGGCTTCAAAGAATATTTTTTTTTCATTAAGGAAAATTACTTAGACAATTCCAAGAAGCTCTGTCCCTTCTGGTACAGTCAGGCAAACTACTTCAATGCTTCCTGCCAATCTGACCTGGATAACGGTCTGACATCAGTTCAACTCGGAGTCAATATGAAAAACACATCAATGTAGCACTTGAAAGATACCATAAAGACCATCAGTGTAAACACAGTGCTAAATCCTGTCCCTCACTGTGGAAATCTTCAGTTATTCAAGGGAAAAAGTCACTCCAAAAACCTCAGTTATAAAATAAGTGTGGTGGGGAGAAAATTCATCCTGGACCCTGGAATGAAATAGCAAAAGCCCAGGAACATGTAATGATGGAACCAAATGGTGCTGTAGTCCATTTAGTCTTTGTAAAAGACAAGAGATTAATGAATGTTGCTAAGGTACATAAACCAGCATTTTTTGAATGGGACATTTAATACAGCAGATCAGCAATTCAGCCCTGGCAGAGTTTTTCTCTGCTACAAAACAGTTTCAAGAAGGATTCTGAACTAGCTTCATATTCAAAATGTCCAGGGGAAGATCAGGGTGACAACAGAAAGAGAAACAGAGAGGAAAAGGGAATTACATTCTGACTAATTCTGACCTCAGGCATGCTGGTACACATTTACCAGACACACTGTCAGGTGTCTTAGGGAGACTCCTCCTCTGCTAGGTTTCACCAAGAGCAGTGATTATTTTGTGTTCATAGTGTGCCCTAGCAAAGTCAGCCTGCCATTAAGTTAAGCACTCAAATCACAAGTAATACTTCCCACTGGGAGTCTCATTTTGAGCTATGGTGGGGTTTGAGCTTGGCAGTGAAAGAGTTAGTGCTCTCAAGGATCCCAGAGACCACACTGCATGTCCTAATTACAAGGCTCATCAGGTCAGCTGCAATGAATTCAGAATTTCCTTATCTTGATACGCTAGGAGAGCAGGGAAACTACGTAAAACTTGCTTAGTAGGAAGCTCTGGTTGATAATGTAAGTTTGACTGGTTTTGTTGTTTGTTTGTTCTTTTTCTTACTGTGAATCTTGTTGACTTAGCTGAATGGGCGCCAAACTGAAAATCTGGTGGTCTGTTTTTAAAAGGTAACCTCCCTGCTGGTAGGTCTTCAAGTTCTGTTGGTGGTGCTGGGAAGTAAGGCTTCCCTCGTTATTTGTTTGCTGAGTGTTTCCAGTTGAAGAGTATGTAATCAGTAAGGTTATGGCGTGGTCTTTAGTGACAGAGGCATCTATTTTTTTGCGTGGCTCCTTTGCTTTTGTTGCCAGTTGTGTAACACATGAGGGTTCCAGTATTCATCTCACCTCAAAGAAATTCCTGGTTGTGTGAAGGATCTGGCAAACGCTCTTGATTTGCCTGGTCTGCACCTTTCAGAGAGCTTTGGGGATTAATGTGCCCAGGGGGCAAGTAACAACACACTGGAACAGAATTCCTCTCTTCAACTTCTTTTTCAGCGATGCTATCGTGTTCGAAATAAAGGAAACTGTACTCTATGTGATGATGGATGCATGGCACACTGTTACAAATGGATGATAAGCTTTCCTTTCTTTACATCTATTGCTTTACTTGTAAAGGTATTTTTTAACTGAGGTCAGAGAACACAGAAACTATAGTAGCATTTCAATTATAATATTTAATTTCATCCGGAGACAATGGATTCCTATTTTTCAGAACTCTAATCTACAGTTAATATTAATAAACGATAACAACTTGTTTATGTGGGAACAGCACCTTGTTATTAGGATTTATAGGAGTTGAGAGGTGAAGGTTTTAGACGTGGACTTCAGTATGTAGGGTTTTGTCTGAAAAAATCAGTTTCTGCACAGAGTTCAGTTTGTGGCTGCTGCACCCTGGAAGCAGTGTCTGAGCAGATGCAGTCATTAGTTAACTCCAGCTGAAATGATCTGTGTGGGTGGAAGTGTTCAAAAGTCTGTATCTAGTTGTTTGGTTTTTTATTTTAAAATTACACTTCAAAGACCTCTTATCCTTGCTCCTGTGTTTAAAAAAAGAATAAATAAATAAAAAATACCACAACTACACTGGCACCCACTATCTCATCAGTGAAGAGAGGGGAGGGAGAGAAATATTTTCTACTGGGCAAATGACTACAAATAGAAAGCAACTTTTTGCAATCTTTCCAGTTGACTAACGTTTAAGCCTGAAAGCAATAGCTAAAACAGGATAGAAGGAACCATATAATTCCCCACAAACTGTTGGGTCCTGTGCATAGTATCTTTCTCTCGCGCATCCTTTGTTTCTGTTAGTTAAAGGATTTATCACTGAAGTTTGCAGATGCAACTGTTCTACCTTTGCAGGAAAGCTTCCTTTGGATGTGGCATTGTTACTGTGACAATTTCACCTGAAATCCAGAGGTTTAACACTTTTTCTAAAGGGATAGTCCAATACTAAAATATTCTTGCTGATTTACAGCATCTCCAAGGACTTGTGGAAGAACCTGTTCAAGCCATGAGTGATAGTGGTTCTCTCCATGTTTTAATTAATTGCATATAATGGAGATACTATGAGACACTAATTAGTTCTACTGCATGAAATGGTCTGCAATTGAAAAGCAATGACCAAGGAATTTTTGATGACTTATTTTTCCTTGGGTATTTTTCTAGCGTACTACAGGAAATTAAAAATAAAGCAGCTTTCATTTTTAGAGTTCGGTTTAAGTCAGTAAGCACCGTGGCTCCTTGAAGCTTGTTGGAAAAAGGAGTTGGGTTGCCCTGTCATCAGTGTGAAAAAGTAAGAGTTTTCATACACTGTAAATTATAAACATTCTCTGGTCTGTGAAGTGTCTGTGATGGTAACCAGATGAGCTGTGCTAATTATTAGCCCTGCACTGAAATGTCAGAAGGTGCTGAAGTTGTTTATCAGCTTGGATTTTCATGAAGATAAGAACTGAGTGCATCCCTGTGTTGTGTCATGCATAAAACAGTAGGACAGACAAGTCATTGCCCTCACTAGGCTGCTACTTTTATGTGAAAGGGGAAGACTGAAGCTATCAAAACAGTAATTCAGTGGCTTGTATGTGCTAATACACAGAACTTCATCTGTTTTCCCTAGTAGTCACGGAAGGCTTGTTCCTGATGTGAGACTTATTCGTGAAGGTAGGACAGAGGTACCTGAAAACAGGCACATCTGGAGAACAGCACCTCAAATCTGTGACATTTTTGTACTTCAGTTCTTTGATTGTTATCTACAGTAATAAATAAATAAAAACGAACACCAAATCCATGTTTATGACCAATCCAAAAGCCTTCTGAAAACAGGATTTGATTTAAAAAAAAAAAAAAACCAAAAAACTCATAAATTTAGTTGTACTTGAATTAGCCAGAAGAAGCTGAGAAAATTAATTACTAAGACTGAACTGGAAAACCTCAGAAATGGCTCCTGTGTGGTTTATACCTGCTGTAGCTCTTCTACCAAGTATAGATGCTTATACAGAGAACAGTTTATGTGGTAACTTAGTGTGATTTTATTATTGGACAAGAGCAAGCAAAGATCATCTCTCAGTGAAGAAAACGTTTGTCTGGAGGAAGGAAAAAGACAACAGCTTCTGTTTCCTTCTGAAACCAGTGCCAAAGTTATTTGTCAAAAAAAATGTGGTGACTTTAAGAAAATGTTAATTACTCAGGTTTCTCACTTAACATAGGTAAACATGGATTAGCCAAGGATATCTTAATTCATCCTCCTTCCATAGGGGGATTTAGATAAACGTGTTCTTGTATTAAGCTGCTAACACTAGTGCCTACTTGTAAATATTCTCAAATAGAGGGCACTAGAATTCTCCTTTCACAGAAGCCTTATAGAGATAGCAGCGAATGTAGCATGACTTAGTAGTAGCTGTGAAGCAAGGTGATAGGGCAACGAATCTTGAATCTAGTGCCTTGATCTACCTAATCTAGTTATTCGAGAGCTGTCAACTTGGTTGGCTGTGGCTCCTCAGATTGTAACAGATAACACCTCTGAAATTGCATAACAGCATATGGGTGCAACATGCTTTTCTGAATGACTTGTATACCTTTGTTTCATGGAGGGGCTGAAGAACAACATGTGGCACCATTTCACCTCACTTAAAATCAGCCTTGAGCTGAAGCTTATGAAGTCTGCCCATTCAAAACATTCACAGATCCACCGCTCTTAAGAAGTGCAGCTGCCTGACTACTGGATGGTGGGGAGGCAACAGTGCAGACAGTCAGACTGCTCAATCACTGACTTCAGGTAGGACTCTTGGCTCTCTATGTTAGGAGTGTGATCCGTCCTGCTTCAGCTCAGGGAAGGGCATGGTGTAGATGTCAGTAGGGGTACTAGTACGGGGACCTCACAAACAGACTCAAATGGGAAGGTGGGAAAGGAGAAGCTAGATTTCAGTCAGAGGTGCGCGGACTTGGAGGAACACTCTAAATCTCGTACCAAGCTCTGCAGGAATCCTTTTCATCAGCTTAAGGTGAAACAACTGCCCACTTATGTTAAAGAGAAGCTCTAACACACGGGCACTATATTAGGGACAAGGGAGACCATTCACACTGCAAATTGCTTTAACACGTTTCCACAGGAGCTCTCACTTCCCAGCCTGTCCCTGGGCTGCCTGCAGCTGGTCCCCAGGTTGCAGAGCAGTAAACTCTGACCTCAGAACCGGTGGCACTGGGGGCAGGGAGCACCCCACCAGGCACCCTGATACCAACCCCACCTCTTGTTGAAAAACAAGCATGTTCTGGAGCATCTAGTTCTTGGGCTGTGAGGATGTTATAAGGCATAAAGCGAGGGGGGAAATGGATGGACAGATTTTGACCCCCGCACTTTAATACCCACAGCCACGTTCTGTTAACATCTCTGCTTCCTGCAGGAAATCTTGTCTCAATCTGACCTACAGTTTGAAAAACAAGAGTCAGGTTTCCTTTCATTTGATGGGTCTTTTGACACTCCAAACATAAGAAAAATAACACCCGGAAATAGATTTGTGCCTGTTTAAGACACACTTAGGAAAGCATTTACCTCCTGCAAAGCTCTTACGTGATGAAAGGTTTTGTGAGTTTTGTTCGTTTTGGGTTAAATAGAACTTTAAGTCTGAGACACTTTTGTTTATATCATTTACTTTCAGTAATGCCTTCTTGGCACAGAAACCTCTGCGATGGCTGCCAAAGTTTAAAAGAGGCAAAGCTAAGGTCTCTGTCAGAGGTAGAAACAATACATCATCTGCCCAGAATGGGCCCCTCACAATGTGCTTAGGGCCTCAGTTCCTGCACTCATGAGGAGACAGAAACTTTTATTAAATTGAGTATAGTGAAGAAAATATATCATTTCCATCTATTAAATGACAGGCTGGAATTTCATCTCCTGATTCCAGCTTTTGGATAGTTTTATCTTCATCTATAGCCACACTCTGAATCAGTTGTGATACAGCATAACTTTAAGTGTGAGCTGAGCAAGTCAGCTTAAAACTTCACAGTCTACTTCAGATAAATTATAATGGTTGAGTAAGCTGGTTTCAAAGGAGACTGAAGGGTTTTTTTTTTTTTTCCAGGTTGAGTCTGCTAGAGGAATTAGTATTTTTTTTCTTTGCAGCCATCTTTCTCCAACATGCATTGCAACTGAATTTAACAGAACACCTCCATATTTCAAGGACCGCTGATGTTTAAACCCTGTTCTCCTTCAAGTCCTTTCCAATTCCCCTTTTCAAGATGTAGTGCTTTAACAGTAGATTACTTGTTTTCCCTTCAACTGCAGGTATCCTCAGCCCTAATGAATACACCCATGTAGGTGTCTGGCAGGCTGGCTTGGTGCAAACAAATGCAGGCTCCTCCTCCCAAACTCTTCCTATTCCCCTGCTACAACCTCAAATAAGTTTAAAAATCTGGAGCTCCAAGGTTGGCAAGAGAAACCTATGGGAGCAAGATGGTCCCTTTAAAATGTTTCCTTGGTTGGCAGTTAGCTGGATGAGATGTAAATATAGATGGCCAGATTCCTGAGATCTTTCTAGGACATCGCACTTGTGCTCATTCAAAAGAGACATGAAATTCTGCCTTGTGTTTAGAGTAGGTGTGGGTGGTCTTCTTATATAATAGGAACATAAACATCTGCTTTGGATATGAGAGCAAGAGCCATGGACCACATAGAATTTCTGTGGACCATGTGGGTATTTGATTATCATCAAACTAAATCTTAAGAGACTGAAAGTATATTTCCTAAGATTCAAGTTTGGGAAGACCATGCAGCAGTTCTCAGCGGGTACAAAGGAATCAAGAACAAGGCCTCTGGGATGCTCCTTTAACATTTCCTATTCTAAATACTAGACTTGTTTGCTCACAGCAAAACCCGTGACAGAAAGTAATGGGCTAGGCTTGTAATATGTTAGAACTTGCTAACTTAAAATCCACCAAAACTCGAAACAACTGTGCTGGCCTGGCTAGTCAGCAAGGGATAGAGATAAAAGCCAGTCCTCTTAACTTTTCTGAAGTGAATCTCTCTGTGAATTTAGGTTCTGGTTTTCGTAAATCTCAGATTGTTTGCAACGTTTCCTGCAGGTCATTTTTTATTCCCAGGAAAAAACTGATCTGTGTTGTGACACTTATGAAATACTGTCTGTCTGAGTTATGTCAGAATTGTTGAGAGATTTGAATAGCTTTGTAAAACTTAATCAGTTCCTTTGCTCCATTATAACATCTCTGGAACCCAGACAGAAACTAAAGTAAACCACAATGAAGTGAAGACTGAGATTCTTTCCATTTAATTTAATCATTTCATCGTGGCTTTCTAAAGGAAGAAAAAGGGCAACGCCGGAGAGCGGCAAAATGGGCATTGGGCAGCTGGCAGCTTCCCTGGGAAAAGGAAACTGAGGAGAGGTATAAACATCAGCAGTTACAATTCACCAAAGCACTTGGAAGCTTTCAGGTGATACCTGCTATCGCTTTTTCGGTGCATTTATAACTATACATGTAGTATTGTTTAAAAAAAAAAAAAAAAAAAAGACAAACACTTGCTTTTGTTTCTATGCGAATACATCTCATTGACTATGAGAGATTAGCTCTGCAATGTCTGTGCCTGGATCTTTGTGCATCTGTGTTGAATAAAAATTTAAGTAGCTCACATAAACTTGAAATTAGAAAATTTCTCTTTGTCTTAATCCTCACCTGGTGACAGGTGAACTCTTCTGAACTTTAGCAGTGGTGCTGGCTTTTAAGTTAAAGGTTACTTGCTATCCTGCAGCTCCACAAAATCCCGTAATCAAAATATTGGAGGGAGATTTACCTTGGCTTTTGAATAAAATCATAGTTTTGTCCACCTTTTCTATTCACTCTATAAATTTCTTAAGTAAACACATCGGTTCAAGTCAGATTTGCTTGATGGTTTATGCAGTTCACTGGAGGAGGATCTTCCTTTTCTATTCTGGGTAACTGAGCCTGTGTCTACAGAGTAGAAGAGGAAGAGATGAGAAACATTACTCTGCAGAGTTAATCACCCCTTTGTTTGGGTGCTTTGGCATAGAAGTTACTGTAATGTAACTGAAAACTTCATGTACAAAATAGAATTGTAATAATAGCTTTGTTTGCTGTTACCTCTGACGATCTGGGTGGATTTTTTTGTTCTTTTTCTTTTCCCCTCTGTGTACTTCCTGGCAAGCTTTTCAAGACATTAATGTATTTCCTGAGTGCCTATGCTCTTTTCAGTTAGGAGTTTGCATATATACAGTATCCCAAGGGATTTCTAAGATTTGGCAATAATTTTCTACTAACTGGGAAGAATTCATATAATTGCTTTATTTTCTATGGCTAGCTTAAAAATACATAAATAAAAAGACAGTAAACAAGAAGGCCCATAACTTCTCTCTGTGTGACCTGATACATGTTTAGCAGTTAATATTTTAGCTCTTGCCAGCTTTTCAAACAGAGTTCAGGCTTTGATGTAGTGCTGTGTGGCTAAGCAGTTCTGGTTTCAAGAAGTAAAAGCCCAACTGTAAGTCACATCTGAACTAGTTAATACTTAGAAGCAGAGCAGATGTGCTACGGAGCTGCTGTTGCATTCGGTTTCAGGTGTGGAAATGGTAAGGGGGTAACAGAAGAGGATCTGGCTGCTGGACTGACTTCAGCACGTAACTAGCAGGTTGCTTCTGTGAGGCTTCTGGTGTCCTTGCACTGTTTTTCCTCGGGATTCTTTACCCTAGCCACTCTGCTTGGAGTATTTACAGTTTAATAAAAAGGAAAAAAAATAACAATTCTAAATCTTTGGAAAAGATAAAAGCCACACCTAGAAAGTACAAATGGAGGAGGCTGATAGGTGCAACTGCTTGGGTTTCTCATCTCTTAAACAGAATGTAGAACTTATTTTCATATTCCAGTTCGTATAAAACTTTCATGGATCTTGCTTGTATATTTTGTGCTGGTTTCAGTTTTCCTCCCTGTCCTGAGTAGAAGAGTGTTTTCTAAAACAAGAAGCTGCAAAGCAGGAGGTTGTGGCTGTAGTAGAAACTTAGGGGAAAAAAAAAATGCTTCTGGACTTGAAATCCCTCTTGGTACTCACCTGAACTGAGTTTTACAGCACACACCAAACTGGAATTGAAAATACAGTAGCTGCATTCTGGCTCAGAGTCTCAGATCTAACAGCTGGGGGTGTGAAATCTGCACTTTCTGTGCTGAGGCAGTGCTTTCTAAATGGCTTTGGAGCCAGCTGCAGAGGAGGACAGAAGCTGATGTATTAAAGACTCCAAAAGTCTGCTGGCTCAGAAGTCCAGCTCTTGCTGGAATCTCTTACAAGAATTCATGCAGAGAAGAAATGCCCAAAACAGCGCAAGTAGGAGTGTATTTTGTGGGGCATGTATATTTTAAAAACTTGAATCATGTGCGTATGCTGACAGCAAATGCTTGCGGGGAGTCTCTCATCTTTAAACATTGCTGCTTTGGTCTAGGTTTTTGCTTTAACCTAAAATAATTTTCACTACCAGGGGCAGTCAGGTATCTTAAGAGTGATGGACTGAAAGATAATGATTATTTTTGCTTGATTGCTTCAGTTATCTGACAGCATTGTGCCAGTTTTTCTTACTCCTTTGCAGTCAGATCTGTGACTGGGAAGGAGAAGGAAACGCATGTTGGTTTTGTCTTTATTTTCTTTCCTTTTAAATACCTCTTGCAAAACCACAGAAAAGCCTTTGCATCTGGGGAAGAAACAGAAGGGAAAATGCACCTGAACTATCAGCTAACTTGAAAAGCCATCTGAAGGGATTTTGTGTAGTCACAGGATATCTTTGAGGTTCAACTAGCCTGAGTCAGAAAGCAGAAATGCGCCCAACACAAAAGTTGTTGAGCTATTGCCTTCCCAATAAAACTGGCAGAAGGATAAGGCCACTGAAGTGTTAGCACTTGCGCAGAATGACAGAACCACAGAGTATCCTGAGTTGTAAGGGACCCGTATCAATCAGGTCCGATTGTTGTGGTTTCACTGGAGGTGATAAACAGTACTGAGAAAAATAAAGATAGGGAGTTCAATGAAATCATAATTGCTACTATTAAAGGGTTTTTTCAAGAGGAGTTTACAACAGGCAGACTTGGTGAGCCGTTTAATTATTCTGTAGGGCAGTCTATTTTTTCTCAAATATGTGAAATTCCCAGTATTGTAACTGTACTTGAATTGCTTATGTCGGGTTGCTAATGTTTTTAGGATAACGCATTGAAGATACGGTTGCTAGACCTCACTTGCAGACTTAAGTTTTTGTATGCATGCTTTAAGTATTTAAATAATTCTTTCTCTGTTTACATTTAAAAATAAAGAGCTAAATGTCTGAGCCTGAGGAAGTAGTACCCTCTATGACTTTAGATGCAAGGGCCGGTCGAGGCCAGCAGTCAGTCTGCTTTGTTGTTGCCTTTCTCCAGGTAAGAGAACCTTACTGCAGGAACAGTCCTGTGCAGTGTATTTGATGCGTTGTGGTACTGCGCACCGTCTGACTGTGCTAAGGTCTGATCCTACTTTTATTGGAAGAATAATAAATACAGGAACCAAACTGCTTTTAAGGAATTATTTTTAACATGCCTTCGTGACCTGTACTGCTCCGCACTTAAGAAGGCTTAAATAAGAGGAGATAGCTATTGTTGTT
Source organism: Oreortyx pictus (assembly GCA_036925125.1). Classification (NCBI taxonomy): domain Eukaryota; kingdom Metazoa; phylum Chordata; class Aves; order Galliformes; family Odontophoridae; genus Oreortyx; species Oreortyx pictus. The sequence continues at coordinate 12,725,560 of JAUPFR010000008.1, read as the reverse complement.
TAGTCTGCAGCAGAGAAACAAGGAATCCTGGCTGAGCACAATAAACACTGTGTGGACACAAATACGCTCTGTGGTTCAGTGACCAAGGATAGACCAGAGAGCGGGGGGGGTTCAGAAGTGTTGCAGAGCTTACGGTGATTTCTGCTAATCCCTATCTGCTCTGTATTTGCACTAGGATCTCTCTGGCTTCATGCAGCTTCTCAAAGGTGTTTTGTCTCTAGTTTTCTGTTCATGGCTGCTCTCAGAGATCTGGCAGTTCATTTAATCGGACAGTGGTCTGAGAGTGTATGGTGATCCCCCATTCTCTTAGTAGCAGAAGAACAGAGAAATTTTTGGAATCTTATCATTATCCTTCAAATTAATCCACCTAGGCTAAAGAACAAATCTTGCTTTGCAAAATATCAAGCTAGTGTGTATATCCAGATGTCTATGAAAGACAGGCAGTAAACAGGATTGTCTGATACAAACCGTTTTCTGTAGAAACACCAGCTTCCTTCCATAAATGTTCCTGTTCTTGCACTTAATGACTTTGGTTTTTTGGAGGGAGGGGAGGAAGTGGGGTGGTCTTCAACATTTACATACATACATGCACACACACTCATATATATATATATACACTGACATATATAACCTTTCTTATCTGTAATGCGGCCTGATAAGCAACACTGATCCCAGTGCTTCTGTTCCACTGGTGTCTGAGCATTTTTTGCCATACTAAATTTGTCTTTTTAGTTCTCCTTCCTTCCTTTGTGATTTGCACTTCAATACAACCAACTGAACTAGCTCATGTCTTCTCATTCCCAATCAGTTCCCCTCTTGAAGGTAAGGAACGGTTCCGGAAGTCCCTGAGTCAAAAGCATTAACTACTCGCCAAAACCAGTGATTATTTTCTAATTCAAAACATGCAGTTATTTTTGCTCAAGTACAGACTGCTTTAGATTGGAAAGTGGCTGCTGTAGAGGTTTCTGGAAGGAATTCCCCTCTTGGAAAGACATGCAAAATATTGTACATGTGCAAAGAATTCATTAGGATTCAGGCTCCTTCTCATGTAAATAGTGGCCTGTGATGGAATTAGCCCTCTGTGTCCCAAGGAACACGTTTCGTTATACTATGGTAACTTCGAGTTACTCGTGGCTGGCTCCTGTTGATTGAAGTCAGCACTGATTTAGTAGGAAGCCCAATGTGAGAGTAGGAAAATGCCATAGGACCCTGTCGCACCATTCTGGGTTTCTCAGTTATACCACTCAGTGACAAAGCCACAGTTACCTGGCCCTGTCTCAAATGTCTCATGTAGCCAGCCACACAACAAAACCTCAGATATCTGGCTCTGACGGATGGTGTTAGAATGAGGGAGGAGTTCAGTTCAATAGCCAATTTAATGCATCTTAATGTTCTAACATGCTTTCTCTTCATATCTAGGACAATAAATGCTGCAGTAAAGTTTTATTTAAGGCAGGTCTGTTTTTTCAAAACGAGTCTTGCATATGGAACAAAACATTCATTGTCGCTTTACTGTTTAAACCTTTATTATTGCTTTTTTTCTGGGTACAATGGGCTTTTATGCACCAAACAGCTGTGTTCATCATGTTTATTTAGAAGGCGTCCATTGTAGTGGAAGAAGTCTGGAGGACAAAAATCTTGGTGAAGTTCAAGACTACCCTGTGGGTGCTGTTTTTTGGGGTTTTTTTTTTTTTTTTTAATTTATTTCTGTCCTGTTCTCTGGTCAGCATGCAAGTCACATACACAGGCACTGCCACACAGACTTGCAAACCCAGCATAAAAGCAGCTTCTGAGAAATGCTGTTTCTCATCCTAAGCAATCTCGTCCAGAAATTTTCAATTGCAAGGCAACATACAAGACACCTAACTATTTTATATCCTGTGATCCTACCGTTTCTCAATCTGTTGCTATTTTGGCCGCTCATTAGGTCACTTTCCAAATATTGTGTACAGCTATGTGTCAATCATTGTCACAGCCCAGCTTCAGGCTGAGCCAATCCAGGACAAAACTGGGAGAAAAAAAATGCCAGCCAAAGCAAGCGCTGTGCAGAAAACAGTCAACGATTTAACTGTGGAAGGCTACGTGTTCTTCCAAAGATAGCATAAGCCCACTTGATGCACAAGTAGAACACAGCACTGTTGCTCCCCAAAATAGTTCTACACACTCAAAATACTTAGTTTATGCTGACTGGCACCTGCAAATAAACAGATGTTAGAATTTCAAGAACTAAGAGCATGACACTGTAGGAAACTCTTGGGTGGCTCCTGCCCAAAAGCAGCCTAGCTTAGTTTCTGGAACGAGCAGTGCATCTAGCATATGGACAGAACTTTTTCTGTTGAGCAAGATCATCTCTAACACTTTCTAAACCCACCAGTGGAAACGTCTGTATAAGCAGGCAGTATTAGCTGGGGGATCTGAAAGTGTTCCCACTTCCTTCAGTGCATGCTTGGTGCGTGCTGCCGTGCCCTGGGAAGTGGACGTGCCCTTTCTCTCCTCCCCAAGTGCAAGCTGCATAAATACACAGCTCAGGTCAAGCCTGGAAGCAAAGACAAGCCCTGTGTAAGATCTCTTCCCTCAGAGGATAAGGAGTTGTGCCACAGTGTGGGCCAGGCGGCAGCTCCCTGCAGAGGGGTGCCCAGCCAACGGATGGCACAGGTTTGGCCACTGCCTGCAGGGTGACCTGGACGAGGCCCGGAATCGGGGAGACAGTGCTCCAGAGGGAAGGAGTAAAGAGGTGTGAGGGGAAAGACAGAGAGAAACACGAGCCAAGAGGAAAGGGAGAGAGTGTGACAAAAGGATTAACTCCTACTTGTGAAGAGTGTAAGTAGAAACAGGACAATGAACTCAGGAGAAACTTCAGGAAAACTTCTGGAGGCTGTTTCAGGGGTTCTGTGCACGCATCCTTCATCTACTTGGTGTGGGTGGTTCTTTGTTTTGGGACTGTTCTTTCTTCCTTCTTTCTCCGTGGAAGAAAGAGCTGCAGTGAGCACAGCATACCCTGAGTGCAACAGCCCCAGGGCTGGGCAGCGTCCCACTTTGGGCAGCGGCCATATGGCTGAACCTCACTCTCTTGGCTACCTGGGGAGCACAGTGCAGCAAAACCCAGCTGGTAACGGGGCTGTGATATGCTCCCCGTTCCAGTAAAATGGATGTGCTGTAAAGGCTGCGTGTTCCTACATCAAGTACTGTGTGTTACGCTTACTAAGGGTGCATCAGGCTGACTGGATTGCGTGTTCCATGCTCTCAAAAACTGTTTTGAGATTGGATGTCTTTGCAAGATTCTTAAGCAAGAAGTGCTTTCTAATTAAGGAAAAAAGAATGCGTATACCGCTTGAGCACCTCGTATTTTGAGAATCTGAGTTGTTTTCGATGAGCAACCCTTCCACTGATGGATTAGGAATAGGTATTGTGACTGAGAACACTTCCGAATCCCGTGCTGGGGGAGGACTCAAACACGTCCCTCTCCGGGCAGTGCTCTGGAGGTTGGGCGCAGCGCTCCGATCCCTCACCCGACGCAGCCGCCACAGAACGCCCGAGGCGAGAGCCGTCCCCAGGGCACAGCACTGCTGTTCGGAGGGTTTCAGCAGCGCACCGGCGGGGACCCCCCACTGCAGAAGCGCCTGACCCCAACAACTTCCTGTGGCAAGGCGCTGCGCAGCGGATTGTCTCTGCCTGCCCCTGAGTTATTTAATTTCCTTCCCTTGGGTCCCTACAGCCTCTTCTCGCCCGACAAAACGCACGCACAACTTTTCTGCTTTTGTCGCGACCCTCCTTACGTTTTCTCAGCCTAGAAGTATAGATAGAAAAGTGGTTTAGCGAACGCAGCTAGAGTGAAGCCGTGATTTGTATATCGCTTTTAAATAGAGAGGGGCACTTCTCGCTGTTAGTACACAGCATTTTCCCAGCGTCCGCCCCCTCCGCACTTCTGGCAGCGGGGCGGTCGGATCCCGGTAACCATTTACCACACTGTCAACACGGGACAGCGGCGTGGGGCAGCGTCCCCGCGGTCCCCCGTGGGGCGGAAGGCGACCGAGAGGGCTCGGCATCATGGCGGTTGGGGCACTCACCTCGCTGCGCTGGAGCTGGAAGAAGCTGTTGAGATAGCTGGAGCTGAGCGAGGAGCCCAGCTCCGGGGCGCTCTTGGTGTAGCCGAGGTCGGGGTGCTGCGAGGAGGAGGGCTCGGGGCGGAAGGCATCGAAAGCGCTGGCCTGGTGCGTGTCTTGCAGCGACAGATAGACCCAGTTGAGGAGCTGGGCGGGCTGGTACACGGACGCGGCGCTGGTGTCGATGGCTGACAACAAGCTCATCTTTTCCCCCGAGCGGCGGCCGCCTCCGAGCTGCCGCTCCCGCTCCGGCCGCGTCCCCGTCCCCGTCCCCGCGCGGGCCGCCTCCTCCCGCCGCCCAGAGGACGGGCCGGGGGCTCGCCGCTGCCCCGCTCGCTGCCCTTACGGCCGGCGGAGCCCGCCCAGCCCCAGCGCTCCGCGCCGCACAGGCATCGCCGCCCGCGGGCCGCGCAGGAAACTTTCCGCGCTCTGCTCCGGACCCCGCTATCTGTCTTTATTCCCACTCCCGCAGGCACGGCTGGGGAGGAGCCGCCGGCGCTCCCGTACTCCTCCCGCCCGCCGCGGGGTGCGCGGCCGGGCGGGGCCGCGATCCGTCCGCCTCCGCGCCCGCCCCGGCACGGTGTCCCGGCACGGGGCGCGCCGGCGGGCGGGCTCGCTCGGCTCGGGGCTTCCTTTTCCTCTTTCCTGCGGGAGCTGCTCGCTCGGGGCGGTGGTGAAGCGGGCGAGCCTTCCTCGGTGCCGCGGCGTCCACGCCCCCGCTCCTTGCTGCGATCCGAGGCGCGAGGTGCCCGCTCGTTCACCCTCTGCCGGAGGCGCAGCTTACAGAAGCTCTCTCTGGCTGCGAGCGGTGCCAGGCCCTGCTCAGGGCCAGGCTTTCCCAAATAAGGCGGCGAGCGTGCCGTTGTTCCGCTGGAACCCCGCGAGGCTGCCTGGCCCCGGGCCGCACCGAGGTAACGGCGCGGCCTTTTAAGGAGTCGGGAGCGCAATTGGGGCGATGGGACGGTCGTGTTCTTAGGAAGGAGCCCGAGCAGTGAGCTGGTGGTTCCCAACGGAAGGTCCAAAATAACAAACAAGCGAACAATAAATAAATAAACGCGGCGCCTTCGTTACTTGGATGAAACAAAAATCTGACGTTTGGAACTTCGAAGTTGGCATCCAGGTTTGCCATAATGAGTCGCACGTCTCCGTTACGTCAGAGGAAAAACCTCTGTATTGAATGCAATGGGAAATGCAGGTTGGCACGGGCAGAGCAGGTAACTCGTCAGCTGCAAACCCGACAGGTGGATGGATGCACCTTTCTGCTGAAAGCAGGCAGACGGCTGCACAGCTATCCACGCGCCAGAGCGCGAGCAAAGTGGAGATTGTAACCTCCCAGAGCTCCAAAGCCCAGTCATGTTTGAAACAACCCGAAGCAGCTTGAACTCCTTTAATAGCGCTAATATGTGTGTTTATTTTAGAGGAGAACGTTCTCGCAGTATGGATCTAATCTACTCACTATGAACTCTTGGTTCACAACACCTTTGGGCACTTCTGAATGTGTTCATACCAGCACAAGAAGGAACGGGCTGTGCCAGGCAGTTTCCCCAGCTGTCTGTGGCACACACTGTGGGGACAGAAGGCCTGAACCAAACTGTCTTCAAACTCAAACAATTAATGAAGGTAGCATTCAAACAAAAAAAAAGCTTGAACTAGGTTTAAGGACTTATTAAGTTACGGATGAGGATTTTACAGCATTTGCTCTTAAGTGGAAAAAGAATGAGAAATACAGCTCCCATCTTCAGAGCCCATGTTTCTGGTAGGATGTAATGGTCACATCCAGGCTGGAGCTGCGAGTTTGCAGTTGTAGACTTCTGTGATCATACTAATTCCTTCCTTTAAGACACTTTGTGTCTTTATCATTTCCTTTTTTACCTGATAAATTATCAAAACACACTTTCATTTGGTGGCTCCGCTGTTCGCTCCTGTGACGCTGTGAAGCTCAGGTTTGCTCTGAGCAAGCGGGAAACAATGTAACGGGATTCCTGGAGTGGTGTGGAATGGTGGGGATGCTGCAAAGTCCCAGGAGTGCTTCGGGTATGTTTGCAGTTCAGCCCCGACAGTAGGCCCGGTGGATCCTAGTACCCGGAGGGTTGAGTGAATTGAGCACTTTGTTCAGCCAAGCATCAAGAAACGGAAAGACTGCCTCTGCTCTGAGTGGTTCAGCCAAGGAATGCTCGTGCTGAGGTATGTGGCTCTTCATCCTGGTCTGTTGCTGCACCTTCTTCTGGAAAATATTTTCTATGGAAGCCCTCCTCTCTTTCTGAGTTGAATATTGCTCTTAGCTTAGCAAAATGCTGCTGCCACATTCGCAGGTGTCCAGTGATCATCAAGGTGATTACTTTTCCTTGCGAGTCTTCTCCTTCTTCACCACTGGAAGTGATAGACTGAGGGGGAGGGGATGAGTGCAATGGTGACAGTAGTGAACGTGTCACAGCTGCAGAAAAGAGTGCTGTGAAGTTCAGTTTCGCCAGTTGTTCTCTGAAAGGTGTGTGGGGGAACTATCTCATGAGAGCCCAATGGCTGCAAGAGGCTTTCAGCACATGTGCACAGTTCCTAATGATCATGTTGAGCTAGAATGGAAGCAACATCAGCCGTGTGGATTGTGCATCAGCTGCGCCGTGCTGGAGCGGGGGTTTGTTTATCCGCCTGGTCTTACTTGTGTGTAGTGCTAGTGAGATCAGAAAACAACCAGTGCTATAACGTGAAAATTTAAATGGTTTGCATGGCTTAGGTGACTTGGCAATAGTCTTGAAAGAGGTCAAAGTCAAATGTACGGAGAGAATCCATCCCCTTCACCCCAGTCCTGTTCCCCAGGCAGTAGGTCACCGTGCTGTTTATTAGTGTCATGTAGCTGTTACCCGCAGTGAGCTGGGCCTCTTGCAGCTGCTCTCTGCCTGAGGAATTTTTGCAAGAGTGAGGAACAGAATTGTCAACTCCTGGCCAGGAATCATGCCACTAATCCAAGTAGTTGTGTTTCTGCTTTCAGTGTTCATGCCTTTAGAAGCTGTCGGCCATTAAGCTGCACTGTTTAATGATAGTCTGCATTTTAATATTGGATACACCCTACTAGAAAGCGTCCTAGATTCTCACCCTTTTTAAAAAGATCTTGGCCTGATTTGCTGTCATCTTAGTTCAGCTCCATGTTAGATGGGGTTCCAAGGGGAAGACGGAAGTAACGTCTAAATGTGGCAATAAGAGCAGAGAGCTTGAGCCTATCACTGAATCTTCTACTTTGTATAACTCGGGCATGCACAGTGGAATGGGTCACTCAACTGTAGCACGGCAGGAATATTCTAAGTGAAGTTTTTTCTTGTGCTACAGCAGAGATTCTTATCTTCTGAAAAAATTTAGCCATGCTATGGAAACAGTATGCAAACACTTTTCAGATTCTGAGAAGACGTTTCAGTTTTACAGTTGTAAAACTGTAACGTGGCATCTTCATGTGATGTTTCTCAGATCTGGATGTCCGATACTTGTGCTTTCTACGTAGGCAGGTCAGTTCTGCTGCCAGAAATGAAGCACAGCATAAAACAAGCATTGTCAAAGCGAGCCTAGGAAATGTAACCTAGTGTGAAATACAGAAGTCAGAGTGCCTGTTTTCTTCCTCTAAGCAGAAACAACGTAAAAGTGCTCTTCCGCCTAGAGCTTTGACATAGAAAGTTCTGGAAGTGAATAAATATGAATTTAAAGCTTATCATCTGTAGTCTTTTAGTAAATACGTACCACATGCAATACTGATTTGTAGTGGGTAGTGTGCCAAACACAGCTCCTCTAAGGCTGCCTAAAACCACAAAGTGGGTAATTGCTGTAACAGACCCTCACTGAGCACGTGGTTTTGCACCTGGCCAGCTTATGGTTTCAAGTCTTGGGGCCTCCCCACTTGCTCTAGGTTAGCATGTCTGTGCACTGCTGAATAATTGCATGAAAACTATAGTTGATGTGCATAGCTGTATGAGGAATAAGGCTTTCAGCGGTTTGGGGTTTTTTGAAGAAGGGGGTGTTTTTGTTTTGGTTTGGCTTTGCATTGTTCTACAAAGCTTTCTGCTGATTCTTCAGCTGCAGGACAGACTGCTGAAGCGTGTTCTGTTTACTTCGCACTAAAAGACAGGAGGCCTTGCCTCTGCTGCTGATCTATGAGTTCAGCATCCCCGAACAAAGCAGTCGCTGAAACACTGTATCCCCTTACTCAGCCCGTCCAGTTCCCTTTCTCTCTCTTGCCTCAGGAATCCAACAGAGCCAGGAAAGGCAGCGGGGTAGAGGGGAGGAAGGGGAGATACAGGCACAGCAGCAGTCCCTGTGCTCTGCCCGAGGTGTCTGCCTTGAGACCTCAGCAGGTGCTGGCATCCCCAGCCAGGGAGAAGCACATTCTGCCAGCACATATAAATGGATCTTAGTTTGCCCATTGTTGCAGAGCAAAGCTAAAGAAAAGAGGAGAGCAATGGCAGGAAGAAGAAAGCAGTAGAGATAAAGATAAATGAAGGGTGATGAACAGATGGCATGGTTCAGCACTGGTTAATAAGAGAAGAGTGAACAAGTGGGACCTGCGAACAGAGTGGCGTGATGGAATTGGAGATGCAATTGGATTTTCAGTAGCAGGCTGAATGCCTGTTGTGGAAGTAGTGAGTGCCTTAAATCAGCTCAGCTTTGGGAGTAGTGTTTTGTCCACGGCCTGTGAGCCTGGTGGCACCACGGCCATCTCACGGACTGTCACTGCCTGCTGCTTTAATGCACTCACACTTGTTTCTTCTCAGTGCCTTCTTTACATACTCAGCTCTATTGGGAACTTTGCTTTTTCTGTGTTATCCCAGATTTCCATGAAGTTGGGTAACAGTTTCAGTTTTTTCACTGGAGTATATACGTATTGTTCACTGCGACTTCTGGGGCCGTGGTGATTCTAGAGTGGGCATTTCTCGTGTTTGTCCCTACCCCTGTTCCAGGAAAGCTTATTTCCTGGTTACTTTGAGTTGACACAGTGTTCATGTCAGCATCAGAAAGTCTTCCAGGAGGTTTCAGGCACTTCTTGACGTAAAAGGAACGAACTGCAGATGCTTGAAGACGAGAGATTTTGTTTTCACGTCCTAGAATGTGGTTCTTTGTCTCAGGTAAGGTCTCTCTCTTTACGTCAGTCAGCATACCTCACACACCTGTGAAATTTCTGAGATGTTCTAGAAACTGTCTTGCCTACATCACCTGGCTCTCAGTTGTTTGATGCTGGCAATGCCTGCTTACATTTCTGAGCAGGCAGAAGCTGCCACCCAGCCCCATCTCATCAATGGCCCAAAGTATTCAGCTTTTTATGTCTGATGGCATACTGGGTCTTGGATCAGTTTTGGTGTAGGATTTCATGAGGACAGTTACGTTGCTGCAGGCATAAATACGACTAAGCTGCTCTGGTATAGAACTTCATATATGCACATTTATCAGTTACAGGTAAAAATAGTTGTTTCTTTTGTTTCCTCTGTACCGTCCTCGGTGAGAAAGTTGAAGCTATGGAAGAGATCACAGTAAGTAATTATAGGTAATTATGTTGTAAGGGAAAACACACCCCGCTTTACTGATGTAAAGTTGGATTATTTTGAATGGTACCATTCTTCTGGAAAGTTTTGGGATTTTTTTTCTTCTTGTTGTTGTTTCCTTGTGGTTTTTGTTTGTTTGTTTGTTTGTTTTTGCCTACTAATTTGAAACGTACTTTTTCTTCAATGCATGGATTTAGACACCTCTGCAAAGCCTTATAAAACACCTGCTGAGATGAGGCTGGTACCAAGCCACTCATAACTGACCTGACCTTTTCCCATCCACATTCACTCAGGTGAGTAACTTTCCCCACGTAAAGGGTTGAACAAGCCTGCTAGTGTCTCTGTCTTACACTCAGCTGTTAATTTGAAGGTGTTAACATGCACCACCTGGTCCTGCAAGGATGGGATTAAGTCAAGCATATCGTTACCACTAATAACTCGTTGAATGAAAAGTAAAAATGAAAGCTGAGGAAATCTGCTAGGGTGTAACCGCTCCAAAATTAACTTTCCAGCATTTCTGTCTTATGGAATGTCCTATTTGCCAGGAAATGTGAAGAGCCAATGAATAGATGACGTATTTTTTGACAAAACAGAGAGGAGTTCGTTTTCCTGCTGTTGCTGTTAACTGCACCATGTTCTCTGCCCCCTGTGTCAGGACAGGGCTGGCTGTGCAGCTGTAGAAGCCGTGTGTGCCTACGTTGTGGCCCCTGCCACAAAGCCACTGTCTCCGTGGAAAGAACACTCATCCTCATTCATGCCTTTGGAAATGCTTCTTAAATATGTGTCAAAATCAAATTGCTCAAGTAGGTAAGGATATTGGGAAATTGGGGGAATATCTTGGTTTAATTCTAATACTCGCTTTACAGAGTAACATTTTGTGTGTTTTTACACTGAGAAAATACAAATAATAGATAGAAAACCTCATTTTCAATGTTTTTATGATGTCTTCCCTCTATACTCATTGTTTTCTCTGTCTCGAGGGGGGACACCTTTCAGGAAGGTGGCTTTAACTCAGAAGCACCAATGACATATTAATAATGTTAAACTGCTGCAGGTTCCTGCCATGGCCAAATTCCAGCATTCCTAACGGCATGGTTATGAACTACATGACAAAAAGCCTTCCCCATCCTTCAGCAAAGATTTCAATAAAGAAAAGTTTTCAACGCTTATAGTTTGCTTTCAAGCAATTACCGTTGAGTTTTGAATGAGGGAGGGGCTGGTGAGTGAGAGCTCAATGGTCATTGTTAAATGTCCTGTGTTCATTCCTTCCCTTAAGAATTATGTTAGAAATGTTTTTTTATGTGTTTTAATGAGAAATAGGGAACTGTGAAGTACAGGTTATTTCCAAGTAAGAAATGCCTGTCCTGTTTCTGTATTCAGAAAGTAGGGGTGTGAGTTGTTGTCCCAGCCAGAGGGGATGCAGAGAAACTTAGTGTTCTGGCTGATTGCTGGAGTAATGTCCTACATGCTCTTCGTTTTGCTTCCAGAATGAACATGTGCATTCTGACTCTATTTATACGAAATCACAGCAAAGGGCGGACGACACACACCTCCACACTGAGGCCCAGCTCAGGAAGGGGTCATGCTTTTCAGCCAGATTCTTTCTAGGTCACCAGTGCCTTGAATGAAGATGTCGGTATCCTGCATCTGTTCTCCTGTCTTGCCAGATGTCTCGAGGTGAGATAAGAGGATTCATGCAGCCGAGGAAAAAATCTATCTGTACTGTGTTTTTCTGTGTGTCAGCTAAAAAAAATAAATAAATAAATCAGGCCTCCCTTGGCAAACTGAATGCTATGAAGAGGTTTCACTTGGCTTGGATTTACCTATACTTAGTAAAGAATATAACAAGATAATAGAAATAATATCCCTTGTTTAACTTCTTTTAAACCTTTCCCTTGCTGATTTGAAAATACGAGTGTGCTGCAAGTAGTGCCAAAATTATGATTCTCTTAAAAATCTTTTGAGAAGGACTGACAGTGACAGCTACTATCCCCGGTAAAATGTTGCGGTTTGGCTTTGATTTGTGGTTGACTGTGGCTGGAGTGGCAGCTGGAGGTGCAATTTGCAGAAGTGCTTCCAAAATTATGATTCATTTTCAGTTGCAGTTGGGCAGATTGAACTGGGTTCAGGCTTGGTTTGTTTGATTCTCTATGCTGAAATACCTGTATCTTGTACTGTGTCTGCATTTCAAAGATTCTGTTGTTCTCTCCGCTGTCATAGTCATGCGATTCTAATTCTTTCATAAAGAATGGCTCTCTAGAAGGCCAATAAATAAATAATTCATGGCATACCCCCTAAATATCTGCTTTCTGGATAGCTTGAAGGCTGTCTGTTAGCAGGAGGCTTGGGTTACATTGGGACATTTTTTAACTGACAGTCACACTTTTAAAATGAATAATTGTGTTTGATCATAATAGCAGCCAGTCTGCAAGGACTAATAAATTCCACTGAGTTACCAGAGATATAGCTCAGTCTCCTTGGAATCCATAATGCATCTTTAATCAGACTATTATGGCTCTGTGGTACCTGCATATTCCATTGAAAGTTTGCAAAACTTTCTATTATAATTCAGTAGAATCCTGAAGAGTCATATATCCTTCTTGGGTTTCTCGAGCCTATTTTCTTGGCTTGGGGTAACTCCCAGAGACTGGAGAAAAGACTTCATTTTTTGACCTGCTTGTTTAGTCATTTGCTATCTCTCATTAAACTTGCCCTTATCAGTAAACTCTTTGTTCCCTCTCTTGCTCTGTAACAACTTGAATGCTTGTGTTTTGAAAACCTTTTTGGGGGAGTAACACTACAACAAACACTCCAACTGGGTGGGTAACGTATAAGGTTATATCTGCTCTAGCAAGTACTGTGGCTATTTCAAAAGAAAGGACAGTGGGTCTGGTACCCACACTACTCATTTCAGGGATTTTTTCCTCACTACGAATCTGGTCTTGCTAACTGGACTGAATGCCCTGTAATGGAGCACATTTCAGCCCAGGCTGAAAAGATTATTGATTAGGGCACGTTGCGTGTGCTCTGACATGAATAAAAACAGGGCAAGGGAGAACAATCACAAGATTTACAACAGGAATGTTAAAAATTGTTTATGTTTAAAAAAAAAAGTTAAAATCCAGCTGTTCTCTAGGTGCACCTACCTGACAGCAGCGCATCAACTAAATTGTTCCTGTGGCTAGCTCTGTGGAGAAAGTGCAGTATGTCTGTATTTCTTCTGAGATGGTCCTGGGACTGACGGCAAATTCCTGGTGTTCCCCTCCCACCCATTCAGGATGCATTACAGCAGCATTCTCTTTTTATTTCTTTATTTATTTTAATGCTTTTCTCCCCGTGGAAGTTGAAGGAAGGACATCGACTCAGCGTTACTATTAATGAGAGTTTCAGAATCACTAGGTGTCCCTCCGGTGATTTTCCAGAACGTGGGATACTATATGAATCCTTGCCACACTGGCATTTCAGCAGTCGCTCGGCATTTCTCTGAACAGCTTGTCTTTGCTCATACTCCTAGGCTTCTGCCATTATATGGTTTATTTATCCCTTCTGCAAAAAGTCTCTGAAAGGATCAATGCTATGGCCCAACTTAGTCCCGATAATCATTTATTTGCTTGGAACGGAACCAGAACTATGCATTATTTGACACAGGGCACTCAACAGCCATCAAGTCAGGATTTTGGCAGTGATGTAAGTTTCAACTAACAGGTGCAGAAGAAAGTGATCCTATGTGTTGTGGTTTTGATGCCGGTATTCCACATCAGGACATCATGCAGGGGGTGAAGGAGTTAATGCTGTGCTGGGGAGCAGCAGAGGGTTGGAGCTCTGCACCCCATCGGGCGGCCACGTGGCCGCCGTGGTGCAGGTTTTTTTCCCCTCTCTCTCTTTCCCTTTTCTGTTTCCCTTGTGTCCCCGTCACGGATAGCACTGTGACACTGTGTTATTCAGGTTCTGAAAATAATGTTTTTCTTTAATGACTCTCAGCTGAGCGGTACTCCAGAATTACTATTTTATCAGTGTGGAATAAGGGTGAGTGCACCCACCGGAAAAGTGTTATAAAACCAGCTGGGTAGGTACGTAAGCTGAACAACTTGACCGTGGGTAACAGTGGCCCCATGGCAGGCAGAGCCAGCCAAAGCCGTGACCCACAATTCTGTACTCGAGCCACTAAACCACATAGCAACTATTTGATAAGTGCCCTTTCACAGTGGGGTTGTTAGAAATACATTCTCTCCCTCGAAACAAATGCTCTACATTTGGGATGCAGAGTTCTACCCTGCCTTTTCCACTGAAACAAGAGCAATTCCTATTGAAAATAAAAATGAAAATCCTAGATAGCTGGGCAATTCTGATTTTATTTCTTTATGGGTTTTTTTGTTGTTGTTCGTTTTGTTTTTTTCCATTGGTTATAGACACAAGAAGTACATTTCTCCTTTTTTCATCAAACTGCTTATCTCTGAGCTGGTTCCCACTCTTTTCTCTGAGCTGCTGAAGATGGTGGCGCTCCCTGGGCTGGATGGATGATGTCTTCTGAACCATTCCCTCTACCCTGTCTTGCAATAAATTTTAAGGGGTACAGTTTCCTCTGTTTATTGGCATTTAAGAGTGGCTGTGTTCTGAGTACCGGGCACTACTGGGAATGTGTAAAAGCCTTTATTCACATTTTCCTTTTCTTTTTACACTGTTCAGGAGGGGTTATCAAATTGCACCTCTTTTAAGAGTGAGAAAGAACAGCACTGCAAAGCAGTGTCTTTAAAGAGCCTGACTGCCTTTTGGCACCCGGTCACTGGAGACAGAATCTGTTTGAAACCTTAAGCCCCCTCCAGCTGTCTGTGGAATACTTGTGGAAAGCAACAATAGTGCTTTTCCTATTCTTCCTAGGTCCAGCTACGTCCATTACAGTCATGTAACCAAACAGCGTAATCTAGCACTGATATCCCTTCAAGCTAAACGGGGCACCATGGGAAGGGAAGGAAAACCAAACTGTTGGGCTGTGGCTCAGCTTTGCTTGGCCATGCATGTGCTTGTGGCTTCCCAGTGCTTGCCCAGGCCCTTCTGTTCCAGGGGCAAGACAGTGATTTATTTCTAGCTTTGTACTTTAAACAATTTTTCATTTAAAGTTCTGCTCTTATTGTCCAACTTCTCCCCTTGCAACAGTGAAGGTACAGGGAGCGTTTGAGGGGAATATTTTTATTTCTGTGGGATATTATTTAAAACTTGAAAAAAGAAAACCACCCTAGTTTGCGGTGAGTGCTTTGTTTGCAAACCATGTTCCTACATTTTATGTGGAGTACCTCCAGCTCCCTCTTCTGCAGTGGCTGCCTGTGACATGTTCCCAGAACTAATAAGCCCCTCTTTTTTTTTTTTTTTTTCCCCTACAAGAGGAAGGCTCTGGGCCTGCTGTAATTGCTCCCAACATCCTGACTCTACCTGGAGTGCTTCCATCTCCTGGAACAAGCCCAGTGTCTGCTCTGCAAACCACAGTGTGCATAGCTTTGGTTGTTAAAAATATTAAAGATTTACTTTCTTAAATGTACCCGTTATGAGAGTTCAAGCGTTGACAGTTCCTCCTGTCGTATGAAGCAGATTTATTTGGTTTTGACTTCACGCTCGATGCCCATTAACATTTTAATTTAAAGCTTTTATTTTACAAGGTTGATAAATCTTTAATAACCTTAATCCTTGTGTCTTTTTTGCATAATAACATTTTAGGTATTCATAGCGCATTTCAGTACAAGACACCACAGAGTGTACTTCTCTTAATATCTCTACTTCTTTTTGGTGTTGCTTTGTGTATTTGTTTACCCTGGCAGATTTGTTATAAATATTTTCAGGTTTGTATTTGCAAGTTATTTCAACTATTTTTTCTTGTCTTATTTATTTATTTATTTATTTATTTTTAGAACAATGGCAACTTTGAAATCCCAAGTGAAAAATGCTATGTGGCTGAGAGGCTCATAGTAACTTTACAGCAGAGCAGAACTCCCAGCTCTTTCTACAAGGGGAAGGGGGAGAAATGTGGACGAGTAGGTTACAGCAGGTATGAGAGCTGCTGCCAACAGGACTCCTAGCAGTGCTGAAGCAGGATTTCTGTGGTCTTGTGGCACTGGGGGCAGCTGCTGGGTTCCATGAATGGAAATGGCTCTGGGCTCTTTGTCTCTCAATTTCTTACTCAGAAAAATAGCAGGTACTTCTGAGAACATAGTGTCTGGTTTCCACTGCTTGCAGGCTGGATGTGAACTAGTGACCTGGTCCACAAGTTCAGAGGTGTTAGATCCATTAAACTTATTTTTCCTTTCAAAATGGCACAGACCAAAAGCAAATAAAAAAACATGAAGTTGAGTAAGTCATTGCTTATATACTGTTCCACTAGAGAATCGGATTTGTTTACTTTTCATATTTTCTCCTTTGCATTTAGCTGCTGCTGTGTTGCCATCGGCATCTTGATCAGTGCAGGGACATCCTGGCCTGCCCAGCACACCCAGCAGGACCGTGGCGGCTCAGACGTGGTGTGAAGCTCTCTGCCAGGCTGGCCTTGCAGGATGCATGGTATTTTTCTGTCAGCTGGATGTAAATTATTGTTTGCATGGAGCCTTTGCTCCAAGCCTTGGGAGGGGGAGAACAGAACTGAAATGCACTTTTCATCAACTCTGCATATTCATATGCATCTGTGTACTCTGAAAAACCCAGTGGTTTACGCTGCCAACAAAAACAGCTGTATATAATGAACAGCCAATCCTTCCTATATACTACTCCAATATACTGCTCCCATATGACCTCCAGAATAAAAAATATTAGTGGAAAGGACTTGGTGAATAATTTTCAGAAGTTAACACATCTGAAAAAAAGTATGACAATTTAACAAAGAAAAACTGAAATTAATTATTGGGTTTTATTTGAGAAAATCTCTCCTTTGGAAATTTTCATTTCGCTACTGTTTTGCAATCTTACATAAGAACATCAATAGTATAACTCATAAATGGAGACTTGATTATTCTGGTATTCATTTTTTATCATCTGTGGAAGAGTGGATTTCAGTTTTATGTTATTTCTGCCGTAGAAGGAATTTATATGTATGACTCTGGCTACATGTGTTTGCTCACAGCTAGCTATTTTCCTTATTTACGTTCATGAGAGAATTCTTCACTTTTTGACAGGCACTCAGATTCTGTTGTTGCCTGCTTTGTTAACTTATTAATGTACTGAAATAGTAGAAGGAGGGAGCAGATTTTCCTTAACGAAACCAGACTGATTTCAGCAGTTGGCACTTTCTGTCTGTGCTGCACAGTGCTGCTGTTAGTTACTTCTCACTAGTTTCCCACTAAAACTTTTGTGATTATCATAAATGAATAAACTATTATAGACTGCAGGTACTTACTATGGCCAGGTACTGCACCCAGTACATCACACTGAAGCTATGTTCTCTGACACAAACTTTCTCCAAGTACACGTGTTATTGCGTCTGTCTGACCTTTTTACAACACCAATGAAGACAGCATTAGAAAGAAGATTCAGAGATTTAGGGAAGAAAAAAAAGGAAGGAATGGTAAAAGGTGGCCTGGATTATTTAAAAAACAGGTTATTTAAAGCAAGCAAACACACAAATACAGCTTGCCACAATGTTGCTTCGAGGAGCGATTTACAAGTACAAAATTCAAAGCAATTGTTAAAACTAAACGTTCATTTTCAGAACAGATTTTTTTAAATTGTTAGTTCTTTTCTCCAGAAAATTGCAGACTAGTTTTGTCTGAAGCAGCGTATTTAGAAATACCTAGGTTTGCTGCCTTCTGCTTCAGTCTGTACCTGACTTAAGGATGAGGTGGGAATCACTCAGACTTCACCCACAAGGAGTTACTGTAATTAGTCATTGCCAGTTTCTTTGTCCTTGGGCTTGAGAAATGAATATTGGGATGGTGCCTCCCACTCATTTGCTTTGGCCAGTGGTTACTTAAGGTCCGGTGACTGTTTCTTACTCTGTGTGTACAGTAAGTTAATATCCTGAAAGGGTCTTGATGATCTGTCAGCAGTTCATGAAGCTATTCCTTCTGAGCTTTCACTCAACATAAAACGTGATCTAAGTGTAATGATCTGTGGTGAGTTTTTTGTTAAATTTTGTTTTCAGTAATTTAGGATTAGGTCAGATTCTGTGAAAGATGATGTACAAATTAGACCAAAAAATTAGTTTCTAATTTTTGACAGGAAAAGGCTATTTTACTACTGACAATTTTGTTTCGTATTATTTTCACTTGACTGTATTGTCCAATATCTGACTCATCACATTGAATTTTGAGATTTAGCTCAAGTTAGCTTCACTGAGAGAATTTTTTCAAAGTTCCCTGTATTTGCTCTTAATCTGGGGATCTCTAGGGTTACATTAGGGAGTTGATGATTCAGATAGCTTGGTACCTGACCTATTATTATTATTACCATTATTATTTGTGTATGTTGCTCTATTGTTTTGAAAATAGTCATTGGCTAAATCTCCAAGTAACATCCCTCAGTGCTAAAATAGCCTGAAATTTTAGCTACAGATTTCAAGTGTTGCTAAATTACACAGATGCTGAGATGAAGGGGGATTTGTTTTGTTTGGCCTTGATTGTATGGGTCAATGAAGATTATGTATTGGTAGAGTAATAAGCCATAAATATTCATTCTTTGATCAAGTCACAATGCAGCTTATGTAGGCAACAACTCAGCAGTACTTTTTCCCATTAGCAAACCACTGACCTTAGTCTCACTCCTATGGTACCACACTTCTCTAGTGCAGTAATGTGATTCTGACACTGTTTGGTACACAGCATCTTTGCAGCCCTGTGACTGTACCAAATGAATGCATGAGCATTTGTGACTTGGAATTCTTGGCCTTTCAGTCTTCTAAAAGTATCAATAACTTTAGCTATGGTAGCAAATAGACGATGAACATCTGCACTCAAATAGTTGGACCAAAAAATACTGTGTCTCTTTCTAGATATCTCTAAAGCACACTGTTAAATAGCTGCTAATGTAGTGTAATCCCCTTGTAATTACCTGTAATGCTTGGTGAAGAAATGCAAGTTTTGCAAAGTCTGTAAGCCAAGTCAAAACCAGGATGAGTACAGTTTTGATGTAGAGATCTGAATTCTGGAGTCGATGCCATGCACTGATATGTGATTTTTCCCATACTGCTGTATCAAATGTATATATCTGATTGCTGCCCTGCAGAATGTTTAAAGAATTGTATGTCACTAAATCTTGTCATTTGGAATGAGTTTCATGTCCACAGCAGCTGTAATTTTGTTCAATTTTTCAGCAATAGCCAGGACTTAGGAACATTATGTCCTTTAGACTTGGATAACGAATCTGTAGGGAGAGGGCATTCTTACCTATCCCAGAAGAATGTTATATCTAGGTTTATTACTGTCTGCAAAGAAATGTGAGATCTTGCAGGAGCACTCTCAAGAGATCTGAATTTTCAGGACACATTTTGGCTATTTTTCCACTTTTGATTCAGTGCCCAAACTTTCTCCCTCTTTTTGAGAGTCTGTTTTCAGTGCTGCACCTGTCAATTTCTTTGTTTTCCCTCAAAATGACATGATAAACTAAGAAATTCTAAACGTTTCAGTTGCTGAAGTATCTTCTTGGATGTGAAGCTTTGCAATGCCTATTACTGCTTGGATTAAGAAGGAAGGCATTGTTGATTAGAGAGCTCCCATAAAGAAAAATGAAGCATTTCATAAAGAAAAATGCATACTGGGAAAGAAATCAACAGTGATTCATTGATTTCTCGCTATGCTTCTGTCTGTTTTCAGCTTCTAAATGAATCGATATACAGTAAAGTCCTGATCATGAAGAATAGCTACTTGCATGCAGCAGCACATCTGTGGTTAGGACAAAGGATGGAAGTTGAATTGAGCTGTGTTCCTGTTAGTCATGAAGCCATGGACTCGCTCGCTGGTCTTAGGAAAGCCACTTTGCTGCTTTGGTTCCTCAATTACTTTGTCCACCTTTTCTAGGTAAGACTGTCTGACCATGTTATCAGGGACTGTCTTTTGTCTTGTGACATTTTGTCCTGTGAGGCCCAACTGAGTAGTCCTCTGGATCCTTTCTATCTGTGTAAATCCCTCTTATTGTGTCCATTGCTGTAGTCCTGTACGGGAGTTTCTAAGATAGGAATTGAACATCACATGTTTTGGTGTTGATGGGATGTCTGTGGTCGCCATTCTCCTTCTTACCTTAAGCTGCAGCTGCTTGAGTCTCTTGCATTCTGCTTTTGTTGAATAGTAAGTTTATCAAGTGTCTTTATTGTCTAAATTTTCCTCCTACACTGAGACTAAATACAGCCTCAAACTAATCGTTTTAGATGTTTGGGTAGCTTAACCATAAACCCTTCCACTGAGAACATCCCATTTTGAAATCATTTTCATGCATGTAAAAGTCATACGTGAAAAGCTGTTGTGCATCACTAGGTGCGTTAATAGCAGTCCAATTGGATAGGATTGGGGTGAAATGGGGCAGCTCTGTGGAGCAACTTCAGGTTAGAATCGTGGGTGAGCGATGCCATGTAGCTTTTGTAGTACCTGCTGTAAATAAACAGCAAGCACAGAAGGATTTGAAGGTGGTAGTAGACATCAGTTTTCCCGTAATTGGAATCCTGGAAATGTTTACAACAGTGCTGCAAACACTTATATTGAAGAATAGCCAACTTAGCTGGAGAGTCTTCTCATCTGCAGTACACGCAGCAGATATATCCCAGCTGGATCGTGGTTAGGAAAAAAATGTGACATGAAAATTGGGTAGTATGTTCACTTCCACTGTGTTGGTTGCCATATAGAGGAGCAGGAGGGAAAAAGAAATTGCTTGCTGGAATTATCAGGCAGATTAATTTCTTGTCTTGACAAATTCTGCTGAAGTACTTTCACAGTGTTTGAAATGCTACGCTCTGTGGTGAATAAGCGGAAGGCCCTTGCAAAGAAGTAAACAAACAGAAAGCCCATAGCTGATCAGTTCTTGGTCACATTTCAAACAATCAAAAACACAGAGTATAGGATCGCACCTGACCTGGGCAGTGCCTGTGTTTGCCCTGGCTGTTCTCTGAAACAAACAGCAGAATCCAGATCAGCAGCGATCAACTGGAAAATTACATCTATTGAAGAAATAAAGAATCCTGTGTATTGTGTGTGGAGAGGAGCGTTTGCCTTTTGGTAGACAAATGAATTGAGGGATTGCTTTCACCTGTATACCATTCTATTGCCATTCATTTTGCTATTAAATTGCTTGGAGAAGAACTTTTAGGTGTGTAGATAGATGTTTTCTGTTTTACCTACATGTTTTCAGGCTCAGATACCTATTTATTTACCAAGGTTGACAGTAGTATGTAGCTTTGTGCAGGCATAGAAGACCTGGTGATCAAAACCTAGATGTTGTGGTTTCCTGTGAGCATTTTCCTGTGTGTTTTTCTGATATGTGAACTTTTCGATGTACTCAGTGCTTTCCTTGGGAAGGAATAGAAAGAAAATATCCCTGTTATGGCTGTCAGTTTTCTATGGAAAGACTTAACTAATTAGTTGCCCACTCAGCCATGTAATGTGATGCAGCTCCCTTAAGCTTGCATTTCAGTGTTGTGCTCAAGTGTTTCATTCTGTGCACTCACATTTGTTCCCTTCCACTGCTGAGAAGGAGCAACCTTATTAAAAGTATACTTGATGGTACTGGATACCTCAGTGGGTTTTTTTGTTTGTTCATTTGTTTTGGTTTAGTTTTTTGTTTCAGTTTTGTAGAAGCGTGAGTCAAGACCTTCACCTCAAGTGCTGAGAGGCAGGTCTGCCTCTTCACAGAATTTAAAGCTGGCAGAGACTATGAAAATGTTTATGCCAACCAAAACTAGTACACAAGGCACAGAATTTCATGACCTTTCTAATGTCTTTGGCTAAGAAATTCTTCTTGATCTCAGTAAAACTCCAGCAGAGGGAGGGTATCAACCTTTTCCTTTGTAGTTGGTTCCAGCAGTTAGTCACCCTTTTCATTCAAAGTGGCCTCCACTACTATTTGCCCATTTGTTTAGTTATCATTTCTTTTGTTTTTCCACAAGTAAAAAGGGTGAGTTGTTTGTGCTTTGTTTTATTTAGCTTTGCTGGGATTTTGTTTGTTTGTTTGATTGCTTTTAATTACGCAGTTGTTGCTTTTTCTATGGAAAGAATAATAGAATTGATTTATATTTATGTAATTTTTGAACTGCTTTTCTCCCTCCAGAAATTCCATTTTGTCAGCTGAAAAAGCAGAATGATATTTTCAAACAATTAACAAGCTATAAAGTGCTGGCTTGTGTTGCACTGTTGAAATTGAGGCTCTTTTCACTGTCCTCCCTCAATTCTGGTGAAAGAGTTGTTTTAGTCAGACTAGCAAGCTAGATGCTCTAAATCTGCCTTTGGGAAGAAGTTCTCAAGTTGCACTTAAACGTTTTCAACCATTTTTATTCTTACTGATATAATCTTTGATTCTGCTCAGTATTTTATATACAGGAAGAAAAAAAGTAAAGCAAAGCCTGCCTGGAAACATTCCAACAGAGAACTGCTACAAGATGTCTGTCCTGAGGCTCTAGGGTACGAGTTACTGCTGCACATCCTAGAAGCCTTAATGGCAAGATGATTTTTATGGAAGGCTGTAGTGGGACACTCATCCAGATTTCCTCAAACTGTCTGGCTGAACCAGGATTTTGGCTAGCTCTTCTAACTATTGGCTCTTAACAAATTACTTGAGGTAATTTGTTGATTTGGTTATTTAACTAGTTGGGGCAGGAATACTGGAAAATGTAACGCAGGGGAAAAAATGACAGCGCAGCTGTGCAAACAACACTAAGATGTTCCTCATGCCCAGTCCTCATTGATCAGTATCCCTTCCTCTACACAGTTAGGGAATGCAGTAAGTTGTATATATGTAACGTGCAGAAATATAGTTCTGACGTGACTTAGTATGAGAATAATTTATTAATGATAATTGAAGAGCACACTGAGACTTGCTCAGTTACAGCCTTCAGGGCATCAGCAGTAGGGTCCAAGAGGATTCTAAACTATGATCAGCACGACACATGCCAGTAGGTGTATCTTAAACAGAAGAACGGCCATAGAGCTATTTTTAGTGAGGCTATCGGATGTCTTAGGATGGAAAATTGCAGAGCTCTATTTAAAAAGATCCTACGAAGCCAGAGAGGATGATCTCAAAATATAAGCAGTATTAAGACTGTAATAGGCATGAATACGTTGTCAGAAGGATGAAGGGCAATTTTTGCTAGTCATGCAGGAGAGGGAAAGGGGAAGATGCTTTCCCCAGACTGTGGTAATTCATACATTCTTCAGTTTTGTTTCAGGGTTTTTGTTTTTTTTTTCTTTCTTTCTTTTCCTTATTGTTCGTAGGTCTCAGTCCTAATAACTTCCTGTTTCAAGCCTTTTCTGTACGTACTGAGTTGGTCCATTGCTGTTGCATAGAGTTCAGTGCCAGCTACTGTATATTTTTAGAATAACTGATACAGTTAATGACAATCAAGAGGTCCCTCTCACAGGATTACCTTCACTAATTGTGCAAATAAGTGGATACCATTTTGTTCATATTGGCTTGCATTCATATATCAATCAGTGAAACAGGTTACTGCTACTATGTGGCTAAGGCCACCCCCCAAAAAAACCCAAAAAACAATAAACTGAAAAACTCCAGTAGGAGGTACGTGAGATAACTGCAACATTTATTTGAAAAATAGCAATCATATACAAATGCATAGACACATGTGTTGTGTAATGACACTGCATTACGTGCTGCTGAAGAAGCGTATGCTGAAGATTGTAACGGGAGAACTGTGCTTCAGTGCATGCCATGTGGCTCCACGTTCATAATTTTAGTAGTATCTAATCTCTCTGTGGCAGTAATGTCCCAGCTCGGTTTCCACAGATAGGTGTAACTTCTTGTTAACGTGTGGCTTGACTACATGTGAGCAGGAAGAAAAAATGAAAGACGTTTATTTGAAATTCTTTCCCAAACTTATATAAAAGCACGTGTGAGGATGCTTGCTTGGAATTAAGAAGAATGACAGGTTATTTGAGGACAGAAATTAAGTATTCCCTTGATTCACCAGTTCTGTGTAATTGACTGTATTTTCCTAGAATATGCCAGTGTTGCTTTTCTGAGGTTTTTCTTCCAGTCTTGGATATGGAAAAAAATAGTGTGTTTTTACTTATTTGAAGATATCGTCTTAAGAACTGAGAGACTGCATAACTGTAGTTCTGCATGGAAGTTTTAACAGCTCAGCTGTTGTGTACTCCTGCAACAATGGAACAAAATTGTTGTTTGTTCCAACAAATATTTGGACCAAACAAGCTTTAGGTGGTAACAGAGTGGCAACAGAATGTTGCGTGGAACTGTCATGTGGCACATCTGAAAGTTGCTTTACCTAGGGAAGTCAGACTGCAGTGAGTAAGGTTGCTAGCAGGTTAGGCTGTGGGGCATCTAGCTCGTGGTGTGTGTGTTTATATATATATATATATTTATTTTATTTTATTTTATTTTACTAGACAGAGTATAAAAAGGGGTTTCACGAGAGTAACTTATTTTTCTAGCCGAGTTCTCTCTGAAAATTGTACATTTTGAAAGATGGTAATGTGATCTCTGTTTCCTGTCCAAAGTCTTTTACCATGCTTCCTTGCTGAAATCTCTGGCTCTTTCCTGTTTCTCAGTGTGCTGTGCACAACGACTGTAAGTTTGCTGTTCCCTACCCTGAAGACTTTCTTGATTAAATGTTAGCACTTTTTTGTTGCCTCATTTTCTTCCCTCTCCTTTGGCAGCTTTCCTCCACTCTTGGCAGTTCCAGTTCTTTGTCCAGGCTATGCAGTAAGAGATATTCTCATTCTGGGTACATTTCTCAGAAAGGACAGCTTTTGTTGCCTCTCACAGAAGCCTCATAGAAATGTGCACAATGTTTCCTTTTCAACCAGCAGCCTATGTAAATCTGTAGGATCCCAAGGAGTCTTCCTGCTATTGAACTGTAGCAGAGGTGAAAGATATCTCTTTCAGCTCAGTTTTCCATTACACACCATATTCAGCAAATAATTACTGATTTATTGCAATTACACTGAGGACTGACGAGATGTGGTTGGTTTGTTTGGTTGTTGTTGTGGTGTTTGTTTGTTTTTTTTTCCAGAAGTGCTGTGCTGCACTTCAGTCTTTAACTGCAGACATTAGATGACCTGATGCATGGAATTATGACAAATATAAAGTGCCTTTTGTACCTAACTAGAGATCAGTACCGGCATCAATTTAAATGATAATTTATTAAGGATAGGATTAGCAAGAGCTCATTTCACTTTAGGAGTGAAGCTAGAATACTGCTCAAAATCTCACCCAGATCTCCTGTGACTTTTCTCTGGTTTGCCCTTGTGTTGTGCTCTGTTGGCCCTTCCATAATGTTTAAGATTAAACACCTGGAATTAGGTTCTGAATTTGAGGTGATTAAAAAAAAAATAATAATAAAAAATGTTACAAGTGCTTGCAGCTGCCCTGCAGCTTTTAAGCTGCCTTAAAAGCAGAAAAGCATCACGTCTATAATAGCAGCTGCTGTTTTGTCTTGTTCTAAGCATGCTTTCTCTACTGGTATATTCCTCTCCCTGTGCGTATCCAGTTTCCAAGAGAGCTGCTAAAGGGTTATCTCAAGGGGAGATCTGTCCTGCTTCCCTGGGCCTCTCCTGACTAGAAATCCAAGTGGATTTTGAATACAAACTTTGTTCAAAAATATTAGGAATTCTTTTGCAGAATATCCTGAATCAAGTTTTCTTACTTCTCTAACATAGTTGAAGTTTAGTTTGAGTTCTGTGATTTGGCCACGTTCATCTATTAGATGCTAGCATCTAATACGAATATTAGGTGCCTCTAAAAAATAAATAGCATCTTCTCCTTATGGACAGGATCGTTAAAGGTGAGTCATTCCTATAAATAACTTACATCTAGTAACCTGACTGCACTGCTGAAGTTGTCTTTCCCTTTCCTTCCTCCTGGCAGATCAGCGAGACTCTCATTTGATACAGATGATAAGTGTGATAAATAAATGGCTCTTAAACTTTCACTACTAGGGCTGTAGAGCTTCAATTGATAAACTTCAGACAAATTTTAAAAGCTCTGGATATAATGAATTTGGAGTTGAAATCAGGATCGGAAGTTATTGGATTCCAAATGCAAGGTAGAACCATGAATGAGGAAATAGGTTTATATTTTTACTGCTTTTTTTTTTTTTGGGGGGGGGGGGAGGGCTTTCTGTATTTTAAAATTAGAGAGAGGTGAATCTGTTTTGGCAAGCAGCGACTAAAGCGCAGAGAGTTCAAGGCAAATGACTGCAAATACTTGAGGTACACAAACAGTGGTGAGTGAAGGGCGGGTAAACAAACAGTGATACAATGGAGATTAACAGGTTGCAGTCAGGAAACTGGAGTTCTTCCATGCTGCTGATGCTGAACTGCATTAGGCTGCAAATACAGCAAAAATACTGCAAAAAAGGTGGTAGAACCGCTTTTTCAGATGCATGATTAACTTGGCCAGAGCACAGAAAAATGTGCACTTGGGATTGGTCTTGCTTTGGCCAGGACTGTGACTAGTTGAATCCGTGATTATATTTTTCCTTGTTTCTAGCATCTATGATGTCACTCTTGTGAGACGTTTTATGATAGAAAAAATAGATAAAAATCCTTCCTCTGATATTTCTGTAAGGTTCTGCAGGGTTGGAAAGTCACCATGCTGAGCCGGCAGAGTCCTGGAGAGCAAAACCTCCTTCTGCTATGCATCATAGGCAAGTGCAAGCCATGTGTGGGCTGAGATGGTAATTAGGTTTTATAGCATGTCTATCTGTGGGTCTTTTTACAATCTATTGCCAGAATATACTATTTTAAGAGGTGAGCATGTGCCTGTTGAGGATTGACATGAGATCACCAGCTAGGGTCTTGCACGCCACCAAACAGCTGTCGGGGGAGAACACTGGGCTCCAGTCCCACGCTGAATTCCACGCAGGCAGCCCCTGCACCCCTGTCTGTGGATCCGCCCCTGCAGAGCTTGACGAGGGATTCAAGCAGGCATCAGGTTGTTCCCAGCAGCTGTTTTTCATTGTGTGTGAAGGCAGAGGGCCTGTCTCTGAAGCAGGATACGGACCGGTGACCTAATGATGAAATATATATATTTTTTCCAGTATCTTTGCAAATGCCGGAAAGAGATGATAGTGTTTCTGTATATTTGCTTGAATTCTCACTTCGAGTTAAACTCCCAAGTGTCAAGCTTGGAGTGTACTATCCTGAACAGCAATGCATTGCATGCTGCTCTGCTTTGCTCACGTCTTCCTCTCCCCGTTGTAGAAGCTGGGTACCTCCAGCACAGAGCATTCTCTGGGGCAGCAGCAACACCGAATAGCCAAAAGAAGAAAGAGCAGCCTTCACCCCAGCGCTGCGCAGCTGGGGCTCCCTGCGTGCTGCAACCCTGCTGGGCTGCAGCTCCAGATAAAGACGGCTGCCTTCATCCCCTCCTGCTGTTCTGCCACGTGTACTGCACGGAATTCATCCGGAGAGAGTTCTGTGCAGTGGGATTCTGTAAGTTAGTCAAAAGCCCTGTTTGGTAACCCCGTTCCGTGTCCAGAGAGCAGCTGTATTTCAAGATTGTGTCCCATGCTAGGACAAATTTAACAGTTTCTTTGACATCTTTAGAGTGCTCTGAAGTTACCGCCTGATCAGAGAGCAACAGAAATGTGCACGAGGGAGCGAGCATCCCAGTTTGAGTGGTGATTTCAGCAGGTGCTTGGAGGAATTGAGAGCCATACCAAGTCTTCAGCGTCAAGTCTAATTTCAGCATCTCTTAGGTGATAAAAGCCAGGTTGAAAATGTAGCCTAATCTGTGCTATGTCATAGATTGCCACCAAGCTTCTCAGGTGAGTGTCTAAATTGCATCTCCTCTTGAACAGATACTGAAGGTGTAGAACTATGCATCTCCCAACCTTAGCACTTTACGCTTGTCTTTATAATTTCCGTGCTCTTAATATTGTCCCCTCTTTAAAAAGATCCTCTTAAAACAAAGTATATTAAGATAACACTTTTGAAAATGTTAATTCTTTTGAAAACACTATTTCATCTGAAGTATAGCAGAGAAACAGACCTATGGTGAATTGCTGGACATTCTCAAGCTTCAAATAACGCAGAACTTCCAGAAAATTTATCTGTAGGTTTTTCTTCAGCAAATGAAAACATATTGCTAACTAGGGAAATTAAGTAATTTCCTCCTTGCTGTGATACCACTTTATTAATTGCTCTGCATAAAATCTGGCTAGACATAGTGTTAAATAGGCTATCAGAATAATTTCAAATGAGACAATGGAAAATCAAATGTTTTCCTGTGAGCTAAATTCATTTTTGTTTTGACTTGGCTTTGTTTTCCCCTAAATAAACAGGGTGTGACCTCTGGCCAATTTTCCTTTCAATTTTAACTGCTACTCTAGAATCTCTTCCTAGGAGATAACTAGTCAAAGATACCACCTGCTATAAGGTATGGTTCGTATTTTCTTGTTCGTTGAGCATGTAGGATATTTCATTTCCAGCCTTGTGATAACAAGCGTTGCTCATGTTGTTTGTGAGAGCAATAATTTTAGGACAGGTATCAGTGACTGGAGTGTTGTTTATGTGGCAGTGGTATTGTTGTCCTTATGAGCTAGGGCTGCTAGGTCCTGCACAAAACTAATTGTGGTGGGACAAGTTACCTGTGAAGAAACAGCATCGAGTTGCAGTCATAGGTGATTTCTGCAGAGTTGAAAATCCAGTCTAATTCCTGAGGTGGTTACTCTTTGAGTTCAGGACTTGATAGGAAGATGACAAAGGCTTTTCAGACAAAACTTTCATCCAGTATTATTCTGCTTAACTGTTGCTAAAGTACAGTAGAAATCAGCTCAGAAGGCTTATGCATACAGCTTGTGTCTTTGAAAAAGCTTACTGTGTTGTCATGTGCAAAACAGGAAATGTGTAATGGTTCAAACCCGGGAGAAGCTGATCCAGGGCAAACTCTCCTGACCTCGTGAAAAGCACATCCATCTGAATCTCACAGTGAAATGCAAACATACAGGCTAACCACAGAAGTTAAGAAACATCCTTGCCTGCATTGTATTGCTTTAATGTGGAAAAGTTTAACATGAGTAGCAGAGCAACAAGTAATGCTGCAAGCTGATGCCATCATGAAACTCTCCTCACGGTGATGCTAGTGTTCTTCTCACAAGCAATATCCTACCCTAAGTTGTTTTCATTTTGCAGGTAATTATGCTACTGGGTAGTATGATATCCACAAAGAGTAAGAAAAATTTAAGTGCAAAGGAGAGCTTGGGCTAGAGAGAGATGATGCACGTTAAGTGAAGCAGATCCTTGGTTAGAACTGAGTACATATTTGATCCAAGACAGACATCTTCATCAGGGATTCTTAAAGACAAGCAAGACTTCACACTTATCCTGCACAGGTATAACATTGGAGTCCAAATCCTGGTCCTAGTAGTATCTGAGGTCGCATGCCTTATGATAAAAGGCCCAGTTTATATTTCTCATTAAATTAAAATTTAGAGTGGAATATACCACTTGAAACTCAGAAAGCTATATTCTAGTTTTCCCATAACCTACTTGTTGTATTTATTTCTTCTGAAAAGACAGGGAAATACTTTCAGAGTAAGAAACCACTTAGGCTGTGGGAGCCCATAAACTACAAAGCCTACCGTGCAGAGATATGCTAAATGCTGTCAGACCAGTGCTAATCTCTTTGTTTAAAGTTCTGGTTGTTGCAGTAGTATGTGTTTTCACCTACTGATAGAAACAATATTACTTTAGGAGCCTTTCCGTTAAATACAATGCTGAAGTTATTCAGTGCAACATAAACATTTAGCTCTGCAGTTTAGTCTGTAAACGTTTAAAAGGTTGGAATGTTTATCCAAAATGGCCAGACTTCCAAAACTTGCAAAACTGTTTGCAGTGCTAACAAGGAGTAGAAGATGATGAGGCTTACACAACTGAAAATGAAGAAGACAAATTCTTATTTTTAGCCCCCATAAACAGCTATCTTCAGATTTTATTTCACTTTTGAGCTTCCTTGAAAATGGTTTGCCTGCTTTGAGTTGGTTTCAGAAAGAATTGGTGGGGATTGGGATTGCTCCTGGAATTTCTGTGTGAACCCGGGCCCCAGTGAGATGAGAGGAAGTTACTGATTCAGTTAATAATGCTTCTTCTATTAAAAATAAATGCACGCTGATACATATTTTCATAAATCAAAAGATGGTTTGATTCATGTTGTGGTGAAAGGGCAGTTGAAGGCAGGAGGATCTTGTTGCATGCAAGCTAGCTCTGACGTGGCTGAACTTACACAATATTTTAACAAAATGACTACACAGAAGGAAGCCAATTTATTTCCAGCCTTAGAAGGAGCTAACTGCAAAAGTGCCATGTGACAAGCTACCGCATCATGGAACAAGTCACACCAGTTCTGCTATATAGTTCCCCTTTATTATCTGGCATGTTTATTCTGAATGTATGTGAAAGTAATTATTGTCACAGTTCTTTTTTCATAGTGGTGCCCATAGGTACAATTGCTGTAATGGCACAAACAGCCCTTTGAATCCTCCAGCGCACTTCCAGGTGGCTGATATTGCTCCATCTTTTGATCCACTAAATACATTGTGGTGACTGTATTTTGCCAACCTTTTTTATTCTTGCTGTTAGTGCAGCATTACTCGTGCAGGGCACACGGTCACTACTGGGAGCCTCTGAGTACTCACAGGTATGAGTTTTGGTAGACAGTAGAAGGACTCCCTCTATTGGCAAATTAATGGGTAACTGTAAGGTAAGAATCGTTTAAGCAACTGGATACTTGAATTCTGTGAAGTCTCAGAAATTTGATTCACACAGTCAAGAATTAAATAAAACAGCCACAATCAGCAACTGGAATGCAGATTTTGGCACCTCCTCTAATGCTGGTCTGTTCGCAGCTGAGTGTCACGTGCAATCTTTTCTCCCCAACATTTTCTTCATTCCCTAATGTAGGCTGATACTGAAATTTAAGAATGGTGGAATGTTTGGCTTATGTTTTTGAGTGTTAAATGCTTCGGGAGGCGAAATTGTGCAAGTATTTAAAGAAAAAACGAAACGCTTTTCCCTTTTACCAGGAGAGGGCTCTGACTCACTGTGTCATGAGAGTCGGAATCTTGACTGCTGGCACTGATCTCTCGTTTCTTCGTTCTCCGAGCCACAATATCATTTCAGATAATAGCTTGATTCTTTTATTGTTGTTGTTATTTACATTGTAGCTACAAGGGCATTTTGTTCAGGCTTTTTTCATGTTATGTCTGATCATACACTGAGATAGGAGTTGTACTGTTTCATAGGAATTAAATTGATTTTGAAAGGAGTAAGTTCAAATGGTGAACAATACAATGAAGGACTACAACTCCTGTGTATTTTATGCAATTTAGACTACGGAGTCCACCTGAATCAAGTCCATCTCTATAGTCGCTATAACTTGGAGTCAGAGCTAATCTGGCAGTCTCTTTTAACAGCTGTTAAAAAAGTAGTATATATAAAAGTTTGGTGGTGGTACATGCAAATGTTGTTTATGAAATAGTGTGCAGTAACAGTAAAATGAGTAGAATAGTAAATGGAATTGTTACGGCAAGAAAGACAGTCAGCTAGGAAGTATTAAACTATTAAACTGAAGCTTTGAAGAAACTGCTGTAAGCAAAGTAGGAGATTCCTGTAGGAGTATAAACATGAGTACAAGCAATGTTATTCCTCAGTTTAGAACCATTTCCCACACCATTGCATATACGTGAGGGCTTTCTCTTGGAGAATTTACAGCCAGTCAAGCTGACATTTTTAGGCTGAGTTGAAGGAGCTAGACTTGCTCTCAACAAATTCAGTTATGAAAATAAGAAATATTCATTGGGCCTGTCATTTAGGGGAAGGACAGATGCATGTTAATAGCTCAATTGAGGGTGGCTTGGCTGGAGTCTCATGCCTGTCTTCATTGTTCCATAGTGAGACCATAGATATTGGAGGAGTATCCATGGCATTAGATGAGTGTATCTGTTGCTCTGAGGTAGAGACATAGTTTGGGATCGATCCAATCTTACTGCTGAAGGATTTGATTAAAAAAAATAAAATCACGTAGTTTTTAGTCTGCAAAACAAAGGATAGACAGAAAGAAGGATGAAAAATAATAAATGTATTGTTATGTTTGAAAAACTTCATGGTGATTTTGGCATTGGATAGTTGCCTCACAACTTTGTAATCACTTATCACATCAAAGTAATTGTACAAATTAACCTCCAGTACTAGAGGATATGGTTTATTTCAGTTTGGAAATTCAATTTCCATTCCTATTCCATTATTATGGTAATCCCCTTTATGATTTTGTGGTAACAAGTACAGGGCAGAATTTTCATTGGTATTATCACGCTCAAAGTCACTCATTCTGCTCCACATTGTTTTATAGAAGCTGCTAGGACTAATTATGACTTCTACTGAGTGTTGTTTTTTGGTGTTTTTTTTTCCTGGAAAAATTTTGAATGTGTAGAAATGATGAATTGGTGGTATCCAGATGTTACAGTGGTAGACCGTAGGTTTGTGGAATTATAATGATGAGATCTTGTGTACGATACGATAATATTATTATTTCCCTCTAAATGGTGTTAAAAATTAACTATTTGCCTTTAATAAACTGACTTTGTTAGTTTTCAAGTACTCCCTCCTCAGTAGGACCTTACCTGACAGCTCTCCTCTTGCATAGCTTGATCACAAGTCTACGCCATTTTCTCCAGCCAGGGAATGCCTACACAAGTGAACTCAATACTATGCATATATACTGGTGAGTATTTATACAAGAGAGTAAAAAATTATATGACGTGTTTTCTGACTACGTGAGATGGGATGGTATGACTACTATTCTGTTTCCAGTCCCTGAGCTATCTAGCATTGTGCTATGTATGCCAATGATGATTTCTGAGAGGGAAGAGTGAAAAAACGTGGGATTTAGTATCTTCTGTTTTAGACCGACTGACTGTGGTCATGAAGCTGTCCCAGTATCAGTAAGGGCTCTGTGAACACGCCAAAGTTCTGAATTTTCTAGTGGCTGATTCTAGCACTTTCTGTTTTTTACCCATTTTATGTCAATATAACTAATTCTTTTGTACTGCTCAGTATTTACTGCAACTTCCTAACCCTGACTTTTTTTGTGGAATTCTGTATTCCAGGGGCACAAAATGTTAACTAAATGTTAACGGCTTAAAAAAATTTATCAGATGCCAATTATTAGACAGATTTGGTCACTTATGAGTGCTTATTGTAAAGAGATATGGCTTTTCTTAAAAAAGGTGTGTAAAGATGGTCAGAAATCTGTTATTAACTGTGGACAACACATGATAGTCATGTTAAGAACCAAATCTGGGAAAGTATTTGCTGGCACCGGAAGAATGGCAGTCGTCTTTAGGGCAGGCAGTTAATGTGCGACTCTGGAATCCTCACTCAGTTTTGTGAAAGACAGTTTTCCACACCCCTCCTTTTTTTTCTTCTCTTCTCTTCTCTTCTCTTCTCTTCTCTTCTCTTCTCTTCTCTTCTCTTCTCTTCTCTTCTCTTCTCTTCTCTTCTCTTCTCTTCTCTTCTCTTCTCTTCTCTTCTCTTCTCTTCTCTTCTCTTCTCTTCTCTTCTCTTCTCTTCTCTTCTCTTCTCTTCTCTTTTTTTTTTCTTTCCCCCTTTGTCTCAGAACTCTCTTTCTGAGGCATTTCTTGCAATGAGACTCTAGGAAGCTGGGGTGGGCGTCGATCACCATAACTTTGTGGACAGTTTTGCATTTGAAAGCATTACTTCGGAGCGGTTTGCCTTCGAAAGGAAGTGCTCAGAAGCCTTTACTGGTGGAAGTCCTGGCCTGTGACTGAGTAACTCCGGCACGGTACGGGACACTGGGGGAAGATATCATTGTATTCTGTGAAGGCAAGATACAATTTGGCGTCTCCCTGCTCCTTCTTATCTGCTGGCAAGGCGCAAAAGATTGGGAACAAAGGAGTTTGTGCTGAGATCCAAGAAATCAGAAGCTGCCACTCCAAAAGAGCTGACTCGACCACTTTGGACTTAAAAAGAAGTTTGTACTGTCTTCGGGGAAGCAGTCGTCATCAGCCGAACGACACAACCTCTGACGACCCACTGCTACTGAAGTGCAACGTCTGAACTACGAGCTGCACTGGAACCGTGCTGGTGACTCTCTCTCTTGCTTTCTACAAAGACTCCTTGCTTTTATTTCCTATCTCTTTCCTATCGTCCGTCTTCCCTTCCCCATCTCCCTAAGCAACTAGGGTTTGTAATAAACTGCTCGACCTAACATTCGACCTGTTGTGTCTTAGTCTCACCGTTGTCCATGCGTGCATCAAAAGAACCTCCTCTCCCTCCTATGTATATACTGGAAAAAAGCAAAACTGCTACAAATGAGTTCAGTGAGTTTAAAGGGTAAGTAGTTTTACTTGAGAGGCTATACTGAATTCAGCAAATAAGGAATATTACTGTGATGGTCAAATAAAATCCAGTGATTACAGTGAAATGTGTGCTCATATTTTTGTACTGAATTTGGTCAAAACAGACAAACAAACAAGCTTATTTTCTCTATGCCAAGATCTCTAGTTATAGCCCAGTTTTCTGCAGATGAATATGTAAGTAGGTGTACTGTTTCCCATAAGATTAATACTGATGCAATATTCTCAGGTCAGGTTAATGTTTGTCTTCTGAGCAGAACTGTTTGGCATTTATTTATTTATTTTTCTCACTTAGATAGCAGCAAGTGCATTAAATATTGTGTTACATGAGAATGACTGATAGCAAAGAGGCTGTTTGTTATAAGCCATTCTTCTTAGTACAAAATAGACTGCTTTCTATTAGGTAAGTGGAATGCTTGTTAAGTTAAAAAGGTGGCAGAACTTCAAGTCTTTGCAGTCCTCTGAGATGTAAACCTGTCCTTTAATAATGCAGTCAGTGTCTACACTTGTTAGCATAGCTTCCCAAGATATTATTTCTTTATCCTAATAAAATGAAAGAACGTAGAGTATAACAACTCACTCTGCATCAAGGTTAACTTAATTTGTTTTGTTGAGACAGAGGCCATCACACTCTAGCTGCATTTAGGTAAAGAAAAATTCAGTGTTAACTGCACCAAGAATTTCTCTGACATTTTTCCCATATTACTTTATGTATTTTTAGCAATTCTTAAGAAGTATTTCTCTCAAGTGTTAGTGCGATTGCTTTCTTATAACTGCTTTGTGTTAGAATTGACCCTGAAATGTGCAACTCTACAAATGAGAAAGTTATTATAATGAACAGCTTTGATCACCTATTATAGCTCAGATAAGCCAATATTAAAACACATTTAAGCATGAACAACCAGTAACTAATAATAGGAAGAAATTACATGCAACCCTAGAAACCATCTCTTAATTGTAACTCGTTAAAACAAACTATGGAATATTATAACAATTACAGTGCTGAAAATAGAATTTAGCAGCAGTTGTTCTATCACTTTTAGCCTTCATTTTATCTTTTGATGGCAGATATGTTTTGAAAATAATTTGTAATATGTAACACCATTTGTCAGATGACGTTACATATCGCCAGCCAGTAGCTGTACCTCCATGCAAAATTATCCTTAGATAATTGCATTGAAAAGCATTAAAACTTACACTCATTAGACACAACTGAATGTTGTTGGTGCGAATATGAAGAGGAAAAAGGGAGAGGGAGATGGGCCTAGACACTAAACAGCAGCAATGATCTGAGGAGAAAAGCAAACTTACTAAATAAGATATCTGAATGCAAAATAACATAATATAATACTATATAATTGGAATTGAAGCTAATTAATAAAATGAGCAAGAGAGTGTGTTTGATGAACCAAAGGCCTTATGCCAAATGCTGAAGGCAAGGAGGCTAGCGAGCACCTGCTGCTGGGTCAGTACCCAAAGGAGAGAATAAGTGTTGCGTGACACACAAACAGTTTTTTTCTTTCCCTCTGAGTGGAAAAATGTAAAAATACAAAGCAATGCAAAGTCCTCTGGGGAACCTAGTTCTTTGTCTCTTCTGAGACAGGTATACCCAGAACTATCGATGATCCACGGAGCTGGAGCGTTAACTCTTTAACTCCCACTGTGCTACATGATGTTATGATGTGGAATACCAGCACCAAAAATCATAAAACCATAACACTTGCTTTGTTATAATAAATTGCAGGGTGCACTTCCAAAGGGTGAAAAGTAGCTTTAAGGAACCCTTGCCCCTTAAGGTTGAGAAAATACTTCACCAAAATCACTTTAAGCAGACTTACATTTTGTGTTGTGATTGTATGTTTCTTTTTCTTCAAGTGATTATAACAGACTTGTATGCTCTTATTAAAACCAGCTGAGCACAAAGTAGCTGACTGGTTCTCAATGAGTAAAATAATTTGCTTACCTACATATGATATTGGTTGTTGGTTACAACAAGGGTAGAAACAAACACATTTATTTGGGGCGTACTGTTCATTATGTTGAAGTAGGCTTTGCCCACTTCTCTTTTTCCACGCTTGTTCAGCTGCTCTGAAAGTTAAGCCTCTCAGAATATGGAGTGCTTTGGGTTAGGGTTTGAGTTCATGGAACTGAGCTCTTACACGCAGGCTTGAAACAAGGAACAATCAACACACTTGATGGAAGACTTGTTAAAATCTCATGACACATTTTAGAAACTGTATCAGAAGAAGAGAGTTGAAAATTTCTGAACGACTCCTTTGATGAAGGTGAAAAAAAAGAATCAGGATTTTTAGTTACTTGGAAGTAATCGATCATGTTTATTTTGTTTCCTAAAATAAGATTTTAATAACATATTGGTAATAATAAAGAAAATTGCTATGCTGGTTGTGGAGTTCTCAGAATGTCTGTGTTCTGGGCTCATTGCTACCAGCTGTAGTTCTTGTTCCCTTGAAGTGTATGTGTTCTGATGATTTGAAATAACAACAAAATACTAAAACCAATATGCAAGGGGTTGCTCTACAAATATACCACTTCATGTTTTTTTAAACAGCTACTAATGTAAACTAACTTGCTGTATTTTAAGCCTTTAGGTAATTTTTTTATCTTGAAGTATATGACAGGCCATGTCAAAAGTTAATTGAAGGTTAGGGAATTTGGAAGTGATGAGTGATATTCACACATTGCATAGTTATAGCGGAAGGGTTGTATGTCTGGAGCTTCCTAGATATGTAACTTCTTTTATAAGCATTAATGAGCCATTGAGATAAATTATGATGACACCTTCCTTTCATTAATTGCTTATTCTCATGTGTATTTGCTTAGCTGATTGTAGTGATTGTTTATTCCTCAATGACATTTGTGTACATTCAGTGCTAGAAGTTTTTTGCTTGATCAGATGTATAAGAAAATTACTTGACTGTATATATGTAAATGGACCAAAGCTGAGTGACCTTTGTTCTAGCATTAAGTGTTGTGAAACTTTCAGTGTTGACACGCTGTATGAATGATTCCATCCAAATTACTTAGCCATCGGGTACTCATTGGTAAAGAAGAGTTGTTTTCCTGAGCGATATTCATATATCATTTATATATTTATATGTGACACATAAATGGAGGGGAGTCGTTTTTAGTAGTGTTAGCTTTCCTAGGCCCTTAAAAAATGTTGATAGTCTCCTTACATCGCCAAAAGATGGCAGCATCGGTCTTCACAAGAGTTCTGTAAGGCACTGAACGATTAATGTAAATTCCTTGTGAAGAAAGTAATTTTGCAGTAAATGTTGTTCTGCCACATTTTTTCCAAGTTCTTTTCCTATTTTTGCTTTAAAATAGAAGGAAGAGTCTTGGAATAGAACAGAAGTTAAGGCTGTATTTTTTGACTTAACATTTACTAAAACTTAGAAAAAGTTTGAAAGAAAAATGTTTAGCATATGCATGTATTTTTCAACCCCAGTACATTAATTTGAGCTAAAAATCGTATCTTTTTTTTTAAATCAGAGAACCTACATTTGTTCACAGAGCATCAAAAGCAAATGCTGAGTATAGGACTTTGCTTGTGAACATAAAAGAACCTGAGTCCAGCAGAACTGAAAACAAAGCTGAATGAATATTCTGTAGAGACTTAAAATTGTTGTGTGAACAGAACCATACTTTAAAAGACAAATTTTCATAAAGCCTACCCTAAGGAACTCATCTCCTTATTCTGTTATTAGTCTCCTGAGTTTAGTCCCAAAAGTCAGGATCTGAAAGTGCGGGATCCTATTTGAACTTGTTGAAGAATAGATCAGTTTGAAATTGTAGCATTCAGCCATTCACGAGTAAACTACTGAATGTATACTTGCTCAACACTGACTGATTTTAGCAAGGGTTGGAAGGGATGTGGGGAGGAGCAGGGCAGTGGAGGACAGGAACAAAAGTACAAAGCCTTTTATAGTATCTTTTCTGGGCTTAAGATTTTCAGTCAGCTCTCTCCATGAGAAGGTACACGTGAGAGAATTCTTGGAAAGAAAGAAACTTATGAATGGCATTTGAGGTTAGAAGTCCCCTCATTTCCAGAAACACCTTCAACACAACCTAAATCTCCTTACTGGATCTTGGGTGGATCTTATTCATGAATAAATAGCTTGAACAAAGCAGTTGAAAAATAGTAATATTCTATGTTAATTCTATACTGTGTTCTCTTCTCCCTTGTGTTGGAATGCATTTTCTGGGGAGTGATAACGTACATTTTCTTTCTTTGTATAAAAGCAAAGTTTGTTTCTAAGGGCCTAATAAGGACTCATGCTTTTAAGTTGCTCAGGTACTTCTGAAAATCTTGACCTTAAGAGTCTCAGATGTCTGATTTTGAAACATTTTACTCTAACAATCAACAGCAAATACACATTTTGATAGCAAGTGATAACATAAACTTAAAGCCTACTAGAGGTGACCAAGCATGATGATCCTTGAGTGATTACAAACTGGCAGTTCTGCTGCTGTTTGGATTTCTGGGATGATGGTTCTCCTACCTGGATCTTCCCTTGTGTAACTAGTGATAGGACGAGAGGGAATGGCTTTAAGTTGTGCCAGGGGAGATTCAAACTGGGGGTTAGGAAATAGTACTTCCACAAAAGAGTGGTCAGGCACTGGAACTTGCAGCCCAAGGTGTGGTGGTGGAGTCACCAACCCTGGAGGAAGGAACATTCAGACTTTGTGTTGAGGAATATGGTTTAGTGAGAACTATTGGTGATAGGTGGATGGTTGGACTGGATAATGCTGTAGATCTTTTCCAACCTTGACGATTCTATTATCATCTTACTAATCTGATTCTGAAAAATGCTCTGGCTAGTCCAAGGCAAAACCACATCTAAAACTTAGTGAAGGTGAAAAGATCCTGAACGATACCTGGGTGTGTTTCTTTAATTAATCTTCCCGTGTGCTCTTTCAGGTTAATCCCTTGTCATGGTTTTAGGATGCTTTGTTACTGATATTTCACATAACATCATATAGCGCACTGGGAGTTAAAGAGTCAGCGTTGGCCCATGATGTCAAAGGTAAGTGTTGGTGGTATGGGAGCAGAAGCTAAACTTCCCACCAGTGTTCGATTACATGCTATTGCGATGTGATAAGATGGCAACAGAGGACCATCTGACAAAAAGGTGCCTGCCATCACGGCAGTACTTAAGAAGCAAAGGTGTGTCACTGAGTCCCTGTGTGGAG
The DNA here is from genome assembly GCA_036925125.1 of Oreortyx pictus. Lineage (NCBI taxonomy): Eukaryota > Metazoa > Chordata > Aves > Galliformes > Odontophoridae > Oreortyx > Oreortyx pictus. The sequence goes on along the minus strand of JAUPFR010000008.1, from coordinate 12,686,204 downwards.
AGAAAAAAAAAAAAAAAGGGCATCTGCTGCCCTTCATCAGTGCTTGCTGAACACTTAAGGACGTGAACACGGAGGGGTGTTGTGTAGTGCGGTGGCACGGTGCGACAGGCGCGGACCAAGACATACAGCAGAGAATAGAAGGATGAATGGTGGCTGCGCGGGTTCTGATGGAGCAGACGCTGCAGGCTTGCGGGTGCGCGGCTCCCTCTAGCTGTAGGGGGACTCTGTGCGCGATGGACGGGGGTGCTGAGCGCGGCATGCTGGCAGACGGCTGTGATAAAGCACACGTGTCTCATTGCTGGGCATGGTGGCTGAGGTTCTTTGGTACCTATCACGAAGAGGTGGTGGGAATGGGAGAGGGTGTGAGGCGGGCTCTGAGCTGCAAAAGGGGTCAACTCTGCAGGAGTGCTGTTGTGTTAAAGGAAGTAAGTGCAATGGGGGTGCTCTGTATGAAGGAAGGGTTGGAGGCAAAGAGAAAAACGCATGCCTAGATGGAAAACTATCAAGAGAAAATGCAGCAGGTGTTAGGAGTTGACGGTTCCACCTGTAAGCTCCTACTGGTACACTGCCAGGAATGTGTGAATAGCAAAAAGGTGAACTTGCGAAAGCACAGCCCCAAATCGGGAAGGTCAGCAGGGAAGTGGTGGGAGTAAGAGCCACCGTATGACAAAAAGCAGTCACAGGGCACTAAAGCCACAATGGCACTGTGGCTGATGATGTAGAGAAAAGCTATGCTGTAATAAGGGTAGTTGATTTTCCAATAGAAGAAGCAGATGAGGTTCCATTTTAAGCGGGAAGCTGATGTTAGAAAAGCACTAAGTCAAAAATTTCAGATGAGTCAAAGATCTCAGTGATAGCAGCAATTTCATTCATTGGTGCAATAATGGCTGCGCACCCCCCGGTGACAAGGGAGAGATTGCTCACCACTAAATGTAATTCATTATGTTTGTATATCCTTGTATGGGAACTGTTGAATCATGGCCTGAACCACTGATTGATCACCTGAGGCTAGCACTGAATCAGCTGCAGGAGCACAGGTGAGGGCAATGCACCTGTGTGATTGGAAGCGGTGGAGTCTAGCTCCACCTCTCCCAGACCCCGTTTAAGGGCTGACCACCACTGGGGAGGGTTCTCTTGTTGGAGATCCCTTCCCCATGGAGTTATTGGCGAGCTCTGACCACCTGCAAAAGGTGAGCCTCTCTTCACTTACTGGTTGTCTGTTTACCATCCAGATAAGCCAAGCAAAATATACTATCCACCTCATCATTTTCTGTGAGTACTATTCTTTTTGGTCACTCGCCCTACAATCTTAAACCTGACTCAGGTAATGCTCTCCTGCTGCTTGTTCATTGGTTGAGTGGCTCACACTCACAAACTCCCCAACATGGGTGTGTGTGTATCTCTCTCTCTCTCTCTATATATATATATATGAGATATATTTCCATATAAACTGAATTTTCAGTTCATGGAACCAACCTGCCATTTTAATGGGTAATTTCTGCTTTTTACGGAGTGCCGTTGCCGCCACTAGGGGATGGTGCATTCTACCTACTGTATGCTAAGCTTCCTCCCAGCTTCTGTGTATTTATCTTTCCTGGTGCCTGCTTAATTTTACTCAAAATCATTGCGTGTTCTCCTTATCTTCTGCTTGAATCAAGATAATTATTATGATCCTAACTGTCATTGTAATATAATAGCTGTGCAAGGGGGGGTGATAAATTAATTGCAAAAGATATATCAAATCACAAGTTTATTTGATCCATAATTGTTGTGCAAGGGGTTGTAAGTGTAGTAAGGCACACACTACCTAGAGAAAAATACTGAAAATGTCCACGGCACAACACACTCTACCTCACACACTGACTCTTTGACTTCTGCCATTTGTCTTGCCAGCCCCATTTTTGACCAGTCTGCCTGCCTCTGTGAAAGGGAGTCCTGTCTTTCCCCTTTCATCTTAGTAGAGATGAGAGTCGCGCGGTAGCTGCATGGCCGGGGCTTGGGCCTCTCCTTGCGTGGCTGCCCAGGGACGCGTGCACCAAGTTCCTTCAGGGTATTGGGTGTTCTGTTTCCTTCAGGTGGAGGGTTTGCTGCTCCTTAGGTCTAACGGTGTGCTCGCTCACGTTTCAGGCGCTGCTGCAGAAGAAAGAAGAAAGAAGCAGCGGCGCAGGGAGCTGGGAGGCCGGAGGGTACATGTAGAGGTGTCTCTTGTCTCCTCTTCTCATGGGGTTATCTTTGGACTTTTGCTTTCTGGTTTCCACTCTGTGTATAAGTTTTGATTTGCTTCCTGTGCCTTCATTGACCTCTGCTATTAAATGTTCTTTGGTGTTTGTTCTTCTAATGAGTATCTCCTATTGCTTTTTGGTATTAAATTATTTATTGGGTTTTATGGAGCTCTTCGTTTTTTAATGCTTGATTTTTCAGCTTGGCTTTAGTTTATTTCCTTCACCCATCCTTTGAATCCTTCAATTTTATCTTAGGGTTTTTGTTTGCTCTTTCTTGCTCTTTTGTCTGATGTGGTTGTGCTTTTCCCTTTTTTTTGCCCACATCTTTTGTAAAGCTGCTCTCATGTAGGCTTTCAGCAAAGTAAGTTTTCTCAGTTTACAGAAATCTCATGCTGAGTTGTGCTCTCATTTTTTTTTTTTTTTGTCAGTGTTTTCAGCTGCGTTCTTAATTTTTTTTATTTTTTGGGGTGAATGTGTTATGCTCATGCTTCCCAGGGGGAAGGAGGAATGACTGAGGAAATGGGTATGCAGGTGGAACTCATGGATTGAGGTTAACATCTGTTTACTTGCATAGAGAAAGAAAGCTTTGTGGCCATGATGCGTACACACCTTGTTTTTAACAACTGATGCTCAGCCCCCACTGACAGATGCCCTGCCAGTCCTCAGGCATCAGCTGCCCTCTTTTTGTACTTTTTCAAACTTCCTTATCCATCATGATGTATGGTATGGAATATCAGCTTGACCAGGCTTAGGTCCCCTTTCCTGCTTCTGTCCCCTGACTGTTTTGCTCCGCATGTTTTTCATGTGTATCACTGGGACTATATCCCCTTTCTAGTGTATGCAGAATGTTGATCAGACAGGGCCAGCCCCATTGAAAGTTCACCAAGTGTCGACTAACCGAGTGGCTTTTGCTAAATGTGTGCCCACTGTATGAGTGGCCTGTACCCACTGCTCTCAAGGCAGTCTTTAACAGGACAATGTATCACTTGAGTTTTCCCAACACGGTGTATGTTGGGTAATGTGATATGTCCACTCACTGCTATGCTCTTTGGCCCAGGTGGTTAGAGACTGTTTCAGAAACGAGTCTTGTTGTTTGACTTGGTTCTTCTTGGGATGACATGTCACCAAATGGCTTTCTTTTCAGGGCCCAGAATAGTTCTTTGGGCAGTAGACCCAAAAAGCACTTGAGGGACTATCTTTCCAAAATCTCCACTGACTAAGAGTTTTAAAGGAGTGAACTCTACACACTTGTGAAATAACCCTCTTAAGGAGGAGCTGCAAAATAAAGTCTTGGGTCTAAAATCATTTTGGCCAGATGTATGTGCATCTCCCAAAGACCTGATCCTCATCAAGCTCATGCTCAGGGCAACCTGTATCTCTCAAGTTCCAAGCTAGCACTTGTAAAATCATACCATGGACTGACAGGTGTTCTAAGTTCCTGAGCTGCTTGACAGGCACATGTTAAAAGCAAATGTACAAACTGGCAGAGATCTTTAGTTGTAGTTTCTGCTTGCTTTCAGTCTGCAGACTCTCTTGTATCTAATATTTGAACGGAAGTGTGATGGAAATACAATGCTGAAAAATGGAAATAGGAAGGAAGAAGGCAATCTGTGAAACCAGGGATGTGGCTGTTGTACACCTATTGAGTTGACATAGTAGTTTCCATCTCTCCATCCTGACGTGTGTGCTGGTAAGGCACAAATCCATTTGCAAAGTTATGAGGTTGGAATTCATGTTTGTAAGAAGCAGCAGCAAAATGCAGTGCTTGCAGAAAATGCTGTTGAGATTTTGTAGGTTCTCCCTCAAAGACTTTTCAGTTTTAACTGGTACAGACTCAATGTCAGCACAATGTCTGGAAGAAGTATGATTGTGCTCGAGATAACATGGAGTTCTGAATGTAACACTGCTGAAGGTAAACACCAGTGTGCCTCATAGAGAGCTCCTGTCTACCTCCCTTTTTATTTTAGTAAGGCATAACGGAAGCAACAATATAACGTGCATGTTACTTCTAGCTCTATAATATTGAAATTCACATACTGTCCTTTCAAGAGTGTTTTCTGCATATTATATCGTTGTATATGTTTCCACATAAAGGGTAAAAAAATAAAAAAAAAACAGGCAATTTTCAGCATACGCTTTTTTTGAGCTGTGTGAGAGACAAAGTAGAATTGAAAGGAGGAAATAGCAGGTTAAGGAAACACAGCAATAAGTTACAGGACATAGGTCTTCACGTTTGCATAAAGTACGAGAGGAAGATACATAACCATTTTCTACCCTTTACAAATTTACAACTGGCTTCAATCTACCAAATAGCTCTAATATGTGTCACTTAGTTGTAAGCATCTGGTTTTACAGAAAACATTCCCTTAACGATGGGTGTCATGCAACTTATTTTTTTTTTATTGATATACAGTGCACTGTGGTATCTTTTGCTGACAAGAACATTTGTAACAGCTTTGGCAGGAAGAAGGATGTGCTCCAGCCGAAGTTCCTTAAGAGCCTCACTCAGAGGTTATCATTCCTGTGGAAAAGCTTCCAGAAATGTCTTGTTCCCTGTCTGAAAATGGCAGCTAGGTAAGTTTCCATACAACGGTTTCCTTGTCAGAAAAATATTCCATGTGCTGCTGTAGCTAGCTCAGGTTTCTGTTTATGAATGTAGCATCAAAGATGTGGAACTCAGCCACAGAAGCCGGATAAATAGCGGGATTCATAGAAGCGAGCCATAACCTGAACTTCAGTTAGTTCCGTGGAACATTGCACTGAATTTCAGCACAAGCTGAACTGGTTGCAGCAGCACAAGTTTCCTTCTATATCCCTCCTAGCCTAGGCATGATGCTCAAAGGGCTTTTTAACAAGAGAAAATAGAAGCACTGAAGTTGTAGAAATATGTCGTTCCAAATTCCTCTTGAAGAAATGACCCTTTTTTAGATGCCCCTGTCCCCATCTGATGGGAGGAGCTATTTCTTATAGGCTGTTTCAGTCAGAATGACTGTGTTTAGCATAACTCATGTTAAAACCATGTCCCTTTTTGGGAACAGAATAATTAATTTGATGATCCCTGGCTTTACTTGAATTGAGCTATTCTGTGGTCTCAATGTTTTCATCTGTCTGCACAGCAAATGCGAGGCCACGCTACGTTAAAACCTGTGCTGATGTTTAGCTTCGGCTTATAATCACAACTGTCTTTACCAAACGTTCCTCTCTAGTTCCATTACAGTGGCTGTAGGTCAGCAATTGGCCTACCAGCCTCAAAAGGTTCTGAAGCCCTCTACATAAAAATCCCAGATGCAAAGAGGAGTTTCCGCCCTGCCGAAGTTGTATAATCCTGTGATTCACCAAACACTCAGTTTGATGAATATCTTTGCCAAAAAAGAAAAAAGCAAAACACTAGGCCTTGTCGTTTTTTGTTTTGTCTCTCTAAATGCTTCCATGTGAGCGATTCACTCATCTTTAAAGAATGCATGTAGGAAAAAATAGTTGTACTGAAAGGTTTATACGGCACTGCTTGTACTACAGAACGTCATTGTGGACAATCTTCAATCTCAAAACCTCTCGTAGAATTTTACTGAAGGAAATGTCTGTTATATACAGAAAAAGATGTTTTCTCTCCCACCTTTCCTGGGAATGTGTTTTGGAGCACTTTTCTTGCAGCTGTGTAACACAGGGCTTTGGGTAGAATTATTTTGCAGATGCTCTCTGGCATAAGTGTAAGCACAGAGTAAAGGCTGGTAAAATAGGAAGGAATCTTTGAAGGTTTCAACTGGTCTGTAAACTCTGTGCTGTTTCCATTTTTATTTTTTTTTTGTCAGCTCACGGGCAGTGAGTATGCTGGGGCAGCCAGCCACATTTCTCATTGAACTGTCTTCCTCCACGTGTTGAGGTGAGTGAACAGCGATTATCTTCAGAAGAGTGAAGCAAGCGAGCCTGATGTTACAGAACGCTGTGTGCGCTCAGATTGGCGCGCTGTCCGTCGCCTGAAGCGTCTGAACAATTCCTCTCCGTAGCCGTAAGCTTGTGGTTTTAGATCAGACGTGCCGCACGCTGGGGCCGGGCAGCACGCACGTCGCTCGGTCCGCCGGGCGGCGACTTGCGCTGCGCGACGGGCGGGGCAGCGCGGCTTTCATGAGGCACTGCTTTTCGTCAGGCGTGCGTGGCGGCACTCACAGCCTCGTTATTGAGGCGCTCTTTTTCCTCACTGGAAAACGGAGCTTTAGCTCTCGCACCGCGCAGGCGGGCTGAGGCGCGCACAGGGACAGCTGCAGCTGCGGGAGGGGCCCCGCTCCGCCTTCCCCTGACGCTCCCGGGCCGGCTGCGGGCGGAGCCGCGGGGCCGCCTCCCGCCGTTCTCTGCCGCCGCCTCACAGCGCGACGGGGCGGCGGCGGAGTGCGGTAGGAGCGGCCCCGGCCGGGGGGAGCGGGGGTGGGCGGCCCCGCGAGACGGGGTGGGGGCTGGAGCTGGGGCGGAGGGGCTGCGAGCCCCTTTTTTTTTTTGCCGTTGCCTCGCGGGCAAGCCGGGCTGCTTCTGCACAACAGCGTTGGTTTCGATCTCGCAGTCGCCCTTGTGTGCTTTGCGTGTTGCCCTCGCTGTGTGTTGAGCTTCTCGGGAAAAAAGAAAAGAAAATTCAGGTGGCACTTCAGCGAGAGCTGTCGTTAGGTGCTTTATTTTCCTTTTTTTTTTTTTTTAACCAGCTTCCTGCAGGCTGCTTGCAACGTACTTCCCTTTTTCGCTGCTTCTTCTTAGAGCGTCTTACAGCGGAAGCTGTCCAATTCCTGGTGTAATTTAAACAGGAATTTGGCAGTGCTGAAAAAGAAGGGTTGGTTTTGGAGGACGGGGTGTCGGCTTCTGAGGGAGCTGCGCGGTGCGGTCGTGTCCGTGCGTGTGAGGGGCCGCTGCTGTGGGGGGGGGCCGGGCCGTGAAGCCCTCCGCCCAGCTCCCCGGCACGCCGTGTTTGCTGTCGGTGAGGCGGTGGTCTCGTGCAGTGCGTGCGGCGACGTCAGGTGCCCGAGGAAGAGTCGTGTTTTCCCCCTACCGATGCAGCCGCCTCTCACGCTGCCTTACTTGCCCCCTCGCGTCTGGTCCCTGTGCAGTTCTACAGGGTTGTGTCTTCCTGAAAATGCTTCTGCGCCTACTCCTGTGACCTCTTAAACAAAAGCGCCATACGTAGCACGGGTTCAGCAAGGTTCTGAAGGGCCTGGTGATTTCATGTCTCTGTCAGCGGTGTGACTTACTGTTCTTTTTTCTGACCGTGCTGTGAGACAAGGAGACAAAATATCTGTACAAACCTGAACTTGGAACTTCCAGCCTAGTCATCACACTCGTTCGTATGCTACATCCTTTCTTTGGCTTGTTCTAATACTTTCTGGAAGTTCTGAATTATCATGGTGGGAATTCTTGGAAATATTAAAAAACAAAACAAAAAAACCTATGAGATATAGCGAAACCGTAGCAGGATGAAGGTACTGTATAGTGCTATATTGCTAGCGTAGTCAGTGTAGTACATTAAATATATATATATAGTAATATGTAATTTCAAGGAACTCAAAATCCATAATCTGTCCTATTAGAAAAAGGCAAGCTGAGAGTCTGGTCTGCTCTGTGACCTGCAGCAGGTACTGCTTGCTAGATCTCCAGCATGCTCCATAAGGTGGAACATCCAGAAGGTCTGTTCAGTACTCTGCATTGATCAGAGCTGATGCAGTGTGATAAGAGTGGGAAAGGAAGTTAAAGCCGAGATGAAAGAGTGGATGCTTTAGTCATGGCAACAGCAGTAGCAGGGCTTTGAATAAATCAAAAGTTTCATTTTTTTTTTTTTTTAGCTGAGAGACTGTGCTGTCGTGCACAGAAATGTATCTGACAGCTTCAAATTACAGTTAAAAGACCTACCCTGGGTTAAGTATGCAGCAAGGTACTGGGATCAGTGTTGTTTCTTTTGTGTTTGGGTTTTAGTTCATACATTTGTTATCTTTGATATCCAACAAGAATCTGTTACCAGTTTTGATTGTGTTATATGAGTTTGCAGGGGAAGAAAGAAAGGAAAATGTTTGGCTGTATGTAGAAACTTGTTTTGGCTGGTTTTTGCAGGGGGCAGCAAAAGCACATTTCGTAAACATCTGGCCTTCTGGTTTTTATGCTCAAGTCGTAGAGTCACGCTGTTGCTGTGTGGTGCAGCAGAGTTGGTTCCTTTCTTACTGCTAGTTATTGGACAACAGTAGCTTTATTTGCACAGGCCGTTTGAAATACCCACATTTAGAAGGGGAGGTGTGAAGTTGATGTCCGCAGGGGGCTCAGAGGCAGCTGAGGCCTGTCGGGGAGTAGGAGTGTTTTGTCCTCGTCCTGAGCAGCACAGATTTTACAGTGTCTTTGCAGGTGATGTAGGTGTGAATTTCCCTCAAGAAGTTCCTTGAGTGTTGAGAATATAGTGTGGTTTCTACTGGAGGTGGTAGATAAGCAAACCAAATATTTTCACTGTCCCTGTTCTGTTGTTGCTTGCCGCTGTCTTTAGATTTTATCAATTTGCTACAAGATCTTGATAGGAAGGTAAATCTAGATAGGAACTTGGAGCAAACACGGAGCGAGTCAGAGCAGAGATCCTTTCAGAAGTCACTTCAGTTAAGTGCTTGTGCCAAGCAGGCAGGCCTTCCTGTTCCTATGCTTACCAGCTGGTGTGTGTGAAGCTGAATCTACTGCTCCGCTGTCTCAGATGTGAGTGTGGGCCAGTGCTAATCATTGCATCCTAGGAACACAAAGACTTTTCAACCTGTTTTCAGAAATCCCCGCTACCTGGCAGACCACGTCACAGATCAGCATCTCTGTGTTGTCTGATCATTACCAGCATCTTTTCTAAGAGCAAAGAAGTGGGCAGAAGGGCTGCCAAGGTGCTGCTTCCTGGGTTTTGTGCATTGGCTTTTTGAGAAAGCCTTGTTCCTTTACTGTATGGTATACTCTTTTGAGCGTGCTTGGAAAACGTCACTGCTTTTTCCTTCTGTTTAGGCATTGTCTCAGCTTTTGGTAGGAGAGAGCTCTGGCTTAGATGCTTTCCTTCTTTCCATGTAGCTGTTCATTAGTGTTTGTTAGGTCACTGGGAGAGGTAGACCTCTGCAGACTTTTGAATTCTAGCTTCTGAGGGTCTTAAGAATGGCCAGCATAATCAGTCCCATGTTAAAAAGTCCACGTTAGCTTGAGATTTTCACAAGGCCTGGGTTGGTTCTAGTTCTTAATGTATTTAACCGTATCTCATATACAGTCCTTCGTATATTCAGCCAATACCTGCATGAAGAGATGTTCACTGTGATTTAGGCCTCTGATTTGCATTCCTAAAAGCATCGGAATACATCGTGATTAAAAAAATGCTAGAAATCTAACTTAGTTAAAGGAACTTGCCAGAGCTTAAATGCTTACGTTGCCTAACGGAGACAGTGCAAATATCTCTTTTTATTAACTGTAGAGAGCAATTTTACACTTGGGAAGTGGGTTATGTTCTGTAAACAGGGTACCTGTAGTCCACATAACTCCGTGCTGTTTGCCCTGAGCTATTATTTGGAAATACTGCTTTCTGTTAACCAGAACAAATGTATGTTAAGAGTGGCAGGATTTAGGAGGATGACAGTTCTTTAGCACTTAGGGCTTCTTATTTAAAGATGATTCCGTGCAGATTTGATTTGAAGTGTGTAAGCTGGTCATGCCCAGAAAGTGTAACAGTGGTCAGCTTGAAGAAAAAGGTGATGCATTTGCTGTCTTCTGTTTTTGTTTTCCCACTGTGGAGTCCCACGGCCAGCGGCAGGGAGCAGACACTTGGTATGCAGCACAGGACTCGTGCAGCTGTTGACAAAGGGTTCTTACGGCTCTCACAAGCTTGCTTCTGCGGACCTGCCGCCTTAATAACACCTGTGTGTTGTTTTCTGGCTTCTTTTGTAGCCTGGGCAAAGGTGCATTCAGGAAGCACCAGCAGAAGGCAGAATGGAAAACTTCACTTCCTGTTGCTTCAGAATGCTGAGGGCACAGAGCAGCAGGCTGTTGTAGCAGGGTCAGTTCCAGCACAGCAGCTGGTTACAGATGGGTGGCAGGAGATGAGCAGCTGGGTGTTTTTCTGGTAGCTGCTGTGGTGTACCGAGTGCTACAATATTGCTTTAGTTCTGTAGGATTTTCCACAGAGGGTGCTTTGTGAAATGGATTAATTAGTGTTTACCTATTCGGCTTTTCTGTGAAGATGCAGAAATTTGTCTTGTATGGTAGAACTTAAAATAGATGGGTATAAATCCTTGAGGCATTAGTCAGCTGAGAATATAATTTGGGCTGTTTATAGCATGAGTGTTTTTGCAACAAGTGATTTTGCGTGGCAGATTATGACTCTGAAATAGAACCTCATTCTTTTATTTTGTACACGTTTGGATTCACTGTGTGGTAAGTCTTGCAGAGAGAGCATTGGAAAAAAGTGCTGCAGAAGGAAGCACTTGATTCAGAGCAGAGGAGGAGGCTGAATTGAAGCTGGGCTGTACCTGGATCTCAAGAGCCCACACAGCTTTGTCAGGTTCTTTGGGCTTTGTTGTCTTGAGTATGTTTGCCAGTGATACGTTTCTGATTTATCTCTTTTTCTTTTTTTTTTTTTTTTCTTTTGAGTTTTGGCTGGTGTGAATTCAGCTACATCAGGTCTTGCTGGAAGAGGTTAACTTCATTTGTTTCAACAGCTTAGAATCAGGAGGAAAGCTAGTCAGGGGGTCACATATACAGAGGACTTTTAAAGAAAGCTGCATTGCAGGGCTCTTTATTTCACAGGGTGTAGAATACTATATGTGGTATAGGGAGGAGCAACTTCTATGCTGCCCAGGGGTAAGCAAGACAAAAATAAATCTTGCTTAGGCTGTAACAATAGCAGGTAGCTGATACGATGCTGACTGTGACTTGTCCTTGTCTTCCAAGAGCATAGTGGAGGATAGCCAGATGACCTGTGATGAAAATCCGCAGCATACTGTAAGGAGACAAATGCTGATCTGCTGATTTCATCATTAGGGATCAGTCTTGGAGCGGACTCCGCTTTCTGCAGAGAGGAGTTGTGTAAGTTATAGCTTTAGGCAACCTTTTGTTACTACATCCTAATAATTTACCTGCAAGAGGAGTAAAGGCCAAGGAGTTAACTTCATTCAGTGTTCCCTGGAAAGCAGTCATAATTAAGCAAATTACTTGGAACGAACATAGGTCATGATATTTTCATAATTTCTGCTTTCAAATTATTGAAACGTGGTATTGTTGGAGACTGAATATTGAGCAGTAGCCAGTAAAACTGCAGCATCTTCATTTGAAGTTTTTAGCTGTTACGTTGAGGGTGAGCACTGAGTGCAAGGAGGAGCTTAACAGTGTCTGTTCTATATTTAATTCGAGGCACTCCCTGTTTTTGTTTGCTTTTTTTTTTTTTCCCTCTCATGCGCTGCTGCTTTTATGGCTGAGCAAACACAGATCTTAGTGTTCCTGTATCCTCCCACGCAGTATTTGTACAACAGGGTGGTGGACTCCTGAATCCTCTTTTCTGTGGCTCGTCACCACTTTATTGTCAGCAATCAAGTGTCTCTGTTACATTAGCAGAATAAAAGTTGGGGAAATGAGCTTAGAAGATTAAAAAAAAAAAAAGACAAGGTGGTGGGAGTGATTGGGAAATTTAATGCAGAAGGGTAAATATTTGCTGAGCTGGAGAAATGGCCAGCAGAGGTTTAATGAAGTGGTAATTGTGGAAGTTTTTGAACATGAGAAGTTGGTGTCTTTGTGGATCTAGTTTGCCTGGAATCAAACCAGTGTGGAAGAAATTCCCTGTGAAGAGACTTGGATAAATACAGCATTCAAAAGAAGCAAGTGGGACTTCTTTATATATAGTAACATTTTTTTCGGGTTGCTCATGAGGTTTGCTATTAGTTGTCAACCTCAGCTTTAATGGCTAAAAGACTACTCTTTTCATATTTTATTTTTTTATCAGAAGGGTACATAGTGCATAGGATTAAAAGCATGGAAGTTACCATTTGAGGGCAAACAGCTCCTGTTCTTCCCTGCCCTTCACCGCAAGGAAAGCCTTTCTCTCTTGAAGTTATATCTAAAGCTGTATTAGAAGGCATCTTGTTTTTGTTATTGTGTTTATACATGAAGTGGAAAACCAGGCAAAAAAAACCAAAAACCCACCATGATTACCAGTGAAATGGGGGGGGGGAGGGAAGTGGAATACAGTGCTGCAGTAATTAGGGCATCAAATATATAGATTTTGTGACTAATAAGCATTATGCTTTTAGGAACCTGACTTGGCTGAGTCTCTTGGGTTTTGGTTCTGGTTTTATTTTTGGTTGCTTGTTCTTTTGGAGTGATTTGAGTAGTAACTTGTCATTGTTTTACTACCATGTCTATGCTTACACTCTAATTTTTTTTTTCTCATTACTAGTTACATCACCTTTGAAGCAGTGGAACTGCATTGCACTAGGTGTTGAGGTAGAAAACCTTTGTTAAAGAAGAAATAAAATCTAAAGCAGTTGTCTTTCATGCTGTTTGTGTCAGAGGTATGAGTAGTCAGAAGAGAGATGTCTGCTTGTTCTGCTTCATTCAGGAGCTGCTGTGGGGAAAAGGCAGCAGAATCTCAGCCTGGTATGGTCCTTGAATAGGTCAGATTTTTATTTCACCAAGTCAGTTAATAACACAGCAAGGAGACAAAGCTTTTTCCTAGTCTTGGTCTGGGAGCACCAATGCCTATGGGGCTCTGTGCTGGATCAGCCTACTCCTGAAGGATGGACCCGTGGTATGGAGCCATGTTGGAACAGTGCCTTAATAGCTGCAGCCTGTGGGAGGCCCATGCAGGATCAGCTTAGGGAAGGACTCCACGTGGAGCGGGTGCAGAGTGACCGTGGAGGAGCAGCAGAGACAAAGTGTTAGGGGACTGACTGCAGCCTCCATTGCTCTGGATTACTTGGGGGCAGGATGTAGAACTGATACCCAGCCAGTGTACAAGCAGTGGCAGCTCCCCCAGTTTTGTTGTTTAGCATGATGCCATGTGGCATAGGACATCCTTTTGGCTGGCCTGGGTCAGCTGTCCCGGTTCTGTTCTTTGTAGCTCCTCAACTGGCAGACCAGCATGAAAAGCTGAAATGTCCTTGACTTCAGTGTGAGCATTGCTCAGCAGCAATTAACACACCGTGTTATCAACATAGCTCATCCTAAAACCAAAGTCCAAAACCACACCAGCTACTAGCAAAAAAAATTAGCTCTACCCTAGCAGAAAGCAGGGCACTGGGAATTGTTTTGGACAGTAATTATTTCATGCATTGCTGTACATTCTGGCAGAAGCACTACAAACTTTTAGAGATCCAGTTTGTTTTACTGATTTCCTTTTGGTACGCCCTTTACGATGATGCTGTCAGCGTGAAGTGTGTCCGTTCAGCTTCTTACCCTGACCTTGTACTTCTGCAGACGTTTCCATTTAAATTGCCTCCTACACCTCTCATAAAATTAGTCATTTGAAGATGTGGCTTGTTTGTCACCTGATTTTTCTACTTCTGATTAATTCACCTGCTCTGTGAAGGATGTGAACTGGGTGATTCTTTAATAGTGCAGTAATGTAAGCATTTTTGAGTGATGCATCTTTAACAACATAATAGACTAAGTGAGGAGTAACTATAACTGAATGAATAAAAGAAATAGTCTGAGGAGAGACTGTACACCTGTTTAAATATCTGAGCATATTTGTTAGTCCAAAAAAAAGGAAATGGGAACTGCTTTCCCCAGAAAAGCCTCTGCAACTTGTCTGGCTTACATCCGGATTTCATTGACTGGCTACTGGAAACATATTGCCTATTAATTTCATGTGATATAATTAGCAAAGTGCTGCAGAAAATGACTCTTACTGCATCTGCTTTTCAGATCTTTGCGATGAGTTACCCGGGCTATCCCCCAGCAGGTGGATATCCACCAGCACCCCCAGGTAAGTCAGTCACATGAAGTATCTGTTAAGTGACTGATTTTTCTTGTTCTGTCTTGGCTAAAAAACAAGCTTCAGAAGGTGTAGTGTCTTGTTTCAGCGCAGCTGTGTTTGATTTCAGGTGGCAGTCCTTGGGGTGGTGCTGCCTACCCACCTTCAAATCCACCTTCAAATCCACCTCCAATTGGTCTAGAAAATGTGGCTGGCTACGCCAATCAGTTCAACCCAGGCTACATGGCTGGAATGGTGAGTCTGCTTGGATTTGGTATATATCTTACCGTGTCTTCTTGAAGTGCAAAGTTGTGCTTCTGGTACTGTAGACAAGTAGTCTACAGCAGCTTTATTTTATGCCTTTGTCTAACCTTTGTTTAAGCACTGAGCATTCAGTGTCATCTGTTGAAGTAAATGGTTACCTCAAACTATTTTTTATGTTAGAAAAGGCAGAATCTATAGATAAATTTTGACTTAAGACCTAAACCTCAAAAGCCAAAGACATAAAACTTGACTTTGCTGTGCAGAGGAATAGAGAAACGCATGATTAATACTGTGAGTATCCATTGTTAGTATATTCATATTGACAAACACAGCTCAGGTTTTGCTTATTACCTGCGTTTTGGCTTGCTGAAAAAGGAACAAGTCTCTGCAATTGGGGTAAGTGACTCATCTCTGAAGAAAACACAGTATCAGCTGATCAGCTCTGTTAATGTTTATCAGATGACAGTGAAGAAAATGCAGAGACTTCCAATGTGACTTTTTTGCATAGGGTTTGAATGAGTGTTATGTTTCTAACAACCTAGTCTTCAGAAACGTGCTGAAAACTTAAGGAATTCACAGTATGCAAAGACATTTGCAGCATGGATATCTCTCAGAGGTAGTGATTAAATGAATTCAGCAGTTAAAATGACCGAAAAAGTGACCTACAGTGTGATTAGCAGTATCCACAGCTACTAGTTTCTGGGAACACTGCAGTCATCAAATGTCAGTTCTTCTGGTTTCCTGTAGAAGAGGAAAGAGAGTGTTGCTTGTGAAGCTAATTAACAATATGGCAGTTTCTGCAGATGTCTTTCCTAACGCAGTCTTGAGAACTTGTGTTACTTGAAACTACTAATGCATGCATTTCTCATGTTAAACAGCCAGGGGTTGCTTGCAGTAAATCTTTGTACGTGAATAATGCTACAGTCATGTAACAAAGCTATGGGCAGAGAAGAAATGGTTTTGTGTTTCTGGGATTAACCATCGTAAATCTTGAAGAATAAGAGGTATCTAGGTATTGGTCCTTTCTGGAGTGAGTGGAATGTAAAGCTGGATGCAGTGGTTAAGTATGTAGCTATTGGCTTTGCTTCTTAATAGATGGCAGCTTACACTTAAAGTAAAACAAGGGATGACTGAATCCAGTCCTTTTTTCTGACATGCTTGCTAGTAAAACCTGATTGCTGCAAAGTTCCATTGCAGATGCAGGACTAGATATGTTTGGGGGTGTGGGAAGGTGAATGCGTTGTGCTTGTCGTGCTATTTGCGCACCTCTCTTGCTTTGTTGGCTTCTGTTGCAGGCATCCAATATGGCAGGGACATTTGGAGGGTCAAATGTACCACCAGGCATATATCCTTCAGCACCTGGGGGTTATCCTCCAGTACCTCCAGGTGGCTTTGGACAGCCTCCATCAGGACAGCAGCCTTCTTATGGGGGGTATCCTCCAGCTGGAGGAAATCTACCAGGATACCCAGGTGGCCCTGCACCGGGCCAGCCCACACCGCCTCCTGGTCATCAGCCTGTGGGATTACCAGGACAGCCACCAGCACCTTACCCGGGGCAGCAGCCCATGCCAAGTTATCCACCAGGCCCAGCTGTGAATCCATCTGTGCCCTCTTTTCCAGGACCTACAGTCTCCCCTGGAGCAGTAAGAGCATTCTGTTTTGTTTTGTTTTTAAATGTGATTGCGTTTGTTTTTCTGCGTTTTCTTTATGTGTATAAGAGTAAAATGTGTGTAAAACTGAAAAGGAAGTTGCAAGAAGAAGTTTGGCCAAAGCTGGGAGATACAAGCAATATAGGCATATGTGAATTCAAATCTATGCTACTGTACTACATATAAAGAAGAAATATATGACGTAAATTTAAATTCCATTAATTTTGCCTTTTGTATCTTAAAGTATTTACAGTTACTTCTGTAGTTTAACCACACCTTAATTGACTTCGTGTTTTATCATAATACAGGTATGGAAACAAAAAAATAGTTCAGGTTGTTGTCTGCCTTGCTTTTTAAAGAAGAATTTGATAAAAGTAGGGTTTTGTTTTTTTTCCTAAGTAGCAGAATAGTCTTTTACTGATTAACACTAATACATGGCAAAACTTTTATGATTTTAGTATGGAAACCGAGGCACAATCACTGATGCATCAGGATTTGACCCTCTGAAGGATGCAGAAGTCTTGAGAAAGGCTATGAAGGGATTTGGTGAGCAGGCTGTGAATTTGCTATTAAAATTCAAGTAGAATTGCAGCTTTGGTTCAGTACTGCCTTTCATCATTGTTAACATACTTATTGAGTTGGCTGTTTCACATGTGCTTGTACTTGGTAACCAGAAGAATTATTGGAAGTGAATGTAGTTGAAAACAACATGGTGAATTTGGCATTTGCTAGTTTTTGTGTGGTGGTGGTGTTTTGTGGGGGTATTTCTTGTTGTTACTGTATTCTCACTGTGTTTGTGATTGGTTTGAGAAGACTTCGAAGTTCAGAGGTGATATGCAAGAGGAGATGCAACAGATAAGTTAGACACATGTGTTGTACTTGGCAGAAGTAGAATCTAATGGAAACCAAAAACTGAATCCTCATGTGACATACATGCTCATTCTGTGGTGTTTGTGTGTGCAGGAACCGATGAGCAGGCAATTATAGATTGTCTTGGAAGTCGTTCAAACAAGCAGCGACAGCAGATCATCCTCTCCTTCAAAACAGCTTATGGAAAGGTAAATACATCGCTAGAAAAAGAAGAATGAGGGCCTAAATAGAATGACTTGAATTGGAAGGGACCTTCAGGATGATGTAATTCCAACCCTCCGTCCTGTGCGACGGACAGGGTGGTCATCCATACCAAATCAGGCACTAGAGCAGGTTGCTTAGGGACCAATCCAGTGTGGTCTTAGATGTCTCCGTAGAATCACAAAACTGCTCAGGTTGGAAACGACCTTCAAGATCATCCAGTCCAACTGCAACCTAACCATACTGTCCTATCTCTACCATTATGTCCCTGAGCACCACATCCAAGTGGATTTTAAACATATTAAGAGATGGTAGACTCAGCCACCACAGTGGGGGCCTATTCCAGTTTTTAACAACTCTTCCTGTAAAAAAGCTTTTCCTTATATCCAATCTAAACTTCCCTTGGTGCAGTTTGGGGCCCTTTCCGCTTGCCCTGTCACCAGTGAGAAGAGACCATCCCCGCTCTCACTGCAGTCACCTCTCACATATTTGAAGAGAGCAATACGGTCTTCCCTCAGTCTCTCCCAGACTAAACAGCCCCAGTTCCTTCAGTTGCTCCTCATAGGGCATATTCTTCAAACCCTTCACCAGCCTTGTTGCCCTTTGCACCTGCTCCAGCACCTCAGTGTCCTTTCTGCATTGAGGTGCCCAAAATAGGGGACAGTACTTGGGGTGGGGCCTCACCAGTGTTGAGTACAGGGGGAGGATTACTTCCCTAGTCCTGCTCACCATGCCATTCCCAATACCAGGATGCCGTTGGCTTTCTTGGCCACCTGGGCACACTGCTGGCTCATTTTCAGCCAGCTGTACATCAGCCCACCAATGTCCCTTTCTCCAGGGATGGGGCATCCACAGTCTCTCTGGGCAGCCTGTTTCAGTGCCTCACCACTCTCTCAGTGAAAAATCTTTCTTGCATCTAACATAAATCTCCCTTTTTCAGTTTAAAACATTTCCTTTTGTCCTATCACTATCAGACAGTGTAAATGTCAGTCTCTCTCCTGTTTATAAGCTCTGTAAGCTCCCTTCAGATTCTGGAAAACAGCAAGTTCTACGTGGAGCTTTCTGTTCTTCAGGCTGAACAGGCTGACCTCCTTCTGCCTTTCTTCGTTGGAGGAGTACTCCAGCCCTCTGAGCATCTTAGTGGCCCACATCTGGACACTGTCCTACAGCTCTGTGTCTTACTTGTGATGGGGACCCCAGACCTGGATGCTGTACTCCCGATGGGGCCTCATGAGGGCAGAGCACAGGGGGACAGTCACTTCCCTCTCCCTGCTGGCCGCTTCTCTTCTGATGCAGCCCAGGATACGTGTGGCATTCCAGGCTGCAAGCATGTCCAGCTTTTTGTCCACCAGGATTCCCAAATCCTTCTCTCAGTGAATTGTTCTCATGCTCTGTGGACATACTGGCCTTGTTGAACTTCATTACGTTAAGCCTGTCAGGGTCCCTTTGGATGGCATCCCTTCCCTCTGTTGTTGTCTGCATGACTTTATTGAAAGTCTGAAGACTTAAGGTTGCTTAAGGGGAAGATGATTTGTAAGTCTGTAGGCTTTTTACGTATTCTTGATTTCCTTGTAGTATTTCAGATGAATTATATAAAGCAGTTTCTCTCTTAGGTATTTACTTTGGCCCTTAAGTTCTGTACAGAGTCTGTTTAGTTTGACCTTATATATATATACTTATGTATGTTAGTTTTTGCTGTATTTAATGTTGTTAAGTAAAATAACTTCACTTTGGTGATGGATTATTGATGCTTATGCATAGAGAATTCTAAATTATGTCCAGAACTTGCTTATATTCATCAATTGGTTTTTTTTTTTGTTCTTTTTAATTCTCTTCAGGATTTGATCAAGGATCTCAAGTCTGAACTATCAGGTAACTTTGAGAAGACAATCTTAGCAATGATGAAGACACCTGTCATGTTTGATGCGTATGAAATCAAGGAAGCTATAAAGGTTTGTAAAGGATAAACAGATTTATAAGATGGAATATTTGAGCTGATGAAATTTTTGGTAGTAGTTCAAAAGCTCTGCATTCAGATATCCTCTCCGTTCAGATACTCAGCCCACTGTACTTCATTTACTGGAGGTTGATGATAGTAAAATTGAGAATTGTTATTTTCATAAGTTCTTTAAAGGTAAAGAGCATTTAATAGGTTTGTGTTGTGATAAAGATTGATGGAAATGGAAAAAAATTGTCAGAGGCGAAGTTCTGATAGACTTTGCAGTTAATTTATTAATAGTCTGTAGTAAGCTGTTGAGGTAACACTCTTTTCAGCCAGCTGCTGCGTGGGGCACCTTTGTTTCTTGATTTTTGCTTTGAGGTGGGGAGCAGACAGCATACTCCACTCAAAATGACCTGTGACTTTATGCTCAGTGCTCAAAAATAGCTTTAATAAGTACTTTAATAAAGATGTGGAGCAGGGTGTACCTTTTTCAGTTTTGCTTTGTTTTTCTCCACGTGCAAAACGTATTCCTAGCCCATGCTGACCATTCTGTGTCTTGGAAATGTGTTGGAAATGCAAAATTCCAACTATGTGCTTTGACTTCTTCTGTATCAATGTGTTATTTTGAATTGTATTTGTTCTCTCTGTGTATGTATTTTTATTTTTTTTATTTTGATTTCGTACTAGATAATAGAATTAAGATGTGAATATGAAGACTGTGTTTGCTCTTACGGTTCATTGTGGGTATTTTGTTTGCTTTGTTTTTTTTTCTTTTTTTTTAGGGCATTGGCACAGATGAAAACTGTCTCATCGAAATCTTAGCTTCTCGCAGTAATGAGCATATTCAGGAACTCAACAGGGTCTATAAATCAGGTTTGATTTGTTTGTGGGTTTTTTTTTTCCTTAATCACTGACTCACAGTATGAATTCGGGAAACGTACAGACGTATATAATCATATATCATTGTTCATGATTGTCTCCCTTACAGAATTTAAGAAAACTCTGGAGGAAGCAATAAGAAGTGACACATCTGGGCACTTTCAGAGGCTTTTGATTTCACTGTCTCAGGTACTTCTGTGCTTGTGCATGGAAGCTTGTGTGTGTAATGTCTGTTGTTGTTAGTAATAATAATAATAGAAGCCTTGCTGATGGGCTTTTTTGTTTCTTCAAATTCTTTCAGGGAAACAGAGATGAAAGTACAAATGTTGACATGTCTCTTGTCCAAAAAGATGTACAGGTCAGTAAGAAATACTTCATCGTTTGTAAGTGTGGCCAGTTGAGTATACTGCATGTGACTGTGTGTTCTTTTTGAATTAGTTTTGGACGTTGTGTGACTTTTCCTGTGGCGGTGCTTGTGTTTCGTGGATGGAAGGATAATAAGGGAGGTAACACCATTAGAGCTATGTGGCACCATTTCAGAGAGGAGGATCTAGGGAATCGAGTCCCTCTTTTTTTTTTTTCTTTTTTTTTTTTTTGCTTGTTTGGTTTTGCTTTGTTTTTTTAAAATCTTTTTCTTTTCCAGTTGGTGCCACTCTATTGTGCTGCTGCTAGTTATTTAAGGAACTCTAGCTTTTTGTATCAAGTAGAGCAGTTGAACCTACTACCTGTTGCACCTGTTAGTTCTTATGTTTTCCGTTTCATCACACAGCAGAGGGAAAACCATGGTTCATTTCAGGTCTATTCTGTCATACCAATAAGTAATGCAGTTAGCTTTCAACGTAGCTTGCCAGAAGAGAGATGAGTGTCTCAAAACATGCTTAGAGGTGTAGAAATTAATTTAGACACAAGGCCTTCTAGGAAAAAGAATTTTCAGCTACTTTCTAAACATTTGTTTGCTTTGGTAATCCAGAGCTCATGTGTTTTAAGCACTAGTTTTGTAATTAGTTGCTGTTTATTGCTTGCTCCTGTTTTTCAGTGGTACTTAAACCAAGAAATGACTATAAAGGAAGGGAGGCTGTAAGGAAACTGATCTGTTACTCATTTTTTCATCCTGATGGCTTTTCTAATTTATAATGCGTGCGTTATTTCTTGAGTTTAGGAGCTATATGCAGCTGGTGAGAATCGTCTAGGAACTGATGAATCCAAATTCAATGCCATTCTGTGTGCGAGAAGCAGAGCCCATCTCAGAGCAGGTAATGGTATCCAGACCTCTACATAAACATTAAAATGATTCTGTTGTTTGTAATGATATAAATGTACAACACTGCCCTCTGCCTGTATTTCAGTATCAGTAAAATGGGAGTAATGATAACTCAAGGGAAAGCAGGGTGAATTCTGTATGCAAGAGCTGTACATTGTGATCACCTCAATTAACTGTCATAAAACTCTTAAAATGACCTGTGAGATTTTCAAACTTCCATGAGTGTACTGTAGTAAAAAGTATTGCTTTACTTTGAAAACACTTCTCAACATCATGAATCTATGAATCATGCACCAGTGCCATCTCTTTGTGAGACTGACTCCTGAGATCTTTCTTTTGTTAACAGTTTTCAGTGAGTACCAGAGGATGTGTAACCGGGACATTGAAAAAAGCATATGTCGTGAAATGTCTGGAGACCTAGAAAAAGGCATGCTGGCAGTAGGTATGTGTCATCTGTGTAGCTGGTAAAGCAGACCACTTAATTCACCTCAGAATGGCTGATGAGGCTTTTGCTTCAGGCAAGCTGCTTAAATTTTGCATGCTAACTTTTGAATGTTAAAATGGAGAGAGAATTATCAACTTGTCTTTGTTTTAAGAAGTGATTAAGTGTTCTACCAACCACTGTGAGAGTGAGGATAGAATATCTGGGACATCTTTGGAAGTGAAGCAAAATAACATGCATTAAAACTGTATACCTCCAACTTGTTTTTATTAGAAGGAAGACTTAAATTTTATTCCAAAGAGGTTATTTTGTCCCGTTTTCTCTGATGACAGCTTCAGGTCTTTGTTTGGGAGTGTTTCTGGTACTTCTGAAGGGCCAAGTTCTACTTCAAATTTACTGTTTGTCCTTTGTAAGTCATTGGTTTCCCCGGGGCTATGACAAGCCCTTGAGTTTTTGTGCAGCAGTTTTATTTAGAGTGGTTTGTTCCAAACAAAATCACATCCCTCTTTTTCATTTTGTCTTTGTCTCTTAGATGAAGTTACTTCTTTACATCTCCATTTATTTTTGTGTACTGTTCTGATTTTACTGTGGTATTTAGTTGTGCTTCTCTAAGTGTTCTTTTTTTGCTTTTTTTAATTATGTTAGTGACGAGGAAAATGATGTACCTAGATGAAAAGGAGGAACAAAACACGGCTCACTCTATCCCTATTGAAATAAATAGGGACATTTATCACTGGGAGTAAGATGGTAGAAAACATTTGGCTCAACTGCAACAAAGTTGTGCATTTTTTCCCATGAAGCTTTCTAATGAAGTCTTGCAAAATAAAAATTTATTTGTAGAACTTCTTCACTTCTTATGTGTATGTGAACTATGCAGCCATTTATCTTACTTCACAAAGGTGCTGCTTTTTTAATGACAGAGGTGTTTTTCATGACCCAGACAGAGTCTAGTTCTGTTGATGTGGTACATTTACAGACCTTCTCCAGGGTTCTGAATCTGTCACCTCAAGAAGTATTAATGGTAGAAAACCATACTTAAAAAAATATTGTTTGGTGTTTGCAGAGCACTAGCTCAGTAAAGCAACTTTACTGTATGAGTTCGTAAGTCGTTTGATCTCGTGGAGCTTTGCAGTCACATGACAGATCTTTCTTGTGGATACAGATTGAGAACTGGGACAGTAACTTTCAAATAAGTCAACAGACTTCAGAGGATAAATTTTCATTAATATCCACTAAATACTTTTATTGAATATTTTTTTGTTTTATTTAGGGGCGTGTGTATGTATGTATGTACGTATATATACATGTGAACGTGGATTTAGCATCATTTGTTGTTTTAATCTTCCTTTCCAGTAAAAAAGAGTTTCTAATAAAAAATAATTGATTTTGCTTTTCTTAAAGCTTTCTGGATTGTACAACTGGTAATTTACAATGACATCTTCAAACATCTTAAAGTGTGATTGTGTTGTTTTAATGACAGTCAAGAAACATGCATTTCATTTGTCCTTTGTTTCTGAAATGTTGTACGTCTCTGACTATTCTCTCATCTACATTTTCCTATCCAGAAAAGTACTTTTTTCCCATATAGAATGCGTACTGCTGTGACATATGTATTTAGGTTTATCCCTTCTGTTCTGTCTTGCTTTGTTACTTTTTGTGATCTCAAATATAAGCTGGTTATGGTTTGTTTTCTGTATAGTTTGCCATAGATTGCATGGTTGTTTATCCAGCATAGAATCGATATGTAGAATGTAATTTTAGTGAGCGGAAAACAATTATCCTATTATACCGATGAACATAAAAATAATTTGATTCAGATTTTGCTTTTTAAGATTTCTAATGAACTATGCTAATTAAAAATAAAAATTGGTCATTACTAAACAAGCGCAGCAAGGATTTTTCAAGAGTCCTTGGGGACTTTCTGACTAAAGAAATGCTTAACTAACTTTGAATAAAGGGTGCGGTTCCTATCACGGATGGCTTGGTGTCTTAGAGCAACCCATCCCAACTCAGGGCAGGTTTGGAATTTGTCATGCCTCGCAGATGTATGGCCTAGAATTCCTTAAAGTTAGGAAAAGCTAGGAGTGCTCAACTCCGTTCTCTTCCCCTCCATTCCCTACTTCTCTTTCAGAGTCAAGAGCCTGGTTGCTAGAGGTAGAAGGTGTAAAATTATTTCAGTGACTAACTGAAGGGATGGAAACCGCATCATGTTGTCTCTATGTTTATGTAAAATTATAGCAGGGGACTGAGCTTGAAAAATAATCCTGCCATTTTGTTTATGTAGGAATACGTGACTTCAGTAATACTGTTTCTTTTTGCAGTTAAATGCCTCAAGAACACACCAGCTTTCTTTGCGGAGAGGCTGAGGAATGCTATGAAGGTGGGTGCTCATGATGACACGCATAAATTTAACATGTGGTTTTTAAATGATCGTACTGTTCATTGGAATGTGTACTTTGATCACCTTGGGAAGAATTAATGGCAATAGTAATAATTAAAATAATTTAATATAATAATAATTAAAATTACTAATGAGTTGGAGGTATTAAATTTTTCAGTGAACTTAAGTTTTGGTCATTATTATGGAAGGCTGGAAAAACCTTCCTTATTTGATGAGCTTAGTAAAGTGTATGTAACCGCATCATAAATTTCTTGTTTTATTATGGGAATTTCTTCCCTCAATAAAACAACTGATATGGTTATGACTTGTTCGTAGCTTTAAAAAATGCCAGGCTAGCTGAAATGAATAGTTCACTAAACATTCCTGGATTCCTGTCATCTCAACCTCCCAAACCTGTTTCTGTACAGAAAATTGCTTTTAAGTGCATTACTAGTACATTTTGTTTATTAATGCACGGTCTAAATTCATGCCAAGGTTTTTAAAGTCAACGAGGTTTTGCTAGTAAAGGGCTGACCTTTTGTGATGTGGTCATCTCTTTTGATCGGTGCTGTATCATCCACAATTTCCACACATTATTAATGTAGTGCGTTGTATTTTTGTTTACTTCAGGGAGCGGGAACAAAAGACAGAACCCTGATTCGAATCATGGTGTCACGGAGTGAGGTTGACCTGCTGGACATACGTGCAGAATACAAGCGGATGTACGGCAAATCTCTCTACACAGATATCACTGTAAGTCATAGGGCTTTTGTTCTCCCTGCCAAAGGATTCCAATAGGGATTTAGGAAGTTTCATTCACCGTGTAATGAGGGTGCCAAGTCTGTTAAGTCCCTGTATGTTCCTTTCCAGCCTGTACAATTCTGTGACGTTGAGTCGAAGGAAAAGGACTTCAGCATTCTGTGTTGCTGTTTCCTTATTTTCTTTCCTGTTGCTGGAAGATAGCTTTGCATTGAAGGTTTCTTTTGAACTTCTCCGTAACATGCAGTTGACTCTGTATACCAAATTCAGTTTGTTAAAGTAGTATATTCTTTTGTTGGTATTTTCCACTCACAGCTAAAAGAGCATATTTGACTGATTTTTTTGTTGTTGTTTCTGTTTTTATAAGTGAACACTTGCTTTCTTTCAGCCCCGGCTTTGTTTCCTTTAGTTATTAGTTTGGCATTTATAATGCTTAAACTTCATTTTCTTCCTTTCAGCCCCTTCCAGCCCCCATGCCCTCAAAAAAGCAGAAAACAAGCCTTCAACTTTTCTTTTTCTGGGTCTGTTTCCAGGGTGACACTTCAGGAGACTACCGGAAAATCCTACTCAAGTTGTGTGGTGGAAATGACTAAATGGAGCATTGAGCTTTCATTTAACCAGAAAACAGAGAGGGGAAAAAAGACAGCTTCTATTTTCATGGTTTTGCATTAAAGTATCTTTTTCTTTTTTCTTCCCAGAAGTAAATATGTTATGAGCTGTCTCTCTTAAAGCTATTTGCTAGGTAATAAGTGCAAAAACACACGCAAAAAATCAAGCTTAGATCCCATCTGCTTAGGATTCTTTATACTACCCTCTACAATCCATGAATGACAGATTATTTTTCAGCTTATTTTGTTTGTCTGAAGTAATATGATTGTTTTGTGGAGTGAAAATCACAATTGTATGATTTAAGGCTTTATTTTGTACAAATGTTTTGTGCCACTTTATTGCCAGTTTTATATGTATTATAAGCAGAGGTGGTTTCGTACTGACGCTTTGCATTTGTGTCCAACTAGGACCTTTTAAAAAAGGTTTTGCTGAGTTCTGTTTTCTTTGTTGATTGTATGTTTCTAAGAAAGTTGTGTTCTACATTGCATTATTACCAGGGTAGCTGTCACAAGGCAGTAGTGATGTTGATTTGAGCAGAGGTTTTGTAGTTAATGCCTTTAAGGTTTTGGATTGTGCCTTAAATATCGAAATATATCTAGGAAGAGATGATAAAATTAAAGCTGTCTGTCTTCTAAACTTCTGAAAACTCTGCTTTTTGTTGTGCGTGTTAATGACATCTTTGCCGTTCTCAAAATGGAGATGTAGAAATAGAAATGCTTAAAAAAAGATCTTAAGTCAGAGGGGCATAGAGATAGCTCAGTTAAAAGGGACTGCTTAAGAATGTGCAGACTCCTCTGCTTACTACACACGAGTGCACACACCTTTCTGTAAAGGCCAGGTGGGTCTTTTTTCCTAGAAAAAGTTGTGTTGGTGTTTGTCATGGAAGAATTCAGATGTTTTGAATGTACCTTTAAAACCATAAACAGATTTTGAGAAAATAAAAAAAACAGTATCATTATTTGTTGGGGAGAAAGGCTTAAATGAGATTAACAGGTAATTAGATAGGGACTTGAAACATTTTTCTTTAAAAAACAAAAAAAATATATATATATGCTTTTTCTTTTTGAAACCTTTCTGTTCCCCCATCTGTTGTCCTTTGCGTGTTTTACTGATTTTGTGTCTTGAAGGTATTTTTTTTCTTTTTTCCTCCTCCCTGAAATGGGGAGATGGATGTTGGAATTTACTTGAGGTTGCGTTGTCACCACAGCAAGGCAGGTTGAAAAGTGTAAATCTAGCAGAAAAAAATGGGCTGTGCAACCTAACTACAAGGATATGCAACAAGGGTTCTTATTTCAGTCAGATACAGCAATGTGACTGCGGCGGAAGCTGAACTTTGTCAGACAATCTTAACTTTATCTTGAGAGGAAATTGTAGCTGAAAGTGCATCTTCAACGATTTACTCTCATAGCAAGGACTCAGCTTGTTGCCAGGTAAGATCTTTTTGAATTACAGGAGGTATGTTTGCTGTTTTTTGGTCCAGCACCCTATCCGATCTTATTTTCTTACTGAGAATGCTGTACTGGAAATGCAGTTCTGATTAAATATGGACACTGAAAATTGTAAAATACAAAGCTTTGAAATGATATTTAAAAGCAAATAAAACTTTTTATTAAAAAGCACAAGAACACTGGAGGAAAAGTACTGTTCAGTATTGTACATCTCTATTCAAATTCTGGAAACACGGGGAAGCATTTTAAATGACCAAAATAGCAACTGTTTGTAACAGCCATCCTGTTACATTCATCTGTCTTCAGTCTCTGCTGTGCTCAGCTGGCATCTGTATAAAGATGATGTGATATAGTTATTCTTGGTTACAAGATTGGGATCAATTTTTCTAGAATAACAGTTAAAATGGGATAGCTGTTACTTTATAGAGAGGAGAGTTCTTTGATTCATCGAAGCTCAGATGGAAAGTGCTAGAGCTCTGCAATTCTTGAACTAGGTGGTAGTCAGTGCAACTCAAACCTGAGTTACTGTACATGTGCTAGAAATAGGCAGAGATTGACTTGATGTTTCCATTTTAAATTTACTGTAACACTTCACTGGGACACTTTCTTAAGTAAATGGTCACTGCAGGGACATAGGTTAATTCTTACCTATTAACTGCCCCTTACAGAGTTTTGGACATAGAATTAAATTTTAGTTTCTCTAACAGTTATAGTTACTGGTTCTGTACAGCCAACTGCAAGAAGAGGTAAAGACAGTTTACATTCTGCTGCTGTCTACTTTGAGTCCACATTGTATCACAGAAGTGCAAGTATATACAGCTATAATAAAAAACGACAACACTGACTTTACAGCAGTGGCCAGGTGCTGCTCATGCCTTTCCACGAGAGGTTTACTCTCTACCAGCAGTGTCTCTCACCTCTTAAATGAACTACTGATAATTGGGCAGAGACTGAAGAGATCAGAGTACTGTAAGATGATGTGCAGAATATCTGGTATCCAAGGCATTTGTTGCAGTTTAATCTGGAAAATGTTTATCTAGGAGCAGGTTTTGCATGAGTAGCAACTGGATTTAAGAGGCTGAAACTAATATTTTCAGTAGCGTTTTTTCTTGTTGTTTGTCACCTGAATCTGAAGAATCAACAGGACCTGTGAAGAGGACTTGTAAGCCTTGAGATGGTTTGGTCTATCTTGCTGTTGTAAGACTTCCTAAGCTGTGCACCTTTTCTTTACCTGATGCTTGTCTAACATTTCCAATCTGTTTTGTTGCATTGGATCTCATTTTACTAACTACTTCAGTGATGAGGAGAGAGAGCTTTTGTCTTTGCAGCAGCCTTACTCAGATGGGCCATTTCAGTCTTAATTAAGTGTTAATTTTCGCAGTTGATCAGCGTTTGTGTGCTTCCTGTGTCTAGCTCCTTGACTAGTCTGTTCATTTATTTTCTTCCCTCTCTTCAGTAGTGATTGACAGTGTGTCCAAAACTGAACGCAGTATTTCAACTGAGGCCTTAGCTGTGCTAAATTGAGTCAATGGATTACTTCTCATCTGATGTGGAAAGGTGACATTTGGAATAGCACATGCAACATAGTTGCTGACTTAGGTTTTATCCCACTAGATACTTACCATCAAAAATGTCTATCAGTGGGGTTCCTGCAGCGATGGGGAGGTCTGATGTTGTCTCACTGATGATACTGAGGAGTGATTTGACTTCTGATTCTAGATGCTCCACAGTTTTTATTACCTTCTAATGAAAAAAGGAAAAAAAAAATGGAGAAGGGGGCAGTCAAGGGGTCAAATGAAAGGAATTGTGTACCAGATGTGTTAGTGCAAGAGGCGTGCTACTGTCCCACACTACTACGAGTGGATGGGTGGAGTTGATGAGGTGGGCAGAAGAGGGTTCATGCTGGAGAGAAGTGGCATTGCTGTAAAGGAGCAAACAGAATGCATTTTGGCAGCTACACAGCTGTGCTTACTTAGCACTTGGGCGCCTGTGTTGTGGGAGCTTAAGACACTGGGGAAGAAAACATTTCAGCGTTCCAGCTTTCCTATGATCCCAGTTACACTGTTCATTTAGCTTTGGAGTGTAATTATGAGTAGATGTGAAAGGCTGGCTTGCCTCTAGGGTTGGGGTGATTCCAGTGGTAACCAAATACTGCTGCTGTTAGGTGCAGTGGGAATCTGTGGTAGGAGTTGAAGATACTTTGTCATTCCCTATACTCCTACGCAGCCCAGCTTCTAACCTTGTGGGTGTCATCCCTTTTACTAAAAAGCTGGAAGAGTGGACTGGTGAACGTCTCAAGTCTGTAGGTTTCAGGCTAATTTGATAAGTTTTAGCTCTGTGTGTTGTATTAATGGCCAGCATTTTTAGAAGAGCTCTTAATTCAGTGATTGTTTAATCAGTTGTTTGGAATTCAGCAAGGTAGTATGTTTCTGGTAACGGTGGTTTCAGGAACAGTTATAAATCACGACATCTGTAAAAGGTAGTCAGGCCTCAAATACTGTCATACGGAATTAAGAAGGTGGATGGAAACATCATTCCTCTTTATTTTCTTTTGTGAAAAGATTGGGATGGAGGTCTAGTGTATTCCAGGAACCAGTGTCCAGCTCTTACCTCTTCAATAATATCTAAGCGTTCATGCATTGTATCATGTTGGTGACACCAGCTTCCCAGACTTCCAGGTAACACACTGACAGGGTCTGCAGCAGCTGGAGAAAACAGCCACAGTTAAATTAACAGGAGCTTTTTGGTAATAATGCTTACCTTAATGGCTTCTCAAGTTGTATTTGGCACACTAAAGAGCATCCTTTATTAAACAGAAGGTATCCTGTCCTAAGTAGTATTTACCCAGTAAATACAGGTAGACCCAACTGTTGTGAACGTTTCCCGGTGGCTTACAGATTGTCGAGGTTCTTTAGAACAAGCTGTTTTCTTTTGACTAGGTGTGGTGTTTTTGAAGAATTGATTTGGTGGAGTTTGTTTGAAAATGCTTGATAGTGGATTTGTAGGCTTGGTTGGGTTTTTGTGCGTTCACCAGCAGGTGGTGCTCTGAGCACAGGATCCCAAAGATCTACTCTGCCTGTTCAGTGCTTACTAGGACTTGAAATACGGCAACGACTTAGAAGGCACCTGCTTCACAGTTTTTGTCAGTATTTTGGGAACGTTGTTACTCTGTAACTTAGTCGAGTGAACCATGCTTCAAGAAATTCTGCTTATTTACTTTCTTTGTTTGTTTGTTATTTTTACCGCAGCTAGAGAGAGCAATGTGGAAATGCTGTTTTTTGTATCAGAAATGGAGGTTACCAAGCAATAACCTGTCTTTCTCTACAAACTTTTTGTGCTCAAACAATAAGGTAATAATGAGGTAAACTCTATTTCACTGTCAGAGAGTAGTAGAATTTCCACTGTTCCAGTATTCCCGGTTCTAGCTGTGTCACCCTTGGAAAAGCAGAACTGTTAGTGTTGCCTACCTCAGACTCTGACCCAGAGACTCTGACCTTTCTAAACTGTGCAATGGCACGGTGGACATATCTGTAGGGACACTGCAGAGGCTTCTTTCAGCTTTTTCTTGACACAGGACCTTGAATTCTTGAAGGAACTCTTCGAGCAGAAATGGTGCACTGAGTGATTTGTTTGAAACAGGACAAATCCCGTGCCTTCTGTGAAGTTAGCAGAACACTATGCTGCTTTGCGCATGTGTGCGCAGCTAAAGAAAGAAGCCACTGTGAAATACAGGTCTCAGTAAAGCTCTATTCTTTGGGGTGGTTGGTATTTTTTGATGCAGAACGAGGCAGTTTTCTTTCAGTGAGGGTGCATTGTTAATTTATAGACTGCCGTGGGCTTCTTAGAGGAGGAAGAAGTGTCTCAACTAATCTGACAGACCTAGAAACACAGGACTGATGCTGTGACTAAAAAAGCTGACAAATGGTCCAGGCTTAAGTGTCTCACAAAACATCTGATACGTCTTGTTAGCGAGTGACAAGAGTTAGCAAAAAACTCAGTTTTCAAAAGTAAAATGTTCCTAGTTTCTGGGTTTCATGGCTTGGAGTTCTGTGACCCAGAAGAAACCCTGTCAGGCAGGGCCTATGTCTCCGTGCCTGCTTAGCAGCTTTCTCACTGCAGCAGAGATGATCTTGTGCTTGTGGTGCTGTTCACCACCATGCCAGAATAGGACACTGTGGAAAGGGGCAATGGATCAGGGAGACAGTGCTTTAGTCAGTGTAATTCCTTGCATTCTGCTATTTGTGAGCTTTGGCTTGAGGCTGCTGGGGACCTGGTTATTTTGTTAGCCCACAGCCTTCACCTTTGGGATGGGCTGTTCACAGGAAGCATACAGTCCCTTGCCTGTAAATATGACATACATCTGGGTCACTGTGGTTACTCATGAAAGGGCAGGGATGAAACTCTTATTTATGCTGCCAGTCACCTAGAAATTCTGACTGACTTTGTTTTGTACGTCTTGTTCTCTATGCCAGGTGAATGGTGCTTATAAAGGCAGGGTGATTCTGCTGTCCTGTGCTATGGTACCATTGGAAACCAGTAGAAAAAACAGAAGCTGAGAATTTCTGAGTGAGATTTAAGGATGCTGAGACATGAAAAGTGCTTTTGTGTGAGAAGTTTAAGCAGGACTCATAAGCAAGAAGCTTGCTACTGGGTAGAAGGAAGTACAATGGTTGTGTCATTTCCTCTTCTACACAGGAACTTCTTCACATGATTGATACCTGCTAGGATCTGAATTCTAGATATATACAGACACCTGCTCTCTTACTAAATATGAAAGTGAGTATGTAGTTGATGAATGGCTTTTTTGAATATATAACTGTATTCCTGTATAGATTAATATGTATCTAGTGTGTGCATATACAATATGTAAACATGAATGTGTAACTCATGTTTAAATTGGTGTCAGAGTTCAGAGGGTAGTTTTAACTTCGATTTTTAATAAAAGTTCTACAAGATCCCATTTTTGCTCCCCTCTGTCTAGTCTCAGACCACTAGTTGTACAAATAAGCAAACTCTTGTCCATGTACCTGTGTCACAAAAATTTTAGTCAAAGCATCACAGAATTGCAGGCTGGAACACACCAATTCACGTTAAAATACAAATTTGTAAGTCAGTGAATCAGGTCAGTAACTGAAACTACCTTCTGTATTTCTTGTATTCTTTGTAAGGATGATTCCCAAATATGCATTACAAGTCAAACTGAAGTTACAGACTAGCTGCAGAAATTACTGGGTTGGATTCTTGGGACTGTGTTATGGAGAAGGTCGAGCTAAGTGACCATAATGTTCCCTACTGGTCTTAAAGTTGATAAAAAAGCTTCTTTGCATCGTTCTGTGACCATTGTGGTTTTGATAATTGACTGAGAGTTCATGTTGTGCTCTGCAGGGAGAGTGAGGTAAAGCAAAGCAGACCACAGGCCAAATGAAAGGCAAGTGAGACTGAAAAAGGAACCAGATGGCACATAAAGCCTGAAATCATGTGATAGAGGAATAAAAGGGAATGTTTATAGTTACTGAAGGCGACATGCTATGGTGTGTGTTCCTGTTTGTACTACCTTAGGTTTAGCAGTGTCATTTAATTCCTGTAGCAGATAGCAAGAAGCGATGTGATAGCTTCTACTGCAAAAACAAACAAAGCTGATAGTAATGGATTTGTGTTCCTACAGGAAAAAAAAAAAATCACCAGCTTGGGTACATTTTGTAACCCTAAATCATCTGGGAGGAGCGTGAGGGGTGTCTGAAGGGATTTGCCAATCCTTTCTTAAATCATTTCTTATCTGTGTATAACGTTGAACTCAGGGTTAAGGCATTAATGTAACTTAAAAGTATTAGCTCAAGAATTTACAGTTTGCAAAAGTAGTTGGTGAGCTTAACTTGCCACTAAGTACAGAAAAAATTCAGTTTTGGAACTCTACCAGTATTAATGTTCGCAGACCTAGGTCCATCTTAAGCTGAGACTGCTAGTCATATTTAGTTTGGGGGGATGTTCTTAAACACATCAAGATTAGTTTCCAGTTATATCAAATCTCCAATCTCCTTTGGATGTAAGAAGCACTGAAGTTTTGTATATTTTTATATAAAGTAAGATAAGAATAAATCATTTCTCTGTTTGAAACTTATTTCCAACGTGCTGCTCTCCTGAGCAAGCAGCCAGAGCACATCGTCTCGTGCTTGCTGCTGCAATGGAAAATGGGTACAGGAAATCAGAGGGAAAGAAAGGACGGGCTACGTAGCTTGCAGGTAAGTTCCTCTTCGTTCATGCATTCTGTAACTTAGGAGAGGATATTCTAATGTTTTTGGCTACAAACGTTTCCTTTTATTTTGTATTTATTTCTGTATGTGTATTTGTTTGGTTTTAAAACCAAGGCAAAGTACTAGGATAATTATAGCTAGTAGCTATGAAAGAGATACTTGTGCATGCAGAGGAGGATGAGCCATTTCAGGAAGAGGAGGAAGTATGTAGTGGCATATGAAGAATGTAAGTTATGTAGAATGGGTGAGCTTAATTTCGTTATAGAATGGAGGAGGTGAGAGAGGTGAATGTTTGATGCCACCCATAAATTTGAAGTTGACCACTAGTATCCGGGAAGAAGGATTTCTTCTGAGGATGTGGCTTTTGGGCTGTGCTTAGTAATAGGAGCTACAATCATTGGGAGCGGGTTGTCAGGTGAGCCTGTGACTTACTAGTCAACTCTGTGGCTGTGTAGTTTGCACATGTATAATATTTGGCCATAAAAATAAATACAGTAGTACAGGAAAGATAATTTTTCAGTTTTGACCTAATACTTAAAAAATTCTAGGAACTTGACTGAAGATGTTTTCCTTTGGCAGACATTTCACGTGCACTGTGACTGCTTGGGAAGTAGCATAATGATATATATACACACACAAACTACATCCCAGTATTCATGGTTGTGACCTACAATTTCCTCACGCAGAGCCAATCAGGTGGATTAATATGTTCAGCTGGTACAGAGGAACAGCAGGAGTCGTGTATTTCCAGACCCCTGACTTTCCTGGAGTTTAAAAAAAGCTTTTGCTTTAACCATGGAGGTTAGACACTCCAGATAACTCAATAACTTTGTTTCAACCAAAGAGAACGTAGAGTTTTACAAATATGTTAAATCTGTTAAAGGTCTTACTTGAATGCAAAATCCATATGTGCAGGTGTCTTGTGTTTTTAAGAAACACACCTACATCTGGGTGCATTGATTCTTCCTTGTTGGAGTTTTAAGATGAACGTTTGCAAAGGCTTTCCTTGATTTGGGGACAGTAATGACTGTAGGTTTCTAGGAGGGAAGAAAATACCTATTACGTGAGGTGTAGATGAAATTATTATTGGCTTATTAGTAGAAAAATATGAGTCAGGCTGGTTTCAGGTAGTACCTCTCATGAGTTTTACTGTGAATTTAATTACACAACTTTGAAGTTTAATCTTCTGAGGGCAAAATACTGCTCTATGAGAACCACAAGCAGTTGGTTTCATGCAAAAATAGGCAGTACTGAAAGATTGGTTGTTTGGTTGGTTGTTTTTTCCCCCTCTCCAGTTTCTCAACTGTAGCCTACCTCTGATTGCTGAATATTGCCTTTATAGTTGCATAATCACTCTGAAACTTTAAGAGTCTACCCAGCCTTAGGTATTCCAGAGTATTCTGAAAAGTCATGCTATGTAAGCTGAATGAGGAAGAAACATTCCCTTACACTTTATTTGCCTTTTCTTGCAGTTAAAACCAGATGAACTTAAGTTGTTTAAAAAACAAACAAACAAAAACCAGACCACAGTGGGCAGCACTGAGCGGCAGTGGTTCTGCTCAGGCTCCCCTGTTGCTCTCTCTCCAGAAATATGCTTAGTATTGGGTATGCTCATCTAACCGGAGCACATCGTGGGGCCCAACCTGATTCCTTGATAATTGTTTACGCACGGACTCTGGGTCACCTCTCTGCCATGCATAAACATCTAGAAGACATTGTGCTGCTGGGATGCTGCACCCTCAGAACAATTCGCTCAGAGCTTTCTGTAGGAATGGAAATGTATTTAAATGGGACAGGTATTGAATGGCCCAGTGCATATGACTATATTAAATGCTATGTTTTAGCAGCAGCAGCACTTCACAAACTAACCCAGTAACAGCAGCAAGGAAGGAAAAACTGCAGGTGCCCGTAGGAGCATGTAATTACCCCAGCTGAACACCCACACTAACCTCTCACCTTGAGCTGTTTGAAAGCTGACTCCATGAATGTGAGATTGTTCCTGTTAATGGCTGAATTGAAACATAAGCTCTACTTTGTCCAACTCCAAGCTAGTTTTTTTTTTTTTTAATTAAAGAAACAGTTGCCAAACAAAACAGGAAAAAATAATGGATGAATCCCGGGGGTGGGGAGGGCAGTCAGGGGAAAGATCTGTCATAAAATTAGAACTTGCGTTCTTCATCTCAGAGGTAGAAAAGGGAGAGTAGGAATGACTTTTTTCAAGACTTCCAGCCAGCCAAGATATGCACCTAGCTGTGGCAGGCACAAACTCAAATCCTTCCTCAGCTTCACTTGAAGAAACCAGCCGGTGTCGACCATGAATTCTCACAAAAAAAAATAATTTTTTCTGCCTCTCTGTGGCAAGAGCGGTTCTGAGATGAGGCTCTTTTTTTGTTTATCCCCTCCCTATATATATAAAAAACAGTTTTCCTACAGTACTCATGAGGTGAAAGCTAGTCAGAGTGCCCTTGCTGGAACTGATAATTCAGTTATCACAGATAAACATTAGGAAACCAGTTGTATGGAAGGGAGACGGGGCAAGGAAGAGTGTCTGGGACTTGGGGGCTGAAGGGGCAAAACAGTTTTATGAGAAACGTTTTGATTGTCATGGAAATAATGGAAACTTACTGCCCTGACACAAAATACAAACACTGTGTGTTGTCAGGCAGTCTGAGCAGAGGGAGGATGATGCTAGGTCTCAGCTAGCAGAAAGCACATAATGCAAACAGGCAGTGAAGCCAGGTTTGTGGTAGCATGGGGACTATAAATCCTGGAACTAGCTAAGCAGAATAGCTCTCAGTCATACCATCAGCTGAAATGTGATTACAGGTTAGGTTGGGCCAACCCCATTCTTAATATAAGTAAAACTTTGATGACAGTTTATCAGCTGCTGTGTGCTTCCATTTCTTACTCTCAAGTTATTTGATGAAGGCAGCGTGAGCCTCAAGAATCTCAAAAAGTAATCCAAAGCAGAAAAGACAAAAACGCAGTACAGTTAACAGAACATTTAAAAAGGAGGCTTTGAGTGAAGGAAGATCTGTCTGTTCACCTTGAAGTTCAGCCTTAGTCCTAGGAGGATTCATGTCAGTGGTGTTAAGGCCCCGGAGCAGTAATGATGGAGTTTCAGGGTACTGAGTGGAACACATGTCAACTGAAAATACACTGATAGCCTATTTCCCTATTCCCACGAGTCAGAACAGATCTCTAAGAAAGCAATGTGCCTTCGGAATTAATTCAAGAGCACAGAATTAGAGTTTTTTTCTCTAAAAAAAGCAATATTCCTGCAGGATTCTGACACGTACCTGTGGCGCCTTCATAGGAAACCCATAGAAGAAGCACCCACCCCCATCCAAAGTCTTTTACACAGTGCAGTTTCTGCTTTCCAAGCTTGTAGTCACTCACCAAAGAGCTCCCGCTCCTGCAGGACTCCAGCAAATGCCAGTGCCCAGATGATCAGCATGGTCCCACGCTCCTCTCTAGTCCTGGTGGAGAGCACAGCAGGATCCCTCCCAGGCTGTGCATAGACTGCTGCGTCTGTCCGTCCAGCAGTTTGTGCTGAGGTTTAGCCAGAGCTAGGAGGAAATATGCCCAGGCTGAGCCAAGATTCTGAAGCTGTGCTTTTTTTTTTTTTTTTCTTCCCTCCCTTTAAAAAACACCCTTCCAGCTCCACAAAAAGTCCAGTTATCCAGGCAGCCTGGCAGCGCTCCAAGCTCCCCAAAGTTTTTACCCTGTATTTATTTATGCAGCCTGCAACTGGAATGTGCTGGAAAACTTTGAATCCTGTAAGTACAGCAAGGGGGGCAAGAAAAGGAGGAGAAAGGAGAGGGGTGCAAGATGTTTCTTTCCCCACAGGATTTCATCTAGTGTGTAGAAAGCGGGAACACTGGAAATCCAGTATCATTAGGGTTGTGTGAAAATGGGGTTCTTAAGTTATTTGTTTTTAAGACTGCAGAAAAATCTCTTTTGGGTGGGCAAATGTTCTGCTGGACCGAGTTCAGTCGCCTCATGTTCATGATGCCTTGCCTTTGGAAAGCAATAAAGGCTCCTCTGACGTCTTCCCAGTTTGGAAGGTGTTTGCAATAGGTTAGATGTGATAATGTTGTATGCAAAAATAGCCCTGCTAATGGTATTTTGTGTGCTTGATTTCCAGCAGGTTTTAGTTGAATGTTTATCTTCGGAGTTCATGGGTGTTGATTGGATAAGTGTACAATGTGAGGTGTGTGTGAGGGGGGAGACCTCTGGCCCTGAGTCTGCTACAGGTTCTTGGCACAGCCTTGGTCATGACCCTCCCATTTTGCAGATCTTTAGTTTCTACTTCTGAGGAAAAATTAATAATCCTTCTATCCTACTTAAGAAATAAAAACAACAAAAATATTTTGTAGTGCTTGGGTAGAAAAAAATTCCATTCAAATTCTTACATTTTATCAAAGAGTAGTTATTACAGAGCAAGTTAGGAATGCACTGCAAAGCTCATGTGCAACTAAGGCTGTACATGCTGTACAAAGGCTATGTCTGCTGAAGCTTATAAGATGTCTGTGCTTTGCCTGTGAGAACGTCTGCTCTGAGCCTACAGGGGAAGTGGAAGTAAAGCAGATGCAAATGCTGTGCCGGTCACCGGGATGTTGACCTGCAGGAGTGAGAGCCCTGTACTACTTGAAAAGAGAAGTCACAGGGGCAGAAGAACGTTTATGAGTAGTTGGTTTCTGTTTTCTTAGTGCATGTCCCGGACCTTTGTCTTTATACTAAGTGTCTTTCTCGAGCAGACTCACCCTTGTGTTCTCTTGCAAGGGGAGCCTGTTTGTGGATGGTTTTCTGCGTGTTTTCTACTGCACTCTGCAATATACTGTTAAAAAGCAATGAACATTCATTGAATTGGTTTTCCCCTCTACACCAGAAAAGCTATAAAAATATATTAAAACTGCTGTTCCAGACCACCACGGCGAAGGTCACTCACCCCCTTACTGCACATTTCCTGCAGATTCCTAATGAATTCATCTCAGATTCCTGAAACAGTTGCATTCTTCCAAGGCAGTTCCTTCTTATTTGTCAAACAGTGCTACGTTTGACTGTCGTGAGATCTGGTACCCACAGAGAAGTAAACAAAACAACGAGGATTTTCTCTAGTATCGTACTCTGGAGGTTGTTTATATAGTGTGAGATGCTCTTTCTGCAAGAGGGAAATGCAGCCAAAAGAAGCAGTTATGCTCCATAAGATTCTGGTTTTCAGTAGGGTACCTGTCTAAAATATTTTGATGATCTTGGGTAATTGCCTAAGTTGAATATTGTTGTTGGTAAGCACTCAGAATGAAGTTGGAGATGATCAGATCTTAATGAGTATTGTGAATTACAGAATATTCAGGGTGTGTATAAGAAATCATTAGATTGCAAAGTAGATTGTTCAGTGCAAGGCAGAAGATCTGGGTGTAGTGGAGAGAATGTGATATATATATAAATCTATTTGTCTTCTGGAAAGTTAGTCAGTAACTGATTACTATCAGAGAAAGCATTCTTCAGCATATTCATCTTGGAAATGTCCATATATGAGAATATAATGAGATCATATGAATATAGGTTTGCACAAAATCCAGCTGTTGAGATGTTCCCAAGACACCAGCAGCCAAAGAAAGCATACCAGTGAACAGGGATAGGAATTTCTGCCAGCAGGCAGTCTGGCAAAAGGGAGAGCAAACACAAAGTTTGTGTCTATTTTGGGAGTGTTGGGGCTTTTTGTGTTGTTTTTCGTTTGTTTGTTTTGTTTGTTTTCTTACAGCCTTTCTGCATCTCCTTGGACAAGCCAAATGCTTGGCAGAAGCAATAGAGTAGGTCATAGAGATACCACCGTGTGCATAGGGAGAGGGAACAGAATAAACAAAGGCCATATGTCAGCAGAGGACGTGTGTGCTATGAGAACAAAAGTTGTATCATTCTTGGGCATGAAATCCTGCAGTGCGGACTGGTGGAAGAGTATAGCTGAGCATAAAGTGGGCAAAGATTGAACTGCAGTCCTTTGAGATTGTAAGTGAAACAGGGAGAAAATTAAATGGAGATTACTTCCAGAACAAAAAGTGGAAGACCCATCCATGTAGGGGAAGGAAAGCGCCTTCCATTTTAGAGAAGAAAACTGAAGAGAATGATCTCTATCCTGGTTTTATCACTGAGGGACAATGAAATCGGTGCAAGGTTACTGTGGATGTGTCCCTTGGGAGAGCATGTTTTCCATCAGGGTCTGCAGAGAATGCTCATTTCTTTATTTACCAGCTGCCTGTGACCTGAAGTTCTCACTATCTGGAGGCTGCTGAATCCCTTAGGTGTAATGAGAATTGGTTCACGGTTCTCGTAGAAGAGATGAATGATTTTCACCCTCTTAATTTACTTGGTTCCTGACTACTGAGTTGAAGCAGTAACTGAGTGTGTGTGGAAACAGATCTTGTTGCCTGGAGAGACTGGTTTCCAAAGAACAGCTATGCAGTTTGTCAGCTGCTTCCAGGGGAAGCAGAAGTTTGCTTTGCAATGAGTCTATCATTTGGTCAGCAAACTGAAGGTATCTTGGAGTGGTGACATCACCAGAATGAAACAGACATTGCTACTTAGGGCTTTCAGTTGTGGTATCTCTTAGCACCGCGTTCCCAGAAGAATCCACCAAGCCTCCTCATCTCTGCTGTCCATGGGAGCAGCCTCAGTTGGTACTGCATGTCTTGTGGGTTACTGCCTTCCCTTCCAGTGTAGTCCCCTCTTCAATCTGTTTGATAGCAGCTTGAATTAGTGGTTTCTACCTTGATTTATAAGCGATGTCAAAAAGTGTGAATTTCTCTTGCTGTTGTAATGAAATCTAAGACTGTGCCTTTATTAAAAAAAAAAAAAAAAGCCCACACAGTACTACAAGACGCTGCCAAGACTGGCTCCAGTTGTACCCTCCTTGGAGAAGTTTAGCAAATGTGTGTCATGAAGCAGACTACTCTGGTCCAGCCTTCTCCAAAACAATACACTTTGTACTACACCTAAGGCCAGCAGTGAGTCAACTTCTCTCTGGAGGCAATTCCCTTGTGTCATCTTGGTGCCAGCGCACTAAGCTGGGCCTTTTTTTTGCCAGCATTAGGTAAGCAGATGATGGGTTCAGGCTGCCTTGCATCTGTGATTTCAGCTTCCTGAGAAATCATCTGCAAGAAATCTGAATCACTAGACTGAAGGAAAAGGCGGGTTGCATGGGGTATTTGTGAGTGGTGTCTTAGTGACTGTTTTGTATTTGTAACCAGCTGTTGGGTCCTTTCATTTCCTAGATGTTAATAAGCTGGCTGTGCCTCAGGAACCCCAACAGAACATGCTATGTAGTGTGCCTGCTCTTTCTGGAGAAAATACAACTTCATCTCAACAAAGCTGATTTAACTGTATGCTCAGCTAAATTAGGGAGTCTGAAATAGACTGTTGACTCCTAACTTAATATTGCACATGTGGGACTCTGATAATGCATGCAGTATTTTTTATTACAAAAAGCTGCATCCTTTTGCTGTTGCAACTTTGCATCCACCCATTTGAGTCACATAAAAAATGTGAAATAACTCAGTGAGTCCACATCAAATAACACTCTAGAAAAAGAACACTCATGGGGGAAGTACTTGATTGTTTTCAAATTGGAATGACTCAGCTAGTGATTTTAGAAGGCCAGTGTTGCTCACCACACTAATTAAAGGAAATAATGGCTTGAAACTTGACCAACATTTTCACACTGTGAAGGAGCAGTTAATATCTGAGAAGCTGTTCATCTGTTGACTAGCACCTTGCTGAACACAGGTCATGAGAAACGGCAGTGAAACAGAGGTCTGTGTTACTTAATGTCTGTGTTCCTTTCTCCATTAGGCAGCTCATCAGCTGTGCATGTGAAGCCCTTGAATATAGGCAGTATTTACCGTATGAGCAAGCTGTGAGGTACAGATGTTTAATGAAACAGAAACAGCTGGGAATGAATCCCATTTCAGATCAATAGTCAGCCTGTTCTCTTTTTTGCCTTAATTACTGCAAGATCGTGGATAGATTCCAAAGAAAGAATAATTTGCCAGAGAGAGAAGCCAAGCTAACCTCTTTACTGTCATTCCCCTGGAAATTTATAGTATATGTATTATTTTGCAGCTGATGGAGTAAAAATCCCAGGTTGAGGCTCCTTTTGAAATGAATGTGGGTTAAGAAATAGGATATTGTAGCAGGATGTTAGTCGATCTTTGCTTTTACTTGTCCCATCTTTAACTGCAGTTTTTTTCCATGCATGCTTCTGACATTTACTCCAAGGCAGAGACTGAGTGAGCATTGTACAATTTTTTTTCTATCCTGCTGTCTGGTGGATTCTGTTCAGCAAGAATCAGTACAGTTAGCTATTACTGCGTGCTGCCGGCTTCTCACCTCTAATTCCATCTGCTAAACATCAGTAGAAGACGATGTAAATACTTACATAATGCTGCTATTTAACAAAAGAGATTGTTCTAGTTGCCAGAGGGAAATTTTGTACTCATGAATGAAAAGAGAAGTGCCCGTGAAACAATTTCTATCAAGCGTTCATCCAGGGCATGAGAAGCCTTGTGAGACTATGGGCAAATAGATTAACAAGATTAGCATTTACCACAAGCTCTAGAGTCAGGGCATTAACTCATGCTGTTGGAAAACAGATGTGAACTCTGGATTCCTGTCCTCCACCCTTTGTTTTGAATTTTTTTCTAATGAAATCCTTGAAGGGCAATCAGTTCCGTATGCTTTTGGGGGGAGGGTGAAAGTGGTTACACCTGCTACTGCTTTGCTGCATCTGCACTGGTATTCTGGTTAGTGCTAAGGACAAAACAAGTAAGAGCAAGAATTATCACCTGAAACTCACAGGAAACCAGCATTGCACTGATGCTGTTTCTAGTGCCAGATTTTAGGACACCCTATCTTGCTTCGAGAGATTAGTTGAATCTGCAACAGTGCACTGTCCAGATGTAATAAAACGTATGGATTTGCTCTAAGTCATCTGCTTCAGCTAAACAGTTAGTTAATTCAGACCCACCACTGGAACTCACTAGAAGAGTAACAGAAATGTTATTTCCCATACTTATATATGCCATTCTGTAAGTGCTTTCTGGTTTCTCCTGCTTGGGTATTGCTTTAAACTATCTGTAGCAGTGACTGCCTTAAGCTTCTTCCAATTAATACTGAGAAAAGAGGAAGCAGAAGATTAGTGGATAAAATACATGGAAAGGGAATGAAGGGTTTGTTGCATGTGTTTAAGGAATAAGAAGCACCAGAAGTGAGGATGGAGGAGTCACGTGAGACCATAAATAATTCCAAGGCAATCTGTTCTCTATGAATTCTCTATGAACTTTCTCATTAGGGAGCTAAATGACGAGCTGATAGGACAGGTGGATTGAATCGAGAAGAGCTGACACCAGTCTAGGGAGCAGAAAGTGGTCTGCTCATGTGGATGAAGAGGCCCTATGCTGAGAGCGTAGGGTGGGGCCAGCAGGAGGAGAGGTTGGGGCTAGGCTCTGGCCACCATGGGCAGAGGACAAGAAGGAGCAGAGCATGCTGGCCGGTGCTGGCGAGGCAGCCTGCAATGGCAGAACCCTGCTCACTCCGCTGCCTGGGAAGTGGCTGGTCAGGTTACCTCCTGCTGGCCTCTGGAGCTGCTCTGCTCTGTTCCTCCACCCCTGTCTTCTGTGCAGCTTTTGATTTGTTTTGATCTTCTCTCAATTGCCCACTGAGATGTGGGCTGGGTGAGCTGATTTTGAGCACAGCGTGAGCTGCAACCTAGGGCTTAGTGATTTAATTAGATGCAGTGAGAGGGAAGAGGATTTAGATCATTGAGAGTCTGGGCTGAAGGAGCAGGCTCTAGGCTGTTATGTACTTGACCTTGGGATTACTTACGCTAACCAGGAAGAAAAGGAGTTCAGCCCATCCCAGGAGCAGTGCTCCAGTGAAGGATTTATTGCCTCCACAGAAGTGCATGTTCTTTGTTGCAGTTGCATGTCCAGTATGTCAGAAACCTTTGGAGGCCTTTTGAAAGCATCGAACAGCAGTTATCTATAGACTGTGGTGGATTAGAACCTGTTTGAATAATTCTGTAATAAAAACAAAACAACACAGCTTTGCTTCAGTTCACATCTACTTGCCATTTAAGTGCTTGGTGATTTTTGTAACTGTACATGAAACTATTGACTACAAAGCTTTCAAGTTATATGGTGCTGCTGTTATATTTTACTGCCTTCTGAAATGGTAGAATATGTTCTACTATTTGCTGTGTCTGTGCTCTGCATGAACGAGCTGGTACCTCACTTCAAGGATCCTGCAGTGCTTTTTCAGCTGATGCCTCTTCCACTAACGCAAACACAAGTGCTTTAGACCTGAGAAGACTAAAGGCCCAGGGTCAGTACCTTGTGTTAACCAAAGAACACCTAGGCAGCATCCACTAATTATAATTTTGCAAGGTGGATTTGAGTAGATCATCTGATACTTTTGTGCATTTGCAATAGTAATTTATTGTCTGTAATACTGAAAGTGTTAAAAATGTTATCCTAAATTTGGAATTGAGATAAGAAGAATATCACAGAGTTAGATAACACAAACAGCAAAAAGCAGAATGCTTTACTGGTTCTTACCTTTTTTTTTACTTCTGATAGTCTAGGGTGTTGTTGGTTTGGGTTTTGGGGAACTTTGTATTGGTTTGTTTGCTTGTTTTCTTGCCAAAGCAGAAGCTTTATGCTGTAGTTTCCAGTTTTTGCTCAGCTGTTGTAACATATTGT
The DNA here is from genome assembly GCA_036925125.1 of Oreortyx pictus. NCBI lineage: Eukaryota > Metazoa > Chordata > Aves > Galliformes > Odontophoridae > Oreortyx > Oreortyx pictus. The sequence continues at coordinate 12,642,338 of JAUPFR010000008.1, read as the reverse complement.
TTCTGTATTTAATATCCTTAAGTTGTCTAATTCTAAATGATATTTTCAGACACATTTTGTACTGCAGATGTCAGGTTTTGTTCCTTTGCCTTAGGAAATTTCCTTATCTTAGGAAATATCTCATCTGTTCTTCAAAATATGTAACTTGTGAGCAGATAGTCTGACCCACATCGTAACCTTACGCAGAACACACCCAGACTATTTTTCAGACTGATGCACTGGCAAACGCAACCCTTGAACTGATGCCTGTCCTTTCTCTCAGCCCCTATAAAATGTACTCTGAGAAAGCTAGATCTTTTTCCATTGATTTTAGTCTACCTTAGTCTTTTCTAACTTTCCTGAAGATAAGTAGTAGTAATATAAAATACCACAGCTCAGTTGCTCTCTGAAAAGTATAAACACATGAGGGTGAAAATCCGGACTGCTTTGTTAGTATCGACTTATGCAGAAACTGAGGAGGAATTAAAATTATATGCCAAAGAAGAAAATGTTGCCTATTCCTTTTCATTATTTGGAAATTCTTTTTTGAATTTTCTGTGTTTAGTTATGCATGCTGATTTTTATAGTGGTTTACCACCATATTCCTGTTGCATCAGTGCATTGTGCAAACATGAATTATCATTTTTGTTTTTTGAGTTTTTTTTACCCTGAACAACATTTTTTTTTTTTTTTTTTATAACTGTAGACTGTCTCCACCCTCTTTCCTTCTGTATCTGACAAAATTCTGCAAAGGGCTCTCTACTTTGGACAGACTATCGTGTCCCACCCACTGAGGTTGGAAATGTTATAAATTTTATTTTAGTGGGGGAAAAGCTTGGCTAACCCTTCAAGACTATCTTTCAAGTCCTGTAATTCAATGAAGTCTTTATTTACAGTGCTAATAGCTATTTCTCCTTGTGCTGTCCAAGCTGAGTTCTCTCTGGTTTCAAGAGAATGAGGTAGTTTTCCGTTTCCAAAGCCGCCAAATGGTCTGTAGCTCAGGTCAAATCTTCTACCATCAATGCAGAAAAGTTAGTGCTAGTTCTTTGATTAGCCTGCTTATCTGTACTTTTAAATTTGAACAGTTACTGGACCATTCCTTACACATCTGCTCATTTTCCTTGTGTTCCAGTTTGCAGGTAGTTACCATCTTGATCCTATTAGAGATGAACAAATAGAGTGCAAGTAAACCACTTCATTACGGTTGCTAAGAGGCATTTGTGTTTTTCAAACTGAGTCAGGACTAAGGTTATATATGAAAGGTTAGCAGGGTCAGATATTTGAAGATGATGCGATGGAGGAAACTTGCCAGTTAAGTGCAAAACCAAAATGAAACAAGGACATCTTGGATTTTACCAGTGCAACAGAATTTAACACTTCTTGGCCATCTAGTTCAAAGCCATGTCATAATCCACTGTGATCGGTGTGCTTTTTGATGTAGATGCAGCAAGTCAGCACAGCAGTAAAGGCTGAATTCCCTCCCACTGCCTGACTGAATGTCCTTGATGGCAGTGGGAAGGAGGCTGCATGACATCCTGCTGTCATGACTTTCACTGTTGGCATCCGTTGTACCAGCTGTAAAGCTCCCCTGACAACTGCAGTCTGAAAAGGCTATGAAATCAAGCAGGAGCTGTGAAGTCCATCATGACATTTTTGTAACTGCTGCTGAACCGTGGATTATTTTAGTTCACATATATTAAACTTGGAATCAACAAGTGTAAAATCTGTACTTGAGGTGATCCTTTGCTAAACATGCTTTCAGACAAGTGCTTGTGAACTTTGCAGAAACATCGCCCTTGGGCTATATTTTTAACTGTCTTGATACAGGAGCAAAAAAATTTGTAAACTCTCAATTCTGGACAGCCTACTTCTCTTCCCCTCTTACCATAAAAGTAGACAGATTTTGTGCGTTCTGTTAAAAAAAAAAATGCTAAAAAGAAAAATCAGATACTGAATCTACTGTATGTGTTTATGTATATGCATATACATACAAGGGTAAAATCCAGCCTTCGGGTTGCAGAGAGTTATGGGCTAGAATCTTCAAAATTCATTAGAGATGCTTCTCAAGATGTAGTTATCTCCTTTCCAACAGCATGATGACACCTGAAGTTTGTCTGTAACTTGATTTCTGCTTTCAGTTCTTTACTAAGTGTTTGTCTTAACTGTTTGCTGGTGCTGTAGAAGTTGTTAAGATAAAATCCTTTATAAAAAGACCTAAACAATATGAAGATGTAGACAGGTGGATATTTCTCTCTATGAAAAGCCTCATGAAAATGTATTTCTACAGGAATTTTTGAAGAAGTAAACAAATACTTGTGTTGTGCGCAGTGCTGAGTACTTTACTGGAAGGAAATTTACTGGAAGGAAACCATCCTCCATGCTGTGGTGCTGTTACCCTCACCCAGGATGTAGTGGTGTTACAGCTGAAGGTAACTCCTACTTCTTGCGATCAAAGACTGGGGTTCTTTAAGGAAGTCCAAAATAACTTATTTTAAAGATTTGGGGATAATTTTTTACTTTATTAATCATAGACTTTAAAGCCCTGGCTGTTGCCAAGAAAATTTTAATTAAAAAAAAAAAAAGTTTACTATGAATGAATGAAATCTTACATTTGAATGTACATTAAATTGTTAATGAGCAGGAAAATAATGGCAAGATTAAGCAGTAAATCTTATTTTGGTGGCCTTTAGTGTCAGTTCAAAGGCATACTGTACCATAGGTGTTCTGATTTGAGACTGTGCCCCTGAAAAACATCATTGTCAGGGTATTGCCTTCTGCTGGAGAAGTCTGGGTTTTAGGCAGCAGCAGATATGGCAATGTCTGATAATAATTGCATCAGTAAAGACAAATTAAATAAAAAGGAATTTCCTAGTTTAATATATTAGGAAGAAGAAAATCAGAATAGATTTCCATATAAAGGCTGTTGAGGTTATTGGAAGATTTTAAATAACAAAAATAAGTGTCCTGCCCAGAGAAAGCACACAGATGCTCAGTAGACACTGCCTGTTCAGGGTGACAAAACCCAGCACTTTGAGAAAGGGAAAGTGAGACTGGTATCTACAGCCATCTTCTCTGTTTGCAGAGTTAGTGAAGGTAAATACGTAAAGTGGCAGACAAAGCTTAAGGATCTTGTAAGGACAATGAAGTTTGACAGGCAAGAATGAAAGGAAGACACATCTAATAATAGTGTATTTAACTGTTTATCTCTCATTAAGGAAATAAGCAGCTCAGAAAACAGTCATAGTTAACTTACAGCAATTACTGCAATGCACGGTCAGCATTTCCAGCACATGCTTAGGTAAGGATTTTGAGAGAATGTTTGACGTGGGCCTAAATCCACGGCAGAAGTTTCCATGTACCCTTTTCCCCTGATGAGCTGCTTGTTTGGTAGTATTTTTGAAGGATGCTGATTCAGTGCTTCATGTACTTCTGTCCTGAAAAATCCTTGGTGCACTGTTTCTCTGACGGCTTGACCATAAAGTCCTCAAAATACCTTTACCATTTTTGCTTGGTCTGTAAGTGCCAATCTGGGCCTCATTTGGTAGGGGATGAATTTGTGTAGTCTCGAGCATTAGTTAGTTACGGGTTTGTTTATCACTTTGACTCTGTAAAGGTGATATGTTGTTCTTTCTGACTTCATTCTTCTATCTGTTAAAAATGGTAAAGTAAGCCTCTGTTTAGGTTTTGCAGTAAGTTTTGTTTGTGTACATTTTGTGTTTATCATACCTCAGGAAAAATACTTGAGCCGTGCTTGGAATAGCAGTTTTCTTGTGTGTTTTCCCTGAAGAAGTTCTAACCACCAACATACAATGTTGAACCTGACCCCTTTTTTTGTTTTTATGCAAGTTGTTGTGTTCCTCGCTGCATGAGTCCACTTGTGCAAGAGGAGGAAGGGAAGTATGCCCCTTTCCTTAAAGGTGCATTACGCACTTACGTGATGTGGCTGGGGTACGGGCTTGCCTTAAGCAGAACATGAAAAAGGTAATATGTACCTACCTGCAAATGTATTACTGGGCATGAGGGGAAAAGGCAGGAGAAAAGGTGATGCTTCCTTTTCTCCTAAATGCTAGAAAGGGGCATACTGTCAAGCTCCAGGTGTTAATCACAGATTTGTAGGGGTTGGAAGGGACCTCTAGAGATCATCTAGTCCACCCCCCCGCCCCCTCCCCATCAAAGCAGCTCCCTCGCTCAGGTTGCACAGATAGGCATCCAGGCAGGCCTCGAATGTCTCCAGAGAAGGAGACTCCACCACCTCTCTGGTCAACCTGTTCCAGTGCTCACTGTGAAGAAGTTCCCACACACGTTTGTGCAGAACTTCCCACGCATCAGTTTGTGGCCATTTCCCTTTGTTCTATCACCACACACTGCTGAGAAGAGTCAAGCCTCAACCCTTTGCCTCCTGCACCTTAGATATTTATAAATATAATATCATGATAGATAAGATATAATATATATGAGATAATATGTAGATAATGATAAGATACAGATACAGTGTTTCTGTATCACGTGAACACAGATTTTTAGTGGCTCCCTACTCATCCTCTTCAAAATCTGTTCCATCTGCATAGTTTGCTGCTAGGAGATTAGGAGTCCAATACATCAGTCAGGACTCCCAGCCATCTTAAAGCTAGTTTTTGAAGTTTTTACTATTTCATGTTCCTTTTCCTGTCCACAGTTTCTCTTCAGATGTGTTTTGAGTGAAGTGGCAACTCCACCCACCTTCTCTCTTTGCTTCAAGACATCAGTGCAGCCATCTCGTACTTGACTGTTAGGGCGGCTCTGTTGGCAGCAGCTGACTGCCCTTTCATCTCCTTGCTCCTGGCAGCGGCATGCTGTGGAGTTATGGCCATGTGCATCACAAGCAGCTCCACAGCCTGCACGTTCACCACTGCAAAGCAAAGGGCAAAAGGTTTAAAAATGGGAGACTCAGAGAGAAGTGGTGAATCTAGAGCTTTTTCTGTATTGAAGTCCAGGGTGTATGTACCTGTCTGCCACGCCTATGTAGGGAAGGCTCCAACAACAGGAGTCAGAGCTTCCTAGAGCTCCCAGAAAACTATTAAATCATTTATAATGATTTGTCCTTATAAAGCAGTTATTTTATTGGTCAGAATATTCTGTGGAGAGGGTTAGGTCACAGCTTGGTTTAGATTAGTATGCTAGCTCTCTGTCTTAAACACTGAAGTTCCGTATGCCATAAGCAGAAAGCAGAGAGGGTATTGAGGAGCCCCAACACCTGGGAAGGGATACCTGCTCAGTGCCCAAGCAGCCTGTGCACAAGGGGCTGTTTTCCAGGAGAGAACTGCAGAAGGACTCCTGTCCCCATCCCACTAGCCAGCCGTCTTGTGTTTGAAAGTCCTTCACTGCCTTTGATAACATCCCCTTAGGGAAATGAAGAATAGATTTGGATGCTTTATTGTTTTTTGTTTTTTATTTTTTGTAATTGACATCAGTCTTTTTCTCTGAATGAACTTTTCCTTTCTGTCCACCTGCATGACCTGGCCAGAGGACACAAATGAGGTGGCCGGTCTCCTCTTTTTTTCAGCCACAAAAGCCTGTGTCCCCTGGTGGTACCCTAAAGGATCTCTGCACGTTACTCAAACCCCACAAAAAGAAGTTGGGCTTTCCTTGCTACTTGTGTCAACCCTAGCGCATGTTGTTCAATCACGGGCCCTGCGGTAAGCCCAGATCATGCTCTGCAGCTAAGCGGTAAGTAAGTAAAGCTTCAAGTGTCCTGCTAACAGAACGTCACCCAGCATAATCCAGGCCCTGACTCAAACTGACAAGGACAGGTTGGCCTCCAAAGTAATCTCTTTAAATAGCAGCAACAGTCTCTCAAAGTCATTTCCCCTCCCCCATTCCTGTCAGATTGCTGCTCCCAACGAGTTGCCCGCTCTTCCCACCCAGGCAGTGCAGGGCTGGCACTGCTGGCAGGCAAGTGTGTCCTGCCCACAGTCTCACCTCTGCATTTGCACCCGGAATTACAATGAATTTTGCAGCACAGTTTATCTACTCCAGGGTGTTAAAAAACAGAACTCCCAGGGACCGCTACAGGGAAGATGAAGACTACGATCCTTTCTGGCAAAGGTTGGAGAGTATTGCTGTCTGACTTAGAACTAGAGCTTCTTTCTCCCCTGCAGGGGCCTTGGCCAGCCCTTTGGGTCTGCCCAGGGCCAGGCCTGCAGACATGACCTCCCCTGGACCCCTCCTGCCTTCTTACTGTGTCATAGTTGGAGTTTTGCTTCGCCTCGTTGTTTATCTAGTCGCTGTGCTGTATAGGTAATGATTTCTATTTTTCTTTCCTTTCTTAAAAAAAAAAAAAAAAAAAGAGGATTGTTTGTAAATTTCCAGCATCTCCCAGGGTTCTGTGGCTGTGAGGTGCACCTGGAGCTATCCACTGGAAGCAGTGGAGCTGAGTACTTTAAGCTGATGTTCATATCTCTGACTTCTCTTTGAGCACTGTGTTAGGAAAATCTCAGGCAGGCCTATGGATTGCCAGAAATGTACCCTGGGACAGCTCATACGTTATTCTGCCATAATAGACGTTCTGTAGTTACCTTTATTTTGGTGCTTATAATCTGCTTGTACTACTGTGCTCAGGCAAGAGGTGAATTTGGGAGATGTCCAGAGCCACTGTATGGCTCTGGCCATGGGATTGCACCCGTGTGACATAGCTGTGTTGGCACAACCTCACTCTTAACCTTTTCCCTAGTTTTCTCCCCCTGTTTTATTATCTGGATGGTGCTAGCAAGATCTGCTGTTTCCAGATGTTGGATAAAAAAGGAGTAACTATAATGTCCTGCTTCCTACAAATTGTTGCATAAGTTTGTAATATTAAAAGCATATTTTTCCAGTACACATAAGCCCCTACAGATCAGACTGCTTGAGAGAAAGGGCGCTGAAGGGGATGAGAAGTTCCCACTCTTACACCTGAAGAATGGCCTGCCCAAAGTCACACTGAATGTCTGCAGCAAACTGAGAAACTTAAACCAGTCATTTAATCACAGAACTATTATTTTCCTCTGATTTGCTTTTTGTTATTCATTCTGTAGTACGGGTAAATTATGAAATCTGTTAATCACAAGAGAACCTCTAATATCAGAAGAGACTTAGCTTAAAGAGGAACAGTCAACTTCTGTAGGAGTTTTAAATGCCGAGCTGTGTGCAGCATTCTGTACTGACTATCTGACCATCACAACACGAGAGTTTTCTGCAGGGTGCTCAGAAGAGTCTGCACGAGGGATGCTTCGGAGGTGCTGGAGCAGAGGTAACCAGGAGTGGTGACCTTCTGAGTTCCTCTTGCTTTCAGATTATTTTTTCTCCTGTTATTTTTTTTGCACTTGGCACCTACTTGCTAGTGCCAGTAGCAAGCAATGACATTTTGTAGTGGGTACAGAAGACTGGAAATGGGTTATAAACATCAATGAAAGCAGATACGTTGCTGGGCTCCAACTGTGGTTACTCTGAATTACTGAAACTAAAGGTAGCTTTTTTTGAAATGAACAACGAGGATTGGTTATTCCCTGCACTGGACTCATTGTAATACTGCATGATTTTGTCAAACTGCTGCACAGGGAGAGTGGATTTACCAGTGCTTGCAGTGGGCTTGGTATCAAGGCTTGGTTGTTTTGTACCTGTCTGTGGTGGGTGGCCACATGTGCATACATCCTCTAGCATTTGTGTCATGCACGGTAGGAGCTAAGCCATGATCTCCTCATCTTTAAGACACTATAATAAGGAGACCTGCTTCGAACTTCCTGCAGGAGTCTTAGGCAAGTCACGCTGTCTATGCCCCAATTTCTTTCATCAAAGGTGAGCTCCTATTCACTAATTTTGTATTTCTGTTTAGGGCAGGATATTAGTGATTTCTGCGTGATTTGGTAACCTTTGTATGACATTTGGCTATCTAAAGCAATTTTTTATTCTTCTGTCTCTTTCATCACGACCAACTTGAATAGGCTTCTGAGAGGCATTTAAGAACAGCTGCTATTGCAGCATTTGGTTGTGTTTGGCAAAAATCAAAAAACCCATAGACAAGCAAACAATTGTACTGGGAGTGTCAATGAAGATTCTGTGAAAGCAGGAGAGCTCATGATTATATTGCCAAAAGGAGCTGAGGTGGAACAGGAAGGTTTAGGAGGTTCTAAGGAAAGGGATGGGAATAAATCAGGGGTGTTATGGGGGTGTGTGCAAGTCTGAAACAGAAGAGAAAGAGGTGGGGGAATATGAAGCCTGTAGATGATGGCAGTGTATAGATACGTGAACGTAGGGGAAACTTCCTCAAAATAATGTTAAAAAGGAATGAAATAAAAAAAAATCCTTGTATAGAGTACATGTGCATGTCTGTCTGTCCGTCTGTTGTGTGCGTGTGGTGCTATGTTGAGTTACAGGTCAATCCCGATTCAGTGGGATGGTTTGATGTGGTGCTCAGGCTTGGCACTAGCCTCTTTGCACTGTGCTACTGATCAGTCTGACTGATGTACTGGAGTTTGAAATTCTTGTCATGGCATGGAGCTTTAAGGATGCTAAAATACAACATGGAGCTTCTACTGTGCTGTCAGCCAGCCAGCCCCTCCTCACAGTGAGTCTGTATCACTGTGAATGTAGGTGGTAAAAACTGCTGTGGAAATCACAAGGGAATGCTGAGTTTTCAGTGAGAATGTTCTTTTCCGCCTTAAAATGAACTGTCATGACACATGTTGCTGAACATGCCAGTACTGCTATAGGTATGTCAGCAAATCAACATGCTGTAGGAGAGGCACCACTCAGTCAAAGCAAAGGGCCATCTGGCTGTACTTTTTCCATAGTAGCAGCTATAACGGGAACTTGGAGACAAGAATAAGATGCTCAAAAATGGCACTTTCTCTCATTTTCTCTTTTGGAGTCTGCCAAACAAGTACTTATGGTCTTCCTGTGTCACAGACAGCTTATTGAACAATGTATGTAACTATCACTGTTAGACTGAACTCCATATAGCTGCAGAGTATTTTCAGGAACCTGTTTATGTGACTGCCCCTCACAGTATCCTGTCAGTGAGTTTAACTTGTTCAATCTGTTCCCACAGGGAACTAGAAGAATGCCATGTGCTTCATCTGACTGGGACTTCCAAACGTCCTGTCAACACAGGAGAGCAGCATGGGCCTTTATTTCTCCCTGTAACAAAGACAGCTGTCTCAGTGTCGGATATAGCCATGTGATATCACTGCTATATCTTCCAAACGTTATTTTTGTTGCTTTTAGTAATTTATTGTTTTATTAATATTACTATTTTTCCGAACTTGTTTTCACCAATGTTGTGTGACTTGATGGAAAAAATATCAGTGTATTCAAGAAAACAGCCTAGAAACAGAGCTTTGTTCTGAGTTGTTGTGTTTTATCATTATAGGAGTACATTTCAGCACAGATTGTCTTTGTGTTGGCTTTGAGACTTTAAACTGCTTAAAGCTGTTGATAAATATGATAATTCTTCCATTTCCTTAATTATTTGTGGAATGTCTGCATATGGATCTTCTCTTTTATTTTTTACAGTTATGCTGAGCAGCTGTTCTTGAGAAAGTAGGTTTATAAATTGTTTTTTTCATGTTTGCTTTTACTAATCACTTTAAAGGTAAAATGGAGTGTTTTATAACCATGTCACAAAACTTTCCAGCTGAATATTTGTTTTCTGTTGGAGATAATCAGGCTTTCTTGTGAAAACTTTCCTAAACCAACTCCAAAAAAGAAGTAGTTCATTTGAAAGGAGCAATGTTTTTTAGCGCCAGAGTTTGTATTTACATTGGCTCTGCACTTTCATCTGGTGGGCATGACCACTGGATAAGGTGCCGTGTTCTGGTGCCGTGCATGGGAAGTCACTGGTTGGTGTTTGCATGTCTCACTGCTGGTGTTGACTGTTCCAGTAGAGGAAATGAGTACTGATGTGGCTTGTGCAAAGCTTGGTGGGAGACACGTATCTAACCCAACAATATATTAAAAAATAAATATATATTAAAAAAAAAAAAAAAAAAAAACAGCTAGAAAAATCACAGGATTTTACTTGAGTTATGTTTTATGTTTCTATTTCACTGTATACATAAACCCAGTATATCATTCATCGCTAATGCTTGCTAAATACTTTAGATAACACGGTTAGAGATTTAGAGATGAGATGCATATGCTCTACTCTTTCTGGAGTGGTAATTGGCTACTGTGGTATAGAAAATGGTTTTACTTTTTTGGGGGGCGTTGAGGGTGGCAGAGATGTGGTCTCTTACATCATGACAGCTGTTGTTTATTCAGTAGTCCCATGTGGTTCCCAGATCTATGGACTGTGCCATAACAAGTTCACAAGGAGCCAGTTTGATCTGATTCTCATATTTGCCTTAAGCTCACTAACATGCATGAGAGCTAACACTGGAAGTCAAACATCCTTGTGAAATGTTCCAACTCTTTAACCCCAAAGGAGAGGATGTGGGTAGAAAAGTGTAGAGTAGATCTGCTTGATAAACTACTTAATTTGAAAGCACAAGATCTGCTCTTTGGGTGTATCAGCTTTAAGATGGTACGATCCTGGGACAATGTTTTGAATCATAAGTGTCAACATAAATTGCAATGGTGTAAATAATCTATTTATTTGTTGTATGTTTTAGAAAATAAGTATCAACACCTGACATTTTGGAGAGAGAAGACTTATTGACTGATTCCACTAGTATAGTACTTGAGTCAAATATTAGAACCTCTTCTACTGCTTGTATTGTTATGTGAACTCCTTGATGGGACAACTGAAGCATAATAGGAAGCAGAGCTTCAGGCATAGCTAATGGGACCACGTAGAAAATGAACCATTAAAAGTAGGGAGAATGAGCAAAAAGCAGCTGTATGTAAATATTCTTAAAGTTATTTTATGAACTCATTAGAATGCACGTTACCATGATTGCTGCTCTAAATTTAGGCTAACATTTGCTTTGACCCATTCTGCTGATGAATAACTGAATAGCTTAAATCCAAATTATTTTGCAGAACTGGTAATTGTTTTTTGTCTAAGGTAACACTGAAATCTCTGACATAATTTAACATGCTTATTTCTTAGAAAATTATCTCTTCCAAGTATATTAATACTGGGTAATGTATGTAGAGAGACTTATACTATCTGTGTGGGTATATCCACAGGCCAGGCACGGTATCAGCTCTTATCCAGATCACCAGCCTTCTGCTTAATGCTTCTTTTCCTCCTTGTTGCTTTCCAAATTCTGAGAATTTCTGGAAGTTTTGCCCTTATCTTTCAGTAGGGCTGCAAAATCTAAGTTATCTCATATGAACTTTTGAATACCGCAGACCTTACTGTAAGACAGGCTATGGTAGAACTACTGCAAGTTTTTGTTGCAAATTGTTGTGTCTCCAAGGTTCCTCGGGGAAGGAATTTTTCATGGCATAACAGCGTCTAGTCACCTCGAGGCACCTTCATCTGTGAAGAGTTAGCTCACATATCTGCACTTCAAGTTCTATAGCTCCATAGTAGCATATCGTTGTTATCCCTTATCAGAATAATTCCCTTCCTGTCACAAGGCAGCTGACAACTGCAAAGAGTATGCTCTATGTGTACGCAAGAGCAAAGAAGCCGACCTCTGATAGGTAGCCACACGTACAACATCGTCACACAATATTGCCAATAAATGTTAGGGAATACTCTGCAATTCACCTTTTCTGGAACGGAAAAAAAGTGAAACTGCCTACTGCAGTTTTGCATATTCAAATACTAAAACACTTCTGCAACCTTGAACCATCACCAAGACCAAGTATTTAATGAGGTCTGCCTGCCCAGACAGCATGCATGATATTTTTTCTATTTAGTTGGCTATGGCAGTTTCTCAGTTTGTCTGCATGTCAGGTCACCTACGGCTTTAGTGAAAACTGAGTTTTCACTGAGTAGCTTTTAATTCATCTATGAGACAGTGAAGATGCTGTTAATAATTCAGTTTGTCTATCTGAGGCTTGCAAAGAGCGACTGAGGTGTGTTATTGGCTTGAGTAACTTAAATGATAAATTCAAGCTTTTAATCATCTAAGCTTTCCTACTTGCTTCCAGGGATGACAATAAAATAAAGAAACAAGATGCCCCAGCGCTTTGTGATCTTCGCCTTTGTAAGGATGGGCCAATAAGAAATGGACACATTGGGCAGAGGCCACCCCCAATCAACCCTGAAAGACTGAAAGATTTTGTGGAGGAGGATTACCTCAATGGAGATGTGAAGACGTGGGAAATGAAGATAGTCAGCCGTAATGAGGAGTTACTTGGGGATGCCCTTTCCCTCGTCCCTCAGTCAAGCAAGAGGACCAGCCTGTCCAGCCACAACAAGCTGATTCGGTTTGAAGACATTAGTGCAGCAGCTTTCAAAATCCAGTCTGGTGTTCAGAAAACCCCTTGCATGGTAGGGGATTTTTATGGCTTTCAAATCTTTCAATTGTGTTTTTATTTTTTATTTTTTTAATAGAACTTGGTCAGAAACGAATGAAGAGTGTTAGTTGTAGCAGATAGATTTGTGTAAGATGATTTGTTCATATTAGTTGTTGTGAACTGTCAGTAATAATTTTCTACTTACCTGTTTACACTAACTGCGAAGTGTAATCCTCAAAGATTGCAGAGACATGTAAACAAAGGATAAAGCACATTAGGCACAGACTTAATGCAGTGTGGTATTATGCTCCTGGTGAAGAACTCTTGTGACAAGGAGTCCATGTTAGTGTCTGTCTAAGGAGTCATGCAAGAGGGTCTGGTATGGAATCAGCCCACAGATCTGGGCAGTGTGAAGGATCAGATATTGCTTCCTGGCCTGGCAACTCTGTTAAAGCTGGGTCTGTTCTGTGACCAGGTGGCTCTGTCATGTGCCTCTTCAACAAAGCAAGGACATTGAGAAACACGCACGTGGGAGCACTCTGATTGTAGAAGCAGAAACATTTGTTAAAGCGTAAGAGAGGTGCAATGATTTCAGCTATTGGATTCAAGGTGTTGTTCTGCTGTTGTGAACTCCTCAGGAAGGCAGCTGTAGGCACGGTGTGGCTGATGCCCTCTTTTCCCTGCAGTGGAAAAGGAGATTCTTTGCCAAGGGGCAGCTGAGCGAAACTGCCCCAAGTCACACTGCAGGGATGTCTCCCTGCCGTTGACCTCACTGGCTGTCAGTTTCTGGCCTGCATGGGAAAGGGAATGTAATGCATGAACCCCTACCTGGGGCTGGCAGCCTGTGAAACAGGTCAGTTGGGTCTGCAGTGCACAGCATTGGGCCAATTCACATTTACTCTCAGGCCATTCTGCCCCTTAACTCAAACAGCTCTTTTTTTCTGGGCGTCCCTGGCAGGTTTATGCTGCACACTTGTATCCCCTTTCTGCATTTGCTGTGCCAAGATAAACAGGCCTCTTCTTATGATCTATGCCTTTAGGATGACCAGAACATCAGAAAACCTAAATGTCTGCTTGTTTGTTAAAAGAACCTCTGACTGTTGCTAGACAAAGTAATCTTCATACAGAGGTCATTAGTGTCTGTTCCATGCACTGATTCAAAAGGAAAGCATCAAGTGGTGTCAAGAATAATACAGAAAATCTTTATTTGAACTCCTGAGTGGGAGGTAAGAGCCACTTTTGGAGCTCTCATTTGGATAAAGAAGCAAGTATGACTAAAACTCACCCCATTAACTGAACAGACAAACGCTTTGAGTCCTGGTTCCTAATCTCCAGCCAGTACCGTGAGCAAAGCATCCTCCTGGAACCTTCACCAGCAGTTTGCCTAAAGCTGAGATATACCATGATACATGATCATAACAGCTGTTACAGAGGTAGTAAGTAAAGGGAAGCAAGGACTGAGATTTTTATTGGGCACTGATTTGAGTGCTGATATTGGAACTTCTCTGTTGTTTTGTGTTGGCTTTATGGATGCCAAACAGAGGCTGCACTGTGTTGTGTGTTGTACCTCAGTCGTGGTATCTGTAGTCCCTAGATAAGAGCAAGGTTACAAAAGGGAAAAGTCAGAGGGTGGATCAGAGTCTTACAAGGTCACATGTGGGGTCCCTGCAGGTGAATATAGATTGACACCTCCATTTCTGGAAGTAACTGCTGTATTTATGACATGTAAAAAAAGCCTCATTTAAAAGAACTAGAAAAAGATAACCTGAAGAGTTAAAATATTGACTATCAACACTTAAAAAAAGACATATCTGAAGTATTCACTTCTGCGAATAATGTGCATTTTAAAATGTAGGATACAGCAATTTCACAAAGTCACAGGATTCATCTCCTCAAATCCTTTTCCTTATTGTCCACTGTAGAATCCAAGATGCTCTAAAAAACAGAATTGGTGGAACTAGTATGTGAAGGTCCAGTAATGCAGCAATTCACGTCCAATACTCTTCCGTTTTGTTTAAGCCTTCTCCATAGTTTGGGCTGATCAAGTTAGGAACTGCTATCCTTTTGGTTTCCGAAGCACTTTCCTTCAGTTCTACAGCCAGATTTTCACAGGGAGCAGCAAGTGGGAGCTCCTAGCACAGGATTTTGTAATGTTACTTGTTGGAGATCTTACATAGCAGACATATACTTGCCTCCATGGGGTATGTAAGGTTTTTCTTAATTTTAGGTCCATCACCACAATAATCATGTTTCTGTATTCCAGTACTCCAGGCTATCCAAGCTGTATGGAGTTGATGTATACCTAAAGAAAGAGTTCCTCCAGTACACGGGATCTGTGAAGGAGCGAGGTGTACTTTATCTTCTGACATCACTGCCTCAGGTATAACAAAGAGTCAGATATAAAAATAAATAGATTCGGTTTGTTTTACAGCAGTCAAACACAATTAGATTTTACTTGTGGTGAAGTGCTTAAAAATCTTTGAATGAATAATTGGCAAAATGTAAACTTAATGTTTCCCTGTGACATTTAGATGGAATTGTTTGTATGTGTAGTTGTTCTGATACACTGAAACGACCAAATTTGAAGTGACAGTGAAATCAAGTGACAATGGTTGATAAGGATCTAGATTGCCTATTGATTTTTGTGCTGAATGTCAGTATCTTTACATGAACTGCCTGCTTTCCTGTTGTAGGAGGCTGTTGAATCTCTGCAGTAGTAACAATTGGCATGATGCCTTAGGCCAGAAACAGTGGTTATGAATAATTTTATTTTTTTTGGTTAAAGAGAAACCTGAAATTAAGTAACTTCCTGCAGGCAAGGAAAAGGGAACAGATAACAGCTCTGAGAGTCCAGATACTGACTTCGGTGATCAGCTGGAGTTTTACAGCTGATGGTAATGGAGCAAGAACTGACAGGAACAGGGACTGATCTTATACTTAGTTCTGTGCCTTAAAATCACCCCAGATGTGTTTTATAATATCATAACATAGTTAGACATTAGAGGAAAAGAGAGCTTCCTAATTTAAAAAAAGAAAATTAAAGTCGGACCATTAGACTGATCAAGAATTACATGGAATGAGTTTGTGACACTACATAATATGTATTAAACTTTTCTGTGTTTTAGGATCAGCAAAGGAAAGGGGTGATTGTGGCTTCAGATGGGAACTTTTCCATGGCTGTTGCTTACCATGCCTCAGAACTTCGTATTCCAGTATTTGTCATCATGTCAACCAGCACTTCCCCTGCCAGAGTGAAAATGTGCCGCGAGTATGGTGCCATGGTTATATCCTATGGCACTACAGCTAAGGACTCCCAGATGCATGCAAGAAGGTTGGCACAGGAGAATGGTTATCTCTACCTCGAAGAGTAAGTGGAAAGTCAGATTGTTTGGAAAGACTGTAACACATTTGATAAGAGCAAGTGGTTTGATTAGTTGTCAGTAACTTGAAATTTGCTCATATGTCATCAAAAGGCTCCTATAACTGAAGTACAGACAATTTTATTTTCTAAGGTACAAACAGTAAACCTTTCTGTAACACTTTGGAATGGAAACCAAATTGGGACACCTTCAATTTTCCCCAAGTCAGACAAGCTTCCTGATCAGGAACTTCATGGGATGAACATATCAATATGACTAGTATGTATGTGTGCATATGTATGTGTTTGAGTATACATAAATTTATGGATATATATTAAATCTTTATGAAACATGGCAGTATGCAACTGAGGCTTGCATTCATTTTTGTTTTCTCTCTCAGGTGTAAAGTGGGTAGAAGTTAACCATTAATGCAAAGCAGCTAGAATTGTAGAGCAGAGCAAGAGTTTAATGCTGCAGAGTATCTTGTACAACTCACAACGTTGTTTTTGCCTTGATAGAAGCTCATTAGGAAGCTACTTCATGCATGTATTTAAAGTAGCTAAGCATGATTATAAGTTGAAGTAGTTAAAACAGTTATAAATAGGAGTTAGTGAGCTATTTGAGGTCATGGAATAAACCAGGTTTAATAAAAACACAATTAGAACAAGATAAAGTAGGTAAAATTATTTAGAACTGATTAGATGTCCCTTTTTTCCTTAGCAATCTCAGTTGCCTTTGCTTTCATTTTTCTTTCTTCTGGCCTTTTTTGAAGTAAGATCACTGAAAGGGCAAAGGGGTGGATCATTATCATGATATAGCTCCCTCTGATGTACTGAGCTGGAATCTCACACTCCCTGGCCATTGCTGCCTCTGTGTAGGTTACAAGGCTTTAGCCACCACTGTGAGTACGTACAGCTCCTGTGCAGTGAGAGCCTGCTTCCCTGGGCTTTTGGCCCTACTGCTATAAACAGTGATAACAAACGGTGGAGAAAGTCCTTAATTCTTTCCCATCTGGTTCATTGGGGAAGCAATATTAAAAGCTGTACTCTAGAGCTGCACTGTGAGCTCTGCTAGCAGTTGGAGGCCGCAGGACTGGTTGATGTGCATCAACTGTTGCCATGGGCACAGCCTTTCCTCGGACTGAAACTGGCAAGGAAGATACCCCAGACTCTGCTGAATTTAAAACCCTGTTATGTTCTTTTTGAAAAACCACAGCTTTCCGTGACCTTGTGATTTCCAAATTTCTGACAGAAGTTTTTCAATCAGTGTGTTAATTCCCAGCTGGCTTGCATCAGCTATTGCATTTGCACGTAATAACTAAATTGGTGTATTGTAATTTCATGTTTAGTCTTCACCTCCTACTCAAATAATTATTTGTGTTATGTAAGGTCAATATTCTCTGGGCACGTGAAACTCCAGGGACTGCGTGTGTCAAAGGATTTCAGCACTTGGCACTGATGAATTCTAAATGACATTATCTTTCAGAATGTAAGAACACTCTGATTTATTGTATTTCAAGTAGTAGGAAATAGTTATCCAATCTATCACTATGTTTAATTTTAAAACCTTTCTCATCACAGATTTTTGCAATTTGATGTTAAAAAAAAAAAAAAAACCTTGAAAAAATAGCAACAAAAAACCCCAAACACGCTGCAGTTATGAGCCTCTTCATAACACATTTTGTTAGGTTTAGGCTGGGAATGTGTTCCCAGAGAGAGGAGTGCATGTATGGGTAGAAGTCATCTTCAGTGTTCATGCCACACATTCACCACCACTACCACCACTTGCCAAAGCTGCCTGGAAAAGACTAGCCATTCTTCTACTTTAGAATGGAAGTTCTGAAATGGAATTGTATTTTTATTCTAGTTTCCTAGAATCACCAGCACCGCTACCCTTTGATCCCTAAAAAATCACTGTAATGCTTTTCCACACATTAAAAATATTCCCACACAATGCAATCTTGTGGGTTAGGGTTTTTTTTTTTTGTTATTGCTCATTGAATATTGGAGAGAAAAAAATAAAATTAAGAAGAGATCAGTGAAAACTACTGCAACCATCTAGGACCCTGTCCTCTTCTAGGATAGCACAGGTGAGATTCAAGAGATGAAACACATTTATTAATCAAACATGTTGCAAAAAAATAGAAAAAAGTGCCATTGTGGGTTCTCTGATCTCCTTAACCAACAACTCCTTCTTTCCTTACTGAAGTAAGCATTACATGACTTTAAGTCTCACCTGAGCGTGTAATGTCCTGTAGCTGGGTGTGTCAATGTCAGTTCTTCCCATTTCTTCAGTGCAATTAAAATACCATGTTATGAAAATGAGCCTTCAAGGTGTTCAAATGGGAGAGGGAATTTTTTATCCAGTTGTAACTTCCTGTGAAATTCCAGGAAGGAAATGTGGTTTTCCAAGATGGAATTCAGTCATGAAGTCTATGTCGTTGTTGCTCAGGTTACACTGGATTTCCAGTTTCTATAAATGCTGAGTCAGGACCTTAATATAAACGCAATCTAAAGATTGCCAGTAAATCACAGAGTACCTCTTGGATGATGTGAGAATGATTGTTTTGTGAGATATTAGGGTGCCACAGTGAATTATTTATCTTCCTTCCTTGAAAGTCCAATTCTTTCTTGTGTGAATTTGTATTCAAATACTGACCAGACCTCCTAGTTCACTTCTGGTTTGGTTAGTCTACCTCTCTAAGGAGAGCAGCAGGTAGCTTTGGAGCCCTGTATCTGGAGAACAGTGGACCACAGCCTGCTAATTGACAAGTCAGAATTCCGTTGTGAACCTGCAGCCTAGCAGCCCATTTTAGTTACTGATATGTCACACATTTCCAGACAACAAAGGGGCAGATTTTTAGCTCTCACTCAAAGATACATCTTTGAATGTACAATCTTCAGAATTATCAGCCCTTTTTCATTGTTTTTCCTTCAGTATGATACTGACAGAGCAAGTTATCAATCACACTGCAAATAAAATCACCCATTATACCACAAAGAGCTGAAGACTGATCAGGGAACTGGTGTTCTAACTAGATATTAGCAAAAAAAAAAAAAAAAAAAAAAAAAAGCATTGTTATCTGAAACACTAATATCTACTAAGTCTTTATGCACAGTGCCCTCTTCTTTGGAAGCAATTTTTAGTCAGAGCAGTTCTGCTTGTAAATTGAGTATTCCTTATCTTTGTTCATCTTTACAAGCCTCCATGGGTCCCAGAGTTGCAGGACCAGCTCTTCAAACTAAGTTCTGAATCTTACTTGTGAATAAGACTCTGAAAAAAAAAAAACAGAAAACAAAACAAAACAAAAAAAAAAAACAAACCCAAAAAACCAGGAGACCAGCAATATATTTTGCTATATATAAAAAGGAGAATCAGTATTTTGATAAAAACAATAAATTCAAGAGTTCAGTTACTGGTTCCTCTGGAATTTCTTGACTCTATATGTCTGGTACAGCAGTGAGAGGTCATTATCTCCTTTTGTCTTGTGTAGCTATACTGACTCTTGTCCTGAGGGATTTGCTGTGTTTTGCTCTACACATGAAGTCATTTCTCAAGAGGGCCTTGATATCCACTGGCAGCATTATGTACTCCTGTGCTTGTCTTAGCAGTAATAAAGAGCGTAGTTTCAGTACATGAACGTATTGGGTAAAGTAAATTAAGTGACATCATTGGATCTGTAATCCCGTTTGGCAAGAAAAAGCAGGTTATACAGGCACGTAGGGGTCTCATGTCTTCCATTCATATATCATCCTACATATACAACATTGCCAACATCTAAATAAAATCCAAAACATCTTTTAGGAATAGGTCCAAATAAATCATATGGCTGAACAGCGGACTTTCTTTCAGACTTTTGTCTCTGACCTTACTCTGCTCATTAAACCCCTTTGTATCAAAGTATTTTGCTAGTGAGAATTTTGGCAGACAAATGCATGGCTTATCTTTTCATTAGGTATTCCAGAGCAATGTGAGAGCATTGTATACTGGCCCTGGCCTATGAAAAGGCTGAACTCTTGAGCAGTCTGTTTGGTATTGGCAAAAACAGATTGCTTGAATTTCATAAAAATTTCCATTTGTCATGAATGCTACCTTCCACTTAAAAGTAAAGAGGAAGAGATCTCCTCTCAAGTCTTTGCTTTTAGTTTTGGCCACAGTATTCGAAATTTATAAAGTTTAAGGACAAGATGGTGATGGAAAAATGATTTATCTCCTTACCAGCTCTGTAAATCCATGATCTTGATAACAACAGAGAGATGGGCTCTTCAGCCTAGAGGCTATTTTTGGAGGGCCTACCCAGGGCCACACTGCTGTACACATTCTCACTGATTGCTCTTTACTGCTTCAGTTCTAGGACTCACTCCTATGTGAAAACTAGCACTCCTCTTAAGACCAGATGCACAGAGATTGAGGTGTCATGAAACACTCACTCACCTGGCTGCACCTACAGGACTTGTGCCTCTGTTTTTCATAGGGTTTTTGGTCTGTTATCAGCATTTGTCAGTGGCACAACGTTTTTGTCCGGTAGTGAATGTCACTTTTCACAAAGCATAAGATAGCTCCTGGACTCACTGTGCATTTACTCATGTGTTTTTCCTGCTGAATGATATCTTTAAGACCGAACTTCTGTTGTGTCGAGAGCTGTGAGCCCTGCTGATCTGTGTCTTTCCTTCCCACAGGGAGGACAGTGCTGTGTACTTGTCAGGTCTGGGCACCGTGGGGCTGGAGATGTATGAGCAGGTGCCCAAGCTGGATGCAGTGATTTTCCCAGCAGGAGGCCACTGTGGCTTGCTAGCAGGCTCAGCTGCTGCGCTCAAACACCTCAACCCACGTATTTCTGTCATTGTAAGTTCCCTCTCACCTAGAAAGAGTCGCATTTTGCCAGCTTTCACCACAGATTTTATTTCAAAAGACACAGGAGTATAGTGATCTGCTGGCACGGGCGTCCTATGCAGGGGATGGGGACTCCCTGTGGCCATGGCCTTTCCCTGCAGAATGGACTTGGGAGCCTGGCAGCCTCCTGCCTTCTGTCTGGATTTAAGAAGCCTTGGAAGGCTCTTCTGAAGGAAATGAAATCCAGTTCTCCGTTTTGGATTGATCTTTTGCTGGAAAAGTTTGACCCTTAAGATACCACAGTTCAGTGACTGCACAACTGTTGTGGAAAAATTTCTTTAAATCCTTGACTTAAACTTTTTTTTATTGTTTTATTTTTTTACCGTGGCTGGGTAATTCAACTTCACTGCAAGTGCAATTTTTTTTTTTCTCTTTTATCACGAATGCTTAAAGAAATTGAATTATTTGTGATCCAAGCTAGCTGGTTTTGATGTGCTCGAGAGGGATATAAAGACCCATAATGCAGCATTGCCATCTTGGTAATGACAGTACTGCGGACTTGCATCTAGAAAATTCTGCTGCTGTAATTTATGGATGTATTTGACATTGCTGATGTAAGGGAATCTCCCTTTGTGGGAAGTGACAGTAATTAATTTAATCATCAGACTTTTCAATATATTCTTTTTCAAACATAATTCTCCTGCTTCAAAAGTGATGAGAAATGGGATAAGGAGATGAGATTAAAAAAAAAAAATGAGGAGCTTTATACTAATCACAAAATGGATAGTTCATGGCTGTGAAATAGCAGAGAGATACTCGACCAAGATTTATTTTTCAATCAATATTTTCTGTGTGGGAATTCTTAAAATACTGTTACCAATTCCACCCCCCACTCATCTCATACGTGAGAATGAGTTTGGCTTTCACATTATCATCTTCTGCATGTTTTGTACTATTGAAAAATGATATGCTTATGAAGTTGAAAAGCTTTTTGCATTTTGTATTCATTTTCAATTCTGAAATTTCTATGGAAATTTTTCTAAAAATGTTCCCCATCCTTTTTTAAATTTAAAATGGAAAAGCTAAGTACATTTAGAATATGAGTGAATTTCAAATCGTTATTACTGCGGATTCTAAGAAGAAACATGATCTGGGTTTTTTGGAGTTGACTTTGACAGTGACTTCTGTCATAACTTGGACACTAACAAACTGTCATTTGCCTTCCCCAGGGTGTTGAGTCTGAAAGCTTTCCTGTATTGCAGCAGTCCCTGAAGGCTGGCCACCCAGCTGAAGACCAGGCTTGCAACAACCACCACTTCTATGGAGGTGAGAAAATGGGTTCTTACTTTGGATGTAAAGACTGTAACTGATTTCACCAACCTCATCATGGTCTTTACCAATCAATTTAAACGTATTTAAATAAAATCTTGTCTGAAGAGTCACGGTTTCGTTCACGGTGTAAAAGAAGCTTCTGACACACAATCTGTACCCTCTCTGAGCTCCGGTACTACAATAACGTTTGGGGTACGCTTAAAAAGATGAGAGTACTTGTCTGTGCTCACATGCAGTGTCTTAGCCAGTGAAGTTAATTGAGAAGCTCTTGTGTAGAAGACTGATTTATAAAAAAGGCAGAAAGTCTGTTGCTCAAATATTTAGACTAGCAGAGCTGTTTTCAGAATAACAGTGTTCATAAACAATTCAGTTGCTTCCGTATAATTTGCATGAGAAACCTTCAGGTGTCAAGCAAATAACGCATATCCTGTTTACCCAGTTCAAAACCCCTGAAGCTGCAGGTTAGATGGGGGTTTTGTAAACAAAGCACAGGAGTCCCTGTGCTCCCTTGCTGGCTGTCATGCTCTCAGTGTGAGGCTGTGTGAATGAAGAGTCAGAATTTTCATAACAAGACCCCAAATGGCAAAATCTTCCTGGGAGTTTTTTGGCCTTTTGGTTCTAAATTAATTTTTTGTCAAATATAAATGTCAAGCAACCTGAGATCGTGGAATAGAAATGTGCTGCTCTCATCAAGGAAATAAAACAATGTCTGGACTCTAAAATATGTCAAACTTTTCTAGAGCAGCCAGCTTCATATTTTTGTATTTTGAAATTTGCAGATGTGAGTGGACTTTGCTTTGGCAGCAATTCTTTGCAGCTGACTGGGAAACTTGTGGATAAGGTTGTTTCTGTGAGGTAGGTGAAGAAAAGCAGTGAAATAAGTATTATTATGGGAACATTGCTGTATATACTGTTCCTGACACCACAGATAGTGAGCCTGATTTCGTGTTTCTGATCCCTTTGGGCAAAACATTTGACTTGTTGCTAATAACTCCTTGTGTTCTGGGTAGGACTTGTAGCATTCTACACCACTTGAAAGCAGCCTTTGGTAGAAGTCTGCCCAGTCTTTGCATGTTTGAAGGCTACATGTACCTACTGGGATTTATCTAGCACAATGACTCTACTGAAAAACAAAAACAGACAAACAAAAAAAAACCCTTCCCTGTCCTTTAATGATTATTAATTATTACTTCTATATTTATATTAATTGTATAAACAGTAGTTATTAATGTTACTGTTAATAATAGTAATAAAAATAATCACAGTCAATAATAAGACTCTTTATTCATCTCCAGCAATGTGGCTTTCTGTGACACCACAGTGAGATCATTATGTCCTCAGCAGGACCAAAGGAGTCCCTTGATACATAAATGTACTGTCTTCATTTTTGCTTGCTTTTCGTTTTGTCTGTTTTGTTTTGTTTCATTTTGACACCACTCTTTGGCACTCAGAGAGGAGGATGTTCTCATTTCAATGCTGAGATTGCTGGAGTATGAGCGAGCCACAGTTGATGCAGAAGGGGCCATTGGACTTGCAGCACTGGTTGCTGGGAAGCTGCCTGAGTTGAAGGGAAAAAGGTACAGCAGCTATTGCAAACAGAGCTTTATGGGGAGCTGTGGGGCTGAGTGCTGTTCTGATGGGAAATGGAGGAATGATAGCCCCTGCTCCTGAGCTGCCAATGCTCTCATCCATCATATCTGCTTCAGGCTGAAGATAGCACTCACTGGTCATAGGACTGCTGAATGAAGCAGATGTCAGTCTGGACGCCA
This sequence comes from Oreortyx pictus, assembly GCA_036925125.1. NCBI lineage: Eukaryota > Metazoa > Chordata > Aves > Galliformes > Odontophoridae > Oreortyx > Oreortyx pictus. The sequence continues at coordinate 12,618,700 of JAUPFR010000008.1, read as the reverse complement.
GACAATTCGCTTGCCTGTATTCTCAAGTGACTGGGAAAAAGGCATGGCCCCATTGACTTGTCAGCTTGTTGCCTTTTCTCAGCCTACTCATGGAAGTCAACAGTTTGCATTGTGGCTTTGCCATGAGAGTAAGCAAATCAGGCTGTCATCTGCAGTCACTGGGTGACACCTGCCTTCCAGACCCAGGAACTCCTGCCCAGACGGTCACTGGGATTACCCTTGTGCTCAGCATTAGATAAAACTCCTTTCTTACATCTAGGCTTCAGCACATAGGACTTAAGCAGCTTGAGCCCCAGCTCAGGGTATAGTCTGGAGTGTATTTAAATGTACATGCACTCAAGACAAAATAAAATTTCCAATACACAGCGTGGTATGTTGAAATACCACTGAGGCAGTTTCCCAGAAAAGGCTGATGGGATCTGGCAATGAAGTTCAGTTCAGCGCAGCTGAAATAAAAGGGACATGCACAGGACTGGCTCTGCAGGTTATCAGGAGCTAACCACGTGGCTCTTCGCTTGCTCTTCAAACAGTATTCATTTCACAAGGTCGAGATGAATTTAATTAATGCTTACAGAAAGGGTAGAGCATGCATGGTAGCTAACTGTTAAGAATCTGAGACTCCCTATGCAAGGGAAAGTGCTGCTGTTTCTTAAATTTGAAACAGATCTGGAATTCTGCATCCAATTATTCTAAAAAATAAAAAATCAAGAAACACAATGTGAAACAAAAATGATTTCAGATTGAGTTCAGCCAGTTGCAAAGGGTCCTGTGCCCTGCTCACAGCTGATGCTGAGGGCTATCAGTCCCTCTGAAATGCAGTATATGCTTAGGAAAGAGTGGTCCCTGCAGATTGTAAGCTGACATGGAATACAGTCTCTGTGATTTATGACTCTTCTGCAGAGAAAAGCTAGTGAAAAATCCTACTTTCTCTCCTCTTTCAGAGTGGCAATTGCTATATGCAGCGGAAATGTGGACTTACATTTGCTGCAACAATGCATTGCTCGTGCCCTGACCCTTGAGAGCAGAGTGTGCAGATTTTCCCTGGTGATTTCTGACTGCCCAGCAGATGTTTCAAAGTTACTGGAGGTTTTGGCTCGGGAGGAAGCAAGGTAAATCAGACTGATAAAAGTAAAACGGAGCGCAAAGGTGGTTCAAAACTTGGTAATGTTTCCAAATGTACTCTGAAGGCAAGTGTATAGGTTACTAATTAATCCGTGTTTTCTGTGTTCCATTTCAGAAAAAAGTGTTTTTCCTTCATTTTAGTTCCAATGTAAAATTACTTCTGGAGCATGGAATAAGTGCCTCGCACAGAAAGCTGCATAGTTACTGTCTAAACGCAAAAGTAATTTTATAATAACAGATTTTTGTAATCTGTAATTTCTTTCTTATTTTAATCCCTTATTTGATTTAGAGTTTTGGATATCAGACAAGAACGCACATATGTGACATCTGAACTCTTCACTGTTGAGGTAAGATGTGCCATTCCAGGCCCTCTTGCAGTGCTGACATCCTCTTGGTTATTCTAGGTATTTATGACTACAGAGAATTCTGAAGAAGTCCAGTAGAGCATGCACAGTGACTTTCAGAGCAGTGTGATAGATAATTTCACCTGTATTATACAGCATCTTGCCTCACCAAGCACTCAACAAGGCATACACATACTACAAGACCTGTTTTACCTGCTATTGCAACACAGCCTGTGAAATACTCGTGGCAAACCCTCATTACTTAAATAGTTTTGTGCCGGAAGTGATGAGCAAGCTGCAGCACACATCCAGAACTTGAAGAGCCAGCTGTGTAGGCTGGCTGTAATTATCAAAGATCACTTTGCCATGCGGCAGTGTGGAGAGCATCCCTTACTCTTAAGGAACCCACACTTTTAACCAGGACATCAGTTTTGCACCTTAACCTCAAAGAGTACAGTACCAAATCTTTACACCTTTGCTGAGTATTTGATATGGTAATGGAGAGGAGGTGTTATCAATTAATGTCGCCTCTTAAAAGGATTGTTCACCTCCTGACGTGTCTCTTAGTTCAACTGGTTTAGCAAAGGTGTGGTTCCACTGTTTTCGTGCTACCGTCCAAGGTTAATCCGACTTAGTTTGTGAAATCACAGGTGGAAGTTTTGAAATTTTGCTAAAGTGGAATTCAGTTATGCTGTTTGATAAGAAAATTCTTCCATTTTCACATTTAAATCTAAGATAATAAAATTTCCCAGCTGAAAGTCACGAATTGGGTATGAATTCACCTGAATGTCAGAACCTGATTGGTATGTTCGCTTAGAGATGTAAAGAATAAGCAGACTAAGTAACTGACTTACAGACATAAGGAGTAGGTTGAAAGAGGAATATAGAAAAACAAAGAATAGATGATTGTAGTGAAAGACTGCAATGGAATTCATGGACACCTTCCAAGACAGGCTATTACCAGTATTCTGAGATGTCTGAGCCTAAATCTGCGTTGTTCTGTGTTGTTCCGCTAAGATAAGCCTGCTCCCTGGTTTATGTAACTTGATAATGTGACACTGCATGAGGTAGAAAAGTCCCTCTGACTCCCTTCTGCTTTTATCAGAGTCTGCAGCCTGTGAATGAGGAAAGTGTTAGGAGTATTCTTGTCTGCATTTCAGACGCGGTGCATTTTCACTGACTGTCCACTTTGAGCAGTGCTGCAAGAAGGTTAGAGGGAGGAACTTGTGTCCCAGAATAATTTAATTGGATTTTGGATTTGCGTGATGGCTGTAAACCAGTCTGGGATAGGCTATTGGATAATGAGATATGGAATACAAAGTACTCATCCAGATTTATGGAGTTCCATGTCTGTGCAGGTAGTTCTGTCTGATGAGACCTAGTGAATAGTGGAGCTTTCATTTGAAAACTGAAACAGGGTGATCAGGAAAAGTAGAACACTGAATCTACTTTTAAGCATTGAAATTAATTTGCTCTAAGCTGGAATAGAAAAATGTGTGTGTTTTCGTAGTAAAGTTAACTCATGTAGGGGAATTTTTGCTTGTTTCCCTCGTAGCTTGTAAGAATCCAAGCCCCATGCCTGCAAAGCTTTTTGTGCACTTGCTTCTAAAGCAGACTCATACAGAAATTAGAATCTTTTTCATCAGTATACATCAAAAAACATTAAATTTAAAGTGCATTTAAATCTGGATCAGAAACCAAAATCATTGTGCGTTGGACTAATGGCATTAATAAGAAAGGCTTTATAGTTATATCCACTCTGACTTTAATGCACACTTTCAACTGTGGGTACAGATTGTGTTTGACAGAGCAGTGCAGAAGTATAGTGGCTTATGTGAAGCACTAAATCAATCCTGTCAGGATTGTCATCTCTGTATTTAATCATCCTTATGGATTTAGCCGTTCATCTTCAAAAGCAGGAAACTGGCCTTCAAAGTCACAGTTTCTCAGGGATATTTCTGGAAAAATGCCTTGATGGGTGAGTGTTTATTCACCTGGTATGGGCTGTGAGAAAATCCGTGGTCAAAGTAGTAATGGCTTTCTAAAAGGAAGTTTAGTGTTCAAACTACATTTTTTTTTTTTTTTTTTTTGCTTTTGGAATATTTCACTAGCAAAAATAACAGATATTAAAAAAAAAAAAAACACTGAAAAAAACCCCCACAAACACAGAAGATGAAGTAAAGAGAAACAAATCCTTCAATATCTTTTCTATGGTCACACCAGAGTTCAGCTGCTGCTGTGCTGTGTGCTGTGAGCAATGGAATTGGCAGGTCACATTCTTTGGAAGACAGGTTACGGAGCACTGGCACAGGCTGCACAGAGAGGTGGTGGAGTCTCCTTCCCTGGAGGCGTTCAAGACCCGCCTGTACACCTACCTGTGCAACCTGGGCTAGGGAGCTGCTTTGGTAGAGGGGTTGGACTAGACGATCTCTAGAGGTCTCTTCCAACCCCTACAATTCTGTGATTCTGTGATTTTCTGTTGGATACTGCATCTTTGTATCCCTAGTTTAGATTCTCTTATCCTATGGCTTATGCTACGTTTCTGTCTTGCAGAGGACTATACCCTAATTTACCTGAGCAGATAAAAAAATGGGTTTCGAAGTCCCAGTACTGAAACAGACAGGAAGCTCTTAGAAAATCTACAGATAACAGATTTTGTTTTCACAGCTATAGAAGCAAGTTAGATGGCCAGGAATATGGAAACAGTAATAAAAACCAGAGCTAAGGAATAAAATCATCTAACATCACCAGCTAACTGGGAATAGAGGTCTAATTGATTACCCAGTTGGTGGAAGGAAATTACAGCTGTGAAATCAGTCTTCATTTAACATCTCTCATACCCGGTGTGGGAAAATACATTGTTTAAATAAATGCTTCCATGTTATCACTGACTTAGGAGTTAATGAGCAAAATTTATAAGTGACTTTATAAGGTGTGATATACCTTTGTTATGAAACTGCACAAAGCTCTGCTATGGAATATCAGTTGATTTGCTTAATGAGTGTCTCATATTTGGGCTCAGGAAACTCACCTGAAAAAAAAAATGCTTTTAGTTCATCACATTTCTAGGAAAGTCTTCTCACCACTGTGACCTGCATGTACACAGGAGTGCTTCTGGAATGGAGCAGCAAGAGTTTGCAAGGTTGTGAGGTGCTCCAGCAGTCTTGCAGAGAAGCAGCCACAGTGGAGAAATGTAGTTTTCCTTCTGTCCCAAGTCCTGCTTGAAGTTGTGGGATTGTCTGGCCTCTTCCCAGCTCTGGTTTTAAATAACTCAGAAGTTATTTAAAAAAGAACATCCATAAAAAGAACATCCATCGCATTACTCCTCCCTCTGACTGCAACAATATATGAATTCATAAGTCAAATGTTGCTTTTTTTCTTTATGATAACGTTGTACTTTTCCCAGTGGCGTGTGATTTCCTGGCTCAGTTTCTGGAGTGTAATATCTCTTTTTGCATAGTTTATTCTCCTCAGGCCAGAAGTCATTCAGTTATTTTGGGCTGTTCAGATCAATTTGAGTAAGTTCCTTTAGGGCAAGCTGCTTTTTGTAAAAGAGCAGAGGAGAGCATTTTGGATGGGAGTCCCTTGTTGCCAACATATTCCACGTTATTGGCCTGTTGAGAGAATATAGCCAAGCGTGCAGCTGTTCAGCTACAAGAAGGATGCCACAATTCATAGTGCATTTCCTGCATGACCCTGGGCAAGTCAGTGCTTCCTTGTTTCAGTTCCCCATTTACAAAATGGAGACATTTGGAATGGGAAGTCTGACAATATATTTCTTCTGAGGCACTCCAAAAGAATTCAGCCATTTTGTTTAATGGCATTCCACAGCACAACACTTTAGAGAATATCTTAATGCAACTTTAAAAATTAGAAATGCAGTCTGAGGAGGCCAAAAGTAGACCTGCCTGATTATTTTCTGACTTGTTAACTGCTGAGATGATTTGTTTCTGCTAGTGCTCACAGGCCCAAACACGAGTGTATGACAAAGATAAGGGCTCAAGTTGTACACCCCAGTTGTTACGCTCTTTCTCAAGTCTTACATTGCACCAGCAGTGAGCTACTGGAGGCTGATAATCACATCATAAATATAAGTGTTGCTGCCAAATATTCTTCAGTGGGCAGTAATCTCCAGTAGGATTTTACTGAATATTTCGGAAAATTATCCAGTTGTTGATCATCTTAATGCAATTGTAAAGCCCTGCTTTACTTATAGAACTGAAACCCACATCAGTAAATGACATTATCATTTGCAGCTCCAGTGATTTGCCTGCACACAACTTAAGCTTTTGCTAAGATGGTGTGTAATGAATAATATGTTACGTGAATTGCCCAGGACTGACACCTTAGAGAAATCCTTTCTAGAATTAAAGCAATGAGATACAAAGTTGCGGTCAGTAAGTCAAGAGCATAAGGAATTGCTCTAGCCGGCTGGGATCTATCTTTGAGCACAAAATTCACCAAACTCATACATTTTGACTTTGCGGTGCTGCTCACGTTTCCTGTGTAACCTAGTGCTGCCTTGTGGCCACTCTACCTCCACACGCAATGTACAGACATCAGGCATCAGGGAGTCAATGGGTGCACCAGAATAATTCTGAATATCTTGGAAAATCTGATCTAAAAGGCAGAAATACATGGAAGACTGGGAGTTAAAGGAGAGCAGAGGTATCTGTCCTGTTGTCCAAGTTATGAAGCACAAAACTTTGCAGATTTCCTCTTTTGCGAAGTTATGAACTTTACTGTGTTTGCAACTGAAGTCATTCAAATTAATTCGTATTTTAATTTTTGCATATAGTTTTGGTTGGTATTGCACAGAGTAATAATTATTGATCGGTCTTTACCTTTTCCCAGTCTTTGGCCCACTACTTCAATTATTTCTAGATATCTTTTCTAATTATTAAATTAACCCCCCCCCCCATCCTTGATTTGTAGGCCTGCTGCAAGAAAAGTCAGGTTAGTTCAATTCTTAGGCTGTTGTTTTAAGTCTCTACTTTTTAAAGCCTTTTTTTTTTTTTTTTAAAGTTCAGCAAGAGCGCAGTCTGCAAAAAGATGTATTCATAAAATGCACTGGATTGTTCTTTCTAATACACAAAAGAAAGTCTCTACACAAGTATGGTCTTGCAGTGAGAGCTCTGAATCAAAAGCCTTTCAACTACTTAGGTTTTTGAAATGGTTTTAAATTCAGAGAAGTCCAGAGAAGTTTTCCTTAGTTGTCATGGGTTATCTTGTCTGTAGTATAAGAAACATCAGGCAGTAGGTTAAATAAGGCTGTTTTGCAGCACGTACTCATAGCTCATCAATAGTTTGGTAGCCTCTTGTATCTAGCAGCACCTAGGTGAGTACATACCCTAAAATAATGAGAAGACTCCTCTTACACCTACCCATGAGTATGAGGATTGCCCTGTCGGACACCCATGTACATTAACCTTCCCAGGTTAGGTGAAGAGTGAGGAGTTCTGTGTAGATAAATCTGCAGTGTGAATTGGCATAATCCACACAGGAAAAGCAAACGCCCATACTCCACATACTTGCCTTCACTGATGCTTAGCTCCGTAGTGGTTGTAAAGCGATCACATCTTTGCTCCTATTGTGAGCAAATGTTTTCTGTTCCTTTAATAGGCACATGTAAAAGGTCAGGTGAATTAATACCTGGGGCTGTTTGGTGGTGATGGTACAATACACTATACCATTTTGATAGCCATTGCCATATGCTGGATACTGTTCGTACACAGACCAAAAAGGCATTATTTATCCAAAATATTTACAAGAAGTCTGGCTCCATCTCTTAAACGCTTTCTGGTTTCAGTCATTAACAGAAAATAAGACAGAGAGGATTAGAGTTAGCATGATATATCAGATATTTTCCCATGCTTTCTCCCAGGGCAGGACAGTTGCCTTCTACCAAATAACCAGAGCGGAACCTCACAAGTTCAGTGTGGTTCCTAGTGCAACAGTTGTTTTGTTCAGGACAAAACAAGCAGGATGGCTGAGATTGGGGTTGTTTTTATTATTATTGTTGTTGTTTGTTTGTTTCTTTACAGTTCTCTTAAAGACATGGTTGAATAGCTTTAGGAATTTTGTATGAAACATGGAGTGGATAGTGAGTATCTGGAATTTTGCTGCCAAGATATCCTTTAGATCCTTTTCCCAGTCTTTGTGTTCTCTCTTCTTCCCACATTGTTAATTCTGTCCTCAGTGACTGTCCTTTTCTTGTGACAAGATCCCACTTTTTTCAGAGACAGAAATTAGCTTCTCTATTGTTCCAAAGAATTGCAAAGTAATAGAACTATGTTCAGAAAAAAAGAGGCAAAGAATTACAGAAACAGTACTATGGTTTATTTCATGTTAGATTTTTTAGACTTAGTTTCCCAATTTACTGAGCTCACAGCTGGTTCTCATTCGATAATTCTGCTAAAGGCTTATTGTTATTTTAAACTCATTCCAGGAAACATGAATTCACAAAGTTCTTATTTAGAAGTGTCCTCATAAACACATTTGAGTTGAGACAATTTTGTTGCCTTGTTGCTTTCTTTAAAGGATGCGGTTCTGACAGGAACATTACACGTGGTATCTGCCTCTAGCAGTCTCTATTGACATTATCATGACTAGTGATTCTTCTGATCTCTGTAGACTGGCCTTGTTGATCATCTTGCTGCAACTCATCTTGCATCCCTTCCATTGTTCTGTGAGGTCTTTTTCTCTGTGGCACTTTTGGTATCGGTGACAATGGCAGCAGGGTTGAGTCATCTGGAATGCTCATTCTGCACCTTCACGTTGGTGTCTCACCTTCGATAAAGCTCAGATTCTAGACTGTAGTAATAGAAAAGTAAGCAGGTAGAAAAAAAGATGAAAGGGGTCAAAGAAGAATAGGGAAAAAACAAACAAACAAACAGTATTGAAGTTCTTGTCTTCAGTGGTTGTGTGAGAGGATTGTCACTGTGGAGAAAAGTTGAAGAAGAGAGACCTATTGAGTTGTAGTTTACCAGGGTTTAGTTTGATTTAATGGCAGAGCAACTTTACCATAACTAGAAATGATGCAATGAAGCAAGCAAAGAAAATCGGAATGAAACAGTAACAACACATGTGAGTAGAAGAAACCAGCCAAAATGCTGCAGGGATGAATTATTTGGGGAAAGATCACAAGAGAAGAAGAGGAGAATTTGGAAAGTGTGAAAGACAGAGGTGCTGGAACAAACGCTGCCTAGGAACATGGCAGTAAGGGAAGCAAGCATCAGAGGTGCGGGAGGCAGCAGTAGCACCAGGTGCCTACCCCAGGGAATGGACAAGAGTTGTTGTTAACCTCTGCCTCATGGAGACCAAGAGTACGCAAGTATTTGCCTGGGAGCCAGCAGAGGATCAGCCTCTCTACTTCAAACTTGGAAGGCAACAGAGTAGGGCAGCTGGAAGGTTTTGAGATCATACATCGGAGCTCAAAGAGTTCCAGAGTTTCTGTAATGTTAGTTTTCTCACATGTGTAGATAGGGAATGCAAAGTCCAGAGTTTCTATGTCAAACTGATCATTTTTGCTTTTACGTGTGCATTTTAGGACTTAGTTGGAAATGCTTTTGTCTGAGAATGCTCTCATCAGGAATGCTCCTAATTCCTTTTGCAGGTCACCTGCACTGTGGAAACCAGAGACAAGATCCACACAGCTCAGCTGCGGAACGCGTTGCTGGAACGCTACCCCACAGCCACATGGACAGAGCGATGACAAGCAGCACACAGGCAGGGCTGAGGTCCTCAGACAACTACTTTGTGGAGCACTAATCTTGAGGCATTCAGAACAAATATTACATTTCAAGGCTGAAAGCTTAGCAAATAGTTTCAGGATATCTATTTCCTACTCAAAATATAGCACATGTCCTTGGAAATAAACTTGAAAATCTAGCTTTGCTAAAGAACACGTAATAGTTTCTGCTAGTGTTGGAATTCTCAGCTGGCTCACTGTTTTTTGGTTAGAATGTAGAATCCTATGGCATCCAGTAAATAAACAGAAGGCATTTTTCTTGACACTTGAATGTAAACTCTTCAGTGATCTTTTGATAACGATGCCACCACTTAAAGTTATGCAAATCTTTCTGCTAGGTTTTCCTATGTTACTAGTATGATCTTTTCCATTTCCAAGCCAGAAGCAGCTCTTTATTTGCTGAATCTGCTTCAGGGAGGACATGTGTGTGGGAGTGTGAATGTATTTAAGTTTGCATAAAAACCCTGCTATTATGGAAAAATAATATGTTAATTAAATGCAATATAAAGAAACTCTTGAAAAATAAAAGCCGATATTGTACTTCTTCCTTATGTATAAAGTTCCAGAACAGGTTGCAAAAGTTAAAAAAAGAAAAAGAAAAAGAAAAAGAAAAAGAAAAAATTGTGAATATAATGAGACCACCTATACAGAAAAAGAGTTCTCCTTCCTGCTTCTGGAGACTCACTGTTAAAACTCAACGATAAAATGGTGATGGTCTGTTATAAAAAGGGGTCTCTCCACCCTTTTGAGTTTTATAATTTGAATCCCAGTGATCATCTTAGTCCGCCTAAAGCAGACTTGATCCTTCTCACCTGACAGATTAAGTGCACTCTTAAGAGTGAAATATATTTAAGGACCACATGTTACTAAGCAAAGGCAGCTTAGGAAGTAGAGGAAGCCCTAGTCTTAGGCAAGTGGCTAATGCAATTAAGAAAGAACACATTGACCTAAATACCATTTTTATTGCTAGAGACAGACCTACTAATACGGTAACATAACGGGATGGCAAGAGATGTAAGAGAAATTCATTAGAATGCCCATCTCCAAGTGTGTGTACTACAGCCACTTTTCTGGTCTATAACCAATGACATTTTTTCTAAGGAATGAGAGACCGTTTGACCTTTTTTATTGTGGCTCGTGGTGGATAAATAAAAGAAATTCACTGCTTAGGTTTATTTTTGGAAGGATCATGTTGACTTGTACACGTAACTAAGAAATTATTGATACCCCAGTGGTTATTTTCTTTGCCTTCTTGCCAGCAGCAAGTACAGTGTTTGGCCACCAGAACAAGTTCTGTAAATTATAGCCTGTGAGAGAGAGGGATAAGTCCTTGCTTTCAGTCACAAGAGTTTAAGAAATCTGTATAGAAACACATGATGACAGAATATATACTGTGTACTATTGTTACCATTGAAGCAGGTGATGGACCACGTCACCAAAGAGCAGTATTGGGGAGATAAAAGCACTAGAAATAAGGGTCAAATTACCCGTTTATTTTCTCTGAAAAATTACAAGGATGTCCTGAGTATCTACACAAGGAGAAAATAAGACTTTATATCCAAAGTTCTCAACAGTGGTCATCAGCTTTTGCTGTCTGAATTCTTGGTTTGTTCTCATGCATCATCCCGGATTTTACTTGTCTAGAAACTCAGTATTAGTGATCTCATTTCCAATCACAGGTAACTGCATTTCGCCAATATTCATTTCACTGGGATGAGAGAGGTAAGAGATTCACAACCAAAACTCAGTGCACTGAGAATTCCTGCATGTTCTCAAAACTTTGCTTTGGAAAAAAAAAAAATTGAAAGCAATATCTGTAAGTTATTTAATATGCCACACGTGACACACACAGGTTTTTTGGTTTTTTGGGTTTTTTTTTTTTGTGTTAGGTGTGACCACAAAATGTAGCATATTCTTCAGCAGCAAACTCCTTAAAATAATGATACCAGAAGTGCTCTCCGTTCTATACTGCTGTTCTGCAGGCCCATTGACTTTAAAGCCAAGATGAAATACTTCCAAGGAATAAAAAAAAAAAAAAAAAAAAGCAACAGCAACAACAAAAAACCAACAAACCACCAAACATTTAAAGAATTGTATGCAATTGGAAACGATAATGAATTACCTGCTGCTAACCTTTTGGCATTATGAAATATAACTGGAGTGTGATGAAAAATCTATTTATATTTTTAAAAATGTTTCATTTAAAAAAGAACTTTTATAGAGAGTGTTCCTATGCCTCGGGGAAAAAAAAAAAAAGATGATTATGTAAAAATATCTACAAGATGTTAAATCCACAAAATTTAAGCACTGTATTTATTTGAAAAGTTATTAAAATAAAACTATGCCATCTCAGCAGGGAAAGGTTTGCCATCCTCTCATCAGATGGTACTGATAGCAGCCTTGCCATAAAATTTCAGGGCTCCTTTTTCCCCTTTTTCTGTTGCTGACGTTGGCATGAGATCTGCATCTCAGGCAGGCTGAGGGTTGCAGGGAGGTGAGCCCAGCTTGGCAGGACTGTTGGGCAGGGCTCCTCCTGCCCTACAGAAGAGCATGGCTGCACAAGCATCTCTCATGGCAGGCTTGGAGAGCATTTCTGCTTCACCTGCTGGGCCACCTGCTTTTACCTGGCTGTATTCCCGGGCTATGTGCAGAGGTACCCTGGGCTGGGCTTGTGTGTGTGAATTAAGCCCATGACATCTAGTTTAGAATCAATAGAATCTTTTGAGTTGGAAGGAACTCTTAAAGGTCATCTGGTTTCTTAGGTAAATAAGGTTTTAGAGATACTCATCAGAAGTATTGCAACTGAACTAAACCAGGCCTGTTTTAGGATGTAGCAAATGCTACCAGGTAGAATACATGTTCCCGTCTCCGATGGAGAGGAATGCCTTGACCGGGTTAATTCTGCTGGAGCTAAGCTGCTTAATGCTGGGAGCAGCTCTGTGATGCAAGATTTGTTAGGGCCACAGCATGATTTCTTCCAAGGACTGAAGCAAACACGGTGTATCTTCCCTTGGAAGTCTCTCTTCCCGCATGGATTCCTAGTTTCTTCAGCCAAGGCCTCTGAGCATTAATATCTAAAACTTTGCCAGTCCGTGTTCCCATAGCGTGAGGAACCATTACCCCGTGTGTCCTCACAAGCAGTCCCTTACATTCAACCAAATTTTGGAATATTTGGAAACATGTTCCATCTTCTCATTCCAAAATGCACTATGTGTATTCAAAATGCCACATCACACTCTTGCCAGATCCAAAGGTAGGCATGTGATTTAATGATCAGAAAACAAACGAGATCCTGGGTTGGGCTTAAGTTACTGTAAGTTATTTATTTGATGGTCGTGGAATCTTCAGTCACCTTCTTTGTCATGAGTTAAACTGTTAATGGATTGCTACCTATGGGATATTGAAGTTTGCAGATTTTCCCCACTACAGACCTTTCTTTCACATGCTCCTAACTTATTTCTCCCAGTGGAAGGCAAATTCTGCTGAATGTCACACACTCCTGGGCTGACGTATTTCTCTTTGGTCAAATGCGCTTTTATTTTTATTATTATTATTTTGTCACAGGAAAATAAAGTTTCAGCAATAAAAAATGTTTCCAGTGATTGGAAGCATCCTAATCAAATATGAATGTAATGAAATAATTCAGTATTAAACTTCTTACATAACAAGATCCCTATGCCCAGCTCGCCTGTGTCTCTTTAAAGAAGAGCTGAGGGCAGGGCAGAGGTGAATGAAGTACACCTGAGTCACCCACAGAAAGGATATGAAGGGCCTGCCAGGCCCATGGGAGGAAAAGGGGATTTCTGGTCATGTTGTGTGTTGTTCTATGTTTTATTTTGGGCAACTCTGAACGTTTTAAACCTTTTGCACAGGTGAGTGTTAGTTTTCCTTTTTTGTTTTCTTCATGTCTAGAGTGTCTTTAGAAAGAGACTTTAAAGTTCATTTGTTGGAAGATGGCAGGATAAAATCTATGAGCCGGTATTTAAGAAGGAAAAAAGCAATTTTTTTTTTTTAAGCTGCTTTGTTGCAAGCAGTGAAGTGAGACTGATGGCCTCGTTAATGAGTGCTTGTTTACAACGGCAATGTAATTAATAAGTGTGAATGGATGTTCCCTTCTCATCATTCACACAGGAGGTATAAATAAAGAAGGAATGCATAATGTGAATTCTCTCTCTTGTAAGTATGCTTTCGCATTGGTTACTTCTTTATTTGAGAATCTCAGAAGTACGAAAGCCTTGAAATCAGTGAGCTGATGCTTTTTAAGACACTGCTCCTCTAAAATCTTCTGTATGTCTGTGAAGGGTCTGCAACCCCTGCAGCTCACAGCCAAGACTATGCCACAGTGATCACAGGTGGTAACACTTCGAAGACCCTGATTGCAGCAGTCAGATTTCCTGTGCTCTACAGCTGCTTGCTTCCCCAGTGTGAACTGGGCTATGTTGCCATGCAGGAAACCAGCTATACAATCCCAGGCAAATTAAATGTGTTTAATGAACCGCCACTTGGTGATTTCCAAAGTTGCCTCCATTGTCTTTAGAAGAATCTAGGTCAGAATGAAAGAGAAGCAGACCAAGGAAACACCCTGTGATTCTGAGGCTTTTTTTTTATAACTTCCTTGCAAAACGAGCTACAGCCCCGAAGACTTCAGCAATAGCTCTTGTGAACGACTCTCAATGTCTTGTCTTCGGGTTAAAGAAAAGGTCTGAGTTGGGTCCTCGTGCAGAAGGTGCAGTTCCTACCTAGTGTCATCAGTTGAATGAGATTTTTAAACAGTGATTTCTTAAGCATACTGACATGGAGATGACTCTTTATTTTAAAAAGTGCGTTGCACTCCTGTCCCTACTTTTCCGTAAGTTGTGTTTTGAAGGTAAGAAAAGAATCTGGGTACTTCTAGTGTTTTATTCTGAGGTGAAGTTACTAAGCAATCACAGCATAAGATCACTGTTATAAGTGATGTTAGTTATAGATAGTGTGAATTATTTTTTTTAACGTGCAAGTAAAATAAATAATATTTCAGTAAATGCTTACAAATAGCAAGTACTATTATCTTGTGTTTTCTTTCTAGTCTGTATTTTTAGTGTAAGTATACATAGCTTTAGACATTTGTTTTATTAGGAAGGATTTTTTCTTACGGTTTCAATTGGAAAGGAATGGTTGAAGTTATTTACTTCTATTCAGCAGCGTTATCCATTTGCTTGGCAGAAATACCCATCCTGAAAGTCTTTCATAATGTCAGCTTAGTTTTCTTGGTGGTTTACCCTTTTAGTGGTGCTCTTTAATTATAAAAGCCTTCCTGTAAGCTTCATATGGTTTTCCCTTTGGTAGGAAGTAACACTTTGAGACTTCACAGAGAAGGAATAACGTTTGCAAGTGTTTCCTCCTGGAAGGCTGGATGGGTTGACTGCAGATGTGGCAGTCTAATCTTTGTGCTGCTGTAAGAAAATAAGGATACATTTCACACAGTTCTGTTGCTTTCCCCATTTGTTAAATAGAGTGTATTTTGATCGCAGTGGAAAGAATTACTCTAGGTGATTAAGAGTAATACTTCATCGGGATAGCCTGGAGAAATGCTTCTCCCTGGTCGTAGCTGATGCTGTTGTTTTGCTAAAAAATTGTTCCAGCTTGGAAATAGCTTGTAATTAAGGCAGTGGTCTGTTGACTACCTATTTTATAGCTTGCACTGTATTGAGAATGCTTTTCCCATCCTCTCTGTAAAGGGAAGCCCTTCTAATGGAGTGGAGTCCACAGTAGGCTGCTAATTGCTCAAAGATGTGATCACTTTCCATTCCAGAATGCACCTGAAAGGATCTGACAGCTGTGACAGCTGGCACCACAAGTGCCTGCTCCGCAGACTGCTGCTGGCAGGGCAAGGTAGAGGAATAGTTCTCACTTTACTGATGGGAAGTGAGTAATGGGAAACAAAAACAGACAAAGTTGCCTGTTAAGAAAAAGCTGACGTTATGTACTCCAAGTATTGAGGTTAGTGTAAAGATAATGGCTAGTTACACAAAATGTACTTTGTACGTATACTTCCACAACAAACTAAAAAGAAAACAATTTTTTTTTAAATCTTTATTAAGGATCACAGAATAAGACAAAAAGTTACACAGGGAAACCTATCTCAGGTTCTTAATATTCCTGTGGTTATGTAACCACTAAATACACCTTTTACTTTTCTAAAAACTGTTACTGGAATCAGATGGTCATTGGGCAAGAAAAAAAAAAAAAAAGGACGAAAGCTGCCCCACCATTTACCACCATTTAAAGCTCTTCATTTCTCTATGCCTTTAGTACAAGCTAAAAAGCAAAAACCTCAAGTACCTCCTGTACTTAGTAAGACTTCTGTATCAGACTTCTTATAGTACAGCATAGTCCATACATACTACACAAGGTACATGCCTGCTCATTACTGCCTCAAGGAGCTTTTCTTTTGAGCAAAGTCCATGTTTTCTTGTCCATTTTTTTCCAGAACAGTAGCACCATGGGTAGTGTGGTAAAACCTCTCCCCAAATCACAGCATTTAAAATATTAATTACTTCTAAAAGCGCTAAAAAGGAGAAAAGCCAACTCTGGTTAAATACTGAGAGGTGTGAAACAGACAGTAAGATAAAAGGGCTCACAAGACGTACAGAAAATACTCTGAGGGATGCTTCAGATGGTCTACAAACCAAAGATTTCAGAAGCTGAACATCTGGCAGATGGGGTGAGTACCGACTTGTTACGTTTACTTCTCATTTGACCATCTGAAAGATTTACATTTTGGAATGTTGTTTTTTTTTTTTTCTTGGTCAATAAATTAGTTCTCATAAAAGCTGTGGGATTCTCACTAGGCTCTACAGAGAGTATATACTACACTAAGATTAAAATCTGCGTTTGAAAGATGAGGTCATGCTGCATGAAATCTAAGGCACATGTATTAAACCAGGTTAAAGTGCTTTATCTATCCCAGCTCATCACTGCACCTCAACCTGAACTTGGTCTTTTAAAAGACTTGGTTTTTATGTGCCTGCAGCAATAAAGTAGTCTGTCCACTGTTGAAGTAAGCTCACAAAACAACTTACACAGACCAGAATCCAACAAATACAGAAAAAGCTAGTAAAAAGGTCCTGTAGAAAAACCGTAGGGAGAACTTATATCCTGCCACAGAAGAGGTGCAAGTTGCTCTGTGGCTGTAAATAACTATTTCTGTTGTAGAATAAAAATTCTCCCCAAGAAAAGGTCATGTGTGAACCACTACTAACTAATGTCCGGGACTTTTCTCACCAATGACAACTGGAGTATACAATCTATGTCAAACAGTGCAAGGGAGCAACCTTTGGCTCTTGCATAATAGAGAGAATTAAACTTTGGCAGTGCCAAGACTGACAGGCTGAATTTCTACCAAACCATCCACTGGGCCCTGTGAATTACAGCTGAGTTTCTTTACTAAGACAGAATTACTTTGGTAGAAGGGCACTGCATCATGTAGTAGGAATGTAACTTAGCTAATTACAGCTTCTAAACACATGAGGTTCTTTTCTGAAAAGTAAGGATGAAGAATGTCAGGAGAGACTTTCATCACAGGCTTCTAGTAGTACTTCTTGGTTGGAGGTTTGTAAGACACCAGGAGACCAAAGGAGGCATACCCAAACAGAAGCGTCTGAATGAACCAGTGAAACTGAACTGCTGGGTCAGTGATGCCTTTGGATCTGCAACAACAACACAAGCATAAAATGTATCAGAAAGCTTAGTCTTGTACACTGAACTGTGACAATTAAAGAGGTGAGGTATTTCTACCTAACCTTGGTACTTCAGACTTCATGGGAACATTAAACCTCAGATTCATTTCAAACTGAAACTTATTTCCTAAAAGACAGTGCTAGTTCTTGTGATTTTTGGTGGAGTATAAGCAACAACAGAACAAACTTTTAGAGATTTTGTGCATACAACTTCCTCAATAATATGCAATCTGCAGCTTCAGTCTGTGCTGTTTGAAATAAGTTACTTTGGAAGACAGGTTTACATCACTCAAGAATCAATAATTTAGACAAGCTTAATACTAAACTACCTTTGCTCTTTATCACAAGTCCATGTGTATCATCTAGCTCACTACAGGCTCTAAAGGTAGTCTGTGCACTACCAAGGCAAAGCTGAAAACTGCTCGGGTGGGACTGTGCAATATTGGATGGCAGAGTGCTGTTGCCTGAATTTGTGGCTAGAAAAAGACAGCAGGAGGGGCTCAAGGTGCCTGACTTGATTTATGTCAGTTTTAAGTTAGTATATGCAAATGTTTTTTTCTGTTATAGAGAAAGGACTAGTAATGCTATAAAGAACCTGTCTGCAAGCTGACTTATGCTCCACTAAGTACATTACTGTTGCTTCACATCTCTAACTTCAGCCCACAGCACCAATACTGTCATAATTTTACCTCTTAAAAATAGAATCACATAGACAAATACCTTTAGTTAGGTCATTCTCAAGAATGTCACACTTTTTTCTTGCATTTTGTTGTTGTTGGGAGTTATTTTTCAGAGCAAAAAAGTAAAGACATGAAAGCTGAAAAAACTGATTTCATGCTTCCAGAGGATTATGGCAAGCATAAGCATAATTTTAGAAGGGAGCTCCCTCTACTGACTTGTGCTGCAACAATTCATCTGCTGTCCCGACACGGACAAAATGAATGTGTAGTAAGTACTGATTAACACTGATTAACTTCTCAATTTTAGTTCTTAATTTTTTTTTCTTACCAGCTGTGGGAAAGCTTCTATACTCCCAAACAGTGTTTCCAAATGAGTGCAGAAACTGAAAAACTAGGTCTCACGAACTTTACTTGCTTGTATATAAAGCAAGCTTGCTTGAAGAGACTGCGTGAAGTCAAAAGGCCAAAACCCAATGAAAGTACCACTGCTAATTAGTGAATTTATACCTTCTCTCTTTAGTTCTTCCTCACGTCTCCTTTGTGATGCTCACGTATAGATATTATCTCTTTCATCAGTAAACAGTGTTTAGTGCTAATAGAAGCACAACTACTTAGTTACCTACAGAAGCATGCCTCAACAGGACATGAGCAGGATATCCACGCTCTTTCTTATGACCTTTAACGCTTGTCTGTAGAAACTCCATTACTTAACTTGTTTGCAATACATCCACTTGGTATGATCAACAGTAATGAAATTCCCTCACTCTTAACATGACCTTAAGCCAATCCATCTAAAAGCTTTCTGCAGAACCAGAGTTAAAGCTTTAATTTAAAGCTATAGCTTAGAACTGGAGTTTGGTAAACAGTTAATCATTAGATACCATTCTGAAGGCAGAAATTATGCTTGAGAGCCACTTCAACTAACTTTCAGTGGAACAAAATCCCTTTGCTTCCAAGAGATGTTATCTGAGAAGCCAGGGAGAGGGCCTTTATTAAAGTGGAAAAAGTTGAAGTTTTCACAATGGTAAACTGATTTGACATTCCTCTGCAGAGTGATAAGAATCAACACGAAGTATGAGCGTGCAAACTAATATCTGCATTCTTCTGAATTACAAACAAAATTAGAAGGAACAGAAGGATTCCCGAATGATCTGTTGTCCCAACTTAAGATTTGGTAGGCATTAGATATTTTCTTCCATGGACCTGCATATATAACTAGACCTTAAGTAATCCCAAGTGGTGGTATCCAAGTGTATTTTCACAATACAGATGCAATCTATTTCAACAGCTAACTAGGAGACTCAAAATTCTGATGAGGTAAGACCTGATTAAACACCTACCTACCTACTTTTCCCCCTGCTACCTGAAGTTCTATGACATCCAGCATCTGAACCAACAATGAAGAAAGAAAAACTACGCCTATTATGCAAAGAGCAATTCTCAAAAAACAACTGCACAGAACAGCGTGTTTGGATGCAGCCAGACAAGCTTTGGCAGACCTTGCCACCAGTTTGGCAAGCTGCCACTCCCCATTTTTGCTGTCCAGCACAGCAGTAACCACTTGTGGAAGACAGCAAAGTACTGTTCCAGCAAGAATTTTATCAGCACCCTCAGAACTAATGTCGCTCCTGACGACCACCAAAATCAGTTTACAACTTAGGTCACTTGCACCAAAAATCCTTCCCAGAGAATTTAAGGTAGGAAGTAGGACCAACTTACTGGCATAATTTTATACCGTACAAGGCTTCTACTATGTGAATCAACCAGGACACATAGAACCTAATAAAAAGAAAACACATTTTATTTTTTTTTTGCATTAGAGGAAAGACTATTGTATTCAAGATCTACTACGCAAACAATGACAAACCGTAAGCACTGCGAAGTCACAACACTTTAAGCTGGAAAGCAAGGCACTGCTTATCATAGAGGAGGAAAAACAGGCTGTTGTCTTAAAAGAACCTAGAGCCCTGAAAGCCAGAAAGTGTAACTGAAGCTCATACAACATACGCGAACTTGCCACTCTGAGTACCCACTGCACATGTCCAGAAGTTTCAGTACTGGGTTAAGCCAAGTGCTTACTGAAAGCAGTGGGTTACAGTTAAGTGTACCTTTTACCTAGAGAAGTAATTTTAATGATTCTACAGTGTCAAGGAAACTTTTCAGGGTACACTTGTACATGTCCACCCTAACGTATCTATGAATCTATGTGTAGGTATAGTTCAACCGCGTACACAGAGAATACGTAGTGTGAGAATTACTTCAACTCGATCTATAGGCTTTCATATGAAGGCTGTGCAGATATCCAATTAGGATCAATTCAGTACCTTGCTAAAGCACGGGATGGTCTGAGCGAAGGTGAGGGCCACCTTCTACACGATGTGTTGTAAAATAAACAAGGCAATCTGAGGTTTCCCTTAAGGGGAAGTCAGCAAGCGAGAGGCTGGGATACAGAAAAGCGTTTTCCAGCCCTGAGGATTAGAGTACGTGAGTAACAAAGTGGCAACATAACTGCTTTTAGAAGATAATCCAAGTGTAAGTTTACATATGAACTGGTAATTGTCCCCAAAAGTATTACCTGTGTGTTTTCCTTTCTCACTATAGCAACAGAGTTGCCGAGCTGTAAGCAGAGTTCTTAGGCTCGGCCCTATAGCCCGCCTCATCTCCCACGCGCTCACTGCCCCGCACCCCTTAGCTGCAGAGATCCTGACAGCAGAGCCGCAAGCATGATTAGCTGCTAGGATACAGGAGAGCTTATTAACAAGGCATCAGGGACAGCCAGAGAGCTCCGTGCGGCCAGACGGCACTCACCCGTAGCACACCCATTTGTGGTGGTTATCCACTAAGTAACGAAGGAAGTTACCGAACAGTCCCAAATAGCTATAAGGGATAGTTGAAGGGGACAGCGTGACCCACTGTGAAAACAAAATAAGTATCATTAAGGTCAAGGGAACCTTCGCGTCCGCAGCCTCATCCCCCCCAGCCCCGTACGCGTGCCGCCCGAGCCCGGCTGTCCAACGGCACAGCGGCCGCACCGACAGCGCTGCGTCACTCGGGGTCGCCCCGCTCCCGTCCCCTCCGCCCCGCCGTCCTTACGCCCAGCAGGATCATGCCGCAGATGATGGCGATCATCCAGATGAGCCGCGAGCGCTGGAAGTGGCAGCTGCCATCGCGCACCCGCTCCGCGCCCGTCGCCGCCGTCATCGCGCCGCCGAGCGCCGCGAGCCGCCGCCGGAGCTAAGGAGCGCGGCCGGGATGGGCGGAGCGGGGGCGGAGCGGCCGCGGCCTCCCCGGGGGCCGCCCCGTGCCGGAGGGCGCCGCTCCGCGTCGCTTCCCCGCCGCTCGGCCGCGCTGAGCCCGCGGCGCCCCCTGGCGGTGCATCGTGGGCACGGGTGGCGGCCCTGGCTGCTGTGTGGGAGGTGCTGCCCACACCACCTGCTGGCTGGAAGAACTCTCTGAAAATCCGCGTATGGCTGCGCTCGTCGCTGAGCTTCTCGCGCTGCTGGCAGACACCACACGGTTTCCCGCTGTCCGTAGGCCCGAAGGTGGTGCTCTTAAGCGCTACATCGCGTTTGCAGCGCATGGGGTGGGAGCCAGACAGCGTGCCTGGCACTGACATGCCCGTGTGGGATGGACACTCGTTCTGCCAGGGGTCCCACCGTCCCCCGGCCCAGCCATCACAGCCCCATTTACCGGGTCTCTCTGGACTGAGCTTGGTAACTTGCACTGATGCGAGGCATGCTCTTCAGGGGGCATTTCATCGTTTTTTGAGGACAGATTTTGAAGTCAAAAGACTGATGATCGGATCAGTCCTTCTCGCTGTTTCCTAGAACTTGTCCCCCCAGTCAAATAGCACTGGGGTAGTTGGTTTTTCGAGGCTAGCTGAAAAAATGTATTTGATCATATTTTGGCAGAAGATTTGTATGCATGCTTTCATATTTAGCTACCTTTCTAGTCCTAGTGCTGAAAGTTTTCTTTGTCAGTGAACTGCATTTATTAGCAAACATAATCTGAAAGTGTAGATGCAAACAGCACTATGTGAAGTAATGAAAAATGATAAACCAACTCACTTTGCCAAGGTTAGAGGAAACAGTTCTTTCTGCCTGCTTTGCTTCGCCAGCTCTAACTCCTGAGATTGCTACTGCTTCCTCTAACCCATACCTCACGATGATGGAACGAGATCCGGCAGCTCCCAGCGGCATGCAGCTCACTCACATGTCACACGGTTAGTACACATTTGGTAACACGTGTCTCTGTGTGTCACATCACAACAGCTTCCAGTGCTGGAGCACATGCAGATGCTGTAGCTAACAATCAGCTATGGTGGGGCTCTGTAGGCATTCAAAGGTGAGCAATATCGCTTGAGCAATATGGTAGGCTATGCAGATTGCTCGCTGAAACTATTTTCGTATCATCATAGAATCAGTAAGGTTGGAAAAGACTTTTATTTTCCAGTAGTAAATGCCATAGGAAAGAGGGGGAAAGCACAATATTAAAAACAAGTTAGGGGGAAAAAGGTGTGCACTCTCATAACTGTGTACAAGCTTTTCTCTTTCACAGGAACAGGATGGTTACTAACAGAACAGTAGCATGAGAATGATGGCAGAATGGTTATCGTATAGATCTCAAACACAGATGCACTACTTTTTTGAAAGAAGTAATGTAATGTGGGTTTGTTGTTGTTTTTTTTTTTTTTTCCACTGAAATTATGTCTGGAGAGTCCTGAAGTCTCCACAGCGACTGAGCATGTAACTGGAATGGGTCAGCTCTGCTGAAAACAACAAAATGGAGTAGTGTGTTCTTTCTAACTAATCCCTAAGATGCATCTGGCTCATTTCACACATTGTTTATAGCAGCATATCACTTTCTTAGATTTTCAAATGCTGAAGTTTTTGTTGTATCTAATAGTGGAGAAAACTTGTCATTCTCCCCCACCCCCCAGTTTAGAAACATTTTTGCTATCTCTAACTTAGAGATATTCACTATCTCACTTTCATCGGGAAGTACAAAGGGTATTTGCCAGCTAGTCTGCCTCTTTTGTTTTGTGTTCCTGGTAGATGGCGGAGGAGACTAGATAGAGACAAGTTGGCTCTTCTGTGTCTTTTAGAATTCTTTCCAAAAGGAAAAAAAGAAAAGAAAAAAGAAAAGGAGGGAGGAGGTGAGGAGGTGGGAGGGGGGAATTACTCTAATCCAGACCAACATTTATTGCGTGAGTCATCCTACTGGAGTCAGGGATGTGACTGTGTAAACAGCCACATTCTGTATTAGTAAGGATTTCGGAATTGGGCTCCTTCTAGGAAGTTACATAAAAATGACACGCAGACAGTTTTAAAATGGATTTGAAGCTTGTATAAAGGAGACGGGATGCGGTCAGTGGAAGTTACCTAAGGAGATGAAATTATCAATAAAAGATACAGTACTGTAATGAAGCTACTGGAAGCAGTGTCTGATTGTGGATTTAACCAATTAACTTACACTGCTCCTCTGTCGTTCTTAACTTTTAGTGGAGTACTGAACATCATGTCACTTTACTCTTTAAGGTCTAGGACTAAAGAATCTAAGAAAACGTACAGTCTTTAAAACACTGTCTGCTGCTGTTTGACAAGCCTGGCAGTTTCACAGCTCACAGCCAAAATTTATACCAGATTCACATACTTACAAATAATTTTTAAAGAGTAATGAGAAGTACATAAGGAGAAACAATGAGGTGTGGTCATTTTGCTGGTTGTAATTCTTTGTGTCTTGTAAGTAAATACATGTGCCCCTGATGTATCTTTCTCACAGGTAATTAGGTTCAGTGTGTGCTTGATAAAGCTAGGTCCCTCCTGTTGTATTTTGAATATAATCAGGAGCATAATGCAAGTCTCAAAAATTGCTGGCTGTAAAGGCCCCAGCCTACTTCTTTAGTCTTTGCAAACATTAAGAACTAAGCATTGCTTTTAAGCTGTAGGGGATTGTGTTTCTTATGAATTACACAACAGATTGGGTTTGTGCATTTTAGAGATCAACTGACATTGAGTTCCGTGTGCCCATCATAATACTTTCACTGTGCTTTTTGTTATTAAAAAGAAACA
This sequence comes from Oreortyx pictus, assembly GCA_036925125.1. Lineage (NCBI taxonomy): Eukaryota > Metazoa > Chordata > Aves > Galliformes > Odontophoridae > Oreortyx > Oreortyx pictus. The sequence goes on along the minus strand of JAUPFR010000008.1, from coordinate 12,595,015 downwards.
GACTTCTTTATCATGACCTGCTCCAGCCAACATTGCATTAGTAGGCCTTTCTGAACAGCCAGCTAAAGCTCTCCAGTTTGAAGTGCAGGTTACAAAAATAGCTTCAGTTTTGATCACAGGTGTCATAGGTGTGCACTTTACAGATCTGTGGCTGCATCTATTGGTGTCTGTTAGAAGTCAGTAACTTGAGTCCTACTAAAATATTTTGCAAACAGTTCTGATGGGTTTCTTCAGGACATCCACATGGGTGGGGATGGTGTTTAAGAGATGAGAAGGAATAGGGCTGACAAGGGAACGTAAGAAGATAGTTCTTTGAACAGGGAGGAGAAGACTGCAGACAGCTTGTCTCCAGGCCCAGCAGACTAGCCTTAAGGCCACATTCACTCATCTTTAGGGGACTAGTTATCGTCATCAAGCTTGGCAGACTATGATGTTGTGATCTGCAGTATTCCTATAGCATCATGTAGGTGTGCTAGGTGTGCTTGTATTCTGTCAACACATATACACTCAAAAATATACCGTCCCAAAAGATCTGCAGTTCAGAACTCTGAGCCTCTTCAGCTGCAATGAGTCCACTAGTGTTTCTGAAGCGGATCAGTCTCAAGGCACCAGCCGGGTACACAGAAGGTGAGGAGGCTGCTGGAGCCTCCCTTACAAAGGGGAAGGAGACAGGGAAGGAGACAGTGAGGGAAAGATTGCAATACAGTAATACAGACTGCGGGCTTGACTCTGATGGGTGCAAATAGACCTGCCATTTAAATGAAATGGTACATGTCTGGGTGGAGCTGGGGCAAGTGAAGGCCTGCCAGGCACAACTGTGCCTGGCAATGCTCTGAAGATCTGCTTTGGATTAGAGAGGATATGCACAATTTTTTTTTTTTATGATTCTCGAGGCAGGATTTTAGTGAACACATTTGCAACTGCAGAGGTTACTGTGAGGTTTTTTTCTACTCAGAAATGTACGAGGTGTGTGATGTTCTGAGCGTTTGGCTTCTTACAAGTAGGAATCCAGCAGCCCATCCTGCACTGCTACCCACTCTTCTCTACTGATTTGCCATCATTAGGTTGTAGCCACACTATGCAAACTCAGGCTCAGTGCACATCACCGTTCCGCACAGCTGCATGAAGTGTGCATGAAGGGGGGCATGCCCCCTCCCTGAAGCATTCAAGGCCAGCCTGGATGAATCTCTGAGCCACCTGGCGAGGTGTCCCTGCCTATAGCAGGGGCATTTGAACTAGATGTTCTTTGTAAAGGTCCCTTCCAACCGAAACCATTCTATACTTCTATTTACAAAGTCACCAAGTCTGCAAATGCTTTCCTTCAAATTTAACTTGGGTCTACTTTCTCTTAGAAGTTCAGGCAGTCTTCACTTTGAAACAGGTGACAATTTCTTTCAGCATCGAGACAGGACTTGAAAACTCAGAATAATGTCAGTACAACTAAGGAACCAGTCTAAGGTTCAGACAACAGATATTATTTTAACTCAGAAATGAGGTCTTGGAGTTCAACAGAAACAGTTCTATGAGAATGCCATCTCATTGACAGTCCAAAAACAAAAACAGAAACCAAACCAAACCAAACCAAAACAAACAACAGCAACAACAAACTCCCCACAAATGTTAACAGTTATTAGAAAAGCAACGGAGAAGAAACATTTAAATCTTAATACTTAAAACACCATGATTTATCTGTACTTTAAATGAAAGGGCAACGTGAATGATCATAGGCATGGGGCATAGGATGAGTAATAATGGATCAGCAACAGCCAGTGAGGTGGGATTCTTCAGTATGGAAAAGAGAGTGATGAAGGGAGAAAGTAATGGGAGCTGATGAAATAGTGGGCAGGCACCACTGGAGGCAGTGTACGGCTTTCCAAGTTCTTGTATGGCAGGCAACGGGCAACCAAATGATTCTAGTGGGTAACACATGAAAGAACAAATGAAAGTGTTATTTCACATAACATGCAGTTAATCTGTGGGAACCTTAGTCAGAGGATCCTTCAGATGCTAAAAATCTTAAATAGATGAAAAGAAAGAAAAAGGCTAGGTAAATTCACAAAAAAGAAGCATAACGCATTTTCTGTACCCTTAGAAACTGCAATCCACCTTAGGAAGACTATGATTTGAAAATGACAAAGGATGGGGTAAAAGTACCATTATGTAGCTGGGTGAGCTGGTTATGTGTACCTGTAATCCCCAACCAAGTATCCATTTCTGGCTGTTGCTGAAGAGTTAAATGTCAGGCTAGACACTTATTTGATCTTTGAAGGGTGACCGTAGATTTCAGATTCCACCCTGCGCCTCAGTACTTCATCTTGTTCTCAGTAGTATTATTTTCCTCCACTTCAGCTGTTAGAAACAACATTCATTTCAGGTAGGAGGAGAGTTTGGAACAAGATTCTGGCATAAGGAAGGTGTTTGCTATTGCTAAGAGTTCTGTGTTGCAGGTGACAGCTCTCTCAATAGCCAGTTCTGAACTGGACAGGGAACAAATGCCTCCTGCAAAAGGAAATGCTACGCAAAACTCCCTGAAAGGGGATTGTGGTGAGGTGGGGGTTGGCCTCTTCTCCCAGGTAATAGTGATAGGACAAAAGGTGTTCAAGAGTTTTGTAGATGTGGTATTAAGGAACCTGGTATAGTGGGCAATATTGGTGGTAGGTGGGCTGTTGGTCTAGATGATCTTGGAGGTCTTTTCCAACCTTAATGATTCTATGATTCTTTGATTGTATGATTTCACCTTTTTTTTTTTTTTTTTTTGCTCGAGGTGCAAAATGTGTCACCACCCTGGTTGCCTTGGCCCATTATGGAAGCGCACATCTGGCCACTGAACTATTTTCAAAATAAGAGATGCCATTGTGAGTGCACTGTACCCTGCAGAGCAGGCAGGAACACAAGCATCACCTGGCAGCTTGTGTTCCTTGGGATGTTCCTAGGCATGTTTTCTATGACAGTATAGCACACGGGGCAATCTTTGTAGAAGAGAATTCATGCTGTTCTGCTGAATTCCACGGTGTTTGGACATGACATCTCCGTTGTTCTCCAGGGTTGTTTTGTAGTGTTCTTACTTCAGTGATGTAAGGGCTGTCTTTTACTGCCAAGCCCATAATTAAAGTGGTGTTGACTTGTAAGTAATGGGCTGCAAAAGGTGTACCAGAAGATAATTAAAGATGCACTCTAGATAAGGGGGCATGAACATTCTTTTTATGAGGTGTTAATGTCTGAAGACCAACTAGTGAAATTGATCTTGCCTCCATCAGGATGAAAGATCTGGTCAAACATCAATAATGCTGCACTGCCTTAGAAAATGTTTGATGTGGGGATTTCTGGAGGTCCGTGCTTGAGCACAGACACCCCAGGCAGGCGCCTGGGTGATGGAGCCATGAGGCACTGAGTAATTTGGCATCCCATCCATGCTAAAACGATTCTTTGCATATCCTAATGCTGGGGCTGCTCAGGAGGGAGAGAGGAGAAGAGCTCCTGATGCCCTGATCTGGACTAGGGTAGATGCAAACCTTTTTTAGAGCCATTTTAATGCACGCTGTGGCTAAGTCCTTTTCTAACAACTTTGCTGCTGCTCCTAAATGTCCATTACATACACATCGTTTTTTTTTTTTTGTTTGTTTGTTTGTTTGTTTTTTTCTTCTTGCATCTTCAGCGTATTCCATATGTAATTCTGATTCTTCTGCAGAAGCACTTCTATCATTTCTCTGACTTAAAGGGACATTGGCCAAAGACACAGGAAGTTTACACTTTTGGACCTTATTGAAATCTGCAGCAAAATTCCATGGATTTTGGTGGGAACCTGAAGACAACCTGTGATAAGAAGAGATACTCTTTTTCTTAAGTAAACTGCTTTCAGTATTTCTGATTTTTTTTCCCCTCCACGTTTCTCCCACTCATAGAATCACAGAACGGCTTAGGTTGGAGGTGACCTTAAAAATCATCCAATTCCACCCTCTCTACATTGGGCAGGGTTGCCACTCACTAGATAAGGCTGCTCAGGCTCCCTTGTTTCACTTCTGTTCACATACCTTTTATGTTGCTTCATTACACGAATAAAAAATACATGGGGAAAAAAAGAAAAAAAAAGGCTATTCCCCCAGGTATGGTTTACTGAAGATATCAGGAGGCTCACAGAAAGTCGCTTAAATTATGACTGATGCAAAACAGCTGAGGGAGTGTGGTCAGCAAGGGCAGGTCAGTGCCTGGACCCTAGGTGCGATCAAGCTGCAGCAGAGGTTAGCTCTTAGGATAGGCCAAGTCCAAATGCCTCAGCAGAAGAGGGAGGAGAAGAGGGGGAGGACAAGATTGCCATCTTGTTTCCTGGAATCTCACTTAAAAACAAACTCACAATCTAAGTCTCTATCAATTAGCATTGCAAAGAAAATCTCTCAAAACGAAGGGTGTAAAGAGGCTGCCTGGCAGAACGCCTGAAACAATAACTCCAGGAAGTGTGAACTGCTCTCTCCATAGCCAGAGGATGTTAACAAAAGCCTGTCTATTTGACCTAGCCAGCAGTGATGGACACTCGCTATTAGCAAGCAGTGCAAGTCGCTGCAAGCCCCAGAAGTTCTCCTCTGCTGACTCCTTCCTTATCTCTTCTGAGCAGGCTGTGTTTGTAAGGCGGGTATGTGTTCTGGGGGTGAGGGGGTTCCCTCTCCATCTGGGACCAATATTGCAAGCTGCGTGAAGGGTCGGTTTTGTGCTGCAGTCATTTCCATGACATGGTGTTTCATATTTTTTTTTCACCATGAAAATCGCAAAGCTGTGAAGGAAAAATGACAGCTTTTCTATTTTTTTAGCCTTCCTCGGTATCACTTTCACTGTGGCCGTACTGAGCGAGTTAGCTCTCTTTGTAAACCTGCAAATGGGTTTCCCGGACCCGGTTTACTGTGCACTCCAAGGACGGCTGTATTGATGATGCAGAGATGGAAAGGTTTAATGCAGTTTAATGTTTTCTTGGGCCAATTTAAATCAGGGCTCCCCAACTCTTCTCTCTGTGCCTATGCATCCCCCATCCCCTGCTGGTGCCTGAATTCAGCTGGCCAAGGACTAACCTGGCCAACAAACGATCATTTTTTGGAGGGCGTAGATCTGTGAATTGGCTCATTTTCTAGTGCACTGGAGCTGGTATGTGCAGGACTGTGTGTGAGGCCTTTCGGGGGCTTAAGTGTGAACAGAATTGCATCCTGTGTGACCAGAATGTGGAGCAGCTAAAGCTGGATGTGATGTGGAGAAGGTCATCGACAAAACTGTGCCATTAAGCTCTGTAAACTTGCTTATTGTGTCTGAACCTTAATCGAGTCTTCCTTACATCTGCATCTGAATAACATAAGCAGATTAAAACCGAAAGCTTAGCAGCAGATCTTGACCGTACCTCGATGAACCATTTGCTACCTGATTGTTCTTTCCCTTTCTCCCGTATGAAAATTCTTGACTGTACTGCTTACATGGAAATGGAAAATCTCTAAACCATCCTGAAACTCGGAGGGAGAAAAGAATTTTTGTGGAATGTATCTGAGCTATGATAGCCCAGACTGTCAAGAGTGATATGGTAGAAGAATGGGAAAGAGAAGTGAGAAACTGTTTCAAGCTGTTGCTCCCAGATGTTCTCGACCAAATGCTGCAGTCATCCCTCTGAAAATCTCACTGCCATCATATGCATTTCTGCTGGACTATATTACTAAAAATTAAATGCTTTTAAATTCAAAAATGTCTAAATTTAAATTCTTTAATGTTTACATTTATATTGTTGCAAAGCAGCTTCAGACAGCATTTTCCTGACCTTATGGGACACAGCTGCTGAAAAAATCCTGCCTCTGGAATACCAGACTCACAGGGGCTGGCAGTTATGTCTACCTGGAACTGCATTCCTTTTGACTGTGAATTTGTGTGGTGGAGCGTGGAACATGGAAACCCTTGTCCTGCTCAACCCAGAAGGGTCTGCTTGGATCACAGACACAACGGTCCCTGTAGAATGCAGATCTGTAATAGTGCACAGACTGTTCTTGGACCCTTAAGTTTCACAGCAAGCTGTAACAGGTTCCAAGGTTGAAAATGAGATGTACTGAGGCAAAAGACACATGAAGTAATGATGCTGTTGTTCTCGAACAACTTCAGCGATAGCTTCTAATGACCTAATGTGACAAATTGTTACATGAATTAATCGATTTGTTGCTGTTCTAATCCTGTTTTAACATCTAATCCCTTTTGGCATTGCAGCCATTGCTCCTTCTAAGTCCTTACGTCACTCTTGGCTCCATGAAAGAAAGTTCCTGGCCTGCCTTCTGAATTAATGCTTTTGAATTAATCAGTCACGATCTCACCTTGAAGTGAAACACGGAGCTTTCCTGTTCTATACGTGACTTGGTGAGTACAACCGTCTGGAGGAGAAAAAGAAGCACTTGAAGCATAGGTTATGCTGAGAAAGGGAAGAAAACTTCCCCCAGCTCACCACAGAGAACACTTGGGGAGGCTTCAGGGCCCTATGGTGGGTTTTGACGCAGTGTCTGCCCGAGGCGCCAGTGTTTTGCTCAACCAGGTAAAGTCAGCAAGAAATCTCCCACTAATGGAAATAGGAGTGGAGCTGTGTACCTGGGCAGGGAAGACAAGGACCTGTAACCCGGTCGGTAACGTGCAAGAAGTGGGGTGGTTTCCCTTCTGGAGAAGGGGTGACATAGGACGCCTACATTCCTTAGCCAGGAGGGATCCCAGCGCCCAGGGGAACCTTGCTCTTTCCAGCGTTGGTGCCGGCCTGCCCGAGAGCGGAGGCAGTTTGTCAGAAGGCCGAAGTGGAGCGAAGAGCCGTCCACATGAAATTACTGACCGTCCATTTGGGTGGGTTGGTGGCGGCGGCGGGCGATTCGCCGTGAGACGCCTTGGCTCCTGCAGCGGGGCGAGACCTGCCCGTGTGTATTTTGGTGATGGGATGACAATGGAGGTGTGGGAGACAGCTGTGAGTCACCCGGCCCTATCGGCGGGGCAGGCCCGGGCGGGTGGGGGTCGCCGAGAGCCGGGCGGAGGGCTCATAAGGTGTGGAGTCGGCCGCGGCCGTCAGAGCCCTCATGGAGCCCCGCGGCGTCCCGACAGGACAGGTCCCACCGGGACAGGTCCCGCGGGACGGCGGCCGGAGGAAGCGCACGTCCTTCAGCAAGGCGCAGCTGGAGCTGCTGGTGCGCACCTTCGAGAAGCAGCCGTACCCCGGCATCGCCCTGCGCGAGCAGCTCTCCGGCCTCACCGACATCCCCGAGTCCAGGATCCAGGTAGGAGCGGCGGCGGACCGCAACCCCACGGGCTGCCCGTCCTTGTCAGCGCGTTTCGGCAGGACCAAGTCAAAGCGCCTTTACTGGCAGCGGGACGTCGTGTTTAACTCCGCTTCCCTTCGCAGGTCTGGTTTCAGAACAGGAGGGCCCGGCAGCTGAACCGCAAGAAGAGCGAAGGCACGCTCCCCACGCAGCCGGCGGCCGCCGAGGAGCAGCGGGGACACTGCGGCGGGGGCTGCCAGCCACGGCTCGCGGCTTCCGAGCTCGCCCTGCAGCCGGGGGGGAACCAGAGCTGCTCCGGCCAGCCGCTGCCCTGGTCCGGGCCGCAGTACGCGAGGCTCGATCCTCATTTCAGGAGCTTTGCAGTCCCCAGTCACACCCCGTCTCACTTCGGCGTGAACTATGCGGGCAAAGGGCAGCAGCAGTTCGATGCGGGAGCTGCAGGGAGTGCTCCTCAGCGCTCGCTCCCTGTGCAGAAAGCGCAGGACTACCCCTATCTGAAGAAGTCTTACCCTGAAAACTACTACGCAGATGTCTTCCAGCAATGTACTGAAGATTACCTGTATCTAGCAGCTAAAGAGAACACGTATAGCAAGCCTGTCTTAAACTACTTCAATGCTGACCAAGGACTGGTTGATGAGACCTATTCGTATATCAAGCCAAACACCTGTCCCTTCAGTAGCAGTTCCATTCCGAGCTGTGGTGAGGGGGAGTCTACACTCGAGGTGAAGCAGATGAGGCACAGCTCTCCTCAGTTTGCAGCTTGCGAGCCAAGTCCTCCTTCTGTACCTGCAAAACACGAAGGGAGGTACCAGGGGATGTGCGCTGCTCCAGACCCCCTGTACGGACAGCAGCTGCTGGGGTCAGTGGGTGACTATGACCCTCATTGGCTGGGTATGAGAAATGAAATTTTGGGAAATGGTTTAGACTCACTGTTGGAGCAAACTGGGGAGCAGGGTGGGCCTCAAAGTTACCTTTTTCCTTTGGGTGGCCAGAATTCAGCCTGTCATTTGGGTCATACATGAAACTGTGACAGTGCTTGATGCTCGATGAAAAAATCATGTTTTATTTTGTTTGATTGGCAGTGTTGTCTCAAAGTGGTTAGAGGTTTTGCAGGTGGAAGGACGGAGCGCTTGCCGTGAGCTTCATGCAGCGTCTGGAAGGGAAAGGAAGATAAGCAAAGCCAGCAAGGTGTACAAGAGAGTAACCTGCTGAAGGTGTGTTGCCCATCCCTCAATCCCCATCCCTGCTGGGATTGTCACCAACCTGTCTGCAGTATTCCTGCGAGCATTTGGCTTTCAGTAGCTTCACATGAACCTGCGTGTACATGTACCTCCGTACCTCACAGATACCTCGGTACCAAAGACTTGGGTCTTCTGCCGCTCACATCGCGTTGAATTCTACCAGGAAGCTTGGGACTGTGGAACTGATTTTGTAGTCTTACTGCACAAGATTTTGATCGTGTTTGGGTTTGAATTCACTTTCTTTAACTTAGGAAGTGTGTAGAAAACAGACATTGTATTTAGAGCCTCTAGAGGAGAAAGCATGAATGCAAGCTGGTCAGAGCGTGGTAAATGCGGCCATGGTGGCGGCAGGCTGGCTCGCTGGGTGTATTTGTGTTTTAGGTGTGCTCCTGATAAAGGACACTCCTGTTGTCCTCTTAGGTATTTAATGTATAGTGTTTAGTATATAATGTATAGTGTTTAGGTATTTAATGTATAGTGTTTTTATTTAAAAATGACCAAATCTATAGCCTTTTAGAAGGCTTTCTTTTTGTGATTTCCTGTTGTGTATATATATTTTTCGAATTGTTTGGTAATATTTTAAAGGAATTGTGTAGATTTAATTTAATTAAAACAAACAAACAAACACAAACCATCTCTAAACAAGCAATTTTCAATTTACAAAAGAAAGGCTTTTGACCGGGGTGGTAACAAACTTGTAGAACTGCAGTTGTGGTGAAGCGTAATTGAATTCCCTCTTTGCATTTGACACGTGGGCTCTGGAATATTTTGCATATGCCTAGATTCTAATACACACACTGTTAACCACTTTTATATAGAATGAAATAAATACAATAAAATGAAACTTTAACACAGATCATTGAAGTCACTAAACTTTTCTACCCTGGCCTGGAGAACTGGGATTCCCGTGTACTAGGAAAAAACACGATTCCCAACAACAGCTACGGGCACTGTGAGCACTGCGTCACCTCTCTGTGTGCACGAGGTGATGGCTGTATTTGTGGCAGTGTCTATGGATCACTGCCTTGGCAAGTTGTTTAAAACTGTGTAGCAAGACAAGCTTAGATTTCTACGCACCCTCTCTTTCCTAAGATAGACTTAGTGAGAAGGGAGACTCGCTCCCAGGCGCAAGGAGAACAAAAAGTTTTCCCCATGAGAGAAGATACGTGGCAATAAGAAAGCGGAGGTGAAGACTGCAGGACGGGATCGCTTCCCAAGAGCGGGTTGGGCCGAAGAGATAAACAGACCCCAGAAGAGACAGGGCGGCACACCGAGGCAGCCGGGAGGCCGCGTCGCCCCGCCCTGTGTTGGTGTGCCGGCCATAGTGCTCCGCCGCGGCGCGTCCCCCGGAACGCCGGGAGCGGCCTCTTGTTTCCGGGGGAAGGCCGCGGCGCGGTACGGGTCCACGCGGCGGACGGGTGGGTGCTGCGGGCGCGGGGTCGCGGCGGTGCGGAGGGCACGGCGCGAGGATGAGCGTTCTCTCTCTCCTCTCCGCCTCCTCCTCTCCTCCTCTCCTCCTCTCCGCAACGCCGGGCCCCTCAGCTCTGTGCGGGCCGCCTGGGAGCCGCCTGGCCCGGCGCCGGGCGGCCCGGCCTGCCGCTGCCTCCCCCGGGCCCGGCGCCGCCGTCTCGCGGGGACGCGGTGTTACGTGTGTGCCAGCCGGGCTCACTGCGTTTCATCTTCTGTCTGTTGTGCGCAGTCACGCGGAAGCCTTTCATGCCACGCTGGTTGTAGCCTGCTGTTGAAGGAGTAAGATGGAGGAAAAGGAGAAGAAGAAGCACCGTGCCAAGCACAGTGGGCCAAAGGCAGAGAAAAAAAGGAAACGTTACCTCAATGATCTGGGTATAGGAGAGGAGGAAGATGCACGGAAGAGAAACCCCAAAGCCTTCACAGTGCAGTCTGCCGTGCGGATGGCCAGAACGTTCCATAGGTGAGCGGCAGGAATTAGTTCCAGAGCACGCAGTCAGTTGGCTGAATAGGTGAGCCCTGGCATAGCTGCCTGCAGCTGTGGTTGCCCCGTCCCGGCAAGCACGCGAGACCAGGCTGGATGGGACCCTGGGGTCCTGCTCTGCTAGGTGGCAGCCAGCCCACAGCACGGGCTTGGAACAGGGTGAACTTTAAGGTCTCTTCCAACCCAGGCTCTTTTGTGATTCCGTTGTAATAGATGTCTGCTGTTTTTTTTTGTTTTTTTTGTTTTTCTTTTTTGTCATTTTGTATATAAATGTACACAGTGTAACTTTCACTCAGTTTTCATCATTTGCAAGGCTGTGTTGTAATTTCCACGTGTGTCAGCGGTGTGGTGCATCCTGCATCTGTATTACTTGGTCTTACTGTGCTAGTCTTACCTTGGGGGGAAAAAAAAAAAAAAGCCTGTAGATCTCTTTAGTCTTTGTCAGAGTACCTTGTGCATGATAGCATCTGGGCACTTGGTGAACCTTTGTGTTTGAATGTTTGCAGATACTGAAGGTTTTCTGCAAGAAAAGTTATTGCTTTTTAATTTCTTTTCAGAACTCAGGATTTGAAGACTAAAAAACATCACATTCCTGTGGTTGACCGTACTCCTTTGGAGCCACCTCCAGTGGTGGTGGTTGTAGTCGGCCCTCCCAAGGTTGGGAAGAGCACCTTAATAAAATGTCTCATTAAGAACTTCACAAGACAAAAATTGGTTGAAATCCGGGGCCCTGTTACTATTGTTTCAGGTGAGAACAAAGATATGAGAAATATAAATGCCTCTTTTACACTCCTGTGTTGTCTTGCTTTTAGAACTAGGACGTGTTCACGTTTCCTGATTCTTGGTCGCGTTTAAGAAGATGTTTGGCTGTGTTATCAGGCATGCTTATTAACTGTAAAAGAATTGTTAGGTTTGGGCTTTTGTCCTCGGAAACGTGTTCCTTTGTCTTTGATGTTTTCAGTCCTGATTTCCACTTGGCCATTACCTTTTTACTTTTCTTGCATATTACTACTTGAATCATTGAGGTCCTAGGAGGAGCCCAGCTCGCAGCATCTCATGGAAAAAATTTGTAAGGGAAATCTTGCTTGAACCCAGAGGTTTAAACTAGTAAATCTGCTTTTTGTCAAGATAATTGACAGATATGGAAAAGTGAAAAAAGGAGAAATGTGCTAAATTGGATTTCCCGTTTGTTCTACTGGAGCTTGGAGATTGAACTTTGCAGTTGTTAGCATGAAGGAAAAAAAAAAAAAAAAGATAACTCTTAGGCAGCAGTTATGTAAAGTTGTCCTGCTTGTTGTTTGAAGTTTTGTCATCTAGCTCAGGTTAGTCAAACTTAACAGAGGGTACTTTGTTCTAATTCAGATGTGTGTTAAGAGATCTCCTTTAATATCTATGTAGTGTTTTTTTTTTTTTAATTATTATTGTTCTTTTTGAAAAGCTGCAGCAGAGTGTATTGCCAAAAGAAGAAGAAAAAGTTTGTAGTAAGATGAAGTCCTCAGTTCTGAGATACAAAAGACAAAACAGAGGTTTCCTTCAAAATACAACGTATCTTTTGCTATTGCATTGTTTTTGGGAAAAACAGAGCAGTTTCTTGGAAGCCAGGTGCTCAGCCTGATAATTTTAAATCGAGAGGTTAAAATTTCACAGAATTGCAAGCATTTGAAAACAAATGCTTCTACAGTTGCACGTAGTTGACAGCCCATTTGCTAGACTTCAGGAATATAACTTGAAAAGAAATCAGTGGAGTAATTGCTTTGCTTCCTCTTTGAGTTTTTGCTCTTTAATTTTGTTTTCAGGTAAAAAACGCAGGCTAACTATTATTGAATGTGGATGCGATGTTAATACAATGATTGACCTGGCTAAAGTTGCTGATCTGGTAAGTTACTAATAACATTTGACTTCTACTATAATTTAAGTTGAAAGTACTTCTTCCTGGAAGTACCAGAAGTAGAGTGCAGAAGTAGTCTGTTTTCTCTGCCCATTGCTGTTCATGTCAACACTGTCTTTGTTTTCCAAAATAACAGGTCTAAGCTCTACAAATAATATCCTGTAACAACCTCTAGGACTTTCCTAAAATAGGGGGGTGGGGAGGGGGCAGGGTCAGGGCAATGTGGGTTTGATGGTTTAGTTTGGTGAAGAGAAATTAGACAACTTTACTGCTAACAGAATTGGTCAGATGTTAGCAGAAGACTTTATAACAAGCCAAAATAATAAAGTGACTTTTTATTTTGGGTTTTGATCAAACCTTGTGAAATCTGAAAACAGTATTTAGCTCAGTAATATTTCAGTTAGTGCGTAAAGTGGAAGACTGGATTGGTTTCGTTTGACAGCTTTGCTGTCTCTTTGAAGGTTACTGTATTCAGTGAATTGTGGTCTCTGTTTTAAATTTAAACTTAATGAATGAGTTTATTTGTCTTGAGGGTCTAATACACAATCTGTGAATCTCTTGGCAATTCTACTTTGTGTATGGATTTAGGGTAGAATGTTCATTCTGGCTCGGGATCCCTAGTAGAATGTCAGCTAAGCTAAAATGCATGCAGTAGTCGAGGATCCTGTTGTGCCTGCATGCTTCCTTCTTGAGGAAGTAAGATGTATTGAAAATACTGAAATCTGGTGATACGTAGACGTGATGTTGAGGATTCCAAACGCACTTAGTGACGCTGAGAATCTGTTCGGTTTTACTGTTAGGAGGCTGAGTTTACATCATCACTTGCAGATCTTTGTCATCATTTGCTGTGCATTTTATGTCTTTCTTCACTGAGGACCCAGCAGAGCTTAATTTCAACTTTCATGCCAGTGTTGATCGCCATTTTCCTTTGCCAGTGTATATTTCAGCAGTTCACAACAGTAATTGCAGTGTGTGAAAATAAATTGTTTTCCTCAAGTTGCTGAAGGAAGCAAGCAACCTTAGAGGCATGAATGTGTCAAAGACAAAAATACTTAAAACAAAGGGTGTTTACAAGTTTTACAAAGCAAACCTGCAAATATTGGAGGGCACTTAATTTTTCAGTTTTAAAATTCACTGAGTAAATACCCTTTCAGGTTTTAGTATGTTACTCTGTATTGTTACATTCTCTACAGTTCCTTTGGAGGGAATGGGTGAAAGATCTGTGTAAAGGAGATGTGATTGAGTGGAAAATTAGATGTGATTTCCCAAGTCGTACTAACTTCTGGAGCATACTATGGTTAAAAAGCCAAAGTTGATGTTCAGGTTATTTAAAATAAGTAACAGAACTTCTGCAAGGTTTTGGTTCCTGAGAAGCTTATGACTTTAAAGATTTACTCTTTGAATTTAGCTTGTATGGACATCACAGTGGTGTATTGTGAAGTGCCGATGTTGTGTTTTCAGGTTCTGATGCTCATTGATGCCAGCTTTGGATTTGAGATGGAGACATTTGAATTCCTGAACATTTGTCAGGTACATGGCTTTCCCAAAATTATGGGAATTCTTACCCACCTGGATACTTTCAAGAACAACAAACAATTAAAGAAGACGAAAAAGAGGTTAAAGCACAGATTCTGGACTGAAGTGTATCCGGTATGGCATCCAACATTCATTTTCCTTGTGTTTTGCATTGTAGTAGCTAAATAAAGTCTGTGGCAACACTTGAAAAGATTTTATAAATGCAATAGATATTTAATATTACCATCAGTGGACAATTTTGGTATGGTAGCAGATAATGCTATCTTTATTAACATGCTTATATCTCTATCTGGGCATGTGTAGCTACTAAGCGTGGTACTAGTTAGAAGGTCTGTTACATGGGTTGTGTGTGTGGGCCTGGGAGACAAACCAAATCTGTACAACAGATTTTCTGATTGTGAATGGTTTTTCACTAAGATTTAGGGGAGAGTTTTCATGTTAAATGACGCTGATTAGTTTGAACCTTAGGAATCAGTTGTCAGTTGCCATTTACAATTATGATTACATTTGCGTTGGGTTTTTCCAGTTTTGCAAGTATTGCATTGTAGTTTAATATTTTTATGTCTTTTTTTTTTACGTTTAGGGGGCTAAGCTGTTTTATCTGTCTGGGATGGTTCACGGAGAATATCAAAAGCAGGAAATTCACAACTTGGGGCGTTTTATCTCTGTGATGAAATTCCGACCTCTTACTTGGCAAACATCTCACCCGTATGTCCTTGCAGACAGGTGTGTGCCTTTCTCTGTTCTTCAGTCTCAACGTAGAACATGTCTTTACTGTTTAAAAAGCTAGAAATAGTTGACCATCTGTGAACACGGAACTCAGAGGAAAAGAGAAAAAATACTTTGTAGTCTTTCAGTAACATTGTTTTAGTTTACTGTAACTGTTAGAGAATGTGTGCCACCTTCGTGGCTGGGTGTTTGTGTCCCCTTCTTTGTGCAGTACAGAAGGTAGTTGCGGAAGGGGTTTTCATCTGATTGCTCTGAAAACAGCCAGTCTTTCTCTCTCCTCTTTCCTATGGTAGTTTCTGTGTTGCTTACTAGCATTGTTAAAGAAAAGAAGGTATTGTGTGTCTGGGGGGGAATGCATCTTTCAGCTGTTTTATGGCGGTAACCTGTTTTCCCTCTTAGTGACAAATGGAGTGTTAAGAAAGAGGAGCATGTTTTGTGAAATGTCCATTATTCTTCTGGAGATACGTACGTTTGTGTTCAACAACGAGTTTTCAAATACAGAGCTAAAATATTTTGAAAGGTTTCACATTATTGGCTGTTTTGTTTTTTAGTGTCTGCAGAGCATGACTCAGTGCTGCTGCAGTTGTGTTTCTGTAAATTATATTTTTTTGGGTGGTCTGACTTTCTTTTCTCTTTTTTTTTTTCCTTCTTTTTTCGGTATATATATATATATTCTTAAATGTTTGGTAGAATGGAAGACTTGACAAACCCAGAAGATATACGAATCAATCCCAAGTGTGACAGGAAGATTTCACTTTATGGTTACTTAAGAGGAGCACATCTGAAAAACAAAAGCCAAATTCATATGCCAGGTAAGTTACTGTATTCCTAAAACTGTGTTTGTGCTGATCTGTGTTGCTGCTGGTATTTTAGTAGCAGTTTGATTTGTACCTTTAAACTGTAAATTGTAAAATAGATTTTTCACCTTTGTAAAAACACGTTAAGCTTTTGGAAATTATTTTCTGTGTTACACATTTCTGTAAAATATATCCTTGTAAACAGTTTAGCTTTTTATTTCTGCAGTTCTCTTGCAGTGTTTAAACACACAATTGGCAGCATCCGAAGATCTTTAGCAGTTTCACTTTATGAGGTGCTCGAAGTGTCCAGCGTACCAGCTCTAACAGTGAAATGTAAATTTGACTTCTGTAGAATTTCTCATACTCCTTGGATAAATTCAGTATTTTAAGCGCATGATTTGAAAGCTTATTCGATGCTTTTAATATTAAATATACAGACCTATTCAGCAAAGTGACCCTCGTTAAATACAATCAGGCAAACCCACAGCTGTGTTTTGGTGAACTTCGGTGAACTCCTCTAAGTTCAGTGGTTTAACAGGAGAAACGAATGGCTGATACGGAGCTGATGAGTTGCTGAATGCCACAGCATTTGTTTTTTATCTCTTCATGATTAATTGTACACAGTTTAGAATTAAAACTCGATGAAAACCTTATTTTTCTCTTGTCTATCTCCCTAGGTGTAGGAGATTTCACTGTGAGTGACGTGAGTTTCCTACCAGACCCCTGTGCTCTACCCGAGCAGCAGAAGAAGCGTTCTTTAAGTGAGAAAGAAAAACTTATCTATGCCCCTCTCTCAGGAGTTGGGGGTATTGTGTATGATAAGGATGCTGTTTATATTGACCTTGGAGGAAGCCATGCTCATGAAAATGAAGAGGTAAGAGAACTATGTTAGTGATTTCGATTCTTGTGTCTTAAAAAAAGTGTTTTTCACCTTTAGAGTCAAAATAAGTATTTAATAATAAGCTTCTTAAAAGTACTCTCCATGTATTATTTTTTTTTCTAGCGACTTCTCTTTGTAAAAATTTGTATAAAAAGTTTGAAGGATCAGTTAATAAGTATTCCTAGTTAGTTTCAGAAGATTTATTGGTTAAGACTTGGGATTTATAGAAGCTTCTGATTCTAGAATAGTATTATTCTTCTTTTGTGAAGTAGAGTATTTGCAGGAAATGATGATTTTTTTTTTCTTTTTTTACAAAGGCGTATTTCTATTGTTTTTGTCAGACTGATGATTTATTGTCTGTTGGATGTTTGTTTATTCATCTTGATTAAAATGTCACAAACTTTGGCTTTTCAGGAGGAAGTGAGACCAAATCAGGAGCTAGTTCAGAGCCTCATCTCCACTCATTCAGCCATAGATACTAAGATGGCGTCAAGCAAGGTTTCTCTCTTCATGGACTCTAGACCGTTAGGTTCAGAAGATGTAGGACAAGAGTAAGTTTTGAGTTCAGAGCAATGTTTGAACAATGAGTCTCTGATTTTAGGTTCTAATTTAGAAAAATTTCTCTGTAGTGAACAGTTAACACAATGGCTCGTTACTTAGTCCTTCTGGTTAGACTACTCATGCCAAATATATGCTTTGAGCTAGGAATAATTGCTATTAAGAAAGTTTTGTAAGCAGTATAGTTCGACGATCCAGAATTTCCTGGATGATACAGCTTTAAGTAGTACATTTGTTTTTGGAGTTTTTAGAGAGTGGCAGTCATAATCTTCATTAAAATTCGTTATATAACCTATTTTCATACCACAGAAAATGAAGAAATTTCACAGAGTCTACAGTATGCAGTATGTTCTTGAACCAAAAGGCTTTTCTTACTTCACAAAGTTTGTTACCTTTTTACTATTTTCCATAACTTCTTTCTATTTTTGGTGGTCCTTCCACAAAAATGTTTTCAAAATATTGGTATGAAACCAGATTGTTTGCTAAAACTTCTTTGCCCTTCACTGTCTTCCCCATACATGATCTTTGTAAACAAACAGGATTGTGATGCCAAAGGAAGAGAGACAGATTGATTTGAAGACTGGAAGAGTGCGCCGGAAAGCATTATTCGATGATGAAGAAAAGAAAGAAAATGATGATGCAGTTAGTGATGAGGAAGATGACCTAGAGGAAGAAGCAATGTCTGAGGGTGGAAGCGATGGTGATGATGAAGGTGATGCAGAGGAAGCGGAGGAAGAAAGTGATGAAGAGCTCTTGGAGGCAGAGATGGCTCCTGGGAGTGCCAAGCGCCTGAAAACAGAGGCGGCTAAAGAAGAATCTGTGAGTGAACTGCCAGCGTTTGCTGATAGTGAGGATGATCTTGAGATGAGTTCTGAGGAAGAAGGAAAATATGCCTCTGAAGAATATGAGACAGAGGAAGATGATGAAGATGATGAGCAAAGGACGTATAGAAATGACAGCTCAGATAATGAATTTGAAGCTGTAAGCAAAGGAATTGTTGAATCCGAGCAAAATGAACCAGTGAATGAAGATAAAGAAACAAGATCACAATTGTTAGTTCGCAGTCTGAAAAAAAAGTCATTGCTCACAACAGATTCAGGAAATTGCACAGCAGAAGAGGCATCAGAATCTGAGGTTGAATCCCTCAGTGAAGGAGATGATGAAGAAAAATCTCATGATGAATTTGAAGCTGAAGTATCAGATAGGAAGGGATTTCAGCGCCCTCAGCCAAAGAAAGCTGATAGGACTAGGCAAGCTGAACTTGAAGCTGTAGAAGCTGAAGATGATGTTGAAAATCTACTGAAAGAGGAAGAGGAGTATGAAGAAAAAATAGATTTCTCTGCTGAATCTGCAGGTAGACTGTAAATGTTCTAGTTTTTTCAATGCCTGTTTTTAATTGAATTCACTGTTGATCGTTAAAGGATACTATAACAAGTAAATATTACATGTTTTTGAGTTGCAACATTGTATAATTGTTGGGTGACAAACTTCACCTTTGAAAACCTGATACTATTTACTTTTAAACCTTTGATTAGTATCAGGTTTCCTTGCTCGAAAATGAAGATGATTCATTTTATATACTTTGTCGTTTCTGCATATTTTTTTCAGTCTTTCTTTAATGAATAATCTTTATGGGTGTGTGTGTAAAAGAAATTAAGATGCTTAGTTTCATTTAGATTAAACCACTTTTGGGAGAATGTTACTAAAATGTTTAAACTATTGACTGAGCATTTGATCAAGTTGCTCATAAGAAGCTGTGGAATTTCTATCCTTGGAGACGCTAAAAACCGTCTGAATCTTGTCAGAGGCAGCCTGCTGTCAGTGACCTTGCTTGAGCAGCAGAGCTGGAAAAGTTCTCTTCTAGAGGTTCGGCTTCAACCATTCTGTGATTATTTGAACAGGAAGGAAGTGTAGAATTCTAAACTTGAAAACAGTAATATCTATTATTATTGCTAATCATCTCTTACACTTCTATCCTTCTAAAATTAGGATTCGTTAGGAAAAAACAAATCAGAAATCTAGCTTGTTAGCCACAATTTGTTTCTATGTGTAAATAGAGTATTAAAAAAGGGATCAAATGTGTGTTGTGATTATGTCCTTAACCGAATAGTTTATGTAGTTCCCAAGTTCTGCCCCTTTTTTGACGATGGATGCTAATTTTTCCCTTTTCAGGTGCACTTAAATGGAAAGAGGACCTCACACAGAAGGCAGCTCAGGCCTTTCTAAGACAGCAACAAGCAACCCCAAATCTTCGTAAACTCATATATGGAACAGGTACAGATTTATAATGTCTTAATGTCTTTGTGAGTCTGAAGCTTTGAGATCTTTTAGTGAGAAGCTTGAGGAGAGTGAATTGAATTCCTTAATTGCCAGTATTCTTCTTGTAATACTTAATGTTGTAATAAAGACAGTTGTTAGTTTTCCAATTTAAAAAAACCAAACATCTAGAGCTTGTCTGGGAGACTGCTGGGTTGTTACCTGTACTGTGGTGTATTTTTCCCAGATATTTGAATTTTGGTCGCTTGTATGATTGTATAGCAGCTATTGCAAAAATCCATTTTGGTAATATGCGTGTTCCATAAACTACTACTTTTTTTGTCTGTTTTCAACAGTTTCTTTCTCACAGTGACTGAGAGCGGAATATTCTTTTAGGCACATCTTTAGTGCATCATCATGTCAAAGGATTGCTCATCAAGAAAAAAAAATGCTGGCTCAAAAGGATGATAAGATTGCTTTCTCTTTGTAATTTGTCCTATTTAATTTGCAGCTCTTCCAGTGTTTATCTGATTGTATAAACCTCTGCGTGCAGAACCTAGATAGAATACAATAAATATTTGTCTTCTATAAAACTTTATAGTGCAGAAGTAGAAAGATTACTAGTAGATCCTCAAGTCCGGTGTTCTTGATTTACAAACTAGTTCAGTGTTTTATCTGCTTATGGTATTGAATGAACACTGTTTGCTTAATGGACAGTGTTCTTTGAGATAATTCCAGGTATGCAAGTAGGAACTGGACTGCAGGTTGTTCAAAGAACGGCGTAGAATTTTGTAGTAACTGACATGTTTCAGTGTGCTGTGCAACTGATACCATGTAGTATCTTCCTGGCTGCATCTACTGCAGATATTGTGAAACATAAGACAGGGGAGAGGTTGTTGACAAATGTAGTTCATGTACTGTGGGAAAATAATCAGTTTGTTTCGTTTAGTTGTCGAGGACGAGGACCATGAAAGTGAGGATGTGAGTGATGAACTTGGAGGTTTGTTTCATGTCAGCCGTCCAGACAAAGAATCCAAACAGAAGGCTAACGGTCTCGACTGTTCCAAATTTGTGGTAGAAAAGCCTCAAGACTGGGACTTAGAAGAGGTAATTCAGTCAGATAATTGCATTTGCAAATCCTGTACTCATGGTGTCCTGGCTGTGTTTCCAAAAGTACTACGGACTTACTGTGGAGAAGTGTCACTAGAATAGACCTATGTAAGCTACAAGTCATTGTTATATCTTCTGCTATTTACGGTCATGAGGAATATTTACTAGCCAAGAGATTCAGCAGAAATTTAGATAAGGTCTGTTGAATGCTCAGCTCTCAGTGTCTAGTAGGTTGTAGTTTTCTGTTTATACAAAAGTAAAAAGCATGAGTGAAAACACAATATGTAGAAGTTTTGTTAGCGTAAAGAACTTTGGGCAATGTTTGAGGTGGCTTCTCGCTCCTGCTTTTGTCTGAGGAATTACGTAGTTTTGGTAATGGTGCCTTGATTTGGGTCCGTATGTGAAAAGATCAAATCATCTCTTAAGTTCTGAAGATGATTGAGGAATGGGGAATGAATAATAGAATGCTTGTGTGGATGACAAGCTTTAACTGAGCAAGACAACAACACTTTATTTTGCAGGTTATGAGCAGTATTAGGGATTGCTTTGTTACAGGAAAGTGGGAAGAAGATAAAGATGCAGCAAAGTTGTTGGGAGAAGACGGTATGTATGAGACTTTCTAATAAGAATATATCAATGGATGTAGGAGTTTTAGGAATTACTCCGCAGTTAACATATTTAGAATGTCCTACATTAGCTATATACACTTTTTTTTTTTTTCAAACTAAAATACTGCAAAGTGTTACACAGTTGTTAACACAATTAAATGTTGCTGTTAAAAATGTAGAAGTAGAATATTTTTTTATTTACTCTCTAAAATACAGGGCATATCACTTAAATTAAGAAATGAAATCCTTAGCTAATACTTGACCTTGTCAACTTTGCATTGTGTATATTAATTTATCTACTTACATGTATATGTATTTTATTATTTTCAGTAGCATGGGTAGAGATAAGTGGAAATTATTTTTTTTATGGAAAGGCAAACTGGTCATTTGCAGTTGACTGAAAAATGAGGTCTTTGGGAGGATTTTTTGCTTACGTTTTTAGAAATGTTTGGGAAAAGTTATAAAATTTGAATAATGTGGCTATGTCTTTTGTGTAAATGGATTGAGGTTTGATAGATCTATTTAAGCATTTTTTTAACTGTAAGGATGTCTGCTATATTGACATTTTTAATTTTTTTTTTTTTTGAGTGAAGAAACTATTGCTCTGATGATTCCTGTTAAGACTAATGACGCAAGGCGTGCTCTTTAAGTTAACTTTTTGAGGCAGTGTGTGGTCATTTGGAGTGATTTAAGTAAGTTTTATTTACATATTCAAAATCATAAAGTTTAGATATTGAAAGGGAAAAGGGAGATCCAGTGAACTTCATCTGAGAATAGAGAGAAGAGAGCAGACATCTAAAGCTAATGATAGGAAGAAAATAAGTTCGGGCTGAAACTAATCTATAAAGTAGTGCTAAGAAATACACAATTTTGAAAATGAGAATAGCAGAACAGTAACCGTCAGATGTTTTGTTGCAGAAGAATTGTATGGAGATTTTGAAGATCTTGAAACAGGTGTTGTGCACAAAGGAAGGCCTACTCCTGAAGGAGATGAGGTATGACCCCTATCTTTATCCTGGAGCAGCATATATGTGTTTCTGATCAGGTGACAGACATCCCATGTAATAAATCTCATTTCTGTGATTTGGAAAAAAAAAATAAAAATAGAAATCAATATGGAAGAAATAAATCAATGTGGAGGAGAAGATATATGACTTTGGAAGCTATAAGTATCTAGAATAACATGTATTTTTTGTCTCAAGCTCAAATGTTGTTTAAAATTAATTAGGTAAAACAACACGCCTCACTGTTAAACAGTAAATGTCCCGAGATGGAGTTTTAAGAGAATATTTTAAAACCAAGTGTGGTTGTAACTGTACCATGTCATTAGATGTGGAAGACTGTAGAGCTCTGTTTTAACATAATGAGCAGCAGAAACTGACATTCCACATGTCTATGTAAGAGAGGTTGTTGGAAGCACTTCAGTGCCATGACTTGGATATCTTCTAAGAACAGAGGAGTTCTCTGTTCTTGATGACTACTGCTGATGAAGTAATCGTCAATTTTATTTTTTTTATACTAAAGAACTTGGCTTTTTTACATTAGATTATAGAATTGGAGTAACAGCATCATTTTGGCTGTGTTCAAACAGTTATAAACAAACTTAGGCCTCTAGAGTGCTGACTTGCAAAGCAATATTGACCAAGGTTAATTACTTTATTTCCTCTTTAACTTTGTGTGCTTATTTTATGTGTAGAAGAGTAGACCAATCTTAGTATCTATTCCCTGACATTAAAAATAAAAGTTAAGTCAGGAAGTGTGTTTAATGAAAAGGAATATGATTAGATCATGGAATGTTAGGGTTATTACTGAAGTAGTATCTTTTCGTATGAATGACTAAAGAAATACTCCCATTTTAGATGAGAATGAATAAGCGCCTTATAACTGGAACCGTGACAAAATAATGCTTAGTAATATATATTAAAAAAAGTTAATCACAGTGTCTGATTTTCAGTGAACACTACTACATCATATATTTGATAAATTATCATTGATCAGTCTGAAAAGGAAGAAGAGAATGAGGGAAAAACGTCCAAACCAGAAGCTGAGGAGGAAGAAGCAAAAAAGAAGCGCCTGGACAAGAAACGGAAACTGAAAGAAATGTTTGATGCAGAGTATGATGAAGGGGACGGCACGTACTTTGATGATCTGAAAGAAGAAATGCACAAGCAAGCCCAGGTACAAGCTGTTGATTTATCATTTTATCTGACTGCGTGTCTTCAGAAACACCCAACAGTATTTGCTCAAAGGTCTTTTCTGGAGACATACATGAGAAACCCAACAACTGAGAGCTTGATTTAAATTGTCACCAGTTGATGATATCACAATTCACTGAATGGGTAAGGCTTACATGATGTTTCTTCAACTGTTCAGAAGTTGTTAGGAATGTTATCATTTACTGGTAGACTAGCATGGAGGGGCTTAGAGCAAAACAATAAAACACGAGTGAGGTGTCTGGTCCCCTTCCTGAAGACATCAAGGCATTCTTTTATGTGGAAGAAGGAGAAAATCCATCTCATATTAACTTGCATCACGTGTTTTCGTTGTATTATTTTTGGGGTGGCTTTTGCATTGTTAAAAATGCAGGATTAAGCTCTGCGTGGTGATCTCTTCCCCAAACTGTCAAGTTATTTTTAGAATATTCATTGATGATTCTGTATGTTTAGTAGGAGTCTTCAGCATAACTGCATCTAAAATTCTGGATGCTGATTTTTGTGGCTTATTTCTTTGGCTGGCTTGTAAGAATATTGCCTTATGCTACTAATAATTTCACTGTCTCATTATATGACAAAACCTTGTCCCAAATTGTTATTTATTTTATTGCTACCCTTTTATATTAACCTCTGTCATACGTGGTCATAGCATACAGATACACTTTCTAAGAACACTTAGAGTGTAAACAAAAACGTGGAAGTAAAAGAACATGAGATTATTTGCAATTGCTTCACTAGCAGTCTGTTACAGAAACACATGCCAGCAGTCAGCTGTGCTCCTACAGCAGGATGGAAAGGTGAGTATCTCAAACTGGGGATGTGTAAACACTTGAAAAATAAGCTTGGACCACAAGATTTGTTCCACATCTTAATACCTTGATGAATGAAATTGGTTTGCTTAAGCATGACATCTTGCATCACAGATAGCTGGACATGAGGAGATAGAGTATGAGTGCAAAGAGTAAAGCTTGTCTTATTCACAAGGATATCTTGTTAAATATTTACATAATTTCTGCACTTATATACCATGGAAGAGTTTTAAAAAACCCTTTTTGAGGATATAGAGTATTTGAGGACACAGAAGTATTTTTAAGCTGCTAAGTAAGATAGGGGCCCAGTCTCCTCATAGTGATGCCTAAAGATCAGGATGTTAACTTTAAAATAATTGGGTTCCTAAATCAAAAATATACTTTTGACAGTTGTATCTTTAAAATCCAAAGTCACCCCTATTAAAGATATATCAGAAGTGACTCAGTCATTTGCTTCTTTTGGGCACTGTCTTTCAAGTAGACTAACAACCCCTCTTGGGATTTTAAATTGGAAGAATTTCATGGTAGCGGAGATCTCGCTCTGAATAAAGTCACAAAATCTATTAGATGTTTCTCAAAAGATTTATATAAATCTTAGCATGTTTTAAATAGAACTGGCACCTGACGAGCAAGTTAATACTTGAATTTTGTAAAATTCGTGATGACATTCTCCTTGCCTTTCTCCTTGTCACATAGCTTAATCGAGCTGAATTTGAAGACCAAGATGATGAGACCAGAGTGCAGTATGAAGGCTTTCGGCCTGGGATGTATGTTCGAATAGAGATTGAGAATGTCCCATGTGAATTTGTCCTGAATTTTGACCCCCATTACCCTATCATCCTGGGTGGCTTAGGCAACAGCGAAGGAAATGTCGGATATGTACAGGTATGTAGCCAAAGCTGTGAGTGCACTTGCTTTCAGTACAGCTGTGCTTCACTGTGTCTGGAGTTGCTCTCTATTTTCTTCTTATTAAGGGTATGATGACCAGAGGTAAGTATTCATCTTTATCTCTTGAATAGTGGAATAGCTTTTGATACAATTAACTTTACATTAATGGATACTGGATTTTTACAGGCTTAGTTGGATAACTGGAAGAAAAATGTGTGATGGTTATTTAAGGTTCATTATGTTGTTTTGCAGAGATATCTCAGGACTACTACACTCATACTGTGATCACTAGATTGCAAGCATGAGTTGTAATCTGAGGTTTATGCTCTACAGATAGGTGGCTAGAGGAAACTTATTAGCTTGTATGTATTGTTTTTTTTTTTTAACTGTATCCACACAGATGTGAAAATACTGGTTACATATATTTTACTAGTCAACCGAGTGTTAAGTGATTATGAATAAAGCTTTCTAAATAATAATATTCTAGCGTTGATGGAAGTCGCTTTCAATTATTTTTGAAAATTAAGGCTTGAATTTCCAAATTAATGTGATTATCCTGTTAGAGCTTTGTTAATCTTTTCTTCTAATTAGTTGCGCCTGAAGAAGCACCGATGGTATAAGAAGATACTTAAGACACGTGATCCTTTAATCCTCTCATTAGGGTGGAGGCGATTTCAGACTATTCCGATGTTCTACATTGAAGACCACAATGGGCGCCATAGGCTTCTGAAGTACACACCACAACATATGCATTGCGGAGCAACTTTTTGGGGTGAGGGAATTCTGGAGTTCCTATCCCGAATCACTTAATCATTATAAAATTCTCCAGCTTTCTGGGGTATACCAGGAAAAACAGCTGGAAGCTTTGAGGATGATTAATTTTTAGAAAGCTCTGTTCTCTGTGGAATATAAAATAACAACAAATAGTGTGGTAAAATAGGCAGATGCCACAGAAAGAGAAGGGGGGGTGAGTTATTTGGCTTTTAGTCAGATGATGAATGTTCTGCTTGGTTGTATCATATTAAGGAGAAACATTGACTCCTTCTGTGGAGAAGGCAAGCACTTGCATGCGTATGGGCCTGACCCCGCAAGTGCTTCTGTGCATGAGTAAATTAACGTGCAAATAATTGCTGTAACTTTGGTAGGCCTATTTGTGTGAGTACTGGAGTTGAGTGCTGTATTTAACCTTTCTTTGGTTTTAGTCATGGATATTATGCAGCAAGAGTTTGTAAGCTTTCTGAACTTTAAGTAGAAGCTGTTACATGTTACATAACAAGGCCCTTCGTTCTTTCAATTTTCTTATAGGGCCCATCACTCCACAGGGAACAGGATTTTTGGCAGTCCAGTCTGTCAGTGGCGCAACAGTAAGTTTGGTAGAGCAAAATGTTGATCAGTGTTTTCCAAAGGTCTTGAGTGTATGTAACGTATAGATCTGTGAAGAAGGTTTACACATGGTACACGTGTACACATAGTATTGTAGGACCTGTGAAGGTAATTTCTGAAACCTTTTTACATGATGGGATTCTAATCTTCCTAATGAAAATCTTTGTCCTTAATGTGGGATTCTTTATGTTGTTAGAACCAGTCCTATTGCAGTCTCATCCTGCTGCAAGTATTAGGTTGTTCTCGTCATACATTCACAACTTAATAGTGACTTACAGCAGTGCACAACTCTTCTCCTTTGAGACTTTGAGTAACGATCTGTTTCATAAAGAGAATACAGTAAGGTAGATAACAAGGACATCTGAATTGCTTGCAGGTTGATTAGAATGGCAGCTCTGAAAATCTTGTTAGTGAGTGATAGGAATGTTCCATCAGTAATACCTTAACTTGTCTGTACAAAGTCAGTTTGTATTTTTCATGCTGCAGTACTTCTGTAAAGGTTAGAAATTCAGAGCTACGCAGTTTTGGCGGTGAAATGTTTTATTGACTATTTGGGTAAATATTTGATGTATTGCTCTTTGCTAAGTGTGATGCATCAGTGTATTTTTTCTCTGTTTCAGCCTGATTTCCAGATAGCTGCCACAGGAGTTGTGCTTGATTTAGATAAATCCATAACTGTTGTGAAGAAATTAAAGCTAACTGGCTTTCCATTCAAAATTTTTAAGAACACTTCTTTTATTAGGGTAAGTACGTATGTATGCGTGATAAAATGATGCAGCCCTGTTAGGAACGAATGCAACTTGGGGCTGCATGATGCATCTGTCTTTCCCGAGGCAGTTCTCCATGATCACTGCTTAGTGTCTCTTAAGGTATCATCCAGTGAATATAAATGATTTCTGTTAAGCAGACGGGAATTCTGGAATAGTTTCCTTGCTCGCACTTGGTGTGATTTTAATTTCACTTCTTAAAATTATTCTTATTTTCTTCCTCAAACCTGTTAGTTAGTTTCTCATAGTGAAAGACAGTTCTGGAGAATGTGAACTTGGCCCTGGTGTCATCCAGACAGGTTGACCCCGCTGAATTTCAGCTCTGGGATCAAAGATGATTGCTAGCAATGCTTTAGGACTTAGAGTTACAGTAGCTGCAGAAGCATTGCAGAAACGAATTTTCACAGATCCTCCAGCTGTCCTTAGTTGGACTCTGAGGAAGAGATGAGGTTGTTCTGCATTTGGGGCAGGAAATAACTAAGAACTGATTCTAACAGCCAAACACTTGAAGTATTTGTGTGAAATGTGCAGGTTTTCTGAATTTCTTTGTGGTTTAAGAATGGAGGAGTTTACTTGCTCTTAAGGTGTGCAGTTTTCCAGCAAATTACTTTGAGAGAATTTGTCCTGTTCTCTTTAAAATATTTTTGCAGTTTTAAATGTGTATTTTTGAATGCTAAGAAGCTGATATATGACTCAAAAAGTGGATGACTTCTAGTATCTTTGTCAGTTAAGTAGGTTTTCAATATGGTCAGCACTTGTAGTATAAAGACTTATTCTGTCCTTTATATTTCTTAATCAGATGATTGTGGGGATTGCTTATTCCTGTGGCATACATACATCACACACATAAACTTAGCTTCTTGACTAATGGTGGGTAATTCACACTTTCAGGGAATGTTTAACTCTCAGTTGGAAGTGGCTAAATTTGAAGGTGCAGCAATTCGTACTGTGAGTGGCATCCGAGGACAGATTAAAAAAGCCCTCAGAGCTCCAGCAGGTGCTTTTAGGGCAACATTTGAAGACAAGTTGCTGATGAGTGGTAAGTTGCACTTTACTAAGATTGATAAGGGGATGTTATCACACGACTTTCATCCTGCTTCACATATTGAAAAGCAGCGTCTCAGCCTCTGAAATCTGATAATTGAAACGTGATTTCAAAGAGCATGAAATCTGCTGAGATGCAATAATGAAATAATAAAAAAAAGAAGCACCTTTATGTTGAATTTCTTTCAGTTATACTTAAAGTCATACAGTATACAGATGAAAAGGATTATTTACTTCTGTGAGAGTTTTGAAGTGTTTTATGCTGCATGCTAGGCTTTTCTCCATGAATGTGAAAATGAACTGCATTTGGTGATATAAGCACTCAGAACGTTGTTTTTTTTTTTTTTTCTGAGGAGTCCAGAGAGAGGCATTGTAACTCAAGTTAGGTTCTTTTCCCCTAATGTTTGGGGAAATGGTGCCAAGAAAATGAGTCAGTGATCTACTATGTTTATGGCATGTTACTGTGATGCGGAGAACGTGAGGTTGTGTTAATCCTGGCTTCTTTGACATTTATTTTTCTAAACGTGGTGAAATTATGGATATTGCAAAACAAAAGCAGTGTAAATCTTTTACAAAAATACGCAAAAGATGGGCAAGTTGACTTTTATTGGTTATAGTATAGGCACAGATACTTAAATCTGAACCCCTGTGCAAGTCTTTAATAGGAAGAATGGATTGAGTGGTATTAATGTGTCTGTTCTTGAGGACTATCAAGTCTTTGACTGCCTCAGATTTTACAAATCAAGTGGTACAAATAGTTACATTGCCCTTGCCTGGAACTGACCATATTTTGTAGATACATCGAATACAGTACTAGCACACGGTCTACGTGTTAGTTGTCCATTCTGCTCAGACACTATTTGCATAGAATGTGGTTGTGATGAACTGTGTTGTGAGAGCCAAGTGATATCTTTCTTTTCTTTCAGATATTGTCTTTGTGAGGACTTGGTATCCTGTGTCTATCCCCAAATTTTATAACCCTGTAACATCCTTGCTGAAGCCAGCAGGTGAGAAAGATACTTGGAGAGGAATGAGGACAACAGGCCAGCTGAGGCACGAACGAGGCATCAAGCTGAAACAAAACAAAGATTCCCTCTATAAGGTATGTTTGATATATGAGTTCTTCTTTTATGCTCTTTTTTTTTTTTTAAACCAATGATGACACTCTAATTTGCCCTGTGGCCTACAGCTGTGCGAACAGAACTGGGTCAATACATGTTCATTTCATATCTTAATGTTAATTTTTTTATCCACAAGGATATAGTCTTATCTGGCACAAGATAGGAATGGATCAGTGGAAAGCAAATGTTATGTATCAATGAGAGTTTATGAAGTAGTCTGAAAAGTAAAGTAAGGATTAAGTTTTCATTTACAGTTTTTGTTTTACAGGTGCGAGGATATAGAGAATCTTCCTCCCCACCCCTCCCCCAATGGTAGGAAATCAGATGAATGCTTTCTAAGGTCATGATTTTTATGTGTTCTGTATCCATTCCTTTAGGCTATTGTGAGGGAGAAAAGGCATTTCAATAAACTCCACATTCCTAAAGCACTGCAGAAAGCACTGCCATTTAAGAACAAGCCTAAGAATCTTGAGAAGAAAGGCAAGACTCCAAAAGACCAGTGGAGACCAGCTGTTATCAGGGAGCCTCATGAAAAGAAGGTAATTATCACTTACCCTGAAACAAGGGTTCCCTACTGGAAAATGTGTCGCTTAGACTATTTCTAACTATTGTTTTAGCACCTGAATGTACTACTAGTGCTAAAGATAAATATGTTCCTAGTGAAAAATTGTCATTGCAATTTGTTTTGTTCCTGTTTAGCACGTGCCATATGTATGGAAATGGCTCTGAGTAGACAGCATCTATTTATTAAACTAGTTGTCACCTGATACAACTTTTGTCCTTGTCACAGTATTTTCAAAGTATTTCAAATGGATATAGTCCTCGCGGTAGGACAGTTTAAGTTGACAGCTGCAGTCTTTTATTTGTCCTGTCATTATAAGTGAAATTTGAAGTGAATTCTCTACTTCAAAAATGGAGAATTGCAGCATGCTTAAGACTTCGGCATAAGTATTCTAGGCAATTGAACAACTAAGCACGGATTTTTAAATAAGTATCAAATCAAAATTGGAGTTCACAAAAATTAAGGCTTTGATTAACTGCCCAACAAGATAGAGAATTCTACCGTTTTAGAAGTTGGGGAACAGGTACAAAAATTGTTAGGAATTTGCCCTGAATCTCTGGTTCATTATATAGCTATCTGCTGAGTTTAAACTGTTTCTTGCTACAAAACTTGACTGTTTGTATACTGATCTTTTGCTTTTTTATTTTTACTTTTTTTTTAAGATATCGGCCCTACTCAATGCTTTGAGTACAGTGAATAATTACAAGATAAAGAAAGACAAAGTAAAACATCGGCAACAGATTAAAGAATATGTTAAAGTTAAGCAGAAGGAGGAGGAACAGAAATTAAAGAGACAAAAGGAGGCTAAGAAGAAAATTTATCGAATACTGGGACAAAGGGAGAAAAAGAGGCAGAAGTCAAGCTTGAAAGGATCTAGCGAGGGAGCAAAGAGTGTGTGAAACTATCAGATTTTGGGGCAAATGAGAAAACAGGATGGCTATGCAATTTTTCTCTTGGAACTTTTAAAAAAAAAAAAAAAAAAAAAGGCTTAGATTGCACTGAATGTGCTTCCAAGAGAAGAAAAATGCCAGTGTGACCTTTTCTGAGCTATTAAATACATTTGAAAATGTATATAAATAAGATGAAGAACTATGAATTGTGATTTTTCTATATGATATTCTGGAGGACTTTGTATTTCAGTGTATTTCTATCCATACTGCATATCTGTCCAGCCAATAAAGTATTTTATTGCCAAGTTTCTGAATATTCTTTGTTTTTAAGTGTTTTATCATAGTTCTAGTGGATTTATGTGAAAGGATGAACTCCTGTGGATGAATGTCTTTGAATGGGTTTCTGTGTTGGCCATTGCCTAAATTTTGTGCAAGTCTTCCAGTAAAAGATGCGTGGAGGTCAGTTGTTGGCAGGACTTGTACAATCTCAAGCTTCTGGTATGCTAGCAGATACTGCCAGAGTAGCTTCTTTCTGGTGCTTAGATCACCCGCTCTCAAATGAAAACAACTCTGGTTTTTCTACTTCTCACTAGGACTAAAAAATTAAAAAAATTACTGTTTCATCCAGTTTTTCTGTTTCTTGGGCAGTGTTGGCACACTGAGACTGATAATAGGTCTCTCAATGAGTGCAACTTTCTCGCTAAATGGTGTTAGACACTTCCTGAATGCTGGTAACTACTGCAAGGTAGGCAAACAGTGTTACTTTCTTCTTTGAGGAATGTCTTCCCATGTCTTGATTTGATAGTTTGTTAGACTTCCTTAAGATGAATGGAGGGAAAAGGTAGCAGAGGTAGTCTCAGTTCGGTTAACTGGTGGTTGAAATCTTATTCAACATGTTGGGAAGCTCTGAACAATCATTCTTTGCAGAGGAATTTTGTTATGCCATACATGACATCAAATAGTTACGGTGAAATGTCTATTTAATAATTCAGACAGGAAGCAGTTTAGATAAAAATCAGTAATTCCTTGGTCTCTTTCCTAAATGAGTTCATTCTTTATTATTAAGCCAAAATTCATTATTGCATTGTGGTAAAATTTCCTATCTCTGATGGGAGATCCCCTGTGGGTTCCAGTTCCCTCATACAAAAGCTTTCTCTTGAGTGAGTTTGTAGACTTTTATGCCAACATTTAGCATTCAGTATTACCTTAATTAATCTCATAATGTTCTCTGTACTCCTAATTTTGACATTCTAACGTATCCATTTTTGCCGATGTGATATTTGGCTGAAACCAGCTTCCAATTAATTAGCTGATAATGCTTTTTGTTTTTACTTGTGAGGTTCACCTGAGGTCACATGGATATGAGAACATGATTTATTCTGTAATATTGAAGATTATCTCTTGACTAAACAACTCCTGTTTTCTTTATTTTGTTGTTGAACAGCGTGATTCCCTATGGCTTTGTTCTTAGTGTTGTTTCCAATTCTTTCATATTGTGCTAGGTTGGGTCTCACCTAAACTCCAAAGAAGTGTTTGCCCTTGATTCTATTTTTGTACAGTTATGATTGAATTTCTGTCTTAGGTGCTGTTGTTTTCATCTTCCCCAAATTCAGTTTTGCATTTCTACTAGCAGTTCATGTCAAGTAACTGCAAGCTGTTTAGCATCTAACAAGTTACCACTCTAACACTTAGGGTTTCACCTCTGCTGTTTATGTGTAATTTAAAATTATTCTGATGTCATTTGCCCTCTACCAAAGAGAAAAACTGAGAAATGGTAGACTTGAGTCTTGTTTTCACTGTGGAGAAAACATTTTAATCTCTGAAGGTTATACAAGATAATTACACTGAATTATATGTTTTTTTCACTTTTCAGGTAGCCCATTTCAAAGGGAGAGAAATCTTGTAAATTTCACTGTGCACAGAAGCTGGTACATGTTGTGAGCTTGGCAAGTTCTACAGTCATTTAAGACTGCTAGCTGAATATAAAACTAGCATTTTAGTTGTATGCTGCTGCGATTGGAACAACTCAACAACTCTGTCCCTGGAGACCTGCTGCTGTTCCCAGTTATTCTTGACCCATTCCCTGCTCTTGGGCACCTCTTTCCATGTCTTTGTGACACCAAGCCCAGATGTGAGATAGCTCGTGTGCCTCACCAGTGTGTGCTCACTACTGGCCTGCAACATTTTATGGAGTCCAGCCCTATTAAGGCAAGTAAATATTAATGGCCCTTGACTGAGCTTTGGTTTGCTGGGGGGTCTGCTGGTGGTTAGCAATTTTCAAGGCTTTTGTTGGTGTCTGTGGAAAAGTATTGGTATAGCCATCTTAACTTCCTGTATTTAGGTTTAAAAACAAACAAAGAAGAGGGCACCTTCATACCAAAAGAATGATGAGTGAGCAGCTGTCCTCAAGGCTGGCATACTGCAAGCTGAGCAAGGGCACTTCTTCCATCTGCGGAGTTCTGCCGCAGCGACGGTGGCTCTGCTAAAAGAAAGGCAAATGTCTTGCAGCTTCTTAGAGCCAATTTTATTGGAAATTTATGAGAGAAGTTTAGTAAGCATCACAGCAGTCTGTCCCTGTGCTGGACTTGAGGAGGCCCAGAACTGCCCAGGTTTTATGGTGATAGAGAGCTTGGCCAGGGTCCAGTACATTTGCTAATTGTACCTGGGCCATGATTTACAGCGCTCTGGAGAAGGTCACTATAAATCCTCTACTTTGGTATGAGGGAAGTGGCGTACAACATATAGATTACAATCGTCACTGTGAGTATTTGTCTGAAAATAATGACTTTGCGTAGCTGGGAGTTCACATTAATATTGCATGCAAGGACAGCTACCAGAGTCCTGGTAACAAAGGTGTTTGTTTTTCATCCAATAGGACTGAAAAAAAAAAAAAAAAAAAAGCAACCAAGAACTTTTCAATCAGAGACCTCTATTAATGTTTTTGGCCTGCTTTTCCCATTGAATTGTTTCTTGGCTCTTAGGGAGTAGGGGAGGAAAAGTGCTGGTCCTGAGGTGCAGCTGTTTTGGCGCCAAAGTGCAGCCGGGAGCTGCCACGCACCTGAGGAGAGGGCTCTGTGAGGGGGCGGCCAAAGCCAGGTCTCCATCCCTAACTGTAGCTGCTAACTGAAACTGTTAGGGAGAAAGTGAAATAAAACCTATATTTACTGCTGATGAAGTACAGCAAGGAAGCCTATGTTATTAGAGAGCGTCGCTGGCAGGTGGCAGGAAGAGGAGCTGAACTGTGCTTATCTCAGATGAACCCAGTCAGTGCTGTGGGAGGTACGAGTAATTAGCAATCCTGCTTGTGACTAAGTCCTAGGCGCGCTTGAAAAGCTTTCTGTACAATGATTTCCACGTTAAAAGTAATGATAATGGAATAGAATGCGTCACACAGGCCTTCTGGGTTGGGTAATGCAAAATGAACTGAATCCTGAGGTAATTTTATGTAGGAGGTGTCACTAATGGTTAGTTTTGAGTAAGCAAAAAGGTGTGAGGCATAGGGGGGGGGTGGGGAGTGCTCCTAAGGGCGGTTGTGTTGCTGACAAGAGGCCTTCTACACAAAGGGCTGCGTGCAAGTGGTTAGCAAAGGCCAGCACTGCAGCCTGTCTAGGGGCTGGCTTTATAAATAACACTATTCCTAGGAAACCCAACTTAGGTGAATGTTTCTGATTTTAGATTGGCTATGTGGACTCATTTTTCAGATTCTGCCTCGCTCTTTTTGTGCCTTCAGTCTGTTTTCATGCCGAAACAGGTGACTCATACTGGAGCTGCTGAGGCTCCGCACTCTGCCCCGGCAGCTGGCTGTTGTGTGGATGACTGGTGAATACCCACTGCAGCACTCTGTGAGGTGTCTGGGTGTCCCCATCCCCAGGCTCTGTGCTTCCTGTGCTTTTGAGGCTTACTCACACACATTAATGGGTCACCTTCTTCTTTACTCATGCTGAAAAACTCTGTGACTGGCTGAAGAGATGGATTAAAATGCATGTGAATGTAACTAGCTGTATGGAAGAAGGTAGGAATCATTCCAGAGCTGACTAGCTTTGAGAGAATTATTTTATGCCATTTACTATTTTAAAATGTAATTACAGGTTTGTAATGATTTAAAAATAAAAGCTCCATTCACATTCTATTTCAAACTAAGTTAATTAATATGGTATTGTGGTGTAGTTATTAGATTCAATTGATGTAATTAAAATAACTGCATTAGACCATCAAAATGCTTCTGTTCTATGTGTAATGGCTTGATGTTACTTGTTATGTACAAAACCATGGCCAGTTGTCACTTCACTGCTCAGACCAAGCTGTGTCCGCACCAGGTGATGTAGCTCAAAATGGAGATCCTGTTTTTCACACATGCAGAGCCCACAGCTCTGAGTCAATTTGTGAATGTCCTCGCATGTCCATCGCTTCTTCGTATCAGGAGTGTAATTTGTTCTTTACCAGCAACAAGCTGCTTTCAAAGAGTTTCAGAGCTCTGTGGCACTGACACAAACTAATGCAATTAGACATACTAGACACTGGTTTCTCTGCAACCAATTTTAAACTGCACCCATGCTGTAGTTTTAAAGGTCGCTGTTGATGGAGCCTCACATTCACAAACATTGTGCTTAATTTGCTGCCTATTTTAATGTATTGTCCTGAAGTTATTGGGTTTTGAGAACATAGAATCTATTAAGAAGCTTAATAGAGCAGCTCATTCCAATTATAAGAAATGTATTGGTGGAGAAAATGGAAGTGCGTGGAAGATCAATGTATTAAGCAGTTGCCTGAATGAAGGATACAGAGGAAATGGATTTAAATTAGTTCTCTTTAGTTCAAAGATACTTGCTTCTACATTTGCTTTTAGCTCTAAAATTGCTGGTTTGCTTATGTTGTAACGGATAAAGGATTGCTACATTGAGTGTATCAAACTCAGATAAAAAGATAATGGCAATCTTTACCTTCATTTTTGGGTATATTTGGATTTATTTTATCTTTTTTTTTTTTTTTTTTTCTTTCCCCTGCGTTGTTATTTCTTGTTTTGGAGGCTCTGAAATTCCTTCACTAGAAGACTGTTGAACAGAAAACTTACTTGTCAGTAAAATAACTTAATGAACCCCAGACAGGTCATCCGTGAAGATTCAGTCTGGACAGGAACTTCAGTTGCCAAATGCCAGCTTTCCTCAGGTTTCAGACTGTTGCTTAAGGACACGGGCATTTGGAAAGCAGTCTTAAGTTAATATTGCTTTTTTTCCTTCATCAATGGAGTCTGAAGTAGGAGAGAGGGAATACGAGTACTTCTAATTTGGGATCAATCTTCTGCTCCAGTTTGCAGTTTGTGAACTGATTTGGCAATTGTTAATGGAAAGGTAGAGATGGGGCAAATTCGTTCAAGCAATATAACAATCTTATGGTCCATGGAAGATAAATATTAAAGGCAGACTGAATTATTTGTGGTATCATCTTTTTATTAATTTTACCTGTTGTGATTTACAAGTTGTATCTATAAGCAGGTTACCGTTTAAGTCTCATTTTAAATTATTTATGCATAATATCTGAGAAGATTTCCCAATGTTTTTAATGCAGGAGAAAACTATAGCCCGATTGGAAGCAAAGCAAATATTGGCTAACTCAGAACTGACCTCAAGCACAAGCTGTATTACTGCACTAGATTTTCAGTTTGAATTTCTACATTACTGGAATTCTTTTTTTTCTGCAAGGATTTGCATGTCATAGCATTTTATGCTGTCTTAAAAGTCAGCAAGAGAGGCTGAAATTCTTAGTAAACTGCAGTCTGCTAGAGATTCAGAGGTCTTCAGATCATGCAATAGCTTCTAGAACACATTGTTCATCTCAGACAGTAATCAACACAGGGAAAGAGATGAATTATTGAGGATCTTGATAGATGATTCTGTGATCTGACACTGGTCATGGCTTGAAAAGAAAGATTGAGATCTTTATTCCTGAAAATATGAAAGCCTTGACTTTGATGGGATTGCTTTTGTGATTTAAATTAAAAACACGTTTTTTGGGGAAAGAGAATTAATTTTCAGCTTACTGGAATGCATGCATTTTAAATGTCCTTTGTCCGTTTTTTTTCTGCTTGTTCATCTGTTTCCAATACTTTAAGTAATTAATATAAAATCTATTTGTCAATAAGCTGTTAATTCCGGTGCTGTAAGAAGCAATCGAATTCATTTGGGTTTATAAAAAACTTTTTTGTTGTTTTTTTACGGAGTTCATTACAAAAAGCTCTTCAGGAAACAAACAGATCATGAGTTCAGTCCTCCCCCTATGATGCTCCATCTGTCTATATTATATCTGTTCAAAATAAAAAATAACCTTTGCTCGCATCCAGGAAGCAACAGCCCTTCAGGAATTACTCCCAGAGCTGAGCTGCATATGCTTTTGGGGTAGTTTTATATTCTATAAGGTGTCCTTTCTGGCAACAAAGCGGTGAAAGCATATGTGAACACGTTAGGAAGATTTCCGTAACAGTTTCACGTAATCCATTTGCAAATATTGGATGCTGTGCTGCTATTGGCCTCTTATGTTTGTTCTCTTTGGTTAAGGGAGCGGAGTGGTCCCTGAGGACAAGGTATGGAGTGCGTTTTGAGAGCAGCAAGGTCAGGAAGGTCTCTTCTGCCTCTTGAGGGGCGGACTTTGCAAAGGCCACAAAATCAAAGCTTGGTTTGAAATGCAACTTTACAGAAAGCAAAGCTCATTTCCACAGCTTTAGTGTTTAGGGAGGAACAGCAAACTGCTGACACTTTCAGCACTGAATTTTGTCTTGCCCTGGTTGGGAGTGAGTAAAAATGTTCCCACCCCACTGGCGATTCGGTAGTGCCTGCAGCTGGGAGACCACGTGCCCTGCAGCGGTGGGGCTGGTATTGCCTGGCAGGCCAGAGCTGATGGGATGGAAGAGCCATGTTGCAGAGTTTCAGCTTGGCTCTGACCCGCTGCTTGGACTGCTACAAATCAACAAAACCTGAGGGCCCCTAAGGGAGAGTGCTGCAGCCCCAATGGGCTTGGCAGAGGTCTCACCATTTGCAGCCAATGTTCAGGTTGCAGTGCTGGCAGGGCCAGAACTCAGAAATGGAAGAATACGGGAAGTGCTAAGTGCGTTGTCGAAGCTCTGAGGTTTTGTTGTTTATACTATCGGCATAGTGCTGTTTTTTTTTTCCTCGATTCTAGCTGCTCCCAGAATATGAGACATAACTTTGTGAAAGCACGTGTAGAATATTTTAACAGGAGGTGTTCACTCTGTGAACAGCATTGCTGTATTTGTCTATCATACAGCATGATGAAAAAGTAGGCATTAGTGTAGCGTTACCAGAATGCTAGCACCTGGAAGAAAGCGTACGGGAGCAAAGCAACCAAGTATATCTCAACAGCTGTAAGTTTTAGAAGAGAGTTACTGTGAAATATTGGTTCTGATTAAACATGTTCTTGAATCCCGGTAACTCTGACAGAAGCAGCGAGTCTGGGTACTGTCATGTGCCCTACCGTGATATCAGCTCCTTCAGCTCTCCTGTGTGCTGGAAATCACGTGCAAGCAGTGCACGTCCTGTGCTAAGGCACTTCTGCTGCTGGGTTTTGACAAACAGAACACATTTTGTATAGCAGAAGAAACAAAGCAAACAAACAAGGCCACGCTGGAGAGTGAAGACGTTGAAATATTAAAGTTGGACTGCATAGCATAACTCATTGCAAATGGTTATGCTGTTTCCTTACACAAAAGGAAAGAGATAGCAGGAGGGGTCCCTAGTTTCTTATAGATGACTTGTGCTCTTAATAGGCCTTTCCCCTTAAAAAGACCCCAAAAAGCCTCTAGGAACCATTAGTGCCTTAAAAATATATATATTTTATGACATAGTCATTAAAATGAGGCAAAACAATTAACAAAAATCAGGAATTATGGCTTGCAACAAGCATCTGCAGACTTGTGATTGTATGGATGGGAAAACAATTAGCTGTGGGACTCCTCACTGGATTTCAGCAGGGGAAACTGCAGTGTTACACAGGGGAAAAAAGCCTTGATTTAGGACGTGTGGCTGCACTGGGAGGTGAAATGTAAGGAGGGCTAAAGGCCAGACCTCAGAGAATTATAGCTGCTTTGGGAGAGAGTGTGAAAGGAGCCCCTTTTCTTCATGAGGAATGTGTTTTAATCTTGTCATTTGCATCTTCCCTAGTACTTCAGTTTTCTGTTTTGTACGTTTCATGCTGATATTTATCAATGTATACAGACCTGTTCGGATCGTTGCAACTTCCCCTTACCTTGTTTGTGCCTGTACAACACAGGACTACAGGGCCGGTGGTGCTGTTTGGCTCCATCTCTGCAGGCAAATAGATAATGACCAAGCTGAGGCACTGATACGCCGTGGATGATAGCTGGTCACTGTCGGAGGGACAGCATGAATTAAGGCCATCACTGACCCACAAGTAGTACTGTCACATCATAACGACAGATGAAGAAAGCATAAATTCTCGGGCAGTGAGGGCAAGTCTTGTCCTACGCAGGCACAGATCTATCAGTAGTGTTTGGAAAGTCCTGTAGTGGTTTATATACCCTGCCCAGCATGCTCTGAAATCTGGAAGCTCTATCTTCTCTTGCTTTGAAGCCAACAATACTCAGAGCTAATTCCCTCTTCTTTGCCCTTGCCATTGACCTCATTTACAGAGATGAAAGAAGTGAAAACAATTAGCTCACCGGGAAATTCTATTATGTGGAAAGGAGGTGGACATTTGATCAATACTTGGGGGTTATGGTCTCAGCTGGAAGGGCAGACTTTTGTCTCTCAGATGGAGCAATGCCCATTAGTCTCAGATGGCTTTGCAAATAAGAACAGTTGTGATCCAATCTTTTGCTCCTGGAAAACTGAAAGACGCCACTTTA
The DNA here is from genome assembly GCA_036925125.1 of Oreortyx pictus. Classification (NCBI taxonomy): domain Eukaryota; kingdom Metazoa; phylum Chordata; class Aves; order Galliformes; family Odontophoridae; genus Oreortyx; species Oreortyx pictus. The sequence continues at coordinate 12,555,644 of JAUPFR010000008.1, read as the reverse complement.
ATCTCCTCGAGTAGTGAACTGAAATAGATATTAAACCTAATTCATCATATTGTTACAGAGGAGAGAAGGTCTTGTTAGGGAAACGTGCTCTTCATTAAACTTTGACTAACTGCGTGAAGCAGCGCTCGCCCCAGCATCTTACTCCCTGAGACCAGATGTTAAATTTCTCTGTGACTGTTTTGCAAAAGCATGTAGCTTGCTCCTTTCACACCTGCAGTACGCTCCCTGAAAGCCTTCCTCACTCCTTCGCCTCACTGACACTGAACACGCTTTGTGTTGGCTTGTATGCCGGGTGCACACATGCAGTGTGCTCTGCTGAGGGTGGTCTCTGCCATTGGGGTTTCAGCTGCAGCTCCAAAGCGCCTCTCTGGTAAACTGGGGAGGTGAAACAGATCTGCCTCCTCTTGAATATTAATGTCATCACTGAAGCGAGTGAGTGTATATTACGAGGGGGGCAAGGGTAAGTGGACTTCTGCCTCTGAAACTAGTGTTCCAGTAGATTGGAAGCAGGTTTTGTTTGTTTGTTTTTCCAAATGAATGTAGAAAAGTATTAGTTTATCTCGCTGAAGGTTTGTTAGTATGAAAAGTCAGGTGTGTCAATATTTGGGAGTTCAAGGTTTAGTTTCTAGTAAGTAAAGTGTTGATAAGCTTTAGAAAAGTATGGCTAATTTCCTGTAAACTTACAAGCATAAACTAACACCGTTAATGGGAGGGAGTTCTTGCACCTCCGCGATGCCCTCCAAGACTCATTTACTTTTTTCATGCTACTAGTTGGCTTTTGGAATGGATAATTTGCCAAAACTAGTGAAGGAATTAGTGTGCTTAGCACACTAACTTCCTATTTTCCTTCCAGACATGGTTGGTGTGGAAAGTCAGTATATGTTGCATTTTTATTCTACGTGCGCTGAGAGTCTCAACATTTTTCACTTGTGTTAACTTAAGAAGGCTCTAAGTGATTCTGATAACAGAGAGATCATAAATTATCTCCGTTTGTCAAGCAGGGAAATAAAGCAGTGGCATGATAGCGCGCTCTAGCTTTCCTGGTACTGCATTTACAAGGTTGTAACTCTGTAACACAAAGCACTAATAACTTACACTTTTAACCTGTTGGTTAAATTATGTGTGGTGTTGTTTGTTTAATCACAGTGGTCTAACTTAATTTGGGCAGGTTTTTTTTTGTCATTTTGTGTATCCTTTTTTGGCTTGCTAGTTTGTTTTAACATACAACTAAAACTTTGTTTTACTTGCCTTCTTTCCTTCTTTTGCATGAGGAGACTGCACGAGTCCCTTGACTCCCTGCACTTGACACGCTAGCAAGACTTCAGTAGGCTTCTGTGGGCTTAAACAAGAGACACAGGTGCCTGATTAAAACGAGTGAAAACTGATCTGCTACACCTTGTTTTGCAGGTATTTCAGCTGCTCTGCCTCCTGAGGCTGGTCTGGTCGATGGCTGAGTGTGTGGAGGGGGTGAAGCTGGTGGTTTTGAAGAATATGATGAAGTTTGGTAAGTGAAAAATACTTCTCTTATTTTATCAATCTTCAAATGTTGGTGGCTAGCATGAGAAACAAAGTTTTTGAGGTCGAGCATGCTTTTGCTATGGATTTTGCATCGTTGGTACTTGGAGTTGGAGAGCTAGGGGCTGGATGGGCTGCACCTTTTTTGCTTTCTGCCTTCTAGCTGCTAAGTGCCCTGGTAAGGGCTGGAGTGCTGGGTGCTGTACCCCTGCGAGCCTCCCTGAGGTGCTGTGGCTGGGGCCTGTAGCTTCTGTTTTTCTCTGTCCCTTAGCCCTGGAGCTTTGAGCTGCTAGCTTTTCAGAAGATAAATGATAATGTCCAGCTGCCTGCCTGCAGCAATGGCAGTAACTTGTTCCCCCTAAAAAGGGATTTCTGAAGGGAAGCTGCTCTGGTCGTTGGTGTGGGTCAGGCAGCAGCATAGGTCAGGCATCTGACCTCTCCTGTCAGGCGGTTGGTCCCTTTGTTTTTGTTTGGAGTTACAAAATAGTCTGTAGCTTAATATAGCAACGTGACTTTGCTTGGGTAATTTCTGGGGTGGCTTTTTTTTCCCTGCGCATGCTGAAGAACCTGTGTTTGTTGCTCAGACTGTATAGTGTGAGGCATCCTTAACTCAGCGAACAGCAGAATTTCCTCAGCTTTGTTAGGCGTAGTCTGAAGAAGTTCTTGTTCGGGGTGTACTCCTGAGCTGTGACTAGGAAATGGTTGAGCTGTTGTGTCAGCTGACTGAAGAAAGGAGAGAAGGCAGTACGTCCTTAAGGGTTATTTGGCTGTCGAAAAAGGACCTGTTTCATTATTTTTCTTGTGGAGAACTGATGCTCAGTGCTGTAGGAAGTGAAGTTGCAGCACTGCAGGAGTAGTGAGGTTTATGTAGAAATGCGTACGCTGATTAGGAGTGAGAGTGTTCACTGTGGATCACATCCAGGAGGACTGTATCTGCTGTCAACAAGCAGCATGAGCAGGAGAAATCATTTTTGGTCACAAGAATGAGTGTGAATCAGGGTCAGCGGTTGGCAGGTTTGCAGTGCTGAGGTGTAAAAAATAAAAATAATAATAATAAAAAATTCTGATCTGGTCAAACAATCTTTCAGCAGGGCTGTTCTGTAGAAACGTGGGTGACCTTGGAAACAGAAGGGCTCTCCCTCCGAGAGGGCTGCTCTGGGAAGCTTGCAGTATTGCAGGAAAGGCATTCTGCAATGCACCAGGTGGCGAGGATCTGCGCAGGCTGGGATCGGTGCAATCTGGAATGCCAGGTGGCATGCTGAGGCCTGTTGCCAGCACAGACTTGCTATCGTTCTCATCGTGTAATTCATTGGTGATCTTGCTAATTTGAAATCAGATCTGTATTTTCTATTGACTTAAATATAATCTGCCAGATGAATGACAGTGTGAAAATCTGGTATCGATTGTTTGTCAAGACACATCTGAAGTTACAGTCAAAGTAAGTATAGCTCTTTAAATAAGTGCTTTTCACCGTTATTTCCCCTTTTTTTCCTTCGCTCCGTCACCCTTGTCATTTCAATGCGAGCTTTTGTTAAATGCTGGGGCTTTGGCACTGGGAAGCGTGCAGAGGTGCTGGTCTGACCTGGATGGGGTTGCTGAAATATTCTGAGTGGCATCAGAATTACTCGTGCTCGCCTCAGCTTTTCTAGTGCTCCAGATCTTTTCCTGAATGTACATAACGGCATTTTGCAGTGGGGCCTGGCTCGGTGACCTTTTGATGGCTCATCAGTGTGCGGTTAATACTCTTCACACTGTTGCCGAAGCAAACGCCGCTGGCACAGACTACGGGTTAAGTCTGTGCTGCAGATGAATCAGATGTGATGGGACTGCTGCAGTCTTGGGGGATGAGTATAGGGAAGTCTTTAAAGTCATCTCAGGTTTTGCTCGAGACATAGCAAAATAAAGCGAAGATGTTTTTTAGGTGCTTAGTGTAAAAAGGTGGCAACACTCTTTTTGTAGCTGTTCAGGGGAAGGATAAATAGCTTTAAAAATGTAGGTGTATCTGGGAAGAAAGAAGTACTGAATAGAAAGAGCGTGAAGAAAATGGGAGTGTTTGCAAGCTGTCAGAGAAGCTTTCTTCCTTATTGATCCATAGGCTTAACAGAATGTGACAACTTACAGCAACCAAAATGAACAAGCATGGAAGAATACACAAGGTTTGATTAAAAATTTATTAAGCTGAACTGTAAAATCTCTAGAGGATATTCATGTTGAGATTTTTTTTTTTTCTTAGCGGTATTGCTAAACAATCTGGAGTGAATTAGGCCCCTACAATTGGAAATTTAATTTGGGGTCATCTTTAAATGAACTCTAAAAGCATTAGACTCTGTTTGGCCAGGATTTCTTCCTTGGGCCTAAGTCCAGGATGTCATCTCTGAATCAATTCCAAAGTCCCTTGCCAGCCCAAGTTACTATTGATTTTCTTTTTTTTTCTTTTAACAAAAAATTCATCTCTATGGTGATTCCGTTATGTATCTTGGCCAGTAAATCAGCAAGACTGATTTCAGACTAAGGGGAGCTGATACATAAGGAAGTGCTGTTACTCATGTTTAGCAGTGGCACAGCAGCTGGAACGCGTGTCGGGGTTGATGGATGTCTTCCCAGCGAGGCCAACTATTGGACTCACTAGCCTGTGGCTGCTCAGAAGTTGTGCAAAGAAAGAGCACATGTATACACACACACACACACACACACACACACACCCCTAAAGCACCTGCCCTTCCTAATTTCAAGTCTTGGAGATAGGCTGTTTTTTCTTTTCTTGGGGAAGCAGGCTGCAGCCTGGGAAAAGGGTGCTGTGACTTAGAGGGTTTTCCTTCTTTCGAGCTGGTGTGTGTCAGAGGTCCTGTGGTGCGTGCGGTCAGATGACTGTGGCACTTAGGGCAGGAGCTCTTTTTTTTTTTTTTTTTTTTTTGGTCTTGCCTGCGGTTGTCCCTCTGCATGTCATGTTTTGATGGAAGATCAGGCAAAGCAGCACACAGCCACAGTGAGTTTGTTTCCTGCCAGAATAGGGTTTGTTTATTTGTTTTCTTTTAAACATTTTTCTGGAAAGAAAGATGTTTGCGGACTGGAAGACTAAAGGTGTCTGTGCTATGATGTCTGGTAACTAAAACCTACAAAGGAAAATATTTTTCTTATGAGCAGAAAAATGCTCTTTTCCTTGTGTAAGTCGTCACGAGTATCCAGTGGGAAATAATTGGCATGAGTATAGTTTGAATAGGGAGATATGAAATAAAAACAAGTATCTCAAAGACCAGGTGGCAACTGGGACCAAGGCAATGGTGTCTTGTGTGCTACTAACTTAGTGCAGTTTCCAATAATTACCACATCCTTAAATGACCGTATTGTATTCACTAATGTCACTAAGGTCAACTCGCAGTCATAGGATAAAAGGGGATCCTGCAATAGCTCTTAATGTACATCAGAACGAGAAGATTGATATTGACGAGGTGCCCTCCGCTCCGAAGGGGCAGTTTATTTTGAGTGTCTGCAGATTTTCTTCTTTGTGACTGACAGCCTCAGTGGTATAGCCATTCACTTTTTAATTTTTGTTCCCTAAAGGAGCAGCACAGTCCGTGCTACGTGTGCTAGCTATTTGGAATGACCCAGCAATAGCACAAGTAAGAAAAGGCTAGTAAGGCTCTTCTGTGCCAAGTTGCTACGCCGCAGTGCTCATGTCCCCCAAGTGCCCTTTGATCGTTCTCTGAATGACCCCGTGACTCTGTGTTAATATCTGGCATGCAGTTCCGCAATTAAAATCTGTGGCCTGACATCAGTTCCGAATTTGTCTTTCCTTCAATTTTTCATGTCCACCCAATTCATTCTGTGCTCCTCTTAACCTTCACTGTGTCAGCTAAGTGTACGTTTTATTCTGTGGTTGCTCTCGGTGGAAAGTTTGTGTACAATTTACTTCTTCAGTACTGGTCCTTTTTTCTTTTATCGTACTTTTTCATCTATTTGCATTGAGTTTCATACTGAAAATGTTCCTAATCGATCTTCTGTGAAGTACGGATTCATCCTCACAGTTCCACTCTGCAACAGCAAAGTGGTTTTGCTTAGGATGTATTTAGCTAACTCAGAGGGCAACCTGTGCTGAGAGATGTTAAAAATAAATAAAAATGACTGGTGATGCACACCTCTGTGTTTTAGTAGGAGAAAGATGGATTTCTTAAAAAAAAATGCAATACTTGAAAGTACTCAGAGGCAAACCAGGAAAATATTTTCTGAAAGAACTAGCCTGGGTTTTTTTCTTGCAGTTATATGTACTGTAGTTGCAGAATGGCAGTATGCTTTTTTCTGCTTGAAGAATATCTTAGTGCATGTGCATTTCTAAGTTTAGATGAGCTAAATGTAGTTTTTGAAGCCTGTTCTCTGTTTTGGGTGATGAGTTCAGGCTTAGTAAGCACCAGTACTGTCAAAAGAAAAAGGGTTTTATTTGAAACTCATGAGTATCTGCAGGATTTGACTCTATTTGCTATAGAGGGAGTCTGTGGCGCTACGGCTTGAATGATCAGTACAACTGGTCTGAGGTGTGAAGGAGAAAAGGAAATTGGGAAGTACAGCAAATTTGCAAGAGAGCATAGGTTTCAGTAGAGGGCTCTTCAACCTAAGCGTCCTTAGAGCTTGGGCATACTTACAGTGCATCCTACAGAATTTCTTCCCGAGGAATGTGGTATGACAGTCAGGAAATGGTCTGCACTGTTTGTACGACTTCTTTTATCCAGAATGACAATGACATTCCCTTTTTTTCTTTTTTTTTTGTTGCTGTTTCCCTCAGCCTTTTGATTTGTTAAGTGCATGACAAAAGTGAAGGACAGTTATTTCTGAAGAGACAAGTTTGTGGCTTCTTTCTTTCCCACCCTCCCATTTTTTCCTACCGGAGGTTTGTTCTGCGGATATGACACGGCTCTGAACTAACTTGTGGTGCACGAGTCATTCCATTTGACTTAGTTGAATGGAATCGCTGCGTTCAGATGGCAAAGGGACATGAACTAGATGAAAATCTGGAAGCCTGGCTGTGGGAATGGTGACTGCTCAGAGATGGGGAACGTGAGGAGGCAGCGTGACAGAGCTGAGGCTCTTAGGGCAGGCAGACAGAGGCCTTGACGGCCTTCCTCATTCTCTGATAGATCCTTCCCCATGCTGAAGCTTTGGTGATCCCTGAGCAGCAGCACATGATGGTGGTGCCTCTTGTATGTTGGGGGCAGAAATGAAGCGTGATTTCATGTTTAAGGTAAAGATGTGGCTTGTGTTGATTCTTGTGTCACGTCTTCAGAATTTAGATCAAATACTTCAAGTAGTAAATAGCAGGCAAATTTAACTCTTCTATTTTTGGGATAAGACAATATTCCCCCCCCTCAGTATTCAGGAAACACTCTGCCTTACTGAAGTTTTTGTCTGGAAGGAGGACATGCTTTTTCAACTGTAGTTCCTGGCTGGCAGTACCTGTCTTCTCTGATTTTTTTTTTTCCATTCATTCCACAAACGTGAATGTGGTTTTGTTCTTCAGTATTTTGACCAGAAAACTCATTTGGCATCTTGTTGAGGTTCAGCCCTGGTGAGAGACAGGACAGTGCTTGTGAAGCTGCGTGTCGTGACTTGCAGCCATGTGTACTTATGAATGTATGCGCCTTGCTGTGAGCAGGGTGAGAGGTGTGAGAGCAGAGCCATGAGAGAAGTGGGGTCAGGCACTTCAGAGCAAGACACCCATTTAGTGTGAAGGGAGGGAGGTGTTTTTGTCATGTAGTTGGAGAAATGCCTGTTATTTCAGGTATGGGCTTTGCAGTGTTGCAAAGCCTGGTAATGCTATGTTTTCAAGAGCATCTTTTGTATTCACCTGAGCAATGGGTGTGTGCTAACATTTATTTCAAGTGATAGCTGTTCAAAAGCATCTGTTTAAACTTCCACATCAAAGACAAACAGTGTTGGCCTTTAATTTGAGTGTCAGAGAGATTTGTTTCTGTGTGTCTCAGGCTTCAGGTGATCTGTGCTCTGCTCTATAGGTCTTGGACTAATGCAAAACATGCAAGCCCGTGTCACCTGCCTGGGAGAGCTGTTTCTGTGTAAAAGAGTTGGGTGACTTTACGCGTTCCTTGTGAGCTTGAGAGATTGGCTGTATGTTCTCTATTGTTCGTTTACTTATTTTGGTCCGTGTGTAGATTGTGCGAAACGCTCTCAGCTCCCAGAGCTATCACCGTTGCTGAATTTGTCGGCATCAGATGTGGTAAAGTGAAAACACACGGCTCGTTACACGATACGATGTTAGTGATTGTTATTTTTTCAGTCATGCTGTTGATCTCTCATTTCTGTTAAAGGTGTTCATTTGTAACGTTACTTTTCAGTGGGAATAAGACTTCCTGGCAGACCTTTATTAATGTCGCCAATCTCTTTCAGAAGTCGAGATGCTGACTGCTAAGGCGATCTTACGATTTGGAGTAAACTTAGCTCAACGCATGACCCAAAGGGGCTCCTGGGATCTAATGTCTCTGATGAAGTGAGCCGTGTTAGTAAGCTGCGCTGATACGGCGTCTGCCCTGGTTACAGGGTACGCAGGTCCCTGGTCCCCCTGAAGGCTCTTGTGTTGCCTCATGTATTCGTTCAGATTCCTGCTCTCTCCAGATCTTTTGCTTGACAATTGTACCTTTTTGGTCTTGTTCTGGGAAAAATATTACTTGTATCTTACATGCCATTCACGTGTGCGGCGCTCTTGTGAATAGTTACTGCCGAAAGTCAAGAACTCTTTTGTTTCTTCAGAACCAAAAAACGTAATTTTCAACTGCTTGCACTTTTTTCCTGCTGTTTATTCTTTGTTATCTTCTGAACTTTTTTTTTCCCCAGCTTTTTCTTTTTCCTGTGCCCTGTGTGAAATTTTGTCACGAACATCAACCAAGAGCTGAAAGGAAGCTCTGTGCAGAGGATGCTGTCCGTGCCGAGGGGTCTTTGCCAGGTCTTCTGCTTCACCAGTCACGTGACTTGGAGACAGCCGCCGTGTCTCTGCTTTGGCTGTGAGCAGCGCTGCTCAGGCTGTGGAGAAACTGCTCCTGCAGTCCAGGGCTGTCACTTCCAAGCACCGCTTTGAGCAAAGAGTGATGGGAGCCTGTGGTAGCTTTCCTGGTTCTTCTTCCACTGCCCTCGGAGAGTTTCTGGAGTGCAGGAAAAAGGGACAAAAAGTCTGTGTTTTTTTTGAGCAGTTAAGTCGTAGTTCTAAGTTTGAAAGTAATCTCAGGTTACTTTTTTCAGCTGTTCTCTGAGGGGAGGGGGTTCGACCTTTGTGAGAAGGCAAGCACACTGCTTCAGATAAGATCTTTTCTCCTTTCTGTATTAAGGGGGAGCCTTGTTGATTTGCTTCAATTTTTTCATCTGCCATAAAGAGCTGAAGTTCAGAATGCCTGATCCCCTGTGACCCTGCAAGTGGGAGTGTTGGGATGGCTGATAGCTGCATGTGAACAGGCAGCACTGCTCTGCTTCTCACTAGACCGCACCTCCAGCAGCAAGGACCCAGCCTGCCAACTTGAGGATTGATAGGAGAGAGAAGTTCTGTTCGATTGAATTCTCCATGACACAAGTTTTTGTAAATATCTTACATATCATACTCTATACAATCTGTTTTCACGATGAAGTGTAGTAGGAGCTCGCTTATTGGTTTCTCTGGCTTTTTTCTTTTTCTCTTCACATCAAATGTGGTTAATGCATCCTAGTACCAAGGAGCAAGTTTTTGAACAAAAAGTGTCAGATACTGTATTTAAGTTATAGGTGAGTTTTAAAAAAATGGCACTCATTTTCTAAAGTTCAGAGCTGGGATATTTTCCTCTCCAAGACACCTGAGAATTATTTTTGAGCTTATGTTTCAAAACTGGTAAAACTTGGATGGTTTGTTCTTACTGCAGCATTAATTTCATTTTTGAAGAAAGACAAGGTATCAAATATTGACCTGGGGTAGAGAAAATATTGACATTCAAACTAAAAGCATTACTGGTTAGAGTGCAGGATGAGAACATACTTACCCCAGGGTGCCCTGGGATCTCACACAGCTTGAGGCTAATGCCCAGACTGATTGTTGGAGTTAATACCAGCTGGGGGAAGACTCTGCAAAACCAGAAGGGGAGGCTGTGCAGAATGTCTTTCTTAATTTTATTAGGGTTTGGGGGTTTAGCTTGTCTTTTTTAACCTTTTTCGAAGTGTTTGATAATGTCCTGTTAATCCTATTCCAAAAGTGCAAGTCATCTGTATGGCTTTGAGGAGGCAAGATATGACCCATTGCATGTATAATCTGTTACACTCAACGATTTTCATCAAATGAGCGTTTCATTGTGATCAGCAAAGTTCCAGGGCATTCTGAAGCTTCATGTATTTGACTAAGTTTTAAATCATGTGATGATTTCTAGCGTTACTTCCTTTCCCCCCATCTCCAGATCTTCATGTTCTTCTGCTGCACTGACCAGTGGGTATTTCATCTTGAACTGATCTATAGAAGGATGTCAGAGACACTGCAGGCCGTCTTAAAGGACTGAAGGAGATAGGTTGATGGCAAGAAGTAACTTCTTTCTGCAAGATTAAACAGAATAAATAGCCGTAAATGAAGTGTACAGGCATCAGCCATGATGTCACCAGGTGCAAACAGTTTAATAATCCAGTGAAAAGTGACATGTCTGGAGATAGTAAGCAGATCAACCTGTGCCTTGCTTGGTCAGTATGACTGGGGGAATCCTGCTTCTTGGATTTATTTCTCACTCGATGTCTGCGAGCATGGGAAACTTTGTGATCCAGTTCCTGGTTTTGTTCTCTCTTTCTACTTCACTTTTTCAGAGGAGTTTAGAAGTCCTCTGTTTCACTTCTAAGCTGAAAGAGGCTTAAAATGGCTAACAGTACTATGAAAGTATTGCCTTCCGAGATCCTGCAGCTACCAATTACTTGTGGTGCAGTAATTATTAAATAAAGCCTATCTGCCTGAGGTCACAAAGCCAGAAATAGAGTGCATCTCTCCTGACACCAGGTCTGGTGACACAGCTGTTAATTCATACAGTGTCTACTTGAGTTCATTAAAAATCTCCCACAGCCCTGCCTCCCTCAGCCGCTAGAAATTCTTCTTTTAGTAGAAGAAAGGAGCTTCCTTTGGGACTCCAATTCCCCCCACGCCAAAAGAACTTATTCAGCTGAGAGCATGCACTGTCTTTTGAAGTACTGTTGGCACTTTCTGACCTGAGAAATGAGAAGGGAACTGAACTCTTACAAATCTCAGCCTGGAAGGTGTGTCTATTATAGCAGGAGCAGGTGTGCTGTACACATTTATTTCAATGTCAAAATACTGCAGCTGATGTGTGTTAAAAGTTTTCTGAGACGACAACTTCATTTGTTACAACGGAGAGGATACCCATTTCCCCTCCTAAGCCAACTAAACTTCTAAACAGAATTAGAGTATGGAAAAATGGGAGTCAGATTTTTGAGGCTGGCCTAGACAGCTGTGTACAAACACAGAAATGTGTGCACCTTCAGAAGGGACCTAACATATTTCATTGAGCCCAGGATGTTCAGAATATGAGCTGTTCTATGATTTGGTGACAAAATGGATTAAATTGGCAGCTGGCTTCAGATAATATCAGTTCCAGTATAATGATTTATGTCCAGACTTCAAATGCTTTGAAAAACTATTTTAGAGGAGAGCTGAGACTACTGAAGCTGTTTCAGCATACGTTATTAAAAAAAAAGCTGAATCTTGCATGTTTCTATGTTTCTGGATAAAAACTACGTATGCATAGTAAAAATGACTTCCTTCTAGTGTAACATTGGTTATAGTCTGTACAAGAGATAAGCATTCTCAAAATTTGTAATGGAAGTTAGCATTAGAGAAGTTTACATAATCGACTTGATCCCAGATTCTCTTGAACCATTTCGTAGAGGAGTCTTAGGCTTTATGATCTGTGAACTGCTCCAAAGCTTTAGTTTTGACCATGAGAAATGGCCGGTTACTTCTAACAAAATCTGTGTTGGTGCCCTTTTACTTCTTAGGATCGAATGATTCTATTTTTAATTATGTTTAAATGTTCTTTTGTATGATTTCTCAGTCTAATGCTTTGGAAAGCTGCTGCAGAAGCTTAGTGTTACGAGTTGAAGTGAAATAAGTAAGGCTCTCTGCTGCCAGATGTAAGTCAGTACTGCTGTTATAGCATGTACGCATCACAAGTGCACGTAGCTAAAAGTGGCCAAGAAGTGGGAGAAAGGAAAGGGAAAGGAGAGTAAATCCCTTCATTATTCCTGCAGATGTTTGAGCTATTGGAGACAATAGCGCTTTAACAGACTGTTCTTCCCTGTTCCAGGAGCAATGCCAGCGCTCGCAGGAACAGGAAACTTGGCAGTCACAGACGTCTCTCTTTATTAGTGTGCTGTGTCTCCTAAACTTTGTCTCACCTACCTCAGAGATCTGCGGAATGGGAGAGATGATTGGAAAAGAGAAACTGTGGGTACCCTAGAAGTCAGACTGAGCTAGAGCCGTGGGTATTTGTATGTTTTACCGCTCCTTCCTCTTAAGGCGTTCCAAGTTATATAATGGCAGTTATCAGTAGTTAGTGATGTGAAAGACTAAAGGTAACTAAAAACCACGAAGCCTCTCTTTTTCCAGGAGCCTCTAATGAAGACTGCAGAATGCATGGAGAATGGCATTCAATTGCAAGTGATACTTGTGTTTGGTTTTTTCCTGCTGTTGCTAGCAACGATTATTTTTAAAAGTACAATTTCAAGTCTCATATCCAAATTTTAAGGGTGTAACAGGTATCACAGGGCATGCTAGATTCTATGAAGAACTTGTATAAACCCAACTGATTCAGAATCAGGGAAAAATCACGTTTACATTTTACAGTTATTTAAGTTGCCTAGATGAAGGCCACAGACCCATGCTTAATTTCAAGCATGAGATTTAAGTAGCGTGTTCTTAGTACAGAGGTGGAGCTAGAATTAAACATGAATGATGCCAAAGTAATTTCTTTTGAGCCTTTGCATGCATGCTTGTATGTCTGCAGTGCTACAAAAGTGTATTTGCAATACAGCGTAAGGAACGTGTGGCACCTTCTTAGAACAGTGTTAATCAAAGAAATGGATAAGGTAAGGAACGTGTGTAGGAAACATTTACATTGTCACACAGACTCTGTGGTATCACACAACCTCTGCTGATGGACTGAAGATTTCCTTTTCATCTTATTTGTACTTTTAGTGAACTTTTTAAAGACAGGAATGATCAATTTCAGCAGGGTTTTTGCATAGTGAATTTGAGGTTCTGTTCTGGAATTTAAATGCTTATTTTTCTCTATCAATCCTGTGTATGTATGAGGATAGGAGTATATCAGAACATTCTACAGATGCATATTTTAAAAACTCAGAACAGACTGGGTTAATCTTTTTTTTTTTTAATGAGAGTGGCACATTGACCTTACAAAAGATATTCCTTTAAAAGGGCAGCTTTATATACGCTGTCAAGATGAGTTATTGCTAGGTTTTTCTTGCGCTTTCTTTTTTTTTTTTTAATGTGTACTGTCTATCTTTAGTGATCTGTACATAAATATACCACAGGTTTGTCAGAGAGGAGAGGTTATCCCAGCTGCAACAGTGACTGCGGTGTTTTTTGGAGGGGAGTGAATTGTCAGTCATTTTTTAATTCTTGCTGACTAATTGTGTCGAAGAGCTACTATCATACTTAGAGCAAAGCAAAAACCACCCAAGAGAGCTGTTTTCTGTTTTTCCTCCTTGAAATGTTTTAGGGACCCGTATCAGTCTGTCTTCTAAGATTAAGTATTGACCATCAGAAATTGCCTCAAAATTGCTCAAAATGAAGAAAACATGTGGGCAGTGTCATTATTTTTGTTTTATAGATGAGAAAACATTAGCTGAAGGATCACAAACTTACACTGGGTTGCAAGAGAAACCTGTCTGGGTGCCAAACTGTACAGCCTCAAGAAAATCATTCGATGTCTCAGCTATGCAACCATGCTTATGTTAGCTTGTTCGCTGTACAATATCTTGTTGATCAAGTAAAGGTATTGTTTTTTCAGTGTCATGGTAAATAGTTAGAGGTATGTGCATCAGAACAGTGCGAGTGGAAGGGTGAGATAGAGGTGTCTCTTCTTTTCTATCTACTGCAGTGCTATGACATCAAGGATGATGTGCATTATTTGGAAAAAGAATCCATTAAGAGCAGTGAGCCTGAAAACCAAAATAAATGACAGGGTATGTGAAGGATTAGTTGAATGGAGCATCTGTTATTAATACTGAGCACTGCTTTTTGAAAACCGATGTGAAGCATTAGCGTGGTGGTGAGAATTAATTTTAATGTTTTTCCATGAAAGGGAGAATGAATGAGAATCATGCTTTCCTTTGTTTGGAAATGCTGTTTTAATTTCTTGCTTTATCTGAAGTCCAAATGCAAATTGAATTCTAAGTGCAGAAGCGATGCCTGGAACACTGGCTCTTTCTGATCCTCTGGAGAAAAACATGCCTGGTGTAGCACAGCAGATTACCTCTTCTAAGAAGAGTTAACTACATGCTTGATCAAGGGAAGGCAGGCTGGCTAGTGCTCGTTTATTGAGTGGTAAGCAATGGAAAATTAGCAAGAAACTGTGGCACATTTTGAGGGCTTTATTGATCTGGTTTCCCTGCAGAACTGATTTCTGCATGAAAGCAATCTACCTGCTCTCGGGAGCTGGAGCACATACACTGAAGTTTAATTGAGTCTGGCAATTGTGATAAATGCAGATCGTTCTCAGGTGGCACCAGAGAACAAATGCTCCATAATCTGCAGCTTGCATTTCCCTCCCTTTCCTTATTTTGGGCTTTAAAAAACAAAACAAAACAAAAAACAACCTTTTGTTCATTACTACTTTTTTTTTTGTGGCAGACCCTGAGATTGGAAAGATTTATTGAGTAATTTTCTTCAAATCTGTGAGAGCGGTCAGTTCTTTTTCTGTCAGGGCTTCTTTGGCAGTTGACAGTGGCTGTTGCTAATGTCGCTGTTTATAATTGTTGCGAATGTTAAAGGTTGAGCAGGTAGTACGCGGTTTTTCCTGGAGTCTAAATGCAAGTTTCTCAACAAAGATCAAACCCAGAAAGGTTCAAGCTCAGCCAAACGCAGAAGAGGTGTTTGCTGTCGCAGTCTGCGGTCAAGTGGTGATGTTTTATGCATCCTTATAGCTTTCATTGGGGGATCTTGGAGCACAGTGATTAAGCACAATTTAAGTCTACTGAGTACTATTTATAAGCTTATCTTGTACTACGTATAAAACATACTGCAATACCCTGAGCCTCGATACCTGTTCTGGGGAGGCAGTGTGGCTGAATGGGTGCATCTCTACAGGAAGCCCAAGGTATGGTTTCGTTTTCTGTGTCAAACTCATGTTCCTCCCTTCCACTCCCTTTTTAGACTGTCGAGGTGCCTTTCTGTGTGCTGATACAGAGGAAGGAACAGCAGGGATTAACTGGCCTACAGCTTAAGACTGTTCTTCTGCAAAGAAGACTAACAAAAAACCCTGAAATACTTCCTGCTTAATGTTATGCATTGTGTTACTGAAATGCAGCTGTAGATCATGTTTTGCTCAAGTCTCCAGCTGCCCTTGTGTGAAGTGAAGAGCAATTCCAACCTGTTAACTTGTGAGTGGAAAGGTCATTTCATCTGTTTTTCATTAGATGGCAGGTAATGGGAAATCTGAGTTGTGACAGGAAAGACCAAGTAGCATGTCTTAGCTGCTGGGTGGCAGGCAGCTGTATCTGCAGAGCTCCCAGATGAAGGCATCTTAATTATGGCTCTTGCCAGGTGGCAAACTGGCTGTTGTGTTGAAGTCCCTGGTGATAGGAACTGAAATTAATTTTAGATTTGAATTCATTTTAATGAGTAAAATCATACAAAGTCGTATTAATATGAATAACTACGTGGGAAATAGTGCTCCTTGTTCAGACAAGTCAGGCGTTTGTACCTTAATATAGGAAATGCTAACATAAAGAACTACACAGAAAGATTTGTAAGCAGCTTATGAGCTTGCATCATCTCAGTACTTCAACTGGTACCTGGCAGCTGCTTTTGTAATTGCCGCTTCAGTGGACAAACAATTAGTTTGTGAAATCTATCATCGCCATGTTGGTATTTGCATTTCCGGAAAGGGCGAGGATGATATAACTACAGACTGTGTACGTTTTAATTGGTTAGTTTATGTGATTAGATGCATTACAGAAACTGGCCTCGTTATGCTGTGAAATTTTCAGAATGCGCCTAACAAATTTCAGACTATGTCACCTGGCACTAAATAGCTGCAATGCAGAAATGAGTAGTGCTTTCTGATAAACGAAAACTGAAATAGAATGGACTTTCGCTCATTACTGGGTTTTATTACTGACAGTATTAGAAAGTACTGTTTCTAGGGGCAAGGTGAAAAAAGATAGTTTAGCTGTGATTATGAAATAGTAGTCTAATATTTACTGTGACTTTTGATCTTAAGGCCTCAGAACAATTGGTAGGTAGTTCTCCTCAGTGCACTCAGGCCGCGTTTCTGCCTTGCTGCTGCTGCGGTTCCTGGTGGTGAGCACCAGCAGAGGCCATCAGCATGTGCAGGCTGCATCAGTGGGAAGCATTCAGGGTTGGGGAAAGTGCTTTGTCCATGTGAGTATGTCATGGTTTGTTTGTTTTTTAATTGGTATTCCACATCATAACATCATGTGGTGCACTGGGAGTTAGAGTGTGCTGCAGAGAGACATCTCCAGTGTACCTGGGCACTCTTGTCCTGTGGCTGCAGGGTGAGGGGCTGAGCATCAGCAGTGGGTACAGTCTGCGTTGGTCCCCAGCTGTCCTGTGACAGGCTGCAGCGCTCAGACACCTGAGTGCAGGAGGTCCTGCATCGACCTCTTGACAAACCTCAATCAGAATTTAAAGAATGGGGATTTAAGAATTGATTTTAAGAAAAACAAGCTTCTTTTCTCTCTTTGGTATGTGAATGTTCTAAACTTCTCCCGGATGAGTGGATGAGTCCAGAAGATTGTTGTTGGGGTTTTGATTTGGAATGCTGTTTTATCTTATGAAAACACTTGTAACTCTGTGCATCTCAGGGACTTGATTTTTCTCATCTTGCAGCGCTACTGGCTCTGCTTTGGGATGCTATCCTTTCAAATGACCGTGATTCTGGAGGTGGGGGTCACCTCAGATGGAATCTTGCAGACAATGTCTCCAACCTGCCACAGCCCATTTGGCATCAAACAGCCATGCAGGCAGGGATCAGGTGCGTTTGGACACGTAGGTTCATGTCGCTTCATAATGTCTGCAAATACTAACAGAGATTAATGGGGTGGTGAGAAAAGCTTCTCTGTTAATTGTCCAGGCAGCTTCTTATGAGAGTAATTTGAAGGTATCAGACCTTGGAGTGCTCCGTTTCTTAACACCTATTGGCTAATTCTGCATATGTGCTATCACGCCAAGGAAAATGTTTTCATAAGAAAAAGCATTAATGTTTTCTGGTATTGCGTAGGGCAGAGAAACCAGTAGAAGAAAATCAGAGGCTGCTTTTTAGCGTGGTTACAATACCTGGACCTATAGAGAGGATAGTCTGTGTTGGTAGTCTTTTTAAATGAAAAGCATCACTGGTGTTTTCATAATGTCACATTTTTGTCCCTCTCACGTTGTCTTCTGGGCTTTGTTTTTAGTTTTTGCATTCTGTTTACAGGGCTTGTTCCTGTAATTCGTAGCATTTCCACTGACTGTGCTAGGGTACTCTGTGTGGGAGCTTTGCAGAATTGCAGCCTTTGTGCCTGTTGAATAATAAATGACACAGACTGAAAATAGCGCTCTTGCTTTTAAGCTTTTCTCACACTCTTTTTTTTTTTTTTTTATTCTTTTGGCTGCTGCTTGTGGTTAATTCTGCCACCGATTAGGGAATAAATGCAGGCAGCTAATATCGGATTACTTGTTCGAAGAGGCATGTAAAAGCTGAAAATTCAGGATACACGTAACAGCTCAGCTAGTAGATTTGTGTTGTTTTATATTACAATGACTAGAATAAAGTTGTTTAAAGCTATGTAAAGAAAAGACTGTTTTCTTGGCATGGATGACATTCTGTGTAGGGGGTATTAGAGTAGAAAAGGTACTTCTCTAATTTCTGATATTCTGTCACCCAGTCTTTGCCTTGAAAGCTTAAGAATTGTTTTTCTGCCAGTGCAAGTTCTCCTATTTCTGAATACATTTGGGGAAACTGTTTTTATCTGCGCATCCGCTTTTGATACATGGCCTTTACGGTCACTGGAGATCAGGCAAAATATTTTTAGCACTGTGTCAATCATGATAGTATGTTGAAGTGTTAGGATTTGCTATTCTTTACACGTGCAAGTGTTTCAGCAGAGAACAGTGTACACTTTGAATTAATCTAATCCACTTTACCATCTCATACTTTTTTTCTAGTAAAATCCTGGAAGTTTTTTTTTTTTTTTTTTGAAGTAGCACAAAGAGAAAGCTGTTACATTTACTTATGCAAGGTATTTGTGAGGAAAAGCCGCTGCTTCCCCAGCTGGAATTTGCTTTCAAAATATAAACTTATCAGAGATACAAAAAAGCGCTTCTTGTTTGACAGCAGTAGCAAGCAGGGGGTCTCAGACCATTTGCTGGTGAACAAGATTACATATCATAAAGCTGTCATGAGTTGGCACTAATTTGACAGTTTGTTGGCTCAGGAGACTCCAGCACTGTGAATGCAGGGGATAGAAATGTCTCTATGATGCCATGAGGTTCATGTGGAGGGCATTGATGAATGGCAGACAAATTGGATGCTTAAGTAAAGTTGTCTTGTGCTTGGGGGGGGATCTGAGTTGTAAAATATGTACTGGAAGAAAATGGGAGATTGAAGATTCCATAAAAGTTGAAGTATCTGGGCTTTTGTTGTTCTAGGTCTCCTTGATGAGCCATTTTAAAATATCTTAATCTCAGTATCAGAATGAGTCTGCATGCGCTCTTCCCCTTAGCTGTTTTCCTTGGAGTCTTTTATAGCAGTCAGAGCTAATTATCTATAAGCTAATAATCTTTAGGCGATGTGCAGGCTACTTTTGGGTCTCAGAACAAATGGGGAGAAAGAGAGAGAGCTTAGGAAAAATGAGATTAGGGGTACTATTCTCAGGAAAAGGTGAATGGGTAAGCAACAGTGGGATAAATGAAGGACAAATGGACCAAAAAAAAGAACCCAAGCAACAAACAACAAAATATAGTTGCAATAATATTTTTGAGAAATATTAATAGAATATCTCAGAACCTGTTTTGCCATCTATTTCTGCCCACTATTAAATTAAATCTAAAATAATGGCTGATGTATTTGTTGCCCTTTGCCTCAAATGGCCTTGGCCATGCAACTACTGTTGTACTCTCAGCCTTCCTCATTATTCCATATGGAGTAACAGGGATGTCCATTCTGCTTTATTTATTTCCCAAACGCAAAGAGAACTGCAGTTTCTTTTTGAGAACTATGAATGAACAGTGTAGCCCAGAATTAGTTTTAAGCTTCTCTGTACCTTGGCTGTGATTATTCAGTTGATATTTTTACAGAGTATTTTCTTTGAGATCAACAGTTGACACTTGATGGAAAACAAGTTTAGCATGATTGGAGATCTGCCTTCTTCGCTTGAAAAAATATATGCTATGGTTTGGTCATTTTTTCCTTGCATGTATTGATTTATTCTTTTTCTTGTTTAATTAGCCAGACAAGCAAGAAATGAAACTATCTGTTTTTAAAGAGCTGATATTTGTATTTTTTCTTCACTGTCGTTGTGCTGTGCTCTTTGGTGCATGATTTGCCTCCAACCATTGAGCAAACAATCAGCCTGCTCAGTGCTGTCTGCTGCTCTAAATTAAATATTGACCAGATTTGCTAACTTAACAGCATAAACTTGCTTTGAGTACAAGACATGCTCATTTGTACACTGAAGATCCTCTTATGTAGGTGAATGTTCCTCTGTAAAGTGTAGTAACACATGAACTCCTTTAGGCACAGGCTTTGCATGTACACAGTAAAACGAGTTTGATGTGCTAGGTAGTTTTCAGCAAAGACTCACCTTGATGTAAATGAGTTGCTTTGGTAACTGTGTTTTGATTATTTTTTTCTTTTCGTCTTTTGAAGGCTTAGATAAACTTAAATTGCTGAGATATTTCAAGGTCAGAGTGTGCTCACTTTCAATCGCAGTCGGTGTGAGCAGCTGAATTTCTATAGTAAATCCATATGTTATTTCAGGAGCACTTATGTAAGCGAGGCAAATGGAAAAACTGCTGGATGACTGGGGAGGCAAAATGCAGACCGTGGGGAAGTCCACCTCCATGGAAACTGATGAATCCTTCATCTTTACTTTCTGAAGCTGTGTTTAAAGTCCAGGCTGTGATGTATGCCATCCATAGACGACAAAGGAACTTTAGTAAAAGGTATTTAAGCAGGCTTAGGAGCGAAGTAAATTGCCCAGTTTAACCTGTTTTATTTATACGAAAATGATGGCTACCCATCTAATGTAAAGAAACTAAGGTTTGGATGTAGATGTTGGGACCAACCTGTTATTGGCCTTTCTCAGGAAGTAGTGGTAGCTGTGCTTTTCTGTGCAGATGGAAGTCTCAGCCCCACCCTGGGTTTGGAGGAGACCCCCTGCCCAGCAGAGATTGGCTGCACTCAGCAGAGTGCTCAGGAAAGATGTGTGCAGTGGCTATTGATCTTTTCCTTTTCTTCTAATGTCTGATGTGCTGCAGAGGGGAACAGGAGAAAAGGGCAGTCGTTTGTGCCTGTTCATTGCCTCGGAGAATCTGTGTTTAGGGTGCGCTGAATTGCTACCAAGGCTAGGAAAGAGTGGAAGTTAAATCAATGTTTTGCTTACTTTAAATTCCACCCATTTCCTTTGAATCGCAGAACGTGAATGAAGGGGCTGTTTGCTCACCAGAAGTTGCTTCTCACTTCAACTTTTCTTGTTAAGTCTTTGCTTGGTCTTCTTTAGTAATGTCATAACTGTAATTTATTTTTTGCTGTAATATTAGGAAAAGGCCAAAAGCTAACCTGTATTTGGGATGACTGCACTTCTGGAGTAAAAGTACAACACATGAGAATAGTCTTGGTCTCGCTTCTCCTTAGAATATGGTATAGTTGCCAAAAAGAAACAAACACACTGAAATGTAGTTCAAATTTGTGTTTAAGTATGGACAACGTAACCTTAAGCTCGTAGTAACAACAAGGAAAATGCATCGATCCAGTGCTGTGAATTCTGAGAGAGAGGGCAAAAGTAGTTACATAATGCTTTCTGGAAGAGTCTTGGAAAAGTAATAGTTTAGTTATGCTACAGGATATTCTCAGGCAAAAAAAAATGCCAATAATGAAAAATCACTGTGTATGGGAAGAGAAGCAATTGGTGTAAGGTAGTAAGGGCAGACTGCTCCCTATCTGCAGGCATATGTATATCATATTGCTTGCCTGTCTTTCAAGGTAGTGGTGCTTCACGTGGTAAAATGCATAGTTTCTAGGGGACAGCTTAAGTAAACTTTGCCACATGCTGACAATTGGTCACTTGGTAGTAATAGAATATGAATGACACCCTGTGGAAAACTGCCTATTATTTAGTTATTTAAATGTCATGAGCCATAAAAAAAAAAAAAAAAAAAAAAGGAAGAGAAATCTGTTATAGAAAATGCACAGGAAGTAACCTTGTTTTGGAAACAAAGGATAAAAGTCCTTGGCACTCTTAAGAGGCACAGAGCTGGGGTTCGGGGTGTTTGCCACCTTCACAAGCCTGGCTTTTTGCTCCAGCTTCTGAAGTTCTGCAGATGTGCAACCAGACACTAAAATTGTCTCCAGATGATTACAGTTGTGTAACACAGTTCATCTGTACACATGAAATTGGGACAAAACAGTAGAAAAGCATAAACCAGACAAAAAAAAAAGTAACTAAAAAATACCAAAGAAATGCCTAAGATCATAGAGTCACAGAATGACGTAGTTTGAATTGGACCTTGAAGATCATTCGGTTCCACTCTCCCTGCCATGGGCAGCATTGCTGCCCACTAGATTATGTTGCCTGGGGCTCCATTCAGCCTGACCTTGAATGCCTCTAGGGGTGGAGCATCCACAACTTCTCTGGGCAGCCTGTGCCAGTGCCTCACCACCCTCTCAGTGCGGAATTTCTTCCTGACATCTAACCCAAATCTTCCCGCTTTTATTTTGAAACTGTTTCCTCTTGTCCTGTTACTGTCAGACCGTGTAAATATCTATCTCCCACCTGTTCATAAGCTCCCTTTAAGCACTGGAAGACAACAATGAGGTCTGCCTGGTGCCTTCTTTTCTCCAGGCTGAGCAAGTCCAGTTCCCTCAATGTTTCTTTGTGAGGAGGTGCTCCATTATGATGGTCCTTGTCTCAGCCTGCTCCAGCAGCTCCACATTTTTCTTGAGCTTGGGGCCTCAGGCCTGGACGCAGAATTCCAGATGAGGTGTCATGAAATCAGAGTAGATAGGAACAATCGCATCTCTCTCCCTGCTGCCCCCCTCTCTTTTGATGCAGCCCCATGTACAGCTGGCATTCTGGGCTGCAAGAACATGCTGCTGGCTCCTGTCAAGCTTTTTCATTCAACAGGACTCTCCCAAGTCCTTCTCCATAGTTACTCTCAATGACTTCTTCTCCCAGTCTGTACATGCACCTAGGATTGCCCTGACCAGAGTGTAACATGTTGCACTTGGTATTGTTGAACTGAACCTCATTAGACTCATGTGAACCCACTTTTCAAGCCTAAGACTCTTTGGATGGCATCCCTTTTTTTCCTGTTGTATCAACTGCATCTCTCAGCTTACTGTTATCAGCAAACTTGGTGAGGATGCACTCAGTCCCACTGTCTGTGTCACTGATAAAGATGTTCAAGAGCAACAGTCCCTAGATGGGACATCGCTTGTGACCAGCCTTCACCTGATCAAGAGCTGCTGACCGTAGCCCTCTGCCTGCAACCATCCAGCCAGTGCTTTATCTACTGAATATTTCAGCCTTCAAATCTGTATCTCTCCAGTTTAGAGAGAAGGCCTTGCAGTGGGTCAGGTAGATGATATCTGCTCTTCCTTTGTCCTTTCTCTGTCCACCAGTGCTATCATTCCATCGTAGAAGGCCACAAGATTTGTCAGGCAACAATGCCCTTGGTGAAGCTGTGCTGGCTGTCTCAAATCAGCTTTTTGTACTGTGTGCGCTTTAACATATCTTCGAGGAGGATCTACTCCATCCTCTTCCCAGGCACAGAGATATGAGGCTCACCAGCCTGTAGTTCTGTGGGTCCTCTTTTCTCCCTTTCTTTAAAATGAGAGTAATGCTTCCCTTTACCCAGTCACAAGGAGCTTTACCTGACAGCCATGAGTTTTCAAATATGACGAAGAGTGGTTTGGCGAACACATCAACTAATTCCTTCAGGACCCTGGGATCATCCAGCCCCATAGGTTTCTATATATTCAGTCTCATGAGGTGGTCCTGTGCTTGCTCTGCTCTTAAGTGGGGGTGATTTGACCCCCTGAGATTCAGAAAGCCAGTGTATAGGCTTGAATATCCAGACCTGATAGGTGGGGGGAAAAAAAACAAGAGAGCTTATGCCTTGAATAAGAGCAAGGAGACAAGGAAGGGGTCTCAGTTGTACTCGCATTGAGTGCGGGTGCACATGTCACAGTCCCGGCCTTCGTGAGAGTGTACACAAATTATCAATGACAAGAAAGAGAAGAAGCTTGACCACCACATCGCTCTGACCATTCTTTTTCTATCAGATATATTTATAGTCCAAACCTTTCCCCGCAGACTTAAAGGGGAAACTTTGTTTTCTCATCAAGATGCACAAAATCCAGCAGATGGAGATGGGTGTCTTTTGACCTCATCTGTAAAGGGTGTTAGTGAGCCAGATAGGCTGCACGCATGTGCAGTAAACATAAAAAATGCTAAAATTCGTTTCCGTTCCAGTAGCTGCCCAACCCATATGGTTTTTGAAACTGGGAATCCTGTTGCAAAACTATAGGGACATTTTAAATGAAGCGATAAGCTGTTTGATGGTTTCCTTTTGTGAAATAGCGGTGACTGTACTACCCACATACTGTCAAGGTGTCCATACTACTGTACAAGTAGCATTGCCCTTCCCTCTGTTGAAGCCTCAGCCCCTGAACACACTGGAGCTGTGTCTTGTGAGTGTTTAGTGTGGAGATATTATCCATCTATTTGCCTAAAGCCGGCCTGTTTTCTAAGGATTCAAATAGGGGTTTCAGGATGCAAATGGAATAAATGAAAAATAAATGTAGGAAAAGTCATCTGCAGTTGAAGAAATCTGTCATTATGGTGATCGTTGTTACAAAATCAGTTTTAAATATGAAATATTTGGAAGAAGAGCTTTTTCTATTGTGGATGAGTGGTCTAATCACTGGGATATCTTGTCAAAGAATGAATTAGGTATATCAATGGGGCTGAAATTGATAGCTGAAGCTTGCATTTATTATGGATCCGTGTTTGCTCAGTGTACTATGGGAATACTTGGTAGACTACCTCCTCAGCTAAAATATGTGGAAGTACTTTGTTTTATGTGTATTAAGACACAGAAGCCAAGTTCTGAGTTCCTCACCCTTCCTTAACTGCCCAGTGTGGGCACGCATAAGCTGAGCTTTAGGTAGATAGAGAATTTCAGATGTTGAAAACAACCATAGTGGAGGAGTTTACCCAGTGAACTTGGGTTTTGAAGATTATAAACTTAGCTTAGGTTCCTAAAATCATGCAGCTCCAACTTTCAATACGTAAATCGCTCATAGATCTTGGGCGTGATTTATTTTGTGCCTCATTTTTCTATATGCAAAAAGAAAAGCGTGGTTTAGAAGTACTCAGATTTTCTGATGGTCATATCTAGACAAGAAGTAGTGATAAACATATTCAGGCAAAATGTTCATGCTGAAGTGAAGGAAGGGAATAGATTTAAAATGTTATATAACAAAGTCAAGTCTTAGCAAGGTCTTCAGTGCAACAGGGAAAGGTGGCCTCCTTCTCGTGCCTGTCTTTGTTAAATTAAAACTGAGGTTGTAGAAGAACAACTCATTAAAATCGGCTTTGGGCCAACTGAGGACTTGTTCTGCAACTTAGAATTCTATTTCTAACCTGGGTCCTTTCAATTAGCTATTGAGTAAAATCTTAACTGGCTGTAAGATGTGGTCATTTCTTAGAAAAGAGGCGGGCATGACAAAAGTATTGCAGAAAGAGCACAGGTTGGGGCACTGGGCGGTAGCAGTTTTGTTTAATCTACTAGTTATATTCTCACTCAGCAATCATTAAGAAAATGTGCAGCTTGCACCTCCCCCTTTGCTTTTCCTAGTTAACCTGCTCATGGAGTTATTTAAGAGTCTGTAACACATTATCTCCTCTTAAGCTGCAGAGAATCCAATCTTGAAAGTTCAAGGTATTCTGTCTGCCTCCTATTAATTACTGCTTTTATTCCTCATGTCTCTGCTGTCTTCTTAGGGAAATTTTTCTACTACTGCTGAAGGACAAAACATATTTTGATCATTTTGTGATCTTGTCTGTATCTAAGATGAAGATGCGTTCTACTGTTTGAAGGTAGCAGTACATGATATCATGGAAGATTAAACATTGTAGTTTAAAATGTATAGTTCACTTATCTGCTTATAAATTTCTTAAGTGTTATAAACAGTATTTAGACAAGGGTTGGGGGGCATAAGGAAAACTTTACAAGTTCGAGGGGGAAAAAATAAGATTATTTCCAAGACAAGCATAAATGTTCGAGTAAACAAATTAGTGTCCCGTGGCTTATAATTATTTTAAATAGAAACCTTTGCACATTAACCCTTAACAGCAGTGATAATATTAACTTTCCTAAATCTAGTAGAAGTGCAGAACTGTACTTGTAAACATTGTTTTGCCAAACAACATTTCTCCCATAAGAAAATCAAGGTACTGGCTAGGAAAACATTCTGCTAACAGGCTGACGGCACTCGCAAGGTGGATCGGACCACGGTGCAGGGAGCTCTGTAAAGGCAGCCCTAGCTATGCTCTGTTAGCCCGTCTGTTTCTTCTGTCTCTTTTCCTTCACTGACTTCTTGTACTGATGCTAACTAGGTGAGATAAGCATGGGTTTCTTAGAGAATTGAAAGGCACCTGTAGAAACCTGAAGGATGTGTCTGAGCTGTGCGTTTGCTGGTTACTGTGAGGTGTATGAATAATGCTTCAGAGGTAGGTTAAAATTTCTGGCTGGTTGCAGGAGCATCACATTCGAATTAGAAAACTATGTCTGAATGGTCAAGCACACGCTTAGAAGTTATCTGATTTACTATTTCTTTTTATTTTACGTTTTTCACGTTAGTGAGCACACAGCTACTCCTGCTGCTTGGATTTAACTCCAGTTGCATTAGCATTATCGATGCTACCAGATTATAGACTCAAGTGTGGTAATACTCGTGCATGTCTACTCCTCCTTGCTTGTTCTGTTTGCACCCATTTTTTGTCTCTTTCCAGTCATCAGTCTGAAAGGTGAAATCAAAGGTCGGAGTAATGATTGAGCAGGAAATATATTCTACCTTATGAGTAGGTCTGGGTATTTTTGTTGTCTGAAAACTGAGATCTGTCATATTCTTGGGAAAAATGGAAAGTACCTTTCAAAGAAGAAATTTCTAGGCATCATTTGTGCTCTACTGCGCCATATCTAAGCCCACCCTGAACGTGTTAAGCTCTCAGAAAGCCTAATTTTATTCCACCCTGAGTTGTGTCTGGCTTCTCTTACAGGCTATTGAACAAGAAAAAGGAAAAAAACAAATCTAGAGATGATAGAAGGTGTTTCTTCTAGCCTCAGAACTGAGTTTCTTCTGGAAATGAACTAGAGAGCGCTGTCTTGATGAACAGCGCATTAGCTGTGACTTCTGGTCACTGATAATGATGTAGATCTAATTAGGATGCAGTCTTAATTAGGATGTGTTGGAGAAGTTGACCATATGGTGACAGAAGATGTAAAATTTGTGATTAAAAATCCTTCTTGCTTGGTGTAGGAAAAACTAGTGGGCTTTTTATTTCTATATTTTCATCTTTAGGGATTCCTGGCTGCCAAAGATCTTTTTGATTAGAATCCTAAGCAAGTATCGTGTTTTAAAGCTGAGGACACACAGTACTTGGGAACATGTTGGCCTATTCTTGACCGGGAATAGATGCGCTCTGTAACAAAGCAAAGCTGAGGAAATAGTGGTAACCTTTGTTTTTTGTTTTGTTTCTAAGAGATGCTGTAACCGGCTGTACTTAATAACACATGACTTGGAACCACTCTGGGGAGAGTCATGATGGATTCACCCCGTTCTTCCCACACGCATGTAATTATGTCAAACAAAAAATATTTTACAGGGACAACCATTATGGAATAGTTATTTTCAGCTATGTTGCGCCAGCCGCTCCGCTTTGTCTTTTGGTGTTAATTGTCTCCTTTGGAAAGTCACAGCTTGTGTGTGAGTGTGTTCTTGTTCACTGACATTGCTTTGCTCTCCTTTGCTTAAAGGAGCAGCATCAGTGCAGTAGAAAGCTTTGAATAGTGTCAAGATTAATAGCCAGGGGTTACTAGAGAAGGGTATTTCTTTTACCTGCTTTAGAAGGAGTATTGTAATTCTTAGGACACAGCTATAGCTGTCCCAGTAAAAAATAATAAGCAGAAGTATACAGAGGAATTAGAGCATTTCCCATCTGCCACTAGAGAGCTAGAAGCAGCTTCTTACGGCCTTACTTTTTTCCCATCAGCTGCCTGCTGGCCGTTAGCTTTGCAAACATCCAGTTACAGAAAGCATGTGTGACTGTCCTGAGACCTGAGTTCATCTACTGCGCTCATATAACAGCTTTAGAAAATGTGCTGTAGAGACTGGAGGGGAAATCTCCATGTAGATGATGTTGCATCTTCTACTTTGGTCTTGACGTGAGAGGATGGAAAAGAGCAATGCAAGCGATACCTCAGGTTTGGTTTTTCTGCCATTCTTTGTAGCTTTGATGTACTGATATAATTATTCTAATTCTAAAGATGATGCAGTATCAGAGTAGGCCTTAGGACATTAATTAAATTAGACTGAAAGTCAGGTGGTAAGTCCCATCAGCATGCCCCAGAGCACCGTGTGGTGGCTGTGAAACATGCAAAACTGATCCAATTGCTGGGGTTGCAAGCAAGTACTGATACTTGCAAGTGTCTATTATGATTTGCTTTTCTTTTTTTCTCCCTTTAGGCGTATTGACTTTTATTAGGTATTTAATGCAGATATCAAAAGCAGTCATTTGTAATAGTTCATAAAATACTTTTGGATATTTTGTAGGCAGTGTTTGTACGCAGTGAAGATAAATATACCACTGAATTTCTTTAGCAGTCCTTCTGCATTACTATTAATTACTAATAAACACTTCGAATGAATGTTTTTCCACTACTCTTTGACTTACTGGATCAATCATTAGAATGGTCATTTAACCTATTTAACTTCACCGGTTCTCCTCAACTACTGCAAGGCTTATTGGTTTTATCTTTCAACCTCTAATAACACGTTTAATGGGTAATATGGTCTTTTCTGAGAATTCACATGTTGAAATATCATTCTCCCTCTTTATTTTTTCTATAACTACAGTAAGTATAACTGAATTACTTGAGTTGTCTTCTGTGATAAATGAAAATTTTGTGTGGTGAGGAGAATGGATAAAGACAGAATAAAAAGAATCTCTGTGTAGTTCATTAATTTCACTAAGAATGCTTCAGGGATAATGCTGTTACCAGAAAAACAGAAGTTCAGATATTTAGCTAATATATTAAACTTATGTTAGTTTTGATTCAGGTATTCACATTAATGAAGTTATATTGCGCTTACTATAGACAAACAAGTCAGAATGTGTTTTTTTGACCGTTTAATTATTCATCTTAATGCCAGACATGTTTTTCAAAATCCTTCCTAATGTCATTGCTTGAACTACAGCCAAGAACGGACAGTGTCAGCCATTTGACTAATGTCTCTAAGAGTCCTTCAAAGGTTTCTTTTCTCTTGCCAAAAAACTGAGAAAATATATGATGACAATAATTCAAAAAGTTCAGTGTTCTAGGTGTTTTATACAGGCATTTCATTTGTAATGCAGACAAGCGAACTGGTGCACAGCTATCCTCATCAGAGGATGCTAGCTGTTGCTTTCATTTGGACTTTCTGTAACAGTACTTAAATGACCTTCTCTTTTTTTTTTTTTTTTTTCCTGTGTACATCCTCGTCTTCTAGCAGCCTTCACTTAAGTTCTGGTGACAGATCTATTTCTCGTGATATTTATGTATGTATGTATATAGTTATGTGAATTAATTCAGCATGTAAGGATGAAAATGTTAATTCCTGGATACTGTGCCATGAATGCTTACGTACTCATATACCATGAGGATATGGGTAACTTCCAGATGTGGTCAGTTGTGTGTACCACAGTCCTGACCTGATATTAGCAGTCCATATTGAATGTTGGAAAGTAGTAAGTTCTTGATATTTGCAGTCTGTATGTTACATTGTTTTGAAGCTTGCTTGTCTTCCTGCGTGTGCTCACCTAAGTTTAAAGGGCTCCTATGAAGTGGCTAACCCAGCTGTACGATCAAATTTTGTTTCTGATTTGTAAATTCAACAAGGTACACCTAACTCAGGAAGATAGACAGGAATATAACGACGAGGAGCCCTGTCATTACTGCTTTCCTAGGCATACAATCTGGGCCTGAGTTCTTCTGTGAAAAAGGGTTTTTTGCAGGAATAGAAGTCCTGTGTTCAATAGGCTTACACTGTTTAAAATGTGTTGGCGGTCTTTGTCTCGACTGGAGACACTACGCTTTTTCTCACACCTCTCTCACCTCTACTGCAGGACTCCTCTGCTGAACAAGAAATGCAACAGTCTTTTGTTCAAATATGCTTCTTGTCCCTTAGTGAAGAGGTGAGAAAATGAGGCTTTCTGTGTCGTTGTTTGTGCTGGAGAAGCTGGTTTGTTTTGTTTTTCCTAAAATCAAACTAAAATTAACAAGAAGAGGAAATTGCTGCTTATAGGAATGGATTTCTATTTTGTGGAAAGGAGTTGGTTAATGGAAAAGATCCATCTCAGCTCCATCAACCTTTCCATTATGAAAACTTTTTATTAAATGCTTGTAATGTTGATTGATAGTAAATATTGGGTCTCTGTTCAGTGGTTCGATGCAAGGCTGCAGCATGGGATTTTTCCCTGCAGCACACCATTAACAAGAGAACTCGAGTTCCTTTTCAATTATTTTAATCTGTCAGTCTCTTTTTCCACCACACAAACTTTGAATTACATTGCCTTTTCAAAACTTTAGCAAAAATAAAAAGTTCCATTTGAAATATTTCAAATTAGACCTTATACATTTATACCTTCTTTTTGTGTGACTGATTTACCTTCTACTCAAAGGGACGAAAGAAAGAAATGGTGCAGGCCCCAGTGCAGGAGGTTCCCAGCTGAAATTCAAAGCAGCTGTAAATGTGTTCTGGAAGAGCTGATCTCAGATGCCTAACACCTCAGTAATTTAAGAAACAGGATAGTAAAAAATAAAAAGAAGGAAGAGAGCACTCTGCTTGAAAAAGGGTCTTCAGGAGATTTTTACTTAGTTTTCTCATCTTTGTAAGAAATAAGTGTCTATATGCTTTTGAGTGATGAGTGTGCTCTACTGACTATGCGGAGCACACTGTTGGGTGGGACTGCAGGTTTTACTTTTAGTGTAGACTCTGAGTTTGTTAACCAACGATAGCACACATTTGTAATTCCAGACTTGTAATGATTTTGTGTGAGCATTTGTAAAAAGGATAATTGGTAATTGTTCATGTTGATTTTCTAGATACTCTGTTTACTCCTCAAATGTTTGTAGGAGAACAGCAGCTATGAATTCTATGGCTATAGTTAGAGAAATGCCAGATAGCTAATGAAGACTAATTTGATGACTGAAAAAAATAGAGTGAAGCTTTTCTAGGAAATGCAATAGTCACTAGAACTGAAACTTCTCACAAGAGAAGTGAAAAAACTTAAAAACTTCAGATTTTTCAAACCAATTTCAGTAGTTGAAGTACTTTTCGATATTTGGTAATAGTTAAATGTCTAGTTTTATAATAAAATATATTTATATCCAGTGGTTCATAATGAATCAATTTAAAATATAAGCTTCTCCTAGATATATTTAAGCAGACTGGAAGTAAACAGAACTGAACAGATTTTATTTTGCCTCTCTCTCTCTCTCTCTCTCTCTCTCTCTTATTTATTTATTTATTTTTACATTTAAGTTTTGTTCTGATTATACGGCTATTTCCTGCCCAACATGTTCAGGTTTCATGAGGGAAGACTTACCAATCCAGACTACTAGGTTTTCTGAGAAGATGGCTGTGTGAGGCTGCACATTTGAAATGTTGGTCATAAGCAGGTATAGATGGGTAGCAAGTTACAAGCAGAGCTCATCACGCAGTGTCAGAGATGAATCAAAAGGGCTGAATTTGTGCAGACTGTTATCCAGTAGCAAATTGCAGCGCTCTTCAGCAGCCTGCAGAGTTGGGTGATAAAATGAAAAACTACTCCTGGGGGAAATAAATTTGACAGCAATTCAGGCAAATGGAAGAACTCTGCTATTGGCAAATAGTAAGAATTAGAGATGAATTATTACGTTAAGCATTTCAGGGCAACCACTTGTTTTCCAAGGGTCTTCTGTATAGGCTCTCACCCCGCTGACCTGTTCCACGGCGCGAAAAAATGAGTGATCATTTGCAGTAAAATATGGTGAAAATACCTGCAATCCAGCTGTTCAGTTTCATTCAGCCTTCTCAGTAAGACTGTGCTTTCATGCTACATTAATTCTAAACTTAATTGAATGCTGTCATCTGTGTGCCATTTCACTGCAGGGATTTAGTCTGAAAAAATGGGAGAGCTTCAGTTGATGGTGTAAGGGAGCATGTAGGCAATTTCTTCTTGAAATAAAGAAGCGTGCTTCTTTAACAAGTATGCCCACGTGCTACCTGATCAAACTGATTGTGGAAGTTGAATTTAAAGCGGCTGAAAATTTTTTTGCTAATTGAGCTATGCTGTTAAATTCTTTTAAATACGAAGACATGTTAAATATAAAAAGTATTTGAAAGGCGTGTTTCTTTGAATTTCCAGCTGCTGCTGTAACTCTGTTCATATTCTGATTGCAGGAATCAAGTTAACACAGAATTTTTCTCATTTAAAAGTGAAATATGTTTCTAGCTCCATTGGCAGTGGGTGCAAGAACAGTTCGTGAGCTAACTAAAGCTCTTACAGCAGAGCATGTGTATAAACACGAGCTCAACAGCCTGAGTTGCTGTGGTGTTTGTTTATATTTCTTGTGTTTTTTTTTTTTTCTTGATCCTGAGAATGTTTAATCCATGTATACGTGTGTGTTTAGGTTTGTATGTATATCTTTCTGAGCGCTGAGAAGACTTTCAGGGTAATTTTAGGCAGTGATTCATAAGCAGTTCTTGTTGGGAAACTGCTGTGGAGTTTGACAGAGATATTCCTGTCACGTCAGCTAGGCTCAGTCACTGAGGGGAGCTCTCTGCTCATGCGATGGGACCTGCCAACTCCACTCTGGAGTGGAGCTTTTTAGCATTTTAATAGCTTAGTTTAGCGGGCACAAATATAAACATTCGCCATGAAATGTGGCATTGTTGCTGCTGTGCTGCAATACAGCTCTGAAGTTATTGAAATCATGTTGAAGTGACAGGGAAACTCACCTTGGGCCACGCAGGAGGGTCAGCTGTCACCTTGCCTTGCACCTGGAAAACCAACATTTCTATATTAAGCATGTTATAAAGACCAACAAGCTGATAAAAAGGGACTTACTAGTCTTGCTTCTGTTTGGTTGTTGTGTTCTCATTTGCTGCGTATGTGGATAAATAAAACAGAGCATGTGCAGTCAGCCTGCCCAACTGAACACGTGTGCAGGGATCCTGCTGGCACTGTGAGCCGGTGTTTAGCTCCAGCTTGAATGATTTCACTTGGATGAATTGCTGACCTGTAGAGTATGGAACAGATACATGCAGTTTTGCAGTCAATACTTATCTACCACTGCGAGTGCTTTTCCAGCTGAAGTCGATATGGGCCTGTCAGCATTCTGTGTATGTTTACTTTGATACTGGAATACAGATGTCTTTGGAAAAAGATACGCGTGCTATTCTCCATCTCTTCAAGATCCACAAGAAGAAAAACTTCTGACATTGCTGAATACGTGAGATGTGCTAAGGCGCTCTGACAGCGCTGAGAGTGGAGCAGAGTTCTGAGTGCTTTTCCCTTAGCCACCAAAGGCACCACACCATCCCTGCAGGTTGTAGCAGCTGTAAGACAGGGGACTCCAGTCCTGTTTGACAGAGAAGGTCCTGCAGCCCAGAACGCTGGGCTGTAGTCCTGAAACTTAATGTTCAGCAGCACAGGAACAATCTACTCATAGCTCAGATGTCACAAGGTGTATAAAGGGGTGGATGGGAGGGGGGGGAAATACTCTTTTGGCAGTTCTCTGGCTTGCTAGGATATGGAGATTGTCACTAATGCCACAATGTCTTTTCAATGGTAACCTTTCTTTAAGTAACGTTATCTAGTGATGAATTTCATGCTGTTCTGTGACGTGAGACTCTTAACCGTGATTTAGATTTGTGTTCTTGCACCTGGAGCGATAAAATGTTTTCACTGAGTTTTGTTCCGAACAAGAGCGAGATGTGGGTTTATTTACGTATATAACGTTTGTGTTCACAGGCAGATTCACGATTATCTTCAGAAACGTACCCTTCCCACTCAAGCTTATTAGCTAATTATAACCTTGTTCTTGAAGTCATTCTTTGTTCCTTGTAAGCGTGATGTCAGAAAAATCCACTTGATGCTGACCTTCAAGTTGTTCTTGTTTCTTAAGTAATTATTTTGTTGTGAACTCTGTATTTCCTGTTACAATTTCATCGTAACCTGTATTTCAAATAACCACGACTCTTGGTTAACTTATTTGTTTGGGGCTTCCTTCTGCAGGTGCTTTACACATACACCTGGAGAAGAATGTGTATAAATCAAACTCAGTTAAATGTATTCTTTATAGTAACAATTGTTAAAACAAGAATAAGCCTGGTAATACAAACGCTCTTGAAATACTTTGTCCTGTTTATCTGGTCTTCACTCTTGTACATGATCTTTTTTTTTAATATATTAGTGACATGAATAGTAAATAACATTATTTTCCAGAATCTATTTAGGTTTGCGTTACTGGTATACAGTATATCCTGTTCTTTCCATTGCTCTTCCATTCTGCAGTTGTCCATGACCTTAGCTGCTGCATGTTGTTGTTGTGCAGAGTTTTCAGCCCAAACTTTCAGGTGCTGAGCGATCCCTTACGCTAATGAGGATCATTTAGTGATCATCTGAGTAGAGTGTTTGGAGTTCAGAGTCCTTAGTTTTGTTCCTATCTGTATTTATCCCAAACTCTTTTCCTTTCTTTGAAGTAAAAGTGTCACTGACATTAGTCCTCAGTCTTCTATGGAGACAGACTCTGAGTCCAAATACTTGGAACACATCACCTTTGCTGAAGTCCAGCCTGAAAGCAATCTAAGTGACAAAAGCTGAGTGTCTGTCTGTGAGTTTCACTTTGTAGATAGCAGAGTTTACAGAGAAGGTGGATGAAAATTTGTAATTGCAGAGCAGAGCTTTGTTCCAGCAAGAACTGAATTATTCCTTGCTTCTCATTCCAGCTAGTGTTTTCAGCAGAAAAGTACCTGTCTGTCTCACTTATGTGAACAGTGTCTCCCAGAATAGATTCTTCTGGACCTTTTTAGGGATTGTAAGTTTTATAGGCTTGGAATAGGTAATTTTTCCTTTCATTTGCACTCAGTAGAGCAGAAAATGCTGTAAAGCCATTGTATTAATAGGTTATATAACAGCCTTGCTATGCTTAAACTGTTCTCATCCGTGGACATTGAGCATTGCCTACCTTCTGACTTCAGTATCCATGGGTACATGGCTTTAATTCAATATCTTTTAACATGGTATCCTTAATCACACCAGTTAAGGATAATCTTGAAGGATAATTGAGGATAAATCTGTTTTTTTTTTTTGGGGGGGGGGACTGAGGAAAAATGCCCTCAAACTACAAGCATCTGTATTATAATAAAGAGCATTTACCCAGGACATAAGGCAAATTGGATTATTCACAGTGGTATTAAGTGAGCAGTAAGCTTTTGAAGCAACAAAACTATGGCTAGATTGTAAAATAGGGATAGAAAAGGTCTTTGACTTGGAGTTGGAAGACAAAGCGACAGCTGGAGTTGAACTGTAGGTCAGTCAGTTCCCCAAACTTTAAGCTCACCTTCCAGATTTTTTTTTCATCCCTTTTCAGTTTTCTTGTTTTTTTTTCTTTTTTTTGTTTGATTGTTTTTAATATTTCACCATAGAGCCATGGAGGTAGTGCAGTGTGACTAATGTGAATACCTGCAGCCAAACATCATTATCAATATCAGCCAATGTTGTCAGATATGTCTGAGGAAAAACATTTCTGATTGCACGTTTTGTGGTATTTGAGGTGGTAGATAGGCATGTAATTCAAGACAGCTCCACAAAGAAGGACCTTTAGAATAATGGAAAGAAAGTATTTTACCTTTTCAAACCGAACTTTTTGTGCTTAGTGTAATCAAAAGCTGCGGTGAACTTGTTTATTGAATCACTTAATTGTCACATGAGCAATTTCAATATCCAGGAATTAAACCACCTTGTAAGGGATGTCTAACATCTGAGATATTTAATGCATCTGGAGTTGTACTTTACCCTTAGTTGCTGTGTATTTTTAATACTGTAAGTGTTGCTGTGGTGCTTTGGCACTGTTGATCTCCTTTGACTCTGAGAATGCGTTATTGGTTTTAATTGAATGCAAGCTTCCTTTTGTGAGAGTCCTTCATGGCTGAAATCTCGCTGTACCTGCTTCTCCATTAAGTCTAGCAATGTGGTGGATTTTTCTAGCTGATAATGGGGAATGATGCAAAGTTCTGTCAGTCCAGGGAACTGCAACGTTAAGGTGGAATGTCGCCTGCAGTCCAGGGGTACTAAAGAGTCAAGTTTAAGTGAACTTGAGTACTATCTCATATTTGCTTCTTATGTTCAATAGTTTGTGTCCAGGGAGGCAATTTTGGCCACAAGTTGCGCCGGGGAAGATTTAGATTAGATTTGAGGAAAAATTTTTTCTTTGAAAGAGTGGTCAGGCACTGGAATGGCCTGCCAAGGGAGGTGGCTGAGGCACCGTCCCTAGCGCTGTTCAAGAAGCGTTTAGATGAGGTGCTAAGGGATTTGATTTAGTAGCTTGGTGGGTAGGGATGGTGGTGGGAGGATGGCTGGACTAGATGATCTTGTAGGTCCTTTCCAACCTAATGTATCTATGAATCTATGGATTTTGTGTTGTCTTTTTCTTTTTTATAATAAAGGGCAAAATAAGAGTTATTGGTGCAGAAGTGCACTGGGGTTAATACAGATTTTAGAATAATTTATTTATTGAGTAGCTGTTGAGGGAATTTGAAAAATTAAGCGAAGCCTGGTACCTGGGGTAGCAGAGCTACCCGGCCTGTGCTCACCTCCTCTGCTTTGAAGAATGTGAACCAAGTGTTCCCTGGCTTCTTTGTCTTCTCCTCAGTTTCCAGGTGTTTTCTGGTTATGTTTGGGAATGCTATTGTGTGAGATGTATGATATGTGCTTACTATATTAGGGGTAAATGTGTTATTTAGTCTAATATTCCAAATATCGATAGTTTACATATCTCTTTGAAAAATCATAGTTTTAGACCAAAGCTGTGCTGTATTAGGAAAGGTAGGAACAAGCAGTATTGTTGTGAAGAAAGGAAGGAAGGATTACATAAGTAGGATACAAATGGTGAGATGAGGTGGTGGGAGTCCAAGTATGCAATAAAGCATTATTGGTTAAAAGCGCAGGCTGCAGTCTCATTTGTGCTGCCTAAGGCAAGGCTGACTGGCTGCTCAGTTAACAAGCTGAAGAATATCCACCGACGTGGGGAGTGTTTTAAGGACAAATGGTGGATGGGAGACAGAGCACATTGAGACAAATGTCCCACTTGAGACCTTTCTCAGATCTGTGTCAGTTTAAACAGCGCTTTGTCGGTAGGAGAATTGACTTCTACAGCTCATTCTAACTAGAGGAAGAGAGTTTTGGAATCAGTGTGTGGGCAGCTGAGGCTCTTTTCCCATTTCTCCTCTGAAATCTGCCTTAGGATTGTCTTATTCATAACAGTGCACACGTCATACGCAGAACTATAAAATAAAATCTGTTGTTTGTTTTAGGTACTGGAATGGAAGCAACAACACAATTTCAGATACATTCTTGTTTGACTACTGGTGCAATGCAGTGGTGGATAACTTTATAATAACCGAACATAACTGAGAAAGTTTTTCTGTACTGTTATGCAATTCTGATGCATGCTTTTTGATATTTCACATAGCATTACATATAGGCTGAAATAGTCTGTAACGCTGGAAACCGTTGCTGCACATTGATGCCACCTTCTTCAGCCTTATCCTTTCCTCTTTCTGAGCGATATGAATTTGTTTATTTAGGTATTTAGTTATAGAAAAACTTCTGGGAGCTCAGCTTGTCGTGTCACTTCACAATGCTGAAAAGAAGTGCTATCTTATGATGTGTATCTGTACTTGACTTGTTTAAGTAAACAGAAGGGTTATTCACGATACTCAGACTCTTTAGAAATAAATGTTTAATATCCATTCTGTTTCCATTTTTTATCTTCTATTTCTCTAATGAATATGAATATATTTAAAGGGTCAACTATTGTGCTGCATTTATAACACAGTCTAATTCCTCCTAATCCCTGTGGCTGAGATTGTTCTGAGTCATTTTTATTTTCACAAGTAACACTTCAGAACATGGAAAGCTTCACTAGACAGGTATTAGACCTGTTGCTTTCCATGTGAAAACATCTCTTAACAGGTCTCACCACATCAATTGTTAAACTGTATTGAGAAACAATCCTGAGAAAAATGAAAGTGTTGAAACAAGCAAATTCCATCTTCTTCCTCCTGCAGAGTTTTTGGAGGGTAGAATTGACAGTAACTGTCTAAATCTACCAGAAGATCAGTTACTTCTAATTCCTGTGGCAAAACAACTTCAGATACTGTGCACTAAACAGCGTTCCCAGACTCTATATAGGTGTTGGTAGATCATACGATGAGGATAATGTAGAGATTTGCGTGCAACTGGCTTCAAAATATTTTTACTGTAGACATTCTTTTTTTCTGTAACTTTCTACTATGAACTGTGAAACAAAAAGCATTCAACTACCTTGCTGCTTATAAACGTGTCCTATTGTTTTTATCTTGTTTTGGTATCAGAGGGCTCAGTTATGACTTTGAAGAAAGAAACTACCTAAGCATGGCTGACTAAGCATCAGTAATAAATTGGCTTTTGGGAACTGAGGAGGAGGACTCAGACTTTGTGGATTAATATTGTTCTAATAGGTTGAAGGTCAGATACTGTATATGGCAGTAATTAAAATATTATGTTACAATACTGAGAGTGGCAATCTGTTTTTCTAATCAATAAACAGCTGAAGAGCTGCAAGTTACAATTCCCCAATCACATGTATGGGGCTATTACGCTGCAACTGTATAGTTAATCAATTTACTAACATCTGTGAGTTGTCTCTTCTATCAGATTCGAGGTTTTGTAAATTCCTGAATAGGACTGAACGCTGATAAACATAAGCAAGGCTTTGAAAAGTACTGTTTGTTTTCTTGTTCTCACTGTCTGGCAATCTAAGTTGAGCAGTTGTGCAATTTTTTCAGGACCTGTGTTACATTTGTGAGAAGGAAGGGATTTGTCCTTGAGAGACACGTGCCAATCTATTGAAAGAAGAGAGAAAATCATGCCTCTCAAGTGACTTATTTTTTTTTTCCTTTTTTTCCTATTTTCTTTACCAGAGGTACAGCCAAACAAAAACAGCAGTTGTATCATTGGTATGTCACTTGGGAAGAAAACACTGTGGCTCAGTAATCAGTGTTCCTAAAATACACTGCTGAAGGGATTCACTTTCAGTATGTTCCCTCAAACATACCAAAGGAAAATCCTCCCTAGGTTCATTTATTGAGATATTCACATTGCAGTGGCTGACTTGTTCAAAGAGACTTTTATATTCTCTCATTGAATTATCTGAAGCCAATCAAGATATTTCATGGTAAGAAGTCAGTTCTTGTGGTACGGCTGCTGGCTGGCAGAAAGCCTATTAGAGTCAAGGAGCGTGAAAATTGGATAGAGATGTCTGTCAAGGATGTTGGTAGCTCTGCTTCCTACAAAAACTAGAATGCACAATGGATTTAAAACAGGATCTAAAATTGATCTAAGACAGGAGGGAAAAAAAAAGGATAGAATACCTGAGAATTCAGCAAGGAATTACATCAATAAGTAAAAAAATGATCATTGTTTACAGGAAAAATGTTATATCTTAAATCTGGTGGCTTAAATTGCTTTGCAAGTATTGATATTGTCAGGTTTCTTGAATATTTCTGGTGAGCAGCTGTTCTGCGCTGCTGGAGACAAAATATACATTGTATTCCAGCCTATTTGCAGCAGTAGGGCTTAACTGCCTTAACTCCCTCCTGAGAGAACTCCTACTTCGAAGCAGGAAGGTGCATGAACCAAAGCAGACTTCACCTCTGTTCATTGACGTGTGCTTTGGCAATACAGGTAACTGTTTTAGTGACAACTGGCCTTACACTGAAGAAATATCTCAACAGAAAATGTCACCATACAAATTTTGAGGCTTGGGAACCAGGTTTTTATAAACAAAACAGAACACAGAGTTGGTTTAGATCATTTTGCAATTAGTTCAGCAGCATATTGTCTTTGTACTCTATTGTGTATTTCGTTTAGCCCTATGAGAACATTTTGTGTTGAGTTTTTAATTAAATTAGTGAATATGATATTCATTTTTGAAACCAACTTGACAGCGGTAAGCTATCAGTGAACAATTTGGACAGAAACGTAGGACGGCAGCACTGTGACTGTAGAGAGAATTGATTCATAGCTGGCACCAAAACCCTTCCTTACAGTCCCGGTTCTCTGGATGAAACTGAAAAACAAATCATGATGATAAAACAATATCTGAGATTGTATTTGTTTTTAATTAAGTGGATGCCTTCTCTGCAATGTTGAACTTCTGTAGAAGTGTCTTAAATACCATCTGAACAGTATTTATTCTGTTCTTTGCACCATTTTGTTCTTTACCTCATGCTAGGGTTTAGTAGAGTTAATTTCATAGTTCTCAAAATGCACTTCCCTCCAATTATCTTCTGTTTGGAAGACGGTGGGAGTTTGAAAGAATAAACTTTCTTCACCCTTCACCGCTTCAGAAAATCATTAGAACTGATCCTGTAAAGAACCAGAAGTACTTACGATCCTGAGTACTTTCAGGCTTGGCCTTTGGGTCTTTGGTCTCTCCTTGCTTTTGTCCTCACCTTATCTTAACCGGTTGTTGTTGAGTGCTCCCTGAGGCACGATGACGATGGGGGGGAAGATGCTAGCGATAAAAGAAAGCTAACCTCACTTACCATCTGCTGTCCCTTCACCAGCTGCAAGTGGCAGAGTTTTATTTTTGTTAGTTGTACGTGTATCACACTTCCCCAAGTTCTCCCTCATTGCAAGGTTGTTATGCTTTTTCTTTGTACTACTGTGTGGGTACTGGTTAATCAAGGTCAGCTTCAAGAGGCAGAAGTGAAATCTGTCAGAGGCAATATTTATGTGTGGGCTTTCACTCTGCTGTAATTGGAATTAATGTTGAGTCATCTTTTCCAGTAACTTCACCAGCAGACAAATTTGAGTTGACAGAGGGATAAAAGGTCTGAATGCCGACTCTCCAAGAGATAGCAGAAAATGTAGGGAGGGCTGTAAATCACTTCTTGAAATGATAATGTGAATGCTAATTGATGTAGAGGCACTCCTGGAAGTTGTGCAGCAAAAGAACGTCTTCCTTTTTATTAGGGGCTCCTATTTGCAGAGAGTGAGACAAAGAGAGTAAGTGGTGTATTTCTGAATGCTTTCATGCTGGTAATGCAGTGGCTGTGTTATCTGCCTGTAGCAGGTTAAAACTGGGATCAGATGTTGCCTGCGACAGGTTCTATGATGTATGATCTACCTGTTCTTTGGAACCTGACTTACTGATTCGCAGTATTTTGTAGTGTTTGGTAAGATCTGTTTGCAGTAGATCTTAATAAAACATCTGTGCTCCACTGGGACAAGGTTGATCATTGAAGATTAGAAAACACACAAGGGGGGAACATAAATATTTTGGCCGTATAAATAGTCTGAAGGAGGGGAAGGAATAACTTGGATGCATTTTAGTCTTTTTAAGGTCTTCATATTCGGACAATGTGTATTCAGGACTTAATTTGGGGTATGTTATTCTAAAATAATAAACTGAAGACCTTGGGACAGCTTTTTTCTCTAGATGGTACAGAACTGAATGTTATGGAGAACTGGGAGTTATAAAAGCAAAAACTTAAAGGAATTAAAGGATATAATGAGAAAGCTGCTGGAAAATGAACTGTGTAGAGTCTTGGGTTTTTGATTTTCTGGATCAGTATAGCGGTAATAAAGCCAACAGAAATTTGTTGCAACGAAGTACGTTTATTTGGTTAACTGCAGTTAACTTTTAGTATATGACAAATGGATTTCCATTAAGAAGTCACAGTAACTCTCTATAAAAAGTTTTATCCATAGTATTTGAGGTATGGAGTAAATAGAAAAATTGTAAGTAAGACACTTCTCAAGCGTACTGGAAAATGTACACTAGTCAAAAAAAGTGTAATCATTCTTGAAGGATCTTTATGTTCAATTTTGCTCTCAACTGATTTTGTCAGCTGATGTTTATTGTCAGTGAGGTCTGAAGTTATTTAGATTGTTGAGGTAAATAATTCCTATTACTTCTAGTTTTATGGAATGTTTTCTGGACAGGAACGTTCCCGAATGGATGCTATGAAACACATAATATTTGCAGTTACCTGGACTAAAGTGTGTCAGAAAGATGTTAGAGCAGCATAAGGATGTGGCATTTTCCATTCTATGAATAATATTTGGAATAGTGCTTAATGTGATTCTGGATAATCTTTAGAAACAGAAGAAAAAGGTTTTCATTGAACTACCGGTCTGATGGTAGTTCTCTCCCCTTGGTGTTAAAGTAACGCAGCGACCAGCATTGTACTTAGAAGGGCATGAGAGCTGGTGTCCTCTGCTCAGTTCTGGCAGGTGGATGTTTGCCAGCCACGAGGTTTTTTTTTTTTTGCTGAACTACCTCACATTAGACCTTCCAGTCTGTTTGAGGCTTTTCTTGCTTAAACTTCTAATCTGCAATGAGTAGCAGACGCTCCAAGCATCCTGATTTGTGACTGAGGTGCTTTTTTGGTTTTTTTTTTTTTTTTTTATGGAAGTTTTTTTTGGTTGTACTGGGTTAAGAGAGATGGATGTGTATATTTTTAGATACTCTTATTTTCAAGGCTGACTGTAAGTATGCATTCGTAGTGACTGTGCAGGTTGTGATCTGCTCTGTATGGATAGAATATGTAAAATACTACTTTGCTAGCAAACTCTTTCTATGCTTTCCCAGTAGCTGAGTATGAATACAAATCTGTGGTGACTGTTATGTTTGGACATGCATGTACCAGTTAAGTGATTATAACTTGGCCAGCATTGTCGTTGACAATGGCTCTAGATATTTCCATGTCGTATGACCTGCCTCATGTTCCTTTGCTGGGATGCAACGTAGTTGGATGTTTGTTGAATGCTTGGCTACCTGTGGTGGCATTGTAACCTGCAATTCTCCCTTGAGATCCCTGACCGTCATTGCAAATCCCAAGTGCTCCAGAAGCAAGGGGTGTGTGAGCCTCAGTTGGAAGTGTAATTAGGAACCTTTTCATCTGATAACAAGTGTCATGCCATAAGAAACAGTGGCAAACTTGATTTAAATCTCATTGGGTTTGTATTTGATTTGATCATTTTTCTGAATCTCAAAACTGTAAACCTATGCTGGATCAAGACAAGCATCATAACAGATGTGATTTTGAACAAAGGTACGTATGAACACCTCATTTCTCCAATTCAATTTTATTTGAATATTATACAATTCTAGAAATAAACCATCCCAAACTCTCCTGGGCTTAAAAAAAAAAAAAAAGTCATTCAGGACTTATGATTTAAATCCATAGTGTAGAAGCTGTCAGTGTTTCCTTTCCATATTTTAGCAGATTGGAAGATGCAATTCTTTCCACCTGGAAGTGTTTTGCTGCATATTTTCACAGTGGCAGCTGAAGTCTGGGATCCATCCCAAGTATTAGCCAGGCTCTTGCCGCCTTATCTCAAGTCATGGATTTGTTCCCATCTGAATTCAGCAAAAAGGGAGCTTAAATGACACAAAAACTGCATTACTGTCCAACTAGCTGGGCGTGATTAGCTACCTTGGTGGCCATAAAATCTCATATCTTGCGTGGAGTGCAAGGAAGGAGAATTACAGCTTTTCAGAACAGGTTGGCAATAGCTATAAGCACCTAGTTTAAGAAGAGTGTACTCCTATTATTAATCAAATGAAAACTGAATCATGGAGTGGCTTAGTAGAACCAAGGCTACAGTTTTACTCTTGTTTAAACTCGCATTTGTAAGCGCTGATTGAGAAATATTGTTTTGCTGCCACCGAAGAACTAGCTAAAGCTGACTTCATGAACCACTGAAACGCTGGGCAGATGTAAACCTCAGAGGTTGGCCTTCCGTCCATGTCTGGTCTAACCGTGGCCTTATAACAAGTGGTATATTTTCCTGTTGCAGTTTTCTTTTCTCCTTCTTATGTCAAATTTGATAACTGTGCCTATGTGGTGTAGTTTACATCTGCTGCTGAGAGCAGAGATCAGCTGGACTGCTGTGCTGAAATCACTTTTCGCTGAAGTTGAGCGTGGTCTTGCAGTCTGCTTCCCCAGCTATGGCGCTGGAGGAGCTGTTCCTAATTTTTGATGGCCTGGAAGTTGTCAGATCAGCTTTCTGTTGAACCGGACTGTCAGATCGGAGACAAGAGAAGCAGCAGAAGTGGGCAATCAGAAAAAGCAGTCCCGTCTTATTGTGCAAATCCACCAGGAGGAGCCTAACAGGACAACAAAAACGTTTGTTTGGTTCTTGAAGGATACCGTAGCTAACTCCTCCAGGATCTTGCTTTATTCAGATATTGGAGTTTCATAGTAGAGTTTTGCATGAGGTTATTGCTGTTTCTAGACCCAGAATAGATGAGGATGACAACTCTGGCTACTTTCCAAACCTTAGAAAATGATCTTTTTAGATTTTTCACTTATAAAAATCTGCACTTCTCATAAATCATACTTCATTGAAATTGATCTTTCTCCTTCCCTCTGAAATGAAATGGCAGAGGAGCGCGCAGAATTTTGCATCAATAATCTGTTAGCTACTAGTGACTCTGGCTGGCGTAGGGTGAAATGTAATTGTGTATGATGGAGTGTTAATTTGCCTGGAAAAGATCAAAAGGGTGCCAAGGTTTTTTTCTTTTGCTGTACACTGTGTTCTGTTTTGACAATACAAATCTAGAAGTCAAGAGACTGATGCTTGGTTCCTTTGTTTTCTGCATACAGGATATGAAATTCTGTTACATCAGTTCATACTTTGATGAATGGTTATTTTCTTTCCCTAAACACAGAAATTGTTATGCTGAATACAGTGAAATCATGAGGATCCTCGTACAGTGGCGTGTATGATTTATGATGCACCAAATGGGCCTGAGGTTTTTATTATATCTGAAAGTATTAGGAGAAATATTTGTATAGTAAGAGTTTATCTTTTAGTGGGATTGTGGTAATTAGGGGAAGATTTATGGATTGTGTATAAACTCTAAATCCATAAGGAAACTAATTTCTTGTGTTAAGTAATTTGAATTGACAAGTTCTGTTCTACCTGTGTTCTTTGTGGTTCTTTCCATTCTATCGAAGTTTCCTTAGTCTGGTCTTGCACGTTTTGCTGGCTTTGTGTTTGTGCTTCTCACCTCAGGCTCTGCATTCACCTACAAAGTACGAAGTGGGCGTAGAGCATTCCTACTTAGCACAGGTGGGAAGGATTGCTCTAGTGTTCAAAACCCACTGTAGTCCAGGTCACGCGGTATGGAAAAGGGCAGAAGTCAAGGAGGGTTCACTAGCTTTTTATTCAGTAGTACAGCAAT
The DNA here is from genome assembly GCA_036925125.1 of Oreortyx pictus. NCBI lineage: Eukaryota > Metazoa > Chordata > Aves > Galliformes > Odontophoridae > Oreortyx > Oreortyx pictus. The sequence goes on along the minus strand of JAUPFR010000008.1, from coordinate 12,510,886 downwards.
TTGGTGGCAAATCACCATTGCTGTTAGTGTAACCCAGGGATTAGCTTCAGCTATAACAGCACAAATGAAAGGAGGAAAAGCCCAGTTTGAGGAACTCTGTGTTTAAGATCCTCACTTAAAATCTGCCACTTCTCACTGAACTGAACAGCATGACAGTTGGTAGTGATCAATGAGGAAATTCACTGCCATGCTATCTCTCACTGTAGTTTTTGCCAGAAGTTATTTACATCTCTTAACCGTCTAATAACTTTACGAGACAAAAAACCTGTGCTGGGGAGCTTTGCAGTTGCCCTGTGTTGCAGTCTCTGCGCTGGAAGTGATTTGTTCTACTTGCTGGGCTAGGGTGCTGCTAGAGCACCGTCTTTGCTGCTCAACCGTATATAGGCACACCTGTCTGGTGGTGTGGTTGCATTTCAGTGTGTAACTTCTGGAGGTGTCTCTACAATTAGTTGCTGAATTATACCCGCAGCTTTTACTAGATTTGCTTGCGCGAACTGCAAGGGTTGAAGCTGAGGCTGATGGCTACCCAGCAGCGCTGTGCAAAGCCAGCTGGTTCTTATAGCTGGTCTGCCTATTGCCTGCTTCAAGATTTTCAGCTTTGCTTTTATGTGTGGCTATGGTTGTGCTGTGCATGATACAGCTGATGAGTGGACGTTGCGTGTTGGCTGATCTCACTAATAGTGAAACTGCATCTGATCAGCTTTGCCCTTAGATTGCAAAGACAGAAATTGGTTGCATGTGGCTTGCTGGAGAAAGAAGAGAATGAGACCCTCGTGATGTAGATGAACCGTGTCCAAAGCGCTCACAAAACTACTAAGGTGAAGTAGAAGTGTTGGGCTCGGGTCCAAGAAAAAATGGGATGATCGTTTATTTAGTGAGGTCATTTGTAGTGAGCAGTGTTGGTGCTTGCTGCCTCGCAACGTGGTCAAAGGGAGGAAAGCATGAGCAGGCCTCATCTACTGTGTAATGCTGCAGAATCAGAAATCCTTATCAGTAAATGGGTAATTCATGCAGTGAGTGACTTTCTGCTAACACTGAGAAGTGGTGAAGCCTGTAAAGGGTGAGTAGCAAAGAGATTTCAGTTTTATAGGGAAGGGAAGCCAAGTGGGCTAGGAGCATCTAGTTCCCTTTCTCAACAGGGTTAATAGACTCCTGTAACACACTTAAGCGAGGTGTGACTCTGGCCCTGAGTGTAGATCATTCTTTCATAATTTATTGAAATAACAGAAATGTGGATAAATGAAAACATGCCATCTATGCATCTTGAAGATCTGGTCCCTCAGTTACATTTCCACTGGGGAGGAGGGGTGTTGGTGTGCTCGATTAGCTTCTCGCATTTCCCTGGGTTCGAAGATCCAAAGCCATGTATTATTTCATCTTACAGCTACAGAAATCGCTTACCTTTCCTCTATTTTTTTCACGTCTTTAGAGGCTGTAAAAGTTTTTACTTAATGTCTTAGTAACTCCCTGTGTTCCTTTTGATTTTCTATAATTTTTTTCATTCAGAACAGAAATGCCTCCACTTCTGAGTTCAGCAGCAGCTGCTAAGTGTATCAAATGGAGCCTAATAGCAGGCTTCAGCTAGGGCTGGGGGTATCATCTGAAACATTCCCCATCGTTTCTGAAGAAGTTAATGGGATGCTCAACAATTAGGCAGCTAAGGGTAGGTGGCCAGCTTATAGATGTCAGTTTGAACGTGTTGGTGATGAAGAATACTGTCTGTTTCAAGTACATATACGTGCTCTCTGAATTGTGCTGCGCTGAAGAGGGCTGCCATTCATTCTAATGGAGGTGTTTCTTCTTTCTTCCTTAATCGTACAAATACAAGAACAATGAAACCTACAAACCATGCGTATTATTCTAATGAGTTTTTTTCAGTGAGTTTAACTCTGCAGTATTGCTGCAAGCAGACAGAAGGCTTTTCCTACTAACAGATGGGGAGGATCTTGACCCATCCTTTGTCAAATATCATGTGAGTCTGGTAGCTGATTGCCATCAGGCTGCGTGCCTGGGTGGGCGCCAGGGTGGCCAGGTAGGGAATGGCCGCAGCCATTCGTCACACCCAGCCTGCCTCCCCCAGGTCACAGAGATAAGATGGTCTAATATAATCAGCTCAACAGGGAGACACCGGGCTAGCTGGTGTTTTGTTCTAGGAGGAGATCCTCCGGAAAGCAAACACAAGCGCTCCCACCCTGCAACATTGTTTCCAGTGTGGTAACTCGTAGCTTTCACTGAATTGCTTGGGGGCTCTCCTGTGGCTTTTTTGCCTCCCTCTGCGAGAGGCGCTGTCAGAAGAAAGCAGGGCTTATTGTTTTGTAGCTGCTGCAGCAGATGGACGTGGCACTGAGTGGTGCCACGCTGCTTCTACTATCAATGGTGTCAAACAAACAGAAGCAGGACAGATAGTAAGGAAACTGTATAATAATGAGGGCTGGGGCTAGTCCTACCTTGGATTTGATAGTCTCTGGATGTTTTTCTTACCTGACTCTGTTCACTTTGTAACGTGCTTGCTTTTATTTCCCAAACAGAGATTTAAGTTCAGTGTACAACTGTTTGGTGACGGCCTTTGAAATCCCACATACGATGAGTCTAGCTGCAGACCATGTTTCTTGCCTGAAATGGAGAAGATTTGTAATGTCTTATCCTAATACCAATAGTTTAATACTCAGAAGCCCTGAGTGGTGTAGCAGGCCTTATTCTACCATGTGGGCAGATTTCTCAGAGAGACACTTGAGATAAAAGCTCCCATGAAGTATTTATAATCCACACAGACAGTCAAAGGAAAGAGAGAATTATCTTCCGTGTTTTACATTTTGTGAACACAGGACTGTCAGATGGGTTTAGTGAATTCAGCAGCAGTGGCTTAAGCTGTTCTTCTCCCCAGCTGCCTGCCATATGGCTGAATACCACCCGGCAGCCTCAGTAGCAAATCAGGATTTTCTGCTTTGAGTGATGGAGCGCTCAAGTATTTCACTTGATGTCCTTACTAGCTGTATGCATGGTGAAGAGAGCAGTAAAAAATTTTTCTGTCCTCCTGTATTTTATTAGCCGAACATTTATGGACTACAGCCTGATCTTTTTCAGTTTATTTTGTTACTTCCTAGCCCATCTCATCTCCTTACTGGCCAAATAAGGCAAGGCTGAATTTCCTTCTTTTAGGATAGCTTACAGAACACGTTACTTCGTAGCTCTTTTTTAATAATGAATCCATACTGAAAGAAACGTGATTTCCGTGTGAGAAGTGCATGTGCTGACCATATGTGTCAGTGTGCTTTGTCTGGCTGCTGCAGAGCTTCGTTCATCCGAGAAGCAGACCTTTAATTTTTACGTGTTTTTTGCATTTATTTCAAATAGGAGTGGAAAACACGTGGTAGAAACACAAACAACTGAATATTTTCTGTCTCTAAATTAAATTTCCAAAGCTTTCACTGCAGTTCTTATCTCTTCATAATGTTTTAATAAATTCAAGGATTTGAAGGCCACTGGGTACCTCTGTGATAATCTGTTATAATTTTGCACATAACATCTGCCAGATGATTTTATCTACATCAGGCCTGTAATTTCTAATTTTGTTCAGCTCTAGGCTATTTCTTGTAGAAATTGAAGAAAAGCTGTCCTTGGCCAGTAGCATCATCCGGAAGGTAGTTTATGGACCTGGGCCTTACTTTCACTCTGTAGAGAAGAAAAGACAAAAACAAATCTGAGGGTGCTTTATGCTTCCTGTTTCTCTGCTATTTTGTTGTTACAAAACTGGACTGTATTTCAACAACACCTAAAATTAAGGAGTTTTCTATAGTTTTGCTGATACGCTGATGAGAAATAGTCCAAGGATACGGGAAGTCAAAAAATGTGGTTGAACGATAGGGGCAGAAGGAGGACACCGTTTTTTGTCCAACTAACCTTTTTAGCTGTGGGTATGGCATGTTGCTCTGTCTTATATGTGGAAAAGAATCATTTGGGCATTTGCTTTCTTGACAGCGAGTTCAATATAATAATGTTATGTTGACAGGAAGGCATTTTAAATGCATAGCATAATGTCAGCTGGTAGAATAACTGTTTAAAATTGAGTAATTATGCACTAAATATTTTATATTATCTTAATTTTCAACCGTTTAAATTTGTCCTCAAAACAGTCTTTCAGCTTCTCGTTTTGGAAATACTACAGCACAACTTCTACATATCCCCTGTTTTTAAAGGTAAGTAATTTTTAAGCAGGGAGCGCTCTCAGTTTGCGTGCTTTAAAGCAGAGCTGCAGATAGATCTCTTTTGTAAGGCTGTCAATACCCTGAGTGTTCTCTAACTCATTTCTGTTGAGACGGTCTTGGCTGACATCACAAGGACATCAATTCCCTAACGTTTTTCATTTTTTCAAGCACAGAAGCAAAAATCCCCTTTTCTTGCACCTCATCCAGTTTTCTTGCTCTTACTCTATGGCTCAACGCTCTTGTGAGCTGTTTATTATGAACTTGGGTTACTCCATTTGCTGTGCTGCCCTCTGCAAGCCCTTAGGGCTGGAAAGAGAGCACTGAGAGAGGGTTGTGGAGTTCCTACAAGCGTGGGTAGAGCTGTGCTCTCCTCTGAGGTACTGTGTGGTTGCTGGCAAACTGCACGGTATGACTGGCTTAGGTAACTTAAAAGTTGGAGAGCAGCTGTTTTAGCTATGGAGTTGGGTTTCTGCAGTGTGTGCTTTGAGGCTTGGTTCAGGTTAAGTGGCCCATATGGAGAGATGCAACTTCCTCCTTTTGTGCTGGAAATGTTCTTAGGAATTGCTGTTGTACAAAATCCTTGTTCCCGTTCTGCTGACGCTGTCAGGTGCTTAGCACTTCCCTTGTTATCACATACTGGAATTAGCAATGACTTGATGTGGCTGCAAAGGCTGAGTTCAGCGTTGTGACATTACCTTTCGTAATAAACGCTACTTTTTTTTTTTAAGATTTTAGATTTACTTCTGTGAAATTTTTATTCACTTTCCACAGTACTGAAACATTAGAACTATGCATTCTAGATGATGAAGCACTTTTTGGTGGAGCTGCTTTATTAGATAATCTGTTTATGCAGAGCTTGTTATCCCGTGTGGCTCTAATGGCATGCTGCCTGTGGCACGAGGAGATGGCTCCTGTGGTGGGACAGCTGATGTCCTCTGCCTTCTGCGCTGGTGACTTAGCACAGGTTGGGATGGCTGCGATGGATGGGCAGCACTGATGCTTTATTTTTTTCAGTTGAGAGCTTGAGGAGCTAAATGAAGCCCTACTGTTAGCAGGGAGAACTTCTTCACTGCAGGCGTTTGTTGGTTTTCGAATGATAACTTCTGATCTGGATGCAGCCTCTTACGGCACAATGACATTTCAAGTGGAACTAGGAGAGGTGGTTCAGAGAGATCAAGTCTGAGTTATAATATAACAGTAATGGGAAACAAAGCCTTAATTACTATATATTCTAATAATATATATATAATATATAATATATTCTAATAATAATTTTTTTTAGAGGCTTGAAAATATTTGCTGGTCTAATTTTTAGCATGCCTCTGGTTGTGGCCCCTTTGTTTATTCTAAGCTTGATTTTAAAAAATCATATGCTTAGAGATACCTTATGGACTCCAGTTTTATAATTTAAATCTTGTTAGAAGTTATTACAGACATGAGGTTTCGATCCAGAAGCTGATATAAGCTTGAACTTTTGGGCCAGTGCTGGATATCTTCTTATTCCAGCAAAATTAATACATAAAAATGTCTGTAAATGAGTAAGGTGCTGACAGTGCAGACTGATTACAAAAAGAAAAGCACCCATTTGTGCAGTATGGGGAGCTGGACTGAGCACTGCAGGCATTGAGGATAGCCCTGTTGGGCTGTGTTGCAGGGCTGGGGAGCAGCTTGGGTCAGCAGGGATAGAGGCACCCAATGGAACCAGCAGTCAGGATGGAGCCAGGTAAGCAGTGATGGATGCAGGCATCGAGTAGGGAAAATCCTGGGATGTCAAGCAAAAAAAAGAAAAAAAAAAAGCTTCAGTAGCAGTCAGATGTTGGAATGGGTGCCTGTGAGGAGTGTCTGTCAGTAGAAATACTCAGATCTTGTCTGGGGCCTTTTCCAATCTAAATTTCTCCTGATTATTTCAAGTGGATTGTTTTCAAGGCATTATTCACATAATTCTGTGTATTTATATAAAAAGATTGATACGAAGATTCATATTTAAGATATGAACCTATTTTAGCTGAATCAGTTCTAAAGGTAAGATAAAAAAATCCAGCGTGCTCATGGAACAAAAGCACAAATTCACAGACTGATTTGAGTTATAGCAGGCCTGTAAGCATCCTCTAATTCCATCCCAACTGCCATGGGCAGGGGTGCCTCTGACAGATCAGGCTGCCCAGGGCCATGACCAACCTGGTCTTGAACACCTTCAGGAATGGGGCATCCACCGCTTCTTTGGGCAACCTGTGCCAGTGTCTCACCACCCTCATAGTGAAGAATTTATTCTGTATTTCTAATATAATTACTTCAGTTCAAAAACATTTCTAGTTCTCCTATATAACATCCCGCTGTATAACATCCCCCTCCAGCTTCCTCATAGCCCCCCTTTAGGTACTGAGAATTCACAGTGAGTTCTCCCTGGAGCCTCCTCTTCTCCAGACTGAACAAACCCAGCTCCCTCAACCTTTCCTCATAGGAGAAGTATTCCAGCTCTCTGAGCATCTTTGTGGCCCTCCTCTGGACCTGCTCCAACAGCTCCCCATTTTTCTTGTGTAGTCAGCCCCAGACCTGGACACAGTACCACCAGGAGTGTCCTCGAAAGAGCATTGCAGGAGGGGATATCACCTCCCTTTGCCTTGCTGTCACCCTCTTTTGATGCAGCCCAGGATACATTTGGCCTTCTGGGTTGCAAATGCACATTGCTGGCTCGTGTAGAGCAGCCTCTCCAAGTCAGTACCCCCAAGTCCTTCTCCTCATGGCTGCCTCGATCTGTTTTCTGCCCAGCTTGTGTGTGCCCTGACTCAGGTGAAGGACTTTATAGTTAGTTTTTAGTTTTAGGTAGTTTTCCTGTACTTCATACGCTGTTCCAGCAGCTAATTGATATGTCTGGTAATACAAAAATAAGTTATAATGAGTTTCCATGTACTGTGCATTTTGGATACCTTTGGTTCTACTGTACTTCTGTTTTGTGATAAATCACTTCAAAGTACTGCTTGGAGAGAAAAGGGAAAAGCATTAATGAGAAAAACAGGATGTGAGTGTTTCGGTAGTTCTTAAAGTGTGATGTGGTCTGAATTTAATTCATCATATTTGTTCCCACTGTTCTGTAGGAAAAATGGATCACAGTTATGATTAAGTTTTAAATGGTCTTCAGCGAATCAGGTGAGTATAATGATATATAACTGAAACAAAGAGAGTGATAACATTTATCAGGGGAAGAAGGAATCAAGTTTACCAAGAATGCGGTATGCCCTCTAGCTCGCTCACTTAATCCTGAAGGACTTTTTTTTTAATGTGGTGTGATTGCTAATGTGAGTCACAGCAATATCCATTAGCTTTGTTTGGGAACTGCACAAAACGCATGAAATTCAAATCCAATTGCTGAATGGGCAAGAATTTAGATTCCTTCTGTTATTTAAGAAACAGATTAAGTTTTGTTTGTAAGTTTCTGTAAGATTTTGACTATCTGAACAAGTCTGGCATATTGATTGTGATCTAACATTAGTGCAAATAAAAATGTCTAATTTGCCCATTTGAGATTGCAGTGATTGTAAACCCAGATTTCTTTTGCTGCAGAGCATATGCTCATAGAGCAAAAGCTCAGTTTAGAAATCAAGGTCCCGCCATATCCCGTGATCAGTTCTTTGCTCTGCTTCACATGTGACATTTGAGGAGGGGTTGAATGAAGTATGAAGCTACTGCGTGCACAGGCCAAAGAAGGTATCCTTGGGACAGAAGTGACTCAAGGGGGAATGAAGATGCAGTGCTTTTAACATAATATCTTTTTAGAGGGTTTTGGCAGAAGATTCTCTTGTGGCATCTGACTGCACAGGAGTCGTCTCCCTCCTGCTGGCAAGCACAGCTTCACTCACACTTAGTTAAATTAATATCTTCCATTTAATACGTGGAGTTGATTTTTCCAATTTCTTTTGAGCTTCTTGATACTAGTAATATAAACAACAGACAAAACAGAGAACCTGTCCCAAGGGCTGAGCTGAAAAAGAAAAATAGAGACAAAGGTAGCTTTTTGACTGGTTAGACTTCTGTACTCCTGTGGTAACTTTCTACTCCTAGGACACTGCATTTTGTTGCTTCTGTACCACTAGTGTGATGGGATGGTCAGCTTTCACAGAGCAGTAATTTGAGTGAAATGTTTGCTTGTGTGTGCATCTGGAAGGCCATCACTATCACTGATGCGTTGTGCAGACACATTTGAGGTAAAACAATAATTATCTTTCATGGCAAAACCGCAGCAGTTTCCAGTTACTGCTTGCTAATATCAAAGCACAGCAGAAGCTGCAATTTACTCGATCCGTTTCAGTTATCAATACTCTAAACATCTCTTCTTTTTATTAGATGAGAAAGGCAGACGTGTCAAGTCCCAGTGCAGTAGCACGTTACAAACATCTTGTGATTTTTACTTTTCGGCTGTAATACTTAGTAAATCTCTTTGCAGAACAGATTGACAAGATTCCCACTTACATACACTAAGTGATTAATCTCCTCAAAGTTCGTGCAGAGCAGTTCCTTACTTTTTTGTGAAATGAAATTTAAGATCTTTTGCTATTTTGTTTGGAAAAGCAGTAACGGAGAATGTGACCGAAAAACAGAGTTGTGTGCATTGTGTATCAGATAAAAATCCTACCAAAAGAATAAAAATATTTAGTGCAGAAGTAATATCCACCCTTCTCTACACAACAAGGCTCCCAGAAACTCCAGTCATAAAAGGTGGAGCCAAGTTTAAACAGGAACCATTCAGTAAAGGAAATGGCTACCAATTACAGGCAAATAGATTTCCTATGCTACTTTGTAGCTTTTATTTTTCCAGGGAGTACATCTTGTCTGGTTTGCTTGCGCAGATGTCTGAATAATAGACCGCAAGTCACTACATAGATTTCTATCTCCTTTTCAGCTGTGAATAAATGGGCTTGCCTAATGCAGAAGTGGTCAGTTTTAAATTTGGCAATGACGCTGAATGGAAAAAAACATAACATAAAAGCAGAGTTTTGTGTTCCTGAATAAATTGCCAGTAAGTGGAATTAAGTAACTGAGGTATTTCTGTAGTGGCGAGAAGATTTCCGGCAGGTTAAGGAACGAGGCGGTAGGCTTGGTAAGGTACAGGCCAGTTCGTTATGCGTAGTGTTGTGTACGAATGACAAAGACATCTAACAGTACTCAAATGATAGCAGTAATGTAACGTGTCTTCATCTAGTCCTTGCCTGTGCACTGTGTGCATTAGCACAAGAGTTGGGTTGCCATGCTTATTACTTTAGAAGTTGAATTTATTTAGATCCGTGATCCCACAGCAGCAGCTAGAGATGTTCCACAGAATGAAAACACTCTCCATGTTCTGCTGTTTAAAAACTGGATTCACTTGAGTATAAATGAGCAGTATTTCTAACAGTACATTTAAGAGTTATTTATCTTTATTCAGAGTAACCTGAATAAATGGTGAGCAAAGAAAACAAACACAGTTGCTGACTTTTACCTTGTGTCCTTCCTGCTGTTCTCAGTTGACCAACATCACACGCTTCACCAGCAGATGCTGAGGTGAGCCGTGATCTCTGAAATGTTACTGCCTTTTGCTTTCTGTTTGTCAGGATCTCTTGAGGGGGGGGAAAAAAAGAATAAAAATATTCCCATGAGAATTTTGAGTTAAAGCAATGCTTAAAAATTTCTAAATAGATATTTTCCCTAAAACTGTTTTACCTTCTTCTGTGCTAGAAACAACGTGTGCGGCCACACGGTCAGCTGGATTACATAAAAGACCTGGGTAAACTAAACAGAAAAATATCTCTAAGAAAAAGAATTAGCAATGCTATGCTTCTTAAACTGATTTAATTATCTGTAAGGCCAAAACTTGGGACTTACTTTTGATGCGCTATCTCATAAATCTCAGATTCTCTGTCGCAGCCTCAGAATCTTGTAGTTGATTGACTTTTTTTTTTTTTTTTTTTTTTTTTTTTGTCAAAGGCAAAATTTGATGGATTTCAAAAGAGCTGAAGTCACCCACCACAAACAGATTAGGGTAGAACAGATTGTTTCATTCAAATCTGTTTTTTCTCTTTTTTTTTTTCAGATTATTCAGCTAATTTCATTTGAAATGACTTAAAGACTTGGAGAAAGCAAAGGTCAAGTTCCCAGAACTTTTTTACTTTGCAACACATTTGTTGTACCTTACAAAAAAAAAAAAAAAAAAAAAAGTAAAGAAAAACCCAACAATGAAAAACAACCTAAACAACCTTCTCCGGAATGAATGATTCAGGTCAAAAAAGGGATAAAGTCATTAAAGCAAATTACTCTGCAGAGCACAAGCTCATCTTTTTCTTCTCCTGGAGGTCACCTTGCCAGTCTTGCTCCCACGTGCTTCAGTGTCTTGTCTCAGAGCCCAGCTGCTGTGCGTACACCTTGCAGCCTGGCTGCCACTGCCATGGGTATGAGACCCTGCTACAGTGCCAGCCCTGTGCTGATGTGAATATGGAAACTCCCCATTACTAGTCGTGATTGTTTGTTTCCATTATTTATATCACTTCATGGATGTTCTTTGTATTGTTCATTAATTGTCCCTTTGGAACAAATAGACATTTTAATTGTGTTTATTTTAACATTTTTTGTTTGCCAAGATAAAATTCAAACTTCTGATTGGTTCTACTGGAGAGATTCTGCTTACTGAGTCTTCTCAGACTGCTCATTAGAACTGATTACTTTTCAGCTATTAAAGTAAGGGAAACCTCAGGAGATGTAGATAATTATTTTTCTGTCAAAGCCTTAGGTTGTGTTGTGGTATCAGCTTGGATAACGTGTTCAGCCAAGTGGTCTTGGGGGGCAAGGGGAGATACTGACAATAATTTAGAGCAACTTTCTGAAATAGTGTTTTAATAGTGAGGATTTGGGAGAAGTGGGATGAGCGTGGAAATAAAAACCCTGTTTCTGTCTAGCTCACGTACCCCACTTTGATCGTACTTCCTAATGTTGCTCTGCTTTCAGGGAGTTCAGAAACAAACTGGAGTGTTTGTGTGTTCCAGCTGTCCTGAAATAATTTCAGGTGACAAGAATTTATTTCAAATCAGCATGGTTTTCTCCCCTTCTTTATTCTGCCCCCCAGCTGCAAGTTCCCAGCCTGATTGCCAGTTAAGTCTGGCCAGCCTGAAATAAACAAGCGAAGGAGCTTTTAGCAGCAGCTGCAGATGTTTTGGTGCTGGTCCTTTTACTTGTACCATCTTGAAAAGGAGCTGTTTTGTTTAAAGTTAATTTTTTGCAGTTGTTTTCCTAGGTCATCTGTTTCAGTAGGATAATTGTCTTAAGGAATTAAAATCTGTGGAAAAATTAGGGCCTTGTTAAGACATAGTGAATACATTTATTTACTGTAAGATTCGTCCAGAATAAAGGCTAGAAAATGGAACAAGGGTAATCTAACTGTAGATTTGTCTTGTCTTTGTCCTGGGCAGACAGCTTCCATTCTTCTGTCTATTGAAGTTCAAGATACGAACTGTAAGTGTTTCGATATCTGTGGAAAAAATGGTTAGTGGGGATTAGGTGTCATTATTATAATAATTTTTAGGCTATATATGTGTGCTGTCTTACTGGAATAATACTGACCTTTCCTCTGTGAAGTGTACTGTTCCTCTTTTCAGTGTGTACAGGCTCTTTTGGGAAAGGCTTTGAATGAGCGCAGCGTATCGTAGTTGTAGTGGACGAGACATTTCTGAGCCCTGGGGATCTGAGCATCTCTTACTGCTGGAGCAGAGCAGCACTTGGTTGCTGACTCCCTGAGAACTCCTGAAACCTTCTGCCTTTATTGTTTGTATTCCAAATGTTATGTTGCTTAGTGGCAACATAAAGGCACAATGTGGGGAACAGAATTCATGTGCTTTTAGCTGCAGGTCAGAGGTACAGTAGTTTTATAGTGAGGATGGAGTTACATTTATTTACGTTGTTATAGTTTTGTGTGTTTATTGGCTTAAGTATGTTTTATGTCCATTCAGCCTGCATCTGCTAAATTGGAGAAAGTGAAAGCTCCCTACACACAGTAAATATGGATAAGAAAATATAAGCCGTGAATTTGTTCTGTTAATGGACTCCAAATGTTCTCAGATCTACCTTCACGTTTTGTCTATTTTTTCCTAATCAGTAATTTGAGGATTCAATGGCAAATTAGGATAAAGGATTTTAATAACCCGTAGCTAGACATGAGGACATGAATTCTTCAGAAGATGAGGTGCTTTAAAATCCCCACAGGTTCAGAAGGAGTGGGAGAAAGCAAGCTAATTACCTGAAGATTTTTTCCAATCAATCTGCGTAATCTCTGCTAAACTTCATCCCATTCCCGTAGGATGACCTCCCCAGGCAGCACATCTGCAGAGGTGCGTGGTTACTGTGCTGCGCTACAGCCCAGAGCACCCTCAGCTGTGACTTGTACTTCATCTCCCTCAGTTGAACTACTGGCAGCTATGGAAGGCTAATAATGAGCAGGTTGCCATAAGTTTTTAAAAAGTGGCAGGAAACATCTTAATGCAACTGTCAGTCTGTGCACGTACTGTAGGCGCTTGGTCTCTCTGATCGCCTGGAGCTTAAAAGTGCTGTTCTTTGCCAGGGAAGAGGCGGCTATCTTCAATCTGGCATCTGAAAATGACAAAGAGATCTATCAAACAGAATTAGGAGCGCAGATCCTTCCTGTTCTGTTTAGCTTTGTAATTCAATCTGAGTCAAACCAGAGGCCTTGCCTGAGGAGAAGTGCTCCTTCAAATCTAATGAAGCAGTCCTCCGATTTACCATCATGCAAGCATTAATATGTAAACTTCCTATGTATATGAAAGCTATATGGGCATATTGTATGTGACAGGAGTTATACATCAAGGTATGCTAACTCTGAAGCTTTACTTTATACTCTCTGTAGACTTCTGCAGCAGCCTTTCTGTTTTTCGTTTGATGCCACTTCAGCTGTCTGACTGAATTTCCACCCTCTCGCTAGGACTATTTGTCAAGTTTCATGAGAGGTTGTGGAAAGGTTCACTGAGCTGCGCATTGTGTGGAAGTTTTGAAAGGTCTCCTTGTAACTTCATTGACTTCTGTCATGAATGGTCCTTGTAGACTTTTTTTTTTTGGAACCCACTTAATGTTTGATGTCCTCTCCTGAACGTGACCTGTGATAACTGTCCAGGCTATGTGCGTTTTTTTTTAATGTTCTCAGAAGATAAAAAGTGACAACGTACACGTACACATGATAAAGATATAAAAGGATACGTTTATAAAGGATGACCTCAGATTTCTCCAACTCAGTATAAGTTTTCTACCATGTTCTCTCATTTATTTATTTATTTTACAGAAAGTTGTTTTCTACCTGTTGTTTTCCAAAATATGTCTTATCAGGGCTGGAACAACTGAGAATGTTTTAATGCTATGTATTCACTTGAGGGACTATGGGTACTGTTGCTGGAATAAGAAACTTGATGACTTTCCAAAAATGGCTCATGGAAAAGTCATAGACTAAAGATACCTTCGTCTTACTTAAGATGCTTTATTTTTCATTCTGCCTTGTTTTTCATCCATTTTTGTTTTCTTCTGTAGCAGCTGAGCATCTTGATAGTAATTTCTCTGCTAGAAATCACCTTTGTCATTTATGTCTAGCACATCCCTGAAGGATGTTAAACTCCATTTTTATTTATTTATTTATTTATTTATTTATTTTTGAGCGCTGCCATTGAAAACATTGAAACCCTCTCAGGAATATTTTTTAGCCTTTAGTAATCTCTGAATTTTTTTGAGTTTGCAGACATTGTATATTTTTCTTGTGATGGATCAGAGTCTGAGATGTGGCAAAAGATCTACTAGAGGAAGAGGTACTTGAATGGCTTCTTAGAAGACCAAATGACATGCGTGACTTCTTTCTATGGGCACATTTAGGAGGTAAATCTTTGTTGTAGCTTTTGAGTATGTTTTTGTTTCCTATACAGTTGAGATTTAAAGATGAAGACAAAGTCATGAAAGGTACAGAACCACTTAGGGGTGTTCTGTGGTAATACAGCAGAAAATTGTATGGTAGAAACGCTGAAGAATTTAAGAAAAAAAGTGAATGCTTTCTCAAAGAGGAAGGCTGAAATCTTAGGCCGATAGAACCTGCATAGGGCTGTGTGTTCTTCTGGAAACCACCGCTCTTCTGCAGAGTATCAGCGCAGATGGTTAGAAACAAACTCAAGCTGACTTTCAAAATTCAGTGTTTGGTCCATTTCAGTCTGCGATTCAAAATCTGCTGTGGGCATTCTGAATAAAATCTGAGTTCAGACTGTAGTGACTGAGTCATATGTTCCATTCCCTAACGTAACTTCTCACGGCTCGTTTCCAAAATCTTTGGGAAATACTGAAAGGTGAGTTTCTACATAGAATGAATGATGGAGGAAAAAAATACTGCAAGCAGTAATGTCTAACTTATGAATGAATTTACTTAGTGCAAACTTACATATTTCTTTTGTTGATATGTGACTGTCTCCAGCAATTTCCTTTTATTCTTCCTACATCTTTTCTTAATGTAGAGCTACTTAAAAACTATAGTACATGAATGAGGTAATGTGAGTTTATCTAATTTCTTTCTGTACAGATAGCAATGGAGTATTCCTTCTCTTCCATAATGGGGGGAAGTTCTGGGATTCTCTTTTTTACCCACATGCTGTTTGGCTGAGTAATTTTCCAGTAACTCAAGAGCAGTGAGAGGCTGCAGCAGGAGCAGCGTGATGCTCTGGCAGCCGAATGACTCCAGCATAGGCAACAGGCCAGTTGAAGGCCAACTGCACTGCAGAGGTGACCTGCTTACTGCTCTGAATGCGAACAGCAGCATGATTTTTCCTCTGTAGATTACGATCACCCTGGTGTGATGTTCAAAGTGCTCCACGTGCTTTTGCAGCCCAGTTTTTCTTGCATGTTGCCTGTGCCATGTATGCGTGTACTATCTATCCTGAAGTTTTTTTTGTCTTTGGGTCTGTGCTGACTTCCTATTGAATTGTTTTACTTTGGTCTATTTTCCTGACTCTTAGAAACATAATATAGCAGTTGAAAAGAAAACTCAACAATCTAAGCCTTTTCCTGTGCTGAAGCTTTCTGTGGAGATTACTGAATGATATGCTACAGATGAAGCACGGTGCTATGGTATTCGACTGTCTTGTCTAGCAGTTACTCTTTGGGGTGCTTATAGACAGAACTCTTCTTCCTCACAGATGCACAAGAGAATAGGAGCAGTGGTTCCACTGGAGCTATGGTCTGCACTACCAAAACACCACACAGAGAATCTCAGCTTGTTTTATTTTGATTCTGTGGATGGATTAGATCTCAGCTCTTTTGTGTTTCCTAGTGTTTCTGTGAAGAGCTATTTCTTATGTTTGTGTGTATGCTTGAGTTGCGAATCTGGCTCGGTGAGACTGGCATACTATCAGTAGACTCTATGAATGTGTGCGTTTTAAAAGTCATTTTAACTTAGGAGATAACAGCAGCCTGCTGCCTGGTTTTGAGATGGACAAACCTTGCATAGCCTAGATCGTTTTCGGTGTAGGATTAGAACATTCTCAGGCTGCTCTTGTCACATTCATTCCTTGCTGGAGTTGAAAATAACTGGAAAAATCCCAGGTTGGAAGAACTACTTGACCTAAAGTTTTCAGCATAGAGATAGACAGTGCATGCTATGTATTCTCTCTCTCTCTCTCTGCATACATATATAGATAGGTAGCCCGCAAGCTGGGAAGAAGTATAGTATAACTGAGTGAGAGTGCTCAGGGTATGAGAAGCAGATAAGAGCTTTTCTCTGTCAGCACATGAAGTGACATCAACACGGAAAGAAACACTTTGCTCATCTCCTTGCCAACATCAGGTGAAAATGTTACCTGCAATGAGAGCTGCAACTGGGAGGTCCTGCTGGTTTCAGATAGCAACAACTAGTGAATTGTAGCAAGGGAAGCCTGTTTATTCTATTGTCTGGGTATATGGATTCCACATAGGTGGTAGTGGAGGCTATTTTGGGAAGAGTAACCTTTAGTACTGTCTTAAGATAAATAAATACACAAAACCCCAAAACCGGCATATATGCTTTTATGGTGCTCTTCCAGTTGCTCAGCACTGCATTGTACCATAAGGGTTTTTTCTTTGCTGTCCTGCATGTTTTTTGATGATATAGTGAAAAAGTATTTAAAGTTCTTCGCTTCCATCTTTGCCTGTGGAGTAGCACTGGATCACATGTCAGGCTGATCTTAGGAAGCTGTGAAACCTTCACTCTGCTCACTGATCCCGAGCTGCAGTTCTGTGTTGAAAGGCTTCTGGCTAGGCTGAAGTGTCTCAAAGCCACAGGCTCTGTGTTCCCACTCTGTATCCATATGTAACTAACCAGAACGTGTGGGTAGCACTGTGTGACTGTGCCCTGGAAATGAACCTGGAAACAGGTGATACGGGAAAGTAAATCTCGACTCTTCAATTCTAGATTGTGCAGGCTTTTTTTTTTCGTTTGTTTTGCTTTTCAACTACTGGATTTTGGTGGTTGAAATGGAGACAGTGTGACTGGGAGGATGAGACATCCCAGCAGTAAATAAACTCTGAGCTTACTGCTGGATGGCTCAGCTGTTGGCCTTGCCATTTTTACCAGCTGTCTCAGGATCTTTCTCTGTTATTGGGAGATATTAAACTGCCTCACATGGCACACAAATTCTCTTCTTCCAGCATTCAAGTTCCTGCAAAATATGAGAAGAGTGAAAAATTTCAGTAAGAATGAGTTTTTAACCAAATTTTTGAAGGTGAGCATCGGTCTGCTATGTACATCCCAGATGGCAAAGGTATAAAGGACTGAAACCAGGGGTCATAAAATAGGAAGTATTGAGCAACCCTGTGGTGCTATCGACAATCTGTACGTCAGAAAACTAATAGGTAGACTGGATTCAACATTCCTCTGAGTCAGGACCAAGTGATTCACCAGATTTTCATTACTGTCATGTCTGCAGCTTTGTTTAAACACTGTCTGCATTTGGAATCCTTTCACCACTGGTGCTCTGTGATAGCCATCTTGAGTTGCATGAAGTACTGAAATCCTTTGAGTGTATTTCAGTATAGCCATTGTCACAGGTTTTGGGGCAGATGTAATTAGAATGTTTTAAAACTTTTGGGGTACAAAGGATATCCATGACAGATTGAGAGAAGTTACTTCAAAAATCATTATTAAATACAGGTTGCTTTGAATTTTGCAATTAAAAGAAATGTTTTGAAATGTAGGAAGAGTTTCTACTAGTTGCTGGCAGAGGGGGCTGTGTGTCCATGATTAGCAGAGCATCCTCCAGCCAGGGAAATCCAGCAGGGGAACTCTAAGTCACTCCCAGCAGTGGGGGCGGTGCGTGGGGTGAGGAAGTGAGAAGCATATGACTGAAAAGTTGCAGTGATTTCGGTGGGAATTGAGGATGCTTTTTTTCTTGGGCGTTAAGGTGGAAGAAATGTACGTGCTCTTGGGTTGCTGCTTACTAATACTTCTTGATGCGTAGTGTTTATTAAAATAGAGATACAACAAGACAGCGTTGCAAACTATCAGTGCAATACTGTAAGACTTAATTGGCATAGTAAGAGGATAGGCGGGAGGTACACAAGGGAAATCTTGCCCTTAGTATGAATCTGGTTTTAAGGCAGTTATGCATAGATGTTGGTAGACTAATTTTGTTCTTTTGAAGGCCTGTTTTTGAATAATGCTGATAAGGGCAATTTGAAAGAAGGATTCACATTCTCAACTTTCAGCTCTGAGATTCCTGGACGAATCAAGAATACGTACATCAGTGACATTAAAATGGAATTGTCATTAAGCAGTTAGGAATTTGTCTGAATTGGCTGTGGAAAGTGAAAATGCTAATTTTATGTTATATTATATATATAATATTATCATATATTATTATATATGATTATATATATATAAAATATATATATAATCATATATTTATATGATGATATATGTATATATAATATATATGTATATATAATAATATATATATAATATATAAATATCATATTTATATGATATATATATGAGATGTATATATTATATATATCATATATTATTACGTATAATATTATAATATATATATTATATATAATATATAATATATATAATATTATCTAATATTTTTCAAATGCAGGGAGAAAGTCACAGCTTTTGAACAAAAGAAAGAAATACACAAGATGATGTCTAGGTAATGGGAAAATAGGGATGAAATTTGCCACATACAGACCCAATTTAGTAAAAATTTGTGAACTTTAGGCTACTAAGTAGGGGAAACCTACTCAGAATCTGTACTCAGAATGAGTTAGCCCTTCATGGACTCCTCTGAACGTAGTTCAGTCTGAATCTAAGCCTGAAAGAAATACCAACACCTCACACTGTAGTTCATTCTGTTAGGGAACAAAGTAGTCTGAGGTGCTTTAACTGCGCTCCTGAAGCCCTGGGTGTGATTTGATCCTGCTGAGAGCATCCTAGATTTGTTGCGGCAACACAGTGCTCGGCATAAGCTTGTTGCCCAAATATTTTCCTTGCAGATGTTTCTTCCCCTGCTGCTGATGCACAATCTGCCTAGGCTCAAATGTGCTTAGGTGTGTGTGCAGGGTACTGTACTCAACGCTGTGATGTAATTAAGCTGTTCTTGGCTAGCAATGGCAGCGATGTAGATTGAAAATGAGTAGTGTTAAATTTATGCAGGGCTCACGTATTTCAGAAGTAACATGCAAGGCCTGTACATTCTAATAAACAGCCTGACTGTATTTCTTCTGCCTGGATTTTAGACTCCCTCTTTCTCACCCCACATGTCTATGTTAACCAAAGGCTACAGGGAAACCCACATAATTAAAAGGCACTGAGGTCATGAGCTGGTTATGAGGCAATTTAGGTTTCTTCTGCAGGCCTGCTGGGTCGATGGAGATAGAAGTCTGCTTTCGACAGGAACAATGATCTTCTATTGTAAAATATGAAGGAGAAAAACGTGATTTAGGAAAGTCTAGTGCCTCACTGAGACTTAATTGGATTTTCAGAGATGTGTATAGCATTCTGTTTCACTTCAGGATGCATAGGGTTTGTCACAACTGAAGTATTGCGTCTGAGAAATATCACAGTTAAAAGTAGCACCAGTGTCCGGGTAAATGTTTACTCAAGTGAGAAACTGCCCTGTGGAAAGTACTCCTTGAAAAGCTGTGCTTTTCTTTGATATATGGCTAGAAAAAAAAGATAATTTCCTGAAATTCTGTTTAGCTTCATGTTTCTGTTGGTCTCAGAAATCCCGCTTGGATTTTGTGTGATGAGAGAGTCAGCTGGACTTAGTGTGTGTGTGTGTGTGTGTGTGGGATGGCAGATTTCACTTAGCTACCTGAGCCAAGATCCATGGCTTCTCATACCATCAGCTTTCTTCTTCACCTTAATTCAGTTTAGGTTGCCCACTTGGCTAACTTGTAATGAGCAGAATACTAAGAGTATTCACAACTGTGTTTCTATGCAAGGTATGTATTATATATGCAATTATGTATATTTAATATTTATATATGTGTATAAAAATAAAAGCGAAATCCCCAAACCGCCAAGAATCCTCTGTCCTTATTTATCGGAGTTCACTGTGAAGATTAGTTTTGTTATGAAATAAGGCTCAGAAGCTAGCAAAGAAGAAGGGTGTTTCTAACTTTTGTTCTGCTCTCTTCTGCCCAGCACCCCTCTTTTGTTGCTGAACTGCAATAAATGGCTTTTGTGTAACTGAGGACGTGGCACAAAGGCATCTTAATGCTCCCATTGTTTGTGAGATGCAGTGTATGCTGCTAGCAGGAGAAACGTTCATTTACATGGATGTTTTTCTTGGATAGCGTTCTGACTCTTACACCTACCTTATTTCAGCAATATATTTATTTCCTTATGCTTACCAATATTACAGCACGGTTAGACAAAATCCCTCCTGCAACTGTAGGAAAGGTCAAAACGCACTTCTGTTTTCTGTGAATGTTGAGTCCATCAGAAAATGGAGAGTGTTTGCCAGATGCAGGCAACTTTAATAATATATTTTTAAAGCATTTATTTTTAAATCCACGTATATTCTTTTATACATGTGGTAAATGTGGAAGTATTTGTTTAACATTTTTTTATTAGATAATACTAGTTATGAATTCTATTTCTAAGTGGAATTAGGCAGCGATCCAGGGTTGGGTGGTGAGTCGAGGAGCAGACAGGGCTGCTTTGGCCAAGTCACAGCACTTCCGAGTGGACAGGTGTTCTGAATCTTACAGGTAGTTTTCAGCCTCAGGGGAAAAAAAAAATCTTTACTATTATTGCACGAGAAGAATCTGCCCTGTGAAATGAATGCTGCTTACATTGGAAATGTTTTCTGAGGAATTAGGTATAGGAGAGGTTTCAGCCCCTCATTTAAATTTTTTTTTCCTTTTTTCTGCATTACAGTTTGGTATCACTGAAAGGCTGAAAGCTTTGTGTGCTTTTTAGTTAAGAAACTTCTGGTGTACGCTGAGCTGGGCTGCAGTGTCCGTGTGATGGGCAGTGCAGCTGTTTGACATAGGAAGCCCTTGCAGTGACTGTCTGAAACAGCTGCTAGTAGTGCTGTGCTCCGGGCTTTTATCGCTTTTCTGCCCCAGCCTTCACCCAGAAAATAACCTGAGTCCTCCTAAGAATCAGAATGCTAATTTACATAAACTTTCTTTATACATTTGAACAGCTTATTTCACCTTTGTGAAGACATTTTGAAGAGTATCAGGCAACAGAGTCAGCTTTACTAATCTGTTTTTAAGAAAGACTATTCAGAATTCGGGTTTGAAGAAAGTCTGGGCCTTCCCAAATCAAAACAAATATCTGAAGGGAGAGGAAATGCAGTCTATGCAGAAGGAAAAACTGCTAATCTTTTCAGTCATCTTGGAACAAAATGAGAACTGAGCTTTGGTGTTGTTATTGTTGATCTTTCAATTTAAATTTCCTCAGTTTGACATTTATGTTCTTTATTTGACTTTTGAACTCTACCTTAACTAACAACGAGTGCAAAAGACTAATATAAAGCTGATCAGCTGTGACTTTCAGAATGGTTTCATGTGGATTGAATCTCAATCTTAGCATAGCAAATGAGTCTGAGCCTAATGACATGTCATGCGACATGTGCCATGATTAATTTTCTTTCGATGTTTCTGCGTAAGATGCATTTATCAATCTGTAGCTCAACTGTGTATTATTAACGTTTTCTTGTGGGCTGAATGTCATCCACCTATGTCAAATTGTGAATCATGGATCATGATCCACATTTCCATTTAATGCAGGTTGATAAAGAAAAAAAGCTGCAAGACAATATAAGCAGCTGAATCTACCTGAAATAGAGTTACGTGGAAAGGGTGGCTTACCGACTCTCCTTAATTCTGTTTCTTCCTTTATCTCTGTATGAGGTTAGAGTCCATCGATCTGTTTCTCTTTTAATTAACATCTGAATTCTTCTACAGGTGCAGGATTTGTTTTGATGTACTCCCTTGATCTTGACCCATATCTGAATAATTGAGGCTTGGGTAGACTCTTTTATAAATGAGCTAATCATTATACATTAAACCCTATTAGAGTCAATTTGTTTAATTCCCAGAAGAGCTAGTAAAGTCCTTATCTGTGTCAAAATCCTCAGAACAAAAGGACTGGCTGAGGCAAGGAAGATAAGCTTTTTCCCTCTTACCCCCTGACAGTGCTATCTGCTATGCAGAGAGGAGCTGTGTCAAAGTAGCTCTGAGAGCACGTGCTAGACACATCAATAACTAGCTAAAATCAGTAGTTTGAGGATCCGTGCGGTTTATTTTCTGCTTCTTTCCCTTTAAAGAAAGGATGGTAAATATTGGTGCAACGGTGCTAATGATGAAATGGCATTAAAATCATTATTAACAATGTTTACAACTCTGTGAGCAGCAGTCCAGCACACTACGACGTGTTAAATCCACAACAGCACTGGAGCAGTACATGTCTCACCTGCAACCTGACATCTGCAGGTCGGGTCTCAGAGTCATGAGTACTGTCTGTGCTCAACTCCGTGTATGCAGAGAAGCAGGCTGATTTGCTTGGCACTGTTTAACGGGGAAGTGGAAATGATAGTGTAAGACTGACTAAATACATACGAAGGAAGCTGAGCGTACCTATCACCTTGAACTAAACAGTTGGGAAATAAAGAGTCATGATAACTTTGTTATCTGAAAATTTGGAGGTGCAGAGTTGACATTCCTGGATTCAGCAAAACCATGGTGGTTTTCAGGGAAACTTTCAGTTTAGTATAGAAATATCAATTAGTATGGGATCTATGGAAGGAGGGGAGCAAAGCTGTCACCTACTGTAGCACTGTATGTGTGTCGTGGCCTGTTTGCACCTACTGAAGGTTTTACAGACCTGGGGTAAGTTAATTAACTCAATGGACTTCTGGAGAACGGGTGCAATAGCAAGGTCTGGCAAGACAAATGCGGTTTGCTAAGCTTTGGTGCCAAATCTTCCCTAAAAGTAAACTTTCAGTCAGTGACCTTTCCAAATGTTCCCTCTCTGAGTCCCAGTGATTTTCATGGCAGTTGTAACAAACTCATTGCCTTTAGGATACTTAGGGAAATATGCTGTAAGATTTAGACTATTTACAGTTTAAATGTATGATTTTGCTACTTCCCTTCCCCTTCATAAGCTGGGAGGTCTTAGCTACTATCCAAACTCAATTTGTGCTTTTTATGGAATCTGGTGGTTTCAGAACTACAAATAGCCGACAAAATAGAAATTCTCTAAGTTCTTTTCCTGAGATGTTCGTACTTGGTCACCTCTTTTGTTTTCAAAGTACTTGCCCATTTAATGGCAGTTCACCACTGCACTGAAAGCTGTGCTCGCAGTCATTCATACTATTCTGACAAGCAGAAATCTTATCTTTAGAGTGTGGGATTTTACACCATAAGCAGTAAACAAAATGGGAGTTGTCCTTTGTTGGCTGTGAGCTAGTTAGTAAAGAATGTATTACCAGTGTACGTTATTGCAAATGCAGAATATTTAGTAACACATTAACTTTTGTGGGAGAGGATGTTTCCTTTTGCAATATGTAGAGAAGGCGCAAATAATATATGTACCTGGTTAGATGCAGATTTCAAGTGCTGACATTTCCACGGGTAACTTCAACCCGTGGAAAATTTATTCCTTGTTGTGTTTTGAACTACTTTCAAACCAACGGTCCTGAGAGAAGGGAAAGAGTTTTGTGCTCTTATCTTCCTCATTGGCGCCTTCTCTGTTGCATATTTATCAAAAATATTTTTCAAATTAAACCAGAACTTTCCATTAGTAGAATGCATATGATATCATTTGTCTTCTAATCCTCTGATGGTATCTAGGCACAGGCAAGAGGAATTTTATAGTGAATCTTTCATAAGGCAAATAAGTCTTACTAGAGTGATGTAAAACTGATTGCCGTTACTTTTAAGGTGTAGGAGATCATGTATTTTACATTTACTGAAATGACCTTCCTCCTGTTTACCTGTCTACTTGGATTTTAAAGCATATGCAAGTTGTAGAAAGGCAACGCCCCAGACAATTTCCATTTCTCTGAGGGACAGAACTAGCTCAATTAAACTTTTTTTTTTTTAAACTTTCTTAAAAGCTAAAACCCGTGACTTGCATCGATGGCTTTGCAGAGAAAGGTTGCAGTGATTTTTGGGAACCCTTCATATTCACTACAAAGTTCCTGCTTGTTAGTATCGTGCTGCTAAAAACTGCAGTGTAGTACTAAGTATATAAACTATGCTGTTCATAAGGATAATGCCCGCTCAATACTCAGCAGTGGGAGAGAAGCCTTCAGGCACAGAATAGGGTCCTGCAGACATACCCTCCCTTGGCTGAAGGGTGTTGTACATTGCATTTGTTGTGGAGAAGCTGAGCTCCGTCTGTACAGAGACAGTGGCAGATCAAGCAGCTCAGAGCAGTTGCTTTAATTCATGTTGAGTTTATGGAGGTCAGCCTGTGACCGAGAAATCAGAGGATTTGTCCTGACATTGCACCTTTCCTGTGTTCCCCGCCAGAAGAAGAACAGAGAAAAATTGCATCTACATTAACTGTAGAAGAATTTTTCTGAAACTGTCCTAGAGGGTACTAAATCAGCTGTGCTATCGATTTTGTACAGAAGACAGCTGCAAAGAAGATGTAAAGACATGAAGAATCACAGTGATGAGATCTATACTTGAGCTCATTTAACCTGCTTTGTCGTATCAAACAGATGAGCAAACGAGATGAATTATCTAATGAAGGCCAGGCTGGGTGGGGTCCTGGGCAGCCTAAACTGGCGGGTGGCAACTGAACCCACAGCAGGGGGGAGGGTGTTGCAACTGAGTTATTTTAGGGTCCCTTCCAACTGAAGTCCTTCTATGATTCTGTAGTACTTTAGAATGATCTGAAGAGGAAGGTGGTCAGGAAGATGTAGAGTGCAGTTAGATGAGTTAGCTAGGTAAAAATCCAGTCTCAATTACTCTGCCTGTACCTCTTGAAGGAGGTGAGAGAAAAGATAGCTCAGAGGAACTAAACCTCATTTCTCAACCTCATCATGTTAACAGCTACAAAAGCCAGGTGCAAGTAGTATTTTCAAAGCAGGACTTGAATTCCATTGAGTTCTTTGCTGCATTGAAATGGTACAGTTTCTTTTCACAGTAGCTACGTTTTCAATAGTTATTTTCTAAAATAGTAAAATTGAAAAGCTTGCTTCCTCGAGCATCTTAGCATCCAGGCTTATAGGGAATAAATGGCCATATTTCTTCGGAATTTTTCAAATATGTGTCATAGAACTGACTTCACTGTCTGGAATTGGTGGCTAATTATGACTAAAAAGCAGACAACGATGAGGAAATAATGTAATCCTCTATTTGCTTTCAAAATGGAGACCTTTTCTCAAAATGCTTTCCGTCTGTTCTGAGATTTCACAAAGCTGCTGGGAACAGAAAAACAGAAGTGAGAAGTTTGATGCCATTTCATGTTCTCATTGTAACGTGAAATGGAGGGAGAGGGTGTTACATTTAGGCTAGGGAAATCAATAGATTGTACAATGTGTTTGGTTTGGAGGCCATAGGGGAAGGGTTTGTAGCATGTGTTCACATATGGAGATATTTATTTGCGGGGGGCAAGACGGAGAAGCAAGAGACAGTTTTCTAAAATAGGTTTTACACTGAACTGCAATATGCCCACCTTTCTCTGCGCTTCAGTAGAACTTGTGTGGATTGAGAAAGTACTTTTTTGAAGCCCCTTTGTTGCAAGACTTGTTTGCATTCTTTAGTATTTAGAAAATATGTGTGAACTTTTTGACACTGCTAATGTGGTGCAAAAGACTTGGCTGCCTTTTATGGTTTAAAGGACTGATCTGTGCTAGATGATTGGCAAGAATGTTAGCGCTTGTAAACAACATTTACAAATGTTCAAATAATCATGCCTTGAAAACAGCGCTTGCTGACAATTAGTAGAATTAAATCCTATGTTTAAATTAACATTTTCGGGGATCTTCTTAGAGACCAAACTCTATGGAGAGGATCACTGAAACTGACGTGTCTTAGAGTTTTCTTCTGAACCCCATCCTATGTGGACGAAGCATCTCTGATGTGAGGATAGTTGAGGCTTGCATTGCATCGTATGTCAAGGTTGAAATGCCAGTGTACTTAGAGAAATGCCTTCTAGCCACCCGCAGCACTGAAGGCTTCTGTGACCTTATTACCATTTCTCTCTTCATGAAAGCTGGTGATGAAAGTGCACTCAATAGATCTCTTACCATTACCCAGCCTGTTTCCTGTGATCTTCTTAAAAGAGTTAGGGAGAATTCCTAGCTGGGAAATGAATCTTAGGGTTAATGCAGTCTATCTTATCTCAGATCCCACTGGGAGAATAGGCTTTCTGTAATTCAGCTGCAGGTTATCCCTTCTTCGTGCAGACAAGATGGATGGGGAGATAGAGGTGCTTGTTAAAAAGTGACTGAGGTAGGTTTTTGGAAGATGAGAGGAAAAAAAAATTACTTCCAGTTAGGCACATGAGCTGAACAGTTCAGGTGTAATAAATGGGACATTATTAGAAATGACCACTTTTTATTCAAAGTAATGTATTCAGGAAAATGTGGAATACACATTATTGAAAGTGATAAAAACATGTTGTCAGAGGCCGAATGTAAAACCAGGTTCCGCCTCGTACCCCAGTCATTACATCTGTTAGCTATCTCCTGATTAAATAAAAGCTCTTTTAGATTTAGTAACTTTGCTCTGGATATTGTGGCATCACTGTGCATGTAATGGTTTTAATAAATTTCATTTATAGAACGAAACAGAAAAGCAATCACTGGCACAGAGGACTCTGGCTGCAATATGTTAACTCTTTGGAAACCCATTGTCAGCCAGCATGTGTTGAACCTTGCATCACCTACAGCACAATAGGCACCTGGAAATAATTATTATGTTGTTGGTTGGTTAGTTTTTTGTTTTTAAATTGAAACACGTAAGGAAGCCTGCAGTGTGTACAGATACACAATTCAATTTGCTGTGCCTTAATGATTATGGGAAGGGGATCATTTTAAAGAAAGGTAGAATCTCTTATGGAACATAAGTTTTCTGTAGCATATTAATCCAATTCGTGTCCTCCTTTTCAAAGTTTCAAAGGGAGAATCAAGTACAGAAAACATTTGAAAGATGAGAGCAATCTGAAGGAACTGTGTAGTAGTGGCCTACGATGTAGAGGTTGGACCTCTGGACTGGAATTTGCTGAAAGCTTATTTTTCACAACTGTGTTTTAATTTATTTTCAGGTGTGAAAGCAAGGCTGCAGATCAAATAAATACACTTTTAGTGGTAAAAGCCAATTTCTGTGGGAGCCTGTTGAATGATTGTTAAGCCTCTACTTTGTGTAAATCTGCGGAGGATACACACTGTTAACTTTCAGCTGCTTGGCTCTAAGTTCAGTCTGAAATGGGACAGATGTGTAATTCTAGAGGTTGCCAGTTCAAATTCTTCATGTTGGCCGAAGTCTTTGTGTCACATGCGTATGGAGCAAGTTATATTATTATATATCTATGTGCCGCAGATAGAATATATTCACTGGAGCAGAACCATCATTTTAAGAGGAGCTTCATCATTTTGTGACAGCAGGAAATTGCAAGATATCAGTAACTTTTATTCATATGTGTAATTCTGTACCGAGTCTGTATTGCAGTAGCACTGGGGCCAGCTCTGGGACTGGGCCCATTTTCTGTGTGTCAAAGAAAATCTTATCTGATTGTTCCTTCAAAAAGTCTGGGAAAAATAAATGAAATTATTTTCAGGCAGTATGAAGAGAAAGCAACTGAAGCACATGGGGGAGACCTTGCTGTTCTTTTTCTTCTCAGGGACAAAAAGGAAGATCCGAACAAAACAGATTTTCACTTTTACGTCTCCCTTGTCTGTTCACGTTTACTATTTTCTTTCCTCTGCGTGTTGCGTTTTCAGGGAGATGAGACTGTTTATTTACAGTAAAACCTACACCACAAATGTGAAAATGGAGTCTGTGTCTGGATAACTGATTGTTCTAGACCTGGACACAAAATCAGTACTCTGGCCAAACTCCTCTCTGCGTTACCATGGAGCAAAAATGCAATATAATAATGAAGCAGAAATACTGCGTGGTGTCTCCACCAGGAATGATCAAAACAATATACTTGCTTTTGTTATCGCTGCTGTGTTACACTTTACTTCCATTGATGACAGCAGACAATTGTGTGGCTTGCTTGCATTTAGTTAAGCTCTTGCCATGTGCTTGTGAGATGGTATGCTGAAAATCACTCTGAAACAGGAGCCAGCTCCTTGGAGAGCTCTCCAGTGGGAGCTGTGTTGATGCAGTTACTATCTTAAGGAATGACTATTATTCATTTTTCCAAATGTACTCTGCTTTGATATATTTGGTGGGGAGAACAGCTTTCAGTGAAGTTACCTCTGTTGATATTATTCTCTGTACATCACTTTCAATGGAATAGATTAAAAAAAAAAAAAAAAGCCATGAGAAATAGCCAAGCCGAGTGTCTTTTCACTGACATCTGTGAGAACTGGGTTAAATTTAGGCAGTGGAGTGTGATTTGATTTTGGGAGGAGGAGTCACAAGAGAGAGATATTTTAACATCTTTATGGTCAATCTTAAATTCCATGCACTTCTTGCTGTCTTCTTGGGGTCCCCAGAACACTAAAATATGTTGCTTAGCATCTTGGATGCCATCCTGTTATCTTTTTAAAAACAGAAGTTTAGACTGTATTTCACTGAATCAAACACTGGGAAATAGCATTTGCTCTAATCAGGATCAGAGAGTTGGAGATGATTACCTAATTTAATTTCTCTACTTGGAAATTATTATTAATGTTATTATTCTTGTTGTTGATGTAATTCCAGGATGTACAGCTGAAGATCTCTTAAATAAATGAACACGTTGTTCCTTTTTGTAAAATATACTGTACAATTTTTTGCGTAAGATAAAAATGAGAAAATGGTGACTAAGAGAAAAAAATCATCTCTGTCAACGGTTTGTGTTATGCTGATCAAAAGTTCCTTTATCTATGCAATAGTTTATGCCTGCTTTTAAGTCAGAATTAACTTTGCTGCTGCTTCTGCAGGTCCTGTGATGGCAAATCCGCCTTGAAAGTCCCCCACCTGTTGGCAAGGTTTGCTGAGGAAGCAAGATGAACATAAATGGTCTGCGGAGGTTTAGGTACTTGAGAAACTAGTTGTCCTTGTGATTTCCCTAAGTCTAACTATTCAAATTACGAAGGTTTCTCTGAAAGTAATGTCTCCTGCTTTATATGTGGGCCCACAGCATCAGAGGTGCATGCTGGTGGTATGGCAGTAGAGGTTGAACCTTCCCACCAATATTCTGTTACATGTTGTTGCTGTGTGACAGGTGGCAGCAGAGGACTAAATGGCACATGACACGAAGGTGTGTATCTGCTAATGCAGGTTTCTATGTGTGTAGCACACAGGCTCTTCTTCATTGCTGGTGAAAATGCATAGGTAATGGTGGTGACTGTTAGAGTACATTCTCAGCTACAGTACACTTCATCTAATAGTGCTCTTATATTTGTTGTAGTGTCCATGCAAATAAGTGGGAAGTGTCTCTTTCAGAGCAACCTATGCTGTTTTACATCGAGTGCTTAAGGTAGCTTTTAGTTTTCAGTTCCTTCATTTGGATAATATACTGCAAATATGTACTGAATACTGAATTACTGGGCAAGTCTCACAGCCTTACCAATAGGAACTTCCTCTTAGTATGAAGGGACTGAAAACACCAGTAAGGAAGAGGTGGCTGCCCTGGCTTTTGGAGCTCAGAAAGTGAACTAGGGAAACACTGCAGCTGTGAGGGAGTGTCAGTAATTAATTATAGGAGAGCCCTTTGAAAGAGTGAATCTCCCCTGTCTTCTACTTCTGTAGGTGTCAAGCTACTGATCTAACTCCTGGAAGTAATTTAGATTGCAATGGCTCTGATGGCCTAGTCTGAGTAAGTTCAGTCTGGAGGCTGTGTTGGCAATTGCTCTGGGTTTTGTGACTGTGTGAAAGATGACACAACAGTGGATGGAAAAGCCTGCCTTCTGATTTTGCTCTCAGTTGTTAGCCGCAGGGCATACGCAGCTGTATAAAACGCTGGTGTCCTGCCTTTAAGCACTGGTTTCACAGTATTCTTTTAAGCCAGATTTGCTTTCTGAAGGTGGTGGATGGAGACAGAGAAGTAATAGAGAGCACAATGCGCATGCAAAGAGCTTGTAGCAAATCACAGAATTGCCCGGGTTGGAAGGGACCTCTAGAGATCGTCTAGTCCAAGCCCCCTGCCAAAGCAGCTCCCTAGCCCAGGCTGCACAGGTAGGTGTCCAGGTGGGTCTTGAACACTCCAGAGAAGGAGACTCCACCACCTCTCTGTGCAGCCTGTGCCAGTGCTCCGTTACCCGAACTGTGAAGAAGTTCCCATGCACATTTGTGTGGAGCTTCCTGTGCCTCACTTTGTGACGGTTTCCCCTTGTCCTATCGCTACACACTGCTGAGAAGAGTCCAGCCTCGTCCCTTTGCCTCGCACTCCTTAGATGTTTATAGACATGGATCAGATCCCCTCCGAGTCTTCTTTTTTCAAGGCTGAACAGATCCAGATCTCTCAGTCTTTCCTCGTAAGGGAGGTGTTCCACGCCCTTTATCATCTTCGTAACCCTTCGCTGGACTCTTTTGAGAAGATCCCAATCTTTTTTGTACTGGGGTGCCCAGAACTGGACACAGTACTCCAGCTATTAATATACAAATGGTAGTACTTCAGATGCTTAGACGTGAATTTACTCAAATTTAGTATGAAACGGGAGAGACAGTCTTTGACCTTTTCAGCAGTTTCAAATGGAGTTGCACTGTGACAGGGGTGTCCAAGAACAGTAAGCTGTGGCAAAGATACATTCTTTGCCTATGGGCAGGGTCAATAAATCAGTAAAGTCAGCCCAGAGCTTGTCAAGGCTGATTACAAAAAAAACAAAACAAAACCAAAACCAAAAAAGGCTCCTGGATGCTATTTATTGTATCTTTTAAACAGTGTTTTATAATTTGTGTTCCTTGTGTTAATAACACTAAGAGGTTGATTGTGAAGTGTTTTATTTCTTAATACTGCTATGCTGATAAAAGCAGTAACAGCTTTGATTTGAGGCTGCTAGTTGTTTTGTGAGGGGAAACATTAGTGAAACAAAACCTCGTGAATTTTGGTGTTTTTCTGGACCATTACTACGTTACCATTTCACTTGATTTCTTTTCCTTTTTGTGATTCTTCCTTTTCTGTTCTCCTGTCTGTCCCTTGTCAGTGTTGAGCAGTTACTTAATGTCCATCTCACTTTTTCCAGGAGGACTGTTCATTTTTTTTTCAGTCAGTCCAGAATGGATTGAGCTGCTAGGCTCAACTCATAGCAACAAAATTGTTTTTGTATCTTTCTGGTATTCTGAAATTGTTGGAATATTACTAAATGCAGTGAAGTAATGCATTATAGAGTGATGTAAGAAAAGCAAGCTATCTGGGGTTGAGGTTTGGTCCTGAATGTGCGGACGCAGTATGTCAACCAGTAGTATCCTACATTGATGTTCTTCCACAAAATTATTACCACAATGCAAAATCTTTGCACATTCAGAAGACTGTTTAATGTTGGGCTGAAGGTGAATAGAAACCTCATCACCATAACCAGCTGGAACCTGCTGTATGCACTAGATGAGTAGTAGCAGGTTCTAGAGTTATAGTCCTGCTGCCTGTCTTTTGACATGTTTGCTTCTAATGGCTCAATTGGATTGAGAAGGCAATGTATATGCTATACGCTTTCCTTGCACCTCTTTTCCATGTAACAAAAACATGCGTTTATCATGCTGCTGTGGAACAGAGGTAGTGTTGTTGGAAATGAAAGGGGAGTTAGGCCATCCAGTGTTACTTGATGAGCTGCAAGCTGCCAGGAACTGTTTTAAGTTGTGGCACGCGTATCTTAAAAACCTCAGGTTTTTCTGGTTAATCTGTTATTACTAGGTCTATTCACCAGAATTGATCTGGTGGGGAAATTGTTCACATCCAAGTGAGTAATTGCCAAAGAGTAACCTTAGACTAACTAAAGGCTTTTAGCAGATCAGAAATTGTACATGACTCAGCAATGTCATGCTGATCACGAATGGTAAACCCTGAACAGGGTTTTATTTACAGATGTATAATCTGCATGACACAGGATGTAGTCTCAGCCTGGCTGAGACTGGTAAATGTATCAGCAGAGAACTCTGTTCTTATGTCCCACCATTTGAAAAAAAGTGGCTTGCTCTGAAAAACTGGGGAAGAGCAGCAGTGTAAAGAGGAATCCTGTAACGAGAGACTGAGTTTTCAGTTGTTAGGCTGAGCAGGAGCGGGATAGTAGTTTACAGATAAGGCAGAAAGGAAATCAAAATTCTTTTTCTCCATATTGGTGGTGAATAGGACAGAACATTTGGGAATATTTAAGTATTTGACTTGATGTAAATTTGACATTAATTATCAAAGGATATTTAGGTTAACATTTGGGAAAAGCCTTATGAAGGTGGTGATAATTAAGCTTTGGGCCATGTTGTAACAGTCGTTCTCTGAACAGAGGAGAGAACCAGTATGTCGCTGGTAATTATTTGTGTTTTCTTCTCATAGTATACTCAGAACTTTGAAATGACTTCTCCAGGTGTTGTGCATTTCTTTGACTTAGCTTTCAGTGAAAAGGAAACCACTACTTCTATGGTTACAGCTGCTACTCGTTCACTGACGTTCATTTTCTCTTCAATTACAATACAGTTCCTGCCTTTGATTGTAGTTATTTTTGCTGTTGGTTTGGTAGAGCAAATGAAGGTAGTGAATGCATTATGCAATGGAAAATAAAGATTACTATGATGCTTTATGCTGCTCATCAGATTCTTCTGCTAATTTAAGTCTGGCATCATCCATGTTTTGAAGATTAATGTATGTTTGATGTGAGTGAACATTTTTATGGCCCTTAGAGACCTACCATTTCTTCAGCTCTTGATGTGCCAAGGTGGTCACGCTCTTTATTTATGCGAATAGTCTGTGGTGACAGGGGAAACTAGACAAACAAAACGAACGTCAAAACTTGGAGTGTTTACTTGGATTTTATGCAGGAGTCTAAATGACAGTGAGTGGATTATATAGCCTAGGCTCAGAGTGTGTTCCATGTTGTATGAGAAGATATTTTTGCTTGTGTAGTGTGTGAGGGTAAAGGTAATGCTAAGAGGGAGATAGTCTGGATCTGATCCAGTATGTGATTAAAAAAAAAAAAAAAGCCCAAATTCTGAAGATCTGAAGAAATTCTGTTCTTTGCTCGTAGTGGGGGTGGAAAAGGAAGTTAGCACAACTCACTTCTTAGTCCCCCTCTAAGGGTTTGCAGGGAAGTGATTTACCGTGCTCTGGGTGTGTCTATACAAGTGTTGGCTTTCTCTCATCTTGGCTGTAAATTGCTTTCAGTGCATGTTCAGTAGTTATCTCTGAGTGCCTATTATTTAAGCTGAGTCAATGAGTTGTCATCATGAGGCATATTTCTATTATTTAACAGTAAAAGCTTAAAGTTTATCTGGTGAGTTTTAGAAAGGGACAGAAGGTTTATGTTTTGCAGGTTGAGCTTTGAAATTCACTTGGGATGAGCTTCCTGCTGCAGTTCTGCTGGCTGCCTTGCGCTACCTCCTCCGGCCTGTGAAGCTGGGCCACCCCAGTGAGCATCCTCTGCTGGGAGATGGCTTGAGTCAGCTGAAAGAGGCTCAGTACTCCAAGGGAGCGCACTGGCCCCAGCTGAAATGGGAGAGTAGTTGGACATGCAGAACAGAAGTGTAGGCAGTGCTGGATAAACTGCGGTTGGCAGTCTCCTCAATTGCCATGGCTGCAGATGAAAGCTGAAGTTGGATTTGAGCACTTCCCTTCTCAATGATTCACTGTTATCCGAGGCTGTACAGGAAAGGACTACTGTTTAGTTTAGTGACAGCTTTTTAAAATCTTAGAAGTTGCCATAGTGCAACTCGGCTTTTATTAAAGAGCTGTTTCTAACTTTACTGCCCGAGGACTTTTTTCTCTCGTTCTTGGCTTGGTAGGAATGCAGCGTGCTCTTGCCAGCTCCAGCTCTGTAACCCTGTTCTTGGTAACTTCCCTGTGCTTTGGGACTTTGTGCTTGGGGGTGTAAACATCAGATCTGTCTTAACTCCACTCGCTTGTAAAACTTCTTACGGTTTCTTATTATCTCCAGTCAACATGTGTTTTTTCTGCGTATGAGCATTTGATCATATCGAAAACATGGGCTATCTGGGAGCCCAGGGAGAAATGTGACACAAACAATTATCCCCGAGGAAGGAATGGGAAAACTGTTAACTGGGACTTCCCATGGGGCTGCTGCTAGGCTTCCCCCCTTCTTTCCAAGGCCAGCCAGCTTCTAGGAAGGTGCAGTTGTGAGAGGGAGTGACTGACTTGTGCAAGCAGGATGCACTCATTTCTCATGCAATGTGACAAGCATCTACATTGGGTCGTGCCTGATCTTACCCAGATGTAAGGTATTCTTCCTTTGTTCTTTGAAATCATTTTCTCTGGCTGACGTGAAGCTTCCAGGAAGCAGCATTTACCTCACAGAAACAATTGCTTGTGTTACTTAGTGCAGTGAGTGTCTGTGAGCTCCTTGAGGAAGATTGTGAAGCTGCTGCACACAGCAGCTCTGCTTCGTTTCGCAGCTGCCATCTGTGGGAGTGCAGCACAGAGGCTCTGCAGGGAGAAAGCTGATACCGCGCTAGGTAGCATAGAGGAGGGTTGAAGAAAGGTTTAAGGAATAGGAGAATTTCAGGGAAAAAGGCAGTGTACCCAGTAACTTGAGTTATCCTTCTGTTAAGCTTTTAGTGTCTTCTTGATCTGTTGTGGACTACAATTCGGATGCTTTCAATGAACAGGACGATGTGTACTGTGCAATCACAGCACGTGGAATGAAGTCAGGATCAAGCATCTTATGTCCTGATTGGTATCTCAAACTTTTTGTCCATCTTCTTTGCAAGCTGACTTTTCTTCAAATAAGTAATGGGAAGCTAATTTCTAGAGGAATCATGCACTAAAACACTGCTTGATTCCTGCATTACCTTTACTCTGTGTAATGCTTCCGGACCTTTATAGACGTGTGATCTATTGAAGGGGATAACCAGTAATTTGCTCAGGTCTCAGAAGTATGAAACCACTCTTACCTCCTTCTGACTCTGTTTAATAACTTCAATAACAAAAATCCTTATTTGCTTGATAAGGCAAAACATGAGACTCTGTGATGATTTACTTTAAACTGAAAAGTGACAAAACATGTAATGAGCTTCTCTCAAACCAAGAGTCTTTCTGAAGCATTTCATTCACAACCCCTTTAAAGTGTCATCAGAATATTCCTACAAGTGTTTTTTTTGTTTTGTTTTGCTGTTTTTTTTTTTTTTAGCACATTAACAATAGCTAGAGAACTAATTGTTCATGAATCCATTAAGTTCGAATTCCAGGAGACAGGAAAAATAGATGACAGTGTTATCTCCATTTTAGACCCACAGAGAATGAAACGTCCTAATGAGTTAAGTACAACTTGAGCTACTCTGCATCATCTACTCTTAACAGCTTTGTATCTGTCTGAATTAGGCTAGTAGCACTGACTCTTCGGAATACACCAGAAGCTGACAAGAAACTGTCCTAGTAATGAACTGTAAAACCTTTTTATCATGAGAGAAATGTGAATCCGATGCGCTTTAACCTCTTGAATGCAAACAAAAATAAGTAATGAGTTATCTTACACAGCAACTGATTAAAGGATCAGGAAAAGATGTTCACACATCTATCATTTTCTGTGCTTAAGAATCATGAAACACGTTCAGAATTTGCTCTGATTTGGGAAACTTCAACACAGTGAACAAACCTATCCTGGCATCCCTTCAGTTTTTGCTGTAATGAGTCCTCTACTGAATAAATGATTTTTGTGCTGAGAAATTGTGCCAGACCTTTAGCAGAAGGCAAGATGCTGATATGTAAGTACTGTGGCACTTCACAAATATATTTTCTCCCTCCCATGTCCCTCAACCTCTTCTTTTCAAAACCGGTCAATTTTGGCATTACTTTGTTAGAATATTAATTTTTGCCGGAAGAAAATTTACTTTTGTGTGTGAGTGATGCTCGTAGTGAACCTAAATAAAAGGAAAGCAGAACATGGAGCTGAGCAGTCAATGTCATTTTTTTGTATTAGTTTGTTCCTTAAGAAAACAAAAGGCACCTCAAAGGATTTAGTGTGAACCAGATTATGTTCAGGGCAGAGAGGGTAAAACTGAATGGTCTGAAAGGTGTTGTCACATGTGTCCTAATGGTCATGTGATTGTTGAAAATTCCAACAATAGCAGAATTTATTTGGCCTTCAACAGTGGATTGTATTTCTGTGGAAGAAGCCTAATAGGTAGTATACAGTAAAAGTGACACAGTAAAATTTTCTGGCCTGTGTGTTAATTGCTCTGTCTGAATTAATACAGCTGTATTATTTATTGGAATACAGTAATCAAAGCAGCTGCTGACTGTTACAAAGGGGGGAGGGCATTTCAATTAGCAGTCATTGCTCCCAAAGGTGCAGTAAAGAGAAATAAGCCGTAGATGTATGCAGGTATTCAGGGGAGAAACTGGAAATGAATGGCTCATTCTTGTACTTGATCAAGATCTGAAAAGATTTATGCTTTGTGGAGATTCTCAGTGATGTTCAGGATGGTTTCTCACATTGTTTGTTGTTCGGCTTACTTGTGGGCAGGTGGTCCATTAGGATTTGCTGTAGATGTCTTTATTTCCTGATGAGGAGAAAACAAATACAGTAAGTAGCAGTCAATTCACAGCTACTCAACGAGGAGCTCAGATTCTCTGAGAGAAGTGAATTTTGGTATCCAGCTGCTTGGCCTTCTGATGTTTGGCCAGCAGCCTATGCTGCACCTCTTGCTTTTGAGCTGATTCTTGTTTACACTCCCATTTTCATAGTGTGTGGTCAGCAATCAGTGAGAGAGGGCGATGACTGCACAGGACATTTCTTAGGGGTAGGGAATGTTCCCTCCCTTGCCTATTGAAAATTTCCAAAATGCACAGGGAATTGTTGATCTGTTTAGAATCTGTGACAGTGTATTGTTTTTTAGCTCTCTAAATAAATGGTGTGTCTGGTAACCTGCAGGTTTTTTTTTTTTTTTTGAGGCTGATATGAAGTACTCTTTGTTAATTCATGGACAAATCCACACAAAGAATGCTGCCTCAAAGGTGTGATCATTCACAACAATATGTAGGTCTGCACTGATGGAGTAATTTAAGCTTCTTCCTTCCTATTTCTTTTGTGTTCTTATAATACAGTCATTAAGAGCCTGAATTGCCTTCATAATTAGTGCTTGAGTGGTTTTATTTCCTTATTTTAATAGCTTCATCCAGGAACTCAGGATTCATGAAAACATGATTTGGATCTTAATTCCGTAGGTGGAACCCCAGGGATTCCTATTCCCAAGTTATATTCACTTTTTCATTCTTCGCTCTTTCATTTTTTTTTTCTTACAACTTGGCTTTAATCTCTACAAGTCTTCTATTTCCTATGATCCTTCACAGTTCCATCTACCTGTGGGTGAATGGTGAATTCTTCAGAAAGTAGTGGTTTGTCAGAACATTATTTATCTGTCTTGACTGAAGGTAAGTACCATACTGCCAAGACAAACAGGTAGTTTGAAACCTGACACGGAATTGTCTGTTTCTTACATGGAAGAAGGGAAGTCCAGATTGATGTCTCTGACTGATCTCATTCGTGTCTGAGCTCTGAATTGGAATCTTGCTTATCAAACTGTTTTCTCTCAACTGCAGTTGTTAAAGAGTCAATTCCAGCTTGCTATGGGGATAGACTGTGCCATGCAATTTCCTGAGCTGGCCTGAGTGCAGCACCTAAAACTGACCTATTTTTACAGCCTGGATTTTTTTTAGATTATTAATTTATTATTATTTTAAATTATTTCATCAAAAACATATTTATTTGAATGAAATATCCTGTGTTGCTTTACTGAGTTTGGGGCAGTGCAGAAGAAAAGTTAAAAGCAATAAAACCCAGCTCCCAAACAAGTACATACAGATCAAATTGCTAGTTTCCTAATTAGAATGAAGACACTGAGATGTAATTGTATACAAGTCCACACAAAACTGAAATCATTATATCAAGCTAGCGGTTCATAGGTTAGGTGTCTTGACCGAGAGACAAATAGCTGTGATGAAAAGGAGGTCTCTGACCTTACAGTGTATCACGTTGCTGAAAGAAAGACAATGTCAGAGTATAGACATCAGAGAATAGAAGACAAACCTTTTAGTAGCTGAATTCAGCACTATTTATGAGGAAAAAAAAACATTTCAGAACTAAAAAATTCATAAGACTGTTTGAAAAGTTACTGCTTTCTGTGTTGGCATCTGTACTTTTGTTACAATATTACTCTTATCCTCCTTGGAATATCAGTTCTAGGAGTGTGGGTGGAGGTTGTTTTCTTTTTTTTCTCTCTCTCTCCAGTTTTTCACTACTAAATGCTTTGCCTTGCTTTAAGGAAACAAGTACCTATCCATTTGACTTGTGGGAATCACTTAGCTAATTCATAAATTAAACTTCTCCAAGGAATTGTTGTGTTTCAGCTGCCAAATATTTGTGCCTAGATTTACTAATTAGTGTTTTGAAAAGACATGCTCTTAACTAATGTGGTTTGTCCCCGTTTTATTCTAGAGCACTGAGTGCAATAGATCTCATACTTTTACATCTTTTCTTAAAAGAGGCTAAGCAGCTTTAAACAGCCAGTAAAAAGTAGAATTCTTTGGCAGTACAGATTTGCTGTGAGTTAAAATATCAAACGCAGTCTGAAGCAGCATGTAGTAGTCTTAAGAGCATCGTTTTAGTGATGAAATTCAATTTGAACTCTTCCTTATCAGGCTCCACTTGATTGTTTTCCTGTAATTTCTTCAAACCTTGCAATCAATCAAAACAGTGTCTTAGAAAACTCAGTGAAGCAGTATTGGAGTTATCAAAATATATTCATGAATATATTGGAATAGAAGAACCATTTAGAAACCTTGGACAGGATGGACAAAATGTCCTACTTGTCTGCTGAATTACATTTAAGCAGAGCAGGTGTAAATGTTGACAGAAAGTACTGAGTGCTTGGAAAGAGGTTCTGCTGTTGGATGCAAGGTTTTGGTTTGGCAAAATAATATAGAACTCGACTAGAAGTTAAGTGGGTCTGGTGTCAAGGAATTTTGATTTGTCAGTCTATTGTAGGGCTGGGGACAAGCTGATAGTACTTTCTAGAAAAAAAATTTCTTCAGTTATTAATCAACGTGGAAAAAAATATGAGGTTAAATGCAGTTGCTCTCTTATTTTGAGGCTTTTAAGTTGAGCGATTTTAGTTATGTACTCAGTTTTCCTAGATTGATGCTGTTTACAAATAATGTTAAAAACAAAACGCTATAAAAACAAATTAGGACAAATATAGAAATAGAACATACATTTACGTGTTTTAGAGATTAGGTGCCTTTTTCACGATTCCTCTTTGCTTAATTATTCTCATTAGCTTGTGCAATTAACAGGAGAATAATGGTTTTTCCTTAATGGAGATTTTCTTCTTTCTCTGATTTAAGCCCTCTTCATCTGATTCTACTTTTTCACCAAAATCTGATGTGTAATGGAAGAACAGAGTAGGGATTATATACCATGGCATTTCTGAAATTTGGCAGGGCATGACTGTTATGTATCCAGTATTTTACAAACCAACGAAGTAAAAATACTTGTGTTTGCAGTAGATTGGCAGTGGCTTCAGAGCTGTGCTTTGATGATAAAAATGTAGACTTCCCTGAGAATGATGATTGGAAAGAATATGTAGTCCACCCAAGAGCTAGGAGAAAGTGATCTGTTTGTGTAACTCCTGTTGCAACATGCTTGCTGCCAGGAGCAAGAAGATGGTCTTTTTATCTGTGATAATAGCATTTATGTAGACCATTAAAGTCTCTGAAGTTTTCACCTTGGAAAGGACAACTTACTAGAGAGAATGGAATGTTTCTCTTTTTTTTTTTTTTTCCATTTCAGTTTTGCAGTGAATTTTTTGCTCAGGGAAAAGTATTTAGTGCTGTATGAAAGGTGGGGAAAGCAGGGGAAAAAAAGCAGTTTTAAAGCAATGCTTTCATCTTCCAAAATTATTGTGAGGATCAGAGTAAGTGTTAAAAGTGTGGCTATTTTTCTTCACGAGTGTAAGAGATACTGTTAGACTATGTCAAGGACAAGTTGTAAATCACTCTATTAAAACTGTTCAACAGAGTTTCTGCCGTAGCTTAGCCTTGCAGATAAATCCAGTTGTATTACCATGAAGAAAACCAAGCTTAAATCATGATCCGAAAGGAATCCTCCCTGTTTGTCCCCGGAAAGGCTGACTTGAATGTTTTTACTTCCTTACTGATCTGCCCATCTCGACTAAGTGTTGTAGAAGTTATTCACAAGTGAGGGACGGTTATGTATTTCATTAACAACTAAAAAAAAAAAATAATCATAAATGCCATTTGGTTAGTGATGGGAAAAGTATGTTAGTTTACAAGATCAAACAGAGGGATTTGTACAAGCTTTGAAGAGGAATGTTATGTTTGCTGGAAGCCGAAGATCGGGTTTACTGCTGTAAGAATGTCTTCTGTTAATTAGAGGTAGAAGCCTCATGGGAGCACTGTAGCAAAGCCAGAGCAAGTTAACTAAAGTTCAACTTCAGAGCTTTCTGTTTTCTCCTGTCCTGAGAGTTGGTCCCGGAGTCTCCTTGCTCATTTCCCTTTTTTGACTTATACTGCGTACATTATATTGCTCTTCAAAATCTTTTTTTGGCCTTTTCATCTAAAATGCATTCCCTTGCTCTCTAAGTACATGACTCTGCATGTTTCTTGGCAATAGCAAAATTTAGTTTCCACAGTCATGGAGGCAGAGTTGGTAGTGTACCTTCTGCCCCTTCACAGCTTCGTGGAAGGAGATGGAAAAATGGCAGAAGAAAATGATGAAAGAAATTGTTCTTGTTGGCGTTATCAAGGATGTTGCCATAACACAGTGGTAATTTCTTGAAGAAGATGTCAGTTTCACTTGGCTTCGAATGCATTTAGAATTACAGTATTGTGTTTTTTCATGTGTTGATCCATACCTGAATAATTCAGTTCCTTGCTCTTGCTTCATCAGTCCTGACCAACAGTAATTAAGCTACAGTGGCCCTTTCCGAAGGCAGGGGAGTTTAAATATCAGTAATTTGATCTGCTCTGTTTACTGATCTCTGCTGTTAGCAGAGTTGAAGAGAAATGTTTTAATTAAAACGATTGGCAATAAGTTGGTATAATGCCATAATTTGCACTGGGCCTCTTCTAGAAAATGACTTAACCTCTGCCTCCGTTGTCAAGGCAACTAATGGACATAATTGTAACTGGGTGTATGTAGGCAGCAAGTGGAAGGCCTAAAGCTTTTTTAAATTGCTGGGCTATGATGATGTTAAGGGATTAAAATGTGATATTAGGAAAACGTACCCAAAAAATCTCTTCCACGCTTCGAGTTTAATCTTGACAGTTTGTCTTCTGGTACTATTTTGTGTTAAAATTTTCCAGTCTGTACTCTAAAACCATATGACGTCATACTTGCTGAAGTTCATTAATGCAGCAATGTATGTGTAATAACTTGTGATATAATCTGGAAATGGCAGCGGTTATTCTACTGGGACTTAAGCTAATGTATTTGATGGAATCTTATCGCCAATCTGTATTGAATCAGCAAAGAGTTAAGAATTAGATCATGTATTATAAAGTATCTTGAATTACATTTTTAGACAAAAACTGTGAAAAACACTTTCTATCTCCTTTTGCTCAGGGTTCCTAATGGTCATGAACTCCGCGATAAAATGGGAGATTTTCTAAAAGAAATGGAAGAGTTCTGAAGGGAGATTAATTAGAGATCCCTGAGTTGATGCCTGCCATAGCAGTGCACATGGAATTTGATGGGAACTTTTAAATAACTTTTAGACTCTACTCTTTCGAATTTGATTTTATTTTTTTTTCCGTAGGGAGAGGAAAGTAAATTCAGATGTTGAATATGTTGTTTCCATATTGGAAAATACGCAGAAATGGAGTCCAAAGAAATTACAATGTTTGAGAAGACAGAAAGAATGCACTTCACTCTGTGCGCTTTCCTTCTGACTTGATCCATCTCTAGCATTTAGGCTTTTAAAGATGAGAAGAAAATAAATAGGATCTAATTGTATAGCATGACAGTGTAAACTACTGGTTTCAGAAGGGTAGCCTTAAGCATGTGCAGTCACCTATATGAAGCTAAGGATGCAGCCTTTGAGGACTTTCTTGTATAGCTTCATGTCTACCTTTCTTTCGCATACATGTTCATTGTACCCTGAATACCAAGACAACGAAGTGGCAGAGTGAGTAGTACTTAGATTTAGGGAAAGATGTGTCTGAAATACCACAATTTGATCACATAGCTGGTTTGTTTTTCCTTTGTTCCTTAATTAGTACATATATCTGAGAAGTTTGATAATCTGTGCAATTCATGATGTAGTATTATATACAGTGAAAAAAGTGTTAAAAATTATTTCATTATGCTTTTGAAATCATCGGTGAAAAGAAATTTTATTCCAAGTTTACAGAATTCGTAGAACATATATCATTTGAGAAATAGGGACCTGACCCATTAAAACTTAAAATAACTGAGTTCTTACATTTTGCCTTTGTCTTAAATGAGGCAAGATGAGAGCTTGCAAAAAAGTAAAATAAAAATGTAGTTTTATTGAAAACCAGTTTGTACATTAAGACCACATATTGCACATTAGCACGTTGCATATAAGTTGATCGACCATGTCTATATACCTTAGCAAACGTGTTGAAAGAGAAGAAACTAAAATTATGAATGTATAAAGGAATTTACAAAAGCATAGGAGTTTAGGCCCAAAGTCGGATAGTTGAACCTCATGGTAGATGGTTGCCTAAACCTAAACAAAAACAAAAAAAAAAAAAAGTTGCCTGGCTTGTGAAAGGGCACTGTATCAAAATATGACACTGTGAGGAAGGTTGCATTCCCATTGGTGTTTTTTGTATTTCCTTTCCCATATCCTCAGTCCAAATACTTATTTATTTATTTATTTACATATCTATGTATCTGTCTAAATATATATATCCATATGGATAGTAAGAAGTCTTAGTGGAAGGCATCACTGGAAAAATACAAAGTTTATGTTGATGTTTAGGAAGCTAAAACAACCGTGAGTAACAAAGCTACATTATAGACGGGGAGAGTAAAATCAAGTGCTCTCAAAATCTAGTTTTTGGACTGCGGTGTTTACTTTTCTGTCTTGCACCACACTCCAGTGCCTTTCTATAGAGTGAAAAGAAAGCAGCCCAGGAGAAGTTAGTCTCTGGAAAATGAGGAGGAGGAAATACTAAGATGAATTCCATGCTGTGAGCATTGGTCCTTTAAGAACAGGTTCTGATATGCTCAGTAATAAATGCAGGCATGGGTCAGAGAGGTGGGAAGGTATTTGAAGTTGTGTGCATGTGCAATTACAGAAACAGATGAAGGGCAACCAGACACAGGAAGTAGGAAGAGCAGAGGCTGATCTTATTCTCTATCTCTCATAGGTTTCCGCTGTAAAAGATGCAAGCCAGATATCTGTGCTGGTCAATAAACAGCACCAGGCAAAGGGTAGATGTGCTTACTCTCCCCCATTCCCAAGAGAACCAACCCTGCAGCTGTAGTGCAATAAGGTGGCGTGAGTTGTCTCTGGCCCTGTTTGTTCTTAGCTTCAGTTACGCCACAGTGAGTTTAGACTGTGAATCTCCAGGCTGTTGTGCTGACAAAACAAAATGGGAAAAAAGCCCTGCTTAACATGGCTTCCCTGAGTCTGATGTCCACGCTGGTAATAAGGCTCTGGAGAACTCCAACTGCTCAACCTG
The DNA here is from genome assembly GCA_036925125.1 of Oreortyx pictus. Taxonomy (NCBI): domain Eukaryota; kingdom Metazoa; phylum Chordata; class Aves; order Galliformes; family Odontophoridae; genus Oreortyx; species Oreortyx pictus. Next base: position 12,467,191 of record JAUPFR010000008.1, on the reverse strand, counting down.
TGAAACTTGGCCCTTAAACTTCAGCCTCGTCTCCTGCATGTGCATCTTCTTTACCTGCCTTGATTTGTGCTCCCTATCGATTTTTATTTCTGAGGACATGCTCCTCTGAAATGTATTACTTTTCACTTCATGTTGATTTTGCCAATGAAACTCCAAAGAAAATGAACAACAGTTGCTAATCTCATTAGATAGTTAATAAACCACTTTTCTGTATGCGAGTGTCAGGATGGGAAGATTACAACTGGTGCAAATATTTGTTCTTAGGTTTCTCACTTCCATAATGACACGTCTCCTGGGAATTAGAGAAGGAGAATACAAGACAGAACTCTGGCAAAATGGGCTTCTAGATGAAAATGTTAAATGCATTTGAAGATGAGAAAAAGTATTCGTTTGCTGAAGATCAAGATCAGATAGGCTTTGAAATGGAAAAAAATCTCAAAAATAAGTGTAGGTAAAGGAAAGTGCAAAAAATTATAGTTTGGAGTCTAGAACTGCAGTCTGATTAGATGAACAGTTTTAGTTTAAATCAGTAAAACTATATAAAAAAAAAAACAACCACCTTTTAGTATATGGTTTAATCTTGAGCAATTGAAAATGACAATATAGCTGCTGAAACAAATTGTTTTGCTTGTTCTCTGTTGCTGCAGTGAATGTCATTTACCTTATTAAGAAAAATGGTAACGATAGATCTGCAATGTTCTGTGCAGTTAGGAATATAATCCTCATTTTTCAGAACCCAGATTGACAGCCATTGTTGAATGGTCCTACTTAATGCATGAAGATCATTTCAAAATTTTGCGTGGTTTGAATGCTTGAAATCCAATTAATTCAGGTGTTGGGGGCATTTAGTTCTAACGATATCCTTAAATTTTCATTTTAAATAGTATATCTTGATTTCAGGTTGCCTTTAAAATCAGGATCAACTGAAATCCACCTCAAAGTCTGTGTAAGTGTGTTATTTTTGGCCTGTAGAAGCTTTGTCATTTCCTGTTAACCTGTGATGAGCTGAAGAAGATACTGGTGGTATTCTTGTAGAAAGTGTTCTGTGCTGTGCACTTTATAAATTGGGGCTCTACATGTGTACACTGACAACAGAAATTCTTCAGTTAGAAAAACACAGTTTGTAAATGACTTACAGTGGCATGATTTGCAGCTATGTGAATGATATCTTAAGTTCTGTGATATATTGCATCTGTTATTTGCAAAGATAACTTGCCCTGTAGGTGTCTTAGGTTTGAAAACAAACCCTGGCTCTGCCTGGAAGCTCTGATTCCAGCCCAGTTTATGGAGCAGTTGGTGAAATGGAGCGTTTGGAGGTAAATGTGTGAGCAGATATCCCTTCCTCCTCTAACAGGTAGATCAGTAGCCAAAGTTACTTTATTCTAGTGTACAAATGTGGGCTCGGGCATCACTTATTTCATGAGGACTGATACCAAGAGACTAGATAAAGCTAGTGCAGGGTATTTCAACACAGATGTGAAGCAGGAGGAAATAAGGTGAGTAAAAGCAAGTCTGTACTTCCAATTTCTTCAGAGCTGGGAAGGTGCTAGGGGAAATGGAGCTGAGGACTGAGATCCATTGCTATAAGGTGGGTGCGTTCACTGGTAATGCATGTCGGTGAAATGTCATTTGTGTGATGTTACTGGATTAGAGGCACTAGGTTTAATAGGTCCCAGTTAAGTGAGTAAGAACAATTGTGTACTTCAGTGCTCAGTAGGATATTGTTCTTCTCAAAGGAATCCATCTGCTCTGTAGTAGCTTTGCAAAGCGCAGACCAATGCAGAAAGCAAAAGCATCTCTCTTTGAAGGAGGGACTGAAAATACAAAGCACATTTTCAGAAGGCAGCAAAAAATGTGCAGCGCCTGGGAAACTGGCTTAGAACTAAACAGAAGGTAGAAAGTAAAAGAATAGAACAAATGGAAGAATCTGAGTTTCTTTCCAAAGCAGTTGAGGAGCACCAGAGATCTGACTAATGCGGAGACCTTTGGTAGCCTGTAAGCTGAAGACCAACCATTCTAGTGCTACTTCTGTGCCCTGTTGCCAATACTGCAATTTTTATTTTGGAAATTTCTTTTTTCTTTTTTTTTTTTCTAGTTTATAACTAGCTTTGTGTGCAACCAGATTGTTGTGGAAGGATTTCCCTCCTTTCTAATCTTTTTTTCTGCAGTATTTAACCTAGCTTTGCATGAGAGGCTCACCAGTCTTGAAGATGCATCTTGGACTTCTTATTGATTCACAACAAAAATCGCTACTCTTTAAGCCTTTCTTTCTCCACAGTTTTTTTCTTTCTAAGTATTAAGACAACATTCAAATGATCAAGTACTAGAAATTGAAATGGTTGAAAACAATGATAATTATACTGGGGACTGCAGAGTGATCTTGATTATTTGACATACACCTCATTGCTCTGTGGTGCACCTGGACATAAGCAAATTATTACTAGAGGCTTCAATAGCATCCTAAACTCTGTTCAACAGAATGCTGCCATGCAGTGTTCTATATGCATTGGAGAGGGAAGAAATCTATATTAAGGAATGACTAGCTTCAACAGTTCTCCTTCAGTTAATTACTTGACCTATGTAAGGCTTGCGTGAGATAGCACAGAAACAAACTGTAGTCTATGCATGCAGAAAACGTCACCATTTACTGAACTGATGTTTCTGGTATTTTTTTAATTTAAAAGCAAAATTATTGGAACTTATGGGAAGTTGAGTCTTCTGTCTTTGTGAAAGTGATAAACTTAGGTTTCTATGGCTTAAAATCTGGTGCCTAACTAACGAGTAGGCTGGCAAAACCGTGTTAGTGGTCCATGACAGTTTCATCCCTCAGAGATATGAGGTAAAGGAAGCCACCTTCAAGAGTGGATAATAGAGCAAATAGTGATCACGTTCAATTTACCTTCCTTTTATGGCTACTATCGTCATTTTCCCAGAGAATACTCTATCAAAACTGCTTACTTTAAGCTGTGCTGTTTTGCAGACTTTAAAGAGCACTATGTTGAAATGTATAATGCTGCGCAGGAAGTGGCATCCATTTCTGGCTCAGCAGCTTTTGGGAATAATTGCATGGTCTCACAGTAAGTCAGGAGAGTTTGTTCTGCTGGGCAGGTTTGTTTCTGACCTCCTGGAGAGTTAGCCACTTGGAGGAGTAATAAATGAGAGTTTGTAATGTGTTGAGGGCAGGGCAGAAATATTTAGGATCCACTGATGATTAACATAGATGGATGCATTTCACGCTGGCACACCCATTAAGTTTGTAGTTAATGTTGTTGTACTGGAACTGTCTGGTTTAAAGAATAAATTGATGTGCTAGTGCACTGCGTGGCTGGCGTGCACTATCTTTGCTAGGAGACTTTTTTAGAAAGGACTCCAAAGAGCAAGTAGTAGACATATCGAAGTCTGGAGCTCCAGAAGAAAAGACAACTGATATTATTTGAAACAGTTGGTAAAACTATAACGGAGGTGCTTGAAGCCCTCAGCCACTTTACACCTGGGTCTGTTCAGCCTCGAAAAGAAGACTCAGAGGTGATCTTAGTAATGCTTATCAATGTCTTAAGTGTGGGAGTCAAAGAGCAATGGCCAACCTTTCAGTGGTCTGTGGGGACTGGACAAGGCGAAATGTCCTTAAACTTGAGCATAGAGAATGCTGTAATAGTATGTGAATGAACTTTTTCACATTAAGGGTGACAGAGCACTGGTATTGGCTGCCCAGAGGGGTTGTGGAGTCTCTGGAGATTTTCAAGACCCACCTGGATGCCTACCTGTGTAGCCTGCTGCAGAGGGCCTGCTTTACAATGGGGTTGTACTAGATGATCTCTACAGGTCCCTTTTAACCCCTACAATTCTGTGATTCTATGAGTGTCCTTTTACTAGGGTGACTGTGAGTCATCTTGGGCTACAGGCAGTAATAATAACATTAAAAACCCTGCAATCTAAATAAAAACATAACTTGAAAAGACAATTACCACATGGCTTCTGATAAAATCAAAGGCAAGTCTGGAAAACCTGGCCAAAATTACAGGAAACTTAACGCTTATGGAAGAACTGTTGTATGGTTTCTTCCAGATGTAGTATCTGTTGCTTAACAGAAATTAACATACCGGGCTTTTGGGAATACTATCCTTGAATTTTAATTGGATGGTCACCCTGCTGCTCATCCCCAAGAGAGAGTGCTGGAACCATTTGCAACTACGATGCTCAGGCAGGGAAGATCAATACAGCAGAATTACTTCTGGAGTTTAAAATAATAGTCAATTGTGAATTGCACCTCGCCTATCACTTTTGTGCTTTGTTTCTCATTTTAAATTATATTTTAAAGTATGTGTGAGGAGGGAAATCTTGGCTGGTGTTTAGCTGCAAGGGATTCTGCTCTAGCAGGAGGATTTAAAGGGCAGACATACTCCTCTTCCTTGTTCTTCAGCCAGTCCTTCACTTTACCGAGTACCTGTTCCACCTTTATTCTGAGAGCTATTTTTCCTTTACATATGCATCCTATTTCAAGAAGTAATGATGAGCAGAAGAAATCCTTCTTCAAAAATGCAGCATGTGTCAAAATAATACAAACAAGCCCACATTAAGGTGATAGCCCCACAGTATTCTTTATTATCAATTATTTTTAAGAACTAAAAGTAAATCCGTGACAAGATGGGAATATGAGAGAGAGAAGAGAAAATTTGGAGACCAGGGAGTGACATAACAGAAGAGTAAATGGTCTGTGGAACAGCTAGAACATCTGTATTTTTAGGGGAAATGCTACTTAGAATGTGTAAACTGCAGTAGAAAAAGAGTTAACAGGATAAAATAACAGACTCAGTGAGGAGGGTATGCACCAGGCTTTGTCAGCAAATTATAGATGGTTGTGAGTAAGGGTAGTCCTGAAGAAGAAAGCATTACAGAAATGTTCTTTTCAGGCTGTAAATAGGTATCACTGTGAGCACTGGGAAGGAAAAAAGTGAAAAGAAAAAGAAACAGTAGTGAAACAGGAATAAAGTATGTGAACATATCCGCCTTGCTATGTGTGGAGAGGGAAAGTGGAAGCACTAATCTGGGAAGGTTTTGCCTAGCTCTGGAGTTCAGGAGAAAGGAATTAAGAAATCATGGCTGCTTTCTCTGGAGGAGTGGGATGCAGTGAAAAAAGGTTAGGTATTCACTGGAACAGTTTCTGGCTATGTGGTCTGCTGTGTATGAGAACTAACTTTAGCCACTTTGAGGAAAAATATAAGATACAGTAAGCTTAGTGCCAGGGGTGTGTATTGGGCAGCTGCTGGTTTCATGTTGCTCTTTCAGAATGAGCTGTATATACAGAATTTCTGCTGATTTTCTTAGAGTGGCATCGCACTGGTGAATGGTAAGACATGAATGGTATTGTTTGTATTTAGTTCTGTCTTTGATAATGCATGCAGAGAATTCCCCCTGCTTTTCATGAAGATCAAGTCAGAATGATTCACGCTATTTTTCCTTATCTGTTTTTATTCTTGTCATTATCCATTAAGATTGGAGGCCAAAGTTTGTGATCAGTTGGATCAGGTAGAGGCTACTTATCTGCTGGTGCAAGTGGTATTATGTTGGTTCACTGAGACATATAAGACAAAATTGGTTCTTTTCCACTTTGGAAGACAACTAAGTAGTGACCTGAGGGACAACTTTCATTGAGAGCAAGCTTAACAAGTGAGCTGCTTCTGTTTCCTCCACAGGTCATTGTATTTTGGGGCATGCTTTCTACATGTGGGCATTAAGTGCTGTGCAGAGATACAGAGCTGTCTTCATGAGTTACTCCTGACAGTGGTGCATTGTGGTAGCTAGGAACTGGCTTTGCAGGAGAGTCCCCTGAACTGAGAGAAGGTCTGGAGGCAAGAATGAGTAGTGCTGTAGGGACAGGTAGCAGAAACATTCAGTGAACTAGGAAGGCAAGACTTCATTTATTAAGGTAAATACTGAGGAATGGAGATATGCATATATTTATTTTTTTTTAAGGCAGGTGGTGGTGTGAATTTTATACGTATGTTCTAAACAGTTCAATATTTCCCTTTTTTGTCATCCCCCTTCCCCCTCTCCCTCCCACCTCCCCGCCATAGCGCTGACCTAAGCACCACAAAATGTGGCAAAAAGGCAGTATTGTTCTCATTCTGTTGCTCCCATGGCTTTACACCTGCAAGTTCTGATATTGCTCTATTGGCACGCAGGAAGTGACCACGGCTGGTCGTGCCCTTTTTTTTTGCCTCTGGGTTGCAACTTTTATTACTTTTATTTTGCAATAGGGGACCCAATAGTCTGCCTGCACAGTGCTTACCGTCAACCAGCCATGCAGCATCTGCCCCTCATCAAAGATAGCCTGGTCTTCCCACCCAACCTGCATTTTAATTTTCCCCTCAAAGTAGCTTTCGCTTTTAGACTCAATAGACTTTGTCGTTAATGGATCCTGCTAAGAAAACATTGTGTGTATGAGCTTATTTTAGCATCTTGTGTGCAGTACTCTGTAGTTAATGTCTGCTAATCCCTGTTACAGGAATAACCTTTTACATACCTATACTGCATGAGCTCATCTGGAAGCCCAGGCTGTATTTTAACGCTTTTTTAGCGTACTGGACTTTTGTTATGTAATTCTTAATTGATACGTTATAAAAACTCCAAGTATGTATAGGACTTGTAACTAATTTCTCACATGCTGTTGGCATTTAAGGTTAGAGTTTCAGAGTTAGGGCAGTGTGAATATATGAACATAATTACCAGTGCTATATACATAGTGCACACACACACACACGAAATATAGTTTTCAAAAATAATTGTCATTTTAGAGTGATTATTATTAAAACAGGAAACACATTCAGTACAACTCAGTACTACCATGTCACTTAAAAGTCTAAGGATCAAAAGAAAATAGCCAAGAATTCTTTTAAGTGACTTCTTAAATACAGTTTACAAGCCTTACAGTGCAGGGATACTTATAACTGAGGCTGCTTTTCTCATTAATCAATATTGTATTTCAGGGCAGAGCATTTCTAGTCTGTCTCAATTGCAAAAAATGGAATTTTTTTTTTCCAGCAACTCAGTGAATTAATTAATGCCATCTATTCTCCAGATTCTAACCAGTGGTTGTCAGGTTCCCTTAGCCTGTGTACTGATCTGTAATATAACCTTCAATTTCCTGCATCTGCGATTAAGTGGAATAAAATTCATAATGGTTGCACTCCTGAGCAGCTGTTCACCTATCCAGTATTGTAGGGTCACCAGGGAAAGTTGCTAATACTTGAGAAGAACTTCCCTGATATATTGATGTCTTTTGTTGTTCAATTAACATTTATAATGTGGAAGAATAGAAGATGGTATTTAATATGTCAGCCAGTCTTATGACAACTCTGCTTCCATTTTCTGATGCCAAAACCTAATACAATGTTTATGTCCATTAGAGTTAAAATACTTTCCTTATTAGCTGCCTAAGTGCATTTTTCCAACAATAATAATGAAGGGCATTCAGTAAACTAAAACTAATTAATCTCTTCAGTCTCCTTCTTGGTTTTATCAGATGCCAAAAGCAATACAGTTTTTCTCTAAAGCAGATTAAAACTAAGCTGTGGATGGTGCCTCCTTCCTAAATAAAACCTGCAGAATTATCAATTTCCGCAACTGCTGTTATCTCTCCTTTCAGAATGCTGTTGCTTATTGAGATCTGGGGTTTTGTTTATGCACCCATCTGCCAGCAGAGGTTGGGCATTATTTGCATTCTTGCTGTAATGCAAGGAAGCTGCATGGATCTGCAGCCCAGAGCCTGCCAGTCAGACAGGAGAGGAGTGCTCATTATTCTTGCGTAACACAGGAGAGACACTCTAGCATCAGACTCAGCTCCAACCAACCCATTACTGCAATTCCTGGGCATCTACCTATTCCCAGATGACTTAATCTCTGTGAGTAATGGGAGAAACAGTAATAAATTCTTTTTTCATCAAAAGTTGCTCAGAAATGGTGGAGCAGAGTAAAGAGACCAGAATACACAGTGGTGTATTATAAAAAAGAATTCCCTGGCATCTGTGGTGAACTTTGATCCTATTCATTTTTTTGAGGATTGACTGGGACTCACTAAAATAAGACAAAGAACACCTACATCAAGACAGGATCCTTCAGAAGGAATGAGTACGTTCATGCATATAGTATGCAATTGGTCATAAAAGATTAAATCAGGCGCAGAGTGCTAAGTTTGCGTTCAGTTCCAGATTATTTTTTATTATTAATGATGGGATGAACAGTGTAATTGTCATGACTGTCTAAATATGAATGTTCTGTTGCTGAATTATTGGGTATTAATACATCATTTTCATGTATAAACTATGTATTAATTAACAAGGAGTTTGGATATAGTAAATATGCTAATAATGTAAATCATTAATAGAAAACAAATTTTCTCTGCTTTTCTCCTGGCAGCCTTCAAAAGTGCGTCATTCCACTGTTTGTTTTCAGAATTAATCTGGTGTGGAAAAATGTGTTGTTCTCAGGATAACTGCAGTGCTCATGTCTCTTTTCAAAAGTGGCAATAACCGTAACTTTGACACAAAGCACTGACTTGAAGTATTCGAAGCTTTCTTTTACAGTTTTCTTATGACACGAGTCTTTCACGTCTTTCACGCCTTGGCCTACCCAATCCAGTATGGTGTGTGTACTGGGAACCAAGCCACACATTTTTGGAAGAGTAGAAGATCAGAGTACAAGCACAGGTTTGTCCAGCTTCCACACTGTACTCAGACTGAGTCTCGATCCTTACCCCTAAGGAAATTCATTTCTGACAATAACGTAGAAAATTTGTTTTGGAGATCCATGCTAGGAATAGGGCTGGAAAATTCTGGGCGGTACCATGCAAAGACATGACTTTTTATTTGCATTGTAGCGTGGTAGTTTCATTCCTTATCCTTTCATTTCTTCTGCACCTCTAGCTAACAGCAATTATACTGCTATCACTTGTCCTCCTTTTGCTTCAGTCTCCAGGCTTGCATCTCTGCACGTATGGTGCGCTGGTTACATTGGGAAGATGGGCTTAAACTCAGAAGTGTATTTAATTCTGGGTGCTGTCTTGGTGAACCTTGATACATATCTGCGTGTATATTTAATTTGTGAGGAAAATATTTCATATTTGGTTTTGACTCCAGTTTGTCTCCAAGTGTTGCAATCTTTGTTAACTGTGATGGTGATGAGTTACTGAGCCTTTCAGCACATGCTGTAGAATGATAAAATATAGATTCTATCTTCCTTCCTTTTTTTCCAAAGCACTTTTATAAATCAATAATTAGATTGTCGAATTGCTTAACGGAAAGAAATTAATACAGCATACTATACCCTTTGGCGGTAAGAGTATTTAAAAGTGAACTATGCTTAAATTTCATAAAAGCCTCCTCAGCAAATCAGTAGAAGGGTATTGATCTTGAAATAAGTATGTGAATTCTAATTGTGTTTTGTCTTTCCACTGGAGGACCATTACTTTATTTAGCTAGAGTTCATTCTTTAATTTTATAGTCTTGGTATGTTGTCTATGAAGGTTTTTTCTTTACGTTTGAGTGAGGTTTGTAACCACCCAGTTTTGCTGATCTTTTCTTTTCACAGGAAAGTATTGACATGGGAGAGCTAAAGAGAGGCTTTTAAGATCAAGTTACCATCACCAAAAGTCTCAGCAACATAGAACTACAATTCCTGGTATAGAGCTGTCAGTTAAATGACTAAGTCAGATGCTAAGTACAATAATTGCTTCTTGCTGTGCTACGGACTCTAAAATCAATTTATTCTGATTATAAACCGCCGTCTTCGTAACATACACTTTAATTACATATATATTTTAATTTTGGAAAACCACATACATCTGTAGGTTAATTCTGCTACTTTCGTGAGTGGTTTTTGCCTGGTAAAATAGGACTATTGAAGCCACTTTGAAAGTTTTGAAATATCTATTCTGGCTATTCTAATGTTGGAAGAGTGGGAAAAATGAGGAAAGAAGCTCTCATACAACTCAACAGCATCCTAAGTCTGAGGTAATGGGTGAAAAACCCTGGGAACCTGAATGTTTAATAATGGTTTTGTTATCTGTAGTTTTGGAGGAAAAAGAAAAGTCAAATGACTGTCAAAAGCTATCGTAAATGTATCTTTGCTAAAGCAAAATAACTTCAAACACTCAAAGCAGCTTTATGGAATATAGCGCAGAAACATTTCAGTACTTGTGTGATGCTTGGATCTACAGGCTAATGTTTCTTTAGCGTCACATCATTGTAAATTTAATTCAAATGGAAGCTTTACTATTTCTGACATTTATGGTTAATATGCTTTGTTTTACATCAAGGCAGGAATGTTTCCAAATCAAGTCTGCAGCATAGACCTGAGCCTTCTTTTCTGCTGTGACAGTCTAGCATGGGGTGGGCATCAGTTGTTCTCTAGAACACACTTGATTTTTTGTGGGGAGGAAAAGTTTGCTTTGTTTTTGGTTTCTTTTAATCTGTCGTTAACCTAATATGTAAAGGGTACATAAGACAATGGTGAATGATGATAGGGTGTAATGTAGATTCTGAGTACCCCTCAAAAATTGCTGCACTTGGACTGGCAATGGTATTGTCACCCTAGAGCTGTGGGTCACTTGAGTGCAGCACAGTGATAACACAGCAATATTGTTCCTGGAAAGAAGGTGGCTTGATTAATGACAATTTGCTCAGATATTTCTGCTAGAAACTTATGCTTTTTCAAACTTCTACCTATCTTTCACACCTTGTTTGCATTTCTTAAAAAAAAAAAAAAAAGCAAAAGTAAAAGCAACATGTTACAGCCTAATTGAAATAAACTGACAGCGATAAGCAGTTGTGCTGAATTCCAGTTGTTCACTTTAACACTTAATTGGTGTCTTAAGAACAGCATAATCTCTGGGTACATAGTAAAGAAAAGCTTTCTATAAATCCAAATTATATTGGGTAATTTAGGTGCATAAGAGCTCAGACTAATGAAGAAGTTACTGCAGGGTAAACATTACTCAAGTTACTTTGCATTAAAATTCTGTAAGGATTTACTAACAGATTTAGCAAGAGTTTGAATCTCATTCTGTGTTGACAGTCCTGAAAAAGTTGCTGCAACTGTGGTAAATTCTTATGTCATATAGGAAGAAGACATTTGAAACAAAAATCTAAGAACTCAGCACCGGTCATTTCATAGCAAACCTACTGTAGAAATCATTCTCACAACAAAGCATGCGAAGGACCAAGAGGATTTTGGTATGTTTATATTCATTGAACTGAAGGAAAACATCTTGATTCGTTACTAGCAATAACAGCTAGGAAAGAATAATGTGTAGCTGACACCACTACTGCATTGTGACATTTGCCTTTTCTTTGCTGTGTTTATCATTTGAATTGCGACTCTGAAACACAATTTGGAGACTCAGTGAAGTGTAATAAACTGAAAATGGAAGACAGGATTTCTTTTTCCTTACTTGCCCATCATAGATCTGCATCTGTTTTAGTTGGGATCCTTGTGTCATGAAACTGAAATCTTTGTTTTCATTTCTAATATCTGCAGTTAAATTTAGGACTCTATTACGTTGAACAGCAAATGATCATAAATCTTCCCTTGAAAAAATTAAAATTCGATGGACAAAACTGCAAGTGAAGATAGTGAGGGAAGGTATTACCCTCATTTTCAAGGGGAACAATTGACAAACAATGAGGAAAGCGTTACTGCCACAGCCAGACTGTGGGGCCTGATGACAGAAATTGATGCTCTGTTTGCACTAGCAGCAAGGCATTTCCCGGACTGTTGGTCTGCTTCTCTCTGTTGCTCTTTTTGTACTTATCATTTATCTGACGAATGATGGAAAAGGAAAGTGTAACCACTTTCTGCAAAACATGGGACATGAAACATTTTTCAGCTGACTTTACCCCTGAGGGCTCAGGAATCAGTTTCAGTCCCAGTCCAGTGTCAGCCCAGGAGTTATCATTCCAGTTAAAGATCTTGGAAACCTCTACTAAATGCAGCAACTGAGTGCACAAGTGAATGAGCCATATGTGATGTTTGAAGGAACCTTGTAGTCATCAGTCTTACAATGTGTTAATGCAGACAAATTGTAGTGGGGGCTGAAAAGAGCACAGGAGCGGTTAGTTTCTTCCAAATATTTGTTTGACAAATTCCTTCTGATTATCACTATGAAATAACGTCCAGTGTTTACTCTTAAGAAGAAAGAAATCGTAGTGATCAAAAATGAAGGTGTCTCTGACACTTGTTTTGAAAATTCGATGTGTTTGCATGTTTTGGACTTTGTAGCTTTCATAGCACGTCATCTTTTCAAAGCGAAAACCTCAGACAGTGGGAACCCAGAGACGTATAGTATAAATGGATAGCTTCAGGATGCTGATGGGAATACTGCCAGCAAGGTAAAAAGAAATATTAAAAAAGTGCCAAACATGCAGACTTGTCATCCTTTGCCTTAATGGGCACTTACAAATGTGCTACTTGCAAGGGATGTTCTTCCACAATATGATTGTGGTTATAAAACAAACAGCATGGTCAATAATATGATCTAATCTGATTGAAGAGGTCAGTTAGAAAATTATTACCCACTTTACAACCCATTAACATCAAACCTACATTACAGGAATGTATGTGATAGATTAAAAACTTGCTTACTTTAAGCAGGAAGGTCTAAATAAACTCCATTATAAATGTTGTTTTATATTTGAAGCAAAAGGAATTACCCCTTGGTGACTACGATGAGATGAGGAGAGTCAGAACAAGTTGCTGAGTTTAGCTTTTTAATCTCTTTGCTTGAATCCTGTTTAGTAGATGTTTGGGGAAGTGGAAAAGTTGTTTTTGCATGATTAGGTTCTGCTTGGTGATTGACACAATGAGGAAACTGTACAAAAAACAATTCAAGGGAAATTGAAGCTGGTGAATGGAGTTACTGGAATTGAGGGAGAAAAAAAAATAGTGCTTGATATAGAGCAAATTATTTGCTTTATCAGGAAAGACCCAACAACCCATCTGATCTTGTATCCTGCCCACAGTGTTGATTTATACCAGATGCTTCAAATGAAGATATAAATCCTGTAATTGAGTAATAGTGTAGAAGGAGGGTATGTTCTCTCCTGACACCAACCCATGATCAGTCAATGCCCTGTAGCATAAGCACTGAAAGTTCCTGTCTTTATTTGTGGCTGATAAAATTGCAGATGCTGATGGCAGCCACATAAATTAATTCAGGTGGATGGATAAGTGTGTTGCTTGGAACACAACCTGCTGTTGTGCTTGCTTCGTGTTAGCTATCAGTAACAAATTATATAGCATGGTATGATACGAAGTTGGGAGCCAGTATGTAGTATCACAGGAACATAACAGCAGAAAGTCCCCACTTCTGGTTCTTATTTCCTGAGCAGGACGTACATATATCTGTATCATTTGTTGTGCCATCAGACTTCAACTAGTATAAGGTACTGTTGCATGATTAGCTCATGTTTTTCAGACCTGTCTTATCTAGATTGTGCCCTATGCCATTTAGGTGTACCCTCTGATAGTCCAGATTGCAGTAGGTCTTATTTCTTTTGTGATTTCTCTGTAAATTGTAAGGTACCAAGCATCTACAAAGGGTTATTTCTGAGGTAGATTTTAGTTGTTATCTTTATTTGAAGAGACTCAAGAGAGTAAAAATGTGAGTTTGAAGACAGCACTGCTGAGTCTGTCTCTGTTTCTAATGTCTGATCTGCGCGTGGAGCCTGGTCTGTAGTTAGTACTAAGCAAGGCTAGTTAAAACCATGTGTGCCATGTAACAGTGCTGGTCCTGTGTCATTTGCTTGATCTAAGTTCTGATGGCAGCTGGCTACAGTACCGAACTGACAGATTGAGCTACTGATGACAACCTTCATACTCACTGTGTTGGTCTGTATTACTGTAGGAGTTCTGAGAGTGACTTGTGACAGTGGGCTATGCCATGAGAAGAGGATTGCAGTTGTTTGCTGGATTCAGGATGGTGAAGAGATAACTATGAAGCCCTAAGGAAAAGTCCAAGGCCCCTTTAAATCAGAGCAATGAATGTGTGCTGTCACACAGGGCTATGTGCACAGAGACATCCCCAGCCGTGCTGGTGCTGCAATGTTCATGTTGTCATTATTTTCCCCATTTCTAGACTGGACGCAGCACTTTAGCAAGAGCAATTGCTTCCACACTGTTGTAATTCTGGTCACTCATCAGGCTGCTGTGCCACTGCCTTTAATGCAGGGTGGTCCAGGGCAGTTCATTCTGCCTGGGTTTGAATGTTTCCAGGCTGGCTGAAGCTACGCCACAGGTCTATTTACATTTGGCACAGAGCCTGCAAGGCTCTGGGGAACCATTTTGCCACATTTCTATGTGGCATTCCTACCTGCCTGCATTTTTCTCTCCAAAGCATTTTCAGGTGACCTGACTGCTTGCCAGGAAATAACTCGCTTATCTCCTCAGCAGCTGCTAGGTGTCAGGGGAATGTGATTTTTGGCTACCAGAGGAGGAAATAATGTCCATCAGGACCAGTCTTGAGAGCGATGCGAGGTTTGATAGTTGGATTGTATTTGCTTGCTATAACCATCGCAGTATCTGTAAGGGCAGAAGGGGGAGACTGGGTGACACGCGTTGTGCAGCTGCAAGAATCAGAAAGTCACTTGATGCAGAAAGCCCCAGCTGAGTCCTTCGTAGAAAATCCATCACTGGGTGTTCACCGTGCCGTTTGTTTCTCTCTCTTCTTTCTTTTCTTCTTCTCTCTGATAAGGGAGAGGATAAATAACTTCTCCTGTATTTCCTTTAGTGTTTGTTTTGGTGCACTGTATCCCTCATGTTCTGCACTCTCTGGACACATAGCTGGTCATGCAAGACTAAATTTTGCCCAGAGCTTATGATGTAATGTTTGTTCTTCATAAGCGTCCCTTTCATGCTCATTCATTCATCTGTCTCTAGGGAAGACATAGTTTGTGCCAACAGATAAAGCAGAGAAATATTTCTGCAAGCTGAGAAAAGAGCAATGCAAATTTAAACAACTAGTAAAAGTAATCACGAAAAAGCAGCCAAAGTAGTCGTGAGTTATTAAGTAGATTTCAACTGCGGTAAGTCCAGTGTTTAAGTGGTGAACTACGGATGGAGTACACATCCATTCCAGCGTTAAGGCCATATCAGCAGTAGTACAGACACAATCAAAGTAGGGGTGCTAGTGGCTTCCAGCTGGCCAAAGGGAAGGCAGAGGGTCAAGGGATGGCAAACAGCATTATGCAGGTGACTGGTGTGTCTTGAAAAGCAAATTTAATTCTTGCCCTGTACCAAAACAGAGTTTTGAAACACAAAATGAATGGAGTTTTACAAATGTAAAATTGCTCTATAGTCGATATTAATTAGAATTCAGACCCTTAAAATTAGTTTAAGAGTGTGGCAAGTCTTCTGAACAAATTCTGGCCACTGGCACTCTATTTCCACATACACGACTCTTACAGAAGTACGGAACTTTAATAAAACTAATTAGATCTACTGCTTTTTTTGTCAACATAAACTGAACGACAGAATAAAATTACTCCTAAGTTGAAGGATTGCTTTGGGCACGAATCAGAAATCTGTTTTTTTCCTTCAGGAAAAAGGAAGAAAATGACAAATGGGATTTCTATCTGATGCTGATGGTTTCTTGTGTCATACGTCAGTTTCCGTCATGAAGATTCCAGCGTTGCTCGCTTTTTCTGCGTTTCCAAAGTGAAGTTACTGAAGTCCAGTGAATATGTACATAGATGTGGGGGACGCTGGTGATGGGGGAAGCCTTTCTTCGTGGCAGTGACTGCTGTGAGGACTGTGTCTTGTCTGTGGCTCAGGCCACACAAGTCCATGTGTCCTCCCATGCTGGGAGGAGTGGAGTGAGAATGAGCGCAAAGTCGTGATGTTCTCTAGTATGGTCTGTAGCCTGTTCTTAGATCTTTTACATTTCAGTTAGTTTGAATTGTTTTGGCTTCATGTTAGTTGAATTTAAACTGGTAACTCAAAGTTTCTGAAAAGGTGTTGTTTGATGTGACTGAATTTCCTAATTTGTTCTTGTAAATGATGTTGCTAATCGTAAGTGGAATTTCAGTAGAAACAAGGTGAATTGGTGAGGAAGGGAATTCATGTTTTTACATTGCTTGCTCTTTTTAAACCTATTCCTGTCTGAAGGAAATGTCAGTTGAGCTTGCTGGAAATAGTACCGCATACTATTTTTGTTGGATACATTTTGATTTCTTGAAGTTGATTTTATTGAGTTGGCTTGACCAGTTAAATTCTGCACCCATTTTGGGGATTGAATAGAAGTATTGTGGTTTTAATGGGATGCAAAACAGGTAAAACTAATATCTCAAACAATGTTACTAGTATAAAAAGATATTCCTTCTGACCTCTAGTTAGTTATCATATTCTGTAGTGGGGATAGTTCAGATTTAAGTTCATTTCTGTCTATCTACAGTAACTTCAAAATCAAAGTGTAGTTTTGCATTTAGAAGTATTTCTAGAAAAGATTAAAGATTTATGAACTGAAAAAATGAAACTTTCTGTTAAAAAAAGAAACTTTTATTTCACTTTTGTCCAGTTCGGAGAGTCCAGTTCTGACAGGAAGTAATTTTTATTGAGGAATCAAATATTACTTCATTGTTGCACTGAAAACATGCATTAACTATGCTTGTCTGGACATGTTTTTATCCTCTTCTTTATTTATCAGGACTATAATTTTACGTCTTTTCCTTCTAGTCATATCGGTTACGCCTCCTCTGGGTGCAGGAATCTTACCATTATGGAGTCCAGAGCATCGGGATTTTGGCATAATAGGGATGCTTGCAAAGACAGCATGCCCATCTGCCTTTTAAGAAATTCTGATTTTGGTTTGCCTTTTGTCTGTAACTAAAACTGCTTATATTGGAGCTGAGATACTGCTGCTTGATAGAGAATCAACAATACTGACTTTTATAAAGGAATGGAAAGATTTAATCACGTTCATAATACCCATAACTTGTCTAACAAAAGGTAGGATTTCAGTTATTCTTTTCAGGAAATAATGTTTTCCTCCAAAAACTGCAGTATTGCACAGTGGTCAGTGGTCAGTATTTACCAGTAATGTATCTAGTTATTGTCTGTGAAAGCCCGGGGTTTAGTGTTGTGAATATTGTAACAGCAAGCTATTAGCACTTTGCTGCTTCCAGCAAGAATAGCTCACTAATTCAATTTGTAAAATACTGCGATACTTTTAGTGCCAATAATGAGATCTGGGGACTTTCAGAAACAACAATTACGGTGTATCATTTCTGCTGCCCCCATGGCAAAGCCTTTAGGCACTGAAACATTTTTGAAACATTGAAACTGAGAAATGAGTATATACTATTGCTAATGTTGGCCTTCATTTATCTAGTGAATCATTTTCTTATTTGCTCTTTTGCTGAGTTTCTGTTGTTCAGCCAACACAAACTTCATTTTTACAGAGAGGAACTGAAAATAAATAACTCGGGTAAGATGGAAACCACAAAGCCTGTGACACAAGCAAGGGGGTTTACAGACCATTTTAAAATGGTCTGTTGGAAATTGTGCGTCTACACATGGGATGTACCAAGTAGAGGCAACTGAGAGGCCAAGGTTTTCCACGAGGCACACCTGGTACCTACCATGGGGAAAGGTAATGGCTAAAGCATCTGAACAGTGTGTCAGATTTTATCTGAAAGAAGACTGATAGGAAGTCTTGAAAATTCGGCTTTCTTCGGTGTTCCTTGGAGGGAAATCTGAGATTGTTCTGGGGGAGAGTGAGCTGATGCTGAGGCATAGATACGTCCCATTCAGTTTCTTTAAAATAATATATGTCAGGAGTTGACATATATTATTTTAAATAATATATGTCTTTCACTGACTTTCTGCTGCTGTGTGTTTGTCTGCCTGGCCCCTGCAAGCCTTCAACTACATGAGCTAACAATGCCAGTCCCTGCAATGGCAATTGGGTGCAGCTGAGAGGGGAACTTACCCAACTGCACGGTGACCTGAGAGCCGCGAAGTAATTCCTCTCTTTGTTTCTGAATCACCCTTCTCACACCAAGGTTTTCTCCTGCTGTGGACTCTTGATCCACTTTTGGAAATGCATTATTATTATTGCTGTAACTAACCTGACAAAGTGTTCAGCATCAGAATTCTGTAAACTCCACCATGTTTTTCTTTTCAGAAGGGGAATTTTCAGAGATGCTATTAGCACAAAGATCAGTGCTTTGATTTTTCCCCCTCCGCTGATACTTGAGAACCTTTGTTTTGCTGTGGTTTATGAAACCTTACCGCTGGGCTCTGTAATTGCAGACAAATGTGGTTTAGACTTGTGTTGGAGGCCTGTAGGTGATGACTGAATACATTTTTTGCTGAAAGCTCAATTACAATAAATCTCTAGGGAGCTGCACATCTCTACAGTTTTAGAGATTTTCTAATAAAGTGTTGAGACAGGTGGACTGTAAGGAGGTGGGAATGAGAAGGGTAACCAAAACTGAACGTTTTCCTTTGCCTTACATTTTGCTCTGTATGGTGTAATTCTTTGAATCATCAGTCTTATACGGTACAGTATGTGAAATGGAGTTCCAGGGCACTGTGTATATATTTAGTGACTCAGTTAATCTGCACCTCCAGTCTCTTTCTGAACAACTTCTGTAGGAATCCATGCTTTTTTAGGCGTCTCGTACCTGGGAGTTTTAGGTTGGACTGTTTCACCTGTCCCAGTTTAGACTGTAGGAGTCAGGGACATTAGAAACTTCCGAAGATTAGCCAATTTGCTTTTCTTTCCTTGCAGTTAATTATAGTGCTCACAAGTGAGTATAAGTAGTTCTGGAACCAGGAAAAATAATTAGTCTCCCTTTTGTTGCTGTATTGCATGTGAAGAAATCAAGCAAAGTATTCAGAGATTAGATGTGACTGTTTCACTGATTTCCATAATAGCTGCTTCTGGGCTCCTATGAAAACCATGTTTAGATTTTGATGATTTGCAGTTATATGTTTGACAAAGACCACATCTATCTCTAAATAATTTCTTTTAATTAATAAGAATGTGTCAGTTGTCAGAGGCAAAACAGATGACTGTAAATACTCTAACCTGCATTTTATGAGTTGTCCCAGTTAAATGTACTAATAGAATACTGAAGATGAGTTTGTTTGTTTGTTTGCTAGGTAAAATGTATTTTCTTCTGTGTTTTTCAATTTGGAATGCAGTTTTGAAAAACAGAGGAAGCATGCACTGTGGGCCTCCTTTATAAACCTAACAGAATAAGCTAACCCACCAAGAATCAAACTCACCGTTTCCAGTCTAAGCTTTGATGCACAACTTGGAAAGCTGTTTAACTAGATGTTGTATGGAAATCCAAGTGTTGTCTGGCATAACCAGGCAAATGGTAGCTAGCTTGTAGTGCTATTCCAGTGCTTGCCTCTAATGTTTGGATACTACCATACACAATCTAAAACAGTGACTGAATTTGGGTTGCTTTGGAGAATTAAGAATGTAGCGCTTTCCAGGGGTGCAGTACTGTGATGGATGGAATTCACAGCTGGTGTGTTTAGTCTCCACAGACTTGGCCCACTGGGTTACTCCATTGTGCAGTTTGCTGTATGACACTTATTTGTGTAAATACTTCAACAGATTCGTACGCACTCAATTTTCCCCATCAATTTACTGCTTCTACAGTCCTCTGTACTATTAACGTGTCCTGGAAAAGGCTTTCTCCTCTGAGTAAGCTGCCAGCTGGCCGGTAGCTGATATATAGGCATTAGCTGCCACTGGGGAAAATCAGGGTGAATTTAGTAATTTGGAATACTTTGGCACAACAAAGTGCTGATCCCCTGATGAATGACAGCATGCTTAGTTACAGTGGTGTTATTCCACCAGTTAAGCACCAAACAGCCAAGTATTCCAATGTTGACTCAAAGGAAAGTCAGGACCCTGAAAATAAATTCTATTGAGAATTTCCAGTGAAATCCTGCTAGTGAAAGGGAAAATTCAGAAGTGAGACAAGCGTGCCAAGTGTTGTGTTAAATGCAGCAGCATTGGTATGGCACAAGACTTGTTGCACATGTTTGTCTTGGGTTCCTGGATTTGGTAAAAATGAGTTTGATAAACAAGAAGAAGCATGTCTCACTTTTAGACTACTTGTCGTCAGCAAGGGAAACCATTAAGTTTCATGTTCACAAAATGAATTTTAATGTAATAACATCCTAACACATTGTAGCAGAAATATCCTAGTGTAATGGGAGTTAGTTGCATGCAGTGGTTTAACTGAATGGCTTGTTTTCTTGTTTTTAAGAGTATATACAATATAGAATCAATGTCCCGAGCCATGCTTGCTGAAAACTTCACTTTTATTGCTCATGTTACTGTTCTAGAAGATGCACTGTCTTCTTTGGGGGCAGAAAGATGGAAAATGATTTCGCTTTCAGATGTAAGTTGCTGACAGGAAAATATTTTAACTTTTCACTATATTTCTTTTTAAATTCAGTTGCTGTAGCATATGAATTGTGCAAACTAGTCCTGCATATGAACAGTTAAAAAGGGTACCCCTAGAGAAATCCATCCACAGTTTGTACAGAAAAATTTTCTGCTATTATACAGCATTTCAATTTCAGACACCTGACTACATTAAATAAGTCTTATTGATCCCTAGAATAATAGAGAGCCTATAATAACTCAGTGAAGTGGAAATAATATTGCTAAATTCTGTCTGAAATTATCAGGCCATCTAGTAAGTGAGGGAACTATGGAGCTGTAGTTAAGGTTTGTGTCAAACTAGAGGCCTTTTCTGCTGAAGTCTTCTCCTTTGCCTATTGGAGATATGAAAGTTAAGGTGTGATCTGAATGATACGCTTGCAAGAGAACCTTAAATGTGTTCAAGTCTTCGGAAACTTTCATTCGTAGATTCATTTCAAATTAGACTATTCCAAGATATTGCATATACAGGAATACTTCTCAATGTCTCTTTATTGAGTGGGCAAGATAAAATGTGCATACAGTCAGTACTGCTGCTACCTTCATATCATTTGTGTACCTGTGATCCTGTGCTGCAGAGATCTGTCTGCATGGCTTGTCAATTCATCAGGAAGCCAACTGGTGTCGTCTGCGGGCGACCTGTGACCCTGGCACCGTTTGAGAAGTCGTGGTAGGAGACAACAGAGATAAGTGTCACCTTCTCACAGAGCACATGCAGAGGAGCTGGGGCTCTCAGCTCATGTTCCAAGATTACCAATTGCATCTGAGTAATCTAGTACCTTACACAGGAATGGCAAAATGGCACGCAGTGATGGTGGCATTCCCTTTTAAACCAAAATATTGTCATGTTGTTGCACTTAGAAATCTCATTTAGTGCTTGATGTGCCTGATGAAATCTGAAGGAGATGTTTAAATGGATGCGTAAATATTTGAGGAAAAACCACACTGAAAAGAATATGGGAAGTCTTGGTGATTTGTTATATACACTATCTCTTGGCTAGTCAGATATCCTTTATGATCACTCTGTGCTTTATGCACATAGATTCCTTTGGATGCAGGAAAACTAGAAAGCAGAATGCTCTCAAAGATCGTCCTCGTCCGTCTTCGTCCCCTTTATGCTTGCACAACAAAAGCTTAGGAGTACATTAAGAATAAATGGCAGTAATGTACTGATGGGAATACTTTCATTCAAAGTGGACAGTACAGGCTGGATGAAGCCCAACACTGAAAGGTATGAATCCTGCTGATTAATCTTTCGGTCCTATTTGTCGTGTAACGTTGCCCTGTAAAGTCTGGAAAAACGGTTTGAAGATGATGATAGCTCTTACACAAAAGATTTATGAGAAGGTGCCTATTTGCATATAATAAGTGAAAGGCAACAGGATGTACTGAGTTATGAAGTAACTCTCTAGAATCTGAGGAGAGATGCTAAGAAGCTGCGTAGGACAGATGGGCTTTCTGTAAAATTTTGAAAATGGGAACAAAGCTGATCCAAAAAATCATCTCTGTCCTGTTTGCTTTACTGGGGAACTTCTTCCAGAATCTGTGATGATTGTTGCCTTTTTTTTTTTTTTTTAATTTTCCTTTTTTTTTTTTTTCTCTCAGTGCCATCTGGTTTTCAGTGTTTGTTTATTTTTCCAAGGACGCAGTCTTTTGGGATGGGGCGTGTCCTTTTTGCCTTTGAATTCTGTATGATGTTAGTTTACTGTTTAGATGTGCAATTTGCTTTAACAAAAAATAAAACAAAAAAACTTTCTGGCAACTTATGTTCATCTGTAGGAAAGCTGTTGGCTAGCACGGGGCTTTGTCTTGTTTTATTTTTTTAAACCATTGCTGTTTCCAATGCTGACAGTTTATCTTTTAAAGAGAAAGAATGTTTAAAAAGAAAATGAAATAACTGAACTGTACCAGCTTCTGCTAATCAATGGCCATATTTTTACTTATTGTATACATTCCTGTTATGTTATTCCTGTACTTGCTGCACTATTACTTATCTTTTTGGATCTTAAACTACTTTCCATAGCAAAGATAATAATCTGCACAAGAAATCACGTGGAATTGATTAATATCTCTAATTACACTGCAGTGAACCAAAGGGTAATATTTCTTACTGGCTCCCGTTAATAATCAGTTATGTCTCAAAGCAGTTGGATCAATAAGCTATATATTTTTTTCTTGGGCATGACAGTTGTTGCATTAGGATGAAGAAGGCTGCAAATGTTAACTAAAATTCCTTCAGATAGGTGCCGTTGGTTCACTGAAAGTTTGTCATACTGGGGATGCAGTTGGCATGTATTTGTGTGGGAGGATTTCATCCAGCTCTGCTCTGTATGGGGGACATTAGGCAAGAAAATATTTGTATGGGCTCATCTTAAGTTCTCTTGCCTGTATGCTTGATGAAACACAAACAAATTCCCAGTTTGTGCTGGAGCAGCCATTTGCTTGAGCAACATAGCCTTTGGGTACAGAACTGTGTCAAGAGTGCTCCAGGCTTTGGCAGTGGCATCTGAGTCTGTGTGTTGTATCCACATTAAATTTGGCTGTCTTCTGGCTTCTCTTGTTAGTTTTGAGTTCTGTGCTGTGTGTCTGAATGTGCAGGTTGGAATCTGCCTGAGTGTGGGATCGTTTCACTTCATCCCCTGTCCATACCTGTAACTGCATCCTGACTGCAGCCATAACGCAGACAGCTGATGGGATGCTTTTTGACCCCTGCTATGCTAACTCATGAAGAAAAAAAAACAACTTGTACTGTCATTAGTTTTGTGGAGAGCAGGGAGAAAAGAAATCCCTGAAGTGAAAGTGATAGGATGTGGATAACAGATTTTAATTGCTTCTTTCTCAGACTGTCTGTAGTCTGGTTAAAACAGATTTTCTTCTTTCATGCGAATCAGCAGGAAAAGGCTTTAAATATTGATGTGCATGTGAAGACTTTCTGAAGTGCCCAAATGGACATATCCAACAGAGTTTCTCTGCTAACGTCTGCTGTGTGTGTTCTGATTGGCAGGTGCTGGGCTCTAGGCGGGTACATCAACCCTCCTGGTCATGGCTGATCCAAAAGCAGGCTGCCTGCCCCATGCTCATCCTGCTGGCACCCGAGTACCTCAGGAGTGTTACTCACATAACAACAGAACACACAGGCTTTGTTTTTTTGGGGCATTCATTGGCTGACGAAATGTTTCATTTGAGCCAGGACAAAGCCATTTTATTTTTAAACCAAAACGATGCTCAGCAACTGGGTTTTAATCGTAACTGAAATAAAAGGAAGCATCAGAATGTTTGAAATCTATTATTTACTTACTTATATATTTTAGCTGAAAGCCTGGGCAGATTTTTCTTTTGTATTCACATGCATGTTTGCCAGCATAGGTCTGTGCTTTGTGCGAACAGAGCTTTCACCCTGTTTCAAACTGCTCTGTTCTCTAACCATGTGAATTCAGCAACACAGCCATCTTAAGGCTTCTTCATGTAAAGATATTTTAAATAAGTTCAAAGGGTTAACACAGAGGACAAGAGGAAGGCTATTTCTGTATCTGAGACTTCAGTGGGAATGATTTACCATGAATAGAAGAGCATATCTCAGAAGTAATCTTATCTGTCTCTGCCTGCAGAAAAATTTATGGTGACCTAAGGATATCTATAATGGCACAGTTTACATGGCACCTTTTGGCTGAGGAGAAATAGCAGTCTCAAAATGACTAAAAGGATTAGTAGCTCCAGCTTTGTTTTCCAAAATAATGTACTCACAGCATCGCTGACAGTTATTTCTGGTTTAATCATTTTCACCGAGGCATTTATTACATCTGTGTCATAACCCAAAGTAACAATGCCAATTGAAGCCTTATCAATCACCTGGTTAAAATTTAATGCTCTCTTGGTTTTACCCTTTTTCGGTCTCTGAAGTAATTTTGACAACTTAATGTACTCGTTGCTCAACACAGCTTGAAGGGGAATGTTTGCTCTGTGAATCACGTCAGCTCAATCTAGGTGACAAAACTAAGTATAAAGAAGACAGAGGTCTAAATCCTGTTGATAGTTTGCTCAGGTCCTAAATATCTGAGTTCTCAGAGTAAGTGGCGTTTGAACTCCTAGGACATTCCAGTTCTTGGTATTATTTTATTCCTTTGCTCTGAATTCAGTGTGAAAACCTAAAACAAAGTCCTGTGCAGAGTTAATAAGTTCACAGTTGCTCAAAACTTTGTTGTCGTTGTTGTTAAACTGGCATATTTCTCTAGATATTCACGGGTAAGTTTGAGGTGTAGACTGAAAAAATTGTAGTGTATGGGAGGGCAATTTGGTGGCTGGCTAAGAGCAGGATATCCACATGACAACAGCCTTCCTGTCATTGAGAGGAATATTTTCATTACAAGGCAAGACTCTTTCTGTCTTTCTGTTACTCTTTCATTTATTTAACTGGGGTGGGAGGAGAGGAAAAGCGTGATTAAGGAAACTATGCGTTACGGTAGTACTTTAAAAATAAATAACTAAATCCATTAAGATCAGATTTTTGACTGTTATACTCAACAGCTTAAAGGGACGTAGTTCCCAGTGTTCCCAGTGAAATGAGAGCAAGTGTAGAGTCTTGCACCTGGGATGGAATAGTCACATGCATCAGTACAGCGTAGGGGATGACAAGCTGGAGAAGGAGCTCTGCGGAGAAGAACCTGGATATCAAGGTGCATTAAAAAGAGTGTGGCCGGCAGGTCAGGGAAGGTGATAGTTCCTCTTTTCTCTGTCCGGGTGAGGCTGCATTTAAACTACTGTATCCAGTTCTGGGCTCCCCAGATCAAAAAAGACAGGGATCTCCTAAAAGTCCAGCAGAGGGCTACAAAGATGATTAATGGCTTGGAGCCTTTCCCCTATGCGGAAAGGCTGAATAACCTATCTGAAGGGAGGTGGGAGGCAATTGGGTGAGGCCAGGCTCTTCTCAGTGGTGTGTAGAGACAGGGCAAGGAGTAATGGCCTGAAACTTGAACACAGGATGTTCCGTACTAACATGCAGAAGGACTTCTTTACGGTAAGGGTGACAGAGCACTGAAACGGATTGCCCAAAGAGGTTTCAAGTCTCCTTCAATGGAGTTACTCAAGATTTGTTTGGATGCTTACCTGTGTGACCTATTGTAGGGTACCTTGGTGATCTCTTGAGGTCCCTTCCAACCTCAGCGATTCTGTGAAATGCCCCTTGTACTACTAAGGTAAGGAGAAAACCTACTTCCATCTACATGCTGTGCAGGAAAGCCATACTCTATTTTCCATGTTTTTAAAAATATATATCCATAACCTCTCTATACATCTGTACTCCAATACTGCTTTATCTCACTGAGTTTCATTGCTCTGTCTTTTCTACATCAGTTCAGCAATTTTCTATGCGTCCTCAGGTAAAACATTCTTCTGATATGCAATTGTAAGGATCCATTATTATATCGTATATGAAGTTTTGGTTTATCGTTTTAAATGACCTGCAGGAGACCCTACCTAAGGCATGCAGTTGCATTGTGGCATAATGATTTAGAATGTCACTATCTAGTTTCATTTTGTGCATATTCTTCATTTACTTGTTTGTTAACTTAAAATAAATCATAATGGTATTTCTTTTGATAGACAAAGATGGCAACTTTCTTGTTGTCTGGCTCTGTAGTAAAAAAAATCCAGTGTTTCCACTTGGGATTTTTTTCCCATGTTTTTCTCTTTTTCCCCTAAACTGCTTCTCGAATGATAGTTTTTGTTCCTTTTCTATGTCCTTGCCAGAAGTGAACGTTTTCTGCAAATTACAGTATTTTCCTGCCATGCAAATTTTTCTGTTCAGTGAGCTCTTAAACTCTTTAATGAGAAGAATGCATTCAAACATGCAGATAGAATGGGTAGGTCTTTGGACTTATTTTTCACTAGATTTTTACTGTACGCTCATTGGATTAAATTATATTTTTACCACATGAATGTATTGATCTTGTTCATACTTCTCATTTTTCAATCAATGAATCACTTTGCCTATCACTTATTCATTCTTTTTAGTGTGGAGATTTCACAACCTAATGAAGGAATGTTTTGTATGTACTCTTTGTACTGACACCTGATCCTAATTAATCAGTCAAGAAAACTTCTGAAGATTGTTACTGTTTGTTTCATAATTGTTTAGTGATTTGGTGATTGGCTGTGAGTTGTTTTGTAGTTTTTGTTTACATTTTATTCAAACCACAGAACAACTCACAAAAACATAAACCTCCACTTGTCAATAACTGTTAGACATGTATCTACTCTTTGGAGTCTCGTTGTACCAAGGGAGAGCATTTCTTTCTGAAGCTATGCTTTTAGAAACCTTTACTCTTGATTTCACAAACTATTTCTGGTTTTGGTTGTTGTTGTTGAACACATGGTATTTTTTCTTCAATATTATTCTCATGTCTCTTTAATAGCAGATAAAACATTTCTATAAGTTAAAATGGAGAAGCACATACACAAAGTATTTTGGATCTGTTGTAATTAGCAAAGTCCCTTTGAGAATTACCAGTGAAATTTGATATGATGATATCTGCATGACATTTTATAGAGAAAATGCTGCAAATTCGAAAAGGTTTGGGGCTTTTAATTTCCTTCCAGAAAAACCCTCTCAGAGCAGGTGAAAGGAGACTGTAACACACACTGGGTTGGTCATTAAAGTTTTCAATTTAAATTGATTACAAGGAAGTGATATGCGAAAGGAAAAAAAACAAAAAAAAACCAGTAGATGAAAAGAAGTGTCCTAGATAGCAAGAGAAGATGAATGCTGTATGTTTTCCCCACCTCAGACTGTCTGTGGTTCAGTATGGTTGTCTAGTGTCTCATGATGAGGAGGCTAATACAAGGCCATAAATCACAGTGAGAAGCTTTTCAAATAATAAAACACTCTGTCTTCTCACTAATAGGGCCCAAGTTAGGACCCTGAAATATTGAAAACAAGGCTAACATTCACCTCTGTGCTGGTGACAATGGCTTCTGTATATTTTGCATCCAGAGGTTCTCTGGGGAGGCAGCATAAAGCTCAGCATATGGCAAATACAGCAGCATTGTAGCCTGCTTAGGAGTTACTTATAAATACAAATTAGTAAGAGGACCGTGAAAGGCGTTTGTGCATAATTCAGCTAACAACCGTTATTTAAACTCGCACTCCCCAAATGAGTCTAGAACTGTTTTTTGGATTTTGCTTGCTCTGAAATTAGATTTCTGCTCTTCCACAGAGCATCAGTCTTGGAGGTCATGCTCCTGCATGGGCACATGCAGTTATTTCAGCTGTTAGCCCTTTCTCGTCTTCTTTATATCGCTTTGCTTACCCATATTGACTCCTTGTTCTGACACAGAAAACCTGCTTTTCCATGTAAAAGAAGGCTACAGCATCTATAAGCACATGTAAGCATTAACAAGATATTCTCTTAACATTTTTCTTTCCATAGTTAAAATTCGACAGAATGAAGTCCAATACGTATTTTCAAAGTTTTCTCTGGTGGAATAAAGACAACGGTGCTAGTTTCTAGCAGATGCTGTCATACTAGTAACCATGCCTGCATTTAAAATATTTGTTACTTGAATGATAGAATACAGGACAGAACACAAGACTAAGCATAGGTACTTGGAAAAAGAAGTAAAACTGCCCTTTGCAGATCTACATACTTAACAGCTAGTGAAATGGATGCATCTTTGTTCTCTTTCAATTAGAAATGAAAACTGAGAAGGAAAAAAAAACACCTTCATTTCAATTAGTTATATTTGTGTACTTTCCTGCAACAAGAGGGTGATGCTGATTGATTTTTTTCTTTTAAACACAATGAAACCACTGAAGTATAGAAAAATTGCTCTAATTTTTGTCATGAATTTCTGAGGTTAAGAATTTGACCTTAAGTTCAAGGATTGTAATTCTCCCTAAATGTTTGAAAAACAGCAGCAAAAGCACAGTAGAAGTACTAAAATGCTTACAGCTAAGGAACAGTTACAAAGTAGAATAGAAGACGTACAGAAGTCTGAGATTTTAGTGCAGCCTTTCGTCAAAGTTGTGAATATGAAATATCTCACATGAATGCAAACAATCAAAGCACTAAACCTGAACTGAATTGGCAGGAAAAAAAAAATCTCAGTGACTGCTGGCAACAGTGCTATAAATTAAGGTACAAATACTTTGAATTGTATCATGTGAGGATGTGAGCAATAACTGACTTTTCTTATACTGGCTATGGTCTTAGCAGTTGACTGTCTATGTTTAATATAAATTGAAATCTCTTGATGGTTTATTCAGTGAGTGAGGAGGAAATCTCAATTCTTTTTTTGAACCATGCCACTGTGTAACACCTCTTCTTTTCATCCTCTTGTTACGTCTAAAATAGAATTGTTTCCATCGTGGTTTGAGACCTTATTACATCATCTTAATTCTTCCTTCTACTTTTTCAACATTAATCTCTCAATTAGAACAAAAATTAAAAAACAACAACAAAAGTTAATATAAGTGGGATCATTTAATTATAAAAGAAAGCTTGCTTTTATTAGAGAAAAAGGGTATTGATATCATTAGGGACCTGAGATCTGAAGTTCCATTTTTATTTGCAGGTTCTGAAAGATGAGAAAAAGGAAGTTTGTTCTTATCTTTGTATCTTTCGCTTGATTATCTTCTGTCATAGAAAATGTATACGTAACTTTTGCCGTTAAGTAGTTGCATCTTTCATCCATTTATATCACTAGAAGAATTGTCAATCTTTGGTCCGACTTTCATGTTGAGAAGATGAAAAGTGACTGCACAAAACAAAAAGCTATTTTAGCATAGGTTTGGAATAATCTCGTAAAATAAAAATGCACTTAAAATAAGGACCTTACTTTCAAACTAATTCCAGTAAATCAATGGTTTAGTTGAACTGAAATATCTACTTACCTAAAAAATAGTCCTTGAAGGCATCAAACTTCGTAACTGTCTTACAAAACAGAAAATTCCTGCTGATTGTCTTGATTCCTAGTGACTACTAATTTTATAATAAGAAGGAATGACTTGCTTCATGTGCACTGCGTACGGGCAGTAAAGTGAAAATTCAATTTGTGTGAGGTTAAAATGTTTCTACGTCTTGTTTTATAAGGGATGAACAAGGTGATTCAGGCAAAATGTCATTGATACATGGCACGAGAGAAGACTTGCATCATCTTAAAATTATTGTTCTTACTGTTACACCTTCAGCCAGTTTGCCTTAAGCTTAAAAAATGTTTCTCCAGTAAAGAAGCTCCCTGTCTCAAATAGAAGTTCTGAAAACACTTTCCTCTTACAATTAATGTGTTTGTAGCATGTGAATTAATGCATTTGCAGACAGAAGAACTCCTATGCTCTATGTGGATCAAGAGTCTCAAGGCTCGATCCATACTGATAGGTGAATCTGAACTAACTTAACTTGGTTCTTTAAATCATACCTGTGAACCAGCTGTGGTTCTGTATGTGGAATTGAGTACTATTTCAAACTATCAAACCCACTTTGAAATTTTAGTTATTTTAGAAGTAAGAAAAATGGACCTTCACGTCAGCTACCTGCACAGGTATCCAGTGTGAAAATTATGAATGAAGAACTGCTGTTTTCAGGTGGTTCCCCATCTAGAATCCACTGAAATTCACTCTTTCGATGACCAGCATCTTAAGTTTGTATTTTAGACCCTCTGAAGATGCAATATCAATAAAATGTAGTTGGATAGTTGGAGAGAGCAGAACAGTTTTACCAGTTGCAACTCCAGTGAGTGCATGTGTAAAACAAATATTGCTAGGACAAAAATTACTGTGTATTTCTAATCAGGATCGTATTTCCTGTTGTCAGTTGTACAAAAACAGTGCATCTAACATCCAAATGAGTTGGGATGTGTTTTACTGATTACTGCAGCAGATGGTAGATCTCAATTAGGGGAAAATATTTTCTGTTGGCTTATTATACTTTTAAATTAAATTCAGATTGAGTGGAAGATCAAACATAACAAAACAAAGGAATTTTTTTTTTGCTTCTTTTATCATCAGGCTGGGTATTGCACAAGAGTAATATATTACATTAAGCAGCAAACATGAATGTCATGCAAAGCTACTTATTCTGCTTAATTTCTTTCCCTCTGTAACATCAGTATATTCTTGTGAGAATATATATTGTTGAGAGAGATATGTTGAGGTGATGGAACCTGGAAGATGATATTAGTTTTGTCTGATTTTCATGAAGTTACCTGAGATGTCAAGAGATGATGGAAAAAACCTCAATTGTGCGGGAGAACAATATTTGCTGCAAATTCTGGGAGAAATTGATATTGTAAATCTCCTTAGCTTCCTTACCAGATAAACCAAGTATGCTACAATGAAAAAAAAAAAAACTAATTAAATATATATATATATATATATATATATTTAGTGTGTGTGTGTGTCTATCTATATATGTATAGATATATAGTATATATAGCTTTACTGACTGTCTGGGAAACCAGAATATGAGGAGTTTATGTGACTAAGCCCTGACAGCCAAGTAAGTTAGGGATATTGTGTTAACTGCTATAATCATTGCTGATCAGTGGCTATAGTAGACTTGGAATTATAAGAAAAGGAGTCAAACCATTTCACAGCTTCTGTTTAAGAAACAGAAACACAGTGTTTGTGTTGCTAAGGCTATGATGTTTCCTGTGAGACACGTGCATTTTCATGACATGTCTTTCATTTGGAATAGATCTCTTACCAGTAAAATAGTACTGGTAGTGCTTTCATTGTGCAGTATAGAAGTGTATTCTGTTGTACTCTGGAAAAAATGAAGGAGTTTGAAGGTTTCTAAAGGAAATGGGTCACATTTATTCCTGCTGCAACCTCTTTGTCAATGGATAATGAATTACATCAAAAATGGGTTTTACCTTACACTAAAGGTGAAGCTGACCTTTCTTCAGATAACCACAAATGGGCAAAAGTGGTTTTCATAGTCATTTTCTATCTGAATGCTAAGTGTTCGTTATAATACTTCATTTATCACTGTACATATTTAATTGTAAGACATATCGTGATGTTTTAAATCTGCCCCTTGCTAGTAGGTCAGTGTGTTTCTGCTGTTGTTAGAGATAATTGAACTGAGCCAGGTATTGAGAATGTAGAATGGTTTCCAACAGTGTCTGCAAGACAGTCAGGACGTCAAAAAATTGTTCTCTGTCTACTGTTCCTGGCTTTGAAACATGACAATATGAAGACTTCAGAATATTTGTAGTTAATGTTACCTTTGGAGTTGGACAAAGTAACTAAATAGTAGAATCTGGTTGGAATTGAGACTTGAAATATTTTAGATTTAACATGGATTTACAACTGGCCAGTGTGTTTCAGAACAGTAAAACATTCTACTGTACTTGGTTTAGTAAAATGCTTGAAATAAATCTACAGGTATTTAATGGTTAAGAGAAATAATTCTGGAGGCTCTGGCTCTCTGTTAACTGTGAAAAGTGGAGAACAGAAGAGGTGCCTGAAGACTGAAAGAAAGCCAATGTCACTCCAGCCTTCAGGAAGGGCAAGAAGGATGAGCCGGGTAATTACTGGCCAGTCAGTCTCTTCTCCGTCCCTGGGAAGGTGATGTTGGCGTATTCTGAATGTCTTCCCTGAATAAGTGGAAGAGAAGACGGTTATCAGGCATAGTCAACACACGTTCATCAATGGGAAGAAATCATGCTTGACTAATAAGGTGGCATTCCATGATATCATGACTGGCTGGCTAGATGAGGGGAGAGCAGTAGATATTGTGCACGTTGGCTTCAGCAAGGCTTTTACAGTTTCCTATAACATTCCTGTAGATAGGGAAATACAGGAGAGTATAGTGGAACAATACAAAGACATTTAGAGAACTGAAGCATCTCTTGAGTGAGGAAGGTTGAGAGACCTAGGACTTTTCAGCCTGAGGAAGAAAAGACTAAGAGGGAAACTTACCAATGCTGGATGGGGCCAGGCTTTTTTCAGTGGTGCCCATCAACAGGAAATGGGGCAATGGGCTCAAACTGGAACCCAGAAAGTGCCAAGTGAATGTGAGGGGAAAAAAATCTTTGCTTTTAGGGTGACAGAACATTGGAATATGCTGCCCGGGGAGGTTGCAGAGTTTCTTTCTCTGTAGATATTCAGAACCTGCCTGGATGCTTCCTTGTACAACCTACTTTAGGGAACCTGCTTTATTCAGCAGGGAGGTTGGGTCAGGTGATCTCCAGAGGTCCCTTCTCACTGCTACATTTATGTGTTTTTCTTTAAGGACAGCATCAGTGTATTTTATTAATCTTCCTGCATACTCACATTCCCTTTGTGAAAACAAACCAAAAGTCGTCAATAAATGTGATTTCTACAATGAGATTAGCACTGTAAATTTTCCCAAGGTATTTGTATTTTTTACCTGAAATGAGTTATCTATTCCGTAATGAGAAGATGTAGAAAATGTCATTACGGTATAATAGCTAAAATTTTGAGTGTTATTTTTCATTTTGTCTACTGCAACATCACTCTCGTTTGTGTTACCTAAAACTTTCCTTATACTTAAGGGACTCTTCTATTTTGCTTGATCAGTTCCAGTTTAAATGATCCTAGATAAACCAGAAAACCTAACGTTTGCCCTTTACAATGTCCTATACTTTGGCCTTGATTAGTGGTATTGCTTACACCGTCAATTATTAGTAGACACTGCTGCTGCCCTGCTCTTTGATCCTTTCAGACCTTCATTCTGCCATGCCTGGTGAGTAATGATGATGGGGAAAGAAGGTCTGCTTTGTTCGAGGATTGCATGCCACTACACATACATAATTTTTTCAGCAATCTTCTGTGATATTTATGAATGTAAAAATGTGATTCAGAAGTAGCATAGTGTCAAGTGAATACAACTCCACTAAAGTACAATGGACTTTAGAGGATGTTTTTGTTTCTGTTGTATGCTTCGAAGTGTAAAGTAGTGAATGGAAGCTTTTAGCTGTTTACATCTATACTTCCAATAGTATAGGACTAGAAGAAAAGAACAGTCTGTGCCTTTCAGAATTTCTCAGTAGCCCAGTAAATTCCTTCACTGATGGATATTAGTCAATAAACTGACAGAAAAATTGAGAAAAAATAGGGAGTTGGATCTTAATTACATTCAGATATAGGGCTAGAAATGGTTAAACTAAATTTCTGGCCCCTGCTTTGCTCTTCAGATGCTTGTTTGATGTAATTCTTATGAAGGTGTTTCTAATGTTTTTTAAAACAAACTCTCCGAGACGCTGACAACCAACAGCAGCAATGAAATTCCATGTCCTCAGAGGGAGAAGTCTGGCCTGAGTCTGTACTGCTAGTTCCTAAATGCTTGCTGGCTGCCTGCTGTCTGGCCTCCAAGGTGCAGCAAGGACAGCTGGCACTCAGCTGGGGCTCCAGACTTCCTACTTAATAGGTAGGAGAGAGAGCTGTGCAAGCTTGCTGTAGGCACGCAGGGAGCGTGACTTCAGTATCCTATGGACAGCTTTCCACTTAACCATCGTGTGTCACAGGCATGTAATCTCATAGGTGAACTGTCTTGTCAATAAAAAATAATAATGCTACCTCCTCTCTTGATATTAAATTAAAAATTTCAATATATGTTATTTTATTGTTTTTTTTTCCCACAGTACATTTGAGTTACACAGAAGATTGTGTATTTAGATGGTTGTAGCTATTTCACCTACTTTTAAGACCAGTTCAGCTTAAATTGACTGAAGCCTAATTATTGAAATTGGCTCTGCCTACTGCTGTAGCAGTTTGGCATTGGTAATTACACAAGCTCTTTAAAATATATCAGCCTCTTACATTTAATAATATATTTAAATGTTTGAACGTGTGCACAAAGAGCACAAAATACTGAAGGTAAGAGCACTGCAAACTGTTCCGACTCCTGCATATGATCTTTCCTCTGTACTGAATAAATACTTTCAACTAAACAGAAGGTTAATGTTAGCTAAATGTAAATTACATGCACATTTGTGTCCATAGGAGATCTGCTGAGTCATGGCCTGAGCCACTGATTGTGCACCTGGAGAAAAGGCCAGGTCAGCTCTGGAAGCACAGATGAAGGTAATCAGACTTCATTTAAGGGCTGACTGCCACCGAGGAAGGATCTCTTGCTAGAGATTCCTCCTTTGTGGAGCCTTTTTGCAAGCCTAGATCTTCAGAGATAAGTGAGCATCCTTCTTTTTGTAACACCTTCTCATTGTGTTGATCCTGCTCCTGCTACAGTGTCCCAGTGAATTAGTAGAATTTGTAAGGGAGAAAGAAGAGTGAAGAACTAAGGAAACCATGTCTTCTGGCAATGACCTAACAGAAAGTTCTTCAGCTTCCATACAATTCTCTTCGCTGTTATCTTGTGTACAAGTTTTTTTTTTTTTTTTTTTTTTTTTAAGTTTGGCTCAGCTATCTCCTTTGTTGACACTGTTTCACATTTTCTCTGTCACTGCATCATTTTGTTGGCTTAATGAAAACAATGTGAGTTTTTTCTTCCTTGTTGTGGGAACTGTCTAAAACTGAAGAACCTTTTGACCCTGAAGGTGTTTTATGCAGGTAAATGAAAACCTTAAATTGTAGGTAGTTGCGTTAATGCATATTCTTTATTTTTTTTTTCCCTTCATAGTCCTATATAGAATATGAAATTGATATTTAATGCTATAAGTCTAATGGGAAGTAAGGAAAAGATTGGGAAGAAATTCATTCAAGGGGTAATACTGAATATTACTGGTTAAGTACCCTGTTTACAACATTAGTAGTAAATAAATAATACTAATAGAAAGACAAAACTCACAGGCAGCCTACAGTGCACCTGGCCTGTTCAGAAAAGATTTTCTCTCTTTCCAGCTGGTTCAGATTTATTCCAAATTTTTATCTATTTGTCTTCTGTGTGGCTGTTACTGAGCAACAATAAATACATACGGTTTCTAAGGTTGTTTTTTTTTTTTCCTAGTATTTCCTTTGTCTTTATTGTCCCTGGGTATGAGAGAGAACAATACTGAAAGTGGGATATCTACAATAAAACAAGAACAGTTTTGCTGTTATTATTTGTAATCTTCAACTTTCAGAAAGCTTAAAAAGTCAAGAATTTATTCATCAGCGTTCCGAGTTTACAATTTCTAAGAAACTGTATGATATAAATAAGAGATAAAAATCAGACAAACTCGATAGATTTCATAATTATTTTTGCATCTTTCTCCAATTGCTATGCTTAACAGGTCCTCTGTGCATCAGAAATAAATGTCATTTAAAGTAACATCTGCAAAAAACATGTCTGTAATTCTTATCGCTTAAGAGCATTAATATCCTCAATGGACTATTCTCTAAGTAACTGATCCAAAGACATTACACAAGATGGTAAAGAAAATGTGTTTTGCAAATTAAAAATTAAGTACTTTTATATTTAGTCCTTCAAAATGACACATCTCAACTTTTGCCCTATTTCAGGTGTGCAGAGTTTATGCCAGGAATTTGGTAATTATGGAGAATGTGATATAAATCTGGATTAGAATTAATATTGGGAAAATACATCCAAAAATACAAAGTGCGTCTAAAAAATACCCACAATGCTTGTTGCATTACAATAAGAGACTAAATCTCAAAGAATGCTGGATTTTTTGTGTCCTGATGAGATGTGTGCGTATACTTGAACTGATAACACTAGCAGTAGCAGTTTTGAATGATTTTACCATATATATTTGGGCCACACAGTGCAGCTGTATGTACTCCAAAAAGTTGCAGTCATCTAGAGGAAACGCTGTTGTTGTAACCTGAATTATTGACATAAACTAGATTTACAGCAGCAACCTGAAAGAACACCTATTATTTTATTTCCTTTATTCAGTTGGTTTTTTTATTTATATTTTTTGTTTTTGCTTTTGGAACAAATGTGGGGAAAAGTGATTCCACAGGCCACCTGTTCCTCTCCCCCCTCTTATGGGATTTTCAGTACTGGAAAATATAGTGCAACTTCTGGAGCTGCAAAGAAAAAAATAGGTCTGAAATCGCTAGGATTGATATATGGGATTCATACATTTAAACCCTGTCCAGGCAAAAGAGAGTCAGAGACAAAAGTGCTATTACGTACTTGTAAAGGATAAACAACAACAAAAAATTTCTCTTCTTGCAAATAGACAAGGTGCTGAACTGTCATTGAGAAAGAAGGAATTCAGGCTGAACACCAAGGGAATTTTCCTGATGGGAAAAGTTATCGAACTGTGGAACTGGATCTCAAGAAAAGAGATAGGAGCCCAGTTGAGACAATTAAAATAGACTTAGAAAAATGTACTGTAGGGAGTCCTGTCCAGCTATTGCAGGATTGTCTATAAACCTGGTATGTCTCCTTCATGTCTACCTTTCATAATTCTGTGGTTTATTATCCAGCAGCCCCTTTCCTCTGCCCTCTGGTACCTCCAAAACAGCTTTCAGGCTATGTGTGAAAATGCTTTTATTGCCAAACACATGCAGCCTGTGTTCTATTGCAGAATACTTTCCTTATGGGGTCACTTGTAAATTTCGGATTGTCTTGGGATGCTTTTTCTTTTAAGGGACTCTGGAAAAATAAATGCAATTACATCTAGTTCCGTGAAATGCGGGTGCAATTTATTTTTTCTTTCTAAAAATGGGGAGTTTCAGCCTTCATTAGAATAATCCTTTAATGTACTGAATTGAGAATTACACAAGATAAATGTTTTCCTTTGCTTTCAAGCATTTTAAAACTTAAGCTTTTGTGCAGATGTCTTGAGTAATACTAATGATGTAGGAGATCACTTGGCATTCTCTTTTCAGAATTTTTAGCGATTACAATTCTTAGAAAAGTCACATTTTAAAAAGCTTTTATGAGCCCCTTACTCCACGTCTAGTTGCTAGTTGACTAGTTTTTGTGCTCAAAATCCATTAGACTTGGAGAATCTTGTTCTCTTATTTTACAATTCCACTTAGTTTTCGAACTTGTACGTAGTCTCAGGGCTGTCAGCTGTGAGAAGGGGGATTAGAAAGCAAGTCAGAAAAAACATTTTCCCTAGAGTGTCTCACGTGTTGTCAGTGGCCATTCAGCAGTGCTCTCTGCTGTCCAGCTGCTATGTGACATCATGGTGTCCACTTGAAACCCCTCACAGACTTTGGCTGTGTGATTTGCTGGGAATTTTTTTTAATTCAGACACCATTATCACATTTTCACTTTTAACTGTTTGCTAGGAAGACTGTCAAATGTTTTAGAACTGTTTACAAATAAGTACTTGAATAAATATTCCATAGGTGTACATGGTAATAAACAAGGTTTTTGATGTAATGATTTTATGAGCTACCCTATCAGTGTACTATTTTATGTGCAACTAGGCTACTGGCCAGTAGTAAGCCATTGCTTCAATCTCATTCAAGGAAATACAGTGCCTTGGAAGCTGAATTTTACTTCAACTGTTAAGAATGTGTTTTCTGATACAATGCTTTCCATCTACAGAGAGATCAGAACAAGGGTTATTCACCTCTACCCTCAGTCACATCTGTTAGAAAAAGTGCTCTGTTCATAGATTGCCTGAGAACTGTCTAAGGTCTGAGGCTAACTGTGCCTGTGAAGGTTATTTGTTTTGTGGAACTAAGTATTTCCACGTTGTTCTGTATCAGATAGCCAACAAACAGGATTCATAATGTTAAAGTACTAGAAAATTATGGCTAAAAAACAAGCTGAACGAATCCCATCACCTTCTCCCAGTCAACATGAAGATTTAAGTGTCAGAGAATATCCTTTGGGTAGTTTGTTGTGTTGGAATTAAAAATAAATGTAGAAGAGAATCTTTTACTTTCAGGGTTTTTCACTATTGTTTACAGCCACTGAGTTACGATGAGCAAATTGCTTACTAGAAATTAATTGTTATTGCTGTCAGATAAAAATGGAATAGATGTGTTAGCAATCTGATTAATAGAGAGATTAATAGAAATCTGAATGCTCCGTGGGCTGAATTATGGGTAGAGGCTCTTACACATTAGTTCTTTTACAATGTTAGTAAGCTGAAAAAAAAACGAAGTTATAATCCTA
The DNA here is from genome assembly GCA_036925125.1 of Oreortyx pictus. Taxonomy (NCBI): domain Eukaryota; kingdom Metazoa; phylum Chordata; class Aves; order Galliformes; family Odontophoridae; genus Oreortyx; species Oreortyx pictus. Next base: position 12,428,725 of record JAUPFR010000008.1, on the reverse strand, counting down.
ATCATTATGTAGTGATAAATAAAAAATATGCAACTTCTGTCCCCAATAATACAGATATTGAGATGGCAAAACAACTATGCTGCCCGAAGAAAAGCTGAATGGTATCCTTTTGTTTTGCACTTACTGTTGAATTGCACCACCATAATAATGTATATGTTGAATCAGTCCACCTGAGCACTTGGAACAGTTGAGAGACAGCTTCTAAGATCTTTTTAGATTCTGACTGTAATAGTGAGGCTGCAAATGCTGTAATGACTTTGCAAACACCTTGACTCTATAAGTTGACCTTGCTGGTAGTGAGTTTGTAAAGGGGAAGGACACAAAGATCCCAGTGGAAAATACAAGAACGAGATCAGTGTACATAACCCAGTGATGGACGTGGCTGTTGTGAATAAAATGGAGATGGCAACTATGTATTTCACCAGAATGCTTCACAGAAGTCTAGAAAGTTCTCCTGTTGAAGACTGGTGCCTTCCCTTTTCTTGCTATTCTGAACAATTGTTCATGGTATGGCTTTGTCAAAATTTGTCATCTTTGAGCTCTAAATATTTCATCCAGTAGTTCTGGTTACTGTCTGGACTGGTGGTAAATGTGAGAGTGGAAAGCTCTCAAATCCCTGTGCCAGATTGCATGCTAGGTTATAAATGAATTTGATGACTGATGAAAGATAAACTTTCCAATTTAAACCTAAACCAAAATGCAACTACATTTCATGTCTTAATTTTATTAAAAAATTAATTAGACTTTGGCCCAAAATAGAGCTCTCAACTGTGAGCTGTATTTTATCCATGACATCCCTCTGGAAATACAGGAGTATGACTCTTCCCTGATGCTCTCTTCCCATATTTTTCATAATTTCCATTTTATGAGAAAGTTAAGACAATCTAGACCTTTGGCCTCATGCCCTACAATGCACCTGAGACATTCATTAATGGATCAGAAATTATTTGTGCGTCATGTCTTGTTGGTTAAGTATCACATACTTATTTAAAGCTTCAAGTTTAAACGTTTAAGTTTTCAAGCAATGGAACATTTAGTACAAGATTTGAACAAATCAGCTTTAAAGAATATTTAAACAGCTTAATGGTGATAGTCTTTCTCCTCCTACAGTTCTTTTTAATGTTATCTCTTCAAAGTGGATTAATCTTTGGCAAGTATTTTTTGCATCTTATGTTGATTGTGACTTTTTCTACCATTCGTACACTGGAGAGTGTCCATGAATACTATAGATTTCTCTTTTTTCTCTGTGTATGGAAAAAGAAATGCGTTTTGTAATTTTGAGATATGAGCTTGATGGTTTAATGATAAGCTGTATTGCAGTGACTCTGATTTTGCTCACTCTGAGTTCTCATCAGGAGATGAGGCATTAACCACCAACTGCCCTCTGCAAGTCACTGATAAGGGACCAGGCACACGCATTTAAAACTGACTTTACATCCTGATGCACGTGCTTGTATGTAAAGTTCATGCTCGTTAATAGTACTAGTATTAATTTCAGTAGAGAGCGCTGGAAAGAATACTTCTGTTTTGGACTGGAAGTGATTGATTAGTATGTTTCTGCTCCATTTGGAAAAATAAGTAGTCTCATTAGAGTTTCCCAAATGCATACTGTGTTATCAATAGATATAGCTGGGGACCTGTTCTGTTTTGTTTTTTGGGTTTTTTTTAATTATTATTAGTTTTAAAAACTTCTAAGTAATATGTTTCTTTTACTACCTTTTCCAAACACGGTGCTAGTTCACTCCAATTGCTGAGGGTACGCAATTCAGTTTACATTTGAAGTTTGCCAGCATTGGGCAACCTTTTTCAGAGACTTTCAAACTTTTTTTGTATGAAAAATGTGTTTGTATTTAACAATATCAGCTCTACCCGAGGGCTTGGGTTGTTTGCACTGTTCTTAAAACTTGTGATTACTGGTTACTAATAATTTGATCAATTCTTAAATGTTTCAATTGCATGCATAATTGTAATTAATTTACTTTAAAAAAGTCAATTTTGGTTACTATGTTGATGAGATTTAAAGGATATTTCCCCCAAGCATTTTAGTTTTTAGTTGCAGTTGTTTAAAAATATGTACCTTTGGTTGTGTAGATGAATGTGAGGGCATTGAGTGTGATTTTAAACTGATTGAATTGCTGTTTCTGATTTTGCTTCTCCAGTTGGAAGAATGGGAGCTTGTCTAATGTTTTTTCAGCATTTTTGTAACCCAAAGGAGGATTGTTTTTGAAATTCTTTATTGACATGAACATATATGTGCAAAGATTGAAGTAGAGGGGTGTTTAAGATTTCCACCAGGCTAGTTGCGCCTCGTGTTCCTCTGTGCTTTATTTCCTTGTGATAACCCTTAGTTTCTCGTGAGTGGTCCAGGCCAATTTTGAGTGACTCTACAGTTCATCTATGAAGTTTTTTCACAAAGTATCCCCATTGTCTACGTATTTCACTACTAACTTATTTTTGACTGACCTGCAAGTGATTGAGAATTGCTCTATTTTCATTCCATCTGTAACGTTCATACTTCTAAGGTCCTAAAGCTTTTAAGAAGGTGTCAAGCTTTCCATTAAAATTGTAGTCAACTGAAGCCTTGGAAGATGATGTTCAAGGCTATGTGTAGTATGCATCTGTCTCATTTTGTTCTTTTTGTGTCCCTACCTCACATTACTTTAAAGAATATATTTTCATATTTTGCTGACGTTAGAAATACCTGTGATTTGTTGCAGTGTACCTCACATTTGAAAAATGCAATTGGAAAGCCTAGCCTATGTTTGTGAGTTTTACAGGTTCTTGAATTTTCTAATTGCTGTGTTGTTAAAGATGGCAGAACAAGAGCCTTATCCCTGCCATGCGCGTTACTTCCAAGACATCTGACCGGGCCTGGTCCTAGTTGTCTTGTTAGTTAACGTCTACATCTGGTGACTCAATTCTCACCACTCCTTGCACTTTAGTTTTGCACAAAGCTGTCTTTATTGTGAACCTTATCTCTGTGCACTTTGCTGCACGTATAATCGTAACAGGACATTCTCTCTGGAATGATTGTCTTAACGGGGAAAAAAAGCAAAGAGACAGGAAAAAAAATACTAAAAATCTGAGTTAGTGGGAACAAAAAATGTCCCTCTTTGGGTTGGCATTTTTTCAGGTCTTTTTCTTCCCCTGCTGTAGTTTTGTAGTACTTTATAGACAATGAGAAAACAACGTTTTGAAGTCCTAATTTAGAATCCATGAAGGGATATCAGCCACCATGTGCTGTATGTTACTGTTTTTATCTTTTGTCTCTTGTTTCTTTCTGTGGTGTTGAGATCTACACGGAGAAGGGGGAAGCAGTCTGAAACGTATCTTTCATACATTCATATTAACGTGCCTTTTAACCAAGGACTAATGGTTGTTTTGGTTCCTGCTAAAACACAACTGCCAGGACACTTCCACTGATAGACAGTTTTGACTTTCACTTTCAGAGGAGTCCAATTCACAAGCTGGGGCAGCATGTGCCCACTATGATAGGAAGGGAGTGGCAAGAGCCAAGCTGCTGTGTGCCAGGCAAAGGTGAATGACACTGTATTTTTGCCTGGCAGCTAAGTCTTGTTTTTGTTTAAGGAGGAAAAATTATCAGTGTTGTTAGTCATACATTTTAATCCTGCTCAGTGTAACACTGATTAATATTCTGCTTGAAATTGCACTCCCATAAATGTTTATGAAAACTTTTCAACAGAAACCTTAGCATGCTGACTCTTTCTTCACTTCTAAGATAATGCAAACAAAAATTTAGTAATGAAAACTCTGGACCAAAACTGGAATGATGCTGAATAACTACCATACCATCAACTGGCGGCTCGGCCAGATTAAAATTAGCCAAGTACCACAGGGTTTGATCTAGCAACATCAAACAAAACAATCAATTACTTGTACTGTAATTTTCTCTTCTCAAAAGCATGAAAGCACTGAAATGTCTTGAAGCCAATTCTTAGTCCTTCCATGTCCGTTCTCTTCTGCTTATTCTGTACACCCTGGCTAGATGACTGGTCCCTTGCTTACAATTAGCCCAGTTTACAATGTCTGACTCTGTAACTGGACTCTCGCATGTTGTAGTAACTCAAATAAGTTGAAGTATCTCTTAAAGATTAACAGGAAGCAAAATCTGCCCATGTTTAATTGATTTCCTTGTAAATTGTTTTTTTTTTTATTCACTTGTAACTATTTTCTATCCTATTTAAGTAATCCTTACTGCGGTTTTTCTTTCCTCCAGATTATATCAGCATACGTTTCTTGTTAACCTTATAAATTCTAGAAAAATTTAATTCTGTGCCTGTTGCATTAATGTAATCAGTTGTATTGCAGTAAAAATTTATTGGCTGAAAATGCTGGAATGGCATTTTTTAAGATATCGTTTGTTAAGAATAGGAACTTAGGTTTTATGATACCATTTCTTCTCTGAATAAAAATAGCTGGAATCCGTGATTTTTTTAATAATGCTGCAAAAATCTGACGTATTCAGACAACTTACAACAAAAGACTAAATGTTGAATTAATAAACAAGAGAATCAGACCGCTGGTAAAATGTGAAAAAGATGTCTCTAGGAAGAGGACTGTAATGTAGTTTACTAAGCCATTATGACCTTGCACAAAGATGCATGGACTCATTTCTCCTCTGGTTTTGGTGGATAAAACCACTCTTTTGTGATAGTCCACTTGTGTTGAGTGGAATTTTAAAGTCTGAGAAGGAATTAATTTTAAGAAATAATTTGTATCTTTCCTTTTTCTTTTAAACCTTATATTTAACTCATTTGTTTATATTAATGTCTGTACTTGGCTAATTTTCAGTAGCATTGACCAAATTTAATGCTTTCTTATTACTTTCTATCTGAAGAGCACCATATTTTCAGATAGACTTGAGTTCATTTTCGGCCAAACAGTGTGCTTCCTGTAATATTTTGTTTTGCAGAAGTCTTGAATATTCCCATGTTCGTATTGTCCATTGACAGTTTCAATTCGAACTCATTAAATCTCAGAAGCCTTCTCAGAAGGTCAAGTGGTGACAGGGTGTTGATTAAATTTGTTAACTGTAGAAGAAATTTGAGTCAGCTCTGTGTTACGCAATCCGCAAAAGAGCTTATGGAGCTCATTTTCTTCCTTTTTCACTACATAGGAGTGAAACATAAGAGAATTTCCCGCTTCTCATTTGGTGTACTCAACAAACATTCAGATTTTCAGACAGGCAGGCATCTCTAGCCGTCAAGAAGTGAATGTCTCAGAAGATAATATTTACGTACTAGAATTGTATTTTTTGTGTATGGCTAAACATAATTTACTATAACTAATAGTTATTTAAGTTACAATATTCTAGAGAACCAATTGGTCAGTAGACTGTATGTAGTTCCTATATTGGTTTATTTCAATCTGCCTGTTTGAATTAGTAGGCATGCTGGGGAAAAAAAAACAACAGCATATCAGTAGCCAGGTATAGAATTTTTATATTGCAGCACTTTTCTTGTAGAGTGCAGGCAACGCGGTGCAAATTACACACTCAGTTCTGTCTGTGTACATCTACATAAAATAATACATCTCTCCTTCTTCTTCTGTACAGAGCGCTATCGATCAAAACTGCCTCACATAACTGAATAAATACATACCAGGAGCTGGGATGAATCTGCCAAAACTTGTGCTTTTCCAAGGCCTGGGACTCCAAAATGGAAACATATTTTAATGAGTATATGATGACAAGATTAAAAAGAAAGGTACTTATTTTCATTTAATGTAGTCCCCCAGCTATGGGCAAAAGTATGAGCTTTGTTTTGAGGGGGAACTATGAGTAATAATTAGAACTGAATTCCCCCAGTTATAAGTGAATGAGTATCAGCATATTTAAGGCAGATCATTCATGGCAGTAAGTTGTCATAGATTCATTAAGTTAATTGATTAATTTAAACTTGCTTGGGTTCAGTCTACTATGGTAAACAGCACAAGGCAAGTCAAATACCAACTGTAGTTTTATTTCACTGGGTTAGGGATGACATCTTAGTCTGCCTTCTGTTTGCCTCAAGACTAGGAAAATCTGCTGATCTCTGCCCATAAAAAGCTATAATTTCATGCTGTATCAGGAAGGATTGACTTTGTGAAATGGTCTCTTTACTGACTCTGGAGAATTTATTTTGATTCACAACAGTTCCGTGCTGTTTGTAGAGAACCTGGGAAACAGTAGTTGAAAGATGGTAGAGAAATGCCCATGATTTTACATTAATATTGATATCGAAACATTATCAGTTTCCTGCTCTCTCATGCCAAATTTTAGATTTATAATATTCTTCTTGAAACCACAAGTCAAAGCACGGTCTACCTTTTCCTTATCAGATAAGTGTCTTTGAAGCATCCTTTCAGATACGTTTGCTGACTACACTGAACTTCAGTTTCTTTATCTAAGTGCCCTGCATGCACCCTTTCTTCTTTCTCTGTGCTGGGAAGCTGTTGTAAATGGTTTTCTTTAGCTGGGTCAGGAAGTATTTTTCCATTTGGCTACTCTTTATTCCTGCTTTTCATTTACAAACTAATTTCATAGTTAGGCACTAGGCAGCTGCTCTTCTAATGTGTGGACTGGCATAGCAAATAATTTTATTATGTCTGCAGTGCACCAGGTTGCATTATAAAGTTTCAGGCAAAGCTATCTTCTTCCTCTCTCTTTCATAGCTTTTAGCTATGCCTATGCAATTAAATGGGGTAGCTGACTCTGTGGACATCCTGATAGATGCAAAGAGGGATAGGATAGCCTCTTGGAACAGCAAACGTATCGGTTCAAGATGGGTTTAAACCCATCTAACTGCAAGCTGCTTCTGTTGACTCTCATTGTCTCTGTTTTGCCTTCTCAGCTAATTTTCTCTGGACCTGTTTCATGGCATGACTTTGTGCATGCCAGCTATGGCAAAAGGGAAAAGCAGGAGGGAGTGGGAGAGAGGTAAAAATAGCTGTGGTATCAGGACTCGCATGGTGTCAAGCCAAACCTGATTGGTGCTGTCAGCTCCGAATAGTGGAATTTATTTTTGCTTCTAAGGGCATTTTTTAAGATGCTCTCATCTTCAAAGTTCTGCTCTGGTAGCATGCTAAGCAATAGTATTGTTTATTTTACCTTTTTGTTCCAGGCTTTGAGCCTTGTGCAATTCTGCATAATCTGGGAAGCATGCTTAAGTAGAGAACACTAGTACAGGTTTTCAGATGCATGATTTCTTATGTTTATTTTGAAGATGTACTGTTCAGCCTGAGAAAGCCATTTTTAGCAAGAAGCACAGCAAATGAGTTTTGCAATACTATTATTGTAAATTGGATGTGTTTAGGACACAGGAGTGTGAAGACAAAACAAAATCTGCCATGAGATATGTTGAATTAGTCTTGAGTTCAGGAAGACCAGCTCTGCCATTCACTTTTCATGGAAGCATGGAATCATTAAGGTTGGAAAAGATCAAGAAGATAACTTAGTCCAGCCAGCAACCCATCCCCAACATGTCCACTGAACTGTATCGCTCAGTGTGGCATCTACACGTTTCTTGGAAACCTCCAGAGATGGTGACTCTACCATTTTCTTGGGGCAGTATCTTCCAGTACCTCATTCCTTTTCTTTCTTTGTTTTTTTTCTTTCCCTGATATCCAACCTGAACCTTGTTTGATACGACTCAAAGACACTAACTCTTGTCCCAGGAAAAAATACCTACCTCTACCTTGCTACGCTCTCCTTTCAGATTGTAGAGGGCAGTAAGGTCTCTCCTGAACCTCCTCTTTTCCTGATTAAACAATCACTTCCCTCAGCTACTCCTCCTAAGGCTTGTGTTCCAGGTGCTTCACCAGATTTATTTTCTCACTGGAAGAGCTATTTCAACTTAACTTTCAAATATAGCAAATTCAGTTTAAGTTCTACTGGACAGATATCAAAACACAGCATACAGATGTGCTCATCATATGTAAAGAAGCCAATTCTAACCTCCTCAGTGTCAAATAAAAGCCTTTTAGGCATATGTTCAGAGGAAGTATAAGAGAAAATATATTTCTAGTCATGGAGCCAATGGGAAACACCTGTTAATGGGACTTTGATTTATTTTCAATTGTATGAATGCCTCCTGATGATACAGTTAAAAGGATCCTAACTAAATACCTTTGAAAAATGCTGGGGAGGGAACTTGGAGTCTGGATGTTCGTTTGCATCACTATTTTCTGTAAGGACTCCTGTGATTGTTTCTGAGCCTGCTTGTGAGGGACTCATACAGTTACTTTTAAAAGAATGACCAGTTCTGGCATTGTAACTTCAGCAAATTAAATTTTCCACCTACAATAGCCAGAAAGTAATTATAATAGGAGTCTATTTGTAAAGCTGGAGCTCTCTGTACCAAAGTGACAAGTTCTGGCTTTGTGGAGCTGATAATGAAGGAATGAGGTTGTCTATAGTTTAAGATAGGAGCTTGTGAGAAGCTTTTATTGTTTAGAAGATTATTTCTGTTCTGCTTAAGGAAAAAATACAATTATTTAGTGTATATGGAAAAACAGGCGATATACAGTCCATTACCTAGGTAGTTCACTGTCAAAGCCGCTCTACCTTTACACTGAAGATTTGTGGATACCGTATCTGCAGGGGCTATAATAAAAAAATCTGAACTCTCAGTGTAACCTATTTCCATCTGGAAAAAAGGTAAACAACGTGGAGAAGAACTTTTATTGAAATACAGTTGAAAAATGCACTAATTATTCTGGCTAGCAATCTCTTCACTCTGTAGTTCCTTCAGAAATTCTTGAAAGTGTGTTTTACCTCCCTCTTCACTTGTGTTCCATGGGTTAGTTACGTATCAGTTTCTGCTGTTAGGGAAGAAAGTCACTGTCTTACTAGATTTTCAAAGAGCTTTAGGGTGTGCTGTTGGTGCATGTGTGTTGTAGGAGAGACTTTGTGCAGCGGAACCCATTTAATGCTGATGGTTTTCTGAGTGTGGCTTCTGAGAAGATCAGGTGCCCAAACCAAGGATAGCACCAGCTCAATTTCACACGATTCTGCAGTGCTGTTTGCTGTTCCTCCTGTGTGCGAAGTGTCTGTGTGATTATGCCCTGAACTAGAACATGGGACCTGATTCACCTGGAGAACCAGACATTTTTACTTGTTATGTTTTCAGATAGGTTCCATTGCATGTTGCAGTAGCAAGGTCATCAATGTCAGTCCAACGCAGGAGAAAACAACTGGAAACAGGGAGTAAAGCCACACTTTACATAGTAGTGTGTAGTGATGTTGGATTAAGATAATTTTATAGTTAACTTACTAATGTTAATTTTCAATTTGTTTCAAGCAAACCATGTTGGTGAGTCCTGTAAGATGGTTTTTTTTGCATCTCAAGGAAGCCTTTAGCTCCTATTCTGTTAATGTGCATTTACTTATAGTACCAGTGATGTAGGTGGTTGCTGTGAAAGTTCCTGATGAAAGTGGGTATATGATCTGTTTCACTGGAGTCAAACATCTGCCCATTCTCTTCTTACATACTGATAAGACCAATGGTTTCTCTTGCATAAATCCACAGGTTCAGAAAAGTCTGTTGCTTTTTGCTTTTTTACTATTTCATTGATGTTTTTGTTTGTTCTATTTTTTCATCTGTTGGGAATTGATAGCCAAAATGATTAAATTTTTCCTCCAGCAGTTTCAGTGCTCTGTTTTGAGTCCTTGAAAGGAAGCAAGGATAAGTTGTGCTTATTTGGAAAGCATTGCTTGGTTTTTAATACACGTTTCCCTGAATTTGCTCCCTATGATTCCACGTGGAAATGTTCCAGCATTGGGCTAAAATGCAATTTCATATTTGGTTCAATTTCTGTCAGCTTTACTTTTGACCCTGACTAATGTTAACCAGTGAGATTATCTGTGGCTTGTTACATGTTACTCCTATGCTTTCCATTCCGTGCACAGAACCATGTTTTCCAATCCACAGCAATTATGAAAGCTTGGTGACGGATTAAAAAGCAAATAAATAAAAGAGGATGATAAACTAAAGAAACACTAGTGAATCAGGATATGGGAAGTCTGAATTTAGCCCATTTACAACCCTCATTAAAATCTATGAGGATTCTTCTTCTGCACTTGCATGACCAATGCTTTGGTCTTTGCTATTTGTGTCTACTGTATCCAGGCCTGGGGGCCCCAACACAAAAAGGAAGTCAAGTGGGTCCAGAGGAGAGCTGTGCAGATGCTCAGAGGGCTGGTGCACTTTCGTTATGAAGAAGCGCTGGAAGAGATGGGCTTGTTTAGCTTGGAGAAGGGAAAGCTCCAGTGGGGACCTCATTGCAACTTTCCAGTACTTGAAGAGAGCTTGCAGACAGGAGGGGGACTGGCTTTTTACATGGTTTGATAGTGACAGGACAAAGGGGAGTGTCTTCTAACTAAAAGAGGAGAGGATTTAGATTAGTTGTTAGGAAGAAATTCTTCACTCAAAGTGCTGTGAGGCTCAGGCTGTCTGGAGAAGCCGTGCGTGTCCAATCCCTGCAGGTGGTCCAGGCTAGGTTGGATGGGATCCTGGGCAGCTTGAGCTGGTGGGTGACAACCAGCCCACAGCAGGGGATTGGAAATAGGTGATCTTTAAGGTCCCTTCTAATAACCTGAGCCATTTTATGATTCTTTGTTTCTATGACCTTATCTGAATTTGTTAAGGTATGTAAGATGCGATTCTCAATGTGATGGAGGAGACCAGCCTGATTTATCCAAACAGACGAAAACAAAGTCCATTTTTATTTTAAGGATGTGTTGAGAAGCATGCGAAGATTCTCTAAAACCTTGTGAAAATGTTCTAAAGAATCAACATCCACCTTGCATGATGTTCATATTGATAAAAGGTAGAGGTAGAAGGGAACACAACAGCATTTTGGACTTCTGGAGCAAAGAGTCAAAATGCAGGTGGCTGGAAGACTCTACTGATATGAGTTTACCTGATCTGAAAGGTGCTGCTAAGCATCTCCTGCAGGTCCCTCATGGCTGAAGCTATTTGTAGCTTGTGATGCAGAGATCTCAAAAGGATTAACATGTCAGTTTATTGCTTTCAGATGTGCTGAAATGTGTTTTTTTGTTTGTTTGTTTGTTTGTTTGTTTTTAAGTATTTAATAGTATCAGGTATGTTATGAGATGATTTTCAATGCACCAGTTTCTGTTGTTGGCCTCTGGCCTTTGATTTTGATCTGAAATCTGTGTGGCTTCTCATAGTGAGGAATCAGCAACATAACTCAGGCAGATGTGTTTTCCAAAATGAATATGTGCACTGTGTGTACAGAAATGCTGTAATACAATTTGTCGGTTTTATAAAAGTGTTGGCAATATGATTATAAGGTATATAGACTGAAAGAATAGTAGCAATCTACAGAGAAAACAAGTGGCACAAATGCACTGCCTATTGAAATAAGTAATTATCATCTAGATTATTCTTCAGGTGTATCTTCTGTTGTAAGAAACAAAGACAAATGGTAAAAAATCTGGGCTCGAGGCTAATCTGTATGTATTGAATAGATAGGTGTGTGGATTCCTCTTTTATTTCTCATGCAGAACTTTTTTATTTTATTTATACTTTATTTCTTTTACTGTCCATTTTGGCATGTTATAAAAGGTGTAGATATAAATATTTCATTTTTAGTAAGTCCTTGTTTAATAGTCTTGTCTTGAATTTACCTACCTTTCTTACTGATCCAGGAGTGCAAGCATGACCCTAAAAACCAGAACATATATATATTCCCATATTCCCTATATGTTTTTTCTGTTACTCTAAGTGCTTTGTAGGTATGATCTGTCCTTGTCTTAAAAACAAACTGAAAACAAAGCACCAACCTTAAAAGAAAATTTAATTTTGAAGATTAAACCCTATCTGATTAAAGATTAAAGTTAAAAGATTAAACTGTAATCAAAGCTATTGATAAACTTCATGGTACAGAATGCAAAAGACTTATTTAAATACTCTATGCCTTCCCCTAGCTTGCACACTTTCACATGTACACACAGAGGCACAAATGCATGTATCATAGAATCTTAGGGGTTGGAAGGGACCTCAAGAGATCGAGTCCAACCCCCCTGCCAAAGCGGGTTCCCTACACCAGGTCACGCCATGCACGTTTCAGCTCTTATGTAGAAAATACACTGCTACCACGGAGGATGAAGGCATTGTATGATAGCGTGTGAAACACTGCACACAAATGAAGTGCTGAGCAAGGCTCCTCTGGAGTCAGGAGGTGTCTGTTCACAGTTTTCCAGGAGGCTCTTGGGTATGGCTGCATGCAAAACCAGGAAAACTGCACAATGTTTGGTCATCCTCTAAAAAATGTTGTGCAAATGTGAAGCCTAGGAACTGAAGTTCCTCTGTTCCTTTACAATCGTGGGAAGTGTTAGTGTACTGCCAAAAAAATATCTACAATTGATCATTTGCATCTTATGGAGTCCCAGAATGAGGCAGAAATAAAATAAAATGCTTTAATAGTTTAGAGTGGACAAAGCAGCTACTGCATTACAGTCCTATTTTACACCTACACCTCAGTTCCAGTATGAGGATGTTGCAGGTTAGAGTAACTCAGGTCAGTTGAAGTTGGAAATAGCAGAGTTTCTGAAAAATGTGGCTTTTACACTGAGAGTTAAAAGAGTACACGCACTCAGAGTGTACAGAATTTTATGTTTTATAGTACTTCGTGAGGGAATAGAATTCACAGGGAAATTTAAATAAAAAATAATAATAATGTTACAACACCTTATTTAGTTGTCCCTGATTTTTGTAGGGAGAAAAAATTCTGAAACAGTTTTACCCTTGGCTGCTGTTTTTTTTTTTTTTTTCCCCCCTCTGAACTCCCTTTACTTTGTCTGGTTCTGATTTTGTTTTCTGGTTTATTTATTTATTTATTCTGAGCTGGAAAGATTATCCTGTTGCATTATAAACAAACACTAAACCTTCTAAAGAGATTTCTCATCTGCACTGTTTTGCTGTTGAGTTGCTTGAAGCCTGATGCTATAAAGATAATAGAATTAGCAGACCTAGCAGACCTCATTATTTTTAATTACTATTACTGCTGCTCACACACTATATGTAATTTGGTAAAGCTGGAGTGGGGTGAGGGGAGGAAACCAAGATTTCTGTATTTCAAAATGGTCCATCGTAGGAGTGGTTGTTGTCAAATCCTTCTGTGAATTATGTGGGTCTTTTTAGATTTATCTTTCTGATAACATTCAGAACAAATCTCAGAAAGTAAACGTAACAAAGAGGAAAAGGGGATGTGAGCCATAAATAGGTCAAAATCTAAGTACCTTCAGCTCACGGTTTGGTTCATTTATCAAAGCAAAATCAATTGTTATTATTAGCCTATTATCATCATCCTTCCAGTGAGCTGGCTTCATTTTAATCAATATTTCTAATTAGACTACATCAAATACAGTTTTTAACTGTAGTATCCTAGTTCAACGTAGCGTAATTATACATGTGTTATCCGTACCCATTCTTTCTGTTCTATCTTTATGAAAAGGAAGTTTCTTTACAAATGGCTGAGAAGCAATCATATGTCAAGCAGGTTTGTAGTAGTTATGGATCAGTGGATCAGAGTTGATAGTGGAGCACCTACTATGCTGAGATACTGCTTCTTTTATTTGTATGAGCTATACATCTCAAGTAGAGCGTCATGAAATAAGTCCCTCATTTTTAAGTAACTTTAAGTAGCTTCCACTGAAGTTTCAAGTAACAGCACAGAGGCTAGGAACCAATGCTCTCTGCCATGGTTTCTCCTGGCCCATTTTCATTTGTAAACTAAGTGTTAATGCAAATGGATGCAAATCACCAATTTCGCATTCCCTAGTAGCTTATTTTTATCCTGTAAGTATCTTTGTTCCTCCAGGGTTTGTCTGATAGCTGCCTAGCGCTGTGCATGTATATGTATGTATATATATGTGAGCTGCCCTTTTGCAGAAAAATTCAGTGAATTTCCCTGTGTAATTCCATTAGGCTCTATTACAAATCCCATCTCAATAATAGGCTGATGATCACTGCAAAGTTAATAGAGGAGCTAGAAGGAGAAACAGGAGTTTTTGCACCCAGATATCTTAATCTGAGATGTAATTATTTGATGAGTTCATCTGAGGATGTGACAAGCTTCACAAACTTTTGAAGTCTGGTAGACACTAAGTAGACACAGTTGAGTGTGAAAATACTTTTTGGAATATGTTGAGTGTATCTAACCCTCCCTGCCCTCTTTTTCTTTCCTTTCTCTTTCCTTTTTTTTTCCTTTCTCTTTCCTTTTTTGTTCTTTCTCTTTCCTTTTTTTCTTTCTCTTTCCTTTTTTTTCTTTCCCTTTTTTTCTTTCTTTCCTTTTTTTCTTTCTCTTTCCTTTTTTTTTCTTTCTCTTTCCTTTTTTTTTCTTTCTCTTTCCTTTTTTTCTTTCTCTTTCCTTTTTTTCTTTCTCTTTCCTTTTTTTCTTTCTCTTTCCTTTTTTTTTTCTTTCTCTTTCCTTTTTTTTCTTTCTCTTTCCTTTTTTTTTCTTTCTCTTTCCTTTTTTTCTTTCTCTTTCCTTTTTTTCTTTCTTTCCTTTTTTTCTTTCTCTTTCCTTTTTTTCTTCCTCTTTCCTTTTTTTCTTTCTCTTTCCTTTTTTTCTTTCTCTTTCCTTTTTTTCTTTCTCAAATAAGAATGCTTCTTTATGTGGTGTAAGACTGCTTGCAGTACCAGCTTCTGCTTTTAGGTGCTTACATTTACTTTTGAAAGTGCTGCTGGCATTCATTATGGAGGCCAGTGCTAACAATTGTAGAGTCACGTGTATTTTAGAGAATTTTCTTTGTAGATATGCAATATGAATGGGTGTCTGTATACTCTAGTTTGGTCTTCTAATTCTGATTTCAATATTGTTACAGACAATTTGAACCATTTTACTCTGCTGTTGTGATGCCAGATGAATTTCATAATAGAGGAGAGCTATGAGATTTCTGATCTGTGTAATAACAAGCTTTTTTCTCTGTACAAATGTTGAGGTGATTTTAAGAGCATCTTTATTTTGGAAGAAAGCAAATCAAAAACTTACGTATTTGCTTTCGTCTCAGATTGATTAAAGATGCGTGCTAGGGGATAGGAGAACATTAATGAGTAGGTGTAGTTTCAATGGGATGAACCTCAAAAATATGTCAGTGATTTATCTGTTCATGTGCTTTTGTGTGTATATAGCGTATGGTACTTAAACATCTATTACAGAAAACGGCACACAGGGGATTTGGGTAATAGATCATTTTAATGTATGAATAGGTTACATTCCTAAATGCTACTTGGATAAAGGTTAGTTCATATGGGAAGGAGAATAAAATAAATGGCTGAGAATATTTATAATAATATAATTCAACAAAAATATTGATTAGATGATGAAGAACTCAATGTTTATAAAAACTTAAACAACGCTGATTGTTTGGTACCCAGTTGGTAATCTGTCAAAGACCAGTCAAAGCTGCAAGCATGGAGAGAGTAGGGTCCAAGCTGACAATAATCTGGAGAGAAAGCATTTAGAAACAAAGCAAAAGCTACCAGAAACACAAAATAGTCTTCCAGGATATTGGACAGCTAATTTTTTTGTGTGTTCTTATTTTATTTTGTTTGTATTGCTATGTAGTTGATGATTGGAAATGATATTTCTACAAGCAACTGTTGTATTTAGGAAAATCTGGCTTGTATTTTAACATGTTATAATTTATCTAGCATCCTGTATTTTCACAGTAATCATCAAATAATCAGTTCCACAAAATGGGTGGATGCTGAGATCCATCTAGAGCCAAGAGTGCCTTGGTCAAAGGTCAGCATCAGGGGAGTTCTGCACCGTGGTGTGCAGGTGCCACTTGTGTCCTGGCCATTAAACGTGAAACTAAAATCAATGTTGCTGCTGCTTTGCAAGCTGGCAAAAGTTGTCACATCAGCAGAAAAAAGGGACAAAACTTGCACACATGGTGTGCTTTAATAAGGAACTGTGCAGATTCTGAATGAAGTTTTAAAGACCTTGCAGCTCTGGTTGTATCTCCCAAAACAGAAAGAAGCAGTAATTTTCCCTAGAGATTGCTTTCCCTTTTGAATAGTCCTTGGAATTGAAGAAAAATGTTCTGTGCCTCTGAGGAGGAGTGAGGAGTTACTCCTGCAGTTTTGGTCAAGGTGTTTAGTACCAAGTGCCCTTAGTTTGGCATTTTTTTTAGTAGCTATCAATATCTCTGGAATAAACATCTGTCATGGGGTTGGCAAGCTGAGTGTTGGGTGCCTGCCCAGGCATACCACAACAAGACTGGGGGGCACAATTTGTTACAGCAAAAAGGAATATTTCTGAGCTGTTGAACCACAAGCTCACGTAACTTCTGAAGTTGAAAATGTAGTCTGTCAGTGGAAGCTAGGCAACTATTTTAAATAATCTTCCAGGAAGTACCTTGAACTATTGATCAGTACTAAAGTTTCATGTGTATTTTTGGGGAGGGGATAATTTTTAAATCATTTCCTAATTATAAATATTGTTTTTATTCTTCTTAAATCTCTCGTCTAGACCAGCTTCTCTTCCATGTTGTGTAGATTTATGTCTGAGAGGATATTCATATGTAGTGTTTAACTTAAATGCTTTTCATACAGCACTAAAAAAATATTTTGTACTATAATTGTATCTGGTAAAAGTAAGCAGTTGTCAGTAAGAAAGTGTGCCGAGACCTATTTAATATGTACTGTCACCAAGAGAAATAAATATGTAACTAGAATCTGGGGAGAAGAATAACTCAGTTCCCATTTACTTTCATGTTATGCTTACAATCACCAGTTTACTTTAATGGAATTATTTCTGATAAACAAATATGTGAAATAGCCCTAGACAATGCTGTAAATTTCTCTTATGTAATTTTTTCCTATTATGAAAGGGTTATTACTTCACTGAGAGCAGTATTTCCTACCAGAGACTTTCTAGCACCTCTCAAAAATTTCTTGGAGCCTGCAGCTTTCCTGCTTGAATTAGTTTCTCACCTTCTGAATGGATTTTTTGTCTCATTTTCAAAAGAATATATGATCAGAATTAAGGTAGCTAGGCTGGGACAGCATAAAATTTCAGCACATCAGCCTTCTTGTTTAGTCCCTTCAACCCTCCTGAGCAGTAGCAATTACCTTTCACATCAGCTTTTTTTTAACTCATTGACAATGGAAGTGAACATTAGCTATTCAGTCTATAATGTTGCAGTCTCTTCTACTGATGGAGGAGGAAACAGTATGTGGTCCTACACTGATTGCATTTTTTAATTTAACTTGCTTTACAATTTGGGATATTATGCTTTGTGCTGTGTCATCTACCCAAGATGTTAGTAGACAACTTTCAGCATTTTTCTTCCTTTTCACAGAGGTAATGAATTAATTAAGCTTAACTATGGGTTTTGTTTTGTTTTGTTTTGTTTTGTTTTTTTCTTTTCAAGTCTGCATGTAATTTGTGAAATAAATTTTTGTACATATAGATATACATACATTTTAGAAACTACTATTTAGAAGGAAGATAGAACAGCTTTACCATATTTTAGCATTAAAACGAAATGATACATATTTAAAATGAAACTCACTAACAAGACAGCAGGTCAGTCATGTAGGGCTGCTAAACTTTTATGCAGGTATGAGAATTAAGTCCTTTCAAAAAACTTATGGTCTTGATAAACTGTGTAATTTTGATTCTTGCAGTGTCATATAGATAAGTAAATTTGACTAGATTTATTATTGATCCAGTTTTGAATGAGAAAATAAGAAATTGTAGAAAATTGTTTCCCAATAATTTATCAGATATTCTGCAGATGCAAAGCAAAACTGATCCTTGCCTCAAAGATCTTACAACTTAAGGCCTTAGCTTTATTTTCAGATGTAAGGTTCTCAGAAAGCGTTGAAATTATTGCACCAAAATATAGCATTTTTAAATGGTGTTGCAGTTTCATCTAAGGGCTTTCTCACAGCTAACTTGATTCTGGTAGGATTATTTCTAGTGTGAGTTCAAAAACTGAGTAGGCACAGGAGCATGTGCAGTTTTGTTGCCTTTGTTAGCTTTTATCATATTATACATACAGGTAGCACATCTATAATTCCAGTGAACAACAGAGCCTGTTGAGCTATTGCTGATGGTTTAATATATGCATGTATTGTTCCATTGTCTGGAATTCTTCCTTTAAGGGTGGAAAGAGTCAGGTCAGTACATGTAAGAAGTCAGATGGAGGAGAAAGGCATGTAGACCCATCCTAAGTTGCTCATTTTCTGCTGTTGCCATGATTCATGGATTTGCCACCATTGTCTGATCTCGCCCTTTTAGAGTACATGTCATTAGTGAACATTGTCATGACACAAAATCAAAACTAATTTCATTTTGTAAGGGACACCCACAGCTGTGACTCTTGCTGTAAATATGATCATGTTGTTTTTCTGTCATAATGATGAGTAGATGTATGCAATGTTAATGAGATACTTCACATTTCTAGCAATGGTAGATGAGAGCGTTCACTCTGTATTCTGTAAAACTTTATGTAAGTGGGCTGATAGAGATATTTCTAACTCTTAATCACTCTGAGACAGGTCACAAATTAGGTGCAAAATTCTTTGCTTAATTTGTAACCAGGTTTTTAAAAACCTAATCAATATTATGGGTTGTGAAGGAAGTCTACTTATAAAGCTTTTTAAACAGTAGAGTAGGACATCTCTGGAATTAAAGTCATATATGGGATTTATCCATTCAGTTTTTTTCAGTAAAATTGTAAAATAAAGGCTGTGTGCTCTATGGTAGGTATATCAACAATGACAGCATGAGCAACTGAAACGTTTGGAGGGAAAGATCCTATCTTGAATCACCCACGGCTCTTGGATGAAACAATCTTGTGAGCCAGTAAGACTTTTGACTCACAGCAGTCATATAACAGTAAATACTGCACTTGAACACTAAGTATTTCTATTTAACCTATAGAACTACCATTTATGCATAGCTTGTGATGTATGTGTTAGCTAATATTAACCTCCTTATTTTAAGACTCTATAAGTAAAGTCATCATAGGTGAGAGAGACTGATGATCACTGAGCTGTGCACTGACTGGGTGGAAGCAGCTTTTCCTTCTGGTTAAGATCTACATTATATTTTCTATGAAGAACTGTCAAGCTTGAGTCTTCCTTTTCCTGAGAGATTAGATAAAAATTGCCCTGTCAGGTTTTTGCCGTTGAGGGCCCTGTGATACAGATGTGGTACAAACATGTTCTCCTAGAGAAGGTAACCTTGTCTGTGAGTTTGTTTCAAGTGTTATGAACAACTGCTTTGTGCTAAGTCAACTACTTACAAAGCAGTTTGTGTGAAGAACAAACTCAACTTCGGTGGGAAAGCTAGCAACCAGCTAAGGATTAGAGAGTTGTTGTTGTCTTCTTGCACTGTATGACAGCTATTACTGATAGCTAAGTAAATTAGAGGTTAATATAACCCAGATAGGAAAATCAAACCTTCCTGCTCTTCCACTGGTGCTTTCTGTGGACTCATCTAAACTCCTAGTTAAATTTGCATGCTGGAACTCTTGTATAACTGAAGCAGATCCATTTTTGCTATTTTTTAATTAAAAATTATTACTTTATTTTTTAATAGTTGTTATATTTTCTTCTGACCTCACAAACCCATATTTGGAAATGGCTTGACACTTAGATCAGCCAGTAACACTGCATTGTTTTGGAAATGTATGCCTTGTTGGCATATCATATTTCATATAGTACTCACCCAAACGAAAGGTATTTTGGTTTGCTTAAGAACCTAAAGGCTTTGTTCCATGATATTGCAGTTTTTTGAATAGGAGTATCAATAATGGCTGAGCTATTCCTACCTTAACACAGTCTATACCAGTGGTGTGATCTCAAACTTAAGTTTAGGAGGCTAAGAGAACCCCTTTGCTCTGTATCTTAGAATTTTGTTTTTAACCAAATGGTGACCTTCAAACTGAAAGCATATTGAGCTGAAGACCACGTTTAAGTCATTTAGATATTATATGCTTCTGATAAGAAGGATGTATTCATAAAATTCTTTTTTCCAGTACAGCAAACAACCCTTTAGTAGGCATTTAAAAATTGATACATATTTTGTAAATAATAATAATAAACGATAACTCTTTATTAAATGAGTCACTGTTGAGTCTGTTGTTTCATTTCTGATTTGCAGATTGCTGGCTGCAATAGAGAAATGTTGGAAACAGTTGTTTCTGTTCTTTCTCTAATTACAGAACATCTGTTCTCTTCCCTCTCAGTTGTATCCCATCAAACCTAAAGTTTTGATTTCAAAACTGTTGTAGCCATTCTTAGAAAATGAAAGCGTAGCATTTCAACAAGTCAGCATCAGCCATTTCAATTATATCCTCTTATTTTTAGGTTAATGATACAATTAAGAACTTATCTCTGTCCCAAACTCTGTTAAAAAAATAGAAAAAGAGAATTTTTATTTCGTTTTCTTGAAACCAATGAAGTTAGGGATTATGCTGTCGAAGCAGTTGTTAAAGTCTTTTATCTAGACCAGATAACAGATGTTTTGGTACGTAGTTCCAATCTTTGAAATGTGCTATTACTGTTTGAACCTGATCTTAATAAATAGGCTGTTAACTACCAGGGTTACAGGAATAACATAACTGTTAAACTTCTAATATAAAACACTGCAACTGTCTAGTACTTGTTTGAGATATGAAAATTAGTACAAAAGCAAATGTTCTGGATCTGTGGTTTATAGTTCTGAGACAGTAATTTTGGTGTGGATCAACATTCACTCTTGGTCTTTCAGTGATTATAGGTTAGCTTTATAAATATAAGCTTTCAAATATAACTACTTAATAGGAAGAAAGAATCATAAGCTAATAAGTGGCAGGTATAATGACAAACAGAAGACTTTCAAAATCGAGTTGAAAAGTACGGTAGCTGATGATGTGTAGAGGCATAGTAACATCATGCAAATTCTTCAGGTCATTCCTGACACTATGCTATCGAAATGGTTTCTGGGAACCCTTGAAATTTTAAAACCATTTCCTATAGTGGTAAATGTTGACCCTATAATAAGTGTTTTGCCTCTTCTTGCATATATTTTTGTCTATAAACGATGAGGATACAGACTAGGAAACTGGAAGGTTCAGCACAGATGAAATCTGGACACCTCAGTAGAAAAAGAAAAGCCCATCTCCTCATCTGCATCTTGAGCTCTATCAATCCATGAAGCCCACATCAGTGGTGCTCTCAGTAAATAGGGGTGGCTTTCTGTGTCTTTTGTGGTCTTCAGTAGTTAATGTTTGGGCAGATGTTCATGGGAATGTTTAGTATATTGTCACTATTTATTGTAATTTTTAAGAACAGTTTTAAGTGAGAAGGGGAAAGGAGTCCAGGAGTCCCAGTCTTCTCGCAAGCTGAGTCTGTATTCTACAGAGTAGAACAGAAATTGTTCCCATTTGTCATAGCATGATTCCTAGCTGAGGGCATACACAGATTCCCAAGTCTCCCTACCTGATTTATGTTTTGGAAGTCACCTTTGCTGCTAATCACATCTTGGT
Source organism: Oreortyx pictus (assembly GCA_036925125.1). Taxonomy (NCBI): domain Eukaryota; kingdom Metazoa; phylum Chordata; class Aves; order Galliformes; family Odontophoridae; genus Oreortyx; species Oreortyx pictus. The sequence goes on along the minus strand of JAUPFR010000008.1, from coordinate 12,407,211 downwards.
GACCATTTTCAGAGGTAAGTGGAAAAAAAAAAAAAGAAAAACCAACCCAAAACCAACCCTAAAATCAATGGAACTGTATGGGAGGATTTGTATTGCCTTTGATGCACTTCTGGGTGGAACTACAACTCACTACAAATTGCTACTTGATTCTCTAGCATTACTGTTCTGACTGACAAGGCACAGCATGCATGCTTGTTTCCTCTCAAGACAGCTGATGTTGCTCTGGACTGCTGTTTTTTCCAGGCATTTGGAAGATGACAGTGAAGTCCAAGAGCTGCCTACCACCATCCTTGTCTCCTACATTGCTGTGTCTTTACATAAAGAATAAAAATACAGAACAAGGAAGTTTTGTCCATTGCAACAGGCTGGAAGCAGCACATAGCTCCACACACAGCCAATCCACTCGTGCAGGCTCCTGGCTGAGGCAGTTTTTTCCCTTCTTTCTTGTTCACTTTGTTAATAACTTCCAGTCCTAGCTATCCTGCAGCAGGTAGTTTTGTTTTGATGTTCAAATGTAGATTGCTTGTATTAAAGATTAAACTTGAGAAGTTAAAATTGCACTGGTAAAGGAGCCATTTAATATACAGCATATGAGAAGAGGACAACAAGGGATGATCATTCACTTGTTACTGGATTACAATTAAAGTCAACTTTTGTCCTCAGTTTCACTGGTTTTGCACAGGCCAGGGTTTTCCTTCTATTAGAGAAAGAAACGTGAAAGGTGCAGTTCTACAGCTGCTTTGTTTTCATGGAAAGCTTCCTGACAGTGAAGTATTGTGCAAGGAGCAGCTGCAGAATCAGGCCCTTTGTACACATGCACTTGTAGTAATCTTAAAAGAAATAGAATGGGACCAGCAAAATGGCACTTCAGCTCAGAGAAAAATCCAGCGTCTTCCATCTGCTCCCTGCTCCTGCAGCTGCAGTGAATTATGATGTGCTGTCACATTTATAGGGTGATTTCATCAACTGATTTATTTAATTAATTTAGATTTAACATTGTACAAAGGATATGTGATAAAGTGGTGTAACTCTTTCCTCAGCCACCGCACTGGCCAAGATTTATTTTAAGCACCCGTTGCCTCGCTGTGTCCTCCCTTGTTCTTTACAAGCTGCAGCCGTGAGAGAGTTTGAAATAACTGATTGGACCTAAGTCTGCTGGGTAACAGTGCTGCCATGGGGTAGAACAGCAACTTCAATCTTGTGTTACGATGCGAGTGCTTAAACAGCCATATATTCTCTCCATCAAAAAATTCTCAGTCACGCTGATGAGTCCCTAGTGACTCTTGAATCTATGCATTATTTTGTGTACGTACATGGATTCATCTGTGGTTAGATGATTACTCAGGGTGTTGACAACTTTAAGAATATGATTCCTGAATATCCTTCTTGAATAAGATCTTGAAAAGGCATAGAACCACCTCTCTTGTTTTGTTTTTATGGAACAATGGGTGAAGACTAGCAATACAAATCTACGCTTCTGAGTTGGTGTCATATTGATTGTAAAAATGAGGGTGGTGATAAAATAAGGTGATTTCCTATTGATGGTTTTAATTGTAACAGCAAGTTTGTATTACTCGATTATACAATCAGATATAGTAAAATTAAGGCCCTTTTTTTTTCATAGCAGCTCTATGTAGATGTAGAAAGTAATGTATGATTCCTCTACTGCAGAGCTTGATATCACACAGCTAAGAGAACAGAAGCTCTGACTGAGAAGTTTCACTTTGCTTCTTTGTTGAGTACATCCATTTCTTAAGACCCAAGGGTAGTCACAATTATTTTTTTTTCTTAGTGTTCTCTAGTGCTAGCTTGAAGTGAGGAAGAGGATGTACTTGAATTAACCCCAGAAAAAGATGAAGCGCAATTCAACTAAATCAATCTAAAATATCTACATGCATAACACCTACTTTGTGTTATTGATCATGCTTCATTATGGTCTGTAAGGTGTTAGTGAGTGACATTTGTGAGGAAAGAAAAGCAACTGTTTTCAGTGTAAGAGACAATGTAAGTAGTCAGAAAAAAACATTGTAAAATTAAAAAAAAAATAAATGTGTAAGTAGAAATGGCCTGAACTTTTCTGGTGGGAAGGGGAAGATGGTGATGCTTTACGTTGGTGGAAATACTTTTTGTTTCGTTTTCATTTCTCTTGCTGGTTTTCACAGTCCTGAAAAGAGTTTGATCTTCTGAACTGTATTTAGTTGTTTCATTTTCATAAAACAGTTTATTTACTAAAAATGTAGCTTATTTCTGCATAGTGAGGCCACAGAAAAAAGAAAGTCTCACTAGTAGCAGAACTCTAAAATAAAAGTTCTGTTAAAGTATATATTCTTCATCTCAAAAGCTTAAATATTCTGTATTGACAGCTGCTCTTATTTCACAATATTAAATAAAATCAGTACAAAGGGAAAAACAATTACACAGGAACTAAGCTTGTTTCCGCAGTGTTGAAATTATGGTTGTGATGCTAGATTTCCAAGCAGCATTCAAAAAGTAAAATCGAAGAAAATACCATTAATGGTATATAAGAAAAAGAAAACAAAGAAGTGAAAAAGGTATGGGAACTGTATCTTAACTTCAGAAGTGGCCTGGCTAAATAAGAAGTTAAGAATGTGATTGGGATGCAGATTCATTTAGGCTTTTTAGAAGTTTATTAGTTTCCTAGTCAAAAGATAGAGATGAGAGGGGAAAACAGAATAGACTGTTCAGCAGTATGTCATAAGCTGAAAATAAATGGTGCAATATTTTTTATAATAATATGCATTTAAAAACCATTTTTACCTGATAGCCACAGTCAAATGTGTATTTGTACATCAGTAGAATTAGATTTGCTTTCAAAATCAGTGATGCGTGTTTGTTTGTTCGTTAAAATCTGGGCTAATAAAATTCTGAAAAAAAGAAAAGAAAGAAAAAAAAGTTTTCTGAATTCTTCCATTGTGAAAGAACCATATCTAAAATTCAGGTTGTTTCCCTGTCACTGTTGCATAGGTTACCTGCTGTTGTTACTGGGCAATGCGCCTCTTGATTATCTAGGCAATAGCAAGATTTGAAGACTGATTGATATGGTTGCTGATTGCTTCCTTCTTCTCTCACTCTTTTTTCCCTGTTATTTCTACGCTAGGTGTTTCTTGTTGTGGACCCATTTCCTGGTTCTTCTCCCTAAGGGTTTTATCTCAAGTTCCTTAGCTGACTGCATACAAAGTCAAGGATTCATTTTCATTGAAATCTCTGGTAAGTACTTTCAAATACAAAGACTTTTGTCGGTTTCAAGGCAGTCTAGCTGCATCATGCTCATCTTGATTGTTTGTGAGAAATATAGAAGGAAATGTTATGTGTAACTGGAAATTGTATCTGTTAGTAGTGAATGGAGAGTTGACTTTAAGATCCTATCTGTCTAGTTTTACTTTACTGTCTTTGTTTGTCTTCCTCCTGTTAATGATAATGTTGAGAATGAGTGCTACCTGCATTACTTCTAGGGTCCTTGGTGTGCCTAGAAAGAGAAAATGAAATGCTTCTTTCTCAGAAGTCTTAAGTTCATATAGATTCTCTCAATATTACCAAAAAAAGATAACAAAAATCATTCTCTCATGTCAAACTCAGAACGTTTGGGTACAGTATCTACTCTAGGTGCACTCAATGCCCTTGTTCAGGTCATCAATAAAGACATTAAATGGGACAGAACCCAGGGGACCGACCCCTAGGGGGCACTACTCATGATCAGTTGCCAGTTGGATTTAACTGCCTTCACAACTATTCTCTGGGCCTGGCCATCTGGTCATTTTTTTACCTAGCATAGAATGTACGTGTCTAGGCCATGGGCTGCCAGTTTCTCCAGGAGCATGTTGTCAGAGACAATGTCAAAGGCTTTGCTAAAGTGTAGGTAGACTATATCAACGGTCTCATCCATGAAGCAGGTCACGTGGTCATAGAAGGAGATGTGGTTGCTCAGGCAGGACCTGCCTCTCGTGAACCCATCCTGGCTGTGCATGATCTCTTCCATAATCTTCACTGACCCTGAGGTCAGGCTGACAGGCCTGTAGTTCCCCAGATCCTCCTTATGACCCTTTTCACAGAGGGGCATCACATTAGCCAAGTCTGCAGTCATCTGGAACCTCATCAGTTGATCAGTGATGCTGATAGATGTGGAAAGCTCTTTGGCAGTCACCTCTGCCAGCTCACTCAGCATCCTTGCGTGCATCTTATTTGGCCCTGTGAACTTTTGATTGTGCAGGTAAAGCAGCAGTAACTATTTCCACCTGAATATTTGGGGGTTTATTCTACTCCCTGAGATAAATAGCACTATGTCCCTTAGCCTTTTTCTTCAGTGTGTGACTCTTTCTCGTGTGATCATCTTCTTTCTGCTCAAAACTCATCTCCGGTTTCATATATTTTAGTTTTATGGCTGATTATTTATCAGTGGTGAAGGAGCCAGTGTCTTCCCTGAGAAAAATACAGTTCTAATGCTCTGCACCAATAGAAGCACATAATATTCTTCCACCACATGCACACTACACTTACTCAAAAGCAGTCTGCATTATATTGGCCACAGAAACATGCAGCGACTACCTTGGTCCTTGGAACTTGATGACCAGGAGTGCGTGAGCAAAAATACTGTTTTAAAAAAACAGTGAAGACTGAGTGCTGCAAACATTGCAAACTACATAGTATTGGTGATTCTTAAGTAATCCAGTCTTGTGAAACCTTGCAGTTGTTCTTCCAGAAAGGTGAAGTACCATATTGTTTCCAGAGCTTCATGCATTCTTTTGTTTCTTTATACTCTTACTTCCTTTGAATTTCACGTTTGAACTTTTACAAATGTGCAAAATGAAAGTAATCCAAAATTGCTAAGATTTGCCTCGTTTCACATTAAATGATACGAAACCTCTGAGTTCAACATCATTTCCACTTGCAATCATAAATCTACTCATGCTCACTCAGTCTAGAATAATGGAGAAGGTTTTTTAAAGGGCCCAAATGTAGGTTTCATAAAACCTGTCATCAAGATTGGATTTCATTACAAACAATTTGCACCATTCTTTTTCAAAAGCTTGGATAAAACTGAGAAACTATCCCCAAGACAAAGAAACTGCAACAGAATCAAGCAGTCGCTAGAATAAGGGTCTGAATTTTGTCTGCTGATAATGAAAATAACATTAGTAATGTTCACCATTCATCGTTTTGAGACAGAGCAAGTTATCTTGTGCTGTTGATTATTAGAATTTTGGCAGTTAATCAACCAACACAAACATTAGACAAATTGAAAACCTTTCAGAAAGTTATTGAAAATAGCATGTTTTACAGTGTAAGAAGGTGCATAGTTTACCAGAAGGTTATTAATACACTTTAAGATATCAAATCAGTGGGAAGCTTCTGAAAACCAAAAGAAGAGAGTGAGTTAATGTGAACGTTGGAGCAATGTTCACCTATGAAAGTATCTGAAGCAAGAAAGGCTGGAGTTCATCTGTTTGAATGTTCCTATCTTTTTGATCAGTATTGAGATGAATAGTAAGGAAAAAACAGTTCCAAATATTTCAGTTTGCTAAGAGCCATGGTACCATTTTTTTTTAAATAAATTTTCTAATAAAATACCAGAACTCTGAAGGCCAAACTTGCTGATACCTTTTAAAAATGGGGAATTATTAAACTGATGACTAGAATTTGAAAAATTGACATGAAACTACAAGCGTTCCTGCAGACATATCGTCCATGCTCAAGATATATGTCACGAGTCTGGACACCTTTGTGTAATATATCTTATATGGCTCGCTTAGAAAGGTCTTTCTAAAAATATTGCTGTCTCTCTTCATAATTGAATAGTTCTAACATGTGTCATTTTAAATTCTTATGTCCAAAAACTGAAGTATAGCTACTCTGCTTTTAGAAGTTCTTACCATGTAGGAAAAAAATAAAACCAACTGTTTTTATGTGTTACTGTTTAGACTGTGACTTATTAATTCACAATGTCCTACTGAATTCTTTAATAAACAAAGTGGATTTCATTTAAGACTTTGAATTTATTTCATGGCCTATATTAAAAAACAAGGAAATATATTTCTCTTAATTGAAAGCTAACTAATTTTAAGACTTTATGAGATTCTTTTTGAAATCATATATGTGTTTATGTACTATCTTCTACCTTTACATTTGGTGTTTAAGAAAAATATCGAAAGAAATCATAATGATTTTAAAAGTCAATAGGCACTACTTTAAGTATTGCATTATGCATTATGTTGATGAGCAGTTTTGCTAAGTCTCAGCTTTGCACTAAGACATCAAAGCAACTTGTAGAACAATGAACTTGAATACAAATGATGGGGAGAGAGAAGAAGAAAATGCTTCTTATAAATGAAGCAGTATGAGATGTTCATGCATGTTGAGAAGAACATGCTTGAGTTATTTACTGTGTTAAAATACTTTTCAAATGAAATCCCAGCATTAACAGTTTCAGGCAACATGGTTTGTACTTTGTCACATTAATTCCATACTGCTATAAGCACAAAAATTGCATAGACTGTATCAAGAGAACAAGAAGATTTAAATAAGTCAGGATACAAGGAGATAATTTTCCACGTGATAAATAAATAATATCTCTAAGTAAAATATTTTAAGTATGCTGTGCATCTTATCTTAATCTTAAGTGTGTGCTCTAAGGATTATATTGGCATGTGTCCTGATTAGCTGCACCACACTTAAGAGTAGTGGAGGCATGAATAAGTTATTGGTCATCCTAAAGGAAGGATGTGGTGAGGTGTAGCAATTTTAAGTGTCTACTTGTTATGACCCAAGCAAGTAATTCACTGCATGTCTAGCTACTCTTTCAGCTTTCTTAAATGGAGTAGCAGCAATGATCTAGTCTTCAGACTTCCCAAGTAGAGTGGCTCCAAAATTACCAGGTGTAAGAGGCAAATGTTTTTGTGTACTAGCTATGTTTGGAAGACAGAATCCTTTGAAGCACTTGGGAAATCCTCTTTTCTGTCCACAAGAAGTATGGTCCAGGAACTGAACATTCTCTGATTCATTACTGAAATAACCATTTATCTCCTTGTCCCTGAATGTTCCTACTGCTTTATAAAATATGAGTAAACACTAGTGCTCCATCACTCTTGAGCTCCGCTGTCAAAATCAGATAGGAAGTCAGCCACCGCTTCTAATACCAAAATTTAATTTCAATTACAGGAAGTCCTGGACATTCTGATAATGGCAACATTTAAGTTGAAAATGGATAGCTGGAGAACTTACTTAACAAAAAAGGTTTGAACTAGAGGCATGATATGAACAATATAAGCATAGAAAGCAACCGTCTGGAGAGTATGCATCTTGGTTTACTATTCACCAGGTATTACAGAAACTAGTATCTTTCTATACTGTTAGATTAATTAACAATGGAAAAAATAAATGCTTTCATTTTTATGAAAATGCAAAATCTAAGTATTTTCACTATTATTCATGCCTCTATTTTAAATCTGTGCATACTTCCATAGCAGGGAAGAGTTGAATGTAGTTTAAAAAAAAATAAAATGAAGGAGATGCCGCATTCAATTGAGGCCTAAGCAGTTTCAGTTAATTTCATTTAAATACTCAGATTAATAAAAATATCTTTTTAGGTAGCTGTGGCTATCTAAAAATTGCAGGATTTTATGAATTGGTCATGTCCAGAGGAAAAAGAAAATCTTTTAAAAAGAAATCTGTAGTAAGCAATGGGGAAAAGAAGTGTGGCCATATAGAGTTCTGGATTAATTAGAAAATGCTTCTTTTCTATTAAGCGTACTTCAGTAAAATTAGAAGCTCAAATCTCTGCTGTTATGGGAAAGTTTTTAAAGAAACTTCTATTTGTAGCAGGCAGTGTTGTTAAGTAATGCTGTGGTTCTTTTAGTAAAATTTTCTTTTGATTAGGCTGAGTGGCAGGAGTGGAAGCTGTACTTTAGACGATTGCCATGTAAAACTTTTTCCAAGATACTCCATTATAATATGTCATGTTACTGTAAAAAAACTCAATATGAGGTCCAAGGATGCACCTTGACAGATTTATTGGTCATCTGATGTCCCATGACTCAGTGTGCTGCAGACTTGAGTCTTTCTTCACTGAAGCACCCTAAATATTGCATGAAATGTGTACATTTATTACACAATTGTGAACTCCAGATGTTTTGATATTGTTCCAAAACAGCTCAGCATAAGATCTTCTAAGATAATATGACAGTATTACAAAAGCCCAGCTAAAATTTCAGATATCTTTTCAGAAATTATTCTAATACTGTGATTCTTCTGAATCAAGTGTGTTAATCCTACATAGAAATCAGTAAGAATCAAGATGTTCATGTTGCCCTTCTGTCTTTGCTGGACACTTCCAAAACGTTAGTTGGTTGAAGCTTCTATTTTGTGACTATAAAATGGTGGGCTTGATAAGTTCTGAAGGAGTTGATATAGTTGAAATAAATGCCCAAATAGGTAAAATATAGTAAAAAATAATAATAATAAAAAAACTTTCTTGAACACATATTATTTTCTTTTGGAAATATGAACTCAGTATTCCTTCTAAGAATATTGAAAGATTTTGAGCATGTCTCCTAAAAAGTTGTGTGAATATTTATGTTTATGGTCTCCCTGTTTCCTGTCAGCATGGAATTTGTCTGACCTCTATTTTATCTGCAACATCTGCTGTTTTCAGCTAGCTGCCCAAATTCTGGCACTTATGCTTACCTCTCACATAAGAAAGCTTGGCTGTTCTTTGTTAATGAATCAAGTTAACCCTAAGCGCGTATTTCCTCATATATAAAGCATTCAGCTCCAAGGACAACTCCTTAGCAAATAAATGTAAAGGCAACAAGAGCCCTATTTGCTTAACCGTAGCAGAGTTGTAGTACACCTTCTTGAAGATCCAGGTCCTTCAATTTTACTTAACTAATCTCATTAATGAGAAGTATCAAGTTATTGCTATAATGTACATGTTATTTTATGGCTGTTTTCTATGCTTTTTCCTCCAGAAGTGGGAAAAGTAGATCTAAACGTTCACTCTACATCATGAAGGTTTATCAGTTTTCTCTGCCATCAATCAGACTGTTTTTTTTTTTTTTTTTTGTCTGTCATGCCTCTGCCCTCTGTGACTACAGTGATTTGTTTCTTTTCTCTCCTACAAAGACTAATGTTATGTGATGTTGATTTGAAAAACTAGTAGAGCAACCAGCCTTTCATTTATCTCAAGGAGGATGCCGAAACTAAATCACTGCTCTGTTGCTGAAGTAAAGGAATTATGCGGGAGTTACTCGGCAGTGAGGACCGTAAGCTTGTTCCCAGAACAGCTTGGTTTACTGAAAAATGACTGCTGTGTGAATAAAATCCTGGTCCTCATCTGATATTGTATAGCACTCATTCCAAACAGACGTAAGGATTTTCAGACATATTTTAAGTGCTTGGTAACATGAACAACCAGCACCGCTTAAAAAATAGGGTGCATATTACCAAAGGAAGTCAGGGATAAATCACTAATCATTTTTGCTTAATCCTAAATCTCCTCTATAGCAACTAGGAAAAACTTTGCTTAGTCGTATATTTGTTCAGGAATATCAATTTGTATGTAATTTGTGAAGCTGTGATGCCAGATGCAGTGCTTCTGCAGAAGGTCATAATTCAGTGCTCAAAGTACACAGCAGTGTACTGTTGATGCTTAGCTCAAAAAGAGAGAGCAGGCAAAATATTTGGAAGTCTGATTTCCTGAAATAATTTTTGCAAAGGCACACTTAAATAAATTATCAGTTTCCACATCCTTTAAAATAAAGGCTACTTCCCATCTAATTCTTCTTTTCCTGTATAGGTTTTTAGTCAAGCTATCCACACAGCTTGCCACAGCAAGAAAAGATATGGGGATTTCTTTGCATATCACTGCACATCATCCTTTCATGTTGCTATTCCCAAAGTCTCTTTCTTTCCAAATTTTTCATTGTATTGTCTGTATTTACAGTATTATTTAATTATTGGGAACACTCAAATGCTTGATTGTCATTGTTGTAAAGTACAAAAGCTGTTGTTTTGAAAGCTGACTTTTGACTAGAAAATGAAGTTTTCAATCTTTGTACGCTCAGCTCCTCTTTCCAAAGCTACTGGGCATACCCCTGTCAGATGCAGTTGTATTTTGAATGGATGCTTCTTTCTACAGGGGAGAAAAGTCATCAAATTCTCATTTATTTGTTTTACCTAGTAGGCTTCAACATTTGTTAATGTTTCTTATATGGAAACAGTGGTTCAAATAATGAAACAAAAAACACTAGTGGCTTATGGAAAATAGTGAGCTCTTTTTATTCTATATTAATAAGAACTCCAATGAGCTTTGAGGCCTCATACAGGGCATGTAAATCACAAGATTAAACCTCTGAACTTCATGAGGAGTGATCATTCATATTTAGCGTGTGAAGAAAATACTGAAAATGATGCTTGTTACCTCACCATTATTGTATGTGACAACAAACTAAGGTGATGGCGGAAGAGATTTCAGTAATTAATTACTCAGGTGAGGTTTCTGGGCATATTTAGTGGAGAGTCAGAACATATGATCTATAAATTGTTTAAAAAAGAGGACTGAACACTTCAAATTGTATAGGATACAGGGCAAATGATATTCCTGTCCAGGTTGCGCCAAAGAGCCTTTTCCTCCATACTGTATTTGCTAAGCAAAGTCAATTTGTGATAGAAGTACTCAATGTGGAATGGAAAAAGTGCTCAGAATTCAAAACTTGTTCTGCAGTAATTATCCCATAATTGTTATGTTTTTCCAGAACCATCTCTGAAATGGAATTCCCTATGCAAAGTCACTCATATGAATTATCAATCCATAAATTACTTGATTTCTGTGATTTTTACTGAGATAGGCAATAGAGGCAGGGACATTGCTGCTTGAATGTTACAAATCAATCAGAACATAAAATGAAGGCATTATTAACATTCAAACTGCACTTTCACTTCCCACAGAAATGTTTTTTATTATTATGGCTAACTGTGTCAGCAGTCAGACTAGACATAGACTCATTGCCAATTAATATAAAAATTCTTCTATTTGATTTACTGGGTGAGATTGAGAGGACAAAATGATTTTATTTTATTTCATGCATTCCCTTTCCCCAGGCTTCACCTGATTGAGGTATTGGCTCTCTGGGTCAGTGTACTTTAAAGTTATTAATTATTTCACTTCAATCTATAATAGTTAATTAAAGCTTAAAACAAAAATAAATTGCTTGTGTTTGGTGAAAATGTTGTCGGTCAGATGGGATTTTAGCAACATAATAGAGCCAATAGGTTTGTTTTGTTTATAGCAATATTGGATGACCTTGAAATGTTCATCTGGCCAATGTGGACTCTTTAAGATAAGAACCCAATTTCTTTTCTTCTCTTTACCTGAGTTAGGATTAACAGTTTGCATTATCAAAAGGATATTAGCACATGACAAGCCTACAGATATTTCTTAATGTTATTTCACCTGCCATCCCTCAGAGTCAACATGAAGGCACTGTCAGCAGAACTCATACGTGTTTGACTGCAATTCTGTCTGCACAGAGAAGAAGGTAGCTTTAATATTCACCCTTCAAGGTTTGCTATTGCGTTTCTTAAAGCCTCATTTCACGATTGAGCAGAGGAATGCTGTTGTTTTGTTGTTCTGAGAGGCAGAATTTAGAAATGGAAAAGTTACTAAATTGAAACAGACATTTCCCTGCATCTGTAGAACAGAGAGCATCCAGATAAAGACTCAGATATTAAAGTCTTCTGACCCTTCTCTTCTTTGCCAGGATGATTAAAGTCCAAAGGATTTTGTATTTGGTATCATTTAAAACCAGCTGGGCAAGAAAAGCCTTTCCACAATGCCACAAAATATCCTGCCCTATTCAAGAAATCTATGATAGCTGCTCTGCTCTTTCTATTTTTCAGTTGTCAACAAGGACTGGAAGGATGTGTTCTTTCCTTAACAAAACAAAAACCTTTTCAATAATCAGTTCTGTCAAGTTATGTAAACCCTTTCATTTTTATTGCCCGGTTCACAATTATTCTACATACCATGATGCCGCAGCTTACATCCAGTTTTGTTTTTTTTTTTTTTGGTGATCGTGATGGTGATTGTTTGTTTTGTTTTTTTTTAAAGGCGGTTCTCTGTAAAGATAAATAGCTCTATTTTATCACTGAGGGTTTTTTAAACTTTTTAAAATTATACAGAGAGTGTTTTGTCTTGATTTACAAGTATGGCCTCACAAGGTCCTTCCTCCTATTTTCTGTTTCGTGTTACAAAGGCACTCCTTTAAAGGCAGCATCTGGGCAGAAGTTTACTCTTGCTCCTATAAAACCAAACATTAAAAACAAATTTTGTTGGACTATACAAAATTTGGATGGACTATGAGTGCCGATCTGATATAGATGTTGCTCATAACCAAATACAGCCAAATGCCCTTTGGCTAAGATCAAGTTTAGCTGTGGTTTGATATCTGATAAATCTTGTGTGTAGCATTTTCCAAGATCACATTTTAAAAAAACCTAGTATGAAATTTTTACTAACTTCTTGGGGGTATTTGGATATTTTATAATTTTGAAGGTGTTGGATCCAGCTTTTGCAATGTCCTTAGATATATGTATTCACTGGAAATGGAACAGGTTGCTTGGGGGTAGTGAATCTCCCTTCCCTGGAGATGGTCAGGGTCAGGTTGGGTGGGGCCCTGGGCACCCGATTGAGCTCTTCATTGCAGGGGAGTTGGACTAGATAACCTTCAAAAGTCCTTTCCAACACAAGAAATTCTATGATAAAAGTGATATGCAGTGTTACAGTACTTTTAAAAATGTAGCCCCAAGTTCTCCTACACTTACAATCCTTAAATAATTGCGTCATACGGGTTGCTGTCCTGCTGGCCCTTAAAGGTAGACCTTTCCTCTCTACCTTGGTATTTTCAGTGTGCATAATTTTCATGCGTGGAACACTGTGAAGATTCACACTGTCCAAGTGTAGCTTGCTGGCTGGAAAATGCTGCTGGCTGTCTCCTGGGACTGCCAGCACCTCAGGAGGTGGGCTGAATGGAGGTGCTAACAGACATGCAGGAAATGAAAGAGATTAAAGGAAATTAGAGAGGGAAATCATAGTGAAGAGGGAGATGAAAAATGCTTAATACGTAACTGTGTTAAATTCACACCCTCCAAACCTCATGTTTATGGAGTCTTTGCTGCACGGCTTTGGCAGGCCTTGCAGTGGGACATGTTACTGTCTGGAAAAGGTAAAGGTACAGTGTCAATTTATTTGAGTCACAAAGAAGAGTTGGACTTTGCTGAAGCATGTATTTGCAGAGCAACTTAAAGGGAAGGCGTGGATATTTCAGTAGAATTTTGTGTTATGTTCCCATCTCATAAAAGAGATTTTTCACAAGGATCGAAGGGAATTTTTCCTTTTACATTCATAGAAAAGCCTTGTACAAGGTGTGCAAATCCATTCCTTCCTTGGATACCAGACTGTTCCTGAATGTTAAGGCTTGTGAATGTACAAGGGTACAGTGAGTAAAGATACACAGAGGAGCATAAACACGTATATATACTTTTTCCACTTCCAAATTTTTCTTGGGTTTGAATATGTTGCCAGCTTCATTTTCCCTGAAAATACAAATTTGGGAAATAATATAAATGTCATGTGAAAGTGAAAGGTAAGCAGCATGCATCCAGCCCAGAAAGGTGAAAGTCCTGACCATTTTTTTTTTTTTAAATCATGATGTGGGATGATTTAGCCTGTGCAAAAGAGATTGAACAGTCGTTTAGGGAAAGCTTAATCAGTTCAGGTTTGCACCTATCTTTGGCTTTGTGACTATATATTTCTGACTATTTTCTCTCTGTTGTGCCTCCTTGCGATTGTTTTCCTTTAGCTTCTCCACGTCTTTTCTTAAATAATTTGATAACTTTGGTAGGGTCATGTCTTGCGTTTTATAACCTGATACCAATTCTGCGTTTCATGTGGGGACTTCACCGTATTGCATAATGTAAATAAATCCACTTTGAATTTAGAATCTCTTACTACTTATCTGACTTAGATAAAATTGCTGATCTGGTGGTTAAATACTGTGTTTCTACATCTTGTAGCCTGAATCATCAGATAACAGGAAAAGAGATACCAAGTTTGTGAAGTATTGGATTTCAGTAGGTGCCTTGAACACTAGCAGGTTTTTGATTTGATATATTATCTTTCTGACAGATTACTTCAAAAATTCTCATAAATAGATTTCCTTAGTTGTATTTTTCATCCCTGGGTGTCCCAGCAGGCAGTGTTTTCACTTTGAAAGACATGTAACAAAGGTAAATAGTGATTGGCTTGGGAAGGGGAATGTTATCTTCTGAAAGTCATGGGCAGAGGGCTTCAGTCCTTGTAGTTGATCTAGAAGTAAACCTACTGTGAGAAAGGTAGTTGCAACAGTGACTGGATGCCAGCACAGTGGAAGACAGGTGTTAGCAGAGCTGCACAGCCGAGAGATTTGGTGTGTGCTCAGGACATGCTAGTTGCACTGCCACTGACCAAAGGCACAGGTGAATGCACTGTTGCTCACATTCTGGTTCTTGCTCTTAGAAATCATGCTGTATTGACAAAGGGGTCAGTGCTCTGAAGGTGCTGTCATACGATGTGAGATGCTGACATTACCAGTGTTCCCCTAACAGAAGGCAATATGTGGGTGCAGAGTGGACTTAGAGAACATAAGCTTTGTACAAACATTGTGCTCTTTCTGCAGGTTAATCAGGTCTTTAATAAAAGACCATGGAAATGTCAGCAGTCTGAACAAATAAACCAGAATTGTAACTGAATGTTCGTTCAAACAAAGGAATATAAACCCTGTTTTTATTAACATTCTTCACAAAGATAGAAAATGGATTTGAATTAAAATTAGAAATATGTATTTTCTAAATATTATCTATAAGCTCCAGTACATACTTGAATATGCATTATACCTATTAATCTTACAAACATGATTACCATGCTTTAAGACTTATAGTCCAAAATTTTTTTAATGAAAACAGGTACTTGGTAAATTAATTAAATAAATGGAAGAATTAGCTAATTAAGCCACTCCTTGTACTGAATTAATTAAGGCATGATAACAATAGAAGGAAAAAATAGATTTTTTTTCAAAGCAGAAGAACAATCACGTCTCTTTTTGATCATTAACAGCAAAACATTCAGCAAACTTTTTCTTTCAGGTAGTGGTGGAGTACATCTATCTATGGAAATATTCTTTTCAGAATACTTGATGATGAGACTGAAGAGTGACTAGTAATGAAATATCTCATTTACTGCATCTTGCATTCTAAATTAGATCCTACTGTTACTTTCTCTCCAGGCCAGTATTATTCCTATGACTTTTTTCTAGAGGGTTGTTTCTTGTTGTTGATTTAATACAAAATTTTACGATTTTATTTGCTTATCTTTTTATAGAAGTTATTTCTCTGTTCTTAAAACTCTGTAGTAATATGTGTGTGTGTGTGTATAATTCTTTCTGGTTTGCACATCTGCAAAATAACATCAGAATGAAAAGATAACTTCTAACCAGTGAACAATGGGAGAAAGGGAAACTACACTGTTTCCTCATTGTGGATTGGTGGGAATACAGTTGCTGAAGCAAGGTGGACTTAGATCACAGCAAGGAAAATTTGGTATGAGGAAAAACATTTTCTAACATCTTCTGTTCTTCAAAGTTAAGGATGCCAAGCACTAGAACAGAAATCCTAGTTTAGCTCTGGAATTTCTGTGGTTATTTTTAAGGAATAGACAAATATAATTAGGAATTACAATTGTGAGGGATCCTCCTCTGGATTGGAGTAAAACAGGTAACCTTTGTAGAAGAGTGTGTGTCAAGGGAAATGTTGTGTGGAACATCTCTAAAAAGACCAACAATAGGAAGTCAGTATAATTTTCTTCAAGTTTCACCATATGGAATAGCTTCTGCTTCCACTTCTAGTTTTCAGGTGGAACAAGTTTTCCTTAAAGTGCACTATGGACCTTATCAAATTTGACAGTATGCTCAGAACCACAGATCCTACTGCTGGAATCCTCCCTATAACCTCAGATTTGTCTGTTTGCGTTGCCCTGCTGGAGATAAGGTTAAAATGAAGTTTCATGCTTAGCGATGCAAAGTAAAGTTTAACTGACATTTAGTTTTGGTGAGACTTCTTTTTAATGCTGTGCTCTCAGCTCTGATGTTTGGCAAGTTTTTGACAGAGCTGTGGAGTAGTATTACTGTAAGAACATGTGGAGGCAGGAGGGGATAGGCTTAAAAGACAAAGGCGGGTGTGGGGCAGGTATGTTTCAACAGCCAAAGAGATAAAAGTGTTACTGTAGATAATCATGCAGTAAGTAGCCAGTCCTCCAAGATTCCTCTGTCAGTGAGCTTCATTTAATTCATTATGTTGTGGAAGCAACAAAAATATTTAATTGTATTACAGAATTTGTTTGTAATGGGCAGAATAGTAGATAAAGAACGGCTTTTTGACAGAGTATTTCTTCTCCTCTCAATGTGATGCATGGTGTTGCAATTGCCTGGGTAAGACGAATGATTTATTTTTTTTTGCCACATAGAAAACAGCACTGCCTATCTAGAAACACTGTAATGAGTTAAAATAATAATATGAAATGTATGCAAGGACAGATTTAAAAAAACCAGTAATGACTAAACTGTTGGAATTTGGTGTTCTGCTGTTGAGTAGCCAAGTCAAGCTTACCAATTTTGACCAAAGCTTCTTGGAGCAGTGTAAGAAAGTTTCCATCATCATTAGTCTTTGCAGAAAGGTACTTGAGAGTCTGATATAGTTCCTGTTGGGTACTGTCCCTGTCACTGAACATACTATCCAGATGTTACCGCTGATAGCTTTGCCAGTGTGTTTACGAGAGAGGCCAAAAACTGGAGAGGCACAGACTAAACTAAATCCTTCCTTCCTTCCTTCCTTGCTTCCTCATCAAGGCCTTAACAATTTACATGAATAGTGAAATTAATACTACCTCTGCAGTGCCTGCCTCATGGATTAATAGCAGAATTCAGTCTCCTTGCATGTTAACATGCGCTGCTCTCTCAGCAGCAATAAATTCACACAAAACTATCAGCAGTTCACCAAAAACATTGAGTCCTGTGCTCTTTTGATTCACCTCAGGTTCACTATGCTTGAGATTTCATATGAGTAAGTCTCCTTGATGACCAGCACATGAGAAGAGGAATATTATTGCTTTAATTACTTATAATGAAGGATCATGGGATGGTGATGTCATCATTTTAAGACTTGCTATGTCTAAGTGCACTGCCAGGAAGAGAAAAGATGAATGATGATTTATGTACCTTGGATAAAATTCAGGTAAAAACCTCTTCAAAAATGTTAATTATTTGAGGTCACTTTCTATTACATAGAATCTGTTCTATAGTATTTCTCATAGGTTAATAGAGATAATTCAGGAGGTTTCAGCCTGGATTGGTCTGACAAGAAAAAGCAGCAACTGCGTGGGGGAGGGAGAAGATAGAGACAAAGGGTGTGATTTATCGATGTGCACTTTGCTATTTGTGACTAACAAAGAGATGGTTCACAAATGTCTGATACTCAAAGCTGTGATCTGTCAGAACTGCTGAGCTGGGGAAATACTACCACTAAGTAAAAATAGACTGGTCAGCAGTTAGAGACTTATCTGTAAGCAGGTCATCACATACTATCTATATGTGCAGCAGGACGATCATTTTGCCGGGTTAGGAGTGAGATAACTTTGTTGCAGTGCTGTCTGTTATCAGTCAATAGTTTTAATTAGTTACAGGATTAACTAATAAAAATCCTTGCTGATTAATTGATTTTTTTTTTTTTAAATCTGGGTAACACTTGCTTTATTATGGAGTTTCATTTGAACTAAATACGCTGACCAAAATGCAGAGGGTTTTTATTGTTTCTGAGGGGATGAATACTGGGGTATGGAGGGGGAAGAACACTGATGTCTGTCAGGAAAAAAAAAATCAAGGATACTAGTGATCAGTGTTAGGCTTACAGTTATTTGGGGATTCTGTGAAATATTTTGCAATCGTTCACACATATGTTGAAATCTACATTTGCCACACATGAACCTTTTTGTAGTGAAAGGGAGATTGGGATTAATATTATAACATTTTTGTTATTCTCTTTATATCTCCACCTGTAAATACCTAATGTATTTACGAAGAAATCTGACGCTTAAATAGAGTTTGCATAGATAACACCTCAGCTCTCACATATGTATAGTATGCATCCATTCTCTACTCTTTGAATAGACAAACTGTTACTGGGAGTAGTGGTGTGGATGTGGATTTGCTCATCGTAAATCTGAGACAGGTGTTGCTGTAGCTAGAAGGACCCACAGGGTAAACAACTGATGACATGGATTTGGCTCATAGTATCCTGATTGTCCACACACGTATGTAATTATAACTTCTGGTAGTATCTACTCAGTGGCAAATATGTTATATATATCCTAGGAAAGATTTTGAAGACTGCCTGAAAATAAGTGAAAGAGAAACAGCCCATCTTGCATGAACCAGTTGAGTTGCTATTAATATTAACTACCTAAATGCATAGTTAGAGAATAAGCTGTGAAGCTTCAAGGCCTGAGCTGTACTGCATGAAGGGTTGTAGAACATTTGTATGCTAGTTTTTTTTTTTTAAGTGTGAACCTTAAATAAAACAAGAGTGTAAGTTAATCAAATATGGCAAGCGATTCCTCCATGGTTAGATTTTATTTTACATAAGCTATCTCCGGTATTTTATTTTATATAAGCTATCTCCAGTAGTTTACACTGTTCTAGTGTTGAATGCTTTTTATTTTACATCCAGTGACTGTCAGTGATTGTGTTTCTCAATTCAGAAAACATCCAGACTCGCTCATTTGCTTCATGAGGTATGCATTTGATTAGACTAGTGACTGAGAACATCAAAACAGTAATGTGACTGAAGTCCACCACCGATTATCATCAGTTCATCCACAGGCCTAGCAATCTGACTAACCTCTGCGGGGTCAAAATCAGTTATGTCTTATGATTTTCAAGAGATAAAAGCATATGGAGAAAACATCAAACTGATATAAGATGGAGCAGCCCATCATCCAGTCTTCAAATATATCAAGCTGTGGGTGCTTTGTGAGGGCTGTAAAACACAGGGAATATACACAACAAAGCTTTCTTGGGGCTCCACTCCGACTTCCATCTGTCAGGTGACGTTTTGCCTGTTCCTGCCCGCCAGATGCAGTGAACAGGTCTGTAGATGTGGACTCTGAACCGTGTTTCCAGCTGTACTACTGTCTTAATTTATATCACAGTCTGCCTTTGTGGTCTCTGATAGTACATGATGTGTTTTTCACAGATTCTGTTTCCAAGTGAGCAACGTAACTGTGAGAACAGAGTGGGTGTGGTTAACGTTCAGGCGGATAAATTCAATGATCTTTGCAGGTCCCTTCCAACTGAACTATTTTAATGGAACATTAAATGTCCCATGTTTGTGAGTTACTTCCATGAGAAATACTGTATTTGTATTAGAGGAAGATAAATTACAGACTTCTTTGCACAGGGGCAGTATAAACAAGCTGTGTTGTTCTAATGGTTGTAATGTGTTTGCTTTATTCTTGTCATCTAATTAGGAAGAAGTAGTGAAGTTTTTGCAACAGGAACTGTGTAAACGACGAAATTTCAATCTTTGTTGAGGCACCACAGCTCTTCTCTTTGCTACCTGGTGGCATCACTGCTACTGTTGACTGCTGTTTCTTGGACCATTCAGCTATTTTGGGAAGTTAATGAATGATCTGCTTTCAGTAAGTGAAGGGCATTGCCATAATTATTTTGTGTATGCAATATTTCCAGCTATGAGTATTTGCTAAGCTTTAGATCAGCCTTATGCAAAAGCTGTGAGGTAGATAATATGCAAAAGGGAAAGTCATCAATCCCAGATCTGGGCCTTAGAGCAGGCATGTCCTACAGGCAGCATGCAGCCTTGGACAGCTGGTAATGTAAACTTTAAACGTTATTATGTGATTTTTAGTGGAATAATGTTTAGGGAATAAACATTTGACCAAGTGAAATATTCTGCTTGGGAAATAAATTTCCTGATTCTTTTCCCATTGCCTTTAAACTCCATCATCATTTCTGTCCCAAATAGCACAGGTTTTAACACCTGGGGCTAGCGTTAGATGGTGACTATATAGATTGTAGGCTGATGTGAGCCACATGTGGCTGCTTGTCAATTTGTACTAGGTCAGAGACTGCAGTAAGTCACCTTCCCCAGGCTTGCTGAGCAGTTCAGAGTGAAAAGACCATCTTTGTGGACAGTTTGGCTCTGGGATCTCAACTTCACCAGGGGCCTGCTCTGGGTGGATTGTGTACAGTTAACCTGAAGTCAGTTCTGACATTTCATTCTACATTGGCACTAAGCTGTTAGGCAGGACTTTGACAAAGTAAGAGGTTGTCCTGCCTAAGGATATTCTGATGGATGGAATCATCATTCCATTATGTAGGTGATGAATATCCCTCAGGTCATCTCACTGTGACTCATGTTAACCTTGGAAGCTTTGTCTTCAGAGTCATAGTCTTCAGAGAATCAGTTGAACAGTTAGCAGAAGAAGCATACAGTGAAAGGAAAAATTATCTGGAAAAGTACAAGAAGAGGTAGACAACCAGAGAGATTACCTCAGTGCTCAAAACTGGAAGAGTTCAGAGCGTAATCACACAGAGGAGATATTTTGAATTCCTGTTCCTGCAGAATTTTGTAGCGACATTAAGTCATCTGTCTAAACTCTGAATCATCTTTATGAAGTCACTGCAGTTTTTTATGGCAATAATCAATAAAACCTTCTTTGCAGTCTTTTATTTCAAGTATTCTTTGGAGGGAAAACTATTCTCTGTTGTTTTGTCGCATGGGCAATCACAGGAAGTTTAAAGGGACAGATATGTTGCTGACCCAGTACAATGGCATTTAAGAATGTATTCAGAAAGTATGGGTCAGATTCACAATGAACACATAGAGCAAAATAACCTTGACTGCATAAAGACATCCAGCAAATATTTTGATTCATATTCTGGAGCAATACTCCTAAGCTAAAATCAACAAATTCAGGATCTGTGGGACACAAACCAGGTCATGTCAAAACCTTGAAGTCTAAGATATCACATGTCTAGGCAGCCAGTGCTCTAAAATATGATTCTGGATAGTGATTTTTGTTTTGCTAATGTTGTTGTTTGTTTAAAAGGATTCTTAGAGAAAAGCTCATCAGTATTGTGATTCTCTATCTTCCTGTTCTGATATTGTGACTCCAGTTGGTTTGTGCCGGTGGCTCTTGTCATTTTCAGATTATTGTAACTTCTTCAAGTCCCCACCGACTTGGAAATGACTTCTGGCAGAGCAGGCATTCTTGTTTTTAGTCTTCTGTTGAACAAAATGTCAGCAGGTGACAATCAGTGTTTCTTTAGAGCAGTTAACATGGTTAAAGACTCTTATTCTATGGTACTTGCTTGTGAAAGCTTTGGCACTATTACCCCCTGGCCTCTTAAATGGTGTGTATTGAGTGCTGTCAGTTTAGTGTCTAACATTTTTCTTCAATACAGTTTGCTTAATCTCCTATCCTGTTATCTGTGGAACCTTGTCAAGAATTATTGTGTTAAGCATGCAAATTGTGGTCTTTCATTTAGTTTCTTAGAGGACTATATCAGGTCACTCTTATGTTTGCTTACACCATGCTTTTCTGTATTTTCTGTCCAGTAGCATAGGAAGATATGTACAATTTGCTTCAGATACTTTTTTCTGTGATTTAAAGATACAACGTGCTTTGAAAAAAGAACTTTTCCAATAAAGCTGGGCTTATGATCAACAGAGAGCAATTAAAATTCCTTCCAAAATGATACTTAAGTACTTACAAACATATAGGGAGTCAAACTGTATAATAGTGGGATTCCTTATCAGTTCATGTTGCTTCTGTGGCCGTACCACAGCTTCAACCAGCCTGCCAGTATAACATGAGGCTAAGTTTCCTGTCTGCACAAGACAACACAACCTGTATGCCCACATCCCCACAGCTCTCTGCTCTGGGATTTCACTTGTTGCAGAGTCTCAATCACCATGAGTTACAGGGATGGTGGCTCTTCTGTAAATCAGACAACCTTTTCATTCAGTGATGCCTGATGGAAAGCATTTGCTGAAGAACCAACATACACACACAAAAATCAAGACAGTAACTGCCTTCCTCAAGGGAGCACTTCCTAGGCATTTGTTCCTGAAATATGTCAAGACTCTCTAAATTGACTTCTTAGGTTCACTGCACGGTTTCTGTTTCAGTCACAATCTTTTGTCCTCTCTCTGCCTTAGCCGTGTATATTTTGTTACTCCTTCAACGTTTGATATATTGGTGCAGAGACCAGCTGTGCCTGCTTAACATGAGATGTATTGTAGGAGAGCTGAAAAGGTCTGGTTTAACTAAAAATACTGGAGTTGAAAAATGCTGATTGTAAGTTGATAGATCATTGATTTACCTGCTTTTTATTTACCTGGATCAGTCAAACCAGTCTCTCCCAGGTGCTAACTGAATAATGTTCCAGTGTAGTAAGTGTAATGGGAAAAAAACGTAATTTCAGATCATATCTCGCGAATTCCATTTGCCAGATTCTGAGAGACAAAAGCCAGCAGTCCAAAATTATGTCTTCCAATTAATGAGTGCAGTGTCTGCTCTACAGCCATTGCCTTTCATCAAATACAGCCTGCTTGTTTGTATTTACTGAGCTCTTAGTTATGGTTAAATGTTGCTGTACCTGCTAATAACACTGAAGCAGCTGTCTTCAATTACTGTGAGCTACCACACTGTCAGGAACTAGAAATAAGAAACTGCCTCCTTCGTACATGCCACTTCAGAGAAATTCCAAGGAAGATAAATTTCTCCAAATTAAAATACAGGTTGCTCTACAACAAATAAGTAGTGCAGTCAGTTCAGCTTCTTAGAGTCTGTTTCTAACTTAAAAGAGAAACTGACCAGAAATTGGTAATAAAAGACATACATGAATGTCATCTTCTAATATGCAGAAATTAAAAATAGGACAGTAACCTACTTCTGGTTTTCTGCTTTAGGCATTTAAACTTCCTCTAATTTCTCCCCTGGGCTCTGATTCCTTTTCTTTAAGTTCAGGGAAGTCAGGACACAAAGGAATACTGCAGTGAACTTACAAGTTTTTACATTATTTCTATGCGTGCATGAAAGTGAGTGTAATCTCACTTAAACGTAAATATTTTCTTCTATCTGTAAACAGAAAAGCTCAAGTCAAGTGTTTTGTCTTGCCACTCCGGAAGAAAAATATCACTTTCTATTATTTTTCGACTGTGCATTACAAGCAGAGTCAGTAGTTTGGAGTTACCTTGTGCTGTTTTGCAGTTTGTACTGGAGAAACTGCAGTCTTGTGCTAGATAATGGGTAGCTGCAACATTTTGAAGTCCTCTTTCCCCCAGAAACAACTTTCACACTATTTTTGCCCTAGTGTCTAAGTTAATTATGTCTTCTATAAAAGAAATATTAGAAAATACTCTTTCAGTGAGCAAATTGTAGAGCTATTGTGATGCTGGACCTAAGGGATGAAAGAGCTGAGTTTTTCACTCACCCCTGAAAATCATCCCACAACTGCCTGTGTTAAGCCTCTAACCGAAGGAACTTGCATACTCAGAACTTTCTGAAGGCATTCTGCTAAAATCCCAAAATAGCCCGTTTGTGCATAACGTGTGTTCTGTTCTATAGAGCCTTAAGGCTATGTAGGATGGTAGTGGGTCAGGAACCTCTTGGGGTGAACCTCTATTGAGCTGGTCATGACTTAACACCCATTTCTCATTTATTGGCCATAATTGTTTTGATAACTTTCTAGTTCTTTTTAAGCTCAAAATATGATCAAATTCCATAGGGAAAGCATTAATTGTGGCTTTCTTTACGTGTGTGTGGGGGGAAGTTGGTTGTTTGTTTTAAGGATAAACAGATCATACTAGTATGCTTGGCATCTTATATAATTATAATGTATTGCGTCTACATAGGCTGCAATTTTCCCTTGGAATGGTTGGTTTCAGTCGTTTCAACTTTCGTGGTAACTTAAGCAGCACTCATTGTGGCTCCATGTGGTGCAATTCTTAGATTTTATTTTTAAAATACTTTTAGGAAACGATGTACTGGAAAAGCTTGTATTCATGGAGTATATGATATTATCAGGCACTCAAAATTCACTTTTTCAGTCTGAGATCACACCCTTTGTGCAGAGTATATGTCAGATAGTGTGCAGTTATGTATTCTTGCATTTACAGGACTCTGGCTTTCCTCGAAGCACAGGAAGAATGAAGCTTAATATTGTGCGAGCCAGATGATGGAGGTTAAACCTTTGGGTTAGATGCCAGAAAGTTACCAGTTCCACCACTACTCCCCACATTGACTTCTAGGTCCTGAATAAGACTCAAAATGTGTATTGCTGACCTAATTAAAAATATATGTGCAATCTTCATTCTCGTATTTCCTCACAGGTAAGCTCTTGATTTCATTTCTAACATAATGTTCTTTAAACGTACAAGCTGTGAGCACTTGTAATAGAAAAGTACATTTTGTTAGATTGATAGGATATAGGGGTAAATGTGCCTCCATAAACCATGGTATGAATGAAGACATGTGACCTGACTGAGTGCTTTCTTTTATGGCCACGATACCATATATTTAAAGACACACTTCAGTATGCATGCAGATCTCTTGAATTAGCTTTGGATCATATTTCTTGGTTTCTAATGATTACAATTTTGTAACGTATGGTTTAGAAAGTAAATCAGATTGTGTAGATCATTTAACCCAATACAGGTTAACTTAGAGGTGAAGTCCCTTATAAGTTCTGAATCTGATATTTTTATACGAATTCCTATAGTGGTGAAATTAATTGTTATTCCATTGAATGTGATCTTCTCTTCATTAACTTTAGCATGCCTTCATGCTTATGTTCCTAACTGAATAATGGTCATGATTTTGTCCCATCTTCCCCAGCGGAATCTAATTTGGTGATTTAGGAGACTGAAAACTATGTGATTGCTGCTTCCCACAAAACCAGGGCAAATCCTCCCCAAAACATAGGTTGTCATAGCTCCATTCTGAACCTATATGAAAGTTAATATCAACCGGGGCCTTTGGCTGCTTTTACCTTAAAGTTGAGCTATGAAGGAATAGATATAGAAGGACTATTTTTCTGGAGATAGATCATGCATGAAGGGAGCAGTGACTGATACTTGTGCTGCGAATGCTTTCTTTTGTGGAAGACAGAATGATTTTTGAGTTTGTGCCTGATTTGTGTATCTGGTGTAAGTGTACAAGTGCCGTACGCTGCAAGAAGTTGTAGCTACTTTACTCCCAGGAGAGGTCAAATAGTAGTTTGTAGGACATGTCACTGCAGTTCAGTTCCACAGCTCTGTCATGTGGTAAACAGGACAACACAGAAGCTTGACTCAAGATGACAATGAAGGCGTTACTCCAAAGAGAACATCAACATCCTTAGCCCTGGGCTCAGCCTAAGCTCTGTTGTGGATTTAGTTTTGCATATAACCTGTATGGGAGCCCATGCAGGTAAGCCAGCTGCTGTTGTGCTGTTTGAACACCCTAGATTTCCCCATGGTTCTACAGTTGGACTGAAGGACTCTGACAGAAACTCATCTGTGATTGCAGGTGGACACTGCAGCGTGTAGTGAACCTACTCAGAGCTGCAGAATTTGATGGAAGAACAGTGAAGCTGGAAAGTGTTCTCTAGTTCCTGCATGCAGCAACGTCTGTGCAAAATGACTGAAATCTTTTTCCAGTAGAAGTGCAGTAAAGGTAAAGCTAATTACACTTCACTCTAATTACATTTCATATTGAACTTCAAGCATGTGTATATTTTGAGTAGATTTTTCTACATTATTGGTTATTTTAAAAATTATGATTGAAACTCCTTCCATTTGCTTCCCAGATTTGAATCCTCTAGGGTATGTTGTGGCCATCTTTTCAAATTTGCTGCAGCCAAGTATAACACTCAAGGAAGAAACAAAACAGAAACTGAAATTGACAAATATTTACTGGGCATTTAGGAAGTATCACAGCTTTATCTGTCTGTTACTAGTATCTTATAGGGTCATACACATACTTCAGGCTGAGTTGTAAAATGTGATCTGTGAATCTTTGTTGAGCAGAGTCATCATGTAACATTTTGATCTCTCTTCCATGCCACACTAGGGTTGCATTTGCTGGGCAGTGAGAACAAGCTTGGCTTGGCCATTGTCTGGGCTATATTTCTTTATGAGTAAGTAGGCAACAGAGGTTTCATATTCTCAGGTGGCACAAAGTTCTAAGAAACAAGGATGACAAAGATCCCACTTTTTGTCATTCTGATCGTAGTAGTACATTATTTTCTGTAAACGGACATGGAGAAGAGTCAGAGTTGTTTTATATTTTGTTAGCTGGTTTTAATTTATCAGCTGCCAGTTTCAATATATTTTTCTAACTAGTTGCACTGTAACTTCTGGAAAAACATCTACCCCCTACTATTTAAATTCTGATGTCTATGTTTTTGTGCGTGTTCGTAATGTTTCCAGACAGATTCAAAATGTTTGTTTAAAAGCTAGAAAAATCTGGTCATCAAAGTTCAGAAGAACTATGGGGCTCGTGCTGGTGTATAGAGATTTATCATACCGATGTCTGTTAATACCTCAGGGAAATTAATGCTTCTTGAGTAATGCAATGAATGTTAAGCCTCAGTGCCAAGGTTCTTGTGGGTTACAACTATTGGGATTATGTTATAGTGTAGTTCCAAGCAGAAAGAGCTGTTGCAAATGAGATAATCGTGAGCCATCGGCCACGTTGCTCTTCCAGATAGTAGCTGGGGGGGATATTCCTGTGGCAATGGAGCAGCAGCCTTAGCACAGCCCCACTGGCTGCTCTGCAGTGCGCACGTCAGCCTTGCAGTCATGGGCTCTCTTGCATGGGGTAGTGTGCACTGTCACCGCAAGAGGCTGACCGCCAATTGCAGCCTCACTTCTGCAATTCTGCTGGTCTGCAATGGTGTTAAGGAAAAATCAGATCAAATTTGTGAACTGTGTTTGGAAACTTGTGCAGAAAGTATGACCGATAAGAGTTAGTTTGTATTAGGGTGAACAAATACACGTGTTTCTTAGCTGATATAATAGTGACACAAAAACTGTAATATAATATTCTGCCTATTTTCAGGGCTAAAGTAATGAGGCAGGTGCAAGAGAACGTTAGTTTATCGATGGAAATGATAAGTGGAAAGACCTGTTGTCACCATAAATGGGAAGAATTTGTTGTTTCACCTTCGCATTTTTGAGCATTGTACGCCTAATCTGCAGCAGTACAGTCAAGCAGGTGAAAGTTTCTGGTAAATCAGTGATGTAAGAAAACTTTTATTACTGACTTCTGTTAGCATCAGACAGCAAGTTCTATCTTGCCCAAGAATCTGATGGCTGCAATTTACTATTTCTTAGTAAATATTAATAGTAAACAAGATTTTTGATACTTAAATTTATGCTTCCTGTGAAAACAGTCTGATGGCCAGAAATGAGACATTGTTGCAGATGAACGTTTGTTTCAAATACTTCATGTTCTACTTAAAGAGACACAAACTACCTTCGGTTGGAGGAAATTGCTATTGTTACTGTTAAGAGCTAGCAGTAGGGACTGACAAAAGCGGTTCCTGCAGCGGCCGGCTCCCAGCAATGGTAATTTTGTCAGGTCTTTGTGGTATTTTGGTTTGTCCTAGTTTAGCCCAGGCTCCTGATCTGCTCATCTGCTTTCCCTCACACACATCTCTGCTTCCTGCAGTCCTCTGTCAGTGCTTCCACAGGAATCCTGCTTTGCCATGAAATCAGTGTGTTGGATGAGGTGGAGAGCTTGTTTAAACTTCTTGTGATCAGGACAGTTGGTGGCATTATTTCTGCAGAAGGAAGTTTCATTTCCTCTTGAAGGGAATATCTTCTTGGTTGCCTTTCTCAGGTGCTGCGATGGAGATTCCACCAGCTTGGCTTTGCTGCTTTCTCCTGGTGATGATGCTTTCTGACCATTCAGTGGCACTTCTGCTTTGAGCACTCCGGTAAAACACGCTGCTCTTAGCTCTTTCAGTGACCTGAGGTGGACAAAAATCATGTAGGTGGTGTGGATTGGTGGGCTGTTTAAATGTTAGCTGTATGTATTAAGTGGGGAAGAAACGAACAAACAGAGCGACAAGAAAATGAAGCCCACGGGTTGTGGAAAAATATGTAGATAACTTGAATTAAGTATGTCATACAGATAAATCTTTTGTGATTGTAAGGATCTCTCTGTTTACCATTAGATCTGTCTCAGGAAGGATATCTGTCCAGTGCCATCTTATGCATAACCTGACAATTTATCACAAAGTAGAGTTAAGTGTTAATAGGAGATTTTTAAAATCATTTAGAATAACATTTTCCTAATGCTGTTAACAACAGCGATTCTGACTCTGAGACTCTACAACAACTGACTTTAGATTGTGGGGGAAAATAGTGTTTAAATTTTGAAATGATCAAAAATCAGATGCCAATCGAGATGTTCTAGGAGGAATTTCATCTAAGGAAATATTTCAGTGTTCATTCGTGACTGCATGGAATGGTGAAGCAGTCCTCAAGTGTCCTGTCTTGATGCTAGCTGAGCATGACCCCGGGCTTCTGATGAAACTAAGAAACAGTTATCAATTAGCATTGGTTTCAGGAAGCATTATCATATCAAGACATCTCAGGGTGCCTTTATAGAAGAAAAAATACAATAATTTAATAGCTTGGTCTGCTGTGCCAAATGAATGACTCAAAGCAAAGCTGAAACAAATGACTATGAGCTATAGTTTCACAATTGCACCAGCCTGCAGGAAAGTGTCAATTTATTTCCAATGTATTTTTGTGGGAGTGATAGGAGGTGTCATTACAGAGCTTGAGCTTGTCTGGAGAGTTAAGGACACTTAGGTTCCTGTTCTCCATTTACCAGGGCTGACTTTGATTTCAGTTTCCAAAAGGCCTTTAGGCAACAAAGCAGGTGGATGACATGAATGTGCATTTTATGCATATCTGAGCAGAAGCTCGCTGCTGAAAGAGGTTGTTGGCATAGGCTTGTACTCCTCTAGCAAACTCAAGGACAGACACCTCACAGCCCATGCTGGGCCTCTTCATGGCTGTGGAAACAGGGCTGGCCAGAAATTTTTTCATGTGTATTCTAATTTTGGGTAAAAAAAATTCCTCCATTGCATGGTTTCACAAGATGCTACAGTTAGATTCTTTTGTATTTTCAGGACAAACTGCGCTTCCTCAATGCACTGCCACTTTTCCTTGGTGAAAGCTTGTGGTGTATTGAAGACCAGAAAGCAGAACAGCTCAGTCCAGGACAGTGACTACTTTAGTGCTGGGGCGATGGCCATGCTGGCTGGGATGCTGAAGTCTCTAATATCTAATCCCTTTCTCATCCAAGTTGGCAAATTTTTCCTGTGTGTGCTGTACGTAAGCTATGATCCCTTGAAAACATATAAATCTGCTTAACTTAAAAGCCTGGAAATCAAATGAAAAAATTATTCCGGTGACCTTACTTCAGCTCTTTGTATGATGAACACGATGGCATCTCAAACCAGTTTTAATGCAGTGGAGCAGAGCCTGAAGTTGGCACAGGAGTACAGCTTTGGCTTCAGTTGCTGAGATGCCAGAAGAGATTGGAAGTCCTTGAATTTCTTCCAAGAAGTCACTTTGTCCTGGCTGGAAACTGGCATTTATCAGTGCAGATGATAGTGGTGTATTTTAGATGGCATCAATATTGATTTGTATACAGTGCAAGCTTTTAAATATGATTTAAGATAAAGCTCAACTAAACGTAAGACATTTCTCCACAAAGCATTGATTTAATGTTAATGTTTTATATATTGCTTTCTTCGTGATAGCCTTTCCCTTGGCTTACGGAGTCATCCCAAAAAATGCTTCTTGGGTCCCCCTGTCAGGTGTCTGTGAAAGCCCCATAAACACTTCTGCACGTGAGTGTTCAAAAGTTACATTCATGCTGTCTGTAAGGCAGCTCCAAACACAGTGAATGTGTGGTGCTCAATTCGAAGTCATTTTTTCTCTGCCGTGCTTGCACTTGAGTTGCTCTTTTCCTAAAGAGGAACGTGGGGATGCTTGATGAAGGTGCAAAAACGTGAAAATAGGTTGATTTTTATTTTTATTTTTTATTTATTTTGTACCAGATCTACAGGGCTATTTCTTACTGTTAGAGTGATGTGCATTTTAACAAAGTCTTAACTAGTCTAGGAAGAATTTCCTACTTGATTTGTAGTTAATCTATAGCAGTTCTTGCCGGGTGAAATTACAGTTTGCGTTGCGTGTCGTTCGCCGTGCGCGTCTCCTCGCTCGCTGTAGAGCATTTCGAAGTGCGAGGGCTGCGAACGAGCAGAGCGATAGCTGCCGCTCGGTGCCTGAATGCCGCCGTCCGGATCTCCCAGCAGCGCGGCTGTGGCAAGGCGTCAGCTCGGGGCGGGGGCGAAGAAAACATCTTTCCGGCAGGTTGTAGAGCCCGAGGCGGAGAGACGATGCCCGGGGCCGGCTTTTCCCCCAAGGGGCTTTGGGAGCTGCTCCCGGCGGGTCCCTGCGGGCGGGCGGGAGCTCCGCTGGAGGGCGCGGGGCCGTGTGCGCCCGTCCCGGGGCTGCGCCGGGTCCAGGCGCGGAGCACCGAGCACTCCGCCCGCCGTTTGGCGAGTAGGGGCTTTCCGGCCGCGTTTCTCAGCAAGCCGACCTGTTGTTCAAGGGTGGTTTTGTTTTGCCTGGCTTTGCTTTCTCTCTCTCTCTCTCTTTTTTTTTTTTTTTTCCTTCCCGCTTGCGGTTTAAAAGCGGCGTTTGGCCGCTAAGCGGGATGCTTGCATTCCGGGTTACTTTGGTTGCCTGCCAGGTGGAGCTCAGCATCCTCCTAACAGCAAGCAAAAATTGCCTCCTCTCCCAAGGATTAATTATTCAAGGCGTTTAATGTGTTTGGGGGGGGGGGGGGGGAGGCGGCCGCTCGAATCCATCCTGGTGCCGCAGCGCCTGTCCCCGCTTTGTCTCGCACCTGGTGTGTTTGTGCGGCTCGCGGGTCGTCTTCCTTCGCCGCCGCCGCAGCCTCCTCCTCCCTGCGAGGGGCGGCAGGGGGAAGCGGGCCCGGCACCCCTCCGCAGCGGCCCCGTCCCGCCCCGCACCTTGCCGCCGCCCGCGGGGATGCTCGGGGCGGGGTCCCCTCCGCGGGGGTTCCGCGGGCGGGAGGGGCGGGGGCGGCCCGGCCGCCTGGCGGTGGCGGAGGGAGGGGCCGGGGGCCGGCCCGAGCCGGGCGGTGCCGGGCCGGGCAGCGCGGGGGGCTCGGCGGCAGGCGTGGTGTGGCGCGACGCGGCTTCGCCTCTCACTTCGGCTTCTCCTTGCAGAAGGACGGGGAGCTTCTTCCCGCCTGCGGGGTCGGGCCCGGGAGGACCGAGGGAAGGAGCCGACTCAGGGCATCCCGGCGCGGTCCGCATCCCGCCTCGGGCATGGGCCGACCCTCCTGAGAGCCCGCTGCTGCCCGGAGCGCCGGTGGCCCAGGAGGGGCAAGGACCGCCCGGGCCGGGAAGATGCGCTCGGCGGGGGGGGTGGCCGGCATCCTGCTGCTCTGCGGGGGTGAGTACCGGGCGGGCTGCCCGCCCTCGGGAGCGGTGTGCGGCTCTGCAGCGGTGCCCCTGTCCGCTCGGGCCGGCTGCGGAAACCTTTCCCCAGATATAAAAGAGATAGGAATAACCCTATCGCTTTTTCTTTGCTTTTTAAGACCGAAAGCTAAGTTGGAACAGATGTGAGTTTCCTTGTTCTTTAAATTTATGATGTGAAGGGGAAGAATATTCAAGTATGTTCCTACGTAAGTTTTTCAGAGATGATTCCTTCTCTGTTGTTCCCCTCCTGGAGCTCTTTGCACCATCAAATGAAATTGGGTTTAAATTGATAAGTGACAATGACCAGAAGATGAAAAGTTATTGGCTTATAACTTAGATGATGCTATCCACAGATGTGAACTTTGAGAAGCAAACAGAAAAATGCATTATATCTCTGTTTCCTCCATATGGCAATGTTTGCCAATGCATTTCTGATGTTTACATACATAAATCAAAGTTGTTCTTTGCTATAGAGAATGCAGTGCAACCCTGTGCAAACAGAAATGTGGTTCTGAAAAAGGAAAGGTGCGAATGAGGCCAGTAGTCCACCAGCTGGTGTAGCAGTTAGGTGCAGCATTAATTCTTTACTTGTGATTCTCTGTGAAATGTGTAATTTTGTGCTCCTTGTTGTTACTGTTTGAAATTAATTAAAGTAGTTTACAGCAGCTTAAACTGTTTTGTGTGAGTCAAAGAGATTGTAAAGCCCCTATTTGATATTTTTTCATTATTATTGTTATTTTATATTGTTTTTACTATGACGAAATACTCCAGATTGCCCTTAGTCTTTCTCTGTGTTATTACATTATTCTTACGGCCTTCCAATCTTCATAAACACTCACTGTGACTCAAACCTGGGATGTCTGGGAATAAAATAGGTAGAAAATGCCAAGTATAAATACTCATTACAAATGAATAAGTAAATAGAGTGAATTGTGTTCCCAGTCCATTTCACTGTCAGGAAGAATCATCCGGACTTGAATTGCTATTGGATGGTCTATCATGCTGTTTTATTTTTGTATTTATGGCAAATCCATTTTCTTTAATGTCTGTGGGAGAATTAAGAGAAATCTAATTTATCTCTGATCTTCAGATGGTATGGTTTCTTTAATCAGAAGAGCACACATGCATTTGCTTGGAAAAGATTTTTTAAAATTTCATTTTGAGCTGTACGGATGAATTTGTCCTTGTTCCTGCTGTGGTGCCCCATGACATTGTATGAACTGAGCATAACAGATGCTTAGACCTCCCTTCCGAGCTGCTTTCTTCTATGCCTTATATATATATAATTTCTTCTTTATTTCTTCAATGTATCCCTTCAATAGGATTGGTGTTTGATTTTGCTTGTAGTTAACTGTGGATGGGGAAGGCAGCTGTCTGTGTGTCTTCTCTCTAACCCAGGTTAGTATCTAATCTGATCTGAAAGTGTCAGAACTAAGCTGATAGATACCAGTTCAGTGAGAAACCTGTTGTTGTTAAGTATAACCATAAATAGTTAACTCTTGTATTTGTCTGTGCATTGGAGGAATATTATTGGAGTTAATTTGAGTTGGATAGACTTGCCAAGTTGATTAAAAAAACAAACAAACAAAAAAACATTTGCTTATGCAAAGCAATCACAAATATTTATTTTGTTTGCACTCTCAGCTTTGACTGGTGATTCTTCATGTGTGATTCTCCTTAATTGTTACTAAAACCACAGGAAAAAAAAAAAAGTTGTATGCATTTAGGGTCACAAGTTGTCATAATAGAATTCATATTTATTTCAGGGAGTCTAGCATATTAGCAATGCTGCTTGGGTGTCTGTTGTTGGTGAATGACTGAAGTTTAGATGTGTGATATCAATTCCTATTTATGTAATAAAAGCTGAGTTGATAGGATGGGTAAGGAAAGTTGTTATGCCCTGGGAGTATTAGCAAAATTCCCAGGTGCAAAGAGTGCCAATTAAGAAAGAAAACTTGTCTGATGCCACAGTGCTCCAGCGGGGTGAGAAATGCGTCAGTGAAACTTTAGTCGGCTCCGTCCTAGGGGAAATCCTGAAAGTCAGCAGTGATACATGTGTCATACTCTCTCTCTGGACATTGCAAAGAAGTATCTCTCTCAGCTGCGTTAGACCTTGTTATAGGTGCATGGGTGTCTAACCTTCTGTCTTTCCTGAGCTGCGCAGAGTGAAGAGTTGTATTGGGCCACAAATGAAATATATGATATAGTTAATATGTATGAGCAACAGAACTTTTTATTTTTTTAATATTTTAATCCCATATTAAAAAAAAAAAAAAAAAAAAGAGGGCAATAAAACCTTAAATGTAGTGGATGTACTGGGCTGGACACATGTGTGAGGATTCCCGCTCAATATATGGTGATGCCCATGCACTTGGTCACTCTTGGTTCGTGTTTGGTTTATCTAATCTGTCGCATTTTGGAAAACCTAAAACTGTGGTAGTCCTTAAGACATGTGCTCTTAGATAACCCAAAGATTTCTCAAATGTGGACGAGACTGTGTTTTACCAGGTGAGCTGGCTTAATCAGTGAACATGCTGTTGGTTGAATGAATGGGTCTGGTTCTTTGGCAGGCCAAAAAGTGCACAGGACCATTTGTTTTGTGGCAGAAAGGATGCAGCCCTGCTGCTTCTGCACCAGAAGCCATGTGGGAGTCTCCTGCAGGCACTGATAATAAAGTGAGGCAGCCAAGAAATAAAGGAAATAAAATGAATGTCTCTTCTCAAGTGAAGACTACTGTTGCTTCATCATTATCAATTAAAATAAATGCAGATTTGCATTACAGAATAAGCAAATGGATTTTTCAGAAGTGGCCTGTGGGAAAGACATAGAGTTGTCTCATCTGGAAAGTAATTTTTGTTATTAAAGAAAATACTTTCTAGAAGGTGCTCTGCTTTCAGTAAATAAAGTTTGTAAGCATTATGCTATGCATGTTTTTTCAGTTTGAAAAGGAAACATGTTTCTACGTGGGGATGACAGAGAGGCTACTTGAACAATAGTGCTCATGGATATCAACTATTGAAAACTTCTATTGACTGTGATGTGAAACTACTGATGAATGTATTTGTTCTGGTGTTCATTTAAGCACTGCGTGGAATCAACTCTTAAAGTGCAGTTCCACGCTGCTAGGGTTACTGTTAATGTTTCATTTTGACTGGTTACAATTTACTACAAGTCCTGGCTCAACTCATATATTCAGATCAAGGACAGACTTTAGAAACCAACTGCGCAAATATTGACATTCTTCACCCCTAACTCTGGGTATTTTGTGTAATATTTGCATTTCATGATAGAAAAAGGATGTTTTCCCTAGGAAAAAAACACTGATGTGATCAACTCTGCACATCTCTTCAGAACGAAGCGGTGCTAATCAGACCACGTAGTGGAACATGAGCCACTGAGTTGAGGACGAGGCTGAAGATTTGTTTGGATGCTTGTCATTGTGGCAGTGATCTGGTCAGACAATATGTGACATTAATTTTATTTTCTTTAGATTATAATCCTTACTGTAGGGAAATGAGGAAAGGAATCTGAAGACCAAAGGAAGAGGTACTTTGTTAGATCTTAATTGTCTTGTTTGAAGAGGACATAGGAGTTATAAGGAAATACCAACCCTCACTGCTCTTTTTAATAGGAAGAACAGTTCTGAGAGGACAGCACTTATTCTTTTCCTCTGTCCCTAGATTTAGCAGCTTATGCTGGGTTCTTGCTCAGGTGTGTAGGAGCCCGCTGCTGACACCAGTGCTTCCCCTCACAGGTGCTCATCCAGCAGTGATGCTGCCGCTCGCTCGCACAGAGCTGATGGCTGCTTAGTCCTGGTGCTCTGGCAAACCTCAGGGGAAAGTGCCTGGGCCCTCTGGTTCCCTCCAGGCTGAGTCTTTCCCCTCAATATATTGCTATTCCCAGGTCCTTCACCTTCCTGTTCTTCTCCAAATCAACTTTCTCACTGAAGTCCATAACCCACAGTCTTTTCTATTTCATAAACGGTAATGTGCTGAGTTTTGTTTGTTTGTTGCAGGGTGTGTGTGTTAAAATCATGATAATAAGACTTTGTGTCGCATTTATTTCCCTACTTCCCATTGCAATGTTTGCTGTACCTCCTGTCCCTCAAGCACCTGACTTTGCCTGCCTTCTCACTGTGTGCTGTAGGGCAACGTCCAACATCAGCTTGATCAGTTCTGCCAGTCATTCTGTTTCAGTCTTGGTCTTTTGCTTCATTCGTGGGTTTTGTTACTAATACAAAGACAGCATAAAGGAAATTAGTATGAAGATTATAGCAGGTCAGAATTGTAATGCTAAAACTCACATTCATTAAGCTTTGATTAACAGAGAAGATTTCTTGTAGTATTACCATAAGCAGTCAGCTTGTATGACAGTGCTGCTTCAGCACCTGAATACTAGATGTACATTCACTAGTGTGCCAACATTCTGCTCTCCATCCGTGTTGTATTACAGCCTACTAATTTTTTTTTTTTTTTCTTTTTACTGAAACAACAGACAGGACTGGTGAGAAAACACGTATTTTGTTCACTCTGTTTCCTCCTCTCTCCCCTGCTTTTGGCTTTGGCAGGAGGGAGAGGATTTATTTATTTGTTGATGTACTTGCATTCCTGGCACTGCTGCCGAGGCTGGTATGGAGGCAAGCACTAATTCTGGTCCCTTCAGTATTGGAATGGAAGTAACTCATTTTGGAGAAACCGAACGGTTAGTAGCTCTTTCCTCTGGACCTCACCTGTCAACTTTACAGTTCGAAGCATAAAGTATATTTAAAGGGGATATACTGACAGATGAAAGAAATCAGTTCAGAGGAATTCATAGTTCTCACTCCTCCTGGGCTGCTGTCTCCTTCCCCATGTGAACTGGCAAAGAGCAATGCGCCGTGGTTTGGGAAAAATCCATTTCATGAGGGCTCGGTATTTTCCAGTGAACTGCTTCATGTGAAGGCTGGATGGAGTCTGTCTGCCGACAAGAGCAGGTTTGCTCTGTTTGTACATTGGCATTCTTAAGTTTTCTGGCAGAAATGAGTGTTGTTAACCAGATGATGATTGACTGGAATTGTCTTGCGTTGCTGAAATGTAACAGATTGTCCAATGCTGCTTAGCGGGTCCATACATTTGTATTTGTAATTCTGCAAAACTAACCTAGGTCGTGATTCCCTGAAGTGAACGAAGGTGTATGTTGAGAGCAGGTTGCTTCAGCACTGGTATGTTCACAGTGCAGTCAAGAAGTGTTCTGGACTCCCGCTTCATACTTCAGTTTGGCAGTAGAATATTAAAATTCATGACATCATTCAAAGAAAATACTTTGGAATTGTTTATTCTCCAGATGAACTTTGTTATTTAAAACTTTCTATTATATTTTGGAAAGTAAACAACTGAAGCAATGCTAGGATAAATAAAGCAATTAGCATAGGAGGAGGATGGATTTGAGGTTTGCATATTAACTTGCTTAGATCAGAGCTCAAGTTCAGTTAACAGCTGTGATACAGATTTGTTCTCTGTCTCACTCTTTTAGTTTTCTCTTCTGTAGAATGCTACCATCAATAAGGACCTTTTCTGCACATCATATGTATAGTTAATTGCATGTAACGTAACCTCTTGACATAGTGGGGCTGGCACAAAGTGGAGGAAATACAGTGCAAAACTTTCTGGAATTTCTTGAGTGAAAGCACAGAAAAATGGTACCAGAGTAGCTGTAGGAAACTATTGTTAATATAAGGTAAAATAGTAAGTGAACTGAGGTGTGAATAGCCAGAGGGACGGTGCTTCTTTTTGAGCTCAGATGTTGTAAAAGGGCCGTTAAAAGACACCTGCAGCCATCTTATTCTGCAGCCTTTTCCCTTCATTTATGGAGAACTCAAAACTGGTTCTTATACAACACTTCAAGAAACAGATGAAGAGAGTCTCATTTCTGGAATAAACCATTATCGGACACTTTCTTTTATTTTAGGCAAAAAGATGTAACTCTGCTGAACTGAAAATAATCATCAGTGCTTCAGAGCGTTAGGGAAAAATGTAGTGCTCACAGTCAAAAAGGGAAATTAAAAGCTTTGCTGGTATTATAGTGCCAAAAACATAGTATGAGTGAATTACTTCAGAAATTTAGCTAACTAAATCAGGTGATTGTAAAAAGAAAATGGATATATTACTCCTTATGGTTGTCTAATGGCTTTTCAGTATATGCATTTAGAAAACTAATTAAACATTATATTTAACTGACATAGCAAAGTTGCTTGTGTTGCTGTAATGGGTGTTTTTTTAGTGTCCATTATGACTTTCTTCTAAGTGAGACAAATTTCGCTCTTAGATAATAGGATTAAATCTAGTTTTATTCCTAATTCAGAGACACTAAGTTTTCTTATTAAGGCAATTTGATTATCCATTCTCTTTACGTGCATAATGGCAGAACTCATATTGGCAGCAGTAGACCGGAATTCCACATAGCTCTGAAGTCGTCTTAAAGACTACTTTTCCCACTAAACTCGAGCAGGCACCCATCAGTCCTGTCAGTGCCATCCCAAAGCTGTTTTGGAGATGAGACTTACGTTTCAGTGTCTTAGAGACACAAAGAAGTTTATTTGTTTTTCTGAATAGTAGGTGCATAATTTCAGATGCCACTCCTATATGAAGAGTTGAGAATTTGGTATCTAACAAGGAAGTTGTAGATCAGTTCACTTTGACTCTCTTGTAAGCATACCTCAATGCTGATTGCTTTGGGTATATTCTTTTAATTTTTGTTGTTGTTGTAAGGTGGTCTTCCATAGGCTATTATCTAAAAGTGAGCACTGAGAATTATTTCTGTGCAAAGAAAAATGAAGATGTTGGAGTTTGAGTGGTTTACAAAATGTGGGTGAGAAAGGATTTGATTCTGTACATTATCGTCCATATACTTTTTTTTTTTTTTGTGTGTGTGTGTTCTTCAAAAGTTACCTCTGAGGCTGAAAATAGCTCAGTTATTTTCTGTGCTGTTGCTGTGTGTTTGGGAGGAAGCTGCGGCTTACCTGTTTCTGCTGCTTGGCACAGAAGTGGGTAGGGGAAACATTCAGATTAACACAAAGTGAAACAGTGAGAAAATCTAGGCTTACACAAGTTTAGCCCATAGCATTCACGTATAGCTTTAAATAGCTGAATTTGTTTGAAATGAATGGAGTACATTTGTATGGGAATACCCAGTACAGAATGATTAGTACATGACAACCATCTCAAAGTGGGAGAAGGCTTGAAACATGTATGTACTCTAGCATTCTAATCAAGCTTTCTTTTACAAAAAATAGAAACAGATACTGTAGTTTCTAAATTACATTGCCATTGCTTTGTGATCTGCAAGGATGTAAGACAGAAGGATGCTGTTCACGAAATGTAAATACCAGGGATGGGGGAAAGAGGCATTATCAAAACTTCCATTGGGAAAAGGCTTAAACTTGTGAATGATTTTACTTGGAAGAGTATTTGTTGTTGTTCAGAAAAACAAAAAACAATTAAAAAAACCAACAAAACAGCAACAACAAACAAATAGGGAGTTGGGGGAGTGTGAGCAGATTTGTGTTCAGGACATTGCCTGATTTGACTCTGTCATGTGAAGTTGTACTGTGTTACGTGGGAAGATCTGACAGGACTTTGGAGGAGACATTCAGTGCTCATTATTAACTGAAGCCACAAAGTGCTTCTTTGGTGCCTTGTGGTATTAGGGTTGTTGTTTTGTAAAGCCCTTTAACTTAGCCTTCTCAGAACTCTGATGTATTAGCACCAGTTTTAACAAGGTACTTAGGCATGTGCTTAGGTTTCCACTATATAAGCAAAGCGTTTTAGAATGAGTTTGTATGCTCTGAACTGAATTGCACAGAACATTAACATTTTAACATTAAAAATGTAGCAGTGTGTTTAGGTGCCAAACTCTTCTTTTTTACCTTCTCCCACTGTGCCTGGACTAACAAATTTAATGGTCCAAGATAGGGGTATTCCTGGTGTTTTAGCAACATGCTATAATTAAATGTAACATCTCAAGCTTCCTTTGTTGCACAGTACACAGAGGATCCTACTAGTTTGGAAGCACTATCTTTGGAAAGAAATACAGAAATGAGTAGAGAGAAGTTAAGATTTCCTTTTACTGCTTTTGAGCAATTCAGGGTAAAGGCTTATCCAGTTGACTCTGTGGATGCTGTTGAAATATAAAGGCCTGAGGGCTATGATTTTTGTACAATGATTCATCCCAATTAAGAAAAAAAAAAAAAGCATTATGAGTGTTTAAATTCTGGCATTAAACTTAGACTTTTTAAAGTGATGAGGGGGAACAATATAGTTCTAATATAAATTTTATAGCACGTTTCAATTCAGCACTGCTGACACGTTCTGAATGAGAAAGCAATATAAACAGTTTTATTGTTTTGCTAAACTTTTGCCTTAGTGAACAGCAGAGGAATTATCCTACTTTGCTTTGCTAAGGACTTTTTTTATAGTAAAAGTGTTTATACTATATATTTTCCAGTTTCTTTTGTATTGAAGAAATTATCTTTTTTTTTTTTTTTTTTTTTTAAATCATTTAAAACTTGGTTTCTGCCAGTTTAACAAGGATGATCTTAAGGGGATGCAGTAGATCATCACCAGCCTGCTATCGAAAATAAATAAGACTAGAAATCCCAAGGATTTTGCTTCCCTGTCCCCTCCTTGTCCTGCTGTCACGGACTCCAGTTTTATATGTATTTTGATGGTTTTTCACCACATTTGTTCATTCTTGCCTCCTTGCTGCTAGGTGGGAATTTTGTTTCACTCTACTGAAAAGTTCCATCCTTTGTCTCTGCATAGAAAATCTTCGTGTCGTGACTTAGACATTCAAACTATCTGACAGTTAGGAAGTGGATTATAGGCTATGTAAGTCTGTACCTTAGCTTTTAAGAATGTATTTGTCCACTCTGTGACTTCTAAAAGGCAATAATGGGAATGTGTGTAATGTATATTGGTAGTTCCAAACTCAGTTTAGCCTGAATATAGTAATTACATTCATCAAGATAACGAAGAGACTGGTAACAAGGATTTTTCCTTACGTTATAACATGTTCCACTGCTAAAAATTGCAGTGAGATGTAATTTTTTTCTTCCCCTATTAATTTTCTGTGATGCTAATGATAATGTAAAAATTACCATAGGTAGGTTACACTAAAACTCCATCTAGAACAGTGATATAATTGCCTGATGCTGACTGGCAGTATCCAGTTTTGAATGATGTGTTTTGGTTTTCATGCTCCTTTGAATGCAAAAAAAAACCAAAAACCAAAAAAAAAAAAAACCAGTAATAACAAGAAAATCAGGAAATAACAATTTTGATAAAAGGTAGAAATAACTGGCAATATTTATTCAGTAAGGCTGCCATCACTGTCTAATTTCTGTCACTGGGAACATCTTAAGAACAGCTAAGGCAGCAATCCATTGAGGTCACTTGCGTATATTTGACTTAGCATGGGTGAATTAGATGACATCTGAAAAAATTCTGTTTTCTTATGGTTTTATGCTTAGGATGAAAGAAATAGGACAGTTATAGTCTTCTTATGTCTAAAGATAATGCCTGATGCTTGATCAATCAGGGCTCGTTAAGACATCGTGAAAACTTGAGTCTGTGTTCTGTGCAATTGGAGAGTCGATATCAAAATATTTAATATTGTTAATCACCAACAGCTGAATAGACAGGAGCTAGATGCCTTTGATGTCAAACTAAGCTTCTGGAGTTTCTGGTTTCCAGGATCTTCTAGAATATCCCTGGGGATATTATTGGTATGTGGTGGTCTTTGTCTTTTTAAAAATCAAATTACAATACCATGTTCAGCATTCTCCAAACCCAGGCACTGAGTGGAAGATTGCACGTTGGCACTGAACATTTCCTGTCAGGGCTTTGAAAAAACATGGCCTAACCTCATCTCCCAGAAAAATAGAGGAAGTGTTTTTTTCTTGAGCAAGAGAAATGCTTTGCGAGGGTAAAATTTGTTGCAACAGGGATGGGATTTGAGGATTCATTTTCTTAAGAGTTAAATGGAATTTATAGTTTGATAAGGAGTTCATATGATTAAATGAGGATGTAATGATTACACAACTATGGAAAATCAGTGCTTAGATTTTAACTCTACCATCAGAATTTTCAATCCTAATTCCTGATTTGCAGTTTTGAGGACTATTTATTTGTCTTTGACTTCTTCTGAGAATTCTGCAGTTTTCCTATTTATCAGTATGGATAAAGTCTGCCAGATTTTAATCTTTGAATAACTACATGTTATATTTCTTTCACTGTTGATTATCTTTCACAGTGTCTTTCACTGTAACAATACAGATATAATTCCACAGAATTTTCAAATTAAGTTGTTTCATTGTGTGTAATTTAAAATGGAGTTTGGGGCATGAGCTACTTAGCTGCTGTTAGTTGGCAGCACTGGTCTTGTGGAAGGCACTGATACGGTGTTTTACATAATAAAACCATGGGGAAAAATGGTGCGATCCTATAATCCTATAATCCCATTCTGAGATTTTCATTTACCCTCTCTGTGCCAGCACAGCGTAACAATATGTTGTATCCTATTCTAAACACAAGATAGAGGCAGGAAATCACTATGAAGAAGAAATAGTCCGTTATTCTTCCTTTCCAAGGATTGAATTCAATCCTAGTTTGTCTTCATTTAGAACAGAATTGTTACCTTGTCAACTTTTCCTGCATTTGGACAGAATCCCGCAAATGTGTGGAACTGCTATTGAAAATGAAATTGCACTGTAGAATGTGATTATCCTTCCAAACCTTCTGATAAAGGGACACAGCATCTATGACTTCTTGGTGTGTGATTTTAGTCTGGGAAAAACGTTGGCTGGAGTTTGGTTATTCTCTTACTTATTCTTTTTCCCCCCACATCCAGCTCTTAAATGCTGTGTGAGCTGCTCTCGCAATAGAATGAAAACCTTTAGCTTTAACTCTTCTTTAGAAAGGTTAGAAGGAGCATTAGTCTCACAGGATTGTTCTGAAGTTATAGAACACCTCATCTTTTCCTTCCAGTGACAGACATAGCCCTTCGGCAACTTTAATTATGACTTTCCTTAGCTACCATTAGCTAATAGATACAGATACATCCATTTATTGTTGAACATATTATCTAAATCTCTAACACTCTGAAGGTTTTTTTGCACCTGCAACTATTGTTTGTTAGAAGTTTATATGTAGTTTAGGTTTACCAACATCCCAAATATATTCATGCTTTAGAAAGAAGGGAAAAATAAGTTTTCAGTGAGAGAATAAATTAAAAATGCTGTCACTAAGGAAAAAAAAAATAGAATTACTTCAGGTGTTACAGTTCAGGTTCTGCATGT
Source organism: Oreortyx pictus (assembly GCA_036925125.1). NCBI lineage: Eukaryota > Metazoa > Chordata > Aves > Galliformes > Odontophoridae > Oreortyx > Oreortyx pictus. The sequence continues at coordinate 12,364,179 of JAUPFR010000008.1, read as the reverse complement.
AAGTTTTGCATTTGAAAAAATTCCAACACTGTTAATGTTAAAATGTTTCCTACCTTCTGCTGCTGATATCAGATCTGCTTAACGGGGAAAACAGATTTCTGTGAAAGTGAAATCAGGAAACTGCCAGGACACAAAGTACTGTAAAAAGCAGAATGGGCAGAATTTTCATTTAATGGTTCACCAAGAGATTTAATGAGGTCATAGTCTTTTCTAGCAACAATTAATGAAGATAGTTTTTTCCCCTTAGACTTTAGTTGGCTTGCAAATGTTAAAATACCTGAGACAAGGGTGAAATTGCTGCTATTAGTAATAGAGAATTGTCTTTGTTTTCCTTTTCAAGATGTGGCGTTTGCTTCTGTAGATGATGCACATTGAGACTTTTGCTACGATAACTTTTTCTGATGTGACAACTTCAAGAGTTTGCAAATTACATTTGAATATAAGCCTGTGAAAGGGGGGATTTTTCTATTTGTCTCAATGAGAATTTAGTTTTAAAAAATGAGTTAAACATGGACCTTGGTAACTCTCATTCCTGATTATTGTAGCGGAGCTTCTTTGTCAAAGAATTAATCCTTTTTTTTTTTTTTTTTTTTTTTTTTGTAGCAAACAAATGGACAATGATGGGCATTGCAATTGCTACCAGAGTTAGGTTGGAGGTTTTTCAAGCCCTTGACAAATTGTCACCAGCAGTTCAAACAGTAGAGTAAGATGCAGAAATTTTGCAGTGGCTCTTTATTCCAAATGAATTTTGTTGTTTTTAAGTAAGAGGACGTTATATGATAATATGTGCAGTGCATGTTTTCAGCCTGACATGAGTCTACTAGAAATTAAGTTCACCTCATGGAATGTTTTCCAGGTTCTCTCTCACTAAATTAATGTTCCTGTTATTTTAAAGATGCTATAGGAGAATCGGATATGTTTATAGTACTTTGCATTTGCCAAATTATAAAATTAAGGGTCAACATATTGTCAACTGCACAACCAAATGCATGCAAGTCTATTTGGTTTTACCCTCTGTGGAGAGGTTCAGTCCAGTTTAATCCAGTCTTTCTCTTGATATTGATGTTTCTGTGTTGTGCCCCTAGCAGATGAATGTCCAGGGAAAATGTGTTATATTTTGCTCACTTGCTCTTGAAATATATTCCTCACATTGCATGTGATCTGTCAACTGTAGTAAAAATCTGTTAAGTCATTTTAAACAACTATTTCAATGGTGCTTATAATTAAATATGAATAGTAAATGTGCACGTTGTTCTAAAGGAAAGGATGAGGATTACAGGAGGTTATGGAAAGTGCTGAGAACCTCTGTTGCTGGTGATGATATTCCATAATAAAATTTTTGCTAACCAGTTTTACATACTGTAGATCATTGGACTGTTAAGAGTATAAGAATAACAAACCATTCAGGAAGAAAAAAAGTCAAAGCGGGTTTAAGTAGGTTTAAGAAGATGTTCAAATTTAGAATCAAGCCTTCTTCAGAATACTAAAGGTTTGTCTGGCCTGCCTGCAGCTGTCAGGTTACTTGGTTTGTTTAGGTTAGAAATCTGTAAAGGAAGGATTAGTCTGATTAATCTGTAAGGTGAGGATTTCCTCTTTGTACATTTAGGCTGGCCAGATCTGGTCGGGGACAGTTCTGGGCACTGATGTCATACTTCAGGTATCATATTTAAGCAACTGCTGATTAACGCTTATTTCTGTCAGCAAAGCTGGATACGTTCGTCTAGTGAGAAAGTGGTGGGAAAAGAAACTACCGTTTCTTGTCATGCTGTCACATCTCCCAAACAGTTGTGGCATTAAGCTCTGCTTTCCTCGCGCTCAATATGTGGAATGAATGAGGCTGTTTTAGGCTTCTGTTTTTATAGTTAACTGAGCTTTAAAATTGTCTCCTAAATCATTTTTGCCAGCAGCATTAACTACCCTTTTGCTGGTAGTCAGAGATTATTCTACAGTAAGTTAAAGGGTAACTCATCTTCTTTTGTGATGACAGGAAACATGGAAGGATGTAAAAGATAATGGCTAATTCAAAGCAGATCACTCCACTCTGTTTCTGGAAATCCATCAACTCCATTCGAACACAGATTTGAAATTTTGCAACAAACTTTGAAAGCTCTTTCCTTTTCGCTGCCTCAGTAAATTGTTATCTGGGCAAGGATGATGCAGATGCCCTTGAATTATGATGCCTTTCATTACAAAGAGGTGTATTGCACATTAGCCTGGCATTCAGAAGCCTGAAGGATTCAGCCACTGTGCTTTCTGTGCTTCAAAAAATGGTAAAAGGAGGATGCAAAATAGGCAAGTGATGTGATATTAGGGAAAGTTTTTTTTATCCTTCCTTCTCCCTTTGCACAGACAAGCATCTGAAAATGCATCATTGAAAAATGTACTCATGCAAAGATGAGTCATCTCAGCTGTAAGGCTGTGCCAGGTAGTGAGGTGACAGGAGCAGGTGGAGCAGCACAACAGCAGGTGAATTGATCCTTAGGTAAACACCTGTGTTTGCTTTTTGTTTTATTTTCTTTTCAAAGACAGCTGCAGCAGAAGAAAGAGGAAAATCTCATGTACTAGTAAGCCATAGAAGATATTTCAGAATGGTAATTTTTCTTAGAAAGAAGCTGCATCTAGCTCTCTTCATATGACACTTCCATCTATACTTCCTTGTTCATCACTCATGGTTGGTTCTGATCTGCAAAAGCTGGTTGTTTTGCTTGACAGCTATATTGTTGCTGTTGTCATTGTTTGCTTCAGAGAAAACAGCTGGCTGACAGATTGCTTCAGGACGGTGACCAGCCACTGGTGAGCTTCCCCAAGGCTCCATCTCAGGGCCAGTTCTCTTCAACAATCTTATTTAAAAAAAAATAAAAAAATCTGGATGCAAGACTCAAGTGCATACTAAGTGAGTTTGCAGATAATACTAAATTAGGAGGGGCTGTTGACTGTCAAGGGCAGAGAGGCCTTGCAGAGGGATCTTGACAAATTAGGGGACTGGGCAATCACCAGCTGTAGGAATTTTTATAAGTACAGGTGCCAGATTTTGCACCTTGAACAAGGCGACCCTATATGCATACAGTCTGGAGGGTTAGAAGCCAGAGAACAGGGGATTCTGATTGACTGCAAGTTAAGCGATTTTAGTGGAATGCCTTGGCAGCCAAAAGCCAGCCATGTCCTGGAAGGCCCCAGACCCAGCACTGCCACCACGGAAGTGAAGGGATTGTCCTGCTCTGCTCTGTGCTGTGAGGCCTCACCTCAAACACTGGGTGTGGGTTTGGATACCACAATATAAGATTGTCAGAGTGGATTCAAATGAAGGCTACTAAGATAGTGAGAGGTCTGGAGGACAAGGTATATGAGGAGCAGCTCAGTCCCTGGGTTTGCTCAGCCCAGAGCAGAGGAGCTGAGGGAAGGCTTCATGGTGGCCGCAGCTCCTCACTGGGAGCAGAGGGGCAGCACTGAGTTCTGCTCTCTGGGGCTCAGATCGACATTTCTAATGAGTATAGACCTGGTCTAGATCAGGAGTATTAGCTCTTGATTTACTGCATTCTCGCGGTGTAATGCATCCTGTAAGGGTGAATGTGAAGCACGTGACAAATCAAGTTCAGACTGCATGCTTATGGCAATGAAGAGTCTGGAGCAAAAAAACCCAACCAACCAACCAACCAAACAAAAACCTTGTAAAGCACTGTCCAAGATGACGTTTAAGGAGAGCTACCTTTTCTGAGAAGCTCTGTTTGAAGGTAGGTGCAGAGTCCAGGTTCTTCTTTAATATCCACTCTTAAATCTTTGAGTACAGAAGTAATTTACTTAGGCAGCATTTAGACATGACAGTCACGAACACCGTAAAAAATTATGAAGCAGATTGCTTTTGCTAGGCAATAATTATAATTACTCACAACTCTTGATATGTATCATGTAGCATGAATCATTTTTAATTTCCTGAGAACAATGCAACTTAAGATACCTTTCTTCAGCAGGCTGTTTGATTTATTAGAAAACTACTGCATCCATGTATCAAAAGCACTGTTAATGATTGTTATGCATCATTTCTACTGTGAAGAAGGGGGAAACGTGGTAGCTTGTGTGTGTTAGTGCGTTTTAACACACTATACATCTCTCTACCAGCTCTAGCAAAAATAAAGTAAATATTTAATGCCATCCCTCCACAGTCATTGTAAAACAGAATACAAGTTGCTTTATTAAAGTGGTCATTCTCCTATGCTACCACATGCTAAAGAGATTTATTGAAGATGTGGTTAAAGAAGAAGAAACCTAAAGGTACAAGCAGATTTATAACAAAAATGATTTTATGAAAATAATGATCACAGTATTGCTACACTGTTTGTTTAACAAATACCTTGCAGAAAACAGTACGAAATGCCTATAAGTCTGGTTTTATTTTTTTATTATTTCTTGCAAGCTGATGCACAGTGTGCTTGATAAAATTAATCTTATGATGAATGTACCGTACAAGTAAGTTTAACTAAATTAATTTGTTTCACTTCCAAGTTCAAAATTTCACCTGAGAGTCAAGCAGTACTTCTTGCTTCCAAAATATTAAATTATTAAGGGGGAAAAAATAAAAAAAAAATGTGGTAGGAAGATAATCGTACAACAAAAAATGTTCAAGTTATGCCCAAACAGAGGGCTTGGACCAATCTTTGTGACTCAACCTCTTTAATAAGTAAGTAAATGTCTGCATTTACATAATTCCATCCATTTTAGGATAAATCAAGGAAAGATACATTTTACAAAGTAATCTGTTGTCTGAAAAGTTAATAGCCGTTTAATAAAACAAGTGATAGGACTGTTTTTGTGGCAAATACATATGTACAATTCCTCTTTTTTGGGGTAATATGCTTATATCCTTTTGACTTGTATGGTTCAGGCATTTTTAGTGACGCCTTTCATGATTTATGACTTGCTGAGTGATATTTTATTTCTTATTCAAGGTAGTAACAGCTCAGATTCTTCAGTTTTAAGTAAAACTGGTTCACTGGATTTGTATAGAGCAATTGTCAGAGCAGGATCTTTGAGATATTCAAATTACCAAGAAAACTGTGTGGACAACACATCCTTGTGCATGCAGATATGTATGAGTCAGAGAAGATTAAAGAAGGAGGCTGTAGCTGTAATGTCTAGACTAGTGTTTGTGACCTCTAAAACACTGCTAATATGGTTCTGTTTTTTCAAACAGGGGTGTTCAAAGGGAATTTAAGATCTATCATGAATTTTCCCCTTGTGTTAGAAGTGAAATTACTTTGGATAGGATCAGGCTTTGTAGATTTCAGCTGCAAAACTCATTAAATTCAATCTCACCTTTTGTGTTGGTTTTTGAGACCTTGTCAGAATTTCATTTGGCACATAGAGCACAGTAAGCTCATTGAGGAAATACAGAGTTTCAGAAACAGTGATTTCTTTTATAGTCACGTGGTAAGCAAGCATGCAGGACCTGTGCCTGTGCCCAAAGACATTGTAGTTGGTATTCCCCATTGTCATGCTTAGATGTCATTTCTTAACAAAAAAAGAAGTGCTTTAGGGAAAACAGTATTGTGACAGATGATTACCGCTGGTATGAAAATACGTGCTTTTACTGGAAATCAAGTGCCTTCTCTTGATTTTAAGACATACAGAGATAAATACAATGCATGGGTATCTGAGGAGACTCCTTCATGCAGTGGAAAATAAAAAAGAAGTTTACTTTGACAGCAGTATATTCTTTGATATGTTAGGAGATTTGCATTGGGATTCCTTACATGTAAATCAATAACATGTGACCTCTCAGGATTCTGGCTGCTGAGATGGCATCGCACTAGCTAGTCAAGAGCAAATATTAGATGATGAGTTAGGAATCATCTTTTCATCTCAGCTGTTGGCCAGATCTCTTCCACTTCACTCTTAGTTTCTTCCTCTGTTGTATGGTGATTGAGATACAATAGTGTAAAAGCTCTTTGTGGTCTGTGAATGGAAAAGTACTGAACATAATGGTGACTTTTAGTTCTAGTAAATAAATATGGCTAGTTTTTTCTTTTTGTTTTTGTTGTTGGCTATTTTCAAGCATTGTTGTAAATGTTTAACCATTTCAGCTTGAGGCTTACTTAGTGAAAAATCACGTCTCTGTTTCTTTTTAATGATACTTTTTATCACTTTTATTATGTGAGACTGTGAAACATTGTGGGAATGGTGGAAAAAGATAAATGTTATCAATTTGCACTTTCATGGATTTGAGTAGGACTCTCTTGAGTATTACTTCCATTTGGAAGAATCAGGCTGTACTTGTGTCTGCTGTAACATAGTGTTTGTTTAAAGGCAGAATTCCAAATACATTTGTTGGCTTTTCTCCTGAAACATGACTGTAACGGGGACATGGGTACCTTAGAGAGCTAAATATCCTGTGGTCTGTTTTGCTACTGATGTGCATACATAATTTCCACTGACAGTAATGGGAGTTACATGTGTACAGAAAGCAAAACAGACCCTTAAAAAAAGTTGATTGAGTAATAAAAGCAAACTGTAAAGCAGTGTGGAGGTAGAGATTCAGTGAGGTTTTGTTGTTGGTTTTTTTTTCCCATATTTTTGTTTCTTTAACATATCTTCACTAATGTTGGCTTAACATTTTATTTATGGATTCACTCCAGATTTGTTATGGTATGAGAGGTAAGTCGAGATCCATGTAGGTAAGCAGAAGATGACTTTTAATTATCCTAGTTCTAAAGAGAACAAGAGATGACTAAAGAGTTTGGAAAGGGTTTTCTTTATCCTGCTCCCATAATAATTAGGAAAAAAGGGTTTGTATTTTTAATTTAGTGTCTGTATGGTATGCTGCCTGCTATGCTGATGTGATGATGCTAAGTATCTTTTGCACAGTAGCAAAAAGCACTGGGTCTGTATTGCCAAGGCTGTGTGCACAGCTGCACCCAGCACAGTGCCCACAGGGGTGCACAGGGCCCATGTGCAGCTGCAGTACTGACACCGCAGTATAATGCATTGACTGCTGGGTAAGAGCTTGGTGTCCCTAGCCTTGGCAGTGAATGAAGATGGGGCTTCATACCTTGCACCAGACCAGGGAGCTGCTCTATCTATGTAGGTCGCAAAAGGAGACTTGAACTTCTGTTCAGTAAAATAAACTGGCAGTCCTTTATCCCAGTAGCATCCAACGTCCAAAACGTAGAATGGTCTAAGCTGCTGTGTTCCTTGGGAACTTCATTGTGCTTTGCACGCCGTATGTTACTGTGAGCACTGAAAGCAGGAAACATAATTGCTTTGAATGCTGTCAGGATTTTCAGTGTTTTCTTTGAGTCTCAAATGAGAAGGGAGAAGCAAATTCCTGGATAGTTAGACCTGGCAATCTGTAGTCTATTCCCTAATCAAATTCTCTGCAACCAGTGTGTTTTCACTGTTAATCAGTGGACATTTGTCCTTGCAAGTAACTAACCCTGCAGAGTAAGAAAGGATAAAAATGTTGAGAAATCTCAATGTTCACAAAAGACGTACCAAATCAAATTGTCCTATTTCAGAATAGTTGAATATCATGGCATCTTAATAAAGGGTGTGCTAGAATATGTTCTCCTAATAAACCTCAGTAAAACCTCTAAAAATAACTGCACAGATATATTCTAAGTTGATTAGCAGTAATTGAACTGACTTAATGTAGTTGGATGATGTCATGTATAATATTCCTCTAAAGTAATTTCTGTAGACAAGCCATTTGAAGTCCTCTTGCAGCCAGCATAAACATCTTCATGTTGCTAAACTGAGTGCTCAGACTAAAGCACTCAGCGGGAGAGCACTGACATCTGCCCAGTTTATCTTGTTTCTGTGAGCTGCTGTGGCTCGCCTGTTAGAAGCAGCTTTGCAGTGACAGAATACCCCATCCGTGTTTCAGTGGGGATGTGGAAACTATATAATTGCATACTACTTTTGACCTGCTGGTTGTTGAATAATATTAGAATAATAAGTGTTAAAGATGGAAAGGACCTTTGAAAGCATCTGGCTCCAAAGTTTCCCTGCAGCATGCATTTCCAGCATTCTCTCCAGCTCGGTTCACCCTGTCAAAAGCAATGAGGATGTTCCATGGTCTAATTTGTTTCACTAAAAGAAAGCTTGGAAAAATGATTTTTGTATGTTTCAGTCTTGCTTTTACATCTGCTCATATATTTTCTTGCTTCTCTGCCCTTGTGTTTTTACAACTTTTTAAAGCTTGTAGTTTGTTAAGGTAGGTGGTATCTCTCAAAATTCATTGTTTTTTCAGAAATTTACGAGGCTGTACATTTTTTTGTTGTTGTTTCTGAGTCTTGAGATGTCTACAACTGATTTTACTATTCAGAGCATGGCACAGAGCTCTGTGTCCTTGCTTTGAGAACTTTCTTTCTACTAACATTGTTTTAGTTTTGAGGTGTCTCTGACTTTCTCTTCATCAGCTCTCTGATTGTTGTCAGTTGCCCTTTCCAAGTGAGCGTACTGGGGTATTAATCATTCTTGGGCAATTTTTGACTGGTCATCAGTATATCTAGTACAGAATATTTGTTTTGCTGTTACAATGGAGAAATTAGACTGTCAGGAGCAATACTAAAGGTCAGAATGTTGTTTGTTTGCTTGTTTGTTTTGTTTTCTTGTCCATAATGGTTGGTTAGTGATTCAGTGAAACACTGATGTGCATATCCTGTCAGAAATTTGCACTAACCTCCTGGAATTGTCAGAGTGCCAAAGGCACTGTTAGTTACAGTGCTGCCCCTTAATCAAGAGGCCTGGCAAGGCCAGGGCTGTAGCTTCTGTTCCAGCATTATTAAATATCAACAGCTAATAGCATGCTTAGTTAGTACTAGTTGATTCTTTAAATGATAGCTTATGGGGGGAGAACACATCCTGTAGATGAGGGAAAGACTCATTAACTTCCCCTTCAATAATGACATTTTAGGAGCAGGCTCCAGCGTGCTCACATTTTGCCCCTTTGCCTTTTAGCCTTTGAGGAGATTTCCTCTTTCACTCAGATGCTGTTTTGCCAACTGTCCTGGATTGCCTGCCCAGAGCACTTAGCTCAATTTTCCCAGAGGGCCTGGGACATGTTTTTCTGGCTTCTGCTGGAGCAAGGACCTAGTTGGCTGAACAGACCCTCTTTTTAAAACCCCTGTTCTCTGTGCACTTGAGTGACCTGTCAGTTGTGACCTTCTGCAGAGTCAGATGCATGTCTTATAGGTTTGAAGAGCTGCTGGTGAACACCATCACTTTCCTAGGCGTGGAATGCCAGTGGGAGAAGATTGACAGGTTTTGGAGTCATTCTGTCTCAAAGACAAGTCTTAGTCATTCAAATCAAGATTGAACCTATAGCTTTTTCTGAGAGGCTCACAATGCCATTTTTATGTGCAACAGTGTGCTCTATTCATCAAGGAAATGACCGCAGAAATGTGTACCCAGCTGTCTCCGTATCAGTACCATCTATGCTCAGCAGCTGCTGATGTTTGTGGTGATCATTTCCTATCAGACCATTCTTATTTTGGTGGAAAAGTACCAAAAATACTTGGAACTGAGGAACACCTGAGAGCCCGACTCAAAACTATTTTGTTAATACTGCTGTTGCGCTGCCTTAATCCGTGAAATTTAAACCAGCGGGTGATGGTGCCCCCACACAGCAGGGAACGTGGCACTTTGCCCTCTAGTCCTCGTCCCTGGCACCCACTGCTGCAGCCGTGGTCTCCCCTCGGTTAACCCATAGGGGCCATGGGCCCCACAACACTCTGCAGAGCCCAGACAGTGCCTATGCTGTGTAGGAGCCTTCCACTCAGGGGATGCTCACGATGTTTCCCATGGAGCACACCCTGACCATTAGCAGCTACCGTACAGGCAAAGACCTGCTCATATGTTTTGGGTTTGTTTGTTTGTTTGTTAGTTTTAATCTTTTTATCTGCTTTCACAAAGAGGTGGTGGAGTTTTTGTTTTTGGAAAAAGAAATTCTATTTGTGCAATTTTACAAGAGTCTCAGCAAGAGAGGGAGATGATATTACTGTCATAGCTTTAATCTATTATTTATTAGACCTCAGTTAAATGAGGTGCTTGTGACAAAACGGGGTGTGTGGTTTTGGTTAAGTCCCCTAGGCCCTCTGGTAGGCAGAGCATTAAGGCTGTCAGTGCAAAGCTCTCTTAGAGAGGAACTTTGTATTTGGATCATAACCACGTTACTGCTTCCAGCTCCTCTTTGCAAAGGAAGTCATATCCTTTAAGGCACAGTTTGTTGATGGATTAGGTCTGTACTGCAGACACATCTGTGTTAGAGATTTTATCTGCTGGACGTAGTTTTTCTAAGAAAACCCATTTAGATATGGTTCCTAACCTTTTTGTGCCTCAGTTCTCGAGTTTTAATTTGGGGATAAGATTCTTGAAAATTCAAGGTGGAATTGAGACTAAATATGGTAGAACATGGTGAGGCTGTTTAGCGCTACAGTGAAGGGATTCTGTAAAGAGGAGATACTACTTCATGTTTTATTTTTAAAAACGTGGGAGAGTAATCCACGTGGAAACCATGCCATGTAATTTGTTCTCATCGTTAAATTAAAGCCTTTTGCAAGGAAGAAACCTAATTCATTTTTGAAAAACTTATAGCTGTTGTAGAACTGTACATTCAAACTGTTGTATGCTTGTCTGATTGGACAGGGAAATATTCATCACCCCGTGTTCAAAATGCTTTTTCTTTGAAGTCTGATGTTAAGAATTGAGCATAAATTCTGTTTAAGGGACTGAAAATATTATGCTGGGGATTTTATAACTCTGTTTATAGTACCAAACAAATATGAGTGCATAAATAAACACGACAACTTATTTTCTTTCTGTTCACCTGCTGTTAAACCATAGGAGAAATCAGCCACTTGGCATGAAAATGATTTGATCATTTAATGGTGCTGGGGTTTGAGCAGGAGGAAATGTGGACGGGGAGACTTAGGAGAGTGACCGTGAGAGGGTAACTTGGCCATCAAAAATGGCAGTAACCCATTGGACATGTGCCAAACCCAGAGGGGAAATGCATTTTTCAGAAGCCTTACAGCCATCTTCAAATCAGTGTTCCTTCTTTGAGAGAAGAAGTATAATTAAAGGGAATTCTTGGGTGAGGGTGTTTAAGCTCAGATTTGCCTTTTTTTCAACCAACAAGCAAGTTTTGTCACAATTGGAAAATGACATGATCTAGCCAGCAGTGCTGAGAAATCCAAGAGGCTCCTGCAAGTGGGTGTTTTTCCAAGCCTTTGTTAAAGTTCCCAGACCAGACTGTGCTTCCCAAGCTATTGAAGTCATCTCTTAGATTAGTGGCTTGGAACAGTGATCAGTGCCCTGGACTTCCCGTTTGCATGGCTTCCTGACAGGAGGCAGACTTTGATAAAATCAGGGCTCCCTTCTAAGGCTTCCAGCTTATGTCCCTGTCAGCCATGCGCTAGCAGAATATATTCATTTTCTAAGGTGCATTGATAGTAGAAAGTGTCTAGTGCGTCTCCTATATCATCTTGGTATAAATGGTAATGAACTATTCATTTAATTTGACTCATTTCCTACTAGTAATATTCAACCAGCAACAACACAACATTGTAAACCTTAAATTTCACTATGTTGGTGAACTTCCCTTTCTGTTTCTGTGAAAAGCTGAAGTAGCTGTCCTTACTCAAAGGACTGGTCAATACTGTCTTTGCATTAATTGCAAATTTAGTTCAGAAACTAAAACCTAGAAAAGAGGAACACTTCAGCAGAACGCTTCAGAATGTATGGGAAAACATGGACTGAAAACTTTAATGGTAGGAAACTTGGGGATCAATTACACTGAGGTACAGTAATAAGACACTGAGATACTTTTCGATGTAGGCATTATAGATTGTGTGTATTTGTGGCTGCTTAACTACACAGCAGTATCATTTGTATGTTACAGAACTAAAACTGTAGTCTTTGCAATAGCCTAAAAGTTTTAAGAAAATAAAGAACAAATACACTGAGTGGTACAGAGAACATGGTGCTTGCGATCTCAATCTGTTGTTGCAGTGTGAGTGAAGACTGATTTAATGATATTTTCCTCGTAAGAAATGTTCAGGAAAGCGATTTCCCATATTTTCCTAGTACCTTGTCCAGGAAAGCAGATTTGGAATGAACTCTGTTAAAGTTATTGGAAAAATCATGGCTGCTCTCCTTCTGGAAAGAATAATGGCAAATTTCACTGGGACATCTGTTTGGGTATTTGAAAAAAAAAATATCTTGGCATGAAGTTATTATTATTTTTTTTCCAAGTGGTTATTTAAAATATTATTTGATTGCAAATATATATTTTGGATTTTAATTAAAAGTATATCCAGTGCTTTTTCTGGGTGCACATGTTTAAACATATGCAGGGTAATAAAATGTTATTGTTGTCTTACTTAGCTGCTCCTTGGTGACACAGGTTTTATTCCGTTCATGGGAGAATAAACAGAGAAAATGTAATAATAAATCAAACTTTATTGTGGTTAATGCCTTAAGCATTGGAAATCATCTGGAATCTGTGATCAAATTACCAACTCACTATTATCATTATTTTAAGTACCCATTTGGTGTTTCCATGTAAATAATGATGAGCGATATGGAACCAGCGTGTTACTGAGCATGTTTGTTAGCAATTTTTCCTTTTAGAAAAAGGAGGGAGGAGGATTTGATTGCCTGGAGGTAAAGCTGACTTGGTTTATGTTGATACTGATGTTTCCATTTGGAATATTCCAAGGAGTAAAGTACAGACCCAAATTAAATGGTGTGTAAATTCAGCCTGTTTTATTTCTTTTTTTTTTTTTTTTTTTTTTTAAACTCTGAAGCAAACCAGGGGTTAAGGTTCTGTCATGTCTCTCTCTTGAATTGTGGTAATGTCATGAAATTGCTCTGCAGCTGATCTGGGCAGGAAACCAAACCTCTCAGTCTGATTTCTGACCCAGATCTGTTACTCTCAGGGCAAATTTGTGTTTATGGAACTCCGCATCACCTCTCTGATTACACAAAACAAAACAAAAAGCAGCCTGAGAAGTTTATTCCCACTCCTTTGCTAATCTGCCTTTGTCTCTCACCTTTACCAGTTTTATTTAGCAAGCCACACTTAATGTAAAAGTTCATTAAAACATTTGAAGTAGTATAAATTTCCAGTGGTGTGACCAGCCAGAATAATTTTTAGATGGTTAGAACCTGTTTTTAAAACTACTTCACAAAAGTAACTGGAGAATTTTCAACCTCAAGACAGCTTGGAGGAAGTGGTCTTCACATTTTTGCAGAGTAAACATAATCAGATTGACATCTAGAAACTCGTGCAATGTGGATAAATCACTGCAAGTTATGAGTGCAGTCAACGTGCTAAAAAATTCTCTGAATTATTCCTTAGATACTTGCTGAGCACTTTTCCTTTTAGGTCAGAAGACAGGTGGTAACTCTGTAGCCTGACTTTTGAACTGCCTGTGGCTCCAGGTCCTGTGGATGAATTTGGTTCTCAAGGTCTGCTGTTGTGGTGGTGATACTTTTAGAACAACTAAATTTTTAGATTGTTAAAACTTCTCATGACAGAGAATCTGCATTGTATCTAGGATAAGGCTTTCAATTTTTAAAACTTTTAATTCTATTTCTCTAGCTGTGTGCACCCTGTTGGATTTATTCAATTCTACTGGCTTCCGGTGCTGTTCCATCTTGGAGTTTCGAATGGTTTCTGTTGAGTTATGTATTAATATATCTTCAGCATAAAAGATATTCATAGGTTTTCAATGTAACTGTCTGGTTAAATACTTCATTTTCTCTATGTGCTGTTTTCTAGGTATCCATATAACTTGTAGAGGATGTGGAGGTTTTGCCTATTGTTTGAAGTACAAAAGCTGTAGTTTGCTTATTAGGAGCATGAGGTTCAGGGTTGCAGATTAACCAGCTGCACTGCTTGCATTCATGTGGTCACAACCTTCCAAATTTACCCCATCATGAGAGGAAGAATTAATTATAGTCCTAATTGACTGTTTCCTTGGATGTAAGCAGGAAGGAACTGCTAGGAGGCAAAGTGATTAGTCAAGTTAAGCTAGTTTCATCAATCAAATGTGTGAGAAAGTTTGTCATCCCAAAGCCAGAATAAAGTCCAGTCAAAATACAAGAGCTGTTCTCTCTTTCATAGTGGTTTTGCTGTGTTTCTTTCTTCAGTTTTCTGAGGAATCTTGAAAATGTAAAAGTACATGCTTATTCATCCAAACTGTGCTTGAAATAACTGTCTGCATTATCTTGGAAGAGAGGGTACAGTAATATGTTCTCTTATGAGACATTGCATGTAGTCCTTACTAGAAGTCCTTGGCAAATATTTTTTTTGGTGTGGATGAGTAGGTCACGCATGTCTCATACAAAGCTCAGCAGTTCTTTCATAAATCTTGCCAGCACTGCCAGTGAGATGTCCCTTGGTTGCTGTCTTGGTGTAAAGCCTGATTCAGAGATCTGGATCTAGCAAAAAGCCTCCAGGCTTTATCCCACTGCGCCTCCTCTGGTTGTGGTCCTTCCTCTCCCATGGGATGTGTGGTACAGGGGGCAAGCGAAAAATGCTCACAAAAACCCTTCAAACCATGACTATTTTCAACTCACAATGTTTTGGTTTATTGTAATAGACTCAGTGGAAGCAGTAGGCCTGAATGAACGATTAAATTTTTCCTATCCTGGCAAGCTGTCAGGGAGAGAGAGGATGAGTAACCACTGCCACCACAGAGGTTTAATCTGCTGCAGGACTCAAATGAGATGCTCCTTGTCAGATTCACCTAGGCTTTGTTTCTGTGGCAGCTCCTTGCACTATACTGCCTTGTTCAGGGCTAGGAATTGCAGGACTGGCTTTCCCTACAGCCCTTTCCTTGAGCAGAGCTGATTCAAACCCAGCTGACTCTTTCAGTCAGGGTTTGGTTCTGTAGCACACTGTCACAGCTGAAGTCGTGAGGAGATGAACTCTGGGTGAGAGCGGCTTCAGCTGGTATTGCCAGTAAAGGCAAAGGTCTGGGGCACTGAGGACCCAGAACCCTGAGGCACAAGCTTAACACAGGGCATAGGAGCAACTTTCTTCAGTTCAGGGCATCCCTCGCTTGCTTGTATTTAGCCACAAAAACCTTGTTTCTAGGACTGGACAATTCATTATGGTGCATTATTTTAGGAAACAGTCCAGTTTCACTCTCTTTTATCTTCTGATAGTTGGAAGCCCAATTCAGATGGAAAGAGAAGGCATTCTGTTTTGCTTGAGCTCTGGAACACTATGGGTGACACTCTTGTGACAATTCAAAGAAAACTTAGGAAATAAAAGTGCATAGGAGGTTAGAAGGGGTGTGAAACTACCAGGAAAAAAAGGTTTTCATGAAGTAAACACTGGAAAAACAAAGTATAATTCTATTAAGTGCACTGGATGCAGTAATCTATTTGTACATAAAACCTGTATATGCGTAATGAGTATCCTGTCTACGCAGCAGCATATAATCGGCTGTGCTTAACGCTTCCTAGCTGCAGCTAAAAGATCAGGGTCTGAAGTCTGTTTGTGTGTATTTCTACTACTTTTGTTTGATTTCCCAGGTGTGAGTTCACGCGATTGTGGATAAGCACGTTCACATGTGCTACACACACTGATCCATGGGTAACTACTATGAAATTTGTGTTGAGATATAAATTGTTTAAATCAGAACAGAAATATAAGTATTATTAATCTCACCTTGCTTTGTTTCCATTGGTCTGTATAATGATTGATGTGCTGAGGACTGTTAGTTAGCTGCTTATTACCTTGCCAGAGGAAATTAATTGTTTTAGAAAGCAAGGTTTTCTGCATCCTCAAGAAGACAGATTTAATCCAAATTGGTCCAGAAGACACAACTGCAGTTTAAAGAAGCAGTTTAAAAAACGTTTCTGATAACAATAACAATGTAGTTCTGTTTGTATTGCCTGCTTAAGTGTGGATTTTATTTATATGTTTGCAGGTATCTATAGCAAATTCATAGCTGCATGAATAAATTGCTAGTTTTAATCTTTTAGCACACGGCTGTATCTTTGGCAGATGGTTCTGATTTCATAAAGCAACACATTTCTAGTAAGGTTCTCATTCACCGGAATGTAACTTTAAACTTTCTTTAATCAAAAGTAACATCTAGGAAATAATATTGTGACTGTAAATGTCTCTGTGTGAGTAAAATGTCTTTTGGCTTGCATTCTTTTGGGCTCAATGTAAGAGAGATTATCTTAAGTAACAGAGATTGTTTTTTGAAAAATCTATCACACAGGAGAACATTTTCTGAATAAGTGGCATCTGCGCATCTGTTCATGCCGTCTCGATTTTCTTCTAAAGCAAAAAAATAAAAAAATAAAAAATTGATAACTAGGTAGGCTTGAAAAATGGACAAGATGTCCCAGAATAAACTAATCTGCCAAAGCTGAGGCAGTGATGAAAAAACAGAAAAATAGTCTGCAGGTGAGCCAGCCATTTCATTCTGGATCTGAGCCGTATCGCCATGGGAGCTGTCTGTGCTATTCTGGACCATGGCCTTGTGACCACAGAGGTCTGCTGTACAACTCTACTCTCTCTCTCTCTTGCTCCAAAAGAGAGTTATATTTTGCTCACACGGCTGTATAAGTTGATTTACTTTGGCTTTATTTGGAGAAAAGTGAATTAAACCCATAATGAATAAATCTAATTTTAAAATTACATTGTTCATCACTGCAGCAACATACGAAATCCTTTCTGAGGTCTGCCAATCAAATGTATGAAGTACAGTACAAAATAACATGTAGCATATATACTAGACATTCTTGTTTTGAGAGTCAGAGCATTGAGGTCTTCGTTAAAAGTGGTATTTAAGCAAAATCAGGTCAGCTGGAGACCGTGGAGTTGAGTAGGTCCAGAAAGTTCTTATGGTAATTTTAATGATACGTAGACTGACTGACTCCACTGGTTGTTATTTTTTTTTTTTTTTTTTTGTAGTGTTCGTTCAAATGGATAGGGATCACTGAAGAATTATAATCAATTCACTACGTTAATTTTGGTTTAAGAGGGAATATTGTCTAATCTTAAAAACAAAATATTACTAGTTTACATCTACAGAGAATCATATAAAACGTGTTAAACTCTTAGAATAGTGCTAGTAGTTCAAATACCATTTAAAACCTAAATTCTGGTTGAGTAAGTTTAAAATAACTTATTTCATTACCCAGGGAGTAGGTGCCCTTCACCTAAGTTCTTAAAATGCAACTCTCTCTCATTCTTTTTCATTAAACAGTTTTATGCAACAATCCCCAACCATTCATCTTTTTCTCCTCAGATGTCATCTATACTCTCAAACACAAATTTTGTAGACGTGTCAAAATTTGTTATCCTGTCTGTAAGTAGTTGCAAGGTGTTGCTTTGAATCTCAAACCTGCAGAAGTCAATAGGGTTCTTGACCTCAGCAACTTTGAATGAGCACAGTAACTGTATTAAAATCTGCCTGCAATATCAGTTGATCCAAGTCTATGCTCAAGTCCAGGCTCAGTAGTGCTGTTTACACAGAAAAACTTAAGCATACCCATTTAACTTGTGGTCTGCGAGAAGGAGAGCTCAAGTACCTTATGCCCAGATGCTCCTTTGTGAAACTTGGACATGGCTGGCACAGCAGTGCCAACGGTGTTATCACCCAGTCAGTTAGCATGTACTTTTCACCCAGCTCCTCCAACTATTTCCAGTCTAAGAGCCAAGAATACTGATGGAAAACACATGCTCATTAAAGCTTGAATTGTTTAAGGAAACTTTTGAGTGCACCATGCACGCTTAAATGAGACATAGTTGTCAGTCTGGTTTTTCAAGGTGCCCTTCTTCCAGAAAGATGAGTTATGTGGTAAAAATGTTGGCTCCTATGCTTACCCTTATGTACTGTTATCCAGATTTTCATCCTCAGTTCTCTGCTGTCTATAATCCGTGTAACTAAGTATCTGATGGCCACTACTTTTTTTCTGTCTGAAGTACCCAGTTTTATAAGAAAGTATGGAATGCATATGGATGGCCATGCAGTCAGTAAATGTATTTTGTTTGCATGTATATTTGTATTTGCACGATAGGAAACGAGGCTATGGGCAGAGGAGTGCTTCCAGTTCTCTTCATATTTTACCTTTTAGATAGCATAAACATGTTGTATGTTTGATGTTTTCACTCAAAATGGTAGTTGTTAGAGGACCAGACACCTCTGGAGCAGATCAGGTTGCCTTCATTTAAATTGCTTCCCTCAGTGATCTTGTCTCTCAATGGACTAGTCTACTAGCAAAATTAAATGGAACTGGTGTGCTGAAATACTTGCAGATAGACCTGCACAGAGAAGATCAAGAAGATATGGGCCAGAATGTCATGGGGGTGCCAGGCTTCACAGACAGTTCTTTGTAGCAGAAACCAAGTGGATAAGTTGAGTTGTATTCCGAAGGAACAAATTTCAGTAAGGCCTGGGTTATTTTTATTTTCCTTCCCATAAGAAGCGTCTCTGGAATTCAGACCAAGTTTCGAATACAAAGTTACAGGTGACATTTCACCGTGAACATTTCATTACATCGCAGAAATCAGATTGCATTTCCTTCTTCCTCTTGTCTTTTTTTTTTTTTTAGTTGAATCTTCAAATAGAAATTTTGATCTGTAATTTACCACTACTGTGTTTTTTTTTTAACCTAGTGTAGGATAAGAATCCCAGGAGTTGTATTTTTCCCATTTTGTTTTTTACTGTCACACTGACTTCACAAATTCAGTGAAAGTTTAACTTCAGTGTTGAGTCCTGAACCTGTCATCAAGGAACATTCATGAAAGGAAGAGTGCACCCTGATGCAAAGATTTTATTGGTAGATGTAGTATATAGACAGAAATCCCAGAGTTATAAATGTCATGAAAATATTATATCGTGCTTTTGAAATTTAATAGCTAGCAGTAATGAGAAAGTGTACTCTTACTCATTTACACTTAAACTTCTACTGTTAAGCTACAACTGCATGCTTATTCAGAAGAAAAACATGAAGCCAACCAGCTATTCATTTTTGCTGCGGGGAAACTGTTTCATGGAAAGTGTTCTTGGAAAAGTCAGTTCACTTGAGTTTTGCCCATGATGTAAAACCGTTTGGTTTGTTCATGCTCAGGTGGTTGTGCCCTTTCTTTTAAGGCACAGGTAAAATTTCTGAGCTGAGAGACTAAACCTGCACTTTTGATTTTATATTTCTTGTAGTATTCATTTGATGTCTGAACTTTTATTTTCATTATGCATTATAGTCTTTTATTCTGTGAACATTATTGCCTTGACAGGGAAAGAGGGGAAGAAGAGGAAATGAGGTCTTGTGCTGACACTTAAATTAAAAATGTAAGCTCTGGATGAAATGGTGCAGCAAGCACCTTTGCAAAGGAGCTGAAAACTCAAAATGCCTTGATAAAATGTGCGTGGGGATACTGTGATGTAACAAGATTTGAGTATTTCTTTGTGACTTGCCACTTGATGTGTTTTCAGTTTGTAAAAAGAGCAGAAAAAAAAAAAGAGAGAGAGAGAGGGGAAGCATTGATTTCAGTAGCTGAGGAAAAAAAAATCTATATTTTTAAACTGCAAAAATATTCTTTTTATGTGGGATTGCCCAGAGGCTGGTCACTGAACTACTGTAGTACTTTCTTCAGCTCTGGGACTGTCACTTACACTTTGCTTATACATTGAAAATGTGTGATCAGAATGACTCTTCTCGTAGTCTTGCATGTAGTTCAGAATAAATGTCAGTATCAAACACTATCTGTGTGTCTCAGTGAAGCCTTGACCTCAGTTCAGACCTATATATAGTAGACATTGCTAATGATTAAAGATGGTATGCAATCAGAAGTTTCCCAACAGAAATAATGTTTCTTTCTTGGAAGTTAAACTTATATGATTGTATGTATTTTCTTGTTTTGGCAGTGGAGGATATAAGCATGGAGCAAGAGTTTTGCTTGTAAAAACTTGCAGTGAAAAAAGGCTCTGAGATACCTATGAAATAAGCAAAATCAGTTCTTAGTAACCAAGGGAGAAAGTTTTGATCTCTTTTTGTCAGCGATTGTTTTTCACACCCAGCAGGAAAGGACCCAAAAGTTTGCTTAAAGGAAAACAAAACTTTTGTATACTCTAGCAAAGGCATCTGATGCTCTAGGTTTACTACTCTTTGAAGAGCTCACTTTTAAGCAAGAGGTGGATACCAGGACATGCAAATGTATTGTGCATTTGAAAATTAGAGGCAGATACTTCTACAGCTGAATATCTTTCTGTTAGACTTCTCCAGCTCATTCCTGTAACATGTCAGAAACACAATGTAATACATTTCTATCTTGAAGCTAGCTGAGATGTGCTGTCTTAAAAACTCATCAGTGTCAAGTGTTTATCGTTAGTGTTATGTCAGGCTATTTCCAAGCCTTGTCAATACAATTTTTGCCATTTTGCTGACAGCATTTATGCTTTAAGACAAGAGCATAATAGCTACTCTATGCTCATGATTAAAAGTCCTCAAAGGAAAAGTTCTGTTTCATTAAGCAGTGATGTTCACATCTGGGATGGGGTTTTTGTTGCTGTTGTTCTTTTTTTTTTAATGAAGTCGGGTGTAATACTTTTTTTTTTTTTTATGAAGCCGGTTTCAAAGCAGGTCTATAATGCACTTAGAAAAAATTAACAGGTTGTAGCGTAATTTTAGATCGTGTCCTTTGATTTAAAGCATATATGTATATATTGTAGAAGAAAATACTATAAATTGAAAATGAAAAGTACTAAATAGACAACAACTCGCCTCTTGCGTTTCATTTTATAGAACACCTAAAATGTAGTAATATAAGTCAAAAGAGTCTCTTAATTCACGACAAAATTTTAAATAAATAAATAAATGAAACAGTCACAGTGATATTTCACTTCCTGGATTGAAAAATTGAAATGCAGGCTCATAGCTCCCTTGAGTGTTTGGAAAGAGAATAGCAGCTCTTAATAATAGAGCACTTTCCTGTGAGAGAGGCACGTTTGTGTCATTAACGTTTTTCTGGCAAATTTTCAACCACCAGCAGCAGAAGTTATCATTGATTGCCTCCTACTCTAAGGAGGTAATGATACTGCTGTCACTTTCTTTCATGAACTGCATGAATTGGAGAAAATTAGGGAAGATAGTGATATTAGATATGGATAAAACACAATTCAGGCTGAGCTACTTCCTTTGTCACTGCACAAGGGGTAGTAGAATAGCTTTTAAACATCTGTGCTAAATATAGAAAATAGATTTTCCAATGCAGTAGTGGAGAATCCGAAGTAAAAATCATTCAAGACACGGTCAAGACATCTACCTTTCAGAAAATAAGAAAGTGGCACGTGCACCTTTTCTCTGAAATTCAGACCCCTTTTACCAGGGCTCAGATAGAGAAGCCACTATTGCTGATCCCTCTGGAAGAATTAAACCTTGCGTACTTATTCCAAGGTCAAACTGATAACATTTGGTCACTGGTTGCCATTTTGTTAATTGCCACTGTGGAGTGATGATGAGTGGAAAAAGCTATCTGTGAGAAACCTTGTTGCTTATTTCACTTGATTGTACTTGCCCTATGAAGATGCCTAGGAATAGGAAATAGATGGAAGTGTTTGTGGTCATTAACATCTGGATTGCACTGAAATGTCAGAAAATGATCCCTGATGCCTTGGCTCCATCTATTTATAATTGACTGGAAGGCTCACATTCATTTTGATGATGCAAAATTGAGTGCAGCTGGAGAAAAGGAAATGGGGAAACTTGAGATAAAGTGGTAATGCAGCTCAGGTGTTTCTGCACATAGAAATCCTTGTCATAAATCAACAGCTTTTTTTTTTTTTTTTTTGTTCATTAATTTTTGTGACTTGAGATTGTGGAAATTTAGAACTTCTGTATTAAGGAAGGACCACAGTGATCTAAATCCTTAATTCAGGAAATGCATTGTGATACTGATGCTGTTCTGAGTAGGATAATTAATTTAAGCTTGTTTGTTCTTACCTTCAAGGGTCTTTTCATCTCATCAAGTATGCTATGTATGGATGAGATTGTCTTGTGGTTTATGTTAATTTTTTTTTTGCGGGTTTTAAATGTATTTTGTTTTCAGCACCTTGTTCAGCATCTGAATGCTATAATGTTGACGCTGTGTATGAGCTCAGCATTTCCGGAGTAAATATATGAGAAAGCTAATTGAAATATAACAAGAGTTTAGAGCAATTGTATGTCACTACATTATTAATTGAGGATTTTATGGATTGAGATTTACAACTTGTGTACCAGTTTTAGTGCAGAACAGCAATGTGCGCTTTGCTGGTCTTCTCTAGCTTCTCATGCATCACAACCTCTGCATATATGTCATATATAAACACATTTTGAAACTCACATTCAGAGTGCACATGGAGGATGAATAGGTCATTGGTGGCTGTTTGACAATTGAAAATAAAACAGTGGACTGTGTCCACCTCTTTATCTTGGCATCTCTTGTTGTGCAGTGTGGAATAATTCTAATCACAAGGAACATGAGCACTGTGAACGAACATGGAATACTTTGGGCTGTCAGGATTTGTTGAGACTTGTGAATGCTAAAGAAATATCAAAACTAGGAAGAAATGGTGGACCAGTGCTGCAGAATCTGTCTGCAATGGAGCTGGAAGTGTTATAAAGATAGCATTGCAACACTAAGATTCTCAGTTTTGCCTTTCTTCTTGATAAAACATGGCTCTTTTCTATAAATCGAGGTAGTACAGAACAGAAATGACCATGAACTTACGATTACTTCTCAGATTTCTTATTTGTAGGTCTTCAGTGATGCTTGCTTGGCCCCTAGCCCTAAATACTTCCTGCTTTGGAGAGAATGTGTCATGAACCATTACTGTTCTAATGCATTGTGAGTACATTGTACAAGATGTTTCCAGTGATAAGGAAATACTTTTAACAATCTCAGTAGAGAAATATGCAAATATTTAGGTTCTTATTTTCATCGTGATACATATATATCTATGTGCACGTGCACATGTCCTCTACCTTCATGAGTATTTAAGTGAAGATTTTTTACTTCACACCTGCTGTAAGCAAACTCAAAGTCTCAAGTTTTGCAGTATTTGACATAGGATTTCTTTGTAATATAATTTTTTCAACGTTCTTGAACTCAGGATAGTTTGCCAAAACAAAATGCACTTCATTGGGCATTCAGTTTTATGTAACAACATATATGTGACCTAGTGAAATCGAATGGTATAGAAATGGGGCATTGTCATAATCTTTGTCACCATTTATTAATGTAACGCACTGCCAGTCAGTTTTTCCATCTTACGTTTCAGCTCTGTACACGTACCGAGTCAAATGATATCTAGTTATTCTCAAGCAATAAAGCCATGATTAAAAGAGAATTATTATTTAATCAAATAAATAATGAGGAATATTAGAATCGGGATTAAAAGAATTTGCACAAATCCCTGTAATTTCTTAAGCTTTCTGTGCATGCTAATTTCTGTTAAGAATGGTTTAAGTTCTTGTAACACTGATGTTCAGACCAATAAACTTTCAAGATCTTGCCACCTTGATGAAAAGTAACAAAACTATGAGCAAGCAAGAGAAAGGATGCTTCTTGCATTTTTGGTGCTTATAGAAGTTCAACAGTGAGTTTCTAAAATTTAGCTAGAAGTATGGGCTATGAGGAGAAAATGTAGGCACAGGTTTGACCTCAGTCTGAAGCAGACATTGGGAAACTTGCAGAGCATTGGAGGTTTTTGTCCCATTTTCTGAAAGATGCATATTTGCCAAGAGTGACTTGAGGCAAAAATGAAAGCCTTGGCAATTCCCACAAATCCAATTGAAATATTTTATTTTTTACAAATTTAAGCATCTGTCTTTGGACTTGAGTTTTTAAAATTTATGTTCAGAATGCCTGATGCCTTAAGAAAACATTATTTTTATCTAATACATCTCTTGGCTTTGGCAGATTTCTTACTAATGTCTGGCGGAATTCTCAATTTTCAAGATTGGAGTGTTAACACAGGTGGTCAGCTGAGCTTTTCTATCGCATATTTGTATCTACATAATTTGTATGTTTCCAGTCAAAATCCAGGCTTGTTTTCAATATGAGCATGGGAATGTGGTGAGAAAAATCGCAAGAGAGGCAATTAACTTAAAGCAGACCAGTTTATCAGGTCTGGAGTTTTTCTAGCTAACCATTGTTTCTGCTTGCCATCACTTTGCAGGGACCTGTTCCCTCTGGAAGTATCATATTCTGTAAAGCACATGTATTCCTCTGGTGCTGCTGCCATTGAAATTCATTCTGTCATTCTCTAGCAGCGGTGCTGTGAGTAAATGCACACATCAGGTGAAACAACAATTACCCAGCTCCGTAGAACTTGAGTATTCTTTCAGAATATTCTGCTTGAAGCTCTGAAGTGATCTTTCACAGTCCACTGTATCCTAGGTTCCAGAGGAGCAGCTTTACAAAAAAGGAGTTCATTTCATTTTCAGTTTAAAACAGTTTCCGATGTTTGCTGTTTCACATCACAAAAACAGCTGGATCTTGTAATAATTTGTGCAAAAAACAGTCTGCCTTGAGAGGTGGTGGCCCACCCAGCAGAGCAGGGGGCTCACTGTGGTGCCTGGCTGCCCTGGTGCACAGATGGGACAGCAGCAGCCTGGGTTTCTGCCACAGGTGCCCATGTCCCCGCTGGCTCCAGGGACAGCTGCAAGCGAGCAGTGATGCAAGCATGGGGCTCTTCCCCACACTGTTCAGTTTCTGGCACTGAGACTTGCTCCAGATAACAAAGCAGGCTGTTAGCTCATGTTCAGGCATAAGCTGCAGATGTTAGTGGGGCTCCCCAGCAGCTCCTTGTTGGTTGCTCTTTTTCAGAGCTGTTCAGACAGCTTTGCAGGGTGCTTTTTGTGTTATGTTTTGCCTTGGTGAATATTATCAAGCAGTTATCTCTGGCAATGTGATGCTCACTCTATTGCAAATAGTTCTTTTCCTGTGATTACCTTTTAAATGAGTCCCAGTGCAATGATGGATAGTGCAGTTCTGAATTTAAAATCTTGCTGCTGAACTAGGGGAAAGGTTGGAGCAATTCCCTGCTTAAGGTGGAGATTGTTCTATATGTCAAACCATCTTTGAATGAAGATCCAGTCATCTCAATGCTGGCAGATGCATATATATTCTTGTGGGATAAAGCATCCTGTGTTAAGTGGCAGATATTGTCTTGAATACCTTGAGGGATATTCAGCCCCCAGTGTTGTTTCTAGCTATGCTGTTTCATGCTACCCTTCCATTAAGTGTCAGTGTTTTTTTTCTAAATGACTGACTTTTGGGTTAATAAGGGTGAGTATACTGTTTACTACTTAGTTCTGTAGGGGCTAGAAGGACATTAAGTAGACAAATCCTTTAATTTGAA
Organism: Oreortyx pictus; assembly: GCA_036925125.1. Lineage (NCBI taxonomy): Eukaryota > Metazoa > Chordata > Aves > Galliformes > Odontophoridae > Oreortyx > Oreortyx pictus. The sequence goes on along the minus strand of JAUPFR010000008.1, from coordinate 12,338,809 downwards.
ATACACAAGTGCATTGCTGCTCTTGTTCTCTGATGAATCGAACGCTGAGTATATTAATACTAGTAATGGAACATAATGGCTACTCATCAAAAGTAAAGATAATTATTTCAGGAACACAAAACACAAAACTAACCTTGCTAGATAATTGCTTATTGAAATCTGATGCTGTGCAACAAATGGAAGTTTATTAGCAGCTGACTCCCATTTTCATCTGTTATATCATTATCTTCTATATGCTGGAATGATAGCGCTATCATTGCAGTAAAAACACGCTCCTTTTCTTTACAGGTCAATTTTGGATTTGGGATTTTGAGAGGTCTGCTCCATTTTTAAGACGTTGCCATGTTGTTCTCCAGAGTGCTGGGGAGCTCAACAAAATTGGTCAGATGTGAATTGTACAGGTGTCTGTTACATGCTGAATGAAAAACATTTCTAGTTTGCTGGGCTTTTTTTGTTTGTTTGTTTGTTTTTGTTGTTTGTATTTTTTTTTTTTTTTAGAACACAAACTAGTATTTGTGTTTTAAATGCTTGCTGATCCAGCAGACATCATGAGATTGTGGAGGTTCTCATACAGTGGAAAAAAAGTGCAGCATATAACGTGAATGGTGAAAGGAAGGCAGAATGTAGCAGTCAGGTTAGAGAAGCATTTTTCTGATGACTTGTATAATTAAACCCACAGCAACTTCTTAGAGATGCTACAATTTATTCATTTGAACTTTTAAAATCAAGACTGGGACTTTTGATCAGTTACGTGGTGAAACTTAAACCAAATAGCAGCCATCTGCGCTCTGAAGTTTCACTATGAGCTGTGTAAAACACCTGCTTGTTTAGCCAAACCCTGTGCCTCAAATTCAGTGGCAGGCCTTGAATTTGGGCAGTGTGCCGCTTTCATTCTCCCTCTGCCTTTAGCCATGAGGTTGGAGTATCAGCATCTCTTTGAGCAGGATGCTGTGGGCTGCTTGTTGCCTCCTGGCACTGAGCAGTGGCCATGTTGTGTGGGCTAAGACTCTGCTGGCAATCTATGTGGACTTGCAGTTGTCTAAGCGTATTCTTTCCCAGAGCAATGGTAGTGACTAGGATAATTCCCTTCCACTCATGCTATTCAAAGTCTTCCCCTGAAAGCTGCAGATGTTCTGGGAGACAATCTTTCATGCTCAACTTATTCAATTTAGTAATAAAAGTTTCTTGCCACTTCATTTTGTGACTGAAAAGTTGAATTATATTTTTCCTCTTCGTAGTTAAGAAGAAGAGTGTAACATTGCTATATGCAGTTTTTGTAGTTTCCATTGGTCTACCAATGCTACTCAAGTCTTCAGTGGCAAGCATAAAAAATGAAAAATGTGCAAACTTTCTACAAGTTTTGTACAAAGAAATCAATTTGTTTGCAGAAATGTGTCATTCATCTAACAATTCATGTTTGAAAAGAAAAAAAAGGCCACATGAAAAATGACCTTCTCTCAAAAGCTGTTTACATCAAGGCTTCAAAATAAATATAATCTCATTTCTTCACTCTCATTTTTGTCTGCTTTCTCTCCTTGAACTGTAAAAATGCTGTCCTAACTGTATCTATTTCCTGTAGGAGCTATTAGTCAGTAGCATTACATCCGCTTCAATGTGATCACTTTTCTCATCTGTGTGTTACTGATACGCTATTATCATGTTATATTGCTCATCCATCAGTTTGCAGTGTTTTCTGTGCTGATTGCGGAATCGAGGTGAGATGAAGCATTCTCTTCAAAATAAAAATTAAAAAAAGATGCCAAAATATTCCAATAATTCCCTCTCCCTGTCTCTTCATCTCTCCTATATGCAATGTTGTACTCATGTATGCTACGGAGCAAAAACTTCTGATGGTGGATTTCAAGGTTATGATGTGAAATGTTTCTCTGCTTTTAACTCCTAAGCACAAGCACTTTAACCATCAGCTCCTCCTTATTTAAGTGGCATATTCAATAAATGCTCCATATGGTTTCCATAGGAATCTTGCACAAATTCTTGGAAATCGATTTTTTTCAGGACATAAGGCACTTTGACCAGGATTAGAATCTCTCCTTCCTGCAGTGTACCTGCCAGATGGCAAGTTTATTGAATCTGGTTTTAACTTACTAGGGCTTAAAGGAATGAACACAATTCAATTGACATGCAGAGTGCAGTTTCAACCTGGACAGCCTGTTGCATACCTCTTATCTCTTCCAGTGGTTGAAATGGGATTAAAGAATGGCACAAAGCACTTTACAAAATCCCAATAACTTCAAAATCAGTAGCATGCGATGAATCTTGTTACAATAACATGGCTAAGTCAAATTTATCTATTTTTTTTTTAACAGTCTAAGTTTCTACATTGCTGTAAAGAGTTATTTGAAATAACTTGTTTTCTAAGTGAAACATGAAAACATTTTAAATCCACTTAAGCCACAGGATGTGTTCCCTTCATCCTTCCTCTCATTAGGGCTGTTCACCCCAATCTTAGAAATAAATAAATATTCCTCCGTCCTGTTGCTAATGTTGTGTAACACTCACTTGCACACATCAGTAAGTTCAATCTATTTATTTATTCATTTATTTTCATTGAGCACTGAATAACCAGTGTCGAATTTTTTGTGAGGAAGTTTTTAAAATTCTAGAATTGTAATTTTACAGAAAATACCTGAAGGAAACCTATTCATTTGCATTGGGACTGGGCTTTCTCTTTGGATGTCACCTTATACCTTTTGTTAATGGACATGTTCGTTAGGAATCCTGGTGGTGTAGGTTCCCCATCCTTTCCTGCACTTCCAAAAAGAGACAAGAAGCAGGACTGGAAAAAGATGCATTAAGAATTCTCAGGAATCTAACACCAAAAAGGTGGTAATGGGGCCAGAATCAGAAGTAATTGTTTTCTTCTTGATAAGGGGCTCCAGGAGCCACTGGGTAAAATTGCTATTCTAAAACTCTGGGAAATTATTTTGTTGGCTCGCTTTTGAATTAATTACTTTGGAGCAAATTCGCCTACTGCATTGCTTTACCACTTTATTCACATATTACAAAGTATTTGTAGAACACGTGATGGGATTCTGTAAATCACGTGGATATAATTGCATTCAGTGATACTAATGGTGTCATGATGCACTTCAAGGTAGGGTGGTTCCTGTGGTGTTTCCAAAGGAAATGAGATGTCTTTCATTCACAGATTGTTTGTCATCATCTCAATTCAGTAAAATAGTGGATGAGTCTTGTAATAATATAAAATAAATGAATGATACATCCTGGTGGTAGTTTGAAGATGTTTTGGCTTTGTATTCAAAGTTTTGCTGCTGTTCTACCATCTTTTCCATTCATATCTGGCTTGCTTTTAGCTAAAATAGTCCTGTGTTTATACCATGCAGAATTTATTTTCGTTTGTTCAGCAGATGTATGAGCCTTTTGTATCTCTTACTCCTTATCAAATCAGATTACAAGATAAGATCTCTGCAAAATGTTCTGCAAGTGTTCTTTTGCATTGGGAGCAACCACAGGCTGTCAGGGCAGGTGGAGGACATGTGAAAGTTCCAGTACTTCAGTGCATGCAAATATCACTGTTTACATACAGGTGGGATGTCTCTGCAATTCATTCTAACATCAGTTTGCCTGTGCACCCAAGCAAGTTTCTAGTTTCTTTCAGCCAGCTGCAGCGGATACAGATCTTGGCCCGTCTCTTGTGATTCTGAAAATCCAACCCAAACCTTACTTATCTTTAAATGAAAAACTCTTTTAACTTTGAAGGTGCCATCCTGTTTAATGACTGTATTGAAATCCGGAGCTCTGTAAGGCTGCTCAGTATTTCTGAGAACTCAATCAATCTGTTTACACTGTGGTTTTCATGTGTATTTTTTAATGACTGTGATCTCCATGTGTATCACCCTTTCTACTGTGATCAGCTTGACAAGAAGTAGACTTGGAAGGGAGGCCTAGGAAATGGATGGAGAGGTCATTGCAAAGTGATGGGTAAAATGAGATTGTCTGAAACAATGGACATCGAGGTACAGCTGAGTCCTACTAAGTGCAAATGCCTATAATGTGATAGAATGAAAAAATGGAGAAGAACGAGTCAGTCATATTCATTGTTTTAAAAATAGATGTCTGAACAGATGAAGGAAATATGCAAGTCAGTTCTGAGCTTTTCTGTCTGACATTTTTGGCACTTGTATGACTTTTGTATTAGTTTTACAACTCGTATTAGTTGAACAACTCCCATTTTCTGGTCAAAAAGTATCATGTTGGTTTGTTCAGAAAGAAAAAGAGCTGCAGAATTTTTTTTATGTATGGAAGGTTTTATGACCCAAGGAGAAGATTGAGAGAACTCTGATAAATTTCTGTGTTTCCTCTCAGGAGAAATAACGTTTAGATTTCTAAACTGTGTGATTTCATCAAAAGCTTTTCCCCTATCTGAATATTATCTGTGAAATAAAGGGAGAAGATCTGAAAGGTGCAGGTATGGACTTAAGTACAACCTGGCAAGCAGAGGTTTGTTAAGTGTTCAGACTGAACTGGGTCATGCTTATAGCAGAGCACTTTAACTTTCAAAAAGTAGATGACTGTTCAACTTCAGCATAAACTATGGGCCAGGTTTTTGGTGACTATGTCCCTGGCTTGAGTGCAGCAAAACTGTACTGATTTATGCCAGATGAGGATCTGTATTTTCTTCTCATCACTTTTAATGCTTCCTTAATCCTTACAAAATGTAGCATTTGGTTCTTTGCATCTCTTAAGAAAATGACAATGCAAAAATATTTTAACGGGGATGAACTCTCCTTCTGTGTGCCTTCCTTTGCAGCTTCTTTTGGTCTGTACTTCCCCAGAAAGGAGTACTCAGAGAATGTCTACATTGACCAACCAGCAGGTACGCCACTCCTGCACATCCACGCCTTGAGGGATTCACATGGAGAAACAGCCCACTTTCATCTGTGCCAGAATATCATCGTTTCTCGAGCGAGATCCCATGAAAATCATTGGTTTCAAATCAGAGAAAAAATGGGACTTCTCTACCTCAGCAAGAGCCTAGATAGAGAAGACTTTAACATGCTGTGTAAGTACAAGAAGGCTGGCTTTTCTAGTAGAAATTTCTGTTGTTAAAGTATCTTCAGATCATGAGATTTATCCATCAGCACTGAGCACTTAATTTGGAAAAGAAAAAAAAAACAAACACCACCGCACCTACTATTTTAAGATGAAGAACCAGACCCAACAAAATCTGCAGCAAATACAAGGAGATGCATACTGAAGTAAATTTCAATCTGAGACAAGTTCAGTTACTCCCATTATGATATTGAGATTTGCGGTTTACTCATTTACTGATGCAAATTGAGCCAATTCTGCTGTGTCAGTGTTGGGTGCTTAGAGACTATACAGATGCAGTTAGAAATTTCAAACTAACATAAACATTCCTCAAACTCTGGCAGTGTGGATTCGTGTGGATTTGCAGATAACACCAATGGTTCTTGGAAAAAGTGGTTGTGTACCTCTTTCCCTCTTAGGGGTGTGGCTCACTACAGAAATGAGTTATCTCAGGTTTTTCCCCTCCTTTTGTGCTCTATCAGTAATCTGGTTTTGGTGATTTTGATCCATGAGGAAATTATCACTGGTGGTGGAGAAGGAAATCAGTGAGATGCTGATGGCATGCTGCTGTGATCAGCTGCAGAAATTCTGCAGTTGGAGAGCCTATAGTAACTGATGAGTTGAAGGGTCATATATCAACGCTACTCCTTGACTGAGGTGCCTTTATGTTTAAATATTCAACTTCAGGCACTTCTGTTTTATTGGTTCAGTGCTTTCTATCTCATCCTTTTTCTCTGCAGTTTTGATGCTCATAAATATCAGATACATATCTGTAACTGGGCAATGGAAGAATAGCTATCCATAGCTTGAAAGTCTTGGGGCTTCTTGGTTTGTTCATATCACAGTGAGCTATAGAGCCTTTCCAAGTAAATTAGATCTGTCACAGAGATGTTATCATTCTGTCAGTAGTCAAATGCCGCTAATCAAAATAATTGAGTCTTGAGGGTGTACTTGCAGATGCCATGAGTTGATTTAAATGTCTGTGTTATCTTTTGGCCAGCTCTTTATATTTCAGTGTGATGGAACAGATTGTCCTCTAAACAATTTAGCCTGTACCTTCAACTGGTATAAATCGTCAAAACACTGTGATTTTAATGTCAAAATTTTGGGGTCTATTTGTTATCATTTTGCAGTGTTTTTCTCCACTGCAACCCTACTGTGCTCTAGTCCTTTAAAACCACAAAACAAAAAACAGTTGAAAGGCTGATTACTAGCAGTGACTACATACTAGTGTCTTCCATGCAAAACATTGGTATTGTTTAGTGTGAGGTTCTACAACTTAAAGCTAGTGGTATGACACCTTTGAGTTTTTAGCTTTCAGGGATTACTAGGTTTAAGATTTAAGGTTTTCCAACCAGCAAATGATATATTCAAGGATTGCTTTTGTATAACAGAACAATATGGTTGTTTGTGAAATAATGGACTAGAGCACAAAAAGTGTGCAAGAAATAGATTGTCTTCCATAAAACATTTTGTCTGGTGTGGTTTTTTTTTTTTTTTTTTGAAGCTGTAGGAAACTGGATGCCATTATCAAAGGTGATGTTATATGTCTTCCTGTCATCCCACCCTTTCCAAGAGAAGGAATGTGACTCTGCTACTCGCACCACAGTTTTCCTCTCCTTGATCAATGCTACTGCACCAGCTTGCAGTTCACTGACAGCAAGGCAGCTTTGCTTCACAGAAATGGATCTCTCCTTTCACATCAAGGAGAATAAACCTCCTGGTACATTTCATCAGCTCCAGTTGCCCTCAGTTCATCATCTGTGTCAGAATCTCAGCATTACCTACAAACTATTGGCAGGTAAAACTGGAACTGAGTCACTTGGATACCAGAATTAGATGCAAACAGCTGCACTGTTAAGATCTTTCTTGTAGTAGATCTTCTAGATTGATTCTCTAAAGGAAATTCCCTTTCAAATGTGATCTGAGCCTGAATATTTTGCCTTTGAGTTATACAGAAAGGATGGAAAGAAGGACTGTCTCCTTCCTAAGGGAAAGATGGATTTTAGAAGTTTGTACGTGGCAAGAGAAGATTGGGGATATTCTGAGCGTTGTTTCATCTAGACTTCCACATTTTCTTCCTACCCTAATACAGCTCCACAACTTTTTTTTTTTTCTTTTTCACTTCTGAGTCTTCCTTTTCTTATGCGTTTAATGGTGTGTAAATGGATTTATTGCAATAGAATATTAAAGAAGAAAACTATGAGTTCTGTAATGGGAAGTGATTGTCCCTACTCATATTGTGACCATGTTTTCCAGCTGAAGGCATGCCTTTTCGATACAATGAGAACACCACTGGCGTGAGTGTAACACAGCGCCTAGATCGAGAAGAGAGAGAGAGATACGAGCTGATTGCCAAATGCACTGTGAGAGAAGGCTTCCGGGAAATGCAGGTTGAGGTGCCCTTCCTCATCAATGTGTTAGATGAAGATGACTCTCCTCCCTTCCTTCCCAATGGCACTGACACTGCAGATGCTGTCGTGGAATTCAACAGGAAAGAGGTAATGTTCTCCTTTATTTGGTCTTGGAAATAGGAGCACAGTGGTTGCAAGGAGGATCGCTAACATCAAAGATCTTGCTTTAATGCCCTCCTCGTATTTATCCGTAAATGTGCCAAGGAGATCATTCAAGAGATCTGAACCCCCTGAATGTCTTTGTTTGTGCCCCTGCACACCTATTTCTTCAGTAGAGAAGTGTACAAGTGGACTTTTTGGCTCTTCCTACCTAATTTTGCAGTGGTATATATAAAGAAACTTCTTTATGGGCCTAAATGATGCATATTTCATGAGAGGATTTCTATTCCATTAAAGCAGCCTTGTTTTGCAGTCAAATTTCCATTCAGAGTATATTTTGCTCACAGTTATGTCTGAAACTGAAAAGAATGATTTTAGGAGTTTGCTGCCATCTCCAGACTACAACGAGCATTTACAAGATGCCCATGAACACACCATGTTTGTCTGATCACAAAGCAATTCCTGTTTTTTGAGAACTTTAGAATTTAGGAGTTTCACTTTTCTCTGGATGACAAAAAGGGAAATTATAATTGAACTATTCTATAAAGTAGTGTAATCTCTCTGAAATTATGTGCCTGAATAGAGCCCAGAATATACTGTTTCACTGTCAATTTGCAGTGGAAAAGAACTGACAACACAACATTCAGAAACATTCAGTGTTTTTTATTAACTATATAAGCCTCAAACTAGGGAGTTGCCAATAAAAGTATTTAAAGTGTCCGGGTAGAAAATGCAATCTAGTAGATTAATCAGAAGGCAGACAAACAACTCAGGCCACTCCTGTCATTTCAGGTAGTAAGTGACTATATTTCCTTGTCTTCTAAGAGCACATATTACTTGCCTGCTCTGTAAGTAGTATTATAGAATGACTTTGATTAAATATAAAATATAAAATGTGATATACATATATATTTATAGACAAATTTCAAGAACTGTAGATGTGCACTCACTTCCTCCTATCAAATGTTTGATACTGTATTTTAGATGTAGACTGAGATAACTATATGACAGTGTGTTTTTCAGCGCTACTTTGGTGAGTGCTGTCTTTCTTTTGAGCTGTCTAACACTTTCCACCTCTGCATAAGCAGTTAAGAATTCTCTGGGATTGAAGTTGGGTGTATGGGCAGATGGGTACATGTACTAGCAAATGGCCATCTCTCAGGTACAGTGGGTACGCAGTTTTATGCAGTATGCTTATAAGATTAGGAGCACTGAAGAATTGTAGCTGATGTCAAGCATAAACCAGTGCCCTAGCATTACCTGTTACTCTCACTGTAGCTGTAATGACTGAAGCAAAATCTAGATCCCAGCTGAAGGAAGATTGCCATGTTGTCATTTACAGTTATTTGCTTGTTGATTGTTGGTTGGTTGTTTATTTTTCTTAACAGGAAGGTTGCCATTATCTGCATCATTAAATATTTGTTTGGAAAGGTATTTCATTTGTTAATAAAGACAAAAAAAAAAAAAAAAAGAGTACACGGGCAGAGCACTCTAGTTGCTCAAGGTGGGAGCACTGCATTTAGGAGTTTGCATGTGCTTCCTTACTAATTCACCCAAGTGCCAATCTTTGAACTAGATTAAATGGAGACTGCTGTACCCAAAAAGCTATCCTGAGACCAGATAAGCTGCTCCTCCTTGAGCTCTGGAACTGACTGAATATTGAACTGATAAAATGTTCCTACATACTTCCTGGAAGAAGAACAACAAAGATGTTATAAGTAGTGGTATCCTGAAGCTTAAAATGAATTTGAATGTAAGTGTGAATCTGAGTGAAAGTTGTAGGATTTTATCTGACCAATATTTTAATCTCCTAAATGCATCTTGAAGGAAGAAAACTTCAAGATCATTCAGCAATGTCATTTGTGATTTCCTTCCAGGGATCTATCCTTGCAACGCTAACTGTCTATGATGCTGACACCACACCTATTTATCCCCTTGAAAGTAGCAGAAAGAAATACACAGGAACAATAATTACTGATGATCCATGGATAAGTGAAACATTTCGGGTGGAGCACATTTTTGATGAAATCCACTTCAGCCCAAATGGCAGCCAAGTGAGGGGAACTCAACATGAGTACAGTAAGATCTCTTTCTTTGAATAAAAAGCTTGCTTGTTGATACCTGACAACTGCTACTTAACTTTTCCAAGCATTTTGTATATAATAAGCTAAAGAAAGCTGAGGAATTTTAAATTAAGCAAAACACTGAGATTTGAAACTGTGCTGAAACAAATGATACATCCCTGTGATAAAGGGAATATGAGATGAAATTCATAGTACAGAGAAACAAGAGATTCTGATTATAGGCTTCTCAGCAAGGTCATTAGAAGGGGAGATCACCTTTTTATACCTCTTCAAACCTCTTGAGCAGCACAGAGCATAAATCCGTGGGGGCCTATTTCTACCTGCTTTTGCTTCCTGTTAGGAATAGCTTTGATATTTTTAAACTGGGAGAGGGCTGTGGAGGGGAAATGCAGTATAAAAAAATAAAAATAAAAATAAAACATTCTGAGATAACGTGGGTCCATAACAGACTACATTTGTATTTTGCAGAACTGGTATTGAATAAAAGTATTTCAGTCACAGAGCATCGTTCCTTCCAGTTGGATGTTTTAGTGAACGACACCGAATTTAATGGCCCAGAAAGATCAGTGATGCTTCATTTCAATGTCTCCATCCTGCCTGTCAGCATTCAGTTTCCAAACACAACTTATCGCTTCACAGTGAACCGAAATGCTCAACGTTTTGCACAGGTGAGATCTGAGTTAATTACACCTTCACTCTTATTAGAAAGAGTCAGTATGTAGATCACGGGAGTGAAATATAAGTAATCTAGTTTTTGCTTCTTGATACTGACTTCAGTTTGTATGCACGTGAAGTTTAGTTATCTGTTTCAAGGTGCACTCTGAAATTGCATATGAGGTATGAAACACAAGTGCTTCAAAACTGTTTCTTGTTTCTTTTTCAGTGATCTGGCTATACTGACATAATTTTTGCTGTTTCACTCCTAATTGTTTATTGTCAGCTATTAAGTGCTTATTTCTACCTGCTTCTGTGGGACACTTGAGCTTATTTCTACTTCATTTTTTCCTTGCACAAACTTTCAGGAATTCTTCTAGAGTTGGCATGTGTCTTCTTCCAATGTCTTGTGGTTAAAGCATTGGTTGTACTTAGTTTAAGTAGAATCAATGAAAAATGTGGTATCAGTATGACTGCTGCTGGATATTGTCGTGGTGGATATCAAGTAGACTGGACGCTAGCTCTTCCATAGTATAATAGCAGAATAGAACCCATCTGTGAAAAGATTAATAGGCAGAAAGAGAAGTGTAGATAATGTTCAGAGGAACTTGCAACCATTACTGCCTTATGTATAAATAACTGGAAAAATATCAACAGCCAAAAAATGTTCACCTTAACTGCTGCAGTCCCAGCTCTACATTTTCCGGTATGTTAATATCTTTTCTCTCAATAATGGCTAGTCAGTAATTAATATATTTCCTAATTTAACCCTCATTTTAGTTTAATCACCCCCACAGTATTAATACTGCCTTCCAGAAACACCTTCTAACAGGTTGACATTAATCATGAGAAAATGGCAATGTAATTGCTGTAGAACATGTGCATTAATAAGGAAGCAGTTCAGTATAGGTAGCGTTATGAAAGTGATTACTGAAAACATCAATGATGGGCCATTCTGGGAGAGCTGCTGTAAAGTACCTCCTATCACTAAGTAAAGCTGTGACGCTACTGGTGTATTTGCTCAGAGAGAAGGCCTGAAACTAAAATATGATCATCCCAAGTGCAGAGAAAACCAGTTCATTATAAGCCTTCTAAGGAAGAATTCAATTTTACTCATCTTTAAAACACTAACTGGTTGTAAAAAGAAATGAAAGTTTGGTATAATTCATGTTTATAAATTTAATCTGATGGAATGCGCTGTGATCTGATAGTTCTCGAGAGTACAGAATAGGCCTTACATGACCAAGAAAAACACTGCTGCTTAGTCAAGGTTCATTTTACCCCTAGGCTGCACTGCAGAGCCTAAATATTGAAATGATTCCAAGTATGCTGACATAGCAAGTTTCTTTGGAAAATAACTGCTGTAGGACATTTTGTGATTCCTTGTTACTGCAACTTTAAAATTTGTGGACCGTTAGAAACTCGAGAGCATGTTCTTGTGATTTTTGAACTGTCACAATACTTCTAATGTTAAATTTGGGGTATTTTTGGTAGCCCTAGATCGTGAAAGATTTACTCCCAGTAGTGCAGAAAAGTCTTGCCTAGAGATGGCATAAAATCAGCGGTTTTCATCCTAGAAGAAATAACTATGAAGGTGCTTAAGATAGTCATAGTCTACCTCTTAGCATCTAGAAATTTTAGGACATATTTGCATGTATAATTCAGTATGACTGTAATTATAAAAAGTGGGGAAACCTGTTATGCTTACATTAGTAGGTAAAAATTGATTTTTTTGTGTGTTCATGTACATGTACAAACAGACATTACATGCACGGATAGGCTTACAATATTATTATGAATGACTGAATTAATTCATTGTCCAAAGTAAATTTGGTTAAACCATCTGTATCTGTGCGAGCTCTGGATTTTCTGATTGTGTATGCTTGAAATCTGAAAGTATGTAGCTTATTAGTTCCAGAATGGCATAACTAAAACAAGTTAAGTGTTTGAAAGCAGTCACTTTTTGTGTTTTGTCAGTATAGTCAAATATTTGAAATAGAATTTTAGGGTTTCTGGGAACAACAACACATTACAGTAATAATGCAGTTTCACTGGGTGGCAGTAGTAGCAGGGAAAAATCGTTTCTCACATGAACTCCAAGTCTGTGGGAAGAGATCTCCTTTTGTGTTGCCTAAAAGTAAATTCATAAAGAGATTTTGTTCTGATTCTAAACCACCAAAATTCAAAACTCACCCCAGCTCTGGAGATGATTTTCTTGATCAATTAAATCATATTCCACATATTTCTGAGACTGTATTTGAATTTACTGTGTGGTCAGGTTTGGAGCACAAGTCAACACAAGCAGTTTCATCCCCAGTACTTCACATTATTAAAGTTGTCTGCATAATTGGCCATGATGTGCCAGAGCAGTAAGAAAAAGTACTGAGCCAAATCAATATGAAGGTTGAACTATCTCTTGCCCTAAGGAAAACACAAGAGCGTGAAGAAATGATTAACTGCTGGGATGATGCCATTTGTCTATTTGAGCAGCTAAATGAATTGAATAACAGAAGCATGGCCTGATGGTACAGGCTTGCCCAGTGGCATTTAACTTATCAAAGAACTTAAAGCCCTATTGACATTTACTGAGATAAATGATGAATAACATAGGCTGAGATTTTTAAAGAGCTTATATTTCCAAATGTCCCTGGTATTCAGTGAAGAGGACCATTATCATTATTCAGACTTTATTAAACTCTGAAGCTCAAAAGACAGATTTTTCTATTTCTATTTCTGCTAATGATATTTCTGCATTAACTATTGGGTGTCTTACAAAATGCATCTTCGTAGATACCTCTGCTGTATTAAAATGTCAGCCATTATTATCAGGCTATTTTCTACCCTCCTCACAAAAAAGATGAGTTGTATGTATTTTCCTCCTTTTCATGGGGCTGAGCCCTGCTGCATTTGAGATCCATGCTGTGTCCAGAACCTGCAGGGCAGAGCAAGATTACAAGCTTGAGTTTTCCCCAGTGGAAATAGGCAAAAAGGGGAAGCCCATATTTCCCATACGAAATTGTTGACTGGGGCATTTTTTTGCTTCTCCTGAAGTATAGAAAGAAAGCAAAACTGTTCCTCACTCTACAGTAAGGGCATTCTGCTCTTCAGGACCCCCATTTTTATGTGGTCTCTTTGATCAGAAGAGTGCCTGTACAAGGAAATGATGACAGAATAGATAATGAGAAAAGACAGTTTTAATGTGGTCAATATAAGGGCTAATACCATGGTACATCACTATGTTCTCCTGCTGCATCATGAAGGCATCTCAGCGGCAGTTGCAATACACTCCCAGTTGCAATGCAGCATCAAAACTAAGATGATGGGGCCTGCCGAGGCATTGTGTCTAGACAGAATTTATGAACAGCTTCAGTCTTCTCTTTTCCTTTCTGCCATTCCCAGCATGATGTAGGAAGGAGACAGCATGGAAGCTTACTACCAGAAACAGCACAGCTTCTGATTGCTTTAATAGTCTTTGTACACTACCCTTGCTGCCACTAGAAAGAAACAGCAAAACAGAACCCAACATATGCTGCCAAGTGACATAGTGACATGTCAGTAGGATGAGTGGGAACATTAAATGAAGTAAGATTATCCAGTGATAGTGTATGATTCTAGGATTTCAAGAGCTTTCTCTCTGACTTTAAATAGTCCAGATCCATAGGAAGACATATTAGTACAAAAAAAAATTTTTATTCTTGAATAAAAATACTAAAACCAAGATGTACATACAAGATTTTTATTTTTACCAGCAGTAGTGGTACTTGAGAACATATCTTAAACAAAGTCTTTGAAAGGAGTTCACCACAAAGTTCCCTTAAATAATACTCCACCCTTTGCATTGTGGTTTTTCCTGCAAGGAAAGCCAATTTATCTGGATCTGATCCGAATCCCACTCTAGTAAATGGAAAACCAAACTGAGCTTTGGATCAGTTTCTATAGGAGCTGGACTGGAGGCACAGTTTTACTTTCCAGCGCTTCTTAGATGAATTGTTTGAGACTGAAGACTACTTTAGCACGCACATTCTGGCAGGCAGAAAGACAAATATGGCAAATCCACATATTTTCATTTTTAGATGAAAATATTTAGAGAAGTTCAAATGGAAAACAGTGGCATTCTTATTCCTTTTAAGGCTTTCATAAAGCTCTGCTGTCCAGAAACTTTTGACTATAGCATTACAAAACCTATACATTAGCAAATTCTATTTCTGTCTTACTGGAGAAGATTCTCAGCTTTGTTCACACTGAAATGCTTGCTTCCTCAGAGAACTTTTCTCACAGATCACCCTGGGAAAGATTAGGGACTGAATCCAGACTTGCACAAGTCACAGGGTTATGCTATCACTGAAAATTGCCTATTGTCAGCAGCAGGCACCAAATATCATCAAGTCTCTTGGCCAAGGCTTTTGGTGTTTCCACTGTTAACCAAAAGACAATAGTAGTCCTTTACCTCTCCTTCTTACTGAGAATGAATAACTTTTGAAGGACTTGAATAAATCAGATTTGAAGGATTCACTTAGTAGATGTTCAGTGCTTTTGTACACAGCCATCAAAAAGAAGAGAGTGTGGATAAACATTGGAACGAGCTGCCCCATGGGAGTGGTGGAATCCCCAGCCATGGAGGTATTTAAGAAATGTGGATGCAGCACCAAGGGACATCTTTTGTGAGAATATTCAGTATGTCTGGTTTATTGTTTTACTTGATGATCTTGATGGTCTTTTCCAACATAGATGGTTCTGTGATTCAGGTGCTGCATTGATGTTAAAGTGTCAAAACACATAAAAACAAGTTAAATGTTGAACTGCACAAGGTGAATTATTCTTCATTTTCTTCAGGTATTTTTGGAAAGCAATGAATATTATTGAAGTATGGTTTTGTTTCTGTTGTCTATGACTACTTTGTTGGTATTTGTCCCTAGATAGGAAAAATCGGCATCGAAAACTATATGAAGTTCCATGGTGTGAACATCACCTACAAGTTACTGTCCCCCAATGTAAGCTGCTATGCTGTCAGCATACTTCAAGGCCGAGAAGACAAATATGGAACTCTTTATGTGAATGATTCCTCCGTGCTACTTAGACCCGAGTGCAAGGAAGTACAATACACTGTTCAAGCTACAGACAAGCAGAGTAGGAAACATACCAAAACCCTTCTCACTGTTGTATTAGAAGGAACTCGTAAGTACCTGAGCTACAAGATACAGATTGCAAAATTTGTTTTTATCTGGTGTTCTGATTCAGATCCAACTGCAGCAGAAGTCTCGAGAACTATTGCATGTTAAGTGGTGTATTGTATGTGATTCCTGATGTTCATCATCGTATGAAATCACAATTCTCTGGCCTAACTGGATTTATTTGTCCTTCTCCCTACTTTCCCCTCCAATTTTTATTTATATATTTTTAAATTTTGCTTAACATTCATGTAGCAATTTCACTGACTTAATTTTAATGAAAAGGTCATTAGGGCAGAGTGCGTTAGAAACATTCTCTAACAGCCACAGCTGTTCAGTTACACTGAAAACATAATCATTTCTCTCCAAACAATAATTTACTTTGTGCAGAAACTTAAAAATCTGCCTGATAATTTCCATATTTCCCTTGTTTCATAGTATAACTCCTATAGCAAGACTAAATGGGTTAATGGTGAAGGAGAAAAAGGCCTGCAGAGCACTTCTTGTGAGAACCTTGTGCTGTCTGAAATCATGTATTTGAAGGAGTTATTCTGGGGCTCCAACTTTTGAACTCCCAGTATAAACCATTTTCACTTAGTTGAAAGTTTTTTATGAAGCACTTATGGTCCCCATTTTTCTGTTACCAAAATGCATACATTTTTTGCAGTCCTGGGCATTGACAATGTGCCATCGAACAAAGCTGACCATGCTATCATGATCTTACTGTTTAATTTCACAGAAGAGTAACACCTGGATTTTTAAGTGTTACTTAAACTAATTGATACTTATGTCAGTGTTCAATCTCTCCACTCTTTTCTCATCTTTCCTTTCTTCCTATCTGCCCTGAAGAAAGGAACTTTTCTTATGATTTGATCTAACTTGCTTGTGTATTCATTTCCCTTGTACTGATTTGACAGCAAGCACTCTTCCCAACAGTTTTAAAAAAAGAAGAGGACTGCCCTGACTCTTGTGCTATGAGTAAGCACCTTGCTGAATGTGAAGAGTGTGGTGGCCTGGGAGTGCTAACAGGAAGATGCCAGTGGAGACAGGGGAGTGGAAAAGGTATGCATCTGTTGTATGAAGTCAACTATTTCTTTAGTTGTAATTGTGCTTTGTTACTTCCATGGATATAAACTGATTTATTCTAGGCGGACAAGACGGTATAGTGAACTACAAAGAAACTGTGTGAAAAACATGCAAAGAAGCAAACAAGCAAACAAAAAAACAACCATAAAACCTAATACCTATTCATTCCTTGTAGGAAGGAAAACTATGTTAGTTTGGAATGGTCCTTCTCGCTCTTGTTCCTGGTGCATTGAGCATACATATATAACACAAGGTACTAGACTACAGGTTGGATTTGTATCTGTGTAACTGGAATGGACAACTCAAAGCTCTGCAACCATCAATTGAATTTGGAACTTAACAATGGTCTCTTCTTGATCCATTCTCTGGTCAGCAACACAGATCTGACAGGTGGCAGTAGTACTCCTGGCCGTTTCAGAATGATGCTTTTGAGTCGATGATTTACCCTTTCAAACTACATGAGTGTCTCAAATTCTCCAATTACTTGTAACCTTCATTTTCACAGATGTATCAAATTGCATAGAGATGTTCTTACTTGTGAAGTCCACTCTTCAGTCTCAAAATGACCTCTTAGCACCTTTTCTTGTAATACAAACAGAAAGTATCGTACTCAAAGGACTACCAAAGGCACAAGACATAAAATGTAGCAAAAAATACCTTCCTTCTAGATGTTATTGTCTTGATTTATTACTTTGAAGATAGTAAAGTGTTTATAGATATTGACATGTTTATTTTTAAAAAGAAAGATGCATTGTGTTTTTGTGTGCACTGAGAAGATGTATATGTGGTGTATGTGCAGTTGTCTGTTTTTCTGTTAATAGGAATCACCACAAACTATTCGACATGCACTCCAAGTATCAAGACTTGTCCAGATGGCACCTGTGATATTGTGGAGAGCAAAGATCCAGCTATTTGTCCCCAAGACTGCACAAGTATGGAAATATTTTCAGATTAACTTTTCTGTGTCACAGCACACTGTTCATTAAGTTCTACTTTCTCAACATCAGATACTTTTACAAGTTGCACACATTTATGTCTGCATTATCATATCTATATACGAATCATACAAGAGTGTTAAGTTTATGGGAACTCATCTTGTTATTTTTGAAGCAAGTCAGCTAACACCTATTGACTGTCACAGATAGCAAGATAGGGTTTCTTCAGTAATCCTTAGCACTCTGTTCCCCCTCTTAATTTGCAGGTAGTGCTCTCCAGTATAGATATTTACTTAAAGAAATACTCATATTATGCAAGTTAATGCCCTATTTCCAAACTTTAGCACACAGAAATAAAACTCGAGCCTATTTGCACTACTATTTAAATAAGTAAAAAGAAATTTCAACTTAAAACAAAATGTGATTAAGAAGGGTCACTTTCAGAAATGTGCCTGGCCTTATTTGACAAATAACCATCAAAATGATCCTATTCCCTCTCTAGCTGAAGATGCAGGCAGAGGTTCACGTGAACAGCCTTTCAGAAGGAAGAATTGAAATGTGTGTTTTTTCTTCAATACATCCGTCTGCATTTCACTCACACGTAGCTGCCCCTATCTTCAAGTTCACAAATCACTGTTTAAGATACAATATACTGTACTTGAGCAACTTTAATCTATTATGAGATGATCCTGTTTAATTGGGTCTTTTCATACAGCATCTAGTATCTAATTGATGGATAAAGACATGACTATCTTAACAGTTCCTGGCTCTGGCATTGTACGCTCCAAATTTTTATTTTAGAAAGAAGCCTTTGAGGAACTGCTGTTTTATTGTAGTCTAGAATCTAAGTAATTCTATGAAAATAATAAACAGGTATATTTGTCTTTCTCGTATGAAAAAAATGTGCGGATTTTAAATTACTTTTATCACATTATTACATTAGAGTGCAAAAATTGCAACCTCTAAAGTGGCAGAAATGACTGAAATGAATGCAAGTAACTTCTCTAATCATCTGGAGAGAATTAATTTGTTTTATAATAACTGGAATCAGTAGCCATTCTAAAAGTGGAAATATCTGTGCCAGGGGCTCCAGTGCTAAGACATAGCATATGCAACATTTGTAGCATCAGATGCTTTGCTTGACGGAAGCCTGAAAGAAATACTGGCTTATTAGATAATAGAAGCAGGCAAGTAAGAGAAGCTTTCAAGATGTTGTGTATGCTTTTTTGATGTTTGAATTGGAAAATTTTATATGGGATTTGGTACATTTGAGAACCTGGGATGGTGCCCAAAACCAATATACTTACAGAGAGAAATGAGAGTGTTTTGGGAGCTCAGAGGTACAGAAATACCATTATATCAGCTTTTACTGTCAGAGAACGTTTCTTTGGAAATGGCAAGTAATAAATAGAAAAGCCCCAGATGCATTAAGATCAAGGATATTCTTTAAGTACATGCAGTTGCTAAAATACTTGTTTTTATAATTCATCTGACATTATGATGGCTGTGTGCTTGATTCCCAACATTGCTTTTTCACACACACTGGCGCTATGAATTTTACATTCAAAGGCACTCAACTGAAACAGCCGGAACTGTGCCCATCAAATAGCAGCAAGCTAACTGCATTCTAAACAAGATACTTTCTTGCTGTAACTGCTTCAGGGCTGGCTGCATGAAACAACTTATCTTTGTAGGTTTCTCTGAACATTGGCTTTCTGATAACGGAAGAAAATATGGTCCTTAGGCTTCTACCTTCCTTCCTTTTCAGCAACAATCCATTTCTGCCTTTGGTTTTGTCTAACTATTAGTGTTCTTGCTTGTCAAATTTCTGGAGTTTCTACGTGGCTTGGGGTAGAATTACTGTTTTTCCTTTTTCCAAATGATTTTGAAGCAGAGAAAGTTCTTTCCCACCACAGGGTAATGGAAACAGCTGATGATTTAAAACAGGAGTATTCAAAACTATTTTAATCCAATTCAAAATCACATTGATAATTCTTGGAATTTCCCTACTGACAGTGAACTGGTGAAAAACACATTTATGGCTCTCTGGAATACATATAGGAAGCTCCACATTTTCATTATGGGTTTATACTAGAAACCTGTTCATTTTTTCCCTGCTGTGTAAAATAAATAAATAAATAAATAAAATAGTCTTCCAATCCCTTGCTCAAGAACAGTTTAGATAGGACCTACTAACCCTCTGCTTCCCCCTTTTTCCAGGTCCTCTGATTTTCAGGAGGCTAAAGAAAACTTTATTTTATCACTTCACAGCAATTGATGAAGTTGACTGGAGAGGGCGTAAGCAATTTTTTGGGAACATCCGTGCTGCTCCAAACAACAAGCATTAGCATTTATGACTCAGCAGTGACTCAGTCTTATCCCAGATTAACACACTGTGCTGGGTATAATTTAATAGGTGTGGCCTTCTTGGAAAGATGATCAAAATCTGTCTATTTTGCTTGGATACACGTTGTTGTTTTCACTTTAGATAAAGAAAGATGTTGGCTTCCCTTTTGGCAAAAATATCTTCCTCCTCAATTTCTGCTGCACATTCAAAGAAATATAAAAGAGTCATTCATTCTGCTATCAAATTATGTAGGTAGGCAGGAGGAAAATGATTTGAAATAATATGACTGTATTGAACATGTCTTATTCGCCTTTTGAATCCCTTTATGGTTTAGATGATCTTTCTGACTGGCAGCATAGAATCGATTATTATCTTTATATTGTCTTCATTTCTCTTTATGCAATGTTGTACATGATTCAAGGCAGTTTATAGATAAAAATGTTACAAGTAATAGTCCCTTTTCTCCTATTTGTAGAAAAAAAATATTTACAGTTTGGGCCTGACCTTGCAATCACTCTGCATGAGCAACTGCTGTTTGAAGCAGGGTAGTTATGAAGGAGTTTCTGCACTTCTCTCCTAATATTAAAGTTTTAATAATGCATACTTTTAGATAACAAGAGATGATTTTTTTTATTATTTGTTTTTTTTTTAATTTTCTCTAGGCATGTAATCTTACTGTTTTCGCTGGACTCTCTCATGTTACAGAATTAGGTTAAATTTTAGGTTGGATGTCAGGGGGAAGTTCTTTATGATGAGAGTGGTGAAGTGTTGGAAGGGGCTGCCCAGAGAGGCTGTGGATGCCCTGTTCCTAGAGGTGTTCAAGGCCATATTGGATGGGGCCTTGGACAGCCTGGTCTAGTATTAAATGGGGAAGTTGGTGGCCCTGCCTGTGGCAGGAGGGTTGGAGATTCATGATCCTTGAGATCCCTTCCAACCTGGGCCATTCTGTGATTCCGTGATACAAAAGTAAGTAGGTATTGTTACGTATTTGACAATGGAACAACAGTATGGTGACTTTTCCGGGGTCAGATGGAATTGGCATCAGAATCAAGAACAAAACTCAACTGCTGACTACATTATACCACTGGGCTGTACAGCAACTCAGACATTAAAAAAAAAACCAAGACAATGCTAGAGAGAAACTGAAATAAACAGACTAGAGAAATTATTAGAGAGAATTTGAAAATGTGAAAGACATCACTGATACAGAACCATAATGCTTTCTGAGGAAACCAATTCTGAACAGCCATGATATGATCGTTTGAGGTAGATGTTTGGCATTAAATAACAGGATTATACAAAAATATTTTAATGTGTACATGAAATTAGGAACATCTTTCACCTACACAATGCAAAGATACCTGTTTTATTTCAATTATAGATGCATTTTAATCCAGAGTCCTCCATAATGGGAATAACAACTAATCCAGGGCTAAGATTCAAGCAGCCCAAGATCCCCTCATTTCAGGACCTGAGAAATTTCAGCATTTTATATCTACTCCAGTGCTCATAAAATCCTGTCATCATTGTTATTGCACTGTCAATTTACAGATGCATACTAGGACAAATCTGTGGCAAAACTTGATTTATTTTTTTTTAATTATTTATTTTTAATGTGAGAATCTTGTATCTGTTTTTCATTAGATGGAAATATTATTGGTGGTCATGGGAAAGGCACTGGAAATCTTGGAATTAAGTCAGGACATGGGGTTTGTTACTGCTTCCCGAGACAGAACTGTTACTGTGAGAAAGATGATATCAAGGGTAAGTCATCCTCTGCTCTTCCCCATATTATTAATTCCCTCTGTTCTTATCTCCCATCTGTATTCATGTAACAATCAAAACTTCTGGATGTTTTAGTAAGCATTATTTTATCTTGTTCTTCATCCTAATGAGCAATATCTTTATTCAGAAACTGATAATATAAAATCTGTTTAGAACAAGCACCTTGACTTCTGCATGAAGGCTGAAAACCTCCGGGGGGGGGTTACTTCAGACCTTTGCTAAAGACTCTTTTTTTATCCCTAAAGAACAAGTTGGCCGTCCTTTACTCTCTAGCAGTATTTTCATTTCAGTAAGACTCACCTGATAGTTGCAAAGACACCTAGGAGTTTTAGAATAATGACTTCTATTACTTTCAAGTAATTCCAGCCTCCTTATCCTTTCTGAAGATCTCTGCTTCAAAATGTCAGCCAACACTCATTGTGTTAGGAGGAGGACTGGATTACTTTATTCATCATCCCTTATTTAAATGTAAAAGCTCTTTACAGTTTCTCAGAACAGGTTAATGAGGATTAAATACTGTTATTTTTAAATTGGTTTTATTGTTGCAAATTATTTTGTTTCTTATTAGGATTTATGTAACTAAACTGGTAAGAATATGCCTCAATTAACTCCTTTGAATAGATTTTCTACAGGCATTAAAATAAAACAGGAAGCATAAATCTTGGGGCCTTATCTTCATCTTTATTCCCCTCCCAGTTGCAGAAAATGATTTGCTGTTCCCGTTTGTTTTGGAGGTACAGCTTCCATTGCTAAGTTATCTGTGTATCTGAGGTCAGAGTCACCTGGTGAAAAGTAGTATAAGCACAGTACATTGCATCTCTCAGTTCCTTCAGCAAACAAATCCCTAGGAATGGTTTTTAGGGCACTTAAAGAAATCTTACTTCTAAAGAAAGGCAGAAGTGCTTCTGGAAAAGAAAAAGTAGTACATGTGGAGGAAAAAATGCGTATTAAATATACAGTTGCAGCATAAGAGTATTTCCACAGTTCTTTTTTTTTTTAAACACAAGGGAGAAATATTCAGTCTCCTTTAAAGTCTGAAAAGATGAAGTATTTTTCTTTTGTCCAACAACTGACATCATAGTGAATTAAATTTCACATTTGAAGATTATCTTATTTCACTGAATAGTTCTAACACAAACTGTTGTCCACAAGCGAAATCCAGTCACGTATCTACAGGCATGAGAGTAGTGTCAGAAGAGATCAGTATATGGTAGGCTGGGTCTTAAAGAAGAGTCTTAACTGTAGCTGCTTCGCTAAAGATGAGGAATATGGAATCAAGCTAGCTATCCTGACATTTTACGCAAGCAGTTAAGCATTCAATCCCTACTGGTATCCACAGTAATAATAATAATAATGAAGTTGTAGGTGCAGTGGGCATATATTCAAACTTCTTTGAGTAATAGCTAGTATGTTTTCCTTCAGCTTATTACATGGTTTTGAATTCTTTTTCTATCATACCTACGTGTGCCACTTCATCTGACGAATCAAAACTTGGAAACAGGAGGCAATGTTCTAATAAATTGTTCTTGGTCCACAGAGCAATTTTGTGATGAAGTGTGCAAGACTGTGATAGCAGGGGCAGTGCTGTTGTCCTTCATCATCTCTGTGCTGCTTTCTTCCTATTTCATCCATCGTTACCACAAGAATTCTCCAAAACCACCTATTGCCTCTGCAGAAATGACGTTCCGGCGCCCAGCTCAGTCATATCCCATCAGTTACTCTTCTACTAATGTCCGTCGGCCTTCTTTAGACTCCATGGAAAACCAGGTGTCTGTGGACACCTTTAAGATACCAGTAAGCCTGATTTTGTTTTGCACACTTTTTCATGTCTGTCTTGTCAAGCAAGAATGGTGCTTATATGTGCAGAAGACACTATGGAAATGCAATCAGTTAACAGAAGCATCAAACTCAAATAACTAAAACAGAAGTGGTGAGGAAGTGGATGAAACTGAAAATAGTAATGGAATAAACCATAGAATTTACTGCACAAAGATATGTTGTCTTCTGTTTTTGTTGTTCTAATAATATTTTATTATTAGTTACAATTTGAGCCACTGTTCAAAATAAATGTAATTTGACATAATAAAAGTATTATAATTGTTAAAATTGTTATGTTTAACATAACATGGCTAATAAACTGAATGTAAGCTAGTAATCAGCGGGTTTGTAATCTCTGTGATGAGCCATGGTATCACAGGGAGGATAAGATTAGGAAGAAAAAAGTTTGAGATCTGATTTTGATTCTCTTATACCACATGTGTATACCCACATATACCCATATTCTGTGGGTATCAGTTGGCATGGGAATCTTACTCACACTTTAAGAATCTTTGTCTAGTCGTATTGTCATACCTTTTATCTTATTTCTTCTGTGCTGGTAAATCACTTTCAGGATGCCTGCCAGCTGGTGCATTTTCATGGACCAATGCAGTAGAGAAACACTGCCAAATTTTATGCTATGTGGCAACATCAGATCTGTTTGAAGGTCTGTGCTGAGGTCTTCACAGCCCTTGTACTCTGTTTACTGTCTAGTCTGGTCTGTGCATCTGTCACCATTTTGCAAACCGTAAAGCTCAGTAATACTCATTTCCTAAGAGGAGGACTGTTGAGTCTAACAAACTTATTCTGCCTTATTCTGCAAGTAAAATCGGTCAACTTCTCTCTGAAGTCTAAGGGCACATATTCATATTATTCTGAAAGCAAGCATTTATTCTTTATCGCTTTGTTTCATTTGTAACCAGTTTCCAAACCTTGTAAATGTAATCTATTATCCACAGGGTATGTTTGCAGCTTTTTGAAGGATGTAATTTCAAGATAATGGTAGAACATTTGGAAAAATGCTTAGAGGTTCAAAAGTTTTGAGAACAACACACTCTTTAATAAGAAAGACCAACCGAAACTGCACAGCAAAGGGTACCTGAAAAATGGTTTCCTGTTGAACATTCTGATGTACCTAGACGTTCCTGTTTTGATCCATTCTTATTGAGTTCATTTTCTTTCCTGCAGGAAGATCCAAAGTGGGAATTCCCTCGGAAGAACCTGGTTCTAGGCAAGACTCTTGGAGAAGGAGAATTTGGAAAGGTTGTCAAGGCAACAGCTTTCAGACTCAAGGGAAGAGCTGGCTATACTACAGTGGCAGTGAAAATGCTGAAAGGTACCTTCTCACCTGCATCTGAAATTATTGGAAAACTATTTGTGGCAACCTCAGCGCTGGTTTTAAAATGGGCTAGTATGAAAGTAAAGGTCAGCTACAAACATCCAGTACAATAGTCCCCATTTCTTCCAGAAGACTGTTCTGACAAATTTCTGACATTAAAGGAGCTAGCATCACACTGATACGAATAAGTGATAGCCACAACCAGATTTAATTCATGGTGTTCAAGGGCTCTCAGTCTTAACAGAGCAAATACATTTAATTTTCTGTGGCATTGCTGGAAATATTGCAATGGTTTGCTAATGCTTTCTGACTTTCTTTTTACCTTCATGTAGTTTTCTTTTGCAGAGTTAAAAAAAATAAATCACATTATAATCATGGCAAGAGACAAAATAGACCTATTAAGTCACTTTTCTAATTGACAGTTCTGTCTACTTTCTGATCTGCTTTTCAACTACTAGGTGAACCTTCCTACCTGGATTTAACAGCCTAGTGCTTTCTTCTGGTGTCTTCCTAAAACTTCAGAGCTTGGAGAAAATGTATGCCTAGGTTATGCTGAGATAATAATGAGAGACCTTGATCTAGCTTTAGATGAATATACATACATGTTTTCTTTAAAAAAAGCCATCTTCTGCTGCTTGAGAACAAAGATACTGCATATTCCGTCATTTTGCCAAACATGTAAATGTATTACAAAGTGCTTTCCTGCATTCCAAGAGGTTTGGAGGAGATAGACCTATGTATAAAATACAGATCTAAGTTTTTTCAGAATTGAAGACCAGTCAAGCACCTCTTGCAATGTTCAAGTAATCCTGTGTATTGTTATAAGTGGGTTTTTCTTAGTCATTATTTCATTTCATATTCGTTTGTGTACTGAGTATCACTGATATTCTAATGTGTTGTCCTCAACAACATGTGAGTGACTTAAGATTCCAAGAGATAGTGGTAAAAATGTTGCAGATGATTTAACAGTCAGCTTTCCCTAGCTATTAAATGCAGAACTGACAGTAGGAAGAAGTAACCCTTTATTTTAAGCACCTTATTTAAATAAATAGATCTGACATTTACAGTAATGCTTCAGGCTCTACTAAATTTCTTGTAATGTAAATTACTTTGTGTGCAGTCACTTGAAATTTCGTTTTCCAACATTATTGTGGAGAATATTTGTCATTACTGGAAATAGTTGTCTGTTATTTTTTTAATTTCACTCAAGTCTATGATGGATTGTATTAGTCCAAAGCACTCTATAAAATGCTGCCAGGAATAAGTTATTTTGGATTAGGCCAACATTGTCCATTCTTTCCCTATTATATGCAACAGAACTGTGAGAAATTAGATGATTCCAAATAGACCTGGACCTACAGATGGAAGTTAAAAGGAATAGAGGAAGAATGTTTTCAGCCCATTTCTACCATTTTATGCATACAAATCCTGTATGACATGAAAGTCCTCATCAGGATAAAGTGTGTGGACAAAGCCAACCAACAAGCAAATATATATCATTCACTAGTTGACAAAAACAAGAGGCGTTAAGGCTTCAAAGCAGTCATCTCAAGCTGTGGACTCTAGAAGGCAAACAAGGGGCCCAGAGAAATTTGGTCTTTTTTGCACATGCTACACAAGATTACACAAACCAAGTATTTTCATGGGCATCAAGTTCATATTATTTGGTTTTGGTTTAGATAAGGAGTACAAAAAATCCTCATTTATCAGTAGTGAGAGACCATCAAATATTAATGCTCCCTGACGCAGATGCTCTGAAGTATGAGTAAATGTTCTCTGTATGTCCCTGGAGATGTTCAGGATCAGGCTGTACAGTACTTTCAGCAACCTGATCTAGCTGTGGTTGTCCTTGTTCATTGCAGGGGAGTTGGACTAGGTGACCTTTAAAGGTCTGTTCCAACTCAGAAAGTTCTGTGGTTTCATGCTAAGACTACATATATAGAATACATATAGTTGTATGCTGACAATAGAGAGAGTCTTATCAGCATACAGATAACATATAGCAGACTGACACTGACATAGAGAAGAACAGAATCAGAAATTATTGTAACCTGGGCAAACTATTAGCAGACATTTTAAATGAATGTGTAAATGTATCCTTCGGTACTTAATGACAGTATGGAAAAAAAAAATACACTTTGGCAACAAAGATCAGAAACTGAGTTTGGTTTTTATTAACCTTAAGTAAGTGTGAGTACATAACTGTACGCTGCCCATAATAGAACACTAACTAACATAATAATAACACTCTGTAAGAATGATTCAGGGAGATTCAGTGTGACAATGACATTAAAAATGAAGTAGACAAGAAGTAATCACTGACCTATGGTATCTTTAAGAATAATATTTCCTTTACGACTCAGAGTGTTTCAAGAGAAAGATTGTATGAAGAATTTTGCAAAAATAAAATGTTTGAAAGTCTAAGAAAACCTGCATATTGTCACACTACTGCCACTGACATCAGCTGTCTGCATACATGTTTCCCTGTAAAATCAATCTGAGCCATACTTTTAGCTTCTGAAATCCAAAATCTGAATGTGTGCTGCAAGTGGAAGGCAGTAGATAGATAGATTTTTACTCCCTAAGAAAATCTATTTAGAAAGAAAAAGTTTATATATTAAAGGGAGATAAGTGAACAAGTCTTCTGTTTTGTTATCACAGAATTTTTGCTTTTGTATTCTTCTGAAGCTTAGTTTGCTCTGATGCACTCCAGGAATTTGCTTTTGTCTGTAATAATTTCATTGTATCTGCAAGATGTTAAAGACACTGGTCTTGACTGTGGGCTGACCTGCTCTTAATGTAGACATTTGTCTTGGATGGTGGTGGTGATGGCTGTATGTCATCAAGTCAGCACAGCAGTGTCCTGTTCACTTGATTCTGATATGAACTGCAGGAAAGTGGAGATGGGGAAAGTATTTTCTAAAGTTTTAGTAATTCTAGGATAAATGGCTGAAAGAAACGTGATGCTCATGCTTCTGGTGGCATGTAAAGAACTTCTGGATAATGCTTTCCTAACCACAGCTGTGTTTTTGGACATCTGCAGAAAATGCTTCCCAGAGCGAGCTGCGAGACCTGCTTTCAGAGTTCAACCTTTTGAAACAGGTGAACCATCCTCATGTCATCAAACTTTACGGAGCCTGCAGTCAAGATGGTAAATATTGGAAGCTCATAATTTGGGTGAAAATTTTGAAATAGGAAATAAATAGTAGTTTGGTGGGTCTGGTTCACTGATTTTGTAAATGAACACATTGTAAATATGCTGTTGGCTGAAAAAAAAAATAAGGATATATAAGAAAAGTAACACTGAAGGGAAGAAAAAATGCAAATTCAGTCTAACTAAGCATTTTTTCCCATGGGTATCTTCATTGTTCATTTTGAATCTGAAGCTATTTTGAAATTAACATTTGTATTACCAGTTGTCTTTCTAACCATATATATTTTTCCATTACATTGATGCTCAGTACACCTTTTTAAAAAATGAGTTTTCATAGTAGTTATTGTTAACTCTATAACTACTTTGACACCTGAGTTCAGAGAGTGACATCTCCTTTTTTAACTACAAATCGTTCTATTAAAATATAGCTTGATGGTTAGATTGACATCTCAGTTCTCCTGTTGTTTCACAAAACTATTGTCTCTCTCTTAAGATAGGTATGTTAAATGCCACAGTCATTGAAAAGTATATTTAAGGGGGAAGACATTTTCAGATCTATTTATTATAAACTTCCTATTTTCATTGCTGGGCATAGGAATTGATCTGAATAATTTCTGTTCACATTAAATGAATTTGTGCAGCAGTGTTTACTTATTTTGTGTCTCTAATTGTGGTCCTTGTCCCTTAAAGACGTTGTGATTTTTGCAGCCTAGAATTACAGTATGTATTTGGTAACTTCAGGTTAAAGCCTGCCTGTTGCAGATGGCATTTTTAGTTATAGACAGAGAATATAATTCAGGATTGAGTCATCTCTGAGTCTTAGTAAGGTAATGAACCAGCAGGGCAGGATTTTTTTTTCTTTTCGGTACAATGCATCTTTTCATCCCCAAGGAAGTGAACTGTTACTGAGTCACAGGCTTTTAAACAGTATCCAGCTAATTCATTGGTGCATGGAGTGGGAGGGTTTTGATAGAGCAGGCAAATGTATTTAGCATTAAAACACTGAGTGGATGTTATTCGTGTGGGTAACGGGGAGGAGAAACTAATGGAGTGAAATGTCAGACTGTTTTTAAGTGCTCTGAAAAGGCACCTTAATTACAGTGCTGGAACTAGCAGATGATTTGTGAGCTCAGCATCATGCACTACTGAAAATAATTTTGCTTTTTATTTATTTACCCATTTATTTTTAAGAATTTTTCTAAGTTAGGCTGTTTTACAGGTCTGATTTTTATGAAAGTTGTCTTTATTCAACCTCAGATTATCCAGATGAGGGAATAGGTTATTGCCTGAACTATGGCTTGATTTAAGCTGAAACTCGTTCATAGAGAGTATAAGTTAGAAATATTTCATGGCTCACTCAGTGCCTTTTATGTTGAGTTATGTTTCCTTTCTTTAAAAAAAGTAAAAAATGACTACCTTTTAATTGCTAACTTACCAGTGTGTGTGTTTATTCCAGGCCCGCTCTATTTAATTGTGGAGTATGCTAAATACGGCTCCTTGCGCAGCTTTCTGAGGGAAAGTCGAAAAGTGGGACCAAGCTATGTGGGTAGTGATGGCAACAGAAATTCAAGTTATTTGGATAATCCCGATGAGAGAGCCTTAACAATGGGAGATCTGATATCATTTGCGTGGCAGATATCACGAGGAATGCAGTACCTCGCGGAAATGAAGGTAGAGCTGTGTGACAGCGATCTAAGCATGTCATTGTGACAGATGAACATGTCAGCAGTATTCCTTCACAAGAACCATAAAAATTTTGGTTTTCTTTCAAAAGCTTGTCCATCGTGATTTAGCAGCCAGGAATGTACTGGTGGCAGAAGGGCGCAAAATGAAGATTTCTGATTTTGGCCTATCCCGTGATGTATATGAAGAAGATTCGTACGTCAAGAGGAGTAAGGTACAGTGCACGTTAATGGCAGTAGTGAGAATTACTACCTAATCAAGTGAAGGGATTTATATTCTGGTGCTTGAGCAGAGAAGAAGATGATAATAGCTAATTTTATGAATTAAGACTTGGAATTTTTTATGAATAATGACAATAATTAACTATGAATAATTTTCTTTAGAAGATATAAAACTGAAGATAGGGCAAGATGATTAGCTTATCTAGTGGGACAGTAATATATGTAAAATTTTAAAAGTGTACCATGTTCTAGTCACTGTTAGCTCATCCATTTCTTTGTTCTCATTTGTAAATAAGCCTATGTTTTATAACTTCCTCACTCACCAACTAAGAGAATTGATTTATAGTCTGTAAAAGTTAGTTGCAGTAAACAGAAGGGCCTTTATGATATTTAAGGCCTTGATCTGACATGCCAAGAAATGCTGACAGAGCAGGAACTGTTCAGCCTGGAGAAAAGAGGGCTTAGTGGGATCTTTCTGACATGTACAAATACTGATGGGAGGCAGTAAACAAGACAGAGCATGCTCTCAGAGGTGAACACTGACAAGGACAACAGGCAAGAGACACAAGTTTAAACAACAGAAATTCCTTTTAAATTAAAAAACAAACAAGCAAACAACAACCACAAAAAAACCCACCTTTTTAAGTCTGACAATAATCAATGTCCGTGGACATACTCAAAACCAAACAGTAAATGTTCTCAAGAGCCCGGCTGTAGCACACACTTCTCTGGGCATAGGGATTGGACTAGATGACCACCAGAGGTCCCTGCCAACCCCCGAGTTCTGTCATCCTGTGAAAAGTTGCAAGCCAATACATAAATATTAGGATGAAATCTGCTGGGTTTTGTGGTTGTTTTCTTTTCTTTTTTTTTTTCTTTCCTGTCAAATGCTCTGTAATAAATCATTTCTTTTTCCTAAAGCTAGAGATTTTACACAGGGAGGATGCTTAAAAAGTAATACATGTTAGGAAATGTAAAACAATGCCACATGTTTTCACTGCAGGAGATGTACTCATTGACCTATTTACAGGTAGAGCACAGCCTGTTTTTAAATGAGGTGGGCCTTCCTTCTCATGTATCCAGTTCCTCAGCACACTGCTTGAAAAGAAGAAATGAACAAATCCAACTTTGTTCTCCCTCTTCATAATAATAATAAAAAAAAAAAAAGGCTCAAACCAAAGCAGGATTTAACAACTACATTCAATTTCTACGAAGTCTTATTTTGGGGAATTATTACATCTATATGGATGACTTGAAGCAAAAACCATCCTACAAATTTTTACACGTCTGTGAAAGATACCAAATCTCAATCAGCATGGTAGACAACAGACTATGGAATCTGCTAATGCTTCCTGTCAAAGATTATTTAAAGCAATTTTATTTTGCCTGCTGTTGTAAATTGTGATCAGGTGTCTAGATACAGTGCTGTCTGCCTGCAGTGCACACAGCAGCATTCAGCATACCATATAGTATAGTATCGTAGAATTTAAGTTTGACTTGGAAGGGACTCTTAAAGGCCATTTAGTTCAACTCCTTCCAATAATCAGGAACACTTACAGATCAGTCCAGGTGCTCAGAGTCCAGCTTGACCTTGAATACCTCCAGGAATAGGGCATCTACCACATCATCATATCATTTAATCATATCACTGCATTGTTCCCCCTTGTAGGATTTTGGAAATTGAATTTGTTGAAACCTCCCTGTCAGACTTTGGAAAGGAAAATTGTTGGAAAGATGATGACGTCGTTTTGTTGAATCACATCTCTGTTTCTCAAAAAAAAAAAAAAAAGAAAAAAAAGAAAAAACTTGGGGATAATAGTTTTGAGATGAAGACGATGCATTAAAACTTGCCATTTGTTTATTCTTTAAATATACGCATAAAGTCAAATACAGCAAGCCAAATCCTGCTTTCCGCATGTCTGCACACTGTCACTGGCATCAGCAGAACAGCATTTACATGTCACACCATGGCCAGAATGTGATGTGAGATTTGCTAACCCTGCTTTCTACTGACTGTTTCTAAGATCAGTACTGTTGGTTCGGTTCCCTCGATGGCTCAATATGGAAGAGTTGCCAACAGAAATTTTTGCATGTGAAAATTGTGTCGTTTTATAAAAATACTTCTATAAATGCTGCAAATCTTATATTTAGCTTTTCCTGTTGCGTGTATTTTTGTTTTTTGTTTTTAACAGTTTCCTGTGCTGTTTGTGCAAATGCTTCGTTAAGTCAAAACAAATTGTAAAGAAAATGACCTTTTGAAGGTGTAATCATACATACAAAGGGATTTGCCACAGGCAGTTAGTTATTCTGAGGCATATATTCTATGTACTGGTTGTTCGGTATTTTGCAAATGATGCATTTACATAAATGCAGTTTATTTCTTGGGATGTTCATGTAGTGAATGGATATTTCTCTTGAGAGGCACTCATCACTGCAGAGCTAACATCATCTGTCAACTTTTGTGAAGAATGAAATTCAGTGATCTTACAAAATTCTTACAGTTGTCTTCACTTTTTCTTACGTAATGCTAAATCGTTCTGTCCCTTGGAAAATTATTAGTGTATGAATAGAGTATGTTACAGTTTTGACAAAAAAAAAAAAAAAAAAAAGTGGTTAATAGGTTGGTATTCCACTTAAAAGCATGATTCTTTGACCAGTAATATATACATATATATATATTTATTTAATATTATTATTATTTTTAGGGTCGGATACCTGTTAAATGGATGGCCATAGAATCCCTATTTGATCATATCTATACAACACAAAGTGATGTGTAAGTTTAAATTCTATCATTCTTTATGGTTTATGCATCTGTTTAAGGAGGTGGGAGGAAGTAACAGTGATGTACATAGTAGCCAAATTCTTAACGCTTAAACAGAGACATAAACACAGCCTGGATGGTCCCATTTGCTGTCACTGATACATGTTTTGTTTTTTATTTTTGCCATTTAATTAAATCTGAGGAAAAAATGTTGAAGTTATTTAGATATATAATTCCTGTCAATTTCAACAGGGATTGCACCTGTGCATGTGAAACAATGACTTTGAAGATATAGACAAAATCACTAATTTTGATTGTCAGTGACAACAGTTCAACCCACTGTGCCTGGTTGCTTGTCTTTAACACCTGCTGGCAAATACAGGACAGGGTAGATAGGGAGTGATGTTGTGTCTGACTTTATTCCTATTCAAATCAGTAACATAATTGCAATTAATTTTAATGACAGCCAGCTTACACTTAAGGTGAGCAGTTCGGTTCCAGTGCAAGCTCATTTGCATGATTAGAGAAGTCAAATACCTAAAGATGTGCTTTTTCCTCACCACTGATGACAAGGTTGCAGAACTAGTACAGCTAGGTTGTTCTCATTGTCTGATGAGGAAGGAGACTAACAGAGGCGTGTTTGTACACATTTAACTTAGGATCACATCCTTTCATATTCCTTTCTCCCTGGAATGAATAGTGGTTGTGACCAGACTGGGGGCAGACACTGTAAAACAAAGTGCTACTTATTTAGAAGAATAATCTCCTAGGGACTGCAAAAGCAGCAGTAGTTGCACCTGATTTTCTGCCAGGCAGCATTTTGGATATCTTCCAAATACCTCTTGAAAGACAATCTGACTAATGAACTATTTTTGTTGAACTCACATGGGATAAAACATACTGATCTCAATGACATTTCACTGCGGAGGAAAACACTTAGAAAAAAAGCAGTATCTGCAAATAGGAGCCCTTCAATATTTGCCTTTTTAATTTGCCTTTTACTCATTTCTCTGCAGGCCAAAACAGTTTCAGTGAAAGAAAATATTTTGCTTGTCTTGAAATTTCCCTACAAAATGAACTTGCTAAGTATTTATATTTTATTTTTTGTTTAGATTTAGAAAAAAGTAAGTGCAGCCCTTGGGAGAATGTCACTTTTAATTAGGCCTGTCTAAGGGTTTTTCTTGATTTATTCTTTTCCTTCTCATATTACCTGTTGTGCTAACCTGTTTCTCTACACTGAGTTTTCCAAGAGAATTTTAAACAAAAAAGAATCTTAGCACATATATTTATATAAATAAATTAATATTATACTCTACAAAACAGGTTTAGTGGCAGAACAGTTCATGTTGTCGTGTAACTGCTTCTTTGTGGACTGTTGGATCCACTGCCGTTCACAGAACGGTACAGAACCACGAAAAGATTTAGTTAGAAGGGACCTGTAGCATCTCACTGTTCCAGCCCCCTTACAGTGGGCTACTTTTAGTGTTAGAGAATTGTGCTCTATGGAAATATTACTTACAAATATTCCTTATTGTGATGATGCAATTATGTTTTAGGTGAACATATATTAATATAGTCAACAGTTATTCCACTGTGCTATTTTTTTTCTCATGCTCTTTATACTTCTGTTGTCTATTTCTTCCTTCTGAAGCCTTTCTGTGTAGTTAGTGGTTGGCTGTACTTAATAACAGTACCCCTTGCCAGCATTCACAAAATCCCTTTTTGATTCAGAGGTCAGTGACATCAGGGGAGAGCTCGTTTGCTGCCTGCCTTTTCACGTGAATTTTTTCTTTTCCAATCGTTATTTTTATTCATCAGTAGGAAGTGTAATGGGATTTAAATCTCCCATTTCTCTTCCCACACTACTTAGTTTGTATAACATTGCAGAATTATATTATGTTTTATTCTAGCAAGTTCATTTACTAAACGACTTGTGTTAATGAAGAAATTGCTCTTCTTATCCCTCTTTCCACAAACTAAAGAAATTCTCCTAAGCAGAAGAGGAGAACTTGAAAAATAAAATCTGTGACACTACCGAGTTTATTTGAATTAATAATGTGCAGTATTACAACCTGAAGGCAGAGCAGAACTGACTTTAAAGAGGGCGTGAGGCAGTATATTAATAAAGCATATCAAAATGTTATGAATATTCATTAGCTTTCAAGAATGTGCAGAGCGATTAAAAATTAATTCAATCAATGGCATCAGGGAGAAAAGCTGCTGCACACCAGTTAGGACTGTGTAAAACCAATCATTTGGCTTCTTTGCTCATTTTGAAGATATTATTACTATACTTTTGGGTCACTGTTTAACATGTCAGAGGAAAATAGCTGGGCAGTAGTTAGAAAGGGGTGAGTTGTGTTGCTGCATTTTCCTTAAGTTTGCAATTAGGTACATAACCCTTCACAAAATCTTCTCAAAAGTGGAGCTATCACAAAAATTACCTAACAGTAAGAGGTCAAAAGCTAATGTTTGTCATAAATTGTATGTAATTTTGTTTCCAGGTGCATCCCATTGAGTATCCTCTCTAAGAGGAAGACACTATTGCCTGGATTCCTTCATTTTGGACATCCAAATTTTGGCAAGTTCTCTTGGTCAAGCAGATTCCAGCAATCTGTAGCTTTTTTTTGTGTGTCTGGAATAAACTTCCAGTAAAGGAAGAAAAACTATTTTTGCCTTTCTTCTCTTTCCTTGTCCTTCAAGATGGACTAATTTAATCTAAATATTATCAACTCACTAAAAATATCTTTTTTGCTTTTGAGCAAATAAAATAAAACAGGTTAAGAAATTCACCATTGCTTCCATTCATTTCAGTAAACAGCTTCTTCTGTTTTCTGCTTTGAGTTAAGCACTGTTTTAGCCATCTGATATTTCTATGATCTTCCTTTGCTTTCATGATCTCACAGAGCAGCTGACATCAAAGGTGCAGCTCGTGACTGAAATAAACACACTGTGCATACAAAGAAATGCAACCTCGTGTTTAAGATGGCAAAACAGTCCCTTGGTAAATGGATAAGCCAGCTTCAGTAAATTTAGACAGTTATGTCTGATGGAGACTACAAGTGCTAATCTGGACATAGTCAGTGGAAAATAGAGGCACCTCCAGACGCACCACACAGAGCAAGAAGCAGCCTTTGTGCTGGAGCACCACGTGCTCTTTCTGCTGTCTACAGACGATGGGCCTTCCTGGGACATTGTTAGCTTTTGCCAATGGATAAAGGAGGGGAAGCCGTTATCTCTGCTATCTTGGTTCCTAATCGTTGTAATGAATGGTGTTTGTGAACTGATGTGTCCATATATGCATCTGTATGGACCCACTGGTTCAGAGCTATCTTGAATTTAGTTGGGTTCTCAAAAAACTTGGAAGAGGTTTATCCGGTGAGAGCCAAACCAGGCTCTTGAAACTTAACTACTGCTCATTTTTTTTTCAGATGGTCGTTTGGAGTTCTGCTCTGGGAGATTGTAACTTTGGGAGGCAATCCCTACCCAGGTATTGCTCCTGAAAGACTCTTTAACCTCCTAAAAACAGGTTATAGAATGGAGAGACCAGAAAACTGTAGCGAAGAAATGTAAGTAATTCTTGATTTGATTAGTTTCATAAAACATCTCTCGACTTTAATAAAAAAATAAAAAGTTTGAATTAATACCACAGAAATAGTTTTCTGTGTATCTCAGAAGTAGAGTCAAAATAAATACTACTCCAAAGAATGTAATGGAATTGATGAACAGTAGAACACAGGAAAAGCATTATCAACTGAATGCTTGCAGCTACATCCAAAATATTTGTGGGCTACTGAATAACACATTTTGCCAATCAGTGAAAACAATTTGGGTATTCTCAGCCAAACGATTTGAATATTCAAGCTTGGAGTGAGTATGAGAATTTCATGAATCAGCAGTAACTGAAACAGTGAAGAAAATGGTTTTGGTTTTTTTTAACACATTTTAGCAAATAACATGAATGTTCTATCCACAGTTGTTGTTATTAATTGTCTACTTGTCCTGACATTACACAGGAGAAAAGATACCCAGGAGTCTTTACCCTAGAAGACATACATTTTCTGTGACTTGATTAGCCCAGTGCAGTTCCTTTTCTATTTGGAGACAATTTGTGTTGTATTGGTTTATTTATTAGAACACTGTGTGAAATACCTCCTTCTCCAGATTCTTCTGCAGCATTTGGAAATAGACATGATTTTATGTTTGGCCTGCAAATCTGGTCACGCTTAGTTGTTTTTTTTTTTTGAAAATTAACAGCCTATAATCACCATGGTGTTTCCCTTGACTGATTTTTAATATGAAGGATGCTTTGGTCACATCTGGGCTAAGAATATACAGTTTACAATTATCATTTTTGTTTGTGTACTCTACATGGTAAAAAAAAGAGTTTCAAGTTAGAGGCAGAGTAGAACTTCACATGTTTTACTTGTAAACCTCCTCCGACAAGTATTTTTTGTTTATTTGTCCCATCTCAGCATGGAATGAATCCAATATATATTACAGTGTTGATGCTTCTTAGGTTAGGCAAGCTAACCATGTCTGAGGTCTTTTTTCTATTCAAGCCACATTGTGGTTTTCTGACTAGTTTAGACATTTTGGATTTACTCGGAATTTATTTATTATTTTACAATCTTTTAGAACCCTTTCAGGGATCATTTTCTTAAATTGCATTCTCCACCTTATCCAAGTAAGAGTCATGTAAGAGAAATATCAGGAATGAGGGGAAAAAACATGGTGCTCTTCAAAAGCTTGCTGTAGATCTTGTATTCAATTATTTCCTGAATTAGAACAGTTTTCTGACTAGATTGCTTAGCCTTGAAAACAGGAATGGCACACTGGGTTGGAGAGTTACACTTCTGAAGCCTAGAATAAAAATAGATAATAAAATAATAATAATAGAAACAAAATAATAATAATAGAAGCAATCAAAATAATATTAATTTGTACAAGTAGTCTTAGGTATGGTATATCCTGAAACCTTCACTTGAAGCAAAGTTTGTAGAAAATTTTCACCACTTAAACAAGTGAAGAAGATGGACATTTTGGGGGAGTTGTTTCAGTGAGGACAATTTCGGCTCTCCATGTACAGCTAAACTAGCCTCTTCCTTTCCATGGCTGGGTATCAGCAGTGAAGTTCAGCTTTTTGATGTAAAAGCTCTTATCCATGTTCTGAGTCACACAACCAGGATATATGAAATTCTTCAAAGTCATATGTAAGCAAAATTAATTTGAAATCTGCCATGCTGCCTACATGTGAGGTAGTCCTCTGAGAAGGTGGAGGTAATAAAAGAATCCTCAGTCATCATCATTTAAATTCGTAAACACTCATGAAAATAGAAGCCCATTCTTGCAATGTCAGTTGTTAATTCAAGGGAACGTTTAACATTTAAGAAAACATGACAAAGATTGATGTAAATTGAATGGCTTTTGTGTCAGAGCTATATTTAGATTATTTGAACGGAATCTGGACCCAGTTACAAATATTGTTTTCCATTTTGTGGGGGATCACAGGTACAACCTGATGTTGCGCTGCTGGAAGCAAGAACCAGATAAAAGACCAACATTTGCTGAGATCAGCAAGGAACTAGAGAAAATGATGGTGAAGAGTAGGGTAAGTGTGAGCAACCATGAGGTTTTGAAACTTTTTCTGATCATATGAGTTTGATAATGATCTGCTTTTCTCTTAATACTAATAATTGCTCTTCAGCAAGTTTTAAAGCACTTGAATACCTACTTTCTGTCAAATGCATCCAGAGTTTTGAAAGCAGTACTACTCCTAGAGTAGCTTTGATAACTACAGCCTTATGAACTCCTTGTCCAATGACAAGGGTGGACTATAGAGGCTGGCAGATTTCCTGCGATGTTCAGCATAATTAAAACCAAAGCCAATTTAAAACAGATCTAGAAAAAAATAATAGTCATTTTTCTCTTGCACTTGTGAATGAAGAAATTAAAAAAAAATTAATTTACTAATTTGGATAGCTTTATCTTTAAGTAAATATTCAGTAAGTTTTCAAATTAAAAAAAAAAATTGAAAATTAAAAAAAAAAAAAAGTTGTATATTCAGCAGCATAAGTGTAAACCGTGAGGTTTTCTGGTTGATCTAAGCATTTAGCTAGTGTACAGCAAAAGCTTTATTTAGCAATATTAAATGGCTCTAACATTCTGTTCAATTATGTAATAGCTTTTGTAAAATGATGAGAACACCTGAGCACCTCTCCTTCAAGTATATTTGTGTATAGGAAACACACATATATAATGAATAACAGAAACTGGCGGTCAATTGAGTTGGCAGCCCATAAGCTTATTGGTTCTATTATCTGTGGGCAGAATTAAGTAAGGGAAGTATTGTAAGTGTCATACTTGCAGAAAAGGGGAACCTAGCCTGGTGCTAGAAGTATTACGTAGCCTTTATGCACGAGTGGTAATACTGCCATTTACTTTAACCTAGCTTCTTATGCATTCATTTCTTAGGACTACTTAGATCTTGCGGCTTCCACCCCTTCTGATTCCTTACTTTATGATGATGGGCTCTCAGAAGAGGAGACACCTCTCGTGGACTGTAATAATGCTCCCCTCCCTCGAACCCTTCCTTCCACATGGATTGAAAACAAACTATATGGTAGAATTTCACATGCATTTACTAGATTCTAGCAACACAAAAAAAAAAAAAAAAAAGATTTCTCTTCTGCACTGTTCTCAGACTCTGTAACCCCATTACAGTGTTTCTTGTCTGAACGAATCAAAATTTGCTTGGAAGCTTCTTTTGAGCTTTTTTGTTTGTTTTTTTTTCTTTTGGTAAATGTCAAAGTTTGCATCAGGATCATCCTTTAGTCATTTTGCAGCTGTGTTTCAAATGAACATTTTTAAAAGGATGTGAAAATAAGTAAAATGACTAGCTATCATACAATATAAGAAAAAAAAAGATCAGGGAAGTATTCTCAGGGGAAATATAAAATGCTAATGAGTATCTAATTCAACTATCCTGTTTGGCGGGGAGCTAAGAACATTTTAAGTATGTTAGATTCTGCACCTCTAATTTAAGCAATAGACTTTTTTTTATATCACATTTTGTCACAGCTAAATGATAGAACCCATCTGCAATGTCTTTATCAAGATGGATCGCCAAATTTCAGCTGTTGTTAATGCATTCTGGATCCATAAGCTGAAATGTCTATTTAATATGTCATAGAAAGAAATTAGAACACTAAATGCAGAAGGTAAAAATACTGTATATAAGTATTATATGCAGACTAAATCAACACATAAAGTCCGTTGAAAAGTGAATTGACAATGGGCATTTTGAAAGTACTCAGCTGTTTTCACGTCCTTTGATTTACTATGAAAATGTTGGTACTAAATTCTGGCTGAAAGATGTAGTGAGTGTTTTTAAAAAGAACATATGCTTTCATATTGTGATGGTGAGATGGACAGTAAAAATGGTTCTTGCCAAAACTCCTACATTTTGTCTCCTGATTAAATATTCTACATGTCTTTAGACATATACTCACATTATAGGTTTTTTTTTTTTTTTGATCATTCTTCAGGCGGTATGACTTTTGCCAAGTTGGATCATTTAGCTTAAAATTTACCGTATATACCTGGCTTTGGGCCTATTGTTAATGTACATCTTAGCTATAATTTTCTTAAATAGGTTTCCCCCAGCTCACGTTCTCTCTGGAACACTCAGTGGACAGATTGTAGAAAGAATGCACTAGCAGAAAAATCTGCCACTGAGGTTGATGGCAGATGCTGAATGCATGATAAGCAACAGCTTTCTGTTTTTGAAAATGTCGACCCTGGTGTAGGTGTCTCCTTGCACAGCGGAGTCAACACGGTGCTAAGCACTCTGCTTCCAGTGTGGTGATCCCTTGTGCCTCACCTCAGATTCATTACTGGACTCGATGCAAACAATGACATTCTTGAAATGCATGCTTAAACGCTGAATCGAGAAGAGTGCTCAGGACTTTGTTGGACTTCGCAAAGTCGTGCTCCTGGGATTTTCTA
Organism: Oreortyx pictus; assembly: GCA_036925125.1. Classification (NCBI taxonomy): domain Eukaryota; kingdom Metazoa; phylum Chordata; class Aves; order Galliformes; family Odontophoridae; genus Oreortyx; species Oreortyx pictus. The sequence continues at coordinate 12,298,178 of JAUPFR010000008.1, read as the reverse complement.
AAATTAAGCAGGGGGGTCCCTGGTGAGGGTATGAGAGTATCTCCAAAATCTCATTCGAGCCAAAGGAAAGGTAACTGTTAAGTAAGTGGAAATATTCTGTCATTGGAATGAACTTTGGATCCTGTCCCAAATAGGTTTATTAATTCTTGGAGCACTTCCTGTACAGCAAGACCTTCCTCTGACAAAGCAATATATTGCCACAAGATCACAAAAAAAAAGAAATTTATGGAAAAGTTGGAGTCTTATCAGAAGAAAAATTATTAGCTTTTACTATGCACATGTGCATACGCACCTTTTTTTTTTTTTTATCAAGAAAGCACTTTATTTTTTTCTGGATTTTGCCTACGTCTGAATTTATGCTTCAGGGATTTTGAAGCATCATTTATATGAATTGATTTGGGACAAAATCCAGTGGACTGTCTTAAAATATTGAAGGGAGTTTTGCCAAGGGCCTTACTGTCTGCACATGAAGTTATGGTTCTTCAGTGCAGAAAAAATTATCTGTTTTCATTTTTAGGCATGTCATACCCGAACTGGCCTGAGGAGAGTCCCGTTCCACTCACAAGATTCGATGGCACTAACTCTGTGTTTTCAAGATATGCAAATGATAGTGTATATGCTAACTGGATGGTTTCACACTCAGCGGCAAAATTTGTGGACAAGTTTGATAGCTAAAATTTTCTTTGTGAAAGGTAATGGACTCATGAGGGGAACAAACATGCAAAGAATGGAAAGTCCATTGGCTCGTTCTTTGTACAGTCAAGAACCTTTAGGTTGGCAAACTTTTATTGACAGTTTTTAAAGTGTGTTATTCATGCTGAAAGCTATAATTGGTGATTTCCCCTTTCAGAAAGCATATCAAGCTAGATAAGAGTTGTAGTTCTGGTACTTCTTTTTAGATTGCCACTTTGCATATGGTTCCATTTGCCAACTTCTTAGTGCAAGTGGCTCTGCACTTCATTTTCAAAGTTTTTTAGGTTAACCATCCTATATTACAAACTTATTGGATGGGAAAATGTACTTGAACTGTTACTTTTATAGTGGCTGTTTGCATATGACCACTTGATTTAAGTAGGAAGCACAAATACATGGAAAGGAGGGGGGGAAACATGCTCCCAAGCTACTGATTTTGCTATCAGATGAGAAGGGTTACAATGATGTTGGCACTAATGAAGCCTGTATCTTGGTTTAGAAGCAAACATTAGGTAACTCAACAGAGCACTTGAGATTCAATATTTGAAGTCTTGTAAAATGTATTGTCTTGTCTTAATGAGAAGAGAGTTTGTTTTATTAGTCTTAATTGCTCTTACCTTTAGCACAATGGAGATAAATTTAATAGAAGATATGCTGTATAGACCGATGGCAATCAAGAGTGTTCATCTGACACGATTTATTTTCCATCATATACATCTTACTAAAGTTAAAACATATGACCTTGTACAATCACAATTCCTTTTACGAGTTCAATTTGGACTGTATAGGAATTTTTAGTCTGAATTAAAGTAAAGAGATTTTGTTTGCAGTCATGTTCGGTGGGTCGGCATCCTCCTCTCAGCTCGGAATTGGATACACTGCCATGCACAGAACACTGCCATGACACAGCTCCAAATAAACCAATTATCTCAAAGTTATGAGTAAGCAACACTTGCACAGTAGAAGTGGTCTATTACTCTGCTGTTAATGAACCCATACCAAGAAAATGTCATCTGAATTTGTTAAGGTGAAATATAAAAATGTGTGCCTACACTGACTTGATATTTAGGAGAGTGGTCTGACTATGGGTCATGTGTTCTATGTGAAAGAGTAAATGATCAGCACTATTTTTGTCTTTATTTGTAATCTAATATGGTTAAAGATAACTTTTGTTTTGCTACAAATGTTGGGATGTAAATCCCGAGTGACTTGCTGTTAACATTGTGATGATTATTCCAAATAATCCAATTCTACCAAAGCTTGCTCCAATTTAGCTGTTTTCAGATGTTGTTTTGTGTACAAACTTTGTTTCCATTAAAGTCTGTGATTTCAGAAACAAGAGTCAGACTACCAAAACCCTAACACAGATTTTTATTTTACAAAAATTATTATATAAACTACTGTGCTAGAATTTAAACAACTTCACTTTTAGATATTGTATTCTATTCTGTCCTGGCTTTGAACAAACACTAAGCAGAGTGACTTTCTCTTTGTACTACCAGTTAGTGGGCTGTGTAATGCTTGTGTAATGCAAAGTGATACAGCTTATATGTATACCCTAACTGAACCCCCTGTGTATAATGGTGATTTTCACTGGCACAGCACTGCTCAGAAGATGGTCAGAACAAATAGTTTTAATATAAATGTCACTGAACATTAAGCCCATTATATGGGCTTTGCTTTTCTGTGAGAGATCTGTGGGGGAGAAGGAAAAAAAAAAAGAAGAAGAAATTGCATTTGTGATAAGTTTTGGTTTTGTCCAGTCCTTTTCACATTATTTGCGTCTGTAAATGAGAATTCTTTATTAGCCAAAGCAACTAAGGCAGCAAGAGTGGTTTTTGGTGGTGGTAGTGTTTTTTTGTTTTTGTTTTTACTTAAGAACTTGTATTAATCAGCTATCTCCAGCAACGGTATTCAGCTGGGAGATGTGAAGCTACATTGCTCTACAATAGGTGAGTGAGATAATGAAATAACAGTGGATACAGAAAGTACTGTCTATTTTTGCACTGCGTGAGACACAGCTGTTTCAACCATTAATTCCTGTGAGAAAATGCGCTAAAAATAGGTATAGATTGTGTATGTAAAGTACACAGTTCCTAGTTATCGTGAGACATAAATACCAATATTAAGTGCAGCTCACTAAGTAATTCTGAACAAGTATTCCCCAATTCAAATAATTTTGACTTAAATATTGTTAAGAAATAGATTACTACTTTTAAGTACTTGTAATATGAAATAACTTGACAGCTTCTTATGTCTTATCTGTGCACACTAGTTTTGAAAATGGTTCTCTTGAAGTGTTTCCTATTTGTGCTATATTTCTGCAAGACAGAAAGGTGAGGAATTTGTTTCAGTTCCCGACTAAATAAGAAAATATACTTCCCACATGGGAGAAAATGTGATATGCAGATGATATTTCCATCAGTGCCAGAAATACTTAGGTACTTGGCTGCCCTGAGCAATGTGAACTCAAAGGGAACAAATGACTCATCTAAAGTACAGGTTGGAGGGAATATTTTGAAAAAATTCTGCCAGCCTTTTCTAAATACCCGCAGTGCTTACGTGGTTTACCTGGCCTGTGCTTTGAGTTGGGGCAGGTGGGGAAAAGGGTGAATCTCATGTGCCCTTTCAGAGTTAGCACAAGGAAACTGTTTTAATGTTCAAGTCTACAAACTTTTCCAGAGTACTCAGATAAATGTACTGATGTTGCAGATCTTAATCTGCAGACCTGAGCCTGTTTGGTATTTCAGAAATTCAAAAAAAGCTGTCCCATGAACACAAAGTACATAATTTTGCAGTCATTTAGTTTTATCTACAGTTTGTCAAGCAAAATTTATACATATCTCCACAGTCCACTAAAATGGTCCTCTTTTAAGTCGTTCTCAAAAACGTATAGCAAAAATGAACTAGTTGGACTTTATATTCAGCCTTGCAACATATTTCAAAAAGGGTATCTACTGTATTAGAAAAAATCGCTAATGATTTTGAAATGCTGCTTCTAAATTCAGTCCATCTGAAAGCCCTGCATCTCTTACTGTGGCGATACTTACAGTTTATAATAAAATAGATTCAAATATGAATGTTAGCAGCATCGCCTCCTGGCTATCAGTAGGCAGCAAACTGCATAAACAAGGCGCTGATTGTCTGAGATGACAGAACCACAAAACAGTGTGAGATGGAGCAGATCTATAAGATCCTTCATTCCCAGCCCCCATGCCATGGGTAGGAACACCTCCTACCAGCCCAAGTGCCCCGGGCCCTATCCAACCTGGTCCTGAACACCATCAGGGATGGAGCACCCATCTGGGCAGATATGCCAGTGCCTTTCCTCCTAATACCTCATTGCAGTCTCCTCTCCTTTAGTTTAAAATCATTCCCCCTTGTCCTGTCGCAGTCTGGTCCCTCTCTTGTTTATAAGCTCCCTTCAAGCACTGGAAGGCTGCAATGAGGTCTCCCCGGAGCCACATTCAGGCCGGACAAGCCCATCTCCCTCAGCCTTTCTTCATAGGAGAGGTACTGCAGACCTCTGAGAATCTTCATGGCCTCCTCTGAGATGAATGAATTGACTTCTACTGCTTAAGCTATCATTCTGATAAAAAGAACACTATTGCACTCCAAAGTTGTCTAAAAGTATTTAAAATATTAATTAGATATTAAATATTAAATATTAATTAGAAAACCTAAGTGTTCAGCTGTTCAATTCCGCTGCATCTGACTTCATATAACTAAGTACTCCCCTGAAGATAGTGGGATAATTCCTAAGTAAATTGTTCAAAATTACTTGCTGGTCTATATTTTAATATTGCAATGATCTGCTAGCAAAAATACAGAAGGTACTATGAAAATACGAACAAAGTAACAATAGCATAGATTTACCCACCCCTAGCACAATGTTGTAACTTGTCGACCTAGGAGGAGTGTTCACAAATAGATACTGCACCCTAGAAGGCAGGTAAGCACAGATATATCTCTAACATACGCAGAATACCCACAAGTGACAGTTAATTAAATATTTTTCAGTACTTACCACTTTAGTTCAGTAAAGATGAGCTGTTCATGTAAGCTATGTTTTGTATTTGTTTCTCGTTTCTAGTCCTGTAGGACAGCAACTTGTGTCTTCCAGTTATTATAGATATATTTACATATTCCTAATGCATTTTGAGATTAAAAATTTCTTCTCTTGGTGTATATTTTGGTTTTACTTTGTTTTATAAGGAGTTGTGTGGGATCTTAAAACAACAGATTTCTTGCTAGAAATACATTCTTTCAAGCTGCTATGTAAGTTTGTTTTGCTGATAATGTTCTGAAGTATGGTCATTTTGCCTAGCTGGCCAGAGACAAGTACACTTCCCCTTAAGCTCATCTGAAATCAGTAGCTCCTCACTTAGCACTTAGCGAGGTATGTTTTGTTATAATTCAACTTCACCTCATCTATGTTTGCACTACGGGCCCATAGAAAATGGCCTGTACAATTTAAGAGTCATGCGGTTGTATTTCACATGCCAAGAAGTATAGTAAGATGCTTATTTCATCATACAGTGGAAGGAACCAATGTTTTCATGGTTGGAGTCACTGAGTATGCCTGCACATAGCTGCGGTGCTTCCCAATGCGGGTAGGGCATGAAGGTAGCAGCAGTCACTGCTGCTGTCCAGGCTGCAGTGCAGAGGCAGGTCCAGTTGGCCTTACATCTGCAGAAGTCTCAGTGCAAACTCACTGTAGCACTGCACTGCCTGTAAATTTCATCTTGTATTTTCAAGGTGACACGCAAATAAAGCATAAAGTTAGAGATGTGTGCGGGGGAAAAGAATGTGTCGTTTTCTCATCCTCTCTGCAAGAGATTGTTATTAATATATGATTATTTCTTATCTTCAGAAATGTATTGGCATCTCTCAAAAAGAAAAACAGAGTTGCCCTGCTGGAAAACACATCCTTTGGACTGGCGCAGAGTCTTCACATATTTCTAAATCTGTAAGTGCAGGACAGTAGAAAATGTAAATAATCATATCTAGAGCCCTAATTTCAGAATTGTGTGCAAAAGGACTTATTACTGAACACTGCAGGGACATGATTTAAAATCCTTCACAACACTGGTGCCATAAGTAGCTGTGGAATTACTATCTACCACACTGGCACTACCCCTGTTGGACAAGGAGTCAACAGATGACTGCAGAGAACACTTACGTCTGGTCTCTCCCTTTTTTCCTCTGCAATCACCACAGTACTTCCTTATCTGGGGAGGAACAAGAACTTGCCCACGGGACAGGCTTCCATATGCTGAAGATAGGAGAGACCGAGATGCGATAGGAAGGAATCCGAGATGGTGAGAAGAGAGGGAGCCCCTCTTTAACTCATGCTTTGCAGGCTGGGTTCTCTGACTCTAAGCACAAGCTGACAAGCTGCTGTCTGAGCAGAGGGCATAAGTCCTGGCAGCCAGACACAGAGCCACTGCAAAAGACATTACTGGCTCAGGGCTGGCAGGGAAGAATAAGTACGTTTTCAAAGCACACAGAGTAACAAAAGTAATCTGACATTCTTCCGATAAGAAGTGAGCTTATCTTAGGGACTGAAAATACAGTGGTTGTTGGAACATATTACACGTTGTTTACTTTTCAGTTTAAGTTTCAGCTAACAATGTAGCTTCCTTTGGATTGCTCTGTGAAGTAAACCACAGTTCGGAGATGGTACAGAGGTCCTGGTGAACAAGGGAGTTAATTACAGGTACTTTGTGATGGAGGGATAGGGTTAGTACCTAGTTCACATAGAGTTGTTGGTGAGCAGTGCTGGTGCTCATATACATTCAGAGCTGTGATGTTATTAGTCAAACAGAAAATTATCCTGACTTCAGTGGGGATGCAGCCAATATCTCCTCCCACAGAAAGCTACAGCTATTGGGAGCCCTTGGCACTCCTGATGGTGAGTTCCCACAGCTCACCTGCCTGCTTCTGTGACACTGTCTAAAAGGGCAATTGCCACTAGCCAGAAACTTTTGGGTTTTTAATTTTAACAAATTACTGTCAACATAGAAATGCCAAAATAAACCTTCTGCATCAGAGATGTGAGCTTCAGAGAAATGAACCAGATCCAGTCTGGGTTCAGCTGCAGAGGAGTTATAAATATGTAAATGTTATAGATAAACATCGCACATAATGTGTGCAAGTGTGTGTATATCTATATATATTTATACAGAGAGATATGAAAAAAATACATATATATATATACACTTTTTTTTAATGTTTATGCAGTTTCAAGAAATCACCAGCAAGATGCAAGCAGAGTTCACCGTTTGCCAAGATGTTTTTTTTTTTGCCCAGGAGTGTCAGTGATTGATGTGACAGTGGGAGACAAGAATGATTCTTTCTGCTGTAAGGTATAAATAATTGAGAAAGAGATTCTAGCCTTGAGACAGGAAACCGTTCAACCACTTAACTGATTTTTCTCTGCAGGGAGGCTTTCTCAACAGTAGCCTGGTCCAGACATAGCAAATAGAAATGTATCAAGTTTATGTCGATTACAAAGATTTTATTAAAATAAGCAAAATAAATAAATAAAAATAAAAAAATTACAGTTGGAAATCTCACCTGGTGTTGTTTTTTCAGGGTTCTTGTTAAAATGGATTGATACAATTTGTAAAATACTGAGCAGAAACAGGTAATGTGGTTTTTTTTTTTTTCAAAACACAACAGAATATTTTAACTGAACAAATATTTAGTATTTATACTGAAATATATTTATCAATCTTTTTACATGCGCAGTGATAAATAAGCAGTCAAATTGGACTGCAGTAAGTTGTTATGAAAGACAACTTTTTAACCACGTAGCCATTTGACCACATGTTTAATAAATCATTTTCAGTTACTTAACAGAGTCTCCATTTCAAATTATGAAATTTGAAAGAAGCATTCTGAAAAGGTAGGCCTTAAATCTGAGATTAACTATAAAAGTTACCATTTCAAACAACATCCACGTATACATTAGGCGGTACATAAGAGAAGTCTGTTTACAGCAGTATTAGACCTTGCAGTGCACTAATATGAATAGCACGTATTATCTTTTTTGCTATAAAAGGATTCAAAAATATGATGAAGACCTCATCGTACAAGATTTGAGCATGAACCATGGGACCTGAGGGAAAAGGTATAGTATTGCACTTTGCATATTGAACCTGTAATCCACATTACAACAGGATGTGCGTGACAGCATTGCTTTTCTCCCAGCATTAAGCAGCATTTCCTCACGCATCATGGGTGAGACTGAGGGGATGATTCAAAATAATGAAGAAATAGTTTACAAATATTGCATTTAAAAGCTTTTTAAAGATATACATACAACAATGAGCGGTACCAGTAAGAAGAGAAGCAAACATAACATTTCATACATTGTCTCAAGCTTGGACCGAGAGGAAGGAAAACCTTTGTGGGCAGTCATAGACAAGCCTGCAGTTAATGCTTCCCAAAACAAAAACAAAAAAGTCTGGAGTAGTTAGATATGGTTAAAAACGAGCCAGCATGGCACGGACAGCTGAGCAGATGAGAGGTTTCTTTGCTTCTTCTTCATCTGTTGTACGAAGACGTGAACAGCTCCTCTGTATCAGCTGTTCACTGATTTGTCCACGTGGATGATCATCTCCATACAGTACTTCTCCAGAGTTCTAATTTTCTTTTGTATGGAAGGCTGTGTTTGCTGTTGTTGTTTGTTGTTTGTTGTTGTTGTTGTTTTTTATCTGCCAGACAGGAACAGTGGGTATAGCAGATTATTCGCTAAGGTGTATTAAATACTGATATACTGGATATTCTGAATAAAACAAGAAGCATTGCAGACGTACTGGAACAGGTCGCCCAGAGAGGTTGCAGATGCTCTGTCCCTGGAGCCATTCAAGGCAAGGCTGGATCTTGCTCTGGGCAGCCTGCTCTAGTGGTTGGCAACTGCCCACGGCAGGGGAGTTGAAATCAGATGGTCTTTGAGGTCGTTTTCAACCCAGGCCATTCTATCCATTCTATGATTAAGGAAGCCAAAACAATTCCTTCTTTGCAATAACAATACTGTATTTAATGTTGATACTTAACACTTTTCTCTTAGGTTTGGGGCATGGGATTCTTAAACGCAAAAAAATGAACCCAACCAGATAATCAACAAAAATACCTCAGATATTTACATGGTGATCTCCTGAGAGAAGGAGTGCACATCAAAGAATGTATGGCTTAGATCTTATTTTCATGTACTCAGTTTTATTCTAAGTGTGACTTGATATTGCAAACAAACCAACATTTCTTTTTGCATCCTAGACGGTGAACTCTGTATTTTAAAAGGATTTCTACTTTAATAGGAATGATTTTAAATGTATTACCTAATACTTGCAATGGGTTACTATTCTGCAATTCTGGAATACTGTGTCTTATGTCTTCTAGTCGAAGTCCTCCTAATCTCTTTTCCATTCTAGGTACAGAAGACAGATGCTTGGGCTTTGTTTCAGAGCTGCTTTGTAGCCACTGCACATGTGACAGAACTGTTCTTTTTTAGAATATCTAAAGCCTTTCTTGGTGTCACTGAAAAGAAGCTGTATAGTAAAGGTGTCTTGGAATCTTTGGAAATAAACCAATACAGAATTTCTGTGCTGTCAGGCTCCATACATGCCGTTACGCGTAGTTCTGATGCAGAATCCTTGCAAGTTGCAAATGAGCAGTGGCAGCCTGGGCATATGACCTGTGCATCTGCCAGAAAAAAACAAGGCTGTATGCCCAGGAAAATGATCAGCTACATCTGCAGCACATTGCGTGCTCCCTTCAGCTGCAGCCAGGAGCAGAGTCTGGGCTATGAGCACAACTGTTTGGAATTCCCATTCATCCCTGCTCTGCTGCAGCACAGACCAAAAACCTGTACTTCTCATATAGTACCGGGTTTGTAATTCATTTTCTACCATATAAGAGCTCAGCGCCATTCCATGAATATATATTGAATATATCTGTCTATATTAAGAAATTGTATCCCAATGATTCTGATCTATTGTTCTGTGTATTTATGCAGTTGTTCCACATGCTTATGCAGCGGCCAAATCATCACAACTCAAAGGAGAAACAAAAAATAAGAATTCCCTTCCCCATCAGAAACCTTTTTCAGGCAGGGTAAGCTGTGATTGTGTTGATTAACTTCACCAGTAAGAATTAAGAAACCACCCTCTGCTTTAATGTATGGAAGGACTATATATGAATTTAAAGTTGTCTGATAGCTTGGCAAGTCTGTACGAACTCTAATGGAACTCTAATTTTCTAATGGGAATTTCTAAGACGAAGTAATTCAGCAACCCCGATCCCAAAGCAGCAACAGCAAAAAACCCAATCCATAGCAGTGACTTGGTTAAGGCTCACGGTGCAGCATCAATAGGAGTACCTGATGCAGTGGTTAGCAGTCGTCAGTCTGGACATAAGTTAATTCTGCTGTCATGAGCCACATCTTCTACGGCCCCTTACTTCATAGCACGTAGCAGGAGAATGAATTTGGGCCAGACCAGTGACAAACGGGCTACAGAATCCAATTTGGAATTAATGCTCAGAATGAAGATTTTTAAGGGGGAAAAAAATATATATAAACAGAGATGGTTAAACTTCTGATTGCATTGATCAGCAAGTTATAAATAATGTATAACCATTAAAGCAAGCATAAAGAAAGCGGCCTCATGTGGGATCATTGTTGGAATTTTGCCATCGGCAGCACTGAGCTGCAGTGCTTGACAAAAAGCTCTGTGTCAAGGCAAACTAATGACTATTGTCTGGCAATTAAAGCCCTGAAAATTCAGGCAAAATAACTGGCCATTTTTCTTATTCCACGTACACGTTTCATTTCAGCTCAAGAGTCTCAGAGAACAAAACCATCTAGTGTTGAAGGACTGCTTTTTATTTTTTTATTTTCCCTGTGGTCTCATTTGTATTTCTTTTTCACTTTGGCACCATATTCCCAAGTCAGGTCCTCTCCCCTCTAGCCCACAAGCATGCTTAAAAAAAAAAAAAAAAAACCAAAGAAAAGAAAAAATAAAACCCAAAAAGCGCTAGGGGCTGGAGCTAATGCTGTTCTGGAAAATTCTTCAGTTCAAATCAGCTGTTGCCAGCCACTTCCTTTTCCCTAGCTGTGCCAGTTTAGGAACACCATCTACCAAAGTTTCAGCAAAACGTTTTTAAAGTTTCTCTCTTGGTCTCTAAAATAATCGTCCAACCCCATTTTAATAGAACTCAAAGCTGTCACCCATGCAAACACTGCTTTCAGACACTGGGAGGTCTGCAAACACTTCTCTAAGGAAAATCCCCTGACTGGAATGAATTGTCTTAAAACAAACATTTCCTAATGTTTGATTGTATTACTTATTCATGAACAAACCAGGTGTTTCTCTGTAAGCCTGCAAGGCTGAAACCAAACAGAAACTACAACATTTGTCAGCATAAATACACGTCTGAATCATGAAGGAATATCTTAGAATGGCTCATTTTGATAGAAAGCTCAGGAAATTATACACAACACGAATGCAAAAACAGTTTTCCTCTTTAGATCATCGATCATCTCTTTATACATGGAGATGACTACGGACACCCAAGTTTTTATTGTAGGAATTTAAGAAACCAACTCTTTCTTTCCCTCACGTTGAAGAAAAATACAGGAAGTTGTTGGAAGTGAAGGAATTCTAAAATAGAGGAAACTGGTGCTTAAAGAAGTATTACGTGTGTAGCTCCTGAGGGTCACTGCCCATGCTGTAACAAGTGGCCCCAGCGCAGAAGAATATCACCTGGGGAGCTCCGAGCACAGTGCATCGTCTGGCAGCGCTCTGTGGACCAGCCAGTGGGTGACGCAGTGTCGTTGCTTCATTTGAGACCTGCATCATAGTACCAGTTAATGAAACCAGCTTGGCAGCAGTAGTTATTTCCATTCTTAGCCTCTCAATGTCTACAGAACTACAGCAGCCTCCAGTTTCAGTACATTAACACAGGTGCCCAGAAATTTTTTTTTTTGCTGCACAGAGCAGTGAGGGGGGGACCTGAGAGCAGCCTTGGAGAGAGCTGGTGCGAGAAGCAGGTTTGGTTCGCCTGAAGACAAAGGGCTGCTCTGTGCTTCGTTGCAGAGAACGCGATGTGCATAGAGCTGCCGGGGTCACCCCAGGGCCTGCCCTGGGGGGCAGAGGGGGCTGTGTGGCACAGATCATTACGGAGTTAGCTGCAAATCTTTAGTTGCTCCGACTGCACATAAATACTTTTTTTTTTTTTTTCTTTTTTTCCTTTTAATGAAGAGAGCTAGGAAAGCAGTATGTGCGCGATTCCCACCAGATCCGCTCGTTACAGATCTCGCCTCTTGACCTCAAAGCGTGCGCCGCAACCGGAACCGTTGGCAACCACACAGAGCTGCGCCGCCGCGCCCGGCCCAACTAACTGCTCGCGGCGTCCGCTCTTCCGCAGCGCCGCAGGCAGCGGCAACAAGCGCTGCACGACGGCCGAGCCCGGCCCAGCTCCTCGTGCCGCCCTCCCCTCAGCGGCGCGGGCCGCCCCGCTCCTCCCGGCGCTCCGGAGGCGGGCGGAGGGGCCGGGCCCCTTTAAGAGCGGCCGGGAGGCGCTCCGCCCGCTCATTTCCTAGCGCACAGGAAGTGCGGCGGGTGCGCGGCGGCGGCGGCGGCGGCGCGGCCCGCGGGTGAGTACGGCCGCTCCGCTCCTCGCTGCCATCGCTGCCCGCGGTGTCCCGCCGGGTGCCTGTCTCCCGCCCTGCGGGATGCGGCCCGGCTCCCGGCCGGGGCTGCGAGCGGGGCCGTGCCGTGCCGTGCCGTGCCGTGCCGTGCCGTGCCCGCCGCAGGACCGCGGAGCAGCAGGGGATGCGCTTTGCGAGGCGCTCCTGAGAGCCGAGCGTGCGGAGGGTTGAACTTGACGCTGCGTCGTGGGGCCGCTCCGTGAGCGTTTACTCTGTGTTTTGTTTTCTTTTTGTTTTTGCCGTTTGTTTGCTCGGCTTTGTTTCTGGTTTCCCCGGTCGCTGTGTGGGGACGGGGTCGGGATCTCTCGGTCACGGAGCGGGGCGGTGCGGTAGCGCGGTGTGCTCACGCTGTGCGCTGAGTGCCGTTTTCCTTCTGCTTTTCCTTTGGGCGATGAGTGCCGGGGCCCACCGTGCTCCTTCCCAGACCGCAGCAGCTAGAAGTTGCTGTTCGGTGCGGTGGAACTTCTGGCCTCCCTTTCTTTATTATTAGCTGGAGTGCGAGTCCCCGAGCGCTGTCAGAGCGGCGTTTGGAGGCGTTCCCCGCAGCCGTCAGGACAGGCCGACGTGTCCTGAGGCGTGATGCTGGTAGCTGTGGGGCCCCTTCGCCTCCTGCTGCACGTGGGGCCCTTCCCGTGCCGGTCTGCGCCGCGAGCTGTGCTGGGTGCTGCCGCATCGCCTCTGCCCTTAGCCACCGGTGAGCTGCGGGTTCCATGGGAAGCACAGTGATTTTTCTTCTTTGACTGTACGGCACAAACAGGAGTTGTTTGGCTTGCGTGTTCCTGGAGGAAACGCGAAAACTCCTGTGTGATTAAGATCTTGGGTAGTTCTTTCCCCTCTTTCATCCCATAGAATCTGTTTCAGTGCCTTTCTCAGGCATTATTTTTTTTTTTTATTCGTTTAAAAACATGAATAAACAGGAAACCCAAACCCGTCATTAAGTCTGCTGCATCATGGTAGAAGTTGCGTCAAAATATTATTCCTGAGTTGAAATTCTTTGCTTTTGAATTGCAGCCCTAGGCTGTGTTTCTTCCTAAGTGAGTGGGGAATGTCTGAGAGCATAGCCAGACCATGAGCTACCCTGCTCTGCTGCCAGGAAACCCCCTGGTAGATGGTGTGATGATTCTACCTCTGCAGCAGCCTGCTGCTTCCCAAACTGATACAGCGTTCGGGTGACCTCTGTAAGATGCACTGCCAAAGTGGCATGAGCTTTTTTTTGTGTGTAAAAAAAAAAAAAAAAAAAAAGATAAAAGCAAACTTGGATGAGGGAGGGGGTGGAAATTAAATACTTTTTTTCATTGAATTGCACAACTTTTTTCTTAACTCTCTGCCGTTATGAAGCAATCCTGGGGACTGGCAGCACTTTCTCATTAAATAATACTGAAGGAGGGCTGTGGAGATGGGCTGGTGCTCAGATATAAGGCAAGGTAAGGGCTTGGGTGCTACTGGAGCTGGTTGGTGTTGTGCTTTCAGTTAGCTTTTCCTTCTTCTGCTTTCCTGGAGAACAGTAGCCCTATTTGTTTTTGTTGTTAAAAAGCTTTCAAAAAGCACACTGGGGAGAAAATCCTTCAAGATCGTGTCTTTTGGTGCTAGGAATATCAAAAGTCACAACATAATTCATAAGTAAGTATTCATGAGGAGCAGTGTTTGTTTAGGGCAGTGGGAAGGTAACATCACCCCTGAGTTGCTGCTGCAGCTCGTGAGTATTTGAAGTTCACCTCTCTTTGCCAGAGCAGTTTTGTTTTGAATGGTGACTTATTAATGATAGTGCTGGGATGTTCTGTTATTGCTTATTAGAAAAGTCTAGGAGTATGAACCGACTTTAATGCTCTTAATTTCTTTCTCTTTTTTTAAATGAATATATTCTTAAAAATGGAAAAAAGAAAATGGACGTAGGAACAAATAACAGCAAGTTGTAGCTCTCCTTGTCGTGAGTGTCCCTAGGTACTAAGGGGTTGGCACAGGACACTGAGTGTGGCCTCTTTTGGTACATCTGTGCTGTTGAAGGCCATTTTAGCTACCTTGCAATAAGAGCTGCTGACTTCTTGTATTCAGTTAAAAATGCAGGCAGATCAGGTAGCTTAACAGATCTTGGGTATCTTGTGTGTCCTGAATTGGTTGTGCCAAGAACTAGGTAGGAGTAACTGGATGGCAGGTGGAAGCTGGGTGTAGCTCAAAAATCTAATGCTTAAGGGAAGAGGCAAGTGCTTGTTTGGGTCCTGCCTCCCTGCTGCCCACTCAGCATCTCAGGGCCATGCTGAGGGTTTAAGTTGCTGGTGGTGACAAAGGGCAGTTCTGCCTCTGCTCTTGTTTCACCTCCTTCCTCCTTTATTTTAAGCACATCTCCTTTGCTGGTGATGTGGATGGGTGCTAAAGGGCTAGTCTGGTTCTGTTTTCTTTCCCTTTTCTTTTTCATGTTAAGTAGTAGTATTTCACCAGTGAAGCAGCTTTCTGCAAGGGGATCCATTTCCTTCATGGTGTTGGTGAAGTTTCTGCCGGGGTAGCTATCCTGGAAGCTCCTGGGGTCGGTGTACATATAGGTGCTTGCAGCTAAGGTCCAGCTAACTTTTTTGTTATGGTAAGGAGTGACCCATGTTACCAATTGGTTGTTTCAGTAGATGGAGTGGGAAAGATTTCTGCGTTTGTGAGTGAGTTTGCAGTAGGTGACTAAAAGACAGTGTTGCAGGGGTGGTTGCACTGAAGCTGGAGAGGGCTGGGTAGGCAGGCACTTGGAACTTCTCCCAAAAATTGGGAATGGTTTTATTCTTCTTTCTCTGACCTACTGCAGGGAGTTGCTTTTAAATGAAGTGTGTGTTCCAGTTGTAGAACGGAGATAAAACGCTTTCAGGGTTAATGAATTGTCTGGAGATGGATCCTGCCGTGTGCGTAGTGGCTGTCACAGGTGGAGGCCTTGCACCGAGTTGAGCAGCAATTGGCATTGTGCGAAGGCAAAATAATGCAGTGCAGAGCTGCTGGGAGCTGAAGGTAACCCTGGAAGTGCATTGCTTGCACATATGAAATGTTTCCACGTAGAACTGCTGAGCGGGTTTATTATATTTTTATTCCTGTGAAGATACTGGCTTATTGTATTCAGCTTTGGTGGCAGATGAACATCAGCCCCAAACTGAGGTTAGTGTGGCTGCATTATTAATCATGCTGGTTTTTTTAGCAAGACAATAGATCAGCACTTTGATTAATTAACAGAACTCTAGGGCTCCTTCAAAAAGTGCTAGTTTTGTATTTATACATTAGGGTTTGGAAGTCAGAGTGACTGCCCCAGGTGATCTTGCAAGGAAAAGGGTCCTCCATAGATATTCAGAAGCCAGGTGCAGCAGAGGGGCCATTTCCAGCTTGCTGGTGTCTTAACTGCAGGAACCTGAGTGAGCCTAAGTGGCAGCTGAGGTACTGTTGTGCAGAGATGCTGCAAGCAATTAGGTAGGTGTTTGAGCTTAGTTTGGGGGTGTGCTGTCTACATTAATATCTGAGAGCTAGCTGTAGCAAGGCAGCTAACCAGGCAGGCTTTCTGCTCCTCCCTGTGAAGACTCTGGGGTTTGCATGTGCATGTTCACTAGAGAAACAGAAGGAATAGGTGAGGACAGTTCTTCTGGGCAGGGTTTCTCTGCTGCAGCAGGGCAGGTGCTCAGTGGTGAGACGGTGCTGCGCTTGGCTGCTGGTGGTGTGACCAAGCAGAGAGAGTGAGGAAAGGGAACTCATGCTCTGGAGCACGCTCTGAGAAAACAGATGGGTCATTGTGAGCATTGTTGGTGTCTCTGGAGTTACGTGTAGGGATAATTTGATCACTTCTGTGAGGTGATTGCTGTCCCACAGGAGTGACTGTGCAGCAGCTCCCAGATGAGTTGCGGTAGCACTTCTGGAGAGGTTTCCCCAGCAGGACTAGGGTGTGTGCCACAGCCCTGTGGGCAGCAGAGGGCTTGTGTGTGTGGATGCTGAGCCTGTGGAGTGATAGCAGCTCAGCACTCCTGTCCTGTGCTCCATGAGCTTCCCATGCACAGAAGGCTTCTGGAGTGCAGCCTTGTGGTTCACAGAGCAGAAGACTGTGCTGGGAACAGAGCCTGTGCTGTGCCAGGCCCACTGCTTGCAGCAGGGCCAAGGCTGAGCATCTCAAGTGCTCTGCTAGGTTCTGCTGGTAGCTGCTACTGAGCCCCATTTCCTGCAGGTTTTTTTTGTCGGCATAATCCCTTTTAACTTGTCACGTGTTGCTCCTGAACTGTGCAAGTACCTGAGCCTTTGAGTTCTGCCTTGTTAGGTGGAAAAGGGTTTAAGTTGTCTGAACAAACCAGAGGAGGAATTAAGCATTGAAGTAGTGGAATGGTTATTGCCACTGTCAGGTTTCACTTTGAATGAACACTTTGTGATAAGTTTCTGTAGTAAGGAGTTATCTTTCCCTGCTGTGAAGCAAAAACAGTTGCAGTTTCTCTGCCCTGGGAAGGAAGAGCAGAAGCTGGGGATGTGACCAACTCCTGCTGCCTGCCCCACACAGTGCTCAGCTCCCTCTGAAGGCAAGAGGAAGAAGGTGGCCTCTGTGTCCCTAAGGCTGACCTCAGAGATGTGAAGAAGCAAAGAAGGGTTGGAGCCAGGGTAGCATCACGTGCTGAGAGGGGCTTCTGTCTTTTGTGGTGGTGGTGTTTTTTATTTTTTTTTTGTATGGGTGTCTTTTTCCCATGCAAGAGAATTTAGAGAAAGAATATGAAGATGAGTAGCTCTGACAAGCTGCTAGCTTCTCTCCTTCAACTCTTCTAAGAGCAACTTTCTCCTCCGTAACAACATCAAAATGAGAAATGATAGATGATATAAGTGCTGGCTGTGCTTCTGGAATGCACCAGATGTTTCTCAATCATTTGGCTTCCAGCTTTCATTTCTGGTGACATATTCATGCCTTACTTATGCTGGAAGCAGAGCTGTAGCTACTGCTGTAACCGTTAGCTCTTCTCAGAGTACTTGCGGGTCGTGTTCCTCCTTCCCTTCTGCTTCTGTGTGGGCTGAGGAATAGCTGAGTGATCCTGGTTTTGATACTACACATGAACTCAACTTAGCTGGTGCCATTTTAAAATAAATAAGAGAAGTGAGACAACAGAGCATAGTTGGATGTGTATGCTTGGGTGAAATGCTTCCACAAAACAGATTGTTTTCAACTGCTTCTATGCCTGCTACATTCCCACAACCAATTTCAGTCATTCCGTGTTTGTTTCTTTTTATTTTTGAAAAAGTAGGAAATTGCTTCAGTGAAAGTGTAATTATCTTGTGCAGATACTGTGTACTTGACTGTAGTTACCTTTTGGAGTTCTGTAGCATTTGTTGCAGCATACTCGTCTTGTATGGGGAATGTTGAACTGGGGCATCTTTAGATGTTCAGAGTTGTAGGAGTGTTTTTCTGTTCCTTGTTGGGTTATTCATGTTTAGGTAATTGCTTTTTTTCCCCCCATAAAATAGGCTGTTTTCCTGCGTAGAATACCTTCTGCAGTGTTATCTTGTTTTGAGGACTGCTGAATGTTGAGAGTTCTATTTATACTTCTTGAAGCAGCCGTTGCTTTATCGTACCGAAAGGAGCACAAAGGTGTCGCTGCATACACTCTAACAGAGACTACTGTACCTTCTCGAAGGCGAGCTGAAGCTGCTCTAAAAGAGGTGATTTAGTCTTGCTTGAGCAATCCTCCCTGGTAATGCAGCTGGCCCTTCATTCTTGGTTGGTTGTGTAGCGTTGCATGCGCTCCTGTGAGGTACTGACTTTGAAGAATTGTACACTTCAGCCTGGTAATGTCTCTACACGTAATCCCCTTTTGAAATTGTAGGAATTAAATGCTTCAGGAAGCTTCAGTATTGAGTACACTGTTTACTTGCTGCTTTCTTAATATATACTTATTACTGTAAATGAGAGTTGTCAGTCTAGTGACAATGAACTACTTAAGCCACCAAGTATTTGGGTATGGATTTAATGTGTGATTAGGAAAAACAACTGAGGGTGGGTCATGTTTTCACGTAGTGCGCTGGAATCATTGGGACAGAGTTGCTTGAATTGCTATGGGTCTGCTGTATGGCTCTTGCTTTCTTAGGAGCTCTGTTCTCAAATGAGAAGGCAGAGCCCTTCCCCAGCCTGTGCAGGTCCCAAACTCTTACTTTCCACACCACTGTGTTTGTGGCTGTCAGCCTGCAGCAAAAGGAGCTGAGGAGGAATGCCTCTGGGCCTAGAGGGCATGGCGCATTATGTGGGCCTGAAGCTGGCACGTGTAGTTGCCCTTGTACTTTGCGCAGTCTCTCACTGTTAGCAAGGATCTTGCTGGAGTGCGTGGTAGCAGTGAGCATGGTTCTTGGCCTGTCTCCTCGCATAACGCTTGTGTGAAAAATGACTTCTGGCTGGAGATGGCAGAAATGCTTTGCTGATGCTTGTGTGAAGGGAACAACTTGTACTTCTGTTCCCATTTCTAGGTTAAACCCAAACACTGTATAAGGTAGGCAGAATAGGTGTGGTTGCATAGTACTGTGGTTCCCTTTATTCCCTTGCAACAAGAGGAAGATGACTTGCTTCTCTATTTTGGAGCTTTTTTTTTTTTTTTTACGCCTTATTATTTATAAAAAGGGAAATAGGGTCCATACTAACGTGAAAGCCCGCAAGTTAAATAATAAACTATAGCAAACGCTGTGTAAATTAGGGGACTTGGTTATTTTGGAAGCTAAAGCTAGTGATGGCTTCAGGATGCCTACTGGATAATCTGAAAGCAAAACTAACCACTTGTGCTAGCCTTACGTGGGGCACTTCAGGTCAGTGGTTTTTTCCTGAGAAGATGGCTGTCTCTGTTAACTATAGTTAACTCTGAGGTGATTTTATTTCTGGATGTTTTCAACAATGAGGATGAACAGCTCAGTTAAGGTATGGCTGTTTGGGTTTGTAGTTTTCATTTCCATTCAGGTGTTTCCAGGTACACAGGCTTGCTCTGGCTTCCTCTGAAGTGACAGTAGGGGTCCTGTTCATAAGTCCATTGTTTACTTTGTGTTAAGTATGAAGTAAATACCATGAATAACCTCGTTCTTTCAACTGTGTAATGTACTCTAGTTTGTGTAGGAACAGTAGATGTCAAGATAAACAAAAATTTGCTTCCTTCTATTAACTAAGGAGGATAAAACCTCATTATCAAAAGGCTGTTTTTTTTTTTTTCCTTGCTATTTCATGTAAGAATGGAGTTACATAGTTAGAACTTATTTCATCGAAGGATGAGAGCAGGAGTGTTTTTTTTTTTTTTTTTTCCCAGGGTCTGTTGTGGCAGAAGTGCCACTGTTTCTCCATTGGTGGACATTTCTTTCTGCATGCTTTCTCTGCCACTTGAGGTGTAGCTCTGAGAACTGCCTCTGTCAGACTGGTGTCCTGATTCCCCTTCTGATGTGGGGGTGTGTGGTGAAGGAGAGGTACGTCACAGCTGTGATTTTTTTTCTCTGCTGACTTGAGTCACTTGTAAAAGTATATTAAAGCAGGGCTCCTGGAAGTGAGGCAGCGATGGAGAGGGTTTGGGAGGTGATGAGTAAGACTTGCTTGTTTGTCCTTCGAAGGGTAAATGTAAGATCAGTCCTATGTTAATTGAACCCCACTATTAACAGATATAGTGTGGTTTCACTTTCTTTTTAAAGGAGGTTTCCAGCTAATATGTAGTGTGCCACTTCAGCCGCGTCTCCTGGAAGAATGCAATTAATACGCAGCCTCAGAGCCTTGCTTGAGAAGTGGGTGATGTCAGAATTTGTTATTGGTAAAGCCTTTGCTGCTGGATTTGAGTTATCTGCAGTGTGAAGCAAGAAGTGAGACTCTATTATCTTTGTGTACTGGAGTCTCTAATAGGAAGGCAGAAGCATGTGGAAGGCTTGTCTTCCTTTTACCTCAGAGATCAGTGTTTGCTGGTAAAAACGTGGTGTGGCTTTCATCAAATAAATCACTTGTGTAAAGAGTGTGCAGGAAAAGGTTGTTCTTATGCCTGTCTTTTTCAGTAATAAATCCTGTGCTGATTGTCATGCATCTCGGAGGCAACTCTTTGCTGGTGTTTCCCCTGGTTGAGCTGCTTTTTCCTGCTGTGTTACTATACTACTACCATCCCTGTGCCAAAGGTCTGAATTTTTTCCTTCTCATTTAGGACCTAAACAGATGTCTGAGCTTAGCTATTGCGGATATGCCTGGGCACTTGATAATTCATTACGGGCTTTTCATAATGCATGCAGTAGCTTTTGTCTGGGTGTTGGGTTTTTTCCACCTCTTCAATTAAAAATGAAGCAGATCCTCTTCAGTGTTCAGTGTATGTTTGTCATCCTTCCCCTGTCTGGGTGGGAGGCTGGCTGTGCCAGTGCTTGCCAGTGGGGCTTGGTAACAAAGAAGTTCAAGGGAGACCGAAAACACCTGGGGGTGAATAGGAGCAATGTGAAGCTGATGGCTCAGCATTACCCCAGGTTGTTAGCTGAGCAGCCCAGTGAGGCTTGCTACAGCAGCGCAGAGGTGATGCATGTTACTGCCGGGAGTCTGGTGGGACTGATGGGCTGAATGCAACCTCTTTTCATGCTTATCAGCCAAGTGGATCTGAGAAGTTAATAGCAATTAAGGATTATCATAAACGTTGTTTGAGCTACATTGCAGATCTAAACCAGAAGCCCAGCATCTGAAAAACACCTTTCTGCAGAAAGATGCTCTTAGGAGTTTTCTCATATATGGTATGATCCACATGAACATGCCAAGGTAATGTGACTTCCAGTGGGAATGCTGGGAAGGTTAGATAAGAGGCAAATAGGCAAATGGGACAATTTTAAGAGCTTGCTGCAAGAAAGAAGCTCTTGAATACCAATCAGATAATGTGAGCAGCAAAGCTTGAGGTCTGTTGTGGTGGGCAGAAATATTGTATTGGGTACTGGACTTTTAAAAATTTGAGAGTAAGCATCTTCCCAGTGGAAGAAGCTGTGATCTAAATGGGCACAGTTGCAATGTGCCCAAGTTTCAATTTTTTTCAGTATTTGGTCTGAGGGTGCAAAGTACTTTGTGATTTATTTACCTATTTTGCTTTCCTGGCTGCCTTGCTTGCGTGTAGATGTCCCTGTAAAAGTGGTAGTGATGTCCAGCTTTTCCTGTTGGACAGAGTGAATGAGTGTGTGCAGGCCATCTGGAGCTGAGCCACAGCTGAAAGCAGATCTGTCCCAGCTGGGATAATAACACGTTGGTTATGGTTAGCCCAGTGTGAGGGTGAGAACCAGATTAAAGATTAGTTCTCACTTTTCTCAAAAAACTGCGTCTCCTAATTTCACTTGGGTATTTTCTTTGCTTTTGTCTTTCGACTAACGTTCCCAACAGTAGAAAAACTGACTTTGGTTCTCGGTTGCTTAGGACAGCCTTGGAACAGCTTCGTTTGACAATTCTGTGGGCTGCTGAAGTACGCAGTATTTGATTCTGCATACTGAATGTTTGGATTGAGGTTTTTCATTCTAGGATTTTATGCAAAGATTCTCCGACGAGAGAGGTGATTAACTTCTTGCATTGGTTTCATTGAGTGAGAGAATACCTGCTGTGGTGCAGTGTTTCTCAGTGTTCCCAAGCAATACTGGGAGTAGGCTTTTGCTGAGAACAGAATAAAAGGAAATAATCAAGGGGTGATGTTGGACCTGAAGCTTTTATTATATGTCTTGCCAAAGAAGGAAGTGTGTGTGTGGAGGAATTTAAGATGGTTAGTGTCTGTGGCATTGTGGATGAAATTACAAGTAAAAAAAATGGAGATCAGATGGAATTTCATAGTCAGTTAAACTATGACCATGTAGGGCATGCTGAATGAAAAGGACATTTCTGATGTAGGACCTGTGAGAATGAGGAATGTCTGTGCAGACCAGCATGAAGCTAAAGCAGTGAGCTGTTTCATTGCGCTCTTAGCATGAATGTTTCCCCTGTTTAGAACGAAGTACTCATCCTCTGCAGTCAGGAACCGAAACCGAGCTAATACAATTAAAACAAATTTAGAAGCATTTTGTTTTACCATGCTGGTCTGTTCCCTTGTGCTCAGAGAATCAGCAAGCTCTTTTGTAAGGAACAAACATTTCCATAGTTGAATATACATGAGGCCTGAGAAATGCAGAAAGAACAACAACCGGTTGATTCTGGAGAAGTAGCAAATCTTCATCAGCATTGTATGAGCCTCAGAGGTCTCATTGCAAATATTTTCATTTTGGAAAATAGGAATGAAGCAAAACATCAGCATCTGCAATTAAAATTTGGTCTTTAAACAGTGAAATACTGATGATGGGAACTACTGATTGAGTACTTTTTCATGTAACCTTATCCTTTTTATGAACTTTAGAGTGCACCGTAGAACACTGAATTAACTTCTCTGGTGTGATAGTTAGGATGTTGCATGTATTTGCTAATTTGTAGGCTTGTTTCACAGCCTGCTTTTTCTTGTAATAATCTTCTACAGACTGGGAGTAATTTCTGAAATTCTTAAGGTTGTGTTGTACCAGGCCTAGTACGTTAGCAAATTTAGATTGTAAGTATGTTGGGAAAATTTTTCTCCAATAGGCATTCTCAGTTATCTTCATCCTCAGAAGGGACAGAGACTTCAGGCTTTCTGTACTGGAATAAAGGGGAGTCCACTGGGACATCCTCCTGTTGTGTCGCTATGAGTGTCGGACTGCAGATTCCTGTCCATCCTGACTACGCTATTACATTGTCCTTTCCTCCTTTTCTTGGCTGCAGTTACATGGAGGTTACAGACTTCCCTGTCTGCCTAATGTGTGTTCTCCATTGTATGAGACCTCTTAGGCCTGCAGCAAGTCCGTTGTTCATAAGCTGAAGTTGTCTATAGACCTTTGTAACCAAAGCATTATTTGGTGAGGGTATACATACAGAGAGGGAAGGAATTTGCAAGCTTCTGCGCAACAACCTAGGAGCAGGGGAGCAAGGGCATCTCATTTACAAGTCTCTGTAAATGATTTTATTAGCCAGGGCATCTTCAAGCTTCTTTTATCTCAAAATGTGGAAGAGAGAGGATAGGCAAAGAGGGATTGTAGACTTAAAATTTCTGGTGGCACGTGGGTTAAGATTTTTACTGACTTTTACTCCTTGAAGAATGTGAGGGAGCGTTTTGTAGGGTTTTTTTTTTTTTTTCCAGACTAAACTGTAAGTTATTTAAGAAAGGTAGCATCAAGGATGATTAGAAGCTTTACTGCTCAAGATGCTGTTCCAGGGGATGATGCCTTACAGTATTGAAGTGTTACTGTATGAATCTTATATTGGCAATAGAGAGAACATGGGGAAACAAGGGACAAGCCCTACATTGTGTTACTGGTAACTGTTAGGTCTTGGGAGCCTTTCCAACAGGCAGTGCACTTAAAGGTAATAAACAAGGATAAATTCAAGCCCTTTGAGGAACAAATCTGATGCATTTTATTCTCTCGCAGCGGAAGTGACACTGGAAAAATATGAAGATGTCCAGACTGGTTCAATCCCCACTGTAGCAAACTAACACTCAGATTTCCACACATGATTTTGAATCTCCATACTTTAGTGTAACCAGTTGCACAAACATTCCTTGGGTTCACAGGAGTAAAGGAAGTGGTAGAGGGGAAAAGTGCCTGTTCTTTGCAGCGCTGCTCTGAAGTTGTCAGAGTTTAATGGGCAAGGTCTATCTCTGTAAGACAGCAAAAGGCTGTCTTTAAGATTGTCACTAGCTCGCTAGAGAAGGGTTTCAACTAATGAGGCACAATTAGAAGAGCTAGAAGGAAAAGTGTGAGATTGCTTCAGCCCAATGCACCTACTTTCTGTACTGGGAGAAAGGGGTTTGTTTCTCTGCTTTCAGTACCCCTGAAGGGCAGTGCTACCTGAAACAAATCTCTAGTCCCAGTAGATAAGGCTCAAAAATTTGCAGTTACTTGCGATCTTTTATTATTGCATTGATGATGGTGCAATAGAGATGGCAGTGTCTGTGTTGGCATGCTGACTTTTCTTAGTCCAACATAATGACATGTGTTTTGCTGCAATGAAGAAACTAGCTGAGGACAAGAGTTATTATTTCACGACTCCTTGCTATTGTCTGAGGGAATCTTAATCTCCTGGTGCACTTTGTCCTCCTGACACCACACCAGGGAATCTGTTCTCACTCCTAAGGAAAGAATAAAACCTGAAGAAACTTAGAGACTCACCAGAGTTGGAACACAAGGTAATTTATTGGCAGGTCACAGAACTGAATAAAGGCCTCGTATGCTTATGCCACAGCTTCAGGGGTTTTTATATATCACTTAACAGCCCACAAAGTAGGAGGCTTCATGACTTAAGTGATTCTAAACTAGAGGTTGTGAAGAGCCAAATCCGGCAGTGGTTTGCAGCTGCCTGCTCTGCCCATCACTAAGTACAGTGGCAGCCTGAATCAGTTAACACAATCTTTTCACTAAAAATATTAGTCCCTGGTTTCTGCTTTCTGAAATTATTCTGTGAAAACGTGCAGAGGTGCTAAGTGCTGTTTGTGTTCTACTGAACTGTAATGCTTGACCTTGTTTCCTATCACGTCCTCTGTGCCAAGAGCATCTCTTAATTATTAAAGAACTGATTGCTGTGGTGATTAAGTAGTTGTGTTTGTATATGCAGTGGTGCAAAAGAAGTGCTGTTCTTGACAGTAGTAATAATAGTTGAAAGTGTATTTGTTTGTGTTTTGCCCAAGTCAGATAGTTTGACCGCTTTTTCAATATGCCTGGACTGATCTAAGATGTCTCAGCTTATGTGTGGTACGGCCTTGCTACAGTCTAGCATTTATGTGGATTAAAGAAATATTTGATTCTTCATATTAGTACTTGTGGTTTCACATCTTGTTTTCTAACAGAACCAGAGCGCAGGAGGAAATGTACGAAAACATCATGCAGGCAGCTTAGTATACATTTGGGATGGTATTTCATCTCTTCTGTTAACGGGTCCTAGCCTGTAGGTTTTTTCTTGTCTGCTTTGACTCACCACACCTGTACCATGGTTTTCCGCCTGAAGATACATCTGGTGCTGCAACATACGCTCAGTGAGGTGTGACTCATTTCTGACTTATTTGGACTTCAGATGTATGCCAACTGAACTACTTGCTATTTGTTTTGTGCTGAAGTGTCCAGTATCTTCACACGAGTGCAGAAGGGTTCAGTTCCATGTAACTATAACTTTTTAGCTGCTATTTGCGAAATCTCTATGTAAACAATATAATTTATACTTAAAATGGGTCCTAAGTGGGTATTCTCATGCTGGAAGTGTTTTAATGGTTTCAATTGGTCCTGTAGGCTTCATCTGAATGGCTGTAAGTGTGAAACTCCTGCAAGATTGTGTATATGATATGCCTGGGAATAGAAGAAAGGCAACTGCCAGCGTTGGTGTTGATGATGTTAATTATGTATTTAATCTTTTGGGCTTTGTTATTGGAGCTCGCTTGCAGATGATGCTTAATACCACTGTTTTATGCTTGATACCACTAATGCACAGTACCTGTTAATCACTGAAGTGTTGTTACCCTGGTGCTGGAAACTGACTGAGAAGGGAGAAGTACTCCAAGGACACAAAAAGTGTTGCGGGGATATAATCCATCGTAAAATAAACACAAGTAGTATGTTGGGGCAGTGGTTTTATTTTTATGTTCAAGAATGGTAGAAAGACTATCTTCTTGACTGGTGGCAGTGACAGATAGCAGTCTGCTCATCCAATGTCTAAAGAGTTCTGGAGTGTGCGACTTCTATTTCATCAGCAAATTGAAGTTATACTGAAGTTACTCAAGCTCCAGATTTCCCCCCCAGATAATTAAACAACAAAATGCATGCAGAGCAGATGGATTCTTTGGATAAGTTTTAATCAGCTTCGCCTATGTTTTACCACCAACTTTTAAACCAAGTATTTTATTAGCTTTAAGAAGTAGAATCACATAGATTGAGCTTTATTTCTGCTGTATCCTTCCCTGTTCATGCTTGTTAATGCTTCCACTGTAGTGGGCCTATGAACCGTTCTGTTGACTTTGATTTTTGGTATCCTCCTCTTGTGTAACTGACCTTTTTGCGGGCCTTTCCTCCCTGCTTCAAGGGGATGACCGATTCAAAGTGTCCATTCCTCTTATCTAAACTGAATGGTAGAAATAATACTGAACTCAGTGTCTGAAGTTCCCTTTATTCACTTACGAGCCTGTATTTGAAATCTAAGTTGTGCTGAATTTGCCTTAATCTGGTGTGATGATCCTGTGAACTTTGATATTTAAGTCCTCAATACTTTATTCATGAGCGAGTGGTTACTCCCTGGAAGATATTTACTTAAGTAAAAGCAAATGGAAATACAAGCTGCTGCTGCTGCTTCTTCAAAATAGCTCTTGTTTTTTTAGATGAGTAGGCAGGGCGTGTTTTCTCTTGTTTTTTTTTCTTCCCACAGGAAGAAGAAAAGGGATGAAGGAGTTGAAAGTTGATGAGAATACTGTTTTAGCTGGCTATGTGAGAAATCTACATAGTTATTTTTTCTGGAAAATAGAGATATGAGTACTGTGTCAAGGGGAATAACTGGGTGATGCAATGGAAAGAAAATGTTTTGGCTCACCTATTTTTTTTGCCGCTTGCTACTGCATTTCTTTAAATATGTATGTTGTAACTTTGTTCATGTGTTTTTAAAATGACTGTCTTCTTTGTAGTTCTAATGTGCATCTTTTTTTCAATTTTAGGTTCTGTCTTCATTTTGCTGACTCAAACCACAGATTCCAAGGAGAGGAGAGAGAAGTGGAATAAAATACTCAAGTGCTAAGGGAAAAAGTCAGACTAGCCAATGGCAATTACTGTTACTGACCTGTAGACTTCTTTTGAATTTTCCCCATTCCCAAGCTTATGAAGTATCTTAAGCAGACTTTCCTGGCTGGATTTCAAGTAGGCTAAGAAGTCTTAAGCATTTCTGTTAGGAAATGGAAATATGATTCCCTGTGGGTGTCCTCCTTCTTGTTCCCCTTTGCCAGTGTTTTTTTGTCTGGGATAAGAAATTCTAAGCTAGTTGTATGGAGTCAGCCAAACGTACAGTTGATGGTCATGGATGATGCGGGAACTTCTGATTTATGGCTCTGCAATGACACCTGGTTAGGGAAAAGATTGAAAATTAATCATGTGCTACATTATCAGAGCTTGAAGTAACAAATGCAGGTCATGCTTTCTTCCGGTTCTTGAGAATTAGACTCTAGGGTGATGTTCCTCAGAAGGCACAAGCAGTTAAGTTATCTTTTTTGTTTGGAGACAAAAATAATATGAGAATGCCCAGAAGAGGCTTAGTGATTCAAGCCAGGACTCGTTGGCTGCTAGTGGGCATTGCTTTTCTATTCAGTTTAGTCCTGCTCATGTATTTGCTTGAGTGTGCGCCACAGACAGATAGTAATGGATCTTTACCTGGCGTTATAGGTGAAAATGTGGGTAAAGAGTATTATCAAGCTCTCTTGCAGGAGCAAGAAGAGCATTATCAGAACCGAGCTACTAGCCTTAAACGTCAGATTGCCCAGTTAAAGCAAGAGCTTCAGGAAATGAGTGATAAACTGAAAACTCTGCAGGATAAAAAGAGCCCCAAAGTCAATGGTGTGAACTACCAGGGCACCAAAGAACAAGCATCAAATGATCTCCTAGAGTTCCTTCATTCCCAGATTGACAAAGCTGAAGTGAGTGTGGGGGCAAAACTGCCTAGTGAATATGGCGTCGTTCCTTTTGAAAGCTTTACGTCCATGAAAGTATTCCAGCTGGAGATGGGGCTCACTCGGCATCCAGAAGAGAAACCTGTTAGGAAGGATAAACGAGATGAATTGGTAGAAGTTATTGAGGCTGGACTGGAAGTAATCAATAATCCAGATGAAGAAGATGATGATGATGGAGTAGGAGAGAGGCAGCTGTATAGCGAAAATGACTTTGTAGAAGGTATGTCTGTTAGACTCTTTCTGCTTTCCAGCCTGTTAATGAAATGTTACCACAGGCATTTAATGATATTTGTTCTTAGGATTTTTTTACTTAGTCAACTGTAGCCTTGAACAGTAATTAAACAGTAAGAACTTGGATTTCCAACAGAGAGTATTACTGCTTCATTATATTATGTTCTGAATAGGAAGCAAGGTATCCATTTCCAGAGAGGAGTTCCACAGGACTTGTACGTGGAAAGCTGTATCCGCTTAAAATATTGAGGCATTCGTAACTGATTTTAGCGTAAGTCTTGGTGACTGCTAACTGTCTTTAATTAATTGAAATACTTCTAGAGTAGCTGGTTGCAGTGGGAGGCTGAAACTGATTCCTTTTCCAACGTAGTTCAGCTGCTTAGCTACGAAGGTGCAGGATGTGCACCTTCGAATTCGAACCTCGAATAGGTCACGAGGTCTGCAAGATGTGCAACCTTGAAGTGGGCTTACTGGGGAAAAGCACGCAAGTAGGTGACATGAAAATGTGGAACTGTTAGTGTGAGTACTTCAGTTTTCTTGTTCTCTCATCTGCTCTTTCAGCACTTGTGAATTTAATTACTGAACATACTAAAGAAACAAATACAACCATTATACTTTCAACTCTTAAGTAATGCATTTTTTTAGCATGCTGCTAGAATTCCTGTATAACTTGACTTTCAAGGTACAGTGTAATGCTGGTGAAGGTGATTATTATCAAAAACTACCTTGTACTTGCATTTCTGTATTTACAGTGCTAAATACAGTTCATGTTTCCGGAGAAGAAAAAGAACTGGACCATGCTATATATGTGAGAGCATGTCTAGAGAATGGACTTGAGTTCTCAGCAGTACTGATGTCTGTATTATTAAGCAAGCACATGTTGGAAAAGGATACAGTTGGCCTTCAAATTAACCAGTTTTATTCAATCGAGGATGATGTAATTGGTCTGTAGCTCAGAAAGAGCCTGCTTTTAATAACTATGATATTTGAGGTTTAATGCAAGACTCTTCCTTCAGGGAAGTGGGCCTGGGTATAGGATCCAGTTCATTGTGTCAGTGTAATATATCTGGTGCAGTGTTAGGCCCTTTTTAGGGTTTTCACTTATAACTGTTCTTTATCTGGAGGTTGTCATTTTTCCAGTCCATTACTGTTTTATTTCTAAGTATGCAACTGCTTTTTTCTTTGTTTCACATGCTGCTTATGCTCTAGAGGACTTTCTTTTCACCTGTACTGAAGCAGATATTCACTTTTGTTAGTGTATTCAGTGGCTGCAGATGCCCATGGAAGCGGATCTAGGACCTTAGAGTTGTACTTCAAACCTTTATTTCTGTTTGCAGCAGTATACTTACAGCTGTTTTTGGAAATCAAACTAGTTTCATTTTGTTTTAAAGGCAGTTTATTCAAGTCTAGGTTTCTGCATACGTGTTCAACAGTTCCTGTACTTAAATAAAATATTTTCTTGCTATAGCTCATGTGGATGTGTTAGCAGCTAGCTGTAGTGATGTATTCTACTGTCTAGACCTTCAGATAGAAGCTGCGGGATGTGTGGGTGTTGTGTTCGTGAGTTTGGAAAAAACCAGCTAATTTAGATGCTGGGCAAGCAAAAAAAAAAAAGCTATAACTCTATTGCTTTTATTTTGGAACTTGGAGGTAAGAAATAGAACCAACTGTTAGTGTATCCTTGAGATCTCTCACACTGAAGCTCTCTGTCTGGGGTTCTTGTGTGTTACCTCGCTCCTCAGTGTCTTGATAGAAGTCCAGGTAGGAAGGTGATGTCTTCCCTCTTGGATAACTTCACTCCCTTAAGCTGTAATAAACTGGTTCAAACATTATTGCAGACTCTGTGTCTACTGAAATAGACATCACGGTGTTCCTGTAAATATTCAGAGTGGTACCTACTGAATTAAGGTTGTTCATTTAGAGGAACAGTTCGTGCTGGCTTTAGTTTAAACACATTGTTCATAATTTATGTTCTGTATTCTCTCTACTTGCTTGTAGTGCTTTTAAGTAAGTGATGTAGGACTAAGGCTAGTTTTATGCCGTTTGAAACAGGAGGCTATACCTGTGGATTTTACTTCTTGCTCTGAGGCAGAAGAGAAATCATAGTATTGTAGTAGTTAATTCCTAGCCTTCGCATTTTAATAAAGATACTGGCTTACTTGAGTGGTTTTTTTATTGTATATTGTAAATGTCAGAAGTTTTTCTCAAAACTAATTTGCCTATCAAGAGAAATGTACCACAAAATTCTGCCCCAAGCGTAAGCTAAACCAGAACAGGCATGTTTCTCCTAGAAAACATAGCTTTCTTCCTCAACATTTTAGGCAGTGTATTTAAAAAACTGATTATGGGAGTTATTTCAGCTTTTTTCCTAGACTTGTCCACTACCGAACCTTGAGCTGTATAACCTCTTCTGAGATGCTCTTTGAGGTATATTACTTAATCCTTATGAAATTTGGTGTCTGTGTCAACATGTCTAAGATGCTCATCTTTTAATAGATAATCTTACCTGGCACTGTCTCACCATCATAACTATGTACGCAGCTGTTTTTCTTCAATTGCATAGTCCTTGAGGCCTAGTCCATGGAGTATCACTGTCTTATAAACAAAGAATGATGCAGATTTTTTATGTCAAGATTCACTTACATTGGAGTTGCTTTTTACAACAAAGATAATCACTTTCCTATTGCTGCATTTTCCTCTCTGCTTAGGTGAAGTTACTACAACAGTGCTGTGACTGTTGGCAGAGTTACAGCAATAACATGAAGTTTAAATTAAGCAGTAATTTAAAAAATTGAGTGCATTGCAACTTTAAAGGTACTTTCTGAAAGTTAAAAAATTTCTGCATGAAGCTTGCCTGATTTCTTTTGAGAAAGTAAAATAGCGTTTTTCATCTGTAGAGCTTCATTTTTTTTTTGCTTTTTTTTTTTTTACTGTGATAGAGTTCTCGTATTAACAGAAAAAGGTCTGGCCTAGAAGTAAATTATTCCCTTTTTGTGATAAACACTCCTAGAGAGGCTTAAGTATTAATTTTATATTTTCACAAATTAAATTATGTGCAACTATGATTCGGGCGTTCTAGGATAATAAGTGATTAAAACTAGGAAACTTCAGATCTGTTTCAGTTATATTGAGAACAGGAGATGAATAAGAGTGGAAGAATATAATGCTAGTTATCCATCCACTTTCTTCAGAAGTCTGTGGTATTTAAATCTTGAGTAGTGATGCAAAGTTCTGTGAGCCTTCATGAACATCTGCATTTAATTGTCCAATCTAATGCACTCTGCATTAACCAGCTTAGTTTATATGGAATACTTTGGATTGAAAGATCTTTTGTTGCCTTTAGAAAATAATTCTTGGAAAGTAGAGGTTTATTAGACACTTTACTAGTGTCTAATAATACACTTGCTACAGAGTGACTGCCAGGATCTGCATGCTGTTTGCACTTGGTTCTGTTTTGCCATCTAGAATAGAGCAAAGTCTAGAAACTCATAAATCTGAAACTTTTAGGTTATAGGCCCCATCCAAGTTGTCCTTTGCATGTAAAAAAGTGTTTATACCAATGCCGCAAGTGCGGAGTTGAAACTCTTTGGGAATCCTTGCCGTCCTGAGCTGTTCATCATCAAAATACCACCCTTAGTCATTCTAAGACCAGAAATCGGCTAGTGTCCTGAGAACTTCAACAAATAATTGTAGCATTTAAAAAAAAGTCTTAAATTCCATATACCAAACATTTAGTAACTTTCTAGGAAACTGTAAAAAAAATAAAAATAAAAATACATATATATAAATATATGTATTTGCAAAGCAATAGAAGAACAGCTTTGGGCTTTGGTAGCACTTATTCGCAGTGTCCTTAAGATCTAGTTTGTTTGGTGAGAAACAGAACTCTGCAAAATGAGTAAAGCTTCTTGGACCAGGAATAACAACTGTTAAATTATTTCTGCTGCTTTTTACTTCTTTCCCTTTAGAGTTCTGTTTTGGATGGCAGCCAGAATATGGTAGTTGGAAGGTGAGAGATTTTATTACGTAATGAATCAGTTCTGGGTGTTAAACTGAGCATACGAATTAGTACAACAGGTGTTGGTTCTTTCTCTGTCTGTTCTCAGTTCTGCTTTCTGTGTGTGGAAGCTTTGATCTCATAAAAGTATTCATATTAGTAGGTTACCTAAGGAGACTCACTTAGCAAGGGGAGTAACTGTAGAAGGATAGACTTATCAATTCCACAACTGTTTTTAATAGAAAGATGTTGAGATCCAAAGGTTTGGAGTTCTGTATTCCAACAGTTGAGTGCTGACAAGGCAATTGTAAAACTGGGTTTGCAAAATATGGATGCCACTCTTTGAAATTATTTTAATATAGATTTATTTTGCCTTGTACCAGACCTCTGTTATACTTTGTCAGACTGTGGTGTAAGTTTATCCTTTGATTAAAGATAGTATTGGCAACTGCTTTTTTGATTTTTTTTTTTCCACCCACTGTAGCATGTTTCATCTTTACGTATCTACTGGATGCTTGGAAAGAAAAAAGAGAGTATAATATTCAATACTAAATTCTAATATATACAGAATACTGGTATAATGTATTTGCTGCATATCACTTGAGAACATGTTGTGAACGTACTGGTGCATCAGGCACTCCTAGCGGGCTGGAGTGAGAAACAACTGTGAGGGGTTTGTTACCTCTCTAATTCTAACAGTCCGCACTGGACTTCCACTGTTACAGTGAAACAGTCTCTTTGTTACTTCCAGTTAGAAATAGTTTCAAACTAAGCAGTAGTGTGCCTATTTCACATAGATCTGTGTTCACGAAGGAAAAAATGTGGATTTGTTTGTCTTTAAGGTGCCTTGCTCAACTTTGTTCAAAGCATAAAAAAAACTCCTTGAAAAGTTAGGTCCAGTCCCCACGTACTTGCAGGCACAAGCTATATAGCATCTCCCACAGCCCTTCTGAAGCAGTAATGGCATTTCCTGTGAGTTCCGCTGTTGCCCGTGTGCACCTGCCACAAGTCGGTTTCAGGGAGTTAAATACTGAATGGGAGTTTGCCATTAAGGGGGCTGTTGGGCAGATATAAAACAAGGGCAAGAAGGAAAATTGGAGAGTGAAACTGAGGGATCGTGGGGGGAAGTGTAGGGAAAGCACTCTGGACGGCTAAGCAGGAGGTTGAGGTATAGGGAGTCTGGGATACAGAAGGGGATTGTCTTGGTGTAAGATGGTATATGTGTTCTTGTGTGCTGTTCTGGGCTTTACAGCGTAAGAAGAATATAAAAAGACCAGACTTAGTGCAAAGAAAGGCTGCCAAGATGGTCAAGGATCTGTCAGGCAAGATATCTGGGGAGGAGCACAGTCTCTGGGTTTGCATAGCCCGGAGCAGAAGAGCTGAGGGGATCCCTCATGGTGACTGCAGCTCTGCACTGGGAGCAGATGGGCAGTGCTCAGCTCTGCTTTCTGGTCACAGTGACAGGGCCTGAGGGAACGACATGGAGCTGCATCTTGGGAGAGTCGGATGGGAAGTTAGGAAAAGGTTCTTCAGCAGAGGGCAGCGGTCATGGCCCTGTCGTGTTCAAGAAGTATTTGAACAACACTCCTAGATATCTGGCTTAACTCTTAATTTGCCCTGCGTGAAGTCAGGAGTTATTCTCGTTAATCCTTATGGATCCCTTCCTACTTCGTATGCTGTGATTCATAACTAACATGGTGGGGGGTCTGTGTGGCCTGCTTAAGTGGAAGTTGTTTGGTTCATAGCGTGCATGGTTTCTTCACTACAGTGCCCTTTATTTCCTTAAGGGAGAGAGGAGTACTGAGATGGGATGGACACAGAACAGTACTACTGGAGGATCTTTCTTGTTATTTCTTCTTACTCTGAGGTTAGCGTGTGGTAGTACAATACAGGATTAGCAATGGAGAACACAGCACAGCCAAGTCTTTTGATGAGTCTTGGCCTTGTCTGTGGTATATAATTGGAGAGGCTGTTTGAGGTGGCCAAAATGATGTTCCTTCAATGAAAGCAGTCGGCTAACTGAAATACTTGTTCTGAATGGGGTAGATTCTCTAATGTGCAACAGGGGTCTTACACTAAAAGAGAAATAATTAAAAAATCTCCAAGTAAGTAATCCAAGTTATCCTTGTATTGTTTCGTCAGATAGTGTTGTTAGCTTTTTCTGTGTATGTTTCTAGAAGAGCATAGCTGTGGTAGTACACTACTGCTCTTATTAATGGGTAAACACTGACTAATGGTCAGCAGCAAACATTTTAAAGCATTCCAGCATTTATTAAATGAGTTTTTTTTTAGATAGCAGTTTTCAGATTTAACAGGTTTTTTCAAGCAAGTTATTGTTGCTTGTGCTGCCCACAGTGTGTGCTGTGTTGATTGCTGGCCGGATCATCTCAGCTATCGCTGTGGGCTACCTCAGGGGAAGATACTTGCCAAGCAGTTTGAGAACAGGCAATATTAGATTTTGGCCATCCTTTCTGATAGCAAAGAGCTGAATTCCTTTGTGGTTGGGAAGACCCAACTCTAATTATGTTTGAGAAGTTTGTGGGACCGTAAAATGTAGTTTCTTCTTTAAGAAGCGGAGAGAGATGTAGATAATTTGTTAGTTTTGTCATCTGTTATAAGAAGGTATGAGACTGAGCTTGACTTGACTTGAGGGTCAACAACAGCTTTGTTTTATACTACGTTTTAGTTCTCAGGAGAAAAGTATTTCTGAAAATACAGTTGCTGGGATCTTCGACTTTATAAATTACTTGTGACTTATTCTTCAGGTTACTATCGTACAGAAAGAGATAAGGGGACACAGTATGAGCTGTTTTATAAGAAGATGGATGGCATGGAGTACAGGCATGTCACATTGTTCCGACCATTTGGACCCCTCATGAAAGTGAAGAGTGAGACTGTCGATATTTCTAGATCAATCATTAACGTTATTGTCCCTCTTGCTGGAAGAACTGAGGCATTTGCACAATTTATGCAAAACTTTAGGTAGGTGCATGAGATTACACAGCGAGCTATCTTGATGACTTGAAGTATTTTTTTTTTGTAATGAAGTTTCTATTCTGATAGATTGGTGGCAAAACTTATGGTTCCAACAGTGCATGCAGCTGCCTGAGGATGTTTGTAATTTCATCCTATTGTAGGGAGAAAATGCTCTTTCCAAAAGGACCTGAGAAATTCACAAGCAGAGCCAAATCCCGTTTAAAGTGAATGACAGGGCTGTTGTGAGCCTGGGCACACGTGATGTTGAACGTCTTTGTATTTACATCAGCTTTTGAGCTCCTGTGTATAAGATAAGGTGTATAGGAGCTTTCTGGCCCAAATGTAAAAATGGGGGAAGGTGTGAGAAAATCTATTTCTCTTCAGTTTTACCAGAGTACTTAAATCTAGTATGTTTAAACGCAATAGTTTTAAAGTATCTGATGTGTCTGTAATGTTGCAAAATGTAATCAGTGACAGCTTATCTTCCTGCTTCTAGGGACGTGTGCATTCATCAGGATAAGCGCATCCATCTCACAGTGGTGTATTTTGGACAAGATGGTCTATCAGAAGTGAAAACCATTTTAGAGTCTGTATCTAGGTAAGTGTTAGTACAAACATTGTAAATTTTTTTGTTAAAACAAGATTGAAATGATATAAAGAAGAATCTTGCTGTCAGTTAAAGCCCAGTGGGAAAATAAGTTTATTTTGGTTGACATTTTACAGCTAAAGTTGCAAAATTCTCCTGAAGACTACTAAAAATCAAGCTTAACAAATCGAGATTAACAGCAGTGGTTTCGAGGTGTCAGTGTGACAGTCTGGGAAAACTGCAGGGCTGAATCTTGGTGTGAATAGTTAGTCATACTAGCAGAATTGTAAGAATTGAAATTCTTTGTAAGTGGAATGTATGTCTGGATAGTTTTTTCATTGATTTTTTTTTTTTTATTGAATAAGGAGGACAAATGATAGGTTTCAGTATTGGGGGGGTTGGAGCTGGTCAGCTGCTGAGTCTGAGGAGTTGAGCTTTGCACTCTGTCCTCTAGTTAATATGTAGTGAGTCTGTTTCCCTTTGCTGTAAAAACAGCTCTAAATGAGGTATTTAATAATGACTGTCAGAAAATAGCATTACTCTGGCTTTATTGTGAAAGGAATAAATGTTGCTTTTTTGATTTCAAGAACAATTTTGCTCAGTGAAACAACAGACCTGCTTTACCTTCGGGTTGGCTAGTAGTGTTTATAGTACTTAACTGAGGAGCTCCTGCTCTGGCCTGAACTCTTATTCGCAATCCTGAGCCCTTGGCAAATGTTATGAGCCCATAACATTTGTGAACTTAGAATGGGCATAGACAGTATTGTTGCTGGCTGAAGATGTCACGGTCAGTTGATCTGGCGTGCATGGAAATCTAGGAAGCAAGGAATGCTTCTGTCTTACTCCCATAAAGCCTGCGTGACAAACAGCCTGTGGAGTTCTGGCTTCTTCTGTTTCTGGGGTACTTTCTTCCACCTGCTGTGTTCCCTGTGGCACTTGCTGTTCCTCTGACAACAACCGGTCAGGCTCAGAGTGGTAGACTCAAAGCCATTATCTGATATCTTTTTAGTGATATCCCTGTTGAGTGTATTCACTCAGTTCTCTTCAAGAAATTTCCTCTGAATCAGACGTACACTTCTCCTGAAAGTATTTGTTCCTCAGATGTATTTCCAACCTCTCGTTGCTATTCCTTTACTCTCATTAAAGAGCTCTAGTACTACTAGTCTGAAACAGCAATGAAGGGCAAGGTGACTGGGTTGTGGTGGCGTCAATATATAGATGACCTTTTGCCACATGAGTTTGGTGGCGCCAGGCTTTCTGTTTGTCCTCCTCTCAGATTAGGTGAATACTTTAGCAGAACAGACAGAGCTGTTGTCTTAAAAAAATTAAAATATCAGTTACCAGAATGCCTTTTGATCTGTTGGAATGACTTGTTGTGAAGTTATAGAATAAGACTTCTTGCACTGTGTGAAGTCTGCTACTTGAAACACACAAAT
Organism: Oreortyx pictus; assembly: GCA_036925125.1. Taxonomy (NCBI): domain Eukaryota; kingdom Metazoa; phylum Chordata; class Aves; order Galliformes; family Odontophoridae; genus Oreortyx; species Oreortyx pictus. The sequence continues at coordinate 12,260,860 of JAUPFR010000008.1, read as the reverse complement.
AAGTGAAACTGATGTTTTTTTCTCATCCTGATTATATAATAGGGTTTTAAAAAAAAATTCCAGAGTGACGTCACTGTAAAGTGCTGAAAAAGTATAAATAGCCCCTTCCGCCCCACATAAGGATTTATTTTGGGTTTGGCTTTATTTTCCTTCTAGAGAAACTAACTTCCACAATTACACACTCGTCCCTTTGAATGAGGAATTTAACCGTGGCCGGGGACTTGACATGGGTGCCAGAGCCTGGGAAAAGGGCGAGGTCCTGATGTTCTTCTGTGATGTTGATGTTTATTTCACAGCCGAGTTCCTCAACAGTTGTCGCTTAAATGCTGAGCCTGGTACGTTCCTTTAAGTAGCTGAAATTGTCTTCTTGGTTAGCTTCAAATAATCTGAGTTGTATGTACAGAAGATGAACCTGAATGATGGAGTTTATTAATGCTATGGGCTTAGGTAAATTAAAAATACTGTGTTCAAAAGGAAATAGTGTAATACAATATTTGATGAAGAACTTACTTACATTGGGGCTGGTGGAATGCTGGAACAGGCGGCCCAGGGAGGTTGTGGAGTCTCCTTCTCTGGAGATATTCAGGAGCCGCCTGGACATCTTCCTGTGTGACCTAATGCAGGGAACCCGCTTCAGCAGGGGGGTTGTCCTCGTTGATCTTCAGAGGTTCCTTCCAACCTCTGTGATTCTGTGCATGTTTAGACTGAGAAGTAACTTGCCTAAGGGTAGCTTGTCTTAAGGACACATTGTGTACTGTTCTTGTGCAATAACTACAGTTTCAGTTCTTGTGAGATTTGGCAGTCTAAAAGAAAGCTGGACAATTGTTTTAACGATCAGAGTACATGTAAAGTTGTATAACAAAATGCAGTGCAGGGCTTATAGTGGAAAGTAATTTTCTTGTTGAACCAAAGTTTGTGACAAGTTTTTTCTTCTCACACCCTGACAAGTTGTATTGCTGAGACGCATCGTGGGTGGTTTGCGGTAGAGCTAAATAATGTGTTCCTTACAGGAACTGAGCTAGGCTTCTGCGTTTACCTCCTAAGTTCTGATTTCTGTCCACTTTACCCAACTTCTTGAGGCTTATTCTACAAGCTTTTGCAAAGATGTGTGAAGCTTTCGTGAGTTAACAAGCATGCTAGTTTAAAGCCTTCTTGTGTCAAATTTTTTTTTGCTTCTCAGTGCTTAATCTTATTCCAGATTTCTTGCAGCCAGAAAACTTTCTCCAAATGACCATTTGGAGTGAATTGATGTTTTTTTTTTTTTTTTTCACATAATACATGGGCAAGAGGCTGCTATAAAGCAGATCTTTAGGATCTAGTTATTGTTCTTTCTTTTGTGTCTGTACTTCATTAAGTGAGTTGTTTATGTAATTGAGGAAACTTGAATGTCTTGAGCTTTCTCATGAGGGGGATTTTGAGACTGCCAATTTATGCTGACAGTTTGTCACCTTTGCTTCAAGTGAGATCTGAAAACGTCTTGTCCATGTTCAGAGCTTATACTCAAATCAGGGTTCTGAGAATTCTTGTGGGCCGTCACTGTTACCTTTACACTACTGGCTTAGCAAGTGATTTATGAGGAACTTTATCAGGCCTCTGGAATATGCACAGAACATGCTGTCATGTTGTAGTCAAGATATTCAAAATGTTCAGTGTTCTTACGGAGTGCGTTCTGGAATTGTGTGCCTTTCTTTGCATACCCTGCGTTTTATGACCTTGCCTTTTTGCAAATGCTGTGTGGTATTGGTACGTCAGCATTTCTGTGGAACTACTGTTTACCATTTTTGCGGGGATTTTTTTTTTACTGTCTTCTAACGATGTATGCATATGCATCATTATATGGAGATATATATATAGCTGTATATAACGATACACATTTACGTATGTGTGTGTACATATTTTCCCTAGGCAACCCCCTGCCTTTTGACCACAAGATTCTGTGGACTTCCTGAATGGAAAATCCTATCAGTTAGACCTTAGATTTGTTTTCGTGTGATGGATAATAACTATTTTCCCATTTCTTGTTGCCTTCAGAAGGGGTACTCACAGTGAGTAACAGTTACCTTTTGACTTTTAGGAAAAAAGGTTTTTTATCCTGTGGTGTTCAGTCTCTATAATCCCGCTATTGTCTATGCTAACCAAGATCTGCCACCCCCTGTGGAACAACAATTGGTAAGTAGCATGATTTATTCTCCATGGAATCAAATGTGCTTTGAATTAAAACAGAATTAAATGAAACTTAATGGTCTGTTAGGGGTATCTTAACTTTGAGCAGAGTATATTTAAACATTTTTCTCCGTTATAGGCAAAGCTTTTTGGAAGATAAGCTTATCAAACAGTACAAAACACATTCTTAAATGTGCTTGGAGTTCTTCTTAAGTCTTAAAAATGTGTAACTGATCGAGTGAAGCTGGTAGCTCTTGACCTGCTTCTTAATACTGAGTTTGAAAGTCAGTTTGTCAGGGGATAGGAGCATAATCATGGCAGCAACTTCCATCACGTGCTCTAGCAAGTAGGATAACTGAAAGGAGAAAAATACAGAATACTGCTTTATAAGCTTTTCTCACTTATTAACTAACTACAGTGTAGTGATTCAGGAAGTGTGTCGTGTAACTCACGGTAGGAAAGATATCATTGGCTTTTTTTTCATGCTGTCTGAAGCTGTATTCTCTGCAAATTGTTTTATTTGCTGCTGCTATTCAATTCTGCTAGAATCACTGGATGTTATACATACCACTAATTTCATCTTGCTTTTGGAATGAGAAACCCTATTTCTAGGAAACTTGTAGTCAAAATAGTACAAAAATAAAGCTCAAAATAGAATAGGTTTAAGAATGTGTGTGCATGTGTGGCATGTCTGAACCTTTGTTGCCTAACAGTGGAATAGCTGTAGAAAATGTCCATCCTTACCCTCATAAAGAGGATACACAATAGAGGAAATTGGAGTGTAGCAGCTGGGGCTTCTGAGATCAAGTTTCTAAGAGGTAAAGCAAAGAGCAACACAGCTTTACTTAAACGTAATTGGTCCTCCCCAGTGTCCTGGGAAGGTAAGGGTTTTCTGAAATTCTTCCGAAAGTAGAAGGGAAGCTTTTGGCCTCGGTCACAGCTGTAGGTGAATTTCTTGCCTGAAAACTGTGTTATTTATGTACTCAAATTCCAAACATTATGGTAACTGAATTCATTAATCTTACTTTTCTGTCAGAAGAGGTAAACGTAGCATTAGAAACCGAATAGGAATTGGAGTCCCAGGAACAGATTTGGCAATAGACTACGAAAAATTTACTGCTTGATCTGACTAGATGCATAGAAAACAAGTGTGGTGTACCTTTCACTGACAAGTGGGATCTGCAAAGGGAGTAAGTACTTGGAATCAGGTGGGAGGAGGTAAAATATTTAAGAAAAGCCATGTGTACCGCAAGACAGAAATACTAGAAGTGTTATATGCTGTATCCTGCACTGAGCGAACTAGAAGAATTTAGGGCTTTACTAAACCAGGTCTAACTTATGGCCTTTGGTGTATCTTGCATTTCAAAAAGGTGTTGTGTTAAAATTGTAGGTACACAAGAAGGATTCTGGTTTCTGGCGAGACTTCGGCTTTGGGATGACTTGTCAGTACCGGACGGACTTTCTAACTGTTGGTAAGAAAAATTGAGAGGTATTCAAAAGCTGATTCTCTGTTTTTACCTAACTACAGGAAGTTAACACACTTTCAAAATTCAACGTTACAATCTGTTGACTATCAAGATAGACATCAGTTTTTTCTAGCTTTCTGTTCTATCTGACGTGTGCTAGAAGCTGTGATATTTGTTAATATCAACAGCGTTGCACTCATTCTTACACTTTTTTTTGTATTGCATGACTGCCTGGATAAAAATATCTGTTGAAGAAACAGATTTCTCAAGTATAACTCTAACACAAAAATATTCTTTCTAAATAGGCTCGATTACTTGAATTTTGTTGTTCAAGACTTTACAGATATGCTTTGGCACCCTCTTGTGGCATGATATTAAAACTGAGAACTGCCTGATTTAAATTTGTAAGGCTCTTGAAGATAAGCTGCTAGGGAGGTATAATGATATATACATACCTATGTGCTATGTGATGACTTGCATGTGGGTTAATTTCTTATATCATACACACAGCATGCCTGTTATATGCTAAATGAAGACTTAGTAATTTTAGAGCTTAGAATTTGTACACAAGTCTGAACTGGTTTTCACTATGGTCCTGGAAAGGCAAGAGAAACCTTAAAATGGTGGAATAGATTCCTCTTCTTAATCCAGCATTTTGAGTTGTGACCGATGGAGTAATTGCTGGCATTTTTAGAGAGAGCCTTTCATACAGTGCGTGACTGCCTCAATTTCCAGCTGCTAAAATCCATTATGATTGCTAAAAATAACAAAAAAGCATGCCCAGCATGGTTTGCCTACAATTTTCTGCAGCTGTCACATGGGGTGTCATGGTTAATGTGATTTGGGTGCTCTCTTTTAAGAGGCTCTTGGAAGCCAGCAGTGCATGATCTGTGTCCTGGGCAATACCACCACAAAAAAAAACAAAAGTTGTGGTATGTTTGAAGCTTTTTTCCCTCAATTTGGTATGCTTTGGCATGGAATGGTTACAGTTAATTGTTCCAGAATTTCTGGCATGTCATATATATTGCATAATACGTTATGTGAGGAGTGTTGCTCTTTTTACCTTGAAAACAGTTTGTATGCCAAAATAACATTTTCTGATGCTGTTTTTATAGGGGGGTTTGACTTGGAAGTGAAAGGTTGGGGCGGTGAGGATGTTCACCTTTACAGAAAGTACTTGCATGGTGACCTTATTGTGATCAGGACACCGGTCCCTGGTCTCTTTCACCTCTGGCATGAGAAACATTGTGCAGATGAACTCACTCCAGAACAGTATCGCATGTGTATCCAGTCCAAAGCCATGAATGAAGCCTCTCACTCGCACCTGGGGATGCTGGTCTTCAGGGAGGAGATTGAGACTCACCTCCGTAAGCAGGCTTACAGGACTAACAGCGAAGCAGTGGGCTAAATGGAGCCCTGTCACAGGGTGAAACTGGTGACTTGGATTTGGCAATGAACCAGCATCATTTTACAGCCTTAATTCAGCTTAAAAAATGCAGTGCCTCTCTTTTTCAGTGAAGAAGAGTTTAGGGTTTTTTTGGTTCTTGTATTTGTTTTCTGAGTAATGATTTGACTGATACTATTTCCTACATATCTTGCAAGTTCAAGCACCTCAAATAAGAAATTGGAAAGCATATGTAGTTCAAGAAAGCGTCTTTGGTATCAACTGGAAAAATCTGTTCAACGTACAACTCAACACTTCTCCACTTGGTACATTTTGATATTATATTTGCTTTATTTTAAGAATTAAATTAAATATTTTGTTTTATCTGAGTATTTTCAGTCTGTATGGCTCACTGCACTGCGTCTTTAGAAAGATACTGTACTTAGACTCCATTGTAGAAACGAGAGGTGTGAAAAAGAATCTCACTTTAAAAGATATACAGCATGTATTGTTTGGTATGCTAACTGTTCCAGTTGTTGATTTCACAGCAATGCCAGTATACTGCATTTGCTGTATTAACAAATGTTCACGTTGTTGAATATCAAGTACTTCATGTGAAAGGGCAGGGAAATGCAAGCCTTTTTAAGTGGAATTTTAGCGTTTAATGGACTTTCGCACTGCAGATGACGCCACCACCTTATCTTGGTGATGGATCAAAGAAGCTGGGAATGTTCCAGAGATGCATTTCTGCTTCTTGTCTTTTCTCAGAGTAGTTACTACATCCTAAAGTCCCTCCTGTTAACCAAGCTATGCTATGAAATGTATATTCTAAAGATTTTAGCCCCATTCATTACTTGACAGCCCTGCTTCTTCATCTCAGCCTTTAAGCTGAGGAACCATCATTTCACTGCTATATACATTTTTTAGAGACCTCTTTGCTGTTATGCCAATACTGTCCCTTTCTTTCTCCCCTGGGGCATTATCCTGACATGTTTTCTGGAAGCAGTCATATTCCCTTAAGCTGTTTCTCCAACTGGAAAAGCAAGTGCCGATTCACAGGATTCTTTCCATTCTACTGATTATCCTAAGTAGCCTTATTCTTTTTCAACTGAAGGTGGGGGGGGGGGGGGGTTGTTTTTATTTTTATTTTGGAGCGGCATAGAAGTGGTCAAGCATGCATGAACAGAATTACGTTGTGGTCTCAAGTGTCTTGCACAATGGCACTACTACTGCACTTCTTCCCTTTCAGGTATTCTGGGATGTATAAACAGTTTAAATGCAGGCAGGTCACTTCTTTTCCACGTTGTCTTATATGCTACCATATGGCATGCCTCATTTTTTCATTTTTTTTTTTTAAAGTTAGTGCTGGGAATGTTAATTCAGTGCTTAAACCATTTTCTTGGTCTCCACTGAATTTAGCAATTAGGTGAAAACCCTTCTCAAACCAGGTAATTAAGTTCTGTTAATGAATTTGATTGAATTCAGTTTGCTTCAAGAATTCTGAAAGAGATTAAAGATGAGAATGGATGACATTTCTGAATACCAGATGCTGTGCAAGTAGTTCTGGGCACTGATCCTTTTTTTATATGTACATAACATTTGCCTTTATGTAACTTATTGTGGAGAACAGTGTACTGTATTGTACTTAGAGAGAAGAGAACGCTTTGCAAGGCTTCTTGCAGTTGATATTCTCTGTATAATAAATGGAATATCTGCATTTTAGAAATTGTTTTAAGCTGTTTATTTGAAGTTGTTTTACAATATCTTACTGGGTAGATGGTGCATCAAATTTAAGAGTATGTGCATTAAAAAGTTCAGTCAGGTCATTTTTGCTTCTCAAGTGAGTATCTATCCAGACAAGATATGAAACAGATTTAACGTAGAAGTTCTTTCAATTTAAGACACCTTGGTGGTGGGTCCTTACAAAATAAGATACCAGTGAGGAAAGGATTAAATATATAGATGTGATGAGTTTTAGGAAGATGTTTATGGGAACTTCTGTAGAGTCTCTGGCTCTTAAAACTTCAGCTGCTGTCCTAGCTTTACTGGCACAAGAGTAAGCATCAAAAATGCCTCATGTGGCACGCGCTGGCACGAACAGTAAGGTTGTACAGAGGTGCCAAGCATTGCTGCTGATCAGCAGTGGTTGTATGATCAGAATCCAGCTGAGTTTCCATGTTTTGCACATTGCAGGGTGTTGATGCTGATAGCCAGATCTTTCTGTTCTTTTCCACTGAGTGATTGTATTTATTCTAAGTGGCTGAAATGGGGAAGAAAAAACAGTGTCTTATGTCTGTCGCTGTGCAAAGATGGTCTGTGGCCTTGTTGCTGAAAGGGAACAACTTTTGGAAACTTCTTACCATTTATCATCCCCAAATGTGGAAGTGAATGCATTAGAATGAAAACAAGTCAAGAACTATCAGAAATGGCTTGTGGCAGAGCTGGAAGTAGATAAAAATAGTCCAAGTAACTGAGGGTTCATGAGCTTTCTGGAGCCCTTTCAGGCCTGCACTTTTTGTTTCTTCTTAATCATTAGTTCTCCTCCATGCAGTAATCATTGGTATAAAAAATGTGCTATGGTGTATTAGCTCACAAAGAGCATGTTTGTGCTCAGTTACAAAAGCCAAAGATACTAGGATGGGCTGTGTGCCATCTTAAGTCATTATGTGGTACTTGTGGTACAATGGTGGTAACAGGAGTCCTTTAAAGCATGGGATCTTCCCAGATTTTTTTGCTGCTGAATAGTACTGGAGGCGGTACACACATCTCATCATCTGCTAATGCCTGCTCTACTGCAAGATGATGATCTTCGTGTTCACAGTCTGTAGAACTTAAATGGTAGGAAAATGTTTTATTCTAATGTTTTACCATTTGTAGGGTAGCTTATTGACAACTATGACAGCAGAAATTTAATCTGTTACTTAAATTAAAAGCTCGTAGATTTAAAATTCGAAGCTCCAAGGAAGGAGTTGTTACTAATCATGTGCAGCTCACGTTCCCTGATGATTTATCACTTACTATTTTTTTTATTAGTGGGATTAGATTAAAAATTACAAATTACTACCCTAGCCTTCCGACTTCTCATTAAATCTTAAATTAGGTCATTATTTTATTTTCAGAAATCTGAGTTTTTGGCTTGAATAGTGCCTCGAATTAAAATAAAACCCAAGTTAAGATATTATTACTTTCATTGCCCCTCTGTGAACTAGTAGATACGCTTTTCAAAACACAAGGCTCTGGTTTCCTATAAGCAAGGGCTTCACTGAAAAGAATCATTTGATTGACTGCTACACAGATGATTTTGTTCTCTTCTGGAGAATCCCTGTTAAAATAGACAAGATGCTTTATTGTATCCCAAAACAGAAGGAGAACAGAGTAAGTCTTACAAGCTGCAAAGAGACTGATGCTGTTTGCTGTGTTGCTACAAAAGCTACTCGGATTTGTACAGATAGCATCAGAAAGTCTTCATGTGCCTGCTGCTTCCCTAGGTCTTTTCTGCTTTTCATTGTTCTTTGGAAGATTATCTGTTTCCTCAGAAGACTATTGACTACATGTTCTCTGGAACTGCCTCACCTTTTTCTTCCTTCACTAACTTAGTCTTGGAAAAAGGCATGGGTGAAGGCCATTTCAGGACTCGGTTTTCAGTTATTAGCAATTAGTGCAGCATTATCCCAAACTGATAGATCAAGCATCTTCCGTCTGACTGTGGATGGTAGTGATACATCAGTTATGCACCTGTGCAGTTAACACAGAGCTAAGTCACTGCCCAGTGTTAAGCAGATATCTGTGCAAATCTGAAGAGCAGCTTTTCTCCAACTCCTTAATGTATACTAAAAATAAATAAAATGGAAAAAAATGTGCTGTATAAATATCCGGAGATTTTTGGATGACTGACTTTACCACTGTAAGGTGTTGCATTGTTACTCTCTGTTTTGTTTTCTTCATGAGTTTTTTTTTCCTCTTTTATCTCTCCCTAGTTGTTGCCTTTCTTATTGACCCAGTCCATTTATTTTCCTTCTGGTGCAGCTCCTTTAGGATTTTTCTGCCTCTCTACCAGAAGACTTTGGCGCTTTATCAGCTCTTACCTTGGTTCTTCAGAACTACAGGAGCCACTGGGAGTTGAAGCAACTGATCTACTGTGAGGAAGATTATTAATGAGTGCAAGGAGAAGCCAAATGTTGGTGTCCTGTGAGCAGGATAGGAACTGCTTTCTGTCTTGTACTGGCTTTGAGATAGGGCTGTAGTTCACCTCTTTTTTTTTTTAATTCCTGTATTTGTCATAGTGTTTCACACTGAAATACAGTAAACTATTACGACAATGTGGTTCATGATGAAGAACAGAAGTTTAAGACATTTAACTGCACCTGGTGTTTGATTGCATGGCATTGGTTGTGTTCTGCCACGAAAGAAGATAAGCGGTAGATTGTCCCTTCATTATTAAGTGACCTGTAGATAGTTTTCACTTACCTGAGCACCCTGAACTGGCTGCTTTCTGCAGACACCAGTCTGAGATACAAGTGCATGTGTTTGCATTCAACTTGCAGCTGAGAGAGATTTGCTCTTTCCGAATAAAACATGTGACTCTTTGAAGGTGTTTCCTAACCTCATCCAAGAAAGGGAGGAAATTAGTCATGTTTCAAGCATGAGCATCTCTGCACGATGCTCTAGGCGAACATGTGGTGGTTAAAAAGGCTGGAAAAAGGTTAGTGAGTGTTTAGCCTCAGCTTCCTCACTCCTCCTACAGGACTGGAGAGGTAATGACATGCAGAGCTTCGCAGTCCTATTTTGTGCCTTTGAGGTGCAGCCAAAAGCAGCAGTGCCTTGGCCCAGCCGTGCTGCAGTTCTTTCCCCTCTGCATTTTCCTGTCCCTCAGGCTGTAACTGTGAGCAGGCTCTGCTGGTAGCAGGGTAGGATGTGGCCGTGAAGGAGCTATGTGGTACCACCAGGTAGGGCTGAGGTGCGGGGTGTAGTTCTCCAGCAGGTTCTGGCCACAAGCATGCTCTCATGTTAGCCTGGGCCTGGTGTTGTCTCATGGCTGCGGTCTGAGCCTGCTGCGTATGATGTGGATGATGTGTGATGGTAGTGGTGCGCTGGTTTAATGCTGCTAGCCTATAATTCTCATCTGCTTTATTGATGAGAAGCTGTCAGCTGCACTGCTGTTTCTTCACCCCGCTCTGGGGGGAGCCTTGCTTTGGGCATTCTCTGCTTTAACAGCAAAGGGTAAACCTCAGGTGGGGTTCCTTGTACAGAGCAAACTCAGTACCTTGATTATTACTGCCTAAGTGTGGACAGTGAGGTCACGTTACCATTGGCCCTATCCTGCACAAAAGCAGAGATCCTTCAGCAGTCTGGGTTGGATGCCTCGGGCACTGCTGCGTGGAGTTTGAGGAGCAAAGCAGAACAAGGAGTGCTGAGCTGTGTGCCCATATTGCCCATTTGTCACAAGCATAGAGCTGAGCACGGGAAGCCATGGTGTGTGGTTTGGTGCCAGCCCTGTGCCCGTGTTGGGCTGTACTGTGCCATTGCAGGTGTTGTTTATGTGACACGCCGGTTCCCATTTCCAAGCTGCGTGTGTGGGAAGCCAGCTGTGTTTTCCTGGAGGAGTCATTGCGTTCTAGTATCGGAGTAGTAAATATAGTAACGTTTGTTTAAACATGAACGTGCTTCATTGGAATGAGAAGTAATGTTTGTTTGTTTTTTCAGCCGTTCTATGTTATATGCGTTAACTGTAATAGTTCCAAGGAACTAACATCTGCGGAAAGAAGGGGAAGTGCTCTTGATTAGCAAAGTCCCAGTGAGATTAGTTTATTTCATGTTAGATGCTGTACAACATGTAGTTAGGGTCTGCTTTTGAGTTTGTGAAAATTGTTCAAAAATACGCCATTCAGTGGGACAAGCAGGTATTGTTTTCAAGACTCAGGAAATGCTGATGGAAAAAGTGTAGAATAGAATGCCTAGTTGCTTTTCTTTTTTTCCATTGCATGAAAGTCCACAATCCTTTAGCACTGAGATGCGCTCATCTCTGAAACTATTACTGAAACGCCTTTGTGGGTGGGTTGGCTTGTGCCAGCAGCGTCTCTCAGAGCCTAATGCTGAGGCACCGTGTGTGGAAGGAATGGGAGCTGGCAGTGGAGCCCTGCACACCTGTCTGAGCTGAGCTCAGGCCTCGCTGTGTGCTGCTGCATTAGGTTAGCGAAGTGAAATGGCCTTTTCCAATATTAGATTGGTAAAAAGAACTCGAAAATAGCTGCCGATTCAAGGTAAACGCCGTGACTCGGTAACTGCTGTGAAATAAAAGCTCTTCCTTTAGCAAGGGCGGTTTAAGCTTTGGTGGCTGCGGTGCGCTGGCTGTGTGTGACCCCCCCCCCACGTGCAGCTGGGGGAGATTAATCGTCAGGACCGTGCTCAGCTGCGTCTCCACGAGCACCTCGAGGCCTCGGCCGCAGCAGCGTTGGTCCTCACGCCGTGCGGGCCGGGCGGTGGCTGCCGGCGCCTCGCAAACCCGAGCTGCTCCCCGAGCTAAAACGTGCCTTCGTGCACCTCCGTGTGGATCTGTAGCACTGAATGGGCCGACAGGCGTCTTTGAGGACACGCTCAGCAGCGCTGGAGGAGCTTGGCTGCACGTGCTGAGACTTGGGGCCGAGGCTGCCGCGAGGGGCGGTCCTCCCCGCAGCTGCGATGCTTGCAGCAACGATGGCAGCTGTGTGCTTAATTAGCACTGCGCGCAGTAATTAGCTGCTCTCAGTGGGACTCTGAGGTTGGTGGAGGAGGAGGCGGCTTCTTCTGGACAACGCGGTCCATTTTTTTTTTTTTTTTGGATTAAAACAAGGTAAATCTTTTTCTAGTTTTATTGGGATGGATTGGTCTGAGGTTACCGCTGAGAATGGTTTGTCCTTGTGAGAGTGCTGAGCTTGGCGGGCTTCTGTGGGAGGTTGGTTGTACTGGGTTTGGAGAACGGAGACCGTAGCTGAGATCTGCAGTGTTGCTGCAAAGCGAACTGTATTTCTGAAACTGAGTGTTAAATAAGACCGTTCCGTGTTTGAGTCTGATTGCGTTAGACTGCCTTAAAACACAGCCCTGTTTGGGTAGCCTAGTTGTGTTTGCTGGTAAGTAAAGTGAGCCGGTTTCCACCTGGAACAAAATGTCTAACGTGGAGTTCTCAGTGAGCCTGGCTGGTTTATCTGAGCTGCTGTATTTGTGTGCAGTGTGGAGAGTGATTACAGGGAGCATTTTATTCCTGACTTTCAGTGTTGCTTCTCAGCTGTGGGGTTGGTCTGTCTCGTGTGGCTGAGGTCTCTCGATTTGCTTTTCTGAGCTTTTTATACAGCTACTGAAAAAGCCTTTTGCTGATGCAAATTACCTCGTTTAAAAGCGTTAGTTTTCTCTTTGCAAACTGTGTCGTTCACAAGAATATGTTAACCCGTTCCCTCTGCTGTTGATGCTGTTGACTTGGCAAATTCTTTTCAATGTTTTGTTTGTGACTGTGACCTTACTTGATGTAAAAACTATGGCAGTTAAATGTTTCGGTTTTTGTATCTGCTTTGCAGTTTGGCTGTCCCTGAGAGGCTCGGGTGCTATTTTGTGATCGGTAAATGTTTTTGGACTTGTGAGACTTATGCCGAAGAACTTTGTATTTAAAAAAAAAACAGGGAAAACTTTTAGAGTAACAACATTTCTCGTGGGTTAGCGTAGAGGCTGTAAAACATCTCTCATAGATGTGGCCTAAGACCTGCCTGGCTTCTCCTGAAGGCAGCAGCCGTGTCCTCCTCTTGTTCTGGAAGGCGGAGAACAGGTGAAACAAATTTAGCCTACTGCAAGACTTAGTGGTGTACATTTTCGTTGTGGCGAGTCTGGAGCAAGCACGAGGTGCAGCTGTGGAAACATGGGCACGGCAGTGGCTTTAGCCTCAGGAGAGCCCGAGTTCCTAGGCGGATTTCCTGTAACCTTATGCAAGCTTCAGTTGCTTCCCTCCATCTTCACTATAGGCTACAGGAAAAAGGGTTGTTTTTTTCCCAGTTAAAGGGATAACTTGAAGGAATGAATAAAAGCATTGGGGTTTTACATTATGCTCACGTATGGTCTGATCTCCTCTCCAGAAACAGTCCAAGCTTAGGTAGTCTGTGCATGTGGGCAGCACCTGTCCTTGCCAGGCAGTTAGTTACCAGGAACAGCTGTGTGCTACTGTGGCCTGCAAACATTTAGAACTGCTGCGGTACTGTGGACAGCTGAATTCTTGTGAAATTCTCAATGAATGCTGTGAAATTTCTGAGAAGAAAAATGAGATGAGAAGTACAGGGGAAAGTTGGTGAATTGTGTATATGTTATTTATTTGCTTGCATTTTATATCAACAAAGTGTTTTAGGAGACGTTTCTCTTACTGGGAAGAATTCTTTATCACTGAGTTCTGAAGACTTCAGATGTGAACATCTCATTATCGTCTGTATTTTGAGTGCTGTAGGTGTTAAAAGGCTTCCATCAAACGCATGACTTATAACTGTGCATGCGTGCAGAAGGGATGAAGGAATGAATGCATTTGCAGTACACAAATTGCCAAAGCCTGGTTCCTAGAAATCTGGGTTTTCAACCGCAGTCAGTTTATCTTCCCTAGCATAGGTCTTAACTTGATGGTTTGGTGCATTGTTTCTGCTGTTAGTTTTGTTGTTTGTATGTGAGAGAAATTGCCTTTTTTCACTTGAATTCTCTGTTGGGCAATGTCAGTAATAATACCTTCTTTGAGCTGAATACAAAGAAATGTTGCTTAAATGTTGAAAGGGAACTTTCAGGGTTGGATGTTGATGGAAAGCAACTCTTTCAAATTTAATACACCCTGGATTCAGGAGAAGCCTCAGTATGCTCACGTTATGTCAGATGTTATCAACTACTCTGCTGTCTGTCAGTGTTAGTTTTCAGATTAATCTAAGCAAATATCTTGATTTGTTAGGTAAAATCCAAAACACTGGAAGCAAATTTCTGCTAACCTCCAGTTCACTACTACCTGACCTGGATGGAGCAGGAACATAATAATCTTACACTTCAGTTTGTATTCGTGTTTAATATTAATGTAATTCTGTATAATGGTTTCCATGTTTGAAGCTGAGGTAGGGATACTAGCAAATAGCAATCCTTTACATCTTATTTTATTAGTTTGGTTGGGTGGGTTGGTTGGTTGGTTTGTTTTGTTTTTGGTGGGTACTACTGATAGTTTGAACTAACTTGCTTATTGGTATCAACAAATACTGCTTTCTACAGAACTTAATGTCAGAGAGCCTTTTCATTTGTTCGAAGCCTAATGCCTCAAGTTACTGGTGGGTCAGAAACAGTATATTTACTGGCTTATTTTTAAGTTCATGTTGCATTTCTTGGTGGTTTGAATTTCTTATCGCATATTCTGAGAAGGCAGATCAGACCCCCCTCCGTGACAATCACCTCATCACATTTTGTTATGAAAATATGCTGAAGTCTTAAAGGTATTTTGCTACTCATTCCATTCATTTTCTGCACAAAAGCTGAAAGCAGTGTCAAGGAGCCTTGAAAATGGTGACATTAGAAATCTCAGGACCGTTTAGATCCTGTTGTGTTCCAAGCACAGTGTTGGAGATAATTGTCCTTCAAATGTGCTGCTAAACTGATGCAGAAAGTACCTCACTTTCATAATCACCCTGGGGTGTACCTGTGAGTGTTTGTATGTGAGAGAAATGATGCTTCTGGGGAAGCAGTGGAAAAGGGGAAATCATCATCTACAGGAAAGCAGCTGTTGCTAATGCTTGCATGCTCACGGGTCTGGAAATTTCCTCTACAGTTCTAGTAGTTTAAGTATTCCAATTTATTACTATTTTTTTTATTAAGTATCTCATAGTCCACACAGGCTTATTTGATGGCTGTGGAGAGAGGTGTTAGACGAAACGTTTTCCACGTACTGTTTTCAGGCTTTTCCATTTAAAGGAAGGGTGGGGTTGCCTTGGTGAACTTAGATACATTGCAGGCTGAAAAAGATCTGTTTCTTACTGTCCTCAGAAGAATTATGTTCCCCTTCCCCAATATGTTTAAATGTCTGCAATCACGTGAATTTCAATGCCTGAGAATTGTTTGGGAAAGAAAGCTGTTGGTTTGTTTCGAACTATTAAGTTGACAAGTTGCTGCTGTTGGTGTTAAAAACATCTTGCTGGTATTCAGTTGCTGCTTATCACAGTTGTGTTGTTCTCTAATGGAAGTAAAGTGCCTGGAAAGCATTTTTATTGTTTCCTCCTGTGCCTGTGTAAATAGCTAACTCTCCCAATGATTGGATGGGACATAATTGGAAATGAGTTTTCAAGGCTGTAATATGCATATTAATTAAGAGTGTGAACTGGTCATCAGGAAGACTCCTGTCTGCTTCATCTTCTGATTACGGGTAAACATCATTATCTTTTCTAATGAGGCACAGTGACTGAAAGTAGCATTGTTCTACTCTGTGAGTCTGTTATTGATGTCTGGGTACCAGAACAATTTCCGCGGAGTTTCTTAAGCAGATTAAGAATGCCTAGGGGATCTCCAGAGCTCCCTTATTTGTGAGGTCTAGCATTTTTTAAGGCTTACATCCCCGGGATAAGAGGTAAGTGTGGTAGGACGGGGACAGAGCAGTAGGAAGGCTGGATTTGCGTCGCAGCTTCGGGCTTAGCCTCGCTGTGGTGTGACACTGGGGAAGTGGCTTTGCTTCTGTAATTGAGGGCGGTTATAAGGGTACAGTGGTAGCAACCAATCTGGAGTGTTGAAATGTCAACAGAAACCTGCTACAGGAAACGCTGCAGAAAGCGGTTCTGTGCTTTCCTCTTGATGTAAGTGTGTGGGAGGAAGAAGAACAAGATTCAACTCTTAAGACACATATGAAGTGTTTCTGCACAGTGGGCTTCTTAACCGTGTTCACTGAGATACTGAAAACACTCCTTAGCAGATGCGCTTCATCAGATCCATGATGTATCAGTGTAGAGAGATGCTGCTGCTTCTGGGCTGCTGTTGTTCTAGTGTCGCGGTCACCTTTTGTTGGAAGATATTAAAAAGCATTTTGAAATACTTAAATAAGTCTGGATTTAAATTGGAGTAAAAGAAGTAGTTCTTTGCAACGATGCCTTCCACACTTGGCTCACCATGTTGTTCACCCACTGGTTTGTGGTTTGATCAGTTTGTAAGTGGAAAAATAACCACAGAAACAGCTTAGTCTGGTTGAAGCAACTCTTTTTTATTAACGCAAGCACATCCAGTCAAACACAGAATATCCTGCTTTATGGTACAGCTTTATATTTAGCATTTCAGCTCAGAATAGCAAAACACAGTATTTAAGGAATGTATCAAACTGAGGGAAGAAAAAGGAACCAATGTGGATACTGCGTTGATTTCAAGTATATACTAGGACTGATTGACCAGTGAAGTGCACATTCATGTGAAAGCTTTTTTTTTTTTAATACATTTACAGGAAGTGTTCTAAAATTGCATTTCAAATATATATTTTTTCATAAATTTTAAGCATCCCTTTTAAATCTCAATTACATAAACAAAGCTGATATACAATCCCTTCTATAGTGTCCAACAATGTTACTAGCTAGAACATCTCTGAAAGTGCAAAACACTGTAATAATACAGTATAGATATTCTTACTCTAGTCCAGGACTGAAGGTCAGTACTTCAGCACAGGAAAAATAGCAGCAGATCATAAGAATTATCCCTTCTCCTTTTCTGGGCTGTTCTTGTCAACAGTTGTTCTACTTTTTCCTACTTCTGCATGGCATAACTTGCTTTTGTTCCTCTTTGATTTCAGTGCTATGGGAATAGCAAAATATTGATTTCTCTCTCCTGTACCCCAACTTACTGTTCTAATTTTAACTATTTAGCAGGGGGCAGGAGGGAGAACAGGAGTGAGGGAAGGCTCTTTAATATTTCACTGTACTGCAGGGCCAACACAGCAGACATTTTCTGTTAAGTGTGTGCTGATGCTACGTAAAACAGTGGCACTGCTCAAGGCTGTAGGCACTCAGCAGGAAGAAGCAACTGGACTGGAGTGAACCTGACCCTCAGTCCGCAAGTTTTGTCCCCGCTTCAACACAGAACAGAATAGGATACAAAGAAACTACTCAAAATTGACTGTTTTTAAATGGCGCAGAGATCCTCTATGACATCAGTGAGAGAGGCTGTAACCACAGTACTTTAAAGGGCTTTTGAAGAAAGAAAGGTTCTACTACAAACAGCCCAGCTTAGTCACTGTCTTTATGAATACCTGGCCCTCCTGCCTTAAGAGAACAGTTTTTGGAAAAGATAGTAAATATTCATAGGTAATAATTCATAAAACAAAATAGTTTCTAATCTGAGCCTATTTTCTTTCTTTTTTCTTTACTTGACATTTGGGGAGAAAGAAAAATACTGAAATGGTGGTTTTTGTTTTTTTTTTTTTTCTGAAATGGATAGCTTAATCATAAGCTTTTCATATGCTCATTTGGATAAATAGGTATAAACTCAGGGTGAAAAGGCGAAGTAGGAAATGATGGGCGTTACTTCTGTCAGCAGGTTTATAGGTAATCTCTAAGCTTGACCTAGGTTCGAAAGCTTGATTAGTTCTTTATATTGTTTTCCTACAGATTTCAGTGGGTCCAGCCCCAGACTGTAATGGCTTGCAAAATACTGGAATGAGTTTATGATGTAAATCGGTCTTGGCTTTGGTCGTGAAGTCCGGACTTGCATTTTCAAAAGAACCACGGGGTTTAAGTGCCCGAGTTGGTAGAGATGAGCTCTTAACCTTCTTTGGCAATTTTAGCCTTAGTTGGACATCTGAGTCTACTTCCCTCTCCTTTATTTGTGCATGATATGATTTTTTTCCATAAACTGTTTGCAGAAATACTTATTGAACCTGTTTTGCAGAGATAATCTAGGTTAGACATCATTCTCTTAAAAAAAAAAAAAAAAATCCCTGATTTTTAAGAAGGAAAACACAAACTATTCTGACAGTATTTGAAGGATAGTTCCCAGATGTATTAAAACTTAGATGTGTGCATATTCACACATACACACATACGCACACACAAACGCACAACCCTCAGTAGTTACCCTATCTTCTCTTTAAATTGTGTAACAAAAATATGTTTGCTGCACCATCAGTGTCATAGGCAGATATACTCTACCTCATGTGTCATATTCTTAATTTTATTTAAAAAGTACATTGTGGCTGGTTTTGAGACATCCATATTTTTATTTTCTTTGCTTCCAATCCAGCATAATAGAAGGTACACTAAACAATGTCAGTACCTTGTAAGGCACTATTTTCTGATGTAGGAGAGGAATAGGCTTACTGCAGATGTCTAAGGCCTTGACTCTACGAACACTCATGCGTATGATCACTCTTTGCTGATGTGAATGAATCCACAGGTGGACGTGTTGAGTGTTCTGTAGTCTGTTGGTCCAATGGAGTATTTAACACTGGCTGTAGCTGAGTTGTTTGTTTTAACTTTTATTTGTTTTGGTGGAAGTAATAAAAAATAAAAATTTGGATGCTGATAGAATAAGATCTCCCCAGGGATCCCAACTCCCATGATACGCTTCATCTCTGAGAACAGGGCCCTGCCCTTTTTTTTTTTAAATAAAAAAAAAACAACAAACAAAACCCTTCACTTAAGTGCCTTAAGGTTGACGTGTGAAATATTTACCACATTTTGTTTCATAAAAGGTACTGTATATACAAAACAGACCTCAACCAGTGAGGTCATCTTAACCCAGTCCAACTCTTTCAGGTTGTAAAAACACATTCATTCTGTGTGCTTCAAAGTCTGCAGATCGGATCCAAAAATCTCAGGCCCTGTTAAGCAGAGTTGTCCTAAGAAAAGAAGTAACAAAAACAGCTTTGTATCGTGACAGTCTTTATGATTTTGTTAAGGGTTGGCAATTGATCTTTCATCAGTATCTGAAAGCCTTTCTTCAAGGGGCAGATTTTTCAACTGATATAAATTGGCCTGCCTCCCTGAATTCCAGTAATAATAATGACTTTAAAGATACAAGCTTTGTAGCCTTCGGAATGTGCTCAGGCAAATAAGACATGATACTTCCACATCTTAACTTCTGTTTGCAGCCTGGCACTAGATTTAGTACAGGGTATATTGCATGAGTGTCTTGCATGAAAAATGTATGTGGCAGCTTGGGACACGCTGCATTCTTCTCTTTATCCGGTACAAAAACCTAAAAGCTAACTGTCTAACAAGCTGAAAAAGTCTAAAGCTTTCGTCTGAATTAACTGATCTCGTGTACGTGGAATAGGTGCTCCTTCCTCAAAAAGAGGAAGGAGTTGCTGAGAACTCTCATAAGAGTATTTGTGTAAGATTTTATCCTTTTACAACAATTGTAAGTATTTAAGTATGATAAATGATAGGACTTTCTTTATTTATCTGTTCCCTTGAAAAAAGCATGTCTGAAAACTTCAAATACAGACTCTGTAACTGTCTATAATAGCCTGAACTGAGCATATTCTTCTCATGGTATCAAGCAGTGCTCTGGGAGGCTGAATTGACTCGAGAAGTTTTATCAGAATTCTATAGAATTTTCTTCAGATTTGAATTTTTCAAGGAAAAAAAGGCCCAAATGGTACTATTTGCTGGATACACAAACAAGAAGGAAGAAGCTGACAGTTTTGTATCTGTTTTTTGATGTGTTCAGGGCAGATAAGGCTGAGTTGAATACGCAAAATTGTTTATGAACGGTTCACGAGCATGCAAGAGCCTCATGCTGAGGAAGCTTCGTACCTGAGTGTTTTCCAGCTGTCTTTTTCCATGTGGTTTTCTGGACCTTCACTTTCAAAGGATGCAATAAACAGAGCTGTTAAGTACAAAAAGAACAGTTGTATTCTTTAAATGAAGCAAATTTCAAGTAATTGGCATATAACAGTTGTAACATAAGACTTCATGAATGAGGTTTACTCCCATCAGGAGCCAACCTGGAAGTGGTAATACATGCTTATCAAATATCGTTCTTGCATGTTAAGTCTTTTCTCTGTGCATTGTCTGCGCTTCAAGGAAAAAGACTCTATATAAGAGTTCAGTTCAGTAAGGGCTTTTACCTTCTTCACTGTAAATTGGTGCAGTGAGTAGATAACTCTGGATCTTCTTGTCCTTTTCAAAAGGACACTCGACCTGCTTCCATGTCAGGAAATCATGAATCTGTCTTGAAATTTCCCAGAATTTCTGCATGAGGTAAATGAAAGAACTTAACAATCGCTTTACTTTCAAATACTAATTCCTGTCTATAATTTCAGGGCCTCTGTCTCATTCTCATTCACACTTCTGCTCTTACTATCCTTTATTCCACCTCTTTCCTTGTTATTCTTTCATCGTTTGTTTTTAGCAGCTCAGTGTTAAGAAGGAATTTCTCTGTACTGTGACCTTTACAAAGTTTTGAGTGTTTGGAGCTCTGAACGTATTCCAGGAGCAGAGCTGGGGAGTGACAAATGTTTACTCTTACAAACAAAATTCTTTTATTTGATTTTTTTCATTCTTTATTTAACATGAAAATTTTGCGTGTGATCTTTCTTGAAGAGATTTCCCTTTTCAGGTGGCCAACAGAAAGACTATTTCACTTCGGTTTTATTTAAATAACTTCTAATGTGTGGGTTTTGGCATCAAAATTCTTATTTTCTTCTCCATCTTTGTTTATCAGTTCTTTTGTTACAAATTAATATTATTTCACCCACTTTTGTATTTATGCATTTTATGTTTTGTGGTATGCTTGTCCCATTTCATCTAAAACTAACAGAAGTTAATCTCCATTTTATTCTGTTTAAAACCTAACCTCTCAACTGAAGGCAATAAAATGTTAGCAATCCTATGGATTCTCTTCTGCATATGCATTTCTGTGTGGATCTGCTGGGTAAAGAATATAAGCGTAACAACCACTGCAGTCACTGGGCTTTCAAAGAAACTTGATATTGGGATCTTAATATCACTTCCCCTAGATAATGGTGTCACTTAGTCTAGTTTATAGCAATGCTGGGATGACTTAAACATCTCACACTTCAAAACTGTAATGCAAAATGCTTGCCTAAGTGTTATAGTTCTTACAAAACAAAGTCCTACCTTGAAGTTTATCTGCCCATTGGGCAAGCGGTTTGTATGTATTTTGTGCAGGAAGTAGATATCTTTAATAAACAGGTTGAAAACTGGGATGACTATTTTCTCTCGATTGCTGTTGGCAGTCTGGGATCTTTGTGCTGCTCCTTGCAGGGCCGTGCGGTAGTTACAGAAGTTGCTGGATGGATCCATGTGATGCTGTTTTTATGGGGGAAAGGCAGTCATATAATAAATATTTCTTAAATATATTAAAAACAACCTGATCTTATCAGAGTACATGCTATTTAACTTCACTGGGTGCCATTCTAAGTTTCTAAGATTGAATCCAGATCTGATCAACATAAGGTATTCTGAAGTTTGTTTTAAAATTCCTGTCTTGCTTGAAGGGAGAGCTGTACCCTAGATACCCTAGCTTTCTCTATTCTTTCTATCAATGGCTTACGTGAGGATGAAAGGAAATATTAAATGGCTGTTGTGGGTGAGGGGGGGGAACTGTTTCAACTTGCTGTCATCGATCTGATGATTGCAATTAAATTTAGTTTTGGTTCAGATTCAGACCGCTAGATGGAGTACTCTAATCAGTTTTATGGGATGCAAGAAAGCTCTGATGTTGGGGGGAGTGTGGGTGGGGAAGATATGACAGGAAGAAAGAGCCTACAAAAAACATGCATTAGTAGTTTGGGTGTTTTTTTGTTGTTGTTGTTTTGTTTTGTTTTTTTGCAGTAAAGCAAGAAATTCTGGAATTCAGTAAATGCTTTCCCTAATGCTTATATATGGGAGATCACTGACAGAGGTGTCTCTGTGATCTCTGAGTTGGTTTCATCGAGACCTCCACTGTAAAATTACTATTTGATGGATTTCTAAAAAAAAAGTCTGAACTTTATGCGTACCTCTAACACATCAAATTTGGCAGTTTTGACCTTGGACCAAGTTTTCTTTAGCCGTGCCACAGGACTCAAGTTCATGCCAGCTAAGTGGAGAGAAAGGAGACAAAACAGAAACAAGTGAGTTGAAAAAATACAGGGCTTGTACGTCAGCACCTTGCTTGTGCTTTGGAAGGCAGTTCAGCTCAACAAACAGATGTAGCTAACAGTCTGCCACCACACATTCGCATTCATCTGTCACTGATACGTTTTGTGCCTGTGGAAGTGCTTGTGTGGTCAGCCAGCTTAGGGCAAGTATGAGTGTTGTCTTGCCAGCTGGGTTGTAAAATGAAGTGCCTTTTGTCATCTGAGTTTGGGATACTTACAGATAATAGCCATCATTGAGTTGAAGTTTCCAATATTGAAACATTCTCTTGCCACATCAATGAAAAATTCCACCATTCTTGTACGCTGTTTTTTCTTTACAACCTGGAAAAAAACCCAAGATCTCTTAGGAGGGAAGGAATGGCCTAAATTTGGGATAGGATGCTCAGTTAAAGGCATTATTATAAGCTGGTTGAAGAAAGGCTTCAAAACATCATTTAGTTAAGCAATCTGATTACATAGGCCTAAGGCTATTTTATTAAGATCTATTTCTTAATAAAGCAGTATATGAGGCCATTACCAATTATTTGCCCAGCTGGGGAAGAGTGTAATTTTTTGTTTATGCATTAAGTTCAGTGTCTGAGAGAACCTGTATGAACAAGCTGGACTCTTCTCAGTTGCTTCCTGGGAGAAGGGGACAACATCAA
This sequence comes from Oreortyx pictus, assembly GCA_036925125.1. Classification (NCBI taxonomy): domain Eukaryota; kingdom Metazoa; phylum Chordata; class Aves; order Galliformes; family Odontophoridae; genus Oreortyx; species Oreortyx pictus. Next base: position 12,238,099 of record JAUPFR010000008.1, on the reverse strand, counting down.
GCTACTTTCAGAAGAAGATATGCCAAAAAGCTTAAACCTAAGGTGGAAGCAGTAGGCAGACTTAAGAACAGGGTCTGTAACCCAGATGTGGAGAGGAATAGTGGTCACATCTTGATTTTATTTTTTTTCTCCACCATATGTTTTATATATTATAGATGCATACCTTAGGAATTTGTGTGCATTTAAAAATAAATAAAAATTCTAAGCTTCCAACTCAATACAACTTCCATCTTGTTATGTGACTGTTACTATGGAAGCTACCCAAAACTAGAGAACACTTGCAAAGGCAAATATAGCTGTGAACTCTTAATTGCATAAGCATGCAAATGTTTGAATGCTTGAATGATGCAATTATCTTTAATTAGACTGCTTCTGTTTAAATCTCTATCAGACCACTACCTACCTCTTGTTATTAAGGACAGGATTATTTTGCGATCTTATCTTCTGCTAGTACGTACCCTGCAAATCTCTGTGGCCACCAGCATGCTAAGACAATTGAACCAGTTGTCATAGGCCTCCAAATTATAGGTTTTGGTAACATCACCTCGGCACTGTAAGAGAAAAGACCACGTATTTATTAATCTTATTGTTCATCATGATGAACTAGGTATATTAAGCGATAAACTTCCCTTTCTATCTTGTTAAAGTCTTACTGGATTTTGTTTAAGGCATGAAAAATGTCAGAAAATAAAAAAACCTTTTGTGTACAAAGTTTACTGGGAATCCTGATCACTTTTTATTTCTGTTTCTCTCTGTACCCCTTCCTGTACCTTGTGATTATCCAGGGAGTCCATGTGGCTGACAATCTGCATGAGATCTTCTGGATAAATGTTGCTCACCCGTTCCTGTGTCAGAAAGATTAGAGACTCATTGTACAGGCAAACAGAGAGTTCAGTGAGAAATGGACCAATTAAACCTAAGTTATCAGATAGTTTTATAACTTTCATTTTCTTTAAGCTTTCTTTGCTGATAAATACAAAGCGTTTCTATTGGAGGCACCTAGATGTTCTCATTCATCTCTTGTTTTTTTTTGTTTTAATTAACACATTAGAGGGTTTTACTGAACCCTATAGCCAAATACATATTAGTGAGTGTATTAATACTTAATAAATGGAAAACAATTCATGCAAATGAATGTCTCACCAGTTCAATGTGGGTTAGCTGTTGTGCCAAGATCAGAGGGTCACAGCACACACTCAGGATGTCCTTTTGAGTAGACTGTGGCTTGGTTTTGAGGATGGTGCCTTTGTCTGTAGCAGGTTGCCGAAATTTCTCTTTTATTTCCTGGTACTGGCTCCGTGCAGAGAGAGCCATCAGGAGATTCTGTGTCATCTGACTAATGATCTTTTTCACCGTGCCATTTTCCTGTGAGAAAGGTAGACGCAACTCCTTAAGAACCTTTAATTCTTGCAAAGATATGATCAACCTGCCATGCCTCCCCATATTTATATTTTTGCCATCGCTCTTCCCCCCCAGAGAGGTTTCATCCTCTTGGCTTGTTTAAGTGTGGCACATGTATCACAGTCATGGATAACCTGTGCAATAACATCCATAGTTAAGTCCACCCCTCGGTCTCTAGCCCGGAATTATCAATGGTCTGTGGAGCTGGAGTATTAACTCTTTAACTCTTAATGCCCTACATGATGTTATGATGTGGAATACCAATGCTGAAAATCGTAAAGCCATGACACTGTGTCAAAAGAACAAAGGCATGTGATGATATTACATCTGCCCACCTTTCTATCTCTGTTTCACTGCCTGGCTTGTCTACTTGTGGCAGCTCTTGACTGGTACCATATTTCAAAGGCTTCTGGATAAACAGCTTAAAAGTGGGTATAGTGAAAGGTATAGTGAATATATATATATATATATATGAATATACATATATAGTGAATATATATAGTGAAAGGCAGCTGAGCTGCCTGCACAAAGCTTCTTGGGTCTTCTGCGCTTCAAGTCATGAAATGGCTTCTCATTCTGATTAGACCCCCTGATGACCAAGTCTACTTGGACCATGCAGAATCCAAGGAATGCACATAATGTCTAGAAATATACCCTTAAAATATCTCCGGTATATGTTTGAACAGTTAAAGCCTCAAAAGATCTAGGTAGGAGCACAATATCCATGTCCTTTGACTATTTAAAACGCCTTTGTGTTTGCTGAGTGCAGATTTTATGCCCTTACAGATCCAACCCTTACACTGGTAAAGCAAAAAAGATTATAATCCACCCAGGCAGTTTTTGTTTTGTGTTCTTTTTTAATAAGTAAAACAATTGAATTTATTTTTGCAGTTGACTCTGTGTCCTATAGACGTTTACTTGTGAGATCAACCCCAAAAAGCTAACCGGGTCATATTTGTACTCCTCTGTCCCTCCTGTTACCACTTTAAATGACTTGAGTTCTCTGGCCTTGCTCTCACTGTTGCTGGAAAAACTAATTTGTAACAGTCCCTTTCCATTATACTATCGTTCTCTTGCTTACGTGCAAATTGTTTCTCTTGAAGTTAGCCACAAGGTTAGATCTTAGCTGACAATATGCTGTGTTGATTTCTGCCAGTCAACTGGATGCACTAGAAAGAGCTGCAATGACTCTGATCGTTCAAAAAAGCCACTAATGTGCAGTGATAACGGAAATTATGTAGCAGATGTGAGAGAAGATGACTACCAAATACTTGTATATTGCATGCTATAATTAAGCAATAATAGTATCAGAATGTTGCTTTACAAGGCAATAATCTGACTCCCAAGTGGAATAAAATGAAAAGCTGAAAGCAGTGTAGCTCATCTTGATGAGCAACTGGATTACCGCTGAACAGCAGCTGGCTGGACCCCTTTTTGGATATTGTGCTACAAGTGCTTAGAAGTGCCGAGGGAACATGGCGGGGAGACTAAAATAGAGAGCTACATTTGCTCTCCATTATACTGAGCTTTCTGTTGAAATCAGTTGACCTCAGCCTGTGCTTGACTTGCCATGCGTTTATGAGGAAAACTTTCTAGCTATGGATCATAAGGAATCAAATCTGAAGGCAGGTAAAATTCAAATATATACTGGGTGTAAATGTAGGAAGAAACTGCAGTGATGTTAAAAAACATGGCTTTCTGAAGCTATTGGGAATTTATCAGTATATTAACATTTAGACAAAGGCTCTTGGAGAGTTTTGGCAGTTTCCTTCTCTTTGTGGTCTTACCCTAAATTCTCCTGTGACATTGGAAAATAAAGCTGAAAGTTTCAGCTGATCTGAGCAGGTATGACTTGGTGAGTTGAAGTTAACTTCTCCATGTCTGTGTTCTAACAGTCCTGTACCTAACTGGCCTTGTATTACTGGGACAAGCATGACTGCTGTGTGTCAGTTCTTGTTTCATTCTGCTATCGCCTTTGTAAGAATAGCGTCCTATGGAAATTTGGAAAAGCTTTACTACAGTAAATTAAAAAAAAAAAAAATCTGAAACATTACCATAATCCTCTGCTGAAGCACAGTATGGGTCATTTCTTAGAACAAGAAAGGGACAACAAATACTGAGAGCAAGAGCTGCTTTTTTTTTTTTTTTTTTTGTCAGTATCACATTCTGTCTCCAAGAAGACAGAAGTGCATAGCTCTTTTCTCATGACTTGTAGCTTTGTTAAGGGGATAAATACTATGATGCTGGAATTCGTGGATATCATCCCAGAAGCTTCAGACACCAGAATGCTGAGCCATTTTGAGGTGTCTTCTCCTGAGTGAGACTTTATTCATTGACAGTAGTGAGAGGAAAGGGGAAAAGAAGGAAGGGAGACAACTGTTTTCTAGTTCAGAATGTTGGACAAATAAAATACCGAGATGCACATGCTCAGCAATCACTGTTTTGCTAAGTTCCCTTTCACAGTTGTATCTCTGCCAAAGTACACCTCTCTGTCCTGTTGACAGAGGGAATAGAAGGCACATTATAATTCTGTCTGCTTTTCCCTTCTTACTAAGGCAGTGACATTTAGCAGCAGCCAGGTAAACAATTTTGCTGATGCAACACAACTGACATAGTTCCTTTTGACAACCTGGTAACGCCTGTCACTGCCCTATCACTGATTCACACAGTGCCATCAAACCTGCTGCCCTTCATTTTCTCTGTACTTGAATAAACAAAAACAGCTTACAATACAATTGTCTTCCTATTTCCTGCTGATTGTTCTCAAGAGTATCTTAAAGTTTTGGCCTTCAAAACAAGGAGGAACTTCTGTAAAGTAACCCTTTGCGTTCACATAAACACATTATGGATTATTCGCTAGCACTTCTTGATTACATCCTTCTATCTATTAATGACCTTTAGTGACTTTCTCAATAAGGAAAAAGCACCGGTTTTGTCAGTGTTCTTTAAAAATAACTAAAAAGCAGAAGCCCTTGTATCCCTACCTTGCTTTAGCTGATCAGGAGGTCTAGGGTCTTTTTGTTCTTTCCCCCACACAGACTGAAAACTCAGAGCTGGTAGGATTGGTGACTGGCTGGCTAGCAGAGCTCTATGAGCTTCCTTTGTGAAAATACTGTGCATGGCATAAGCATCCTCTTCTTGAGCTGGAGCACGCTGACACATGTCAGGTAGTGAGGTGCTGGAATAGGTTGCTTGGAGAAGCTGTGGATGCCCCACCCCTGGAGGTGTTCAAGGCCAGGTTGGATGGGGCCCTGGGTAGCCTGATCTGCTGCCTGCCCATGGCAGGGGACTGGAACTAGGTGACCTTTAAGGCCTCTTCCAGCCGAAGCCGTTGTGTTTCTATGATCTAGCTGATATTTTTGTGGGACCTGAACACAGAGCAGTAACAAAGTACAAAGGATGGGACATAATTCATTATGGGAGTCAACCACATTGTGCCATTACGGTCACTGTTCCTTTCTGCTTGTGAATCGTTTTTCATATCCTTGTGAATTTTGTCTCTTAGCTTGGTAATTATACCTAGTTTCTGCTAATGGACCATTAACTTCATTATTCAACCTTAATTGTCGTGCAGTTACGCTGCTGCTTCTGTAGTCCGTTTAGAAAACACTGTGTAGGAGCAACAGTTTGTAATGTAATAAACTATGCATAGAGATTTACACAAATATTGCTTTCCAACGTAACATTTTTTCCTCCTCCCCCTGCACCCCTACCTCATCACACTGTGTGATCCTGTGAGCAATCTCCTTCAACTCCTTCATGGATTTTTCATCTTGGAAATCGTAGGGGAAAGTTTCTGTCCATTCCTTCAGGAGCTGAATGATTTTGGCAGCAAAGGACTTCAGCTTTGCCTAGAAAGAAATGCTGAGTTAATTACTGACCGTACACCTTTCCGACAGCAGGACTTGTTGAAGACTTGCATAAATCCAGACGGTCTTGAAAATACTTCGCATTTGTAGCAAGAGAAAGGGAGAAAAAAAACACATTGAACTTTAACCATCTTCCTAAATAATAGGATTTAGCCCCCTTTCAAGATAGCTTGGTTCTGTCTCTTACCAAGTGCTTTGAAGAGATTTTCAAGGTTAATTGTATAAAGCCAGGAAGACGACAGCATAATTTAAGTGTCTTATTTGATTGAAGCCAATGGGACATGAGTTGATCTGGGCCATCTGAGGCAGCAGTACCTTGGTGCTTCATTTCAAATGCATACCCAATGCAGCACCTACCAGGTATAGTTTGTGAGAGACATTCATAAAGACACTTTTGTTCTACAGAATTTTTCAGACCTTCCAGATGGATTTGTCTAACAAAATATACAGTGAACAGTAGGAAAGGTATGTGTGTTCTTTATACATCATCCAAATAAAAATGGACTTTGAAAACCAGTATTGGCCATTACTCAAAAATATGTTAGTGACAGGACAGAGAAGAAGAACCGTTTCTTAGGTTCCTCTGTTGCTTGTGAATAATCTAAAGCTTTGCATCAGTTATACTTGAATTGGATGCCAGTTATGCGAGTATTGTAGATTTACTGATGCTGCTCTCTCCAGCTGAAGGAGCACTCTTGCAAAACTGGGGGTGTGTTAGAAGACTTAACAAATAATAAGAATAAAAACTTAATTCAGGTTATATTTATTTTCCACCCAACCTGTGATGCGCTGAGGGGAAAATGAGGAAGCTTTCATCTGTTTACCTCTCTGCTTGCGTAAACTAATGTCCCATTACACAGCAGTTCCTTCTCCTTATCTGCAATATACCTTCCTTATTGCATTCTCCATCAGCAATTTAGGGGTTACAGGAGGTGATTTTGGCATGTGAGTGTTGCTGTAAGAAATCAGTGCATTGCCTTCTAAGACAAATAGACAATGTTTTACAAGAACTGATGGAAATTCCTGCCCAAAAACATCATCTGATCATCTGATCATGTAACGCCCCAGCTGATTAAACCAGACCCAGAAGTTGATCAAATGAAACTGTTTTCTGCACTCTTTACATCTCACTGGTAATACAGTCAGTGGGGACGTTAATAAATGATTAATAAGACCTTTAAACCATACACCCTGGAATCTTCACTGTGACAGTGAAGCCAATGCTCCTTGCAAGCATGACAGTTTTCTTGCCTTTTTTTTTTTTTCTTTTTTTCAGAGCTGCAAGCTGCACTCTGCTAGCATGTTTTTCCTAGCTCTTCTTATTGAAAATGTTTAATCAATCCTGCTAGTGAGAGAAGCACGGAATGGATGGGTACTGATGGCAAGAAGAAAATATCTGTGATTTGCTTTGCCAGCAGTTGGCACTCCTGCAAAGAATGTAGGTACAGAAAGGAAAGCTCTGAAAGTTCAGTTTCTGTTAATGCTGCTGCTGTGGGGCCCAGCTTTAACATCTTTCCAGACAGAGAGACTGAGCTCTGCGTTACAGCTGTCAACCCTCTAAACTTCCATTGTCACCTGCCTTGAGGAAAATACAATTTATACTTGCTCGCTAGGGTATGTGTGGATCCTATAATTATTAAAAGGATGAATAATTCTCTTGTGATATGAGAGAACTTATTAGGCAGCCAGTGCTTCCATTCCATCACTGCTAACAGGAGGTACATGCTTACTGCCTTGTTCACCAAAAGCTGCTTCAAAACTCCCCTTGGTATTATTATTTATTTTTTAAACTTTTGGAATTTAATATGGAAGGATGGGGAACAAAGGCTTCAAAATCTTCTGTCTATGATATGAGCAGCTCCATGCGAACACTGACTTTCTATTGCATGTATCCATGCTGAGGAGTCGCTGTGGTTTGCTTTCTTTGTGATACATAGCTAGGCATCTTTTGCAGGATAACAGCAAACAGTATTCCTCTTTGGGATTACAGGTGTAAAGGGCTTATTGTTTAATCTGATGCTTTTAATACTCCTGGAAGAGAAATGTACTTTGAATGCAACGCCAAAAACCCAGTAGCTTAGCAGAACATGAGATTCCAGTTTCATGTGCATTCTGATGAGCCCCGAAGCATCATAACAGGCTTGCCACCCATGATCTGTGATAGCCTAGATAGAAATCACAGATATGTGGGCAACAGCACGTGTTTTCTTTTTTATCATGCTTGTTATAAACGTACTGCTTCTGTAGTTCTGCTCCAGATGTCAGCCTCTGGTTCTCCGAAATCTATGAAAATACTTATCCCAGTAGTGTTTACCCAAATTTTAACAGCAGGTTTTGTTTGTGGTTGGTTTTTTTTTTTTTTTTTTTTTTCCACCAAGTAATACTGTATACAAGTTTTTTGTTTCCTGTGACCATCTTGTTTGGGTCTCTCTAATTTCTAATGTGCTTCTGGGGAATTGGGCTTGACATGAAGGGATAAAATTTAACTTGAGCATAGCTATACTGACATGTATACGATAATTGGCATCTTAAACTCTGGAGCTCTTTATGTTTGTCCAAAAAGGCTGTCAGAGGGCTCCAAGATATCCCATTGTTCTTTTTAATCCACTTTTCTCTCAGTTGTTTTCTGCAGGACTTCTCTGTTAGCAAATGACGTCAAAAACAAAGAAATGATCAGTGCTGTGGTGCCTAACCACAAAACCTGGCTCCTGGCCACTTCAGCTCACACAGTACCGGGGCAACAAGTCAGCCAGCTTCTTGTCTTAGTTTGTTTATGCAAATCTCTTATCAGACATGATCAGAGCTGCTTTAACTACTGCCAGCCATTTCCTGCTGTGGAGCCACTTAATTAGAAGGTGCTGGTAGCTGATGATACTTCAGTGAGTTATGACAGTGAATGAGTGGCTTGGAGTTGAGAATTTCCATGCTGTATGTAAAATGAACTTTTATTTGCTAAAAACAAATGTTTGTAAATGCTAGTAGCTTTCTTTTTTTCCTTTTTTTTTTTTTTTCCCTGTAAAACATACAGGTGTTTGCAGTGCAGGTCTGCAAAGTAGTAATTGGAGAGGGATGTCAGAAATCTTACATAGTGTTTTCCAAGAATGTTGTGTTTAGTGGGCAGTAAAAAATTATAGTTCATACTAAGAGGGTAGGAAGGGATCAAGGACATAACAGGAAAAGCACCTAGAAAAGCATGTAAATTAAGGCAGTCTCCCAAACCTTGTGTTTTATTGTCACCTTGCTGTTGGTTCTTCTGCAGGCCTGTTTCTAAACTGTCAGCAAAAGATCTGACAGTGTGGGTGTTTTGCAATATGAGCAGCTCTATTTCGTGTCCTGTTGTTAGAATGTAATGCTATTTCGTGTCAGTGTGGAAGCCATGATGTTTTTTTAATACTCTTGCTGAAAAAAGCCAGAATCACCCTACTTCACCACTAGTACCATATCTTTGAACAGTCAAGTGAATTATTGCCCAGATTCTGTTTTGGTTTTGAAACTACTAGGTATATCATTATTCACAGAAGAGTTGCATCTTGTAATTCTTTATCTGAAATACTTGGATTTGAAAATGACATATTTTGATACTAACTGCAGACAGCTGTCAGTTGTCATCACATTTCTGTAGACAGCCTTACCCCTTGTTTCACATGGTCCCAGAATATCTTACGAGTTTCTACCTCTGCTGTTTAGTTCAGCAGAGCTGAGGAAACGATGCCATTTACAATGTACCAGCTTGGGGGTGCTAAGTAGTGAACCTTTTTGGGCGTGGCAACGGAAACTCTACATGCTAAATGCGTGTTCTTGCATCTGTCCTCCCTGACCCCTCTAGCTCCCCAGAACCAACTTGGCTACCCATAGCTGCTTGATGAGTGGATGAGGTAATCGACCTGCATAAAAGTCAATCAAGTCAGGAATAGTAAGGGAGAGGGAAGCCCTTAGGACAGTACTAATGTCAAAAACTGTGTTGCCAAACCTCAAGGGTTACCTTTCACGGTCCCTACTTGGAGTCTTGCTGCAACAAGGAGAAAAAGAAATGGGACTATCAATGTGCTGAGAATTAGGAATGAGAGCAAATTATTTCCCATTGTAGAAGAATGGATCTAAAATAAGCATAAGATTTGAACAGTTCAGATCTTTAAGTATTTGCTGATTTCATCCTTGTTTCTGTCACTTACATATGCATCCCAGCTGGGACTATTCTGGTACTTCATCTTCAGTCAAGTCCTTCAATACAATTTCTCCATATGGTAAGAATTAAATGGTTATAAGTGCATATCATAAACTGACCCAGTTGGGTTTAATCAGTTGTAGTAAAGCTGTGTAATCAGATGTGCAGGCATAGGCTACTATTTTAAGTACTGCATCCCTTAATTTTCATGAGATGAAATTTCCTGATTTACCATCGCATCGACTTGTAATGCTCCATCAAAAACAGGTTTTTAGTGTAGAGTTCAGAGCTCTCAACTCTGAGAAAGTGATGGGGGTGACTGGAATCAGATTCCAGAGACCTTTCTTGGCAAAAGCCCAAAAGTGCAAACATCTTGCTGGGCAGGTTTGTGGCAGGTATGCGTTGCTCCAGCACGCAGCACTGACCTGCATCTTAGAGCAAAGTTGTATTTCCATGCTAAGTTACTACACAACCTACATTTGTATCTATCAAAGAAGCCATAGAGTTTCAAGGAAGAAGACCCAAATAAAAACGCATTCAGTGTTACGTGCTGATTACAATTTCATCTATTCTTTATCAATCTATCTAGCTTTACAATGAAAAGGAAAAGGTGGGAAATAAAAGACAGTAGTACTGCCAGCTGCATGATATAACGGTAGTTCGTTTACCTTTTCTGCCTCGGTCCCAGCTTCAAGCTGTTGCTTCTGTTTAATGCAGATCTGCCCCACTTTAGCCAGGAGCTCATGCGGGTGAATGAAGACTCGGGAGCTCAACAGGAAAGTGAAGATGTAAGTCCTCTGTGGGATCGGAGTGGGGAAAAATCAAGTTTGAATAACCAGCAAGAATCATCTGTCCTCCCTGGAGACTTGTAGCTAAAAACTATTCTATAAAATAGGGAATGTAGCTTTAAGTCATGTAAACTTGGCATAATTTTTCCCTCTTCCAGAGATGTGGTGGTCTTTACCAGCTCTGCATTTCCTCCTCACAGTAGGCTTAAAGGCTGCTGCTGTTGTTTTCAGAATTCCAAACGCAATATGCCTAACTAGTCATCACTCACCAAAAAGACAAATGGAATATGCCCAAGATAGGTTGTTTATATCACTTGAACAGTACGATTTCTGCTGCTTGATTTCTTCAGGAGTGATTGCTCTTTATCAGGCAGCAGAAAACTGCTTTGTGTGTGTTCCAAACCACAGCTATAATTTCTTCATGTAAGTTTTTTTTTTCCTTTTTCCCCACGGTCACAAGCTTTTTGTTAGGTTGAGGCCGTATGACAATAATTCAGTTTTAGGTGTGACTTGATCAATATGGGGCCCATTTCGGACTCTCTTCAGCATGAAGATTGCTAGTATGTGTCAGCAGTTATTATTTCTCATTAGAAATAGCCTATTTCCATTTTCAAAGCTGTAACGCAATATATTCCAGGTCATACTCTGTCCAGTTATGTTGATGTGAGAATGGATGCCTTCAATTCCTCATCTTGTTTCAGTGTTTGACATTTGTCTTCTGTTTTTGGATGTAATAGCCAGAGTAACAACGGTAGCATCTTGTAAGGACTTCTGTCTTTCTATTGTGGCTTTCCGACAAAATCTGTAGTTAGGAGATTGTAGGGCACCTCCTTGAGAATGGATCTCATTTACCCTATGTTACACTTGACAAGTTTGCTGTCACTTTGCCATTTGCACCATGTTTTTTAGTAATGAGATGTGGCAGACCGTAGCCAGGTACACCGACAGTCAGTGTACCACCTTGGATTGGGCAAGGAAACTTAAAGCCCAATGTCTAAAACATAGCACCTGTGCTATTAACTAATGAATTTTGCTGCTTGTAGTCTCTAGAGCACACTTGTAGATAAGCAACGATACCCCTGACTCCAGAAAAGACCATGGGATTTATCTCTGTAGCTGCAAGGAACTGCTATTAAAGAAAAATGATTCAACTTCTCTAGTCTGTATAGCATAAACCTAATGCTAAAATATGCCAAATATCAGAAAGGGAAAAAAATTGTTTTTTTGTTTTGTTTTTCTTTTGCTGTTTTTTTAGATAAGTGAAGTTAACTAGAAGTCGATGTGTTGAGCGTATGTGATTCCTCTATTATAGACCTCACACATCTATGGAAAATCTAGCCGTGTCCCAAACTTGTGGAGGAAGCTAATGAAGAAGCAGACTGTGATACAGCAGAGGCGTTGAAAATATGCATTCTGATTTGAACATTAGGCTGAAAGCTAAATTGATTCACAAAATGAAACACTTATCTTATGGGGTTAACGTATCAGACTTTTTATGCTGATGTATGTGAGAATGATCCTTAAACTGATACAAGCCCCACAAGACTTAAAATGTGAGAGAGAGTAGTGGTGGTTTTGGGGGAATAACCTATGCCTGGTTATCTTGACTCTTTATGGTCAATTTCTGTGCTTGTTTCTATCAGTGTGTCCCTGAACTTGGAACTGTGAGTCTGGCATATCTGGGAAAGGAATGTAGCTGTTGGGTGTGGCAGCTGTTACATTGTGTGAAAATTTCTGTTCTGGAAACATGAAGCAGCTCTTGCGTTTACCCTGTTTTGCATTTAAGAAAGAAAGAGATGAAAAACAATTACGAACTCTTATCCTTTCATCCCTATCCTACATTGTTGTGCACAGGGAGTGTGGAAGCCTGGCAGAAAGATGCCTACACGTTTAAGTGGCAAGGAACTGAAATGCAAGCTGCTCTGCCCAGTCTGTGACCTTAGCTCTGATAAACAGGAACCCTTTTTTTTTTTTTTTTCTAAGGAAATATATAATTTTGCTTTCTGTACTAATTCTAGTGTTGGTCTTCTTGGTGGAAGCCTGTGTGATGTGGGATAGTGTTTGTGCAGAGTAACTGCAAGAAAGCCCCACGCAGTGTAGGTTTCCCTGTTTTTGCACAGTAAGAAAAGAGCGACCTAGATGACCTGTACTTGTGTTTGGTCTCTCTGATAGTGTTTTGTATGATGTTCAAAAAAGTGCTGAATTGGAGAGATATGGGAAGCTACGTGGCCTTAAAAGCATTTTTCCATTCAAGACTTGCTGCCTCTCTTAATCAGTGACATCTGCACCGGGCCTTTACAGTGTTTTTCCAGACTACACTGAACTGCTAAGTTTTAGAAACAAATTATCATATTTCTGGAACACACCTGCTGTATTTTCACTCCACTTTTTAAGTTGCATTTCTGAAAACTTGCAATTTCTGAAAAGCTGCATTTAGCTTTTTGGAAAACAAAATGGTTCCACTATGGTCAATCAAGAACTGCTGGTTTACAGTTCTTGAGTATCTGGTCTTATTTCTCAGGTTTCTTTTTTTATACTGTTGTTGCTCATGCTGGCAATGGGTTAACTGCAAGTAAGAAATGACTTAAACTTATGTCCAGTATCTGGGCCGAGCCTCATCTCTGCCTCTCTGCTAATAACCACTTCCTGTCCAATAAGGAAAATTGAGGCTGAACTAAGCCACGCATTGCAGCTGAGCATTAGGTCATAGTCACTAGGAATACAGTTGTAATGGACAGGAAACATTCATGGGAATGTCAGATGTCTTCTCTAGATCAAGGATTTCTGCCATTTGCTACACCTGTACTCCACTGTATGCCACTCCGAAAGTAATGCCTCTTATTTATTTCCATGGAAACTACAACAAATATGAAGAGCACAATAACACTATTTGATAGAAAAAAATCTTAGCTACAAAACATTGTATTTTCAATGCATTCACCACCACTAGCTATGCAACTTTGCCAGAGATAAACAAGAGTCTGCATGCCGTGCTGTTAAAAATAAATAATAATGATCTGCACCAGTGGAGGTGACCCACTGTTGCCACTGCTGAGAGTCACCACCCACCACCACCTCGCAGTGTTTATGTACACTGTTTGGTCTCCACAAATGTTCAGCACGCATCAGTGAATATCACTGGATGCTATTTTTCCCCACACAGAGGGATTCAGTGACACACCTTTGCTTCACATGCGCTTCCGTGTCAGACACCATTCTGTCCATGCCCTTCTGCTGCCATACATTACACAGCAACAAAACATAATAGAATGTTGGTGGGGAGGGTCAGACTATACTGCCATACCTTCAACATATGCTTCTGACACTGTGGGCCAAGACAATAAAATAGGAGGCATTACTTTCAGAGCAGCCCTCATATATAAGCAAGGTGTTGTAACAGTGTAAAGACACTCTTCTCACAGGCAGTCCCTCACATGAGAAGATGGTTTGGAAAGGGCAGTTCAGCTAAGAAGCAGTCTGGTACAAAGACCGATTAAAAATGGTTCCATAAGCTACGAGACTGAAAGTTTAGCTCCGTTTACCCTATAAAAGTGACAGGTATTGGAGAGAAAAGGAGAAAAAAAAAAAAAAATTGCTTTCTGCATTTGGAACAACTTAGCTGACACAAAAGGGTCTTGTGCTTTACAAGAGAAAAAGAAGGCAGATTCCTTTAGTGCCTAAAGTTGTTGCTAAGAGATGAGCTGAATTATATTAAAAAAAAAAAAAAAAAGGCAAGCATGCTAGACTAAAGGAGAAATTGTTACTCTCTGACCCAACAATGTACTGATGTTGTCTGGGGAAGGAAAAAAAAGAAAAAAAAAATATTTTGTGCACTCACTGCTCATTCTTATGTTTGTGAAACATTTTCTTGAAATGTTTTTTTGCTTGGGCACAAGGGTTGCAGACTAGTACATTCCATTCCTAACCTCTCGAACTTTTCTGTCTCACAAGTATACATTTTCCTGTGTGCTGAACGAGTCCCCGTACACAAACAAACCTCAAAAGAGCAGTATACAAATGTAGGTCCTTATCTTTCCTGTCCTCTCTCGTCTGTCTCTTGTTCTGCCAACATGGCAAATACAGTTTTGTTTTGCTCTGTAACCAGAACAGAAAGATACTGTTTGCTTTCTCCTGCATCCCCTTTTTTCCATCTGAAAGGTTACAGCAATCTTTAGCTTCATGTCAACACAGAATGCTTCTAAGCATTGTTCTCAGATGTACTAATCCAGAAATGTGGAGGAGTACGGTAACTTATAAATGTGTTTCTCTGAAACTAAAGGTAGCCTCTGCTAACACAACCAATACTTTCTCCTGGTGAGAGTTAACTGGTGGTGCCTTGCTGTCCTTCTGTGCACGTGCAGCCAGAGAAGCGAAGCTGGGAGGTGCTTACACCTTCCCCTTGAGCAAATGGTACTGACCCCTCTTCTGACAGCACCTCCATGCTAAATGACTATCACTCTAACTTTCCTAAAAATAGAAAAGGGTGAGAAATTACGTATAAACAGACATCTGAACTGAAATCCCAAACTTGCATTTGGAGATGATTCAAATACAATTCCATCTCTGTCATTCAAATCTTATTTATCCACTTGCTGTAAAATTAATCCTTTTAGCTAAATTGGGTGATCTGATTTAACCAGAAGAATGCGTTCTGCTGTAGAGGAGACGAATTTGGTTTAATACCATTTTCCAGCTCCCTTTCCCAGGAGTTCCTTTGATTGCTTCTGCTGTATCTCTCAGCTGTCAGTTCCCTGTCCATTTAAACTGCAGCCTCCTGGTGGGGTCTGTGCTCGTGTGGATCGCGATGCTCCCTTGCACAGGATATGTGAGAGCACCATGGAAACCAACAACATTCCAAAATAACTCATAGATCCCTTAAGTAATGCTCACTTTATGCAACCGTTTTCAGAGCAGCAGTGTTATAAATAGATTCCGTGTTACAATAAGGGATGTGCATTAACAGCTACTTAAGTAACTGAGTGATATTCCAGAAATCAAGCAGCAAGTGACTACATTAACTAGTATTAAATAAAAGAATCTGGAGCTGATTCCCTGGAAGGTTTGCCTTTGGCAGCCTAGAGCTGGTATATTGGGTTTTGTGGTTCTCTTCAAGCTCTGCCATCTTTCTACACTACGTATCTGGGGGGTGGAGGGAAAGATGAGTTGAATGTCTAACTATGGATATCTGTCTGTGCTGAAGAGAGCTTGATACTTAGCATCCATTGAAGTTAGTGCAATTGTACATAAGTATAATCAAATGAGAGGTTTGGGATCGAACCAGAAAATTAAAACAGTTCGATTTTTACCTTTTTTTAATCTCTCACTAGTAATTGCTTGGAATTCTGCTGCTTGTACCACTGAACTTGTGGGGGTTTTATGTGGGAGGGGAGTGCACTTACTGCGTATGGTGACTGGAAGCGGGGTGGTGTCTACGGCGTATATGAGAGCTTAAGGAGGTTTTGTTGTGACAAATATGAGACCACAGAAATTAAGTTCTACGCTGATTAGATGGAGAAACATTCCATCTAGTTCCAGGCTAGCACGGCCTGCTCTACCACAGTTAAGTTCAGCCCAGCAGTTAATACTGATGGCAGTTTCCTGTCACTGTCAGTCCTAGGAAGGGTTAGGTTGCTTTTGTCATGCTGCTTTTTCATAGCTTGGATGGAATATATGCTATATAATCTCTGATTTTTGGCAATTTGTTTAAATAATGTCATCCATTGGTGGGTACAAAGGGACATTTTAAGTGAACGCTTAACAATATCACTCATTCAGAATCTTACATCATGCCTTATTGTTATCTAAGTTATCTCATTTACTTCAGGGGACGGCAGTGAGGATATCTAACGATTGCCAAATCATTTCCAGGCTCAGAAATGTTGTTATAGCGCTTGCTCATTAAAATGTATTGAGAGAGAAAGCATCTTAATTACAATCAATGTGGTTGTTGGTTGTTTTAAATTTTTTTTATTCTGATGGTCTAACTAGGAGATGCATAGAAAATTAAGGGGAAAACAAAACAAAAAAAATCCCTACAGCTGATTTCAGCTGAAAGAGTTTGTCCACTTCCCTAGGTAGGAAATGGTTAGACATTAATCTTGGCTGCATTAGAGAGAAAGCAGCTTAGAGGGACTGAAAATTGTGGCTAATGCTGCTTTTAATTGTTTTTTAAGGCACCCATTTGGGTTCAAAATGGCTTTATCTTTCTAACAGGTGTTCTTATTAAAGAGCAGAAAGGAGTATCCCCGTTGAGTAATATATTTAGTGAGTATTACTAGAAAAATAAATGCATCTTTAGTCTGCATCTTAATCTTGATTTGGACGGAGGTAAAGTCTCTTGTATTTAGGATTCAGATTTGTGCTATCTTAGGAAAACAACAGGAAGAAAACAAACGCTTCAGTGCCTACTTACATCTGGATAATAGTCCATGGTGGGTACCAGGCGCTCTATCAAGGCCTCCAAGGATCCAGAAACAATGTTCCCATCCTGATAAACGGGGTCCACGCATCTCTCTCCCATATCAGGCTGCACTTGTCCACTACAGCTGGAGCCAAGCATGCTGGAAAATATTGGCGTCTGGGGCATAGTTTCCTATGGAAGTGGCAAAAGAAAAAAAAAAAAAGACAGGGTTGTTTCGAGTATGTCGTGTGCCTCTGTAAAACCCATACATACATACATACATAACACACAATTATATACTTGACTTAAATGCACCCTGGACATGGCATTTACATTCTGAGTCCATACAGTCGTACGTATTTGAGTTGCGGTTTGGGTTTGAAATGCATATGGAACGACAGCAGTGGGGCTGTAGATACAGAAACTGTAGAAATTGTTTTCATTGCACTCAATTTTCCTTTTCTCTCCAGTTGTCCCTTGGCTCCTTATGCATAAAACTAGACAGGGATGAAATGCAAAATGTTTTCTGGATTCTGCCTTACCAAGCAAACAACTGTAATATAATATCTCCCTTCTTATTATTCTTTGAGGCTATTCTTGGGCAGAACACCTGACTTATGATAATAAATCATCACTTCTGTAGCTGGATGTAATCCAGGTCTTTGCAGAAGGGCATCTCCTGCACACAGATATCACAGGCAGCAGCAGGGCTTGTACCTTTCCGTGGGATGCGTGGCAGTGTGAGCTGTAATATGCGCTTGCTGTAACATACAGCTCTAACAACAGTCCCTCGGAAAATTTTTGCGTAGGAAACAAACCTGCTGTCGCAACACAAAAACCACACAAAGGCTTGGGGTTTCCACCTCCTTCCCCTTGGCCGCAAGTTAAATCGGTATCCTGTAGTTACCAATGGCGAGTAAACTGTGAGGTTTGGGGTTTGTTTTAAACTGACTACAAGCTAAACGTACCCAGAAGGCCAAACAAAACAGCCACTGGCACGTAAAGATGGAAAGAGCTGTTAAATGTCCATACTGCAACTGTTCCCCCTGTGCTGCTGAGAAGGTGAAGTGAGAAGGGGGCAGTGGGAGCTCTTGGGCTCCCTCTCGCCCTGTATGAAAAAAAGCTGGTAACATCGCATTTGGAAAAGCGTTGATGTAGATAAAAGGGATTAGGCCATTACCAGGACCTTTAAGTGGCAGCTGTTCCTCGCTGCACTTGGCTTTAGCCATAGGCCCTTGCTTCAGGGATTCAAAAACTAGTTGAAGAGCTGAAAATTTTAAACGGTGCAAAACCTTTCCCCCCCCCCCCCCCCCCCCTCCTTGTTTAGGTAACACCTAGTACATAGCATAGCGACCCTGTATTCCTTTAACGTATATTCTTCTTCCATGATGTGCGTTCTTCCTTTCCAACTTCTACACCGTTCCCGTTCCTTTTTCCAGCCGGGGCTGCCCCCCCCCCCCCCCCGCTCGGCTGTGCCGCTCCCACTGGCTCTAGGTGCTCTGCTGCGGCAGAAATGCCGCCAGCGACAGGACTTGTCCATCAGGGTGACTGCTCTACTCGTACGTTAGACTGGATGTTGCGGCTTCACCGGCAGAGCTCGGGGCGGGCAGCCGTGATGCGGATGCGCTGTTGGGGCAGCGCCGTTCCGTCCCGGTCCCGCGGAGCAGCCGCATCACAGCGGCCGTCAGTTGGGCTCTGTGCCCTCAACTTGTCAAAATGCAAAACGCGAGATCCAGGGGCGAAGCGAAAGGGAAGAAAAGTGCCGGTTCTGCCCCGGTAGGCGTTAAGGATGCTCCGGTATCTCGCGGTTTCCTCTCTGCTCTCCCTTGGGCTTGCAATGCGCAGCCCCGAGCGTCCGCCGAGCCGGGCGCTACGCACCCATCTCCAGGCGCTTTTTTTTTTTTTTCCCTTGTAAGGACAGGGGGACTGCCGCGGTCAGCTCCTGCTCGGGCCGACGGAGGCCGTCCCAGCGCTGCAAGAGAAGTCGGCTGCCGTCTCAAGCGCCCACCGCACCGACGCTGGAGGAGAACGGCCGGCGGTCAGGACGCTCCTCGCGTCGTCGGTTGCGTTAAAGACCCTCGTCGGACGGGGCTCCCACCTCCCCCCGATCACGGGGCTCGCCGGGGCCGCGCCGTCTCCGCCGGCCGCTCCGCCCCCCTTGGCCGCCCGCTCCCCCGTTCCGACACGTGCAGCCGCCTCGCCGCGCTTACCCTCATCTTCCCGGGCGCCGCGCACATACGCGAGAGCCGCGCTCGGGCCGGCCGGCAGCACTGCGCCCCGCTCCCGCCGCCCGTGACGTCAGCGCCCAGAGCGGCGCCCGTTGGCTGAGAGCGAGCGTGGCCCGTTCAAACGGAGCCGTCAGCGGAGCGGGGGCGGCCGTGTGCGCGTCCGTCCGTGCGGTGGAGGAGCGCGGGGATGAACCGCGGCGGGCGGGCGGGCGGGGGAGAGCCTTCCCGGGCGCTTTGCGGCGGTCGTGCTTCTCAAAGCTCCCGTTCTCCCGAACGCGCCGTTGTTCCGGTGCTTTCGGCGAGGCAGAAGTCCCCGGTCCGTTTGCCCCTCGGTCGCGGGTCCGCCGGGGAAGCAGCCCCCGCAGGAGAAGGGAGCGGCGGCGGCGGAGGAGAAAGAGGAGGAGAAAGGAGCCCTTCCTCCTGCCTGTTTACGGTCCCGCGTGCGGCGGCACCCCCTTCATTAGCGCCGTGCTGACAGACGGCTCCGAGCCCTCCCTGCTAATCACTGGGTTGCTTCCTCCCGCTCTCAGTGATGCTTCTCGCTTCGCGTTGCCCAACCGCAGCCACTCGGCGGCTCCGCGGGCGGACTCTGCCGGCCCCCTCCGCACGCCCACCCGGGGCCCGCAGCTCTGGAGCAGCCGGGGCTTTCCATTCTGCTGCTTGGTTTGTTCGATTCGGGGTGATTTAGCGTTCGTCCTGTGGTCTCCAGGCATTCACTCGTTTCGTTTTTCCTATTGTTGGTGTTTATCTGATGGGTCCGGGTGACTGTAGCAGAAGGCTTCGCTGGTTTCCATGGTGATTACTGTGGGAGAAGCCCTCAGAAGGCAGTGCCGCTGCGGGTAGGAATACGCGTTGGCAGGGTGTGCCCCGCGAGACGTCAGAAACACTCACAATTGCTACCTAAAGCTGAGTTTGAGGACAAACGCTGTCCTCCATCTCGAAAAGGTGAAGATTTGAGAAAGATGGGTAGTTATTTTTTCTGGCCTTGCTTTGCTCCTAAATTCTATCTTGGTGTCTAGATTTCAATGCGTCTCCTACTGAGTTCGTTTTCACTACGTAAAATGAGCTTTTGAAGAGTCCCTTACTTTTCTGCCATTTCTTTTATTTCTCCCACTACCTCTTGGCTGTCCTCCCCGGTGCTCACAGCACATCCCAGCTGCAGAGCTGTGCCTGTGACCCCAGCCCTAGTGTCAGGTCCTGCCAGCTTACAGAAACGCCTCCATGTTCTCATAAAATGTTATGAGCAGCAAGAGATGGGAATGTATACGTTAATGCTGTGTAATAAGATATGAAGAGAGTTTTTTCTTGAAGACTACAAGCCTCTTTTACTTACCTAACGCTTAGAGTCAACAACAACAGCAAATCTGAAAATAAGTGCACCCAAAGGACTAGCGTCAGATCTTCTCTTTCTGTGCTGATCTGCCTTCCCACCTTGCTCAAGCATTCGCTTAGACTTCTGTCTGTCAATTAGCATTTGCAAAACACGCATGGGTCTATTCAAATCGTTGTAAATCAACCCCGTTCTTTTTGCATTTTCCATATTCCTCTTCTCCTTTCTGTGGCTCAACAGATTCAGGTCAGGTATTTTTTTGTCTGTCTACATAAAGAACATGTAGTGTGTTTGCTTTGTGTGTGTATGTGCAACTGTACATTTGTGCGTTGTACATAGGTATGTGTTGATGTTTGGTGTAGAAAATAAGGGAAACATTCCTTTTCTCGCATACACAGTGCTCAGGTTTTGGGGCACTGTGTGGTGCCACCTTGCACTGTTGTTGGAAAGATGACATTTATAAATCAAAGAAGATAGATACCCAAATTCAGCTCACGTAGCATGCAATGAGTGAATCATTTTACCATTTTGCTTCCATTTCTTTTCCTGTGAAGTGTGAATGATGACCTTTAGCTAGCTGTATTCTGAATGTTGAAATCTGGGGATACAGAAACTCTCCAAGGTTTAATTGTTTTCTGTAGTTATGTAAGCACTGCTCCTCAACAAATTGCTTGCGTTTTGAAGATGTTTTCTTTAGGCATTGCTTCATGTTATTGGTGGGTGGACCCTAGAGCAAGTTTAATCAGTGCAGTTTGTACTTGTTCTGTAGCTTGCTAGAAAAACAACTTGAGGCAACGCTGCGCTGGTTCTGTCGGTCCAGTCAGGGGAATCTCTTGCTGCAGAGTGAGTCAGCAGCACTAATGCCTGCCTGTCTCAATCCTGCCAGTTGCTTCAGCCTAATACACGCTAACGTCAGCACGTAGAGCATAACATCTTCTACTATCTACTGAACTGGATTGGTATTTTCAATATTTAGGTTCTGCTCCTGCTGCAGACTTGCTGTCCAAGCTATCTAATCCCACCGTGCCTGCAGAAAAATCTGTTCTTTTTTTTCTTTTTCTTTTTTTTTTTTTCCCCAGTAGTCTTAGAAAACAGTATTTTGGAAATTTACTCAAATGCACCTGTGTGTACATCTTGAACGTAGCTACGCTTAAGAAAAGCGAGTAACTGAATAAGACTATTACTGATTCGAGGCTCTAACTTCAGGTACAAGGGAATTCTCCAAGAAATGCTCTTTGTAGTTGCCATTGTCAAGCTATGCACTTGTTGGTCACCTTCCATGCAGACCTAGTTGTTATGATTATTGGGCTTTAAGTAACGGAGTATGTTGACTTGACTTAAAGTCCCAGCATTTGCAGTGAAGGAAGTAAAGAGGGGCAGAAACAAAGGAGACAAGAAGGAAAGTGGGCTTAATTGTGCATGGCATTCTTCATGGTGTAGTTTAAATACAAAAATGGGACAAAGCCTTTGTCTTCTGAAGCAAGTCTGATTTTAACGCAAACCTTGTTTCTTACTCTGAGTCTGAAATGCTATCTGGGAACCTACATAATCTTGGGTGTGGGCAGGGTCTAAAGAGGCTCTGGATTTGCACGTGACGTTCTGTTTGAACAGTGCATTATACTTACATAACACTGCGATTTTGGAAACCATTTAGATATACTCATTAAAGGCATAGTTATAGCAGCATATTCTTGGCTATTACATTTCAGAAGGCTTTGATGTGTATTGCCTAATACTGGTGTTTGGAACATGGGAAAAATTGGTGAATTAAATATGCACATTATGTTCATGGCTTTTAGTTATCAATGGTCTTGGCTATAGAATAAACAACTTTACCTGCACCTGAAATATGAAATTTATCCAGGAAATGCCATCAAACTGCACAAATGGTAACAACAGAGGTATCAGATGGGACTTTTTCATGGGCATAAGCTAACATGGAGCATTTGTAAGATCTTAAGAAGCAAAATATAGATAAAGCTTCAAAGCCTCCAGCTAACATCTTTGTGAAACAATAGGTTTTTAGTCTTGTTTGTAGGACTGCACAGATGTTCCAGGTTTTCTTGCTGCATACATGTTTTAAGATTTTAAATTTATTCTCAAGTAATTTTTAGACACATTCATCAATTTCAGAGAATCATGCTGCAGAATAACTTGATGGCACATTAATAACTTGGCAGCAGATGGGAGTGGGAGATGAGCTTCTAATCACAGTTCTGAACTGAACCAGACTTTTTAAGCTTGGAACTTGAAGTAGGGTTGAGTGCTGAAACCATCAGTCTGCGGTTGTTATCAACTGTATCTCTTGTCTCTCTAGTTGACCTGGGACACAATGAATCTTTCCACACAGTAGTTTTGTTAGAGCCCAGGAAGTTTGTAGTTTTGAAATGGCATTTTCCTTTTTTGAAGTCTTTTGTTAAAGAGGTCTTGGCCAACTCTACCCCTGAGATATCCAGCAATTTTCAGAGCAAACCAAGACAAAAACGTGAGCAATTTGAGGTGTCTTTCACAGCAGTATGCTTTCAGTACTACCCGAAATGGAAAGCTAGTTGTAAAAGTCAATCACCTACCTGTGGGATAAACTTTCCTTGGCATGAGGTCGACTGTGTGACACACCATTGAGAGTACCTTTTTCACCGATGCTCAGTACTCACTACTTGGATTGAGAGGAAAGGAATTCCCCAGGATGTAGAGAGGGCACGGTGCCTATTCCCAGCTATTCCTACTAGCCTCTGCTAACACAGCAGACTTATGGTAATGTGGTGCACTTTCACTACAATACCGATGTGGCTGGTAAGTAGCAACCGAGATGCTGATTGTTATTTTAGCACAGTTGCCTAAAGAAGCTTCCTAGCAGCAAGTTTGGTTCCTGATTTTCATGCATATTCTGTTCTTTGAATGATGTTCTTCATAGGAATCATCTTGTCTGCCAAATTGTGTTTAAGGTACGCTCAGTTGGGAGACATCTCTGTAATGCATGGTGGATATCTTCGTGTTCCTAGTGGTGGGGATGAGCCAAGTTCATTTAAAAAACAAACAACAACAACAAAAAACAACATACACAAGCACGAGTGCAGATGAAAAGGGATGATATTCATAGAACCATAGAATGGCTGGGGTTAGAAGGGACCTCAAAGATCATCAGGTTCTAGTTCCCGAACCTCAGGTCATTTAAGTACGTACAAGAAATAGTCAAAGAATGAGTGGCAGACAAAGATCTTGGAAAAAGGTATTTGGCATAGCCAGCTCTACTTGAAAGGCTGCTACAACATGTCATGCATAAATGCCAATTTAGGCAGTCAGGGTGTAGCTGAACAGCTGCTTCTACTACAGTTGTAGATTTGTTCCATCCCTATTTGTGCTGTGTGTTTTCTGGAGATGTGGGAGGCTGCTCAGCATGTCTAATGCCTTGTTTTCAAAGAAAAGATACAAATAGCACATAAAGGCTGTTTTTTATCATTTGTGAGTGCTTTGATCTGATTTTGACATACTATGGAAGAACAGTATGTTAAGTGCAATATATTTATTGATTGTTTTACGTTCTTTTAAAACAGAATTTTTAAAAGCAACTGATAATTTTAAATTGGGTTCAAGCTGGGGTTCAACATGAAACTCTCCTGGACTAATCCCATCTATCTTGCATATTCATGCTTGCTGCTGTACCAGCTATTCCAAGAATGTGCCACTGTGCAGGAAGTGAAAATCAATTATGCCAAGAAGGAAGCATGTACATACATCAGCAATTTGGTGCCCAGGGGAAGAAAAATCTGCATGTCTGCTGATGTCAATCTTCTTGATACAGATTTTTTTGTTGTTGTTGTTTTGGAGAGGGGGAGATTAAAAAAAAAAAAAAGTTTATTTTTATCATCACAATGAGCTGATCAAAATTGCCAGTCTGAGAAGTCAATCCTCTGTTTGCTTTAGCAGAACCTATGACAGCAACATCGTTACGTGTTCCCGCATGTATTTATCTATCTATACTTAATATTATTTTGTTCCATTTGTGGTTTTGCACGTCTTATTTTAGATTTGATGGTGAGAAATTCTGGAGCGATTAGATAATTTGCAGTAATTCATTTGCTTGTGGTACAGCTGCAAGCAACTTTCCATTGGACACATGTTGTATCTGTCTTACCTGAATTACCACAAGTAATTCAGTTCCCATGCACATCTATTGCTGGATTTCTTTCTTTCTGGCACTGACAAGAATTTCAGCAACTATTAGGTAAGTTTTAGAGCGAGTTAAAAATCAGCTGCTTACAGGCAGTTAACAGCTGTTGGTTTAATTCTGATGACTTTGGGATGGAACCTAATGAGGAACCTCAAAAAATGCATCTTAATATTTTGAGAAAAAGGTAAAAATATTGAGAAAATAAAGGTAAATATGGATTAATTTTAGAAACTGATCACCAAGATGTTAAGTATTCAAAAATAAGCTTCTTTTTATGAGAACATTTTGATGACCAGTATAAGCAGGTGAATACTTGTCTGCCTCTCTAAGTCTGCTTAGAAGCGTGTGTACATTGGTGGACTATGAGCAACACTGTGTTTCAGCACAGTCTAAGGCTCTTGGAAAGGCTTGCCACATTTTATCACGAGCATACTGAATAAACCATTTGACAGAATATAGGATATTGTATCAAAGACCTGTGTATTTATCCTGTCTTACATGTTGTATGACACAGCCCAGACTATCCAAAAATAAACTTTTGAACATGAAACACTAAAATCTGATGACCCACTCTGGTCAGTTTTTATACTAGATGAAGCTGATAGCTGATCTCCAGGTAAAGAGCTCCCCGCATTCATAAACACTGAAAGTCATGTATTTATTTACATGTATTTTGTGATCTACTTGTTTGTTAGCGAAAAAACTGAACAATTACTTAGTCTTCTGTTTTGCTAAAGGAGCTTGATGTAAATTGGCCAAGGAATTAACATGTCATGAAGAGTTGGACCAAAGTAGCTCTGTCAATATCTGCCTAATTAAATAAATGAATGTGAACTGTAAACAAGGATTTGGTGTCTCCCTGGATCTTTTAATTTTCCTGTTCTCAGTATTGACTAGGACATCATTCAAATGGCTGGTGTTGAAAAGATAATGTGTACTTGGAATCTTTTTAACTTTACTGATCAGCGGTCATCCTAAGGGAGGATATTTTACAGGATACCTCCTTGCAATTATCACTTTGTGTTGTGATGTTTTTTTGTTTGTTTGTTTTGTGTTGTTTTCATTTGAGGTGGAACACGTTTATTTTGGTGTGAGTAGGATTGCAGGTATTGAAATTCTCCCTCACTCCTTTGCCTTTTTCAAGTTTGTTGTGCCAATACTAAAGGTCATTTGGGAACCTATTTTTATTTTATTTGAATGGTGTGATTTTTATTCACCAACCCCATCAGGGTAAGGGTGATCGAAATATAAAACAGAGAGAGTACATTCAAGAGTCCTGAGTTCTGATGTGCCTAAGTCTCGACCTTACTGCTGCTGTTTACCTTGCTCCAGTGGTGATCTGTCACTTCAGCAAGCGACTTCAAAGGGGATTTCCCAGGCACAAACATAAGGGAAACTTAAAACCGATACTGTTTCCTAAGAGAAAGCCTGCTCTTTTTCATGCTCTCTGGTGTTCCTCATCGGCTTTTTTAACTGTAAGAGCTGTACATGCATAGAGCAGAGTCTGTTTTAGTCTTATTTGTCTCTTAGATCAGCCTTGGGACTTTAAAAGTTTAAATTAATGTATGGGTTTGGATTTGTTTTTTTTCTTTTGTTGTTGTTGTTGTTTTGTTTTGTTTTTTGCTTTTAAAAATATTACTTGACTGGGGATGTGAAATCTGGAAGAGTGACCTCCACTAGTTCAGGAGAATATGTTCATTTCTGTTGCTTAGTTTTCTTGTCATAAATTTTCAAAACAACTTGGTATCCCTGTACATGGAAATGAAACGTTACCTAAAGCTCTCACTAATATGTAGTGCATGTCACATGATTTTTAAAAAGCATAGCCATAAATTAGTTTTGAATTACTTTGGATAGCAAGAATGAAATGGATTTTCCCCTTCCCTTCTGCTGGTGTGCCATATGAACTGTTTCACAGCTGCTTACTATAGAAGCGAGATAGGAGCTGGTGGCATAAAAGTAAAACTTTCCTATGCTTTCTGTGCTATTTATGATTTCCTGGGCAGCCTTTTACTTTCCCAGTTAAAGGGAATTTTGATCAGGCAGTATCCTTACGTTTCTGTAAGATCTATATGCAGGAAATTAACTTCAATATGCCTTACCTTCAAATGCAGCTATTTAATAGTAATGGCTTAACTGTGCTGCAGTAGTGATTGATAATACTAAAAATCAGACATTTTTCTTGTGTGGAAGGATAATTCCTTATGAGAATTTTATTGTTTACTCTTTTCTCACTAGCTGCTCCCGCAGGGATTTATGCATAGCAAGGATGAGCTAGAAATCCTAAACTGACAAGGCATCACAATGGGAATTACTTGTTGTATAGATTTAACTGAAAGGATATAAGGCAGCCTAGTCCTGGAGTCAAAAACACAACCTGGTTTACAAGAAGTGTTGCAAATGTATTGAATTATTAAATAATCCTCTTTTCAAGTTCATCAATGGTGTCAAGCCTCAGTTTTAATCAGTGAGAATCAAAATCACTTTGTTTTGTGAATTCAGCATGTTTTATAGACATAGGAGAGTTATCTACTAGAGAAGGAGATAAATGTTATTGTCCTTACTTCCATGTTTCTCATTTGATCTGCAGTGTTTCACTGGCATAACAATTAGGTGATATAGGAGGATTGCTGTATGCTCTTAGTAGATGAAGTCAGACACATCCTTCCTCTAACATCTACGTCTATCGAAGCAGAGAATGGTTTTGCTCAAGTAGAACCCTTTGGTTATAGGAAATTGAATGGTACTTTTAAGGCAAAAGATGAAGAGCACTATACGCTAATGGTTTTTATTAGTAGCTGTTTTCTAAAGTAAATGAAAGCCTTGAATTGCTGTAGTATGTCATGATTTAGTAGATGATATTTCATAATAGCTAGTATATCAACTAACTTCTGTACCAGATGTACTGTGAATTTGTTCACTGAAATGTGTGCTTTACTGTTTTGTAGTTCCCAGTGAGTCTATTGACTGATACAGTTTTTATTGTTGCTGAAAGATATTTACTGCTGCTGAAATCTAGGGAATATGGGATTGTTTTATACAGTCACTTCATTTCTACGCTTTGCAGTATGCTAGCAAACATAAACTGAACTCATTGGAGGAAAGCAACATAGGATTTTAGCTAAGGTATCTGTAAAGAATGGTACAGACAACTTTATAAGTAAGCAAGAAAAGGATCATCTCTGGCCTGCTGCCGGTTACCCTTGTCAAGGATATCTAGCCCTCGTTGCTAACAATGCCCAGGTGCCAGCTGTTGCCTTACCAGAAAAGTTTCATCAAGTTACTCACAATTACTGAGAATGTGGGGCTTTGGGGTAGATAGTAGAAAACCAGATTCCTTAGAGTGTAGAACAGAAGCAGGTATGTGTATCCTCCCATTCTTGCATTCTGCACTATCACGATCATCTTCTGAGATCCAGTCTTCTTCACAAAATCCACAAAGTAAAGTAGAATTGCAGTAATAGAAGACAATGCTGGTTATTGGGGCATCTTACCTGGTACCTAATATAGACATCCAAGCAAGAATAACTCACCCAACTAGGAGCCTTTCTACTCAGAAATAGTTGATGCCTTAATTGAAATGCTAGATTTTTCAGGAAATTAGTTGAAATTAAAGAAGAGAGCCTGTTTAGCTTCCTTTGAGGATCTGTCTCAGTGGGTGGTGGTGCTGGATAAGGAGCCTTCTGAGATGTGTGTGTTTTGACTTGGAACCAAATTCTAGCCCAGTATGGCAAATGATAATGGCCTTGACATGCTTTTTATGAGAAGTTATCTACGTAGAAGAGTTAGAGGGAGCTTCATTAAAAAGTTAAGCTTCTAATACTACCTTGAAAACATCAGGAAGACAGTTGAAAGCAATTTACAATCTGTCCCAGAACTCTGTTTTGACATATGTTCTGTTAATTGAACTTCTGAGGATGTGTGACTACAAATGTCTCTGTTTAAGGAAGCAGTGTAGCTTACCTATTTCACATACTCATAGGTAAGTAAGCTAAACTTTCATCTTTATTTTACTCAGCATTATTGTTTCTACTAAAACCTGATACATTATTCATAACTGCTTCTAATTTTGGCCTAACTTTGAACTGGAGATAATTAGAATGTCTCCAATTGTTTTATGTGTTCACACATCAAAGAACATCAAGTCAGCAATCAGCATTGTTCTTGTGGTGCGTGTATATGCATTTCAAAGAACGAGGAAATGTTTTTTGCTAGTGATATAGGGACGTTCCCCATTCTTCCTTCAAAAAATGAATCATAATGATATAATTGGAGAGGTGACCTAGGTTATCATGTTCACTGTGTATCTGGATCTTGGTACAAAACTCATTTTTAGCAGCAGAACTGATCTGAATCACAGAACAAGTTGGAAGGGGCTCGCAAAGATCATGAAGTCCATGGGAAAAGTAGATTGCCAGTGTCACCTGGTCACTCCTCCTTGTGCTGCAAGTCTGTTATCTGGGAGTCAGCAGACCTTCCACATATCCAATGTTCTCTGAACAGTCTTTTGCTAGCATGTACTTATTAACATCTGCAGCGTATGAAAATGTGGAACACTGTTTCTGGGAGATTAACATATTAAGCACTGAAGTACTCTATTGAATAATTTGTAATGAGCCATATTACTGTTTTCCATTATTATAGGTCACTATTTCCATCACAGAGGTAAATATCATTATCCTTTTTCTTTACTATTCTCCCTTATAACCCTTTCTCTAGATAGCGATGACATTTGACTGTTAAAATCACACTGTGCATATTTTGTTTTAAATGTGGACACAAACTATCTGATTAGCATGACTAGGAAAAATTAAAAAGAAAAGTAGAGATTTTGGTATTTTTTTTTTTAAGCTCTGGATATATTCTCTGTCAGAGCAATTGTTAATATTCTAGACACCTAGGAGCTCCAGGGAACTGAGATCACGACACTTCGAGCATCACAGTGCTGAATCCCAACTTGATATACATTGGCAGTAATCACATGTATCCTAAAGTTGCCTGCTCAGTTTCTCACCAAGATCTCTGCTCAGTTCTGAAAGTAATCACCGAAGTTAATGCAGAGTACAGGGGGCTGTTGCTCTGTTTGGCAAGAGATGAAAACTAGCAGAACAGTTAAAACTGGATTAAGACATCCATAGACATGGGTAGGACTTGCAGCTATAACTGAAAATTTAATTCCTTGTTTTATAAATATATCCTAGCTCTTAGTTGTTAATTAGAAAGGTTTACCTTACCTATTGCTGTGTAGCACTTTGGTTTCTTACTTTGTGTCAAAAGAGATCTTTTGCAATTGATTTTTGAAGCACTGAAGTGGTTAGAAAGGGAGAGATGTTTAATTATGCTCAACTGCTCTCAAGTACACTTTCGAAGATGATAGCTCTAATTTTTCTGTGATACTGTTTTCATTTGTGTAAATTCTGCATCATCCTGGGTTTTATCAAACTTTGGGCTTGATTCTGTGCACATAAGCATCTGTATGGCCACAGAGCTCCAGTAGTTATCTGTTTGCCTTTTACTTGGAAGTGGAGTCTGAGCTCTGTGAGTTAGTGCACTGCTAACTGGGGAGCTGGATAGATAAATTCATGCTGGTGTTGTGAATGCAAATAAAATTGTATCCTCAGTTGGTGTGGTGAACTCTGGTCTGAGAAGTGGTCCAAAATGTTACATTAGGATAAACCAATCTGCAGTTTGTCTTCGGGGAAGAAAATAACCCTTCCCCAGAAGTTCTCATTAAGGATTTGTCCAAATACTCTAATAGCAAGACTTCTTGCTTCAGCACAATTGGCTACAAGGGAACGAGTTCAAAGCATTTGCTGTAGTTGTGTTGCTTTTGAAAGATGTGAATGCTAATTCAACCACTGATGATTTTATATCTTGTAAAAACATCAATCGTATCCTTAAAATTTGATATTTTACATTTTGTATTACAAAGGAAGCATACTGCAGATACAGTAATTACAAGGATATTGTTTTTTATTTAGTCTTTTTTTAAGCCTTAATGTCTTAAATTTCACCAGAGACAATTATGCCCAACTTGTTTGAATGCACAACTTTAAGGGTCTGTCCTTTTAAAGTATGTGTCAAGGCTCAGACAACTTGTTGCTCTGCTTCAGCTCACAAACAAGTAAATACTGTGGGCCTCTGCAACAGGAGGGAATTTATTTGAAGTGCATTTTTTGCCTTTTTTTTTTCCTTCATATAATTGTAACATATAACAGAAACAGCAATCTGGCATTGCAGTCCTCAAAACTGAGCTAGCTAAGTAATCCGCTTGCATTCCTGATTGCTTTGAGAAGCATTCCTGTATGTTCGTGGCAAGTATCCCAGCACAGTCTTTCATACCCTTTTTAGTGATACTGTGCATTCAGCTTTCAGCTGCAAAGGACAAAAAGAGTTCATGTCTGGCTATAAGTCAGAACAGTGAGCTGCATGCTTCCTCTGACAGTCACGAGGATGATCAGGATTTTATTCATGTAGTTCTGTTTTTTCGTTTTTTGTTGTTGTTTTACAAATCTTTGTAAAAAATAATATTTGATGGAATTACGAGCAAGCAGGAGGCTAGAGACCATTGAAGATACGATGAAGTTTTTGTTGAACAGCAAGTCAAGAAAAATGAGCCTGGGAAAGGCATCACTCTGTAAGCTTTTAACCTTTCCCCAGAGGCCCATCCTGCAGATCTCATGAGGCCCCATGGTCAGCTACCGGTGTGTTCTGCTGTCCCTCTCTTCCTCCCCCTTCTCCAGCCCCTTCCTTCTCCTTCCCTCAAGCTCCTACCGAAAGAAGAGTTACCAGGAGCCTGCAAGTCACAGCCCTGTGCTTTCAATCAAAGCAGAACACTGAATAGCTGCCACTCTCAAGGTATGCCGTGGGTCCAGCATCAGAGGAAAGCAATCTGCCCACCTTCGGAAATCTTTCAGCACTCCCTGAGGCTGCCTGGACCACACAGCTTGCATTTGCCATAATTTCCCCCGTGGCCTCCGTTCCGTTTCCCTTTCTCTCCTTCATCGCTTGAAAATCAAATGTTCAAAGGTTATTTCTCTGCACTTGCACAAGTAGATCCTGCAGTTTCTGGTCTTTATTGGCTCGTTAGGAGATGCTCCTTCAGATTTTCTCCTTTCCCTGCCCCATTGATTGCCGTGAAAATTCAGGATAATTTACTCTGACTTAGAATTATAGATCGGGAAAATTAGTGTTTGTGTCAGGCCTTTCAGGCATGTGCGTGGCACAGGTCCAAGCACTGGTTTTGGGTCTCAGTGGTTTCTAGTCAGCCTTTTGATTCAAGCTTGTTTCAGTTCACACCTAAGGAGTTTTGTTCTGAATTTACAGGGGTTAGAGTGAACCCTGAAAATCCAAATGACAAGATCTACCCGAACAGCTGCTGTGGTCTGAACTAGCTGAAACTATTCTGAAACTTAGCTCCGTTTTGGTTAAATCTTCAATAGCCTAATATGTTTCATATTTCCAATGAGTCACGATAGCTGCTCAACTTGGGGTGGCAGGAGTGTTTTGTAGCTGATTCTTTCTGCCCTTGCAGAGTGAGGAAGAGCTGCAGTGCTAGTGGGGACTTGGCTGTCCTTGGAACAGGGCAGGAGAAGGGCTGGTCCCTCAAAGCCACCAGCCTCCTACCTCTGCCCACTTGTACATCCCAGGGCACCTGCCTGCAGACCCCAATGGCTGGTTATTGATTGATTGATTGCACCTGTGTTGTTCAGCAGCCTGCTAGGCTCTGTACAATGAAGGCCACTCACCAGAATATTGCTACTTAATGCCAAGTAGTTGGGGCAAGCTCCATAGCCCCAGAGGTTTCTGAGGTATCATATTTGCTCAGCAGAAGCTCCTTTTCTCAGTCTGCTTGCAAGTCTCCCTTCCCTTTAGCCCTTTCAGAGAGGAGTTGTTAGCAGCATAAGGAGCTTCTGTGGTGTGGTTCTGAATCAGGGCACTGGAAGGTGCCAGGTAGATGCAGTGTCTGTCTGTCATGGTTAATTACTGAAGAGGTCTGCCTGCTGCAGGTTCTCCTTTCCTTCCTACACTTGAATGCTCGACTTCTTTGTGTACATTTTTTCCTTTCTCATTTGTGATTAAAATGGCGAGATGCTGCTTTTGTAAAGAGATCTATTTATATTAAAAGATTATTATTTATTCGTTCAGGCTATACAAATGAAATTTTGTGTTCTTATTTAAAGCATGACTCGTTACTCCTGGGTATCATCAGTCTACAGAAAATGCCATTGTGCTTAATGTATTTCCTGAGCTGCGAATCACAGTACTGTTTTGCAAGAGTCAAAGTTTTAGTTGCTTACACTCTGTTCTTTAAACTTCAGCTATTCATTTACTGTGCATCCTTACTCCTCCCTGAAGATCTTTAGAGATGAAATGTGTGAGGAGACACCAGTTCTGCCTCTTATTTAAGTATGCTAATACTGTTCTCAGTGCTCAGTGGGTTTTGTTTTCTTTTTGGGTGGTGAAAGCAAGGTCAAAAGATACGGCAGAAAGTAATATAAAATAACATGTCCAAACCAGATTCTGGATATAAGTTGAAAGCTTTCAGCACAGCCAGGTAGCACTGCCATCTGCTTTGTAGTCCTGAAACACACACAGGTGCACTGGAGCACAGGCAGGACAAAGCTGGTGGTCAGTACATGCCGTGGGAGCTCGCAGGGAGCTGGGCAACACGGCTTGCAAGGCTTGCCCCCAACTTGTCCTTCTCCAGCAGCTTTGCAGAGCTGCCTTTCTCATCTTGCATGGCTGTTATACACGTACGTGAGTCAGCACTATCTCTACAGACCTGATCAGCGTCTGGGATAAGCTCATACCCAAGATGCATTATGACTGTTCTGGATTATTCTAAAGAAATCCACTTTTTCTAAAATGATTGCATGTGTTACCAAAGACTTTAATTACCAGTTTGAAGTCTCTTTTTGTTGTAAGGCAGTCCATTACTTGCAAAAAAATATGAGTGGTATTCATCTCTGTTGCTTGCTGTGATGAAGTGCCTGTTGGTGATGATAAACACGTACAGTCTCTGAAAGCAAATACCATTTTGGCCAGACACTTCCTAGCCCATGTTTTTCTAACTTCTCACCTCGTGGTGGCTAAGTTATATTGGGTTTGTGTCTTGTGAATTGTTTTTATTTAATTTTAAGGCCTGTTTTTCATTCTAAAAAAAAAAAGAATTTAAACTTATTTTAAGAATTTCAAATCTGGTATTTTTCACTGTCATTTTCCTAACCTACTTCCATCCTTAAGGGATTTAAATATATGAACTTCTAAATAAAGAGATATGCACTTTTTTTTTTCTTCTTTTCTATTTCAGGGAATTTTTTAGTGCTTATGAGGCTGGAGCTCTGGAGATTTCAAGCCTCTTTCATCCTCAAAAATGTCAGCACTTTCAAAGCAGTGGGTTCCTCTGCACTGCTTTGAATGTGCTCTGCTGCACTCCTCAAACGTGACCTGCAAGCTGTGCGCAGGTGAGGGGGGAGTGTGAATAGGGTGTCCATTTTTACCTCAAGCTGGCAGTAATGGGCACTGGGGAGAGCTGAGCCACCCCAGCACCAACAGACTATACACAAGCCAGAAGAGTTCCATTGTTTTTGCTTTTCCATCCTCCTTTTTTTTTTTTTTTTTTTTTTTTCCCCGGCTTCCCTCTGAAGTTTTTAAGTTGCAAAGGGGTGCAGCAGACAGCCAGCTGAGTTCTGGGATTTCTTGGCTGATGCTCTCAATCCTGGGTGACAAACCACCACAGCTGACAGAAATGCTGGGCTGTGAAGGCTCTCATGTGTGGTTCCTGCCTGGCTTGTGCGTGCAGACCAGCACACAGGTGGGCAGGAAATGGGAACAGACCTTGCTCCTGGCAATCAGACCCAGCAGTTGCAATGAGGAGGCCAGCAACTGCTGGAAAGGAATGGAACTGAGAACACTGAACAAGGTGACAAGTCCAGGTTAGTGGACAGGGCAGAGGGCCCACATGTGCTACTGGGGACAGCAGGACTGGTGGATAAGATGGGAAATGCTGCAGATGCAGGAAAGAGGACAAAGTAGGAGAGAGAAAGTGGGATAAGACAAGTAGTGCAGTATTGTTTGGGTTTAAAATATTAAGGCCCTTTAAAACTTGTCAGCAGTTATTTTTATTGCCTCTGTATCAGATTATATCTTTGGTCAAAGGTTGCTTTTTTCCTTTGGCCTGTATTCAGGCTATCCTTAATTTCTAACATGGAGGAGCATCGCTGCTGTACTACTTTAATAGTGCGTGTAAAGACGTAAGTGGAACATATTCAGTATAATAGGGGAGTATTGTTTGACCATTCAGGAGAGGACCTTCAGAATGTATTTCTTTGAGAGATGCTCTTCCAAGGAAACTCCCAATTCTGGCAGAAACCACCCTGCAGAATTTTCAGCATAGAAAACTGACTCCTTGTCACCAGGCAATTCTCAGAGGTTTTCTTCACATTCTCAAGGTGCAAGTCATAGTTCTTAGATATGAAGGCTGTTAATGAAACTCAATGGAAGTCTGTGCGGTAGAAAACCACAAAGCTGATCTGGATGGTGGTGCTTTGCTGGTGGCTGTGTGTCGGCTGATCTCTGTCACTGTTCCTAAGCCTGACCTATATGCTACAATTTTCCTTCTGCAAATGGGGATGCTTATTTTTACTTACAGGGTGCTAATTGTTTAGCAGTGGCATTTTCTACAGCAGTGTGAAGGTGAAGAGTAGGAGGCAAAGAAAGGAAAAATCAAAGCGTCGTTGTAGTGCTGTCAGAGTTGTGGGTGTTATGTGTGGGAGGTAAAGGCGTGGGGAAGAGAAGTGACATTTGTTGAACTTAGTGCTCAGGTTCCTTGTAGTTCAACTGTATGTGCTGATGGTATTTATAGGGGTAGCCCCTCTATGCGAGGGGGAATAAATAGTTTTATGTTTAAAAATGGAAAAAGAAAAACTCTCTGGTGACCATGCTGTCCAAAGCATGGAGAATGTTCAGCAATTCAAAGTAGTCCTTTGTGCCTGCTGAACTGTCAAATGTGTCACATACAAAGGCTACATCAATGAAATGGCAGGTATTACAGTCGCAGTATTTAACAGCAGCAAGTGAAGCCTGTTGATACATAAGAACAAGCACAGGGGCCTTGAGCTGTGCCCTGCTGTAGTTAACTGAGGGCTGCACGACTCGGCTGCACCATTCTCCAAGATGAAACGTTATCACCTAGGCTGCGTGCAGTGTAATACCTAGAGTGAAAGACACTGCAGAAGACAGATGATATAAAGTTCCTCAGAGATTGTTTGTGCTGACTTATTATTTGCTTTTTAAAATTTTGGTGGGTGAAATGAGCGAAGGACTTTCATTGCATTATTCGTATTTACTCTAGTGAATGAAGTAAAAATATTTAATTAATTATTTTGACGCTGTTAAGCTCCCAAAAGCTACCTACTGCAGTGAAGTTGATGATGTGATATTAAGTTTGTCTGATTTGGGATTAATGGATTAGGAGGCATAGTTAGTAAAAATCAACACTTGTCACACCCAAGTCAGTCCCATGAGCTATCTCAAACACCTCTGTTGTTGTCATTTCCAATTCTGTTTTCCACTCTGCAGAATTTCCCTGGAGATGTGATGGGTCAGTAGCAGGCCAAAGATGGGCTTCAGACCTAATCTAATCAATATTGTGACAAACATAATGAAAGCAGCTGTGTCACCTTGGAATCCCAGCACATTTTATCAGCTCGCTCCTAATGGGATGTGACAGTGAAGTTGATCTCTGCCTCTTTAGGAGAGGAGAGAAGCGGTGCAAGGGCTTGTGCAAGGTTGGCCGTGTGACAAAGGGCAATCTGTCTGTGTTAGCATTGCAGCTTAAGGTTGAAATGAAAGATCCTTACCTATACTTCAAATATTGAACAGTTATTTTAGTAACCCTTATTTTCCCATTAAACGTTTGCGTATATATTAATTTTTCAACCCCTTTAACATGTCATGTAACCTAAAAATGTTGGCCACATCTTCTGTTTTAGTGGAAAGGTTCTGAAACTGTTTTCATCAATTAGAAATCAGCAGTCATTTACCTTACATGTATTCCAGGCAAAGTACGTTCACTTCGGGTCTTTGTATTTTATTCTGATTTTTTTTTTTCCCCCATAGAATACAACGTGATTACCTGTTCCTCCAGTCTCTCATAACTTCAGCCCCCCAGTTTCTTCTTTTTGCTGCCTTGGTCATCCTTAGCGGTATGTTCTGGTGTAGCGTGTCAAAATCTTGTGCCATTCTAGTTGAGATGATGACTTTGCTAAAGATTATTTTTATGATGCCCTCACTCTCTATGCTAAGGGTTTTACATACCATTTTCAAATCCGACAGTTTCTGCCCCCAGTTCTAATCAGCCTGGTTTCTCTACCCTGCAGGGTTCATCGAGACCCGTTGTGTTCTGACACCCCTCATGTATTGTCTTAAATAGTGCTGTCCACATATTCAATGGTACCTGTGCCAGGTTATTCTCAAGATGTTTGTCTGCTCTGTGTCTTTGTGCTTAACTTTCCTGTACAGGATGGGTGGCAGTTAGTGTCAAAATGATCTCATGCTTAGAAATGTTGTGAATATGTGGACTGTAGTTTGGATCTGCAGAGACTTGCAGAGAGATTACTGTCATAGTTATTAGTATTGGTCAAGAACTTCTAGTATCTTATTCCTTTTCCTTGGTGAGATTACGTTTAAAGTGTCTTACAAAAATTTACCATTCTTCTCTATGTGTTATATTTTATCATAAAAAATAATATGACTTGTCCTTTAACTAAAGAGTGAGCTGTTTCTGAATCTCATTTTCAATTACTGAAGTTTTCTGTATGAGGATTTCCATAAACCGCCTTGACATGTAAATAGCAGAGCAAAGCTGCCTTATACTTTTTACTAATCCTCCAATTATGTTTGCTGCAGAGCCTTTTTACTTTCCTTAATATAAAAGTGAACCCTCCTCTCACCTACTCCTTTACATAACCAACACACTAAGCGTTATGGACATGACAGCTAAATCCAGCTCTTAATTTCCAGACACAGCAGCTTTTACTATTGCTCCTCACTGTTTCTCTCTAATAAGCTGTAAGGAGTACAATATCTCATTAATTAATTTGAAAATCATTTCTCAAGGGATTGCAGGGCTTATGTGCGCCAGGTCTCCCTACCAATGCTCTTACAGCTTAAATTCTCCAAACTGAGTAACTGCGTGGAACCATGCTGGCTGCAGCAGAAATGTTCCTCTCCCAGATAAGCACTAGGATAGCACTTCAGATCCCTCAGCAATTGTTCTGAGAAGTGGGCTTTGTGGAGAAGGTAAATGTCATGGGTCGGAAAAGAAGAGCTCTTACTTTGTATTTGTTTTTTGTTTTTATTGGCACAAAACCTGCTGCTTTTTGATTTTGAAGAAAACGTTCTTCATTGGGTTGCGTAACCTAACAGAAGGATAATTTTGTTGCAGTTCAAACTCTCTGTCACTGAGGAAATGTCAGCATCGGTACGGTTCTTCATTTATTTAATTAATTATACTAGGCAAAAATAGGGACTGGGAATGAAATCTTGGAGCCAAAATACCTAACTTTGGTGCATGGCATCGCTTCAAACCTGCCTGCGCACTGCTGACACTTTGCACCTGGTGGGTATTTGCTCAGGTCACTGGTTTCTGTCTTTTCTGGTATTCCCCACTGGCATTAAGAGTTAGAAAATACACATGCACCGCAGAAATGTGAAATGTCAACCATTGCTTCAATTTCTCCAGAAACACGTTGCATGTAGGCACCACCATGTAATCCTTGCGGATGTTGTCAGCTCGTTAAAGATCCCTTCCAACCCAAACCATTCTACAATAACATATGATCTAAGCACGATACTCAGAACCTCCAGAGCATTCATCAACTGCACCAAAATTTAAAATGCACCTTCACTGTAGCATATTATAAAATTGCTGCACGCATGACTAGCTGCAAAAGCCCTTGCCATCTCTATAGCTGCAATGCCTTGTAGCCAGAAGTTCTCAGTGTGGTTTGCCCAGTGGGGATCTGTCCTCAGGACACCGGCAGCATAAAGGAGCATGGAGCGCGACCCAGCGCAGGACTTACCGGGGTCTCCAGCAGCATATCTTCTCACTGCGAAGGGCCTGGGGCTGTCCCTGCTTTCTGCAGCTTCACGTTCACATCTGTGTTCAGGCAACGTCTGCTGGAGTCTGGGGCAAGTGCTGCAGTTTCCATTACAGTTATATCCCCACAAACAGAAAGTGATAGGGATGGCAGCACACAAGAGGAAATTCTGACTGCCCCAGCCTTTCACTACGTAGGTGTCAGGTGGTGCTG
This sequence comes from Oreortyx pictus, assembly GCA_036925125.1. Taxonomy (NCBI): domain Eukaryota; kingdom Metazoa; phylum Chordata; class Aves; order Galliformes; family Odontophoridae; genus Oreortyx; species Oreortyx pictus. Next base: position 12,199,429 of record JAUPFR010000008.1, on the reverse strand, counting down.
GGAACTTCCATCCTATCTCGGGTTTTATTAAAGTACAGTAAAACCAGGGCTGTTCTGCTGCTTACACTATATATAGACTTATGGGAACTGAAGTGCCAGACAGAGCAGTGTACAGATGTTGTGAAAGAGAGGAAGTAGGTTTGGGGCATTAATTTCTCTTTGGCTTGCTGCTTGTATACTTGCTGCTAAAATTGCTCTGGTGTTGGTTTGGTTTGATATGATTTTAGAGCAGCGTTTCTCTTGATGTTTCAGCTGGATTTTCTTTTGGGAGGAAGTACCTGACAATTAGGATATTTTCCATAGAAAACTGACAGCTAGGAGGCAATAATTAAACTTGTTGGATTTTCTTCTTCCTTTTTCTAAAACCACTTTTAAATTGATTTTTAATTTCTTTACACTTCTGGTTTTCACAATAATATCCACAGTATGCCATGCACTTGTCAAAAGATCAGTTAAATCACACTGAAACTGCTAAATGTTCAGGTTACAAACCTGAATGAGCTTCCCTGGCCTGTCATGCCTATTTTTAACAAATAAAAGAACAAAGATAAGTAAAGAATGAATTCTTTATATCCACATATGTCTCCTGTATTAACGATTGCAAACAGAGATAAATGAGAAAATAGAAAAAGGAATTTTCTAGGTAGGCAATGATAATTTGTAGTTGATGAAGAAGGTATGTTGCTTTTTACATTTTAATTATTTAAATTTTGCATCAGGTTTTGTGTAATGATACAGAAATAAATATATAGAAATGGGGAGAACAGGAAAATTGGAAAACATGCATAGGAAATGAGGAAGAAGACACATAGGTGTCATCATTAACTGAGAATTACATACTTTGTGGAAATGGAGGAATGGACACGATATCCAAGATGAACAACAGCGCTGGAAAGGAAGGCTTAGACTTCTCCAAGCAATGGGTGTGTGTTTAGGGGTGATTTGAGTCTGTTTATTCAGACTTTGTCTGGAGTGGATTAGAAGTGTGCTGACAGCAGCTACCAGCAATCTGGGTTGGTATTAGATTCTTTGTGCACCTGCTTGCAGTCTTTTAATGTTGACACTGATTTTTATTCAAGTACAAAAATGCCCAGTGTGACTTCAGAGCAATTAAGTCTCTTACTAGAAATTAGTCCGCATCAGTGCTTTCAGATAAGAAAGAAACTTTTACATAAGAATCATAAGTAAAATAATACTTACTTTGCATTTCTTTACAGCAACATTGCACAGTGGTTCTGCCATCCAGCCTTTCCCAGTGTGAGGGCTTCCAGGTATTTCACTCTGTGATTTTTGTCGTGTGTCTTGCCGCCTTCCCCTAAAAATGAGGAGTGCAATGGATTACAATTCAGAACAGACAATTATTTTCTGTTGAAAATGCGTTATAGAATCAGAATAAGATTTGACATGCGTAGTTTGAAAAGAGATGAAGGTCGTAAGAAGGAGGAAATAGCAGAAATTCCAGTATATCAAAAAAGGGATTAAAGAAGGATTTTAAATGCAAACAAACAAACACCGCCACGCTGACAAAATAAAAGCCTCAAGTATTGTAACAGTCACTGAGAAGTGATATCTATAATAATGTCAATATTATTTATATTGCTAAATTGACTGATAATTAAAGTACATGCTGAAGAGTGTTTAACAGAAGGTTTGGAATTTGGAATTCTGTTCCTTAGTGCAGTTATGGTGATGGAAGGCTTATAAATATCTTTTTTTTTTTTTTTTTTTTTTTGAGAAATACAATGGCAGCACAAAGGGAACTGACAGCACAATCGTATCTCATCAGAATGATGGATAAATCTTTAACTACACATTTTTAATATCTACTAGGCTGTCTTAAGTGTGATGTAAAAATAAATATATAAAGAAACTGGCAATTGTTCTGCAGGCACTAATCTAAGTATAGTTACAATAACTACAGAGAGTTCACCACCGATTCCATGGCTTTGGAACAGACTCTGTTTTTTAGTAAGACTTTGGGTTTACTTCAGAGTTGCTGTGTTACTAAGTGAACTTAAATTGTGATTCTGAGTTGGGTGCTGGTGTTTGTGGTTTCAAGGCATTTTACGTTTTATTTTATTTTTCTTTCAAATGAACTGAAAATAGTTTGCATTTTAAAAAAGACATGACAAAAGGAGGGAAAAAATCTCAATATACTTCTGTATCAAAATAATCTCAACTTTTTTCTTTTTAACTGGAGATACTGTTTTCTTTTGTCTTCTTCTGTATCAAATAACTGATGAGTACTGAACTCCTGCAGCCACATATTTAGGTTTCCCTTCTAAAGAAAGCATAGCTAGGAAAATGTCTTTTAATGTTGCTTATTTTTAAGCAGAGCTCAAATAAAGTGTGCCTATAGCTGCAGTCACTGATAAGGGAGCTTGAGGACTGCTTTCTGCAGATCTCCACTGTGCCTATAACATGCCTGTTGTTATACAAGTATTCCTTACTCCAGTACCTAGTATGTACTCTCTGGTGTTAATATAAGGAATTTTGCTGTGATAGGCCATAAAAATCTGAGGACCAGATCTTCATATACTCGCACCTTCAGGTCTGACTTATCCACAGTGGTTTAATGTCACCAATTAACTTTGTTTTCAGTTAGCCTAAACCAGCTTTGAAAAAACTCTTCGGCATCTTGCGGTCTGTATTTTGGTAAACTTAAACCAAAGTTCCTGTCTGCTTTCCAAGCAAACTGTGATTCCTTTGATTTTTATTATCCAAATGTAAGGAAAGATACTAAGCAAGAAAAATGAGAAATTCATTTTTGGATTGGACGTATATTGTTCTGTAACTTTTGCATGATCCGAGGTTTTGCCTGGCTAGTAAGATCATTGAAGTGCTGCTTCAATTCCTTGCTAACAGCTGCGGATTTTGCCTGGAAGTGAAAATGTATTGCTGTTGTTTTTTGGTAATTCTTAAAGGGGGAAAAATAAAAGTAAATCGATAACTGTGTTCCTGACTCAGGAGAGCTTCTCTAATGACTTTGAGGATGGAGATGACTTGCATATAAATAATTCAAAGATGTTCTGGCAAGCCTCTGTCAGCCTTGCTGGAGAGGCCATCAGAACCTAACACAGCAAGAGCGCGCATTTGTATTCAGGTTGTGTTAGCAGTAAGTACTCTTTATCAGAAGACAGCTATCTTAATGTAACTTCTTTGTAAAGACTTCTTGCTTGGAAAACCCAAGTGCTCTAATGCCACGGACTGACTTTCACTGAAGAGAGGCTCTTTTTGCTGAGAATGACAGTGAAAAACCTAGAGCAGTACCTACTGCATCTCACTTGAGAGATGTTTTAAAGCCATAGCCTACAGGTGATTCACGTGCAATTCCAGAGCCAAGATGGCCCTGACCTTCAGTCCTACTGAGTCATGACCTGTTGTGGTTGCTGCATTATGAGTTAGGCATGTGCATGGATGCGATCAGTACTTGTTCTGTCGTTGCTCCTCCTGCCTCTTGCAGTCACACATTGTCCTTGAAAACACTGAATGAGCTCAGTTTTGACAGTGTAGTATAGAGTTAAATAAGATTGTGACTTAAAAAAAATGCAGGCAACGAGTTTCCCCTTTGGTGAAGAAAGCAGCTTCCTGCTAGCACAGACACTGCAACGTACCACTGCGCAGAGAATGCGGAAATCCCCGTCCCCTTCAAGATGTGATGTAGTGGAACCTACAACAAGTGTAAAAACACATCGGTATGCTTATTTTTGGAGAAGTGGGAAACTTCTGTGGGGGTGAAAAGTTCTCATGCTTTGTTTTGTTATGTTTTTTACTATCCTTCCACTTACTTGAATATACTTGGCTTGGGGGAAAAGCGAATAAAATCCCAAGGAAATGGTTGTGTTTTGGGGGATGTTTTTGAAGAACTGGAGATCATGCTTGGTATTAGAGAATACAGTACTGTGTTTCTTCTGCCACAACTCCTTTCCCAAGATATTACAATAATATAAAAAACAATCCCCCAAGTACTGTCTATAAATTTACCAGTGCTCTTTATTGCTGAGAGCAAACAGCTGTGGTTTTTTCCTAACAAAAAAGACTCATGTATGCTGCAGGCTTAAACTTATAATTGCTCTGCTTCCCAAGAAAGCTGCTAGAATCATGTTGAACAAAAGAGGTGTTCTAAGTAGGCAGGCTGTGATTAATACTTCTATATGTGAACACAGAGAAACCTTCTTTTGCTGTTGGAAGTTCCTGGCTTTGGAAAAAGACGCTTCACTTTTTTGATGTGTGAAGACTGGCTCTGAGTGACAATAGAGCTCTTGTCAGAATGTTACTGTTGCAGTTTAGTTTTGAGCATTATCTTTAACCAATGTCAAGTCCACAATGCCATATGAATATAGTTTTCATTACATTTTTTATACCTACGTAGTATCTATATCTTGACTTGTACTTCATTGTAACGCTAAAAGTTATCCTGGTACCGGTTTGTTAAAATGATTCCTCTTCAGCGCTATAGATTCAGTTGTTAGCAAAATGGAAATCAAGTAAAACTTCAGAGAAGGATGGGACGTCCATGAGGTTTAACAATTTTGTGTTTCCAGTTGGTTGAGAACTGTGAGCAGATGGATAGCAGAAGTTTTATTGTTTGATAGGAAGGAAGTTATTGGAGTGCAGTGTCTTAGAAGTCCAGCTGATAGAGGGATGGAGCAGTTGTGGGAAACACTGCAGAGACCTTTTCAGTCGGCTGGCTGCTGCTGGGAAAGACCTTCAAGGTCCATAGCCTTCTCTGTGTTGAAGTCACTGTGTTCACAATAGCTGTGTGCTATTGTTGAAATGACAGATGACAGTGTAGTCTGGAGAAGGTGGTGGTTGCTCTATCCCTACTGCTCTGCTGTCCCTCTAGAAAGAGGGTTGTAAGCGTTGAGCTGTATTTGCACAAAGCACTGTTTGATGTTGAAACTTGTATCTTATGTTTTAAAGTCAACTTGGACTTGTTAAAGTGACAGTCATGACGTGTATTGAATACACAGGAATTTTTGCATTTTTTATTTCTGATTATTTATTTATTAGTGAAAATGTTGAATAATGCTTTTAATTTCTCATATATTGTGAATAAAACTGTGTTCCCTTTCAGCTTTATTTAAAGTAGGAAAGCGGAAGCACTCTAAAATAAGACCGAGAATATCGTTGCATGATGTCTCATTTGTGGTTTTCTGAAGATTATCTTTGTTTACTCGGTGTAACTTGTTATTTCAGAGAGAGTTTGAGAAAGATAAGTTCTGTACTTGAAACCAGAATTTGTATTTTAAAGAAAGTCACTGTTAATTTTAATGATCATGACAATTGGATTGGAATTAAATTTCGTTGTCAGTCAGAATTTGAAAAAACAATTAACCTGGTGTTGTACTAGGAAAGCAGAGACTGTAACAGCTACCACTGTAAGCCTTTCCTGTGAAATGGAGATGAATTTCTCTTTACCTCTATTCTTACAGGATAAGGCCTAGCTCACGAACTGGAAACGTGATTTCTCTAGCTTTATACACAGCTCTTATTCTATGATAAAAGTAATTTTTAGAGTCCAGCCTGTTTCATCCTGTGACTTCTGTTCAGTTACATACTCAGTTTTTGCAGACATGGAGAGAAAGAGATCTAAAGTCTTTTCTTCCATATGGTTTCAGTGTGAGCCACTTTATTTTGTTGTCACTCACATACACTGCAGACTAAGAAATTCCTACAGATTTTTGTGCCATTTGTTGAAGACATTTTTCGTGTCACACTGGTACAGATGGCATTATCACAGTAAGAATACTTCTCAGAATTTTATCATTTAAAATGAAGAAGTGGTTATTAGGCCCTAACTTGCATGGTCCCATCTCTGGCAAGGCCCATCAGGGTTAAGCCAGGTGGTACCATGGTACAGATGCCAACTAGATGGATGCTACATCTGGAGCGCTGTCAGGGTGGCAATAAAAGTTTCTGCCATCTGAACAGGGAACAGCTGTGTGCCACTGATGGCAAAGGTTTGCTAGCATTGGCAGCGCTGCAAAGGCTGTTGACCCCTCTGCAAGGGTTGCAGAATCTGTTAATTTATGAAGAAATATAATGTTTGATTAACCATAATAATTACAGAACAAACAGTAAGACACTGTATATAATGCTGGCAGTTAGATATAGATACACTGGTACAATAAATCTGACTAAATGTCATCCTGGGATTGTCTAAGGAAATAAGTCACATCAAGTCCAGTTTCAGGACACCTTTGTGGAATAGGATGGATGAAAATGGCTGTGTGTCAGCTTTTTTCTTTCTGGTTCTCTCTCTGTGTGGCTATATAGACATGGATCTTTTTGTCTTTTTTTTTTTTTTCCCTGAAGAATTCTTGGAGAAATGGAGGATGGAAGATATGTTTTCTTCATTTCTTCATTACAGTTTCATCTTCATGTCCTAGTGAACATTTGGATTTCAGTACTTAAAAGTGGAATTGTGCAAGACTGTGCTATGTCTGCGTTCCTATGCTTCATCATGTAGAAGTCTTACGATCCTGAATATGGAAGTTAAATTACTTGTATTGAGTTTGCTGCTTCTTGTGTTTAAAGGGATTTCTGTTTGAAAGTCAGAAGGGGAACTTCGGGCTGTAGAACTGCTACACTCTTTGGGAAATGAGCTATTTACTGGGGATTTCCTTGGTGAAAAGGATTGTTTGGCGTGGACTCAACGTTTGCAAGTTTTGAGCCAAATTTTCAGGAGTTGCTATCTTCATTTTTGATCATTTATATTAGCACAAATATTTATACTTGTATCACACTGGAAGATTATTTGCTTCTAAAACCAAATGTAATCACTGGTGAATTACTTCATCTTTGCATTAATGATGAATTATCCTTTGTCTACTACTGTCAACACTAGTTGAAAAGTTGTCTCAAAATGTAGGGGACATTTTTGTTTTATTTTTGGAGAAGGTCTTCTGTTATATCCATTCAGTGGGATCTGTTAGTGTATGATGTCTTGTGCTCAGCTACTCTCTGTTGGCACAGCCTTTTTTTTTTTTTTTTTTTTTTTTAATGTCCCTCAAAGCAGAATGAGGATCCTCAGAAGAGTGTGAGGCTTGAGGCAGTCACCTCGTGACCAAAGCAGAAGCTGTGGAAAAAACAACTATCCCTAATTCTGAAAGGAAAAACCCAGCAGCTCAGCTGCAAAAAATCCAGCCTGGAAAGCACCAAATGATTTCTCCAGCATTTCCAAACTCTTTGCTGGCAGAATGATTCCTGCAGACATAACATGCCTGAAAGTGATGGTGTGGAAGAAGGTGAACAGACTTGAGGCTTTATTTAAAAAAAAAAAAAAAAAAAAAAGGCAATATGAAAGAGGGTGCCAGAATACTTCTGGAAAAAAGGTAGTCTGGTCTTGCAGCCAGGATGCATTATTGGATTAAAGTGAAAGGGATGTTAAGAAAAGCCTGGGCTTTGCACATGTTGTTCAGCAGTGAAAAGCCTGACAAAATCTGAAACAGCCTACTGATAATATATCGCCCTTTCGGTGATACAAACTAACAAAATAAGGACTGGCAATTTGGGATCTGGGCTGAGGGCCAGCAGATGGTGACCTCTGCTTCCAGACTGAATGACAGTAGTGTTGTTGTTCTCAGTGACATGTTGTTTTCCTGGTAGATGTAAAAGGCTGAGCTTTTGAAAAAGTGACTTCAATGGAGAAGTTAAGCTTTGTGACAAATAGAACCAAATGAACCCTAACACAGCTTGGCTGCCTTTCCACATCACTGCAGAAAGTGTGTAGGGAAGCCTGAGCCAGAAGCTCGGTCAGGTTCTTGTCATAGGGCTGGGTACTGTGTAGAGAGGGTTCCAAATCTGTGAGCTGTTCTAAGAGGGAGTAAAATTGATAATGAAGACTACTGTGGTTGCTGACTGAAAACTAAGTGGGGACAGTTGTTTGAAAGAAATTGCTTTCATTTGCTCGTGCACAAGCACCTATGTTAAAACAAACCAAATCCAGATGACAGGGATGTCTTATTTTTTGAAGGACTTTGCTTGCAGTCCTGATTCCAAGAGAAGAATGCTCTGCTCAGTGCAAATTGTCATGGTAAACATGGGGGGATTTTCCTTTGCCTAAAGCCCAGGATGCATCTCCTTCTTTGGATGTTTTAAGTATCCCACACTACTGCTATTCTTTGTTTATTTATTTTCAACAGTGAGCGTTTGGCTGTACTCCAGTGCTTCGGATGTGAAACATCAAGCAGAGAGAAAAAACAGAGAGAATAGAAAACTGTGCCCTACATATTGCCTTTCCTTCAGGCAATTCCACAACTTTTTCCCCACATTTTCTCATAACCAGTGGGTGACAGGGTAGCTTGTGATTTGATACTGATGATTGTTGAGCCTTTCTCACTAAAGAAATGTCTCCATTCTAGTTTACAGTTTGTAAAACTGTCAGCATTTATTTATTGGAAAAGTGTCTTGTTAGTACTATTACACACTTGCTGTGATGAGCTAAATGTGACCAAGAAAAGTGTCCTTGAATGACTGTTAGCATACATATCTGACCTTAGAGGAGAAGACTTGAACTTTCAAGTCCCTGCTTCTCTGTTGCAGTAATTACTTAGTGTAGCAGCCACCAGCACCTGGTTAGTGGTTACGTGCTTTTGGGGTTTCCCGTAGTGCAAGGTAATGTCTTCTCAGGTTTTTGGTTTGGTTTGGTTTGGTTTGATTTGGTTTGGCTTTGCTTTCCTTTGTGCTGTTTTGGTTTTAGTTTTCATTTAGTTCAATGTTTCGCTGGTAGTGACAGTGTGAGAGGCAGCAACTACGTGAGCAGAGCACTGGTATCCAGTGATGGTTTCCCAGCTGCAGTGCAGGGACAAGGCTCTCCCTCTTCCCCTGCTGTCTTTGTGCAGGAGAATCAGCTACAACCTGTCAGTACCTGATCGTGGTTTAATCATACTAACCAATTTCACTAGCTAGAATGATCTGGTTACGAAGAATGCATCACCCAACTGACTTTTTAGTACATAAGCTGTTGTGCCATGTATATTTCCAACCTAATGTATCTATGAATCTATGAATCTATATAAAGTAGCTTTGGAGATTGCTGTGGTCCCTGGAAATAATTAGGGGCATAAGCATATCTTAGTGCGAGGTGTCGGAAGAGTAAATTTCAAAGTGGTTGTTAGAAACGACATTTTATTTTAATTTTTGGTTCCAAGGAGATGAGAATTTGTTTCTCAGCTGAACTAGGTATGTTACTTTTCATATTAATCTTTGTGTCAGCTGAAAATGAGGCTTGGTGCTATCCAGAGTAATGTGTATACCTGCAGTTTGAATGACCAATTCTTTCTGTGTGCTGTCACCTATTTTCTTGTGTGCCAAAACGGTAGCTTTGTGTGAACCATCTTATTTCTGCAGTCAGTGTTAATCATTTATAGTCACTAACTTAGCTGTTTTCAGTCTACTTTAGCATCCATAGATGATCCATACTGTGGAGAGTATGGCTATGAGATGTTGAATGAGGTACTTTAAGTAGGATGCCAAATTTCAGGACTGCTCTTGTAGGTATTGTATTCTTTGCCCTTCAGAATAACAGTTATTTAGTACTTTTCACAGAATGTGAAGGAATCAAAAAACATGAGTAATACCAATTGATTTATTCCCAAACAAGGCAATGGGTTCTATGCTTAGCAATTTGTGTCAGATGTTATTCTGAACTAATGGCAGAGCCAGGTAAAGAATCCAGTTCCAACAACATCCATTCCTATGACTTGTTCAACTAATTTATTAGTTATCAAACTCAGAGCAATATTCTGTCTCACTTGGCCTTTCCTGATGCTTTTGCAGGTGCAAGTGGGAGGACTCTTTTGGTTGCAGATTTTCAGTAGAGCTTGTGTATCGTTTGTACAGATGAAGTAATTTCAAGTGCCTCTGCTTACAAAGAACTCAAAGGAGACTTCAATTAAATAAATAAGTAAATAATCATAGCCCTCTAACAGTGAATTTCAGAATCTTATGGGCAGTTGATATGGTCTCCTGTGAAAACCTGATTAATCTGTGTTTAACAAGCCTGGTGCAATCCCAGCTACTGGGGTCGGTGCCAGAATGCCAAAATATTTTGGAGTACTATTTTGAGTATCAACTCCTTTCTTATCATCATTAATGTGATACTTAATCCATTTTAGCTGGCTTGGAAGACTGATATACTTATTTTTTTTTTTCATTTTTCTTTCAGTAACTGAAAAAGGATATTTCCCTTGGTTACTGGATGTTTAAGCTGAATTACCAGCAGAATTCTTTCCTTTCCACTTTTTTTTTTTTTTCCCTCTCTAAGTATCAAGGATAGAAGCTCTGCATTTCTGTATTATATTTCCATGGTGTATGCTTCTCTGGACTAGAATGTTAGATAATTTATTTTCAGCTGCTTGCAGATTAAATAGTTTTTCATTTTGATTCTGAATCATATAGATTATCTCATTAAATTGTTTTTGTTCCCAAGTGTATTGGGTAAACCGTTCCGTGTTTACATCTATTTTATACAATGAAGAATTTCAGTGAAAGGATTTGTTTTGCATATTAGAAATAGCATCATTAAAATGTGGCCTGGAAGAGACCTGGGACATCACTTAGGATCAACCAGAGATCAGATGCTCAGTATTTGTGGTGAGCACTTCAGCAATGGTTCTTGAAAAGTTTAAATGAAGGAGTAGTGGATATTGTTACCATAATTCCTCCTTTCCAATCTGTGCTTTGAAACAATTGCAGTGTTTTCCTGTAGGATGTCTTCCAGGATTTTTCATTTGTCTTCCTTTTCCCTGGGCACTTCTGAGGTTTTTATAATTTTGAGCTCAAATCCAGGCACTGTATTCCAGCTGGAGAAACACCAGCATTGAAAGTACTAGAACAGTTACCAGTACCAATTGCATATAATGTTCCTCTAATCTCTCCGTTTATTTTATTTTTTTTTATTTTTTTAGATTTTATTTTTAGCAGTCACACTGAGTCACATTATGGACTCACATTATGATCTGCTACACCTCCTGCTTACCAAGTTCCTCTGATTATGTTAGTTTGTTTGCTAGCCATGCTCTAGACTCGTCATCCACACGTCTAATCTGAATTTTGTCCTGTTATTTTTAAGTTTGTTAGGAACACTTTGAATTTAAATATTGTCTTCCTGAGTACATCTCCACCCACTTTGGTAACATTCCTAAGACTCTCATGTGGAATTTATACTATTACTGATGATGTTAATGGAATATTGAATACACTCAGCAGCATATAGTACAGACTTCATATAGTCTCACTTTCTAATGTGGGCACCAAGCACTGTTTGCCACGATTCCATTAGAGATATCCATCTGAGTTTTCTTCCCACTTGCGGTGCTTCCTTGTGGAGGAAGCTTTCTTTGGCTCTATTAAAGAATTTTTCTCTGACAGACCGAACTGCTTTAACCTAGTTAAGATTTGTCACTCCAACTGCTCTCTCCTAGTCGCTGGGCTGGTTATCCTGTCGAGGAGGGAAATTAGATTGCTTTGACATGATCTGTTCTTGACAAGTTCGTATTGGCTATTTCTCATCACTTTTTGTGCTCTAGGAATTTAGAAAGTGATTTTCTTCCTCGTTCTGCCTGAGCATTTCAGTTAGCATCATTGCATCTGACACAGTGAGTCCTTGTTTCCACCTTTTAGAATGTTGCATTTATCTTTCTTCAGTATCCTTGCATCTCCCCATCTATGCTCGGTGCTGGTAACAAAAGAGAATGTTACGGAATTGGCACAAATGGAATACTGGAAAACTAATTAGGTATCTATTCTCTTGAGCTTCTCATCTGAATACTGAAGCTATTAGAAGATTAATTAGCTTGAGCAAACATCAGATGTTTGCAACTAACTAATTTTTCAGCTTTACATCACTCACAATAGTATGATGCTAAATGTGTGATTTTTGCGCACAAAATTCAGTAACAACAAATCCTTTGTACAATACAGCTAGTTTACAGGAAAAATTTTGATATTTTTGCACTGGCATACTTAACTGCTGTGCTACGCTGCCCTGTTCAAAGACAGTTCAGCCCTTTCAACAACTTCTAAAAGAAGCATGTCTGCAATCCACCTTTGCACCAGTTTCTCCAGTGTGCCTGAATATCTTTGACCAAAAATGGTAAACAGCAAAAATTGACACTGATCTGCTTGCATTTCTGAGACCTAAAGGGACACCAAAAATAGAGCAAAACAAGATTGTAACTGAAACGTCAAAATCCAGGGGACAGTCTTTCTTCTGTGGTTGCACTGTATAGTTTATCTATCCAATGGTTGACATGGTTTTGCAGATCTCTACAGAATGTATGAAAACGTTTTTTTTTTTTTTTTTTTTTGTCATTTCCTTGATGCATAGTGTTAATCAGATTTCTCAGAAGTTGTTAGGACATTCTGTATTCATCATTACAAGTACTACTTCCAGCAAATGTTTCATTTCTTGTGAGCGTTATCACAAATTCAACTGATGGCACTTAAAAGAGCAAAACCCTTTGAATCTCTGTTATCCACTTGTGGTTTCCTGTTTCACGAACTGATAGATTCTATTCTTGCCTGCTGTACCTCTCACCCACGGTCTGTAACTTTCAAAATTTCAATGTCCATTCATCTCAGGGCTACAAGTTATGATAAATGACTCTCTGGCTGCATTAGTTCCAGTCAGAACATTAAAACAAGGTATTTTCTGGATGTGAATTGCTTGTGTTATATTTGTGGAAAGAATTCATCTGCATCTTCTAGTGTCAACTCTGTAACTGAATTGAATTTGTGGACAGCAACTACCAGCTTTCTTCCTAGTACTTCAGGTGCCAGCTGTGAAAAACATGTGCTTTGTTCAGGAAGTTTATTTTAAGTGCCTCTGTCAGCCAAGGAGACATGGTCTTTCACTTCCAGAGGGGAAGCCATTTATGCTGCATTTTGAAGCATAATGGCAAAGCGTCTGATTTAGAAAAACGAGCGGCTTACTCTAAGCTTGCGTCTCTTGAGTCTGGATTTGCATCCCTTTTGAAGTTGGTAGTGAGATTGCTGTTGATATCAAGAGAAACTTCATCAGAAGTCTCATGGGTAAATCCCAGTAAAGGTCACAAATTTAGCAGGATCGTTGAAGACTAAAGATCACCTGAATGACATCAGCCTACCATAAATGGGCATTTCTCGATCTGCTTGTGTGATTTAAACACAGACAATCTTTGTTTTGTTTTTGTGTTTTTCTGTACACGAGCAATGACCGGGATCATTAATAACAGACCTATGATGACTTGTTTGCTGAAATTTTATAGCATCATTTAGATTTTTAGAGAGCAGGGAGAGCTTCTTAGAGTACTAATTCATTTTTCAGTGTTAACAGAAAAAAATGGATCGCTAATCGAAGTATTCTGAAAATAATGATGAACCTGCTAGGAACCAGAAGTACCACTGTGCATTATTCCCCAGTGTGATTGTGGGTGGCGAGGTGTGAGACAGCCTGCAGAAGCACGCAGAGCTACTGCATAAAATACAGTGCCTGTTATGGTAAATAAACTATTGTCCTTGAGAGATTATGAATTTGCTCTCCAATATTTTGGAGCGTTGCTTTATTTCACATTTAATCAATTTTGGAGATGTTTGCAGTCCAATTAACTCCATTTATTTTAAAAGTTTTTCGTGGTGGAAGTTGCCTTTATATTTTGATTCATAAAAGTTGATTTGACAGTTAGGAATTTTTATTTTGATGTTATCACTTGTAAACCTGATCTCTCTGTGATGTAGTAATTATGACATTTAAAGATAAAAGTAATTAGCTCATGAACAGATTCTTAAATTTCTTTTTATACTATGAGTTTGATTTGCCTTGCCAAGACTGCTTTCTTTTTCTTTATACAGAGGTATAATAGTGTTTTTTTCTCTCTCTTGGTAATTCTAATGCTCTTTAGTGATAAATAACATATGGAGAGGAAGAAATAAAAAGAAACAAGTCACTGATGAAATAGTTTGTATTTCAGAAAATGGGAGTTGACATTAATACATATATAAATCTTGCTTAGGTTTCTATTTACAATCTCTTCTAGAGCATTGACATCCATTGGCTTTAAAAACATACTGTTCTGGATGGGGATACTGTATTTATCTGAGCTAATACGCAGACAGCTGGTTTATCTTAACTGATAATAAGGGTATTGTGATAATTTAGCTCTATGGGATCTGCAAGTTTAGGTCTTTGAATAAGAACTGCTGTTTCAGTACTGTCATTGGTGTGTCAAGAAAAATGTGCAAGATTCTTTGCCTTTCTTGAATATTCTGGTATTGTTTGTGGGAAGATAAGAATTCAAAATAATGCTCCTGCTAACAGTGAAGTAATAGTTCTATTCAGACACCACCAGCTTGTATTATCTCGCTCCCAGCCTATTCTTTTCAAGTGGATGTTGGCTAACTGCCTGAAGGGAGAAGGTTTATTACTGTGGGTGATAAGTTGGTGTAAAGAGACTTGCTAGTTCTGTTAAAGTTGTATGGATATTGATTTGTGTATATATATGCCTATGTTTTACCTACATACGTGTTCATTAGTAATAAATAAATAAATCTGTGTAGGGCTTTCAGTAATCTCATTTAGATTAACTAACTGTACTTCAGTGTTTTTACTTGTGAAATGCCAATGGTAATCATGATGTAGGGGTAGAAAAGGGTGGGATGCGATATCAACCAAAAGATTTGCATTCTCTTAGTCACTCAGAAATATAGCTTGAAGTGAGCATAATACCAGTTGTGCAAGTATCTAGCAGTAAGTTAGTCTTTGCGAACTATCTGCAGCTCAAGCACTGGAAGTATTCATTGGCATGTTGTTCCCAACAGAAATGCATCGTGGTCACAGCTGGTTTGTGGAGAGAAAAGCGGTGGCCGAACAGGCTGGGGAGAGTGGAAAGATCAGCAGGGACTTTGAAGCTGATCTTTCTGCCTTTTCAGGGCCATCGCAGCGTGCTGCTGTAGTAGTTTCTGTTTCTATCACGGAGGTATAATGTTGAATATATGACATCTTCTTCTCCAGTGCGCGTGGCAATGCAAAGGATAAAGAAATGGTATAGAGAAAAAATGCTGCATCCAGAGTTTGAGATTGGGTCTTTTCATGATTGAATTAAAGAAAAGCTCATTTTCTTATTACTAGTCTGCTCTTGTGCAGTGGAAATGGTAAGTCAGAGCCTGAAGCAGTGATTGAGCACCTGGTGGGAAGGCAGGGCCAGCCCAGGGAAACTCAGGTGCTTGCAGTGCACCTGAGTGACCTGAAAGGCTGGAGCCAGGACCCCTCCTACCCAGACCTCGTTTAAGGGTTGGCAGTGGTGGGGAGGTAGTTTTCTTGTTGGAAATCTCTGCGTACCTGAGGCTTTCTAGAGGTAAACAGCTTTTTTTCCCCATTGTTTTTGTATCCGTTGCTGCTGTGTTTAGGCTTGACCTCACTTGCTGCAGCCAAAGACTTTTTTTCCGCCCCCCCCCCCCCCCCCCCCGCTATTTCTGTACTTTGCATCACATTATAGCGTTACACCTTGTAGCTGTTCCACCAGAATGGCAAATGTTAGTAGAACGGCTATTGCTTACTGCGCTTTGCCATGTCTTCTGTCCCAAAAGTAGACATTATGTGCATTTGGTATATAGGATACTAACTTGATTATCTTGCTTTGCTCTTCTGTGCAATATGTAAGGATATTTTCATAAGAAAAAAACAAAAGAAAAGCCCCACAAACATCAGAGAAAATAACCAATGAAATCGGCATGTTCTTTTGGTTTGCAGTACATCAAGGAAAATTGCTCATTTTGCTGACAGTAAATTTTTTTCTTTAGAAGATGTTGCTACCATACAAATTTTGATATCTTATAAGGAATAATGAATGGTAGACCTTGCTGAAGATGCTGTAAGTTGCTCTTGATAGCTGTCTCAGGGAATAAAATTGGTAAAAACAGCTAATTCTTATTTTATTTTTTTTCATACAGCTTCTGTTCTGGGTAATGAAGGAAAGCCTTTGCATCTGACCAGCCCCAGGTTACTGCTGTTTGGGAAAGTAAGTGCATACTTTTTTCCACCTCTTTTTGGGCCTATGCTGTGGGGTGAGCAGCAGGAGGGATCCCCTGTGGCCAACAGTTCCATCCTTGTTGACTTTCTACAAGGCTGTGGCTGTATCCCTGCTTGCAGCCCACCAGCCCTGAAGAGGATAGGTGAGCCCTGGAGCACAGTCTGCAGTAGTTGCAGCCTGAGATGTCTGATTTTGGGTTTTTGTGTGATGTTTGAGACCTATTCGGTATTTGTTGTTCTCACTAAATGCTGTGAGAAAGCTGTTTGCTTTTGGATTGTTTGGCTAGCTTCCTACCGGTGCTGTATTGAAATGGCTGGCTGAGAAATGTGGTCAGTGCTGGGAACCGATAGAAAGAGACGTGCCAAAACACATGGTTAGGAGGGAGGGGAGTAGAGGTTTTGGAGGGGCTTGAAAGATTTGCTGCCCTTGGGGCTACGGCTGGTTTTTACCTCATCTGAACTATGCTTTCCAACCTGAACTAACTCGTTTACTCCTTGTCACTTGAGTTCAGTTATCTCTCTGTTTTACTGATGACTGGAAAAAAATTAAAAGAAAAAAAAAAAAAAGGTATTTAGTGATGTATTCCACATCCCCAACTTTCCCAAGCACTCAACGCAGTCTCTATACGCATCGATCTAGATGTGATTTTTGGTGCAGTAAGACTGCAGTATGAAAACATAGGTAATGAATATTGATAATCCCTCTTCTTTCCTTGTGTTCCAGTCAGGTTTTAATCCTCAACATTTTTGTCTAGCTGCTCCTAGTTACATCAGTGCATTTCACAGATATGTGCAATAATCCTGGTGGGTTATTGATTTGCTTTTATTGTTCCATTTCTCACTTGTTAACTGTCACTGCAAAGTTATTTTACTTGGAAACTTATGAAAGCATCTGACTTTGCTGTAAATGAAGTCGGGTTTTTTTGCTGTCTAGCAGAGTTGGTACAAAGCGTGTTTTTCCTGCAGTTCAGACTGATGGATTAGGCATTATAACTAAGCAAATAAATGGAGGAAAAGAAAAGTAGAGTGATTTCAAATTTTGAAAACCAAAACTGGCTGCCATTTTACCCAAAAGTTAAAGTATTAGATTGTTGAGCAGTGAGGTAGATTTACTTTCTGGGTTGGTAAGCCTGTTTGTTATCCAACATTCACTTCTGTGTGCTTGTTCTATCTGGGCAAGCTGAGTTCAAGTCTAATGGGTCTGGTCAGGTGAGTGTGGGAAGGTGTCCCTGTCAGTGCCTGGGAGAAGACCTTTGCTCCCAGTCTGGGCAGAGAGGCAGGTGAGTAACTGCACAGGGCAGGATAGCCCTCACCAGCTTAGACGTAATCCCTTCAGACCAGCAGGAGGGTGGGGTGTGTAAGGGGAATGTGCCCTTGGGATGCCCGTGCTTTGTCTGCTCATCAGCTAAAGGGGCTGCTTTACTCGTTAGAGCCATCAGTTGGTTGCTTCCCATATGTGTTACAGTTTAATTTGAAAAGCAACAATAAAATTATTCTTATCAGCTGTGGAAAAGGACACAGTTGCAAAAGAGACGAAAATGCAAGAACATTTGATATGTTCTGCTTTTATTAAGAGAGACCACAGAATCACTTCTGATAGTTTTATGGGCTGCTTTTAATGAATACTTGTAGTTAATGTGAAGTAAATTCTCATGAGAAATGTCACAGTCATTTTTGGTATTTGTTGCTCTGTGAAAGCATTCCACAAGCTCATTTACAAGGATTTTTATACAAAGCTGAGAAGAATGTAGACTGTAAAGGGTCTCTTACTGAAAACAGCATGCTTAGGTTTCATTAATTATGAATTTCCCATAAACACAAGTATATGTGTTTTTAATATTAAGCCCCGTGAAGGGAGCCATAAGATGTGCTACACAACAATGGTGTGGTACTTTAACCCTGTTTCATCTGGTCTTATAAAGCCAGCACACTGGGACGATACTGCCAATTATTATAAGTGATGTTTATAATTTGAAGGAGCAGTGTTTTGCCAAGTTCTGTGAGTACATACTGAAAGCACAATGTGCTGGTTCAACCGAGTGCTGTTCCATGTGTAATTTTAGCCTGGTAAATCGTGCTAAAAACTTGCAACCTTGCTGCTGTAAAGCATTGACACTGTCTATTCCTCCACATCTGTGAAGTCAGATTCCTTTATAAATGCATTTCTGATGACATGTATTTAGCTGTAGACTTGTAAATGCTTTATCTCCACCAAACATTTTACTTCTAAGCAGGGGGCACTCCACTGTAAATAAATGCAGTAACTGGACATGAGTAATAATGGGGAATACATAAATCTCAAAAGCATAACCATCAGCTGAACATCTTCATAAAACAACTGACTGTGTGTCAGGGTTCTCTTCTCTTCTATCATATAGCTTGTTCTTATGAAAATAAATGGAAAATTGAAACATTTGAAATAAGTGTTGAATCTCATAGTGTTTGGGCAGGTAAAACCAAATGTAAATAGGTACTCACAGAAACATCCCACTTGCACTGATCAGTTTGAAAAAAGCTCCTTCAGAGTGCAATAGGTACAGTAATAAACTGCCTGATAATTCATATGTGGTACCAGGCACAGATGTGAGAGCCAGCTATGATGTGTGCAGCTATAATTCAGATGACAGGTTGTAGAGCCAGGAGCAAGTGCTCTGCTTTTCCAGTTGCCCAAATCTTTAAAGAAGTTAGGAAGACGTTGAGGACTGCAGAAATACCAGGCAATGCTTTGGCTAAGTGACTGACTTATGGCACAAAGAAATCCTGGCTACAGGCAATGTATTAATGAGATTTGATCGTTATGGCTCTGAAATGCTGCATAGCATGAGTCGGTCCTTAGGAAACACACCTGTTGGGAAACCAGCAACTTATATGCAGTCTATTTGGCATTTGCTTTGTATTTCTGTACTTGCAGATAATCAGGAATTTGGAAAATGCTAAATTTTCCTCTGAGCTGGATGAAGTTAATAAACCAGCTCTTCTTCAGTTTAAAATTTTTAGCTGAATTGGTTTTTGTTCAAGGTGAGGAGTGACATTTAAACCATACAAAAAGGAAAATGTGTTAACCGTAGTTGCTGATTTACCATCTTATTTCTGAGATAATTTCAATTATGTAGATTGATTAGTTTTCAGAAGAAAACAAACCAACCAAAAACTATATTTAGGCCTCCATGTTGCAGCAAAGTCTCATCAGGACTTGAGCCTCGTTAATCTTTTCTAAATAACCTCAGATAAAGCTGTGCCTTATGTTATAGGACTTATTCTTGAAAATAATAAATCTCCTGTATCTACAAACAGAGTGAGAGAAAGGAAGACTTCTTTCACCCTAAGAGATTATTTACTGCATCACCATGCAGAAGATCAGATCTGGGAGGAGAGCAGATTTGTCTGCACATTTATTGGTGGATCTTATTTGAAAATGGTTCCAAATATTAAGTTAATACTGTATTAAGAAAGGTTGCTGAACATTTTCAAGTAACTAGGGGCTCATGTTACAAGGTGCCTCTCCCTGTTCCTCACACCTCTTTTTCCTTTCTGATGTACAGTGGAGAGTTGAGTTCTGTGTTCTTCCAATCTTTACGCTGATCGAGACTATGTGAATGCCTGCTCTGATCAAGTGATTCAGTAAGATCAAGTTAACAGCTTCACAATATTTAATCTCGATATTTTGTGCTGCTATTATAATGATCCTTTCTCTGTTGCTTCCATTTTCCTCCCATTCTGTACCCTGCAATGTATAGGGTCATTGAGAAAAATAAATGCTGTTGATTTGTTGAAGTATTTTACTCATTGGAAGAAAAGGTTTGGTGCTCTTTACACAATCCAGCTGTATTTTCCAAAACACCTTTTCCCTTTCTACTTCTCTATTCTGGGTGCTGCAGGTTGTCTCTCTTCTTTCAGAAAGGAAGGACTCTAGCTTGAGTCTGGTATCCCATTTGATTTGAACAAACTGAGAAGAAAGGCATAGTTACCTCTCCTGTCTTGCATACGACATGCAATATTCCTTTTATTATCTATCAGAACAGCTTTTAGTTTTGTGCAGTGTTACATAATTGACTCAACTGTGATTCATATTAGCACTGGTATTTTTCAGAAGTGCTGCACTGTAGGCTGCCAAGTCTGTACAACATAATTCTCCACATTTAAAAAATGGATAGTATATTCTGTTCTTTGGATTTACTTCGCACTTATCCCATCCCAAGTGCACAGTTCTCAGGAACTGCTTTGGCCGGTCCTTTAAGAATTATGAGATAACTATCTTTGTCTTTCTGACTTATTTAAGTCATCTGAAAAGTTTCTGAATCACGCTGTTTCTATGGTAGCTTTTCTTGTGACCCTCTGTTAGTTTGACCAAATGTTTGATCAACATTTTCGTAGCAATCGCTACACCAAGTGCTTTGTTTGTTGTTGTTGTTGTTGTGTTTTGTTTTTGTTTTTTTTTAAGGAAGCCATCAGCTTTATGGCTGCCTGGCAGTAACGATCCTCTGTACAGAAACAGTAACTGTGCTAAGGCAGCCCACAGGGCACAGGCACTCCTTGTTACCCTGTACTTTACAAAGTAATTTCTGGACAAAACCTTTTCAAGTTCTCTGTTGTTTATATAGATGGTTTGCTTGTTTCTGGAGCAATGGTTATATTCATTTATTATTTGCTTTTAACTTAAGGGTTTGGGGCAAGTTTTTAAAAAAATTGTCGTGTGGATATTTAGCCCTAATGATTTGTTTAGAAACTTCTGGTTTGCAACAGGAACATTGGAAGATTTTAAATTTCACAGTGATTCTCTATGAATTTCACAGAAATGTCACACTTATTTCACATGCATGTTGCCTCATCTGCAGGAATTTTCATTTTTATATATCTTTGGGAAAACTGTGCACATCCTGAGACTTGTGTAGAGTTATCAGAGTTGTTTCCAGAGTTTTTGAAGCCTTACATCCTCCAGCATTTCCTTTCCTTTGGAAAACTTGAGCATTAAAGATGGAATAGATACATAGTTTTATGTGCCAGTCTTCCAAGGGATGCTACTTTCAAATGATAGTGCTGATGCAGTTAGTTATAAGCTGAGATGCAAAATGAAAGTGAGTTTTTGTTGTGTTTCATGTCAAAGGTGCTCAGAAACGTGAGATCAGTAGAGTTGCTTAGAAGAGTCAGTTGCAGCTGTGGATGGAGAGTGCACATGCAAAGCACTCATTCCACTGCAGGAGGAACTAAGTTTTCCTGTTGGAAAATACATTTCTAGTTACCTCAACTCAATTTGAAAAGTTAGGAGTCTGTTCCATAGACTGCCAAATTGGTTCCTTTATCAGAAAATTAGACAGCAATGGCAAAGTTTATGAAGATCTATAAGCAGCTATCTGTCATCACTTACAAAGATTATCTGTTTAAGCTCCTTCATATTTGTTTAACGAATTACCTCAAGTATCTCAGTTTCTGCCCAAGCATGTCGTACCTACTGCTTTCTTGTAGAAGTGTGCCTTTAGTAGCAAAATTATCAAGCAGGTGTATTTTTCTTCCCCCATTCTCTTTCCCGTTTTCTGATGTACACAATTCCTGCTTTGTTAGAATTACAGAAGAAGGGCTGATAAGTTTTTTGAAGTCTTTCTTGGAGGTTTATTAGCTGTTGCTAACATGAGTGTACTCCATTAGAAACCACTTGACTAATTATGCTGCTTAACTCACTGTGCAAACTGGTCTTTTTTTTTTTTTTAATTTTGTTGATTCCTTTCTCTTGAAATACCCAGTTACTCGAATGTTATATGGCCTTGTGTATATGTATATGGCCTTGTTTGGGAAATATCCTGTTACTGTCTGTCCACACGAGTAAACTATAATTTGTCTTGATTACGGTTTTAGTATTTCCTGCTCAAGGGGATAAAACCTCTTGGATCGCTGCACACCAGCAAAATCCCTGTCCTTTTACAATTTTAGCTATGTAAACATATCTCCTTGGAGCTCCCAGGATCTAAATATTTTCAAAGCAGTTCAATGATTGCAATAAACAAAGAAAAAAAAAAAAAGTAAATTGTGCTGTCTTAAAGACAATTCCAGGACCAGCCCGAGGACTCCAAAGAATTGTTCTAGTCTGAGGGACTCAATTTCTATCCAAACTATTTATTTAAATTTCTCTTGTGGCTAATTGCAGCTAGCTTTGCAGTCCTGGTTTGTCTGCATTTTTCTTTCAATAGCCAGCGCATGCTGGAGAAATACACATCGTAATGCATCAAGGCATTGATAGGAGCAAAAAGCTGGCATTTGTGGGGAAGTCTTCCAAGATAAGAGAAACCCTAGTGTGGGAAAACAGGCTGCTTACGTTTCTGACCTAGGTTCAGCAACAGTAAGACATGCATGTGAAAATTCAACTATTTTAATGCTTACTAAGCAAGGAGAAGCCTCTGTTCACTGACTTCAAGTAGCTGCACCAGCTGACTGGCGTGGCCAAAGTAGTCCTTGGTTTAAAAAGATGGAGTCCCCTCCTTGTGTGAAGTAAATAAATAAAAGGCAACAGACTGAGCTTTGTAGGTGTGTTCTGCCCAAACATTTTCTGAGCAAAAAGTTCAGAATTGGGTAAAAACAATTTCACAAGCTTTTTTCCCATATTATTATTCATTTGAGCAATTGGACTTTCTGTCGGCAGTTAATGAATGCATAAAGAAGCTATTTTTGCAGCTCTTCTGAGGTGTTAGAAAAGCTGAAGTATGTTGCACATTGCTGCTTAGAGAAAAGCACAGAAAGATGTCAAAAGAGGCAGTTCAATGTTTTTCAAAGGGATTTTTACTTGTTTTTCTATTTAGAAAGCTTTTTCCTATCTTTTTGCTTTTCACAGAGTCTGTTTTTGTAATAAAACTGTTTTTGTAATAAAACACTGAAGAGGAAAATGTGCTGAGTAAGAACCCCTGCATACTTCTGAGTTAGCTGCTGCATCCCTATGAAGTTTTTCAAGCATTTGATGTTTGTGTCCAAACAGTGTTTTCAGGGGGGTAGGGGTGGATTTTATTTATTTATCTAAGGAGCAGTGTGCAGTTTCTCTGTTCCTTTAAGCTGGGAAGGGCTATCAGTTTTCATTTTTGCCACAAGGAAGTTTTCTACTAAAAAATGCCCAAACTATTGGGTTTAACTGTTTAGCAGGAGGAGGAATTAAGTGCTAAAACTAATGCCATCAGAAGCCCATACAGTGCTTTCATTCTTTCCTTAATTCTTGCTGGATTGGAAGCAATATGAAAAATACAACAAACATGATAAAACCTTTCAGGATGGAAGAAGTAATCAAAGCTACTTGAAAACCATTCAGAAATATCCTGTTCATTTGTCCTCCAAGACCAATATGGCTTTTTTAATTCTACCTCAGTATTAAAGAAGAGGTTTGAAGCAACCGACTGAATAAGATCTTTGAAGAGTCCTAGGATTTATTGGCCCATGCAAGTCCGTATTGATTTCAGTTTCTCTGATAATATGAAGGGTCTGTAAAAAAAACTCGGGGAGGGGAACTGTTCTTAAACCAGGACGACCTCCATAAAAAAATATTTTTTATTTGCGCACGCTTTAGTTGATGTTAACAGTGTTACAGAAGTAGCCTTAATGGATTATTTTTTTTCACCATGAACCTCAAAGTTTCAGTGCAGTTTGATGCAGGGTGGCAAACTTTGTATCTCCCTGGAGGAGATGGCTATGTCTCCTTTGGAGCAGCCTCCAACAAAGGCTTGGGGAGGCACCAAGATGCTGAAGTGATGGCTGTTGGGTAACAGCTCTGTCTTAAAACAGCTACTAAGAGTCTGTCATTGTGTCTGAAATCAGTATGCAGCAGTTTACAGCAAATGGGGTCTGAGCCAAATGGTGAACATGTAACTGGTTTGCCCAGTACTGCTGGCTGTGTATGCAGGGGGCAACAAGTGGTTACAGGGTGTGAAGGCTGGACCACAACGCTCCAGAGAATAAAGTCAGGATTATACAAACTTCTCTAATCAAAACCTTTTATAACTTTGGAGTATTTATACATGCAGTGATTATTAAAATCATTCTACACCCTCGATAACCTTCTCTCTAGCACAGTCTTTTGATTAAATTTTTATATTCCTTCTTTTCTTCATTTGCAAAGTGCAGAATATATGTTCTATTTTTGCTCAGTAGTAATTTCTTCCAAATTTCCCAATGAAATAGAATGGGAAAGAATAATTAGTCAGGGAACTGCACCCCACACCGCAGAAAATTTATTGTAAAAGATCCTGGAATATGTGCATATATATATTTAGGTATGTTTGCATGCATAAGTGATCAAGAAACTAGATCCTCATTACTACCCATTATTTCAGTCATTGGAATTAGTCATTTGTCTTCTTCCTCTCTTCTCTCCCTTCTTCCAACAACTTCTGATTGCTTTGAAATGGGAGATGTCACTGAAGCATACGTAACATGGGAAGACTTCAATGCAGATTCCTCACATTTTTCAGGGTGAGGAGGTTTTTTGGTATCATCTTCATCTTTTGAAACATTACAGTTTAATGAATTCATTGTGCGTTTATTTTTCAGTAAGAATTCCTATAACTGTCCCTAGTGTTGCAGTGTTATTTTCTCAGCAATTTCACATAGAGACTTCTAATATCAAGCTGTTCCCTGTACGTAATTTGATATAGAAAGAGCTCCTCTAGCAGTCTGAAGACTTGATTTCTGTAACTGTTAGGCTAAAGCACCGTAAATTCAATGTTCGATTATGAGCTTATTTCCTTGAATTTCTGATCTTTAGTGATACATATTTATATATTTGAATTTTTATAATGACTGATAACAGGAAGTGATTCCACAAATCATTTCACATAGGTAGGAGGAAGGTGACTCTCATTTGCTTCTGTGATGTTCTGGAAAAGCAACTTATTTTGGAGTAACAGCATGGTTGGTCAAAGGGAAGGCAAGCAATGTAATCAAGTTGGACTTCTGCAAGGCCTCTGATGTGGTCCCTGACCACGTCCTTATCTCTGAATTAGAGATGGATTTGAGGAGTAGACTTTTTGGTGGATAAGTTATTGGTTGGAAGGTCACAGCCAGAGGGTTGTGATCAGTGATTCTCATTCCAGATGGTGTCTGGTGATGAGTGGTGTGATTCACAAGTCTGTCTTGGGACTGATACTCTTAATTTCTTTTTATCAGTGACATAGATGATTGGATTGAGTGCACCCTCAGCAAGTTTGATGATGAAGCCAAGCTGAGTGGTGTGGTTGGTAAGCAAAAGGAAGGGATGCCATCCAGAGGGACCTTGATTAGCTCAAAAGGTGTACCCGTGTTAACCTAATGAGGTTCAATAAAGCAAAGTGCAAGCTTTTGCATTTTGAGCAGGATAGTCCCAGATGCAAATATGGACTGGAAGAACAACTCCTTGAGAGTAACCTTGCTGAGAAGGACTTAGGGGTTCATGCAGAATGAAAACTTAAGTGTGTGCTTGCAGCCCAGAAAGCCAATAGTATCCCTGGCTACATATCAGAAGAGGAGTGGTCACCAGGGTGAGGCTGGTGACTGTCCCTCTCCTCCACCCTTGTGAGGCCCCAGCTGGAGCACTGCATCCGGGTCTGGGGCATCCAATGCAGGAAAAATGTCAAGATTTTGGAGAGGTGGTCCAGAGGGGGCTCACAGAGATGATAGGAAGATGGGAGCACCTCTCCTATGAGGAGAAGCCAAAGAAACTGGACTTCTTCAGTTTGGAGGAAAGAAGACTGTGGGGAAATTCATTGCAACTGTTTAGTATTAAAGGGAGTCTATAAACAGAAGGGAAATCAACTTTTTATATAGTTAGATAGTGATAGGACAAGGGGAGTTATTTTAAACTAAAGGAGAGAAGTTTTAGTTTCAGATGTCAAGGGGAAGTTTATCACTGATAGAGCAATGAGGTGTTGGAACAGGTTGTCCAGAGAGATTCTGGATGCCCCATCCCTTGAGGTGTTCAAAGTCAGGTTGGATGTAATTCCTGAGCTACTTGATCTAGTGGTTGGCAACCCTGCCTGCAGCAGAGCACTGGAACTCGATGACTCTTGTGCCATTATGTGAGAAACAATAATTGGTTCTTTCTTTGGACTGTGATGTTCTACAGAGTTATCTGTCTGATTTATCTGCTGAGGATTTGTTTCTTGCTGAACTTCACTATTTAGAGTCAGAACTGGGTGTAACTGCAGGGGAAGAGACAGTGTTGATGGTGTAAAAGGCATCTTATGAGGAAAAGAATCATTAGGACTCTAAGGGGTTAAAAAGCTTTAAACTCTGCTTTAAGGGAGAAAAGTTGGTCATTTTCACATCTCCAAATATGTTCCTGGAGCTTCTTTCCTCAACTTGCTGTCATGATGTCCTTCCTTCTTCTCTTTCTTGTCCTTCCATAGACTCATGGAAGAAGCTCTCAATTAAGACCCTGAAAAAACTGCCTGTTGAACTCTGCGACTACTTTCCTGTTACGAAAGAATGAGACAGTATTATATTACTCTTCAGTGTCTCTGTGCTCCAGCAAACTTGTATGTGTGAGCACAAGAATGCAGAAGGGGTTGGAAACTTTCTTCTCTGGCAACTGCTGGCAGTCTGTTGAGGACCACCTTTGAAAATAAGTTCACTTGAAGGAGTAGAAAGCAGTAATGCATTGTTCCTCTTAGAAATCCGTAGTGAAGCAGAGCATGACAGAAGCTTTCTAGCTTATGCTGTAGTGTTTTCACTACCTCACGTAGAGCTGTGACTCCTAAATGATGCTGTGGAGCTGGAAATGATAATTAGCAGCAGGACTGAGCGAGTTTTCAATGCGTTGGCATTCCTGGTGTATCCATTAGACAGCAGGTCACTTTAGTGTCAGTGTCAATATTTAATGCAGCACTTCAGTGCCAAATCATTGAAGTTTGCTTTTGGAGTAGACTTTTCTTTTTTAGAAACTTATTTAGAGTGGGGCAGAATTTTAATTTCAGTCAGTGCAATTTAGATTCTGCTCTGGTTAACACCAGCCCTTTCTTTAGGCACTCTGCCTTTGTTACACATTTTTCAAGGAGGGTACAATGCTGTTCCGGATTCAGGTGACAAAATCATTCATGTCCTTAGGTTTAACTGTTGCTTGCACATAAGCAATCATCCAGCCTTCTCTTTATTAGGCCAACAGTTTTGTCATTAAATGAGTACCAGGCTTGAAATCCATCATCCTAAAGCTCTTGTCCATCATTGGCAAGGAGGCTGAGTTGCTGTTATCCCGTAGTGAAGGAAAGGAGCAGATCAATGCTGGTTTCTGGTCTTAGCAAAGAAAATAATTTTAGCCTGGAAGAGTATTATTTCTTTGATCAGCACTATATGCTGGAGTTTATAAAAGTTTTGTGTTCCCTTTTAGCTTGGAAATTGGAAGTGGGGTAATTGTCGGTGAGGAATAGAAATAAAATAATCAGTTTGCAACATCAAAACATTTTCATTTTTATATCAGTCGTCCTGTCGTTCTGGCAAAGTCAACTGCAGGTTCAAGAAGTTCTATTATTAAGCTGTTCAACTCTTTCCTTGCATTTGACTGTGGAATACGCTTATGGATTTTGCTTGGTGGGCAGGGGACACTGTGTATTTATAACTACAGCTGCTATTCTGGCATTAAGGCTGAAAGGTTTAAAGTTCTAGTGTGTGTGCTACCATATGCCTATGTTTCACATCTACTGTGATTTAAAAACAAACAGCAATTCAGCTGATTTTTACAACAGTATCATTTTTGCATTAGCATTTGCGGAAGAGACGTAAGATTAGTTATTTTGGTCTTGTAGGTATGGTCCTGTGCTCGTGACTTCATTAGAAGTCTCCATTGTTGAGTTTGTACCAGGAAAATTGTGCCAGTGTTGTTTGGATCTGCATTTAATTAAAGAGCTTATGATTGCTTAAGAGATATTATGACCTAAATGCTCTCATAAAAACCAAGCATCTCTACATCTATAAGGGAAGTACTGAAGTCTCTATTGCGATTATTGTGGTTGTGCTTGTTGTGTAATTTATTTTCAGTGAAGCTCCATCGGTTGTAGGTGTTTGGGAAAGTTTATAGGAGATGGTTGCTATAGGTGACTTGTATTGCCATGGAAATACTGTTTTTCCTCCTCGCGCTGAGTTACATGCTACTAATACAGTATATTAAAAAAATAAAAGAAAAATGGATGTGTGGGGAAGTAAATGAACTTACACGAGTAATAGGCAATAATCCATGTTCTTTAGAATAATGAAATATTGAGGTTTGATGGCGAAATTGCTTTTGTTTTACAATGGGCAGTAACACAATTGTCAGGTGATTTGTTTTTGACTGTTTTCCAGAATTTAGTCCAGAGGAATAACGTTTGGTTTTGGCACATTGGGAATCATCTCATAGAATGAAAAAGAACCAAAATTTTTTTCCAGTACTGTCTGATGGCTTGTTCTTTTTTGTGGTGTGATGTTCTTCATTTGTCCCCCCACCCCGCCAATTTCAATTCTCTGTGTAAGATAATATACCAACTGTTGGTAGCTAAAGATCCTGTCATGATTGGTATAGAAATGGCCTCTCCTATTTGTTCTTCACACTAGCTGTAATTTACATAAGAGTTGGTAACTGCATTTCTACAGGAAATGAGTAATAGAATCAGTGCTAGTGTTAAAGTGTTTGGGAAGTGCTCATTAGTGGAAGTATTCATTATTTTTCACTCTTGGAAATTACATTTATTAATAACTGAGAATAGAATCCTTTCCCTCATTTTCTGCTGTCCTGCTTATGAAGCCTATTTCCAGGCAGTTTTTTATTTATTTCCAGTTCACCACTACTTTTCATCTAATATACTGGGATAATGTTTGGAGCAGAGAGATGCCCTATCTTGTTCATTGATCTTTGCTCACTAGGAGTCTATTGGTGGTTTGAGCTTTCCAAAATGGGAAAAAAGAGCTTTCAGTCTTCCTATCTCTGTGATCTATGCTATGGGAATGAAAGGAGACAAAGCAAAGTGTACAGTAGCAATTCAGGGAAGTGTTACTATCGGTAAGTACTGAAAGTGCTGCCCTAAGACATTATCTAAGGCAAGTAACTAATCTCTGTACAAATGAGGAAACAAATCTGTATCTGTAATTCTTAACTTGGATGCCAGAAGAAGTGCCTGCTGAGGGAGGAGCCTCTTATCATTGAGATAGGTTGTGATTTGGACAACTCTCTTTTTTCAGAATATTTTCTTATCAGAGATGTTCGTCACTAGCATTGTATGTCTAATGATTTTGTCTAATCCCAGCAGGTATATAAAGTCCTTAATATAACAGTTATAATCTCGTTCCTAGTTGAGAGAATTCCTGCATTTTTGGGATTGGGGATAAGTGTTACAGACTTCATCCATACTTTCAATAAAGAGTCATTCAGCTAAAGGTTCCTTTCCTCCATGTAGTTTTCTAGCTGTCATCTTCATCTTTCCCCTGTAGATCTGTGTTCTTCTTGTACAACTGAGGAGAGGCATCAGCTGCTGGCAGGCAGATAAGATAAGGCGGGATCCAGGACTTTGGGCTTTGTCCAAAAAAATGACAGATCTTTTTTTTTTTTTTTTTTCCTCCTGGTGTTGTTGCCAGTTCTCTCAGGTGCTGTGTAAATTTAAGGAAAAAAACTGGCTCCTGCTTTGCAGTCCTTCTCTTTGACAGAATTGGAGGTCCAGAATTCTAATAATCTAAACTATATTCACATCCTTTTTTTGGAGTAAACAGAAGAGAACACTGCTTTTTAGAGGTTGGGGATTTTTGGGTCGGTTTTTCTAAAGCAGCTCAAAAAACACTTGTTTCTTTTTTTTTCTATAATGAATTAAGTCAGATGTACTACGAACATTATTTTAGATACTGTGAGGCACTGTCTTGCTCTGAAGTACTTCAAAATCCTGGTTGCCATGGCAAGCATGAGGAAGAATAAAAAATTCCTGCAGCGAATACCTTTGTAGCTCCAAAATCATCACTCAGCAGGGCTGTGTGCTTAATAACTCATAAAAACACCACAGGTTTTTCAGAAAGCAGGGAGGGGATTTCTCCACTGCTTTGGCTCATTCTGTTCAGATGATTATACATGCTGCTCTGGAGCAGAGGTGACCGGGAGAGGTAACTGAGTGATAGGGGTTTACAGCTTTGACGTGGATGTGAGCATGCTCTTGCCTTCAAGCAGGGGGAGCCTGGCTCCCTGGTGTGTAGGAGGGCTGCTAAGTGAGATGGAGCTGTGCTGCTGCCTGTGACGTGGGCACGGAGGCTGTGAGCTACCTATACCCTGTGCTTCCTTCGGGAGGAGGGAGGCTGGGTGGCAGAGCCCGCTCAGTCATAATTCTGCTTGCTGGTATGGCTGCATGCCTGTGCTGATGCACGCCCATACTGGGTGAAGGCCCTGAATCCCTGAGCATCGCGTTTCTGCGGGAGACTGAAGAACCAGCTCTCATTAGCTCCTTCAGCAGCCTCCCCTCCGTGCTGGGCTCTGGCTCACACCCCTGGGCTCCTTTTGGCATGCTGATAGCTTTGAGTAACACTGTCTCCAAAAGCAATGGGCTTTGTGCTGTGAGTAGGTCAACATTTTTGCTCAGTGAATGCCAGGTCCTGGCTATTTTCAAGTCATTTTAAGTGTACGCATGCTGTAAGAACGTAATTTTGAAGCTTTTCCAAAGAAGGGTGACCGAGAGGTACTCGATAGCCAATAAATCATATGTGAACTTGGAGCATTTTGCAGAGTTCAGGCTGAGACCTGCACTTAGGATAACGTCTTTTTGAGACTTTCAGTGATAGATGAGAGTGCCCACAATCATAACAACTCAGTGCAGCATCCTACTGCTAGCACCATCTGCTGCAATTTTTAAATATAGAAGGAGATTTTTCTTAGTCAGCATGTTTCCGTCAGAACTAGCTCTCTGCCTCCGCAGAGCTTCAAACTTCATCAGCTTTCTAATGGAATAACACAACACAATCTGATCGCTTCAAAGTGTTTGCCTTTCCTTAGCAAAAGGAATCAATTTTTACTCTTCAGTGATTTCTGTGGCTGTGCCTGCACTTATGTTGAAAATGTTTCCTGTCTTTGCATTATAATTTGTACTTCTATCAAGAATAAATTTAGGGTTTGAGAAACCATCAACTACTGAAATATGTGGAGAGTTCCTTTTTGGCTTGAATATTGCTGCTATATACTGAGCTCTGGAAACATCAAGTAGCTGTCTGCCTTACCTAGCTTCAGCTCAATCCCAGGTTTTGCTGAAAGGATATCACAAAGATGTGTACTAAAGCAATGTTAAATAGCCACAGCAACAGTCTGCAAAATGCCAGATAACTTTTATTGAGATTGTTTAAGCCTCTGTAAGCTGCACACAGAGGCAACATCAGTAAATGGTGCAGAAAAATAATTTACTTGAGCTTATGCTGGCATCACTTAGGCAATGGCTGGGGTGGGTTGCTGTGCTCCTACATCTGTAAGAAACAAGTGACTGTGTGAGAAATATGTGATTTGCCCTTGCTTCCAGAGGTTCTGTTCCTCACATCCCTCAACCCCTCAGACGATGTGACACAGAAGGGACATCCCATGGGGCTAACACCCACAGTTGCTTCCTCTGATTGTTCCCCTGCAGCTGCTCTGCAAACGTTTCCTTCCCTTGCTGCCCCTGAAGAGCGGCTTATGGAACCGAACTTGCAAGGAGTTGCTCCCTGCATAAATACGATGTTATGCGAGTGCTTTAGGACTTCAGCCTGGTCTGTTTAAAATTTTCACATTTAGCATTTGTTTGGATCTTGCTAAGGAGTTGTTTTTTTTTTTTTTTGCTGAGTATAGTACCTATCTATCTTTTCCAAATATGTTACGGTTTTGTTTATAGTATATTGGCATGACGTGCTGAAATAATTTGAATACTTAAGCAGATGTGTAAGAAATGTGTATTTCTTTACCTAGCAGTCCATATTGTCCCCTTCTGAGCTGCTAGTTTATCCTGCAGATATACTCACTGTTTACTGCTGAACTGAGAATTTACATGTGTATTAGCTAAATACCCTCCTGAAGAATAGCTACAGTAATCATTCTTCATAGCTACTAATCATATCTGACACAAAACGAAAGAACAGTCACTAGCCAAAGCCTCGGAAGGCAGATGAAATGTCTGACTAATAAAGCCTGAAAGACAAGGTTGGTGGCAGACATTACGGTCATCCTGGCTGATGTGAGTTTAAGAAGCCTGAGATTATTTTGCTTGAAGAGACTTAATGAGAAAGATAATGAGAATCACTTGCTAGCAGAGCCGTGTACGGTGAGTGCTCCTTGCAGTAGGGTGGTGAAACTCAGGTCCTGAGCAGAGTCCCTGCTCTTATTTCAAAATTTGAATTCAGTAATAGGCTAATAGAACATAAGACTGCAAGAAAACAAGGCTCTGAGTTTATTTGTTAAGTAAAAAAGTTCTGCAGTCAGGTTTCCTGTAAAGGTATTATGCTTATGCATGGGACTAGTACTGGGCTAGAGGGCAGAAGACTGGGAATCATGCGTTCATGGCATTATAAGGTGCGAGGTAGGTGAGACCTCAGGCAGTCTCTAGTCCATCCTCCTGCTCACTTTATTTTCTGTGCTAGGTTTCTTCTGTGGTTTCACGTAGGTGGTTCAAACTTTCTGTGCTTCCCTTGTCCTACACTTCAACAGAGGATTAGTGAAAGAGTACTGAATATAGGCAGCTTCGTGAAGACTTGTGAGAGTTGAAAAATATTTTGTTTACTCTGCGTACTGTTGTCAATTTATTTAAATGATATATGGTACTTCACGATTTGCTGAGTAATCAGAAACAGTTCATGTAAGCCTACCTGGCAATGGCTAGAGTTAGTGACAAAAGCAGGATATCTGCCTCTGGTGTTCGGTGACACTTCTGTGGTTGTGGAACTACAGCAGTAAACTGTAATTTTTATTTATTGAAGCCTTTGTTACATTTTGTCCAACTCTGAAGTAGATCACGCTTCTGGTCTGGCTTTCTTACGTTGTTAAGCATGGCAAATGTATCTTAATTAAGTTAAGAAATGTTGAGCTCTAAGGTAGCAATGAACATTGAATTTGCAAGGCATCCCAAGGTGACCCTAAGAGCTTCTGTGGGTTTTGCTGACAGCTATGTTAGCTTTCTGGCTTCCAGAATAGTTATTACATGGCCTACAGTGATGCCCTATGGGAACTCCATCAATTCCGGGATGGTGGCAGCATGGACAGGAGAAAGCACCAGAGTCAGAGAGGTGATACTGGCTGACACGGGAGATCCCGTCCCAGGTGCTGTCTAGCATGTGGTATATGGCTCTGACTGCCAGTGTGTTTTGGAGGAGAAGAATTTCTCTAAATGGCCTTGGAAATAAAAATCTCAAAAGCTACAAAGTATTTAAAATGATTTAAGGATGTATTGGTACCATGTAACTTTTATCAGTAAATAACAGTTATGTGAATGTTGCTGGTTAGATAAAGCTGGATACTGAGTGACTTGTGTTTTTGAAACAGTTTTGAGAAAAATAAGAGCTAATGTACCAATTATCTTGATAGATTCCCTTTTTCTAAATGATGCAAAGATAATTCCACATGGGAGGAACGCACTCTCATGTCTATGTATTGTTAGGCATCAGTGAATCTGTAATACATATCTTATGATTTCAGTCACTTCCATATTAAAGTTTATTTTTACCTGTATGTGAAATATTTCCCATCTCCTATCTCTAATAAGCCTAATAAATACATTCAGTGCTCCAATTTCAGATTCTAGTGAGTATGGATAATTTCCCAGTGCAGTTTTTTTTGTGATAAAAATCAAGACATTCAGAGCTCTTATCGTATTTATTTAAGGCACATTGTAATGGAAAATGTCAGTCTCTAAAATACTCTGATCTCCTTGGCACATTCAGACTCTGAAAACCCAAAAATTTATATCAATTTTCCAAGAAGGCAAAGATGATGAAAGTACTTAACTATTCTAGTTAATAGCAAATAGTTATGTACAATTCTTTGAGGAAGAACTCTAGAATGCAGATACTTCTCTAAATTTTAAACAAAACAAGTTTGTCTTGTGCTTTGGTGTAGAAACTTCAATTAGTTCACGATAGAACGTATTTTTTTAGCTGATATGACGATTTATTTCTTGAGTGACAACCGTTAGCATTACATTCCATAGTCTCTATATATATGTTTTAATATAAATTCATAGGGCTTTTGAAATGTCAGCTTTAACGCTGTGAACTCTGCTAGAGTCAAATGAAGAGCACTCGCATTTTTTTAATTGGTTATGTGGAGGATAACATGTCCATTCAGCAGACTCGTCTCCCCAAGCTGCTTGGGTGATTGACAGGTCAGATTCCCTTGGAACTCATCCGCACTTCAGGAAGCTGTTCATGAATACTTATCTGTTCCCAACAGATATAATGAATTCTTCCCTTGCTATTCAGGAACCAATTATTCATATTCACTTTCTTATGATCAGTAATATTGAAAGCAACCTTTTCACTGTAAGATTTCTATACCCAGATAATCACAATAAAATGATAAAGCATCAAGCCTATAATAAGTGGAAGATTTAAAATCTGATTTTTTTTTTAACTTTATGGTTCAAAATGACATGGAATGCAATGCTAATTGGATTCACAACAATTTTCTTAATATAGTTCTCCTTACGATGACATCAAAACCTAAGCTTGACAAGGGAGTTTTTCAAAATGGTTCTCTGCATATTTCTGCGCTTGTAGTAGTTGTTATGGATATCATTCATAGGCAAGTTGGTCAACACTACTGTTAGTTATTAAAATTTAAAGCCATCTCCATGTAGAAGTTCTCAAGTGTCCTTTTTTTTCCCTGTTTGTGTTACTTGTGTTACTGTTTACGTACATTGCTTTCTTTTAGTCTTAGCTATTTACGATAAGAAGTTCAGAATCAAAAGCAGGGTTTCTCCTTAAAGAAATAAACAAACAAACAACAAAAAAAAAAACCCTAAAACATTCAAGTGGTCATTTCTTGGTTATGTTAGTGTAGTTGGTAGCTGACCTTCATGATGTACCAAGAGGAGCGCTGGCATAATATTTTGCAGGAATTTCACTGAGAGGGTTTTACAGCTTGTGTCAGATGAGTTTAAGCGTAGGGAGGTGCTACATGGTGTCCTGCAGGGTGGCTTTCTGGGACGTGGTGGCCCAGCTGTGTGGCTGCAGTGGGGCTGTGGGATGTGTGTGATGTATGAAGCCTTTCCCTTCTGCCAGGACAAAAGAGGAGAAAGGAGCATAAGTTTGGTATGTGTGTGCTAATCCAGTGTTCCTTATGCAATTCCAACCCATTTGGGGCCACGCATGAATGCAGCAAAGAGTATTTTTATTCCCTGGAAAGAACGACAGCAACTATAGCTGCCTTTGTAGCCAAAATGCTTTATTTTTCATTAAATCAAAAAGATTTGTTCTATGCTGGGTTTTGGTTTGCTTTCTTTGATATAAATTGCAGTCTAAAAATGAATTTTGTAGAAAGAAATTTCATCTTACCAAAATGCTTCCCACTGATTTTCTTTTTCAAGCTCCCTTCCTCCATTTTGAATGAAAGGTTGCTGAAATTGATTTGTTTCTGTGGAGCTTTACAATGGGAGTAAGTTATCAAAAATTTCAGCAGTCTGATTGACTCTGCTGCTGACTTGCATTGGTGCCAGCACAGTGCCAGATGTGGAAATTTCAGTATTTTTTTGTTTGTTCTTACATATGAGGGCTGTATTTTATGAGGATGTCATTAAATATGCAGTATCAGATGTTAATAAATTGAGAGCTTCTATTTTAATGCTGCTATTATAGCTGAATAGCTTACATATCTTCTGTTTTTGTTGTTGTTTTTCCAATGTATGTTATTTACTCTTTAATTACTGCAATCTTTTCCAGTGATTCTCTGGTCCATTAAGTATAGGATAGGTCTCCTTTGTGAGCATAGCAATTTTATGAAACCTGTTTTTCACGTGGTACAAAGTGTGTGGTTTACTGCCTTGGAAAGAGAAATACATGACAAAATGGAGCATTTTAAGCTGCTGAAAGCTGTCATGGGGGAAATTTTTTTTTTTTTTTTGCTGTACCTAACACAGATTCTGTAATGATGTATGTGTACAAAAGAAGATGATTAAGGCTGTATAGCACTTTTTAAATTTTTTTGTTGTTTTTTTCTTGTTATGTTGCACCTTATGTGAAAATTTAGTATAGTTTTAATAATCTGTGCTTTCTCCCCTTATTCCTATTAATCTAAAACTGAATGACTGTGCTTGTTAAGATTTGTATTCCTTTGTCGTCCATGCTTTGGCTATAAAGGAAAAGCCTTTTGCAGTGAGGGTGGTGAGACATCAGCATTGGTTGCCCAGAGAGGTGGTAAATGCATTGTCCCTGGAGACACTCAAGGTCTGACTGGACAGATTTGGAACAACCTGTTGGAGGTGTAGGTGTCCTGGTTCATTGCAGGGGAGCTGGACTAGATGACCTTTAAAGGATCCTTCCAACTCTAAGGATTCTGTGATTCTATACTTCTCATTTACTTATTTGTCTCAGTTGCATTGAGGAAATTCTTTCCATTTTGCAAAATATTCAGAGGATTATTGTTGGTGCTCTGAGAACATGCTTATTGAACTGAGTAGCTTACATAATGCCATCTGTCTCATTCTTGTGTTGCTTATTGCTTGCAGAAGTTTCAGGAATGCTGAATTCCTCCAGGTGCTTTGTTTGAGCAACTATGCAAATAATTTCCCTGCTTGAAAGTAATCAAAACCTGTTTATTTGGAAAACATCTCTCTGTTTCAGAAGGATTCATAGGATATCTGCTGGAGCCCAAGGGGAGTGGAATTAGATTTCTCCAGGTCAGTCAGCTCTTTGTGGGGATGATGAGCTATGGCAAGTATGGCAGAGTCCTGCCTGCCACCAAATGTTCCAAAGCTATCAATTTCTTTTTTCTACAGAAGTCCAGAGTTTTAAATCTTTTATGGTCTCATAGATTGGAAAAATTGTTTCAGCAATATTCAGATGCATTTGAATTCTTTTAGAAAGGATATTAAATTGTTAATAGTCATTAAGAATACACAGGTTAGTCTGAAGTGCAAATACCCCAAGTAACAATGATGGATGTTATAAATATGTCAGTAAACAAGTTGCTGATCCTCTCCATCTCCTTCTTGCTGTAGTGTTTCTTAGCAACTGCTGCATTTCACTTCAAGCTCGCGTTTCCTTGACAATACTCATGACAAATTGTACGTGAATATAAGACATTTCATTTGAAGGGCTGAAAGTCCAAGAACTTATTTATAAAGTATCGTTGAAATATTATTGTTTGGCAAGAGGGAGAAGTAAGCAGTCACAGCACTGTTGTGTGATTTGGTAAAAGCAATGTGGGGATGGGGAATGGGAATTTTGACACTCCTTATGGCAATTAGACATAAGCTTTTCCTCTACCATTAAGAAACTAGTGTTTTTCCTAGTATCCAGTCAAAGGCTGGGATCTATTTCCCTATTGAGGGAAAGCAGAATTTTTCTTTAGGGCAACTATCAGGTCCAGCCAGGTAAATGCTGTTGGTTTTTTTTTTTTTTTTTGAGCTCCTCAATTATGATTTGTCAGTACTGTTCTCTTTAGTTTTCCAGGTGCAGCCTGAGTTCT
The DNA here is from genome assembly GCA_036925125.1 of Oreortyx pictus. Lineage (NCBI taxonomy): Eukaryota > Metazoa > Chordata > Aves > Galliformes > Odontophoridae > Oreortyx > Oreortyx pictus. The sequence goes on along the minus strand of JAUPFR010000008.1, from coordinate 12,161,837 downwards.
GGGGAGGCAGTAAAGAACATGAACACTCAAATGCTTTCAATTGTGTGTTTGTTCCCATTTTTCATGTCTGCAGCTTTTGTTGTTCTCCATTTCCATTTGTCTCATTTAATTTTGTGAACAGAGAATTTATAAGCTTAAGGCTATTGGTCTGGAACTGCTCATCAGTTAGAAACATTTGTCATGGATTGTGATTTAGCATTGTGCTTCATATATTTTCTTCAGAGGGTGATAGCAGTTTAATATTATTTTGCATTCCAAGTAGTTGTAGATTCCTTGTCTGTTATCAGTCCATAAGACTGCTTTCTGAGTTCTCAGAAAATCCTTCAGTAGCTCTTAAAACTTTTATCATTTGGAATGCTAAAAAGCAGGTTGAAATTTCAATGGTAATTTGTTACAGAGAAGTCCATGAAATTTGAATAAATCAACAATTTTCACTTCCCATCACCAACCCATTTTAATAACATGAACAATGTTAAAAGTTTAGTTTATGTATTTATTACTGATTGCAAGCTAATTTGAAACACTACCCTGGAAATGCAGACTTGAAATCAGTTCAAGAGTTGAAAATAGGTGTGCAATAAAGATTTCAGTGGAAAATGAAATTACTACGTTTGGCTGTTATCTGATTAACTGATGTGAACTGGATTATCATTTTAAGGCTGTATGCCATATATTTGCATTATCGAAGTACCTTTTGGTCTCTGGGGAGAAAGAGAAACAAAATATAACTGGCTAAAATGCTTTGGTATACCAGCTAGGAAGACAAAGTAAGGAAGGCAGTTGCTTGAGGAGTCACTGCTGGCTCAGAAACACTGGTAGAATAAGAAAGAAGAGAACTACCACGGATGCTCCTGCAGTTTGCTGTGCTGACTTTTGTGCTTAAGAGTTTCCACCTAGTGATTAATGGTGAAGCTTATCTAATGAGGCTGTCATTTTGGCATCTTACAGTAGTATAGCAATCACTTTAAGGAAAGCAAAAAATGGGACTTAAATTCACTCCTTTATTTATGTAATCAAGAACAGGATGCATCAGCTTTTAACTCCAACTGGCCCATTTTGTACTCTTGAGAAATGAGTCATGGCTGGAACCTCTTAGAATAGGTTCTTGCTAGTGGGAAGACGGACAAACTCAAATTCCCAGATAGTAACGTGCTTCAGTGTTTTCACTTCATAGTGAGACTCAAACCAGCAAGGGAGGCACTTTGAAGTTCTTGGTTTGGAGTTCACAGATAGCTGATGCGACAATAACTTCTATGATACATTTGTCGTGTCATGGTGATGCCATTAGATGTCTGTAAATGTAGTATGTGTGCTTAGCTACTGAGTAAAAGTGAAGGTGTTGATTTTGTAGTCTCTAGGGCACTCTGTCTATGATGTCAGTCCATTCTTACCAGAGCTTGGTATTTTAACATCATTCTCTCTCTTGAAATCTTTTATCTGTTTCATAAAGATATTACTGAGTAACAGCATTGCTGATATTGTAACATGTTTATATTAATCAAACTAAGTTATCTGCCCTTTTGTAGAAGTTTTTTGTTTAGTTAGTCTTGATGTTATTTTTTTGTTTGTTCGTTTAAATCATAAGCCAGTGTTCCTGTAACAGTCGTCTCTTTTTTCTTCTGCTTTCCTACTAATCTTGTATGAACACTTTATTTGAACACTGCTATCCTCCAGCAGTAGCCAAGCATGGGCAGCCATAGTTGGATAATATAGACCTTCCTTTTCTTTTCTATGAGCAAGGTATGGGTCTGAGAATCATAAAATCGACACAGTTAGAAAAAGCCTTCAAGATCACCAAGTCAAGCCATCAGCTTGACCTTCTGAGTCCCATCACTGGACCATGTCTTCTCGTACCGTGTCCACAAGTCTCTCGAATATCTCCAGGGATCATGACTTCACTGTTGCCCTGAGCAGCCCGTTTCACTGCTTGGTCGACCTTTCCATAAAGATATTCTTCCCCATGTCCAGTCTAAACCTCCTCTGGTGCAACTTGAGACCGTTTCCCTGCATCAATTCACCTTGCCCAAGGAAATGATTCTGATAGTGCAAAATAAAAGGGAAGCAAAATACTTTTCCCTAATTAGGATTTGCTTTCTCTATTTGTTCAGAATAAATTTTTATTTGGTTATGGAAGCCCAGAAATATCTAGCAATATAAGCTACTTTTAGAAGCAAGTGTTCTGTGGCTGTTAAATTTCTGCTTTCCTGGTTTTTTGTTTTCCAAAAGGAAAATACTTCTTGAGGACAAGTTGAACAGATGAATTGCGAAGAACTCATTTCTGATTTAGGGCAATCTGTTCCATTAGCTATGCAAAGTACCAGGTTTTTCTGCTGCCTTCTGTTGTATACTAGGGTGACACTATTATTTTCCACTCATTGCAGTGAACTACAGCGAGGGTGGGAAATATGCATTGCAATGCGTAAGACAAAATATATTACTCTTTCAGCTTCTTCTGCCTTAAGCCATGTTGTATTCTGCTCAGCTCAGTCAGTGGGCTGAGAGAAGCTGTCTTGCTTATAGGAATTACTTTGAACTCCTCAAGGAGGTGTTAATTAGTTTTTGACTTATTCAAAAGTCTGAGCTTTCAGAAAGGGGGGATCTCTGGGACAAAATACTTGCTCAAAGCTTTTTGTAGCTTAACTGCATTATACCATGGAATATCTGTCAAACGTAAGTTCATGTGCAGCAATGATAGGTGTGCCTTTGCACATTATTCTGTCTTTGTATCGTGCTTCTCATCCTCACTGTCTTCATAGCCTTCAAAATCAGTCAGGGTTTAATCATTTCTTTTGAGCCGCAATTTATGCGACCAGTAGGTTTTTAAATGAAGTGATGGTGAAAACAAACAAAATCCAACAAAGATTCCCTAGTGAAAAACCAGTGTAAGAAGATTAGACATGAACTAGCCTTTGAACTTAGGAAGCAATTATACAAATACTTGTGCTAGCACCAGAGCAGAGCAGTGGTTGCGCATGAAAATGCAGCGAGGGGTGCAAGGGACTGGGCAGTGCCAGAGGTTAATAACTTGAAGTCTATCTCAGTTTCTAACATTAGCATTCCTTGTTCAGGAGGTATTTGATTCATTGGAGGCTGAGGTGTAGCTTCTGGCAATTATTTAGGCACAATTCTTCACATCCTGTTACCCTTGAAGTGACGTGAGGCTTTCCCATGATGAGGGATCACTTACTTATATATTGTTACAAGATCTGGTCTAATTCATGCTCTTGTTTTAGCTCATATCATTTTTTGTCCTGGCTTCTGGAGCTGCAGATATTGAATAGTTTGAAAACAAGTGAAGTAGAGTCACAAATCTAGGAAACTGAAGACTGGCATGAATGTGACTTGGCTGCTGGAATCTTCAAGTGTGGAAGTGATTTTCAAAATGATCTTTTATTTCTATCTAAATATATAGAGTCACTTGTTTGACTAGTTAGAATTTTAGCAGAGCTAAACTCACCTGGTAGCAATTTTTATGTGGCTTCTTACTTTACATTATATTTACACAATCTTTTTAGTTATCAAAATACTTTTTTTTTTTAAAGTTCTTTGAAACTTAAAGTTAAAAACAGTTTCTGTAAGTGTAAGCTGTCTCCAGTTGTTAAGAATGATGCTGAAGAGATTCTGAAACAGGAAATGGCACTAAAATGCAAAGCATCTTTTTGCTTTTGTCACGACCATAAAATAAAAAAAAAACAACAAAAAAAAACACCTCTGTATCACTAATAGTGTTAACAGAGATAATCTCTTCCCTAGACTATGGTGGTTTTTTTTTGTTTGGTTGGTTGCTCTTTTGTTTTTGATTTTACTGCGGATAGGGATGCATGATTTGGAGATTGGCTGCAAACTGACAAACTGCATCCCTTAAAACCTTTAATGTACAGAATAGGAAACAAAACTAATTTTATGGAAGTTGGCTGTTAACACTGCATCAACTAGTTTCACTGGCGCGGAAATTCAAAGTGAATAAAGCAGGGAAATCTAAAATTTGCTACATAGGTAAGATAAAAGGATCTGCTATTATTTCAAAATGAAATAATAATGAATGCTGAATTTAGATGACATCTAAAATAGTGATTATGAGTACACAGTTGAGAAGAAGGAATCAGAGTAAAAATAAAAAGCACAGCACAGTGCGCAAATCTTCTCATAATGCTGTGTTTAAAAAAGTAGCATCTGACAGCTCTTGTAAGAAGCACAGGTGGAATAAAAACGTATGGGTAAGCTTCAGCTGTCCGGTAGAGTTCATGAAAATATTGAAGCTCAAACTCATAATTCTGCTTTTACCTTTTATTGCTCTTCTGTATGTGTTTGAAAAATGCTTTTTAGGTTAATGATCTGTACTTTCAAGAGCAGTAGTATCCACAAACTTGCTAAGAGGTGAGTTAATAACTGGCTGTGGAGCACTTCAAGATACCTATCTGTAAAACTTACTGACAGGGATATGATTTTTTTTTTTCTGGTTTCCCAGAAAGGGTTAATGTATTTTCAGGTCTCCTCTCAAAGACACTCCTTAGTGTCTTTGATAAGATGGCTGTGGTTAGACAGTACCTGCCATGATCAAGCTGCGAGAGGTCCAGTTGCATAGTGGGGTGCAGAGCTTGGCAAATATTTAAAATGGTCTGAAACAAATGCAACAGAATTTGATAAGATTGTGGTGAAGTACTGCACTAAGATTCAGTGTCACCACTGTAAAAATGGGAATAACTAGCTGTAGAGCAGTATGGCAGTGGACGTTAAGCTTAATGCGAGCCAAAAATGTGATGGCATGGAGGAATAGTAGCGTGTGGTCTGGATGCAGTACTGCGTTTAAAGTATGGGGAGCAATATCTGCCTCTGGTCCCTTCCAGGGTGTGTAGGTGGTGAGGCCGATCTGATTACGGGCATATAAGGGAGATGTAAAGAAATAGGAAAGAGTCCAGGGAATTGCAGAAAAACAATAGACTTAAAAATGATTTGTGAAGAAGGCTTTGAGAATTTAGTTTGGCTGAGTTGAGAGAAAAGAGCCTGTCAGACTTTGAAAAATGTGAAAAATATTGTCATAAGTACAGTAGCACTCTCACTCTAGGGCAGGGCAAACAGTATTTTACTTAATTGCAGCAGATACGCAAGTTTCCTATGTTAAGAAAACTATAGAACTGTCTCCTTATGAGATTATGAAATAGTTTTCTTGAAAGCTTTTAAAAATGGATTCAAAATTTGTCTGTAAGGTTACTAATTTAAAGCAGCAGTTAGCTTGAATCATCTATTCACCTTTCCCTTCCAGCTGTGTATTGCTACATTTCTGTGATCTTCAAAGAATTCTCTGCATTATTTATTCTGATAGAAATGACTCTATTCCATCTGTCGAAATGAAACTGCATGAAATTACACTTTGATTGCTCATCTGTCTGAGATAAAGCGTTGGGTTTTCCTGTTTAGCAACTGAAGTATAGCAAAGATTCCATGGGAAATCAATCTTGCAAAGATCGGAGTTACCTGAAGACGCTGTGACAGGGATCACTGGCGGAACTCAAAGTAACAGTCAAGCATTAATTACTCACTGTTTTTTCTATTGAACAAGTATTTACACCAGAAATACCTATAGTAAAAGCATATAATGCACGATAAAGTAGATAAAGAAAGGGTAATTTCCTGGCTTGTGAAATGGTCAGTGTTTACCATAAATCACTGTATATGAAGTTATAGTTTGAATGAAGATTTTTGTTGAGAATACACTGTAATATTGGAAATATGTAAGATGGATGCCAGTAAATGATGAAAAGAAATTCTATTTTTTTTTTTTTTTTTTCGCAAAAGAAAGTGTCTGGTCATGTCTTTTTTTGCCATACTTATTTGTGGCAATGGGAGAAATTGAGAGCTCATACTGTAAGTAATGTCCAACCCGCCCTTAGTTCTGTCCAACAATAATTAAATATGCAATTCACATGTAATATTGTTCTTCACATAGAAGAAAACTAAATGAAATCTCATCATTTTTGTTTCTGAACTGAATAATTTTGAATACAAACCAAAGTGGCCAACCTGAATTAAGATGTAGAGAGCTTTAGCTGTGTGACCCATTTAGACTGACTGGAGATATAGTTAGAATATGTTAGAGAAGGTTTGCAGTTTGTTTCCAGTGCGTTTTAACCTTAAGCATACCATTTTTGGGGAATTTAAGTTCTGAAAAGTGTTTGGTTTTTTTTTCTTTTTCCAAATTTATCTGAAGATGGGGAAAGAATAGCAGTAGCCAATGTGAAACACTTGTGCGGCTCCTTCTCTGCCTGTTTACAGATTCCAGCTATTATGTTTCTGTTACTATACATCTGAGTCTTTAAAAATCAATTCCTCCCTTTGCCTGCTTTTCCATAGACCTATCTTCTCTCTTTTCTCTAATTTATCATGATTTAGTTCTTGCACTCTTGTGATTTGTTTGTAGCGTTTCCCATAATGTACTTAGCTCTGTTCAAAGCTTCTGACTTTCACTGTTTATTTATGTCCTTTTTTTCTGATTTCTCATATTTAAATCAGCTATTTTCTTTGCTACTTAGGTAAAGGTAAATATTTACTTTTTGGACTTCAGTGGGAGACCAACCCCTGTTAAGACTGAGGGAAGAAAAAGATGACACTTTTCTAAAGACAAATTATAATAAAAATGCTTACGAAGACTAAGTCATGTAATCTTTTAGCTCAAAGTGCAGAATTTCCATTTTGCAGTTCCAAGATCACGTTCATGCTCTACAAACTAGGAAAACTATGTTGTGTCAAAATTAATGTCTTCCTTCCTCTGAAGACCTGAATCTGTAACATCATTTTCACTTTCTGAAAAAGTATTTTGTCTTCATTGCTTTAGTTCTGTATTGAGTATCCCTGTATATAGCCCAGGATAAAGGAGAGAAATGTATGGAGTTGCCCCTTTCAGAATAACAGTGTGGAAATTTATGGTGCCCCCTTGTTGAGCTTGTTAGGTGATGTGTTGCTTACGGTAATTTACAGTAGTATTTCAGAAAAAGGATATGCATTTGTTAGGTTTTAATGAAGTTATCATCTTTATAGAAATCCTGCCTTTATATCCCTTCATCCCTAAGTACTTTTGCAGGTGGACTTAACTGCAGTTGTTTATGAGTTTTACTGCATGGTCAGTAAAGATTTTGATGTACCCTGTTGCATGTTAGTTCAAGAAAACAAGATGTAATGAGTAAAAATGTTTTTACTATTAGCTCCTTTGTGTTACTACCTGCTTTCTATCAAGCTGATCACTTAGTGGGGAAAAATAAAATTAAAAAAATATCAAGATATAATTCCGTATCAGCTGTCGCTTAAGGGTACTGCTTCAGTTTCAGACTGAGGGAGAACTTGTGGAGACAAAGGCACGTTATTCTGAGCAATATCATTTGGTCTGATTTAAAGAAAAATCAGTCTGCTGTAAAGTTGGCTCATTTATTATGTAGTTTTGTTGCCAAAAAATTGACATTAATGACCCCTAATAGAGTAGCAGACTGTTTACTTTCCTCTAATCTCTCTGACATGAAGGAAATACCCATTACAGGCAGGTTTTCCAAATGCACAATCATTTCCTTTTGTGGATAACCACACTGAAACCTCGAATTCTCTGGGGGCAGAAAACATGGCACTTTCTCATATGGAGGCCCCTCTTTCTGATTCAGCTTCTCAGGCAAGGCTTCAAAAAAGACAGCTCCACATTTACTATACTTTCTTTTATACTCTGTGCTTCCCTAACTGCATCTCTAAGTTTAAAAAAATAAATTAATTAATTTTCATTGTACTCCATGAGGAATGCAAGACTAACCTAATTAGAAATATAAATATTATGTATAAGACCTAGAGATCACCAGCCTTTGATCATTCATTAAAATAATCACTGGCAGTTCAGGATAAGGGCATTAAACTTTTTTGTTTTTAAAAATCCATAGAACAAGTGTACAGTCAGAATCATGACAGATTTAATGATCTTCTATATGTAAGCCTGCTGTTATTGTGATTACGTTACCATAATAACAAATATTGCTTCTGCCTTAAGTCTTTAAACATGGTTATGCCGTCTATGGACTTAAAACAACAACAACAACAAAACCAAAAACAAACAAACAAACAAACAAAACCACCCAACCTTATGCATCCCAAGTATGAGATTCTACACTGATTCTACGCTGCTGAGGTACCGTTTGACTTGAAATAAAGGAGAAGGCAATATTGTAAATAAGCAAAAGGAAGACCTGCAAAAGGAGTTTAATGATACCAGTAGAATCAGAAATAAGTTCTTCCTTTGTGGTGTTTGAGTAACATGAGTAAAAAAACATAGCTTGTTTTATTAATTACAGTTTGATAAAAAAAATCCTGTTTTATTAAGCAAAATGGTCCATGTCAGGACTTCTATGTCAGGCATTGAGAAATTTTAGGGGAGAGGGGAAACCTGCAAAAATTGAATTTTTGCTTAGTAGCTGGCGAAAGGATTTGAGATTATTGTGTGAGCCTGGAATGCTTGGTAGTAGTCAAGTAAGGCAGTTCAGAGCGTGCTTTGGTGGAGCTTTGATGCTCTTGCTGTAGCTTTGCCTCATCATTCTAAGTGCTCTCAGAGGGCAATGGAGTGATGTGCCGTTTTCATTTGTTTTTTTCTTTGCAGGTGAAAGGTATAGTTGCAAACAATGTTTTATTTTTGACCAACAGGTACAAAAAGTAAAGTATCTGTTCAAGGAACCCATTTAGTTCACTGAACTAGCACAATGCACGTTTACTACATTTCTACAATTATTATTAATGGTATTCATTTGTACACTGACTGTTTGAAGTTCTTGTCTAAATTTGTTCTTTGTTATTTGGTACTAATATTTTTAGTTTATTTTACATCTAAAAACTGTCACAGGTTGTGAATACATATAAGGAAAATGTCATTCGAAAATTTATCAAATTATTTAATCAGCTCATAAACAAACAATTGAGGAAACTGGCTGCAGGAGAGCTGGCTGAATGTTCTGTATCAGTTGCATGGCCTAGGTCCTATGCTGACAAACAGGTGTTTCAGTATCTTCCATCATATTTTTTTTTTGCATTTATTATTTTTTCTTTCACTGAAATAGCTCCTTGCTGAGTCAAGGCTGGTGTAAATGCTTCCAAGAAGTGAATTTTGTTTACATGAGTTACACTGCCAGTGACTTAATTCATTTAGACATACTGCCGATAAACAGACTATTCAGAGAAAATAAACACAGATGCTCATACATACAATGGTGGATTAATTTAAAAAATTCAACTAGTCTCAATAGAAAATTGTTTCCAGTATTTTCACCAGCCTATTTACAAAATGAAAAGTTTTTTCCCCTGCTTGTGATATTATAAGTGAATGAAACACAACATTTATGCCCATGGCCATTGCTGGAGAGCAACTAATGAATTGATGCCAGAGATGTATTTTCAGTTTGGCTTGGTGGTTTTTAGAGGAGAATCCATAATAAGAACTATTTTTTGAAAGCAGCATTAAAATAGTGCAAAGAACTTCAACAAGTTTGAGACCCAATAATCACAAAAAGAAGACAATTTCAGCATTCCTTTTAAATTTGTTATGACAATCATTTAACTCTACTAGATCTTTTAATTTACAAGAAGTCAATTTCTTCTTCATGGGCATTTATGCTTAATACAGCAGTGATTATCTGAAGTCTCTTATTATCTGATGTGAGTATGGTCCTGTACCTAAGGAAGCATAAGAAACATGGTTCAAAAGAAATGACAGTCATTCCAACATTAATATGTCTTTTGTGCCACACTGTGTAAATCTTTTCCTTATACAAATATATATAAAGTTTAAGTAGCCCTAGTTGCCTAAATTTAAGACAGAATAATAGTATCTAAAATTGCAGTTGACTTGAGACTTCTTTGGTGCTAATTAACTTAAGTAGCTCTGTTGGTTGGCAGGTTTTAATCACTATAGAATCTCCTGTGGATATTTTAATTTGTTTTCGTTTTAAAAGCAGAAACATATGGTTCTTTAAAAGATGTGTGACTTTTTCTGTACTGATTTGAGATATCATAATTAATGTTATTAGGTGGAAACAGGCATTTAGTTTCATAATTGAGAATTTTCTAGCTTAACCGCTCAACAACATTGACAGAGTTATTGCACTGAGGACAGCTAGCCTACAACTTAATTTCCTGAAGATCTTGGATTTTTAGTCTTAATCACGAAGGAATTGGGCATTTGCAAGTAGTTTTTGAGTGTCCCAGATAATGATGTCTTAATTCTTCCAGAAGTCAGAAATACAAGGCTTATCTTATTTAGATTTTGAGTACCTTTCCTTTAAAAGATAGAATAGGTGGTTGGTTTGCTTTCAGATACGTTGCTCCTCATCTCACTCTCTGTATGCTTTTCTTGCACTTCTCCACATAATCTTTAGAAATTGATACCCCATCAGAACCTAGAAGATGGGTTCTCTTAATTATTAGTTGTTTTCTTGAATCATAATAAATCGGAAGATTTCTTTCCCAGTTATGTCTCAAAGATGTGGATATATCTCTCTATGAAATCAGATCAGTGATGCCAGTCATGTGTAGGGGTTTACTAGTGCTGACAGATAAATCAGATTCACAATACGATGTCCCCTCCTCATTTACCAACAAGCATCAACTTATCAAGCAGTGTTTCCAAGTGCAAAAGCCAGATTTAAATGCTTCAAAATCCTTAGGCTAGTTTTTGAAACTGTATGATAAGACCACATACGGTAAGATTTTATCATTTTGAGTGTCATTGCTTTGATTCACAGTGATCTTGCTGTTATGCGTCACTGTTACTGTTTAGTGTAGTTTTCGTTTGGTATAACTTGCAGAATAGGAGTTTAAAAAAGCTCACAGAAAATTAGTTTGCAGCATACATTTGATCTTGTTTCATATGCTCCTTGAAAATGAGAACATTTGGGAAAATGTTTCATTTTAGTTAAAACATGTTTCCCACCCAATCCCCACAGGCACAGCTGTGTAAGGTCACTGCAGTAGTCTGACCCAAGTCATTCCTTCTTAAGAGAGAGAAATTAGGAGGGGAACCCCAAAAGGACTGCTTAATTTCTTGCCTTCCCCTGTAAAATATGTAAAGAGGCATCCACACAACTACTGTTCTCAAAAACCCTTGTAAAAAATGCTGGGGCCCTGTCCCATGACAGCAATATAATTGCGGAGTATTGCATCTTTTCCACCTTTGCTAGAGGGGAGGGAGTTTGATGCGTGTAACCTGGACTGCTGATAAGCAAGTCTTTGTCACTTAGAGGAAGGAACACATGGGGAGGAAACAGTGCCTTGGTGGTGGCTGCTCCTGAAAGGGGAGATTTGCGCCAAGATACTGGGGAGAAGCACTGGAGAGGATTTCCACCCATTGTGTTTAGGAAATATCTTTGCTGATTTTGAAGGCCCTAGAGTAAGAGTCCTTTCCTGCACTTTCATTTAAAATCAAGCTCACTGTGTTCCCATCAAGAGATTCCTCCCTTATTCCACTGTCAGCCCAGCAGTAAGCTTCTGATGTGCTGAAAGGAGCTGAGCTCTGCTCTCTGCAAGCATTACCCCAGATAACACAGTTACAACTACAACTAAATGAGGGTGTTGTGCCACTTATTCTGACAAAATAGGTTTGGTTGTGACTGAAGGGAGTGAGTAATGTGAACACACTGTTCCTTTGTTCACATCTTAAAGGAAAACTGTCTCCTATTGCATTAGTACTGTCTGTAACACCATCAGTATGTTACCTGTGTTTGGGCTGGATTTTTCTTTTGTAGCAATTACCACAAATGTTTCCAGGTGTTCATATTTGGTTAGTATTCCACTCCTGGGAAAGACTCTAATTGCTGCAGGATTTGAAATGCCATTTGTGGCTGATAATAAAGGTGTAAGAACTTCACACATCAGTAAAAAGCCTTATCACCTGGAAACTTCTGGAGTAAATATGAGAAAAAGAAAGGAAAAAAAAAAAAAAAGGTCAGCAAAGCACGTTTGTGTAATATTGCTCTGTGAAGATGGCTAGGTGACAAGGAAAGGAAAAGTTGCTGTTGCTTCAGAAATCCCAGAGCGGTGCACATCTGATGTTCTTAGGAAGACAGCATGGTCAGCAGCACCTAGTGGACAACCATCTCCAGCCTCTGTTGGGGAATGGCCTTCTCCTGCTGCTGCCCAGAGCTGTCCCACACCCTGTGCCATGTGCTTTCCCTGCTGCAGGACGTGAGGGCAGCTGAGGCTGTCAGAGTGCCTGAAGCAGTTTGCCATGTGGAAGATAAATGTTTAAAGGCAGTGCGGTTTTCTCAGTTTTTGAATGTAAATTATTACGTAGAGACCTGCCAATGGCATGGCACAGCTGGCGAAGCACAGTGTTCAGTGTTCTTTCTCCACTGAAGCACTAAAGTGGGGCAGATTCGGGACATGGTTCACATTAAAAAATCTTGGCTTGCCCTGCTCTTTGTGACATTCAGATGATGTAATTGATATGGCAGTAGTAATAAACAAAATGAACGCTCTATTAATAACATCTACTTAACAGCCATTTAACCCAGAACTGTAGCACAGTATTGAGCCCTTCACTGATGGTGCTCTGCAGCACTTGTACTGACAGCATGTGTTGAAAGTTAATGGGATGCTTATGAAGAAACGTTTGGCATGACTGACAGCTTCTAAAGATTCATTTCATACGCAGTTTGTCTGGATACTGGAGTCTTGGAAGATCTGTTTGCACTGTTTTCTGGTTCTTTCTCATTGCATTTCTATGTATGGAGTTTTCCTATCAAATTTTCAAAGGCATTATTTGATCACAGTTCAGTGCCTCTTGTAATATTTATCTTCAGCCATTGCACCAGTAAAAAGCTAGTTAATTTTATATACCTACCTAATATCTTCACAAGCACATTTTCAGTATATACATTTGTTAACACTATATGGAAGACCTGGTTATTACCCTCTGTCATTTCCATTTCAGCCTTGTCTGCTATAATATTTCCATAACACTTCAACTTGCTCTCTCGAAAAACAGTACCTATGTTATCAGAGCAATGGCCATGATCCTTATGGAGGCTTTCTAAAAATTGGTAGCACAGGTATAAAAATGCTAAAAACAAACAAAAGTTCTTGTCAATCTCCAAATGCAACAGTGGAAAAATCATGTTTTTAACCTTTTGGAAATTTTAGTAACTTGCTTCTTACTAAAGTCTTCATAAGTAATTTTTTGTATTAAGGTTTGGTAAATGGGTTTATGCTTGGACTTGTTTTCTTCCATCTAACACAGCTGAGAGATGAGAGAATGCATGAGACAAAATATTTAATTCGTGAAAGGGTTAAATGTCAATCAGCCTGAACAATTAAAGCCCTTTAGACTTTGAAATTAATTTAATGAGATTCTTGCTATCTAGAACAGGAAGATATAAAAGATTTTAGAATTTCCTACAATATCTATAGCTATAGCCAGCCTTAGGAGCAGGGACAGTTTGGGAAGGTTTAGATTTGAAGAGATGATCTACGGTTTCAGTTGGTTTCAGATTTTAGTCAACAGCATTTGAGCTTAAACGTGATAAATACAATTGTAAAGCTGTGTGCACAGGCATTCTGCTGACTTATAATGTTTTTGCAAAATCTACATCTTGTATACAGGACAGACTGACATAGAGGTAGACTTGAGATCTAAGGGAATGGAATATCCAGACTTAAGGAACTTAATGAATTGTGTTCACACTCAGCTAAGCTTGACCTGTCAACTTTTCATTAATGTTCTGGCATTTATAGGGAAAATAGGTGGGTCATTTTGGTCTGGCCACAAGTCTTAATCTTAGGGATATCAATAATATATCCAATTTGTTAACTCCTCTTATAATGCTGTATGTGGTTTCTGCAGGATACATACATGAATATGCATATATGTGTACATATATATTTACTACATGTATTCCTGCTATGTAGTTGGTGGTGTTTTTTTTGTCATTTGACTCACAGCTCTATGCTCCACAAAATCTCCGTCTAAATAAAGATACTCTGCTGTATAAAGTCCTGTTTCAATCAGAGAAATGCCTCATGAGTTGAAAGCTGGGATGAATATTGTTGTGTTTTGAGTAGTAGATCTATGGCTTTTCAATAAATTGTCCATTCTTTGGACTATCTTATGATATTTTAAATGCAGTAATTAATATACTACACTAAGGAAATAGTCTATTCAGTCCTCATCACGTTTATACCTGTATTACAGATGTATTTATTAAAATGTTTTAATTCGTGCTAATATACTAGATCAGATTGTAATGAACAACACACTTTGCCAACCTGGCAATCCACTTTTTTCTCACCCCTTCACAGTTATAATCTGATATAAAGTAGATAGTGGTGGGGAGGTGGAAGAAAAAAATGAATCGTATCTGTGTGTGAAGAGGGACATGGTAGCTATTTATATTATGGTATAAAAACAAGATTAGTAGGATATAAAATGTTACTGCTCTGTAGTTCTTGAACAGCATTGTAATTTGTTAGGTTCACTAACTCCAAAGTAGACTTATTTAAGACGATAGATGTTTGCTTTTAGTTGTAAGCTTTATTACATGTAGCGGTTTCCCTAGGCATATCAAATACTTCACCACCCCTAGCCTGCTGTTTGAAAAGAGGCTGTCTTCTCCTTGCTTAGGAGAGGTGTCTACTGACAAACTCCTTATTGCAGTTACTTTCAAATAGCTCATTACAGGCTGATGGACTCCACTCTTAAGAACTGCCAAGCAGTTTTGGCAACCTTTCTACATCACTCATCAGTAGGGACTTTCAAGTCCTTTAGGAGGAAGGCAGCCTGTCTGACGTGATATCCCATGTGCTTCTATGATGCAGGGAAAGAAGTTCTCCCAGAGTCAAAGAGCAACTGTTGTTAGTGTTATTATGGATTTGACACCAAACTCCTGGAGAAATAGAAACAAATAGCATTGCAAAGATACGTTGAAATGTGCTTTTGTACTTACTTTGGAATAAAGCTCTTTCCTGTCCAACCAAAGGATGCATTCCCAAAATACATACTACCGTTCTGAAAATTATTTTTTATACTTAATCCCTTTCCCTGGTCAATGTTACTGATACACACCTCATTTTCTAGGTAATGACTAAGTGCAAATTAATCTATGAAGCACTCCCCAGAGCAG
Organism: Oreortyx pictus; assembly: GCA_036925125.1. Taxonomy (NCBI): domain Eukaryota; kingdom Metazoa; phylum Chordata; class Aves; order Galliformes; family Odontophoridae; genus Oreortyx; species Oreortyx pictus. The sequence continues at coordinate 12,146,709 of JAUPFR010000008.1, read as the reverse complement.
AGCTGTCTCTTCTCATCATTAACTTCAGACCTCTAGTAGCAGCAGCAGTAAAAATGCAAGTGTGGCTTTTCTGGGCTTGTGCAGTACCCAACAGATGCAGGTATATTGCTTTGCTATATGAAAGCTGATTTCCATACTATATTATAACCTAAGAAGATGGTACTAGTTTCTCTTGCAGACGTCTTAGGAAGAAAAAAACCTCTTGGTCTCTCTCAACATTTTTGGCATAAAATTCATACTTCTCTTTATGTACTTTAGTTTGTCTGTTCTACACCAGACATATCTTTTGCTTTGATGGTTTTCTTGACTGTGAGGTGAGAGCTAAATGTCAGTGTGCATGACAAATTACTTTTCTCTTCTGTAGATTACTTTGCAAGCGGTAAAAGTGCTGTTGGCAGGCTGATAACAGCCTTGAGGAGAGGATTCTCATTTCAGCAGTAATTGAGGAGGATGAGAACTGACTGCGGGCTGACTCGAGAGAGGGGCCTCAAGAACCAGACTAGGCTGGTGGTGCTTGTTGAGAGATGGCATAATTGTGGGAGGAAGTGTTTCTTACTGAACATGAGTAGGAAAAGAACAAGTATTCTTTCGAAGTCATATATGTACGACACTCTGGGGCCCTCTAATTAGTTACGGTCTGGAAGAAGCTGCTGCCTGTGTTGGCAGCTGGCTAGAGAGAAGGCTGCTGTGCTTGGAATAGGTTCTCAGCTCGGTCTGAGGATGAACAAGGCACTAACATTAGAGCCATTGTTAAACCAGTCCCTTGAAATCAATTTGGGCTAGTGCTAATGCCAGGTATTTTTTGTAATCATGATGGAAAGTCTACCAAAGTAGAGGATTTGGAAAGTAATGCTGCTGGCATATCTGTCACATAGCGGGGAAAAAGGACATCTTCCGTTCTGTTGTAGGTGTCAGACGAAGATACCAATATGGAAAGTATATGCTGAATCCAAGCTTCTGGAATGGCAAAACACTGTGGGATATAGAGGAGCGAGGCTGGTAGCAACTGGACCACTTGGCAGGATAATTAGTTGGTAAATAAAGCGCTTGTGTAGGGATTCACTTTCTGGCAGAACTGATGTGCGTCTAATAGATTTTGAGAGCTTGTTAAACAATATTTTAAAGAGTTCATACAAGTGATTTTGCCTATGGGAACTAATTATCTTCACAAATAATTTTCTGTGGTCCTGCCCACCTGAGAAAATCTGCAGTTTGTTTTGCTGTAGTGCTGTGGTCGCTGCTATGAAAAATGGAAATCAGATAAGCTTGAAACCTTCATTATATAGGAGGTCTAATCACCGTCATTATCAATATGCAGATAACATGGACAATGGGTAGATCTTGGCAGGATTCAGTTTTGAACAGAGGTTTCAATGGGGGGCTACTAGTTAATGCTGAAAGAAGGAAATGGAATTTCTCGCAAACTGTGTGAACTGCCTGTGCTATTTATGTGCAATTTAGAATTGGACCCCAAAAACTGGGGAATAAGGACATGAAAGTGGTGTGCTGATACCCATCTCTATGCGTCACACGCAGACAAAACAAAGGCAAGTGGAGTTCAATGCGGAGCATTCCACTGATATTTTATTTCTTTACTATGCTTCTCATTGATCAAGAGTCAAACAAAGTGCTTTCCTGTTAAGTACTGCCCACGGACATGCGAGCATATCATTTCTTCCCATTTATGTTCATGTTATGAACAGTAGATGGACTTTTTCAGTCAAACTTGCTGCTCTGCAGGGTTATTTTACTATGAGAGGTGCGTGTTCAGGTATGCATAAATTCACAGATTAAACCTACAGGCTTTATATTTCCTGTGCCTAAAAACTTGATCTATAATGAACTGATTCTGTTGGTCTGTTTTGAGATGCAAATCCACTTTTATCTCACTGAAATGTACGTGTGAGATCTATATCATCAATATTCACAGTGCAGATTGCTGTAGTGAAAGATGCAAAGGAGATCAAAATCAGACTGTGTTCAGCGCAGCTGAAAATTAAGCAAGTTTCGGTGATGATTTTGCTGACATCTCAATCAAAGCAGAGAGTGCCAGTTTCTGTTAGTACTGCCATGGTTTTAGAGAGGGGAGATTTCTAGCTAGCCGGGTATCTTTACCAGGTGTAAATGACTGTGTCATTTACATCTGCAGCATCTGGAGGCTAGTAATGGGACACTGGGCCTTTCCTCTTTACGCCTCAGCTCCAGCATGGAGCCATGTCGTCCCCTTTGCTGAAGATGTTTGCAGGAATTGTGCCTCCTTCCATGCAGCAGGCCATGGGCTCAGATGGGTCTCCATTCCTCAGTCTCCCTCACTGGCGTACTGTTGGTAATCCCTCACTGAACCGGAGGTCGAGTATGGAGACTGCCAGCAGTCTCCTCCAGACAGTATTGCAATAGTTCTTCAGTATACCTTGGCAGACATGGTAGCTTCATGGCGAGGAGCTGCTTTGGTAAAAAAATGCAAGATGTGCACACATATTACTGTTCAGAATGTGGGCATAGTGCGCTAAATTCTTCAGCACTCATTTTTATTGGGTTTAGTGTTTCCCAGAATGAGCAGGTTATAGGGAGATGCTGGCTGCCTGTCAGAAATCAAGCAAATCCTTCAGCTGCTCTGCAAGGTGCCATGGCACCCCCTAGCCTTGTCCTGCAGCCTGGTCACCGAACTGGCTTGAGGTGACTGAACCATGCCTTTTTAATAAGCTGTTTCTCAACCATCTGCGGGAGAGAGCATTGGGAGCCAGCACGTGGGATGCTGTGTGTCCCTGTCATTCCCTTGCAGCCGTGGGCTTTGTGCAGGCAGGCCTCCTGGGAGCAATGGGCAGAGAGAGGGCTGTTCTTGATGTAAGCTAATGCTTCCTCTCTTTGCTTACGTTACTTTTCTGCACTCCTAATGCACAAGCAAAGTGATAATTTTTGGGTTGCTTGGCAACTAGCTGGGAGAATATGGGCTGGGTTCTGAGTGCATGGATCTGATTTTCTTTTTAGGTAGTGTCAGATGATGATGTTATGTTCAGGTTAGTAGTTAATTTGCACATATTATTGCATCACTGTTTTTATTACTGAAAAAGAAAGATACTAGCTACTGTGGTTGTGGGGTCTGTAAAGCAGCCCCCTTGTCCAGTCTGTGCCAGGCAATCTCCAAGAACTTCCCCGGGATCAACTGTGATTTGTCCCTGTGCTGGGCCATCTCCTTCTGGTGGGAGGAATAACAAAACCACACCCACTGGAAGGGGATGCAAAAAAAAAAAAAACAAACAACAAATGTTTGTAAGACATTGTGTTTCTCTGAGAATGGGATTTGATTTCTTCCCATGGAAATGAAATATTCCCAGCAATGGCTTTTTAATCAGGAGTTGGTAAAACTGTCTTTGTCTCAGTTTTTCAATGTCAAATTCTTTCATTCAAGAACAAAACAAAGCACTTTAATCTAGAAACTATAATTTGTATGTAGCCATTGTCATGAATTTTTGTAGAAAGTGAAGAAGTACATCTAGATAATGATAGGACAAGGGGGACCAATTTTAAGAGGGAGATTTTTATGAGATGTCTTGGAAAATTCTCACTCCGAGGGTGATGAGGCCCTGGCTCAGCTGCCTGCAGGCACTGTGGGTGCCCTATCCCTGGAGGTGCTCAAGGCCAGGCTGGGTGCAGCCCTGGGCACCTATTTTGGTGGGTGGCAGCTGGCCCATGGAACTAAACAATCTTCAAGATTCCTTCCAACCCAAATCATTTTATGTTTTAATATGGTTTTCTATAGCCATCATGTGATGCTCTGATATAAATAAAGCAGAAAAGAATTTTGGCTGTGATAAGCGAAGGTGTCTTAGAACCCTGATGCACCTTAGCTTGACCTAAAAAGTTCTGAGTTCTCCAGATTTCCGCACAAAAACATACAGCATTCTGATTTATTCCAAAATTGTAATTATTTGATTTCTTTCAAATGCCTTGGGCAATTATGGTGGTACCCACTACTACCAAGCTCAGTGTGGTTGCTCACAGTGCTGTGTGCTGCCCAGGAGTAGGTATGCTGCTAACTTTGCAGTTGCACAGTATGGGAGTGATTCCATTTTTCGGGAGAAGAGGTCAGTTAACAAAATGAAAGCTCTTGTTACATGCACAGGTGGGTATTGGATTAAGATTATAGGAGGATTTTGCTGTTGAAGTTGTTGGTTTTTTGTTTGTTTGTTTGTTTTTTCCCTCACAGAGAAATAAGTCAGTATTAGATCTAGGCAAAAGCATCTTGCTTGTCATCTTTGCCCTCCCTCAAAATGTTCTTAGGCAACCCTGACTGGTAAAAACCCTTCTGGTGACTTATAATAATGTACACACAATGACTGTAGAAGATTCAGGGCTACAAAGCAGCAATTAGACTACTGTATCAAGGTATGTCAGAATAGTTCACTGCTTCTTAAATTCAGTGCAATAATTACAGAGGTGGATCTTCAAAGACCCGCAGAGCTAGTACTGAAGAAGTTACAAAAATTACATCACTATCTGCGAGACAGTAGCGTTGAGGCCTGGACTTCTGGCTTTTTACCCTTGGTTTAGTAATAAACGAAAAATTTTACCTTGACAATTTTTAATTGTTCTCTGATTGCTGTTGCTTATTTTTGTGGTGGTATGTAGGAGCTACTACCACTCTGCATCTTACAAAGTTGTTCTACACTATATGATTTGTGCTTATGGATAAAGCATTTAAAGTAGCTGTAATCAGTGGCAGCAACTGCATTACTTGGTGTTGCATCATAATTGATTTCTGTCAGTTTGGAAATAGCTCTTATCAAGAATGTTCAAAGACTGTGGTACAGTCAGTGGTGGTTTAAACACAGAGATAGTTTGCTGCCAATCTTTCTTTGACAGCTCTTAAAATATGCAGATCATCACTTGTGCTACAAAGCAGACGTCAGTTGCTCATTTTAAAAAATGTGTTCAAAACCATTAAGTGTTTGCTTTCAGTACCATCAGAACAATGTCATTCACTCAGAGCTTTGTTAAAGGAGCGCAAGCATTCAAAATGGTTCATTTCCAGAGCCACTGCAGTTGTATACACTGTTTTCCTTCGCACACTCAGTAGCAGTGGACATTCGGTATTAATTTGTGTATATTCCTTTTACCAAATCTTCCCTTCTTGTCACCATGGTTGCTAATTTCTGTATTGGTGTAGTGTGTTATCACACTTACTCAGTGCATAATCTCCCTGGTGTTTGTTTCTATTTTTTGCTGTGTCTGACAGGATGGGTTTGGACCTCAAACTGACTCCTAAGATCACATTGTATTCCCCTCCCCCCCCCCCCCCTTTTATTTTATTTTATTCTATTACTTACGGAGTATTTTCAGACTTGAAGTGCAGAAAGGGTTTTTTTTGTTTGTTTTTTCTCAGTAGCAGTTATACCAAAATCTAGTTGATTCTTTAATATATGCTTCACTCCTGGATGTTTCAGTAAATAGACAATGTTTTCTACAATAATTGGGTACAACATCAAATAATATAGTTCCAGAGCAAAAAATGTTCTCATATACGTCAGAAACTTTTGGAACCAGATTGGGTTAGAATGACTACCTGTTAACTGGATGGGGCATGACTGCTTTTATCCTTTAATATGCAGTGATTTTAGAACATTTATTTGGGTTGCCTACATTAGAAAAGACATAAAATGGTCAGCAATTTCTTCTTGTGCAAAATGTCTACTCAGCACTATGTGAAGTCTAAATGTTTTTGAGTATGTATTCAGTCTATAGCAAGGCAAAATTATTCTTTTTGTCAGCTTGAGGGTTTTTTGCTTGTGTTGCAATTTAGCTGAGGACTTATACTAAACTACAGATGATTGCCACAGGTTACCAAGTCCTGGCTCTACCCCCTCACGAGGCACCCTGGCCAAGCATTATCATTGTTAATTGACTGTTCAGAGGCAACTCACACTATATATAGTGATGCTTCTCTACAGTTCTTCTTGATATGCATTGAATGAACATTTAATTTGCCTAATATGCACCTCTGCCATTCAAGACGAATACAATCACCTGAGAGACTGACCTACTGCAGTCGTTAATTTATACCTAAATTTTTCTGATCTGGAGATTCTAGTCTGTGAAGAAGTGACTTGATTTCCATTACAACCCCCAGCTAATTAATCAAGATTGAAGAATGCTGTTGTAAGCAGTTTCTTATAATATTTGATTAATAATACGTGCTGATGTGAGGAATGTGTTATGGTGAGCTGGATCACATCTGGCAAGTCATCACTGCTACTTGCCTGCTCTGCATTGTAAGCAATTTTTCCCCCAAAATTTGATGACCTGGTTCTGTGCTGTTCTCAAGTTACAGTCACTACCTAATAGCATACCTGTTATGTCCAATTCACAGCTTGAGAGTCTGGGAAGCAGACAGAAGCCGAGTTATTTTGTGCAGGCATTTTGATTGCTTAGTTCACCAACTTCATGGTGTTGTGTTTTGTTTTGTTTTGTTTTTCTCCAGTAAACTATTGTGTTTGATTGGTAGAATTGTCAGTGACTGCAAGTCTGCGTTTCATCACAGTATGATTATTTTTAAACAAGTACTTCTGAATTTAAAACAATATTCTAGATTCTGAATTTTCTGTGATTAAATATTCAAGGAAAAAGTCGAGCTGTAATAGTTCAATTAACTAGAGTGCCAGAAGACTGCTCTCATGAAGAATTTGATTTCATATTTTCTCTGTAGGAGAGGTTAGATACATTCACAAGTAAATAACCCTTTTGTGGATCCATTCTTTTTTATTTCACTAGACTCTAAAAGTCTAGTCTGTTTAAAACAAGCTCTTTTTGTGTGGATCTGCTGTACTTTTAGCACATGAACTGTTTCTGTGTATCACATAGAAAAATTCTTGCAAAAAAATCGTGTTCCTTTGGGTGGGGGGGCGTAGGGGGGGAAGCCTTTTTATCTGTGCCATAGCACTGAGCAAAACTAGAAATAGCAAGTAATTGGCATTAAAGGAAATATTTTAATAACTCAAAAACATTTAAGTAACATTTATTTGTCTTAAGATTTTCTACTGTATAGCTAAGTTAAAAAGGCTAAGAAAGCCCTCAGCAAATACTAAATACCTTGTTTTCAAACATAAACTCCCTGAGATGATCTTTCAGGTATTTGAAGCTAGAAACTAGATTGTAAGTCTTTTAGATTGCTTTCTAGATATGCCTTTGAAACATTAAAGGTTTTAATTCTTATTATAGGCCGATATACTTGCAAAATGCAATTGTCTTTATTATAGGCCATTAGGATTGTATTTTTTATTTTTAATTTTTTTTTAGTTTTTTTTTTTTTTTAAGGGAGGGGAAGTTTGTACTTCATATTCCTTTAAGGCTGAGCCTGCTGGAATACATCAGTTCGTTCTTAGTAGCTGAAATTTAACCTAGTGAAAATTGAAAGGAAGGAGTCTTGGATACTACAACATCAGAATATTGTTTGCTTAGTATTCTGTGATAAGCTTGGAAATCTGTCACTAGTTATGTATGTGCATATTAATTGCTAACTATATCAACACTTATGGTGGCAAAGGTTATACATTTCACCATCTGCACTTCTTATTGTTTTCTGTTTTTTTCCCCTTGTGTAATCATGAGAAGTTGCACCATGTTTCTGTCTGAGCCAGTAGGGGAAGTACTGGCACTATGGCAATATGAGCATGAGTAATCTATTTTTAGTTGTTTTATGGTAGTGTACCAAGAACTTGTCCTCACCTTAGAGCTGTTTTGAACATTGACTGAGAATGGGCCAACACCAAGAGTTATAACTGGCTTTCATTCTTTCATATTGTTATTTATTTATTTTTAGGAGATATTCTCATAACCATGAAGGTAATGAAATAGTAATTTGTAAAAGCAAAGCTATCCTGGTAGTCATGCTGCAGTTGTTCCCATAACCCATGTCAATGGTTAAGCATGTGACTTTATAGTATCTGGCATAATGAAAATTAAATCTACAGGAAGGTTAACAGTATGGTTATAGAACAGTGGTGCCTTCCAGATAGGCAAGACCAAACAGGATTAACACATTTTGTACCTCTTCTGACTTAACAGAACAATCCTAGTTGCTCTGAGGTTTTAAAATGTAATGAATGTTAATGTTACTTTGTAAAATCTATTTGGCTATGACGACTAAAATAGGCTTTTTTTTTTTGCCACCCCATGCTCTGTAAGACAGCAGTTCCACAGCTCAAACAGTCTGTCAATATGACATCAGAAGGACTTAGACCATGTACTGATCATTAAAAACAAACAAACAAAAAAGAAAGTGACTTCTCTTAGGACAAGACAATATAATGTCTAAATATGCGAGATCAAGAATGAAGTATAGGAAGAGGTAAATTGTTCTTGATTGCTACAGAAAAGTGTTAGAAAAGGTACCTTAGCTTTGGTCTCTGGCATGCCCAGTCTGTGCTTCTTGAAACATAGCCTGAGAAAGGTAGCTTTTAATTTCCTGGAATCAAGCTTGTAAGGACAGAGCAATATTAAAGTAAGCAAATGATATTAACAGGACTCATAAAATTAGTACGTTAGCCCAATAGGCATATGTGCAACCTGCATTCATTTCTGCTACCTTATTCAATATTTATTTGAGTCTGCTGATATTTTTTCAAGCTGTGTTCATAGACAGAAATTGCTGGCCCTTAAAAAGTGCAGAGCTTAAAATCCCTGTTAGGGCTGAAAAGCATCCCTAGGATCAGGAACTGTAATCCAATCATGTAACGGGATTGATTATAAATATAATCCTATTACTGAACCGTGTGCTTGCATGTCAGAATGAGCAGTGAATAAAGCCTGCTCAGTAAACTCAAGCAAGGTGTTTTAGTTGTGCTGTTCTTTCAAAATAGATAATCAATGTTCACAATTGTAATATACAGTGACATAAAAGGTGGATTTTGGTGTAGTTAGCATATTCAGACGTAAATTTTGCTAAAGTTTCTGAGCAGTTGCTTGTTATCCTTCCCTCCCTATCCCTCCTCTTCCACCAGTTCTTTTTATCCAGCTATATTAAAAAGTTATAATGAGGTTTATTCATTTTAATAAATCCCTTCGCCAGTTATAGAGGCAAAATAATAAACTACACTATGAATCAAACTGCTTTGTTGTGTCAGAAGAGAGAAATCATCCCTTTATGTAGAATATACCATAGTCTGCGACTGTTAAGAATAAAGCTAAATGGCTAATGACATGCAATTAGCACAGCTATAGTATGATAATTTCTTAGCAACCAAAAGGTCAGCAAGCATTTGATGAAATTCAAGTGTATAAGGTGAGTGACCTGTATTGCTGAGTCTCATAAGTGGGAGTCATGAAGAGGTTAGTAAATTAAGCATTGGCCCTTGTACTCTGAAGTCATCTTACAAAGATTACACCACCACCATTTTATATGCCTGTAATGCCATTGGGTATTTAGAGGTATAATAACCTGTACTGTATTGACTAGAAGAGTTTTTCTGCCCTGTGGCCTAAGTTGTGAAATATTCTGCAAATAAACAAGGATTGTTTGATGTTGACAATGTGCTATGTCACTATCTAGACTTTTCTCAATTTCAGCATGCATCCTGTGTACTCAGTACCTATAATACTGTAGGAAGAAATAATCCCTCATTTTGAGAAGTTCAGTAATCTAAGCAGACTAAGGATGTAAACTCAAATAAGCACTGGGGAAAGAGGCAGAGAATAGCTTGGAATTTAGTCTGTCTTTTTGAATCTCAGACAAGAACTCAGGACTCAGACAGTTCTCAGGACTGACGCATCTCTGGAGTATTTTTAATGTTACATACCCATTTTATTCTTTCATTTTATTTCTTTCCATTTTATTTCTTTCTATTCTCCTGAATCAACCCAATTAGCATCATTTAGTCTGGACATAGAGAAATGAATTGTGTGGATAGCTTACTGGGGAAAATGGTTGTCTGGTAATTATGTGGTTTATGTAAAAATTAGCATTAGAAAGATGTACAGTACTTCACAAATCTTACAACTTTTCTGAATATTGTTGAGCAACTTGTGGACATTTGTTCTCATCATTCTCAAATTATTTCTCAATATAAGCTTATAATTTATTAGTGGTGACAGATGCTGTCTTGGAATTGCCTTTCCTGTTCTGTTAATGGATCACAATTTGCTGGAAAATGGTCTTTTCAGTGGCCCATCCTTGTTCCACAGCACTGAATTGTTGTTCCATAAGCTTTAGGGTTCTTTTTTTCTTATAATTAACTTTCAAGTGTGTTGCAGAAACATAAGGAACAAACAAATTTGTTTTCTAGTTACCTGTAAATAAAACCATTTCCAAAGCAAAACTGACAGTTAATACCGAGCAGTAGCACAATTTGCTGCCGCTGGAGAGAGTCATGAAATTAATTACAAGTAGACATGAAATATTGATGAATAACTAACAGAACCTTACTTCATTTTTTTTTTTTTAAGCATATACTGTGCTCCAAGTTGTCTGGAAAAACATTTTTCTGTTGGCTTAAAATATAAAAAATACAGGAGTATATCCTGCTGCAGGGCATCACTGATTGAATGTGCTTCTGTGTTTCAGTTTTTCAGATTGGACTGGTTAGATGTTTCCTTTAAGAAGAGATATCACTTCATTTTTTTTTTTTTTTTTTTTTTTTTTTTTTAGCAAACTTGAATCAAAATGGGAGTTGATTAACACTGGTAGACCTTTGACATTTTTAGATGCTTTTTTCAGTATGAATTTTTAAGGTTTTGAGCTGTTTAACAATTTTGTTACTAGAATTCCTCAGAAATAAAACTATTCTTGTTTCTCTCTAATGGCCACCCTCATAGCCTATGCTTTCCCAAAGGAAGCTGGAGAAAGTGTAGTATGGATGTGGTGAGGCATGCATACATCTGGCTGGAAGACAGCAGTCAGCCAACAGCTGGGTGGTCCTGGTTGAGCAGGGATACAAGGGAATGGTAATGAGATTTGGTCCATGACCTCGGATTACTCCTGGAGGCACTCCGCTGGGACCCGTGAAATAAATCTATCAATTGTAGCTAATCTTTATGTACTCCTCAGAGACACCTTTAATCTGTGTCAGGGTTCGGACCAGACACATGCAGTTAAGTGGGAGGCAGTTTAAGATGCCATTTACCATTTCTTTCTCCTCTCCTTTCCTGCTTTGGAAAAATAATTAGGAAGAAATTCTGAAAATAGTGTCAGAATTCTTCTTACAGTTAATGTAGAAGTTGCTGTATTTGATTTCAGAGAAGCTTAACTTTAAGTGTATTTGGTTTTAATACTTGGAATTTCCTACAGGTGTTAGGTTAAGGTAATTATAATTCTTAATTTACTAATAATCTTTGACATATACTTCAGTTCCTTTTACAATAAAAATATGTATGGTAGAGCTGAGTTTTCATTATATTTCATTTTGTTGCAAAATGTTTGGTCTATAATGATTTTTTTAAACGAGTATTTATGCAGGTCAAAGCAACAGAAATCTGTTTTTATCTCAAGTTTCATTAGAGCATTTGTGAATGTTACTAGACAGTAATCGCTTTCTATCAAGCACCATCATTATTTTAATTCCTATTAAAATATCTATGGGGTAAAGATATTTTGTAAGCACAGAGTAATCATTTTAGTAAATGCCGCCTGAAGTACCTAGCATACCTCAGTCAGTGAAAACAATACTTTGTTCATTGTATCATCATTTTTATAGATAAGTGTTTGCCATATAAATATAAGAAACTATCATAATCTTGGTAATTGAAAAATAGTCTTTAGTGCTTGCATAGCACTTCAGGGATATATGCAATTATCTTCTTTTCTTTCTGTTAAACCTGAGAAGTCTGCAGCATGAAGGGGTGTTCTGGCTGACCTGTCCATGCAGTGTCAAAGCTGAGTTTCATCTGCAGAGGTTAGTGTTTGGGGATTTGGACAGCAGAGAATGGTTTAAAATGGAAATATGAAAGAGGATAGGTTTTCCCATGACTATCATTTTATTGTCTACCGCTACTGGCTTTATGAGGTTACCATGATGGTTGTTGTGTAGGGGCACCTGGGTCAACCTGGGGAACTGAGGGAGTTGTGTATGACAGGGCTTGTGGAGCTGATCTGTTGTAAGGAATTCTTAAAGTTGTTTTAAAACAAAAGCAAAAGAGAACCTGTACAAAGACAAGACTTCTAAACAAGGGGGAAAAAATTCTCATAAGGCAGCAGGACCTTTGCAAAGAAATCTTGAATCTGTATATAGGATAAAAAAAGTAAAAAAAAAAAAAAAAAAAAAAAAAAAAGCCAAGCACTTGAAACCTTAGGATGGACTGGAATAATAAATGTTCTTCTGGTTTAAGATGAATCTTCTAAAAGGGAGAATGATCGTGCAAGCATATGATGCAGTTTGCAATCACATACACCATCACAGTGTAAGACCAATTCTCTTTTTCTGGATGCTGTGCTACACACAAATTAGCTGCTACTTGAAGAAATTTCACAAAAGTGTGGGGTTAAGCCTAGAAATAAAAGTAATGAGAAGAATATCAGTTTCTTAGACCAGAAGAAAACAGATTGGAGTTGCATCAATTAGAGTATTAATTACTCTACATTAACTAGATTTGGACTTTTTCTCTTGGGGAGTAACATGGTCTGAACTGATGAAAGCAATGCTGGTTGGTGGTTGCCATTGCACATCGTTGGATTAATGCAAGGGGTGGGGTTTGAGGATTTTCTTTTTCTTTTTTTCTGGCTTAGCATTTCAAAGCAAGGGATTATTGAATTAGTGCTTCCCAAAAAATTGATGTAAGGTTCATCTTCCTGTTCCAACAAGCTTTTATGTTTTAAGAAACTAGCAGGTCTGAAAGCTTTCCGTTCTTTGAATGTTATTATGCTGAGATTTTCATCTACTGCCACTTAAAGCAGTTATTTAAAAATAAACAGAGATTAATAAAAATGTCTTTGACTAAATCAGTACTTAGGTAAGAGGTATGTATGCACCTCTTCATTTAATTTGCACGGGACCACATTTATCTTTTCTGAAAACTCAGTCCAGTGATTAAAGAGAGAAAGCCTGCAAGCATGTGGTGCTCTGCTAAACATGTTAGTGACTCAGAGCTTAACTTCATGCTCAAAAACACGTCTGTATAATTACAGGTCTGTGCTCTAATCTAAATACCACCCAGTACTGTAGAAGGAATCAGAGCTTCTCATGGGAAGGTCATCTTTGCAGAGAAAGGGAACTGTTGCCTTAATATTTAGAAACAGATGTTTGGGCTGAGTGGCTACAATTTTATTAGACTGTCATACTGTTAATTTTTTATTTTTATTTTTTTGCCTATGAGGTTCTGGAAGAAGAGTTAATTATTGCTAATAGGAAAACATGATTAGTCTGATTGCTGGTACAGTCACATGAGCTGGGGGCTCTTTCTCAAGGCATCTAATCAGGAGAGTATTTTCGCAGACTAAGTAGTGATACAGTAGGAACAGGAACAGAGAGGAGAAAAGCCCTTCATATCACTTCCTGTGCTGAAGATGGGCTTGGCGAAGTATTTTGGACACAGAATAGGTTTGACTGTGACCTTCACAAACCAGTAATTTTCCTCCACTCCCACTTACAGCAGTTCTTAAAAAATGAAAATAAGACAAACAGCTGCAGTTCACAGAAGAAAGTTTGTATTTCAGTACGATGTGTTAATTAATCTTAGTTATATCTTTTTCCTTTTGTTTGTAATGATGGTTCTGATTGCAGTGCTGATTTTCAATTAACGTGATATACAGCAAAAAGCTTGTCTCCATAAAACTTAGCTGGAGCTTGATCCTTTGTGTTGCTGAATGTTCAGAGCTCCCATTGACTGTATCAACAACGTTTCTGTCTAATCAATTTTAATCATGTGGGGGTCTCAGAAACTGCTTTCTGGGACTGACATTTTGTGTAATTTGTGTTTGTGATTGATTCCATGCAGGAAATTGCCCAATTTACTTTACATGCCTTTGCAGTGGCGGCAACAATACAGCAATCCCCTGAATCACTTTCCATAAAATGCTCTTTGAGTGTGAGTTATGAAATGTGGGACTGTGAGACAGAGAAACATCTGGTCAAAGGGAATACTATGGAAGTGTTTAATTGATTTTATTTACTTATTGAATCCTCTCATTCATCCATATACATTTGTTTAAGACTTTTTAAAATTTGATTTTCATTTTACATTTTTCATCATCTACATTTTTATTAATGAGTGCTGCCTGGCTCCCCTCTAGAATGGATGACTCCTTCATGAAAGCAATGTAAAGGAGAACGTGGGGAATAATTTAGATGAAAGTGATTTTTCAGACCTAAGATTGGTTTCTGCAGGGTGAGCAATTTTCCTATTTATGTAGATGGTAACATAATTAATTTGATAACCAACTTTTTTAGTTACTGTCACAGTTATAGTCGAAAAAGGAAAAAAAAAAATAAGAAAAGAAAAAGATAAACATATGTATTGCTTGGATACAGTGATGCAGTGTAATTAATTCAAAGATAACCTATGTATCCTGTTTCCTGAAAAACATTAGAAAATTGCTCCAAGCTTTTTTTTTTCCCTTTCCCCTTTCTCATCTCAGTATCTATCAAATCTGTCTTATCTATCATTTAGCTTCTTTTTGAGTCTCTTCTCAGAGTTCTACTCTCAGTTCATAGTTGATATGATGGTTGCTTCATACTCAGTTTCTCTTTTGTCATTCTGTCACAGATTGACATGTGTCTAAAAATAATAGAATAATAGGTAGTGAAATTTCCTTGAAATTCATCAAACTTGAAGTACTTTCAATATGAAAAGAAAAAGTGGTGAAATGTAGCGCAAGGAAAAACACGTTGGTTTGGTGATTTTGTGTGTGTTTGTTTGGTTTTATTTGAGCTCTTCTACTGAGTATTCCCAGTGCAGATTGCATGCCCACTTTAGAATTATGATACACAAGTAAATGATGGATCGATTTATTTGTATTAAAAGTACTAGAAAAAATCATATGTAGTAGTTAAGACTGTTATACCAAGGAAAAGCAGATTTCCATCTTCATAGAGTACACTAGACCTGATCAGAATGTCATATACTGGTACTTGATGAGCTCTTGGGCCTTGCAACCTAGGTAATACTGACAATAAAGCAAAAACCTGTTGGTAAGGTAGCTTCATTTGATGGTATATTTATGCATTCTCTATTCATTGGGACAAAAGATTAACATGTTTTTATTTGTAAACTCATTTTTAAATATTTATTTCGTCTTTCATTGATGATTTTTGCAATCTTGGAAGTTTACAACTAAAATAAATACAATTTAAATTAAAAATTAATGAATTAATCTGCTCTTTAGGGGGGAGTAATAATTTATAAAAATGTTAAGATTATATTTAACTAAATAACATATCTAAAAGAGAAGCCTGTCCCAAAGCACGCATTGCTTGTGGAGTACCCAAATCAGAGTTGACTGTAGTTCACAGAATTAAGTCTCTGTTTTATACTGATTTTGACTTGCAAAACTCCATGTTAAATGACAGCTGGTACCCCTTAGAAGAGAAGTACATGGTACTGTATTTGTCTTCTATCAAAACTCACTTATTGCTGCCTGGATAGTTGAAGCAGCTAATAATCTTAATGGGAGTTTAAACCATGTAGTATACTCTGTCTTTAATCCATCTCAGTTCATGCATACCATTGGAACTGTGGTTCTGTGGAAGTGTGAAATCAGACATTAAGTGAGGAAGCATTGGCCAATTAAGAGCACACTTGAGCAGGCATACTGTAAGTCAGGGCAGAGTAACAGTCATCTGTCATCTCTCTTGATCAAAAGCATTTTTAAATAACGGCGCAGAGGGATCTTAGTTGCTGTGTGATGTGTGCTTACTATGGTGGCACTGGGCTCTGGTGTTAGCCAAGCTGTGTTTGATGCACTTTGCTGTGGAGCAGGGATTTTGGGAAACTCTTTTCAGTAAGGAAAAATAAACCTCTATGTGGTATGCTGTTACCCAGCCATCATCATTTGGGAGCCCATTACATGCAAAGCAATGTTTGGTTGCAGGATGCCAAAAAATACCAATGATTTGGGAAGTTTTCTGGTGATTGAACTGGCACAAGCTACTAAAAGTGGCAGACTGCAGGAAAATTGGTCTATATCTTCATTTTCTTCACCTAAGTTTAACATTTAGATGGAAAAATCTATGAAAATCTGATTTAAAATATAAGACTAAACAAAAGATGCCATCAAGTATTAGTTATATGTTTGTCTGAGAATACCAGTTATTTTCAGGACCATGATGGAATGCTTTGCTTGCCTCGAATGGTTGCTTGCCACAACCCAGTTGTGAAGTGCAAGATATTGTTCATGAAATCTTGAGAAAAACCTGTGGTGCATTGGTTTCTGCATAAGCTCAGTGTCTGCAGGTTGCTGTAGGAAACAGCTTACGCTGTGCTGTTATATAAGGCAATTCTGAAGTGTTTGGAGCCTGTGAAACAGAATCATAGAATACAGAATTGTAGGGATTGGAAAGGACCTCCAGAGATTGCCTAGTCCAACCCGCCTGCCAAAGCAGACTCCTTAGTCCAGGTTGCACAGGTAGGTGTCCAGATGGGATTTGAATATCTTCAGAGAAGGAGATATTCTGGGCAGCCTGTTCCAGTGCTCTGTCACCCTTACTATGCAGACATTCTTAAACACATTTGTGTGGAACCTCCTGTGCTTCAGTTTGTGGCCATTGCCCCTCGTCCTATCACCACGTACTGCTGAAAAGAGTCCAGCTGTGTCCCTTTGCCTCCCACACCTTCAGTATTTATAGACATTGATCAAATCCCTTCTGAGACTTCTTTTTCCAAGGCTGAACAGACCCAGGTCTCTCAGTCTTTCTCATAAGAGAGGTGCTCCAGGCCCTCCGCTGGACTCTTTCCAGGAGTTCCCTGTCTTTTTTTATAGTACAGAACTGGACACAGTACTCCAGATGAGGCCTCACCAGGGCAGAGTACGTGGGGAGGATCACCTGCATTTGACCTGCTGACCACACATTTTCTCACAAGATTTTCTGACAAGTTTTGCCAACTTGGGTATCTTAGAGAAACATGGGATCTTAATTTTTCTTTTTTATTATTATTTTTTACTTCTTCTAGACAGCCCCAGACTCGTGCTTTATATAAGGCACTCCCATCCTCAATCTAATTTCTTGTGATTAGCAAACATTCAAGCATCTAGTTTTTCTAACCAGAAATCCCACTAAATTGATAGATAACAAACTTTGTTTGTCATCTAACCTGACCATTGATTTCCTATTGCTGTATACGGATGCTAGACGAAGCCAAGACAGAACTCCAAAACTTGCCATATGCTGTGGTCTATATTAGAAAGTCCGAGAATTCTAATATTGCTGCTATACAGAGTAACAAACAAGTTGTCAGTGTAGCAGTGAGTATGGAGGAAATGAAGAAGTTTAAACAAAGTTTCTAGTTGGAGAGAGGGTGATGTAGTATGCTCAGTTTCTCAGCATAATCTGTTTGTTCCAGACTCATTAAAAAATAAAAAGTGATGCCTCATTCCAAATAGATGATGCTGACAGTTTTGCTCTTTCTCTCTCTTCGTAAAGTCGTAACAGCATGGAAGAAGTGTGAGACAAAGATCAATCTTGTGAAGTCAGAAATTTGTATTTAGTGGATGAAATACACAACAGATGTACAGACACAACAGCTTGCTGCTGCTACTGAACTATTGCTACCAGGTTTTGTGTGGTCAGTGGGGACTGGCTTGTGCAGAATGGCATGCTGGATTGATCTGCACACTGTAGATGGGTTGAGTATGAATAGGGCTGTATAGTTATGTATTCGTGTGCTCTTCTCACAATGCTGCTGTCTGAGAGTTCAGAGGAGCAGGAATGATGTAAGAAAGATAATAGTGTTTAACCTGTGCCAGTGAAATTTTCTAAGCTGGTGTGTCATAGCTCTTGCTTTTGGGAAATGTTCTGGAGATAAAGCTGTGCTCCATGTATTGACAGGTAGAATGTCAGCTCCTTCAGGCACTGTCCTGAAAATGTGGCCACTTGGGCAACAGCAGCCTGTCTGTGCAATGTTTTTGAGCCATTTAGAGGCAGAATATCTTTGACTTTCTTGTTACGCTGACTTTTGAGTTAAGCTCCACCCATGTGCTTTGGACCACTGGCAGCAGCATCTTCCCATATGTATTCTCCCTGCCCTGCAGTATTTAACGTACCAAGCAGAATCAAATCCATCACAGGATGAATAAGCTATTTAAGAATGAGAAGAAGGCAAACTGTCCCAAAGAAATAAGAATATCTCCAAAGAAATTTTACTTAATGTCAGCAGATAAATCTCTTGGGGTGGGGGGGAGGAGGAAGATGAAACTGGAAAGTGTTTGTTCTAGTTTCACAAAGTCTTTCTGCCTCTCCTCTCCCCAGCTGGTTTTCTCCACAGATAAAAACCACAGTCTCCAAATGTAGAGAGAGATATTGGCAGCTCTCAGGTTTGCTTTCGATCCCATGCCTGATGGGAAACTGCCAGTTGGTTTTCAAGCTTTTCCAAGTTAGTCTTTAGGGGCATGTTCCCTGGATTTAGAATTTCTGGTATACAGTTTCCTACAGCTTTGGTTGTAAGACACAAAATTCATTTGCATCCCATTTTCAGTTTTTGATTTTCTGCCTGGATTTATTATGAGTAGACTCTTGGAGTTGCTCTTTTTTGTTTGTTTGTTTGTTTATGGCATGGGGAGTGGGGGACAGGATTGGTTTTTGGTTTGTTTTCCCTTATCTCTCCTGGATTTTACCTGCATTGTTCTAGGCATGCTGTCTAATATCGATTTATTTACTGAAAAAACTTAGATTTTTATTTATAAAATGTTTTCATAAAATCTGTGAGGGTTTCCCAGATGTTTGCTAGTGAGATGTTTTTTTGGCATATTTTATGGACCATGCAGAATTATTTTAATAACTACCATTGCTGCCATCCAAGAAAGTGCATTATTGCCCCTGTATCTAGATAGACTCATATGCATATTATGTCTCCATAGACAGCCTCTGCAAAGACAAATATTTCCATGATAGAACAAGTTAAAGGATTTAAAACAAATACAGAAAAGAAAACTAAGTCCTATCTGTCTGGTTTCAATAGACATCCACATTTAGATGAGTCTACGGTAGGAACCACTCAGTATTTTCACCTGATTAGCCCTCATTTTTCCATGAGAGATGCTCTTTTGCCCTGGTCATATTTACCTCATTTGGAGGTTTTCTATTTATGCAAATAAATGGGATAAATCGTAGCCATGCAGATAAGTGACTGGAGTGATTTGGTGCCTAATAGTTGGTCATGCTCTTAACACTTGGTAAATGAAGTTAAATTCTTTCTGTTTTACTAATTATTAGTCTCATGTGGTTGGACTCTCTTCAGCTAAGAGAGCACACAGAGCTCATTGCTGTTCCTTGTTGTATGCATTGTGGTAATTTGTTTCTGTCAGAGCATTGAGTTATATAGAATGCTGAAAAAATGTCAATAGATCCTATAGAATTCGTAGGGTAACATATCATTTAAGTATTTTCCCTTATCCCTGTACTTTTCACTTAGACTGGAGGAATTGCTTGAGAACATTCCCATCTCCCTGTCCCGTTAATTTTGCTTGAAGCCATGTCTCAGTTCTAGATCTCCTATATGTCTTACCATAAAATGATGTTCTGTACTTTACTGGGTCCTAGTGAGATGGTATTTTGTATCGGATAGTAACTCCATCTATGAAGAAAAGATGTGCTCTCTGAAATAATTGAATGGGGGAACAGTTGGGAATTAACTGAATGTGATAAAGACAACTCAATACCTAATTAGTTTCTTGTCTTTGTAGCATGTTTTGAAGCTTGAAGTTCATTATTAATGAAAGCAATTAAATGAATAAGTATTTTATCACTAGTAGTGTTCTAAGGGAGGACAGCTTGGCAATGAAAGGATAGGACAAAGCCTTGAGTAGATCAATAACACGCAAGTCTTCCTTTCCTAATGACAACTATTGTGCTTCCAATTCACGTTCCTTCAGTAGCACTAGGGATCTGACTTGAAGTGTTACAGAGTTACACTGAGATGCAAGATTTACACAGTAATCTTGTAAAGGTGACCTCTGTGTAAAGGTGACCACCATACTTTGAACTGTCACTTTTTTGTTCCTTAGAGAACTTATTAATCAGCCATGTAACTTACTACAGCTTGTCTAAAGGGCAGAGAGAAAATGCTCTGCTTAGCAACTCATAATATAGGTCTGATTGTTTTTTTCATAACCAAGGTTAAGTTGTGAAATTGTACTGCTACTCATTACTATCTGCTAAGGAGATTAGCCTTCATATTGTCTTTCTTGCTTTGTTATATTAAAGTTTATTTTCCAGTTGTCGTTATTACAAAATAAAGAGAATCTACACCTTACTCAAAAATGAGCAACAGTAATGACAGAATGGTTTCCAAAGGCTAATAGTAAGATATTGTAGTGACTTCTGTTAGAAATTGCTTGTCAAAAGACTTAGTAGATAGGATTAATGTAAGCAAAGATATTTTGATTGTGTTACATTTTGAACACATAACAGCTATTAGAAAGGTAAGATCTGACAGTCTTGAAAAAGGAGGAGGATTCTTTTGGATAGGTCCATACAAGATATGTGCGAACTGTTGTATCAGGCCTGAACCACTGATTGATCACCTGAGGCAAGTACTGAGTCAGCTGCAGGAGCACAGGTGAAGGTAATCCACCTGTGTGACTGGAAGGGTTGAAATCTGGCTCCATCTCTCCCAGACCCCATTTATGGGCTGACCATCACTGGGGAAGGATCTCTTGTTAGTGATCCCTCCTGTATGAAGTTCCAGGCAAGGCTTGACCTTCAGTGACAGGTGAGCCCTTCCTAATTTATTGGGTGTCTTTATACCATCTGGATAATCCGTCCAAAAATATACTATTCATCTTGATTATACTGTTTGGGTATTATTCATTTTGGGACATCGCCCTACACAAGAAGACTAAAATTTCATCTTTTGTGTCCTCTGAGCTTGTGCATCACAGAAAGGTCTGTAAACTAGCAATATATTAGATGAGGAAATACAATAAGCGTGCTTGAGTTTTGTGGCAGTTTACTTCATAAGATAGTAACAGATAATACACAAGTAGCACCTAGTAACTTATGTTTTAATAACAGGTTTAATGTTCATTGGCGGGCTGATGAATATGAGTGGAGCTGAGTACTGTTGCATCACTGTTAGTGTGTATGATGAAAATGGATGATAATTTATCTTGGAGGTCAGATTGTAAATGTCTGTGAAAGAACTGAAGAGCTGGGAACGCTTCTGAAAAAATCTGTTCTTTGTTTATATACCTGTTAGTATCAAAACATACTTGGTTAAAGAGTTATTTTATTTTACAGTCTGTATTTGTAGACATGACTTTTTGTCAGACCTATTTAGACAATAAAATAGTAAAGCAAAATAAAAAATCAAGACAGTAGTTTCAAGGAATAAGAGCTCTGAAATTCTAATCAAGAGAGAAAAGCATGAGGAAAAGGATTACTTTCTGAATCCAGACATAATTGGGATATAATTTGCAACTGGGAGATAAACATTTGAGTCATTCCCAGCAAGCTGGAAACTCCCTGTGGTAGTGTGAATCAGAAATGAAGGCATTTGTAAGCATTTCCATGGCAATATGCTGCTCTGCACTTTTCATTTGCATCCTGCAGCAGTGCACAACATTCCTCAGCAAGGCAGAAGCTGGAGCTAAGCATGGTTAGCCTTGTCAGCCCTATTACTGATGTCAGCAATGAAAGAGGCATGCATTTGGTGTCAAAGACCTGTTTTCTTTTCTAGGGTAGAACCTCTTGATAAAGTTGATAGAAAGTCCTGGTCTTGGGATAGTGATGAATCTTCAAGTATTAGCTACAGTGACATTAAAAACGAAACAAACTTGGGAGAGCAGCTAGGAAGGGACGTAGACTATTTGCCAACAGAAACAGAGAAGGGCAAATGATTACAGGGTGCGTATACTATAACCGATATGCAAACTTCTGTCTGTTTTTGAGTCATAGATGAGTGGCAGATTGGAGGGAAAACTAGGATGGAAGAAAAGGAAGTTATCAGCCCATTGCCAACTGAAAAATAAACATGTTGCAGCAGCAATGTTAGCAATTAAATGATGCATCTCACTGCGCTTTAAACTGTTAATGAATCTCGTGGCTTACTGATTCAAAAGGTTAATATATGAGAGGGAAAATGTATACAAAAGAGAATATAATGGTAAATTGTTGAATGAAGTAATGGGTTTATGAGAACTTAGAGATATGTTGTAAAATGATATTATTTGGCCAAGAGATTTTTCTTAAACTTCTGGTTGCTTTATTCTGTCTTAGCGATTAGACACCTACTTAGCGGTGCTGGCAGATGATGCAGAACTGAAACATGGTTATCCTACACCTTCCAACACCTGACGTGCTTGTGCTGTCTAACAGATAATGGAAATAAAGCAAAGATGTGCAAGGAGGTTTTGCGATCAGAGAATGCTCTGAGTCATTCTTCATACACTAATGATGTAATTTAGAAATGAAATGTGCCTTTCTTTACCTTCCTTTTACTGGTCCCTCAGCAGACAGTTCATTGTTGGGTGGAAAATATGCATGTTTCTTGTTTTGTCAAGGTCTGGTGTCTCTGATGACAGGAGGAGAGCAAGAGGTTCTCTGAAGTCTCACAAGCCATTAAGTGAATAGAGCTGAGGAGCAGAAACACCTTTAGTGCTCACATCTCTCTGGGAAGGGTCAACCCGTACCAGTGTTGTGCTGTAGCAATGAATGAGGGGAGCAAAATCCAGACCTGTGAGTCTGTGCAGTTCGTATGTCAAGCCCAGCCCATACTGTCTTCAGATGGCCTCTTCAGAAGGCATTAAAAAAGCCCCACGTATGAAATATGTTAAGGTACCAGCTGCACATTTTAGAAAAAAATGTTCAGGACAAAGAGGGGTGATTGACTGCTGAGGGTCACACACAGCAGCTGGCTGCCTTCAGAGAGGCTTCACAGCTCCTTAGCGCATTCTGTTCAGTGCTTCGGATAAAAGACAAATATGGAACTTGGAGTAATTATAGTGACAAGAAAGCCATTCATACTAACTGTAGTTAGGACTACCAGGTTGTTAATTGGTATGGAGAAAGCCTGCTTTTAGTTAGTGCCATGGAATTTACCTAGTGAATTGGATACAATAGAGCTAAAATAATAAAGACGTGTTTAAGTGCACCAGTTTCCGTGTGAAGACTAGATGTATGAAAGATAATTTATAACCTTTCATTTATAGTTGTTCATATATGCAGTCTTTCTGTTCAGCTGTTGGTAAATGATGTTTTGAACTTGCACATAGAAACAGTATTTGCGTCTCTAGGTTTTGAAGAACAAAAGCTTCACATAATGAAGTCTAACCTTACCTAAACCATGACTGGCAGCATTCAGATATCCATTTTTATGTGGAGACTTTGAGCAATAACAGAGGTCAGAAAGCAGTAAGGTCTGAAGTGTGCTGTGAAGTCAGCTTTGGCAGCAAGTAGAAGGACAGTCAGTTTGACCAGCAGGTGTCTGATGCTTTGCTTTTAATGCAAGAAAAGGAAGATGATCCTGTTAATGATGTAGTAAAAGTATCTAACCTTGTTAGTTTAACATGTTTTTTGTTTTTTTGTTTTTTTTTGTTTTTTTTTTTTTTAAGGATACTCAAGCTACTTTTCAAATTACAAACATTAGTGGAGACAGGCAATATTTTTTTCAGATACATACTAACATTTAACTTTATTAAGTATTTGACACCATTGTAACTTTATCAATATGGTAGCAAAAGACCATGAATGCAGAGTTTACCAATAGTTTCAGGGAGCTAAATGGATATGGGTTAGAAAATGCTGCATTACTTGGATGCTTTTGGGAGGACCCTGATGAAATGAGAGAGGGGAGGGAGCAGCTGATTCCCTAAGCAATTGTTCCATGCTTGCCTTGTGCGTTACTCTTGGCTCACAGAAGTAGGGAGCATGAAGAACAGGCAAAAAGCCTTTAGCTATGTCTCCATAACAAAAACTGAAATTGCACAGGGACTATTTTTACTGCTCATAATAAAGACCTTTGAACATATATGAGGGCTGTTCTGAAAGTAATGCCTCCTATTTTATGATGTTGGCCCACTGCATCAGAGGTACAAGTTGGTGGTATGGCAGTAGAGGTTGAACCTTCCTGACAATATCCCATTACGTTTTGTGCCATTTGACAGATAGCAGCAGTGGGGAAGACTGACAAAATGACATTTGACATGGAAGTGTGTATGGAGCAAAGGTGTGTCATTGATTTCTCCCACGAAGAAAAAATGGCACCCACTGACTTTCACTGGTACTTAGTGACTGTGTGAGTAAGCACAGTGAGGTGATAAGTGGTGCATTTCAGCAGTGGCAAAAGCGACATGACAGATAAGTCATGCTATGGATGGCCAAGCACAGCTGTTGAACCATGAAGCGAAGAGCATCTCGATCAGCTCATATGTATGAATCATTGCATTGCAACCAGGAAACTGTACAGAGCTGACTATTGGCCTCTATGTGTTGGAAATTGTTGTGGCAACATTGGAATACTGCAATTTACACGTCCCATGAATGTTCACATAAAAATAAGTAGTACGCTGTTTGCAAGTTTGTCAGGACCTGTTGAACACATGTGAGCCTAAAGGTGACAGTTTCCTGGATCACATCATTACCAGTGGTGAGATGCAGTGTCACCACTATGAGCTGGAGTAAAAATAGCAGACTGTGGAGTGGTGACATGAATTCCCTATTGAAAAAAAAGATCAAGATGCAGCCCTCAGTTCACTTGTCTTTTGGGATAGAAAGGAAGTGATCCTTATGGATTTCCTGTAACTGTGAAATCTGGATGTTCCATTACAATACTGACTAAGCAGAAGGCTCAAGTTCTGGAGGAAGGCCGGAGAAGTTATCAACCTTTTTCTGGCATGACTATAGTACCAGGTCCCTTATCAGTTTGAAAACCATGGAGTGCATTGTCACACCCACTTTACAGTCCAGATTTGGTGCTCTCTAACTTCCATCTGTTCAGGCTGATGAAAGATGAATTGTGTGGACAGCACCTTTCCTAGCAATGATACCATCATATCAGCTGTAAAACAGTGGATCAGACAATGGATGTGAGGATGGTGGGGTTGGTGGGTGGTGCATTTCAGCAATAGCAGCAGTGGGTCACCTCTGTTGGCACAGACTCTTATGAGTGCGGCATGAAAGCTCTTGTTTATTGCAGGTGAAAGTGCATAGCGAATGGAGGTGATTATATTGAAAAATAGTGTTTTGTTGCTCTTTCTATCAGTAGGCTTCCATGGAAATAAAGGAGGCATTACTTTCAGAACGATCTATGCTTCTTGGCATTTCGCTGCATGGCACAGCTCTGTTCTGCAGTGATGTTAATCATTCTCATGTGATGTCATTCTTAAGGATGCAGCTATTTTAAGAGTTTGTTGCAGTTACCAACAAGTTGTCTACATTTTTTTCACCCTTCATATAGAGTATTTTGTTGGTTTTATTTTCCTAAACTGGTGACTGTGAAGGAGCTGGCTTTTTTCAAAAGAAGCTACAACGTGTCTGTCTGCTACCTGACTGTTTTATTAACATATCCTTCTCTTATACAATATTATCTATTATTTTACATATATCTTCTATGATTTAAGGATTTCTTCATACGTTTCTCACATTTGATTTTGTTTTTGTAGTCTTGCGGGTGCTTACATGTGTGATTCTCAGTCTTCAGGAAAAGCTGGAAATGGTGTCGTTTGATACAGTGATCTTTGCTAAGTAGTTGCAAGATGGAACCAGATATATTTGGTTAAAATCTTTTAGGGTTATTCCTATGTTTATTATAATTAATTAACAGATATGAAAGTGGACATTGATTTTACCCTTTCCAAAATATTTCCAACCACTCAAAACTAATGGGTATTTTAGATTCAAATCTCTTTACTGAAACAATTTCCCTATGAAAATTTGTTGTGTACTGATAAAGTCTTAGCCCACTTGAATTCTCAGGACGAGCTACATGAGCCTGATAACTCATAATATTTTGTCTGCTGGTTGGACCTTTTGACTTTATTGCAATTGCAGCATAATAATATGAGTGAAAACGATAAAAGTAAATCCAAAAGCAGAATGCATCTTGGACAAATTACAGATCAACCCAATTTTTATTTCAGCATCCAATCAACTCCTTTAATTGTTTATAACTAATTGGTATCTCTTTGAGCCCACTGTTAGACTTTTCAAAGTTTCAGTAATTGAATATACAGCAAATTTTCAATACCCAGCTCTCTAAAATTTTGTTTAGAAGTTCATTAGGTTTGTAAACAAAAGGAAGCAAAAAGTACTGTCATACGGTCACAATGGCAGCACATGTATTTCCTCCACAAGATATTCTGTGCCTGTTTAGTTAACTGCACTTTTGCTTCTGTTTACCATCGAAAAATGGGTACAATATTTCTTCCAAAAAAAAACTACTGGGCTAATACGGATGTTTCTGAGAAGTTTGAGAATTTTTCTGAAAGATATGTTAAAAAAAAATCAAGTAGCTAGCTAACATGTCACATATAACAAAAAATAGTCTTGCAAAAAAGTACAGTTGTGCGATTTTGTAAAAATAATCACAGGAAGGCATCAGTAATTTGATACTGATACAAACGTTTATGCGTAAGAGATGGAGTTTTGGTATTTGTTCTTGCTGTTTACAGTGTCACAAAAACTGAATAATATGTGGAAACTACAGTGAAAAGAACCAGGCCTTTGAATTATCATGACTTCTTTTAGCACATATGAAGTAAAATATTGGTGAGGGTGAGCTTTGTAGCCTTTTTTTTTTTTTTTTAATGTTTTCTGTAGTGATTCAAGAGCTTGCTAAATAAGAGAGACTAACGTCAGGTTTTTGTTGCTGTTTTTTAAGTGTGAGAATATTTTCATGTTTATCCCAGATGGTACTCATGTTTTCAGAAGGTAAGATTTAGTTTGAATTTGATAATGACTGGTGGCTAGGATGCTGAATGTGATATTTTTTTAGTATCAAGAAGTTCACCCTTTGAAGTAGAAGTGATCTAATTGATGCTGGAAAGGGAAAAGAGAGGCTCTCTTAAGCCCTTTGGCTTTAGTAATGTTTGGATTAATCCTGTGGGTAAGCGCAGAGGAAAAGTGTGTGCAAAGACAGCCCGTGATGAAGTACACAACTAGAGACCATGACACATTCAGATGACTGACGTGTTATGGTGCTTAGCAAAAGAAGACACCACTTTGAAGTGAACTTCTGTGACTGGGGAAATTTATTTATGAGGAGAACAAATGAATGTGAAGAATGAGGTCATTCTGATCCTGTCAGGGATGCTGGAGCAGCCATGAACCTGGAAGTAATGATGAACATAACTCAGAAGGTTTTGTACAGATAAGCATTCAACTGACTAGAAAGCAATAAGAGCAGAGAAGCTCTGAAATTTAATGGAACCTATTTCGAATTTCAGAAATGTATTCACATTGTGCTGAAGTTGATAGAGTTCAAGACTGGTTAATATGAAATAGTTGTTCTTTCATTTCCTATAAAAAAAAAAAAGCATCCAATTTCAAATGCAAGACTGTAGACTTGGAGCGTTCAATTATATGTTTAGATCTAACAGAAGTACAGGGGAATGGGCAAGTATGCTGAAATGTGCCTGCTGTTAAAAATGAATGATATAGTCCAGCAGACCAGTATTACCAGTAGGTCATCTTACTTATAGAGGCTCATCCTTGTATTGGTACTCCTACGCTGTCTGGTTTGTCACGGGGAAACAAAGGATTTGTGTGTACTTTGTTGTGAGATAAGTTACAGATTATTCTGTTTCCTTCTTAATTTAAACCCCTGACCGTATACCTGTTGTCTTAAACTAAGCACGATAAATGCAAGAGTTAATGTTGATTAGTTGTGTTAAAAGCTTTGGTCTAAGTGAGATCTTAGGCTTATATAGATGACTGGGCTTTATATGGAGCAAATAATTGGCTGTTATCTGTGTTCTGTATGCTCTAACGAGAGAAATCTGCAGAAAGCATTTGTGCTGTTGTCTTGGTTACTGTCATGCTCTTGCCACAAGCCAGGAAGCTCGCATTATTTCTTCTGCACGTGTGGACTGTGATCTGAAAAGCTCTGAAAGGCCTTTCCTTATTTTTGTTATTGCAGTTTTAGACAGTTCTGCGAGCACTGCTTAGCCAAATGTCTGTACTAACGTTGGGAATTTGATACTGTCTTTTTTTTCTCTCAGCAGATTTGTGCTCTTGAATAAATGATAAAATTCTGTTTTCGGCTCAAAGGAAGAAATAATTATTTTTCTATTCAGTTAATATTCCCATTAATGACTTCTTTCCATCTTTTAACCTGAATATTATTTGCTGTCTGGGCAAACTAATCTACCCAAGACAATTATCTGGTTTCTGTTATCACAGTATCTGAGCAACATGTATTATAATGGCTTATCTCCTGCGTTCTTTTGTTTGCTTTTTCACTGAGTCACCAAAGGAAAACAAACAAAAAACAAACAAACAAAAAAAAACAGTGTAACCAATGGCGTTGACAGGGTGTTGATTCCAAAGACAGAGGATGC
This sequence comes from Oreortyx pictus, assembly GCA_036925125.1. Taxonomy (NCBI): domain Eukaryota; kingdom Metazoa; phylum Chordata; class Aves; order Galliformes; family Odontophoridae; genus Oreortyx; species Oreortyx pictus. The sequence continues at coordinate 12,118,079 of JAUPFR010000008.1, read as the reverse complement.
CAGGGTGTGGCTCTATTGAGTTTCTTCCTTCTTTTGAAAACTTTTAATACAAAGCTCATGGTAATTCTTGCACGTACCCATTTCTGCAAGGAGATTGATGCCTTAGTGGAAGATGTGTAGTATTTATTTCTGATTAATATTACTTGGGCTTGAGTGCACTTTTTTTTCCTCACTTTGTTGCATAAATAAAGGGGGCCTGCATGAAGGTCGTGATTATGCTAACTTAGCTGGAGATGCTGAATTAGTAGAAAATTGATTAATATTTTCTTAAGAAAGACATTGCTGTCTTCTGTATCTTTACTGCTGAACTGATCAGATTGTGCAGGCTCCAAGTTCCCACAACAGAAAAGGAAACTTCAAAATAGAAGCAATACTCTCTGTGAACTTAGAGAAATACATGCTGATTTAGTCAAGTTAAAACAAAGGAAAGGGCTGTCCAAAAGCATCTACTCCCACTTTATGGCAAGGACTCAGGAGAAGTGACCCTACCATAACGTGGAAAGAGAAATTGCTCTCCTAAGCTCTTCTTTTTCACTCTTTTCCTCTCGTCCTTACATTTCCTTAAACAAGTAGCTTTTTGTTTTGAAGACTTGCTTCACATTTCCATAGCGATCAACGAGAAGGTTCCAAATCCAATTACTCACTAAGATAATGACAGTGATAATAAGGCTGGTGTGACCTAGGGCCTTCATTTATGCACGAGGTCAAGCGTAGACATACTATGGTTGCGTTATGATGAGTATGTCTTTAACACTAGAAGGGGTTTCTGGGAGGTAATTAGAAACGTATTTCATGAGAAAGTGCCCCAATGCTAGAAAGAGTAAGCTCATCATTACTACTACTAAGATATGCTAAATCTGTTTATTATCGTCATCTGAATATCCCTCTTGCATTTGATTTGCTACATTGTGTGTGTGATGAGTACAGCTGAAATAGGCAGTAAAACTGAAAATGAACTGTCGTTAGTCCTTTGCTGTACTTGTGTCCGAACATATAGCCTAGGAAGGCATTAAAAGCATAGTTTTAATGTGTAGTGAAGGGTGTGCATAGTTACATGACTGTACGTTAACTGCAATCACTTTCTGTAGATGGATGGTATGTTTCATGTCTTAAAAGAGATACAGAGACGGTATAGCCCATTATCATAAGAATATCATTCTTGACATCGACTGAGGCTGTTTATTGTCTGTTGAAGATAAGACTGATCTGTAATGAAGAAAAAACATTTAGTAATTTAATCTTCAAGTAGATGTGCTGATATTCAATAGAGATAATAATATTTTCTGTAGAGCATGTAGAGACAACATGCCTTGGCTTTTGTAAGGGTAAAGAAAAAATACTTAACTAGTGTATAGCTCTTTTGACAGATATCTGTGCTGCTGTACAAAATCTTACTTTTTTATAGTTTGTAATTTAATTTGATGGTCAGGAAGACACTTGACTGAGAGTTGTGGGTGATGTGTCTTCTATGTTTCCAGAGCTAAGGGAGAAATACAGAAGTATTTATCTGAATGTGCTTTTAAACATTTAAATGAGGTTGCTTTTGTAGGAAATGTAACTCTTTGGGGTTTGTTTAGCACAAACTGTTGTGCAGTTACATTTTTTTTCTCATAAGTGTTCATACTTGTGGTTATAACTTTTTAAAGTATTGGCGATATTACAGAAAGAAAATTGGAATTGAATATGTAAAAAGTAACTAAAAATAAACACACCTTCAAGAATATTCCTTTGTACCATCACTAGAAGAGGAAATCCCAAATTGACTAAGCTGACGAGATGGGATAGGGAAGAAGATCCGTGCGTATTTCTGTCTATATATGCACGGCCTGGGTTATATTTTTGTATGTTGTCATCGTTCTTGTTAAGTTTATTTTAATAAAATTACAAATAAAATTAGGGTCTCCAAATGTTGGGGAATTTTGGCAGTATACTACGTATGTAGGCTATAGACCACTGGATGGTATTCAGCTCTTAATTACTATATTTGGGCTAACGGTGAGGTAGGTTACACAGCATGGTACTTAGGAACATATGCAGCCATGTGGTGTTCTTTGTAAGTCAGCACACCTAATGCTGCCATTCCTCATGGAGTACTGGGTGACGTGAGCACTGTTAGAGAATTACAGGGCTTGCATTAGGTTAGGGAGCAACTGGCAGAAAAGTGATAAAAGCCAACTTAAAAAGCAAATGCAGCTTTATGGAGGGGAAGAATCTGATTTGTATAAATCTGAGTAAGAGGAAGGAGAGTTAAGCAAATTGCAACCTAACCAGGACGCTGTCTGATTTAGGCTATTGACCTCCACTTTTGAAGGTGTTCTGGGACTTTGATACCCGTAGTACATTGTTTACTGGTTTTATTGTCTACTCAAATTACAATTTCCTTGAATACGGGAATTGATTTTTCTACTTTATTCTCAATGATGAGGCGATTTTTATCCTGCTTGCTTGGTAGTGTGATAGGATGAGAGGACAGTCTGGTTTAGTTGCAGGCAGTAAGGCAGACAGACTGTTTAGAAGAATAAATTCTTTGTAGGTTAGCTTTCTGAGATATCACAGATTGCTAGAAATTTGGCCCATGATTCACTTTGTGAGATGTAATCGCGTCTGTATTCAAGTGCTACCACAAGTTTTAAAGTCCTGGATTCATAGCCTCTTCTGACATCATAAATAATATCTGTTGGTATAATTTAAATGGAAGGTTTGCAGATGTGAAGCCATTGGCATGCAAAATCTGTAGTGGGTCCTTTAGTTTTGGATTTAAAAGGTTGTCTGTAAAGGTATCCCATGCATGTATTTTTGCATGAATGATTAACAATATGCAGATGCATATTTAAGTAAGAGTTGTATGAATAAACACCTGGGGGGGGGGGAAAAAAAACAAACAACAACAAAAGCGTCTTTGTCAAGTAAATCTTGTTGGAATATACCGCATATGCTGAATTGTAGAGCTCAACATGTAGGAGCAAGATTTTCACTTATTTTATAACACATTTGACAACTATAAAAAAGGCGACTGTGTTTCCATGAAACAGCATTTAAATAAAAGTAATGAAAAGCCTGGCATTACATTATTCTTTAATAGTTCTGGAACATCTGAAGAAAAGCTGGGTATGACACCTCTCTGTCAAAGCACTATTTGTGTCCCTTCATCTGTAGGATCTCTTCTTTCCAATGACAGCTGACTACCTGCACAGAGGTACTGCCTACATTATTAGGCATTGCTGATGATAAACCCTGCCTGCCAATACACCTGACATTTTTCAGGCTTTACTGATCAGGTCCATCTCTAATAATAATAATAATAAAAAAGTCTACTAGAGGAATCAGTATTCTGCCTTGTTGAAGTGGAAAGATGAAAAAGAGAGATTGCAGGCTGAATGCTCTCCAAAGCCTTTTCTCAGGCCAGCCATGTACAGTTCTTCATTACAGCTTTTTCTGTCTGTTATGTGTAGCTGCTCACCACTGACAAGATGGCCACAAATTGTGATTACAATGATATTATTGTATATTTATCATATGAAGTAAAAAACAACTGTATGTGCAGTTATGCTGTTAGCTGAGTGTAATTTTTCCATGTAGTGTTCTCTTGGTGGATGTGTTTATTGACACCATATCTCTTTCCGGTTCTCCACAAGGACAATGACAGGTGGTATACCAAAGCTAGCCAGATCAGATCTTCAAGCTGCTTTTCCTATTTTTGAGTAACCTCATTTTGGAAAAAAATAGTTATAATAAAATATTTAATTTATTTGCATATAGATCTAGCTGGGTAATGTCTGAAGTTTTTATATTAAGCTACACGATAGTCGATAGGAAAATAAAAACATCAGCAATTTTTAGAGAGGTACCAATACTTATTTGTCAAGAGCTGATCCCAGGGGTGGGTGAGTAATGAAACTATTTGAAAACAGACTCTTCTGAGAAGCAATTAAATTGCTGTCTGGTCAAGTCAATAGGATTTGCTTGCTGACTGCGGAGGAATGTGCAGATAAGTTCTTCACCTGGTTTTAGCTCATGATAGACAATTCGTCTTCTGTGGGCAGTGCTCTGAGAAACTGTGTGCCTTGGTGGGCTTGGTTTCAAAGCCCAACTAATGTCTCTGATAGCAAACTGCCCTGTACTACAGGGACATGAGTCAGCTCCCTGTCAGAGATGATAGCACAGATAAGAATCTTTATAGAAATGTGTGTGCCTCTGCCAGGCTTTCAAGAAGTGTTCCTACAAGCAGAAAGACTTTTGATTAGTATTTTTGGTGTCTTTCAGTTTGAGTCTTTTCATTAAATGGTTTTCTAAATATTAATTGAAGATAGTCTCTACTTTTAGAACACATGTACAGAGGACAGTTGAAAACAAAGGGTTAGTAAATACTACCTACTTTTTCAAAGAAAAAAACACAGCTTATCTACCACAATAACCAAGGCAATGCCACCCACACGATTGGCACTTTAAAAGCAAAGTAGTGGTTTACACTAAACTGCAATGCTAAAATGTTAATGGTTGAAATCAGGAACTGATTTTGAATCCCATTTTTCAAGCTTCTACAGTTCACTCACTTGTATTTATTTTTATTTCTTTGCTGCAGAGCTCACTTGCCTAGAATTGCTCTATGCAGTTCTCTGGTGCCATCTACTCAATCTGTAATTGCACCCCACACATACACATGCACATTCAGTATTCTCTTGTGACCTCAATGCACAAATTATGTATCAGTCTGAAACAAAAAAATATTTTATTTCATTAAGTATTTTATTAAATGCTGAAATGACTAATCAATTATTTGTTAAAAGTTTGTTTCATCCATCATTATTTTTCTATCTGCTTGATCACCATTTAAAGTCCCGCTATATTTTAGTGGGATGTTACAGCGTGCATCCAGGCATTTGTATTTCTGGACCAGGCATATTTTTGTCATGGCATGGATTTTCTTCAGGTGTTGTAAATTGGCTTTTTGACCTAAGTTATTCTTTCCTCTGTAGTCTGACTTTATTGACTTGTTTTGTTGAGTAAATTTAGTGTGAAAGTATTGGAAAAGTCCCATGGCTTGTTGTTGTTGTTTTTCTGAGATGACTCTTCTGTTTTAATTCTCTACTTGCTCAGATTAAAGGATGTGTTACTGGAGATCCTACTGTAAAAAAGTTATGGCTACAGATTTGAAGTGTTCTCTGCAGAACCACGCGGATTTCACTAGAGTTATTTCATTAGATGCTTTTTTTTGTGAGATCAACGATGTGTTTTTTTTTTTTTTTTTTAAGTACTATCCAAGTAATGCTTGTATTTTGATTCTTTCTTCTGTCTATTGTTATGCCATACTCATGGCTATTCGCACCATAGATCCTCATCTCCTGATTATCCTTTTGTTCCATTCTTTCATTTTGAATGATATCCACGCTGTAAAGTTCTTACATAAACAGAGTTCTCTCTTACCTATATATTAGCTTGAATTTTTACCTCACCGTGATAATGAATGTATCCTTTCTGTGTGTACTGCTTGATGCTCAGCTGGGGAAGGTATGCAGCAGCATTTCTGCACATGTTGTACAGACTCACATGTCCTGTCTTAAGTATAATTTTCATTTTTCCAGCTGTTGTGTTCCGCTCTGGGATACCTATATTATTTTTTTGTTCTGAGAGTTATATGAATTGATGAACACGTGTGAGTAGATGCAAAGGGAGGCAGTGAACTAGATGATAGGGAAATTGTATAATTGAAGAATGAATGAAGGAGTTGCGCATGCATAAAATCTAACTGCATATACTTCTAGAATCTGGCTTTTATTGTGGAATAATATTTCTGAAGGAATTATAGATTTAGTATTGCCTCTTGATGACGCAAAGAGACTGAAATTTATTAGCTGAGAGGCTGATATTTATTTCACTGACAGTTGTCCATGAACTAAACACCTTAGCTGATAGTGATAATTTCCTTCGCAAGTTGCTGACATTTCCATTACTTGTTTGCAGTTTTCACAGCTCTCACTGAATTTGCTTCTTGATGAGAACTGAAACTTACTGCTTGACAGATTTGTGCTTTTATCTGTGAAATCATGGAGTTATAAAAGAACCTACTCAAAGAACCACTTGCAAATCCTAATGCTGCAAACTGAGCTAAACTTAAGTTTTTCTACTAGTATTAGCAAACAACATGAATGTGGAGAAAGAATGAGATATTTTAATGTTTGACTTGATCTCCAGAAACAAAGAAAAACTAACATACAAAGGTCTTTAATTCCACCAGTGATAAGTAGTTACGGTTGGGGTGTAAAAGACAGCATCTGTTTAACACAGCTTAATACTGCCAAACTGTTGAAGATAAATAACTTCCTTGCTGTAGTCTGGAATATACTGAACAGCTTGAGCCAAGGAACAATCAGTTTATTGGCAAGGGGTGGAAAAACATGCTTGGCTTTTCCCTCTTGTAAATAAATGAGGGATATGGCAACATGAAATAAAATAAACTGCATTTAAAAAAAACACACTCATTTATAACCATTGGCATTGAAAAATGTTTAATCTCTCTGATATCTAATACTGCCTAAAAATGAGACAGAGGATGAAAAAAAAACTCTTGGAAAAAGAGGTTAGTTGCAGTTGCTACTCACTCGTGGATGTAATGAAGAAATTGGTTGTACACATGGCCACTCCTCAGTGAAGGTGGTAGAAAATTGACAACACTGACATCGAGTGAAAGGAAGATGGCGATCAGCAGGGTATTTTTGCATTCAGGTTGGGAATGCGTAACTTTCTTTTTACCCACTGGTTGAGAGAGATTAAAGTAGCAGGAGAAAGTGGAAACAAGCATTGATGAATATTGTAAGGGACCAAGAATAAATTTCTGAGGAGAGGAAAGGATAGAATTGTCCTAGTTTCTTGACGATAGAGAGAGAAGGCAGCTAGTGTTTAGTTCAGTCTTTACACTTTTCCATTTTTTCTAGAAATATTACTATTTTGAGGAGAAATAAAAGTGGTCTTCATAACATATTCATCATAATCACTGTACTTTGTAGGGCTGTTATTGTACTGTAGGAGTTTTGATGAGAAGCAGTGTTGGTATAATTTTTCTTCTTAAATGTGGTGGCATTTCTTCTCCAAACAGAAACTTCTGTGCATTGAGGAAGCACGTTAATATGCCTTCATAAACATCTGAAAATCACACGTAAAGCATTCCTCTCCTTCTGATACGTTCTTCCTTCCCCTTGACTCAATTATTTATTTATCTTTCCTCAAAACCTCTAAGGCTGAAGATAGCTAAATGTCTCTGAGCAACCTGTCTGACTTCTTGTTAAACTTTGTGGTGAAAAAGATTGTTCATGCTTGCTCTGCTTTATTTTCCTCAACTTACACCTACTGTCTCCCATTCTCCTGTCTAGTGCCACCAGTAAAGAACCTGGCTCCATCTTAGGATTATTCCTCATCTTATGATTCTGGTCTCATTCAGGTTTTTAAAATAACAAGAGAGTCATGGCTGTTCTGGTTACCCCAAGATCATAGCTGTTACGTGTACCTTATGTGTCACGTTGTGCAAATTACTTTTTGTCACTTACAGTAAGCATGAAAAATTAGTGAAAAATAAAAATCTTTTAAAATAATCTAGCATTTTGCAGGCACTAGAGAACAGCAACAACAAACATGGAAAAGCACCGCTGCCCGCACAGAAGTGCTGCAATAATATTGCAGTTCTAGACTGCTGCTCTGTCTGTGCTGTCATACAAACTGACCAGAATGAGAACTAATGTATCCTCCCATTTTTGACAAGTGACTCAAGCTGCTTTTGCTTATGGTTGTGCAATGGTGCCTGATTTTAGCTTAAAGCAATTAAAGCATTTGAGTACTTCTCAGGCATATTTTTAACTGGGCAGTTACTACTAATTACTTCTGTGCTACATGATGAATCTACAGTAAGCCTGCAATGAGCTTTATTTGATAATAGTATAGAGATGCTCTAGATAAGAAGTGCCTTAACTGACAGTGAGGACGTTTATATTTTGTCACATTTCTATGTGAATGAGGGAAATGTCATAAAAATATCCCGTCCGAGGTCATGCAGATGCAAATAGAACCTAGATCTTCAGATTGTGATTCAAATACTGCAGCCATGCTGTGTAGTCTCAGTATCCTTTTCTTCCATTTTCAGGATGCTTCTTAGTATTAGAGTGCATGTAATCTGCAGCAGAGCTTTGGTTGCATGAGAAAGTACACTCAGTCTACTGGCTGCCATTCCTGACCATTTCCACTTCTGTACTTTTCCAAGTTACTGGAATCTTTTGTGGTCTCCAGTAAGAGCCTTCAAATCACTGTTTAAAAAACTCTGAAAGGAACCATCAGAGAAATACCTGCTATACATAAGAGAGCACTATGACAAGGAAGCTATTTCTTTTTTGCTTTTCGATCATTGCAGTCCTATTGAAAAGGTCTTGTATTCTGTGTAGGTTGAGATGGGTAGAAGTCATACAATATTGATACTGTGCATGTTTGTTTTTTTTGATGTAGAAAATAAGAATAGCATAAATTAGTTATAATCAAGTTGGGTAATTTTCTAAATATCCTCATCAGCAAGCCTTAGTAGTAAGGATTAAGGCTGATGTGATTCAGTGAGGTTTTGTTTAATGCAAAGAATATCAAGGAAATATCAACAAACAATGAAACTGAAAGCATCTGTTAACAAGGGGCTGTCTGTTAAAATAAGGAAGCAGAAGAGTAATCCATAAGATGAGCAGTGTTGTAAAGAATCTTTTTTTTCTCCGCTTAGGATGACGAAACTGTGTTGCACTGACAGTTGTTTGACTCCTTGTGTTTAGTAATCTGTTGGGTCCAGCTGCTGGCTGGTGGGCAGCTGTCCCCATCATACAGCTGGCATTCCCTGGGAGTCCCTCAGGAAGGCTGTTTTGCATGTCTGTAGATGTACGGTGCTACCCTATGTTTAAATCTGTCCCCTCCTGGCTGTGATTAATGTCATTTGGCTGTGAAAGCTGTGGAGGCAGCTTGCAGCCCTACTACCCATGCTGTACTTGTCTCTGTTTTAATGGAGTGGTTCAATTTGCATGGCTGTATTTGTCTGGCAGCTTTCTCACACACAATAAAAATTCCTCAGAGATGCATCATGTGCACATTTACCTGATTATTAAAACAGTATTTCTTAATTAAAGAGAAAAGATAATATTAACTGATATCTCATATGTACGTGATTTGATGCAGTGGTCAGGCAGTTTAGCAATTAGTCACAAAAGACAGTTTTCACTTGAAGGCCTTCCACTCCAAATCTTCGTGGCACAATGTCAAGATGTGGGAGGGTGCCTGCACTTGTTTTACCATCTTGGCAAAATGGTTTTCAAAAGAATGAAGGAGCTTGGGTAGGGGACCACATTAAGGCAGGTCTGTTATTTTACCAGGTGGTGCGCTTCAGAATGTTTGGGCATCTGCAGAGTACAACATTATGTGATACTGACAGCATAGTACATCTGAAGAATAGCTTTATGTCAGGTCAAGCTTTCGGTAGTTTTGTGGTTTTGCTTAATTTGCTTTAATACTGACCGAGGTGCAGAGTTGCTCAACAGATGACGATCTGTTCTTGAACCCTGGAAATCTGAATGTTTTGGTCTTGCTTTAACACTGGCAGCAGTGATTCTGCGCATGAGCAGCCAAGTACAGAAGAATGTTTGGTTGCAGGAAACCCCTTTTCTTGCTGAATGCATGTGGCCTCCCTGTCACTGTGAGCTATTATTTAAGACATTGTCCTTGTAATTCCTTGAAACAGGGGGACCTTTGGTCATACTACCTGCAAAACTGACGGCACATCTCACATCATTCAGATCTAGGATAACTCCTAGAAAACTGAGAAAGTGTTGTTAAACTGAAACCATTCAGTATATTGACACCAGTAACAGAAAAATCTCACTTTTTACATTATAAAGAGGATTTTCCTCAAAACAGGAAATGCATATGACAAAAAATAATTCCTAGGTTGTTGTTATAGGGACTTGCCTATTCCTCATTTCTAACCTGTGAGGATGAATTTTCTGGTTCCTACTCTGTTTTCAGTGGAAATGCTCATTCTTCACTGGAAAAGAATAATAAAAAAAATACTTTTCCAATTGCATGTCTTATTAAAAAAAAAAAAAGGCACTTTCTTTGAAGAAAGAAAATTAGGAAAAATATTTTAGTAATGCTGGTGAAGAATGTTTGTCTGTAAAAATCCACTATGTAATATATATAATAAGGAGTAAAATCAGTGCTACATAAGGTGATGGACGTTTTGTTTTCCTTTGATAGCTTTTACAGCCCCAGGAGATTTTAATTCATTATTCTGAGTATCATCCCAAACTTAGTTGTTGCAGCTCACCTATTTGAATTCTTTCTGAAGTGCTAGATGGAACTATTTCTTCCTCTGCAGCATTCCTGAGAATGTACATTGTGGCAGTTGTCCAGACCACATGGTCTGCTTGGGGTAGGTGAAGTGAGTCTTCTCTATGGTATTTAAAGCTTGTGAGTTATTTCTGAAATGGAAGCTGTTCTGTAAGTGTTTTAGGCATAACTACAAGAAATTGGAAGAGAACTCACTTTGGAAATCAGTTCAGAACCTGGTAGGCTGGTACAGGCTCTTCAAGGCACTACCTGCCATAGGCACACAAAAGGTATTAAGAGCTTTAAAGTATGTAAAATAAGCAGCTGCTTATCCTAGCTAGGTGGTATGGTTTGCAAAGAAAGAAGCTTGTATCTGTGGTGTATTTGGTGCTTTCTAGCAATGATTATTGGCTGATAAAATTGTGAAATGCTAAAGCTGATCTTTCTAACCAACTGCCCAGACTTGGGAGGGAAGAGAAACCACTGAGTTTTTCTAGCAGTGCCTGTTTCCACCTTGTTTTGTTAGATTTGGTACAAACGAGAATTGTGGGCAAAAATAACTGCAGGCAAGGGTATCAGTGGCTTGGTTATCAAGCCAACTAGATACAGATAAAAGACATCCAATGGAGACAGGATTCGTTGCAGGAGTAAAAATAAATCGTATGTAGAAAGATTCGTACCTTAGGCTCTTTCCAGAGAACGCTAGTCCATTACAGCTAAATGTAAAGCATGTTTGTTTGATACAAAATAAGGAAGAAGAGAAGTTAAAGAACTTCACTGAATTTAATTACCTTCCATAAGAGTCTTCTGTGCAAGTTTATCTTGAGATCTCAGCGTCTTCCTCAGGAATGGACAGCTGAGTGAGAATGCATAATTGTAACTATCTAAAACATTGGCTGCCAGCTGTCGTGAGTGCACTTCTGTTGAGCACTTTCTGGTGCTAGTTAAGAGTTTGGAAGAAAGCCATTTCTCGAGTTAGTGCAATACCTATGTGAAGAGGAAAGCAAGTTTAGTGCAGGAGTAAAGCTGTTGCTTTTGCTGAAGAAATTAGATGTGACTGCAAAATAAGCCTTCAGCTGGCAAAGCTGTTTGTTGTTTTTTTCTTTAGTGTGTGTCTGTACAAATATATTATAGTTGTATTTGAACAGATCCATAAATTCTTTGCTAATTATATGACATTATTTGGGAAAGCTCATATGTCTTATGCCAGTATAAGGATGAACAAATGTTAGGTGTTGAGAATAGTTAATCAGCAGTTCTTGTTAACCACAATCTTTGTATGGCTTATCGTGTCCTAGACTTTTCTTGCATCTTAGAGAATGAGATCTTGGTTGTGGTTTTTTTTTATCCTTAAGATGGGACCATATTTCAAGTTAGTGCTTTTAACTGGCAGTGCTTTGACGGCAGTATGAGGATCGAAGGGATTTTATAAATGCAAAACACTTTTATTATTACTGTTTGGCTAAAATTAGATTCTGCTCTCTCTAAAAAGAAAGTTGGCCAAAATTAATATTTAATCCTATGGAGTATCAGTAATTTATTTTAAAAATTCATACGAACCTTGAAAACCATGCATTATAAGTGTTCAGGTGTTGAAGTTAGTGCAATTCAGTTTTTATAAAACTTTACATTTGGAAGGAACCAACAGATTCATCATTAATTTCTGAGCAATGTACAGAACATTCTCTCCTCCTTTCCATCTGTCTCAGGCAATCTTTTTCTTTGCCTTTTTTTTTTTTTTTCTTTCTCCTTTGAGCAAGAATGCTAAGTAATCCTGAAGACAGGAGCTGTATTTATAGTCCCCCAGCTAGCTCATGGAGAGAAACATTAATGCAAATCAGTTTGTGCCTTTTAAAGAATACTGCAATCATGTGATGCCTTTCTCAGACATGAAAGATGAGGTATATCAAATTTAGAAGCTTCTGATACAGGTATATCCTCTTAAACAAAAACCATAAGTGTTGTAAAATGAGAAGTATGCAATAAGGAAAAATAAGTGTTGAATTTATGTTCGCTAGTAAGAAGAGAGCGTGTATTGTAGCAACAAAATGCTAATAAAAACCTGTTGGACTCCCTCCAGCTCTGACAATCGCAATGTTTGTGTGAAGCCTGCACTGCTATTTGTTAATATGGTCGCTGTGGCAACTGGAAACCTACAGCTCCTTGGTGAAAACAGAAGTGGGCGAGTGGGAGAACATGAGCACCAGCTTCACATCTGCAAATGCCTGCTTCAGCTCTTCTGCCTTTTCCCATAACATACTAAAGCTATTCTCTTTGTTCCCTTTTCCACACTGATACTGGAAGGGTAACTGTGAGGGTGAAGTGGTACAATATGGAACCTATTTGGGAGGTGAGGCTCCTACTTGCTTGATTTCCAGCCACTTCTTCCAGATGGCACAGGTCTCAGGGTGCTGAACTAGCTTATTGCAGCTAGCAAAAGCATTGCGGGCACACAGCCGGCAAACACACATTAGCCTGGTGACTTGTAGCTGTGCTTTCAGAGAAAAATGTAGGCAAGGCATACAGTCCCACTTGAAAGTGCTGAGTCAAGCCTCTTGGAGCCTACAATCCTTTGCTGAGGTCACAGTACAAATCAGTAAAACACCTCAGGCAGATAGCATAGCTGGCCCCATGCAGCCCTACCTTAGTCCTCAGTCTGCAGCATCTCTGGGAGCTGCCCCAAAAGGTCACCCATAGCTTTATTTGTCTTTTGTGAGTCTTTCTAAACAGCATCCCTTTGAAAATCGTGGCTTGTGTAGCATTTGAGTACAAGTCCCCAGGCCCTCTGACTAGCACGCGTACAAGGAAAGGAGCAGGTTGTTGAACTGGTAGAAGAATTGGTGGGGAAATGCGGCTGCTGGCTAGGTTTGTACCTGGGAAGCAGCGGGCTCAGTTTGCTCCAGTTCTGCAGAGAATTTAAATCAGTGCATCAGAATAAAAAAAATCTGGTTAAAAATACAGGATTTGTTTTCCTGTTTCCAGAAACGTTGTGGGGTTGAGCATCTGTAAGGACTCACAGGGTCTGTACAGAGGGTCAGAGTACTTGAGGAATGCAAATGTAACCACCAAAAGTGGTCTCCCACCTGTTACAGCTGAATGATTCACTGAATTTAAGGATTTTTTTTTGCTTGGATATTTATTTATTTTTACTGCCTTTGAAAACTGTACTGGCCACTGTGACATCTTAAAGCTTTCTGTAGGCCCTAGTGTTGCCTCAAAAAATGAAAACAGTGACCTCAGATCCTCAGGCATTACAGCACTGCCTTCTTGCTGTTGTTCTGAGTAGGGGTGCTGGGGGGTTGCTGGCAGACACAGGGGTAGGTGTGGCCTCTCTGATGCAACAGAGCCCGGGGCTTGCACGAGGGAGGCAGGTGTCCCACATTGCCTCCGTGTCCTTCCTCACCAAACTCCTTGTCCTCAATAATGTGAAATCTATATTTACCTAGAGATATGTAAAATAGGCTAATTAATGTTCAATCACTTGGACTTTTTTTTTTTTGAAACTAAGTTCAGTCTCAGAGCTGCGTGTTTCATGGGACTTGTCAGGAAAGATCAGCTAATGTTTCTAAGGATTGTCATGATGTCTAAAATATTCATGATTCATATACTGCAGTTTAAGGAAACGCATGGAATCCCAGAAATTTTGACTTTGCAGAAGGTGCTATACTCATTAATGAGCTGTATCTGTCGGTTTTAATAAGCACAAGGATTTCTCCCTTTTTCTTTCTTATAGGACTTAGCAAACAACTAGGAAGCCCATTGCAGTTGTAGGGTTTTCTGAGTTTTTCAGTTTTACTGCAAGACTGTGATTGAATATCCAGCGTTAAGATCACTAAAGCTGTCATGGTGTGGTTTTGTGATTTATTTATTTTTTTTTAATTTTTGAACTTTAGTTCCTTTTCTCGAGGTTCTCTAGATAGTAGATGAAGATGTTATCATTGTGTGTCTGTCAAACACCACTGATGTGACAGCTTGTCAGTGTTCCTTCTGGACTTCCCATCCGCTATGATTTGCCAGAAGGTGATTCTGGCAAATTTGTCATACAGCTGGTTAGTTAAGCTAGTTGGCAAAGCCACCCTAAGCCGTAGAAATAAACCATTCATTTATGTGCTGCATAGTCTTTAGGTCTGCAAAAAATATCCGCTGTCCTGGTCTATAACTGTTGTTTTTTTTGTTTGTTTGTTTGTTTTTGTTTTTTCAAAATTTGTGTGTGTGTCCTCAGTGGGCAGCCAAATTCACTAACAATAACAATATACCTCAAAACTCAGAATCTGTGTGTTTCTATGGTCATAAAGTATTCCTTTGAGCAGAGAAGGGAAAAAAAAAAAGCAGCAAACATTTAAAAAGAAAACAAAAAAACACTTTTGGTTATTATCTCGCTGTTTTTACAGCCCTTATATTGAAAGAATCTACAGACTTGTCGTGCAGATAAATGTGGGGAGAATCATTTTTTGATTCTGAAAACAGACATTAAAGAACTCTTTTCCTGTAGTTACTTTGAATGGTCTTAAGAATGGGCACTTTCAAATGAGCCTGGGCATAGAGATGCAGCATCAGACAGCCAGAGGAAATCATCCTGCAGAGAATGACATTCAGAGATTGAGTGGATTCTTGTAGTTAGTGTTAGCATACTGTGAACAGGGGCGCAGAAGCTGCTTTTGTTGAATTACACAATGAGATTACAGACGACTGGAGACTATAGAAAGGGAGCAGACCCAGGACCCCACAGAGCATTATGTGTCGAGCATGATACTGAAACAGAACCTTCCTTATTGGGTTCAGCAGTTCATTGTACAAAAATGTGCACATCTTTTGCAATATTTCCTGTCAGACTGTGGAACTGAATTGTTTGTGGTTCTCTGAAATCCAGTTGTCAGCCCATGTGGCAAGTAAGACTGGAGTTTGTCATAATTGAATTTCATGTTATATTTCAGTTATTACAAGTTGTTATTCAGTTTGGAATTCATTTTTCTAATTTCTGGAATGCTGCAAAGTTTCTATATATAGGTATACATATACATATGTATTTATTAATCTCTATATATAGATATATCAGTTTTCTGTATTAGCTGTACTCATCTTGAATTAGTTTGTATGAAGCGATGAGATTTACAATTAAAAGCTTATATTGGTCCTCTCATCTGAAAAAGAATGGGTGTGCCATTCAGCAAGACCTGGACAGGCTGGAGAGCTGAGTGGAGAGGTACGTGAGGCTCAAGAAGGGCAAGTGCAGAGTCTACGCTTGGGGAGGAATAACCACATGCATCAATACGGGTTAGGGGGCTGACCTGCTGGAGAGGAACTCTGTAGAGAAGTACCTGGGTGTCCTGATGGATGATGGGTTGGTCGTGAGCTAGCAGTGAGCCTTTATGGCCAAGAAGGCCAATGGTACCCTGAAGTGCATTAAAAAAAAATGTGGCCTGCAGGTCAAGGGGGCCTTTTCTCACCCTCTATTATGTACCTGTGAGGCTGTACCTGGAGTACTGTTTCCATTTCTGGGCTCCCCAGATTGTGACAGGGAACTTCTGGAGCGAGTCCAGCAGAGGACCACGAAGATGACTGGGGGCCTAGAGGAATCTCCCTTATGAGGAAAGGCTGAGAGATCTGGGAGTGTTCTGCTTGGACAAAAGAAGGCTGAGAGGTGACCTTGTCAGTGCTAGATAAGGCCATTATTTTTTTCAGTGGTACCCAGCAATGGGCACAAACTGATATACAAGAAGTTCCATCTCAACATGAAGTAGAACTTCTTTACCTTAAGGGTGACAAAGCACTGGAATAGGCTGCTTGGAGAAGCTGTGGAGTTGTCTTCTCTGGAGATATCCAAAACCCACCCCAATGCTTTCCTAAGTAACCTGCTTTAGAGGAGATGTTCGACTTGATCTTCAGAGGTCACCTCCTATTCCTACAATTCCGTGATTCTCTCAACTATTTATATATAGGGAGAGCAAGCAGTCTATGGAAACCAATGAAGTGGCACCCTGTGTCTTCAAATTATCTAGCAACTAGTCTTGATTGAAACTGATACTGAATTTGGCAAGTCAGAGAGTTCTTACCTAGGACAATCTATAAAATTAATCAGCTACAAAATACTGTGTGCAGATTGGCAAGCTCTTCATCCAAGAAGTTTTGGAAAATGAGCACAACTGGCACTTGAGATCCCCAGTGCATCTGAGAACAATAT
Organism: Oreortyx pictus; assembly: GCA_036925125.1. Lineage (NCBI taxonomy): Eukaryota > Metazoa > Chordata > Aves > Galliformes > Odontophoridae > Oreortyx > Oreortyx pictus. The sequence continues at coordinate 12,101,560 of JAUPFR010000008.1, read as the reverse complement.
GCTTCACAGCAGTCTGTCACAGAACAGCATGCATATTAGCAATTCATTACTAATTAAGACTGCCACATGTGCATTAACTGCACATACATATGATGATGATGCTATTCCTGAGAGTTCTGCTGCGTGTATGAATTGGCTGTGGCACACGCTGTCACTCAGGGTCCTTTCTACAAGGAAGTGCTTGCTCTTGGTGCACTCCAAAGTAGCCTCTGTGAAACCAGGTTATTAGTCTGCACAAGAATTTCGTTGCTACAAATTAAAAGTGATTTTGGATGAAGCAGCATTAGTGTTGCAAGCGACTGCTGTACCACCCCTGGAGAACCCAAAGGAAAGTAACTGACTATTCATTTGGATTTTAAGTTGTAAGGTAAAATCTCAAAAGTTAAGGGAGGATGTGATGACGTTCTCCTTAACTCGGCATCTCAGGAGAAGCCTGGATGGGAACAAAGTTCCTGGTCAGTGATGGCAATGAAAAGATGCATGTTTCTTTATCACTAAAATGCACTGTTAGGTGGCTTATGAGTGCTTCCCACTCTCATGTTCATAAACTTTTTGGTGTGCTGTATGAGCACTCCAATTCACAGCTCTAGGTAAACAGTTTTCACAATACTGTTAAGTCTCCATCCTAGTTTTTTCTGGGCTAAGTAGCCCAGAAGATAATTTCCCAAGCTCTCATTTATTATCAATGAATGTGTACCAATACTGGATGGCTCAAGAAAGATAATGCATAGATTTTTACACTGGACAGAGCTTTCTGCTGCATATTGTGATGCTCAAGGAGTGTCACAAATTTCTTGTCTGGGTCTCTGGTAGGTTCAGGCTGAATGATTTCCTGCCAAACTTCTGGAGTACCTCTAAAGAGGTACTGCAGTGTAGGTGACCTTAGTGACATGGAGTGGGTAGGCATACAGTTTAACCCCTCAAATCAAATAGATCCTGTTGTTCAAACAAGTTTGCAATACATTTTGAAATGGTCTCAAAATGCTAAGAAAGCAGTACTGGGTGTTGTTGTAGGCTCTCCTTTCTCATTCTTGTCTTTCTGCTTGTGTGGCTCTTTTAAGTGAAGATCAGTTCATTCATTACTGGAGAGCAACATTTCCTGCTTCCCACTTTGGTTCCTGATCCTCAGAGGCACTTTGTTGTAAGACAGTATGGTTAGAATTGATCTTGCTGTTCAAGAACACTGTTTAGTGTATTCCAATGTTGATGCATCACATTTGTCATAATTACAATCTTGACTTCACTGGTGTGTTTTGAACATTTACATGGAGTAACTTGAAGCAGTTTTGCCTGGTAATTTAACTGAGAAATTAATTTCAGTAGATAACTCTTACACTTGAATGCATTTTAAGTACAGAGTTTAATTATTTGTCTAAATAATACTGAATGTTTTGACTTAAAACATTTTGGCCCTCTTAGTTAATTTCTAAGCTCTTGTCTGTGCTTGGGCTTCAAATGAGTGCTAGCAGATCCTGGCAGGACAGAGGAACTAATGCTGGGCAAGTTTGTGGCCATACTTGGGGACTTCCAGCACAATCTAACACTACTCTAAAGAATTCTTGATTAAAAATTGCTCCTCCTCCTTTTGGTTGGGTCAGCAGAATGCTGAATCTAATTTTATATTGGTGCTGACCTAATTTTAGGAAGCTAGGTTCCTGTGGGGCCTGCATGGCTTTCTAGCCTATTTTCTGTGAACCCCTTTTACAAAGGAATAGCTGAGGCTTGCCTTGGTGCCTCAGAAAACCTTAACCAAGGACGAAGCTTACAGCTACTTTCTTGCTGCTCTTCTAGGTTTCTTGAGGCATACTCTGCAATAACCTTCCCTTAAAGGTTTTCTATCTTTTTGTTCAGGCAGTGGAAATTGTGGATTATTGCTGCTTGTGGTCACAGTGAGAAACACAAGGGGAAATCAAATCTTAGAGTCAAAAGCATTGTCCAAACATGCTTGTTTTGAATGAACTTGAGTAGCTCTCATTATAATGTGAAAGTTTAGGCCAATAAATAGTTAATTAAATACATTGTAGTTACTTATCCAAATGGTTTCTAGGAAAGGTGAGTGATTTTTATTCAGACATTTATTGTACAAACATTAATACAAATGGAGGAGAGGTTAAATTCAGTCAAAAAAAAAAAAAAAAAGCTACAGACAGTCCTTTTCGAAAAAAGAAAGTGACGACCTTAGCTGCAACAGCTGGAGAGCAGAAAGCGAGCCTTCCTTCCAGGGCAACTTCATACAACACTGTGACAAAGTGAAATGCCATTGTTCTGCTATTGCTTACACACTTTTCCTGTTTCAGTGCACCTGAGTAGTCACTCTTGAATAGCATCTATTGTATGTGATAAGCTGTGAATAAGAAATGATGAAATGGTGACTTGCTAGAAAAGAGTAGAATTAATCTGCAGAATTCCTCATGTCTTGTATAGGGCCCTCTGACAATTGGAAAACTGACAAGTGTGAGCGTTGTTAAAATTCATGCTGCTTGGAAAAAAATGCCCCATTGGATTGTCCATTTAAGCATGCTTTTAGTCTGGAAGTTTCTAGTAGCTTGTTACAAATATATTGATTTTTTAAAAAAGAAATTATTGACCTTTAAAACCCTAGAGTCAGTTACATGGCTTACTGCAAGCATTTTTAGTTATTTGTATTCACAGAGGCCTAGGCAAGAGATGGCAGTTTGCAGAGTCAGACTGTAGCAATGATGAGAGGTGAGGGCTGGGTAGTGAAAGCCTTGTATTTATATAATCAGATGGGACTGATTGCAGTAAGCTGAGAAACCACTTGTGGGACGTGGGTCCTCATTCCAGAGTAGGGGATCTGCAACTTTGTGTCCTCACTTCTTTCACCCTCCCCCCCCCCCCATCTGTAACTGTATTTAATGCCGTCCAGTGCCTTTCCCTAGCCCATGCAAGGCACCACAGTGTTACTGTGCCCATCATGCAGCAAGCTCCAGGGCTCAGCACAGGACAGCATATGGGCATGGGTCTCCCACAGGTCTCACAAACTCAGCAGTGTACTGTGTTAAGCTAGTAAATGCGTTGCCACGCTTCCTCTTGCCCAAGGCTGAAGTCATGACCCCCAGGATAGAGCTCTTTGTCCTGGAAGCATCTACTGCTGAAGGAAATAGGGAAAATTTATTTAACTATCAGATTTATTTATTTATTAAATGAGCTTCCACACATCAGAAAGATATCATGCACTTTTCATCATAACTGTGAATACAGGTTAACATATTAAAAAAGGTGTTTTTTTTATTTAGATTGGTCAGTAGAACCATGAAAATAGTGAACGAAGAGAAGGAATAAATGGAAAAGAAAAAAAACTCTACTATCTGCATTGATTAAGAATTGTAAAATAAGCTAGAGGCTGCATTTTATAAATTGGTTTGTCAGTCTATCTTTCTGGAGAAACAACTTGGAGTGCATGCTGTCTTAACAGTTACTGATAATTTGGCAGTGAACTCATTTAGGACCCACCCTCTGAGCAGCTTCAGTACTCACTGTTGTGCTTGTGGATTTTTGAAAGAGGGCTCAATGTTTGTACTACTGATTGTCCTGTTTACAAGAGGATGACTGGGGTATTTCTGCTCTGCCTTGTTATTTTTACATCTTCACCTCAGAAAATGAATTGTTTCCCAAGGTCAAGTGGAGAAACAATTTTCTGGACATCAAAACATATCTAGTAGTATACGAAAGGGATATTAGTTGCTGTGAGTGCAGGTCTGAAGATGAACACGATGCTGTCATATAGCAACTACAGATTGACAGTAGATTAAATCATACACATTTGGTTGTTTTTCTGTAGACTTTTTCTTTAAGTGCTCAGTAACATCACAGAATTTCCTGCCCCCAGCAGGATACCCAGCATAGGGGGCATGGATCTGGAATATCAAAGGTATTCAGGGAAAAAAGTTGGCATGGTTTAGCGTGGCTCTGAGTCCCTACAGGTGAAGCCCAAATCCCCACATATCTCTTCAGTTTTTATACTGGTGATGCAGCAGCATTCACACTTCTTCCCTTCATTAACTCTTTTCTTCAGCAGACCACAGATTTTAAAGGTGTTAGCATCATCTTTTCAGCATTTTAGTGATTGTTCCTGGGTCTTTTCTTTTTGTACCACCAAATCTCCTGTCCCTGGTACTTCTGGATGCCCAGTCTCATATACTAGCACTGGGAACTAAAAGGCACCGTACATTCTGATGATCTGACACAACAACTTTATGGATATTGACCTGTTCACCGGAAGACTCGGAATTCATTTTCTCTATCCCAGTGTCACTGAGAAAACCCATTTGTCCTGCAGTACTTCAGAACGATTGACAAAGCTAGAATGATGTTGAATTGATACTAATAATGTAGCTATATATTAATATGACATCGAGAACAGTCTTTTTTCTCCATCTACTCCAGAACCAACCCAGCTCTCTGGCAGATGTCACACCTGCCTTCAGTGCTAAAGGGCTGCAGGTGCAGATGCCTTGCAGGAAGGTTTGCATCTCAAGACTTTTATTTTAGTACCCACCTATGGGTGGACAATAGGCCAGCCCTGTTTGCGGGAGAGGGCATCTGTAATACCACTTACAAATTCTATTTGACAATTTATTTTGTGACCTCTGTATTTATTTTCTTTTGCCCTTTTCATTCTCTCTATTACCACTTCTTTCCCTCATTTGCCAATCCACTCTACCTGTGTCTTTTTCTTTCAGTTGTGTACGTTTTAGTCATTAGCAGAAGCAATGCTGCAAATGCTATTTTCAGGCTGCTCAAGGACTTGTAGTGTCTTGCTTAAGGGAGCTGAGTATTCTCTGTCATTAAATCCTACTGGAGTGCTGTGCCAGGGCTGCTGGTCTCTCCTGTGGTATACAAGTTGTCTTTACACTTCTGGAATCCATAACAGTATATATGCATTTGGCTCCTAACAACTTTTTTCACTCCATTTGGGAGAAAGTAGACAAAGAATTATCATTGACATCTATCTTCTGAGGTACGACACTGATTAACTTTTGGTTAATGTTAAACATAGCAGGTTTTCTTTTTTCCCTTTATGGTATATTTAGTAACAGTATGATGAAGGAAAATTAAGTAATTCAGGCACAAAAACAAGAAAGAAGAGTAATAAAGTGATTTTAAGGTTCTCCTCAAGAATTCTGGAATTATTAACAACTTTTCTGGGAGGATAGCAAGTGGTAGAAGTGCCAGTCATCTGTGTTGAATCCTAGCTCATGTTTAGTCATCACTTTTCCCTTACTTTTCAAAGTTTCTCTTGGATTTTTGTGAGAAATACATTTTTGAGATCAAATTCTCGTGCTTAGGCAGTGAATATATTCCAGAACAGGGTGGGCTAGTGTGAGTTATGCACTGGGGACAGATAGGAATGATCCCTCTCTATCGTGATCAGGAGCTGAAATGGCCTACATTGACAGCTCATGCTATCATTTTCAAGATTTGAATCTGTTTTTGTAATAGTAGACATAGTCATACAAGATTTTAGGTTTGGCACAGGTAAATTGGATGAAATTATATGAGTGCTGTGGTATACTAGTAGTTGGATGTGATTATTCAGTTGTCCCATTTGGCTTTATTATGGATCTTTGCTAGGGTTTTTTTTCTTTTTCATCAAATATCAAACTTAATTGCAAGCACAAATATCCAACTTAATTATTTTCAACTCTGGGGGTTTCAAACCCATTAAACAGCAGAGAGGCTCAGTAATTGTTTTATTAATAATAGTGGAAGTGTAATAATATTAGTGGCAACAGAGGATGGTGAATGCAACAATGAGAAAAATTGTAGAGGCATAAACAGCATCATTAAAGCTGTTTCACAGAAGATAAACATGGCTGTCAGGTTAATATTTCAGACCACAGATAGCTGTTTCAGTTAACTTTTTCTTCCATTTCCCTGGTGATGAAACTAGATGTAGAATTACTTGGCTTTCTTGTAAGTACATGCTTTTCAGTATTGCTTCCTTTTCTTTATAATGAAGCTAAGAACTACGATGTATTTTGATTGTTCCAAAGTAATGTCTCCTATTTAATTCCGTGGAAACCACAACAGATACGAAGTGCACAATAACACTATTTGAGAGAGCAAATTTGTAGTTAAAAAATGCTACTTTTCAACAGTCACCACCATTAGCTATGTGTTTTTTTGCCAGGCATGAACAAGAGTCTACATGCTGCGCTCATAAAAATCTGTACCAATGGAGTTGACACATGGTTGCCATTGCTGAAATGCACCACCTACTGCCTCACTGTACTCAAATCCATTGTTTGGTCTACAAAAACGTTAAGCAGGTGTTGATGAATGTCAATGGGTGCCAATTTTTCCACATGGAGGAATTCAATGATGTACCTTTGCTTCACACACACTTTCCACGTCAGACACCATTTTGTCAGAATGCCCCTTTGCTGCCACTTGTCACACAGCAACAAAATGTAATGGAATATTGGTGGGAAGGTTCATATTCTACTGCCTTACCATCAACATCTGCTTCTGACGTTGTAGGCCAACATAATAAAATGAGACATTACTTTGAAAGCAGCCCTCATAATAGCTGTTTCCTGCATTTCCTGATGACTGTTGTCTTTGCCTCATGTTTTATACACTCTCAAGTCTGTTCTGCTCACTCTTCGAGGGCAGTGGATGGAGGACAAAGTGTTCTGAGCCCCTCTGGGAGATGTGTTCTGCTGCATAGTACTCTGAGGTGTCCCGAGGAGAGAAACTTGAGCTGTTTCTGAGCAGAACAGGGTCTGGAGGTGTTAGTTGTACTGTGACGTAGATTTTACAGGGTGATTTCTAGACTGGGTAATTTAGCTGAGAACCTACTGGTATAATGGAGTTTGTTTGGATTCATCATCATAGAGAGGATGTAGAAGAAGAGGAAGATTTGACTGAACAAAAAGGCAGATTAAGAGATGCCTTTTCTTTGGTCCACTCATTGCTTTTTTGTGTCCATTGGTTGCAAGACCTCAGGGAATGAGGTAGAGATATATGTATACTATTTTGTGTAACTAGAACCATCAGAGTGGCTACAAGACTCATAATTGTTCATAATTTAAACTCTACTTGTAGTCTAGTCACAAGAGTAACATATGAGTAGGTTTGTTACATGCTGGTTAGCAGTAAGGAAGAGATGCTTTCATGCATTTGAATTATAAAGGTTTCTCATCTCATTAGGTACCCACTTCATATATTCTTATTCAGTATAGTGGATACAATGGAGTGGCAATGGTGAAGTTGTGAGCATATCTGTAAGCAAGGCAGAGTTTGTAGCTGCTTTAGGAGCTAAAGACAGGCTAGGCTGCTTTAAGCTTCCACTTTCTCTTATGTGAGAATGCCTATATAAGGTTATCATTTCTACCTGCAATCATACCTCGAAATTGGCCAGATATGCTTTGTAAAATTGCAGTTGTATTTCTGTTTCAGGAATAATTTTTTTTCCCTGCTTTAGTACCTGGCACTGTTATGATATCAGGTACCCGTATGTACATGGGCACAGCACACAGGCTTGTCTGTGTAATGTCTGGTACCTAGAAAAAACTTCAGTCATTTCATTGTAAAAGGTGGAAAGAAGTCTTTTAGAATTAAGTCTCATGGGTTCATGCTTTGTTTTTGCCCTTGTATCTTCTTCATGCATTGGTCTTCCCCTGTACAATTCCAGTACCTTTGCTGTACACAAATCTGTTCTTTGCTGCGTGCTTTCAAGTCACATATTGATACAGACTCCAAACTTCACTTTGTATCTATGTTTCAGTAGTTGTATTAATAAAACCTGCTCCTGGGTCATTTTTACTCTGTGTAACCCTTATGTTCCTTCCCTTTTGTAACCTGTGAATCATTTGGCTAAATGTTACTCAACATTGTTGATGTCCTCAGAATAAGCGCATTTTTTGAAAGCACATGGAATCAATGTGGTGAATTAGGAAGAAAATGCTAGGTGCAGCTGGTTGAGTATAGCCAAAAATTCATATTATATCAAAGATCAATTTAAGATGTGTTATCCACTGGTAGTGCTCTAGAGAATGCACTCTTAGCTCTTAGGTTTCCCTTTTTGAACTTAGTTTCTTTGTGCAGATTTTCTTTAATGTACTATCCCTAAGCTAGCCAATAACTCAATAACCATGTTGCCTCAAAACCGAAGTGAATATGTGCCTAGCATATTTAGTTTCCTTATTTTGGAAATTTTGATTTAATATCACAGAAAATTAGACAAGTAAGCTGATCTCGAGTGAAGAGACTTTTCAAATGTTAATGGCAGGAAGAAAACAATATTTTTACGAATGTCTCAGTTGTTGAAAAACATCAGCTTCCACAAGTCCGAATTGTAAGACAAAGCTCTGAAGTACAGGAAAAGGTACTTTCTGCTAAATGCGATTTTGTTCTTAGTTTGCATAAGTAAGAATAGACTTAAATTATACCTTGGAGACTACAATCTCTGTCATGAGGACATAAATAACACTATTTGAGTTAAATAAATAAACAGAACAGATTTTCATGGAAAAATTATTTGTGCCAACAAAATAATCAAATAGAAACAGAATCCTCCTATAGTGTTTTAACTAAGTCTGTTCAAACTCAACTGTGATTGCAGTGCGTATGTCTATATATACATACATATATATATGTATATATGCAAATGTTTATATATATATATATATATGCTAGGTTCTGACATTGCATTCCAAACCCATTTCTTTCATAGGCTTTTATGGTTCAGTTGGTTGTGCTCTTCACTGATGCATGTGGTCAAAGATTTAAATGCTAATGGAGTATAAATGCTGATAGCAGTGTGGTCAGGTTTGACGAGGAATACTAAAGCTCAAGGCAAAGAAGGCAGTAAGAACCCTCCGGCTGATTCACTCATTCATTACGAATTTTAAAACTTCTTCAATCAAATAATAATAATAAAATAATAGAATCAAAAAATGGCATGGATTGGAAGGGACCTTAAAGCCCACCCAGTTCCAACCCCCTGCCCTGGGCAGGGCTGCCACCTACCAGCTCAGACTGCCCAGGGCCCATTTGACCTGGCCTTCAGTGTCTCCAGGGATGGGACACCCACAGCTCCTCTGGGCATCTTATGCCAGTACTTCATCACTCTCATAATCTTTCTTATATCTAGTCTAAAGCTACCCTCTCTTAGTTTAAAACCATCACCCTGTCCTATCAAAATGCTGTCATCAAAATGCAATGTCTAATAATTAGGACTGGATGCCTGTTTTACATAGCTTAAGTGCCTTATTTTCATCTCTCTGAGTACTTGTGCCTTGGACTGATTAGATTTTACCTTGGTTTGTGACTTAATTTGTTACCGTGTTACAAGTAGTTGCTGGAAGGCAATAGCAAGTGTGCAAAATGTTCACTGTTCAAAAATTAGTGCCCTTGTGTGATGCAACTGATATCATTTTGTTGTTTAAATGTTACTTGTAGACACTTTGCTTTTTAACAGAGTACTGTGCAATGAGGAGGAGGTAATCTTGACTCCTTTCAGGATGCAATGAACTGTGCGACAGTTGCCTGAGTCATAGGACCATTAATAGGATGCTCTGAAAGGAGTAAAGTGTGGTGGTTGCAGTAGACAATGAAGTTTTGCCCATGTTTGTACAGCTATGTGCAGGAGAGCATGCTTGATCAAGTGTCTGAGATGAAGTAGGTACCTTACTGGAAGTTGCTATCAAAAGCTGATAGGTTTCTGATTTATAAAGATTTAGATTTTAGAGCTCTTCATCATTGAATAGGGTTTTACTTTCAAGTGAAATTTACAGAAATAAGTGAGAACTGAAGTGAAGGAGCTTCTGTTTAAGCTGATTTTTTTAAGCTGAAGAACTCAGGTGAACCTTAATCTTTTCTGAATGACACCAGTTGTAGAACTAAATCCACTTATCTAACCACAGTAAGTAAAGCTGCTGTTTCCCCACTTCAGTCTGTGAAGGTGAGCTGCCAGAGGAAGGACTTGGTTCTCAAAGCTGGGGCATCCCCTGCTACCCATCAGAGCTGCCACCTGACCTCAGACAGCTACAGGTTTGAATTTAGGTCATGGATGGTTTAGCCTTTTTAGGCCCAGTCAGAGCACTGACCTTGAGGATCTCAGTGTCTTAGGGGGAAGCTCTCTACTGAGATTTCTGTGGAGGAGTTACGTGCGGTCTTACATCCCCTGACCACCCAGTTAGACTGCTGGTGGATCATCTAGCAGGAATGAAGTAGATAGCAGCACTGCACTAACCTCTCTGCATTAACAGCGCTACTTATTTTCCTCTTGATGTGCTCCCAGCTCACCAGTAAATGAATGAGCCAAGAGCTTGTTCACAGTTAGAATAGCACTGGAAGTCCTTGTTTATTTACTTAAGTAAAAATATTGTGGTACAAAGGAACCCTTTCAAAAAGGCAAGTGGTAGCTCCATACAATCATGCAATCCATAACACCTAAACTGTAGTCAGACCACTTTTCCAACAGTTGTATTAAAAGCCACACTTTTCCTTAATAACCCATGTAGCAACAAAGTAGTCTCAAATTAAAGCATGTTTCAGCTTTACAGACAGCTCCTTGTACATGTGCTGACTTTGCAGCTGCTTCCTGCAGTCTTTGACTTCTGTAATTAGGACAATCATAAAGCAAGGCTAATGATATTCAACCAAGTTGTCCACAAGTCCAGAGCATTGGTTATCTCAAAGGGTTTAATTTGCTGAGTATGGGGCACCATGATACAAGGTTTGCATGTGTGATGGATAGAACCTGATTTTTTTAGCTCTTGTTGCCAAGTTACAAAAAGTGTTATCATGGTGGAATGTCTTAATAGACCAAGATTCTACCTAGAAGGAGGCATACTGATGAAAACTGCTACTATAATGATGTCTCTGAAGAGAGGAGAAGAAAAACCCAAATAGCGAATAGGTTAATTTTGTATTCTAGACATCAGCCAGACAGGTCAAAAATAGCTGTTCAGACCCCAGAGATTATGGCATGTGCGACAGTAGCTAGTGAAGAAGAGCCTGCATGCAGTAAGCAGCTACTAGTTTAAAACTAAACAGTATGAGGAGCACCAAGTGCTTAAAGACAGTGATCTGTCCTCAGAATGGCATTGTAGAGTTACTTCTCATGGAAACAATGGGATACCTTTGCTGTCACGTATTGCACCTAATGCTAAGGGAAATGAAAGGTGAGTTAAAAAATAACAAAACAAACAAAAAAGCCACCTCGCCAAAGCCTCTGTTACTGTTCAGATAGGTAGAAATAATACTGGTAAATGCTTCCTCCTTTTATCAAATGAGAGGAATGTACCACATTCCGAATAGAATAAGAGGTAGAGTCCATGCAGTCAGCTGAAGCACTTCTGCCTCTTCTTGCAGATCCCTACCAGGTGCTTGAGGTTCTCTGAAACAATCGTGTTTCCTCTGAACTATTTAAGAGACTGCGTGGGGGGCAGTAACTGTGGGGAGGGGTCCGTCAGTGCCGTCACCCGTGCGAGTTGGTGCCCAAGTCACCTGCTCGTGGGTGTGGGGCTGCCTGCAGGCTGCCAGCCCCGTGGTGCGAGCGCTGGGACCCGGCCCCGTCCTCGCATGGAGACGCCTTATTTTAGCAGCAACGTCAGGGCAGCGCTCTGTGGGTTTCCCGATGCGATTTGTAAATGCGTCTTTTAAAAGGCAACTCTTAGGAAGCCGTTGCAGGGAAAAAAAAAAAAAAAAAAGAAAACCCACTCACGGCTGCAGAGCTTTCCCAGCACAGAGGCGGTGCAAAGCACCCCTCGCCTCCTTGCAGGCACAGCAGTGCTGTGCCCTAGGCTGAGAGGGGCGCGCCGCTGTCACCCTCCGGAGCCAACCGCTGGGCGAGAGCCTCGGCGTGACACAAACGGAGCCGCGGGGGTTCGGGAAACCGCCGTCGTTAAACTCAACCCCAGACCGCTCACCCACCCTCAAGCCGTACCGGGGCCGAACGGAGGGACCGCTACCCCGCCCGCTGCGGGGGTCCCGTCCGGGATGCGCCCGGGGCTGAACGGCATAGCCGGGCACCGCGCGGTTCCGCTCGGGCAGCGCGTCGCCGTGCTTACCGTGCTCCCGCCCCGCGCGGCTCCTCGGCTGCTCTCGGTCCGCGGCCGGCACGAGGGAGATCAGCGCCGGGGCCCCGCGCGTCATCCTCAGCGGCAGGGTGGGCTCGCTCCTCGCACCGGCTGCGGCTGCCTCCGCCGTGTGCCAGCCGCCGGCCGCCCGCAGCCAGAGCCGCCCATTCCGCAGCCGGCGGCGGGGGGGGAGCCGGAGCCGGGGGGGCGGCGAGGCGGGGCCGTGCGGAGCGCCCGCCCGTCCTCGCGGAAAGTTCCTTCGCCCCGCGGTGGTCGCTCCGGGGCTGCGGCGAAGCCGAGAGTCTGCTCTGCCGCCCCTGGGTGCGGCGGGCAGTGCCCTTCCCGGAGTGATTCCCGAGGGTTAAAAGTTGCTGCCTTGCGGGGAAACGTTGTTCCGTTCTGGTCATCCTGGTCTCATCTCTCCAAAGCGCGGCTCGGTCATTTTATTGTACACATCTTTTGCGTGCATGTACTTCTCAACGAGTGTATACGAGTGATTTTTATTTATTTACTTTCAACAAATTAGTACCGGCTTTCAGAGAAGTTAGTATTTGCTGAAAGTATTGCGTGTCTCTGAGATAGGAGAGAGGGAGAAATGTTTAGGTTCCTACTGCTCTCTGCTAACTCACATCCTCTGTTGCAGGGTGAGTGTGGAAGGTTTTCATGGGCTCTCACAGGCTCTTTATTCCAAATTAAGAATATCAGAAGGAGCTTTGATCTTGATGTCATGCTACATTTTTGTTGCTCTCAATGTTTGTCAAACCCATCTCCTTGTAAAAGGGTGGCCTTTCATTTTCTGCGTCTCCTGCAGCACAGATGTGAATGACCACCTTTAAGCCTGATAATCTGGTGCATGTTTCGATCCCCAAGACAATTTAGGAAAAATAAGGCATAGAGCTGGGAGAACTGAAATATGCATGCATTCGTTATTGAAAACTGAACATGTGATAGCTTGATTTCTCATGTCTCCTCCAAATGACCGCACCAGTTAGATGTGTGCTAGGTGTTCTGCCTACCTCCACAGACCATACAGTGATGTTTTCCTCTGTTCCAGCATTACTGGCTAGGGAGGGTCCTGGGAGAATGAGACAGAGATAAGCTTTTTAGGTCTTTTTTTTTTTTTTCAACATTTGGTTTAATATATATATAATTCTGACTTTGTTAAAGGTATTGGGGATTTACCACCTTCATAATTCATTCAGGAACAGAACAGCAGCCCCTACTCAACTGCTTACGGTTTTCCTACGCAGGTTGCAGGCGGAACCACACTGTGTTTTCTCCCCGCTGTAAATTTGGATGTCTGTAGCAGCCTCTCTCTCTCTCTTATTTGTATTTTTTAACTGTAAATTTCCACACCCAATGCTACGTGATCCCATGAACAAGAGCTTTGTCCTTTAGCCAGTGAGCAAACAGCAAGAAGAGTATGCGCAAGAGTATGTGTTTAATCTGAACTCTCTGTGGACATAGACCCATTTCTGCTAACGAGCTTTCAGAAACACTGGGCACGTTCCATGAAGAAGTGCATCATTAGGGAGAACCAACTGCGCATAGGACATCTATCCATAGAGCTCCAGGTCTTTAAAAGTCCCTTGGAATTGCATGTGGAGCTGCTGATCAGCTGTGTAATAGACATTAGTGGAAATGGTTAGGTGGGAGAACAGGACCTGGTGCTGGGGATCACATCTGCTGAGACGGGGACTATGCTTCTACTGGAGCTTGTTTATTGAAACCCTGTGTAGCTGGGAAAACCCAGTGGTGTGTGGCAATGCGGGCACAAGCTTCAGTGCAAGAGAGAGTAACTTAGGCGCTTTTCCCTGTAGTGCTGGGCAGCAGTGGCTGGAGCTGGGTTTGTTCTATGACCTGCAGGCAGGGTGGGGAGGAGTAGGGAGCTCCTAGGGCTCTCTGAGCTGTTCCTGAATTTGTGGTGGGAGGCTGGGGTGAGAGCACCTCACTGCCAACAGCTGAGCAGCAGGGCATGAGTTTCACCTTAAAAACAAAGCTACAGTTAGATTAATTATCTGGTGATGTGTCTGTATAGGGTCAAGTGTTTTTCTAAACTGTAACAATTCCTGTAGGAAACGTGGTCTCATTTCTCCCATGCGGATTGTTGCTTTTTTGGCTAATTGGTATCGTGTAGAGGGTACTCAGTAATCCTGTGAACAGTCTGCACATGCAAATGTGAGCAATGCACCTTTAGGTAGTTGAACTTACTTGTTGCTGTTGACCGTATTGCCTAGTGAAACAATAAAGTATGTATATGTTTCTGCCCACACAATTGATGTTTCTGTGGTCTTATCTGCTGCATAAGCAGATATTGGCTGGTTATCCAGTCGTATCCTGATGGAGAAGAAATGAAATGGGTGGACGTAATCTCTTGTCCTTTTTAGAGTGATTTAAGAGGAATTCTTTCACATCCAGGGAACCACAGACTGCAGCACAGTCTGTTCTACCCTTCATACTGATAAAAATATCGCTATATTGCTGACTCATGTAGTTATCCACAGGAAATTAGTATTAACACCAAAATGAACATGAATTTTCTATTATTTATTTATCTGATTTAAAGAAGGAAGGACTTGCTTAAAGTCTTTGTTTTTATAGAACCATTCTTTATAACCCTTAGGGAAAACTGGGTCGGCTTTTCACAAATCTCACTCTCATTAGAATTTGACCCCACGTGAGAGGCTTGAGAGAAGACTCAGTCTACACCTAGCCTGGCTTGGCCTCGGGAATCACTTCTCTCTCTTTCTTTAGTGACACTCTTTTGTGTGAGTAGTAATACCAACCCACTTATAATTTAATTTATACTTGTACAGCCTGATACTGCAAGAACTGCATGAGGAAGGTTGTTACTCAAATACCTTTTTATTGGTATCCATCATCTGTTAATGGCAGTATTAGTTAGTGACAGGAGTGGTTATTTTCTGGAGAGGCTGGTTGTCAGTCTTCTTGGGAGTTGGAACAAGTAGAGAGGGCTTTGATATGCTAGAATTATCCTTAGTGTACAAATAGCCAAACTCCTCGGATATATTTGTAAATTCAGAGGTAATAATCGAGTGGAGAACTAAATGCAGTTGTAAGTCAGGAGCTGGCAGGGTTGTACACAGAACCTGGCAGAGCAAGCACATCTGCCTGCAGCTGCTGTAGAGCCCTGGCTGCCCGGGGAAGCTGTGATGTCCGCATCATTGCGACATGTTAAAATTCAGGAAAACTATAAAGGAGAATGCAGTTCTACTCTGACTGTGTCTGTTGTAGTTTCTTTCTTTCCCATGTGCACAACAGACACTGGGTATATGAATGGAGTGAGGCTGGAGCTGGTCCTTTTCCTTGACCTATTGCTGAATGCAACAAAGTCAGCTGGTTGTAGGACACATTTAGCTCTGAGTGGCTTTATCTTTCGAGTAGCTGGGCAGCTTCCAAGAAATGACTGAAATCTCTGGAAATCACTGCTTTTCCTATGCCCTTCTGAAGTAATATGAGAGAGATATATATATATATTTCTTAGTCTTCCCCATTTTATTTGTTATTGCTTCTCAGTTTCTTCCCTTCACGCCTCTTTAACTGAAAACAAAGAAAGAACAAGAACAAATATTTTTTTTTCTTTTTTTTTTTTTTTTTTTAATTTTGCTTTTTTCATCCATTACTCTTTTGGATTTAGTTACAGCTGATTCCAGCTAAAGTCTTGGTGCTGAAAGCTACTGTCATTTGGAACTCTGGTGATGAATAGCAAGTGCTGGTCCTGTTGCTTGACCTTATATATCTCCTCTCATAGGTGTTATTTTGAGATTGAAGTAACGGAGCTTGAGTTCTGGAAAGTAATACGGACTTGAGAGACACTGTAACCTTGACTGTTAAGGATAAACATACTCCAGTGATGGTCTGCTAGATACAAAAAGCATTGATTTGCAGCATACAATTCCAGAGTTCAAAGCCATTACAAAAGTTGTGTTTATTTTGTCAATACTCAGTTTGCAGCTTGAAGTAATATGTATACTGCTAGACACATTTATATTCAAGGACCTGAACTTACTCTAGTGCCAGAGTTTTTAAAATTGTGACCATGGAGTTATTCATGTGTAATTAACTCTAATATTGCTGGAAATAACTGAAAAGCTGAAATTTGTAGTTCTTAGGAAAGTGATTCAGTATAACAATAACCTTCCATTTGTGAAAAGACAGAAATTTTTAAAAAGTAATGGTTAAGAAAGAAGGTCCTGCATTCCTGTAGCACACTGCAGGTAAGCTGATGTCATTCTTGGTTTTACCTATACTGCCTCTGAATACTGCAATGGTATGCACTTCTCAATTGTATTGAGAATTGTATTGAGGGCTGTATTAGAGACTCAGGATCTCTAAGGTTAAAGGAGATGACCTTGGGTTTCTTAAAGCAATAGCCTTGATATACAAAAACTAGAGGATCTCAGTTGGATGCTGAGCCCATGAAAACAGTTTTTTTAATGTATTTGAAGTATTGTAGCTTAGTTTGGTTGCATTTTCTGCTGTGAAACAATATCCTGAGGTCTGAAGTTTCCTGAAAAATTCCACTTGGTTCTGTTTGTGTTTTAGGACTTTTATTTTTTCTGAAATAAAAGCCCAGTGATCATTATAATGTTGGAGCTACTATCATACGCAGACTGAAAATAGCAGGACCGTTACTGTATTTGTTTTCCAAAAGCAAAATAATTTATGATTGTTTGGAGTTTGAGAATATGTAGGGGTTATGAATAATAGTCATACCCTTAAACTAGAGTAAAAATAACAAGAAAATAATGGGACAATAGCACATTAAAATGTTCAGGTTTTGTCAGCGGTAAACCTGATTAATTAAAGAGGCAACGGGGCCGTCTGTACTATAGTCAAGAATGACCCATCGCGTCAGTACAGTAAAACAAGTCATACTTTGTACCTTCAGAAAGGCTGTTTGATGAAGGATGTTCTGAAGGCATAAAGGTCATGGTGCTTTCTAACATGCTTATAGCAACCAAGCTTTGTTTATCCACGTGTGATGTTATATAGGTAATTGTCATTTACGTGTCGATTTACATGCAGCAGACACTGGACAAACTTAGCAATATTGTCTAAAGGAGAAATCTGGGGGCTGCCAAGGGAAGAGAGAAATCAGTAGGGGGTAGTTACGCGGGTTCCGAGATAAGCTGGGTGCCTGTCCTCATCAGCACACCTCAGCTTTGCTCTTACTAGAACCTGGCATGAGGTATTATCTAAGAATGGCACTGAAAGTGTTGAAGGTGAGCCGTGCCTGCATATCCCTGAGGTGTGCTCATACAAATGTTTGAGCACTGCAAAGTGTGCCAGAATCTGGGGCAGCTAAAATCAGTTTCCCAAAACTGGAAAATGAACATCTCTTTTTATAAAATGTTGATAAAACCCTACACACACACGAGTTTTTCTCCAAAATCGTAATGCTTTTCTTACAACACTGTAGTAGCCTCTCTTTCAAATGTAGATTGGTGAGATGGATTTTTCTGATTTAATCTTTTTAAATTGATGCAGTGTGGGATAAGATTTATAAGCAATTAAAACTGCAGA
Organism: Oreortyx pictus; assembly: GCA_036925125.1. Taxonomy (NCBI): domain Eukaryota; kingdom Metazoa; phylum Chordata; class Aves; order Galliformes; family Odontophoridae; genus Oreortyx; species Oreortyx pictus. The sequence goes on along the minus strand of JAUPFR010000008.1, from coordinate 12,083,960 downwards.
TTTGTCTGGTTTGGTTTTGTTGATTTGTTTTGTTTATTTTTGTTAATGAAACCCGTTTGTTTCAATGAGAGGAATATATCGCGGAAAGCCTTGGAACTCCAAGTAGTTGGTATCTACATTTAGCGAAACCGTTCCATATCTGTATCCCAGAAAAACTAGTTAACAATCTGTCATTTGCTTAGCACCATGCTGTGTAAAGCTTAGGAAATGTAGCCTGCTTCACTGAGCTGGCTGTGGCTGCTGCAGGGTGGTGCCTGGTGCCAGGCCAGGTCTCTGCTGGGGAAGCAGTGACGCAGCCCTGCCTGGCACGGGAGCTATTCTAGGCTCCAGAGGAAGCGAGAGGTCAAAAAGTGTGAAGAAAGGTTCCAGCTACCTGATTTTGATAGCTCACGCATCCCGGAAATTTAATTATGGCTGTTTTCTGTGCTATTAATGTTGTGAAATGGCCTGTGAGGGAAAATGGTCTCAATTAGCCCTTATATTAACTTCTTGTCATTACGTGTGCCAGTATTGATGCTTTTAACTGTGTGAGACTTAAGGAGAGCTGGCAGAAGTGGCACTGGGCTGCCTGATTTGACTCCACTGTAGCCATCGAGGTCAGAGCAACAAAAAAAAATTGGATCTGCTTTCCCCTTTTATAAGAAGCCAGAAATAGGGCAATGAAGGGAGGGCACAAGTCTATTTTTGCAGTACTAGGAGTGTTTAAGAGACAGCTGTTATTTCTAAGTAAGCCTTACCTCTTTAATGCTGGAGAAACTATCTGTGACTTAGTTTCATAATCTTGGGAAGTTTCAACACTGTTTTCTGGCTTTTCCTTCACTTCTTTTCTGTTGCTTTTGTTTTTCCATTTTCCTCCTAAGATTTCCCACCTTCCTGTTGGGCACCCAGTTCTTTACACAGAACGGTGTCAGAGTAGCCTGGTCATCCTGATATGGCATTCAAGGGTCAATGTTTGTAAAGTAGGAGAAATCGGAGGGAAAATTGTTGGTGCTAGATGATTCTGTTTTTATCTGCTTAGTGTCTGCTGATTCTGGAACAGGAAACACATGATTGAGAAAAGGACCTGCTTGGTGTACAGGTGTTACATAGTTAGTAAAGATGTGATTTTTCAATTCTATTAAATCTTTTCAATTTCAAGTAACAGTGATACAATGTAGATTTTTTTTTCCTTCTGGTTTGTTGTCTTTTTGTTTTTGTTTTTCTTTCTCTTTTTATGCTGTGGGGTTTGTTTGTCTGTTTTGCAGGAGAATTATTAGAATACTTTGGAATGTTTTGCCCAGTTGAATATTGTCCATCTTACTCCTGATTCTGTTTTCTTTTGAAGGCCACGTTACTGAAGCCAGACTCAGTCATTTGTAGCTTCTTAACAAGTTCTTTACTAAATATATTTTACTGAATTTTCTGTTCTCTAGGCATACAACATCAATCCTGATAAGTTAATGTCTTAAGAAAGCCTGTCTGTTTGTTTTTTGTATTTAAAATGTCACATTATTTCCTTTGCAAACTAGATTGGAGATCTTTCAGTTCCCAGCTTCCCTAATATTTCTTCTCACAATTTCTGTCCTACATCAGTGTGGACATTTCTACTTCACAATATACAATACACAAATGCTTCTATCTCTGTTTCATCATTTCTTTATGGAAAAAAGACAAAGGTTTGCTTGACTTTTCCTGGTCACCTTCCAAGTGAGACCACTACCATTTCTTACGATATCATTTCCAAATTTTAAGTAGCTCAACATTCAACAATTCTTATCTCCATTACAGATATTTTCAGAATACTTTTTATTCTTCCCTTCTTTTTCTAGATTCCTAAGTGTCATGTCTGTGTGAAGCAATTTGTTATTGCTCCACATAAGAATATTTTCCCTCCTACGGCTGCTCTTCATCAAAGTCACTTCAACAGAAGGCAAATAAATTTCTTGGCTACAGCATCGATAAATATCTGGATTAACACTGTTAACTAGTTTTCCACCTGGAAAGTAGTCTTCCAGAAGCACACAAATACTGATTTGTCTCTCTAGTAACAATACAAAGTTTACTGTGTGTTTGTGTTCAGTTTTGATGATCTACATTACCACAGCTTTACTCAAAAACCTTTTCTTTATAATTGCTCCCTAAAGGATTATTTACATCAATTGATTCTGTTTAATCCATACTGTGGTTTTACCAGCACAAATGCTGCCTCATTCTGCACACGCCAACTCCTTGAGCCCACTTAGTTTTTACTTACATGCAGCACATATTTAACTCGGTATCTGCCCAGTCCTCCAGCACTTTTTATCTGCTTCTGTTTCTTGACTGTTGTTGCTGTGGGCAGCATAATAGTAAGTAGTGAGCACCCTGTCCTTGCTGGGGTTAGCTCCATTTTGCTCTCACACCTTCTCTTTCCAAATCCTAGTATGCTTTCAGCCATCATCCTAGCATCATTTGTCTAATCTTCCACTTTCCGTGTACTATCAACTTTGAAGAAAATTGAAATATTTATCACTTGAAAGATTTTGTGTCCTTTTCCTTGTCTTGTGTGTTCTTACAGTTGGGTGACTTCCAACTGTACATTAGCCAGCATCTTCCTGAAAAATGGCATTGTTATGTTGTGGATTAAAGAGGTCTTTTTGTAACTTAGGCTTTTAATATTATTATCACTGTTTTTGGATGTTATGGCTATGTCTTTATAAGGTTAGCAAATAATAAATGGTATGAGAATATTTAAAAGCAAATGATGTATACTAAGAAATACGGGGCCATTGCCTGGATTCTTCCAGACACTTGTCTTTTTCAAAACTTAGATCTCAATATACCTTTTCCTCCTTGTTAGAATCCACCCTTAACCTTTGAGGATTATATGCACTTCTCCCTTATAAGTATGTGGTGCTACATGGCACTTAGGAGCATGTTAAGGGCAACTCACCAGGCTTGTCTGAATTGCTTGCTGCTGTATTGGATTATGGACTAGTTTGACTTTTCTGTCTTCTCACTCTACCAGAAAATAAGGAATGTTTATAAAGAGAGTGAAGTCTGAGTCATTTTTCTTTGCCCTATAGGCCTTGAAATATAGGCTGAGTCTTTCATTTTGTTCATCTGGAGGTTGCTAAAAGATGGGGCTTTCAAAATTAACTCTCAGCATCAGAAGTAGTTTAATTTTCAGCTGATCTCTTACTGAAAATTAGACTATTACTCATGTCATTTATTTGGGTTTACACGACCTGTGTCAGTCTTAGTTTGCTAGGGGAAAATCACTGGAAAAAAAATAATGCCCAAACAAAATACTGCTTCTTCAAGTCCCTTGTATTCTTAGCTGTATGTAGATACTTAGGAAGATATTGGACAGATCTTCAGATCTGTCATACTAATAGTTACATTACATACTAAAACGTAGTTTCAGTGTCTTTTCAGAAGATGTATCAGCTGAGTAGTTTGAGCATCAGGAGCTTTGGGCAACTAAACTCCCGTGGGCCTCTAGTATCATCCAACAACAATGAAGATGATTTTGAAAGGGAGATGCTAAGATAAAGCAATTAAAAAGAAGAAGCAGAAGGGGGGGAGGGGGGAGGAAATAATAAAAGTAGGATTTTCTCCTCTCGTACTTGGAACACCTGCCTTTATGCTTTTAATTGCATGCAGTTTAGTTTGATAACTATTGTAAAATTTGCCTCTAGAGAATATTTATGGAAGGCAACTTTTCAGAAATATAACAGAAAAAAATAGGAGTTTTAATAAAAATCTTTGTTTCATGCAAGTGTTTGACAACTGACTGATAGGCAGCAACAAGGTAACTATGTGAAATGAAAAGCCCTTTTCATTAGGAGATGAAAAAGGGAAAAAAATCAAACCTGTAATCACAACCTACAAGTGACTGATTTGCCTTTTTCATTTTAGAGCAAAGAAAAAATATCTATTTTTCTATGGTTCTGGTCTGCACTGGGCAGCTGCTAGAAACTTTGTAGAAAGCTTCTCCAAACCAGGAGGAGTGTTACTGTACACCCTTTGTCAGACTCTGCCTGATGTTTCATGACTTTCCCTTTTCTAGCCATGTTTCCCATCTCTACCGGCATTAACCACACATCTTAAATCCAATCTCTTTAGAAAAGAGGTTAATGTGAAATGTCTTGGCTATGAAACTTTCAAATTCTTTAAAAGATGTTCTTTTCATCCATGCACAGCACGGCTAGGCATAAATCTGTGATCCTAGCAGGCCTCAGATTGTATATTAACCCTTGATCTCTTAAAATGTTGATTTTAAATATTATATCTGTGAGATCTTGCTGCTGTTGTACACACATGTAGTTCAGTAGTAATTTTGAAAAGTTGGTCTGGGGTGTCACTCTACTTGCTAAAATACATTTTGTATTTGGATGATGTGAAGTAGCATGAACTAGAAGTTTAGAAGTAACTTTTCCAAATAGTAGTTGCCTGTTTTAACAAACAAGCAAACAAATCTTTCTAATCAATGTTAAAAGCGTAAATAGCAACTTAAACAGGCTACTTCTTCAGCAGAGATATTATTCTTTCACTTGATAAGGATGCGGATGTGAAAAAAGGTTCATTAATTGTTTTTAAAGCTAGAGTGTTTAAGAGATAATATTGAAAAGTGACAGTGATCTTCTATTTAAAAACAAAACAAAAACAAAAATGACCTTCAGCAAACTCCAGGAAGCATCTGGTATTGAGAAAGGAAAAAAACGGCTTTCATTTAGTTGAAATAAGTACTTTTCCAGTAGCTGAGTGAATGTGATTTGTGTCAGTGTTTTTTCTAAACAAAAAAATCTCTAAATCCTAAGCAATGTTTGACTGAGTTCTTCCTCAGCTGAAACTACAGAAAATAATAAAATGCTGATTTCTTCTTCTGCTGTTGGTATGAATTAACATATATTTGTATTATTTTATATTCACTTATTTTCCTGCATATTTTTATTTCTGTCAAAATATTTTTTTGTCTTTATTTGTCATAAATTTGCAGGTTCATTTCTAGGCTTGAATAAACTAGTATGTTGAGGAAACTGCAGATATTCCTTAAATATCTTTTAAGAGCAATCTAAATGGATTGATAATTTTTCTAATTAGAATGATTCATTTTATTTTAGTTTAGGTTTGCATGGTAATAAATCTGATTTGAAACTGGTGTGGGACTTTTTAGAAGGTCATGTAAGTGACAGGACAAGGGGAAATCGTTATAAACTGTTAGAGCGTAGATTTTGACTTAGCTGTTAGGAAGAAATCCTTTACTGTGAGGGTGGTAAGACACTGGAACAGCTTGTCCAGTGAGGTTGTGAATTCCCCCTCCCTGGAAGCATTCAAGTCCAGGCTGGATGGGGCTTTGAGCAACCTGGTCTAGAGGGAGATGTCCTGCCTATAGCAGGGGGATTGGAATGAGATGATCTTAAAGATCTCTTCCAACCCAAACCATTCTGATTCTGTGATTCTGCACCATGAGAGCTTTGCTGCACAATGAATGTTGTGGTAGTGGATACATGTAGTACAATTTGAGTTTAAGTCTTCAATAGTCTTGAAAGTAGTGATGGCAAAAGAAGTAATTTTATTTTATTAATGAAATTGAGTTTTTTGCAATGTGTATTGTATGGGGCAACATCATTACTGGCCTAAGGTTACACCATGTTCTTCATTCCTTGTTATAGTTTTGTGATTCAGCTTTATTCTGAAAGTCATCCTTAACTTTCCTTTGCACAGAGCTAATTTTCTGCTGTTGTGATCAGGCTTTCTTAATACCATGTGGAAGCCTATAGAAAACACAGCAAATGGTCTGGTGAGCACCAAAGATAAAAGCGCTGGAAACACAGAGGTCTTTTCCTTGAAGTGCCAGGCTAAAGAAGAGAGCTGCACTTACAAAACTGAAATGAACTGCAGTAGCCGAATGGCTGGGAAGTTTAGAGTGCTTATATTTTCATGGTGTTATTTACCAAATCAGCCTATTCCCTACCAATCTAAAACAGTAAATCACTAATGTAAATACTGGGTCTGCTAGAATAAGTTTGCATGAGCATTATATTATTAACTTTTCTTTGGAAAAAATATATTTTCCCCTTTTTTTAGAGAGCAAATGCGTCCTCTAATTCTGTATCAGAAAGGTATTCAATGTAGTAGACATCTACTGCTGACCTGGTTAGATCTGAAAAAATAGGAGAAGTGTCTTAAGTTGAGGGAGTTATGAAGAATGTATTTTTTCTATCTTTCTAATATTTTTCATCTGAAATATGCTACAGTAATCAATGGCTCTATTATAAATATGAATAACTGCCACAATGAATGATATATTGTGCAATTAACTGTCTAAACTAAATGCAGTGCAGCTATTTTTACTGTGATTCAGGGAACCTTGCAGAGAGGCTTCACGCCAGCCTGTTGCACAGAACAGTCAGAAGCGGTTTGGAGTACCAGGGCTCTAATTGCCCATAATAACAGAAAAGTGACAGAAAGGGAGAGCAGCGTGCAGAGAGTGACAGTTTGATTAATAATGACAGATCCGAGTAGACTTTTCTCAGCTTTGCCCAATTATGACGCTTGAATGTCATTTTTAATTTTCACAAATTTGAGAGAGTGAAAATGGTAGAGTTGGGCTTTCCAAATTCATGAAGGCCATATCTATACATCTGTTAGTTACACCATGACTACTTTTTTTCAGTTACCGTTCTGTCTGAATTGTTGGTGAGGTAAACGCAAGTGTATTCCAGTAGTGAGCGTTCAGGTGCTAGACAGGAGGGTTTTCACCTGAATGCTGAGATCTGCAGCTGTTTTTTAATTTGCTGTTAATTTTTTCACCACTGCAGATGCTGCAACCCATGCTTTAATTGTAGTATAAGATAACAAAGACTGAAAAAATGATCCAGATAATTTCACCAACAGGAGAAATTTGAAGCGTTTTCTCTAGTCCCATATTAACTATATTGTCCGTAGAACTTGAAAGCTGAGCAGGTATGTCAGGATGTTCTTGATTAAAAAAAAAAAAAAAAAAAAAAAAAAAAAACACAACACCTTATTTATTTATTTATTTTATTTGTATTTCTATTATTGGTAATGTGGCAAACAAACAGAATTAACCTTTATTTACAATTTGAAAACCTGCCAGCAGGTGTGGTATCAGGCAGGGCTGCTTCTATCCTGTCCATGTTGTTTGTATTTGATTGTGGAGATGAAACCTAACCTGGGTGTTATGTGTGGGGCCCAAAGCAGCTGGTGCTTTGCACTGAGGATTACTGAGGAGTGATTCTGGTTGGCCGAGTTGGGGTTGTTCCAGGTGCCTCATTCAGAATTGGTTTCTGGTCTTGGCTTTTGCAGAATTTACAGCCCCTTCCCTACCAGTACCACTGTCTGAATTTGTCCCGTAACTGCATATGTGTCAAAATAGCAGCTTGCTCTCAACAGTAGTAGTTAATGTTAGATTAGATGTAATAGTTTTAATTCCATATTTGATTCAGAAATAATAGTTATAACCATAATGAAAGGTATTACCGTAGACAGATTTTGATTGATCAGAGGTTGGCAAGTCTTTCAGCTGCAGGGAACGGACAGCGGGTACTCAGGAGAATTACTGTTTGGAAGTAGCTACATCAGTGGCCAACTGTTACTGGTTGTAGAAAAAATGAACAACTAGTAAGAAGCCTTCATTAGCAGCACTTTTAATACAACTATCAAAGCTCTGTATACATAGTGCTGCCGACAGCTTCCCCATGTATCATTCTGTCTCATGGTGGCCTTAGTGAAATTTGGGTTGCACAGTCCTGCAGGGGCAGCTGGACAGTACAGCAGCACCAGAAAGATGTGGCAGATATATCAGCCACCATTGTTCCCCTCTGCCAGCTCTGGGAGCTGTGACCAGTTCACTTAATAAAGTAAATTTACTTAATAAAAAGAACTTAATTAAACATCTTGCATGGATAATCCCTTTCAGTGTAGCCTTTGGGAGAATTTATTGCTTTTCCCATTCATTGCTCTTCTTTCACTGATACTTTTGTTTTATTGAATGCCAGAATCTGCATTAAGAATGATTCTGCACATTTTTATTAGGAAGTATATATCAGGAGATTTCTGAAGTTTCTCAGAAATTAAGGATTCATTCCTTTTGCTCAAAGAAATGAGAAAAAAAAATCTTTTGAAAGAATACGTGAAAAGAGGTTTTTTTCTTCAAAATCTCTCCCTTTTTTTTTTTATCTTTTTTTGTTGTTTTCATTCCCAACAAGCTGATGTTTCTCTAGAGTACAACGTAAGCTTTATTTTGATACAGTAAAATAAATTTTGTTTTTTAAATGAATCTTGGTATTAATGATACAGTGTCAGTACTGCAGAGCTTGGAGAAAATGGCCTTTCTAAAGAAAATCAGGGAACAGAGAATATATTCTCCACTTTATAAATATTACTCTCCTTTTTCTGGAAATACATAGTAGGACATCTACAGATTTTAAATACTCACGTTTGAAATCTTCCCCAACTTTGATGTGTTAATTTGTTGGGCCAAATCCTCCACAGTTCAAAAGATCCAAGAAGCCAGAAGACCTAAAGACTGTGTTCTAGTCCCTGACTTCTCAGTTATCACCTTTTCATTTATTTCAGATTTTGTTCTTCTTTTTCCCTCAGTAATTAACTGATGAGCAAATCTGGCTAAAGAGGGACGAATGTTACAGATCCTCGTCATCTTCTTCAGTATTTTTTCTTCATTATTTTTCTCTATTTAAAACAGATGGTTCAGGTTTCCCCATCACTCTATTGCTCGTTTGTTGCTTGTCAATTCATTGCACCATCATTTTTTAATACTGTCAAAAAGTAAAGACACTTGTGGTTTGTTCATTTACTAATTTGATTTTGTTCCAAAATGCTTTATCCATAGAAGGAACTTATTCAAGTACCAAAAGATCAGCACAAAGCTTTTGACTATGGTTGACAATTTTTTAAATTCACTAAAATTCTTGATGAAAATTTCGTGTTTTTTTCCCTCAGGATGAAAACCTATTGAGTTATTCTTGACATCTTTTTCTTGAAAATCTTTCCATATTTTTACATACATTTCAAGGGATTGCTATCTGCTTTGGTATTTTTTGTTGCAAACTTCTAACTATATGTGGATATTCATCCCAAAACTGTTCCCCAGTTGTGGCACACACCCTGGGGATAACTACCATAATCCATCATCTTTTTGGTCATTTGTTCTTCTGAAACTTTTGCTGCAGCTGCAGCAACTTGGTGAACTATGAAAATACTGAGGCTATAGTAATTAACATCCAGATTCTTTCTTCAATCTGGAAGGGCATTTTATATTCAAAGAAAGTAATATTTGGCGTTTAGAAGATTATGCCTTCTACAGACTGGAACATTAATCCTCCCAGTTGTGCAGTTCAATAACTGACCCTTGTTCACAGTCACCATCAGATCAGGCTAAACACAAAGGCTGAAAAAACCTAGTTGTGTGGATGTTTATTTGGGAAAGCTGCCAGTGACCACAGCTGGGCCAGGTTTTACAGGTGGAAAGGGCCTCTCAGGATGTTTTTTTCTGATATGGAGAAAAAAAAAAAAGATTTTCTCTGAGAAAAGAACTGGAGATTCACAGAATTGTAGGGGTTGGAAGAGACCTCTAGAGATCATCTAGTCCAACACACAGTAGATAAATTATTTTATCACAAACTTGTGCTTATCTCATCTCTACTGGATGACATTTTTGAGTCCTTAATTGGAATGCCAGTACCAGAAATCTGGAACTCTCCTAGCTGACTTTGTGAACAAACTTCCACTGCTCTGTGGTGTAGGCTAGGAACTGCAGGGAAGTATTAAAACTATGGATTTAGGAGGCCAATCTGAAAAAAATAAAAATAAAAAAATTCACTGATCCCATGAAAAAAGAGAGGGGGGTGGAGCTTCAGGACCTGCACTGCAGCACTCCTGCTGTAAGCTCTGCCTGAGTCACTTTGCCACCTGAGATGCACGTCTGAGCGTGTATAATTTCATAGATTGAACCCTCAGGCGTTCAGTTTCCCTGTGTCTTACAAACGTGGTCTATGCAGAATTGATTTTAGTTGGCCAGTTTTAAGATGAAAACATCTTTCCAGTCTCTTCAAGCACATTTGTTCTGTTGGTTCGTGTGCTGCAGAGGAAGAGGTGAGCATTCACCACTTCTGTGCTTAGAGTATGTGAGCATTTAAGATACCTAAATAATTTTTTTCTCTGTATATCCATTTATGAGAGAGGGAGGGTTAATGCATGTTTTCAGTACTGGTTTCTGTCACTACAAAAGCACCAAGTAGTTTGAAGTGACCCACAGCACCTTCTTCAGGTATACCTATTCTGATAGAGACTGGAACAGAAACAGTAATTGTAGCCAATTTTCTCTACTGTATAAAGTGCTGAAGATTTCTATGGTTCTGTTATGAATATATTATTGGATTTTCCCTTAGATTCATTTCTGGATGAATATTATAGAAATAAGAGGCAGTGTGTCACACTGAGTCTTACTGCTGAAGATTTTATACTTTTCTCATGCACTAAACAAATTTTAAGCCTTAAGGATGTAAATATGAGTTTTCATTATGGTGTAGTACAAATGACAAATATCTACATCTATATATTCAGTGCTAATACAGTGTGCCTTAGCATTTTCTTCCTGACTTGACTGTGTGTTTACATGATCTGTTTACCAGTGCTTAAATAATTGTATTTAATTGCAGTAATACGGCCCAGGCAAGAATGTGCGAAGGTGACACTGTAATGGAATTTTCATAATTCTAAGCTTTCGAGTACTTGGCTTTGTTTGTTTGTGTGTTTTTGTTTTTTGTTTGTGGTGCAGGGTTGGGATAGTGACAGTTACGATGACCAAGGATAGCCTCAGGGTTTTTGTGTAAATTCCTCACATGTCCCAGTCTACTAAGAGAAGCAGCTAAGGAGGAACAGTCGTTCGCTGCCAGAACAATAGTTCATAGGAAATCTAGGTAGGCTAAAAATGAGCAAGATCAATAGTTCCATATGCATGTAAAGAAATATGTATGTATACACACACACACATATATGTATGCATATATTTAAGCATATATATGTGTGTGTGTGCATATATATGTGTATATCTATATATGTAGACATACACATGTATGTGTTTAAAGAAAGTAGCCTTTAATTGACTTAAAGCAATAGGTTTTACTTGCTGGTACATCAATTTAACAGAGTAAGAAAATTTTCTGCTCATTATTTTACCGGTGATCTGGATGCAGGATAGGAGTGCAACCTTAGCAAGTTTGCTGACTTGCCTTCAGCAATATACTTAAGCCCTGAATTCTTCAGGCGGTTGAACTCGATGATCTTTGCAGGTCCCTTCCCACTAAACTACTCTAACCATAATAAACATTATGTATAACTATCTAACTGGTAAGCACTACATCTAAGGTATGAGTTAAGCTGATCATAAGTCTTTATTTTTTATTAAAAATCAATAGGAAAAACATTATAGCATAGTATAAAAGTTACTATAAATATATCTGAAGACATTCCTAAAATATGGCAGTAAATTTTCTTCTTTACCCTTACGTCTTGAGCCATCAGTAGATAAGACAAAACAAAACAAACAAACAAACAAAAAAAGTGGTTGTCTAGCAGCACTAACATCTGTATTTCTTCTTTTTTGGTACTCTCCTAGAAGTGTCTGCAGCTAGTAGGAGCACATCATCTGGAATTCTTATGTCTTTGTCTTACGGGTCCATCCATTGAACTAAAATATGCTTTGGGGGGGGTTGCAAGAAACAATGATCTTTGTTTTAAAAAGATCGGAATATGATTTTGCTTTCACTTAGAAATAGAGATAGGTGGTACATTTTTAAAATTAATAGTTAAAAATTATTTCTCAGAAATAACTCCTGACTGTTGATTGAAAAATTCAGGTTCCTAAATTACAGTAAGCACCCTGTGGATTCATTTGCGTACATTTATTAGTAAAAAGCCTATGGGACTTTTAACTTTAATAAAATTTATGCTTCATCAAGTGACAAGTAGATTTATACGATTATATTTTCTGCCAAATTAATACTTTTTGCGCTGTTTCTTATCCCCCAGTATGCTAAAGTGGCTAGTGATCAGATTTACTCAAAACAGGACTAGTGCGCTGAAAACTCGGGGGGGGGGGGAGGGTTATCCGGGCTTGGGAAATTGATATTTTAGAGAGGTTCAGCATAAGAAAGGGCAGTTAAAAAGTTAATAAGTTAATAGTTCGTATTGGTCCTATGCTTGCAACGGGAGGGCATCAATGAAATACTATTAGTAAAGCTGCTCAAAAACATGCCTAATACTACGATTCTCTTTGTTAATTGATGTTTTTGTATTTGTGCAGTAAAAACCTTCCCCTTTCAGGACTTAGTGGCGTTTCTTTTTAAGAGGTGGTGGAATTAAAATCTCCAGAAGTACCGCTGTAATTTTTTTTTTTTAAGTAATTCAAAATAATAATAATAAAAAATTTGAAGCACAGTGTTCTGCAAAAAAATAGATCAGAACGTAAGCGCCCTGGCTGTGGGAGCACACTGTGGTCGAAAATGTTGGAAGCACACAACAGCCTGCCTTTGATACATCATTCTCATTTCTGAGAATTAGTATTGGGAACTCCTCAAACTAGAGTCTGTATTGGCATTATTGGTTTTATGGATACTGTTGGACATGCTTTCAAAGAATTTCCCTCCTTCCATTTGGGGTCAATCTGTATGTTAGATTTTAGTGCTGTTGCGATAGGGAGCTTCAAAATATACCTTTTTGTACTTTCTTCTGTTTGTTTTAGCCAGCTGCATAGCACTGATTTGCTTGCATATCTCGTTTTATGAGAAATAATAAATATTCATTTCCCACTCACTTTCTCTGTATTATTCATGATTTTATAGCTTTCTGTAATAGTTCTTCTCAGTCATTAATTTCTGGAGAAATGCCTCTCTTGGGAGGCTAGCACAGTGCCAGGAAGCCAGGGAGAGATGTCTGCCTCACCCAGCAGGTAGGGCATGGTGCAGACATCCATTTCCATTGGGTCCAGGGAGCAGATGGTCGAGGAACATGTCTGTGGGGAGCCATTAAAAATGGAAATTACGACCTGGGACATTATTTGTCCCATATACAGTGAGCAAGATAATCAGAAGTACATACTCCTTATTAGGAAGACTTGTTACTTGCAAATGCTAACATCATTAGAGTCCTTGGAGTAGTGCAAGACTTTTAATACCTAAGGAAAAGAAACCTCTCATCTTCCTGAATATATTAGCTCATTGATTTTTTTCTCAGATATTGCATTGGAATCTCCCAGGAAGTTTTGTGAATATTTTCAGCCCTGGATAGATTTTCCAACAGGCAAAATTCTTTTGGAACAGTCTCTCCAAGATAACTGTTTAAACTCAGTGAATATTTATGCAAAGCCTAGGAAGTCAGCCATGTATTTTCTACTTTAAGAGGATGCAACCAATTTTCGAAGAAAATCATACTATGCATGAGTGTGACTGAAAGGCTGAAATATTGCAGAATGTGGAATCAGAAGTATTTGTGTTGTGTAGCCTCAGTATGTTGAATGCTACATCTGGCGAAGTTTTCATGCAATAGCTGTTATTCCTATCCTGACTAGCAGCTGATATGAGATTTAATGGAACGGTGATAAATATGCAGTTTTACTGCATTTGCAGTGTTTTCTTCAGTCTGTAATGTAGGTACAACACCAAATAATCTGTTGTAGTCTCCGTGTTGCAGAGGGTTCCAGTGGTGCTCCGTATGCTGTGCTCTCACTCATGTACAGGTGGGGCTGAACCAGTACTGTGATCTGAGGTGTCTTCTTTCAGGGGCAGAGAAGTTGAGGTCCTGTTCACAAGTGGTTATAGGAAAACTTACCACATTTGAAGGCGATTGAAACCTCCCTAAAAATGCTCAATATGTGATCTCAACAGAATGAGATCTGAGCAGGAAGAAGCTAACTCCACAGCCATCCCAGGCTGTGGAGATGGTGCCAAGCTTTAGGAATTTGGAGCGAAGGAGATGGGGAAGAATAAAATAACTGAGAAGTGAAGTAGGGACCAAAAATGCAAGGTGATGTTTGAGGAGGGAACTGGATATGAAAATGATGGGAGGAGAGCTTCCTTCCCTTCTCAAAGCTCTGCCTTATTGTCCCTTCCCACAGATGGGCATTGTCACCAGGTAATGATAGCTGGCTCACCTCCTCTGCCAGAGCAGCCTCTGTCATCTTCATCAGGTCTGTCTGCAGCTTTACTGCCATATATAAATGAGGAGTAACAGCAGTACTTCCCTGCTTATTCCCCGTAAGAATAAGTGCATTGGAGCTGTAGACTAGACAAAAATACTGGGATTAGTCCAATGCAAACCCCCTGAAGGGAAAAGCGCAAGAATTTTGGTGAATTTTCACAAGTGGTTGAATTGAGATCCCAACACCTGGTCTTGTTAATAGCAAAAAAATTCTGATTTACGCATTTAAAATAGGTAGAATATTGTATTTTTTGCACAAGTGTTGCTGAAATACAACACAAGGAAATAAGAGCCGGGAGCAAAAAGTTTTTTAATTTCTGTCTATTACCTTGTCACCTTACAGTGTCCTTTCTTTTGCTCATTGTCGTTTAAGTCTGTACTGGTTAGGTCTGGGATTTTAATTTGTCATGAAAGTAGCCATTTGGCTCTTTGAACAAAAGAATGCATTTCTTTTGATGATAATGCATTTTCATACTTTGGGGTCATTTGGGTTATTTGTTGTGTAGAACAAATTGAACATTTTGGCTGGGTCTTTTTTTTTTATTTTTCAAAATAATGTAGTCAGCTGGTAGCTTAAGGATGCTAGGATTCATGCAAGTTAGAACAAAGAGTTTCAGTATTTTGGTGTGCTCAGAACCGTGGTGTTTCCCCTGTAAGACCATTCTTTTCACTGTGTCATTCTTATTCTCTTGCAAAGCAGCAGCTTAGGTCTCAGTATTTTAATATTCTGCTAGAACTTGATCCCAAACCAGCACTTTGCAGATGGAGGCGCGTGAAAATCATCTGTTTTCATTGTTAGCACCATTTCAGGTGTTTCCAGAACAATTTGTCCTCCTATCCTGCCACTGGTTTCTGCTAGCCAGGCTAATAAATATTTAATTACATAAATTTTCCTGTATAAATCAGCTCCTCTTTGCTGTAATCTGTTCTGATGGTCTTGTCTTAACTCACTGCAATTTGTCACTCTTACAGCTAACATTATGTCCTGCACTGAATTCATTCTTTATAGTGCGCTCACACTAAAAGCTGTCCAAAGGTCAGGCAGTTATCATTTCTGTACTCCATTATGCATTTCTGGATTTGTGCCTACAACTGGGCTGAGCCTGTGTTCTTCTTTGGTATTGCTGCACCATGCAAGCATCTGCCATTCAAACTAGATTTCCCCCACCCACTAAACAGCCAGGCACATGTGGAATCCTATCTTTTCAAGTGTGTTTTTAATGTGTATTTTTCTAAATGGAAACTCTTACTGTCATTTTCTGCCCACTAATGCCTGTGGCTCTATTGCTATTGTTTTAGCTGCTCTGACTGATGCTCAGAGCTCTTCTGATTGAGCATTGTCTGCAAATTGAAAGAGAGTATTATGAAGATATTAAAGGAAAAGCAGAACTTAACGGATTCTAGTAGACAAATTCTAGTAGACAAATTCCCCCAAATTTGAGTATGTTCTCATCTACCGTGTTGTCATTGTCTCCAGAGGATATCATACTGTGCTGCGTTAGAAATGAAAGCTTATTCCTAAAAGGAATAATAATTTTCACTTCTGGCGGGTGTCTTTTTTTTAGTATTCTTTCCTGGTCTTCTAAGTACAAAGCTGAACAAAAATTTGTTGCATGTTAGAAAGCCTGGCAACAGATTTGTCTCACTGCAAACTTAAGACTAGAAGTCAGCTTCTTCAGGAGGGTCTGCTTATCTAGAAGGAAATGGCAGAACTCTTCAACAAGAAGAGAAATGATGAAGTATTCATTTTTTTTCAAGTTAGAAAAACTGTAATGTGTTCTCCTTAGTCATGTTTTGGAGAACTGCTATACTCCACAGTGCTGGTCTTGTACAGGTTTGGTAAATTTGGCTACATTTGCCTGGCTGACCTCTTAGGCATTGTGGGAAAATAAAACAGAAAATAAGAAATTGTGAGACAGTCCAGCTTGGTGCTTTGGGTGAGGCAGCAGTAAGTACAGGCTGGCTGGAGCAGGAGCCGTGGTCACATATCCTGCAGGAGGGCTGTGTCTGCCGTGGCCATCTGCAACTGACTGCAAAGACACGATCTGGATGTGCCAGGTGCCCTAGCTGACCAGAACCTCTGCCTGTGACAAATGGAAGCTAGTTTGTTGGCTCTCTGGATAGGGCATTGCATGCTGCTGCCAGAGAGGATTATTGTAGTAATGGTGAGGAACAATAGCAAGGAACAAAAGGAGCAGCAGGCAGTTTGGCCACCCTGCAGAAAACCTCTGCCTTCTCCAAGGCAACACCTGACTCTTGAGGGTAGTTGCACATGCTCATCCAAATCTCTTATCCATATGGCTCAAGAGGTAACTGGAAAAAGTGAGAGAGTTACAGAGACATACAGTGACACAGCAAGGGGGCTGGCACAGCCACGTGAATGTCTGCATCCCCTTGTGAGGGACTAGAGATAATAGAAGTGATCCAGCTTTGGAAACAGAGGCAGCTGCGAGAAAATGCTTCCAGGTTTCAGCGGGTCATTAAAAACAGTAAAATCATCCGTAAAAGGGTCAGTCTTAGAGGAAATTTCTCTACAGCAACAAAAGGCAGCCTAAGGCCTCTCTCTATCTTGCTACTTGTGGCTGAGTGCTGCTGCCTCATGGGGGACACCTGCATCCAATAGAAGAGTATCTTTTAATATTCAGTGCCTGCCATAGCAAACTCGATGTGTATTATCCACTGACAAAAGACATCATAATTTGGAAACTGATGTTCTAGCACTGAATTTTGTACCCTACAGTAAACTGAAATAGAATTAGGTAGCTGGGAGGGAAGGGAAAGAGAAAAATCAGACAGCTTTTCATGAGCCTTCAGGATCGCTTCTCATTCCATCTACTAGAACATCTTGTTTTTTAATTGTTTCCTTGCCTGTTTTCATTTCTTTGGGTTCTCCTGCTGCCTTTGCCACTTTGCAAGGTCGTTTCTAACAAAGAGCAAGCACGAGCCAAGGGAACAGCTTGTGTGGTTATTGCTGTGGAGGCACTTTAATTCTTGGACATTCCCCCTTTCCTGGGGCAGCCATTTAAGAGACATCTCTCCCACCAGGTGCACAGAATGCTCTTCCAAGGAAATGGGAGCTAATTGCTATCACTTTGCTTCCAAACCTCAGGGCATAGGAGCCAACAGTGGGCTGTAAGACCAATAACTTGAAAAACTGCAGTACTGCAGGCAATTTGCTTTGATATGTGTAGAAATTAGGAACAAGCTGAAGGAGAATAAAAATGTTTATGAAAATGAAGTCTTATTTCTTTAATTTTAATTTAAATATTGATTAAGGTTTTGCCATGAAGGTGGCTAAATAAGAAAGCAGATGTGTGAAAATACTCCTACGGTTTTGACTGTTTGTGGTGGCTTAAGATAGTGTATATACATTCTATAAATCTACCTGAATCTTTAGAAAATGTTTGCTGCGGGGAAAGAAGCTGTTTTCCCATCTGGCTTGGCTTTCTACAGGTAGTCTTAGCTTGTTAACATCCGGGAATTCCTTCACTGCCAGGTGTTTGCCTGAGCTTTTCTTCTCAACGGGGCAATGCCTTTGTTAGACTGTGGCCACACCACTGCAGAACAGAGCTGTCACTCTCCCCCCAGGTTGTTTTGTGGCAGGGATCCCTGAAGTGATGTGGACTTTTGGCGGACTGTCATTTGTTAGTTACTGTATTGTTAAGTAGTCTGGGAGTATATTCCTTAAGGAGTAGGCTGCAAATGGACAGTCTGAAAAAGTAAGAGATTCGTAGTATGAAAGTTCCTATTCCTACTTTTAAATAAAATTGCATCATGGAAAAGTTTTTAGTAAAACTTAAGATTTTACATTACCAGATTAACTCACTCTCCTGCTGAAGTCTGCCGCGGTTTGGGTGTTACAGTAGTTTGGGTCTAACATGCAGGTGAATTTGATATATATACCTTCAGCGTAGTTCTGGCAAGCTAAATGAATCCCATCGAATTTTGATGCTCTCAATCTCTGGATCTCAGACGAGGGATCTGATTCTTGTTTAGAATTAAACAAATCAGCTTGCACTGTAAAACACAGTGCTGGTGCTTAACTTTGCATATGCAGTGAAGTGTAATGCATCTATTAAGAGAGAGATTGCCAACCAGGAGATCGGTAGTGCCTGACATGTGCCAGGTTTTCTGCCCTCCTTCTGTCTTCTAGTGCACCCAGCAAGGGAAGAGGCTGTGTTGGATAAGGTTATGCACTGAATAAGTTCTCAGCTCTATGGAGTTGGCAGGATTTTCAGACTAGCAAGACACATTCTTTCCAAGTCCTTGTCTAACATGCCTCAGCTTGTTCTCACAGTCCAAGAAGAGAAGGAAGACATAGTAAGTCAACAGCCCTGGTCTTCTTCCCTGAAGTCTTGGTGCTTTGCGTTTGAGTTTTGGCTTTTTCCGGATTGCTTGGTTTTCTTTTTGGTTGGTGTTTTCTGGGGATCTTGAGTTGGAAAGAAAGGTGTAATTTGGAAATGTCTAAGCATCGGTCTGTAGAGAGATTTACATAATATGTTAAAAGGTATAACAGGGAAAAAAAAAAATTATCATTCCTTTTCTTCTCCTTCCTCCCATTTTCTTTTGTTCTGTTAGCAGTTTCCCCCAAATCTTCACCCTTTTTAAAAAAGCTAATTGCTGCTCTTCCCTGGCATGCATTAGCATTATGCTGTTGTCAGTCTGTCAGGTGCACTTAGTCAGGGCTTAATAGGCTTGCAGTGAGCTACAATTAAACTCTGGAATTAACATTTAAGGAGTGTTTACATGACTTTTCCTCTTCCCTTCCTCCCCCAGCAGCAGTTTGCTTGAAGACAAGCTGTTTTCTGGTTTGTTTTAGTTGTTAAGGGAAGAAGATAGCAAAGAAAACCATGGAGTTGACTTTCATTTAAAAAAAAAGGGTTATATATTTTGAAACGCTTGGTAAATACTATAATGTTATCTTTCAAAGGAAAAATAACTTGGCTAGTTTATAGTTACATTGTTACATATTTGTTGACATATTTCATATTTCTGTAAAATGATTGTGACTGTAATTTATGTGTGGAAAGAGAGGGCAATGGTACCTCAGCTTGAGAATTTTCAGTCTTGAATAGGAAAATCATTAAGACTTATGGTCCCCTGGTAACTTAGGGCCAAACTCTCTCTCTTATTTTTGTGTTCTAAATTCCCTTTTAATTAAGAAACCCTTTATGTTACTGCGCACAAAGTTAAACCTTGGTAATTGGGGAAAATGTGAAGGCTTTAATCTACAAACCTGATATTATGTTTGTTCTGTAATATGAAAGTAAATGTTTTTTTAGATAGGCACACACGATCTTTATGGAAAGAAACCTTGAACTCCCCAGATAACTCATATGAACACTACTGAAGCCGCATTGCTGCTAATTGCTGCATAAACCTATTAGCTACAAGTGACAGCAGTGGTGTTCACCTTCCATTCTTCTTTCTGCATTTCTCCCTAACATTGTAACTGCTCTGTCTTTCCCTCATCACACCTCTTAGCAGAAGTTCTGTTCCCAATGATGAATTAAGCTAAATCGATGGGAAACAACTTGCTTTAAAAAGCATTTCACAGGTGCTGTGGAATCTGTATTTGAACAGATGCAGTAAAGCCTGTTGAAAGGGGATTTTTAAGTCATGTTAGGTTCTGGATTTTTCCCCAGCATGGAATGGGAGTAAAACACAAACATTTGGAGGTATCCAAGCTATTTTTTGATCCACTGTTAATAAGTAGTAAATAATGTTTACTTAATAAACAACAGCCAATTTGCAAAGAATTTTGCTTTCCAGCTGGAGATTGGTTTCTTAGTTAGTTTTTCCCTGTGCAGTGTGTATTATGCCATTTATTTGGCATTGTGAGAATCTTTCCATTCAGGCTTTTACTGACTT
Organism: Oreortyx pictus; assembly: GCA_036925125.1. NCBI lineage: Eukaryota > Metazoa > Chordata > Aves > Galliformes > Odontophoridae > Oreortyx > Oreortyx pictus. The sequence continues at coordinate 12,063,884 of JAUPFR010000008.1, read as the reverse complement.
AATCACTCAAGTCAATTCAATTTCCTATATTGAAGTGGAGTCTGTGGGAAACAATTTGCTCTGCAGTCTTAAAAGCTAACACTTGGAGAACAAAATGCTCAGAATTCAGTAATTTAAAGGGTTATTTAGTCAATATCATTCCACTTTTAAGACAGTAATCCTATAACACATGAACATTTCCATTCCTAATCTGTTGTGTCTTGGAGAAACAAATCTAAAGCATTTCCTTTGTATTTAAGGCTATTTGGGCCATTGGCATGTGTGTTGCTAGCTTCTTAAGATGGAGAAGAACTCAGTTCCCTTTTCTTAGAACAGTTTCAACCAAAGCTGGAGAGATGAATTGTACCTATGTAATCGCCTTAGAATGCTTTGTATGAGTCATGCTACAGTCAGATATTGTGGAGTTTAACCAGGAAAGATGAGTAAGGAGAACACTTTATGGTGCTTTATATGAAGGTATCTATTCTGACTCCTTAATCAGAGGGCATGTAACAGGGTACAGGCAAATACTTTGCAGGGTGGGTGATATTCCAAAAAGAAATGGAATACTTTGAAGACCCCATGCCACATGAATGAAAAAGATAATCTTGGGAGGAAATGGTCCTGCTCTACTACTATGCCAGTCTTTTAGTAATTCCCCTTAGATTAGATGGATGAGATGCTTCTTTTTTATAAATATGTTTTACCTCAAGCTTCATGGTATTGGAAATCTAATGATATCTCTTTATTCAAGAAAAATATGCCGTAGCAACAACAGCATGCTTCCTTACTGTCTTATTTATGATGTTCGGTTTTGAGATGGAAGCTAAACCATTGAGTAGGACCGGGCATTTTGTGGCACAGAATTCAGCATATCATTGGAAGTCCCCTGTATATCACTGCATAAAGTCTTCTTAAGATTGAGGGTCTATGCTATTTTTTGAGGACTTCTGGACACATTTGTAACAGTAGAAAAATATCTGGGATGACTGAGAATGGTAGTTACCTGCAGCTGATCTCCCTGTACAACTGAGCTACCAGCATGAAAATGGTAAGACATTAAAAACTTACATTATTAAAAGCAAGAAGAATTTGTGTTGTTGTACTGGACTTGAATCATATTATCTTTTGGAGCCTTTTTTCTAAGTGAAATACCAGTGTTATTCTGCATATTAATAGCCTGCATAAGGCTAAGGATAAGTCGTTACTTATCCAGATCTCTGTATGTTATTTGGATGATCTCCTCTGCAATACAAATCTTAACCCACGCTAATGTGATAATAGCAAAACTGAGCCCGAAGATAAGGGCGAGAGCAAACTATTGTACAATTGTACTGAAATATAGACCAATTTGTCTGCAGGACAAATGTAATATTGTTTCTGTATCTTTTTAATCCAAGTGTGGAAAGAAAACATTTACAACATGTATATCCTCCTTAAAATGAAGAATGCATGTGTTTGCATGTAAGGTTGCAATAAAATATGCAGAATATGTCTTGAGAGTTACTGAAAACAAAAGATGAGACAAGGATTTATTACTTCAGCTTTTGTTACCGTTGAAAATTGTTGTGAGAGCAGTGGCAAAATAAATAAATAGATAACTAAAGATGACTTTTCTTGGCGAAAGATATAAGAATCTTGTTACCATGAGTTGCCAGTAGAGTGGTAGAGAAGTTGCACCTTGAAAAGAGGAGAATGTGCCTGAAAATCTGTTCCTGAAAATCTGCTTGTGTAGTCAGCTCTCAGTCTGTTGCTGCACACACTGATGCTCATTAGAAATGAATGCATGTCAGCTCTGTATAATCAGACCTTAAGCAAGGTGAGGTAGGGTGGCCTTGGTCGCTATGATTTACCATTATGCTGTTGAGAAGATTTCAATACGAAGTCTGCTTGTGAGCACTGTGGTGGTTTCAAACAATAGAGTCAGTAATGCTGTGGCAACTCAATGTCAGCAAAATAGAAGGCTGTTGGAACACAGTGGTACACACTAATGGCAGTTCTGCTGTAGAGCAAAAAACCCTGTTTTTCAAAAGCTTTACTCCTGCTCTCTGTGCTGAAGGAAATGAAAATCCAATTTGGGTTTCTGCTCCAATACTAAGCTGGTATTTTCAATGAGAAAAATATATAAATATATATGAATATGTCTATTGCATTACCTTTTACTAGAAAGTATAATGGGGAGATAAGAAACACTAAATGCAAAGCTGTATGAAGCTAGGGTGTTGGGGGTGGTTTTGGTTCATTTCTTTTTTTTGTGGTTATGTACTTTCATGAGGCTTTTAGGTTTCTTCTGTTCATTAATTCATAGCTCTGTTTCTCTCTAGCTAACACGGTTCTGAAAGAAATACTTCTGTGTTGGACCGTTCTTTCTAAACCCAGAGTCAGATCCCCATCTGGGGCTTCTGAGGTGATCAGAATTGATGCTTTGTCTATTTTGATTGTTAGATCTTGCAGTCTTTCAAAATGGTGCAATGTTTGTGAAATTTAATCAGCAGCTTGTACTGAAATCAAGGTATTACCACGACTTCCAACTGGCATTTGAATATTTTAAATTTAAATAACCATCAGAGTAATTTAATGTAACAGAGAATATATTCTATTCTTCTTTAATCCATTCACCTTCACACAACAACTTTTAAGCCTGTCCAAGACAATATCTTATCTTTCATCCCTTTCTATTTGGGGAATTGATGTGGTGATTTTGCATTTACTTACATGACATTACTGCCTGGTCAGTATTGTCACCAGGAAACACATCAGTCAATCAACCTGCAGTAAATTGGATTTTATTTGAAAGTTTAATTGATTGGTTTTATGTGAATACATATTAGGAAAATCCTTTATCTGGTAAATGTTCAAAATTTTAGGAATGTTAAAACCCTAAAAACCCTTATTTATTTATTTATTCTGCAAACTGATTAACTGGTGAAAATGTAAATTTTGCCTGTTGAAGATTATAATCCTTTTTTCAATTCTGTTTGAGTAAATGGACTTTCTACAAGCGACTGGCTATAATGTAGTCATTTCTGAACGTTTTCATTTCTGCCTATTATTACATTAATAATGTTTCTAGCTTTACTGGGTATGCAGATAGATTAGGTCTTGCTGCGCCGATTCCTCATTTGAGATCCATGATTGGCTGATTTGGCGGATGAGGAGTGCAGTGCAAGGCAGTGATGGGACTGATTAAAACACAGTCAGTATTACTTATTAGATTACTAATTAGCTGCTCATAGGTAAACAACTACGTACTATGGCAGAAGAGTGGAGTCTGTCTTGCATTAACACGAGAGGAGTACAGCCCGTATGAATTTAAAGTTCTTGTTTATGTGATTAAAAGTGACCTCGGTAACTCTTGAAGAAAAGTACAGGAGATAACATGCTGTGTAAAAGAACAATGCATATTTTAATAGTTATATCAATACTAAACAGAAAACTCTTGGAATTGTTCCCTCCGTGGGTAGCTGAAAGTAATGCAAACTTTAAATAATGTCTTCCCATTCCCTTTTTCCTCTTCAAAACTGAGCTCACTTTCCTTTTTCTTCCTTCACATTTCTGTAAAGCAGATAATGTTCTGAGGTAAAAGCCACCGCCATGTCTGTCTTTGCTCACATTTCCTTCATCTGAATGAGCTTGCTTGTTATATGTAATATATCCCCCACGCCTCGTTCTTCTCAGTCTGATGTGGGTTACCTCCTTTTTTTCTCCTGACTTCTGCGACAGCTGTGGTACTGCTGGCTGGCTGCTCACTCTCTCTGGCTGTATCATGAAATAACTGCAGCAGTGTTTGGTATGGATGGTAGTGAATTCATACGATCACTGTGAAACTTCTATAGATTTTTAAATATCTGTGATTAGAGCTCCTTTATAGATTATAGAATGTGAAAAGATATGAGTCTGTAAAAGCCAGCAGAGCAACCTTAAGACTTGCCTCTAAGAACTGAGCATCCCAGAAGTAAACTTATCTGCTCAGAAAAGCATCCATTTGCCCTCAGGGAGGGTCTCTTGCATGTTTACTTGCACACGTGCATTCTTTTGTGGCTGTGATGAATTTTCCTCTCTAGAGGATATTGCTTTCATCTTTGTCTGTAGGTTTCATAGTTTTTCAACTATTGTGGTAATTCACAGGTATATGTAGGGTAAAACATTAGTAGCAGGGTCTAGTAAAAGCAGGTTTTCACAGTTTTCTGTTAAGGTTTCAGGTGCAGGAGTAGTTCGTGGTCTTAAAAACTAACTTACATACCACATCGGCTGGTGGGAGAGGTTTGATTTCTTGGTGGGTTAAGAGAGGAGAGATGAGAGTGAGTGCTGTCTGCTGTGTTGGGCTGCCAAGATTGCTGATTACTTTAAGAAGTGGGCTCTGGGAAACTTGCATTGTATGTAGCACCAAAACAAACAGTCACATATGTGGAACGTTGGGGTGTGTATTCCAGCTGAAAAACGTTTCAGAAGGCTGTTTATCTCATAAAAGCTCTTCTCATGAGAATTTCTAATAATTTAAGCTTGGACTCTGCCTTGAAATGAGATTCACTTCAACTGCTTCAAGCCCAATAGCACTTTTTATGCCAACACAAAGAAACTCAGAACTTTAAGTAAACAGTACTGACCTTCCCCAGATCAGAAAGGACCTTTAAGATCTGTCTTTGCAAATTTCTTCCTTGAAATTAGTACTGAGACAGGTAAATGGATCTCCTTTTCACCAGTACCAAGTGTATCCTTTAGTAGAGAAACCTTTCAGCCAAACTACATGGTTACAGCTATTTTGGTAGCGCTTTTGATTTCTTGTTGTGAAATGTGTATTGTTCTTACTGATTTGTTTTGCAGTCTCTCCGTAGCGCTTGCACTGAGCATGTCAGATCATGAAGAACTTTACGTATTTTGTTGAGTTCAATATAATTTTAGATAAGGAATTTTTTTTAAGACCAGTAAAGACTTGAATATTTCATTATTTTGGACTATGATTAGCCCTGTTGAACCATTAAGTTCCTTGGTAGAAACTAAACTCTTCAAATGGTGTTCGAAAAAAGAGAAATAAACATTTTCTTTCTGTAACTATTTCAAACTGTTGTAAGTAGAACAGTTCAGAACCAAAAGAAGACAGCGCATCTCACACATCTGCTGCATTTCCAGGAAAGAATAGAAAAAAGTTTCTTAGTGAAGTTCTTTGGCATTTCTAGGAGTTGCAGCTACAGAACTACTTGGAACATGAAAGCAGCTCAGTAAACCTTTGTGCAAGCTCTCAGGAGCTAGGGCTTGAGAAATTTCTCCCATTAACTTCTTTTGCCAGATTTGATGGTTTCTCATAAAAGCTTAAAATTTCAACAAACGGACATGTTCTGATTTAAAAATAAAATAATTATTAAAAAACCAACCAAACAAAAAACCCTTCATCTGAAAAACTTCCAAATAGCTCTTATGTTGGAGTATTTTTTTTTTGTTTCTGGGATGTGCAGATGTCACTTTCTGTCTCCCCCACCTTCTTTTGGAAGGTTAATGAAGTTACTTGGTTTGATGTGAACACCATGCTTTTCTTTTAATTTGTGTGCCTTTTTAGTAGATATATTTCACTGGAAATAATTACGCTTTGAGGATATACCTTCAGCCAAAGAAGCTGCTTATGGGAGCAGAAATATGTGACTTGACAAAGAGCCCTGATGCGTTCCACATGCTCTGCTCAGTGGGACTTCCAAGTGTTCATCCAGACTGTGGTGACTGAAGCACGGGGAAACCAGATTTGAACTGGTTTGTCTGGGGAGAGGCAATAGTTCAGGCGTGTTGTTGGCGATAAAAACCCACTTGAGAAACTGAACAAACATTCAGAAAGTTGTCATGCACTTTGGGCTTCTATGGCTACCCAGGATATATGGGGTTGTATGTTTATGACAGTAGTGCGTTCACAGTAGCAGCAGTGCTGCAACAAAGCCTTGGAAAAAAAGAAAATACTCTTCTTGATTTTGCTTGCCTGGTGCTGGCATGGCCCTCAACCCTTTGCCCACTCGGTTTTCTCCAGCGTGGCACAGCCTTCATCTGCCTTTACATGTAACATCAAATCTCTGTTGAAAGGAAGTAATTTCCTTTTGGACTTTTTTTTTTCTTTCGTTGCTCTTGCTGAAATGTTGGTAAGTGAATGAAATGCTTAGGAACAGTATCTTAGAAACCTACCAAAAATACAGTAATGGTGAAGGAGAAAGTATAATCTCTTTTTAAGTGAGTCAATGAAACAGGTCTGCATATCGAATCAAAAATATCAAAAGCAGAAATAAAGGGGGAAAATCTGAGGAGGACTGTAAGAGATTGGAAGGAGTTAGTGGTAAGTGGATTCTAAAATTTCATGCCTGGAATCTAAATTTTATACTGTACTAACAGTGAATCGCATCTGCAGTTACAGCTCTGCTGATTTGAGCATACAGTATTTCCTTGACAACGTACTTCATGCACCCGCCGTGTTGCTTAATCATTAAAAAAAGGATTTTGTTTGTGATCTACATGACTGTGTATTTATACATAGCATTATCAAATCCAGAGATGTTTTCTTTGTGGCCATATCTGATAAGAAGTGGTGCAAGCAGCTCAGAAACCTGCCACCATAAATACCCTCGGGGTTGTATGGTATATCAACGGAAACAGTGCTCTGAAGAGAAAGGGCTACAGCCTATGGACCCCATAAAATCAGCCACGCTTCCTCAGGCAGCCGTTTCCAGATATAATAAGTTTCAGCTCTGCCTCACATTGCTGAACTTCATACCTCTTCAGTTCATTCCAGAAAAGCCTTCTAAATTTAGCAAAATTCTCATACTCCTGGTTTTCCCTCTTTTGTCTTACCCATTTACTATGTATTTTGCAGAAAAAAAAAGCTACTTTCTAGGCAGCACTCTCAGCACCATTCAAGTGTGAATGGTCTTCATTTGTTCTGACCCACAGAGGTACTTTTACAATTTGTCCCTTCTATCTCTTTGGAGACCGGGTTTCAATGCATGTCTCTGATTGCTGGAACGGTCTCTGGTGGTTCTAGCATAGCTGTTGTCTTTTCTACCCTTTGGAACGGTTAAGATGTCTCAGTACAGTTTTTCTGTTCTTAATAATGGTCACAGATTTGATTAGGGCTGATGTCATGTTTAATAAAGGACCGTGGAATACTGATGAGGCAATCTCTTGGGATTTCTGTTTCTGAGAGTTGTTTCTTTAGTCTCAAGTTTTGGTTTGTAACTTTCAAGAAATCCATCCCAAGATAAGAGGAATTCATGACTTTTACACACACACACACCCTAACCCTGTTACTGTAGAAATTAAGGAACGACAAAGGCAAATACTTAGTGTGTGATAGATAGTGCTTTCTTCCTAGTTCCCAAGAACTTGTGGCATAATGCTTTTTTCTTTCTGGGGCATTTTTCAAGGTAGGGAAGAAAAGGAAAATATTTATTTGTATGTAATATTTTTTGCAATAGACTCTGTGGGGAAAGGAACGTCAAAATTTCTATTTTGCAGGAGAACTATATATAAATTTTTGCTTTATAAAATATTAATTTGGACAATGGAGCAGCATTTTTGTGACAAAAGTTTTGGGAGGATATTTTATGTCCATTAGGTATGATGTGTGTCCAAATCTTCTGTGTTGAAGACAAATACTCAGTGAACAACTCTCACTACTGTCCATGTCACAAGACCACTGCATACCAGTGGTGAACATTCAAAAGAAGTAGAAATACATATGTATAGGACCTTCTCTGGATGTGAAAAGATACATTTGAAGACTGCGAAGAAACAATTTTTTTTAGTAGAGTGGATAGACTGTCCTTATCTTTGAAAAATACCTTTCATTCTTGATTGTTACTTTATATGTGCTGTATAGAATTTTGATAAGTCAGAAGTGTTTTCAGCAACTAAAACCAAAATCTGATGAGGTAAGCCCAGAAAGCTAGCTGTTGAGAAAACTATTCTAAACTTCATTTCCATTTTACATTTTGATTTTGAATCATACGTTTTGCATTTTCAAGGTGTTTTTTTTTCCTGTAGCTATATATATAATAATTTTAATTTTTTATTATTATTTAAGGAGGCTAAGGTTCTCTCATGAACAAATCTGATCATTTTTTTAAGGAACATAAATACAGCCTCAGGATTTGATAACAAATGAAGTGCAATACTGTTTGTGGTTCTGAATGGTAAGATGAGTGTTGGATTCTCTGCTGATAAGGGTAAAGGTAAAGAAGGCACTGAAAGACGATTGATTTTGGCATTTTTCAAGTATTCCTTGGAGAATAATATTGAAGACTCTTGTTTCTCCTTGTTTTCTGTCTTCATGTTGGAAAAGAATATACAGATGCTGGTTCAATGTGTTACTGTTGAAATTGAGTTGAAATATTGAATTGTACTCAATAAGGTGGTAAGTGGGTTGGTCTGTGAAGCACAGTTACTCTATTACATGAAATTCTGTACAAAAATATCACTTATTCACAATGATTTTTGCCCTATGGAGTTGCTCTGGGAAGAGTATTCTTTCATAATCCATTTGTGTGAAAGCAATACTGCAAACAGGCTAAGACTTCTGTATTGCTGATATGAAAGGCTAAAAAGGAGGGAGACTAAAATTTTGACTTTCAGTAGTGCCCATAGAGATTAGGAACGGTACCTGATGCACATCTCATCTGGTGCTATTACTGGCTGCAATCTCTGTGGGGAAGGTACATCAGGAATTCCTGTCCCAGATTCACAGATGGTAAAGAAAGGAGCAGCTCTGTATTTGTGCATACCAACAAGGAGGAATTTCTGAGAGCACTTGACACATTCAAGTTGCGCAGTGTCTTGCAGAGGCTGTCTTTCTAAAAATCCTGGAGTTTATGAGGGATATGGAAAAAAAGTGTAGTGATATTTGATTTTTTGGATGTAGCTTCTCAGAAATTTTTGCTGGCTAACAGAGCGCCTTTCCACCCTAAGAACAGATTAGTAGTGCAGGACAGTATTGCTTCTGGTCTGTTTTAAGCAGTATGAAATCTCAAGCAATAATCCAAAATGAGAAAAGTACAGAAATTGCGTAGTCTCTGAAGTTTCTAATTCTTCTTTCCTCCTACCTCTCCCTTGCCCCAAATGCTTGATATCGGCATTTTTAGAGGGTAGTTAATTACTGCTTGGTGACTGTAGATGCAGATTGTAAACTGCTAACCAGAGTTCATGTTGCACAATTTTATGTGAAAAAAAATTGCGTGAGATATTTTTTGGTCTGCTACTGCCAGTATACAAAATGGTTCCAAATGTCACATTCCTTTTTCTCTTCGCTCCACTTTGTTCCACATAAGATATGCAGGACCAAAGTTTCTCTCATTGTTTTCTAGGTGGATAGTCAGCACTTTTAAGCTTAGTTATCACATCAAAAGCAGGTAAGGCACTAAAGCATGTGAAAATCATTTCAAGGAAGGATGCCATTCTATTCACTTGGTTGTCTAAATTATAAATGAGTTTTTCCCTTCAAGTCAGAGAGGTATGTTTCAAGAATTTCAGGCTGTAATTTTTTTCCACTTTTCCACCCAACAGTAATGATTTTATATTGATAATTTTCTGCCTGAAGTAAACAGATTCTGCTGAAAAATATGAAAAGGCCCTGCAATTTTAGCAGGATAAAAAATCATCATATTTATTAATTCCCAAGTATTCAAGGACAGAGAGTACTTGTGCAGCAAACAGCACTTTGCACAGTCAGGTGATATACTTGGTGTTGTCCCATGCAGGGAGTGGAAGAGTCCAGAAGAAAACGAAGATCTGAAAACACCTGGGAAGCAAACAGAACCTGTCAAATGGGGACACTCGTAGGTAGATGCTGTGCCCCCTCTGCAGTAGTGATAATTTAATAGAAAGTAGTGTATACTAGTCAACGGCAAGTATTAAGGTTTTTAGGGAATATTACTGAAACTTGTGAAAGGTTGTTAGTGTTGGGTGCCACAAAAAGCTAGGGTAACCAGCTGAAAAGGTAATGAAAGTGAATGTCATCAACTTAAATTTTACCATGTTAATATGCTTGCCCAATGTAGGCTGAGACTTACGGCTGAGAGAATTACAACATAATATATAACATTATGTTAAAAAAAATGAGCCAGAAGAAATGCCTCTGAGAGGGCTTAGCAAAGAAGGGGAGCATGTGGCAGCTGTAGCTTTCCCCTTCATGTGAAATATCCATTGAAAAGATAAGAGCTGAGGAGAAGATCACAAAAGTTTGTATCACAGAAAATTTTATGCTTTACTTTGAATAATATTAGCATTCCTAGTAGAAGTTTGTGCAACAGGAAAGTTCATTCATTTAAATTCATTTAAATTAGTGATTACATTCCCAAGAGAGCATCAGCTACTCATCAGCTTGTGAATCTTTAGGGACAGTAGAATGGCCTCCCATCTGTGCACACATTGCTCCCATCCAGGCCAACCGGGTGGGCTGAGGCACAGCAGCAGGCAGCTTGTCCAGGGACACCTCATGGCAGCACTAACTGCTTCTGAGGATCAAGGGTTTATTAGCACTTCTGCTTTAGAAAACACCACAAGCAAAGCTGAGTAGAGTTGCTGTGCAAGGAGACTGTATGACTTTCTAGTCCAAGCAGTACAGAAACCGTGAATGAGGGTATGCTAAATACTGAGGACGCTAAATCTGTGTCAAAAACAAAACTGCTTGCAATGCAGAGAGCAATGTGACACAATTGTTAGTGTGGAGAGGCAAACTGGAAAACTAGGACTCTTCTCAAGGTGTGAAAATAACAGTTAGAAATGCTGTCCAGTGCTCGTAAGTGGCTCTAACTGCTTTCCTGTTACTTTGCTAGTTGCTTTAGAGAAGTCTTGATGCTGCAACTGTCACAAAAAGTAAATATATGCTTGTTATAGTACATTAGAATGAAGCTTAATTCTTTTTAATGGAACAAAACTATTCTGGCTATATTTGCTGTACAATAATTCCCATGATGAATTGTATCTTGTACCAATGTGTTGCCATTCTCAGGCTATGCATTTGTCAAGATGTTTGTGATTTATTAAGTCCGTACAGGTTTTATCAGAAGTGAGCAGAGCTTGGTTTGTGTAATGAGAATTATTTTGCTCTAGATTTTACTAATTGGTCATTAAAAACAAAACAAAACAAAAAAAACCAAAACAAAATAAAAAAAAACCAAAACAAAAACAAACACCAGCAAAAGAGTTAAGAACCAGTTTCAGACAAAGCAAAACAATGAATGCTTCTCTGATGCCTTCTTTTTGGTATTTGTCAGCTTACAGCTGTTAAAATCAGTTCATGATGGGCAGGAACTGTTGCTCTGGACTACCCTGCTCAGCACCTTTGGTCATGGAAACAGAGCTGGGAGCAGCACTACCCAGGTGCCTTGTTAGTGTATAGGAAGAGCTGCCTCCTCCTATACAATAGGTGAGGACAGCCAATCCTCAGGCCCTAAACTCAGTTAGCTGAGTGTAAGTGGCATGGAACACTTGTACTGTGATGAGATTTTTAAAAGGATTGCTCAGATATGAAAAGAAAAGCTTCTGATAGAATTATCAAACAAGAAAGGGTTGCCCTGCAAATGCAATCTAAGGGTGCTTGTATGCTGTAAGAATACACCACTCGTATTCCTTGGACACCTCCATTTAGGAACAGAATGTTCCCTTTCTTTGTACCCACACTCTTTCTGTCAGCTTGCCTGTTCTTACTGAATTATACCTACTTTCACTTGAGGATTGATTTAAGCTGATGAAAATCAGTCATCTGTAAGTGATGGCTAGGTTTGATTATGCTATATCTGAGAAAATGATTTCTTTTAAAATGTCAAATTTAGTACAGTGAGCTCCAAGTGAATTATGAATACCTTTGTTTAATTGCAGTCTTTAGCCCATTTGCTATTCCAGCTGCTATTGCGTGAAACATATTTGTTGTGAGACTGGAGTCTTGTGGCATCAGTTCTCCAAAGAACTTAGAGGGTATGTGACACAGCATTATAAAGGAATATAAAGTACTCTGAGAGCTTCACATACAGCATGTGACCTATAGAACTTACAGTAAAGTAACTGCCGAAGTTCAAATGGCAGATTTAGTAAGCAAATATTCCCGCTAGCAAAATAGCATCATTTTTCATACTACATTTCTCTCCCCTTTGGGACCTACTCAGACCTCACACCGTCTCTAAATTATTAAATCAGGTCTTCCTTGATCATCCAAAGGTCATGGTACCTAATGTATGTTAATGTGATGGAAGTGTCAGACACAATTAGTTTCAGTAGTAAAACGTGGGTTTATAGCCCCAAATGCAGTAAATTAAAACATGCTGTAGTTTGCTGTAGTCAGGGAAATTTCTACACCATTAAGGTTTGATGAGGAAGCTGCTGTCCCCTTTGGGTACAAATGGGGAGCACCAGGTTGAAGGTGGTGTGACTCACTTCACTTCCATTATAGCTATTACTCCTTGTTTAAGAGATGATATATCAAATGGCCATAGGCCCTCAAAATTCCAGTTTTTCTGTCAGGCAGCAGAGTTTTGAGCTGCTTACATGTTCCTTTTGCTGAGAGAATGCCAAGGCACATTTTAGGAATCAAAACATCTTTAATCTCAGTGCTAGGAGGGGAGCATGCTGTCAGAGACAGATCTGTTTCTTTACAGCTTGCTACTGAAATTTCAAACTTCTGCCATGAAAAATTCAGCTATAAATAGCGGGGGATGATAGAAGTGGGTAACCTAAGAGGGAGCCATAGAACCAACTGATTTGCCATCTTCTATGATCTGTCTAACAGTGTAGGATTTTACAATTAACTGCTGTGGTATCTGTTTCCTGTCTGCAAGGAGAAGGGGGGGAAAGGAGGGGAAAGAAACAGTTGCAGAAAAGCAGAAGAGAGATGGATCAATTTTAATTGAAAATTGTGGTAGCTATCTCATTGAAAGATGAAAAATCAATGCCCAGCTGCAACAGTTATCATTAATAAATCAAGCGTCTGCCTGTACAAAGCAATTTACATGTGTAGGGTATCCCAAACTGTTATAAGCTTAGACAGTGTATGCAAAGCAAGTACTTCCAGTAGCCAGGAAAGAAAACAATTTTCCCTTTCACCTATGAAAAGTGATCCTTCTGGGAAAACTATTGCCCTCCTAAGTGGTAATTCAGTGTTTTTAATAGTCTTGCATTATTCATGTGTAATCATCTCTCAGAGGTTGTGGTTTGAGGAGGGAATAAGAGGCTTCCTCTTTTCTGAGGAGACCATGCAAATAAGTCTGCATAAAAGAGAAATCGGCTGACTGTGGCTCACTAGCTTTCACTGACAGAGGAATCCTCTCTGAGTGGCTGAGGTGCAAAAGTGATAACCTGGATTCAAAGCCTTCAAATCAGGTGCAGCTGGGGGGACAAGTTAACAAAACTCTCAAGTATCACATAGTTTTCAAGGATGACCTGCTGAAATACACTGATGACACAAATATTGGGAGGTATATTTAATTCTGAGGCAAATGCATGAAGAGAAAGTAAGGACTAATAGGCAGAAATCAGATGAGTGAAGCAGGAACAGTGAATGCCATAATGGTCCCTTTGGGAGCAGACAATCAAATGTATAAATATAAGCTCCAAGAGTGTTGATTAGGATGGAAGTGAAAAAATGATGGAAGTGAAGATATGGCTTGAGAGTGAATGTCAAATTGAACTAGACTGCATAATTCAGCACTGCCATGAGTTTCAGTGCTGCAGCAACTGAACGGCTGGGCTCAGTGCAGGAGCCAGGGAACAGCTCTGGGGACATGCACACCTTCCTTCTCTGCTCTGTCTGATCCAATGGGTGAGACTGCTGCTACAGGGTAAAAAATCAAACCTGCAAAATGCAGTCAAAGAACTAAAAAGCTCCTTTCCTCACACCTGTGTAAAGACCTGCTGACACACTGCTGCCACCATTAACTGTGAGTTGGTCAAGTTCAAACAGTTTGAAAAGGACATTGTTTCTTTTTAATCCAAAGAGTAACAGAGCTCCAGAAATGGCAGAGAAACCGAGTGATCCCTTGCAGCTTTTGGAATATTCAGTTCTAGTTTTCAGTTACAGTAGTATATGTACGCACTCATATTAAACTAAGGAATCAGCCTTGTTATGCTGACAGTGAAAACGTTAACCAAGCTTTTCAAAGGTGATCAGTACCAGATGTTGATGGCAAGTCTTGCATAATTATAACACAGATCCTGATTTGAACAAGACCACTATATGCAAAAATTGAGTTTCTCTGCAAGGCATCTCAAACAATTTGCTTATAGTATTTACTGTGGACAGCTGAGGTCCTATGACTGGCTGGCAAATAGAGAATGGTACTCCTGACAGGACATCTGTCTCCCAACCATACAGTAGACCACAAAGCATTTCTTCTGTTCTGTGTATTTTTCCTTATGAGCAGGGTAATGTTGGGCACAATGCTACAAACGAAGAGTTTCTTTCTTTCTTTTATTTATACTGATGCTAACTATGTTATCAAGAAATAAAAATCATAACAAAGCACTTAATCTACGAAAGGGTTTATGCCAGGTTGCTCAAAGCCCCATCCAACCTGGCCTTGAATGCTTCCAGGAGAGGACTAGTTTTGGTGGTTTGAGAGGGTACCCCAGCTGCAGTCAGATGTGTCTGTAAGATCCATGAGATCAAAAATGTCAGATATATGAAAATGGCCTCTTGTGTTTTAAAGCTTACCATAATATTCTTTCTTTCCAAATGGTTTCCCCCAGAACAAGTGTATTGAGTAAGACACATGGATATAAGGCAGCTTTTTAAAAGGGCTGGAAGGAAGGCCCTCTGAGCAAAAATGATATCTTATGTGCTAATCATATTTTGCATAGCAATCATTAATGTCACCCTATTTTAGGAGATTGGAGACCATTTCTGATCTTCTTTATTGTTTAATGTTTTGTACAATTTTATATGCACAAGGTGAAATCTCAGTCCTGGTGAGTCACTTTGTAAAAAAACAAAACAAAAAAAAAAAAAAAACCCAGTAGGGTTCTCTTTGCAGTTCTAGGATGAACTTTTGCTGCTTTCTGCCTCCTTTTTGTTATTTTGCCATGTTTTTTTTCTTCTTTGGGAGATAGAAGTTAATTTACTTGTGTAATTTTTGATCCGAAGTAGTTGTTTCCTTCCAGATTCATGGGCTATTTCTAAGAGGACTATGAGAAATAAATGAAAAATAGAAGTTGACTGCCTCTAGGCAGAGAGGTTATCAAAAATGACTCCACTCTAATGGAAATGCTTTCAGGAATCTATAAATCAAAACAAGCTGATATCTGTTTGCTTAAAACCTTCACCTTGTTGTTGCATCTTCTTTCAAAATGGATTTATTCTGCTCTTTGAATTAAATGTAAATGGCATGGAAAGTCTGCAATCTGGTGATGCTTTCCTTTTCAGGAAAGTTTCCTAGTGAATTAAAGTTCATTCTGAAAGTGCAGCGTGCTTCCAGTCCCAGGCTGCAGGCTGGTCCCCTTGCACTCAAATCTTGTCTGGATTGCATTTCAAACTCCAAAAAATCTTTCTAGGAATTCTGTCCAGATTTGAGTAAAGATGTTCTAGCATTTGTGTTCTTATCTTGAGTTTCCTTTTTCTTTGATGCAAGTCAATTTCAAATAACCTTGCTGTTCTGGGTTTTATTTGGTAGGGCTTGTTGTTTTGCCCTGTATGTCCTCAAATCAGGTATTATTTTTAGTTCTAGGTTTCTTTACACCTTACTAGTTGTTAAAATAGTATGACAGACAGAAGGAGTTTTCTCTTTGTAACTTTCACATTCCCCTCACCATTGCATGTTGTACAAAGATGTCTTTTTTACTTCTTGGAAGGTTCTAAGATTGCAAAAGGGAGCTTAAAACTGCAGGGGAAAATTAAACTGGAAGTTTGAGTGAGGCACAGCAAGGGTTTTTAAGCTTTCTCCTCGTAGGGCTGCGTTTGGCACTCTGACTCTTGGCCAGCATATGTCCCTGTTCAACAGAAGGAATTGTTCAAGCAGTCTGTGCTAAAACTCATCAGAGTCTAAATTAAAATGCAGTTATTTTATCTTTTTCTTGGTTCTGGGCTTTTATAAAGTTTATCCCGCTTGTAAATCAGGGAAGAAGAAAGGAAGGAGAATAAAGAAGAGCAATTGTTTTGGTGGTAATTGGGATTATTGATTCTTTATCTTATTTTACATCTACAAAATGAACATTTTGTATCATTTTTGTCTCAGGAGAAAAAGAGGCTGGTGATGACTTCCACAAAAGGAGAACCCCTCTAGCATAATTGTCTTATGTGACAACATAAGCATATTTCTCTTTTTAATTAGTTGCATTTGTGATCATAATTCGGTATGTCTCTCCTAATCCACACAATGATATAATACTTTTGTCCCATGGCTCTCAGCTACATTGCATTTTATTGTAATCACCTTCAATATAAGAAAATCTCTTAATTATGTTCAAAATGCTTTGAAGTTGAGAGCAGTGCTTTAATGAGCTGAATATACATACAGATTGCATTTTTCCAAATGAAAAGAAAATGTACAAGTTTGTGTATATAGTGTGATATGATTTTAAGAGTTTGTTTATATCAGGGAATAGAAAAGTTGATAAGCATTCAGATCCCATTAATAAAACTCTCCATGTTTCAGCTGACAGCTACATGGCAGTAGGGAATGCCCTTATTCTTTTTGTGCATTTTCCCTTTTGATAAAATCAGAACAGTGTGACCACAAAGAGGCTCACTGAAAATTAAGTCATATTTTCACAGAGTACGTGGGGATCCGTAAGGAAAAGTGGATATAAATGTAATTCTTGATAATTTCAGCATGTTAATCTTTTGAAGTACGTGCCAGATTCTGTCAGCTTGAATGCATATATAGGTGTAGTGAAATTACAGGTGCATTTTCCTGAACAGTAACAGTGTTTATGTTGTGAATCTACAGTGCCAAAGGGCACTGGGGCAAAGTGTAGGGTGGAAAGTGTCACGATAAGGTATCACAGGAGTGTGACTGTCAAATGCTGTCCCAAAGGACAGATTCACAGCATCTTCAAAGAGCTTCAGGATCAGATTTAGGAAGCTGGTATGCTTTGTTCACCGGATTGTTTGTGGGGTTTTTTTTCTTTTTGCTTTTTTTTTTTTTTTCTGGTATTTTTATATACAAGGATTGGTATTTAAAGTATACTTTGGGTTATACTTTCTTTTTTATATTTTCTTCTACTCCATAAGTAATTGCATAAAAGCAAGCATTGTTGCTTGGGAGGCAGGGTCGGGGGAAGGTGCTGAGAGAGAGAAGCCAACTGCTCAGAAACATTGTCAAGAAATACTTGGAAGGTGTTACAAAGGCAATCATTACAGAAATCACCAGATAAGCTTAGCAAGAAGGATTCCCTGTAGTTTGGAGGACTGCAACTTTTTAAAAGCACTCTGTCCTCAGAAAGTAGTTGTAATAGCCAATACTGACAGATGGTATTAAAGACACAGGCAGAGAACCAACACGGTTTTGATCCTTTACTCCCATTAGAGGCCCTTTCAATGCTTGCCTCGTGGGTTAATTGCTTGAGCTCTCACAGAAGGAATGCTGGCTTCTGGTACAGCAGCTTGTAGAAAGACGCGATAAGAAATTGCACATGATTTTCAGAATTGTAGCCTGTGAATGTGTGTCACCCTGGAAACTGCTTGCACCTGCAAGCATGAGTCATAAGAGCTGAGAGATTGCAGGGGGACTTTTGTAGTTGTTTCTGAGCACTGGGTATTGTTCGTCAACAAAACTGCGTAGAATAGAAGAGCTGTATTTGTACATTTCCATTTGCTCTGGTGTGACTGAAGCACCTATATACTCACCCCTGTCCCACTGAATTGCACTTGTATTCCAGCTAAAAGCCTACCTCCTTCATTTAACTTCAGCTGTTTTACCTGGTGATTATTCTATCCATACTTATAAATAAGAAAACAAGACATAACTTGTCAGTAACTACAGCATTTCATTTTTGGGGTTGTCAGACTCTTGCTTAAAATACACAAAGACAGACCTTTTTTGTAGCCTAAGAAATGCACTTGTCAGAAGTGAAGCATATCTTAAAATTCAGAAGGAGCTAGTACAGGGAGCATGCTGATAAGCTGGCTTTTTGTTCTGTAGATATCATTTTAATAAGAATGGTATTTGTCCTCTTACAAAACCCATTTGATTTGAGGAGCAGGAGCATATTATAAATTGGATAGCTTCAGTGGCTTTAGAGGGGAAGTGACAATTAGCACCAGCTGAGGATCTGTTCTTAAAAGTTCTACCAATGAGCTATTGCTGTTCTGTAGCACCTTTCATCCCCGCGTCTCACAGTGATTTGCAAACATTAATTAAGTCTCACAGCACCCCTGTGATGTATATGTGCTGTTAGTCTTAGAGATGTGTGAAATATTCATGACAAAACTGCAGACATTCAGAATTTATTCCATTTACAGGCACAAGGATATTACAGAAATGCAAAGTTATTTAAGATTATCTGCATCAAAGAATTCCTTTTACTTTCTTTTCCATGTATATGTTCACAATGAAAAGTCTATGGTGTACATATAGCCTTCTTGTAATTAGTTCAGTTTCAACAGGAGTGCTTGGAGCTCTTCTGTGTAGTTGTTGCATTTTAGTTCTTTGTTTCTTCTACGCAACTGGATCTAAATACCTTCACTATCTTAAACAAAGGACAACAGGAGTGCGACTTCATGTCCACTCAAGAAAACTGCAAGTTTAGGTAGAATTTACTTGGGCAAAGACTGATGATGAAACTCTTAATGGGAAAATAAAGCAGCAGAGCAGGAAGTAGAGGTGCCAGTCCACTACTCCTGGATGACTACAACTACCTGCTGGAAATTAGTTGCAGACACCTTGATCAGAACATTATATGCTTACAGAAGGCATATTTGGACAAGGAGTGGTTCCAAGCTGCAGTAGCAGTTTGGGAGATGAGCTCAGACTTATCCACCGAGTACTTTGGGGTGCTGACTTGGACCAAGGTGATGAGTTAGTACCATTTTCCTGTTTTGGAATTGTCTTTTGGTGAGGATGTATTGAGATTGATAACAGAGTTTATATTACAGGTCTTAGGAGGTGCTGCAGAAATATTCTGCTGAGTCACCTGGGCTACCAGCCTGACTGCAGATCTTGGCTGCACAAAGGAAAATAAAACGCAGGAAAGAAGGGTCCAGCATGCTACAGTGGCACCACGAGTGCAGCTTTGTGCAGGAAAGAAGGATGAGCAAAATGGGGCCGGTCCCATTGATTTTTAGTAGAAATGTAAGACTTAAAGCACTGGAACCTTTCAGCTCCCTGGCACATTTTAGAGTCTGTCCCCTAAGCAAGCGTTAGCCAGGGAGAAGCAAATGAGGTATAATTTTCAGCCGTTGACTTTATACAGCAAAGAAATGAAACATTTGAATTCCTAGACAGGTCCACAAGATAGTCATAATATTGTGCCACAACAAAATCATTAATTTGAAAAAAGTGCTCTGTTTGGATCTAATCTAGTTAGTATCAGCTCCCTTTTTAGTTATCACAGTATTTTAAGAAGGCAATTTTTCAGCTCTCTGGTAATGCAGTTTATCACCTGCACTCAAGGCTCTGACAAGATACTGGCCCTTGTGTTGTGCATAGTAATTGCTGCTTCCCTCTTTGGATTTGTGCTCTGTTCTTGCTATAGCTGAAGTACTTGTGCTCTCAGCTCTGCTTTTCTGGCAAGGATATCATAATGAAACCGAAGTGTTAATTTCTCACCACATGCAATGCATACAGAATGTGATTATTCATTGTATAAAATGAGGCATGTGGAAACCTGGTATAAAGCATGTTACAGCCTCAAAATAAAAAAAAGTAAATTCGATGCATTATCTGGCTTGAGGGATAACATGTAATAGGGTAATTCATTAGGAACTGGGTACAAAAATTTGGCAATCAGTTCTCTGATTAAAAGCTACTGACCTACGAGTGACTGATGGGTACATAATTAAGTCCAGATTTTTACAGACTTCTCTTTCTGTGGAATGATTACAAATGTTCAGTATCTGAGCAGTTCCTTTAGAAGACACATAATTACAGACCTTTTTAGCTCTATCATGATGTAAAGGGTATTAAAGCATAGAAATAATGTAATTTGGGCACAGTTAGAGTCCTAAACTCAACTTCTCAACCTGAAAATCTCAGTCTAAGATGTTACACAAATTTCAGTATTCACCAAGTATAATTTCCAGTTGCACTTAACTCTCAGAGATCTGAAAACTGAAACTGCTCAGTTCCAACACTAGCCTAAAAGCCGTCAGGGAGAGTAGGTGTAGGATATCAACTGTCCTTTAGGCCCTGGGAACTACTGTTACCATTACTATAATTTCAGGGCAAGTTTGTCCCATTGCCACCCAGGCATATTCTGTGCTGCAAAAACTACGTTGGAAAGCAACGCTTCTACAAGATACTGCATACAAGAGGTTACATAGAGGAAAGTTCTTCATGTGAATATTAATTATAAAAACCTTGAGAAGTACATGTAGATTTTTACAATCTGTCTTTTACAAGTGATAACATGGTTCTTCTGGATCCTGTGGGTGACAGATAATTAAAATTCTCTTGGATTTTTACCATCTCATGCTCACATACACAAAGAGATTTACAACCTCTTTGTTGATTGCTGAAAGCAAAATTCTCATGTTAGTACAACAGAAATCCAGAAATAATTGCAGTCTCTTTATGAATATGAACATCCAGCTGGGGTTTAAAATCTTGGCGATGGAGCACAAAGGGTAATGCAATGAAGCTAAATTCTCATTGGTGAATCAAACCTCCATACTGTGGTATGTACAAAATATCTATGCTAGTTAGAAATGAAATGAAAGGAGCAAGAAAAGAAGCAAATAAGAAAAATTTCTGAGGGCATAGCCTGAAATATTACAAATGTTCATGAAGACATTTTTGATGAAGTTCCTAATGCTCTAATCATACCAAAACATTTTCCTGCAGCTTGGTCAATCAAGGTTGTGGTTATTCTATTTTCACCTGTTCCTTTTGTGCTGGAAGACATGGCTATAGATGTTGGCTTGAAGACAGGTCTGTACCATAGGACTTTTCAGTCTTCTGGTAATTGTCATCTCTATACTGCAACAGGAACAAAATCGTGCACAGTCTCAACCCTTTTGATCACCTAAGTCCTCTGTCAAGTTACACTGTCATAAGCTATAAGGACTTTGTTATCAAGTTGTCTTAATATACACTGAGGCAGTGAAATTGATAAGAATTTAATCTAACGTAGGTAAAGCTTGTTCCAATGTTAATTTAGAACTATGGAGTAGTGTTTGGATACTTATTTGTCTAGAATGAGCAGCTCCGTCTTACAAGAAGGAAGATGAGTAATTCATGTGGTTGTACTTGTTTTGTTCAGTTGATAATCAAATATTGATCCATAAATCAGATTATGGCTTCTTGTACCATTGTCTTTCATATGTAATGTCAAACCAAGAAGCTCATGGGTAAATGGGGATTACTTTGCAGAATTAGTGCTGGTTTGATAAAGGTGTCATTGTTGTTTGCACACAGTTTTGTTAAATTACCATGCAAGTTATAATTGATACTTTATAGTGATAGTGAAAACTGTTGGTATATATGCATGTTTAAATACTATGCATCTAATGTATTTATTACGGTATCTCAGAAAAACATTATGAAGTAGTATCATTTCACAGAAGAAGGAGCTCAAATTGAATGTTAACTTGGTTATACACAAAAGAATGGTTCTGGGCTGTAGCACTACATCTAGTGTAGTCTTTGCTGGATCACATCACAGGGGAAATACGTTGATCTATTTTGGCTGGAAACCTGCGTCTCTGAACAAGATTTTAATTGTGGATAATGTGGCACAAAATTAGTTAAATTGAATCGCTTCGGATTTCATCAGATTGCATGAGATACAAATCTGTCCCAGAGCCAGAAATATGTCCCAGACCTGCTCACTTCCTATGCTGTGTGCTGCTGCTCTCACTCTCTCTTTTTGACAAATATATTCTGCAGTAAACTTCCTCCTTCATAGATGTCTCTTAGGGCTGTCCTTTATGAAGTGCACAGGCATTCTCCCTGCCTTGTTATCTATGTCCCATTCACAGCACCTAAAATTATGACATTTTGTTCTTTGTGTAAATGTATTACACAGAAGTAAAGCAAATAAAATGTAATGAGAGGATGAGCTTTGATGGTATGGTAGAAAAGAATGAAGTATTTCAGTATAAAAAAAAAAAGTGACAGCCAATAACACTGCCCTGTTTTATCTTTTTGAACATATTTTCCATTTCATTCTGGCACTCTGTATTAATTCACATAATATGCCTGTTGATAACAGGTTTATATAAAACTCATTAAAAGTTACAGAGGGGAAAAAAAGAGATTTGCATTGAAAATATGTCTTTGGAACTTTCTGAATTTCTCCCCTCCCTCCTTCTTCCAACCCTTAGCAAGGGCTGATAGAGCAACCCTTATTCAAACTTCTGTTGGCATTGTCTGTCAGTATTTCTGAAAAACCTTCCTGTAAAGGAGTCAGGCACAGCATCCAGGCTGCCAGCCTTCTGGAGCCTGTGAGCCAAAGGCAGTCCTATCAGCCATTAATAGAAGATTGGGAACCACTTGAAAGCACTGCAGTGCAGGAGAGCGGCTGTGTTGCAGTGATCCTTATTTCTGACTGTAGGGAAGTGGGCATTTCGCTGCAGCACCACTCTGCTCCTCCAGTCTGCCAGCATCCCTCTGCATTTAGGGGTCCCCTCTGGCAGTGAGAACATGGCCTTTTTTCCTCCTGCTCTAGTTCTTGGCTGCGTTCCTAATTCTGCCCACATGGAGGCACATGAGCAGCAGTTCTTGGGAATCGGGATGTGGAAATCTGCCTGTTTGAAACCGGTGAGAAACAGCATGTGCAAACCATCAAGTCCATCAGTAATGATTAAATATCTAATAGACTTTTCCTTACAGCTGCCCTACAGCAAACCTTCCATTATTCATTCTGTCATTTACACTGTAGTATGTTTTCATGCTACGGTATGGAACTTGCATAGGTGACAGATGTCAGATGTCACTCTAATGTCAGACTCTGAATGTGCTGTAACCTCTCTAGCCCACTCCCCTTATCCTATTTTTCACTCCTGTTTATGGCTTTTCTGTGGCAGAATATGAAGCGCTGGTTGCCACAGGAACCGCTGCAGCTACGGGCGAGCAGCCCGACAACTGGCTCCATTCAACACAGGGGCACAGCCACAGCCCCAGGAGGGCAGAGCCCTGCTGTCTGCACTGCTAAGGTGGTGGCACCCCATTAGCTTTCAAACCACACTGGTCTTGTAATGCTGGGAGGACTCATGCAGCATGCTGTCTGGAGGTCATAGCATTACACATTTTCAGCTGGCTGCAAGGAAGAAATATGCTTTGCTTTCAAGATGACTGGCTAGAAAGTCATAGGCTCTCTACTGACAGCAGATGTGATGAGTGCATAGACTAATCGGTGAGGTGCTCTGTGATGTTTCTGTAGGTCAGCTGGAAAAAGTCAGCCTTATTAAGGAGCACAGACAAGTACATTTCCCATACTTTTAATCCATTTATTGGCATCAGTATTTCACTGCATTACAAAGCAAGCCAGTCTTGGGCTGTTGACATTTAACCAGACAAACATCTTCCACGGGCTGAAGGAGAGGTGACTGTGAGGCAGTCATGTGTTGTGAACTTTCTCACTTCTTCCTGGGGAAACAGTTCTCTGTTTCCTCTCTTTGCCATTTCCATAGCACAGGGGTGATCACAGCTCTGCCTCAACCCCGAGGTAATGTGCTGAGGGACCTGAAGCACCAGGGGGCAGGGGAAAGATGGGGTGGCAGGAGGGAGGCAGAATTCCTTTTCCATTCCTAACTTGTGCAAGTGTTTGAGGCAAGTTTTTTACACACACATTCTCTACTTAGTATGTTGTAGTTTTAATCAGAATTGCATGCTTGTATATTTTTGCAAATACAAAAAGAAAGTGCAATCTAGGTACAACCAGTTTGTGACAATTACTTCTTTTCATTACTTTGCATGTGCTAAACTGGCAAATTGAAGTGAATACTCAGTTATTTATTTTGTTTTTTAGTTTATTCAAGGAAATTTCTCTTTCAACAGTAGAATTACAAAAAAAGCATACTATTCATTAGAAAAATAAATAAAATAAAAAATCAAAAGTACGGTACACGTAGAAGTGAAACAGCCACTGCAGTACAAGCTGGAATTATCAGCCCTAAGAAACAGGGGTAGTGAATCAAAGTTAATGAAAGGTCAAGGCCTGCAGCATCTTACTGAACTATAGCACTATCAGTGTGATGGTGATTAAGAACAGGCACTGAATGTTTATGGAAAGAACTCAGATTAATAATTTAAAATATATTCTTGGTTAAAAGTAGTTAACTGAAGTATTGAGTGGCTCTCAGTCCATCGATTGTTCAGTGTTGTTGTTTTCTTGGTATATTTCCATACAATTTGTGTCTTTATAATGTGTTGGCATGTAACAGTGGTGATTTATCTTGGTTGTGCAAGGCGCTTGCCAATTTTATTGCATGAAGCTCTTTTAATTATCTGCTCTGTAGAACAAAAGGCAAATTAAGAATCATAAGGGAATAGCAGATACATTAGAAATTAGATTGCTTTTACTTCTACAGTCTCTGACCTAGTGTCTGTCTTGTGAGGTGAAGCAATTGGGTACATGCTAATGTAAAAGTGAGGGAATGGAAAAGACTGATATACACGTCTATTAAATTACTAAAGATTCTGAATTGCTTTCTCAAATTTTCTCATCTGATTACCATGTTTCAACTCTAAAAGTCAGTACTATGCAGTAAGCCTTATATAATTGTCAGCATTTTAAAATCAATATATTTAAACTTAAGTGTGTATCATCTTTTTAATATCACATATTATCACATCTCTCTTTTTGGTTCTGCTCACTACTAAATTTCTCTTGTTAAGTTATTCGTTTAACGTTCAGTTCTGAAGAACACCACTGCAAATTAATTGTCACAAAGCACTGCTGCCATGTAGCATGCTTTGGATTATTCCTTTCCTTAGGTTGTATGGCACGTGAGAAAATACAGGTGCATGTACAGAGACTGGCCAGGCAAAGAGGCCTTTGAACTAAAAGGAAGGAATAGAGAAAGTACGTCAAGGAGTGACTCTGCAGGGTGGATGAGAAAAGGAGAGAGGCTGCTGAGGTTTGCTAAGACCAGGAGCTAGACTGTGGGAGACAGCAAACAGTACAGAAGATGAGTTGGTGCAGGTGAAAGTGATGGTGACAAAGAGGAAGAGAGGAAGGCCTTAAAAATTCTTTGTCCGAGGACACAGATAAAACTAATTTCATTCTTTAAAGGAATATGTTGATTGGGACTGGGATAGGGATCCCCGAAGAATCATCACCTGTTCTTAGAGAGAAAAGATGCTGAGCCATGATTGTAAATTCCCCAGAAAATAATATTCTTAACAAAAAACTTACAGCAAGATTCAGCATATGTATCAGCCTCATTCTGTGAATGACCAAGGACACCCATAAAATATCCAGTAAATAAACCCAAATTGTCAGTCCTAAAATTGGAATTGCTAGCAGTCCATCAAAGGAAGCTTGAATGTATCAGCCTCAAGCAGCCCTACAAAGCCATAAGTGTAGGGTAGAGGTGATGCATTTTTAATGAGAATTAAAATATTCATAGAGAGCAGCTGAGCTAGCCACAGACAGGAATCTACTTTTAGCTGGCTGGTGAGGAGTGCTGGAAGCCCAGAGTGCTGCGTGGTGTCAGCAAACGTGCCGTTTGCAGTTGCTGATGAAATTTGTGCACACGGCTGAGAATGGTCTCCTAATGTACTGATGGTCTCTTTTGTCTGACACTGGATTCCTTCAGCCATTTTGTGTGTTGATTTGATTTATAACTTCTTGATGTCAGGCCTAGAGGTGTGTGTTTTATGTGCTTTGAGTAGATGTGCCAGCAAATTTGCCTACCACATTTTTGTCAAACTTCTTTTCTAATTCAGTGCCTTCCTGTGGAGGAAGGAACTTTTGGATGGTAGGATATGTCCGGAATTGTTTTATTTCACTTTGATTTTAAGCAATACATATATTTTGTTTCTATAACCAGTGAAGCGGGATTTTTTTTGCTACTCACCAGAGAAGTTTACACTGCTTTGAAAGTAGTTTAGTTTTTGAACTTGAAAATATGTTCATATATGTGCATAAGGTCAATTATTCTTTTTTTTTTTTTCTATTGATATAGATCTTGCTGGCTCATATTTATATTCCTGGTAATCATTTCTTTAGCCCACGACTTTATTTGCCCATTTCTGTTTCTCATGGAAAATTATTACTCTTTTCCTTTTCTCCCGTCTTTCATATGTTGTAAGATGTTACTTTTGCTGCTGACTAATTGAATATCATTAGGACAGATGTGGATCTGAAGGATACAGGTATTTTACAAAAAAAAAAAAAAAGAAATGCTCTGAGCTCCCTGCTGCAGCACAGCTCCGGGTCAGTGGGTTCGTCACGAATGCAACAAAGACAGGGGAAGTTGGGAAGCAGTGCCTGTCACAGTGCATTTAAGGGGATTAATTATTTTTATTTTGATACTTCATGAATAAATCAATGACTGCTATTGATTAGCAGTTTTATTCTTCTGATGCTGTGCTCTGGCACAGATGTGGCTTACTAGCTACTGATGGTATGTATATTTTTAATGGGTCTTTAAACTTTTTTAAGTCTATCAAAAAGTCTAAGAGGTCAAACATGCTCTCTAGTTAAGTTCGATGGCTTCAAGTACCCTTGGACATCAGCCAGTCCTTTCTTATGTTCTTCTTTGCCTAAAAATGTTTTTCTGTTTGTTTTTTCCTATTTTTGGAGACATTCCTGAATGATACATAGGGATACTATTGGTATTTATGAATGCAAGGAAGGGTACAGATGATCTTGCCCTGTACGATAGGGATGATATATTTCTTAATGAAACCATGCTAGAAAAGTTTAATGTTCTCTTTTGTGATGGTTTTAATTGATCAGGGTGATCTTGATGATGTGTTATTGTCTCCAGAACAAATGATATTAAGCAAAAGTAAATAAGATCAGAAAAGTGCATGTTTAATTAAACCTCAACTTTCTGCTATGTTTATTTGTTAGAAATTACTGTTTAACTAATTCTTACAGATTTATTTTTGCTTTAATTACTATGGACTAGCTTGGGGATATAGTTGAAAAAAATTGTGTACATGTACTTGTGTCTGTCCTTCTAAATTAAAAATTAAATGTCTGTTTAAATTAGCAAGTAGTAAGAGAAGGAGAAGGTGCTTCAGGGAAATTCAGAGCATAAGCATTCAGGTCTGACTGAACACCGAGCTAGTTTGAATGGTTCTACTGTTCAGAATAACCAGTCTTCTGAAATGAAAGCTAGAGTACCATTTTTTCATTAATGTTAACTTTGTAAATTCACCGTTTTAAAAAGCCTAAAATGGTAGTTAGGTGTTATCGTAGTGTAACAGAAGGGTGGTCTGTCTATGTGATTGACTGAGAAATTGGTGCATTGCCTTCTGTCAAATGAATTGACCTTTTATTTAAGACCAGATATTTTTCAGAAGAGCTGTACCAAAAGAAAAATAAATAAATAAATGAAAGGCACAGATATTTGGCTCAACTTTCAAAGCATGCAGCCATGGTTCAGGAAAGCCTCTGCAGTAATAACTTGTTCAACTTTGTTGAAAAATCTTATTTAAAACATAAACCAACCTTTCAATTTCTTCTTTGTTCTGCCTTTGTTCTTTGTAAATAAAGTTGAAGGAAAGGCTCAGAACTGAGAATTGCTGTTTCTAATCTCTGCTCCATTATGGCCTTTCTGCTAACTGCAAACCCATTGCAGAAATGGAACCAGCAACTGGTTTCATTACAGTCCCAGTGTCCAGATTTCCATTAGCCATTGTTGCTCTGGCCTGGATTTGTATGGTCAACTCAGGTGGAGATTTTTCCAATCTCTTTAATCTCTGAAAGAAAATCTTAGAAACATCGAGTACTTATAGCTCAAAAGTGTATTCCTTGGTGATACATATCTGATACACTGACTTGGACTCATCTTTGAAGCTCAGCTATGAGCAAGTGGCTCAAAAGCTGTAAAGTAAGTAGCATCTGGTAGCATCTGTCCCATTGAAAGAGAAGAAGGCTTTTTTTGAGAATGCCTTCATTTTCTATAATTTCTGCCTTACACTTTGGTAACTTTTCTGTGACTGAGCTGTTAGTGAGAGGGAATGGCACACGTAGCATGCAGACCTGTCTGTGGGGCAGCTGCAGTGTTGCCAGGCTGTTTCTCTTTGAATTTGTATATTGTTCAGTGGGTGTAAACTGACAGCGAGTACTATTTCTGGAGGAAATCAAAGTCAAATTACATAATACACAGATGTATAGCAACCTTCAAAAAACAAGTGTTAATTTCTTTCAAAACATGAGAGATATGCACATGCTTAACCCTTCCACCCTTCTGTACACACAGGTGTATGCTGTCATTCTTACAAAGGTGGACTATCAGTGGTATTTAAAAGAAGGAGAGGTCATTCAAAAATTGATTTCAGAGCACAGAATGAACGAATTTTTAATTTGCTTCCCTGTGGTGATGGTGGTCATGCCCTCATATCTCTGTAGCTTTTACTGTTCTGATCAGTCTGTTAGTTTTTCTGAAGATTTGTTTCTGAGCTCATAAATGGGAAAGCTTTCAAAGCCCTAAGAGTTTAGTGTCTGTTCAGTCAGTGGGTCGAATGAAAATGCTTCTGATAGTGAAAGGAAGATGGTCAGGAATAGCTGGAGAAGTAGTTTTTTGTCAAGAAAGTTGTTTTGATGCATCTTGTAGGTGGAATTAGTTTTCAAGAGGGAGATCAAATCTCATGTGACGTGATAGGGATGGAAGTGTGGACAGTGTTTTGTTTCACTACAGTGTAAGAGACCCTCTGTTTAGTTGTGCCTCTGCATGTGTGTGTGAGGTTTTTAAGTGTGTGGGTGTGTGTATTTATATGAACTTCAGAGAAAGAGTACTAGCCTATTTTAGTCTATCAATATATAAATGTGTATTTCAGTATATGGTTATGCATAAAAATATAAAAGTTGATGTTAAGAGGTGCAAGCTCCTTATTAGTATCAAAAGATGTGCTACTTTTAAATACCTCTCCAAGATACTTCTGTGGGCATCATTTTCTTTTTTTTTTTT
Source organism: Oreortyx pictus (assembly GCA_036925125.1). Lineage (NCBI taxonomy): Eukaryota > Metazoa > Chordata > Aves > Galliformes > Odontophoridae > Oreortyx > Oreortyx pictus. The sequence continues at coordinate 12,034,708 of JAUPFR010000008.1, read as the reverse complement.
TTTTTTTGCAGCTGGTTATTTGTTTATGAATATTGGTATTTTTATATTACCAGTCTACTGAAAAGAAGCAAACAAGATCTTCAGTTGTACTTTTATATCCCTGGGACTTACTTCTTACTGAACAAGTTCAAAGGTGTCTGAAGGAATTTGATTCTCCCTAGGAAAGAGAGACCATCTATTCTTCCCTCAATCTGATGGATTAATTTTCATAAGGGGCCGCTGGGAGATCCTCTGAATCTCCCTCCAGCATATCAATTACATGAAAGAACTGATCTTGCTAAATGTACTGGCAGCAGTCCTTTTTCACATGATCCGTCACACTGAAGTTCACAAGTAAGGGTGTATCTTGCAAGATTAAGTCCTCTACCAGTGCTGTATGAGTCAATGAAAGAAAGGAAAAAAGAAGAAGAAGAAGAAAAAAAAAGTAATGAAAAGAAAAGGAAATGGAAGTTTTAATTTGCTACTTAGCTTGTACCATCTGCATTGGAGGGGAGGCCATCTATCTATTTTTCAAAGAATTAGGAGGCAAGATTTTGCCTAACACTTGTCTTTGAAGTCCCATTTATGAGTAATTCCTCTTTTCTAACCAGGCAGTCTGGTACGTACAAGCACTTCATGTCTGTCCACCCACACTTTGTCCTTTCTGTCTTCCTCTGAAGTACACCACTCTGGGGTTCAGTAATAAAAAACTGATGAACAAATAATATGCTACATGTGGGAAAATATCCTGCTGAGTAAATGAGTTGGATGGTGCTTCTTTCCAAGTGCCCCAGCTTTATCAAGAGCTCTTAAAACAAGAGATTTTCAGGGTTTTTTCTTTTATTTTTCTTTCTTATTTTTATCTTTTGAAACATTTATAGGCTCTATTTACACTCACTCAAGATAAAATATTGGTATGGTAAAATAGTTTTATTCTGTTCAGAGAGAAAAATGGAAAACCTATTACAAGCACATTATTAAAAATAAAACACAGACTTGGCTATTACTGGAAGGGTCCAACATTCACCATGTACACTGTAGTCTTAATCATAAAATACATTTGTGTCGGTGTTAATTATGCTTTTTATTTTTCCAGTCAGTTACAGGAAGTTGGAAGATCACGTGGCCTTAGATAGAACCTGAACAACAGCTGAGATTTCTCTCTGCCCAAGGTGCATATCACTTGTCTTTAGGCAAGGACCTGATGTATCAAACAGGGAAAGTGTCGTGCTTAGTGCTAGTAACAGTTGTTACAGCATGGTTATACTTGGGTGTACAAAGCTACCCTTTGATGTCATTAATGACATTAAAAACACATTTGCTACTCAATGATCTTTAGTCAAGCAGTTTCCTGATGCTGTGGGTACAGCAGTTTGTCTTTTTACTGCAGAGGAAAGAGATCCATGTAATTAAGGTCAGGATAGGCTTTTTTTTTTGTGTGTTCCTGCGTGATAGGTTTGTGTTTGAAAACTATGGCCTTTGTTGAGCTTCGTGGATTAACTCAAGCCTCTGGTGTGATTAGAAATGGAAGCAGGAGGTAGAAGGAAGGTGGGTGTGCTGAGGTTACTGAGGGAGGTATGTTTCAGTGCAGTGACAAAAATGGAAATCTGATGTTTCCAAGAATAGGTGAGGAAGGGATGAGCATTAAGGAAGTCAGAGAGGAACAGGTAACTTCAATAAAAATGGGAAATAGGCCTGGTTGAGAGGAGATGTCAGAGACAGCTATGAGATCATTTATATTCTGGGTGATATTAATCATTCTGCACGATACATTATTGAAAACAGCTTCCCAAATGACCGCAGAGTTCCTGACCTCCCATCTCCTTCCTCTCCCTACTTATTATCCCTTCTCTAGTGATTCTACTTGTGTAGCTGTTTTCTTCCACCTCCTTCTTTCAAAGTATTCCAATAGTCCCTGACTTCAGTGCCTCTGTAGAATAGAAAGCTGTTGTGTGAATACTCCTAAGCATCTGAGCCAATTGTCAAAAGTCACTAACAAATCAATGTTGTTTAATCAAAGCTTTATTTCTTGTTTTTAGAATACTTCTTGGAATATAAAGGTCAGATGAAATTCTCCATGGGAGTTCAAAATGCTGATTTCTGTTTACCTGGGTAATCCCTGCAATGATTACAGCTGCTTTTCACATAGTGCTTTGAGAGGAAAACCTGTTCCTGAAGCTGAGGAAAATTTCGAAGTAGAATCAAGAGTTATCCTAATTAGGCTGTAGAAGGTAGCACTATTTTAAGCTGTTTTCCTTCTGCCTTAACCATATGATAGTTTCCCAAAATTTAATTTAATCACATCTGATTGCTTGCTGGAATCTGTAATTAACCTAGGCACAAGTGAATTAACAGTATTTTCCAGGTGCTGCATAATTTAGCAGGAGATACTTGTGGCACATGTGTGGGAAATATGTTGGCTGTCCGACATTATTGGCTTGAATATTTTAAGATTTTGATCAGCCAAGTTTTTTTTTGTTTGTTTTTTTTACAGCATTTCTGTTCTGGGATGACTCACACATGAAATACCATGAGGGTATATTCTCTGTGGGACCAAACCGTCCCTTACAACTATGTCCCACGGTAATTGCTTTTGCAAAAGCTTCAAAACTACCAAGGGGAGGACTACTTAGGAAATTATTTTGGGTCTGCAATTGGTTGCTAGTGTGGAGTTCAAGTCTGAAATAATTCTAGACATGACATTATATAAAGAGCTTAAATGAGTACATTTAAAAATTAATTAGTTCTCGTCCCTGAAGATCTCTGAAATTATTTTTCTTTCGGCGTGTAAAAGTAGTTCAGATACATTATTTTGTGTGTCTCACATTGTTATTTGGGTTAAAACCGATAAGAAAAATGCTCCATTTCACTTCTCTGAATGTATTTACAACATTTTTTTTTTTTTTTTTTTTTACAGTTCATAAAGCCAGTTAGCATTTTCTTTCATTGAAAAGACTGCAGATTGTAAATTTCCCAAGGAGCAGTACATTCCCAGAAAGCTGTTGCAGACACCAGAAAGTAAAAGGTAAGAGGAAAAGACCACAGAATCAGCAAGACTTGGCAGCTCATTATTGAGTGTTTCAGTCAGAATTGATACTGTTGCAGCAGAGACTTGCTGGTGTTTAGATTTTAAGATTACATTTGAGACTGTGAAAGTAATATTTTCAGCCATAGCCTTGATAAATCTAATCCTTTCTGAAGCTCAGTGAGCTCCCAGTATTACTGGCATTTTAGAATATGACAAAAGATTCATTTATAGTCAGATACAGAGGAGTGAACAAAAGTTACTAAAAGCTTTTTTGAGACTGTGAACCACTAACAACTGCCGACTTCTCTCCCAAAAATGGACTGCCACCTGATTTGCACAGAAGTGTGTTTGGGGACCCGGAATGGCCCATCTAGAAAGTCATGTTTATGTATTTTGTTTTTTTCTTGTAAAGTCTATACAGTTCAGGGAGCAATTATTCATAGAAACTTCAGTTTGTAACCTTTCTGAAGAACCTGGTCCCAGCTTCTAAAGTAACCCCCGAAGACTGGGGAACCAGAATACCGTACAGCAAACTGGCGTTAGCCGTGTATCTATTCTCAATTTATAAACACCTTTATTTATGGAAAAGGAAGAGGAGGAGTTATTCTGATATTTTTCACTGAGCTTTCTTCCCATTTTTCTACCTTGTGCCTTGTCTTACCGTCCCGTTTATCTCTTTCTGTTCAGTTCTGTTTGCCTTCTTTCTAATCTGCATAATGTTATGTCTTTTTTTCCTCCTTTTTCATCCCATCTCTGTATATTTTTGGTTATTATCACAAAGTCAGTAAGATGACTTCTTTCTTGACTTGCAGAGTCAGCCTATTTGGAGGCATCATCTGTGATGTGTGGTATCCAGAAACACTGACTCAGGGAAGTCATGGAACAATAATGAAGGTTAACTGTCCAAAGGTAATTAGAAATCTCTCTGCTACTTTATTACCATGGAAGTCACGTTCCTGCCGAAGATGTGAAGCTTCAAGGAGACAATTCATTAGTACAACAAGTTATGTATTAGTTTACTCTCAAGTAGAATATAGTAGATCACAGAAGCAGGCAACTCTTACTCTACCCTGCTTGAAATAAGATTCGGAAGACTGTGATCCTGCTCGTCATGCAAAATATAAAAAAATTACCTTGTAAAAATGATCACATAAATCTTAAGTGATATGTTTTTATGTCTTCAGATCCCAAGCTGATGTTCATGCATATTTATTACACCTTCTTGAAACAGTAAATGCAGTAAAGTTTCTGCAAGTCAGTAAACAGAACCAAACTTTTGTTTTTTTTAAGAGCATATCACAAAAAAAAACAATTAAAAAAAAGATATGCTATACAATAATGAAAATTGAGAGAGTATACTTTAAATGCCTTTATCAAGAGTTGAATTCAATTGCATCTGCAGAAGTGTTGATGCGTAGCTATGTGTTACATTTTTGTTCAGCCAGCACAGCAAAGGGTGAGAGAATGGCATTTTCAGTGCACCCCAGGTGGTTGAATCTGCTGGGAAAGAGGCATTTCACTGAGAATGCTGAATTCAAGTTTTCCTATGAGCTGCTACCAATATGGTTTGAGTACCTTCGTATGCTGATGCAATTTTTTCAGTGTGTTGCAGAAAATTCATCACCGTGTATTGTTTCAGATGAATATGTCAAGAGCGTACCAACATCCTTGAATCTCTTTTCTAATATACTGCTTCATGGTGAAAGTTGTCAGCATCACTGGCAACTGCTTAAGATGATCATGAAGGAGTTGACTTTTTTGGATGTGGTTAATTTTGGCACGATTCTTACTCCTATGGTAAAACCTGGGTGCTCTGCTGTTCTTGTGAGGAGGGAAAGGGGGGGGGAGGGGGGAAGCATTGTTTCTTTTTAAAAGAGGAGTGATTTGGATTTTAATATTCTTCATTGTGTTTTACAACACAAAACTTATTTTGAATTTCTAAATGTAACTTTTCACAAGCAGTTGCTTACAATAAATCACCTTGATGCTCACTGAGTAAATTATAATATGTGAAATTTCAGGTTTTCTTTGTTAATGCTTAATTCTTAGAAAGCAATAATACCTTTCCAGGTTTGATGATCTAAACGTGTAAGACGCTATTTATTACTTGAAATTTCTATGCATGTTTTCCACTCTAGGAAATTAGCCTTGAACCAATAGCATAGCTACGGAAACTGAGGAAAGTACAGTATTTTATCTCCCAATGTGTCTGTGAGATACTGAAGTGGAAATAGAAGAAACCAAAACCAGGTAGTTTACACAGGATTGAAGTGAAGGTCTAGTCCACTCTGTTTCTCAGAGAGCCTACTTAAAAAAATCGAAGAATCTCACATTAAGCAGGTGTAGGATTCAATCTCTTCCACGTATTTTATTTCTCATCTCAGTGTGCTAATAAATCATAGTACTCATCGTGAATGTGACACAAACATGGAAAGACATCACTACCTAATGTTGTGCTAACAGTCAGACTCCAGTTAGGCTCTCCCTGTGGTACGTGGGGAGAAAAACACAACTAGTGCTAGGCCAAACAAACAAAAAAGGAAAAAGAGAATCCCCAGGAAATCAAATTGAGCAGTGTTAACATTTGTATTGCAATGTAAGCAATTAATTTATTGCCAGCTGTCTTTCATCTTCTGTAATTCTTTTAAGATAAATGGATACATATATATATATAATTTTTTAAAGCAAAATCTATCAGGGTTAGGGCAGATTTGTGGTAACGTGGGGCAAATTTAGCAGTGACTGTGGAGGCTGTTGTTGCAAGGATGTATTTTCCAAGAACAACTACCCATGGCTTCAGTGCAACAATCTACACAAGTCCTTTATATTCCGGGCATACGTTATTTTGCTTTACCTAATACTAACATTCTTGGAAATCGTGCCTTTGTGAAGTATCTTTTTATGAGAACCATGAATGGGAGGTCATGGCATTGTTGTGGTTTAAGAAACAAAAAATTCTCCTCGATAGTATAAATTTAAAGGAGGATTTTAGTTTTCTTACCTCTGGCATGCTTTCAGTTCACCACTGATGAAGGGTGCCAGTATGTTGTCCAGGAGTCTCAAATTCTGTTGGCTCCAAGTTGCTGGAGGAGTGATGCCCTCCCACTTTCTTTCTTTCTTTCAGTAGATATTAGGACTTGGAACAGTGGTCTATTTCTACCCACAGTATTTTTTGCTGTGAAACTGCCAACTTAGATAACTGCTGTAGGATTAGTTACTTTAACTTTATTAGGTGAAACCAGTTTCATACAAGATAGAAAGCTGTATTTTTGTTTTGTTTGATTATTTGTTCTTTGCTTTATTTTTTCTTTTTCTTTTCTTTTTTTTTTAAGCAGATTTGAATGAATGTAATTCTTCAATTTCTTGAACCACTTTTTCATCTGAATAAGAAAATATGCACTGCAGGGTTCTTAATTTGGTCATAGATTTCAGGCAAGCTGGGTTGTGTTTTAACAAGTCCGTCATTAATATTTGATGTTGTTTAAAATAATCAGTGTGGTGAGTTACTTAAAGTTGTTACTGCATTTAAATATGACTTTTTTTTTAAAGTTAAGTGTTTGTTGCTCAGTTATTCAGAGCCATTGGGATGCAGCATTTAGTTTTTGTTGGCATTAACAAAAATAGGCAGCTGTACATTTTAATGTTCTGCACTGCCAGTATTGAAGGAAGTCTCTCATCTTTTTTTGTGCAGTGAGATTATTTGAGTGATAACCATTATATAGTTCAGGGACTTACTTCATTGCTTTCTAAATAGAGATTCTGGAGACTATAGATTTAGATTACAATGTTGAATGACCATTGTGCCTTGGGGAAATATATTCTTATTAATGAACTTACTAATGGTTATCATTGAAGAGACTCTAATAGCATCAGATGTAAACGTTGTCACAGCCCTCTATCACACAGATATGGAGATACATCATTAATTCACAGAGACTGATTCTCAGAGCCGTGCAAATTACATCTGAAGGAAATTAAATGTTGTGCACTATCAGTTTAATATCTCAGATTTCTATTTCTGATTAATAGAGTCTAAGAGTTAAGAGGAATTGAACCAAGACTGTAGTATGGGTCATTCAAAAGAGATCAGTGATACTTACAATGGGGAGATGTAAAGATTCTCTGCTGACTGTATTCACTTGTATTTCTATTTGGAGCGTGCTGTAAGAATGTTTTTATGTCTGTCTCTGAAACATAAAGCAGATACAGCATTAATTTGCAGCAAACTCTGAAACTCTGAGAGACTTAGCAAAAAGTTTTTGAGGAATTGATGAAAGGAAATGCCACAGGTTAAATTAGGAGAAATCTTATCTCAGTCCACGCGCCCCGTACTTCTACAGATACAAATTGCAGATCTGGTAAAGATGTAAAAATGAGGAAATTTACATCAGAGACTTAATTTTCTTTCATGCAGGACAGCAATGAGGAAGTCACCTGTGAAATCAGATTGTAACGTGGCATGATAGAAGACCCCTGGTTAGAGCTATGCTGCCAGCAGTCAGCATTGAGACATTAGTACGGTGACTGGCCTTACTGGCATCAGACAGGAGGAGAGCTAGGTGCCACAGCTTACTTCTAGCAGAGTGATTGGGCAGGAGCTAAAAGGCATAAAAAGGAAATTATCCTGTGATTCGACCCATGCTGCAATGTGACCAAATTTGGCTGGTTCATTTTGTTCCAGTTAGGAGGTGGGTCATAGCTGCAGTCATGTGCCTGTGTTGTTTAACTGTCAAGCAGGTATGACCACGTAGGCTAATTGTCTTCTAAGAAATTATTCTTTTATAAATTTTGAAATTATTGAAAAGTATTTGTTGAATCGTAAAAATTTGTAGGAATAGGTGTTTCACAGCCCTGAAATACATCACTGATGTCTTTTTGTCGCTACATAGTTTCTTTCCATGCTTCAAAATTGTTCTGTATTTTCTCAGGCTGAAACTCTTACATAAGGAGTTTCTACTTCTAACTTCACAAGAAAAATCCTGAAGTAAAGCTTTTTCTGCTCTTTTTTCACCACACACTGATGCGCACTTGAGGGTCTCACATTGCTTTTAAACTGACAAATCTATGAAATGAAATATTCTAATTATTTATCTCTAATGAATAGAAATGTGCAAATATGTGAGATTGCTCCACTGCCACTACAAAATGCAAATTATTAAAATATTGCAGTGAGCCAATCTGTGCTCTTTTTTTGCAGTCTTGTGTATTCCTCTGACGTTATTTCTACTTCAATATTGTACTCCGCTCTGAATCCTTGAGACTGAAGAATAATGGTTGCGAAGAATAATGGTTGCAAAGAATGATTGTTGCGTACTCACTCTCAACTTTTTGGACATTGTCTTTTGTGGGCGGTTGTCAAGGCTTGCAGATTTTTGACGGTGTAGAGAATGCACTGTAAGGTCTGTAATGATTACCTGACATGCTGCAAAAAAATTGATGAAGAGAAATATTAGCATTTTTTTGTGGCATGTGAACTGTACTTTTCACAAAGGTAGTTATTTTTCTCTCTCATCTGTACTGATTTGATGTGGCTGTAATGTTGCAATCTGTGAAGTATAAAACTTGCACCTATTCATCTCCTCCTCTCTGTCACACTTCCCATTTGTTTAAATTCCCTCCTCAGGAAGTCACTCATTTTTTTTCTCATTTTTTTAATCCTAGCCCACCCCAAGCCAGTTCTCTAAAGAAGCATCTCGCTGCCCACATCACTTACTGTGTGATACTCCTTGTTAGCATGCAGCATCAAGTTAGCACCTCCAGATAACCTTGATAAATTAAAAATTGGCTTATCAATATTCCATCAACCTCTCTCATTTATCCAGATGTCTGACTTCCTTTCTGTCAGAGATGAGTTTAAATGGCACTGCAAAAGGAAATGGAATTAAAATTGCATATTTGCCTTTTAAACAGAAATCAAATCAGTTTGCTTCTAATGTCACCTTAAACGCTGTATTTTAGTGACAGTGAAATAAATAATAAGATACAGTGGCAGATGTAATGTTCCAAAAGGTTAGTTTTCATTACATTGTTGGTTTTGGAACATCAATTCAATATTTTATTAGGATAATTTGGGAAAACTATGTTTGATCCACCCAGTTATTTCATTTCCATCAAGTTTTACTGATTGTTCCATGTCGCTTTTACACGTCCAGCTTTAAGAGTTCCTTTAACATATCAGCAGCTACCTAATTTCGTAAATCTGATCTCCCTTCATCTGTTGCCTTTGCAGTTTAGAAATCCTCAAGCATCCCACTGCGACAGTGGTTTTCTGTAATTCTGTATCACTCCGTTCATCAAACCCTCTTTTAAGCCAAAATGATTCTTGACTTGAACTAGGCTTTATGACTATTGCCCATCACCCTGGTCTTGCAAATTACAGTATCTGTTGTTCAGAGGAAATGACAGTGTTGCTTTAATGTTGTAACAAAAATACAACAGCATGTCATGTGAAAGATCTGCTTACAGCAATTCATCTTGCCAAGGTTTTCAGAATTCATAGTGATTTGGGGTGCCCATACAGTGAGGTCGTAAATAGTTTGCATTTTTAGTCACAGCAGAGGGGCAGCAACGCTGTCGTTTGAGAGATTTCCCATGTCTGTCTGCTTGAGAACTGTTTTCTTTGGTATTTTGGTTAATAGGGGTCCTGAAACTGCAGGATATCCTGTGATGTGCTTCTAAACATGGCTTTCTGTTGATGAAAATTCCCAGTACTGTCAGTCAACAGAAGGCAAAAAGTAGCTGATCTTTTCTTGCAATGCATAGACCTCATTAGTTTATGTGCATCATGAATCCTGAAGGCCCTAGCCCATAAAACCAATTTTTCCTTGGAGTTTATCTTGTGGATTCATTTTTTGTGGTAGCAGCTGTCCTGGAAATTGAGGAGTTCTGCATTTCCCTGCCTCACTTTTATTCTCAGTGATTTGTAATTTGGTCGTGAAGTTTAATTCCATATGAGGCTCCAAAATTATTGGGGTTTCTGTTTTATTATCCCTGTTGCTAAGTTAGTGTAGCACTTTGCTAAGTGCTATCTATTCTACTGAAGTTAAAATCTGCTTAGCTTTCTACACTAAGATAGTTAAAATTGTTTCAGTCCTGCCAAACATAACCTAAGGTCAAGCTATTTTCCTTTCAATTAATTAAAACAAAACTGATCTTTTCAGTTGAAAAATTTTCCAGTTGAAATATCACTTGAAAGGAAAATAGCACCCAAAGAATAAAAAATCACATAATATATTCCTGATATGATTTTGTTTTCAGAAGGGATTTTATTACACTCCACTCCCCACTCTAAGCTTTGCATCTCTCCAATTGATAAATAAATAAATAATTTACAAGTTCTGATGACTTAAGTGAGAAACTGATTCAAGCAGCCAAGCTCATTCTGTATCCCTAGACCCTCCCATAACCTTATTACACAGCCTTACTATGCAACATAGTATGGAACTTGGAGATGATGAAAAGTAATTTTCAAGAAAGTCCTTACAACATTTGATTTTCTGGAAAGGAATTCCTTTATATGTAATATTATATATATGTGTGTGTAAATATATGCGTGTGTATATATATATGTAATTGTAGAAAACCTAGTATTAAAAAAAAATAATAATAAACCACCAGATTCTGATTTTTGCAGTTTCCCAAGAATATGAGTTAGAAAATTTAAGGCCATCTTTTGTAACTTAGTTCTTGCTTTGGAACTTGCAAATTGGTGCTTAGTAACTTCTCAGTCTGAGTTTAATTTATGTCCTGTGCACACACTGATTCTTTAGCTGCTCCTGCCTTCCTCCTCCCACCTCAGGACAGTTACTTTAACATTAAATAAGAAGGATGTAATTAAATCCTGTCACAATTCAAATTCTTGTTTTATTTTAAAAACTGAGTATAATTGTTGCTAATTTTAGGGCTGCAAAAGAAGACGCTTAATAGCATGTAAGAACTGTGGAGAAACAAAGCAAGAGGAGATGCAGCCAAGAAACTGTTATTCAAATATCTTTGCAAGGTATGGCATGATTATTTTAAGTAAATGTTCATGTCTATTTTGTATCTGGGAGTGGCAGTAATTTTTAAAGAGTGAGAATTGCAAAGCACATAGAATGTCCAAGATGCCATATGATCCCATCATAATCTTACTCTATTGGTTTTGGGTACAATCTATGTAGAAATCTAACATAGGAATGACATATTTTGTGGTTTTTCGTCAATAACTTTGTAGTTCGTCCCAGTTGTCCATTTTTTTCCCTGGAATCATATGGCAGTTTGAATTCTCTGTAAGAATGGCTTTTTTTAGTATATGTATAAAAAAAATTAGTATCTAAAAATTCAGAGAAGCAGTGTTATCCTGCTGCTGGTACTATTTCTCACCCAACAGCTTTTTAGAAACAGAAAGAAAAAAATGTGACTGTTGCAGAATGGCTTTAAGAATTCTGATGTTTCCTCAAATCACAGAGCCTGGAGTGGACCTGATGTAGCCTGGGAGGTGGTCACTGTCTGCTCAGTGGCTCGTTTCCCTCCATGGTCAGAATCAGTATTCTGTAGAGTTTGGAATAACAGATTAGGATGGAGTGACTGAAAGCAACTGCCATAAACAGCAGGCAAAGAGGGGCTATGTCATGGGACACTTGGAATAACAGCAGAGAGGAAAGAAAACACAATTACAGCGGCTTGATATAGCCTGGCTGGAACTGCATTCAGCAGGTAGAGGAAGCTTTGGTAATCACCATAAGAGAAGGCAGACTCAGCCTTCAAGTAATTCATCTTTTTATCAGGCAGCAGGAGTTTCACAGAGCAGCAGTGGATTTTGTGTTTGTCCCTTAAGAATGAGAAAACAAACGTTAGGGATGGCAACGGTTGGAAAACATTTTGAGTATGAATTTTAACAGAGAACCTGAAGTTTCTGCACAGCTCACTGTCTTGCACAGAACTAAACAGTCTGTCTGAAGAAGAGCTAAGAGGAGAAAGTGTTCGCTGTCATTTTGCAGTTGTTTTAGTTCTGTGAAATACAGATTTTCATGATCCTATACTAGAACTTCAGCTGTGTACTGTGCATGTCCACTTGCATACTAATCTTTGTTTTGGAGTTAAACATATGTTGTTATTAACTCTTTTTGCTACTTCGGTGGTATTTAGAAGAAATCTGAATAAATTATTGCTTGCATTGCTTCCATTTTTTTTCTATTTTAAATGTGCCAATAACTTCGACAGGGAGCATTTGGTCCCATATGTTAGTCCCAATCTATTTACTTTCAGATACCCTCTCTATTAAAAGGTTCTGAAATAACTGAAGTCAATCAATGGATGTATATGAAGTTCATTTTCTTTGATTCTTAGTAATATAACTTCTGTATATTGCCTACCCATAAGCATGTGTAGGACTCACACACACATAAGTACAGCTGGCAAAGAATGTTTTGATGTCTCCAATAGCTTCCATGCTTGATAAGGTCATGTTAATGAATGTATTCCATAGTAAACTTTCAGGGGATTTTTAGAATATCCTTTAAGTCTTCAAAGGTGCTGAGCATATTGTAAATTAGGAATGTTGCTTGTCAGTTTTGAGACCCAAATGTGTTCTTGATAGAGAAATAACTGTGGTATTTGAATATTACGATAGACTTGGAAAAAAAGTAGTTAAGAATTTATGATCTCCTATTTGTGTAATTAGTGTGTGCATTTATTTTAAATACTTTAAAAAAATATTCTCTTCTCTTGTCTATAAATTTTCTTCCGTAAACTGAAGCTCCTTCAAATAAGTGTCAATAATGGTGAAATATTTTTCACCTTAAGCAATTCTAGGTTTTGTAAATGAATCATTATATTTCCTTGTATAATTACCTTTTCTGTCCTATACCTTTTGTTTTGATGAAGTGTGATTGCTCTTATTCTATTCTCGTCGGAGAAACAGAGGAAGAATAAAGTCATTTACTTCAGTCTAGCAACTAATAAGGATTCCTAGGCTGTATTTCAGCCAAAGTAAAACTTAGAAAAATTTTAGTGAAATTTCAGAACAAAATGGTCTAAGTTGAAGAAGTATTAATTCTTACTGTGCTTTTAACTCCTGCTGACATTTATGAAAGTTGGTAGAATTGGTATCCAAAAAGAGAGCTTCTAACAGAAGGATAAAATATACCTTCTATCTCTTTGCATAGACATAGACGCCCACTATCAGCTAGTAAGTATGTGTCCTTCACCTTGACAGGCACATTACAAATGTAAATGATATACCATTTTATTTCTATTTCTGATTTGTCAAACATTTGGTCATTTTTGTGCTTTATGATGAGTCTTTGACTGTTCCACATCTGAGAAGAAACATGCATGACAGACAACCATTTTGTTGGGTGATTACATCTGAAAATGGTACAAATTAATGAAGTTTCACTGCCTTTCGAAGGCAAAGCCTGATTTAAGGTTTTAATAAGGTTCTAATGCTAAGTGATGGAAAGTGTTTTCTAGTGGAATATTTGGCACAGATTTCTTTTTGTGTGGAATACTGGAAAACCAATATAGCTTAAAGTTTGTATTTTTCAATTATTTTTAATTATTTTCTTTTGTGACTGAATTCATATCTGAATAATCATGCTCTGTTTGAAAGGTACACAAGTGAAAACAGTGTATATACTGGGCTTCCCTCCTGAAGCTGATTTTATTAGTCTTAATGTCAGACAGCACTGAGTTGGATGTTGGACTTGGCTGCAAGGATACGTAATAATGAATGTGAAGTCAAGCATAACTTTGTAATAAACCAAGAAAAAGGAAACCTTTGTTTTAACACATTTGTCCAAACCAGATGAAGACTTCTGGGGAACAGCAGTGTTACTCCTGGCCCTCACTTTTGTCTCAAAGCTGTCAGTGTCTCTTTTTCCAGTGTCCCTCAGCACAGGGCAGCCCTGTTCAGGCTAGGCTGATGCTGATTTGCTGTGCCCCAGCATAAACCTCAGATCCTTGAGCTCCGTGGGACATCCTCGATCTATCTCTCAGCACGTAGCATGGAAGTTTCAACACTCATTTAAACTTTTTAAATACTCATAGTTAAGTAGTGAAAATCCTCTTTAGACCATTAACATGTTTAGCTGACGTGGCCAGTCTGTGCTGGGAAGGATTACTGGTGACTTTTATTTTAAAAAGAGAAGTCTAATATCTGAAAATTTTTTCTAGGATGAGAAAAACATTTCATTGCCCTAATATTGTATTGTAATTTTCCACTTTTATGATAAGGGTTGCCAAAAGACATGAAAAAAATCTATAATTAGTTCCAGCTATTCAAGTATAAATCCGCATGCTGGTTAAACTTTAGGAAAAAAAAGCCATTTGGCTCAAAATTTATGTAGATTTTCCCATATAAAATAGAGCACCCATGAATTAGTTTGACAGAGAAAAGTTGCTGAAGCATTTGCTTCACTTGGACTTGGTGTGCTTCCACCCTGCCTTTACTGCTAGCATTGCTGCCAGTTATTTCACCCAGTCCAGCCACGGCCTTGGAGCCCCCTGTGATTTTGATGAATTAAGTGAACTTGAACTATGGCTTGTGGATGAAGTCCCACTGCATTATTACTCTGTGTCTCAGCAGAGTTTGAATATTAAGCCACAACATCTACTAGGCTGATTAGTTCAGGACTGAAGCATTCCTTAAAATCAAGTTAGAGTTATCTGTGAAAGGATGGGAGGGTGATGTATAGAAAATGTATAAGCTTATAGACTGAGTGATGAAAGATGGCTGAAAGTATCATGAAGTTGCTCAAGTGTAAGCAGCTGATCAGGAAACATTTACGAAGTTAGAAATCAAATTCAGCTTTTGAAACCAAAGCATTTCTAGTCTGAGGTGACTGAGAATCTTGAAACAAGCTGCCTCTTTTTTTTCTGTTTACACTTGAACAAAAAAAGTCCACAATTGCCCCAAACACAGCAACACAAAGTAGAGGTACAACTGATGAAGGAGGATATGCTCTAAAGTGAATAGAAGATATTATTATAAAACCCTATTCTGTTGAAGCAGAGACCTCCATAGTATCACACCTTTCCAAGCTTTCTTCAGAACCAGTAATGCTGAACCTAGTTTATCATTAGTTTTGCTTTGAAGTAAATTCTGCCATGACTTGGATGATCTGATTAACTGAGTTATCTGCATGTTGGATTCTTCACAATTTGAGTAGGGAGATGCGTACAAGTATTGCTCATTTGTCTCCAAGAGATATTCAGTTCTTCTGCATTTTTGCTTTCATTTTTAATTGAAGGCAAGTGTAGTCAGAGATGATGATAATAATAATAATAGTAAAAGCTATGATGTTGAAAACATAGGGCTTTTTTTGAGTAGTAGTTTTTGACAAATTCTCAACCAATATTCCATGCATCCATCTTTCAGAGTTAATTTTTCTTGATGTTGGCTGGTACACGTTGTTCTACATACTTTTCTCTAAAATTTGAATGTGATTGAGTGAGAGCTTATGATTACTATCCTGTTCATTATTGCCCATGCTCAGTTTGACTGAAAAGTAAGAGACGGGGGGGGTAGGAAGGTTAGATTTAAAAAAAAAAAAAAAAAAAGTACACAAAAATGGAGTGGTATCACCATAAATACCGTATGGTCCTTGCTTGAACACACGGAAATGAATAGAAATGAATTATGTTACAAAGAATATTTTGTGTTTCCCATGTGTACTGCGAGTAAGCTCCTACTTTGTTTCCAAATCTATTTATAGTTCCTAGATTATTTGAAGTCTTGATGAAATCGTTTAGTACCCATGGTTACCAAGCGCATTTCATGAACTAACACAAATCTGGTGTTGTGATATATCAGCACTTCTGTCTTTTCCCAGCAGTAATTTTCTGGTACAAATCCTCACAGGTATAGACAGTAAAACTGAAGCTTATTTCCCATCTTTGTAGTAAGCTGTATTCAATGTTATTGCTTCTGCCTGGCTTTACCTTCCGCAAGGTTTTCACGGCACTTTGGAAACATAAATAGTCTTAATCTTCAGTATATTCCCCTGCAAACGATCAATCTTTAGGACATACTATTTTTGAGTAGAGGAAAATAGTAGAAAAGAATTCCTGCTTAAAAATTAAATGGAAACTGCACCTAAGTCACATTAAGACGCTATTTTTTTTTTTTTTGTACTCCTTTCTGCTGAAAATGTAAGCAGAGAGCAACAGCTGTTGCAGCTGTAACAATTGTAGTGCTTGAGGTCCTGTAGTCCTTTCTTATCATGGTAGGATTCATGCTTTTTAAATCTTTTGTGATTTTCGCCTCAAATTGAGGTGAGGGTGGTGTGTCTTATGGATTCTCTGTGATAGAAAGATAGGAGTATTCACGAAAGATTTATACTGCTGTGGATAGTTTCCTGTGAAGGGTTACAAGTGAAGAAAAATTACATGACTGACATAGTACAATGAAATGAAAGCTACTCTTTCTCTATCCTGTTGTTTATTCTCCTTTTTAGTGTGCAAAGCCAACTTTTCTTTTTATATGTGACACTGAATGAGGGCTGCTCCAAAAGTAATGCCTCCTATTTTGCTGTGTCGGCCCATGAGGTCAAATGTGGATGTTGTATGGCAGTAGAGGTTGGACCTTCCCACCAATGTTTTGTTACATTTTGTTGCTATTATCTGATGGCAGCAGAGGGGCAGACTGACAGAACAGTGTCTGACATGGAAATGCATATGTGAAGCGCAAGTGTGGACCTGAATTCCTCTATGCAGAAAAAGTGGCACTCACTGACATTCATTGACACTTGCTGAACATTTATGAAGGTGGATATGAGAGCAGTGAGTGGTGCATTTTGGAAGTGATGTCAACAACATGAAAGACAAGCCACATTCTGGATGGCCATATTGATTTTTACCAGAGTGGTATGCAGGCTCCTGTCCATCACTGGTAAAAATGCTCAGCTAATGGTGGTATCTGTGTTGAAAAAGCGTTTTATAGCTGAGAATTTTCTCTCTCAAATAAGTGCTGTTGTGCTTTGTGCATCTATTGTAGTTTCCATTGAATAAAAATAGGAGGCATTACTTTTGGAGCGAGACACGTAATATTTACAAAGTCTGTTAGTTTTATCTGCTCCTACCTATTTTATTCTAACAGTCTTTTTATGAGTGCTACGTATTTATTAAATCAACCAGTAAAAGCCAGCATGACAGCCATATGCATGGTAATTAGCAGGTACAGCCTGATTGCCACCACAAGTGGTAATGTTTCAGTACTAATGGGCCATTACAGTGAGCAGGTTATGGTCTCAGCATTTCTTTTGTGTAATAACGTCCTGGACATCAGCTTTTCCTGCTGACAACAGCTCGATATAGAGCCACAGCTTAAAACAGGTAATCCTCCTGATTCAAATGTGCTCACTAATGAAAGGCTGTTGGGGGAGAGAAAAATTTGAAGTAGTGTTAATATTTCAGATGAGTTGAAATCATCTAGGGCTTGTATTGTTTTCCACTCTAATCACGCTACTTGTTTTTAAACAAAAAGCTTACAGAAATCCATTCAATTCACAGGAGAGCTCAAAAACTGTAATGTGTATGATCCTGTAAACCATTTGTTATATTATTGCAATTCATCTCCGTTTTATACAGGAAACAGAGCAAATGAAAACATTTCTGAAAATACCTATTACTCACACTTGATTTCTGGAGGGGGAAGAAAAAAAGTGAATTGTTCATGCAGAGTAGAGTTTCTTCTTTCACTTTCTTGTTCTCTCCTAAACAGTGCATAGAAACTGGTAGGTGTAGTGTTTTTATTTACCAGTGGACAAAAAACAGCTTTCTTCTCACTTCTGTCTTCTTTTAGGCTGCCATCAGGGACTGGGAGACTGAGGCAAGCAGAGAAAGCATCACATCTTGACGAGAGGGAACAGCTCCTTTGCCCGCAGCCTGCTGCTGGACTCACCCCTGTTACTTAGTAAGGGCTGTGCAGAGTGGCTTTTCAGCACCCACTGAGTATGTATGGAGCTGCTTAGGGACTACTTGATCTTATTGTGCTGCAACTCATGTTATACCTGGATTAAGCTGAATTTTCCCTTCTCCCTTTAGCCTGACTGTGGGGCTTAAAAGATGTGGCAGAACAGAAGCATGGAATTTCTGTCCATGGGAGGAACATATCAGCTATCTTGAGACATGAGATGCCAACGGCTATGAACCTCACTCCTCATCTGATACCTGCCTTGGGAAAAGCATGTGAAAGCAGATTAAGGTTGTTAAGGTAAGCATGGGAAATGCTGAAGCAGAGAGCAGGCAACTGTTCAGTAAGTGAAACGTGGTGAAAATGGGCATGTCCAAATGGTGACATGGCGAGCTGTGTTCGCCAGCCAGCTGCGCCCTGCCCTGATGTAGGAGTATGCAGCCTTCTTCAAGGAGTAAGCACCCACCAAGCCCATTGAAAAAGCCTCACTGAGGTGTGCTGTGAGGGCTGAGAGGCAGGGATGGTAAGCTTCCTCCTCTCCTTCTCTGGGTGCAGCTGCGTGGAGCTTTCATCCCATATCAGTGCAGCTGGGCACCCAAATCCCACTGACTGTCTCAGGCAAACTTAACACCCTAGCACAGACAGAAACAATCAGAACACTATTTGGGAAAGTGCTCTTTGCAGCCTCCTAGCTAAATGTTGATTCTTTATGAAAACAGATTATAAATCATCCTAAAATGCTTCTGTGTGAATTTGGGTGAATGCATATGATATGTAAATCTAGGGCCACGTTAAGGTGGCAGCATTCATAATCTGAGTTTTGGTATACTGTTGACAATCTGATCTCAGCATCTGTTGTGTGAGATAATTAGTATAGCTTGGCTTCACTTCTAGTGTCAGGCTGAGCAGAAAGATGAACACGCTGAGCAAATTAAGGTGAAGCCAAGATCAAGATTTTTGTTAATGTCACTGAAAGTACATTTGTCCATAGAATGATCATTCAAATGTGATGTTTGTCCCCATCAATCATTTACTCTTTTTCTTTCCAGACATCGGGATTTTGTGTTGTTTTGCTTCTCAGTGATTTGTGAGAAGAATATCTGTCATCACACAGTTCACAGTCACTGGGCAGTGTTCTTATTTAATGTCACTGAGTTATGGGAGATCACTCCCATTATGGACTGAGATGACTGAAAACTCTTGTAACGTTATTTGATCTGTCTCTTCCAAAGGTAGAGTGAGTTCTTTTAACTACACTGAGTATGAATAAGCATATATTCAGAGAGAGATGGAAGAAAGAGCAAGGAAAACAACTGTTGGAGAAAACAAATGAATTGGAAGAAAATTGGATGATGCCCACTTTGAATAGGTAATTTTGAATCTGTAATGTTTTACAGTTTTAAATTCACGCAAGTGTGACTTCCAATTGAATAAACTACTACTTGCTGTTAAGAACCTATTTGTGAACTTGAAAAAAAAAAAAGTACTATGAATAACAACAGGAGCAACTTCTGATATGCACAAGTGAGCACGGAGAACCTCTGTATTTTAATAAATTACATTCATTAGATAAAATTGCAAGTTTCCCTGTTGTTCTGTTTGTTTTTAAATATGTGTGACTTTCTCTTTTGTGAGTCATTTCTGTCCACATCTAGACTCTACTCAGAAAGGTTTGTACACTCTCAGAGTAAAGTGTAATCAGTATTGTGGCTCTCAGAATTCTTCAGGACATTCTTGAGGCCCTTGTGCTCAAATGCAATTTCTACAATGGTAAGTGAGGTTTGTGAATTACTTGCAAATCTAGTTGAAGTTGTTGAATCTTTTTTTTTTTTTTTTTCTATAGTAGTCATTCTTTCTCCCTCTCTCTTTCCACTCTCTTTTTGTTTTTCCTGTCTTTCAAAAGTAAATTAAATTTTAAGTTCTTTTCCCAATTATACAGTGGGGAGAATGAATCCTAAGACACTAATGTGCTTAAACCTACTCTCTGTGTTGTTACTGTACTCACTGCAAAGCCCATTTACAGCAAAGGAGATTTGACATGTATTGTAACACAGGTCAGGCTGGGTAAGTCTGTTATAATTTAGCAGAATTCTCATCCTCTGTTCATCTCAGTCTTCAGTCTCTCTACTTTTTAGTTTGAATACTCTTCACTTTGTGTCCATTCTGACTCCTCCTCCTCTGTAGAGCTGAGGTTCAGGCTGAACTTTAACATGTGAAATTTGGCTGGGTTAATATGTTAACTACAGTAAGTGCATTTATCTCTTATTATATCTTTGAAGTGAAAATCTTACTAACATTTTTTAAGCATAATTAATGTTTCTATAACTTCACTGCTTCATAAGAAAAACAGAAGAAATATCTAGAAGCTTGTCTTGGCAGAATTAGTTATTTTATTTTTGTCTTCTACTACAGTTAAGGATTATATACAAAAGCGTGAGATGTTGATCTTGTCAGTAAAATCTCATAACCCCTGTGTGCAGCAGAGCATGATTTTTTATATCATCAGCAAAGAATGTAAGCTTCTCCCAAGAGGTGATTTGCTTTCCAGCCATGAAAATGCAATGTTGGTAGGAGAAGGTGGAAACTGTGAAAAAATTACCAAGAATGCAGGTGCACTGCAATAGGAGCTCAGCAAACGGATGAGATTTTTAAGAATTCTGATGTTAATGACTATTTGTTTCTCTTTGTGTGTCAGAGCATTCTTGAGACTCACCATCTTAGTTTTATTATGAATTTTTAACCACTTTTAATTAAGATTAGACTCCATCACCACAGCTGTAGATAAACCCTTAGTGATAAGTGTTGTCGAGGGTTTTTTTTGTGTGTGTACTTATTATTATTTATTTATTGTTTGTTTGTTTGTGTCTGTGTGTACCTGTTTACAAACTAATGGTAATAGATTAGGAACAAGAATAATTAAACAGCAAGGAATTTTGTGAAATCTCTTCATGAGATTACTCTTGCTACAAAATCAATAGGAGGTTTGCTTTTGACTTTAAAGGAGTTTTATTCATATCTGGCTTTTGCCATGATGTGGCATTATTTGATGGTCAGGCTTGATGACCCAGAGGGTCTTTTCCATCCTGAATCCAATGATTCTGTAATTGTATGCTAGAGCTTTGGAAATCAAAGAACAAAGTAGTTGGTTTTTTTTTTTTTTTAACTAAAATTTATTATAGAAATCGCTAATTAGTATTATTACCCTGTGTGAATCTCTTACAAGGGCATCTCCTCTTGTTCATGCTCTGCGGATCTGTGTTTCAGTGCTCTCTGTGAATAGTGATTTCATTTTCCTTTTCCCTGGGTGTTCAATGTGTTTCTTGTTTAGCAAGTATGATCCCTACCTCTTTGTGGTAGAAGATATTGTATTTCTAACATTCATGTAAGATATTAATGGTAACTCCTTCTGGCATGCTTCTGAGGCTTTGTCCTGGAGTTACAGGTTCTAAATGTCTTGAATGTTTTTTATTATTTTATGTTATTGTTGCTTTGTCAGCAGGTTAATTATCCCCTTCTCATTGTTGTCTGTATCACTGCAGTCATTTATTTAAAACATTTGTGGTCATTCTGCTGTTAGCACAGAACTCCTGAAGAAATAGTGTTCTGGAACAAGCAGGGAATCAGAAACATTTCATCTTCCTTTTGTGCTAGTTTCCATAGTCCATTTAATTTTGTAATTCGTATACAATTACTTGTGCAGGAGATCAGTTGCTATTCTAACAAAATTGTACTGTACGGTTTCCTTATCGTAACTCCTCGTGCTGTAAGGTGCTAATCTTCCTGTCCTGAAAACTTCCCACAATCTGAGACATTAACTGCATGCTTTGTGCTCCAGTTATCTTTACATTAACTAAACTCTATGTATTGTTACAGATCTGGTAGATATCTGCCTGGCATCTCTTGGGCCTGCAGAAAAGAATATAACAAAGGGGAAAAAGGTATTTCAGTGAGAATGATTGCGGGTTTCTTCTTAAATCAAGATTTTAGTAATTTGTCATTGGCTGTCTCAGCATATGCCAAACCTTTTCCAAACAGGATGTCCCGTTAAAGAAGACTGCCTCACTTTGTTGCAATCTCAATTCTCGTAGCTGCGTCTTCTATATTACACCACCAAAATGTTTGACAGCAGAAGGGATTTTATTTAAATGTTTTATTTTTGGCATAGAGTATTCTTTAAGTGATATTGTCTAACCAGTACTGGAAGAAGTGTTTCCTCTATTACTGTCCGCAGTAGGTGACATAATAACCCAAGTACCCTCAGAATTACCAAGGAAAGAAAACCAGACCAGTGTTAAGTGCGAATCTGTCCGTCAGCCATGCCTGGTCAGGTCTGGCTTCATAGCTCCAGTCTTGGAGGACGGAGCTATAGTTTCCTGAGCTGAGGCAGACCATTGCAGCACTTGGTATAAGCCCAGTCTTTGTGAATTCTAGGCTTCAGTTGCTAATTTCTGTCCCTGGCAGTCTCCTGGCAAATGATGAAGACAAAGAAACACCTGATATTTATCTCTTAGTCTTGAGTTCCCTTCCTACATATTGGGAAATTCCTGTAAATGCTCAATCAATATTGTTTTAATTTTACACTTGTGTATACACATATATGAGTGTATATGAATGTGTACTTATCTACTTTATAGATATTTATTTTTGGAAATTATGTTTTTCCTCTTCCACAGAATTATTTTTCTCTGTATTTATCCTTTGTTTCTTGGATTTTTACTGCCACTGATTTTGAGTGCTTTATACAGTTCTTATTTCAGGGCCTTTATCTCTTGCATTGGGCATCTAGTTCCACACAGGATTGGATCCTCCTCCTTTTGTTCTTCACAACAATTCTAAGTTGCTGATTTTGTAAAAAGGCAGTCATTTCCAGATGCTGCCAATGTGGAATTATAACTTCATACCTGAAATAAACAGTAGAAGAAACTGGTTCAAGAAGTCTAGGTGTTTTCATACATGTACAGATACTTAAAATTGAAGAAAAAGAAAGAGAGAGAACTGTCCAAGTAAATTTATTTTCCTGTAAATGTTCTTCTCTTATTGGAGCTTGTAGCAGTGACAAGGCTCCACTTCAGTTACAGTGAGGTACAGTATAATCTGAAATGAGTCTGAAAGCATTCCAAGCACACAGACCGTCCAGGGGAAACCAAGCAAGTGTCAAACTGAAGTTCCTTTTTAAGAGATAAGGAGATTATATACTGTTATAGAAGCCCACTGTGCAATTACTTAACCTTCATAGTCACAGATTATTACTGAAATTCTCATACCTGATAGTATTTGATGAAGTATTTAGCATTTTGAATCACAGTGGACTAATGAAGTTCTGAATAACACCTTAATATTCTAAATGGATTAGATGCGTCTGATGATTTCTTGTCTCAGCATGCAATACTTGTTTTTATTTCTAGAAAATCTAAGGCACCTTAGAAGTATAATATTGACAAAAAATTGCTGTAACAGTTTGGGTTTTTTTCTATAAAATGCTTTCCTGGGGGTCTTTGACCTTTCCTTCTTCATCATAAGGTGCATATTAGCTCTTTGAAGCAGTAGTGCAGTCTCACTGAGGTGGGCACTGAAAAGCATAAAATCACAGTCAGTCGCTCTGCCATTGTATTTGAAGATAAAAAGACAGAGCCTAATAAATGAGGCATACCTTAAGCCAGAAGATGAGGTAACATCAGATAATACAGCATGTCTAGCACAACATAACAGTGAGTAAATTCTCAACCAATCATCCCTTTGCCAACCTGTTTGCCAAGGCAAGGCCTTGATTTATGCTTCAGGTATCACTGTTTTTTGCTTCCCTGCATTTTTATCTTTTTTCAATACAGAATTGTAATGAAGGTTTCATTACAGTCTTCCAGGAATACATGAGGTGCATGCTGTTCTTCATAAAACCCAACCTGAACACGTACTTCTGTATTTATTCTTTTTTTCTGTCTTCTTGACACCTGAATGACTGGATCCTGGCAGCACATTTTTAGCAGTTTATCAATTTTTTAATGTAGAAAAGAGTGTATAAGGATTTATATGAAGGCCTTCAGATGACTCAACTATTGGCTTGCATCTCTGCAGCAGAAGGTTGTGGTTTCCATTTCCACTTCATGTACTAGGCTCATACCCAATGCTTGGCACTGTATTTCAGTGACAGGGGGTGTTGCATCGTGGAAGATGTCATCCTGAAGATGACATGGTGAACTCATCTCTATTGTTTCTCCATCTGGAAATGAAAACTCCAAGGAATACTAGAAGGAGACGGAGTTTACCTTAGGGCCCCACCAAGTACAATTGTTCCCATGGCAATATGTGTGTGAGATGTTGTTCAGTACATGACAACTATGTTTCTGCCTGAAGAGTTTTTGCAGCATCGTTGCCCACACCATCTCCGTCAGTGTACTGCGTCTGTTGTGCCATTTGTAAAACACTCAGATTTCTATTAACAGCAGATTTTTTTCTTCTCTGCTACTGACAGCGGTTGTAAGAAGTCAGGTTTACTGCTGCTTCCTCCTTCTACCTGTGGATAGGGAAATTCTTCCTTCTGCTGCAGCTGCTGCAGGAGAGGCACTTGGGGAAGTCAGTGTGTGGTGCTGCTGGAGCATTTAATGCATCTGCCAAGGGAAATGCTGTAGCTGATTGCATATTTTTCAGTGATACAGAGACAGAAAATCTGTAATTATGGTGCACAATAGAGGCAGTTATGAAGATGCAACACTGACACGTTATAAATGTCTGTTGTAAAGGAGCTCGACATATCCAGGGAAAAATGGAAGATTTTAGTATTTTGCTTTTAATCTGAACATGAAGTAATAATATTAATAGTAATCCTTTATCTTCCTGAGATCTACGTAGTGAACGTTGTCCATGCCTGTCCATCTAACTCCTTGTTACCTCTATCATTTCTTTACTTCTCTGCAATCTTTTAACAGCTTTTTGCTCTTGTATCCTCTCCTTCTCCAAGAACTTATCTTCAGAAGAACAAAGAAAGAGGAAATCTTTCAAGTCCTTTTCCATCTGTTTGTTTCATTTTCCTTTGTTTTGGGAAATACCGAATATACTTGATGCTATCTATACCACACAAAGAAAATGCTCCATTATTAAATACTCTTCAGTTTAGCCACTTGTTATTATACTGTAGTATATTTAGTGCAGTAGGTTTTCATGCACTGAAATAAGAATTTACTCCTATTGATCCTGAAATTCTTAAAAGTTCCTTTAATTATGTCCTTTTCATGTTGGCTTTCTGCTATCTAAATGCTATTAGGAGAGTTTATTGTAAGCTTTCTCTAGGTGGCTGCATTTTCTTGCAAGATGTGGAACTTGCGTTGTTTTTGTTCATTTGTTCTCACTTTATTTAGAAGTCTGGTTAGGAACTATAGAAAATCAGAGCTGTAATTGTACATGATGTCTCGCGTTGTCCACCAGCATTAAGCGATTGGGCAGTGTTCGGAGAGCAGCCTGGATACTGACGGTATATTTATTTTAAAATAAAATATAATTATTTTAAAATAAATATATATATGTAGATAAATACACCAAAAACCCAAAGAAAAATCCATTAAGTCCACAAATAATACGGGATTCTGTCAGTTTTGAGTATTCCAAGATGGTGTGGCTTCTCTTTAAAAGTGATTCAAATGTATAACATGCAAGATTTACTTTGAGTTGAATCTTTTTTTTTCTAAGATGTGGTTGGGTGTTACCTAAAAGCAGTAGGGCTCTGTATCATTCTTCTGTTGGTGCTTTCTGAGACTTTTGTTTTGTAATATTCTTACCAGTCTTTTCTTACTTGTAATGTATCTCTCATATTCAGGACTGCTTGAGAATGTGCATGCATTTTATGTGAACAGCACTAAAGTTAGGATAAGCTAGTTCCTCTGCCATGCGTGAGTTTTTAAATACCTTAGCCTTTAGTGACTTATGAATATAACAAGTAAGCATCTCCTTTTTCTAATGCATGGTAGGTCCCTCCATATTCACCTGGAAATGCGTGGGCAAGGATAGCTGAGAAAATTCTAAGAGGAAAATGAGATTTCAGGCTTTATAATCTGCTAGGTTAAAATATAGGTTGGTATTAGGCATGATAAGTAAATGGAGTTTAAGAAAAGTGTATCTTTTTATTACGGGTTACAATAGTTCAACACTGACAGATATTCTGTCCATTATCTCAGTGTCTGGTTGTTCAGTATTATAGGGTCATAATTATTACATGGAGCACAGATTATTAATACATTGACAGCCTTATCCAACATGTTTAGAATTCTAAGGAAATAACCAGAAATTGTGACTTGTCTTTCTGGTCACCACTGCTAAAATGTACTGCCCATGGCCTCACTGTGTTCACATCTACTTGGTCTCCATAAACATTTGGTCACTTCTGCAAGGTTTTGGTGAGAAGTAAGAAGTTAGGTATTGGCATGTTATTTTGTATTGTGAAAATGGAAATCTTAATTCTCAGCATGTAATATAACTTTTCAAGTAATACCATATTTGTCCCTGCAATTCTCTTGACACGAAACTCAGTTGAAAACCCTAAATTAATTTGTCTTACTGTATGTAGAAAAGAGAGCATGCATCTGCAGAGAGTCTCATGTGTGAGAAGAGCTGCATATAAAATAGGCTGTTAGGGAATTTAAGTCATCCTCTTTAAGAAAAAATTGGCATCTAGATGTTCTGCCAAACTTTTAGTGGGCTAAAACTCAAAGATCTCTGCAGAGAACTGGAAAGAAGCCACTTTGAAACATAATTTTTACCATCAGGGATTACAAAGAACGATCAAAACAAATTTGAAGTTTTAACAAACAAATAAGTTTCCATCTTCACTGCTTACATTACTGCTTGTCTCTGTTATGTTATGCAGGTATTACTAGGTTGCAGATAGCAGATGGGATTCTTGTTCTTGATTAGACTTTAATATCACTTCATATATATTTTAAAATATATAAAAAGCCTCATGAATTCAAATGAGTTGTTACAGTCCACAGCTACAACTGCAGTAACAGCTACACAGTTTATAGAAAATAGCCAATGCCAGGTGTTAACTCATGAATATTTATACACATCAGTCACCATGGAGACAAAATCCAATTTGGGCCTGAATGTACTCCCAGTACAATGGACAAAGAGCACCTGGTACTGGAAATGGTCCTTCAAGAGTGTTTCTTTCCCCCAAAAATGGGACAGGGCAGAGGAATAACAACATAAAGACACAGTATTTCTTGATTAATTGATAGAGTTGTTTTTTTGTTTGTTTGTTTTTCTTAAATCTGGAATCTTTTTTCTCTGAAAAAGTCATGTGAACAAACGCTTGTTTACACACAAATATTTTTTCAATTGTGCCATGATGATGGAACTTAAACACTGAATATTTATACTTCCTAAATTTTATGAAGTAAGGTCATTTTGAAGATGTGCAAGAAAAGCATATGCATAATTTTATTGAGTATTATTTAAGTCAGTGAAGATTTTCTTATAGTTTTATATAACTAGAAGGCAGCAGAATGGATTTTTCTCACTCATTTGAGCTTGGAAAGCTTCAATTCCAAAATAAGATTTTTCAGTTCTGGAGAAGGAAGGAAAAAAAGTATGAAATTGAAACAAAATAAACATTTTATGCATGTTAAGATATGAGCTGCAGGCCAACCTGGCAGTTTGTACTGATCAGGAAAGCAGGACTGAAACCAGACTTTATCTGGAGCTTACTTTTTCACTCTTGCCTTATTTCTAAATTTTCCATCTGAAAACAGAACCCCATAAACTAAAGATTTAGTGAAAAGGTTGGGAGAGAATATTTGTGTCAATAACAATGCACAAAACTATATAAAAGTGAATGAGGTGTATCTTACATCGATTTGAAATGTAAATAAATGCAATACATGAAATGAACACAGAAAGACCCTGATCTGTTCTTTTCCTTAGTGACCATGGATGAGGAAGTCCTGCAGTACTGGTGTGTGTATACTATTCCTTTTCCCTGAGGTCTGTCACTTTTCTGCTTTGGCAGGTAAGATATTAAAGAACCAATGGTTATAGTGATTTCAATGGAGAACAAAGCAAACATGAGTGATGCGGACGGTTAGCTCTGCTGCAGCTAGTTGAAAAATGTCTGCTTGAAATGTTGCAGTTACTGTAAGCCACTGTACGAGAGCTGAGGTAGGCAGTATACCCTGTGTAAATGATTCCAAAGAATGCAGTTCCACATCTTGCTGATAGATTTGTAGATTAGTTATCCCTGCTTTCAGCTCCTGACTTTTTCTTTAATTTTGTCTCAACATCTGCTTTTCCTAGACCACCAGTGTTTGTGGTGGGCCAAAAGAACCTTGACAGTAACAATATTATTTTGCATGGCCCTAGTGTTGCAATCACTGCTGTGTGCCTGCACACCCCTCCAGAGAGCCTGCCAAAGACATTGATGTTGTGTACATCATTTCCAGACAGGCTGAGATCCCATGTGTGTGCCAAGCATCACACTGGGAGACTGGCTTCCTGAGCAATATTACTAACATTTTCATGGAAAAAGAACTACCTTGGGAATTATTTGTGAAGTTCAGTAGAGCCAAGAATATATCAGTGAAGCTCAGTTTTAAAGGAAATAGAAGAGGGAATAAGTGAAAAGATGCAAACAAACTGGCATTGATTCCACATCGAAGGTTTACATCCATAGCAACAAGTGGCACTGAGCAGTTAAATGGCTGCTTGCAACCCAAGATCGTGGTGGATCCTCATCTGGCTTTGGTTATCAAAGTAGAAGAGGCAGCAGCAGAAGCCACGGCTGTCTTTGCATCACTAGAGAATATCTTTTATATTTGCTCTGTAGCTATAACAGCTAACAGAAGTCTGCAGTATCTAGAGAAATAGCTCAGAACATATTTTCTAAGGAATTCCCCAAACAAAGCTCAAAGCTCAATCCATTTTCTATGGACTCAAACATCAATTCATACAGATGCAAATAAGTTAAAAGCATGAATCTGTACTTACATAGAAAAGGGATTAGGATGTAGCAAACTAATGTTCAGCTATACATGCAGTGGGGTTTGGAGCTTGTGCTGTGTTATTTTAGAATTCAGGCAGAAGTATTTCTTTGAGAGGAAAGATGTTAATTCGTATCTTCTAATTATCAGCTGAAGACAATGGAATAAAGACAGTGTCAAGGGGAGGAAGGGGTAGGAGTCATCAGATTCTACAGCCGTAAGGAACGTTTCTTCCTCTTTAGTAGCAGTTTCATGTCTTGGCGTTGCTGAGATTGATAATTTACAGTATGCATGAGCAATGGGCTTGCATGGAATATAGTTAAATTTGGATCTTAAAAAGAAATACAGTAGCTGAATGTGCAATGCGTTCAGCTTAGACGTTCAGATGTAAGACTTTTATTCAGAGAAACTATAATCCTTGGTCAAAAAATTTAACCAGAATGTGCAGCAGTACACTTCACCAAAATTGTGATGCTGGAAACTGGTGTGCTCCATAGCCCTAGAGCAGATTGATACATGTGGGGAAAAGAGCCATGTCTTGTCCTCAGCAGCATGTTCCAACTCTGAAGCAAGATGTCCGTGCCTGGAGTAACAACTTGGTGCCAGCAGCATAACTGCATTTGAGGAAATATCAGTGTAAGCGAGACATTACCATTGGTGTTTACCTACTGGTGAGGTTAGAAGGCACTGTGTGCTTTGGACCTGCAAAGTCAAGGCACTGGCAGGCTGATCCCAGCTCCTTTCTACTCCCATGCAGAGCCCTGCCTTGCTCAAGGGCGACTGGAGGCCCAAGGGGCCAGGACACTGTGAGTATTCATCAGCTCCTTGCACTGTGGCATGACCCCCAGCTTGGGCTCATGTTCACACGTGCAAAGGAATGGGAGTGCTTGCTGTCAGTGAAGGTCACCCTCCCTAAGTGATCAGCATGTTCGTTTTATCTTCTGTGCCAGCCAGATTTTCCCTACTTGTGACCAATAGCAGCAGGAGTCATGGAAGCACATCTGAAGGTGTTGAGTACTGGCCAGTCACATTCAGGGGGATGCTGTAGCCTTTGTACTGCTTCCCTTCTCGTCATCTCCCTACATCTGAAGACCGCTAATTATCAGTGTTTGCATGCGCAGTATTCAGACAGTGCTGACCTGCTTTGACAACATCTTGTTTATTCTGTTTCTCTAGCCCCTCAGTGGGCACACGGCCTAAAGAAACTGTTTCAAACCAATATGGCAGGGGATTATCAGAGCGCAGGAAGAGTGTAATGTGTCCAAGGGTCACAGAAGTGACAGACAAGTTTCTTGCTACAACGATCATCCGAAGATGGTGTTGTTTTTTTACATAGTTGAAGCAGTTTTTTAAATCCAAGGGGCAATTAAAGGGCGTTTGGAAAAATAAAAATAAAAAAGAACTCTCATACATTAGCATATTGGAAATTCACATGAAAGAAATGTGTTCTTGACTGTACTTTTGATCCTCTAGTGGAAGCCAGGAGTTTCAAAGGGAAAACATGAGGTAAACTTCATTATTATTATATTTAATATTACAGGGCAGACTGAAGAAAAGTATGGAAAAGGCATGTCAGAAAAGCATTACAACCTGCAAAAAATGCAGGAGAGTGGAAATATGTATGGAAATACATGGGCAGTATTAGTAAAAAAGGTTTTGTTGACTTGACTTCACTGTCAGCAACTGCTGTTTAGAGGTTACTTGTCAAGTAGAAGTTATGTATTTTCCTTATTTATTCAGGTGTTCATCTAGTTTCTGTCTCATCATATTTGACTTCAGGTGCTACTGGTAAAAAAAAGAGAGGAATATCAACATAACTTCCACTTTCTTTAGAGGTGTAATTTCCTCCCTATTTTCTAAGTGACCTAGATCTAGTCCTTTAAATACACTTGGCTCCAAAATGTAAGACAATTTTTTTTTTTGTCAGGATAGTGAGGGGCTTGGTTATGAAGTAATGCATCCTTATGCTTTGCAGCTAATACCAATTTATGGCTTTTTCCTGATATTTTTATATCTCTGCTTGCCATGATCATCTTTGTATGCGAGTTACAAAATACAAATTAAAGACTAATTTTAACAGAGCAATAGCACATTAGATAGAGCAAGTCACATAAACAATGCCAGGCTCTGGTAAGTCTCTATTTACAGAGCTTTCCTATGATGCTTCCTGAACTGGTTAACAGATTCTAGGGCAACAGATGAAGTTCCTTCCAACCGATACCAGCCTTTCTCTCAGTTCTGCAGCCACCGTACTATTATCTGCCTACATAATATTACTGTGTGTATGCACATTTACCTTACTGAGAACAATAGAATGGAGAAATAGGTTCCAAAGATCTTTAAGTAAAATTTTTAATGAGAAAATGAAGTGCTTCTGAATGGGTGCAATACTATATTGTTATTCCATTGCTATTTGAATGTTTTGTTACTTGACCTTTGAAAATATACAAAAATCTAAAAAATCTAAGATGGTTAAGAGAAGGTTTCAGAAAATATTTTTTTTTTTCAGAATAAAGCTATCCATTGTTATTATACACATATATGTTGTTCTGCGTACAAAGGCACTCAGATGTATTTCCATTCACTTTTATCAGTGTATCAGTTTTCTAGTTAATTTGTCGCTTTCAGGTAAGTATAACACAGTAAGAAGTAGAAGGTGACTTTGTTATCTAAGTGACTAGAATGTTGGCTAAAACCGGGCAGCTGCGCCTTTTCTTTCTAAACCAATTCCAAATTCAATTAAATTTCTATTTTGGGGGCACAAGTAATAATCTGTGATAATTGCACTACAGTAATTTAAACTTCATACTGTTTAATCTCATGTAATTTAAATGCATCTGAGGAAGACAGCTAGAGCTACAAATTTTGTTTCCTAATATTGGAAATAATGTATGTAAATGGAAACTAAATTATAAAACTTTGCTTCACATTACTTTTATGGCTATGTAATGCTCTCAGATTGGTATTTCTCAAACTACACTGAGAATTTACAAAATTGCCACTTAGCATATGATTAGCACTGTTATTTGTTTGAGTCCTCATAATTCTAGAAACATTTAGGTTTTTATTTTGTCAGTCAATTGAAAAAAGAAGAAGAAATATCAGGGAAAATAGTGCATTTGCAATGAGATCTTGCTCAGGAAGCAGGGAGAATGATGCGTTCTCAGTTCACAGGCTCCATATTCTCAGTAGGCATTACATTCCAGATCAAAGCTAGGACAAGTCTGTAGAAAGAAACAACTGCATGAAAACTGAACATGTTATTTCTGATGGGCATACAAGAAAGTTGAGTAATTTGACTTTTTTGGCTTCTGCTAGATTGCATGCCCTTGGATAGGAATTGAAGTTGAACAGCAAAAGTACATGAAAGGTCTCCAAGGAGAACAAGGAATCCAGCACATTCCTCAGTTAGACAGTGCATACCTTTAAATGGCTGTGATTAATTTGTCAGTCAGGAAATCCTGCATAACAATAATGTCGTAGCAGAGCAGATCAGTTAGATTTGAGTTTCAAAACATTGATAAAAGTCGTTATTTTACTTAATTTGTTTCTGTACCCAGCAGATTGGTTGGTTTCTCAGTTTTTAACAAATGTCATTCTGATCTGTTTGAGTCTCCTTACATGCAAGCAACTGGAACACTGATGTGGGGATACAGTGAGCACATAGCTGTTTGTCTCAGTAGAGTGGAACAGCTCCTGTAATAGTTTCTGATGGGTAGTTACTGGTCCTTCTCAGGGTGTTTAAGAGTCTGCAGCAGAGCTATGGAAAGAGCCAAGGCTTCAGCTTTTTGCTGCGCTGGAAGATGTCTATGTGTGTTACTACCTCTTTTCATTAGCTTTAACATAAAGCGACCATGTAGTGGTGTTCAAGTCCTGCCTACCTTGACTGAGTCTCTGAATTCCTCCTGTTGCTTAACCCTACAGTTCAGATCCACTCCCTTCCTACGCTGACTTTTTTTTCCAAGACTTTTTTTGTAGTATGGGGCACTTAACAATGACATTTGGACTTCAGAGCACTGAAGAACATATCAGGCAAAACTGAAATAAAATTTTGTTTCAAGAAAATTAAACTAATACTATGAGGTTCTGTGAAAAAGTCATACCTTTTTGATGTTTAAGAGGGAAAATACTAAACTGAATTGTATACATAATGGAGCTATTTCTGTCTAGGAGTATATCCTGCATGAAATACATAGCATGACATATACATAATGAGCCATTTATGAACCATTTGTTTTAGATAAGTGTTGCTTATACGTTATGAATTGTAACTGTACAGATATGAATTTCATAATGGACTAATTATCTGATATTCATAAATAACTTCTGTTCACTGTACCACATACTGTTAACATTCATATTTAGACTGATGGATCTGCTTGGTCTTGATTAATATATATATATATATATACACCATTAAAAAAGTATCCTACAGTATATAATCACAGATGCTTAAGTAAAAACACCTCTACGCAGTATGACAGGCCCAGGAAGAGCCTCGGTAACAGAGAAATAACTTTCTCGTTTCCTTTGTGTTAGATCATTTACTCCATGACTTGAATTTAAGAGAGTTTAGTAATGACTTTGCCCTTTCTTCCCTTGTCAACTAGAAATCCAGTTGATTACAATTACATGTTTTGAAATGCAAAATGACAATATACATTGTGACAAATACTGCAGCATTTCACAGTTTTTGTACAATTTTGGTCTATTTTTGAGATCAGATTGTAATATAACTTTACTTCTGGTGGAGAAGTAAGAGTGGGTTCAAGGCTCTCTGTGTATTCTTCTGTTCTGCCAACTATACCTCAGAAAGTGCAGGAGCTAAAGTTTTTATATTACCCTCTATACAAACATAGGAATGTGGAAAATGTTTAATTTAATTTTCTCAACCAAAGCCAACTACAGTTGTTCAATACAACAAGTCAGCCTGCACAGTAAGCACTCATATATCAGCTAATTGAAAAGACAGCAACGTCTCCTTGGAGTTTGTGATAGAGACAGCTGTGTTTCCTGAATTGCTGCTATTTGTACTGAAAATGTAATCACAAGTCAATGGATTTTAGGTTGAAGTCCTTTCTTATTTCTGTTTCAGATGTAACATAGAGAAGTCACAAGATTCTGCTTTCAGTTTTCTTTAGAGAATTCAACAAGCAACAACTTGTTTTAAAATAAACATATATCAGTGAGTTTCTTCAGTAACTTCTAGACATAAATGTATCTCTTTGATTAAGGAAAAATCTGACTGGTCTCTGTGGATTGTTTTTTGTTTGTTTTTAATTTAAAATCCACAATTTTTTGATTCTCTGAAAATATAGATTCAAATTGCAAAGATATTGCATTTACATCCATTTCATCATAGTTTCTCAGAGGACAGAATAGAAGCTGACACTACTCATCTGAGATACCACCTTCTGTATTTTTGAAAACAAGTTAGGTGTAAAAAGCAGAAAGATAGGGAATACGTGAAAATTAAGACCCACAAATTTGACTTTGGCATTTTCAAACACGTTCACAGTTTCAGTGTAATGTTAAATTAAATAAATGACACTCTAGAACATCTGGCAAGATGAGCATGAGTGGAGATTGATTCTTAATCACATGTAACTTCTTTAAGCTTTACGAAATCTGAAGCAAGTGTAGCTCCCTAGTGGTCATCTAGGAGAGTTCACAATAAGTGTGAGTGAAAAGGAGAATATTTTAACATAACAATCAAAAAACACTGTGGGAGGGTAGTACAGTAACCAGAAATTCTCACCTTCTGAATTCCTTGAATAAAGAACTGTAATTGAGGGTTATATTACGCACTGAAGCTCCCCTACTGAGT
The DNA here is from genome assembly GCA_036925125.1 of Oreortyx pictus. Lineage (NCBI taxonomy): Eukaryota > Metazoa > Chordata > Aves > Galliformes > Odontophoridae > Oreortyx > Oreortyx pictus. The sequence continues at coordinate 12,000,017 of JAUPFR010000008.1, read as the reverse complement.
TCGACCATAATCACTGATGCATAATGCACAATTTTAAGGAAAAGTTAATTTTAGAATATTAGAATAGCGTGCTCCAAACAGTTGTCTCTGTATGTTTGCAGGTGTAAATGTATAGGAGAACGGTGTTTTCTTCATCTATGTGCTGTGTAATCTACCTGTCTATTTAGCTTTAGTATATATGCATCTTTTGTTTATCAGCGCTTACTTGTACTTCCTACTATGAGTGTATGGATTTTTTCTTCTATAATTCTTTAATTCTGTGAATTTGTAAATGTATTCCATAAAGCTTTGAAGATTGCTCCCTTAAAGGTCATACTTAAGTAGTGAAATTGTGCCTTGTGGCATGTACAGTCTTCAACAATTAAAATATCTAAAAATATCTAAACATGTATTGTTGTAGAGTAATGAAGTACAAGCTAATTTTTCAGAAGAAGTACGTAGAACTGCTGATTCACGACACAACAGGTAAGTGTGAATATCTTATTGTGTATTACACTTTGGTTGGAACAGACTTCATTTAAGAAGTTAATTTTAATTCATCTCCACTGATGTCATATGTCACCCTTCTGGTTTATTAAACAGAAAAGGCTTAGTTTTAGCAGTACAGAAGACTGATGTTCCACAACTGTCTGAAGAAGCAGTGATATATGCTGACTCAAAATCTAAATATCTGAAATCACAAATTACTCCAATTTCTGTTTGATGCTTAGTCTGCCTATATATAAGCAGGTCATCAGCTCATTCTAGCGGAGTCCTATTTCTTTGGTTACTAATTTGTTCTGAAAGCTGCCTTCATTTGTGAAAACGCTGTCCCACATTTCCTGCCATAACAAAGTCTTCCTGCTGGCTGAACAAGAATAGACTAAATAATCCTGCCTGCTGCCAGAATTCAACAAGGCACAGATGGAAGTTGCAGTCATCAGATGTTTGAGCAGCAGAATACACCACTTCTAGTCACTGGTACTGAAGTGTTTCACTGGGGGGATAAGTTTGTTCACTTGATCTCTTCAGCTGAAGCTTGAAATGGAGCCCCTGGTGGTGACTTACTTTACTTAATGGACCATCGTATATCATTAGGACTTCCCTTACCTTGCAGTTGTGGGGGAAAAAAATGGTGTAATAAGATCAAATATGAATCTTCTTTTTTTAACAAAAAACCACATCTGATAAAGTGTTATAGAAATACTGAGCAAGCTTCTCCGTCCTACAAGTAAAACCCTGAGGCTAGAACTGAATGAATCATAACAAATGTTTTACTAAATGCCAAAATATCTATGGGAAGCACAACCTTGTCGGGTAACTGAGCATGCGTAACTTTGAATAGATTCAGCAATGTCATGCATTATTTGAAAAAGGTGGAATAAAATGCTGAAATTGATTGACCTTGTTCAGGTCAATCAAGTAAGGAGTTTCAAGAAAATGTGAGGGCAAAAAAGAAACAACAGAAAAGTGTTAAGTGGAAAGGTTTTTATTGAGCCTGGGGTCTTGGCTAGATAGGTGATCACAGAATAGTTTATAAACTGCAGGAGATAAAGATGCTGAGTGACTAAAGGATTAGAGACCTCATTCAAAAGTTCTCCTCAGTATCACTTATGAGCCAACACAGAATCACAGAACTGTAGGGGTTGGAGGGGACCTCTAGAGATCTTCTAGTCCAACCCTTCTGCCTAAGCAGGCTCCCTAGCCCAGGTTGCACAGGTAGGTGTCCAGGAGGGTCTTGAATATCTCCAGAGGAGACTCCACCACCTCTCTGTGCAACCTGTTCCAGTGCTTCATCACTCTCACTGTGAAGAAGTTCCCACACACATTTGTGTGAAACTTCCTATGCTAATGAGATATTTTGCTAGGATGAACATCCGGAAAGAAACTTCTATGGATGTTCCTTTATCTCTTTCTCTCAATCTACCTGGAAGAAAGAACAACATTATAGTTGGCCTGTGTAATCACTTTGCTTTTGACAGTCTGTCATAAAGGGAAATAAAGAAGCAAACAACAGTATCCTTTCTATGCAACAGGTAGCAACAATTCTGTAATCCTTATCTGAAAGTTGGTAGCTGGAAATTGGGAATTTCTTTTTAGTGTTTTATAAAAGGTACTGGAGTACCAGCATTAACATGTGATGTTAGTATTTGCCCTCCGATGTTCCTTACAAAAAATATGTTTCAAGGGAATTCATGCTAGAATAAGCTCAGTTTTCTCATTTTCTAATTACTACTCTTTGTGAGTTCGAATTATGAATTTGTTTGTTATTGGTAAAAGTATAGAATTCATTTTTCTTAGATGCTGTTGGTGGCTGAAAAGTACAGATACAGTTCCAGTTGGGATATATTTGACCAGAACATGCTTAAATCTGCTATTGAGTATAATCCCTTTTTGTGTGCCAGAATAATGAGGGCCTTGAAGAGAATAAGACTTCAGACAATTTACTTTATATAATATATATATATACACACACACATGAAATTTGGCATAATCTTTATTTGTTGGCCTTTCTGAACTTGTTTCTGATCAGATCCTGTCCTCATAAAATAAACTTTCATTGTTTGTTTGTTTGTTTTTGTGTGTGTATTTAATTTCTTTGTATTGTATTTTCTCTCTGATCTAACTTTGACCTTATTTGGGGCAATTCTGTTTTCTTTTCCTTGCCAAATAGCACAATATTTTTAAGCATTTAAAACTGAAATTTTCAGTACTCTCAGGAATAGTATTTTTCTTAGTATGGAGTTTTCTTTGCTCTTTGCACAGAGAATGCTTTTGGTTACTGGCATCCTTGGAAAATTTTCACATCTTAGGCAAGATATTTTTTATTAATTCTAAATATAATGTGTTTTTGAAGTCTGTATTTTCTAGATTTTTTATATATATTTTTGCTGGAGGTGTATTAAATTAATTTGAGTTAAAGCTTTCAAGACTGTACAGTCTTACTCTCTATCATATGGTAAACAACTTCATCATCCAAAAAAAAAAAAACAATCTAACTTGTGAAAATTAATAACCAAGCTATGTTTCATCACTCTTTCATGCAAGATAAGTGATTAGTTTTCTCTACAACAAAGCCTAGATAACCAGAACTTGGCACACATGCTTGGCTGATAACAGTGAAAAACAAACAAGAAGACAATGACAGAAGTTTGAAAAGATTAAGAACAAGAGTTTGCATGAAAAATTGTTTGAGGAATATTTGTCTGATGTATGAATCTTGTGTACTAGATCCCTAGATATTGTAATCAAAATAATTGCTGTAGTTAATCTATTGCGTATGGTGATCCAACTCATTTATTTCAGTTTACCTCCTTAATAGCATATTTTTATCTAAATTATACTTTATTCAGTTTAGATTGTGAAACATCCTATTTTTTCTTTTTAAATTACTCATTTCTTGATGCTTTACTTTCCAGCCTTGTTATTTCAGATAGAGTAGGGATGTTTGTACACATTCTTACGGGAAAATTTTCCAGTGAAAAAACTTGTACTTCAAAATTAAGTTTCTACGGGTGTATTCAGGTTAATCCTTATTTCTAAGAATGTTTTGTACTACATTTTATGCTTTCTTTACCCTTCCAGTATTAATTTCAGTACCTAAAATAATTCTCAAACAGAGCACCAGCACAACTTTACCACTGATCTTTAAATCTGGGATAATGAAATTGATCTCAAAACCTCCCTAGTCTGAGAGGATGCACTTGCCTTAGCAACATTGAGCTCCCTGATCAGTTAGAAAGACTTCAGTGAATCTATTACAATGTCATGGTCTAGCTGGGCTCAAGTTTCTTAGCCCTTGTAATTGTTTGATCCATGAGTAATCCATGTTTTATATGGGAATAGAATAGCAAGAAAAGAGCTCGTTTAAGTGGAGAGTAGAAAAAAACCCACACATTTTGAAGTATATTGTACTGAGAGGTTTTTTTTGTTTGTTTTTTAGGAGGGAATGACCAGAATGACCTGAAGCAGGTGAAGAGGCAATCAGCTCGGTTTACTTTTTTCTTCTGTGCAGAGTCCTCACAAAACTCTCGATTGTTTCCCATCTCTTGTGACCACACCATTAAGAAAGGTAGGTGCAAGTCCTGCTTATTGTAAAATTGTGCAACTAAGAAGCCCAAGTTTCTGTCTCGTAATCCATAGAGTATATGTGTATGTCTAAAGTGCTAGATTCTTAATGGAAGGTTTAATATTAAAAATCCTCTGAAACATAATTGCTAAGCAACTGATGTCTTTTAATATCATTGATTCTGTTACTTAAAGATGCAGCAGTACGTAAGTCAGTGTTTCATTTCCCTAAAGCATTTGCTTTTTAGATATTAAATATGGAGTCATAACAGTATTTTGAATATGAACAGTAGTTTCTAATTCTTATCCTTTCTTGAAAGCAGTACAAAATGCAGCTCTAAATATATGCTGTTAATGCAGGAAACTTTTAGCATAAATGAACAAATTTTTGATGTGGCAAGAATGCGCTTGTGACTGTAGAGTAAAAATTGCAAGAATGGTAGTTGTAAAGCATGCATACGAGGATGCAAATACAGCAGTCCCTTTTTCTAAGAAACATTGCCCACCTGAAGATTGTAATTGTAAAAATTGCTCTGTGGCACAGAAATGACAGGATTTAAATAGTAGCAATCAAATGTTAAGCATGTAGCTAGTGCAAGTTGTGAATGCCTTAGAAGAAAAATTCAACAAATTGAGTCTTTGTATGGATGTGAAGGATCATTGAAGCACAAGCAAGTGTTTGAACATTTATAATTTCATAGGCTGTGTCTGAAAGACCAAAAATTAATGTCACATCTTTATGAATCCTGGAATTTATGTATGCATATATTTGTGCAACTATGTTTTGTTGTAGATGTTCAGCGTGTGTTTAGGCTTTTTATAGTACTGGAAAATGTGTACTTTACTTGGCATTGAGATACTGTAATTGTAACGGAGCTGATAAACAGCCACACCATTTTCACATCCTCCTGTTCAGGTGCAATCCCTAAGTGACAGCAGCTAGCTCTATTCCAATTCACAATTTCCAAAAATAATAACCAAATATATGTCTAATAATTCTAAAATCAATGAATGGGAAAGTTGTCCTTAAAGGAGAAAAAAAATGGATCAAGATTTGTATGTATTTACTTAATGTTTATTCTTGGCTGTAACGTTTCAGTCGGTCCATGAAATACTATTTTTTATTGTGTAGCACTGAAAGTCTGCTTTAAGTGATTGCTCAAGAATGAAAGATTCATGTACACTTAAATTATAATATACATACAGGCACCTGTGTAGAACATCTTACACAGCAGACCATAATTAAATACCAGTTTCCTAAAGTAGACAATAAAGTGATAGCTGGGAATTTGGAAACAGCACTTGAAATTCCAGTTGTGATTTGAAGAATATGAAGTCAGGAATAAAAGGTCTTTTCCATGTGAAATTCAGATTTTGGAGTTACTATTAAGTTCAGCATTACACAAATTCACTCTGACAGAGGCATGATTCGAAGTCATTATGGTCCATGGAAGTATTTTCATTGCTTTTATAAGACTTTTGATCAGTCTTAAATGTAGTATTTGCACTGGTTTAAGCACTAGCCTGCAGTAATTTGAACATTGTTTCTTTTATTACCAGATACTCTGGAAGTCAGATAATGACATACACTTAGTTTCTATTATACCATGTCATAGCTGTATCAGTTAATTAGCTATCAGCTGAAATTCCCTTGCTTTTCCAGTATAGCTGTTCACCATTTTTATATTATTCATTTAAATTAATTATTTAAATGTATCCAAAACAAAGCTATGGGGAGAAATTTGAGCTCATTTTAATAAATGCTTATCAGGCTGATGAGATGTTGCACATAGCTCTGCTAAGGCTTCTGCAAAACAACAAAAATTGCTGAGTAAATAACCAAAAGCTCAATCTGCCTCTAGTTTTCATTTTGTCATTTATCAGTGAAGCTGCGTTCAGAAAAGTTTACATGAATTTACTTTTGACTCATTTTGTATTTATGTAGATTACTCTGTCTTCTAAAATGATGCTGGGTTTAGCATAACACATTCATGTTTAACGTGGTGTGATGAAGCAAACCATATTCCTGCTCTCCTATTTTACAGAAGGTGTGTTAATGTTCTACCTCTTACTACTGAGATTTTGTAATATTGGGCTTGGTTTACATTGCTGTTTTTCTCACAATACAGCTTCTCTGTGTACTTTTTTTTCACAGTTAGGTAGATAAATATATATTCGACTAATCCATCCTGTCTGCTTCTTGGCAGCTGATCACAAAGACCTAAGTTTAGTAAATTGAATGTTAGTGCAGCTTTGTCTGAACAAACTGTGAATTCAGAGCAACTGTGAGCTCAATTGCAACTGGGCATTCACTCTAGCTGATGAGTCAAACAGCAGAACAGGATATAAAGGTACAGAACTATAGGGGCTGAATTTTGCAGTTTTAATGGCTTACCAGAAATACTCCTGTAATTACCAGGCTTTGCCAAGCCCATCACCTAACACTTGAAGAATAGAGGCTTCCAAGCATTTTGGACACATGCCCCATTTCTGAACGCCTGTTATTTTCAGGGGACAGTACAGCCACCAAACTATGAGCAAGGAAGAATACATTTGGGAGTACCTGTGTACTGAGGCTGTGACAGGGAGTTGAAATGAAGTCTATATTTGTCATGGTTAGTTTCCAAATTTTATGTGATTTTTGAAACATAACATAAATTTTTAAAAGTGCTTTTTACGTAAAGGAATAATTTAAAAGCTGTTTGGGATGAAAAGTGGTAATCAAGCCGCCTTGATTTGGTGTAGACTCATTGTGGAACATGGGCAGCTGAGGAGAGCCAACAGCTCTGGCAGTGATTCTCTCGATGCCTCTTCAAGACCAGATCACTGTGCAGTGCTACTGCATTCAGTGCTGACATGGCAGCCACAGGAAAGAGGAAAAGCTCCTGGTGACAGCTTCTCCACTGTAAACCTGGGCCGGGCTGTGAGCCTGCTCAGAATAGAAAGCCAGACAAAAAGCAGAAATAGGATACGGGGGAAAAGAAGGAATCCAGGTACAGAAAAAAAATGTTCTCTAATTTCTCTTGCTTGCAACTGTGTTTGATTGTTCTTCTTTAAAAGAATATTTAGTACAGTTCTGCTCACTAATTGGAGTATGTTTAGAGGATCTGTGAGCACGCTATTTGAAAGGTTTATAACATCTTCTGATTTCCTATGATTAACTGGTGAAAAGTTAGAGAAACCCAACACCATGCAGAATGTGTGTGGATATTCCCCCTGTAAGTATTGTTCTAAGGAGCTTTCAATAATAGGTTACTGCATCTAAATCCATTTCAATCTGGTTGTGAATGCAGGCTGTTCCTGGTGGAGTTGTTTCAGAAAAAATTCTGAAGAATTGTTCATGCCTTTTTTTGCTTACAGGAAAATAATGAGGCTGTATAATACATCACTTAGCTCAATATTTTACACTAGAACTGGAAAAATCTATACACATGTCAAGTTTTTCTTTTTCCATGATACTAACAAGCAGGAAAGAACATAAGGGAAAATGTGTAGACATAAGAACTCTTCAGTGTCAATTGTTGATAGTAATGCGGGAGAAATTTATTAACTATCTGGAAAATTTCAGCTACCATCCATTACCAAACACAGTCAAAACACTGAGGAAAGAAAGTACACTATTTTCAACTGAATGTATGGCTTAATGGCTTAAAGTTGAAGAACTTTTATTTATTATTAAAACAATGTAAAGCACTTACGCTAAAACTCAAAAAAATTGATATGAAAATTAAAATTTGTCAGGACTTATTGTAAGCACTGTCGTTCTGACTCCTGTCAAGTTCTGCAGAAATCTGAAGTTTTTCGGCAGCTAGAAGAAAGAAATTTGATTTTAACTTTAGAGAATATCTGACAATTTCTCACTACCAAGTTGATAAAGTATTATAACTCTAATGCAAATTTCTGTGACATGAAAGATTGGGTGCTCATGAAATGAAGTTGCTCTCTAGAAAATACAGGTATTAAACCAATGAAAAAATAGCTGTAAGGAAGAGAGGTCTACTTGAATGTTTTGAAAAGTCATTTAATACATCTCTTTGTCTGAAGAAAGGATAAGAGAATAACGCCCGTAGGGGCTAATCCTTAAAACAGAGTGTTTTCACATCTGAAATTAGGCAAAAAAAAATTTAAACCTCTGTGATTCAAGCAAGCAACACCTTCCCCCCATTTGTCAGTTTTTTAACACTGCCAGTGACTTAATTGCTCATCTGTTACCAGCAGCTGAAAAGGACATCATGGAAAAGAAAAGAGCCGCACTGGTCACAAACAAGAAGCCTTGTACCAGCAACAAGGCTTCAGTGGCATGAGTCAAGGCAGGCTTACATTTTCCAGCCAGCAAATCAATCACTTTATTAGTCTTCACAGAAAAAAAAAAAAAAAAAAAAAAAGTCTCACATAATTATATACTCTCTCATCTTTCTGAATGTTAGGGTTTTCTTAAGATGCCTTTTAACATACTTTTTTTTACCAGATATCTTGAGTTTCTCCATAGCTTTGCATTGTTACTTGTCATAGTCTCACTGTAAGCAGCCTGGAGAGGGTGACAGAAATGTCTCTCATGAAACATTAAGCAAGTATACCATGATGGCATACAATTCCTTTCTTGTCATTGTCTTCTCAGAACACGTATTTAAGTATTTCTCTTGCTTTCCACATTTTGTCATTTAGAAACGTCATTGGCAAGAGCATCTAATGCCATTCTATACAAATGTGATGATTTTTTTTCACTTCTGTTCTTGAGAGCAGAAGTGTCAAGAAGAATAGTACAGAAAGATAGAGAGGGAGACTAAGATAAAACTGTAGCAATTTTCCAGCCAGAGGAGCCTTCCAGCTTAGCTAGTCATAGAGACAAAAGTCTAGACATATCTCTAAAAAGGCCAGTATTAACACGCCATAATTATTTTACCTTAAGGTAATGCTCGTTCTTCATCAAGACACTACTATAAATAGAATATCATCACTTCACATTTTCCAATAAATCAAATACATTCTTGAAAATAGGTAAGGTAGTGAAGTTTGTGATTCCTCACAGTAACACTTAGCCATTTCTATTCAGAAGTTTCAGAAGAGAAATGGCATTTTCTCCTGAAATTGTTATTAATACGCTTTCTGTATACCTAAGTCAGTACAGCTGCTTAGTCTAAAAGGAGAGTCGACTACTGTCTAAATTATCCTACCTGTAAAGAAGGAATCCACTGCATAGCACAGAAATCTTTTTGTTATCGTGCCTCTTCCTATCAGGTAATTTTACAAAGCCTGGTTGGGCAAATTTGCACAGAAAACAGCATCTCTGTTCCACCTAAATAATTTCATTAAAGTCAAAAGGACAATGTCAAAAAGATAATCCTCAGCTAAGTACAGGATTTTATTTAAGGTTATAAATGCACACATCCACAAGGTTTAAACATATTCGGGTTTGGAATTCTAGTTAAGGTCTGTAAAGCTCAAATTTTGTGTTTTACATCTGTAGTAAAAGATTAGAGATCCCTTTTAGTTGTTATGGCCAATGTCTAATGGTAATAAAACAAATTATTAATAAACCTGTAAATTTTTAATTAACCTATAAATGTTCACTGTGCCCTGGAATGATAGTATAGATTTGCTTTATTTGTACTGTACCTCTTCAACCTATTCAGCTTCCTTGATTCAGCTACTCATTGGATCATAAAGTATTAAGGATCTTAAAAAATACAGGCTATGTTGTACTACAAAGACAATATTTTAACACTTTAGAAGCACTGAGCAGCACTGTTCAGCCTTCTCTTAAAGGAAATAGAAGACAAAAGGATTAGTTTATTATAGATAGATGCCTCATCGGGTAATCAAACATGTTACAAAAGTAGGAACTTTCTCTTTTCAGGGTGAGAGACGCTGAAATGGTCCTTGTTTAAATAGAAGAAGTTGGTATAGCAGATGTACAATAGATTCCATTGGTTACTTCTGCCAAGCAGATAAATTCTAACAGACTAATGAGGTTCAGAGATTTGGTTTGCAAGTGATGTGGATACCCAAAGGGTTGCAGGTTTTGTTTTGTCCACAGCTGAGCTATTCAGCCAAGTTATTGCATGGCTTATGGGGATACACTGATGATAAGAACTACAGAACTGTAAACCCATTTAAACTTTTCATTTGGAACAGCAGTACTCAGCTGAACTGATGTCTAAGTAAACTGGCAAATTAGCTTTGCATTTTTATGCTTTGCTCTCTCATGTGGGTCACTCAGGGAAATAGCATGGCCTTGCTCAGCAGTTTCCTGAAAGCTGTTACTCTGATAAGCTTTGCTGAAAGTAATCTAGATGCATTGTGTTTCTGTGTCCTCCTCATTGTCCTGTTCCCAAAAGACATGACTGCCAGTGGAAAAATATTCAAAACTGGTATTATTGAAAATGACTTGAATCTTCAAAAGCTCTATCACCAGTCTGTTGGACTGCTTGCTTCTCTGAGGAAGTCACAAAGAGCAGTGCTATAGAATAAATAGCATCTGAGTGTTATAAAACCATTACCTGGAATAAATGATATAAAGGGAGAAGAAATGCATAGGCTTGTAAATAATAAAATCCTGTCACTCAGACTAGGAATTGGTAGAAATGAATAGAGTAGTAAAAAGAGAACAATGGGCGCTAGCATAAGTGAAAAGCTAGAAACTTAAAATTTCTGACTCCGATCTATCTGCCCCTCCGTGATTTGTCACAGGCATAAATGTGCATGTTGCTTAATATACTGTCTGCGTATCAGATTTAAGTAACATTTCAAACTGCACTACATAAATGATGTTCCCATTGTGGTTTTACTGCAGCGTGGTAACAAATTCAGCGTCTTAGAAATCCTGCTTGGATTCCATGCTGCAGTTTGTCAGCCACATGACTTTCTTCCATCATTCGTTTTGTCATCAGTGAAAATTAATTTTCTTGTGTTCTGCCCTTCTTATCGCTTTTAGAAAAACAGAACAACATCTGCTGTGCAGAGGCTCACGAAAGGAAATGAACATTCTTTCTTAGTGGAGGATGACATTAACGACAATAAATCCTCCCTAGACCTTATTTATCTAACATTTAACAGTCAATTCACAGTTATGTGTGAAGGAGGTGTGAAGTATACTATGATTATCTAAACTCTGGTTAAAAAACATTGGCAGAAAAAAGATGTTGTTTAGAGCTTCTCATGTATATATGAAGGTTTGGAGGGATCTATTCCACATTTTTCAGAATAATTTCTTCATTTAGATGTGAAATTTAAACTAATATATTAAAATTAGGCTTTTTAAAAAATGGATATATTTTCCAGAATTCTGGAAACCCCCAGCTCTCATTGAAATCTGTGAAAACTTTGGGGTACCAGACATTTGAAAAAGCCGATATATCTCCTTAGATTCCAGTAAAAAAATGCTCTGGAGTGCAGTTATTGTTTGCCTACTGGAACAATTAGTAATAGAAAAAATACTGTGCTAGTTGACCATAAGGAATACTTTTTCTAATCTAATATATGCCTCCCTTTGCTTTAAAGATATTCAAACCACTGGTCATATGTGAGGGCTACTCCAAAAGTAATGCCTCCTATTTTATTATCCTGACCTATGATGTCAGAGGCACATGTTAGTGGTATGGCGGTAGAGGCTGAACCTTCTCACTGATATCCCATTACATTTTGTTGCCGCGTGACAGATGACAGCAGAGGAGCAGCCTGACAATATGGCATCTGACATGGAAGTGGATATAAAGCAAATTGAATTGCTCCATGAGGAAAAGGTGGCACACACTGACATTCACTGATGCTTGCTGAGCACTGATGGAGACCAGATAGTGGATGTGAGCACACTGAGACAGTGGGTGCCACGTTTCAGAGGTAATGATAGTACAGTTGGCCGCCTCCATTGGTGCAGATTTTTACAAACACAGCATGCAGGCTCTTGTTCATGGCTGGCAAAAATACAGAGCTAATGGTGGTGACAGAGTTGAAAAACAGTGTTTTGAGCCTGAGAATTTGTTCACAAACACTGTTTTTGTGTTCTTTGTATCTGTTGTAGTTTCCATGGAAATAAATATGAGGCATTACTTTCAGAGCAACTTATGTTATATTTATCAGACAATACAAGGAAAATGTCTAACAGAATAGCAGTCATTCTTGTTATATTGAAGGTACAAAACTCCCCATTTGATGAGACATGTCTAAGAAGTACTTGAGAATTTGGGAGCTCTGTCAAAATAAAGAAGCCCGTTTTTGTATCTGTTATCATACTGATATACACCTGGCTCACTCTCTTTAGAAATACCTAATGTTTTGAAAATCCTTGTAAACTTCATGTTTTTGGCAACCACCTTTTATGATCAGTTAGGAATCATTACCAGATATTTTTCAAAGACCAAGATACATTTTATGGAAATGCAGCAAGTTTGATATACAATGAACAGCAATGCTACCAAAGACTAATGATAAAAGCTAATTGTTTAGCTGCTGGTATAAACTAGCCAAATTGTGAAGAGCTTTAAAAAAAAAAATCAAAAATTTTGGTTTAGACAATCACATGGGGAAACTGTATCTGGCGTTTATAAAAGGGAAAACTTCAGCAGTGTCATCATGTATTTGAGAGTAAGATCCAGAGGAACAGCTCATTTTGCTTACCAGTCCTTCCACTGCATAGCAACCAACGAGTGTGTTTCAAACGAATGAGCACAGTCTTTCTATGCTGGTTCAATCCACAAAATGGCATCTGCCATGACAAGCCATGAGTCTATTCCAAGACCAGTCATAACTCTTTCTAATACAAGAAATTATGGAGTAAGTAATGGGATATCATAGAACACCAGAACACGTTAAAGGAATGATTTCTAGAATGGCATGGAAATAGATTTGGAGTGGAAATCCACGTATTTTAAATCCACTCATAAGTTCTGTAAAGATTAGGCAATTTAAAATCACTAAAAGAGACCACATAAAACTGAGAGTGATGTTAGCTCCTGTTTTATTGTATTGTTTTTATTCAAGTTGCAAAATCATGTATTATGTACTCATTAAAAAAATCATGTGTTCCCTTAATATTTCTTCAGCACAACTTGTACATGTCTGATCTAATCTAAAAGTTTAGATGAGGGTTACTGCAGAAGAGCATGGAATTTGTGCAAATCAAGGCTAGGCATTGTGCTCTCCTGTAGATAGCACTGAGCACTGAGAAGCTGTGGATTGAGATGCAAGCAAAGCCATTCAGGTACATGGGCTTGTGACCATGCTTTTTCTGTACCTGCATTGGAAATATTTTGCCAACCAGTTATGGGAAGGAATCAAGAGGGGGAGGGGATTTCAGGTGTATTAAAAAGTCTTTAATGAGACTGTATTATTTGTGACAATTATGAATCTATTAATGAGACTATTATTTGTGCTTCCATCTAACTGGTAATAACATACCTGTTTTCTTGTTGAATTTTTACAGAAAATGACATCATGCTGTCATGGCATGTAAGAAAAATTAAGACATCTGATAAGGTATGTGAAATGTGAATTTCCCAATTGTTTGTAGTCATTATAAAGAGTAATGTGGTATATCAACCTGGACTGTTCAGATATGCTATGCTACTTTACAATGACTCTTAGTATAAGATATTCATTTCTCAAGTTCGTGTCCAAAGTAACACAGCAACAATCAGTGGAAATGCTTTGGCAGATGAAAACATGTTTTTTCCTCTTTATTTGTTCACTAAAAAGTGTGTAAGTATTGATTCTAGATTAGAGATTTAGCTGCCGTAAAACTACAGTGTAGTCATGTTACTATTGAAGATTAATTACTTAAAGAACTTCTTAAAAGCAATTGTTTCATCCTCTTTTTAGCATAGCTTCTGCAGGCATCGAGTGTTTGTCCCAATGTTACAAGGCTTAGCTGCTAAAAGAAATGTTGGAATATATGCTGAAGGAAACATATGGCTTTGTAACTTAGAGAAGAATTTATTTAGTAGTGAAATTTATTTAGAGATTGCTCATTAATTCTTAAATCAGCTTCTGGTTACAAGTATTTACTTAAGTTTATGCGACATAAATTGCATGCAACTAATGCTCAAATTATTCACTATGAATAATGTATTTGAACAAATATAGGCCTTTAATGTGTTTGCAGCTGATTTATAGTCAGTTTATATTTTCTATGGCTGTGCTTACTTTTTTCCAAGTTGTTTACTAGTTTAGGTTAGGATTGGAATTTTCCATAGCTGCAGGTATTCACTATGCAGTTGCAAGCTGTATGATTTATTACTACTGGTGTTTTTCTTCCCCCTCCTTGAAAGTCTCTGCGAGTACACCTGCCTAGCAGCCCCCTGGAATGTTTACTGTGCAGGTAATGGAAAAAGAATTGTAAGCTGATTTAAAAAGTTATTCTGCTCCAAATCTTCTTCTGCAAATATTAATTCATGCAATGGCTGTGCTATCACCTAATTAATTCTTGTTCATTCCGCCTATGTGAAAGTGTATGTGTCCAAGTATTCACAATTAAATAATCTCATGTGTAGATTGGCTTAGTTCATATTAGATAATTCGAATGAACTGTGAAAAATGTTCCAGAAGAAAATCCTTTTATTGAAAAGTTTTGTTTTCTGAAATAGGATTGTTTCTTTCAGATCAGTTTCTGAGACATGGCTGGAAACACGGCTCATTCTGGACCTGTGGGTCCTGGTACAGCCCTGTTCATCCTCATCCTCACCCTCATGACAGGCCTTTGGAGCCTGAATGGACCCAGGTAGTTCTCCTGATTCTTTTAATGGATAAGTTTCACATTGTGGTGGTTGAAGTTACTGCTCACTGCTCAAACCCTTGCTTGCTTAATCAGTGAGTGCTAACTATACGCTGTGCAGATGAAAGAGCTGTGATTTAATATTGCTGGTGTTTTGTCCTAGAGGGATATTAGCTTGCAGTAATGACACTTGAGCGGAAAGCAATCAAGTGATAACTCCAGGCAGTATGCACTGTCCAAAGCAAGAACTTGCAGGTCAAACTCCTGTATGTCTGATGCCTGCATCCATCTTTGGCTGAGCATAGATCTGGGTCTGCACAGCTACAAGTGCAGCTCAGCCTTCCTGGTGCAGAGCTAGCCCTAGTGAATGCTTGTGCCACTCTCTGTGGCAGGTGTGAAATAAAGAGCTGTGCAGCTCTTTAAAACTTTCACACAAATTTCTGAAGAGTTAGGCAGAAATATGCTCTGTTGCTTCCCTCTGTATTTTGCTTAGTGCTATCATGGCTGTCTTGACTTGTATTTGAATGTGATTTTCCAGTACAATTTTCCTCTCCTGGTGAAGAGCTAAACCAGTCCTTCACATGACTGGAAAAATAAAAAATCCCTGTCTGGTGGAATACTGCTGCCTATTAATATTTGTTATGATTAATATGCCCTGGATCTGTAGTGAAGAGACTGAATTTCAGATAATTTCTCTGGCTCCTGGGCATTCTCTCACAACTTGAGCTGAGGGAAAAGCCAAATGGTGGGGGCCCTCAGCACTTTTCCCTGGCCCTGAGAAAAATGACTCATGGATTGCTTTCCATGGATCAGTGGCCGTGATGCTCTGCTAGGAGACTTCGTTGCCAGGACAACTGTTGCCAAGACAGACTGGCTTTCCTTGGGAACAATTTCACTTAGTTATTTCTGTACAGCAAAACATTCTTCTGTATCCACTGTTAGAACGGTGTGAGAAGCTTTTGGGGTTCTAACTGCTGGTGGAAATTGAGAAACAGTAGGAAGGGAAAGTCATTCTAATCACCAAGATGGGGTTTGCAGTCCTATGTGATCCTGCACAAAGTTCATGATCTCTCGGAATGTGTATGCACTCTGCAAGTACAGACCCTGAAATAGCATTGTGAGTCTCTTCAGGACATAGTATCAAGGGAATTCCAGAGTTTACAGTTCTCTTCAACAACACTTAGTTGGGAATAGATTAGGTCCTTAGGGATATTCTGTATTTTAATACATCTGTGTAAAAATCTTATAATTTAGTACAGAGGCTGTGATTAACAACTTATGTATGCTGAAAGCAGCAGATTCCCCCACCTCACACTGATGTGAAAATCTCGTGTTTTTTGGAGTTATTGACATTCTCTCAGAAGATAACTGTTTCCTTTGAAATTTCTTCTGAAAGATTGCCTTTGCTTCACTTTATTAAAGGGCTAGTGTTAATATGTGCAAAGTCATTAATCCCTTTTGTTGCAGAGGTTTCTGAAGTTTATGTTTAAATACTGTTCTGGTGTTAGCTTCCAATTTTTGCATTGAATATTTCAATTTCATTTGGAAAGCTTCTTTGAATATATTGTAATATTAGGTCATATTAAACTCAGTGGATGTAGTGTAATTAAATGAATAAGCTATTCTCCCACGAAGTGCGTATACCTACTGACCACTCTTGTTGCTGTCTGTCCACCAGAGGTCACTTCCCAGCCATTTAATCCTGTGCTTTTGCCTATGCTTTCAGTTCAGCTGTTAAGCTTCTCTTGTTTTGCACTGTGAAATGCTTCTGGATCAGCAGGGGAAATGAAAGTCTTCAAAATTCTGCTAATTACTTTGAATCCTTTCTAGAATCATTAAGATACAGAAAGATAAGATGAAACAAGAGAAGTGCCAGGATTTGACTGATCCCATAACTGAGTGGCTAGTCTCAGTAACTGTCTCATGCTTTGCGAGATTTACTCTAGATATTAAAGAATTTGCAGTGCAACCTGATTCTTCCCGGTATAATCAAGTCTATTTGGGATTCTTATCTGCTCAATCTTCGCAAAATCCTTCTCAATGTGCACTTAAATTGAAAAGCAAAATGTATTTACAGCTTCTGAAATATCAACAGTGTTTGAGTCTCTTTTGTTGCATATTTGGCAAGGGCTGTGTTTGGCAAATATTTCTTGGGAGTATGAAGAGAGCCCTCTAGAATTCTTTACTGAATAGTCAATTAAAAGACACAAACAACTCATTCTATTTTGGCAAAAGTGCCACTCTACATCTTGTGTAGCTAAACTGAAAATTTGGAAATCTGCTGTGATGTTTCATGAGATGTTATTTTCCTCCAGAATCTCATGTTCTTAAAGTTTACATGTCTTTTAGCTCAGCTGACTGTAAGTTCAACCTGCTCATTTTCAAGGAGAAGGAGGAACTTGGTATACATGTTCTTGGTAGTCTGTTCTCTAAATGTGGAAACTCTGTGAATTGTGAACTTCGTTAGAAATTTCAAGCAAACCTAAATGTCCTCTAAGATAAGAAAATATGTTGTTTTTTTGCCTGGTCTGCTTCAGATCCATCTCACTCTCTTACAGCTTCTCTAAATTCTCCATGTTCAGTTTCAAAAACTCCGAAGTATAGATCAGCATTTCTCCTGAGAATATTCATAACTAGAAACGGGAAATATTTTTGTTTATAAGTGTAGTTCCTGATTGAAGTGCAGTAATTTAAAGTTTGAGAGAGGAGAAGGTTGTATCAGCTTTGTACCTAGTTTATCATCTGTCAGATTATTATCAACACCCATTTGGTGGGATAATCCCGCACTTCCTGGGGTGTGCTTTTTAGGCCTCTTATAGACATATTTCAGTAAAATAAAATCAGAGTTTTATACTTTTTGATGCTTGTACTAACTGCTACAATGAATGGCGAGACAAATAATAATTACAATATCATTCATTTTCCTTCTTATCAGTGTTATTTTGGCTTTTCTTTTTTACTATGGTATTTTTCCTAGCATGTTCTGCTGTAGAAATTTCCACCTCTTTCACAAGTAGTGGAAAATTTTAAATTGTTCTTTATATAGACAGTGGGTACAGGAAATTCAAAGATTTTATCATTGATGGGGATTGCCCCAAGGTAGCAGCCCAGCACTAGAAACAACTATCCATGTAGTCTTCGTGTCTGACTGACAATTGAAAAGAAAGAGAGCTTCAGCTCTGTTCCATCCTTCTTACTGTGAAAGAGCATGGCTGCATAATAGGTTACACAGGCAAGGGATAAATCACTATTAATTCAGGAGAACAGGACAGCTTCTAATTATACTCACTGTATGAGGACCTACTAAGAATTGTGCTCCATAATGCCTGGTCTGAGTTTTTTTCTGAAATAAGGTTTTTCCTAGGGTCTTGTTCTTCAGAACTCTTTAATCCTACCTCTGATTGCCTCAGTGAAAGGTTTGAGATACTTTGTAAGCTCCTGGTTTGGAGATAAGAGCACACTGCTGCTCTGACATCAAAGTAAATCAATGAGCTGGGTGTGCATTTCTATCCATTGCTTCAGCCATACACTCCTTTGCAAGCCCCTAGAAGCTGTCACCGTGCTATGCTGTGATGAAAATAATTGGATGTAGCTTCCACTTCTATTATTGCCATACAACGTTGCTGCTGGTGAAGAGAATGCAAAACTGATGGCTCCAAAGGTGTCTTTGAGACTTCAAAAGCCAAGTATTCCAACATGCTGGGCTGCTTGCTTCTCCAGGAAAATTTGAAGAACTGCACTGTATACCACAGAGCAGACAGGCATAAGACTATTTCTACACCCAAATGACATGCAGAAAGAAAGTATATTTGAGTGTCTAAGCAGGGAGGAACTTGGTACTCAAACTAAATATTTCTAGAGGAAGGGACAGCTTTATAGAAATAAGGAGATAAAAAAATGAAATGACAAATCCAGCAAAGAAAACCTTCTAATTATTTTGAATACTGAATTACATGCCCGTAGGATTTTTATGTCATTTCACTTAGGAATGTATAACAGTCCAGAAGGCATGGATAATGTATATAAACATGTTGATGTGTCACTGCTTTGTAAAATATCTATGTAATAAATACGTCTCAACAAGATGCTTCACATTATGTTTAGTGTTCTGAACTGGTGAGTACTAGGAGTAGGGTAGTTGCTGAGAATCCTGTCTAATTCATACTTTCTTTTTTGCAGGCAAGGGACAGAGGAGGGGTGGAAAAATAAAAAGTTTTTGTGGATTACAAGGTGACAGTATGAATTCTGGAAACCATGTGTTGAGAGTATGGATACCACATTCTAGTTCTTAGCCAAAATACCTAATTGATGTGGAAATTCCAAATCTTTTCTTTATGGTATTGGCTTTTCAATGTTTTTCTCAAAACGTGGCTGAAAAATCGTGCTGCTTTGAACCGACATTTTCATTTTATTTTTACTAATACAAAATTTATTCTAGCTCTTGAACAGAAAAGATACAGAGGCAGTGTGAAAGGATATAATATTTCTGTCTGATTCAACTGCATCAGAGAACAGCCTCAGAAATGGGACCTTGGGAACAAATCAATCCTGTCACTGCCACAGCGATGGAAAGTTTGAATTGATATTTTCTGCTGGAGATGTCTATCAGAGCTTCCTCTGGGTAAGGGAGTTTTCTGCAAGCAGATTTGCTAGAGCCACCTATTCCTTAGAACAGTATTTTACATTACTCTTATTTCAAAGCTGTCCATGGTGATATATCTGAATACAAATTATTCTTGTTACTGTACTTTTCATGCAGGCTCTATTGAGAATTTTAGCTTAATCACTGTGTCACTATCTTTATAGGAAGAGAAGGAGTAGGTGACTTATTTAAAAGTTTTAAGATTTGTTTCTTCACACAGTGTTGTCTTTTCAAATCCCACCACACAGATGTATATGTTTGAGTTGGCCAGTTTTTTTTCCATGGATAATTCAGAATATATTGCAGGAAAAACAGTCACTACAATCAAGCGAAATCCCAGTCTTTATTGGAAAATTAATCCATTGACTGAATAAAGGGTAAAAATGTTACAGTCAAAATGAATAACTTTCAGATATTGATTTTTTTTTTTCTTCTTTTTTTTTGTTGGGGGGAGGGGGTGTTGTTTTGTTTTCTTTTTCATTTGTACTGTGACAGAGTCAATATATATCCAAGGCCAGGTAAAGAGCAAAGGGTTTACTCACAGAATGTCATATGCAATTCCTGTAAATAGGGGTGGTAAGGTTGAAGTAGATGATCACTAGGATTGTGCAAGACAGAGATAAGCTGGTGAACCCAAAATAAAGCAAAAAATTACAGCTTTTAGTGGGGACTTTTTTTTTTTTTTTTTCCTCTTGGCAGGCTGGTCCCTCAGATAAAAATCCAGCAATCTTCTATTTCAATTCTTCTCCGTGTTCTCTCACACTGGCTGTCAGGAAAGCCAATGAAGTGATAAGATTTTCACTCTGCACTAAGCAGGTCTAAGTGCTGGTAAGTAAAATTCTCTTTTGCTGTGATAAGTATTTGACCATACTGAGTCCTTGCAACCCTTGCATGTACAAGCAGACTGCTTAGAAAGTGGCTGCCCTAATGGTGAACAAAAAACTGATTATGAAGACTGTTAGCAGGGTGTGATCTGTCCATTTAATCCTATTCTATCCCTTAGTATTCTCTGTACTAATGTAATATTTACTTTTGAAGAGCAGTTTCCCCAGTATTTGATTTAATAGGATTGTCCTTTTCTGTCAAATTTAGGCTTTCAGGGCTGATGACTCAGCTGTCAGCTCCAAGATTAGGACTGTTTGCCTCCTGGCTGCCTCTTCCAGAAGCATTTCTTTCCTTTTTGCCTTCATTGGGTGAATCATGTCATAATATGCTTTTTGTGGAGGAATGGTAGAATTTTCTGAGATATATCTCTTGAAATAGGTGTTCCTATATCACTTCCAGAACTGGCTACTTCCTAAGTATAAAACAAGCTTCATTTCAGGGAATTCTGATCTTTCTGCTAAAATATTCTGCAGTTGTTTAAGCCTTGGGACTCAAGGAGCATTACTGCACCCACACTTGGTATGATTCTCCATGTTGGAATCTCCACCTTCTCTAAATTTAAATATAGATTGCAAAATCTGTGTTTCTTGTTTTGGCTCCCTAAGGTTTCCCTGATATATTGGAAATATTTTCCCTTTTTTGGTTACTTTTTTTTTTTTTTTTAAATCCAAACTAGCATTGATACAAACTGTCATTAATGTCTCTGTGAACTGATATAGCTGCCAGGTAACCCTGCCCAATTTCTTAAAGGTAAAAGAGATGCTTTGATTCTCCTAGAGTAAAGATTTGGGGTGGTCATCTTGGAAAGCTTTAGAGGTAAACACATGGTAGCTTCAGAAGGCTGGCAGCCTAAAACAGCAAAGGTCTGTGTGACAGGAGCTCCGTAGTGACAGTGTTCTCTGTGAGTGTTTGGTTTCAAATTTTATTTTGTTCGACCATTATTACGAACTTTTTCTTATTATCTTAGTGAGAGATAGAAGTGATATCTTCCCTGATAATGACCCTCCAATAAAAATCTAACTCCCTGATAATGACCCACCAATAAAAATCCACCAGAAATAACTCTTGGATGGATGAAAAGAGCTGTCTTTTGTCCGTTATGATGGACTCAAAAAAAAGAAAAAAAAAAAAAAAAGGATTCAATCTTTATTATTACTGGTTAGCTAAGTAATTTCTTTTATTTTGTCTTAGGCAGTTGTTCCAGGTGTGGATATGAGCCTACAGAAAAGTATGTAGAAAAGTGGTCCTTCTTAAACTGCTTTCTTTTCCCAGTGATAACGTTCTCACAGTAATACTCTAGTGAGTGCACTTTGCATTTTACTTGATCAGATGAAACAAGACTGAGTAGGATGTTCCCCATGGGAAACTGTTCCTGAGGCTTAAAATAATAAGAAAAAAAAAAAGTGATTAGCAAAATTCATGCTGTATATGATTTTGTCTCCTTATCCCCAAGTTTAGACAATATTTCCTTAAACATGTTTCCTACTTTAGGTTGACTGGTAGAACTGAGAGAAAATAAAGCCAGTTGACTTAATACTCATTTACCCTTTAAGTTTGTCAGATCATCTTTGTAGTATCTTCATTTTGTTGTTGTTGTTTGTTTGCTTTTGTTTTCAGTTAAACACAAAATAAATTAGATGTGTTTCCGTCAAATTTAGCCATCATATTAAAATTGAGGATAATTATTTTGGTGGAGCTTGTCAGAACATAATGCAGAAGTTTATCTTATGATGTTATTGCCTGTCACTGTTCTGCTCAGAGAGGGCAGCAAAGTAATGCAGATCTGGGATCCAAGGGAACTTTATCTCTGAGGCATAATACTGAAGAAATAATATATCTTTAATATACAGGGTGTGAATGGAGAAACTGAGCGGCAATCAGATCATGACTGTTTAAACACATCTGAAGTTTTTGTCCTTTAAGCTATCAGTTTTTGCTGGTACTGAAGATATTATCTAAAGAAATATTTTAATCACTCTAAGTTTCAATGGAAAGTAATAAGCTCTAGTAATAGCTGTGGAGAGAAGAGTCCCTGCAGAGATGAAATAGCTGTAAAGTTTAGGATTCATTGCAAACTGTCATTCTGTATGAATCATTTGGCATAAAGAGAAATTATTTAAGTTTAAATTTACAGTGAAAAAAAATATACATTAAATGGATTTGCAGCATGGTGAAATGGTTGATATTTTCATTATACCTTGACATTTTCAGATTTTTGTAAGCTTCACTGTTTGTCTTGTGGTTTCCATATATAGGGATACAGTCAGAGGCTAGATGAAACGGTTCAGACACTACCTCCTGTTTTTGCTCTTTGGAACAAAGATTGAAGTGTATCTCCTGGGCAATGCAGGCAACTCTTTCTTAGACAACCCTTTAAAATGATGATGTAAATGGAGACATTTCTGATACGACTCTGCTTTATTTGTCACAGATCTGCGGACTTAGCAATGACTCTTCTTCAGCCTTGCAGTGCCTTACTACTTTGTCTATCAGTGATGATGGCAAAAAGTTCAGTTGACACAGATAAAGCTGAAGAGAAAATGTATTCCTGTCCTATCATTCAGTGTAGTGCTCCTGCAGTCAATGGATTACCAGGTAGAGATGGAAGAGATGGTCCTAAAGGTGAAAAGGGAGATCCAGGTACAGAGTATTTATCAGTAGTGTATTTTTGACACTCCTTTTCATCCTTTTAGTCTTATTTTATGCCTTTTCAATTCTTCCACTTTTCTACTTTTATTTCTGCCCCATTAACCTTCTGTTGTTCCTGTAAGTTTGCAGAAAGCTGTCTACAAAGCACTTGTTTGGATGTAATAAGTAAATATAAATAAACATACAAACAAAAAATCGCATTTTCACAGCAGCCCATAAAACAGAGATAAAATGTGATTTTAATCTCAGTGTACCATTTGTATTCTGAACCATTTACAGAGTTTCTTATATACCCTCCTAAATTATGTCTGCTTTCCTTTCCAGGGGCCAGCTCTCAAAACCAGAAGTCATGCTTGCTAAAGTTGGTTACTAACTGAATGATAATACTTGGATTGCTTCAAATTAACTAGGTCCCAGCAACTGAATTCCCCCAAGACATGATTTGACAGCAGCTGCTGCAAACAAACAGATCAGGAAATTCTTTTTGTCGCACAGTAGAACTAAGTCACCACCTTTCCCAAAATATTGAATTGTTTCTGATAAAATATTCAATAAGTACATTCAGAACTGTATATTTACTTAACCATATCCTGTGCTGTAAAGAGGTTTTTCCTCATATTCATATGAAATTTCTTGTTCTGTCTGTGGAAACCACTTAAAAGAACCTGCCCCCAGTTGACTCCCCCACCTTAGATATTTATAAGAGTTGATAAGATCCCCTCTTAGTTTTTTCTACTGTATGCTGAGCAGTCCCAGGTCTCTCAGTCTTTCCTCATACGAGATGTTCCAGGCCATTAATCATCTCTGTGGTCCTTCACTGGACTCTTTCTAGGACATCCCTGTCTTTTTTGAACTACAGATCTAGAGCTGAACACAGTACTCTAAATTTGGTCTCGCTAGGGCAAAGTAAAGGGTGAGCATTACATCCTTTGACCTGCTGGCCACATTCTTTTTAATACACCCTAGGATACCTTTGGCCTCCCTGGCCACAAAAGCATACTGCTGGTTCATAGCCAACCTGTTGTCCACCAGGACACCCAGATCCTTATCCTCAGAATTAATTTCCTTCAGGTCAGCCTCTAATCTGAACTGACATGTGCACTTATTCCTCCCAAAGTGTAGGACTCTACATTTGCCCTTGTTGAACCTCCTAAGGTTCCTTTCTGTCCAACTCTCCTGTTAGCCCAGGTATTGCTGAATAGCAGCACAGCCTTCTGGTGTGTTAGCCACTACTCCCAACTTTGTATCATAATGTCATGTGTATAATACACCTTTTGGAGTTAGGTAATTACTTTTCAACATCCAACAGTATGAATAACACTTGATATGTATTTAGATATTCAGGATACCCAGAGAAGCTGGGAATGCTCCATCCCTGGAGTTATTCAAGGCTGAGTTGGATGGGGCTCTGGGCTTCCTGATATAGTGGGTGACAATTCTGCCTACAGCAGGGAACTGGAACTGAATGATCTTTAAGGTCCCTTCCAAGACAAGCCAAGCTATGATTCAATGATAAGACATAAGACATAAAATTTCTGTGGAGTATATCCGTGTTCTGTGTAGATATTTTCAGTATCACATACCCTCAGTACGCTCCCTGCAGTTTCATGGATGAAATATGTTAAGTCAGCACTGCCTGATTAAATACTGCATCAGAGGTGTGCTAAACTTTACTATCTTTTACCTAATTTTATAGATAATATGTTATAATGCATGGTTGGATTAGATATAATGGCTTTCTAATTTCAGAGTATGTGTACCTCTTCAATAACAGTGTTTATTACATTGGATTTTCATTTTCGTAAATAGATATAGAAAGGAATTTTGCATCACAAGTAGTGCAGTTCCTAGTAAATGGATATTTTGACAGGAACAATTCTTTGGGTGGAGGTAGGGGTGGTGTTAGACACAGTGAATCATTGAAAGGCTTGGACAGTGACACAATGAAATAATACTGACCACTGAAAGTTAACATAGTGTTATAACACCTTGAGGGTATTTTTATTAGATGTCTCATTCCTCTCCTTTCTGCTGAGTTAGGACTTCTGACCATACTCCATTTCTTGGTTTGTTGCTGTTCAAGGTGTGTATTACAAATTATTATTATTTTGAGGTAAAATGCACTTACCACATGGGTGATTTCTTTTTAAGCCTCCATTGTTTCTTCAAAAAGTTTTCACCTTGAATTTGAGGATATTTTGTGTTTCGTGTACAAACCTCAAATACTGCGTATTTTCTCAGAAGAATTTCCTCATTCCTAAAGTGCAGGGTAATCTTACAGTGCATCTTAGAAAACTTAAAATAAAAGTGCGTATTAGGAAATCATAGGCAACCAAGAAATCCTCTAATGCTGTGAATCATTTCCTCGATTGGTATGAATACAGGGACTTTATTTTGATGTTGAGATGCTTTCTCAAAGCAGAAAGACAGATAGCTCTACCAACATCATCCATTTTCTGTTCACTTAACAGTTTCATTCCTCTTTCATCTCTTTACTTCCTATCCTCAGCTGGGCTTTGCAACCTTCTTCCTAAGAGAGTCTTCAGTGTTTCTGTATCTTCTGCACACTGTTGCTAGTTGTTAAACTATTCCTGAGTTTGGGACTTTCTCCAAGCGATAATGAAACATGATGGGGGAATACTCTCAGAAAACATTTAAGCTATTTTCTCTCAAATCAAATTCTAGGAGAAGGATTGAGAGGTCTGCAGGGTTTTCCTGGAAAAGCAGGACCTCCAGGATTAAAAGGAGAGGTAGGACCACAAGGAGAGAAAGGTCAAAAAGGAGAACGTGGAAGTAAGTAGTAAAGGTCTCATGTTTCTGTAATCTATTTTTCAACCTTCTAGTGTACTATCATTAAAATATATTTTTTTAATGTCCGGTGTTGTAATGTCATTTGAGGAAAGGTGTGATTTCCAGAAGTGTAAGGAGCAAAAAGGGAAAATACCTGTTACTTAGGAGATGAGTTGCCCAGCATAACTTGGGAAAAATAGTATATGCAATGAGCTGCTAGTTTTTCGTTGTCTGAGTCATAAATAACAGATCTTTCAACTCATGTTACAAAAGGCATTTCCCTTCAATTCTTCATCTGTTCATGCATTTTCCTCTTTAATTCATTTTAAATGCTTACATTCATATTTTGCCTTGGAGAACTGGGCTTTTCCAGATGAATTGATGAGCTTGTCAGCTCTGAGAATTCAAAGCCTCCAAAAATATTCATCCTAGTCTGAAATGTGGTGCTCTCAGTGGCATGATTTCCCAGGCAATGATTCTGCAATATGGCCTGTGGTTTCTGTGCTGGAAACCAAACCTCTCTCACGTAGTATCACATTAGATGGAAGACGGCAGTGGTGTAGTTATTTTTAAGATAAATCACTAAATAATACCTTAATCCCTAGTTTTCGTAACTGATGACCTGCACCGACAAATAACAGCTTTGGAAGCAAAAATCCAGGTACTGGAAGATGACTTAATTAGGTATAAAAAAGGTAAGATACAATCACATACTACTTTTCTTTTTTGGGTGGTGATATGATGGACATATTTGTGCTGGAGAATGAACTGAGAACGTTAGCGTGAAACAAACATTGCAGATGTGTCTTGTGTTGACCATGTGATGGTCATTAATCACATGCTTTCTCACTGCATACATGCTTTACATCCTTCCTGAAATGACTTGCCAAACTTAAGTATCCCTTTGCCAACATACATCTCAGGGGCTTTGTTACACAAGTTACAGGATCAACTTGCGCTCTCTGGTTGGTTGTGACTTTAGTGTAATTTCTCTTAAGGTCTAAGTTCTAGATAAATTCCTCTGTGAAGATATGGATTGGGATGCTTTCTGTGTAAACTCAGCTTTAGTCTCTCAGGAGATACTGTTTGAAGAATTTCTAAGTATGTTTCATCAGTGTACTACTAGTCCTGGTACAAATACCACATTCAGAAAGGCACAAGTTCTATTACTATTCTTAAGTTAATTTTGAAAGAAATTCATAAGATTGCAGTATGTCAGCAGGATAAAGTCATATAGCTCTGCATTGTCCTTCCAAGGGTATGTCTTCACTGTGGAACGCACAACTTTGAAGCCATTATTGTGTGTATAACCTAATACAGCAGCAAGATGTTGAAGAGTGTTGAGATGATGACTAGATGATGGCAGTAATTTCTTCAGCCATCTCCCTTTCATTCTCCCATGCCAGTGTATCAGCACTCTCTTAAAGGGTGGTAAAAACCTGTTGTGGCCTTATCTGGCACAGGAGAGCAGGAGTGGTTTCCTTGCCCACAAGTACACTGCACTGCTACAGTTTCCATAACATCAGAAAAAGTTTAAATATGCATATGTCACAGATTTCATATAATTACTGTGAGTAGGTAAACTCCCTTAACACTAGCCCTGGATACCTGTTAAAGGCAATCAGGTAAAATAAATGCCTATCAAAGGAAGCAAAGTCTTTCGAAAGAGCTGTTGCAACCCCAGTCTTATCTATTGAATGAGCAAGAGCCTCACTTTCCATTGTTTTGGGTTTTTTTATTGAAAACCTGTCAGGTATGTGAATTATAGATGTATATTTCTCCTAAGATTATTTACATTTTTAAGACAAATATTCAGTTTCCCAGGCTCGCTAAAGCTGTCCCTGTACGTCTTCTCTGTGCTCTCTGGTTTTAAACCCTGAATTTCATTACTTATTTTCATATTATTGTATTATTCTCAATTTTAATTTCTTAGCTTTAGTTTCTGTGATCCCAGGATAAAACTACTATCTACGAAAGATCTCCTAATGGCAGCTCAGTTCCTTTGCATGAATTTTAATCAGTCTCTGATTTTTGCACTGAAATCTGGCAAGTTTTTTTTTTTTTTTTTTTTTTTTGACATGCTTACAATTTGATTTAGGGAGTAAGTTCATTCAGATCTTGGTTCAGGAGCTGTAATAATATAGGAAGTGAGAACAAAAAAAAATAGTAAAAATGATTTGTGATCCAAGCCTTGTGAAAATCCTCTTTTATTAAAATGTGGATTTGATATATCCAGTGTTAATTCTGTTTGATTTCTGTTGGATTCTGTCTACTACTACAAGTAGTCCACTTGTACTAAATAGCAAAAAAAAAAAAAAAAAAAAAATTATAATTGAGATATTATGTATTAATTAATTTAGTATCTTCAGTTTGTGGTGTTTTGTTTTGTTTTTTTTTTTAGCCATGACTTTAAATGGCATCGTGAACGTTGGTAAGAAAATGTTTGTCTCAACTGGAAGGAAACATAATTTTGAAACTGGAAAATCCCTTTGTGCAAAAGCTGGAAGTGTACTTGCCTCTCCTAGGAATGAGGCTGAGAATACGGCTTTAAAAGACTTGGTTAATCCTTCAAAGCAAGCTTATATTGGGATATCTGATGCACAAACTGAGGGCAAATTCATGTACCTGAGTGGCGGACCTTTAACTTACAGCAACTGGAAACCTGGAGAACCAAATAATTTGAAAAATGAAGACTGTGCAGTAATAGAAGAATCTGGAAAATGGAATGATTTGGACTGTTCAAATTCAAATATCTTTATTATTTGTGAATTGTGAACAGTTGATAAATCTAAGAAAACCCAGCTTTCTTCAGCTATGTGGTTGATGTAAAAGTTTTTTACTATATTGATGAACAGAATAGTCAGAACCGGCTTATATTTATAATGTTTTTTTATTTGACATCCAGTTTTGAATCTCCGAGTGAAAGAGACCTATTTGTTCACTCATTGTGAATTAATTTGTTTATCACAAGATCTGCTGAGGACTTTATGTTTTTGTTGCAGGCTTCAGAATTGTGTAACTCCATGTCAGCTTCAGTACAATCCCCTGGACGCAGTGTCTACTAACATTTGAAATGTATTTTCCATTTCATATCCTAGCACAATCTGACTTCTCAGCTGTATCTGCACTTTGTGAATTGCAGAACTTAAAATGTGAACAAAAATGAATTTTACACAATTAAACCATGGATCTCATTTAAAAGCATGGAAACGTTTTGTTAAAAGAGCATTTTTGATTTAGTTTATGGAATGTAATGAGCTGGTTTTTAACAAATTATTAGCTGATTAAACTAATAAGTGGTATTTTTGCACCATTTCACTCATACGTTCAAAGCCTAACATATCAATCAAACAGTTTTTTCATAATGCAGAACTGTGGTTCAGAGAGACCATGACTTGATCTGGGCCATATTATCATCACAGGTGGGAATATGGTTTTCTTAGAGTCTGAGAAGAAAAGCATGTCATTTTTTCTTCTGCATTTCTGTCAGGGGCCTACAAAGCTGACAGCAGCATTGTACTGAAAATAATGATTGGCAAATTCTCTTCTGCTGGTAAAAATAAAGTGTCTGTCTACAGCCAGAGTGATTTGGAACTCAGCCTTCACAGAAGACCTGTCCTGTTTCTCTCTCCCTGCAAGTCTGTATGTAACTTTTCCACCTTCTGCTCCTGTGAGAAGTATTGTGACCTAGTAAGTGAGCAACAACCTTTTCCTGAAGTGCATCTGAAAGACCCTAATTGTACTCTTGCATACCAGCAGATGCACAGAAGACATGTACTCTGGTTGGTTGGTTTGTTTGTTTGTTTTTTGTGAATTGTTGATTTGAGATTTTTTTCAGTTTTGTAGAGGCAAAGCCAAATGCTGCAGTATACATTAGATTTCTTGGTCAGCCTGATAACTGAGGTGGAAATTGTTGCTATAGAGTCTGCTGATGTGGAGATACATTCAACTGTTGTAATACTTGCAAGTAATAAAAAATAGCTTTTTGTTTTGACAGATATCACCCTTCTCAATACAGAGGCTCTATGTGGAGCATGAAGAAACTGCTGCTCTAATATATTCTCCAGAAGTTGTCAAGTGTAAAATAGTCTTCACTGAGCTCAGTTTACAACAGCTCTGAAGTTAAAAAATATCATACTTTGTCGCAAGAGACATTTCAGATGGCGGAAAAGAAAAATAATTACAGATTGTTGAAGGATATGAATTTTCTAGAGCATGACATATATGCTAATCGGCACCATATTTTCCTTGTTAGTAACAGTGTCAACTGCATTTCTTTCTTTCACTAATTGGTGTCCTGCAGCTATGAAAACAATAACTTTAAACGTTTTGCCTGGGAGTTTTTAATCAATTCTTATTATATGAAAATGCAGGATAAGGTTCAATATTTAAAAGACAGATTTGGGTTAATTTAGGGCAAATAAAATACATTCTAGAGAGTTGACTACAGCGTTGTCATGCTTCTGTGCTTAGAGATCTGTGGTAATTCAGTCTCCAGTGTATTTACTCGGAAAGAGTAAGTCAGTCTGTTTTGAGATTATCTTCAAAAACACTATGGTATGTTTTGTGACCATTTCATTTGAAGCCGGGCTAAGAGCAATGCCTCCAGTAGGTCAGCTGGTAAGTCACTGTCTTCACTGCTGATTTGAAAAGAATCTGGATGTAAATGGCTCTGTTTTCCTATTGGTGTTTTGAAAGTTTAATTTCACCTCATAATGCTAAAAATGAAGTGTCAAACTCTTATTGCTGTGTGAGAAATTCTCTTTCAGACTGCTTCTACAGCTTCAGTTGTTCTGAGGGAAACCATTATAGAATGACAATATAAGTTTTTGGGATCTGTAGTAGTTAGGAGACAGTGGTGAGAAGAATAATAATACTGCTTGTATATATATGTTTGATATTTCTTTGCACACAGTGATTTTAAAATAAAAATATTCTAAGTACTTCATGTCTTTATCAGAAAATATTTGAGAAATACTATTGCTAATTGCCATGTTAATGTTTCAAGAGTCCAGCTCTGAAATGAAGGTTACACTAATTTTCATATGATTTTGCCCATGGAATACACCTTTTTGAACTTTGTGATACTTCTTGCAACCTTATGTTAAGATTATTTGTGTTTGGAGAACATTATGCATTATTCAGGTGGAATCTACACAGACTGAAAAACCTTTTGCAGGTAAGTGCAAATATGTTCTTGTGCTAAAAATACTGAAAGTGAAGTGTGTGAAGATTTATGTTGTAACCTTAGGTTCATACAGTCCAAAATTTCTATATTTTTTTTGTCCTGGTTGTGTATGTGAAAGCAAGGACAACATATAATGGAAGTTTGAACTCTTCTTAAAAATCTTTTTCTTGAAGTAATGCATTGTATTTTGAGTCCTTGAGATCTCTGACTTGAGTAATATTTTTTAACTCAGTGAGGTACACCTAGTGCCCAGAGTTATGACCTTTCTCACCACCCATGTTAAGGACAACATTCATTCCTTAGTGACAATGTTATTTAATAGATGAACAACAGAAAGTAAGACTGAAATTGTTTTTCAAGAGGCTTAAATGAGCATCCCTGATGACCACTTAATTTTGCATTAATTAGAAACTAATCTGTATTTGCTGTTATACCTCTGATTAGAACCTCTCACGTGGTGCTAATATGACCTTCACAGAGTGTCTGAGCAATTCAGGATGAGAGAAGCGTCTGTTAATCAGCTGCTGGGTTTATCTTTCTAAAACATAGCACAATTTCAGGCTAAGTACAGGCTTAGGAAGAGCTATCCTCTCACCTGTGAAGAAGCCATTATTTATGAGAAGCTCTTTCCTTCTTTTTATTTTTCAAGTGGCACTTTTCAGTGAGAACTGCAAGACAGAAACAGGAAACTACTTCAATCAGTAGCAACTTGTACTTACTGTTTTATTTATTAATCATAGAATATAAATATGGGGGAGGGGTTGATAATTTATGCTTAGTGTAGGGTAGAAATATGCCCTTTACTCTGGTTTGTTTACTGCTCTCAAAGAAGGCATTGTCTTTATGAGTGAAACTAGCAGAGAATTGTTATGTAGGGAAGAGTGTGGTTCTAGTACTACCAACATGACTCTACCTTTTAGCCAAGGAAAGAAAAATAATTCTTAGATTGTAGTTTGGCCAATAATGTCCAGGATAAGAAGTAAGGCAGGAGACTCTGGAAACAGAAATGCAGTCTTAAATCTTTTTTAAGCTTTGCCAAATTTCTCTGTACTTGCAGCAGGATTGAATCCTCTGTCTTCTCGCTAGGGAATGACTTTATCATGAGGCACCTGCAGTTAACATCCCTTTTTATGGTGTGTGACCCTAGTGATGTTTTGGGCACGGGTAGCTTGAGCTGTTTAGATCAGTGCTTCAGGGCAAACGGTTGCAAGACCTATTTCCTGGCTCTGTTTTTTTTATGGTTTGCTTATGTCTAAACCTGGCAGCACAGTTTGTCCCACGGAGCTGAGCTTGTACTTTAATCCTACATGAGGTGTTTTCGCAGTGGAAGGAAGTCTGGCATCCTTCTCCAGCTCTGGAGAGTTTCTGAACAGATAAACCTTCAGGCAGCAGGAGTTCACACAGGACAAAGTAAATAAAATGTGAGAAAAATGATCAACCGCCTTTTCAATGTGTGGTTTCGGAGAGACTGTACTTGAAGATATTCCAGAGATGTCCCCAAAGAAATGAGTAAGGAGCTTTCTATTCTCCCTCAGGGACAGAGCTCTGAATCTCTCCTGTCCTCTCATCCTCACTGTGTGACTACACATCTTGGCCACCTTTGCCTTGTGCCTGAGAAATGCAAAAGAAAAAGCTCTGTGCAGCTCCACCCACTCCAAGAATTACTGCCAAGCATGTTTTTTTGTTCCAATAAGAGGCATTCAACTGCTACAAGATACTTTAGCCGAGGCGTACACAGCACTTCACCAAATTTACTTGGAAGTCTTGAAACCTCTTAACCAAGACCAAAGTATTCCTTATTAGGTTGCTTATCTCCTACATTGCCCTTTATAGGTTTCAGTGATATCTACGCAAGGGTGTCCCACTCGGAAGTAGTTCGATGAATGCTGTTTTGCTTACAGACCACAAAAATTCAATTCTTCTATCCCCCTTATCCACTCTCTACCCTTCATATACAGCTATATACATACGTATATATGCAAACAGAAAAGCAAAGATAAGGTGGGAAAATAGAAATGTGGAAGGAAATGTGATACCTTTTTAAACCTTTTTGCTGCTTTACTTTTTATTAAAGGAAGCACACAGCAACCAGAATGAAACAAAGGTTCCTTTCAACATAAGCCATTCTATGATTATATTCTATGATTCTGTTATATGATTTCAATATTACTTCCTAGCCCTGCTAAGTAAATCATATTTTTTGCATCAAAAGTTAGTAAAATTATTTTGGAGAGTCAGATTGCTCTCTGTGTGCTGCTGTTTTCAAATACCTGCTGTTTAGGTTTTTTAAGATAAATAACTTAAAATTGAAAAGGCTTTCAGTTGAGAAGTTTTACAAGCAAGGTGAAAATGTTTTTTTGTTTTGTTTTTTATCTCATATTTTAAAGTATAGATTAAGGCATAATCTGCATTTTTAACAAGTAAGGATTAAGTGTCAAGAATCACAGAGCAGAATGCTGTACAGTGAGAATAGCTGCCACTCATTGAATAATAGTGGCTGTAAAAGTTATTTAATAACTGTTTCTAGTGTCTCTAAAGCGCTCAAGTGCATTTTGTCTGTTCACTGAAAACTGTACGCTGTTCTCCATCTTGTGTTACTGGGAGCTCTCCAGTGGTTTTGAATTCTGCAGCCCTGAAGTTTATCTTCGCCTAATGCTCTCTGAATAGTTCTGAATTTGGTCTTTACTCTAGTAAGTTGTGTGAATCATTGAAAATTTAATAGTTTACATCATATATCTCTGTTACAGTGGCACAGTATATTATTTTGGAAAGGTAAAAAGACATAAAATGTGGAAGTTATTGGACAGATGAGCCCCCCACTTAACTGGAAGTAGTTGTGAAAAATAGATGCTAGAGAAAAGCAGTGAACCAGCATGATTGGGATCACAGCTCTTCTCTGCACATTTGAAAAGATAATATTTGGAAGCTAATAGTGAAAAATCCACTTCGGCTTTAGATGATTGCTCAAGATAACAGTGGAGAGAGACTGACCATGTGAATCAGGCACTCTGTGTGCTCAGCTGGCTGGCCCTCACACCGGGGCTGTGTCACAGGAAGGAGGTTAAACTCATGCAAAGTGCCATTAAGCCTATATGCTCAGGGACTGCACCCTCTCTTTAGTCCAGAGAGATTTCTTCCTTTGTGCAATACACACACAGCTGCTATTGCACAGCCCAACCTTGAGGGCATGTGAACAGACCTCTGAAAAGGCACAGTTACAAAAAGACCTGTGCTGTGCTCATTTTTCATCTGGATACCCTGAGACAGACTGGTAAGGTGGAAAAGCAATGAGACTACCAGTAAGTAAGCATATTTGAAGCTCTTTTTGTAGGTTCCCACTCCTGACAAATGATCACATTCCTGCCTGACAGTTGTTGATGCTCAGAAATCAGAGGTTACCAGATATCATAGAATCATTGAATCAGAAAGCTTGGAGAAGACGTTTAAGATCATCCTATCCAACCATTCAGCTATCACCAATATTTCCCACTAAACCAAGTCCCTCAGTATGACATCTAAACACCTTCAGGGTTGGTGACTCCACCAGTCCCCTGGGCAGCCCATTCCAGTACCTGACCATTTCCTTGGAGAACAAAAACTTATTTCCTAATGTCCATCCTGAATCTCCCCTGGTGCAACTTGAGGCATGCTCTGTAGTTCCACTGTTAGCTAAATGGGGGAAGAGACCAACTCCCACTCCACCACAACCTCCCAGCAGATAGTTGTAGAGAGCAAGAAGGTCACCCCTGTGTCTCCTCTTCTCCAGGCTGATCAATCCCATCTCCCTCACCTGCTCTTCAGAAGGTTGTGCTCCAGACCGCTCACATCATATCCTTCTTTACAGGAGGAATACTACAACCTGCTTCCCTCTCATGATCATACAGAAGAATATTTAGAAAACAAGCAAGGAAATGATTGTTGACAGATGTGA
The DNA here is from genome assembly GCA_036925125.1 of Oreortyx pictus. Taxonomy (NCBI): domain Eukaryota; kingdom Metazoa; phylum Chordata; class Aves; order Galliformes; family Odontophoridae; genus Oreortyx; species Oreortyx pictus. The sequence continues at coordinate 11,965,177 of JAUPFR010000008.1, read as the reverse complement.
GAAACCATTAAGCACTTCAGGAGCTGGGAGAGATTTAGAAAAAAAAAAACAAAACTGGAAATATTCCTAGTAGGAAAGTAGCTGCTTCAGTGATTTTGTATATGCATCTGACAATATGTGCCCCCTTCCCCTCTCCCAGAAGCAGTCAAGGCCAGGCTGGATGGGGATTTGAACAACCTGGTCTAGATGGAGATGTCCCTGTCTATAGCAGGTGGTTGGAATGAGATAATCTTAAAGGTCCCTTCCAACCCAAACCATTCTACGATTCCATTTTGGTCTAGGTTCCAGGTAGACTTCACTGTACTCATGGCATATGTACTAGATTAATGTGAAAAGCATTGATTTAATTCAGCATGAAAGCAGAATTTCAGTTTGAAAGCTCCTATCTCTGCTTATATTTCCTGACCAGTATTGGTAGGTCAGCAATCTGTAACATCTTGTCTAGTTTCTGCTGCAGAGATAATATTTGAACTAGGTAATGGTTATGCAGCCGTACGGTATGTGCATAGTTTGGGATCTGAGGCAACAGAACAGAATGAACAGAAGTTGCTGGTTATTCTTTGCATTTCAAATGGAAAAGGTATGGAGATAAATTCAGTCTGTTGTGAAGGTGTGCATATTTCTCATGCTCAGCAGAATGGACCTGAGCTAACTGCCTAGCAGTGTGGTGGTGTGTGGCCCCCTTCCCTGCAGAGTTTCAAAGCAAGGCTGGATATGGGCCCTGGGGAACTTGATCTAGCTGTGGCGTCCTTGTTCATTGCAGGGGAGTTGGACTAGATGACCTTCAGAGGTCAACTTTAAGGACTATGATTCTGTGAAATGTTTCAGGCAGGCTGTAGGTCAAATTGCCCCACTAAGAACACAACAGGTAACTGAGATGGTTATTAATAATTTCATTGCTATTCTCTTATTTTACTAAGAAAAACAATATTTAATATTCAAGATCTCATATAAAGCTGCTACACAAGCTGTAAGGAGTGACCCTCATAGAATAAAAAAAAAAATAATAATGTTATTAGTTAAGTAATTGACAATAATGGTTATTATATTTCTCAGGGTTATTAAACATTCTCTTTAATTTGTCATGCAAGCTAAGTCCACTGTGTTTTTAGAACATACTGAGCAGTTTTATTTTGAATTGTAATGGCCTCGAGCAATATTCAACATATCCCATCTCTCTTGAGAGAGAATCTGAAGTTATAGGACTCTGTTCATTCCCTTTTGTTTTCTTTCTGTGTCTCTGGGTCTTCATCTGTTCCTTCTTTCTATCTACTTACTTAGATGAACTCCAGGGGGCTTTAATTAGCTTGCCAAGAAAGAAAATATACTATGGAGTTGAAAGAAAACAGATGGGAATGTGTTTTTTAAAGCAGCTTGCGCTACAGGTTGCAATGGCCTGTGCCTCAGCACAAGGGAAACAGTAACAATGTCTGTTATCCTGTTCAGTGTTTGAATACACACTTTTTCCTCTATCAATATCTGATTAGAGAAAATAATTTCCTCCCACTGATTTCTCAGGGCTTTGTCCTCTGAATTTTCCCTTTTCTTATTGTCTTTCTCCTCAGCTTGTTATATGCCTAAAGAAGTTTCTAAAGGACAGTAAAATATACAGTTCCCTTTGAAGGTCACTGGAATTTTAGTTTATGTTTAGTTTTAGTTTATTTGCATATTCCTACATCATTGTATGCAAGGTGTGCTTTGAATCATTCTGTCCAGTATTTGAAAACTAAAAATTCAAGACATTGGCGCTGTTTTGCTTTGTTCCCAGTGGCTGTTTTACTGAACAGAGCAGTAAACAAGAAAATAAATACTATTGGATGTTAAGCTGTTTAAAGTATCATATTTTTAGCAGCTTGAATTTCAGTTACACTGTAGCAGTCTTCTAATCCTCACAAATGAATACACGTGGTTTCTTGCATTAATCTTTCTGATTCTGGGGTCAGTGTTAATGTTTTTTAATCAGAACAAAAACATCTTGGTGTAGCCCAGAATATAGTAATAGCTGAATAACAATCGAAATGATGTAACAGGAGTGTGGTTTCAGCAATGATAATCTAAGGGTGTAATCATGGCAAATGTGTGCAGTGGGGGGTCATGTTTCTTATTAGGGCACCTGGCATAGGTTTTAAGCTTCTATTCTGAACATGCAGAATTCTGTGCCCAAATTTTGCCATTTTCCTATGTCTAGATGTTGAAAATGTGAGGGAACTTCTCAAAATATATACTGAAGCAGAGTAACAGGTCTTGCAAATGAAAACGCTTACAGGTGAAAATAAGTCATCCTATTCCTGAGAGAATCAGCTCAGTTTAAACCTGTGACCTATTTACATAGCCGATTACATCCTCTTTTTTATCTTTTAATATATGAATAGTTTTGGTCATGTTAAGTCTCACTGAAGTCTCTGGTATACTTCTTCCTTGCATAGTTCAGTTCAGGTGTCCCCAGAACACAAGGAAATTAGTGTGTTTCCTTGGGCACTGAAGTTGATGGTTCCTTGGTGTCATGAAGCCCTGGCTGTCCTGACAGCAGTGTCTTCTACCAGGGATTCATCAGCAGAAGATACAGTTGCTACGAGCAGGGCCAAGTGTCTGCACTGCATTAGAGTACTACGCTAAGGCAGGGAGAGATGGGGGCTTGAGGCATTGCTTGCTGCCTCTGTCACACTGCTCCTGGACCTGGGAAGTGAGATCAGGGCTTCCTGAAAGGAAGCACAAAGCCACCATGGAGGATCTGGCTGGGCTCACAGCCATGCATCACTAGCCTGGCCAGGTGCTCTGCATGTCATGGAAACTAAAATAATGGAGTGCCTTAATATTTATCCGTGACCAAAAAAATAAATTCAGTGTTTCTCTGTACTTTGGCACTATTTAGAATCTAAAATGTACAGTTACAAGAGAAACAGGAAACAGATTTGATATATTAACTGCTATATGCTTCAAACAACACAATTATCTAAAACATAGCTTTGCATTCAATTTCTTGAAAAGTTCTATGCAAAAATGAAAACCTGTAATACCTCTTCTGTCTTCATTTTCAGCTCATAATGGAGTAACAACCGTGAAAAATAGGATTTCCTGGGAATTCATTACTAGTTGGGATCCCCTCAGTAAGATGCAAAGCTTCATTTTACTGTGACCATCAGACCTGAGAAGCAGCTTGGTGAGTTTATTTTCTTTCATAACTCTTTATTTTCTGCCATATGCATTCAGTAATGTGTTTCTCCCAGGGACCTGGACTTTTAATTGCAATGTTTGCAATGCTTTTGGATATATTTTGTAACACTTAACAGTGAGGCATTAGAAGGGCCATTTCCCAGAAATAATAAATGTAATAACAGCTTTAAAAGGGTATTTTTTGTTATCTGCAAACAAGATTATCTTATTTTAAATTGACAACAAGGGCCAGGTGGCTGCTTATAAGAGAAAGATATGAATTACGAGCATATGCTTCCAAGGCAGTCTTGGCCAGGGGCTGTTCAGGCATAAATTGCTTCCTATTACTTCTTTGCAAAGGAGGGACATGGTATAGTTCATTTCCATGGTAACACAATGCAGCAGAACACCCCTATGATTACTCTTTGTATAATGTCCTATAAAAAGCTGATGTTAGCTGTTATGATGGAGTAAATAACTGACACTGCCGTGGGTATTTCTGTTGTGTTGTTGAACAAGGACTAGGAATTATCTTCCTCGCTGTTGTGCAGAATTCCCCAAGCTAGGGCCGTATGCTTAGCAAGGAAAGCAAGGAGGAAGTAAGAGGGTGCTCCAAAAGCAATGCCTCCTGTTTTATTATGTTGGTCCATGGCGTCACAGGTGGATGTTGGTGGCATAGCAGTAGAGGATGAACCTTCCTACCAATATTCCATTACGTTTTGTTGCCATGTGACAGATGGTAGCAGAGGGGCAGTCTGACAAAATGGAATCTGACATGAAAGAGTCTATGAAGCAAAGATGTGTCATTGAATTCCTCCATGGAGAAAAAAGGACTGCACTCATTGCCATTCATTGATGCTTGCTGAATGTTTATGGTGGCCAAACAGTGGATGTGAGCACAGTGAGGGAGTGGGTGTTGCGTTTCAGCAGCGGTGACTGTGGGTCACCTCCACTGGTGAAGTTATTTATGAACATGGCATGCAGTCTCTTGTTCATCCCTGGTGAAAATGCATAGCTAGTGGTGGAGAATGTATTGAAAAATAATATTTTGTAGCTGAGGATTTGCTCTCTCAAATAGTGTTATTGTACTCTTTGTACCTGTTATAGTTTCCATGGAAATAAATAGAGTGCCAGTAAAGTGGACTACAGGATAGAAATGCTTCAATGAAAAAAAGAAAAAGAAAACAAACAAACAAAAAACCTAGCTCCTACAGTGACCTTGGGGCTTGCATCTCTCTATAAGACCGTTTTTGCAGTTAAAGAAACAACAAAGTAAAGTCTTTCTGGAAGGATTCTTAAGTTGTGTTATGCCAACTATAAATCTGTAGTTTAAATCAGTGTCTTCAGCTGAAAGAAAGGAAGAACCAAATGTGATCTCTTAATATAGGTCAAGTGGTTCTTCTGCCTAACACAGTTTTAAACTTTTGTTTGGAAAGAACCACGCCTGCTTTTTTTCACAAAATCTGTGGAAAACCTAGTCTCTCCTTTTCTTGATAATATGGTTTGAATTTGATTTTCATACAATAGAAATTAAATTGAAAGTGATGATATATTTTCTTTATCAAATTACTTGAAGTCTTTCTTTTCCTTTTTTGTCTTTAGCTTTCTGTCCTTTGCAAGAATGCAGTTATGCAAGATCTGCATGAGAGCTGTTCCTCCCACCAAGTTCCTTACCCTGTGGCTGCTTTCTTGTCTTTGGGAGCCTTTCCATTTTATTTTTTTCAGCAGTTCTTTCTCCTCCTTCATCCACCTGCTTACTCACTTGGACATAGAAATCTCTGCCCTGAGATCCTTCCCCCAAGATGACACTGTATCACTAAGCTGACAGGATGTTTGTTCATAAATATAAACATGCCTCAACAGCAATTACGCTCTTCTGTGTGATGCTTATCTGTGAGTTAGAGTGGCATGCATCTAGAGTACACAGCAATAACACAAGTTTTAAGGCCTACCAACTGTAGAACTTGTGTTCTTTCCTTATTTAAAGATATAGTAAGTGATCGTTATCTCTACTTTTTTGTCTTGTTTCTATAATCAGTGCACTACAAAGTAGTATAAAAATTATTTTTTCAGTGTTTCTTATTTTCCTAAGGCAAGGAAACTGTTGCCCTTCCGCTGTTTATTGTATGGACTAGACTTGTCTTTAAAGTAAGCTGGAGGTGGAGGGACAGCAGTGCTTGCTTATTGGATTGATTCCATACTTAACATGTGGCATAAGCTTAGTTCCCTGTATTTCTGATGAGGACCTATGCTGATGTTAACAAGGCTTCTTAAAAACTGACTATGGGCACCTAAGTCTGAACTATTATAAGATCATTAGAGCAGATAGGTTGCAGTTAAAATACTAGCCCAACATCAGGCATGGATGTTTCTTTGATGAAGGCAAAGATGGAGACTACTTGCCATGCAGACTTTGTGCCAAGGACAAGGTAAGGCAGATGATTTCAGGGACTTGCAGCACAGTGACATATTTAAGATAAATGTTCCACAGGTTACTAAAATAAACTACTGTGCCTATACAGCACTGCATTTTATGTGACAGTGTGCTGTATAGCTTAACGTAGATTGGACTATGATAAGGTTGTTACTAACCAGTTCACTTCCAGACAGTGAGCTGAGCAAAATGGAGAGTTCACATAATTTTCTGATTGGAAGATTGAAGGTTATATAGAAGAAGTTTGTTCCAGTTTTGAAATGACCTTGGCAGTTATTAGTTATCAGACTGCTTTCTTGAGGTTTACAAGCCCAGCTGCTACATAAAGAAGCCGTTTTTCTGGATATATAGCACCTTTGAAAACCAGATCAATCTTTTCTCAAAATTCTTCATTGCTAACATTTGAGCTGGGGCTTGGGTTCAGTTTCCTGGTATTAGCCACGTAATGCCATTCCAGCATAATTCATGTGTCAGAGGACCTCGGAAGGAATCTTATTGTTCTGCTTATGACACAATGAAGGATGCGGTATCAGGATTCTCCTGAAGTCACTGGGGTACCCAGCCTGGGTTTTGAGGACGTTACTCTTTTAAAGAACTTTGCCCATTGCCACAGAGACTTCCCTGTAGATTTCAGAATTCCGAGCCTTTTAGCTATTCAACTGGGACGCCAGGCTATAGAAAAATAAAATATTTGCTTTCTTTCTTCCTTATTCTTTGATGTATTTGTTTTCCCTAAATCCTTGCTACTTCACAAAGGAAAGTAAATCTAACGGTGTGTAGTGATTTAACACCTTACCAGCTTCTATTGTGCAAGCATAATCTGGCTCATGATAGAAGAATTTTTTTGAAGTGTATATTTATTTTAAGCTTTTGGTACTAGGTAATAACTTGGCTGATAATGGCTTAAGATGTATAAAAACTTGCAACATTTTACTCTTGCTGCATTTCTGTGAACAGAGAGAATATGTAGCTGTTGATGTTTTATTGAATTCCCTGTTTAACATTTCCTATTCTGTATTTAATCTTGTGAACTACAAATTGTGTTCAGTGGAAGAAGCAGTAGTAATTTGCCAAGATTTATCAAGTTGCTTATAGAATAAAGTTGCATGCATATGCATAGGGATGTATGTGAGCAATGGTAACCCCGAGCAGTATTAACCATTGCAAACGTTGTAAAATTACCTAGAAACTGGACCTATGAGATCATGTTCTTATAAGTTAGGTTCTCAAGAATGTGGACACTTAGTCATATAAAATATTTCTTGACAAAATCTAAATTGAGTTTATTCTTATCTTGCAGCCACAGAAGTTTTTCAGAGCTGTAAGTACTGTGGAAGGCTGCAGCCACTTGGAAACAGAACAATTGATGTCTTTACTGCGCTGACTTTCCTGCTACCTGTGTCATTCCCAAACCACAGCAGCATTAACAAGCAACGTATTTTACCTACTAATACCTAACCTACATTTTATACACTGAATACAAGTTCTTTTCATCTACTCTAGTTTCAACTGATGGGGCTAGATGTTTTAAAAAATGATTAACCTGCATTCAAACACTTGCTGCTTATCAAGTGGAAGGAAGAATTTTGAATATAGATCTTTTTTAACAGTTTTTAAGAGCTAATCATTGGGGCGGGAAGGGAAGGAGACTGGTATCTCCTCAATTTGTTAAAAACATCGGTGGCTGCATCTCATTTTTGTTTTTCGTAAAAATAAGAAAAAGTAGTTTCAGTCAAATAGATTAATTGGAGTTTTATGCCTTTGTATGAACGTGCAGTTCTGAAGTTACCTGTTCAATTGTTTTTTTCTGTGTTAAAAAATGAAACTTGAACTTTTTCTTCCATAAGAACATACAGTTATATTTATCAGCATTTGAAATTTCTGTCAGCATTTGCATAACAAGTGTGTAAGCAAAACTAAGAACGCTCATTTGTGCCCTGATTATCCAATCTCTGCTTCAGCACAGCACCATTGAACAAGAACCACACTATATAAAGAGTCCTTGTGAGAACTGCTCATTTTGACTTCAAAGCAGAAAGGTAAGTTGAGTTTGACTTTTCATAAATCTCAAGGAACTTCAGCTTGTAAGCAAACCTGTTCCATTCCATTTCTGTGGTCACATTTACATTTTAATGATTTCTTTTTGTTTTGTTTTTGCTTTAATAGTGTTATGTGTTGTTCTGTTTCTTTTTCCCACTTATATTATTAATTTTACTAGATGCGGAGATGCCTGAAGGACACCAGATTGTAGTGACTGATGAAGGTCATTGAAAGTAGATTAAAACTTAAGAGCTGTCTTTCCATTTTATTATATAACTGGTCAGAAGTCTGTCTGTGCATCATGATCCAATTATGAGCTGGGTCTAGTAGTTCATTTAAAACCAATTCTCCGAATGATCTGCATCAGAGGAAAAGTACCTGTTGTAATTGCATTCTCTTATCTTGGTGACATAAGTATGCCCAGCTACCTAAGGTAGTTTCTGTTACAGCCTTATATAATCTGCTCTCCACAGTCAATGACCAGCATTGTCAGAGGGGTCTGCTAGCTGTCAGCACAGGAAATGGTAAACAAACTGAAAGAACTCAGATTAAGTACATGAAATGTGACAGGGCTTTAATACAGCATGCAAGTTCTCAGGTCGATTAGAAATGTACTTGTTTAAAGAGATAACCCTGGCCACAAGGAACTGATGCTTTTACTTTAGCTTTTCTCAATGCATCCATGCTAAAATTTATGACATAAATGAATATTCCTGTGTTCAAGGGTATGTCTCACTGAACTCAGTTTGATGAGACATTTCTCTAAACAAGCAAGTAAACTTTGCCCTTGAAAATATTCAGTATTGGTGTATACGTAGAATAATGTAAAAAGCCTTTTACAATAAAGTCAGCCTGGCAGATGAAGTTGTACTACTTTTTTTTAAAGCTCAATCCAGTAGTGCATATCCATTCAATAATTGGCACTAATAGTAAACTGAGATTCTAATTCTGCTCTTCACATACGTTTTGAAAGAAATTCCTCATATTAACCAATGATTGCCCATTTGTTAGTTAAAAGAGTAGTACACCTAATTCACATGAATCGAGGAGTGTGAAGTCATGATTTGTATGACAGTCAGCCCATCCAGGCTATCTCATTAAAACTGGGTGCACATTCTGACATCCTGGATCTGTCTTTCTCATTTTAAGCTGAGTAATGTCAGTAGCTGAATACCTCCATGACATAGCATCTAATTTTTCATCAGTTCAGGTTTTATAACCGCACAACATTGTCCGATGCTACATTGTAAAGCACTGATCTGTGGTTTGAGAGCACTTTCTACTCCTGATATCTCAGCACAAAGATTATAACCTTACTTAATGTTTTACCAGAAAGGATAAAGTAAGATGAATGGGCCTATTGCCAACCAGCAAACGTGGGTTTTGGGTTTTTTTTGGAACACTAACTCTGACATTTTCCAGCTTGTTGAATTTTGTTCAAAAAAAGATAGTTAAACGCTTTAGCGCATCACCTGTTTCAAATAAACGTGCCTAAATCATATTGTGTTTAAAGATATTGCTAACTAGCTCCAAACCATCACAACAACCTCTATAACCAATCATTCCTTTTCGGTCAATGTCGTATATGTCTATGTTTAATTGAGTGATTATAGATCTTACAGACAAGTAATGGGTTAAACTTGGTCAGTTCTACACAAGCTCATTTCTCAAGGATTAATCTAACAAATAGTCACTAATAGTAAAAATGACAATTTGCTTCCACTATTCCCAAATGTGGAACAGTCATTCTGTAGTATGTCAGTCAGTATCAGTCTGGAAAGATTTCTGTGGATAAGATATGGTAGCAAAACAAAACATATATCTCAAACTACATTTATTTGAACCAAGTAAAGAATGTGAATTTCAAGAAGGGAACAAAATAAAAACTAGTCAATTCTATCAGCCCATGCCTCATTTTTTTACAGAATCACTGCCTGACAAATATGTGCATTTTCTTACAGGTTTCCTCAACAATCATGTTTTACTCATCCTGCATGATTGCAGCAGCAGTTGCTTTGCTAATGCCTTGCCATGCACAAAACTGTGCAGGAGCTCCTGACCTACCCAGTATCCCTGGAGTTAGTAGACTGCCTGGCCTGGCAGGTAAGAATAGCAATGTTCTTTATGTGCATGTACTAATCATTACTCTTCATTAAGGAAATAATTCTTTGTTCTCTTCTCATTCAGTTGAAAGAAGACAATAGTAGATGTATTAAAATGTCCAGTGATTTCAAATTCTAGTAAATCCAGAGTGTGATTTTCTGCTCTGATCTTTTGGCCCATAGTTCCAGCCCACAGCAAACTTTCCTTTTCTGGAAAATCTCCTTGTCTTGAAGGCTAAATGACTAGAAGCATGGAAGGACATATGTTCTCAAACAAGTAGTACTGTTAGGCAGTGGGAAAAACTGAATGGAGAAAATACTTGGCTTGATATTTCTCCTAGAAGATAAACCTTCTCTTCTTTCTGGGAGAAGAGGAAAAAAAGCACAGTTTATCAATATTTAAACATGGAAAAGTAATATATGTACATATAGTGCTTTTCTGCTGCCTTTCCATAGGGAATTGCTTCTTCTACAGCAAAAGATTTTTTGTTTGAATAAAATATTATTCTAGTAGGTATTTACAAGTGTAACAAAAATGTGCCTAGTATTTTCTGTGGCATTCAAAAACGATACATAGAAAAGTAGCTTTTTAAGGAATATAATTTGCATTGTGTGATTCTGTTTCAATGTAGAAATACTTTGGGTCCATTACCAGGCTGAAAGCAATAAGAAAACTTATTCATAATCTCAAGCTGCAGTTTGTTAGATTTAGGTTCTGTTGTTTGCTGAACATCCCAAGAGTTTTAGACCTTAGAAATATAATTATGCTTTTCTTTTCCAGGTCTCAGTAGACACTCTGGAGGCCTATTGTGGCCTTACAGGAAACAGGAACTTCCTGAATGTCAATGGTTACAAAGACAGCAAGGTGAGAAAGGAGTAAAATGGGACAACAGCAGGTTTGCAAAAGTATGTGAATGAGGCTGATGTCTATATAATGTTTTGTCAGAAAAGTGACTCCTTAATTAAGTCAAATATGTTATTTTTCACTAACGGGAACACAATCACAAAAGCACCTTGGTAATACTTTGATATGTTTTGGATCTTTGCTACCAGTGGAAATATGTGTGAAATAAATATATACCTTTACAGTTAGTCCCAATCTTAAGCATCCAGTGCATTTCAAACCATCTATGTGGAAACATTCCTGTATCTGTGTTTACAGATCCCCTTAACATAAGGAGCAGAAACACAAAGCATCCATTCAGCAAAATAACAAGAAAATTATAATCTAAATATTTGCTGCCACAGGAAACCAACATTATCTACAATCTCCCTTGTGGCAGTTCAGTAACAATTATGAGACTGAAACAAATTATCTTAGCAAAGCCATGGAAAATTATTTTGTCTCAGGACCTTTACAGTCTTATAGACATGACATAAACTCCAAGCTATGAAAAACATTTTATTTCTTTTAATTGTTTTTAATAGGCTTTCTCTGTGTATAAGTCAATTTGTGAGCTTTTCCAAGGCTGTGGGGTTTTTTTTGTTGTTGTTTATTAGTTTGGTTTTTTGTTTGTTTTAGTATGGATTATCCAGAAAGTGACAAAATATTTTTAAAATAATTGTTTTACTTTGGGTGTAGTTAAAATACATTATATATCAGTTAGTTTTGAAAAACTGATTGGATGCATTGACACATGCGATTTCCATAACCAGAACCTAGCTTTTCCTGACTGTGTACCCTGTATTTTCACCTGTTTAGGTTTGTCTTCTTTTGATGCTGAACTCCACAATGTTGTACTGAATTTAAGACAACGACTTTTCCAACTTGAAGGAGGTAGATTTTTCATTTTTTATATTTTAGCTGTCAATCATTTCAAGTGCAATGGGCAAGATTAATGACAGAATCAAGATGTGTAAAAAAGAAATCACACTTGAAAACATGGAACTACATTCCAAAACTAGAACTTGCTGTGAAACATCACTGAGGTGTCCAAGGAATGTTGTAGAGCTAGTATTCATTTCCTGTAGTGCTACTAAGTTTTGGCCTCAGGTCAAGTAGACCTAAATCTTCAAAGATAGCGTAGGTTTTTTATTCCCACTGCTGACAATGTAGAAGAAGATGTACTCTGTCTATACCATCTTTAAAAAGATAAATTGTGTAGTTGGTTATCTATTAAGACTGTTAAGAATTAATTGAATTTGCTTAGATGCTATAATAATGATTAATACAATTAAATGTCCAGTACACAGCACAAAGCTTGTTTGTAAGACAACCTGGAGTGATGCTTTGCACTTTACAATGTTCTGGATTTTCGAATTGTGTGGCAAGATGTACTTAGGAATATGAGACAAGGAACAGTAAAGAAATGTACTTTCATAGAAGGAGAGAAAACTGCAGACTTCTCACAGGAGCACTGAATACATTTATTCAAATTTGATTCATATTTAAAAAAAAGTCTGAATGGCTGTGCAATTTCGACACAGATTTATGGAAACTCTTTAACCTTTTCCTCCATGTTTTTATTTCTGTCTACCAGCAATGAAATCATCAAAGGTGGTGGAACTTTTTTGTGTACTCAGTACATGAAACATTATTATCATTTCTTCATGTTATCTATTTGAAACAAAATTGGTCCACTTTAGGAGTACACAGCTACTTTAGAGCTGATACTGTGCCTGGCATGCTTGTACTGGAGGAGACCATGACAGATGGTCACAAGCAGCATAATAATAAACATACTGAAAAACCAGTAAACTGGTAGAATTTGGTAGATCTTTATTCCTCTTTATCCTGCTCTTCACTCTCATTCCTGCCCTTATCTGCCTCTCCTCTGTTCCTCTTACCACTTTTAATTTTCTCTGTCTCTTTATTTCTCTGCTTTCTCATCAGTACGGCACAAGAAATAAAAAAGCAAGCTAACTCTTTTCTTTTCATGTTTTAGTGCTTGCTTTGAATGGGAAAATAACAAAAGTAGGAGAGAAAATATTTGCCAGCAATGGGAAAGAAGTCAATTTTTCATCTGCACTGGAATCCTGTGAAGAGACTGGAGGAACTCTTGCAACTCCCATGAATGAGGAGGAGAATAAAGCTATTATGAGTATTGTGAAACAGTATAACCGATACGCTTACTTGGGCATTAAAGAAAGCGACACTGCAGGTCAATTTGAGTACATGAATGGCAAACCTCTGAATTATACCAACTGGCAACAGTATGAACCTAATGGCAAGGGGACAGAAAAGTGTGTAGAGATGTACACTGATGGAAGCTGGAAAGACAGAAAATGCAACCTGTACCGCCTCTCAATCTGTGAATATTAGAGAACGACCTTTCAGGCACCTGAGAATGTGGGGTCTATAAAATACCCTGTGCTTCATTCAGACTGATGCAAATTTCTGCAATTATCCTATGTCAGAAAATCTAAAATGAATCATATTACTATATATTTTTATGCTTAAAAAAATACCAAATGTAGAAGGTGATTAACTTAATTAAAATGTGCTTCATCTGATGTATTTGTCTCTTCTTTTGGAGGGCTAAGAGCTCAGATTCATTGGTCATAGCAGACTGTCTCTGCACTAGGTCAACATGAAAATCAGAGGACAATTCCAAAAATAAGGTTTAGATATTGGAAAAAACTGAAGATAAACTTACCTTTGGCTGAAAACACTATGAAAACATAGTGAAAACTTTTCCACGTAATTAATAGCTTTTACCTTAACACACATGAACAGATTTCACTGGACCAACGGTGGTCTTCAGATTTGACTATCTTCTAAAACCATAATGCTCTCATAGAATCCTTGAGTGATGTATGTCATAGTGAAGCATGCATTAATACATTTGGCATCTATATTTAACCATCTTTATAAAAATATTAACAGTACCGGACACAATTAATTTTCTTTGTTAAATCAGAAGCCATTCTCTGTAAAACACTGATAAGCATTGCCTTTACGTAAACTTATAAAAACATACATAAGACACTAAAATTGCATCTTATTCCTAAAACATCACATTCTCTCATAAAATTATGGCCATTGTTGTATTAAAAGGCTACTTGTCATCTCCCACACAACTGATCAAGCGTATACTACTTGAGGGGAGCAGGTAGGAGTGGAAGTTCAATCAATTCAAACACAAACTACAACTCTACATCCTACACTTACCCTGTAGTATGGAAGTCCTGGGCTCACACTGGGCTCATTTTCCCCACAGCCTGAGGGAGAAAAGAAAGTACTAGAATTAAATAACATGCATAATATCTTTTACTTCACCTTTTCCTCCTTCCCCACAACTTATTCTGTGAAGGGAGCCTATTTGAATCTGGACTCGACACCCGTGTCCCCAGGGTAATAGCTCATGACAAGGAGCTGCTGCAGTTCAAAAAATATCCAGGTAATGCTCTCAGACATAATCTGATGTTTGGTTGGTCCTGTGCGGAACTAGAGTTGGACTCCATGATCTTCTTTGTGGGTCCCTTCCAACTTGGGATGTCCTGTGATTCTATGACATGTAAGATGAGGGGATAATTTTATCAGCACAATGCTCCGCTCTGAAAACGGATGTTTAAGTGGGAAAAACACAGTGACATGCTGGATAGGTTTCAAAATGGGAATGCACTTTTCAAAATAGTATTCTTGGAGACCCGTAACAACAGTTGGAATTTCGGGAAAAATTTGAAATGGGAAGGGAATAGAGCATACTATTAAAAAAAAATTTGGACTGTCAGGTTACCTTGAGAAAAGATAGGGCTAAAGTAATGGCTTTTACTTTTCTTCTGTCTGACTCTAACATGTTAGAACACATCTTAGAAAAATGTGAAGTCTTACTTAAAACTACCTGTCCCTTTAAAATTTTAGTTATTGATATAGACGTCCCACTAACTTCTATGTATTCCATTCCTTCGGTTTTATCAATTATTTATTCTCATAATACCAGTGTATACACGATGACTATACAAGGTCTTTATTGAAATCCTTAACATATAAACTCTTACATAATATCTATCTCTAAGGTCATTTCCAGTCTAGAGTGATATCATCTTTTATGACTATGTAATTTAATTGGATGTTCTGTCTTAAAAATACTATTAACAGTTTTGAGCACTCAAAAATCACTTGTCCCTCTCCATGTACCAATCCTTCCTACATGTAAATAGACTGATTTTAGATCACAGTGAATAAGCACTTTTCAGTATCTTCCTGATTCTTATGAACAAACAAACAAACAAAAAAAAAACAATGGGGGGTGGGGGGGAGTGGGAGAATGAAAACAAACCCCGCGGTTCATCAGAAAACTGAGCTCCAGTTCAACTTTGCGTGAACATACTAAATGACAGGCTGTGACCTAGGGTGTCAGGGCTACCTTATCTTGTAAAAATTGTGACCAATGCCACCTTTATAAATCTTAATTTTGAAGCCAGACTTAAGGAAGATTAATTACAATGTTGTTCTGTTCTTTTCCAAGAGACAAGGTGAAGAAACACAAGTGCCCTGATGCCACAAAGTCCTAGCAGTGCTGCAAGTCCAAGGTAAGCTTACAGTTAATCATGCACTTCATGTTTATTTGCAGCTTTTCTTTAGAAGAGTGGTAAGTGGAAGAGAAAGAAGAAATATTTGCTGGTTTTGAAATCACACTGAAATGAGGTGGAAAGACTGATAGTCCTTCCGGAACTCTCATGAACTAGAAGAAAACAATGTTCTTGAGAGTATTGTGTAATGGTAAAACAGACATGTTTATCTGGATCTTGAACGGGAGTCAGATTGTAAGTAAATGTCACGTTGAAGTATACTATCTAAAATTGTATTAGCCTACAATTACACAAACAGACCTATATTTAAAGCGTGATCAGTACAGCATGCTTGGAAGTTAGAGCAGAGTAGCACCTTTAAAAATGTTAAGGGGATTGGACTTGAGTTGAAGTGCCTGTTAGGAAATCAGAGTTCAGTGGAGTTTGGCTCAAAAGTGGTAGGCCAACTATGGTGCCAGGTGAAACCTGAATGTAAGTTTTACTCATCTCTGCTCCTGTGGCTCAGGAGATAGGAGCCTGTGCTGCAAAAGCACCTATGTACTTGAGGAAGTTTCAATGACTGTAATTATAGTCATAAGGACTGCAATGAACAACTGGGCTTTCATTTGCAGATAGTGGAGGACAAATGCAGGATATACAGAAAAAGTTTGATCTATTTCAGAAACATGAGAGGGGGTGTTTTGTGGTGTTTTTTTTTGTTTGTTTGTTTGTTTTTGTTTTTATGTTTTCCAATCTTGAGCACAGGTTACAGTGTGTTAAGGTAAAATGTGATTAAAGTCTTAATGCTGCTGATAAAATCAACAAAATGCTAGGTTGAAGGTTGAATTCCCAGGTGGCTGTATGTTGCTGAATTCTTTGCTACCTAGTTCTGAAGTACAGCAAGAACATCCTTCGTTCTCTGAGAAGTGCTGCTTAACACCAAAATTGAGAGGGGAGACACTAGGTCCCACATGCTCTCTGCTCATTCTTATATTCCCAGGTATAAGGGAGCTGTTGGGGACAATCTGACAAGGATTTTGAAGAGAGAAAGTGAAACACGGAAATCAAGGGACAAGGTGGTAGGGAGGAAGGATGGAAGCAGCAGGAGAACAGCACAAAAGCTGTGTAAACAGAATATGTAAATGGAGTTGGGGTCATTTAAATACAAGCCAAGACAGTCTTAAAATTCTCCCTCCTTATTATCTGTGGTATGAAAATCACCATGAAGGAAAAATATATAAAGCTTTCAGGAGGTTAAGTATGCAGAGGAAAGACTAACAAACAGGCTAGTGGAAGGAACACGTACCCACTTTGAAATTCAACTGTTATGTCTATATTTCTCAAAGCAGCTACAAGAAAACCACACTGACAGACTTCTCAACATGTTTGATATGTATGTAAGTACACTGAACCAACTCTTAATCATCTTGATTTGTTTCACTAGTATTATAGTTGTAATGATAAATGCAGAAAAGCTCAAGAAAATTATATGCAGCATTCTAGGACTGTTCTCTGGTAGGTCTATATCCATGAATCTCAGTGAGCTTCTGTGGCGTGCTGCTCAAAGCAAGATGAGAAAAAAGTTTACAAGTTATTTTAGTTGTATAGAATATTAGTCTAATCGAGCATAAACAGTATAGCAAAAAAGCAAGTATTCTGAAAAAACTTCAACTTGCTCCTGCTAACCAATATGCTGATAAAAGCAAGAGAAAAAACGTGTGCCATGTATCAGATACGCGTCAGTTCTTGGACAGAAGTGTACCCAGAAAAATTTTGTCTCCCTCCAGGTTTCCCAGGCTGTAAGTCAGTAGATGAAACTCAACAACAGCGGACAAGCCTCATCTCCTTTTCACACCTGACTGACCTCTGTTTTCTCTCACATGTGGTTGAAGTTCTCAAGCTGTTCTCACCATAGATGCAAACAGTCTGCTAGTGACCTTTGCTTAAGCTCATCTGGACCCCAGGTAATTGCCTCAGTTTCTGTTTGTTTCACGGAACAACTGGAAAACCTCAGCCAAATGTTAAGAGGACTAAGTCAAACACTCAAAATATAGGAACTGTAAAATCTGACAAGAAACTTTAAGCAAAGATTACTCACACAGATTTAAACTGGCTCTCTTCTACTGGGGTACGTACAATTGGTACAGCTTATTTATTTTTCACAGGGCTAGTACCTTTCTCAGAACACTCAATAAACAATGCTGTGGGGAAATTAACCTGGTTTCTGTGGGCTCTATACCATTGACAGAGGACTCCAACTCAGCTGAGCTAAGTGTAAATGTGCAGGGTACGGGGGACCTATGGAAGGGATGTAGACTTGCTTCAGCATCATCTTAGGCCAGTATGGACATTGCTTTCCATCTGTCATCTGCGTCAGCTGCTAGCCTTCCTGTGACATCTGGATGCTGCTCTAACAAACAAAGATGTACTTTTTTGAACTTGAACGCTGCCTGAAACCCCCTTCCCAAAATTCCCTGTTAGATACAAATCCTCAGCTGAGGTGAACTTAGAAATACATGGCAACATTTTCCATTGCAGTGACGCTCCATGCTCTGAGGCCTCTGTAATTACCAGATGGATACAGAGCTGCTTTTTCCTTCACTGAATGGCCACTATACTGTTGAATAAAACTGTATTACTTACATCGAACAGCAGAATTGTTATTTATGATACATAAGCTTCCCCTGGAATATCCTGTTTTGTTAGCTCTACAGAAGCTGCAGATGTACCATTGTTTTCTCACTTTGAGGCTATGCTACTGTCTATTTAGATGCTGTTAAATTACAAGACTTCAATTATTACACACTGAGTTTTTATCAGCAAATAATGAAAGCAATAGCACTGTAGGGATATTCCTGGTGCATATTATACTTCAGGTTAACTGTTGATTTTACCTTATCTTCACTGATGTTTACAATTTGACATTTACAGAGCAATTCTCTGGAAGTATCGGATATTTCAAATAAGTATTGAGAAATTGCTTCATTCTGTTCCAAGGGTTTTTCTTTTCCATTTTGTTTTTTTAAATATGTGAAAATGTTTCTACAAGTCAGGAAAGTACCCTCAAATATGTTCCTCACACTTCAAGTGTGTTCAGCTCTTGAAGAAAACAAACCCCTATCATTCAAGTTAATGACATTTCTATTCATATGCAAATTCGTATCACATTACATGCTCTTGGTATTTCCCATAGACAAGATGAATCTCAAGTCACTTGTACTATAAATTAGGCCATTTTAATGTGCCTTCCCTGTTTCATATCGGAGCTACCAGGTAAGCTGAACATCTTTCAAGAGGTTTCTATTTCAATTAACTTAAATTGCTCACAAACCTATCCATTTTAGAGTTTTTCTGCGTCAGCGTTTTTATTAGTATGCTAAAATTTTGTGACAGAAGACATCACCCTAGGTGTTGATATTTTAATAGATAGATGTTAATAATTGTTTCCCTCTTAAGTAAATTGAGAAAGACCACGTGTCCTAGTTCACCTTAATCTGGCTTTCTCCTATTGAAGCAGATAAACCTGTTGCTCCTCTGTAAAATTAACACCAGGACTGTAGCTTCTTCCATGAGAAGACACGCATACAATGGTATCGGCTGTATAAAAATGGGGTGGGAATGGGGAAGTTTGGGGTTCTCTTTCCTCCATAAGCTCCTAAGTAACACAACTTTGCAACTATCAGTGACATTTATATCACTATAATATAGAAAAAAAACAGATAGCAGAATAGAGAATTTCTTGTTTTTCTTTTTATTTAAACAGGGCTCTACATTGGAGAATAAAAGTTTGTTTTATATTTGGATTTAAGTAATGCCATCACTACAGTTGTTCCACAAATTCTTGGGATTTACACTTCTTCTGCTTCCCTACTGTGCTCAAGGAAAACCAGCACGAGTTTTTCCAATGCCCGGTTTCAGAGCTGAAAAAGGAGTATCTCAAGCTTATTTGCCAGGTGACTGCAGTTACCAGTGCCATTTTTATCTTCATGCACTGTTTTCTACCGTTGCATTTCATTTCTATGCTTCATAAACCCAGTGCTATGCTGTATGACAAGATGTGGGCTCTAGTTGGTTGAAAATAATCAGATCTTTGTATATTTCCTGTATGACAAGATGTTTGAACCTCTCCCACTTACCAGTTCAGCTCACATAAAGAAAAGGGTATCGCTTCCCATAATACAAGGCACAAGAAACTTGTTGATGGTGTTAGGTTGGAACTGTGGGGAAACGCTCAAAGAACCTGAAGGATTCTGTCAGCAGTCCCAAAAGACAATTAAAATCAAATAAGCTTACTGTGCAATTGCTAATCTTGTGTCTGGGGTGCCTTAAGATTTGCAGATTAAATACTAACCCAGCCCATTTGTTTCAGTTTTTCATAACCATTGATGCTCTGGCAAGTAGTTACCACAGATGTATTCCTTGTCCTTACGAAGCTCGATGTGTGAAAATATCTCTAGTTTACAGCATTAATCTAACATGGGTGAAACAAGCTTGGAAAATTCACATTAATTTCGCACAATTACCTCTGCTTTATCTTAAAAGCCAAGGTTTAAAATGCAACCCGAGGTGCATAACAGCTGATTTTGTTTATAGGTTTCCCATCAGTTGCTGGTAATGAAATGGAAGATGTTGTCCTTCAATTAGAGGAACGAATTTCAAAACTCGAAGGAGGTAAGTTATCTACTTTTTACTGTAGTTGGATTAGGGAACACAAAGAAAATGAATGACTAAACATAGAAGAGAAAAGGCAGATTTTCCAGTTTTCTGTGTTCCCTTCATGTTACTTGCTGATACATAGAAGGGTTATAACTTACAGACTCAGGGAAGAAGAGCATGTCGGTTTCCATAACAAGTGGGAGATGCCTAGGTAACAGCTCTGAAGTATGAGTGCAAACAAGTCAAGCTTATCATATTCCTGCCTATGTAAAAGTGCTCCATGAGCCTTTCTTATGCCCCTACAAAATGAAGTCTAAAAACATCTCAAAGTATTCACAGTCAGGTTGTATCTAAGTTTCTACTCACACAAGGACTAACAAATATCCATGTATTCTGCAGGCCATCTCAGAGGGCTTATACAGTACAGAGGCAGAGTCAAAGGGATTAATTCACAGAATTGTAGGGGTTGGAAGGGACCTCGAGTACTTTATCGTAATGGAAAATTCCTCCTCATTTCATTGCCTCCTTCTCCAACTACTTGTGCTTTTCTTATTTCATTGTCTGTATAATTATGTTTCTTCTTTTTTCCCTTCCCCTCATCTTTTCAGGTTTATTCCAGCTTTTGGGGGTTGCCTCTTTTGTCTAGATTTAATCTTAAATTTTGTTTTCTTCTCCTTTAATTAATTCTGGATTTAATCTGAAGTTATGAATGAAAATAGTGAGAATTACAACTGGCAGCAAGTTGACTACAAAACAATGCACACAAATTAACAACTTCCACCTGATCTTGCAGTCCTTCACTTACAAGGGAAGATAACAACATCTGGAGGAAAAATATTTGCTACCAATGGGAAAAGAGCTGATTTCCATGCTACAGTGAAAACATGCCAGGAGGCTGGAGGGTGTATTGCATCTCCAAGGAACGCAGATGAGAATGCTGCCATTCTGTACTTTGTGAAGCAGAATAATAGGTACGCCTACCTGGGGATAAAGGAATCGCTAATCCCAGGCACATTCCAGTTCCTGAACGGTGCTGAACTGAGCTATACCAACTGGTATTCACATGAGCCTTCTGGTAAAGGAGAAGAAGAATGTGTGGAGATGTACACTGATGGCACTTGGAATGACAGAAAGTGCAACCAGAACCGCCTTGTTGTCTGCCAGTTTTAGTGCTTCCTCCTGTTTAGCAGAGTACATGTTCATTTACATCCCTTGTTTCTTCATTTGTAGCTAGTGAACTCAGCATAGCACGTAAAAATAAAAGTCGCTCATTTCAGCCTGACTTGGCTTTTGAATAAATATCAGCCATAGGATTATAGGCCATTGCTTATAATCAGAGCAGTGACCATTTTGTCCCGTCTGTTATTGACTGTCCCCTGACTCTTGATAGGGGGCCTGTATTCTCTTAATCTGCTGACTTCTTACAAGAGAAAAGAGTAGATTTCCTGAAGTGACTTGCAGCCAGAAAACCTTCCTATAGCCCTGTACAGCCATGAGCCTTAAAGTTGTATTTTGTTCTTGTTAGTTCCTGAATTTCTCTCACTGAATCTACCCATATAGACACTGCTGCTACCATGGCTATTTGCTCAGCCTGCATTTCTCCACCCTTCTTCACCTGTAACGTGTTCCTTGAAAGAACAAATAAGCAGTGCTGCTAGAGTGGCACAGAGTTGTGAACAAGATGGGGTCTCTTTCCCTTTGCATTTTCCATGGGAAGGTTTTAGAGACGTAAAGACTTTAACCTTCCTATTCATGAAGTGGTGGCCAGAAGCCACCTGGCCTCAGCACCTCTGGCAACTCCTAATCCCTTTCCTGACTCAAAGCATTAGTAGGATAAAAAGACCAAGGTGCCACACATGGGAACTGAGCCTGGTGACATCAATAGAGCCACGGCAAGGGCAATTTATTTCTGGTGGAAGGTAGAGGGTTCAGATAACCCCAGCTGATTTCTAGGCACCAGTGGCAATTTCAGATCTTCAGAATACTTGGCTGAGATTTCCCAAGGTCTAAGCTTGTTAGGCACCTACATCTTGGAAACAGCCAGTATTCTGTGTTTCTTGCAGAAGCCACTCAGAGCTTGCCTCCTCTTGTAAAGGCTAAAGGATTTTATAAGTCAGAGCTTTCCAAACAACTTTGTTAATGGGTTCTATCACCTACCAAAGCTGGGCATTCCCACTTATGGAGTTGCACAGTGCAACAGTCAGACCCAGATATGTTTATTAATTCTTCTCCTTTTCATTGAGTGGTTGAATCCAGCATAGCTTATATAATGTAGGTTGTGCACAAGCTCTGCAAACCATGGGGCAAAGGCTGGCTGATCATCTAGAAATGCTGCCATTCACATCGCACCCAATGCCTTGGTATCAGCTGCACCTACTCACATGATCTTTATTGTTCTCAATGTGGTTACAAGGAGCTGAGCAAGAAAACATAGCCCTAGAGCCAGACCAGCATCTCCCACTCTCTTGTTGATGGGAGACTGAACAAACATACAAAGGTAAGCAGGGAAGGAACGCAAGACCACAGCTGGTGCAAACAGGGGGGCCAGAGAGGGGGCTGCCTGCAGCCTCTTGGCTGTGCACATCACTGTAATTCCAAAGCAGCAACTGGCTGTGCATGACATTCCTGAGCTGGCTTAAATTCAATCACTCAAATGTTTTGAGTACACAGTCTCACCACCTGCTCTATGGAAAGGCATAGGAGACCCTGGCCTCCATTCAGCTCCTTTGCCTGTTGTCACGGCATGTGAACCATTTGCTGCTATTCTCTGCAAACTAAGTAATTTATTTTAAAGGTACTTACTTAGAATGATTAATGTTTCAGGATTAATGTTACACCAACGCATCTTTCTGCTTGAACAATCTGGTACCTCCACAAGGTACCTAATTATTCACTCTGGGAATATTCAGATTCTTTGTCACAAAAATGCATATGACCATTTCACTGTTCCTGGAATAGTAAATTTACCCAAACATATAGAAAAAGATGTTTTGTAAACAAAATCCTCAGTGTGCAAAATGCATCTGTTTAGCATGTGATGAGATCCACAAGCTGATGACCAGCACCTTGTTTCTGGACATCACAGCCAAAATGTAAAGTACTGAATCCTATTATTTAAGGTCTAAACAGACTGCCATGTTGAACCCAGTTTGAAACAGGTGTGCAGAGGACAAATGGGGAACCAAGAATCCACAGGCAATCTTTCACTTTCAGACTGTATTCTTACTCTTTCTTACTCACAAATGTTTTACAGCTTTCCAGTATCTGTCTTCACTCATCAGCTCACCCGCCCACAGTCTTCAGCTTTGCATGACTCCTGTTGTGAAACTACCTCTGCCACCAGCACAAGGAAATCCGAACACGGCATCACCTCACGCAGTAGTTTTCCACTCATCATATTCCAACACAGTTCAGAAGCTCACAGCAATTAACATCAGCCTGAGAATAATGTTGGACCTTCCAAACACTTAAAACCACGGTAAGTTTTTATTTATGCTATCTATCCTGGAAACCTGAGCTTTGATTATCAGAATGTCTCCCTGCCCATCTCCAGGGTTCATAAAATCATCTCAAAATCAGAACAAATAGCAATAATGTGAAAAAAATTAAGGTGTTGTAAGTCTGTGAACACGTGCCGTAGCAGAAATATTTGCCAGCCACACACTGTGTGGGCATATTTCCCCTGTGGACTCCCAGGGATGTAGGCAAAGGACTTTGTAGGTTACTCCACAGCTGTCAACGCTAACCCTGTCTGGTCACTAACTCCTTGTGTTTAGTAGATGAGGACCTAAGCTTTAAGTGAAACATATTTCTCACCTGGCCTCACTTTAATCCCCCCAGCAACCCTGCCAAAAGCAGGCAAGTCTGGAAGCAGTAGTCTTGGCCTGAGAAAGTAGTGCCGGATTTTGTCCATATCAGCCAGGCAGTTGGATATCTACTTCATTTTCAAAATCTGAATGAGAGGGCAGCACAAGATCATTGTAATTGTAGAAAGACAGGAGTACCCAAGGCTGGCAACAGTGTCATTAATAATTACTTCCATGTTTAATTTCTGAAACCTTTATGAACTTATTTTAAAAGCCTAATCCAGTTGGATTATAACCTTGAACACTAGCTGCACTGTTAACAGCGTTATGGGTGTACATCAATGCCACCCACCTTGCTGACAAGCCAAACTCTCTGACGCAGCTCATATTTTCCGGTCAAGAGAGAACACCACTTCCAAATGTGATAGTAATGTCATCGCTACTAGGCTGATACCCATTAAAATCTTGTTAACCCTGAGAGAGAGAGAAAAGCTGTACAGGAAGATTTCAGGAAAAGAAACAAAATAAGGTAATTTGTTTTTATAAGGTCACTGATGTAACATCAAGTATTGAGGGAGAGTAGTTAACAGTTTTGAGGAAGAAAAAATCTTACTGATTTATTCTCCCTTTGTACAGTGAAAAACAGTCACAGAATCATTGAATCACCAAGGTTGGAAAAGACCTATAAGATCATCCAGTCCAACCATCCACCTATCACCAATAGTTCTCACTAAACCATGTTCCAGTTTATTAAGTGTAGCAAAAGTCATGCATGAGCAAAACAAAACAAGGATTTTATTTCCCATTGACAGGCAGATGTTCAACCATTTCCAAGAAACAGAGCTCATCAGATGTAATGGTTTCTTGGGAAGACAAAGGCCATAACTCCAAAGTATCTGCAGCACCCCGCATCCCCCTCCCCCCCCCAAAAAAAGGTCAAAATTGTTTTTATTTCTATAAAATTATTCATGACACGAAAAATCATACCTAAGTCACTTTTTCCTGTAAGATTAGGCTAGTTTGTGTTGCATATTTGATAAGATTTAGAAAGAAAGCTATTGTCAGTTAGGTGACCTTTAGGTCTGAAGGGATGTACCTGAAGTCTAAACTGGTCTCAGTAGATGCAAACACATTCCTCTTTGGGCAGACTGACTTGACTGTCCCCACCAGAGGGTTTCTAACCACGATGCAGCTTAGCCATCATCTCATCCCTTATCATGAGACTAATGCTAGCTGGAGTAGTATGTCTAGGGCCAGTTTTTAGGGACTGTGCAACAGTACCTTTACCACATTATGCAGCAGAGCCAGAACTGCTTAGTGAAATTTCTGCTGCCATGCGTGTAGCCGTGTAGCAGAAATGCTAAGTCAGGGCATAAAACAGTGATTGAGCACCTGGTAGGAAGGCAGGGCCAACCCAGGGCATCTCAGGTGCATGCAATGTACTTGAGTGAAAGCAAGCGATAGAGCCAGGATCCAGCCCTTTCCAGACCTCATTTAAGGGTTGGCAGTGAAGGTGAGGGTATTTCCATGGAGATCCCTGTGTACCTGAGGCCTTCCAAAGGTAAGCAAATTTTTTCCTTCGCTTTTCCTCACTTGCTGCAGCCAAGGACTTTGTCACTCTGCTGTCACTGCTGTGCTTTCCACCACGCTACAGCATTACAGACATGTTTTTCTACTTCCTGTAGTAGATCTGCTGCCATAATCTTTCAAATATTAAATTAACTACAAGCTTGTAAGTAGCTAGTGTTGAACCAAACTACGTCATTGGGGATCATGTGTGTGAAGAATCTTTTGAGTGTAGATAACCTTAGGGATGTCTCTGAAGGCTGCACGTGTTCCTCAGTTTATAACCCCGCTTTCAACTAGTTATTATGACAATATATTGATTTCTGAGTAAATAAGATGATTTTCACAGAGAATGCCCAAGTGGTTTCCTGGCACAACAGAGTTATTTGTTGTTGTCTCCCAGTGACCGCCTCCCAGAGCAGACTGTAGTTTTATTGATCCTAAGCAAACTGTGGTCAAACGGAAGCGCTTCACCCTTGTTTTGAAAAGGATTGTGCCACTTTAAGAGGCAGCAAGTGGGAGGTGTGCAGACAACACTGTACAAACAAGTACCTGGGCACACCACTGCGCTCACCTCTCAGTCTCGCATAGCTGAGGGGACAGCAACCTCACATTCCCTGTTCTGCCTTGCAGGCTCAGCACCACCTTCTCCAGCATACACTGTGGGAACCAGACAGAGGCCGGACTCTCAGACAGAGCTACTCAGTGTCATATGTGAGACTTGCCAAATACTACCTTGAGGAGACTAAGGTAAGGTGGACAGAAAATACCAAATCTTACAGCAACACTCAAATTGGTCACTTCACCTGCATCACACTTAATTCTCATAGTCAAGACAAAGTTGTAATTAATGTAGTCTGTGTTAGGTTCACTAATACTGAGAGTCAGTTTACTAAAAGGAGTTAAATCTACAAGAGCACTGCATAAATCAGTTATTTTCCTTTTTGAGTCAGGTGGCTTTCAGGTTGTATAGATTTCTGAGTAGGAGATGTTTAACTTAGAGCTGTAAGTAGCCCCTCTGCAATACATTCAAGGGACAGATAACGAAAACGCACATGTAGAGAAATCTAAGATAACAAAGAAAGCTTATTAGATGAAACATGAACGAATTCACACATCCAAAGTGATTTCTGCATATTTTAAATGAAAGAACCTTGCTACACATTAACATGCTTACATGGAAAAAGTGAGGTGAGACACACTGCAACTAAAAGCATCATCAGCCAAATCCTAGCAGCATTCTGTGTTACTTTTGCATTGTTACATATGCTTGGTCTTTATCATGTCTGTCCTCTCAAGGTCTTCCCCCAGATTACATTTCAGCAGCTGAAATTAATACTGTTTTTTTAAAAAAAAAAGTAGATAATTTGCTTTTGGCGACTTTACTCACAGTGCTAAGTAAACTAGTCTAATTACTTTTAAGTAAAACCTGATTAATAGCATGCTTTAGAAGAGCTGAAATAGTTCTAAAAATGAGTACTTAAGTATTAGCATTTTATTTAGATGTTCCTTCTAGAGGCAAACCTAATCTAGAGCACAAGCAAATTCACCAAGTCTTTAATCTTATGATTCTCAGATTATTTTCAGAATGTTCCTGGTTAGAAGATCCTGGTCCTTTAGGGGTCTGTGTAGTAAGATCTTTCAGGATTCACATAGTTGAAATAGGGTCTCCTCTCAAGGGTATTGAACTAATGACTATTATTTCTGAATTTATATGACCTGTAAGTAAGTGACACTTGATTTACAGTAATAGTTCTTATGACTACCAATCACCCTCATTTCTAGTTCATCTCCATGCAAGAACTTTAGCAATGCTATCCAGAGAAGCACCATAGGAGTTCACCTATCTGCAGCTGCACACTGGTACAAGGGACAGCAGGGACACTATAGCAGTTGTAGCCTCTCCAGACAACCAGCTTAGACCCATCTAATTATCATTAAGCATTAATAGTGAGTTGGCAGTTAAGATCAGGAGCTAGCACACAGTAACCCCACTCCAAGTCCAAAAATTTCAGTCTCCAAGTTAAGGGAGATAGAGCAGAACAAGTTCATTGCTGCTGGTTTAGCCGTTTTGACTTGCTCTTCCATTGAAAGTACAAGCCTAGGAGAAGAGATGTTCAATCTGCAAAACAGGAAGCATAGTGCAGCATTTAGCTTTGCTGAAGCAAGAGTCAGTGCGTGCAAGCAGCTCTCACGTAGGCTGTAACACCTCTACCCACAGAGAGCCATAAGCCGTGTTCACATGAAACCAGAAATACAGTACCACATAACTGGTTTTATCAGATATTCTGAATTGGCACATTTTAGTATGCCTATCTATTGCTACTAAAATAGCAAAAATGTTTCAGTAAGGAGATGACTAGTTCTGTAATACATAGTAATTTTTTTTATTATTGTTTTTTCTGTATTATTGATCAGGGTTTTTTTCATCTAATCTGCAACGAGGAAGGCAGACAAGGGGTTGAGCACTACACTTATGCAGAGCATGGCCAAAGAATTCCTGAAAGTTACACTGCAGTTACATTTAGAAGTTTTTGAGCTGTCCAGTAACAGTGAAAATCCACATTCATATTCACTAAGACTATGCTTGTGGTGATTTGAAGGAAAGCAGAATAGCTGATTCTCAGATATTAGTAAGTAGTATAGTGAGTGGCCTAGAACCTTTATAACTAACTGTCTGATGGCAGATAAGCTTCAAGGCAGGAATAGTTCGCCTCTTCCTGCCTTCTCCCACCAATGTGAAAGGGGACAGAGAAAAGAGGATTTAACTGACACGATCCTTGCAAATTATCAGCAGACTGCTATTTGCTCCGGGGGAATTCAGCCTCCCCATTGGAGTTTCCAGACAGGTCTTCACACAACAGCAGCACTCAAGATCCACATGTCTACATTTGTGTGTTTTCTTGCCTAGTAGAATGTACTGTGCAAAACCCCAATGCTACTGCCAAGAGTCTCCAGTAACATTAGAAACAAGAATCTCTGAGCAGGTCATCCAGCCCCAAATTAAACATGGAATTCACCTGTTTGGATGTTAATCAAGGGTCTGATTTCCTCAGTGTGCTTCCATAAATAGGCAGTCACACAAGCTTATATCCAAGTATCAGCTTGAGGCATGTTTATCCTTGCTTTACAAATATTTAGCAGCCAGATTTTTATTTAGTAAAAAGAGCTTTGAGCAGCTCATCACTTGGGATTTTCTTCTGTTGTGAACCCCAAGGTTCCCCCTGCCTAAAGTTATTTATCTCCAGAAAACATCTAGGAGTAGCAGGATTTAGAGAGAATTGTTTCTTTGCAAAACTGTGTAATTAAACCTGTGATACTGTGTTAGAGGAGATGAAAGAACTGAAATTTTCTCTTGGAACTGAAGATGAGGGAAGGCCAACAGCCTCTGCCCACATTCCTGTTTGTCTCCCAGTCTTTTGCTGTCAGGTGTGTGTTTGTTTTTTTTTTTTTGTTAACAAAATCTACCACTTTCTGGAGAAATAAGAGAAAACTCACTTTGCTCCTATGAAACTGGCATTGCAGACTGATCATTCCACTCTTTGGTGGCTGTACTTACAAGGACACCCAAGAGTTCTCCACACCTTGTTTTCTTTGTTCCCAGAGGTTGGTCAGTACTACTAGAGTTTTGACACTTATAAGTAGAGAGGAAAAATTACTACAAGATGGTTGAGCATTCTAAAGTTTGGAGAACAGGTTTTATAAATAGATATTTCTGATGTCAATTCAGATGCCTCCCTGAAGCATCTCACTCAGGGACCTTCTCAAATTACAGTGACCCCATGAACTTAGGAAGGCTATGTCAAAGCTTTACATTACTTCTGTAAGGTTGTTCCTTTTTTTTTTTTTTGGTAAGTGTTGCAATATTCAGCATTTGGCCTCATCACACTAAAGAAAAATAACCTCCCAACCTGCCTTCGTTGTTTTAGGCAGATAAATACACCTGGGTTTTCAAAACTCCTTTCTTACTATTTATTTAGTGTAGCTGTGTAACATCTTCATTGCAGCTGAAATCAAAGATAACATGGGCACAGCAGCACCTGCAGCAGGCAGGACAAGCACTCCTAAGAAATTCTAGTTGGTAGGGTAGAAGTCACCAGGCAGCTCTGTCAGCTGCACCCTGCCCATCTGCCTCACTGAGAAAGAACAGCCTGATCAATTCAGACAGCTCTTGTGCTTGCATAAATTTATTTTCTCCTAATAATGAGTAAAAGCTTTAAATTTTATGTCCAGGCAATATGTATTTTCTGTATTGTTGCAGGCTGTAGAGTGGCAGCTAAATATCCAGTTATGCAAGTACTTGTTTCTTGCTTATGTAGTCCTCTGCAAGCACTGTGTGCTACAATCTCAAAGACATTATCAGTCTTGAGTGGTTCTGTGTTAAGATAACGGTAGTATCAATATAATAAATGTTTCACAGGGTCTACTTGAGGCTACATTAAACAGGCACTTGATGAAGCATACCAGTTTCACTTCCAGAGTTCCATCATAAAGTTATAATAGTTTTCTGTGGAGGATGTAAGAATGGAACTATTTTTTTCTTTTCCTAAGTACCGAGTCTGTCAATTGTGCTAAGAAATCTTTAAGATCCAGAGGGGTTTCACAAACTTTAAAAAGAAAAGCCTTTAGCGTATGCAGTTTCGGACATATCTGAAACAAAATGGAAGTTGAAGGTGCAACCAAAAAAACCACACTTTTGATGGGCCTTCTTTCCTTCTCAAACACACTCCTTGTATACTGCTCTAGAGAAGTAATGTATTGCATTCCAGTTATTCCGTTAACTTCTCCGCAAGGCTTGGAGAGTAAATATAGATAGATACATATACAGACCTACAGCACCCTTCATTGCAAAATATTTTGTGGTTTAGAGTCCTGATATATATTTTGTGGTTTAGAGTCCTGATATGCTAACACGCTGGTTAAGATATTTAGTTGAGATAAACTTGCAAAGCATCAACAACTGTGTATTTATTATGAAAGAAACACCACTTTTTATAGTCTAGAGTGGTGTTCTGGTTGGTGGCTATTTTCACTTTTCTTTCATACTCTCCCATAATCAAACCCAAGAAGTTGTTTAGAATATCACCAAGAGTACTAGTTGTTAGGAATGTTTTAACCACACAGCCTGTAAGAACCATTTCATTATCTGATTAACATGTCCAGATCTTAGCCTGCTTCATTCAGCACAGCTGTATAAATGACACCAGCTTCAGTACCTTCTAGATGATAAGTACTGCAGTTCAGCAGACTTGCTTCTTAGGGCACCTATTTACATTTAAGAGAAAATCATGACTGGAATAAGTCAACTTACAACATGATACTCATGTGTCATATGGAGTGGGTCCTAACAGACCACAGCAAGCTCCACAGGCACCCCTGCACTGTGATGCCCTTACTTACAAACTGAGAGCACAAAGATTTAAAAAGCAGGAAAATGAGCAACATGGATGCAGGGAAGCAAAAAATGGGCTGGTGAAGGACATACTACATGACTCAGCAAATGTACTGCTGCTTTTTTAAAGCTTTTATTTCAGTCTCGGCTCCCTGAAGTTGCTCCATACCACAGCAGATCTTCCCATCGCTTCCCAGTTGCCTCTGCAATACCATCCTCAGTACTATTTTCTGACTGCAGAGGATTTCAGTCCATCATAAGTGCCAGGGCTCACCAAAACATAGGTGGGGTCATTCAGTGAGTGCTTCATCCCAGTCTCATGCAGGATTTTCTCTAAACTTCATTTTTTCCTAACTTTATTATCAGTAGTGTTAGTGCCCCACAGCAACCACCCTGTGCAGGCATAAGGGCACACCTGGGCACACCTTCACCAGGGACCAAGCAGAAGGGGGCCTTCTCCTTGCATCTGTGTGCCAAAGCACAACTCACCTTCAAGAAACAATTTATCTCAGCAGGGCCTACCTTCATTCTCACCATCCAGGATGCTCTTTATTTCCAACTAGCAATCACTGTAAGTTTGTTATAGGCAAGTTTACAGAAATGCTTCCCTCACATGCATCATTTAATGGAGGGAGCATTCTCCCCGCTATCGCCACAAGTCTGCTCCATGAGGTCCAGCTATGCTCTGATTAAATTTTGTCCCTTAACTATCTGCTGTTGAGGGATCACTACAGGAAGTGGGGACAAGGGATTTCCCCTACAAAAACACTGATTCACAGCCTGTCCAAACAAGAGACAGGAAAGAGGGGAAAGAAGGAACAGAGTAAAATAACATGCGAGGCTCAAAGCAAAAGTAGGAGAAGGAAATGGTGGCAAGGCCCTGATCAGTGTCTGAGAAACAAGATATCACAAAGTCAGCTCAAGGAGAACAATGTGGCAGAGAGGGGGAGGAGAGGCCCAATTACAGTACTCTCCCACAGCTGTGTGACTGAAAGGAAGCAGAAGGAGGCAGCTCCCCAGGCTCTCCTTCTACAGCTGCATCTCCTGGAGTTAACGGCTGCACAATTTCACCCTCTCACACACCCAAAGAAAGAGTCCAAGAAGAAAAAAAATCTCAGTGCCATAAGAAAGGCCAGACTTTCACAGCAGAGCAAGTCTGGCAGGATGTTCCAGAGCTGTTCTGCCACAGGTAGATGCTTAACTGGCAGGAAGACAACCAGTCCACGCATGCTTCAGGCTCTGAGCAAGAAATTACACCCATACCCTCCGCAGCATTCCACAGTTTGCAGGAGTTGACATTAATCTGAACTGTAAATCCTGGCACAGGTTTGCAAGGGCTGAGGTTTTTGGAAAGGTCTCAGCACCACTGCAAGGCAGGCACAGAGCTTGCACAGGTGCAACTGAGCCTGAAGGAAAAACTGGTTTTCCCCTTTTTCCTGAAGCAGCCTGAGCTGGTATATTGAGCGATTAGGACACAAGTACAAAAAAAGTCAATACTAACACCAGAGAGCTAAGGCTTGCCTTCAAGTAGCAGAGCCCTGCTCATTTAACAGTTCAGTAAAACTCCAACTAGAGCCTGCCTAACAGGCTGCTAGCCTTTCTTGAGGATACCGTTGCCCACATTCTGCAGGATTTTGTATCAAATGCTGCTGTTCTTTCCCACAGGCCATAACAAGAAGTTCTTATTGAGAGTAATTTTAATGCTCTTACATCAGGTACTAACTTGCTGGCAGGTTACTAATTTTTGTACACATTTCCACACCTTCCAAATACACATGCTTCATCTGTCCTGCTTTAGCCTTTTCTTGATTTTTTTTTTTTCTCTTGTAAGGTTCAGGATTTAAGGACAGAAGCCCATTACGCCTCACTCCAAATAGCCCCAGACAAATCAACATACCTTGGATGCTCTCTGGAAAAGCCTCTGCCAAGATCGTGGGCTGAGGGAAGTACTGCTTGGGAAATCTCTTTCCACACAACAGCAAAAGCAAGGAGTTGTGAGAAAGCTCCCTTCCCCGAGCAACACCTTTATATATGGCCCATAATGGCTTTCAGCTGTGTGGGGCTGTGCTGAGTAGCAGCACCTGACCCCGGATGAGCTAGGGCACACCTGTGAGCTGGCTTTGCTCCTTGCCTCTGAAACGTGACTGAACTCAACTGTTCAGTGGGAGGCCTTACCCATCCCCATCTGAGCGGGCCATTGGCAAAGGATTGCACCAGGGTCAGGCCTGGCACTGCAGGATGTAATTAGTGTCTTTCTTACACCAAAATCAGCCACCACCACCCAGCCAGAAGGGAAAGCAAGGCTGATGTTCTGCAGGGGCTCTTGAAGGGACAGAGGCTGATGAGGAGAGGGAGCACTCTTCTGGGGCCCAGAGCTGGGGAAAGTGGGCCTTTCCGTCAGGTGCTGGGGGCCGCATGTCTCCGGGAGGTAAAACTCGCACTCCCACATGGAGAGGGTCACTGTTTTGCTCAGGAGACCAGTTGTGCTGAGTTGCATGTTACCCTGACTCATATGAGAAAAACCATGTGGTCCAGCCAGCCTGATGCAGGTTGTCTAAAGCTGTACTAGACTAAAGCAGGAAACTATAACTTTTAAATGCAGGAAGGCTGTTTGAAATTCCCTTCACTGTCCCTTCACTGGACAGCTAGATGGCAAAATCCTGATGTGATCCAGTCGTCAATGACCGAACAACAGCTTCCCTCCAGTTTCCTCTCCCTTTCCTTGTTCCCAGACCCTTTATCAGCCTCACTCATTATAATCGTATTTATATTCGTGCTTGGTGGGTACATATTTGTCTGTACTTGTTGCATAAATGTTAAAAAAATATTGGTGATATTCATTTTTAAATCATTTTCTTTAATCTGATAACTGTGGACCCTATGTTGAAGATAACCCTCAGAGACACACTTCAGCTAACCCCATCATATGCTGATGGGAAAACCCAGAAGAGAAAAGCCAGTGCTCCACTCTGAGAAATGAAATTGAAAACTAGATTGAGAAGTGCAAGATTTGACATTTCATAATGCTAGGTAACACTGACCCAGCGTATCATTGTTTGACAGCTCAGTGTCACTGCTCTGTTACACAGCCCTTAGCTAAATAAAACAAGCACATCTGTACAGTTTTAACCTCTATTTACAAAAAAAAAAAAAAAAAAAAATGTAATGTGGTGTATTTTCTGCCCTTACAGCTTCATACTTTTGGATTGGAGGAGATGGTGGTGGAAACAATCCTGGCACCATGGCAAATACTGCTGGTCATTTGTGCTGCAGTTCTGATCATGAGCTTCCTTATGGTCCTGCCCCCTGCAGTAGTGGTGATCTGGAGAATGAAGCACGTGCCTCAGATCTCACTGCATGGCTCAGTGTGAGCCAGCCACACATTCTTTGAAAGGTTGTTTCAGAACCATGAAATCTCTCAGATTCACCGTTACTGCTCAAGGTCCATCTCAAACTTACTGTTTTCCTACTCGGTTGCTGTTAAGTCCCAGTAAAAAGATGATGTGTCAAATTTTGTCTTCATTTGATGCAGCACTTTCCCTTCCATATTTTGGCTGCACTGTATTACTACTGGTAATATATTAATTCCTACATTGATGTCTTCTGTTTCATTATAATGAACTGAAAAGTATGCACTGTGTAGTATTGTATTTCCTTAGCTAATAACCAGTACAGTCTGCCTCTCTGTAGTTACACTGCAAATATTAACAAAGCCTTTGAAATCGCTGACAAGTTGTGGATGTGTCAAAGTAAGCAGTACAGTCTGGGGAGCTGATGGTTTAGTCTGGTTGTACAAACCTACAAAAATGGGGAATGGTGCAACAAATAAGCATCTCATGCTTATTTTTTGATTTGAAATTGTTGGCATATAATATTTCTTGTTGCTTTACTGTGATATGAGTGTTCTCTTTGCTAAATCCTGAGTGTCAGAATGCAAAGCCCTTCCCACTCCAGGGCTGGAACAGGAGGCTTAACCCAATGCTTGGACATGCCCACCAGATGCCAGCTCACAGGTAATGTAAACATATGGCAACTATTTCCCTGAATTATGTTATGCAAACTTAGTCTGGGAAATAATGTCATTAAATTTACTTTAGTTTTTAACTGTTGTACAAGCTTATTGTTTCAACTGCCCCTTCTCACATATAAATAGTAACTTGGATGATGGGAATAGAACAAAACAACTTCCCTGCAATTTTATAACAATAATGCTTTTCAGCTTAATATCAAGTTCATGCAATATCATATTAAAGACTTACAGCCTATTTCCTCCACACTAAGTGAAGCCTATTAGTAAGATTTTTTATTCAAAGATTTAACAGTCTCTATTACTTTACAAGAACGATGGGCTTGAGTTCATTATGAAGTCCAATACTATGTTTCTTTTTCTTTGTTATTTGGTTTAGAAAGTTGCTAGATTAGCTCAATAAAACTCAGAGAAAATTATTTTTAGTACCAGTAGAAGAATGATAATGGAAATTGCTCAGTGCTTCAGATAGATACTGCATTTGAGCATCAGCTGATAATGAATTGGCTGGAAATGAAAGACTCAAGGACATTATAACTTTGATTCAGACAATTTGTTTGTCAAAAATAAACACCAATCTCTGAAAAACATTTGCTTTTTTTCTTTAAGACTACAGCATTTTTCTCACAAATGCCGTGACTTAAACTACTGCCTTACAGTTCCTATGCAGCCAAAGCTGTCACTGCATCCCTCGCTTGGTGTAATTGCTACACTATAATGAATAGCATTTGACTGGCTGGTTCTGGGCCCCAAAACAGCAGGTGTTCTAAGCCTGAAGTGGAGTGTGTAGTTTTTCCTAAATACTATTGCATATTTGAATCATTTAATCAATTAATGCGGATAAAGATCAACTAAACATCATGTATACTGTAATTGCTGTCTGTGTCTGAAAGATTCACAAGAAGAGGGTGAAGGTAAAGAGAAAGGAAATACAAACAGACGAGCTGGTTGTCTTTAGGCTCATGGCTTCAGTGTTTGCTCAACAGACGAAAAGTAAAACAAAACCCCAAGCTCAGATTCCACCGAAAACCAAGCACGCAATAACTAAGCTTTCTGTTTAGATTTCATCATAATTCACATACGCATCTGCTCTGTAGCAACAGCTCCACAAATAAACTGCATTTCCAGTGCTACGCTGTATCTGGTCTTCACTTGTGCTGAATGCCAGGTGATCAAAAACCGGGGTTTTTATGTTTCATTCTCTTCATCTTTGGGTCTCCAGTGTACTCACACAGACTAGGGATGTGTAAGGAAGTGTCAAAGAGGGAGTACTCGCAGAAGGAAGTGGAGTCGGAGCAGGAACAAATGTTTTTTTATATTTCATTAAATAATAAATGACAAAAATATCTTTCGATCATAGATTTGTTCATATTTGAGTTGCTACAGATTTGAATGATGAGCTAAATTTTTTGTTAGTGGTATGCCTCAGTGTAGACTGGGTTTGGAAATACAGTAATGAGAGGGAGACCAGGGAGGGTGACTAGCCAGGAGCTGTGGATATCTTGAGCTAGGCCCAGGAACTGGCCCAGCACAGCTGTACTGACACCAAAGCATCTTATCCAGTCAGACCCACGCTCAGCCCAAAGCCCCAGAGCTCCACACTAATGCAGCCTGTCGCAGCCATAATATCAGCTGGACCTCAGCTGCTTCTGTATTCCTCCTCTGAAGCTCAATCACAGCTTGCAGTAACCCCTGCCTAAGGAGACATGATGGAAATTTGTGATAATTTAGAGTGATCCCATTTCTCATGTATTGTGCTGGACTGAAATGTTGCATTTTTCCTGCTATTGCATCTAGCCACAGCAAGAACACAGGGTACTCTTAGAGTACTAAAAATGCTCTGAACTATCTGTAATTGTACATATTTCTGTGGGGCATCCTTAGGCTTATAAATACAAATAGAAAGAGTTTTGAGCTGTTTCACCAGCAGAGCTTCATGTCCTTAGCTGGTGTGAGCCACAGCACCCCAAACACCTTTACACACAGTCTGATTTCACCCCCAAGCACACAGGCGCACGCATAGAGTTGTTTCCCATGGCCATAGCTGTTGTGACTTGCATTGTTTTAACGGTCACCAAAGCAACAACAGTGATTAATTGGCAACTGTGAAAGCATCTACAAGTATAACTCTTCCTACATAAAAATGATCCTTCTTTACAGAAGATGATCTTTGAGAACAATTATTGTGTTTAACTAATGACTGCATCATTTGAATGTAATTACTTTATAATCATGGTTAGACAAATTTAAGGCATAAAAATATTACCTGCTTTCTTTGAAATGCCCCCGTTGTGAGCTATGTGACTAGATTTAGCATATGCATCTGTACTCAAGAGCTGAGGTCAAATGGTGACTGTGATCTCTAATTTTTTAACTAAACCCAAGCTGTATGTTTACAGGTCTTAGAAGGGATTTTACTGCTCAGCTTTTCTTGTTAAAATACTCACATCCAAGCACAGCCAGCCACTTGGTCCGTGGTAAAAGCATGCTGTGCCTGCCAGCCCGTGCTGCTAATAACCACATATTAGACAGTCTGCCTCCTTGTCATGGTTGGAGGTGTCTATGCCTTGCTCAGCAAGCTCTTCAAGGAAGGTGTTCAGCTGCTCGGGCTCGCTGTAGGCTAGTGTGTGCAGGCAGCTGCTGTTGTCAGGGAAATAGGCAGATACAGCTCCACTCACGGCCCTCTCCGAGGCTGGAAAGATCAAAGTGAAAAAAAGCAGCTGAATTATGCAACTAAACACAGGTGTATTTGTCCTGAATTTAAACAATCACCAGCATTCCCATTTTCCAGACTAGGAGATTCAACTTGGAATAAAAGTGACTACAGAACTGTTTTTTTCAAGCCTTAGGAAATTGCTTTAGTAACAACGTACTGGCAACAGTAAAGTACTTCACATTAAACACAGGAGAAAGGTTGGTCTTCTTCTGTATGTGTGTATGTGAATATTTTTAAATTATGACAATAGCAGATTCAGACAGCTGTTTTGGATCACAGACTGCTTTCTGGAAGCAATGAAAGCATACTTAGAACCCTTGGGCTGCCATGTGGCATGATCATACTGCTGGTTAGGAACAGCTGCTGGGTTTTATTGTGTGTACACACAGAAAGCAGTGCAGGTGGTGGCCAGTTCTGCTGAGGTACTTTGGGTACAGTTGCAAGATAAACTTCAGCTTTGTCCTGCTGTTGCCAGACCAGCTGGTCAAACAGCCACTGTACCTCACAACATTTGTGTCAAGATGCAGCGTCCCACAAATGTAATGGGTACGAGTGCTTTTTGCTAGTCCAAATTTAAATAGCAATGCTCACCAGTGCAGACTTTTGTGGTGCTTTTAAAACTAGCAAGCTTTCTGGTCCTGTACCTGATCAGATGAGGCCAGTTCAGCGTCAGCTCTCACAGACTCACATGTGCTAAGGAGATTTTTCCTCCTCCTTTCCTCCTTTTTTTCCCCTCTCTGGGCCCCTCATCCCCATGCTAAGATGTATGAGAACTACTCACGTTCACAGACAGCCAGTGTCTGCTCCCCAGTGAGCTGAGTTGTCCAGGTGAACTCAGTGGTACCACCACAGGTTTCATACAGCCTGCTTCTTCTGAGGAATGAGAAGTCATAACCCTTGGGGAACAGAGATGGGATAAACACAGCTCAGCATGCATCACAGTAACCATAAGTGAAGAAATATTCAGTCAGCAAAGGTCAGTACAAACATTACAACTTCTCCCTGTCCTAAAGGGGAAAAAAGTGTCACAAGAAAATAAAGCACTACACGATAATAAGCATGTATAAATTAATGAATAAAAGCAGAGAGTTAGTAGCAGTAAACTATGACTCTCACCTTATTGCACATGGGTTTGCAGTACTCAGTTTTGCCGATAGTGACACACACTATCCCACCGTTCTTTGGGGCGAGAGGCTGTGGGCACTGAGGTAGATGCTTGCAAACTTTCATATGAGTTTAAAAAATGGAAAGGAAAAAAAAAAGTGAAAATGGGTAGATGTCTCTTCCCAAGGAAACTATATGCGTAGTCATTGACCTGGTGTGGGTGATAACTTCCCACTATCTGGCTTGGGCAAAGCAGGCATTTTTGTTTGCTCTAAAACATTTTTTCTTAATTTTGTCAATCCCCAATTTTTCCATCGCTTGTTGGTGTGAGAAAAGGTGCCTGACAACCCCAGTTATGTTTTAAAGGAGGATCAGGCCTTTGCATTCACAGCACCAACATTCAGCGCTGTTGGAGTTAGAACTACCCAAGCATGTCCCAGAACAGCAAGGCTGAGGTGCCCGGTCCCAGGCCCAGAACCACCACAGGGCTGCCCTGCCTCCCAGATGCTTGCCAGAACACCACCAAGCACCCCAGCTCTCACAATTCCTTTTTGTTATTAGTTTTTTCACTCAGGAAATGCAGAGGCTTAGCTCATGCTGACTTCAGTATAAAAATAAATAAATCCTGTAGCATCTTCACTGCTGCTTTGTTCAACACTCAAAAAAAGAGAAGTGCAGCTGCAGTAGGGGCCTCACATTTGTCTTGAACAGGTTGCAGAAGATTAAGACTGTCTTTCAGTATCCAGATAAGGCGATTGAGTGAAACTCGTCCATCTTTTTTGGCCATTTCAGGAATGCATGTTGAATATTTCTACGGGGTTAGAAGGGAAAAAGCAATATGTTGAATAGGAAAAGCCTTGGAATTAATTTAGGAATAGATAGGGTTCTTTCTTCATACTGGGACTGACAAAAGCTTTCTCTGTGAACAGTTGTATTTACCTTCTTTCTGCATAATACATTGGTTTGTTATTCCTATGCTAGTGTCTCACAGATTTCCTCTGTGTGGAAGTAAATGTAGATATTTGTGAAAGTGAGTAAACAAAGAAATTTCTGTAGTTTTATCTAGCTGTTGCTCTATGTAAGTATGAGCATGTCTTTCACTCCATATGTATGTGCCTACGCATATGTGTGGATAGAGAAAAACTGTGGGAAACTCCACAAGTGGCTGCCATCTCTATAATAGACACCAATTAGTTTGTACTTAGACACAAGAGGAAGTCCAGCTCTCAGCCCTCTGTCCTCAAGCACTTGTCAACAGTGTATAATGAAGCTTTCAGAGACATCGGTGCAAGTGATAAGCATTGGTCATATACACCTTAAAGAAATACTCTTTCTACCATTTCTACCAAGGTTAACTGGCTGGTCTCTCCATTATGACATGCTTAACTCATAGAAGTTAGGGCACAGTCATCAAGCAGAGACTTTCAGTCGCTTTATTTGCATTTGAACTATCTAACACTACTTAAGGGTTGAAAACATTACACAAGAGATAAAAGAGATTGTTATTCATGTGCAAGCCTCTCTGTATATGTGCAGCAAAGTAAAACTGGGCAATACATGTACAATGCCATTTTTGACTAGCAGTAGTAGGATCTAAGACACAGCAGGTCAATGCCTGTACTCATGCTTTGCTCTTCTACCTCCTCCCCTGCCCCCATGTACAGGAGCCACCAAAGAAAACACTTTACAGTGCTCTCCCTTAAGATTATGCCATTACACGTGCATGCCCCACAGGGCCCTGCTGCCCCTACCACCAGCAGAAGTGGTGCATGGAGCTGCCCAGCTTTTGTCCTCTTACCTGAAGGCTCTGAGTCACATTATCTATGGTTGTACTGTCACAGTCACTCTGACTGGCAAAAGCTCCAGTTTCAGACAAATCTGAAAGACATACATATATGTGTATACGTAGTTGGTTAGCAGGCCCTTATGGCATCCACATAAATCCCAAATTTCACATAACAGTACTTGTTGATGAGAATTGTGCCACTGAGCTGCAGTGCTAATGCTGCCTTGTATTCCTGCGGCAATTGGATCTTAACTGTCACTAAACTGCACAGACAGTCAGCAGTCTAATTGCATACTAGTGGCTATCTGGGGCTGGGTTCCCAAGTAGGATATTTCCTTTCCGTAAGATAGACAATTTTTAAGTAATTATTATTCATATCGAAAAACAATATTACCTCACCTGAAAGAAACCCTGCTAAATATACAAAAAACAGCATTCTCCAGAGCGGGATGGAGCCGAACGGCATTTTTGCTGCAGGAGATCAGGGGCTGGTTACCTGCTGCTGGTGAAGCCTGGAAGCTTAAGTGTTGGAGCCAGGCAGATTGTTACATGTAAGTAGGTGGCTGGTTGTTTGCACTACGCCTGGCACCAGCACCGGGTGTGGATGCAGTATTGCCCAACCTGCTGGGAAGCCACTAGGCAATCCGCTGAGTGCTTTGAGGGTAAGGGGAGGGTCTTGTTACAGCACTGTGATGGGCTGGCTTTGGATTAGTTACTGTTGTATTATAAACTTGGTTAGCACATGCTTTCCTGCTCTTGTTCTCTTCCTCTCTCTCTCTGTTGCTATATCCATCTCCTGAGTTAGCGTCTGTCTGACACGTACTCATTCATCTAGAAGACATAACTGCACTGAAGGGCCCTGTATCTCACTTTGCAAGAAGAAGCTCAGAACAGCAGATAATGGCTAAATAGATTTGGATCAAGGAGCTGTGCACTGTAATCTGGTAGCATCCAGAGTTTAGCTACTTAGTAAGGAGGGCTTTCAGTTTCCGTATGTTTTCCAGCCCAGGTTATATAAACAAAGCAGTGACCCAAGCAGGAGAAAAACTCACAAAATTCTGAAAACAGGCTCTGTTCTCTAAGTATATCATATCAGGAGCAGGGTATTTCCTGACATAGGTTGTATTTTTTTTAATATGTCCACAATTTTTTTTAATATGTCCACAAACTTCATACATTCTTATATCCATTCATAGAAGATGCCAATTAATTAGCAAAATTACTACTCAAGTTTGATCATTTCTACCTTTTACTAGCAGATTACTTCATTAATCCAGATTACTGCTGACACGCTGGCAGTGACTGGCTGACCACCCCATTTGCAGAGGGCAGGTGTCAGTGCCCAGCCTCTCACCTAGCGCCTGCCACACAGACCCCCCCAGGCCCACCATGCTGTCCCTGCACTCCAAACATCAAGTGTGTTCTTGGGCCTCTGATAGTATGCAGCCAACCTACAGCTCACATTTTGTGCTTTTCATCATCTTTCCTAGGGGATCACACAGGCATTTTTAGAAACAACAACCCCTCCAGACACATCACCACCACCAAATTCCTTACTGATTCTTCTTGTTACTGTTAGCATTGAACAGTTCATTTTCTTTCTGCAGATATTTGTTTTGGTTAAGACAGAGATTTTCTTCTTTCAGGTCAGGCAGTCCTTCAGGTGTCTTTGTATATATATTTTTTCCTTGTTTGCTTCTTAGTTGCAGCATAGTCCATTAGGAGATCCTGAAGCAATGAAGCCAATGGCAGGGCCTCCACTGTGCTGACAAAATGTGCTGTCTTGTCTTTGTCACGGAGAGGACTCAATAAAGGGATGCAGGTAACCGTAACACAAATCCACAAAACAGTTCTGTGGTAGCATGAATGGGGACAGCCTTGTTAATCATTAAAAAAAAAAAAAAACCCTGTTTATGTTACTGATAGGTAAAAGTTCACTATCAAAACAACTTTTTAATACCAAAAAACAAAGTTTATGTTTCTAGGCAGATTGATAGGACCTAGCCCCAAACAATTTACGTTTTTGAGGCTTACGCACCCACAGCAGTCTTCCTCCTTGAATGATCAGCAATTTGGAGCTGGGAAATAATTATCTTGAAAATTTTTGCCAATTATTTAAGGTGCAGCTGTACATTAAGATATTTTTCTGCCAAAATGTGTGCAGGGGTCTGATGAAGCCCATTGATTAATGCTCTAAGCCCTGAGGAGATGGGATGCTACACACAAACCTGCTACTCATTTTGCTTATCTCACAGTTCACATGGCACATTAGTATGGTTTATAAAGTGGAAAATCTTCTAGCTTGAACATACAGTTGTGTTTGTGACAGACCAAAAGAAGAGAATAAATGAAAGCTTTTCTTTAACAGTCATCACAGTCAGGTACTCTCCACCTCAACATCTGTTTGGGTGACACTATGCAACGAAAGTCAACCTGGAGAGAAGTATGTGTTGGCAGGACTTGTCCAGTGCAGAGTATCTAACAGGCTGCTGTTTAAATCATAAAGCTAGAGTGTAATGACTCTTGGGGCCATGTGTAGGTGAACCCTGTACTGTAGCATTAAGCTCGTCCTTGTTGCCTGTTGACAAACAAAACTTGTCACAGAGGATAAAGGTCCCACGTCATCCTGAACTAAACAAACCTGGGATTAATTTGTGGTCCTTCACAAACAATTTACTTACTCGGTTACTATACAGGACAATATAATGCAATAGCACAGCAACAACATCCATGTCAACAGTGTCACTCATACCTAACCCACCATACTCACCAGGTACCCAGAGCTGGTCCAAGTCAAAGCAGCCACCAGCTCCATCAGCAGTGAGGGTGCTGGTACCCAGATTTAGCGGCTGAGTACCTGCACAAATGTTGGAATGCTTTCAGTACAGACTTACTCCTTCAGCTGTGGAGGGATGCACAGCCATCTAGTG
This sequence comes from Oreortyx pictus, assembly GCA_036925125.1. NCBI lineage: Eukaryota > Metazoa > Chordata > Aves > Galliformes > Odontophoridae > Oreortyx > Oreortyx pictus. The sequence goes on along the minus strand of JAUPFR010000008.1, from coordinate 11,922,011 downwards.
GTTAGTTCTTTGAGGACAGACTGCTGGACAGGTCAGTGGTCCAAATTTCAACCTCACAGTGTACGTGCTTTTTTGACATTCTGCAGTTTTTTCTCTGCATTTTTTTATTTTATTTCAAATTTAGATAAAATATATTACTCTATGCAATAAAGCTAACATTTGGGAGCAAAAATTACAGTGGAGAGTACTGTCAAATGCAAACTGAAGAGTTAAAAATGTAATACATTTGCAAGTTTCTGTTAATCATAAGGACTAAACAATAATCACAAATGTAGTGAAATATGAATTCATATTGCAAGTCCAAAAGCTATTAAAATTTAATCACGTTAATAAACTAAAATCCTGCAAGATTATTAGAGGCAAGGTGGAGAGGACTGTTACACTGTAACGCTAGAAAACAGAAAAAGAGACACCCTTACATGCATGGTAGGAAAAAGCTTTTTATTGTATGATTGTTTTATAGTAGAACATGTTTCAAAAACACAGGTAATTGAAACACAACAGTAACAGCACATACTCGGTGAAGACAATTTAAATATGTATCTGGTAACATCTTCCACAAAAGAGGTCAAGATACAGTTATGTGATATCCAGCCTTCTCCCATCAAAGCAGTCCCCAGCCATATGCAATACTAGTTCCAGTAAGGAAATTGGACCCCAGAATTTTCCATTGTCTAATTATAGGCAAGAAATTTGTTAATCCTCAGTCAGTTGGGAAAGTCATCCATTCCTTTGCCCATGGAAGGTTTGAGGTTCAGCCACTGGTTTGAGTACCTGAGTCTTACTTTACCTTTATCAAAGGAACCAATGGAGCAGCAATAAAAAGTACATTGTTTTGTTGTCTTATGTTGATTAAAAACAATATTCTGCCTTTCATATTTTAGATAATGAATGATACTGAGGGCTAAAAAAATAAAAATCAATTTCCAAGAAAATATCCTTTTCTTTCTTTCCATTTAAAACCTAAAATTCCTTTGGTTGAATGCAAGGCTGTCAAATTTGATTTTTGGAAGCATCATTGTCTCAGTGAACTTCTCTTCCTTTCTGTTTCTAAAAATGGACTGCAAGGGTCAAAACACAAGTGTTTTAGGCACCTCCCATGAGAATTCATTTCTTCCAAAGTGACCGTAACATGCAGTCTTCTGGTAAATGGGCTTTTTTAGATCCAAATCCCTGTATGAATAATTAAAAAAAAAAAAAAAGAAAAGAAAAAATTCTTCATCTTATAATATTCATGGTATTTATCAATAAAATCCTGACATAGACATCCAGTTCATACCCTCCTTCTAGGAAGCATATTCTGAAGATCTAAACTTATCAGTGATTGTGTCCAAATGTAAACTGAGTCAGAGAATCACAGAATTCCAGATGTGGCCTCACCAGGGCAGGGTAGAGGCTGAGGAGAACCTCCCTTGACATACTGGCCACAGTCAGCATAACGCACCCAAACAATAAAACTGACAACAAAATATAAATGTGAACTCCGTTAGGGGCTACATAAAATGTGAGTTTTGACAGAAAAAAAGTACATTCCATTCATTTCATAAAATAAAACATATTTATTTTTTCTTAGCAAAATAAGCTAATATATATATATAGTATACTATATATATATATATATATATATATATATATATATATACTGTAGCAGAAATGCCAAGTCAGGGCTTGAACCAGTGATGAGCACCTGGAGGGAAGGCGGGGCCAACCAGGGTAGTTCAGGTGCACACAATGCAACTGAGTGACCAGAAGGGGTGGAGCCAGGATCTACTCTTTCTCAGACCTCATTTAAGGGTTGGCAATGGTGGCAAGTGTATTTTATTAGAGATCCTGGTGTACCTGAGGACTTCTGAAGGTAAGCAGGTTCTCCCTTTTGTTTCTGTGTTCTTAGCTACAATATTTGAGTATATCCTTGCTTGTTCCAGCCTAGGATTTTGCTATTGTGATGTCATTGCTGTGCTTTACCTGATGTTACAGCATTACATATATCAGTTTTGTGTACTCTGTAAGGTCAAAGGCTGAAAGTATATGAAACTTGAAAGCCATGTCTATCATCTTAGAATGTGTGTTATGGTGGTGCCTCATAGAAATTATAAACTATGAATTCTGACAAAAAGTCTCTGTAGAAGTGCGTGGAACAGTTCTGTGCTAGCTTAAAAGAATTAGTTTTACTCTGTAACATCTAACGGTTCTGCAAGAAATCAGTTGTAAGGTGTGATCACCAAGGTATTTCCACATTTGTGTGCTTTCATACCTGACAATGACTCCAGGCCGCAGATCAAAGTTTTTGTGCACAATGTCCAGCAGTTCTTTTTCTGTTTTTTGAGAGGTACCATAAGTGAATAGTGAAATTGAGAGTGGCTGAGCTACTCCAATGGCATAAGAAACCTGTGGCGAAAAATACAGCACAGTTAGCGAATAAGCATTGTACTCTAGTATGAAAGAGTGTGCGAAAGTTAAAAACACTCATTCAAGATGCTTCTTAGCAAGGCTGCTCTGTATTTGCATGATGTGTATTTGCAGAAAAAAGGAAATTTTTTAAAATGCCTAAGTCCGTGGATAATTTTCTGCTCTGTTACTCGTACTCATTCCCATGACAATAAGCATCAAATGGTTAAGCTCAGAAAATGTCTGGAATAGTAGTCAATAAAAGGAAAGCTAAGCAAAAAAAGGGTTAGCTTCAGGGAGAAATAATGTGGCTATCAGAAAGTCTTCCTTTCATCTACCACAATCCGTTACCAAGTCAGTTGCCAGTACAGTGTCTTGTGTGATGGTTATTCAAGGTAAGGCTGGAAAGGAACAACCTTTCTAAGAAGAGTAGCACTGAGAACAAATTGTACCTGAACCAGAACACGGCGACAGAGTCCAGCTTTCACAAGAGATTTGGCCACCCAACGGGCTGCGTAGGCAGCTGATCTGTCCACCTTTGTGTAGTCTTTGCCAGAGAAGGCACCACCTCCATGGGCTCCCCAACCACCATAAGTATCCACAATGATCTTTCGTCCAGTAACACCAGCATCACCCTGAATCAGTAAAAGTATTGGATCATTTTACAAGCCATTTTTATTGTAACTTTCATACAAAGCTATGCGATCTTCAGAAGACTATAATGCATAAGGAAGTTCTCCATTTATGGATTATTGTGTGATAGCTGAAGGGGGTAAACTCATCTCCCCCTGTTACGACAGTGGCTATAAGTGTTCTTTAAAGCCAGATTTGTAGGACAAGTCAGTTGTGAATGGTGTTTGGTAGTCAGACAAAGCATTTCACACATAAATAGCTAGAGCATTAAGTGCTTGTTTCAAAAGCGTAGGTATAATATGGAAATCTTGGTTTGCAACTGACCTATCTACAACACTCACTCTGAATACAGAGTATTGTTTGCAAGCTACGTGCCATATTTGAACCACTGAAAGATTTTATGCTCAGTTGAAAATCTCTGTAAATAGACCAGCTTTTCTTATCTTATGGCTGAAATCTGAAGTTGTGTGAATAATATGCGATATAGTTATTGTTTATCACTAAAAGGTATGCCTATGCAACCTCATACAGCATTGTATGACTGCTGGCACCAACACTTCTCACGTGGTATCAGTACAGAAACTGTCAGACAGTTATGTGCTAAAAATATGTCCAACCTCATGTTATCTAAGTACTTATTTAAACCTTACACAACAGGTATGGAGAAGTAGGTAGATAGAGCTGTCCTGATTGCATCCTTACAAGTACCTCATATTTTTTATTCAATCTCAGTTTATTGAGCAATTTCTGAGCAATTGTCTCACCTCAAACCTAATAAATGCTTCAATGTTTGACATTCAGCCTCCACCTGTAGGCTTGAAATTCTTTTTGTGGAGAATATCATGCCAGTAGAATTCACCTGCTGGGATGTTTGCATAGCAAACAAAAGTGGAAAGTTGTTGTTCTTAGAAAGACTAAGCTTACATAAAGAAGAAAGCCTTTGGCACTATTTTTCCCATTCTGTCAAGATATTCAGATGATTACACCTTCTGAGGTTCTTCTAATTTGACTTGAAGATTTATTTCTGACTGCACAGACAGGTGCAGTGAGAACACCTTATATGCCACGATGACTCGAGGGCAGAACTGACTGAGAGGAAGGGAAATGGATAGGTAAAAAGGATACATTAAGAAACCTTTTAAAAGAGGCTGGAAGTGCACAAATAAAATCTGCAGAGGATGCTTTATGGAGGGCTGTAATATCCTCATGCTACCATCAGGTGATGCTGTTGGGAAAACCATGATACCAGCAAAAACGTGTACAGAGTTCAAGGTATCACTGGACTTGGAAACAATGTGAAAACCCCAAGTGAGTCAAATTTCATCTGTAGATAACAGAGATGAAGTTTAAGACAGACTTCCATATCTTGTTTTGTTCAAAACAAAATGTACCGGTACCCAGAAGTCTCCAGATATAACAGATGGGGAAATAGTTATTTTTTTGGATTGCCACAATGCTATCATAAATTGCACAAGTCCACTGATGATAGTGCTTGTAAGGCCACGGACGCACAAGCAGGCTGACCCATACTAAGTAAACTTATGCGAGGTTCAGAAAGCTGCAAACACATAATGCAACATAGCTGTGTTTGTACCTGCAAACATAAGAGATACAGTTTCCCAACAAGAGATTGCTGTTTGTCTTTTGGGTAGTAAAACTTCCATTTCAAGTGGGTATATTTCAGTGCACACCTCAAAAATTTTCTATGCGTAGTTCTCTTCTTAGTTTGTAGCTACAATTGTTACACAAGCTGATTTTTCTCCTTGTTACAGTTCACTTTTGGCTGCACACTTGTCTATGGTCCAGATCACCAACAAAAACAATACATGAAGTTATGATGTTACAATTCTTTAAGCTACACAAAAATGTTTTTAGTGTAATGGATGACTTCAACGCTTTCCTACCTGTTGTATGGCACTAATGTAAAGACAGCCACAGAAATATTTCTGGCAAATTTCAGTAAATGAATGAATTTAAATGACAACACCAACAAGTTTATTTGGAATTATTAGGAACTTGCATCTAATTTCAGGAAGGAGCTTTGGAATTTTGCTGTGACAAAGGCAAGAACTTAGAACTGTGAAACTGCTTTCAAAAACTAAGTCTCAGAAGTCTCAGTCCTACAGAGTGTGAAAGTTCTGTCTGATTTCCACAAGTGCGTGGTCAAATTATCCCTCCTAGTTCCCACATTGCCTAGATAAAGCAAAAGCAACATTAGTTTTCTCACCAGAGCAGTTTGACAGGGGCTGATCTTGAGAACAGATGAGCGCTTCAGCTCTCCCTGTTGTGGGGCAGAACTGCACAAGCCATATTGATCTGAAAATCATGTACACTGTACAAGATGCAAACCTACTCTTGTCTATCTCTCTGTGAGTTGTACATTTAATGAGAATTGTCTGATTCATACAGTGCTGGATTCAGACCTATGAAACCCAGAGCTGGACTGTATGTTGCAAACACTATGTTAGATTTGACCCAATTCATTTGCCTAAGTCACAACACAGGGAATGACAAAACCATGCCCTCAGAGCTTACTTTGGAGTACAGCACATGAAACCCTGAGTGCCTCTTCCATCTACAGCCACAGTTAGAACTTCCATTAGACAGTTTTCTTCTCATAATGTAGAGTGGATGTGCAAGGCATGTTGAGCTTCTCTGTTAAGGCATAACCCACTGGCAACAACAAGCTGATAGAAACATCAAAATAAATGCAAACCTGAGGCCCTCCAATAACGAATCGTCCACTAGGCTGAAGGTGATAAATAGTTCTCTCATCCAAGTACTTTGCAGGGACTACAGCTTTAATCACACGGTCTTTCAGGGTTCTGCGCATGTTCTCCAGAGAAATGGTTTCATCATGTTGTACTGATATCACAATAGTATGGACACGCACTGGTATGACAGCTCCATTCTTCTGAATATACTGAACAGTAACCTGAACAAAGCAGGGGGAGGGGAAAAGAAGAATTGCTGTAAAATGTATCCAAACTCATGCTATGCTATTTCAAAGAGAAAAACTGTAGCAAAATGTCTGTGCTGACATTTTAATGATCAGTACTTATCTTGTTGCCACAGTAGGAGAAATGAACCTTACTTCTTCATTCTTCCTTTATACATTAAGGGAGGAAAAAAAAAATCTGCTATTGTCTATTTGGTTTACTGTGAAATTGTCCAAAAGGCATTTTCTGGTAGAGATTTCCAGCAGAATTCCTGCACCTCAGAAATCTGTGTTTTTAGCAGTTCTTCAAAAAGACCAGCCTTCAGTTTTTGTTGGTGTTTTTTTTTTTTTTTTTCCAACTAGCACTGAATATTTACATCTAAAAGATTGTTTCCCTCTCTTGTACTTAGTTAAGTGCTTCTAGCAGTCTGATACAAGTTAACCATTTTCTAACAGTCAAGGAGAGTATTGTAAGCAGTGGAAATTCTTTACCTGCTACTTGTAGCTTATACAGTAGCAATCTTGGTACTCTAAATACCATTTACTTTTTTCTTTAAAAATATCTAATGCTTTGGGAAAGTAAAATTAGATAATTTTTGAGGACTATCAGTAACTGATAGGATTGCTACTCTGTTGGTAAAGGAGAGAAACCAGCATGACAGCAACTTTTACCTGTGTCTTAGAGTCAGGCCTCAGCCACGGAAGCTCTCCATTGCGCCTCAGCTCTGCTAACCTGGCATTCAGTTTATGAGCAAGAATAATTGTTAGAGGCATGCATTCCTCTGTTTCATCCGTTGCATAACCAAACATTAAACCCTACAGGAGGAGAGGAGAGATTTCAATCACTGTTAAAAAGAACCACAACCAAAGGCGGTGAGATTTCATCTGAAACAAAAAGCAAACAGCACCCTCAGGTTTACTTTATACTGTTTCACATTATAGTCTAAGAAGCCTAAATTCAGGTCAAGTTCTAACACATTACAGCGAAATGAGAAACAAACCATGCTCCAAGAATTTTTCACAGAAGTCCTGAGGGAAACCCAGACAAAAACTAGGAAGATGGGGTCAAAAAAAAAAAAAAAAAATTACTGAAAAAAGATCTCTCTGAGCTAAACAATTTCTGGACCACTCTGGTATACTAAAGTTGTTCTTACTACTCTGTTAAGATTGTAGAGGCTTAGGCTGGTACTAACTCATACTGAAATTGACATCTGACTTTTCAGCTGAATGGAATTTGAATGGTACACGAGGGAATCATAATCAACAGCTAAGGCACTTGAGTCAGGTTTGCACTGCAGTATAACGTGCTTCTGGTCACAGCTGCTACTACTGTTCAGTCCCTGTATCACTTTATCATTTGTTAAGTAGAGTTTGTAGCATTTTCTTTCTCCTCACACAGTGTATGTTGTGATACAAAGCTAATGACAGGCATTCAGATAGAATGGGAGAGGAGACCATGCAAGTGCCGAAGGAAGTCAGAAATCTTTTCTTCTTGCGTAGCCTTTTGTCCCCATGACAGCATAAAAGCATTTCAATATTTGTCCTCGAGGGTTTTTTTTTTAACAATATTAACTTGGCTCCTGTACTCTGATATCTCCATTTATGGTTCTCAACAGCATTGTTATAAACTAGATATTACTACTAATGGTAACTACTGTAAATGTTAAATTCATTCATACAGGCATCAGTCAGATTATGGAGTTTTTATGTTAGCATCTTTCTCTTGGGAACACACTGTAATTATCTACACATGTTATTTAGCTCACAGAAATGGAGCTTGGACAACTTTAATTATGTGGAATACCTATTATAATAAAACAGATCTTTGCCCCTGGGAAATAAAGGGGAATTATAAGTACTCTGGCATATTTGCCTTCATTTTACTAATGCTGCAGACAGTTGAAACATTGCCAGATTTTTTGCTGTGCAAAATCTCAAGAGCTTTGTGAAAGTGCTAAGGTCCATTGCTCATTTCATCTTACAAAACAAGTCAGGCTGCAAGATGAATGGTCTGAAGCATCCAAAGCTAGTCAACAAAAATATAAGAGATGTAAGCAGAAGCTTTTGTGAAGATCTAAATAATGCACCCTAACTACTACAAAGTGACAGAGCTCTCCTGGCTTATGTTGAGTGTCATAATAAACACCAGCAAAAAGGCTGCCTGCAAAGCACTTCCACCTGCCTTAATAAGGATATGGGTTTTTTTATAGTCTGGCCTAGACCAGGATGGAAGTTTGCAAATTGTCGGGTGGGTTTTGCTTTAGAAATCATGGTAGTGGGATGAGGTAAGCCCTCTTCATTCAAACATTTTTTGATATTTCAGGTGTGATGTCAAATCTACCTGATCTCCAGCACCAACATCCTCTTCATCCCTGTGTAAATGAACACCCTGGGCAATATCAGGTGATTGCTGTTCCAGTGCTACTAAAACATTGCAAGTCTTGTAGTCAAAACCTATTTGAAAAAAAATAATAATAAAACAGCGACATTTTCTTTTTTTTGTCACAGTTGTGTGGAGCTAGGAATTGGACTTGGTGGACAGTAATATGGAACCACATAGCAAAATTTACATTCTGAAGGATACCGTATTCAGAATACATAATCTTATGTTTCTTGATAAACTTTTGTCAATAGACTTTAATTTTGCGGCAGAGATAGTAGGTTGTGTAGGGTTTATTTTTATTGATTGGTACTGTTTGTTTTCCCTTGGATTGGCACTGTGTGCCAGTTAGGAACAACTAACTTGGGGATAAGTGGTTTAAAAAAAAAAAAAGTAAATTGATAAGCCCCTCCCAAACAAACAGTATTAAAAACCTCTTTATAAATTCCTGTGAGCTGATGTTTTCAGCAATTGAAGAACTTGCTTTCTGGAATACATGTAAATCAGTGTATGTACCTAAATCTCTCATGGGGGTTTGTATGACTGGAAGGAAAAACAAAACAAAACAGATTTGAGTTTCACAGAAAACCTGGGGACGGGAAGTTTCTTTACATTACATCAACAGGATGATTTTTGAAAAAGAATTCAAAGACTTGAATAGGATCATAGCAAATTTTTCCACCTTTGGCCTAGGGTATATTAAGAGTACTTTGTGTTTTTCTGAATTAAGCATTTCTTATAACTATTGCTAACATTCATTTAATAAATCACATATACGTGTCCATGTGCATACGATCCACTCGAAGAATCCTCATCACCCTCTTTTAAGTAGGCTATACCAAGATAAAAACCATGTCAGTGTGTAATGATTTTAGCTTTATCTTTACTTTTGTATGGCAATTGTTGTTCACTGTCTCTGTCCTTATAATTTTGGCAATTAAGATAAAAATCAGATTTATAAAATAATAGATTAGTCAGGATATTTGGAGAATCCTGCTGCTATGTCATGACGTAGGTAACCTGCTGATATGCTGCTACAACAGTCTCCCTGGAAATTTGACAGCTATGAAAGGATTGCAGCTAACAGCAGTTTTTAAATAAAAGCTCTGAAAAGATACACTTATTGTAACAGTACTCTTGGAATATTTGTATGATATTAAGAGGTTTGTGGCAAATTAGGTAGTGGAATATGTTTGGTTTTTACATTGTTTTGCCTTTTTTGTCCTTTGTACAAGATACAAATCTGACTTGGACTACATGCTCCTTGTTGTAGGTATTTATTCAGAATGCTTTGCATAGACAGAGTCTCCCAATAATTTTGGGTGCCACTACAGTATCTATATGTAATGACAAACCTGAGTTTCTTCTTTCCTCTTTTCCTCACCAAGATACATCAGATTGCCACATAACAGATTCAAGTTCATGCAAGTTTATCTCAGTGGTAGGTTCCATGGCTCATGTTCACAGTTCAAGGTATATTCTGCCTACTCCTTTTCAGTTTTAACAAATAGACGATATTTTTTCTACTTACAGGGATAAAGCCAGAAAGTGTTTCATGTAGCACCACCTAAGTAGCTTTCACACAGGATATTGAGGTTTTTATCAGGCTTGCATAAGCCCACGTAAGAATGTGCTGACAGACCTGGTTTGCAGTTGTCTATTGCTTGCTCCTCAAGGATTTCATGATTTTTTTTTCACCAACCTTTAGCTGAATCATCATAGCCAATATGTCTAATTGCATCTCGGACCACTCGCTGGTAATCCACAATAGCATGAGATGTGATCTCCCCACAGAGTAACACCATTCCTGTTTTACATACTGTCTCTGAAAACAGAGATGGAAGCAGCATTAACAGTAGCAGAATCACCAGCCCACTGAGACAAATCACTGTGCTTGTGATTATGATGATTTAGAGAGATCTACTGGGTATAAACCGCGCTGGTATTTTTATGTATATTTTTGGCAATATTAACCTCCTTTGACCACTTTCTTTCATCATGTCTGAAAACATGAAAAAGATGAGCTTGTCCAACTCGAAAATGTAAGAAGCAAAGCACTCAGCCTGAGTTACGTGTAGAGATGTTTGGGGAAATGTGGTATTCAACCAGGATTTCTGTGTCCATTTAATCCTTAATTATTCTAAGACACACACTGAGGTTAAATAATGCTTATCAGTGGCCAACTATTCTGACAACAAGGGGAAAGACTTTGAAGCTGGGGTTTAGTTAAAAGGACTGAGAAAATTAGCTGAGGATTGGTGGTACAATTTTTTGAGGAGATAATATGAAAATAAGCAGTCATAGGGATTAAGACTAAAAAATTAGTACTTTATTAAACATAATATATGTACTGTTTAACAAGGCATTCAAATATTCTTTCAAAAATATACTATAATGAAACCTAGTCTTTTTCTCCTCAGAATGTTCAGTCCACTCTTGATATCAGTTCTCCCACCCTTCTGGAAGTTACTACCTTCTGCTGCTTCAGCCTTTATAAGAACTTCTGCTGTTTCTTCTCATCTCTCCTTCTCTTGAAGACAGTATTTTTTAATATAGTATTTGGGAGTAAAATGATTCAGCACTTGACAACAAGCTCTTTGCCAACATATTAGAAATAAGAGAGCATTAACTTGAAAAAAGGAAGAAAGACTCAGAGGGGATCTGATCCTTGTCTATAAATATCTAAGGTGCAGGAGGCAAAGGGATGAAGCTGAGTTCTTCTCAGTGGTGTGTGGTGATAGGGCAAGGGGAAATGGCCACAGACTGAAGCATAGGAAGTTCTGCACAAATGTATGTGGGAACTTCTTCACAATGAAGGTGATGGGGCACTGGCCCAGGCTGCCCAGGGAGGTGGTGGAGTCTCCTTTGGAGACATTCAAGACCCACCTGAATGCTTACCTGTGCTACCTGGGCTAGGGAGCTGCTTTGGCAGGGGGTTGGACTTGGTGATCTCTAGAGGTCCCTTCCAACCCGTACGATTCTGTGGTTCTGTGACTTAAAGTAATGCAGAAAACAACTTACCACAAGCAACTTTGGCATTTGGATCCTGTTTAAGATGGGCATCTAGTACAGCATCACTGATTTGATCACAGATTTTGTCTGCAAGACATTAAAACTGTTGTTTGAAACAGGAAACTCAATACAAAACACAGACTCTGTATCTGTTTGGACATTAAGAATTCTTACTTTGCTTATTAATGAAATATTTAAGTAAACTAAATAGAAAGTTGTATGCAATATGCTGTGTGTAAGACCAATAGATAGCTCTAACAAGGAATGCACTTACTAGTTGCAAACGAACTACAACTTCATGTGATGTTTTCTGCAAGTCACTGTGAAACAAGTATGTTGTGCACAGAATACCTGAGAGGCTAAGAGGTTTTACTCCCTCCCTGTTTCATAGCTGGAGATTAGAGAAGGACAGATATAGATTTTTAAAAGGCAAATCTTAAGAGTAAGGAAACGCTGAAGTTGTTCATACACAGCACTGTGAGATGCATTGTTCCTTCAAAACTCTAGTTAGAAATTGGGTATCTTTTTAAAAGGTAGAAATGCTATTCAACTATAGTTTAGTAGTATGTTTGAAGAAATGTTGGATGAAGTTTCCCTTCCTGTGTATGAACTTATACCAGAAGACCTCTCTGGCCTTCAAAGCGTACGTGAGAATTCATGGAAAATGATATTCTAAATTATTCTGATTGATTATGCTGGTCTGATTTTGGATTAAAGTAGGCTGAGAGAAATCATTTCAGTAATTTATTCAAAAACTGATTTCTGGTGCAAGAACTAGTAATCCTAGTGCAATTAGAAACTGCTACTGACACATATAGATGCAACTATCATGATTCAAATGAGAAATCAAGGAGGATGATCAGCTGCTTAACGCAAATGCCTATTAGTAAAGGTCTCTAATGTAAAATAAAACCAGGCATTTCTATTTTTAGTGATGCTTAGCAGGCTTTGTGTGCTTTTCATTCTGTTATTTAAATTTATCATCTCAACTGTCACAGCTCTCTTACAGCTGCTGAATGTGACAGAATATGTCCGTCCATTCTTTCCTTTTTTTTTTTTTTTTTAAATTCACATAGTGAATTACTATCCAGTAAGATACATACTGCAAAAACAGTGTCTAGCCTAGGGATATCTTGACTGAACAGAAAAGTATTAGTTAACTGTGAATTCTTATCGAGAAATCAAATCATGCCACAGAGCCAGCCTTATGGCAAAGGTGCCAACTAGCCATAGAAACAGCTCCTGATATCTATGAAAGGGATTAATGGGTCTGATGATAAACTCCACTGAAATGTTCAGTTGTCAAATTATGAAGTAAAGAAGGTATTGAACAGCTGAGTTGATCACTAATTAGGAGGATCTCCAAAGTTTGGACTCAGTTGACTAGGAGTTTATTATGTGGATCTAAACTACATTAACAAAGAAATGTTCTATCCTTAAAGAAGAAATACTCTGTAACTGAAGAGTGTTCTTAGGACCCTCCATACATTCATCAAAAATAAAACCTATGAACAGTAACAACTAAAACTTCAATCCAAAAAGCTCCACCCTTCGAAACTGCAAACAGGTAATATCACACTTCTAGCTTTAATCATGCAATAGAATACAATCAATATCAAATATTTCAAAAGGTAATTTTCATTTTCTTAAAAACCTGTGATCATCAAAATAACTTTGGATAGCACAATTTTAAGTGCCTTATGTCAACAGCACTAGAAGGTGAAATTACATATTCAAAATGAGGTAAACTGAGCAAATCTCTTTGTTTTTTGTTTTTTTTAATTAGAAGTTAATATCATGAATGCTTATCTTCAGCCCATCACTGAGAAATAAGCTTTCTACCAAAACCAAGTCTAATTGGGAATATTTTGAATAGCTGAATTTCTCTATCTTATATTTTTCTTTGTTAAAAGGCTCCTGAGGAGTGCTCGTAGAAAATAGCAGTGGCACTTCAATATTAACACTGCACTGTTCATATTTTCTCACGTGTTCTCTTGTTCAGTACACAGCTTACTGAATTATCACATCAGATGTGTGAGCATCAACTGACTGGAAAGATCTGCACTTCATGATTTTTTGAGGAAAAAGGTTTTGGGGTGTGATTTTTTTTCTTCTGTGAACAGTCAGGTAAGCATTTTTTTAAATATATGTCTGAGAGTGCATTTAGTAAGTGTTTTCTCTCATACTTTTAATGCATACTGGAAAGCTGAAAGGCATTTTGTGTGCAGGCAAATCCACCTGGTCCCATGCCAGAAAGGGAAAGGAATTAATTCTAAGTAGTTTGGCACCTGTAAGACATTGTGGGTCAGAGTAACACACAGTGCCTTTCAAAGCACAATGAAACCATTGTGCAGCATGGACAGACTCTTCTCCTGTATGAAGAGAGAACCTACTTTACCAGAGTGGTTGGACTAGATAATCTTCAGAGGTCCCTTCCAACACTTAAAATTCTGTGAAGCAAAGTGTAGAAATGACAAAAAACATCTAAAAAAAACAACCAAACAAAAAAACAACAAACTGTTATTTTTGTGCTTTTATTATAGCAGGAAGGAGGAGGTTAAGTGTAAGTCTGCAAAGAGTTTGGAGTTTGCCCTACTAAATGCCAGGATTAAAGACCTTCTGGAAGGGAGTTCAAAAATATATACTCAAATCATTTTGAAGAAGTAGGACCCAGAAGATGGGATGAACAGTCTTCTCTGGATTTCTTTGGGGATCATGCATAATGCCTGTATATTAATTATTGCCAGCTATTACATTCACAGAACTTGGGCTTCTTAATTACACACAGCTCAAAGCACTGCACAGATACAAGGCAGTTCTCTTTATGCACAAGTAAATAAGCATGTAATTTCTTCTGCTTTGTTTATCGTGAAGACGCATATGAGAACCTTCCACTCAACTAACATAGTCAGAACAACTAAAATTTCTGCCAGACAAGGATCTGGATCAGGATCTTCACGTAATGCCTTTGAGCAAAATTTTGCTACCACATGCAGAAAGGAAGTAATCAAGAACATGCTAATTATCCACTGATAGCAAACAGAGGTACTCAAAACTCACAATAAATATCTAGCACTACAATAACATAATCAAAAGCCCAGCTACAGCCTTGGAGACTGGTCCCAGTTTTAAGAAATAGTCAAGATTTTCCTGGGTGACAAAAAGCTAATGGTCACGTCTAGGGTAAAACCACAGACAAATAAAACATTTGCTATTAGAAACTAGACCTAGTGCTGAACTGTGTTTCTTTCCCCATAGGTGTATATTTTTTTTTTTTTTACGAAAATATGCCACTGAAAAAATTAGTGCAAATTTCAACTTTGCAACCTCTCTTCACAATAAAGCTCCTGGATATGTACATCTCAAAGTACTCAGAGATCCAGCAGTCTCTGGCAGATGAGATGATGTTTGCAAATTTCACTAGTGGTAACGCTTTCTCAAGGGCCTGACAGGTATTTCAGAGATGAACAATATCCACAGGGCTTAAAGAAGACCTGCAGAAAGTCAGTAGAGTTTTTCAAGATAACGAAGAAAATGTAAGTAACAACTGAAAACTGGGTCGTGTTCTAATACAGGAACCAAGACAAAAAGAGAAATAAAAAAGAAAAGAAGCTAAGGAACAAGTAAAAACCTGTGGACTAAGCTGAATTATCTCTCTTCCTATTCTGCGACTTAACCTGTTACAGCCCCAAAGTGATTAAAAAATGATTAGAATAGCATCAGTTGTGACCTGTCAACTTCAGAAAAATCACTGTCGATTTAAATTTGCCCTGTAGTAGGCCATTTTTCTTGTGGAGCTATGTTGTTTTGTGGTTGCTGGATGTAATTATACACAAATTTGAGATGGACCTATGGCCGAAGGATTGAATATAGTTGTCATTTTCTAATGGTGTTACATCAGAAAGAACTCCAGCTTGCTTAACCTGAAATTGACAGCAGTGGACTCAATTGCATCAGCCACAGACTTTACCTGCACTCATAAGTTAATATTATAGACGACTATCAGAATTACAGACGTTACATTCTCACTGCTGACCTTTGTGTTCTCTATGTTATCCCACCTGTTTATGATATAATCACAAGAAAAGAAAAATCTTGCTATAGCTAAAGGTATGCGATGCCACACCACTTTCTAAAACAAACGTGCTTTTCAGGACATCTAACAGACTATTGTCCCTTGGACTCATTTGACAGAAAGTACGTGTTTTGGGCAAATGACCATTTTTTTCCAACGAAATTGAATTAAGCTCTGTTGACTACGAATACATTTTAGCAAAAATCTGTCCGCTATTTGCTTAAGCAATTCCATATGTTGCATTAATACTCATTTGATAAAATGGGAGAAAACATATCAGCAACTTTGACGTGTGCAGATGCAGGGAGCACTGAGTTTTCAAGTCTTTAAAAGAGACTGCTTATGGGTGACAGTTTTAGAGCACAGCATATATGCAAGATAGTTCCACAGTGCCCATAAAGATATGGAATTTGAGAGGCAAGCTATGTACTCTTATCCATATGTGAAACTTGAGCCTATCGGAGATACAGTAATGTCTCCACAGTAATACTGAATAAAAAAGCAAATAAGATAAAAAGGAAGGAGTAGCAACCAGGAATCCCACTGCCCTCTACGGTGTAACACACCCATCAAAGGTACAAAGACTCCTGTTAGAAGAACTCTAGTTGCAGTGCTTCTAGAGTCAATATGGACAGGTCCAATGGAAATACCATAAATAGACTTTCAGTAATAAAGCTCATAGTGGATTAGTTTTTCTTCAGACTTCTAAAAACATTTTCAATGAAAGTATTTTTTTCATTAATGCAGTTGCCACAGTGGCTCCTTACCTGGATGTCCTTCTCCTACTGACTCTGATGTGAACATGAAGGCTCCTTCATCATCCAGAGTGTGATCACATAAACCATCCACTGGCCCATTCATGACTGTGATGCTTTTCCCGATGGATTATTTTCAAAAGTGGTGAAGATTTCTGCCTTCAGTGCTTTCTATTAAAGATGAAGTTTCTTTCTGAGCAGGACTGTCACTGTGTTCTCTCACTACCTGTAGTACTAACTCAAATTTTAGTGTGTGAAATCAGCATGGGCTTGTATGCATGCAACAAGTACGCATGTGCCTGAAGTCTGTATCCCTACCTAGCCTGATCTGTCAGTCTCTGGGCTGCTCCTATATATGGAAAAGTGAAAGTGCCTAGAAAATCATGTGAGGAAAACGGAAGAGCCCATTTCTTGGCAGGGGAGTTAGTTAATTTTGGGATATTTCACTAATTAACTCAGTTCTTGGAAATGCTCTGGATACAGTCTGTGCAAGATTAAGTATAGTACGATTTCAAATGAGCGTAAAGTAATCAAGGAGTACTGGTGACAGTTCAGTTCAGCTGCTTCTTCAGTTTGCCTCTCCCCTAATTCTGGGATCTATGTTGTGTTTCCAACCGTGTGTTGTGGTTTCTCAGGGATAGATTAAAAAAGGGTAAATGCATGCCTTTCGTAGAATAGACTGGAAGAACTTTGTTCTGCATTCTGTAACTGTATATTCCTTTTAATTTTTAATCTCTTGAAAAGCAGGATTCTTTCCTGAAATATTTTTTTCCATTTTCATTCATTACCCCTGCACATTTGAGACATTAAGCATTGGATAAGATACAGCAGATGACAAATTCCTCCTTTATGCAGACCTCTTCATTCAACCTTTGTTTTCCTTTTTATCTGTCTTCTCTTCTATTAAGATCCACCTTAATTCTCTTCTTGAGTGATACTCTCACACTACATTCTGTAACCCTTAGAAATAGACTGACTGCCTCGACTGAGAACTCCGCACTCAGTTGCGCTACCTAAAATGTCTTCAGTCAGATGGCTAGTATCTGGAATATGCTGATGGTATGACAGGTATGAAGACAGGCTGCATTTTGTGGATGTATGTCTGTAAGTCTGAATACAAAAAAAAAGTGCAAACATATCCATGAGGCAGACCCAGAACATGCCCGGTACTACTGCATCATTACAAAAGAAATTAAAAATAATAATGTTGAATTGTTCTTAATTCATTTATGGGAATTGTTCTAGTCTCAGTTTCAGATCAAGTTATAGAACTACCGAAACTTTACTTCACTGAACACTAAATTACACTCTCTTAATCATTCACTCTGACATTACAGTAAAACACCTGGTATTTAGATTAAAACAAATAACATACTGCACGTTCCATGCCCCCTGCAATTTTGACAGCAATGACATCCTTACTAGTCTTCAGTTTAAGAAGTTAGTTTACTTCAAACACTTTGTATTATTTTAGAATACTCCTTGGACTTAAATTTCTGCATTGCTACTTACTTATGTAGTAATTCATTAGAATTTTCACTTTCTACCTACATTCCTGAAAACAATAACCAGTTTCTGTGAATGTTCACCAGTGATCTGTTGTACCGTTGATCCATCTCTAGTTATCACTGACATGGAATAGTTTGTTTCAAAACACATTCTCTTAGTTCTCCATTGCTTAGAATTCACGTCACAGTACAAAAAGTACCAGTTATACTTCATAATGCAGAACTCACACATCGGATAATATGAGCCACAGCTTTCTCTGGAGGAAACTGTCATCATTCCACTGAGATTAAGATTCCAACTCAACCTGAAGAAATCCTGCATTAGTATCACATAGAGAAATGGAAAAAACAACAACAACAACAAACAAAAAACAAGATCAAAGAGTAACTAATTATATTAACTCTCTAGTTAATGACTAACATTCAAAAATTATATTAACTTTTACAGTAAAATAATGTCAGCAATAACCACATGTTCTTAAATATAAATGTTTTGGTTTGTTTTCCTATGGAAGTAAAGAATGGATGAAACATCTCTGACAAAAAAACAAAAGTAAACACATGAGTTTTTGTTCTAATTATTTAAGAATCCTCCAGCAAAAGCAGACAAGACTGAATATTCTCAACCTGCAAGTTCCACTCTCTCACACATCTCTTTTTGCTTTTTCTTGGTTTTTCAGTGCCACTTATGAACAGAAATTATTGCTTGGCAATATGTATAAGTTTGTTTTTTTGGTTGTTGTCTGTTTGTTTTTTTTTAAAGTAACACAGCACAAAGTAGAAATAGGCTTCTCATATGATTCCCTTAGTCCATATAAAAATAAAAATCACAAGCTCTTAAAATGCTAATTATTGCAATTAATTGGACACATGAGCAGTGAATTTGCAGGTCCATTGTTTATTCCATCTTTGCAGTTCCTACTTTTGAATTAATTTCTGCCTAGTTAAACATGTTGGTCCATGAGACCTTTGGAGGGTCAGCCTTCATTAAATAGCCTCTCTGCTAATAGTATTTTTAGAAATGCTGCACAGCTGCATTTCACATTAACTCGTGTAAAATCTTCAGTTAGGGCTGCTTCCAGTTGCAATTTTACTATCAAGAGCAACACATTTGCTATACGGCCATGAAGCATCTCAGCATGCTCTTTTCCAGGACATCTTCCAGGACTCTAAATGAGCGTAGGGTTAGGTAATGTTTGATTTGGCTTCACTTCCCAGACAATTTGACTTGTTAAATATTTGTAAAAAACTAAGATAGAGCTCTAACATCGTACATTTTTGGCACAGATTTTCTGCCTACGAAAAAAAAAAAAAAGAAAAGCTGTAGTAAACAAAAGATGGATAGAAGCATTTTTTCCCATTCCATTTTACAGATGGAGACACCTATCAGTGCTACCAATGCAACTGGCTTCCAACATTTCTTACAACTTTACTACAATAGTCAACAGTTTTGTGGTATCAAGCACTAGTGAAGTCAGTTTCTCTGCAAATCTCTTTATAAACCCTAAACTGCCCATCACTGTATCAAGTAACTTTAGACTGCGTTTTGTGACCTTTACTCAGAAGATACCTAATGGCAAAATCTTCTCAAGTGCACAGAGACAGGAAAACTAAGGCAAAAATAACACTGTCCTCTGTATTGCTGTGCATATTTATTCATGTTAACAAGAACCACTGGAATAGCAAGGCCGCTCTTTCTATTATTTGTAAGTCTTTCTATCAGGTACCATTCCATGCTCTTGTTACTTTTATTTGTAGCAGTTCAGCAGAACCACTTCTCTTCTAGTTCATATAACATTTGTCACCTGTGAGAAGGCATGGTTTTACTGCAGCCTTGAGAAAGCCCAAGAAATAATGAAGTGAACAAGTTTTAACTTAGAAAATTATGAATGACTACTAGTGATACTGCTGATTCTCTAGACAGCTACGACTGATTAATTGCTTTGACCCTAGACCTCTCAATAACATAGGCTCAACAGTTTACTTTACTTGCTTGCCTTCCTCTTACTTGCCCTAATCAGCTTTCCTCCTCTATTCCTCTTCCTTCTTCTTGTCTTGTTTATATCCTATTAAGAAACATTTCCCTTTCTTCTTTTTCCCTTTTCCTTATTCTTTTTAGTCCATTTTATCTCCCTACACGACTCTACTGAAGTCTTATTTAAGTTATAAACCCCTAAGAATGGATCCTACGTGGATGAATTTCTATAGAAATGAAATAAAATGGTCTTGAGTCAGATAGCTTACATGTAAAACCGTCACTGTGGAAGGAGGAAGAAAGATCCGCCAGATCTAGACATCCTCACTTCACCTACAAATGAACTGTGTTTTCTCTGGAAGCAAAACACGTTTAGACTCCATTCACTCATACTACTTCAGTGCAGCAGCAACTTTTAAGTGACTTCTTCTGAGTTGCAAGGAAACTGTACCAAGGTCTCAGAAGATCTTCCACATTATTAGAATCAGTCATGGTAAAACCATTCCTTAAACTCCATAATTTAGTTCTCTCACCGCAACTTCCAAAAACATAGAAAAACAAATTGAATTATATACATACACTACATAAATAAAATTCCATTATCACTAGAGGATCCAACCCATGCTTAAATTTAAAAATATGCAGAAAAACTTCATGCATGAAAATAGCATGTGAAAATGTTTTTCCGAGTATTTTTGTTTTGTTCTCTTAATTTTATCATCAGGTATTACTGTACTAAATCATTTAACAAGTTTTTTAGTTTCTTTTCTTGCTATTTTATCACCACTTGGCAAAATTTTGCAAGGAAGTTACTTCTAACTTACTTGTTATTTCTAACTTTTATGTAGAAATAAGAGAGTTACCCAATTCTATGAGAAAAGAAATCTAATACTAATTTTATTTTTGGCTGTGTACTAGGAGTATTTCTTATAGTACAAATTTTCAAGAAATTCTCAAATTCTCAAGAAGTTATGGCAGTCCATCTTTTTTCCTCTTAGAAATAAGCTCTAAATTACAAAAGCCTCTTATTAGGATGACTTTGAAGGGTTTTAATTTGTAGGTGAAAAGACTTGAGTCATTCAGTATATTTGTTTTCAGGGAGATGAGTGTTTTGTTTCTGAAGCTAACATAAGGAAAATTTGTTCAGTTGTGTTTATTTCTTTTGTGTGAAAAATGACAAGCAGAGCAATAGAGCTTACATAGCAGGATCTCAACACAGAACTCACACCTGCTTCAGGACTCTCACCTCTATCTATTTTTTTCTGAAAATGAATGTTGTTCAAGGCCTCTCAGACATGCAGGTGTAAAATTTCACTGGCCCATAAACATTTAGGAGAAAATCAAATACTATTGGACAGAAGAAAAAAAACACAACCATATTGTCATTAAAGAAGAATAGGAGGTAATATGTATTCTGAGTTGTTTATCACCTCTCCTTCCCACACTGGAACATGGGATCTACTGTAACCTCTACACACTAGTATAAGCAATTCAACTATTACATCTCTGAGTTTTCTTCTAACATTTTTTTGAGTATCAATTCCAGTTACAGCAATTTATTAGTGTGCATTTTATCTAACTTAATCCAAAGTTGTTTAGCTTATCAGGGATTCTCTGCAATATTTCACATCTACGTCCCTCACTATGCTCTAATAAGTCTTTCCAGGTTCTTCCCCAACTAATAGCGAAGAAAAGGATTTTCTGCCTATTCCATGTGCTTATTCTCTTTGCACCTGTTTGACCTCAAATTCTCTACATTCCATCACAGAATGGTTAAAGTTTCTAGTATAACCCCCTTCTCAATACAGAACAAGCTTGGGCAGACTATTCAGTGTAATGTCACTGTGTATGAAGGCTGCTCCGGAAGTAATGCCTCCTATTTTGTGTTGACCCATAAAATCAGCAGTGTTTGTTGATTGTATGCCACTAGAGGTTGAACCTTCTCACCAATATTTGTTGCCACGTGACAGACAGCAGCAGAAGGGCAATCTGACAGAACGGTATCTGACAGGGGAGTACATATGAAGAAAAGGTGTGGAACTGCATTTCTCCATGCAGAAAAATTTACATCCGCTGACACGCATCAATGCTTGCTAAACATTTATGGAGACCAAAGAGTGGATGTCAGCGCAGTGAAGTGGAGAGGTGATGTGTTGCAGCAGCAGTGACAGCAATGTGAAAGACAAGCCACATCGCAGATGGCCATGCAGATAATTTTAAGAGCGCAGCATGCAGGTCTTGTCCATCACTGGTGAAAAAGTACAGCTAATGGTGGCGACTACACTGAAAAATAGTGTTTTGTAGCTGAGAATTTGCTCTCTCAAATAATGTTATTGTGCTCTTTGTATCTGTTGAAGTTTCCGTGGAAATAAATGGTAGACATTACTTGTGGAGTGACCACCATACATGATTAAGAAAATTAATTTTAGTCCTATATCAAAAGAAACGTAAGTCTTTTCTGGCAGTATTTAGCTAGAAAAAAGTTAAAAGTGTCTGAGTTTAACCTAATGTTCCTTGTCAGGAAGCCAGAATGGATTCCACAACTGTGTTCCTGCAGACAGGTTTCTGCAACATGACTTCATGTACTAGAGTCAATATTTGTTTCAAAGTCCAAAGACCACCTGTTCTGTAAACATCTATGAACCACCGCAGCAAAAACTCGTGGATAAGAGTTAACTGAATGCATCTGTCTATTTCCTGTAATACTGAGGAAATACCTATATACACTAATAATGACACAAGACATGTAAATGCAGAAGATTGTACAGATGCCAAGCTGCTAGAATACTGCTGTGTTTCCCTAGCCAAATGATTTTTGAGATACAGATCTATGACTGTAATGGGATTTAGTCTGGACAGATGATTAGCCATGTCATTAACAACAGGGAGTCCTAACTATTTACTCAGAAAGGAACTGTGGCTTTGTGTTTATCTGACGTATGATCATACCCTGTACACCCGAAATTAAGGGTTGTGCTCTGTTTCGTGACAAATGACAGTCATCCAAACCAAACAACTGATCATACCAACTGGAAAAAACATTCAGGCAAAATACATAGATGGCTTTCTGTAAGGCTAAAATGGATACCATTTATAACTGAAGATTTTTTTCATTCTTGTCCAAGGAATAATTTTAACAACTAATGGGTTAATTTATTAAATATAACATAAGGAAAACACAAAATAAAGTACTACTAAATTCTGCCCTGTGGCACAGATCTGAGGAAATAACACTCCCAATGAAATTAGAATCAAGACTACATTTAACTTTAATGAAAGCAGGATTTAGTCATCAAGGTAACTTCAATTATTTCCCAAGGATCACATTAAAGTTGTTGCTTCTTGGCCTTTGTACATATTACATAGGTTGCTCTGAAAGTAATGTCTTATTTTTATTTCCATGGAAACCACAACAGACACATAGAGCACAATAACACTATTAGAGAGAGCAAAATTTCAGTACAAAACACTGTTTTCTAACATAGTCACCACCATTAACTAGGCATTTCTGTTAGGGATGAACAAAACCCTGCATGCTGCACATGTAAAAATCTGCACCAGTGAAGGTGACCCACTGTCACCACTGCTGAATTGCACCATCCACAATCTCACTGTGCTCACATCCACTGACTGGTCTCCATAAACACTCTGCAAGTGCCAATGAATGCCAGTGTGCCATTTTATCTGCATGGAGCAATTTGCTTCATATGCAATTCCATGTCAGATGTCATTTTGTCAGATTGCTCTTCTACTGCCATATGTCACATGGCGACAATGTGGAATGGAATATTGGTGGGAAGGTTAAACCGCTACTGTCATACCACCAACATCCACCTCTGTCACTGTGGGCCAACATAATATAAAAGGAGGCACTACTTTTGGAACAGCCCCCATAGTAATCAATAATCACCCATATAAGGATAGCTTATAGAATCATAGAATAATAAAATCATCTAGACTGGAAGGTTATGTATTTTAGCCTCCACCCATTATTTCTTCTATTTTCCAAAAATTATTAAAATTATTTAGCTAAAACTTGTTTCAAAGCCAACTACAAAGAAAAGTTAGAAGACCTCTGCAAACACCTTTTTTTAATATATATGCATAAATGTAATTATAGACATACACATTTTTCTACGTCATGAGGAATTTTTTCCTTTGTTTTCATTTCTAAACAAGTGTTTTGTCACCGCAAGCTGCTTGAAAGCACCTAATCATGAGTGCATGTTGAAATGACATGTATGAGTTGCAGATGTTTAAAACAATTGGGGACTAAATTACAGTTATGCTGAGCGCTCAACAGAGTCATGTTCTCTATGCCATTGTTTCTGCAACTGAATGCTTATCATGAGAATGAAATGCAAATAATAGCCTTTCAGAAAGAAATTTTTAACAGACAAATGTAGAATTGTGAAAATGGAAAAGTATAAAAACAGAGGAAAGATAATCTCTTACTGATCCTTTCAAAATGATTGGTTATAGAAATGTACGTATGTAGTGGTTTCTTACTCCATATATTTTTGTGTCTAACAGCCTAGTCACTCGCTATTGGAAAATACAGTAGAATCTCAGAAGCATGCTAAGACTGCTCAGACAGTTCTGCAAGATGTGTAACAATTTTGTCTTTCTACACAAGCAGACGTTTAACCTTCTGCCAAATGGTACAAAGTCTACCTGAAAACTGAAGCGGGACTTGTGAGGTGACCCTTAACAATAGGAATGTTTTTAATGAGAAGAAATGTGAGATTTAGATGTCACACCGTTCCTGTCGTGGCTGCAATGCTAACTCAGGGCTTTGTGATTGAGCACCTGGTGGGAAGGCAAGGCCAATGGAGGGGAGCTCTGATGAATGCAATGCAGCTGAATTAGTGGAAAAGGTAAAGCCAGGATCCACCCTTTCCCAGACCTCATCTAAGGGTTGGCAGTGGAGGGAACCTGTGTACCTGAGGCCTTCTAAAGGTGAGTGGACTCTTCTATTTGTTTTTGTGTTTATGGCTGCTGCATTTGAGTATTTTCACGCTTTCTGCAGCCTAGGACATTGTGTTACACTGTTATGCCTTCTGTCTCAAAGTATACAAGACGCAAAATTACAAATTTTAGGGCTGAGACTGTTTATTTCTCATTCACGTAAGTGAAGTACTGAACTTATGCTCATCACAAAATAACGTTGCTCCCTGCAACTGACACTAGATCTTCTCAAGGAAGTTAATTTATTTTAGTCCGTTAAAGGGAAACTAAAGCCTGTAGCTCTACTAGGCAGGAAAAGAGAAGGACAAAAAAAAAAAAAAAAAAAGCAGCTACTGTTTAATATCCTGAATGCTGCCCAACATGGGTGGAAGTTTATAGCATTAAACAAGTTTAAGAACTTTCCTCAGTGTGTCTCTTCTATTCTACTATTTTCTCATCCCTTGATGTTTTACCCCTTCCAACTCTTACTATTAATGGATTTGGAGTGAATTTTCTAAATTCATACCAGTCATTTGTTCTGCCTCCTAGGCAGAAGGTACTTTTATTTCAAAGTATTGAAAGTAGCACCCATCATAAATGAACTCCTTAAAGGCATCCTCTTTTTGGTGCCTCCAGAAATCTTAGCTAATAAGGAAACTATCACTATGTATGTACTACATCTGATTTTTCATCATTTCAGATTGCTGTGAATGCCTCAGCATTCCAATAGCAATGGTCAGAACAAGAGGTGTTGGGTGATCAGTTCTATTTCATCACCTCTCCACATCTGCAGTAGCACAAAGTATGTTTTTGGGTTTCTGTAAATCTTCAGAAGCAAGGTCAGCGAAGAGATTGTGATGTGTAATTATTTTTAAGACACATGCACACATTCCCACATAAATGGCATAAATGTTTTACTAGGACTCAAGTGGGAGCCCTTCCAGGAACTTCAGTCAACACAGACCTGATCTCCACAGAAAATAAAAGTTCTCTAGACAGAATAAAACTAGAACAAAGAAAATTAATTTTCCAGATTTAAAATTCATGACTATTTGAACCTATTCAGAACTGAAGGATTTTTACAGTCCGCAACAGTGAAATATTGCAAATAATAGAATGTAATACTAATAAATATGACAAAATTATTTATGCTCCCATACAAAGCAAATTACAGACTACTCAGATCATTTATTATTATTATTTTTTAAGGTTGGTTGTTCTTTTCACAATAAAAGGAGTATGAAAAACAATAGTGGTGTATTGGCCTCAGCTGCAAGAGCTTCTACATGTTCATTGCTGTTGTCACAGAAGAGTGGGACAAGAGTCATAGGTGCTGTATAGACAACTAAAGAATCTGTAGCAAAAAAAAAAAAAAAGGCAAGCAGTACTATACTGTAGGGCAAGAGTCAGACCAAATATGTTAGTGTATACAGGTCTGTTTGTAGTCTGTACTCTCCTGGTTGGTTTTTACTATATATATATATTTCCTTATTTATTAAAATCTATTTATTTATTTGTTTGTTTGTTTATTGTGTCAAGCAAAGCTTGGTCAAATTCTGAAACAAATTCATGTATTGTGTAAATATGCTGAGTTTCACGAGCAAACAAAGAACTTTAGAAAATTCACATAAGACGGGTAAGGGAAATATATGTCTAAGTTACCAGTGGCCTAGGTCTGAAAAATGGTAAAAACTTTTTTTCTAAGTG
The DNA here is from genome assembly GCA_036925125.1 of Oreortyx pictus. Taxonomy (NCBI): domain Eukaryota; kingdom Metazoa; phylum Chordata; class Aves; order Galliformes; family Odontophoridae; genus Oreortyx; species Oreortyx pictus. Next base: position 11,895,693 of record JAUPFR010000008.1, on the reverse strand, counting down.
TGTTAAGAGATCAGTATCTATATAAACATTCTATCAGGAGGGTAGAAGAGGAATTGCTATAGCATTTTTGCTGCAAAGCCTTTTTAAATTTTAAAATACTCTAACGTGTTGACTCAAGCCCAAGAGAGAAAGGCAATAATGGTGTATTTTTTTCTATATGCTCTGTTTATATAGATACATATGAACACTGAAAAACATTGAAGAACAGCTGTCTCTGAACTTCGCAGCAATCCCAGCTCTAGAAATTTTCAGCTGTCAGTGCCTAAGGGTAACTTTTCAGTGCAGCTAGGTTTACAATGAAACAAACACAGATCCTGTCTCCAGGGTTACAATTATCGGTTAAACAAATAGTATTTTTCAACTTATCTTCTAGATACATCTGTGGCAAAACCGAAATTGTTTAAGATAACAATGAACCAAATACAGGTGTGTCTGCATGTAGCCAGTCATTTCTAGAAGAAAGTAAATTCAGGAGGTGGGGTAGAAACAAAGCAGAATGATTGGAGAAACCCAACACACTCCCAGGAATGTGACTTGAAACTGAGCAAAGGGGAGCTGCAGTGGACTGCTGCTGCTGCTGCAACAGTAATCATTTATTGGAATGTTCCCTCTCACCCACCCTCTTCAGCCTGGTGAATCTTTTTTTTTTTTTTTTTTTTCCCCTGCAGTATCTTTCCCTACACGTAGTTTGAATCAACCAATTCTCTACTGTTCTAATGTTAAGTATATTACAAGTTTAATAAATAAGAGATGGGTTCTCAGAGGTAGAACTCATGCTTACGCTACTAAAGATCAATTCTCTTACCAATGATTTCAGAGTTTCCTCTGAAATTTCAGTGAGAGCAAATTTGATTATGTTTTCCCAGCACCAAAAAAATATATTTTGCAACAATTTTTTGAAACAAGAACAAGAATATTCTATTACAGAGCTGGAAAATTGATAAAACTCATTTAAAAAACAAACAAACAAAAAAGGCAGACTAACCAAGATAATTTGACCAAGTTTAGACAAAAACAATAAAATAAAAAAAACAGTAATTCAGGTAAGTTTGGTATTATAGTAGTTAGGAATATATGTTTATTTTAAATCAAACTCTAGCTTCACATAGTTTTTAAAGTATGATTGAAATTTTAAAATATAGCAGATGCAAAGTGATGGGAAGGAAGGGTTTTGACTTTTATTGTAGTATATGTTTGTGTGTCAATACAGAAACATCAATATAACCTTTTAATAAATAACAGCTTGAATAAGATTAACCAATAAGAAACCAATGGTGAGCCTTCTCTACTTGTAACGTCAGCATTTCCCTGATGCTTTACTTTCAAGTAATAATACAACTGTTCTTGGTATTAATAATAAAATGGCTCAGCATGGTCATTTTTTTGTTGTTGTTGTTTTTGTTTTGGTTTGGTTTTTTGTTGTTGCTATTGTTTTGCTTTTTTTTTTTTTTAAATCTCACCTTCAGTTAACTCACATTCAAACAGTCAAATTTAATTAATTTTCAGTAAATTAGATTAACAAGCTAGTGGTCTCAAATTATTCTCAAAACAGCTATTGGCTTAGGGTGCCCTACATCTGAAGATAAAATGGAAGCACTCAGCATCCCAGTAAAGAGCCATAACGGACATCACTTCTAGAGTAACTTAATTCAAAGAAAACCTGGCATAAACCCCAACAATTTAGATCTATGACATACTCTGACTTTAGTTTATGGTAATAATGAACAAGTGCAGGCTCACAAATTCTGTGAATCAGAGTTCCCTACTTCTTAAGTTTCCTACACTGTGGCAGCTCAGTTGAATGATTTCCTCCTTTTTCTTGCCTTTTTTCCACCTCTGTTAGCCCAGTAACATCTATATAAATGTTTACAGTAGTTTAGTTTTTACCTTCATCTGAATTGAAATAAATATGCAACCAGAGAGCACAAAGATTTCACAGATGTTTATAATGGTTGTGCTAGAAATCAAATAAACCGAATAAATGAAAATCAATCTAATAAGGTATTTTAAAATATTCTTTGGTCCTTATCAGCAAGAAGCAGGATTAGACTCTCTTCTAGCTGTAGCTGATAGACAACACTGCTTTTTATCTAACCTAAGAAAAAGAATAACTTCAAAGTAGTAAAGCAAATAATAGCTGACTTCAAATACAAGTAAACTGTTTCAGCAAAGTTCAGAGGAAATTAATTTTACATTTAATCTGGACTAATTCATTCAACTTTCGCTGCCATTAGCAAGTTACTGTGTACAGCTTTTGCTTACAAAAGGATGATTCTTTAGACTATGAAAGAAAATCACCGTTATAAGAGACTGTATACTTAACACAGCCTACTTTCTTAAATAATAACATAAAAATGTGCTTGCTGCAACGTGTATTTCTCTCTTCAGGAGAAAAGTTTCTCACACTGAAGAGCTGAGTTTCCATCTTTGTGGGCAGACTGGTAGTTAAACTGATTCATTTTGTCCTATTTTGGGCTTCATATCTGTTTTCATCCTTATGCTGCAGTATTGCTGGAATGAGAACAGCTGTGATTGGGCATATTACTATCAGCACGTTCTCTGGAGGATCCTGGGGTCTTATAACAGCCTAAGCAAGTCTGCTCCTGTTCTGAAGAAAAGAAATCTTATAAATTCATACATTTTCTGTTGATATTTATTATAATATTTTTTCAGCAACATTTCCTATCATCCACCTCTGAAATGGAAGAAGAAGGAAATCAGAAGTGTTTTCAATGGAAAAGTAAGCTGTACCTTAACTCTCATTAGGCAATTGCAGTTTGGTGTTTGTTTTTTTTCCCCAATATAGAGCCTTAGATGGTATGCAAGGGTTAAACCGACACATTACCTGTGGAAAGAATGAAATAATATTTTCTCCCTTGTTCTGCACCTGTTCCACAATGAAGTTCAGAAGGAGATGGTACGGATTTTAAGCTGTCTTAATTAATTTACTTCCAGACTTAGACACCTAAGCAGAAGTCATCTCTGTAGGGAGTTTCCTACAGCTGTTTTTCACTTTCAGTACTGACACAAGCATTTGCCCTCCAGTCCCTCATCTAAGATAAGAATTCCTGTCAAGCTATAGGAGGCAAATTGTTCACTACAATTGTATCAAATTATTAAAATTTGGAATTCCTTTAAATGACATTTGAATAACTTACGTCTTTATATACTATCAGAATAACATAACAGAAGAGGAATAGGTAAGCTAGGACATTCCATTTAATTTTGACAGTGGCCAAAGGAATTTTCTGATAAAAGCTTCAATTTGAAAATTCAAGTTTGTATCTAGAGAGAGAGTGAGAAATAGCAACTGAAAGATCACAAAGAAAAAGACAGTTTAAAAGAGCTGAAACAAAACGGCAAATGGTTTGCAACTGACACAATCACCACTGTTTTTTTTAGGATGCACTCTAGTGGACACACACATAACAAAATGAGATGAGGATACAAATGTTATGGAAAAAGTAGATTGTGAAAGCCACTTGTGGGAATTAATAATTAGAATTATTTACTAAAATGTTTAAAATACAATTTCATATCTTAAATGTATTTTCTAACTATGTATGAAGGCTGACGTTTTCATGGTAAACATAACTAAATAAAGAGACTGAAGTATAAATACTGGTTCAAACAAAAACCTTCATCTATTTGTCCAGTTGCTCCATCCAAGACTGGCACAGGAAGCTGCTGTGCATACATTATTAATAGGATTTAATTAGATTAACTTAATTTTAAAATGATATTTAGTAGAGGCAATCAACACAGAGTTCAACTTGTACATTCAAGATAAATGCAGGAAAGATTATTTTAAGATCTGATGAAGCCAAACGAGCATGCTGATGCTTGCGGTTCACCTTATATCACACAGTAACCAGAAAAGATTCTAAAATGTAGAGCAAACAACTAGTGTCAGAAAAAAACCCTCATGATTTCTTTTAGACAGGCACCTTTTAGTACATTTTTCTTCTAAGTCACAGAAAGTTACTTCCTGATGGCATAAATCCTCTGACTAAATTCTGCATTTAGTTTGATGTACAAAACTTGTTCCACCTCCTGATATATACAGCATTTCCTTCTTAATATCAGAAACCTTTCAAATTTTTGTAGTCTTTTTTTTCTCTTTTTTTTTACAATCAATTCAAATTATCATATTGTAGCCCCTCCTCCAAAATAATCTTGACACATAAAATCCTCACCTATATTAATTTTTTTCTACACTTCAATAGGTAATAAGTTAAAAATATATTTATTTTTTTTTTCTTGCAACTTCAGTTTTTTTCCTCTGAGTCAGCTGTGCCAGCTACTGTGGTTTAAGAGCAGAAAGGAAGCATGGCATGCCAAAATTAACAGGCTTTATATGAACACCCAGAAAGTAAAGAAACCAAAACAACAAGTATATAATCAGTTCTCTATACAAAGTATGCAAATTAAGACACTGGCCTTCAGGGTCACCTAGTAATGAATAGTTATTTTATTTTATCTGCTGCTTTCAGATCAGCTGGGAACTTTCTTGTTCTAACTCTGGCACTAAATCAGTTGCAATCTAAAGACAAAAAAACAAAACAAAACAAAAAACGCCATCAAATTGTTAGTGTTAACATTGTACAAAGAAGGAAAAAACACATAAGACAGGTAAGTATTCATAATTAGAAATACATATTCTTCATTCAGTTAAATATGAAATTTTATCACTGGACTCATTTTAAGATCTAGTAAGGTTGGATGAAGTGTTACAGCTCTGAGAACAGAACAGTTTCGATGCTAAAGGTGAATATAGTTTCATTTTATTGATATAATTATAATTTGTATTTTAATACAAACACTGTAGCTCTGCAAAACTTGCAATGACATCACCAAAGGAATATTGTAATCCAACTTTAAACAATATTAGCCATGAGGACTTTGCAGATGACACAGAAGACATATGTGAGGAGGCAATCTGACACAGCCAGCATGACTTTACTAAGGGTAGATTGTGCCTCACCAGTCTGGTGGACTTCTATAGTTAGTAGATATAGGAGAGGTAACAGATGTGTCATTCACCTGGACTGCTGCAAGGCCTTTGATATGATCCCATATCGCTTTCTTATCTCTAAATTGGAAAGATATAGAGTGGAGGAGTGGACTATTCAGTGGGTAAGGTATTGGTTGGATGGTCACAGGCAGAGAGCTGTGGATGACAATGCTCTGTCCAGGTGGAGGACCCCCAGAGGTTCGTCTTGGGACCAACGCTCTCCAACACTATCAAGGACCAGGATAGTGCTATCGAGAGCACCCTCTACAAGTCTGCAGATGACACGGAGCTGAGTGGTGCAGCTGATAGAACAGAAGTAAGGGATGCCCCCCAGGATGACCTGGACAAGCTTGAGAAGTGGGCCAACACGAACCTAATGATGTTCAATGAAGTCACAGTAGGGGCAATCTAAGGTATGTGTACAGCCTGGGAGAAGAACTGACTGAGAGAGACCCTGCAGAGAAGGACTTGGGGGTTCTAGTGACTGCAAAGCTTGATGTGAGTCACCCGTATGCACTTGCAGCTCAGAAGGCCGAGTGCATTGTGGGCTGCATCAAAAGAGGGGTGGCCAGCAGGGTGGGGGAGGTGATTGTCCCCCTCTGCTCTGCCCTTGTGGGCCTCATCTGGAATACTGCATCCATGGCAGAGTTGCTGAAACCAGTTTACTTTTAAGATCCCTCCTAACTCGAGGTGTTCTTTGGTTCCTTGATTCATTTGCACTTGGTTTTGCAATTCATTTAATAAAGACGCATAAAATATGCCTTAAGCTTCATGTATAATTTTTAATATTCAGTTACTACGCAATTATAAACATCAGGGATAGGTAAGACCTTGAGATCTCATCACACTTACCTCTTAGCAAAACCAAAATAATTGTGAAAAATTGACCCTCGGTATAGTCATAAATAGATTCACAAATGTATTTGGAGAGCACTTGTAAAACAGGTTTTTACTATAGCAACCTTAAACTTAAAGCACATTAATACCACAGATTTAAGTTCTGAGTTAGATTAATAATGCCAAAGTCAGGAAACAAGCAAGCAAATTACTAAGGCTAATAAAGGAAAAAGGGTTCAGTTGTGGTACTAAAACTAATCTAGCAATATTCCAAGTCACGCTACTTAGAAAACTCTAGCAGAAAAAAGATAGACACATCAATATTTATCTCCAGTGATGTGCATAAAGCAGCATCACCTGTTAGATGTACTGTCATGCTTTACAGTCAATGAAGGTTGATTGATGCCCTCTCATGTACCAGGACTGTAAAGTACAAAGTGAAAAAAATTATGGCTGTAGGAGATGGCTGCATATCACAATTTAGATTCATAGCTGTAGCACTGAAATATGTACTGTCATGTTGGCAGGGGGCTCAGATAACCTGATTCTTAGCAGGTAGGTCTTTGCCACATTGAGCACTGTATGTATGCTCTTGGTACTTGGTCTTTTACATTAAATAGTTGTTCAGATACCTCTGCAGAAGAGTGCAGTCTTCTGCACAGACAACACACTTCAGACCAATCAGAAAATTATATAACTTCAGTCAGAAGCAAGTCATCTTTCGTGATTTAGTACGTGTCCTGTATGACACCTGCTCAAAAGGCAAAAGAAGGTTGCCTCCTCTCTGAGAATATTAATACTTCCATTCATAACACATGGGAGTATAAAGGAGCATTTCAAATCTTGGGGATTTATTCACTCAGCGTCACACAGGCAGTCAGAATGCTTTAACTTGCACCAGACAAAGGGCTAAGGACAGTGTAAAGACCGTGGCCAAAATAACATCCCTTAAAATTACAGGAAAGAATCAACATATGGTTAACTAGAACAGTCTTATTCTTTGATGTGTCAGCAAGCAAATATTTGGGAATTAATTATTTACAATATCTTTCCTTCCAAACACTTACCTCAGACAGTCCACTCTCATCTAGTTCCTCAACTCTGGTCAAATTAGGTGCTCCTGCTCTATCTGTAAGTTCAGCTATTGTCTTTTCACTTTTCTACGGTAACGGAAATATGTCTTCAGTTAAAAGAATTGTGTGTCGTGAGTAATCATCTACAGTGAATACTTTAAATATGCTAAAATGTCTTTTATGTATTAATATAAAGAAAATTCTTCAGACGCATGCTATCCAAATGTGTTAGTGTGTGAATGGAGTCTTTATATGCTTGTCAAGACTATTTTTATGAGTTTTTCTTTTAAACGATAACATTTTTTTTTGCTTCAGTTTATATACATACATACTTCTCCTGTCACATTTACACTGTCACTTTTTCTAGTTATGCACTAACAGTATTTCAACACAGTGCTCTAAAAATACGCATATCTCTAAACTATTGTGTTCCATGCAACTTTAAGAAATATTTCACATTTAAGTCAAATATCAGCCTATAGTTTTTTTTTACTGAAATAGCATTATATGGCAGTATATTTACATAGACCTCTGTATATACAGAGGAAGATCACAGAATCAAGAGGCATCCTGACTAAAAGTGATAGTTCCTTTTCCAGGTACAGCAGATGAACTTCACACTGCCACATAGTAAAACATTACTGTTCAGACATATAAATTAGACATGTTTAGGTTCTAGTATTTTCTCATTAAAAAAATAAGCTCAACTTAAGCTAGATTTTATGATCAATTTATGCTCTGTTCTGAATAAAAGCTAAATAAACCCAACAGAACAGATGAAAATTCAAGTATATAACCTAGACTGGAAGGAAGAGTAAAATATTCTTCCCTGATGTTTGATTTCTTTCTTTGTGTTAGTTCAACATTTCGGGGTTTCTGCCTTGTGTTCTGTATTTAGTGACTGAATCTGAAAAAGAGAGCTGATTAATCAAGAGTTTGGAAATACAGTTAAGCTTTGGCTTAAACCTCTTGATCCTTCTGTTGCAGCTGTATTTTCTCTTCTTCATTCTGCAGTTTCAGCTTCTCGCGTTCTTGTTCCTATCATAAAGGAAGAAGAAATAGTCAGCTGAAGACAGTGCACATGCTTTTGATACTCATTCCACATGCCCTGTAGTGATTAATATTAATTATCTCCTATACTTTGGATTAGGCTCTTTGGTGCTTTGCATGCTATCTAGTGTAGACAGTTTAATCCATATAGAACCTATGGGAAAAAAATAGTTTAGATAATTAACTACAAAAGATAGTCTACTTATTTTATTTTTCATATAAATCTTAAGTCAGTTCGCCTTTATCTTAGACTCTTCATTTTTGGTAACATCTTACCATGCAGCAGGTAAGTTGCTCTCCCCAGCTGCTGACCAGTTCTTCATTTATTATTTACGAAATATGAGGTTTAAACTCTTGTTTTATCTTTTTTTTTTTTCCTTCAAAATCAGAATACATTGACTTCTATTGTAGTGAAAGCTACAAGTTGCCCTAGCATCATATACTACTATAATTATATAGTAGTATTAACCTGTTGTTGTTGTTCTTTAAGTCTCTGTTGAATCATTAGCTCTTCTTCTTTCATTTTTCGTAACATTTCGAGTTCTTCCAGGGCTGCCGCCTGCTCTTTTTCCAGTTCAATCCTTTCCAACATTCTCTATTTCAGAGGTAACACAAAATCAATTAAAGAGAAACAAAACATCAGGAGAGATTAAACAGCATCAGTGTCATTGTCATGAAATGCTTTGCCCAAGATAGATCCACCTTTTGTTCTTCATCTAGGGTTCTCTTGTAGTTGTAAATCCAGTGTGCCAGGTACTCTATTGGGTCTGCAGGCCTATGCTCCACGACCTCTGCCAGTCCCTTTTTCAAGCAGTTTCCCAGACATCTCCTCAGGTACTGAGACTCCATTTGGATATACTAACAACAAACCAACAGACATTAGTCACCAGCATCAGAAGTTCATCAGGAACTTTCAGAAGTATTGACTGCATCACATTCTGAATATGATATTACTCATGTGATTGAAGCTGATTCAATCAGGCAATTTATATGAGAAAGTTATCTATATCTAGTATTGTTTCAGCCCTTATAAACTACAGTTTTGGAGCCAGTTGTACTGCGTGTGCATCCGAAGAACAGCGGAGCAGTTGAGTGAACGATTTGGGACAGATCTTTGTTGCAACTAGCGGAACTATGTTAAGGGACGTTAGAGCAGAGCCTGAAGCATGCACAAACAAACAGCTTTGTGCACACAGTGTTTTGAAAGAGACAGGAGTTCTTTATTCTCTCTCTTCTGCTATTCCCCATCCCAGCGCAAGAGGCGGGGTGAGGGTGCGGAGGGAGGTGTCACCGGATTTGCGGGGACCGCGGGGGCACTTAATTGCGGCGCCCAGTCTCACCTGCAGCCCCCGCTCACACCCCTGCACTCCGCTTAAACGCAGCCTGACGAATTTTCCTCCTCCCGGGTCCCACCCTAAGCGGGGATCGCGTCCCCGACCCGCAGCAGCGCGGCTCCTCCCGGCCCCACCTCTCCCGCGCGGCGCGTTGCTAAGCAACCGAGCCCCGCGGCCGGAAGGTGTCGCTGCTGCTCCGCCCGCGGCCCTCGCTCTGCCGCCGCCATTTCGCGTCGGCTTCCGCCTCCGTCTGCGCGGGCAACCGCGCGTGCGCGTCCCGTCGGAGGCGATGGAGGGCGGCGGAGGCGTGCCCGCGGAGTCCCTCGTGGGGCGAGTGGTCTTGCCCGGCGACGTGCTGCTGCTGCCCGCCTACGCCGAGCAGGACCCCGAGCGGCTGCCGCTGGGCGCTAGCGCGGCCCCGCGGGGGCGGCTGCTGTGCGGGCCGGGCCTGCGGCGCTGCGAGGGCGGGCTGCAGGCCATCAAGTGCGGGCTGCTGCGGTACCGGGAGGCGGGCGGCGGGGCGGCGGCGGGCGGCGCCTACTGGGTGGACTCGCAGCAGAAGCGGGTACGGGGGCGGCGGGCTGCGGGGGGGCGGGCGGCAGCGGGAGCCCGCTGAGCGCCTGCACCCGCTGCCGCCTGCAGTACGTGCCGGTGAAGGGGGATCACGTCGTCGGCATCGTGACGGGCAAGGTGGGCGACGTGTTCCGGCTGGACGTCGGCGGCAGCGAGGAGGCCTCGCTGTCCTACCTGGCCTTTGAGGGCGCGACCAAGAGGAACAGGCCCAACGTGCAGGTAACGCTGCCGTGTGACGGGCTGAGCTCGAGGGGCCGTCCTTGGGACGGCTGTTCCACCAGCCACGCGGTGTAACGTAGCAGTGTGGCTTTATGCACCACGGTTTTACCATGGCCCATCTGGGGGGGGGGGGGGGGGGGGTCTTTGCACGGTGGAGCTGTGAGTCTTTTATAATTTTCCCGAGACTTTTTTCTGCTTCTTCGCTTCTTGCATTGTAACTTTCCCGTAACCCGCTAGTCGGGGATGCGATTCATGCGTTAGCGTGTCCCGAGGGGGCGCTCGGGGGCTTTAAAACGTTCTCATAACACTAATCCGGGTAGAGGAGGGTTAAACGGTCTCTTAACGCTAATACAGGTAGGGCATTGTTTCCTTTGTAATGCTGAGAAGCTGTTGTGCAGTACGTGTGTTCACCAGAAATGCCGACAGCAGAGTGTAGAATGGACTGTGAGTTCAAACGAAGTCTGTCAGGCCTGATGAACCATTGCAGTAGCAGATTTGGCTTTTAATTCTCTTAATGTCTGGAGAGAAAGAAACTTCAGTACCTCAAAAAAGAACAGTTTTTCTATGAGATGTTATTCTGTAATTTTTGGTAATAATCTTTTGGATTCTAGTGGTGGTATGGTTACCCAATAGTGTTATTTGTAAAGATGTCCTTAGTAGAAGAGAAGAACAGTTTCTGTTATAATTGCTCACTTTTCTATCTCCAGTAATTAATCATCTAATCGCAGAATGGTTTGGGTGGGAGGAGACCTTAAAGGTCATCCAGTTCCAATCCTCTATCACGTGGAGGGCTGCTACCCTTTAGATCACACTGCCCTGGGCCTCTTCCAACCTGGCCTTGACTGCCTCCAGGGATGGGGCACTCACAGCTTCTCTGGGCAGCCTGTGCCAGTGACTCACATCCCTCTGAGTAAACAGTCTTTTCCTAAACATCTAACATTCATCTCCCCTCTTTCAGTTCAAAGCCATCCCTGTTTGTCATACCACTACTAGGTTATAGAAAAAGTCACTTTTGGAATATTGTAAGGCTGCAGTGAGGCCTGCTCAGAGCCTTCTCCAAGCTAAGCAAGCCTGACTCCCTCAACTTTTCTTCACGGAGAGGTGCTCCGGCCCTCCTCTGAACCATTCTTTGGCTTTGAATTCCTCTTGTGCCAGGGGCCACAGGTTTGGACACAGTACCCCAGATGAGGACTCACAGGGGCAGAGTAAAGGGGGACAGTTACCCTGCTCACCCTGCTAGCTACCCCTCTTTTGATCCAGCCTAGGATCCAGTTGGCCTTCTGAGCTGCAAGCTTGCAGTGCTAGTTCATGTCCAGAATTTTATTCACCAATTTACAACTATTTTGCTATCTTGGTGTATCTTTATCAACTGAATGCTGTATGTTTCTCTAATATATTTTTTTTTCTGGTACTTCTTGCCTTAGGTGGGAGATCTTATTTATGGTCAGCTCCTCGTGGCAAATAAAGATATGGAACCAGAGATGGTCTGTGTAGACAGCAGCGGAAGAGCAAATGGAATGGGAATAATTGGACAAGATGGCTTCCTCTTTAAAGTTTCCTTACATCTGATAAGAAAGTAAGTACTAAGATATCCAGTTCTGCTAACATGTACGTGCTGTGGTTTAACCCAGCAGGTGGCTGAGCACCACCTGTTCATCTCCCTCCACACCCCCACCCCACCTTTCCCAATGGGATGGGGAATAGCAGGAGAGAGAGAATGAAGAACTGCTGTCTATTTCAAAACTTTCTTTCTTCATGATGTCATAGGGTATGGAATATCCCTTTGGCCAGTTTAAACGTCAGCTGTCTTGTTTCTGTCCCCTTCCCAGCTGCTTGAGTGCCCTGCCCTGTGCCTCTCAGCTCATTATCTGTTCCCCATCCCCCCATTTGGTTGGACAGTAGGAGAAAGTAGGAAAAGTGAGGTATGTTTGGCTCTGTACAGCATTGCTCAGCGGCAACTAGGAACGTTGGTGTATTATCAGTGTTGTTTTTCTCCTGAAATCAAAACATAGCATCATAGCAGATGCTGAAGGAAAACAACTCTGCAGCTGAAGCTAGGAGAGCGCCATTGCATTTTGAGGTATGCACAACTATCTCTAATCCAAGTAGTGTGAATTAACCAGTAAATAGGCTATAAAGTTCTAGTGTATTTATACCAGTTTTACTGAGTAGAGGATGCATGTATTTTTCCCACTTACGAAATTTAGATGCTCTTGTATGTTATGTGACCTGTTTTTTAAAACAAACAAAAAATAGAAGTGACTTGGCTGCAAAGGCAGTATAGAAAATAAAACCATTTACCTGGGGGAATCAAACGTTCCAAGGTGTGGTTTCAGAATGTACCTACTGGGTTGAAGCTTAAAAAATGGAAATAGAATCCTTTTCCAAAATAGCTGTTAGCCAAATTGACATCTCTCACCAACTAAAGGGATCTTTTCACATCAGTACACTTTCCTTGTGACATCCGAAGGAAAAGAAGTTACTTTGAAAGAAGAATGCAGATTAAAGGAACGTTCCTGTTAACCCTGGAACCAATCCAATCTTTTAAATGTAGTCCAAGCTTGGAGTTGTTTGGGGTAATGCTAAGTATGATCTTGGTGATTCTGACACAATACCAGCTGATAGGGATAAATGAGGGTCAAACTTCTGGTTGCTTTGATGTTGAGGGGAGGAGATGTGGGCGTCTGTTCTTTGGAAATATGAAGCAGCTGTTTCAGACCTGGGTTTTGTACGTAATTGGGTATTTGTGTCCTATCATCAGTGTGAACTGTTAAGTTATTTTTCAGCCTTGTTCTTGTTTTTCTAGGTTCTCTATATGCGATTAAAGAAATAAAAGTATGTTACGGGCTAAGTGCTTATTCTCTGTATGTTCGTTTCCTCTGAAAAATCTCGTTGAAGTTTGGTGGGATACTAAATGTGTTATCATATTATTGCCACTTATTTTTCTGAGTTAATAAAACAAAAATAGTCTCCGTTTACTGCTGTGTTACTTCACTTCCTGAAGGAGGAGAGGGGAGATGTTGTTTGAGAAGACGCATCCTTACTTTTGGTGTCAATTTGATAGATGGCAGCACTTCAGAATGTTGCTTTGTTTAATGATTAGTAGGATTTCACTTTAAATCTGTCAGGTAGCTCTTCTGACTCTAATTAGAAAAACAACTCTGAGTTCACAAGCGCTGTCTTTAAGTACACGTATTTTGAGAGGAGAAGTTAAATTGTGATATGCTGTGACTCTTTTGGATGGTTATGCGGCTTGAATCATCTTACCTTGTGGAGTTGCTCTTGTAACACCAGTGCTGACTGATAATGATGTAATACTTACCAAATGTGAGCATTCGCTTTTTCTTCCAACCCTTTCTAATCTTCTTTTGCAGACTCTTGGCTCCCAAGTGCGAAATAATTGAGGAGCTGTCACAGCTGTACCCATTTGAGCTGGTGCTGGGAATGAATGGAAGAATATGGGTAAAAGCTAAAACAGTTCAACAGATTTTAATTATAGCAAATTTTTTAGAAGCTTGTGAGTATATGACTGCGGAGCAGAGAAAACAAGCACTCGCAAACTGTCAAAGAATTGAGTAGAAGCAAGTGTGAGGATTTGTGGTAACTGTAGGGTGTTCTGTTTATTTTTGTATTCAGATTTATATTAAAAGTTACATTCTGAATGAAGTCCTTGATATTTTTGGTGGTTATTCAATTCCCTTTATGCACTCGGCTGATTCTTCCTTATTTAGGATCACTTGTGTTTATGGAACACTGTCTGTTGTTGTGGGTTTTGAGTGGTATGGAGGTGGTCTTGAAAAGCTTCAATTAACTGTGAGTTTTGACATGCGGTTTATCCAGAAGAAAACTGGTCAGTTGATAAGCTGTGTATATTTGGTTTTATTAGTTAATATTAGAGCATCATACAGCGCGTGTTTACTTAAGCTGAGAGCATCCTGTGAATCATCTGTTCTGGTCAGGTGCTCTGTGTAAATAGTGATGGATTGATGTAATGCTATCTTGGAGAATTTGGGAATAGGGACACAGATGGAGAAATGGAAGTAATTGTAGGGTGCACCAGAAAGTAATTACAGTGCCCTTCAGGCGAGTGATCAGATAAGGCTGAATGCATCATCCCAGTGGCATTAAAAACGTTCCCTGAAAGATAACCTGTCTAATAGTCTCAGTGAAACTGAGTTTAATATGTAACTTCAGTATGAACATTTAGGAAACGTAATGGCTAATTGGAGGTACTATGAGGACTGCTCCGGAAGTAATGCCTCCTGTTTTATTATGTTGGACAACGATGTCAAGAGATCAATGGTGATACTGTAGTAGGAACAGAACCGTTGCTCCAGTATTCTGCTACGTTTTTTGCCACGTAACAGATGGCAGTAGAGGGGCAGTGACAAAATGGCATCTGACGTGAAAGTGTGTATGAAGCGAAGATGTGGAATTGGATTCCTTCGTGCGAAAGAATTTGCACTCATTGCCGTTCATTGATGCTTGCTGAATGTTTTTGGAGACCAAACAGTGCATGTGAGCATAGTCATGGTGAGGCAGTGGATGGTACATTTCAGCAGTGCCTACGGCAGCAGTGGATCACCTCCGCTGGTGCTGATTTTTTTTACAATCATGGCATATGGGCTCTTGTTTGTGGCTGGCAAAAACGCTGCCAATGGTGGTCACTGTGTTGAAGAAGTGTTTTGTAGCTGAGATTTTGCTCTCTCAAATAGCGTTATCATGCTCTTTGTTGCATTTTCCATGAAAATGAATAGAGGTATTACTTTTGGAGTGACCTATGTAATAGACTTAACACCGGTGCCACTTGAAGTCACTTACGACTCCTCGAGTGTGTTTTAACTAGAGTTGAGATGAAGATCACTGCAGCAATAGTCATGTTCTCGGTTGTAGACAGTTTAAATTTCTTTGGTTACATCACAAAGACTCAGTATACCTTTGCTTCGCGTTTTACAAAATAAACGTCTCCAAAAGTAAGTTGTTAGGCTTCATTGTGTAATAGTTATTTGCATGCATATAAAAGAAGTGCAGTCCTGGGGTTAGGAGGGTACACTGTTATCCTATTATATAAATAATTTGTTCTTGATGTTCTAAGAAAGTTCCCTGGAGTAGTGGTGGGGTTCTTTGACAGCTGCTTCCTGTGGGAGCAGTTGTTATTTGTATCCGCCTAAAGAACTTAAACAATGAAGTTAGCTGTTGTAAGCAATTACCTGGATATGTCTTGTGGTTCTTAAGCTCATTTGTTTGATAAGCAGTGTTCAGTAAATTAGAAAAAAGCTGTAATTGAAGTCAGCCTGAAAATTCTTCATTCGAAATAGAAATGAAATCTTTCCTACTGACTCGGTCTTTTATCCGAAGTTCAGTCCACAGTATTTAATAGTGTGTTTCCTAGTCATCTTTCTCATTTAGAAATTGCTTCTATTCATAGCCACATCTGACTCATCTTTAATATGCTTACTTAGGGCTTCCCCTGATTCAATAAAAATCTAATGGTTTCCTTCTGAACTGTAGCTATTAGATTCATAATTCTTTTGTTTCACTGCCCTTTAGCATGTAGGATACTGTCTGTCTGCTTGGTAGATCTTTTTAGAAACCATACCTTCACCTGTCTCCTTTGCTCCTAGTTGAAGTGACTTGCTCTCCCATGCCATAAATACTTCTAAGCTTTTAATGTCTCATGTGTACATTACTACACTGTAATAAGGATTCACTAAATCTGCTCTTCGCTGTTGTCTTCTCACATTAAGCTAACCAGAGCCCATGGGGGCTTTTTTTGTTATTAGGGAAAGGAGGAGTCATAATAAAAGTATTTGCCAAATCGTATTGGGGAGCTAATTCTGTTGGGTTTGTGAATGTCTTTGAATCGTAATGGTGAAACCACAGGAAGTGGGAATGGCGTGGATCCTTTCCAGAAGGGCTGTGGCTTGAAATGAAGTTAGCCTTATCTTCTCTATTTCGCCTGTCTAAGTGACTTCCAGAAGTCTTGAGTTTTAAGCTTAACCTGTATGATAAATGCGCAATCATTGGTTTTAAAATTCTGCTTTTTGTGGTGCAAAGTAGCAGCTGGTGACTTTGAAAGTTTTCTACATTGTTACTGCTATGATTTACACCACCCTATCATGTCCTACTGCCAATCATAGAGTTCACTGAGATGGAAGGGACCCTTAGGGGTCATCTAGTCCAGCTCCTTTGCAGTGAACTGGACAGCTACAGCTCAGTCAGGTTACTGAGAGCTTCATCCAACCTGACCTTGAACTTCTCCAAGAATGAGGCATCTGTCACCTCTCTGGGCAACCTGTTCAGCCCAGAGCCCCAGCTCTCTCAGCCTGTCCTTGCAGGGAAGATGTTCCATCCCTTGGATCATTTTCGTAACCCTCCTCTGGGTATTCTCCAACTCATCCGTGTCTCTTCTGTACTGAGGAATCCACGTCTGGATGCAGTATTCCAGCTGAGGTCTCACCGGTGGAGAGTAGAAGGGATGAAAGTTACCTATGAAAGAAGACTCCAGATGTCAATGTGGACAGAGTATATATTCCCAAAGGTGAGCACAACTGCTTAGGAATCAAGTTCTTGTGGAACTAAATGGAAATCACACATTGGAAACAGCATGTTTGTGGCTCTGTGTTGCAGAGGCCAAGAATAAGTGCTAACACAAGGTATAGGTATGTGGCATTGAAACTAAGTGTGATAGTACTAAGTATGCTTGTTTTCCCTTAGCAGAAGAAAGTTGCATGCAGAAGTAGTTCAGTGTAATAAGAGGATTAGGAGCTTAGCTCTAAGGCTGTAGTTAGTGTGTGGCTGTACGTCTTCTGGATGAGAAGTGTACTGTGCCCTACTACTCAGTACCTCTTTACCAACAGTAGTTTTCTGGGATGTGTATTTGATGCCTAGCCAAGTTTTGTCAAAATGTCCCAGATTTCTATCAGTGCTTTACATAGTGGTGGTGTTTTGTTTTTCTAACCTAGCTCTTAAGCAGAAGAGGTCATGGAATTTTTCTCTAAAGTTTTAAGAATTAAGTGCTGCTCACAGCATAAATTTGTTAGAAAAAGCCCCGTTCTCTTCCTCAGTGCTCAAACAGTTAATTTTCAGTAATATCTACACTGGTAAATCAGCAGATTATTTTAAACCTTACAAATTGGCTGTCTCTGAATTCTGCATGCATTTATATATTAAAAAAATAAATAAATTTATACCAATATTGCTAGCTATATGGAACTGACTTGATGAGATGCATTATTTGTCTGATTATTGGGGTGAGTTGTGTAAAGACAATGTAGGAAGCTAATTGTATTAGTAATACGAGCAGCCTTATTCTTAGTAATGATGTGTATGGGTTGCAAGGTGTAGAGTCACTAATAGGGTCTATAGTGAGGAATTAAACGTGTCAGTCGTGCCCCAACAACTTAAAAGAGAAATAACCTGGGAACACTTCGAGTGCTGGGATCTTAATAGAAGCTAGAAGAAGTTGGGGGCAGTCAACCTGGACTGCTGTGGAATGACTTTTTCCCAATGTCCTGGGCTCTCAGAAGTACGGAGTTCCTGCCTCTTCCATGCTATCAGCGTGGGTGTTAGGGTTTTCTCTATAGGGACTGAAGCTTGATCATTGTTCTTGTGGCTTGAGAGGCTGTTAATAGCGACTCTTTTTACTTGACCGTAGTGGGGAAGCATTAGAAAACAGGATAGAAAAACAGTACAGTGCTTCAGTAAGCAAGACAAATAAAAACTAGGCCACCTAGAATAAATTTTGCTTTAGTTATACTAACTGATGTAAATATATATAATTTTCTATGTAAGATCACAGATGTTATTTTTTTATGAGCAGTAGATAAAATGGGGCTCAAAGCAAAGCCAATCCGGCGTCAAAATACCAGACTGAAGAACATACAGAAGGACTCAAGACCTCCTCAGATCCATCCAAAGGATTCCTGTTTATTACAGTAACTGATAGGCTTTTCTGCGCTTCAGAGTTTTTGGCAGTAGCGTAATAAACAGAGATTTGTTTAAGTATCTGTATATCCGTTAAGAAGAGTTACTAATTCTTACTTCCTGTTCTTGTCCATATGGACAGTGTTGCATCAATCTCTTCTGGCTTTTCACTGCGAACTGCTCATCCAGATAAAACGTTTCAAAAGACCTGTAGGTCCCTTGGTTTGTCCAGCGACTACTGTACCCTGCCTTAACTTGAGCTAAGTCTTTGTCCTGCATCCAGTCTGTCTGTAGGCAGATTGATGTTTTTATTTCCAGAGGATCAGAATGAGGTTAAAAACACAACCCCATGAATGCATGCCACTGTACAACCTCCAAGCGAGGTGACTTCTGCCTGATCTATTTGTAAACTGTGTCATTCTGCATCTGTATTAATAGGCCCTCAGAAGGACATAGGTGAGAAGTTCAAACTTCTACTAACTGTATGTTTGTACGCGTGCATCTTAATTAATCCAGACTTAATTAACCTGTAAATCCTTCTACAGACATGGGGCCTAGATCCTGCTGTAGCCCACCACTGTATTGTCGCACTGCTTTGGAGATCCCTGCTTTCTTGATAGAAAGGACAGTCTTTATGTAAGCCCTTTGTCTAGAAACACCCTTGATCTAAAGCTGATCTATGGAAGCATGATCCAACAAGAAACAAATAATTAACTTCTGAAGTAACACAGAGCTCTGTCATTCGGTACATAAATTGAAAGTTTCGTAATGCTATGGTCATGTTTTAGCATAGATACTGATACAGTGCATGCCAGGATGGCTTATGTACTGGCATGCTGGGGAAATTTAATTGGCTGATGGATAGTTTGAAGTATTATGCTCTTCATTCCTCTGTGAAACTGCGATGCCACTCGATTATGAAAGCAGGAAGAGAAGAACTCAGTGTCATTTTAAAAAGTCATTATTCAATACCCAAGAACTAGACTATGTCAGTGCCCATTGCTTTGTGAAGTGTTATTTTGTATTATGGATTTTGTTCTTTTTTTTTTTCTTTCTTTTTAACAGGAAAAATGTGCAGATAGGGTCTGAATAGCTGCCTGGACAAACTAAACCATTACAGATCAATGTGACTTTATCCAGAGGGGAAAATAAAGGAGTTAACTTCCCATTCAGCTTTCCTGCCAAAACCTCACTATTTTTTTTTCTAAAGTAATGAAGGCAGTGGTAGTGTAATGAGGACGAAGAATTGCTGCTGTTATTCCGCTCACACTTGAAAAGAGATGGTGTGGAGATTTGGGCAGAGGTTGTTCGATTACAGCATTTTCATGATGCCATTTGTCTTTCACTTCTACGTTAATTACAAGTGTGCATCCGTTCTAGCATTTTCACTGCTTTATAAATTAGGAAGATTTTCCTGGATTAATTCCATATGTGCGGGTTCAGATTTTTCTGCATGTTTTCTGGTTTCAGTAGGTGGAGTCAGTGCTGTGATTAACTGCTCATTGTTCTGCTTGATGCTTGTCAGGGGCTCCTCCTTGGAGCAAAGAACACATAAGATGTCTCCATCGTGTGAGAGTTCTTTTCCCTTGAGATCACTGGCTACTCTTGAATCTGGGGGGCATAAACAGAGGCCAGCTGCCTGACTGTTAGAGGTACCATGTGCAAAAATACCATTAAGGAAGAAATCGGTGGTTTTTTTTTGTTAGGTGTGCTCACTGCGGTGACAGAAACAATGGAGGGACAATTCTGCTGTTGCAGGATGTTGACGACAGAGTCTTCAATCATTATAAAATTCAGAAGGAAGGAATGTTGTCAGCCTGTGGAAGCTAGGGTTGTAACTATACGGTGACAGTTGAACAAGTTTGCCCTTCGTGCTTCTAACACCATGCTGGTTTCCCTAGGACCGCTCTGGCACAGCAGCAGAGATGTGTATATTCTGGTAGTGGTTGTATTTCACAAAGAGTGGGAAAGCTACTTCCGTGTATTGTCTGGGGATGGGGAAGCACCTTCCTGAGCTGGTTAGGAGGCAAAGTGGCGAGGTTATTTGCTCTCATGAATTCTTTGTATTTCCAAGGAAATTATACAACTCCAAACCCAACAGCCCTCCAGATTCCCCAGTTCTTTCAGGAAATCAGTGGTGCTGTTCCTGCCTTGAAATTTTCCTTAGCCTTTTCCTTTTTTTTAGTTGCCAGTAACTAAATCTGAGTGACATCACTATGCGGTGTGATGCGGAGGGGGCTCCGTTGGGTGCTGCTGTCCAGTGCTGCCTCCTCACGCCTTGCTGCAGGAGCAGGGCACGGGCAGCGCGGTGCAGCACTCCTCAAACGCGGTGCGATCTAGGGCTTATGCCTTTCAGTTTTATTTTTTTGATATACTGCTGCCTATTACAGAGCCCTGAGGACACAGTCCCAGATAGCTACAGCAAGTCCTCAAAGCTGTGCGCTGGAGTGCTGCCCAACGACCGCAAGCGACTGAGGAGCAGCTTGTTCACTAGATGGTGTTGTGACACGTTGTTGGCGGGCTTCTCTGGGCAAGTATGTTCTTGAATGCGATGTATATGTAAGCATTTTAAGTGCCCCGTTAATCAAACTGCTCGACTGATAAGGTCACCGCATTCTTGGACTTTGCTCACGGATTATTTTTTCCTCTCTCTGCCTTATATATATTTAAACAGTACGTATTTGGGGGTTTTCCCTCTGCCTCGTCAGAAGCTAATAAAATCCTAACGAGGGCAAGACGGGATTAGCGATGGAGCCGGAGCTCTCCGCTCGCTCTCGCCGGCGGCCGTAGGCGGGCGATCCCCGCAGCACGTGGCCGGGGGCGGTGCCAGGCGGCGGTGCGGAGCTGCGGCGTTCCGTGTGAGTGCGGGCGCGGGGCGGAGGGCGGCCCGGGGAGCGGGGCAGCGCTGCGGGCGTCCGGCGGTGGCTGCGGGGCCGCTCCGAGCGGCGGGGAGGTTGCGCCGGCTGCCGGCCCCGCCGCGGGCCCGTCCCCCGCAGGAGGTGCCGCCGCGGCCTTCTGACCTTGCTGTCGTCGGCGCCGCTCCCCGGGAGGTTCGGGAGCGGGAGGTCGATCCGCCTGTCCTTGCGGTGTAACGTTTGGGCTGAGCCCCGTTTCGTTGCGCTGGGCTCTTTCTAACGAGCGGCAACAGGGCAGAAGTGGGCGCTGGGTTCTGGCTGGGGCTCTGCCGAGAGCCAAGTGCTGCTGCTTAGTTGATGCTCCGCGCTGTTGCTGCCCTGTTGGGTGGAACAGAATGTTGTTTTGAGTTTCCTGTGTTTCTGCTTTTAGCAGTGAATTATTTTGCCGTTGGAACGGTGTGATGTGAGGGACGTGGGAACTAAAATACAAGGAAAGCAAAAAAGGGGGAAAATATGGCTTGATTGTGCAGTAGTTCTGGCAGGGTTCAACCAGGAGGGAGTGATTGCTGCCATTTGTCAGGCCCACAGCCCTGTGGTCGCCGTGTTTTACTGATCAACGCACCATCACAGATCTGTTGGTGTTCCCCTACTTTTCTCTCCTTTGCAGACCACTGCGGTTCTTATCTTTCCAGCTGTGGACCCCAGCAGACCCCAGCTGTAAATTCAGTCTGTAATATCTGCACGTAAGCATTTCTTGCAGTCCTGTGTTTCAGTGCTTCATCCCACCTGCACAGCATCTCTACGTGCCGGTTGAGCAGAGATCTGAGTTCTCCCAGGCACGGTATCGAGCAGCCCGTTCCCTCTGAATGCCACTCACAAGATGGAAAACTGGAAGATTTTCCAAGTCTAAGACCTGTTCAGGACAGGGTAGTCGAGATGTGGGTTTGTGGAATGTCTTGAAAACATTCTCCAAATGGGGCAGGTTACATGGTCTAACAGTTGTCTTCCTTTCCAAGGAAGGAGCGTGGTTCCCTTGTTTGACCGAGCAACTTTCTCGTCCGGTACAACCCAGCTGAGCACTGAAACAGGCAGCCTGGGAAGATGTCTGCTTCTCTTAACACAGGCTGTGATTTGTTAAAGGATCTTTGCGGTGAAAGAAAGGAATGAAAGAAACATAACTGCTGTGTTATTTAAAAAGTAACAAAATCCATGTCTTCAGAATGTTAGGATGCTGGTGTGCGTGTGTTGATTTTGGTGTTTAAAGGTCGATGCGGGTTGGCATGGACCTCTGGAGGTTCTCCGGTCTGACCCCCGCTTAAAGCAGGGCTGGTGTATTTGGAGCTGGATAGGTTGGCGTATTTTGCAATCCCGAAAGGTATTTAAGAGCTCATCAAATGCTGATGAGCGTGTCACCGGGTTATTGCAAGCTGTAAATTTTCTTTAAAAGGAGCTAATTACAAAGATATTTGTAATCCGGTGACTCATTTCTGGGGGAATGTCTCATAAAAAAGTAATCGGCTCAATCCTGTGTTTGGGATATGCAAGTTGTGACAAAGCTCTGATTAGGCTCAAGATGGGAGGGAAGAGAAGGGATAGAAAGGCAGTGGTCAGAACCAACTTGTGAATGCAGTTTTTGGTTAGGGGCTGTGTGGTAGTGCAGTCTGCCTTGTGGCTGTGCCAGTTGAGTGTTTTCATTTCTGCTTGTTCTTAGGAAAAGCATGCAAGTAAACCTGTACTCTGCCATGGCTCTTTACAGCTCGAATACACAAGTTTTCCAGTATTTTTTGACACAGCTGCAGCAGGTCATGTTTACGCTGCTAAAATAAATGTTTAAGGATAGCTGTCCTCGTAACGACAATTTTTTCTCCATTTGTGGGTGGCAGGGAAATGAGACATCTAGAGAACCATGTTTCAGTGGTGTTCTTGACACAAGATGAAGACTATCAACTGGCTCTTAGAGTAGGACTGAGACTTCGCTTGTTTAAATTTGGGTTAGCTAAGTACTGACAGGCCAGAAAACAGCTCCCTGTTAGTTTGGAAGTCTCTGATGGCCACCACAAAAACACACAAAGAATGTCTTTTTTTTTTTTCTTTGGCCTCTCCTCTCTGCAGAGAGAAGTGCTCCATCACTTGTGGAGGCTTTGAGGGCTGGAGATGTTTGCAGAGCCAAGAGCTTTTAGATCTGATAGTTCTGGAGAAAATGAAGCACTTGAGCAAAGGGCTGGCAGCTCTGAGGCAGGTGCTGTGCTGGTGAGGCATGGAAACACCGAGGTAACTCCGCCACAGCCTCTGTAGTAATTCTTCTTATTATTGTTTAATAGTTTGATGGCTCCTTAATTGTTGCCGGGGCTGTTTATGTTATTGGGGCGTGCGGAGGAGAGCTGTTGGAAGTAGAATGGGCCGATACAGAAGGAAGGTACTTACTGTAAAAAATGCGTGCGAAAAACAAACCAACCAACCAACTTCAGAGCAGCCCCGCTCCCAGCTTCACAACTCTCCGCGCGTCCACTCCACTCCGGATTAAAAAAAAAAAAATCAAAAAAAAAAAAAAAAAAAAAAAAAAAACCAGACCGAGAGCGGAGCGATGGAGCTGTAAACCCGGCTCGGAGGGGATTGGACAGCTGCTCTGGCGTAACCGCCGTGAGGAGAGGCAGCGCGGCCAAACCCCGGCCGTGCCCGCCCGCTCCGCCTTGCGCTCCGCTCCGCTGCTGCCCGGGGCTCTGCGGGCTGCGTCGGGTGAGTGCGCGCCCGCGGGCGTCAGAGCCGTACGGGGTGCCCCGTCCTGACTGCTTTGCTGCCCAGGGGGCTCCGATGGGGGGAGGGGGTGGGGGGGGGGGGTCGCGGAATTGCTTGGTAGGGGAGGAACGTCGGTGCTGCTGTGCAGAGCCGCTTCTTCCATCCCCGTTTGTTGAAGCAGCAAAAAGGTGACGCGTCTGGTTGAGTTTCTTATTCGGTGAGAGGAACCCGAGGAGCCCAATTAGGCTGAAGAGGTGTGTTGGGTAAGGTAATCATCTCTTTGTGTCGAGCTTGCAGCGGAGTAGATGTGAAACAATGGAGGAAGTTGGCTTTCAGCAATGCTAATGATAATGCTAATGAAAAGAAAAATCTGTGCGGGAAGTTGCTCATTTAGTAGTTGTCCAAACTTGGCAGCATTCTTGTACACAAATGAAATACACGGTGGAGTACATCTTGGTTTGACTGCCATCTCCTCTGGTAACTAAGAATTAAGAACATATCCACCAAGCGAGACTGGAAAAAATAGCTGATCCTCAGATGCTGGGAGGGAACAGGGCCACGGCCTTTTGGTATGGCACACAGAGAGGAGCATCAGAGCCACTCAGTTTGAATTACGTTTTGGTTGTTCTAAAAGCTGGGGTCAGGATGGTCTCTGATATGAGTCAGATGCACATATCAAAAGCTGTCCTTACAAGTATGGTTTTATGCGCTTGAAAAAGTATGTAGACAAAGCAGATAAGGACAAGGAAAGCTTCCCTGTGTTACAAATAACCCGTGAAATTAGGTTCTCTTATCCACAGTGTTCGTGTAAACTGCCCTTGTTTCCTGCTCAGGCTTCACACCCCAAATCCTAACCTATATCAGGCTCTAGTATTCTCATGTTTCTGGGTACTGTCGTCCTGTCTTCCTCAGCATCAAGTCTGGTATTATATAGTTTTGCGAGGGGAAAAAAATAACCAACCAAGAAAAAAAAAAAAAGAATTTTTTTTTTTCAGCATGTTTCTAACTATTTCTTCAGGTAGGCAGGCAGTTCATAGTATTGGGTTGCCAGAAGCATCCTGGAACTAGTTTTAAGGACGGAAATAGAGATTTTCTCCTAGAAAATTCTGGGCAGTGTGTCTGCCACAGAAGGTGGGAGCTACTCCTTTGTTTATACTTTCTGAATTCTGGTGACAGTTAACTGTGGAGATAAACTCAGTGTGTGTTTCTGGTTTATTGCCAATTGCAGTACAAAACAGTAACGCTTTTCTTGTGTTTATAGGAGAAAAAAAAAGCCAGGCAGCAGACTACAGGCAGCAGTAGTCTCCGAAAGAACGTATCATATCTTGCAGATAGCTGTATAAAGCGTTTGATTCTCTGTACTGTGTAAAACTAAAGTTGGGTGACTTAGGAAATCTAGAGCCCTTTGTAACACGTAACTGTTGTGATCACATAACTGTTGTGATGTAAACAAGCAGTGACTTTTCATCCTGCTCAAACTCAGTGACTTTTGTACCAGTTCTTGCTCACAGCTGGATCTTGAATTTTGCCCTGGGCTAATCTTGCTTGCTTCTACCCACGCTGGAAGGCCTCTCTAGTCTTGTGAAACATATGCAAAGGTCAGGATAGGGTATTTATTGGGTATATATTTATTATAGTGGTTTTAAGTCTTCTTTCGTGTGTTTGTCAGATGTACCATTTAATAGAAAACAAGTAGGGGAAAAAACATTTACAGACACTTCTTTTTTTGAAGGAAACTACTCTCCCACTGTAGTAATTGAAGGGACTGACGGACATCGACATCATTCTATTAGGGGTTCTCTATTAAACACATACACTTCAGTTGTCTTGTTCCTCATTGTATCTGAACACTTCAATCGTGAGTGTTTTTGTCAGTCTGATAGCAGGAAAAGGTAAAATTGTCATGTGATGTTATTGATGTGAGTCAGGATCAGAACTGGAATGTAATCTAAGATCTTCTGAGACCCGGTTTAGGACGTTAAGAGATTTTGAGATCATCTTCAGTCAGCCCCAGAATATCCATGTAAGCTTTTAGCTAGCTGTTTTAACAACTTTTCCTCCTTGTCTGGCCTCACCAGTTTTCAGTGTTAGAGCTGATCTTTCTTTCTCATTCCAGAGATGTCCTTCCTTCCTGACTTCGGGACCTTCACTATGGGAATGTGGTCTGTTGGTCTTGGAGCCATTGGCGCAGCTATAACAGGGATCGTCCTTGCTAACACTGACTTGTTTTTGTCCAAACCAGAAAAAGCAACACTGGAATTTTTGGAGGGGATAGAACTAAAAACTTTGGGATCAGGTAAGATTCTGAAAGTTTGAGCTGTTGGTCTTTGATATGTGGTTTGAGAAAAGAACTTCTGGATGATGAAGGATGGAAATGCTGAAGAAAACAGTGCAGTGTATGTAGGTTTTATTTTCCTTAACCAGAGATTATCTGTAGGGGGCACAAGTTTTCATGCAGACCACACAAGGTATGTAAAGAGTTTATTTTAGTCTTTCCTAGTCATAGGAAGCAGCTGAGTGTCCTTGAAAGCAGATGATTCTGGTGAAGAAAAAACAACTACAACTGGTGTTTCTGGAAGGTCTTTTTAAATTAAAATGCGGTTGATGTGTGTAATTTTCAGTGTTTGTGAAGACACTGAAAAAATCAATAGAGCAAGTAATACTCATAGAAGATTTCTCTGATAGAACTGTATTTGAATGTGGAATTCTCTGCAGTGCTTAGAGTTGCTCCTTAAAGGATTAATCATTATAAATAAGGGTGGCTGATATTATTGTTGATGCTGTTTCTCCTGTATAAACAGAACAAAGAACATTCAAAGCAGGTGAACTGTGGAAGAAGAATGGTGCAGTGATCATGGCTGTGCGAAGACCTGGATGATTTTTGTGCAGAGAGGTACTTCTCGAATTTGGGGGCTAACTAGGAAGAGTTCATCTCTGCTTCTGTAGATTCCCTTTGTATAAAGGGAAGAGGTGAACAGGACAGTTATCATGTACATCTGAAGTATCTGAAAGATACTTTCCTAGCACAAACTCGTCACTGGCTAACAATATATTAGTTTGTTTTCTTTGCAGCAGGTTTGTGTAGTCTGAGTCTTGAGTATTTTCTTTCTGAAGGCAACTTCTACCAGAGATCTAGCAGACAGTAATTAGAAATGGAGGCTACCTGAAACTCTGTTAATAACGAGTCTTAGGAGCTAGTCAAATTCCATGTGTCCAAAATAAATCTCTATGAGCCAGGTATTCTCTGGTCAAAAGCAGTCAAGGATTGGACTGGCAGAAATCCATCAGATAAAGCCCACCTGCAAAAAAACAGGTCATGTGAAGGGGAGTCCCTCATTATTCTGGATGCTGAGTGGGGGACGGGAAGGCAAGGATTCTGAAGGTAAGGAGAATGTGTTATGAAAACTCCCAGTTTCCTCACTGTAGTCTATGCAGACTGGTACTGTTCATAATAGGGTGGATTCAGAAGCAAGATTTTATCCTTAAGCTGGCGTTAGGCTTCTTGGGTGGAGGTGAAAAGTGACACTTAAAGTGCAATTTGAATGTAAAAGGTGCCTGGAAACAGTTGTAAGGTGCGCCTTGGCCATTATTTTTCTCATAGCTGTGGGGGAAAATAGCTATTATGTTGTTACTCACTGCTCCGTAAAATAGAGAGTAATTAATATTGTAATCAGTTAATTAAGGGATCTGCTCCCATCAGTAATAAATGCTTAAGTATGTGTAGGACTTATGGAAGGTTAAGGTATTAAACTGCTGTGTTCACTGAACAGGTGTCAGGTAGACAGAAGGAGAATGCCCTGCATGCCTGTCTCTGGATATAGTCAGACTGGAACTGAGTAATGATTTTTTTTTTTTAAAAGCTAACTTCCTAAGTAGTAGTAAAGAGCCCACTGTGAAGAATGTAAATAATTTTTTTTTTTTCCAGGAAAAATCTGGGAAGGAAAAAGCTTAACTTTCTATTTCTTAGCGTTGTTTCAGAATTCTAAATTACTAACAGTTCATCACTGTACTGCTCAGATAAATATGATAAAAGAATTATTTTGTATTTTAAATGTAAAAATTATAAAAAAAAAAAAAACATTTTAAATTCCCTAAGCTGAAATTAGTTTGGATTTTTTTTGCCCAAAGCATTACTGTGAGTTAATGCTTGACTTTTTCCTAAGAACAGTTTTTTTTTTTTTTTTTATCCGTTGAAGTTTCCACGTAGTATGAAAACAGCTTCACTTCCCATTGTCACCAGCTTCAAGCTGGTGGAATGGTTCAGTACGGTTGGCTTGGCAAAACTGTTCTTCTTTGGGCTGCAGACTTTCAGTTTTTTGGCAAGAGACCAAGTGCAGTTGTTGTCATCTGAAATTCGGGAAGAAAACTCTCAAACTTCAGTGTGGTGTTAAAAAGCCAACAATAATAAAGGCTCCTCACGATACATAGCAAGCGACTCAGTAAGTCAAGTGCACCCTCCCAGAATTCAGGTTCTACATTTTAACATTTAATACATAAATATGCAATACATTGGCATACATATTCATTCTTTTCTGAGAACTCATATGTTGATGTCCCCCTGGGGCATGCACAGTTGCATTTAAGGTACTCATAAGACTACCTTCTTCCTCCCCTTTAGTTTTCCTTCAGCTTCATCACAGTGGCTTCTGGCTGACTGTTAGCTGTTTTTCCCCAATTTGGCAAATTTCCATTACTTGTTATGCCATAATGAGCAACTTTCTACCTTGGTGCACTATAACTCAAAACAATTTATGTGTATAACTCAAGAAATAAGTCCTTGCACCTGGCAGATGCAGAGATGAAGTAGTAGTCTTGTTGTGAAGTACTTCTGTGGAACAGAATCATTGAGAAAAACGAGGCAAAGCTAAATTGGTAAGTTTTGGAGCTAGCAGATATCGATTCCTTTTACTAAACTAACAGATTTGTCTTTAAGCTGATATATAGATCCTTATTGCTAGGCTATCCTATATCACAGTTGTTTTCCACTATCTTATACTTTGGAAAGGAACTTGAACTTCATTCTTGTTGACAGAACCGAGAAGAAACGTGTACGTGCCTAGACTCAGAATTTACGTTATAGAGGAGCATTATTGCTCTAGACTGAAACGTCATTTCTCGGACATAGACATCCCAATAACAATTTGTTTTGTTTTGTTGATTGACACTGTTCTGAACTCTATTACAGAAAAATCCAGATAAAATAGCTAATAGTCATCCCCTCCCCCTTTTTTAGGAAGAACATTAAGGTAGTTTGTTCAAGGAGAACTGAAAATAATTAGGAGATATTTACTTTTACTTACAGAAAAGAGAAAGGTCTGACAAGCCTAAGCAAGATGCTTTAAGTATCTCACTTTCCTACTCACTGTTTCCTTTTGATATTGATTCATCCTTTTCATTGCCTCTTTTTCAAGATAGAGTAGTGAACTTCAGTGCTGTGCTTGCTTTTTCACCTACCGATATCTTTGTCTAATGTCCTATGCCTTGTCTGTTTACTCCATCTGTGAACTTATACTTCCTAAATTGTAGATAATCCATTCCCACGAACCTTTGAGTTAAGGCATTTCACTTAGCTGACTGTGAGTGTTCAAGTGTGGAGTTCTTCTGGGGACTTTTGTCCAACAAAAATGAATTGTCTCAATTGGAGAAGCCTTGGAGACCTTTGTACAAACTGTGGGAGCCAGGGTTTCTTCAGCAGGACAAAAGAGCAAGCAGATGAATGGCAATACCGTATGCATTTATATACCAGAAAAGGCAGTGAAGCAATATTGCTTCTGAGATACTGAAAGTTTATGAAGAAGTGACTTGTTCATTTTCACTGAGAAATCTAGGGAGGAAGGTGTTTTCACTTCCTTACTTACTCTAGACTTTACATTATGTTGCTGCATCAAGCGCTGAAATATTTCACGCAAAGGCTGGCATCGTTACGATGTGTTTCTTTTGGGGAAAAAAAGGATGTGAAATTCAGGCCTGACGTGCAGGCAGGATCTTCTCACTGTTGTGTAAATCCTTAAAAAGTGGTTGAAGCTCTGGCATAAGCAAAGCAAACCTGTAACTTTGAGTTAAAATTGTGTTTTGTCCAGGATTTTAATATTTTTTTTTCCAGTGAATGCTCCAAAACTCTTCTTTCGTGCTTAGTGAACAAAAGTTCAGTAAAGATAGTGAAGACTGGCCTGTGAGTAGATTTTTAATGTTTGACCTACAGACCTGTTTCTGTTTTGCACCGCAAGCTAGAATTTATGTGTTTCAGATGTGCTAAAATTCAAGGTGGAGTTTTTGAACTTCCATTTACTGCCTGAAATGTTTGTTCTTTTTTTGTTCTTTAGGAGGCTTCTGAGCTTTCCTCTCTGAAACCTCAGCTGTCCAAGCTGGGTGTTCCTCTCTATGCTGTTGTGAAAGAGAAGATAGGGACTGAAGTGGAGGATTTTCAGCATTATTTCAAAGGAGAAATCTTTCTGGATGAAAAGGTACAATGAAGACAGTAGGGTTTTTTTTTTGTTTTTTTCCTGATAACAAGCTTATAGATGTCCTCTTTGAAGAGCTTGTATGATATAGATGGAATGCATTCTGAATGAAAAAGCACTTAGGAGCACTGTCGTTCAAGAAGCTAATTGGCTTTGCCTTTCTACTTGTATCCTGAACAGCTTACAGACTGTGCACTGATAGCATGTTGTTGGAGGATTATTTTTCCCCCGCTCTCTAACAGATACAGACTGTTAATATTTATTCCTTCCTTCCACTGTCTTTGTGACTTGTTGATGTTTATAATGTGTGAATCAAGGTCTGAGGATAGAAGACAGTTAGTTCAGCACATACAGCTCAGATTATGATGTGGCTTTTCCCAGTACATAGGCACATACTGCATTGCCAGTCTGCTGTCCTACAAAACTACAGACCGGCTTACTCCTTAACACAGAGAACACATTTAGAAATCGTTTGGCTTCTGAAAGAATAAGAATGCCTAATATTCAAAATCAATGCAAAGAAGCCTTTATTTACCATCCCCACTCTGGCTGTTTAAAGGAAACAGACTGATTAAAAAAAAAAATGGTGAAATTTTAGGACTTTAGCACCTCTTTAAATAGCAGTTCTATTGCCATGGTTCAGAGATGAGAAAAGAAGATTATCACAAAGCACTCTTTGTTTTCAACAATGCTGATGTAGGTTTATATTGTGCTTAAATAGCTGTGGATTGTATTTCAAAAGTCACGTGAAAGTAATAATAGTTGGCTGCATGAAAGTAAATGGTGTGTTATAAATGAGTTCAGGTGCAATTTCTTTTCACCCCTGCATGTCTTGCTTCTCTGTTTTGCAGTCCTTTTTGGATACAGGGTTGTAACGTTTCCTGAATTCGATTTGGGAGGAAAAGTCCTTTTCACTTTGCTGAGATATTTTCTCTTTCATTGCAGAGAAGCTTCTATGGCCCACGCAAACGAAAAATGATGCTGTCAGGCTTTTTCCGCATTGGAGTCTGGCAAAATTTCTTCCGTGCTTGGAGAAGTGGTTATAGCGGTAACCTGGAAGGAGAGGGGTTCACCCTGGGAGGAGTGTATGTGATTGGAGCGGAAGGACAGGTAACTACAGACCTGCCTGCAGGTTTCTTCTTTGAAATTACTCATTTGCTCATCAGCTGATCTCCTCTGAGGAAGCTAGGATAAGGGCATGAATTTTTCTGTTTTTATGCAGGGTGTTTTATTGGAGCATCGTGAGAAGGAATTTGGTGACAAAGTCAGCCTTCCATCTGTCCTTGAAGCTGCTGAGAAGATACAGCCACAGGCTTCATAAGCTGTAAAATAGTTACACGTTTTTCTGATCGCAGCTTGAAATGTAGAACACGTCTGTTTCTTGAATGTGCAATTTAATTGCTTCCTAACTTTTTAGTGATCAGTGCAGAGGAAAATTTCTCTATTCAACTGATGAAAACCCTCCCAGATTTTTTGTTGCTTTCCTGTCATTCGGGTGGTCAGAGTTTCAACTGACATTTTGTGTCTGAGTGTATTAATGAAAGGCTGGGTCTAAAATCTGACGTAGCCTAGATGTTTTCAGTCAGAGACAGTCGGTTGAAAGCCTGTCTACCTAGGGGAGCAAAACCTTTCTAAACCTGGAGAAATGGAATATTAGCTTAAGGTTGAAGGATAATAAAATTCTGTGTAAATGAAACGTCTTTGCTCTGTTTCTTTTCCTTACTGTATAAACATATCAGTATTTCTAAGAGATCATCAGGTCCAATTCCTGACTCTACGCAGAGCCATCCAAAATTCTGACCATACCTCCGAGAGCATTAACCAGACGCTTCTTGAACTCCAGCAGTTTGGTGCTGTGATCACTGTCCTGGGAGCCTGCTCCAGTTTCTGACCAACATCTTGGTGAAGAACCTTTCTTAACCTAATATGCAACCTGAGACTCCCCTGATGCAGCTTCATGCCATTCCCTCAGGTCCTGAATCTTGTCAGTCTAGATTAGTCAGTCCTGGTGAAATCCTGCCAGTCTAGATTAGTCAGAGATTCTGCATTGAAGGGATTCCGCTGCATCTTGATTTACTACTGCATCTACCCAAGTAAGTCTCTTGTTAACTAAAGGCTCTGAAAGTTCCAGCTCTTTGTGTGATTCTGTGCGAAGAAGAAGACATCTAATAGTCACTCCAGAAGACAGTTGTGATATGAGAACAAGTCACTTTTTGTGTTTATGATTCTAAATGAAGGGTAACAATATGAAAAAAAACAAAAAACAACAAAACAGATTATGTAGAGTTTCCATCTCGGTTTGAGAACTGCAGTAGAAATGGCTGGGCTGGTGCTTCTAGAAATAGATGCAGTGTTCCACAGTATGATCCATGGGAGCCAATACCATACACAGTCATATGTATATATAGTTAGATTGAAGTGGGAACAGGACAGCATGGATTTTCCAAATGTGCTTCATCAAGTGACCCCATATATCCTTAATTACCTGCCATACATATTAGATAACTTTGGGGGAAAAGAAAATATCTGGACTAGAACACATAGGGATAGCAAAAGAATTAAATCTTTTGTCCTGGCAGGATGCAGTTCTTAACTGTCATTCTACTCTCTCCTAACCTTAAAATTTATAAAGCTTTTCTGCATCACTGACGTTGAGGGCAGGGATTCTTTGCATCTCTGAAACTTTGGTAATAAGGCTGTTACTGTGTGTGCCTTTGCCTACCCGTATGTATGGTAATGCATGATGCTGACTAAATGAAAACTAAAAGCTTAAAGCTTCACAAGCACTGATGGCTGGTATTGGTTTGTGTTAAATCAGTTGCGCGAGTTTTGCAATTGCATCTTTATGGGTAAAATCCTGACTTAAAAAAATGTCCAAACAGACTTAATTTTAACTAACAATACGCACTCTCTGTAGTTTGTTGCTCATGTTGTCTGAAATTGCACTAGTAGTGAGGATTTTGAGTAATTCGTACGTTTACCGTGATGTTTCATTTTAAAACTAAATGAAGGTTGGACACGCATATGATACTATCAGCTGAAATTTGTGGTTGGCTCATTTTGAAGGAGAAAGAAATAGGAGTTTGGAGAGTAGAGAGCAAAATAACTGCGAATTGGCTGAATGATACGGACTTTATATATATTGTTATATATATTATACATTGTTACTTTGGAGTGCAAGTGGTAGGAAACACAGACGTGATGGTGGAAGAACTGGCTGAGAGCTGCTGTTTCTTACCTTGCAAGATGCTACTAATAAGAATTTACAACAGGAACAGACTTCTGCATCACAACTCGTAGTAAGTTTTGTGCTTTCCTTGCAGTGGGAGCTGGAAGGCTTTGTCATTTGCAGAGGGAAGATAATGCACAAAGATGGGGAAGAAGGTACTGATCTCAGAGAGATCTGGATTTCAGGCCTTGTTCCAATGGCTGTTTACACAATACACATAAACACGAAATGTGAAAAACGTAAGCAGTCCTTGGAGTATGGGCTAGTAGACAGATAAATTCCAAGACAAGTGAGATAGATAACGTCGAGTACCTTTAGAGCTTGATAAGCCACGTACTTACGGTTTTATTGGATGTGGGATTGTATTTTACCCTCTCTGGAAGAGTTTGCCCTGGTTCTTTCAGTCACGCTCCAGAAGGTCCTCCATTATGAGATGGATGCCACTGTGCTGCAGTCCTGCTGCTATTCCAACAAAAAGGCCAGTGTTCTGTGGTCCTGGAAATGGAGTGAGGAAGCTATTAGATCTTGCATTTAGAACATCTAGCTGAAGTATAATGGCTGTTAAGTATATACATCACAAGTGCTATAACGTGATGAAATGTGGCCGTTAGCATAGAAATATTTTTAGAAAGACATATGAAGTCCCTTTGAGGATGAAGGTAATTATTAAAATACTGACAGACTGCAAGTTCTCTGTGCTCCATCAGCTCCAGTGAAGGCATGCTCGCTGTAACCACGTGAGACCTTGAGATACGGGAATGTGCCTTTTGCCACTACTAACAGTAGCAGTTTGTGTAAACAGGTGAAGGGACGGTGTGCTTCTCAATTTGAAAGGTATGAAAATCTACTCACGTCTCAAAATTCTTTAACCACATCTTTCAGAGGTCAGCACCAATTTAGAGACACAAAAAGTACAAATGATATTTGAAAATGTTTGGAAGAATTAGTATTTGATAAGCCTTTCTTTTTTTTTTTTTTAAACAAGCCAGACTCAGGATTACTTGGAGTTGCCTCGTTCTTTCTGAACTCCACATTGGCAGAATACAAATGGAGAGGAGGGAAGATATGTGGTGCCTAGGAGCTGTTAGTAAGACTACGAAAAGGGCAGTCTCAAGGAAACAAGTATGGAAAATGGTATGGGAGGAACCATTCAATTGCAGTGAATTTCCAGTGACAGGTCCTGTACAAGGCCTGAATCCCTGGTTTAAGGGAAAAAAAACTAAATTCATTGGAAAAAAAAAAAAATTGTTGTTGCTTTTGTTGTGCCAACAGCAACCTCTGCTGGCCCAGTTCCTTACATGTATTTGATGCTTTGAGGTTCTCTTCATTTAACACGAGTAAGTCTTTCATCAGTGCATCAAATACGACATCACAATTGAACACTCTGTTTGTTACTGGAAATTCTAATGCTGGGAGCACTAAGATATAATTGAAAACTTTCATATTCTGGGTTTGAACAATAAAACTCCCCTATAGCAATTTATTTTCAATCACCTTTCCCTTGTTTCTTTGAAAGCCTGCCATTCATCTTTTTGTTTGGTACAGGAATAAGGTTAGAAAAAAAAAAAACAAAACACCTTTTTAAGCAGGAATATTCTGTGAAGCGGGGGTGTAGGTGTAATACAGGAAGGTACTTTTTAATTAAAAAAAAAATGCCTTTGAAAAACTTTAAAAAATACCAATCATGTTTTCTGCCTGCTGTGTCCTTTTAAATCCACAAGAACGATGATCTGCCTCATAGGGTGTTTTCTGTTTGTTTCCTGCTCTGCATTTTTGTTTCCCTGTGTGGGTTATCCATTCCCACGGCTGTCCAACTGCCTGTAATTGGTGCCATTTGCAAACGTGCATAACGAGAAGGGAACGTCAAAGGATTCCTGCCATTTTTCTGATGCATTTCCTGAGATGCACTTTGATAGAAATAAAAGAATGAGAAAGCTCTTTTTATTCCCTAGCCGCTGGATGTCACTGCTTCCCTAGCCAAAGTGAAGGTCAGCAGAAAAAACGATTTTTTTCTGCAGTAAAAGATTTGCATAACAAAGACACCAGAAACAGAGCACTGTAGGTCCCGATTAGTCTAGAAGAAAGCTGTAAGGAGAAACATTTGTTCTGCTATCTTTTTCATTGTGCGGACCTTTAACCTTTTTAAAATGATAAACTTAAAGGAAAGCTAAACTATATTGAATGATAAGAGTCTACGGCTTATAAATGTTTCTAAACGAGTTTGGAGGGAATGAATTATTAGCAGACTCGCTGTAATCCTCAACAATGTTTCATGTTTTAGTAAGATTAATTCTAGGCACTGCCGGTGTGCAGGGGGCATCTTGGTGGTGCTGGAGTAGATACGTGCCATAGCGTCTGGTACCAGCAGAGGGAGCTGTGGAAATGGAGAACACGCTGTGGCGAAATAACTAACGAAGTTAAACTACCAGTGTGGTCTAGCCCACACTAATTTTATGTGACATCTAAATCATTCCATCCAAATTTATCTTTTTTTTTTTTTTTTTTTAACTGTTCTCAGAAACTTTATAAAGGTTTTCACCAAATCATTTTAACTTTCTCTTTTAGGTCCAGCTACTGATTTCCTAGTATCTTAAGTCTCTCAGTAGATACTGTGGGCTTATTGTCCCCACACTCCTCTCTCTTAACCTCGTAATTATCAAAGTCGTGTTAGTTTCAAATATAGCTCCAATTGCCTTATAAAAATAGACATTTATTCCTCTGAAAATTGCAGTAGCTGGTGATGATAAAGCTGATCATATACAGTGGAATTGGTGAATAGCTCTGGTCTTACCACTTTCCACCAGCCACTCATAATGCATTATTCATTAATTTTTGGGATATGCTCTGTAGTGGCTAGGGGAAACTGCACTGGAAAATCACATGTGAACATGCCTGCACACGTTCAGTGAAAGATCTGATTTTTCTATTTTTATTCCTGTAGTGCTATTGCACCATCTTACTGCTGAAGTCTTTTAGAAGGCTATCGGTTTTTCCTTGCACTTAGTTAATATGTTTGTGAAGGATGAGATTTTTTTTCTTTCAGTTGCAAGCGATCCTTACTCTACTGACAGGAGACCCTTTTTTATTCCACAGTGAGTAATTCCTAAAGCTGCTCCCTCTGGTGAACCTTAGCAGTTACTCTTGCACATTCTGTCCTCTCGTGTCCTAGGGAAGAAGCATACTAGTAAACCCTGCCTTTCCTGTGGTGTGCCAAGACCTGTCTCAGTGCTCTGCAAAGGGAGACTCGAGTAGCTTATGAGATGAGGAAGGGATCTCTTCTAGCTGTAATAATCTAGTGACCTCTCCTAGCTTCGCCTCCTTACTTAGATTGTCCCTAGGATTCAAGTGATTTTTCTTCAAGTACCATTTTTCAGTTTTATTGGTCAACTGAATTTTACTCAGCTTCCTAAGAATCCTCGAACAAGCTTGGCAAGGCCTGCAAGCAGTGGAGACTATAGTGAAGCCGCTGTCATGCGTCTTTGGATGCATCTACAGAATTACAGATGTCTTTATCCAGTCCCAGATGGGAGCTGTTAAGTGTGATCATCCTGAGGGACAGGACAGCTGAGCCTAGCTCTCAAAGTGCTCAGCCTTTCCTGCCTTTGGCTTAAGTCAGCAGTCACAGTGTTGGTACCTAACACATTCACAAATGCAATCTCTTGCATTTTATATATATATTTATATATATAAATATATATATTTTTAATAACTGCATGCAGAAGGTAAGAAGAAATCCTGACATGACCAGAGGGTTGTGATACACTCACTGATGTGCCTGTTCTCTCACGCTTCAGATGGATGTGTGTGATGGGAGCTGTGTGTTTATCCTTATTAACACCAGTGTGGTACTGGTTCCTGGCCTTGACCTAGGTGAGGTATCACATAAGAGAAGCATCAAACTTATACAATATATTCACAGAAATCTTCCTTTCAGCCTTTAGCTGAATACACGGTGGATTGCTGCCTTCTCCACGTGAAGTGTGCGCTGCTGATCTGGAGGAATAAGGCAGTCCCAAACTCTAGACCCTGAATCATCTGAAAAAAAAAAAAAAAAACGTAAAGAATATGAGGGCTGTATAATGTTTCTGGAGATAAACCACTATCCTTTTCCTTCACCTTCCTGGCCAGCACTGTATTTCTCTAGTTTGAGAAGCACTGAAGAAAATAATTTTGGTCTAAATCTGAGGAAGGGAGCAAAGGTGACACGGGCCTTTCCTTGAGTGATCTCAAAGCATGGAGAACAGCAGAAGCGTGTGGACGTCAGGAGCTAAGCTAGAAAGTGGGGTACAAAGAGCTGCTCCAGAGGAAAGCCTTTGTTTCCCGTTCCCATCCTCAGCTTTCCGGCTGTTATTCGGTGCATGCCCTCCCTCACATCCAGCTCACTTCCTGAGGCCCTTTTACAAAGCAGGCCTTCGCGTTTTTCGTCTATACAGGAGCGGTACGGAGACCAGGAGTGCTTTTCTCTCATAATTTGGGAGAACGGGATGGAAAACACAGCCGGGGCAGGAAAAGCTGGAGTTAAGCAGCAGGCAGCTGTGCTGCCTGGGGAGAGCTGCGCTCAAGGACGTGCAACACGAAACTAGGGGGTGACTGCCTCAGCTGGGAGCTGCCACTTGCTCACCCGTCTGAAATAATAACAACGACGACAGGCAGGCTGAGCACGGGCTTCCGCCAGCTGAGCCTCACCGCACAGCTGCCAGGCGGCCGTTCCCGCGCTGAGGCGGGGCCGCCGGAACTCACCGCCCCACCCAGGCTCGGGGGCACTCCGGGCAGCACAGGGGCGGCTGAAGGGGTTCAGGGGGAACCCGGGGCAGCGGCGAGGACGGGAGCAGAGCTCTCTGCAGCGCGTCCTCTTTGTGTGGAG
Organism: Oreortyx pictus; assembly: GCA_036925125.1. NCBI lineage: Eukaryota > Metazoa > Chordata > Aves > Galliformes > Odontophoridae > Oreortyx > Oreortyx pictus. The sequence continues at coordinate 11,857,522 of JAUPFR010000008.1, read as the reverse complement.
CGGCTGCGTGGCTGGGCGCGAGGCGTGGCCTGGCGGTGCATTTCCGCGCTGCTCGGCGCCCGGCAGCTCGGTGGCTGTAGGGGTGAAGGTGCAGAGGCGCCCATGGACTAAAGGAGGCGGCGGAAGGGCTGCGGAGCGCGCTGCACGTCGCCTCGCTCTCCTTGCAACTTGGCGAAACTTGGCGAGCAGCCGCCGCCCTGGTGAGTCCGAGCCCCGGCCGGGGCAGCGCCGCGTCCCGTGGCCGCCGCCCTCTCCGAGCCCTCCCTTAGAATTCCGGCATTTTGCGCCTTCGGAGCGCGAGTGCGGGCGAGAGCGCGGCTCCCCCGCCCCCGGGAGCGGCGGGCGGCCATTTCCCCGGGCGCGCTCGGGGCTGCGGGGGTTGCTCAGGAGCGCCCGGGGCTGCGGAGCGCCGCCTTTGTCCTCCCCGTGGCGGCCGCTTCCCCCGGGACGCCGCGCGGGGCCGTTCCTGAGGGTGGGAGCGCCTCGAGCGGAGCGGGGCCTGGCGGGGCCGTGGGAGCTGCTGGGTGGTAGCGGGGTGCCGGGCCCGGCGTGGCGGGGTGCCGGGCTGCCTCAAGGTCACCGGGGCGGAGTCCCGTCCGGCCCGGTGTGCGAGAGCCGGCGTTCGGGCTCAGTGCCTGCAGCCGGCTGCTCGTTCCGGTGCTGCCGCGGAGAGCTCGGCGCGACGCGTTACGCGTGGTTTGTGCGGAGACAGGGTTGTTTTTCCCCTGCGTGTTGAATTTTTTTTTATTTTTTAAGGGGAGAAATGGTTGTTGTAGTTTACTTGCCTGTAGGGAGAGGGCTGGGTGCTACGCAGAGAGCGAAACACACGCTATTTCATCCTTCTGATTCTGTACTGACCTTTCTTCTCTGTACACGCATCGAGTTAGTGCTGTGCACTTTCGAAACGTTTGCTTACAGCTGTTAAGCCAAGTTCACCTCATGTGCTTATTTTATTCTTGGTTTCGTTTGAAACCTTTCTGAATAATAGTTTTAGCAGTGTAAGTTATTATGTTGGGTTTTCCTTTCCTTAGTAGTCCCTTCCTTAATGGGTGGTGGGGAGGATGTTTTAAGATATTTGGCAGTTATCAGATTTTTCCGGTGTTGTTTTTTGTTTTGGTCTGGCTTTTGGTTTCCTCCTTTCCCCGAGGGTCATAACACTTGCGACCCCTTGGACAAAATGCAGGTCCTTTGCGGATGGAAAGATATGCCCAGTATCTTGCAGATAAATGCTCAGTGGGGTGATGATTTTCTTTCCTCTGTCAGTGAGCAAAGCGCGTGACTTCCTGAGCAACTTTATGCTAACAATGTATGTGAGAGACTGTAGATAACCGAGGTACGGATGGTTATTTGAGATAGCAGCACTTAACTGTTTGGCAGAGGTTTTCTGTGGGAGGGAAGTGAAGTAGGGCTATTGATTATGAAGAGGAAATAAGGTATGGGGGGAAAGCTATTTTGCATCTTCTGTGTTTTTTTTTTTTTTTTTAATTAAATTCAGGTCACCTGTGTTTTTGGAATTGAATTCTTTATCCACTAGCTAATGATGCAGGAAGAGAGTGCTTGTAGGGTGCTTTTAGCTGTGTTCTTGGGAGTAAGAAGTTGGACGTACGTGGTGGAGTTGCCTGTCTTTAGAAGATTTTTTAGGATCAAAATTACAGTACCAGTAAAACAGCGGAATTTAGGATGAGCATCCCAAAAGTTTGGAAGTGTGTCTGCTGGAACACAATGTGTATGTTGGTTACGTGGTTGTTTTGTTTTGTTTTTTTTTTTGCTTGTTGTAATCAGTGGTCTCACTCTTGGATTGGCAAAGGCTTCCTAAAGGATAGGATCTAGAAATAAATCCACGTCACTGAAAGCTGATGTTCTTTGTCCAGTCTGTGCCCTGTATCATTTTCACTCAGTGCCAAGTGATCCAGTTTGGTTCATCTGTGTTGAAGTGTTATCTCCACTCCCCCAAGTCAAGTAAGGATACTAAATTAGAAGAAGCCTTAATTGTTTTCTCTGGACATTAGTACAGGTTTTACTTGGCATTTAGCACAGTGTGAAATAATTTATCTTATGCCTGCTTTCCTGTTTTGAATCTCCTTCCTTCCCTGCCTGAGTCCTTAAAAAAAAAAAAAAATCAAAAATATTCTTTAGTGAGTGCTGTGTTAGGAGCATTGTATCCGTCAGATATGCTCTTGCGTATATCTGAGATACCTTTTTCCAGATTTAGGCATAGTGTGTATGAAGAGCTGGAGTTCTCTCACTCTAGCCCCAAAACGCAGTCAGATGGGGGCATGTGCTTTGGTGTTGAAGATGCAACTCTGCCCTTAGTAGGAGAAAGACTGACGTGGTGTGCTTTGAATTTTTCATGTCCAAACACAAACGTAGTTAATCTTTGAAGCTAGTGTGTAACAAACTTCTTCCAGTGAGTGACTGAGGAATATGCTTTTTGATCCCTTTCAGCATCTCGCGTCTTGAATCTGACTTTGATTTTTCTCTGAGGGTAGTTACATTCAGTTTATTAAGTTGTGCTGTGTGTCTACAGGTCAGCTGTTACCAGTAAATGGGCGTTGTGCTGGCAGACTTGTGAGAAGAGTAATAGTGTCAACTGGTCAAGTTTCTCATTGTGTGTTAGGCGTGGTTTGAGCAGCGCTGAGCATGGATAAATTGTGTTTTTGTTCTAATCTCACTGTTAGATTAGAAATTCCATTGATGTGTGTGTGGGGGAAGCGGAGTTCAGAGTTACTGTCAAAGCTGCTTTTACAAATCCTCACTTTGTGTGATTTCTCAGCTTCTGCAAAAAAAAAAAAAAAAAAATCCACTTGAATGGGGTATGGTAAAACATGGTCTTCAGGAACAGACGAGAGATGCTTATGCCTAGCTTATAAGTGATCCAAGAATGTTTTTACTCGTGGGCTTTCTGTGCCATGCTGCCTTGCACTGTGGCTTCCTGGGTCAAAACTTGCCAGTTCTGGTGAAAGGGGCCTCTGTACTTCAGTGTTCATGGCATGTTTTGAAAGCTTCTAACGGCATTTCCAAAGCAGGAATCTTCCTTGCTAATCTTTCAAGCTCTAAAGACTAGGGCTTTTCTGGAGATGTTTTGTTGTTAGCTTGCTTGAGGGGACTGCTGCAGTCTTCCAGCCTGTAGTTCTGGAACTGCATCTTTCTCCTTGACCCTTTGACTCATGCTCAGCCAAAAGTCTCCAGTAAAGAAAAGGTGAAGAACAGTGTCTCATATCTTCAGAGTAAAGCTGATCAAGGTTTGTTATATATGGGTTTTAGCTGAATAATCGGTGTTTCGTAAAATTACTGAAATCTGGTTTTCCCCTCAAGAAATGGAGAAGGAAAAAAAAAACAAAAACGCAGAGTATTCTGGTTTTGCACAGCTTCATTTTGAAACAGTTTTGACTATGATTGTATTTAAATTCTTTTTCGTTGTAAGTGAGCTCCCCTGGATGCCTGAACAAACGTGTCTTCAGTATGGCCAGTGAGCTGGAAAGTCACTGTTAATTCTGCTTGTTTAAGTGTGGCACAGGTGAGAATTACAGCAAAAGATTAAACCGTAGAAAGTAGTGATCATCATAAGTTGACAGAGTAAGGGATTCTGCTGTTTGCAGCTGAAGCCACTGGTTGGAATGGCCAGGCTCCTGCTGACCTTGCTTACTAGTCTGACCCAAGTCTTGGAAATGAAGCCCATCTTTGAGAGGAGAGTGCTCTTGTTCTGCCTGGTTTTTCACGCTTCTGTTATCACATAATGCAGAAAGCTTAGACAGATGGAAAATGAAATAGGCAGAATATGTGAGGAAATGCATCCAAACTTGGGCCTCTTGGCAGGATATAAAAGAAAGTTTCTTTTCCTCTGTGGTTCAAATGGTGCCTCAGTATGTGTTTGTAAGGGGGCACCAGCACTTGTTTTTCGTTAGTGTTTCCTGTCACTTGTCCTTTTGGGGAGCAAGAGCACGGTAGTTTCTTTACTTGTAAGGCTCGTATATGATGGGTGAATTTCCGCTCTTACCCAAAGTGTCTGCTTAGTACTTTACTTCCGGAGAACTGTTTCTGCATCATTGTCTTTACTGAACTCTGTGTAGAAGCTGAAAGAAAGCTTTAGGGCAGTCTTTGTTGTGAATTTGAACCTGAATGTCAAAGACAAGGACTTAAGACTTGTCGGTCTTGTTGAGCATTGTCCTGGCATTGGCAGAACCTGTGTGCCGTCAGTCAGGTTCTTCTGAACTGAGCAAGTGGTCTTCCCTCTGAAGACCTGTGCTGAAGCTCACCAAGGGAGCTGGAGCTCTGCTGTTGGCCCTCATACGTTCAGGCATTTTCAGTGTGTGCTGGTGAGCATTTGGCTCGCTTTTGTGGGTTGATTTTTCTGTTTTTGGCTTGATTGGTTCAGACAGCTTGGTAGTACACAAAAATCTAACACGTCTCTCTGGCCCCAAATCCCTTTCCAGTAATCTTGTCACTGTTTTAAAGCTTTTGTTCTGTTGCTGGAAGACTAAACGTTTGATATTTCTGCTTCTGGAAGGATGCAGCTACAGGAAGCAGGGTGAAGCGTGGTGTTCAGAGGCAGCTGAATGCTGTGAATATGAGTATTTCTGAGGGTGTCTTTTGTTCTGCTTAGCAAGAACTGTCTGCTCTTGCTTTGGGGTATAGAACTGGTGCTGCAGCATGTCTTTTGACATCTGGGGACCTCTGGAATAAAGAATAAATGGAGTAGCCTCAAGTAACTTGCTTCTGAAGGAAGACATCAGAGATGTTGCATTTCTGTTGCTTAGGTGAGAGCAAGTTTCTGATCGCTCGGATATGGAGATGATTCTCTTGATATCCTTTTCCTCTCAATCATTTGTTATTAAATAGTGTTCAGGGAACAGCTTAGCATTATATGAAAAAGGAGTGCAGTGATGGAAAATGGTATATAGTAAAGGATTAGAAAAGAAAAATGCTTTTTATGCTGCCTGTTAAGTTAGTCTAGCGTGTGTGTGGCCAGCCTGGATGGGAAGAAGGTTCACTTGCAAAGTTCTGTGATTTGAAACGAATGGGTAGGGAGTTAGTGGGAGGATCCTCTGAAAGCAGCGAGGTGGCTTTGCAAAATGTACAGCATTGCTGCCTGGCCTGCACTGCTGTGACCTGCTGCACCGTGTTGTTCTTGGCGTGCCCTGTGTGAGGTGGACAGCTTGTTTTTCTTCTTTCCCCCAGGGAGGACGCGAGACTTCCAGTGAAACAATTAAGGGTTTCTCATGACCCTGTCTGAGTGCTGTCTCATGGGGGAATGACTGGAGTGTTTTGAGCCCTGCCTGAGCAGCCTAGAGAATTTTTTTTCTCCTTGCCTTGTGGCAGTGTGGGCAGGGTGCCGAGCAAACCCACCTGCTGCATCTCCTCAAACCTCCATTTATTTCTATCTCTTCGGGCCCAGACACACAGTCTCCTGAAGAGCTGGTAGTGGGTGGGTGTGGGAGATGTTTAGTGAATGCTCTTTTGTCGCTTCTCTAATGTTTTCCAGTGTTGTGTGTTAGAGGTTTAGGTGCTAGTTCTTTTTCTGAATGTCACACAAGTGCCTTTTTACCAGAAAGTCGGTTGTTAGGGAGCATAGTTGTCATACCGCAGCTGAGCCATCTATGCAGCCACAAAGAACTGTTTTTTCCTGCGGCCTATATGCCCACGGTTGTCCTGGCTGGCACATAAAGTGACGTGCTCCTGGGTGTGGGGCAGGGCAGTAGCAGGGAGCTGACTTATCATGATGTCTCCAAACCCAAAGAAGGTGCGGGGGGGGGGGGGGGGGGGGGTGGGGGGGGGGATGGGAGGGCGTTTTTAGGAATGAGCATTCCTCCTGGGCTTTGAAGCGCAAGCCCTGTTACTTCAGGGAGGTGAGGGGGTGGGAAGGGAAAAATTGAGTCTCTTTATGGATTCAGCTCCACGTTGTGTCTGTAATGTCATCACACCATTGTTAAAGCAGAGCAAATGGTGGGCATAACTAGCATTGCACGTAAGTGCCTTTGCTTCTCAGCATGCTTGTTGCTTTTAACTGAGATACTTTGATCTTGTTTAGATTGGTAATATTTATAGAGACATTCATACAGCCTAAGAAATGTCATGCCGGTATGAACAGACTGCACGTTGTACCCAAAGCAAGGGATGCTTAAGGGGAAAAAAAAAAAAAAAACAAAAAAAACCTGAACAAATTATATGTTAGTAATTCTTTCAGTGCGTGTTACTGTAATCCATCTCCTGTTTTTCTCTGTGAAAAAAAGAAAATGAAGGGCTATCCTTTTTGGCTGAAAAGTAACTGGAGATGAGAACAAGTGGTATTCCTGGAAGTAGAAGAAAGCTGCAGTATGTATAAAAGGTTAGGATGTTGTTTGTTGAGGAAGAGTAGATGTGTCAGCAAAGAAAGTTGGTGGCTTCCTCCCTTTCTGTGAGTTGTGACCTGCAGCTGCAGTACAAAGTGGTGCTGCAAGTGGAGGAACCATTTTGTTCTTGAAACTGTTTGGTCTGTATGGGGTTATGGGAGGGAGCAGACTGTGGATTACGTTTTACGTCTGATAGATAACTAAATATAAAGAAAATTGTTGCCCAAACTGGAATTTCTGGGTCCTTAAATAGAATGCTTCTTTCGATGAGAATTCCAATACCTTCCATTGCAAGAAAAAATAAAAATAATAATAATAGTTTAAAAAAAAAATCAAGTTGCATAATTACTTAAATTTGGGACTGGGAGTTTTGTGCCCCTACTGTTAATGTTACAGTGAATGGGTATGTGTCTGCTCTCAGGAGAGGCAGTAGAAGGTAGCTGAGGAGTTCTGGTCAGCTACTTGTTCTGACAGGCTTTGCTCCCGGACCTGAATGAACTCCTGCTGAGAATGACTGGCGTATATTTCTGTTTCCCAATATCTGAGTTTTCTGTTAAGGAAAAAAGGCAAATACAGCTTGTATTTGTGTGTGTACCAGAGAAGTTACTACAGGTAGCTAACCTTCTATTTAGCTGAAACTGTAATGGCTTTAGTAAAGGCATTTCCAAGGGATTCAAGAGCCATTCATTGAACTGTCCTATGTGTGTAGTGTGGACTTCATTTTTCCTAGCATGGTCAGACTGATTTTTAATTTCCAGGGACAGGGATTATTTTATATCGACCTTATCTTCTAAAGCAGTGAAGGCCTTCACTAAATCTTGTATTCTCACCGTGTGCGGTTCTCAGATACTAATACAAAGTTGAGAGCTTCCTTTTTCTTCTGTTTTTTACTTGTTCAGAATGCTGCTGGCTATTTGACTCAGTTTACTCATGACATTTCTTTCTCTTTCTGCTTCCCAGCTTCAGCCATCAACTACTTCGGGCAAATTCCTCCTAAGCTAGGTCAGAGATGTCTTTTAAGTTGGCGTGCTTTCTCTAACTGCTGCTATATGTCAGAGCAGAAGGTTTCCCTGTTCACTTACTACTTTAGTGAACCTTAAGTCAGCAAACCAGCATGAACGTGGTAGAATTCAGCATGTAGTTGAGTTGTACCTCTCCTCAGAGTCAGTAGTTAAAATTATTTGTAAATTGCTCTGGAATTAATGCCTCCTGTTTTTTTTTTTTTTTTGGTGGAATCATTACGATTGAAAGAGGCCACTAATACTGTGTAGCCCCGGTGTGGTTGGGCCTAGCTCTCAGTGCAGCCCACGCCACCGTGGTGATGGCTTTGCCCCTGGTGTGCATCTGTTGTTCAACAACAACCACACAATCCTTGTGCGATGGGTACTTTCTGGGCTGGAACTGGGGGAAGAGGAGGGTGCAGTGCACTGCTAACTCCACCTCTTGGGCCTGGCAGGATTACTCAGTTACTTCAAACTCTGCTTTTTGAGACAAATGCAGTGATTGCCAGTACTAATATTTCAACCTACCTCATGGCATGTCAGATGTAAACAGAACCCAGAGAAGGAAAAATCACGGACAAAGGAAGAGCGTTCAGTGAGAAATAGACAGATGAGTACTCTTTGTCAAGGCAAATAGTATGACAGCATGCTTAATTTGTAAGGAAACTGTCAGTTCTGAAAGATGGCAGGTAATCTTTTTAAATTTTATAAGCATGCTGTCATGTCAGGTGTGTATTAAGGAATGCTTTGTGAAGACAAGATAGCAGAACTGAGAAAATGTTTGTCCTTTCAACAAAATCTTTGGGAAAAAACACTAAGATTCAAATGGACTCTGAAATCTAGTTACAGAGGTGCAAATCTGATTGGGGGGAAAAAAAAAAAAAAGAAAATCAAAATTGTTTCCTGGTGGTGAATCTATTATGGGAAGCGTGGTGGATGTAATGTGTCCTGATTTAAAAAACAAAAACAGCAGAAAAACCCTTCCCCCCACAAATGGGTTTTTCTAAGATCAGGTTGTCTCACCAGACTATAGCCGGGTGGGGTGAAGAAGTAGGGAAGTCCATTGTAAGAAACTTGGAGAGTAAAACTGCCAATTTCAAGTTTTGTGCTTTGACAATGGTTGAAAGTACTGATGCTACAGATAATGGCTCAACTTGCCATTTTCATTAGTTACTGATAATGAATATAATGCCACTGAAGAAATAGCTGCTTTGGTGCCACTAAAAGACACAGCTAAATCTCTTGATTTGGAAGAAGCAGTGAAAATGACAGTGATTTTCATTAACTCTTGTCAGCCTATCTGGTATGGCTAGTGAAGACCCCCTAGCAGTGGTTGACCTGCAATACATACTAACAACTTATGTTTGATGAAATACCTCTGCATTATTCATCAAGAAAACTTGTGAGAAAGTTGTAAAAAAAAAAAAAAAAAAAAAAAAAAAAACTTGTCATACAAATAGTCATTAAAACTGTGAGTTTCACAAAGCTGTGTTTCAAATTGTATCAGCATTCAAAGTGGAACTTTAGTTATGAGAAGCTCAAGTTAAGGCTATTAATTTCATGTGTTTTGTTGTGTTGATGGATTTGCTTTCCGTTTTGATAAAGGAATTTGAGAACAAGTTTCAAGATTTCTGAAGTCATTCTATTTTGTGTTTTTTTTTTAATTGTATTTTCACAACTTCATTTTCAGGTGACTTAAATACTTTACCTACACATTTTCTAGAGGAATATATGGAATTTTAATCAGACATTCAACTCAAAGTAAAGTTTGATTATGTTTCTTTAATAGACTTCTATAAGATCTGTCTTAATAGAGAAGAAGTCCTGTGGTCATGATCAACTGTCAGCTCATCACCACCGTGTCCCTAAGTGCCACGGGTGCTGTGCTTATAAAAATCTGCACCTGTGCGGGTGGCCTGTTGTTGCCACCGCTAAAATGCACCACTCGTGGAAGGCTTTGCACAAGTCCATGTAGATGACATGACTTACATTTCCTTTGTCTGCTGAAACTGTCACTCTATCATAGAGTGCCGCAGGTTTGGTCATGCAAATTCTGGCTGCTCTGAGGATTGTCTTGTAGAGTTTATTTTGGAGGTAGTTGTGCTAGTAACATTCTTCCAACAAATGGAGGACTTTGAATCTAGAAAGTGGTACAGAAATATGAGCCCCAAAGGGTTATGTTTTAAGAAATCTGTGTGGCTTTCGTCGTATTTTCCACTAATTTCAAAGGGTTGTTACCAGCCATTATTTCTCTAGCAAGGTAGGGCTAATGTGTTCACCATGTCTGTATTGCATCTGGAGCCTTTCAGATTTAAACAATAAAAGCGATCATTTTGTTGGATCATCTTCACATGAACAATGAGCAAACATTCTGCTCTTCTGGATTGCAGCTGAAGTATGGTACCCTTATTTCATTAAGATAAACTTTTTTTTTTTACTTTTTTTTTTTTTTTTGAGACCACTGTTAGAGTTCTGGGTTTTAAAATTACAAAAATAAAGATGACACATCATTGCAGAGCTCCTAAGTCATGGGAAATGTTACTGTCTCCTCCAATTTCAGGAACAGATTAGTTATAAGAGCTGGAAGTCCTGTCAGTTTTTCTTGTTATTGTCCACCAGGCTCTGTTCTTACACAAGGACAGTTGATGTTTGGTACCCAAATGTTGTACTGAACATTAGGACTGTTGTCAGCTTATCTCTGGGATGTGGAAAGAGCAGCCTAAAGGTGCCTTTCGGTGCCTTTTGAAGCAAGAACAACTGAGACGTTCTGAGCTATCTCAGTTCAGGGATATGTCTGTCTTTCAATTTCACTCACAAAACAAACAGAGAACCCTAAACATTGCTCATTGAGCTCATCCAAAAAGAATAATGCCTTTTTTCCCCATTAACTGTGTTTCAAATGAGTCAACTGATGTTTTTGATATGGAGTTGATATTGATAGTAGAGCAGCATTGAGGAGGCAGCTGCAAACAAAGCAGTAGGCCCCAGTGCATCTCCTGTATTGTGAAGTTCTTCCTGTGAAGGACCTTGTGAAGGTCCTTCCTGCTCTGTTGTTGTGTGTTTGTTCATTTGTTTCACCATCTTCATATGGGCTTAATGCTTTGTATTGGTGATTGACAGGGGGAACAGCCGCTGGCTTAAAGTGTATTTTTTATCTTAGTTCTGCCCGCTGTCCTAGTGCTTTGTCAATTTCAGCATGTTGACATTCTGTCCGCAGTGCTAGTGTAGGCAGGCATCACTGTGGCTCGTTTCTTTGAGCACCATGGGTAAGCTTTTGGCTTCCCAGCTTTGTCCTCGTACTGCAGCATGTCTGCATCCACTGCTGCCATTAGTGTGCCTATAGCAAGGTGAAATGGAAGACTTAATGCTGCTTTCTTAGCATATTTCACAGCAGATTGCAGAATTGATTTGAAAATTTGCTTAGTGGTTCAGTGTATGATTGTTCCCATATGGTGAGTAGGATGATGAATGTCTGTTAATTTTAGGATGGGACAGGGCAAGGGGATTGGGCTTTGTGGAGTGGCAGTGCTGGTGTAAACTGTGAAATGTGAGTGTGGCCTAGGTCTTCCCGGTAAAGCCAGTGCTGCTTGATGTTCAAAAGTTTGTGGGCCTGGATTCAGAGGTGTGTATTCCAGTTGCTCCAGTTCTAGTTTGACATCTTATCTTTGAGGATTTCCTTTGCATATCCAGATTAAGTTTGTAAAGACAGCTGTGATTTATTAGTTAATCTGTAGACTGAGTATCACTGCTGTTGTGTTTGGAAGGTAAAAGTGAAATAGGTTAGGCGTGGAAATGCTTCTGAAATGGCAGTAATGTCTTGAACAAACTGTTTTCCTCATGAAAGCTCTAAACAAGAAGTTATAAATTCTACCAAAGCAGCTGTGCTGTTTTGTTTTCAGAAATTTGTTTTGATGTGAGTAGGTGATGACTGTCAGCAGAGACGATGTGACTTGCTTTTTAAGAGATACAGTTGAGAAAGTTACTGATCAATGCTGCCTACGTTCTACTATAAGCTTCCAAGTGTTTTGTAGTACTGCATAACCCAAGTCGTGTAGCCTGTTATGTAAATTACATCAAGTACTTGATAGAGCAGATCTTTAGACTGATATCAGCTGCTTCCTATGTTGGAAAACAAGACTACTTTTAGTGTAAACGTGTGGAAGGTGGCTGAGTGGGTTGCCTGGTGTGTTTGTTTGTAGGGTTGTTGAATAAACAGCCAGACATACCTATGCATCAGATTTACTGTGTCAGAACGGTAATCCCACATTGGTAGTGGCTGTACTGCTCCACATGGCATTTGGTGATCCACTGAGAAGAACCAAAAGGTTTGCAGTGGGGCCACACAAAGACAGTTGGTCAAATATGTTCTCTACAGACAGGCATTTCAGAAGGGAAAATTTGTCTCAGGAGCCCTGTGCTGTTGTAGGACAGCTTCTTGCAACAAAGAAACGGTGCTGGTAATATCGTCCCCTTTCTGTTTGCAGGCATCAAAACACTGCTTTTTCATCCTGCAGCAGTCCCATGGCTGGTATCGGCTGGGTCATCCTGCCAGTTATATGGGGAAGTGAGGACAAATGCTGCAAGTTGGTGGTTAAAATGATGACTTAAGTGGGCATGCTTATCAGTAAGGACATTTCTGATGCTGTTGTTCCTGACTACTTCCTTTGAAGTTGTGTAATTAATGACTTTATGGACTCTTCATGTCGGAAAGGGCAACCCAAGACGTCAGAGTCTGTGTTTTGGTTCCTGAACTTGTTTGCGTACCTTTCTGTCTCAGATCATATTTTTTCAGGCTCTTTGTTTGTGTAGCACATCCCAGCTTTTATGGAATGTACATGATGCACTTTGCTAGCTGCATGCCACCTGAAGCCAGCTCTTGTAATGGCAGCAGAGACGAAAGCAGCGTTTGTTAATTGTAATATGTGTGGCTTAAAGTTGCAGATTCTGTCTTGTGTGATTCTGATTTTCGTAGGGGAGGAAGTACAAACAGCAGTGCAGGTTTTGGTATGCCTGTGACAGAAGAATTTGTTTGTCCTGGAAATTGTATTGCTGCAGTCCAGTCATGGTGCCGCATATGAAGATAAGGTCTTTGCTCTGGTTAGTGAGGTTCTGCTGTTGTTTTCTAGGATCGTTTCCCTCTCTTCTCCAGATCCAGCAGACTTTTGGACAGTTGCATGAACCTTGGTTGTTGAAACATAAATTGCCATTTGGAGCTGGAGACTTGGCTGTATGCGCTGTAAATGAGTTCAAACTGGGAAAATGAAGCATTTTTTCCTTCTCTAGTTGCAGGTTTAGAGAAGCGTGTCAGTAAAGTGATATTCAAGCAAGTTTTCTTGTAACTGTAAGGTTCTTAAATATGGCCTGTGAGAGTGGGTGGCTTGTAAATGTCAGTTAGTAAAGCTGTAGCAGGGCATGAGGAAGCAGAACTGTCTACATCTTAGGAACGTGTCTTGCGAAACTCAGCTTACGTGATTGCCTGGATTACTTCTTTAGTAGTCGTTGCCAGTAGCTGCCCGTACTGCTGTAAAGTAGAAGTTCCATTGTTAAGACAGAAAGGTTGTGTGCACTTGGTGTGTCATGGTGTTTGTGTTGTTTTTAGTTTGTCTTCAGTTTTAACGTTCATACTTGATTTATAATAGTTATAGGGTGAGCTTTTAAAAGACCAAGGTTGTTTTTAAGTATTTGGTTAAAACTAAATGAGATTTAACTTCTGCGCTGTGGAAATACCAAGCTCCAGGTGTTAATTTCCAGACTCTAGCTTGAGAAACTTCACTGGTTGTCTTTCTGTAAGAAAGAAAAAAGCTCCATACCTCCTATAATCATTCTGCTGACTCTCTTGTTTCTCCAAAATTAGTAAAATAGTTCATTGTGTGCAGTCAGTTTCTCTTCTGGAGTTACTGAAGGGAAAAAGTTTCAGTTTTGACTTAAACTCAGTTTTACTCAATTTCATGAAGAATTATAGAAGCTCTCTCGTCACAGTCTTCTTCAGGTAGTCTTTTTCACAATGACATCCAAACATGGTGATAAGAAAGCCCTTCTTTTGTACTTGTATCTCTGATTTCTTACTAACAGTAGCAAAACTGATAGCAGGCTTTTAAGATGTGGCAGTTAATTGTCCTGAAGAATTTGTGGTGTCTCTGGGTGTGACAGTATGTGGAACACAGACATCTGTTTCCTTGCATTGTGCACTGCTGATACAATGAGAGGGCTGACTAATATTGTGAATGCAGCATTGATTTAGGGAAGCAGTAGGAATTGGGCTTCAGTGGTATCAGTTTTGTCTTAAGGAAAGGTGGAAGATGGTGATACTGAACCTCTGTAACTTTCTCAAGACAGAATTATTGCCATAAAAGTAGAATTTAAGTCTGTGAACATATTTCATACTTGAACTGTAGCACATGTTGGGTATGTGTGCTCTCGCTTCCCTTGGTGAGCTGGTTGGATGACAAAAGGCACTGTCCTGACCAACCAGCACAGTGGCACCTCTGCTCAGTGCAGCATGGTAGAGGTGCATGTCATGTATGCATAAAATATTCTTTTAAATGAGGTTTGGAAGTTCTTTTGTTTTGCTGTGTGCAATCCGTATTAGCTTGGAAGAAACAGCATTTTTAAGTCTTTCAATCATATTTGGTGTACCAAGTCACATGACTTTTCTGTATTTTTTGTTCTTACCTAAACTATGGAGTGTTCTTTTCTATAAGAGTTCTCTCTAGTGTTCTCTCTCTTCTGTAAGTGTTCTGCACTGTTCCTGCCATTTCTGAAAGCCATCTCCATTTGGGTAGGCTGCAGATAAACTTCCTTGTTGGGACTGGAGAGAAAGTGCATGTGTCTGGACCATGGAGTCAGTCCACTCAGGGGAAGGCGAGCTGGCAGGGAGACCTCTGGAAGGAAAACTGAAGCTTACTTGAGATCTGGCTGATGTCTCTTGGGCTGAAAACATCTGTCTATATGTGTTTCTGTCCTTTAGCTTTCAGTGGAGGTTTTTATAAACCTGACTACAGATTGCCATCTAGAAGAAACTAGTTTCCCTTCTTGAAGCTATAGCTAACTCACAGGGCTTTTTCATACTTTTCTAGTTAGGCTTCATTTTGTATCTTGATTTTATTTATTTTGCATGTACTCTGTGGCTGCCCAGGTCAGCATATTCTGTTCTTTTAGGAGATGTTGGGAAAATTCTCTACTTTCTGTTGCAAGCACTTCCCAAACATCTTATGGGAAGAAAACATCTCAGTCTGTGGAGGATTGAAATCTGGAGCTGCTTCTTGATGTCTGCTGTAGGCAGTACTCGTTATGCAGTCAGTCCTCTGAAACTTGGGTGGTTGGGTGCGTGCTTTATATATAGCTTCAGCTTTCATATTGAAAGCTTGTCCTCTGTTTTTCTGTACGTGGTGTATCTGCAGAGGTGGGTTTTTTATAATGCTCTGTAAACTCTCAGTTCTCTGAAGTGTTTGTGCAACAATTGTGATTGAACCTTATCTCTGCAGTGTAAGTGCCGTTTCTGTTTAGTGGTATAGACACAGATGTTCCAGATAACCACTTTGAATGTCTTACTGTCTGGGTTGTTGGTGTGCAGATTTCTGCAAAAGTCCAAGTAGCTGTCCATGTAAGTGCAGTGGTTTTCAGGGAGTGACAAGGCTGATGAATGCGAAGTTGTTGGTGCAGATGTCAGGCTAGCTGTTTAGCCAGCTCCCTCTTTGGATGCTTCTCGCTCTTGCCATGTTAGTGTATTTAAAGAAGATAAGGTTATTAAGCAACAAATACTTAGAAGGCGTTTGAGGGAAGCAGAAATGTGTAAGTTTCTAGACAATGTGCAGTACAGGTTACCATAGTTTGTTCCTAACAGAGTGAAAGCTGGAAAAAAATATTTTATTAAGGAATTCTCACTATTTTCTTTATTTCTTCTTTCCAGACACCGTGCTATAGAAGATGCACTATTACCGATATTCTAATGCAGAAGTCAGCTGCTGGTACAAATATCTGCTCTTCAGCTACAACATTGTCTTCTGGGTGAGTATAAAATGTACAAGTTGGAATGGTTTGGGAGTGCTTAATTTTCTTTTAACTTCTCCCATGTTTGAGAGCAGGCTAAAATCAGTAACTGAAGCCCGGAAGATGGTCTATAGCATGTGTCCTGGGTGCTTTTTAGGTCCAGAAGCCTGTCCCATATAAAAAATTAATTACTTTTGAAAATGGTTTGGATGCTAACTCCCCAGTCTTTTTCTTCCTTGCCCTGTCCTCCTATCCTGCCTTGTGAGTGAAGGTAAACTAGTGAAGCAAAGAATTTTTTTTTTTTAATGTGGAAGGGAAAGAGCTGCTTAAAGGTTTTGTCAAAAGAAAAGTCTTAGCTGTTGCTGGTAAAGCCTCTGTCTTTTAAATGATGGAGACCACTAAGTACTGGTTGTGTTTGCGGAAACATTACATTTGCCTTTAAGTGCACTTAAGTTATATGCTAGTTTGTTTTTCTTTTAAAATGTGTCTTTAAATGTATCCTTTCATATCTTCTTTGATCTTAGTGTTAGAGCAGTGCTGCAATGTATACAGGGTATTGCAGACTTGCAGCAGAGATGTATCAACAGCTGGTGTTACACTGTAGTCTTGTCAAGAGTTTACAGTATAGTCAAGGTCTTGAAGGCTTTGCTCCAAGGGCAACAAAATTGCCTCTACATATCTTGAAATAGTTAGGGACTAACCTGCCTGTAAAGCAGGCTTATGTTCACTTCCCATAATTTCAGGAGGCTGCAGTATCAGGTGTGTATTTAGATGATTATGATAATCTAGGTGACTGAAGCACCTAACTACCTCAGGAAAGATGGCTATGCAAAGATAAATGCATAGCACTGCATTAGAAATAATTAACTTGTACGGAGGTGAAGGCCAAGGTACTGATCAGTTGAACCTGATGATTCTTCTCAGAACTTACAGGTCAAACATGAGGAGTTTAAACCTGAGGTAATGGAAGCTGAATTCATGGAAAGGCATAGGTAGTTATGGTGAAGAGCAGATGCTTGGCACAATGCTTAAAGCTTGAGTTAATGTTCCAATTCAGGGTTGAAGTGCATGTATAGTCTGGTTAGCTTCTTTGAAATATGTTAGGCTTTTTTTAAAGTCAGAAGGGTCAGATAGTAAGAATGAAAGAATAATATATTGTTGAAACAGCTCGTGCAAGTTGAAAGTGAAAGTTGATTTTCTTGATCCTGACTTGTCTGAGATTTGTAAAGACTTAATTATTTTTGTTCATTGTCACTATTCATTAAGTCACCTCGTCTTCCTAGACTGTAAAGTTTAAGGTTTAGCTAATTATTACCGAAGTCTGTATTAACTTTAGCAAAAAGCTGTCTGAACATAAGCTGCAGGTGACAGAACCTTGTATATATTTGTTAATAATGGCTCTGTATTTTGCTTGTTTAACCCGCATGAAGTTCTGATAATCTGGATAAGCATTTTTGTTTTTTTGGCTGCTCTTGCAGTGTGTAGCATAGAGAATAATCCTTTTTTTGAATTTGCATGAGCGATGGGCAAAACTAAGTTTAGAGATAATGATAGAAAAATGTAGTTTCAAGGGAACCTATGGAAATGAACTGGCCCAGTTTTCTGTTCAGAACAAGATGATTTGTGTAGGGTATCACTGCTGAAGGAGGAGAGCCGGAAGTCTTGTGAGGTGCTTACTCATGAGTTTTCTGCTGTCCTCAGTCAGCCTAAAGTTGTTAGAGATCTAAGGAAAACAGGCAGGAAAGTCTGTATGTTAGAAACCACGGAATCTCTGGCTACTGTCCCAACCTCTTGCTAGTACACTGTTCTAACCTGATACTGTAGCTTTATGCAACGGGGGCTTGTGTGGATAACAGGGCCAAATACAGTGTTTACTTGCGTAGAGTTGCTTCTCCAGGGAAGGTTAATTGGGCACAGTATTCCTGTACAGCCAGTGTTTGTTGTACATAAGTGGTGTTTTCTCCTTCCCTCCCCTGGCATTTGAGGATTGCCATGCATCGGAACATATGTCCTCAGCTGCCAGCAGCTCTGTACACAGTTTTTCTTCTTCTGTACAGTGTGATTCCTGTGTACAGGTAGTGGAATGTGGTGTGGTAAGAAGTCACGTTGGGGTGTATTCTCTGAAGCTCTGATTTTCAGGGAAATCACTTCATGACTGAGTGGTTGCTCCCAACCAGATAGCATGTGAGAAATGAGCAGATTTGTTGGTAACCTTAGTCCGGAAGGTTAGAACTGTGCTAGATGTCTTCTTTTGTAGTGAATGCATTGCAGTGTACTGCTTGTTAAATAAACAGCTTATGAAAAACCAATACAGTCTTGTGTTTTGGGAAGACTGTCAATGATTTTGTCACTGCTTTTTCATGGTAATTCGTTTTTGTTCCCCTCTATTTTCCTTTAATTCCTTGAGCAGTTACTACTTTTCAGTTATTTTTATATCTTTATTATAATCTTTTGAAGTTATTGATGAAGGTCCAAAAATTTTTCTTTGCCGTAAAGAATCTTTCTAAGGTGATTGGAGATACTGATGAGAACTTGAAATACGTTTTGTGGGTTTTGGCTGAGTTTTTTTGACTGAGAACTGGTTTTCTGAATAAGTATTAATAGTTGCTAGCTTACTCAGTGCATGGTCTGAGGCTTCTGCTGAAAAGTCACCGTGCTGATGTGGTATAATTACGACTCTTCTGGTAAAGCAGCTTTAGTTGCAGAACAGGATATGTAAAAGAAAAGGTTGAGTGGGAGGGTAGATGATCCTGGAAGCAAATGCATGACTTTTAGCTGGCACAGTGGTTCAAGAGTCTGATATATAAATCTGGTTGAAATTAGTCTGATTTCTTTAATTGAACAAATCTGTGCTGTGTAGAAACGCCCTTCCCCCCCCCCCCCAAGTATTTTATAATTCTTTCAGTTCCCTATGCGAGTTCCTTAGAATGATGGTTGCCACCATAATAGGTATACGGGGTGGCATGTCAGCAATGCAGCTGAGTTTTTGGCCAGTTTTAGCTTGTACTGGAGTATGATGGTAGCTCACGTGTGTCTCAAATCATGGCAGTTTATTCATGGACCAGACAATTTGCATGTTATTATATAAAAGTTGCAGTTACTTGTTGACTTTCCCGTTGTAGTTCTAAAGATAATTGACTCGAACTTGAAAATACATAGTGCTTTACAGAATTACATAAACGTTTCAGCACGTTGTCCTGTTCTCATGCTATACGTTCAGATGGTATAGATTGGAATGGAACAATGTAGTGAGCTCAAAGAGAGAAAATACAATTCAGTTACAGCCTTTTAGTAATGGAAGCTCCCAGCTTAGGCAGCTTCTAGAAATCTGTGGATCTGCATTCTTTGGAAGTTTTTTCACGTAGACAGCTTCGCAATAGAAGCTTCAGTTCTTCTAACCTTGAGATGTGTATGACTAATTTGCAGAGTCATTTCTCTGTTCCTTGTGCTTGGCTTTTCCTTGTAAGAAATGGAGTGGAGGTCATAGGAAGGCATGCCTTAGACACATTTTTAATGTATATTTCCTTTGTTTTCTTATTGTTTAAGCATGCTAATAAGATCAGACTTCTCCAGGTATACTCATTCAGTGAGCAGTGAGGAGGAGGCATTGCAACTGTTAGAACAGCGCCCTGCAGTGCGTGCTCAGAGGTGGTATTACATCTACAGCAAGACTGGACCTCTTGTTGAGTATCAGAGCTGCTTTTTGGGTTTACCTTTTCTATTCCGCCCCCACTCCAATAGTTTTATCTGGTATAATGAGATTAAGAAGTTGTAATAACATCAGAAAAAGGGCTTGGTTCCAGCACCTCACTGTGCTGATTCATTCTGCTGTTGGGTTAATCTTGCTGTGAAAGCCCTAGAGGAGTCAGTGGGATGGGTGAAGCATGTGGTGCCGTGTCTTGTGGAGTGCTGTTCTGATCTGAACCTTCAGCTTTTGCTCTATAAAGCCTGTGGAATAAAAGGAATCACTTCAGTTACCCATCTTCTTTGCCTGCTTTTTTGTTTCCAGTTAAAGCCTTTGAGGTAGTCCAAGAGTTACACCTCAGCTAGGATGTTCCTCTTTAAGTGAAGGATTGCATGTGTTGTCTGCCAAAGTCTTCTAGGCTGTGTGCAAGTTAACTGTCTCAAATTGACAGGAGAGAGTAAAATAGCTTTTAGCTGTTGTCATCTTGCTTTTTGTCTTCTATTTCTCTGTTATCTTTGTTAGAATGTGCTTCTTAAGGGTGTTTTGGGGGGGGAGGGGGTGTCCGGGGGGGGGGGGAGGAGGGGAGGCAGTTTTGACTCCTACTGTAGGAGACTGGTGATTTTGCCTTGAACATAATGACGAAGAGCAAAAATTCTCTTAAGCTCTGCAATACTTTTCCAAGCTCATTTTTGGGAAGTAAGAGAACTGGACAAGTATCAGACTTCTTAGCTTTTGCATTTTGCATTCCAGGAACACCTAAAACAGCAAGGCTGGGCCAGAAAGAGGAAAGAATCCACCACTAGGCTGTTACCTGATCTCAAGTGGACAAATCAGGGAAGAGCCAAGGATAGGAAGGGAAGGCTGTAGGCTATTGATTGCTCCAGTTGTGCTCGGTGGAGCTGTGGGAGGAAAACAGGAATTACCAGAGTGTCGAAATTGTTTTCCTTGAGTAACATTTCGTGTGTACTGAAACTGAATTCATTGAGAATGCAGTCCCATTACTACTTACTTTGACTGTGTCAGCCTGCCTCAAGCTATGTGCGTGTAAGGGTCCTGCTGCAGGACCTATGTTTAGTTACTACCTAGATACGAAAAACAGTCTGGTGCTGTGTTCTCAGTTCATAGGGTGATCGTCATAGCATAATCTAAGGAATCCCATTACTTTGGAAAGGCACTATTTAAGCGAAGTGGTCACTTGTGTTGTGCTTGGGAACTGGTCTGTCTTGGGATCAGTGCTTTTCAACATCTTGATCAAGGATGTTTGCAGATGACACCAAGCTGAGTGATGCAGTTGATAGCATAGAAGGAAGAGGTAACATCCAAAGGGACCGGGACAGGCTTGAAAATTGGACCCATGAGAATCTAATGAGGTTCAGTGAGGCCACGTGCAAGGTATTGCATTTGGTTTGGGATAATTCCAAGTTTGTGTACTGGAAGAGTGAAGAAGACTGGAAGGAGAACTTATTTAGGGCAGCCCTGCAGAGAAGGACTTGGGGGGTCCCAATAGATGGAAAAACTTAACTTGAAGGTCAGAAGGCCAAGGGTATCCTGAACTGCATCAAAAGAGGGGTGGCCAGCAGAGCGAGGGAGGGAGTTTTCCCTCTGTACTCTGCTTCTGTGAGGCCTTATCTGGAGTATTGTATCCAGGTCTGGGGTCCCCAGCACAAGTTAAAATGTGGAATTGTTGGAATGATCCAGAGGAGGGCTGTGGTGATGCTCAGAAGGCTGGAACACTTTTCCTGTGAGGATAGTCTCAGACAGCTGGGCTCAATCATCCTGGAGAAAGCTCAGAAGAGTCCTGCTAGTGGCCTTTCAATACTTGAAGAGAGTTTATAAGCAGGAGGGGGGCAACCTGATCTACTGTGTGATTTAGTGAGTGACAACCCTGCCAGCTGCAGGGGAGTGGAATTAGGCCATCTTTGAGGTCCTTTCCAACTCAAGCCGTTCTGTGATTCTAACTGACATCAGTGTTCTGCCTCATCCAAGTAGAGGTTAAAACTCAATGCAGTATGTTAATATTTAGGATTTTTCAATCCTAGGACAGGAGAAGACTGAATGTTGGCTACTAGTTTCTGGGCTCTTGTTTAGAGGGGTGCAATTGAATTGCTTTGTGTATGTTTCAGTCTAACCTTTCGTGCAGCATATGGCGTTAGTGACTCCGTGGCATGGGAGTTGAGTAGTCCAGGTTCTTCTTGCTCAATTGTTATTTAGCTTTTGCTGTAGGATGAATTCCTACAAGCTTCTCTTTTGAACTGGCTGACTTTATCTCTCTTCCTGGAGACCGCTTTTAGTTAGCATTGCTACCTCTCAGCTGTCTGTTCTTCCCTTCCTCTGGCTGGCTCAGTGGGCTGGTAAAGGTTAAAACTCTTCCAGTTCAGACTGGATCCATTGCCTCACAGCAGTCATTTGAATACCTTCTTGTGCAAGAGTGGTACAGAGAGGCTAGCTAGCTTCCTAGTGCTAATTCTGTGGTGTTCTGTATTGGATCTGCTGGATTGCACTAACTTCTGAGGTGTGTTTATTGCCATGGTATTTTTTCTTACAGAAATTCTAAGTGAGGGATCTTAAGTATTTTTCATGTGATACTTAAAGCAGAGAAATCTCATTTAGGTAAATAAATATCATTTTACTGCATTGCAAATTGGTTGTCTTCGTAATTGCATCTCTAAATACATAAAGATTCTCGTTTCTGTAGCGAGAATGTGATAATTGAGTGCTCTTTGCTAAATTTGCCAAAGCAGCTTTATGTACTTTGACCACTTCTAGTGAAAATTCTGAACTGCTTATGTCTTAGTTGGGTTAAGTTTTAGTCTTAACCTTAGATCTATTTTGAATCTGATATATATATATTTTTTTGTCAGTAAACTTAGTTTTTCTTGCAGCTAGTTTGCGTGGGTGCTGACAAGTAATTCAGCAAAAATAGTGGCTTGTGGAACTGAATGTTTTGTATAAAGAAATAAGAGCAATGTTCATATTGAAAGGTGAGAATGAAGCAAACTAATTAGAATATACTTTGAGAGACATACGAATCTATTCCAACGTAATTAGGATGGTAATTATAATGAAAGACAGCCAGTCTGAAGCTAATCTGGGTCTTGACACAGAAGTTATCAGAAGTTGAGCATGGCTGCAGTCTGGGGTTGGTAATGGGGTTGGTAATAAGTTGAAAGTGAACTGCTGAAGTCTTATGGAATGTAGTTTTTGTTTCTCAAATAAATGAGTAATCAAATTTTAAATACTGTTGAAAGTAGTTCTCGCAGTACGGAAATTCAATACAATAAAAATGTTGTAGATCATCTTTCAAAGAGATTGAGTCATGGGGAGGAATGTTCCATTACTATTATTTTGGACAGCAGACGTTATTTACTTGAGCAGTAGTGCTGCTGGCTAAGTGTTTAAGAATGCATTTTCTCCATTTTCTCACTGATAAGTGTATCTAATTTTTTATTTTTTATTTTAGCTAGCTGGCATGGCGTTCCTTGCAGCTGGACTGTGGGCATGGAGTGAAAAGGTAAGGGTAAAAATGACTGATATTACGCTGTTTGGTGGCTCCCTTAACCTGCTTCAGTGAAACAATTTTCTCAGGAAGCAGAGAGGTTTTAGCATAGCATCAGAGCTCAGGACCACGTTCAGGTTTTCTAAATTGAAGGTGGTTGGAGTTTCATTCTTGCCCGCTGTTGGGTATTAGACTGTAGCCCTTGATGTTTAGGCTTCTTCATTGACTTGTAAGAGCAGGGATTAAGTGAGTTAGACAGAAAATTTCATCTTTGAGTAGTCCTTATGGATTGTTTCTCTTCGGAAAGCATTTTTTTTTTTTATAAATGTACTTATTTCTAATAAAAGGATGGGGGGAGATTATTTGGAGGGGATGAAGATGTTTACAAATATAAAAAATTAGCATGCATCTCTGAGGTCGTCTTCTTGTCAGGTTTTTATTTTAAGGCCATTTGTTCTCTACTTCTTGTGGAGCTATAGACTTGATTCTGTGTCCATGTAGAGAAGAAAACTGGGGAGCATGGTCCAACTCAGTAATAACTGCTCGTTCTTTTTTTACTGGAGTTTCTTTCAGCTGCATGACTTCCTTAATTGGAGGTGGGCTATGGGCATGTACTGATGTAGTTCACATCTTACAAGAGGCCATATAGGAGTGGAAATGAATAGTTTACCCCATTGTGAGTCATGCTTCTACATACATAACATTTGACTGCAACAGTAAGAAAAAAGTGTCAGTGACTATCAGGCTTATCTACCTTTTAATTGACAGAGTAGGTTACGTGCCTTCACTCTTGAGCAGTGCTATAGAGTAGGTATGTTTTCATTACTGACGTAGTGTAACGTTTCTGTAGAGCTTTTGTATAGATAAACTAACCACATAGCGAGGTTCTGGGATTTCTTCTCTTTTAAGAGGTGAAAGTGTCTTGTTTAAATGCAGAGGCTTATTCTCCTCTTCCCTTCTTCTAATTTCATCTAGACTAGTGGTATCATGAATGTATAGTAAGTAGCCTAAATCATGCACAAATGTTTATCTTCTGCTATAAAATAATTTTCTAATTTTTTATGGAAGGTGTGCTTCAGAATGTATCAACCTTAGCTTGAATTTTTGTTCTCTAAAGTTCATATAGTCTCCTCTGCTTCAAACTGTTCTGTAAAGAGGCATGTATGATCTCTGTGGTTGGAAGTGACTAGCCCAAGTTTGACAAATGACCTTTATGGTACACTAATATTACTCAAAATTAAATCATTGATAAAATTGTTGCCTTTCCCTGTCTGTATTTCTTGAATTTTGCCTGAACTGTTTCTACTGTCTGTTCTACAAATAAGTACTTGAAAGCTTTTCCTGTGTTCTTAAACTTCTGAACTGCTCTTGAAATCTGTGTGTTACTTTTCATGTCAGTTGCCGTGTAGACATTTTCATATTAGTGCCATACTTTAGCGATAGTGTATGCATGCATCTGTGTGGATCTGTCCGTTTACAGATAAGTTTCAGTGAACAATAGAAGGGAAGTAAAAGAAAAACATTCTAAAAGCTGCACTGCAGTGGTAAACCCACAGGGAAACTAAAGGTAGTATGGACGAGTTTTGAACATCCTGTCTCTTAGTGCAGCATGAAGTACATGGATCTTTTTAACATTTTTGTTGCATTTCTTTTCCATTATGACTACAGATAGATTCCTCAGTGTTGTTTTTATCTGGAGGTAAATGCTGTGTATCTCTTTGAGCTGATAACGTATCAAAAAGAGCGTGGTGTTTTGTGTCAAGTGTTCTAAGTAACTCATGTAAAAAAAAAAAAAAAAAACTTACCCACCCTGATAATACGTTATCGTGCTTATGACTCAAATGCTGCTGTTCTTATCTAATTAAGCTATACTTACCATCTCTTAAGTGGTTCTTGTTCTTTTAAACAGTCATGTAAAAGTTGTTGCATAACATCTTAAGTTTACATCAGTAAAAGCTGGATTTATGTTAGCATGTAGCCTGAAAGATGCTGTGGAAATCCTTGAGAGAAAATGAGTATGAATGTAATATTCCATTTTTAGAAGCAAGATAACACTGAGCTGTTATGTCAGAAAAAAATTTTCTTAAAATCACTTCAAGCGAGACGCAAAAGTGTCTGGGAAACTAGAGGCTGATCAGCCTGGCTTCAGCAATGAAGACGAAGCAGTCTCCTGCAAAGGAGGGCCGTTATAGTGAGTTTGAAGAAATTGATTGATAGAAACCTCATCAAAGCTTTTTGTTCGTTTGTTTTAAATCCTGCCCCTGAGATGGAGTGACCTCTGGCACCAGTACAAACTGAGTGGAGGTTCGCTGCCTAGAAAGCAGGTTTGGGAGTAAAAACCCTGGGTTTCTGTCAGTTGTGAAGATGAACGTCAGAAGTGTGCCTTCAGGTAAAGGCAGCCATCCACCTACTGGGCTGTATTAGCACTAATGTGGCCAGCGGCTGGTGTAGGAGATGCTTCCAACAGTATTCTTTACTCTGGAGGCTGTATCTAGAATACGGTGTCTAGTTCTGAAAAAGAACTCTGATACAGGAGAGCATGATTTAACCTAGACTATAATTAGATATCCTTATTTTTTTTGTCTACTGATCTGTATACATTTGTATGCGGAGGTATGTAAACTACTTAAAGGTATGTCAAGAACTTGTGTTGTGCCTCAGAACAGTAACTACTTGGATTGTCTTAAACATCAGTACAGTTTACATGTTTACCTTTTGTTGCTAGTGCATTTCAGTTGAGACAGTAATACAGTGCTTACACTAAATGGACTGTTAAACAGGTGGAAAGCGTGTTCTGCTTAACTTTTCACTCATGGTTGTAAAAGTCTGAGAATAAGACATAAAAAAAAAAATTAACTCAGCTTTTAGTTTCTTGACCCCGACCTCAGGTTTGCTTAGATTTTATTTCGGTATGCTTTGGTTTTCTTTCACTTGTGAGATGGGCAGTTCTTGTCCTAAACATGTGTGAGTGAAGAATCTGTAAGATTCTTGGTAGTTGTAAAAAAGTGATGCTGTGAAGAGCTGTATAAATACTTATGTTTGCAACCTCTCTTTTTATACTAGCACCGGAAGTCACTTTTAATGAAACTTGGTGCTTGCCTTTATCTCGTATGTAAGATTCTTCCTCAGGATTCATTTTGGGGAAAAAATCCTAAAATGAAGTAAGTGGGATGAGATAGTCAACAAGCAGCTCAAGGGACTGACTTCCTTCCTTTAGGACTTCTTACTTTATGTATTCTTTAGACCAGGAATCCCCATTCTTTTAAAACGAGAATGTTGTAAATATCAAATGTGACCTTGACGAGACTGTTTTGAACGCAAAGTGAATAACTGACCCTAGTTCCTGTCTACTTTTCTTCACAATGCGCTCTGATCGGAGGAAGTTTTCTTCCAAAAGAAGTTATCTGAGAAAAGTTTGAGTTTAGATATGGGAAGCGGATAGCTGGAAACAGCTCCAACTTTCAGCATCCTGTTCATATTGTGCTTAGTTTCGTAGCTTATTGCTTGTACAAAGACACGGACTTAGTCTTGACATGTCTTTGCTATCTGTGGTGTCTGAGGAAAGCGCTTCTGAGGCACAGATGTGGTTAAGTAGGATTCCAATTCACCAGTAGACCAGATACGATAGTTATTTTGAGGCTTCACTGTTTGTAAGGGTAATGTCCCTGATGATGCTGGCTGTAAAAGTGTTTGTTTCCCAGGATTTCTTGAATGACGGGTAATCTCTAACCCGTGACCGCTTTTTAATGGGTTATTTCAGCTCTTAGTGACCAGCAGTGGCAAGGTAATTCTGAATTCTGTTTTTTGTTTCTTCAGTCAGTTTTAATCTTAAAACAAAGTAAGCGTGAACACCACATCTCTACTGTCTTGCTGTCACCAAATTAGTGGCTCTGACAGGATGTGTTCTGGAACACGTTGTGAAGAAAGGCAAACTCATATGTGTCACAAGAGCATTATTAATCAGCGTCTTTCTATCAGCCGGTGAAGTTTTTCAACATTAACTTTTTCTTTTAATGCTTTACTTCCAAGGCACTATTTTTGTTAGTTAAGTATGCAAATACAAAGTGAGAGAATTCCTTGGAAAAATTCTCTTAAATTGTATATTCTTTGCACGTAGCTGTTGTACAAATATCTGAGTGGCAAAATGAGTATTTGCATTATTTTGATAGAGTACTTCTACAAATTGTAAGCTCTTTGAAGTCTACTTAATATCTTATGCACGTATTTTATAAAACAAAAAAGGGACATTCATTCTTTTTTTGTTTTAAAGGGAAAGCGTTTATTCTTCAAAATGTTTAGCCTGTGAGGAAAAACTCGGGCTACTGCAAGCCTACCTGAAATGTTTAGGCTCCACTGGATTTACTTACTAAGAGTTTATAGCTTTGACTTTGCATTACTACTTGCTGAGGTAAAGAAAACTGGTATTATCAACTCTTGTGATCTAACCTTTCCAAGTGGGTCTCAGTTTGCAAACTCAAGGATTTGCAACCAATTCATTTGGAGTCTTGTAAATATCATGGTAATTCCTAATGATAAATAAAAAAAGACTGTAGTGTCATGTTTCTTATCTTGCTTTTCAGGGCGTGTTATCTGACCTGACGAAGGTGACTGGTCTTCATGGTCTGGATCCAGTGGTGCTTGTCTTAGTTGTGGGAGTAGTGATGTTTACTTTGGGATTTGCTGGCTGTGTGGGAGCACTGAGAGAAAACATCTGCCTTCTGAAGTTTGTAAGTAATGTCATTATATGTGTGAATTAATGAGTTTATGGAAGTATGAAATCATGGGTGAGGAGGAAAAATAATTTATGGCATTCCGTTTATTACAGCATTTTTGGTGAGCTAAGTCCCTGAGAAACTTCTTTAAGGGACTGTATAAAAGATCTGAACCCAAGTATTTTAATCCTGCCCCTAGAGAATGTTTATTGCTTTTTTTTTTTTAATTCATTCTGCCAGTGCAGTGATGCTTTTACAAATTTTGGATTGTAACATAGTTTGATATGTAGTAGCACAAAGCATGATGTTCTGAAACAAATCTGGAAGTTACTGTTAGGAGATCATATTTTGGCTTTGGGCGAGCAAAATCTCCATAAGGTTAAACTCCTTTAAATGTTTAGTGGTCAAAAACTGGGGACTTAAGTGACTAACAGAAAATTTCTGAAACACTTGTTTTTGTTTTGAGATTTCCTTTATTTAAATTTAGAAACAGTTACACAGGGCAAAATAAATTATAACAATGAAAAGAGCCTACAGAGCCCTATGTTTTGCAGATTCTTATGTATTAATAATTCAACTGCTGTAATGACTGTGAATTACTGCTTATTTTCACTCTTGAGTTCACGTAACCAAAATGAAAAGGTAACTCTTCTTCTAGGATTATTTTTTTGCATTAAATATTCACTTAGCAGTCCATTCTTTTTATGACAAGTGTACTGAGCGAGAGTTTTAATTTTATCCTTTCCTGGTTATTTGTGGATTTTTTTTTTTTTAATGCATGGTGATAGGACGAGGGGAAATGGGCACGAACTGATGCATAGGAAGTTCCACACAAATATGCATGGGAACTTCTTCACAGTGATGATGACAGAGTACTGGAATGGGCTGCCCAGAGAAATTGTGGAGTCTCCTTCTCTGGAGATGTTCAAGACCCTCCTGGATGCCTACCTGTGCAACCTGGTCTAGGGAGCTGCTTTGGCAGGGGGGTTGGATGAGATGATCTATAGAGGTCCCTTCCAGCCCCTATGGTTCTGTGATTCTGTGATAGAACTGAAATAGGGATGCGTTCAAAGCGGCTAAATATCTTCTAATATGTGGCTACTTCTTTTACAGTTCTGTGGAACGATTGTGTTTATATTCCTGTTGGAGTTGGCAGTGGCAGTTCTGGCTGTCTTGTTCCAGGACTGGGTGCGGGACAAAGTCAAGGAATTCTTTGAGAATAACATTAAGTCGTACCGAGATGATATTGACCTCCAGAACCTCATTGATTCACTACAGAGAATTGTAAGTTCATAACCTGTCACTTTTCCTTTCTTTTCTGGAAGTATATGTAGTTATGGGAGTTTCTGTCTTCTGTGTTACAGATCTATTATGGCCTGTAGCTAGCAGTGCCATGTGTGTGCTGTTCTGCTGTTTCTTTATTGAGGGCATTTAGAATGTGAGACTTCTGTGATACAGAGGTGTTCCAATTGCAGATGTGGCAGCGTCTGTCTTCTTTACTTTTGCTCCCTGTTCTGATCAATGTTGCAGTGTCAAGTTAAGACAGAGGTGCATTCTTTTTGGTCTTTTTATTAAAAAAAAAACAAACAAACAAACCAAAAACGCAGTGTAACTAGTGTCTGGTTGTCTGCATTTATTTTAGGGGTCACTGTGGTTTTTCATGGAGTGGCAATAGAGAGCCTTTTGTCTTTATATAAACATAATCTTTTGAGTTGGAAGAGACCTTAAAGATTGTTAGGTCTAACTCCACTTCTACAGCTGGATCAGGTTGCTTAGAGCTTGGCAAGCCTGACCCTGTCCAAGGACAGTCTGGGCAACCTGTTTCAGTCCTTCACTACTCTTATTGTTTTTCCAAGAAAAAAAACCCAAACTTCTTCCTAATGTCCAATTTACATCTCCCCTCTTTTAGTTTAGAAATCATTTCCCCTCGTCCTATTGCTACATACTTCACCAAAGAATCTTTTCTTTCTTATAGCCCCTCTTTAAATACTGAAAGATTGCTGTCAGGTCTTCCAGGAGCCTTCTCTTCTCCAGGCTGAACAGCCCTAGGTACCTCAGCCTGTCCTCCTAATGAAGGTGTTCCATCCCTTGTATTGTTTTTGTGGCACTTCTCTGGATATGCTTTTACAGGTCCACATCTTTTCTGTACTGAGATCTCTACACCTGGATGCAGTACTCAAGGTGAGGTCTTGCCAGCGCAGGGTAGGGGGGTAGGATCCCCTCCCTTGACCTGCTGGCCGTGCTTCTTTTGATGCAGCCCAGGATACAGTTGGCTTTCTGGGCTGCGAGGACACATTGTTTGCTTATGTCCAGCTTACCATCCACAAGTACCCCCAGGTTCTTTTTAACAGGGTAGTGCTCCATCCTTACGTTCCCCAGCCTGTCCTGATATTGGGAGTTACTGTGACCCAAGTGCAAGACCTGGCACTTAGTTCTGTTGAACCTGATGAGGGCTCACTGCTCAGTCTGTCTAGGTCTCTCTGAATGGCATCCCATCCCTCAGGTGTTTTGACTGCACCGCACAGCTTGGTGTCATCTGCTAAATTTCCAAGGATGCACGCGATCCCACTATCAGTATTACTGGTGAAGGTGTTTAAGATCGCTGATTGATCCTAGTACCTCTGAGGGACGCTGCTCCCTCACTGGTCTCCATCTGAACATTGAGCCATTGGTCACCACTCACTGGGTATGATCTTGCAACCAGTTCCTTGTCCATCTAACTGTCTACCCATCAAATCCATATCTTACCTGTTTAGAGAGAAGAATATTATGGAGGACTGTGTCAGAGGCTTTACTGAAGTCCAGGTAGATGACATCAGTGACTATTCCCTTGTTCACTGAATGTTACTCCATTATAATAAGTTACCATGTTAGTCTGCCAAGACCTGCCCTTAATGAAGCCGTGCTGGTTGTCACTTTCCAAGAAGCATCTCATGTTAACGCAAAAATGTTTGTTTGTTTTTTTTTAACTGTGGAAAGCCATTCTGAAGGCAGTCAAGGAAGCCTGAAATAGTTGAATGCTCTTTTCATCCTAAAATACTCAGTTGCTAAAAGAGAGAAGACAGTAAGGCCTGTGCTAATAAGGGCTTGGTGGCTTTCAGATTCTTTTGCAATTGCACTCAAAAAACAATCAGTGAGGGTGATTCTTCTGATCTTTAATTTATGTCTGCATATATGGAGAGAAATTGAGGAAGTACTTCATGAAGAGGTAATATTTTCGTTTCTTTTTTTTCCCCATGTAAAAGATGGTTACATTTTTGTCTGTCTCCCCTATTTTTGAAAATTGTGCTTAGAAGTCTGTGTTCACAACTCAGTTTGATAGAAAATCCTAACTTTTAGTCTGGATGCTAGCATGGACTGCTGTATGTTACCAGCAGCCTTACATATCCTGATTGTTCGCTCTTTTGTGCATTAGCTTGTTATGTAAAACGATCCTCTGACTTCAGCTGCCTGGATGGTTTTCAGTACTGCTTTCTTTGGTGTTTGGTACTAAGGGCATCTTCTTGTAAGATGATGTTGGAAGTGGCCAAGAACAACATCAGTAACTTTATTGATTTTTGTCGACTCTTTTTTCCGTTTATCGAGTTTCAGTGCAGTCAACCAGGCTAATGTGTTAAGCTGATCTACGGTTGAACTCCAATTAAGTACTTTTCAATGAAAATAAAAAGCTGAACTTTGTAAAGAGGGTACACTAGCCTCATTAACGAATTGCTCTTGCAATATTGAACTAAGAAACCTGAACAGAGCAAAGAACAGAATCTTTGAATCAGCTGGTCACTGAGCTGTATCTGAAAGCGCTGAGGGAATAGGGACAGTGTGCAGCACTGGTTAGTGGGTGTATATCTGCAGGAGTTGAACAGCAAGGTGCCACGCTATGTGCATCGCTGCATTTCATCTTCTTAAGGAAGATGGTCAATGCTTTAGGAGCTAGAGGGCTTTTTGTAGGCAGCTTCTTGTTCTGGCTAATTGTTACTTTCAGGCCTGTAAGTGAATTCGTAGCCTCGGGGTTAAGTTAGCATGTTGCATGATTGCATGTCTTTTGACAGGGATGCAGATGCATGAGGAAGGAGGGATTCATCATATTTACAGTGAAAAACTAGATGTCCGTAGTCTGCTGTATTCACCCTTATGTCAGCACTTGCTTAACTTGTGAATCCATTTACTGACTGAAGTTTTGGCAGTTTCTCAGGCAGGTCATTACAGGACACTGAAGATGAGTGGGGACAGAGGGAAAATGTTAGAGATGTTAGTGGTGTCCTAAGAGACTAGGAAACTTCATGAGGTACAAGGAAAATACGTGATAGAATATTTTAAGTACACAAGTTATAACACAGGTCAGTGAACTGCAGTACATAACTTGATGAGAAACTAACTTTCACCTGTTCCAGGACTTAAAAATTCTTTGAAATGGTTGGATTTTCCTAGCCTGTAATTGCGGTAATTATGTTCCACAGTTTAGGTCAAGAAACTTAATGTGGAACAATTATAGAGCTGACGGACCTTTGAACTAATAAGGCTGTCAGTTAATTCACATGGGTATGAAAACTTTTTAAAGGAAAGCAGGTGTACTCTCAAATGCTGCAGTCTGTTTTTCAGAGTAAACAAAGGGGTTAAAAACTTACTGATTCATGAAGACTTAGAAGTCAAATCACAAATTTAAATAGCTTGTTTTCATGTCTTGGATTTGGTTGATGTGGACTATGTTGCACAATTCCATCTGAACTGACAATTTTTATGATGATTCTAGTCACGTTAGTAACTCTTTCAAAGAACATTGTGCCAAATGTTTTATTTTTGTTGCATGGAGTCTTTTACTTGTGTTGCCATTGATTCTTTACAGCCATAGGAAAGAGATAACATTGACAAAATATTATTCCAGAGAGCTATTCAGTGGATACATTATTTATACAATATCTCCACATGGTGTTTATCTTGCAGAACCAATGCTGTGGTGCCCAAGGTCCAGATGATTGGGATTTCAACATATACTTTAACTGCAGCAGTGAAAGTAAAAGTCGTGAGAAGTGTGGTGTTCCATTTTCCTGTTGTGTACCTGATCCTGCAGTAAGTTGTTTCCTGATTTTTGTATCGTTCTGTTATTGAGGAGTTATGACAGACTGTGTTATGACTTCCTGAATATGGTGTGAAGCCTAGGGCTTTAACAAGTCTTCTAAATGATCAAAAATATTATTGGTAGCCAATTTTTTTTGTTTCTGCTCTATCCCCTGAAGCGGATAGAGTAGATATGTCAACCTCTTAGACAGCTGAAAATATATTGCCCATTGCTAGGAATTCAGAAGCTTTTTTGTGATTGAAGTCTGTAAACATGGGGTGTTGATACTGTTTTATTTCCAAGGCCTTGATTTCATGAGCTCTGTTGTCTACTGTCTAAGTAACACATTTGTCCCTTAGAATTGCTGTGCATCGCCCTCTGCTTGATAAGTAGGAGTAACTCATTGCTTGATTTTTGCTCATTCCTTTGGTTATCAGCAGCTGGTAAAGTTCTCACACACAAAACGAATTTAAAGTGTCCAAGTGAGCTCTTTCCTTTTGGCAATTCTTAGTTACTCATTGGTTGGATGTGCTTATTAAGCTTTAGGAATCTGATCCTTCCAGTGGAAGTAGAAGCAGGTAGATACTAATTAACAATTTATAGTATTTGTAACTCAGGTCAACTCAGTAGTCCTCATTTAGAGCTGATAACCATGGATAGGTTATGCTAAGGCTTTTGATGGTCTTGGGAATCAGCCAAGGAAAGTTTTTTGTCAGAAAAGTATTCCATGTTCAGATTCCCTGGTAGTTTTTCTTACTTTAATTCAGAATATTTCACTATGGTCTTTCCTGTTAATGGTGCTGTATTTGAGAAGATGTAGTTATGCTTAAACTTCTTTAATTTGACATTCTTTTCCAAGCATTTTGATATAATTCACTCTGCATTGTATAAATAATTTTGTAATTGTCAAGTAAATAGGTTTTAGTTGTCTCATTTGGAAGAAAAACAAAACTATCTGAAGAAGCATCTTTGGAGCTTAGTAGGGTTTTGTGTAATTGGAATCTGGAATGTTTTGATGGTGTTCGAGATGTACAACTGGAATGTTTTTTGTCTGCAGTACTTTTGAAGTTGGGTTATGTGAGACTGATTTATCAACTATAAAGGCAGTCATGTAGCTTGCAGCAATGTGTTACTTGAATTTGCTGATGAGGATGGCCACATGAAAGGATAGAACTGTAGGGAATATTTTTTCCACTGTGGAAGTAAATAAATTCGTGTGGTGTCTTTGTTATCTCAAAGTTTACGTGTTATGTGAAATAGATGAAATGATATTGATCTTGGAAATACAGATGTTTAATCTGGAGGCTGTCACAGCTGTTAAATATCATGTTCAATAGCCCTCACTAGATGAAAGCTAACAGGAGAAGCTGGAAATTCTAGTAGAGAATATTTACTTTTCGATTTACTTTCTGTCCACTTGAATGTTACATTTTTCTGGTGCTGATGCTTTGCTTTTTAATTTTTTTTTACCAAAATGTTTTCTAAAACATCTGTTTTTGGTAGTTCTGATTTCTTTGTGAATTTAAGAAAAAACTTACTGCAAAAAGAAGCAAGTATGATTCAATTGATACATTTTTTTTTCTTTTCAGCAAAAGGTTGTGAATACTCAGTGTGGCTATGATGTCAGAAAGAAGGTATGGTGCTGGTATCTTTGTCTATGGTGTTCTCCTCATAGAGAATAATAGTAATAAAAAGGGGCATTGCTGATACGTAAGTCAGCACAGATTGTGCTTTATCCTGCTTCAAGTAGAGCATGGTAGAGTTATTTTCTTCTGCTCAGAGCTGAGAAGGTAGAAGTAAATAACAGAACAGTTAAAAGAGAAGTCCCACTTAAAAAAGGGATGTAACTCCCATTTTGAATGTCTGTTATTAATTCTAATTTTGTGATTCTGACTTTTGCTCTCTACTAATTTTAAAGTATCGTAATAATATGATTTGTGGGAAGATACTATATTAATGTCCTGATATTCTTTGAGTTAATTTGGGCATATACATTTAAATTTCTGAAATTTGGTTTAAAATATTATTGACAAATTGTAGGTTTTAGTGTACCCCTCACATGTGGCTAACTGTTAAAATAAGCAGAGAAGTAATGTTCTTGAATTCTTCTCATTCAGAGCAAGAGTCAGTGGGATGATCAGATTTTCATCAAAGGTTGTATTCTTGCTCTGGAAGCTTGGTTGCCCCGAAATATCTACGTTGTTGCAGGTGTCTTCATAGCTATCTCACTGCTACAGGTTAGTTGTTTTTGTTCTGATTCTTTTTGTTATGAGAATGGATAACAAAACGTTTGTAGAGACTTTGGTTGAAGTTGAGATCAGTTGATTTACTGATACCAGAAGTATGTTTTTCAAAGAAATGAAGGCCTCAATAAAAATGGAATTATACATCATGATTATGTATTTTATTGTATATTAATATAGTTATCTACTATTTTGCTTTTACATAAGTATGATGTAATTTTACAGGAAGGAGAGGAGATCTGTTCATCTGCTCAATGTAGATCAGAGCTACAGCCTTTTAGCACAACCATGAAAAAAGACTTGAAATCCAGTTTTATTTTTCATGCTAAGACTACTCAGCTTATTTGAGCATACTTGATCAAAAATGTCAAGAACAGAAGTGCAGAGAAGTGGGTGTAGAAGGTTGCAAATGTGCTATTAGCAGAACTAGATGGAGTTGCTTTGACTTCCTGCAAAACCTTTTCTGTGCTTGATACAATAAAGAAAAGGAACCAAAGTTGTCAGTAGAAATTACTACTTTCAACATGGATATCATTTTCATTGTGGCAGTTGTTTATATTTAGCTCAATTGCTTTCTTGCGGTACTACTTCTCTTCAGTGGGAAACAACAAAGTTCTAAATCTATTACAAAACATATTTTCCATTTAACTGAGAATACATTGAGTGTAGTTCTAGAAAAATACCTTTCTCCAACCACTGCAATACTGATATTGTATCAGTATCTATTGGTACTGCTTCCCATGCCTTTATAGAGCAATCCTGACCTAAGAATACTGCCTTTTAGTTAGGCAGATGTTCAAGATACAAAGTGTAATTTTTTTAACAGTGTGTTGACTTTAATTTGATGATGTTCCTACTTAAAATACTGACACAGACTCAACAATTTAAAATTGTTTCGGTCCTGCGTATTAAGCTATTTCATAGCAGGACTAAAAGTTAAACATAAAG
The DNA here is from genome assembly GCA_036925125.1 of Oreortyx pictus. Lineage (NCBI taxonomy): Eukaryota > Metazoa > Chordata > Aves > Galliformes > Odontophoridae > Oreortyx > Oreortyx pictus. Next base: position 11,822,066 of record JAUPFR010000008.1, on the reverse strand, counting down.
TCTATTTCTAAAATAAACCTTCCGGCTGTTCTGTAACTTCACCATAGTACGTTATTTTTCTAAGAATATTTTAGGAAATGTACTGAGTTACGAATTTTTCTACAATTTTTAAAGGAGAGTTTTCCAGAGAACTTGAATGAATGATATTTTCAAAGTTGATCAATGTCGCAATGATCTGGGACTTCTCTAGTTGTTGTTAGACCAGAGTTTCACTTCAGTACAGGCAGTTGTGCATTCCATTAGTATTAAAAATAAATCAGAAAACTGCCTGGATTAACCACAGTTACGGAATGATTTGAAATACTTCAAACTGAGCTGTTGCTAAAATCGAGTGTTGTAAGACTCAAGTAAGATTGACAAAGTGGGTTTCTTACAACTGTAGGACATCAAGAGATATATTATTTTGAATGCTCCTGAAGGATTGCATGAGATGATCTTTTTCTCATCGGTTACATCTTCTACTAGATTCTGCTGCTTTATTACTGCTTAGTAATAGCCATTCTCTAACAGATCTAACCGGTGATCTGGGCTATGAAATGGTGTCTGAGCCTGCAAACGCTTTATCAGTGCATGCTGTTATTCGCAATAGAGTAGCTGCATTGGCTGAAGTGCACTGAACATGTGAGCTTGTTCTCATTCTGCAGTAATGAATAATGATAATTGGCTCTACGTGTCAGAGGCTACTTGCTGTCTGGTACATAGCATGTATTTTATTTCACAATTTTTTTTTTTTATTTATTCTCTTCTTTTTAGATTTTTGGGATTTTCCTAGCCAGGACGTTGATTTCTGATATTGAAGCTGTAAAGGCAGGCAATGCCTTCTGAATTTAAAGTGAAACATATGTTGCAAAAAAGTATATCTTATTATTCTTGATCAGACACAGAAGTGGAAAGAAATGTGCAGACCATGAAATATTCCTGGTGTTAGAAGTCTTATGTGGATCTTACCTGATCATGGGTTTTGCTACAGGCTGGTTAAAAAAAAGTATCTATCTCCGGTGCGTCTGTCTGCCTTTTTTCTAACGAGACAACTCAGTGCATCAGAACTCTTCTCTGGTGAAGAAGAAATGGAGTCTCCCAAGTCGGCAGAACTGATTTTCAACTCGTAGCAAGAAGAAATGAAACTGCTTTAAGCTCCTTCCACGAAGAATTGCCGTGGAGATTGTTCTGATTTTACTCTGAACTGTCATCTCTTGATGTTGTAATCTCTACAGAGAGCCTGCTGACCACTGAAGAATATTTCAAACGTTTTAGATTTCTACAGTGGACTGATGAAGTCAGTTGGGCAAGATGTCCAACAGCTATAATCATCATGCTGTTGAGAACTGAAGAAAAAGTCACATTTGCCAGTTCTTTTGTTCGCAGTTGTGCAGAAATAGAGGATATTTCTGTTTGACTGGGAATGATGTAGATATCTCAAAAGCAGAAACTCGTGCCAAGCATTGGATAGCTCGAGTAACCCAAGCAGTTATGAAAATGCATGTGGGGAGGAGTCTGACTATGGCGTTATATGTTAGCAATCTCCATTTCGGGCAAGGGACTGTGAATCCCTAATGCTGTTTCCTGTCTGAAAAAAATGTAAATAGTCTTTATTTATAGAAAAAGAAAAAAAAAAAACTCTTTAAAAATGTGTAGCTTTTTATTGTTCAGTGCTATTTTTTTTTTTTTTTGGAAGTGCTGCCCACAGAAATTTGGAAATGCAGTTTGTTTCAGTAGGTAGCAGACATGCTAATGCTAGCTTTGGATGGTTTTTTTCCTTTCCTCTGGTTTCTTTCTTGTTTGCTATGCTGATCATTACAAGCCCTAATTGCTAATATCGAAGTTGATGAAAACATTCAGATTGAGCATTAATCACTACTGAAGTCTGTTTTTTAGTCAGAAAGTATGCATTTAGTAGAACACTAGCTTTTGATTTTTTTGTAAGTCTTCTTTAAAGTTAGTAAGTCATCGCTTCCGCTTGTATTCTAATACGTGGCTCAAATGCCAATCACAGTGTGCTGACAAAAACCATTTCTTCACAGTTTCTTCTTACAGTATCAAACTAAACTATTCCTGCTGATGTAACTTTAAAAAAAAAAACAAAAAAAAAAACAAAAAACAACACACAAAAACAGAAAACTTTTACCAGATGAATACTGAACTCTTCTTCCCACCTTTTTTTCCTGGTACTTGATCTGAAGTTCAATCAGATTGATGTCCAGTCTTCTCTGAAAGTCTTTGGATTAGGACTGCAGTGGCCACAGAAGTGTGGCTGTGCCTGACATACTACTTTTATCTGTGAAAGATGGATGTATTTGGATAAAAAAAAATCTAGGAAGTAGTTGTTGGTTTTACAGTAGACTGTATAGCTAACATGGTTTACTGCTTCCAGCGGCACCCATTTTTTCAGGGAGAGCAGATTTTTTTTTTTTTTTTTTTTACAGTGCCTGAAAGTGTAAATTTTAGAGAAGTATATATTTTTCTAATGATATTTTACTACATGTAGTCTGTGTGAAGGATTTTGTAGTTGTATTTCCAAACTCTGTGGCCTTCTTAGGAAACTGAACTCTGAAATCTTATTTCCATTTTTGTGTTATGCATGTATTGAAGAATGTTTCACTGGCAGAAACTGACTTGTGGTAAGAATCTCTCTGTTGATTGTCCAGATGTTCTTATAACTATTCAGCCTGTGAAACACTTCACAGGCAATGCTGTACTTCTCATGTATACTTTAGTGCAGCTTTGATAGTTCTTTTTCTGGCCAGTGATTGAGACAGAACAGGAAAAGGAAGCTTGTCTAAAGCTGGCTGATTTCCTTAGAACAGAGAACAGTCTACCATTATTCATCTGAGAAACCTGAAAGTAAAATCTATAGAAGAGCACTGTGATACTTCTTTAGTTTCATTATGCAACAAGGGAAAAATATCAGTAGATCAATGAAGGGAGAGCAAGATGCGTTTCTTCTGCAGAGCCTTGAATTTGTGGTCTATATAACCTATTTGTTGAATGTAATCTGTTAGGAGCAGGCAGATGTTTTCTGCAGTTACTGTTACTTCGCCAGCAACAAAGCAGTGTTGGTAGCCTTTGCTTTTAAATCTGGTGCTCAGAACTATTACAACACCTCATCAACCAGCTTGCTCTATTCTCTGCAACAATCTGATGTATATAAAATTGGGGAAGGACACTTCCTATTGGGACTTTGTGTTTGTAAAACATCACATTGAAAATTGCGTCATGGGAGTGCATTTCACTTTGCTGGGGTTTTTTTGACACAAAACATGCAGTACTGGGAAGTTGTTTCAAGAGTTGGTGAAAATCATGGCTTCAATGATGTCGGTATGGAGTTTGTGCACTGAAGTTAGCTGCCACCGAGGGCCTGTGTCATCGATCAGAATTTTACTGTCTGCAGATCTTGCCAAGGTGTCTGAAGACGAATGAATACTTGGTTTATTCTGGTTCTTCAGTTTTCTGGTTTGTATGCCAAGCAGAATTGAATTAGTGTTGTCTTTCCACAGTTTGTTCTTACTGGCCTTGGCCATATTAAGACCAGCTCTATATCGATACTGCAGTCTTTTAGAACTGAATTCAAGAGAGCAAGTTCAACCTGTCTGAGGTTTTTTACAGTCGTGAACATTTCTGTTTTCACCATGGAGAAACTTCTCTGTACTTAGTAGAATTTTTAAAATCCTGTGGCTGTAGGCTGTTTTACCTCTACACGTTTTGAAGTACACCCTTGGTGGTGGTACGCGTGGCTACTGTAATTTCAGACTTGGAATGGGAATACTTTCTTACCATTTTGTACTTCAAGGTTTTTTTTAGCACCTTTTATATGGACCCACGGTGACTTCATGCCTAACAGTTTAGCTTATGGTTTAAATATATCTTGTCAGATTAAGCAGTTGGGTGTGAGCCTGCTCTAAAGCCCTGAAGGATAAACGAACAAATCAACAGTTTTGCAAGGAGAGGTTTGATAAGTTTTTGATGCTGAGATTTTATTGGTTGCATTTCAAACAACTCTACGAACACTACAATGAAAGCAAGGTTTTTAATGAAGATATCAAATATGAGATCAGATTTGATTAACTGGACTGAGCGAAGGAAACTTTTCAATCCGTGCGATCATTTTTATTTATCGAAAATGAGCACAATATTTCTGTGAAGCAACGTATTTATTTCTCAGTTTGCAACTGCTTGTTTCTTCTGTGTTTGAACACAGTTTGCTTATACACAAAAGGAGGATGAATATGAGCACAGATAAGAGTGCAGTGACCAAAGGAGCTTCCGTCGCCTCCTAGAAGTCTGGATATTCCTTTCCAAGGGGTCTTAATTTCCGTTGATTCCTGTACAGTGTCATGGATAGTTTTGTACTTCAAGTACATTGAGGTTCATGTGGCAATTGGTTATATATAGCATTGCCTTGCGTTTTGTCTCTCCATTCCCTTTCCTCTTCCTTCCTTATACTGCCTGTGGGTTTTCATGCAGCTTGAATGTTTATTCTGTGTAAGGGCAGGTTCAGTCTCTTCTGAGATGGCTTTTCTGAGTGACTTTTGATGTGTGTATGTATATATTTTTCTTTCTCAAGCCTTACATTTGATTAAATAAAATAAATGTTTTGTACTGTTGGAATTTGTTTCCCAAGATTTATTGCTTGGAATCACTACTGCTGTTTCCCTCTGTGAGGTAAAGTTGTGCTAATACTTGCGTATGTATTTTTTATTGGATTTAATTCTTGATTTTTCAGTCTTGACTGATGAGCAATGGGTAACCTGTGTGCTTTTCTCTTCATTGTTGATGGAGAATCATGAATGAAAGTTGAAAGTCAGTTTGCAGAGAAATAATGATGCAATCTGCAGATATAAAAGAATTTGAAACTGACCGTTGTGCTGTGATTGCTACTAGTCCAGCTATTGCTCCGTGAATTACAGTCTGGTTTGTTCTGCCTGAACAATGGTCCTGAAGTTACCATGTGCGGAAGGGGAATAATCTATCGGGTCTGAACTTGATGTTTACTTAGTAATTATGTGCGTCTACGTTGACCATTTTGACTTGAATATATTAAAACAAACAAGAACTTGCTCTGAATTTCAGAAGGGTCGGAAACGTTTAGCCAATAGATGATGGCTTTGTTGTTCTTATGTCTAAGATACTGTTCAATGGTAAGGCTGGATTGCTTTTGTTCAAAATGGCAACTTTAATGTGGGTACTTGGTGTGGGGGGGGTGTACATTTAAAAAAAACCAAAAAACACCATATTTAAAACTTAGAATATGTCAGGATTATTATGTCTTAGTGCCTGCTTTAGGCACAAGCCCATATCTCATTCTGAAACTGAGCTTGGCTGAAGCTGTTTTATTTTGACACTGGAAAGTTGTAGGATGCCCATATTGCTGTGTGCTTTAAGATGGAGAAAACTGTGCACTGTTCATGTCTTTACTTAATATATAGTCTTTTCTTAGTTTGTGTAACTTCTTTTCTTACTGTGTAGTCAAAACTACTTGTGTTACCAGGTGACTTGCCTGGAGCGGTTTTGAGAAGTTCTCTTTCTTAGTACTCCTGAAAGTGTGTCTGGTGGTATGGATTAGTTAGAAATATAGTGGGCTAGATAGTGGCAGTGAGTTCTGCAAGTGTGAAAGCTTTTGCAGGAACTAAAGTGCTAATGTTTGCTTGTAGATATAGGCTAATTATGCTCAAAATGTTAGAGTGCAGGAGGTCGTGTGGACTTGTAAATATTCCTTGCTTTATTATAACTCGAACATCAATAATTTTGTATGTTTTCTCAGTAATTTTTACTGCTGGATTAAAAAAGTTGTTCCCTAGCTCTTCATTCTCTACTTCTAGAGTCTTTAGAATTTGGTTACCTGGATCTTGACGGTTTGACTGCAACCTGCTTGCAAGTGCTTCAGAAAGTTCCAGTCAGAACTAGTCATGAAGTAGATCCTGTTCTCAACATTTCTTTAATGTTATTAATCAGGATCAATTCATACAGAAATACCAATAGATGTTTGTTTTACTGTTGTTGTTAATTACTTACAGTTGAGCCTGGCTTCTCTTACTGGAGATACCTTACTGAAATGCCTTCAAATCTTAGCCCGTGCCCACTTGGCCCAAGTAACTGGCTGTGATTTGTATCTTGTCCAAATACTGACTGGACTGCACATAATTCCAGGTTATAATAGCCGTATCTCTGAACATAGGGTGATGTTGTGACCTAAGGTGCTTAGCAATACACCTTGTGATATGAGCAGGTAAAAACTCAGATGATTTCTAAAGCAGAAATTAAAAGGGGGATAAAGTTGGTTTGGAGTTACAGCTTTCTGAATGGTTGTGAGATTTCTAGTAAACAACAGGGTACATGGTTTTATTCACGATGTGCAGCAGCTGAATTGGTACCAATCAGTCCATTGCGCTGTTTAATCATTGGCACACATCTAAACTAAAGGTCTCTTCTTTTGGGTTGCATGATCCAAGCTTCTAATTTTTGTAATAATTTCCAAATCACCATGGTTCTGAAATACTTAAAAATTGTGATATCTTCATTTGAGAAAATGGAGCAGCTTAAAATGCAGAGGTGGTAATTGTCTGTTGGCTCTCACATAATGTTTTCAAAGACACTTGCTAGTCAGAATTTGTACTATGTATGTTAGTAGCTCAGTGAAGAACAACAGTAATAGAGTTATCTGTAGGCCAGATCTTTGTATGTATAATTTTAAAAGCAGGCGTTGTACCTGGTCTTTAATAGCATTGGTGCGGCAGCATGACAAACACAAGATAGCATTGGCAGAGCTGGTATTTTATTGCGTTTGCTTCAGCAGCAGCACAGGATCGCTCTGTAGAGGAGGAAAACTAGTAGGGTGACTCCCCTTTCAATATCTGCAATGTTATAAGAGCTTCCTTGACCACATCTGCGTTGCTGTGACTGCAGAGCTGTTCGAGTGTTTCTTTAATCTTGTTGTCTTCTATTTCTTGTCTCAGACGGCCTGAATGTGAGATCAAATGCATACTTATAGTGATGTGCCATGGCACAGTGGTTCTTAACAACTGTTACTGTATATATATATTTGGAGTATTCGCTTTTTAAATGAGCTGCTTTATCTTGGAATTGTTCACTTGTAAGGGACACTCAAAAACGATTAGGTGCAATTGCCTGACCACTTCAAGACTAACCAAAAATTAAGGATACTATTACTTAGGGTGTTGTTGAAATGGCTTTTGAACATGGACGGGCATGGGGCATCAACCACCTTGTTTGATCACCTTCCAAGAAAGAAAAATTCCTAATATTAATTAATTACTCCCTTCTCAATAGGTATCCTTTAACCCTGTGAAAGTATTGGACTTGCTAAGATTTCTCCTCAGTTTCTCTTCCTAGAACTGGTTAAAACAGCAGAAAAGGATTTTGAAGATACAATACAGGCTACACTTCTGCTGTGTTAGCCTGTTATTTTGGTAAGATTCAATTCTTAGAGTTATCTGTAACAGTTAAGTGTTAATGAAATACACCTCTGGAAAAAGTCTAGCAGTTCAGATCTGTTGTGTGAATTGTGGCATGGAATCTTTAGACTCCTGGTTTCAGGGTGTTTGTTTTCAGTTGACACCATGCTTCCAGCATCAGTCTCATCTTGCTTGGAAGACTTTTAAATCTTCCTTGACCATGGACAGAAACTGAAATCACATCCTTCATTTGTTTTACTGAAATTTCTTGTGTATTTAATTTAGTACTGTTATAAAGGTGTCGTATTTGTCTTAGCCTCTGTTTGCTTGCAGTGTTGGTAGAGTAAAGGTATGTTGGCCTGTAGACAACAACTGCATCATTCTTTGAATACCAGAATGTTATGGTATAAGTAGGGTCTGAATTGCCAGATATTGGTGATGATGTATTTATTGTAAGGCTCTGGTTTTGTTTATTCCGGAACTGATTATGCCAAAGCAGTGGAATAAAGCCTTGTTGTTGTTGTTTTTAAGCTTAATTAATAGTTTAATCAGTTTATCAGGAAATAAAGCCACTTGAGTGGGATTTCTAGTGATCAATGAAGAATTAACCTCTTCATCCTTTACTGCTCAACTGACTGCAACATCAGAAGGACAGTACATTTCAGAAATGGCAAATACTTTTCATCACAAACTTCCATCCTTGCATCACAAGAGTACTTCAATGAAGTTACCTGAATTAAGAAGGCTGCACAGAAGACCCATTGAATTATATTTCACCTCGGCACTTGTATTATCGTCTTGCAGAAGTTTGTGTAAGCTTTGTACTAGCTGCAATTCCTTGAAAGGATCTTCAAGGGTTTCTAAAAAATAAGTAATCAGATACGATAGCTGTTACGTAAAATGAAGATGATAGAATAAGAAGGCGCCTGCTTTTTCTTAAAAACAGGATTTCTAACTGGCTTCAGTTAAAAGCAGTTATATAGACAAGGGTGTCTTAGCCTATTCTCTGTAATGGAGAATTTGTGTATATCTATAGAAATCTTCATTGGCATACTTCTGGAAGGTGGAAACTTTTAAAATAGCATGAAATTTGTGTTGTCATTGTAAGTCTGAGGTGCTTAGTGATAGACTAAACGTTAAAACGGACTTTTTGCTGTCTGGCTTTTCTTGTTGATACAAAAAATTCCAAATTTAGTTGGCCATAAGTTTCTTTTGAGATATGTAGGCTTGTGTTGGGTGTTTTTGTTTTCATAAACTGAGCCCAATTTTTCAAATATATTCAATTACACAGGATAAACCTGAGTAGATATTGTACTCAGTCTCTCTAAAAATTTAGCTTGCTAATTGCAGTTACAACATTTACAGTTTTATATTTTTCCGTTTTCAGATTTTGCAGAGCCATTTTGTCTGTGCTTTTCCTGTACTCCTGCATTCAGATAACTGTCTTCTAAAAGTTTTCATCCTTTTATAGTTTTCAGTGATGATTCAAGTCCATAACTGGCCCCTGTGTAACTGTCTTCATTTACGTGTTTTCTCATTGTTTTCTCTATTCCTCATCATTTTCTGTAGGGTTTTTAACATGGTGTGATACTGAGCACATTGTGCCTGTTCACACAACCTGATTGTTTGACTATTTGATTTCACTTTAAGCAAAAAAAAAAAAAAAAAAAATTCTTGAATTTTGTTCTTTCTGTTATTTTCTAGGTGGATAACTTTTATTAACTTTTATCTGACGAGCTAGATCTAGACAACAATGCTTTTACTTGCAAGTAAAATTTAAAGCACGAATGTTACTTAGTAATATGAGCATTTTGCATAGATTAATATTTCTAGGAGAAAAATACCTAAATCAATAGTAGATGCTATTGCCAGGGCGTTCAGAGCCTCGTTCTGAATAGCAGCATTTTCACTCATTGTCATGGAAACCAGGTGCTTCACTCCTTGTGCCTCCTGCACTGCTTTGACCACTTCCTGTTAGAGCAAAGGTGAAAGGATACAGATGGAAATCGGAGCTATGGATAGAGTAGAATGGAAAGGGAAGAGAGATTGTCCTCTTCAGTCTCCAAATTGATGGAAGTGATCTGCCTGCTGCAGTACGAGCAAATGTTACTTAAAGTGAATGTATGAAAAGGCTTGAAAACTCTTTGGCACTAGTCATGCATGTCTGCTTAAGGCTGTTCTAACTTACTTGAAATGTTGGTGCTTATAAATATGTGGAGAAGGATGTGTGTGTGCATAGTTATCTCTGTATGGTCTCTAAGAGTTTCAGTTTGAATCTATTAAAGTTTTCCATCCAAGCCTTCAGACAAGCAGTGGTTTAGTTTCACTCTCAAAGACTGTGCAGGTAGGTAGTTTTTACTTTTACTTTGAAGTTGTGGGAAAAAAAAAAAAAGCACAGTTTGATGTCTGTGCATAATACCATGGTTTACAAGAAAGACAAGCTAGTTCTAATTTGCTAGCAGGTACAGCTCGCACTGGATTCATCCTTCAATAGACAGACTAGTAAGCTGTCTGGAACTTGGTAAAGACTGATGTGGAAGATAGAGCTGGGTTATCTTTACCACTAAATAGATATTTGTAACAGATATTTGTTTATGGAAATAGAAAAGCTTCACATACTTACTATTTGGCAAGCCTTAATTTGAGCAGGGTAGGAGTCAGCAAGTGACAGTCATTACCACGTTGCTTGTTTGTGTGGTTTCTAACTATGCAGTGCGTTTCTTTTTTTGCTCCTATCTTTTCAGTTGGTACTGATGCTGACTAGAGATTTTTAACAAGAAATTGTTTTTTAATTATGTAGCTATACGTCCAATTTAACATTTCACCTCTAGCTATATGGACAAGCTTTAAAAAAAAAATTGAGGAAGAAAAGGTCAAAACATAGGGGACCAGTAGCTCTCATACTTGGGATCTGTTGTGACGCAAGATTGATGCTAGGAGCCGATTTGCTTCTCCACAAATGTCGGTGTCATCATTTACATCGCACCACTGCACCAGTCGGTTGAGCAGCATGGGGTCTTGGCCCAAGATTTCAGCCGCGTCAGCTGAAGAGAAAAGCATAAGGAGCAGACATGGAAAATCTCGATTTTTGTCACAGAAAGACGGATGTAAAATTAACAAAGGATACTGAGCTCCATCTTGTGGTCTAAGCTGTAACTAAAGCATTGAGCTTGAATGATCTTGGACATCATTATCTGTTGTTTTAGGATGCCTCTTGGAGGTAAAAAGATAGATCAAACTGTTCTTGTAAAGCTGGCTTTTTCATAGGCTACTGAAGCAGGGCTTAACACAAACAACTTCAGATCTTTGAAATGATTTGTTATGTTACTGTATTGAAAACTTTGTATGTGTCCTTTTCCCTTTATTTCTTGCATTTGCTCTTTGAGCCCTGTGTGACTGTTATCGTAGCTCTTTGGAGCCTCTTCTTGCCATTTCATTTTTCTTGGTAATGGTCATTACTACTGTTGGTATCATGGAAAATTCAAGGCTTAGCACAGAATTGCAGCATGTCTGTAATTACAGTGTCGAGTTGTTGAACTGTGTATTAGACATGACTAAAATTTGCCCTAATTTTGGAGGAACTTGTTAATTTACTTTTCCTTGTGCTTCAACAACCATATCTCAGAACTTCCTAGCAGTATTACTCTGTATGATTGATGCTTGGAAAAACTTACTGGATAAATTTTCATAAGTGAAATTGATCAGGCACTGTGGTTAAAGAATTGTGCCAGTGAAGGGAACTCAACTGCAAACTGTTCAAGTTCAGTAGCAGTAAAGACTTTATTGGTGCTGAAGGTGACTTTTCAGTATTGCATCAGTCTAATATGTTTCCACTTGAGTCTTAGTGTAGTTTAGTACACATACTAGTCATAGGAACTGATGCACATGTTTAGTGTATAGATTTTAGTTTAGGTTTAAGAGTCTGATTGTATTGCTTGTGATTGAGGGGTTTTATTTGTCTTCTTTTTGGTTGTTCTGAGTTTTCACCATTCCTGCTATGTTTGTTCTGAGGTAAGTGGTGTATGCTAAACAATATTTGTAGTAATAGGAAGGCTTTGTTTATAGGTCAGATGTTACATGTTGGTCTGAGGAGATTGTGGTAATCCACTTTTGTTGAGAAAGCTGACAAAGGTAAGAGGGTGGCAATTTGTCAGGGATTTCTTGATGTCTACCAGTGATAGATCTCTTTGAGACAAACACTGATTAGTCATCATTAACAGGAACAGAAGGACCTCTTAGGTTACCAAATGCCAAAATTCAATAAATTGTGCCTATATGTGAGCTTTGAGTTGAGCTGCAAGTCCTTTGACCCATGTAGTGCAGTGTACAAATTCTTCTGCAGCTCTGAAGCAACGGTTATTGCTGTATTCTTTCTGGTGTAACAAAGATGATACATTAAAGTGCATTTTTCTATAGTTGGAAAGAAACCTCCCTTGTCTATTCTATTTTGTAGGCCTCAGCATGTTTGATGATTGTCAGAGTAATTAATTTACCTTAGATAAGGCAATTAGCTGATTTAGTGTGGACTTGTTAGTAGATATGTATTCGTAAGAGTCTGACTGAGTTAATTAAGGGCAATGTTAGCTCTTGAGTAAACAGTAATTAAAGGTGGGAGAAGTGTATGCTCATAGGCATAAATGGGTAAACTCTGAATTATCTTTTCTACTCAGCATTACAGTATCTGTACTATTTGAGATTCAGAAGCTTTGTGCCAAATTTTGGTTTCTTATTAGGGCTTGTAAAAAGCATTAACTTAAAGAAAAATACATAATATGGTATTTAATAAGAGATTTATAAGTATATCTACATTATTCTAATGACTCAATTTAAAAAGATAAGCGGTCTCCCCTGTCACAGTCAAGATATACCTTCAGAGAAATGACATTTTAGTGACTTCCTTCAAAACCTAGGAAGAGACTGAGCTTGTGTATATTTCCCAATGCTGAAAAGTAAATGGAAGCAGCTTTTTAAGAGGTCTGGAGTCAGTGCAAACTGAGTGCTAGATCTGATCTTGATATCTCAATTGATTAGTGTTTCTAGAGCAGCTGCTCTGGTAACTTCAGACAACTGTTGTACTTTTATTATAAAAAGCTGTATTAACTTATTTTTATGAGTATATTCCGTTAGGAAACTGAATAAATCTGAAGGTTTGGATACTGTAGTAATCTTAATGTAATTGTGAGGTTTTTTGCCTAAATTGTGCACTTAACATATAGTTAGATTTTTGACAAGCATTCAGTGAATGTTGTTGCCTTTGCATGCCCATGTCAGTGTAAGCAAAATGATGTGAAGTGCAAGCAGATAATCCCATAATTTCAACATTTGATCCTTGCTAAGACTAACCTGTGAAAATACAGGGGGAGAGAGAGAGAGAGAGAGAGAGAGACTGGGTTACTGGTGGTAGAAACTCATTTCTCCTAACCTCAAGTCCTTTATGTTGTCCGTTTCTTCCGTTCAGTTGCTTCTTAGCTATTTGACATCGTAAATCCTTTCAACTGTACTCATTCTTTGTTATATAACTTCAGTAGAAAATATTTTCCTTCAGGCCTTTTGCGTTTCTCGCTGCTCACTACAGATTTTTTATTTGCTATGTTCTTCATTTACTGAAGTTGGCTGAGAGTGGTGTGGGAAGGCTTTTGAAGCCCTGAACAATGGTCTCTGTGGGAACCTCGCCAGAGGGAGTGAAATTAGGTTAGCTGGATGCTTATCCTGTCCTCTCCCTGCCCGTGACCTTTGGGACAAGGGAAGGAGAAGAATGTATAGCTGACATTAGTAAACATTAGCAGTTCCCTACCTTGGCCGTCTGCTAACATTCGTAGCGTTCCAAGAAGTTTAAACTGCACGGGAGGCATTTCTGACCGTAGGAGTGCCTGAATCCGTTCTGCCACACCTTCTTCCAGCATTTGAACCTTGTTAACAACTAGAAAATGGAATTGGTGAATAAAAAAGGAATTAATAGGAAGTTAAGTAATTGCAGAAATATCTGAAAATACAGTTATGATGTAATGCAATCACTGTTCTGAATCTGATATTCCACTATGCTTTTGGCAGGAAAGTCCAACTTGGTAGAAAAGTTAAACTCAGGACAGCTTTCAAGAAATTGCAGTTAGAAGACTTTGGGTCTTTTGATCTCAACCCTGCCCAGAATACAGTAAATAACAGGATAAACACTGCACTCTTATTTCTTTGTTTTTCTTGTAATAGATTATCTGTGCACTCGCCCACTCACATGTTCAGGGCTTTTCCTGTTCTTGCTTATCTTAACTGAACTGAGTGGCAGAAGTGACTTGCATAACCTTATTTCCTGAGAATGTTTCTTTTATTTGAGCTCACTGATCCTCTGTTGTTCACGCCTTTGTTTCTTTGCTTTCTGCTATTAAATCTCGTCTTTGCCCCTTGTTAGTGCGGTAATCCCTGGTAATAATCAGAAGATGGTCTGGAAAGAGCCCTAATGCTGCTTAACTGTGCTACCTAAGCTGCTTCCTCCGGAGCAGTTTTCCTCCAGTCTTACACGTGTCTTGCAGAGGATGTTGGCGACAGTGAAATCAGGAAGGTGTGTGTTCAGTATGTCCTCTCTGCTGGCAAACTGAGAAGCAGGCATTTAAATAACTGATTCCAATCACTAGAGCACAATGTTTTTTTTTATTGTTTTAAGATCGTTACCTGAATTAACATAAGACTTTCCTTGTACACGTACATTAATGTTGGCTTAAATTCTTTTTTTTTTTTTTGTAATTTGCGAGAATTTGTACTTGTTTTTTTTTTTTTAATGGGTAGTACATTGCATGATTTTGAGTAATGGAGTTTGTAGTCTTTTGGAGAAATGTCTTATAGCTTCAGTATTCTGATTTATTTTTTAAGAGTTGATGAGTAGGAGCGATTTAGCAGTAGTATTTTAAGATCTAAGTGTTTTGCAATGTCTATGTTACGGCTTAGTTAACTAATGCCTATTCTGTTTTGTTGGCTTATCTTTTTTTAAATACTTCTGTTTCTGTAACTGATTGTTCATGCATATGTAGAAATCATTAGTAGTTGTGCCTGCAAGTTTCTTTTTTTTTTTTTTTTTTTGTTTCCCCCTTAATCAGACTTGAAATTCTGTGAAAGAAACACACAACTGGAGAGATCAAGGAGAGCTTGTAGTAAATACTGAGCAGGGTGGATAACCAAGATGGACTCCATGTTGATCCATTGTTTTATAGTTCAGAATTCAACTGAGGAGAATATAATACCGTTTCATCAAGTTGTAGGTTGTGTCTGTGTCCTGGAGGCTTTGCTCGTAGACTGTCTGCAAGATCATCTGTATTCATTTCTTTATTAAAATATGCCCAGGGAATGCGTGGGCTTAACGTAAACACACGTATGCATAAGCACGTATAGCCAAGCTGCTTATCATGTAAGGTTGCCTGCACTCACAGTAGAAATTACTGCATGCTTTTGTAGTGTCAAATAACAGTTGCACAGGCCTAATAGGAATAGTAGTGGAAAACCTCTTTACAGAGGAATATACACAAGTAGTGAAAGGTTTATTGTGTGAAATATGTTTATTAAAAGACTGAATAGGCAGCAATGGCTGGCAGAGAGTATAATAATACTAGAGGCCAAACTAAGCTACTTGAGAGTATATCAAAAGCAGGTTGAAATAAATAGGTGAAGCTCTGAAGAGATAATCTGAGGGAAGAAACAAAGATCTATCACGATATTGAGATGATGCAGTGGAAGCCAACAAGCAAGTAGTATGTTGTGGGGGCTTTTGTTTGTTCAAAGCAACGATTATTTATTGAAATGTTTATTAAACTAAGCATGCTGGCTAGTTTAAATAAAAAAAATTGGCAGACAACTGTGCTTTTAGATTCAGAATGTTGGTGCCTTTTTCTTCTGAGAAGAGCTCAGCAGCAGTATAAGGACTGTAGTGCAGGGTGGTGTACTGTTAAGCTTCTAGTTAAATCTTTTTGGCCCAAATTGTACTTTCACATGGAAGCAGTAGATGTGAGATTAGAGTGAACACAATTGTCTGGTGAACTGATTAAGGATCATGAGAGTAGAGCTTTAGAACTCTTATGCAGGCAAAATTTGCAATGAATATGGGCTTTATAGATGAACTAATTCATAGTAATAATAAAATCTACCACGTGTGGTGAGATAGCTTAAAATACATAGTATGGGATGAAGTTTTTGAGCGTTGCTAAGGGGTTTTTGTCTTAAACTGCTGTATGCTTTTAATATGAAATCACTTTAGCAGCTGGCAATGAGATCAGACTCGATTATATTTAGATCCCTTGTATATCTGGAATGTCCTGATGAATTACGTAAGATGTGTTTATGCAGGAAGGGGTAATATTAAGTTGCCCCTCAAAATACATCGGGCTTCAGTGGATGACTTGGACAGAAATGCACAGATGTCCAGTAAATGACCCAGCTTTACAAAGAATCACAGTAAATCAGTTGTCTCCAGTGTACCTGGAATAGCAAGGTTCCGAAGTGCACTGAGTGCAGCATGTTGAACAGAGATGTCTTCGCTCTCCACATGTTTCTCCAAAAGATCCAGAAGCTGATGTATGACTCCTACCTGTACCATTCGTACACAGTTGCCATCTAAACAGAGAGGAGAAACCAAACAGGTGGGAATGGTGAGAAGAGAATCAGGAAAAGAAATTAAGTAATATAAATTGAGAATTCTGGGGGTCTTTGTCTGGGCTCTGCTCATGTTTTGGAAAGATTGAGACAGAAGTTTTTACAAGCTTCGACTCTGTTAAGAGAAAATAGGGCATAAGCTGCCTTTGAACTGGTGCTGAGATACACCCTCTAGTGAGACATGTCTTGATAACACCTTCTGGAACTAGTCACTGTCAGATTAAAAGTCACTTTTTTTTTCCAGTCAGTTTCTTCCTCCAATACCGCTTTACTTTCCACTGTGTGTGTATGTGTCTAAGATAGAATTCTAGTGGCATTCTCCATTTCTCTGCAGGATAGCTTTAATAGTTTTGCTATTCTACTGGTTTAAGAGAGTATGGTGATTCTAGCATCTTATCCAGTAGTGATTAATCTGATTTCTAGTTTTGGACTACTGCTACTCCTTTACTCAGTAAGATCATTAGATTTTTCTTACGTGTTCTGAGAAATTCACTTTCTGAAAGAAGTCTTTGTTGCACTCATGAAAGTAGAACCAACTCTTGATTTTGAGAATTCTTATCTGTTCAAAGCTGGTGAAAGAGTGGATATGCACTTTGCAAAGAGCAATGATTTTGCACAGTATGTGATCCACTATACTTTGTATTGTCTCCTTTTCTTTGAAAACTCTCTCTGCAGAGATGACAACCTGTTGGTTATCAGAAGTTCCTTGGCTCCCTTTGTTAGGGAGTGTGGTTCTGTTCTCTTAAAGAGCTGGGGGAAATTGTTAGCCTTCTCATCTTTCCTGAAGGAAGTGTTTTGAAGATGCCATTTGGCAATTTTTTTCCTGTATTTTATTAATCTATGTAAGTTAATCACAGTACAAGTGAAGCATCTTTTTGACACCTGTCAACTGTCTTTTGTTGCTGTGTTCTTACTGTATGAATCCTTTTTGTTAGAAGGTGGCAAAAACTCTGAGTGGTATTCAGGAAGGTCACATCTTAACGTAAGGTAAAGAATTGCCTGTGTGTATACTGCTTAAATAGCTGTATGTTGCTGTTTTTAACACTTGTGCTGGTCTGAATGCTATTTATACCCTGAAGTAGTAGAGACTGCTTCATGTTTTTTTTGAACCAACACCACTATTCTTTTAGCATATTTGTGCTGCTGTTGCGTTTCAGTTAGCAGCATGCTTTTCTCTGTAAAGATCTATGTGTGTTGAATAAGAATGTAAAATATTTGAGTGTAAGGAGATATTTTTGAGTAAACCATTAAAGAAATACTTCAAATTTTATTAATGCAAAATAAGAATTTCGTACCTACATTCTGCAGAGATGTTTTTACTTAAGGTTCTTCAAACGTGTTCTCTTGCCTGGCCCTACTCTTTGGAGGTTACAGTTTAAGGGAAGAGTTCCCTAGCCCTTCTAGGGCTAGGGAATAAGTTCTCAGAAAATAGACTGTTTTAGGCTGACAGAATTCTAGAGGCAAAATGCTTTCACTTCCATACAGACTAACCGTCACTGACCTTAATTTTTCTACTCCCTCAACCTCTCAAACCAAAGAATGGCTGAGCGTCTTTTTCTTCTTGTAGTGAAATACAAGTGGGCGGAACCCACTTGTGACTGCCTTGCTTTGATTGTTACAGACCTCCAGATTGTTTCTCTCTCTTATGGATTTTTGCTTAGATAGCAGCAGAATTTAATGGCTCATGGTTGAAGTTGCTAGGAACAGCCACCTTCATAGCTGCAAGAGGTGTCATTTTTCACCGCCTTACAAGTCATTTGATGCTGAGATCAGGTTTCCATGGGATTTCTGCTCACAGATTAAAGCTGTGCATACACCAGTGGCACAAAGTGTTATCTGAAAAGGATTATTCATTTTTTTTCCACAAGAAATATCTAATGGGGTTGTGGGAGAGGTGGAGGAGGGAAGGAGTGACAAAGCAAGCCATTCAGCTGAGTAAGTGGAAGATAGCAAGCTTTAAGGCTCAGAGGGCATATCTGTGGGCTTCACAGTCAACGATGCACAATGTCTGATTCAGAGCAAAGTCAGAGACCACGAAGAGGAAGGGTGTAGGGGAGAGGTAGGGAGAAACAAATGTGGTAGCCACAGCTTTTTTTGTAAAGCTGACTATCTTGTTAACCATTCAGAGAGATCTCAGGGAATCCTTTATGATAATTTCATTAATGCAGGAAGTTCAGCAGTGTTGAAGAAGCTCCTATTTGTTTGAACCCAGTACAGTGACTGTCAGTGGCAGAGGAATGGACAGAAAACTTGGTGGGCTTTTCTCTGACTGATTAAGCGCAGCATGCCCCCCCAGGATTCTCTTTAAAAGAGTTTGTGTTTCTGTCTGCATGGTATTAAGGTTCACAGCTCTCTATAATTGGAAAGCATGAAAAATGAAAATGACTTTGTTCTATTTTTTCCCCTAATGTGTCTGAGTAATCCCCTCTCACCTCCCTAGGAGGAGCGTAGAATCTAAAATATTAACTTGATTTGTGTGTGTATATTTCTAACAAATGTATGCTAAGAAACAGTTTCGGTCTCATCTCTGTTAATGTGATTTAGGCAAAACAAAGTGTGAATGCTTGCATTCCTCATCACTCCATTTTTGACAGTTACTCCTCAGTTAATTTCCACATTTGTAGTTTCTGTTACTTTAAAGCATGCAAGTCTCCAGTCTGCAGAAAAACAAGTTGCTGTTTAAGAGACATGCACTGTGAAATCTAATAGTGTTGCTCTTTCCTCTACTTGCAAACAGTGGCTTTTTGGATATGTACGTGGAGATAATCAACATTATTTTTGTAAAACTGGCAATAACCAATGTTCCTGACTCTGTATTGGTCTATTTGGATATGAGACAGGTTCCAGCATTCTGAGAGAGAATGCCACATCCCTTAGCTAGAAAAATTTCTGTATTGACTTATTTGAGGCATAATGAATGGAAAATGTCAAGTATATTTTACGTCTGTTTATAGATAGTCACAGAGTGAATCGTTCCATCTGTGTTTGGGGGGATCCGAATCGATGGCAACTTCAATTATTAACAGTGACAGCGACCTTAAAAACCTTTAATAATGGATTCCTTTGGGATTTGGGTGTGGGGTGTAGTGTAAGTATCCAGTTCTTGAAGTTCATCGTTTAATCTGTGTTGTTCAAAATGCAATATAAAAGGGACATCTAAACTTAGATGCCATTAGAAGTCTTCGGCCTTCCTGCAGTGTGCCTCAAATCATCTTAAAGACATAGAGAAAAACCTAGGTCAGCTATGTATGTGGTTTGGAATGATGGTGGTTTTTTTCTACTTCACAGATGCACAATCTATACTACAAAGAAATTTTTACATTTCAGTTGTTAATCCAAATGCTTGAAGTGTATACATGGCCTTGAAGTAGTGAATGAGGAAAAAATGAGTGGCTTAAAGTCATGTAAATGTTTTGATCTGACAATTGGCTTTAAATGTAAAGCCATCTGTTAAGTCAGTTTTGAAAGTAAAGTGTTAGAAGCTGTAAGTGGACTGCCTTGGTTACAGCTGCAATGGCCTGAAATTCTGCTGCCTGCACAGAGATATTAGACGGCTTGAGGTAGCATATGGGTAACGCTTGGAAGGAAGCAGGGGAATGCGAGCATTCAGCTGATAGAAATAAGCAAAAGGTGATGCCTGAGAATTCCTTTGGGGTTATAGTACGGGTTGCAGATCTGTCCCAGTTAAGGAAATGGAAGCAAATGGCAACTCCTATTCCAATGGGACTGTGAGATGTTCTTTAAAGTATTTGGACTGTGTGGGTTGTTAGTTACCTCCAAGAAGCAGAGAGACGATGAGATCTGATGTGGCCTTCACAATGCATGTACCTTCAGCTTGTGAACTGCCCTGGAGCCTCAGCAGGATGTCAGACAGGACCTCTTGCACACCTGCCTCCACCAGCTGAACTTTCAGAGCATCTGCAGGCATCAGAAAAACACACTAGGAGTTGGGGCATTGGATCATTTCTGAAGCATCACAAACTAGGAAGATAAATCCTTAAATTTAAACTAGACTCTTTCCAGGTGTGATCTTGTTGGTGGTGGTGGTTTTTGCCGTGTTTTTAACAGACTTCTTGATACTAGGATGACACCACAAGCAGAATGAGTAAAGCTTCTGGGTTCATCTTTAACATTTGCTGTATTGCCAGTTAGGAGTTCTAATTTAAAATCTTTCATCAGGTGTCTAGATAATTTTGAATGCTTATCATCATGGAATCATTGAATGGATGGAGTTGGAAGAAACTTGAAAGCCCACCCAGTTCTATCCTCCTGCTGTGGGCTGGTTGCCGTGTAACAGACCAGGCTGCCCAGGGCCCCATCCAGCCTGGCCTTGAACTCCTCTAGGACTGTGGGCATTCTGCCACAGCTTCTCTATTCCAGTGCCTCACCACAGTCTGAGTAAATAAATCTCCTAGTATCTAATCTGTCTCTTTTCTTTTAGTTTAAAACTTTCTCCTTGTCCTATCACTATCAGACTGTGTTGTTTGTCAATGAAAAGAATTTAGTCTGTTTTCTGTTGCAAAGACATATTCTCTCTCATGATTTGTATTTTACCAAAATAGAGTGGAAATGACTACTCTTGCCCACATTTTTTTAATTAACTTTACTGGTAAACATTCAAGTCGTAATCTTGTGGTTTATTTCCGTTGAAGGGGTTACTGATTTCCATTAGTAGGATCCCACAGCAATCTCAGATCTAAAGCTTAGCACCAGTATCCCTTTCTCTCCTCCTTCTACCAAGCCTGAAGAAGCCTTACCGTTTTCTGCAAGTGCTTGAAGGATCTCAAAGATGATTTCTAGTCTCTCATGATTCTCTGCTCTTCTCAGTTGTTTCACCAGCTGTTCAGCAACCTTTGTCTTGCTTAGAGCTTCCTTAGCTGTGTCTGTGTATATGAGAAAGTCAGAATTATGAATTGTTCTATGTTTGATAAAATGTTAAAATTCACTTCCTATAATCAGAAGTGATAGAAATTACTTTAATTTTGAATGCTTTTCTGTTTTATTTATAGACTTTCACTCTGAACAGCATGGAGATAGCAAAACTCTGTTCTCACTTCTTCACACTTTTATTTAATGCTGTTTTTGTTTAATTTCTGTAGCTATGATTTATAATAGCTGTAAAATGAACCCTAACTTAATTCTGCTTTCTCTTATAAATCTATCTGCAGTATGGTTATTTCATTTATCAGATTGGCACTTACCAAATGCCAGTTTGCTTTAGCGGTGTATTTTCTTCCCTTGATTAGGTTAAATGGTTCTAATCTTGCGAGGATCCTAAACTTCTGCCGTATGTGTTAACAAAGATCAAAAGTTTCATATCTCCTTGCTGTTAGACATAGAGCACATTTGAATGGAATATGGAATGGATTGATGTAATAGATCCAGAAAGGAAAGGCCTGACTGGAGGATGGCATAAGTGTACCCCCTTCTTTGCATCTCCCACTGTAGGTGGGAATCAATAGATTAAAGTCAGACTGTATGGAAAATGAGGTGACTTCTGTTTGATCTTCCTCCTCCATCAGTACTTTATGTTAAGTAGCACAGATTAAGTTGATGTAGATGCGTTTTTTCTTGTAAATTGTGGAAATTTAAAGCTAGTTGTTTAATTAAGGTTTATACACTTAATAATTAAATAGAAGTAATTTCTAAATCTTTATATAAAAAGTAGTTGAAGCTATGTCAGTTTACAGTAGGTAAAGTTTACACTTTTTAATGGGTCAAAAACTATTTATTAATTTTTAATAACTTTGAGATAATCCAGCAGTTGCTGATACTCCAGGACAGAGTAGCTACTTTCCCCATATGGGTGCTGTGACCAATTCCAACGTATGTACCAGTAGGATTAAAAAAAAAAAAAAAAAAGTTAAGGTAATGACAGTGTGAAGATGGCATTTCCTTTCAAGATACAAAAGCATTTATTTACCAAGGTCTGCAAGATTGCATAAGGCCAGTAAGTCAACGTGTACGAGTGGTTCGCTCTCTTCATGATCAGTCAATATTCGGACTAGTGATGGAATGACTCCTACCTTCACCAGCTCTTCCTGAAGATCACCTGGTAATAGCAAGTACAGGTAAAAAGTAAAGATGGTTAAATAGAAACCAGATAATTAATGAGAGGATCCAACTGAGTTGCTTTGTAGCAAGATAATCCAGTTCATTCTTGCACTGCTAGGTTTTGTGTCATGTGTTCAAGTTAATGAGTGTGCATGGAAAATGCTGGTTCAGAACAATTTTGCTAGGCCTCCTTGTTTTTTTTTTTTTTTTTTCTTGGACCGGAGTTGTTTGGGTTTTTTTTTTGTTTTTTTTTAAAGGGCAATTGAATGAGTATACTGATTTGTAGCCAGCTGTTAGCATCAGTTCTGATAATCTGTATAGCAATGTGTTACTTGGTAATGGGCGAGGAACATATATTGGCTTATTTCTTTTAGGGAGTAGGAACCTGCACTGTATTATCCGTTGGCTTCCTTTGTTCTGAGGTGCAGGGACATACCTGCTTTTTGTTAGTAACCATTATTTTTGGGGAGGAAAAAAGCCTTTTGTGAAATGTGCTTTACCAATACCCAGGCTGTTTAAAAAATACTACTGAGAGATAGGTTATGTTAAAGTACTCCAGAAGAATAATAATCTTCTTCAGTACTTTTTCAATTTTAATTGCTCTGAATCTCAGGGTTTATGAAATGCTTTTATTCTGTGTTTCTTCCTCATTTTTATAGGCTGAGAAAGGTCCTCAGGCTAGTCCACATCAGCGTAGCTCTAGGAAAGTAAGGGAAGTACAGTAAATTGAAATCAATTTGCTCCTAGGTCTTATATGCTAACAATTGTTTCCTTTTTCAGTAGTAGAGCCTGTACCAGATACAGAACTGTGTCTGTAGCCATGGTGTTCTAGATAAAACTACATGGTTCTTCACTAGAAAGACAAGGGAAATTAAATTGAGCGAAGCTGATAATATGTACTTGCTGAGAACCTCCTTATGAGATCCTCTAGGCAATAAATATTTTGGTCAGTCTAGGTATTCAAGATTAAAGAAAAAAATCTGGAAAAGTTTATTGGGGCATTTAAGTGAAAAGAGTACAAATTTTTAGATCAGCAGGCAAGCTGGTATACTGACTGTTTGAAAACCTTAACATTACAGATTTTGCTGTATTCCAAGGATGGTCTTTAATGAGAAAGTAGATAGGTAATCGTTAGTTCTTTCTAGGTGTTTTTTTTTTTTCTAACACACTTCTTAAATGTTTTGCCTTCTGAACACTTACTGTGTTGGGTGAAGTTGTCTTCGAGGCAGTTCTACAAAGCTAATTAAGGTATACGTGAAGCTCTGCTTCTTTGAAGATCAGGAGTATTCAGTCTCCAGTGTGACAAAGACGTATCACCATGAAGTCAAAAATGTATGGGGAAACTTAAGTGTAGGAGTTGTTTGGAGTGTGTTCAGTCTGGCAATATATATGAATTGTATGATCTGTATAATAGGAGGTTGAAGCACATTGCATGCTCAGGTCTCATAAAACACTGTAGCCTGTCATTTGTAATAATGCCTTGCAGATAGGAAAAACAGGGTTCTCTCAAATAAATACTTACGATTATCGTAACAGATACGGCCAATAGCTCTCCCAGCATGAAGCAACATTTCTTGATCTGTGCTTTCCAGAAAAGGTATCAAGGTCAGAACCAAATCTGCTTCAATACATGGTTTCTTCATTTCATCTGCGTTGTTAAAGGAGAGGGTCGGTAGTTTTTGCCAATAAACAATTGCAATTACAAGAACAATAATTGGTGATCATTAAACAAAACAGTGGAAAAGAGCAGCTAACATGCTGCGGTATGCCTTGTAGTAGCATTTTATATGCTAAAATACAACCTACCATTCTTAGCTATCTCTGAAAGCACCTGGGCTGCTTTTACTGCACACCGTGGATTGCTTTTCAGTATTTTTGCCAAACTTAGGAAGATTCCACTCTCTTTGATTAGGCTGAAGGTTCTCTGCTCTGTAATGATAAGAGTATTAACAAAACTTGCTATAGTTTTGCAACTATTCACACTTTACTCAATTTCCTAGAGTTATAAGAGGATATCTTTGGGATCTAGGGTTTTCATTTAATGAGGTACTTAGTCCCAGTCTAAATATATGGGAAAGCTCATCTGCTGAAATTGCAGCAAGCATCTATCCAGCTGATTATTCTACTTTGTGCTGAACTGAAGCACGGGTGGCAAAGCAAGCAGGAAAACATTTTCATCTTCTCTGACTATAAAAAGATGCTTGCGTAAGACATGGGAAGTTGTGGATTAAGATGCTATTCCTGATGTGTGGCCTAGCTGTTTATTTTGTAGGTGTGCACATAATCTTATACTAGTCCAGCAATTAGAACAGTCAGTTCCCTTAAACTTTTTGCATCAAAAGCATGACTAATTTCCCTTAAATTAGTAAATCACCACTCAGCAGGGTATTCAATTAAATGCAGGTTTGTCTCTCTGGAAAGTGTGTGGAGTCCTTAAAGATTTTCTCATAAGGAGAATAAGAACTACATTAATTCTTGAGTGACTGGTGGAGGTCTTAGCCCAAACCCTAGGCAACAAAAATTCAATTTTATTTTTTCCCCTGTTGTCAGTATGTGTGACAGACAATTTGTAGTCTGATGGACTTTACCAATGTAAGAATTAGAATTTTTCTGCTGCTATATGTAGCAACCTACAAAAGGATCTCATCTAACCTGGTTCTCTTTCAAAGCGGGTGTTTATTTATTTTCTAGGTCAAATAGATTTTCAACTCTAGAAATGGGAAAAGTTGTATTACTGTAGAAAGCCTACAGGAAACAGTAATTAGTTGTGTAAAACTGCAGTGCCAGCCATTTCTGTACATCTCATTATTTTGCTTTGACTGCTACACATACAGTGTGACTGTTATGGAACCCAGACACACTGATGTAGTTTTGAGATGTAGATCAGTCAATTAGTTTGCTTTCAACCAGCTATCCCTGGGAGACCATTGAATAATGCACCTATTGATTTTTTTTCTGTTTATGAAAGATAAAGGGTGCTTGAATGAGGTTTTTTGACACGTTTTCTTCTTAAGTGGTTACCTAAAGAAGTAGTATCATATAGAAATGTCATTGCAGCATTGCTCCTTGATAACTTAGTGAAAAGTTTAAAAGACTTACCTCTGCTATGAAAGCTTGTTAGAAATTCACACAAACTTGAAAAAAGAGATTGAGGTCTGGCTTAGTATGTGGAAGTTGCCCTAACTGTAACTGTCAAGCCGTGTTATAGCCACGGTATCTTATCTACTTTATTTGCTAGTAAATCAAATACTATTTGGTACAGAAGATTTTTCTCAACATTTCTAATCTATTTGTTTGCTCTATTTGGATGTGCTTTTCTTGCCTGGAATGCTGAGCACATCTGCAGTGATGTCTCTTTGCTTAAAAAAAAAAAAAAATATTGTAAGCATTTGTCATAACTACAAATTTGGCCTTGCACTAATATACAAACAGTTTACATCTCTTGCTTAGAGGAGTAAATCCTCTCTAATAGAGAGCAGCCTGTGGCTATCACTGAAGACCTCTTAATCTGGATACAAAGAAAATGATTTAGGAAGTCTGGTTAATGAGGAAGGACCATGACAATTTGTGAAAGCCTGTGAACGTTCAGATTTCATCATCTGAAATACCTCTAAAATATTTAGAGACGATTGCTGTATTTATTCATCAGGTTTTGTAACTTGTTTTCTGTGAGCTGAGAGGAGTTGATGTGTGCTGCCATACCAACATGGCCACTGGTGAAGTCCCTGTGCTTGGAAGGATGGAGAACTGCTGCCACATGAATGCTGACAGGTAAAGCAACCTCCTTCAGTGAAGGGTATAATAAATAGATCTCAATTAACAAGTAATTACCACCTTGGCTGTCCTGATTCCTGTCCTCTCAAGTGTTGAGTTTGCCTCTGCGAATAAGATGGCTGAGATATTGAAGAGGCTGAGTAGGTTTGTCACGTCTTTTTGTACAGTTATGTGTGACAGCATTAGTGAGCTGATGGTGTGTCAGGATGGAAGGTGTAGTGATGCCAGAGAAGTGTTAGAAGTTGTTGCTACCACTGTTTTTTTGTATTTTTATTCTTAGTAAGCTGATTATGAATGGATCCTTCAGTAAGGAAGAACAGACAAAGTTTCTTCTGTCATCTTTGCTGAAAAAATGAATTCAGATGTAATTTCTGTCCTGCCTATTTTATCTACGGTGTTTTTTACTTCTATGTTTCTGGAGCCTTTCTTTTCTCTGGAAGTCTGAAAAAGCAGTAAGAAGAAAAAATGAGGCTGGTTGTTATTAGTAGAGTAATCAAGTAGAATCAAATGTTTTACTCTAATTTACGGGATTTTCTGTGTTTTTTGAATAAGTCATCTGTATAATGTTTCAGGAATGTAAACCTTTGTGCTTATTCATATGAAAATTAATTCCAGAAGTCATTTTTTGTCATCCACATAATGATTACTGTACAGTATAGCTAGCTATAAACTGAAATATGTTCAGTTACAAATCCACTGTATTTTTAAGTCTGTTACAGCTTTTTTATATCACACAAGTTATGAATTTTCTAAGATGCCTATTGTAGTTTAGAGATAAAGTTATTTAAGTGACTGGAGCAATTTAATAATTTTCTTCCAAATATGTTAATTATAAATTCTCATTAATTGCTATATACTCCTTGAAATGTGTTCTGAGGTCATTGTGTTCTGTACCTGTATCTGAGCTAAATGTTTTGACATAGTGTGTTTCTATTAAGCATGTATTCTGATTCCAATTTTTCTCCTAGGTGAGCTTCATTTTGTAGTAAGTAGTGCACTAAACTTGGAATTTCTTTGCAGCTTTAAATATTTGCCTATTAGGTCACATATAGTTTACAGAATAGACTGAGAGAAAGGAAAAAAGCAAACTACACTGGGGAGATCTATAGTTCCAGTGGTGATTGCTTGTAATACAGATTATCACAACAGATGAAAAGCTCTAAGGAATGCTTTCATATTGAGTAAATAGTTAAGGTGATCAAGAGCGATACTTAGCTATCTTCAGTAAGAGCCTGGAGAATCCCATTTAAACTTTCAGTTATCTGTTCTTCAGCATCGGGGTCATCTCCACACAGTTCAAGGTATTCCAGATGGTGACTCAGGGTTTCTAAACAGAACAAGATGGAAAACTGCTGAGCCAGCATAAAAATATTTTGAGTTTTTTTTTCTTTTCAGTGGCTATAGATGACTAAAAGCTCTTCTCCTGAATGAGTTCCTTAAATAACTCATTTCACCCAAAAGCGTGGGGCCAAAGTTCTGGTTCCACTTCTGAGACAGCACATAGTTCTCGTGCAGTCAATGCAGAAATTATATTCAGAGAAATGAATTTGTATATAAGAATTTGAACAGTTTCAGGCAGGGAGGAGAGAGAGATAAAATACTTAAATCTGTCACTTCAGAATGTCTTGTTATAATAATGATAGCATTTGCAGTTCAACTAGCTATATGTATTTCAGCTAGCTATATGTATTTCTTTGATAGTGGTCAGCAGCGGACACTAAAATAATGCAAGCACTTCATTTGTTACTGGGTTTTAAAAACATACCTACTATTTATATCAGTGTATTTAATACTTTATGGACTTCCATTCCATATAATTATGGAATTTTGTTCTAATAATTAGGGCTTTCTATGGTGAAAGTAATCTTCATTCTACTGTCTGAGCTTCACTAGAAGCTTGAATCCAATAGTAGCTTTGATGAGAGAGGCCTTATTGAAAGGTTTGTGGAAATAAAAAGACACTGTTAATGGTGCTTCCTTTGCTCAACTTTGTACTACCTCCTTAAAAACTTTTAGAGAGAGAAGTTGAGCAGTTGTCATATAGTTTCTCTCCTGTTTTTTTTTGGTTTTTTTTTGTGTGTGTGTGTGTGTGTGTGTGTGTGTGTGTGTTTGAGTAGTTTTTGTGCTTAATTGTAATTCTGGGTCTCCTTGTGCAGAGATCAGACTTGAGTACAATAAATGCCTACTTTCCTTGGGTTTTTTTTGTACATTCATGCCACTCTTGCTGCCTTCCAGCTTAGTAATTCTGTAGTTGATGTAAATGGCATTCTGCAGATTGTGGTTAATGATATGACGGTTCTTTTTTTTTTTTTTTTTTCCTTATAAATTCTAGGTCACAACATCCAGTCCTAACTACTTGCTTCCATTTATTGTATTGATTTGTTTTATCAGTCTTTTGCCCTTCAACTCTGAAGATTTCTCTAAATACTCCCTGGAAATGAAAGGATCTTGAAACGTTCAAATTAATATAAAGAATTACACTGGAAAACTAGTAGCTGAAGCAGCTTACTTATTGTAGAATATAATACAAAGTGTTATAAGAACTGTGGTATGTTGGATGCTCTGAAAGTAATTATTCCAATTTTTCATGCAAATTCTGATACAAGTAGTGCAATAACACCATTTGATAGAGCAAATTCTCAGTTTCTGCAAAAACACTTTTTTTTTTTAACACAGTCACCACCCTTAACTGTGCATTTGCACCAGCCAAGATAGAGAGCCTGCATCCCACGCTCGTAAAAATCTGCTCCAGTGGAGGTGACTCACTGCCACCACTGCTGAAAGTGTCAGCAAGTGTCATAAATATCAATGGGTGCAGTTTTTTCCACATCAATCAATTCAGTGCCATGCCTTCGTACGCTTTTCCACGTCACATGCTATTTTCTCAGATTGCCCATCTGCCACTTCCTGTCACATGGCAACAACATGTAATGAAATCCTGGGAGGAGGTTTCAGCATCTATTGCCATCCCACCAACATTTACCTTTTAGTGTCATGGGTCAACATCATAAATTAGGCAATATTATTTTCAAAGCAGCTTTAGTAAAATAGCACTTCACGAACCATTTCACTGAAAAAGATGAATTGTTGAGTTTTGGCTTGAGGATCCTTCAGTGCATGCATAGGATTAATAATTTTTTTTACTGTTAAATAGGTTCACCATTTTCTATCTCCTCAATATGCCTATTAATTAATGCAAGACTTTTTTTTTTTGTTTTTAATTAAAATGTATGAATTTAGTATAGGCAGAAACTGACTTATTTTGAGGAACCAGAAATGTCTCAAGCTGTTTAAAAAAAAGTGGAAGAACAAAAGGGAGGGAAATTGGAAAATTATTAAAAGTTGTTTTTATGCTTTAAGAAGTATAATTCTTTTGGATTAATTAGAAGCAACTGTTTCTGAAATGCTGTTTTAGTTTTCTGTGATTTGAAGATGGCATCTTCAGAAAAATGCCTGCATTCATCAGCTTAAAAATCTATGTGGCGAAGGTATTTCACAATTGTTATTCTGAGGAAGAACCTGAGACTGTAGGTATTGAAGTCTTCTGGTAAGATACTGTAGTTTAAAGTAACTGTGTCTTTTCTTGTCCTTTTCAAAGTTGTATGCAGAAGGCAACGCAGCTGTAAATTTGTTAGGAGATCAGTGATTTTGAAAAGGTGATGTCATAGGGTTTGTTGCCTTTTTATTGATGAAATGGACTTGAAAACACCTACAATTTGTATCTGTACAAGGATGATTTCTTTTGACCTACTTTAAAAAAAATAACATTAATCACTGGTTTCACTTTCAGTCAGGTTCTGCTGCTACAGTTTACTGAATAAAGGTTTTTGTGTGAATGAAGTATGAGTAGAATATAATTTCCTTACAAAATCAAGTAACATCACCTGGGCAACCTAGCAGTTAAGTCAGCTTTCATGTTAATCTGTATCTGTTTAGTAGGAGGCTACAACTGCTGATAGTGCAGTGTGAAATAAAGTCTGTGACTATAAATGATCTACTAAACCGTATGAGTTGCTCCTTATCAAGATACAGAATGCATTAGCATGAGTTAATGCATTTAATTTCTAGTACTTGTCCAATTAGAGCAATAATTACATTTTCAACTGAATTTTGAATGGAGTTAACATATTTAGAAAAATGAAAAGTCAACGAAACCTCATAAGTGAGAGCTTGTTTTACAAATAGCAGGGGACAGTCTACATTACTGGTCAAACATTAGTTCGGAGTAATGGTAATTAGAAATCCGGGTGCTTTGATATTCCTTCAAAGAACAGATCCATAGGGCAACACCATGTGCGTGATGACAAGAAAAAGCCCTTGAAAAATAACCCATCTGGTTTGTCTATTGTGTTGTAAAATCAGTACCATAAGCAGCAGAACCAGCTCACTGACTGAAAACCTATTTTTATAGAAGTCTTATAGGAGGCCATATTTAAACTGTAACAGTCTTAAATCCTCACAAACTCAGGATTCTCTCATGATGTATGTTATTTACAAAATTTGCATAATCAACATGAGCAGGATTCTTCTTTTTTTCATTGCCTTTAAGTTCATGCTTCTGAAAGTGGAATTAGGAGGCTGATGCTGTAAAACACAGATGTTCTGTGGAGAGACAATAATAGCAGCATGCATGAAGACTGTGACTAGTATTGGCCAGAAAAGAGTATTTCTGTTCTGTGGATAATTCTGGCTTGTTGACATTTCATTTCATCCCGTTCTGGAACGGAATGTGGACGCCATGGAACTTTAGGCAGAAGAGAACAATTTGTTTCAGTTTGACAAACCCTCTGCCCAGCTGTCAGCGGGGGTGGCTGGCAGTGTGCTGGAGGAGACTGGTTGGGCTGACTGCCCCGGGAGCCTGCCTGCATGATCTCTGGGGAGGTTTTCGGTAGAATAAATGTGTTCTCAAGGAATCACTTCATTCTCTTGAATCAACATTTTTCATTAAAATGCTGTTGATCAGCCTTAGTAGCAGTTCGGTACACAGGGGGGAAATGTACTCGAGCTGTGGTCTGGGAAGTACTGATGTTGTTTTATTGCTGATGACCTGTAGGGTTTGAATGTCTCTGGTGGCTGAAATACAAAAGGTGTTTTTTTCTTTTCTTTTCTGAGTTGAACAGCTAGATTAATTCACACCGATAAGTGTATCAGCTGCTGAGTAGAGACATAGGAACTACACTTCTGCTGTGGGAATTGGCTTTTTGATCACAGAGCAGAAACAGTAATGCAGAAAACATATTGTATCCAAGCAATTTTATCTGGCTTTTGCTGTGAGGTTGGAGTCATGAGTTGTGGTGTGAGCTATTTGTATCCCCTGAAACACTGCTACTCAGTTCCAAACACAAGTTTGACGTAGAAAGTCCTCAAGTAGTTGGAAAGAAGAAATCTCCAGGTGGAGGTAGGTGATTAGTGGTGTCCCCAGGGGTCTTTCTTGGGACTGATGCTCTTCAGCATCTTCATGGATGACAGTAGGTTTGAATGCTCCATGAGCAAGTTTGCTGAAGACACCAAATTCAGAAGTGCAGTTCATATGATGGAAGGGATATTGTCTAGAGGAACCTGGGCAGGCTTGAGAAGTGGGCTCCTGTGAATCTAAGGCTTTGTGAATCTTAGGTATCTGAGGCCTGTAACTAGTAATTTAGTGGATGGCAACACTGTCCATGGCAGGGGCATTGGAACTGGATGATCATAGATTCATAGATATGTTAGGTTGGAAAGGACCTACAAGATCATCTAGTCCAACCGTCCTCTTATCACCATCCCTACCCACTAAGCTACTAGTGAACTCCATTTCAGTGCAAGCCATTCTGTGTTAAGAATTCATCAAAAATATCTCGTAAATCTTTATGTTTTTCATATATGCTGGTTTTGCTCACTAAAAAATGTTTTACCTTTTTTTTTTCTCTTATTTCATAGCCTTTCACATATGTAGGAGCTATTTTCTACTTTTTTTTTTTTTTTAACTTACTCGAAATAGGCATTCTGTAACAGTTAGCAAGCTTTGTCTCTGAATCTTGAGTGGCGTAAAGTCTGTCTGTATGTTCAGTGGAACTGAAGTGACTTATTTCTGTTTCGTGACTGGCCGCTGGTGTCTGTTTTACTACTTCACTAATTTAATATGCTCAACTTGTTACTCTGCTGCTTACCTTCAATATAGGAAGCTGCTCCAAAAGTAATGCCTCCTATTTTATTATGTTGGCCCACGATGTTGAAGGCAGGTTTTAGTGGTATGGCAGTAGGGGTTGAACCTTACTGCCAATGTTCCATTATGTTTTGTTGCTGTGAGACAGATGGCAGCAGAGGGGCGGTCTGACAGAAAGGTGTCTGAAATGGAAGTGAGTATGAAACAAAAGGGTGTCACTGAATTTCTCCATGTTCAAAAAATGACACCCACTGACGTTCACTGACATCTGCTGAACATTTATGGAGACCAAGCAATGGATGTGAGCGCAGTGATGTGTGTGGTCCATTTCAGTAGTGTTCACAGTGGGTTACTTCTCTTGTTGCAGGTTTTTTATGAGCACAGCATGCGGACTTGTTCGTTGCTGTCGTTGCTGCTGACTATGTTGAAGAATTTTATTTTCTAGCTGAGAATTCTCTCGATCAAAGTGTTAATTGTACTTTTTCTATCTGTTGTTGTTTCCATGGAAATAAGTATGAGGAATTACTTTTGGAGCAACCTATATATAGATTTTTTTTTCACTTGGTTTTATTTTTATTCAGTGTTGTGAATTAAGTTAGTGGGTTTTTCTGTAACATGAAGGCATTGTAATTTTGTACAGCAAAAGTCCATTTAGCTCAATGTAATATATTTGGTAATAGATTATTAATGAAAAATGAAAGATGATGGTACGTATCCTTTCCCTTTTGTATTCTCAACTCTTAGCAATCAACTCTTTTTTTTTTTTTTCTTTCTTAAGTGGAGTTTCTATCAGGCTTAATTGCACTTAAATTCGTGAGTGACTTGATTTTAAACTTATTCATACTTTTGCTGCCAGAATATAAACTGGTAATCAGTTTATATATATACCAGTTTATATATATATATATATACTATAAAGGAAGGAAGCCTGGTTTGAGAGAGATAGGGATTCACTTCTTTTCTCCTGTTTAGATCATCATTTGGCCTCTTAATTCTGTTTTTCTGAAAGGATGCTTCATCATTAGTGCAGGGTTCACAAGTCTCTATGATTAACTAAAATGATATTCTGCGTAAGAGATAAGGGCTAGAAGTCCATGCTGATAAACTGCTAGATTTCTGCAGGTCAAGAGCAGCTGGAAGGTATAAGAGGAGTCTTGAAGAAATAGAAATTTCAAGTCACAAAGCAAGAAAATAGCAGCTAGGACTTTCTAGCAGTTGAATAATTAAAATGAGAACTTACCTGCATTCCTGTTTACCTGCAGAATTATGTAGCTTTAAACTCCATTTTTTCAGTGATTTTTTTTTTTTTTTAATGTTCTTCCCTGGTACAATCAAACTAATGCCTGGTCAATGGGAGATGCAAGATCTCACATCAATGTGACGGCGTATCACATTGAAGTAGTGGTAGACATTGGACTCCAGGTCTCTTTATCTGGTAGTGTTATATTATTTAGACTTGCTAAAGAGACAGAAGAAGATGTAAATTGGAGATGATGAAATCTGTAAGGGCTGGTAAATGTGTTTAACAGCAAATAGAGCATAGAAGGTCAAATATTTGCATTCCTGCCCATAGTGAGTAGTGCAGCTGTACTATTGTAAGAGTTTTGCTGTAACTGAGGGAAGGAAAAACTGCTGCTTTTGACTTCAGAGGGCTTAAGTAAGGAAGGGGCAGGAAAGAAAAAGAAAGTTGTGCTTCAATTTGAGGAAGGGTTTTTGAATTCCTTAAGTGGTGTGTTATTATATTCTGTTTCTGGAGTGGTATACAGAGTGTCTAGGGATTTGACTAGCTTATATTATTTTCAATCAAACTCTCTTATCTTGATGCATAAAGTAATGTCTGGGAGGGACAAATCTCCGTCTCTTCAGACTTCTATATGCTTGGCAAGAAAATTTCCCCTTAAGGTATGCCTTTCTCTCTGTATGAAGAGCCATGTTGGAAGATGCGGTTTGTGTCTTTGTCACTGCTGGGGAGGGAATTTAAAACCAGTACCCAGAGGTTGACAGGGATACAGTTATGAACATCTCCTTACCTGCATGTTTTTTCAACTCATTACTTTCTAAAATGTGTTAGATTACTCAAGTCTTTTCTGTAGTCAAAAATAATTTGCGATGGAAGCAAATTCTAAGGATTCCTTTGAGTTTGTTTTTTATTTTCTGAATGGAAGTTACTTGAAGTAAAATGTCTGTGGTTAGATAATGGTCCTGGCTTTGTGGACACGTGTGCTGTATAAAAATTAACATAAATCAAAGAAAAGGGAGAAGAAGGATGTGGAAGTTTTTTGGAAGCTTGAGGCAGCATTTTAATTTGCAGTTCTCTTGATGGAAGTTCACTGGAATGTCCTGGGTTTAATTACGCTGAACTGAGCTTAATGCGTGATCCAGTGTGTGTGCGGCAGCATGGGGCTGTAAGCCAAGTGTCATTTGGAATGGCTCTTGAGAGTGCTTTAAATTAATTGAGCCAGGGCAGTCCTGTAGCTGACAGTTGTAGGCATATGTAGCCTTCCTTCTTACCCTTGCATCCCTCAGCAATACTCTGCAAGAAGGAAAGGAGTAGTAATAGATGGCCTAGTGCAGGTTATCTGAGAGGGCTGAAGTACTGCAATTAACTGGGAATTTAAATCTATCCTTCTGACCACTCCTAACAGTAAGAAGTCCAAATCCTTCTTTGCAGCCTTGACTGAAATCCCTGAAGATACAGTTTTTCCTCATTAAGTACGGGTATTTGGGTTAGGCATGTGCCTTGATTGTCTGAAAGAAGACAGTTTTTTTTTTTCTTAAGGTGAAGAATAATATGAACATCTAGCAGTAAAGAAGGGAAAAAAACCAAACAAGATGGTGAACACAAATGGGTTAGCATCCTCTTGCAATGTCTGGATACTGAGTCTTGTATTTTTAACACTTAAACACCAATCCATCAGGCAGAAGAGCATTGCAAGAGGACGAGGGGCAAAGTGAGTTTACTGCAGTGCTGGTGTGTCTACAGCACGTGCATCAGCTGGCTTTGAACTATTCCTCAGTGTCTCAGCTGTTGATTACTACCAGTCAGCCTTTATTCTGTGGGGTTTCATTTTGTTTATCTGTGGTTTGGCCTGCTGTCTGGCCAGAAAGCTTAGCTCTTCTTTTGCCTTTGATATCCGGCTTGATTCCAGACATATTCAGGTATCAGAGAACAGATGGGTGGACAGAGTATTCTCTCTGAGCGCAGGTTTTAGTAACAACATGATTGCCCTGAGTGGTGAAAGAGAGATTTAACAAGTGTATTAATGTGGAAAGGGGCTTTAGTTGATTACGTTCAGTATTTATCATTTAAGTAGAGAACCTGAGTGTAGTTTTTAACTTGAGGAAAACTTGAGTGAAGAACTTGAAAGTGTACATATTTAGAGATGTAGGAATGTTGCATGATTTATGGGGAAATTACATGGTAAAAGCATAGAATTTCACAGTGCAGTGCCTGAAGTACAGAGCTGTGAGTGTGTGATAACAAATATGATATATTGTTGTTGAAGGAAATGACAACTGATTGGGAAATGGAAATTAACAGGAAAAAATCCAACCCTTCTTTCTGGAAAAGAAAAAAAAAAATTTTTTTTGCATAATTAGATTTCACCCAGGAGGTAATAGAGGAAGGGTAGGAGGGTGGCCTGGGGCTGGCAAGCATAAGCAACCAATCCTACTGGCTTATGGCTGATGCTGTGCCCTGTGGAGTCTTCAGGAGGAATGGTTTCAGAACCTTGCCTGAAAACAGATAAGAGGAAGAATATGTTTATCCTAGGATAACCTGAAACAGATCAATGAGATAAGTCAGAAGGCAGCCAGCCAAGTGTGGTCAGGGAGAACATAAGTGCTGAAGGGATGACCTGTAGTATGAAAAGCTTCTTAGTTGAGGTCTGCTAAACTTATTACCATTTTGAGGGCTGGAAGACAGGAAGAAAATTCATTTTGAATGTAAATGAGTAAAAATCCTGTAAATTTGTGTACGAGGATGGGCCTTCTTTGTTCCTGGTAATTTAAGTGTGACACGCAGTGCTCATGGAGTAGGTCTGTTTGTTATGCTAGGTTTGTAAGCTAATGTTGAGCCTGAGTTCCCAGGTGTCCTGATCCCTTACACAAGGTAGGCGTGGAATGCTCGCGCATGCAGGTTTACTAGTCAGCGTATTTGCCCCTGTTCCTGCAAGTCTATGCTCGAAGTAGTGAGTAGTGCACCTAAAAAAGTAGTAATGCATCTAGAAGTATTCTACCTGCGTGAACAACAGTTTGTGTCGGGTCACATTTGCAGATTTTTCTTCGTAAACAAGGTCAGCAAGTTTGCTGGTTTAAATCAAAATGCAGCTTTTCCCTTAATTGTTCAGTTCTAGGAGGTGTTGATTTCACCAAATATTGTCAAAAGTGCAGTAAATTGTCAGAGCTGACAAACCTACATGTTAACTCTACTGAAGTATGAGCTGAGAAGCAATAGGACAAATGGTGACAGCTGAATATAAATTGGCTGATTTCATTTATGGAAATGAATGTAGTTCCAGCTCTGTCTCGCTAGCTCCCTGAAACCTAGCTCTATGAACTGGTTATGAGTGAGTGATGTTGGTCTCCAAAGGTACTGTTGGTCACAGTTTCTATAAATCTTAAGGGCTGGTAAGTGGCTTATCTTTACATTATGGGCTTGTTGTTTGCTCACATCTGTAGTCTTGCAGCACAAAGTGAATTAAAGGAGCCCGTTCTGTTGGTCAAAACATGTGTGTGGGAAGTAGGGCATAATCTCAGCCAAATAGCATTCAGCCTAATTTCCCTGGCTTCCTAAATTTAGCTTGAAGAGCTGTCAGTAGAGGAAAAACCAATTAGACTTCACAGCAGAGAAAGCACTAATTTCCTTTGGCTGACAACTCCTGCAAGATTTTTTTTTTTTCCAGCTGAGTAAAAGAACAGCTGTGAATAAACAACTCTTTGCACTGATATCAAAGCATCAATTCAGCCCACAGCTATTCCTGCTAAAACGTCTTTTGGGAGTGTAAGTAAAGTTAGAGATCGTGGATGCACAACAGCATCAACATAGTCTGTATTGTTCAGACTCCAGCGTGTGTTCTCATGAGAAAAAAGATGCTGACCAGTGCTGGAAATGACTTCCAAGAGGTAGGCTGAGTGTCTCAGAATGTTTGCCACCCCTGCCTTCCAGCTGCCTGCCTACTCTGCTAATAAAAGAGTTTCTTCCCTGGCTTGGCAGTGCACGCAGGCCAGGTGTCCACAGGGCCTGGTCTGAAAGCCACCTGCTTGGCTATAGATATTTTGGGTGGCATATGAGTATTGCTGGATCATGCTGATGAGCTGTTAAAGCTAGAAAGTATCATTGCAGTGAATACAGTGTGGCCAAGTAGAGTCTAGAAATGTAACTCTAGTGAGAGCGACCAGTCAGGAAGCTGAATAGCCTGAGAGTTACCTGGTAGTATGCTGAGGAAAAAAGCAAATGCAGGTATTGAGCTTCTCTGCCTGGACTCTACCTAAAAAGGTACAGGATGAAAAGGTCAAACACTCTATATGAAAACTCATGATTATTGTCTGTGCAAGGAAGCTGTCAGGCCTGGACAATTGAGAGTCTCAGTTATGTGACAAATGCTACTTGAGGTTTACGTGTCATGTGGATTTAGGAAGGTATAAACCTAGCCTGTGAGACTCAAAGCTACATTCCTTTCTCCTGTGCTCTGGTAAAATGTCAAAAAAAAAAAGTTAAATGAATAAAGTCAGTGTTTCTAATTGTAGAAAAGGCATAACTGTTGCCTGCTCCTCATCCTTTATTTGCACCTGGTATTTGCTACCCAAAACCTGTGAAATCCTGCAAATGAGAGGAGACTTGTCTGTGTCTTGCTCAAGAAGGTCGGAGTTCCACCTGTCATGATCTACAGTACAGTCACCACAGTTTCCTATTAGTCATAGAGTTTCACAGAATAAAACAGTCTACAGTGTGTACTTGTGTAAATTCTGGAGGCTTTTTTCAGTGGGCATTATCTGAAGCTTTTGAAGTACTCAGTATTACAGTGTGAACCCTGATGTGAACTTGACCCCGCTAAACTTCTTCATGGGGACATGAAGAAGATCCTTGGAAGATACCTGAGGTTGTTTATGTGATGGATATGCTGGGAATATGCGGAAGGTGACTTTTTTTCATGCAGTGTAAGATTCCACGTAATGAAAAATGAGTATTCTGAGGTCTGATAAGTTGTTAAAAATATAGCCTTACAAGATCTGTTTGTGCTTAATGCAAGTAATGCATTGCTGTAATGCATGCCCTATATTTTATACCTCTGCTCCTACCCTGAGTTACTCAGAAGAATCTTCTTATTGATACATCACTTGCTTGGTTCCTATAAAGTATTGATTTTGTGCTCATTACCAGTGCAACAAGAAGGGTCAAATTTTAAAGGCATGTAGGTAGTAGACACAGCTGTCCTAACAGTTTTGAGAATTTGTTTTGGGTTGATTTTTTTGTTGTTGTTATTGTTCTAAACTAAAATATATTTGTCTACTGTTACCTGTGATGTATGATATGTCTGAACTCTGCTGGGGTTGGGGTGCACGGGATGATGGAGTGCAGCACCCAGGCTCTGAAAGCAACTTGCTACCAGGAGCTAGCAGGAGCTGTACTGGGAGTAAGATACATCAAACAGTGCTGTTTAAAAGGGAGTGTGCTCAGATGCGTTGACCCCTTGAGAAAATTCTGGGTGAACTAGTGAAATAAATATAACAGTCTGCACACATTTAGTTGTGACGCATTTTTAGACTTCATGTCTACAACAGCTCCAGTCTATGCTAAATAACTTGAATGTCTTCTAAGTCCTTACAACACTTTGAAATTATACTTTGCTTTATCTGTGTCCCAGCCCTACTGAGATCTTGACTTCACTTGAACAATTACTTAATTGACTAGGAAGATAGTTATTATCAAAAGCAGCTCAGTGGTCATACTCCACTTAGAGACAGATTATTTCACCTTTAAACATGTTGAGTAATACTAAGATTAGTTCCGCTGATGTCATGGGATCTAATTGTGGAGTAAGTTACTATCATGTGAATGAAGGTGGAAGGCTTGAACCCTTTGATCCGGTTACCTGATACTTTTTTTGATGATCTGAAGAATAATGAAAACTAATATCTCAAAGGTGTATTTTAAATCCAGCCTGAATGTCATTCATTTCACATGGAATGATCATATTTAAAGGCTAAACACTCAATCTGTATCTAGGTTAAGAGTTGAGTCGTAAAGAAACATTCATAGGCCGGACCATTTAAATACATCTCCTGTTTTTTCAGTAGTGCTTGACAGAGTGGAATAAGTACTCAGAGGCATGTGAGCAGTTTTTCTTTGATGTAGATTGTACTGTCAATAGAGTGACAAATTTTAGTTCCCCTTAAAATACTTAGATTCATAGGAACTCAATTTTCCAGTGCTATTTTCAGTTTTCATTGACCTCCTTGTGATTTTTCTGGTGTTATTTAAACAAACCTTAGTTTTCATGTGACTTTAAGTGTAAAGCATTGTTTGAAATAGAACACACAAGATTTCAGGTCACCTATAGCACTGCATTTATTGTAGAGCTGTACTTCTAGATTTAAATGACCCTAAATTAGTTCTCTATTTCTAGCACATATATTTGCAATTCCTGTGTGAGAAAGAAAATTAATCATGTTTTAGAGATTGTATCTATCTATAGTTAACAAGAGCTTTACTTACCCATAAAAGCTGCAGCTCTCCAGAGTGGGGACAATCGAGAATAGCTGCTCTGTGCTGTGAGTCTTTGTCCCTTACAACCAGCAAGCTGTGAATAAGGGTGATATTTTATAGCTTTCCTGCTGATGAGCAGCCCACAGCACGCTTCACTCTTTTCTCCTTCTCTTTTCTGTGACCCTGCTTTTCAAATGCATCTAATACTCCATAATTACTTAATCCTCCACCACCGCTTGTGTTTCCAGTTCTTAGATGTCATTAACAGAAATGGAAACACAGCAATTATCATGCTGGGAAAGAACCTTTCAGGTCTTTACAGTAATTTATAATGAATTTCCCTTTGCTGTCGTTCATGAAAAGCGATTATTGAATCTAATAAGGGACAGAATTTCAAGACAGCCCAGATCCCTTGTTGGCATTTAAGTACACTAGGCAGTTTAAGAAGTGCTTGGTTCCCTGAAGCAGTTTCTGAAGTTCAGCCAAACTGTATCAACACATGGAACTCAGCTAGTGGGAGCTGAGCGCTTGAGAAAGTATGATCCAAGCTCATTTTGTTATAACTTCTGCTTTGCACTCACCTTTTAAGTTTGTGACAGAAGTGTTCTTTTCTCTTTCATAAAGATAAAATTAGAACCTGAAGCTGCCATTTCTGGTTCACTGGTTTTGATCAAGTAGGATGTATTTTAAACGTTTTGCATTTGGAGTAATTGTTATGGAAAAAAACCACCAATGCGTAACAGTACCTTCTAAGCTATAGATTCAAAAATGTAAATTGTTTCTGTTGCCTTTTTCAGCCCTCTTTGTTCTATCTGAGAGCTGGGCTTCTAACATACAAGGGAGTTAAAGGATGGCTTAGTAAGTACGTACTGCGCTTTCCTCAGGATCCTCTACAACCCCCAGCATTGCTCTAGCATGAGTTTGAAAGAAACACTCTGTCTGCCTGTTAATGCTATTTAAAGATTGTTCCAGCAAGCAGATTGAGCTCCCCAGTGTGGCACGATGTGTTGTGCCGTCTGCAGGTTTAGCGTTGGGCTCCAGGTTTGTAGTGCTGTAAAACTTTCTGCACTGTGGTGCTGTGATGACTGTGGCGGTTATAACACTGGGGGGAGTTTAAATCACTGACTCTTACAGATGGAAAGGAATCTGATAATGAGTTTGGAGCCCAAGGATCCTGTTGAGGAGGTTGGGACTTTTTACTGATTCTTTCTACGTAATTAAAAAGCTGGTCCCTTTGCCTGTGCTTATGGAGAGGGAAAGTGAACCGAATGCACCTTTTTTTTCCCCAACTACGATGGGGTATTTTGCAAAGTTGCAAATAAATTGGATTATAAAAATCCTAAGGTAAAGATTGCTACTTTGAAGCTAACAGAGAAAATTGCTTGTGTATGTATTAGTTGTTTGCAGGGTCACAGTCGGGAAAAGTGTGTTCCACAGATAATGGAGAGACACAGTGCAGAGTCACAGAATTGTAGGGGTTGGAAGGAACTTCTAGAGATCATCCAGTCCAACCCCCCTTTTTATGGTAGGTTTCCTACAGCGGGTAGGATGTAGCATCCGGGCTGGTCTTAAATATCTCCAGAGGAGGAGACTCCACAACCTCTCCAGGCAGCCTCTTCCAGTGCTCTTTTGCTCTGACAGTAAATAAATGTTTGTGTTTGGTGATTGTTTGAGGAGGACCAAAATCACTAACGGAGT
Source organism: Oreortyx pictus (assembly GCA_036925125.1). Lineage (NCBI taxonomy): Eukaryota > Metazoa > Chordata > Aves > Galliformes > Odontophoridae > Oreortyx > Oreortyx pictus. The sequence goes on along the minus strand of JAUPFR010000008.1, from coordinate 11,780,650 downwards.
AAGTTGCTTTTCCCAACCAGTGAGTCTTTTTTTGCCAGTTCAGGGATGCGCAAGATTCATTAGTTGATGACCAGATTTGGGTATCAGGCACTGCTGTTGTGTTCAGGGTGCTGACCTAGCTGCCCCAAGCTGTCAGGGTGGGCAGAGGTGATGACATTCCTGAAAGGCGGCGGAGAAGGGTAAATGCTTCCTTTGTGTGGGCAGACGTGTTAGAAGGGAAGCCCTTAGGGAGAGGGAGTGCAGCAGGGAGTAGGTGGTGGTGCTACTGTGGCATTATATATGCCAGAAATATTCAGCCTGCATAGTGGCCAGTACCAGTGCCTTCTGAAGTTGATGGAAAATTTTCAGAGATTTTTCAGTAGCGTATCATACTCATGGGCACGTATAAAATAAAATAAAAGGGGAAAAAGATAAAGACTGAAGGAAACAAAATGAGGTGTACAGTAAATTGGTGAAGACAAGAAAGAAATCACATCAGATAAACTAATCTGTAGTGTTATTCATCAACTTGCTGCAGTGAATGCTAATGGGAAAACAGATTTATAATACTGTGCAAAGCACTGACAAGCAGCCAGGTATGGAAACCCTGTGCCAAATGAACTATGTTTTTTGTATGCAGACTAATCAGTTACAGAGATTACAGCAAAATAAGACAGGGTGGTAATCTAGATTTGTAGAACAGCTCTCTAAGGGTGAAATACTCCTTTTTGCCTGTCAAACTTCTGTGCCAGCATTTCCAGCACTAGATTTTTACCAGGGTAAGGTGCTGACTGTGCTAGGTGCTGAGCAATTGTGCAGTGAGAGCACTACTTGCTTCAGAAAAGTTCACAATCAAACTGAAAAGTAATTAAAAAAGAAAAAAAAAACACACAAAAACTTTGTCAGCATGCTGGGGCAAGGCTTGAAGGCTTAACAGCGTTAGTTCTCTGGGTGAGGGAGGTCCTGGCCCTGGCAAAGCACTGACTGGACTGTGTGTCTGCTAGGGCAGCCTGTGGCCAGCAACCAGCTGGCTGTGCCTCTGTCCAGCTCCAGAAGTAGAGGCTGCACAGCTGTTTGTTGGACATCCTCATCAAGGCACCTCCAGGGCTGGAGAAACAGAGATACTGCAGGTGCCTGTGACTTGTTAGGCCAAGTAAAAGAAATGGTCTAGAGTAAGTAGGAGAGTGTTCTTCTTGATGAATGGTTTGTATCTTTGGGAGAGAGTCAGCAATGTTCACCTCTGTTGGTATTTACAGCATAGTGCCAGATAACTTGCTGAAAAGGACTCTTGACAGAGGGAATACACAGTGCTTTCATGTATGGTATCGTTTTTCTTCTCTGCCTTTCAATACAAATGAAAGGATATTTTAGTGTGGTTCACAGGTCTAGTAGTTGCAGTTATTTTAGGAAAATCGGAAGTTTTTTAAAGAGGAGTTATCATTGGCTTACTTGCTTAACGTGTTAATTCTGTAACTACGATGAAAATAAACCAAAGGGAACAGAAGGGAAAACAGAGGAGTTGGAGTGGAGGGTGAGAATGTCAGAGGGTGGAACCAGAGCCTGAGATCATGCTTCAGCAAACTTTATTTGGAAAGGATTGGAAATAAGGTGATCTGGAATGTTCTATAGAGGCCCACTTCAAGCCTCTTATTCTCTGGAGGCAGGGCCAGATCCTGACCACATAAGGCACGTGAATAGTGGAGGCATGCAGTGCTGTGGGGGATTTGGCTGCAGTCCTCTCAGGGCATTGCCCATGACACAGCACTCACTCCAAATAGGTCAGGCTTGTAGCTGACCAGAACGTGCCTTTGTTGTGATACTGCTTCGTGGTGTTACAGTAGCTTTGTACAGGAGCTGCCAGTAGAAGTCTTCAGGCTGCTCCTTATGTGCTGTGTGAAATGATGCTTTTCTTCTCAGTCTTTGTTGTGCCCATCCTTAAAACAAGGAGAAGACTTCCCTCATGCCCTCAGACATTGAGGCTGAACTGACTAGGGAGAAAATTAACTAGTTCACAGTGAATTAGAAATCTAATTGTGTATTGCAGGAAGATAGCAACGTGCCATCTTAATGTGCTCTGCTCACTGGCAGGAGAGTTGTGTATCTGTGTGACCAAAGAAAAGTGCGATTAGTAACCAGAGCAACCTCCTTTACCTGGGAATTCTTTATAGTTGTGGATGTGATTCAGGTTTCCATTCCTTGATTCTCTGACTGTAATCCTAGATTGTCATTGGCTTAATGTGATACAATTTCTTCAAACAAACAAACAAAAAAAAAGAAATGCATATTCAGTGATTCCTTTGTTTCCTAGCTTTTTTGAGACTGGAAAATGTCATATCCTACCTTATAACTGACTTCTAAATATTTCTAAGGATGTTTGTCAAGAAATTTTTGGAGACATTTAACTAACTTTTCAATTCCTCAGCACGAAATAAGAAATGATTAAAGGAGTATTGGCAATGATCTGGGGGTTCACTGAACAAATCTCTTATTTAGGAGAACTCTTCTGCCACTCTGCACTTGTGAAATGTTCTAGGTGTTTTTCGTACCTAACAAATTTTACTTTAGCTGTAAAGTTCTCATTCATCTTGTCTGGTTCAGTAGGAAAATAATTTGCCTCATAACATTCATTACAGTAGCAGCTGCCTACACACCAACACATTGGTTTTAGACTTTTTTTTTTTTTTTGAGATTTTGACATCTCATTTTCTCCTATACTTGGAAGATTTTAGTCTATTTTTGCTTTCACATAAATAAACTTGTACTGTGGTGACATCTCTGGAATGGAAGCCTTGGGATTTCAACTAGAAGACTGCGCATACATGTACAGCTATGTGGGTAAAGCTGGTGTGGAAATGGGCAGGTTCTATTATGACTGCTATCCATTGAGAGTAGAGGTTGATTGAAAAATCATCTGGGTATCTCAGAGACTTAAATAATAGGGCCAGTGCAGTGAATGTCTGACATTCGTACATAGACCTACCCTCAATTACCCTTTCTTTATGATGTTTGTTGATAAATCTGAAATATTCAGGTTTTCATAGAACTTCATTTAGTGAAAACTGTTCTGATCAGCTCTAGTTATGTCCATCTATGTGACAGCACAAAAGTAAAAATTGATTGTGTTTTCTGTATGAGTAGAGATTACAATCACTCAAGTTATTTCACCTCTGTTATGCTTGATGAAACTACGTCTGACTTCAGAACTTGAGCAAGACTGCAGAAAGTAGTACTAGTGGAATATTCAATGTTTTCTATGTCAGATTTCAACTACTTGAATTATATGATTTTTTTCTGTTTCTTTTCATTTTATGATGGAGATCAGAGGGATTTCCTTACTCTGAGACTAACTTTTAACATCACATCTTAAGTCCTCTGAGAATTTGTGGCTTCACTTCCTTTTATTTTCATTAATAGCTGTTTATTTAGGCCAATTCAATAGCCTATAAGATGCATTGTAAATTCACAGGAAAGTTTTATTGTTCCGGGTGCACATGAACTTATAAGAAGAAATGTCAAAATGAGATTATGTGAAAGTGTTTATGATGCTCAGAGCAGCCTGTATTCTTTTGAGATTGTTGTGGACTTCCTTCATCTCATTCCACTTCAGTGATGACAATATATTTTTAGATACAAAGCGTTATATAAGGTTTCTTTTTTTATAGTGGAATTACTCATATGTATATGTGTTTGTCATGGTTTTCATATACACTCTCTTTCCTTCGGGATCGACTCAGCAGTGGGTGCTCACTGCCGTCTCGCCTTCAGCATTAGCATAAGGCCTTCGGTTTATCAGACACTCTCTTGCTCATTTTATTTGATTCATTAGTCTCAATTCCAATTATATTGTATTGTGTTATTTTATTTCTGATATCTTATTTAGTTAATTAGCTTTCCTCCTCAGATCGTGGCTGCTGTTTTGTTTCAAGGCCCATCTCCCTTTGGGGTGTGGGCTCGTGGGTCCCCTGCCTCAATTGTCACAGAACCGGGCCGAACCAGCCCACAAACCGCTGACAATATTTATTTACAGTGCTCTTATGAGATAAGAGTACATAAAGATGGAAACATTCCGGTGTATGATTGCTTACTGAACATTTACCAAAGAACACTAAATGTCTTTGCTTACGAGTCAAGTACCGTTAATGGTGTGAGCTACTTTGCTGAAGTATAACGGCTTAAAAAAAGCAACCAAACAGCAATAAAACTGGGGTAAAAATGAACTAACAAACGAAGAAAAGGCTGTAAGTCTGGAAATCTCATGGATTTCTGGAAGGCCATCACCATTCAAATCTGGATCTTGGTTTCAACTCCAGTTTCAGAATTTCTACCTTGCCAGCACCTGACATCCTTAAGCCACAAATGAATCCCTTTAGCTGAAGAGTTTCTTTATTGCTTATCCATACCATTTTTTTTTTTTGTTTGTTTGTTTTCTGTTGCTTGTTTTGTTTTTAAATGGTAAAATGTGAGATTTCACCTTACAAACCCAGGACGCACTCTTTGTCCTTGATTTTATTTTCAGTTACTAATACTGTTAGCTCTTCCTTTCCCCCTTGGTTTTTAATGCATCTTTGACTTTAAAGTGACTTCTTATATTAACTATTTGCCTTGTCCTGCAGCTTGTTTTCTCCTGAATAGGCTGTTTAGTTCCTGTTCTATGTGGTGAATGTCTGTAGTATCACTCCTAGAGAATACAAATATTGTCCGTGTTGTTCCATAATGTATTTTATTTTCTGAAAATAAGAATTTTTAATGCGGCATTTTGGTAACAGTGATTAAAGAAATACAGTCTTGGAATGTGTTTGGATCAATATGAAAGGAGATTGAAATAAATAAAGTAAAATAAGTGAAGGATAATTGACAATATCTAGGACTTAGTCTTTATCTAAATCTTTGTGTAGGATTTTGTAGGAAAGGTATGGAGCAAAGTTGGGACAAGTCAAGTAGCTTTAAAGCCTCTGGGTTATCTTAGTGCTCTGCTTGCTTATCATGGCCCAAAGGGACCGGGATATATGCATATCTTTGCCAAATAAGCCACCTGTTTTACAGTGTCCCGTTGATGTCTTGGATCTCAGCCTTTTTTATGAGGCTGTTTATGAGGTTTTTGGTTTCTTTTGAGCTGTTGTAGAGACTCTGGAGCAACACAGCCTGTGACACAGAGTCCCATGGAAACTTGCTGTGCTGGCTGTACGCTCCCTGCAGCTTCTGAAGAACTGTACTGGGGATAACAATTTGGCCTGCATTTCCCTCTTCTCCTCCAGATCTTGTAATACTCCCACATATATGCTTGTTTTTTCCTAGGCTTTTCATGAAAGATGTAGTGTCTGATCGCAATTCTTCAGTGACCTACAAAGCCGGATAATATTGCATACTCTTGCTAATCCCATTGATTTCAGTGGAGTTGCCTTTACTGTATTAAGTGCTTGCTTCAGTCTGTATTTTCATTAACAGATGGGCCAACAAAGGAAGGACTCTGCTGGTGACAAAGCTGCAAGAAAATCCAATAAATCCTGGAGAGGAATAGAAGGCTGCTTTGTTTTTGTTTCTATAATGGTTATTATGATTATAAAGGATTATTACTTTATGTGATCAAAGTAAAGACTAAATAGAATTATCAGCCCATGTACTGCATTATTCTGGTGCCTTCTGGCAGCTATCATGTTTAAGTCCACTTTTTTGCTGTTTGGTGACAACTCCATTTGGGAACAGTCTGTCTGACTCTTGGGTGAGTATATAGATTCATCGTAAATAAGCCTGAAGGCACTGTTAGATCATCTTGATCATCACAGGCCATTAAAAATTCACCCAGTTATCCATGCAGCATTTGTTCCTAAGGCTAGAAATAGAAGATCTCTGACCTTTATGGATTCCATAGGAGTAAATGGACTGACTTCACAGGAATTACTGGATCGCTCTAGCACTTAGATATCATGCTTAATTTGGTTTGCAAAGAACTGGTTGTGGTGTCAGAAGAGAAAAATGAATAAATTGCTTCTAACTTGGGCTTTACTTTAGCTTAATTTTAGGGAATGTGTAATCTCACTAGGAGACTAATAATCATCCAGATAATGTTTTCAAAAATGCTGCTAGTATCAGTAAGATGTAACTTTCTGGATAGCTAAGTTCAAACTCAATAGTACTAATGTTAAAATCATATTTCATCATATCAGAGGGGCCAGGTTTGCCTCCATAGTTCAGACTGGGAGCCACATGGCTGTTAATGCTAACTATTTTGAGACTTTCAGAATGACTAAATACTCTGCCTCCCTTTCCATAAACTAATTTGATCTACTTGTGTGCTCAGGAGTAGCAAATGAGCTTCACAGGTTTAGCTGGATGGCAGCAGTGCTCTTGAGGGTGGTAAATCTTTGGAAGGGCTAGCCTTGTGAATACACAGTGATCTGGGCCATAGGCTATACAGAGGATGGTCATAAGATTGTGTGCTATCCTGGCCTGGATATTGGAGTTGTTAGAAGAAACTGAAAGAAAGCTAAGTTTCTTTGTAGTTTAGAGTAGAACAGTTTGTTAAGGTGTCATGGGATGAAGGAACTCTCTGAGCAACCCAGTTGTGCGGTTATAGTGAGAGGTCTGGAAGAGAAGATGGGGTCGATTAGAATTATAACTACTGATAGTGTGTAGAACTTGGTATGAGCCATTGGATTCCTGAAAATGTTGTGGGAGCCAAACCACAGTTGTGCTAAAAAGCTTCATGGAGCTCCAGTCATTCCAGCTGTAATGAGAATGTGCCTGCAGGCAACTGAGCAACTTTGAGCTGGAGGCTGTAGCCATTGCAGCCAGAAGAGATCTCTGAAGAATAAGAATGCGCTCATGATAGCTGCAAATTCTTAAAACTGAAGTGCAGCAGCTCACCGAACTGTCCTCCAGGTCTCTGAGGATGGCTGACAGCAGCTTCTGTCATTCCGTACTTGTCAGAAAATGAAAGAGATCCGAACGGCTGAGGAGTAGCAGAGAGAGGAGAAATGTGAAAGAGTAGTGTATTATCTCCTTCCTGGATGGCGTACTTAGTGCCCTACAGTAATCTAAATAGGTACTTAAAGAATTTTAAGATGAACACATGGAAATAATCTTGTTTGGCAATTGGATATAATCTTATTTTGGGGAATCCCAGGATATCCTCTTCAGATGTGTAGGTGGTTTAAGATGGTTTAGTGAAAGAAGGACCTGGACCACTAGCCATCATCTGTCTGAATCCATTCTCACTCAAGAATGACTCTAAAATTTGGCCAAAATAGTCTCTTCATGGGAACTAACTTGTATAGGACAGTGACAGTTTTTTCCAGAGCAAGAATTTTTGTAGCAAAAACTTGTTCAATCACATGAGTAGGTTAGTCATTTTGTACTTGTATTGTATAATATATTCAATTATAGTGTATAACTTTGCGTATTTGAGTCATGGGGAATGTAGAGGGAGCTCTCCTCTGTTGAGAGAGAGTGCAGGTGGGGTGCCACAGGGATAGTGCTATTCTCTGTTGCAGTGAGGTGTTCTGGGGCAATTTCCATGAGCTGGTCCTCTTTCTCTGAAGGGAGTTGTCAGAAGCAGCTGGAGGCTTAGCACAGAAAGCAGCGGTGGGGAACCCAGTGCAGAAATTTGAAAAAAAGGAAGAGTGTGATGAACTGCATCGAGTGCCACTGTTGGAAAAAGTTGAGAAGGTAACTGTTATGTCTGAGAATATGGTAAGAGAAAAGGAATAGAGAACTTACTTCTTTTTTGCCTCACTTGTCTGTCTTAAAGAATGGGGCACATCCCCATTGTGAAACTTGGATCTATATTGATTTTGCAAAGAGCTTTGAAGTGTGTGTTCTTTCTGTCGAGTGAATGGAATACAGGCAGGAATGCCAGAGCTGCTAAGTCTTGTATTGTGTAAATGAGTCAGCAGCCTTAATCCAGGTTTTGTAGCTTGAAAATGTGAAGATGAGTGAGTCCAGAAAAAAAAAATAATTCTCAGCAATGTCTTGAGCTGTTCTTTGTCCCACGGTCTATGATAGGAATGGAAAAGGTCTTAAAAAAGCTATGAAGTAAAAGAGAAGGATTTTCAGAATAATTTGGTTCTGGTCTTTAAACCTTTTGATTGGCATCTAAGTGTCAGGACATGGAAAGTACAGAATATGACCTGCAGCAGGAAGCTGGGGGTCTTGTAGCAGAGGATTTTCCCTCTTGTGAGATGGGCAGCATGTGAAGCTGAAAATTGCAAAGGGTTTTAAAGAATAGTACAATGAAGGAATGCTTGTGGATATGCTTGACGTCTGAAAACAAGTAGTAGTCTGGCTTATGTTGAAAAGTGCCTTTAAGAAACAACAACATAATAAAAGCAAACAGAAATCATCACAAATGGCAGCTAGCTTTTGATATCTGAGATGTTGATCAAGTCCTGGAAGCAGAAGTCTCGTGGTTAAAAGAAATCCTGTACAGATTGCTAAATAATAAAATTTAGCAATATATAATAATAATTAAAAAAATTGTTTTTTTTATTGCCCACAAAGATGGCAAGAATAAGTGGTTTAAATGATCAAAATGCTATACCCTGAAGGAAAATCACTTGCACGATGTCACTAAGGCAAGAAAATATGTATGTAAAGCTGATGACTCTTTAAATGATTAAGAATTTTCCTATCGATGGCCTTCAGTTATACCAGTAATCAATTTAGCTACCATAATGCAGTGTCTAATATGATGAGAAGCTGATATGATATGACTGCTGCATTATACATAATGCAGATAAATTGTACCAGGGTGTATATTAAAGAAAATTAGGCCTCGCATGATGCATTTTGATGCACTTACAGTTAGATGGAAAAAGGTAGATTTAGCAAACATCTTCAAAAGTTAATATATATCTGAGAGAAGAAACTCAGATAATTTAGAATGTGATATCTCTTGAGTAGCTTATTGTAATGGATTTCATTGAAAATGTACCAAACTCTGGAATAATTTAATGTTGTAATTGGGTCACGGTATTCAAAGGTCTCTTGAGCTTTACAGATACACAAAGTGAATAATGCATGTGGGTTCCTTCTTGAAGAAATGTATCCTGTTATGCAGCCAGGTGTATGCTGAAGGGTAGGGAAGAGAAGAGCTGACAATACCAGTATTTTTAGGTAGCTATCTGTTCTTAAAGTCCCACCTTGGACTAACAGTTCATTACAAAGATCACAGAGAGGTGAATAAGTAAATAGATAAAAAAGAAAAAAAGCAGGATGTGCAGGGTCCTGGGAGAAACCTATCAATGATGAGTTGAAAGGCAACCAGTTCTGCTTTGAAGAGCCACAGAGAGCCTCTGTCAGCTACAGAGACTTCTGCTGAGAAACAGATGGACTGATGCATTTTGTACTTAAGTAGCACAAAGCTGAACTGCATCATGCAGGGGAAGCACATGCTACATTTAATACAGTGTGGTGTAACATCGGAGTCTGACATAAGCAAGAAAGTGTAAATAGGAGAGCAAGGGGCACTGTATTCTGCATATATTTTTAACTAAGATGTTCCTTGGAGACTGTTGCCCTTGGGCCTTTTAGTCTACTTAAGGCCAGAACAGATCCCCGCAGACACTTACTGAGCTCTAATTGCTTCCTTAGCAGGACCTGCTGCCTGCCAACCAAGTACACCCTGCTCAGAGCTGAGGGGCTGACCTGAAAAGCTTAGTTACTGTTTTGTAAATGAGCTATAACTACAAAGACACCAACTGAATTAGACAGCACAGTGCAAGTGAAAGGACAGTGGTGCACTGAGAGCTCCATTTGCGTTCACTGCAGCGTGAGTGTTTTTGTTCCTTTTCAGCCCCTACCTTATGATTATCTTTTTCCAGTGCTAGGCTTATGGGGTGGGAACTTTGTTGCTGCAGGCTGGCATAACATGTTTTCTTACGGCACCTCTCTCGAAGAACCTTGACTTTTTTGTTTGGTTTACCTTATTAGCTTTCACTTGGAATAATCTTTATGAGGATGTTTTATTCTCCACTGAAAAAGTGTGATGGGACTTGCCAGCTTTTTGATACATCTTGCTATTGTGAGTATATTAATAGCAGTGGACCTATAATGTTCTAGTTTGGATTGTATCGGTGTCTTTTACTATAGAAGCATTAAGAGTAAAACAAGTCTAAACTTAAGAAAGTTGACAAGCTTGCATTAACCTCTAACTTGGGTGATATAGGTCAGAATTTCATATATCGGCTATCAATTTGAAGAAAAATTGGAGTGCTGCCCTTTCTACCCAGCTTCTCAAATCGTTGCTAAATTGTGCTGAACCATGGAGGCATTACAAGGTCCGCTGTAATTGTGTGCACAACAGCTGTAGCACAGAGCACAAAAGGATAGGCCGAAGGTAGTCTTGCTCTGTAGAATTGTCATGCTGCTAGGCAAAAGTCACTGATTCGACTTCTTCTGAAGGCCAAGTGGTGTTGCAGAGTGCTGAATTAACCCAAGGGGAGTAGTATAATGACAGATTGCTCTATAGTCTGCATCTATGGACTTCAAGTACTGCTTTCTCTGGATTTTTTCCCGTCCCTCTTCTTCCCCTATTGTCAGTGCTGTCTGTCTTTGGGATTGTGTAATGCTTTGCAGGGGATGGAGGTGTGGGTGGGATTTTAATTTTTGAGGGGAAAGAAAAAAACACTAAAAACAAACAAATCTGTCTGATGAGAGTCCTGCCGGTGTGAATCTTCATTGTACGATTAAATCCTTTTCGTATTGCTTCACTACGGCTATGTGAACAGTACAATGAGATTATTTTTCCTCATTTTTTAGTTTGCAGCTCTGCTACTGCTTCTCAGAAACCTCAGGTTTTCAAGGTTTTAGTGTGTGTGTGTGCGTGCGTGTGTCTGTGTGTGCGTGGAGGGGGGAGGTTGTGTCACTGCCCCATATAAATGCTCATCTTGAACCAGTAAGGAGGTGATAAGCATACAGAATCAGTACATACTCCAAAAAAACTTGACAGTCTGATTTACTGCTACTAGCTCTGTATGGAGAAGGAAGGCCTGGAAAACATTAACTCATCCTTACTCCTGTGTGATACTTTGTAATGGGATGGCAGCTTCGGGGAAATGATCTGCTGATCATTCAGATCCCTCTGCACATTGTGCTGGAGGCTTTGAGCTGGCTCTATGAGCTTGTCCTGAGTCCCAGCTTGTTTTAGCCCTTAGAGGGAGCCACAGACTTGACTATGAAACTGAAGGAGAAAGGCACGTTTTGTTGCATCCTGTTTCTGATGGAGGAGGTGGGGAATGGGTGATTCTCAATTGCTTATTTCTAGTTTTTAATTGACAGCAGTGTGTGTATCAGACACGAGACTGGTGAGGGCCCTAATGTACTTAATTTTCTAGTGACAAGTTTGTTTGTGTTTAGAAGGCCTTGAACAAAATATTAATTTTACCTTTCCTGTGTCACAGTCAGCTCCCTCCTGCACCATTCAGTTCTAGCTTCTGTTCTCATTTTGATGCTGATGCAGCGGGACTTGAAAAATACAGATACTGTGCACTGCTTCATCTTGGACAGGGAGGAGGGGGAAGAAATCTGTGTTAAAAAAGGTACAAAACACACACAAAGATAAGGACTACAGAGTTCAGCCACATTTTCATTGCCGCATATTTTTTAATGCTTTTTTTCTTTATTTCATTCCTTTCTTAATGGAGAGAGGTGTATTACCCCCGCACGTCTTTCCCTGTAGCATGTAGGTTATAGCTGAATATTTTTATGTAAATGACACGGCTAAAGTAGGTTAGGTAGCTGTGTTATAAAATCTGAAAGAAAATGCTCTTCTGCTGGTTCAGCATTCATCAGCATTGCCAGTGAGCTGTTCAGCCCAGGGAATAGAGGTTGTGCATGCTTGGAAGAAAATGGATGAAGAGATGAGAAAGGCTTGGCCAATTAAGCACTTTCCCCTGTTCTCGAAAATGGAGCTAAAGCATTTTTCTGTGCCTCTTCTTCCTTCTTTCCCCAGCAGATGAATTCTAGTGACAGTGCTGAGGATTGTTTAGCCAGAAAGACACTATACCAGAGATTGTGTGTCTAGTCCCAGAAGATGCTGTTAAAGATTAAAGAAATCTCCAGGCTTAAATTTTAAACAGCTCTGAGCTCCTTTCTGGACTACTACTAATTAGAGCATCAAGTTGTATGGAAGTTATAATAGGGTAACAACTGCCAGCAAAGAACTGCACTGGTAATAATCTTCTATTTTGTTCATAGGCTCTTGAGATGCAATTCTTCCTTAATTATTTTAGGTTAGTTTTGAGTGTTGAGGTACAGGTAACCAAGGTGAAAGGGTAATGGAGAAGTCACTGTCCTTATGAACTTCTCAGGAAGGCTGGGACAGTGAAGAATGCCCACAATCAGTCATCCTTAATTCGGTTTTCCCTGCTCTTGCTGTTCATTAATTCATCCATATCCTACTCGGGTCTGGGAAAAGAAGGAAAGAGAAATGTTGTTTATCAATAGAGGGCTTCATTTCATCTTTTGCCTGAATAACTGTCATCTTCCTCAGCTTCCTGGATTTGAATTGTCTGAATCTGCTGAGCCCAGCCATTTCAAACTGTGAACTAATCCTAGAAAGGGCAGAAGTTTTTAATACTAGATTTGGTGTCTCTTCAAGGTTGTCATTTTAGTTTCAGACCCTTAAATTTCCTCAGAAACGAGAACAAATACTGATTTCTTAATGGTAGTTGAGACTTTATTTACCCATTTGAATTATTTAAGATCTGTTAAACTATATACAAGTATCAGTATGCATTAGGTTTAAAACTCAGATTTAGGTTTGCATAGGTGAACGTCTTATGTACTAACAACAGGTTTGCTGAAGTAGCCAAGGGAGAAGCAACACTTGAATAGAGTCAGACATCTCTTATATATTGTTAAGTGGAGTAATCTGTTAAAAGTCAACTTTTAATGATCATTGAAGGCTGAATGTGAGGAGAGAATTCATGTCTAAAATGATTCCAATGGAGAAAGAGAAATTCTGGAGAGAATACTGCAGAAAAATGTTCTCTTCAGGATGTTCCGCTAAGACAGTGTCAAGATGACCAGCGAGACATGGGCAGCAAGGCAGCTTTGCTTCCTCTTCACCCTCTTACCAATGGTGAAAGTTAACAGACTAAATCAGAGGAAGATGAGTGGCTTCATTTCTGTAATTAGATTATAACAGTTCCAAATGGGAACTTAAAAAAAAAAATCCCCACAAATTAATAGTTTAATTGTACTCGTTCTCATATGTTTTGAGTTAATAATCTTCAGGTAGTGGGTTGTTTATGAAGCCGTCATTTGATCTCCTTGCTTTTGCTCTTTTTGTTTTATGATTGATCATTAAACATTACCAGTAGCTACCTGAAAATTTGTTTGTATGCAGTCTTGTGTCTTGAATCTCCATCCAGAGCTACTTCTGCAGCTGAATGCTATTCAGAAACAGCTCTTGCTTCTTATCATGCTTAAGCACACATAATCCTTGATGAAGAGTTTGTTCTTTGCACTGTGATAGCTTGTGATCACAATTTGATTTTTGTTCTGCAAAGTCAAGTAAAATAAAATTGGAAAGATGACAAATGGTTAGAACAGCAAAACTGCTTGCCCTGAAGCCTTTACAAAGGCGAGTCTTTTTCAATTAGTGCCAAAATGTGAAGCCACAGTTTCAGTCTAATTGAATAAAAGCAGAGAAAGGAAGGCCAAATCCCCCGGGCTCTCCTCTTTCTATACCTGACCAAGAAAAATAGAAGAAACAAGTAGAAGCAAAGTGTTTCTTCCTCTAGGTATTTTCTTGCCAAATTCTGTTTCTTTAAGGAAAACAAAAACGTACAAACAAACAAAAAGCAAATAAAATTAAAGCATTTTGTTTTGTGAGACAAAATCTGTACATGAGAGATAACCTGAACTACAGAACAGTCCATGAGTATACTGGACTCCGTACAGAGTGAACAGCTGAAATCATGGTTCAATTTTTGCTTCCAAGTGATAGTCTCTTTTCTTGAAATTTAATTTAGATCATAAGTATTTTCTGCTTAAATTATCATATTTAACATGAATAAACACAATAACAGTGTAAGTTTTTGAATGTGAGGACCACGTAAGCCACATAAGAGTTTAAGACATGTATAAAGCCATTTTCTCTGTGAGGAAATATGGTGAAAAGGATAGTATTATTAAAGGCAAATAGAGGAGTTGGTACACAGTTTTTTGTTCTAAGTTTACTTAGAATTTCTTGGGGGGTTTTTTTGGTTTTTTTTTTTTTTTTTAACTTTATAACATTCACATGTAATCACACAAAAATAAGTGATGCTTCACTTTGCAGCATAGACAGCTGCCATTGTAATTGAGAATTACCTGTACTAACAGGGAAAGAGGCATCACTGACTGAATACATGTGGTTAGTAGGTTGAGTTGAGACTGGTGAGTTTGTGTGTCCTTGCCTTCTTATCCTTCAGTTTCTTTCCTGGAGCAAGGAAAACAGAGAATAGCCTTGAGGAATAGGGGAAGGAGGAAACAAACTCCAATTTTTTGTCCTCTCTGCTCAGGAATTGGTGCCAGGCTCTCTAGGGAGGCACCCGCATGTCTATTTCCCTGGTTTGTTTCTCTGTGCAGGAGAAATGCATTGCTTTGTGTTATATATCACTGTCTTGAGTAACATCTTTGTAGTATAGTTGTGAGAACGTCTTAAGCTTCAGAACTTTTCATTTCTAGTCTGAGTGAGAGCAAGCACAGGGAGTAATTAGTAACTCTATACTAATTAAGTGAGCATGCATCTTCTTGTCACCTGTCATGCACATCAGTAAGGAAACATTGCTGGTGAGGGATGGGGATAAGTATACTGGCAATAAGTGGTGGTATCTAATTTGAAAAATGATACAAATAATACAGATGAATGGTGGATGGATCGTGTGTGTTTCTCTTTCCTGGCAGACAATCTAGTGCCACTCCAAATTAGGTATCTTGCTTCTGCAAATTGTTAATGACAAGGAGTGGAAAAGGAAGATGAGTGCTCTACCATTCTCCTCTGTGGCAGTTCCATTGCCCTGTTCTGAATGTCATGAGAGTGCCACTCTGACCCCCTCTGACAACACAGCATGGGTCTTCTCCATACAGTGAAGTCCACCTTCTAGTAGTAAACCCTAAAAGAGAGAGGCTTTGCAAATATTATGCAATGGAGTGCTACAGCCGGAGGTATGTTCTGCATTTTGTTACAACTCAGGATGGCCTCATTTGGTCTTCATGGACAGTGTCCCCTTCTCGCGACGTGCTGCTGCTCCTTGGAAGAGTGCCCAGTTAAAGCTGGATGTGAAATTCTTTTTTTTTTTTTTTTTTTTTAATTTAATTTCGTGGCTTTTGGCCCTGCTACTGAAATAATATTTTATGGACTTTGGTAAAAACTCTGTTGAGTAGCAAAAGGTCACTATTTGCTTGAAGAGCAGCATTATATCTTTCTCCAGTCACAAAGCGGAAAGTCAATTGCCAGCAGGATGTGCATAGTCCTCATGAACTGCTGAGAACTACCTCTTGTTTAATTAATATTAATTTACTATTTATAAAGTGATAACAAGATTCTTGTGGCTTTTATTACATCTGCTTTCAATTTTAAAGTCATTTTAATCCCTCGCATGTCCATATTTGTCAGCACCAGATAAATATGAGCTGATATGACCTACCCTTTTGAGACCAGTTAACAGGTTACACTGGGAAATAATGTGCAAACTAATTTCTCCACTCTTATCAGAAGAGATCAGTTCCCCAAGTGACATAGATATTGTTGGTGTAGGTGATACCTTAAACCATGACATCACTTCAAACCCCCAGGGCAACACTAACACCCTTGGAAGTGTATTATCACTTCAGCTGAAAGTCTCAGACTTTCTTTATGTTGAATTTCCTTCTACTCAAGGGAGCAAAAATGATGGGTGCAGCCAAGAATTCCTTATTCTTACCTGTTTTCAGTCAGGAATACTGAAGGCTCTTATCATTATTTCTTTTGGTCTTTTCATTTATTTCCTCATTCTTCTCCATTCTTCTCCATTCCTCCCCCCTCGTTTCACTCGACACCTGTCACTACCTTTGGTGTGGATGAGATAAGCAGAGAACTCTGTCACTGTAAGAGAAGAGGAGCAGAATATGCCTGCAAGAAGAGGAACAGAACAAGAAGATTCGAGCCTCTGCTGGGCAGGCAGGTGTGGAAAAACTCCTTTGCTGCAGATTGCTTTCTGAAGTGCTGTAGGTGGGATTTCCTCGCTGTACTGAAGATAGTTGGGAGAAAGTTCCTGACTTCGCTTTTGGAATAGTCATGCTGCAGCAAATTTTGCGTGATATGTACATCGACCCTGAGCTCCTGGCAGAGCTGAATGAAGAGCAAAAGCAAATCTTGTTCTACAAGATGAGGGAAGAACAGCTGAGGCGCTGGAAGGAGAGGGAAGAAAAAGCACGAGTGGAGGAGGCTATGCTGACAAAAACAGCAAGGCGCAAACAAAGTAAGCTTGTAACCTCCTGTGCTTGCTCTGGAGCTGGGGGAGATGGGCTGTGATACAGTATTTCTGCTTGCTAGCTGTCCCCATAGGCAAAACAGACTCAGGCAGCAAAACGACTGTTTCTGCTCCTTGTCTCTCAAGGCGTGTACTTTCTCCAGGGAGTAGTTTAGTGTGAGAGCAAGGGGAATCATTTCAAAGTGACTCTTTCAGACAGAAATCACTGCTCCCGTTTTCTCAGTGCTATCTGGAGATTACCAGGTCTCCCACTCCTGAGGCTTTTTTTTTTATATATTATTATTATTATTATTTTTTTTTTTTTTTACCTGCCATCTCTTGCTCCTCAGTCAAGTAAAGGCAGGCTTACCTATCCTGTTGAAGTTTCTTAACTTGGCACTAAGTGTTTTTACGTAACTGAATCAGAAGACAGATTCGTGAACTAAAGCTTCTTGGGAATGGTTGACTGTGGATGTTATGTAAGAGCAGCTACGCCATTAAGAGTCTAAATGTCCAGCTATCCAATCTGAAATAGAAGTTAAGAAATAGGTTAAGAGCAGAGAAATCATGAGAAAACAGTGATGTGTTTTCATGCGATATGCAGAGCTCCATCCTTAGACTAATATGGATGTTGAATATGTGTTGGCTTAAAAATCAAGTAAGTGAAGTCATGTGAAGAAAAAAAAAAAAAGTTTTTCCGAGTGTTTGACCTTGGGTTCAATTGGTTTAGAATAAATAGAAATTTATCCTTGTTGTCCCTTTTGGACAAGTGATTTCCAACTATTTCCCTATCTATAGGACGAAGTTGTCAAGACAGGTGCATGATAGAAAACGCTTTCCTCATGAAAATTTAGTTGCGACCATTCCTTACTCAACAAGGAGATGTCACGGAGATGTGTCAGACACTCCCTGTGAAACACTAAGCATCCAGTCTTTAAGTCAATTCAAGTCTGAACATTCAAAATCACTGATAATCCTGGGTAGCTGATTACTGATTAGCTGCAGTCACTGTATAAAGTGTTACTCCTTTAAACTCATACCCATGGTAGAAGGCTTTGCTTTGTTCATCTCAATGCACATACGTTATTGGATTCAGCTGTTGGACTTTAAAAGTTTAGGGCAGCTGAACCTTACAAAATACCAGGTATATCTAATCAGATACTTGGCCATTCAAAGACTATGACTAAAGAAGCATGTTTCAAAGAAAAAGTAGTTTTCAAGACTCACTTGAAGCTGAGGTCTTTATAAAATGACTCCAAGGTTACCACTGTTACTTACCCTAAAGCATGGAATATTAAGAACAGCCTGTTTATCAGTAGTGAGCTCAAAATGTCCCCTCACAGATGACAAGGTAGAAGTTGGGAAACCTAATTCTCTTTAATTTCTCTTTTCTTCATCTTAGTATTCTTACAGTGAATATCTCTCCTCTAAGAAAGATGGCATCAAGATCACTTCTCTCATACAACACAATAACTTTGTTCATCTCGATTGATTTGTAGCTGGAAAAAAATATTAAAAATGTCGTTCAGGTCCTTAAACCAAAACAGTCGTTTATCATTGAGATAATCTGCATTATGCTCGTTCTTTGAGGAAGAAGGATGCAGCAAAATCTAGCTGCAAAAATATTTATGTGATGATTTGTCACAGTGTTGACATCTAAATTTCCATATATAAACCATGCATTAAACCTGTTCAGCTTCCTACTACAGGAGACCATTTTCTGGGTAATTAATTTTCTGATTTATAAGGAATTAGAGAAGGAGGAGAGGAGCAACACAGTAACTTGCAATTGTATTTGTTCTGACAAAAATGTTCACATATTTGCATAGAGTAAAATTTTCACATCAGCACATTTCACGTTTCACAAACGCTGCTCTGAAAGTAATGCCTCCTACTTTACTGTGTTGTCCCAGGATTTCAGAGGCAGACACTTGTTATATGGCAGCAGAGTCTGAACCTTGCCACCAATGCCATTACATGTTGCTGCCATGTGACAGATGGCAGCAGAGGGGCAGTCTGATAGAATGGTGTCTGAACATGGAAGGGCATACGTAGCAAAGATGTGTCACTGAATTCCTCTGTGTAGAAAAAAATTGCAACTGATGACATAAATTGCCACCTGTTGCAAACAGTGGTCAGTGTGGGAGTGAGCTGTGCGTTTCAGCAGTGTTACAGCATTGTGAAGGACGAGCCATGTTTCATACACAGTTGTCACACCACCGAATGAAGAACTTCTTGACCAGCTCATCCATGCAAATTGATAGATGCTGACAAGGGATCTGTGATTGGGCTAAATATTGGTTTCAAAGTATTGGAAAGTGTGGTGGGAATACTCACGCAGGAAGAGAAAGAACACTGTATGAAATTTGTGAGGACCTATTGAACTAATATGCAGTTTCAGATGATATTTGCCTAGACTACATCATTAGAGGTGATGAGGTATGATGTTTCTGCTATGAGCCAGTGTCAAAACAGCAGCACGCAGAGTGGTGACATGGTTTTCCAAGTGAAGAAGTTCAAGACACAGCCATCAGTGGGTGAAGTTTTGTGTACTGTGTTCTGAGATAGAAAAGGGGTGATCCCTCTGCGTTTCCTGCAACCCAGACAGACCATCAACTCTGACCACTACATTGTGACTCTGAGTAAGCTGAAGACTTGAATTTCCAGACTGAGGCAAGAATGGAAGACAGCCTTTCTCTTGCAACGTGATAATGCCAGGCCGTATACCTGTTTGACGACTGTGGGTCACATTGCCCATCTTGGCTGAACTGTCCTTCTGTGCCTACTGTATGGTCTGGATTTTGTGCCTTCTGACTTCCATCTGCCTGGGTTAATGAAAGATGGACAACAATGGCAATGTTTTCCTAGCAACAATGCCGTAATAATAGATGTTTAACAGTGGGTCACATTCACTGGTGCGGATTTTCACAAGTGCGGCATACAGGCTCTTTTTTGGTGCTGGCAAAAATGTATAACTTATGGTGGTAGCTATTAAAAAATATTGTTTTGTAGCTGTCTCTCAAATAGAACTGTTGTGCTCTTTAAATCTATTTTAGTTTCCAGGAAATAAATAGAAGACATTACTTTTTGAATGACCTAAATATCTTCTTAAATTAACAATTTGAATTATCCTTTTGGTTTGACCAAAGTCGAAAGTATACCACATCCAACAGAACTGTACTAGAGAATTGACTGTACTCAAATTTTTGAGAGGGAACTATTGGAATTTAAGTTTGAGGAAGTCAGGCATTTGGTTCCACTGAAAATATATCTTAACTTCCATGCTTTAATGTGGTCCAGAGTTACAAAAGGTAACTTCTATCTTGTAGACATGCTGGGTGTTATCTTTGCAAATGCATGTGTCTGGTTTCTGTTACGCTGTTCTGTAATATAATGGTAAACAATCTTACACTAGAGCTAAAATCTTGTAAAGAAAGTGTGTTTGGAATCAACCAGAAATTACACGTATAATTCAGGATTTTTTGTGTAATGTTCTATTGCCTAAAGGATCTATTGCCTAAAGGATGTTCTAATTTCTAAAGGATCAGAGTAGATATCTGTAACAACCCTTTCTTAATTTTAAATGTGGTTTTAAGACTATGTTTAGAAGTACTGAAAACATTGAAAAGTCATTTAACAACAACTTTTTTGTGGGGAGGATATCAATCCTACAATTTTCATTGGTATAAAAGCAAGTATCCCAGCATTCTCCTCAGCTATGCAACATGGAATGTGGAATATTTTCCTGTCCAAAATTAGTGGCTACCAGGACATTTGGAGCTACTGCAATTACCTGTTCTTTGTTCCTTTGAGACTGAGGAATTTGAGCAGTGTCACCTGCAACATGTTGATTTCGACACTAGTACATGGCACAGAAGTTATTCTGACTTCAGGCTCACCGGCCTGCAATTCCCTGGCTCTTCCTTTCTCTCTTTTTTGAAAATGGAAGTGGTGGTACCAGGGACTTCACGTGACAGCTGTGACATTTCTGATATTATGGACATTAGTTTGACAACCGCATCAGCAGGAAATCTGTGAAAATGAGAGGGCTGATGTGAGGTGAAGAGTGCTTACACAAACCTAAAAGGGTTTCTGCTCTCTAAGAGCAGGACTCAGAACTGGCTGGAGAAGGGCTTACAGGAGATGCCTTGTCTGCTGCAGGCTGATGGAGCCCCTCCACTCTGGTGTACCTGGGTGTCATCCATCTCATCTGTTTCTTGGAAGTCCTTCTGGCTTGAAGTAAAGCAAGCTGTGCTGTGTTTTCATAGGTATGCCACGGAACAGAGACTGTCTTAGATGTCCTGTTAAATGCTAAGATGCTTGATATAAGTCACTGAGAGAGTTGAGCAGTACAAACAGTATAGCATTCTACATGAGATGAGTCTCAGTCTTTATGTCTAAAGAAAATAATGTTTGCCTTCTTCAGTAATAGCTAAATTGTACCTGCTTTTGTGTTTGATTTGGTTGGTTCACCTGTCTTGAGAAAAGGTCAAAATTGAGATTTATATTGGACTGAGCCGATGTTAAAGATAGTATTTCATTTTGAGAGTGAATGAAATGTTTTCAGGGTCCTCAACAGTTTAAAATGCTCCCTTTTTAAAGTATAAGTCAATGTACAAAAGGGAGTAATGTGAAAGCATTATTTCTTCAGAATGAAATATGTCCTTTAGCTGATAGTGAACTGTTCTGATGCCTTTGTCGTTTGTACCAAGCCTCTATTAGTACTTTTTCTAGAAGATATTGGTAGAATTTGCACTTTGTTTTGGGAGGATTTACTGAATTTATTTACTGAGTATTTACTGAATTTATTCAGAGTTAAAGGAAGTATTTTGTAGCTTTTATTATTACTGATGGCTTGCACTGAAAGAGCTTTAAAAATGAATTGAGTTCTTGGAATCTAGAGGTTGTCCTCCGCTTCATTTATAAATTGTTCCTTTGCAGATCTTTTAGGGCTATTTCTTCATTGTAATAAAACAGGTTGCCTTTTCTCATTGTGCTAATACCACTAAGGGAAACCTCTTAAAAAATTCAAGGTCCCTTCGGGGTTTTCTCAGTGGACTGACAGGCAGCTTTGCAATTTGCAGTCAAGTGCATTTATGTGATTAGGCAGCAGCACTTTAGCCAGAATAGTGGAGTTGGGAGAAGAAGTGAAGAACGCCGCCAGTCTGGATTTTGACTCGTGTGCTATCCAAAGCTGTCAGAATACCTAAAATGAGATTTCAAAACCTATTGAGCTCTAGGAAGTTGAAGGGCAGCCACGTGGGAGGTAAGACAGTGCTGGTCTGCTGCTACTTATGCTGACATTTACTCATTGTGAACTGCAGCTCAGGATGTTGAGACAGGAGCTATTTGTAAACTCTGTTATTTACCTGTCCTTAACAAGTGTAGCTGAGAGAAAATTAGGTAGGTTTATCACAGCATGGCTAGAAAATAATTTCTCTATCTAAATGACATTTGTGCTGGAAAATCATTGGAGAATAGATGAAGCAATTTGAAAGCAAGTATTTCAAATGTCACAAATGGATAGCTGGGGGATAGATCACTGTTGCAGGTGGAGACCAGTGAGTGTATGTTTCAGTGTGTGCATTTAAGGGTGCACAGCCATACGCTGTCACATTCTTCTACGTTTCTGAGTTCAAAAATATTTTCCTCATTTATAGTAACTCTTCTCCATGCCCTGGTAACACTTAGCTAAGGCTTGGCTAACACTGCAGAGGCATGCTCCTGGCAATGTTCATTGTCTTGTTCCCTGTAGCGCTAGATACAGGTCTAACCAAAACTGTCAGGCTTGACTTCTTCCAAAGTTTCTGGCTGCATGTAGTCTTGAATTCTGTAAAGTCTTGTATTTGTTTTCAATTCAGAGAAGACTGAAAATCTAATGAAAACATGAGGATAATTTTTATTAGGGGTCTGAGCCAACTAATTGGAAATCATTGGAAAAGCTTTGATGTAGCATTCACAACATATATAGCAGCCTGTGAATGTGATGTGGTTTTGTTAGTATTCGATACCTCGGGGCAGAACTCAGCTGCTCAGGGTTCATGCTGCGTGAGGCTGTGTACTGAGCTATGCTTAAACAGTGGCTTCTAAATGTTTGCTTTTCTCAAACTGCGGCTAGAAAGATCTCTGGCCGCCATCTGACCCAGATATGTACCAGATGGAACAAATCCAGAGGGACTTCTCTGCCCTCCTTGGATTAGCCCATAAGTCTGTGCTTTTTAGTCTCATCTTCTGCCCTGCAGCTGATTTCTCTGTTTTGCAGAAAAAGTAAGAGCAGAATATTGCTGGCTACCTGGGCCTTACTTCACCTAAGGTTTCTCTTTCATTCGTGCACTGAGAGGCTACTGGGTTAATTGAGTCACTGGCAAGGAAACAATTGCCGTGTTCCTTTCCTGCATGGTGCTGCTGAGCCTGCCATGACACAGTGGGGGTAGACAGGCTTTCTTGTACATACTTGTGCTCTGGTAATGATATGAGATTGTGACTGGTTGCAAGCTCATGAATACTTGATATGGAAAGAGAGCAGCTCTGCAACCATGGGGGAGGAGTGAGGTTTGCCAAGCTAATTCTATATTTTCTTGCTGATTTTCTTTGTTTTCAATAGAAGCACCGGGTTTTAAGGGCAGGATTTGGAAGGGATAGCAAAACTTGATGTATTCAAGTGAGAGACGGGTTTAGTCAGACACTGATGATGGTTCATTAACCTCCAAATGCACTCCTGTGCTGTGGTGATGGAAAATCTCGCTGTTGTGGGATACCAGTGACTTTCCATCAGTCCTAGAAGCCATGCAGATTTACTTTTGTTTACTCTACAGTAGCAGGCAAACTTGAATGCTTTGTGATAGCTCCTTGTGAGAAACAAGCACTGCTTATGACTTCTACTGTTTACGGAAGACAGTGGGATTTGGGAATCAGGAACTATAATGCTGTTTTCTTTCTCTTATTTTTAATGAATGAAAAATAAATCAAATGAATGCTATTGATGCAAATGAGTTCAGAAACTTCCTCTTTGATCTGGAATGTATCTGAACTATTATACCATTTCCAATGAAAGGGACATAAAAATGAACAGACTTGAGATTGCCACTAAACTGTAGTTCGTAGATTTACAACAGTGTCTTTAAGAATAAGCTCTGGATGTTACTTCCCAGTTGAAAGTGGGCAAATCATAAAATTAATAGGCATTAGTATGCTTTCTTCAAGGAGACAAGAAAATATTTGTGCCATACTGGATAGAGATAAGTAAATGCTATCTTATTTTTTATTTTTCTCCCCCTTTTTTGTTTGCAGTATTCCGACCTTGAAAGTGCACCATCTGACAATGCAAACCCACTTACCTTTGAGTTTTGTGTATAGATATTTTTGCCACATTTGTTAATTACCAAAGTGTTATTTGAGTAACTGTTTCCTTGCTCAATGTTTGCCCTCTTGCAGTCGCTCTTCCTTTATTTAATCCTGCAGGGGTATATTGCAGCATAATTATTTCCATGGCAACAGGCTGTAATTCCATAAAACATAAGATTGGGTTTGTTATATGATCAGAAAGCAGCTGGAGAGCCATGAAGGCTGACTTTTCAGCAGTGCTGAAATCCTGCGACCCTTGTCAATATATTATTGTAAACCAGATGAATTTTCTTTCTTCCCCTGCAAATCCTCCTTTATTTAGGAAGGCACACAACACAGTGTTGGAATTGGACAGTGTGTAAACTGAAGCGTTGGGGTGCTGCTTGAGAAGTTAAAATTGTTCCCTGTTTTGTTGTTGTCTCAAGGATTGGTTTGCAGCAGCAGAACTGGGAATGTATTCTTGGAAGAGCTGGGTTCATGGTCCTATGGTTGCTAGCAGGGGCAGACATGTAATTAATTTTAGTAAATCTGCTGTTTGTTGTGGGACTACATTACTTTCATTGCTTTCATCGTTACCCCCTGTAGTGGAAGTGCTAATTCACAGTTTGAACCAGTGATGAAGCACCTGTTGGGAAGGTAGAGCCAACCCAGGGAGCTCAGGTGCACACGATTCAGCTGAGTGACTGGAAGGGGTGGAGTCAGGATGCTCCCCTTCCTAGACCTTATTTAAGGGCTGGCAGGGTGTAGGCAAGGATATGTTTCTGGATGTCCCTGCATAGCTGAGGCCTTCTGGAAGTAAGCAGCTTCTTTTCTCTGTTTCTGAGCCCATGGCTGTTGTGTTTGAGCAATTCCCCTCTTGCTGCAGCCTGGATCTTGCTGCTCTGCTGTCATTGCTGTGCTTTTGTCACCTAATTTTTTCCATTTTTGTCATTGTGTTACACCACCTCGTTATTCTATATGCTTTTTTTTATGGATTCCCGGAAGTTAATATTCAGGAAAGTGCATTCTATCCTTTAACAAGTCATTCCGAAACATTCACAGTAACATGGACTGCGTTTACTCCTTAAAAAGGAAGTACTTATAGTAGGTAAACTCGAGAAACTCATAGCCTACAACTTGTATCATTTTCACTTTCATCTTAATCAGTGTGCTTCTAGAACGTGTCCTCTAGCTCATGAAACTCTGAGTGCAACCTTGTATACTCATGCTATGAAAATGCAAGCCTCTACTTTAAAGGTGTACCAGTTGTTTTTTTCAGAAAGCTAAGGCTAAAATCTTATATAAAGCACATTGTACTCAGACCACAGTGTACCACATACCTATATTCCCAAAGAACAGCAATACCAAAAGTACTCCACAAACTGCATTTATTTCTGACCAACAAAGGCAGATTCAAGCCGAGCTGCTTGATGTCAGAGTGAATGCTCATGCAGTCTATTTCAGATGCAGAACAAGTTTCAGGAGCTTTCTTGTAGTGCAGAGAGAGAAAAGGAATGCTTTTAAAGAGAGGGTCAGAAGATATTTATCAGACTACAAAGCTCTTCAGCTAGTGAGGAAATAAAGTAATTTGCTATTTCAGAGATCTGTAGCATCCAAGTGGGAGAGCTGTGGTGGGAAGCCAAAACTTAGAGAAACAAGGCTGTTCATTGAAATAGCAGGCTGTTTTGAGAAAGTGACTTTTTAGCAGACTTTGAAAGCCCTTCTGTGCTTCTGAAATTATAAATCAGCGATCTTTCCGTTTCCTCAATTTGCACTTGACAGAGCCTTTAATATTCCCTGTGCTGCGAAGGCGAGGGGGATTACTGGTGCTCCTTGTTTTACAGGGCTGAGTGGGCAGGTGTGACTAAATAACAGCACAGCTGGGAGGTCTGACGCCAAATCAAGCCTCTAATAGACCTTCAAGCCCTTCCCTTGAAAATCCTGGAGCTGGATCACAAATAGGAATTGTCAAGGGTGTTTTAGTTGTTAAAACAATAATGAGTGAGCTCAGGGGATGGAGCTGACACCAGTGATATCTGATTTGCTCTGATTATTGCTATTTTTAAAGTATTTTTAATTGCAAACATGTTTGAAAATGAAGCTAGATAAAACCTAACTCCTTAAGAAAATAGACTCAAACTGTGGTTCTGCTCCTCTGTCTTGATCAGCAGAGGCAATGAAACATGCAGCTTTTCCTAGTTCCATTTGCTTTAAGCCTTAATCACAGCCTGATTTAGTGTAAGAGTTGCCTGCAGTAGGACCCCCTTCCCAAGCACCTTCCCTTGTGACTTTCAGTCTCTTCCAATGTGGTTGCTGGCATTTGGGTTCTCTGACAGTGTGTGGCCATGGCAGTAACAGTATGCTGCATACACTGAGGATTTCCTAAGTGGAGCTCAAAGGGCATCCTGTTGTGATGTGTAGCCCATCCCATGGTTGAGCTCCAGCTCAGTGCATGTGTGAATGTGAGATTGGCAGTACCACTGGTAGAGGCTAGCACTTCTTGCAGGTGAGACCTTTGAGTTGCTCTCTAGGGTGTTGTTTTATACTTACATACCTTTTATACAGTTGACTGAATAAATGCAAATAAATAGAAACATGATTTGGTATCATTTTTGATTGTGTGCATGCATTTGTGTTTAGAAGTGCTATTTCATCTTACTGTTGTTTCAGGTTGTAGGTTTCAAGAAAGCTTTCCTTGTTCATTGCTGCAAATTTAGCATACTTGATTTTGCATTTACCTGGTATAACTGGTAATATGCAGAAACCGATTTACTGATCTTAAAGCAGTATAGTTGTAGCTTTTAGGTAACTCAGTAAGAGATGCTCGTCCATAGGCAGGTTAAGAGCGTAGCATGTAATGTTGCCTTTTTGAGTTACTACAGAGATGTTTTAGAAAAAAAAAACGTGATAAAATTCTATACTTTTATAAATCATTGGTCTGAATGGTAGAGAGAGGAAAAAGAAAAAAAAAAAAGAAAAAAAATATTGGTAAATTATTCAGTACATTTTCCTGATAAGGCAATTCTTGTTTCTAAAATGCTGTATTTTTTTCTCTAGCTTTCTCATCCAGACTACTTTTGATGTCCAGTACTTCCTAATGCTAACTATTCACAGCCTGCCACAGTCTCTGCAGGAAAAGAGAAGCATTTCTGTGATCAAGCATCAGACTGAGGCTCAAGAGATTTGATTTTATTTCCTGATTTTGTATTAGGTTTTGTTCTTGGGCTCAGATGTCTCTGTATCTGAAGAAGAAAAATGAGATTCCCTGGCTGCTTTCTCACTTAGACTTAAAATTTATTTAGTTAGGACCTGTCTTTTCCTTTCAGACTTATTGGAGTTTCTCTATTTCAAATTTGTTTCATTTAGAAATAAATTATATGAATAGGATATATATATATTCTGAAAAATGTAATACTGTAGAAGTGTCTTAAAGTAGAAATTATTTTATTATAATCAGCTCTCGATGGTAGTAATTCAATACTAGCAAGGCAGACAATACTAGTTTCCTAAAAATATTGAGGGAAAGTGTTTTCTGTGCTCTCAGCTCATATCTTGCAATTGGTTCTACAATTTGAAAATGCAAGCTCAGTATTGTTGGCCCAAAAGGTGACCACTGTGAACTTGATCTTGAGGCTGCAAATGCTTCTTGTATGGCGGGAATTCCATTTTCACGATGTCAGATCTTCTCCCTGAGTTATTTCTCTTTCTGACCACTCATCATTTTTGAATGTTATTTTGTGCTAAGAAACTGCAGAGTTTTATGATCAGATTGTGCAGTAAAGCCACTCTCCAACTTTATGGAGAATGTAGCTCTAGTAAATTTAAGGTAAGATTTGCATGGAAGTCATTTCTTGAAGTAAAATATAGTTGAATTTGAAAGTTTTTCTCATATTCTAAAGAAAAATTCAAATTTAGGTTTACCTGCTTAAGCTCAATTGTTAGAAAATTGTACATATAGATGTCTCTCTGTTTAATGCTGAAACATCAAATTGCCTGATTGTTTGATAGCTCTGTTGTCTTTCAACTTGGACTGTCAATTCATGTAGCAGTATACTGTACTTATAGTACAGTGCTTAAACTACAGTATATTATACCAATGCTTTCCAAAATGCTTTGTATATTAATTGTTTGTAGATTTACAAGAGTGATCTATTGTTTTAAAAGGAAGAAAGAGAACAATATCTCAAGATATGTCTACAAATCAATCATTTCTTTTAAGTGGATGGCTAATTATGGTTAAATTGTGCTTCTCAAAAATGTATTAGAATCTTAGAATCACAAAAAATTCAGTTTGAAGGGACCATAAAATCATAGGCTGCCTTCTAGTAGATGTGGTTGTTCAATGTCTCCCATGCTAGCCTTGAATGCCTCCAGGAATGAGGCGGCCGCAACTTCTCTGGGCAGCCTGTTCCAGTGTCTTGCCCCTGTCAAAGTGAAGATCTTTTTTTTCTTTATTTCTAATCTAAATCTACTGTCTTTTATTTTAAAGTCATTATCCCTTTCACGGTTTTAGGCTTTTTGTTATTGTTATTCCACATCATAACATCATGTTGTGCATTGGGAGTAAAGAGTTAATGCTCTGGCTCCATGGATCATTAATAGCTCCAGGTACATCTGTCTCAAAAGAGAACAAGAGCTATGTACTTTAAAGGACTTTGTGTTGCTTTGCATTTTTCTGTTTTCTGCTCAGAGGCAAAGATAAAAACTGTTTGAATGGCATGTTGTGTGACATGGTTTTCCTTGGCTTTCTCTTTTTTTCTCTTTCCTTTTGGATTGACTCAGCAGTGGGTGCTTGCTGCCGTCTCACCTTCAGCGTTCAACCTAAAGCCTTCAGTTCTCAGACACACTCTCTCACTGTATTTGATTTATTAGATTCAATTCCAATTATATTGTTTTAAATTGTGTTATTTTGCATTCCAATATCTTATTTAGTAAATTAGCTTTCCTCCTCAGATTGTTGCTGCTGTTTTGTTTTTAGGCCCATCTCCCTTTGTCTTTTTCCCTTTCCCCCTTCTCCTCTCCTGGGGGATGGGTCTGTGGGTCCCCTGTCCCAGTTATCACGGAACTGGGCCAAACCAGCCCCTAAATTGCTGACATTCCCTTTTCCTATCACAGCATGCTCCTTAAAAAAGTCCCTCTCCAGCTTTCTTGTATGCCCTTTTTAGGTACTGGGAGGCAGCAGTGTGTCTCCTCAGAGCTTTCTCTTCTCCTGAGAGAAGAGGCTCCCTGAGCCTCTCTTTGCATAAGAGAGGTCTTGCAGCCCTCTGAGCGTCCTTAGGACTCTCCTCTGGACCTGCTGCAAAAACTCCACATCTTTCTTGCGCTGGGGGCCCCAGGCACGGTATTGTAGGTGAGACCTCATGAGAGTGAAGCAGATGGGGACTCCTCCCTGACCTGCTGGCCCATCCTGTTTTTCATGCAGCCCAGTACACAACTGGCTGCTCTCAGTTCATTTTCCAACCAGCCTATGTTTGTGCTTGAGATTGCCTTGACACATGTGCAGGGTCTTGCAGTGGTCTTGTTGAACTTCGTAAGATTTCCATAGGCCTACTTCTCAAGCTTGTCATGGTCTGTCTGAAATGGCATCTTTCCCTTCAGCATATTGACTGCGTAATTCAGATTGGTGTAGTCCACAAACTTGCTGAGGGTACACTCAATCCCACTGTCCATGATGACAACAAAGATATTAAATAGTGCTGGTCCCAATCCTGTTCACTTGGACATGAAGCCATTGACTGCAAACACTGTGAATGCTATAGTCCAGCTAATTCCTTAACCATCAAGTGATCTATCTGTCAAATCCATGTCTCTCTGAATTAGAGAAAATACTCCTAGGAAATCATTCTGTACTTCTCAGCTTGTGAAATGCATGTCCATGAATGAAATGCAGTAGATGACAGCCTTAGGGTCGTGTACTGATATGACCAATCTGTTCTTGGTAGACTGTTTTCAAATGTTGTGTAAGAAAAAATACAATGTAAGTGTTGTGCTAACACAATGCAATAGAGCCACAGTAGAATACGTTCACATTTCTATCCTGAGACATAATTCGATAGGCTGTGAAAGGACAAAGTGTTTGGGAGTTACTGAAGGAAAGCATTACTAGCTTAAATTTTTCTGCCAAATGAAGTTAGTACCATTAGACCAACAGAGGGAATTCTTACAAATCACATTTTCAAATTTGATGTGGAGTATCAGCTTTCAATGAGAGATGTGATATGTTCATTTCCTTCAGTTTGCATTGTCAACATTTATGAATGTGGCTTGGCATTGGCACGGCCTGCTGCCTACAACTCTGCTCTGCTCCCTTCTGCAGTTTTCTCTCTTCAGTCTAGGATGTCAAAAATATTATTGATTATACACTGGGAAACCTTAATCTGTATATTGCCTAGCTGCAGAACAGCAGGTAGCAGAAGATGGTGGGAGCAGTGAAGCTAATGAAGTAGGGAAGACAGGAAGCAAAGGTTTGGATAGGACCAGACTTATTTTAACTCCTAAAAAAATGATCAGAGAAAAACTAGCTAGGAAAATGAGGGCTGTCCATTTTTTCGTATCTTGAAATGTTGCAGAATGCCTTCTGGAGGGTAGTATGTGGCCACAAAGAATTTCCTGGTCTCAGTATGAAGTCAAGAGGGTATATCTAGTGGAATGCCTGAGGGCTGCTTTGGAAATAATGCCTTTTATTTTATTATGTTGGCCCTCAACCTCAGAGGTGAATGTTGGTGCTATGGCAGTAGAGGCCATACTTCCCACCAACGTTCCATCACATTTTGTTGCCATGTCACAGGTGGCAGCAGAGGAGCAGTCAGGCATAATGGCTTCTGACATGGAAGTGCATATGAAGCAAAAATGTGGCATGGAGTTCCTCCATGTGGATATAATAGCACCCACTGATGTTCATTGATGTTTGCTGAATGTTTATGAAGACCAAACAATGGATGTGAGCACAGTGAGGTAATGGGCGGTGTGTTTCAGCAGTAGCGCCGTTGGGTTACTTCTGCTGATGCAGGTTTTTACAAGTGTGGCTTACAGGCTCTTGTTCATCACTGGAGAAAATGCCTAGCTAACGGTGATGACTATGATGAAAAATAGTATTTGGTAGCTGAGAAATTGCTCACTCAAATAGTATTATTGTTCTCTTTTATCAGTTGTAATTTCCATGGAAATACACAAGAGGTATTATTTTCGGAACAACTTGCTTAATATAGAGCAAATGAGATTAACTGCTACCTTTGGTCTTTTAGTCTGTTTTTTTTTTTGTTATCCATCTTGGCAGTAGTGCTTGTGGTGGAACATCCTTTTGTGAAGGACAGTTTCAATAAATCAGCAAGAAATAAAACAAAAATGGATGCAAAGGGTGTTTCCATTGATTGCTTCTTATAAATCTCTAAAATGCATAAAGGTATATGAATTAAACAATTAATTAAAAAATTAAAAAGTGTGATAGCGTATGTGACTTATAATTTTGTCACATAGGATCTAATCAAGTACCCTTTGTACTCAGCAGGAAGCTTTTCACAGATTTTGTTTTGAAAATGAGGTCTTGCCAAATGTCTGCATTGTAAGGAGCACACAAGCTGCGATGGTGTTGGTGAAATCACTCTGCCAGCACAGCATCCATAGAATTTTGCATGGTGTCTTTCATGAAAATTGAACAAGAAACTTAATTCTTATGAATTGCCTACTGGAACTGAAATGCTTCTGTTGTTGAGAGGTGTGCTCTAATGCGTAGGCTTTCTGTAACTCTTCCTTCACACAATGAAGATTCCTGCTTCCTGCTGAAGGTTCAACTGAGGTCTCTCTACACACTACACTACATTTTTCTGGTCTTTCCCTCTATATTTATGTAAGCATTTGAGCCTGCACTTGCGTTTGCTTTTTTAACTTTTTTCTTTTTTTCTTCTGGTGGCTGTTGCAGGTAATGGCAAACGCGTGCAGTGGCTGCGTGGGAAGGATGGTGAGGTCTGGGTCTGGGTTATGGGAGAAGCCCCAGGTGACAAGCCGTATGAACAGATATCAGAGGAGCTTATAGCTGAACGCGCCAGACAACAAGCACAGAAGGAGGCAGAAGAGCTATGGTGAGGATTTAAGAATCTGAATTCAGGGTCCAGTTGGCATAATGGGAGACATGGCCTTGTAGAAAGGTGTCAGGTAATGGTGGGTAAAAAATGGTAAGTATGTCTTGTCAACATTTGCTTTCATTTGTTTTGGTGATTTTTCATCGTATGAAAAATGTAATGTTATTTTAATAAGAAATGCTCTTGCACAAAAGTAATTTTAGTGAACAGTTTTATGTTGGGGAATTTTCTAAACCATTGTCCAGTTTGTAAGTAAATAAAAATGAAGGAACTGGCAGAG
The DNA here is from genome assembly GCA_036925125.1 of Oreortyx pictus. Classification (NCBI taxonomy): domain Eukaryota; kingdom Metazoa; phylum Chordata; class Aves; order Galliformes; family Odontophoridae; genus Oreortyx; species Oreortyx pictus. The sequence goes on along the minus strand of JAUPFR010000008.1, from coordinate 11,748,554 downwards.
GTGATTGCCAAGCTGTTCTCTACTAACTTGAAAGGTGATGGAAAGGGAAGAGGGGAATTTCATAAAAAATCTCAGGCAAATGTCTTACACTCGCTAAGAGTGGCAACAACTGCCATCAAACTAGACTGTTACATTAGTTTCTCAAAAACAAGGTCAAATATCCCCACCAGGGTGTTTTGTTGTTGTTGCTCTTTTTTTAATGTTTTAATAGAAAATTAAAAAAAAAAAAAAAAAAAACCACCAAAACTCCCTGATTTTTGGTAGTTATATAAATTAATTATATTATGTATTTTTTATGTGGTCCAGGACAATTCCTCTTCACTCATTGTAACCCCAGGCAAGTCCAAAGTTTGGACAGCCGTGGACTAGATATTCTTCCTACCCCTACAGTTTTGTGATTCTGTGAAACAATATGTTTTTGAGATGATGAAATTAGACAAGATTTTTTGCATCACGCATCTATGTCCCCAGTGGGGATTTGTAGATATAATCCCTTTTTTTTTTTTTTTTTTTTTTTTTTCAGTTGGCTTTATGTGCATACTGTTTCTATTAGTTCTTATCCCAGCAGTACAGAAGCTGATTACTAAAAGTGCCACGCTGGAGTTTCCAGTGGGGCTCATTCCAGCTTTGGAGGAGATTGAGGTGTCTTTTGATGCTTGATGTTGTTGTGGCGTAGGCCGCCTGCTTCCTGCACTTAGGTTTGCAATTCATTGCTCAGAAGTAACACATTAAATATCAGGTTATCCTATGTGTTTGCTTTTTAGCAGATTCTTCTTGCTTATAATGACTGCACATTTAAGCAGGGATTAAAACTTCACCCTATGCTCTGTGTTCCTTTTAGGTTGTCGCTACTAATAAATGCTCTACTGTTAGAATTTGGCAGACATTTCCATTGATATTTGAGAGAGGATAAATTCCCAACTACGGTTTGTTAGACTAACAGTAAAAATCTGTTTTCAGACAGGGAAGACAGGGCATGACTTGAAAATATCTTATAATTGTTTATCTAGTTTAGAAGATGCTGTATTAATTGGACATTAATCAAATATTGGAAAAGTGTCCTTTCTGAACGGTTTTCTGAAATCCATTCTTCATAGGTTTCTTGTTAAATGCATTTTAATTCTTTTCTTTTGTGTTTCCATGATGTTTTATGCTAACTATTTGTTGCAACCAGGGAACTACTAATGGCTAAAATATTATCTTCAATAATAATAATTAAAAAAATGCCTTAAATTATCTTGAAGTATTTTTATTTTCAAATTCTTTTCTGAAGGAGACAAAAAGAAGCTGAAATTACGAAGAAATTCCGGGATGCTATGGCTCAAGAAAAAGCCAGAATAGTAGCAGAAAAATGGAAAATCGAAACAGAAGATCGAAAAGCAGCAAAATTGGAGGAGGAAAGAATTCAGGAGGATCTGAAGGTTTGCACAGAATCATATTTAGACTTTTGAAAGTGTTCTTACATAGTTTCAAAATTCTTGTCAGCTCCGGTGCATGTTTATTAATAAGCTTTAAAAACCAAAGTTGTGTTTTTTCATCCTAGAATATGCAAATAGCTACATGATGTTCACCAGCACAGCTGGGTGAGTGATGGGAAGAAATTACATATCTCATTCAAAAGTGTCAGGACAATCATATGGGTTATTCAGCTCACACACTGATGGAATTGTTTAGTCAGCTCTACTGAGTGAATCATACTGGGGGAAAAATGTTCAATTGTGAAACGTATCTTTTTAAGATAGTTTGCTTGAACATATTTGGTGTATTCTGTGTGTGTTGCACTTATATTTGACTTAAAAATTGTATCGCTGTTGTAGTGATGAAGAGTGGATCTTTCTTTTACTCAACATATGGGAAAAGGCTTTGTTTTATGTGGTTAATTTACCTGATTTTTATCGACACCATCATGAATTTTCCATTAGCTCAGTTACAGTATTCTAAGGCTTTTGTTTTTTAATACTTTTTTCAAGATTCTCTTTTCAGAGATAATTTGAAGATGGGGCGGGAAATGGAGGCCTCTGTTTCTTCATTTTCGTTTTATTTCATAGCAATAAAAACAGCAAAATATAATTGTCTTAGTATGCAGAGATAATATCACATTATCACAATCTTCTGAGTCTGAGATGTGTACTGTGGGACTGGACAAGATTGGTGCAGCTGGGTTTCCATGGAGAAAACCTGTAGCAGAGCATGACTCGTAGGAGATCTGTATGCAGCCATTTCCATCTACGCACTGCTCGCTGTGCCCTGCTGACAGCTTGCTAATGTCAATTTTCTCTTACTGGGATGGTGATTACATGCGTGGAAACTGTGGATGGAATCCTCACCCAGTCCCTCTGTAGCAGGGCAACTTCTGAAAATCTCAGTGTTTATTTATATGGTTTCATTACCAACTAGAGTCAGCAAGTTACTTGTCACTTAACAAACAGTGGGACTGGGATTCAAGCATGGCTGTATAACGCAGGGGCCTCTGTAGCACAGTTGTTGATTTACCTTTCCACAATTAGTTTGAATTCATAGGAGAGAACAAGGCTTTTGAAAGTTGATGTCAGTGAGTAATGAAACTATACCCTTCAAGTAGCTTTATTAGCGTATGAATAATGAGCAGAGCAACTAATTAAATGTTCCTTCCTTTGCTTTCCAGAAAGCAAAATGCTCTTGAACAAAGGCTGCTGCGGGCCTGTTCACTTTTGGCTCTGTGGTTGGTTTACAGTGCATTTGATGGTGCAAATGTCCACAAGCTCACTGTTGTTCTGTTTCAAAGAGAATATTTCAAAAAGCTGGATGAATAACTTAGGAAAATTCAGTGGCCAGCAGTCATGTTTTTTTCTATTAAGGAAAACTAGCCTTCCACAATTTGAAAAGAGTGGCAGCAAATTCTGCACATTGTATCTTGCTTGATGAGAAGCTAATGTCACAGCAGCAGCAGCTTCTCTGTCCACCAGTCTATTTCATCGCCCTTGGTTCCTTGTTGGGAAAAAGATGAATTAATCAGATTCCTTATGACTGCAGTCATTGAAATCAGGAAGAAATGTACCTTTAACGAATGATTCAGAGTGTGGAACCAAATGCAGGTCAGTTAGCAGGTTTAAGACATTTAATGCATTGGGAATCATCCTTCTGTGCTGATGACCAGTCTGTAGTTAAAGCAGTCTCCAAAACTAGGGCGTGAGGAGTTCAGTGCCTGCTAAGGCTTTGTCCTCTTGAAGAGTTTTGACTTGAGAGGTTGAAACTCTGTTCTGCTGATGTGTTCAATTTTTAACCACATTGTGTCACAAACTCTCCTTTTTAAAACACTTTTATATTCTTGTCCTATCACAGGACTTTAAGGCTGTCTGCACTAGATAAATGATATCTAACATCTCAAAGTGGATGATGATTCCTGTTTCCTTTATCTAACACTATTGGAAAAATACTGCATTCCTTGGTGTTTCTTAAACGCAAATGCCTTTAATTTATGATGCTGGAATATACATGTATACTGCTCTATTTTTGCAGTTTAAGAACTGCTATTCTTTTGTGCATCTATTGCAAAGGATAAATAAGAGAGCCAATTACTGTCATTAATCTTCTGGCAAATTCATGAAGGCTATGAGATCATAGACATCATTTCCTGCTTTTATCAGTTGCTGTCATTAGGAGTCTTGAGCAATGTACAGAGCTATAGGATAAATTAAAGATGTGATCCTCAGCAAGCCAGAAGAGGATAACATCCTTCAGCTACATTTAGAAATAAGAGAGATACTGTCTCATTTCTTTGTGGTCTCCATAAAGCAAGAAAATATTAATAGTAAAGTGCTATCTATAGGACAACATCTGATACCTGTCAAATTTAATTATATAAGCACAGTTGACAATAAAGCTAGACTGTATCTTATAAAAATCGATGGGTATTAACCAAAATCTGGGTATCAAATTTTATCAACACTGTTTTTTCATGCATAAAGTAATATTTAGTGGGACTTTGAATGACAGTAGCACTTAGGTAGAAATAATCCTTATTTTTTATCATAGGCAACAAGAGAGGAATATAGTTACAATTTCCTGCCACTATTTTAATCTTTATTTTTATTCAAGTGTTTATGACTAATTCCCGTTGTAAATGTGTTGAGTTAAGGGAGAATTTCTGTGTCCTGGCTGTTTTCATTCTCATGAAAGAAGGCAGGTTTATAAACAACCTTCAGAGAAGAAAAAGAGTAATTAGTGCTCTAGTTCAGGAAAGTAATAAGGACCACTTGTGCCTAGTTGACAGAGCACACTTCTGTCCCACTGGCTTGGATGGGCTTTCAACATGTTTGTGAGTGTTTTCCTGTGCCCAGAATGCTGTGGACCAGTTCTTTTTCAGGTGGTTGCTGCCTGATGTAGAGATTAGGAGTACACTAAAATGTCATAATTGCCACTTACAGTACTTTGGACTTCTTATGGCCTAGCAATGAGCATTCTGTCGTACTCTAAAAAAAAAAAAAAATGTCTCCAAGTAAATATCAAGCAATTAAGTGGGCCTGTTGTTATCTCTAAGTGCAAATAAGCTGTAATTTCAGCTATGTGCTCTGTGCCAAGAAAACACGGGACTCTTTCCCAAGGATAGTGCATTCAGAATGCAAGAATAAGACGACAGCTTCTTGCTGGCATTTTGCATCTAACTCATTCCAAAAATCGGTGGGTACATTCATTATCAATTGCAATAGTTTGGTAATGCTTCATTTTTGTGCCTTTTTGACACCACAGTTAAGAATTTTTTTTTTTATTTCTTCTATGTAGATGTTCCTTTAGTAATATTGGATTGAGGCAGGTTTTTACCTTCTGCTGGGGAACAGATCTTAAAGTTTTCCTATCTTACATGCAATGAACTGTGATATTAACCTTGAAGAAAATTCTTTTCCTCAGTAACATGGGTACTGATTGTGCTGCAGAAGCTGCTGTCCTTATTCTGGACCCAGCAAAAACAGGAATTTACACTGTGAAAAAGAAACTAGCTATTAGGAGATTCTGCTCAAGGGCAGTCTGCCTCCAGAACATGTAATAAATCTCAGCTCCTTCCTAATCAGGAATAGTCCTCACGTTTGTTTTGTACCTCATCTAAAACGTGGTCTTTGCAAAGCAGAGAGTGATGTTGGCACCTGCCCATATGAACTGTATGTAAATATCATGTCCTGGGGCATATCAGTTATTTATATGTGAATTTTGCATAAAGCACACCAACAGTGCTGGCATTTGTCTCCATGAAAATGTGTGCATGGACTAGTAAAATGATGCAAACCCTGTGTTCCTCTTGGGATGTTGGTAATGGAGAAAATGATACATTTCTGCAAACGTTTTCCTTTCTGAGGCAAGTGGGAGAATTTTCTCAGAAAAATGCTGGAAGTGGTTGGACATATTTCTGCTGATGTGTGCACACAGCTCTGCTGGAGCCTGCCAGGTGGGTTTGTGGTGAACGCTGATCTCTGAAGTCAGTCCTGCTGTGCCAGTCCTGCTGACAGCGCAGTGTCCTGCAGCCGAGGACCCTGGGTTTTTCAGTTTCTCTTATTGGAAGCTGGGAGACCTAAGGCCTCAGATGTGAAGATGAGCTGTGCTTGCAGTACTCTGGCAGGTGGCCTTGACACCTGCCCTACTATTAGGCTGACTGCAGGGAGTCACAGGAAATTCACAGCAGCTGTGCTGCAGCAGGCTGACTTTAGCTCTCAGGCTGCCAGGGACGCTTCCTGGCAGCCAGAAGTGTGCAGGGAATCCCAGGTATCCTTCATCTTTGAGAGGGCTGCTGTAACAAACCCTGTGTGTGTGTTTTGCCCCAAGCAGGGTGGCAGTCATTCAGCTGCCCCATATCCTGTAATGGTCCCGAGAGAAGCTCTGAGAGCCTTAGGAGCCAGAAGCTTCATTTTCCATTGGAAAGCAGTAAGTGATGTGTTCCATCTTTTCCCAGGGCATTTTAAAAACCATCCTGCAGCAGAAACTGAATACGGACCTAATCTCCCCTCATCTGTGTTGGACTGAAACACCAGAAACTAACCCTGGCTAGGATTAAATATTATTTAGAGCTGGCTGAAGTCGCGCTGTCAAACTCTGCGCGATGCACATTTACAGTAACAAGTTTGTGGTAAATACTGAAATGCCAGGGGCTAGATAAGATCATTTAGCATGTTCACATTCTTCAGTGGAGTTAAAGCTGTAGAGGATTACTCCTGCCTATTGAATTGCCAGTATGATTTGTTGCAGCAGGTTGGTATTTCTTGGCAATTTGCAACCATGCACTGAATTGTCACCTTCCTAATTATTCTGTAAGAGATGAAAGGATCACAGCACACAGTGTAGTCTCTCAGCTGCGAGGCAGAAGGTGATGGTTGGAGATTATTACAGCTCTTTCCTTTCAGCTCTGATGTGAAGGATTAGGTTCACAGGGAGAAGCAGATAAACATGGTGCTGTTTGTTTTCCATTGAAGTAAGTGTGAAAAGTCCGATTGTTGTTCATTTTTAATAGAAATACACACTTTTTGTTCATACTTATCCAAATGTTTACCCATCTTTCCAATGTAATGTTAAAAATTGCCATTTCCCATCACAGACTGTTGAGGGTTGCTCCCGAATATATTTATACTCGAATTCATGCACTAGTTTGAGTAAATATTATTTAAAATCCAGCTTGCTCAAAAGTATAAAATGGTATAAAAAGAGTTATGTCAATTTAGAGTCAAGCGCTAATGTTGAATGTTACTGTTTCTTCTTTGACTTAAAGGTCCTTGTTCCCACTAAAAAAGCTACAATTTTCTTAATCGTCACTGCTGCTTTCCCTAAAGAACTGAACTGAGTTCTTTTTTTTTAGGTATTCTCATCTTTAGACTACAGATTCTTCAACAACAGCTGTTTTGAAAACAAACTTGTGACAAATTTCTTGTGCAATTCAGGAAAATTGCTGTGTGGTGGATTCTTGAGGGGTTTGTTCTGGTAGTTTTTGTTTTGATTCTTGTTTGTTTTGTTTTTCAAATAAGTTCATTTTGTGGATTAAGGTGTTGAATGGAAACATTTTGATAATTCAGGATTACCTCTATACTGATATGTCTTCCTGAAAGGATAATCTATGTGCAGTGGAGTTTTTTTAAGCAGTGCAGTTTGGACAATAATATTTACCTCATAAGAATAAAGAATAGCTGATTGAATACTTTTTCCAAGAAGAAATTAAAAACATTTACTAGCAACTGAAGTAAGAAAACCCTAGTTCTGTGGGATAGGTAAAAAAGAATTTCATTTTTTCTGAAGAAGCTTCTGGGCTTTGAAATCTGTACTTCTTAAAAGCATTGACATTTCAGAAATAATGAAGTGTCCACTCAACTAATCTTTTTAAGACTCAGGAGATAACATGTAAGAATGATGGTAGAAGTAATCAGACACTCTGGCATTAATATATGAAAAAAATCAGTGAAGAACAATACAGGGCTTTTCTTTCTCAGAAACATTAAGATCAGCCTCATTTATTGTTCCTCATGTGTGTTATGAAAGCCTTATTCTCTACACGTGTACATCACTATCAATACTCGGTATTTCAGGTCTTTCAATTTACTTTAGTAGGATCAAGGAGACATCCTCTGCTTATGTAAACTAATGGTGCTCAGCTGAGCTAAATTGAGAAGTGTTGTTTTAATTTACTTGAGGAAATGGAAAAATTGCAGAATTCTCGCAAGGGCAGCGATTTGCATTTGTTCCATTTTCCCACTCTGAAAATGGTGCTTGATTGTTGCTGCTAAATTGCTTACTACTTCCTAGTCTTTTTTAATTGTCAATGAACAAAAGCACTACAGAGCTGTGTCAGCTGTCTGACTATTCAGAATCAAAGCACCCTGGTGAAACTCAAGGCATCTGTCCTTGTTTACGCACTGTTATTTCCACATTCATGCAACTATTAGATGTCATTTTTACTTAAACATACTTTTGTGTCAGTCCTGACTGGAACAGCCAAACAGTATTGATTCTTTTTGCTGCACTGGGTCTTCATTAAGCTTCCATGAGTCACAAATGGCAAGTAACAATATTATTTGCCTTGAAAAGCTGTCTTCAGAAAAGAAGTTGAATTGTGCTCCTTTAATTCCAGGTTTCCAGTTAATAAAAATTAACTTTTGCAGAGCCAGAGAGAATTAAAGAAGCAAACCAACCAACAAACAAAAGCCCTTGCTATGGTGGAAAAAAATGATTCTTGTTTCTCAGACATGTTTTCCAGACCTCTGTTTCACCACTGGAACAACTTAGATGACAGTCACTCTTATAGGTGTTAAAAAGCAACATTGTTTGGACATGTATATTACTGTATTGCTGTTGCTTTTGCTATTTGAATCCTGGCAGGTGTCAAAGGAGTACTTTTCCAATATGGAATAAAACAAAATTTGTTTACTGGCGGAAAAAAATAATATGTACCTTTACCGAATTAATAGTTGTTGTAGTGCAGTCCCTTTCAGTCTAAGACGAGTCTGAACTTTCATGTAGGTAGCATCTTCCATCAGGAAGAACCCAAATGTGGAAAATTAGGCATCTAAGACAATTTTTGCTCGATTAACAGCAGCATCATTCAAGCTTGACTGTGCATTTCCTGATGCTACCTGTGAGTATAGAGCATACTCAAAGTTTTTCCTCCTTTTTTTTTTTTTTTTTTTTTTTTTTTAAGTCTCACCACTTGCTTGTAGTTCTTATTAAAACAGACCACCTATTGCATTGGTCATGTTGTGAATCGTGCTGTGTTGAAAATTATGAAGAATCCTGGCATACCATGTCTGTTTTCAAAATTGGAAAATATGGCCTTCCACAAAGTTCATAGCACACGAATAGGATGTGAAGGGAAGCTAAATATGAAAGAAGGAGCAATCTCAACTGAACGCAGTTTCAGACTTTGCATCACACTGTGTCTTAAGGAAAAAAAAGAATTAACTGGTGCAAAGCCCTGTAGTTAAGAACTGCTTGCTGAAATATATTAGCTCAGATAATTGATCTGACATGTTGGTGCATTTGAGATAGTTGTTCTCAGGTTTAATCCTCTTTCTGTGCTGAACTATTGCCTGTCTCGTTACAGTAAGACGTTAAAATTCCTCAAAAAAGGGAAAAGTTTGGAAAATTGAAAGATTTTATGCCTTAAACAAACAAACAAACAAAAAACATACACAGAACTTTTTAAGGAAGACAGAAGTATCTCTCAAGCCCCTAATGCAAAAAACGGTTTCATCATAGTTTATTCAGCTGGATCAGTTGCTTGACACTAGACATTTGATGACAGTTTACAATAATTGACAGTCTAGCTGGGCTTCACTTCTAGTTTAGGTTGAGTTTAGTTGGGTTAGTAATTCGGCATGGCTGAAATGAAATTATTCTGGGTAAGTTTCTTATTAGTGAGGTCATACTGGTTTTTCCGTTATTCATTCAAGACCTCTGTTCTTAATGAAATAATTTTTTACACAGCACAAACTTCTTAGTTTGTAGTAGTGGGCTATCTTAGTTCAGTGAAATAAATGTACTTCTCTTCCTAAGGTAATAGTGAAAAACATTAAAAAAACATAAGTGGAGTCCTATTCCTGTACTAATTAAGCATCTCAGTTATTGACAGTATGTAGAATGGTAACCATAATGTTATTCTGTCAGGTTTCCATCTCTTTGATGGTCTTCTTGCACAAGAAATTTTTTTTTGTGTGTTAAGTTACAGTTTGCAAAGTATTTGGTGTATGCTGAAGGATCTGGATTTTCTTCTGGAACGTAACGGTCTTCATATTTGGAAAACATTAGTATCTGTGTTGGTTATGAAGACACATGGCAACAGTTGCTGAAGTAAGAACACTAGTAAATCTGATTCTGAAGTGTACAGATCCTAGAGAAGATGTGTATAAAGTTTGAGAGTGATTCCTTCAGTAGGGGCACGTGTGTACTGAAAACACGAACACTACTTCTGAATTACAGGCTAGTACAAGTCCTGGTGTCATACTGAGATATGTTTTCCTTATAAATTTCAGATACTGCATGCTTTTAAGTTATTTATTGCTGTGGTTTCTGTTATGCCTATTTGGGAAAGGTCAGAAACTCTTAAGTCAAAAGAAATAGTGATTTTTCAAGGTACCACAGCTACTATGATCAGAAACAACTGAAGCAGTGCCCTAACTTTTGGGACATTCTTCCTCTTAAGTCATCTCTGTTTTGCTTCATTGTGCTTAGAAAAGAGAAGAAGAGGAAAGACAAAAGGGTGAAGAACAAATAAGGCAGCAGGAGGAAATCCGAGCAAAAGAGCTGTATTTGAGCCTCAAGCAAGCTCAGCAGCACAGTCAACACAGTGATGATGACCAGGAGTGGAAAGAACAGTGTGAGTAAAACTCCTTCATGGGATTCATGTATTTCTAAAAGGCTCCAATTGGCTTTTAGAGTGAAAAGAGGTGTTGCAACAGATCTTTTATACGCAGAGCAATGCAAAATGCTGTATTATTTTTCAGGAAGTCACAAACCTTATCTTACAAGTAAAAGCTTCTATGAGCTTACTAATTTCATGTTTCTGAATAAGAATCCATGTCTTAGAAAAAATGTAGCAACAAAAAGGATGGACACGCTTATTTAGATACCTTGTCCTCAGCTATCTCTGAAGCGGTAAAATCTGTCCTGATGTGTATTTTAATTCCTTCCATACGGTATTGCGATCAAGCTATGATTTCAGCACTTCATTACGAAGGATTGCAATAAATAAGACTTAGTTTGTTTCCCTGGGGGAAAAAAAAAAAAAAAAAAAGCTCATGGTAGTGCTCTCACTGTATGGAGAATGTTTCTTTTTATCCACTCTGAAATTATTTATTGTCATCTTTGTGATTATGTTAAAAATATAATCATGTTTTTTAAAGACTATAGGGAACTGAACGAGTATATGACTCAAATGTATGTACGTATGTTGTAGGTATAAGGCTTTCTTAGTAGGTTGCTGTGAACAAAATGTAGGTCTACTTTATCTGGAGTCTGTTGGAAAAAATAACTGTAGAAGTAGGAAATCCGCATTTTTCTTGGAGGAATTATATTTTTATTTCCCTCAGTGATACTGGTTTGATTACTTTGCAGAAAATGTGATCTTTGGAATGTTATTGCTCATGTGGGGACATTCTATGAATTACATACAGCACAAAGTTTAATCAGCTAATACTAGAAGTAGGGCTTTATGGAACTGACAAATAGCATGTGTATTATGTGAAGTATCTCATGAAGTAGGAAAAAATATTGCTGTAGTGTTTCAAAATACGTAATTAGTTTATTTTATGGTGTTGGTAATCACTTCAGGTGTTCCTGAAGACTAGGTACTGAAGCCCTATTACCTGAGATTGATGTGGCAGTGAATCTTTCTAACAAAATAAATTAAATTTATTTAAGATATGCTGGTGCCAGTGGTTTTCCAAGCTGTTAGCAGGCTATGCTTATTCTTGGTCAATAAAACCTCTGCATATTACACCGTTAATAAAGAAAAGGTAATGATTCCTAAATTATCTAAATCCAGGTGTATGTATTTATTCTGAAAGGGAAATTGTAGCTTTCTGTGTTTGGAGTAAATTGAGTCAGAAATAGTCTTTAGTTTTGTAGAAAATTAGATGTTGTCAATTAGCATCAGCTAGCAACATAGAATGGAGGATGGCGTTATATAATTAAATATTTATTTGATAAGGAAAGAAAATACATTTGCAACCATGTTATCAAGAAAAGTCTAGCCTAATTCTATACCTAGAATGGCAACAAAAATACTACAAACATTGCTTAATAAAATATATCATTTTCTTATTATTGCAATTATTTTACTTTGATGCACTGAAGAGAGAAGTGTGGTTTTTGAAATCGTTCCAGCTTTCTCAAGGAATGCTGGTTGTACAGGGTCAGATATCAGAAATACAACAAAGGAATTATGGGAAGTGGCAGAGGGGAAAGAAAAGCTGTAAATGTCTTTGACCACTTCTTTAATGGCATTTGGTGTCAGTAAAAAAAAAAAATTCAGTTACATCATACATTGACTGACACAATTGGTATTTCTTCTCATGGTACCTTTGACTAGAGTATTCTGTTTTGAAGGAACTCTAAATTACTGGTCCATCCTTGGTCACCCTCACTGTATGTACTTCACTACCTGTATAGATGTATGCTTGTGCTCAGAAGGGTGACTGGCAGCAGCTAAGATAATTCCGAGATACCAAGTGTGGTCGCCAGTAACAGTGCGGCTGTGGCAAAAGGTCAGTACAGTCGGGCGGGCTGCACCACGGTTGAGGTTTGCAGCCTGCTATAAATTCTGTGCTGTCAGAGTTTATGCTGTTATCAGGAATTGATTTAGCATTAAACTAACAGCAGACTGATGACTGGAGTGTATCATGTCTTTGTTTATCCTCCTATGCTTATCTCATTGTCTCAAATTATCCCAGTTGATTTGAGGGCTTAGAACTGTGTTCCATTAGCAAATAGCTGTGACAGTTTAAGGTATGAAGATGTAGTATTTTGTGCCCTAGCTGCAACCAGTTCCTGGGCTGGTTTAAACTCTGCCGTCAGACCGCACTGAGCTTCCTGAGGAATGTTCACATCTTTTGTTCCCTTAACTTTGTGGAAACATCAGAACCTTCATCAGACTGGCAGCAACAAATAGTTGGAAGAGGAAATATATTATACCACTAGGGAATGAGCTAGCGCTCAAGTTCACCAGACTTTTCACTTTTAAGTTCACTTCAAATGACATCTTTTATTTCCCCCTTTTTATGGTACTACTTTCACTGTGTCTTTGTATATTTCTTTAATGCACTGAGAGTAACTTAAGTCAAGATGGGCAAAGCTATCCATTTGTCATCTTTCCTATGCAAGAAATAAATGCATAAATACATGAGAGGACTAAGCAGACATCATATTAACATCTTTTGCCTCCTGCAATGGATTCCATATTGTCTATTAAAAACAAGACCAAGCTCCTTTGTGCCTTACGTCCTTGTAGTCAGCCCTTCATATTCAACAGTGCTGGGGTCAGTGCTGAAGAGGAACAGCACTGCTAGTGCAGCTATTGTGGAGAGCAAATGTAGCAATGATATTGATGACAATAGTAGTTTATTAAGTAGATGAAATTTAGAATGTGATGGGGATTCATCTCTCCTCATTGCATTATCTCTCGGCTGTTTACTGCCAAGGCAATAAGCAAAGTGTTGCTAATATTAGTTTCTATTGTTCTGTTCAGTTTGCTTCTGTGGTTTGCTTGATTGTGCCAAATAACAATAAAATCCCATAGAACTGCTTTGTTAATTGAAATAGATGATTTCAGTGCTTTTTAATATTCTAAATGACAAATGTGGAATAACTTGAGAAAGCACTGCTTCAAGGAAAAAATGATATAGTAGCAATTATACACATAATATGTGCTGGGGTACTATAGAGAGCAGTTGCAAGTTAATATGTGGAATATAGAGGTTGGCAAATGAGAAGACAAATAGTAGAAAAGAATGATTTTACAAGTCCACTTTCCAAAGCTCTTATTCTGTGAAACTGAGAGGCAAGAACTAAGGCTGAGTTTGGTTGGAAGAGCATCTATATTCTGTTTGGTTTTGAATCTTTCTACATGCTGGTCTATTTCGTATGTTTCTAGAGTGTTCAAGAAATGATACTCTATGACATGCTCTCTGAGTGTAACTCTCTGTTGTGTGAGAAGAGAGAGGATTGTTTTACATTACATAATAGGAAAATTTGTAGCATAGGGATTCCTCTGCTTGGATAGTGCAAAAGGCATTTTGTTAGTACATTGCTGACTTCCTGCAAACTGTGTCAAGGAAAGAAATGTGTGGATGCTGTCTGACTAGATGTACTCATCTCCTGACAGCTATTAAAACTGAAAAAATGCAAATAGATTTGAGTGACCTGCTGTGTTCATATTCTTACGTATTTTCTGAAGCACCTATCTTTGGTCTCTGTTAGAAATGGGATACCAGCCTGATCTGATAGATTTTATAGACTTTTCTATTTTTATGTTCTACGACAAACTACGCCTATGAACTTCTTTTTTTTTTTTTTTTCCTCAGTTTTTAGTTTTGAAGGATTTTATGTTCTTCTGGTACTTATGTTCCACAGAAATTTAAGTGAATGAATTTACCAGAAGGAACATTTGATAAAATGCTAGTTTTTAAAGCAAACAGCTCCCAGTTCAGCTATGCATTAAATAAGCAAGTGCTGAACCTTAAGTATGTGCTCATTGAACTTCAATAGATCTCTGAGTGCGCTGCTGAATAGGGATGGGATTATTCGCATACTTTCAGATAAAAAGATTGCTGAAGTCAAGCCCTGTTACAGGATATCTGTGGGAAGTTATTTCCCAATTAGGAAGCAGAAAACACTGTGTGATTTGTGGCTGCACTCATAATCTGAAGATCGAATCTTATTTATCAAGTACTCATTTTGAATTACTCATAAGCAAGCTTTCAAGAATAATTAACAAGTGTAAAACTTAAGCAAAATCTCTTAGAAAAGAACCCATATTTTTTGCATTTTTTTTTTACTTTCACATATCTCTGACTGAAATTCACAGCTCTTCAAAATCACAAAATATATTATAGAAAATGGAGAGTTCCTAATCTCACAAGTGATGTTCTTCACTGACTGAGCACAGCACAAATTAATCCTCATCTGAGTTAAAAGGTTTGTTATTACAACTTTGCCAGGAAGACATAAGGATTTCCTAATCCTAACTGAAAATATGAGAGGCAGTGTTGCATTTTTACTCAAAAGATACTTTAGATCATAGATTCTCAAAAAGTCCTCAAGATAGGGAAAATTCAAGTTATGACCACATACAAACAGGTCTGCATTTCTGCACAAGCTACAGTGCTATCAGGGCAAAAGCATGCTTAACTTCACCCGAGCTGAAGGGGGATGTACCTGTTCTTATTCTTTGTTCTTGACCAACGTCTGAAGAGAAACCTTATGCTGGAGGTGGACTCATGGGACTTGGCTGAACGGTAAATTTCATGTGCAAACTTGACAAATCAATCAAATTCCTCCTTTCCCAGTCTTGGCATTATTCTGTAATGTAAATGTGTAGTAATTCTTGATGCTGTTTAGATACCTACAGATATTTAAGTAGATAATAGAAATAATTTAAATAGATACCTTTGGATATTTAAATGTCTAGTCTTCTTACATAAAGTTGAATGTTGTGCTTTGTGTAGGGATCACACCAGAAGTACATTCACTGTAGAAGTGTCCTGTGACAGCCAGTCAATAATTTAAGTGATGGATTAACAGACCTCATCCATCCCTATGTTCAGTGATGCAATTCTTGAGACACTTCATCTGGAGTATTTCAATGAAAATTCTTCTTCATGTGAAAGAGATACCTATATATATATATATGTGGATATATATTCACATGGGTGCATATGAATTACTTTATACATAGATAACTGACTTCCCTATTCCTACACATACAGATGAATATGCATATATCTGCATATTTACATATATGAATACAAGTACACATATGTCTATACGTGCAGGGATAGGCAAGGCTGCATTTCAGGTATTCAGAAAAATTTTTGAAAGGATGTTAATGTTTGACAGTTGAATAATAATTCTTTTTTTTTTCCATAATTTTTTAATAAGAAACATTTAAATACTGATTGGGAAAATGTGGTTCAGGTCACAGGCTTCTGATGATATAGGTTTATTAGCTAGCAAAAAGAGAATAGGAATATCTGTTGAAAAACAAAGCTATTGCTGAGGAAAGTTGAACATGAAGACATGTTACTTTTTTTCCTTACCTATCGTTCTGTACATCAGTAGAAAGGAATCCTCAAAAGCTCCAGGCAGTCTGTTCTTCATCTGTATACTGTTCTTAATGAACAACGACTGATTTCTAAATGTCCTTCCCAGCTGTGTTGTACTCATCTTCTTTGCTCTCTCTTCAATTGCTGCAAACAAGAAGTCCACATTTAAAGCAACCATTGCTCAGTGGCTTCACAATGATAAATCACAGAAATTTTGTAACTAGTGCTCCTGACACACTGAAGTAGTATATTTACATAATATTTTCAACCCTTAAAAAGAGTGACCTGTAAGATAAATGATAGAACACAGTACTCAGTTTTCTGTGCTATGTGGCTGTTACTGCATTTAGCTAAAATGGCTGTGTATTTAAGTGAAAATATGTAAAAGTTGTATGCAAGTTGTATATAATTTCTTATTCTGTCTTGATTGGTTTATAGTCCTGTATACCTTTCTACCAATAATGATGTTTTAAAACTAAACTTAGAGGTCTTCTGTCATTCCTTCGTTTGCCTAGAGTGGTTTATTTTCTTTCATTTTGTTAAGCACTTTTATTTCTTGGTTCCACTAAACCTTTTCATAATTCAGACAAATCTCTTTGAACTCCTGCTTCCTGCAAATCAGGAGCGTAAAACAGAGGCATGCAGACAGCCTAATGAAATGCAGCTGTCTGGAATTATATCATGCATTCCAAGTCACAGGTACAATTGCAGCAGAGTAAGAAATAGTGTGTGCACTTAATGAATTGGGTATGATCTAAGCCAGGATAGTCATGGCTGGATTGATAATTGACACTGGAGGCAATGGCTTACTGCTTTAATATTTGCTTCAATGAATGTTACAAGTTTGTTTTAGACTGAAATAATTTCCCTGCCTGAAGTTATTTATGTCTGAAAAAATCATCAGAATGGAGCTTGAGGCACAAGGAAAGAGCAGATAGATGACAAATATTTACGTATTCTTACTTCATTGAAATCACACTATTTTGACAAGGGGATCTTCAAATAAAGAAGCTTTAGTGAAAGATGTGTGATCTGCAATGGCCAGAGCAGCAATTCCATCATTTCAGACTGTGGAAATTAGTTTGATTTACTTGTCTATTCCTGGTCAGTGCCACTGATAGGTGTACATAAGAATCATAGAATATTTAGAGATTAGATATTCCCATTA
This sequence comes from Oreortyx pictus, assembly GCA_036925125.1. NCBI lineage: Eukaryota > Metazoa > Chordata > Aves > Galliformes > Odontophoridae > Oreortyx > Oreortyx pictus. Next base: position 11,731,622 of record JAUPFR010000008.1, on the reverse strand, counting down.
GGATCATAGTGTCCATCGAATGTTCTAGAACAGGCTCTGGGTCTTTATGTACAATTTCTGAGATTGAAGTAGGACACTACACCGTCCTTAGCATCAGCATTCACTTTAAATTGGCTATTCATTTCTCTGTTGTTCTTGAAACAATTTTTAGACTGTAATTTTTAAGATGGAGACTTCTATGATTATAAACACTCTAACGATGATAGCATCCACCTTTAGAAAGAAAGCAGCATTAAGAAAAAGAGCAGGCTAAATATTAATTCTTACAATTGTACATTTTGGGAAAACCTCCTGCAATTCTTGTTATGTGCATAGCTGCTGAATCAATAGTTAATATTCTTTCTTGAAATGTAAAACTTGATAAGCTGCTAGTGGAAAAGATGTCCTGCAGCAGAATTTTATTATTAAATTATACATATTATTATTAAATCCAATGCAAGCGTCAGATTTAATCACAGTCTGTGGAGGCTCAGTTATTGGCTGTAATGATCAAGCCATTGACAGCTCAAATTTGGCATGCTTCTCCTAGTGTTGGGCCTGTATTTGAAGCAGCAGGGAGGTTATCTGCTTAGTTTTCTCTTTGATAGTGCTTTGTAATTTGAGTGTTCTTAAAACCAGGTGATGTGAGTCATAATGAAGTAAGTAAGGGCCAACAGCAGTATATATTTCAAAAGTTTCTCCTCCCAACCCCTCTCCTTGGTTCACTCAGTGCGCCGCTCCAAGGCTGCGGATGAAGAAAGGAGCCACAAAGCACGGAGAGCGCGGGACGAGTACCGGCGGCAATCCTTGCGGGCAATCCAGAAGGGCAGAGTGGCTGATCTGAGTAATCTGTTCCAGGGGACCAGCCTGAATAACGATCAGGAGACAAAACTGAACAGCAACAGTGCAAGCCCTTTGCTGTCTCACTATGTGGCATCCAGGTGAGTTTTTCTTTACCAATTTGTGTTTCACCAGAGAGAACGAGTCCCCTCTTGTGTGGAAACCTGTTCTGCTTTGACAAATATGTTCTTTTCTGTATTGTGTTGAATCAGAAAGTCTCTGACAATAAGCAGTGGAAGCGGTTTGAGATGGAATAGAAACATCACTGTCTGAGAGACAGTAGAATATTTAAAATTACCATCAAATCTACTTGTCAGAACTGTCATTATTTTTCTGAACTACTTCAATAGAAGTCGTCTTTGAAATGGAGTACTTATAAACACTAGGAAATACAGTGTATTTTAAAAGAGATGATCCGTAACTTGTATCAAGATGTTCTGAGCTTCCGAAGTGAAGCTGTCTACAGTAGAGTTTGGGTAGTACCAGACACGAGTGTTTTGAAAAAGGGATTGAAAAAAACAACTGAGGAATGTTCTGATCATTTTCTATTTAATGTTCAATACTGTTTATCTGTTATAAGCTGTGCTTTAAACATATACTGTGATGCAGCATATAAGTGAAGGTACATAAATGAACTTCCTACACTTAATACAAGTATGGTGAAGAAAGACCATGAGTATCTCAAATTGTCTTTTCTTGAGAGGTGGAAATTCAAGTGAAGATGTAGAGTACACTGTTATTTACAGCCAATGTGAGACAGACCTCTAGGGAATGCAGGTTTCAGTGTTGTATCTCTAGTTTTTCAGTGTGAAGCACAGCTCCTATAGTTTTGCCTAGTCCTGCCTGCTCATCCATTTTTTTATTTTTCTTTTGCATACTGTGCTTATTCTTTTTACTAATACCTTAGTGCCTGTACTTCTCTTTCTGCCATGTATGGGCATGCTTGACAACACTAACACTATAGAAAATGACAGATAGTAATTCTGAGATTTGGCTCTGAGCAAAATAAATAAATAAATACATTTCACCAGCCTTTCACAACTAAATTGAAGTAGAGTAAAATGAGTTGAGAGATGGGAATGGATTGATGGGCTTTGAAACTCTAAGGATTTCTTGTTTCTTTATAGAAGGCAGATACTAAAAAACAGAAATAAGAAACACATATAGGATTTTTGTTTAGTTCAGTAAATGCTTATCCACAGCTGAATCTTCACTTTTTCCACTCACTTGTATGTTTGCATCTTCAAATTTTATTATGTGTACTGGTCAGATCTACCTACATGTTGATGTAATTTAGCAATAGCTATGACTTTCACTGTGGGCTTCGTCATTTGATGTTAACAAACTCAATCACTATTTTCTTTAATTTTCATGTCTTCACATGGACAACATCTATCTTCCTCTTATTCCTTTCTAAAGAAAAATTTACTGACATGAATTACTCAACCTTAATGTTTGGGTTTGTTTTGTTTTGTTTTGTTTTTTGAGGGTTCTTGGTTGTCTTATATGTCAGTTTAATGTTTGATAACTTCAGAGCTGACGTTCTGATCTTATTACTAGTTCTTCATTATGTTGTCTGGAAATACTCGGTGTTAAAAAGCAGCTCCATGGCAGGCAGGGTAAGGAAGAGGAACATGTAGTCAGCTACTGTACCCATGAAGAGTGTGTCTGTCTTGCCAAATGGAAGTGGCATTATACTACAAGTAGACATACCTGTGCCAGGCTGAAGATTTGATAAATTGCATCAACAATTTGAGCACACAATTCCATGGGATTTCAAACAGAAATCCATTGTAAAACCTGCCTTCTCTTAATGTTACCAGGGTAAATGAGACTGTGTGCTTAACCGGAATGCAGTCAGACTTCATTTTGATATTGTAGAGGTACCCTTACTGCTTATTTAGAATTGCTGGACACGTTTCCCACACTTTCTACCTGACTGGACTTTTAATAGCTAATATAATCTAAAATGTATAGAAAGTTGTAAGGGAAGCTGGCAAACAGAGAGTACAAAGGCAGTGTAAGAGCTCAAACCAAATATTTCCTCTCTCATGCTCAATGGTTTGGGTAAACCAACTATTATAGATGATTCTGGTTTAGAATTTCTTGCCAGTGCAAAGGAGCACATTCTAAGCAGAAAATAAACTGCATGTAAAAACTGCATGGAATACAAAGGATGCCTGAAATGCCCCTTGCATCTTTTGTGATAAATTGTTTAATTTTTTTTTTTCAGTTGTAGTTCTTTGCTTAATGCTTATAATTCTGTTACAAAATGAAAATGTTTTAGTTTTAATAAAAACTTGAAAGATTTTTTTTTAATGTAAAAATGTTGGAATTGTTCAGTTATCTATACTGAATAGCAATTGCACTGAGTATGCTGTAATTTTAGCTGTGCATTTTAAAAGACGTATAAATGAGATTTCAGTTGATATTGACCCTTGCTTTCTTTCACTGCTAATTCTCTGTATTACTGTTTTCTTGCCTTTAAATGTAGTAAAATCTGGGAACGTCCTTCTAGACCCTTTTCAAGAGAAGTCATCATTCGCTGGTTCAAAGAAGAACAGGTCCCTCGGCGTGCTGGGTTTGAGAGGAACACCAACAGGATTGCTCCGTGGTTTCATGGTAATGCCCTGATCTTAACTTTCTAATCTCATCGGTAAGAGTGCATTCAGGAAGTAAATCTTGCCAACTTTCATCTCAGAAAGGAATGTCTACTGACATCATGAAACCTGGTACATGTTAAGTGTTTTTGCACCATTCCTTTTCTTGGCACGTGCTTTTCCTAACTTCCTTTTCTGATTAAGTAGATTACTTATGACTCACGTCACCAATGGTTTTCAAGAGTATTTTGGTTAAAAAATAAATAAATAAATAAATGCTTGCTGTAATGTGGCAAATCGAGCAGGAAGAATAGAGCAAGATGGGGTGAGGGGAACTCTAAACTGAAGTGGCAGATAGTGTAGTGGTATGGTACATGAATGTCTGGTGCTAAGTCTTCGCCTTTCTGATTTGTAGGAATAATCTGAACTTGCATCTGTCTAACACCTGGTGCACAAGGGAGCATTTTTTCTCTCTTTGTTTTGCAAATGGAAAATATTGGAATGTCTTATTTTTTTTTATCTGAATGTTGTGGAGCAAGGGGTTGAACTCAATGGTCCTTGCAGGTACCTTCCAACTTGGGATAGTCTATGACTGTATAATTTGTTTGCTCTGTTTTTTCTTTGTCCTTTAATCTTTTTCTTTTGCTTGAAATCTGTTTAAGCATGTTTCTTTTTTTTTTTTTCCTATTTGTACTGGTTTGCCAGCCATCATTTTTGCAAGAAACTTCAGAAATGTAAGGCATTTTGCCATCGCATATTCTGTTCAGCATTTGGTTATTTTTCATTCAGAACGTACAAGAGAGTTAATTCACTTTTGTCTGGAGAGTGGCTGATTTCTGAATATTTCATCAGCTTTAGTTGAGGCAAATGTCTTACTTCTGTTGATGTTTTTCATCCACAGCATGAGTGGGATCTCTCAGATATATACTGAGTATAATGTGAGATGACAAAATGAGGAATTCACATGTTGTCTGTCTGTGAGGTGGCTTTATGTATGTTTGCTAAGCACTTACTGTAGCATTGTCTGATCACTACTAAGGGAGAGGCAAGCAGTGAAGGAACAGATCAGAGCAAGTAAATACAGAAGAGGAAGTGTGAGATTAGGGAAAATAAAATGTAAAAGAATGTCAAAATTCATGTATGGGAAAGAAAAGAAAAAAAAAACAACAAAAATGACTTCTGAGATGACTGGTTTAGAACTGTGTCTTCCCCTCTCTAAAAAGGTAGATTTATCTGTCTGCTAAAGGTAGATTAACTTTGCCAGCCTGTCCTCAAAGAGAGACAGCTGCCAGCTTTGGTAAGGGCTTCAGAATATCTGTGAAGTTTGTGGGTTGTGAGTGCTGTGGGAAGTTACCAGGTCAACCTAAGCTGATGTTTATTGCCGTCTGGTTGATTCCGGCAAGCACATGGAATGGGCAGGTTGTCTACAGTCATCGTTCCTATTTCAAGTAGGTGATTCCACAAATGTTTCTGGGATTTGGTGTCACCTTTTCTGAAAATCTTTCTAAGAACAGATCTGAAACAAGTTTAGGCACCAAATTATGTTCTCATCATGTAACTCTACATTAGAGGGTAGATAGAGGCGTACTGTTAGGCACGAGTAGGAAGGTTTGCATTTCTGTCATCCACATGGATCCTATTCTGTGCTTAAATAAAGTGTATGAGTCTGAAGGCTGTTAGTCCCTTGCTTTTCATCACTGCTGAATTCAGACACAGAGATGAATGATGTTCATATGCCAGTCATTATGCTGGATGAAAAAGAGCCCTCTGTTGGATAAGAAAGAGTTTGCTACACAATGAATGAGACAAATCTGGCTGGAAAATCTGTCTAGCATTTGAAGGACTGATAACAGGGCACTCTGGTTTTGCACTGTAGCCTTTAAGTAATAGTCGTGCTGTAATTTTACTTGTAACTGGTTATAAAATAGTAGCGTTTATGACCTGCATGTACTGGTTTTATGTTTTGGAATGTTATGCAAGAACAAGTTTGTACTTGCGGGGTTCTATATATTGTCTGTATGGGTGGATCTGAACATAGTCATTAGAGTCACAATCACCTATTCGCTTTTTGGGAGATGGAATGCCATGTTTGATATTTCCAGACCAGATCCCTATCAAACATCTACTGCATTTTTGATAGTATTTTTCCAAGACAAAACAATTTTGTGTTTAGATCCTACAATACATTCATGTAACATCCATAATCAAATACAAGTCAAGTCAGATTCATAAGTTATGGCAAAAACATGTTTTATCAGCTCTGATTCAGTCCTCACCTTCTTCCTTAAGAAGTAACAGATGTTTTGCTGTTTTCTGAGAAGTAAGATGATCCTTCACATACAAAGCCACTCTGCCTAGCTCATAATGATTATTTTAGTGTGTTGATTCTTTTGAAGGCTTCGGAATTGTATTTCTAGTGCCATTACAGTTCCAAAGTGTCTACATAGGCAGATTATTAGCAAACAAAATAAATTTTTTAGACTTATGGCTCCACTTGGGAGGGAGCAAAGTATCAAGCTGAGGTAATGTGATCTGTAGCATGTGGCAAGGAGAAAGGAAGCACAAAAGAGCAGCAAGGAAACTGTAGAATGAGGCAAATTAATAATTAATAGGAATTGGCTAATTGCTAATGTGAAATTAGTTTTCTTATTCTTTTACAGTACATTGTCCTTCTTGACTGCTTGTTAACTGGAAATTATGTTCTAAAGATGTAGATGAGATAGAGAAAGGCAGTTTCACTGAGGAGGTATTTTAGACTCTAAAAATGTGAGACTATAAATCACGGGTGACCACAGGAGTGGAAACGAGTTTAAAGTATTAGCAGTTTCATTAATACAAAATGATAAGGTGCCATGGATGCTCAAAGATTTAAAAATAAGGTTGTTTCTTTTATTTGTTTGTTTGTTTGTTTGCTTTTTGTTTTCTTTTAAGTGTATCCTTTCATGTTTAAACTTGTGCCAGAAGGTTCTTTGAATCTGCTCTGAATTTTCATAGAGCTTACTTCTGGGTAAGTTTATTAATCGCTTAATGGAAAAATATTTTGCTATTAAAAATTAAATTGATTTACGTTTTGGAGACTTGATGCCCCCCTCTATTTAGAATACTTTTAAAGATTTTCTTCTCTGTGTGCTTCTATTAGTGCATGAGAATTTGTGATTTCATTTAGTAGGCCACAGTGGTAGCTCAGTGTATTTGCCTGTAACTTTACATTAGTGTTCAGTGCAGCATTGTTATTGAACTGGACTGTAGGTGGTTACTTTTTCTCTATTACTATAGCTATTTCATTCAGACTGTGCATAACATCGCATTACATAAAGCAAAAAGGAAAGGGTCATAGAATCCTTTGAGTTGGAGGGGACCTTAAAGGTCCTCTAGCCCAGCTCCCCTGCAATGAACAGGAATGTGCACAGCTAGATCAGGTTCCCCAGGGCTTTATCCAGCCTCACTTTGAAAGTCTCCAGAGATGGGACATCAACCACATCTCTAGGCATCTTGGTGTCATCAGTAAAATTCCTGAAGGTGCACTTAACCCCACTGTCAGTGTCATTGATGAAGATATTAAAGAGGTCTCAGCACTGACCTCTGTAGAGCCAGTGATGACACCACTCATCACTGATCTCCATCTGAACGTTGAGGCACTGACCACCACACTCTGAACTTGATCCTGCGTCCAGTTCTTCGTCCATCGAACAGTCCACGCATGAAATCCATACCTTTCCTATTTGGAGAGAAGGATATTATGGGTTATTGTGTCAAAGGCCTTGCTGAAGTCTAGATAGATGACATCAGTGCCTCTTCCCTTGTCTATTGATTGTTCCTGAGCTGAGAGTTCTGCTGTTTGTGTATGGAAATGAAATATATATATATAAAACAAGTGAGAGCATAGGTTGGTTATTTGGAAAAAAAATGTAAAAAGCATATGTTAAGACCTAAAATTTATGCATTTTAAAGAAAATAAGGATGAATATGTTCAAGTAGAATGCCCTTTTTACCTACAAAGGTTCTGTATTCTGTGACTGGAGGAAATTATGGTGATCACATATTGTGACAAAAGTGAATGCAGAAGGCCTTGGTGTTTGAGCAACACCCTGAATCTGAGCTGTGCTTTTCTTTTGCATATATTATAGTCTGTTCCCTGGGACAGTGGGCCATGTTTTCTCCTTTCAGTGTCAGTTGTGTGCTTTCATTAGTTATTTCATCCATGCTTGCTCTTAGACATCAGTTGTTGCCAGCACAAGATATTCAGCACATACTACTTATCCAAATCCAGTACTTAAAGATATTTCTTGAATGGCACCTCACTTTTTCTAGCATAGCACGCGTGTTCTGGGTAGAACCTTGTTAGTGTTGGATAAAATACTGATTATTAGTCCATATCTAAATGGCATCTAACTGAGCCTTTTCTCTTTGCCTTCGGAGTTTTACAGTAACACATCTTCTACTGTACAGGTGTCCACTTACCCTTCTTCAGCTTATGCTAGACTAAGTCATATTTACTATTTTACCTGCGGTATTTTCTGTTTGAAGTCCAGCCAATATCTTTAGGCACAAGGTCAGAAAATTTTCCTGGTTGCTTGGCAGATGGTTTTCTAACTGGTCCTTCTGTCTTGCTACACAAAGTACTGAAACCACAGTACTATTGATCCAGCCTGTAGGCAAAGGATTACAGGTTATCAGTTGGACAGCTCTTTTGAAACCATGCTATTTTCCTGCTAAGCAAACTTGCTTCTCTCAAACAGGGTATCAGCAGGTATGTTGTGTAGTCGTGCAGGGGGGAAAAGCATGCACCTGCACAAAATTATGGTTCTGGTTAGTCTTAACTGTAGTTCAACCAGTTAGAAGCAGATCGTGACACTAAAAGCGCTCTCCCCACAGGAGATAAACAGTAGGAGATGATACAAAAACAAAGCAAAGAGATTTCTGTGTGTCTGTTGGCAGCTAAACCTTTATGCACAGCTTCTCAGTATGATTCTGGCAAGGAGGTAGAATTAGGTGGAGAGTGGGAAATGTAAATTCACTCTTTTCCTGCAAAAGTTTAGGGAATGAAAACTTACTCTCTTCCCTCTTCAATTTCAGGAAAGTCATTTCTTCCTTCTTCTTGTTTTTCAGTGAATAGGACAGTCAAATCAGTATCTTGTCAATCTTTATGAGGTAAAACTCCAAAAGAGCTCAACAGTTTAATACACTGCTTAGCATATTGTCTGTGTCTGCATCGTACCTTACTTTTGCATATGGGGTTAGTACTTGTAAGATAATATGCAATAGATCTTAGTCCGTGATATTAAAGTTTAAAATGTAAATTATATAGAATTCCACTGAACATTCTGCCATTACTGTTAACACTGTCACTGCTGTTTTTCTGGAGTGCACATAGCTTTTGTAAATTCGTTCACCTGTGCCTGATGAAAAGATCCTTTTGGATTTGTAGTGAGACGCAAACATTTATAGACATTTCAGTACAAGAGACTAGGAAATTAATTAACCGTGGCATGGAGCTCATTTCTGTTTTCATGCTTAACCATGCTGTTGTTTTCGGAATGGGCATGTAAGCTATGAGATCATAGGATCTTGGTTGCAGTAAAGGATTCTGCATACTTGCAGAACTTCTTACTATGTAACTTGAAATAATTTAATAGATGAAAATCAGATTAAACAGAGAACTCAAGTTCAGGCTTCGCATTAGAAATTAAGAAAACGTTTCTGTTTTCATCTTGGTGTGAGTGTGTGCCTAGCTGCTACCTTCTTTACCTTAATTCCAGTTGTAGGAAATTGGGCTATTGGTGACCATTTTTAGTGGCTTAACAGAGAACTGGGGTGGACCCCAGGGAATGATCAGATCTGAGTCATTACAAAAGCTACATGTGGTTATTATCATGCCATTCTTTGGGCATGAAGTTTTTACTGTGCAAACATGATTCTTGTTGGACTTTCAACAGTACTTCAGCATCTGATTCACTAAACCAAAATACAAGAATCTTGCAAACAGCTAGAAAGGACTGTAATTAATAAGTTAGCTTGAAGTTCTCAAATCTAGTCCGTTGCGTGACTAGAGAAATTAGTTATCATTAGTAGTTTTCTTTGAGCTGGTAAAATAAGTATATTTCTTAAGTACTTAAAGAAAATACCAGGATCAAACTGCTTTACAAAAATCTACCTGGAACAGTTATTTTAATCTGAATATGGCAAAAATGTTCTAAGTATAGCATGATTTTAATTCATATTGATTTTAGCAATAAAGAGCTTAATGATTGCTTAGTTTAAAAAATGTAGAAAGTTCCCTTCTAAGTCCAGTAATGCGATATGGAGAATTATCACAAATATAAATAGACTTCAGATTTGACAACTACTAAAAAAATGCGCTTTCTTAGACCTTGCATATATTAAATATACTATCAGGCAAAAACATTTTCCTTCACCGATGAAAAAGCTTTGAAACAAAGAATGCAGTGTATTTTCTGCCTAGTTTTCTGTTAGAAGATAGGTTGTGAAATTTCAGTTCTAGGACTCCATGTTATCTGTGACTTTGATTTTTCTCCTTATATTGAGTGAGCTCTTCTGCTCTTATGGTTTGCCATTACAGTTGAGCTTGAGATTTCTGTACCAAGTTTTGACAGCTTCTTCAGCATTTGAGGTCTTCTATGTACATTGTGAAATATGGTTTTGAACACCAACATGGACGTATCTGTTTGCGAGTAACCATTATGTGATGTGCACATGCCTATTCATGCACATGCAAAAAATTTCCTTAAATTTACCTATTTTTTGGGTTGATTCATTTTATTATAGAAAGGAGATGTAGGTGTATTTCATCAACAACCGAATGTCTTTTTGCATTCAGCTGCCTTTCTTCTGTGTCTGATTCATGATGAAGAACATTATCATCAGAGGCTTCTGAATGTTTTTACTTTCCTTACAATGTAAAATAGTCTTGGTGATTGCAGAGAAATTTGAACTTTATAATTGTCATTAAAGCTGATATCTTCTTCAGTGTGTTTGTGATAGTGTCTGGCCATAAATTTTGGGCCTAATTTGTAGCAATAGTCTAGGTTCTTCTTGAAGTTAGCTGTTTCATTCTGGGATCATACAGCAGCTGTCACCTATGTCATAAGGTGCAAGAAAAATTTCCATGGGAAGGGAGAAGCTGGATCTTTCTGCACCTTGTTGACAATGCCATTCTGGACCCTACCTGATGGAGCCCTGGCTGCTTTCCCAGGTCTAATGTAGAACAGACTCAGAAAGAAAAGGTCAACTCTTGTTTATTGAGCTGAAGGTCAAACTAGAAGTTTAATGACTCTTGTTGGATGCAATGAGGAATCAGAACGTTCATAGACAGATAAAAAGCAAACTGAAATTAAAATGACATAGATACATCAATACAAATTGGTATCATTATAAAAGGCCAATGGAAAATATTAGCAGCTTTAGTAAATTAGCAGCTTGTTCAAGGCTGTAATGTGATATTTTGTTTACTACCGTGTTACTCAATTAACTTCTAGACATTTCAGTGTCTATTCATTGGGCAAATGCTCTTTCAGTGAGACTGTTGAATTAATGAAATCGTATTCATAATGCATTCTCAGTGTGTTGAATGACAGATCAATACCTGCATAAAATAAAGCCAGTTAATGTAGCAGTATACCAGGAAGTCTCTGTAAGAAGCCTTCGAACACGATCAACCCGTGTGTCACCTGTAGAGATTCTCCATAGTTAACTGGTAAAATTGTAAAACCTTTCCATACATCTGCGCATTTTGTTTCACTATTCAGAATGTTTATTTTCAGGAAATGTTGACACTTGCCTATTTACAGATAGGATTTGCTTTTCATTTTACAAACAAGTACATTTTGAATACCTAGTAGTGCTTATGTTAAAATCCTACTATTCTGTTTAATAGTAGTGACTGTGATGCTTAATGCTTGTTTTAGGTAGAACTGCAAATTAATTGCCATTGTGGAAAGCACTTTAGCTAAGTATTTGTAAATATTATTTCTGCAACAGATATAGAAATAAAACAAAAACAAATTACTTCTGCCCATGGAACAGTCAAGCATGTTTCCACTTCTTCCTTTTATACCCTATATGTATTTTTTAATCTTTTAACTAACAATTATGAAATTACACGCTACGTAAAATATTCCAGAATCCAGTCAGTAATAAGTATTTTGGAGCTAGTGAAATATGGCTGCTGGTTTTAAGCACTGCAGAATTTATCCTTATAGATAGATGTTTGTCCTTGACTTGTGTTTCTTGCTGAGATTAAACCTTTGTCCATTTGCAGGCATTTCTTCTGGCACTGTTTTTCAAAGAAGGACTTCTTGTTTAAATGTACATTTATAGTTGAGTGAATGGAGAATAGGCAAGCTGATAAAGTCCAATTTGTGCAAAAATTGAGAGAAGTCTTCTGAAGAAAATGGAAACAGTAAAATTAAATGGCAGATATTATACTGTGCAACTTAATTACTCCGGAGATATTTTCTGGCAGCATAGCATAATGAGGACAAGATGTTACCTTTACTGAGATGATAAAACACTGTTAGCAGTAGGATCCAGATGTTTCAGTTTAACAGTTGTTTTCACATCTGAAAAGGAGCAATGACAAGAAGCTCATCTTCAGTGGTTTACTTTATGTATTGCTCTGAACATATCAAGAAATTACTCTTTTGTGCTTAATCCCCTAAATTAGTTTGGTTTAAGATGTACCGGATTTTATGCTCAGTGTAGAGAGGGATTTGTAGAGGGGGGGTTGTTTGCTTGTTTGTATTGCTATTTCTCTTAAACCCTTTTTTTCTTTCTTCTCTGTTGCCACAATGGAGCTCAACATCTTTTTCTTCTTAGTAAAGACATTAAACACTGACACTGACAAACGTTCTTATGAATGGTAAGGTGCATGTCACCCAAGATGTGAGCAGTAGATCCATTTAACCAAAATTTAAATACCTAAATATTCTGATAGTATGTTATCCACAAAAGAGTGACCGATCTGCATGTCTGCGCATGCATATGAGTGTAAGATGTTTTTGAAACATCTGTAAATAATTTTATGGTATGGGTATATTTCAAAAGATAATTAAAGTTTAACTGTCATTACTATGTATGTATGATTTATTTCTTCCTTAGTACTATGTCTTACAGAAATATCATTTATGTGATGTGGTCATCCAATAATATTAGTATCGTACCTGAATCTTGATTCTTCTTCTTGTGCTGTAGAAAGGGGACAATTTAATTCATGTTGTGTCACTTCAGAAAGTGATTGAATCAAACTGCAAAGTACTTTTAGAAGTGTCACTGCATGTATATGTCAGCAAGAGCAAAAAATGTAGAGGTTCAAAATGTGCTTAGACAACTTTTCAAGTGATATTTTCTTGCCTATGGATATGATATATTAGAAATGTTATAAACATTGCTATTATTGTGGCTTTGAGCACAACAGTAGCAGTGTTGGTTCTTGGGAATACAAAACTTAGGAATATAATGTTGATTCATTCTCAGAGACAATTTATCCATTTAAGACCCTCTCACTGTGGCTTACTGGGATATAAGCTCTAAAACAAATTTCTGCAGAGGCATTGTACACTCAAGTTAGTTAGGAACTTTAGTGCTTGTGATGAACAACTCATTAATCCTGTGCCTCCTTCTGCTGTTACCTCGCTCTTTCATCTACTTTTTTTTCTACAGTATGGTCTGCTATAGTCAATATATCCACATATTTAAATGATAGTAGCTTATTTATGTCAAAATGAATCAAATCTTTTTTCCAGGTTTTCAGGTTTTCTTGTGGAATACCTGAAATTTTAAAATATATATTTTTTGAAATTAGAATTGTGAATTAAAAGCTGTGTTAATGAATCTTAATTTGTGGTGAATCTTCTGACCTGGAAATACCAAAGTATTACAAAAAATGTTGTCAGTTGTAAAACAAAAGCAATTCCTTCTGAGTAGAAAACATTTGCTTTGAAATTTCAGTTATAGTTTAAAATAGTTTAAAAGGTTTAAAATAAGATGCAATAATTTTTAAAAACACTATAAAACTGAAATATTCACATTGACTAGCTCCAGTATAGATACGGATCATGAAGTTGATTAGTTTTTTTCCTGACATTAATGATTTACTTCAATTTTTATTGGGGTAAAACCACTGAAATTTCCCATGTGTCAAGTGATGAGATGCCCATTTATTTTTAACTGTTCTAACAACTGTAATTGTTGAAGACTTGTTCTAAACAAGGATTTTCAACTAAAATCTGGCTTCTCTAGTAGTAAGCCTGGTATCATTTATTAACACTTTTTGCTCTGTCATGGCAGTAAGGTTTTCACTATTTGAATTATAAGATGTATTTTTTCGAAAGTATTCTCTAAGAATAATTTCCATGTTTTCAGTTGCTGAGTCTTGTTGTTTTCCACTTGCAAAACATAGTAATGTACACATACGAGGAAAGCACGCATCTGGAGTGATAGGTTCCAAATGCAGCTTGCATGCCACATCAGAGAACTTGCTCAGAATTCTGATTCTAATGCTTTCAACCTTTAAAATTTCCAGTGATGGATAATTCTGACTTCGAAATTAATTCCACTTTTATATTAATTTTTCTGTAAATTCTTTTTAAAATGAACTTTTTTAATTCAAAGAATAATTTCCCTCAGCCTCGCACACTTTTCTAAATGTTGTACGTGTTCATAACTGTGCCTCCCAGCTCTCTTTCAGCAACTACCAACTGGTCAGTAGCAAGCTTATTGAAAACATGTCTGTGTGGATGTCATCCTGGGCAAGGCTATTTGATAGTAGTGCTATTCTATGCACCGTTCTTGTTTATAGTCCACCCCTGGCAATGTTGCTTCAAAACTGGTTGTACAAAACCAGGAAGAAGTTACATAAAAACAGACTTACTTTTTAAATCAGTTCTTCAACTCTGTCTTTTTACAGAAAATTCAAGCAAAAAAATCTCACCATGAAGTTTATTTGGTTTTGTGTAATTGGCTTGATACAAGCTTGATCTTCTATATTTTCTCATGTTTATGCTGTCCTCAGAAGCAGTCAGAAGGAGCTAGGACTTATGATGGCTGGAGTTATGAGAACATAAGCAGATTCTGGGAGGGCTTTTGATCTCTAATCCTCTTCTTTCACAAACCAGCTTTCTTATCTCTTCCCTTGATATAGATTTCATTTGCATGTTGGAAGATTTTCTCTATCCTTCTGGAATTCAGACATTCAGATTCAGTAAATCAAAGGATGAGGATTTAAGTGGGAAGTTACCAGATGAGTAACTGATATGGTTAAGAAGAATTGCTCAGAAATTATACCCACAAGCTAGAATTTCCTTTTCTTTTTCCTGTGTTGCTTGCATGATTGAGACCAAACGAATGCAAGTATTTTATCTGCATGGAGAAATATGGTGTTGTCCAACTTAAAAAAAAAAAAAAAAAAAAAAAAAAAAAAAAAAAAACGCCAAGTATTTCAATTTTCACACACAACAGTTTGTCAAGTGACTGTTGTACTAGAGCAGAACTCTTTCTCTTTTATTGCTCAGCCAGGATCAGCTTCTTTACTTCACATATTGTGTGTGTGTGTGTGTGTGTGTGTGTGTTACACCACGCTACAGTTAGTTTCTAGCCTTGTCAGGCTGTTCAAGTAAGCTATTCCTGTGTGTGCTTTACTGATTCTACAGATGTTAATATTTGAAGTGGTACAGTAAGGTTTTAGTATCTGCTTTGCAGTAGTCATATTGCACATGTATCACAAAGGCTTGTTGATAGTTTGTATCGTTTGCTTTTTCGCACCTGACTTCCCTTTATATGACAAAGAGGTGAACGTATCCTACCAGAGTAATATTTGTAACAAAGTTCCCTATTTGGATTAGCATACTGATATTCTTTCAAAGACTGCTTGTTTCTGATGTGGAGACTTCTCCATGAATATGCTTATTTCCATGCTATAAGGGCTGATCTGACAGTCCTTGAATTATAGAATCATGGAATGGTTTGTGTTAGAAGGGACCTCAAAGCTCCAACCCCCATGCCACGGTCAGGGTTGCCACCTCCTAGATCAGGCACCATCCAACCTGGTCTTGAAAACCTCCATGGATGAGTCATCTACAGCCTCTCTGGGCAGACTGTTCAAGCACATCACCTCCCAACTCTAAATTTTTATTAAGTTACTGATCATAAACAGGTAAACTACACGCATAGAATATGGTTTAAGAAGACGCTGAAAATGGAATGGTAAACTGTTCCATTTTTAAAATTACCTACTTTTCAGAAACTGTATAGATGAGGAAAATCTGGCTGGTAATAGCAAAAGTTTAATGCAGGACAGCCCATCTCTATAGAAGAATTAGAATATATACATACATGTGAAGTAAACTTAGAAACATAGAAGGTGAAATACCGTTATTGTAATATCTTTTCTGATAGGCAGTAAGTAATAGTGTACAAAGAGCAGAGAGAGTTTGAAATCTGTTTTCCTTCTGGCTAATGCATTCAATATGCTGATCTGAGTGTAAGGAAAGAGAGAAACCAGAGCTGTGCTTTGAGGAGACATTAATAGACAAATTTATAGCTCTATTATACCAGTGTTGTATTCAGGCAAGTAATGCAAACGCCTGCCTTTTATGTGCTGCACTGCTTGTTAGTGAATATGGTGTAAATATTTTGACAGTAAGTATAAAAGGCTTTTACAGTATTTGATAGTCTGGATGTAGAATGAGCTTTAAAGGAGACAATTAATGGGTATGTTTTCAGCAAAGTGCATAGGGAATTAACTCTGAGCCACACTGTCAACAATGGATGTAGAACATGTGATTTTCTGTAGATATGAAGGAAATTACCCATTAGAACTGCATTACACATTTAGATAGAATTTCCAAAGATCCCTGGAAGTGGAGGACACTCATTTCCTTCAGAATTTCAGTAGCTTTTTAATTGCTTTAAAGAATCTTTTCCTCAGAAAATTAAGGAAGAAGCTGAGCTTTCCTTTTTTTTAAGAACTCATCCTGACAGAACAGAGAGATGAGTTTGTGTTATAAAACAAAACAGAACATCAGTACTGTGTATTTTTACCTATGACACTTTTTCTTGTTGAATTTTTCCTGTAAGTAGAGGCAAAGGATAGTTCTATTCGCCCTATGTCTTCAAGGAGAGCTTGTTCAGAAGCGTAGTGTGTTATTAATATTCCTCATCCTTGCCTGAAGGGATCACATGCCATCAGAAACACATTATTCCTCTGAGCCTTCATATTCTATACATATCTGTTTGTAGCCCAGAACATGCTGTCCATTGCTGAGCAAGGCTTATAGGCGAGGTAGCTGAAATTCACTGAAGTGTTGTTTCCCAGTTCTGTGTATATCTTCTATCTACCAGGATGGTTACGAAGAAGAAGAACAATGAAGAAGAATGGGTAAAGAACTCCCACTTACTTTTCCATAGTGCAGATTTATCTCTATTTTAGGCATGCTACTTGATATATTGCTGCTGAGCTTGGTGAATGTGGAATAAAGAAAGGTTTCTGCAGAGGCTTCCTAACCAGTGTCTTTTCACGTTGCCACTGTAAATCAGAGAAGTCTGGCCCTTTGCTGACCGCTGAGTACCAGAAACCTGTCTGTGAAATGCACATTCTACTTCAAATTTATGTTCTACCAGTTACTTCCTAAGTACATCCCAGTTTTACCTCCCATTGTTCTTCTTTGCATACGTGAAGGTTTTTATTTCTTTACCTGTATTTTAGGTTTTGCTTTATGTGACCTATTGCTAGTCTTTCTTATCAGCACACAGGCCTGTAGACCCTTGTGTTATAACTGTTAAGGACCCTGTACTATTTACTGGACTTAAATTAGATTACCAACATGAAGCACAGCAGTATCTGTGTTATCACTGCCTGTAAGCTGGAAAAGCATTTCATAGAACCTCTGCAATCCTCGACTTTTGGACTCTTGTTTTGACACTCGTGGTCACCTCAGCTGTTAATAAGACGGTGTGTGGCATTATATTTTATTTTATTTATTATTATTTTAAAACCTGGACATTTATTTTGATGCCTGAATGGGAATAGAACTCTTTTAAAAATCTAGTCCCATATGAGTTTATTCTGCATTAACAGCAGATGGTGAATGGCTTTAACAGCTTTGTTTCTATTGCCAGTAGTCTTTGATTTACTCCCTTGCTTTGCTTTTCAGTCTTTATTGCTTCTATTCTGAAACAGCAGAGATAGAGCTATTGTTGTCTCAGCCATAGCTTTTCTCACAGAATACTATTGATTTCTTCTTTCACTATTTGTTTTTTGTACCGTATTAAAGAAAACAAAGTTACTTTAAAAGGAAGGAGAAAGAGAAAATAAAACCTTTTTAATAAGTTGGTACACAGCAAGATCTCCCTGCTGAAAATACTTGTGCATATACTTAATTGCGCATTCTTCTGTTAATGTCAGAAAAATGACAAGATTTGACCTAGGTACATACAAAGATCTCTGAAAGTATAGCTTCCCTTTTTGTTATGTTGGCCCACAACATCAGAGGTGGATGTTGTTAGTATGCCAGTAGAGGTTGCACCTTCTTGCCAATATTCTGTTAGGCTTGGTTGCCGGGTGACAGATGGCAGCAAAGGGGCGATATAAGGAAGTGGTTTCTGACACCAAAGTGTGTCTGTAGCAAAGGTGCGACACTGAATTCCTCCATGTTGAAAAAATATCACCCACTGCCTTTCATTGATGCTTGTTCATTTATGTGGACCAAACTGGGATGTGAGCACAGTGTGGCAGTGGGTGGTGTATTTCAGAAGTGGAGGCACTGGGTCACCTCCAATGGTGCAGATTTTTAAAAGCGTGGCATGGAGTGTGGCACACAGGCTCTTATACATTGCTGCTGAAAATGCATAGATAATGGTGGTGACTATGTTAAAAATAGCGTCCTGCAGGCAGCAATCTATCAAATAGTGTTACTATGCTCTTTCTAGTTTTTGTATTTTTAATGGAAATAAATAAGAGGTCTTACTTTTGGAGTGATGTACATGCATCCTATTCTATTTCAGCTCCAGGTCAGTCTATAAGCCACCATAACTGATAACGAAGTTCTTTAAACTGTATGTGACATTGGTAGTCTCAAGGATAACATAAAGAATTCATTCTAGACTTCACAGTTTTTTGATGAATTGTGCCCTTGCCAACGAACACCAGTGAGTATGTTCAGTTCACTTCAGAGTTCACATAGAGAGTTGCACCCGTGGGAGAGAAGTGAAAACGGCTACCTGAGGAAACTTGCTTTGAGTGATACAGAGGCTGCTTTTCTTGAGAGTCTGAACTATATCTTCAGTTCTTGCACTGAAGGGATGAGGCGATTGCTTCTTCCCTGCTTTTATTCTTTTTACATTTCTGAGTGACTGAAGGATTTGTATATTTGACCTTTTCCTAGGCCAGAGCTACTAGCTGCTGTCATTAATCAATTAAATGAATATCTATTGTGAGCCTTTTGCTAGACCTTAGTTCCTCAGCTTCAGTTTTCTTCTTAACTAGTGTTTGTTACTTATGTGCATCTTCATATGTTGTGGTCTCCAGAATCTATGACCCTCCTTTTCAGTTAGTTTCACAGATGAGTATTTTTGCAGGCTGTTCTTGTACTTTCTTATAATGGCTTATTCTAATGTTGGTATGCTACCACAGACTGTCAGGCAGCTTTACCCAGCTGGAATTCTTCTGCAGAGGGAGCAAGAGATTTTTCTGAGGAACCTGTTGCACTGATCCACATGGGTTCCAAATAATAATAAAAAAAAAAAAAAGTGAAAAGGTTTGTAACAGTTTCAGTTGTAGAGCACCTTAGGTATCTTTTTTGCCCTATATGTGTATATTTACACAGAGTCCACATACTGACCTTATCCTACCACTAACAGGAAGGAGGTTACATTGCCACGGCTTTTATGTCCTTTTTAAACCCCTACGTTTTCTGGTGCTGGTACTACAGGAATAAATTCACATCTTTTTACATTGGCACAATTACACTTGATGATTTTGTACTACTTTTAATGCATACTCTTGGCTCAGGTACTGAACATTTTCCATTTACTATTGCATTTTAAAGCATAAAAGGGTTTTTTTTTTGGTATTCTCAATGTTAAATAATGTAATTTTAAACAGTTATTTCTTACTCTGTAATTTTTAGTTCAGTGAAATGAGTGAGTCCATTGTTTTTTTTTTTTTTCTTTTTTTGTTTTAGAATATTCACAGTAAACAGGTTTCACATCTCTTTTCAGCTTTCGTAGTATCTTTCTTACTTGAGAGATGCCTTTAAATATCTTCATGGGTCATAGAAATTACCTATTGCAAGTGCTTGCTAAAATAATCTGGGATTCTCACATTAATATGGAAGGCATCTACTGACATTCTTTAGGTGATCTGTGTAATGTATGTAGTAAATTGGAATAAAGAAATACCAATTCATCCCTACAAGATATTTATCAATATTTAGCTTCCTTTTTTTTTTTTTCTTTCTGTATTTTCTTCAGATTTAAAGGCGTTTGTGACAGAAAATTTGTTTCTTTTTCTTGTATTCAAAATTTGAATGAGTCCATCTTTTGAATTCAGCTTTTTATGATGGGTTTGTCAAACTATACTGCATAAAATGCAGGGTATTTTCAAGACAAGACCAAGTGGGCAGCATTTTAAACCATGTTTGAGCTGACATAGCAATATTTTTTGTTCTAACAAATATATATATTTACAAGAAGTATAAGAGATGAGAGTTCTGTTTTTTTGTGGAGGCCGTTTTCAAACTTGTATTATGATTTTTATATACCCTGCTATGATTTCAGTAAACATTATGAACAAACAAACCCGTGTAGGCTCATCTAATAGCATCCCAGCTGCAGTAGGATTCCTTTGAAATTTCAGCTTACTTTTCTCATGATTGCCTTCAAAACTAATTGCGTTTACTTAAAAAGTTCTGAGTAGGCTGGTTATTTATATCCAACTACATGTTTTTATCTTTGTGATCATGTAGGTAGAAAAAGCTATGACAGTCACCTCTCCACAAGCCAAAACTTTTCTGTTTCACTTAAAAACTGTTATTCCAAATGGTATAATTTTACAGCTATGTCTGTCCAGCTCCATTTTTCAGTTTCATAAAAAGAAACGATTGGCAGATGCTTAGCAAATTCTTACGTCTTTCAGTTATTCTCTATATAAGTACAGTCTAGACCTGCCCATATAATCGGACAACTGCAATCCTTTACATTATTTCTAATTTCTCATATTTCCTTGTGTTTGCTCTTTTGTTGTTTATAATTGCTCAAGGTGTCATATGTCCATATGAAATTTAGCTTGTGAATTATTCATATGGTGGTGATAGAAAGAATATTTATGTTCCTGTGAGTTTTGATCTAATCTCATTGAAACAAAGGAAATATTAGTATTGGCTTCTCTGTGTTTTGGATCTTCCTTCCTAATTTTGACTGGTGAAATAGATCACACACTTCCCTAGTTAGATGTCTTAAGTTGCATAAACAGGATAAGTCTCTTTCCTAATCATTGATTATCTGCAAATACTCATGATTGTTCAACAAATCAATTTTGCATGAAATAGAATGCTTTTCATAATGGTCATGAAAGCACTTTTGGCATGAATGCTCTCATAAATATTTATTCATGCCTGCATTTATGTTGCTTTTGTTCTGGGAGAAAAAACCTCTCACACTGAAGCGAATTCAATCTGATGAAAAAATAGACAAAAAGAGAGAACACATCAGGTAAATGAGTAGTTTCTGTTGCAAGGGAGCAGATGAACGTTTCTGGGCTTCGTTTGTACCTACTGTCTCTCTAATTTCAGTCAACCTCTTGATTTACATAAAATACGTATGGGCGTATTAAAGATCTATTGATCATTGAGGCCAAGATATGTTTCTGTATAGCCGTTGATATGACACATGGAAGCAGGGCTATCTCGAAAGTTATGTCTCCTGTTGTATTATGTTGGCCCACAGTGCCAGAGGTGGATGTTGGCGGTATGGCAGTAGGGGTGGAACCTTCCCACCAAAATCCCATTCCATTTCAGTGCTGCATGGCAGACGGCAGCAAAAGGGGCAGTTTGACAAAATGCCATGTGACATGGCAGGGTGTCTAAAGTAAAGGTGTGGAATTAAATTCTTCCATGTGGAAAAAATGGCACCCACTGACTTTCATCAATGCTTGCTGAGAATTTATGAAGACCGAACAGTGGATATGAGCACAGTGAGGTGTTTCAGCAGTGGAAACAGCGATGTGAGAGACGAGCCGTATTATGGATGGCCCTGCAGATTTTTATGAGTGTGGCATGCAGGCTTCTTGCTCATTACTTGTGAAAACACTCAGCATGGCATTAAAAAAATCATGATTACAACCAAATCATTAAGACCTGCCTATCATATACAAACTGTCAAGATATTCTTTGTATATAAAAAGGAAGCTGTTAATCACAAACAGATCAGTTGATGGTTAATAACTTCCTGTTCTATGGCTTGAAATAACTGTCTTTCAAAGTGTTATCTCCTTAAAAACATAGAATGCTTATGTTTTTAAATATTGCAACACTGGAAGGTGTGTATAATATGATGGGTGGGTGCAGTATATGTAAAAGGGACTGAAAATCAAGCCAGCTGCTAGGATTTCCAGTTTTCAAGATGAGTTGCACCTTTGATCCTCTCCTAGTCAGAACTCTACTGCTCTTCTGTAGTTTTCTATAGACTGTATGTAGTATGTATTCTCTGAGAGATTATTTGTCATGGCAGATTGAACGTGCAAGGAGGCACTGAGTTGAATTTCAGTGGAGTAGCTAACTTCTATGATACACTGGTATGTGTTGAGACACTTAAGAGTTAAAATGCTGGTGATTGATGTGGTATTTTTTTAAATGTCTGTTTTGCAAAGCTGTGCAAAGGCACTCATTTTGTTACTCTGGGCCAAGTCTTCAGCCTGAAGTAAATAAATAACATTAGAAGAGTTACATTTACAAAATTTTGAAGTAATGTAGCAGTGTTGCTTTACAGCAACAGAAAATATTGATTATTTGTTTGCTTGTATTTAAGAAACTGGCAAGAATTAGAGAGAAAAAAAAAAATCTTTCAAAGCGCTAGTGATTTCCTTTTCCAGATTACCATTTCATATCCTGACTAGCATAAACAAGAGCATTGCTGATTCTAAACCTCTTACCAGACCTTGGGAAACCAAAGTTTCTTGACTCCTGTTCAACAGTTCTAAGTGTTCATGAGGGGGTTTCACAGATGTTGTTTATTTTTCTAAGCCACCCTAGGAGTGAGCAGTGCCACTCTTTTTCTACTTGTCTTGAGGAAAGTATAACATTTTTGAAGGAGTGGAGGAAGACTTTCAGTGTTGCAATCACCACCCAATGTAGAATTGAACCATAGAACAATAAAATAATTGAAAGATAGGGAGAGAAGAGTGGAGGGAAGAAATTGAGCTGTTACAGAGTCAGGAGAGAAAAAGGGAAGTATCTGGCTGATAGTTTATTACACTATCTTTAGTAGAAGAGAGAATAAAGTAAAAAAAAAAAAAAAAAAAAAAAAAAAAAAACTTAGCTGTGGGCAATGTAACATTTCTCACCTACTCAGTGACATAAAGTGCCCAGAACAAAAATACACTCTGGCAAAGAAGATAACATCACGTGGAAGCCCGCAGTGTTTTAGCTTTAATGGTGGGAGTTGAGAGAGGGTGAACAGATTGTTTAGGATTAAACTAATTGATGCTAAAAGAATTTGATATTGTATACCTGATAATAGTAATCATTCAAAGCTTAGAAGTATCTTGAGAATACTGTTCACCACATAATACAATCAATTTTTGTTTCGGTTTGGTTTTATAAACACAATTTTTTTGTAGTTGCCAAATTGTCTAGACCAACTTGTTCCTCATCAGAGCTGTAGAACTGTTCAGACACAACTTAGGCTTAGATAGGGGTAACTGTAGCATCACCCAATTGCTATCCCCAAAGTTAGCAGTATGTTTTTAACCTAGAGTTACTGTATAGAAATACTGATTATTGGAATTAATATGCCATTTGTTGCTGATGGAACTGTTGGTTCTTTCATGTGCCATTGAATGCTATGAACTTGTTACAGTATTTCTCATCTATATATATATATTTTTTTTTCTGGAAAAGATTTTCCAAGCATGTCGACATTGTAATAACGATAAAAATCTTTCTTTGTGTATTCAGTTTAAAAGACTGGATTTTTGCTTTCACAAAGAGTTGGATTTCTTGGCGTGTGGCACCTGGTATATGGCTCTGCATAATCATGTAATCTGCTGTATCATATGGATTCATACTTATACCGTCTTGTCATTTGAACAGAGTTTGAGAGTTACCTTTAACAGTTCATCTTGGAATTCTCCCAGTAAATCTGCTATTAGTTTTCCAAAGTGTAGTAATAGACACTGATAACGGAGCAGTTGCATGCTGCTTCTAAATGAGTGGATATGTTTGCATATTTATAGCTTATTTTATATGGCAGGTATAAAGGTGTTGTAATATCCTCCAGAAAACAAGGTTTGTACCTTATTTAGCAGAGCATGTATGTATGTGTTTCTTCTTAGTACTGATGATGTTTCATTAGGAACCTCAGAGTCCCTGTGGCTATCAGCCCTTGTCATCATTGTCATCATTGGACTGAGTAAAACTGTAAAAGAAACTAATTGCCTCAAGGTAGAACAAAATGGAATGAGGAACAACTTTTCTGTATTTCCTAATAGTGCTTGCTTTTAGGATCCAGATCTCCTTAGTCCCTGCCTGCACCTCCCACAGTAATAATTTTCTATATTGGCTTAATTAGAGCATCCCACAGTTTGGTCTTTCAGGTAGGCTCTGCTTTGTGCTAATGATCAGTTCCAGAGATATGCTTATTAATACACTAAAAAACAGTGTGGCTTTCAGCACTTGTTCACTGGGATGTGTGCGGGGTTCTATAATGTCAAACAGTTCCCCTAAATGTAATATGTATTGTAATATTTATGTATTTAGCTTCACAGAGAGTAACTTTGGAACATGTACATATATTATTTATTGACGCTTGTGCCCTGTTTGCATCCAGGATGGCTGAGCTCAACATCTGTTCTTGATTAAAGTGAGCATTTGGTATTTTACAGATAATTGTGAGACACGAGCTTATTGTCCTCTAGGCCTATCAGGCAAATTGGAACCAAACTCTCTATGAGTATAGTAAGACATGTTTCAGTGCTGGGTGCAATTCTAATAACACCTTTGGCGTTGTACTTCAGGTTTTATCTGCTGTATACTGTATGCAGGCAAAAGTACCAGCAACTTCCGTGCTATATCCTAGGACCAGAAAAGAAAGAAGTGATAAGAACGTTTCCAGCACAGAAGAATAAGGTGGCAAACTTGAAAGCTCTGCTATTGTTGAACTTAATCCTTTCCTTACTCTGAAAATCTGAATTTGTAATCATTCTTTTGTCTGATAAATAGGTTTGTCTTACAGCAAAGGAATGAATTCAGGGAGGGTGAATGTATAAAACAAGTAGTTGGTGGCCAGGATATTGAGAGCTTTTTTTCCCTGATAGATTTTCTAGAAAGTTAAGTTTGCTCATAGGAAAAAAAGCAACGTAAAATCACGGGATGGCAGCTACGTACTGCAGGAAGCCCCACAATGTTTTGTCTTCTCTTGTCCTATAGCAAGGTGCATGAGCTCAGTATTATTATTATTGTTGTTATTATTATGAAGTGTGAACACTAGCTCAGCTCTGATTAACATAACCAATATTCACTCCTTTTAATTTGTACTGCTTACTTCATGTCTGCAGTTATGTTAACTAAAGAAGAGAAGGACTGCATTTTTTTGTTTCTTGTTCACCTCTGTAACAGCATTCCCTAGAAATCCAAGCCTGTGAGGAGGTAACCTAACAAATTATCTCTGTTAGCAGTTCTGTTAGCTGCAGGATTTGGTTTCTTTGTGCTCCAGCTTATCCATATGCATCCAAAGGAAGTTTTCGTGTTTAAAAAAAAAAAAAAAAGCAGAAAAAAATGCTTTTTCTTCAGGCACTGGCGTGGTTTTCATTCCTTAGGACGTGTTAAAACATTTGAATATCAGAAGCATAGCAATACAGTTCCAAATATCAGAAAGATATTTCGTGTTCCAATTGCAATGCCAAATTGTGCTAGTTCTACTAAATGATCTCCTGTACACAAATCACGTGTGTGATGTACCAGTTGTGTTTATGCACTTCCTCTGAAAGTGTGGTAAGGTGGGAAAAAATGATTTTTAACCAGATAGTTTAAAAACATATCCCACGTAACACCATAACATGCTCTGTAGCTAACCCTCACAAGCAGATAGCAATATAGCCATCTGCAGATAGCTTATCCATAGCTGTAACTCCTCCTACAAACATTTGACTATTAAGAAGCTACATATTTTTAGCTTTACTTATGCTCTGCATTTGTTTCATTGGTTCTACTAAGTTCTGCCAGGTCTTTTTTTTTTTTTTTCCCCTCTTAACTTTAGCTTTTTTTCTTTGCCAGGTATCATTAGCCGCCAGGAGGCAGAAGAGCTGCTGATGAATAAATCTGAAGGAACGTTCCTGGTGCGAGTCAGTGAGAAAATCTGGGGCTATGCGCTGTCTTACCGCCAACAAAGTGGGTTCAAACACTTCCTGGTTGATGCTTCGGGGGATTTCTACAGCTTCTTGGGGGTAGATCCAAACCGACATGCAACACTGACAGATCTTATTGATTTTCACAAGGTAACACTTGCTAGGTAGAGATCAATAGCTGAGTGGAGAGGATTAATAATTTAAAGAGTAACCATGTAATTTGAAGCCACGCTAGAGAAAAGAAGTAAGGATAGCAAGGAAAAGAATATATGTGTCTATATATTCCAGAGTAAGCCTTGCATTAGCGTTTATAGTTGGTATCTTTTGTTGCAGTGAATCAGAAAGCTGTTCCCCTTCTTTCAAATCTACAGCTTATATTTGTGTTTCCTTATGAACAGAGTCTTATGCGACATGTACTTTGATAGGCTAAAAACAGACTAATAAGGGCTGACAGATCTAACACGTTTTGAGCCTCCTTTCTTTATGAAATTGCATGGGAAATACCACAGAAAAGGTCTTTCAATGAAGTTTCAGTGCTTTGCAGCCTTTGATGTGGGGGCTGTAATGTGCAAAAGCAGAGGAGTGAAGCACTACAGGAAAGAAAGGAATACGAAGGTTTTTTGTTTTAAGGATGTGCTAAGAGTCGTTCCTTACCATCCAAACCAGCTTCATGAGAGTAATTTATTTACTTGAGGTCTTTGTTACCTCTAATATGTGTTTCCTGTTTACCAGACAAAGACTGGTAGTGCAGGCTGTTTTCGTCATCTTACTTCTTTCTTCATCCTTTTCATCGGTTTTAATTCTGCTTTCCTCCCTTACCAATGCTTTCAAAATCTCTTCAACCACTCTTCTATTTTTCTATCCCTCTTCTTTTTTCATCTTTTTACCACTTGTCATTTTTTCATTCATGCTTCTGACTAACTCTATCATTTTTTTTGTTCTTCCTTTCATTCACAGCATTTAATTTTCCGAATATTCAGTCCCACAGACACTAAGCAGATATTATTTTTCTTCTAATTTCCCTTCCCTTCTAAATCTTTATTTCACTTAGTTTGCAACTTCTCTTCAGTCAAACCTGCATGCTATTTCTTCCAGCTGTAATCCTTAAATTACAACTATTATTAGCAGTACAGCATTTGACTGTAAGCCAATTCTTTTGAATTTTATTGGTTTAACAAAATGAAGCTGAGTTTCTCAGTATTTGTATTTCATCAAGAAAGAGGAATTAGAGTGTGACATGCTTCATAGAAACATAGATGGTCATCAAGGGCAGAAAATCCCAAACTCATTCAGGTTGACTGAAAATGATTTATTTGTTCTATTTTTGTTAAGATTTTTCTCATCCTAGGCAATCTCTGTACTAGAAACCTATATATTTACAGACAGCAGTAAAGTACTTTTTGGAAGTAGAATAACTTTTAGTTTAAAAGTTTAAAGTTGTTTTAGATATCCCCTGATAATAGTTATTAGTTCTCCCTGTATTAAGCCTATCAGACTAACTCCTTCACCTTTTATGTCACCACACAGTTCTCTTATAAGTGTCTAGCTTAACAGCTACTTTAAAACTGCTCCCTTTGACAACCAGTTCTGTAGGCTTCTTATCCTTTCTCTCATCTGGTTTTCTCAGAAGCTTCTCTGTCTGCCCATCTTGGTGATATACATTGTCAAGTGCCCTACAGCCTTCTGGTAACTGCCCATGCGATTTAGATTTCTCCAGATCAAAAACCTAGCTATATTAGTAGCTATTGCTATATTGTCTGGAGAAATTGCTGCTGCTTCTTTACTGTTTTAGCCGAAAGTGTGGCTTCTTAGCCCCAAAGATACCAAAATTGATTGAAGGTTCCTTTTTTTCTTTCAATCAAAATGAGCATGGCTGACATAACTAGTCCTTCAGTTGTTTGTACTTATTCATTTATAACTGTTTCATTTCAATTAAGAAAATTAATAAGAAGAGATCACTCTGCTGGTTGTTAGTGGGAAGAACAAATATCTTAGAAAAGAAAATGTAAATGTCCAGTTTCAGTTATTTGCACCTATGTACTGTGCAGCAAGCAGCAATAATATATCCAACATAATTGCTAAATCCTTGTATTTGCTTTCTCGTAACTTTCTCAGAAGTATTTAATTTGAGTAATGCATTTTCTGAACTTAGCCTGATAAGTGACTGGGATGGAACCACATCTTGGACTTTGCGTGTGTTCTGAGGGAGCCAGGCACCAAATTTCCACTGCATTTTAATGGAAACTGGATGCCTTTTGAAAAATTTAGGCCTAAAACTTGGATCCAATTTTATGCCATTGCATTCAGTAGCAGTGCATCTGTATATCTCAAACTTATGCAATAACAAAAATGAATTATTGTTACTCTAGAGTTAATACGAAGACTGTGCTCTTAACTTTTTTACTTATTTATTATTATTCATTTTAGTAATCGGTAACTAGAATTACAGATTTACCATGTGAGTATGAAATTGATGAGAAGAAATGCTATTTTTAAAGATTGTTTTTGTCTTAGCAAGTTTACTATCTTTTGCTTCTCAGCCAGAAAGCTGTTACTGTTGTATGTAAGCACTCAACATTGAGCTCTTGCTCAGTCTACTTGGGAGAGCTTCCAGCATCCCAGTGACTGTGGAAGTAGAACAGTAGGACTGGTGTATCTGTTAAATTAATCCCTGAGAACACCTTTTACACGCATCTATAGCTGTTTTTCTTAGCATAGCAACTTAGAGATGAGTCAGATCACAGCATATTTTGGGCATCAGCTGTTTGATACCACTATTTGATACTGTCACAAGTAACTACTGACATAAATACAAAATAAAGCAAGAAGAAAATACATGGTTGATGAAGATCCCTTTGCTGATCATTACTTATTTTTATCAAGTATGCTTTGTTGCTCATTACCAATCCACTGATTTTTTAATTTTTTTTTTAATGCTCTCAGCTTTTTTTCTTAGAAGACAGGGAAAGACTTAGATGTCTATGAATTATACTCTAACTGTTTTTATCTTTCTAGGAAGAAATCATCACATCCTCAGGTGGGGAGCTGCTACTGGAGCCATGTGGACAGCAGAAGAATCCTCCAGACTACAGCCCTTTATTTGAGTAACCAGGACTCATAGGAATGTGTACTAGATAGGTGCAATAATAATAGATAGCCACAAAAATAAACACCGAGAAGTAACTAACAGACTTTCTAAGCCACTGGTCTTGTGGCCAAAGAGTATCCTTAATAGAAGACCCCAAACATTTCTGTTTCACATGCGATTTATCAACTTTATGCATATTGCTAGCATTTTAAAGATGAAAAATTACTGACAGATTACAAATGAGGACTGTTTCCAGACATTTTTAAAAGGTTGTGGCCAATTGTACTGAAAGCTAAGTTGCTGTCTTAATTTTCTTGACATTTAAGATTGAAGGTGCAAAATCACGTACTTTTAATAGGTTGAAGTATGGATGGTTGTCAAACATTGCATAAGGTACCAATATTGTTGAACAAGCTCTTTCTTCCAAAGCAAAATTTGTCAGTTTCTACTAATGATCTCTTCACTCAGTTGTGCACTTTTAAAAACAAGATGCAGTCTTAAAATGTCCTTTTTCAGCTTGTGTTTGCTCAAATGTTTAGATATAGCTGGAGTCTTGCTATCATGCTTTTCAATACTGATTGACAAAGTTCAGTGCTGCTGAGACAGTCAGGACAGTCATTCTATTTCTATTTACAACTACATGCAGTTGAGCTGCTTAGGAGGGATTTTTCCTCCTGTACAGCAAACGATCAGTTTAGAATAAACTTGTTATTCTAATAACTGCTGTTTGATTTGTAGCAACAACCACAACTCATACTGACCTTGTCATCTTTAGTTTTTTTCTCACGTGCAAGACACATGCTGGGGATTCCTTTGTGTACTTTGCTGTGGTACTAAATATCTTCCTTTGCTGAGCCATACGTGGTTACTGTAACACCTCATAACAAATCAAATCAGAAAATGCAGTAAATAAGCAATGTTTTTTAGCTGGAGCTCTTCTTAGTGTACAATTCTCAGGTGAGACTACTGGGCTTTTCTTAGCAACTGGTTTTCAGAGATAGAACACTCTTTACGGCAGTTATCTTGAGATACAAAGTGATTTGGAAGCTAGATAAAGGGCCAAGATACCCAAGATGTCTTGGATTTTTTTTAAGTATGTTCCTCTGTAGATCACCAGGATTTGGACCCTCAAAATAGAATATAGCTCTGCAATTCTGAATGTAGACTTAATCAACTCCTCTAGTACAATCTATGATCTCTGTTAAGTGAGAAGCCTGGTATGTTTGATCTGGGACCACAGTGCACCTGTGGACACTAACCCATCTACCAGAACAGCACAGTGGCGATTCACTGTGTGTTTTCAAATATGGACACTATAAATGCCGTCACAGTAAGTTGCCTTCCCCTCTGCCCTCAAATAGAACATTCAGCAAGAACCATCTATCCCCCCCCAAAAGCTCCCATATCTCTACTAGCTCCTTTCTCAGAGAAACTAAGTCTCCTCTTGCTTCCTATACACAGGCATCTCAAGAACCACATCAGTCTGAGGTTATTCACATCTGCATGTTTTGTCACAGAGAAACTGGACTATTATTTTACAGGACAAGGGAAAGAGACCTTATAAAGTTAGGAAGTGTAAATATTCATACCTCTGAGGCCTGACGGCAGCTGACAGTGGAACTAAGGGTCCATAGACAGCACTGAGTAATGAAGGTGTATTCAGCAGCCAGACATCTTTGCAGGCTATTATTTTGCCTTTATGAACTATTAAAAAAAAAAAAAAGCATAAAATGACTTCTTTTAGGACAGATTGCTGAGCATGCTGGAAAATAATATGTGCAATTTCCAGGCATTTTTGAGGATTACTTGACTCATTGTACATGAGTTTGGAAATGTGTAAAGACAGAATATTGTAGAAAGGAATTCACATTCATAGAGGTGGTTGAGAATAGTTCAATTTATTTCTAATTACACAGTTCTCAGCAAGTTCCATTTATTTATTTATTTATTTACTTATTGTAGGAATAAGAAGATTTGGAGATATAGCTTTCTGTCTTACATGTCCTGTTCTTATGTAGTTAACATCATAACAGCATCATCATTTTCACTTCGGACTACATTTATTCATGTTAATTTTTCTGCCAATTCTATCAATTTCTCAGTCTCATTTTACCTGGCTTTTAAATAAATTTATTTTAAGCTTCTCTGCAAATGAAATTTCTGTCTGTAAAGTTCAATTGCATCCAAGAATTTTATTATGCTAATAAATGTTGGAATTCTCAAAGAAAGGAATTGCTTTTTTTTTTTTTTCTGTAGTCTTTTAGAAATAGTGGAAAACAACCAACCAGTTCATACAGCATCAGAAAAGAAAAACTCAACAGAATATAACTATAAGCAGCAGCAGCAGTAATGAAATGGAGTGGAACTTGACTGAACATAAATTTCAAAGGTAACAAAGGGAGACCATAGCATGGAGAAATTAAGAACAGAAACTTTCCTTGGTAGAGATGTGCAGTTGCTGTCAATACACTGAGAGGCTGTGGGGAAAGAACAAGCAGGGAGATGATTCCTAAACAAAAAAAAAATGCGTCTTTCTGCCCTCCAGAAATTAAATGGACTATGAAAAGTTAAGAATTTAGTAGGAACAAGAGAAGAGAAAGCGATGAAGAAGTAAACATGGAAAATTAAGAAAAAAAATAGGAAAAAATGTGCTTATCCCATTGTTTTGGAAGCATTTTGGATTTTTGCTGTCCTTGGAGGATGACTAGGTACTGCTACCTCTGCTTTAAGGGTTGCCCTTTTTCTCTGTGGACCTCAGAGCTTTCAGCCACAAGGTGAGTTTGAGCTCCATCTACCTTTCACAAGAGTTGGCCTGGTCCATTTCACAGCCTTGAATGCTGTGTCTGTTCTACCTCTACATTAACGGTTTTCTGAAGCTGTTCATCTCTGTATACGAAATTATTTTCAGTACTGTAATTTCACTGTTTAGTATGGGTAGCTTTATTCTATTATGCAGTGACCTTCAAGCCTTGCTTTCTGATCTGTTTTTCTAGCAGTAGCTTATTATTGGGTCATAAGAGGTAGGTGTTATGTATTTTCATTATGAAATGTCCAGGCAATTTTTTTTGTCAGTGTGACCACTGGGAATATGATGAGAAACCTACCATAGTAATTCTGTTTCACGGGGAAAAATGCTGCCGCAATAGGGAAAATTTTTAAAACACTTTTCTTTATATGTTTCATAGCAACAAAAAAAAAAAAATGGCATGCAAGTTCCCAAGCTTAATAGTACATATGTTTGAAAAAGCAGCTCCTGAGGATGTATTCTTGCTTCTTAGATCCAGAGATGAATTTGTTCTTTCTGATTTTGTTTTAATCTGTTGTTTGTAGACAGCTATTAAGTTCTTAATCCTTCTCGTGCTGAGTATGGAAAAAAAGATAGCTCCAGTCTCAACAGATATCTACTTAAGAATGGGAGCTAGAGCAGATATTAGTTTCAGACTTACTGAGTAGAAACAGTTTCTAAACACCATTAATTCAGAGTGAGAATTTCCACTGATTTCAGTGGCTTTTAATCAAATCCATAAAACCTGTTTCTCTGCTGAAGTGAACCAAGCTTGATACACTGGCTACAGTGAAACAATTCAGTTTTCAGAACTAGGGATCTGCTTCTGTTCGTTCTTTTAAGTCCCCACAAGCCTGGCTGCAGAGTGTTAATGGAGTTTCACCACATTTTGCTACAGTCGATTCTTCTCTTTACTTAATGCAACAAAACAAACTTTATCTTATTGCAAACTGCCCTTTTTAACTTGAGATAATTTTTTTCTCTTCCTTTCGGTGTGTGAATTTATTTGCACCGTTTACAAGTTTGAGTCTGTTTTTCAACCATTTTCAAGGACTGGCTTTCTTTTCTGTCTTATTAAGCCTTTGCTTTAAGATTTCTTTTTCCATTCTCGAGAGAATGGGGTTAGTGACCTCTGTGAAGTAATAATGTGTCCCTGACTGGGCTATCAGTTGCAGAATGATGTGTTTGCACTTGACCAGGTGTTTGATTTGTGTTTCCTGAGATGAATCTTCTGACATATCGTCTGATGATAATGATACTTAATTGATTTTTATAGCTAATTTCTTGCCATGCGAGTGCTGCATGAAACCTCTTCAAATATTTGTTTACTGCTAGCAATTAGTCCTGTAGCTTGTACATTTACATTATGACCCGTAGCTAATGCAAATTTTCTACTAGGCTGGAGCCTTCAGTGAATTTTGTTTCTGCTCTCTTGGAATTTCTTCCAGTAGCTTTAAATTTAAGGTAACATAGTTTTATAATATCTTTATTAAATATTGATATTTGTTTTTTCTTATGAAGAATAAATAAGTTCTAAAGAGACTGGGCATTTATTTTTTTGACTTTGTCCTTTTGATCTGTGTGCAAAGAAAACACTTGGCAGCAAAAATTTGAAGGAGACATTAATATGCTATTTCTTCCCTGCTCTCAGTTTTAATGAAGATTCTACATGGAAGAAGGTCATACATGCATGAACAATTGAGAGAATAAGAAAGAAAAGAAGCTAGGACTGTCTATTTCACAGAATTTTACATATAACAGTTGGAAAAGTCTTGCATTTAGTATATCCTTAGACAGAGTGTTTTACCTCCTTACCATTTGGAGGATCTAAGGTGAGACTTACTGATACTACTTTTCTACAACAACAGGAAAGTAATCATACAGCATATACAGCATGTGAGTAACTCCTGAATGGAGAGTTACTGTGTGAGTAACATTAGGTACCCCAAGAGAGGTACAGAAGCAGTATATAGAAAGAGTAAGGGAAGATCTAGATTAAGAGTATTGTAAAGACAATTTGTGTATAGAGCTAGGAGTGTTTACATATTCTTGTTCAGTAGAAGTTCCTTTTATTGTCATTAATGCTCTAGCGATGTGAACATATGAGCAATATTAATTATCTTCCTGTTATTTCCAAAAAATCCTGGAATCTAGATTGCCTGAAAGGGAAATCGAAATTACTTCTCCCAGACAAGTAAACATGCATTACTATATGGTATTTGGGGCAGAGAATTTTTAGATTTATCGTACATAACTGCTGGGATATGAGAATGTAGGAGAATAAACACTACTCACCACATAAAGCATAATGAAATTTTGTCATTTTTATAGCACTTGAAATTCAACACGGAATAAAGCCGTCCCAGGTTATACTCCTCTCTTGTAGGAAATGCTGTCCATGTCATAAAAAACTGAAACTCATCTAGGAGATTAAATTTAATAATAGACTTAAATAATGCAACAAATCATTTCAGAGGCCTATGTGAAACACTGCAGCACTCTTAGTAAGATAACCTATTGTGATTTCTTCTTAGTTCTCAAACCCCTCTTGTTTGTGATAGCAATCTGACTTCATGGAAGATGTATTACAAGTATGTGTTATCATTTTTACCATTAATGTTTTATCTTAGAATGTCCAAGAAAAAAAATAATCTGAGAGCAGTGACTGAATGCGTACATTTCTGCCCTGACTGTTTGAAAGTATTTTGCTACCTTGTCAGTGCTGTATTCACAGCATGCTGGTTGATGTTTTGAATTTCAGTGTGCTAGGTGCTGCATGGCAACCTATGTGCATTAAAAAACAGCAACACACACATACACACACACACAACAAGCAAACAAACAAAAAAAAACCACAACAAAATAACAAGCCTTTAAGTGCTGTGCATGTGAGTAATCTGTTCTGTGGGTCCAAAATTTTCACCTAGTTCCAATGCTGAGTAACCATAACATCCACTGGAATTAATGTTTCAATTCTTAAAATCACATTCTTCATTTTTCCCTGAAAAAAATGGGGTTTTAAAGCCTTTCGTTTGCATTTTTAAATGTAGAATTGTCCTATTTTCAATATGCAAAACTTCTTAAAAATGAGGCAGCATTTTTGTGTTAAATATCTTTAAAGTATCTACAGGCATTTCTTGAAGAAAATATGAAGAGTATGCAAAAGTTTATTACAATCTTTTTCTGTGTTTTAATAAGTTCTAAAAGAAAATGTGCTGCATTAGGCACCAAAGTCAATACAGATATTCAGTGTTGTTGACATTTGATTAGTTATCCATCTGCTCTGTATTTTCCTTTTAAGGGGGAATGTAAATACCCAGTGAATAGCTATTCAAAACTTCAAGCCCATTAAGTAATCCGAGTTGACAACTGAAGTGTATATGTGAAGGTTTAAATTAGACCTCAGGTAATGTTTTCTCCAGAAAAATCATGATAGGAAGTAGACAACTCATAAAAAAAAAAAAAAAAAAAAGAATATTGATCACAGTTTTGAACATTTTGTATTATATACTTGGTTCTTTTCAGTAAAATTTCAATTTGTGCTCTGCCATAAATTCTGAGTGCTGAAAAATGATTAATTTAAGAGAAACGATAAATAATACACTGGAAATTAAACATACTATTCCTGTTTCTTTGAAAATGGACATTTCTATATATACTATGGTTAAGTAAAAGGCTAAGCCTATTAATGAACTTTCTGCGGGAAGAAGATCTAATTTTCTAAGTTGTCATTGTGACTAATCACAACCGCACTCTACTCCTGCATGAAAGGTTCCAATTGAGAAATATGAAGTTCTGACTACACATTCAAATGCTAAAACTTTTGCAATGAACCTGTTGCATGCAAATCAGAAATATTAAAAATAAATAAAATCCACCTAAAAGAGAGAATTTGTTTTTTACATGCAGGGTACACTGGAAATCCTTGGCTGCAATTTAGCATGTTACTTTTATAGATACACGTGCTATATATAGATGTGCATCCTACAGAATAACCATTGTCATGTAGGAAAAACAAATAGCTTGACCTTCGGTGTTTCATCTTAAACTGAGCTGGAAACTTTGATTTCAGAGTTCCAGGTCAGGGTGGTATCAGATTCTTTGTCAAAGATCTTTGATTACTTGATGATATGTGGGATTATCAGAGAACGAAAAATGTTTGAAACCTTGAAATTTTTTCCACAATAGGAAAAAAACTATATACTTCCATCTAAAAGGAGACTATGAAACTGCTGCAGCCATTTTTTTCCTATTGGTGAGCAGAGATTTGGACAGTTTGTTGAAGTCAATGAGAAACAAATAGGTAATAAGGATTTCACAGCCAGGTCATTTTTTATTTATTCTGTTCTTCAGCACCGCACACAGAGTCATGAAGTGCTAACCTAGCTGTTCTTAGAACTTGTTCAAAATCCAATGGACTAAAAATATTCTGTCTGCCAAGCATACGGTCAAGGTGATTTGAAAAGGCTTGGATGCTTTTATTTTGGGCCACAGGCTGCAGATAAATTAAGAAGCATCAGGGCTTTTTTAATTTAAATCTTTCTTCTTCTCTGCTAGCTCTATTAATAATGAACCAAATTCACAACTATCAATGGGAAGCCTGCTTGCTGGCTAATGCTCTGTGTGTGAAATGGTGTCTGCATCTCCCCATGGGGCTAAAATTCATTTCAAGTTACACTTTAGTAATTGATGATCACTTGCCATATCTCTTTATAAAGCTTTTTTATCATTGTCTTTGGCGGTTCATTTTCTATCAGCAGCGAATCAATGAAATTTTAATGGAACAGAGCTCCCTACTTGAGGCTGAATTAATGTTGCTTTACCTATTTCAGTATGAAGTGAAGTTTTCAAAGTCTGGAAGGATAACTGTTTCTCTTTTTTTTTTTTTTTTTTTCTTTGATAACATTGTTTCTGCACAATGCACGTCCTTGTGATCAGCTGTAATAAAGATTAAATGCACGAGTGAGCTTGGTTTAACAGTAGCAGTGTGCTGTGAGAGACAAGGGCAAGAGTTGGGTTTGAAGCTGGTAGCTGGATCCACGGTCACAAAGCGTAGTGGCGCTGAGATGAGCACACAGCAGTGCTTAGGGGGAGCTGCGGACGAAGGCCTTAATTGGCTTTAAAATCTCCGCGTGGTGCAGTAATTAAGCGCACAAAGGGAAGTGGAAGGTGGTGGACGGAGTTCCCTGCTTCCAAGGAGCTAAAGCGAGGTGGCATGCAGTCAGAGTGGCGGCCCGGGGCCCTCAGCGGCAGCCGCCTCCCGCAGCCCTCAGGAGGCGCAGCGGCGCTCTCGGGAGGGCGGGAGCGCCCCTTCCTTTGCGCTGCCGGGACCTGGGCTTCAAGGAGACCTCACATAAAGGAGGTTTATTTCGGTTTATGGCTCTCCATCGCCTGAAGAGGACTTAGGCGGGGTTGCGCAGCGTAGAAATGGGGAGGACCGTAAGGAGGTGTGGTGCCATGCTTCCCCCAGAGCTGAAGGAAGGAGCCCTTTCGGTGAGGGGCGTTTGTTGCTCTTGGATTAGCTTCCCGCCTTTGCCAGGGGATCTGTGCTGTTGTTTAGGAAACCTATTGCCTGCTGCTTGAAACGAGAAAACCCACGTGTCGGGTGTTTGTTTTAACTGCTTGACGGGGATTCGTTCAATTCTGAACTTT
This sequence comes from Oreortyx pictus, assembly GCA_036925125.1. NCBI lineage: Eukaryota > Metazoa > Chordata > Aves > Galliformes > Odontophoridae > Oreortyx > Oreortyx pictus. Next base: position 11,694,105 of record JAUPFR010000008.1, on the reverse strand, counting down.
ATTGAGCTGGCGTTTCTTTAAGCTGACCATTCTGCAGCGACGGCTGTTGTTGCATGCCTGATAAAACGCAGTTGCTATGAGTTCTGAAGCGTTTGCAGATACGACTGAGAAAGCGTTGAAGTGAATTTTTGAAGTCAGTTTCTAACCAAGGGAGGTAAGGAAACAGTTTGTCACTGCTGACAACAGGAAAATGAATAAATATTGCAATAGATGCATGTCTACTCAATGAATTTACATTAGTGTCAGGGCAATGTCCTGTCTCAGGAAGGCTAGCAGACCGATGTTATTAACTCCCTTGATGGAGATCTTTCATTTCAGGCTGTGAATTTGTGGTGTGACATCTCTAACTTCTTTATAGTTTTGCTTGTAGTCTTCTACTTCCTAAAGAAGTATGCAAATTATTACATAGTGCTGTTCTAAATTATTAAGTGGTCATAATTTTCATATTTGCGTGTGCTGAGCTGAGCTCTTGAATTCACCTTTTTGCACCTACATAAAAGTGACTAAGCTGAAAAGTCTCAGATATTCTATATAACTTAATGGATACAGTAGTTATCTGTCACAGTGGAAAAGTTAAGATTCAGCGTAGTTGGAAAGGCTTGGAAAATGTGGAGCCTATGTTGAGTCACACAAAGCTTTGGCATTTCTTGTTGACTTATTTATACATGCATCATGAGAGTTTCTCATAAATAGTAATTGTAAAGCTATAAAAGGGGCAAGTGGATCGTATTTTCTGGAAGAACTTAACAGCTAATTATAGCAAAGCAACCTGTGAACGCTTTCAGTGTCCCTGTTCAATTCTTGTTTAGTTTTCTGACTCCAGGGTCCTCTGGTTCTCTTCAAAGACCAATGTCTTCCCTTTCTCGAGTCTCCTGAATTTTATCTTTTTCTTTTTTTTTTTCTTTTTTTCTTTTTCTTTTTTTTTCTCTTTTTCCTTTTTTCCTCCTTTCTTTTCTCTCTCTCTCTTTCTTTTTCTTCTTTTGTATTTTATTTTTTTCCCACAGCTTAGAGAGCTGGGAACTTGTAGTCACTTGAGTGCAACATTAAGGTGTGCTTGTAACATTCCTTTGCCAATCATACCAGAATTGTCCAAAATTGTTTATTATACGAAAAGGAGGGAAGAAAAGCGCTTAGGCAAGCGATTTAATTAAACAAATGAAAGCAATTTCAGGCAAGCTTAATTCTTTTTTTTTTTTTTTTTTTTTTTTTTGTAGTGAATGGCACCAGAACTCTTCAAATTGAAGAGAACCTCTATGTCTCCTCTTTGCTATTCTCTTAGGCTCTCATAAGCTTTTGATTCTTACAAGTTTTGAAATGAGTGATAGAATAATGCTCTTCCAGTGTTTACCTGACCCAATACTCCAGGAAATCTATGCAAGACTGCTTTTTATCTTAATTTTCCAATGTATTAAGTGTCTGATAGAAGACGATACATAAAGAATGAGAAACAAGATCTTTCTTTGAATAAATCTGATGGACCCTGAAGACTTGAATTTCTTAAAAAAAAATTTCAGAGGAGTGTCTGAATACTTGTGCTTCATAAAAATCTTCTGAACATCTTAAGAACAGCCAATCTGTAATGAAATTGTCCTTATGTATTTTCTAATCTATCCTGCAACATTGGATGATAAGTCCTCTAATAACTCTTCAGAATACATCAAAATGTCATTTTGTGCAGAATGCCTGCTCTTATCCCTCCAGATCCTACCTTAGAAATGAATGTTATATCATAGAAAATCATTTTGGAATACAGAACAACTTCTCAAAATGTCAGCAATAAATAGTGAGCTAATCCCTCATTGTCAATAAAACAACATTGATACTCGATAAAAAGCCATCCCTTTGTAATACTTTCAAGTTCCTATCCTAACAAACCTTTTGGCTAGTAGCAATTCCCCCAGCATCAAACAGGTTTTATGCAAAAGAGGTTTGTTGTTTTTTTTCCTAAAGAACTCAAGAAAAGGTTTTATAACCTTGTCCTGCCTTCCCCCGGTAGACAAGGGACTTGGATTTTATTACTGTTTTAAATGAAACCATTTAAGGATATTATTAATTCTTTAATTCCTCATCTCTAGTCATTATAAGAAATAAAAAAAGAAATCCTTTAACATGTCTTTGGAACCCATTTTTTTTTTTATAAGAATACATTACTCTTTATAAAATTATTTTTGTGCGCTGAATACTGACTTGAATGTCACTAAATTAATCTTGTTGAGAGTGTGAGTCTCTGACTTCTTTCCTCATTTGTTTACACACCTATCTTAAAAGCTTTCTTTCTTGTGTGAAGTAAAAGAATCAGCATTCTAATGTTACTTGTGTGGAAACTGTAATGCAATAGGTGTAAAGCTATTATTTTTTCCAAGCATATCGACTTTAAAATTCTTGATTGCACTGGTAGAGAATTAGATATGAGGAGCAGAGAAAGAAGGTCAGTGGAAAAAAATGCAATGAAATCCCTCATAGAAAATGTGATGATGTTCAAGACAGTGAACGTGGTGATAAGCGTTGGTGTTGGGTTGAAGACTGCAAGATTTTCCATCTCCATTCCTGGGCTTACAGCAACCATTTTACTGTACTTTTCACCTTGTTTCTGTAGATTTTAAAGGTGGGACAATTAATTTGACTCTGTTTCTGACTTACCTGAAAAGGTTTCCTGACTTAGATAGCTATGTACTGGGAATCCTGTCATTTAAGAAAGTTGATCTTAAATTAACTTCTATAAGCCATCAGCTTGAACTGAGCTATCCTTGAACAAATGACTCACAAGGGCTGGTCTAGATTGCCAGCTGCTAACCAGTCAATCATACATGAAGTGTTAGGAGAGCTCGTAAAACGTATCTCACAAAATTTTTTTTACTAAGTGATAAGTGGATCTGTAATTTTTTTTCCCAAGAGAATAACAATGAAAATTATCTTGAAAAATGCATCTGCTGCACCTCAGGTATCACTGCTGTCAAGCATTCTTCAGTAGCATGCAATACTAGACCTTCAAATGAAGATGTTTTTGAAAGGAAAAAGCTCTCTATTTTTTAAATCATACTTGGCTAGCTTTGACTTCCAGAAATGATTCAGTAAAACATACTGTCACAAATATATGTCAAAGTCATTGTCAAATACCAAACTATTTTAAAACCAGATTGATGAATAGTAGTAGCTAAACTTCAAGCACGTTCTTTTTTTTTATAGTGTTATTACTCATATGCTTGTGACCTCTAGTTAACTTTATTAGAGCCTGGAATGCCTGCACAGACTTTCTTTGTCATACTTCTGGTTCTCAAAAGTATTTTAAGATCCTTCCTCCGGCTTCTTTCTCCTTCTAAACTGCTCATCATGGGCAATTATTGAGCAATTGGGATGTTGACAGCTAGCGGATTGTGACTGGGCAGCTGTCACTGCAGCAGGAGTTGTGTGCACAGCACAACTGAATCTTGAAGGCTTTCTAGCAGGAGTACAGATTGTAATGGTACACACTGCAGTAGCATGCCTCGTTTAACACCTGAGAAAAATTGGAAACAGCTGGAGCTGAATTTTCTTGAACAACTCAATCCAAAAGGGAGACAGAGAATGCGAGCTCCAGAGAATAATCTGGACAAACTTCAACATGCAGAAAGCAGGATGTTGATATAGAAAATAATAATAATGGGACTGTAAGGTTAAATGGTCACAACAGCCCATGCAAAATAAAAACAAATTAAAGTAATCAAACCCTTTCATAATCTATGCTTTGGGTATTACGATTCTAAAGAGTGTAATGCTTAGCTTCAATTCATGTGCTACAGAGGATTTTAGAGAGTTTTCTTCCTTTGGCATTCTCTATTGTTCTACCAAAGAAAAGTTCAGTCCTATTCAGAAGACCAGCATGCAGGTAGCTCAGATCTTAAGTACTGTTTAAAACCCCCTGAGTGATGCAAAAGAGGACATAGTATATGGTGGAAACTATGTTTGCACAGCCAGCAGAATTAACATTTGCTTGTGGACTGGGGGTAGAAGTTCAAAAAAAAGTTAGCTTCATGATGGTCTGCGTTCCATTGAAGGTCCACCGCAGCCATAAGTTAATGGTGGAAAACTTCAAGCCAAGGAATAAATAACGTAATGCAAACTGTTAGGTGACAATTGTTCTCCTTACTGTGAGGAGATCGTAATGTTACACAGCAAGTTTGTGATAGTGTTTGTGCTGCCCAAGGAAGAGGAAACCTCATTAAAACAGATATAAAAAGAAGGGCTTGAAAAAACTGACTACATCAAAAGTTCAACTCATCTAACTCCCTTTTGAACCTGGTGTGCAGAATATGAAAAGAGGAGTACAGTCTACACAGTCTTATTCATACATATGTGAATGACCTCTTGTGCTCTGCGTATTCATACAGCAAGCAAAATGTTTGGCCTGTACTCAGAGAGCTGAAGGCTGCGAGGATAATGCCGAGTCAGACACATAAATCCTGAAACAAGCGAGTCAGATCTGACACTGCAAATCATTAAGCAAAGCACATTATTTGTGATGCTTTGTGTGATGATCACTTGTATGCTAGAACCAGAGAACTTCTGATGGGCTAAATGTCTGTGAAGGAAGAAAGAGACCTTGTCAGAGTTGTTCCATTTTACTATCATCACTTTGTTTTTTAATGTGCATTAATATGCTACTTGGTTTTGTTCAGCTTGCAGAATTCAACAGTGATGCTCTCAAATCTCTGTTACCAGATTTCTTGTAAGCTTTAGCCTTCTGAAAAATGTTTGTGTGTGACAATATGTATGAAAGTGTTCAGGAGGTTTACTCACTTGGACGAGGCTCTTGAATTGGGATTGTCCTGCTCACACAGACCCAGTACTTTGGTAAATTGACACTTCTAAATTGGTATTTTACTGAACCAGGCTGACGGGTGAACTTTTTCTCCACTTGTTTATGGTATAGTAGATCTTTCCAGTAACCGTAGTGTCCAAAACTCCTTGCTGGCTTTATTTTATGATCTTATAAGGAAGGGATCCCCTGCTGCAATATTCTGTCAAAATTTGTCAAGTCTGCATAACTCAATATGTTATTAGAGTAGTTATGACAAACATAATCAGGTAGGTTTGCATTCTGTTTTTTCTGGACATTTACAATTTAACACCTGTCAGAGTTTGGCAGACAAATGACTGAAAATGTTTCAGATCGTGCTGAAGCTGGAACAGGCACGGTAAGTTCTCCTTAGCTGGTGTGTCACTGGGAAAGGTCTGAGTACTGAAATGTCAATGAATTCATTTTCTTTTTGCTCTTCTACTACAGGAGACAAGTAGATAGCGCATGATTTTAAAATAAAAAATTTAACAGTATTTTGTACTTTGTTGTGCATGTAGTGTTCTGTGTTTGAAACTGAAGCCAGAGGATAATAGAAAAATTGACTTGTTTTGTAGATTGAGCATCCTTTTGTGAGCTAGAGTGATTACACTCTCTTCCAAGAAGTATAAGAACAGAGAGGGCTGTTCTTGGCAGGCAACATTCTGCAGTTCATATGATTTGTATCTCAGTGTGTATTTCAAAAACGGTCTTTGGTCGGGAACATACCACAGCCCAGCTTTTCAAATGTGATGAGTTGTTTTGCATTGTCTTGTTTTGTTAGTTGGGAGCGTTTTGTAAGATTTTTATTCGTTAGTGTTTTGCAGAACAGATTGTTTCAGAGGAACTCAGGTGAATAATTGAGGTATCTAAAATCATCAGTTGCATTTGAACAATCTTTCTTTCCTTGTTATTTGATCAAATGCTTCTCAGCAAATCCTGATTAAAGCTTCGAAGGGAAATTAAAATCCAGAATATGGATATCAACAAGAACGCTCAGGTGATGGCCTCAATTTTGATGGATAATTTTTATGTATATAAATATGGCACACAAATGAAAATACATAGGCCAGCTTAATCACATAGATAATTTTTGAGAGAGCCTGGCTCATGTCTGCCTCACCACCATCTTCTTGAGAAGATAGAGGGATGTGTTGCCAAAATAGTAAATTCTGCTCCTGGTCCAATAATGCATATGGAAGAGGCTGTTTATACAGCATCAGAGATGCATTTGCCCACAAAATAAATGCTAAGAAATATATCAGCCCTATTTGCTGCCTTACCTTCAAGAGGTTGTGGAACAACTGGAGAATAACTGTGCCTAGAGCTGTTGGTATGCAGGTGAGAGGGATGATGAGCACTGTTCTGCCCACCACTTCTTTAGTATATTTATTGGCAAATACAAATTTAGGATCTCTCCTTATTCTGTCTCCCTTTAGTCTGGGAATTCCATAGGAAGCACTGGTGCAATATAGAAAGACTTACAGACTGAGAAGTAGAAAGAAAATCAATCCCTGCTAGAAAATCACTAGCTGGTAATTCATCCCGGAGTCAGGCTAAAGTTCCTGTCTGTTTCTCATGATTTGCTGCTTCTGCTTCTCCTCTGCTACATTATCACGGCAAAGAGGTCTCCTTTCAACTTTGTAAGCTTTAAAGGGCTCCTGATAAGTTTTAATGGAAAACTTTCTTTTAAGTCCAAGTGGGACAGAAAATATTATTTATTTCAGTATTGCAGATTCATGTCACTGAACATTCCATTAAAAATTTGGAAGAGAGAAGAGTTTTATAATTCTGACTACTGCAAATTGTCATGAGGGTCAGTGAGAGGAGTGACCAGCAGGGCAAGGGAGGTGATTGTACCCATTTTCCTCTGCCCTTATGAGTCCCCATCTTGAGTATTGCATCCAGACCTAAGGAGCTCAGCACAGAAAGGATGTGGAGCTGTTGGGTTGGGTTCAGAGCTACAATGATGATCAATGGGCTGAAGCACCTCTTGTATGAAGGAAGGTTGCGGGAGCTGGGATCATTTAGGTTGGAGAAGAGACTTCATTGTGCTACTTCATTACAGTACTTCAAGGGAACTTGAAGATGAGGACTGACTTTTTCTACATGATCTGATAGCGATGGGACAAATTGGTGATGGCTTTAAACCAAAAGAAGAGAGATATATGTTTTAGATGTCAGGAAGAAATTTTTACTGAGAGGGTGGTGAGGCACTGGCGTGGGCTGCCCACAGTCGCTGTGGGTGTCCCATCCCTGGGCAGTCTGCCCTGGTGGGTGGCAACCCTTCCCACAGCAGGGGGCTGGAACTAGATGATCTTCAAGGTCCAACCTAAGCCATTCTATGAGAGCTGCCCTAATACTTGAATTTCAATCTCTATTATCAAGTTGCTGCTTTAAGAATCAGCAGACTTTTGAGTATTTGGGATAAAAGCTTCCTCCTTTCTCTTCCATTTCTTCAATTCAGAGAAGTTGAATGTGAGTAATCTGACTTTTAGCTTTCTGGCTGAGCAGTTAAAATAAATAGATTTTGTAGTTCATGGGGTTTTTTTTTTTTTTTTTTTTTCTTTTCCATGAGGTCTTTTGACTTTTTCTTCCACAACTGGAGAATGGTTGGCAATAGAGGGAGAAGAAAGTGCATCCATCTTGTATTATTAAGATTTATCATGAGATCAGAAGGCAGGTGTAATTAGAGGGTTTGGGAAAATACAAAGCAGTCTTTAATTTGGGGAATGTGTCTTTGTTATACAGCACAGTGCTACGAAGGCTTAATTACAGAAATAATAGCTTTAATAGTATAGTCTTATTAATCAAATTTACAAGTAAGAATGGCACTGTGTTCCCTAAATATCATTAGAGACCAGTTACTGATAGTATTGACATTTCCATAAGGAATCAGCATTAAAAAGTGCCTTTTTTGTTTTTTTTTTTCTTCCTCTTTGGTAAGTAATCAAATATGGCCAAACCATCAGCAGCACTTGATTTCATGGATCTCAGATGTATAATATGAAGTACGTTATGAATCACAGTCTGTGATGTCTAGTGAGTACTTTTGTGGATGGTTGGTTGATTTGTTTGTTTACTACATTCACCTACAAGACACTGCACAGATTTAAGCTATTAATTTTGACTGGCAGAAAATGGTTGAGTTGTTATTCAAACTCTTTACATGGCTAAGAAAAAAAGCTAAAAAAAAAAAAAAGGAAGTGAATAAGCTTCATAAGCTTCTTATGGACAGAACTTCTATTCAGTAGTGACATACATATTAATCACTGAAAGATTTCTGTGACCTATCATTGTCCCTGTAAAGCCGCATGAATGGCTACGATCTTCACAGTTTAAAGGTACAACACCATGTAGACTCCATACAGAAAGGTAACAAACACAATTTAAGCACTTCAAGGACTGTCTGGGCTTTTTATTGACTGTAAAACTGCAAGTACCAATATTTTTCAGTACTTTGTTTCATAAAGGACACAAAGCAATGCATCTAAGTAATAGAAATGTAACATTAGAGACCTCTTTATCTAGCTCATCTCCTTTAAAGGATGTAGGATTAATAGCAGATGTTCATCTTTCATTTTCTAAGCAGTAACAACTTCCCTGCCTGTTCTGATGACAAACACAGAAAGCCTCTGAATTAGATGTGTTTTTTATTATTTACCAGAGTGTTTTTACCAACCTTGATGTTACAGAGCTGTTGGTTGTCATGTTACCTGAAGGGTTTCTCTTTTCTAGAGGAAATTCCTGCAGAATTCCTGCAGCTTTTCCTTTCAGGTAATTTTTTCTTTATGTTCTCTTTAGGACTCTGTAGTTTGCTTCTGTCTGCTCTAAGCAGACTGTCCAAGCTGCAGTCAGTGTTCTGACTGAGCTCTCACCAGGATCGCATTAAGCAAACCGATTTACTCTATTTCAGATTTACAGCTAGTACAGTTCTGAATAATTGTCCTGTATTGTTGCCTCTTACTTAGTTTTAATCTTGACAGCCAGATTCTCTCCTGACGTATATTGATTGTTGGTTTCCCTATGAATTGCACTCTTTATTTATCCTTATGGACACATTTATAAGACGTAAATGTCTTATGGACATTTCTCCTTCTTATGCACTGATCTTAAATGAATTAATCTTCCTGAATTTAAACCGCTTCTAACTCACCAGGATAATTTCAAATTTGTTCCTTTCCTCCAGAATGCATAATAATTCTCTTAGTGTGATGCAATGCTTGCGTTATTTATTTCATTACTCAAAGAATTCAGTGAGCTTATGATTAAAACAGTTTAAGAAAAGAAAAAGGAAATAAAGAACAGTTTCAGGTCAGTCTTCAGGAAGACATTACTTGAGTCTCTTACTCTGATAAAGAGAAATAAACAGTTAACTACTGAAATTTTGATATTAATTTTGCAAGCGCTTTCAGTTTATTGTACTTTTTACACTGGGTGTTCCTTCCAGCTGTAGTTTCATTAACCTCGCAGTCCCATTGTATTTCTCATCTAGTTGTGACTAGCTAGCTATGCATGCATTCGGTCTCTTGCACAAGCCTTTCTATGAAAGAACTGACCTCAGAAAAAGCAGGACAGTGAATGTAGAGTGATATAAGATTTTCAAAAAATCTGCCACGATATCATTTGTTTGAAACATATTTCTAAAGAACTGTTACTAGAGATGAAAATTTACTTATGCACTGTCACGTGAGTGGTTTACTTGTTAAGGGTCCAAACGTACGATTTCTGTACATAGAGGTAAGTGAATATGCAAGGTATGGAATGTAGAATAATTATTTTCTTACCTTCTACACCGTAAAATTACTCAGGAAATGAACAAAAACATCACAGAAAGATGTGAGCTGTGACAACCAGATATCAAGTGATTCTTTCCAAAATGAGAGTGTGCAGGAAATGTTGGAAGCCCTTACTGCATGAAAGCCACAGAAGCAGCCTGAAGTGTCTAATTTGCTCATTGTCACTGGATCTGTACAAGCACATGAAGTGTCAGCGAAGGCAGAATCACAGAAGAAAATGCTCAGCACACTTTTGTCTACTGCAGTGATTTTGTAAAAATGATTCAGAGCATATATAAGTTGTGAGGGGTGGTCAATGAAGAGAGTGAATTATGTAGCATTGATATACAAGGCATATCTCTTAATTCCATCCTAGAACAAGATTAAATAGAGATTTTACAGAAGACCTTAAGGAAGCAGTAAAGTAAATTGACATCATTCAACCAGGATTATCATCTCAAAATTCTGTTCCTTATGTTTTCAATTACTGAAACGGGTCAACCCAAAGACCAGTTGAAGGCAGGAGATATCTTATGCATGCTAAAATTATGAGAAATGCTAGGTCATATTTTTACGTTAGAATGGTGAGGAAGTATGCACTTAATAAGCTCAGGTAAGAGCTGTGTGGTTTGATTATTGCTGGTGAAATAATTCAGCTGCAAACAAATGGAGCAGACCTTTGCCAAAGGTCTTTCTCCCACCCTGCCCCACCCACCTCCCCCAAGATATTTCTGAGCACTGCCTTACTTCCAGTGAGGATCTCTAATGGCAGGCTGAGGCTGATACAAGGTTAGACAAAAGACTCTAATGTCATGATTGATTTTGAAATAAGTAATTTGAATGACTAGTTTGGTAATCGATACACAGCTTGGAGCAAGGCATCTAGAAGTAGCCAATACTCTTTTCCATGTGAAGAATTCAGCTAGAATCTTGCAAGACAGTTTTGCAGGTTCTCGTAATGAGAAGTCAGACGTCCAGTGCAAGTTGTCTGACTTCTGTAGAGTAGATGAATGTACACCAGCAGAAGATTTCTACCATGATGTAGTGGAAATGTTAAGTCATAACCTGAAACAGCAATTGAACACCTGGTGAGAAGGCAGCTCCAACCCAGGGGAGCTCAGGTGCGTGTTGTGAGCCACCAGAAGGGGTGGAGATCTCTACCTGTCTGAGGCCTTCTAAGGATAAGCAGCTTTGTTTGATTTTGTTTTGTTTTTCCTTTCCCTTCCTGCCCCCTTTCATTTCTGCATCCGTGGCAGCTTCTGCATTTGGGCTTGTCCTCGTTTGCTGCGGGTAAGGACTAATGCCACCCCACTGTTATCGCTGTACTTTGCATCACTTCATAGCATTCCACGTGGTGTGGACAGTAAGGTAGGAAAACCGGTTTGCTGGAATTCCTGTTCGGGAGCTACAGTATACCTGGGAATTAGGCTTTAGCATTTCATAGGAAAAAGTCTTATAAATATGGAAGCATTTAAGAAAAATTAAGTGGCAGTTGAAATAAACTTTAAAGTAGGTGATTGTACCTTCCTTTGGCATTCAGATATAAGGTATTGTTTTGTTTTTTTTTCACTATACTCAGTCAGTTGGACAGTAAAAAAGCAAAGCAAGAAAATAACAGCCTTCTACTTTAGAGGTAAATACTGATTTTTACTTTAAAGGCTCAATTTCTGCCTTTAATACTAAGTGGAGAATGCTTTAATGATTTACTTTTTTTTATTTTTTCCCCAAGCCTTGCTACGTTTTTCAATGCCAGTATCCCTCAGTTGATTTCGTTCTCTCAATATGTGGTCTTTCATCACACTCTTAACTTTGAAAAAATTCTTTCCAACATTTCAGAAATTCTCTATTAGTGTAAATGGCTGTGGTTGCAATAACCGTGTCACCTAGCTCGTGGGGATTCGCGCTTCTGATAACTGAGGAACAAACAAGTTCCTGATAACTGAGGAACATTTTTATATGTGGAAACATAAGTATGCCACATTCAAGCTGTGGTATATTTTATTCCCTGAGACTTCATCATGTTCATTAGGGATTAAAATTTCTTGCTAGACTGTATGCGCTGCTACTAAGATTGCCTGGATATTTGTAAGAACATAGTTATAGTGAAGACGAAATGAGTGGTTTTAAGAACATGGAAAATTAGAAAGTCTGTATGTTCAGTTTTTAGGCTGGGTCTAAATGTTGATGGTAGATCAATATTGGTTTTTTTTATTATTTTTTTTAATTTTTAAATTTATTTGTGGTTTTTGGTAACTGTTATTAATCAGTCCTTAAATGGATACAAGTGATGTATCATCTTAAGGTTATTTGATGCTTCCAGAAGCCTTTGATTCAAATAATACTATTAACAGTAAAAATATTTTTTACTCTCCCAAGTATGTGGGATGAAGAAGTAAAGAAGAGATTCCCAAAAAAGCTGTATCAAACTTTCCATAACTGTAAACTACTGTTCCTCTTATCGCAGTTTTGCATTGTTTTTAACGTCAAGTAGTAGCTTTAAAAGGTGTAGCATTATGAATAATGTGGGCCATTTCAAGCTTATCAGTAGTTAGCTAAATCAAGAACTTCTCAAATCATCCCTGATGATTTGACAGAACACCAAGGCTTTCTGTTACCACCAATTAGTTACCACCCTCACTTTCCACTTTTTCTTTCTAGCTGAATAAAGATGCATACTTGCACAATGTGTGTTTAACTGTATATAATATACAGTGGTAGCTGTGGCATGTGTTGGAGATAAGTGGAACTAGTAACTGTTCTCAGTCTGAATTCTGCTCTTCTATAAGAGGAAGGCACGTTATCTAAGTTTCATCATGAAACTTATTCCAGAAGTCACGTAGGGGATGATGCTCAGTCTGGAGAATGATGTTAATGGTGAAAACAGACAGGAAGTAATGTATGTATAGCAGTCCTGTTAATATCAAAATGAGGTTTTCATACTTTTAGAATGGTCTAGCTTCAGATTTGTTCTTTCTTACACCTTGCGAAATATTCATTCAGTATGAGCCAAAGGAGTCATTGAGAGTGATACCTTCAGATTAAAACATGTCCATGTATCTGTTGACACTTGAAGTTGGTGTACCGCGTGTGCAGTGTATGGGTAATGGCAAAACCTTGTGCTTGGAAGACATGTTTATAGAGTTCATGCTGCAAAGTCACAATCCCGTGTAGTGTGAGAGCTTCGTGCTGCTTTTGCTTTGGCTAGAACTTGAGTGGAGTAATCAAGGTGTTTTTCTTCCATTTCATCTGTCTCTGATCCCCATAGTTAAGGGTCAAGTCTCTTAATCAATTCTCTGGGAGTCCTATGTATCTGATTTCATGATGACTTGAGCCCTTCTTCAGAGAATTCTTGCAATCTCTTATCTACTACTATTGCCATCAAGAGTTTCTGTGGGCACCCTGCAAAATGAGGTCAACAGAACTGAAAGTGAGCCAGGAAAAATCCTGTGCCTTTCAGGTAATCACTGTTGTGCTTCACTGGACACCTTGCAGGTGCACAGAAGGACCAGTGTGAATAGTGGTGCTGTTTATTATAGCAGTTCAACAAGATTAAAGGAAAAACAGAAAAATCCCTTCGTGGTAGTTTGACTTAATATCTGGGAAGAATAAACCTTCACTAAGAAGTCTGAAACTGAGAAAAGTTTGTCCTGAGATCAAGAATGGGGAATTCAAAACCAAGGGAAAAATCCCACATGATGCAGAATCTGTTGTAGTTGCAGAGTGAAACCCTGGACTGCATGTCCCTGAGATATTGCAGGTTTTTCTTGTATAATGCTACATGAGGGATAATGCGTTCTGTAGTGTGAGATGTTCATCTTTGCATAACTGTTTGTAGTTGAAGTTTCAGTTTCCAGCCTGTCTAGTATTTGAAGGAACGCTGTGATTTTCTGCGTTGATGTAGTGTAGCATGATAACAGCTGTAAAACAAAGGCCACTTCTATGCAATGCCATAGTAGTTGCACTTGGAAGGTGTTGAGCATGCCTGTCAGTGCTTGTCTTGCTCCAGTTTTTGGGAGGGAGAGGAGGTTCTTTGGATGTGTGTGAACCTGACAGTAAGGTTAAGACACAACAGGTCAAACGTTATCTCGATCATTCTATTACAAATCCTAGTAGCTTAGGGAGATGGGGAAGGAAAGGAGGGTGATAGAAAAGAGAGAGGAAACAAAAGCAAAGAGGTCTTCATAGAAAACAAGAGTTAGTCATCACCAGGATTCCAACTTAGCTCATAGTTCAGACACTGATCTTCAGTAGAGGTGCGTCCTCAGAGGTTGTGTTGTTCGATTGTCAACATCTTCTTAACGACAGAACAAACTTATAAGTAAGTCCAAAGTGGTCAAGCCAGCTCTCTTTGGAGTGGCAGCTTCTGGTTTGTGGTCCTCGGCAGGAATTACTTTGTTCCCATCTTCTGGACCTTGCCAGCAGATAAGAGTGAGCAGGCATGTGCCAAATTGTATCTTGCCTTCTCAGGATAGAACGGTATCATTCTTCAATCTCTCGTGCTAGTTATTCAGTCACAGGCCAGGTCTTATGCCAGTAAACACTCCTGAGCACTCCTTGTGGAAGGCAAGCAGCTCTAAAGTTTCACATGTAAAACTGTCTACAAAGTGATGCTGGCCCACCACATGGTGACTTGTCTCCTGAATAAGTCAGAATCTTGTCATCGCAAGAAATGCCTCAGAAAGCAAGCTTTGAGCCAAAAGTAAAAAGGAAGGGTTCAGACAGTGCTTTTGTGCAGACTACAGGTCTGTCAAAATAATAGAACGTATTTCTGTGAAAGTTGTGGAATTACTGCTGACAGATAAATCGTATTACAACAGAGGTGTGGAATGGGGCAGAGAGGAGGGAGCATGCTGTGTATTAAATGTATGTGAAATTCCTAGTTGGTGAGCGACCCTCATCAGGTTCCTCAGAAGTCTGTGATCTAGAAACAACAGATCGAGTAGAAAATCACTTGTTGCTCTTCTGTCTCCTCATCATGACATGGTGAGGAAAAGCTGACTTTTCACGACTACAGATCGTGCTGCTCATTCAATGCCTACATCTAACAATATTCTCTGCTATTTTATGTACCTGTTCTCTGGCACAGGAGGAGGCGCATCCTTTATGACCTCTGTCTACTTCCCATCAAGTATTCATTTCACTTATCAAGATTTTAAAATCTATATTCTAGTGTAATATTGTTCAATACTTTGTAATATGAAGGAGTCTGGCACCTTTCCTTGCGCTAGAAATTTGTTGTTCTTGGCTTTCTTTGGTTTTGGCTATAAAATTATCACAGAATCAGAGAAAAATCATTGATGGAATTTTTGCAAAATTTCATGCAGATTTCTATCGGGGAAAAAAAATATATCAAAGAAGTAAAGGTTGAAAGCATTCATTCTGCCACTGCTTTGCCAATTAATGAGGCATTAAATTTAAATGCAGTTGAGCTCAAAATGAGTTTGTATTATTCCTTTTACAAGTATAGGGAAAAAATAAGTAATGAATAAAAGAGATGGCAGAAGATTGTTTCTATGACTATATATTTGAACTTCTTCTGTCTACCATTATCATTTTAGATAGAAATTCTTTCTTCTGCCCTCAATTTCTAGCTTAAAAGGACTGTGCAATTTTGAGGAAAAAGTGCTGAAAAACGCATGCTCTAGTAAACTAGTGAGATGGCAACTCATCAGTTGACTTATAGAAGGTGTGTAAATAACGAGGAAAAAGAACACTGTTCTGAAACTTCAGATGAGTTTATTATTTATTTGTTTCTAAGATATGACTTCAGTACATCCTGCTTCTATCAGAAAAATGTTCTACCTTTAACTCTTTGCATGATCCATAGGATATAGAATTCAATACTGCGCTCTGGCTGCCCGTGCTATAAAACTAAATTGCTGCCTTGGTTTATTATTTAAGGTAACGTGTCATAGAAATCAGTCCACAGAAATGAGTGGTGCCGTGCCTTGCTGGTCACTTCAATGCCTGTATTCCATGTTCACTTGCACATTCAATTTTGCACGTGCGAACTTGAAGTCAGCCGACAGCATCATCCTGTTGGTGATTATAAGGTCTCCTCATCGTATGAAATTACAGGGGAAATTTAATTTTGACAGAATACTCATCAAGACAGACTGAAACATGTCTGCAGAAATTAAGTGCGTGTGCTTGACAAGTAGATTCATTTCTCTCCAAAATTGCATTGTATTTGCAAGTGTGTGATGAAAGAAGTCAGGAGGCGCATAAGGGGGGAAAAAAAGGAACTT
The DNA here is from genome assembly GCA_036925125.1 of Oreortyx pictus. NCBI lineage: Eukaryota > Metazoa > Chordata > Aves > Galliformes > Odontophoridae > Oreortyx > Oreortyx pictus. Next base: position 11,678,266 of record JAUPFR010000008.1, on the reverse strand, counting down.
TTTCTCCTTTGAAATAATTTAAGGAAAAGACTTTTTATGTGGCAGAGAAAACAAAATTTCAAGTGTTTATGAAAACACTTTGGCATGTCATGCTTGAATGCCTTCACACAGGGTATGTTGCTGTGTGTACCTTAAATGTTCATGTCATGGTTACAAAAAGGGAAACAAAAAAAATGGAAGGAAGGCTGGGATAATGCTATGAAGCTCAATGACAGTCTGCCCATAACTTGTTATGCTTAACGAACTTGTTATGCTTAACGCATTGTTGGGACCTGCTATTCAGTGTATACTTCATTCTTCATCTTAGGAATAAACTGAATTTTTTTTCCAGATAATTGTTAACAAGAGAATGGATAGACAAAACAAGTCTACTCTCATATGGAAAAATTACTTAGGAAGCGTAGTCATCATCTGTGTACATGGAACCCAAATCTTTATGGGAAAAAATGTACCCTACATCTCTGAATGGAGTAGTAAATTCTCTCTTTTTATTAAGTATTGTAATGGGGAAGGGAGCCAAGACATTTTGGTGATGTTATTTTTGGAACTCAGCATTTGAAAGCCAAAAAGCACAGAAATCTCTTTATTAGAGAGCTTGACTTAGTGTTCTAGTTTATCCAGAGATCACGTGAATTACCTCTAGAGGCACTTAACTGCAAACTGTTAGAGCTGCAGTTAATTTTTCTCTTCAAAACGTTTTCTGAATGTGGCTTACTAGCAGGTAATTCATAGGAGTTTCATTTCCACACTATGCCGCATGCTTTACAAACTGTGGAACAGCTTACCTTGTCTGTAGTGTTGTCCTGTCCTGTCTGTTTGTTTCTATTACTGTGCTTTTTGTTGCTGGCTTTTTTTTCTTCTTTTTTTTCTCCTCCCCGTTTTACTCTTTACCGTGAGAAGATATTGCAGAGAAGAAGCAGAAAAATGTAGCATTACTCCTGACACATACTGCCTGAATATCCATATTAGAGGCAGCCTGGCTACGTCCTACAAGCAGCAGTCCATGCCTGCTGGAAGTAGGCAGGATTTCTGACGTTTGGGTTCTTTTCAGGTACTTGAGAACATCTTTCCCTGATTCTGAGTGAGCGCGGTGCCGTGATGAAATAAGTTCATCCTGAAACAGGGTTTAGGTCTTTAGCTCTGTATTTGCCCTTTGCCAGTGTGTGACCTTGACTGTAAGAGTTTTGTTTTGAGGCTTAACGGGATAGCTGTGTTGGCTGATGTAGAAGCTGAGCTGTGTTCAAAGAAAGATCTTCTGATGTGAAAACAGAAGCACCTTCAGAAAGAGGTCTTTGGTTCAGTCTGCACTGGGGTCCCTTTAGTTTTATGAGCTTGATGGTGAAAAATGTGCTTTGTGTCTCATCTGATTCCCTTCCTCTTTTCACCTCCATGGATGCTGTGCTTGTACCTTTCTCTGCAATAACTTGGCTCTGAGCTGTAGCGAAGGAAAAGAGCAGGTATTATGTGAGCAGTTAACATCTGCTAATACATGATGACAGAAACCTGATTAAGCTGAGAAAGGATGTCATATTAAGAATAAATAAAGAATGATTTGAAGATAGATTCCTTAAACCTGTCATTGTGATATGAGGGAGAGATGGATAAACTGCCACCCTGTAAAATCATAGCTCATCTGCACCACAGCTGACTCTGATTTCTGGGCAACTGCCAGTCAGATGCCGTTCTCGCCTGTGTTTGTCCTCCTCTAGAGGAAGATGAAACCGCGACAGGGAAAGACAGCTTCGCCATGCGTGTTATGCACAGCGGGACTGTGAAAAGATTCGCTCATGGGCAAAGCTGACGGTGTAAAACGACGTTGCTGGAGAGAGCCACTGCGCTCGGAACTACAAGTCCCTTGAACTCAGGTTCGGCAGGTGGTGCTGTTGAGCTTGTCATTTTAGCACGGCTGCTTCCTCGCTACATTACTCCTCCTGCGCTTTTCTTTTTTATTAATTGAATTATTTTAATATAATGGTGATGCATTCTGCATGAGACTCAAAATGCAAGTCATGGCAGGGTGTTCTGGTACCACTTTAAGAGTCAACAGCAGTAGAAATGAATGCAAGAATGAGGTTTCTTAAATTCATCACTCCAGAAGTGTATTTCTTTCTGCTGCTAAAATAAAAACAGTTCTGACATTGTGTGAAACCTATTTGTATGAAACCTATGTTTCTAATAACTAATCCAATTCCTTCCTTATTTGAAAGAGGCTGTATGCATTTATATGGATCGCATAATGGCAATAAGTGGAGGAAGGCTCATAAGTGCTCAAACTTACCTTGTGCTCCAAATGTATAAGAGATCCTACAAGGGGAACCTGCTTTCTCTTTATGAAAGTTTGCCCCAGCCTTGTAAGTAGCTGCCTTCGAGGCAACCAATTATCAACGCTTTCAGTGGCACTTTGCAACAGTACTATGAATGCAATACTTGTTTGATAAGGACTATTGTGGTTTCTCTAGCTCATGCCTTTTAATTTCCTTGTACTTATGAGAATGGTTTCCAGTGATTGAACGCTCACATTTCACCCAAGCTGATTCACAACCAAGAGGTGTTAGATGGCTTTGATGTAAAACTGGACATAAAAAAGCTCTAATCTTCTACTAGTATTGATTTGTCACAGTAGATTTTGAGTTTAAATGAGCTAACCGTTCCTGATTCATTCCTGACTGTCTGTATGAATTAGCTTCCTCTATTTTAAAAGAAGTGTAAGCTATTTGAGATTTGTGTATGACTTTTTTTTTTTTTTTTTTAGTTTAAAAGAGCAGGGTCAAGGGCAGATGATGACTAAGATTATTACCTCTGGAAACAATTCCTCAGTGTAATTTGTAGGAGATATTCTACATTAAAGGAAGTAGGAAGCTTGTCTCTTGAAAATGCTTACAACTGGAATGTTAGTATTCTTAGCAGGTAGATAATGACATCCTTCATGCATCCTCATTTATGTGCATAACACTTTGCAAGTAGTCTCCACAATGGAATTAAATATGCCTGTGTTCAGCATTTCCATCCAGGGGTAACCTCCATTGTTTTTTATGTAGATCACATTCTCTCACATTCTCTACTCTTTGTCTGTACCCATGACAAAATACAGCACAGATGTGTCTGAGTTATTTCTGTACACGTACTTTGATGTCTCACTCATTATTTTTAACGTCTTTTTTTTTTTTTTTTTTTTTGCAAATGTCAGCTATATTTCTCTGCTCAGTAAACTGACGCAAGAACGCGTTGCAAATTTTGTTTGGTTTTGCTTAACTTATTTACATGGAAAAATAAGGAATGAAGGTGACTGAGAGGATGATATTGGTGGTTCTGACAGTGGTCTATCCAGATCTGCTGGAAAATATGGGTGTGGTTATGATGGATTAAAGATGTAGAGTGGTAAAGTGGAGCGATACTGACCACTTTTAGCGAGGCTCTTGCAATTGCATTCAGAAAACATCTGTTGACCTATTAGTTACTGCCCTAGTTTTTCACTTCATAAAAAAGAACACGTTTTCACCTTTGAGAGACCAGCAGTTTGGGGGCAGATATTCCATCTGATAAAAAAAAAAAAATAGATACAGTATTTAGAGCAGGTGGTTTGGTAACATCTAATATAAATAATCATGGGAGATTGCTTCAGCAACTGAAAGATTATGGTGATACATCAGAACTTGTTTTCTCTTAGGACCAGTAAGAAATAACCAAACTGCAGAGGTGCTGCCCAGAGGTGTGAAACAGGACATCTTCCAAGGATCTGCCTCCAAACCTTTGTTGCTCAAAGGATTTGCGAATCCTCTAGACAAATTTTTTTCCTAACGTTGCATAGAATAACATCAGCACTCTCATAATGCACAGCTGTGTATCTTGTACCCTTTGGAGTTTAATCTCTGCTCTGGAGAATTGCTTACATGACTGCCATCTGGATGCATACAAATTATTTTGTTCTTAGTTTTATAAAAACATTAGGCTTGCTGCTGAGGGAAGGTCATTCCGGGTGTCTTTGTCAACACGTACATAAACACATGTTCCCTGCCCAAACAAGCTTACAGTGTATTATTGTGATGATGCAAGAATTACTTGATGCAAACAATAGTGGTGTTAGGTAAAGAATGTAATAGTTTGCCTAAACATATTTTACTAGCGAAGACTGGCAGTGCAGCAGTCTTGTGCTTGTTGAAAACTTCATCTTCTGTGATAAGTCCAGTTTGTGTGATATGGTGTGCAAATGTACATTTTTGTCTCTCTGTGTCCTTATTTGCCAAACACTGACTTTGCAATGATCAGACATCCTCCTTAGTGGATTGTGCTTCATTTATTTCAACTCCCCTTCAGTCAGGCTTCTAACATAGCTTATGTTTCTTCAGAACTCGTGGGTACGCTTGGTCTCTAGTTTTGAGCAATTCTGAGCAGGTTGGCTCATCTTTACATTGCCTAGTGTAAGTAAAAAAGTAAGTTCTCCTGTGTTACTGATGGTCAATGTGGAGATTTTGAAGGTGGCAATCACAGCCTTTTGTTCATGGGCTTTATTTTCTTTTCCCTCTTTTCTTTCTTTCTCACCCAAGCAGTTAAAATCTAATGAAGATAGAAGTGCTGACACATGAAGGCTGAGATTTGAAATTTCTTTAGAGAAAAGTCTAGATTTAAAACATCAGATAACGTCACACTTAGCTATGCCATCCTGATGGCTACTCTTGTGTAGTTTATTAATCCCATTTTATACAGAGAAACTGAGGCACAAATAAAACCATAATCTGCTATTGGTAATTGTACTATAGGGATAGATTAACTATCTTGAGTCTAGTTATGCCGGAAAACTGCAGCTGTCTGAGCCAAGGTTTGGGAATGTGCAAAGGAAGAATTTTCATTTGACCTGTGGGTTACAAGTAGTTACATAGAATCACATAAATCTGGGCAGGGAAAGCTCTCTAATGATTGTGTATCTAGACTGTTTTGGCTCAAAAAAGGACTTTGGCCAACAATAGATCTAGCTAGTCATGTCTTTCTTGTCTGTCCTGAAAAAAACTTCAGAAGCTAGAGATTTCTCAGTTTGGTGACCTGTTCTGGTGCTGTGCCATCCTCTTAATGAAACAAGTTTTTTCTTGTATGTCCATCATCTACTTGCTAGTGTGCAATCTGCAACTGTTTACAAAGGACTGAGAAAACAGTATGTAGCACTCTGCCCACGCTGAACTGTTTGTTGGCCCTCCTACCTTCCATTACTATAAAGGACAAACAAATATCCAGAAGCCACTAAGGTTAGGTTGTACTTTCATTCTTCCCTATCTTATGAAAAGGCAATATATTTAGGTTATTTGGAGAATAAAACCTGAAAATAAATTCTAGGTGAAAATAGTATTTTTACATCATACAGTGTCATATTTGAGTCTGCCAGAATGCTGAAGTTAGTCCTGTCAGAATTTGGCGAGAACTGCTGGATGGTTATTTAGTTATCAAGATTGTTGTTGCTGTCCCTGGAAGTTACTTTTACTCACAGTTCTCTGTGAAGTCGTCTCATCTATCTTCATAAAATCATGGAATGGTTTGGGTTGGAAGGAACCTTTAAGATCACCTAGTTCCATAGGCAGGGAAACCTCTTGCTAGACCAGATTGCTCAAAGCCCCATCTGGCCTGTCCTTGAACTCCCCCAGGAAAGGACATTCACAACCATTCTCTAGGCAACCTGTTCCACTGTCTCACCATCCTCACAGTAAAGAATTTTTCCTAACATCTAGTCTACTCTTTACTCCTCTGGTTTAAAGCTATTTCTCCTCATCCTGTTGCTACATGCCCTTATAAAAAGTCCCTCCCCAGCTTTCCTGTAGGACCCTTTGGACACTGGAAGGCCACTATAAGGTGCCTTTGGATCCTTCTCTCCTCCAGACTGAAGAGCCCCAGTTCTCTCCGCCTGTCCTCATATGGGAGGTGCTCCAATTCTCTGTTCGTGGCCCTCCTTTGGAACCACTCCATCAGCTTGATGTCCTTCTTGTGTTGCAGGTCCCAGAACTGGGTGCACTACTGCAGGTGGGGTCTCACAAAAGCAGAGTAGAGGGGCGGAGGGCTGCTAACCTCTGTGCTACTAGCACTATAGGAAGTGCAAGGATTATACCAGTATACTGAGTATTAGTCAGAATCACTAGTTCATCTAGTGTTACCATCAGGTTTTTATCTAGAACTGTTTCAAATCTTACAGAATGGGAGCATGATTTCTTTACTATTTTGAGTATGTATCCTCATGATGAATGTAGTATTGCAGTCAGAGTGGGAAAGAGAGAAGAAAGAAAAAGACATACAAATAAATGAGGACTGTGGAAAAAATCATGTGAGACATTTGCCAGGAATGTCACAAAATTCTCTTTTCCTTTCTCCATACTTCCCATAATGGTAGCTTCCTTAATTCTTGACAGCTTGTAATCTCACTGTATTTTACAAGCACAGGCAAACTGGTTTGGAGAAAATCTGTTATAACCTTCATCTCTGTAGTTATTCCAGATGAGACGTTACTTTTTTTCTTCTTCCTTTGGAGGTTCAGAAGTCTATTATGAGCCTTTATAGGTTAGGAAGTTCCCTTCCTCTGGTTCTAAATGTAGGGTAAATATGCATTCCTACTAGCCAGTTAGTTTCTTCTTCCTGTAAATGCATTAACAGAGGGAAAAAAAAAAGTGTTGGTTTGTTCATCAAATTTGTTTGATAGATGAAGAAATGGCTTTATTTTCCTTTTGGACTTGCTTTCTTTTTGTCTTGATATTTAAAAGGGCTGTTCTGTTTGATCATGCCTGATTTGTAAATAAGATGAATATTAGTATAATTTTTATTTATTCTCTTCAGACCGTGTTGCCTAATAAATATCAAAGGCATTTTAGTCCCTATTTTTTGTACTATCAATCATCTAGAGAACTCAGAGTGGCTAAAGTGTTTATCTATAAAATGTGGCATCTTATGTAGTCAGCAGAGCAATCATAGAATCATAGATTCTGTGGAGAAGTTCTGTTGAATTTAATGAAAAATGCTACAGAATCTCCTGATGACAACACACCTTCTAACATGATGTGGAAATGACCTGTGTGCTTAACAGATACAGCACAGGCTGTCCTGATTAGTGAGAAAGAATTGGACAAGTGATGTGGCTGTGCCATTGACAACAGCAGTAGAATTAGTATGGCTGGGTAAGAAGTTTCAGGAAGAGTTGTTATTGAAGTAAATATTCTTAGATTTTTCTTTATTTCATTTTTCTTTTTTCAGTTTGCTCTCACACTTCGTATTATACTTTATTCACAGTGCTGTTGAGTAACACTTCTCTCCTGCTTCCCTTGGTTCACAGTAGTAAACTGCTGAGGTCTTCTTAGTCAATAAATGGTTTCACCTGAGCTCTTAAACTCTTGAAACTTCGACACAGAGATGTAACAGGTTATGAAATTTTGCTAGCCCATGTTCCTTTATTTAGAAGACACTAAGTGAGAGAGGTAGAGGATTTTGGGGATCACAGTAACCTTTAAGATGCAGGTAAAGGACTACCAAAACTTTCTTTGTATTCTTTCTTTGTCAAAAGAATACAGAACAAGAGACAAATGCACAACAAAACTGGTGAATTTGTTTCTCTGTCTCTTATAATTTTATGGATAATTTCATCAGGCTATAACGAGCTGAGAAGTGCTGGTCTTGTCTGTTAGTTAGATAAACTACTGTCACTGAGAAGTATGCTAGTTAAACTAGTTTGGGTTTCTCAGAAAAAGTCGCAAGCGAATATGTTTCTCATTACAGAAAGGAACTTCATACTTCCTTGTTCTCCAGGGAAATAAGCTACCTGAGCTGCTTCTTTCACCCAGCTGAGTTCCCTTCTTTACTGTCACAATTTTTCTTCCCAGTGCAACCATGTCCTCTTTTCACTTTGTAGAAATCCACTGAATTCTGTTTAGGCCTAAAACTTTATTACAAAAAAAAAAAAAAAAAAAAAAAAAAAGAAGAGGGAGATGGCCTAAGCAGAGGGTCTATTCCTCTCTTCTTCCATTTGTCCTCTCCTATCTTATTATATGTGTTTACTTTTAGAAGACATAGTTATCAAGAGTATTTTAGTGTTCTGCAGATAAATTATTGGAAGATGTTAAATGGCTCTCAACTTCTTTTAATCAAGAATTACCTAAACTGCATTTGATTATAGCATCCCTGGTTGGATAAATGATTTGATCATTTTCATTAGGTGTGGATGGTGAAAATTAACTCCAAAAGATTCTTTCTACTTTCTCTGAAAGTGAAGATTTTGTAGCAAACTTAGATGTTAGAATAGATAAACAAAAACAAATTTCAAGACAAAGCTCTGGCAAGAGGCTTAAGGGAGTCCTTGGCTGTTTACAGTGGAAATTAATCTCTCTGTCGCAGGTAACAGTTACACTGATATTGTGTGAAGTGCAAGTGCTTGTGTTCTTCAAAGAACATTGAACATCTTACTGCAATGAATAAAATGAACCCCAAACCCAGAATTCTAAATTATTATTTGTAGACAGAGACAAAAGAGGTTAACTTGATCAGCTGGCTACCAGGGAAGATTAAAGGTGACATCTGTTCCAGAATTATGAATGTTTTCAAAGTAAAAAAGTGTTGAGTAGTAAGACTGTTCAGTGAAGAATGACTTCATGAATTAGGATGTCAGGAAACTGAATCTTGAATGAAAGTAAAATAATCATAAAATGATAACTTCTACCTTTAAGGTTATAATATACTGTCCCTTCGCTTCAGTATGCAATGTTTAGCGAACCAAATGACTGATGCAGAACAGAGGGAAATGTGTCAGTCACCTTGGAAAAAGGGAAGGGAGACATGTAAGAAGATTCATCAGGATTTTCTGTATTTCAGCAATATAATTAACTAGTTGCATATATGCCTCTCAAGGGGCATCTACAGTTTCAATCAGTTAATTTCATAGTTAACTTATAAAAATATGTAATTGAGGAAATGACACTTTTCCATGTGACCTTAATGAACACCATCTTTTTATAGCTGCGCATGTTTCAATCTACAATTGAATACAGTGAAGTTAAAAAAAGAAAGAATATAGTGGGTTGAGTTTTGGAAGAAGTCATGATGGACTTCCTGGCTTATTTGTCAATGAAAATTGAAGGGAGATCTCTGGATCTCAACCAACAGAGGTTAGTGGAGGATATTCCTTATCAATCTGAGGATCCTAGGGTCATCAGACCATATCACACCATCCTCAAGCCACCAGACATGAAAATGTGATGAACAAAACCGCACAGTTTAATATTTTGACATAAAATAATCCTTTTTACATGAATGTCTTCTTTAGTGACTAACTACAGTGCGTAATAAATCAACTAAATTATATCTTGTGTGTCTTAAGAGTTTTATATCTGTTGTAGCAAGGTGTTTTGTATGTTATGGCTGTCTTCTACTTTGCTCTTATTTCACTTGAAGATATCTAAATTCCAATGCAAACAGGTTTTTGTTCATCAGCGTTTCCTGGGCTACACTTGGGACTATATTTTTATAAGAGCGAGGATCAGAGAAACGGGAAGGAGGGTGAAAAAGTGAATACTGAGAAGCTGTAAAATATGTTGTCTCATCAAGAGTAAAGCAGTAATGTATTGAATAATAGCTAGGGCTTCTTATGATGATTTCTGTTCCTCCAATGAATTCTGTATCAGTGTATGTGAACTGAGAACTTTTAACTGCAGTGCTTTACTTCTGAGATCCTCACAGGCAGCAGAGCGTACCAGAATTTATTGGAATTCGGAGCTCTGCAGTCTGTCATTTTCTGTTCATCTGTCTCAAGCAATAAATCTATTATCCAATCACTGGAGCTGGGTCAGTCTAAACAAACTAATGCAGGGCTTTAGGCAGTGCGTACGGTAATCTGACAAGAATGACAGCCAGTAAAATTACTGTGTTTTCTTTTTCAATATGGAGGCAGCCTTTGATCCTCTGACTTAGCAGCCTTATATCCTGAGGGACTTCAAAGGTGAGTGTGAGTCCAAGCTGTACAACACAATCAGAAAGTTGGTCAGCTACTGCTTTCCAAGGCTGAACAGTTGAATCAAGCATTGATGGAGAGCAAAATATTGTGATCGCTCTGTAATAGCTTCATCAGAGGCAATAGGCCCCATTCTTCACTCTTTTTCTTTAAGTAGCTGTGTGCAAAGACTTTTTAATACACCTAGGCAAAGAGTTCATGGTCCATGACCAAGTGAGGATTCTCTACTCACTGACAGCCACTGTATCATTGTGTATTCTCTTGGCACAGATTGAAGCAGATATTGAGAACTAACAGCTCTGGAGAATCAGACTTACATGGTATCAAACTTTCAATTTTGTGCATTATGCATCCTCAGGGACACCCTCAGCATAATGCTGTTTTAAAATGACATCCATATTTTGACATAAAAATATAAAAGGGACACTAATGCGGACTTAAATTAGTGGCTTTGCAAACAATTCATTTGCAGTTAAACGAAAAAGAGGAATGCCTAAATTAAGTTCTATCTTGGGGGCAGTGTACCTTTAAGTTGTGCATCTTATTCATTTGGGTTAGCTGGCTTCAAATTTTTAATGTTACTGAAGCAGCTTTATAAAGTGCATTTGTAATGATTTGCACAAATATTGAGGGGACACAGAAGACAGGATATGTAAGAGTGAATTTTGCTGAGAAATGTTGCTTTGTGCTTGTCCGCTTGTGATACATGTGCTGTTACATTAGTTCCTCAGAATAAGATGTGCTTTCATAGACATTGTATAGGTTATCTCACACACAAGAGGATTGAATCTATAATAACATAAAAGTCTACTAAGTCAGCTGGGAATCAGGAGCTTTGGACTTTTATTCTTGTCTCTGAATTTCTGAAATGGAATGTGAGTTCCAGTCCTGTTCTTTCGTGCTATTAGTGCTTTAAAACTTCAGAAGACAGATGAAATAGTCTGCTTTGTAGACTAGGAAAAAGGATTGTTGAATATAGCAGCTCGATTGGATCCATTATCATTCAGTTCGCAAATACATAATTTTGAACTTTTAATGTCTCGGATTATTTATGTGTGACTTTTCTAAGTAGCAATGAAATTTCAGGGTTATTTAAGAAGGTGTTATTCAGTAGCTGATAGAGCCTTGAAAGGGTTATTGTTTTCTGCATTTGTGTAATAGATTAGTTTTGCAAAATGGATATTTCTCATTCCAGCATCCATAATGGGTCTTTTTAGGATGGGCGTGCACTGCTAGTTGAAGATCTAACATAGGCAATTTTTGATTTGTAGATTAGCAGCCTTGCAGTCTGTGCAATCTTTCATGTTTCTTTCCTGAGCTTATTTGTTAATTAAAATCTATGGCACTTTCTGTACGTGTTGTATATAATAAATAATGGCAAGACATAGGCTAACACTAAAGCAATGAAACTCATGTCCTTACTAAACTTAAGTGAAATGTATTCATTTTTTCTTTTTGAAGTTGTTCTGTGGTTCATCACTAAAGTATTCAGTAATCATGCGCTGATTCTGCATCTCCATTGCTCCCTGGGTGGAGTGAGCTATCTACTCTTGCATAATTTGGTGATTTTTACAAGACTGCTTACCTTGTTTGTGCAAGTTCTTCTAAGCCTAGGCTTGGTCTGAGCAGTTCAAGGCTGGAGTGAATGGTAGTATGGGACTTCAGCACTTTCTGTAGACGGTCATACTTACACAGTTGCAGTTTCAGGTGATTACACGGAGGTGGTGTTTGAATATTAATAAACCACTGGCACAGGTGTGAAATGCAGAGTATGTTTTCATAATGCTCAGTGATAGCTGAAGTTGCTTATAGGAAATACACAAATACTGTTACAAACAAGGAGGGACTAGTTGGGAGTGCTGGGGGCATCCTTGGAGGCTGAGATCCAAAAACAGTGATCAGGATCTGACATGGAAGAAATAAGGCAATAAGTAGTATTGGAACCCTGGATTTCAGGAGAACTCTGCAAAACTGTAATGGCTCCAGATATTTTTGCCCTTTCATTGCAGCAGGAAGGGACAACCTTTGAGGGTTATATCCTGTTCTGAGTGGAGTCAGCGGGAAAGGAAATTCAGCAAGACCAGCCTCTAAATAGGATGATGAATCCTGTTAGTTACTTATAGATTGTGTAGAAAAGAAAGTGCCAGTCAAAAAGCAGTATATCACAACCTCCCATCCTACTCAGATTCAGTAGCAGTAGTATATTTGCAAATAGAGTTGTTGGATTGAATGGTATAAATATCTGAGGCTTAACCACTATGTAGAGTTCAGAGGTGCTTAAGATGCTTCTCTGAGTGAAGGCAGCATAAAAGCTCACTCATTTACCGGTACTTTTCGTATTTTCACTCAGTTAAGGAAAAGTCAAGAGTGAGGATTAGGACAGGCTGGGAGGGTGAAGGTAAAAAAAAACCAACTCCTTGAGATGAAGGAATATGAGAACATAACGACAGTAAGATTTCAAGAATTAGTGGTGTTTTCATGTGCTTAGATGCTGACTGACATATACTAGCATAAGACAAGCTGGGATACTTAAGTAATAGAAAATCAGACCTTTGCTCTTCATGGAAGGGCTTTAATAATTTTGCTAATAGCCAATCTTTAGGTGTTCAAGTAAACACCATGCGTAGTTCCAGCACAGTTATCTGCTGATCTGTCACTTATCATTAATGTCCACCTGTATGTCACTGAAAGTGTTATATAGAGATTTTCTTAATCTTTAAAATGAACTAAGAGAAACAAAGACTATGAGATTAGATACCTATCAGAGATCATTTTTTTTCTTGACCAATTGTTTCACTGAAATTTCCTCCTTAGAATAGACCGCTAGCGGAAGTAGTTGGGTCACCATTCCTGGAGGTATTTAAAAAAACTTTTGTGAGTTTAGGGACATGATTTGGTGATAGCGTTGGCAGTGCTTGGCTAGTAATTGGACTTGACCTTATTCCAGTCTGAATGTGGTACAACTGGAAGAAAATATATATTTATATAAGAAAGCTGTAAGATTATTTGATTATATGCTGTTAACACATCAATTACTGTCCTGCAACAGTGAAGGGAAATTAGATTTCATTGTGTAGAAAAGAAAAAACTTAAGGAACATCACACAGCTTCATGCTCTCCAGCATCGTGAACACTAAGTTCTAAATTAACTTCCCTGGAGCCAGAGTGTAGCCTTTTACAGGGTGCCTTTGTTAAGAGTTTGAAGAGAAAAAGTGTCCTCTTTATTTTCCACTGACAGGTAACAATATTTGCAGTATATCTATAGAGCTGCCACTGTTCCCCTAGATAAATCATAGTAGGCCAAAATGTTTGAAATATATTCTTTGTTTTGGTTGGTTTGTTTGTTTCAGTAAGAAGGGATTTTATTTTCTTTATGTGGTAGGGTTTATTATTGCTGAACAAACAGGAACAATGTATCAACATTTGTTTTTAAGGTTGTTAATTCCAATTTTAAGCTTACTTTCCGTTCCACTACAGCTTCCTAAGTGTATCCCTTAGTGATTAATTTCGCCCCCAAACCTAACCGCTTTTCAGTGTAGACCAACTTCCGGCAAACAATGAGGGATTTTTAAGTTACTTGCTGAGTTAACCTTACTTGGAAATTGAATCAACCTATTGTATCTTCTGGACATTTTTTCCTAAATAAGTGATTCTGTGGGTAGTTTCTCGTTACTTACCAGTCAGGGTTAAGCAACTCACTCCTTAATAGAAATTGTCTTGGGGGTTTACTTATAGCTTCTCTTTATGACACATTGCGAAGCTTCTGCCCATGTGATTTTCTTGCAGCTGTCCACCTTGCTCTGGGTACTGTAGTGGAGCATGGTGATTATTTGATGTGGAGAATGGGTGTGTGAAACAGATGAGAGCTTGGGTGTGAGTGCCTGTACTCATGGAATGCTGGAATGAATGTGTTTGGAGAGTAGGGGAAGGGAAAGCAAAATTCTTGTTTGTATTGCTATAAAACTTCTCGACTAATAATTAACTGTATTTATGAAGTTGCTAGATGGCTTTCTACCTTCTGTCAGACTATTGAGACAATAGAAACCGCTTCAGTCTGAGAAAATAGGTCTGTCATGCTGAATGAATTTGGTGCTCTTTCTGTTGGTAATTTGTTTGTTCTTTAAAAACACATGTAAATGTACATGCATGTGTACACATGTACGTATCTTTAATATTTGCCCATAGTAAATAGAATCCCTTTCCCTCTGAAGTATTTGGGCCACTCTAAAGAACTTCTAGCTTCTTGACACTAAACTACTGAAAGTATTCTAAGATAAAATGTCTGCTCTTCTTAATTATTCTAAACTAAATTGTCTAACCGACCTTTTAGGTGGTGTGTTTTTAGCTATCTTAGTGCTATGGTTCTTGCCTTATAAGACCAAAGGCTCATATAGCATAAAATAAATGACCATGAAAATAGGAATGAAAATGTTTTATTGGAGAAGAGTAAATATCCCAAGTCTGATTTTCAGCCTTTCTGTTGCTTACACATCTGCTAGTAATCCCACACTAAATAAGAAACAGTGCTGTGGTATGGCCATAACTTTATCAATTCTAAAATGTTGTTCTGTCATATGTGTATTTAGGCAGTTTATTCAACAGCGATAGCGGCATACTGAGGAGTATAACATGAGTCATACACAAAACCTAAGGTGGAAAAGAAAGTAGCAAGCACAGGTTATGTATGATTTAATGTATTGTGCATTTCAGAAATGTATTGTCTGTGAAATATTCAAAGGATTGTCTTTAGATTTGGAGAGGAAAAGGAGTCCCCATTCTTCCCACGTTTTCAGCACTTCCATCTCTTACTTCAATCTTTCATTCATACGTTATACTTAAAAATTAATTACTCTTGCTAAGAACTAATTTATTTCAACCAGAATAAATCCTAGTCTCACAGGATTTGAAATATTTTTAGTCAGAAGGGAGAAACCAATGGTTACGTCATGCTGGGAGGGCAGAGATGGTAGTTTACCTGCTTTTCCATGCCATGTTTGCTTAGAAATAAGTTCCCTACTATGAAATTATTTTTATCACAAAAATCAGATCGTACCTCTTATTGAGTTATGCTACTTCATTTCTTCCTCAGTAGCAAGAAAACATAGAGCAGTAAAAAGCATTACTTTTTTTAATTCATTTTTGAAGTTTAAACAGAAGGGATTAGAAAAGGAAGAAAAACTTCAAATATATAGCTAGAATAAAGAATTTCTTACCTTATGAGTGATCAAGGGGAGCAAGATTAAATTTACGATGATCTTATAATTACTTAAGATAAAATCCTACTTTGCATTCAGAAATACTTTATGGCTGGATCTGTCTTGTGAGGGCCACTTGACAGATATGTTAGTGGGGTTAGCTATGAATGCGTTGGTCTTTAACTCAGTACCGGTGTCGCTAACACAGGTGATCAGACAGTAGTTTACTAGCCCTTTTTTCCTGCACTGTGATGCATAAGTGTTAACATGCCAAATACAGACAAATATTGGGGAAAAGAAAAATTTTACCTTTACCTATATAATGATAAGCTCAGATTTGAATGAGCTTTTGGTCAGATTTTTAGTAGATTTTTGTGGCTCTGATTCAGTCCTTAGTAGTCAAATGGAATAAATTTGAATTTGAGTTGCCGAATTTTTTAGATACAATGTAGGAAACAGAAAATTATGTCTATTTCTACAGCCGTGGTCTGTCCGTGTTGTAGAGAGAAAGACCTTCCCATAAAAAACTGAAGAGAGGATGAGAGAATTCTGTGAAGCATGACTTCCTGCTTTTACAGAGTATCATCAGCACGTGGGCGAAACAACTACGAACATGGTACAACTACCGAAGGGGATTCTCTTCTTTCGATAGTAACTAAAATTTTTAATTTATCCCAGTAACATTTTATTTTCTATTTTCTCATTGTTTATTCTAATTAAGGAGTTAATTAGATTCTTGTATCATTCTGTATCCATGAAAAACCTACTTTTTTTTTTTTTTTTTAATTTTCCTGTTGCTAAGTTAGATTCCAAATTTAACTCATACAACTTCATGTCAGGAGATTTTTATCCTGTTTTAAGACTATGGTACTTTTGTAGTTTTGGAAACAGTACATGAGAGAATCCAAATTACGAAATCCAGACTGCCTTCTGAAAATGCTTGAGAAATTTTATCTTGTGTTTGCTTTAACTGCAGACTACAGACATTTTTGCATCATTGGGAAGTTCTCTAGGTGGACAGGCATGTTTCACACTCTTACTATCTTATTGTATACTGTAATGTTTTTTTTACTCTTGCACAGATGCCACACAGAGTTCATTTTATGTGACATAAAAGGCTCTTCCATAGATGTACTAAAAATACGCTGAACTTGTTTTGTTTGATGACATCACTGAGCCAGGCTTTTTAACAGAAGGCTAAACAGAGCAAAACGTTTCCTTCTTATTCACTATGCTCCTTGATGAAAATGTCTGCTTATCAACTTACTTAATCATAATTCCTTTATGTGTAATTGGTCTTTAACTGTTTCACAGCTTCTCTGTGTCTTACATTCCTGATGTCTTTTTCATAATATCACAGATCAAATCCTTCAGTAAGGATGGAATATAGAGTGCATTTGATTACTTATGACTTAAAGATTTGTTGAGGTGTTTCCAAAATGTGACTACCTAATCTACCCTAAGGTAGCTTTTTTGTTTGTTAGGTTGATTTTTGTTTGATTTGGTTTGTTCGTTTGTTTTGCTTCATTATATTTTAACCAAGCACAAAAGTGCTCCTAGCTAGAAGAAACACATTTGCATAACAACCACTGTATTTCCTTAAATAAGGGGTGAGTGGCCAGTATGGAGTTACATGACACTTTCAGCAAAATACCTCCCTGCATTCCTTTCATTTACATCTACACTAATAAGGCTTCACAGAAAAGAAGTTTATAACTCTGGTTTATGTTTATTTATATTTTACTAATTGCTCTGTCAGGCCATGGGAAATATTTCCTCTCAAAATCTCATTTTTCGATTCAGCCAAACTGAATTTCAAACATGGCGTTTTGTAAAACGCATCAATAACTGACTAAGGGTGCAGCTGTTAGCTAATGTGATTATTCCTATCAGTGATATAAAGAATACCACAGTCACTTGTGTTATTTTGATACTAGAATCATGGAATCACCAAGGTTGAAAAAGATCGTCTAGTCCTACTGTCCACCTACCACCAATATTGCCCGCTATACCATGTCCCTAAGTACTACCTCTTCCCTTTCCTTAAATGCTACTGGGTTGGAGACTCCACCACTCCCTGGGCATCCTATTCCAATGCATCACCACTCTTTTTTGAGAACAAATTCTTCTTGAAGTCCAATCTGAGTCGCTGGAGCCTAGAATGTAAATCCGAAGCAGAAAGGCTGGATCAGGAAAAGCTGTGCAAGGGTTGATTAACTGCAAATAGTATAGCACTGATTAATCTACAGGGTGATGCTTTTTTAGATATTATTGGTTTCATGGATGTTTTTTATTTTATTTTATTTTTTTGCAGTTGTAGCACAATAGTTATAAAGCGTGTTCTAGATATTGTCATCACTTGTCATAACTGTCACTTCCTCAGAGAAAAGTGCTACTGTAAACAAAAAACATTCACACTGAATCTAAATACAAACAAAAGTATTGTGTGTGATACAGTGCAGTACCTATGAAAAGCCAGAATTCTTATATTATTCAGTTATTTAGGTACAACATACTTCTATTTACAAGTCCTCTGATGCTTACTTTAAGACTCCTTAATAATAACCCTTGTCACCGAATTACTTATCCACATACTCATTCAGGCACTTGGAAAGGCAGTGATGAAAATGCTTTGTATAATGTGCAAATCATCTAGGGAATGTCTGTGAGTCAGTCCTTTCAAAAACTGAGCCATTAGGAAGTGTTACTTCTGAAAACTTGTATGTACCCCATGGTGGTTGCCTTCTAGCATGAACTTGCTCTGTGCCCCATAGTTGCTTCCTGGCTCTGGTTTCAGGATGGAGATCTGTTCCACTGATGGCAGATTCTGGCAGTTCAGGCTTGTACTGTTATGGTGTTAACCTGTAATCCAGGTTAATTATTTCCGCAGAAGTCAGAGAAACCTCTGCAGAATGTGCTATAAGAATGAAAGCTGAAGCAACCCATGACTGCTCACTAACTCCCTTATCAGGCTACCAAAGCAGAAGGATGCTGTGGCCTCATCCTGGGAGTGTGCTACAGTGTGGGAGTAAGTGGTGTCTTCCCTGCCCCAGGAAAAAAGTAATTGGAGGCCCTAATGATTCACTCTAGCTCTTTTTTTTGTCTGACAACAGACCATTTTGTGATTTGAGAGTGATGTTCATCATGACCTTTATTCCATTTTTGGCTAAGATGTTAGAAAGGGTTTGAAACCTCCGCAGGCTCATCATCTAAAGCTGCCAAATTAACCAAAATCATCCTGTCACATAGTTGCATCATCCGGTATTCTAATTAAAACATAGAAACTTGTTAGTTTAGTTCCTTTCATTTCCAACTGCCTGTTTAAAACCCTTTCTTTATGAGGAAGGTTATGAATTTCTCATTTGAGAGTGATGAGGGAATTCGGAAGATTTACTTTTTTTCTTCTCCGGGGCAAATTCTATTCTGATAGTATTTGACTGAAAGTAATTAATTTGAATTTAATCACAGTAAAGTTTTGTCCATACAGCTAGAAACAGTATGGCAGTTAATTAGAAAAACACTCCAATAATTGCTACTGAAGGCATATAATATGGAGGAAGAGTATAAATCTAGCAAGCTAAAATCAAATGAACCAACAAAATTAAACCAAACCTCCTCATTCTTGAAAAAAATAAAGAATAGGTTTTCAAGAATTCGTTCTTTCTACTCCCACTCTTCCCCAAATACTGTCAAAACAAGTTGGATAGAAAACAGTTTTTTTCCAAAACTGTAATTGAAAAGGGCATCTGATTTGCACATGAATTCTGTCACTGAATACATTAGTAAAATATACAGCAGCCAAATCACCAAAGGAACATGTATAATGAAGGGAGTGTGAGCAAGCTCTAGAGTGATATCTGTACATTCATCTGTAGAAGGCCTTAAACAATGGTCAAATCTCCATCTCACTAAAACCCTGGGTACCTGCTGACTTCAAAGATTTTCTTGAGGTCCAAAAAGATTCTATCTCACCGGTAATTATTTCCCAGACCAGATCAGAACATCCTTGAGTTCATGAATAGTGGTCAGGCGCCAGAATGGGCTGCCCAGGGAGGTGGTGGAGTCACCAACCCTGGAGGTATTTAAAGAACGTTTAGACATTGTGTTGAGGGACGTGGTTTAGAGAGACTATTGGTGGTAGGTGAATGGTTAGACTGGATAATCACAGAGGCCTCTTCCAACCTCAGTGATTCTGTGATTCTGTGAGGGTGACAGAATTAAACACACTGATATAGGTTTTCATTATCACACGGTTGCAAGGTAAGATGACGACAGCGAAGAAATTTGCTATTGTCCAGCAAATCCCAATATCAGCCTTCTTTTTTCTGATGTTCTCATGGGGCCATTGAAACTTGAAAGCAATGAAATAGATTATTTTTTTCTACTATTCTGAAATGAGTTCATTTCAAAATAGATACTAATTTTAAAAGAAGGAAGGAATGTGTTTTAAAACGTCAGATTCAGAGCTGTGTGTAACTTCAATTTTAATGCAATTTTTGTGTATATAAATCTAGCAGTTTTGTCATTTTTTTAGCAGAAAATTTACAGCTTTGCCATGCATGCAGAGTAATTCTGCATACAGAGTTCATGAAGTCTACCACGGAATTGCTCAGTGCTTTGAAGATGCAATTTAATTTCAGTGCTAATTAATACAGAATGCTTAATTAGAATCATAATGAAAATAATGCCTCCTATTTATTTCCATGGAAACTGTGACAGATACAAAGAACACAATAACACTGTTGGATACAGCAACTTCTCAGCTACAACACAGTGTTTTTCAGCGTAAATGCCACCATTAGCTACCTGCTTTTGCCAGCCTGAACAAGAGTAGACTCTTTTATCTTCCAGACTCATAAGGATAATAAAAAATAAACACAGGATAAATGTGTACAGTGAAGATGAGTGAGCTCTGAAATGCACGTCCTCTGGGAAGAGATCCCATGCAGTCAGTGCGGTAATAAACCTTAGTCAGCTTTCTAAACTATCATTTACTTTGGAGAGTTTTCTTGGTTAAGGTTTTTGTTAACACATCCACCACCTCACTGTTCTCCCATCTACTGCTTGGTCTCCATAAATGCTCATCAAGCATCAATGAATGTCAATAGGTGCCTTTTCTTTCAGCATGGAGGAACGCAGTTTCTTACTGAATCAAAGAAACCGATGTGTAGAAACTTAACAGTGAAGTTTTGTTATTGTTAAGGCAGGTATTCTTTATTAGCAGCACCGGGAAGCACTGGGGATATTTCCACTGTAAGCACTTCAATGATTACATAATTTGAGTACATTATATTTCCACAGATAGTACATATTCATTAATTACATGTAAGATAATTAACATATATGTGTCTATCTCAGGTAGTGATTTATAAAGTTTCCAGTCATCTACGCAGTGCTCTCTTCTACTGTTTAGCATCCTTTTAGCATCATGACAGCCCACACAACAGCCTTTTATTTCATTCAGTGGTGGTCTTTGCTGGTCCTCTAGGTGAATTTTCTTCATTGACGCATGCTCAGTGGGAGAATGCCTATTAGAAGTAATTTATAAGTACCATAATCATAATGTTTGCTCACTCAGCACTCGGCCATTATTTCTCAACACCTGCTCTTCCTTGGGTAGAGGTAAGTTAGATAAGATAAAGGGGAGATAAGGTAAGATAGAGGAATAGAGATAAGATAGAGGGGACTATCTTAACTGCCTGTTGCATCCTGAATTACTCCTGGAGTGAGACAATTTGGCCTTGTGCGGAGGCCCTGACTTCTTCTGATGTTTGATAAGCCTACTTGTATGTTTCCTTATTGTATTTCTCTTGCTGAAAATCTCTTGTTCAAATAGAATAGCCTTACAACATACTTTCTAGTCTGTAATGCTATGTCCATTACTTGTTGCAGCATCTTAAAGCTATTACAGTTCTGCAAGTGAGGACTAATCATATAATACATCAGTTCAGCAGCTATATTTCTAAAAATAAGCTACTAAAATGTATAGTGTATTTACATCTTCAGATTGATGCTTTTGCTTCATGTGTACTTCAGGGTCAGACTGCCCCTCTGCTGTCATCTGTCACATGGTAACTGTGTAACAGAATATTGGTGGAAGGTTCAACCTCTAATGCCATACCAGCAACATCCAGCTCTGATGTTGCGGGTCAACGTAATAGAACAGGAGGCATTACTTTGAGAATGGCCCTTTAACAACTTTACTCTTTTTTGCCTGATGCAAGATTTTTTTTTAATTTTTTTTTAATCATATTAAAAATGCATCAAATATCTTTCTTTATCATGTTGTTCAGCTCTGCAGTGTCAGTGCTAACCCAAATTTAAGCTATGTCAGCACACACATGCATAGATTTTTCATACCCTTACCTATCCATTTTGATACTCCATTTCGTAAAGCAGCGATGAGAGGTGGTTAGATACTGCTGCTGATGACAGCCTTTCATTTATTTCTATGTGTTTGGGAAAGAACTGAGTTTTGGGAGTACAAACAGTGGTGTTTTTAACTTTTGCAATATTCTGTGTAGAGTAGAAGATGGGTTTTGTAAAATAAGGTAACAAAAGAATTTCATCACCAATTTGAGCATTAATTTTGGAGAGATTTTAGGTAAGAGTGGTGTCAGAGGAATGATTGCAGTCTTTGACTAGAACCTCTTCAGAAATGGCCTAGAATTAATTTGTTCTCTGTTTTGTGAACATATATATATATATATATATATATAACATATATAACATAACATATATAACATATATAACGTAACACTTAACTGTCTTCGGGGGAGTAGTCTATGTTTCATAAAATTAAGAATTTGCTTAAGTTAGCATTGAATAAGTAGGGTTTGTTGTGACAAATCTTCAAAATTTCCAAGGAATTTGACTGTTGTTATCATACTTACAAATAAGATTATTCTGCGAAACTTCAAGTATGTATATCTGAACATTCTGCAAAGTTATGAAAAATGCAAAATGTTAACATTTAAAACAATAATTACAGTAGCTTTACAGAAAGGTGAGGAAAAGAATAGATAATAGATTCAAAACTGCTTTGAGTTAGGTGTTATCTGTATTTATTTTCCCAACTAGTGGTGAAAATGTTTTAAAAATCAGGCACGTTTTTCATTTAAAAATTTCTTTCTTTTCCTTTTTTTTCCCATATCACTTCCTAATATACATCATTTTCCCAGTTCAGAGCTCAGTGGAAAGAAGAAAACGCTCTTTGCTCTATTTCCATTGATGGCAGTGTCCAGAAGAAGCTTTTTGAGTCATGCTCAAATATTACTCATTTGAATATCTTATTAAAAGAACTGCATTTTTTTCTGTTGCTTTATTAAAAGCACTCTATGACAGGCAGCATGACAAAGTTGTTGTCATTCATGGTAAAACTCCTTAAATAATTCTTCTAATGTACAGCTATGGATTATAGATAACTATAGAAAAATATATAGGAATTTACATTACATAAGCTTATATACTCAAATATGTGTGTTTATACATACATATATATGTATAAATACAATAAAGGAGACTTATTTGGTTACAGTAACAACTTGAAAGTGGAGCACCTTCAATTTAGAAAGAAGACTGAAACAACTGTGTTTTTTGTGTTTTAATGAAAATTCTGTTTCAAATCTCTGCTTATTTTATAATGAATTATATCTGGCTTAGGGTGTATTGCAAATGAAGCATTTCTTTTTAGGACGTATTAAAGTAAATCATTATATTAATGCCTTATCAAAAGGTACTTCTGCTAATTTCTCAAAGTACACTGAGATTCACTACTGCAGCTGGCCTGCCAACCTACTACACGTTTCTATCAGTCCAAGGCCGAGCACAGATCTAGTTTTGTTGCCTTCAAGGCAATATGGCCATTAATTGTTAGCATTGTTACAAGCTACCTGACTCTTCCACTAAGCGTCTTTTTTTTTTTTTTTCTCCTTTTCTGTATTGTAAATGAATGAAGAGTTTGGATTGTTGGAGTAGAGTGCCTGAAGTTATTATGTAGGCCGTACTTCCTATATCCATCTCGTGATGTATGGCTTTCGGTGGTATGGGTATCAGAAAGAAAAGTCTTTTGTTTTGGATTTACTGTAGATATGTAGAAAATAAGTTTCACACTTATCTTCTTGAATTCCTACTATGATCAAACAGTTTGCTGTTTGCTGTCCCAGACTAAATCAGATCATTTCTTAAATAAGCTGAAATTTATGTGAGAAATATTATGCGAGATGGATATACTTATGTGGAGGAGGAAAGCCATTAAAATAGTTTCTGACTGAGAATTAGTAGCAGCAATGAGTCTGATGCACAGTGGAAATTCTCAGGGGACTGTGCTTTTATTTGCATACCATGAAAATCTTCAGGTCAGAGGAAGAACAAAATTAAAAAAGAATCTACATTGTTTGTCCTTCTGGAGTATTCTTTGGAAAAGAGTAGAAGTGAGTAGATGGTTTTTATGAATGGAATTTATAGTTAAAGAATCAGTATGTTATGTATTTGTGACAAAATCGTGTCCTTCTTTGTGTTTTATTATTATTATTTTATTTTATTTTTATTGTTTTGCTTTGGAGCGCATTGATAGAGCTCCAAGACAGAAGTAGCATATTTCAAATTTGGGTAGCTATGGCTGACAATTCAGTGAACTGGTGGAAAGTGTCCGGATGATGAAGCAGCACTCTGCAGTGCTTCATTTGCAGAGGAGGAAGAAAGGGGGAAAGTTGGAGTGAGATATAAGTAGGGGCAAAGGATCCCTGTTGTCATAGATCATCTGCCAAAAGCAATGTCATGGGATGAATATTACCTTGAATCATTAGCAGAATCTCATGTGCTTATAGCTGTCCTTTTTGTTCTGGGGAAACATTCCACTACCTTCAGTAACCTTGTGAAAAACCTATTTAACTGTAATTTGCAGAAGAGAAGGGAAACTGAAACATAAAATACCCCAATATATATGTTAGGTAGAGTAACTATGGCCTCTTTATTAGATGGCAGTTTGTGTATTAGTTAGGGTGCTGCTTGATATTACATGTCGCTTTTCATTGCCATAATTTTTACGTGTAAAAGTGAAAGTAAGGATTTTTC
The DNA here is from genome assembly GCA_036925125.1 of Oreortyx pictus. Lineage (NCBI taxonomy): Eukaryota > Metazoa > Chordata > Aves > Galliformes > Odontophoridae > Oreortyx > Oreortyx pictus. Next base: position 11,654,032 of record JAUPFR010000008.1, on the reverse strand, counting down.
CCCTTTTCTTCTTTCTTTACCAATAAGTTAATCAATTAGAGATCTAACAGAGTAAAGTTTAGATTGATTATTATCTGCTTTACAGTAGTAACACTGAATGAGTCAGTAGTAGATTACATGAAGTGACCGGAGTATGATCTATTTTTTCTTTTCTGAAACATACATCACCAGAGTGCTGGATACTGAATTGCAAATGGACTTATTTCTTCCTTTATCACTTAGTTATTATTGCAAGATCTGCATTTATTTAATAGCTTTGATATTTCCTTTAGGAAATCAGTGTGATGAAATATTTATTTCCTTCCTTTCGATTTCCCATGCAGATTACTCTGTTTTGTAACACTAATCATAATCTATCCAATCAGTAATTTCTTCTCATTGGGGCATATATTTTACACTATTTTATGGTATTTTAAGGTAGGGCACTAATAAGGACCTTTTCTTACCTTATTATACTTTTTTTTTTTTTTCCTGCAACAGTATGAGGTACTGGTAAAAGTTGAGTTTTCAGATGCAGGATATGTGGTGTATCTTGTGTATCTTTTTTTTTTTTTTTTTTTCTTTGTAATGGGAAAGCACACTGGTTTTGGAGCTATGATATAAGCATTGTATAGAACGGATTAGAATCAGGACATATGATGGTGATGATGTCAAAATTTGCTGTGGTTGCTTTTAGATATGTCTAAAATCAAGCTCACAGGAGATTCTGTCACTTCCTCTGGGCAATAAAGAAACAAACCACAAAAACACAACCAAACCCACTGCCAAATCAAACAAGCGTCAGTGACTTAGATCTCTGGTTTTGTTTCCAGCAGGGAATACTGCAAAATTCAGCTCCCAACAATGTTGATCTCTCTCTCATTCAGTCTTGGTCAAACCTATTTTATATCTTTCTATTTTTGTTAGAGCTAAACATTTCTAAACTACCTTAATTTCATAGTATCTGTTCTACTGATTCAGTTATCTTGGAAACACTGCCTTTTAAAAGCTCTTACGTTGGAATGGTGTCAGAATAAACCATACTCTACTAGTAGCTGTGATACTGAGTAATTAACACATACCATATGTGGATTTCCAGAACACTCCCTCTGCTTTCTTAATGAAATGCGACCATGTGATTGGTTCTGGACTTCATCACGGCCAATTGTAAGAAAATTTCAGCACTGTGAGATATAATTCATTAAGAACGTTCTGGGCTTATCTAATCTGTTATTGTTAAAACTTCAAATCAGAGCTGCTGCTTGTTCTGTCTTCTGGAGTTTGTTAATCAAATGTGAAATTGTGTGTGCTAATTGGTAATATTCAGATGTGAGGTTCACCAATCTGCCATTAAATTCTACTTCACTTTAATAGTTCTCACTGTAATATCAAAAGAAAAGTGTGAAAAAATGCAGTATGAGAAGCACTTTTAACCTACAATTTAACATATAGAAAAGATTTCTCACCTTTTTAAGTAAATTTTATTTCTTTCTGTTAAATGTCGTAATAATTATCTGTTCAGGAACAGCCAGTTATGTAGTGTCTAAAAACAAAGGTTAGCATAAGACGTTATGGGGAGTGGTGAATCAAGAATCCAAATCAAACAAGCAATGCGTGATAGTTTCTAGCTTTTCTTGTATGTATTGTTGAGTAGAACTTGTTTTGAGGTGAGAATTATCATAGTTTTATATCGCTCTGTTTTGATCAAATCCAAAGTACAGCAGATTTTTTAAATGAACTTCACACTCGTAATTTAATTTTATTAATCTAATATTTGATTTAAATATTACCATTTTAAAAGATGCTCTAGATGTCTTTGGCATTTTCAGGCATTTAAATTGTTATTGCAAGAGCAAGTTGCATGATTATGAGTGGAGCAGGTGCTATTCCACTGCTCACTCTCATTCCCAGTTTGAGCTGAGCTGCATGGTTACATCAGCAGTAAGCAAAGGCTGAAATATCGCAGTTTTGGAGCACACTGCTTTGAGGTAAACCAAAATCTGCCCTTTGGGTTTCTGTAATACATCATGCTGTAATTTGTGGTTACTCGGTAGCTGCCATGCAAGCAGTTGATTTTTCCCAGAGGATCTGCTATAGACAGCAGAAGCAGGACTGCATGACTGCCACCTCATTGCATGCCATCCATTTTCATGAATGAGAGCTCTGAATATTTTAAAAGTTAGAAATTAGTGAGAAATGGGAATAGTTGATCTCTCCTGACTAGGTTTGTGAAGTTCTGTGAATTAATTCACTGACCAGTTGCTAAATGTGGGAAACAGCAAATTACTGGTTGGTAGTGTTGGGTTAAAGAAGGCAGCTAATGTGTACTTACTTTTGTGCTGCAGGTCATCAAGTATTGTTGTGTCATTCTTAGTGGTGAGGAAACTGAAATCAAGGGGTTATATTATTTTACAGGACTTCCTCAAAGTAAGCAGGGACAGGTTTTCATGGGAATGATGAAATAACTTGCCTGAAGGATTAGGCTCCAGTTGCGTGACTTTGGACTGTACTTCCCTTACTCCCCATAAATTCCCCACTGCAAACAGAGGTACAAATGGTATTTAACTTTCCATCTAAGTGTTCCGAGGAGTAGCTAAATAATTCTGATGGTGTTGTAAAGTTAGTTATCCAGCTGTCTGCAACATATGGAATTCCAAATTCGCTAGTTCTCAGGTTTGAAAGTCTTCCTAGGAAAATCTTGTCCACTACTACCAGCTGAAAATCGTAAGATAGATGATGATGTTGATTATTATTATTACTTGGAATTATTAGGAATTCATGTAAATAAACTTTGTCCAGCTGTAATATTATGAAGAAAAAAATGAACTGCTGCTCAGATTACATAGTATAAACCATGTTAGGATTGAAGCACTTTACTGAGTAATTAACATGTAATAACCAGGCAATCACTGTATTAGACATTCAGGATCAGTATCAGAGAAGCCACAAAACTAGACACTTAGAAAATGCTAGCAAGTACCCGTTTTTTAAAACCTCTTGTGGAACAAATCTCAGAGTTTTATTGTCCTCAGCTGTCAGTGACAGTCATAGACCCCCGGCCACCAGCTGAGCTTCCCCCTGACCTGAATCATTACACCCACCCCAGGTGTGGGTCCCTTCTTTTCCACCTGCAGTCGCACCACCCTTGTTTTCTGGCATCTGGCAACACAGATGCGTCTGTCAGGCTCCATACAGGATGTGCTGCTTGTGGGACAACTTGTGACAGCAACAAATCTTGGTTTGGTGACGTCTGTGTCAGCTTCAAGGTTTTCTCTCTTGCAAACATTCAGGCTGTCCTCTTCTTTCTTTAAGAAGTCTCAATGTAATCTCTCAGTCACTGTTCAGTCTACTGGGTAGTTCTCTTTTGCTCTGACATTAATCTGGGGCAAACGTCCTCTCAGATAGTTTTGTGTAATTTCTTTCACTTGGGCTGTTTACACTTGCATTTCTGCTTTTAAAATTGTTGTTATTCAGGGCATTTGACAAAGGTGGATCATGGGAGCACTGTCATACTGAACAGTGGAAAAAAAATATTTACAGTAAGTGTTTTGACAGCTTTTGGTCAGTTTTCATCTTTAGGCAGATGGAAAATATTGTTTTGATTATGCTGATTCATAACTTATAAGACAAATGTCAGTGGAAGTTTTAATGCTGTCATAGCTTGTTACATGTCCTGCCATGCTCATCTGTGTTAGCATGGTTCATGTTTCTGTTCTTAAGAGAATAGAACCATAATGACAAACAAAGGATATACATGCATTTGTGTGTATGCATTCTTGATAGCTCATACATATACTAACTCCTGTACTAACCCAAACCACTAACTCTTAGCCAACGTACTTTCAAATTTTCATCTTTACTTTCATTTATATTTCACTGTGCACTATGGTACTTCAAGTTTTGCATTATGTTTACATAATAGGCTGAATTATGCTTCGTTATTTGGCTTATGTGAATTAATTAGCATTGTATTTTCCACTAGAAAGGACGCTTACTGTGTGCTCTAATTTATCATTGTAGTGATATTTTGCAAAAACTTCAAAATGAGATCCTACCTGGGTGTGCCGGCGTATACTGCGGTGATATCAAAATTATTTCTGCCTCTTAGTAGGATCTGTCTTTAGTCAAGCTCTAAATTAAGAGCAAATAAAAGGATATTTTCATGTTTGAGCAATTTAACTTGGAAATGTATTCTTTTTGTGTGTGTTTACGTGCATGTGTTTTACAAGTTCATTTATTTGTAAAACGTAAATGATGAATGGGAAGTTATGAGAAGTCAGGAGAGCCCTGCTGTCTCCATAGCTTAACTATAGTTGATACCATAAGCAATACATGAAGGTAATGAGAGGCTCTGTTTCTTAATCTTATCGATTTTATCTCTAAGCCTTCAATGCGTTATGTAGAGGAGAACTTTGGTATTATTTGCAGTACTGATAGTCTGTAGGAGTGAACAGACGTTTCTCATGTAGCACAAGGCAGAATACATTGAACACTCATGACAAGGTTATAGATGGAAAGTATCACAGCTCCTTTTGTGGGGTTCTTGTGAATCTTTTGCGGCGTTTCATTCAGTTCCCAATTCACGTGGAGATGAAAGCAAAACAAAGTCACAGTCTTTTAAATCCAGAACAGTGATATTTTCTTATTTCTATAGGAAGAGAAGATAGAAATACGATGAATGAATTTGCCATGCAGAACATCAGCTGCAGTATCCTGAGACTAGAGAAAACTGTTCTTGCCCTTCCCACCAGAAGAGGGAATTATACAAAGAGTGCTACGACAAGGTAAGAGCTTTTTCCTTTTCCTTAGTGGCTGGCATTTCACAACATTATATGCATCAGTGATAGAGACTCATTTTGATACCAAAAAGATTCATGCGTTCTAGCAGGAATTATAGTTTTCTGGCTTCTGGAGCCTTCTGAGGTAGTTTTCAGTCACTGATATTGCCATGTGTTTCTTGTTTGGCTTTAAGTAAAACATCTAATTGCTTTGCACCTCCTTTCTCATTTGTGAAATGAACGTGGTGGTATTTCCTTTGCTTTTTTTTTTTTTCCCACGGTAAACTTCTGTGGACATATGATAGTGCTGCTGGCATCAGATCTTCATTTCAGATTAAAAACTCCAGAACAAAAAGTCCCTCCTTTATTTGCTTGAGACTGTTGTATAGAGCAAATCTGGCTGCACTGAGGGCCTTCACCATCAACTTCCAGAAAATTTAGTGAAAGGTGTGAAACATGCTTCCAAGTTGCTAATAAATTCTTGAAATGTCCTTATGTAGTCAGGGATTGTGTTGTCTCAGAAAGCCATGACAGTAATCTGCTAATAACATTCAAGACTTGAAATCTACTCCACTTTTTCCTTTTTCTTCCCTCTAAAGAGAAGGTAAGGTGTGAAAGCTGAGCTTATGGTGCTGGTTTGCTGTCTCCTATGCTTAATATCCAATTTAAGTTGTTATGACTGTTTCTGATAACTGTGGTAGTGACAAGTGAATGAAACGTTTACTAGCATATGCACAAATGTGATATTCTTTGTCTAGAGAAATAATAGGTTGTGGTGAGCATAGATAGGAGAAGAGAATGCACACAGGAAGGGGAAAGATCGTAGAATCATAGGGTTTGGAAGGGACCTCAAGAGATCATCAATGCCAAAGCCCTGGGTTTTCAGATGAATACTGACTGGCAGATTACTGGCTCGTTACTTCTAGCATAATTTAAGTAGCTCAGAAGATGATCTAAAAATTAAATTCCCAGGTTTGGTAAAGGACAGTTATATTTGATTATATCTTCTTCAATTAGCCTGATCTAAGAACCACGCGTGTTGTTTCTCATTTGGATTTATTTACTTTTTCAGAATTATTCAGAAGTGGTTCACTTCTGCTATGACAAATGCATTAATCAATTGACTTAATGCTGTACCCTTTGTACCATAAAAAGACAGTAGAATGTGACAAAATTGTCAAAAGTATAGTTTAAGATTATGAGTTCTAGCCCTGCAGCAGAACTATTTGCTGAAAGTTGGACATGGCAATATTCTACTGCCAATAGAAAAATAAAAATGCATGTTAATTTCTTTGAGGGTTTTTTTTTAGTGTGAAGATTACATGAAAATGCCACACTTGTTTTCATGTTTTGAAGTGTAATTCTGTGTTCTTTATTTTTGCTGTTAGATATTAGCAATTCATTTACAGCCAGGTTTTTGCTACTTATTGAAGATTTATGAAGACTTTAGTCTTCACTTAGAGCTTGGATTGATATACCTTTTTAAATCTCAGTCTTCAGCAAAACATCCATTTTACCCTCTGTACATTTCTTATTACCATTATTATATTATGCAGAGTGACTCTTGGTCATACAGTTTGAAATAGTGTTTGTTTTGTATGTAGATCTACAGATTTTTCACTTTTGTTCTCCATAACCACTGAAATGAAACAACTCCTTTCTTCTGGGCTATGAACCTCTGTTTCTTTACCAGCAGACCAACATAGCTGTTTTCCTATGGCCACGTGCTGACAGTCTCTAAATCATTTGTTTTCTCTATACTTTCCTAGTACTTCCTGGTCTTACTATAGCCATGACAGTTTGCTAAACTATAAAGAGAACATGTACAGGTGATTTATATTTTGTAGCCTTTGAAATTCAAGGCCAGTCCAAAGACAGTGTCAGATGAGAGCAATGTATTCGAGACAAAACCATGAATCATCACTACTGGAGGGATGGTTCATTTGCAGATCTTTCCAGCCTTTTTTTCCCATCTTTTATTGCTCTGGGAGGTCTTTTGGACGGTAGTGTTTATTCAAAAGTGTGGAGGACAAATTTGAACTCTAATGCATTGTTGTACAGATGCAGTAAAGCTACCACTATGAAATAGCTGCTTTGAGAAATCGGGTGGTTTTCTGTTGTGTCTTTTGAAAGGATGAATTTCAAGAGCCAAAGATTTATATCTATTTAATGAAATCTGAAAAGATCTAGTATCTTGTATCACTGAATCTGATATTCAGTCTGATGTTTTAACATCTTTTAGACAGTTCTCTCTATTTTGTATTTCTCTGTGTACCATTATTGATGAGGTGAAAATCTGATATCCTGGCTTGTAGAGATCAGCATGTCTTCCCTGCCACAACTGTGAATGGTTTGATTCTGAAGGCTTTGATTTGAATCCAGTTTGTGTTAGAAAAAAGCATGTGATGACATTTTGAATAGATAGTGCTAGACATTAGAATGAAGTGGCAGTATATGTACAGAAACTAAACTGGAAGTCAAGGACTCAAGCACCTTATTTTTTAATGCAAATTGTTGTGAGCTCATTTCCTGAGATCAGCTGATTCTGGGAATGCGTGTGAAGGCAAAGCTTATTTTTCCGTTATCGGAAGACCTCAGCTGCTATCAGAATCCCACTACCATGAAAGAAGAAAGAGCCTCTCCCTCAAAAACACGTGTATTTTACAGAAACATAATGACTCCGAAGTAAGAGCCATCTGACAAAACGTGAGTTGGAAGGTCTAGCTGGAAGGTCCCCTTCATTTCTGTTGACACAGGCAAGATCCCTGCGTTTTCCCTTACGGTATGAGCTAGGCAGATGACTGCTGCAACCCAACTGCTGTGTCTGTCAACTTTTCTTCTGTTGGCACCAACGCTAAATGGCTTAAAATCAATGACAGTAAAAAAAAATTACACTCTTTGAAGAGTGTTTCCAGAAACAGATTGGATTTTCTGGTTACCTGCCTTTCCTCCCTACCCTGTCTCTTCCAAGACTCCAAGGGCACAAAATGATTACAGTGCCAAACTGGGCCTGTGATGACAGATTGGGAGTGTGTATATTAGCAAAACTTGTTTAGATCTTCTTTCTTTACTCTAGATTACCAACTAAAATAGAAATGGTCTACAAAGTGCTTTAAAATACCTGCAAAATGTACTATAAAAATGTAAAGCTGTGCATGTTTTTCTTCAATAACTTCATGAAACTGTAAACAAACTAGTGCTGCAAAACTATTTAAACAAGCATAAAGAAAGTAATGGAGCACGACAATAGTAGGCAGAAGCATACTGTGAGGTCATTAGAGTTCACTGTGCTGACAAAACTCACTGCCACACTTTCTGCATTGGAATTAATTACACTGTAAGGGAAATCATCCAGATAAAAAAAAAATAAACAAGCATTTCCACATTTCAATTTTGAAATATTTCTTTCTTATATGCAATTTTGTAGCATGCAATTTTACAAAAGGTAAATGTTAAACTTCTGTCATTTATTTTTCCTAGTTTATCTTTTTTCAATCTTTTTGATTTAGCTGCTATACCAAAAAATAAATGATATATACAATTCAACTCAGCCCAGAGTTGAAGTAGTTCTTTTAAGTTACCTATTACGTGTGGAAGTGTTATTATAAGCCTGTGAAATATTGCTTCTTTGTGTGTGTGTTCTGGTCTCATAGGTTCCTACTAGAAGCACAGCTTCCTTTAGAGAAATGCAAACTGTAGTTGTCTTCCTTGTGGAGAAACATGGCAACATTCTATTCAAACTCAGAAGTTTGAACAGAAGCCAATTGGAACTTGCCTGTTATATTTACAAGATACAAACTTCCATTCTTTAGGGCAGTAATGAATTTGATGCATGATTCTTGAGCTTTTCCGGTGCATCAGATTTTGTGGCTCAGACCCTGGAATCCCGTTTTAGTGTTCTGCACATCTGAATAAGACACAGAGTGAGTAAAAATCAGAGGGCCAGTGGTTCTGTGTTTATCCAGCTGGTGATAGCAAGTGAAAGAAAAGCCACGTTCAAGATAGCCATGCAAATTTTTACAAGCATGACATGCAGGCTCTTGCTGGTCGCTGGTGGAAATGCACAGCTAATGGTGCTGATTATGTTAAAAAGTGTTCTGTAGCTAAGAAGTTATTCTGTCAAACAGTATTATTCTGCTCTTTGCAACTGTTGTAGTTTCTATGGAAATAAATAGAAGGGATTACTTTTGGAGCAACCAAGGTAGAAAATTAAATGTTATTCACGATGTCGGTCAGTCTCCTGTAGAAGCAAAATATTTAACAACCCTTAGGCCTTCACAGGCCTCACAAGCTTAGAAACATTTGTAGCCAGTCTTGTCAGTTAGCACAAAGGTGTGAACTGTTTGAAAAAGGGCACTATTCCCCATTTATCGGAGGGATTTCAGTTGCAATTATTATTATATTCTGTTTATCTGATCCAGTTTTGGGAGACAGATTTTACAACCTGAAGGTGAATAAACTTTGTCAGTGGCCCTTGTGGGCAGAGCCTTGTCACTCTGCTGCTCTCTTTCGTAGCTGTAGTAATAAGCTCCTTCAGTTTTGTTCTGATTTAAATTGTAATTCTGGTTATTTCTGTGACATTCCTATGAATAAAAATGTATGCTGAGTGGGAATTCATCAAGAGCATTCAGGTATGTTGTTCCTGTTTTGTTATTTGTCTCTGTAGACATGGTTATGCAAACTGTATTTAAATGAAGTTTCAAATATGTCTTGGATGCGTTTCGAAGTACCTTCAGAGCTCTGTTCACTGTCATCTGTTAACTGCAAAGCCACAGGGAGACCTTACCACCAGAGTGTGGTAGAGAGCATATAACACACCTGTTTCTTTAACAAGTTTCTGCTCCTTTGTTTTTATTTAACATAGTCCACTGTGGGTTTTGTATTATTAGAAGGAAAGCAACCTAAAACTAAAGTCAGTCAAAGCTAGTGTGCTGCAGGTTCTCCAAAAGCTGTTGCAGTGCTACATAATGGGAATTCACCACCTCTGATTATTTTCTAGGTGATAAAGTAAGTTTTTCCATGTTTGATCTGTATAGATATTCAGGAGACTACTTAAAAACTTCTTTTTTATTTTTTTTTCCACCTAGGCTGTTTCTTACTGTGTTCTTTGCATTTAGAAAATGCTTCATTTCCCTTTCAAGAAATTGTCAGCACACTGTAATTTGGGTATAAAACGTTCTTCAAACGCTGATTTACTTGTGATCACCTTGTTGGTTCGAAAAGGGGGATTTTAAACCAGTGATAGAAATAATGAAGTCTTTGTACAAATTACTGAAGAAGTTCATCTTTGTACTACATTTGCGAAGCCTCTAGCTACTTAGGCTTCATAAGAATGGAACATTTGGTTCAAGATTACCAACCTTCAACTTTTTTGTTTGTTTTTTTGTTTGTGGGAAGCTTGTAGACAATGCATAGCCTAAATGGCGTACTCTAAAGTGAGATTCAGAGTGGGTTTTGTTCGTGTGCTTATATCATGAAACTGGCTGGATAGCCTATGTAAGCTGTGAAATCAAATTTATAAAGAAAAATAGCGCTGTACTGTCATTAGAAGGAAAGGTGAACACAAGCTATACTCTGTTACGCATGTCTACATGTGAGGCTTGTACGACTGCTATTATATTATTTCTTTACTGAGCACTTCTTGTGAGTTATGCATGTGCCTATACTTTCACCACTAATGAAACTGGATCAAGTGTGACTTCTCCCAGAGCTACTAGTGCAAGGAGATGAAAGAAGAGTTCCAATATCTTTTACCCTGGGTAAAGGTTTACAGACCAATGTCCTTGTCCTTCTGTTCTTGTTTATTTATTTATTTTTAATTTCCAAAGGTTTAGAAAGAGCACTGAGCAGTTCTTGCCTCCTGGCCTTGCTCCTGTAATCAGCTCCAGTACAAACTTGGACAAGTCAGAGAGTTGGGGGGAGAGGAACCTTAGGAGGTTAAACAAGAGCAGTTCTACAATGGGGGAATAATAACTGCACATGTCAGTGCAGGTTAGGGACTAATCTTCTGGGAAGGAGCTCTGAAAAGATGGACCTGAATGTTCTGGTGGACAACAGGTTGGCCACAGGCCAGCAGTGGCCCTTGTGGCATAGGAGATCAATGATATTCTGGAGCTCATTAAAAAGGAACCCATTCATCAGGTTGAGGAAGGTGATCCTCCCTGTCTACTCTGCCTTGGTGAGGCTGCATCTGTTGTACTGTGCTCAGTTCTAGGCTCTTCAAGAAAGACAGGAAACTGGAGAGGGTCCAGTGGAGGCCACAAAGATGATTAGAGATTCGGAGTACCTCCCTTATGAGGAAACGCTGAGAGAACTGGGACTGCTCAGCTTAGAGAAGACTGAGGGGAGATTTTACCAATGCTTATAAATATCTGAAGAGTAGGAGTCAAATGGAGGAGGTGAGATTCTTTTCAGCAATTAAGAGTGACAGGACAAAGGGCAATGGGTACAAACTGAATCACGTGATGTTATATATGATCATAAGGAAGAACTTGTTTATTTTGAGGGTGACAGAGTATTGGAACAGACTGCTCAGGGAGGCTGTGGGATGATATCCTTCTCTGGAGATACCCAAAACCTGCCTGGAATCTTTCCTGTGTAACCTACTGTAGGGAACTTGCATTAGCTGGGAGATTGTATTCGGTGATCTCCAGAAGTCCCTTCCAGCTCTTGTGATTCTGTGAAACATAAAATGAGAAGAGAAGCATCCTTGACTGTGCCTTCTGAGACAGTTGATTGCAGTTCTTCTCAGCACTAGGTAGCCTGCTTGGCTGTCTCTGGAAGTATGTATCTGAACCTGGTACTCTGCAAGTGAGCATGATCGATGTCTCATGGGGATGACAAGGATTTTTCATTTCATGCCTCATTTACATACTGTGTCACTGAAACTGTGAAGTAGAAGCTGGTATTTAAAAGAGAAAACAGAGTTAATGAGCATAAGAACCTTTATTTATTTATTTTGGATTCTTAGTACAAAGAAATAAACAAGGAAGTCTGTATGTTTTTTTTTTTTTATTATTATTGTGTTACAGTGGAAGAGAACAAAAAAAAATAAAATAGGCATTTTATTGCTTGTGATGAGGATAACTGAATTTTGCAAACCCAAGTATCATCACCAATGTATGCTTCAGGAGTTGTGTAATTGTCTGGCATCACTGGTAGGAATTTTTTTTATGTTTTTAGTTGAGCTGAAGATCGGTGCTGCTGTCATTAGCCTGAAATCTGATGGCTTGGTTGGAAACAAGAATCTTTCCCCTCCTTGCAACTGTGATACGTGGCAGACAGATCACATCCTCTGTGCAGACAGCAGCATATTTTCCCTGGCTGCAGAAATTGCCTCTATTCTGTGCCAGTGCATCAACAGGTAAAATTTACAGATGAAAATGCCCAAATAATGGACTGGTGTCTTACCAGCAATAGGAAGATTAACATTTTGAACTGAAAGCTAGGGACATTCGTGTGCTGTTTTGTGAATTATTTTGAGTTGCACGATGTATGGCAACCAGGAGGTTGGAGCTCCGTCACAGCCTCTAACTACACTGCCTCCCCCCCCCCCCCCCCCCCTTTTTTTTTTTAATGGTCACTTTTCTTAAACTGGTCGAATTAATCAGAGGCTATGGCTGAAGATTTCACTTGTAGGAAGGGCTTGCTAACCTCTGTCCTGGTTTCATGAACTCTCCTGGAATTTTTGATCCTGCATCCCTGGACTTTGTCTTGTGGCTATGTACTAAAATAAAGGCAGCAACTTACTTTCTGAGGAGAACTGTAAGTTGTAATTCTGCGCTGAAAGAAGCACCTTTATGTAACCTTTGGCTAGCCTTTTCAGTGGGTTCGCTGGAGAATTTACAGCAAAATATGAAGGAAACAGGTCAAGCTGTTTTATGAGTTATAGGTCATTACCTCCCTGAGGCACTGACCCATTGAATTGTTGATTTTAAAACAAGTGGTTGTGTTCTGTTTTCTCTAGAAGTTGTGTGATCGCTCAGCTCTTAACTCTGAAGGCGAGGTCATATAAATTTAAAACTTTTGAATGGAGTTACATTGTAACTATATTAACGTCAGAGCTAATAGGGTGCGTTGCTGATTTCTCTAAGTCTGCACAAAGGGTAAACATTCAAGTCTCAACCATGTAATTAGTCGATTAAATTAATGTTCCCATAGAGGAATGAAATATGTTTACACATGAACTAGAACCCTTGGAATGATTCAGTTACAAAATAATGCTGTCATGAATTGATTGTATTTACACTATCTTCACAGTACTCAAGTGGTACCCAAGTATGTCTTTTTGATTATAGATTGAGAATGGAATGCCATGATTTTGACTGATGAGGTATCATTGCTGTTATGGATATCAAAGGCTATATTTTACATAAATGCATGATGGTATTTTGGTAAATTTATTTGCTTACACAAAGGAAATGCATGCAGCTGTGCTCAAGACCTTTACCCAGGGGTTTTGCCTTAGTTTTAGTTTTCTTTGATTTCTTAGCCATTCTTTTCAGTATTTGTGTTCTTCATTTTTTCCGCCATCATCAAGTACTGTTTTCCTTTATTTCCTTATTCCATGCTTTCTAATCAGGTAGAATATTTAAATGACTCCATTAATATTCAGAGACACTCAATAAGTAAAATTAACCTATTTTGTTTGTAAGATGAAAATGATTATCTTTTAGCAACACTTAAAATTAAGGGTAGGTAATTAAGACTTTCCTATTAGCTCAGGGAATGATTTTAGTAAAACCATCATGAATGATAACAATTTCCCCTGAGTGAAGTACACTGGAGTTAAGAGGAGAAAAAAAAAAAAAAAAGCAAGCAAAAAACAAACAAAACCAAAAACGACAAAAAAAAAAAGCACAAAATAACTCAAAACACCCAGAGAACCTGGAGATGATTACTGCATAATTAATAGTGCACTTTGTTTTACAATTTTAATTAAAATATTTGACATGATCAAACTAAAAATTTCATTCCATATTGTATCACTGCCATTTTAAGTCCATTTTAATTGATATGAAGAATTTTTGCTCTTAAAACAATTGGTAATTGCGGTATATCTCATCTTTTCAATACCGTGTAGCAATTAGAAATAAAACAAGGTTCCTGCTGAGCGTTCATTAGAAGAGATTGTTCTCTACAAGAAGAGAATAATTTTTCTATAATACTGATGAATTGGCCAGTTTAATAAAACATAGCAATTTTCAACTTATTTTTTAATTATTTATTGTCCTTTTAAAAAATCTTTAGTAGTTGCATTTGCTTTATTCTTTAGGACCTTACGTTCTTTTTCTAGAAAGGATCTCTAGAACTTAGGAAGAAAAATAATTGGGAAAATTGTGCTGAGCTTTTAGAGGGAAGTGTGACTCATATGTATCTTGATTAGCACGAGTCATCACCATCATACTAAGATTTACCTTCAACTTAGGGCATATATTCTTTCTAGGATGATTTTTCTATATTCCCACAAGTACATAAAACCAGAATCAGATTTTGAAACATATCATCGTAAGAAGGAAAACTAAACCTCTGGAGCATATCTTAAGGGAATTATGCTCTCATCTCATATCCCTCTGTACAGTTGCATCTCACCAAATTCATGAAGAAGGTAATGATACAAGCCCACAGTAGTCTACGTACAGCAACAGTGTGCTAATTATCTCCCAGGATCCACATGGAGGAAGAATGGAAAAAACAAAAAAAAGCCTGTTGCATTTGATTATCTACTCCCCTTCTGCTCATGCACATGCACAGCAATACAGACAGAAAGTGAGCAATCCAAGAAGTCACCCATTCACCCTCTGGAGAAGAATGACAAAGGTTTAGGGTCTTGATTTTGTGTTTTATGGCTCTTCTTGCTTCCTAGAAACATACCACAAACTGCAAACTGGAATATTACTAACAGGAGGCAATCACGATTTGTTCACATCAGAAGAAGAAGCCTAAGAATAACTGAAAAAATAAGTAAATATCTATATTAAATATATAATAATAACAAAAGAGTAGAATTTGTCCTTTACTGACAGTGTTTAAGAGTAATAACCTACTTTTTTTATTTTAAATTTTGTTCAAATTTCTGAAAGCAGGTGTCTCTGGGTACGTACAGGAAGGCTTAGTTTGCAGAGGCATCTTCCATACATTTTCTGAAGATGATAATGTTATTAATTGTGCACATCAAAATAGATGAATTAAAGCTTAAAATAAAAGACACAATCAGTGACAGGTTTTTTTACTATATGATAGAACCAGATTTTTTTCTGGTTGTCGTTGGGCTGTTTTTCTTAAAATGAGACAGCTTCTTAAGATGACTGCAGTGTGGACAGATACTACACAGAAAACAGAATTCATGTTACAATCTATATGTCCCTTCAGTGCTCCAGTGCTATGTGATCACATAATATCGCATAGTATGGATCAATTAAACCATCTTTTAGAGAAAAATACATTTCACTGTTGATTAGCCTGACAGTTACAAATGGAGTGCTTACAAGTTAAGCATCATTTAATCCCAAGACTATCAAAATGTGAGAGAACATGACAGCTTTTGTGCCTCTGTGTGTTTGGAATTTTGATTGGGAAGCAGTATTTCAGGAATATTCTTACAGTAGTAACATAGGTTACTGAATCTTGTTTTCTTCTGCAAAGAAACTGGTACCTGTTTTGTGGACATTTATCTACCCTTTTATTTATTTTATACTAGGTAAATGTATTCCTGAAAATTGTAGATGCTCTTGCTTGCAAGTTATTTTAATGAAAAATGAGGCAGCTTTGTTCCTTTCAGGAGTGAAATGTTACAGGTTGATACCTCATGGAGTAAAAGAATTATTTTTGAAAAATGATTCCAGTGTCTAGGGAGCAGTATTAGGTTTTGAAGCGAATTCAGCCACATAGAATTACATGCTGTGATACTGGGAGAAGACAGCTCAGACTCTTTCAGATTAAAGGAAAATAAAGAATATTTTAGTTTCTTTAATTAACTGAATGAAAGCATTCTTGATTTTCAGGTGAATTTCTAACTGAATAAATGAGGACTATATATTAGTTTGTCTTATACGCAGGTCAATTCAATAATGGCTGTTAGACTGTATTAGTGATTTTGTCGTTTCAAAAGTCAGTACGTACAAGAACTGCAAAATATGATGATATTGCTCAAGGTCACTGGCACAATGACGATCAACATATTGCCAGGTGTTGAGACGTGCCAAGTATAATATATTGACAGAGCACGTTGACGTTGACAACATCTTTGAATGGGTTTTTGCCTGGGAGTTCATAAAAAATAATGGTACAGAACAGATGTCAAAAGCACATAGATTTTCTTTGAAAGGAAAAAAAATGCTAAAAGTGCTGATTACACAAGAACAGGTGATCACAAAATTAGGATGTCTGCAGGCTGACAGCTACAGGAACAGATGGAAACAGGATTCAGACTGAAATGGAAAGGAAATACAGGAACAAAATGCAGATAGAGTATATTGTGCGTAAGATCTTCTGTACTACACATATATAGGTGTGAATACAGAAATAAAAAGCAAAAAATAATCTCTGTACATGTGAATGAGCCTGTGCCTTGAATACTATAGACTTGATAACGCTTAAGACAGTGGGCCCAATTTTCAGTTGTTATAAAGTGGATCTAGAGCACTGCTGGACTTATTTGGTCCAGAATAAACAACTTCCAAAAGGGAGAACAAGAAGCAATAAAAAATTCAACACACTGTCAACATGAGTGAGATTTGCATAATTAAAATTTTGTACAGCATCTAGCTCTATGATCAGAGTTCTCCCAAGCTGAACAGTTACATTAGTGTGATGAAAAAGAGTAGATGGATGAAATGAGGTTGAATGATGTGACAAAGAATAACGAAAAAGGGAGAGGGTTACCTCTTCCTTAGTAGTTGTGATGTCACGGATATAAAAAATTTATTGTTTTCATTGATATTCATGTACCGGTGAAGATGCTCTGGAAAGAGAGAGCTGAAATATTTAAGCCATCAGAAAGGCTTTTCCTGCCATGACAATTCTGATTTCCCTGTAAGGAAGTCTCTCAGCACAGCTAAAGCAGCAGAAGTTTGTAATATCAGTAGACCCGCTACAGTTAAGTGCCCAACTACTTCTCAGTCTGTAGGCATAACAGTCTTCACAGGCTGAGAATAATAGGCTCTTCCTGGTGTTATAAAAGCATTCTGAGATTATAAGTGATAATTTTAGGATGAAATCCTATGCTTAGTCTTCCACTTCAGTAATGCCTAATCTGCAAATACTGTCACTACCATTAGGACATTGAAATACCCGGTTTGTTTACATTGCGCCTCTAATCTAAGGTTAGTTCTCACCAAATCCCCTCCATCTTTGAGTCTTTGTTAACAAAATGTGATCAGTCCTGTACGGGTCAACAGTATTGCAGCCAGTTCTCCATTTCAGGACACAATTGCCTGATACTGGGACAGAAAATGGTTTTAGTTGTCCCGTATTTAGTGCAGGCAAGGGGAAATAACAACGACACATTTGAAAGTGTCTGCAATATTTATGTTAGTAACCTGTCAATAGAAACTGTATATAATCGTGTGCTACCCTCTATTAGGCTGAAGAATGTGGTTTTCAACAGCAGTTTTCTTTCACTGGTTGATCTGACCAGATTCTTTTGTTAGTATGTCTTTCCCCATCAACTTGTTTCTCGTGACTAAATGTTTACTATAGGAATCTGTGCATAACGTTAAAAGAGTCCTCCTGAAGGTCCATGTATCCTCTGCTGTGTTCAAGACAAATACATTCCAAGTACCCTGTTTTGTGGAGCTGAATATTACAGTGTTGTGTGACATGATTGCTGCATGAGTACTATGGATACAATAGAGCTGCGTATGTAATACAACTGCATAGGTGGAGAATGAGGTAAGCTTTAATGAAATTATAATGTCTTGCAGTGAGGAAGCAGTGTTTTGTGATTAGCTCATTATAAGCAACAGTTCAGGAAAACCTGTCATAACAGATGAGTTGTGCTTGTTTTAAATTACAATTAATTAATTTGTCATAGAATTTGCTGTGTCTGTATGGACAACAGTGTAAAAGAGCGCAGCATCATTTGATCTACCGAAGTCTATTTTCTGCATAGGAAGCTTTGCTTTGGTTTGCTATTTCATGAGGTGATTTTATTGTGACGTGAAAATGGAAAACTCTGTTGCAATTAAGATTTTTCTTACCTGAAGAGTGGTAACAAGCTACTTATGTTGATGAAATCAAGACACAGGCATAGACATGCTCACATGCAATTTGTAGAAAGTATTTTAGACAATAACCCTTTTCCTCAGTTTGTAAGGCAAACTACTTAGAATACTAAATGGAAATTCATCAAATCACTGCAGTTCTACTCTTTGGTGAGAGTGTGATGAGTGGCACACGGTGTAAACCCAGGCTGTTCAACACTGTAGTCAAGCAGTACAATGAATACAGAAGAATAAAGTTTACATCTTGCATCCTTCAGGATAAACTTGGCAACTGTAGTTCTCACCCCTAGGGAACAGTGTTGTGAAGGAGATTTCTAAAGCATCTAACAGAATGTGTGTATTCCTGTTTCTGCTCTGTTTTGCTCTGAGTTCCATTATATCATGGATTTCTGATCATAATTGTCATTAGCTCAGAATTATGTCATTTTTCCTTGTGAGATGAGGAAAGTGAGGTAATATTTTAGAGAAGTTCTTCTGGGGTAAGGGGAAGTGATAGAACTAACTTCCTGGACATCAAGTAGAATAGTTTTGCTCAGCCGTTCTGAGAAGCTTTACAGTCTGTTTTTCTAAAATTATCTTTAAAACAGCAAAAGAGTACAAAGAGGATTTCCAGTGGCTCTCAGATAGCCATATGTTCCTCTGCTCTGTGTTGAATTGTTCAGTATTGCTGCTGATTTCTGGTACCTGGCAGTCTGAATTCCAACTACTACCTAAACTTCATTTGAACCAAGAATTTATATCACCATAATCTCCAATATGAAATACCTCTTGCTAATGTCACAATCCAATGAGTTATTTTCTCCACCTGCTTGTAGACAGCCTAGATAAAAGAAATCTCCAGGTTAAAAAATTATAAACAATAACATTAACAGTATATAACTGTTGTAACAGTAACATTCCGTATTTGTTAGGTGTAATCTCTATTACATTAGAAAATTAAAGTAGGGTAATTATTGAGTTATAAATGATATTACATTATAAAATTATGTTGGAGCAGGTGGGTAGAGCTGAGTGAGCACAGGTGTCCAGGGGATGCAAAGGTTAGGAGTAAGATTTTGGTAAGTAGATTAGCAACATGTGAAATCAATCTTATCTGCTGTTTGCATCTTACCTGTTACACTTTACTCTTTGTTGTCTGTTATGTTTTTAGCCTATGTCTGCTTTGGCTCTAGTTCGAACTCTTCTTTCTGTGAGGAGACAAAAGTGAACAGTGTTGACTTGGATGGGTATGGAAGGCAAAAGGGGTGGGTGAGTGAGATGAAGAGAAGTGAGTCTAAGGGAGAAAATGAATCACACTGGCTCAAGCAAAGATATAGTAGGGCAGGAAAAATATAATGAAATTGCAGGGAGGGAAAGTGCACATTCTTTAACCTGCAGTGACTGAGTCATTCCACAGTGTGGTAAGCACCAGAAATATCATTATGTCACCATGCAAGTCAGTACTTCTTTCAGTGATCACTCTGATGGGGAAAAATAAGTCCATAGAAACCTAAAAGTAATGGGATTTCATGCAACAGTCTGCAAGTCATTGTGCTTTATAACAAATGTCCTGAAGAAATTGGGGAAAGCTTTCTAATACCTACTAATCATGCTTCTTTCCTTCTTTCTTATCTATCTGTCTGTCTGTCTATCTATCTATCTATCTATCTATCTATATATTTTGGTGGGAGGGGTTGGGGGAGAGAAGGGGGCAAAGGAAAAAATGAGGAAAAAGCCTCTCTGTGCAAAGTATGTTCTTAAACAGTTTAGATCTATTAAATACTGTTTGAAATTCCAATGTACATGCTGAATATTACACAAACATTTTCTTAACATCTTGTTTAGATTTCCAAAATTCAATTAGTATTGGAGTTCATTAAAAAATAATGAAAACAAATGGACAAAAATAAAGCATGTTAAGAGAGAAAATATCTGGTTGATATTCTTATATTTGAATTAAGATATCCATTCAATTATTTATATTATTTATTTTCTTGAAAATACATTTAAATTTATTTTTTTGAGACAAGGATAATCACAAAAGTATAAAAGAGAGAAGAAAAATATTCAAAGTACAGATACTAGGGTACTGAGCAACTGTATCTGAGCGTTGGTGATGTAGGGGAGGAAGATACAGAACAGCAGTGCTACAAAATGTTCTCCTGTAGATAGGAGAGCACAAGCATTTCACTACCAAAATATATATATAATTTTAAACGAGTATGCCTACTTTTCCAGATATTGTAATTTTTGAGTTTAATTTTTCAGTTCTTCTGATAAAAGATGCATGCAGATGTTTGCTGACCAAAAAGTATCACTCAAAAGGGGTAGAGATTTTTGTTTTGTTTTGTCTTAATTTTTTTTCTTTAACGGTTGTAAAAGGTCCTTTGGACTGTTAAGACACAAGGCATGATGCTTGGCTGAATTACTCTAGGCTATTATTATTATTAAAGTGAAATGCAAGGGATGCTGTCCAGGTAAATGGTAGCAGCACTGGTCTTTTGATGACAGTTCTCTTTCTTTCTGTCTGAAAATGGGAAGAGAGAGATGAATATTAGTAATGAATATTACAAAATATTCAGTAAGTTCAGGCCAGATATATTGAAGGAAGATTTTCCATCCATCTTTTGTTAACTGGAAATAACTGAAGACTTGACACAAAAATCTGTATACACTTGAATACATTATCAGATTAGATTCTCATTCCCAACCTTTTTCTATGAATTTTCAAAGAAAAAATGTAATCTATACTCTGCTAGCTCCCCAAGTGATAAACTGATTTCTGAATCTTATATGGGGTCAGCTTCACTTTCATTGACTGTAACTGCTGCGCAGGTCACCTTGAACACACATCATCTGTCATTTATGGAATGCTTTCTATTGTGACATGAGAACAAAGTTAATACCACTGCTATAGCCCATAACTGATTTTCGAAAATAAAATATCTTGAATAAGCATGAAGTAAGAGCCTCATGGGATGTTTTATGCAGAGGGTGGAAAGCACTACTGCAATTCTTGTCTTCTATACATAGTGGTTTCCCTATCTAATCTGTTTGTGTGTTATTTATCATACAATAAAATAGCTAAATACTGGGTCCTAATATTTAAAACTACGTTTGATGGTGAGGTAATATGAAACTGTTAATCTTTTAGTTCAGGATCTGCCTTCTAAAATTTCAGACTGTTTAGTCTTGAATTACATAAATGCATCTCTTAAAGCACTCTCCTAATCTCACATGCATGTACCTGTCTTTGACATTTTATAGAGAATTGAGCACGGATTTATTGTACCCATCATTACTTTATACATTTAGGAACACATATGCTTTAATTATGTGGCCCACATACTTTTCTGTGAGAGATTACTGAATTTAAAAAATAAAGAACCATCAAAAACATGAGTGTATGTACTGGAAAAATGTATGCAACGTGAATTTTAAGGGTGTGAACAATACACAGATTTGTTTGTTGTCAGTGGCAGCTGAAGTTCCTAAGCATCTCTAAAAAGAAACAAAAGATCAGTTACCATGGAAATGTTATTTTTGTAAGTGTTAACTCAGGTGGAAGACAGGTCAAGATAAAATGCTTCTAGAAAATAAGCATTTTATTTTCAGTTTGGATGTTGTGTTGAGGGATGTGGTTCAGTGGGAGCTATTAGTGATAGGTGAATGGTTGCACTGGATGATCTTTTAGGTCTTTTCCAACCTTGGTGATTCTATGATAAAATAAAGCATGGTACTTCTTTCTAGAAAAAGAAGTATACATGTAAGTAGTTTTCAGCTTCAGATGCACACTTTCATGTAGTTTCAGTAGGAACTGCCCATGTCAGAGAGATTGGAACTAGATGAGCTATAAGGTTCCTGTCATCTCAAAGCATTCTGTGATTCTATTAAATGCACTTATGAACCTTTTCTTTTTTTTAATGGCATCTTTTGTTTTCTGATATTTATTGTCTCTAGGAAATAACAAGAACTGTAAAATTTAGGGGATTTCTTCCAACATGCTAGTCACAGACATCAGAATCTGCAATGAAATGTGTAAGGAGCCATTTTTAAATCATGGCAGAATAAAATTCTGAGAAACTGGAGCTATGGAAGAAGTTCTGTTCTCCTAGTGGAGATTTCCTGATTTTTACATTTTGGTTCTGTTGCAGTACCTGTAGACATGGTACTGGCAAATCTCCAAACGAAGAATTATTGTTATCCAACCTAAATGTAACAAACAATCTGGATGTAACGAAACATTTCCTAAATCTTTTGTAGCTCAGTGAGATTTAATCCTTGATGTTTTAGTAGGATGATAACAACCTGCTCTAAAAGATGTTTACGTTGACTGTAGATAGCAATCTTGGAATGTGTGCATTTGTTTTTTTCTGGAATTGTAGGCCGTGATAATACAGTCACTGAGAATCTTCAGAGTTTTTTGGACTCGTGGTTCCCTGTTTCTCTCTCATAAGAAATACATACAAGTGATTGAAAAGTGGTTCAGTTCCATGATCTTGATTTGCTTGAGCTGCTGTATTTACATGGAGAACTTTACCAATCATGTGAATAAAGCAGAATTATTTACTGAATTTTTATGTAGGAGTCTTCTTTTAAACTAGCAACAATGAAAAGGTATGTAGCAGGTTTGAAGCTTGTATATCAGAATGCTTTTCTTGTTGTTGACCATTTACATATTACAAATTCTTTTTCAGATTTATTTTGGTTCATTATTAATGACAAAACATTATATCCAAATACATTTTGCATTTTCAAGACACTTCATGAAATTGGAGTTATTGGATATGAAAGGAAAAATACCATGTCTTGCTGTCATTGGCACTTGTGAAGCTGGAAAAATCAATATGTAATTGATTTAAAGGGCAACATGTACATATGTAGTGGAGAGCTTATACAAAAAGAGAACAGACCTTGTAGCATATTCTTGATTTCCAAAAATATTCTTAGCAAAGATCATGAAAATTAAAATATCTGAATTCATACTTAGACTAAAGTAGCAGATTCAGGCCCTTTAATTTTCTGTGCCTAGCCATTGCAAGGCAGGCTGTTGCTATTACTGACAGAGCTGGTGTGATTAAAACATTCTCTCAATTGACCAAGAAGGCAGTTTCAGCAGCACAGGATTGAGGATTCCTGATTGTGGTCTTGGATGGAAAATGAGCAGAGTGCATCTTCTCTATTACTATATATACATGGGAGTGCTCAAAAATTGAACACATAGAGATGAATTTGATCTCGTTAGTTTTTGTAGAATCAAACATTTTTTATTAATAGTCTCATTTTACACAAAGAGCCATTCTATTTAGAGATTGTTAAAGATTATTTAACAAAATATTTTTTTAAGCGTTATTTTCTATAGTTTATATTTCTTGTGCTACTGTGTGGGTGTACTCCCAAGCAGGCAATGCATTATTCTATCTGCAGCTTTGTCATCGTGACCTAGTGGATATTACAGCGAACCGAGAGCCATTTATATCTTCACGGAGGAAAACTGCAACACATTTTGTTTAAGTTTGTATGGATTAATGACAGATTAATAGCACAAAACGAAGAGAATATTTGCATCCTTCACTGGAGGAAATGAACTAAAAAAGATCAGCTGAAGGAGGATATTAAGAACAGAGTCAGTAGTATTAAAATAGGAAAAGTGGCACATTCTTAGCCTTAAAAGAGCAAAAATGGGAAGAAAAAGGAAGAAAAGAAATGAAAAAAAAAAAAAAAAGAACTGTTGGTAATTACCTTCTGATAAGATGATAGATTTGGCTTTCAGATCTTAGAACTGACAGCAACATCCAAGGGTCCCCATTTAGCTTCTAATCTCTGGCCTGAAGCATTCAGTTTAGCAGGTGTATCAGTGACCCATAATGGTCTAATTTAAGTGTTATTAGAATTAGAGCACTGCAGTGTGGGGGTATAAATAATACAAGAAAGAGAACAATTACGGCAATTAACCATAGCATGAACTGTAGAAAAATCACCCCACAGCAACTTAGAATTCATTAAAGTAACAGAGAAATTACTGAGTTCTCCAAACCCAGCTCTGTACTGCTGCAAAGGGCAGCACTGATAGAATTAGAAAAATGAGATCAAAAGGAACCTTTGTATAACCATAGAGAAAGGTGTAAAAAAATAAAATAATGGAAGGCATTGAGCAAGACTAGAGTTAAAAGTATACAAAAAATGTAATACTATTTTCTGAGGCTTTAATAATGTAATAATTTATGAAGGTTTTAAAGGAGTGATTTCTTGATTAAAAGGTGAGAGTATATCATTAAATGCAAACGGAGATTATGAATGCATCTGATATTTCCGGTGATGAAGTAAAAGTAAATAATGTTTGAAAAGAACAGACCCCTCTGAAGAAAAGATCTGTACATTAACGGAGAGCAGTTCAGCCAAAGCAAGACATCTGTCAGGCTACCTAAATTTTGTTAGTTTGTTTAGCTTTTTGCATTCTTATCTCTGTTTCAGGACAACTTTCTGGTAAAAAATATCTTGTCTGCAGTCACAGTGGTGCTATGCAAATGGCAAGGAAAGAGGAAACACTCATATTGCCTTGATGTTTTTGATAGGTCTGGGGATAGATGAGTACTAACTCAAGAGGTGAAGCTTCTTTTTTTTTTTTTTGTAGAACCACCAAATTCCCTACTGGGTAATGAATATGGTGATCCAAGCTCATGTTTTAGATTTCAAAAAATTCTGAATTTCCCTTAGGACCCAGGAGTTTCTTTGTGCATTAGGTCTTAATAGCAGAATGATTTAAAAAATCATTCCTTGTGTCCTTGTTGAGGTTGTGACCTGCTCCCTCCTGTTCTCCCAGTGCTGTGTTAGAATTGCAGTGAGGCAGCGTGGAAGAAATAAGACATGGGGAACATATCAGTGAACAGCTGATAGGAAGCTGTTGTACAACTGAAGCATGTGTTGACTCACTTTTGTTGGACTAGGTTAAGGACAAAATGAAAATTAATAAGGTAATAAGCTGCTCCAGTGAACACACCACGTGTACTATATGCAACTTGTTGTTTTGCTATGGAAACAGTAATTATTGAGTTAGACAGTGAGAAATGTAGATTGCATATTCATTAATGAGGAAATAAATATTTATTCTCTTATATGAGGAGCAGGGGTAGAAGTGACATACAGCCAGACTGTGCAACAGGAAACAGCAGGGGCAGAAATGTGGAGTGCTCAGCAGCAGAATATTTGCATTGTGTGATAATTACTGCTGGATTCAGAAGCTGGTGCTGTTCCATTCATTTAATGCCATTGCCCAGTGATGCCACACAGTTCTTATGTTCCCAGAGAACCAGGAGGATATCAAACCTTCCAGACATGGCTATCTGGCTGTCCTCTTTGCTTCCTTAGAAGCTGAGAAAAAGAAAATATATTTGTAGAGTTTTGTAAGTTTTAATGAAATAATGTGAGCTAGACTGTAGTACGTAATTCTATAATATCTTGAAAAAGAGTAACAGAGCTGAAAAACAGAAGTTGGAGAGATAACATTTTAGTGAGGCTAGTAGTGCTAGAAGGTCTGTATGTGCTTTTTAAGTTCTTTTACTGTTTGAGCTGCAAAACCAATAAGCTTTATTGTCTCTTCAAATAATGCCATTAAGATCAGACTGCCATAAGTTACGCAAGATTCTTTCCCTGATGATGTTTTCTCCCTTCTTTTCTCGATTACATTCTTGGAATCTTATCTTCCTCTGGGCCTTGCTTTAATTTTGTCTTACTAAGAGCATTGGGGTTGACAATTCTTTTATTATGAACCTCAGAATGATAGGCTGTTTTTCTTAACTCTTCAGGTCCCAGAGTAATGGTGTCACTTGAAAACCTTAGTTTCCACTAAAAATTTGAAGATTTTTACCTTTAAGTTTTCAGAAATAATTTTGAAACTGTAAGGTTAAAGACTCAAAACCTGCTTAAAATTAAAATAAAAGAAGGAGGGGGGGGGAGTATTTTATCTGTAGATTATTATTGTGTTTTTTAAGTTGTTAGGAAATTTTAACCAATAGATTTTTTTTTTTAATTCTATTCTCTTCAGGGCAAACAACATTATTTTAAAAAAGTGTTTCCTATGTGGTTGGTTCTTGAGGCGTTATCTGTAGGTTTTGTTTGTTATAAAGTATTTGAGCAGCTGTAGCTATCGCTCCAATTTAAATTAAGAACACTCTGTTTTTCAAGTTTGATAAATGCATCGTGCACTGGGATATCTGAGAAATCTGGATTTAGTTTTTCAGGTCATTTTATTCAGAGAGGCATCTTCCTATTTATGTGCAGACATTCATATTTGCTTTTTATAAATGTTTTATTGCTAGTTTTGGATTTCTTATGGGTCTGCAGCAGTAAAGAACATTGTGACATCTGCTTCTTGCCAGAGGAGCACGATTTCATATTTGTTGGACTAGATTTTCTTACAGTCTGTCACAGTAATAGTATTCTTTCAACTCTGGCACTTGGATTTTGATAGGAAATGTTTTTTATTTCTGTGTTCCTGAAAAATAATTCTGTAATGCACTTAATTGCAGTAGTGTATGCTTATCCCAACCTTTACTGGATTTAGTGCCACTGTGGGGTTGGTTAGTTTTCACCCACTCTCTTTGTTAATGATAAAACACAGCAAGTCATAAAAAGTGTAGTAAGAGTAAGGCCAGCTTTTGAATAATCCTGGCCCAAGGTTCACAAATAAATGCCTAGCTGTCTAGTTTCTCTTGCCAGTTAAGCTGAAGATTCAAAGTATATAACAACATATTTTCCGCCCTCTGTTCTGAATAGCAGGTGCACCAAACTGCAAACGTTCAGATTTTCTAGATTACCTTTTGTTGTACAAATTTAGATGTTTACGATGACTCATTTCTGAAATGGTTCTCTGGCAGTTACCTTTCATTTCCCTGCCCTGCTTTTTGCTTTGTTTGGAAACAGTAAAAGCCAATAATAGCTCTACTTAAGGACATTGGTCTTGTAAACTTAAGGATCGTTTGTCCGTTTTCTTTAGTCCAGTTCCCAACCAACATCTCCCATACACACATGGCAACTGAATTTTTATTTGGTGTAAAATGAATCCCTTCTGAAACAGACCGTTTACAGTTTGCTGCACATTACTGAAGAGGCTTGCTGTGTTCTGAAGGACTCTGTTTTCAGTTGTGGTGATAAGCTTTCATCAGACTTATGCAACATATTGGTGACCATATACTGGGTCATATATGAAAACAGGCAAGGAGATTCTGATTGAACAAATCTCCTGTATACCACTGGGCCACATCAAAATACCTCCCGCGAATAATGGTAAGTGAAAAATTATCAGCATGAAGACTCAACATAAGGTGATATGAACTCCTGTTGTGATGAAACTGTCTGCTAAATACAGTATCAGTTTTAAAAAACACCTTTTTAATTCCTGCAAAAATAGCTACTAGTTAGCTCAGGAATTTGACCATATGTGTTATATGTAGTGAATACAACTGAAAAATATGCAGTTCTAAGGAATGGTTGTGGATTTCCACACAGGTTTTTAAATCTTGGCATCCAGCTCTTTTAAATGCATGCTTTGTGCTACTTCATGTTATGATTCCACTGAGAAGCCCCTGTAGCCATCTATTAGATGGTAAATTATCCTTTCAAAAATTATTTTTAAATTTATTCAATGATTTATTCTATTTTGCAGGGTTTTTTTTTTAATTTTTAAGTAATTACAATATATTTGATATCACTGGGGTGATTTCCTTCAGAGAGCTAATCACACTTTTCTGCCTTCTATTGGCATGTATAAGAAATACAACAGAGGAAACTGCCCAGGCCATAAACTGCCAACTGTTCAAGATTGGCTCAGGGAAGCACTGCAGTAAATGCTCATTGATAGGTGGGAAAAAAAACAACTAATTTACGTGACCTCCAACAAGAGGAATTCACAGTCTATTCTACTGTCCTAGAAGATAACTGAAACTAGTCAGTATAGGTTAAATTTGGAATACCAGATACTTACCCATATCCATTAAGGAATGGCAGACCAGGAATTTTAAAACTCCTTATTCTGTCAGAGATTAATCTGCACATGACTTTATTAGGGAAAAGAATTGCCAACATATAGGAACAAACAATTAAATGGCAGAGTGGCAGTAGGATGCTCATGTATGTCTTCTAGATTTCTGCTGGTAAACAGTCTTCAATTGATGTTTAGTCATGTAATCACCTTATTGTGGTGCTGAGCTCATTAACGTGTCTTCTGTCCTTGGCTCTGTGGCTTTCACATAGCTTAAAACAGGCTAAACCTTTTGCATCTCTGCACAGAACTGCACATTGCCTTTCCTCATTTAGCTGTCCAGTTAAGGAGAAAGCAGTTTGAAATAACATTACAAAAATGATGTGTGTGGGCATGCATTTGCATGCACATTAAGCAACGTGTGTGTGTATATATATAATCTGCATGTTTGTGCAGACTTCTATGAATTAAATCGATTCAAGCCTGAATTAATAATAAGCCACATTTTGTTAACTTGCAGACTAATGTGAAACTTAAAAAGGGTGAAGTTTTTAAGGTGTAACAATAAACTTGTGCTTTGATGTTTGTACAAGGTAGAAATAAAAGCATAGAATGCTTCATCTTGTGATTTAATACTGAACTGAATACACTAATACTAATCAGCATTGCTTAAAGAAGATGGTTTGAGTGCTAAGTACTGCTGCACAGTCTTTGGTTTTGACAGCAACTAGGTGCTTGCAAGGAAGGTGCTGTTTATTGGTCCTTCAAGAATTATAAAGATAGGCAGACATGAAGGAACGTTCGTGAGAAGCAGATTCAAACTGTATTATGATTATTCTCTTTTTAGAGTATCTTGCACCATTGGAGATCTGAATTCATTTTGTGACACACTATGGCTTTCCAGTGCCATATTCATACTTTATCCTGTTTCAGATGTATTCCTTTATTGTTTCCATTCTTTTTCCTGGTTGTGGCCTTGTTGCTTGTAGAGGCAATGACTGGACACAGGAAGGGGCTTCCTGTATAAATATGCTGTGGCTGATGGGCTGTTAGAGGCAAGAAGGGCACTATTGCTGAAAAGGCAAAAGTGGGGATTAAACTTGAAGCAATTAATTGAAGACTGGAGGGAGCACTGAAGAAGCAGTGGATGGGCTGGGGGAGTTGTAAAGAAGCATTCAGAAAACATCAGAGACTGTAGAGAATCTGTCTGTAAGAAATATGGGAAGATGCCATCTGTCTGTGACATTCTTTGCTTGATTGTTCCCTCAAGGCTCTTGGAACAGAACCTGGGTGGATGAGTGTCGAGGCAGAATGAGTAGCATGCTGTAAGAGATGTGTGATTCCTAGTGTCTGGGAAAAGGCCTCTTGATGCATGTAGTTAGCAGGCTGCCTCGTTAGCTTTCTTGCACTCTGCAGTGCTCTAAAACAATCCCTTTTTCAGGGCTCCCTTGTGCATGGGAGCCCTAGCTCCATAACAGCTGCAGCACGCAGCTTGGAGCCGTGAAAAGGCTGATGTGTCCTGGTGGAAGAGCTTGTGCTGTACTTTCTGATGCTGTATCTGCATGCAATACAGACTGTGCTGCTTTTTCATGTGAAAAAGATTGATATCAATTATAAGAGTGAATATGCACAGGATATGTTATGGTCAGCTCACCACCAATGGGTTTTGGATTTATTGCATGAATATGGTTTGCCCGTGTGAAAAACAGCTATATAGAAAAGTCAGCTTTTTGGTTTTTTGTTTTAATATTTATATTATATTAAATGCTATTTACTGTTCTTTAGAAAACAGATATAGCAAGATGCCCTATTTCAGAATGGGGGATTTCTTTTTTTCTTTCCTCTCGCCAGGAATGTACTATATAGTCTCAGAGAAATCCTGTAACTGCTAGTTTACCTATCAGTAAGAAGAGTGATGCTGTCATTATTGCAGTTATATTTTACAACTTTATTTAAAATCTGTGTATAAAAATTTCTGAAATTTTACCATGCAATTTACTTTCTCAAGGAGCACTTGATTGGATTAATTAAAATTATTTTTTTTTTCAAGTGTTTGACATTACATAAATAATTAAGACCACAAATAATTATCTTCACACTTTTTTTCCCACAAGAGTCCCATTTGTTGAAATATAATTAACAGCTAGCTGATTTTGGCAGAATATTTTCATTTTGAATTGTAAATGACTGTAACCCAGGATTCAGGGAGCTATTTTGCTCACATAACCCTGTAGTGCAGGATAGGTTGTAGAGTAAAATTTTACTGATTGCTTTTAAGAATAAGGCCAAACTGGGTATGAAGTTTGTGAAAATAGAACTGCTTGAGAACTTTGAGCGCTAAGGACTGATGGATTTTTAACTAGGACACTAGATGCAATGCAAGCTATTCAGCAAACATAAACTGTTTCTCGTGTTAAAAGTTTTCTGTTGGAAATATGCAACGTAAAATTACCTGAGGAAAGTTTCTGAAAGCATAACAAAGCAAGGGTCCCTTTTTGCTTAGTTATACTAAAATCCTTGTTTGAGTCAGCTTCTCTGTTCTCTTCCAAAGCAGCAGTTCCTTCGATCCACAGTATCACTGTCATGCAGTAGGCATGACTACATGCCCTTTGCAGAAAGCAAAGAGGTCTTTCACTCATTCCCTTCATTGTTCTAAGGTGACATCTTTGTATCTGTCTAGAAAAGACTGTAGGCGGTGCAATTGTTTTGTTGAATGGACATTAAACTGTGAAATACTCCTCACAAATTTTATTACATTCATATGGTATAGAATTAGGCTTGAAACTATAGTTCTATTTTACCAGCTTAGCACCTTATCCTTATACCACTTCAGTTATTGCACTTCAATATATATGTATCTGTTTTAGACTAAAGGAAATATTTATTCTTTAGAATTAGTAATAAGAGATTTAATAATGAGCACCTGGTTTAGGTGTATTATTAGGTACAGCTAAGTAGTATTTAGATATTCTGTGTGAGCTGTTCAACAGTGCATAGCATGTGTTCCCTCTTTAGCTGTTTTGTTTATATTTGGATATCACTTTAGGACATACTCTGGATATAATATTCTCAGGATACAACTCCCTCAGTGTCCTACTCTTTTTTCTCACAAATGGAAAAAGAATTGCTGACAGACCTTTACCAAGGGGATGGTGAGGTGGGAAATAATCCCTGAGAGAGATAGTTGCCATTTGTCAATAAACTAATCTGATGATATGAATAAGCCAGCAAAGCCTGAGTATCATGTCTGTTAAATCTGATATTACAAGAACGCTTTTGATGGCAACAAGTAATCATGTTCTTCTATGGATGGTAACAGTTTAAAACTGCTTTCCTACATTTGTGTATCTTGCGTTTCATTACCGCAGAAGTGTAAGAAAGCACTATTGAGTGATTACACAGCAAAGTTAACACGAGCTTAATTTCTTTCATAAATTACCATGGAAAAGAGACATCTTTTATGCATAACTATGACAAATGTCCTTCTCCTGCTGTGAAATGACATGTTTCAAATGAGACATGGCATCCAAAGTTCTGACATTCAGAAGGCGTAAAAAAAAAAAAAAAAAGCAGTATTCAGTAATTTCAAGGTAAATCTAGCCAAGGTGTTTGAATGCCATCTTGGAAATTATTTGCATTAGCTGTTATCAAACATGCTTTTTTGTGTCTGACTCTTTGTGATATTTCTAGATCTTGCAATTTTATCGTTGGTTTTAAGTTGCTAAGGGTGCCATAGATTTTGTGACATGAAGGCATACAGAAAACACTAGCTATTTCACAGATGGGTAGGAAGCAGTTTAATTGTATGTAGCACAAGTAGGTGTTTATCTACTTAACCTAAAAATTGTCTGGGAAAAATGGATGCAAAAAAACGAACCTAGTCATTTACTTAAATGAGGTACTACAGGAATCACAGAATCACAGAATTGTAGGGGTTCTAAGGGACCTCCAGTGATCATCCCTGCAAAGCAGGCCCCCTACAGCAGGCTACATAGGTAGGCATCCAGGCAGGTCTTGAATATCTCCAGAGAAGGAGAATCCACAACCTCCCTGCACAGCCCATTGTAGTGCTCCATCTCTCCTATTGTGAAGAAGTTGCTTCACGAACTGCTTTGGAACTTCTTACACTCAAGTTTATGGCCATTTCCCCTTGTCTTGTCCCACAGACTGCTGAAAAGGGGATGGGCATGTCTCTTTGACTCCTACACTTAATATATTTATAAACATTGTTAAGATCACCTCTAAGTCTTCTTTTCTCAAGACTGAACAGACCCAATTCACTCAGCCTTTCCTTATAGGGGACATGGTCCATACCCTTTATTGTCTTTGTGGATCCCGAATGGATTCTCCATCCAGAGATCCCTGTCTTCTTTGTACCAGGGAGCCCAGAACTGGATACAGTACTCCAGATGAGGCCTCACCAGCGGTTTACAGGACTGTTTGACCTAATTCTTTGACTAATGGGGCAGGATGATCCGCAGATCTTCACCCTGGGAAAGGGTAAAAAGAGGAAGGATAGGGAGATGGGAGATGCGCCTTCAAAATAGTGATCTGAGAAAAGAAGTTAATTTACTAAATACGATATTGGAATGCAAGATCACATGATGTAATACAATATAATTGTAACTGAGGTTAATAAATCAAATAAAATGAGGGAGGGATTGTCCAAAACCCAAGGCCTTACTGTAAAGCTGGAAGCGAGATGGCTAGAGAGCACACACTGCTAAACAAGCAGCAAAAAAATGGAAGTCTCAGGACTTGCAAGCAGTCTGATCTTTCCCTCTGAGCAGAAAATGGGAGCACAAAGTCCTCTGGGGTATGTAGCTGTTCTTCTCTTCTGAGAACCAGGTACCCAGAAAATTGGCTGTCCATGGAACTGGAACGTTAACTCTTTAACTCTCAATGCTTTAAATGATGTTATGATGTGGAATACCGATAACAAAAATCATAAAACCACGACACCTGCCTTGTTGGCTCCTCCACAACCCGCACAAGAATATTATCTTCAGAGCATTGCAGGAACCATCTTGACTGCATGTGCCTGGCCGTGTTGCTTACCCAACAGATATCTGGATGATTAAAGTCTCCCAAGAGAAAAGTTGCACGGGATTGCAAGGCTACTTCCAGCTGCTTGTAGAAGGCCTTCAGCCTCCTGATCTGGTGACTTGTAGTACACCCCTACAGCGTTGTCAGCCATACCAGCCTGCCCCTTAATTCTTACCCACCAGCTCTGCACATTCTTCACTCTCTTCAAGGTGGAGCTCATTACATTCTAGTTGCTCATTCACGTGAAGGGTTATTCCTCCGCCTTGCTATCACAGCCTGTCTTTCCAAAAAAAGGACATAGCCTCCTGTGACAGCATTCCAGTTGTGTGAGCTGTCCCACTTTGTCTCTGTGACTGCAGTGAGGTCATGGCCCTGCGACCATATGCAGATCTCCAGCTCATCTTGTTTATTTCACATTGTCATGGTTTTATGATTTTTGACATTAGTATTCCACGTCATAACATCATGTAGTTTGGAACATACATTCTCCAAAAGCCCACTACACCCAAAGAAGCTTGGGTCTCTGTCTTAATGGTGGGTAGAGACATGGCAGTGATTTTGTCAATCACATCTGTTGGGATGTGACAACGTCCATCTTGCCACTTTATTTAACTGAATTTTCACTTTATTTTAACTGAATTTCCTGTGCAGGCCCTTTCACTTTGCTCCGCTTAATAGCACTCATACTCCATGCAATTGTACACAGGCACTTTAGGGGAAGCCGCAGGTGCAGTTGCCCCAGAAGAGGGAAGAAGAAAAACTTAATTGCAAATCTTAAATATCTATTCTAACTGTTAAAGTGTTTGTCTGTAGCTCCTTTGTGCAGGAGACATCTTTACAGTACAAAAAAAGAGGGTCATATAGTATCGCATGGAGGGTAAAATCGATATTATAGACACTATTAATAGCAAAATGCAAGTGAACAGCTCTTAGAAAAGCCAAGCTACCCGTTCTTTATTATATAGTTCTATTTGCTTTTAAACATCATGAGGTATAGATACTAAGGGTCGTGATCTAGGATCTTGCTTCACAGTGTCATGGAGAACTTTTATCACTTGCTGTCACTCAAATCCCTTCCTCGTCCAGTGTCCTGGACTCTGTCCAGGAGTACAGAAGCTGTCGTGCTGCAAAGAATGCCAAACACAGGTGCCAAGCTACAGTGTCATTCGGATCTCAGCCATGCTGTAGCTCAAAACAGAATGGAGTGGCTGCCACAGAAACTGCTGGAGCTGCTTTACTTAGAGTTTATCTGGGCACTTTCCTTCTAACTGAGATCAGGATCAAAGGAACGATTACACTTCAGCTATCCCTTTTTTCTAGGGAGTCAGTAAACGGTGCTAATGTTAGGCTCCAGAATTTTTCTAGTGTGAATGTGTAGATTTCTTCTGCTCTTCTTCCTCTATGCTTCCAGAGAAAAGATAAAGTGCTCTGCTAAACAATATTTCTGCTTTCAAGGTTTTATGTATAAAATGAAATCATTCTATGTCCTTTATGTGAAAATTTTCGTGATATTTCACCCCTCCACTCACTGGACATCTAGCACAGAATGAACAGGTTTTATGTCTGATGCGTGAACTTCAAAAAGGAAAAAACACAACATTTAGCAATACCAAAACTGAGTTCCTAGTTTGTCTGTGACTCAGCATCTGCCTCTCTTCACCCTTCTGTTACCCTGGATTGAGTTAACAAATGTATTAAGTCTGAAATTGGCTGAGAACTGCTGGGTTAAATGCGGTAGCATTGGCAGGGCAGAATAAGCAGTGGTGCTGAACATGACAAATCAATCTCTATTACAAATATTTATGCATAATTTAGTGTTATGCTTCAAGATCTTACTGTTGCTGTCAACAGAGAGGCTTCGTCTATGGTAGTATTTCATAATAGAGACCAGGCCCCCTGTGAATGAAATACTTTTCACCTGTGGGAGATATTGCAAAGCTTAATCATTTGCCAATTATTAAGTGTTTTATATTCTTCAGATGAAATGTGCTATGTAAGTGTAAATTAATATTATTGACGAGCTTAAGCCGCAAGTTTGAATGCAAATGAGAACCTTCCAAGATAAGAAATACTCATTATTCGTCATGAAGGATGATGGAAAAATTAAATACCTTTCAAAGAGAGCAGCAAAAGCATCAAGTTTAGATGTGAGCTGAATAAAGCACAACTATTGAGTTACCTCAAGTCTGTTGTTATCATTACACCAGCATGATACAAAAATTTAGGAAAAAAGCCTACACAATGGAAAAGAAAGCAATAAGGACATTGATGTCGAAGTATGTTCTTGCCTCGGTTGCACCCTTTTTTATTGGTGGTCTTAGTGATATGCAAGTGTGTAGAAGGGTAAGAGCTTAAAATGGTGGCCTGCAGGTGACCAGGGAAGTGTGTAAACACATTGAAGCCTTCTTTTAAAGCTTAGAAAATCTCCTTCTTTTACTGAATGACTGGTTTCACTGGACCGACAAATAAAAAGCTGTCATGCTTGCAGTTGATTTTGGACTTCTGTAAGTGTCTGCATAGTCAGTGTATCAGCTCTGTCTCAGTTTTCCTGGGTTTTGAGGAGTGCAGATGTTCTTTCTTGTCTGAAAGCTATTTGAAGGTATTTTGACTCCTTGCAAGATTACAGAGAACTCTACCTTGCAGGTTTTCAGTCTTGCCATGCAAATGTGTGTTAGCTCTACTTTTGTATGTTGATTTATTTTGGTTTGAATACTTTTCCTTACTATGTATATTTAATAAACAATACATAATAAATCAAACTAAGAAACATTTAAAATGAGGCTACTTCCAATATGCTACTCACTTAGACTCTGTACCGGGAAGCCAAAATAGAGAAAATTAGTTTGCTGGTACTGAATGTGAAAGGACAGAGTCATTCATAGCAGGGGAATTTTCTCTGCAAAGGGAAAATATAAATAAAATAAAATAAAGATATGGATGGAAGCATTATGCAGCCACTGCTGAATAACTGCGACTGTGTATGTAGGACTGCTTGAAATGTATGAATCACAGACAGATCAGCTAGCATCCCGTCTGTTTTCCTGTTACAACTGCCCTTTTAAAAGTTGTGTGCATTTTCATCATGGAAATATCCTTTTTCCCAAATACTTCTCACTTCAACCAGCAGCTGTTTGAAGGAATTGACTTTCACTGGATTCAGATGGACATTTGTGCATATGCTACTAATGTGGGGCAGAGTATGTGAATGTTCCCCATTGCTACAGTAGAATAAATGTATAAGATCCCACGATTCTCTACTCCTAGGTGTCAGACTGGTGAATAATTAACACTATTCCTAAACAGCCTTGATTTCTGATATTAAGATAAAACATTTAGTTGATCTTAAGCCAAGATTAAAAGAGCAGGGCTCACAACGTATCTCAGCGTTCCACCTTACAATGAGAGGCTGAGACTAAGTATTTGACCAGGAAGAGGCCACAAGGCCTCTGTGTATTCTGGGACATTTTAAAGTGACTGGAGTGGTACAACAGACTTTTATCTGTTGATAATATGGATGTCAGTAATGACCTGACTTCTGCTTCCCATTGCTTACCAAGAAATCTGTTGCCCTTACCAGAGAAGAGCAATTACTTTTGAAGGCTGTGAATAATGTTAAAATAGCCTCCACTTTGAGAAGGCATAAGCTGTACTATCAGTTTGTGTTAAAATTATTTAGTTGCATATGCAAATTGCATTGTGTTGAAAATGAAGAGGACAAATAGTGTAGATGTTCCCGTTTAAAGTCATGTGATGTTGGATATTTTTTGCAAAGTTTTTGACCTTAATATCCATATAAATGTCATTACCAAAGCAAAATAAAAAAAAATGCAATTGGAAGAGAAGAGGCTATCACTAGGAATGTTGTGATGTGAGGAGGACGGCTGTTATGTTTCTGGTT
The DNA here is from genome assembly GCA_036925125.1 of Oreortyx pictus. NCBI lineage: Eukaryota > Metazoa > Chordata > Aves > Galliformes > Odontophoridae > Oreortyx > Oreortyx pictus. The sequence continues at coordinate 11,617,150 of JAUPFR010000008.1, read as the reverse complement.
CTTTCATGTGACAGTATAATCAATTTTTAATGACAGTGGCTCTACTTTTGCATGATCTGAATGTTGATGTTAAAATATAAACAGAACAAATATACTTAGTATATAAACTGACTGATAATCTAGAGTATCAATTTAAAAACCACTTTTTTTCATCCTTCCATACTTGATAGTGACATTGTTGTACCCTATTACAAAATAAATAAATAAAAGACTAGGATGAAATAGGTTGCTTGTTCATATGCTCAACCTAAGTCCTGTTCTGATTTATGAACAGGCTCTAAGTGGTATCACGTATAAAAGAATTTGTAATTTCGTTCTCTGCCGTGACAAAACTGGAATTACTCTCTTCTATTTTACCCACCCCTGTATTATTTTTTCATTTAACTGGATTTTCGCAAATGACATTTATCTAAAGCAGAGGAAAACAAACCAGAAGTGTGGAATGATGGGAAAGTTCTTACAGGGATCACAATTCTGCATAGTACTTAACGCTGTATTATTAAATCTGCGGCTAATTTTGAAGAGTATGCATGTTAGTGGATTAGTCCCTGCAGGAACAGGCTCAGTCTCTTCTTTTGTTGTCCAAGCAGAACTTTGATGTTTCAAAATAAAGAACTCGGAGCCTTGCAAGCATGAGCACAAACAAGAGTTACACAGGTCTCTCACTGTTACTGTTTTTGTATATAAATAAGAGAATCATTATTATTGTTGTTTCTGCGTACACATAACTGAAAATAATTTCTGTTTCAAACTCACTGAAATATCGGGTCAAGAGAAAAAGACATATTGTTCAACAAACACCTGATGAATTCCTGTCATTTTTTCATGCAAGGACTCTTGGTCAGTGTCACAAGTAAAACTTTTCTGTCAAGTTTTTCTCTTTATTTGACATCAGAATATTCAACCATTAATAGGAACTTAGGCTTTGTTTGATCCTATCTTTCTCTTGCATGCTCTCTATTTTCATTCTTTTTTAATAAGGTGGTGTTGACCTGATGAGAATAAAGAATATTCTTCTGTATCTCCACAATTCTTTTTACTCTCTTCATTCTCACTGCTATTTTTATATTCGAGATCCAATTATCTTTAAATACTGCAGGAACCTGTACGTTTCCTTCATTCTCCCATCTCTCATTGGTCTGTCCAAATAGCAACGTAAGCTTTTGGATATATTAGCACTCAGGACAGCAACAGCTCTTTGTTGCTGTGCTGTATTTCCTTCAGCCTCTCGCTTTTATTTTTCCTCGTTGCTATTTTGCAAACAGTGTCATTGTTAGTGGCGGTATTGAAGATGACCTGTCTATGACCCTCTTTAAGCTTAGGCAAAACTGTATATGTGGGAAATTGATGTCAGTCAGCTACCCAAGCACGTTTAAGGGATGCTGTGAGAGGGGGTGGTATGGTAAGCAGAGAAGAACTTAGGTATGTTTCCAGAGCCTAAAACGATAGTGCTGCATGAAAAAAGACTGACATATATATGTAATGCTCATCTTTCTTGATAGACCCTTCACAGACTTTTATGCCCAAAAGTTCTGTACCCTTCTTAATTCTGTCAAAGTCTCTGCAGTTAGGAGATGTGGCATATGGCTTTCTTGCCTCTCTTCTTTTCTCTCTCCTAGTTCTTTTGTCTGCTCTACCGCAGGTCAAATGCTAATGAACTTATTTGGTATTCATGAGAATGTCAATACCTGTCTATCAGTACAAGTTTCATTGAAATTCAGATACACACCTAAGAATGTTCAAGAATTATATTAAATTCTGCAAGCAGTCAACTCTTCATAAGTTAATTAGTAATAGACTTTTTGAATTCCGATTGTCATCTGTTGTAAATCATTAACAGCCAATGGACTTATACAGATCAGGCCAGTTGCTTGGCATACGTTGCTAAAATGAGCCTCCATTACATACAGGATTAATTAATACTTTAAGGGAAAAAGGACACAAAGTAGAAGCATAGTTGATATAATTCTGGCTGCTGGAGGTTGAAGTTTATTAGGAAAGGGGAGCACATGTTGAGTTGCCACTCCACGTCTGTCCTTGGTTCAGAAAAACTCAAAAAAACAGAGTCCGTGAAAGTGATAACACAGGCATAACTTACTTTGTTCATAATTTTGGCATAGTAGCATGCCACTTTGGGTCCTATAGCGTAAAATAGGATGGAACCTTGATAACAAACAAAACACATAGTCTGAACCTTTGGCGTCCTAACAGGAATTTCTTTTTTAACATGAAATCATGGACTTCTTAACTGTTTATGGGAACTAAATTGAAGAAGCAGCAGGGAAGACCCTCTCATTTGCTTAAGTAGTGATGCCCCTGTTATACATTAGATATTTGATATTGTATCTCCATTCTTGTGCTGTTGCATCTCCAGCTATATCTATAGTTTATCAAACTGAAGATAGCTCAAGCCTGTGCGGGTTCTTATCTTCTCTTAGCTGGACTTTTCTGAACAATTTTGGTTTAACAGACATTCCTGACTGTATTAACGATCTTTAAAAACAAACATATCTACCACATGCTTGTTTCCAGGAATAGCTTAATGAAAGATTAAAATGCTGCAATTTTTACTATAGTTATACTTCCTTCTGAGTCAGCTAACTCTGCTGTCAATTATGAAGCTGAGCCATACATTTTTATCTTTCTTCACTTTGTTATGTATAGTGGCTTGATGAGGATAGATGTGCATTCTTCTACACTGACAAGTGCACGGTCCTTTAAGTTATGCCTTTAAACATCAGTGTAAGACGGGGAAAATCTAATGCCTCCATATTGGCTGCCATGTTGAATGAGATTAGGCACTGCTGTTTTTAAAATAAACATAGTTGCTATCAGATAGGAATCTGAAGGCCTGTAGACCTACCTTATATATCCCACTTGCTTTAAACAGCAACACAGAAGCAGGCTTTTATTTTTATTATCAGCAAGCTAGTTTACCTTGTGATACGATCTAGATATTAATGTAGTTTGCGTGGCTTTAAACTCAGCCTGCCTTAAGTATTATCTATATGTACATCTATCAACAAATATGTCCAGGATCCATTTTTTATTTGGTCATGGAATTGTGCTGTGGCTGGAGGTGTACTCAGGAAATCACTAACCTAAATTCTCAGTCCAAACCAAGGCGAACGCTCAGATTTGATCTCAAAAAAAAAAAAAAATGCTTTTAAAAATCTTAGCTTTTTAGAAACTTTTTGAAAATGCAAATTTGTTTTTTATAAACTGTGGGTTTTTTTCAAGGGCACTGAAAGAATTCTGATGCCTCCATGAGCATCTGTGAATTCTACAGTTTTTTTAGCACAGTATCTAATCATTGATTCTCAACATTTCTACAATAACTGAATTAAACTTATTCCAGGCTTAGAATGAGAATTATTACTGTCTGCTATAACATCCTTAAGGTAACATTCTTAGAATAGGAAATTTTAAGGATTTGTAATCAACAAATACAAATTCTTCTGGTTAAGAATTTTTGTATTTAGTGTTTTTCTTGAATTTGTTTCCCAGTTGTTTCTTTTGACCGTCTGTCCAGCTGTGAGAGTGGTATTATAACTCTTAAGAACTTCATGAAGCCTGGTGCAAACAAGAATTATCTGTGTATAAGATGTAGCTGAGACTTCACCACAAAAAATTATTTGTCGGAGTTGCATAATCACTTGATTGCACTTATAATTATTAGGATAAATAAGCTCAGGTAGCTCTCATTTGTCAACAGATGGTTACGTGTCATAAATTGGCAAGTATTTTGTATTAAATCAGTTATTTTTCTCACGTCCTTTGCTGTTGGTATAAGGGAAAACTATTTAGACTGACATTTTGTTGCCTATATAGACAGGTAACATCCACTCTGCTGTTGAATCATTGTGATGTGCCATACAGAATAGGAAGAATTTTTTTATTACAGAGGAGAAAACATTGTTTTTTACATATTACAACAGTACTTATTTATAATAATATTACTATTTCATAGCACTGTTTCACAGAACAAATAGTGCCCTCAATGAAGACTCTAATGTGCATATTGCAGAAATTAAGTCTGAAATGTGATCAGTAATTCAAACTGATTTAAACTTCATAATGATTTCCGTCCTCAGAAAAAAAAAATAGCACAGAGGATATAAAGGTGGAATTAAATTTAAATTAAAGTGCTATTAAAAAGTCCATGTTTGTAAGCCAGAAATATTGCATAGAGAGAAGGGAACACAGCCATATAGTAAGATCAGACAGATCTAAAAAGCCATTGGTATTTATTTTTATTTATTTTTGGCATTAAATCTAAGATCTAATTTTGAGTTCCAGTATTTGAATAAGAGATTAGATTTCACACTTTCGTTCTTTATCCTGGCAAATTTAAGACAATCCACTTTAAAATATTTGAAGTGAGGTGCTAGTGGACAGCAGAGAACTTTAGAATTTAAACATTAGCACTAAGATTTTTGAGTAGCTGTGAATTTCCATTGTCCTTTCACTTAAATCCTTGTCTTCTTTGCAGGTATCTGAAATTTTGATTATTATTCTGACATGGAACTGTAAACTGTTTTTGTTACATTACTGTTCTGGATCTCAACTGTACTATCCGCTTCCAACACATTTTCATCTTGATTGCAAGTGCGTGACCCACACTCACACTGAAACATGTATCTTCTTTGCCTCATTTACCTGAACTTGCACTGAATCACTGAAGTCCTTGCATAAGTCATCAAGAGTCTTGGTATGAGTAGGATGAAACTCCTGATGAAACTGAACCCTAATCAATAACAGCCAACCAGACCTAACACCACGCCTACCACTCCACCTTCCTTCCCTCCACTCATTTTTTAATATAACCAATGTATTCAAAAAGTGAAGCTGCAGCATCAAGGGACTAAACTAATCCATGACTTACAGTCTCAGCTATACCAAGTGATAATATTGATGAGGGTCAGGGACCTCTATTTCAATTCAAGTCTAAAACTATCCATCACCACATGTAGTTCAAAAAGCAGCAGACTCTTCTCCTATGTTAAGTAATCCCACTGATAAAATTTCCTAACAACTGAAAATTCTAAGTGTATAATTTAATTATATATTAGTATATAAAAATGTAACTAGTAAGATATAAAATATACTTCTATATAGTTTTATTTTTGTTTTAATTTATGTTGAATTATATGCACAAATAAAACTGTAAATATGCAGTAGTTTATATAAATACAAAAATATAAAACAAGACTTTCTGATAGATTCCTGGCATACAGCAAATAGGGAAGAATTGCCCTTGATATGATGGCTTTTCACTTCCAACATGATAAAAAAGATTATAATTTCACTTCAATCTCCACCAACGTAATTTGGGCTTAAATTGACTGTTTCAGTCTGCCTTCCTCTGATAACAATAAATATCCAAACACAGAGTGGTTTTCTGCTGTCAGGATGGTTAGCAGCAAATTGTCAGGGAGTGTTTGTATGGTGTCTTGCAACGCAGGTTATCATGTGAGATTACTTGCTTTGAAAAGCAGGAAAAAAATCAAGATCAGATACTGTTACAGACAGGAGAAGTTCATTTCTGTGACCTGAAAGATTGTTCTTTGATTGTCAGAAGAGTGCTGGTTGCTGAAGTAAAACAAAACTTATCTAAATTAGAATTGCAGAGAATCTCTAAGGTTCTCACCTCAGAACTGACTGCCGTTTGTCATCGCTACTGGAAGTTGTAACTATCAGATGGCTGGTGAAAGCAGATCCACACCGACTATTTTAGCAGGTTTCCCAATGGAAACAACCACTGAGCATTGCCCAAGGAAGGCCAAGATTGAGTTAATTTAAATTCTCCTCTGTTCTTGTGATTCAGACTGCGTATCTGCCCTACCTGATTGACCAGTAAATAGACACTTTGATACTACATTTTGTTCTGCTCCTAAGTAGAAAAATCTAAGTGAAATATCTATTGCTAGATCCTGTAAAGCCACTCCCAGGATAATGTTTCTACCCTGACATCCTATGGGAAGTCAGGTGGTTAGTTCTTGTCAAAAGATGGTATCAATGGTAGTGGTCTTTTAAAAGTGAACTAGAAAGAATTGGTTAGATTAGTTAAGTTTAGCTCATGAAATGAAACCTCCTTTTATTAAATAATCATACAAATATAAATTTTGAAAATGGTGAAAGTAACTTAAGAAACTGTGATACTGAGAGCCACACTATTCAGGAAGAAGTTGAGAGTAAGTTTATTTATATTTAGATGACAGATGATGTTAGCAAGCCATGTACACTGGTCCATATTGTTGGTATACCACAGATATTTAAAATTTTCTTTAGAAATCACTGTTACTCTATTGATTTCAAAAGTACCTACTTGAATCGGTATAAAATTGTACTAAAGAAAGCCGGATTAACAAGAGGTGAGGCTTCATTCTTTAAGTGGTTTGGAAATTAGAAATTATCTTTTTTTGTACTTGTCATATAAATGAAAGATCATATAGATTTATTTTATATATATATATAAAATACAGAGCATATAGTATGTATTTCACATATATGCATTTCATATCAGATTTAGTATGTCTTCAATGTTGAAATTAAATGCACTTGTTCAACACAGCACCATTTTTTTGAACGTTATACTTCAGTTTGCATTATAACTAGCCTTAAGGCTACCCTTAGGTATATATGGTATCTTCTTTAAGCTAACTATTTAGCTGTATTGTGCAGGATAGACAGATAGTTAAAAGTAATGAAGAAATGATGGGTTTGGGATTTGTTTTGTTGAAAAAAAAACAAAAAATTTAAGGAAGGAATTCAGACTAATGTGAGAATATGATTTGGAAAGACCTTTCTATAAATACAGCTTCTAATTCCTACTTCTATTTTTATTTCTATTACTTTCTTCTTCATTCACTTGCTTTTTACCAATTTACTTTCCTTCCCTCTAGCTCCTCTTTACACTGCTTTGTTTTCTCCAATTATCTGTGTTCATTTGTGTGTTATTTTTATTTTTTTTTAATTTTTACCTGTGTCTTTCTTGAGTCTGCTCACCAACCTCCTTTTTTTTTCCCTCTGTTTTTGTTCAGAAATGACTCTAAACTATATCTCACTGCTTAATCTCACCTAAGTCAAAAGAACAGAGGGAAAATAAGGCAATTTCAGAAGTTTTTTCCTTTTAAAAATCAAAACAAAACCAGCTGACTCCCGAAAATATCCCATGCATAAAAGTGGCTGCTAAAGAACATTTTGGAAGGAGAGAAAAGTACTGTTATCCTTTGTAAATTTAAATATTGCACCTTTGAAGATTTGTGTAATTTCATAGTCACAAGAACTAGGAAATTTATGCTAGCAATAAACGTACATTAGTTCAAAGTCTTGTGTTGGGAATACTTTTATCTTTGCTTGCTGGTCAGAATTCCATTGTTAAATGATAAGGGAATAGGCCCAGCACCATGTGGCTTAAGCTCCGAGACTGTTTTCTGATCTAGTGTATTTTAAGATCTCAAAATAGTACCAATGTGGCACAGATAGCTCCAGGCACACAGTCTCATTTTCTGTGGGAATATCCAAGGCACTATTAGGAACCTCACGCAGTCTGTACTTTGGCTAAAGGAAGAGCAGCTAACCCACAGAAGATTAGAGAGGCGTTGACAAAACTGGGCCTGACTCACTTCTGGGTGTCATGATAAAAACAGAATTCTCGCAAACCCTCAAAACAATCTCATCTAATGCAATAGAAGGAATTTACAGCAGATGGGCGCTTACTATTCTGTGACTTTATCATTTTCAATCTGGTGCTAGAATTCTGAAAGTCAGACTCATTCTATTGTCAAACTGTAGCCTTAGATAAATTGAAGTAGTGAAATACTGGAAATGAGTCACTCAGCACAGAAGTGCTAAATCTACAAGAAATTGCGGACAGTGAGGATGCCACTGTGTCTGTGAGCTACTCTTCTTCGCTGCCATTCTGATCCCTCTTGTTCTGACATTTTCCCAATTTTCTGTTTTCTACCAATTTTCTGAATAGAATTTGATAAACAAGTAACAAATAAACTAAGCAAAATAACTGAACCATTTATGTGAAGAATAAATTACACATACCTAGTTAGCAACAGAAATACTGACTGACAGCTTTTTTTTTCCCACAGGAGTCTTTGAACATTGTTTAGAAGATCACAAAAGAACCAGGTTAATGAGATAACATTTCTGCCTCACCAGTAACATAGCCTCAAAAATCTGATCACTTTCCCTGTAGTTTGTCACTGGAGGGAAAAAAAAAACAAACAAAAAACCTGTTTGCAAAGTCTGCAAGGAATGCATTTACATTTGTTCTAACATTAACATGGCACTGAGAAGCCTAGCTGAGGCTAAATCTGTCATTATATCTGTGTCTTTGTTGCATATATCTTGTAAACATACAGGTATCTACATATATCGTCTAAGTAAAAATACCTGTGCAAATGGAGTATGCTCATACTTCCTAGAGCCAATAATGATATCCTAGAGAGCGCTGCAGGGTGTGGAGTTCAGTAATTATTCATTACTGTGTCTTCCAGCTTAATGCCTGTGCTATGCAACACCTTAACATCTGACATAGTTTCATAAAAGCCAGCAAATTTAAGTACGTATCTTCAATCTCCTTTGCCTCTCACATCCAGAGCAGCATATTTTGTTACCGTGCTTGACACTCTAGTCCCCGCTATATATCAAATCTATTCACTGTGTAGAAATGCTATTCAGCAGAAATATGGGCAGCTAGGTCCACAAATATGTGGATGGCTGAATTCTATTTTCGCAAATCACTCTTTCTGATATCTTGACTGAGAACTTTTTTTGCATGCAAAGTACTGGAGGAATGTAGATATTTAAGCTGAACTAGTATGTTTTCGTTTCAGGTGAAAAAAATCAGGTATTTAAAAAGAAATAATTATTCCCCACTCTGTCCGCTGGGCACTGACTTGCTAGTTTTTTACCGTGCATTCAGCTTGTAAAGAGATTGTTTATTGTTAGTGTGTTGCTTTCTTCCTTTCTTTCTTTTTTTTTTTTTTTCTTTCTTTCATGGAGATAGATTGCAATATTTAAGTTCAGTTCATCGTGTTAGAAAACCTTCAAACATTTAGCCCAGAAGGAACAAGTCCACATGACTGAGACGTTTGGTCAGTGTAACGTAAGGACAAAGTGGAAGTTTTTAAGTACACAGTCAACATTTAGTGACAAAAACTAATTGATCAGAAGTCTATTCGTACATTCTATATCAGCAGATGGCATTAAATTAATGTCAAATGCAAATAATGCCACTGTATTCCATGCATCATCTGGTTAAGCTCTAAGATTTGTTAGGTATGACTACAAAGTTTTGTCAAAAATCAGTATGGAATGTAAATGCCATAAGACTAGGAAAATTATCATTGATGTTTGGCTTTCACAGAGGAAAGTGGGGACAAATGTGATCAATAAAAGACCATTTTCTTTAAGCACTTTTAAAAAATTAAATAGAGAGCGATAGAGGGGTTTCTGTACCGAGGCAGAAGTCATTGAGTGACAAATGCTGTGAAACAGGAACTTAAAAGGACCTGAACAGTGGGGAAAAACTTCACAAAAGGAAGGAAAACAGAAAGACAATAAAGGATAACAATGTAAAAATATTCAAGATTGTTCTGAGCTTTAGAATTACTGATTGTTTAATTCTCTTTTTCCCCCTGTTTAGGATATAGGCTCTGGTGAATTGAGAGATTCATTATTAAGATAACAAGTATGAAACAAAAAGATAGACAGGTGATAGTGAAAACTTAATGGTTCAGAATGTCAGTGCAGGTGGACTAGTAGACCACTCAGAGTTTTCCCCTTTGTACAAGGGAGGGGCTCTTGTTATATACTTAAAGATGATAAATATTTCATTGCATAGTTTGAAAGTAAATATGCTGAGAAAAAATGCTTGTCTACTAAATGAAGGAAATACTTCATTTTTTTTTCTACGGACACTTAGCTGGTATTAGGGAAATCTAAAATATTAAGTATTCTAATTGGTTGGACATTTTTCATATTTTTTTTCCTTTTACTGTTCTATGAATCCCTGTCTGACATGATTAACTACAAGGATGTAAATATTTGGATTTCCATTTCATTGTGTCAATATATAAATCATGAAATGTGGCTTAGGGTGCAACCAGGTTCTTCTGCTGTTGTCTGTTTTCCATTTCTCCAGGAAGTTCCTCTTTGGTAATTTCTTCTTCCCTCCCCCTCTATTTTTTCTGTATACTTCTTGGTGATAAAATCCTTTCTGTTCCTACCACCCCCCAGCCCACATGGTAGCATGTCTGTAACAGCAGATGCTTTTGACTTAATTCTTCATGTAGGTCCAAGATATTTCCTTCTCTTCTGAGTAAAATTAGAGATTAAAAAAAAAAGAAAAAACCTAAAAAAGTCATATAGCAGTCTGAGAAATCTTGGCATTTGATAGTGCACAGAAATGTAGTGTTTTTTGTGAGCATTTGCTTTTTGAAAGTATTTCAAAGTCTGTCTATATTGTTGGTGGATTTCCAGCTCTTAAACCCATATGTAACGATGGGAAATAACATTTGAGTTGAAGATTTTTTTTTTATTTAATTTTTCTATAAGATGTTGAATCCTGATGTATGTATATGCATATATATAATTCTTTCTGTATAGGTTTGGTAATGTCTTTGAACATATTATTTTCTGTGACTTTCACATTATATTTCTGTGAAGTTTTAGGTTAGGGTTAAGACCCGTTTCTCACATCAGAATGGTATTTTTTTAGATAATTGACAAATCTTTTGAGATTTCCTTTCATGAGGGTTGAATTCTTGGAAGAGCTGTAGTTTTAGCAGAATCTAATTCTAAAGTAGGATTGTCTCTTTTTGCCAGGTTGTTGCAACCTTATTGAAGGTGATGAAAACCAAAGAGATGAGACAATACATCCTTTATTGAACTGTTATCTATTCTGACCTTTTTAATTATTTCTGCTTATACTTCATTATAACTGAGTTGAAAAACCTTAACGAGCTTAATCCTTTTAAAAAATCTGCTATTTTTCAAGGTATTGAGAAGTCTTCGTATTTTTCTATAGTTGTAAAAGACAAGACTTTACTGCATCTTTTTGTGTATTATATGCTGCATTTCTGTTACGTGGTAAGTGCTGCTTGAAAGTCCACTGCTGGTTCTGGATTTGAAGAAAGATAATCAGAAATGTTAAGCTAATCAATAAGCATGAAGCAAATAGGTGGGAACTGGTGAATTCTCTGGGCAAAGAAATGCTTCAGAATTTGCTAATAAGGAAAAATCAAAATTCACAGGAAAGCCTTTTGTTACAGGTGAATCTTCTGATTGTCTCATTGGAATGGGATCAGCTGTGTTCTCAAAAGAATATAAGAATGTGCTTTTCTTTTACAAGCGGAGTGGAAATGCTAAGTCACATCTTGAACCTGGTAGGAAAGCAGAGCCAACCCAGGGAGCTAGGTGCATCAGTGCATCTGAGAGACTGGAAGGGGTGGAGCCAGTATCTACCCCTTTCCAGACTTCATTTAAGGGCTGGTAGGGGAGTTTTAGAAGTTGTTCTCCTTTGGAGATCCCTGCCTATCTGAGGATGTAATAGGCTTTCCAAAGGTAAGCAGTTTTTTTTTTTTTTTTCTTTTTCTTTCTGTGCCTACTGCTACCGCATCTAAGCAGATGTATATTTGTTGTAGTTTAAGACCTTGCTGTTCTGTAATTTTGTTACATTTTTTGCAACATTATCCGTCCTCGAACTATGAGGAGGATTTTGAACTTGTCTGTGAGTATGTTTAGATGTCATTTAACCTGAAGAAAGTGAACAGGGCACTTAGTACTGTTAAAAAGTTGGATTTACTTTGTTATGTTGACAGCAGGCAATTAAATTTTCAACCTGTTTTCACTAGTGTTTTCTGAGTTCTACTGAATACTTTTTTTTTGACTTTTCGGTGGTTGTGTCCTAAGTCTCATTGAAGTAACAATTACATTTTTAATTCCAATTGGTGAAGAACAGAAGAAAATGGCTTTTACAGCAGAACAATTTTGAGTGGCATTCTCATATATTCAGATTTTTAACGTGACAGTAGAGAAATTTAATTTAATTTTTATTTCAGAGGATTAATAATTTCATTTAAAATCATGTGTAGAGCAAAATGTGCCTAATAGGCTAACTGCAAACTCCCTTCCATTCCTTTGGATTTTACAACCATTTTCAAGAATAGTAATGCAGGATATGCAATATAGTTGCACTTGACCAGTAACACAAGCAGAAATTATAGCAAGAATGCATTGTTCAGTTAATGTTTAAGAATACTGAGATCGAGCACTGGAGTTCTAGATGTATGTAGAGCATTAATTGAGTCTGCTTCTATCACTTGTATGCAAGCTCTTCAGTAAAAACAGAAAAGCAACAACGTGTTTTCAACTAAAACGTATTAGATCTTAATGAATGGGAAAGGAACGTTAAACATAAAAATCTCATGTCAAGTTGCAAGGCTTTATCACTATCCATCTCTTGGAGCAGAATGAATCACACTGATGCTGCAGATAGGATCAATGCAGAAAATGTAATGAAGCAATAGAATGCAATACAGAAAATATTATTTTTACATTATTAAAAAGCTCATGACATCCTGAACATTTCAGGTTTCTCTGAAGAATAGTTAAGGCTTCTCCTAAAAAATCTAAGAAAATGTGATGTCTGGATTTTTTTTTTTCTCAGTATGATTAACAAGCATGCATGTAGAATAGCTCAGACTCAAACAGACTTGAGAAGTTTTCTACATAGAGGCTTTGTTCACCTGCTTTGGAGAAATAATTTCAGTCATGCAAGCACCTGATCATATAAGAAAAATATGAAGGAGAAGAAAGCCATGGTATAGGTGGAACTACAGGAGACTATGATTCCTTGAATGAAATAGTGATTTCTTATAGTTTCTTAACTTTGGTCAAAACCTATGGAAATATACATTTGAAAAAAGTTGCAATTTTTGCTTTACTCCATTTCAGTAATATACCTTACCAGTTTGAATAATGATTCTTTAATATTCACAATATTAAACAATATTCACAATATTTCACAATATTTCACAAATTGCAACATTTTCACAAAACACCTTCAATGCAATTACACATTTATCTGCATTTTAATGAGAATATTACCCATAGGATGATATCAGAATTCTAAGTGCTTTGTTTGTTAGCATCACATGACTGTTCTGGTTGTTGAGAGAATAAATTGTACTCTTTGTGAGAAACCATTTCCATTCTTTCTGCTCAACCTTTCAGTGATCTTTGGAAGCTTTCACTATAGAGCTAACTCTCTTAATCTTAAAAGGTAATTAAATGATGTGATTTTCTCCCAGCAGGGGGCTAAACATGACCATAGCCTACTGCCCGTCCAGTAGAGTTTAGAGGGAAAGCTGGAAATAAGATGAAAACTTGTGGGTTGAGGTAGGAACTATTTATTAAGCCAGAAGAGGAAAATGGAAACTAATATGCATTGATAAGAATATCTGAACTGCTAGAACACAAATATGTTCCACCTGGTGACTGTTGTCCTGTTAACAATACAACTGTCTGCCGACTGACAGGCTGCTAGTAATGCTGGGTTTTACAACCTGCCATATGCTGCCCAGCAACCCCCAAGCAGTGGCTGACTCTCTGGCCAATTCTGCACAGTTTTATGGCTTTCTATGTGATGTCATGCAGTAGAGAATAACCCTGGCCCAATTGAGGTCAGCTGTCCTGACTCTGGCCCTCCTCCTGCTGCTATTCTATAAAGACAGTGGCTCTTCCCTGTTGAGTAGCCCAGGCTGGTCTTGCATGTGCTCCTGTCACTTGGGAACAACCAAAACATGGGTGTGCTGGTAACACTGTTTTGCCTGAAATCAGGGCAAAGTGGTAGTTGTTAGCTTTGGTTCTTAGTAGCTTAATTAACTCTGTAAGATTTCTCAGCAATGCTGTATGATCTCTCTGCATAGTTCCCTGTCCTTACTTAGGTAAAGGTCAATAAGCTTTGCAACTCCTCAGTGAGGACACTGAAGGAACCAACTTAAAGCAAGGTGAAAAGCTTATCATAGAATGGAAGCTAATATATGTTTGGTATTTGTCAGGATACAGTGGGAAAATGTCTGATGCACAAGATCTATAAAAATTCAATCCTGTTTGTAATTATCTTGTCTAGTTACCTCTGTAGCATATTCAATTAGGTTTCACATTTGCATATAACTAACTGTGCACTTGTCTGGTGATTTGAATATGAAAATATTCATTATATATGCAGTTAGCTTCACACAGAACCATTTGGGCATCTAGTCTCCCCTGAACTTAGCTTATTTAGAAATATGGACGGGATAAAGATGAATGAGACCCAGTCAGAATTTACTGAAGCCTAATTTTTTCTGCATGACAGAATTTACCAGGCTACGTATCCCACAGATACCTAACACAAGCTCCAAGGGCCAGTATCCAACTTTAAAACTTTCATCCCGATCTTGTCTATTAATCTCTGTAGAAAGACAATTATAAGGCAGTGCCACCATGCTTATCTAATGATTATAACTTCTGCTTGGACTCTGTGATGCAGTTTTATCATTTCCTTTAAGTAACTTCAATTTAAAATAAATAGCAAATCAAAAGATGCAGTACCAAACAAAAACAATTATACCTTGTAACTTTAAGCTGACAAATGACTTTTCTCTTAACAAATCGTTTTTCTAGTACATCTATGTCTCTGATGGTTAATTAAATTTACTTCAAATCCAAAGGACATCTGCATTATACTGCTTTGACCCATGTTCATTTGTCATTCCTTCTTTTTCTTTTTAATTTTCTATTGTAACAGCTATAAAACAAAGCAACACTAGATTTAAAGGTGATTTTTTTTTTTTTTCTACCAGTTCACTAACGTACATAATCAGTGTTCTCTGAGGAGTTAGCCACATCCATCTCCATTGTATTTGTAAATTGTACTTCTACTATTTAGGAAACGTCTTCACAACAACTTTCTTGCTGTCTGCTTCTTTTTCAGTAAATCTTACTTGAAGTACAAGTTTGTTATATCAATTCCTAAATATCTTTGGAATACTAGTATTTTTATGATAAGTAAAAAAAAGTGTTCTCAAGGTCTTTTATTCCTTACAGCTAGTGCAAAAGGAAAGCTGAAGTAGTGCCTGCTAGCAGAGCAAACTGGATAGTGTGAAGAACATAAAGTTCTGTTATACCAGAGACCTGGAATATATTGGGAATTCTTTGCTTTTGTTGATATAAGACATATGGGGTGATTTTTTAATCCTTAGGATCCATCTTTAAATCTGGATGTGTGTGGAGTAGATTTGAGTTGTAGCTGTAAGGAGCACATCTGTGGGTTTTCAACACATACTCTACTTATTGAAGGGAAAAAGTAAGCATGATGAATACAGCTCGTATTTTTGTAAGCTGTAGAATGTCTCTGTTGACCGATGGTTGTCTTTTCCTTGCTTATTTCTGTTCCCTGAGTTGGACACGTACAGCCTGCAATTTCTCTTATATAATGTACTTTTAAGAACTCAAATTTAGTTCTTATTTACTGATTTTTTTTTTTCCCTTTCCTTTAATAGTGAGTGAGAATGGGGGAATGGTGTATTAATTTGTTTTCTTTTCTGAATATGCAGAAGGGATCACACTTTTTTTTTTTTTTTTTTTTTTGGTGAATGAGTATTCCTGCTGCTCAAACACTTAATTCAGCAGAAGGGCAAGTCTCATAATTTGTTGGGGGTTCTGATTCACGGGGACCTTATTTTCCTTTTGACAAAATATATTGGAGTTATCTATCACCTCCAAAGAAGGTGACAGTATGTGTGACATGGTATAAGAACAATATGACTCGTACGGGATACGTATGTGTTTGAACAGTATAAATATGGGCATTTTCCACAGGTATATGGAATATTATAAATTTCACTAGGATTTCTACATGGTACTTGCTAAATGTTGGGAAATTCCTACAGATATTGTTGTTTGAGGAATTCCTAGAATGCTCCAGAATATAAGAAAGATTATGGATCTGAAAAGTTCCTTGAAAGCAATAGCATGCTGTGAGAACCTGTAATCCAGTAATTGCTAGTTAGTATTGGAGAGATCCCACAAAAGCTTTGTCCAGGAATTCTGAGAGAGCTATTGGATAATCCAATTAAGTTTTGGGAGAGATCTCTATCTGGGAATTTATGGGGAGCGTCACAAAATTTGCGGATAATTACGTTCCTCAAGCATGTTAGGGAATTCCTGGGAGGACTTCCAAGTCCAGCAATTCTTGGAAAGTACTGAGAGATCCCTTGAATGCAGAGAGGAGAGTTCCAAGAAGTCAGCAGGGGGAACTTCATGGGAGCGCTAGGAGGGCTACTAGAAACTAGTGGGGAAATTCCTGGAAGATGTTGGAAGGGTTTTTGTTGTTCATATGTCATATACCTAGAAAATATGAGAGAGAAAAGCTATGAGGGAAATACTATTTATAGATTGAATTCACATGAAATAACGTCAGAATTCCTAGAAAGTGGAGGAATTATTTATAAACAATTATGAGAGATTCGAGAGAGCACAATGATACTTCCTAAAAATGGAAGAGAAATGTGTAGAAAGCATAGGCAGCATATCTGAATTATCTGGGAAATTTCCTAGAAAGCATCTGGAGCATTCTTAAAAATGGGAAATTCCTGGCAAGTAGTGGATGAGAGTCTCGAGAAGCAGAAAAGATTGAGGAGGCAGTGGTGATAATTCCTAGAAATGAATCAGATTCTCTCTAACAGTTCAGTACCATAAATGATAAGTTTGTGTATTACTGCACGCTTCCTGTTTCTCACTGACATAGAATGAAAGAATATTATAGAGGTGCTCCCTGCTGATCATTTAGAAACGCCAACATTGCAGAAATCCTCTGAAGATTTAAATAAATAAATAAATAAATTGAACAAACATCAGTGTTTGCACACAGAAACATCAATATAGAGTGTATGAAAATCAAATCTTCAAATTGTCAAATTACAATTGACAAGAAAATGCAAGCAGGAAGATTAAAATGTTGGTTCATTTGCTCCAATGCTGTATCTCTGATCTGTAGAAATAGCTCCTAACGATGTTGAAACTATAATTATCTCTGTCCTCCAATATAAAATGGATTGTTTTTATTTGCCAGGGAGAAGCTGCTAACCTTAATGTTGACAGGTTGCATCTTTCAGCTTTTTATTTTTTTAATATTTCTGTGTATTCTAAGCAGAAAATGTACTTACATAAATAGTTCTGGTAGCTTTGAATAGTCTTGTTATTTTTGTGTACAGAAATACATTCCCTTTTTGACAAGTACAGGTTGGCACCACCTGTCTTGATTTTTAGAGCTAAATGCAAATGAAATGGTGTGTAAGAAAACAAAAGCTGAATAGTATCTAAAAAAAATTGAATGTATATATGTATTTCAGAGGCAACTGGAAACTTAATCTTCACCAGTACTTTTGCTCAGCTCTTAGAAAATTTTGCCTCCAAAGTTGTACTATGCTTGGATTTTTCTTCTTGATTTCCAGTAGCATTAGTGGAAATAATTGTAAGTTGTGTGAAGTATCTAAGTAGTGATAGTTAGGAGAAGAAATGACTACAGGAATACCAGGGCAAACTTGGAAATTGATTTGCAGACTTTAGAACAGTTTTTCTGAAGCATAAAGTCAGATGTTCCCTGTTACTGAAAGACGGTTTTGCCATTTTTGAGTTTAAAAGATGCTTTTGAGTTCTTTGTGCTTCCTTTCTCGTACTTCCAACAGTTCCTTTTTACTTAGGGTGTAATATGAAATCTGTCTGGAACTCAGTCTTTACTGTTTCAATATAATCCAGGTTAAGTCAGCATGATGAAACAATGACGGATAAATGAAGTATTAGAGATAAAATTACATCAAGCATCTAAAATCCTTTAGAAACGCAGAATTACACTCATACACTAAAGGAGATAAGGACCGTGTTAAAGGAAAGGGTCAAACAGGCAGCTATTTAAGTATAAATACCATCTAGGTTTTAAATGCAATATCCTTCTGCATAAAGTACTGTTTTTAAAAGGTTGTTTTCTCTTTGAAGGAAAGAGTTTTGAGCTCCAGGGAATGGGTTTTTGCCATTCTTTCTTATTCTCGCTTGCTTTTTACTCTGTGTTGTTTCTAACCTTAGTTTTGAACTGAATCTCATTTGGTAGCATCAGAACATAGGGCAAACACAAAGAAGGGAGAACTAGCTTTGTTAAAGTGCATTCCTAAAAGCATCAAAGAAAAAAAAAAATCCAGAAAAATTGCTGCCAACATGGAAATGTGAAAGCAATATTTAAGGAATTCAATACTTAAAACTCCACTATAGTACTCCCAGCATAAATCGATCCTCGAATTGCCAAAACTCCTACTAAAGTCATTCCTAAAATGATCTGTGCACAAGTCAGTGTTTGTCAGTGCTCTGATTGGTGATGCAGGTATTGACAAGCTACGAAACAGTCCAAACTGTGCACACACAGACCATACTTTTTCTAATGAAGAGAGTGCTATGTTGATCAGTTTGATTCACAATGGAGACATTGGTGATAATTGAAGCGATTAGCATAATAAACTGTAATATGTTGAAAGACCGCTTTGCTATTGAATGGTTGAGGTGGCATAGCCTGCCCATATGATGGGCACAGAACCATCTGTTACTAGTTTCCTGCTTACATACACAGTATATTCCCCAACTGTATGCCTTTTGGGAAAGCTGTGGATGAGCATAGAGTTATCGATGCTTTTTGCATTCTAAAGGCCATTTTGAAATACTTTAAAAGATTGGGAAGACTTATTTTACTTCCATTATTTTCTATAAATTTGGCAGAGCTCCTCTATTTTTAATTGCTAAACGCTGTGAATCACAGGGAAGAGTGAAAGCTGGAAACTTTCTTCATTATCTTGATCTATAACTTTTGTCTACCGTAGCATCTATTCTAGCTTATCCCTGCTTGAACTTGAATAAATCCGTGCCTTCCTTAACCTTGTTTTTCAACTCCTCTTTAATCCAATGTTCTGACCAGTAAATTCTTTGAAGTTGGGATTGTCTCTGCCAGGAAATCTTCTGATAGGGCTGCAGCAGAGTAAATTGGCCTTTGGGTAGTATAAAACATGTCTATTCTCTGTAAAATCTGTGGCAGAATGCATCATTTGCGGGTATAAAAGAATATCTTTTTTCTATAAAGGAATGGATATGAATAGGAGGTCCCTAACTTGCTGATTGAATGAAACGGTGTTATGTTCTACCCTTGTTTTGTGCAGTGTTTGTTGTCAGTCCACATAATATAATGAAGAGATTTTGTCCCTTTAAAAAAAACACAAAGAAACAAGAAATGCAACAAATAAAACAAGTATTACATCTTTTTGATGAGCATGAATAAAATATAACTAAGTTGGTATCATATTTTTTTTCTTATTTTAAGTTAGTGCAATTGCAATGATATCATGGACTTTATGGTTTCACTAGCTGCAACTCTGAGCTGGGCTGTCTTGTCAGCAGCTATGCTGTTACATAAACACTTCTAAAATATTGTCCTCAGCTGGTCGTCTTTCCGGTAAGGCTATATGTTACGTGGAAGGGGATTCATAACCTGCAGCACTCGTACGTGTGTTTCCAGAAATCTTTTCCATTACATTGACTGCCTCTATTCCAGAAATCTTTTCCATTACATTGACTGCCTCTGAATAGAAGCTGAAGGTGTTAATTACTTTGCGTGTCATGGCCCTTCTTTAACAGTAGTTTTCAAAATAAATGGTAAATGTCAAGATAGGAGTATGGGTAAGCTATGAAAGAGGATGGAAGGGGTTATTACCAGTGCTGATAAGCAACTAAATTGCACTTAAGGAAGTTTTGTTTCATATGATTTGTCAAAAAATATGCTCGTGGGGTTAATTCCGAAATAATGCTTCACCACTACCACTTTTGGAGAGAATATCTTACTATAACCAAAGATCTGAATTAGTTTCAGTGTTGTGTTGCCATGTCAACACAGGACTCATTTGTCTATTTGCTCTGACAGTCAGGATAATATGTTTCTGAGTTTAGTTCCCTGAGGAAGCCAACTGTAGCTTAAGTGAAACATCACATGCTTCTTTCAAATTTGAAAACAAGGTATTCAAACATATGCACATACATTGCTCAGAAGATAAAGATTAGTTGATAGTAGAAAGTTTTTATTGTATTTTTAAGCTCTTTAATTAATAAAACCTATAATCAATTAAATCATCTAGGCAAATGTAAATTTCTGTGCAATTTGGTACCACAGTGATGAATACTAGAATTATGTAATATGTCTGTTAACTGGGTGTACTGTTTGACAACGGGCACTAAATAAAGATGCAATTAATTACTCAAAGTAGGGTTTTATAAAGTTAACATCTATGGGAGTTTAGCAAATATACAGCAGTTATCTGAGTCAACTGAGTGAAAGTGTTTGTAAGATAGCCTACTAGCTGCCACCTAAACTAAGCCGCACAATCCAGTGATAATCCCTGCTTCCAATGCTATGAAATAGCATGAGCTAGATGCATTAATATTAATTAGGCTCTTGATATTGATATAACACCCCTAGAATCTAGAAATAAGCTCTCCTCCAGCCTTCGTGAAGCTAGGCACAGTGGCCTGCTTCTTATTTTCCTGTCTGTGGAAAATGTTATTTTTCCTGAGGTTTTTTAACAGCTCCACTCCCCACTTAAGCTTTTTCTCTTCATCTGATTAGGTTTTTGCCTTCCAGTTTCTGTCAGGCAAGTTTCAGATGCTAGTCAGTAATTGAAGGCCATCATATTTCAGTAACCTATTTCTTTCTAGATAAACTGTCAGTGCAATCTGTTGCTGTATCCAGCATCCTAACAAGGATGGTATTGGAAGATAGCTAGTGGTGCAATTACACAAGGAAGGCATATAAAAAAAAAAAAAAACAAAACCAAAACACATTTGTGGTATCTCAAAATGATCTCTGTTGTAAGACACCGATGGGCAGAAACAGCCTCAGGCAAGGATGATGTTGACAGTGAATACATGCTATTTAGTCACTTAACTGGCAGCTAATGTCCCGGTGATTACTGAGCTGAAAATCTTAATGCTTCCTCCTGGTGACCTAAGAATGTAGCTCAAGTTACATTCTTAATTGAATGCCAAAACAAATCTGCACATTGCAAATACCCTAATTCACCTAATTTTTAGATTACATTAAAATCGACAGTTTGGATTCATTCTTACATTTGCTAGGGCCCAGATATGTATTCTTGTTCCTTCCCAGCTGTATATATAGCTGGGGACTCCCAAGTGCACACTAGTTTAGTGTTCTTTTTCCCTCTACATTAACATGGTTTTAGTTTTTTAGGAAGAAAACTTAGGGAAAGTTGTGGAAAAAATCATTCGTTGGCTGCAGGCTCGTGGTCTAGAAGAGTGGAAGTCTGCCATGCCACGTGACAAAATGGCTGCTCGCTCTAATAGTAACTGGAAGTTGTTTCATTGGTTATAGTAGACTTTGGATCAGGAGGAAAGTTCATAAAATCTGTGTATTTCTGTGACTAGAACTAATGTCCAGAGTCGTCATCATAAAAGCACAGTTTAGAAGTAACAATGCATTTATGTGTTGGGTTAAAAGTTAATTTCCTTGGCAATCACTATGAAATTCGTGGTGGCAGACTCCACAAAAACTAAGTTATCCTGCATCTGCTTGCTATTTGCATTGTGCTCTGCTATGGTGCTACATTTTTCAGGAATTCAATAGTATAACCTGGATCAATGACAATTCCTTTGTTTGTTTACTATTTGATTTGATTAGGGATTATGTGATGTATAAGAACATTCAGAATCAGACTCATAATAAATATAAATGATGCCTTTTATTTGTTGTATAATTTATTGTTCTTTTATGCATTCCTCTTTGCATGAGTTAGCCTTTCATGATAATTTCTGACAGCTGGATTCATCAAAAGGATAACTAAGAGATTTTTCATTTTAACACATACAAATGGCAACCCAGTCCTTCCTTATTATCTATTTCTGAAGCATACAGAATAGTTCTTGGAATAAATATTTGGTGTTCTGTTTTTTTTTTTCTTTTTTTTTTAAGAAGAAAGCAACAATTTCATAAATATTAAGTCTTTTCTAGCTCTGAATTTTCTAACGAAGTGGTTTATTTAAAATGGCTTTCATTATTTGGGTGGAGGGCAATTTAGGATTCTACTTTTACACTATATTGGTTATATTATATTATATATTATATAATAATATATAATAATATATATATTATATAATATATATATAATATATATAATAATATATATATATTATATAATATAATATATTCCATATATTATATATATGGAAAATAGCGCCTCCTGTTTTATTATGTTGGCCCATGTTGTCGGACGTGGATGGTGGTAGGATGGCAGTAGAGGTTGAATCTTCCCACCAGTGTTCCACTATGTGAGGTTGTTGTGTGACAGATGGCATCAAAGGGGCATTCTGACAGAATAGCATCTGTCATGGCAGTGTGTATGAAGCGAAGTCATGTCATTAAATTCCTCTGTGTGGAAAAAATGCCACCCACAAGCATTCATTTTCATTTACTGAACATTTCCGAAGACCAAACAGTGAATATGAGCACAGTGAGGCTGTGGGTGGTGCATTTCAGCAGTGACTGCACCAGTGTGAAAGACGAGTTGCATTCTGTATGGCCGTGCAGATTTTTACAAGCATGGCATGCAGACTCTTGTTCATCACTGGTGAAAATGCATAGCTAATGCTGGTGACTGTGTTGGAAAAGAATCTGTAGCTGAGAATTTGTTCTACTAAGTAGTGTTATTGTGCTGGTTTTTTTTTTTTCAGTCCTTTGTAGTTTACTTGAAAATATATAGAAGGCATTACTTTTCAAGTGACTTCTGTACACGCAGTGAATACTGCCAAATTACAGCGTATGCTGTATCCTGCACAGGAATATTAAAAGATAGTGCTGTGGTGGATGCAGTCCTCTGTTCTCCATGTGTACCTCCTCCAATCAGCAATAAAAGGATACCAAAGAAAGGCACTTCTGGAAATAGCTAAGCACAGCAGTTTTCATCTATATGACTTTTGAAAGCCATTTCTACATTTCAGGAAATCTGCTTTTTTTTTTTTTTTTTCCCCCATGTGCGACCATGTGACTTGGTGTTTTCCAGCAATGTCTTTCTACTGCATGAATGAGAATATTAAAGGCTCTAGTCCTTGCCTGGGAGTTATGAGCAAGTGCTATGTGATGTCTGTTAACATTAAAAGAAAATAAATAAAATTGTATTCCACAGTCACAACTTTTCAAAGACATAAGAGAAACCTTTTCATATCTAAATACAGGCAGCTGCTATTCCGTATGTGTACTATAGTGGAAGTTAATAATCTGTTTGGAAATTCAGGACCTTGAAATTCTTTCATTCAGGAGACCTTTCTAAAGCTTTCAGTGTTGAAAGTTGTCAAGGGCAGTTTGTTTTCTTTTCTGAGGAACCTGTTTTGTTTTTAGAATGACGTATGCCAGAGATGAGTGGGAGATAGTTATGTTGTTTCCCAAGGAAGCAGCTGTGTGCACACTCATGTACGCGAGGTGACACTGATGCAATTCCCCTCCATCAGAGAGGACTTTACTGAATACAGTGCAAGGGGTGTTCAAAGTGATAAAAGGAATGCATTGTGGCGTATTTACTTTATAAGGAAGATACGTAAAGAAAATGTTTTCTCAGCCACCACACAAAAACATTCCCAGTGCCTTAAAAAATTGATCTGGCTTTTGAAGCCATGTACAGTCTGAATTGACAAGACTTCAGTCTCCAATAAGTAGATGAAGGAACTGGTCCTCAGACAGTGTTGATAGTCTTCCATGTCTTGACTTTCTGAGCCAGTACTGAACTTCTGATTCTATCATTGAACAGAAATTTAACAGGAATGTTAAAGAACTGACAGAGGCACACTAATTTGAAGACAGTGTGTCTATATTTTAGATCTGCATGTTTCTTAATTGAGTTTAATTTCCTGTAGAGTGATAGAAGAAGGTTAAGTAGATTATGACTGAACATCTGGTAAATGAGGGGGAACAACTAACTACTTGTAATGAAGAGTGCCTTAAAGACACTGAAGTAATACTGAAGCAATAGAAAGGCTATGTAGAAGTGGAAGTTGTCCCTCCAAAACCAAAGAGCCTGTGCAATTTTATACATGATTTCCATTACTGTCAATGTAGTAATTAAATTCAGTTTTTCAAACAGCAGAGACTGAAGTCTGGAGTTGTGGGAAGTGTTGTAGGTCCAACATGGTAGATGCCAAGCACTGAAAATGCAATATATTAACAAATACTGGAATCTGTTTATTCCCCTTTAGGTTTTTGTATCTTCCTGCGTGATATACTTAGGAATTATGACGATCAGGAATGTGTCACAGGTGTTCTTGTGACTCTTAGGTCTGGAGGTTTAATTTATTCTACTTCATTTTTAAAATGTCTGAGATTTCAGTAAAAACAAGAGTTATCAGTTGCTGATGTGCAGACATATTCCAATTTTTTTTCTAACAAAACCTTCAGACCATCATTAATGTCCTTTATCCGTTAACAACATGCTTAGGAGAAAGAGAAACAGGAGCTATATTTGTTCAATTTCAAGAGGTTTTGGGTTGAGTCCTCAGAATCAGAGTGTATGAGGCTTACAACATCAGTATGAAAATTCTAATATCTTATACCAGAAATAATTTTGTACGTACTCATTTTTTAAATGCCAGAATGAAGTACATTATTTTTTTTGCATAAGAAATACATACGTATTAAAATAAATTGTAGTCCGGGAATAACTGCTGGAACATTTAAAATTTTCCATATACAGTAGATTTTCATTCAAAAAGGTAAAACAAGAAATTCCATCATTAATCAGAACAGTTTCTAACTTTTTTTTTTTTTTAACATGTGGTTGTCATAGTTGTGATGTCTGCTGATCAATCACTGTTTAAGGCTGTTTGAAACGATGATCTCACTCTTGAAGTCAAACAACACAACACAAATGCTGCCCTGGTCACGTTAGTAGAAGAGCTTATCACCTTTTGTTTTCTGAGTATTCTGTATTGACATGAAGTTCTGTACTTTGAGAGTGACAGAGCAATTGAACAAGCTGCCCAGAGGGGTTGTGAAACCTCCTTCTTTGTATATTCAAGACCATGCTGGACACTTTTTTGTGTAACCTAGTGTAGGGAACCTGTGTTAGCAGGGGAGTTGACCTAGATGATCTCCAGGGGTTTTCTCCAATCCCTGTGATTCTGTTGCCTTCAGATCATAGCTGTTTTTCAGGTTTTGTTTTGGGGAATTTATTTAAAAAATAACAATTAAGGGTATGTTGTTTTAGATTTATGTCTTATGAAGCTTTCCTGGCTTCTATTTATCAGTGTTGGTTTTGAGGCCTGGAAATGGAATAAAGAAATTCATTTATGTAGTCCACGTGTTAATCTTAAAGTCTTGGCCTGCTTTTTCAGAAAGGAGGAGGGCTCAATCATAATTCAGCTGATGAGTTGTTTGTAATTATTTGCTCCCTCCCTAAGGAAAAACTCTGCCTTGAGAGGGCTGAGGCTAGTCACTCTTTTTCTTTTCTCCTTTACTTTTGCTTTCCCTTTTTCTTGTAAGAGATGACTCCATAGTAAGGGGAGCCGGTTTCAAACCACTTCATATCCTGTAAGAAAAATCTGCCTCAGCCCTCTTAGGGACGAAGAAAAATATGTTATCATCTTATTTTAAAGGATGGACTGGAAATAAAATATTTATCTGCAATAATCCTATATATTTCTGGTATTTTTGCACCTCAATATTTTCTGGATTGTACTGTACTCTTACCAGTCATTGATTATGTGAGGAATTTATGGATGGTAATCAACAGCAGTTCACATGTAGTGTTAACCTAATTTGTTTTCCCATCATGTAATCCTACACTTCAAATCAGTATCTTCCTTGTAATCCATCATTCTGCCTACATCTGTTTTGTCATTGCTTGTGTTCAAGGTCTTCTCATGCATCACTTGATCTTTACTGATAAATATTTTCTTAATATTTTTTTTCTGACATTAATTCTAGCACTAATTTTTAACTCTTTATATCGCAATAGGGCCATAGTTTGCTACTGATTCAGCCACATCAGCATCATTTGTGTACTGTATTTTTGCTGTTGTCATTGTGAGTAATAATTTATCAGATCTAGTACCGCCAAGTGAAAATGAATTTCAGAATTAAACAGTGTTATATGGCTTAATGCAAACCGGAAAATTCCAGATTTTATTCTTACTGTAAATAACGAAGTGTAACTTTTTTTCATTCAAATAATGTAATTTTTCTCGAGATTAATTTATCTAGATAGGAACCTAGTATGTTCCTTCAGGGTCATGCAGTTAGTTCTTCTCCTTTAACAATACAATCAGAATTCTAAAACCCTTCACATTTAGGCAGGTTTCAGTGAAACATTAAATTCATCTATATGTGAATTGATCCCTTTTGGTCCAAAGCCAGTGTCAGGTGGAGCAGCAGGTGCTGTTCCAGGGTGACGAACTCAGTGGAAACTAAAAGAACAGCACGAGGACTGATTTGCACATTCTATTGAGATAGAAAGTAAGTTATCTTACTATGACAGAATAATCCTTTTTTTTTTTTTTTTAATTCTTCATTTTTGCTTACTTTTGTAAGCAAAAGGATGTAACACTTTCTCCCAACAGACTTTAGTCTAATATGTATTCTGTGAACTTCCTCTCTTTCTGTCTCTGCGGTCATGGTAATGTACTGTTCAGCAATATTGGATGCCTACTATTCTGCAAGGTAAAAAGAAGTCTGACATACAGTGATGTTGTCTGCTGTTTTAATTTTAGGATCATATTTTAACTTAACCTTGATATTTTATAGAAGAGTTTTTTTTTTTGCATTCTGGATTTTTGCAATTTCATTTTATGTTAAACTCTTATGAAACAACTGATATTTATATGCTAATTTGCTGCTAGTACACCCGTGTTTTCTTTTAAACATGCAAGGAAGTGAACTGATGCCATCTGACAGAGAGGCATTTAAAGAGGGACAGAGTTTGCAAGTTTACTTAGTAAAGAAAACACGGAATAAATGCTACTCACATGTATTAGCATTATTTAGCATTAGATAAATCCTTTCTGCTTCTCTGAAATGCATGCAGCAAGCTAAGATAAAGGAGACAAGAATGACTTTATCCACACAGTAAAAAATGTAAGTATACAGCAGGAAAGAGAAGAGAGGGACGAAGCGGGTTGAGTGTTAGCTCATAGCTAAACAGTGCAAAATGCTGTTCTCAGCACTCCTCAGCATCTCAGGGAAGGGGAGCACAAATGCAGCTGTGTCCTTGAGAAGAACCTGTGTAGCGCAACACAGGTTTTACGTTGATTCTAGAAAGACCTGGACTGAAAGGTGGTGAAATGTGTTGAATTTATGAATAGTTATTCCGTTGGTAGATAAAATGGCCAGTTTGCCTGCGCGTAACAAGAGCAAGGTTCTCTCTTTTTTTCATATTTTTTATCTCCAATCCTTCAGCATAAGTCAGTTTGCATCGTAACTCACGTATTTATGCTTATTTGTAGGGATTTTTAAGTATGTGTTGGGGGAAGGAAGTAGCTGCAGTCAGACATTTTTAGTGCTATGTTTTATAGATCTTGAGAAACCTGACTTCCTGTAGTGGCTTTTCTATTTGTTTATAATTTTGGCCTACAGAAAGTTATGGACTTGCATGTCCTTTGATAGTTTCATTATTACCATACTTAGACTCCTGCTTTTCCTGTGAGGACTGGAGTGAACGTGTAAGACAGGATAGTGGGAGGTGAGAATTTCACACACGTCCTACTCAGTACTCAGAGATGCTTAGGAACTCTGCCATCGCACAGCAACAAAACAGTGTGCGTCATACCTTTTTGTATATGCGTTGCATGATTCAGAAATGTGTATTTATAGTTAGCTGCAGCCACTTCTAATTACTGTATCAAAATATTTACTATGTCCAATACCATTATAATTGGAAACTTCCTGAAAGCTGTACGTACACAAAAGCAAAACTGCTGTGGCACCAAGTGTAAGTGATGTGTCTGCTGGGGAGACCTTGAGGGTCAGGTTTCACACTACAATTTACTTAGCTAAAAAATGCCTTGTTCTTTACATTCATCAGACAGGCAGAAAACTGAAAATCTATGCTACCTTTGAAAATGTTAAAAAAAAAAAAAAAAAAAAAAAAAAGTAAAAGATGGGAAGTCCTGCACTTGCAGGACTACGAAATATCAACTTTAGTAAACTTACAATTTCATCTTAGTTGGAACGTGTGAGCGATGATTAGTAGCATAAAAGGAATTTTTCTCTGTGGAGGTAGAGAGAAAGAATAGCTTAAGAAGGTTATTTTGCTGTTTCTCCGATATTTTTAAAGTTTTTATTTTCATTTCTCCTGTAGTTTTGCAAAGCAGGTCAGATCTGTCATTTTCAGGTCTGAGACTTAGGACTTCTCATAAGGGTACTGGTTGTGACTGCTGGTTTTCTTTCATGTGTGACCCAGATTCTGTTCAATTTAGAATGCTACTGAACTCACCCACTCATCAGCAGCTAATGAACTCAAGTAATTAATTTACTTAGTTTTTTGAAAAATAATTTATCCACTGGGTTTTTATCCAGAGAATTGAAGTTTCAGTTGTTTTTCAGCTGTTCTTGGTTATTAAGGCATTATAGTGTTGAATGCATATCCAGCTCAAAGGCACACCCGCATGGTCTGATCCCTTTCAGATTAGGGAGTTCCTTCAAAAGGAGCTTCATAGGACAGAAGTGTGAGGTCTAACAAAGAATTTGGGCACTTAACAGCACAGTTTGGAGGGAGTTTTGAAATTATTGGCTAGGGTGCTAACAGTAGCAATGCAGGACAAGATTTTCTTCTTCAAGAATCTTTTGAAGCTCTATTGTATTCCTTATCTGTGAATCACATCATAGAGATGTGTGTTTTAGAGATGTCAGAGTATGTTTATATTACTGCTTTTTTTTTTTTTTAACATATCTGACAAATTTACATTTATACTAAATAAATAGAGATTACCTTTAGTAATAGCCATTGGTTTGAGGCCAGTTGTCCACTCTCTGATGTCATCATTTTCCCCATAATGACACCGGCTGGCAGCAGGGATGACTCATAGATTCATAGATGCATTAGGTTGGAAAGGACCTACAAGATCATCTAGTCCAACCATCCTCCTGCCACCATCCCTGACCAATAAGCTACGAAACTAACCGACGTTCATAGTATGCGAACCAGCTATTAGGTAGGCATGGAAGGTGAATGCCATCTCAACACTACTCATGATATCTCTGTAATTAAATTGAATCATGTTGCTGTGAGAGGTGTGGGAGAGGTTCATCTTTGCCAATGCTAAAACTACTCTGCTTTGTAAAAGTAAGTAGATGTAGAAAAAGTATTTTGACTGCATTTTTTAGGAAATATGGGTGATGATATTTAATAAAAATATTTCCATAGTGTTTTAAATGATGTTGCAAAATTAATACTTGCTCTTTCTGGATGCTCTTCCTGGATGCTACTTTTTTAAACAAGTCAAGTTGATAGGTGAGAACATAAAGTGGGGGTCAACAAATTGAAAATTGCAGATCCAGTTGCTCAAGAATTTGTGAAACAACTGTCCCTGACCCTTGTTTTTTTCTAAGTAAGTTGTATACGGAATTTAGCCAATCCTGCAAAATGCTTTTATGTCGTTAGTAAAAATTAAGGATAGAGCTGAGAAGACAAAAAAAGGCAAATATATTTTGTGGAGCATTTCATTATTTCATAAGGTTCTCGTAAGTTCAGTGAGGCGCAGAGGGTGCAGAGTGAATTTATTCTCATGCCCAGAAAAAGATCTGTCAGCATTTGCCAAAACAGAGAGGTGTTCCTTAGAGGTTCTGCTTCAGAACATGTGGACACTGGCTGGTGAGAATCTACAACAATTATCCTCTCAGGTTCCTTTTGTGTTAACCATTAAATGTTTTGATTCAATCACCAGTTGGTTGAAATGAAATAAATAATGAATATACATTGCTAACCAGTCTCTACTTCTGGGGAAAAAAAAAAAGAATAATGTTACATTTTTTCCAGTCAATTTTAAAAGTTTACATGCATCAACTAAACGAGATTTTAGCTCAGATATTTAAAGCTAGAATACACTGATTTCCACTTACTTATCTCATATTTTTTGCTGTCTCTTAAGACTTCCGATAAACTGTTCTTTCTGCCCTCCCTCAGTGATTCTTTCATTCATTGTGAGCATTCTCAGGCCTTTGTTCAGAAAATACTGCCTTCTGTATACAACTCTGCTTCGCAGATAGTAGCAGAAATTAATCCTTTTGAGATCCAGTTATAAAAAATTAGCTTATTTGATCTGCTCTATAACTCAAGTTGTAAAATTATGGTGTCCTGAACTTTCTTAGAATATGTTCACACTCTACTAATTCTTATGTTAAAAAACAATCCAGTTGAGATCCTGACTTCATCAGTGCTTCCTGATGGGAAATTTTTTAGATAACAGAATAACTAGCATAAGTTGAAAGTGTTTCACATTTGATTTTTTTTCTGTATAATATGATTTGAGAAATGATTAGACTATGATTTCCCTTGTCACTTTCTATTTCAGAAAAAAATGTTTTTTTTCTTTTTATAAAACCATCAGGCCACCTCTTTGTTGTTACAGTGAAGTTCACCTACTGACTAAATGAGCTTTTTGCAACGTCTCCAGTGAAGTCCCCTGGAATTTTAAAATAATCTACAAAAAAAATTCTTTAACAAATGTAATTTGGGAACGCGATAGTAAATGTTTCCATGAGTGGTTGATGAATCATTTATTACATGCGTTGGTTTGGTTTATTTGAATTATATGGACTGTGAGAAATCTACATATTTTCCTTGATTTTAGAGAGAGAAATTGATCATGGGCACTTTCGAAATTCTTCAAAGAGTTAACTTAATTTTCTTCTTATTGTTAAATGACTGAAGAAATGGTCGTGTTAAAATTGGTTCTTGAGAAAATTTTACACTCAGGGGTGAATTAGCATGGGTTGCATAGTATCAGCTGTTACTTCTCTAACTAATATGGCTAATGAAATATATCCTAGAAGTCTCGCTGAATTCCTGCTTTTCATGTTATTATGGAATTTGAGTAACAGTCCTGATAGTTTTACTTTTTACTTTTTTTAATTACTGTCTAGTGCTAGTGCATTATAGTCTGCCTTTCTCCTGTGTCTTGAAGTTGTCATTGTATGTTGCCTTATGGCTTCTGTTGCAGAACATACAGAGAGAATAGCTGTATTATGAAAAAGACCTTTTCTTTTAGAAAAGACCTGGGAAGGTGCTTCATGATTTCTAGAATGTGCCCATATGCCAAGTGATGCCTTTCAACTGTGTGTCTGTGCAGTCCCTCTAGAACTGAGTTTATGTTGTTTCTGCGGGAGGACCAACACTGTTGTGTGTTCATTGTGGAATAACTGGGCCATAAATTAAGTACTTAAGAAAAAGTGCTAGTGCTTGTGAACTGCAAACTTTAGGAAGTCCTTTCTATCCATATATACTGCCTTGTAACTTCAAGGTCAGATTCATTTCCTTCTGTCATTTGCTTATTATCTGTTTCCTTTTGCATATTTCTTTCTGGAAGGTATTTCTTGCACTTGCTTTCGCAAGGCAAGTGTGTTTAAGTATGCAGTGTCATTGAATGCTTTCATTGGCATCAATTTCTTTTAAGCTCAGGAGACATTGATAAGACGATAAAATTACGAGCCTGCAACTTCAGAGGTTTCTAGAAGACCTACTAAAACTCCAAAAGAACTGCATCAAAACAGCAGCAATACTGTTGGAATTTTATGTATTCAAAAATCTGTACTTTTTAGTCCATATATGAAAAACTTAATTTATATATTCATAAACATATCTCCTATTTATATATAGAAATACATTTATTAAAATTTATTATAAATTTATTATTTACTTAGAAAATAAGTAGCTCTTACTTCCTGACATAACAGGTTTATTATCTATCCTGTTTGTTCCATATTACAGTTCATAGTTCAAAAGAATCAGTCCATCCTTCTCTACTTCATTGTGATAGCCTATGGACCAATAGAGAGTTGTACTTTTAGAAGCACTTAGCGTTACTCTCATGAGTAATTAGTGTAGTTCATCTTAAAACTTTTCGTTAGTGAAGTAATCATCAGAAACCTGGCCCTCCTTACAGAGCAAAGAACTGAAAACTTTTGGGGGTATTTCCTTTCATTAATTTAAGTGTCTATGTAAGTGCAGTGACCAATGGAAACACTGCAGAAGAAGTAAATCCACTACAGAAATAACTGGGGGAATGTTTTATAATAGAGTAATCCTAAACTGAAAAAGAAAACAAAAGGAATTGCAGCATATAAGTTCAAAACCATCCATATAGGTAGAATGCATAGTGGTTTAGAGCATGTATACTGTCCAGATTGTCCCCTTCAGATACATGAAATTGTGTATTTGCACCACAATAATTTCCCCAAGGAACAACTTGTAAGAATGACATAAAGTGCAAAAGATTTTTGATGTTTCAGAAAGCACAAAATAATGTAAACTCCAACCAAAGGTCAGAGTTGCCTTTGCAGTGTTTATAGCTCTGCAGTTAAAACATTTGACTAAGAGGCTTGGTTTCAAGCAGCACAGGCAATTTCAAATGCACATCTTCTGTCTGTTAGGAGATAAAAACAAGTCCAAAACATAATGACAGCAGACTGAATAAAAAGAGTCTAATATTTCACAGCGTTGTTTGTATTTCTGCAGAGTAACCTTGTGATATGCATTAGCAAGAGCACCAGAGACCAAGCTCCAAAGTTTAGAGCACCCTTCTTCACAGTTATGCTTCTTTCCCTGCTTTCTCAGTAATGACACTTCAGCAATAGGCATCGAGACTGTACATGCTTACTAAAAATACTGCATACTTAGACCATTCATCCAAGTGGTGGAAAATCTGGAATAACTGATTCTGAAATCTGTTTCTTTGTTGTGATCAAATATTCTCACTATGGCATAGTGTAGGTGGGGAATCATAATGCCTGAATTTAAGAATTACTAAGCCACAATTTATACAAAACTCTCAAGCAGAAATGCGATCTGTAAGAACGCTTGGCTTATGGGTCCTGATAGAAATCTGCGAGACAGCATTTCAGAAATGAACGGTGCTTCAAAATGCTGTTTTGAGGTTACTTTTAGGGGACAAAAAAAGCACTTTCGGAGTTGAATCTGAGTGGTGCTTTTCAGACCTCGGTTGAGCTTTTAGGCAAAGTTTGATGCCTAAGACTCTCTTCAAAATCCTGAATTATTTAATGGATTTAGTAGATGAAAACTTAAAACCTCAGGACTGATAAGGATGAACAAATCTTTCAACTTTTCAGGCAGTGAGAATGAATTTTCAAACGTTAGGTAACCACAATACTTTGTTTTTTTCATCTTCCTTAGTAGAAAGAGGCTTTTTCTGTCTTTATGATTTTCATTTTATTTTTCCCCTAAAGTAGAGTGTTGCAGAAGCAGTTCAGTAACACTTTATGCCTCTGGGATATTAACATGGGAACCTTGCCATTAGGGAAATACAGAAGTGCTCAGCAGTTCTGAACTACTAGACCCTACAGGATATAAAAGAGAAATCTGATGAGAGAACGAGCAAGTTTTATCAGCAAAGGAATCAGTGATTCTTTGGGAAACACAGGCAGCTTTAGTGGAAATAGTTCCTTTAATTAAGCTTTCCTTGTATAGAGTTGGAGTTAAGTTGTATGAAAAGCCTGGCTGAAAGCTCCCTTTAATTCTTAACAAATTGTCTTGATCTTCTAAGAAAAATTCTGTTCAATTTGAGTACAGGCTTTGAGAACCTCTTTTGCTTATAACCATTAACTAATTGAAAATCTAACACTAAACCAAATGTCTTGTACACAACAAATAACTAACTCCTGTATTGGGGCAAGAATCTGACAGTATATTATTAACCGGATGATAGTTTTAAATGTTCAGATAATCTGATTGTTTTAGAAATTAGGTAAAACCTGTCTACCTGCTCATATGTGCATGCCTTTAGTGACATTTTGCAGTGTATTTAAAGTTTTTTTTTTTTTTTTTTTTTGGACAAGATACAGAGATCCCACAAGCTCATTTCATACTTTAGGCTGTTTTTCCCTCATATTTTTTTTCTTTTTAAAGAATGATCAAGTGCAAAGATGCTTTGAGGTGTTAGAAAGCAGAGCTGACTTGCATAGTATAGACCCTATTTTCTCCCTTGGTCATATATTCCTGCCAGTACTGAACATTGTGATTACTATGGAAATTTAGCAGCACTTTTATCCCTTGATCATTCATTCCATAAAGGAGAAGGAGCCAGCACCCATGATTTTCTGCTGTTGTCATCCTTGTGTTTCTCTCTGTGTTGAATTTTATGGAGAACAAGGTATTTTTTCATCCCAGTGGGATGGAACAGAATGTCCCATCAAACATCTCCTTGTACCTTTAATGAATTTTTACAAGTATGTATTTGACATTGTTGCTAGATTGTGTTATATTCCTAACAGAGCATTATGACTTTCAAATGGAGATTAAGATTCAAGAGCAAATACACATGTAATTATTTACTTCCACAACAATTTCTGAAAGAATTTTTTTAAGTAAATAGCAACAGCAGCAGCAAAGAAAGAGAACCAAGCCAATATCACATCACCTCAACTGAGAGTAGAATACATCAACAGAATAATTTAAGATACTTATAGAAGAGAACAATGGTCATGTTGTTTAATCAAGTTTTTTCTGCTCTTCTTTACATCTGAAGGGGGGAGAAATAAATATATATGTAAAATCAAAGAAGCAGCAAGAGTTTAGGGAAGGCACTATTAAGTTGTGCGAGAGTGAAGAGAAAATTGTCCGACATAAGAAGAGAGAGGTAGTCTGACAAAAGTTTAAAGCTGTTCTTCAGCTGTTTCAGAAAGTGAACTTTCAAGGAGACACAGCACAAACTGGTCATTGTAAAGAAAGAGGATATTGGAGGAAATATAGTTTCTACTATAGAGTCTTTATTTTTTATACTTAAGTGCTTAAGCATTCAGAAATATTTTAACATCTAAAAGACTCATGCTGGCATATATCAAATCAAATGTACATTCTAAAATCTGTGTCTTCCTGGTCTCTTTTTCAGTCTCTTGATTCCATAACTGATTCACTTTCTCAGTTACTGGTTCCAGCTTGCAGGGCCTGAAGTTAGTTAGGTTGGGAAGTATCTAATCAGTTAAATTAAATTAAGATCAAGCTTTAGTGGTTACTATTTTTTTTTTTTCAGGTTACAATTATATATAAACAATAAGTTAGTACTTTTCTGGGACTTCAGTTTTGCTTGGCTCTCTCCAAGCATGGTGAAGAGGAATAGCAACTCTATGAATACCTCAATGAAAGTATAATATGATGCTCTACCTAGTCCTTACTGGAAGACCAGGCGATCTGCTTTAAGGCAGCGTGAAACTGGAAATTAAGGCACAAGCTTATAAATACATAAATTCATTAATGCTTTCTGTAAACTTCATGAAAAGCTTTGAATGTGTGCATAAGTGTTTCTTCATCTGCTAAACTGAAAGGAGCAACTGAATTTCATTGCTGTGTGGTGGAAGGCATATATTTAGTACTGCAGATGTCAATTCATGCATATGTTAATCTTACTTGTATTGCTAAAGCAAAATGTGAAGACCATTTCATTATATCCTTCAAAGGAAAGATAACTTTGGAATCAGTTTCAAACTGGGAGGTAACAAGATTGAAAATTCCAATCTGGGACGAATGGGAGGCAGCTGCTTCTAGGAAGATATGAAAGGGAGGCAGAGACAAGAATTATTTGCCCTTCTTTGTGCAACGCTTATTGTTCATGCCCGTCACTTTTAAAACCTTGTTCTTGAAGATTTAAAGAACATCCAGTGAACTGTTATGCTGTTAAGAATAATTTCACTTAATATGTTTTGGATATTCATTCATGTATTTTAAAAACATAGCTTGTTTTATTTGAACATGTAGAACAGGTATTTTTTCTCTGCAGCAACTTTATTTTTTTTAAGACAGAGGAGTTCAGTCTTTCTTTAAACTAGTCGACACTAGTTTGTTTAGTAATTCATCACTATCATTGCTTCTCAACCTGGACGTAATATTCCAGCTGAGATAATACCAAAACTTATAAAATTATGTCCTTGCTAAACTGAAATTCAGAACACGTAGGAGATGTCTCTCTTGCAATCCGTTTACACATGTCCACTATGATGGCAGCAGACTTCAATGGGATTAGAAAAGTCAATTTTTAGTACAAATATAAAGGGTTTTACAGCCTGCATTTCCAAAATAAAGAATTTATGTTAAGAACGAAGATATTCTGGTGCTATGAAAAATTTCGATTCCAGTTAACCACAAGCAACAATCTCAGAATTTTGTGAGCATTGATTACGGACTCTTTCATCATGATCTGGTAGACTTCTATTTACTTGATAGCTTGTGCTACACTTAGAGAAGTTTATCTCAAAGGAAATCAGGACAAGTGCAACAACAAAGTATCATTTTACAGAAAGGTTAATATTATAAGAGAAAGACCAGGAGTCTCTATTCAAGCAACAATTTCACATTTATTTCACTCTTTTATCTTTGTGAAAAAATATCTGTTTCAGAAACATACCCTGTACACTGCATCTACATTACACAACTATATTTAATATTAAAATTAAAATAGAATAAATAGATTAGAATAGAATCTTGAAACACATTAATTTGTAAGATTAAAAAATAAGAGTGATCTGTTCTTTGAGGCATGGGTTCCCATGAGGAGACAGGAAATAGATTTGTAATAGTGTATTCTAAGGACCGTTTTCATATGAATCATTACTTTGACTCAGGTTTAAATAAATATATAGTGGACTAAAGATCCCACTGGGCACGAATGATTTTTTTTTTCCCATGTGTATTTCTGTCAGTGATGCAATCAGCATGTGAAAAAAAGGAATACATTTACTTAGAAAATAGAGGTTCAATTTCATTTGAGTGCACAAATGAAGAATTTGTTGTTTCAGTAAAATAAAGGCTGATTAACTGGAAGCACAATTAAACTTCCAGTATTTCTGGTAGCTAAGCTTTCAAGCACGTTGTGTGTGTGTGTGTATATTTACAAATTAGCGACTATTTCTTGACTTACCTGATTGTTTCTTTATTGTCATTTATACTGACAACCTCTAATAGGAACATGGAATAATGATGAGATTTGAAAATTCTGCTTTCTTCTAATGTCTTCTATTTTATGTAGCAGAACTCAGGTAGATCCAGTTCAATCAATGTCCTTTATTCTGATGGTATGAAGTTGATTTATTGGTATCATTTCCAGGGAGTACTAAGTAGAATTATAACTCTCTAGTCTTTAAAAATTTTATGTCCTATTTAATATGTATGTTTTTGGAGTCAACTCTGTGAATTTCATTTATTAGCTTTAGAAACTGATGTGTTTAGCTCAGAGAGCTGAATATATCCTACTAGGGAGTAAAGTGGATGAATATGATTTGGTAGAAGAGGAGCCTGAAACAGCACTATACTGATATCTCTATGGTAACCTCTGATTCTCAGGCTGAAAATAACTTAACTGACCAAGTAGATTGGCCTTCTGCAAATGACACTTGCAGTGGAACAATATGGAATAATTCCCATGGAGCAGAAAATGAATTTTTAAAACCTTGTATTAGTACGAGGGCTGCTTTGAAAGTAATGCCTCCTATTTTACTATGTTGACCTACAGTGTCAGGGACAGGTGTTGGTATTATGGCCATGGAGGTTGACTGTACCAATGTTCTGTTACATATTGTTGTCATGAGACAGATGGCAGCAGAGGGCCAGTCTGACAGCTGACATGGTAGTGCATATAAGGCAGGGGTGTGGCATTTAGTTCCTCCATGCAGAAAAAATGGCACCCGTTGACATTCACTGTTGCTTGCTAAATGTTTCTGGAGACCAAACAGTGGATGGTGAGCACAGTAAGATGGTGGACAGTGTCTGTCTGCATCAGCGATGGTGATAGTGGGTCACCTCCACTGTGCAGATTTTTATGAGCATGCAGGCTGTTGTTCATTCCTGACAAAAAGTACACAGCTAATGGTGATGACTTAGTTGAAGAGTAGTGTTTTGTGGCTGAGAATTTGCTTTACCAAATAGTGCTATTGCACTCTGTGGCTTTTGTAGTTTCCATGGAAATTTAAATAAGAGACAGTACTTTCAGAGCAGCCTAATTGGAATTTTTTTTTGTGTTCCTACGCGTAAATACAATTGAAACGAAGTGCTTAATGAAGTTGAGGCATAGTTCTTTCTAGTTCTCGCTTTGGCTATTAAAAATCTGTTTTATCTGTATTTGATTTTTAGCTTTGGATGCATGCTAGTTTTTCTGTTGTGTTCATTTCATGCAGTTCTCTGTATTGAGACAGTATCTGTATGTTGCATCATTATATGCTGTGTCTTAATGATAAACTGGCACTGCTTTGACCCTGTCCAAACTGGCAGAACAATCAACCGCAGAATGTTATTGATTTGCTTTTGGAAATTCATTATCGTAGTCATGATTCTAATCAGGGAAGCAGCAAACATTTGAGGAAAGACATTGGTCCTCCAACTGGATTTTGTCCATACTTCATAATTCTAGGAGCTAACATTCATAGTTTTTGGTGATTCTGTATTAGGTCTGTTCTCTGAGAATGTTTTGTAATTCCTACATTTATTAGCATGTCTTCTAAATGACGTATGGAATTGCATTTTCTGAAGTCCTAAGATAGAGATGGATGAAAAAGACTTTCCTTATTTAATGCAAAATCATTTCCTTTCCTCGCATCAAAAGAAAAGCCTTCATTTTTAAAAGCTCCATCTATTTTTGCAGGGAATGCAGGGAATGCAATTAAATTCTTGATTTTGTCAGGACACAAAAGGTTTAAGAGAATCTTGGATTGCATAGAACAGTATTAATTCTCCCCAGGTATCCTAAGATTCTCTCTTTCTTAGTCACTTTTTGCTGTCTTCCTGTATTTGGAAGATGGTAGAATGATGCAGTACAGTAGTATTTTAGAAATTGCCTATGTTTTGTGGTATTTTAGATAAGTCATAATAAAATATGGTGTTAAAATGTGTGTGTGAAAAGGTGTTTACATGTCAAGTACCAATTTATGATATTTCTGTGGTACAACATTTCACTTCTTTGATTTGAGGGCAAAACCAAAAAAGGAAGACTTTTGGTTAAAATGTATCAAAGGTTGCAGATACATACTTCAACCATTTCTCGAAAAGGCTTCACTTTGCCCCTTTTTTTTTTTTTTTTTTTAGGGCAACTCAAATGTCAGTCAGTTCCTCAGCTAATAAGAAGTAACATAAAGTTTTTGAAAATCTGAGTTCAACACTTGCCTCTTGATTCAGATCAGAATTTTTACTTAGTGAGTGTTGGCATACTTTTAAATACAATTTTAAGTAAAACAATTTTCTAGTTTAGCTCATTTATTCATTTATTATTCAATATAGTTATTTCTGGTTAGGAAGAAAATAATAATGTTCATTTCATTTGAATTTAATTTCAGTAAAAGAGTGAAGTAAGTCATCTGATTGGCAAAGAGGTCTGTAGTGCCACCAAAACTAAGCCCAAGTATCCTGAGACAATCTCATAATCGGTCCCATAAATTGATCTTCCCAGAGGTCCTTGTTGCAGAGCAGAATTTTCTAGCCTTAGGACTTAAGACAGAGCTGTTTGTCTCCTCCTAGCCCAAGCTGACAGCTACCTCACTTGGATTTCAAATATCTGTTCCAGAGTTATCTGCATTTACTTTCTGAAAGACCTAATGTATCAACACATACTGTGTCTTCAGTTTTGTCGGCAGCATGGCTGTCCACTATACAAAACAATCTCCGAGACACGATGAGTTGTCCAGAACCACTTGAGCAGATTTTGTGAAGGCAGCACATACCCTGCACAGTCCAGCTGTTCTCTGTGGTAGTCATTGTATCTCAGTCCGAACAGATCGCAACTCTTCCTGAACTACTTCTTGGTCCCTTGCAATCTGTCTCTAAATTTTCAGAGTTATTTGCCACCTGCAGAAATTAAGTGCAACTTTTCTGATTTCTGATACCTTTCTGTGTGTTTTTCTTTAGGAAGTTGTGACCCATTATTACAACAGGACCTAAATCAGTGTGTAATTTCAACGTTGCTTTGTTAGCAGTTTCTGTTGGTGGTCTGATGTTCTTGGTCCTAGACTACTTCTGACTGACTCTTTCTGAGTTCAAACAGGTGCTCATGTTCAAGTATAACTGTAGTTGTTTTGTCTGTAGAAGTACAAAACTTCAGTTGTATTGTCTAGGAATTCTCCTCTTAGGTCTTCTCATTTTCTAAAACATTATCCTAACATTACTGAAGTGAGATGTCTGAAGTGGAAGGACTGGCACAGGGACTTGAAACTTGATTAAACATTATTTTATATTTTCACATGTTTTAGCTACTAAAAGAAAATCACTACTAAAATACCACTCCAAACGAGTTTTTTATTTTTATTTATTTTTTTCCCCCCCCGCAGGCTTGCTTAATACTGTTCTCTTGGTAATATTTCATTGTTTTGTTTGTTCTGAGTAGGTTACAACTTTATATGATTAAAATTAGTAATGTGAGATTTGTCCATGCTGATCTCAGCAGTTCTGTTCTGTTCTTGCCTTGCTGCTTTCCTACAGAATTCTCCAGGCACCTGACATGTGAGCTCATTACCAGAATGAAAACCAGTATGTGTTTATTTCTAGTTACCTCTACAAAATCTTTTTTAATGTTTTATTCCACTAATTATGGTGATGAAAGCACAATGCCCTGTTTTTATCTTTGCAGTTTTGCCTCTCTTCTGTGGCTTCAGCCAGATACTTCAGCACTCTATATAAACTGTGTTCTCCCTAGTGTCCACACTTGATATCTGTACCTCTCGTGAATTTGAATAACCATTTCCCAATAGCTGCAGTTGCATTCTTGGGCTGATACTGTTCTGACCATAGCCCAACAATGTAGCTGTTACTGTGTTTAGCTTGCCAAGAATGCTGCTTTTTAATTTTATATACTCTTATATGCTTTTCTTTCAGTAGAGTTGAGAAATTGTTACCAGCTGCTATTGCACTTAGATCCAGTACATAGAGCAAGGTTCTAGCACTGAATTCCATGCTGATAGGATAGAGAGAGTGTTTAATCGAGGAGGGAAGAAAAATAAAACATCCAGTTTTCTATTTGCTACTGTTCCTTTTCTGCATTAGCTTTATTCTTCTCTTTCTGTAAATTACAAATTGTAATGATTTCATTGAGAACGAGAAATCTAATCATACCCTACTTTAAATCATCTGTGAAGTCTGGTTCTCTGTGGGATACATCCTTCTGTGGATTCGATGCTGTTGTTTACAGATAAGACTTCATCTGTGGAAGCCATGCACTGAATGTGCTTATTTTGCCACTGTTGACCAGGAAAGAGTTTCCTGTGTAAAACATTTATATGTATGTATATTTTCTAACTTTAAGAAAATATCATCCCACCTGATATCCCAGATTACTTGTGAATTTCTAGGGGAATTTAAAAGAACATTATAGGCTGCCCTTGCTGCTGTATGATTTAGTCACTGTGATCATTATAGCAAATGGTATTCACAGAGAAATGATGATATGTCAGATAGTGACACAAAGGCAGTCTTTAAACTGATTCTCCTAAGATGCGTAGCCATGTTTCACTCATGAGTAAGTCTGCTGACATCATGTTACTTCTGATGAAAGCAAGGGAGGAGTCAGGGTAGAAAACCATATGTGCTGTGAGTAAATTTGTATTATGTCAGCTATTATCAGGGTTAAAAAAAGGTATATCTGATGTAATGGTTTTGGAATGCTTCTGTTAACAAATATTTAAGTGAGCTTTATCTTGGAATGCGCTGAATTGGCTACTGTGTTTCTGTTGCAATGGAATAAAATTGCTGCTTATCACCTGCTACCAAAAGTCTTAATGTTCGCATATTTCTCAATAGAAACATAGCTGTCAAATGGCAAATTGAAGCTATTATGGGTTTGAAACACACACCTGTGAGGCAGTGTACAACCACAGGGACACATATGTTATTGTAGATTTTTGTTTCTTCCATGCATATCATCTTTTATCCTCAACAGTGTAAGTGGAAATAGATGTACATAAAAATCAGAGCTCTCCTAAGAGGTGAATTGGCCACACTGAAGATGTTTGTCATATTTTTCTCTGTGGTTGATACATTCTGAAGTGTCTACACATTATTTATATTAAACATAGGACACACTAATAACAAGAAAAGCGTGTTATGGACCACTCATTGAGATGAGAAACCGAAACATACGTCCCAATGTAGAGAATTAAGTATTTGTAAATTTAGGCTCTAATCTGTCTTCAAGTTTTTCTAGAATTCTATTTCTGCTGAAATTTATTTTTTAATGTATTAGATCATAAGAGCTAATTTTGAACACCAGGGTAGTCAGGAATTCTTTACAAAAGGAAATATTTTCTGTTCTTCAAGAGAAATTACAGTTGGGGGACCAAGAGGAATGGGCTGAAACACTAACTCCAGTTTTATGTATAATTCCCACCTTACATTTGATGAAAG
Source organism: Oreortyx pictus (assembly GCA_036925125.1). NCBI lineage: Eukaryota > Metazoa > Chordata > Aves > Galliformes > Odontophoridae > Oreortyx > Oreortyx pictus. Next base: position 11,574,458 of record JAUPFR010000008.1, on the reverse strand, counting down.
GTTATCAGGTTGAGATATTCCAGGAAAAAAAAAAAAATCAGAATCAACAAATGTTCTTGATTGGAACATTTCTGGCCAGTGTTATTTAGAAGGTCATTAGTTGTTAATTATGGTTTGCCAAACTGCTTCTCATCTTCCGTTTGATTCCAGTTGTGAAACAGTAAGCAGAAATAAATGTTTTATAGGATTTTTGAAATTTATTTACTGCCTATCCTCAACTCTTCTCTTGTAGGTGTTATTTTTATTTCTACTATTCTGTGAGAGCGCAAGACCTGTGATAACAACCTTCAGTCTAGATGGAAAGGGAAGTGAATTTAGGTTACTTGCCAGCCTTGCTGTTGTTAATTTGCTGCTGTCTGTGTTCCCTGTCAAATCCTCTGTGTCATGCAGATATTTGTCCAGGATGTGATTTTCTAGAAGAGTAACTAAGTCTTTGCTCTCTTCAATGGATCACAATTTATCATTGTCAAAAATATGCAAGCATTTCTTTTTGTTAGATGGATGAGAACAGAATATAAATGCTAGTAAGTGAGGGACACTGTTTCGCCACTGTTGTCTGCGGCGGCAATCAATCATAAGTGGTTCAGTGAAGCACGATTACTGAAATGTGCTTCAAACCAAGCAATATTGCAGTGGTGGGGAGGGATAACTGTTACTTTTATTTGTGTTGTTTAAGTTGTCATGTTTAAAGACTTTACTGCTTGCCTTACGCATGCAGTGATTGCACTCATACTTGGAATGTGCCTTTGCTGTTTCAGGCACAAATACAGTGCAAGAGCTTAAACATTTAGCCACTGAAAGCAAAGGTTAAGGTTTGAAATGATGAAGTTGAACAGTTGGAAAAGACCTCCTAAGCGGGGACAGGCCACTTTCAAGGATATCTGTGAGAAAGCTACTTACCTAAGAGCCACACAATGGAAAATGAGTAGCAATGTTTTTTCCCTGAAGATTTCCTGTGATTTCTTTTAGTCTTGTGAATCTTTCTGTAAGGTATGAAAGGCGAAGGTATGAAACTCATTCCCTAAACAACACCATCTCGTTGTGGCTTTATGAGGGAATATGATTCCAAGAGACAAAAGGTATATTTTAAGCAGTATTTAAGTCTGCAGTATTTTCAGTCCAGAATCATTCCTCACCCTGGAGGAATGTGACCTGTATTCTGATTGCAAGGTGGCCAGATCAGCTGATGTGTAACTGCATTACTTCAGAATAAATGGGGAGGACTAGCATGTGCTTGGTCACACTTGGCAGGAAATGTATTTCTGTGTAAACAGAAGCATCCTGTACCATAATTATGGCAGTGAGGACTGTTGACTGAATAAAGCGTAAAATAACCTTAAATGCATAGGAGTGATACTGTAAAGGGAACAAAGGCCTTCCATATCTTTCTTAAGTATCATTAAGTGCTATGCTTCTGATGTTACAATGATCATGCTGGCTCCGAGGTGATCAAACCACCATCCTATAGTATTTACAGGTGTGTACTCTATTTTAAAAACATAGAATCAAACTCAAGCCTTCATATAGAAACGTGAAGCTATGTATCCATGTGTGCACTATGGTTTGCTGTTCTGAAAAGTACTTTGTATTACTTGCTACCCAGATACAGGTTTGAATATAAACGCAATAAAAATACGTGAAAGCCACAAGTTCATTTAAGTGTGATCAGTGTATGAAAAAGAAAGGTTAGTAACTCCAGAGAGCTGTTAGGATCTATTTAGTTTGATATGTAGAGAAATCCAATGAAGGAATTAATGAGAAAATTCCTGGCAACTTCCACTTTTACTCTTTTGTAAGAAGAATAATGTGGTGTAGAGAAAAAGCCATGTGGGAAAGCTTAGAAAAACTGCTGATGTTTAGTCTGAAGAGAGGTGTGTAAAGAAGAAAATAATTTGCACTCCTGCTCTGTAGATCATGAAATAGTTACCAACCATGCAGCAGTTGTCAGCAGTACAGTGGAACACAAAAAACTCTGCTACATAGGAGTCAACTTTCAGAACATGATAATGGATCTGCAAGGGTTTACTCTGTTTAAAATACATATATATTAGTTTTGCTTTTGACTTTTACAAAGCTGTTATGAATAAATGGGCTCATGATATATAGCGTAAAGTCAGAGCATGACTGGCAAACCGAAATCAGTAATAAGGCAGATATATATGCATTTCCTATGGGTATTTAGTTTTCAGGAAAATCTTGCAGAGCTATTTCATCTACATGAGAATTATGCATATCTAGAGTAAGTGCGTTTAAAAATATTTCACTTTATAATGACTGTCTGTCACTATGATGAGCACTTAGCTTTTATAGAGATAAAGCCAGTACACTAGCACTTCTTTTGCGTAGAAGGCAAAAATATTGTTCATTATTGTGAAGGACAGATCAGGTCATTGACGAGAAATAAAGCTCTGATGAGGCCCTGCCTGCGATCTAAGGGCATTCAATCACAAAAATACAGTAGGTTTAACTATTTCTCTTGAAAGTAACCTGTATATGTTATTAGAGGAACACAAGCATCACATCCCAATTTAGAACTAGTATCCCAATGATCACCTAGAGAGCTCTAGGACGTGTGCCTTTCACTGCATACAAATAATGTAAAGATATGTTTTGTGTATTTATCTTTAACTTTCTCTTCAGTTGGAGGGCATAAAGCAGAGGCTACAGTTAGGCAAAACATTAATTGCATTTATTTTCTTGTTTGCTCAGTGCTTTTAAACATGTTTTATAAAATTGAATTATTCTCTTCATTCAAGACATACTGCTGAAATATTATGCTTTTCCTGCAGGTTACTTAAATACGATTCACTGTTCAGTACTGATGCAGTTCTGTATAAAGGTTTTGTAGTATTTATTTCGTCCACTGATTGGAAATGAATAGGAGATGGATAACATTTTCACTTCCATTTTTCTGAGAGCACCTATAATATTAGCAGTGTCATCTGAGAGGTTTCCTCTGACACATGAACCAGTTATGTCATGTGACATTGCTGGAAGTAAAATGACATGGAACACATCACGATCTCTGGGAGAATCTGCATTAGCACCCACATTTCATCAACTATTGGGTGCAACTAACACAGGGATATGGTCTATTAAGATACAAAAACTATTCATGCATCCTGAAACAGTACTTCTGCATTTGGGACTGTCCTCCTCAGATGCTGCCAGAAGTAAAGAAGCATAAATAATTGGCTTGAAATGCTTTGAACAGTGAAGCACAGATGAAATCTGAGACAGAAGGATGCTTGTTAACAGATTTTGTCCTTGACACAGGGACTCCGGATTCTTCTTTACTCACTACTTTGCAGATACGTGTGCTTTTTCACTTATCTGTCCTGGCCAAGCTAACAATTGAGTTCCTGTTTCACTCAGAGGTGTGTGAGCATGAATAGAGGTGACAGAAGTAAATCAGCGTACTGCTTTTCAAGTGGTCAGTAAATGAAATGAAGTTACGGTACAGGAGTTGAGGGGTGTATAAATTAACCGTTTGTTAATGCATAGATAGATGTCTAGATTATTGCAATACAAAAATAATTAATGAGTGAAAACCCACTAGTAGTTACAGCAGATTTTAATGTAAATCAGAGTAGCTGGTGTAGCTACAGCTCCTTTCAGATGAACAATCTTCAACTTTACTCTTGGACACAGTTCACAGACACACTACATCAAGTATCCCTGAATGTCAGTAAAAGAAATTATCTCATCAACCTAAACATGAGACAGAATGATTTCTGTAAGGATTATGGTGTCTAATCCTCAGGTTTTTAGTGATGTGTTATAAATCCTAATGTTTTCAGATAACATATCTTTAAGAAGAGTGTAATCTTTCTTCTCATGGAAAAAAAAAAAAAAAGAATCTGTGATGTAAATACGTTAAGTATGCAAGAGTAAGTAGTTCCCATTTTATTATGTTGCTTAATGCACCAAATTCAGGTCCCTACGGAATTAGTTCATGTGGTATTTAGTCAAAATCCAGAAATGTTTCACCTTATTTGATCAGAGTTGCACATGAGTAGAGAAGGAAGGAGAGAAATTATTTAGTTGTCACTTAAGACTGTCAGTCCTTACCTACATTTTCTAACAAACACATGCAAGTTTTCATGTGGACTACTCCAGAACAGCCTTGAAATAATTCTAGTGGGCTCTTATACACATAGTGGGCCATTTGTTTTGTAAAAGGCAAAGTTAAAACAAAGAAGTCAAAGAGTAAATTGTCTCACTTCTATTTCATTGGTGATTTCTTTACATTACATATAGTTCAGTTAATGATCAAATGCCAAGTTTGTAGCTTCTGTTTCCTTTACTTATGTCTCAAAGCAATGTAAAGAAATGTATTGAGTGCATTTTGGAATAAATTACAAAGGACATTATGGACACTTTTCAGTAAGAAGGTAACTATAGCGATGGAAATCTTTTGGAAGAGAACTGCTTTGCAGTTTTGGATTCTGGAAGCCACCTTACTTCTGCTGCACTAGGTACCCAGAGAACCTGAAAAGAGTCCTAGAATCATGAAATGATAGAGTGACTTGAGTTGGAGAGGGAACTCCATGTAGTTCCAATCCCCCTGCCATGGGCAGGGTTACCAACCACTAGATCAGATTTGTATAGGAACCCTTCAAGCCTGGCCTTGAACACATCCAGAGAAGGTACATCAACAACTTCTTTGAGCACGCTGCTCTACTGACACACCCACAGCCCTCTGGGTGAGGAATTTCATCCTAGCATCTAACTTAAACTTCCCCTCTTTCTGTTTAAATCCAATCCCCCTTGTCCCATCACCATCTACCTGTGTAAAAAGTCTGTCCCCTGTAAGCTCCTTTCAAGTATTGGAAAACTGCAGTGAGATCTTGGAGCCTTCTCTTCTCCAAGATAAACAATTCCAGCTCCCTCAGCATTCATCATAGGACAGGTGCTCCAGCCTTCTGATCATCTTGGCCGTCCTCTGGAGCCAGTCTCGCTATAATTCGTCTGTGGGACTCATTGCCATGAGGTATGATTGAGGCCAATATTATTGAAAGTTTTAGAAAAGAAATCAGAGATTTTATGTAAGAGGGAGATTTCTAATGTCAGAGTTACAATTAATAAAACAAAATAACATAAACAATCGATTATTCAAGTAATTAGGTCCTCTTGCTCTTTTCTGTGTAGCAGCTGAGGGTATGAGATCACTGTCACTGACTGAATAGCTAACCAAAACAAGTATTGTACTTAACTGAGTACAACGGACACAGCATCACAACAGTTTCTCTGGAGATAGACAATTTACAAAATGTGTTTCATGTTAATGTACAGTATTTTTTTATTTTCCTTCTTTTCTGTCACAAAATTATGGCGTGGCTCATCTGACTTTCTCTAGGATTTAATTTTGGTCCTTACAATCAGCTTGTACCAATGCAAGTATTTTGCTGTAACAAAAATGGGTAGGTGTAGGTTAATTTTGTTTCCTTGCTCAAGAAGAACTTTGAGAGTAATGTTGTTGGTGAAATGTGTCCGGTTTTTATTTTTTTAGTTAGCTTGGAAGTGACTGTCTTATTTAAAGCCAAACTGTGAACCCAGATCTCAGTTGAATCATTCCAAGCAGTGAAAGTTTTCAGTCTGAGGACATTATACCCTGATGGATAAGACTAATGCAGAGAATGGATGCGCCTCTGACTTGATAATGCAGCACTTAATGCTAAGTATAATCACAGAATCATTAAGGTTGGAAAGGCCTCTAAGATCATCTAGTCCAACTGGCAACTCATTCCCACCATGTTCCCCAGTGCTACATCTTTTCTTAAACAGCTACAGGGACAGTGACTCCACCACCTCCCTGGACAGCCTGTTCCAGTGCATCACCACTCCTTCTGAGAAGAAATTTTTCCTAATATCAAACCTGAAAATAAATACCAATTTCTCATAGTCAGAAAATGAAATTCATAGAATTATTTAATTAAGTTTTGATCTGAGGATGTTACAGAAATTCCCAAGGAAGAAAGATTTTCTGTCATCTTGAGACCTAAAAACATTAATGAACTCTGCTTGAAAACAGTAAAAAGTTCGAGAGATTAGCTCCAACGTAAAGATAAAAACACCCCATAAAAATACCATGATGGAGTAGTTAAAGCTAAAAATCATGATTGATTTAAAATATATGAGATTAATAATACCTATGACCTTTCATGTTTGTTTGTTTATTTGGTTGGTTGTTCCTATAATTTTCTAGTCTTTAGTATTGCACACAGTTAACATTTTCAGGCACTTCTCCACAACAATAAGGGTTAGAAACCTATTTTTTTTCTCTTAATTGATTTCAGAAGCATTTATTTTTTTAATTAATAGCAGAAAAGTAGAATGAGTCTTAAACAGGTACATTTGTGTCTAAAGCCCCCCCTCCAAATTCTAATCATAAACTCAAAAAGAAACAGTGCTAACTAAAAAGATCATCTGTGCTACATGGATACTCCAGAGCATTTAAATTAATTCAAACTATATGTTTAATGAAGAAAATAATATGTATTATTTTGCTGGAGAAGCACATTTTGGAAACACGATGCCGGTTTTGTACAGGACTCCTATTAAACTTATTAGTCACTGAACTAATAGTTTAACCACTGCATTCGTAATGTAGTCTGGATTGTGTAGTTTTGGTTAATTGCTTAGTAGTTCACTGTGAGAACCTATAGATCCTAAATTAAGTTAAACAGATTTTGAAGTTGAAGTCAGTGTATATCATCCTATGCTGTATGCCAGTGATTCTTTAACTCGACTCAAGTCAATTCAATGTCTATTCTTACATTGCCTGATTGAATATGTTTTGTAGCTCTTGCCATTTTTGATTCTTTGTGACATACAGACAAGACAGAAAAGTGACAATTGAACACTAGGGATAGATGCTTAGATTTAATCCTTGCTTTGGAAGGAGAAAAGAACAATCACCACCATATGACTTCTTGAATATAATAGGATTTCCCAGGAAGGGAAAGAGAACCGTCAGATTATAACTGATAAAATTTTGCAGGAAAATGAACAAGTCAGTCAAATCATAATATGATTTTGAAAATGCCTAGTAGACTGGATTATAAAATATTCAGTAGTCTAGATTACATTGTGATGGGAATCTTTTTGCCTGGGAGCAGTTACAATTTACTGTGGGTTTTACAGATCTCTCCTGGATACCTACTATCCTCTGTCAAAAGATTCTTGACAGTTTATTTTTCTGACATCAAAATTCTCCAGAATTCTACTCCAGGTGCTTTTAAGAGACAGTAGCCTCCTCTAATAAAAATCACAGTATATTAAATGAGTTACATCTATTCGTCTGCTTTAACTTGCCTTTGTGCAGATGCATGTGTGTGTATAGTTGCATATGGGTATGAGTATAAATCATACATGGCTCTAGAAAGGTCTCAGAAGGAGTACTTTATCTCTGTTTTTCAGTAATACTTAGAATCTTAATAAATTTTTGTCCTAGTTGATTTCAAAACTTTCTGAAACACCAGACTGCTTAATGCGTTTTGAAGTAGGACTAAAAATCACGCTATGATTCATTGGTCATTTGAAGAGCTACAGAATCTTACCTTGTAGAAATTGTTCTCTAGCTATCTCAGTAACAAAGATTTTAGTCTAAGTAAATAAGAGAAGGAAGTACTGGTTAGCCATGCGCCTTGTCTAATGTGAAATATAGGACATGCATATATTAGGAGTGGCAGTAACAACAAATGCTGCTGTCCCCTGGCATTCTTCCAAACACATAATTGTCAACAGTAGAAAGGTATACGCTGTGGCACTCTATGTTTCACTTGGCTAAAATACTCCAAAAATTTATTATACTGTACTATACAAAGAAAACAATGCGAAGAAATAAGGTGCTTTCAAGTTGTCAAGGCACTTCAGTGATAGACCATGTAGTATATTCAGGTAGCTAGAATACGTGTATTATTCTTTAGAAAGTGCTTTTACTGAACAGCTTCCTCCATATTTGAATACTTCATGCCTAAACACATCAATAGTTTATTTCTTATATACTATATTAGCATAGATGTTTCACTCAGAAATTGCTACCACTGACTCAAATATTAGCAGTCCAGCTGTGGCATTTAGATTCCTGAGTCTGAAATCTACATGTGCTAGTTGACCATTATGTAAAGAAATTGATCTGTTAAAAAGTCAGTGCAACCCTTACACATGTAGGTTCATGTTTTCATCTCTATTAGTGATGTGAATCGGTGCTTTCACGTCACGTAGGATTTTAATGTGAGAGGCCCATTTCTTATCTCCTTTTATTGGTGTCGCAGGAAAAACTAGGGTGTAGGAAGAAAGCAGTTTGGTAGAGGTGTGGAAAAGTGGAAATATACTACTACAGTGGGAAACTACAATTGTTTTAGTATGCTACCACAAGCAACATAAGTCCTACAGAGTCACAGCTACATCTGCACTTCTTTTATTCAGTTGATGTCAGTTCAAACTTATTTTGGTATGCTATGAGACTAAGTTATTTTTGAAAGCCCTTTTTTTCAAGTCATTTTCTAACAGTGGCATAAAATAGCACTACATAAAATGCTTTTATTTCTGTCATAATAAAGTTTAGGAGACTGCTCTCTTTTCCCTTCAGGTAAAAATACCAGTGCAGGGGCTAACTCGCATACACTTTGTGGATTGATTATGGTGGACACAAAAAACAGTAATCTCATGGTTTGAACTGATAAGTAATTGTCCGGATTGTGTGACATCAGGAATAAAAAAGTAGGAGCATTAGTTATATGTACAAGCTTGCATGATAGTTCTTGTGTATTTGTGAAGTTAATGCCAGTACTTCAGACTCTTGTGTCCAGGAGCAGCTTTCTTTTGTTTCATATTTTCTTTAAAAATAATTAAAATTTAATGAGGACATATTTCTGGAACTCCAGTTTATAACCTTAAGACTAAGAAGAAAGAGGAAACCTGAAGTACAAACATGAGGAAAAAAAAAACAACCCAGGCTTGCACAGGGTATTAACTCTGCCTTACAGTCATTTTACTGCTGAAGAATTATGGTTGGCTGATATCTCAGCTTCTCTAACTCCTTTTCTTCTGTACTACAACTGACACGCTAAAAATTCATAATGTAATCGGCCACTTATGGTTATATAGCAGTATTCCTGCAAACATCTCAGAGTGCTTCACAGTCATTAAAGTAAAATTAAAATACTATCTCAACAAACAGAAGAATATGCATAGTAATTCCCATTTGAATATCTAGTCTAAACATGGATTTCTTTCTGGAAAATTCTAATAAACCAACTCTGTGAAAATATATCCTCTTTTTTTAATGATGGGTAAAGAACAGAAGGCTCAGACTAGATTTTGCTACAGCTCACATATGTAATTACATAGCATCGTTACAATCAATGAGCTTCTGAAGTACTTAAAGTTATGTTTAAGCTTAACTACTGTCTCAGGTGGGTTTTGCTGCTGCTAAGATGCTCTTTAAATAAGGATAAGAGCAAAATCTAAATTGTTTATCCATTAAGCACAGAATACATTTATTAATAGTTGCTTACGTTATAGTGCATATGCTAAGGGACTGTTTCCAAACATTTTTCTTCTCCTAGTCCTTTAGGCAGTTGATGTATTTGTTGCCTGGCAATAACACATCACATCAAAGCTGTGGATCCTCTTATTTTCTTTTATCTGTTACTCCACTGATATATAGGATGTGCAGTAGTACTCACCTTGGAAAACAGATTTCTTCAATTTGTCCAGCTGGTGGTGGGCCATTTGATCATCTGTGTTTTAGTGCAATATCTCATTTGTTGATATTTTTAATGTTGCCCATTGGTAGACTTCTAGTTTGTTGGTGATAACATATAGAAACTAAAATTAGTGGTTTCCAATTTTCATCGGGAAAAGTGTCAGTCATCTTGCAAAATATGTTTTTTCCATGGTTTCTTAGCTCTTCTGCAAACAAACAGATGACATTTGGCTGCACTTGGCTGCAAGTAGGCAGCCTGTATGTTGTCTAAGCTGTGTTCCAGTATTTATTACTTGCATTATGTATTAAATTATTGCCATACGCTCATCCATGAACTCTGCAAGACTGAGGTTTTTTATTTTTTTAAATAGCCCTCTGTTTCATTGAAACTCCATGTGAAAAGAAATTTGGGGCAGGAATTAATCAAATGAGGAACATGTATACAGGCAGATCTTTTTTGATACCAGTAGGTCAACAAATTGTGCAAAGCAGTGATTATGTCTGGCCACTCAATTCTACATAATTTTTTTATTTAATCAGCTAAAGGCATCCACTTTACTGATTTAAAAAATAAGTAAATTGGAAAGTTTATGAGTTTGGCATACATATACTAGGAAAAAAAAATCTAACAGATGAAATTAAAAATGCATTATAAATCCTTTCTGTAAAAGACTGAAATTACAGATTCAGCATGAATCAGTCATCTGAGTAGAAACTGATAGCCTTCTAAGGATAAACAACATGGCTGTGTGATGTATTCCTTTGTGGATTATTTTCTTGTAGATTATTTTCTTCCTAGTGTTCTCCTTGCAGAAACACCATCTGGGGTTTAACTGGGATTCTTTTCAGCCATGAAATAGTGTTGGCTAGGAAATTCTAAACAGTGGAAGAGAGCCCATTAGCAACATGTAATAATATTCTCACACTAGGGGAGATTAGAGAACTGTTTTCAATTAACAGAAGGTAATGCAGCTCCCTAGGACCATTGTATCAGTGATTGATACATAGTGCCTGGTAATCTTGATTGAGGTTCTTCCCTTTATTCTATCTTCATCTTTCAAAAGAAACACTTAATACTGTGATATGATCTCTGTAATTCCCTCTTACTAAACATTCTTCAAGTAAGAAATAAAGTGACTTGCTCCCTTGCTCCTACAAGACCTATATTCACGAGTGTCAAAATGGCTTCCTTTCTGATTGAGCCTGGGGATATTCTAATCTTAAGGAGAAAAGATATTTGGCAGAATAATTTTTAGGATGGCTGTAGTGTTTTCAAGACTTAAAATACTGTATTCTAGTTTTTGGAAATCAAACCTGAACTTGAATATAAAGAATTTGCTGGTTGCCATAGCAAAAAGTCTGTTATGATGATAAGAGGAGGAAGATAATCAATCTGTAGAATTCCAGCTGCCTATGTTTCAGATCCATGAGGTATATACTATTTTCCAGATGTAAATGCAAGCTGATTTTTTCATTACTCACGTTAACAAAAGGTGAATCCATTACTATTGAAAGTTCCCACAGATTCACAAATTTCTGTAAGAAACTGACTAGGAAGTATTTTATTGATTTTGTAGTAAAGAAACAAGCTCTTTTAACTTTTCTTGTTGTAAAACTGCGAAAAACTTGTGGCAATATTGGTCAAATCCAGAAATAGTTTTGTATTCGCTGCTGTAGATGAAGCCTCACTGTATGCACTGAACCTTTGAGCATTAACGTGCTCAACAAAAAGAAGAAGCTTTTTAAAATCAGTATTTTGGTTTTGTTGATCAGGTTGTTGATGAGACTAGATGAATAATAATCTTTAAAATTGCTTGTGAAGTGTTGATAGTGTTACGACATAGAAAAAAGATCTTAAATTTCAAAGAATTTCCTTTTTGGGGCTGTTACGGTAGCCCTGACCTAGACCAAACACGTTTAGCATTAGAAGTGACGTATAACTAACACGAAGAGAGTTGATTAGAGGCCTGAAACTATACAGAGGCTTTCATACACTGATGAATCCAGTCGTGTTTTCTGATATCATGTAAAATGAAAGAAACCACAAGAATGAAAAAAACCATAATGAACTTCTAGTTTACATTCATAGAACCTTAATCTCACTTGCTTTAACTGGTACTTTGGCTCTGATGTCACTTAATTGCATTTCTAGGGACACTGTTCATTAATGTGTTGAAGATTAATTATCAAATTGCCCGTGATTCAAATTTTAAATAAAATTCATTTAGAAAATTCTTTGAAAAAATCAAAAATTCTTTTATAATTTAAATTTAAATTCATCCTCAGGATTATCAAGCTTGTTTCAGAAATTAACACCAGGGTGTTATTGATAATTTCAGCAGACAAGCCGTTCATTTTAAACCTCAAAATCCATCGCTGGTGGGTGTTTTTTAAATCTCATCTTTGTCGTTAAATGCAGTGCCTGTTCATTTTGAGACTTCTATTTTATTTATGTGTAGGTATTTGTGCAGTGATCCATGTTATTTCCATGTTCTGTATAAAATGTATAATAGGCTCACAAAATACTGTATTCAAACTAAATTAAAATTCATCTTTCTACTAAGATACATAACAAAATCTTGTGTATAAATATCCCAGAACCAGGCAGCAGGAGACATTAATCAGGCGGAATTTACCAGTTTTCACCCATGCGAAGACAGCCATTTTTTCCTAAGTCTATGCAAATTTATGTTACTTGTGATGCTAAATGTTTTGGAGACACCTTTGCTTAATACTAGAATACTTAGAACACAGTTTTAAAAGATGCCAAAGATTTTAGTCTCATTCAGCAAATTTAATTCACTTTGGAAGTAATGGCTCCAGTTATTTTCCATAGAACCTACAACATGTAGGAAGAGGACAACAAGTCTGTTTGATAGAGCAAATTCTCAGCTACAAAACGCTGTTTTTCATTTTATCAGACACAGCAAGATAATATAGCAAATTATTGATGGGAAGGGTACTGCCATAACACCAACATCTGTCTGTGAAATCATGGCCCAACATAGTAAATAGGAGGCTTTACTTTCGGAGCACGAAGTGGCAGTCTGATATGTTCAGCAAATCCATGAGTAAAAAGAAATAACCATTTTTTTTAAAATTAATCCTCAAGATTATCAAGTATATTTCAGAAATGTGTTCTAGAAATTGCCATAACTCTAGGAGTTTGACATATTAGAAAGTATGTAGTATAAAAAAGACTTCTATGAAACACAGATATATGGCAAAATTTTGCACTGCAGTATCTTTTTTACTGATAAATATTCTTCTTCCTTTAGAACTTAATTTCTTTCCCTAGTGTGACAGTAATGCAGGCTATCTGTAGAACTATCCTAGATTAATTAGGTGGAATATCTAGTGTTTTCTTATTCTCGAAAGGATAATCACCTGTCACCTTCCTGACCTAAATGTTATTTCTATATTTAAGTTAGAGTATTAAAAGGAAATAGATATTTCTACAGTAACTTATTTCACTATGCTCAAGAGGAAATAGTACATTTCATAAGGAGAAGGAGTCAAGGGTTATTTTGAAGGTACCACCGAAACAGTCATTTAATTCATGTCCAATAGTATAAATACAAGAGCAGAAGAAACATGTCTGTAAGCATCTCTAATGTTCTGTATCCAAATTTCATACTCTATGTAAAAACATCTTGTAGTTTAATGTTTAGATATTAAAGATTTGAGTTTGTATTTGAAGTATTCGCTTTAATACAATTTTGATCACATATTTACAGTTCTGCAGAGCTGTGCTATCTACTTTTTAATGAGAATGCAAAGGGAAAGAACCGCATGACTTCAATAATATTTTATGCCCACACGGAGTGTGTTTTTTTTTGTAATGATGTAAGGGTGGTTTCACCATGTTTAGATCAGAGGAAAAGTTTGTCCAAATAAAAGTGATATTTCTGGCTGAGCTGATGCTTGCCAATTACAGCTGTTCTGTCCTATTTATTGAACTGGATGCAGAATTCATCTGTGAACAAGGTACAGATAGATTTTTTTTTTTTCTTTCTCATCTTACTCTTCTATTTTTTTAGTTCTTTTTTCTTCTGATATTTAAATATTTGCAAGCCTCCAACTATCCAAGTCTGCATTTTCCAACTGCTTGCCTCATCACTTGAACTAAGATTGTTTAGAACTATTTGATATTTTTCTGTGCTATTTGTCTTGAGACTATCTTCTCTGCTTTTTGAGTCAATTGAATCTTTCTGTCCTTTTATATCACAGCATTTAAAATTCTGTTTCAAAAGAGACAGTAGCTTTAGAATTCATATGATCGCTTCCTGTTAAAATAACCTATTCAGAAAATCAAAGGAGCACAATAATAATCCAGTTAAGAGATCAGACGGAGAAGAAAATATTCTAACTGTCCAATTCTGTGGTTTTCTGAAGAGAGACAAATACAAAATCATTGATGTTTCCTGGCTGGGTTTTATCTCTGCTCAATTCTTGTGCACCTTGTGTCACACTGATGATTAGTGTGCAGTCTAAGTGAAAAACAAAAGGCAAGCAAGGATTTAAATATTCATATGACCTTTCGCATTGGCCTACTTAGGTCAGAGGTCAAGGTATGTAGAATGGTGTCCAAGTCATAGTAAAATGAAATCTGGAACAAGTCCCATCAAGATCAGGACTAAAATTCACCATTCTGCCCCTGTGATAATGCAGGAGCTCTGACAAGTGAAACACAACTTTAGAATGGAAGAGAATTGACAAAGTGAGCTGAGATGATTCATCCCTTATCACACAGCAACAAATCTTAACTTTTTGCTGGCTGTCGACTGTAAAAAGGGGAGATAACACCTGTTGTGCAGCAAATGCTGTTTTTGTCATCTTCCTTAAAAACTGAAACATATTAAGGTACTTGTCTCTCTATTAATGTTATCAGAGGAATAAAAAACATACCAGTTGATCACAACAAATTACTGCTTTGCCTGTCTTCCCACATCTAAGGTGTTGTGAAGGAGGTTAAACATAAAACATGGGAATTGTCAGCTGATTGCATTAGAGTGCCATGCAAAGGGCTTGAACAAATGTGTTTAGTTTTACATCTTTACAAGTTAATATAAAACTGAGAGCACTTCTACACCTATCTGATACCAGTTGATGTAGAAGAGCCCAAGATAATTGTTTTCACTGTTCCTATTCTTGTCATGAAGCTCTAATTCACTATTTCATCAACCGTTGCTTTGATTTTCTCTTAGAAAACAGGCTATGACAGTGTTATCATTGTGAAAAGTTACAAATAAATTTTACATAGTTAATGGAAAGTCCAAAGTGCAACAGGACCAAAGAACAGCCCAGTAATACATTATGGTGAAAGAAGAACTGGGGAAAAATGTAATGCTTTCTAGCTTCGTGTCGCTATAAACTTGGTGGAGACAATTTGAAGATCACAAAAAGTAGGACAGAAGATAAAGTGAAGATTAGCTATCTGAAGCAGAGATGATAAAACTTGTGACAGGTCCAAAGGAATTAGTTCTGTTTAAAACATAGCAAACAGGTATTTATAAAGAATGAGGATGGAACTAGTCAGTCAGCTGACATGAACGAAATAAAGTTCCTGACACAGTACATCCAAGAAAAACAGCTAGGAAATAAAAAGCTACACAAGAACGTGGTCTCCTCAGTAAAAAAAAAAAAACACTAATACCTAATCAAAACTCACTATAGCTGTGCTTAGCTGCATTGCCTGTAGAGTTAATTTAGTGTATATGGTAGCTGTTGATAATAAGGTCACCAGCTAACTGCAGATATAATTTGTCACTATTTCTGTTTTGAAATTCTATAGTAAGTCGGAGTAGCTATTTCACCCTGGTTAAGGGATTTCACCTATGCTAAGACCAAAATTTTCGCTTAACTGGCTTCCTGACACGTGGCAGGCAGCTATTTTTCAGATTGAGTGCAACACAGAAAAATCAAGTAATTGTTTATAAAGGCACTCTCAAACATCCAAGAAAATAGCATTCAAAACATACACACAAGTATAATACCATTGCCTCAGTATGAATGTACTTAAGATCAACTGATTGCTACTCTTTGAACAGGTATTTGGAGAGTTTCTGAAGATGCAGATATGAAAACAGTAACACGATACATGATCTTTCTTTGAAATGAGCTACTGAACTGCCTTCTTTTGAGTGATGATTCTGGAATCACATAGAGTAATTTAATCTGTGCTGCAAAAATTGTAGCTTATTTTCTCTCTTGTAAACCTTAATGCTGCATGCTTGATGGAAACTGGGAGGAAAAAAAAAAACAACACAGAGAAATGCACAATATTACATACGTAGTATCGTATACATATGATACTGTTTAAGCCTTGTTTTGAAAGATAAGTCTACCCCCAAAAAATGAGATCAAAGCAGATAGCTGTAGTTAGAAGAAGTTGTTACCATTTAGAATAACATGAATTACCAGTAAGTAAACCCTGAAGTTTATAGTCTTCCCCTCTTTTATTGCAGTAAAATACATTTGAGTTATGTTGGTAGGGCAGTCGTGGCAAAGTATTCGCTTCTGTATGGCCAGCAAAGTTGCTGTATGTATCTAAGCTGGGGACTAACCCTCTTCTTTTCCTCTGGTGCTTCCATACATAGATATGTGTGCAGTGACAGGTTGGCTGGCTTGCTGAATGGCTCTGGGCAGAAAAGCATTCAAAGATTAGATGGTAGTTGCAGTTTAGACTCATTAGAGAACAGCATCTCATTAATGAAAACTGTTTCAGTACCGAAGGAATTGATCCACACTTAGCTCTAAAAAGGGAATGAAGGATATCCAGAGAATTTTATGTCAGCAATGCAAAAACTAGTTTTCCTTGCTGTTTTCATTTTACATTAAATGAAATTATGAATCAGACTTGTATTTTCATTAGCCGCAGTCAAGAGACAGAAAAACGCTCCGGGTTCAAGGATAAGCACCACTTGATAGAATCTACATTTTTCTTGTAAGTTTCATTTCCTGGCAAAGTTCTGATTTTGTCCTACCCTGACATAGACTAAGATAGGCTCCTGAAAGGCCTTTTTCACGTTATAGACTAGATCATTTATCTCAAAGTTGACATCTTCCCAAGTATCCAGTTTGACAAAATAAAACTTAATGTTCAGTTTAGCTAACCAATGAGACAGCATTGATGGAATCTGCAGATTTTGTAGATGGGATCTCCAGTTTAACATCTCTACTGCACAGTGACTTATTTCTCTGAATTTGTCATATTACTGTGTACGGGTAAGCTAAGTGTCTAAATTACATAGCAAATTAGCAGAATGGATGAGTTAGAAACAAGATCCATTAATAGAGGGAAAGATCTTTTGAATGGTTTCTTCCATATTAGTCATCAGCCTGTTATATGGGTTACAACTGTAAGTTGGCTAGTGTGAGAAGATCATGTTTATCTACTTCATGTTATATGTCTTATTTGAATCTGATCCAGCATAATACCGTCACTTTTTTTTTTCTTTTCTGCTAAACAGTTATATTAAAAAAAAAAATTATAATTTGTTTTCCTTCAGACCTGGATTACAAATTTCAAATACAATTTGTTGGCCTTCTAATGAAATTTGTCCAAACCTCTGACAAAATTCAGAATCAGCTGGGCATCTTCTAACTTGGCTTCATTTTGGTTTGGTTCAGAAAATAAAAATATTTTCCAGAAGAGCAATGATCAGTGTATATTTTTAAGTTAAAAACTGATCTTGCTGGAATAGCAGACCTGAAATTTCAAAACGCTGTCAAAAGAGATATTGAAATTTTCTCATCAAGAGCAATAAGAACAAAGCTGATTTTAGAAAGAAAAAGAATGTGTTTTTTTTTTGTGCGCTTTTTGTTTGTTTGTTTTTCTTCTTCTTTTTCTTTTTAGAAAAGATTTCTAGTAAGGGGGATCTGTAAAAAGCATTGCACATTTTCTAAAATTCTGACAGTTGCCTTGTGAAATTCACTGTCACCTGTCTTCAAATGTTTCTTTGGATCACATAATTTTGTAATCTAATGAGCTATGACAGAGATGCAGCTTGCTATGACGCTTCAGGTAATGTTAAAAATGCATGTGCCCCAGGGGAAGGCTTTTGTATTTCCCAAGAAAAATAAAACAGCTTTTAAGAATTCAAGACTTTGGAAAATGAAATAGAAGCTGAGACTAAAAGAATTAATAGGTCAAAAACACACAGGGTACTGCTGATTTGAATAGTCTGTGCATATAGCAAGAAAAAATGTGGATAGGATTTGTCAGTATAGAAGGATAAGGTGGGTTATTTCCCTGTCACAGAACATGTTATAATAACAGATCTTATATGCAATTTTTGTTATAGCCACAATTGGATTGTACTAGAACAATTGTGAATGCAGTTGAGTATACTGATGCCCAACAGTGGTGAATGAAAGCCTTAGAAAAAATAAGAATCCTTTATAATATCTTGACCTGTACAGAATTGTTCTCTGGGGCAAATAACACTTCCTGACCTAAGGAAAAATTCATTTCATGACCTAATCTCAAAGAAAAGCATTTAATACTTTTGTACGAGAAATTTGCTTGCTGCAAAGTGTCATATCTTTTCTTTGACTTGTACTAAACCACTTATCTCAATGATATATTGTGATAACAAATTAACATGAGTTTGTATATCAGAGTTTTAGCCCACCTGCTTTAAGTTTGTTTCCTAGTATGAGTACCATGTTTCACACTTAGTTTGAGTTATTTTATAACTATATTTGTCATGTCATTATTAGATTTTGCAGTACACATGTTTAAACCAGGGAGTCTGGTCAATGCTGTTGACATGAATTTATTTTCTCTTTTCTTTTTCATCTTTTTTCTTTCTTTTTTTTTTCCCCATAGGATTTCTAAAAATTAAGTCATGTTCAAAAGACATTTATTAATCAGATAATTGGTTCAGCTGTTTATTTATTTGGGATGCACTGGGGAGTGTGTTCTTCTGTCTCTTCCAAATTCCTTCCTTTCAAGAAACATTATTTGTCCTCTCTTACCTCAAAAACTTTAAAGGAAGAAAAGCTTTTGATTCAGAGACTAAACTTGTAAGGCAAATTAGTGATGATCTTTGGCCCAGAAATTATTCTGATATTCTACAGAAGTTTTCTGAGGTATACAGTGACTTTACTGTTAGACAAAGCACGATGGGCTACACAGACTAATGGCCAGAATGCAGCATGAAAATTCCCATATTATGCAATGAAGGTGAGAATCCTGGCACTTACTTCAATTTAGTAGTGCAGTGTCTTTAGTAATCTGTACTTCTTCTGGATAGTGGAGAGAGGTACTACTTTTTATGGACACTTAATTTCAACTGTCTAAACATAATCCATAATATAGGAGGAATCACACTCTGGAAGTACATTTCTTTCCACTCAGAACAGCTTAATTCATTTTGCCATATGCCTAAATTCTAGAGATGAGAAAAGAGAGACGAGCCCCATTCTCAAGTACCATGTTTCGTTAAAAAGACTGCCATAAAGATTTTAAAACAAGTAAAAAGGGCCAGTATTCTAATGAAATCTTAATTCATTCTTTGGTGAAATGTTGTTGTCTTGTGAGAAGTTAGTTTATGGCCCAGAAGATTCTAGTAGTCAGCTAAATCTTCCAAATTACCTGAAAAAAATAGGCATTTCAGGAATAAAAAGTGGAAAGAAAAATCATCCAGGCTACATTAACTTAAAATAATTGTGAAAATAAATTCAATTTAACTAATAGAATCTTGCCATTTGAAAAGTAATAAAGACAAAAATCTCTAAGTAGAACTAATGAAAGGTTTCCTATCATAAAACATGTTACTGCAAGCAGGCCTGAACCGTGCAGCATTAAAGGGAAGATGTAGTAGACTGCAAACTGAAGATGCTATTGAACAAGGGGTTAACCAAGAAAACACTGGGAGAACTCCACTTGCTTTCAGTCTCTGCTTTCTCCCTTTATTCCAGGAGTCCCTTATTTATAAACTTATCATATCACAGTCAGTGAAGTTGAATTGCTTCTCTACATTTAGAAAGATCGGGGATTTGCTGTCCAAAAAGTATATGTAAAAAAGGTCGATTCTGTGATTAATATTTTCTTTTTTTCTCTTATCTGATGAAAAAGGTGTGAATTCATATTTTAAAAATAGAAAGTAGTTTCTTGTTTTTGCTAGTTAGAAGATTATATTCTGTGTGTTTTTTTTTTAAGTGACTTGAACCCCATATGTACCTTGTTGAATATGCGTTGCATGTGGGTACCCGGTTCTTCAAATATAGCAATTACTGTTTTTGTCTAATACCTAAATCCTTATCTACAGTCGATTACTATATTTCATATCTAAGTCAGTATTAGCTAAATGGAATTTTTGAAGAAGTATTTCCCTTATTGTTTAAGCTCTAAGGAGATGGCATTGATTTTTCTTTGACAAAAAATCAGGTAACTACTGTAGTTACATTTTCAGTGTTAAGAAATAGCTTTTTTATTAGAAGATTTATTATGTTTTGCCTTTTGCAGAGAGAAAATATTGCTTTCTTACCCTATCTTCTGATAGCATCATATACAAACACAGTAAGAATGTGTTTGTAAAGGTAAAAACAGCTGTCTGTCCTTAGTAATCTGTGAAAAATTGAAGCTGCCATGTGCCATTTTTAAGTCAGAATATTTAACTGGATAGCAAGTTTGTTCTACTTCATAATTGAATGAGCTCAAAGTTACTGTTATTTCATCCTGAATTACTAAAGATTTTAAATATAATAAACCTAAATGTATATGAGAAAAACATAGCAAAGACATTTTTAAATGTGTCTATATAGGTTTGTTTTCCCCAGTAATTTTTGATGTAATCAGATTTATATAACAAAGAAGATTTTGCTCAGTTTCAACCAATGTTAAATTACAAGAATGGAAATAAGTACAACGATTTAGAACTGGTACCTATTATAGTAACTTAGGCCAAGTAAAAACATGTAATGTTATTATACATACCTTCATCTTGCTCATCTCTACTTAGAAAGTGTGTTTTAAATAGCTCTAGGCAAGAAATACTAAATAGTTTATAATATTTTACAGTTAGATTGCAACATCCAGTACCAGGGAATTCTGTGATGTACACAGGAAACAGAGTGTAATCTTTGGAATGCCATATGAGCAATACTTGTTTTAATGAGTACCGTAGCAATAAAATTGCTGTTAATTCTGGAAAGACTCTCTAATATGTTGAGTCATACTAGGTCTGCTTCAAAAGTATTGCCTCCTGTTTTATTGTGTTGGCCCAAGACATCAGAGGTGGATGTTGGTGGTATGACACTAGAGACTGAACTTTCCCACCAATATTCCATTACATGCTGTTGCCACGTGACAGATGGCAGCAGTGGGGCAGCCTGACAAAACTGCATCTGACATAGAAGTGGGTGTGAAGCAATGATGCGTTACCGAATTCCCCCATGTGCAATATATTGCACGCACGGACATTCACTGATGCTTGCTGATTTTTATGGAGACCAAACAGTGGATGTGAGCACAGTGAGGTGGTGGGCAATATGTTTCAGCAGTGCTGACAGTGATGTGAAATCAAGCCGGGTTCCAGATGTTCATGCAGATTTTTATGAGTTGTGGTATGCAGGCTCTTGTTCAATGCTGTTGAAAATGCATGAAAAAGAGAATTTTATATCAGTTGCAGCTTCCATTGAAATAAATAGGAGGCATTACTTTCAGAGCAACGACGTCTATACGTGCGTATGTGTAGGTTGCTCTGAAAGTGTACATATATACACGCTATATATATGTATGCACACAAGTATATACATATATATATATGTATATGATTATATATATAATCAGATAAAATGTTTGGTTTACATTTTATTGTATACATAACCTTACCTGAACCTGTGTTATCCTTTAATAATGTTCTTGTCTGTCTATGGAATGACCCAACTGCACAGACTGTGATTTGCCTATAGCTACATCCTGAAACTTATAGAGTAACAGTGTACTCTCTCTGGAAATTTTGAATGTTTGAGTTTGTGCAACTAGATTTATAATGGAAACAGTATTTTAGCTACAGTGTCCTCTAAAAAGCATAACAAGCTCAGAAGATGAGTAGTGCCGTTGTTGCATTTCCCTTCAAAAGATGTGTGGTCCACTTAGCAAAAGCTATCATAATCTCAGAGCGTTTAATTTCCATTACTTCTCATCTGATTTAACGGCAGGTATTGATTTGCATGCATTAATCCATGGAAAGTGTCTGGATGAAGAATTTTTTATTAATTCATAAGCAAATGTAAAATCCAAGGTTCAACGACTGGAGGTGCTTCATGCTGAAGTGAAAGATCTGAGTCACCATGTGGGGGAAGTTTGACTGCTCTGAGTCAAGTTAGTGGGATAGTCAGCAACTGGAGGTGGCACCTGATCTGCTAAAGCGGCATTTGTATCTCCAAAGGATGAGGCATTCTATTAGTGAGAGAAATGTCAAAACTAACTCTAGAATAACTTAGAGATAAATAATCTTTAAAGGAAAGAAACCAAGTCTGAAGAGTATTGCAAATCTCTCCAGGTGAAATGGTATACATACTTCACCTGGAAAAGTGTGATAAGGTTTCTGATAAGGTGGCTAACTACCTGTGGTATGGACATATTTGAAAATTTTGCAAGCAAGAGAGAGGATTTCCCAAATAACTAGTGACGCGTCGATTACACGAACCTGGCTAGATAATGAACCAACAGTCATTCTCAAATCCTCTGCAAGTCTGAAGGACTTGAAGCATTTAGTAACTTGCCAGATCAGACTCTGATTTTTTTTTTAAGCAAATCAGCACTTTATTTATAACAGCTAGAATTATTTATAACAGCTAGACTTGTTTTGGGTCTCAAGCACAATTTCTGCACAGACATGACTACAGCGTAGGCAAATTGCTGATCTTGTGCACAGCTCTGGCAATATCCCTTACAGTGACAAGCGCTATACATTCCTATCTTTATCTTAAAAGAGGTAGATCTTTTTAACATTTAACAGAGTTTAATACGGCTATCGTGCTCCAGAAGGAAGAATTTGTGTGAAATGCGTCCCAATTTCAGAGGACCTACTGTAGCTTTAGATTGGTGATCAAGTAGTTGGCTACCCATGAACTTGACAGTGTTTTTTCAATTCCAGTGAGTACAAGTTGGCTGGGAATAACTTGCAGCTGGTACAGCTCTATTTTTAAATAGATTTATTAAAGGAAATTAAAATTAGCCTTTCTCCTTCCCCTCAAATTTCCATCTGCTACAATTAATATTAACACAATTTCTAACTTGTCATTTTAGCTAATTATATTTTTAGAAAGACTCAAAAAATGATAGTGTGAGGAACATACACTTTGCATTCCTGTCAGTGTACTTGCAGAGAATGTGATCCTCCATAGCAACATGCAGGTCAAAATGAATTTTATTTAATGCTTCCCAACTAACATATAGTACATAAAGAATCCTTCAGCATGTAGGTGTTTCTGAGCTATCGTTTCATCACCATCACACAGTCCATTCCAAACAGGCACTCGTGGGGAGCCTAGTAGAATTCAAAGAAGTCTGAGATACTGTGCTTAGAGTTAAGCAGGGAACATTTGCCGACCGTTCGTCAGTAATACATCTGTACCATCTACATGTTCTATATATCTATAACACAATCATTGGAAACACTGCAAATCTTTTCAAAGACATTGTTGCTCTTTGTTCTTGTGGTTATAAAGATTCTTCTCAAATCAGGTCACGCCTTTGCTGAATTTTATTTAGAAAATGATGGCATTTAATCTGTAAGGAATTTTATTTGGAATCTTCTGGTGAATTATGTCATGAATTCTGTTAGTAGTTTTATAGACGAAATTATTGTGGCAGAATTGCCAAAACAGCAATGATCCAAGTAAGCATCTAGACACATAAATGACTGTATTTGGTCTATTTTTATGAGAGAAACTTGATACTAAATAGATTTTAAAGTGTTCTTTGGTGTGGTAAAGACTTTGCTTATATATTATTGTTTTTGGATCCTAAATCAACCAGTATTTCCAACATTTGAAAATATCATTCTTCATGATAATATCTCGAAAAAATTTAGCCCCTTCTCAAGCAATTTAAGTTTGATTGATGTGAGTTTTACTCTTTAGTTTTAAGTAAAGACATGTAGGACAAGTGTAGTGGAAATGTTAAGTCACAGACTGAAACAGTGATTGAGCACCTGGTGGGAGGCAGGCCCAACCCAGGGTAGCTCAGGTGCACGCAATGTACCTGAGATACCAGAAAAGGGGTGGAGCCAGGATCTGTTCCTACCCAGACTTCATTTAAGGGTTGGCAGAAGAGGTAAGGGTGTTTCGTTGGAGATTCCTTTGTACTTGAGGTCTTCTGAAGGTTCTTTGTTTGTTTTTGAGTTCACGACTGATGCATTTGAGCATTTCCTGATTTGTTGCAGTGTAGGACTTGGCTTCTCTGGTATTTTTGCTGTATTTTCTATCGTGTTTCAGCATTACAGAGAAGAGGGTTTTTGTTTATTTGTTTGTTTTTGATACTGTGGCCTTTCTAGTTATGGACCTTAGGCCTGGTAGAGTTAAAACACAATGCAGGTATTTTCTGTATTATGCAGATGATTTTTCGGGGGCATGTGGAAAGCATCAGCTACCAGCACTTAGCTGCGTGATTTTACACTTTCCAGGCCGACTGTAGTGAGAGCAATGCTGGCACTCAGTACGTTATCAGAAACAATTCTCAATGTATGTAATGTGTAAAAAACCAAACAAATGGAACACTGGTAATGGGTAGTATTTTTACTCTATTTTTCCGGAGTGTAAAAAATCTCTAAAGACTTTCTTTATTCTTCTCCTTTTTTTTTTTTTTTTTTTTTTTTTTTTTTTTTTTTTAACTTCTGATGAATATCTAGCCTCAGAAATGGCAGTAAAAGACAGAGGAAGTAGCAGTTAATCTTACTGTGTACCCTGGGGTATTGCTAGTGCTTGCAGCAAGGGCAAGAGAGAGTAGGGGCTGAGGTGAGTGTGCTTGCTACTTAGGGCACAGGTCCTGAACCATGCGGTATTTGCATCTGTGAAACCCGATGCACAAAACAAACCAGCTGCTCCTGTTCAATAGTTTGAATGTAGCTAAAAGTTAAATTAGTGAACTCTTTCCTATTCCTGATATGTTACATTCTGCTGTGTATTGAAGCAATTCTAATAAGTACCTTAGCTATTGCTGAGTAAATAAATGAGTAAACACCCTTACTGCAGTAATGATCAGGGAACACAATTTCTGCCTTGAAAATATCTTTAATGAAAGAGAAAATCATTAGCTATTAATGACAATTTTTCTTGCCAATGTTGAAATTACAGTTGAGGGAGGAGGAGAAAGGGAAATAGTTGGTGTGAGTCTTTAGCAAAAACACCAGTTAACTCAGTTTGCATAAAGTATTTTTATGGATGGTAGTTTTAGTTGTGTATATAAAAATAAAGTTTTATTTCAATCTTTAGAAATAGCTTAATTGAAATCAGTATTGCAAACTTTCATTCATTTGTTTTGATTTTATAAATATATGATCTGCGTGGCAATAAATAGTTCTGTTGGTTCCAATTCAGAAGATTAGGTATAACTGCTTAAATTTTAAATTTAATTACACACCTAAATGAGAATTAAATCAATGCTACTTATCGATACTGTGGGGAACCAAATTAAGCTGTTTTCCAAGTAGAAGGATATGAGATATGAAAGTGAAGGCATTTTAGAAGTTATCATAAGCAATGTTTCTGAAGAAAGTATATTAGAATAGATGCAGTCCTTACAATAAACTGAAGTCTCACTGACTTTTTCTGTCTGTGGATGAATTGGGTTTACTCAGATTGGTCCTATCTCTGTTTTATATATAAACAAGACCTGCCAGTTTCAGTTCAAGAAATAAATACAACCAGTCTTTATGTGGGTGTACAATAATAATATGATTGAAGCAGAAACTGTCAGGGACACAATTGTTGCCTTGTAGCATCATTAGAATAATAGAAAGATATCCCACAGAAGCAGCTGTTGAGTTCAGAAGATGGTGAGAAAGTGTGTGCTGGAGAAGCTTTTTTGTAGCTGCTAGCTTAACATAGGAGTCTTGGGTTTTGCCGAGGGGTTGGGCTTAATGGTAGTAAATTCCTACAGCTGCCTGAACTTCACACTACTCTAAAATGTTCTGGGAATGAACAATCTAGAGGTCTCAGAAATTTTAGGCCTGGGATGATGCCCTTCTCTATTTCATCCTAGAAACATTTTTGTTTTAAAGTGGATTTACCACTTTAAAAAAAGTCAATTTACTGACTAGCAAGAAACACAGTACAGGCCCTTCTTTCTTTCTGTCCTTTCTGTGTTTTGAAACTTGAGAAATTTGTATTAAAGTGTAATACTAAAATGTTTTAAAATATATATATAGTTTACATTACGATTAAAAACGAGTTTATTCTTTATGGATTTGAGCTAGTGCAATTCTAATCTTGATAGTAAGCTTATCTGGCATGGACTCTTCAGAGTGCTATGTGTATAACATGCCATTTTCTCTGCCTGGCACAACACGGAAGTAAAGATGAATCATTACAGTGTTGCCTGTGTCATTGCAAAATTTCTTTTTCTGTCTTTCTTAAGGAAGCAAGTTCTTCTAGTCTGCCATATATTTCATATAGCCAAATTTAGCACACTACAGTATGTCCTATCAAATTCCAACTTCCCAGTGCCTGACAAAAAGTATGCTTTCAAGCTAATTATCTCAAAAAATCTTAGAAATAACTGTATTTTATGAAAATCTAACTGGAACTAACCGTACGCTTTATATTGGACAACGGCCAGTGACTACGGCTTGCTTTTTATAGTTATGCAGTCAACAAATTACCTTCTCGCTTCAATGAAACCATTCTTAATTGTAATTTTAAATGAAAATTGTATGAGAATGTTTCAGCTAATGTTTGTCTCCAACTTTTTGCTGTGACTACTTTCTCCGTTGAGCATTCCCTATGTAATTGTCATGTCCCTATGTAATTTTCTTGCCTCAGTAATACTGCTGTCAGTAGGTGGAGCTTTTACTGTAAGTTACTTTGAAGGGGGGTGGGCAAAGGACTTCTTGAGTTCTCTTATAAGTTTTACCCTCTCCAAATGATATTGTCCTTCCCCATCAGGTCTTATTTTTAATGGTGTCATTTGGGTGTGTCTCCAAATAAACACTGCACAGCACTCGAAGTTTGTCTTTTCCCTTGGAGAATGATGTGACTGAGAATAAAAGGAATCCAAAGGGTTTAGGAAAATTTGCTGCCCCTGGGCTCACTGCGGCATGCAGGGTAGGAGGGTAGACAAGGCTACAGCATTGGAGATACCCTTGGGTTGCCTTTCTGTCTTCCTGGAGGTGTTCCGTAGCTTGCTGCAGGGGAAGGAAGGGAACCAATCTTCATAAGATTGGTGTTGCAAAATGTGTACTTTCTTATGCAAATAAATGCTCCTGAAAATCTATGCAACAGTGCTTTTTCTCATCTTTGCTGTTTCAGGCTCCTCAACTTTTTCCCCATGTTTGTCAAACACAAGTATCAAGTTCATATCAATTTTGCAACTGTATACAAGTTATTTAAAAACAACACCAAGTCCCTAAGCATTCTACCAATACAAAGTCAAACACTTTAGCATTGATTCAGTCCCTGCGAATAAAGTAGTGTATGTAAAGCAAACCCTAAGAGGCAGAAATATCTGTGCTGCTTAAGTAGTGTTCTGTGAGGCAGTGAAGCAGAGAGATCTGAATATACAGCACTTGATGCATTTCTGGTTGAGAAGAAAATAAACCTTACTCTGTCCTAAAATAGCAGTCTTTTCTCTTGTCTGTTGGAGTTGGAGATAAGGATTCTGTATAGGGCTCCTGTGTTCTATTTGAAGTTTTCGTAAAGATGGCAACTTTCAGAGCTTAATTGCATCAGATCTTACTTGTTCTTCTCTTACTGAGAAATATATCTTCATCACACTTAATTTGCATAGTTCTTGAATGCATTTTTACAGTAACTTCAATATTTTTTTGTAGTCTGGTTATCGCTTGTTAAAATAAATTTCTCGAGTGACTGTGCAGGAATCTCAGAGGTAAATATGTAAGACTATGGTAGCCAGAAACTCAGGTCACTTCAGTAACTTATAAAGTAGCTTTTCTGGAGCTGATGGAAATTGAAAGTGACAAATGGAACATGCTGTGTTGTGTAAATTCTCTGTAACACGGGAACGTGCAGTTATTTTGTTAGCAGATCAGAAGATGCAACAGTGTCTCTGGTAAGCATAATCCGTTTCCACCAGTGCATTTGTTTCCATCTCCTATTTTAGTATGTAAGAAATAATTATTAACAGGTAACAGAATCTGGTTTTGTATGTTTTACTAATCATAACCGACTAACTACATGATGTGACATTTGATCTGAATCAGTATTTGCTTATATCTTCTTATGTCATCTAACTCATAATGAATAAAATTGCTGGTTAGTGAATGTACTAACACATAGTTTCTGAAGGAATGAATTGGAACTTCCTAGAGCTTATGCACAGGGAAAACTTTGAATAGCAAGCAAAATTGAGTGAATCTAACTCTTACTAATTTGAAGGCAAAATATTCCATGGGACACTGATTCACGTTCAAAACTGTCTGCTTGAAATAGTCTTCAGTGTAAGCATACTTTCAGTGAATATTCAATCCTGAAGCGTGGATTCTGGAAGACCTTGTACTATTTCAGTGCAGTTCAAATTGTCTTTAAGTGCTCTGTTTTGAACCTCCAGGCAAGTCCAGTGGAGGCCATAAATACTATTAGGGGCTGGAGCACCTCCCTTATGAGGAAAGAATTACAGATCTCCATCTGTTAAATGTATATAAATATCTAATGGTTAGCAGTTAAGTGGATGGGACCCTGCTCTTCTTGATATTGCCAGTCAACATCGTGTCACCATTGCCTTGTCATGTCACTGGGCACGAAGAGGAACACATAGGAAGCTTCATACAAACCTGAATAAGAATTTCAGGGTTACAGAGCACTTGAACAGACTACTTACAGAGGTGGTAAAGTCTCTGGAGATATTCAAGACCTGCTTTAGGAGACAGGTTGGTCTAGGTATGAGTGTCCAATCTTTTGGCTTCCGCAAGCCACACTGAGTGAAGAGGTATTTTCTAGGGCTGTGTCTACAAATGTTGCTAGAAAAGTCTCCTATTTATTTCCAAGTAAACTACAGCAGCTACAATGAGCACGATAATACTAATTAATGTAACAAAGTCTCAGCTAAAAAGTACTCTTTTCCCTTTTTTTTTTTTTTTTTTCTACCACCGTGAACATTTTTGTCAGCGGTGATTAAGAGCCTGCAGGCTATGCTCAAAAATCTGTAGCACTGAAGGGAACACACTGTCTGCACTGCAGAAGCGCACTGCCCACTACAGTCATATCCAGTGTTTTGTCTCCTTAAATGTTAAGCAAGCATCAATGGTATTGGTGAGTGAAGATTTTTCCTCACAGGGGAATTCAGTGACACACGTTTTGTTCAAATGCACTTTGATGTATTGTTCTGTTACACTGCCCCTTTGCTGCCATCTGTTTCACAGCAGTAAAGTATATTGGAATATTGGTGGGAAGGTTCAGCTTCTACTGTCATACCACCAATGTTTGTCTCTGATAGTATGGGCCAAATATGAGGTATTATGTTTGGAGCAGCCCTAATAAAATATAGTTAACGTCTGTAAGTAACAAGACTTATTTTTGTCTATTAAAACATATAGAATTACAACAAAAATATAACACTACTGGGATATTTGGCCTTATTTTTGTTAATATTAATGTGTCAGTCTGATTTGATGGCAGTGGTTGCAAGTCTCTGTGAGCTCTTGAGGTGTTCATTGCTTTTTTTTTTTTTTTAATGAATTTCTACTCTTCCTGTGCTTCATTCTTGAAAATAGGGCTGTGGGTTGAACGTGGCTGCACTAGATAATTTCCAGAGGTCTCCTCCTCCCCCTGTTATTCCACTAAGTTATTTCCTAAGGCCATCTTTGTGCTATCAGTGAAATCTCGTGTGTACAGATGTTATTTGCTCTTGTGTGCAAATACAATATGGAAAAATCTGTAAAATTCTGAAGAGCTTCTTGCATATAATCAGTTTTCATTGTTCAGTTAATAAATAAATGATGTGATTATTAAAAGCTGTTAGTAATGTTCAATGAATGTTTACTGAGAATATAAAATAAATAATATTGATGATCATTCTCCTACTATCGTGTTAGAACAAACTTTAAAAGGTTCATTTAATGATCTTATTTTTTATCCATTATGATGTTGTTAAACATCCAGTAGTGTATTTTAATGAATTCTTATTTGCTGAACGATGAAATAGCTGAGTTAATAGATTTAATAAGTCATGCAAAAATGTTAACTTAAAAAACAAATGAAAAATTGGTTAGAGGTAGTACTTCTCCAGCAGGTCTATGTCAGAAGGGTTGCCGGGACCTGCTCACAGAGTGGTCACAGTTCCTTCAAGTGGCATCAGCACTTGAGTCCTCCTGTGGCAAGAGACCCTCAAGGGCCCAGATCCTGGCACCCACAACTCCAGTTTTCAGGCTTTCTGCAGGCTGTGCTGCCTTCGTGTCCCCCATGCATCCCAGGAAGGCTTTAAAAGTTTTAGCTAAGTAGGGTCTCAGGCACCATGGCTAGGTTTGTCTTTAAATGAAAATATCACAAAGGTTCCCCTCAAGTTAACTGTTTACAAACCCACATGATTCCTACGAAAAATGAGTGTTTTTAAAATCTGTGGGTGTGTAAAGTCTGGTCTGTGGTCCCAAAGGATTTATTCCACTAGATTGTCCATAACTTTTGTGTAAGTTATAAAAGCACTCAATATAAGTACAATTTCTGCATGATATTCACTGGAAAATATGTTATTATTCCTCTAAATTAGGATAATTGGATTAGGCATCTGGATATGTGAATGCAATACCAACTGTATGCTAAAATGTTTTTTTTTCTGAAGCCTTTCTTGATCCTGTATTATTAGGTTAATTGAGGAAATGTCAATTCTGTAGACTGTAGAAGACATATAAAGTTTGGCAAATGCCAGTGGATTCCATTTAACTGTGCCGCTCCTTGATATTTCTTTTATTATTATTGCTATTTTTTTTTTGTTGACTTCAAAAAATACAATTGCTGGAAGAAATGGTTTGAAGAAGAAATGAAGTGAATTATCTGCAAGGCAGATAGGAAGTTTACGTTGATGGAGGCATTTCAGGAATCTTAGGGCTGGATTTAAATAGGCTATTCTGAAGCACAAAAGTGCGTGAACAGTCATACTGTTCAATTACAGAAAATACATCAGTTATTTATTCTTTATGATGCTTCATTAAATCCACTGATTTCACAGGGGTGGAATCCTTATTTCCAAATTCACTCATCAGAGATTATTTTTACAACTATTTTTAGTCTTTACATAAGATATAAACATCTTCAGTTAATTCACTGGCTTCCAGATGGCAGCAGTGTCTCAGTTTGGAGAGTGGTCTTACTGAGGATGACCATATTTCAGCTCAAAGGTATTAGAGGTCATTCTGATTTGCCATATGATACCTCAATAATTCAATGTAGTAAGTTGAAAACTCATAGGAGGAAGTGAATTTCTTTGTTTTCTTTAACTGTCTTTGAAAAGTTTTTCTTCTACGTAAACCTTCACAAATCAATGGTATTTGCTTAAATTTATATTTATATATATATATTAAATGCTTAATCTTTGAAATATGAGCAGTTTCAGCATCAATTATTACTATCTTCATTTTTCCCAAATTTTGTCTTTAAATAACATGAAGAATACTCTGAAGTGTGGAGAGTAATTAGAATGCTTGGTAATTTCAAGTATGGAATGTGAACATATATGTTTAAATGTTTCCGGTTTGAAAATTTCAGTTTTAGCTACTCTGTTAGTAAAATGTTTTGTTTAAACTTTGTTTAAAAAAAAAAAAAAAAGATTAAAAATAAATTTTTAAAGGACTATATCTGTTATCTTTCAGTGCAGTTTAGGCCTCAAGCCAAATTTATGTTAATTCATTCCAGAAGTCTGATTCTCATTTAAAAAATGGAGATTTAGGAGATGAAGTGTTGTTATATGCAAGCCTGTATTTCTGTACTGACTTTTATCCTTTTATATGTGCATATATATTAAATTGAAAACAATGACAGCATTTGTAGTCTGAGGTAGGCTCTGGTAACTGAGTGCTTAGATCATGTATGACTTTTTATGGGTCACACAAAAGATAAATGATGATCTGTTTAAAAAACCTCTTGGAAAATTGAAAACTTTACCATAAATGTGAGTATAGAGGAAGTGAAAAATCAAGTTGCTCAAAATCAACTGAACATAACACTTCTGTTATTAGTAATGATTACTAAAGTTGAATCCTTTCAGATCGGGAGAAGAATGAAACCATTCTCTTTGTGCATCCTATAGGTATAGATCCTGTATACTACAGGACCAGATATACCTTGGATGGAATAACAGCAGGGAAGCACCACTAGTCCATGGGCACTTCAGTCTGTGGAACAGTTCATTGGAAGCACGGAAAAGATTAGCATACACTAAAGGAGTTTCTTTGTAGCTAGAAAATTTATTTTCTTGGAATTTTTGGAAATTTATACAGATGGAGTTCTCTTTCATTCTTCAGTTACTATAACTAGAGAAGATAAGCACATGTCCTGTGTAAATCTAGAATGAAAAAATGTAGCCTTAGGCTTTCCAGAATGTTAGCAACTAATTCTACCACAATGGGAAAAGTGCTGTATACCTGAATTAAGCTGATTTAATGCTAACTAAACATAAAACGACTGAAACCGGCCCAGATCAGGCTGTTCTGTTCTGTCTATAGCCACGGAGGGAGAGAAAACTCCCTTGATCCTATTGTAACTTGGTGTTCAGAATTGGCTATATTACCTTCTTTAGGTAATCATTTTCATTAATTACAGTGGGAAACCAGATTGCATAGAGAAATCACTTGAAATACGCTTGGCTGTGGTTGAATAGGATTACTCACTGCCTTGTCTTTATAATGCTGTGGATTTCAGTTAGGATCGTCAAGAGTAAGATGTCTGTCACTCTGTAAAATTTTGCCCTACTTGCTTTATTTAGCAGTAGATATGTTAAAGGGAAGAGATTTTTCTTGTAACTGTTATGACAAGCCTATTTTTAGAGTAACAGAGTATAGCTTATCTTTATGAGTGGGTTCTTTCTTGTGGAAGCAGAAAGAAAAATCTTAAATTCTTTTGAAAAGAAAATATTTTTGGTGCCTACTTTAATTCATATTGCTTGTTACGACTCTACCAGGAAGAGGGTCCAAAAGACAAGGCCCTGCTTTTTCTCTGCTGCCTCTCCTCTTCATGGTAACTGTATATGCACAATGAAAAACATGACAAAAATGAAGGTCAAAGCTGTCTGGGAGCTCTGAAGAAAAGTACGTGCCAAGCCAAAGAAAAATCATGAACATGCTGCAGCTCAATGTTTCTTCTCAGTTGCAGCAAAAATTATCCTCCTTTCCAAACGGTATAAATAGTAAGTAGTCACTGACAGAAGGTAGTTCTGGAAGCTAACAACTTCAAGACGGTTGATTCTTTCATGGAACCAAATGAAGCTTCAGTGCCTACCAATTCAGAGATGGCACATGATGCTAAGCATTCCCCCCCCCCCCCCCCCCACCTGTTTTTTTTAATTGAAACCGATGAAACAAATGATTTCTGTTAGGAATTACTTTTTAAAATATCAACTTAATGTACAGCATCAATACAAACTCAGGTCATCCTGTATATTTTAGCATTCATTTTCACTCTTTGTGGTCTGTAATCAAATGTAGGTGTTGTGGTAATTTAATTTTTAGCCTGACTTTTAAAATAATCACTTACACTATGTGCAAGTGTGTTTGTGTGTTTATCTGCCTGTCATTTGTTATTCCAGTATTTCTTCAGGTGCTGGCTGCTTTTAACTAAGTTGGATAGAAAGATGTAAGTCTCAAAGAAACAGTCTCTGTAAAAATTCAAATAGTAGATACCTGGAAGAAGGGATACAGGGAGAGATAGGGAAGGAGGAACGCAGGAAAAGAACAGAGAGGTCTTTGGATGTTTACCTCCCAAGACACAAACAGGGTATCTTGTAGAGTTATGTGTTTTGCATGCACCTGGATGGAGGGTTAATAAAAACATTTACCCAGAAATAATCATAATTCATATGAACTAATAATTCATTTTGAAATCAAAAGGGAGGAACAAAGGCAGAAATAGATTTATTTGTATTCACAGTTTGTCTTTGACTTGTAAGAGTGTAAATACAATTCAGTTTCACATTGATGGATGAGAGGTCTTTCGTATGTCTATGTTAGGTGTGGACAGAAAAATGCAGTATTAATAGTGTTTCTTATTTTATCAAGGGTATTCACAGAAAGAAAAATAAACTAATGGAAGACTCTTTGCTATGTTTGTATTTAATGATAATAGCGAGAGTAATATATTCAGGGTATTTCATTGATAGAGAAGTAGGGAAGTTGCCTGATGAATTTTAAGTAGAGCTAAAGCTGGATGTAATGTGGCATAATGACTCTTGAACTGGAGATGACTGCAAAGAAAGGACTACATTCTAATCCTCTTGCAGTTGAGTGTCATTTGGGCACTTGCAAATTTGAGGCATCTAGAAATCAAGATGCTTTTCAATGTGCATATACATAAAGGAAGAAGATGCTCACTGTCATGTATACGTAGGCAGAAGTCTTGGATTTCAAAAGGTTTGAAGATTAAAGGTAGGCTATTAGCAAGAAAATGGAACAAATAGATTTGTGAGTAGCTATTTTTAGCAGGAAAATGTGAATGCTTAGAAATACGGTAGTAAGACTTGGGAGAGGGTGACAGTGTTGTGTAGTGGATGATGATGCACAATAAAGCCAATAATTATTTCACATCTCATGCAATCATAAGCTTGTTACTTGTCTAATGAATGTGAAATTATTTTTATTTATTTTTGTAGCCAATAAAGTTTGCATAAGTATTTTAGGTTTGCTGGGAGTTCATCCTGCCCACCCTTTATGGTGAGCTGCATCTAGTTCTTTACATATGTATACATATTATTCACATTAAAAATTCTTTTTAAGAATGTTCTAAGTTAATTAACTTTATTTTCTTTCTCCTTGGAATGCAACTATTGGACTCAAAGGAAAATACTAGTTTTATGAGCAAATCTATGACTTTAATACATAAAATGAATCAAATGTACCTTGGAAGATAACACAGCTTAATAACCAATGGTCTTACATAAAAGCTCAGCTTTTTATGGCACACATTTTTCACCCTGCACTCACAAAACTTTTTAACTTTGCGTTTTAAGATCCACAGAGTAATATGGTACATAAACTACTGAGGGGAACAGTAGTAATTTGAGCGAGTGAGATCTGTAGTTATTTCCTGTAGCACAAATGCCCCTTTCATTTCTTTACCTTGCTAAATTGGCATTTTGCAACATTAGGATCCTTTTATGTTATTCACATTCAAAAATACTATATCATCTCAGGAGTTTCAGGAATGAATCTAGAAAATATGCCCTCTGTAATTCTGAGTGCTGCTGCTGGTCTTGTCCAAAGCAGTCATCCAATCTGAGCCACCTGAAGGTGACTTTAAGAGGTTCTGAGATTTTTCTGTAAATGTTATTAATGGTTCAGTAGTTAGTTACTTACAAGAAGACTAATGCTTATTTTCTGGCACTTAATTTCTTTTTCTTTTTTTTTTTTTATTTTAAAGTTTGCAGTCTGCTTTTCATGAAGAATGATCAGTTATGATATCACTTAATAATTCTGCTGGACATAGGCAATAATTTACTAGAGTTTCAAATATGAGTTAGCATCTTTATCAGCTTAACAATTCATCCTACTACCTGATACTTCTATATCAGTAAAAAGTTTTCATTAATTGCTTAAATTACTTAGTTAAAATTAGAGAGAATTTTTAGTAAGTTTTGTCAGACTGTTGCTGCATAGAAAGAGAGGCTTTTATAAAGGCTTAGGAGGAGACTTATTGTTGCACAACTTGAAAAATTTTACATAGAATATTCTAAATGTATTCATAAGAAATTTTATTAACTACTTTGTTTGGAGAAGAATTGTCAAGTGTTGAATGAAAGGAATTACCTTTTATTGTCCCTGTCACCAGATAGCAGTGTAATGGCATAAAAGCTGGCTACATTTGAGTTTGGTTGTATAACAACATATCAGGAATAATGATCTAATGGAATAATATTAGAGAGTTTGTATAAATATTTTGACGAATGTAGCCTCGAGGATATATTTCTGCCACATTAAATTGTTTCAGATTTCATTCACTACATGGGTAGCCTGTAACTCATTCTCTGCAAAGAACATCCTAAAGCTAAGATCTATCGGTATGGATATCTCACCTTTCTCTTTGCAAATTAGACAAGGGTGAACAATGAAAATAAATTATCTGAGAGGTGGAAGAATCCTTTATAATAGTAACCTGATTTATCTCTCTCTGTCTGCTTCATTTCCGCCCCTCCACCCACTCATTATTTTGCCTTAGAATGTTATTAACATATCATTTAGTAATAATGCATCTATTTAAATAAATGAATTTCACATCCTTGTCCCTGAAAGTTAGCCTTCAAAGAGAATTCATCTTACACACTGGAAGAAAAAAGTCACTATCCTCTGGCATTTTATCATTAATGTTGTTACAACTCTGCTGTTAAAAGGTGTGATAGTATCTGGTTCAACAGAGTTCATCAGAGATGGGAAAAGGAAAATGATTAACTCGTTCTTGAGTGGTCCAATGGAGTATGATTAAAAGCAATTTAATGTCACTGATGATCTGACCTGTAATAGATGGTGAAGCCAAGCCTCCAACTTTCCTCTGGGAAGAGATTGGTAGTGGAAATGGACAATGAGGGCTTTTGACAAATATTGACTTTTTCTCACAGTAACTACTGCATAGATGCTTTGAAAACACATAAATAAGGATTTGAACTCAAAATGCACTCAGGAGTTAATAAAGCAGTTTTGTTCAGTAACTGTAAGCAACTGTGACCCTTTACTAGTAGTTCTGAGTTTTGAATGAGAAGTGGTGCGAAGAATAGGGTACAGTGGAGAACACTGAACTTCGTAGGTTGTCTTTATTGTAACTTTTTTCCACTGAGAAACAATTTCTCTCAAATCTTGAATTCTTTTTCTGCGAATGTATATACTGAATTTTATATGGATTTCATTTCCACTGATGTTCTGAGGACAGGTTTTTATTTGTTTGTTTATTTTGCTAGAGAAAAATGCTGCATAGGGATTAAGTTATCAGAGTACTTGGTACAGTCAAATGACAGTAGTTTTTCTTTCTACACGTGTATATAGGAGTCACTTAAGAGGTCCCTTATAGGCCAATAATTATTAAACAGGAGATCTGGGCTGCCCGTTTACTTCATGCACTTGCTGGCTGCGGTATATGAGTGACTTTCCATAAGGCACTTCACTTGCAATGCATTAGTCCTGGCTTCTGTGGCTTAAGAGGATTCAGGGCATCTGAAATGACATGCAGGCTCAGTACCCAAAAAACTAAAAATACATCGCAATAAGAGAAAGAATAGACATTCGAGTGTCTTCTGGTTTAACAAAGCAGTCTAAGGGTAGAAAGGATGTAGCTGTGGCACTTCATTCGACATGTCTGTGTGTCTTAAAATAGATTTTATTCACAAAATTAGTCCTCGCATAGCAAGCGTTAGCTTAATACCCGCTAGTGGGGCGAGGGGAAGAATAAACTGATCTTTATCAGGTACCAGAGAAAATACACATCTTTCTGTGTTCTCCTATAGCATCATTGTACCTAGATATGCTTTTTAAGTATCTGACAATTTACTGTAAAGCCTTTGGATAATATTCTGAGTAGCTGACCAGAAATTCCCTCTAACCTAAATGAGATAATAAAATACTCCCAGCGTCAAAGGTTACAATTATTGCTCTATGAATGAAGAGGAAAATGAAGATCTAACATTTTAAACTGTATTTTATAGTTAAGTTCTTAGCTTACCAACTGTTAAATGAGGGATTAAATTCACTATTAGAGCTCAGAAATATGAAATGTTATCAAATTATTCCTTCTATCTGAAGAGTCAAGTAAATCCAGTCCTATTTGATTTTCAACTGTTTTAAGCTTTATATGGTTTTCATGTATTAGGACATTAGTTTGTTAGAACGATGATGCTATCATTCTGTCTCTGTATCTTAGATAAATTGTCCCATTTTTATGGTGACAACTGTAGCTATAATAGTGCTGTTTTGACCTTAGAATGGAATTCTTATATGTGGACTATGTGTGAGAATTGTAAATTTTGAGTGAAGAAAGGGCTTTAGAGACAGATAGGTTAAAGCTGGTATATTCAACACCATTCAAGAGATTAGATAAATAAAATAAATTTATTATGTAATTTAATTGATTAAATACAAGGTTTAGTACTTCGGTCTAAGCATGAAATAGTTCACATAAGCTACTGTTTACAATCTAGTTTGAGTTTGTCTAGAGTGATCTCAATATTATGTATAACACTGTTAGCCATTTGGTTTTTTTTAAAGCTGAAATTAATTGCAATACGGTACCATAACCCAGCTGTATTATGTTATTATGCATTACATTCTTGTTTGAATTGGAGATTTTTGTCATCATCACCATGAGAAAGAAACATACAGTCTTCTCATCACTACATTGTATTTTGAAGTACTGGTACCATTATAATGTCAGTGCTGATAACTTTGGAAAATAAGTAGTACTATGTATCTGTGAGTATAAAACATGTCTTAAAGATGCTGCCCCAGGTTCAGAACTGCTTGGTTTACTTTTTAAGTTTGCTCTCTGAATTTATTGTTGCATAGATAGTAATTATACTTTTGCCTCAGTTCTTACTTGTCATAGAATCTATTGGTTCTTTGACAAATGCAAGTACTTACGGGGTACAGCTTAGGGTTTTGCTGTTTCTCAAAACAGTTTGGTGGTTATTACCTATTTCCAAGTTACCATCTGGTGCTAGAATGTAAGTTTACTAACATCATCGCTCTCCTTGAGTGCCCTTTCTCTGGTCCTGGCATACGGGATAGTGAAGATGTAAAAAAAAAAAAAATAAAATACAAGCTGTTTACATTGTTCATCAGATTTATCTTTACCGTTTCTGCATGTTTTGTCATGCTACTTTTGAGGACTTCCTGGCTTCTTTACTTAGGGGCTACTGGGATTATGCAAATACTGTGTGCAAGGCAGTAAGGCATCTGAGTCTCCTTACAAGCAAAGGTTTTGGTCAGCTGTGAAATATGACAGGATACTGGGATAAATAATATATATTTTTAATCTACTAAGTGTTTTCATATAGAAGAATATAGCAAGATGAATCAACTAATTTATTCTTATTAATTTTGGCTTGGCTTACAATTCATCTGTACATCCTTCAAAAAAAAATGTCTGTGCCTAGTATAACTTTGCAACTATTTGGATGAGTGATAATTTTCTAGGCAGTACTTGAATTCTGTGATTGATCTGGATCTTTATATTTTGTCTGACTGGTTGACCAAGATTCCACAAGTTACTATCGCTTCTGTCTGAACCGTGTTCTGTTTCACACTCTACTTTCATTTACTGTTAAATTGGCTGGAATTCAAATGTCACAGAATGGGTAGTGTTAGAAAGCCTCATGGATTTCAGGGCTCTTGTAACTGCAGTAAGTGGTATTTGATGCAGGTTTCATAGAAGCATTTGCTAAAAGCATGCGAGATATTTTATACTATTCAGCACACATTATTTTATTATTTTCAATTGTTCTTTGGCATTCCAGTGATAAGCTGAATGGTATCCTCAGAGCTTTCTTTATGTCTTTCTAGGCACAGTCCTTCATCACAATATTACTGCCTTTGTGTCGTATGGACAGTAATGAGTACAAAATCAACAGAAATATTATAATTCAGTTATTGCGGGAATTTGACTTTTAGTTCAGATGAAAATAACTGGACATCCATAGTGATGAAGAATCAGGGAGAAAAATCTCTTAGAAGTGCTTCTATGCATGTTCTTCAGTCTTTTGCGATTATGTGCAGGGGTGACCCCATGTATTTTAGTTCAAAAACAGAGGTAGTGATTATAGTGAACTCGTCTATTTTGTTATGAGTAGAGTTAAAGGTTAAAGTGTATGCTGTCTGAGTAATGTGTACTCTATCTCTAAGTTAAAAGAAAAAACTGACGTAAATAGAAAATCATTTACTTCTTAAAATGAGTAGGAAAGCAGCTAAAACTTGTTAAAACTTGAACATTTCTAATAGACTTAGAACTCAGTACTTAAACTTATCTCTTTAACATCTATACAGATTATAAATCATTTTTTTTAGTGCAATATATTTTCTGTAGACCACTAGAGTTAGTCTTTGCTTGATATTACCTTGTAAATTATTGAGGCAGTTTCATACAATGCATCACTTTTATTCATTATTAAGAAGGCAAGCCACAGAACTCCCATATTTTCACTTGGGTGCTATTAATAATAAGAAGAGAGCTAGCCACGGCAGGACAGGAATAAGGATTGTACAGAGAAAACATTTCAAGTAAATTTTCTTCTGCACTGGGGAAAAAGGATAAAATTTTAAATCTACCTAACATAAAATACAGGAATAAATTAAACAAAGCTGATTGTAGCTTTAGTTGATCTGTTACTGAGCTAGCATTTCACAAATGCATAGTCTTCCATTATCCTGTATTATGCTACTGGAAACTGTAAGAATTTTTAGAGGAAAATGGAAAAATATTTAAATTATAAATATTTTCACTTTCATCAGATTTCATACCGTATTAGCAGAACTTTATTTGTATGTATTCCTATACTTACATTATATTCATAGGCAGATGACAGATATATAGAAAATGCAGGACAATTGGTAATGGATAGAAAGTGATTGAAGGACAATATATGAAATTTTGTGTCCTAATGCTAGGGAGAAAGAAGAGTGCTCTTTTAAACTGAGTCTCCCATGAAACATTTAAAACTTCCCAAAGGTGTTGCAGAACACTTCTGGCACCCAGATTTTTGACCCTGAGCTCTAGTTCTGTATTGCAAAATGATCTTTCTGAGCTCTGTGTTCCCACTACCGTGTTAGATGCCCTAGGTCCTGCTGACAAATAATGCATTCTTTTACTCTCTCTGTTCTCCAGCCATGCATCCAACATTTTGCCTCATTCCTGTAACACATTATAATGTAACACAGATGAATAGATGTCTTAGACTAATTTTAATTATTATATCTTATTTTTTTAAAATAAATCCTTGTGCATTTAAAAATATCAAAACATAAATCTGCCATAAATATACTGGTGTCCACTTTTGTTCCCTAAGTGTAGCTAATTCATTTTGAAAAATCTCTCTGAGATCACCTGCTAAACATGGTTTCATGAACTATTTTTTAAACTTTTATAAACCCTACAAGCTTTAGAATTCAACAAAACTATGTAAGCCAAATGAGTCAGTCAGAATTCTGCACCAACATCCGAAGTGGAAAGCAGATCTTTAAGGGTTTTGTTTAAAAATTATTTTCTGCTTTTTGACTTGTCTGTGTGCAGTCATTTTTGCTTGCTTTGTCATTAACGGGCAGTACTTAATGCAAAAGCAAACTTTTAAGTGCGGATAAGAACCCTTCCCAAATAGGTACTAGGAATCATTGTTGTGGTGGATCTATTCCAGCAAGGATTTTACCCAGTAAGCAGGAGAAATCCAGTGCAACTTTGATGTTTGAATATGAGGAACTGGAGTATTAAGTTTTTGAAAATGAAGCAAAAGCTATATTTCCAAAAGAAATCTGATGCTGAAATACGGCTTTATTTCATATGCCAGAATGAAGAGATCCGTAGAACTTTGAATCTAAATGTCGGATTGTCTTGAGGTGTAAAAAGGAAACATTAATTAGATCATATTTTCTGCTCATATCATATCATAAAAATTAGTCAATGATGGCTTTTTTTCAAAATTTTTTATTTCCTGTCTCCAATGTGGCAATAACTGGTACTAATAGAAAATATACTTTTTAAGCAATTTTAGTTGTGAATTTGATGTAAAAACTGGTTTAATTGTTTTAATACAGAACTCCATATTTGAACAAAACTAGAACATGAATTTGGCAAAAGGAAAAAATGAAATTGCTATATA
Organism: Oreortyx pictus; assembly: GCA_036925125.1. Taxonomy (NCBI): domain Eukaryota; kingdom Metazoa; phylum Chordata; class Aves; order Galliformes; family Odontophoridae; genus Oreortyx; species Oreortyx pictus. The sequence goes on along the minus strand of JAUPFR010000008.1, from coordinate 11,532,564 downwards.
ATGGTGGCTCAGCCAGAGATGTCCAGTCCCAGATAAGATTTTTTTTTTGTGATTGCTTAGGTAATATGTTGACTTCAGGATGATCTTCTGCCCATCACAGAGAAATATTGATTGGAGGTTTCAATAAAAATTTTTAAACAGACTATCTTTTATGATATTATTGAGGATTGTTGAAATGTTTATTCACTTTAATTTTCTATAAAATAATTATTTATTAATATATATTAATATTTTTATTAATTGCATTCCTCCACTTGACCCAGAGCACTCTGGGTTGCTGTTCAGTTAAAATACCAGCTCTCTGCATCTGTTGAAGCCATCAAACAGTTGCAATAGAGATGTATCCAGGATGGCATACTTTGCTAACTAGTAATAAGTGATTAGTTTCATAATTCACAAAACACCACTTCATGTAACATATGGTTCCATGCTTTATTTTCCATCTCTGATTGCTAAAAGATTATTTAATCTTTCTTGGAAACCGAACAAAGTTGTGACAGAGTAGGATATCTGGATATTTCAGAACAGGAAAACAAAAAAATGGTTTCTCTTTCATTTACTTAGCTGTCTTACAGCATGAGAAGGCAGATTTGATTGCCTATGAACAAATTCAACTATTTTCTGGGACACATTTTGAATAGAGATTGTCTTCATTATGAGATTTGTTTCCCTTGTTTTTATATGCCCTTTCACTTGTGTTTATTTTCACAAATGAGGAAAACGTTTGAATGTTGTGTCTTTTGGGGAGAAAAAGTAAAAAAAAAAAAACTTGGGAACTGCTGAACTTTTTTTTAACTTTTTAATATTCTTCTGTGATTGACGCTTCAATGTCTTCCATGTTTTTCTTGAACTACCTATAGTTTTTTTTATATATATACTCAGTGTTTTCTATTAATACATTTTAATTAACTTACCAGATTTTATCTACCATATCTGAGTTGTGTCTGAATTTACAACATCTTTAATTGAGATAGGTTTTGGTGCTGTTGGATGTTAAGATTTGTCATTAAAATATATGCAGTTGCCTAGCTGTTTACAACACAGATGAGTCTTTGTAGATCATTAGATGAAATTATTCAGTGTTATTGACATTGACAAAGATTGGTTGAAATGGTGCAACCATATGTCAGATATGTTGGAGTGATTGTACAAGTCTTCATGGCATGGTAGAAAACATGCTCATTCATCTTTGTTAGCTTACTCAAAATCTCATTAATCTGAAAACAAAGGCAAACTAGTATGACTAAAACTCAGTGCATTATCAAATAACCCTTTTTAACATTTTTACTGGATCTGCTGTGGGGTATCATGAAAGATCATCACAACAGAACACCAATACGTTATTTTTGAGTTTGAGCTGGGAAAAAAGGCACTCAATGCTAATGCTGACAATAAAGCCTCAAACATCACAGTAAAGGAAAAATCTGAAATATCAAATAAGGGCACAGCAATGATGATAAAGACTGAAGTACTCTTAGAAATAAGGATTGCATTTATTCATAGCATAGGAAGTTCTGCTGAAAGACAACTTCTGCATTAAAATATAAAGAGTAATTGTCAACATATAGTATAGATAATAACAAAGTAAAAATTGGCTCTTTATAAGTGAAGAATAAAGAGCTGGTAAAGATAAAGTAAGAAAGAATAGTAATGAGAATTCTCAGAATATGCATGAATTAAGTGTACTTATTTTAAGCATAATCAATAAAGTCAAGTGTGGCTCAACTTTCCTGCTTTATTTCATCCTATGAGGTACACGATGTTCAAAATCTAACTTTCTCTCAGCTATTCTTAGCAAAAGAATAAATTCACTGCTATTTATTTATTTTTTTTTCACGGAGTTTACACCTGTCTGCCTGAATGTGAAAGCCTTTGGACTGCTGAAGAAAATTGTGAAATGAATTAGTTGTTGCAGGGGGGATGCAATGACTAATAATTTGCTTTGGCAAAAAAAAAAAACAAAAAAAAACCAACACAAACGCTTCACCAGTGTTTAAGAAATTAGCCTTCCTAGGCTATTTCTAAAGCACTTTAAATATTGCCTAGCTTGGCAGACAGTTTTGTTTTCTCAAGGGCATCTGCCTGCTGGGCTGCACATTGCTAGTCATGCTGCTTCGGCATTCAGTACTTCAGAGCAGTGCTCCATGTTGGATTTTAGGTGACTATTTACTGCAGGGAGACAAGCAGCTGAAACAGCACTGTTTAACCTACGGTAATTATTATTGATTAGTTTGCTCTGTGAGTACTTCACCTCTGTTTTTCCCATATTTACAGCTGAAATTATACTTTCTCCTACCAGGAGGAAGTAGGTGTATGCTCCTGTGAGGTGATACAAGGTCTGTTTTCCGTGAAGAATCTCATTTACCGTACTGGCAGGTTCATATTAAAGACACTGTACATCAGTTAAGATTCAGAGATTGAGTTTAGGTAACTGTGTATACATCACTAAAGCACTGCTGTTGATTGTCCAAAACAGAAGCCTTTGCACCACTTTCTACAGAATGTACTCTTGTCTCCAGGCTGATGAATTAGTGCTGTATAAACTCTGTAATAGGGATCTGGCTATAGGCAGTGCTCGTAGTCCTGGGTTATGCTCAAATTATATCTGCTGACAAGCTTGCTTTCAGCTTTACTAACGTTCAGAATGTCATGGAAGGACATCTTGTAAGTTTTTCATTTTTACATCTCAGCCATTACTGTTAAAATGCAAGTTTAAACTGAAGGCCATCTGTGCAGAACTGGTAATGTTTTTTACTTGGTTTATTGCATGTGTCATGGTTTGCACTGATGTCAGTAACAAGATTCAGCCTTCTGCTGCCTGTCTGTGAACTGTTCCCTTCACTCCTCAGGCGGGAGTGAGAAGGACTGAGAACAAGGATGTTCAGAAGTTCAGGACTCTGAATGTGTGAATTAGTGTTTTTATGGACATTCCTAAGGGTAACCAAAAAGGCAGCAGTAGTTTTCCTTCAAACACAGTTCATGGAGTGATGGACTTAAAAGCAAAATATAGTTTAATCTTAGTATTGTCACAAGGTGAATAAAACACAGAAAGGAAAGTCTGGGATTTCTTCTCTTCTTCCTGGCATCAAGTCTTGTTCAAATAAAGTCATGAAGAATAAATACTGAATATAAAACAAACAAACAAACAAAGAAAAACGAGGGCCAAAGTGAGATTTTACCTTCAAGTCAGCAGATCTAATACGTAACAGGCATTGTTTGTAGATCTGTTGAGTCAGGAAATGTCATTTATGTAGCTTTTCAAATTTTTTTTTCTAAGTGGTATCATGCTGTTGGAAGTAGTGGAATTTTAAATTTTAATTACACAATTCATGTATTCATGGTTTCCAGTTTGCTCGATGGTCTGTAACTCTTCATATCTCATGGATGGTCCTTCTCCCATTTGGAATTTTTTTCCTCTCTCTTTCTTTGTTTCTGTCATTCTGTTCTTATGGCACTGAATCTCTTCATTGATGACTGGGATGTCCTTAAAATCCCTCTGTTTTCTTTTAACCCGTCCTTTCATCTTTCACACGGCACAGCAGTACTCATCTGTGTCTACATTGCTTATAAATTCCAGCTTCCTTTTCATAAAATTATAGAATCATTAAGGTTGGAAAAGACCTCAAATATCATCCAAACATTCACCTACCATCAGTGTTGCCCACTAAATATTTCTTGAACACCTCCAGGGATGGTGTCTCAACCACTCTCCTGGGCAGCCTGTTTAAATGCATCACCATTCTTTTTGAGATGAAATTTTTTCCTGAAGTCCAGCCTGAACCACTCCTGTCACAACTCCGTTACTCTTTAGTTACCTGGGAGAAGAGGCTGACCCCCATCTTGCTGCAACCTCCTTTCAGGTAGTTGTAGAGGACAATAGGGGTTTTCTCTGACCCTTCTTGTCTCCAGACTAAACAGTCCTAGTTCTCTCAGCTGCTCCTGGGCTAGCCACCTGGGCACACTGCTAGATCATGATCAGACAAGCTTTGACCCCCAGATCCTTTTTCTCTGTGCAGTCTGCCAGCCAATCTGCCCCAAGCCTGTAGCACTTAACAGGGTTGTTGTGATAAAAAGTCTAGGACCCCGCACTTGGTCTTAGTTTTTTTTTTTTTTTTTTTAATATATGTATATATTTTTTTTCTCCACTTACTACCTATATCTTTCTGTAATGTATCCATCCCTCTCACTTTCTTTTTCTCCTCTCCCTTTAATGTAGAATATTACTGTTCTGTATTGCGTGGTAATACTAGGTCCCAATTCCTTTCTGAGTCTTCAGAGATAGCCAGTTATCTGATACAAGGCTATGTTATCCAAATGTAAGGCAAAACTTTCATTGGCATGCATTCATTTTGTTGTTTACATCAGCCAATGGAGGCTGCCACAGAAGAGACTGATAATAGAACAATTTTGTATTGTGTGGAGACTTAGTACTTCATTTGCTCAGCAAGTTAAATCCAAGATGATTATTTCCCCATGATGAGACAGGGTGTAATCTTGTCTCTAACAAAGAATTCTGGAGTGTGGAAATGGAATAGCGAAAGACTTTTTTGTAGTGCAGCCAAAAATTTGATTGCCTGCTTGTTAAATGCATATTTGAACTACTAGAACAGATCCTAGTATTTTCATTAAATCAAGTCTTCATAGTGATTGTAATAAAAAAAAAAATCTAATAATTTGTGTTATTAGTGCACCAAAATGAGGAACTCGTCATATGTATGGAATCAGGACTGGAAAAAACAAAAACAAACAAAAAAGAAACAACCAACTGAACAACAACAAAAAAAACCACAACCAAAAACTATTAATAGAGACCTACTAGCAGTGAGAATATAAATTCAGATCCCTGTTGGAAATCCAGTCCTAAATCTAAGGAACTACTTTCCATGAGGACAATCTGTCAAAGTACACTGAAGTGTGGAACACCAGCCCTGAGAGGATTAATAGCCAAGCCTATCTGTTTAATTTATACAGAGCTTTCTAGAGAAACTCAGAGGATTCTAACACACTGATTCCGGGGAAGGCAAACATCTGACTTCCTTAAGCCTGACTGAACGTTTTAGCATGAGTCCAAAGTCCAGCCTTTGACGTGTTATCTTGTGCAGATACTTCCTCACTTTGCTCACTTAACTTTTGCTCTCAATTGTCTTGTGCGTGGTAGATGGAAATCAGCTGTGATAATTACATCATGAACAGACACGTAAATTAAATAAAAATATAGTTTAAATGGCCTGTGAATATCTGAATTACAGCTCTTTGTACTCGAGGAAGTTTGGAGAACACTATGCATCTTTTTTATTTTAATGGATTGTTATGCAAGTTGTCAGAATGACCGTTTTTGGATAAATTTTCTGTATGCCCATCCTTGACTGATGGACTGTCTTTTAAAGAAGTGGCTGCTAGGAAGGATTAAATAAGTGCTTGCTGATGGAATGGGATTTGTTGTTGATACTTGTTTGTGAGTTCATTGGCCATCTGGCCACAAGCAACCATTAGATTTCTTTTGATCAATGTTGCACTTGAGTGCATTTCAGCTGACAATTGCAATGTTGAACTGTTAATTTACTATTGTATTGGATCCTGATTCAATTCCAACTGAAGTCAAAGTGGACTAAAGAAATTGATAGGACGTAAATAGATATTAAGCACCTTTATAATTGATTTGCCTTTTATTCTCTTCTGGATTAACTTAGTATTTTTACATTTTTGTTATAACACATTCCACTGCTATTTTTCAAGAATAGGGAAAAAAAAAAAGATTTAAGCCATTTTATATTTATGACTATTTAAGCCTGAGGACAGATGTATAATTCATGTAAGTTTCTAAGGGAAGTAATTAACATAAAATACACATCTCTTTAAGAGGAGTTATTTAAAAAATATATAGGGTCAGATAGCTTCAAGATGGGGGATCAAATATTGAAAGATAAGAGGTTGATATTAATAACTACACAAAATAAGTGAGGTTGATTGTTTTAACAATTGGAGTAATAATATACATTTAGGAGAGCACAACTGGGTGCTTTAGAGCACGTTGAAGCAATGTACCTCCCTCCAGGGAAAGTAAAAGTAATGTCAAACTATAGAAAAGCATAAAAAATGAGAAAAATGAAGTATTAAGGTACCTAAAAAGGTTCAATGGCCAACTTTTAGTATCGGCAGAGGTCTAAGGTTGCCATAGGTGAACCAGGGTAATTACATGGACTGCTTGCATTTACACTGTGCCAATTCATAGCTCTTAAATGTATTTTGTACTTTGAAAAGTTGGGAGATGCAAGTGAAGTATGTTCCGTAATTACAGCAAGATTCATCAAGTAGAAAATTACTTCATCAGAAATTTCACATTATCTGGACTTCTGTAGTATTTCGACATCTCCATATATCAATTCTATTTTTTTGCATCCATTTTCTCATTCTTTAAAATCTAGAAGGCAATGAGAATATTTGTATTTTTAAAGTTGCCTCTGTCACATCACTTCCACAGAACTCTGTAACTTGCAGAATTGAACTCTTTTACATCCAGGATCTCTGAGATCACTGGGAAAATGATACATTTCTCATCCATATTTATGTCTTCATATGTGCACGCGCAAAGTGAGTACTTATTCAGAATCTTTGTGACTTGAATTCTATTTCTCTTTAAGACTACTTAGATATTATTGGTATGGATTAGAATGTAATAAGAAATCTCCTTCTCCAACTACTGTTGAAAATACTTTCTGCCAAATAGTCTAATGCTGAATATCATCACAGCTTTACTGACTGTATGATCCTATTCACATTTATGCCAAGTGAACACTTGTGTTAGAATTGAAGATTAAACAAATAACCTATATTATTAAGAAGTTGTCAACATGGAAAGCATATATTCTGCACTGTCCCATGATTCTTTCCCAGGCTTATTTCCACTTTAATTAAATTATTATTTTTTTTAAATAAAGTATCACATATTGTTAAAGTAGCTAATTAGTATTGTTACTTACATTGCAAATGTTGATACAATTGGGATGTTTCCACTTTTCAGAAATGCACATTTTGAAAATACAGGTTTAAAAGGTTAGCTTAAATTAACTGAACTGCACTGCAGGCATCTTGGTATTTAGAAGCCACTCTTAGCTATAAATATTATTGCGGTGCATGCTGCATAGAAAGTAATGAAGAAATGGAATTTTTAATGAGGTGAAATGTGCAACTTATAACTATTCCGGGTTAGCAGAGAAGAACAACTTTGCTACCATACCTATGTAGCAAAATGAATTTTTTTTAAATGGGATTTGATGTAATTTCAATGTAAGTAGTTAAAGTAGCTAATAAGAATTTAACTCCGAAGTATTAAGCAATATTTACATTTTACTTAAAAAATTAATATGTAAAAAGAAAGTGTTTGAACACCATTTGCTCTGTTTAATTAGATTACAAATGCAATAGTACGTAAGACCCCTAGTGAGTACTTGGGCCTTATTTAACTGTATAGTATACAGAAGAACACATGCTTTGTTTTGCAATCAGTGTTGTCTTAGTGATCATAGATGATAACAGAAGAAGTTTGCTGCTGTGGCAAGTAGAAGAAAATTAGCGTAACCATCATGATGTGGTTTCTCTTAGACTCTCAGTGGTGGGCGAGATATCTGGTGGCTCTGCGGACAGGACGTTGTCTGCAATGGGCTGGTGCTTCCTTCCAGCCCACAAGCCCAGAGTGAACCATGACTCATTTCAAGAACAGATTGCTAGTCTGGATTCTGCAGTTCAGACGTAGCCTAAATGATTTAATATGTTTCACTTGCATTAGCATAATTCTGCTTCCAGCTTTACTCTTTCAGTTCGCAAAGGAGGAACAAAAGTAATTTTTATGGATTAAAAGAACATTGAATTAAATCTAAGTCTAAACTGAAGCTAGTGCAACAGGAGTAGCCTAATATCCTTCATTTACAATATCCTGCTGAAAGTTTTAAAAGTCAATTACATCACTTTTGCATCTTTTATACCTTCAGCACAGGACATGCTGAATTTGGTTGTATGAGACTAGTTCATCACAATTCAGGCACTTAAGTTTTCCAGGAAAAAACATCAAAACAAACGTATTCATAATACAAGGCCATCTCTTCATTCTTTGTCCCTCATGTGTTTTCAAGGCTGAGGTGTAATATGTAGTCAACAGATCTTAATGCCTCTATTCTTCAGACAAAAAACGGCCATTCGAGAGCAGGGTTTGCTCCTGGTTTCACCTTCTATTCACACTGTTATCTCACACATTCGTTCTAAGAAAGACAACGCTGTCAGCTGAAGGGTAGGTTTGCACTGCTGCTTTTGGACAGGTTTTATTTATTGTATTTGTCCTGGGAAAAAGTAGCTTTCATAAGAAAGCTTTAAAGTAGTACCGATCTGTTTAAGTAGTGCCTCTATTTAGTTTCTTTGGTATGTAATTAGTATGAGCCCAAAACATTCCATATCACACTTTTGTGTAGGCTGACTAGTATGGCGAATGAAGGGATAATGATCTAGCAAATGTTCCGCATTAGTAATCTGCAAGTAATAGTAATAAGGATGCCAAGGAAACCTACCTATACATTACATATGTTTGCAATGCCTGTCTTCTGTTTAATTAAGTCCATACTACTTACTCAGAACTGAGGCACGAATGAAGCATAGCTATATATCTCCTTTGAGAACCAATTTTGGAAAAACAAAAGTCCAAGGAGATTGGCAGTAATATAGAAATATGTTAATAGATTACCACTTTGGCAGGCATTAGCTGCACAAAAAATTCTGTTCACTACAGAAAAAGCATCAGCGAGGGGCACAGAATATACTTCATGGAGACAGGTATTTAAAATTTGGCAAGCGAGACAGACTTTGGACTGAATAGAGTGTCTAGAAATATTAGGAGGAACGCAGTTTCTTCTGCGCTCTTGCGTTCTCTCTCTCTTTTTCTTCACCCTACTGTAAGAAGATTGGCTATAGCACCTTCCTAAAAGCATAAAATTGTGCATGTGACCAAAAAATTGTTCTTTACTGCCAGAACCACTGAAGATAGATTTCTTTTACCAGTGTAGACGAGATCTATATGTGTTTTCATCTTTGACTGCATCCAACCTTCTGTCAGGAAATGAAGGTATTAGCACGCATAGAGGTGTGGTAACAGGAAAATCCTGTGAAATCCACCTACTTCTATTTTGTCTTCAAAATTTTATGCTGAGGTACAAGATCTTGAAGAGGTTCAGCCAAGAATATCTTCCAGAAAGTGAAACTCAAACAATTTTTATGGAACAAAATGAAGGGAAGGGAGTATGTTAAAATGGCAAAGAACAAACAAGCAAATAAAACCAGCTTCCTTGTGGACATTTTTTCTGACTTTGCAACTGTATTTCTATATACTGTTAAATATTTCCATCCCTATGATTTGCTATAGGTAGTCTATTTATGTATTGTGAGGGTTTAAGTTGTCTCTAATTTGTTTCCACATTTCACTCATCTCTAAATGCAAAACATAAGCAGTAATTCCTCCTATATTGGCTCATTTTCTGATTGCCTATTAACTACTGTATAGGGAAATAGAATTTTATTGCAATTACATTTTCTTCGCTCATGTAGCAATCTATGCACATGCATAGACGCCCACATATTTATGCTAAGCAAAGTTCTTTAATTTTACACTGAAATCTAGTTAAAATGTTCCAACTTGCAACAAGAATTTAATCAGGAGAAAAAAATCTGAATATGCACTTAATTAAATTTAGAGTAGCAGATTGGAGCCCTTCTTTGGACAACTATTTGTAGTTAAATTTCCAATAATTTTTACACTGATTATTTCTGGAGGTAGAGACAGCATAATGACACCCTCCTGATTAGCAAGTGAGCAGACTGCAAACTGTATATTAGTGTTATAGTGTAAATGATTAGAAATTAACCAACATGCTGATCTGGATTTAATTTCAGTAAGTAGTATTTCATCAAGGCATAGTAACATTTTAATTAAAACTTGTTGAGGGTAATGCTGTATTAGTAGTATAAAAATGAAGATGACTTGGATGTTAAGCCACTCATCAAGCAGTTTAGTTCGGTCTTCTATTTTACAACTAATATTTTTGTGTTAGGAAAACTTTTTGGTTTCTATTCTTTTAGTGAAATTTAGGTAGTGATTTATTTTTATACGCATAATACCAGTTCAGGAAACAATCATGTGGATTTGAAAAAAAACAACACTGTAAAACAGGATCACCCCAAAAAACCACCTCTAACCTGAGATTTATGTCACCTGTAGATGTGATACTCTGACTGCAGTAAGTAATAATTATAATAAACTAATAATTACAATAAACCATTGAAGCTGAAGGACTTATTATATATTCTACAAATAGCAAAAAAGTTGCAGTTTTACTGCAATTTTCATGCTTTCATATCACTAGGATCTCTTCTGGACAGAAAGATAAGTGGTACCATGACAATACAAATCTGCAAATTTTGAGAAATACTACTATCAGATTTACTTCTACTGTTACTTAAGGCAAAACTACACATATCAAATAACTTAAATATCACAGTTGAAAGTTTTAGTGAAAAATAAATGTAAAAATAATTCTTTATTGATGAAGCCACTTTTAAGGTTCAAATAATGACTCACTGTTAGAAATAAAAACAAACAAACAAATCCTCATCTGCAGGGATGTCTTTCTGAGGTATAAGTTTGTTCCAGATGAAGATTTAATTAGTAATGCAGCTATCATTACAAACAAAATTAAGAGGGATCGTGAACTGAAAATGTATAGGTTTTGAGCTATGAACTGAAGACAGCACAAGCTCCCCTCTCTGTCTGACAACTGACTCACCCTCTGTTCCTTGGCATATGATGTTTCTCATTCACCTAAAAGCGCTCTTCCAAAATTCTTTATGAATTACTTGAATGAAGGAGTGAGTGAATTAATTTATTTTATTCATTTCTTAATGAAATAGTGTTTTATTGAAGAAGTCATTCTTTAGGGTCAGAGGCACATTAACGTTACAAAATAGTACCCTTTATTAGACAATTGGAAATCTGAGAATCTTCCATATATTCGATCTCTTCTCAAGGTCTAAAATAGTTGCAGATTTCATCATTGAATTAAAACTGAGAACCTACTGATCTATCTAATCTGGTGACTTGCTCTGTAAATCCTGTGAAAGTCAGAAAAATATCTTGTCTCTTTCCTTCAACTGATTCAATTATTTAACTCTGACTGCAATACAAAGTGTTAACTTTAGGTAAATTAAAAGAACTGTACGGGGATGGGCGTGCGAAGAAATGTTTCATGCGAGGACGTCCACTTTCAATGTACTTCAATTCTCTTTGCTTTGCTAGAACACCGTAGAAACTGAATCAAGAAAAAAAGTCAAGAGAAGCAGGAGAAAATTTCTAATATGAATGTTTGATGTTAAGCTCTTACTTGTAACACGCAAGTTTAAGTGTTATTATCAGCATGGGGATTATCCATATGCTAAAGATAATAATTCCTGTTCTTCAAGCAGATTTTTCAAAACCATATAGTTTCATTCTCTTAAACAGAAAATCAGGGTGCAGTGATTGTAGAAGTGGGGTTAATTTCTTTGTCCTCTTTGGAAGCTCTATGTGGAGCTGGGGGCAGTCCTCTTAGCGCAGGCCTATCAAGCACATGAATCTGCAGCTCTGGCAGGTTGATGCCTTTCAGATGACACCCATCCAATCTAATGAATGCTTTTCATTTGCCTCAAAAGAGCACTCCTTTTTTCGCTTTTTCCTTTTAATCTTATTTATATATTTTCCTTACTTTCAGTTTTAGTTTTCTTTTTTTGACTTTGTCAAGTGGAAACCCTAGGGCTCTTCTGTCTCTGCCTTATAGTATACCTTACATTTTCTGTCACCACCTTTTCTAAGTGACTTCTGGATCTCGTCATCACAATTTTATTTGACTCATAAAGTAAGCAACGTGTTACAGTTTACTAAGTTCTTCTGGGTGTATTCCATGTCATGTTTTGAAGAGTAAAATAGATTAAAAGCGAAGTTTAATATCATGAAAGACAGTCATTCCTTTGAGTCTAGTAGGCAGATTACTGATAAATATTTCTTTTGAAAATATGTCTATTGCATGGATATGTTATGGTTCCACCATGACATGAACTCTTACTTACTAATATAAATGTCTAACACTTAATAGAGAAAAACAGAATACAAGGATCAACTTAGCCATTCTAGATTTGCAACCTGAAAACATCTCAATAACTCTACTGTCAGCCTTTGTAATTTTGAATGTTCAAGATTTTATTCTGTTACACAGTGTTAGTTAGAAAGAAGACAAGATAGATCACTAAGATGGGAAAAGCTGGTCCTTCTATTTATTAATTAAATAACAATTCAGTATTTTGATTTAGTGAGTAATTTTAAATGTTTCTTATAGTTTGACAACACACGGTTTCATACAACACAACTCAATGTGAGGAAGCTAAAAGGATAACTCTGACTACAGCTCATATTTTTGGGTTGATTGGAGTGTAAAGAAACCAGATCATACATTAGCATGTGATTCTTTGGAAGTGATAAGTAATAGGGCAGTGATGACCCAGATACATCAACCACAGGGCTTGATTTGAACTCTGTGCAGTCACTCTGGAAAAAAAAACAAACAACTTCAATGTCTTTCAGATCAAACACACAGTAAATCAGTAAATCAAATGTTATATGCTGAATAAAACATACTGCTTCTCTTAAATCCCTCTTTGTGTCACCACCAAAAGTCTTTCTTTGTAAGCTACCAAATATGAACAACATACATTTCAAAATACTGAGGTTGAGTTAAAAATTTTGAAGGTCTCTGTATTGAGAAATTCTGAAGTTCACTACAAAGTATTGGCATTTGAATATAGGAGCCCTCATTACGTCATATGATGTAATAGCTGTTAAATCATCAAGCAGTAACCAGGCATTAGTGGAACCAGCTCATGGCTACCAAAATATTTCTATTTCTTTAATAGTTGTAAAAGCATGTAGTTTTAAAGTGCAGTTTTTATTTGGACTTTGACTCTAAATTACTGAGCACTCTCAATGTGTAGTGAGATTAAAAAGACACTAAGTTCAAAAAACTTGCTTGAGAAGTTTGGGTATTTTAGGAGAAAAATATAGAATAGTAGATCAATCCAACACTAACTTGTATTTCTGTTTCCAGTTTTCTATTCAGTGATTGACTGTGTTGTGCTGCAGTTTTCTACTCTTCCTACTGCCAGTCATATTCATTGGTATGAATCCAGAGCATGTCTACAGGCTTAGATGAAACTCCTCTGCATTTCCAAAAGTGTATCTGAGATTAAAACCCTGCACTGTTTTAATGTGCCTTCCTCTCAGTGAAGTTTCCCTTCTGTACTGATGGAGTTCCCAGAACGTATTTTCTCTAGACTGATGCTTACAGAATGTAAATAATTTTATAGGTACATTATATTCATATAAATGATCTGTTACAGTAATGGTTTCCTTGCAGCCCAACTGACTTGTGCTGGGATAGGCAGAGTGGCAATTGTGCCTGTGTAAGTTTTACCGTTAGTGCTGTGTTAAGTAAAGCCATGTTTATTTGTAACTTGTAGGAATTCTACTCTTTTCTTCAGGCTTTTTAGATGCATTCTCTCTCATTTACAAATGAAGTGATTTTTCTACAGATCAATGCTAATTCTTCAAGGATTTAATTCTTATGTCATTTTTATTCTTACATCTTTTACATCTGTCCTTAGGAAACTGTGTAGTCACAATAAGTTAAGGCTGAAATAAACGAGAGTGATACAATAGTGAGATATTAAACTTATTTTAATTTGATCTGATAGAGAAAATGAATTAACTGCTTTAAATAAAATTGCAGCTGCATATTTAGTGCTGTGTCACATGAGCCAGTAAAATACTATGTCACACTTTTTTTTTTTTTTTTTTTTTTTACCGCCACTGTGGAGCCTGGTCCTAACATGCAGAAAGGGACAAATTTATGTTTCATCCTCACTTTTAGATGTAATACGGGGAATAGTTTCAAAACCATTTGATCGTGGTTCAGCATGATCTTGCTTACCTGCAAGTAAATAGGAGCAGCATGCTAAAATTTCCTCCAGAATCACCACTGAAAATTCTTAAAAAAGGCTTTTAGGTCTCTAAAATGGTTTAAGTGCCTCCTCTGATGTAACATTACTACATACATCTTCAGGTTTTGATCTTCACAATTTTGTGAGTTCCTTCTTTGTCATGTTTCAGGTGGAAGAGCTGATGCACAAAGAAACTGTAACTTGCTCAAGGTCGGACGGAAACCTGTGGCAGAAGGTAGAGTTGAAACACTCTGACAATTATGGTTGCATATATATAAGTAATTCAATTCCAGTGCGTATAAGAGCAAATATTGAAACTGGATAAATTATTCACAACAAACATGTTATTCTCAGTGCTTAAATCCTCTTCTATGTAGCTTATTTTCAGATTGCCATAAATGTGTTTATTTATTGGAAATACTCAAACAACGTATTCTCATACACAATATTTGCAGAGGTTATTTTCTGCATACACTGTTCAGTGTTTGTTTTCAACCTGAACTTTTTGATGCTATCACAGATTTGATGTTTTTCAATCTTCTCAGTGTTTTCAATACTATTTTGGGTTCATTTTTATTTAACTCACAGGACCACACACACTCATGAGAATTAGAAATGTATTTTTATCATTTTAGTGACATTGCTGAAGAAGAATACTTAAATACACTATCCTGGGGAAGGAAGTTACCCAGTGTTATCATTGTCAAATCATGAAGTTTACTCAAATATTCCTAACTTCTTTTCCTCCAATTTTCATTCAATCTAGTATACAGAATACAAATATAAATATATTCTGATGTTTTGCTACTGCCTATGACAGAAATGCAGTTAATTAGGCATGCTGAAAGGAGAACTTAGCTACTTTAATATGCATTACTTCTGTCACAGAATGTTCAAACAGTGGTGGTGAATCAATTTTGAAAACTCCAAGTAGTCTGGTTAATATAAATTAAATTAAAAGCCTAAGACTGCTTGATACGCATTTTTTTTTTTCAGACTTTGGCTGAAGTCCTGCTTAAAAATTCCCTCTCAGACTCTGCTACAATTAAAAAAAAATCATATTTCAACAAATCCTCATTTTATTTAAGTGTCATTAACTTTTCTGTGTTTTCATTCACATTATTACTGATTTCTGAGATATCTGTGTACAAACAGAATCTCACTCTTTTATTCACGTGTCCCAGATTCATCAACTGATTATAAGATGATACTAGTTTTTTTAAGAAGTAGTAGAAACAAAGTGAGAGAAAATTCTTCACTGTTACTTTTATTGCTCTAAAGGGAAATGGAATCGTGGTCCTGGCACTGCAGCTTCATGGTGAAAATTGAGTTTTTTTCTCTTCTGGATTTGAATTCTGCTTATGTAGAGTTATCTTAAACAGAGGGGAGAGTTTCAAAATCAGGTAGTGTGATCACACTTGTAAGCTTTTACTTAGGAAAGAGAGATTAGACACACAAATTTTTCCTTGATTGCTTTTTTAGTCTCCAGATTTTTGTCTGATTCTCACTCATTTTCTCATGTAGGTTTAAATCTGCTTGTGAAAGTCATCATCTAGCTGCATCTCATTTCATGTGTAGTTTCAGCATGTGTGAAATATTTAGTATCAATAAACCTATAATGGAAAACTAGTCTGGGAAGACCTTAGGAGGTCCGTGACCCAGAATGGAATTTCTAGGTTGCGTGGGATCCTAGACAGATAGGTACTGAACCGTTCTATGAGTAAGGAGATTGCAAACCTCAGAGGACTCAACGTATTCTAAAGGCTTTTTGATGCCTAACCTGAACCTTTCCTCTTTTCTCATCCACATTGGTATAAAAAAATTGCATTCCCTTTCAAACAACCGTTTGAATATTTGGTGCTCTATTTTCATTTTCTAAGTCCCATTTTCTTCAGCTTTTCCCTGCAGGTTATGACTTCTAGACTTCTCACATTTCTATTGCTCTGGGCTCGCTCTCTCTCTCTCTCTATTCATACTGAAGTGCCATGCTTGCTTTTCCATCAGACACTGCTATCCCACTAAGATGGAGCTAGGACCAGGCAAAGCATAACAGTGTCGTATCGTGATTTATTCAGATATCTAAACTTCAAGCAGAGCATTTTTTTTTTTCTTGGTGCAGTGTAATTACCCTGTTGTCTCCTATTAAGCATCTGATTCTGTGTGACCAGTTTTCTGCAGAACTACTACCTAACCAGTAGTGTTCCTCCCTCAAGTTTTGTGAAAATAACTAAATGACCTTCCACTTGTCCCTCGAAAATAGCAATCCATCTCAATCAATTTCCCCAGCTTGCCAAGATGAATCTTTCATGTGCTTAAAGTCCTCCTTGTGTCACATTTGACACGTAATTTTCTTTCTTATTCTTCATTAAAACACTGTACAGGACTGGACCAAGAGTTCCGGCCAGTTAAGTACACCCTCCAATCATTCAGTGTATCTGTCAACGGTTTACCGGGCTGGATCGGCCCGGTTCTGTGACGATTGGTGTGGGGGACCCGCAGACCCACGCCCCAGGAAAGGGAAAGGGGGAAAGGGAAAAGGAAAAAGGGAGATGGGCCTAGAAACAAAACAGCGGCAACGATCTGAGGAGGAAAGCTAATTTACTAAATAAGATATCAGAAAGCAAAATAACACAATATAATACAATATAATTGGAATTGAAGCTAATAAATCAAATAAAAGGAGCAAGAGAGAGTGTCCGATAAACCGAAGGCCTTACGCTAACGCTGAAGGCGATACGGCAGCGAGCACCCACTGCTGAGTCGATCCCAAAGGAAAGAGAGTGTCCCGTGACCGCAGAGGGTTTTTATCTTTTCCCTCTGAGCGGAAAATACGTAAAAATGCAAAGCATCGCAAAGTCCTCTGGGGAATGTAGTTCTTCTCTTCTGAGACAGGTATACCCGGAAATATCAATGATCTATGGAGCTGGAGTATTAACTCTTTAACTCTTAATGCACTACATGTTGTAATGATGTGGAATACCAATACCAAAAATCATAAAACCATGACAGTATCCCACTAATGCAGTCTGGTCTCTGTGAGAATGTTCTCTGGGAAACGCTGTCTAAAACTTGCCAGTATGTGAATGTTCTACTTCTTGCCCATTCGTTAAGTCTCTAGGCTAGCGAAGAACTTGAAAAGAAATGAGAGTGGTCTGACACATCTTCTTCCTGTGTGGTCCATTTTTGCAACTACTCATCTCCTTGTTACTTCCAGATGTGAAAGTATATGAATGGCAAATAATGCCGTGCTATCAGTAATTTGGCATGTGTGCATGTGCCATTACTCATGAGAAACAGTTACAGCCTGAAACGGCTAAGTGTTTTTATAGTTAAAGTTCGTAAACATATATAGAGTATTTTTTTATTGTAAAAATGCTTCATTTTATAATGAAAACCTGTAGAAAAATGCATTCTTTTACTTAAATGATTTATTTATTCTGTCTTATGCTCAACCCTGACTCAACTGCCTTCCTGTAAACAGTTGTTTGATCCTCAAAGTAAACGAGGATTTTTATGTTTCCTGCCCACTCCATCTGCTTGCTAAGTAAATCAATTTAGAAGTATCACCAATGGATGTGGCTGAACACACATAGGAAATATCTCCATCTAGCCCTGGTGTGTCTTACTACAATATAAACACTAGTGCAAGACAAGCTTTTCTGCATTGCTTGCTTTTTCCATACAAAATTATGATGTAATATGGGTGGCAAAGCATGATTGCAGCTTAGCGCACTGCAGCCTCCTGTGTTTTCTTCTACTGCAGGTTGTTTCCATGCTGACTCATGTTTCCTAACAGGGCTCTCTGACACAATAACCCACAGCATTGAGAACTCGCAGCTTCTCTGCGCAGCAGAGCTCACAAAATAGATATATATAGACTACAGTATAGGAAGAACCTATTTCCCAGGACTTTGGTCAAACACTCCAAATTGAAATCAAAGCTTACAAGCTACAATTCCCTACAAAGGCTTAAAATTAAAACAGGAGGGTATGGGATACAAATATCCCTGTTTCTTGTTACTAGCCTGGAAACAGCAGCGTTTTACTATGGAGAGAATAAAAAGCTCTAGCTGGACAGTGAAGTTTCTTTTCAGGTTGGCTTGGATTTGCAGTAAGAAGATTTATCTTGGTATCCAACTAGCTTCTCAATTGGCTGGCACAATGTGTGTGATGATTGCACTTGTTCTAATTAAAAGTCTTTGAAGGGCATTGAATCTATCCTTATAGCAGGGAGGGATTTCAGTGTCCTCTTTCCTTTGGGGTGGGGGAAGCTATTAATAAGGCCTTTTATTAAATAATCTTATTTGTAAAATATTCGTAGGAGCAATTTTCTGCTTTTCAGCACTGGGAAAGCCAAAAGAGTATTAATATGTATCATGCTTAATGCATAATTCTGTGCCCCAGAAAGTAATCTCTGTTGTTTTATTTTACAAGAAAGTTCAGGTTGCATTTTTGCTTCATACTCTATAGTTAAGCATCCAGCAATGATGAGAAAAACCTTGTACATGTATACACTTCAGTACTACAACCTTCCCAATTTAACTTTTTTTTAATTGACTTATGTATTGTTACATGCCATTCAAGAAGGAAGGTGGCAGGAGTTACATAAGGTATTGTACTCTCCAGGCATAAAAACTCGAGTTCAGGTAGTACAGGACACTAAACACGTATAGAACAACTTCCTTGTGGTCTTGCTTGTATTGCTTGGGCCGAGAAGGCGCTGTAGACATAATCAGATGAGACAGGAGAACAAGCGCGTACTCCTTTTCATTGAAGTGGAAGAAAAGATTCATCTCTAAAAAACAGACAAGGCAGAGTTTTCCTGTTGAATGGGCTGAGGTTTAACAAGGACTGCCTGAGCAGCTGTGGCTGCATAGTGTTGGGATGGAGGTTGTTAAAGTTTATGTCTGTCACGATGACAAGATGAGTTGGCTTCTCTCATCTGTTTGTTGCCATGTTTGAGGAATTGAGCTCTGGTCGTTTTATTGCTTAAGTCACAGCAACTTTCAAAATGTCCCTGGGTACAAAGAGCAGCTTTGATTCTGAAAGAACCTAAAGGACTGCAGGAATAATTCTGTAAAGAATGTCATCTTCTTGTGTTATTGTCATGCATAAAACTTTCCTATTTCTTCAGCAGTGAAGACACTTCTTTTTCAAACTTTTGCTTCCTAATATGATGTTGGTGCAATTGAACTAATCTCTGATGAGAAATTATTGCATGGAAGATGTATGAATTTCCAAGCTAATAACCTATTTCTAGGTAGCTGTAAAAAGAAAGATGTTTTTCAAAAATAATTTGTTATCAGTAAGACACTTCCTTTCTTGATTGTTGAATGAAATGTCACTCAATTTAGACTCACAGCATTCACTCCTTTATTTGCAAAGTACATGTCATGGTTTTATGATTTTAGATATTGGTATTCCACGTCAAAACATCATGTGGTACATTGAGAATTAAAGAGTCCCTCTCCGTAGATCAGTGATAGTTATGGATATACCTGTCTCAGAAGAGAATAACTACATCCCCCAGAGGTCTTTGTGTTGCTTTGTATTTTTACTTTTTTCCTCTCAGAGGGAAAGAAAAAAACTGTTTGCGTGTCACAAGACATGCTCTTTCCTTTGGGATCGACTCAGCAGAGGGTGTTCGCTGCTGTCTTGCCTTCAGCGTTAGCGTAAGGCCTTTGGTTTATCGGACACTCTCTTGCTCATTTTATTTGATTTATTAGCTTCAATTCCAATTATACTGTATTATATTGTGTTATTTTGTTTTCCAATATCTTATTTAGTAAATTAGCTTTTTTCCTCAGATCATTGCTGCTGTTTTGTTTCTAGGCCCATCTCCCTTTTCCCTTTCCCCCCTTTCCTTTTTCCAGGGCATGGGGGTCCATGGGTCCCTCACATCAATCATCACAGAACTGGGCCGAATCAGCCCGTAAACTGTTGACAGTACAATACAAGTTTTTATTATCAGTACTGTTTCTCTTTGCTGCTATCCTTGGTATATGGGAGTAGTTTAGGTAAGGTCTCATGATTACTTTTCCTTTAAACTGCCTTGTCTACTCACAAATTATTTGTAAAATATTATGTTAAAAATTCTGTTTCCCAATGCTTTAGTTAATATTTTTGAGGAATACTGACAAGCATTTTTTGTCAAATCCTGAAGTAGACAAATCTTGCCTAATGTTATGAGGTCAAAAAGACATTTTTCCATTGACTCAGTTTCCAGAATAGTTTTTAATTTCCTGAGAGAGAGCAGTTATATTGATGCAATAAGAAATTTGCAAAATGGTGGTAGATGTGACATCTGCTGAAAGAGGTCAGAATACTGTGTTGCAGATATATTTTATAAAATCAAGAGTTTCCTCTTTTCTGTACAGTTGCAAACATTTTTGGGAGGGGCTAAAAAGAGGTTAAGACTGGTTTTATGATAAAGATCTTGAACAGGAGGTCTCACTGTCCCTGCCAAGGAGCTTGACTAACTTGCTGAGCTGTATTAATCTTTATAATACCTAATTTCACTCTTCAAAATGACTCAAATGAGCACATTTGAGGAGGAATTTGTCCTTTACTTTTCCCTCTCAGTACTCATTGGTAAAGTGAAGGTAACACTTTTCTACTTTACAGGTTTTTAAAGTAAACGAACACATGCTTTTATAGCACCATCTGCTTCAGCACATGCAGATGTTCCCAGCTGCTGAGGGTTTCTTGGATGTTAGTTCTGATATGTGCTCTCAAGGGGAGGCTCCAGCTGAACTTTAACAAGCCCAAATCCAAGATCAACCTTTCTTGTAATTTATACTTAGCCTTTTCCACTGATAAGCACAATATAGAGGAATATAAAGGGTGCAGCTGTTTAGCAAGCTTACCCTACAAAGAATAAGTGTTACTTTTACCAATCTATCTTTGCATTCTGGGTATAGTTTTCATCTACTTGCAAAGGAGTAATGTCAGTTTAGTGAGAAACTGTCAAACAAATAAGCCTGTGGTTTCTATAGTGATGTTCTTTTGGAGTCAGGTTTCATGCAAACCTAATTAGCTCCCAATATGGAGTATATATTTATTCTCAAGTTTATCGTCATTTTATGATGAAGATCCAATATTGGCTTAGTTTTATTGTGTATGGACAACTCTTTTAATGGGATATAATTTGTCAAGAGTCCTACCTCATTAGACTAGCAGAAATAAACTGTAATATTTGACTGTTGAAACAATAGATCAGAAACTCAGTGTGTGTAGATTAACACAGCTGACTTTGTTTTTGAGAATATTTTTTAACAAAGTAGCCTGAAAAAGTAAACAAATCCCACTGTTGTTCACTACTAATTCAGCTATTTTGCCTGTTCATAATTTGTTAAATCTGCTTTAGATACTGTGTGTACTTTCAAGTGGTAAAAGAATTGACAGAATTCTTTTTGAAAACATAGTATTTCTGCTAAATAGTATTCTACTGCCAGAAAAGCAATTTAAAAATCTACAAAAAATACAGATGCCATGAAGTGTTGCATTACAAGAGGCAGGAAAAAAAGGAAAAGCCCCAAAATTAGGTATAATCTTAGAAATTTTCTTGGCAAAAGGAGTAATCTTTTCACCTGGTTTATATTTTCTTTACAATAATAATACACAAAGGTATGCTCTCAGTATTTTGTTTGATCATATTTCTCAGTTTTCACTGTAATGAATAGGAAAAGTCTCAGGATTCAAGGAATGTTTTCCCAAACTTGCATCTGAAATGGTTATACAACACTACTGCATTTAAATTTACAGAGATGGAGCAGCACACAAGTTCAGAGCCTGTTTTCAACTTCCTGGCAGCTCGGGGAAGAAAAGGAAAAATACTTTAGTTTGCGAAGTCACATTGCAAATATTACATTGTTCTGAGAAAGAGAAATATTTTTTGTGAAAGCAGTTTTCTTTTTTTAATTTAAATGAAAATTCCTCTTGAAAAATAATACTTCAATTTGTTTCAAAGATCTGGGCATTTCTATTGAGATAATCATTTCCTTTCAGTTGATGAAATATGGAATCGTTGATTGCTTATGCAAGTTCTTAACCACTAACAAAACAAATACTCAGTCTTTAAATTTTAGCATTAGATAAATTTATTCTCCTGTTTAATTTACTGGCTCACTAGATTAGGTAGAATTTGCCTTAGTTTTTTTATTTGTTTCTGATATGACAGAAATAAGTTATCTTTTTCTAGCGACTACATTGAGTAGTAGTACTTATTTCTATTAGTGGAAATAAAAGCTGAAGGAATAGCAATAATCTTGGAGTTCCTTCATTTCAACAGTCAGCTGCTAATCGCTTTTCATAGACATTCTGCAGCAGATCTAAACACAATGGAACAATACACCATGTAGCGTCATATGCAATTGGATATGTAATCTAAGAAGGCATGAAAGCAAAAGAATAATGTATGTGATCAAAAAGTGATAAATTGGGATAAAGAGAAGTAGCTCAATTTTGATGATGCAGATGATGGGTATATCTTTAATACTAATTTCAGTGTGGTTCCAACGACACAGAAGTCAATGCATATGCCTTAATACATGTTTCTCTATCCTCAAAATATTATTTAAATTAATGGATGTAATTACTGAACTGTTTTCTTCCAGAAAAAAATGGAACTTGCTCCAAACCTCATTTAGAAGCTTCTGGATTTGCAAAATGCTATCTGGGCATCCAGACACTATCTAGTGTTCCAGAGGGAGCTCTTTAACTCTTTTTCTCTGTAACTGGCACTGACTTTATACACTAGTCTTTATGGAAGTTTTATTTATTGTGACAAATCGGAGTGCTGTCAGGGTACCCATCTTCCATTGTACCCATTTTTCACGTCATCTGTTGTGTGAGCAAAAAATGGAAAAGAAACCTTCTTCAGTTTCTTCAGACTTGATTTTGGTGTAGAAGGTTGTATAACCTAAGCTCAAAACAAAGTCACTCACTCACATCTAGTCATGCTTATACAGGCTTATGCATTTCCGTGTACATAGGAAGAACCCTGTGTATTGCAGTTGTTTGTAGTTTGTTAATATGAGCTTCATATTGATATCTGTCTGAAATGCTCACAGAGTTCAGTAAGCTGTGATCATCAGAGTCTTCCTTCAGTTTGCATCTCTATAATCCATCTTCTAGAATGAGAGGTCTGGAAACTCACACTGGTGGGTCCCAGTGGTTTTGTGAACCTTTTCATTTTATTTGACTCGTTGAGATATTCCCCTGAGGCTTCCATTTTGCATTCCTCTGTGGAGACACTTCTGTAACCAGCAAACAGAATGCCACCTCTCTGAAACTGGACGTGGAACACATCTGTTTAATGTGCAGTATAGAGGCAGCCCTTTAACATATTGGAATAAATAAACAACTGTACAAGTTGAACTTGGATTTGATGAAAAGTAAGCTTCAGTCTACCAAGAACATTATTTTTGTCTTTTGTTCTTTGTTTTCTTAAATAGGATATTTTCTGGGGAAGAGAATGAAGTGCTGAAGACTGACCTCAAATTCTTCATGTAAGTCTTACAACCACAGTAATTTGGAGAAAATTAATCGCATCCTCAATATGTCATATCTTACAGTTTGGATGTATAATTGAGCAAAGTTCCCCAATTTCTCGATGCTTATTCCTAAATTTTAGGAAAGATTCTTTTAAAAAATAGAATGAATCTTTAGGAATTGAATAAGCCATAAAAGGATTTCTTAAAAAATTGGGTTTAATGACTAAAGAACAAACAACCTAGGCTTCTAGTTTGGTAAGACATTCTCTTCTGTACGTCTTATTTTAGATTAAACTGTACAACAGTTTAGGGGAAGATCAAATTCCAAAATTTCTGACATTTTACCTGTAAAGAAAAAAAAGCCAAATTCCTGCTGAATGTATACAGGCAGAACTTTAAAGAAAACTTGAAATGAACTCCTGACTTCTTTTATCTTACACTCAAATGCACATTTTCTGTAATTTTAGCCTGAAGTTACTCAGTAGATGAATCAGAACAAGAATAAGGAGGTACTTTTTCATGTGTAACTAATAAAGCCACTGAAACTCAATTTTAGGGCACACAATGTATGTCGAACTATTAAATGATTTAAGCAATAATTAAACTCAAGGAAGACAAGCCTGCCAAGAACTGAAATTTAGAGATAACCATTATAGATAATAGACTTCAGGACTACTCTCAGGTTGCTATTGCAGTTGTTCATATCAACTCAGCTGAAACCAAAGTGTAGTTCTTGACCTGTATTGACAAGAGAAATCATGTTGGCTTTTTTTTATTACTTTTTTTTTTTTTTTTTTGCCCATGAAGACAGTGCCTATGATTTAACTCTTAACAAGTGTGAGTCATAGAGTCATATTTTGTTGCAAAATCGCAGACTTGAGTTGTCGTCGTGCAACAATTTACCATTCAAAAGCTTGCAATTGTTTCTGTTTTAAGTGAGATTAAGTTTTTATGAAATGAGTGAAGAAACACCTGAGTGTGTCCTAATGATGACAAACTGACTTACGTACGTTCAAAATGACAGGTTAGTTACTGCATTAGCGTTGGTGTTGGAAGCATCACTTCATTTAATGACCATCTTCTGAGAACTCAACATATTGAGGCCTATTTAAACAATGTAAATGCTCTTTATTTTAGCACTTAAAACACTATATATACTATTTAATACATTTATGTAATGCATTAAAGGAGGTCTACCTTTGACTCATAGTCTTACTTCAGTAAAACAGAAATAATCATCTTGGTATGTTCAGACTTGATTCTTTCAATTTCCGCAACAATATAGTATGAAAGACATGTTTATGCTGTTGCATTTCCTCTTTGTTATGGGAGCACACAGAAGTGAATATGAAAGGCAGTATCTCAGCTGCTCTGAGGTGGCAGACAATACCAGCTGTTACATTGGAGCGTCTAGAGGCCAGCAATTATGGTGCCCTAGAGAGGAATGTCATTGCACAGAGCTAGTCTGTACATCTAGTAAAGTCAGAGGGACCCAGAAATGAATAAGGGTTTAATAGAATTCGACGACTCTTTTATTTATTATTTTTTTTTTCCTCCTCCCCCCTCCCCCCCTTTCTTACTCACTCTTGTGGTAGCAAATGAAATTAGTCAAGAGCTGCTAGATTATTTTTTGGGCACTTCAAGGACCACTTTATCTAGGCAATGCAGTTCTGTACAAAGATCACCCAATAGTTAATGATGATGATCAGCTATCTCAATTGATAAGGGGAAATTCTAAGTACAAAGTAACTATTTCAGGAAAACTGCCATTGCTTTTCTCTAAATTCTATGCATGTAAATCAAAGGAAATGGTTTTACTGCTATGAGTTACTTGGAGACTGTGTACCATAAAGAATTCAACACAATTGTTAGCATGAAAGAAAACCGTTTCATTTTTTTTCAAGGTTTCCAATAATATTTTTCTAGTGTAAATAAACTCGGATCCTTGTGACACAGTACTGACAAGAACTGTACCTCTTCAAGAGAACCTGAAATACGTTGTTATCTGTAGGTAGAATCACATTTTTTATAATGTTGTGTATATTGATTACCTTTATTCTTCTCATGCTTTTTCTTTCCTTCTTTCCGGCGCCTGCTTCTCCTTGTTGGGATTGTCAACAAAAATAAAATAATACTAAAATAAGTTGCTTTAGCAGTGAGGTTTCTCCAAGAAATAGGGAGAGGCAAGCAGCCTCAGAAGCACAGTGCAGTGAAAGATTGACGTTTGGCTTTGCTCAATTTGTCCTCCTTCTGGTTGCTGAACACTCCTCTTAAGCTGTGAAAAGCCATTACCAAGTGCTGTTTCATCTCACATTCTTCTTAAATATGAACAGCTGCAGCACTTCTATTTTCTCAGTATTTCATTGGTACTTCCCAGCGCTCTCAGTCATCTACAGTCACAAGTGCTTGTGCAGGGTTGTAAGGCTGGAACCCTACAAGAGTTCTGTATAGCAGCATATCTATTTTCCCACACAAATTCAGTCAAAAATACTTTAGTTTGTAATCATTCTAATAATATAAAAACAGTATTAGCGTCATGATCTTAAGAGGAAATCAACAATAATTAAAAAAATTCCGCATGGGAATTACTGTTCTATTCATCAATTTGTAGGAATCATGCATATAGCACACTAGTACAGCCTTCCTGTTCCGAGAATCTTCATATTGTATTATCTCTATCATTGTATCCATTTCTTATTCCTGCAATCTTAGTTTGTGGCAGTTCTGTAAATACTGTGATATCTGTGGCTGTAAGCTTAAGTACTGGGTAAATACAATCCGTCTCAGTTTTACAGCCTGTGAAAGGCTATAATGCAGGAAAATGTAATGTCATTCAGTCTGGGAAAGAAACAGCCTAGCAATGCTTTGTGGAACACATTGCTCTTAGATTATTTGGTTTGAGGCAAGAATTAGAGACTAAGTTTGAATATTGAAAATGTCATTTTTGTTGATAAATTCTCTTCATTAGTGAGCCTATATCCACAATTATCTACTTTAAATGTCAGAAAAGAAACGCTAGTTTGCATGAACCATAAAGTGCATATTCAAAGCTAATGGCTCAGTGAGATTTGTAGTTGTTCTGCAAGACAGCTAGTCACCGACCTGTAAGACACAAAAGAAGAAAAGATAAAGTACTGAGAAGTTTGCCACCAATTTCATGGTATATACCCCACTGGAGTTCTCCGTATGCTAATTGAGAAAAAGTGGATGTAAACACTTCACTGAATGCCTTCTAAATAAGAAACACAAAGACCAGAGATTTCTGTTTGCCTCGAAGATGCTAAGTTTATACACTCTGAACTAATAGAGTGCATTATTGAAAAGTTATTTTTAAAACTTAAAATGGGTGATCCCACAGCACTGGCAGCAGTGTTGCAGGACTGAAGCTGTATACATTATGCATAAAAGCATCACTTGCAATCCTTCTTCCATTACTATCAAGTAAGCCATCTTTTTCAACAGGAAGAAGCCAACTATTCATTTAGCCTTCCAAGTTTTCATCTCAAATAAAACAGTTGTGTACAGGATTGAAAAATCTCATATTTACAAAAAATGTTATAACATGTATGTTTAAAAAAAATATTCCAGAGTAGTGTGTAAATGAGTGCATTTGTTCTCACAAACATAATGAACTTCTTACAGTGTTTCTTTAGTTTGCCTAATAAATGGGCCTATCAAGTCTGCAAACGATGAATTTTCTTAGAAACCTAAAACTGTGTTGCATTACATTGGAAGCATTTTTCAGTGACACAGATGCTTAACTGTTAAATTATCCCAAGTGTTTCTGGAGGGCTAGCAGTATTTTGTGCTGACAGGTGTAGCTCATTGTTTTTGTGTGCTCTGTATTTTCTCTTTATTGTTCCTGGCCTTAACTACGTAAGTTCCTTAAGATGAATATATTTAACTGCTTCGCTGTTGACGCCGACTTTTGTCCTACGCGTGTCATTATTTTCCAAGAGGAGCTGTTCCATGTACACTAGTCTAACAGGATCATCTCTGAGCTGAGAGTAGGCAGAGGTAGTCTAAACCTACTGCAGCGTAAGAGCGGTTTTGTTAGAAAACTTATCTCACCATAGTGAATGCTTCAAAGAAACCCTTGTAACTTTATGAGATTCTAAAGATGGAAGAAAAAATCAGGTAAAAACCTTTTATTTAAGCTGCAATTCAAATTAAGTTATGCATTTTATTTCCTTGGGATTACAGAATTTCTGATACTCAGGGCCAAAAGGTGCCTGCTATCAAAAGAGTGAAGTCATAATCCCCATACAAGAAGATTATAAACTCTCTGAGTTGGAGAATATGAGTTTCTGTTATTTCTCTGATATTGTTTCATCTCTTTGAATTGCATTTTCATCTTTCATGGGCAGCAATGCTCTTCAAAGATAGTAATTCACAAGATCTGCGAGTGGTAGACTTCAGAAGCGATGACTTGGACCCTGGGTCCAACTCTTCCAGAAATACTGAAGGGATCATTTCCAGTCTGAATCTGAGATTATGCATGGCTTTACCTGTCAGTGCTGATAGGACATTCTCTTTCCAAAACACGTGCAAAACACATTCGCATACACTCAGAGAAAAAGCAAAATAATATCTACTTACACCTTTTATGTTCTTATGTACAAGAACTCCTCCATGCTAAACCGGCTTTTTCTGTGCCCTGTACTGCTCTGACCTTTGCAGACATATTAATGTGTCAGAAGTAATTCAAGGGCTGCAGATGGAAATAATATCTTAATAGATAGATATTGTGGTGGTTTAACCCAGTGGGTAGCTAAGCACCACACAAATTAAATTATCTTCTCACTTCCTCTGACCAGGGAGATGGGGGAGAGAATAAGAAAAAACAAGACAAAGTAGAACTTGTAGATTCCAATAAAAACTATTTACTAAGACAGAAAAGGAAGAGAAAAAAAAGAAATAATTTTTCAACATAATCACCACCTTGATATGCATTTTTGACAGCCATGAACAAGAGCCTGCATCCCACACCCATCAAAATCTATACCAGCAGTGGTGACACAATGTCACCATCGCCACTGCAGAAACCCACCGCTCACCTCCTCACAGTGCTCACATCCACTGTTTGGTCTCCAGAAATGTTCAGCAAGCTTTGATGAAAGTCAGGGGGGGACATTTTTTCAGCATAGAGGAATTCAGTGCCACACCTTTGGTTTCTGAGCACTTCCGTGTCAGATGCCATTCTGTCAGACTACCCCCCTGCTGCCATATGTCACACGGCAACGTGCAGTGGAATATTGGTGGGAAGATTCACCCTCTACCACTACGCCACCAACATCTTCCTCTGACATTGTGGACCAGCAGAATAAAATAGGAGGCACTACTTCTGGAGCAGCACTTACAGATAAAAAACTAGTTATGCACAGCACAACTGCTCATTATCTGCCAACCAGTGCTCAGCAAGACCCCACACAGAGGCTGCCTGCCCATTCAGCTCCCCACTGTTTTCAAGTTGTTCTGCATGATGTGTTACACTATGGGATATCCATTTGGGCAGTGTTGGTCAGCTGTCCTCATTCTGTCTCCTGTCAGCTCCTTGTGCTCCCCTTCCTCCCTCTCCCCCCCCCCCCCCCCCACACACACACACTGCTGTCATGATAGTGCAAGAAGCTGAGAAAATGACATGTCTTTGGCTCTGTACAGCACTGCTAAGCAATGGCTAGAAACATTGAACACTGCTTTTCTCCTAAAGCCAAAACATAGCATCATGCCGGGGGCTATCAGGAAGAAAACAAACTTCTGTCCCATGCAAGTTTTAAGTAACAACGCAAAACCTTCCTCTATTCAGAAAGGTCATTTGTTTGAAATCTGAGAAAAGGTTTGTTTGCTTTGTACCGGCATGCTTCCTGTTCTGACAATTATTACCCATTTTTTTTCCACTTCATTTTTCAATAACCAGTAGCTACAGCTTTACAACACACTGTACCATTGTACAATCAGAGAAGAGCCATGGCTATTTCTGAATTACACTTCAAAGCCTGAGGTGTCTTGGCTGTTCTAATGTTTTATCATTCCATGATAAGTTTCCAACTGCAAAGAAAATGATAATGGTTGACATTGTAACCACACGAGGAGTTTTCACCTACACAGTTTGCAATAGAATGCATGAATATGAATTATATTCTTGCTTACTGGATTTTTTGGTTGAAAGCAATGGTGATTTTGTTATTGTTTACTGTTCTAAATTGCTTTCAGTATTTTAAACAATGATACTGATATTTTTTTGTTAAACAAGTAAATATTATGGCTCTATGTTGTTCAATGATTGTTTGTTTTGGAAATTCTGCAAGTTGAACTTTGCTTAAGAAATGAGGAAAAAGGGGGATAAAACCACGTACAAATGTTGACAATGATATTCACTGCTGTAGCCTGGTTGAGAAAGCAGAGTAAATATTTTCCTTTGCATGTTAATTTCTGTAGGTACTTGGATATTATTGTCATGGCGTGACAAACTCTAAATCAAATGTCTGTCTGAGATGAGTGAAGACCCCTGCATTTAGTTGTTCAGGTCCTCTTCTGTGGATAATTGCTCAACATATAATGTTAGGATTTAATGTTTCAAGAAGGTGTTATAAATAATTACGGAAACGGTGTTTGTGAAATGTAGATGCATAACAGCTCTAGAAATGCAGCTTGGCAGCTAGCAGTTAGAAAATGAGCATTGATGCCGACAGCTGGAGGACAGCAAATACCAGTAAATGAAATGAGATGGTACATACCAAATCTGGCATCATACTGCAGGTAATTGAAAAAAAATGGGGATTTCTGTAGAATTTTCCGCTTTGGTACAGTATGAAGGTACAGTAAAATGAAATAGAAACACTGGTTAAAGTCACATGGAAATGAAAACAATGATGATGGGTTTTGAATTTCTACATGGTAATTCACTTGGCAATTAAATGAGAAAACATGGATATTTATGGCAGTTGTCCCATTGCTGAACATAAGCCAGTATTCACTAGCATTTCTTCTCCTCACTTAAAATTCATATGTCAGCATTTCACCTCAGGCTCTTGCTGTTTATGCACATGATGGAAAAGGCCACTTTTGAACTACTCTATTTAAAGAGGATTTTAACGGACTTTAGTAAACAGTGGGTCAATTTTCTTTGAAATAGTCCTCAACATTTACAACTGTATAAAAACTACAGTTACAAGAGATGATGAATTTCCTTCGAGTGCTCTGCTCCAACTTGTATCAGGCCACAGTTCTTCAGCAATGATATTTCTTGCTGTTTCTGGGGAGCAATGGCAGATGGCAGCTGTCCTGCAAGCAGCAGCTTGCCTGCAGGTGTAGTTGCCTGGATAGAGAGTGACTGCCTCGCTGCTTCAGCTCTTCCCTTTTCACTCAAACTCACATGCAGAAGGGGGTGAAAAAGAAAGTATATCATTATTGCTCAGCATTCAGATTCTGTGAAATCTTGTTGGTGCTCAGTGAATACACTCTCTAGACTTTTCAGGGAATATTTAATTTGCAGCAGAATTTAGAGTAAACACTTGTGAATAATTCAGAATAGTTCTCTGTAGAAAGGGAATGATGAACTGCAAGAGAGGTTGTAAATTGCATTGCGTCTTCTGGTACGGATGTACGTCACCTAGTCAGGAAGCAGTAGCGATTGTAATGCTTTTCTTATTAACTCAATTGTTAAAAATTAATATGTGTATCATTATATTGATGAGTTACATAAATTGTCCAGCGTCTGTAGAAGATGTATGAAGTAGAATAAATATTTAGAGTAGTAGAGTAGTAGAATAAATATTAGAGTGTGCAGAGTACCTGCACACTTCTCTGGATATATTATATGATGCTATTGAAAGGTTGTCATAACATTTACATCTTTCCTTTTGAGAGGCATCAACAAACAGGGTGGAACATTTGTATTTTGAGATTGTACATGTTATTGTGATTGATTTCTGATGTTGGAAGCTTTATTATAATTGCAAGAGTTCTCATGATTGCTGAAATCATGCTGCATCTGAGGCAGGAGTTGTTCAATTTTCTAGTAGTACAGTCCCCACTGTTGGAATAGTCACATGAGAAACCTTGTCCTTTGGTAGAGAAGGGCAAAATTTAATTTTCACTTCATTTATGGGGTTTGATGTAAAATTTTGTTAGTAAGTCCTAGAATTTCAAGCACTTATGGTAACAGCATTAAAACCGATTCAACCTTTTTCCTTGTCAGTTAAGGACTTGATCCTTCTCCCATCCAATTTTTGTATAAAATTCATTATTTTTCTGGCTTTGATTTTGTTTCTGAGTCTATGTGAATCCTGTGAAATTGTAGTTTGTGACCCTTAATTTGGGGATACAGTCCTTAGGACAATGCTGTAGACTTAGGTAATTCAGCACAACTGTTTCCCATGAAAGCCAAAGGCCTGTACGTATGCTGAGGTCACCACCCAGAACTGCACTTCCTCTGGTTCCAAACATACTTGGTACTTCAGAGTATCAGGGACAGCACAGGCAATAACAGAGAATAATAACATTTACAATAGAAATGAAAATGTAAAAAAATACAAAAGAGCAAAAGTGATGATAAGAAAAGACAACAGAATAATGAAAAGAAGAGAACAATAATATGATCAAATGTATCATTTACTTGTTTTCTCTAAATACAGCCTGAGGGGCTTGGACATGAGGATCTCAAATAGTCTAATATAGAGGGTTTTTTTTTAAATGTACTTATTCAAAATCATTGCAAGCAAATAAAAGATTATGGAAATTTCCCATTATTTATTATTTTCTATTGGTTTGGAAGTAGATTTTTTTGTTGTTGGTTTTGTTCTTATTTTTTGTTTTTAGTCTTAAAAAATTATTTTGTAAGTATTCAAGAAAATAGAATAATCTCTATTTATGCTTTGTATTATTTCTGGAAAGATTTATAGCTATAAATTTATAGCTAGAGATTTTGATTTTTTGTTGTATAGCAACTGTTGAGTCACAGCCTGAGTCACTGTTTGAGCACCTGGAGTAAAGACCTGGTCAGCCCTGGGAGCACAGCTGAAGGTAATTCATCTGTGCAACCGGAAGGGGTGGAGCCATGCTCAACCCCTTTTAGACCCTATTTAAGGGCTGACTGCCACCAAGAAAGGATTTTTAGGTGGAAATTCTTCCTTTGTAGCATCTTCTTATTGCTCTGGTCCTGTTGACCTTATCTCACTGCAGTTATTTTTTATTTTCCTCTGATTCTTTTCAGTTCTCTTTCTGTAGTAATACTCTTCTGTCTATATGTATTTCTGGTCAGGTTTTATTGTGTTTTGTTTGTCCTAATTTTGCTTGGGATACTGTATTAGCTTCTTGCTACTGAATATGTTAGTTTACCTTCATTGTAGGTGCTAGCTTCAAACCGCATAAAGTCGATGAACAGAATATTCCATTCGTGTAAACAGAAACCCAAAGATATCAAAACCAATCAAGCAAACAAACCAAAGAACTTTTAAGTAATTAACGTGCTATTCTTTGTACAAACTGACCAAAGCTATTATTTATGCGGAATGCTTCTGGATGGAAATATTGGTTGTCATTCACAGTTTTAGAATTATCTCTGTTTAATTTGCTCTAATTTAAAAACCGACTTTAACAATGCAAAAATCACATGTGTGCATAAAAGCATCTAGACAAAAGAAGTTGCTTCTGTGGCTTCTCTTTCCTTTTTCATTCTGATAAAAAGCTGAACCAGATAATTAGAAACACACTTAAAAGTCTAGCTGCAGGAAGGGGGATATATGGTGTGCTCATCAAATTGTCCATATCCTGTACTGATAGTAAACGGAGAAAAAAATGGCCTAATGAATAGAGAATTACTAATAAAGGAGCAACATTTTTTATGGCTAAGAAAGACAGTTTTTTCAGCAAGAATCTGGGAGGAATTTTTTACTGATATAATGTTTCTGTCAAATTCCTTGTAAAATACTGCTGTATCCACTTTCACAATGAATGAATTATGTAGAATATACACTTAAAAGAACTGCTGTCATAGAATGATAGCGTGTCATGGAGTACTCGTTAATATCACTAGGAGGTTGTTTCACTATCATTAAAAGATCATTAAAAGATATCACTACTTGATATTTGTGCACAAAGAAGAAGTCAGAATATGAAGAATCATTAGCTAAGAAATAGGAAAAGTCTTTTCATTAGATGGGAAATGGAGGGGTGGAGAGTGTGGATAAAAATGTTACAAATGATCTCACAATATAGGAAATGGGCTCCTTCAAAGCGGGGAATTTGGAGCTAGATCTGAAATTTTCCGAAGTCATGTAGCGTGTTACCTTTTTTGTTCAAATTTGTGTTTAGATTATTTTAAAAATATGTATTGTCTCAGTACTGGAAGATATATAATAGTAATTTCTTAGACATCAGTGCAAGTCATTATTAAGATAATAAAGGTAAGCCATCAGGATACATCAAGATTTTTTCCCTTTGTCTTTGTTTCATATGTTTAAAGTTATAGTGATGCCTTCTGTACATTTTGTCATGACTTTAGATGCCAGATGAAGGATATGGTTTAGTGGGTTGAATCGAGTTGAACGTGAAATACTCAAGATATAATAAGAGAGTTTGTTTCTTCAGTTTCAGTTTTCTCTGATGCATATGTAAACAAAATGAGATTCGTATTCAATTGATCTTTCCTTCAATGAAATGCGTCTTACTGAAGTATGAATCTATGTAGTATTTAGGTTCTATATAAATCTTATTTTTGACATGTAAGATGAAAAATATTTGTTCTGTATTCCTTTTGAGGAAAGGCAAAGTTCACATCTGAGTGATAATCACGTCCTATCTCCTGACAGTAAGAACTGTGGCAAAAGAGGTGATAGAAAAGAAAGTTATCTGGGTTCTACTCCTTTTTATTATATATTAGCGTGTTTTGTGTTCTCTTGTTCTTTTAACATCGATTCTAATATATGATGAAAATAAGAATAATGTGCAACTTCCATCAATTTTGGTGACACAGTTGGGTTTAAAAACACTGCTTTTATCAAGCTCTGTTGATTTTATATCAGGAGAGATACAGAAGGAAGAGACTAGAATAGAAGAAACATAGAAGAGAACATGTGATGACATTTTCCAAGTAAATGTAAATTTCTTTTTCTTGAATTTTTCAGTGTTCTATAGTAATTATGAACAATTCTAGATGAAAACATCACTTTTTCATTCTTCTTAGTCTGTGAATATGGTATAGCATTTAAACTTATTAGATCTTTTTAGCCTTTCTAGCCTAGTCTTTTTAGTGTAAAGTGTTTATTCCTACAAAAGTATGAGTTCATTTGCCACATATATGGAGTTGGAAACAAGAAATTTATTAGAGGAAGTAAAAGCACATTACGATGTCTGTGAATAAATTTTCAAAGTAATTGAAAAGCTGTAAGAATTGTCAATTTTACCACAGCAGTTGCACATATTTAGAAGTATGACGCAACTTGAAAATAGAGATGCAAACAATGATGTACATATATATATTCTAACAAGTTTTGGTGAAAAATATATGGCTGAAGTGTTAACAACAAAAACTTATTTTTGGAATATGAAAATATTGTTGGGTATTTCAGTTTTTCAGCTTATTTTGCTATTGTTCAGTGAAGTGTTGCTTGCCTTTTTTCTGAGCACAGTGTTCAATCCCTAATGCAAATAGATTCGGTTCCAATTCATTTCATCTCCTTGTTTCACTTGTTTTTATCCCACAAAGTCATTCTTCTGATGCCAGATATCTGCTTGCTTTTCTTCATTTCTTTTTGTTCATTCATTGCCTTGCTGTATAACTGAGCAGCAAATTTTATCTGTCAGTAAGGAATATCTGAATATGAGGCTGTTTATCTGGAATAATAGTGATCAGCTCCTATTAAAACTGGTAGGATGACTGTCTCGCTTAATTTGTGTGATTTTATTGTGAGGCATGAATTAATTCTGACCTTCTAATATGACTTTGCACATTAAGGACAATGGCTATACATTTTTTAAATCCTAGAAATAATGCCTCCTATATATTTCCACGGGAACTACAACATGTACAACGAGTATGATGACACTATTTGATAGAGACACAAAACACCATTCTTTTACACAGTCACCACCGTTACCTATGCATTTTTGCCAGTCATGCACAAGAGCCTGGATGGCCATGCTTATAAAAAAATAATCTGTACTAGTGGAGGTGACCCACTGTCACCTCTCCTGAAACACACCATCCGCCACCTCACTGTGCTCACATCTGCTGTTTGGTCTCCATCAACATTCACCAAGGGCCAATGAAAGTCAATTGGTGTCATTTTTTCCCCAGGGTGTGAATTAAATTCCACACCACGAAGCACTTTCATGTCGGATGCCACTCTGTCAGACTGCCCCTCTGCTACTATATATCACATGGCGACAGATAGTAATGGAATATTGGTGGGAAGGTTCAACCTCCATCTCTGAGGTTGTGGGCCAACATATCAAATAGAAGGCATTACTTTTGGAGAATTCCTTGTATTGAAGTCCTCCAGTTTACCTACTGTAATATTACTTACTGATGTGTAACACATTTGTGTTTTGCTATTTTTCTTACATTGCAAGATCTTGTTTAGAAATTTGTCTCAAAGTTATGCCTATAGATGTATACTAGAGTTTCTTTCAGAGCTAGCCAAAGTGAGTATCGTCATCATGAGTCAAATTTTGTTTTGGTCAGTTTTTACTGCCAAACAAGTCGGCTCTCTCAGCGATGTCAAATGTTCACTGCTCAGTTCTGAATCCTTCCAACTCTATTAAGTATCAGAAACCTGGGTTATTCTGAGCATTTTGTTAACCTTTTCTGTTTTTCTTTTCTGTGATTGAATGTTCTAGGGGAATGTTGTGTAATTCCTTTCTTTATGTTCCTTCAGCTGTGTGTAGGACAAATCATTATTTATTGGATGCAGATATTTTTGCCTTTTCTGTAT
Source organism: Oreortyx pictus (assembly GCA_036925125.1). NCBI lineage: Eukaryota > Metazoa > Chordata > Aves > Galliformes > Odontophoridae > Oreortyx > Oreortyx pictus. The sequence goes on along the minus strand of JAUPFR010000008.1, from coordinate 11,496,074 downwards.
ATTTCCAGAGAGTTATCAAACTGCCTATGGAGAATTCCTTTTTGTTCTAAGTTCGTTCTGTTGACGCTGTAATGAGTTAGTTCTGTAAGTTAATCTTGAGTCTTAGGAAATTGGGGTGATTTTTGTTATGTTTCCAGCCTGATTCGATTTTTATAGCATTTCTAGGTATTGGGTTAGACAATAAAAATCATAGAATGATAGCTTTTACTCTGAATAGTAGAATCTTGACAACAAACTTTCATAAGGCTCATCCATACAGAAATTACTTTATTTTGTAAAATTCTGCTGGGTTTTGTATCACTTCTACGCAGAAGACAAATGACTTCAGAGATATTTAGTTTGAGGGGTGTTTTGTGTCTACCAGCATTTTAGTCTTCATTTACGTTGCACTTAGGTAAAAGTTAGGCTGATATGTGAGTAAGCGTATGTAGAAAGGCACATAGGTGTGGCAGAAAGACAGCGTCTTTCTTAAAGTCAAGGTTGAAGGTAAGAGGCTGATGGTTTTCATTTGCTAGGAAAACACAAGCAGCAGATAGTATCTTTTCTGCTGTTACTACTGTGGTGTGCTATTCACTTTATCCTTTCCTACCATCAGCAAGTATAGAGATGAGCAGCTTCTACTCAATCACTACCTCAGTTCCTCAGGACAGTTGTCCCAGCTAGAGAGGGGTGGTGAAAATAAAATGTTTTTGAGCACCTGAAGAAATTTTACTTGGAAGCAAGGCATTGCTAGAGCTGTAGACTCATGTTGTTGTTGCTTGATACATCCACTGGAGTCGCATGCATTGGAGCCTGCTGGTTTTTGTCTGTCTGACGTAGCTCTTGGCTTTACACAAGGTAAAGATAAACTAAGTAAAATATAATGGTAGGGGTTCTTGTTGTTGTTTGTTTCTGTAGTTTGTTTTTGTACAATCCTAAAAGAAAAACACATACAAATGAGCATTACTAAGTTGACAGCAGGTTAGAATGTTATCCAAGAGACTTGTATCTTTCTTCTTACTCAACAAGCTGATAACTACCTGCCAGGACCTAGAATGCCAATTCACACCTTTCCTGGTGTGCCAGGGGCTCAGATCCCTGTGTTTGAGCTCAGGTGCAGCTACATGACCTTAGTTCTGTCTGCTGTGTGAAGAAACAGCTGAGAGAAGCTTTTTGGAATTCCTTCCTGGCGTGGCATGAGAAATGCTTTTTATCTCATCTCTTCACCTTGGTCTTTGTCTGATGAAACCTGTGGGCTTGTTTGTTCAGCTTCCCTCGGTGGCTTCGTAGCTGCCCTGCAGGCTGCTCACCTTGCTGGGGGTTTATTAGGTGATCGTTGGGCTGTCAGCTGGCCCTGGTTGGTGTCACACAGCCTGTGCTGCTTTTAGTCAGGTATTGTGCCACTTTGCCTGTGTTAATGACAGCATTCACTTGTATTGTGGATACTTAGCCAAAGGCCTTGTACTGACTTCAGTCAGGATCGATTTTCATCTCCTGCAGCATTCCTCCTGTTTTGGGACTTGAGGCCTATCTTCTCAAAGGACAGGTGTGCTTTTTACCTTTCAGTGCAGTGAAAGGAATCGAGGTACACTGGATTAAGCTTCCTGCATGTTGTTAGATGCTTGTGGTGCAGGATGTCCTTTTCTGTTCAGTAAATCCTAGCTTCTGGGTGCACGGGGCCTTACATTCCCTATGTACTTATACTTCATTGGATATACTGTCTGTCATGTTGTAAATTAGATTATACACAACACTGTTCTTTTTTTATTAGAGCAGAATGTTTTCAGGGGAGGATAATGGATCTGGGAGTATCTGCTCCTTATGTTGTATAAATAGCGTGCAATATTCTACTTCTAGACTATAATGATGTTATTTTGAAAGTATTGTTCATACTATCTGTTGCTCAGCTTCTAGGTAAATACCTCCTGAAAGAATGACTTTTCAGTTAACCAAATCCAAGGAGGGAATAGTGTTGTACTCTCTAGTCACAGCTATTATGACGTTCACATGTGTCCTGAATAAATATTCTTTAGGCTTCAAAGCTATTACCCATGCAGAAAAATCCCCACCAGAGAAGATGTAGGAGAGAAAAAATAGAGGTGTGTAGGATGCTCATCAAGAAATCTGAGACACTGATGTGTTGCAACAAAACTGGTGGGATTTGGTTTTTGAGTTTTCTGAATGAAGCTCCAAGGAGAGGGGTGAAATTGTTCTGTGCTAGGCTTGATCATTATCAAACTGGATTTTACGTTGAAATATTTTCTTGCATAGTCAGGTATTCTGTTGTGTATACAAACTCGTTTTCCCTTATAGTTGCCTCATCACAGAAGGATTTGCTACTGGAAAATGTGGGAAAGGGGAGCATTCTTAAAGAGCTGTAACCAGATTATAAAATTGCTTTCCAAGGCACTGCATCTTCGTTAACTTGTATGTCAGGCAGTTAACATCTTTGCTGATTTCATGTGTGCCTTTTTACTGAAATATGTAATGTCTTCCTCCGTTCTCCTGTTCATACAGGACTCCATGTCTTTCAGGACACAAGTAAGGAAAAAAAAAACCATAGTGTATCAGACTGTATAAGCAAAGGTAATGCTTTGAAGTTGAGAATTCTGGCAGAACAGTTAAATGTCAGCCTAATGGGTATTCTTCTTTCCAGAGTTTAGCTCTTGATTAAACAGTGTCTCTGCTAGAGCCTCTTCAGCTCAGAGAGTAAAGCAAGAAGTTAAGTCCTTGCAGAAGAATGTCTTGAATAAGAAGTGGAGAGGGCTATTTATTAGGTGGACTATCTATTAGTATTTTCAGAATTCTATTCTGAAGAGGAGGTGGAGCATTTTTTCCCCATTGTGTTAGAACTAATATACTCCAAAAAACACCCCTTTTTTTTTTCCTTTTTGCGTCTATTTTCAAGAAACAAGTCTTACTTGCACAAATTAGTATGAGTAAATTCTAAATTCATGAACTGGGGCTTTTCCATCAGGGGATGCATTTTATAAATATGACAGACATTTTAAAACCTCACTATAGTATACCAGTACACAGACAGTTAAATCAGCCAGCTTGCAGCAGGAGTGAACTTAGAACTAGAACCCTACACACAGAAGTAATTACTCTGGTAGTGATAAGAGAAAATGAAATGTAAATGCTCTAGCTAGTGTCAGTGGTCTGAATTTTTTTAATCATGGAGCCTCAATAACCACCTCTCCCTCTGCTCCTTTCCCCTCTACCATCCACCCCGCCCGCCCCCCCCCCCCCCAAAAAAAAAAAAAAGGAAGTTTTAACAAATTCTATGGTTTACAACTCTTTCTCTTTAGCCTGTCACTTGCCTGTTTTTGCTATGACTACTTGAAATGTTGAAAAATCCAGTGATTTCTCTAGATTTTTCTTCTGTTTCTGCGATGACATTACGTTCTTCCTTTATCACTGACTCAAAGAGAATGTGAAAATCAGAATCTAATGTTCACACTTGAATCACTTTTCAATTTTAATTTTTAATCTGTAAAAGAAGTTGAAGAAACAGAATGACTTTAAGAAAAGTCTTTTTTTTTATGCAGGAACACTAATATATGTACTTTCCTTTGAAATGGCACTGGGATTTAACTACATTGTACATTCAATTTCTGGACTTATGGCTGTAACTAGAGACTTAGGAAGTTGAGAGTTTTACTTTTTAAACAGTATAAATCAAGTTGAAGAATTTGATCAATACCTTGCGAAACCTTAACTCTGTCAACAGAGAAACATTTACCCATCAAAGTAGTAATCCTCTGAAATTATTCACTGAAATGTCCTAAAAAGATGCGAATGTTTTTGGTTTTTTTAGTCTATTGAATGGGTAATATATCAAGGATATATGCTCTTACGCAGGACTAACTAATCATAGAAGTAAACGTCAGAATCTATTTTTTTTGTACTGAGTTTTGTTTTAGTCATTTTAGTTGTTCGTTCTCCATCCTCTCATGGACATCAGTGGATGTGTGATCAGGTCCACAGAGAGATTTCAGTTAAACTAGTGGAACTTCTCTTACTTATTTTAATGGTGAGATAGAAAAATACAGGGCATACTGATTAGTGTATGAAGTGGACCTTGTAACTCATACAGGTCCCTTCTTGAACAGGATTCTGAAGGGAATGAACTTATTCTTAATGACTGTCTTATTTCTCTGATAAAGTTAAAAGCTCTGATGAGATTCAGGAATTAAACAATATATCAGCCTGAAGGTTTAAGAAATAAATAAACAAGGACCAGTTTATTTATCTGAGGAGGATAAATTATTCTTGAAGCAGAAATCAGAGGAACACTTGATTAAATTTAACAAAATGTTATTCCCATGGACATCAACAAACTGCAGCATGTTAGACTTTGACTGAGTTACTAGGTATCCAAAAGCTAGTAGAAGATGCTTATGAAGTTTGATTCCATTTTTAGAGAACGACATGCTAAAAGGCCAACAGATAACATATCAGAGGAGCTCAGTTAAAGGAAAATAATAACAAAAACAAAAGACATAATTAAATGTTATTTAGTATTTGGAGAGAGAGGTACACAACCTTGAAAAACACTTTTTAGAGAATGCTTGCGTTAATCGCTGTCTGTCTCCGATTGTGGTGGATATTATTTTCAAAAAGAAACCAAGATCTTAAGTTCCTTGAAGAGGAACTCTAGTGTTTTTGGCTAAATTGATGGAAGATTCAAAGGAAAACAGATCTGATGAACTGTGTTGTTATATTGAGATTGCTGTAAAAACATGAAATAGTTTTCCATTTTTAGTGTTAAATCCTAGACATTAAACTAAAGCTAAGAAAGGATCTATTTGATCTGGGTATTAAAAGAAAAAAGTCTAAATATAAAAGCAAAAACTTTGTTTCTATAGATTCTAAGGTGCATGAAGAATTGGTTGGGAATGGGTTGGTTGAAGGATGTTGGTGGCATAGCAGTGGAAGTTGAACCTTCCTGCCAGTATTCCGTATTACATTTTGTTGCTCTGTGACAAATAGCAGCAGAGGGGCAGTGTGACACAATGGCATCTGACATGGAAGTGCATATGAAGAAAAGGTGTGGAATCGAACTTCTTCCTGAGGAAAAAATGGCACTCATTGACATTCTCTGATACTTACTGAATATTTATGGTGTCATTGGATGTGATGACAGTGAGGCTTGACTGGTGCATTTCAGCAGTGGTGACTGTAGCTCACCTCCAGTGGTGCAGATTTTTACGAACTTGGCATGCAGGCTCTTATTTATCACTGTAAAAATGCATAGCTGCTTATGGTAACTGTGTTCAGGAGTAGTGTTTTGTAGATGAGAGTTAGCGCTCTCATATAGTGTTATTCTGCTCTTTGAATCTGAGGGACCTGAATGAACTTGAAAAGTGTGCACATGAGAACCTGATGAGTTTCAAGAAGGCCAAGTACAAGGTGTTCTACTTGGGCCAGGGTAATCTAGGGTGTGAGACTGGGAGAACTCATTGAAGAAGGACTTGGGGCCCAGGTGGTTGAAAACTGATCACGAGCCAGCAGTGTGTGCTTGCAGCCCAGAAAGCTACCTGTATCCTAGGCTATATAAGAAGCAGGGTGAGGGAGGTGTGATTGTTTTCCTTTACTCCGATTTCATGAAGACTCATCTGGAATACTGCATCCAGGCCTGGTGCTCCTGGCACAACACGGATGTGGTGCTGTTGGAGTGAGTCTAGAGCAAGGTTGCAAAGATGACTGGAGGTCCTGAGCACCTCTTCTGTGAAGGAAGGCTGAAATAACTGGCCTTGTTTAATTTGGGAAAGTGAAGGCTCCAAGGAGACCTCATTGTAGCCTTCCAGTACTTGAGGGGAGTTTATTATCAGGAAGGAGATGTAGGTCAGACTGCCCAGAGAAGCTGTGGGTGCCTCATGGTTGGAGGAGTTCAAGGCCAGGGTGGGTGGAGCACTGGGCGGTCTTATCTGGTGGGTGGCAACCCTACCGGTGATAAGGGAGCTGGATTGTGATCATGTTTACCATCCCTTCCCTTAAAGACTGTCATTCTATAATTCTGCCTGTGATCTTAACCATGCTGAGGTGTTCATACAATGGAAATAGGGTATCAATAAGTATATAATTAACAATTTAATCAATGGTTTATTAAGTATTTGGAAGAGGTTGTAATAATATGGTAGTAGAAATTGTGTTTAAATTATTCTCTGACTGGGGATATTTCTTCACTTTGTTCAGCTCAAATATTATGAAACAAATAGGATCAACAATAGTTTTCCTGTGAGCCCTCCTAGCATAAAATACCCCTCTGACTTAGACAGAATATAGCTTTGCTTTCTAAAACTGTTTATGAATGATTTTGTAACGAAATAGCAGAAGACAGCCTAAATACATAAAATGCCAATAAGATCTGAATGATATCTTCACCTTCTGGGTTATATCTCCAGTAATTGTCACTGGAAAGTAATATTTTATTGAGAAACTTCTATGGTGTCTAATAAAACCTGCATAAAATTTTAAGCTATAACAATTTCAATTTTCCTTCTGTGGCAGATTGATGAAAAGAGGTAGCTTTCATAGGTAGCTTCCTTAAATTCTTCATGGGAAAAAAAAATATATATCTATATGTATATATTTATATATTTGAAGATCAAATACCGTGATTTGCATATAAAAAGCAGTAGATCGTATAGGTGAAAATAATTTCTTGGAAAACCTCAATCATCTCATTCTTGAGAGCTGAAGTTATGATGAAACCATAATGAGAGGAGATGCTGCTTCTAGAATTGCTTATGCAATGGTTCTGATACCTTATCTATTCAGTGCATTTTCATTATTTTTTGTATTATACTCATATGTCAGGGGTATACCAATCTATGAAAATTGTCCTCTATTCCCTCAAAAATGGTCTTAACAGAAATCTAGTCCACATGATTTTACATTTCATTTGCTGTTTGAGAATAGTTCATTTGGTTTGATAGTCAAATACAGAAAAATATGATGGGGAAATGGTTTCTTTAACTTTCGCTGTGGCAGCTCAGAATAAAACTATATGTTTATATTCAGTTTATAAGAAAAAAAACATAATGCTGAAACCTCATAGGAGAAAGCTGCCTACTGGCTTAGCTGGGATTTTGTCCATTGAATTCAGTGGGCTCAGGGTTCTATTTCAGAGTCATTACTTTGATGCCAGCAGTATCATGATCTTACTGAATTTCAGTCAGACGCATCCTGGGAGCCACCTGTCCAGTATGATGCTGATCGCTTCTGGACAAGAAAATGAAACAAGCCAGCATGATGACCTTGTCATTTTGATCCCACAAAACTGTGGAGTATTATTCTGTTTGAAAGATATTTCAAAGAAATTTATCAAAACAGATGTAAAATAACACAAAGCTTAGGAAGACCAGGCAATTCTCCATGGCTCAGCTACCCTAATTCAAAAAGGCTTATGTTTAAGGGTAGCATTGTTAATGCAGAAATAATCTTCTGTCTACAAATACAATGTCTTGTCCACTTCAGCATGTCTGATTTTATAAAGAAGAGCTAGACAGAAGAGTATTGCTGTCCTATATAGCAAGTAAATTAAACAAAAAAGAATACCGTAATTTTTTTCATGGTGGTACTTAATACATTTTTTTTAGTTCCTTCAGTACATAAATAATAAATGTATTATTGTGTTCTTGCATGTGTGCAAGTTTAGAATATAGGATGGTGTTTAAGAAGCAGTGACAAGAAGTCAGTGCAGTGGCTAGTAAGTACTTGTGCTCTCTGCAAGGTCATGAAACTGTTCCTGATCTTGTGCTCACCTGAACAGTGTATTTCCAACAGTAGAGTTTCTGCAACCAATGTAATTATTTTTCAGCTTAAATATGTTGATTCATTTTTGTGCAATCTTAAGTTAAATCATTTAGGCATCTTTCCCAGTAACTATGCTTTTAAAATATTTTTTTGACATTCACACATTGTATCTGAAATCTTTTTTTGAGAAGTGTATCACCCCTTAACAAAATACAGTTTCTCATGCCAGCAAGGTGGATATTGATTCAGGCTTAACACAGAGCTTTGCCAAAAATGAAGAACCGTTATATGTTTTTAACAAAACAAGGCAGTAAATTGAGTTGGGATTTTTTCAACAAATACCCAAATTAATCCTTGACTAACCTCTAGTTCTTAATGCTTTTGGGTTATAGAGCGTCCTGTGATATGTGTATCTTATCTAGCAACTGTTTATGGAATCAGAATCATAGAATTGTAGGGGTTGGAAGGGACACAGGGATCACTGACTCCGACCCCCCTGCAAAGCAGGCCCCTTACAGCAGGACTCATTTTTCAACTAAGTAGTTTAATTAGTGGTCTTTGCAAATCTTATGGTATTTTTGGTGTTCTGTTGTGTTTTTAACGCACATACTTCCACAACTGCAGTAGAATGTACAGGATTAAATAAGTTTTAAAATAAGTTTTCAAATAACCAATCCTTACTTGGTTAAAATAATGAACAAAAGAAGAAAAAAGAAATCCAAAAACACTTTCAGGAGTAGAGCCAGAGCATTATGGAGCATCACCTGTCACAGGATCACCATTCAGAACCATATATCCTGTGTAATATCATCTGGTACTCTGCATCAAGAACATGAGGCAGATTCAGAGTAAAATATTTTAGACTAAGAGACTTTTCTCACACAGAGACATAGCTGACCATGGCAGGCCAAAATCTCCCTCAGAGCAAAGGGAATATCTGGTGATTTCAGACAGCTGTGAAGTACTGCAAATGTAAATTGTATTTGGCCGGGAATTTTGATTGAAAGCTTATCTGAAGTGTGAGGGTTAAAATGCAGTGTCCTCATAATGTATTCTGAAATTATCTATTTCATCTTGTTATTCTGTGTTCTTCACCTTTCTCTGTCCCTCGAGAAAATGCTTAAACCCTCCTCACTCCACCTGAACTGTGTTCAGATAGCATTTTTTTATCATTTAGTGATGTCCATCAATAGTTTAAATGAAATGAGTTGTTCTTTTATATGGTACCAAAATGATAACACACACAGGGCAGTATCCTACATTCTTATTGTTTGTCTTCAGTGAGAGTATATGAATAGAAATGAGACGTTTCACGCAATTTTTAGTAAGCAACCTCAGAAAACAAAGCTTCTTTTTCTTTAAGTTATTATTTATGAATTTTTTGTTATTTTGTGCGCAGTTAATTTGCTTTATTGGGTAGTTTAAGGAAAATTACTTCTAAAAGTGGAAATGATCAGGCATCATTCAGGGCTTTTTTTAGGCCATGTTTGCTCTATCTTCATCCTTATCATCATCCTTACAGAAATGTAATAAACATTTTCCTGCTTTCTAGTAGTGCTTAATTTGTTGACCTACTGTAATTAAAATAGATTGTAGAAGATCAATAACAGGAAATTAATCTTACTAGTATGGTACAGCAAAGTTCCAGAATCTTGCCTTCAGAAGCCTCTTAGAATTATTCTTTTGATATAATCATTAATTAGAGAACTAGCGTGAAGAAACAGATAAAGGAAAATGCAAAATTGCTCTGCTATTGGTTTGCAGTGAATATTTGTCAAAGGCAAAGCTAGTTAGGTCAACGATCACACTAAGGACACCTAATGTTTGCCAGGGTGGGTACCTCACAATGATGGATGAAATGCTATGACTCATGTGTAAACAAGGAAATTGTACTTCTAGCCTAGTAAGAGCAGCAATCCCAATTTCTAGAGCTGCTTTTCACTGAGTCATGCTATGGACATTGCAGGCACGTCACCAATACAAAGCACTTGCTCCAAAAATGCTTACAGTGAAACAGCTTTAATAAGTGGAAACAGCAAGAAGACAGATTGGCACTGAGCACCAGTAGGCTCTACAGCAAGCAGAGCCTTCACAATCATGTGCCAAGTTCCCAGCAGTCTGTTGGCCCGTTCAGCAAAGGCATTATTAATGTCAGTTTTGAAGAAAACAACTTAATCTTTGGAGGTTCCTCTGATGCCCCAAGGCTGGTGCTTCACTATTCTGTCACTTCTCGAATTGGTCCAAGTTTTCAAAATCAAGCTGAACTAAATGCTTTCACTACTTTTTGGTGTCAGTTCTGGTTAGTTTTAAAATGTGCACTTGATTGTCTGGGCTTCTTTCCCATTATTTTTGCCCTTCTTGTGTTGTCAGATTCCTAATTACTGCATATTCATACTCCCAACAATGAACAGGCTAGATTAAAATTTTCCTAATTCTTTTCCAATATTAAGGAATGGTTTGATTTGCAAAATACAAATTGCTTTGCATCTTTCACCTTGCTTAAGCAGCAAAGATCCTAGCAAAAACAACTCAGTGGAGAGTCACTGGAATGTCATGGAAACAGCTTATTAGTGCAACCCTTTGTGAATGTGTGTTTAAAAAAAGTAAATATTTAAGTCTGCTATCAGCAGTTAATCAAACACTAAGACATTACTGCTACCATCTCTTCTGAAAATGCTTGTCAAAATATGATTGATCCCTATTTCTCATTGGTATCAGTTCTAAGTTTACTAGTTCTGTTTTACTCTGTGTTAGAGCAGAATCGGTCTTTCTATTAGAAATTATTCACAACTCCATCAGGCTGTCCAAATACTGTGGAGAGCTTCAAGTTTTGATTTTTGTGTGTTTTTTTTCCCCTCAAGAAATGGAAAACAACTGATGTGTACAAGTACTCCTCTGCTTGATCTGCTTTGTGAGTTAAGAATGGCTCATGGTTGTGTATGTTATGTTGTATTTAATGTGTTTAGTGTATGGGTTATGATGTCCTGCTTTAACTATAATGTTGTGTGTATTTAGCCTTGCTTTTATATTAAGTTAGGAAAACACACAGTAAAGAAGAAAATAAGTTTTTGACTCAGGTAAACCTGCATGTTGTGTTCTAAGAAAGACATGGCGATTCATCATAAGCTAAAAAAGTTACTTTGTGCAATAGCGTAAAGGAGGAAAAAGAAGTCTACTGTGTCCCTTATTTCTGCTTCCTTTCAGAGGAGAGAGAGAATACGGTTGACACCACCAGAAGCCCTATGTGCCTGGTTTCTCTAAAATGGTTCTGAACTTGGTGGTTACAATGATGGCTTCTCATGCTGAGAAGTACCAATGAGAATTAGTAATGAAATAGTTTTCTCAGTGTTATTCATGTCAGTTATGCCTAAGTGCTTTTGCCACAGCTTAGGTGAAATGATTATGCTGAGCCAGCCTGTGTACTGTACTGGGACTGGTGTGTTCTATCTTATTACTGGCTTGCACATCGTGATGAAAGCTTCAAGAGGAAAGGTGACATTTGCCATTGTGTGGGTAGTGTGGATTGCTTGGATTAGAGTTAATTCTTCATGATTCCACTTTCCTGCTGAGGATGCACTAGATTTGCTTTTTTTTTTTTTTAAATATTTTTTTGCCAGGCCTCCTCCTTCCTGAATAAAGGCTTGCTTAATAAACTGGGTTGCATTATGTATAAAGGCAGTGAGATAAGGTTGTTGTTAGCTAAGATGCTGCACCAATGTTTCACTGCTAGAGAAATTTCCATATTTTGCGTGCAATAACTCAATGTTTCAGGACAATCTTTTCTGTGAACAGATAGTTTTGAGCTTTGAGATGTGTTAACTGAAATAAGCTGACTCCAAAGTACTTTCTTTTTGCAGTTCTGATACGTAAAGCTGAACACCATGTTGCTTGTGCCATGTTCTTATTAAGCAGTCTTATGTGTATTTCCATTTCGGGTGTCATTTGGGCAATTCACTCTTAGAGCAACAGTATGAGTTGGGATATTCATAAACATGTGCTTGAATTATACAGTAAGCAATGAATCAACTTTCCTGGAGGCTTTCAAAAAGCAGTTATCGTTCTGAATTATACAGTAAGGAATGAATCAACTTTTTTGGAAATTTACAGAAGACAGTTAACCTTTTGTAAATCAATCCAGATCAGGTCAGTGTTTAATGCTATCTCTAACGTTGTTTTATATCTTATTTTTGTGCTTCACAACTAGTCCTGGCTTTCTGTTTAGCTAGAAAATAGAGAAAGCTAGTTCGTTATCTATTTCTTAAGATTTCTGTAAGCTTTTCCCTTTAATCCTCCAGCAATTGGATTAACACTTGTTTTGCTCTACTACGAAAGCTTTCATACATCTGAAATTCAGTGAAGTAACAAGTACAGATTTGTAGCTATGAGTGGAAAAGTGAACCCCAGTAGTTAGCTGTGCTCATTTTATTCTGGCATTCTTCAAGTCTTATCTGTATACATTTATTCCATAGTTCTACTTTAATGCCTTTCATTTGTGTCTGGGAACTTGGAAATATTTTATCCTTTGGTTTCTTTCTAGTGAACTTCAATGTTTTTATGTAGCTTTTCTTTAGGGAGTAAGCCATATTTTTCTTTTTATTCTTTGTCTTTTTTTTTTTTTTTGAGGCTTATTGCACCAAAAAGAAGGTGAATTTTAAGACTGTTATCATTACTGTAACATTGTAGATTTTCTATCTTTTTAACTAAATCTTAAATCTGAATCTTAACTAGAAACTTTCCTTCCCCTGACTCTTCTACCTAGCTGCTTCAGGAAGAACACATCTAAAATGCAAGTCCAGAAAACTCACAATCAGCCTCTTCTTAGACTTCCTTTGCCCTACTTACTCTGCTAATGAGATAGCAGAAGTTTCCTAATTTTTGTGCAGCTTTTCTGTTTTTTGAGAATGTCATATTTGCTGTCCTATTTGTTGGGAAAAGTAGTGATGTGCTTTGAAAAATTGATACATTTTTTTTCTGGAGCTGGACTTTCAATCCTTCAGATTTACGTTAATACATAAGCAGTTAATTAATCTCATCTGAAGTATTCTTATATTACTATTCTGTTATCAGCATGTTATTATCCATCCTGCACTGTGCTATTAGTCACAACAGTATTTCTATTTTTCAAAGGCTGTATTTGTAAATGTTCTTTCAAAAGGAAATCTGCTTACAAGAGAGAACACACAAAACAGATTGAATTATTGTCCAAGAGATTTTAATTGAGGAGCCCGCTTTTGTGGGTTTATCACAAGCACTTGTTAACCAGTTTTTAAGCCATAGACAATATTGTGTTTTTCTGCAGCCTGAACTTAATCTGAATGATTCATCTAGATTGGTCTGTGGGGGTTAGCACATAGGAACGATATGTCCTGTGGTTTTCCCTTACAAGAGTATTGGAAATGAACGCATCAACTAATTACGTGTTCCAAAGAATTATATTTATTTGCTTTTTGATATGATCCTTGGGTGGAGACAACTGCAGGTTTAAGCATTCTGTCTGCAGCCAACTTGCAGAAGTTTGTCACCCGCTGTTGTGATATTTTTTGTGTGCAGCCACACTTGTTTTCTCTCTGTCACAAAGAACAATCTCACAATATCAGTATGTACATAGGAAATTAAGAATTTGCTTAAAATAAAGCTGCAAGGACTTGATGGGTTTACTAGGTAAATTAAGCTTAAAAACTTTTCTTTCCTTTAAGAAATCAATAAATGTGGTTGAAGCCTCAATTGTTGGAAAGGTTGTATTCAGCAGAGAAATATGACAGAAAAATAGAAGACACCTTCCATGTGAGATATCTAAAAAATAACGAGATGAGAAAACTCAAGACGTAACAGCAAATATGTAGGTATTGGCCACACACAAGTATTCTTTCCTACTAAGCTAAGCGGATTCTGTGAAAGTATGGCTAGAGTGACTTTTCAAGGTGAACTCTTCAGAGAAGCTTTCTACTTATTTCAACCTTCTCTGGCCATGAACATACTAAAACTGTTATGTTGAAGCTGCGTATGTTAAAGCCTTGTTTTCTGTTAGTATGTAGTCTGGGTAAAGCAGAAGGTTCCTGAGCAGGTGACAGCAGTACCTGTTAGTTGTGTGTGAACTGCTACATCCGGGTGACAAGGGAGCAGGCAGTGCTGGCCAAATGCAGTGCTAATCAGACAGCTCCATGCTGTTGTATGAGAACAGATCCAGCTCCACCTGAGCCCTGTAACAGATTTGTCCTATGCTAATCTTGCTTGAGGATGAGGACTGGCTGGTTGTTGGATTAGAGAAGACTGGGGTGAGATCAGATTTGGAATATCTTATTTTTAGGTGAATTCTTGTGACTTTAAAGTTCTGAGAAATGCAGGCCTGGAATGTTCTACAGGTTTTCCTCCAAATGCGTGTCCTTTAATAATTAAATTGACTCAAATCTTCAAAAACGTGACAGTGCTACAGATGTCAGTAGGGGGCAAGCTTTCTGTGTTTTGTTTTTTGTTTTTGTTTCTAAACAGTCCAAGATTCATTGAAAGAATTATTTAATCTCTTATTACTTGTAAGTGTTCCAAGGCACAGTACAGTATCTCATTAGGTCAGAATCACAGGTAGAAAAAATGGACTCAATCAGGGACTAAGTATGAAGGTAAGAGGTTTGAGGGGCTCAGTATCTAGCTTTTAGAAAAACTAACCCTTTCTATTTAGCTTAAGAATGATGGTAATTGGGACAAGGGAGCAAAAACCAGTCACAGTTAACATTAATATTTCAGACTTATATCATCTTATTCAAGATCAACTTTAATTTAGAACTAAATTATTAATCAAGAATTAGAATAGTAAGTAGAAATATAATTTGGGTATCACGAATTTGTTTTTCATAGGATGATTTTTGGGATATCTAAATACACATTATGATCTGCATCAATGTTTACTTATGCTTCAACTTGTCCAGTGCTAGCTTAAGCAATCAGGGCAGATCATCCATCTCAGAAGAAGTCATATGTTGTAGGGTACAGAAATTACAAGCTACAGCAGCTCATGTTAAGATATATTATTGTAGAAAGCAGTCTTGAATTCCTTAAGATATGAGACAGTAAACAGCAAAGCCACCCATACTAGAGGGACAAGCAAACGCTCCTCAATTACTTTATGTTTTGTCATTTCTTTTCCTTACTCAGACCTCCCAGATTCACTAAGATAGGAAGAGGTGGTGCTTTTTCTTCACTGTTCACTATCTACACTCCATGCATGGTTCAGATGCATCTGGAAAAGTATATCACTTATCCATTATGTTTATCTGTTTATAGAGAAGAATCCTTTTGTTAATTAGTTTTTCCAGTGCATTTCTGTCAATAAGAGCTGCTTTGTTCCATAAATAATTGCTTTTGGTGAAAACATAAATAAGAAAGAATGGTCAAAATGGAAATACATTTCTGCCTTCATTCCTCATCTAAGTCTCTCACTGGGCTTCAATTTGTAATGTGCAGAATATAAGAAGTTCTAAGCTGTTCTATCCAAACACATCTGTTTAACATAAATGTTATTTTTTCCCCCTGTAAGAACACATTGTCAAGTGTGTCTGAGAATAACATTACTTTAAAAAAAATATTTTATATACTTGGGAAAGTCTTTTTCTATTCCTATATTCCATTTACCAGAAATGTAAACACTGACAGGCTACCAAATTATAGCATCAAAATGATCTTACTTCAGCAATGGTATTGTTACTTTACTTTAAAAGTCATTACGATGCAGTGTAGCCTGTTATTTATGAGTAATAAGAGTCTAAAGTAACATTTTCCAAAAAGTGTTAATAAAGGTAAAATTAATAATCTATTTTTTTAGAATACTTGCTCTCTGTGTGTGACTCCCAAAAACTAGTAAATCATAGTCATAATTTTGTAGAAGAAATTGATTAACATGACTGTCATTTGGAATAAGGTGATCTCAGTTTGTCTATTTATATTGCTGCTATGATTTACGGTGTTTTTAACAGTTGCAAGAAATATTTCCAGGTTTGAGAATGATGATCAGATTATTTTTAGCTTTGATATTTTTCATTGTTCTGAATGTCTGGATAGACATTTTATGTTAAAATAAATCTAATAAGCACAAGATGCTGCTGAAATACAAGACTAAATGGTAATAAAAGTGATAATGCATATATTGCCTTCTAAAAACAAACAACCCCCTGAAAAAACTATCTGTATGCAAGAATAACACTGCAGGATGTAAACTGACTAATTTTTTGGACTTGTAGAGCCATTCTTACATGTTTTAAATCTTTTCAGTGATATTTTGGAAACTTAACTCCTTTAGTGTCTTCTTTTCGCACTTGATGTGTGAATTAATTCTGTGTTTTATCTTATTAACATAGTATCTGTTATTCATTACAGTGAACTCCCCAACTTAAAAAAAGATAAAAATAATAAAAATTAAAAAAAAAAAATTAAAAGGAGGCTTGTAACTGTTGTAATCCTTGTAAATTGTAACTACCGGTAGTAGTGTCCTATGATTTTACCCTGACCTTTTATGTTTTTCATTTTGAATCTACCTTGACTTTCAAGCTCTGCAACATTTTTGTCCACAGTAGCAGAGAGAGAGAATATTTCTCATGTAAATGTAGGGAGTTTGTTTCCACTGTAATTCATATTTACCTTACTTTTCACTATTATAACGGACTGTTCTAGGAAAGGAAGCTTCCATTTTCTGAGAAGAGTAAGCAGAGAACATCTCCTTGGTAGAATCATTACTAATTTTGACAGTTTTATTTCCTTATTAGTGCATCTCACTCCACTGAGATGTCTCCTCTCCAGAGGTAGACATTTTATGGCATTCTAAGTATCCTTGCTGGCAAAAAATGGTACAGCAGGGTTAAATCTGTTGTTTAAAATGCTGCAACATAGTACACTTCACAGTAGGACAGTGCATAAAAACTTTTACTTACATGTAATAATTTTCTTGGCTTTGACTTCATATTTTGTAGCTGCAAAAACGTTCATTATATTTGTCCCAAAGTAGATGTTAGACTCTAATCTGTTTGTGTTCTGAAAGCTGACTGAAGATATTTTTTGGCTGTAATTCACTCAAGAAACACTGAAAAAAGGGCTTCTCATAAAATCTTATAAATTAGCTTGCCATCTTAATTAAAGTGGTCAGCTAATAAACAATATTCTATTCTTTGTGTATAAGCAAAAGTTGCATTAGGCTAGGAGAAAACAGGCCACAGAAATACCAGACATTTGTACTACATCAATAATTAACATCACTGGGCAAAATAAAGCACTGAAAATAGTTAATGTGATCTCATTTTACTATTTCAGAACCATTTAAAAGTTGTATTTAATAGTGAGTTTTCTTTTGAAATGTTTGACTTCAGAACCTTTCAAACTAATTTATTTCATCTTTCCCTGAAGTGATCAAATGAACTTGGCACGAACAGGCAAAATATTTCCACCAGTCCTGGTTTTCACTTTTCTTTCTGCTCCAGTTGTGAGCTGTGTGCCTTTCTGTTTGATCTGTGATGATGTCTGTTGGAAAGGCCGATAGATGTGTGAATAGATAGTGCTGTGAGATCGCTTCATCTCTCTCACCATGGGGAATGGCACATGTGGTCGTATCTGAGAACTGTAAAGCTTCTTTTAAAGAAAGAATTCAGT
Organism: Oreortyx pictus; assembly: GCA_036925125.1. Taxonomy (NCBI): domain Eukaryota; kingdom Metazoa; phylum Chordata; class Aves; order Galliformes; family Odontophoridae; genus Oreortyx; species Oreortyx pictus. The sequence continues at coordinate 11,478,701 of JAUPFR010000008.1, read as the reverse complement.
CTTGACCTCTTATAAATCATCACATATGGTCCATTCAGTGAGGCTTTGGAATTTCTGTGGACAAGAAAAGATTTCTAAGAATTATCTTTCGGTGATTCTGTAATGTACAGAGGATCATATCTTCATGGCTGTACTTTCTTCCTTTTATCATGTCCTGTTTTTACTCACAAATGTTTTCACGTTAGATGTTTAAATGTTTTCACGTTTTCGGTTAGAACATTTTTAAATAAGTCCAAAGAAGAGATCTTTTTTTCTTCTACATTTGTCCCACATCTTTTCTTGCACCAGTATTATAGTAGGCATTACAGAGGTCAAACGATTGACTTTATTATCAAGGCTTTTTTCTAATTAATTTTTACTGCAAGTTCACTAATCCTGACTATACCATGTAACTGATTGCATGAGATAATTAAGATAATTAATAATTTTGTTGTTGTTGTTCAGTTGAGAATAATTGTTTTTATCAGGGGCACAAAAGATGGTAACTTTTCAGCTGAGGAAGTTAAGGACTCTAGGTAGACCAGCTGAATAAAATGTATGCTTGAAGTGGCAGTCTCAGTATACTGTGAACTGATTTACAACACTGCTGAAGCATAGAACCAGAATCTTAGGATTTGCTATTTCAATTGAAACCTTCCTGTTGTAAGATGGATTGGACAGTTATTTATTCTTGGTCATAATGTTCTCTGGTGTTTCAGAGTATACAGGAACCCTGCAATTAAAAAAAGTGTGTTTTTTGTTCATTCTGCAAGTTCACCAGTGAAGGAAGGAGAGCTCGGCAAGCTGTCAGCTATCCTCATTTTGAATTCCATTATAGGTAGCAGCAGCCAGGCAAAGGTCCAAGGTTAAGTGTGTGGTGTGCCAGGTGACAAAAGAAAACAATGTTACATCCTTTCTCTGGGATTTCTTAATTGCACATCCTCTTCCTGCAATATTCATTTCACTTGTATGCTCTTGAGCAAGTTCTGAATTCTTTTATCACCATGAGTAGTGCTTTCTTCCCGCTGCAAACTCATTCATGTAGACTATTTTGCAATATTTATTAGGTAGATCATGAAATGTGGAAAATACCATCCTCTAAGCAGTGCCCAATGTTCTGCCATTTTTTGTATTTCGGTTCATTAAGTGTTTTTTCCAAAGTAGGTGCTATAAAAATGCGTGAGAAGTAGTTAAGTACATCTAAGTAATGGGGCTTATTTTGGAGTCTCTTTCTCCAGCTAGGAAGGAAGGTACGAATTAGAGGGCAAAGTGGCAAAATTAATCGTAAGCACACCTTAATGATTTATTCTGTATGCTTCCCACATGTATTCAGAATGCTTTTTTCATTTCATATTTTTGTATGACACACATGCATCTACTTCCTCTTTGAGAGAAAAGCATGTAGACTCAAGTTTTAATAACTTCATAGAAACATCAGTTTTAATCATGTAGTTTCTTTTACTGTGTGTTATGTACAGATGATACAAAATGTGATGTGGAGAAACTGTTTGGAGAGGCCATTTTGGGTAAAATAAAAATTAAAAAGATCAAATTTGAGGTTCTGGATGAATTCAGACCCCACAAAAATCTTGTACATCTTTATTATACGTTTTTACGACAGAGAATCTCAGTATACTGATGAAGTAGAAGGCCTTCCTCCAGGACTTTTTGCTGTATGTTTGTCTTATCTTGAGACAGAACATAGAGAATCTAAAAAGGAAAGGAATGAGCATCTGAACTTGAATAAAACACTGTTATGAAGATAGGAAAAAAACAAAACAAATTAACTACCTGTGTTTAGTCTGTTATGTTGCTGAGGAAATTAGCAAAATAATATTCCATAATTTGGAGCTTTCTAGTACAATTTAGATTTTGTTCATGTATGTAGTTTTGCCCCTCAAAAAAAAAAAAAGGTGATAGGTGTTTAGATTTTTGTCTGAAGTCTCTTGTCCAGCTGAGGGGGAGAAAGCATCGTGGAAAAGCTGAAAGTGCTTCTGTAGTGAGCTACAGCATTAGAGACGTTGCTAGTGTATAAGAATCCTGTCTTCATGTTTTTTGCACATTTTCCAATACCTGCATATGAAATGCATTGACATAATGGTGGTAGCGTGTCCTTCTGCATATGCAGTAATGTTTCCTCTACAATTAATTATATCGGTTAGTTTATGCAGTTAAAATTAATGAACCACTTATAACAATATAGCCATATATGTAAATGTGTATACTTATTCTTTCAAATTGATTTGTAAATGGCTTAACTGGTTAAAAAAAAATCTAGTAGTGCAACTCAGTGCTTGGTCTCAGTTTCTGTTTTGCTTTTTATATAATCATGTACCATCTCGCTGATTCAGAGTCATTCTTTTAACTAGCTGCTTAGTGTCATGCTCTATCAATATTTTGTGTGTTATATGAAATGTCATGGTGATTATCCAGCCTCAGAGAACAGGGTCATGTAGTCTTAATGAATTACTTATAAGCCTACATCCAGTTGACTGCAGCTTGCTATTTCTTGGTAACATCAGAACAGGAAAGGAAAGAAATGTATTTCTCTTCTGAAAGGGTGTGTATTTTATTGGGCGAAGTTATATTTCTTCTGACATGGTGATATAGGAAAGTGATTCTTGCTCATTTTTTGCACATTTCTGCTATTTTAAATAGTTTTAAAACTCCCTGTGATGACAAGAGTTAACTTCATGCAATTTTGCACTGTGTTGTGTCATCAAGAGAAAACTAGAAGCAGTTGTATCAAAAGAAAAAAGGTAATGGGAAGTGACAACTCCTGTTGGTCTGCAGGATCTTGGTTAACTCCCTAACAGGGAATCTGATGTACGTCACCATTGTGCCATGTGCAGCCAGTTCAGATGCAGAGAATGATGCTTCTTCCGGTTCATTATGCTAAAATCAACTGAAATAAGTATTACTGCAACTTTCTTTTTAATCTGCAACTGGTAATGATCTTTAATTTAGGTATTGCTGCTCATTGTCCTCATTTCACAGTTCTTTAAAGGAATTCAGTAAAGTAGAGAAGATAAATTGCTAATATTCATTCAAAATGTATCACTCTTTTACCATGCTTAAAGAACGTTCCAGACATCACATACCTTGCACGTTATGAACAGAAAAAGTATTGACACAATCTTTTTCTGCGATAGAGCTACTTGCAAAAATGCTTTAAAATACTTCTCAGTGTGTTCAGACTCTTTACTGCAAGAGAAAAATAAAATGTGCAAGATGTAGAGTTTTCTTAGGACCTGGATTATGAGTTAAGTTTCCCTGGGACCTCAGCAGAGTTCCATCTAATTACAAGAAATCCTGAGTTTAGATACTCAAAATGTTTCTACCATGTGATAATAAGACTATCAGTATTTAAAATTTACTCATGGTCTGTTTTCTTTCTCTGGTAGAGAATTCCTGAGGTAGAACGGATGAACAATTTCATTTCCTCTTCTTTTTAGTCATAAAGAATTTTCTTTGTCAGGATTTATTAGGCATTTAGCGCCACTTTCAATGTAACTTTTGTGTGACCTGTGAGAAAACAAGCGAAGCTGAGGCATCATATTGATGTTAGCTGGTACATGCGTCTTTCCAAATTGATTTTAAAATCAAGGAAGTGAAAATACACACAAGAAACGGATTGCTCTAAGTGAACATTTTTTTAAAAGATAAAATAATTAACCTAGAAGGACCTGGCACTCTTGGGAATCACCGTTGAGGTCATTGGTAGGCCTTCCTCCCCCAAAACATGTTCTGCTTTGATACATCATGTCAGCTTCGCTAGGAAAGGAACAAAGTTTATTTGCAAGTGTTCTGCAGACTTTTCTGGGAGGGTGTGCTTGTATTTTCTCCCATATAGAGATATGCTATATTTCCAGTTGCTCCTTAACATGCTCTTTCAAATACTTAAGCATGTCATCCTCTCCGTAATGTATCTGTGGCAGAAAGAGAAACATTACAATCCCAAAACACGAGATGTAATCAGTTGAGGAGAGCAATGTTTCTGTTCAGATGCTGAAATTGAAGAGGTGGATAGGTTGAGACTGTGACACTGGGAGATGACAAAATGTAATTAAGTCAAAAGGAAATCGTCTGACTTTCAAGTGGAATGTCCACATCTTTGGTCACTTGTGTTCCTCATTTCAGGTGGAGGAAGCACCATTGCTACACGTGATACTGTAATGAGCAAGGCAGTGGAGGAAAGCGAAGGTAAGACAGAATCCATCTACTACTGCTACTTTATTCTGTGTTTTGATTGCTTTACTAAGAGATACTGAGTTCGCAAATCCTACAACTGGCATGAGGAATCTGAAGACATTCATAATATATTTATCTATGTGCACTTTCTGTCTCTGTAAATCACTCTCTATCTTCTCCACCATCCCAATTTCTGTAGTTTCAATTCACATTTTCTGAATAGGTTACATAGGTTTGCGTAGCAAAAAATATTACCCTGTGAGAAGTCAAGGGGTTTTTTTGTGTGTTACCGCTACTTAATACATTCCTAAAAATTACTCAAACTCTAAGGACTTCAGTCCAGTTAGTTTTATTTTAATCTTGTGCTTTTTTTATACTATTTACAGTGTACAAAATGCTAAGAAGCAATGATATGAATAAGATTTGTGGTTTTTAAGGCATTTTGCAAGTAGCTGTATCATTGAAATAGACTGTGTGCTTTTATTTCTGCACTGATTCCCTGATCATGAGCTGAAATTGTAAACATTTTTAAAAGACTTTGCAGGGAAGAAATTTGTGTTTAGCATTGAGCCTTAAGTACCAAATCCTTTAGCTGTGTTTGATAACAAAGAAATGAGCTGTCTCTTCAAAAGGGATTCTCTCAGTATTTCCATTCAAGTAGCTGAGTAGAAAATGTGCAGCTATTTTGTTTCTACACCCTTCTTATGCATATTGTCTGTATGCTTAGTTGGAATCTGAAGGTACAGTAGACCAACAGCTGTTCTGTAAAGAAGAAATTTGCTAAGTAAAGTTGACCATTGGCCACTTAATTCCCAAAGCAGCTTGTGAAGTAAAAGTACGTGGAGTGGGCAAGGTTCTACAAGTTGGATGACAAAATATGACTTAGGTGTATGAAGAAAAACAATTAAGCTTTTGCCAAACTGTGAACGTATCATATTTTTACTGAATCTAGAGCTTTTGAAAATGTCTTTTTTTTTCACAAAACTCTTGTATATGTCTTTATCACATGTTTCTGGAATACAAGGAACTACTTTATTATTACAGGAGAATACTGTTCAGTTCACGTAGTTTATCTTATCAGGATAAAGCAGTCTATGGATTTTTTGATAAGTTTATCAATTGGGAAATTAGTGAACTATATGTTCATTATCAGCAGTGCAACATATTAAAAAAATATATATTGTAAAGGTGTCCTTCCTTTTGATATTTGCCAGTAATAATGTGTGAGAAAATCAGGTGCACTGAGATATAGAATTATAGTAATATCAAAATATGCTCAGAAACTTAGCACCTGTGAGGTTACGTACCGCTGTTGATGCAACTTATTAATTTGGAATGGTGCGCTGAAAAAGCCATCCAGGTACTTTTTACGCGCAAGAGTCATTTACAAAAAATCTTCAGATAAGTTCTTGGAGCGAAAATGGAGTGTAACAGAAATGTTATCATAATGTGGCTTTTCTTTAAGGATACTGTTTCTGAACTATTTGATGTTATGGAGAATGGAGCAGGTCTAACAGTGCTAACAGTAGTCTTATGTAAATGTGGACTGGTCTAGGAATATATTTTCAGGGAGTGGGATATATAAACTTGTCAAAATACTGAAGTGTTATTCAGAAGCTGATGTTTTTTCTTAAAATACTTGATGCAACCTGGTTTAAGTAAAATCATTAGTTGTAAGAAAACTACTAGGAACAAACAAATGAGGGCAAGTAACTTGAAAAACAAGTTGAGGGCAAGCTATGAAAAACAGTTCACACAGTGCATCAGCTATTTGGATGCGTCCTATTTGTAGGACGTTATACAGCCTTCCACAGCCTTCCAAAGAGAGAGGCAGGTGGGGATCATTCCAACAAAAAATAGTGCAAGTCCAAGAAGAGTCTGGTTTATAGTGAGTGCTTTTGAACAATTTATGCACTATGGAGTTTTTACACCTCTTGTTGTAAACTGTACTATTTGCTTTATGGAAAGTGGGTGGTTTCAAAATCATTCAGCTTCATTAGAAATAGCCACAAACAACTGCTTTTTTCTTTTTTTTTTAAGTCATATAGACAAGGCTAAAATGTAATGGATGTAAAACAGATGTAAAAAAAGACTGAAAAAATATCTGGGGATGACAAGATGAGAATTACGTTTGATCTGTTTTCTTGTCTCTGTCGTCTTAGTACTCTGGGGTCTGCAGCTAAACCTGCTTTTTAGTATGCAACTTATTATATTTAGTTACCACAGCTTTTAGTCTTTTGTTTCTCCTGAGACAAAAAAGAATCAAATTCTTCAAAGGCTTTTTAGAGCTCTTTTGGTGTATGCCATTTATACTCATTCTGGGCTTTGTCTGTCCATTTTTAACATCCCACGGGAGTGTATCTCAGAGTTTTCAATCAGTAATTGAGGAAGACCTCTAAGGATCTTTTAAGTTGTAGCTGTCCATTCTGAGTACTTAAAGTTTCTGGCAGGGCTTTTTCATACTCTCCTGGCTTGAATTATGAACCTATAATTGTAATAATGAGGACTGGGCACCTGAAAATATTTAAGTATCACTCTTTACACTTCACTATCATCCAAATAGCCGATAGAAGATGAGATGAGGGAAATTTCCCCAGGACTGGATGTACATGCTGAGTGAAAGCAGAAATAAGGGACAGCAGAAAATGAATTATACATAAAATGCTTCGATGTGGATCAAAGAGAGAAAAGGGGAAATGGTAGAAGACAGGGGGAACGTTTTCACCCTTTGGTTCTTCTTTTTCTGCACAGGTGTTCACGGTTTCCATGGAAACTTGAATATAGTATGTTTTGAGGGATGGGAAGTAGCGTTTATTCCATTTCTGTTTAACTGCCATAAACGCAATGGAAAAATTGATGTGTGGTTTCTGTTTTGCGTGATGAGGCCAGCTACTTCCAAAAAAAAAAAAAACAAACACCGAAACCAATTGAACTTTGTGGTTAGATTATGAACATAACTTTGTTTTTACCGGTCACAGTAGCAGTTGTGGTCATACAGCAAGCCTAAGTAGTATCAGGAGTTAAAATTCAGCTTGTCTTTCATCTCAGTAGGTGATGCATTTACGTTATATTGGTTAAATGGATTTATTGAAATTTATACATCTACAGTTTTCACTGTTTATGCAAATACTTTCTTTTTATGGGCCACTTCTGTATTTTTTTTCCTGTGCTATCTAATATTAGATAAAGAAGAAACAAGCTTTTATTCATTGTATAGCAAAATTCCCTAATAATACTTAGAACACTGAGAAGTATGCTTCGGTATTTCTCATACATACCGGTTGTTTGCAGCTGGTGTATGCTTCATTTGTTCTGTGACAGGCTACCTATGGTTGCGGTTATTCAGATGCTATCAGCCTGAAGAGGCAATGGTTGCTTTGACATTATCCCTTCTTGGTTTTGCAGTTAAAATCACAATTGAGAGTTAGTATTTCTCATAATTCTAACTTCCACTGGAATGTTAGAAATGGAAGCTGTTAATTATGAATAGACTGTTAAGCTGTAAACTGCACAGCTGCTTATGCAGAAAGTGATGAGTTAAACAGTAGTTTCACAGTCCTTTTTAGAGGAATTGGGTTTGTGTGTGTCCATGTGTGCCAAGAAGCAAAATGTGAAACTGTCACAGGATAAGCAGTCAGCCCTTCATGTTGGGAAGTAGGTTAACTATGTTCCACAGGTGGATAAGGATACTGTACTGCTAGGAAGGTGATGACATTCCTACTTCTTGTTGCAAAGAGTATATACTATAGTTTTTGTTTACTTTAACAGATTATTAGTATGAAATGCCTTCACTAAGGAGTAAGATTACTTCTTCTGAAGTGAGAGTCTAGAAATGAGAAGCAACACTAGGCACGGGCAAATTGATAAAGCATGTTGTTGGGAGAATACAGGGCTGCAGTTCATTGGACATCCCTAGGAATTTGGAATGGCATTTATCTCCTAAAACCCATCCTCACACTTAAATGCGTACCCACTCCAATGTGCCCACTCATATCTTGCTCACAATCAAACTGCTGGATATCAGCCACCATATGGCATTGCTTATTCAGCTTCACATGGACATGGATGTAATATCAACTTCTGTTTATGGCTGAAAGTAGCTAGAAGACTTTAGGCTTAGATTTATTTATTTTTTTAGAACTCTGAACTGTAGTTGTTCAGTTCCATTTAATTACAGCGAAAATAATGTTTTTCTTTTTCTTGTTGATTTTTCCCTATTGTTTATCTTTTATTAAAAACAAACAAAAAAGCAGTGTACTAGCTATGCTAAAAATGGAGTACATACGATTAGTTGTGTACACAAGTTGTTCAGGAGGAATGGATTTGTTTTAAGCTAGAAATACACACTTGAATTTAATTTCTCTATTGAAAGACAATAGGTGACTATAAAAATAATGTAGGGAAAGAATGGCATTTTGGATTTCATCTCAAAAATCCTATTACATTCTCATTATTAACACTTAGTATGTGCGGTGTGTATACCATAATTTATTTAAATTGTGATATTAGCTAAATAAATTCCATAACGTTTTTATGATCCTTACTCTTTCTCTTCCTCTGGAGCCACTGTTCTTTTTATTTTCTTTCTTCCTTCTCTTCCCAAGTACACAGTTTTATATATGCATGCATATATTTTGGTATTCATACGGTAAGTAATTTGTCTTTAATTGTTAGTAGAATTATTGCAGGGCTGGTTTTAGCATGTGGTTTTTGACAGTTGTCTCCAAAGTCTGTGAAAAGGATCTCTTTTTACTTTGTACGCTCCGAATCATAGAATCAGAATTGCTTGTGCTGGAAAAGACCCTTAAAGGTCATCCACTCTGACTACACTGTAATAAGCAGGGGCACCTACAGCTTGATCAGGTTGCTCAGAGCCTGGTCGAGCCTGACCTTGAATGTCCCCAAGGATGAGGCATCCACCAACTCTCTGGGCAAGTTGTGCCACTGCATTACCACCTCTTTAAAAAAAAAAAAAAACAAAAAAAAACTTATATCCAACTTAAATATATCCTCTTTCAGACTGAAACCATTTCATTCTACTGTCTGGTTGTGCAGCAGTGGTGCACTATGCCTGTGTTCTCCCCACAAAGTTCTGCACAGATGCTTGTGGACAGGGCGTTTGTTTACACAATCAATTTATTGACATCTATGGATAGAATAGAGCTCCCAGAGTTAATGAAGTCTGTTCAAGATTTTTAGTGGTCACTGCCTGACCACTTAACAACTCTGTTGGAAGCTTGCACTCAACACTGTCTTCAGTTGCACCATCAGGTTTCTGAAAATGTGACTTAGCAGTGGAGAAAATGTGTGGGAGCGATTCCTACTGCCTGTTAAGGAGCGTCTGCTGTGTGTCCAGCATGATCAGTCCTGGGGCAGCTGCACCGAGGGAGTGCTGGGATGGGCAGGTGTTCTGCCTTGCCCTCTGTGAATGCACCAAGGCTCTTTCTATGTCACTGGATATATCTTCCGAAGTCAGTTGTCTTGTGAGCTGATCTCACAGCTTCCTGAACTTGAGCAGCATCTGGCTGGCTTTGGCACCGGGTCCTGGAAGATGTTGAGCAGGCCAGCTGTTATGAAGGCTGGAAACGAGATCAACATCCTCAGGCGCCTTGTCATAGCCTAAGAGGAAGAGGTTCGGGCATTTCTTCTCTAGGCAGCAGCACAGGTGCTGCAGGAGATCATTCAGCCCATGGGGGCAATCCCTCTTGTACTCCTCACTGTATTCCTTTATCTTGTTGTCCTTCTTGTCTTCTTTACTTGGGAATCTTTCCTACTTCCTGCTGCTGTCCAGCTTATGCCTCCTTTTCCTGAGGCAACAGCAGAGCCCAAACAGCAGAACAAGGAGTACTTAGAGATCGTGGTAGATGAAAAATTGGATAGATATTAATTAGAGCAGGTTAACTACGATTTCTTTCTGTTTTAGGGTATTTGAGGGATCCTGTCTGAGTTCGAAATTAATAGGTGCGATTGGGACTACAGAGTACTGTTATAGTGTTTAGTATCTCAGTTTCCCTGAAGCAATTAATGTACTGTATTTCAGAAAGTTGTTTCCAAAGTAATATTGGCAGAAAGTGTCTGGCTCCAGTGGACTGGAGGCTTGAACGCTTAATAGAAGATGTTGTTCTCATTGAAGTTGTTATAATTAAAACTTTCGTGAGCATTTAAAAGAATAAATATAGATTAAACAAAAGTGGATAATAGCACTAAACAGGACAGATGCTAGATGCTGGTCACATAGATTACTGAATTACTGGAAACGCTGAACACTCAGAGGATGAGGGTGGACAAAGATCAAATGCAGTATCACAGAAAAGCCAGAAAATTGACTCAATGAGAAATGTGTGTCTGACTGTGCAGTTCTCACTCACCAGTCTAGTAAGAGTATTTTGTGCATTTGTTCACAGGAAAAAAAAGAAACAAACAAAACAACAGCATTTGAAAAATGAAAGAATAACAAAATAAAAAAGCATAAATTCACAGATTTTTTGCATGTGTTAACAAGTGAAAAACATTGTGGCCACAGATGATAAGGAATACATTAACTTTAATAATATTTGATATTGAAACTACCTCCTAAAAACCTGTACTTTTAGTTGACATTCCAAGAACTTACACTGTCACTGTCTTGAGTCATTTTTTTGAAGATCTGAAGTACATAGTTAAGATATTCTCTTAATGTGCATCGATTTCAAATACCAAAACATGCAGGCGCAGAAGAAGAATTTCTATTTTATATTTTAGTGAAGTGTACTTCAGTATGCTTCTATTAACTGAGAAATTGTCTTCAGTTCAGTTTCTATGTATAGAAAGATTTACTTTATCATAACAGCTTCAAATTGCTTCTTAAAAATAAACTTTGTGAGCTTCATGTATCAGCCAGAGCAAGAGCCATATCTTGAAAGCATAAGTAAAAATCCGCAGAATGGTTCTATTTCCACATTCCCCAGTAGTAGACACAATTAACACATGTAGTAATCTAAATGTCTCGTCATTAGCAAGACTAGCAATTTTAAACATTCAAACATATCTATTAAGTTTTTCGAAAAAGCAGTGGAAATAGTTTCTGAGAAAATATTAGAAAAAGGGAAAAAAAAATCCTTTATCATTGGTCTACAGCTAATTTGGACTCTTGGAGTTTCCATAAATACTGTTTCCCTATTAAAGAGCCTCTTGATGGCTTCTATAGTCCTTCAGAGAGTTAGGACCTGGTTTTATAGACCCGTGGTAGAGAATTTATGTGCTGGTTTAAATCTAAAAAGTCCAGCTGTTTCTAGGTTTCTAGTGTTGAATTCTTAACGATTAAAATATTGGATTTATGTAGTCATGATAAACAGGACAGCATTTATAGCATTACAGGAGAATTAATTTACCAATCTATAACAGTGGACTTCTATCCCACAGTTCAAATTTATGGAAGTCATTTACATGAGAGTTAAAGCTAGCATTTCACATCATCAAAGCGAACAATATGATCCACGAGATGCCAATGTAATAGTTTTCTAGGATCTGAAAAAATTACTAAGAGACTTTCAATTGATGCCATTGTTTAAAATCCATGGAAACCATTTCCAGAAAACATTTAGGTATTTGTTTTATTATGAGCTTACTGTGTTTGAATTTATAGTCTAGTGCAACTAGTTATGCTACTTAGAAGGTAAGCTAGCTTTTATAATGCTATCATATGCCAGGTCAAGATGTATCATTGCCTTGTTTGAAATAGATGTCACTTGACATCTTGCTTATTATGTAAAATGTGACTGAAAGGTAGTAATACACTTGGTGTTTTTCATTGTAACAGAATATTGGATTGACCAGTCATAATGCTGATTACTGCGTACTGACTGAAAAATGTACTTCTATATTAATTGATTAAGGTTGCAGGATACTTGATAGGATGGATATAGAATTAATGTCTTTTTCTAACTGACATAAGTCAAGTCCTTGAAGGAAGCAACAGTTTCATTAATTTGGTAAGCATTGCTTTCACTGAGTATTCCTTATTTATTTATTTATTTATTTTATTTTTATTTTTTTAAGTCCGTAGGTATCTTGGGAGAACTTTCTCCCTTGGAACTCCAAAACTGAAATGTGATAAGTATATCTCACAGCGTTTTTTTACTGTGATTATGGGAACAAAGCTGAGAACTTAAGGAAAGAATATATGCTTGCTCACTTCATACATGACCATGTATATATGTACTTGCCACTATCAAAATGATGTTTCCTCTGAACGAAAGTGTGAATCTCTCAATGGAATCACAGAATCATGGACTCAGGTTGGAAAGAACCTCTGCAGACCATATAGTTGAAACCTACCTGCTAAAGCAGGTTCCCTGCGGGAGGTTGCTGAAGGAAGTGTTCATGCGGTTTTTAATATTTCCAGAGAAGGAAATTCCACAACCTCTCTTTCAGTGCTCTGGCACACTCAAAGTAAAGATGTTTTTTTTCTCATCTTAGTACAGAACTTCCTGCACTCTAGTTGTGCCCATTGCCCTTTGTTCTGTTACTAGACACAGCTGAGAAGAGCCTGGCCTCAGCCACTTTGCTCCCACCCATTAGTCAGTTGAAAAGATCTCCTTCCTTTCTTCTGTTCTGCAGGTTGAACAGGCTCAAGTCTCTCAGCCTTTCCTCATAAAGATGATGCTCTAGGTTCTTTATCATCTCTCTTTGTGTCTCTCCACTGGTCTCTAGAAGATTCCTGTCTTTTTTTGAACAGAGAAGACCAGAACTAGATACAGTACTTGAGATGTGACCTTGCCAGTTCAGAGTAGAGGGGCAGGATCGCCTCCCTTGACCTGCTGGTCATATTCTTTTTAATGCACCCCAGGGTACCATTGGTACCTTGTCCATATGACACATTACTGGCTCTTGGCCAACCTGTTGGTCACAAGGACGCTTAAGTCCTTCTCTGCAGAGTTCCTCTCCAGCAGGTCAGCCCCCAAACCATACTTATGTGTGTGGTTATCACCTTCAAGGAAGTAGGATTCTACAGTTGCTCTTTCTGAACCTCACAAAGTTGTTCTTAGTCCAGCTCTCCAAACTGCCCAGGTCTTGCTCAGCGACAGCACAGCATTCTGGTGCGTAGGCCACTTCATCAGCAAACTTGCAGAGGGTGTTCTCTATCCCTTCGTCCAGGGCACTGATGAAGATGTTAAACGTGATCAGGCTGAGTACTGGTTCATGAGGAATGCCGGGAGCTAAAGGCCTCCAACTAGATTCTGCGCTGTTTGCAACCTTCTGAGCTCTGCCAGCAGGTTGCTATTACACATGAAATTTTTCTTCTCTTTCTTGCTGCCTTTGATGTATTCCAAAGCACATAGGCAAATTTGCTGTGGAATAAACAGCCTGTGCAGGTCCAAACTAAAAGCTATCACACACTTTTCTTGGAGACTCCTGTACCGAGTAATGTATTAATTACAGTTACAAGAAGTTTTTAAATTGTAGGGTAGAAATATCTAATATTATTCGTTAGTATACTGTCATTGCTGATTTTTTGCTGTTACCTTTCTCTTATGATTAAAAAAAAAAAACAACACATTTTATATTGAAATTTCTCTCTTCCTTTTGCAACTGCTTTTTTTTCCCTGCAAACAGTGAAACAAGAAAATTAATTTTCACTGGATCTACTACACAGAATTCAGAATTAAAAAAGCATGTTATCAAAGCCATTGAAAAAACTATAGAAAAAGAAAGAAAAAAACTATAGAAAAGAACTATAACTGCGATTTATTAATTGATACTTTCCCTTACAGAATCAAAAATATACTTTGATTGTATACAAAAAGGCTGTATCTATTTCAAAATACTTACCTTAGTCTAGAATGTGTTTTATATCAATAGGTAATAAAGTCAGGGACAGGCTTGTAGGTATAGACGTATAGTGATAAGTATATGAAGCTGGAATTGATCTTGTTGGGACTTGCTCTTCTGATATAAGGATGTCTATTTTGACAGTGTGTTGTCAGTCATTACGATCTTCTTTCAGTTATACACAAAACACATTAGTTTTTGCTTTAGCGAGTTTTCTGGAGGAATTAAATGAAGACAAAGGAAATATTAAACAGGGGACGTTAAAAGGAAATGTCGCAGATAGGTCTGGATACGAGCACGCTGAGGCAGTAGGTGATGTGTTTCAGGAGTGGCAACAGAAACAGCAAATTAACTCTAATGGTGCATATTTTTATAAGTGTGGCATGTAGGTTCTTGTTCATGGCTGTCAGAAATGCATAGCTATTGATATATATTCATATGCATGGTTTCAGTGCCTTGTTTTCAAAGGTTTTTTTTCCATTTGTTTTTACAGATATGCTTATATTTATGTTGCCCTAACTAGAGTGCTTATTTTTGATAAGTGTTGCATGTTCTAGTCTGAATGAACGCATTGTTTACGTTTTGTGATACCTATGGATTTATCACCCTTTAGAAAAATAGGAAATTACATTAAAGTGATCCAAATTGAACGTAGGCTAAATTAGCAGAAAATGTAGAACCAATGTGGCTGATAGTCAGCAGTCTTAACGTTATGTCATTAACTATATTAGCATTAGCTGTGCGTGAAGTGGATAAAGTCATTTGACTTTCTTTGTTTCTTTATGGAGCAAGCAATGCTGCTCTTTCTTGTAAAGTTCAGTGCTAGTTGTTGACAAAATATTCTAAGCCTTGTGCAAACGCATGCATACAGTTTAGTTCTTTGATGCTTTAGAAGTATTTTAAAAGTACTGGGAAGGGAGATGAAAAAATCAGCTAGAGTGTAAGTGAGTGGATGTCAAATGGTATATCATTCACTGCAATAATCATTAGATGAATTTCACTTTGACGAACAAAGTAAGGACAGGAAATATTCTTTTCCTATTATAAGCAAACTGAGAATCACTGCAGAATATCAAGATATTTCTATTGTAAACTAACAGAAAAAAAAGAAGCGAAAAACATGATAGAAAACCAAGCAATACTGTAGGAAATTTCTTTTTCATGGAGGGTATTTCTAATATTCTTATCGTAGGCGTACACACAATGCACAGTGGAGAATACCAGACCAATTTAATTATATGTTTACCATACAAAATATAATTATTCTTCTGAGCTGTTATCTCAAAAATTAAGAGTTTTCATACTAAAGCTGCTTCTGCCAAGCATCTTTAATACCAGAAAATCACTGAATTAAGATTAGAGGTATTAAGTGCAGAGAAATTAAATTATCACACTTAAAAGTTATTTTTGAACTGGGAATGACTGATTCTGTATTTGTGTTTTTATTGATCCTCACGCATACTCGCACTAAATACACGTTCTTTAAGTTTAGGGACTTTTCAGCCTGAAAGAGATTTCCAGTATTAATTTTACTGATTTTATGTCCTCTTTTGAACAGGAAAATCAAATTAATGACAACTATGTATTCATGAAGGCAGATTAGAACTAAAAGGAAATTGAATAAATGTTCAGTGTGTAGTAGTTTTAAATAGTACGTTTACATTTTAAAGCAAGTTTGGTAACAGGTTTTTTTTTCATTTACAACGTTATTTAGTTTATTTTAGTAATTGATGTTGCAGAACACATTTTTATAAGCAGTTTATCTCTGCACTGCTGTATGAGAATCTAATGTAAATTTTTTGCATGTTTAAATCCTTCCCTGATAAGCTGGATTCATACTATAGTGATTTTGAAAGTGTTTTCAACAATATTCATGAGCCTGTAGCTTCTAAAATCTTAAGATCCCATTTTAACTTTGGATTTTAAGAGGCTTTATGGGTAAGCAATGCAGGCATATCAATAATATGTTGCTGTGCATGACATTCCGTTTCTTCATAGCTGGGAAGGTTAACAAACTTGCCTGTAGTTTGGCCATTTCTATATCTAATGTTACCATAAACCCATTTCTCTTGCAGCCTCTCTTTCGTAGGTCAAGCAAAACACTCCCTTTAAAGTTCATTTCTATTGCATTTTTTTCTAATTTTGATTTCTAAATTTCTTTACCATGAAATTTGCGTTAAGGGAAATTGTTTCCTGTACCTTTCTGTAGTGTGTAACCAAGACTATTGAATAAGCATCTAAGGTTGTCTTGCAAAGATCATCTTAATCCCAAGCAGTGTTCTTTTTATGGCTTTTTGGTAAACTTTTTGTGTTGCTTTAATTGTGAAGTACTTTGAGAGAACTTCTTCCGTTATATTAAAGGCAATCTAAAAATTAATTTTAAGTATTTAATTGGAAAAATACTCTTCAAATATTTCATCACCGGAAGAAAAACTCCTCAAACATGTACATATGTTACTCTTGTGCATTTTAATTCAGTTCAAAACAAAGCTCAGTGTATCCTATATGATAAATGAGGTGTGATGACAGGTGTGCTGTGGGTGTTGTGGCAAAAGCTGTTCTTTACATGGTCAGGGCTGTTATACTTTTCCAAGAATCTGTGTTTTATTCTGCATCAGATAATCTTTTAATATCGCTAATCGTCAACATACTCACAGCAACTGGGAACTACATTAACCCATTTATTGTGTTTTAATAATAATCAATAAAAACCTTTTAGCTCTTATTTCACTTTGACCATGGCAAAGTGCATATAGGGATCCAAACATATAAATCTTTCTGTTTCTGTACATAAATGTCAGAAAGAAAAAAAAGAAAAATATAAGTTGGTCAGTTCTTATGAGAAAATCAGAAGTTATTCTAAACAGTTGCCTTTAAAATTTTAGAAACCTTGAGAAGACTTGAGAGAATGTTGTAATGATCTGTTATTGTGCGCTCAGCGCTTCAACGGTGAGAAAAGAAAATATTCTGTGATTACCCTCAAGAACTGAACATTCTTTTAGAAAAAATGAATTTTCCTAAAGCTAAAAATAACAGATGACAATTTATCTTCTATGTGACAGTGAAGGCTTTTACCTGATTTATCTTGAAGGGATACATAACGTTACCAGATATATAAAAACAGACATAGAGATTTAGACTAATGCAGGATTATTAGGGAAGAGGATAATAGTATACAAATATTTCCTTCAAGAAGGAGTGACATAGGCAATGCTACAAGGACATACATTTTCCCTTGATTTTGCTATACAATATTGACAACTATAAAATTATTAGGGTGTTCGGTGAGCAGAACTAACAGATGAGATGGCCTTTCCCAGATGTTTGTGACATTCCTTCCATTTTTTTAAAACAGTGAGAACTGCAACAAATGGCAGGCTATTTATTATTATAAAATTATATATAATATTGTTATAATATGTTAACCTTGTTGTTGTTGTTATTCATTATCAATGCCAAATAATTATGTATGTAACATTCCCTTGGTAAGTATTGTATTGACTATTGTGATACAAAATGGACCACAATTAATTTAATCCTAGCATGTATATGCATTTTGCATTGAAATATTAATTATTACATAGGTTCAGATTTATCATTTTTAATGCTACTCCGCATTCTATGGACCAGATATGCTTAAATAAGTTCAGCTTTCATCCTTAAATGAGCTCATTCAGATAAAGACAAAGAGAAGTATTATGTAAGAATAGAAATCAATTTATTTTCTTTTCTTTCCCATGAAGTCAGGCATATCATTTACAGAACTGGATACTAAGATGTTAATTTCAGTGCTCCTCAAGGATATACGAGCAACGCCAAACTGTTATCAAGTTTTACTTGGTTGCAAATGAACAAAAGTTTTTAGATCAAATGTCACATGTTCAAGTAATTTGATTAATTACTAGACACGGATAATTAAATAATGCTCATATGTTAGAGCATTGAAAAATAGCTTGTAAAATTACTGAAGAATGTAAAAAAAGAGGAAAAAAATCTTAAGATTCTTACCTCCTAGTTTTTCTGTTGCTTACTAATGCTTGAAAATGGAAAGTGGGAATTTATTGTTACTTCCTTTCTAAGAGCTGTCATTATTTCTACCAATGAAAAAAAATAGGGCATTATTTATGTAGATTTGCATTACAACATTCAGAGCATATGGTAGAAAAAAGAACAGACAGCACAGCACATTGCGGTGCATTGGTGCTTTTCTATGCTGTCTGAGCACGGCTTGTGTACCAGTCTGCCCTTGAGGAAGCCGAATGCCTCAGGAAGCTGAACTAGAAAGGAAGTGGCTTCCTTATGTTCACTTCTTAACTACACTGTTTTGCCCACCCTTCCCCCAAGCATTTAACAGGCCTTATCATGGCCTGTGCCTCCTCTTGACTGGTAGCCATCTCTGTGGTAGTGCCCCCAGTGGCAATAAAGAAGTTAGTAAATACTTTAAAATCAAAGGTTTGAAAGTGTAATGCTCAGCTACATTAAAAAAAAAAAAGAAATATTTTCTGTTTGTGCATATTATGCTTAGTGGACTTAGAAACATTATCAGGCAGGACCACCAGGGCTTTCACACAGCAGCGTTTGACTGTTACCCCCTCAGGGGGGCATGGTCAGCTGAAGGATGAAAATGGCCTCCACCGTGTGGATACCTTCTGAAGGGCACCTGAGACCCTGTGATAGTTTCCGTTATTTTGTATATTCAACCTCCCAGATGGCAAAATCTAAAAAGAACATGGAGAAATTCTTTCCTGCTACTTTTTCTAGCCTCTCTCTCTCCACCACCTAATGGGAGAAGATTTCTGTATTTTCCCCAACCACAACAATACTTGCATTTAGAAAAACATCAGAAAAACATGTTAGAACTTCATTCTAGAACAGAAGGCTGGATGAATGCGTGTTCATTAGGAGATTCAATAGTCTCTATAGAAGGGTGAAGTTTTTTTTTTAAAAAAAAAAAAAAAAAAAAACAGAAGTTGACGCGTACAAGGTGTAATGGCATGTAATGACTTCCTAGACTATAGAATATCTGTATCATCACTCTGTGGTCTGTGTGTATGTCCACTTTTAGTAGAAAGTGGGTTGTTGCAAATTTTCAAAATGCCAAGTATCCGAAGCAAGCTAAAAAATTATCAAGAAATCTTTGTGAAATGTCTCTGAAGTAATCCAGCAGACTTTTTCCTTAGTTTGTGTTAAGATGGTCTTCTGTTAAGGTTTGCATTTAAAGTTTCCCCGAAGTACTCGCAAACAGGATTACTTTGAGGACCTAGTCTGCATCTGACAGCTACCGACTCCTGAACTGTGCCTTTGTTCTGTTTCTGCTTCATGTCAGGGAGGGTCTTGTGGAATGGGAATAGGTTTCAACCATGTCCCTGGTCAGGCTGAATGGTTCCTTAAGGCACGTTGATTAATGCTGTGAAATATTCAGGCAACCACTGTGACCAGTAAGTGAGAGGATATAAATATTCTTTTTTCAGGAGGGAAAAAAAGAAGAGAAATAAGCGAGAATAGTTTTAAGCACTAAATAACGATGTTGATTATAACTATTAATATTTTAGCTACAAGAACAAAAAAGCGTATTTTGAGCTATTGGAAAATGGGAGTTACCTTTATACCACTCTCCTGTTTAAAAGGTATTATTTCTCTGCCAAAATATGCCAACTGTGAAACAAGCGTTACAATAGTTTGTGCTATTACTGGAATAACTACCAGAAATAATGTCATATTTAAAAAAGTTTGAACAGAACACAGTGAAATACACATACTACTGTTTAAGCAGATGATTTCTGTTTTTTCTTCAGTAACGACATTTTAAAGATAATTCCGTGGAAGGCCAAGGGAACCCTGCTTACCCAATCTTGCTTGTGTAATCAGTGCTATGGAGAGATTATACAAGCAAAGAGTAATACATGATACCTGAATTTAAATTGACTACACCTTTAAATCTAGCCTGAGTTTTTAAAATTCAAGTATCTGTCTTTAGCCAAGGAAATTAATGAATATTAAATTCAAACCTTCTATTAATGAACATATTCAAAATTAAACCTGCTTTTTTCTATCAGATTACCAAATTTCTCTCTTAGTACACACTGTCAGGATCTTGTCAGCTTTTAACAGATGTAATTATCTGATATTAAAATTAAATTGGACTCTTGTTGGATGGGTGGAAGACCATAACTTCACTCTTGGTAGTACTTCTGTTCAACTATCTTTGCTGATATCCAGGGCTTAGGAGTGTCACTTATCCTACACAGGTAGCTATAAAGCATGATATGTTAGTGATGCTGTTAGCTTCTTTGAAAGACTCATAGCAGGAAAGAATATCAGGGGAAGAGTGTCAATGAACTTGAATAGCAGAATAGAGTGTGCTGCTCGAGGATTTTGATATCGAGGATTTAAATTATCCACTGCTTGCTATATACTCATCTCCCAGTGATATCTAAGAAAAAATGTTAACTTTGTACAATTCAGATATGGAAATGAAGGAAAGTTCAGTAATAGAGCTGTCTGTTGTTGAAGAAGATAAGGTTGTTCAATTAAGCAGCTCATAAAGTTAAAGAACGTGCTGTTCACTACTGTATACTTAGATTTAACGCTCCTATCGTTAAGAATTTCTGTATATTGTTTAGTAGAACAGTGAATAAGTCAAGATCTGTTTTAAATACAACGCAGTTCTGACATTTCAGTTAGATTTAGAGGTAGAAAGCAAAGATTCATAAAAAAATAGAAATGGGGAGTAGCTAATTTTGCTTATTTAGGCTTAGGAAAAACTGTTTTTTCTTTTCTGAGTATTTGTTTGATTTATTACTTGACATATGCTGATAAAGTAGCTTAGCCAAATATGTAAACTATTACTCTGAAAAGAACTAGTGTATAAAATTGTTTATGCTTACTTAAGTCATCTTTCTGCCAAACTAGGAAAAAAAAATGGAAAAATCCAGTATAGAATAATCTAATGAGAATTTACTACTTATTTTATACTCTAAGGATGCTAAATAAGTCATAGGAACAGTTCAAGAGTACATTAATTGTAAATTTTCCTGTGCTCACAAATTAGCATGTAAATTAAACAATCTGCAAAGCCACTGAATTGGCACAGGAAGTCATAAAGTCTAGCTCAGGCTTATAGCCATGTCGTTCACAGCGTCTGTCCGTTATCTGTTCAGGTGAGTCATTTTAACATTGTGCCCTGCCAGTGCAGTGCAGCCAATCCCAAGGGGAATACTGACGAATTCTTACAGTCACACTTGGGATCTGAGAAATTTGGAGGTTTTCGTTTGTTTGCCTCATTTCCTCCACAATTAATTCTTCCCTCATGCCCAATATAATGAGAGTTTTAAAAATCAGTATTAGTTAACTAAATTAGCCAGCTTTGCATCTTAAGTTATTAATAGTGACTGTGTAGTTTTGAAAGTTAATTTTGTGCATAGAAAGCTAGAAGTTTGATGCAACAGCAAGTATTTTTTAAAAGGATAGAGAAAGGCACTGGTATAAATAGATCTCTAAAATAGTAATAACTTGCTATGAAGTATTATTATAACTAGCTTTTAAAAATACTTTAAGATTGATTCAAACCATATCATTTGTTACTGCAAGAAACTATCTGTAGGCGAGATATGTCAGGTCATGTTAACTTAGTTCTTTAAATTGATGTTACCTTAAACTTATTTTCTAAAATTATAATGAAACAAAATAAAACCCTATAGAACAAACATGCTTGAGAGTTTTCCTTCTTGATAAAACAAGCTTAAGAATTTATAAACCGGTTCAAACATTTGATCTTTTGGAAATATGTTAACCATTTTTTTAATGTGATTTTTCTCCTCAAATTCTCAGTACCATGAATTTCAGAAGAGTATTAATTTAAGATGGTAGCAATTCAAATACAGCCATCTTCTAATTTGAACAAAGTAGTCTTTGTTGATGTTATCCGTTGCTGTAAAAGGAAAATGTACAATCCAATAACTAATGATTCTTTTAATAGCAGATAAATCTTGTGGATTAAATGGTAGAAACATGAAAGAAAGGCTGGGAAGAGAGCTGGAGGTGATGGGGTTGTAGCAGGACCAGAAATAGCTTTAGATTTTTACATTCCTTGGACAACATTCTACAGTATCACTTTCATATTCATGTAACTGTACTGAGGTTTCATCTGGATTTTTGAGGTTCTTATTTTAGGACATGGCTTAATAAAAGGAAGGATTACAACCTCTGTGTAGAAAATTATGCCAAGAGATAAAAACCCCAGCAATGTAAATCTCACAGAATCCATTTAAAATAAATAGTAATCTTATTTATTTTACATTGTTACTAAAATACATGAAAAATTTTCATGTCATTTCCCTGCAATTTAATGAGTACAAAGCAAAAAAAAAAAAAGGCATTTTCAAATCAAAACATGGGTAAAGTAGAAGTATAAGCATTTTTAATGAAAAACTATTAACATTTCACCATTAAAAAGCAGGCAGCAAATGTCTAGCTGATATCAAGTTCCTTAGGTTTGTTCAGCTGATTTATACAGAATAAAATCTATCAGAATAAAATATCTGAAGGTACAGACATACTACTTGAAACAGTCCCAATAGTCACTGTCTCAGACTATAATATATGCAAAAAATGCAAGTACATAATTTAGCAAATATGTTGATAACTGGAATTTGAAAGCCTTGAGAGATGTTAGAAATTCTAATGCTGACTGTCAGGATCATTTGCAGTAGTTGAGTAGATACAGATTCTATTGTAAGTGTAAAGTTGAGAGGACCTCATCAAATCAGAGCAGAAGTTGACCAATTTTAGTTAGAAATAATACTTTGTGCAAACAATTTTTCTCATGTTATGTCTTTAATAGTGTTGTGTTCAAAAGCAGTCAAGGCAACAAGATTTTTGTATAAATTTGTTTCCCTGTCTGCATGAAGGCATAAACAATTCTTTCAGACATTTTACCTCTAGCAGACTCAAAATATCAAGAACTGAAGAGTTCTGAACATAGTAACTTTGAAACGGTAATAGGGGTTTCAAAACCTTTGGTTCCTCGGGAACTCAAACTTTACCCGGTGCTCATGTAAAATGACACTTTTGAAGTCTTTCACTGCTGTCAGACCTAGGAATCTGATCTTCTTTTTAGGAAATTACAGAAATAAATAGAATTAGTTTGACAAATTTGTGATTCCTACCTAACTCTTAGCCAGCTTTAATTCTTTTGTTATTCATTTGTTATTTCTTATGATAGCTACTTTTATTTTTATAGTATATAGTGTATGCTGTTCTGCATGTTAACTTCTCAGTTGGGGACAATTTCTGTGAAGTTGCCTCAGTTTTTGAAAACCTTAAATACCACCACAGATGTGGCATGCAGATTCAGTGTTTATGCCCCCAGGGTGCGGTCATATTACAGGTTGAAGCATATGATGTATAGAATTACAACACTGTCTTCCTTTAACGTAATTTTGTTTCTATGATGGTGCCCTCTTGAAGTGCATGATCTGGATTCCATTCAGGATAACTAAAACACAGTTAAAGATCAGGACACTGTTAATTAACGGTCACCAAGTAAGTGGTAACTCTATCTTCCACGCAAGGCACACGCTACAGATAGGGACTCCGGCCTCTTCTGTCTTTTTCTGCAAATCCAAATTCCTCTAGCACCACACCATTGACTAGTAGAGACAGTCCAACATGAAATTTTCATGAAGTTGTTTTGAGTAAGGATATAATCCCAGCAATGGTTTCTGCAGACTTCTTTAGGTCTAGCACCACAGAATGGTCCTCGATTGTTCTGTATGAGCAGCTAGCTTAATCAGGCATTATTTAAAGACCAGTCAGGGGTAAATTAATCAATGTTTTTGAAAATTAAAGAGACTGAATTCCAGGCAAACAAATCTTCAAGAAATTCTTCATTGTAACTGGTATTCTCTGTCCCTGAATTAATTTCATTTTTCTAAAGTGAAACTGGAATCATCACAGTCTAGAGTTTTGAAACGTTTTGTTCATCTTTTGTTAGTGTTGTGCTCAATATTGCATTTGTTCTAAAGTAGTCTTGTTAGAAAATGCAGTTAGGGAAATGGTAAAAAGGTAAAAAAAATAAAAAAATTTATGTTATTTGCTTTATGATTGAGAGGTTCTTTTTATACTCATTTTAAAAACTTGTGATATGCTATGTGATTCGGTGTTACAGTTATAATTCCTTGACAAATAAAATTATGAAAACCTTTAGTGCTAAAGAAAGAAATGATTAAACCAAAACTTCACTGCAGATGTTTCTTTATGCAGGCAAAACTCTCTCTAGCTTTGTGAAAATTTTTTGGATACTGTTTTTTTTTAAGTTGCACAAGCTATATAAATGATAAGAAGGTGCAACACCTTGTTGATTTTTTGACAGAATCAATCTTTTAAGAGGTCAAATGTATGCTTCATTCTTTACCAAGGAAATTTTAGATCAACTAAAGGCAAATTTTAAAATCACTCATAATCAATCTATGGAATCTGGAGTCATGAAAGCCAAGTCATTACAATGGAAGAGATGCTACTCAGCAGAAAGATTTAGTATAATTCCCTAACCGACTGATGAATGAAAAGCTTACTAGAGAGAATTTGTGAAATCACTTTCTATTTCTTTCCTTCATTGCTTGTTCCTTGTGATAGAACACAAATCGGCTTTATAGCGGTCTAATCCTGTGAATGTTCAGCTTCCTGTCAGCAACAAGTTCTATGTGACTCAGCTTTTGCAAAATTTTAAGTGACATTGGATGTGAAAGCCATCTTTGGTAGTATGAAAGAAGGGGAAGGATTTTGAATTTTTAGCATTGATATGTAGGGAAAAATATTTTAAAGGTAATGCAAGATTATTTTCAAATGTCATTAAAACTAAATGTCATTAAAACTTAGTGTTATTTTTAAGTAACACAAAAAAAAAAATGGAACTGGACTAAATCCTGCAAACTATCCAAAAAGACAAACGCCCTCTACTCAAACATGTCCTGAATCTGTAACAGTTCCAAATGATGTGCTTCCAGTTTCAGAAGTAAATGTAAGAAATATGAAATTAAATTGGTTTCAGGATTTTGCCTTATCTTTATAAATATATGAATATATAATATTACTGTACTGATTACAGAGTCAGTCCTTAGGTTGTTACTCTGTTTTGAATGACTGGAAATTTAAGCTATCTTGCTGCTATTCAACTTCAAGTTGTTTTTGATTTTTTTGCAAAAGAATCATGCTGAAGGCTGTATATTCAGTTGTGGGGTCGATTGATGATACCGATATGCGTTGCAATCCTTCGGTATATTCAGTTTACGATTAAAAAATGTATGACTTCATGAATGAGTTGAAGTGCTTTCAGTGCATTTATCATTAATGTTCAAATCATGTAAGTAGACTGACTCAGGCTGGAATGTGCTCTGTGAAAGTGTTAAGTAGTATGTCAGGTTTTCCAGCCCGGTGACAAGTGCTACATAGAAGTCCAAACAGAAGTATTTATCTGGCCAAACTTAGGAATGCGAGTATGGCTTTACATTTTCATTCTTCAGTACAGTACTTGCATGTTTTAGATAGGTAGTCTTTACCTCAGATACCTCTACAATATTGCATTGTGTTCCCACTATGTTTTGGTTGCTCTATTGCTTAGATACTGAAGGAGAAAGGAGGCTAAAGATCTGTAAGAAATTAAGGATTAATTTTCTATATTGAGCTTTGATAACATGACAAAGGTGGGATGGTCTCCGGCAGTGACAACAGTGAACGTTCTAAATTATGTAAAATAATATATTCAATCCTTATTGCTTTGAATGTATATGATACATTACAGATAGAACACTGCATTCTCTGTCAGACTGCACATTATTCTTTGGACTTGATTCCATCTGGAAACACATAGATGTTGCCCTGTGCAAGCATGTTTTTGTGTATGTATATCATATGCAACATATATGTGGTGTTGCCATGTTTATTTAAAAATATTAACATAATATATGTGTATGTGGGAAATCATATGTTAACATTATCTTTAGTGAATCGAAACCTAAGTAAAATATTCTTCTAGTTTCTTATGTATGTACAAGAAAAAAATATTTCTTACATACAGTGACATCTGTTTTTACCATGCTCTTGAGAAATGAAAATGAAACAGAAGGGAAGAAACATCTGCCTACTGGAAACTGTCAGGCTAAGCACTGAGTCCCAGAGTGGCTTAGAGAACAGGAGTCTGATCAAGCACTTTTGTGGCTCCCAAGTGAGAAATGCACCGTACAGTGGACAATTAACACGTGTTTGTTATAAAAGAAGACCTGTTGTTGTGTAAAACTTTTTAAGTAGTCATATGTGTTAGTCAATAAGTTTGGGTTGTTTAAGACCACTAGATTTTTCTGCTGTACACTCATAATTTAATTGCTCTTTGGTATTTTGGATTGCTTCAATTCAGCTGACTTGTCAGGTTGCATTTACAGTCAATGCTATTTTAAAGAATATTTCATTTAATAGATTAATCTCTGTTTTGCTAGAACTAATCTCTTTGGACTTTATTTTACTTCACTATTTTCTAAAGATACAAAACTAACACAAAATCATCATCTTCCTTATTTTTTCAAATGTAACCTAAAAAGCATTTTACACAAGCCTGTTCTTGAGCATATTCTTATATTGCTTCATCACAAAATACGAAGAAAGCATGAGACAACTGATAATACTTGGACATTTTATTGTTGAATTAATGTAAGTGGCCATCCATCTCATTAACTAAAGATTATTATCTAAAGATTCATTCACAAAAAAGAGGCCATTTGCCAGTAAAATATGAATCCTGGAGTGACAGATGATACTTGCTTGTAGAAAAATTGGACAAGTCTGCTCATGCAGTACAAGGAGAGGGGAGAGAATTATGGATGTTTCTCTGGTCATGTGTTAACAGTTATTCTGTGATGTTTCTTCCCTACATATATATATATATATACATATATATATATTTTTAAAGTAGATCTGTCCAACATGTTTTTGATTAACATTAAAGTTAAAATATTATACTTGTACTCTGTTGAAGAGAAATACATTCACGATGTAAAATGCAAGTATGACCAACAAAAATGTATCACAGAATCACAGAATTGTAGACATTGGAAAGGATCTCTAGAGATTTAGGGTCTCCAGAGGCCCTCACTGTGAAGAAGTTCTCATGTATGTTTGTGCGGAACTTCCTATGTTTCAGGTTTTGGCCATTTTCCCTTGTCTTATTGTCTCACACTGCAGAGAATAGTCCAGTCCTCCCTTGACCTGCTGCCCACTCTTTTCTTAATGCACCCTAGGATCCCATTGGCCTTCTTGGCCATCTGCGTGCGCTGCTGGCTCGTGGTCATCTTGTTATCCACCAGGACACCTAGGTCCCTCTCTTCAGAGCTCTTTTGCAGCAGGTCATGCCCCAACCTGCACCTGTGCAAGCGGTTATTCCTCCCTAGGTGCAAGACTCTGCACTTGCTCTTGTTAAACCTTATCTGCTTCCTTTCTGCCCAACTCTCCAGCCTGTGCAGGTCTTGCTGAATGGCAGTACAGCCTTCCAGTATGTCAGCTGTTCCTCCTGGCTTTGTATCATCAGCAAACTTAATGAGGGTGGACTCTATCCCTTCATTAAGGTCACTGAAGGAGTTGAACAGGACCGGACCCAGCACCGACCCTTGAGGAACACCACTAAGTACAGGCCTCCAATTGGACTCTGCGTCACTGATCACAACCCTCTGAATATACTGGTTTTCAGACTTGTCAGTGATTATTAATCATAAGATCTGTGGTTAACTAGCAGCCCGTGTCTAACAAGTGAGGTTTGACTTGCTATTCCTGTCACTGTGGTATAGTTTTCTTCTTGGAGTGTCTTTAAAGTAAGAATTTATTTTCAATGACATCTACATCCTTCTATAAACACTCAGGTCAGCTAAGGGTATGACCCATAATGTTTATTTGGTAGCATAAAAGTTGCCACAACTCTGTGTCCTGGTACAAGTAACTTGTCCAGGTCCTTGCAACTGATGCTGCATTTTTTTGTGATAAATATGATGACATGCTTCCAGAGCACAGGAAATAGGAGTTATTTTCCTTTCTAAGCTCAGTAGGGAGTAAGTAGCAATTTTTCTCGGAAAATAAATACATCCATTAAGAGCTTCATTTTCCAAAAGAGGACAAAAAAGATCTCTTATTGCAGGACAAGGCAGGATACTTGTTGAGATTCCCTACAGCAGTGACTCTTCAAAAACCTTAGCTAATTTATTTGCTGGGGTACAACGGCAAGCTCCAATTCCCAAAGTGAGAATATACAGCATGTATATTCTGTTTGTGTTCTCTGGTAGAGAATCTTCTACTCTTGATGCTCACAACGTGTTTCCAGGATATATACAAGTTAGATCTATTACTAGGACAAGCTGTGATGTTTTCATCCAATTTCATCTTCCCGTAGGAGGATGGACAGTTATTAGTACTTAGCCATAGTCTATTAACATAGAGCACGAAAGCTAGGCCTCTGAGAATTTGATTCTAATGCTTGAATGAACATGTACTTTGCTAGTACGTGAATGTTTCACTTACCTGGTTCTGCATGTTCAGTTTGTGACCAAAATGACTTATTCAGTGTTTTTAGCTCACTTCCAAATAAAATGGATAAGGCCTCCAAATGTTACAGTCAATTTGTTTTAAATAAATAAATAAATCCCTACTTCCCTTTTCCAAGAAATCCTAATCAGAAATGTTTTTGGAAACTTTTGTTGCTTAGTTGTGTATATTTTCTCATTTGCTTCAAAAGATAACACATATAGACTGCCACATGTGAGGGCAAGACAGTTTTCACAAGCCTTTGAGAAAGTTATTAGCAAAATAAATGATCATAGTTTAAGTACTATTTATACCAAATTAACCTTTTAGTTTGTTCTGTGCAGTGGCCAAATTTTGATTAACAAGAAAGTGGTGGTTTGTGAAAAATTTATCAGTGTATTTATTACTGTTTCTTTTTTTTCCCTTCCTTGTCATATCCTGGCCATTCTATATGCATTGCAGCTGATAATGTTCATTTCTGGGAGGAGCTGAGTTAGGAGTCAAACAATTCATTCATTAAGGGATTTTATGTTTTACTTTTATTATAAAATGGCCTTTTTTTTTTTCCTGAACATGTGCATGTAAGACGGAATATATATGGTGGAAAGTGGGTTTGGTGATTTACTTGATGCTTGTCACTAATGCTTAAGTGCTCTTTCTTGAGAGTAGGTGTTTGATCCATTGATCCTCTGCTGTTCTCTCTTCATCTAGTTACTTAAGCGAAGGGTTAATTGAGTATTGGTTCCTTAGTTTGACATTACCTCTTTCCTTTTATCTGTGATTTGAATGGAATCCTACAGTCTTCTAGGTTTTCATTCTGTCACCTTTCATAAGCACTAAGTACAACAGGGGAAAAAAAGCAATTTATTACATTTTCACAATTGTGAAACGCTGGGCTCAGGAGATTGGTAATGAGCCTACATACTGAACTTATCAGTACAATGAATATGGTTGTCGCAGATTCCAAGATATACCTGTAGATATACCCTATGGGTTGCCCGAAAGAAAGTAAAGATAGAATGTGGTTGGTGGGACATGATTTTCTCCCATGTAATTGCAGTAAACTTCAACTGAGGTCCCTTGAAATCCATGTTTAGCAAATAAAATTCCTGTCTTATGTGCCTTTCCTACACAGAACCTTTCAGGCTTCTACTGCAGCTGAATTTAGTGCTGAGTTAAATTTCAGGAATCTACTGCAGATATTTTACTTCAGAGTGAATGTTCTCTGCTCTCATACAATACAAACTTAACTTAAAATAGATTGTTTAGAACTTTATGGTACATTACATTGTAGCCTGCTCTAAGTCAGTGCTATCATAATGTCAGACGTGTGGACTGACTTTACACTGGAAACAGTGTAAAATATACTAAAGTAATACTTCCAGAGAAAACTTTCAAGTGATTTTTTCCTGTGTAATTAGTATTTCAAAATATCTGCAATATAATTTTGGGCCTTTTGTTGGGAAGTTTTACGCCTAAATATTGCCTAATGAGTAAAAGAGAAGAGATTGAAACCACAATTTGCAGTGGGTATCTATTCAGAGAAAAATTTCAGCCAGCAGTGTTTCTGCTGCCTGTGGAGACTGCTTTGGAAATGTGTTGAATTGCGCTACTTGAAGTTTTTCTTAGGCTTTATGATGTCCAAGAGCCTTTGTCTCCAGTTATTTCACTGCCGTGATATCAGGCTGCACCTAACTTTGATTTGAAAATCAACTTTTAATTTTTAACATTCCCTCTTCCTTAAAAAGAGAGAATAAATTGTGCTTTTGGAAATAAATTTGCAGGATTTATTCACCAGCCTTTTTAAAAAATAATCTGAAGTATTTGTTTTATTGCATAGAATGATGTAGTCTTTTGAGATTAAATAAAGGTTAAAGTTTAACAGAAGTGTGGATGTCTTTCTTAACTGGAGCGATGTGATATAGTAGCACGAGCTCTCAAGTGTTTCAGAAAGTTTTTTGTTTATAACTACTTAAACAGTATGTATTTTCCTAAGGTAATATGTGAACTGAAGTGCACGAAAGTTAAATGATGCTCACATGCTGCTATTTTCCAAAACTTGCAGCAGGGTCTGAACAATTTAGTAGCAAAAACAAAACAGACAAACAAAACAAAACAAAACAAAACAAAAAAAAAAAAAAAGAAAAAACCTACAACCGCACAAGGAGGGATAAATAAAAATCTTCAAACTAATCATCATCATTCTGTGAAGTGTATCAGTATTTATCATCTTGTAAATACCTGATATGACAAAATGTTCATTTTGTGGTGTTTCAATGTTAACTATGATCAGTAACAAAGAAAGCAGGTGGATTCAATAACTGGCAATACTTTAACAATGCATATGAAATAATGAAGGGACATCCTAACAATTTGTATTCTAGCAGCATAAATATATTTGTTTTCACAGATCTCAATTGGATAGCCATCAATGATCTTTGTAATTTATTTGGGAGGGTGATCTCTTCTTGTCTTAGCTGGCTACGTCTATTAGGGAAGAAATAAAGGTATATACTCACAGCTAATGCAAGCGTTACTCTGTTTTGAACATACTTTGCATTTTGCATACATTGCATATATTTTATGCAAACAAAATATGATTTTTATTCACTCATTAGCTACTGTTAGATACAGTTTACTAGCAAATTTTATGTGTACATATGGACAGTGGAGTACCCAGGGAGGATAGTGGTCTGTTAAAAATTTGCCTGGGTCAAATCCTTGGCTTCAAGTGCTGATGTTTGCAATTTGAATATTCATCTACAAAGGCCCTACACAAAAAATGAAAGAAAGAGCATGACTCCTTGGAAGCTAAAATGTGTTCAGATGTGAAATATTCTAGTCAGATCACTCTGTTCACATACTAATGCAATTTCCTCAGAAATTCTAATCAGAAACTCTGTCACTCAGTTTTCTAGGTGTTACTTTCTTGTGTTGTGTATTTTTGGATGTTATATTGTATTTGCATAATTCATCTTTAATTAGTGATTTAAAAAGCATTCTCAAGAGCTGTCACTTTGATTCACGTTTGATTAAAATTACATACCATTTATATTATCAAGGTTGTGTTCACTCAGATGGCAAAAATTTCGTGCAAAAAATACTCCTTATATGTATATCATATGTTAATTATGAATTTTAATTATGAACATAGGAACTTGCCAAGTATAATAATGAATTATGGAGCTATCTGACATTTTTGCACATGTATTTTGAATGAGTTGCATGGTTGCCTACCTACATATTTTCAATTAGGCATATGCATATCTAATTATATTCGGGTTTTTCTGGACATAGGTACACATATATGCTGACATGCAGAGTGTTAGTTCCTACAGTTTGATGTAGATTATTGCTCATGATAACTACTTGTTTGTAATGTTGATGGAGGGTTAGTCATGATATTGTATGTCCTGGTTTTTTTCTACAAGCTGAATCACATAAAATAAAGATAAAATTACACAAGGGCTTTTTATTTTTAAGTGTATATACTGTTTTCAATAATGCATTTCCATTTGGAAAAGTGATGTTGAGCCTCTCGAATTGGGTTGCTAAATGTATGAGTATTATCTTGTTTTTCTTTCTACGGTAGAAAATACTCCTAGCAAAAGAGTCTTCCTTACATGTACATTAAAATAATAGCTCCATTGCTGTGAGAAATTTGTGAGACTGTAAGAGATATCCCTCACTGCAACTCAGATTTTGGGGAATTTTGAAATAATCGAACTTCTGTAAAGCATTCTGTTTTGACTGAAAGAATTTATACATAGAATTTAAAGATTTGATTTTTAGTTGACTCTCTGTTACAGTTTTGAAGCTAACTATGATATTAAGACATAATGTAAACTATGTTTTTCTGAGAGCTGATGCACAAAATTTATTTGCACAAAATTTATGTTGTAGAAACTAACACGAATGAACTTCAATACTATCGCTAACTTAACAAATATGCAATGCAGCTGCCTTTAATTCATCATCTTTGCCAAATACATATATATATATATATATTTATTTTGTAAAAGGATTTGAAAACATTGTTGCCATAATTAGCTTCTAGCTGGAATACAGGATGATGACAGTGATGTATCATGTTGTATTTGTATTTCTTTATGAGATGTTCACACCAAAAGTATTTACCTTTACATGACGTGGGCATCAAGTGAGCAGGCTTCAAAGCTGATTTATCCCTGCGGAAGGCTTTTTTTTATAAAATGAGCGGATGATATTTGGATCTACTGTCTTTGAGGCATTTATATCCTATACCAAAAGGCTTTATTAACTCATGACTTGCTTTTGTATGTTTCTTTTAATCACAAACACTACAAATAAAATAAATGAAGTATATTGTCAGTAGAAATAAAATAAATAGTATGAACATTTGTTCGTATGTCTTCTCACTGAAAGACAAGAAGTTGACATTGGCATCACTGAGGAACTTCATAGTTAAGGAAGCCTCTGATTTTTCCCATGATCAGTCTTGTAGTCAATGCCAAACCAGTGCCAGTTATCCAAACATCAGAAGTTAAGTCATGCAGGTAGGAATGACTAGATTGATCTGCAAATAGAAATGTTTAGATACCTGGGGAATTGGAGCCTAAACCTTGAATTCTGTCTTCTTTCGGCCTTAAGCTGAAAGGCAAACTAACACCTGTCAGACTATTTACCTATCTCCTCTTGTTCATTCTTTATCAGCTGCAACTTTCTATACGTGAAAAAAATTAAGTCATCAAAAAATCGTGATCCATAACAAAGATTTCATTTTTGGCACTTGTACTGATCTGAAGAATATATTGAAGCCAAAGAAAAATACAGTGAGATTTTAAAATTGCCTGCTTTTTATTTATCCTCCAAATTAGTGCCATGAGCATTTCTGATGGAGTGTGCATGCAGGATGAGAAGCAAGATGATGGTGACGTTTGCTCATGGACTTGGAAAGACGATTCAAGTCTGTGTTATGAGTTATTATAAATGAATTTGGGGAGGGAATTGTGTGTATCAGAACTAAATAAAAGTAAAATTAATAATCCTTGTTTGATTTCATTGCCTACGTCATACCTTTTCCAATGTGAAAGTGAATTTTAGTTGTATAATTACAGTTCAAATTCAAAATGCTTATCACTATAAAAATGAAACCTAGGCCTTCTTCTTTTGGAATAATTTCAGTCTTCTAGATCACAAGTATAAATTTAACAATCTATACCAGCAGTAATTGACTGATTAAAGTTCTGTAATTATAACTTCTTGGTTTAATTGCAATCACAAGGGAGGCAGAACAAGCTATTTGTTAAATAGCTGTTATGTGCTTGAGGTACTTTCCCTGCAGGTTGTTCAGCTGCTACATTTACCAAAAGTCAAACATGATAGATTTGGATTGATTCAATTTTGTTATTCCGGATGCTTATGTTTGACTTCAGTTTGTAAATTAGCTTGTCATCCAGAGTAAACAAAATGTCATTGGTGTGCCATTGTTGGCTCTTCTGTTTTTCTTGCTACTTTTCGTTTAGTTTTTCATTTGTCTGCAGCTATTGTAATGGAACATGAGTTATGTACTTTGTTACTGTATCTCTTTCACACAGTGCAAGATCTAATTAGCTCGTGCTTAATAGCAAACAATTAGCGATGCCTCTAATAGATACAAAATATGTGGGAGGGAAATGTTACAAGAACAGGGCCTTTTTTTTTTTTTACAATACATCAACATGAAAGCAAACCCGCTTCATCTTGGTAATGGAAGACAATGAGTAATTTCATAATCTTTTTATGACAAAAATCTAAGCTGTGGTTATCTCTGTAATGGAGCTGTTTTCATTTTTTTTTCTTATGCTAGTCTATAAAGCTACTTCTTTGTTTTCCCTTGTATAATGTGGTAGTTTTATGCTAGATGATAAGTGCACCCTTGGGCTTTTAACAAAATTAAAGTTTTACAGTGACTCGTACTCTAAAAATAGCATGGTAACTCCAACTTTGGTGCTAAACGTGAATGGAGGAAGAAATGTTAGAAATGTTTCTAGGCAGGCCATAAATATTCCTTTGAAGAGTTCAGAAGCTGAGTGCTGCCATACACTTTTCAAATCAGTAGGGATCAAATCCTTTATTTTCCTGTGGTTTTTATGTGCATGAACCAGCATATTTCTCTGTGTTCACAAACCTGTCATGTGGGTGGGCAGGCAGTGCCCTGCATGGCCCAGGCTGGCTGGGGCTCGCTGCTTGCCCTTCTCTGTGGGTTGCGCCCACAGCAGGAAGGCACTTTCATGCGTGGCAGGGACACAATCTGTGTGTTGCAGTGATTTATCTGGAGTATGGTTGCAGATATTTATAATACATTACCACAATATGTGATTATATGATTAGGTATGTATTTGCAATGTAATACATTTCCTGTGTTTTATATCAGGTAAATGCGAAGATAACACACAGCTGTGAAAAATTTTTCAGTAGTTTAATTATCTTGAAATGTTTTTCCTTGGAATCCTTTAATATGTCAACTGTAATGCTGAATAGAATGGTTTACCCATGTATTATCTTATTCTTTTAGCTGTCAGAAATGATTCAAGCTTTCTCTTTATGCCTGTACACTTCGGTCTTCAGTGAAAGAAACGCAATACTTATTTACAGCAGGATCTGTTTCAGAACTTTTTGTACTCCATGTGCATTTCTAAACTCTAAAGTAACCTTAATGACTAAAGTATCCCATGCTTAAATTTAAATATATTACGTTCTGGTATGTTAAAGAATTATCTATCTTTAAATAATCAATTTGTTCTTTCATAGTATTTTACTGCATACTGTTCTCTCTGTTGTGTGTTTTGGGCTGCACACACTTGACTTTTACCTGTAAATGATAGAAATGGCAACAACAATAACAAAACCTTTTAAAATTATCTAGAAATGGCAGCTCTTTACATGTTCTCGAAGTCAATAATCTTGGTGGTTGTGACAAAACAAAGAAGCCAACACAAATCATAAAACACTTTACAGCATGGGGCGTGATACTTGCACCATCAGTTTAACACTAGTTAAAAAAAAAAACAAAACATTTTTTCATTCATTTTATTTTAATGGGTTCTAGCTTAAGATGTGTTACTATACAGCTAGAGCTATTGGGAAATCATGGGATTTATGGAATTATAAATTTCACAATGCTGTGCTGCTGTTCCAAAACATAGAAAAGTTATCAGTTAAGACGTGGTTGTCATTATATGCCTCTTGTCACTGAAAGCAATCCAGTATCTTTCTCATCATTTTATGAATTAAAATCTGACAAGTTTGGTGAACAAAAGAAAATATGTATGTTTTGTTAGAGTAAATGATGAGGGATACATAAAGTGGATGGAAAGTTGATACCAATGGAGAAAAAATGACAGTGTTAGGAAAGAAGAGAAAAAGAGATGATAAATGTATGGAGGAAAGGGAGAGAAAGACAAAAATGTCCTTTATAAATTAATTTTAACATTTCTTACTGTGAGTTAGGCAATATTGCTTCTTTAGGAAAGAGACGAGACTGCAAAAAAAACCTTTAGGATATTTCGATACTCCATTCCTTTTATCATAGAATCATGGAATGGTTTGGTTTGGGACCTCAACGCTCTTTTTCCAATCCCCTGCCAAGGGAAGCAAGCCACTAAATGAGGCATTAGATCACTTCATTATCACACAGGTAACACACTGGTAAAATGAAATCAAATGCTTTAGTGTTCCAGGATGTAAATCATAAAACTAATTTGCATTCTTCAAACAAATGTGTAACTGAACAAACAGTTTCATGAAATATAATTGAAGAGAGCTATAGGAATTATTTCTGCAAGTATTAGTGTACAAGTTCAGCGCAGACACAGACCAAGATTATGATGTGGAAAAAGAGAAGCTATTACTGTAGAGTGCTGTTTAAAAAAACGTGTTCTCAACACTGATTAAGCATTTCAAATTGTTGTTCTGTTCATCTTTGTTACCTTTCCAAGGATATGAATCTCTACATGAGAAGATTATTTTCTGAGAACTAGAACTATAATAGAGTTAAGTGAAGTTTGCTGTAGGTGAAGAGTTTTTTTCTGCCTTTCATTTGAAAAGTGTTTAGGATTTGTAGGTACTGATGATTAGTACTGATGGTGAAAAATGATACCTGTCGGGTACTGAAAGGAAGCTGGGGACTCACTACAATGTGGAGATATTGCAATAGCAGAGACAATAGTCCTTGAAAGAAAGCAAAGGATGTGGATGCTTTTTGACCTGTGCTATGTATTTTCTCTACCACTCATGTTTATGCTTTCAGCCACATTTTCACAGCTTCAGTATAAAAGAAGACTCTTAGGCTCACTTTGGCAGATATTACTGAGATTTTAAACATCCAACTTGAGAAGCACTGGGCTGTTTCAGATGACCAGAAAAAGTTGTCATTGTTCACTTCTGTCACCCTGGAAACCTCACTACCGCTCCCTTATTATATCAGGCTTTTGAGATTAAACTTGATCTTCATGAAAAATGTCTTCTTACTATTTTAAGCTTTTCCACTGGCTGGAGTTTTCCAAAGGTCTAGTTTAAATTTTAATTGAAATGATCTGTGGGGAAAAAAATGTCGTATGTTCTGTTCTGGTGGGAAGATTTCTTCCCCCCTTATTTTTGGGAGGGATGAAAGAACAAACTGTAAGAAAAGTTAAACAATATAGATTCATATAAATACTAGGGTTTCCTTTGCATTTTACTTCCTTTTCTCATGCCTAGCTTTCAAATATCTTTTAATTTTCACCCTTTGTGAAAGAGATGAGCAACAGAATGTCTATGGAAAAGCACAGCCTATGCGTCAAGTCTTATTTCAGAGCTTAGACAGATTTAGAAAAATATGTTTATCTTGAGCTACGACTTCATCTGGAGAAGCTTTCATCCACCTCTTTCTTGTGTTTCCTTCCCTTAATCACGTATGCTATGACACTGAAAAAACAGACGTGCTGCAAATTTAGTTTACTTTAGCCATCTCTGTACCACATTGAATGTGTATTTGGCAGATCTTTAGCATAATAATTTGACTTTTTTTTTCCCACATACTAAAAAAAAAAAGGATAAACAAACAAAGAAAAGGGAGGAATTGTTCTAATCTGAAATCAAATATGTTCCTTTCATAATACTGTCAAATTTTGAATTAGTCATTCATTTTATTAGTTTCAACTGAATTCTGTATTACAACACCTTCGAGCAACAAACAGTGATCAAAAATGTGTTGTCAAAATGTCTTTTATATAAAGAAATCCTTTTTAAAAATAATTTAGGGGAGAGGCAGATTAACACAGATGTGAAATTAAATTGTAGTTTGATTGTTTATAGAAACAAATGTAAAATGACAAGAAACATTATTTTAACTGGTAATCAGTAAGTACAAACCTCTACATAGAAGGAAAAAATGTGTGACATTCTAACTTGGACTTCAGTTTAGAAAAAAAATACTACAGGTGAACATTGCTTCAGTGCTTTATAGCAACATAAATTTTCAGTTTGTAAGATCTCCCAAGTTTCACTGTGTTTTGGAATTTTTCTTCCATTGACAAATCATAAGAAGTTCCATAAAACATTAAAGCTTCAAAATTCAGTATAGATTTCAGCTGCATTTTTTGGTAGTCAATCAATAAAGTTCATGTAGAAATGAGAAAAGAACACGTACCTTTTAGACAAATTTAAAGGATAAGCACAATCATTAAGCATTGTATTGCTGCAGTGTAGGCTTAGAATTCTTAGGCTTATATTCTGATTATTTTTATATATCTATTCTGGGCAAATTTGGCTCTGTCTTTTTAAAGTAATGTGTTTGAATGTTAGCACTTTCATACGAAGTAATTAAAAGAGGTATGCAGCACATTCACAAGTGTACGCACCCAAAAACTTACTTCTCTCTCGCTATTCTGACTTCTAAATTACATGATAGGCAACACAGTATTTCAAAAGCTTAGTTCAGAATTAGTTCAAATGTTCCTATCTAAATGAAAATGAAATTAGGTTGTAATTTGGGGAGCTTTTAAAGCAGAAGATAGAGCTTAAAATTTTGTATTGTATTATTGAACTACATTACAAGACAATTCCTTTAATTTTGATAACATAGCAGAGAAGCACTTTCTGGCTGTTAGATTGTACTATGTATCATGAACAAATAAATATGTAGTGCTGAGATTAGTTTCTCCTTTGAGAAGCTTCCATTCTCTCAGCCACCTTCTACTGGGCTAACAGTACTGATGAAATTCAATGACTCAGCCCTGTTTGGTTGCTACTGAAAATAGTCTCTTATCTAAAAATTTAAGCTCTCTGGTAAAAACCCAGGAAATGGGCTGACCATTTGCAGAATACAGAAGGTTGTAGTTTTTCATACTCTTTCTCCCACTACTGGCTTTTCCAGTAGGTTGCCAGGTAAAAGCTTACAAGGGAGGCAATGAAGGTTTCAGTTGTTAGTTTTTGTGTGTGTGTGAATGGGTTTATGTATTCTTCAGTCTTCTCAATATCCACCAACTAACGTTGTTGTTGTTATTGTTGTTTTTCCAAAACATGTCCCAGAAATGCTACAGGCTTAAGCACACTGCTAAGGTACTATTTGTGGGACCTTAGGGAAAACTATGCAGAATTGCCGTACCACAGTTTGTACGTTCTGAAAGCAAGAAGGGAAAAGAATAAAACTGATTTTATTTTTCAACAATCCCCACCTCATCTCTCTCTGATATAAATCATTGATTAAACAGTTTTATACTTCTTCTAGCAAACCTGTTTTCCTGATATTTTGTTAGGGCGTTGTGCATTCATTTCTTGGGGAGATCAGCAGCTGATCACTATAAGAGCTGGAAAAAGATCTTTCTTTCTTTCTTTCTTTTTTCCTACTGTTCTTTTAGATTAAAGAATTAAAATAAGAAACAATAAGAGAGGGTTGCATATAGTATATTCTCTCATGGAAGAAGTAAACAACTTTCAACTTTCACTCATCTAAATGCATTCAAACACTAAACCAAAGTCACGATCATTTGCTAGAATCTTCATTCTGTGCAATTTTGGAATGGTGCTTTTTGGTTTCGGCATATTTAGTAAAACTATGTTTACTCTTCCTGAGATCATACTCTGCTTCTCCTTATCACCTTCTTAACTGATCTTCAAGCTACTGAAAGTTCCTGAAGCATACTAGAAAAATGCAAGTTCAACACCAATTTGTAGATAAACATTATAGTTGTTTATTCACTTAAACTGAGAATCATTTCATTGAAATACTTGGAATTCATTATATAAACAGCTGAAGCATTTGGCCCTTGATGTTTGACTAGCAGTTGAATCTAACTGGCTAGAGAACTTTTGTTAGGTATGAGGAGGGCAAATTTTGCAGCATATCACAGGAGAAAAGTATATAGAAATCAGGAGTTCTGTGGGATGTTTGTCCATTTCTTGTTCAGAATATATTGCATATTCAGATTCATTTTTCATGTATATTTTATAATTTGTTTCAGGGTATGAATAACTGTAAAAGAAAAATGTTTGGCAAGTTGTTTCAAGGGTAATTTTAACAAAAGCAGCTCCTGTTATTTGTACATAAAAATCTGTTCACCACTCTTTCTTTACTAATTTTTTGATAGACTCACGATAAACAGAAACTGATAGTGTTCTGTTAGTATGTCTTCAGATGACACTAAATACAACAGATCTTAGCTACATTTTTTTCCCTTCCCAGTAAGTGCTGTTCAGTAATAACATACTTTTTTATAAGATAGTCACTTGCCCATCCAACTCTAATCAGAGGTCATGTATCATCTGTTTTTTTGCTCCTTAGAAATCAGTCATCTGACTTCAGATCCTCTGTGAGTATTAAAGGATGCATTGAAAAATGCAGAATTACTGTAAGGCATGTCTCTTCTTGTTTCTAATCAGTTCTGATATAATGTTGTTATAACTGTTGTTTGTAGCACCGGTCATAGTGCTGCTAATCCTGCTGTGGAAATGAGATACTTCATTCCCAGAGTTGTTCAATGAAATATCAAGTAAACATACAGAAAGACTTAAAGTAGAGGCTGAAATTTAAATGAGAATATATTGTCTTTGATCATTTTGGTTTACATAGTCATTTCAGCACATACAATTCAACATCTCAGGATACCCATAATGTGAAGCTATATTGTGATCTTGTGTAACAGCATAAATTTTACTTTATGAACTTAGGATGTGCTAACAGGAAGGCAGTTTTAGAAGATATTAAAGCTGTACAGTTTTACTTACCAGTGCCTGGAAAAAAAAATAAAGTTGCATGAAAGATTGAAAAACACAAAATCTTAAAGATTTGACATTGGAAAGTAACAGGGACTTGGGTCACATTCCAGATTTATTCCTCAGACTTCTTCCATCATTTCTACAACTGTCTTCTTTCTGTTGTATTTCCTTAATTTTCCAACAGAATTTAAACCTTTTTTTTTTTATCATAAATCATTATTCTATGTCTTCGCAATTATTCAGTGTTCCACTTCTTCACCAAAGCCCTCTGTCAACTTTACAGTATCTTCTTTTCACTTTAATGAGAGGAGGAAAATGCAATATCATCACCATATAAGCCTACTCAGTTAGAAGATGTAACTGAAGAGGATACTGTTTTCTGTATAAGTATAGTTATTTCTGAATGCAGATAAGTAGTTTTCTCTCCTTGTCTCTGTGAGAAAAAGAAAGAAGACAGAAAATTACTAGAAATTTGTAGATATTTGCAAACAAAAGAGATAGTGTGCTAGTGCACAACTTAGAACGTAGTGTTTTTTATAATTTTTGGATGATGTCTGTCTCTTGAACTTCATTGTTACTACAATGGGCACGTGCTGATGTTTAGGAAGAAGTTTGTTTCTGCATAAGATCTCTTGGACTGTATCTTATACGTGTCTGGACAGCATTGCTATAAATACTTTTATTCAAGGACTTCTGTCTAACATAAATCCCAGAGGCTGATGGTGGTGCTTGACTTCGTTGTCTTTTCCACTTTTTCTGGACTGAGATGTGTGCTGGACAGAAAGACAGCGAAGTTAATTAACATGGCTTTCTGTGAAACTTTCTCAGCAGACCAGGAGTAGAGCAGACTGGAAAATTCAGTCTGTGCAATCTCCAAAAGACCCTGAGTATGGATACAGTTGCTGCTGAATTCTAGTAGTACAGAGAAATACAACCAAAAGCTGAAAGCAACCCGAGACTTTTTTTTTCTTTTAATTTTCTTCAAGAAAATCAGTGACAATGTCACTCCTTTCTTCCCAGAGGAAATTACTGAGAACAGTCCATTTAAAATCTCTTCAGACTGCAGTAGACTAGACTTGCTGTAATAATGCACACTTATTTAGATCAAGAACAAAGTGGATTAAAAAAAAAAAAAGTACCATGAATGTACTCTGATTCCGTGTTGCTGCAGGATACAGTAGATTTTAGCTTTGTCAGAGAACTGTTACATCCCAAGTTGAACTAGTGATTGAGCACTTGGTGAAGGGGTGTGGCTAGCCCAGGGAACACAGGTGAATTGTTTGCAGCTCTGCTCCTCGTGTGACCAGAAGAGGTAAACCCAGGGTGGAACCACCCTGATCTCATATAAGGACTGATTGCTGAACAGCAAGAGTCTTTTGGACCTTGTTTCTAGGGAAGGTGGGTTGTGCTGGAGGTTCTCTTTACCAATTGTGTGAGTCCACTGCTTCTTCCTGTGTATGGTTTTTGGCTTACCTGTAAGTGCTTTGTTTAGCATCACTAAGAATTTGTGAGAAGAAATATTGCTTCTTTGTGAACAGAACTTTCCTAGTGAGGCAGAATTACCTGTGACCAAATTACTCAATGTCTCTATTTACTGCTTACGGCATATCTTCTATTTGTACCAATGCTAGGGTTTGAACCCTAAGAAAGTCTTGTTTTTATCAGTAGCCTTATTTTTTTGAAACAAAACAACTCAGTTTTCTGCAAGTACAATATGAAGGTTTTTGTTTCTTTGTTTGTTTTTAATGTATAAAATAATCCATCTTTCTTTTTTTTTCTTACCATGAAGGGTTTTTTTTTTCAAATGTGTACGATCTTTGGTGTCAAGAGCTACATTTTCCTATTGCTAACCTAGAAGCCTAAACTAACATACCACGCTTCAACTTGAAATACAAGAAAAAATTCTAACAATTATTCAGATTATTTCATATAAAATACTAAGCTCATTCTTAGTTTTCACTGGCACCAGTAAATGAGTCTTCATTTTAAAAAAGAAAAGTACTAAAACAGATCAGATTGCAGGCTTCCTGGTGTCATAAACACTGTGACCTAATATTGTCTTAGGAATTGAAAGCCAACTGGGAAGCGGATAAAATAAATAAGAACGTTAATCTCATGCTGATGCTTTTCAGAGAGACTTTTGGTAGAAAGACAACTCTGCACCATGCTATGTAGTTTCAGTGCCCACAGAAGTTCAGTACAGTAAACAGAACCTGCACTTTATTTATAAAATGAACAAGCAAAAAAAAAAAATTGTTTCCTCTGCTTGTTTGTTTAGGAAGTTACTTGAAAATTCTACGTGTGAAGCTCAGCGCATAATAATACTTCTCAGGCTGCTACTAGACACTTAGTAGGTGGTGAGGTTTCACCTACTAGTTAACTTTGATGATTCCCTGTTATAGTTCTGGTTTTATTCCATGTTCTAGATTATGTCTAGGGGTTGGTAACATCTATAATTCTAACAACACCAGAGATTTTGACTGCCTGTTTTCAGTATTGAAGGTTTTAGTGGAAGAAAGGATCAGTCCCTCTTCAGCTGATACTACATGTCTTGCGTCATGTGGTGCTATAAAATATAGAGCAGGATCTGTATGTAACATAAAGCAGATTTTTCCATTGTTTGAAATAGTGTGTCAATCAGCTCAGCTGTAAAGTGAAGGCATGCCACTTCTTAAGTGTCCTTGAGATTAGTGATGTTCTCATCT
The DNA here is from genome assembly GCA_036925125.1 of Oreortyx pictus. Taxonomy (NCBI): domain Eukaryota; kingdom Metazoa; phylum Chordata; class Aves; order Galliformes; family Odontophoridae; genus Oreortyx; species Oreortyx pictus. Next base: position 11,435,241 of record JAUPFR010000008.1, on the reverse strand, counting down.
GGGTATTTTATAGTTATATGTTGCTCTTTTGGATGGACCAAGAAAGTTGCAAAGAAAGGGATTTAAGTATCAATTCATATGAAGAATTTTGTGTAGGCACCCAGCAGATAAACTCAGTTGGAATGCTGATCAGCCTCGCAATCATCTAGCAACAGAATTTCTGATTTGTGGACTTTTTATAGACCGTGTAAGAAAGGTGGTAGAATGCTGATGGAAATTTAAAATTTAAGCCATAGGTGAATGGGAAAAATCCTATGTTTTTCTGCCTACAGAATCAAGGTAGGAATGAGACTTAAGACAGCATCTGTGGGCAGTATGTCAGGTGTATGCTCTCAGTGCGCTGCTATGTGTGCATGTTCTCACTGACAGCAATGTAAGACTGAAGTCATATATTTCAGGCAAACATGGTAAACATATAAACTGAGAGCTCCAATGTGAACCTGAATTGAAATGTGCTGGAAAAGCAGGACAACACTTTAGAAGTTGCTTCAAATTATAAGCTCAAATCAAAACTTGGCACTAACTCATTGCAGGAACTAATTTTGTGCTTCAGTCTACTGGCTTTAAACTTGCGCAGGGTGTTTAGTTTGTATATTACATAGGCTTTTGTCAGTCCTTCTAGTATTTTGTGCCGTAAAACCAATGCTTACCTGTGATATCACAGGCTGATGTAATAAAATTGAAGGCATTACTTTTGGAGTAGCCCTTGGCCACATGCTTTTTCTGCCCTCTGTGCCTTTTTATCAGTTGCTAAAAGCTATTCAGAAACATAAACCCTATGTAGATGAGTTTCTAAGAAACATTCTGCCTTTTAATAATTTGTGTGAAGTTTAGCCTAAGTGCCTTGAACTTGGATCATGCTCATAGTATGAAAACACAAATATGCACCTATAAATATGCAAAGATCAGCTTGATTCTTTGAGTGTGGAATACATAAAACTAGTGACTTTTTTCCACTTGGAATAATGAAAGGAGCAAAAGGAATAGGTTTACACTAAGTAACAGTTGAATGACATTAACTACTTATTCTTAGAACTCAGAATTTGAAGAACATAATTAAATAAATGGCAAATTTTCTGTGCAGTTCTCTCTGTGGGAATAATTTAAAAATTTTAAGTTGAAGATGTGTGATTTGTTAACTGACCCACAGTATATTCTTCTTGCCTATTATGTGGTTACATAGCTTCAAGCTGCTTTTGATATCTTATTGTGAGGTATTGCGTATCAGTGAAATAGTGCCACATCTATTTTTAAGTTTCAAAGTAAGAAAAATGGGACTAAGTATTCATAGCATCCTATTGCCTTTACATGTGTCCTTAAAATACGTTCTGTACAAGCTGCATTTTTTCTTCAAATTACTGCATGTATGAGTAAGACAAATCTATTTATCTGTTAGAGCACATGAGATTAGCAGACTTTCACCATTTTGCATGAACTACATCTATGGGTCCAAGCATTTGTACTCTGAATTTTAATGGCAGTGAGAAACACTTAAGAAATATAAAGTTTGTGTAGAGTGACATCAGTTTCTATGCAGAAAACTGTCGAAAAGATGAGTATCCACTGGACAGAACAAGTATTAAGAGCGCAGTACATTTCATGATGCAGAAGCCACTGGTATTTATTATTTCAGAATGATAATTATTGTAGAAAAATGATTCTTTATTGTTGTTCCTGCAGCATTCTAAGTTAACAAGTTATCTATGATAGTATCTAGCATCTCAGTTAGTAAGATTTTTAATTGCTTTTACAAATTTGACTGTAATTCTAGCAACAGCCAAAGTACACCATAGTTTGAGATGGATTTTTTGCCTCACATCTGATATGAACACTTATAAATAATTATGTACTGTTTTTTTCTGCGTATTTCTTAATGTCTATTAACATGATAAATGCAGGGAAGTTGAAACATCTTCACATAGGAGGATAACTGAGGAGACTAAAGGAGCGTCTTCAAAGCTGAATTTGAGGTGATTTCTGGGTATCATAAGAAGGCTTTTGGCATATCAACAGGACATGGAGTTAAAGATGGTTTGTTAACTGCTGGTGAATGATCATCTGTTTAGACATTAGACATATGCATGGCCACCACGTGAATGAGTTACAGTCTCTCTTTCACTGAGGAGCGAATAATTTCAGTTTACCTTGTACTGGCTGAAGCGTAAGAAAACATGCAAACACAGTTATCATGGCTACTGAACACTTGAAAGCTCCAAGACCTTACAAATTATTTTTCTATCTTAAAGTAAGCTTGTTAAGGGAGGCCTAATCAGAGCCAGATAGACAGGTTATAAGTAACAAATGCTTTCATTTTCTGTGGATCTTTGTCATGCTATGACATTTAAGTAGCTTCAGGTATGACTTCAGAAAATTATTTAAAGATTAAATAAAAATTGATATAGAAATAAATATTCAGCAACAGTTGTATATGTATGTATAAATTAAGAAAGCTTAAGGTGATAAGGTATTCTGTTATTTAACAGATTCAGTAGACAATCAGTGATTATCATTAACTTAGTACTTCTGTAGAAAATCAAACCAAAATGTGCCAAGAAAGAAAATAAAACAATTTGCTGATAGCTTTTTACTCCTTAAAATGAACATCTGTTTCTTCCCACAAATTGCTAGATAAAACCATACCAAGTACAGTAGCATAGGCTTTTTACATGTCCTTGTACAGAAAACACTACCACTGTTATTTTGAAGAAATCTGTTTCTAACTTGCTTGTCAAACTACAAAGCAAAATATAATTTAATGATCATTTTAGGAAGCTTTAGTGTTGTTTGCAAATAAAGTTCTACTTGTTTTATAGGGTATTATTGGTGGGTTGTTTTTTTTTTTTTGTTTTGTTTTTTTTACATTATCATTACTGTCTTTGAGTAGTTCCCCTCTTTAAGTTAGATAATGTTCACAGCATGTGCTAAAGCTTTTTTCTACTTTGTAAACTCTTTGATTCAACAGATAGTTACTAAAAATTATAACTGTTTAGACTAAGGACACTTAAAATTGTTTTAGTGGACTACTCTCTCAATTCATGTTGATCCTGCAGTGTGTATGTGTGTGTGTATCTATATGGCTCTTAGCATCATATTAGGCATATTACTATTTATTGTAACTTTACTACTGAGATCAAATCATAACCCCAATTGCTCATACTTCAAAGGGTAGGTACTGACAAATTTTGATGCTTTTTTATAAGCGTGGCATTGGGTTGGCTGCTTAGCTTATATGAGAGCACATTAATGATAAGAGAGAGGAAAAAAAGGACTTAGAACATAAAAACTAGTGCAGAAAAAAATGGTACGTAACAAGGTAATTGAATAGAAATCATAGTATAAAAGCAAGATTGAAGTTATCAGACATGGTAAAAATAGGCATGGTGACTGGAGATACTGTACAACCAGGAAAATAGGCGGTGTAAGATTTGAATTCCAAGCTGAATTTAAAATAGGGAAATAATTGAAACAAAACACAATCAAACTGTATAGCTGACAGGCCCCCTAATATTCTAGCTGATTAGGCTTTATAAAAGAAAAAAAAAACCAAACCAAGTTTTCAAGCAAACATTTAATCAAATTTTTTCAGAAGGAAAATTTTCTTGAACTTTTCTTTGTCTGACTCTTATGTTTAGTAGTTTTTTTGAACTTGTGAATGCTGCTGTTCTCTCTCACTTCTACAATATATGGTTCCATCAGTTTTTCAGGAGGTGTGCTCCTTCTTAACAATTCAAAGCATCTTTTGTGTATTCAGTTCAGGTGGTTATGCAGGAGAGGTGTCCTAAAACAAACTAACATCTCTGCTGATAAAATGACAGATGGCACCTTCCTGTTTGTATAGAAAGGAGCTGGTGGGACAGAACATTTAGCAGTCTTTGATTTTAATACAGACTGCAAACTTGTACAACAGGTAACTTGTATCTGCCCACTGTGGTGCTCTCACAAGTGGATGTGTGGGAAACCTGCTTAACTTCACAACTGTTTGGACAAAGCTGGGGTGTCAATCCCACACTGATGTATTTTTTTTCTCTTATTTTTTAACACTGAAATGACATTCATGTGTAATGGTGAAGCATTTTCTTTCTCCAGCTGTACGCGCTAGCTTTTGGATATCTTACAACAATTTGTGTATGCTCTAACTATTAAATTGCAAAATTCTCTGTGATTATTCCTTTGTGGTAAAGGTGGGAACACAAAATAGGGTATCATCACACTATTTTAATCACTGTTGTATCTTACATTTCTGTCTTTTCTATTCAATATTATTATTATACAGTTCTACTGTGACTCTTCTGTTCATTCTCTCTCAGAAAGTGATCTCCATCTGTGACCATTTCTGATGGAATTACTTATCAGAACACCCTGCTAATATCCTTGTTATAAGGATAGAGAACTAGTGGTAACAAAACAGAGAATGAGCAAGTGCACCAAGTCCACGAAAGGCTGTCAAACCTATATGTATCTGGTGAACCATACCTTACCTAAAATCTTTACAGAGTTTACATGTGTCTTCAACAAAATTTTGGTTAATCTGAGGTATATTTTGAGTATTTAAGCATATGTTGGTGCGTACTTTATGTGCCACGATCTTCTTGGTTGCCATGAAGCATTTTTCAGTGGTAAACATCTAGCAAACCAAAAAGACACCAAAATACTTCGGTGCTATTGTATAAGCACAACATTATTTGTGATTTTACCTATAATTTTTCTTTCAGTATAATGCTGGATAAAAATTGTTAAACTAAAAACTTCAGTAAAAATACAAGTGCAGTATGTGTGACAGATTTATTTATTTATTTATTTGGAGATGTAGTGTCCATTTTATAAATTCAGAGAGCTTCAAAAGGTTTCAGACTTGGGGATTAAATATAGTTTATAGAGTTTATTAATAATAATTGCTACATCAGAATGTGTTGAAGTGAGGAGCAGAGATTATATTAAACATGTAAATAAGCTGCATCTGCTAATGCAGTGGAATTTTCAGTGAAGAAAGTATACTTTGTCTCAGCTTTACAAATGCTCATTACAAAATATTTGTAACAAAACCAGTTCGGTGCTTTACCTTATCGTGATTGTCTTTTACTTAGTTTGGTAACAAGATTTTAATAGTATCTCTAAAAATACATTTGAAAAGTAATTATTCAAACCATTCAATTTCAGGAATCTATCTCAAGATAATTGAATAATTCTCTTCTAAATACTTCATCTAACTCTGCCACTACTTAAATCTCCAAATATTTCAATCCCTTTAGGCTCCAGTGCAGTTGGAAATTACTTATTGTACTGTAGCAGAATACATAATTCAATGGCAAATCACTGGTTTGTGGGGTTTTTTGACCATCTGACTTTTCACATTTACTATACTTCTAAACAGAATACCTTGAAACCAAGAAAAACTCAAGAAATGTGAGTAATATCATTATTTACAAGTACTAGATATGCAACCAATAGTAATACTACTTTTTATCTTAAGTGTTCGAAGCTTTCTGTACTTAAATATGATCAGATTGATTCAAAATAAGATTGAATCTGTGGCTCACTGTGCTGTTCAAAGTCACTGTAATTTTTACACACTTGGAAAGGCATGAATATGTACTTGAGGATGAGTTAGAAAACTAATCTTCAATTCAAGCTGTGTCTCTGAGATATTGCACAGCAAAGGGTCTTGCAGGGATGAAGTGGGGTGTTTTTCTGGGGGAATAAAGACTTCCATCCTTTTATGTGCTTTATGCTCACTGTAAGGTAAGACTCAGTTTGTCTCTGCAAGCTGCAGTTAACTTAAGGTTCATGGAGGACTTTATTTTGAGTTGTTTTTCCCCATGTTTTTCTTTCCTTGTTCTTTTGTATTTTGTTCTAAATCGCTTCTAAATGAAATGCGAGTGAATTATTCTAATGCAATTTGAACACGTCTATATAAGCAGAATTTACAGATACAACAGCGAAGAAACTTGCACCCAAAGATAGAGCTTCCCCAGGCTTGATTGAACATGCTCATGTCAAAGTTAGCAAAACTAAGATGCTAATCAGAGATAAACATGCACATTTAGTAAATTGACCTTTGTAAAATCAAATCAAAACCATTTGCCATGGCAGAACCACTAACTCTCTTACATGACAGACTTTCATATCTCATTTTCAGGGAAGAAACATAAAAATACATTTCACTTACTGAGAGCAGAAAAGGTAGAAATGTTTGGTAATTAGTGACCTGTAAGAGGCAAAACTGAAGCAGAAGTTTCTGAAATTCCCTTTTTAACATCTCGCTCAAGAGTCTACAAGACTAAAAATAAGCCTAATTATTAACCAGTCTATAACAGCGTCCCTCATTCCTAAGTTAAGTCACTGGAAAAGGAGCTATCCCCACTATCTGTATGCTACAGGAATACTTTCTTGCCAAAAAAATGAATATGTCTTAGGAGGCAGTAGCTGTGTTGCCAAAAAGAAAGAATTATTTGAAATAGCTAGTGCTGTGGACTCTTAGAGAATCAACATCAAATCTTTAAAAAGTAAAAATCGCTAATGGAATAAATTCTCAAGGAGAGGCTAGAAAAATCAGACAAAACCAATGTATGGGACATAAATGGGATTTCTGCTTAAGGATGAAGTCAACTTAAGGGAGCCCAGCAACAAATATAGTAGTTCATAAAGTACTTGTATGCTGAAACTTGGGAAACAACCATCATTGCTTTCTTAGGAATTTGATAAAAATAAATTGAAAACAAGTGAAGGACAGGCACTGTAATGTATGCAGAAATCATAATCTTGTATGATTTGTTAATTTGCTTATAGGGAGTTAAACTAAGAAGTAGCAGGAGCAAGGTGAGAGGCAGTGAGACTACTAGGAGTGGGATGTAGTAATTATTACTGAGGAGTATACATTGTTCTTCCAGTCTTCTCAGATCAGTTTTTTTTTTTTTAAGCTGTTTGTGTTAGAGTGCTGAACAGTCTCCTTTGAGATGTTGTCTTTTGATCCTTTGATATGTTGTGAGGGTTCTTTGCATTAGGCTGTAGATTTCAATCTGTTATCTGAGTCCACCTTTTCACTCCCCAAAGCAAAATGGATGGAATACAAAATCTTTCTGATGTGAAGGTAAACCTATGAAACTGGACAAAAATCTTTGCTGCTAAATACAAGATAGCAGGATTAGGTGGACTACTGACATGATATTTGTTCTTAGTTTTACTGGAGGCTCATTGCATGACCCTTGTGCGTGCTATTTTATAGTTCTGTTTCTCAGCTTCCCCATCTATCAAATGACACTTATAAAACAATCTGAGATGTGGTGGTAGGTGATGTCATAAGGATTAATAAGCAAGTGCCATATGAACTGTGACAATAAATGCCTTGCTGAAAATAGCACGTGTATGAAAATAGTTCTACACAGTACGATAGATAATGGATAGAGTATTTGTGTTTACACATATATATGAGAGCCGGAGTTTATTTTATAACTTCAAATGTCTATTTTCAGGTGACTTGAAGTTCTAGATTTGTAAAACAGTGTTCACTGAAATCTTTACTCACTGAAATATTTGATTTTTTTGGTTGGTATTTTCCAGAATGCTGCAATTTCACTTGCAGTTTTGCACTAGTACTTTATTTTAAAATGTGAAAGATCAGTTGCCAGTTTGTCTAAGGAGACTGTGAAATGGTTAACCTGGTGTGTACTTATTCAACTTCTCATTTTCTAATATTTTTCTGCTAGAAGAAAATGTCTATCAAGGAGGAGGTTCTTCATGTCACAATATTGCTCAAGTTTGTGACTGTTTAGCTTTTCCTTAGCTTAAGCTGAACTTGAAGCATTAAATTTTTGATTTATTTAGCTGATGTTTTGCTACCATTATGCTGTGAAACACTTACCTGACTTTGTAATTAAAGCATTTGTCAGTAACCTATTTGTGGATCTGAAATATAAGATGCTAACTGGCTTTGTTTTACTGAGATATTACTAGTCACTACCAAAATAGCAACTAAAGAAGTCACTTGCTAACAGCACTAATGGGTTAGAGTCACACTCACTGTCAGTTAAAGGTAGTCTTGTGTAAATTCTGTTTCATACAAAAATATCAATTTAACTTGTTTTTAATGATGTTTTATTTCTGCTAATTTGCTACACTTACAGCATCTCAGACGGCTTGCTGGTTATTAGCTTTCTGAAGTAATTTGGAAGTCAGTTTCTCTCATAAGAGAAAATAATTACTGTATAGATGAGCATAATGTTATTTAAAGTTAGTAGAAGCAGAAAAACAAACATGGAAAAAGAAAGAAATAGCTAATTGTGGGCCTGTATTATTTCTCAGTGTTCAGAAGATTAAGTAACAAGCCTATCAGCAAATGCTTTGGGTGTTTTCAAATCATTCTTGCATAAGATTTTGTCCTATTCTGGATATCACAACCAAGGATGGAGAAGTTCCTTACATCCTGAAATTACCTCCTCAGATGATTTCTCACAGTTCTGAAGCATTTTCTACATCTTAATTGGATACATCAATGCCTTATAAAATGCAAATACCAGCTATTTTTCTCAGTCTATTAGTCTGAAAATTTGAAAGTTCAAGAAGCTCTGTAAGTACTCTGTGAAACATTCTATAATTTAAGAAAAACCTTATGCCTCCTATATTAATTCCCACCTCTGTTTCTCATCATGTTAGTGGAAAACTATTAACTTGTGGACTTTGTAATTGCTGTACTGATCAAGAAGGGAGGAGTATTTTTTTGAAGTGTCTTTGAAGAATAATGACAGCAGGTGAATGATTAGGCAATCGAATAACTTCAAACAGAATTAGGCGAGGACTGCTCCAAAAGCAGTGCCTCTTATTTTATTATTTTGGCTTACAATGTCAGAGGAGAATGCTGGTACTGTGCCAGTAGGGTTTGAGCCCTCCCACCAATCTTCTGTCACATTTTGTTGCTGTGCAAAATATGGCAGCAGTGGAGCAGTGAGACAGAGTTGAATCTGACATGGAAGTGCATGTGAAATGAAGATGTGGTGGTGGATTCCTGCAGCAGGACAAAATGGTACCCATTGGTACTCATCAATGCTTACTGAACACGGATGGACACCAAACAGTGTGTGTGAACACAGTGATGGCAGTGGGTGGTGCGTTTCGCCAGTGGTGATGACAGTGATGTGAAAGACAAGCTATGTTATGGAAGACCATGCAGATTTTTATGAGCTCAGCACAGAGGCTCTTGTTTATGGCTGATGAAAATGCATAGTTGATGGTGATGACTGTGCTGAAAAAGTGTTTTGTAGGTGAGAATTTGCTCATAGAATTTAATGTGTGTATATTTATTACCAAAATTTTTTTAAGAGTTTGATGTTTTAATCAAAGCTGCATCATTCCCAGAGAGAGAATCTATATGGTAGATTATGTGCACATTAGATGCTCATAGTTTGAATCTACAGAAAAGGAGTCTGTGGTTCTTTCTGCTATGGTACTGTTGGTTATAGGATTTTTCTGATATTGGAGTTTAATGAATTATCAGAGGAAAAAAATAGAAAACAAAACCCAAAAAAATTGTTGCACTAGCAGAATGCAGTACTATTGAACAGACAAGTTATTTTTTGCCATTCTGTTACCTATGCTGGTCAGAAATGTTATGGGATGTAACTACAGAGTTGCCTAGCAACAATGAATAAAATAGTTTCTTTTTTAATGTTCTTTTCCATCAGTGATCTCTCATGATTTTTACATATGAAAAATAGTATTGAATATATTGCAAATAAGGAGGGCAAAGGGATCCATAACTGTTTAGACCAGAGGTGTCTGTGACACAGATATACCAAATGCCTACAGAATTAATTATCTGTGGCTTCAGAGGGTGGTTTTTGATGTGGGGGAGGGAGGTTATTTATTTATGAGTTTTAACAAAATAGAACTTACCCTCTCTTCTTTTAGTTTTCTTGGGAAATAATGGCACAAAAATGCTTTCATCTCCTACATTCTGTAATGACCTTGTAGTACTGATATGGTAATGTATTCAAATGAGACATTATGTTTCAAAACCCACTAGCGGAGATGAAAAAATGCCAATATACTAAAAATAGAAATATGTTTAGAATGGTGGATATAAATTTAACTGCCTTCACTAACCTGGCAGTCAGATTCTGTAAATAAATGTTTTGCTGAAGGCCAGCAGCTAGAAGGGAACTTGTTGCCACACAGCTTTCAACAATGCCTGCCCTGATTTCTTCAGTAGAGGAGTGATGGGTAGGCTTTGTTGTGAAACATGAGGACCTGGGTCACACAAACTCCCACAGACAGAGCCTTACTGGAAATAGAAGTCTGTCATCAATGGCATAGGTTGGTAGGGTAACAAAGATACGCTTTAGCATCCAAAGGCTAAGCTGTCCATACTTCTGCATCATGCTGTCTATGCATATCATAGAATCATCATAGAATGGCCTGGATTGAAAAGGACCTCAAAGTTCATCTAGTTTCAAACCCCACCCCTGCTGTGGGCAGGCTTGCCAACCACTAGACCAGGCTGCCCAGAGCCACATCCAGCCTTGCCTTGAATTCCTCCAGGGACAGACCATCTACAACCTCTCTGGGCAACCTGCTCCAGTGTATCACCAACACATAGATTTCTTGAGTCTGCCTGCATGACTAGTGTATGTGCCTAAACAAACCCACGACCTTTCTGAGCAAAAGCATGGGGTGCAGAAATGTGAGCCTTGATTTTGTAAGCTTTATGGTGGTTGGTATTTGCTGAGTGGCTGATCATGATGTTAGAAATTTATAAAGGCTTACTACTGACCTGGTCTCAAATGTATATTACAGTTCCATAACTGATTGAATGGCTACTTGTTAAGTATTGTGATCAGATCCAAATTCTAGATATTTTTTTTTAGACCACGGTTACTACCAGCAGGTATCAGGAAGAATGCTGAGATACTATAATGTTTTATAAGTATGAAATATTTACAGATTTATCCATTGGAAGAAAAGATTTCTTCTGATTAGAGATGGGGAGACTGCATAACACTTCCTGTGTGCAAGTTTTGTAGATAAACACTAGTGAATGAATGAAAAAAATTGCTTGCATGAAGGTGTAAGTTGTCTTTTCAAATTATGTCAGTTTCTGTGAATCAGCCCATTCATGAAACAGAATAGATATCAGAGATTTTTGTGAAGTCATTCTTTCTGGATAAGTTAGTGTATAGGAACCGACGAATCAGGGCCTGACCACTGATTGAGCACCTGGGGAAAAGACCTGGTCAGCCTTAGAAGCACAGGTGAAAGGAATTAGCCGGTATGACTGGAAGGGGTGGAGCCTGGCTCAACCTCTCTCGGACCTCAATTAAGGGGTGACTGCCACTGTGTAAGGAGGGGTTTCCAGTAAGCGATCCTTTGTAGAGTCTTTCTGTGTGCATAGATCTTCAGAGACAGGTGAGCATCCCTCTTTTTGTAGCATCCTATTGCATTGGTCTTGCTGCTTCATTTCAGTCCTTAAGAATTTTTCAGAGCTGACAAACTCCCTGCAGTCTGATAGTTTGTCTTTAGCCACAACCTGTTACCACTTTTGGTTAAATAACACTACCCAGTTCTTTAAAACTCATCCTCTGACAGAACTAACAATTTTATGTGTTATCATGTCTAAACTGATATTTAGAAAATTTAAATTTTAAATTTAATTTAAAATTTTACTCAATTGCATTTTTAAGAGTCTTAATATATATAATACTGTATCAATTTTTTGTTAATTTACATAGCATCTTCTGCTTTTTTTGATTTACCACCATGTGTTTCACAGGAGTAATGCTTTTTACCAGTTTTCCCTGTAATGCTTTTATCTATTTCTTGTGGTTTCTGAGTACAACTATTCCAACTGATTTTTGAAACTGCCTCCCTAAACTGTATTTCTGAAGCTCAACCTGAGTGGCTGAGAAATCACACTGGTTTTCCATACCTCATTCCTTTAGCCTTTCATAAAACTCAGGTGCAGCATATTACATAAAATATGATTACTTTCGAACATTTTACCTTCAGTCTCCAGAGAGTTTTGTAGCTCTGGCTGTAACCACCTGTGTTTTGTTAAATCAGAAGCTAAAACATGTTAGAGATCATTCAGCTGCGTTTACACTCAATACTTAGCTACTTCTGCTATTTGCAGTATAGAGTAAATCTTCTTTGAGATAGACCTACATATATGTATGCTGCTTTTAAGTAAACTTCCAGTTCTTGTGCTGTTAGCAGAGGTGGAGTGTAAGTAACTCTGTCCTTTATCCCTTGGGCTCTGTGCTACGTGGGCAGAAATGTTTGCCTGTCACCTGAAACACAGCAGAGTAGAAACCATTCTGGCTGCGAAGCATATGCGTATCATACAGTTGTTTTTTCTAGTCTTTAAACTCACATTCCTATTTTTGCAAAGCAGTCTGATTTTTTTTCCAGTAGTATCAGATATGAATAGTGAAGGATACGCATCTTTAGATCTAACGGGAAGGCTGTACAGAGAGAGAGAGACAAAGCAGTGTATGCTAAAAACACTAGAACTGTCAAATATGTGAGCACTTGACTGGCAGAGGGGCACCACTAACCCCAATGTCTAAGAAGCAATTTCTGCGATAAATTAAGAAGTAACTAAGCAGAGCTGGAATAAAGTGGGGCCAAACAATGGCTGTTCCCTTGTTCTGTAATAAATACTTCACTGGTTGACTTGGGTCTGAGAACAAATGAAATGAAGGCACATTTTCACCAAAGTGATCTGGGTTAGCAGAGATAAACTACCTTTGTGTCAAAATGTTACCTTAGGCCTGCTCTTGGCTTTGCATGGAAAATACAGATAAAGTTTGTAAGTTCTGTTGTGTAACTGAAATGGTCAGACAGGGACTGGTAGGGTTACGAATAGAAACAGCCTCTGGAAATTGGAGGAGTCCTCATGCAGTGGGAAGTTGCTCTTGTCGAGGTTTTAACTTCTAAAGCTGATTTTTTTTTAGTCCTCTTTAAAAGACTTTTTTTTGTTGTTTTTTTGTACTTCTACAGAAGGAAAAAAAGGCCTTTTATAAATTACTCTTGAGAGCAGGCACCCTGGAATAATTATTTTGTTATAATCTGCTTGCATGTACAAGGTTGACACATTTTTTAATCCAGTACACACTAGGGTTTTTTTTAATCTTTTTCAGCTAATTTCCTCAGTAATTACATTTGGAATGAGGTATATTATTATTATTGTTAATATTTGGAAGAACATAAGTACTAAGTGGGTGAATGCAGTATTAGACGTTTTAGAGTATCATACAACAATACAATGCTTAGCAACTTTAAGATTTAAGGAGTTCAGTTTCCTTATGCTGATAAATTTTATCAGCTGTATTATATCTGCCTGTTCATCTTCTACAGTTGTAACACAAGACAGTGTTGTTAGAATGCACAAAAGCTCCTAAAACTCCGTAGGAGCAAACTCCTTCTCTTGAGTAGCTCCCAGTAATCTCAATACAAATGTGACAAAGTATTAATGAGGTGAGGGTACGCAGGAATGCTACTTGTAAACACTGCCTGAGCACTAGCAGCCAAAATTTTATGCTTTGTTTATTTATTTCATGTGCACCATTCTAATGTTGATGTTCTGCAGAAGTGGAGAAAATTCTTGTTTTTCTGCAAAACTGAAACCTCTGGAGAAGTTATGTTACTTTCAATAGGGTTTGCTCCTTTGAAAGTGAAATCATTTATATGTAGCAAACAATGAAATAGAAATCCTACTGGAATATTGGGTGGGGAGGGCAAGGTAAAGGGCTTTTTTGTTGGTGCCTCTCAGTGTTGTGTGTGCATTCGTATATGTGTATATATATATGCACACATTGAGTGATGCATTAGTTACTGATCTCCAGTGTTTGTGTTGCAGATCAGCATCTCTTTGAAAATAGGGTTATTTAGTATTAGGAATTTAAGTGGAAGAAGATTCTGTGCAGATAAGAGGGGATGAATGAATTATAGCTTTTAGTTTTTGACTTAAATGATGACAGATAATCTCAAATTGAGAAACAATTTTTTTGCTGAAACTTTTATGTGCTTAGTGATTTTTTTTTGCACTGCTTCCAAATAATTATCATAATATCAGAATGCAGAAGATTTGTGCATACTTGACAAGAGCGGGCATTTTTGTATGCAGGTGGAATTGTGTTCTGTACAATCTTCCTCGTGGAGTTTGTACGAACAGCTTATGTTACCCGAGGAGCAGTTGGATGCATTCAGTTCACGAAGTGAGCTCCAAATCCCCAGCGAGTTTCCCTAGGAGAATAAGGCCTGTTAATTCAAGCAGTTTGACTACATGCCAGGAACTTTGATGTGAAATCCTGCCTCTGTGAAAATCCAATGGGGATCTTGCTATTAACTTCAATAGATGCAAGATCAGGCAGAATATTCCTATGTGAATTTGGTGCCACGTTTACTCGAGCAAGCAGTACTATTGTGATGTTTATTTCATCCTTTCTCAAAATATATCAGAATAAATAAAAATACTGTAAGTAAGCATGACAATGCTGCTTCACAATTTATATGTTAAAAGCAAGTCAAAATTAGATCTGCATTTGACCTACTGATGAAGGTATGAGAGAAAAGTAACCAATTTTTCTTCTTCTTACCCGATTCTGTTTTGTTTTTTTTGTGGATACTTCATCAAAACATTCTGTACAGCTATCTGAATTGTAAAGGTCTTGTTAGTCATGTTTAGTTTTCTACTTTCAATAATAAATAAAAATAATTTTCTACATCTGTTACAGTCACTCTGTAATATGCAGAAGGACTGAGAAGTTCCACATTTTCATGTGTTTGTTCTGCAAAGCTTTATTTGAATGCAGCTAATTAAATAATGTCTGCTGCGTTTCCTCTGCAGTGTCTTTGGCATACTGAAAGTTACACAGCATGCCAAAGAAATACTGTTTTATACAGTATAATTATATACAAGTATCATTGACACTGTCAAGCCTGTAAAATATTTACTGTTTGTAAAATATTGAGTGTTAAAAATGTGAAGCAAGTCTGAAAAATAGGAAAAAATATTTAATCTGACTAAAAAGGTCTTTCAAAAAGGATCCAAAGCTTATTTGTTGGGAATAGGGGGAGTGCAAATGAATTTCTTTCAAATACTACACACTATAAAACAGTTTGGCGTATTGTTATTTAGATCAAGTTTATTTTTTTTCAAGTAATAGGAGTATAATTTTCATTTTAAACAATTCAAGGATAGGTGTTTGTTTTGACAAATAGAGTATGTTTTTACTTTGTCTTCTCTACCAAGTCTCCATTTGGTTACAGATATATAAAATATCATAGCCGTACTGTTTATGAAGTCACAAAATCCTGACGTAATGTTTCAGAAATTTTCTGTTCTAAACTATTTACAGTCTGACTTGGACTCTTGCTGAACTGGTTTTGCAGGCTCTAAGCGTGTATGAAAGTTGGTCCACAAGTATTGGAGTAGTTTTGTTTGTTGATTTTATTCCTATCTCATGTCCTTTAAGCCTTGAGTCTTTCCAGTTACTTAACGTTTCTT
Organism: Oreortyx pictus; assembly: GCA_036925125.1. Taxonomy (NCBI): domain Eukaryota; kingdom Metazoa; phylum Chordata; class Aves; order Galliformes; family Odontophoridae; genus Oreortyx; species Oreortyx pictus. Next base: position 11,419,745 of record JAUPFR010000008.1, on the reverse strand, counting down.
TAAGTATATTTTGAGATACCACAGGGCCAGAGGCAAAAATGGTGTAGTTTCCACATCAATTTCATAACCAAGTATTTTCAGTTTTCAAATGAAGGCAGGAAACAGCATCACCCTATAACTAATGCCTCCTATTTATTTCCATGGAAGGTACGATAGATACAGAGAGCGCAGTAACACTACTTGAGAGAGCAAATTTTCAACAGAAAAACTTTGTTTTTTTTGTCAGCAGTCATCACTGTTAGCTGTACTGTTTCACTAGCCCCGAGCAGGAGGAGCCTGCATTATGAGCTCATAAAAATCTGCATGGCTGTCCAGAACATGGCTTGTCTTTTGTGTTGTTGTCACCACTGGTGAAATGTCCCTCTCATCCGCCTGACTTTGGTCACATTCACTGTTTGTTTTCTATCAAAGTTTTGTGAGTTTTAATGAATGTCTTTTAAATGCTATTTTTTCTGCAGGGAAGAATTTAATTCCACAGATTTGCTTCATATGCACTTCCATGTCAGATGTCATTCTGTCAGACTGCCCCTCTGCTGTCATCTGTTGCACAGCAACAAAATATAATAGGATATTGACAGGAAGGTTCAACCTGTACTGCCATACCACCAACGTCTGACTCTGATGTAGGTCTACACAATAAAGTAGGAGGCTCTACTCTTGGAGAAGACATTATACTTTGATTGATGTTGTTTTCTTTCTTTTTTTTTTTTTTTTTTGTCTGTACCCTGTTCTGCTCTTTGATATATGTTCATGAAAAAGCTGAAATTCATTCCTTGTTCTCTCAGCCTACAAGGAGAAGGGGAAGGACTCAACTCTCTATTTATATGCAGATTAGCCTAGGGTGAAGTGAGAAAGGAAAAATGCCATGCAGCAAAGCAAGCAAAGCTCTGGACAGTTATAACCCAGGAACTAAACTCCAACTTCGAAGTTTCTCTGAGTATTGAAATGAAATTTGCACTAGCTAAGAATGTGATGATGTGGCACATAAGTTTTAAAATCTGATAGGATTTTTGTCTGCAGACCAGAGAAAAGGAGGCCACCTGATTTTGGAGGGAGGCTGACTACCTAATCCAGAAAGAATTGGACATAGCTATTAAAATTCACATTTAACAGTGTGAACCTTGCTAAAAGAATCTAATGATTGTCTATTCTCTTGGGTAACCATAATCCCTTACAGATGATTTAGTATTGGATGCCATCTGGCTATCAGTGTTTATTTGCAGGAATTTATTTTCCCTTCAATCAGGTGACCTTATAACATTTCAGTGAGAACTTTGCATGTTTGGGACAAATTTAAACTCAGTTTATATCCAGTCTAATCTATGGATGAAGAAAAGTTGGAAGCTTTAACTATTTTTGATCGGCTGTATTGCTCCCCTGAATATGAGAATCCTTCACCTTCATGCTTAGTGTCAGCTCTTTTTTTTTTATTCAGTCTTTCACAGGCACTTCTTTAGCAAGCACTACACATGTTTATCATTCAAGCATTACTGTCTGTCTGACTCAAAACTGCCTTCCAAGGGCTTCAGTAAAATGTAGGAAGTGTTCTAGGTAAGGGAAAGATACTTGCTGTTGTGCTTGTTTTATGTAGAGGTTCTGGAATGATGCAAGTCTTCATTCAGGAGCAACGCTGAGAAAATTGTTTATTGTGCAGTTTTTATTATTTCTTTTCCATGGTTGTTCCATTTTAGATTCAGAAAATATCTAAGGCTTCCAGAAGAGAATGTAGATCTGAAAAGTCATGCAGATCCAGCATGAAGAAGAGATAAGAAGGGATATGGAATGTTAGATTTACTTTTTGAACTTTATTTTAACTTCCAACATGTCCTATGGAATGCCAGAATAGTTTTCTTTGTGGTCACAAAATGTTGCTTATTTTGTTAGAATCAGGAACCTAAAAAAATCAAAGTGAGCTGTGGAGCTGAGGTGGTATCTGCTCTAGACTTTACCATTGGACTAAAATTTCTCATGGTTACTTCTCTAGTTTATTCTCATAGGTGGAAATGTAATTCTGAAAATAAGTCTCCTGTAGATTATTTCTTATCCACACTCTTAAGAATATCTTCAAGTTTTCCTTAATTCCTGTTTTCAACTTCTGAACTTAAAAGGGCTCTTGTTATTTATAACTCAATCTGAAAGTTCCTCTAAAAGCTTTTATTTTTTCTTTTTCTGTACTTGCACTAACGAAATATAAACAGTCGTAGTTGCATGAAAAAAATGAATTATTAAAATAAAAAAGATATTTATGCTTCAGGGAATAAATCATTTCCCAGTTCTATAATATTAGAGTAAAGCATTTATGTAGTGGTCACTCGTATGGTTTGGATATCAGATTTAATAATTGAGTTCTTTTATTCATTATAATAACTCCTACAAATCCACAGGACGATGAAGGAAAGTCTATCAAGTAAAAAGGCTGATGAGAATTAATGTGAAAATGTCCTTTGTTCTCACTACACTGGACACAGTTCCTCATTAATAGCAGCAGAAGTTATCTGCATACAGTGAATAGTTTAATTTGCTTCTCTGCATTTAATTGTTGTACCTGAAGACAGAAGTTAATCTGTTGCATGGCGTATAAACTTTGCAGTGCAGGAAATTCACTGTAAATTGCTTTGCTATTGGATCCAATTTTCCCCCCTACTGATGAGGGGGAAGCAAAATGCTTACAAATGGGTGATTATATATTTTGAACACTTCACCTTTACCTCCAAGAAACCCTAACAAGGAGTTATTAGTTTTTTTGTTTTTTTTCTAAACAGTCCTCATAGTTCTTTGTCAGATACCTCTGTGCACATGAATGATAGATCCAAATTAGCAAGAGTTGCTGGTGATGTGAGGGAAAATGTGTAGGTGTGGTAAGTTCTTGATTTTCTAACACGGTTCTGCTGTTTGTCATGTCTCGACATGGAGTTCAAAGGAGCTCCTCAAAGTGGGTGAAGTTTGTAGGTTGTTTAAATATTCTCACACATAGCAACTTTTCCTATGCTTCACAGATAGGCCAGTAGGGTGGGGAATTTGATTTGCCAGTGCTGAGGAAATGGCATTTGACAGGGATTGGAGCTGAAGGTTATCTGGCTCCTTTGTCTTTTCTGGAAATATTCCCTCTTGCTTAATGTGCATCTCATAAGCACAATAATGATTCAGAAGCCCAAAGGAAAAAAAAAAATCTGTTACACAGAAATTTCAGCCTGTAGGAGCCTCCTATGTTTTAAAAGGCTGAGGTACTAGGAGACCGCAGAATGAAAACCAGTAGGATCTGTCCTTGCTCAGTCAGTAGGTTAATGTGGATGTTTTTTGTTGTTGTTCTTGTGAGAAGAATGAAACTCCTAATGTACAGAGAAGTTATCTGCAAAGACATGCACTACTAATTTATCATGAGGTGAATAGCTATAAAAGAGGGAATCTTGTAGTAATTATGGGTAGGGGAAGTTGTGCACCTTTGTTTGATTTAGCAGGTAGACCTGCTCCAAAGAAACCTGGAATATTTCTTTTTTTTTTTTTTTTCAATTGAGAGAGAAAAAGAATATAAAAATGCTTTTTGTTTGTTGTTTGTTTCATTATCAGTGATATTTTCATGCTGATGTTTTGTTAATAAGATACTTCTAGACCTATGAAAAAATTTTATCTCCTCATTTTCACTTCTGCCATCCCAGCCTGATACCCTCCTCAGTATATTGCAGATTATAAAGCGTAAAACAATGAGTGGCTAAGTAGGACTGTGCTTTTAGTTATGGAACCCGTACATAGAACAATCACTAGGGAGTAGCTTATGGGACCACTTGTTAGAAAGTATCAGAGAAAAGATTTAGAAATCAGTTTTAGGGATGTATAGATCTGCCTCAGCCATGCCTTGTACCCAACACAGTGCATCTCTCTTTACAACCCTTTTAAACTGTGTTATTATCAGTTGTTACTAATAATATCTTGTCGCATTCTAAGAAAAGTTTGAGGATATTGTTGTAAATCCATTCATCACTCCTTTTTTAACGTGGTGACAAAGTGACTGCACATCACCATTATTTATTTATTTTTTGAATGGTTTTTGCATACAGAGAGCTAAAGGAATAAAGTTGAGGTAGACAAAAGCACTGAGACAATAAATCAAGTTTAAGCGTGATTTTCCACTATTTTTGCACTCTTGTAACTGTAGCTTGTTGAAAACAAGCCAAAGATGGGTAACAAAGTGTCATAGAGAAGAAAATCAATATGCAGATTATAAAACTGTCCAATTTATTAACTGGTATGCCAGTAGTCTAGAGGATTTATCACGTGTCATACAAGGAAGTACACATCAGCTATTGATCATGCCAACCAGAACCACACGACTAAACAGTAATAAACTCAAAAGTACTTTTTTGCTTTAAGAACCTTAATTTTAGGTTTTTGAAGGGAGTTCAGGAGCCAGTGCCAAAAACCCTGTTCAGAATTTTTCCAAGTTGTTTTGATAAAATCTGAATATGTAAAATTAAACTTTTTTTTTCCTGCATTAGTTTAGCTTTTTTCCCAGTTTGAGACATGATTTTAGTGCATTTTGATTTGATTGTTGTGGAAACAATCACTGTACTCCCACACTGTCATTAGCAGTACTTTTTTTCCTTTGTGATACCCAGAGAATTGAAATTGCATTTTCTTTTTAGTCTCCTGAGCTGAATTGAGTTCACAGTAAAACCAATGGAATTTGGAGCAGCTCTTTGTGCTCTGATTATATTCATGGGGGAATTTTTTCACATGAGAATTTTTCTTCTGCTGAAGTAGAGCTGATCTTGGGCTGTAACTATCCCCTTGATATGACTTCAGCCATCTGGGAAGAGATGCTTAATTAAAGAATTAACTGTACTTTAATACACAGAAATGTAAATGCGTACATCTGAGACAGAAATGTAGGCCATGCTTTTATCGTGAAGATAATGAGCAATAGGGAAAAAAAAATCATGTAAGGGAATGAAGGCTTAGTATTTTAGAACTGAGCAAAAAGGTAAGTGAGTCTTTGGTTTAGAAGAGAGGACTACTGAATGCAAACAATTGTCTTTATACGTTAAAGATGGCAAGACTGGAATGTTTCTAGTTCTGTTTATTCATTGATAGCGTGGCAGATTACATAAAGGAAAGGTTTCTTAAGAAACATAAATATACTTTAAAATGAGGCCCAAATAATTGATTTGATTTAATTTAATAGTTGTTTATTAGTAAACAAATTTGATATTGTAGGATTTGCTGATCTGGAAGGCTGGGTAATCTTCAGCTGGGATACTTGCCAGCCCTTGCATTTTAAGTTTGGAATTGATGCTGAGGCTTGATCCAGCGTGATCCCAAGAAGGAACTAGCCTGTTGTGAAGTCAGTTCTAAATTTTATAAAGGTGTATGGGGAAGTGCATCTATTCTGTGTTGCTGTCGACTGGGTAATTCATATTCACTGTTTTTAAAATGATATTCTATTTGAAGACTCACTCAGAATCTCCAGTGTGCCTAATCATTTCAAGAGGTTTTAGCAGCCTTTCATATCAAATATGATCAGACTGGCTATAAGTTTAGAGAAGTCCACAACCATGCAGCTAAACCTTCAATACTTGCTTGTAATCTCATCTGTCAGTTAAAAGTGCTTTTTTTTCCCACTCCATCCTTTCCAGAAGCATTTGCAGCTGAGTGAAAGGGGCTGGCCTTTCACAGGTTAGCCATGGAAGACTTAAGAATCCTTTGTGAGGGGGTGCTGCCTTTTGGCAGATATTTAATAGTAGAGATAGCTCGGTATCACTCTTAAAATGACTGGATGAAGTCAGCACTTTGAGGGTGTGTAAAATTAGTTTTCTGCTAAGTCTTCCCACTGAAAATTTAGGCTTTTTTCATTTAGTTGAATATGAGAGGGCAGAATGTGCATATTTTTCTCTGGAAGTATTAATCATGGTACAGTTATGGTGAGATATTAGTGTGATGTGTGTTAAAGCAAGGCTTTTTGTTGGAGGTCTGGGTGCTTTTGTATTTCTGTTCGTCTGATGCTTTCTATTAGAATAGCTGTTTTCCAAGAATGATTGAATACCAATTTGTTGGATGTGAGTTTGGATGGTTTATTTAATTTTAAGTGGTTAAAACGTAGAGGCTCAACAAAATGGCACTTTTATGGAAATAGTAAACTATTATATTGTATTTGAAGTAACATCTCTGTGCTCATGTTTTTTTGCATTTTGCAAACCACTGAAGAGTAACAAGGACAGTTTGTTGTATTAAATGTGTATGTTTCTTAATGTAGAAATCTTCATATAACATTATGAATTATGTTATATAAGGTGCAATATTCTGGGACTTCATTGCTTTGCAAAGGCACTGGAAGAACCAGTAGAACGTAGAATATATTCTATGGAGTTTTGATGAAATATAAGCTTCCTGAGCATGCGAGATCAGGTTTCCAGGACACCGTATGTTTTGAACTTGGGTAGACGATATTTGCCTAATTTCATTTTATAGACCTGGGTAAAATTGGCACTAAAAATTTTAATTTTGTTTTTAGAGTGTAAATCGACTGTTTCTGGGTCACAAAGAATTATCTATCCACTCTCAAAGCTTTTTCATATTATTCTAGCTACACATAAAAGAAAAGGAAAAGAATATACAGAGGAGTGTAAGTTTTTCCTTTCCATTTATTCTCATATTTATCAATGTGTGTTCTATTAGTTTCAGAATTCGAGACAAACAGTTGGCAATCACACAAAAATAAGCCATCCTTTGATGGCTTCCTGGTATGAAAATTGCTATGAGATGCAACATCACCTTAAAACTTTTGCAGGCCAAATTGTATCACTAGTTCATTCTGCATATTATGTAAGTTCTAATTATTGAATGTTTTTTCTGTCTTTGTGTTGTTCCTTTCTCTCTAAATCAGTATTTCTGAAACTAGATTTATCATCTGAATGGAGGAGGAAGTTCAGTGGTTAAAGAGGAACTGAGTTAAGCTTTATTTATTTTGTTATCTGTGAGGCTTCATACTTATTTCAAGGTTCTGGAGTGATTTGCTAATATTCGTTTCCCTTTTTTTTTTTTTCTCTCTCTTTCCCTCCCTCTCCCATTCATTCAAGTGTTTATTTTTCCCCATCTGTGAAGAGGACTTATTTAAAAATGTCAGTTTCCTACAGTTTTTAGTGTAGTCTGAGAAAAAAACAGTCTTAAAACAAATAAAAAAACCTTAGTTTTATTTGCTTTTTTTTTTCCAGTGTAAATGATTGTTCTGTTTTATGGCTTTTGAAATTTCATTTGTTAGCTCATAATGAAGCAGAGTAATGTAGTAAATTAATTTATACTGCTAGATTTTGTTCATGTTCTACTGCAATGTGAGCATGCATTATGCATTTGGATTTTATTCTGCCTGTGGTTATTGTTGTTTGCATGTGATAATATAAAAGGATTAGTACATTTTCTTCCTTTGTTTCTCTGCACTGTAGATGTGAAAGAGGTGGTGTAAGTGCATTTGTTCTGCGATTATTTAATGCAAACAGTTATGACAACAGCACAGGGTAAACAAACACTGATTTAGCTTTAACTGGGGGAGACTGGCAATTAGTTTGTACTGTACTTAGATGTATTTCAATTCTTCATTAAGTTGCAATAGGAAAAAATATTTAATGAATATGTTTGTGTGTGTGCACGTATATATATCTGTAAGCTTGTATTCCCAGTAACTAATTTGTTTCAGTAAGTAAAGATGAAGTTGCATTACTTTGCTGTTAAATCTGTATGACATCCACTTGAACCTTTATTTTAATGATTAGCGAAGCATTGGGTTTTTTTTTTAATAGTGCACAAGCATTAACTTTTCTGTGAGTTATGTTTGATTACATAAAATATAAAGCTCAGAGCTTAATCTATGGTTGTTATTATTTTAGTGTAATAAAGAAATCTTTTATTTTATATTGTTAGGTAATTTCCTGGTGTCTCTTTCATAGTGACACTCCAGTGGATTTCCTTTACTAATCATTTTCCCTAAATTAACGAAGTTATTACTATTGGCAATTGAGTTGAATTTAGCATGTGGAGCATAACATTCCTAGCATATACTGGAGCTTGTGTTAAGATCTATTTCAAGAAAAGTTAGAACAAAACAGGAAATGTTGGTGTATTTTTAAGCGCATTCCTAAAGAGAGTAGGCTTAATCTTGGTCTCCGTATTGTAAAGATTAACACAACACACAGACTCACAAACTGTTGGGTTGGTTGGTTGGTTGGTTTGTTTGTTTTTGGTCTGCTCAGAAGTTCACCCATCAGTGTGTCATCATGCGTCAGGCATGCTTTGTTGTATGTGATTTGGTTAGTTCATGCTGTAGAGCTTTCTCCCTTAATTTCACAGCTAAACTTGACATTGAGGGTTTCTTCCTGTGCAGATTATCTGGAGGTAATGAATGCTACTTGTGTGTGTGTATATTTTCACCTGAATTGAAAAAGTTCTGACACGCAAAAAATAACACATCAGTCATAGATTTCTAAAAATAAATAAGATTAATCAAAGATACCTTGCATTCTCACTTCTTCATTCAAGTTATGTTTACTTGTGATTCTTAGTTTTTTAGGAAAGTAGGATTGTGTGTGTGGTGCTGAACTTTTATGGACATTAACTGTAGCTTTTGTTATCATTTTAGTTTGATAAAAACCCTAAAGTGTCTACTTCAACTGAAAGGAAAAATGGTGAAAGAAAAGTCCTTTATTTCTGTTAATAATTTATCGCTTTGGCAATCAGATGGATATTACTAAATGGGAAGGAAGAATTTTGCCTCTGTTTTCTGCCATCTACAATAGAATCAAGGCACGGTACCTGTTGTGGTTGCAGCAGGAAGTTAGTGGGATAGCTGGCAGAAGTGAGACTGGGAGAGCATAGAGACGAGCCTGAGATGTTACTTTATAGTATGATGTTAGTGGCTGAGAGTAAAGTCTTGCTATCTTTTATGTCACTATGAAGATGAAAGTAGGGCAGTAATGATGGAAAAGATCAAGTGTCATCATGGTACGGTACAAAGACTAGGGGGCGTAACGTTCTGATTTCAGAAGCGCGGTAGTTTTCAGCATCACGGAGATGCTCTTTCTTTGCCATGCAGCAAAGTCAGCTAGTTGAGATTAAGTATATTTAATTGCCGTGTTCTAATTTTACTACTGATCTGTCTTAAATATTCTTCAATCTTATCGTGTGTAATAATGGAATAGCTGTAAAATAATGCGGAAGAGCTGATCTTAGAAACAGTGAAATGCTTCTGCTGAGAAGATCCACAGGGTAATCTATTAATTCTCTAAGGCAATTAGAAAGATTTTGTGAAGGACATTTCACCTCAAATACATCCTGATTTCCTCAAGGTGAATAATGTTTATATCCTGTAATATTTACATCCACTCAGACTTTGCATTAATGCATGAGAATTGGTCCTTTCTTGAATCTGTGTATGTAGTATGTTGAGGTAAATGGAGATAAGCTGCTTAAAATTTAAGAACCTGGCTCAAAATAGTTCCTTGATTCCCAGCTTATAGTGGAATAGTGTAAAATGTACGCAATCATGAAGTATTATCTATTGTATTAAGTAGATGACTGAATTATCTTTAACTTAGACATTAAAGTACCGGATGGATTCTGCAAATTGGTATAGCGTTGCTACTTTCATTTGTACCAGCTCACACCGGCAAAAAAATGAACTCTGAAAGGAAGAAATGTTTCAGGTATGTCAGGCATATACTTACATGTAAGACCTAATGTAATTTGTTACACTCCAGTAAGTGTACAATTCCAATTAAGTGTTGGGTTTAAAGTAAATTACGGTGAGCTGCTAAAATCCTTTGACATATATTAGTTGTAGTTGTCAAAAGAACGCTTAACTGAAAGATGAGATGCTATTACACAAGCCAGAGCTGCTGTTACTGTCTGCTGATCTGATATTAGAGGCATACGTGGAAAGTATCAAGCAGGCAACAAATGCACCAAATTTTGTAGGCAGCAGCTGCCATCTTTGCCTAGAAGGGAGGAGCAGCAGTCAGGGCTGGGAAGCAGAAAGAGTATGAACGCACTCGGCTCTAGAAAGTGCTGGGTTACAAGGAAGGTGTCCTTTTTTGTAAGAACAATAGTACTATGCTATTAGACTGCAGAAAATTGCACAGGATTTTGGAACTTTGTTATTAACTGTGAAAAGAAAAAGGAGAGATTGCTAACAGCTCGGTAAAGAGGGCAGTTGTCAAAATGATGAGTGCTGGAACTGGAGGATAAAGTGGTGTCTGAGGAAACAGTGCTCAGTTCAGACCAAGGTATCTCTGAAGCCTCTCTTAATCAAATCTTCACCCCTTCCTTGGCTGTTAAGGTAATGTACTGTTCCCATAAATTAAAATATGAGGACAAAAGGATTGAATTTCTCCTGCTGCTAGAAGTCACAAGATTCCAGAGTCCCCTGTATTACAAGTTGTCATCACTACGTGTTTAAGCATAACTTCCAGCTGTTCTTCCTTCCTTGCATCATTAGTTTCCTGTAAGGTTTAAGAGTGTGTCCTCCTCCCTGATGCTGTACAGCTTTTTATGTTTTCCTCTTTCTCCAGGCGACTAAATCTCCACACCTCTCTCTCAGGTGAGGCTGCTATTGCTCCCCACCTGTGCCACAAGGTACTCCCTTCAGCTTTAGACTTGGGCCAGGGCCTCTGCTGTCTGCGCTCAGGACTGTCTCAGTCATGGCCTCCAGTTATCAGGAACACTTTCTTCAGGTGGAAGTTGGGCTCAAGTCCTGCAGTGTGTCAACTAAAGGCATACTTCCATGTAATTCAGTGATGTAGTTTAGTGTGCAACACTATCTTTTGAACTAGAGAGACATAGTTAGTGTAATAGTGTGCAAACTGAATTTATGTCCCCCATGTGAGCGATAAGTTACAGAATATCCTACAATGTTTTCTTCTATTTTAGTTGATATTCTTATTTTCAATTAAGGCTACAAATATTCTGTGTAAGGAGAGTGTAACAGTGGAGATTACTGTGTAGTGGAAGTGCACGTGTGTACAATTTTACAGGTCCTGTTTAATGTCTACTGAGATGTATTTTTCTGTTGTAAAGAGAAAGCTATAGTGGAACATAACAGGACAATTTCTGCTTGAATTTTCTGAAAGACACTCATTGTGACTGTTCAGCCGAAATCAGTGCATAACATTCAAAGGGAACACAATCCAACTTTGCTTCATAAGTGAAATACGCAATAAAATTTTGGTCACATCATTTCTGAATGGCCTTTCTAAAGTAATTTTAGAAATCTAATTGCAGCATTAATTGGAAAAAGTTGAGCTCTGTGATGTTCTCGGTCACACGGTTCTGTTTATAAACCTGGGTGAAGAGACACAATTTTAGGTTTATACTAATCTTATGTAAAACACCAGTACAGACCAAGGCTGAATCATAAAACCTCAGTGATGTCTGACTTCAGATCTAAATTCAGTTGGCAAAGAATTCTCACTGATTTGCTTTAAAAAAAAAAGCAAACAAATTCCTATCTCTTTCTAATACATGCAGTTAAATCCTCCCCTGGAGTATAGACAGGGCATGGTTATCAGAATTTGGTTAACAGATTTTCTCTTATATAAAAGGCCAAATTCTCTTGTTGCAAGTAGTTACAATTTCAGGGAAGTCATGAAGCATATCTCAGGACCACTACTAGTTTAAAATTAGTTCTATGTAATGCACCTTTACTATTTTTAAATCTAATTCAAGAAATAAAACTGGCTTTGTGCATATTATAATTAACTTGCTTTAAACCAACTGAAAACTGTAAATGTTCATGGTATCTAACGTTCAAGTAAGTTTTGTAAGGATTCAAAAAGTTTGTTTAATTGGCTTTAATTATTGTACAGCACTGGTTATCCATAGAAGAGGCTGCAGGAGCTATTTACAAGATTCATATCAAAGACCAGCATTAAAATTTTATTGGTGTGTCGTCATTGCATGGTTCTGATAGTGCATCTCATCAGAATGTTTGGTTCCAGTTGCAGATGGGGAAGAGCAGATAAGAGTATGTTTTTTCTTGAAGGATATGTGCTTTAAAACCAAAGACTTATCTAAAGAATTTGACATAGTAGCTTGTTGAGGCTGCAGACGCTGTATGGTGTGTAATGTTAACATATCCCACGTGGGGAAGCTCCACTGGGGTTGCATTGCCCTATTTTTCTAATATAAAACAGGGATTTTTCTTGGAAAATTGAAATGAGTTTTGTTAAATGTTTCCAAGCATTTAAATCGAAAGAAACAGTAATTCAGTTAATTTAGGAAATCATGGGTTACACAACATCAAAATCTGAACCAATAGTGAAAGGATGTTTGTACTTCTCAGTTTGTATCTGTAACAAATTCAGGAGACATTTTCATTAGATCTATAGTTTAACCAAAAAAAGCTGATGACAACTGTAGAAAATTACAGCAAACAAGTTGATGGACAAAAGATTCAGGTATGGAACAGCTGCGTAAAGTTGCAGTGGAGGAAGCCTGTGTGTTTTGCAGAGATGCAGCCTCTAGAAAAAGTGAAACACAAAGAAGTGTGAGCATTTCACGGACACAGTAAGAGCATAACTGCATAGTAAGAGGCTAATTATGATGGCAGCCAAAACTTTGGTTTTGGTCTTTGCTTGTTGTAGATAAGAGGCGAATAATGAAAAATGTTGATTAACTATTTCCCCCACTACTTTCTAAAGAGATAACTAATGCTGGTGAAGAACAAACTTCCCAGGAGAAAAGATAACATTCAGAAAGCATCTAGCTCATGGCCAAACAAATAGTTAAGGAATTGGCTGCAAAAATGTCAAGGTTGAGTGATAACTACCTGAATTAGTAGCCAGAGGGATAGCAAAGTGCTTCAGTGTCTTAAAGGAGGGCATGATATAGCTTAATTGGCCCATTATGATCTCTTCTTCATTAAACTGGTACTATGCAGTGCTCTTCAATGTTTGCCGTTTGTCACAGTTACTGTTCTGGACAAAGAGAAATCCAAGGAGAAAGTACAAGGTGGATGATAGAGACTAAATTTTATGTTATTGGGGAAAATCATAGAGCATATATACTCAGTTTTGAATTGAGTGTAATAAGATGCAGTGGAACTAATAATCAGAGACAAAGAAATTCACAGGAGAACTGTGATTTAATTAAGGAGTGAGGCTGTATTCCCTAAATGAGAGATCAGGTCGTAGAAATCTTATTGATTTTTTTTTTTTTTTAAAGAACCGTCTTACAGTGTGCACATGATGTAAAAGTTTCTCTTAAATGAAAATGCCTGTTTAATTTGGATATGTATGAATTGCCCTATAGTTGTGTACAAGTGCTTGATATTTCTGTGTATTATAAAAGAGTAGCTTACAGCAAAATTATTTTCTGTTTAATCTACAGTAGCCTCTAAGTCTGGAGAATTACCTTGGGCTAGATCATTCCCCTTTGACAAAGTTAACTCTAACTGCAGTGCCTTCTCAATGGTTACCCTCAGTGATGGGTGCCTATAGGTGTCTTTTTTTTTTTCTAATAATAATAATTAAAAAGCAGCCATCAGAGCCACCCCTACAGACCCCACAATTTTATGTCGAGTTCTTTTAGCGTGGTGGATGGTCCCTACTCTAGAGGTCTCGAGTCTCCTTTTAGTGGGGATTTCCATAATCAGAGCTAAGTTAGCTTCACATCAAAGGCTCAAACGTACAATGTCTTTGTTAAACTTCTCTTAGAGGATATATGAAGGAAGTGTGTACAAATGCTGTTTCTCCGATATGGTGGCCTGGAGGCAGCTCTGTAGCTCCTCTGTTCTGCTGTTTCTGTGGAATCCCTCTCGCGTGGCTCGGTCTTCTCTTAAAAATTGTGGCTGACGATTGAAATATGCAGCTAATTCAGGTCCAGTGTTCTTTGCCTCTGGTTTACAACTGCAGTTACCATTCAGTTTTTAGGCTTGATCATTTATTACTGAAAAGAGAGGGGAAAAAAAAGCTTGATATGTATGTGTTGCCAAGATCAATCAGGTTCCTAACAGCAGAAAAATGATGGGTATAGTGGATTCACTGTTATCTAGTACTACTAACATCAACTTTGGTGTAATTTATTGTTCTTATTATTTTTAATATGACTTCATTTAATTCATTATTATGATGTTAAAGTATTTAAATAGGAAAGCTTTACATTTTACTAATTACTGAATTTATGTATGATATAATCTAATAAATATTTACGCAGGCATTTTATCTGGGTATGTGAAGGAGGGAGAGAGAGAGAGAGAGAGAGAGAGAGCGGCAAAAGACCATACAGCTGTTACAAGCTGTGAATTCTGGAAAAGAAACAGTTGAAAACCAGCTGGTTTGAATTCTAGCCATTTAATATATGGATCTTCTACCCTACGTTCAAAACAACACAAAATCAAATTTTTGGATGTGACCTTTAGCCTGGAATTCAGGAGATATCCATTATGATATTTCCTCTTTAACAGACTTGTTCAGACTTTCATCATATTTCCTAGTCTTGTCTCAATTTAATGATTGCAAAATGGAAATATCTTTGGCAGAGAGTACTGTGGAATTCATGTTCCTTTATTTATATAAGCTGTTTGGAAACAATAAGAAATTACAGAAATATTGATATAATTCTATAATATATTTCTGTTTGAAATATAAATGGATTTGAGCAGACATCAAAGAAATCCAAGTTGAAGTCTTAGTAAATGTATTTTATATTTAGTAAGATATTTCATTTGTATTAGGCACTACAATAACACCTTGGCAAATAAGAGTCCCCAGGGGGTGTAAGATTTGCACAAACATAATTTTGAAAAGGGTTAATTGTTTTTTCAGAAAAAACTAACTAGGTAAATAACAATACATGCTACAAGTCTTATATGAAGTTGCTGAATTCTGTGAATGTATTTCATGCCTATTGGTGTCTCCTACTAGCGTGGCTGTCCAGAGAGTAGGTTACAGATTTTGGATCTGTTCAGGAATCCCCCAGCATGGCTTCCTTTCAGATCTAGCCGTAAGCTGACCTTTGGTTTCAGTCCAGAAATGTTTCTTTCTGTGGAGTCAGATGCTCTGTGCCAGTGGATATCAGGCCTGCTGTGATCTGCACGGGGATGGCAGAAGTTCAGAGTGCTGTATTTCTAATATGTTTCATGTGACTCATGCTTGAATTTCAATAACATCAATTAATATTAATTACCATAGAGAAGGATGCCTGTATGAATGTATAAAACCAAATCTACAGCTTGTTTTCAAACTGGATGACCGCTTTGTTTTTCTCTATATGATCAAAACACGTCAGAATGTTTTGCTAGTATAGCCATATGTTTTTTCTCTGCAACCATGTCAGGACCCATATGGAGTATGGTGGAGTTAGTTTTCTTTGCGCACTCCAGAATTTTTCTAGGACAATTCTCTCTTCATCTGCAAATAACTTAATTTCTTCTTGGAGCTGACATTTGTGCAAATAAATTATTTTCTGGTTAATTATACATAAAGCCTGATGGAGAAGTGACAGGAAAGTGTTTAATCCTTTTTTTTTCTTTTGAAAAAGTATCAGGTTAGTAGTTTTGCTACAGCAATTTCTTTGTCACTTAAAGAAACCAAATGAATTATTCCCCAGTTGAATATTTTTAGATTTATGAAGCTATGCCTTGCAGTGATATTTTTGTGCTTAACAGCTTGTGTACTGATTAAAAAAAAGAACAAACAAACAAAAAAAAAACACCTATCAGGCAGCCATTGACAACTCAGAAACTGCTTGTGAGAAACCTAACTGACGGTAGCTTCCCCAACATCTGCAGATAAATTCCTAGATTATTTAAGCAAACATTGCCATAGCAGTAGAAAAAGTCTGGAATTCCAGTGTCAGTTGTGGAGCGACGAAGCCAACTTTCAACTTGTAAAACTTCTGAGATAGAACAGGGGTCATGTGATACTACATTTATTTATTTATTTTTAAGATGAATTGCCCTAAAACTAAAACCAACAGTTAGAATGTTTACATGCTTGTTCGGATTGGTGATGTTTAACAAATCTTGTCGTTAGCGTTACCATTTGTTAGTCTCTGGTGTCAATCTTATGAACCCTGCAGTCTTGTCGTATCCCAGAATGGCTTATGCTGAAATTTGAATGCAGGATTGGAAACAAGCAAGCTGGTGGCATTCGAATCTGTTCTTGTCGTTTTCCTTTCTTTAGAGTATTCTTTACAGCAATGAATTTCCGCTTAGCAGTTGAAAATTCATAGTATTGAATTTCTTTGGAAGATAGTTCTGACTTTGCTATTGCTTTAAAATCAATTTGTTAAGAAGAGGATAAAAGCTTTCCTCACATCAGTTGTAGGTTTCTTCTAGCAAAGTAGAATCTACTTACAAGAAAATCAATTTTATGATTTCAAGACAATAGCGATTTAGGGAAAATACTGTTGAAAATGGATGCATTGGTCAATGAATCAACGTGATGATGCTGAACTGATTAGGAGTTTGAAAAAAATCAATCGTATTAATCTTGATCAAGGAATTGAAGAAGTCAGAGGATTTTTAATTACAAGATCTCAGGGGATAGATATAAAATAAGCATTAGCTGTTTATAATTGTCACAAGTATTCAATGTCACTACTGTTATTGGAGTATTTTCCACTTAAAAATATGCTCATTGTGACTGATTTTGTTAATTAACAGGGAGTTTTACTTGGTCAATTGAATTATGAAACGCAATACTATTTCTGTCTCAGTTGTTTTTCCCTTCATTTTCTTGTCTCTTTAAAACTTCATCCTTAAAACAGTAATGTCTTCTCAACGCCAGGGAGAAGAGTGAACTATATTAATCGAAAGGAACAAAGGCTTGTGTGTGAAAACAGGAAATGCTGATGAGAGATCTTCCTGTGATGCAAATGATTTAAACATCCCTGAGCTAGCAGGCATACTCTGGAAAGGCCTTTAACAGCCATAGGATACTTTTTCTACACCTTTGTTATAGTTATTCTACAGTATTATTCATCAAGGATGCTTCATTAGATGACTTCTTTGCATTCTTAGCAATTTATAAAGGCTATTTCTGGAACAACAACAACAACAAAAAAAACAACTCACTCCAGGCTGTTGACAAATTTGGAAGTAAGGCTATGCAAAAAACTGACTGTCAGTTTGGCACATTAATAATACCTGTAATAATAAAAATAATGGTTCTGACTAACAAAAAAGCTCATGTACTTCATGCCAAAACACTAATTTGGGAATTAAATGGATCATTCTGTATACGAGGAAAGAAAACATATAAAAAGTTTGTTTCTTTTACTCGAGTAAACTGAAATAAATATAATGTTATTCCCAAGAAGGAAGAGAGTAGAAGAGGAAGTCTACGAGTAGCATTTACATTTAAAGTAGTCATACTGACGGTTCAAAGCAGTGTATAGGATAATTGTTTCAATTCACTTCTCTCAAAATAACATCTATCTCCTTTCTGTGGTTTCAGCTACTCCTGGGCTGTCTTCTCTGGATTCTCTAACTAAAATTGGAGATAACTTCCAAATTTTCTTCTGGAAAATGTTGGGTTCTTGATATTACAAACGAATACCTTAATAATAAAGAATAAATCCTTTTACTCACTTGGTTTCTGATGGGAGAGCAATAGAGACACAATGAAGACAAACTCAAAACCCTGCAGGAGGAGGATGGAACTCATGTCAGGGTCACTTTCTGCAGGATTTCTTTTTGCCTAGTAATTAAATGCAAGTTTCAAAACCAAACTGATCTACCAACTTTGTTTCCATTTTTTTCCTTCTGATAAAATCCTGTCAGATACATAATCTTTCCCAGAATTTGATTAAAACCCCCCCAGATTTGCTTTTAATTCACTGTTTACTTCATCTTCATTAGAAACTACCTATGCAAGGAGTGCTTCTAAGTGATAGTATTAATGGAGTTATTTTGTTAGGAGCTATTTGCCAGGCACTAAGACAGTATAGCCACTGTGAAGTAAGAAACCTTTCATCATGGAGCTGTTATTATCACATCCAGTCCAAAATAATTATAGCCAATGACTTTTATGGTCCGTGAAGTAAATTGCTGAGAATTGCAATAAAATAGCAATTATAAAAAAAAAAAAAAAAAAAAGCAACAATAAAAAAAAAATCTGTCCTTTACATTGCTTTTTCACTTTGCTTGTTCATCAGGAAGACTAGTGAAATACTGCTAGTTCTAGCTGTTTGTAGTTTTCAGATGATTGGAATGTTTGTTTTCCAGTCTTGTATCATGACATAGACAAAATGTGTTGCTGTCAGATGTACTATAGGGAAAAGGTTTACTACTTCACATGCATAAAATGCAGACTAGTATGAGGAAAAATAAGACTTATTAAACTATTTTCATTTTATTTTGAATCAAGTTTTTTATTATGAGTAATATTAAGGAAGATTAATGATATCTGTTAAGTACTGTAATAGATTATTTTGAAGTATCAGGCTGAAGATAAATGTCAAAATCTAATAATCCTTTCCTATTTTTATCACCCTTCATGATCTATGACTGGTGGCTAGTGTTGTCTGGTACAAGGGAAAAATAGATTTATTATCATTTAATGAATAGATGTCCAATTTGTTAAGAGTGCTTTAGTTGGTGTGGATGACTTGGACTAATTGATGAAATCTGGCTTGTAGAAGTGAATGGAAATGGGAACAGGATGGGTGTGTGGGGCTGTTCTTCAGCCAGACCTAAGGTAGAAATGAGGTCAGGACCCTTTTGATGATGTTTATGGATTTTAATGACTGTTAACCAGACAGTGCTTCAAGGCACTGTTTGCAAACCCATCAAAATTAATAGGGTCACCTGGAATGAATTCAAGAACCAAGTATGGAAGATATAGACCTGATTTCCTAGTCAGCCTTTCAAGGGATTTCTATGAGGAGTGGAATGCTTGTAAGTAACTTTAAAATTTTTGCTTTTTATTTCGCTAAGGAGACTTAACAGATCTTTTGCACTAGCTACGGTTCTGTTAATGTATTCAGACACTTCCAAGTCAGCTATTTATAAGTGGCTGCTTTAATTAATATTATTTTAGCTGAAGTGAATGTAGTAGGAATAGAGGTGACATAAAGGAGTCTCAGCTGTCTTCCAGCAAATCCTATTAGAAAGTAGAGAACCTGGTGTCAAAAAGCTAGAGTTGAAGCTTGTAATGGTCTATAGAGTTTAACACAGCAGGTACATAATGTTAATACAGCACAGCTATCCAGGTTAAAAATCTCCAGTACAGGTAGTGGTCACTTCAAAGAAAAAGATTTTTTTAAATTTTGTTTCCATCGGGGAACATTGGACCAATTTAAAATCTGTCATTGACTCTACTCCAAGGGCTTGTCTGCTCCAAGTTGGCCTTGTGCATAAGCACGATTGTACAAAGTGGTGCTATTGCACTGCTGTATAAAGATGGATTGGATAAAAGCTGTGGTTGTAGCCTAGGGGCTTTCCAAACCTTTGTCATTATTGTGCAGAAATATACACAGGTTTGGACTAGAGGGAGAGGCTCTTTGGCCCAGGTCTTCTGACTGCATTATATATTAACTGCGTTTTTTACTTGAACCCGTCTTGGTTTCAGTCTTCAGTATGCGTTGTCTGGAAAAATTCTAACTGGAAAGGATAATCTTTCTAAAGCGTGTTCTAAATACACTAATTAGAGTCTTTTCTCTTCCCATATTTTTTCCTTAGCAATTCTGATGCTAAAATGTCCTGTCTTGGCCTTTGCTATTTTTATGGTCTGTATTGAAGCCAAACATTATGATATTTCTAGGATTTCATTGGGATAGACACAAAATAAACTGCAGTAAAAACCTTATGGGAGGCTGTGGTCATTGCTTATACCTAATTTGGTGTCATTTCTTGTTTTGCATCAAGTTCCTCTTCGCTTATATAATTGTGATAGAAATGACACCAAGGTCTTTTCTAATTTTGATTTTCCACTTTCTTAATTGGGCACAGGATCATAGGCTAAGACAGGGAGATTGTGGCTGTTGTGGAAGAACTGTATCAGTGACTTGGCGAGTCGAGGGTTGTTGTATCTTCCTTCCAAAGCGAGAGGAACTTAAGATTTAAAATATGGCTTTAGAGATATTTGTTTCATGTAACAGTTGCAGATCTGTCACTTCATAACATCCTGCTTGCTGCAGGTCGTACTTCCAGGTACTACAAGGCAATAAAATTTATCATAGCTGTGTATAAACCACATCCTTCATAAGACCATGTGCATTTCAATTATAGGAAAACTGATGATAGAAAAAAAAATAACTGGACTTGTGAAGACCTGTGTACTCGTCTCCGTGTTTACAGCAGAGTATGTGTATAATGGAGATAGACATGAATTAACTTCTAAACCAATTAGAAATAGAGCAACACTAGAGGTTAAAGTTTCCGCAGTGGGTAATTACTAAACATATATTATTAAATATGTTAAGTATTTCAAAACATTTATTTACATAATAGTTCATACTACGTAAAGATTTTTTGAAAATTAGAGGGTCTTCGTTTGAAATGCATCAGTTGTTTTATGCTGTTTATTTCTCTTCCCACCTTTCTTCAGCTCTTCCGAGCCCTAGCTTCTGTTTGTGACCATAAGTCCTGCAGCCTCCCATATATACGTAACGTCTGTCTGTAGTCACAAATATCTACATATGAAATTAATGCACTGAAAGTAGATATTTGTATTAGTTAGTAACTAATATCTTCATCAGAAATTTGAAGCAAGAAATTTAGTTAGGAAGATTCTGAGTCTGTAATTAAACGTTTCTCTTTTTAAATTATCAACATTTGCACTAATAGATGGGAAGACAAGGCTTAATTCTTGTTCCTTAAAGTATGCAACTTTTGAATTTTTAACTCTCTCACATTGTGGGAAGTAAGCTGTGTGTCAAATTTGCCACCTAGTTAATTACCGAGTGAGACCAACCATCTTCTGAAATACCTGGAGTATAGAGAATGTTAATTTTGAAAGATACTTTTCTGCAGGGTATTCTTTACTCTTGCCTGAGCCAGCCTCAAGCAAATTCTGCTTCCTACAGGCTGGAAGTTACAACCGTCTCTGGCAGAATCTCTCTGCTCAAGAGCTGCTGTGGCTGCCCCACCATCCATGCTGGGTTACAGGCTGTTTCCTAGTGCCAGCATGGAGGGAACATCTTTGGAGAAACTTCACGAGGATTTAGGGGTTGGTATTCTATTCCAGATGAAGTGCCTTGGAATAAAATGGGAAGTAGACTATACTATGCAACATATGTAGCATACAGAGTAGTCTGTGCTACAGTTCCTTGCTCCAGGACATAGTAAATAGAGGAACTATCAGCATGTGAAATACCCAGTATTTAATAAACACTGAAATGGATTTAGCTTTGAAAGAGACTGAAAGTGTTTCACATCTGTTCTTACCTAACTAATTCAAAATTAAAACATAAAATTGATTTTAAATTATGTCAGACATTCTGGTAGGAACTCAACATTAGCATTATAAAGAAGAAAATTATTCCAGAAAGAATTTGTTGACACAGTTCATTTCAGATTGGAGGGCTGAATTTTAATTTCAGAATACTGTAATTATTTTTTAGTTGCTTTTTATATAGAAATTTAATCCCTATTGCTTTCCAAAACCATTTTCACACTTTATTCAGCCAAAAGCATAACTATGTAACTGACTAGCAACCTTTCAAAGTCAAGATTACTGTAACAGTCCAAGAATCACATGACTTCCAAATGTAGAGTCATATTATATTTTGTTTCCCCCAATTTTTTTTTTTTTTTTTGGAAGGTATTGAAGTAGTTATTTTCTGGCCATACACATTGTTACTGAATTACTTTTGAGAAAACTATTTAGATAACAAATTCACGTTCCCCACAGCTCAGCTTGATCACGATGTTTGGTAAATAAGAGTCTATGTCAAAGGCTACTTCAATTCTCGTCTTTGTTTTCTTGCTTATAACACAAGTATAAATTCTAGACTGACTTCAGAAAAGTTTGATTCATCTTTCCGCTGTCTTTATTTAATTATGTACCTGCTTCAGGTGCTACCAAACCTTATAAAATGTGTTTGTAAAACACTGTTAGCTAGGTGTTGTAAGTGCAGTCCTCATAACAGTTGTTCCTTAGCAGTGTACTGGGCCTGAAGATTCTGAACAGCTGTTACTATTCTCTTTGTTGGTATTGTAGTGTCTATGCACTGAGTATTTCTAAGTGTTTGATCATTCAAGTGTTGAATTTTGGAAATCAAGATTTTCAGGGGAAAATTGACTTGGATCAACAGCAGTGTTGAAAACCTGCTGTGAAGAATGGGAGGCCTCTAAAAGGTTACGGTGAGAAAAATATTTTCTGACAATGCTGAGACCCATGAACAAAGATAAATCCAGAGGGAGGAAACAGTGTCTTGTACTTGTTTCTAAGGAAATGATTTGAAAACACAGAGTTGAAGATGTTGGCTGCTTGAAAGTGTTTCTTCCTTTAGTAGTTGTAATTAAAATTTTGATAGCAACTCTTTAGAAGAAATAATCTTTTTGTGTTTTCCTAAACAATAAAAATAGGCTGGATAAATACGCAGACTAACCCAGGTAACTGGGAGTTTAAATACTGCGACAAATATGTTTATTATCAGCGTCAGGAAGGGCAGAGCAGTAATAACCCCTTGTTGTCTCATAGTTGTAGGATGTGAGAGAGCTGTTTCAAGCAGTGCGAAGCTGCAGGCTGCTTGAATTACTGGATCCAGGACCCACATTAAAAAATTGAAAACTTTAATATTAGGAATAGATTAAGTGGTCAGTCTTCTCATGATGTTTTTCAGATGACTTATTTGAACTGCAGTTTCTGTACTGAATTCCTTCTCATTCTGAGTCCTCTCATCGATACTGTCCTTTTCTACCTTTTAGCCAGCTCTCACTCCAGCAGTTTCCCTTCTCGGCTAAGTAGAAGATTGCTTTGTGTGATGAAGATTCTTCTATTTCTATAACTTTCCAAAATCTTCAGACATAAAAATGCAAATGAGTAGAAGTCATGTGGCAGCACCACAGGTTATACCCACCATAAGTGCCCAGCTCCAGGTGGATGACAATGGTTTGATGTGTGAGTTACCGGCTCGTTTACGTTGTCTTATTCTAATGCTAGTGCGAAGGATACTGTCTTAAAGCCATGATAATTATAAACCTAATGCCACAATTTCCTTCTCTATTAAAGTCATCAAATCTTTAAAAGTTGTCAATGATTCAGTGTGAGATTAAGGATTATTATTATGTTTATTTTCTTTATATGCCCCTTTCCTCTGTTCTTCTCTAAAATACTCATATCTTCATGTCTGTCAAGAGGCAGTTGGGGATGGAACATCACTAGAAAAACAGCACTTAAAGAACTACGCACCCAAGTCAGAAAATAACGAATAATAGTAGCAGTTTTATCTGAGGGAAGAGACCATGCCATAATTTATCAACATAAATCTCTGCAAAAATTTCTTAGGTCTCTTTTTTTTGATAGTTCTGTGAATTTCAGTAGAAAATCCCATAACGTTTTTTTTTTTTTTTTCCCCTAAGTTTGGTCATTTTCCACGCTGATGTGATGGACATCAATGCTGTGTGTTTTAGAACATAATTTTTGTCGTTGAACTGGTAGAAAGACTCAAGTGTTTATTTAGAAAATCAGAAGTGAGGATGGAAGACTTGTAAATCAAGAAATGGTGATAAGCCGTTGTACTCTAAGGAAACTGCACCTTAGTAAGAGCAACCAGTCCATGGCACACTGCAGTGGGATCAGCACTGGTATGCATACTGTACTTGGCGTGTAGGGCCATTTGTATTTTGCCAGCAATTGAACAGTAAGTAGATACTACTGGATGAAGTCCCTGCTGTTGGTTTTAATAACTGAAGTTTATTCATGCTTTTTCATGTCAGCTAGTATCCTCTTTTCTGATGCCTTATTCTCTCTTATGCCACTAAAACGTTGCTTCACATTCCTTCCTACTACCTTTTATTTTGTCCTACTTCTCTTCGTACTACCTTTTCTTATGTAGAGGTCATCAACAGATTCTGTTGTGTTTCAAATATTTTGAATTTATTTCAAGCAAACAGAGCTATTGGGGCTTTAAATACTTTTAGAGCAAATTACAATGCAGTATCCGGAGGCATTTTCTCATTTGGTAACACTAAGCAATACCAAGTTAGGGAGATGAACTAATGTGCTTAAAATATAATAGCAATATTCCTATTCGACAGCTACTATCCCTAAGTTTGGTTTTATGATGAACTTCGTACATGGGTTTTTTAAAGGGCAACTGTAGAAAATCTTTCTGGTCAGGGAACTCCTCTTTCTACGTTTCCTGTTTTGTTTGTTTCAAAAGAAAAACAATCGTTTTAAAATTGCTAAGTACTTTCCTCATTAAAATAAAAATTTGAATATGTGCATATAATATATGCATAAAGCCAAGTATTTTATTTAAGTTACGATATACTTTCAGAAGAGTTTCAGATAATCACCTCCTTAGCTGCAGGAGTGGGAAGTCAGTGTACTGACTGCATTATGAGAAAGAAAGGAAAAGTCCTTGATGATTAATTCAGCGTCTCACTTCACAAATATGTTTGCAGGATTATGCATAAAGGTGTAAATATAGTATATGAGGCATATAGCAGTATCTCTTTGCTTAGAACAGTTACTTCCCCTGAGCACACAGGCCTGTTTGCTTACACTCTAAGCACCAGTCAGATTTTAAAGGCTAGAGAGAAACCACTGTTGAATTTGGGAACATCACTTCTCACACATCCAAAGCTGTTTTGAGCACATTCTAGCACACTCTGCTAGACCTTTATTGTCTCTTGCTGGCTATTCTGGCCACATGCTATCTGTCTCCCTCTTACTGAATGGCTTGCATACAGTCCTGTTTCTGAGGTCCCTAGTATTAGGTGTAATTTGAGCAATTTCTAGTGTTTTAATCTCTGTATTGGTGACTGACTATTAATTGTGGAAATGTGATATTCTCTGAATTTTTCAGAATCAGAGACATTGGTATGTATTTTTACCTTTCCTCAGTTCACCCATACTTTATTTTGGCTCCCATCCTTCCTTCTGAAATCTGTTTTCCTGCTTCTTGCTTAATATTTTGTGAACTACTTTCTGTTTTGCACAGGCAAAAGTGTGTAGTTAAAAATGTGCAGTTTTATTTGATGATTTCATCTTTACAGAAGTGTATATTATACTGTGTGTACTGTGGATATTATTGCAAACATTTACATGAGCTGTAAACTCGCATGGCTCTTTGTATGGGTAATACATGTTTTCTTCCTCAAGATACTTGTATCTGTATTAGAAGAGTGCTTAAGTTTAGGACAGCTGTTTGGGAAATGCAGAGTATGTGAGGATAATTAAAAAGTCTTGGTTCTAAACGTTTATGTTTTGTTGATGAAGACAATGAAGGCTTTCCAAGTGTGGGCAGACAATATGACATTTTTTAGCAAAGTACCCAAAGAAAATAAAGGATTGAGAAAAGGCCAGGAGTTGTGGGTAACTTGTAGAAAGCATAGATGAAATTGAAAAGATTTGTGTGATGAAAAAGGCTTCTACAAGAAGATATATATACATATGTGTGTGTATACATATATATATATATATCAGGAAGGCAGTTTTTAATGTGATGCAGCCACAGATGGAAAGACTTCTCAAGAAGTTATTCATCCCTTTTTATATGATGCCATAGGATCTGTGCTGTATACATACTTCAGAAATAGTTAATATGCAGACTGATATGCTAAGGCAGCTGTGCATTTCCCCTTGAGCAAATTCACTTAAGTCTGAATTGCACAGGGAGACAGAAATACTTGTGTGGATCCAACAGGTATATATTTAGTGGGAGAGGAGAAAACACGTCTGTGTTTTGGACAAAACACTGGTCCTATTGACCAGGCAATTAAGATAACTTAATGTGACAGTATCAGAGACGGATGCTGTTGATTTGTCAGTAGAGGCATAACTTTCCCACTGATATTCCATTACATTTAATTGCTGGAGGTGTGTGTGAACCAAAGGTGTGCCATTGAATTCCTCCATGCGGAATAAATGGCACCCGTTGACATTCATCAATGCTTGCTGAACATTTATGGGGGCCAAACAGTGGATGTGAGCAGAGTGAGGCAGTGGGTGGTTCATTTTTGGTGATGAGAAGCCACGTTCTAGATAGCCATGAAAATTTCTATGAGCATGGCAAACTGATTCTTGTTCAGTGCTGGTGAAAATGCATGGCTAATGGTGTTAGCTGTGTTGAAAAATAGTGTTTTGTAGCTGAGAACATGCTCAGAATTAGCTGAGAGATAGTGTTATTGTGTTTTTTGTATCTAGTAGATTCCATAAAATAGATAGGAGGCATTATTTTCAGAGTGACTTGTGTATGATTTGTCAGTTCTTACTATCAGAATCAAAACAACAAGGTAGCACTTGAGGATCAGTTACTCTAGCATCAATTTCTGTAGATAGTCTTCATGTTAAAAGATAATAACACGTGCATCACATACAATAATTTCACCAGTAGAACCTATTAGATACATCCAACACAAAAGCCTTGCAAGCCTAGCTTACTTTTGATTTGCTGTTGGTTTGTCTTCACAGCGAAATTACACACTTGCATCTGAGCTGTGAGATCTTCTACACATAGCAAACTAGATGATTACAAGGTTTCTTGTATGATTTTTACCTTCACTTACTGTCATACAGATTAATGAAGAGTCATACAACCTTTTGCTGAGTTGGATGAAATTATATTATTGCAAGAGTTGAAAATTCATTGCTGTGATTTAGGAAAATCAAAGCATATATGCACATATACATAGTAAGAATGAGAGTCAATATGTGAGATGTTTGAAGACCTGTAGATTTTCTTTCTCATACTGCTACATGTGAAAATAGTATGCTACACTTAAAACAGGCAGCTCAAGCTGATGCTAGGAATTGCTTACAGTGGAAGCATAGCAAGGACTGTAAGGAATGAAAAAGCATTTTCCTCCTACTTAAAGGTATCTTTGCATTGTTTAGTACAGTTATATATTCAGACTTTTTTTTTTTCATCAAACTGGGTTTCATTTCTAGGTGCTACTGTTTCCCTTAGCTTCTTCCTTTGTTTCGCATTCAGTTAGGAGATAACAAACTGAATGGAAGTATTTATTAACAATTTCTTGTCAATTCTGAAAAGGATAATATGGGTTGTGACCACATCATCTAATTTTTGACTCTGTAAATATTGTTTATCGTATTTCTTGTAAGTATGCATCTGTTGTCCATTGGATTTGAAACATGGAGACTTAAGCTTAATAACTACTTTTAAATACTATAAGATCTTTGGCCTTTATTCATTGTCCTAATAGCATCTTACACTACTACATTAAAAACAAACTTCTGCACATTACTAAACAAAATGCACATTATTTCTCTTTCTGTCGGCAATCAGCAGATCTCTACGTGACTCGTGTGATTTAGGCCATTTTGGGGATTATGAGAGTCAAGAATCTGACTGAGAGAAAGTTAAAGTGTAAGTGCCTAAGAGATCTGTAGACCATAATTTCCTCTGGTTGGAGTACTTGGCTGTAAAACCTATTTGAGATTGATCTGAATTCCAAATTTTCTCACAAAAAAAAAAAAAAAGCAGAATAACTATGTTGAGAGTTTTTCTCTGGTTATCACTCTGTGCCAAAGAGCAGCTATGCTTTTCAATTGGATTTGTTTCTGCATTTCAGTTGCATTTAATAAATTTTATAAAGTAATCGTTCTGACAGTCGGCCTGCTCTTCTGATGTACGTTGTACTTGTTTTGCTGGTTGTCAAGCATGCTTTTACCTAGTGAGTTTTTCAGTGTCTGAGTTTAACTGCCAACACTAGTACGACTGTCCACCAGCCCATTTTATCACTCAGATGGTCCTTCCTACTTTCCATTATTGCTGTGATCACATTCCATTCCTGTCTCGAAGTTTAAAGCAAAAACATTTTAATGTGCTTTTTCGTGGGTTTTAGTTTTTTCTATATATAGCCACAATACTTCACTAAAATATTCTATGAGGAAAGTATGTTGATTATCATACTGCATGGCTTTGATATAGTGGATGTTTTGTGGTGACCTATGCGTAGTCTAAATCTGCTTTGCTCAAATCTCTCGGATTGAAATTCTATTTTATTCAACTATTAGCATATATATCTACTGTTTCTTCTTTCGTTATTCAAAGTGATTCAACAGAAGGCTTTTTTCCAGAAGAAATATTATTTCACCTTCTCTTCTAGCACAGTTTTTTTTTTAAGACAGGCTAGAGATGGAAAATTTAAGAATAAAATTGCTAGTGTAGTGTCTTGTTGAAGTATCTTCTTCAACTGCAGAGTGGCACGTTTTCAAAGGCACTTCTGAAAACAACTTTTCTCAAGATCAACCTACTAAAATAGGAAATGACAGTTATGTAGAAATAGTAATTCTCACTTTAAAGCTCACCCTTCTAAGAACTGGAATTATTTTTGATTTGAATCTGGTTTTAAATAGTCTGATTATTAGTGTAATAGCTAATAGCACTTAATAATATTTAAGATAGCACCTGAGACTATGAGCTGATGATAGAAATAGTAAAGTTCCTTTACCAGATTAGATATTTCTGTTTCCTGAAGGGTGTTGTTCTAAACTCCTAGTAATGAGAAAAATACTTCTTGGTGCCTAAAATTGTGGGCATTTTAATGATGGCTGCTTGT
The DNA here is from genome assembly GCA_036925125.1 of Oreortyx pictus. Lineage (NCBI taxonomy): Eukaryota > Metazoa > Chordata > Aves > Galliformes > Odontophoridae > Oreortyx > Oreortyx pictus. The sequence continues at coordinate 11,391,070 of JAUPFR010000008.1, read as the reverse complement.
TCAGTTTTGTCTGAAGAATTTCCAGCACATGAAGAGATATAAGAAACTGTAAGACAGAAGTAACCACAGAACATTCCCTTTTGAAGTATTAATTCAGTTAGTCATTGGATTTCAGTGAGTGAACTAATTTAGCAAAGACTGAGATTTGGATTGTGTGTTGACTTGCATGAGAAGATTGTAAAAAGTAGGCATCACAACGAAGACTGAGGCAGTTGGTAAAGATGCAGTCTTTCCCTGTATTTGAATGTATATAATTCTTACTGACTGTAACTACAGAAATGTGGGTGTGAGTAAACTTATCCATGAAATCAATTGGTCTTTAGTTCCCTCTCAAATTCTTCTGTATACGTAGCAGACAATGTATGCAGGCAATTCCTATCTTGCTCAATAGCATGAACAATGTCAGTACAGCTTCTCCAGCCTGAAATTGTCTTTTATTTTCTGAAACTTTTATTGACTCTTTTTGCTTTTACTTTGATCTACCAGTTTCCATCATCGTGAATTTCCTTGAAATGAGGATGATAATTTTTTGAATGTCACATGCTTTCTCTATTTTTTTTTTTTTTTTTTAATTTTAAAATGTTTGGGGCCTACTTGTTCTTTTTTTTTTTTTTTTTTTCCTGAGTAATACGAGGTGCTTTTCATTTGGAGCCTTTCTGTTTGTAAGTAATGAAATAGAAAACCAAGCCCACTCTCTTCCTCAGCAGCAGTATTTGACTGAGGTATTTTCATCATCAAATTTCCACTTTTTCCAGTGCTGTTTCATGTAATCCTCTTTCTTCATTAATGCTACATTGTTTACTGAAATCACAATTAGAATTTTTAGAGAGAAATTATGTCATTTGGTTATGGTGTCACAAAAGCCGCAGAACTTGAAAACGATTCTCATGGGTACTGAAGATGTTAACCTTAACTTTGAACTTCTTGAAATTCATGGGTGCTGATTAATCTTAAGTTAACATCATTTGAATGCTGTACTTAACAGCAGTGTCCTGTCATCGTTCAAATGTGTTATGACTCAATGGAAAGTTCTCCTTGTTTTAGAAATGATAATCTCTCATGCCGATGAGTATCATTTAGCAATGATATCAAATGAATGAAAAAGATTTTTGTCCTAAATTCAGGACCTTAAAACAAAATAGTTTTTCACTTTTAGAGCAGAATCTGTGGCTTAAGAAGTGAGAACTGCAGTGCCTTCAGGTTCTACAGGAGCTGTTATCAGGTGCCAGCTGTCTTCACTGTACAGTTTCTTAAATGAAGAATGAATTAGTTCTTCGAAAGACAGCATCAATATTGTAGGCTGAGAATAAAGGCTGTGAGTTAGGATTACGCTACTTGGGTGAATTTACTTTTACTCTCTGCCTTTCCAAATCCCCTGTAATAATACAATCAATAGAATTTATGTTGGAAGAGATCCTCAAAGGTCATATTATCCAGCTGTCCTGCAATGAACAGAAACACCAACAGCTTAATCAGGTTGCTTACAGCCTCATCACAGCCCATTTGTGATGTCACATGATTTTCAAATATACGTGAGGACAGCTTGCTAGCAGACCTAAACAAAGGGAGTCACTCCCACCCACCCTTAACATTTTCAGCTGCTAAAAAGTAATTTAAGAATTTATGCTATTCTTTTCTATTGACTTTTTGCACAAGCTGTAATTTTAAAGCCCAGGCTAAACACATCTGAGATAAAGATGCAGCAGCATAGGTACTGGACAAAGCCTTATTCGACAGAGGTTTCATTTGCTCCCCAGAGCTAAACAGAAAATGTAAAAAGGGGAAGCAGAATGACATCACAGTTTACAAACAGGAAGAAACAGATCTAAGTTAATCATGTAGGTAGCACTTCACCTCACCACTTAGTGTTGTTTTAAGAGCTAGTTGTCCCTGATTGAACCCTAAAACACTGGCATGGTTTAACTCATCAGTTCTGCTGAGACATGTGCTCTAATACATATTTTCTGTATTGGACACAGGAACTGGAATTCTGCCTCATATTTGATTTGGATGTTCTATTTTAAGGCTGTGCTGCTGGTGAGTTTTTTTTTAGACACACTCAGAGACTGTATAAATAACTCTTCGACAAAGATATGGGTTGTCCCCCAGATCTTCCCATGTCATCTTCATTGCCAAATAAACATGTTTGCTGCAGAATTTCCCCCCCCCCCCTTTTTTTTTTTTAATTATTATATTATTTGTCTTCTCTGGATCACATACAGAATAGGCAAACAAAAAATAGCAAGTATGGTGATCTTGCTGGAAATAAATAAGATATGGTAAAATAAGAAGTTTCATTTCAAAATTACATAAACATTATCATCTTATCTGTGATCTCTCTCTGCCACCTCAGTAATGTGTTGTTATCTTTGCAAATTTGTTAGCAAAAGTCAGGAAATCTCTCTTGCGTTTTGCTTACCAGGTTAATCTTGATTTATTGATCTTTCTGGTTTTATTTCCTTTGTCAATTTGTTTAATGAAAGAGCATTTTTGTTGCATTTCAATACATTCTGGTGCATTTTAGCTCGTTACTCTTGTTTGCTTGTTTGATCAGGAGAATCAGCAGCACAATAGCTGCGATCAGTCCACTGTAGGTGGCACTAGCAGACACGACAAACACCACTAACTCACTGTAAGTCGAGTGAAGCTGTTATAGCATTGCAATTTCACTGCAGTGGCATATGGCAGACAGTCTGAATTTCAGGTAGGCGAGCACTGACCTGTGTCTGTCTAACCACAGCCTTCAACATCTTCAGAATGCCAATTAAAATTGTTCTGGAAGTGGTAATAGCTGTTTGGTTCAGCAGTAGGCATTTGCACAGCTGCGTTATTATCTTTACTGTTAGATAACTGTTTAATTTGTTTTCTGTTTGTGTTCTGTAATTTTCCAATTTTCTTATTAAATTTGGCTCTCTTGTACTCATATAACACCTTTATCTTTTAACATTTCATCTATTCTGGACTTCCTTCCTGAGAATATCAGATTCCAGGCAGGGTAAGGGGAAAAGAAACTCTCTACAAAATGACAATGAGGATAAGCCAGTTGAATGTCAGCTCAGAGAACAAACCTGACATATTCTTTCCTTTTTATGTTCTGTGGTTCTTCTTGACTTAAAGCCGCAGAGAGGACTTTGTTTCAAGAATTCGGTTTTCGATTGATATATTAACATGCTTCTGCAGCAATAGATAATCACTGAAACACTGAACAACTCTTTCTGAAACACCATATTGCAGTTCTTTTTCTCTAATTGTTATTGCAGCTTTTAAAAGAAAAGGAAACACCAATTTGGTCTCGCTTTTACTTCAGTAAAGTCACCTTATGCACAGCTGGGTACGGTAGCTTACTCAGGTACCCTGAATCTGTGTAATCTGTTTGTGCCCTTTCAAAAGGGAAACCATCTCAAACATTAAGTTAATAGGTTTGTTACATGGTGATGATTGGGGCAGCAAGTGTAAAGATGTGAGCGTGGCTCACTGGCTGACCAGTTGCCCATGGAGCAATTTGAGGTGATGCTGAGAAAATTCCTTTAACACTCTGGTTAAACCCACTTTGATTGTAAAGGATGACTATTGCATTTTATCCGCCTGAGGCCTTAATATGGCTGAAGCAGACAAGCTGTGCAGTTTTTCAGGAGGATATAGACTCCTAAAAGTAAGTTAATCATACGTATTTTTTTTTTCCTGCTGATAGGCAGTAAAGTTGATAAATATTTTTGTGCATGATATTTTGTTTTTTTCTCATCTAATTTAACCATAGCTCACCTGATTATGTGAAATGATCAGAAATACTATAAGTCATTTAAGGTCAGAGAGTTTCTGCCAGTTGTATGCTTGGGGAAAAAAGATCATCCATCCAGCATATATGGGTAATGCTGGAGCAAAGTTTAGATTTCTTATTTTGTCATATAGAATCATGACCTTAGGTAGCTATTTAGGACCAAGTTTTAAAATACTTGAAGGTATCTAATGGAATTTTCAAAACTATTCTGAAAACTTCTGTGCAAAACTAATTAAAAATATTTTATTAGTCTGTATGTTTAGGTCTGCAATTACTTTTAGAACTGTGCCTTCGTCTTTTCTTTGATGCACTTGTGTATCTTGCTCTTGCTGGGGACAATGTCTTTTTGTTCTGAGAAGTGCGGAAATAGATTTTCCATGAAAAAGTTTATATTCTTCTGTCAAGACTTTGTCAACTGATATACAGTTTCTTGGTTTCAGTTGTCAGTGTCACTGGATTAAAAAACTGATTCTGCTTACCTAAGCAGGAGTCATCAGTAAGCAGGCAAGTAGGCAAGGATGAGGAGGAATTGGGCGCAGCATGGTGCAGGGGCACTGACTGCTTCAGCCAACAGGCAAGATCTTCTTCTGGTACGGGGAGAACCTAGTTTTCTCTATACCATCAGTGTTCAGCCTGGCTTTTGGAAGTACCCTCCCCAGTCCCATCATTCATGTCAATAGCAGTTAATATCTCATGTTAGCTCATGAGGGATGTTGCTGCAGGAGCTCTTTATTTTCGAGGCTGGCAGTTTTTTGGATCAGCTCCCATCTTACTGTTGGTTCACAGTGCAGAGACTGTTTTGCCAGGAATGATCAATGATCTCCTGTGGGTTATCAATTGTGGTCACTGTTCCATCTTGATTGTAGTTGATTTGTCATCATCTGGAGACTACATGAACCACAAGATATGGTGTCATAAATGATTTTCAGCAATTCCCTGTATCTGACATTAGTACCCTGTTAATATGTTCCAGTGCTATCTCATGTTGTTGAGATATGAACATGTAGGCAGCTATTCTGTAAATCTCTTCACAATTTTTTACTTTTAATTTCTGTTTATTTTCATTTTAGTATTAAACATACCCTGAAAGTAAGAAAGTGAAGGGAGGAATGATATTAACTAATTCCAAGTTCAGCTTTTCCATTTCTGCAAGGGAATACTTCTGTTTTGTTTTATCTGTTGTGTTCTTTCCTGTGTTAGACTGAAAGATGGCTGTTTTAGTACTGACTTCTTATAATAGGATGATGTCTTCTGCATTTTGTAGATCACTGCTGTATCTCAACTTCATTACCGGAAGTTTTTCTGTTTCTCTCAGCAATCCTGAAATACTTAAGACTAATCCTGCTTGTATGTTCATGTTTACATAGCAGGTACACTTGTATCAGGTGATGAATGCTTTTTTGGCCAGCCAGAATTGTAATATGTTGAGCTTACCATTGTGATAAGCAAACTTCATTATACTAGAACCTTGCAATTGGAAGACGAGGCTTTCAGGAGACCTGAAGAGTCATTTCAATACTCCTTTTATACAAATGAAAAGTGTCTGTACTATGGATTATAATAAAGGCAAGAATGGAAGAACAAAATAGGTAAGCTATTTCTATACTTTATACTCTTCACAGTTTTCTTACATTACAAATGATTACAGTTAGAATAATGACAGCAGCCTGCTATGGGAAAGCTAAAGAATACTTCCATTTAAGTGAGGTCCAGGGCCCTTAGTGAAGTTGGTGTTCAGTGCACTGAAAGTGATCTGTGAAGTATATTCCTCGAATAAATGTTTAATTGATTGCTAGTTATAGCAGTTACTAATTTTGAGACTGTAGACTTAAGCATGTTGGATGACTGGCCAAATACTTCTATTGTTTGTTTCCCTTGAAATTCCTGATGTTACATTCTGTGTATTTCAGGAATGGCTTAATGTTATTACAGGGGATGTTTGCATAGGGCTGGATCACATTGAGTCCAAATGAAGGATCATTATCAGGAAAATGAGATGCAGCTCCCTCTTATCTGACAGGACTTAGTCAAGCAGTACAGTATGGTACAATAATGACAGTAAGAAACTTTCTTTGAGGAAGTCTGAATTGCATCCTTCCATCATGTTACTTGCGTAGATGATTAAGACAGAGCTGTGATAACAGAGGTTGCTTGTGGAACAGAACTGATGATGGGAGAGCCCATCTGCCTTATGTCAGTTTGCCACAAAACACTACTAGAATTGCTGTTCTCAAGAGCTCTTTTGGAGGTGCTCCTTAATGGCTGCAGCCTTACTTCCTTTCTCTGTGTGGTAATGTGATAATGATTTTTACAATATGACTGTATTTTTGTATTATGCTTAAGATTTCCCGCTAAGGAAACCGTTAAGGAACCGTTAAGGTTGTAATGTTAGAAATATTTTTTCTGGTAGTATGCAGAGAGTTCTTAAAAGACCCAGTTTGAGAATGCAAAGAAAGGACCCTCCTATGTGTCTGTTGTCGTGAGGCGAGCCCTATGATGTGTGCATGCCCAGCACCAGGCAGATGCTGAAGAGAGAGATTCTGTGACCTGCTACAAATCCATGTTTACTTGAAGGCTAAATCAGGGTGGTTTTCTTACTGCAAAAACACAAACGAGACAAGCCGACAACAAAAAACTATAACAACTTGGTTTATTTAAAGTTTCCAGGATTCCATTTCTTTTTGGAGTAAGCTTAGCGCTAAGGCCTAAGGCATTTTAAAGAAATATTGAATGCAAATTTGATGACAGTTGAAGCAATGAGAATTCGGGCTCCTGTGGGTTGTTTGGCCAGCAAATTGATCCTGGCTATGCTGCGAAGTTAACTCAACTTAAAGTAAAGCTAGACAGCTAGTACCTGCCTGTATATAATGCTCTAGTGAATACCAATGGAAAAAAAAAAAAAAAAAAAACTGTCTCTTATCATTTGTATGCAGTTTTAAAGTTGTGCAAGTAGTTAGAGCTGTAGTCATTCTGAGTGTGTCAGTGAAGGCAACGTACTCAGTACCTGCTCAGTTACCATCAGAGCTGAGATTACTAAACAGCGGGTTAAAATGCTGCACTAGGAATCTTGAATGCGATGGTCCATAAAATGTTCTGCATATTTGTTATTATTTTTTGATGTTATTAATATTATTAATATCTTGTTTGGAGATCTTCTGACAAAAAGATTTTGTGGTAGAAGAGGGTGAGAAAGGAAGAAAGCACATACATGATACTGAACACTGTGGGCAGACAGACTAAGTCTGGTATTTTTTATATACATGTTTTTTAATACCTAAAATAGGCTCTTAGATCTGTGTTTAGGCAGCCTACAAATTGGCTTATTTTACCCTCTGAAGTGCTGCTTACCCAGCAGTATCCATTAACTTCACTTAAAGATGTGCAAAGTCACCAGGGCCCTATTGTCTCCGTGCTCACTGCAAACTCAGATCCCTTCTCAACAGTGTTAGACAGTATGGAACTGGCATACTTCAGTCAAGCCAAAATCAGGTAAAATCAGTAACCATTATTCATCTGTAGCTGCTTTCATATATTTACTTTTCATTTTCCTTCCTTAACATATTAGAAGGGTGCAACTGAATCCTATTCAAAAGTTTGCAAAAATACACCAGAGGAAAAGTAAGCAAGACATGTAAATAAACTAGGAAAAGAAAAAAAAAAAAAAAAGAGTAAAGAAAACTGAGAAAAGAATAAATCTCACTTCAACAAATTCAGAGTGAAAAGATTTTTCACTAAGAATCTAAAGCAAAAGATGAGCTGAGATGGCCAGCTGAGTATGTGGGCAAGTTAGTGCTTAGTGTGATAAATGTTGTTTATGTACAGACCAGCAGGATGTAAACTGAGATGGCTTTTTCTTCACTTCAAATTTAGGAGCGGAGCATTTGAACATTTGCTGATCTTAACATGCTCAGGTTAATAGGGTTAATTTTTCTCAGCCTACATCACACATTAGGCTCCTAATAAAGAATAGCGATCCAGAACCTATCCAAGGATTAGAAAAAGCTCTTTGGCAGTACCAAAAATTAGCTATTTTGTCATATTTCACAGCAACAGTAGTTTTTATCTAAATATTTACTGACAACTAGATGTTATAAATGATTTACATAAGTAATCATAAGATTATTAACACAATCTAACAAGATAGTTTAAAATAAGCAGGCTTTTCTATTCTGTATACAATAGAGGCAAATGAAACCTCATTTGTGACTTCTTATATTTAATCTCTGTTTCTTTTCTGGTGGCAATTTGTAGTAATCTAATGGAACATTTTAAACATGGTATTGAATTTCTGTTCCTAATAAAAATTACTAAATTCTTCACCTAGTGTTAATCTGATCTTAATCTATATCTTCTTGGAGAATTTTGCTGGTCTTTTTCCAATATTAGTTCCTTTATATTTCTTTTAACTCTGCAGAGAAGAAGAACTAAGAGTGAAGGGGATTATTCTGACCAGATGGCTCTAATATCTCATATTTGTATTTGGTAGTTCGTCCTAGTAGTTCTTTAATCATAGCTGTACGTTAGAAGCATATTTATATTTAGAATTAACTATAGCTGTCTGTGTGACTATTTTACATAAATCATAGTGCGTTTTGACTTCTGACAAAAGCTTCCAATTAACATAAAATCAGCCAGGTTACCATTCTTTCAAATCAGCTCCTTTGCAACTTATTTTAGCAAAATGAGTGTTCCAATACTTATTGTAACAGTTAAAGTTCAGTTCCTTATGTTGTAGTGCATATCTATATGTTTCTGGACCTTGTGTTTGACAGAATGTTATTATTAAATGGAAACAAAATATTGATATTTTATTTAAAGAGCATGACTATATTTCCAGTGATTACAAATGGTAGTCTAATATATCCTGTTGTTTTCTATTTAGTTTTTTTGAATTGCATTTTTGCTTATTATTTAAAGGCAAATCAGTGAAGTAAAATAAAAATATAACTTTTAGTATTGAAAAGCAACTGTATAGTTGGTCTTCCAACCTAATTTTACTGATGTGTTCTTGACAGAACAGCATTTAGGTGAATGTGTAGGCCATTTCTACTGCTGGAAAATGTGGAATTCCTCAAGTATAAAGTAAGCTTTTAATTGTGTTGCAAATAATAAAAAGAATATACATAGAGAGCTTTGGGATATTATTTGTGCACAACTATTTACCTTTATACAAATACTTATATAAAGTATTGCTTTATTTTTTTTATACAAAAACATCATATGCTTGTCTGGTACTTGTCCATCATTCTTAGATTTAATTATAAAATGTGGAGTGTTGTCTACTTTTAGGTGTAAAGCTTAGGTTACTGGATTAGTACAAGTGACGGCTTACTGGTCTTTGGGATTCTTGGATTCATTCAAGTAAAGATTTTCACTTTTGCTCTGTCACATTTGGACAATAGGATTGAAAAGCATAAGCATGTTCAAGCCTATGAATGGTCTCCTACTTTTTTCCCCCTAGGTTTGTGTGCTAGTTCTGTAAATGCTATGCCGATGCAGAATTTGATTGTTTGAAATTTGAGAACATTTGGAATTTAGCAAATGTATGTAGGATGGCAAAAGTTTACCTAAAAAATTGGTATACAGTTCAGCAGGAGAGTTGTGAATATTACTTGTTTCCTTGTTTAGGGCTTTGACTGCTTTTGCTTTAACATGAGATTATATTGATTTATAAGAACTTTTTTCCTTGCAGTTGTGCTCACTGAATTATTTGAAAAAATAATAGCATTCCTGACAGTGCTGTGCTACTGGGAACACAGCTGCTACTAAAACATACAATAAAACTCCTTCCAGCATGGCCTGCTGAGGTTCAGAAGACAAAAAACTAGTCCTGAATCTGTGTTTTAGTGCAAACATTCAAGGCAGCAGTCTGTTTTAAGATAAATGGCTGAATCTTTTAAGTGATATATTTATTCTCTAAAAAGAATTTTGATATACTCTGAATAGAAACCGCATTCTATAGCATGAAACAAGACTAATAACAACAACATAAACACACACACAAAACTATAGTCTATATTGTAAATACAAGCACCTGGAACAGAACTTCTTGTCTTACTGCTTCCTCTCTCTCCTTTTTTTTTTTTTTTAATTATTATTATTTTCCCAGTTTGAAGTTTTATTAATTATCAGATTAGTCTATGGTAGTTGGCTTTTTGTTTTGGTTTTAAACTTATACAGGAAACTCATTTATACATGTGTGATTTCATTTAGAGAGAGATCAGGCCTACTAGCAGCTCTTATATTTCTTTGGAAAAATAGTCTACATGTCATCATTTTTAGAAATTATAATTGCTGAAACAGTTTTGAACTTGAATCTCTAAAATACTTTTGAGTAATGCCGGTATGATATTAAGAAGGCTCATTAATTAATTAATAACCTGCAGGTGGTTCAGTAAATTTCTACTTACTGTATTTTATAAATACTATGATTATACATGTGACTGTTATTGTAAAATGATTTGTTTTCCTATCATATTCTTCTAAGTTGGAAGTAGAAGCACAACTGATCTGTTCAAGAGGAAAAGGTGAAATTAATATATGATTCAGTCTGTCTTCTACCCTTCGTTAACACTGAATTAATTTCTTAAAGAAACAAAAAATTGTCTTGACTGTGTGAGTTCCATTCCAAACTTGCACAAATCCTCATTTATTTAGAGAACAACAGATTGACAATGAAGTTTAAAAATGTATATACCCTTCACATACAACTAGTTGCGCTCAGTGGCTAGAACTTCAATCTATCTTGTCTCAGTAATAAGAACTAAAAACTTGCACAGGTTAGTAAACTTGGTTAATAAGGGAACAGGTGAAATAAATTGCAAGTGAAATGCTGTCTTTGAAGTGAATGTTTTCTGTGTTACTAATGTGTAAATAGGATATGGTATTTTTAATTAATCTATAGGACTAGAATTTTGATATTTCAGAAGGCAGTGGTAAATGAAGAAATTATGACTGTAGTTCTGGTTTCAAATTACTGGAAAATAAGGGTTCTCACCTGCATTCATAATAAATGTAGGAGGAAAAATCTACTTGTGTTCAGAAAATACTTTTTAAAATGTATTAAAATGATTGAATAAATACTGTCATCTCATACAGTAGTCTTATAAAGAGGATCAGATCAGTAGTATGGCAAAGGATCTTGAAGGTATTTCTTATGTTCCCTCAGATGGTGACTGGTGGCTCACTAGGTCATCCTTCTTTTGAATCAATTTTAAACCAGCGTTTCATAAAGTACTAGTAGGATGCTTAGTGTGGGAAGTGCTGTATCAGATGGGGCCTTATGTGGCCATGAAAGTTCCCACCATTTTCTCTCCAATAGTAAGATTCTGATGTGAGGAGTTCTATCTAGCCTTGCTGAATTTCATTCCTTCTACTGCATCTAAAAATGATTCCTGTGGATTTTCCTTAACTTGAAAACAAACAAATAAACAACAACAACAACAAAACAACACCAAGAACTTCAGTGTTTTGTCAAGTGAGGCACACTGAATTATATTCTTAATGAAACTGAAATCCACAGTTTGCTCTTTCTTTACGAATATCAAAAGATGCTTTATTTTGTTATTCACAGAATCACCAAGGTTGAAAAAGACCTACAAGTTCATCCAGTCCAACCATCTATCATCAATAGTTCTAAGTAGATGTTGTGTTGAGGGACGTGGTTTAAGCATTCCTTGAACATCTCCAGGGTCAGTGATTCCACCACCTCCGTGGGCAATTATTAAATACATGTAGCCCATGTGATAATCTTTGTTAGCTTTTAGGGTTTGTGTTAAAACTCTGTATGTTTCAGGTGAGAATGTTTGGAAGAGATCTTCTAGAAAAAGATGTTAGAGAAGATCAGTAATGGTATGCAACAGTTCTGCAAAACCAAGGAGAAATCCGGAAACGTGAATTTATGGGTGACCTGATTGATTATAGTGTTGTTTTCTGCTGAAAGCTTTGTAAGGCTGTGCCCCTCTTGCTCTTGGGCATGAAATAGTGGGCCTTCAGTTCATGGCTTGGATTCCATGTGGTTATAGTAACAGAGAGATACTAGGTGCAAATGAAGAACTGTAGCTAATAATCACTTTAGAGGTGGCGCTTTAATTTTGAAAGAATTACAGGTTGGATTTGATGATCCTTCCAACTCCGGATTTTCTATGGTTCTATTTTAAATGACCACAGGCTGTGTAAAAGGATATATTTTTTGCCTGTATGTTCTTTGATTGCTTTGATCAGATGGGATTTTCTGATAGAAAGATTTTCTATCTGTGTAATTTACAATTTTGTGTATGAAAGAGAACGTGAACATACTGAATATTCGTTTTTTTTTTGTTGTTGTTTTTTTTTTTAATTGGATCAAGTATGCCTATATAATTCCCCTATGGCATCTGAGTAGATAAAAATGTTGTGTGTAAAGCCACGCTTACCCGGTAAAAATTCAGTTACTCTGTGCAGCGTTTTTTTCTTGTTTTGTTTTGTTTTTGTTGTTCAGCACCATCTGGCAGCTGCAAGGAGCTGGAAGGGAAGAAAAAAATAAGCCAGCTATTTCTGCAGGTAACCTTCTTATTATTTCACAGCAACATCCAGTAGGTCCTAGCCAAAATATTTTTCATGGCTAGCTTACTGACAACATGTAGAATGCATTTGAGTTCTTTTGCATTTGAATAATTCTGAGATCCTTGATTAGATAATGTAATCATGATAGTGAATAAATGACTTCTTACTGAAGTGATTCACATGATAAAGTGATTAAAGAAAAGGTGCTGAAAAGGTGAAGCCTTTGGCGTTTTCATTTGTCTATATACAGGCACTGAAGAAGCAAGCATGGAGCTTTAGGGAAGAGACTTGGAAGGAGCAATGAAACATTGAAGAAAATCTGAATTTTTCAGTTATATTTAAGGATCGCATGTGCGTGGTTTTATGTTACTCCATCTCTTTCCAGATTAGAGTTACTAAAATAAGACAGTGAGAAAAGGGTCTTAATTGACATTTTCAAATAATTTTTCTAATGGTTTGTACATTGACCATTTTTTTCTGTGTATTTTTATACCTCAGTTATAGAAGCTTACGAGTTTTACAGGCAAACAGTTTGAATGGGGATTTTGAATATTGAATATATGAAACTTTGAAAATATTTACCAAAAAACAAACACACACGCACACACACAAAAAAAAAAGATGATAGAAAACTATGACATTCTTCTCTATATGGAGATGAGTTTCTTTTGTTGTTTTTATTTCTTTGCTTTGCTTAAGGTTCAGTTGCTTAGTGCAGTAGCTGAAGAGATTGAGAACATTGTGAGAGGAGGGGCTGAAGGAGACCTGAGAAAATGTTAGAAGTATAGTAGAGTGGGGGTAGTAAAACTAGACTTTAAATACCTGTGCTGTTTCCATGTACATAATAGAGGAGAACATGTGAAATGAGCACTGTATGGGAGGTGAATCCAGACAATTTCTGTTCCAAACAGGATGTACTTAACTCTGGACTGATTAAAACAGACACCATTATTCCAGGTTATTGTGCAAAACAAGGAATTGTTATTAGGTCTTTAGTTTCTCATATTTCTGTCCGTAAAGCCTGGGAGCTGCAAATTACATAGTACAGGTATGTACTATATAGTACAAGGGCCCACTTGTTCTTCTGGTGCACAGTACCAGGGCACTGTCTGAGTCTCCTTTGGATCTTGTTTGGGTTGTGGCACTTGAAGCAGGGGTGATAGTAAGATGTTGTACTTGGAAATGTGTTTGCCAACTGAAAGCCCTGAAATGGGGGCACTTTACAACTCTGGGAGAGTCATTTAAGCAGGTGGAAGTGCTCATCCTGGTGCTCCCAGCTGTGCTGTGTATATCCATATTTCAGATACAAAGGCTGCTCCAGAAGTAATGCCTCCTATTTTATTATATTGTCAAGCAACGTCATAGGCAGACATTGGTAGTGTGGCAGTTGAGGCAGAACCTTCCTACCAGTATTCTGCCAAATTTGGTTGCTGAGGAACAGGTGGCGGTAGAGGGACAGCCTGTCAGAATGGCATCTAACATGGAACTGTGTATGAACGTGTGTCATTGAGTGCTTCAATGCAGAAAAACATTGCACCCATTGACATGCACTAGTGTTTACTGAACACTGGTGGAGACCAAATAGTAGTTGTGAGCACAGTGCGATGGTGAGTGGGTGGGTGGTATTTTTCAGCAGCAATGACATGAAGACAAGCCATGTTCCATATGGCCTTGTAGATTTTTATGAGCAAGGCGTGAAGATGCTTATTCACTGCTGGTGAGCAAGTGCATAGTTAATTGTGGTGACTGTGTTGGAAAAGAGTGTTTTGAAGCTGAGAATTTGTCCTATCAAATAGTGGTATTTTTCTCCTTGTATTTGTTGTAGTTTCCATGGAAATAAACAGATGACATAACTTTTGGAGTGACCTACGTACTTTTCACCCCAGGGCTTCTTTGCCAATAAAGGGAATTTGGAGCAATAAAAATATTGACAGGGAGACAAGGAATTGCCTGTGGTGTTAGAATTTTCTGCTAAGACTTTGAGAGCTGCATGTAAGCAAAGATCATTAGGAAGACTTCCTGAGCAATGGGTATTGCTAACTCTTACTACAGTGATGATGCTTAATACCTTAATTTCTATTACTCTTTCAGTATTTTTCATGTTATGATAAGACAAGAATGACAGCACTTGTGAAGGCTGGAATATAGGAATTAAAATTTATTTGTAGAAGTATTATTTGACTGGGGAGCAGGAAGGAAGAAGGAACTGTATGTATTTGTTCTTTTCTTTTCTTTCTTCCTCTTTGTAAACACCTGCATTCATTCCGTTGACTGTAAAAAAAACTACTTGTGGCATTACAGTTATCTTGGAGTGGATTTACTCCTATTTTCAGTGGGTGTGCTTTCTCTTTTGCAGGCATATTCTCTTTTGCTCTTTTTTAACTTTTCTGTCTGCTATAATATTAGCTACTGTAGTTTTCCTAAAAGTAACTGACTACTTGTTAAGTAGTAGGATGGTATTTTAAGCATAAGGGCTTAAAGTTGTGCAGTCTTTTTTATTTTTAATTCCTCATTTTCATGCAGTTACAATAAATTCTCTCTGAATTATAGTTGATGTTGACCTATGTAATCTGATTTTCAGATTCAGATCTCCAATAGCATGTGTAAAAGTGCTAGATTGCACACTTGTATGTGTTAGCACAGGCTCATAGTTACGCACAGACAAGAATTGGTACGCAAGATTTTTCAAAACTTCGGCAATTAGCTGTTTGATCTGTTAGAGTATCAGCATAGAATGTACTTCATAGTAGCTGAGAGACCTAAATTGACAAAGATCAGTGTAAGATGGCTTTGAAACTTCCTTTTTAAGTTCATTATAAAATCACTGTTGCAATTGATCTATTTCACTCTAATTTATAACCTGATGTGTCAACAGACACTGCTCTGAGGTATAATGGCCTCTTTGTGACTGCTAATGGACCATGCCAGAGACATCTTAGCACTGCACACTGCTTGTTGTCTAAATTTATTCTGTGTCATTACAAGTGAGAGCAGGCCATACATACATGTAACTTTTTTGTGATGACCTTTTCTATCACTGGACAAAATCTTGTGTATATATTTTCTTATTTGTTTTACCTTTTTAAACAAAGTAATTTTATGATGGCATAGTTCTTTTAATAATGTTTTCATCTCTGTCGTTTAAATTTGATACTGTCAGATCTTTGAATTATGTGTTTTTCCCCAGCTACCGTTGTATACAAAAAGTACAATGAACCAAAATCAAAATTGTGAATTTTCTTTGTTCAGCAAGGAGCAAAGGAAAAAAGAAAAAGAGTAAAGAAAATAAAAGCAGTATGTCAGGAGGTGTTGCATCTTTTAATAGTATGCCCATCTTTGCCTAATGTGGTTTTATTATGCAACCTTAATTGAAATGAAATGTTTATAACAGATATTGAACCAGAATTCAATGATTAAATGGACAAATTTAATTCCACTGTTATTTTTCTTAGGTAATCAATGTGATTTAATGGCATTCTAATTGAGTACTTTAATTTTGTGAAAAGAAAATTAAAAGAAGAAAATTCACTTTTAAAATTAGAGGTAATAAAAAAGGTACAGGATGATTCCTGGGGATTAATGACTCTCTGAGAAAGCTGAAGGCTCAAGGATTAGCTGTGGGCTGTTAACCTCAGGTGGTCATTAATTCTTCAAGTAATGCTCCATGCCCTGATCATTATTAGAATTCAATAGTGATGGAGTAGCAAATTTTAGCAATTAAAACTTCATCTATATTTTTAAATGCAGATTTGTTTGTCTCACTTTGATATCCTCACTCAAAGTAGAGCATGAATCAAATCATCAATAGTATCCAGTTTTTCCAGTTTTAATAGTCACTATAACATTATGTCAAAGTCCAGTTTTAATAGTATCCAGCCAAATCCTTAATGGTTTTTCATAATCTGCATGCTTTGCAATTTTAGGGCATGTCATGTCCTCAGTGTGTTATGTGATTGCATTTGATGAGCCTGAATGTGCACTCTCCTTGGGATCCCTGAACTTGCACAGATGCTTGTTTTTGTTAATAATGATGCAGATGCCACTGGTTTGACCGGCATCAAAATGATGGGGGAAATCATGTACTATTGTCTTCAGCATCCTAAATGTTCATTTCCTCATTCTCCTGGGATGAACATTTAACTAGATCTTCTTGGATAAAGGAATAGCAATTGGCACCACCTATCTGGACTTATGCAAACCATTTGACGTTGTCCCACATGACATCTTGGTTGCCAAATTGGAGAAAAATGGATTTGATGGATGGCCTGCTCACTGGATAAGGAATTGGCTGGATGATTGCACTCAGACAGTTGTGGTCAGTAGTGGCTCAGTGTCCAAGTGAAGGCCAGTGATGACTGGTATTTCTCTGGGATCGGTGTTGGGAAAAGTGCTACTTAACATCTTTGTAGGTGACATAGACAGTGGGATCAAATGAACCCTCAGCAAGTGTGCAGAGGACACAACACTGAGTGGTGCTCTTGACACACTAGAGGGAAGGGATGCCATTCTGAGGGACCTGAATGGGCTTCAGAGGTGGGCCTGTGTCTACTTCACCAAGTTCAGCAAGGCCGTGTGCGAGGCCCTGCACCTGGGTCAGGGCAGTCTCAAGCGCAGGTACAAGTTGGGTGGAGAATAGCTTGAGAGGAGCCCTGGGGAGAAGGATTTGGGACTGTTGATTGATGAAAGATTCGATGTGAGCTGGCAATGTGCGCTTGCAGCCCAGAATGCTGACTGTATCCTGTGTTGGATCAAGAGAAGTATGACTAGCAGATTGAGGGAGGTGATTCTGCCTCTCCACTCTGCTCTCAAGAGACACCACCTGGAGTACAGCATCCAGTTTTGGAGTCCCCAACACAAGAAGAACATGAATTTGTTGGAGCAGATCCAGAAGAGGGCCAGGAAGCTGATCGTAGGGCTGCAGCACTTCCCCTATAGTGACAGGCTGAGAGCTGGGGCTCTTCAGTCTGAAGAAGGCTCAAGGAGACCTTATAGCATTCTTCCAGTACCTGAAGGGGGCCTACAGAAAAGCTGGAGAGGGACTTCTTATATTAGCAGGTAGCAACAGAATGAGGGGAAATAGTTTTAAAACTGGAAGAGAGTAGATTTAGTCTAAATATTAGGAAGAAATTCTTTACTGTGAGGGTGGAGAGATGCTGGAATGGGTTGCCCAGTGAGGTTGTGAATGCCCCTTCCTCGGTAGCAACGAAGGCCAGGTTGGATGGGGCTGTGAGCAGCCTGATACAGAGGGAGGTGTCTCTCCCTATAGCATGGGGCTGGGACTAGATCATCTTCAGGGTCTCTTCCAAACCAAATCATTCAGTGATTTTGCTAAATCTTTTGAGGTGTGTGTGTCATAAGTCCAAGGGAGAAGCAAGACAATTTCCTTCAAGCTAACTTGTATACTGTAACTTGTTAAAAACACTGTGAAAAGCAAATATAACTAAATAAACTCAAACTGAAGAGATTTGTAGTTTTTAAAATTCTCACGATAAGCAAGCTAGTTAAGCACAGGTAGCAAGAAATTCAACAGATGAGATCCTTATGTCTCATCTGCTATCTGAAATAGTGTGCTTTCTAATTCCTTTGGTGTTCATGGATTCTCTTTGATGACAGGCCAGGAGCATAAAAATCTATTTGTTTTCTTGTTGACATTTTGATTTCCTGGCAAATGAGTGTATTCTCTAAGTTTAAAATATGTATATTTATGCATACGTGTATACATTAGAATACTGTGTATTTTTCCAATGCGGAGATGCCAAGAGTGCTAAAACTGTCTTCCAAATATTCAATAGTATTTAAAATAGTTCTCAAAAAGCTTGTAGCAACATATCTTTGGTTTTGCATTGAGTTGTTTGGAATGGTTTCAAGCAGCCCGTTCTGGTGATCTTTAATTCAGTTCTGTGAAAATTATAAAAACAAAATCATTTTGCTGGTGTTAGAATATCTGATACGATGGTAGGTTAAATTTTCCTGTGTGTAAGCACTGCCTATATGCATACGATATGATTGGTTCCCATACAGAGTCCACAAGTGCTTCCAAGTCTTGATAGCACACACAGGTTTCTCTAAAGTCAGTCAGCGTGTGGTTCAGAAACAACGCTTGAAGTGCTTCAAAGTAGTTGTCCCACGAACACTTTTTGTCCTATGAGTGAAGAACAAATTAGCAGACAAAAGCAGCTAATCCCAAAATCAGCAGTTTATGCTTGACTGGAGCACACAGAATAATAAAATCACATAGAATTAGATTGCTGTTTTAGAGATACGTCTGCAAAGAGGTGAGTGAGCCAGTCATGGTGAGCCACTTTCTGGAGGTAGCTTTAGGTGAAATAAGGACTGAGTACTGCTGGCAGTATATACTAATCTGTAAGGCCAGTATGGACACAGGTAACACGTACAACACACGTAGTGCGTTAGGGCATGAAGCACAATGTATCTGAAAATAGATTGCCTACAGATTGGACACACTAAGGTTAAAATATGTCCATTTGTGTTTAAATAACTTTAATTTTGACTTACTAGTTTCACTTTTATTTACCAGGAAGTGATTGTAATAAAATAAATTCTTTTAAAACTAATGTAAAACAATAAAAACTGTAGGGCAGCTTTGATTATTTAAGTTAATTGTAATAGCTAAATGTTGACAGTATAATACATTCACCAATTATTCCTCTCTATAATAAATAATCTGCTGTTCTCTGCTTGTCCAAGTAACATTCTCTATTTTAAAATAGTCTCTTCTGAAATGTGCATTTGTGGTTGTGATCTCCTATAGCTGTTGCACGGAGCAATATATTGGGTACGCACTAATGGCAGAGAAGCTAAATTTATGGCTGCTGCTGCTTATCTTGTCTATGTTGTCTACCCTTGCTGGTCATAATTACTGGTCAGAATATTTAGGAGTTTTGAAAAAAGTCTTTGTATCAAGGATTTGATAGAATTTTTATGATATTCAAGCATAGTCATTACTGCCACAACAACTGCTGTGCTTTAGTGATTACTGTAAAGATTCCAGAATTTTGGGCTCGGAGCTAAGAGGAAGAACAACTTGCGTACAAATATGATTTAAAATGAGAAGTAAGCTGAAATCCTGTTCTGAT
The DNA here is from genome assembly GCA_036925125.1 of Oreortyx pictus. NCBI lineage: Eukaryota > Metazoa > Chordata > Aves > Galliformes > Odontophoridae > Oreortyx > Oreortyx pictus. The sequence continues at coordinate 11,371,651 of JAUPFR010000008.1, read as the reverse complement.
CAATCTTTGTCACACTTTTCTCAGATTTTTATTTCATGCTCCTCAGTAATCTTTATGCGCATTCCTACAGATTTGTCTCTCATATTCCTGTAACGTGCGTATGAGCAGCTCAGAGGTACAATGGAGGAACACAGATTTTAGTTATTTCTTTCAAGTCTGAGCATAATTTTTTCAGTCTCTATAGCAAATGCCAAGATATTTAATTTCTTGTTTCTGGAGTTCAGTAGAAGTATCACCACTTATGCAGCCATTGCCTTAGAGTGTACTGGTAGTCCTGATGGTGTATGAGAAGAAAGGTTTACAGATCACTTATGTTTTTTAAAAGTTAGAGCATTAGTTTGCACTTCACATGGCTGCTAGATATCTGTCTCTGCATTGGAAAAGTATTGCAAAATACAAGAAAACTATAATCCGCGTTTTATTATTCAGTTCCTTACTGTTGAGACCTGAAGTTTTGCATCGCACAAGAGTCGTCTTTTTACTGTTTACAGATGAAATCTTATTTACCAAGATGTTTTTCAGTCACCAAACCTTTATGTTCTTGCTAGGTTGATCACCCTTGGGTGATTTTCTTTACAGACAATGTATTTGATAAAGTAGCCAAGCAGAGCACATGATACTCAATGTAGAAGGGTAGAAAAAGGGAAGCAGCATGAGTATCACTAAGATATCTGGGATTTCCAGCACTTTCAAAGTCTTGAATATCAATACTGAAGATTGACCTCGAAAAATAAAGGTTAAATAAGCCTCCATCACATTCTTGGTCATCTGAGCTGGTGGCAGGTCACAATATGATTAAGATTGGTTCCACAAATATTGACTGAAGGAACTCTCAGCAGATCATTTTGTGGAGCTTGGGGAAGTTCTGTGTAGCTGTGAACTTCTGTTGGTACCTAGGTAAAAAGTAGATCATTTTTTCATCAAAAACTTTTCAGTAGTGAGAATGGGAGAAAGAGAAACTTAAAGGATTCTTTTACTAAAAGTGTTTAAAAAGAAGAACTGAAAAATGAAATTTTAGAGAGATTTGGAGAGAGAATTTCCTGCAAATATGGTATGTTTCTTAAATAATGGACTGGGAATAATGATGCGTGTCCTCCTACTTAATTTATCTGCAGTTACAAATAAGCACATCTTGTATACAAAAAAAAAAAAAAAAAAATCAATTCTAGACCTGAACTATGTCATTGTACTTTCTTAGCTTTTCTTTGTTTCTAAAATAACTGATGGTGACTCTCCTAATTAAATTCATTAATTAAGTTGAGCAGAGGTCACTTTATAATAACTGATGGAATTTTTCTATTCTTTTTTTCCATTTTATTGCAGAATAAATATCGAATGTAGAAAGGACAAGACAATGGAATTCAGATGTTCAGAATTCCTTATTCTGCTTCCAGATGCCAATAGCAGAGATGTACTGACATTAAAGCCTCAGCAAAAAAGTGAGTTGCATTGCCAATGGCTGTATTTGTGTCGTCTAGTAGTCATCAGTTAGGACTCATGAATGCTAGTCCATAATATTAGAATCTGATATCAAGTCTGAAGAGATGTGTTTTCCCTCTTGCAGTTAATGGTTTTGAAAAGGCATGATTACCAAGTAGTGTAGGAGATCTTATCTGAGTTCGGATTACCCTGTTCTGTAGGTTGGTGAGGTGTAAGAATATAACTTCATGAATCTTTATCTCTCACAAATTTTCAGGTAACAGCACCTAAACTTGCCTTCCTCTGTTTTAAACACTGGGAATGGAAGAAGTGACATTATGCTTAGTGTTAATAACTGCAGAAAGTAGTTTTTACGAATATTACAATTTCCTTCCCTGAGGCAACTCTGCCTGTTCAATTTCCTTCTTTATCCTGTGCAAGTATACTTCTGTGCCTCATGCAAAAGTGTTGTGCTTTATTTGAACATTAAAAGTATTAGTGAATTCTATGTGTAAGGCAAAAATTAAAGCCTTTGTCTATAATGTTTTTTTCCATTCAATGTTTAGTCATTATGGAGCCTATGAATGAATGGAAATCTTTATCAAAAATCAGATGACCTATGGGATATTTTTATAAGATTTTTTTAATTATTTAGAAGGTTAAATCAGAATGGGTTACATTGTGAAAGCTCCCTGGAATTTGGCTATAGTGAGATTTCAATGTGCCACCATTCCTACTAAATCAGTCTCTCTAAGAAGCTATCTCAATTTGTAGCGAAAGATGGAGAACACATTCCTCCTGCTTTGTCTTTATCTGTTGTGTTTATCTTCATTAAAATATGAATTAAGACTATTATCCTAATGTCTTCTTTCTCTATCTCCATTGAGCTACAAGACCCCTATTAGTGACTTTCTTGTATGGATATGACACGTTGTATTCATGCTACACAACAGTATTTGAAAGCCAGTAGAAGGAAAATATTAATATGAGAAAGTAGTGTAAGGCGTTTAAAGTTGGCAGTGGAACATCTGCTGGATCCCTGAGATAGCTATAAGAGAAAAGGCAAATCCTCTTAAACCGTTTTTCCCTATATTGCCTATCCTTGATTTTTATTTTGGAGTGAGGTTGAGAAGTGTTGAGGTGGGCTGGGGGGTTGAAACAGGTGTTTCTGAGATGTTTTTCTTCCATGGCCACCATTAAAAAATAGTATATTTTTAGTTAAGTGAAACGGCAAGCATTTGTCACCTTAAGAACTGCCCATAACTTCCTTTATTATGTGCAGAAGGAACTGCCCCAAATGTCTGGGGAGTGCACATAGCAGGGTACAGGCCTTTCTTTGTTCAGCCCTTACATATAATGCAAGCACTGCTGATTTGCAGGGCAGTATCCTCAGTTGCCCCATTCAAGGCTGTCTCCCTCATATCATGTGGCTTCAGAAGAGCTGTCACTGTGTCCATTGAATAAACCTAGGTTTTGGTAGTATGTCTTAAAAGGGTTAACACTTCATGTGGAGTGCGCTGAAAATAATCAGCTATTTTACTAAAACCTTCCATCCTTGTTGATTTGACAAAACGTTATGGAATTAGAAGCAAAAGTTAATAACTTAATTAGGCCATTAAACATCTGCTAAACCTTTATAGCTCCATAAATGTAATCATTTCATTAAAAAGCAGTGAAATTTAACATTGAAAAATATCTAGAAGATCTTTCTTTTTCACTTGATTTTCACAGTACAGCATTAACAGTGATCTTTTCTACTGTCACTGATCAATTCCCAAGGAACGAAACATCTGTAAAATGCTATGCTAGCTCTTTCTGCATGGTTTCTTAGCAAACAAGGTGTTTTTTCTCTCATTATATGTGGAATATATTTCATAATTTGTGTTTCAGGCAGAAGTTTAAATTCCTCTTGAATTGTAAAAAGTGAATAGAAGTTTCACTGGTCCATCTGTTTTTGAAGCTGCTATAGAATAAGCTGTACTACAGAAATTTTAGAGTTGACTGGATATTTTGACATTTTAACTGTTGTTTTTTGTTTGTTTGTTTCTGTTTTTCTATTTTTTTTTCCCATTAAAAAATGAGGTAGTTTAGAAAGGAAAACGTACTGGTAGTTCTGCAAAGAACAAATTCAAATGTTTTTGTCTTTATATTATTCTGCATAAATTAACATGTGCCCTGAAAAGTTTGGGATTAATTTTCCCACTTTTAGAAGCACAAAGACCAAACTTGTCTGGTTAAGTCAGTTAAGTTGGGATTAAATACTCAATAAATGAATATTGCTCCAGCATCAGCACAGAGCAGTATGAAACTAATGCAAGAGAGCTCGGAATTGAGTTTGTGATTGAATTATTTTACAGGTTGTGCCAGAAGAGATTGCTGAAAATCAAGCCTATAACATAATGAATATTTTACTGAACCAAATACTTGAAATATAAAAACAAGTTATTCCAGCTCTCATAGCATAAGTACAAAATAAGTAACATAGAACCAAACCTCTCTTTGAATAAATATGATCATATCACAATATGATTTAAAATATAGTGAGTGAGTTACTTAGCTTTCATTAATTTTCCCTTTTTCATCATCATATTCTTCTAAATATACCTTCATGTTATTTTTTGCAAAATGTATTTTTAATTTCTTAGCTTGCAACACAAGTTATTGTCTGTGCATATATGATTGCAGAAATAGATGTAACCCATTCATACGTTTATCAGATTGTACCTATCCCACTGTTCTCTGTGACTACTATGCAGTGGTTCCTGTGTGAATCTGCTGTGCTGACCTCACCTGTCAGTAACTCCACAATGAAGAAGCTTCTTCTCAAAAATATAAATTATTCTTCAAACCAAGTTTTGCTTTCAAGCTAATACAGTGGTATTACTCACAGGGGTGAAGTTATTTGTGTTCGGACACATTCCTGGAATTAATATGTACCATCTCAAACCACATCTAATAAGATGAAAACATGGAATTTCTGGGGTCCAGTTTTGAGTGTGCATCTGTCTCAAAATTGACAGTTTTAAATATCAGTGATTAGGGAATTATTAGCTGATTTGCTCAAGCTCCGTTCATTTTTTTGTACATAAAATTGAAGGAAATTTATAAGACTACTTGTGAAACCAAGCGTATCTTTGGAACTTAAAAATTTAATTTTAAATTATATGTTAGTCTCAACCCCAAATGAGCTATGTGTTTTTCAGGATTAGCAAGAAAGGAAAAAAAGAAAATGAAAAAAGGCTGCCATGTAATTTTTTTTCAATTAAGTTTAACTTTTAAATCCTATCAAAAGAACTCTCAGCACAAAATATTATTTTTGAGAGTATCTTGGTCACTTTCTGTGATCAAAGTGCAGCATTTTTCTCTGCAGTTTGCTGTTTCTTAAGGTGATGTTATGTGTTTTTCCTGCAATTCAATTAAAATTCAGGTTTTTTAGATGTAGCTGTTTGAATGCCAAATTAGAAGTATGATTCTGAAAAAAAAACAAACCAAAAACGTTGTAAGCTCTGTGTTTTCATTCTGTATTAGTAACTATGAGGTAGAATATATGTAGTCATCAAACAGCAGTTTTGTTATTCAATGAGGAACTGTCTTTGCAATTATAACACTGCGTCATTTCTTAAAGTAAATATTATCTTTTAACTTTATGTTGTGTTTTAATTGCCTATTTTAATTCACTATACTTCAGTACTAAAGACTTTCTGATTAGTGTATTCAGTATTTTTAAATGTTGTTGTAACACTTGGGACTTGGATAAGAATCTTTTATTCTCTTTTTGTTTTTTTTTCTTTAAAAGCCCAGAACGTATATCGGTCAAATCTCCCTATGAATTCAAATCCTTACTCTTACATAATGGCTACTAGACTTATTCAGATCATTGTTTGGAGGTAACCATGGTATCCACATATTAAAATAGCATCAAATGACTTTTTTTCATATTCATTTAATTTTACCCCTTGTATGTTGGATAGTCCTATAACCTGTTTACGTATCTCTTACTGTCTTGGGGATCTGTGATACCTGCAGGCAGTGATACATATGAGTAAGTTTCGAAGGAACTGGTTTGTAAAGGAGATCCTTTTTCTGTGTTTTACAAATAACTGGGCAGTAGCTGGGTTTGGGGCATCTTTTCTCAGACCTGAAAATCTAATCACAGCACGTGCCATCACAGGTCAGTGGGACAGTAGTGAACATCCTCCCTAGTCAGTGGCCTCTGATGTCAGACCCAGACTTAATCCTGCACCCATTGTGCTTTTTCAGGTGATGTTTAAAGCCCAGTTTGCTTAATTAGCGCCAACTTAACTGGTGGAAGTTTCTTGTTATTTAAATCTGTCAGCAGTATGAATGTCATGCTCCTGCTTAGGAGGAGTAGTGTTGAATTGAAAGGTAAGAGCTATGCCTGCTCTCCAACATGAACCAATTTAGCTGACCCCGACCTGATGAGGAGCCTGTACCACCCTGGGGCTCAAGCCGTGCCTTTGTTCTCATCTACTACTCCTTCTCTATTCAAGAAATATTGCCTTAAAATAAGGCTACTTGTCTTATATCAAGAGATGTTGTGTGATTGCAGCAGTAACTAAAGGAGAGTTTTAATCACTGTCTCTTTACTATTTTTTCCTGTGTTTTGCCTTGATTGCTTTTATATATATTCCTTAGTGAAATGGGGCAGGAACAGAGGAAGTTTCTGTTACTTTCTGACTGTCTCGGAAAGGTCCTGGTTGTATCAGGACTGTCTCCCCAACCAAGGCTGAACCCAAGTTTTACAAAGGAAATTTGTATTGAAAAATTGGTCTTGTAGCTGCAGAAGCCATGCCAGGAGCACATAATATCATGAACACATTCATTTTTTCCTGGAAACTACTGAAAAAAGGAGCTGTTTTTGTTACAGGCAGAAATGTTTTGCTTGGTGTCAGTGCAATATCCATTGTTTGCAAAGGCAGGTTACCCTATGTGTGCAGGAGTCCAGCCCAAATGCACTAGCCATACCAGTTGTTAGAGGAGTCTCCACTGCTCAGCCAGTTTGGCTGTTTCTGATATTGAACACAAGAAATGCAAACGTTTTTGTTTAGACGGGGGTTTATTTGTTTGCTCGTCTCTGTTCCCCATTTCTTGTGCTACAGAGGACATAAACTACCAGCAAATCCTATTGTATCAGTTGCATCCAGACAAGGTTTAGATAGATCACAGATCCATTTTCACCTGACAAATACGTAAGAATTACATGATTCAGACTGCAGGTCTCAATTTGTTGTAAAACCCCATAAGAAAAAGCTGTGCTAATAATGAACAGACAGAAACAAAGCTTTCCTTGTCCGATAGTGTGTGTATATATATATTATATATTTTTGTGTGTATATATATATTTATTTCTGTGTGTGTGTGTGTGTGTGTGTATATATATATACACTAAAGTAAGGAAACTGTCATCAAAAGTTCTTCGTAAGACATTTTGTGATTTTTGAATTCAGTGTTCATTCACCATTTAGAGAAAAAATAATTCAACTATTATATTCAGCCTATGCAGGAAGAGATTGAGAGCAAATCATATGAGATTAACTTTTGTTATTTTTAGTATATTTATTATTTAGTATATTTATTACATCTTTAGTATTTAGCAATGTCTCTTACTGCTGTTATGTCTGGTTTTTCTTCTCCACTTAACTGTTCAGCACCTCTGTTGTTTTGGCATCAATGACTGGCTGTCAGTGTATGTAAGAAGCCTCCAATCTCTTATGCCACCTATGTAAATTCTGGATCCTGACCCATAACTCAAGTCAGAGGGAGGGTGTTCATACTACGTCATAAAAAGAAAAACAAAAAAACATACGGGGAACATGTAGTATATCTTAAATATTTTAGTGGAATCGCCTTAAACACAGCATGCTGATTCTTTGCTAAACTTGTACTTGTGAGTTATTAGTGATTAATTTTTACTGGCTACTTTTTATAGTTTGTGGTTCATTACGCACCGAGGTAATGACTTCTTGTGTCCTGTTCTTTCTTATTTGATGGACATAATTCAATAGACCACCTATACAACTTCATTAAAACCATTTAGATTTTCTGCAACCAGGTCACATTTATTAAACGGTCTGTATGTTTATTACAGTTCCCAAAGATCAAATATTGAGAAAATACTGCTGATAGAAACTATCTAGCTTCCTGCCTTAATTCCCATTATTTTATTGACTATTGACTAGAGAACTAAAGATTACATGTTTTATCAGATAATCCATAACCAGATAGCATTATAATGACAGGCATGTGCTTTTTGTGGTGCATGAAGAATTTAGTCACCTTCATAAAAGATACAGTGTAACAAAGAAAGGAAAGCCCGACGCTATTTAATATTATATTTACAATGTGTACATTGTTGTTTTGGATTTTTTGTTTTGTCTCTTTGGTTTTGCTGTTGTTTGCAACTTAACATTCTGTAAGTTGAACAATAAACTTGTGATAAGCAAAGGAAACGTTAAGATCATTTTGCAGATATGGGCAAGCAGTGTTACAACAGGTTTGTTACTGTATCCTTAAAGAAACAGCAAGGATGTTTTATACCTTAGGGTGAGTAATCCATAGCAGACTTGCAAGTTCTTTTGAAGAAGTGAAATAATACGGAAGGTTTGCTGTTGCAAGTTGTGCCTGAGATGCTTGGGCTGGATAAGCCACAATGTTTTTTTTTTTTTTCTATTATTTCATTTGTTTGTATGGTATTGTGCACTGTGAAAGCAGTTACAGTGGGCAAACCCATATTACTTCCTTCCCCCCAACCCCCCCCCCCCCCCCCCACACACACACACAGTTTGGATGCTCCCTCTGTGTTTTCTGATGCATTTACCTTCACTGAAATATTTTTGGACTTGACATTGTAAAGCACAAGTTGTTAGATATGTTGTTTTCAAGTGGTTCCTCAAACTTCTTGTTTTTCATACTGGAGAAGCTTTCATGTTTGTTTGTTTGTTTTTTCAACATTAAAAAAAAAAAAAAAAGGATGAATTAGCCAAGACAGAGATTCACATCCCACATTAAGAGAGTGCAGCTAAACTTTATTTGAAACTTGAAAGCTATATTCATTTATTCATTGTGACACAGCTGAAAGCAGAGGTATGATTGGAGTACAGGAAAGACAGCTTTGGTGAATTACCAAGAATTGTTCCGAGGTCATAGTTAAAACCCATACTGATTCCTTCTCGATATACTTGTGTGTAGGAATTTGAAAGTGTGCCATAGATATGATTGTAGTTTCTTACTGTCACTAGATCTGAATGAAATATCAGCTATCACATCGAATATGCGCTTCATTGTGCTTCCGAGTTTCTTGGTTGTTTGTTTTTCTTTTTGTTTTTGTTTTGTTTTTTTGTTTTTTTTTAAGTGGCAAAACTTCCAACTTTATGCCTGATTGTTTTAGTACCCTTGTGTTGTCAGAAGTGGATCTTGTTGTGTGGGCCTGGCCTGGACAGAGCATTTGATTCTCATTACTGCTGTATTCCATCTAATATTTGAAATTTGGATTTGTTCTTTCAGTTTAAGAATGCGTGTATTCATCATGTTTGAGATATAGAGTTGTGATATTAATTGACACTCGGATACAGCCCATTGTAACATTGATTTTTGTACCTAAGTTATTCCTCATATTAAGCCTAAGAATACTTATGATTTGACAGCAAAAAACAAAATCAGGAAAAGTTTTTGTCTTAAATCTGCCTACTCATGACTTGTCTAAAAGCACATCAGTTTCGGAAAACAAATCTTGGTGAAGCTGAGGGTTTTTTTTTGCTTTTTAAAAGATTTAAAATCAGTGAAAATCAGCTGTTATTATCTTGATTCTGAGCTGAATTTGCTTTGTCACATAAAGAGGTCATAATTTTGCATATAGGTAATACTTGTATTGTTGATGCCATTGATACTATATTGTCTGCATTATAAGCATTGATGCTGCTAGGTCTCAGTGACTACGGTTTGTGAAAGCTATCTGAAGAATTCTCTGACCCAGAGATGCCGTTGGATGTGGTATCTTACATTCTGATTTATAGATTTATAAACCACTGTTTGTTGTTGATTTTTTTCAGAGCTCTTCTCCAGGGGTTCTCTATTTTTTGGCCTGGGAAACTCATTTAAGTGAGAGTTCAAAATGCCGAATTCGGCTTAGCAATTCAGTGAAGCGAACAGAATCTTTTTTTTTTTTTTCTTTTATTGCTGTCCCACTGTGCTTGAAATTCACCCTTGTTTAAGTATGACAAGATGAAACAGGAAGAAGTAACCGCTGTTTCTTTTTTTCACGTCTCTAGGACAAATTCATCAGCTTTTCATAAAGAAAGACTTGCATTGTCCACAACAGAATTTGTGTCATTGAAAGGCTATCACATTCAGTGCTTTGATTTTTACATTTTATATACTCTCTATGCTTGACTATTGACAAATGCATTATTCTAACACCTTATTTATTTTTAATTGAAAGTAGAAGCTTGGTTTTCCTCCCTCTTCTCAATTTTTATTGATGTCAGACAAATTTACATGGATTGCTCCCTTAGCATGGCTTATTCATCGTAACTGTGAGATAGAACCACCAGTGCAAACCAGAAAAGGATCACCCAAATTCAGCTGTTTATTTGAAGGACACATTAACCCATGAAATCTGATTTATTCCTTATTTGTACATTCTTGGAATCTCACGCATTTGTAATGGTTTATGAAGGTTACACAGAAATTAATGCCTTGTATTTTATTATGATGCTCCATGATATTGGAGGTGAATGCGGGTGGTATTACAGTAGAGGTTTATCCTTTCTGCCAATATTCTGTTGCCATGTGATAGATGGCAGCAGGGTGACTGTCAGAATGGCATCCGAGATGGAGGTGCACATGAAGTAAATTTGTGTCATTGGATTCCTCCCTTCAGAAAAAGATGGCACCCTCTGCCATTTTTTGATGTTTGCTGAACGTCTGTGGTGACCAAATAGTGGATGTGAGTACAGTGAGGCAGCGGGCAGTGCATTTCAACAGTGGTGACAGCAACAGTAGGTCATTCTTGCTGGTAGAGATTTCTGTTAGAATAGCGTGCAGGTGCTTGTTCATCACTGGTTAAAACGCGTAGCTAATGGTGATGACTGTGTTTTGTAGCTGAGAATTTGCTCTCTCAAATAGTGTTATTGTTCTCATTGTACCTGTTGTAGTTTCCATGGAAGCAAATAGGGGGCATTACTTTCAGTGTGACCTACTTACATAAATTGTTCCTGTGAAGCAGGTGAATTTATACTAGTTCCGGTGTTTCGCTTTACCAAGTATCCAAATCCTGATATTGCTATATTGACTCTCCTCTATTTCTGTTTTTGTAGGGAAAAGTGCAAACAAAACATAAATGTATATGCATTTAATTGTGTTAAGTGATTAAAACATATTTGTGAACTAGATTCCATGAGGGATTAGAAATGGTTTGTTGTATCAGGGTGTTTGTTTGTTTGTTTGCTACATCGCATCTTTTTTTTTTGTTTGTTTCCTTCTTTGTTTGGTTGTTTGTTTTTTTCTTTGTCCTTCTGCACAGATAAGTATCACTTAAACTGCTGCATTCAGTTTTAAGTATCTGATCTGATTAGGGCTGGACCCACAGTATTTTCATGTGGTCCACAGCATGTTTCTGTTTAATGCATGCAGTGCAGGGTCACCTAAACACCATTTTATGTGCAGATTATTATGATCATTACTGTTCAAATAGGAATTACTGTTATTGCACCTTCCTCTCTCTCAGGTAATGGAGTATGATAACGCTCTGTCGTCCCTCTGTGTCAGCTTTTGTCTCCTGTTTATTATTAGCCTGTATGTAATTTTAAATAGCCTTTATACAATATGTGAAGAAATGAATTTTCCTGTTAAGAAAGAGCCCAAGATCATAATAATGGCAGACTAAATTCAAAGTGGAGATTTATAAGTACAGAACTACTAGATGTTCCGTCCCTCGTAAAACTATGCATTTAAGCTTTTAAAAATATGCATGAAGAACTATTAGAGCCTTATGGAAAGTATTTACACGAGCTAATGCACAAAATAAATATTTAGGGTTATGTTATTCAAGATACACATGTGCTCTTCTGACCCGATGCAAAGCCCTGACTCCTTTCCAGGAATTCCAAGAAAAAATGTCTGTCCTTCAAAAAATATTTTGAGGATGAAATTTTGACTAGTTTTTGGGGAAAACAAAATATTATTGACTAGAATATTTTCATATGATGTCATGCTAGACACTTGGATTTACTTACTTGTTCTCTCACCTGCTAAGATTATGTCCAAATTTATCTGATATATTGTAATCCAGGAAGGACATCTCCAAGATTTCTCAATGAAGCAGTTGTTTATGAATGAACTGGTTCCAGTCATAGCCCATATGCTTGCGTAGGTCACTGGACCATAAAATTTCTGCCCCTTGTTGCCCCATGTTCTCCATCTCACAGAAAGTAGAATCACTGGACTAATAGAGAGAGTCAGAGGATGAAGCTACCACCGGCTTCCTAGGTTTTGACTGGTATCAAAGAGACCAGATTTTAAAATCACAATCATTCTAAACACATTATCTGCATTCTCATTTATTATGATTTAACATGTCTGATTATATTAAGGCATCTTCTTAAAACTGTGACAGTTCACAATATACCATGATATACAGGATACAGTTACTACCACATTTTTAACGGGAGATAAAATTGAAAAGCGATCTGATCTTGAAAACTTGTCTAAAACTGTTACATCTCCTGGAAGATGCAGTGATTTTCTTAGAACCGTTCACGTGAAAATATTTGGTTGCTGTTTTACAAAGTATGACCAAGGAATATTTTGATGTCAGCTGGTCAATCTATTTCCATAGACACTAAGAGGATAAGGAACCCTCAGAATTTTTATTAATCTTCAAACAATGGAAATCAGAGTTGCCAGTGAAATTAGTGGATGGCAGATCAACTGTTAAATGTGAAGTCAAATCAAATGCATGTTTTCTACAAGAAGAAACCAGGACAGAATCCTAGGCATATCATTTGGTTAAATCCCTATCATTCTTTTAATGAATGTTAACTTAAAATGATGAATTCAATCAAAAAAAAAAAAGTTAAAATGTAATTTCTCACTGATTAAGAAAACCTTTAGAAGAAAGCTAAACTTCAGAAACCTGCATCTCATTTATATTTAACAAGTATATTGAATCTTTCTTTCTCATAGAAATAGAATCATAGCTGCTGATACATCAGAAATTCTTAAGTGTTGCTCATTTATTTGGTGGTAAGTAAAGCAAAATGTTTTCCTGTTATCAAAACGAATACCAGTATTTAAATAAATTTTTCCTTGTCATTCAGTAGGATACACTTTAAGCTTATAAAATGCATAATTAATTTTATTTTCCTTAAACTCTACATTCATTTAGAAATTCCAGTAACAGTTTATACTATCTCTACAGAAAATGCTTTGGATTCTGTGTCCTTTGTTTTTATAATTGCAGGAAACATAGATATTGAAAGAGCCTTTAGCTTGGATCAAGAACCTTTAATAATGCCTTATGATCATTTAACATTGTCATAGGTTATGAAAAATATGTTTTCGTCCTGATCTTAGAGGATATCAGTATAGTCTCTGTTCAAATTTAGCCATAATTTCGGGTCATAATTAAATGTACCATTACCAAATTTGTAGTTCAGACAAAACTTTGCATTTACTGGCAAACTAACACAAGTGATTGGAAATCTCATGGTGAAGTAGCAGCTAAACTATGATTGATCATTTTTATGAGCTAAGGTAAATGGAAGACCAATTACAATAGCTACTGCATAATTAAGGTGCAGAGTGTTGTTATGGGAAAAAGATGCATTTTGAGGCTTTCTGAATATGATTTTAATGACTTCGCTTGGGTTAAAGGTTAGATTTGCTCCTTAATGTTTGTCAGCAAGCCCATGAGCATCATTAACATGGTGGAAAATGTTGAAGATCACTGTTTTGCTTTTTCTTCAGTAAATGTGGTACAGTCCAGCTGGTGTTCTAATTTCTGTTACTTCAGTTTCCTTGAATAACTATATACTCTCATAAGAATACTTTATTTTAAAAGAAAAATATAAATGAGTGTTGTAATTGGAGGTAGGGTGTTTTAAATGGTAGTAGATCAAAATTTAAACATGAGTGAATCTAATTTATAAGTCCATTTTTGGAGTAACACCTTTCTGTTCCTTCTGTGACTGTGCTGAAAAACAGTTATGACATATAATGTCTTACTTTCCTCTTTAAAGTGGACTTTCTTTTTTAGCCTAACATATAGAAAATTATTTGCAGTTATTTTGGGTGTCTTTTGTAGGAGTATTCTTCCATAGCATTAAGTGGAATCTCTAAATTGAAGAGAGGGCAGAATATGTATTGCATTTTGTAAATTGAATCCTAATTATTTCGTCCATATGTATAGTCCCATCTGCTTAAATATGGTGTACTGAGAGAACGGGGTCCTCCTTCCTTCTTTCAAAATAATTTGAACAGACAAGCATAATCTGTTCTAAATAGATGTATTTTATTCATTCTCTTAATGCACCTGGACAGGGGAATCAATGCTCAACTTGAACTGGAATTGTCTTTTTGGTTCAGTGCAGTTTAATTTCATCATCTGTAGTGCTGTACTGCATACAGCTGTAGGACTTGCATGCCTTCTGTCCGGGATCCCACGTTAAATGTAACACAGAAGTTATAGCACCTGAAATTACTCTCCCTAATCAACTTTGCAAACCAAAAGATAAAATTGCTCCAGGAAAATAAATGGGAGGCTGTTTAAGAAAAATATTGAATAATGAGCTTACTTGCTATCTCTTTTGCCTATGTTATTCAACTCTTTTTACTGGATTCTTAGAGCAAGCAGGATGGGTCATTTGTTTTGTAAGGTCTTCTGTTAATTATTTGTGAAATTTTCATAGGGGTGCATCTAGAAGCTGGTGATATAAGATTACATTCATGGGAGTTCAGTACATTAAGATCTATTAGAATTTTGTGTTTGCGTGCACATAGAATTTCAGATAGGGGTTTTGAATATATTAATAAATATTGCAAATAGCACCAGATGAATGTGCTTTGCCATGGAAACCTGAGAATTCTCTTTAAAATCAATCTAAGTGATACGAAACGTTTTGCCGTTTTTATCCTGTGGTGATGCTATTGCTCAGGCATGTCCTTTATGGCATGCTATTAAGAAGGAATGAGAGAAAAGGAAAAGATTACTACATTTATAAAGGTTGAATGGATCAGTAAATGAATTTAAGTTGCTTATACATTCAAATGCAGCTGTAGAACTTAAAGAATTAATGCAGTTTTTGAACAAAACTTAATGAGCAGCAGTGGTAGTCCAGGCTGCTTTGACTATAGTATATTCTTCTCAGGAAACATACATAGCAGATTGTTTGAATGGTGAGGAACTGCTGGAAATATGCTGTTTGTAGCAAAATACTTTTTTCAGAGAAAATACTTGCCTAACAGTAATCAGATTATGACCCCGTCAGTCTGAAAATTATCACCAGTGTTAAATTGCATACACCAGAATTTTCAACATTTGATGTAATAGTTGTGCTATGAATGCTCTCCTTTTTTTCCAAATCTAAATCATTTTATAACCCCCTTTTACTGAAAAGAGCAATGAGCTATAATAATTTCTCCATCTAATTTGTTTGCTTTAAAGGGAAATAACACTTAAAATTGCTAGTTCCTCGCTCTCCTTTTTTTTTTTTTTTTCTTTTCCCCCCCCTGGAATTTGACCTTCTGTATATCCAAATGTCCATCATAAACCTCATAGAATTTCATTTCTCTAGGTTACTGGTGTCTTTCATTTCTGGTGAGACAGGAAAGATGAGATGAATGGATTTTTATATGGTATTGGTATTATCTGGTTTCTATTTCTGGGCATACCAATTCTTATACAGGAAGCTGAAAATGGGACTGGGGTACTTTCCTACTTGAGGAGGGAAAGTAATTTGCTCTTGAATAGGGGTTATCATTTCTTATCAGTTTTTACAGTTTTCCTGCAGTTGGACCTTCAAAATTAAAGAAGATTCTTATTTTTCTTAATAAATATGAATAGCTCATTTATCTTCCATTTCCAGAAAGCAAAAATATTCTTTTATTTTCTTAGAGCTGAGATAACTGTTTTGAAAGATGTGGAAGGTACATTTTGAATGCTTTCAAAATGTTTTCAGTCCTACTTTGTCACATTTTATCTATAGAGAGTACATGCTCCTGAATTTGTCTTCCTCTGAGTCTCAGGATAAGAATAGCACTCATGTCCTTCTAGCTCTTTAGAAATGTGCACATACCTTGGGCTTTTTAGCAAAACTTAGAAGATGCACACATTGCTATAGCAGTTTTAAAAAATGTTGTAGAAAAACAAATAATTCTACGGAAATGTAACATGAATGCAGCCTAAAGCTCTGAAAACAAACCAAGAAACATTGTCAGAAAATGAGAAAAGGTGGAGTTCCATATGCTTCTGAAAATTATTTGCGGTAGTGAGAGAAATTGCAATCTTAACTATTGTTGAGAGAAGTTTTAGTCCATTAGAAGAACTGCAACTGAAAATCATAATACCCCCTAGTCTGTTATTCTACCATGATTTTGCTATCGTTAGAGGTAACTTTAACAGAACTGAAGGATCATTGAAAGACATAGTATGTTTTTTCTTCTGTATTTTTAAAGGGAAGATGCTTTAGGTGAATACTTATAACTTTTATTTTCTACCATAAACATAGAAATTAGAAGATTTAAACACTGGGGGATTTATTAAAAAATAAAAATAATTGTATTTGTGGGGCTAGTATTGCAGTGTGTTTTTGACAGAGTTGTCTGTAATTTGTGAGGTTAATGAACACAGGCATGCAGACACACAAACTTGTTCATCCTAAGTCAGTTTTAAAAACATTTTATTCTCTGTCTATCAGCCTGAATGTGGTTAAGATCTTAATATTAACTTTACCAAACTTTAGTAAAACTTCTTGATAAAAGTCATAGTTTTCATATAGTAAAATTAGCATTCACAGAAAGACTCCTGTAATTCCCCTTGCTCTTGTAACTAAAAGGTCATGCCTGGACAAGGATATGTTCTCTGAATAAATAGGAGTATTAATACGCATCACCAGAATAACAACAAGCGTAATCTACTGTTTTCTGAAAGCTCTGATGACAGGCTGCTGCCTTGCATTCAAATAACAGTTCTACCAATAAACAGCAGACACACCCTCCCTTGTTGTGGCGAGACAAATGACATACTTAACAATATTCTTGGTGAAAATGGTTATTTCTGTAACCATTCAATAAGGACTGTCATCTGTTACCACCTGAAATTTCTCATTCATTTCACATCTTTCACATATGAATTCAAATTTCAAGACTCTACAGTTAAAGTTTTCTCTCTGATTCTGTCCTTAATTCATATAGACCCGAAGTCTTAAAACTATTTCCAGGGAGAACTGTCTGATTGTTTAGCTGCTCTCCAGGTTTTTAATACCTCTGATTCTGTTCAAATGAGCACGTAGTTTAAGGAAAATCTCCTCACGTTACTGGCTTTGCCCTACCTCCACCCCGGCTGGTTGTTTCTATTCCTTCCCCTTTTAAGGAGCTTCCAGTACCCAAGTACCCACTTTCTAGAGAAAGTGCTGCAGATCCAAGCACAGTGTAATAAAAGCCGATCCCATCAAGATGTTCTGCTGGCTGGTCTGTAACAGGACAGAAATACATCTGTTTTGTGACTAGCTGTTGCCCTTTAAATCTTCTAGGATGTAAGTAGTTAATTTCGAACGCCATTACAGTTTTTTATCTTTTCCTTTCAAACATGGCCCTGAGTGAAAAGGGCGTTAGTAGGTGCAGTCGTAAGTGGAAGTAAAACAGCAATGAATTTTAAAAGTTTTCTCAAGTGTGTTATAAGAATCAAGAAAAATATAAGCTTATATTTACATTGACGCTAAAGAGGTAGGGGTTATGCTGGACTTATAATGTACTATCAACAATTAGCTCTGGTAAAAGTAGAATGACACCCTTTCAGAAAGCAAAAAATAGAAATAGCAATTTAGGGAAAGGAAAAGGGCATTTTCATTTAATGGGAAAGAAATTCAAATAATTCTATAGAGCCATGCTGTTCCCTGAATCATCCAACTAAATAACCTTATTCATCAGTAGAAAACATTATTTAATCTTGTACGCTTTTCTATTAAAATTGTACTTGACTGTGTGGGAAATATATCACTATGTCAAGCAAAACTAACTTTTATTATTTCTCTTTGTAAACACAGTCATGGCTCCCTCAGCTACACATACACACATGTATCTGTGACAGGAAAAGTGCTTGAATTGCAATTTTGTGGTAGTTACAATTTGCAGAACCATCTGAAATGTTATTCTAATAGTCTGATAAAGTTCTTTGGAGATAATTCCAAAGGCATATAGCATTATGGAGGAATTATAAACATGAAAAGTTAAATTAAAGTGAGGACTAGTAAGAACTTCATCCCATTGGCCTCAGCCCTTTTATCTATCCTGTCCTCTGTAGGACCTTCCTACTCTCAGGCAAATCAATACTTCCTGCTAACTTGATGTCTGCAAACTTACTGAGGATGCTCTCAATTCTTTCATCAAGATTTATGAAAGAATTGAATGGATCAGGACCCAATGCTGACCTCTGGAAAAATGCTGTTTATCACTGGTTGCCAGCTGGATTTAACTCCATTCACCATCACACTCTGCCTAGTTGTTTTTTTACCCAGCAAAGAGTGTACCTGTCCAAGCCATGGGCTGACAGCATCTATGGGAGACACTGTCAAAGGCTTTGCTGAACTCTAGGTAGATTACATCAACAGCCTTTCACTTGTCCCCCAGGTTGTTCACATTTCATAGAAGGAGATGTCTTTGGTAAGGTAGGCCCTATCTTACAGGAACTCATGCTGTCTGGACCTGATTCCCTGCTTGTCCTGCATGTGCTGTATGATTGCAGGCAAGATGATCTGCTCCATAACCTTCCCTGGCGTCAAGGTCAGATTGATAGACCTGTAGTTCCCCAGATCTTCCTTACGACCCTCCTTGTAGATGGGATCTATGCTGGCAGTTCTCTAGGACCTCTCCAGTTGACCAGAACCACTGATCGATGATGGACAGTGTCTTGGTAATCACATCCATTAGCTCCCTCAGCATCCTGGGGTGGAAACCTGTTGTCTTTCGCCTACACTGTCCTTCAGCTGTAGCTTTGAAAGTTTCAGAAACTGTATGCTTTTACATCTAAATCCTAGTCTCTGTCAAGGTCTTCCTTAATTAGCTATCAGTTTATAGTATTTTCCTGTAGCCTCCCCACTCGCAGTCATACAAAGTGCTTCTCTGATCTCATTCAGGATCTGTTTAACTAAGAATACTTGTGAACTTACTAGTGGAAATTTCAACCCTTTCTCTTTTCTCACTGTTTTTCTCCTATTAACGAAAAACTTTAACTGTTTATCAGCCAAACCAATGCTTGCTTTTTCTTTCTAAAGGCTTTTGTAGAACACTCATTTCAATTCAGCTGTCCAGTGGCTAAAGTGAAATTGCAGTAGTATAGGAAAGACTAATAACTATTTTGCCCAACTAGGGAAATGGATTTTAATAGTTTTTTTTCAGTGTCGATTGTAATGTAACTGAAATGGCAATAGATATAGAACCAGGTAAGTAGCTTTCAGGTGTGATTTTGTAGAGGTGGATTGTTAACCAGCCTCAACGAAAAACATTATCTTGGATGGATGGCATAAGATTCATTTTTTTTTTATTTGATTGTTTTTTTTTTTTTTAATTTTCTCAATAAAATACATTGGAATAACATATCTTATCTGTTCTTATTTGGAGAGGCAATTGCTTGTAAAACTGAATTTATTATGTTGAGTTTAATGATTCTATTAAACTAGCTGAATTAGTGTAACTTGTAATGATTTATTTTTATTTAAAATTATGAAATTATGTATACTTAGATAAATAATTTATAATTATAGCAGAATTACAATTGGTATACTAGAAGGTATTGAACATACCATGATAAAAGATATAGCAATATATTATGAGGAAAATACCAACATAGTAATCACAATATTTTTGTTATATGCATGCATAAACATGCATACATTTTTATTATATTTAAAGAAATATTTTAAAAACTCAGTATATTCCTTCACTGTTAAGGAATATTTTTAGAAAAGTATTTTATTTTAAAGCAGAAAGTGGTTAAAAATGATATATAAGGTTTCAAATGATGCATGCTATTTTAAAATGTTCATTCAGTAATTCTTACTGAAAACTCGTATTCATTTTAAAAATTCAGGTAATTTCAGTGGAGTCAGAAGTTTATGAAATTATAGTTTTGAATGAAAAAGGAGTGATAAGGGCTTACTTCTAGTTATTTTTAAAGACATCAGTTATTCATGTAATACCCCCTCTTCCTTAATGGGGAAAGATGAATGGAGAGTTAGATTTTAATAGTTTTCTGAGGCGCTCACTTGTTAACACCTTTTCTTTAATTGACAAGCTTTTTCATTCCATCAAGCCGTGCTTTCCCTTACTCTGGCTTTTGTTTCTCTGAAATGTTTCATATCTTTCTATGTTTGACTCAGTGTTTTGTTTGGCTTCTCCTCTGTTGTTGCTCAAATAAAATTGGCTATAAAAATTTCTGTGCCAGGTTCTTGCAAAGCATCTGAATTGCCTACAGTGATATCACCCAAGGCTGTTGTCTTGCTTGATTTTTATTAACCCAGCAGAGTTTGACTACATCAGCATTTGTACAGAAGCCCTCCAGGTAAGGGAGAACTGCTGTGAGGCACAAAAGTATTCATTAACTCTCCTCCTTTTCTGTTTTGTTCAACGCTGGCTTAATGCTCATGTTCAATCATACCAATAGAGCTACACATCTGAGAGTATGTTCTGTTAGTTGATGTGACTGACAGGTTTTAAACTGACACCCAGGAGCCTGTGCAATGCAACCAGTTTCTCTGTACTCAGCTGTAAAATAAGCATCCTCTGTAACTTATTCTTTTTCACAATGCTTTTCTGTCTCCTCTGTTCACACTCTACAAACAAAATAAAATTTATTCCTCTGTGAGTTTAAGAGCTCTAGACCAGTAGAGGTCTGACCTTATTCAAGGGCCCTTGAAGTTGCTGCAATCCATATTGTGGCAATACATATGTGCAGATACAAGTGTCTGTTTTCTGAAGGTACAGCAGAAGACCTTGAATCCCCAATGCCAAACTACAAAATCATTGTGTTCAGAAATATTTTCAGGCTTGAAATTTTGCCTTTGCCCAGATTTGAGACGTTCTGTTCACTAGTGTTCTGACTGATTCAGTATGGACAACTGACCCTTTGTTTCTTCAGGAGTTAACGGTTACTTGTACAGATAAGTCATTTTATCCTTTCCCCAGAATGACTGAATCCCAAAGGAGATATCAGTGTGGCCCACATAAGCAATCACAAGCAATTGTAGTACAGGAGGAGAAAGGAAAATAAGTCTAACATTTCAGATTTTCTGTGAGAATATAGAAAAAGAAAAGGAACAAAGAAAAATTTATGAATAATTTTGTTGCTTTGGATGTGGTTACAAACACAGATAACTCAGTGTTGCCAGAGGATATGGTGCCGACCTTTCATCTTTCTTTAGTTTGAAGTTGGACGCACACTCCAATGGCTGAAGAGTTGACATATGATTACATGAGTACTTAGTTATTTCAGCTCTGTAGCGTTTGCACAGTCATAGCAAGTTGGCATTTTTTCATGAGTTTTTTCTTTGTCGAGTGAACTGGAAACTTAAATTCATCTTTTTCATTCTTTTTCTTCTAACTTAATTTTTTCACTTTTTAATCTGAGGGAAAAAAAAAAAAGAGAATGTTGAAAAAATCACTTTTATAGTTGCAAATTTTCTTACTCCTAAGAATGAAAAGTAAATTCAGATAGAATTTCATTATTTTTGTTGCCCCATTTCTTTCTTTCTTTTTAATGCATTGCTTGGATATAGTTATGGTCTCACTTTTTTTCTGTTTTTCTGTCAAGTTTTGAGACCTGGGTTTGGTTTGGGTTTTGGTGTCCTCCTTATTAAAAAAAAAAAAAAAAGAAATTCAAGCATTGTACCAGTGTGACATGCTGAATGTGCTAAAATGGATTCCTTGAGTCAAATATAAATGCAGCTAAAATTTCCATGAGTGCATGTACATGAGAAATGGCACCCGTAAGAATGTTAAAAGGAAGAGCGAGTTGGGAGAGCAAACAATTACTGGCATGAGCAGCTTTACAAATCGTGGTAATTCTCATCTCATGTGCGACGCAAATCAGTGTATCACAGATAAAACTTTTTGTGATCTAACTATTACTTAGAGGAATTCAGAATTTCCATTATTTTGGAGAAACACTGAAAGCTGAGTATCATTTTCACCTTTTAGTGTTAAATCTACGTGTACGTTATTTTTGTTTGTAAAAATTTAGTGTTTAGTTCCAATAAATAAAACAGCATAACAAGAGTAATATTGATTCAGCTTAATTTTGATAAGGAGTTGTTGACGTGATTAATCATTTCTAACATTGAAATGCTAAGTAGCTTAGATACTAAATGTAAGCATGAAATTTAAATTTGAGCTTCTTAAGATTTTTCAAGTCCATATTATGTTTGGTAACTTTACTTTACGTGCGTCAGTGAACTTAACTCTTAGTAGATGTGTAGCCATGCCTCCCTGTGTAATGACTTGTTGTCATTCAGGGTGTCATGCTATTTGGGGAGTAGTTGCTTACACTGAATTTTTAGGTTTTCTCTGTTACCTAGCTCTGACATGCTGATGGTTTTACAGAATCTCTTCTAGGAGCAACATTTAAACATTTTTAAAACATGCAGTGGTTGAATCCAACTGCTTCTAAAAGTAGTACAAGAGTAGTACAGCATTCTGTTTATTCTGCCCAAGAAGATGCTGAAATTAGAGCTAAATGATTGATTATAACATTGATAATGGAAAAGAAGCTGACCTCAGCTGCAAACAGGGGAAGAGCAGATGGTAGAGGCATATGTTATGCCCTCTTATGTTAGATAAACACAATAGCTGTCTCTCTCCTTTCAAACACCATTTATTTAGCAATAACCTTGACCATTTTCAATAATGGCTCAATCTGTCCAAGAAAAGAATTCACTCTGCTGTGTACTACTAGAATCTTCCCTCCTACTGATGAACACTTCTCCTTCTTTCTCATTTTCAATGACTTCAGCCTGTAGATTTGTGTCTCTCTGAGATACATAGGAATTTCACTCCTTACAGCTCAGTTCCATTTTTGTACATTTTACTGCTCTGAGGTGCTTTTGTTTGTGTATATGTGACTGTTGGTTCTCCTGTACCAAGACCTTTCCTGCTGAAGTATACAAAGTTAATTTTGGCGATCTTCATTAACATTCTTCTTGAACTTATTAGGCTGCTTGACTGTATTCCATGCAGCTCCGCACACACAGAGATGATGCAGTGAACACCTGGGTTCCGATGTCACTGTTTTGCAAATAACTCAAGCTTTCTAAAAGTGGAAGCATGTTGGTAGGATTAGAAAAGGATGCATGTATATGTTTAGTACTGACTTTTTCACTCTGTTTTTCAGTATAGTGATTTTTCACTCTGTACGTCAAAATACAGGACTCAGACTTTTGGTAACAGCTGTTTCCTACACTTAACCTCTGTTCTGTCTGGTCATTTGCTGGTATTAACCTGCCTTCCTAATTTTACCACCTTGCAGTTGCTGCTGTGAGAATCCTTAGCACCTTGATGAACTTCTAAAGATATAGAGATATCTCTATATCTTTACTAAAGATATCTTTAGAAATCATCTAGGGAGAAAAATAAAAAATGAAAGAAAAAAAAAAAGCAAAGAGAATAGATGGAGAGGAAAATGTAAAGCAGTCATGTGTATTTATGTCCCAGATGCATTCATTCAGAAAAGCTGTAGCATGTGCATTTCCTTGAACAGTTCTGAGAGTTTAGTGTGTATTTGTAACTGATAAGCGTTTATTAGCTTCAGAAATGCTGAACTGTAATTTATGATTTTTTTTCTTTCTTAAGCACCTTATGAGTCTGTGGTTTCATTTACTTTGATTCTTCCCCCACATGTTTTAGGAACATGTCAGATCTTTAATTCTAGATTATAAATGTTTTGAAAGTGAGCTCTGGTTCCAAGGTAGGCTGTGTGAAGTAACTGATGTCCATGGGAATGGCTGTCTGCAACTACAAGCGCACACCTTGGTCCAGGATAACCTTGTTTTGGAAGCAAAACTTACAGTGAATTTACTTAGCGTACCTTCCTACTTGGCTTAGGTATTTTTTTTTGAAGAGAGCTAGTTTTATTGGTCCGAAATAGGTATGGGGCCAAAGTGACAGTTAAGAGGTGTAAATGATAAAGGGTCTATACCCTACACTCTCCATAGTTCACATTTGTTTATGAGTACTGATGGAGCTAGAGTGCCTGTCCTCCAAGGAGCAACATGGTTCATGCTTCTTGGGGTCAGTTAATAAGATTTTTGAGTTATTCAAGGAAGCAAACTGGATTATTTGTCTCACTGAACAGATAGGTCTCTCTTCTTCCAGGATCTAGTCTCCATTAGTACTGCCTTGAAGCATGTGAATATGGAAATACCATATTACAAAGAATTAGAGAAAGAATGCATATGTGAAAAGGAGTTCCAAATCAGCATAGAAATAAGTGTTTTGATAGTACTATGTTGTTGTATTATTATACAATTAAAAATGTGTAGTTTTTGGCTTTCAAAACAAGAGACGAATAGTGTAAGGTTGACACTCCATTTCCTTCTTGCTGCCTAGAGAATAATAATAATTATTACTATTAGAAACTTGAGCCATAGAGCAAAAGAAATTAGTCAAGCCGTACCTAGTATAGGTTTAATATCTGTTTTCTGTGTTTGGGATTTTTTTCAGCTTTCAAGTGTATAATTTTCAGAGCAGTAAAAAAAAAATATCTTTTTCATCTAAGTAAGTTCTCTAAACTTAAACACTGTATTTTTATTATTTTATTTTATTTTTTAAGATAAACTAAATGTGTATCTCAGGATTTAAAGATCTACCGAGTTAAAAATACATTTGGTGGTGGAGTTTTCTTGTTTGGTTGTTTTTTTTTGCTTGTGTTATCGAATGGGCTTTGATTCCTCTGAAACATTTTGCTCACTCTTTGTTTATAGAGTATTAGCTCAACTGGTCGTTTAGAATCCTTGTTACTTGATTCTGTGTGAACTCTGTGTAGTAGATTGTAGTTAATTGATCAGTTCCTTTTGTTCAACCACGAAAGACATCTTTACATTCTTAAATTCTTGTAGATATTGCAGTTCTCTGAGTTACTTAGGGAGAATATATTACGTAAGTGGAGTAGAGAATTTCATTAAATCTCTCTGTACGTAGTGAATCAGCAAGCATATGAAGACTAACATTTTTTCATGCTTTCAGAAATGCTAATCAAATTATTAGAATATCTGCATATGATTTGCACAGTATGGTTATGAAGTGCATGACACCAAGATTTTGTAACAGATATAAAATACATAATATTGTTAACTGCCTTACAAGCAGAGAGATTTGAGTAGTTCTGAGTCCAGGATATTCAGATATGCTGAAACTGATTTTTCTTTTCAAGGATTTATCTTAGCACACACCAGGGGTAACCATAAGGAATCAAAAGTCCACCAGCCCCAAACAGATTCTCAGTTTATAATGTTTTAGTTGTTCGTGTTTCAAAAAAAAACTGCAGTGAAATGAAGCTATCTTAGAAACAGTTTTGCCACTCTTTAATTTATGGCAACAGTAGTGGAAGGCTGCTGGTGTTTCCTCCCCTCAGGGTCTAAGATTTCCTACTGAGGATTTGTCCTAGTATTCTATGCTCATCTGACATGTCAGTTGTATAGGAGACCAGAACTAGTTTGCAAATAAATGCAAAATCAAGTTTGACAAAACACATCAACTATCAGGCAATCTCCTTTGGTTGCCATTTCGTAGTACTGAAAACCATTGTGCACGTGTAACATAAATCCAGGATGGATAAATCCTTACAGAAAGGCAGTTACTTACGAATATAGTACACAGAAGTAATTATTCCTAGGGCAGATGCTGTACTGTACTAAGAACATCCTAATTATATAATAAGGCCTACATGTTTTTGATGTCATTCCTGAAATGGCACCATGTGTGTAAGATGTGTAATTTCAGAAATGGAGTGACAAATAAGCAGTTGGCTGATTACTAATACAGTAATTTTAGATGCGCTAATTGTGATGAGTAATAGTCACCCATCTTCACCTCTTGCCAAAAATCTGTCTTTGGCAGCTAATTTAATCCCATTGATATGTGTTTTGTTGTTTTTTTTTTTTTTTTTTTTTTTTGGTTACATATCTAAGTGATCCCACTACAGGGCTTCTGATGCAAAGTAGTCTAGGTAGGATTTGACACAATATGGAGTAAGGGCAGGGGAGGCAATTCTCTGAATTGTCATCTCTGATGACAAAGGATGTCAGTACATGAAGAATCTCCTTTATATTCACAAAGCTTTGTCTTCAAGCTACTAGTGTCTTTGCTTTTGCTGCACTCTTTTTTAGCTTCTGTATTGCGGGATTTTGGGCTTTTTTTAGATTATTTTTTCCAGCACCTTTGAATAATACGGACAATTTCAACAGATGGAAGTGAGCAAGCAAGAGGTTAAACTGTTAAGAAAAAAGAACCTTGATGATGGAATACAAGAAAAGGGGTGGGGGAAGGGAGGACAGAAAGGACGGGACCCTGAGACACATGGGGGATTAGACAGAGACCATAAGACAAAATAAAATGATGTGCATGTTAACAGCACATAACTGTGTGCTATGAGGAGATGCCTTTTCAATCCTTGTCACACAGAAAGGGACCATTGTGCTAATCTTAACATCAAGACTCCCTTGGAAGTAATTTTACTTTTTTCTGCCATAAAAGATATTGTACTTCAGATGATATTTAAAAATTGTAATTCAAAACTGTGTATTTTATTTCCTTTAGCAGAGCAGTGTGTGCAAATAATTTTGGCAGTTTTTATTAGAGCAGATGTTATTAGATAGGGGGTAGAAGGTGCATCAAAAATGCTGATAGGAATTTTCTCAGTTTTCCACTGCTGGGACCCTGCAGAGACTAGCCAGTCTTAAGTTAAAACTGCAGTGTGTTTGCTCTTTATGGGAAAATCTATCTCTTTTTATATTATCTCAGTTGTGAAATCTATTTACAGAAGAGAAATTTTTGCATTCACCTTTCTTAAGACCATTTTATTTTGCTGCTCAAAATGGAAGGACTGTCTGTGGCTATGTATGGAAAATGTGTGAGATTCTTTACCAGGAATATAAATGAAACATCTTCCAACAAGCTCACCATTTTCATTTTCTGTGTTGGTCTAGAATGTTCGCTGATTGGACTATTCCCACACTATGGGCTATTATACTGTCACTTTTAGCTTCCTTTCATTTTGTTTTCTTTTACCATAACACGTTTGCCTAAAGTAGGCCAGTCTGATAGATTGATGGTGAACTAAAATACCATGTTCTGAGTTTTCCAGCTTTAAATGCACTCTGAAAAATATTGTGCTAAAAAGAAAACTAGCATATTCAATTTGTTGGTTTGTATAGTCTGCAGTAACGTCTACTTTGAAAAAGAACATTAACAGATACTGAAACAGGGAAAAAAAAACCAACATGTATGCATTAAAGATGTTTTGCAATTTCATTATGTTTTAGGGGAAGGGAGGAAGGACATTTGTTCTAAGTGTGCCCACACCTCTTGATGGTAGTTCTTTATTACCGCAAAGAAATAGGTAACAATTGTGGAATTAAGTTGTTGCTAGTGAAATTACATGCCTTTTTTTTTTTTTCATCTCCTTTGCTTTTCTGGTGATCAAATTCCCTTTCTGCTTTTCTGTGAGACAAGGAAACGAATGCTTCTCCCCTTCTCTGTACCCCAGTGCTAACTTCTTCTATCTATTTACTGGCTGTTACTGCTGAAACTAGTTCGCTCTTCTCTACAGCAAATCCATCTCCCGCTGTCTGTGGCTTAGTCAGAATATCTCTTAGTCAGAATAGGTACTCGACTAGGATTTCTGTGAAGATAATGAATTGTTCTCCACAAGCAGCATATTTTGAATGTGGAGCTGTTGTCAGTACAAAGATTTGAGTTACCATCCTGAAAGGAAAAAGAGAATACAGTGATAAATTTTCTTGCCCTAAATTCACTGTGTGCCTTAATAACATGGTGCTGGGATGATTTTCTAGTATTTTGTCTGAGAAAGGGGTTAAACTGTTTGTAAATCTCTGCTCTCCCCTCTGCACATTGCAAACTCCCTGACACTGTTACCAGAAGCCTGAGAGGTGCAGAGCAAACAGCAAGCTTCACTCCTGGAGTCAGGCTGTTGTGTGGCACAGCATGCCATGCTGTGACCAGGGCTGTCTGTGTGCTCTCAGATAAGCGGCAGAATCGTGTTCTTGCCTTAACAACCAGTAGTTGTTGAATCTGCCAAGCAGGGACTAACTGTGCACTTGCAATGTTTGTGTTGTGTTGCTGTCATTATTATTATTAAAAAGCAAATTACATAGCCTGTAGTGATTTTGACAAGTGTGATTGGATTCACTGTTTTTGTAAAGCTTATGATGTTTTTAAACAAGCGTCCGACATCGAAGTGCATATGAACTAAAGGCGTGAATTTGAATTTCTCTGTGTAGAAAAAAATGACACTCACTGACATTCAACGCTTGCTGAATGTTTTTGATGACCGAACAGTGGACATGGGCACAATGAGACAGTGTATGGTGCGTTTCAGCCATGGTGACAAGGATGTGAAAAGCAAGCCATTTTCTGGCTAACCATGCAGGTTATTGCAAGTGTGACGTGCAGGGACTTGTTCGTCACTGTCAGAAATGCATCACATAGTGTTATATTACATTCTTTGTTTTAGTTTCCAGTGGAATAGATTGGAGGCATTACTTTCAGAGCAACCAATGTTCCCTTCACATTTGAAGTGTTCATATCTTCTATCTATTAAATAGTTAGCTCTTGGCCAATTCCTTCCATTACTATGAAAGCACTTCCTGCGAAATCTAAGTTGATTTCTCCACTGATAGCTCACTGCTTAAGTGACACCATTAGAGAGCGTGGATTAAAGTTACCAAGTCAGGAAATAGAAATGGAACAAACTAGCCTTAAGCTACTTTGGTCTTTGGATCATTAAATCCCCATTTTGATATTGTTATTAGCAAACAGGCAAGTAAGCTATACTGAGCAACTCATTTACAAGCAGAAATAATCAAGTGTTATAAAAAGCCTTTTTGTTTATCCTGCTCATGGAAGGAAATAGTCTACTGTCTCTTGTGAATTAAAGCAAAAAACAAATACACAAAATACAAGTTATTTTCAAATCCTACAGAAGGTTTTATAGGTATATTCTTTTTCACTGGATTTTTTATGTCTCAAATTTCACATTTCACTTTTGTAGTATTAAAATCACTGTAATTCAATCTTAAGTTCTTAAAATTCAGATGTGTGTGTGTACATTCCCATTTACTGGTGTAGAATTGGTCCTTTTTTCTTAACCTTTTGATATCTACCCCTGTAGTGTGGAATTATGTAATGTTGCACAGAATTACAGCACTGACTTCTTTGAAGCTAAGTTTTCCTTTCTTTTTCTATTAAAAAAAATGGTTCATTCCTCTTCACTGATACTTCACTTCTTGTTTCTTGTAACTAAGGAAACATTAATAAGACATTTATGAAATGGAAAACAAATAATAGGAATCAGTGAGCATGAATGCTCACTAGTCCATATAGTTCTATGCATTTTTTTAAATAAATGAAAAGGAAAGATGTATTACTGTTGTCCTTCAAGTCTGATACAACAGGCTTCTCCATATTCTTCTGGTTCTTTCCAGAGATATTTATGTTTATCACTAGAATAAATGTCTGCGCATCCTGTTTCTAATGACATGACTTAGAAAATTACCAAATTTCCAAATATGAGAAACTTATGCTAAATAAAGTGGATTCTAAATCTCTACTTCAGAATACTCGTTGAAATGTGCAGTCAGTAGTATATTTTGGGGCAAAGCAGCCGTATTTTTTTTCCTGAGAGTCAGCATCAGTATATTCATTATTTGGATATGGAAGCCAAATGGAAATCTTTGTGTGTGGTAGCCTGTCATCTGCGTTTGCACGTACTTTCAGTACATCCTTGAAAAGAACTTTTCATTTCCTGATTAGAGCTTTATTGATTGTTGGAATGGGTTTATATTTTTATATTGCTTTTTGTTCTTTTTCTGGTATTTTAGTATTCTTACAGATACTTTTTCAGTCACTGATGTAAAAGCATTGTGGATAAATGCATTAAAGAAAATAACCAAAGCTAATTTCTCTGTTTCTAGTTAAAACACTAGATGACCATCTTATAATTTTTCAGTATAAATTAAGTTCTAAGTTCTCATGCTATTCCACCCATCTCACTCTCCTTTTATATTGGATTTTTCTAAACATAGGATTGTGCTCTAGTCAGAAATGAATGTCTACTATGTTAGAAGTACTTTGACATCAAATATTACAATATGAACATGTTAAGTAAAAATTTTGAAGGTCAATCCATATAATTAATTCAGTTATGTCCTAGGAGTTTACCTAATAACAGCATGATAGTTCATGGAGGAACTGGAACTAAAGTCTAGTAAACCATGTAATTTATTAAATCTTAGAATATGACATTAAGTATAATGCATCTGTTGTTTAAAAAAAATAATAATTACAGTAATTAGTTAAAGGATAGTTTAAAGATGCACATTGTCATGCACAAATTAGTCTCCTTAAATGTTCAGTAAGTGTGAAGAATGTCAATGGGTGCTATTTTTTCTACATGGAGGAATTCAGTGACACACCTTTGCTTCATACGCAAAGTTCTGTTGGACTGTTCCTCAGCTGCCATCTGTCAAACGACAACAAAATATAATGTAATATTGGTGGGAAGGTTCAGCCTCTACTGCCTCTGACGTTATCGGTCAACAGAGTAAAATAGGAGACGTTACTTTCAGAGCAGCCTTCATAGACAGTTGCCTCCATTTCTTTTCTTTCATCTTTTCTGGCAGATAATAGCCCTACTGAAGGAGGTAAGAGTTCATAGGAATTCTCCAGTTATCCACCGGAATTAAGATCTTCCTCACAATTTTAAGTATTTACTCATCCTGCAGTAAATTCAGAAATAGGATTTTGAAGGAGTGTTAGGTGTACTCACTTTTTGTCTGTTTGAAGGAGTTTGCAACCTTCCTAATTGGAACTGAGATGTATGTTGGCTTGTAAAGAACATCTGAAATCTCTTGCACTGATGCCATGTTTTTCCTGGTGCAGACACAAGTAAAACCAAAGATCTCAGTCTGTAGTATAAAGCTGTGCTGATATTCTCCCACTTTAGTTTATTTAAAATTCCCACATTGTTAAGTTGCATTGAATTTGGCATTAGAATTGATGTTTCTCTCAGGATTTAATTCTATTTAGAGCTGGCAGCAAAATCTTCGTGGTTCAGATGATTTTATATAAGAGAAATAGAGCGTATGCACGCTAACTGGCTCAATTTAACTTCCTAGTTTTATTCATTCAGTTTAAACTAAAACCACCTCACCCCTCTTAAACTTGCATCTTTTATTTGCAGTTTCCAGGTGGTGCTGTTATAATTGGTGTGACTGTTATAAACATGTGCTAGTCATAACTACCTTTTTGTGACTAAAGTTGGAGTCCATCTGAGTATCACTGAAAAATTTCCTCCTTGATATCTGTAAGGTAGCTTCAGGAGCATGACTTTGTAATTATGATAATTCAGGTACTCCTAACATTTTTTCACCCAAGTCTCTTATATGAGAAAGAGAAAGCAACAACTGACAGAAACACATTTCTAGGCTTGCAGCACATTTTTAAGGTTGCTATTTGAAGATAATACTGGAACCCCTGAAATGCCTTAAACAAATTAATACGTACCTGAGGCCAGACTTAGAAGTCATGTAAAGCTGCTTAACTCCAAAGAATCAATGGAGTCATTCCAAGTATCTGACCCTTCAGATTTCACCTGTCATTTGACCTGACCTAGATAAAATTCTCTTTTCACATTTCCAGATCATGTAAAAGTTGGTATTTGAATAAGGTCTTAACTAGGGGGTTCTGGGGCTCATGTAGAATCATAGAATCATAGTGGTTGGAGGGGACCTCAAGAGATCATCGAGTCCAACCCCCCTGCCAAAACAGGTTCCCTACACCGGGTCGCACAGGTAGACACCAGGTCGCACGTGTACTTTGCAATATGGAAGTTTAAAAAAGGATAGGGATCACAAGGTTTCTCTATCTGATTAGAGTATATTCCTAATGACAGGAAGGTGAGCATTCTGGATGATTAGTAGTAGTTGTAGTCACATTGCCTAATTCCATTTCATATTTAGTTTGTCATATTTGGGATATGACAAACCATCATCCATCGTGCCTATCTCTTGTTCACCTTGTCTGCAGCTAATACTTTCTTTTCTACCTCCAAAGAAGATGCACTACCAGCAAGCCTTGTCATTTTAGACAGCCATACAGATTAAGAACACAGCTGAAACCATCAAATTTATAGATCTTAACAGGAAAAAACCATAGCCTATACATTGAGGAAAGTTTAGGTTTTAGTAGGAGACCTAGAAATCAGAGAAAAATTTCAGTACTGAGCTATTTACCAGCCTACTGAAGCTTTTAAGTGTTTAGCAAGCTGTTGTATTTAATACTAGACTTACCTATTTTTTTGGTAATTTAATTATACAAACAATGTATGATAAATTCTTTGGGCCAGAACTTAAAAGTCCAGAATGCGCAGTCTGGCCTTACAGTACTGTGAATAAAAATAAAATGTTCTTATATTTACTTGTTAGAAGTGGTTTTGCACCATTTAGGTTCCTGTCTCTTTTTCATTTAGTTTTGGCACTTGTGTTTAATGAAATATTTTTTACCACCGCAGTTCTACAGTCCTTGTGGTGATGTCCCTGAGAGAATGAATAGACTGTTTAATGCACTCTTGTCCTAGAATCATGCAAACATCAAAGGTATTGTATGGTTCATTATTTAAAAAAATACACTTCCACAAAAGGGCTTAGAAATTAACATTAAACTTCTAGTCTGTGTATGGTGCCATGCTGCTCAAGGATATATTCCAAATATTCTCAGAAAAACTTGTCTCAATTATGTTTTTTTAAACAGTGTTCCTAATCTACTATTGATTTTAATATGGAAGTAATATGTTGTATAAATGCTAGACATCATACCATAAATAAGCAAGCTTTTAATGCATCTAATAAATCTATATATATGTATTAATCTCAAATACTGTCACACTGTGTTCAATACCGCCCGTGCTTTTAAGTTCAAAAAATCTGTTCTCAAGACAGCAGGAGCTTGTTCTGATCTTAGATACTCTATTGCATGTAATCCTGCACATCTTCTTTAATCAGCTAATACATGTGTGTACAAACGCGGTGGGTGACTTTTGAAGATGTGAGGTGAGAGCACAGCTACACCTGAGATTTTAATGGTGAGAAGGGAGCAGAAGGAAAGAAGTTCAAAAGAATGCATTGCCTACCTTTAATTACATTTTTTCAGACATTTAATGGTAGATCAGGATTGCCAATTTTTCCAGTGTTAAATCTTCACTGACCTGTGTTCTGGATTCCCTCAAGAACTAGAAAGGACAGGTTTTGTTTCTTGCACAGGCTTACAAAAGCTTTTTCTTTGTCCAAAAAAATTATATGAATCTTCTTAGTTCTTCATTACTGAAAACTAGTAAATCCAATATTTGTTTTTCCAGTCAGTGTCCAGACAGAGAACAAAATTGTTTAAATTAAAAATGAAACTTTAGTGTATGTGAATTTGTGAATTCTTAAGTATTCTGAAGGTAGGGCAGAGTACTTTGTACTACCAAGAACAAGATGTTCTCTTTCCTTTGAGAGTTATCAGTGCCCACTATAATATTATAATAGTTTTGAAAATACCATCATTTAGGGAGTGTTTCAATATACTTTATAAAAAAAAGTCCAGATTTCCAGAAAAAGTTATTTCTCAAACTTTTGCCAAAATTGAAATAGTATTCATCGTTTCATCATCCAAACATCAAATACTCTACTTATACAAAAAGCAGATTATATTTACAGCTATACCCCATACTTGACAGATCTGAAACATTGTTTTATTTATTTTATTTATTTATTTATTTATTTATTGAGTCATTATAGCTACGTTGGTTGTTGCCAATAGGCATTATAATATTGAGCAGAAAAGGGTAAGGAGATCAGGCTGGACC
Organism: Oreortyx pictus; assembly: GCA_036925125.1. Classification (NCBI taxonomy): domain Eukaryota; kingdom Metazoa; phylum Chordata; class Aves; order Galliformes; family Odontophoridae; genus Oreortyx; species Oreortyx pictus. The sequence goes on along the minus strand of JAUPFR010000008.1, from coordinate 11,337,867 downwards.
TGGTCTTTGTTGAAGGAAATGAATCCATGTATAAGAAGTTGCAAATTAGTTTGTGTTTAGCTTTATTAAGACACTGGCAGTCTTATTTTGAAGATCGCTGTTTAAAAACATTCTCACAATACTATCATGAACTTGTCAAAATAAGTATACTTATAACACTGAGGGTCTCCTTCCACCTTTCTGTCTTATCACCCATTAAACAGACAGAATGGAACAAATGCTGTCTGCTAACAACAAGCTTTTGGTGTTTGTTGCCATTCTCAATGTTATACGTGAATTGTTCTTTTTCTCCATCTGTCACATTTCATTATCTCTTTCAGTTCACTTTGCTTGCACGAGATCTTTTTCCCTTCTAGTTTTGACACGGTTTTGCTGCTGTTCTAAAATGACACCAAGCTCTGAACTTGTAGTAACTGGTAACAAGATGGTACCTGCAAAATGTAATATGGGTTTATTATTGAAATAGATTACAAGAATGTGTTTTGAGTGTTTTAAAAAGTATGCTTCCCAGTTTGAACATGGACTTCAGAAAATTGTTCTCAGGCTTTTCCACTTCTGCAATGGCAATTGCAGTTCATGTGACACTCAAAACAAATGGCAAGGAAAGAGGGGAAATAGGCAAAAACCTTGTGTGGAAGTTAACTTTTGTGCTTCAGTCTTTATGGGCAGGAGATGTATTGAAGAGGTGTCGTCCTGGGCAAGACATTTAATTGTCTGTATCCTGTGGTTAAACTGATTTACATTGAGAATATTGTATTACCTTCCATGCATGTTGTATTTGAACTTTTTGATTTGGACTATAATATTTAGGAAAGATACTGTCTTTCACCGTGTAAATGGAGAGTGTTCCATAAAATAATATGTATTTTGGTAGGCACCATGAGTAGTTCATAAAGCTTTCTCTGAAATCCCCGGTGATTCTTCTTCATCTGAAATTTGGTATTGTTCCTTCTCAAGTCTGTCTAGGATCTGTCAGTAGTTTATTCCAATCATTGAATTTTATCACAAGGCTATTTAGCATTTATTTCTAACGCTGCTAGGAGTATTTGACTGTGTAAAAATCTCTGCTGTCATTTAAATATGTTTGTCAGTGTCGTGCTGGGGAAGCAAAGCCTGAAAACCTGAGCTTTAGCATACCTAGGAGATAAAAAGCCGGGCTAATTTCAACTTCTGATGCCTGACTGCACAAGATCTCTTAAGACCCTGGAGTCTCCCCACTGCTGCTTGCGTGACCTGATCATTCCCTGTGTCCTCATAGCCCCTGACTTTTGTTCCTTCCTGTCACTGCAGCTCAGTGCAGCTTATCTAATGCTATCTGAAGGGTTATTTTTCAACACTGACACTTTAAAGGCAAGGCGAGAATACATGTGAAAACAAGACACGGAGGCAGCAGAAGGCCTAACAGGGAGCACCCTGAGGGAATGAGGACAAGAAGTGAAAAAGGCAGAGCTGCAGACGTGTGTCTTCACCATGTCATGGAGGTGGTGCGGGCATCAGGGATCCTGACAGAGCTTGGCCCAGCCATGCGTGGGCAGTATCACTACCAGCCCTCAAGGAGCGTGGCTGCGACACACATACTTGTGCACCCCCCATAGGAGAAGGCAGTGTCAAACAGTCTGTCCACTGGCGCATCAGTCAGATGTGCTACAGAGCCCACTTCAGGGGATGTTCATGTTGTGTGAGTGCTTTGTTCTTTATACACGAGCAGAGAGGTTCTGAGTGGTAAAAGCCACATGTCAGATAAGCTGGGGGTGATGTAACTTAATTCCATAGCTAACTTTTTTTGCTTTACTGAGATGAACTAAACTCTATTTCTGGGGAGGACTCAGGGTGCAGTTGTGGATTCATAATGGAGTCAACTAAACTGGATAAGCTCCATATTGATATTTTGGACTCTTACTACCCACACTCTCCAGCCTTTCTGTTATCTACCCTTTTCCTATTCCTGTTGGGTAGGAAAACAAAACAAACAAAATAAATAAATAAATAAATAAAAATGGCCTTCAAAAAGAAGAATCTGTTCCTGACCTTCTATGCTTAAATAAAATACTGTTGGAGACTTTTTTACTCTGAAGTATGAAACTGCCCAGAGAAAAAGAATTCATATTTTCATCTTAAACATTAACTGTCTCTGAAAATACTGACTAACTTATGGCTGCTTATATCCATTAAGTTTAAAAGCAGGAGATTTTTGGCTATTCCTTGGTATATTTCTGTGGAAAAGTATTGCTTTCCTTCCAATACAAGTAATCTTCCCCAAAAGAAGCTGCTTCTTTCCATGCCTCTCCCTTGGCTGATTCTCTTTAAGTCTTTTTTACTTCCCCAAATCCATGTCCTCTTTACCAGAAGTGTAAAGCAATACAAAGTTTGTTTGTTTCATAGAAGAGGCTCTAACTGCCTCCAACACCTATGAGATCTTTTTGGATCCTTTTCCTACTCTTCATAGAACTGTTTTTTATTGAGCTTATTGAAGAGCTGCCTCCAAAGTTTTTAACCTTTTTAAGTTAGTGGCAAGGGGTTACTGCTGCCCTTATGCACATTCACAGGCTATTTCTATATCAGAATGTTGCAGGGCTGTTTATTCATCCTATCAGAAAGTTTTGCCCAGTACTTCACTGATGTTTCTGCATAGGACATCTAAGTCCAGAACTGAGAATTGTGATTATGTGTTTCTGCAGAGAACTGTAGCCATATTCCTGCCTTTCTTAGTTTAAAAACCTGGGAAGGATTCAGATTTTAAATTCCTTTTTTAAGAAGATATTTTTGCTCATTTTTGCGTTCAGATGTGCAATCTGACAAAACTAACAAAATCTCTCAGTACCAAAAAAACATCACAGAAATACTTTATGATAAAGGTAACTGATTTTCATCCTACCTCAAATCCTTCAAAAAATTATGAGCGTTTGCTGTTGGAAATGGTTATTTCACTATAAAAACACGGCACATTCCTTCTGAAAACTACAAATGTATGGAAATGAACACCTGTGCTCTGGAGGTGGAATTTCATCATTCTTACAGTTAATATCTCTGCCCTCTGACAGAACTGGCAATTGTTTCACCTTGGAGCAATTACACACCCATGAAAATATGAATTTTCACAGTGACACAAAGGGAAACCTGGAGGAATAGTTTCAGCGTTAGTCAAATGATGCATGAATACGATGCTGATTGTGGGAATATAATACTCCATTTTTTCCTGATAAGGGGAGAAACATTGTATTTTTATATGATCATACCTCTCAAAGAGGGTATATAGGATAATATATATCAACCATTGACTAAAAATGATAAATATATGTTGCTGCATGTGTCTTCTCTAACTACTCTGGGTGACATTGTTTCAACTATACTTGGGCTAAAAATATGACTTCACATCTAACATTCCATCTGTGTTGTAATGAATTTCAACTTTGGAATGCAGAATCCTCAGTTTCACTGATTCCCTGTATTTTTGTACTGAGAAATATCAAGAAGGGTAAAGTGGAAAGCAGTTCAGTCCATATATGAAATATTCTTGGATAATGTCCTAATCTGGAATTTGCTGCAGATCTGGTTCTATGGAGAATTGGTCCAAAATGTTCTGGGGTATTAAATGGATTCAGACAGTGCTATTCTTCAAGGATTCTGATTTCTTTTGAGTGTAGATTTCCTGGTAGATGCTATCACTGCATGTGTACATATGCAGAGAACAATTGAGTGATTTCTACAGGAGGCTGCCATGTATGATATCGCAATGGGTATTTGTAGAAAGTTGTCTGGCCAGTTTAACTGCTTCCTACAGATACGATCCTATCCCTTACACAGACTTAAACAGGATAAATTGTCCTTATTCCCTTTATTTATGATTGATTATCCCATTCAAGAATCTTAAGTGTTTTTTATTCTAAATCTGCATTTCCCTTTGAGAACTTCTAGTGTAGCATTAGGATACTGAAACTTTATTAAGCTGTATCATTTTTCATGCTCTTTTTTTTTTGCAAATACCTGATTACCGCTGCTACTTGGATGTGCTTCAGGTTATGAGCATTTTGTTTTTTTTTATTTAGCAGGTGAAAACATCCACACTATATAAAAACTCACTTGTTTTCTTCTTCGTTTAAACGATAATCATATAATCAAAGTAGAAGTTAGTGACTAGAAGACAGCTGACTGTGAGAAGATGTGTGTGCGTAGTACAGTTTCACTTTAGGGTTTTGTGACCTGTACTAACAAAATTGAAAAGAAGTGGTGAGGAATCCTGCTCTTTCTGTCATGTAGCTGGGCCTTGGAGTTATGAGGGATTTTCACGTAAGAAACATGTAAGCTATCAGGGAGCTGAGCTGTGAACTAAAAACTGCAGTGTTTCTGCCAGTGGGTTAAGTTCTGTAACAGCACCAAGCCATGGGTTTGCTCCTGTGTCAGCCCAGCTGTGTGAGTGAATTTGCCAGGAGAGTAACATCCAGGTAAAAGCTTGGAAGAGCCAGGACAGCCACAGGGCAACCACTGCCAGTCCTGAAGCAGAATGCCTTGCTATGAACAATGTACTTCAACTGGAATAAAATTCACCTTAATAGATCACAATTCCTTTCCAATTTTAATTCAAAGTAGATTAAACTTCTTCCCTTCTCATCAGGACAAAAAAGAGTTTTTTCACGTTACCCTATTTGTTAGTTCTTTGTATGAAACTAGAAAGTCACTGCCTAAAAATCTGTTAAAGTTTGTAACAGAAGTGGCACAAAGAAGGTGAAAAAAAAGTTAATTCTGAGAGAGAGGAAGATCTTGGAGACCCGCAATTGCATGCAATGCAACTGTCAGGTCAAAGCATACAGAACGAATAGCAACAGGAATTTTTACATTGACACCGTTGTGGTATAATTGTTAAACAAACCCTATGAAGTATTCTTGGTTGGGCTGAGCTCATGAAGTGATCTAGAAATAAAACAGCAAATGCCTTCTGAGTCTGCCAAACAATGGCCCTCAGTGATAGATCAACTTGCCTGGTAGGTGCTTAATGCTGTTTAAAATAATTCAGCAGTATGAAAGAAGTGATGGTACAAATCTGATACTTCTTCCTGCATGTTTTATAGTATGTGTATCTTAGCCTCCGGTAGTGCTCTGACATCGTGCACCCCAACAGAACTGTGCTTAGCACCGTGTGTCGGAATTTGTTTGCCTCACTGAAGTAGCAAACGGAGAGACTGTTAGTTGCTGCAGAGCATATTGGTCGATAAAGTGCATTGGCTGCAGTAAGAGCCTCCAGAGCTTTGTCTTGGTGCATTGATGATGAGTAACAATGCTTTCCAGGTTATTTAAAGAGCACATACAGTGGGCAATTAGGTCATTTTTAAGATTGCTGCAGCAAATGCATCTGGTTAGTATGTTAAAACCATACTAACTCAAATGGTTTCAGAATTAGTGAATGGTGTTGGCTAAACTTGGATACAGCTGTTCAGGATGAAACAGATCTATGTGCTTGTGGCTGTGTAATGGATGTGTAAACTATACAATGGCTTGTTTCAAAATGTATGTCAATACTTTTACATTTATGCATTGGTATTGAACCACAGTTTATCATGCCTTTTGGCATGATGTGATTACCATTTAAATGCAGAGACCTCATACGGCAAGGCAATTAGGTAAATTAAGTATATGACCTTCAGTTTAATTTTAAGCCTGGGACCAATTACAGTGGACTCAAGAAAACTGATTCTGCTCAACCCTGAAAGTGTTGTACAAGTAAGACTCCAGAAATACTCTATGTATACGTATGAGTTTTCTGATGTGAAAACTGATCACAGCTCAATAAGTAATATTCACTAAGACAGACTTTTCTGCACCCTGCCAGTTGATGCTATTAGCTCCCAAACTGCTATAGAAACTCACAGGTCAGTTAAGGAGTATCCCATCTCAGTAACAACAGTTCCCATCTTTCAGAGTACTCTGGTATAGCTAGATTTCCTCCTGCGCAGTGCTGGTTCTTTGTAGATAACTAAAACCTTCCTCTGCTAGCCTATGGGATCTTGGTCTGCTGTAACTTTGTTAGTCTGCAGGATATGGTTTCTGTGTGCGTATTAATAGCACACCTGAGATATTTGGGGAATATGATCCCCATGAATCCTGGTTGATTTACATATTTACTTGGTCCATTAAGAAATCTGCACTTATGAACTTCATTCATAGGCTATTGAAGTAGTATTTACAAATTATTTACCAAACAAGTTATTCTCACCTTCAGCTTACTGCAGTTCCATTTGTCTTTTATTAGCATTGCTTAGATATTTATTGATAATGTTGTTTTTAGGGTTAGTGCTTCCTGCATACACTGCAGGAATATTGATTTAACTCACTGCCCATTGATTGCTGAGATTTGGTTGACTAGGTATCACAACACCAACATTCTTATAGAGAGAAAACACCATTTTATATACCAGATGGTGAGAGAATGTTACAATATGTATTTTTAAAATCCATTATCCATGCAAAAAGACACTAGTTCCAGGCTCCTGCTTCCACTTTTCATTAAAACATACTATGCGTCATATAATGCCACCGTAAAACTGAGTTTACACCCCCAGCAGTACAGACACCAAAATGTTAATTGCACAGGCTCACCTGCCCTGAGCTGGACATGTGGTATGAGTGGATGATAGAAGCACCAAGCCCAACTGCAACGTATGACTATTGGAAAGTATTTATGCTGCTTTCCAGAAACATTTTACTTTGAGGTATTTTGCTATTGACAGTACTTTTTGGTGTATGAAGGTAAAATTTCATGAGTAAAACACTATTCATAATTCCTATAGTCTACAGACTAGAAAATAGCTAAGACTAAAGATGCTAGTTTAGAGAGAACAAGAAATGCAAAATTAGTGGAAGAGATTACCCATCCCTTATTGTCTCAGCCAGATACTACACAGTTGCCTAATCTTGTCAATGCTGATGAACAGCAACAGGATATCATTTTTACTAAAAGACGAAAATTTAAACTTCAGAGAAAACAAAATTAAAATATATAGCCTAAAATCGCTGTTAACTAGCTAGATTTGTATTCCGTTCCTCTGGAAAAGTCATGCAATGTAATTTAGCTTTAGAAAAATGGCACTATGATTCAAACCTCAGTCAGAACTCAGCTGATTTCTGTTATGATACCACATATCTGAGAAATACTAGCCAGTCATCTGTAAGTAGAATCTAATTAAAAGTTTAAAAGTACAATTTAGAAATAGTCAATGTGGCCTTTTTTTTTTCCTATGCACAATTTTAATTTGGTCATAAATAACATATGTAAATACTTTGTTCTGAATGTACAACCTTAGAGAGTTGTTCTGTTCTCCACATATTTCTAGTTAGCTCTGTAACAGAATATATTGGGGAAAAAAAAAAGATAGAACTATTTTTAAAAATGTAGAAATATCACCTTTGTATGCAGTTCAGTTATTTTAGTGCTTTCATGTGCACCTTTTCAGTCTCTCAGCATATGTTTGATGAATTCCATAAAACTAACCAAATAAGAAATAAGCTAAATTAATATATTGGGTAAAGGTTTTTGGTCTCTACATATTCACTCTTCAGGAACTAATTAAAATTGATTTCACTATTCTCGGTTTTTAATTCAATTCTTCAATATGACTACTTTTTTCTTGTGACTATTTCATAGTTTTGAATCAGGAGTCATGTAGCAGTTGCCCGGAAGGTTTGACACACACAATTTTTTGGTCATAAATATTTAGGTTTTCTGAGAGAGCTTAACTTGGTTTATCTATGTAGAAAAAAGATATGGTGTAGGCATCAATCTCTCTGATCTAGTAAGTTGTGTGATGCACTGTCCTAAAAATCCAGTAAGCTGGTGTAGAACATTGCAATTAGAGTAATTTTCTTTGTTGGTGATTCTGAGCATGAGAGAAAAATAAATTACAATAAAAATGCAAACTCTCTGTGTCCCAGTGTGCAATACAGTAGTTGAATACCAAAACTGACCTTCATAGCTTTGGAAGAAGGAAGAGACTGTACTTCCTTCTCCACTCAGTTTGAATTTGTTTCATTTTTGTTTGTTTTTAAATATTTTATTATCTCAGTATATTCCTGATTGGTCATGATTCTCTGAAAGAAAAAAATTTTACAATAAGTTTAAATCCAAACAATCAAAATCCCTTGTTTTGTCTCACTGGGAGAAGAATTTGTCAGAAGCCACCTGGTTGGTCAACACTCGAGGATCAATCAATTGTGATGGTCCTGCCCAATCCAGCTCTCTGCCTACTGTAGAGGGAGTTAAGGTCCCTGTAGTACATGTAAAAAACATGTTGGGAAAAGCAGTTTGGATCCTTCCAGCTTCTGGAGAGGGCAAACCTCTCCGTGGAACTATCTTTGCTCAGGGACCTGGGTCTACCTGGTGGGTGATGCAGAAGAATGGGGATGTTCAATGTGTACCACAAGGGAATTTAATGTCTGGTCAACTATTTCTTTATTTATTTTATTTTATTTTACTTTTATTTTTTAAATATGAGCATTGCCACTCATGAACAAGTAATTCAGAATATGTATGGATATCAAAATGTTGCTCTGGCTTCGATAAGAAAGTTTTCTTTAATTCAGTACACAGTAGGAAACATTTGACTTCCAATTACTGCACTGCATAGAGGACACTTTTGAATACTGATTTTAAAAGTATGTTATTCAATTATTTTCTTTTTTCTGTTTTCTGTTTAGAATTAGTTACAAGGTTTGGTTTTGTTTGTATGTTTTTCTTTATTTTGTGGGTCTTTGGAAAAGTAGATCCAGTTGCAAAGGCAAGTACCTCTTGCACAGTTTCCCGTCAAAGTTGACTGACAAACAAAAAATCTTACTCTAATAATGACTATGACAGCACAAAATAAATTTATTTCATTAAATAGGGATTAAATAGTGATTTTTCTTAACTTAATGGCTTTTATTGAATAAAATAACATGTAATTAAGCACTAATTCAGTAACTGTAGTAATGGAGCCTTGTGGGGGAAAGAAACTTTCTGCCCCTGCTGCAAGAACGCCCTGGTTAGGCGTGAAGCAGCAGATCTGTTGGCTTTATGGGAAACATTTTCTAGCCCGTCCTGAGGAACGCAGCAGGAAGCAGGGGTCATCGCAGTTTATACCATTTACTCTTCCTATATTTGAAATGGATAGACATAGCAGCTGAAGAGAAAGCAACACCAGACTAAGAGGAAAACCTTCCCTCTTGGAGGACATCACTGTGCAGCATGATCTTGTGACAAAGAATGTGATTTTTTTTCTCACTTCAGCACAATGGCAAGTACTGTCATAATATAGGTAACAGAGACCTGTGCAATACAAGTTTGACTTACTAGTACTAGTTTTATTAGTACTATTTTTTTACATTTATATTCCATCCTCATTTCTTGAATATTATAATTTCTACTAGAATGTAGCCATGTTGAAAAATAAAGGATACGTTTTTACATATGCATAACTTTAATGATTGAACTGATTGAGCTTAATATTTCCTTCAAAGTTCCACTTTGGCTGGCATTGCTGGCATTGAAATTGAAATATATATCTCAAAAGGAACATATTTTTTGGAAGTTTCATATAATTGGAAATGAGGCCTTAAGATGAACAACACTTTTTCATCTTAGCAGTAATTCTTATCTCACTTGTGTATGTAAGTGACATGCTATGGAGGAGGTCAGATGTGTGTATTGTTAGCTGTATTGCAAATTTGCCTGCTTAATTTTTTTTTTCCTAATTCAATCAAAAGAAGCTTTTAGCATGTACAAGTAGGATATGAAGCAAGAACAATAAGAATTAATGGTGAGGCCATTAATGGAGAAGTAACTAAAATTATACCACTGCTTTGTCGAAAGGATACTTAATCATTGAAAGCTTCCTCATACTAGAACATACAGGCAACTTTATATTTAAGAACAGTTTATGCAAAACTCACAAAGACAGTGACTCTGAAGGTTATAGGTTTTTTGTTCTTCATATACATATCTGTATAATAATTTTGAATTTATATGCAGCATATTTATTTGATACAAGCAGTTTCCATTTGAAAAGCTGTTTGTCTCTAGCTGCTAGAGGAAAGTTTCTTGTGGGTGCCTGTTGCACAGCAGGGCTGAGAAGCAGAGGCTGAATTTGAGTTGAACCCAGGGCATGTTATCAGCAGTGTTAAAGTAATGATCTTTCCCTGCCTTAAGAGGGAGAGCAGCAAGATCTGCAGTATAGTTCATTATTCCTCATGCGAACGCAGTAATATAAGGTAAATTTACACCGTGCATTGTTCTTGTCTCCTCCTTGTGCTGAAATAACGCGCTACAGCACTTGCAGCACAGGACCTTTATACAACATATACATTGAAGGTAAAGTTGTAAAGATGCAGGTTTGAAAATTGTTTTACTGTGTTGTAAATGTTGCTATTTTGTGTTATGTTCTTGTAGAGAAAAATAAAGTGAAAGAATGGAAGTAGAGCTTATGTGGAGACCCTGGGAATGCTTGTGATTCCCATGCTGCAGGTTTTAGATGATCCGGGAGCTGGAGCAACAAATGTGAAGTCTTCATTTCTGGTCTCCTACTGAGTACAGATCTAACTTTGTGCTGAGCTTGATTCCCCTTTTATAGACAGGTGAACTGGAGAGGCTTCCCATAAAATACATTCAGTTTCCCAAAAGAGTTGGAGGGAAATTTTGATGTCTCTTTCACAAACAAACATCAGAGCAGCATGTGAATTCTAGCTACTTTACATTGAGCTACTTTTAATTTTTTGTTTGGACGAGATACAGGAATTCTGATCTTGTTTTGTGGTTGGGTGTGTGGGGTTTATGTGGCAAGGTTTCGTAGTCCAGGGCTGCAGGTGGGTGTCTGCGAACAGAGCCCTGCAGATGCCACATGTCAACTGAGAGTCAGCTCCAACTCCAAGACTGGAATTTGTACTAAATTTTGGTAATTCCATTGCTTTCCAAATCCTAAAATTTTCAGACAACATTTTCACTTTTTTCACTTCACCATGGAGGTATTTATCAACTGACATTCCAACTCTTGTTCCCTTTGAAATATTTATTCAGCAGCTATCTTACTTGAGGAATCATTTTACTTCTTTTTGTCTTTTCCTATTTTTTTTTTCCATTTGCAGTTAAATTGAAATACACGACAGTGATATAACCAGGATTCTCCACTGCTTTGCTTTTCTTTAACTCCTTATAATCTTTTAGGCTTGGTATGGAAAACATCCTCATACTTACATAGGGGCGCTGAGAAAGTTTATTCTGAGTCCTGTGTATTAAAAAAAAGAAAAAAAAAAAAGTGTTACCCATTAAGTCACTGAACCTCTTACATAGCAGAAATATGATCTCCAAAATCATGTTAATAGCACTCATTATTTTTGATGTAATTCTCCCAGACAATTGCTTTACATTTGATATCAATTAGGTCAAATCAAAAGAAAAAGCTGCTTAAAAGACATCTAAGAGTATGGAAATCAGGCCACCATGGGACAAACTGCGCCCTAGACCATATGGGATCAGCTCCACTCAGAGATGGGAGCTGACTGGTTACAGCAGAAAAAGTATGGGTCAGTGTTGTTCAGCTTTGCTACTTTTGAGCAATTAAAGGTTAAAAATGAATTTCCAAACTTGTCCCAAAGGCATTTGAATGGCAGTGTTTCAAATACAAGTACTGTTCTGCACAGAAGTCTCACACAGGCTCAACATGATTCAGTAATCCTAACAAGAGCCTGAACAAACTGCTAATACTAGAGCTACAGGAAGCGCCATTGAAGAGCTATACAAACATTGTTTTGCATGTAAGGAAATTGTGATAGGAGAACTTCCCTGAGACTTAAGAGCAAACCCATACCTGCAGTGATTCACTGTGCCTTGGTACCAAGTCTGTACTACAATAAAACATTCTGGTAAAAATAAATTTCTGAATGAATGTTAATAGAATGAGAAAATGATAATTCCAAGTTCATTTCTCTAGGATCCACTCAAAGTTAATTACTGATAGCATTGTTTCTACTGTCACTGTTTTTCCAAGTGTTAAAATGAGCAATAATTTTTGGCTTGATCTGTTATTAATTTGGTCATTCTTGGCAGAGAAGCCAGTCCTTCTGGATGCAATTTAATTGTTGGAAATAATGAGGAGGTCTTGATTTACTTCTAGTCTTTATCAACTTTGGACTTGACAAGATTATAAAATACATTTTAAGTTCTACTTTTTCTGCAACTACTTCATTACTCCCTCTAATATAATTTCCTATGCTTCTGTAGCCCTCCTTTGTCTTTGATCATTCTAATAACATTACAAAATAACTAGAAGCATTTATTTAAATATAAATCTCCCTCCTTTTTTCTTTTTCTTTTTTTTTTGAACGTAATAGCCATGATAAGTGTACTACTTATCCATAGAGCATAACAATTTTATTTACTATCAAAAGTGATTAAGACTAAAAAGAAAAAAAGTTGTTTTAGAGAGGGTAAGAATTTAAAACTGGAGGTGCACTGTTTGCAGTATGGTATTTCCCTCACAGATTTATAAACAGCATTAGTTCTTTTTTAGTGGAAAGTTCAGAAACTGAAATAGCTCGTAGTAATTCACTATCTGGATGCCTCAAACTACTCTTCTTAAATTTGACAATATGTTACTTTGTGTTCATTTCCTGGGGAAATTCCGAAATAATATGTTGAACGCTTTCCAGGGTTGAGCCTGTACAGGAGAGCTGCTGCTGGAGCACTGGTCACCTGTAGGCGGAGAGCGAAGAACCCCAACAAGCACACACCCTTCTCCCAGGTAAGCTTTAAGAGTTTATGACTAACCCTCTCTCCCTTTGGCAGCATGTGGAAATAGTATTTTCTTCATCACTTTTCTTCAAAGACTAAAGATGTTACAATGGAAAAGGGAACCAAAGGTATTCCAGTTTTTAATACATGATTCCTTGTGGCAGACTGGTAGAAGTGTGAGCATTTTCAGGATGTACTTAACCTCAGATCATGTGAAAAAACTTATACCCAGATCATTTACCAAGCAGCACCCAGCAACGGGGTTCTCTGCATGGAATGAACTTTTTATTGCATGGGAGAGTGTACAGTTTTGAAAACAAAATGGTTAGATGCCAAGATCTGAAGTATGCTATGTATTTCCATTCTGTTTGATTAATCGAAATAGAGCTTATTAAATGGAATGGAAAAAGTGTAAGTTTCATGGGGAAAAAAAAAAAAAAAACAACAGTGATTCATAACAGTAAGTAATTTTAAATTTACTTGCTGATGACTGACTGCTTCATGAACTTTCTCACCTGCTGTTGTCATTATTTTGAACCAGTTGTTGGAAAGATTTGAACTTTGATTTAGGGCTTAATCCAAAATAGGTTATGATATACTGTAAGACTTTTGTTGACCTTAACATACTTCAGATCAAGCCATTTTGATGGCATTTTTCATACCTGTTTTCATATCCTTCTGCATTTGGCATCTTCAGTGTATGTTCCTGGCAAAAATTTCAGGGTTTACAGTGATTTGGAGAGTAAAACATACATTTCCGTTGTGTTGCAGTAGCTTCAGTGCATCACAAGGGCATTGTTAGGAATAGTTACTATATATCTCTGTTGAAATCATTATTAAATGGTGCTTAAGAGACTGATACACAGCCATTAAAATCATAATTAAAAAAATTACTTTGATTTTGCTCTTGACAGACAGAATTTTACTCATTGAAATACTTAGGATTTATGGTCAGCTAAAAGTAGAAAATATTGAGAATTCAGATTGGTAAGAAGCAACCGCAGCTTCTAGGATTTTGCTTACTTAGTAGTAGATTCCTCCAAAAAATGTATTCCATTTTGAGATAGTTGTTGATTGAAAACTATTTTGAAAGGTTTGGGATGCATTTTTTTGTTAATGGTATTTCAGTAAGTCATTATAAGCCACACCACGAGTAACTGAATTGTATATATATTCATTGGTGTAGATTCAGGTGTACATCTGTTTTATTTAGTGACAGCTTTGTCATTTGCAAATAGGCTTTGCATCATTTCAAGAAGTTGAGGACATACTGACTGATGAGGAGCAATCAACATGTTTGCATCACATGAAATGATAGGGGCTTTTTATTCAATTAATTTAACCACAGAATTGTTACTTAGAGATAATACTGCAGTGAGAGCAGACTCTTCTGCTTATTTTGAAATTAACTATCACTCACTTCACACCTATGTGACACTAACTCGCAGCTTGCTAAGATCTCCCCTTGCTGCCGTGCTTTTTGAACTCCATGGTGGTTTTCTCATTTGTTGCAACTTGTGCTGTCCCCCTCCCAAAGCTACCAGAAGCATTCACAACATCCCATGTAGAAATAGAGGATGCAATACTTTGGGCTGTATGCTAAACATCAATGTGTAGTCCTGGTCTCTTTCCGACATGTTAGTTGAAAACGACTTCATCTGCATGTCTTGCCTAATAGCTATTTTAGCTATCAGAGTGAGAAAAAGTGGTTTCATTCTGAGCACTAGTTAATGGGATAGGTGAAAAACTATTCATATGCTTCATATGAAAGGAGGAATAGAACTACACACACCTCAGACAAAAAGCATGCTTTTCCCTGACTGCAAAGCAATCATTAGGGGCACACAGGTTGTAGCTGAGTTGAGTACTTCTCATACCCTGGGAGTGCAACACCTTTTGATGGAACCAGCCACGATCCCAGCCTCCTTCATTCGTCTTATTCTGTTTTGTTTGCCACAAGGAAAGAATCCAGATGGGTTTTTAATACCACCAGAGAAAGAGACTCCACAACCTCTCTGGGCATCCTGTTCCAGTGCTCTGTCACCCGCAGAGTAAAGAAGCACTTTCTTGAGTTGTTCTCTGATAAACCTTCCTGTGTTCCACATTGTGCTCATTGCCCCTTGTCCTGTCACTGGGCATCACTGAAAAGAGCCTGGCCTTATCCACTTGATATTCTCCCATTAGATATTTATAAGCCATGATAAGATCCCCTCTCAGCCTTCCATGTATTCTTTCTTTGAACTAGGGAGCCCAGAACTAGATGCAGTAATCCAGATGTGGCCTCACCAGGGCAGAGTAGAGGGGTAGGATCACCTCCCTTAATCTGCTGGCCATGTTCTATTTAATACACCCACTGGCCTTCTTGGCCACAAGGGCACTCTGCTGGCCCATGATTGACTCGTTGTCTGGCAGGACAACCCAGGTTCTTCTCCACAGAACTCCTTTCCACCAGGTCAGCCTCTAACTTGTGCAGTGATTCCTCCCCAGGTGTAGAATTTGAGGAAATGTTTATGCAGCAGTCACAACATAAGGTGAAGAAACTGTAGGGTTAGTACTGTTCACAGCTTGAGATGGAATTTATATGGATTAACTATGAATTTCCTCAGATATTTATAAAGTTGGAGAAGAAAAACAGGCTTCTGTTTGTATGTGTAATTTGAACATATGCATCTCAAATGCATGCTGTTGAGTGCTGAAATGGATATGATTCCAAAAGGGTCTTATTTTCTTGTTTTGAAATTTTCTTTCTTTTGTTGACTCTTCTGAGGATAGTTTTTCTGAGATCTTTAGGTCTGCTTCCAGGATAACAGCTAAAGCAAATGTAACTCCTTTAACTTGTTACATTTTCCTGTTTAAAGAGGATGTCACTGGCTCTGCTGCAAAGCGGCATATATGAAGCCATGAGGAACAGAACCCTTGTCGCAACACTGCTGACTGTGGCACACCTACTGTAAAAGCAAATTTAAATGCTGCGTGACAAAGCAAAATATGCATAAACAATATATCCACTGTTTGTGTCACACCAGTCTTTAAGAATATATCACTTCTGACTTCACCATGGATAAATAGTTCAGTTCTGTCCCAGCCACCAATGTCCTTCGGGATGTATTAGCATTCTACAGAGAAAAATAAATTGTATGCTGTTTTCATGTTCATGATAAATGCATTTCCAGAAAAAGTAAAATAGCTGGGCTATGATAAAGAATGAGTAGGAAGAAACACAAGTGAAATTTACAAAATACCTACGTATATTAGAATTATGCACTAAACAGATTCAGTTTAACAAGAGTGGGCTGATTTGAAAAACTGATTATGATTTGAATATTAATTCTTCAGGACAGGAAAGTAATCTAAAATAATTTAGAGTCTGTTTTTTTGGCTACATCATAATATCTTAACTAACGACTAAATGATTGCAGTACAAGGATTTCATACATCACTTGCATTCAGGTGTCTGTTGAGGTGTGTCATGGAGTTCTGTTACACTTGTACATGTAGGAGAGCTTTTCTCCTATTTGAAATACATAAATATATATTCTTTTCCTGTGGGGTTCTGTTGTGTCAAGGTCCATAGGCACTTCATATTTTAGACTAAATAACTTTCTTCAAAGATGACAGTAGTCAATGGAAAAATCTTTATTAATTTATTCAGAGGATATCTGCTTTTAAGTAATTCAGTTAACTATGGCATATTGAAAGTGTTCCCCAACCAATCTGAAGAATAGTTTGTCAATCCCAATGGTATGGATAGGAAATTATAAGAAAAGCTGACACATCTTTGCTCGTAATACAGGAAGTCTTTCAATATTAAAGAAAGAAATAGCAACATTTGAGTCATCTTAATGGTATCATTAAGATGCCTTTCTGTTAGAGCCATTACATATTAAAGGAGTTGACAGCGTGAAAATCTTAGCGGAGGAAGAAGTGCAGTTGAGACAGAACAGAACTGAAAAGCTTCAGAACTTGGTCATCTGAGTTTAAAGGGACTTAAAAGCTCTCTGTCTTGTGAGGGTTGTAAAATACTTTCCATGTGTTATATTCTCCCAAGATGCATGTACAAATGTTTTGAGAATGAATATAAAGAACTTTCCATAGATAATGTAATGAACAGCAATATGTTTGCAGCACAGGCAAGAGCTGAAGGTTGTTTTTGTGCAGGAGATGCAATGCCCAGAGCAGGATAGCAGTCCATATACTTGGCGAGGAGGTTGAGGACTGGGCAGGACTGATCCTCACAACTGTAAGCACCTAGTTCTACATCTTCATAAGAAATCTCAGGTTTCAAAAAATTAGCAACAAACCCTCTGTGGGTATCCAAGACATCCTTGTCTTGCTCATCTACTTGCCTTAGTTGATGTCCACTTGAGTACTGTGCAATGCTCTTGTGGCTGTTTCTAAATACCCTCACCCAATCCTTTTCATCAAAGGATATAACTCTGCTTATTTATCCATTCCAGTGCCAAAGTGTTTGTTTGTTTTTAAGCAAGAAAAGGTCTGAAGGATGCACTTAGCTGGTCAGCCACTTCCGGAGATTTCCTAGTAGCTCTTAGCATAGGGCTGTCTCAGAGAAGCTGCCAAGCTCCAGTTGGATTACTTCAAGTGAAAATAATGTAGATGTCTTCTTACTGTAGTTCTCATATCTTATCATACTTGCTGTTAACATTCCTTCTGAACCAAAAAATCAAGCAGATACATTTCAGCTGCAGTATTTTATTTTCTATGTTTGTGTATGGACAGAAAAAAAAAAAAAAAACGTATTTCACATTTTGTTTCCATTTTCTTCCTCTTCAATTACTTTGTATAAATATTAATACTTTTCTACATAAGTGACTAAAGACATTATTCTGAAGTGTCATTACGAGGAAATGATGGCAGTGATTTAACAGTTTAGTTCTCCTAAAGGGGTTAAATGCATTTGCACATATATGGTGTTATAAACCGTTTTCTAAAAATCTGGCAAGTGGCATTAAGCTCACCCTTTGGTACCGCACTGTTAACCTTTCAGTGACCACTCCAACTGTTTAAATGGTCTATCCAGAAGGTGAGAGGAGGCACGCACTGTTGATCACAGCGAACATAACCTTCTGAAGTAGATCAAGGAGTTGAGGCAGCCTCAGCACCCACACTTGTCTGGAGCATCCTGGTCGCCGCGAGACGTGTGCCCGTGCCATCCCTTGCCCCAGCTGCTGAAGAGGGCTGTCCTTTTGTTGCAGGTGGCTGCTGCTGGTCTGTGCTTTCTTGAAGGGAATCCCTCTCACAAACAACAAACGCTGCTCATTGTTCGCTATCAGAGAGCATCAGCGTCAGAAAGCATCTCGTCCTGAGCCCTGGTCGTTGGCGAGAAATCCTCTCTGAAGGTGTCTCCACCTCCCTCCGTCCACGCGTCTTTTCGCCGTGCGGCACAGTGCAGTGGGTTACTGCCGCACCGCCGCCGGATGGGTTCAGGCGCTCCGCACTTACCCCCTTTTGCTTTTCTCCTTTTTTCATCCTTCCCCTTCTCTTCCTTCCTTTCCCAGGCTCGGCTAGCCGTAGCATCCACCCTCCCGAGGGCTTTGCCCGGATCATTTATTTATCTTGTGCGCATTAAGAAACCACCATTAGGCTCTGGTGGGAGGCGCCTTACTTGCTGCGCGCTCGCCTGCCTCCCCTGCGCCGCGAGAGGAATGCACAATTGAGCAGGAGCTGCAAGCTTAGCAGGGGCTGCCGTGTGCGTGCTTATCTGTTGGCCGGATCCGTGCTTTTGCCGACTGGGTCACTGGCGTCCGTCTCTGCAGGGCTTCATTTTTTTTATTTATTTGTTTGGCTGCGTGGATTTATTATTATTATTATTATTTTTTTTTTTCCCCGGGGCATCCTCACCGGAGTTTTACTGCGGGCCGGACTTGAGCGCGGGCGCGGAGGAGCCGCGAGGATCCGTGCCGAGCCCAGCCGAGCCTCCTGCCCCGGGCCCCGCCCGCGGATCGGCCTCCCTGGCCCAGCGCCGGCCGCGGGTTGGCCGCGGGGCCGCGGAGTGGCGGGCGCCGCGCCGCCGCCTCCCCGCCGAGCAGCCGGGGGCTGCCGCTGCGCCGCGGTCGGGCAGAGGCGGGAGCCGAGCGGGCGGGGGAGGGAGCGAGAAGGCGAGAGAAGATCCCCCGGCCCCGAGGGGCGAGGAGAAGGAGGAGAGGCGAGAAGGAGCGCGGATGTGAAGGAATGTGCCCGCCCGCCGCCGGATCCGCGCGTTTGGGATAAAAAATCGTGATAATCGAGGAGGCTTGATTGCCGCGACTTATTGCACGGAGGAGGGAAAAAAAAAAAAAAAAAAAAAAGGAAAAAAGGATAAAGGAGATCAAAGCCTGGGAGCGAAGGGAGAAGAAGAGGAGCGCCGAGGCTGACGAGGCGCAAGAGGAGGGCGCCCGGCGCGGCCGTCCCGCTGATTCCGCGGCCGCGGGAGCTGCGCGGGGCGGTGCGGGGCTCGCCTCGCCTCGCTATGCCGGCGGCGTGACCGAGCGCCGCGCTCCCCTCCGCCCCGCGCCGCTCCGCTCCCCTCCGCCCACCTCCGCCGCATGCCGCCGGCATCCGCGGCGCGCTGATGCCCCGGGGTCGCGGCGGCGCTGCGGACGGCCCCTAGGATGAGCGAGGGGGCTGCCGGCGCCGCGGCGCCCGGGGCGGCGGAGGCGGCGGCGGCGGCGGGGGCCCCGGGCGGGGATGGGGCCGGGGGACCGCCGCGAGAGCTGCGCTGCAGCGACTGCATCGTCTGGAATCGGCAGCAGACGTGGCTGTGCGTGGTGCCCCTCTTCATAGGCTTCATCGGCCTGGGGCTCAGCCTCATGCTGCTCAAGTGGATCGTGGTGGGCTCCGTCAAGGAGTACGTCCCCACCGAGCTGATGGACGCCAAGGGCGTGGGGCAGGACCCCTTCTTCCTCTCCAAACCCACCGCCCCCCCCCGCGGCGCGGAGACCACCGCCGCCGCCACGCCGCGGCCGCCCAGCCGCGTCAGCCCCCGCCTCACCACGATGAGCAGGGCCCCCCCGCGGCCCCCAGGCACCCGCGGCCCGGCGCGGGGCGGCCCCAGGCCCACGGTCCCCCGGCATCCCGCCGTGCCGCACACGGCACCGCCCGCCAGCGGCCCCCCCGGCACCTCCGGCCGCGCCGGCCGCCCGCCGGCCGCCGCCCCCAGCACCCCGCCGCTGCCCGCCTGGCCCACTGCGGCACACGCTACCTCCTCCTACAAGATCTACGTCCACGACTCGGCGCCCTCCTGGACCTTGTCTCCCTTCCAGGAATCTACCACCACCACGCCGGAGACCACCACGACCCCCAAAATCCGTAAGTGAAGCGCGCCGGCCCGCGCCCTCGGGCACACCCCGCCCGCCGCTCGGGCACACCGGCACCGGGCTCTGTCCCGTCCTGGGGCTGCCGCAGCCCGGGGGACTCGCGGTGCCCTGCGGGAGATCGGGGAGCCGCCGAGTTCGCGTTTCTCTCCCCCCCTCCCCCCCCCCCCCCTTTGGCCGTCTCACGGCCAGTTCTCCGCTCGCGTGGTGGACGTCGAGGCAGGAGCAGCCGTGGGAGGCGGCTGCAATTCGCTGTGGTTCGTAGGAAAGCTTCCCTTTCTAGTCTGGTGTGAAGGCGGCATTTGGAAGGTGTGGGAAGCGAGGGGACGGGTGATGGCCCGCCAGAAGGGGCAGCGACGCTGTTGACAGTGAGCGATGGGTCAAAGGCTGCGCCTTTGCCGGTGCGGAGCTTCTCTGGCCGGCTCCCACGAAAAGAGCCCTCGACCCCGGAGGGGTGCTGGCCCCGGCCCGGAGTTCGGCTGCTGGGAGAAACACCCGCCAGAGAGCGGCACCGGGGCGCTCCCGAACGCGCTCGGCAGCCCAGGGATCTCTGGCTCCAGTCAGTACTGTGCCGTCTGCGGCGTCAGCCCGTGACTGGTTATCCTTTTCACTCAGAGGAGGGGGCTTGTTCCCCGGTTGCTCTTTGTGCCTGGCTCTTCCCACCCTGTGAGGCACATACTGAAGGATTCGGGTTCAGTCCGAAATTTCGTTTGGATTGGGCGCGTCAACTTTCAGCTTCTCGTAAAGGTTATCTAGGACAAACGCAGTCTGTGCCAAAGGGACTTCTGCGTGGTGCTATTTAGTGAAACGCTCAATTATACTGTATTAGAGCCTTCTGCGCTTTCTCAGATGCAGCATAGGAAATGAGGAGCCTGTGTTCTCCGTTAACTCTTAGTTGCTTTTCCTAGCAGTGTCAGTTTGATCTCATGCACCGCCTGGATTGCTTGTACAGCTAGCGGCTCCCCTGCTGCATGCTAGTGTATGCTTATTCCAGTAGAGTGTTTGGGTAGCTGGTCATCTCAACTTAATTCTGTCCATTACATCTGTTTTGCTGATGAACCCTGGAACAGAGTACGCGTACAGCAGACTGATTTTGTGAATTGGCAGAATAGAGAGAAAAGCAGCAAACTGGATGTGTACGTGTGGGTGGGCGTGCAGGTGGTGGATGGCTGGGAATGATTACGAATAAAACTGCCACTAAATCAGAGCAAGCAAACCAGGCAGTAACTTGCTTCCCCAGCATCTGCCACAGCAATTGAGAAAGAGCCATGCCTCACAGGTGTGGCTGAGCCTGGTTGCTCTCTAGCTGCAGTCAGAGGAGCTCCGCTGGTACCAGAGGGAAAAAAAATCTTGTGGATCTGAACCTTAGCTGTCTCACTAAGGTATATGGAGCTGTATAGAAAGGACACTTTAAAAACAAACAAACAAACAAAACACGTGAAGGGAGTGTGATTTTCAACCTTGGTCTCTGATCTCGACTCTTGTGTGTAGCAGTTCCTCACCGGCGTTTCAAACTGCAGTGACGTGTGTGTCTGAAACGCTGCTGGGCTCCCAGCCCGGGTGGGACCTGTTGGGATTTAAATATTTCCTTGTGATCTTTTCCCTTCTCGTATTTGTATCTCTTTGGGTATGTAAGAGAAGTCCACTGCAATTTCCTCCCACCTCTGCTCTCTGCTTACAAGGTACAGAAAGCAGAAAAATCCTTATTAATAAATTATTGTCACTGGCAGGTCTCTACTGCATGCAGGGAACACAAAGGAAGAAAAAATGCCCACAGTCTTGAAACGTTCCTGGCAGCTGCACAGTCCTGTAACTGTTACTTGTTTCTGGGAGCCTGCTAATACCTTTGACAGCGGGGTGTTTCCCTTCATTAAGTGCAGCTGGGTTATAGGATAAAATGTAAGAAGTGCAAATCCAGCAGAAATTGACCCTGTTTGGGCACACTGATAGCAGAGATTATCATTAATGGAAGATTAAATAGATTACATAAAAAAGGATTTGAATTTGTAGGGCGTGTTGAATTATTTGTTTATTTAAAGCCCACAGCTGCACTTCCCTGATATGTATAAGCCTGTCCGAGGGTACACGGGAAATTCTCTGAGACTGCAGTATCCATCCAAGGGGAGAGGGAGAAGGAATGTAATGTTTCTGCCGGGAAGTCCTGCCATGGTGTGACCCTACAGCAAATACCTGCATCTGCCACTGAGCTTGGAGGATTGCAGTGACTAACAGCTCTTAGGAAGAGCAGGAATTCTTTTAGACAAATGCATCCTCATTTTGCAAGTTTAGCTGCATGATCCTTACGTGTCTCTTTGCTCCAGCGGCTATTGAAGTGGAAGTCATGGGTCTGTTGTGTCATGCGAATACAAATCTGACATGACAAATCTGATGCCCCGGCTTTCAAAGCGGTGCACAGCCCTGTGTGATCTGCCGGCTAGGCAAGGCACGTATGAAGGCAGGGGTTGTAGGTTATTTAGCCTTTCGTGGCTTTTAAGAAAAGAAGCAGCTGTTGTTATTCATATGGCAGTTTATTTAATTGCTTTAATGTGTTAAAATGGGTTCAAAGTGTGACTTAAGGGAATGGAAATCAGATTGGGAGCTGTTTCTCCAGAAAGCCGGATGATTGCCCACCTGAAGTTGATGCTGGTAAAGCCTTTTCTCTGTGTGTGTATTCAGCTGAGGAGATGTTGTGAAATCTCTCACTTTTTTGTGGGTGTGCATAATGACAATAATTCTTGGTTGTGTTTCACTCAAAGTCAAGCTATCTGTGAGCTGCTTTGTGAGTTCTTGATGAAGATCCTTCAGGTTCTGACTAAGCAAAAGCCATTGACTCATCGGCTTTCACTCTGTGCCATGTGCCTGCATGTGTTTCTCATGTTCGCATACAGATTGTGGCTTTACAGCCTTTTTTCCCAGTGTTCAACATGAAAATCTGCCATTGATTGAGGATAGCCTAATCAGTAGATGGACAGAATCAGCCCACTGACTGGAACACACCTGTGAGGTTTTATTTTTATCGAGCCATTGGTTTCATTTCTAGAGAATAATGCCCTGATTTTTTCCAATATGCATTTTTTTCATGGTATTTTTTTTTTTTGGTTATGTTATTATCTTTAAACTGAGGTACTGTATTTATTGGTGTTTCTGTGTGAGTTCAGCTGTGAAATAGCTCTGTAGTTTTTGTTGTATTCCTGTGACAAAAGGCTAATGCAGAGAGCTGAGGTCAGGCAGGTGGGGCTCAACTAATGCGTTGTAACCAAGGAAAGAGATGTTACGGAAATCTTAATCAATAGATCTTGTGAAGTCCATTTGTGACCTTCTTTTGTGTCCAAACTGCAGCCTGAGTACACTTTGATTTCCTGCTAAAGATTTTCTGGTCCAGTCGTTTGTCCTAGTCATATCTCTGTCTCTGTCTGCTTGCTATGCACGGCATGGGTTCAAGTAGCAAGCATCTGGCAGCTGAATTGCTACCAGCACTGACATTTTGGTGAAAGCTGTTTGTTTTATTTTGCACTGACTCAAATATCTTTTTCACATTAAAGATGACGCTTAGATGGAACTGCGGGGTTTTCACCAACTGAAGGGTGTAGTGGGAGGTGCCAAGCTGTAGTAAAACCAGGCCTACTCTTTCCAGAGCTCTGAAGCATCCTGCCAACAAATGACATGTGTCTGTGATCGCTTTGGGTTCTGATCATGAGCTGTCATTGGAATCAAGGAGCGCACATGTGACACTAGAGCACGTGCCTTCAGCACTGACTGAGATTACTGAGATTAATATGTCAGTTTTTTATCAATCTATGAAGCATCAAAGGCTGTGGAACAAAAAAAAATACTTAAAAAAAAAATCCAACTGGGAATTCTGAAAGCATTTGCTTCTCATCCTCTTTCCCACTCGCTTTCAGTTCTTGTACCATGAATCAACGTACCACAGACACATTTGGGTTTGTGCTTTCCACGTTAAATACTTGTCAGCAGGAAGGCTAATGCCAAGATACAATATAATAAATAGAGAATGTACCCTGAAGTAAAAGTACTTGTAATTTTCCTTTTTTTTTCCCCTTTTAATATGGTTATAACTTTTCTCCTCTGTTCAGTTACGTGGAATGACATTGGGCTTAATTTCACTTTTTCCTTTATAATCCCCGTTATAGTTAGGAACTAGCACAGTTATCATCAAGTTCCTAGGGAATTTGAATGTTTATGTCGATTCAGTTCAGATACATTTCCCTTTTGTTGAAGTATTTGTTGGAATGACATGACCTGGGAGAACTTTCACAGCACTGGTATGATAAGAGGAAGGAATATGGCTGAAATTACTCCATGGTGCCTTTTCATCCTGAAGAAAAATCTTTTGGGGGCTGTAGAGATTTTCATTACATTGATTTAAGCCGTGATCACTGGCAAAAAGCAAAGCCTTGCATTTTATTTGGCATATTTTTTGTAGCATCTATACAAGGACATTATGCGATATATTATATGTTGACAACAGAATACCATTATTAAATTAAAGTATTGATTCATTACAAAGTATTATGCTAAAGTAATGTCAGTGGTTTGTCTAAACCCACAGAAAATGGAAATTAAAAATTAAAGCGAAAGACCTGTCTCTGTCTACAGTACTATGTCTAGTGTTGCAGTGCATTTATCATCTGACTCATTGCTTTGAAACCTTCTGCAAAGCCCAGTAAATGCAGGGATTGCCATGGATTTGGCTTTGACTTTATCGGTAAATTCTATAGCTCATGTGGCTTTCAGGAAGTACCTACAGCGTACTGTTGTTTAACTTTGCTGATTTCTCCCAGGAAAACATGCCTAGTGCAGTCAAGTGGGATGGCCTGGTCACAAAGAGAAATAAATAAATAAAAACGTGGGTCTTCTGTATGCCTCTGAGCTTGCTGAATTCTTTTTCCAATTTCTTGTTGAGGGTTGAACAAATCTGCATCTTCACTGCAGGCATGGGGTGAAAATACAAGCAAGCATTTGCACCTTCCCAGTTTTCAAGGAGGTTCTGGACCTCAGGGACTCTAGGTGCCTTCTGGCTTGGTCTCTGCTAAGCAGGGCAGCTGCTTCAGTTGTGGTGCTTAGTCTTGCAGCATGGGTTAGAGATGAACCTGCACAAAAGTAGAAATGTATTTGGTAATTGTAAGAGGCTTCCTAGTAGGTAACTGAACTGAAAGCCAAGTTGAAGCACATCTTTTTCATTTGAAAGACTCTTTCAGGTTCTGTTGTCTGGAAGGGATTCATTGTCACTTACTATTAAGCATAGGTATTGTTTTTGCATTACAGGAGTGGAAAAAATACAGTCAAGAAAAGATACTCTGGGTTACAGAGATGATTTCTTACTTTAAGAGACTTGGGATCAATGTGGTGGGGACTCAAGAGTCATTTAGCAAGCAGGTGGTGGTTTTTCACCAACTAGAACTAATTTCCCCAGTGGACATCTCTTAAACCTCCTTTCATACCTACTCCCAAGCCATTCTTCTGTGTACAGCTGTAGTGGAGAAAAGTGACTTGCCATGGAGCTGACTCACCAGGTTTGCCAGGCCAGGGATTTTCTGATTAGAGCAGATGGAGGCAAAGAAGGGAAATGCACACAGGTGAGTGAGTGGATTTAAGCAGGTATTTATTCTCAAACAGGCTTCTGCTTCCCCTTAGGAAGAGACGTTCAAGAGAGAGAAGTGACTAAAGCGGCCTAAAGGAAGATTCTGATAGGTTGCGTTTATTCATTTCAGTCTTAACAGGAAAAAAAATAATAATTGAGTCAGATGTTCCTGAAAAAATTTGTTGATGTGAGGGAAAGTACATTGCAAAATGCTTATTGCTGAATATTTAGATGTTTGTTCCTGAAACTTTATCAATATGCTTTGGCTCCAGTGGTGTGTGTACTCAGGTAATATATCAAAAGATGTATGAGTAAAACCTATACAGTTCTTCTGGCATTTCATCTTTTCTGTCTCCGTGTATTCTGCCCTCCAGTGCAGTGCTCTGTGTTTCCCAAGCTGTGTTTCTCACACAGCATGTAAACAGGAGGATTCCATGGCTTTAATGCCTTTACAACATATAACCCCTTATTTTTTTTGTGTGCTGTGTGTCTGATGACTGATTGCTGACTGCAGGAGACAAACTGTTCAGCTTCAAAGATAATTCCCTTCATATCGTGTTTAGCAACGGATCGCAGTAGAGCTTCTTAAGTCCAAACTGATATATGTTTTTTCCTCAGAGTAATTTGAATGTTAGCAAGAAGGAAACGTTCAGAGTAAGCTCAGGTCAAACAGAAGAGGCTCACTGTCCAGATCTTGCTGCAATAGCTCAGAATGAGGATGTAACTGGGTAGGAAGATAAGGTCTGAAATACCTCAAGAAATTCCTGTATAGTCCCCATAAATCAAGTCAAAACAGCTTGTACCATCTCTTCTTTTTGCTATAAAGCTTCCTGTTGGTTTCTTTTTTTTCGAGTTTATGGCTTTGCTTTTTCTTCCTAAATTAGAATGAATCCCTTAGAATTCTGAAGGGATCTGTTCTCATGGGCTATCCTTCCTCCATCCCCAGCTTGTGCTTTATACTTAAATGGAAGATGCTCACAAGCACTGTACACGTATTGACAATGTAGTAGGTCCTCTTTGTAGAAAAAGGAGTTGGTATTACAGTCTGCAAGAAGAGAGCTTTCACCGAGGCATTTTGTATCTTTGCTAGCAAAAATTGGAGGAAAATACATCTTGATAATATTCTGTGTGAAAGATTTGCTGCATTAAGTAGTTTGCAGTCTCTGGGTTTTTTTTTTTTTTTTTATGAGATTATTTTATAGCCCAGTTTTGTGAAGCTAAAGGTCTGATGTAGGGTGTGTAAGCAGTGTCTTTTGTAGACATCACGCATGTGCAGAATTGGGGTCAATAAATGAGAACCTCTGTGTGATAAAATCTGTTGCTGTGTGTTAGGTTGCATTGTCAGTGCCATGCACTTAAATGTACATCAGTTTTAGAATGCTGCTTTTTAAATGTTTTCAGTATTAATTTAAATGCACTTATTAGAATTGAGCTCGTTATGTTTTTTCCTTTTTGTTTTTGTTTGTGTGTTTATTACAACCATGAAACAGTGCACCATTTTGCTGTGCATTCTCTGCATAAAACATATCCTGTAGTAAAATCTTTGTGTTCTGGGGGATTGGAGCTGGTTAGTTGTAGGCTCTCAGAACTGTTGGTCATGATTTTTTTTTTTTCATGTCGCTTTTAAATAATGTCCTTCTCTGAATTTTATTTATTTTTTATATTATTCTGGAAAATACTACTTGTTTTGTGCACTGCTTTTCTCTGTGATACCCCTTTGGGTAGCAATATGCCAGCGCTGAGTTTTTCCTGATGTGCGTACATTGTTTTCTGAAACATTAGAGATACCATGGTGGTTTTTTTTTTTTTTTTTTTTTTTTTTTTTTTTTTTTTTTTTTTTTTTTAAGACAATTTTATTATCTTCATGTTTTCCATTTCGCAGCATCACTGCTGTCGAAATTCAAGATTCTAGTTCTCAGGACCTGGGCTTTGGTTGCTGGCTGTTGCCAGCTAGAGGGGCTGTAGCACTGTGAAACAGCAAACCACTAAATTAGTATTAATAACAAAGCACTGCTTTTTCAGATTTGATTATTCTCATTGATGTCAGAACTTGTAAAGCAAGCATTTGAGATAAGATGGGGATATTCTCTTGCAATGCCTGTGCTGGTCTTTCACTTCTCTGACAAGGGCTTTTTTGTTACATGGTAAACAAGTGATGTAGAAAACATGCAATCTAGCATACAATGCTTCTAAAAGTAAACAGGGTTTTAACAAGAACAAACTTCTATCAAGTGTGTTATTATGCTGTGCAATGCTAATGTTTTACTTATGTCTCCCGTTTGAATTGATGATAAAATAGCATTTTCAGTTCTGTGCTCGGAGTGACTGACAGTTGTAGTTATCCCACCTGCTCAGGGTTGAGCAATAGTGGCAAATAGTACGAAAGAAACAAAAGCCAGTTGTAGGGACTCTGTTTCTTTCCCCTGTGAGTTACAGGACAGTTGTCGAGAGGGTTATCATTAAAGTAGTACCAAGCAATTCCAGAGGTTGTGGCTTGGGAATTGATTGATTAATACTTAGAAAAAACAATCTATTGATCATCTCCCAAAGTGCTGTACTTTGTTATTCTTTGTTGTTTTGTTTGTTTGTTTAAGAGCAATGCTGTATGGGGAGAAAAATCACATTCTTGTTAAGTCTGTCAGTGATTTTGCCAAAAAGAAACAGAGTTTTTCTTTGAAACATAGAGATGCACTGAACTGAAACGTTACAGTCATTTTGCTGCCATTTAACTGTTTCAAAGAAAAAAAAGATTTTGCAGTGCTGGGGTTCAGTGGACACTGGGTTCAGAGACTTTGCTGAGGGTATTTCTCCGATAAATGTCAGCGCTCCTGATTTAGGAGGGTAGATGTACTTCTGTAATTATTTCATAAATAGCCCACTTTACTGCATTAGTCTTTAGCCTGCAGTCTGACCCAGCTGCATAAGGGACACACTGCTGGAGTTTAATCTACTCGAAAAATTGTTCTTTTTCAGTAAAAGGCCAGAAAGTCATGTACAAAACCTTTCCTTAAGCAGCCTTTGTTTCTTTTCCTTTAGGTTTCATTCTTTATTTTTTAACTTCTCTTTATACGAGATATCATCATGTTTCACTGGGTCAGCTGTTAACTCACTGGACTGTCTCAGTGTAATAGTATCAGCTGTAGCTCATTTCCGTTAATCACTAAATACTGGAGTCAGAAAAATGCAGGTAAACCGCAGCATCTCTTAACAGGTGAAGCTGCTCACTGTGAATGCCGTTTATGAGTTTATAGCACATGCTTTTAAGTTAGCTGAATATCTTACAGCACTGTTGTAACAACCCAATCTTCACCGTTGAACTGAGATTAGATACTTGCATATCAGGTTTGTATTAGTGCACAGAGGCTTTTCCCCATCACCTTTTTTCCACTGCTTTGGCAGCATGCTGTGCCTTTGCCTTAAATAGTTACCTCTAGGGTTGTGAGGCTGGGGACCTTTCGCACAGAGGATGATAATAGCAACAGCACAGAAAATGCAGCATTCAGAAATCCAGAGCTTAGTCTGAGGGCTTGTGACATTATCTTTGCCCCAGGGAAGATGCATGCTTGCCCCTGGTAGCTGCATTTGCCTTGCTGTGGAGAAGGCTGGCTGGGAGTTGCAGGGGCTGCACTTCTGCTCAAGGAGCTCTTCTGCTGTTCTGACAGCGTTAACCACCCTGTCTTCTCTTCTGCAAAAGCACAGAGGGAAAAATAGAAGTGTTTCTAATACCTTTTCATAACAGGAGCACATTCGTTACAGAGGATAACTTAGTCCTAAATGAAACGCAAGAACAGTAACTTAATATTTTAAATTGGTTTTAGAAATATCTGCCCGCCAGACAGGATTCTTACAGGTTTTAGTTCCTGGATGGCTGAATTAGTCTGAATGTATGGATCTGAAATTTTAGCAAGTGATGCGTTTGAGAGGGGAAGAAGAGTCAGATATCATATTTTTAAATTTGAAGGGGGAGATTAGGGTTCACGAGCATCCACTGAATTTCAGTAGTTGAGTACACTGCAAGTCTTGGCTAAACCTTGTGGTTATTTGGGGACAGCTCTTTCCTCATTTGTTCACAGAGAGTATTTTGGAAACACAGTTATGTTTGCAATCTTGATAATAATTGAAATACATTTATCTCTGGTTCTAACAATGATCCTGAATGTGGAGTGATGTACCTGCCTAAATATGAAGTGTTTTGGACAGAGCAGAGCTATTAGTCCCCTGTGAGGAGACTATTGTGGGTAATCCTGCAGTGAGTTTAAAGTATGTGAGATGGTGAAAAGAATCATTGTTCTTGTGAAATGTTTTAGTTTTGCGTACTCTGAGAATTGTCTAATTGTAAAAGCAGTGTGAATTTATAAGGGGCTTATTTTTGAACGACAATCACATAAAGAAGATACTGTAAGATTTAATTCATTAGATATAATACATTATATTTGAATTATTTAATTAGAGATTATTTTTTGACCATCCCTTAACATCCTAATACTCTCTTAATATTTTTCCAGTTTTTAATCCCATTTATTAATGCAGTCTATATGACAGCATGGACTCATAGCATGTTTTACCTTAGGAAATAGTACTTAAAATGAAGTTAATGGTATTTTTACGTAGTGAAATATACTAATCTACACACAAAATGTGGTAACGAGCTAACTGTGGTCAGGGGCCCTGAATATTTCTGGGACACAGATTTTAAAGAGAAAAGCTGTAAGGTGGTTGTTCTAAATATGATCTGATTCTGCAGAAATATATTCTTTTTTTTGTGCGTGTGTCACCGGTTGCAGCTTTGAAGAATGGATAAAAGATTGAAATGGAGAATTTGGGTTAGGCTCTGAGGAAATGATCTCATAGAACTGGGCATTCAGTGGGAGCTGTGGGCTGTTTCAGCTGTTCTTTAAAAACCACCAAAAGGAGGGGAATAGATCATAGACAAGCACCGGCCTAGATGCTTTACATTAGAACGAAGATGGAAAGATTGTTAAAGAATGCAGAGTCCAAAGCATGATGAAGATCTCCTAATAAACACCAGATTTTGGTCAAACTGCATTGGCAAGAAGGTAATTAAGAATTTAAATTTGAGTTCAGCTCTGTGTGGGGATATTCAAGAGGGACAAACAAAGTGAATAGAAAGATATTACCTGAAATGTGTGATACGTGATTTCAGTACTAGTTGTGGAAAATAAATTGAAAAGAAAACCCCAAACCAAGCAGAACTACCAGCAAAGTTCCTGAGGTTCCGCAGTACATCATGTCTTTGTTAGTTACTAATATACTTTCCTACTTTACAGAACAAAGTAACTTTTCCTTCTGGGTATTGAAAAAGTATGTTCCCTAGTGCATAGGTAGAGATACTTTGTATGAAGGTAGCGTTAAATCTCAAATGAACTGTACTGTATTGTTGTCTTTGAAGTTCTGTCCTTTGTAATCACAACTGAAATTACCTTGAATTTGGTGAATGTTTTCCCAGTACCGCCAGAAAATCAGTAACATGGACAGTGTGCTGCTCCTAAAATAGGTAACTGTTACAGAAATACTCAATTTTCATACTTCTAGTATTCTTATCAGTCTGCACATCAGCCCCCAGTGTTTTGCAAGGCTCAGTGATGGTGATGGATTAAAAAGTAGTTATGGGAAGTTAGATCACTTATTTTCTTCAGGCTCATGCTTTCTAATTTGAGAAATAAAGAAGCAGTGAAGGAAGTGAGAAGTGAGAGATGTGTTCTAATGAATGTTCACAAAATAATAAGGAAATGCATTTAACCTAAAAGCAGAAATATCGTGGGTTATGTGTGCAATCATTTTCAGTAATACTTTAATAGTTAAATCTGGTACCTTCCTTTGTTATATTGGAATGCATCGAAGCTTGTATTTTTTAGCTTATTCAAAGGTACGTCTCCAAATATAGCCAAGGTATATACGTCTGAATAGCAGAAATGTATCTGACAATGGTGCAGGGCTGTGCACGAGGCACTAGCAAGTGAGTTATTCTAGTTAATAATTTCTGTCTTTTTGTCCTGCAATGACTTGAATTTGGGACACCCATTAGGCCAACGGCTGCCATTATGACAACCACTTTAAACCTTTTCAGCTTAATTTTATAGACAGTTGTCACCGGGAATTTTAGTAATGACTAAGATTTATATTGCTTTTTTGTTACATTTTAAAACTGAAGTGTTATTGTTGCCATATCTCGCTTTAAAAGGAAACACTTTCAGTATGGTGTAGCCTTCTATACATAGAGACAAAGCGTTCTCTGAGTAGGTGGGATCCTTAGCCAAATCCCAACCCAATGAGATAAGCGAGAATAAGTGGGCCCCAGTTAACATTTAAAATAAACACAAAGGAGTGCCTCGCTTACCCTAGTCTGTTCTGCATTTGCTCATAGTTGACTTTCATTACAGTAAGCTGTGTTGGTCTCTAAGAAAAAAAAAAAAAAGGAAAAAAGATTTGTTCTAACAGTAGTCAGTATATTTATTATGTGAGGGATCTGGGATGGAGGCTGAGATAGAGTTTATGGGAAAGGTGTTTGAGTAGCTCAGCAATTGGAGAAAATTGCCAGGTGCTGATTTTACCTTCTTTCTTCTTAACTCCCTTCTAAAATTTGATTCGGACATTAAGGAAAAAAAAAAAAAACCCTTAAATTTTGCTTTTTTTTTTTTTCTTGATTTTTTTGGTTCATAACTTCCCCATATCTTCTTAGCTTTAAAGTGTAAATAGATAATTGAAAAACTTGCTGAGTGTTCTCTTATTTGCTTATTTTTCTTGCTGTTAGCTTGAAGGTTTATAAAATGATGCCCCTATGAATAAAAGATATTAAAGACATAGTGAGAAACCATTTATCATCTTAAAATTCCCATGCTTTTTGATTGTCTTGGTAGTTTAGAGATGGTTTCACTACCATTGCTTATTACTGAAGATTAATATTATGTTTGCACCTAGACATATGACCCCAGCACAGTTGTTTCCATTGAAGGAAACAAAAAGCTTATGTGAAATAATTTATGTCAGAGCTTGAAAATATGTTTTGGTAATAGCTTTTTTAATGCCTTTAGGACATTTAATTGCCATTAAGTGGCGTGATCTGCTGTTTGGAATGGAGAGCTGGGAGTATTCTGGTTGCAAATACAATAATGAAATGAATTGAAAACAAGGAGGAGTAATAAATGAATAGTTCAGTACTAGTAGCAACTTGCTTGGGTTCAGCATCCTGTTTATGACCAGAATCTACGGTGTCCTAGAGCTGCATTAATTTTGATAGTGGTTGTTTCAGCCTGTGGATCTTCACTTGTTATGACTGAAGTCAGTGGCGTCTGTGTGTGTGGCTGGACACAGAGCACAATAGACAGTCTGGCACAACCATGCAGGACTTGAATGTCCATTTTACTGAAGAGTGAGCTGGTATCTATACAGTTGAATTTTTTTTGCAAGATTTTTGTGTTCTGCATGATTCTCAGTGCTTCTGTCAATCTTGGTTTGTAATGTTTACATCATAGTCTCATTAAATAAGCATCAAAGCACTAATCAGTTTGCAGTTTTGCATGCTTTGCTTTGAAAACAACACAAATGTTGAAACTTTCCAACCGTTACGTCCCTTTTCACGTATTGTAGATGTGGTCACGTGTCAGGGTGCTCAGGTGGTAGGCAGATGAGCAGCAGGGGAAACAAAATGATTTTTTGTGGCCATCTCTTTGAAGCAATTGCCTTTCTGATTTTCTTGGGATTCATAAGTAGAGCTTTGGTGATGGTAATGTGTACTCTAGCATGAAACAAGGGGCTAATGTAGGTAGGATCTCAGTGTCCTGTACAGTTCTGGTGTCTGGTATTTCTTTGTGACCATCACACAGTTGTTTTGGGTGGTTAGAATTTCTCTTCAGAAGTCGCCATTCTTGTCTGTTCTTCAGAAA
This sequence comes from Oreortyx pictus, assembly GCA_036925125.1. Taxonomy (NCBI): domain Eukaryota; kingdom Metazoa; phylum Chordata; class Aves; order Galliformes; family Odontophoridae; genus Oreortyx; species Oreortyx pictus. The sequence goes on along the minus strand of JAUPFR010000008.1, from coordinate 11,304,303 downwards.
GCGAAGTTTTATGGTTCTGTAGCTTCATACTGAAACAGTTGCCTGAGACCTGAACTTCCGGAGGTTTCAAAGTCACTGCTTAACAAGGGCTAACTTGGAAAATGACAGAGGGCCTCAGAGTCATTATTAAACTGTTCAGAACACAAGAAATTTCTCCAAGCCTTTCTTTGTAAACTAAACTGAACTTTACCAAATGACCAACTTTCTATGGAAGCAGACAGTTGATTGTATAATTAGCATGCATAATCACTGAGAAATCCATCACTGAATGAGTGATTTTTAGATTGTTTTGTAAACATGCAGTGATTTTTTTTTAATTTTAGGTATTTTGAGTCTTCACATGAAATCAGTGTATGATCATAGGACGACTGAGTACTGCTTTTTTGTTGTTTTGGATGTGATTTTGTAATAGGCATGAAATCTAATAGGTCATGCCATGGCTGTTTATCGAATCACAGAAATTCTTTATAGAAATTTCACTGATTGGTTCTGCAGAACATTCGAAATAGAGATGTGTAACACTTATGGCACTACTTGACAATAAGTGTATATTTGGAGAATATGTTCTCAATAAGCATAGCAGAAGCTCATTTCAGTATTTAATATATGCTACTGCACTTACTTTCTACTGATGTAACAAAATGGCAAATGTTTCCAGTTTTCTGCCCGTTATTCTTCTATTGCTGCTGCAGAGTGGATGGGACTGCAGAGGCAAGAGTAGTCTAGTAACTCAGAGGCAATGAGAAAGACAGATTTCGAAGATCAAGAGATTGGAAAAGCTGGAAATAGTATGCATTATGAAGCTCAAGCATTCTTTTTCATAGGCCTGATTTATTATGATAAAACTCCTGCCTGTAGGTGAATTATTGAACATCTAAGAAGGAAATTACCTCAGGATGAAGTGCTGTGCCCACAGTTGCGTCTGGCATAAGTTCTTATTGTGTACTTCAACAGCATCCTGTACTATTTCTGCCAGGGATTTTCCTCAGATGGGTGGCACTCCTGAAGAGAAAGAGGATGTGCTAGAGTAGGAATTCCATGTATTATGAGCCGTTAGGGTAACTTCCATTTCCTCTATAGAAAGGCTTCCTAAGTGGTTGAGTCTGTGTTATTGTCAATTATACCATTGCATTCTGAGCTGAATGAACATTTCTTTTCTATTCTTTGAGACTTCTGTAGATACAAAATGTGCCCCAAATACCTTATTCATGATAATGCAGCTCACAATGTTTTTATTTCCTCTTAGTATCATTTCCTCCAAAATGGCAGTTTTCAACAACACATATATTGTAGGACATCCATATCTTTTAAAATTCCACCTAATAAGATAATTTTAAATGCGGAGGATCTTCTGTAATTACTGGAGAAGTCTAATGATGACATTGTGTCCTGCTTGTTTCTTGCCCTGTACTGTTTGTCTTCAGCCAGTTTTCATTTCTCTGCTGTTTGCTGCAGAAGTGAAAAGTACAGGTGCAGGCAGCTGGGAGACATAAATTTGATACTTACATTAAGCAAATAGCTGTTCTGCATTAAAATCTTGCTTCATCTTGAATTTTTTAATGGATGCTTCCTAGTCTATAGAAATCTTCTGAAAGTCTTTGTAGAGAGAAATTTATAGAGTAGTGATGGGCTCCAGTAGAAATTTCACTCTCTGTGAACTGTCATTTTCTGACTTAAAAATATGTTTTTTGTTGGAATATCTTGTTCTGTCTTTATGAAAGTGAGGGGACACAATTTGATATTTGATTTGGTTGTCATCTCTATTTTATTGTTGCCATTTTTTAATAGATTGTTCTTCTTTTTTCTTTTCTCTTTTTTTTTTCTTTTTTTTTCTCCCACAAATACCCTGGAATTTGCAATGAACTTTAGAAAGTAGTCTTCTAGAAACTTTTCTTGCTGCTTCCTTTATGCAAGTGCTTCATTTTCTCTAGAAGTGCTTCCAACTAGAAATATAATGTCTGCAGGAAATGTTTCTCTCTCATGTTCTGTGGTAAAGATCAATGCAAAGAAGTCATTTATTTTATCTGTAGTATCCATTATTGATGCCTGATCTTTTAGTGGAATGTCTGATTCTTTCATAGGCTTCCTGTGAAATACACTTAAACGCCTTGTTTATTGCCTTTAGCTAATAGCTTTTAAAATTCTCCTGGTTTCCTGAGTTGTTTGCTCAGGGTAGATTTCATTTTTGAAAGGATGTTCTGTCATTTAGCTTTCTTTCTTCCCCTGTTACATTCTGTCCCTCAGTGAGAGGAGAGAATCCCATCGTTTCCTGGATTGGCTTGCAACATGATTTGAAATATTTATACTTCATGTTCTCAGTCTTCCATTCCTTTCCCCTTCCTGTTTCTGTTGTCAAGACTCCTGAGTATTTTGGCAAGTTTTATTTGTAATGCCTGTTGGCTTCCTTTTTCCTCGTGTTTTGAATCAGCTCTGTTTTTTTGTTTTTCTGTGAGAAGTGAGTTAAAAGACACCACATTTTTATTTATTCATTTATTTTTCTTTCACTCTCTCTCTCTCCCCTTGCTGTTCCGAGAAGGAGCTGTTTAAGGTACTGATGTTTTTTTCGGTGGCGATCAGCTCCAGTTTAGGTGCGTTCAGCAGTGAAACAGGAGAGCCCAGCAAAGGGGGACCCCAGGGTGAGGAGAAATCTGCCTAGAGCTGATTCTACGTTTTGTTGCTAGAAGTAACAAAATAAGACTCATCATATATTCGCATTTTTCACCTTTTGTTATGTTCTGTGATCTTCACGTGGCCACAGTGGAGTAGTTTTTTTTTTCTGTGTTTAAGCTGTGGAACTATCGAGTTATGCACCCTCCTCTGAGCCTTTCCTCACCTTATTTCACAGGAAAATATTTGAATATTATTATCAGTGCAAACAGTATTCAAGTTTATGTCTGATATTGCTTTCATGTGCTTATTGCTTTCAAGTCATCATTTCTTGTATTATATTTATATATTGAGATCCTATTTTGTTAGACATGGAGATAAGATATTAGAGAAGAATTCTCTGGAATGTTTTCGAAAAGCAATAAGGAAATACATCTTCCAGATTCTTGTGATTCCTCAAATTGTATTCTTGATGTGACTGTACTGCATAAATACAGAATTTTCCAAAGCATTCCCTGGTGCTCAAGTCCTTGAATTCATGCAGTTTGCTCTCCCAATACGCTGGGGATTGGAACGAAGGAAATAATATAAGGAAGAACTTCTTTACTGTCAGTGCCAGATCAGTGGAACAGGCTGTGTGAAGAGGTTGTGAAGTCTCCTTCTCTGGAGAAATACAAGACCTGCCTGAATCCCTACCTATGTGACCTGCTTCAGGGAACCTGTGTTAGCAGGAGGGTTGGACTCAATGATCTCTCACATCCCTTCCAGCCTCTGTGTTTTTTCTAATTCTGTGACGTCCTTATTCTTTGTGTTGATTACCAGTTAACTTTTGACAGTGGATACTTTTGGGGCTTTGTTTTGTGTTTCTCTGCCTGACTATATGAGAGCTGTAATACCAATTATGTGAATGATTTGTTGAACAAACAGTATTCAGAGCAGTTTTACTCTCCATTGCAAGATCAGGTTCATGTTGATTCCTCCATTCAGAATACAACATCCTCATCTGGAGAGGATACCAAGGATGTCTTGATATGATTTCCCACTATTTATTACTTTTCACTTCACCTCTGTTATAATGTTTTGAGTTTGCAGCTCCTAAATTTATCTTCTGAAGGACCAAATAGGTCACTGAGATAGCCGACTAAATAGACCTATCCTTTCTTCTACATATGGGGTAGTTTTTGTCTTGATTCACATGTTAATGTCTCTAGACTATGTGTAACATTTCTTGGTTATATGCTGCTCTTTTACTTTGGAAATCTGTGTTTTTGTGGGCTTATGTCTCAAACTGTTCCAGGAGATAAACTCTTTCTAGTGGTTACCCAGTTATTTAGTGAGTTTTCTTAATTTCAAACCATTATACATTACTGTTAAATTCTAAAATGATATTAAAATTTGGTGAAGTGGTTATGTGTTTTGAAGGACAGATGTCTTCAAAAAATTTGTTCCATCATTTTTTAAGGGATCAACTTTTCATTTAAAAGTAAGTTATCTTGGCTTTTTAATTCTCTCCTGCTTCCCAAGGAACAAATAAAACTTAACAGAGTATTTGCTCTTTAATGTCTTCATCAGTGACATTGACAGTGGGATCTAGTTCACGCTCAATGAGTCTGCAGGTGATACCAAGCTGTGCAGTGCAGTCAACATGCCTGAGGGATGGGAAGCCGGTCAGAGAGATCTAGACAGGCTCAAGCAATGGGCTCAGGAGAACCTCATGAGGTTCAGCAGATCTAGTCCTCTTTTCCTAAAATGCTAATCTTTGCCTCAGAGCCTGATTAATTTCATACTGGTTTAGCCATTCTCATTTTAGGTAAAACAATCAAAATTTTGACAAGGTGAAAAATTAATGTGTTTTTAATTGCACTGAAATTTTGATGAATCATTTTCCACCCTTTTTTAATACCTTTTTAAAACTTTATATGTATATACATATATAAAAGAAGAGATCACATTGCAAAGCAAAACTGAAGTGTAATTGTTGCCTCCTAATTTTTATGAATTGTAAATTTTTTTTATTAGAATGCTTCACTTTTTTTCTTTTCATGGTACAGAAAACACAGGAAAAACACATAATCTAACTGATTTATGTATTTTTTAGTGGGTTTAAATGTATTGCATTGTATGATCTCTAATGGCTCACAGGTTGAATAACGTTAGGAAGCATTAAAGACCTGGTTTGATGTCAAGTTTAATGCTCTTCCTAAGAGCAGTTTGTAGAGATTAGGATTTAGTGAGACATCACCGGAGGATTAGCAATTGCTTCTTAAGGCATTCTGAGTTGACAGCTAATGGATAGCTTTCCCTGATAGCTCTTTTATAGTCCAGTGCAGCTGGATAAAAATCAATGAGAAAGTGGACTTGATTTTGTTTATCCATTAATTTTGGTTTTAACAGATGAGTTCAGCTGCCTTAGTAACTTGTTCAGTATGTTGTCCCTATCTATCACAATCTAGATAACCTCAATTAACACACTGATTAATCCTCAAATTCTTCTTCAGTTGTTCCCTTCTTGACTGCATGATGTGAGGGAAACTGTTCACAGCAGGTCTGAGAGGACAGAATGTGTGTACTTGAGTACCCGCGTAATAAGCAGATTCTGAAGAAATGTAGCTCCCTTCTCTTCAGGTTCCCTGCCCTCCCTGTGTGTATATGAAAACTATAATTAAATTAGTTTCTGTTTGCTTTTTCTTTATTTTTTTCTACTTTTTGTTGTTACTTAAAAGTAAAACTAATAGATACCTTGAGGTCTATTAGGAACTGGGGACTCTGAAGTGCAATTCAAATGTCATCATAGAAACATCAAGCAGGATACAAAATGGCTTAGTTTTAAAAGATTAGTAGATGGAAGTGGGGGAAAAAAAAACCAACAGCTGTGTAACTGAATTTATGCAGGACTTTTTGTAAGAAAGCCACAGCTTCATTTGTAATCTTCAAGGCTTTCCATTGTTCTTAGCAGTGTTTCCAAGTAATGAGTCCCATCTAATTTAACTGTTCTACTTCTTAACTTTGACTGACACATCCAGGGGATAGTGGCTGGGGTGACAGTTCTTCCCTTTAAGAACTAGTGACACAGAATACAAATATAAACCAATATGTTAATGCAGTAATGCAGTATTTTCAACTTCTTTTTCTACAACACAATCACAGGACATAAGACAGAATTAAGGACAGAAAGTTTTAGCAAGAAATTTATGAAGCTCTTGCATGTGTATGCCGAGTGAATAGCATTTAAGGGAAAAATTAATGGAGAAAGATCTAGGCGGCAATTTTTTAAATTCAAGAATTGAATGCATGGGAGAGCTGTTACAGGAGACTACAAAATAATTGTTTTCTACACTACAAAAATAGTCTGGTTTACACTTTTAAAATTTAACTTTTAGGTTAGGATCCAGAGTTTTTTACTTTCTAACCAAACAAAAGTCTCTAGGCTGCTCTCATTGCTGGAACCATTTCTCATCCTATCGTTTGATAATGATGCTGCTGTGATACAGCTAGCGCTGCCACACCTGACAAATTATTGTAGAAACAGATTGTAAATTTGCATTTATTTTTACAGGTAACGTTTCTGTTCCATTTGTACATTCATTTGTATCTTGATAGCGATAGTGGATCTTCTTTCAAATACAGGATGAATCAGACAGTAAACATAAATTCATTGGGTCTGGGTGAATGTTTGAATGTACATCTTGTTTAGAAACAATATTGCTGGATCAAGTTCAGTTTATACTTTTTTGTAAGCTTAAAATTTTAAAATGGATTGCCATATATAGTCTTTAAGAAAACTAGTTACAGACAAATGGAAACTGTATTTTTTACCTTTGTTTTCCACAAAAGCAAATACAAATCCTTACTAAGCCAGAAAGCTCATCTAAATATAGGCATCCCCTATTTTTAATTTTATTTGCCTGAGTCGTTATGTTTCTGTTCCCACTGTTTTTTACAGTACTAAATGGCAAATCTATCCTTGTGCTCTTGTGTGAGAGGTGAGTGTGTGGCTCTCATTGATCCTTGTCCTTTGTCCCAGCCAGCCCAAAAGGTGCTGCTGCAGTTTAAAGCTCAGATCTGTAAAGTGATCCGAAGGATTCTATGATGTTACCATTTCACCTGTGGCTCTGCTGATAATACACATCTTCTAAAGAGTTTGATAATGCTAAAAATATTTTAATATTTTTAAGCAAGTCAGTTACAGATCTACTGTAATTAGAGATAGAGGAACATTGGCTTTAAACACACACTTTATGCTTGTCACTATCTAGGTTGAAACAAAGTAGTAGCTGATGAATTGCTAACAACAGAACAGTGTGTCTGGAGCTTCTTTTCAGAAGCTGCTCTTAGATTTAGCCACATTGTGAGGCACTCAGAGGCCTGCCAGTCAGGACCAAATATTGCAAAAGAGCTACTGGGGGGGGGTGGAGGTTCAACTTCTGCCCAGGGACAGGGCTGTGTGTGAGTGGTACCACAGCTTGGGTGCTGCTGACGTACTTTGGCCTTGGAGAATTAAGGACACTGAATTCATGCTGTGCATAGCTTCTTTTGCAAAATTTCTGTAACTGATCATTAAAAAATGCTCGTTAGCCTGAATCTTCTGCAGAGCAAGTATTTTTAATTAGCCTATCTGTATTGCCACAGAGCTGTATTCATTCAGCAATCCTAATGCTGATCTGATGTATTGAAGCAAAAACCGCTCTGAAGTCTTTTGTGGTGAGAGTATAGCACAAAATTGAAAAACATGCACAGTGATGCAAGGAAAAATGCAGCTAGCCTATTTCAGTGTAGCTGGAAGTCCTTTCTGCTGTGCCTGATTTCTTTCTGCAGAAGAGTGCATGCATTAGCTGGGCTGGCTGTAAGAGCTGGGCAGCCAGCCGGTGGCACTGCGTAAAGCAGCACCTTGGGTTTCTGTTTCTTGTTTTGTTGGTGCTGAAATGTCTGAAGGGGGTGTGGTTGGTGTTTTATTGTCTGTTTGAATTATATTATTCTTGTTCGATTAATTTATTTAATTCATTTGCTTTAAAGAAGGGGGCTTCCTCAGTTGTGGATGAAATGTATGGGATGGTTCTTTAATGCAGCAGGTAGAGTAGAAACATTAGCCAAGAGTGGAAGTTGAGACTCTAAATGCTCCAACTGAAAACACCTCACAGCTGTTCATAGATATTGGATAGCAAGCTGCAGCACCCAGACAAGCTTTCGGTAATGTGCAAACCTCACCTTCAATTGTTTCTGAAATAGAAATGTAGAGAAATTTCTTGGTGCCTGTAGCAGAACTTCTAAGTCATGGCCTGAAACAATGATTAAGCACCTGGTGGGAAGGCAGAGGTAATGCAGGGGAGCTCAGGTACATGTAGTGTACCTGAGTGACTGGAAGGGGTGGAGCCAGGATCCACTCCTTCCCAGACCTCATTTAAATGTTGTCAGTGGAGGCAAGGGTATCTCTTGCTGGAGAACCCCGCGTGCCTGAGGTCTCCTGAAGTTAAAGTAGCTTCTTTCCTTTAGTTTTGCCTGTGACTGTTGCATTTGGGCCTGTTGTCATTTGATGTAGCCAAAGACTTTACAACTTCATTATTATTGTGGTGCTTTCCATCCCATTCATTACAGCTTCTATTTGCAGCTTTAAATTTTCACTGATTGTTATTTGAGATCCTGTGAAGTATATATGCCTTACTTTTTAGGTCTATTCTAATTCAGCCAATATAGTTCGGATTGCTTGTACTTTGCATCTGATTTTTCCCTTTTTTTTTTTTTTCCTCCTTGGAAAATGGTGGTATTTGAGTTGTAATTTTTTTCTAATGCATCTTCAATAGAAACCATACTTTTCCAAAGAAGGAATTAATCTCATAGCTCTTCATATTTTTCATTTGGGTAGGCTTTGAATTCTAGCTCAGCTAGTCATATTTTTGTATTCCACTTTTGCTAGGTAACAAGATGAAGATGCTAGCCGTTTCTAAAAGTACTTTAAAAAATCAGAAGCACTTACGAAATACGGAACTGTTATTCACATCTATAAAGTTTTCATTCCTTTTCAAATAACCCATCACTGATGGGTCACTCTGGTACAAAATTACAGCTTTCTATTCTAGTTGCCTTATCTGCTATCAGTTCAGTTTTAGCAGGCCTCGGATAAGATGTGGCTTTTTCATCACTCGTGTGAGATGTATTCACAGGAAATACCGAGCTGCTGTATATCATTCAGAGTTCAAGGCACAAAAGGTTCGATGTGGCTATCGCTGGTAAGCAGTTGTCTGATGCAGTCTCCATTTCTACACCCTCAGGAAAATCTCAGCTTTCCTGTTTATAGCACGGGCGGGTCCCGGCAGACTTGATGTTCTTTCTTACTGCAGCCCCTCGGTATCAGCCATTATCTGGAGATCAGTTTCAGGTCATTATCCCAGGGAGAGCCAACCATCCGTTCAGCTTTCCTGTTGTTTAGGAGAAATCCATACTAGCTAAGGATGGGGATAGGTACCTGTTCCTGGGGTTTTGTAATTTTTCCTGTTTACCTGGTAAATGTTAGTATTCTCTATGTGGTTTCACCTCTTTGTTTTTAGTGACTATCAGTCTTGCAATGATTTTAAGATTATCTGATTGTATAGGCAAAACGTGGCACTTATTAGAAGACTTTCTTTTGTTATGTTCACATGTAAGTCTATCATGACTATTACAATTGGCATACTTTAATTTGAATTTTTTAGTAAGGGCTTTGATCCTGTGAATAATTAAAAGCATTCCATTATGAATGTATATAACCGATGTATATTATGTATGTTTGGTATTATGCCGAGAGAATGCTTATGTTTGAGTTACTGATGCATGAGTGTTTGCATGTTTAAATCCTAATTTTTATCAGCTTTGTGAAACAAGCAATTGTTACCATATATGCAATAATGTTTTGTAAGGGTACTGAATTTTATTTTCACTAACGATTTGGATACTTAGAAGCCTTGGTTTCTATGGAGAATATTTATCCTCCCAAGTGTGTGCAAATTGTTTAGGTGTATGACATAAGCCATCCCTTTCAACTTAAAATGCTCGTAAAATTGAGTGATTGTTTGTTGGTATACATGCAGCCACTCACTTTGCTTTCTTCCTTACTGAAGTGCAGCCTTCACTGACAGAAAATACACTTGTACATTAACATTATGCAAAACAAGATTTAATAGTTGGGGAATACAGAACATAAGCTAATCCTTCAAGGAGAGTTAGGTCGGTAGTGCTACAGTTTTCTTCCTTCAAAAAGATTACTTCTAATATACGAGAATATCTGTGCCTTAATGAGAGTAAAAAATGTGTACATCTAGTGGAAATTTCCAGTCTAGTTGTGTTTTTCCTTTACAATTGTTGTTTATACTTCAAGAAAAAGACTGAGATAATTCTCTAATAAGAACTCAGATTTCTTTTTACTTTGAGTAAATATTTCACATGGGGGGAAAACACAAGAAGAATATTTGTATGATTCTATCTCTGCTCTTAAAACATGGACAGATGTTTCTAGTGCATTCAGTACCGAGTTCCCATCAGCTTGACTTGTCACGTTCTGGTGCAGCTCAGGGACCACGTGGTTGCCGCACCCCCACGTTCTGCTATGGAAGAGACTTGAAATAAATCTAGCGTACATCTTCATCTATTGTTTCCTCTCTGTTTATCCCTCCTGGGATATATATAAAGAAATGACACTTGTGGTCACAGGTGATATATTCAATGAATTCATTAAAAAGTGTTTTATGCAGAATTCTGCATCTATGTTGGGTTACACAGGAGCTCCTCATTCTTCTCTGCTACCATTAATCTAAGTCGCTGATCACTTAACTAAAAGCAGTTATGATAATTCTGTTTGCAATGTAAAAACAGCGTAGTCAGTGTTAAAGTAAACATGACAAACTTGCCAGTTTAATATATAAATATATATATATATATGTATATGTATCCATGAAATTGAAAGTAGTTACAAGTAAATGGAGTGGGAGGTAATACTGAGACATAAGAATACCAATGATAAGTGGATCTGTGCAGGCCTGATTCATTAGTTGCCAAAGAATGAAATAAGGAGGGGAACTAGTTTGGGTTAAAAAAAAAAAAAAAAGTGATTAAAATGGAACTTAATCACCAAGTGAATAATGGTGAACAATAAATAGATACAAATGGAAAGCTGATGGCACCACATGCTAGGAAATGGGCAATTGCTAAATGGTATCGAAGTGTAACTAAAAAAGAATAATGTGAATTATTGTAGTTGGCTTTGCAGGCTATTTAGCAGCAATGAAATTCTAAAAATGTTTGGCTCTAATGGTTTTGTGTTTTTATTTATTTATTTTTTTTTATTTTTTAAAAACCACAAAACCTGTGGAAGTAAATCTGAAATATATATTTTTAGAAATAAATAATACTTTTTCCTTTGGGAACATGTATCAGAGTGATAATGAAATACTTCAGGTTTTTCTGTTTTGTTTTACAAGTAACCAATTTTTTTTTTTAATAGCTTCGTATGAAACTGGCTCAATTTTGATCTGCTAAACCAAAAAATGTGTCTGGATAAAAGAGCTTTCTGAATTATTAGTGTTGGTTGTTAGTATTTAAGGCATCCTATGTATGTGCAAACAGACTTGTGAATGAGTACAACCATCGTATTTATGTTTGATATAGGTAAGGTAAAGGGACAACCATACTGGTCAAAATCATCGCAAAGCTGGTGTGGGGCACAGCTGTTAACAGCAGAAAGGAAATCTTGCCTAAGCTAAAACACTGAGAGTATCTCAAGTTGAGCTTGTTTACATGTTTGCCTGTGCATCCTTTTATTGATTTTTGTTGCGTGACTTTGCAGAAGAAGGGGGATAATCCTTTGAAATGAACAAGTAGTATACAGAATCAGTGTCTGTATGTATCATGTGAAATCATGCTAAATTGGCCATAAAATAAAAACCAGAACAATTGATCTCTGGATATCTTGGGGGAACAATCTCAACATGGTGCTTGCTCTGGCCACAGGTCTTCATATCTAATGAGGGGATTAGAAATGTTCAGATGAATGTTGTGTGGGTGTGTTTGAATTCTTCTCACGTGTAGATACCCTCCAGGTTCGAGTCTTGACCTCTTTGCACATTTTCAGTTCTGATCCCGCTCAGACCTACTTAGCTAATGAGATATAAGATCATTGCCTGAGGAAGGAGGACTGTGGCGCATCAGAATTTGCAGAGATGTTGTTTTACGCTTGAGTGGAAGTAGCGGGGAAGGAGTTGCCAAATATGCTGTGCTTTACAATTAATATTTTAAGTAGGTTTTGAAGATGTGTGTGCCTCTTTTTGCTCTTTGTAGCTTTATCATAGAATGATATATCAAAGAAAGTGGAGTAAGTATAGGTTTCCTTTGGTGCAGCTGAAAATCTGCAGTGCTGTACATTTTTCTTCACTACTCTGCATCTGAAGAATTTTAATTTTGTATGGTCTTTAAAATGAATTATCAAAATCAGTTACTGAAGTTTTTGTGTTATTTTTCCATTTTGTGGCAGTGTGTGGAAAAAAATGTTAAAATCTACAGGACAACTCCTAGAATAAAATCTATGCTGATATCTGTTATAGCTGTTCAATGTTTTATTGGTACTTTAAGAATTTATCTGTAAACAAAATGTCCACTAAGGAATTAGCTCTTCAATTCACATCCATTATATGTTTTTCTGCTTGTTTGTGTCACAGTAACTTGCATCTTTATATGGGTTTTGCTGATGACCTTTAATTTTGACTTTTGACATGCTCCAAGTGGGTAAGTGTGAGCCAAATCAAATCAGTGGCCTTTACAGTGGTAGGAGACATGACACTTATATAGCACCCATCCCTTAGTTCTTTCTTATCGCTCAAGGCTGTATTGCACTGGTACAGAGTAAGCAAGTTATCTGTGCAGTTTACCAAGCAGAACCTTCTGTTTCTTTATGTAGATTGCTTTAAAAGTGGTGATTTGATAACATGGTGCTTCAGCTGGCAGTGTGCTCTGCATGCAGTTGATCTGTCAGCTCCCTGCAATTGTTATCAGAGGAGCACAAGATAAGAGCATGCTTCTCTGTTATTGAGTGCTGCTCTCTGTGACTCCTGTCTCCACCCGTTAGTCCTTCTGGGGGTAATACAGGGGTTTTTTTTGTGCTACTTTCCTGCCACGTGCATGTGCTGCTGAAACAAGACAAAGCACGAGTATAGTTTTAGACAGGACTGTTAAAACTTAAAGACCAGGAGTAAAATTCCTACTAATTTAAAGCTGCATTATATGTGGCCAACATGGTAAGTCAGTAATAGTTTAAATACTCTGCAGTTAGTTGATGTAGACAAATATTCAGAGGAAACATGGAAAGCTGGAGCAACCTCAGTGCATGCAACTTGGTTGCCTCCTCGAGCATACATCTGCCTGATACATGTTTGATATTTGATACCTTGTTGACATTTTATGGGGTGTTCTTGTGATTGAGTGATGGAGCTGAGCACTCAGAGTAAGAATGAACAATTGAGATATTTCAGCTTACAAGAATTATAATTTACTAGTTAGCACCTGAAATTACTAGTCTCAAGGGAAATGTTGAAGAATAATTAAGAGGCTTTATATAATTAACAGGAAATGTTACGAATCTTGCTTTCTTGTTGCGAAAGCAATTCAAGCAGGATGCGTTGCCATAGAACATTGCAACTGTGAGTAATGTGTTAAAAGTGAGTTACTGTTTTATACCTGATTTTGAAATAAAACTTTGTCCATCTCTGTAAGCGCCCTTTTGGATTATATCCACTCTGTAAAACTTAACTTTCAAGTACCGCTACTAAAGCATGAAGGGAAAAGCCTTGGCCTGCAGTGAGGAGGGCACCTTCTGTCAAGGTGAGCCCCTCCTGCACATCAGTCCCACTTCACTCTTAACTAAGGGGCTGTTCCTGAACATGAGCAAGGCATTGCACAAAAGCTCCTTAACACACTGATGACTTTGTCCTTGTACTTCTGTTCTGCTCTTTCACTTGAATATACTTTTATACTTATAACTGCGTGTCCCACTAGGTAGGGTGTTTGACACATGAGTTGTTAAGAATATTCCACTATAGGTTGTATAAGACAAAATACCTTCTCTTTTGTGTCTTTACTGTCACTGGAGTCTCGATCTAAGAGTAATTTCAAATGAAATCAGCAGATTGGCTGCTGGCAGGCAATTCTTCTGCCTGCTGTGGAAATATGAGGTACTTAGAGTGGGGTTTCAGCCTTGGAACAGAGGTGGAGGCATTACGCTTATTCTGATAGGTATATGTGACAAGATGTGTGATATGTAGATGGTAGAATTAAAACACTGGGCATTCTTCATTTTCCAGACTCTAGCTTTAGTCATGTGTATTTCATCCAGAGGCTTACATGCAGATTAGGTATTGAACTCCTTATAGAATCTTCAGTATTCTTGTATCCTCCACTACTTTCTGGCTGTTCTTCTGTCAGTCTTTCAGTTCTAGCTTTCTGATTCTGTTCATCTGTCAAGTGATTTGTTGGCTTAAATCAATGTCTATGAGTATAAATGAATCTGCAGATCTTTTGCCCAAATGGTAATCCGCATAGGTCAGAAGGTGCTTGATTGCTTGCTTTCAGACTGCATGTTAATAATAGTCACTGGTTGCTCTAAAAAAGTTGGAATCAATCATTACCAAGGTCTTTACTGTAAACAATTTGTGAGTAATATGATTAAGATAGTTATGCTACAACAGCCGTCATATTTCTTTTTTTACCTCTGTAGGGTGGAAAACAAAATGAATACTAACAAATGGTATTGTCAGTCGATGTTCAATAGATGGTTGTAGGGCAAATAACCCCCAAAAATAGCACCCAAAAGAAATAGTGCCAAAAATGGTATATTTTTGATAGGCTTAAGTAGATGATGTACAGATGGTAAATAAGAAAAGAGTGGCTCACCTTTAAAGATGGTCGAGGCTCACCGATAACTCCACTAGGGAGGGATCTCCAACCAGAGATCCTTCCCTGGTTGTGGTCAGCCCTTAAATGGGGACTTGGGAGAGGTGGAGTCAAACTCCACCCCTTCCAATCACACTCACTTGTGCCCCTGCGGCTGACCCAGTGCTCGCCTCAGGTGATCAATCAGTGGTTCAGGTCGTGATTCAACAGTTCCCATACAATGGTGTAATTTAGAAAGATTATCAAGATGGCAAAGAGATAATGAGTAATAAGGGAAATGCTCATCTGTCTCTGAAGATTGAGGCTCACCAGGGGAAAACTCCACAAAGGGAGGGATCCAACAAAAGATCCTTTTCCAGTGGTGGTCAGCCCTTGACTGGAGTCTAGGAGACGTGGAGTCAGACTCCACCCCTTCTGGTCACACAGGTGAATTGCCTTTACCTGTGCTCCTCGGTGCTTGCCTCAGGTGATCAATCAGTGGTTCAGGCTGTGATTCAACAGTTCCCATACAACCTCCTATTTAAGCTGTTACTGATTTGGTTTTGGGGAAGAAGTATATAATGAAATGTATTTTTAAATGTTGTCGAAGCTAAGATCAAACAGCTTTATTCTTTATCTCACTGAAGAGACTATCATGCATAGAAAGTCAGTTCTACATTACATTGAAGGCAGTGTTAATAAGTCATATTTGAAAGAGTTAAGGTTTTACTTGTTCTGTAGATCTCTTCACTTGTTCACGGAGTAGCAGAGGTGAAAAAGCTGCAGAATGCTCCTTGTACAGCTCAAGTACCGGCAGCACACTCTCTGCACTTTCTGTAGAGACCTTGTGATACATACAAGACGCTGTTCTGTGCTTGGCTGGCAAAATTAGAAGGATATACTGTACCTCTGCTTTGCCGTGGTATGACGAGCCTGCTCAGAATTAAAAAAGGTTTTCTCTGTGTCTTTGTCCAGTGGTAGGAATGTTGCATTAAGCCTACAGTGCGTTAAAGCAAAGATGTGTTACTATAGGAGATAAATTGAGATAAGAAATTGATCAATTGTAGCACTCCCATAGATTTGTCTTTGTGTCTGCATTTTCTGATTTACATTCAGTAGAGGTTATGTGACAACTGGCATTTCCTGACCCATGCTGCCAATTTCCAGTATTTCATTCTGATTTATCTGGCACTTGGTATTTTTTCAATGCTCCAAGACTCATTGCTTTAGTCGAGACTCTAGGCTTTCCTTCTTTCTCTCTTTTTTTTCTTCCCCTTCTGAAGTAAATTGTCATGACAGTAACCTAATTTTCTCTTTTTCTTTGAATAAGGAAATACCTATAGAATAGCTAACCAGATTGAGATATGGAAATTACAGATGAGGTTAGCACCAAAAGAAAAAAAAAGAGAAAACAGGAGAATCTGATGCATTATTAGAGAAGACAACTGATTAGGGAAAAAAGCTTACAAAAATTTGTTTATCTATTTATAGATTTAAAGTCATAGTAATTGCAGCCCAGACTGCTCTAGAGAGACACAGTTATTAGTCTTTTTTTTTTTTTTTTTTTTTTCTGAATCAAAATGGTTTTTTAAAAGCAAGGCTATAAAAGTTTTCAAAAGACAATTGAATCACCTAGCACATAAATCCCAGTAACTTCTGGGACATTTCTGTTGATGCTTTTGATGTCAATCAGGCTCTGATTGTAAAGGTTGCAAAGCTGCTTTTAGCCACATTACCTGTAATCTTGATTTAAAGATTTCATGTGATGGAGGTTGTATAAATGTGTAAAAAGTTGCACACTGAAGCTTATAAAAGCCTGCCTTTGCATCATCTTATAGATCTGAAGGTGTTCTAGCCATAGCTCGAGGCTTCTGAGGTTCAGTGAAAATCTCCCCTGGGATGTTTCCTTTGTTTTACACAGTTTTAAAAAGAAGTTTAGTATCCTTAATAAGGCACTTCTGTGTGATAATGACCCATTTTAACCATTCAGGAATCAAACTGTCCTGTTAAACATGCTGTTATTAAAAAAAAAAACATTGATACAATTTCATTCCTATATTTATATTGACGTATTTTTAAATAAAACTTTTTTCAGTGTTTTTTAATATTTTATAATCATTATCTTATTATATTAAATTACTTATTCCTTGTAAGTCTCAAGAGATCTAGGGGATTAGAATTTTCATTAAGTTGGTTTGTAATCCTGACCTGAGTGACCTGATCTAGTTAAACCTGCTCTAAGCAGGGGCCTTTAATGGTATACCTCTAGGGAAGTCCCTTCTAACCTGAACTGGGCGAAAGTTCTGTCCCACAGAAAATACTGATACATAGCGCAGCAAAAGCTTGGAGAAATTTGTCACCTGGAGGGACTGTGGGCTGGTCATTCGTGCTTTGTGAATGAATGCTTTAGGTCATCATTGGAGGCTGGTAGTATTTCAGAAAGCATGGACACAGGTCAACATGTTAAAGGTGTTTGGGAAACTATCTTTTCAGTTTTGTTTATTTTTTGAACAGCTTTTGGCACGTCCCGTTCCATCTGCTTTAGCAGTAATCTTATCTCCGTGAGTGATTACAAGTGTAAAAAGCATACAGCTTGCTGAAGTGATTAATAGTGTGAAGTGGTTTGTAATTTCAAATAGGTATCATATTTATTTTCAATGACTACCTTAACACATACGCGTTTTTATCAAACTGCAGTGGATCTGGGATGCCGGCTGTAGAGTTCCAGTGGGGAAACACTTTTTGCTGCCATCAAGCATGTGTTTCAATAACGGCACCTCATTTTAACTTGGAACTGTTTTATGTTTGCAATTAAAAATAAATACATTTTCAAGTAGTGAAAGAGAAATTAGTCTCTTCCTTTCAATAGCTATTTGTTTGCCTATTCTTAACCCACTGGTTATCAGCACAAAACTTATCAGTATGATACTTTTGTGTCAGAATGGCTTCCTGTGCTGTTTGGTCATACCAGTTTGGTTTAAGCTCTGGAATGTTGCCTATATCTGAAGGGTTTTCCCTTCTGTGCTGACTCCTCTGAAGCTAGTTGGAGCTGTGTTCATAGCTATCCTGTTTGTTCTTGGTGCTGATCTCTGCTATTTCAGTTTGGATGCCCTCTAAGGAGAGCTTCATTCAGCCAGTTCTCAAAGCAGTAATCAACGTCTAGTCAGCACCTCATTGCATGAGCTTTTCATGTGTCATAACTATTATTATTTCGCCAAGGTAAGAGATGTTACCTTTTAAATGCAGCGCAGGTAGGCTGATGGTCACGGCTCTCAAGCTTGTTGTGCAGACTTGTGCGAGCACTGTGTCTGTGCTTTAAAATGTAGTCTATCTCCATTCCAATCCTTTTAATTCTCATACTTAAGCTATGCAGATTTAATCGGATCCATATGATGGAGAATGACTCTTTAAGGAAATTGACGTTTTAATCACAGTATCAGAAGTAAGGGTTCTATATAATAAACCACAGTGACAGCTTGGCTGTTCTTCTATGAAATAATAAAAATCTGTTGCCTTTCCTTCTCTGGTTGATAAGCTTATAATTATTGCACCAAGAAGGGTTTTTAATCAAATGAAGATGAAGTCCAGAAATGTGTAAATGAAAATCATCTGTTTAACACTATATTCTTGTGTATCAATACATTTTGAGGAAGATCTATGACTAGACAGTGTATAGTGTTCCTGAAGCCTGCTTAAATGTGTACCTGCGTTCTCACTGCTTAATAGAAAACCATTTTGCAATCTTTTGAGAGTGAAAAGGTTACTATATCAAAAATTTTAGGGGAAAGAAAGTTAAAATCCAAATAATAAACATACGTGATACTCTTGCACTTACCGGTGAAGATTAGAATGCTTTCTCTGTGTAGTCTTGCAAAATTTTGTGCAAGCACAACAATTTATTTAGCTAACTCTGGGGGAAAGAAGAATTATTATTTTTAAAGAACAGAAGATGAGAGGTACAGAGAAGAAGCGCAGCTGGAATTCTGATGTTGTGGATTTCTGAAAAGTGGAAACATTTATGAAAGTTGGTGGGTGTTTTTACTACTGAGTCATATATAAGCTATAATACAGATTTGGACAAGTACTCTATTAGGAGCCCAAAGCAATGATGATTTCCATGTTTTGTGGGTTTTTTTTTTTTTTCCATAGAATTATACATTTGTTTAAAAAATAATTATACTAAGAAAAGGACAACAGATAATATCAGAAAATGTGGCTTACATTTTTAACTATTCTTTTTAATCTCTTCTGCTACTGTAGGTTTAGTTTGAGGAATCTACTAGTGACCAAAGGAAATCTTACCAACAGAAATTAGCTGGTCGTAATAATGAACTCTTCTAGAGCAAGGTCAGTCTATTTCAGCAGGGACCATTGACTGGAAAATTTGAAGGCTCTATTCTATTGAAAATGAGATTTTTTTCCTGTCTAGCAACACTTCCCGTCTTAGCATGAGTCCTTGTCATGCTCTCTGAAGAGCCGATCCATTTCCTTTCTCTCAGAGTTTTGGTTACACTCTCCATCCAGGGACTGTTATATTTCCAGCACAGCAGGCTGTGAACTTGTTGCCTGTGCTGCCTGATTCTCCTCCTCTACACTTTCCTTTGCTCTTGTGATGAGCCTTTCTGACTGACCTGAGTTTCCAGTGACTGACTGCTGCTCATTCAGAAAAGGATTTGGTTTCGGAGTTAGATCAGAAGAGGCTGTTTTGATTATATAGGTCTAGTAAACAGGAGGCTGGGATTGGTAAGTGAATGGTGCTTCAGGTTATGTTTCTGCATTTCTGGTATAGACCGTCAGACTTCTTTACGGTATGCCTATATTGTTGAGTTAATATATGCCAAGTCAAGAAGATCATTTGCTTTTAAGCTCTCTGAAACAGTTTAATCCTGTTTCACATAGTTCTTTACCTGTGGAATAACTAGGGAGATATGTCATGCTTTCACATTCTTGCTTTTCAAGCTTTTTCAGCTTGCTGTTTCAGTGCAGTTTGCTGTGTGAGATTTGCCAAAAGACTGTGATGCACGATTCTCCTTTCTGTATATTGCTTACCTAGGAGTAGCCTCCAAAACCCCAAGTAATGAGGCAGTAAATTGATGTAGTCTTCCTTGTGGCTGGCTGACATTTCAAGGGCTCAGAAGGCAAGCCTGGACGCACAGTAGTAAACCAGCATGAATTTCTTGAGTAAACTCTTTTAAGTAGACTTCAGACAGCATGGTGCTTCACTTCGGTGTGGGACAAAGCTTCCAAGTGAGGCAGGCACTCCCTGCAAGTATGCAGGGAAGATCTGGATAAGGAATTGGTTGGGAATACTGCTCTAAAGATGCATATCCTAATCTGGAAAAGTCAAAACTGTTGAAGTATATAGAAGGTTATGATGAAATGACCCATATGGGGGTGGAGGCACAATGCATGTTAGGTAAGCAATGGAGACATCTGTAACATAAAGACTTTGGCACAGAGAAGAAGTGGTGTGACTGGAGCTCTAGTACAAAAGTGCCACAGCAGCAGGATTACTAAGCATTTCTAAGACTGCTTGATAGTAAGCTGTAGTACAAAAATAACGAATTGTGGAAGGTCACTTCCAAATATGTATTTTGATTTGTGTGAATCAGATGAAGGGGACTCTTTGTATTCTGAATCATATAACTGGTTTTGAGATGTACTTATTTTCCTTGGGCTCCAGTGTGTCATACACTGTAAGCAGATAGTTTTCCTTAAAATTGTCCTTAAGCTATTTCAAGCTTTCTGAGCTATTTTACTTCGCAAAGTTTCTCTGAGAAAAGTAGTCTTAATCAGTGAAGAAAGAACTTTTAATACTAAAATTAGCTCAAATGAACAAATTTTGGAAAGAAAGCTGTTCTGTTCTTCGAGTACATTAAACAAAATGTAATGAAGAGCTCTTACGTACATGCTCTTTTAATGGAAATGCTAGTTAAGAGCTTTTTTTAGTTTGAAGTATTCAATCAGGCTACTCTATTTTACAGTTTTTATATATCTATATTATGTGCGTTCAGTACTGTAACATTTACCACAGGTGAAGCTAGCGTAGCTTGTCCAGCATTTTTGTTTTTATCGGGAGAGTGTTATGAACAGATTCATATTTCATAAATTAACAAAATTTGTTCATTCTTTTATCAGCCAGAGAGATGACATGAAAATGTGTGTGCAAAAAGCAACTTTTTCATTAGTCAGCGTGTCTTGAAACAACTTTTCATGCATATAAAATATGTCAATGGAATTTCATCTTTAATGACATTTCTTCTATCTTATTTGTTAATTTTCTTTCAAAGAACTTGAAAAAAGTTTACAGTGATAATTTTGATGCGTTGTTGTGTTTAAGGTGTTCTGTAATGGGCAGGGATAATAAAATGGTTTGAAGATGCTATTAACATTTATAAAAGGAATAAATTTCCTTTCATGATAATAACTTCCATAAAATCTATTGGAAAAAAAGAGTTGTAATTGTTTCCAAAGCATTCAAAGCATCAGGTAAAATAGCTTCATTTACAAATGGTAAAAGTCCCGGAGATCAAGCTTTAAAAGGCTTTTCTGGTTACTAATACTTGTATTATTCTGAATGCTCCAAATGGCTGTTTTTAGAAGTCCAAAAATGGATGAAGAGAAACAGGCTTTTTCAATGAAGTTTAATTTCCACCCAGTGGATGCCTCTTTGAAATGCAAACAGTTGGACAGCTCTATAATCTAGTAAATACTAAATTGGAAATGAATCAGAATTTGTAGCAGAGAACAAGAGAGGAAGGTGACTAAAACACCCTCCCCAGCACTTTCTTCTTTCCCCAGTTCAGAACTAAGTGCAGAGATTTGCTGAGGAATCTTAAAGTTGCTGCTGTCTGCTCACTGGAGAGCCGAGATAGCTCTGGCTTTGCTGCTAGCTGCGCAGCACAGTGCTAGCGCTGCAACACGTCTGTCCTAGGAAGGAGATGTCACACAAGGTGAACATAAAATTCCTAAGCTAGGGGTGTGATAAGCTTCCTTTTTCTGCTGAAAGCTGAAATTTGCTGTGTGGAGAAATGCTGGGCCTATTTGTTATAAAAAAATAAAATAAAATAGGGAAATTTCTATTTGGTCCATAAAAAGTGTGAGTTAGGAACCTTGAAATGTTAGTTTCACAGTAACTTGTTAATGATTCTCATTTGGGAATCTTTAAGTTCTCCCCCTCTTATTGGCAGTTTCAAGCATCACATGGGGTGCAGATGAGATAACTGATAGTGTTAGCAAGTCAACTGATAGTGTTAGCATGTTCCAGCTGTCCTAAGCCTGCAGGCATCAGATTGGATGCGCATGAGAAGTATCATTTACCAAGAAAGCAGGAGCATTTAGTCTTTATGTGGGACAGGGCAGGGTTGTGCTGACACTGGAACCATGCCAGCAAGGGGGTGACAAGCTGGTGATGGCTGACTGAAAGAGTTTGGAGGAAAGGAGAACTGGTCACAGTGCCAGATGCCACTCTTGTATTCTCTGGTCAGCTCCTGGCCTGGGAGCATCACCCTGCCTTCTGCTTTTGCAGCTTTAAGACATTGGATGGACGCTGTAAACTTGAAGAAATCATTCTTGCTCTGTGTCAAGAAAGGGACGTTAACGTTTGCATGTCTACTTTATGAAGCAGAAGAATTTAAACTTTTGGGAGACTTGTTTAACATATGGCTAAGTTCTCCCCTGAAGCTATTCAAACTCATTCTTGGAAAAATTGCTTTTACTTGGGTATGTGCATATTGGTTTTTCAAGATGTGTAATAAGGCAGAGCTCTCCACTTTGCTGGAGAGTTAAAATGAATACATAAACTTGTCGTATAAATTCTGTCTTTTGACTGGGTAGATATTTTACCTCTTTCCTGCAGGTTGTAAGCACGAGAGAATAGAAATTGCCAACAAATCAAATTTTCAGAACATTGAAAATGTCAGAGTTGTAGTGTTCATTATGCTCATTCACAGAATATATGAGTCATTAAAATTCTGATATTGCTTCAGAAAGAGGGAGTTTGTAATAAGAATAAAAAAAGCCATTGCTTGCATTCCTCTTTCTGGCAATGATTGTTTTGAAAATTAAGGATAATACTAAAATGATTACCTGTTTTTCATGCAGTCTTAGATTTTCAACCCTAAATGCCCTTCATACCTGAAATGTGAGATACAGAACTCTTTGGAGCAGCGCTTTTAAGCAGGAAAAAAAAATAAAATACTTTTTTGAGTTACAAAAAAAAAAAAAAAAATTGTAAAAGCTTTCAGATTTGGTTTGAGTTTTCTCAGTGCAATGTGGTTCAGGTTATTTTGTTCTTAGAATGAAGCAGTTCTTCTCTTAAAGAAAATTATATTTTAAGTTTTTTGTGTAGATTTATTTTTTCTTTGAATTTGGAACTATCTAGGCATACACTAGAGTTGAATTCTGTTTAAAAGTAGATGCATATGAACACACGTATCCCTTTCTCAAAGTTCACAATGTCAGATAAAATTCCTCTGGCCCTTTTTTCTTTACCCATCAGTGTGGGCCATCAGCACAAATAATTAACAAAACTTTGGTTTAATTAGTGACATGTAAGTCATGCTTGTGTTTCCTTTATTAGTTCATGAATGCAAGGCTGCTCTTTGGTTGTCTGCGTAATCCTTTTGTGTGGTTTTTCTGGGTACTGCTTGAAACCATAGAATTGCTACTTTATCTGATTCTCTTGGGGAGATGTGCTAGCTCTGAACCAAAACAGATGAAACTGCTGTTTCTGACCTCAGCTGCCGGTGTCACAAAGCTATTCTGTACTTCACTTGCATTATGCAACTTTGCAATATCAGCTTGTCTCTGCAAGAAATGAACAGGATTCAGCACATTTGTGCAATGTTTGAGTCTACAAGCACGTCTGGCAAACTGCCTAAGCATAGTAAGCTCTTTTGATTGGTCTGTTCGTGGCCAGTTTCTTGGTCGTTCCCATACTCCAGAAATAATGCAGCTTTCTACCTCCAGTTTTACATGTTCAGTGACAATAAAATTGTTCACATCCTTTTTGTAATCTTGTCTGTGAGTTAAGTAAGCAGTCTAAAATCCTGGAGTTATGGCTCTGGAAATATTTCTTAAGTATTGTTAGATAAGAAATAACACACAAATAGCTTTTAAAAAATTGTGTTGAAGTGTATTTCATAGTGCTTCTGGAGTGGCCTAGTAATTTGGAAGGACTTTCACTATATTATATGATCTCTTGAACAATTTTTCCGTTGCACAGGGAGCTCTATGTTGGGAACTCTCAAGTCTAAAGTCATGCTGTACTCGCTCCCTGTTGTATCAGGTAGTCCTTTGTGCAGTGCACTTAATTAATAATTTGAAAATATGCATTGCAATTCCCCTGAGATGGTATTATGTTCAAAATACAGCTGTAGCTTGTTAGAAGAACACTTAAACTAATAGAGTAAAATCATGTAGTGGGTAATTTGAGGGCTTGAGGAGCCACTTACTTGCAGCCACAGAAGGAATGGTAGCCACTCCTCAGCAGTTCTGCCTCTGTAGTAACAATTACTTGTTAGTGGCAAATCCAGGAGTGCTGTTATTCCCTGCACCTCTCCAGATACAATCAGTGCAACAGGTGGTGAAGTACAAACTAATTGCAGCTGCAACTTGGTCTGTGATTGATTCTAACTAAGCATGGAGAATATAAATGAATTATGTTGAATGACAACAACAAAAATCAATGTTAGAGGTTTATTGCACTGAATGGGTTTCTAGTCATTGTAAATGAATGCATCAAATATCCAACTCCAAGCAGGATTTTGTTTGTTTGTTTACTTTGAGAACTAGAGGAAAGGTTCGTCCATTTTTTCTTTTTGTTTAAACTAGCTAGATTTTTTAAATGGTCTTTTATTTGAGTAAGTCAAGGCATAATCATAGAGTTGATCTATAATAATTTTTATGTGAGAAAATAAAATGTGACTGCCAGACTTGGTTGTATTTGCAGATAAGCGTTGCTTTTAAAATGGAGTATATTCACTGGCAGGTATGACGTGTTTATGTTTTCTGATCTAAAGTTACTGACCTACCTTAAAAGTTACCTTTCTGTTATTCTTATTTTGGTACCATTAAATTGGTAAGAGGATTATCCTAACGTCAAAAAATAATATATATATATATATATATATACATACATATAGAGAATTAACTATTTACCATTCAGTATAAGAAAATAAACAAAGCAAAGCTGTTTTGATCCAAAAATATACTTGTATAAATGAGCAGGCAGGAAAAAAAAATGCAGTTTTGCATTGTGCATCCTTAAATACTGTGGGATCTGGTTAGGAAGAGAAAATGGTTCATATAAAGGGTCACTTTAAATCTGACAACTTTAAAGCAATGAAGTTGAATCAATATAAAGCTTGCCGTTCGTGTTAGCTTTCTAGACTTCTCATAGTAAGTGTGGTGTAATGTGACCTTGAAGATGCAATACAAGAACCCAAAAGGAATAGAGCTATTAAATCAGTATGAGGTGAGCACCGTAGACACATAATAACAGTTTGGCTTTGTGATCACTGATCATTATGGCTGCTGGACACCAGCCTGCAGGACTGCTTCCACTTTGGAGACACAAATCTAAGGTTTTCAGTTACATCTCCTCCAAGTCAGGACTTTGAAGGGAATATTTAGATGCTACCATTTGTAAATGTGGCTTTGTATATTTATTGCTTACTTAATTGAAGGTGGTTTTCTGTATCCGTGCTTCTAAGATGTCTTATGGTGAAGTGCATGTAAATATACAACTCTAGACAGTGTCAGACTACCCAAAATTCTGGAGAAAAAGGGAGAAGAAGGAAGAGGGAATAGCAGAACATCTCATCTCTATTTTAAAGTGTCCACATGAGTAACTGCTTATGTGCTTCTAGGTCCCTTCACTGACACCAAAGGAAGCTTAGTAGACTCATCTGGATGTGTATATTTGCACAGGAGATACTGCTTAGATGAATCTCACACCTTTTGCATGAGATTAGTTTCAGCTCAGGCTTAAACCTGTGCACATTTGTACAAGACACAAAGACAAGGAGTGGCGGGTAACTTGAAGGTGAGGGAGGACACAGAAGGACATCCTGCATTGTGTTCTTGTTCAAGTGCACTTCATAGCCTGTGTATGTAAGACCCATCAATGAATTGTGCCTAGCAGCAGTCAGGTTCTGAGCTGGTGTTAATCAGACCTGAAGAATGGCAAATTCAGATCTTCAAATACTCCTGGCCAGCTGTCTAAATTTTTTTTTTTTTTTCTTGGACATGTTTCTGGTGGAATGTTTTTGTGTGTGTGGTATTTGTTTAATATGTTACAGTAAGTTTCTTGAAAGCTTATTGGTTAAAGTACTTATTTTGTAAAGGTAGGAGGAAATCCATTGGCAGTCACAGGATTTGTGCTGGAATTGTTCCATATAGTACTCGAGTATTGAGTTTGAGTTAATTCTGAATGTAAATATCCTTTGAGTGATTAGTTCAATTTGCTTTCACTGTCTGAGAAAGTCACCTATTTTGTGAAATATAATGCACTAGAGGAGATGAGGAGAAATGATAGGTGGTAAGAGGCAAAATATTTTTTCCTAAGTAAAATGTCCATCTTGTCTGTATTCTACTTCCTTTTTCTTAACAGAGTGATGATCCTGATAAATTCTGCTGGATTCAGTGTGGTAGTTCTGTGATACTTTTTTTTTTTTTTTTTTCAGACTGATAACAAGTTCTTCAATTCTGTTTCTATTTGCATCTAAGACTAGGCTTGATTTGTGTAGCAAAGGTAAAACATTAGTGATTTATCCTCTGTCCTTAGGCTGCTTACAGAACATTTCTATTAAACACTATCATTATTTAATGCTTATTTTCCAATTCTTTAAATTATATGCTGGACATCTGGTTATCATGTTTCCTCATTCTAATTGATAAACTGGAACACAGAGATGCTGACATCCAAACCTTTCAAATTTAAAAAAAATACGTTCAGGCCTACTGGGGTAATGTATGCAACATCCTTGACTGGAGTATTTCCAGGTAACAATACCCTATTTTGCAATTTGTTCCAGACTGGAGACAGACAGGTAACCCTTTCTATTATTATTCCTTTGTCATCAGAGATTACCTGGGTTAATAACATCTTCTGTCTTCTCTGAGTCTGTTGCAGTTTATGGCTTTGATTCCAGTTTCTGAAATGAATTTTGTTATCTTTTTTGTTCTGCCTTGTTACCTTCAAAATAAAAAAAAAAGTGAATGCTTTAGATTACAAATCTATTTCTTTTTTTTTTTTTTTTTTTCTTGTCTGTGTAATTTCATAGGAGACTCACGGCTTATAAACTTAAAAAAGTCCTTTATACTTTTGAAATGGTGTATCTTCTTGCACAAATGAAATCAGTCGTTTCTGTTGCCTTTCCAAAGAGGTGTGGTCAACTGAGAGCAAAGAATAGAAGGAATCAGGTGCTTTTGTGGCTTTATTTCTCTCGCACTGTAATTCCTTTATATAAACTCATATGTGATATATGTAAAATGAATCTAGAATAGACTTCATAGATTAGCGGTAAGAATATCACTTTCCATCTAGTGCTGGATTTTCATTCCTTCACTCCCAGTTTTCGTAAGGATTATATAAAGTACCTAATTTCAGATAGTCTAAGTGTTGGTTGTTGTGCAGTTACTTCTTTTCTGAAGAGACAAGTTTGGGTACAACAGCTAACGCACAATAAATGTATAACTTGTTCTTTTGTAACAGTAGCCCTTGGAATGCTTCCACAGTCAGTGCTGGCGTGAATTAGTAGCCTCGGGAGTGTAACTTGTGCCTGTTCAGGTACTCATGGAAACTGATTTGGTGTTTAGTTTGCTGTGTTTTTATTTTCTCCCCTGCAACTTTGAGATATCATGCCTTAGGTCAGCTATACTCATTCTTTGATTCTTTGTTTCAGTTTTGAAGATATTTTTTGAGTTTTCAATTTCTCTGAAGGATGCTCCTGTGAGAAGTTGTTTACTTGCATTTTTTTCAGATGAGGTGAAGGTCTGAATAAATTTCATGGAAAGTAAGATTTTTTTTTTTTTTCAGAAAGAAATTTGCCATTTAGTGGTGGGCTGTATTTGTGAATGTGAATTTATAGTAGATTGTCTGGAGTTTCACCAGAGCTAAGACATAAGAATAGGGTTCATGCTGTTCTTTAAGGTTTGGCTCAATGATAATGGCTACCATACTGAAGAACTCATCGGTTCACACTGAAGGGTTTGTTTCTGTTTATATAAGTGGTTAAGGAAAAATGAAAATTCTTCCAGAGTTATAACTGAAAACCACTTTTTTTTTTTTTTTTTTTTATCAAATCCCACAATGCTGGAAAACAAAATATTTTTAGAACTCAACAAAATATTGTTTGGACTGAACATGGTTTTCAGAGTTATGTTCTTGGGGCAGAAAGAAGCAATCACCTTTAACAAAAAAAAACAAAAACTTAAGCAATCTATTTGCTTCTCAGTTCATATGCAGAGGAGACATCTCTGAATATGTAGCAAGAGGGGAAAAAAAAGCAAAGAGGACGAGAAGAGTTCTTGTTAACTTGAACTCATAAGGTCCTGAAAGAATTCCATAACCTGTAAAAGCACCAAAAAATGTCTAAGCTACAAGGAGAAAATGATTCCTCTGTCCCTTAATGTCCAACAGTGTTTTTGTGCTGAAAAGTGAGTATATATGTACCTTTAAAAAAAAATTACTTGCCATATCATTACTATCCGTAAAATTCTTATTTTCAGTTTTGTGCCTTTGTTTTCATTTAATTAAAATGACAGTGTTTAATCACCATGTACCTACTTTTCCGTGAGTGTTTGAATGCAAGATGTGAAATGTGAGATCTGGTGATTAAATTGTTTTTCAGATCCTTAGGTAGTGTCTCTTGGGGGTATTCTGCCTTCTTTCCAGTTACCATCCCATTTTATGGAGGCAGAGTTGCACCCTTGAAAACTGATTAACATCTGTCATATTTATTACTTGGAGCTTTTTGTGCTTTTACAATGTGAGTATGTGCATGCTTTATTTTGGATTCTTGTTACATAGTTAAAAAAGTAAGTCCTTTTACTATATTTTACAGTGGGAGTGGGAAGGAGCAGCCATGTGGAAATAGTTCTAACCGTCATCCTACAGCAACCTGTAATGCAGTGTAAGCAGTTTTGCTGGGCTTATTTTCATTTAACATCTATTTTATTTTCTGCTTGAGAAAAGACTAGTATTCAGAACTGCCATGTTAGTTTAGAGTTGGATATAGAGGAACACAGATTACTGGTAGCTGGTGCAAGGCCTGTGTGACAGCTGACTTTATTTTTAGAATAGGCTTGCAAAATCCATTCCTGGGTTGCTGCTTGTAAGGATGCTATGCTTGAAACAGCTACAATGTAGGCTACGTTCCTGCAGTATCAATATTGTAACAGGAATGAAAATCTAACAGGTAGAATATGGAGGGGGAAAAAAAAACAAACAGACCAAGAACGCCTCTATTTGCAGCTACTTCGCTACTCCAAACAAGTAATGCTTTGTTTTTAAATTTCATATACAGACGTAGTTTCACTCATTGTTTCCACCCAGGCGGATGAAAGTAGTATCTGTGGTCTTAGTATCTGGTATGATGTGCACCACTCACAGGACTGAACTTTTTTATAAAATACTTCACTGTTTTAACTTCCCATTGTAGTTCTTTACCATCACAGGGACATTAGTTACTAGTACTAGTCTCATCTATCTGTTGCTCTGATCAGATTCTTGCAGTAAAACCCAACTCAGTTTCTGAAATAAGAAGCTACTGACCATCAGAAGTTGCTTAAGTATTCAAGATGCATCATGATTTTTCCGACTTTTTTTCTCTTACGGTGTTATTACGGTAATACATGGGGCATAAGGAATAATTCCAAAAAGCATCAAAGGAGGTAGTAGGGTTACTGACTTGGACAAAACGTTAACCATGCATTCCCTATTGAGGATTATAATTTTAGGTCAAAAGTGTTTTTAGTTTTTGTGAAATAAAGTAACCTCTAGTGTGTAATAATGCTATAGAAATGTGTTTTTGTGAGCTGATAGGAAAACATAAATTTCTGTTGAAATCAGATTCACGTTTTCTTTGATATGTAATGTCTAAATATTTGTGTAAAATTCTATAAAATATTAATTTCATTTAAAATTTCAAGTTGGGATTGAGTAAGCTATAGCACTTACTGTTTTTATTTTTGATTAGGTATGTGTATTCTCTGTAGTTAATGGGGAAGGATATAAGTTGGTGGGTTTGCTGGTACAGTTTTCAGTGTGTGTTTTGAAACACTCAGGAGAATGTTACTGAAAATGCTTGCATGTTGGATGTTTCCCAGAGGTATCATTGAACTGCAAGTTGATTTCCTTCTGTTGCAAAAGCAAAGAGTGATATAGGTAGAATTGAATGCTTCCTGGTAGGTTTTTTCCCAAGCCCCATGCAAGGGGCCCCACCTGCAGCTCAGTTCTCTAGAACAAGGAGGGAGGTGCCGAAAAGCACATGAACAGTCCATGGTTCTTTCTGTGTGTTTCTCTTTCAGCTTGTTCTATCCTACCCTGTTGGACTGGCTGTCCGTTTGCGGTGGGAAAGCCTTCATTTTGACTTAGTGTCTTCCAGAAGGAGAGCTCAACTCTTATATTCCTATATCAATCTCCAGTGTAGATCAGAGCACTGCTATTGAGGTCATCTGGGCAGGAATCATCTCAGAGACACCATTCCGGTCTGATCTGAAGTGCCAGTGTGGGAGCTAGGGCTCCCTGCATTCTCCAGGCCTTGGGCCACGCCTCCAGATGCTATGTGAAAGGGGAGTTGGGTTAGGGGCATCGACTCTGAGGCTTTACAGAATCTTCTACAGGTACATTGTTTCAGGCATTTGAACCCTATTCTGTTGCTCTCTGATTTGCATCTGTCCCCTAAAGCAACTACCTGCTGTTACTTGTATTTTTATGTGAGAAATGTGCACGCTAAGTAACTTAATGGAGCCTGACTGAGGTGAGTGCATCTATGAATCATACTGTTTCTAGTTTAGAATATTTGAAACGTGATGCTGGAGAGTCAGTAAAGGTTGTATGTGCCAGCAAAATACAGTTTACAAATATGTAAGGTGATTCTCCAACTTATTATATTATTTGACTTTATTAAAACTGAGTTATAGAATCACAGAATGACTTGGTTTGGAAGGAACCTTAAACATCCTCTATTTCCAGCCTCTCCTCTTGTTATTTTTTCATGTTATTCACCAAGTTCAGTTCCATCTGCACCTTGGCTTTCCTGATCCTGTATCTGCATTTCTGGACAGAATACCCATATTCTTTCTAGTCCACGTGTCCCTGCTTCTACTGTCTGTACATTACCTTCTTATCCTTCTTTCTGCCCAGCCACTCTTTGCTCAGCCATGCTGGTTTCCCACCTCTTCTGTTTGATTTCTTTTGCTGGGGATGGAAAGAGCTCTTGTGCTCTCAGAAAGGTGTCCACAAAGAGCTCTGTCCCCGAGAGCAGTTTTCCAGGATCTTTCATCCAGTAATTCCTTAAGCAACATTAAGTTCTCAGGGCCCGTCTCCACGCTTTGCTGGGTCCACATTCCTCAGTATCGTAAACTCATTCAGCACATAGTTGACACAGCTCAGGCTGCCTTCGATCTTAACATATTTAAATGATCTCCTCAAATAATATCTTTTATACCATTTAGCTGTAAGGAAATATGAATTTAGGATGGAATCTCTTACTAAATGTATTAGCCAGTCTTGCCTACTCCAGGTTTAGGAAGATTAATTTCCTGTATTTCACAGAATGCTTTAAAGAGTTGTATTGTCTGATAATAAAGTTAGCATGGAATAGCATGGTTCCATTACTTTTCTTGAGTGAAATGAGCCGGGGGGGGGTAGGAAGCTGAGGATCAGTGCTGATGCTCTGCCCTGCCTCATCTAGTGTTGAGTTGAACAGAGGCTTGGAGGTCAACTGATCGCATATATGACACCTTCTGTCATATAAAATGTCATCTATGGATTTCTTTATCCAGGTTTTTCTCTTTGGACTACTGATATATTACCTGCTTTTTTGAATGCTTTAGAAGTTTACTTAGAGTCTAATGAATAAGTATTGTGTAATTGTCTCAGACAAATTTCCAGCATTATCTGTCCATTCATTAAGTGATAAAGTACAGATATGTGAAAGTCTGCAGGCTCTGCTCATCCTTTACCTTGTTCCTCTTTGTCGAAATCACAGCTTCAATATTTAATGTCTTGGTTGACAAATCTTTTTTGATGCTTTTTTAAAAATATTTTTTTTGTTCTTATTCTTACTTCCTTAGTTGACATCATTGTGTTGCATGATTTTCAAAATGAACTTCTTGGTTCTATCTGTTGAGAAAAACCCATGTGAATGAAATATGCTTTAAATGTCATAGTAAGTTAATCTGTTAGGATGCATAAATTGGCTTTCATTTAAGTGACAATAAGTGTTTCACTTGAGTGTAGGTGCTCTGATGAGTCATCTTGTATGTAGGCATTGCGATGGCAATGTTGATGCCTCACTATGACAGTCTCAATGTAGCTGCAATTATGCTAAAACTATTCAATAAGTAAAATCATTGTATTAATCTCTGTTTTTCTTTCAGATTCCCCCAGAAGTGTTTAACTCTGTTCTTTCTCATGTTCATCTTTTTTCTTAGACCACATATTTGCAGGGAGGGGGGAGTGCAAATTTCAGATGGAATCATTCGGAACTCCTGATTCATACTCAGCAGCTGTTCCTTACCTTCACGTGTTGCTGTTTCACAGGAGAATGTCAGTAATTCCAGTAGAGTAACCATTGCTTCTCCATCAAACTCTTAATTTTCTATCAGTGACAGCAGATTGGTTGCCATGCATACTGTAGTTATTCTAAGTCACTGTATGGGAAGTGTTGAATCATGGCCTGAGCCACCTGATCACCTGAGGAGAGCCCTGAGTCAGCTGCCGGAGCATAGGTGACGGCAATTCATTCACCTGTGACCAGAAGAGGTGGAGTCTGACTCCACCTCTCCTAGGACCCCATTTAAGGGCTGACTACCATTAGGGAAGGATCTCTTATTGGAGATCCCTCCCTTGTGTTTTTTCTTTTGCGTGTCTTAATCTTTGGAGACAGGTGAGCGTTCTTATTTTTCATTTACCACCTGGATAATCCTTCTAAAATATACTATTTATTCTTGACTAGCTGTACCATTCGGTATTGTTCATTGGTGTCTTATCCTACGGTCACGCATTAAGTAATCCAGTAATTCCTTATTTAAGAAAAAATAACAAAACACACAAAAAACATGGTCCTCATATTATTTACTTTGGATTTTTTTAAAATATTATTATGTTTTCCTTTATATCATATGGGGAATGCTTACTGAATAACAAATTCATTAGAAGCATTAGAAGAGTCTCATATCAAACTATGCCAGGGGAGGTTTGGAATAGACAGCAGAAAGAATCTCTTTGAGAGTGAGGTCAAGCACTGGCACAGGCTTCCCAGAAGTGGTGGAGTCCCCATGTTTGGAGGTATTTAAGGGACTTGAAGACATAGCACTAAGGGATATGGTTTAGTGATGGAAAGCAGTAGCTCAGGTTGATGGTTGACTTGCTGGTCTTCAAGGTCTAGTCCAGATGATTCCATGGTTATACTCTATGATTTACTGATGTCAAGGCAAGTATTAGCTTTTAAACCATCATATATGTTGCAAGCAAGAAAAATATATATTTTTTTTTTCTCACGGAAAGACTGTTTACTTTTGATGGGAAATTTGTAGTGTCAAAAGCATAAAATGTGAACAAAAACAAAGGGGGCTTTTGCACAGCGATATCTTAGAATGGTCCCTTTGCTCGATACATGGTTAAAATTTTAAAATGGACTTGGAATAATTTTGAACAAATTTATACCGTGGCTAAGAATAACCAGGAATAATTTTCCTGCAGCCTTTTCAGATCTGTTCTTAAAATGTATAAATATATATGCCATACTCACAGAAATCTTCCTGCCTGTCCAGAATTTGGCTTGTCTTTCATGTCACTGTCGCCATTGCAGAAATGCACCACCATCACCACACTGTGCTCACATCCACTTCTAGATTTCCACAGACGTTCAGCAAGCATCAATGAATGTCAGTGGGTGCTATTTCTTCTGCATGGAGGAGTTGAATTCCACATCTTTACTTCATACACCCTTCTGTGTCAGACTCCATTCTGCCAGACTGCCTCTCTGCTGCCATTATTGCATGGTAACAAAATGTAGCCGAGTATTGGTGGGTAGGTTCAACCTCTACTACCGTGCCATCTACATCTGGCTCTCACTTTGTGGGTCAGTGTACTAGAATAGGAGATGTTACTTTTGAAGTACCCTTCGTATAATTTGTTGTTTGTATAAATAAGCTTTTTAAATAATTGTTCATCGATTTAATTCAGAATGTGGAACTTCAAGACAAAAATTAGTTCAATAACAATAAGGCTTTAGTTAAAAGCAATGTTAAGCCCTAATGTTGCAATCAGTTAATGTCTTTATGCATTTTGTTCAGAGTAAATACACTCTCTGAAATCCTGGCTGGCCTGAAATCAATGTTAGATCCATTCATTTCATTAGTGCTTATTGACTCAAGTAGATTTATTCATTGGTCAAGGTAGATATATGTTTATCTTCTTTGCCGAATGAACACTAATTCTGAAGGTTTTCCTTTTATGAGCCTCTCTATTTGTCTCCGTGAAGATATTCAAATAGGAGGATCTTAATCTGTGCAGGTCAGGTTATGAAGCGTACTTCAGTCTTTCCACGTTTCAGACATTACTGAAGCCTATTGGAGCTGAAGGTGTTCAGTGCTTTTCTGAAGTTTTCAATATGCAATCTAATTATAAAAGAGCTGAATAAATTAGCTGTTTTTCCTCCTTGCAATATGGCTTTCAGGCTCTGATTGAGCTATATGATGTGTGAATGTGCTCTGAACATGGTTTAGTCCTGAAATAGAAACTGTGCTACCATAATTTTTTCTAAATTGAGAACATAATTTATGAATTACTGAATAAGTCCAGAGCATGGCTGGAGGGAGTCCACCACTGATGATGAAAAGCAACTATACTTTCAAAGGGCTAAGTACGTGGTACCACAGAAGCTGGGGTTCGTTCTTGCTTGTGCTTTATCTAGTTTTTAACATTGAGGGCATTCTTCTTTTTTGCTGTGTTCATCTAATGTTTGCTCCAGCCACATTCATTGGCAGCAGTAGTGTAGCTTTATATCTTCAGCAATCCATTCAATTTACACTTCTAGACTTCTTTACTGATTTAAGGACAAATCAATCAAGCTATCCTTAAATCTGTGTGGAAAATTAAGTAAGCTTCACTTCTCATGTGCATGGTCTAAAGGCATACCAATATTTTTAGATTGGCATCAATTACTTGTGTTGTGAACAGTCTGTGCTTCCCCCCTGACAGCGGCAGAGAAGCTGTTATTTGATTATCGCTGTTAACTCTGTCAAATAAAACACAGAAGTTGGGCTTGACTTGAACTAAATAAGAAAAGTCATATGTTTATAAAAAAAAAAAAAAAAAAGAAAACTGTAATAAGTCTAGATATTAGTTTTTTTTATAATGATATTTCAGTAAGCATTTTTTTCAGCTGCACTCATATGTGAACTTCTATTTAAAGTCAAATATATTCAGAAATTTGTGACATGGAAGTAAGTTTGACAGAAATGAAGTTGATGTAGAGTGCATTGCATGTGTTCTTCCTACGCAGCTAAAGGGGATATGTTTATTTCATAGCTTCTTGTTTAGAGTATTCCTTTGAGCCTATGTGTTCTGAGTTAACTGTCTGGGATCCTGCTGTAATTCAAGTTTCCAAGTAACAGTTTAATTCCCTTATTACGCTAAACAAAAGGAAATAAAAATATTTCCTTTGTGTTTTGAGGTGCTAATTGTAGCATGCTAATCCTTTTGTTCAGGCTTTCAGAACGCAAAGAGTAAGAGTCATTTTGCTGAATCCAGTTAAGGCATCTAGAGCATGATATTGTGGCAGATGGTGTGAAGTGAGAGGCTTTGGTTCATCTTTGGTACCTTATACTTTTTAGCCCTTAGTGTTTAAGGGCATCAGTAGTAAAATATCTTGCAGACTCACTTTGCAATTTGGAGAAAACAAAATATATTTCTTTGTGAAAATAAATTTCAGATTTGACATACTGCATTCTGAATGTTTGCTATTGATAAAAATAGTAACATTTAATTGCACTGCTCGCATATAAAGCTATCTTGCCTTTGTTTCCCAGAGTATCCATGTGAGGAAGGCAGGTTTATATCGATTTACTATGAAAGGTAAAAATGAAGCCCTACCATACATGCAGATGAGATAGAAAATACACAGCTTGAAGATGGAGATACATTTTCATATTATGCCAGAAATATTTTCAAATTTTCTGAAGCAGTGTTATTATTTTAATACATACTGATACAATCTTCTTTGTCAGTGGAGTAATAATTTTTAAAGGGAATGATGCATAAATCAAAACTACAGACAAAGAAGGCATAACTGAGCAGTTCTAAACATTTCCAGCAAACCTGAAGTTAGCTATTGACAGGTGGCTGGCTGCATGTTTGAACAGCTCTGAGGTGAGATGGCTTTGACACGATCAGGGTGGATTTAGGTGGATGATTTCCACAGCTTTGAGGAGATGGAGTGAAGCACGAGATCTGCCCATGCTTTCCAACAGCAGAGCTGGCTCTGGGTGCTGGAGCTGGGCTGGGCTCTGCAGTGTGGGTGTGGGTTTTTATAGTCTGTCTGCAATTATAATGTGTAGATGATGGAAAGAGTGGGGTGATAAAATCGCTATAGTGATTTGAAATTGTACACATTGTACTGCATCCAAGATTAGTTCTATGCCATCAAATAAAAGATCTCATCTAAGCTGCTTTAGTTAGCTTTGTGTTCAATAAGGATTGACTACAAATGCTCACACATCCAGTTTCTGTGTCAGAGGCAGGGTAATCAAGATTTGCAAGCTTTTGGAACAAATAAATGCCTTATATTTATACGGACAGGTAGAAATCTCTGTGAATATAGCTAGTGATTTCTTTGTCTCCTGACTAATCTAAATCACTACCTTTGCCTTGTCTGAATAACAGTGAGATGTCTGTGAGCTGTAAGGATTTCTTGA
Organism: Oreortyx pictus; assembly: GCA_036925125.1. Classification (NCBI taxonomy): domain Eukaryota; kingdom Metazoa; phylum Chordata; class Aves; order Galliformes; family Odontophoridae; genus Oreortyx; species Oreortyx pictus. Next base: position 11,267,658 of record JAUPFR010000008.1, on the reverse strand, counting down.
TGCTGGGATGTGAATGTACAGGCAAGGACGCTTTCAGTTCAGGTGAACTGTAAGCAGTCAACAATTAGGACAGATACTCAAAGAGATTCAGTGTGGAAGTACTGAAGGTCTCATCAGTAGTGCATACGATTTTCTTTTGAAATAAGTTATTGAAATCCTTGAATTATGAAACGAGATTATTATTAGTCTATTTTTCAACACTGGGAGTTTGAGAAAAATCTCAAAGCTGTGGCAGAGCTACTTATGCGGGTATGAATGCATACTTAGAAGTTTTCCTCCAAGGACATGTCAGGTCAGGGAGGGAATGGAGCTGGCCCCATGCTGCATCTGCACTGGAGGAGGTGGTGACTGCCCCTCTGCGGGAGGGCTTGTTCCCATTTACAGCATCACATGTTCTGATACGAGTCATGTCTGGCTCTGTGTACCTAGGAAAGTAGAAATGTTGTCACGATCTTAAGTATTAATAATAACATCACAGAAACTGACAGATTTTTTTTTTTTTTTTTTAAGAATGCATAAGCTTGAGGTTTCTAAACCACAAGAGGTTATGTGCTCAGGTGTTGTTTCTTTTTCCCCCATAGCCATTGTGTTTCATTTGAAAAATTCTCTGTGATTTGAAGGCTTTTATTATTTTCTGTCATTCGTTTTAAACTGTAAGCACTAACTTTTGGGACAAAATGTTGAACCACCTAAAAATATGTAAATTATAGAGCCATTGTAATGAATATGCTTTTTGGATTATTTCTGGTAAAAAGTTTCTACTTTGCGTTTCCTTTGGATACTGACAAACTCGCTGATTTCAATGCATTTATCTGTGTTGCTTGATCCTTTTTTTTTTTTTCCTTCCTAAAGGTTTTTTTCTGTATCAGTGGTATGATTGCATTTAATAAATGTCTGCTTTTATTTTGACATTTAAGTGCTGCTGGATAGAAACAAAATGCATTTTGAAGATATTCAGTGGAACACAATTTCTGTATACTTGACAACAAAAGAATGTCTTTTATTCAGTCAAGTTAAAATGAACGTGAAGTTGCGACAAACATTAATAAGGTATATACACTTTATTGAGTAAAATGAAAGTTTTCTTACCATAATGCCTTTTGCTAATTAATTCTGCCTATAGTCAGTAAAAATTTGTAAAAATAAGGTTGTAAAAATAGGTGTGTCTACTAATAAGTCTTATTCGTCAAAAATCACATTGAAGGATAAAAATGGAAGTCTGAGTTGTGTTATGATAAGGATTGACAATTTTAATTCTTCTCGTGTGTAGAGGTAGATGTGAGGTTGGCCTGCTGGTCATAGAGAATTGATTTTAATGCAGATGTTGTTATTAGAGATCAATCATACTTCAGCAGTTTGTCCTGTGTATAAGGACTAATCCTAAGAAAATATTACTGATACTAAAATCCTAAAAAATTTCTTATAAATATGGCTTAGAGTTTCTTGTAGCAAGTCTGAAAGGAGAAATAATTTGAAGTTCATTTTGTTTGCATTATGGTACTGTAATATGAATACACAAATGCATAAAATTAATTAAGACAAGAATAAGGGTTTATTTTTGTGTGTTGTTTTCCCTGCTGTGTAAAGACTAAGTTCAAAAGAAGAGCAATTAAAGGCAAAATATAAACTTCTGGCAAAACTTCCCTGCAAGTTTTAGCAGTTGTGTGAGGCGCCCAGTGAGGAGGGATCAATGACCCCAGTGAGCACGCCATTTAGACAAAGCCAGTTATGGAAGATAATCTACAAAATGTGAAATAAAATTTAGACTTGAAATTTGGAATTCTAGTCATCATCTTTATGTACCATAAAAAACCTAATTATTTGTAAATAATGAAACATAATAAATTTTGGCATAATAATTATTATTCTGTGCTCTGTAAATGGAGCAAATGTTGCTTTCATGCTCAATTATTACAACACTTAGAGTCTTCTGAACAATGTAGAGCATGCATTTAGAATTAATTAGTCTGCTTGTTAAGTATCTGTTTCTGTTTCTGTGTGCTAATATCTAGCGATTTAAAGAAAAAAAAGTGTTAATTCATATATGACGAGCTGTTAGCAATCTTTTGAAGCTTTCCACATTACCCCTGTCCCTAAGTCCAGTGGGTTTATGAGTGTGCATGTTACTAGATCGTCATTACTGCAGGAGTGAACATAAATGTAAATTCACAGGGTTTATTGTCTTTTCAGAGTTTCTCTCGTGTACATAACAGACACCCTCACATTGCTTCAAGAGGGTGATGTGTTAAAATATCTCCACGTTTTATAGCGCAGAAGCACTCAGTTCTGGCTGTATGGGCATTGCCTACTGCTATGTTTTGGTAAATAGACATGTTTCCCTCTGCATGGCACAGTGCAGCCTGCTAGTTTCTCCAGTTTTCTCTTTGAAACTCAACATTTTCTTAACATTATACTGTATCTTAAACAGAAAGCTCTAAAATGTTTGAAAATAGATGAAGGAATATCTTCGTAAGTGATGTGTGATGAATGAGATTCAAAAGAGAGAAAAAAGCTGAAAGGGACATGTAACAGCATTGCTCCCAGAGAATGCTTTGTGCTCAAGTCAGGTGTCCTGCGGACATCTTCAGAGCATTGGTAGCAAAATAGAATTATCAACTGAAAGGGCAGAGAATATAAAGGATTCAGGCATCAGAACAAAGTTTTTGTAATGCACTCACATTTAAAAAGTGGTTCTAACTACGGAAGAAACAAGTTGGTAGGAGTGGAAGCACAAACCTTTCCGGTGATAATTTGGATAATATTTGCAGTTATTTTCAACAGAAAGCAGGAAAAAAGCAGCACGAGGCCTCATCCATATTACATTTTTTTTTCCTAAGGTCACTTCAATTTGTAAAGAATATTTTTTGTTTGGTGTGTTAGGTATTTTTGTGTGAGATTTTCAGTAGAAGGTGAGGAAAGGAACTCTGAAGGGTTAGCAGTATACAGGAGCATAGGCAAGGCACGTATATTAAGGAGAGCTGTGCTAACAGTCTCAAGTACCAAAATAGTCGCTTTAATTTTTCAGTATCATTACAACTGCAGCAAATGAGTGATTTAACTATAGTGAAAAAAATCAGTGGTGCTATTGGTACATTCCAACTGAGGTGCATGTGACATTTTAAAGATGAGGTGTGGAGTTGAAGTTGTCCATTTCATAATAAAATGTACCAGTTTTGCCTAGTTAAAACCTATTAGCTGGCTGAACACATGCGTGTTACATTTTGGGAAGTTACTTTTGAATGCCAAACAGTTGCTTTAACAGGCCATTTTGTCTTATCAGTGTCTCAAGGGTAGTAAGGCCATTTTTTGCTTCTTAGGAGTGCTTTGCCAATTTGTGTGCAGTATAGAGATAACTAGTAGTACTGGAAACTGATGCTATTGTAACTCTTCTCAAAAAGAGTAGTGTTCTTGAATATCTTTGTGACTATTTGATTTTGGTTTTACATTTATAGAAAATTGGTATGAAACTATTTTGTGTAATATGATTGTCAAGTAAACAAAGTACTTCCAAAGTCAGCACTTTGTGACTTCCATGTGTTTACTGACCTAGGTGAGCTGTTGAGTACAAGGGGCTTAAAGATCTGCTGCAGTGATGGGATGCTGGAGTTGGAATTACTTTGTGTTTTTTTTTTTTTTTATCTTCAAAAGATAAACTGTCTTATTTTGTTTACAAAAGAAGTTGAAAAATATATTAAGCAAAAGACTGGATTAGGTCATTTTAAGGGCTCATTATTTAAATGTAAAACAAAGCTAAATCAAAATGCGAGACATTAAGAGACGTTTACTTTTATCTTCTCTCCAAATGCTCTGGGGCTTATGTTGGGTTTTGGCTTTCACTCAAGCTGAACTTCTTGCTGGCTTTTGCAGCAAATTAATTAGTCCCCTCTGGGAGTCACCCGATTAGCTCCCTATAAAGCACTGCTATCTGGCCCTTCCCAAGCACGTGGTGGAACACAGCAAGACAGCTTCAGAATAGCTTAATTCCTTTCTAAGCAGGATGTAGAAGTGAGAGATTGTTTCACCTGTCCCAAGTTGCCTCTCTTTATGACAGATAATTAAGTAATTGTCTATGTGTCCATTATTTCCATGTGTTTCTTAATTATTTGTTAAAGAACTGCTATTATGATAGCAAGGCACGAAGACAAGCATTCATCTTCAGATCACTCTTTAGCTGTTAAGATACTTTATGGCGTTCAGTGATACCTCTATGATCTTGTTAACGTGTTTTATTAAATGTATTTTATTAAATTTGCGTGTTGTAGCTTGCACCATCTACACCTTGTAAATGTTAAATGCCAAAGCTGATTCAATGCGTTCAATTCAGAAGTAATTTAACTCTGAAAACGTTTAAATCATTTACAGGAGTTTGTTTGTTTGTTTGTTTTGTCTTTTGCGTGGGTGTTTTCACAGGAAAAACAAAGGGTTACTTTTTTTTATTGTTTTGTTATGTATTTCAGGTCAGTGAAAAACCATTGCTTTGTACGCTATCGTGGAGACAAATATAGGTGGGCTGTATCTGTGACAGTGAATGTCAAATATAGGGGGCTACAATTTCAAAACAATAGAGGTGTAAACCAGGACAGTTGTGGCCTTTCAGAGGCACTGAATAAATAAGCATTTGAATGTTTATACCTAGAATCAGCCAAGTAAAGGTTAACATTAGCATGTAAATGGCAATGGTGATTGTATTAAATTGTTAATAGGAATTGAGTAAGATTGGCATACTTGCTTCCAAGACAATTTTCAGTCTTTCAGGGAATTTTATTCTACGAAGGGGTCAACTCTGGAAAAAACAAGTCCATGAAAATTATAAGGAAAAATCAGTAATCTTACACATACAATTAGTGTTTGATCATTAGCGTGCGTGTGTAAATAGATACATAAGTTTCTCCTTTGAATTTCAAATATGCTTTTTTTTCCTAAAAAGTGAAAGGCTTTGAAGTTAGTTCAGATTTCAGAATTTGTGTGATCTATCTCTACTATTAAATGCAGAAGCAGACAATTTACCAAATCAACCTTATACTGCAAATGAAGATAATTTAATAAAGTTGGTTCTTCCTTGATAAATATATATATATATATATATATTTGTCAAAGTATATACAAAGAAGAAATAGCCTACCTCTAGCAAAATCAGGCTCTGTAGGCTGAGCAAGAATACTGACATCTAAAACAATTGGAAACACTTGAGTTTTGCAATCAAAGTAGTTCAGTTGTTGATGAGATGTTTCATTATATAGTTCTGGTGTTTAGAATTGCCCTATCCTTACTTTGCAAGAACAGGAAGAGAGTATGACAATCTTTGTGGAGTTAGTCATGCATACTAAGTAGGAAAGTAGTTTCTCCTCAGTGATTCAGTTGTGTCTACTTTGAAGGTATCAAGTACTTGGCAAAGGTACAGATGTCACATTTTCATGTTCAGAATTTCTCATGAGTTCTCTTTGGTTGTCTTGAGAGCAGTCTGATTTTTTGTTTTACATTGCAAAACAAAAGAAATTTTTGCTGTAAAGTAGACAAAGAGTTTTTGGTTTTTTTTCTTTGTTTTTAATATGCCAAAACTACTGTGAGTCTCTAAAATGCTGATGATGGCCGGCAGCGGAGCTGACACATCTCACATTTGTAGCATGTAGCTTTGAGGATCTGGAGGCACTCTGTACTGTCTTGGTGTGGGGAACGTTTCTGTGAGCTTCGTTTAGAATTATCAGCTATTTCTAGGCAAGTTTTCAGTATTGAACCCCTTTTCTGCTGGAACAACTTCATTTGTCTGGTTCTTGGCTGCTGCAGTTAAAGGTTCTTAAACACTTGAACTCTGCTGGGTGGTATGGGTCAACAGTCCCTGTGGTGAGTGACCTCTGCCACACATTCCCCACACAATTAGCAAGATCAGTATTTGATGAGGATGTGTCAGAGGTGGAGAGAGAAGTCTTTTGCAGTAAAGCATATGGTCTCTGGGTCTACTCTACACCAAATGTTTTGAATATCTGCATTGGATTTCTACAGACTGCAAGACATAATCTTCTGGCAAACCAGAAGGAAATCCCTTTCTCCTTGTCATTCTTGAAAAAGCAATAATCATGGTATAAAATGTGGTAAAAATTATAATTTTATCTGTTGCTATTCTTCAGTAGTACCAGATTTCTTGCAACTTCTGGTGGAGAAAATGTGATATGTTTTGGAGCCCAGAATATTGTATGTTCCAAGCCTTTACTTTGGTTTCTGAAATATGTAGATGTTGAAGAGGAAAAAAAGGAGCAAAAATAGACTAGGTATCTCTGTAATTGCTTTCACACCTTTCTGAAGATTTTCTGAGTGCTAGTGATTTGGCAGAAGTAGCAGGTTAGGTGAAGAAACCATAAATAGCTTCTGTTCCACTAGGCCAGGCTCTTCGAGCAATTAGGGATGTTTGCAGATAAAACTAAGAAGGGATAGCTGTACAGGCAGAATTTAACCTAATGGATACTCATTCTAAGAAAACGAGAGCATATTCTTTCTTCTGTTTTGCATCTAGAGTCTGTTTAGCCCATTATCAGAAGCGTGTGATGGGTCAATATGTGTTAGACAGGATGAGTCTGTTCTACTACTTGTAGAATCATTTTTCCTTTTTTTTTTTTTTCACATATGAAAACTCATAGATTTTTTTTTTTAATTGAATGGACAAAACTCTTTTGGTATGTTTGTCTTCCGTAGAGATATACTCTGTGAAGTAATTTTTTGATTGAATGTAGAAGGAAGACCGAAGCTCTTGAGCAGCTCATGTGTAGAAAATGGATAACAAACTGCTGACAGTTGTTCTTTACTCTTTTTTAGATCAGATACTTAGATGTTGAACCTATCATTCTGAAGTGTGATGTGGATTTATAGCAACTTACGGAGCACTGTGTCGGACCAAAAATCAGTGGTGAAATCCCCAGGGTTTACAAATGTCATGACATAATTTGAGATTTCATTTACCATGACATTAAACTTGCTAACAAGTGTACCAATCTCAGTGTATGCTCTTGAAGTATCTCAGTTCAATAATACTTTATCAATGCTGCGGAAGATGTATAAAACAAAGGTAGATTTGTCACATGTGATTTGACATTGTTAGTGGAAAATCTTTGGTTTCCACATTTTCAAGCAAGTTATTTAACAGCAATAATAAGAGAAACTTGGTTTCAGTATTTGCAATTTTTTATTTTTTTTATTTTTTATTTATTTAACAATCATTACCTTAGCTAATTTCTTTAGGCTGCTCCGCTAAAACTGCAGTATTCTAATGTAAGTATTAGCAGAATCCTTTTTATGGAAAGGGAAGGAGATAACCTGAAGGGGATTAATCACGGTGCCTTATTTGCTAATTGTTAAGGTTTTTGCTTGTGTTCTTTTATGTATGAATAGAAATAAGAAAATTCTTTTCAGTTCATTAATGCATATCCACTAAGTAGACAGACACAAGGGGTACAGCGAAGTCATCTTGTCTGTTATATCTGACCCAGAATTTTCAAACCATGGGGTATTTTTATTATTTAAAGGTCACTTCTTAAAAGCTCTTTTGAAATTTTTGTCACATCTGTTGACATTAATTGGAGCTATGTAGTTTTACATTCTGCAGTTAACTCTAGAGGTGGAAGTTGGTGTTAAATCTGTTGAATGTGGGCTTATTACAGTAGGCAGTTCCAGGGCAATAATTTGAAACGTTTCAAAAAGTCACAAAGTCAAAGCTGTGGGCAGATGCCATATAGGCCTTTTTCAATCACAGTTGGAAACCACAAATTTGCATCTCCTAAATGGCCGTACTATTTCCTATTGTGAGAAATATAATTTTGATAGAAACTGCCTTTGTATTTGTGTTATCTAACTCAAACCATGTTGTATTGTTTTCTAATCTATTTTGATGTTTAATGGGTAGACCAAAAAATCATAGATTCACAGGATAGTTGGGGTTATAAGAAGCTTTAAAGTCTGTGTATTTCCAATCCCTCCCATGGGCAGGAGCATCTTCTAGCAGACCAGGTTGCCCCCCATTTAACCCAGCCTTGAACACCTGCAGTAATGGGACATCCACAGTTTCTCTTGTCAGCCTGTGCCAGTGCCTCACCCCTCATGTTGCAGAAGCATTTCTTCCTTATGTCTAATGTAAATCTATCGTCTATTAGCTTGAAGCTACTACCCCTTCTCCTATCACTATATGCCCTTATAAGAAGACCCTCTCCAGCTTGTGTGCAGGCCCCATTTAGATCAGAAAGGCCACAATGAGGTCTCATCACAGCTTTCTCTTTTGTAGGGTGAACAAGCCCAGACCTGTCAGCCTCAAAATGCTGGTTTCATTTTACTCTATGATAAAAAAATCTTTAGATGAAATTAAAAGTAATTATATATACAACAGACAACTATTTACAAGACAGCCAGAACTGGGTGTGTTGCTGACAAACAAGATGTTATTGGAAAATATCCCGAAGACTTAAAGCAGTTGAATTGTGTTTTCTGTATTTTAAAGAATAATTTTTTTCTCAAAAGTGAAAACTTGTGATAGCTCTTTGTTCAGTCTTACACGGCAATGTTAGAATCTAAGAAAACATTTACAAATGTTACATCTGTTGTAATTTTCTGATTCTTGTTAATTAGAGAAAGAAAAGGGAACTGAAAATGAGGGAAAGCAAATGAGTTAAACTTCAAACAAGGATAAATATTCACACTTCTAAATCTTTTAAGTGGTGGTCTTGGTTCCAACACAAGTGGCATAGATGGCTTGGATTCTGTTGAGTTTATTCAGGTATTCAAAGGAGAAGCAATATGGGAACTTATTAATTATTTGTGTAGAAAGCTACTTTCTATGCCTCTTAAAGAATCTTGAACTCAAAAAGAAGTACCATATAAAAGTCTAAAAAGAAATAATATCATCAAGATGAACTAGTTATTTTATACTGTGAACTTATTAATTAACAAAAACTCAGTAGCTTGGTGATCTCATGGGAGACTGCGTTGTAACTGTTGTTTTAAAAATGAGTGGTACCAGTCTGTGGACAAGTACCTGCATCGTAGGATCTGCATCCTTGAAGGTTTTCAAAACATGGCAGCGCAAGTACCTGAACCACCTTATCTAACCTGACATTATCCCGGTTAGCAGTAAAAAAGAACCAGATAATCTCTGAAGATCTCTTCAAGCCTAATTTATTCTATGATCCTGTGCTAATCCGCTTTATCTCCACCTTCATATTTTCCTACCACAAAAATTGTATTGAGTTGATTGTGGACACCAATAATTGTGTAACTACTTCTTATCTTGACAGGTAACACACTGTTGTACCATTCTCCTCAAAAAAAAAAAAAAACAAAAAACAAAAACAAAAAACCAAGATCTGCTGTGTGATATTTTTTGAGAGATTTCCAGAGTCAAACAACCAAAGATAACCATGTCTGTCAAACTAGAGTTAAATGTTAGGTGCTATATATATAATCAGAAAGCAATATTATATAAAAGCTGAACTATTTGCTGGAGGTAATAGAAGATACTGTAATTTAAAGCTGCTTCACTTTTTTGTTGTTGTTGCTATGTCTTTTAACATATTGACTGTTACTGATATAGAAGCAAGACGTATTTATGCGGTGGATGCAAATGTGACCTTTGGGTGAGGCTTGTTTTATTCTGTCATTAAAAAATGAAACAACAACAACAACAAAAGTCGTATCCTCTGCTGTCAGGTCTGCCGGTGTTTCCTGAATTCTGCTTGCTTATTTTTCCTCAGCATGGATTCCAAACACATTATTCATTGTCACAATTTCGATTTCAGTTGTTTATTGGGAGAGGCATGCTGATGTAATTACAGAGGAGGGAATGGACACTTCTAATCTATAGCACTTTCTTCTTTAAGTCTTACCAGTGGCTATCCCAGCATAATGACAGTGCAGACAACAACAAGTAAAAATGTGATCCTGTTATTTCTGCGGAGTGCTCTGAGGCATAGCATTAGAGAACAACACTATTTTTGCGAAGCTTGAACATCTCCAATATCACACCCTCATAAATTAGATCTGGCTTCATTTACTCCCTAAGTCAACTAAAGCATCCTAGCTGGGAGCTCTTCAGAGAAATATTAAATTATGCTAACTTCAAATTTGACCTATCATAAATAATTAAGTAATGTAATTATTGAGGCTGTTTCCCTGGATGTGTTAACAGCAGGTTTAGCATTCAGATTTATTAATCTATGTCTGTTAAAGATGCTTTGGTCATTACAACCTCAGATAAGATTTACCGTGGCTTAAAAAGGATCTGATGAAGTAAAGCAATAGTTTTCAATAAAATAAATTAAGTTAATACTAATGATTATGTACTGAAAACATGGCCTACATGAAAAATCAATTCAGTAAATGTATCACATTGAGATAATCTGATTTTTTTTTATGGAGAAGTTTTCTATTTCATACTCTATAAAAGCATTAATTTTTGTGACGTATAACAAGGTAGTCATTACCTGCTGCCAACTGGCATGGCAACTGCTAGGACGAACTTAGAGCATTCATTTATACCATGAATTTTTCCTCTAATATTCATGTGGGTTTTCAGTTTGGTTTTTCATCAGTGTCTTACAGTTTACTCTTTGGCTAGCATTCAAGTTGACTTGATTTGGGTTCTTTAGGTGTACAGAAAGGAAGAGTTGAAGACCCTGGTTTCTGCATACTTGTCAGATACTCTGTTTCCCTTTTGTTGAACAAAATGGTCAACTATCTTTTGTTGAACAAAGCAGTGTCAGTGCCAATGCAAAGAACAATGAAATAGGACACGCGCACACCTGCCTATATATATATGTGTATGTCCCATTTCATTGTCCTCATGTAGATATGCATAAAATATATATATATTTTCATTGTCTATATATTTATGTTTCTAAAAACTTATCTCAAGACACAGCAGCTTTCAATCTGGACAAGTGCAATATGTTTAGAATTTATAACATAAAATGTTTGGAGTTTTGACATTTAGGCATCTTAGTGCGTACAGTCAAAGAGTCATTGCTTGAACAGAGACTCTGGTCTGGGCTGCTGACTCTGTTGAGCAGGGTGGGAGATAGAATCTAACAAGTCCTCTTGCACTGCATCATTAGAGTTAATTCTTGTGAGGTCTGTCAGGACACACTGAGAATCAGGAAGCATGTAAAGATAGATGCTGCTACTTTATTTCTTTTGTGTGCTGTTGTTTAGGGTCAGGAACATCACATTTCTTTTTACCATTCTAATCGAAAGTGTGGCTATTGACATTTTAAGGTCTTTGCTGCTCTACAGGCTCCATTTACCTTCTCCTTGCTCTTCCCTTACACTTCTTTTCTGAAGGTACTTGAGTATATCGTATAATCATAGGGCTGCTTTCACCTTTAGGAAGGGTGAACACTTTTAGGAAAGATTTAATGGTTTTCCCATTATGGTGGTTTTGTGCGTGTGTGTGCACATCAGTCGTGCTTCTCAATCTTCTGACTGATAGTGTTTGGCTGATTTCACAAAGCATACGCAATGCGGTCTTGGGAAAGGGTGCTAAAGTGAGGGGAGCTGGGATGAGAGGCAGTCTTCCAGTGCTGTGCTGCTCCACAGCCTTCCCAGGCAGCAGCCACTTGTCTCTACCTCAGCCACTTACTCATTCACAGCGCAAATGTTCTTGTTTGTGTGACAATGCTAATTGAAAGAGCTGTTCCAACTTCAGTAGCTATTTGTTTGGTTATATTGCAGACAGTAACTTCTAACTTAATAAACCAAACAGACAAATGTTCAGTAGTTGCTGCAGCAGTGTAATGCTGTGTGGGTTTTTTTTTTTTTTTCTTTTTTTCTTTTGGAGTGGTATTGTGAATCCAAAGCGCAATCCCCATCTGCAGCTGATCTGTAAGCATTTACAAGGGACAGTGCTTCCCTCCCTGGTCTTTTGCAGTGTAAATTTAAGTGGAAGGGAGATGCATTTGGTTTATAGAGATGTAATTCTTGTAGCTTCTGTGATGAGCTGTTGTAGGCATTAGTTTCATAAGTCATTTCATACTTTTCACGTATCTTTTGAATATCAAACTCACAAAAAAAGGAATGCAACTCTTATTAGCTGTCAATTTTCTCCTAACTTTAAGCCATCCTAATCAATTATTTATGGATTTATTCAATTTAAAAGTCATGAGTACATGCAAGCTTTTTTACCCTAAGCTGTCCTTGACAATACTTATCAGAGGTGTTTAACTGTGAATGGAGAGAACAGCCATGCAGAAGTTCAACCTGTGTGGAGGCTTCATGGCAAGAAGAGGAGAGCTTTGTGCTTTATTCATTTCTACGCATCTGTCTTCAAACCTTCCATCTTCAAACCTCAGTGCTCTTTCAACACTGCATCTTTATTTCATGCAGACCTCAAACATTGATCACGTGCTATCTGGCAGTATGAAATTCTCAAATCAAATTAAAGATTTAATCTCCTTTAAAAAAGGAATTGTGGCTGAGGGTGTTGGTGTTCAGTAGAGCTGGTTTATTTCAGATAGAAAGAGAAATCAAGGTGCTTGGATTTCTAAGTGACTGATTGCTACTTTGCAGTACTCTCAGGCACTATGAGCATGTTTTGACCTTAAACCACGTTAGAGATTGCTCTTATTAGCAGTATTGTTTTGCAAGCAGGTAAATCTTCTGACAACAGCAGTGAAAACCAGAAAACTGATTTTTGCCAGGAGCAGAAATTTTTTTCTTCATTTTTTTACAGCGCAACATTTGACTGTTTTCTTGTGCTACAGTGCACATTCATTGTTGTTAAATCTTACTAGAGGAGAATGTATCTTTGCTCTCCACTCCACGATAGCTGGGCAGGTGGTCTAATAGTCTGGTATAGTGATACTATTTGGAAAGCAGTGTCAGGGTTAATACCGTACAGTGTGGCCTAGTCTTTGTCACTCCTTAATGATTTCTGTAGAACATAGTATTCAAAATTGATCTGTTGCTAAATAATGATAACAATATTGATAGTAACAATACAACCAGGTATTCATTATCTATATATATTAATACCAGTTATACTAAGTCACTCTCTCGAATTTTTTATCCCAACCTCAATTTAGTAGTATTTAGCACTGATTTACCCAAGGGAGCATAGATGTTCCAGATATGTTTAATAACAATATTGCTATTCCAAGTAGTTCTCTATATGATTTGTGTGGACGCCAGTGTTTTCTATTAGCTGTGCATTTGTTTGGAACTTCTTGGAAGAATCTGGCAACATGTGCTGATTAATGAGTAATCCCTACAAGTCAGACACAGTTTTGAAGAAGCATACGTTAGAGTTTTTTAGAATTTTTATGCTTTGTTCTTCACCACAAACCATTCTTGCTGAGTACGTGAGAATTACTGCAGTGTGACCACGTGAAGGAGAATCACATGATTTATCACGTACGTATGCTGTAATTCAAGGCAGCCTGTGCTCATTTGTACTGAACTTCGAGAGCAGTTTCTCTGATTTGGGTTCAGCATAATGCAGTATCAGGCTCACAGGAGAGCAGTTGCAGGCATTGTTTTTTTTTTAATGATCCTCCTTTGATGTTCTTCTGTGTGTCCAGCATCCCTTGTTTGCCTGCCTGCCTGCATGTGTAGCCATGTGGTGTTTCTCTGCTTCTGCCATTGCAGAGATCTCCTAAGAGCGTTGGCCCTTACCTCCCTTCCCCTCCAAATAAATTAAATATATTGCGTTTGACTAGCAGAACTAAGTCATGCAGCTTAACTTTTTAGGAACTTCTAATTATTTTTACAAGCACAACAGAATTCCAGTGCAAGCACAGTTGATTTGAGAGGAGTGATTAGTGTGCCAAAGATGCGATGACAACAAAAAGGATGCAGTGAAATGCTCCAGCTTCCATTAGAAAATAATGACTTTCTTGGCTGAGTAGAAGTATTTTAATTAAATACCGCCAATTCCTAGTAATCAGTGAACCTATTAGCCATGAAATTTGATTGCCTCATCATAGACTGTTTGCTTACATATTTGAGATAAAAATGGTCGTACATATTATTTCCAGTCGAAGACTGTGCACTGTTCTTCAGATACAACTGTAGCATTTTTGTAGCCGAGGAAAATGAAGGTGTAAACAGTTTTTCAGAATAAGTTGCCAAGTGATTGACAAGAATTGGTAGTTAACCCTGCTGTTCTTCAAGTCTGCAATCTGAGGTGTCAGTGGGAATCTAGCCGGGCTAAGATTTGTTGTCTGGTCAGCAGTAGAAATGCAATTGCTTCTTCCTTGATTGGCTTCATCTCTTATTGATGGTTTTTACCATCAGGGAAGCTTAAGGGGAAAACATCCTTAATGGAATAAAAATATTTTCAAAAATGAGAATTATTTGCAAGGATTATATTCTGGTCTTATTAACGGCATTTTGGAAACTACTTGTAATGGACTCTGCTCTTTTACTGACAAAAAAGCAAGTAATACAGCTTTCCACACACAGTCTTGTAGCAAAAATCATAAATAATGGATTCTGTAGCTGTATTTTGCAATAAAGTAATTTATTTGCTAGAGATTCAGCCCTATTTTATGTAGGTATACATGCCCTCAAGCTGCTTGCAGAATCACTACAAGATTTAATTGCTATCTGGGCTTTTGTGGTAAAGTTAAAATCATGAAAATTGCAAACTTTTACTTGCAAATCTTGAGTTGTAGCTATTCAGAGCTCTCACGGTTTGAAAATGTTTCAGGCAGAAATGGAGCACTTGCACATTGGTAGATCATCACAAACGGTTAGCAGAAAAAGGGGGGCACGAGCAGCATTTATAATTGAACAGCTTTGGGCCTAATTGTATTCCCACCAAAATGGAAAAGGAAAACAATTGTATTTTTCTTACACAATGAAAAATTGCAGCTGGGGAAAAAGAAAAAAAGACTTTAGGGAGCTGGTGAAGGGATGTGAGTGTGTTTTCTGCTTCTGTGATTTTTGTCTTCCGTGTCAGGAGAGTAACTGAACTAAGAACATACTCAGTAATTTGGGGTTCTCTAACTATGAAAAAGGAAATGGAAGGGGAGGGAAGGGAAAGGACTTATAATTTGGTATTTGAGTGCAAGGTATGAAGGTCTTAGCTAAAACAGAGCAAGGTATATTAACTCTTTGCAAATACTATCAGGAACATAGCAATAATGCATTGAAAAAGTTTCAGTCAGTCATGATCTGGTTATTGGCTGGACAGAAATTTCATTCAGATGTTCTTTCTGCGTAGCATGTATGTTACACCATCTTCCATTTTAAAAATCTTGTAAATTCTTATAAGACTGGGATGATGATTTTCTTTTAGAAAGAATATGAAAAAAGAATTCTATCTTCTCAGTGTTCCTCTGTCTCATCCAGTTCATGGAAATTGCAGCTGGAAAGCTGAAATTTCAAAAAGCTTTGAGCAGCTGGAATATTGGGCTAAAAACAAATAACGATTCCCAACTACTCTAAAATTAGGTAATTACTGAACCAGTAATTGAGCACCTGGTGAAGGGGCATGGCCAGCCCTGGGAGCACAGGTGCAAGCCATTCACCTAACCTCATTTAAGGGCTGGCAGGTGAAAGAGAAGCATCTCTGTTTGGGGACTGCCTCTTTTGGGAGTTACTAGTAAATTCTGATCTTTGGAAAGGGGTAGACTGTACCTTCATTTTTATTGTTGCTATGTAGTATGGCTACTACTTTTTTGGGGTGATCTGAGACTGATTAAAGGCAACAGTGTCAACAGTCTCCTATTCTTACAAATAGTTTCTGGTATTTTCCATGTTTATTGCTGACTGTTCTGTTGAATGTAAATAACATTGAGGTCACTTTTTTTTTTTTTTTTTGCTTAAGCTTCTAAAAAAAAAGGGGGGGGGGAAGGGAGGTTGATTAAAAATAATCTATGACTAATTTTTCATGTTCTGCAGGATACTTTTTTCTTGATAATCTGTATATTGTTGGCTGTTGACCTCAATGTGAGAAACATGCCCAATTTCTACGGTCAATAAAGGAGACAGTGCTGGAGAGGAAACTTAGGAAAATCTAATGAATAAGAAAATGTAAATACATTATATCTTGAATACATAAATAAGCTGTTTAGGTTCCTAAGGCCTTTAAATCTTATGAACTAATGATTTAACTTCCTACTTAATGCCATCAGAATGTCTCATTGATATTTCCTTTCTCTAGAAGATTCCCTCATTCTCACAATAGAATTTGAGGAATGCAGTGCTTAACGTTCATTATGTGGTGAAGACACAAAAGAGTTGAAAACAGCTCTGAGAAATCTAGAATGATTGCCTTATAATGACCCACAGCAATATCACTGGAATGAAATTGATGGTGATGTTTGATTATTGCTCCTGATCATCAGAAAAGAATAGCGACATTGGAAATATCTGCACAAAAGAACTCCATCAAATTAAGAGACTACTTTGAAAATCGCAAGAATATTTATCTATGGGGAAAAACAACTATGTTATACACTGTGATAGTGGATTTGCTAATGTGGGTGCACAGCTTATAGGTGTGAGTTCATAGTACAAAAAATACTACGATTTTGTCTGCATGCTTTAAGTGTGGTGATAATAGTATGCATGAATGCAAGCTTTTTAGCTACACTTGGAAACCTGAAGGCCTTTATATTGGGGCTGCTATATTAGTAATACCTCCTGTTTGTATTATGTTGACCCGTAAGGTTGGAACTGGATGTTGGTTGTGGCATTAGATTTTGAACCTTCTCATCAATATTCCAGTACTTCTTGTTGCCATGTGACAGGTGACAACAGAGGCAGTCTGACAGAGTGGCATCTTACACAGAAGCGTGGATGAAGCAAAGGTGTCAATAAATTCTTTCATGTAAGATAAAGATAGTATCCATTAACATTCAGCAAGAATTGTTGAATGTCTAGGGAGACAAAATGGTGGACGTGAGCACCGTGAGATGATGAATGGTGTTTTTCAGAGGAAAATGATGATTATAGAGCAAGAGAAGGTTTGCACTTAGAATGAATGACTAAGCGTATGTATTTATTGTACATAATATTGTAAGTAATGATACTAAGTATGCATTTATAAATCTTACCAGAGTATTTTTCACTTGTACCAGAAATCTCTTAAATTCTACCAGTAGTATAAGTAATAGCACTAACAATAATGACTGTCATTTTGGGAACCATAACATTCTATAAGTAACTGAAGAATATAAGCATCACGATAATATTAATATGGTAATATAAGTACAGTAATAAAAAGTACTAATATACTGATTACTAAAAATGGTGTGAAAATGTAGGCAGAGTAGTGAGAAAAAAAATATTTCTTTTGGAAGATTTATTTCAGGGAAATCAGAAGTCTGGAATGGTGTAAAGAACTTCAAATGAAAAATATATTTTTCTTAAGTAAACGCTTTAAAAAACAAATAAACCCACAACCTCAAAATGAAGAGAAATCCACAATCTTTCAGAATATATTGGGGGACAGAGGTAAATATACTATTTACCACAAATGTGTATTGTGATATGAATTATTTGAAGAGAAAATAGTCAGAGAAACATGTAAACAAAAGAAGCTTTGGCTGCTTAGTTCCTGGTGGTTCATACTCTTCATATGCTTCGTGAGAGAGGCTCAGTACACAAAACAGAATAATAAAGCGTGCATGTCATATTTAAAGGTGAATCAGGAGCAGTCAGTGAGTCTGTCATGAATATACTTTAAATTCAGATGTTAAGAAGAATAGTTCCTTGCAAAAGAGTACCTGCTAAATTCTTTCTGTATTCTAACTCCAGGCAGAGCAAATACATTAATGAAACAAATTGTCTTCAAATTTTTGCATCCTTCAGGATTTTCTGAAGCTTTGTTTGTGTCACTACAGAGAACTGAAAGTTGATCAATAAAACATTTACTGAACAGGCTTGAGACTGAAGCTATAGTATTGTCAGCAAATTAACACATTTAGAGCAAATTTAAAAATATTAGCTGAAATTAATGAGTATTTAAACAGGAGTAAAGCTAAAGATTGTATAGGATAGAAGGAATTTCTTATTTTAAGGTCTGTCTACAGTCAGTCAATTGAGGTTTCTTGACTTGAATTTGTGAATTTGGTTTGCCATGTGGCAAATAATAAGATAAGCTTACCACAGTAACACAATATTAACATGCAGGCTCAAATGGAAAATTAGATTTCTTTCTAGATCAGTGTGATTTTTGAGTACTTGACTTGAGACTCCATTGCAGTGGGCAAGGGTACATATTTCAGTCAGCTTCTGTTTTTCACATCACGACCTGAAATCTGCTGTTGCTGTCAGAAGCGCTAATTCTTTTTATATGTTTTTGTTGTTGTGAGGTGGTTTGTTTGTGCATGTAGTTTCTGAGCTATGACAGCTACTCAAGTTGACAGGAAGAATCCTTGAGACGCTAGTTGTCCATGACTGAGGTAATTCGCTTTAACTGTTCTAGTAGGAGAATTTTTTCAGGGTTTTCAGCCTTTTATTTCTGTTAATAAAGATGGAACCCACGACAGAAGTAAAAGACAAATCATATTGTGGTGGGACAAAATAGTGATTCACATCCATCCTATGAAATCATGCTTTATTTGATGCACACTAGAACTTACCTGCATTTAATTGCAGTGAATGAAGCATCCTAATTTCTTTAAATAAACATTTGTTTTTCTGCTATTAGATCACAGAATCTAACAAGCATAATCAGTGTGAGCATCCCTGGAGAGAGGGATCTGGAGCAAAGGTCTTAATAGGAGTGGCTGAGGGAGCTGGGATTGTTCAGACTGGAGAAGAGGAGGCTCAGGGGAGACCTTATTGGTCTCTATAGCTACTTGAAGGGAGGTTGTGGTGAGCTGGGAGTCGACTTCTTCTCTCACGTGGCTTGTGATAGGACTAGAGGGAATGGCTTCAAGCTGCACCAGGGGAGATTCAGGCTGGATGCTGGGAAATACTACTACTCTGAAAGAGTGTGTGGGCACTGGAATAGGCTGCCAAGGGAGGTGGTGGTGTCACAAACCCTGGAGGTGTTCAAGGTATGTTTTGGATGTTGTGCTGAGGGACATGGTTTAGTGAGAGCTATTGGTGATGGATGAATGGTTGGACTGCATGGACAGGTCTTTTCCAACCTTGGTGATTCTGTGAACACGAAGTAGCGTACTTCAAAAGGATAAGGACTGAATGGCAGAATAATAAGGACACTTTCTATTTCATTAGTGAAGTCCCATTGGAAAGGCAAGGTTTTGACACCAGCTTGATTTGTTATTCTAGATGATGTGCTGTGTCCAGCCTTCTAGTCTGAACATGGCAAATCCTTTGATGTGGTGCTCCAGTAGATTTTGTGATTGACCTTACGATTGTCAGCTTGCCTCAGTATGAATCATTCCAGGCAAACCTAATGTGGACAAGTTCAGCCTTATTTGGAGCAGGCTCTGTCTGAACAGTCTGGAGTTTTCTCCTGATTTTTTTTTTTTTCTTCTTGCACTCTTGCAGTATGGAAATAGCAGTGTAGAACAGCAGTAGGCAGAAGTCTTTAGTACTGACAAGCTCCAGTTTGAAAGTATAGCCTCTTATGCATAGTTGTTCAGTTAGAATTTCCATGGGCTTCTTAGTGTACTCTAAATCATAGAATCACAGAATGGCCTGGGTTGAGAAGGACCTCAACGATCATTAGGTACAAATCTCTATAGCAAAATGAAACCTGAAGATAAGTTTTGTTTTCTTCTATGTAGTCAAACTTAAAAATCCGTAAGTGCAGAGTGGAAAATGTTATAAACCAAAAAGTGTTAGAATGTTGTCTTTGAAGATGAAATTTCTGATGCAGTATTAATTATACAATATTAGATCTTAAAAAAAAAAAAAAAGAGCTGGAAGAGCTTTCAGCTTTATAAATGAAAAAATCAGTTATAAAAGTGTGCTAGTAGTTGCAAAGATTCTGTATTGGTGGGCAAATACATCTGATGAAGTGACCATCTGGTTAAACGTTTGTTACCAGTGAAAACACGGAACTTAGTGACTTTGCAAGTGTTGTGCAGGTGCCAAGTAAAATGTGGGTAAGAGTTATAGCTGCATAAATTGAGTGGGCAGTAATTGGACCACATACCTTTCAAGCCTACGCCTATCAATCTGAATAAATATTGTTATTCTTAAAGTCACTTTGCTTAGCTGATCCACTCCATCTACAGTCAATTGTTTTACCATGGCGTAAAGCTTCTGTGATGAATTACTTGACGGTGTATTTTCGAAGTCTGAATGGTCTGATTTTGCATAGACTTACAATGGAAATGATTAGGCCCTATGTTGAGCACTTATACTGTGCTTTAAATCAGCCACATCATCATATGCATCAGACCTCAGTGTCCTGGTACTTGGAGTGGTTTTCACTGAAGTGGTTAAATGGCTTATGGATTGAAAGAACATATGCTTCTTTCCAGCACTGACCTTCCTGAGGCTCCCCCTGGTATGGGTGCTGTTACCTGGCATGCTAATAAGAACAAATTGAATAATGATTTGCAGAAAATGACGGAGGAAAACAATTATATTATTTCCCAGTAAGTATTTCTGTGACTTCAGTTCATTGAGAATTGCAGGAGCTTAACGTATTTGCTGCGTTGATCATGAATGCATCAGTGTCTGAGCAGGATGAAGTTGCCTTTTCCTTTCCTAGTCCTTGGTGTATCTGTAGTCTTTGAAAGAAAGCCTAAGCAATTAGCATGTCAAAAATGGGAAATTTAAAAAAAATTAAGATAATTGAAGTATTTAACATTTAAAACAATTTTCCGTTTTAATATTTTTAAAACTTAAACCTGGAACCCATACTTGTCTTTCTTTTTTTATTTCTTGTTGTTTTAGGAAACATGGTAAGGGTTTTGAGCCTTATTATTTTATTTCCATAAAAATGAGAAAGCATATTTGTAAGCCTGTTCCTTGACCAAAGTTAAGTGTTCAAAGACAGGCGATGTCCATTGAATGTGCCATCTTGTTTTAGTAAGATCTATTTTCTTTTGTTGACTGCTCTAAAATGTTTATGTATATTCATGTATTTATCAACTGATTTTGCTTTATGAAAATACTAAAATTTCAGAGTAAAAATTAAATGTATTTGCCTTATAGAGAATATAACTCTCAGTAGAGAGGGTTTTCATATTTTGCAGTGCAATGCTCAGTAAGTCATTTTATGACTAATTTGCTTAAGGTAGAATGGAAGCCAGGTTGGATGGGGCCCTGGACAATCTGATCTTGATGTAGCAGTTGGCAACCCTGCCTGTGGCAGGGCAATTGGAACTTGATGATCCTTGAGGTCCCTTCCAACCCAAGTCATTCAATGAAGCATGAGGCCACGTAGTCCATTCTCTTGAATTATCCAGGATAGTACTGAATTCAGAGTAAACTTTGCTCATTTCTCCACAATCTCGGGTGGTGGAAATTGCACAGCCTTTCTGGCGTCCATAGTCCGATTCTTGAAATAGCCTCAAAGTGGTTGCTTTTTTTTGTATATAAAGTCATACTTACCCTATTTTCATGTATAAGTATTGTCTTTCCTTTTATTGCCACGCACCATCATTTGCTAGTTAGGAGTTATTGGAGTTTAGTTCCACAGCTGGTATAAATCTCACCAGGAATGCACACATGATTTGCTTTTTATTTTTCATTAACTCCATTTCTATGTTCTTTATTTGAAAAAAGTTTTCAAATAATAAAAGATTCTTTATTCCCTGTCAGCTTCTACTGATGGTCTGTCTGTATACATTTTTGAAAAAGCAGTGAAGTTCTGTGCTTTTTATTTTGCTAATTTGAAAAGACAAATATTTAAAGAATATTAATTTTTAATTCAGTATAATGTGCATGTAATCATTATATTCCCAAATTAATTTGAGTCTGAAAGTGAAATAGTCATGGCATTGTTTGAACAACAATCTCAAGTCATGAGTTTTCTAACTTTGCAAGTATTAGGTCAGCTCCACAGCTTCCTGGGGTTAGTGCTGCTCTGACTTGTAGCACTATAGTCAAAGCAAAAACTGCAGAGTGAATGAATTTCTGGACGCCATTCTCACAATTAAGAAGTCATGCCTTGAAAACGTTATCTGCTCAGCAGCAGAGTTGTTCTTAGCTTTTTACCATCGTTAATCAAGGTCTATTTCAGGATAAGTTCCAGTGGGTGTCTGTTGACTTTCAGTTTTGACATAGGAAATGTCACAATTTAACTGCTGTCAGAATATTAAAAGGCTTTATATTTTTCTATGTTGTATAATAAGCTGATATCAGTGGGAGACAAAGACAGATATCATTGATACACTCAGTTTTATCTTAGATTCCAACCAGTTTTGAAGCGCAATTGCCAGAGGTGAAAACTAAATTGTTTTTACAACCAGAACTATTCTAATTCAGGGAATGCAGTGCCAGTTGTTCTGTTCATAATTTACCGTGTACATCACTGCATCTTCATTTCATACACTCATGGAATGAGTAATGGAGCAGTGGTTATTTTATAATTCCGTCTCTTTCCTCCTGACATTAAATATTAAAGCTACAAGCACTTTCTGAGAATTATGAGATAAGAAGCTCAGAATAAGAGTTGTTTCTTTGATAAACAAATGCCGTTGCACTAAATAGGAATTAATCGGACTCCCGTTCATTCCATTTATAAATTGAGGAGACTTGGAAGAAAGGTGTTTTGTGACTGTTGTGCTTCACGAGCACCCTATAATAATTTCAAAAATTTTTTTGAGATTGCTGCAAGTAGTTGTGTACTGGTAGTTAAACTAAGCTCTCTTTCAAAGTGAAAGATGCTGTGAGCATGAAAGGAGAAATCCCAAGAAAAGTCATGGTCATTAAGTACTTTATTTAAAAATGTGAAAGAAATGATGAATAGCTATATTTTAGCTTCCACTGCTGAAAATGCAATTCTTGCATTCCTGTTATTAAATGTTGCAAGACTATAATTTCTGTTGTTTTTCTTTATGTGGAGGAGGATGATAAGAACGTCTGTTTTTCTGAGATTTCTGGTGTACTTTTATTGCAAATGTTCAAAGTGTTCATTAGCATTTTGGGTTTATTTCAGCCAAGCAATACTGTCTTAATTGGAAGTGTCTTGTATTCACTGCTGATCAGTCTTAGGATAGCTGCCCTGAACCTAGGTAAAAATCTTGTGGTTTACCAAGCAGTGTTTGTATTTTGAGGCACTCTGTATGCTGCAAGGAAAAGATGGGTTTGTGGTGTGTTAAACCAGGGTGCCTGGGGGTTGACATGCTGCCCATCAGCTGAGAACTGTTGTCACTTTAGCCAAGCAGCCATCCAAAGGGTTTTGTTCCAGTCTTGGTTTTTAAAAAGTGCGCAAGAAAACTGCTGCAGAGAGTGCAGAGCTGTTGGAGCTTGGTGTGACACTTCAAAAAGCAAATACATTGATTCTCTATTGCATCAAGTCATCTGACTTATCATCTTCGTAGAAGATACATTAATTCAAATGTCTACTACTAATGTTTGGCGTTGGGATGATGGATCTCACATCATGTAATCAGTCAAGTACATTGAATCAAATTGCATATACATACTTGTATATCCCATCACTTCATAATATAACAGACTTCCCAGTGACATCCTCATATATAATCTGTGGTTCAGTGTTATATGTACAGATATATTTGAGATATTTTAAAGTATCACCAATGAAAGATTACAGAAATTAAGGGGTTTGGTGATAATTTCAGACAATGACTTCTTTTGCTTTTGTGGACTATTGGTGCTTGCTGGTGTGCATCTAGAAAACAATGCTAATTACTTCCTTCCAATACAAAGCATATGCAATTAGCAGAAAGTGTAAGACTTGATAAGAGTTCGTTAGAATGGTCTACTTGTAGAAGGTACGGGTGTGAGCGCATGTCTGCGGTTGTGCAATTCACATAATTGAGAACTTCAAACTGAGATGGGAGTGTATCAAGAATAAGAGTGAAGGACATAGCAAATTGTTTTTTTTTTTTTTTGGGGGGGGGGCAGAACGAAACCCAATAGGCGTTGCTGCTTACTGAAGTGTGATGTTGCACAGCAGTCAGTTCAGTGAAGATCAAGTTCATTAGGAGGAATGCAAGGGCAGTGTGCCCATCCTGGTGACACTGGAGCCAGTTTGTGCTCTGCATGCTGTCAGGGAAGGGCTGCTCAGGTAGGTCTGGCAGTTTGTGCTGCTGGTTTTTCGCTCAGCCTGGCATCTGCAGGATGAAATGCTTCACTTTGTTATCATTTAAACTTCATTGCAATACTTCTATTTTTCTTCAATTATCATGTAAGTTGTCTTTAAGAAGTAATGCTATGTTGTGTAGCTGTTTCCCTGTGAAGAACAGAATTGAGGAAAAAATAAGGTTCTTGTGGTAAGGATGACATCCCCACTTGAGAATTTTTATTTTATTTTTTTGTTATTGTCTGTTCCCTGCCATGCTCGTTAATGCTTTTTTTCCCCTTCTTTTAAATAAGGATCTATTAACAGTAGTAGGTTCTTTGTTTACCCTTTTGAACTGGAAAAGTGTAGCATTCTCTCTCCTGTTAAGGAAAGCTGTTCAGATGCTCTCTAGAAGTCCAAAACTACAGGCAGTAAGCTTTGTGACAAACGGGCTTCCTAATTGACATGTATGTCTTCTGATTTGCTGTCAGTGGTCCCTAGGGCTGGGAATGCAGATTTGTTCACACTGGGAAGCTCCTCTGAGAGGTGCTGTGGGCTCTGCCTGCGCAAAGGATGCTGTATGCAGTGCATTGGGGCATGCCATGTGACTTGTCTTCTGTTTGGCAGGGAGATAAGTTTGAGTTGAGTGGTGAAAGTGTGGAAGGCTACTGATTGTTGTTACTTTCAATTTACAGTGCTAGCTCAGAAAGAACGTCACATTTTATGTGGTTATGGTAACAAAAGATGTCAAAATAACCAAGGTAAACAGATGTAAGATGTTCAAGAAAGGATTTTTAAAGCTGCTTTTTAGTACTGTCAAAGATTTCTGAGTGAAAACACGCTAATCTTATAAATATCAGACCAGTGGGGAGTTCTTTGGGTGTTTGTTAAAACTTACTTTAAAAGTCAAATGTCTAGTCTTCCTTGATGCCAATCCCATGCAACTACAGAAAGAAGAACATTTAGTTATTTGTTTATTTTTGTTTTGTTTTATTGTATTGATGTGGCTATTTCTGCCCAGGCTGTAGAGGCAGGACATGCTTATTGATCTGACTCTGAATTTCCCTGACTAGTGCTGAGCACGAATGACTGAGAGGGACTCTGAGGGAGCTGGGAGCAAGCAAGGGACTCAGCCCCACTGCATTTACACAAGCTTTTTTGTTCCTTCCCAGTATGAATTATGCATTGGGTTACATCACAGTGATTAGAACAGGATCCAAAAGTTACTGTGTGACCTGCCCTATGCGTGCTCTCCTTGAAGTGCTTAATTTCTGCGTAATGGCAAAGGAAGAGATTTGTACTGTAATACAGAGGGAGGTTGACAGGGTTGGGACTTTGAACTGGACTGGAAGGGTTTTGTTATTCAGAGGATTTGGGGCTTGTTTCTATTAGAAGTACAAATGAAAAGGAAATCAAGAAAAAAGCGCATTAGGAATAACACTGAGCAAGTCTGCCCTATACATGCTATAAGTAATTCTGCTTGCAGTGGTGTCCAGCATGAGGATGAAGGCAGCTGGGTTTTCATGTCATGAATGTTGCACTGATACTCGTCCTGGGAAACCGGCTGTTGTGGTGCTGAGGTTGGTTTTAACTTTATTGTCCAGGAAACATGAAGATATCAATAGAGATACAGGACACCTTGCTGGATGGGGCATTTTTCTCTGTACAAATACTAGATTGCATAAGGTCGGATTCTCTGTCACTGTGGATGAATGATTTCGGTGCTGTTACTCCTGATGGCTTACACTATGTTCATAACAGAAGTCGTCAGTGCTTTATTGATAGCTTCTCTGAATTTTATTTTGTTTTTAAGACATGCTCTTGTCTTAATATATAAGGTTGCCTTTTTGAAGCTTTGTGTTGATGACAGCAGAAAGGTATGTCTTTCAAAAGGAATAAAATCTTAAATAAGGTGCTGTGTCATTCTGCAAACTGCAGCTTTCCAGTAATGTGATGATTATTCTTTTTACGCAAGTAGATAAGATGCACTTGTTATGAATTTACTCAGTGGTTTTTAAGCAGATCTAAACCAGGTTGTTAGCATGCTCTTTTGCACGATCATCCTTAAAGAAAAAATCTTTATACTTTGGTTGTACTCAAAGTCAGAGAGATAATGCTGAGCCATCTCTAATATGTGTGTAGTTTAAAAATCAGAGAATGTGACTTAAACAGTAATCAAGGAAGTATGAATGTAATATTGCCATGTGACAACAACTGCATGATACAGAGAATCAGCAACTTGCTCTTTATTATCAGAGGCTTTGTTCAAGAAGAAATATAACAATTCAGAAATAAAATTATGCGGTGTGGACGTTAGTAGTACTGAATTAAAGAGTGAATGTGCATAGTACCCCAGTCCAATTGGGAAATACTAAGCACTACTCTCATCTCTTGCTTTCTGTTCAGATTAGCGATGGATTTTCAGACCACTGCTTGGTTGTTGATCATCCTGTACCATTGGAACAAACATAGTCCACAGAAGGAAGCTTTTCAATGTGCTCAAGAGGCAGCAGTTTCCTTTGAGGTACAGTTGCTGCTGTGCACAGGTATGGAGGGTCTGGGCAGCCTCAGCTGGATTCCAGCTGGTCTCAGCTCGTGAGGTTGGAGCCCAGCCAGTGCCTTCTCTTCTGTCCTGGAAGCCATCTCCATTCTGGTGGCCTTCTGAGTGAACTCTCAGATAAATAAGCTGCATTTTCTCTGTTGTTTTTCTGATAGTGTTTGATTTTCTTTGGGAGAAGCAAAACTATGAATGAGCTCAACGCACCCTCAGTCTAGCCTTCAGGAAATATGTTAAACACAGATTCAGTATGCTATGTGTGTTTATACACGCCCACTTCTCTAGAAAGCTTTGTTACAAGGGCAGGGTATGGCCCCAGTATTCTAATTCTGTTCAGAGCCAAGGTTTTAATTACACCTCTGAAAAAACTATGAATCACCTTGTTGAAACATCAGTTAATACTTCTAGTAATTAGCTGTGATAAATAGAGTGAGTTGTGCACTGCTGAGTAATTGCTTTGTTTCACCTGAGAGGATTTTGCATTCCAGCGGTGGGTTAGCAATTCCTATGCATGCTTTGTATATTTGCTTGTTAACTGTTCTGGACTGGATGCAATCAGGGAGGAGCGGAGGAGCACCTGGACCGGGAGGGGTGCTGTAATGTTTTGGTCCAAGGAAAAATGTTCTATTTGCATGTGATTGATTTCAACATGAGCACTAGCACTATTTAAATAAGGAGGTATTAAAATAAACTCTGATTTATAAGTGGAAGTGGAGCATGAATGATCTCTGCAGCTTGCCAAAGCAATCTGACAGAATGCTGCAGAATTTTCCACCTCAGTTCCACACACTGATAGCATTTCACCTGTGCATGCTTAGAATTAGGCTATGAAGAGGTGAGCCAAAAAAATAGTGGATCAACAGTTTGAAAAATTCATGAACACAGTCTGGTACATTATTCTCTTGGAAGCAGGGGTGGAAACTTCTGTGTGAAAGCCATGGTTCATATTATAAGAGCTGTCCTGATGAACAAGGATATGGGTTTTAATCAAGCGATAGTAGTATGACAGGGAGTGTTTTGAAGAAATATTATCTTCACTCAGGGTGTTGCATTGCATAGGATAGATTTGTCTGATACACTCAGCAGCATCTGGCACAGGAGAGTTCTTATGAAGTTTCATCTAGTCCATAGCAATCTGAGTATTTAAGCAAAAGGCCTCATCAGGATAAACACAATTCATGCCTGGTGAAGAATTATCAAACAGCCTGATAGTTTCTCGTTCATTATTCTGGAGATTTACATACAAAAGCAATAGGAAAGCGGTAAAAGTGCAGGACTGCTGACACCGGCGTAACAGATGAATGCTTAGTACAGCAGAGTGATGGGGAATGCATAATTTTGTTCCCACTCACCTGAGCAGAAAGACATTGTAAGTGGAAAATTCATTCATTTTTGGCTGTGCTTCCAGTGTCATTCACTGTGCAAGGTAACATAGAAGATTGAATTTATGCCATGACGAACTAAATCCAAAACAGATCTCTGCACAAAGCACCGTTTGCCATCTTTAAAGATAAAGGGAAAAGAACCTCTCATAGACTTGACATATGAGTTTAAGATCACCTTCTTTCCCTGTGTTTGAAATAAATTTGCAAGCCAATTGAAAAGTGTTCTACATTCAGAAGCTCTGCCAACAGGAATCATAGAACTATCAAGTAAATTGCGCTTTTTATGAGATTTAAGATGTTTCTGTCATAAAAAAAAAAAAAAAAATTATCTGCCTTTTTTCTGTGCCTGGAAGTAAAATGCCTTTTCTTGTTTAATGCATGTTGATTGATTGAATTATTATTTATTTGTTTATACTTCTAATTGTGTAGCCAAAAGCATATTTATAGGTACATTTATCAGCATGGGTGGAAATAAGTGTTTTATCAGTTTAGTGCGTTTACTTGAATTCTTAATTTCTTAAGTGGATTGTGTTGGTAATAGTCATTAATTAAGCAGAAAAATGCAATTAGAAGCATACTCTCGTATGGTATGTTCTATGTTTCCATTGTCCCATGCCAGCTGTAAGACAGCAGTGTCCTACTTAAAGACACCTTCCCCCCACGTGTTTCCTAGGGTAAAAAACACTTACTGCATCAAGACAATGTAAAGACTCCACAGAAATGGGAGCGATGTAATATGTATCACTGGGGAAATTGCTGTTTTGTTTCTGTAAATCAATTTTTGCCTACTGAGTTTCCTACTTCCCATTTGTACGTGCCCGCTATTGGCAGGACTGGCTACCGTGAGTGTCGTGGTTTTGAGATTTTTGGTATTGGTATTCCACATCATAATATCATGTAGCGCATTGAGAATTAAAGAGTTAATGCTCCAGCTTTGTGGATCATCGATAGTTAGGATACCTGTCTCAGAAGAGAAGAACTAAGTTCCCCGGGGGACTTTGCGTTGCTTTGTATTTTTATGTTTTTCTGCTCAGAGGGAAAGATAAAAACCTAAAGACAAAACGTGACAACAGTCTGAGGAGGAAAGCAAATTTACTAAATAAGTTGTCAGAATGCAAAATAATACAGCATAATACAATGTAATTGAAATTGAAGCTAGAAAATAAAGTGAGAGAGAGTGTGTCCAAAACTGAAGGCCTTATTCTAAAGCTGAAGGTAAGACTGCTAGGAAACTCCCACTGCCAGTGAGCAGCAAAAAGAGGAAGTCTTGTGACTTACTTGCAGTTTTATCTTTCCCTCTGGGTGGAAAATTTGAATGCACAGTCCTCTGGGGTATGTGGTTCTTCAACTCTTCTCTTAACCAGGTACACGGAAATTTGGCAGTCCACAGAACTGGAGCTTTAACTTTTTAACTCCCAGTGTCTTACATGATGTTATGATGTGGAATACTGATAACAAAAATCATAAAACCACGACCAGAAAATGAGTATTGCTAGTTTTATTTGGCTGTCAGGTTCTGTAGGTGTTGTTCAGAACTACAAACCCAAGGTATTTCAGTAAAAATGTTTTGACCCATGTATCAGTTGACAGTTTGCTTATTCCATCTATGATATTTTGAGATGGAACAGAACTTGATACCACCCACTCTGGAGGAGCTGCTCTCTGGGCAGACTTGATCTGGTTTTGGTGACAAAGTCCAAAATCTTTTCTTGTCCTTCATAAAGAAAAACTTTATCATACAGGTCTGGTTTGTGAGTATCTCCCAGGGAACATGGGTTGAGTGCAGTGGTCTCTAAGTAAGAACTCATTTTGTCTAGTAGTTTGAATTTCACTGCTAAGTGAGGTCAATCAGATTAGAACACGTATTGTGATGAATACTTCATGTGTTTACTTTCTTGATTATGTGTTTACAAATGCCAAAGGAGTGGAGAAAAGCTTTTAGCTTATGTGCCAAAGCACCCACTTGTTTGACTGGCAATGGATGCAAAGGGTCCTGATGCTTCAGTCCTTACGTATGTGTGCTACGCCAGCATCTTACTTGAGCTTGCTTCTTCCATTCATTTGGGATTGTCATCATGAACAGATATACACGTTGCTATTCCCTTGGGTTTGGAGGTAGGTCTGGAATGTGGAACTTGGTGGTTTATGGATCAGGGAAAAAGACCAAAACAGTACACATACGCACACATAAAACAACAACAAAAACGACCAAAGCCAAGTAACAAGCACTGTGGGTGGTGATACCAGGCAGATGTAATGTAACCTACAGACACAGAACTGCCTTACCTCTTCAAAACAGATGTGTATAACAAATGCTATTGGTATTCCATCAAGATCCATGTAGATCGTTAAAAGATGCAGACAATGACTTGAAACTGTAAGCCTACTAAACCTCAGCCTGCAAGACATCAGATACCAGAGTTGCATTCGTTTTGTGTCCACAGTGGATTCCTGTGGCTAGTGTATACGCTGTTGTACAAAGGTAAAAATAAATGAGGAGGTTACCTTTCTCCATCTTTATTTCAAATTAAAAAAAAAAAAAAAGGGCAGAAGATTAAGACCTGGTAGCAGAGGGTCAACCAGAATCAGTTTTCCACCTGGAAGAGGCCACTTTCCTGGGTTTCTATTTGAATTAACAAGGCTTTAGAATCTTTTACTTAATTTTTCAGCGTCTTTTAAAATGGTTTAGATAGATCTGGATGTTTCTGTGTACTTTTGAATGAAAGTGAACCACTTCAGATTATTTCAGAAAAGTTATCTGTTACTTTTGTTTTAATAATCAAAATGCCTGTAGTTTTGCAAACAGTAATGCTGCTTAAGCACAAAGTAATTTTAAGGATTTCTAGGGAAATTAAGGCATCTGCATGTGTCTGTAGAGCAAGAATTTCACAAAAATATTATCAAGAATGAATTACAGAGAGGGTTTTTCACCTTTGCTTCCTTTCTGGGAGTAGATTACATCAGCTTGGTTTATAGACTGTGTCCATGTTTCTGTTTTTCTCCCCCTAGTGGAAATGGTGTGGGCAAATAACTAGCTTGAAATAAATTGTTTGTGTCTTTATAAAGAGAATAAAGTGGGATATATCTTTCAGATGATTCTGCTGAATATCAGCCCTGAAGATCCTGGCAGCGCTGTCTGCTTCAGTTTCCTCCCAGCCATGCCTATCCCATGGCTTGACTTCTGATGCCACATGCAGCTGTTCCTTGGGCTGCTGCACTCTGTTCTTGTTTAGGACAGAATCAAACTGGTTAATATTGTGTATTCTTCTCCACTAATCAGACTCCTTATAGCAGTTACTCCCTGGCAGGAGTCTTTGTTGAAATTGTGCTCTTCCTTTTTGTGCCCTGCAACCATTTCAAGAGACAGTGCTCCCATTTTCTTCATTGTGCCCTTTCTTTATTTTTACAGCCTAACATGTCTCATTCTCTCCAGATATCTTATTTATAAACAACTGCGGTGACAAATGAGTAGGATACCTAAAGGCTATTCAGGCTTCCCTCCACATAATGTTAATGTTCCTTAGAAGTCTTAGATGCGAAAGACCTAAAAAGATGCTGCAGGTTCTGTCTGCGTCTATCCCTGCTGAGATTGCCAGGGAAGCTGATGTACAGAAGCAACCAGACTTTAAGAAAATAGTATCTTTATGTTCTGGGTGAACCCACTTGGATATTTTAAAAATAAGTTAACCCGTAGCCAGTACAATGCTGAGCTTAGAGGTGAAATGCCTTTCTTAGTCTTAGGACCTGAAATGTTGCATTAAAATTTGGGGATGAGGGGATGGGGTTGTTTTATTTTGTTCCTCAGCTCCTCATATACTTAAATATCTAGCATTGTGAAGTGCCTTCATTTTTTGTCTGTGATCCAGGCTGATAACAGTGATTAGAGAGCTGTGCGGGTAAAAACTGTCCATCAGATTTTGTTTATTCCTTTAATATGGAGAAACAACTGAATGACCATACTGAAGCTAATTCTGGATTACTTCCTAGGTTTAAAAAGTGCGTTGTATTTTGAAGTTACTTTGATACGTAAGAACTATAATTCATTTTGAAAATGAGGTTGACTACAAGATCAAAACAATTCATCCCAATGTGGATGCTAGAAAGTAGTCTTGGTTTAATAAATGTAAAATAGGTACTCAAAATCCATTGCCTTTTTAAGGTGCGTACTTAATTCTCTCTCTTTTTTTCCTTTTTTTTTTTTTTTTTTTTTTTTGTTTGGTGCTTTGATACTGTGAAATGGAGAGCACTGTAATTAAAAAAGCATTATGAAGCAATTAGTGTTTTTTTTAACAACTGTGACAAAAGTCTCAGACAGTATGTGGGAATCTTTTCCAGTGATGGGCATAGTCCAAAGTTGTTGTTCTGTGTGACAAGTGATGTTTGTTTTCATAACAAGTAGTGACATTTATCAAAGCCGATTTTCTTGCCCAGCTGTAAAAAAAACCATGACAGTCTGCACAGCATTGCATTACAGTACAGCATTCCAGTTAGGAGGAATACTTGAGTAAGTGCGTGAACAGCTATGACAAGCAGCTTATTTGCTAAATGCAATGTACAGTAAGTGGTTACAAACCAAACAGCTGCGTTACAGTGTTGATCTCTATTAGTTTTACAGATCCTATTTTCTTCTTAAAGTGCTCATGTGCTTATTTGACTGTCCCTGTGCTGGTTACCAGCTTTTTACTGGATTAAACAATTTGACGTGACCGAATATGAAATTGTGGGAGATTTAGAAGAAATATATTTAGGCCTTATATAACAATTTTTATTTGAAGTGGAAGGAATTGATACTGGATAGAACTAATTCTAGTTGAAAATGTCTCTGGAACTGGATTTCAACTTCCTGCTATGAGCTCAGAATATCTTTCTGCTGATATTCAAAGGAATGTTCCGATCATGTAGTCACGGGGCAAAAGATACAGTACATGAAGTGATGAGGCAGAAGTAATGACATACAGACAGTGTCTCAAGTGCCACGGCTGGAGATTGAAACCTTACATGTATTGAAGGCATGGATGTGTAGTCTCCTGCGTAATACCTCCCAGGAATACCTGATTGGACTAGCTTAGTCTTGCAGCCTAGCATTAGACTTAATAATAGCTGTTAAATTTAATCAACTTTTTTACTGAGAAAGAAGTAGTTTTCAGTGTTAGTAACTATTGGAATATAACCAAATTACCAAAAGTACTTTTTTATGGGATGTCTTGGTCTATTCTCACTGGAGAGCCCCATTCAGAAATGGTCTTACGTGGTTTATACCACACAACATGTTAAGAGTAGGGAAGGCGGCCATAATAGTAGACTTTGTTGTTGGGCATCACAACATACTTCTGCTTTGAACAGCCACAGCACACAGTGTAGCTTGCCAAGAGGCCACTATAACATCTAAGCATACAATTAACTGTAAGTGTGTGAGTAATCTCATCCTTTTTCAGTGAAGCATTTAAGCATGTGTTTATGGTTAATGATTAGGTCCAGATGAAAGCAGCAAGATGATTTGTGATTAAAGTTAAACATATGTTTATGTGCTTTTTTGAAGAGGAATGAAATTATTCAAGTGCTCTAACACTGTGGGTCACCTCACAGTACTCCACTTTTCAGCTTTAACTGTCAGGTTCTCCAATGTGGTAATGCCATTTTTTTTTTTTTCTGCTTATGAGAGGTTAACTACATTAATCTGAGTTCTCATCTGGTTGTTTTGGTCTGGATTTTAGTAAAATTGCATGCACTGTTCCCCTCCAATAGGTCTGAAGTGTAGATGAGGAATAATTTGACAAGTTGAGGTCCAAATCCTAAACTCACAGTCTGAGTCTGTGAATGTGTAATAGCTATTGTTGTATTGTCCAACAAGTTGTTCCCTCCACTAAGTGTGATCAGTAGCTGCATTTGTGGAAGAAGAGCATGCTAACTCTATAGTAAAGTGGAGGAGGAATTCTGAAAAGATACTGCTTAAAAAACGCTTTTCGATCTTTGAGTTGTAGTGTTTTCTTATCAATTTCTTTCCATTTAATAAGTGAAGGATTCAGCAGTGATGTGCAATGTATATGGTTCCTTATTAGCAAACTACTAGCTGCATTGTTTTTGTTGTGTCTTCTGGCAGTCTGAAGAAAGAATGTCACAAGATCAAGAGATCCCAGAAATCTTGCTAAGAAATAAGAGAGCAATTCCTGTTAGAAGAAGATAAATGTGTTGTGCCACATTTCCATTGCTAGCACCCTAACTTAGATATTGGAGAACCGTTGAGGAATTTCCTGTGTCTTTGAGCTATTTAATGACTTTTTTTTTTTTTTTTAATGGCAGAATATGCGTTGTTCTGTTGCTTGGAAGGGCTTTCTTTTCTTTTCTTTTTTTTTTTTTTTTTTTTTTTGTAGTGGTGACCTGCTTCTAAGTGGTGCACTCACTTTGACACTGTTTGCTTTGATAGGCCACAGGGCAGCAAGCAGTTACTGTCATAGAGGCACACTCACCCACCAATTACAAAAAACAAACAAAAAAATCAAAACATCATGATGAAATGATGAAAGAGAGAAAATGAAATGTTCAATTCAAAAAATTTTAAAAGAACGTTTTACTTGAAAGTCAAGTATGTTACTGGCTTGTGAAGAGTAACTTCTTTGTTTCTTTGAATTTTTCAGTGAAATGTGTGATGTTAGACCTGATCTTGGAAAAGTATCTCTATTTTATTAAATATATTGTCCTTTCTGAGCATTTATGGCAAAGAACTTTACAATCAATGAAAAGTGAAGGAAAAAAAAAAGAACAGTGTAAAATATATGAAAATATATTTTTCTTATCCTTGGCATACATTTAGTGTTATTTGTAGAGTATGGCATATAAATAAAGAGAGGTGTAAACTGCAAACTACTGGGATTTCTGAAATAAGTTTTTGAGTTTATCCAAAGTCTGAATCTTAATTCCAGCTCCACAAGGGAATGATACTGTAGATTTCTCCATTTTCACTGATCTCTGATTATAAATTGATTGAAGGGGCAAAGGCAACAAAACAGCCTTTTTGTTGATGCAAAATGCAAAACAGATCTTTGAAAGTTTTTTTGTTGTTTGCTTTTTTTTTTTTCTATATCTGAACAAGAGAGAGGGACAAGGGCTCCCTAAGTTCTCAGTGGGACTGCCCACTGGTTGAGCCTGATTATTCAGATCCCTTTCCATTTCACTCATTTTGAACTTATACCAGCTCTTTCCCAGTTCTAACCAGCTTGAGAGCTCATTTTCTGCCTTACACCTAGTTGGGGGAGAAGTGGGAGTTTAGGGAAGCAGGGGGTAGAAATTTTAAATACATCTGATCATATATGAATCAAAGTAAGTGAATAAAGTTAGAAGTCAGCATTAAATTCCTCGTGCCAGAATATGAATAGGAAAGGAATCAGTAGCAGGCTTATGTTTTCCTCTGTGCAGGATCCCAGCTTGCTCTGCTGCCTTTGTGCACTGGAAAGAACATGCTGCATAATGTAGGTTTGATGGAAGATTTGTTTTCATTGTGCATCAGTTTAGGATATTAATTCTAACCGAATCATATTGTTTTCTGCCTGCATTTACTGTATGCCACTTTTATCTTGTAATGCTTTTGTACGATTCATTCTAGGTAAAACTGCTTACGTATTATTTGTGATATATATTTGGAGACAGTTGGATGGAAAATACATGTTAGATAAAACTAAATTACATTACCAAGCCTCAGTATCTCAGTTTTTATAAAGGGAGACAACAGAAAATTGACACTTGTTACAACCAGGATATCAGAGCCCACAGACATATTGTGCAAATTATCACCCTTTCCTATCTCCCCTTTCTTTCTGAGGCAGGGCAAATTTAGTGTCCTCTCGGATCTTCATAGAGAAACATTTCTTTTCAATATTTCTTAAACTCATACAAAGAGCGAGAACAGGTTGGCTTGTTCTACATGCATTCCATCTCCAGCCTGCCTCCCGAGGAAGAAATTAGGGCATATTCATGTTGAGCTCAGCTCCTGCAGGGCTGAGAAATGAGAAGTTGCTGGTATAACAGGTATTGACCTATGAGTAGAACTACCTGTAACAGAGACAATAAGTGCTTCATCCTGCTTCTGCAGCCACTTGTACCCCACAGTCTCAGCTTCTTTGCACACGTG
This sequence comes from Oreortyx pictus, assembly GCA_036925125.1. NCBI lineage: Eukaryota > Metazoa > Chordata > Aves > Galliformes > Odontophoridae > Oreortyx > Oreortyx pictus. Next base: position 11,231,497 of record JAUPFR010000008.1, on the reverse strand, counting down.
AGTCCACAAGACCTGCACTTCTGCTTTCTCACCCAAGAAACATTTGTGTTACCATCCTATTTGGGAACAGGCTGCTCCGTGTAATTTTATAGTTTGCTACTGTGCAGAATTGAGGAAGTTAGATTAGGGCATGGAATGATTTATTTGTCGGATTATAAAGTAAAAGGGTTGAGATGTTGCATCAGGTAATAGTGGGTTTCAATCTGTGATGTCTCTTTATGGAAAAATGTTATCGTGACATCCTATTCAACAGAAGGGTGTTTGGTGCAAAATTACTGCACGAACATTTCAGAAAGAATTTGAATGAGCAGGCTGGGCCTGTGCTGCATCAGAACTTTGCCTTGTATGTCCGTATTGATTCTGATCCAGCCCTGTGAGCTTTTAAAGCTGGATTACTGTAGTGTCAAGCCATGAACTTCTAAAGCTGTCTTTTGGAAAGTAAAATGAGATAGTTGCAGAAAGTTGTTTTAGATTTAGTCTATGAATGGAATAATTTCTGTAGTAGAGACTCCTGTCACTCGGGCTTCGCTTGCAATTCTTTCAGCTCATTCTCCCCACTACACACCAGAGGTAAGTTCTAGTGAATTCTGTCACGATTCCCTTTGTAGTTTATTTAAAACTGTCAAATCTGCAGCAAAGAACATGTCACATGTGAACCAAACACCGTTCTTTCATTTTAGGAAAGATTCCTGTGCTAGACAGAGGAGGGGAAAAGAAGATGGATCTGAGGAAGGGTGGGGACTCGAAGAAAACAAATTTGTTGAATGGAATTGGGATAAGAGAAAAACAACAGAAACAAAGAGAAGGAGTAAAGAGGCTCAGTCCTGTAGTCCTGGCTTGCCATTTTTCTTTTGTCTACCTGTTTGCTCATCAAAATACATGAATATAGAGAAGGAAACTTTTGAATAACAAAAAAATCTTGCCAATGCTGAGCTTATATGTTTAGGACATCATAACCATCACTGTGCCCATACTTAGCTTTTCTCTGCTTCAGTTCACTCTGTTCAGCTTCAGGAATACATACAAAGATGCTTATATTCTTGTATTTCTAAGCTGCATTTCTGTTTCCACAAATGTTTTTTGTCAGTGTTCAGAGATTTTTAGGTTTAGTAATAGTATGAAGCAAATCCTGTATTTTGTCTATTTCTTTTATTAAGTATTTCATAATTTTAGAATAAGGAACATAATTTGTTTACAAGTCTGATCTTCCAATATAAATGGTCTTTCTGCATGATTTCATGATAGAAAAACTGGGCAAGGGAATTAGTATTGTAACACTGAAATATAGCATCAGCCATTTCAGTGCTTACTTGATGTTTTCCTCCTTTTTATCAAGAGGTCCACGTAAACACCAAATGCTGGGAAATCATTTTTGGAAAGTGAGGCTTTGTTTGTTTATTCTGTTTGAAGTGACAAAAAAGAGTTTCCTGAACTTCCTCAAAACAGTAATTTGATTCCTCAGAGAACAAAACATCCATCCAATGTATTGATGTATTTTCAGCAGGACTTTGTTTTCCTATCAATTTACATTTTAAATTGCTCTAAAACCATTAATTTACTGAGCAAGCAGTAAGTATGAATGAAAGAGCTATTCAATTTATGAGTGGTACCATCTAGTTTCAGTGTAGGAATGTTTAATACTTTTGAAATCTATGAAGACTAATTGTTCTATGGATTTTGTAAGCAATCATGTTCTTAGTATTTAGTTGTACTTTTTTTTGAGATGTTACCTTTAATATGCATGACAAACAAGGACCAGCCGTAAAAGTTAAACCTTATTACTTCAAATGAAATCATCCTGACTGAAAAATACTGTGCCAAAATCATTCAGCTCATGAAAGAATGGTAAAATTTTAAAGCATCTCTAAAGGACAAATTCATTTTGCACTTCAACTCTGCAAGTATAAGTATTGATTTGAAATTAATAAAATTTAAGAAGATGGGATTATAGCTTCAGCTGAGCTGTTAGCATGAATTTCCAATGTGCAATTTTTTGGAATTCTGGTGCAACTCAAGTAAATTAAAGTAACTAAATTCATCAAAAAATATGATAATTGTTACATACTAACAATTTTTGCTTGTGGTTAATGGCTTTCTCTGCTGTGCTTTCTTCCTTTATCAAATTCATGTTGTGCATTTCTACTGTGTGAAATATTTGATCATCTTCAATCCAAGTGTATGGGAATTGCTGAGTCACTGTCTGAATCACTGATTGAGCACCTGGAAAAAAGACCCAGTCAGCCCTGGAAGCACAGGTGTAAGTAATTCACCTGTGCAACTGGAGCCACGCTCTGCCCCTCTTAAACCTCATTTAGGGGCTGACTTCCACTGAGGAAGGATCTTCGGCTGGAGATCTTCCCTTTGTGGAACTTTTCTGTGAGCCTAGGTCTTCAGGGATGGGTGAGCATCTTTCTTTTTGTAATGCCTTCTCACTGCACTGATTCCGCTGCTGTTACACTAGGTAATTTGTTTTTTATACACACAAACGTTAGTTGTTGGATCTTGCTAATGAGCAGTGCGAAAATACAAAGAATTAAAGTAAAAATGGAATTCTATACTCAGCAGTCTCAGTGACAGAATTTCTAGTGAGGAGCTCTCGGGTTTGCAGAGCTTAACAGACAAGTTACAAGCTCATTATCTGAAAGTCCTTTGTCCTGTAGTGAGGTGGTATGGTCTGATGATTTGAACTGGGAAGTAGGAGGCAAGCTGTTGGGCTGAGTGTGCCAAAGCTGGGCTTTCTGATCTGAGGCAAATAAGACAGTCTCTTGTTATTTTAATTTATTTATTTATTTATTTATTTATTTATTTTTCATGTCATAGCTGTACTGAGAGAATTAATTCATTAATATGTGAAGTGTGCTTGCGGTATCTGCAGACTTTGAGAATTAGGATGGAAGTGGAAAATGTATTTAAGGAGTAGCTTTAACTGTTTCATTTCCTTTAGTAATTTTGAGTTAACGTTTCTAATCCCTTTTATAGTTAACACAGTGAGTTTACTGAAACTTTAAAATAATAGAGATATCAGACTATTAATATATTTTCTGAATTTACTCTTAAAGTTTGAGTGCCAGCTCATTAAGTCTATGAAGATATTTCTGGGTGTTAACTTTTATGGATGACTAACTGTATGTACAGTATTGTTATATTGCAGTCTCAACACAAAGTTAACAGACTATCTCGTACCTTAAGAATGAATCAGTCATGTTTTCTTAGTATGTTGAATGTTGTAAGAACAAAAAATTTCTCATACATTGTATCTGTATCATGCCTTGTTTTGAAAAAACATTGTAAATATATTTCTAATTAGTATAATTTCTATGACTAGGCATGCCAGAGCAGTAATGGTTTTATCTTTGAATTTAATGTTGGTTTATCCACAGTAAAAATTTTTCAAACTTACTTATTTCTGATAAGTAGCGTACTGAAGTTACTCTAAGGTATGAGTATAATGATGAGGAATAGCTGGACTTCGTTAATGGTTTAATTTAATTAAAAAAATAAAAAATCCCTGTATGTTCATATAGGCACCTACATGTAGGTGCATGACTTTCCTTTGAAATTTATCCTCACCCTCATGGATATTGTTTTAAAAGGTTTGCTTTTATGGGAGTTATTTTAGGTTGCTGTAAAATTGTTTACTAAATCATCTACATTTGAGTCTGAATGTACTGCTTTTATTGTTAGTAATTTTTAGTTACCTCAGTGAGGAGCGCAGCTGTGAACTGTTAGCCCCAGCCATCCTGAGCAAAGAAAATTGCTCTGGTCTGCCCACTGATAGCAGGTGCAATTAATCAGTAAATGGGGTAGTTGGTCCTAGCTGGGCATTTGTTTCATACAGGTTTGCTCTAAATAGGGCTTTTCTTTAGGGAGTTGTTTCTAGCTCCAAAATTTGCTGGTAATGGCTCAGTGTCTGGGTGATTACTGGGTGATTGCTGCTTTATGGTTTCTTTCATTTGATGAAAGCTTTCGTGTAAACCTTATATTTTTGGTGAAAGAGGGCTGAGCATACCTAACTTCTTCCTCTCACGCATACAGCATTTTGTTCCTGCCTTAGCATGTCAGAATACACCAGGCCACTGTGAGAGAAGAGTTTGTGTTCCAGTTTATTTCACTAAAATATTACTACACAAATGTTTTCTCCTTTTTCACACTGTAACTGTAGTGTGTAACCTTGGACAATCAGTCACCTACTCAAAATGCTTGTCTTCATGATGGACGCTTTCCCTGCTCCTCACCTTGATAGCCAGCTCTTACAGCCCCTCTAGGCTATTGATTGACCTTGCCACCCAGCTGTGCCAGTCATCGGGTTTTTGAACATGTGCACAGGGAGATGGGCTACACAGTTGACCAGCAGAGCCTCTGTGTCGTTACTGGTACGCTTTATTACTTTTCTGTGCTAGTGCCAAGCTGCTCATTGGCTTCAGCTGGGAGATGAGTGCTGTGGAGCATGGCTGTGAGGTGCCTGGACTGGCAGTGCTTCAGGCTGCCTGTCTCTGCAGGGGAAGGGAAGCAGCAGGGGCTTTTGGCTTCTCTGAATTGAATGTTCAAATGCTGATGGTAAAGGAGTTGATCTGGAGGCCTGACCTGTGGGAAGGTTCTCAGTAGGCAGTACAGTTTCTGGATCTGGGGGCATTTTTTACACTGAGAGGGATGAATTTAATTTTAAAAATAGGGATGAGGTGGCTAATGCAAGGCAGGCTTCTGCCAGGTTTGCTGCAGCAGCTCTCTCTCCAATTTGAACGTGAATGAAGAGTAGCCTGTGGATGCCACTATAAGCAAGTGCTGTTTTGTGTTTTGTTGTTGTCATTTATGCTCTTACTACAGCCGTGTTCATCCAGTGACCCACGGGGTAGGTTTTATGATACCTTATTTATCCTTCAACCTTCTTTCCTTGCAGGTGTTTTATGCTCAAGTGAGGTTTGGATGAATTGCTGTGGTAGTAATGTCAGAGTTGATTCCTCATATGTAATGTGGTAAATGTGAATGTGGTCCTATGTCTGAAGGGGGTTACAGTTCTGGAGAGCTGATAGCAGGAAAATACAGGTATCTGTGAAATTCACCTAACCCACTGCCATGTAAACCCTGTGCATTGTCACAGAAGCAAGTCATATTCTCTGGTAGTAGTGTTGAGTAGACAACTTACAATGGGTGGTGTTGTGCTGCCTCTGACTAGTTAAATTTGCTTGCTAATAATGACTTCAGTGTAACAAAAGCAGTAATAAGATATAGCAGATGACCAGCTTACAAGTCCTGTCTGCTACAGGCAACTTGATGCAATGCCAAACACGAGTTTAGGTATGCCATGCAGCTACTAAAATGTTACTTTGATAGTGTGTTAGGGAAATTCAGGATCTACAATGTTATGTAGAGCAGAGGTGTAAAGGGCTTATTGTAACTTGAGTGAGATCAGCTGAATGCAGCTCCTGGGATGGGTGACTCTGATGATGATAGGTAGAATCTGGTGTTTGTAAAATGTAGAAAATTGTAAGTGGTGATGCATGTAAAATCTGGTAATCTGCAAAGAAAACACCTTAGTGTCTTTATTTTGTTTTTCTTAGCGTTCATTAAACCATTACCATACTTCATTAGAGTGCCTAATGCCACAAGGAGCTCTACTGTGCATGTTACCTTAGAAAGCTATGCAGTGCTTTAACTTGAATGGACAAGGGATTGTCACCTCTAGAACTTTCCTTCTGATTTCTATCCAGCCAGAGCGGGCTTCAGTTTAAATGTAAGAGATGGGGGGATGTGTGACCGCTGACACCTCATGCAGTCAGAAGCATACAGACCAGCATCTGTGGCTGTGGATAAAGCTGTTTGCATACTGATTCAGCATTGTTGTTTTAAGATACTTGAACTGTAACTTTTTATAAGTCCCATGATAAAGAGACTATTCTTTCTGTCATATGGATCAAAGATATAGTTTTTTCGCACTGGTCAGAAAGAATGGTTGTGATTAAGTGCCATTTTTTCTGCATGGAGAAATTCAGTGCCAGACCTTTTTTTCATATGCACTTGCATGTCAGATGCCCATTCTGTCTGTCCCTCTGCTGCCGTCTGTCACACAACAACAAAATGGCGAAGAATGTTGATGGGAAAGTTCAGCCTCTGCCTCCGATGTCATGGGCCAACATAATGAAATAGGGATATCATTAAAAAAGAAAAAAAAAAAGCTCCTGCACTAATGTTCACACATTGAGCTGAATTTCTCTATGTTCTCTCTCTTCTTTGAGCTTTATCTCTAATTCTTTTTTGCATGTTTGTTACCTGAAAAGTCAGGGAAAATGAGCAGTTAAAAGGGCATAAAGAATCCTACTTGCATAATAAACTAGAATTTAATTTGCATAGTCCAGTTTTTAGCAAAGGTAGATAAAAACTGAGTAACTCTGGGTTTCGGTTTCTTCTTTACTTTAATTTGAGGGTAGCAAAATTAAATTACCATTGGGAGTGGACTATGGAGCCTCTTGGACAAGAAAATGACTTTGTCTGCTTTTACTGTTTGTTTTGCAGTGGCAGAAGGATGCTCTTATTTATGTACCCTTTTCCTGCTGTTCAGAGTCCACATAACAAAAGTGGGTTAAGAGTTTTTTGGTTTTTTGTTTTTTTTTCCTTCTTGTTTGGGAAAGTAATAGTTTCCTTAATGCAGGCAATATGTAAACTTATAACAAAGATTTGTAGCAATCGGACAGGGTCAGAGATAATAAAATGAATTGCTTCTCTGAAGTTTGGATATATAAATTTTTATATATATATATATTCTTTGCCAACAGAGGCTTATAAAATGAAAATACAGATTAATCTTCAGTGGATTTTATGAATATTTAAAGTTTGCCAACATATTTTTTTAAAATTAATATGAAAAATTAAAATCCCTCCTGGAGAATAAAGATAATATCCTAGTGAATGTACCTTATCTCCTGCATAGTGCTCGATATATCACTGTGAGTATTAAATAGATAGAAATGAATGTCTTAAGAACCCATCTTCTGCACCCCATACTTCAATAGATCTCATGGGCCTATCTTGTAAAGTCTAATTAAAACTAAACTGCAATAGAAATTTTTCAATAAGGAGATGTGATTTGATGCTAATAAGTACCTGTTATTTTACCTCCTGTTTATGATAGAGGTTTAATCAAGCTAATGTAGAATGTACACTACTGAGTACATCCTGTAGGAGGCATGCATGTCTTTTGGGGGCATGGAGATCTAGCAAGTTGACTTGATACTGACCTACATGTTTACTGAGGATGTCTGCAAGTTAACTTGAATCTGGAGACATTTTCAGAACAAGTTGCTGGATGGTAATTGCACGTCAACAGTGATGTGATATCAATGGAAATCTGGGATAATGCCTTTATGAAATGAATGGTGTTTTCTGGTCCTGTGCTTGAATGACCATTTGGATTAGAATGGCTTTGAGATTACTTTTGGAGTAACCAATGTAATAGATGAAGCATCAGGTGTAGTAGTAAAGTAAGCTTAAATATCTGCTGTAAACACAGTCTCTATGTAATAGAAAAGTGGTAAAAAATTTAAAAAATGTTCACAGTTTAGTCACAGAGCATGCAAGTGCAAATACAAATCATAAAATAAGGAAATAAGCAATGCACAGAATATTTCTCAGGGATTTCACTAGATTTGAGCATTAAGAATTCTCTTTTTCTGTTAAGTTTTCATGCGGGCTTTCAAATAAGTCACCCTGTTCAGGTATTTGGGCCTGTGGTCATTTTTTGGTGATGAATCTAGCCCAAGAGAATGCATTGGGTACTGGCTCATTAAGGTACGCAAGCATATTCTGGGGTCTAAATTCTAAGGGAAGTGAGAGTTATGCAGTATATTCAGAAACACTTTAAATCTTGCAGTACTACTTAGTTTTGAGTTAATAAACAAGTTGTTTTGGTGTTTTTCTGATAATAGCTGAGGAGGTAACAGAGCATTCATACTCAGAGGTTCTTCATCTTTTGTAGTAGTGATTGAATGATGAAGTTATATATGTACATTTATTTTAGTAATTTAGTGGTTTAATTTTGTTGTTTCTGCATCTTTTTTCTAAACTGAAATAGTGTGTTTTAAACTGTGTGGAAGTTGAATCATTGGTTTCGTTTCTTAGCTCAATCCTCTTTCAAATCATTGCAACTATTAGCTTTAATGCTTTTAACAGATTTTCATTTGTAAAGATCATTTCTTTATTTAGAACTTGTATACAAAAATTACAGCAGTATTTGATGTCTAAGCAGCGCACAAAAAGTTATATCAAATGAAAGCTTTAAACATACCTTCTCTAGGTGATGTCTATGTTTAAGAACAACATTCAAATGCTCTTAATCAAAACTGATACACATCTTTTTACAGTATACTACATCACCGTTCTTAAAGAAAATGAACACTCTAATCATTTTTACTGTTTTAATAGCTTTTTAACTTAGAGAAAGCAAAGAACCAAGAAATGTAGATAGAATAGTCTTGTGTAAACAGTGGCCACGTGGCACTACTGAAGAGAAGCAGGCTGGAACCAAATGTGAACTTATTTGACTTTTCTGGTGATGCCTTATTTCTGGCATGCTGCTTCTCCTTTTCAAAGAATGTTTCAAGACTTAAGGAAGAGAAGAGCATTGTTTAATGTGTGGTATAGATGAGCTAAAGGATTTAAAAGCGAAGCACTATTATGGCATGGTCTGAATATGTGACTTCCAATATGGATAATTGCATGCCATTTTGTTGGCCCTTGTTACCCCTCCTAGTGGCAATGTTTCTGCTGTTGATCCAGTGACAATTGAAGCTTGAATAAGATCTTTCTTCGTATGACAGCCTAAGGATTCAGATACTATCTAGTATAGGTTCTCTGTACCTACATCCTCTTGCCGTATTGCTTTTGCCCCGATGTTCTTAGTGGTGGTTCATGGCACTCACCACTTCTTGAGTCGAATAGCTGAGGAGATATAGTCTGTGCAGCTGTGGCAGATACAAAGAGCATTTTCTGTAAAGCAGTGTAATAAAATATTTACAGGATTTGATACTGAAGTAGTCAATTATGTGTGAATTGTACCATCTCTTGTTGGTTAGAATAGACAGCCTGCAAGCAGTTACAGACTTTCCTTTAGCACAAATTCAAATATAATGCTTTGTGATGCAAGAATATTGCTACTTTCTGTGTGAGATTTCATCTCAGTGCATATAAGAGAGCACATGAGGATTTTCAGTCAAACTTAGGAAAAAAGGATTTCAAGGATTTTAGCATTTATAAATCAGTGTGTGAGGACGGCTTTGAAGGTAATGTCTCCTATTTTATGTTGATGTCAGAGACGGATGTTGGTGGTATGGCAGTAGAGCTTGAACCTTCCTGCTAAAGCTCCATTACTTTTTGTTGTCGGGTGGCAGAGGGCCAGTCTAAAAGAATGAAGTCTGGCATGGAAGTGTGTAGGAAGCAATGGTATGGAACTAAATTTCTGCATGTGGGGAAAAAAATGGTTCCCACTGACATCCATTGACTCTAGCTGAACGTTGATGGAGACAAAACAGTGGATGTGAGCACAGTGAGGCAGTGCGTGGCACATTTCAGCAGTGGTGACAGTGGATTGCCTCAACTGGTAAAGATTTTTATAAATGTGGTATGCAGGCTCTTTCTTTATTGCTGATGAAAGTGCGTAGGTAACAGTACAGACTGTGTTAAAAGATAAAGCTTTGTTGTTGGGCATTTGCTTCTTGTTGTGCTCTTTCTATCTGCTGTAGTTTCTGTGAAAATTCATAGAAGGTATTACTTTCAGAGTGACCAAGGCATTTAAGGATGTGTGCAACTTGAGACTGGATAAAGAGGACAGAAGGATGAATTCCTTTTTTGGAAGTTCACGGGCAATTGCATGTTTTCTAGCTATCTGTTATCTGTCTTTCAAAAACTTGGTGAAAATGCATGAACTTCTTGCCGCCTTTGCTTATGTGGGCGTCTGTATGGAAATCTTCCACTGAGACTTAAACCTGTTCTGCCTGGCAGTTATTTAGTACTTTATCTGTTTTTGTTTTTCCCTAACATTGCGCTTACATTGTAGATGTGGCAGTATATGCTGTGTTTCCTTGAGTACATTTGAACTGGCCAGTTTGCGGGGCTGAGATAAGGATTTTTCTTTTCATAGACCTGACAAACCTAGTTTAATTCTAGTACATTATCTGGTCCTTCATTATTTGGTCAACAGAGTGGAAATCTAGACCAATCACATAATAAGATAACTATTTTGTATTTGATTAGGAGAGAATTCGGTTTAACTCTCTAAGTTCAGAGACAGTGATATGACAGTGTGAGGAGCAAATAAGTTCTCCTTCAGCTTTATTTTCATCTGTTGAGTAATAATACTACATACACTCACTTCAAAGTAGTTTCTGAACTAAGCAGAGGAAGGACTTAAAGCTTTAGAACTGAGGTTGCAGTTCTGTCAGAACTTTAAAGTATTTGGGTAATTTTATATTTGATGTCCGAACTGCTCTGTTCCAAAATAAAATGATTACTCAACTTTCATCAGCCTTCATGTGTATCACTTTTACTCTAACAGTGTAATCTTCTCAGGCAGGCTGTGAAATGCTTTGATCTTCATGTTAGCTGCTTGTCACTGTGTTAGGGAGTTAGGATCAGCCACCTGGCTTGAAGAAGTTAATTGGTCCACTGGATGGAACTTCTCATGCAAAGGAATTCTCTGTAGGTGACTATTGTGTTCTTTTATCTCAAACTATTTTGAGCCTATGTAGAAGAGATATATGCAAATATCACATTTATTTAGTATTGCCTACTGGCAAGTAGGTCTTTTTCAACTTAAAAACGCAGCTGTTATGACTTGAGATATCGAAAAGCAAAAAATATGGCAGTATAGATCAGCATTCACATTTTGTCATCGTTAGATTAGTCTAGGCAAGTATTACTGCAAGGACATTTCAGTTGGTGTTTAACAGTGAAAGAGATCAATCTTTCATACACAACACAATGCTTTTCCCTTCTGTGGTGTCACCTAATAAAAATTCATCTACATAATCTATGTGAATAAAAATAGTTTGTGTGATGAATATGTATTATGAAAGCACAGGATTGAATTTAGAGTTATGAAATGCTCATTTCTGATGCAGCACGATCAGTTCAAAACTAAGCCCTTTTGGTAACTGCCAATTCTCTGTGTATGTAAAATAGAAAATTGGAGAGGAGGGTGATGCTGTTTGAAACTTTTCTGTGTCTGTTTATATTTGTACTGCATGCATGTTGATGTATGAGGTGTTTGAGACCTTTTCATATGATGAAATACAGAGGAAGGATACCAAGTCCATCAGTTATCACATATGTCCAGATTAATGAGACACGAACTGCCTTCAAGTCCTAATGCACCTATATTTTTATATAGTCTGTTATAGTGTATATATAGTGTATGTATGCTATCTATAGTTATCTAGTATGACTTCAAGATTTTGATTTTGGATTATATGCGTGTGAAAGAATTAATGTAGTGTGGCATCACAGGAAAGTGAAGTTCTAGTACAATGAGTTAACGCTGCTTGTTAGTTTCAATTGCAGTACATCCACTCTTTGTGTTGCAAAACTATTTTTGTCAGCATCTATTTTTTCCATTGTATTCTGACAATGTTACTGATGTTTCTTCCATATTTCTTTTCTTTACTGCTGTTATCTTGTTTAAAATCTTTCAATTCCCTAATGTAATCAACCCTGTCATAATTTGTGGTGTCCATTTATGAGCAAAGTTGCATTAATGCCACTTTATTCCCAGTCCACATTTACTTTAGCGTTCATCTTTCTATCTGGCAGTTTCTTCTACTAAAATACGTCATCTCAGATTGCATAAAGCTTTTTGGCTTGGGGAGATGAAACCAAACTCTTTGAGCTGATCTCTCTCAGAAAAACATTTAGTATTAACTTTTGAGGTTTTTTCATTCTTTGAAGTCAAGGTTGTTACAGAATCGCAAGTTCTGAAGCTGGCTTTTTGATGGGTTAGTTTGGTGGGAGGATGCAATTCTGTTTTGTGATATTAAAATGCAATGGCAAAAAACATCCTGAGGTCTGTCTCCTGTTGACAGTTTTGAGCTCAAGTATCGGGAGAAACTTAGACAGCAATTCCAAGTTCTCTGTGTAATGGCAAAGCTCATCCAAGACATGGTTAAAGACACTCAGTAGTTGTAGCATCAAATTGCAGGGAAATCAGAGACACTATGAAAACAGGGAAGGATCTTGAAACCCTTTCTGCCTTCTGTCAAAGCTTAGATGGAGTTAATACTCTGGCTAAAATACTGTTGTATCTTCTTTTTAGTCAGGTGATTTACAACTACAGAGCAGTAGTCTCATGGAGAATTCATCAGAATTGTGATGCGTGAAAGTAATTAGTATGTATTTAAAGAATGAATAAACTAAAAATGTAGAGAAGTAGTCACATTTCTAAAATGTTTGTTCTTGTTCAGAGGTTATTTGCAGGCATGACAAATCTATAGAACACATTTTCATCAGTTTGCAACCCTTGAGTTTGAAGAATTTGGTTGCGTCAGTATGTGGGTCGAGCAGTGGATGGATTTTTGTTCTGAAGAGTTTTCATCTACTCTTTCAAACCCCCCTACATTTATTAACATATCTTTTGGGAAAGGCAGCCATTACCTTATAAGTGAGCAGAACATGCCAATGCGAAGTAAGTGTGAATAATTTCCTGCTGGAGAGGTAATTCTCTAATTTGCCTCTAGCCATTCACTGACTGAAAACTTGTGGACTCAAATGATTTTCAGTTTAGTTAAGTCACTTAGAAAATAAAATAAAGAACTCCAGCAGAGATGGTAGAAGTTATTTCTAACTGAGGTGCTTCTGAATCCTGATCACATTTGGCAGGAAGAAATTATATTCATTTTCCTTATCTTACACACAGTGCGCCAGATGAATGAAAGTAACGCATGTAGAGGTAATTCTTTCCAGTTTTGAAGTGTTTGTGTTGTAATAGAGGGAGCGGGAGGTAGGAAATCGGGGAAATAAGTTTCCTTTTGTTACTTCTGTTCCTCTTTTCTTAGTGCCTCTACACTAAGGTGGTGATGATTCTCGTTGGATTCTTTCACATAATGACCATATTCCTCATTTAAGGAGTGTCCTTTGTCTTTTGCTGATGGAGCATGTGGTAGAAGTTAGGGAATTATTTCTTAACTCTGCATGCTTGAGGTTAGCTTTCAGAAAACTCTGCTGTGGCCAGACTCCAGGTATGAGCTGCTAGTGTTAACTGCATACAGAACCACACTTTTTAAGTGATACTGCAGAAAGATCCACGCCGATACTCATCTGTCAGTACATTTTCCTTGTTCTTGTGTTCTTTATCTGACCAGGAAAATAACGTGGCATCTTTGGATTGGTACATTTTTATATTACTTTTATCACACTTTTTGCGTTAGGAATTCTTGCCTTCTGAAAGTGCTGTGTTGTCTATACGTTTTTAGAAATATGGATTAACTTTTATTGGTAATTCTAGTTTAAGCTACCTGTTCTATGTACTTCTACATTTAAAGGGCACTTTTCTACTTCAGCTGATAGCCTCTTGATAGCATTAAATATTTTGATTTTGTGAATGTATGTCTCGGTGACAGAATCATTCTTAACAGGCTCACCATGAAACTTTCTTCTTGTCACTTACCATCTGTTTTTTTAAATAGGAAGTGTTAAGAATTTCAACAGCAGAGTTAACGTTACAGAGTGGCTGTTAAATCTGTTGTACTTTGAATTTTATTTGCCTTCAGTGGGAAGACCAGGTGGACTTACCCATTGCATCTAATTATAGTATGGTGAAGCATGGGTCCACCTTGTGTATCAGGTCTGGGCACAAGCTGAGCAGCTGGAGTTCTGATTGCTGGAGTGATCATGGGAAAAAGGCTGGTGCGGGATGGACAGCGTGTTGAGCTCTTTCTTGGGGGGTTGTTTTATACGTGCCATGAGATAAACATGGTATTACATTTCATGGCTGAGGAATACTTTCAAAGCACGCAAAAGCAGGTGGTTTTGCTTTATTCCCCTTGTTGCTAGAAAAATTACCTTAGCTGAAAGTGACAGGCATAAATTGGAGGAATATGTTGCAGAAGCCCTACCACTCAAAAGTGTGAAAGAAAACAGCACAGTGACCAACCTGAAGCGATGGCCACAGTCATCCCGCAGCATATGTAAAATGGACACAGATCCTTCTGTGTTCCACTCCACTGGATCTCCTTTTCTCCTATGTAATCCCTTTTTGGATCAAGGAAAGTTGTTGATGATTTATGCAGTTTGCTTGGTTGCAAAGGAGCTAGCAGCTTCTTACTGTGTATTCATCTCCAGCTTTACACATGCTTTGGAACTGACGAGTAGAGCTGTTTGTTAAATTCTTATGGTCAACAGCATGTTACCCTACAGCTTTGCTCATGTGACTTTTGTGCTATTTGAGGGCTTGCAGTGTAGGTACTCAGTTTTCTAAGTATTATACAATCAGTGTCTCTCTATCCCATTTTTTGTCAGCCCAACGTAATTTTTTCTACTCTAAAAGTTGGTACAGGGAGGTGTTGCTGAATATAAACATAAAACATTGGAAGTGTTGTTACTGTAAGAAGGTTATAAACAAGTCGTGTCTTGTTCTGGTGAGAGATTTTTTTTCTTCCGTTGTATTGCTTGCAAATTCATCATTAGTTTTAATATATAAAACATTAAAAGAAATTAGATACAGTAAAAACAGGTGTAGACTAATTAAATTATAAGATTTGAGCATTCATTATAATTATATTTTAATTGATTTTATTATCTTAGAACAAATCTTACTGCTGTGTATGTGATTCAGAGATTGATGCTTGCAATATTAGGTAATGGCAGTTTTGGATCAGAGCTGTTGTCTTTCAATTACTCTGTGGAGTGTTGTTGAATTTTCAATTACATTAATAGTACATTAGCACAGCTGAGTATGCTGCCTTTTCAGGAGATAACCTGGTCCTGCAGTTGCATACAGCCTGCAGTGGAAGAGAGTTCATTTGCTCAAAAAAAGTACAGCTGATGTTATTCAACTGAAAAACTAATTCATAGATCTATTGTAACTCTCAAGAAATGTAGCCTGTAAAGTCATCAACTTTGTTTCTTAGCAGATTCAGAATGACAGATACATGCTTCTGCGTAACTACAAAGAAGTCTACATAGAACGTAAGAATCAAAGGAAGGGTGTAATGTGTGATGTCAGACGTGGGTCTTTTACACCTTGCTCTATTAATTTGCAGGGACTTGTTAATTTTCTCAGGTGAGGGAAGGAACAAACCTGGCTTGGATTCCTTGCATTGAAAATACAATTCTGGTGTAAAGTTAATATCTTAAAATTGCTTCTACTATGTCCTCACTTAGTAATGATTTCTTGCTTCTGTGTGTGTGGTCCTGAGCTGCTCAGCTCATTACAGAATGGAAAGTCTCTGTTTTCCTCAGCTCTTTGTTGTTTTTAAAACTTTCTGCCAAGGATGTCAATATGATTCGGCCTTCATTCACTGTAGTAAATCTGGCTGCAAGCAGAAAGAATCAATTTTCATCCAGGCCGCCATGCCTTCAATCTTCTCACAGTGCATATCCTAAAGACTGTAGCTAAGTGCATCTTTCACATTTGCTACATATCTTATCAAAGCAGTAAAAATACTTCAGCCCTTCAAATTTGGTAGCAAATACTAAACAAAGTGTTTTCTGTGACTTTTGATACACTGAAGTGGTCTAGGATTTGTGCTGAAGTGACTTGTCATTCATTGCCATTAGGTTCAGCATTTACCAGTGTAACTTCCAGATGTTTCCATAGGAACCATTTACTTTGCTCAGAGACTTCAAATTAAGTACAGGAACTGGAAAAATTAAAGAAAAAATCAGCAGGGTACATAGGGCAGCTGGCAAATGGAAGCACCTGATCTAAGAAAACAGTATTAGCTTGGTGAGCTGAAAAGGCCAGATTAACCTGTTGTCAATGGCAACTGGATTGGAAAGAGTATAGAACCACCACCTTTTTAATATTTTTTAGTAAGTAAAGCTTCCTATCCTGCTAAAATCATGCACTTCGTATCTTGCTAAGCTGTTACACAGAATAGTTTAGGTGTTAGTACAAAAAAAATTAATTTCTTTTCATCTATAAAAAGCTGGGTTCTGACTTTGTGTACTTAAGAATATATATATTGTGTATATATATGCGAATAGATTATAAACAAATAGATAGTTAGCTGAGTTGGAATATTTTATAGCCTTTCCCATGCTGCAGTTGTACCTCAAAGAATTGGTTTCTGTCACAGTTATTCAGTATCTTTTCTCCTCCTTTCCCCTTTCCTTATGTATGTGTAAAGTATTTAATTCCTCTTGAAACATTAAGTAACCCAGAATGTCAACTCCAGGGCAAAGGTTTCTGCATGTACACATTTTCCCCTCCCCCTCCCCCCGTAGTTTCATCTGCTCTTGTATTAGGTAAGCTATTTTCTTCTCCAAAAAAAAAAAAAAAAGTTTTTTTTTGAATGCTATGGGTTTTAAATCCTTAAGGGGTAGTGAAGGGACAAATCTTCAAGTGTGCTGAACTTCTTTCCTTTGGCATGCCTTTCTTTGCACATGTTTTAGTAGGTGATGCTGACATGAGAACTACTACATTTGACTGCAGTCAAGCTGAGCACAGCTGCACAGAACATGCTCCACTCTGCAAATGGTCTGTTAATCTGTAAAATAAAATCAATACCACAATAGCCCGATTCTTGACAATTAAAATATTTCTTTTAAGTAATATGTAGAGTTAGACATGCAAGTATTTGCACATAGTCAAAATACATGTGTTGTTTCAAGAGTTGTACATAAAACATCAAACCAATAAATTTTGATCTCTGTACGTATCAAAGTACAAGTAATGATGGTGGTTTGTTTAGTTTTCTTTACTGTTTTGTTAAATCCGTAAACCTGCTGAGGGTGTGCTCTGTCCTAGCACACTAGAATGTAGATAAACACCTAAAACTTAATTCCCTGACACTTTACTTCTGGTATTTTCCTTCTTTTCTTCTTTATGAGAAATTTATTTTAGTATGAGACTGTAAAATATGCAGAATGCAGTGCATCACACCTAAGGGTTGGGAAACTTCAGATTCTAAATGAGGCATACATAGGGCAAAGTATGGATGGTGCTGATGTCTGCATGAGAGCCAGGATATCCTTGGCTGAAATGAAATATGGTGCAAATTTGAGTTTTGATTATGGACGTTTTGCTCTTACCTTGCCTGATTTAAGACAAGCTTACTAGTGTATTATTTAAGCTGGTGTAAGACCTCTCCTAGGAGGCTGCTTTCCTTATGGGATGCAGAGAGCAATTCTAATTGCTGTTTATTGAGCTGCTGCTCTTAAAATTGAAGCCAGTCAATGTTGTGCTTTCATTCTGTGAATGAATGTGTGAGTCTCTTTTGTTTCCTTCCATAGGCTGCAGATTTTGAGTAGCAAAAAGGATTGATGTTGCCATAATGGTATATCAGAAAAACAATCTAGCACAGCTTTCATAGTTTAAAGCTGTGAGTGAATTGGGAAAAAAAAAAAAAGTTTTTTTTTTTTGTGCTAAGTAATTTTGCAATGCAAACAAGCTGTTTTCTAGACTAAAAAGGCAATTGGTGTTTGCCAAGAGAAAATTAGTTTGATCACCCGGGAATTTCTGATTTGAGTGATGTCTGACAGCAACCTCACCCCCATACCCTACTACTGGGCTTCATCTACAACTGTCTGTTGTCCCATTCATGTTCTCAAGTACTGTAGCTTTTCAAAAAGGGAAGATCTAAACGTGATTTTTTTGAAACCTTCTATCTTAATTTAGAAATACTTGGGAGTGAATAATATGTAATACAGGGTGTTTGTGGTGCTGTAGGGATCATCTGTATCCCAATTAATGCCTCCATATGAGATTCTACAGTGCTTATTAAATTCTAATTCCACTTAATTGGCTTTCCTGTTTTACCCATATGAGAGTATGCAGCAAAAGCAAATTAACCTTCTTTGAAATGTATTGATACTGGGGGTAATCTAGATACTGTAAGCTGAGGAAAAAAAATATTTTGCTTATCGTGTTTTTCTTAAAACAATATTCAGTAATGTAGAGTGAGGTTTCATTAGCAGCTCGTATGATTTTTTGTAATCAACCCAAAGGGGACTTAGCCTTAACCTGAAGGGGAAGTCTACTCCAGCAAGCTGTTAGTAGGTAAAAATTGATTGATTTGATTTCATACTTTTTTGGAAGTTATTTTTCCCAGTGTCAGTGAGATTTCTATCTACAATATCCATGAAAAAACTATTGCCTAAATGAGAAGGGGAATGCAAGCATCATATTCCTTGAACAACTGAATCAGTGTGATTGCATTTTAGTGCTAACGTGCTTCATTTTTATTCAGTTTTTATTTTTACCGTAAGTTCAGAGAGTAGGAAATCCTTGGGAAAGTCCATACAGAACAATACAAATTGCTTGAAAGCAAATTTGTGGTAATTGTTTAGGTTTAATCAAAATAGCTGAAAAGAAAATGTAATGACAAGGCTTTGTACAGCTTCTGTACAAGCACCAGTCCTCCAGATTTTTGTTACTGGCCGTTTGTGATATTGCCTGTGTAGAGTCAGTAGGCTCAAACAAGTTCCTCCATCCGTGAATAGATTTCATGTGTATGAATGGATGGGGACTTTTGAGTGCGGTATCCTATACAATTGGAACGGCCACAGACCATGTCAAAATCTGTGCTCTGATAAGACTTATCCTTGATTATCCAAAGCAGAGAAGTTTGAAGAAGGAAACGTGGTTGCATAAGCAATGCAATCAACATTCAAACCCTGGAATGTTTCTCTGTGCTGTTATAAACTGTCTCATTCTTACGCTTCCTTTAAAGATGTTTAAGTGAATTGTTTTGGGCTTTTGTGAGAAAATTAGTTTTGATTTTGATCGTAAATCACAAGGTCTCGCTCTCCTCGTGATTAATGAGATGAGCTGCTTGAATGACCACTTAATCTAACAATCTACTTTTAAGATTTAAGGAACTGTTTTGTGAGTGTTGATAAGTAAATCTGTTCACAGTATGAGGGAGGTATTTATAATTATGGCAGTAGCTTGAGAAAGGCCGCTCTCTTCTTAGGGATGTAATGTTGCCAGTACAGGTTGGTTGCGTGGGGAAAAACATAGCTGTGTAATGTCATATTGCTTAATTTAGAGCAGCCTGTTGTAATTTAAACTGTTTGGCAATGGCAATAAGGGGCACTGCAATCAATGTCACAACAGCAATGAGTGTCAGCGCTCATATTTTATTGATTATCTCTGAAGATAACAGGAAGGAAAGCCAAACAGTCCTGTGCTGCAAGAAGAGCTGTTTCCTTGTACGGTTCTCTAGACATTATAACTAGATACTCTGATTCATATGGGATGCTCATTTAACTTAAGGAAGAACTCTTCATTTTTGTCTTTTAACCTCTCCTGATTTTTTGTATTCTTCCTTCTTCACTTGCTGAAATTTGTCGTACTGCTGTTAACCAGCATTTTAGCTTCTGTACTGTTTGGAATGTAGTAAATTTTAGATAAATTTTTTTCAGAGTAGCTTCTATTGCAGTGATGATGCCAGACTGATGAAAGAAAACAAGGTCTGATGTTTTCAAAGAGCCAAGTTAGCTCTTCTGATGCATCCTTTTATCATTCCCACCCATAGGTTCAATTGGTAACAAAGCTGAGCAAATCTCAGATACATATGTGGACATGTACACATCAACACAGAGAGGGCAACACAGAGATGTCTTCACTGTTTTATCATTTGCCGCAAACCTGGAAATGTTTGAAGCGAGGCTGCGTGGTGGGGCTTTGGGCAGCATAATCTATTACTTGTCGAGTCTCTATAGCAGGGGAGTACAAACTAGATGATCTTTAAGGTACCTTCCAACTCAAGGCATTCTATGCCCACACTCAAAAGAAATACAGATCTCTAAAGGACTGTAGGTCCCAAGAACTAGAAAGTGTTTATACGATGCTTTTTACCAATTATCTGTGAATTTTTATGTCTCATTATTCAGGGGCATTGATCGCTGTGTCTCTGGACTTACATGCTTTATTTTTAGTGTTTTTATACATAATTAATTTGACCACAGTAAGGAAACTGAGATTAAACTACTCTGCTCAAACGAATTGCCATGAATTTTCTAAGTTGATGTACTGGTAATAAATGGGCCCATACCCTGTATCGATAGCTGGATGCTTGGCTTTACAGGACATCTAAGAGAAATGCTGAGCGAGATGTTGGTGTTTTATCTTCGTTTTACTTGCAGAAGCAGCGTATACAGCTTGCAGTTTGATTCTGTTCAGAGAGGTACTGTCAAGCTGATTATCTGCCTGTCTTGGCAGAAAGGGCCTGTCATGTTTGCCTAGGGAATTACTTACTGATTCTGCACAGTCTTCGCTAATTTTTGGTTGTTTTACCACCACAACTGGGCATGAAATACTAAATAAATGCTTTCATATTTTGCAGAACGAGAAACTACTGTTTTGGTTTGTGTGTTTTACTTTGAATTAGCTTATTTTCAGTAGGTATCTCATTTGACTCGCAATAGGCTAATACTGTTGCCAAAAAATTCTGGCAGGGAAAAGAGGAAAGCAGTAACTATGTCTTCAAATATAACAGTCAAAATAGTGCATTCCTCAAAACTGATTTCACAGATCTTATTGGTATTCACCTCCTCTACTCAGTAATGTGTAGTGGCTCTATCAACTGTTTTGTTTGCATCTTCAAAGTAAGCAAAATGTGGTTGTCTCACTTTTCTTAATGTATCCTTTGAATTTCAATGTTGCCTAATGATGTGTTCCTACTCTTACAAGATCTAGGCAAGTTAATTTGAAAAAATTCTCAAGCAGTGCAGTGAGTACTTGTAATTGCCCACCTGGTGTGCAAGATATGCTTTTATTTAATAGAAAACTTCAAAAGCTTAGTGCGTTTAATTAAAGTACGCAGAAGAATAAAAGTAACATTAAAAAGGCAGCAAAAGTGTGCGTGGGAGGCTGGAGAGGGGGCAGAAGAAGCAGACGAGATATAGGGAAATGCTAAGAGTGTGTCGTGAGCTTGTAGGAAAGTATTTTTCAGGTAAATTCTGAGAGGGTCACTCTAGCAGAACTGAGATGTTTTTTTCGCCCTCCTAAGTTTAGGTAACAATATGTTTTAAAGTTGATGAGATGTTGAGGTGTTAAGCATTTCTGAAGACTGAATGACTCTGCGGTGATATCTGCAAGGTCTTAGTTTTGTGTTTAATGTTATGGCCTATGTAGGGAAATGTACAAGACTTCTTGGAAGACTTGTTGAAACAGGTGGCATGATGGTAGCTGTTCTGATTATCAGTGATTTTTAATTCTTTATTTTTCAGTTGTGGGGGTAAGTTGCTTTTCATATTGTGGTTGGGTCTGGAAACTGGGATTTTTTTCCAGTGATTATCAATTATTTTACAAATTCACAGTGTTTCAGATCTTTTTATAAGCTCTCAAGTAAAAAATGTATTATTTCAGATTGTTACTGCCAGCAGTGAAAACTAAAAGAACTGCCAGTTGTTTCTGTAGGGTCTGCTTTGACTTCTGAGTCAAGCACAGGAAAGGAGATGCAGTGTCAGATGAGTTGGTGAGGTTAGCAAGCTGGGGTGCTTGGGAGGGATCAGTGAGATGCTGAAGCATCTTAAAAATGAAATCTTAAATTAAGATTTTTAGTCTCATTTTCATATGTAGTGCTTTTATACAGTTATATGTAGCTATTACTGTATGCACATGTAAAATAACTGTAATTTTTGCTCTTATTTGCAGTGCAAATTAGTGATCTGTGGTCTTTTTATTTCCACTTGGAGTCTATTTTAATTAGCAGAGAAGTAAAATTATGGGGAATCCATGCTCAAAGTGAGAAAGGTCATTGCTTAATGTTAATTTGCAGAGCTGTAGTTTCAGTCCCAGCTTAACTGGAAAATAGCTATTCTGGTTTCATCCTTCCACATGCAGATATCACATAACTGTTAACTCATAGAGGAATAGCCACGCTATGAAGTAGTTGGAAACCTTGTTCGGAAGCGTTGTTGGAAACTTGAACACAAGGTGTAGTGTATGCTAGAGTTTGTGTTGCAGGCGTGGCTCTTGGGTCTCTTGTAACGTTACCCAATATTGATCGACTTGAAACTTCACAGAAAAAAAACGTTCTTTAAATGTTTGTCAAGTGGAAGCATGCTTCCATTGCTTGGACTTTGTATTGTTTTTATTTTTTTAAATCCCACTCACTTTATATACGCTGTTCAAATGTTTATTTTGACTGATTGCATTTTTTTGAAATATTACTTCTGAACTGCTATAACTGGCGAAATCTGGCTGCAAGTATTTCTGATAGATGTAATGTCATAGTAATTAACATAGTATTATCATACTGGTTTAGATTTTCTGGTCTCTGCTCTTCTTTGTCACCAAGTGACTTTCAGTATTGATAGATAGAATGACAGTGATGTTTTATTATGCTTTTTCAGAGTTTTCTCATTGCTGTCTTGCCGTATTAATGTCTGTCAACTGACATTTAATAGTGAATTTTCTCAATCTGAAATATTGAGTTGTATAATATGGGCTAAATTGGTGTGGCAGTCACTTGTTGGGCAAAGAAATCGTGTCTTTTTGCCAAAAGTAGAGTGTTTTGAAAGGGGAAGGTTTTTTTTAGGCAAAAGGGTAAGGAAGCAGGTAAGGGTTTTTTTTTTTTTTTTTTTTTTTTTTTTAATAATCGTAGAGTGAATTAGGTTGGAGGTGACCTTAAAGTGACCATCAAGTTCAACCTCCTGCCGTGGCCAGGGTTGCCACTCGGCTGATCAAGCTGCCTGGGATTCCATCTGACCTAGTCTTGAACATCTATAGGGATGAGGCATCCCTGGCTTCTCCAGACAGCCTGTACCAGGGCCTCACTGCTCTCCAAGTAAATAATTTCTTCCTAACGTCTTATCTTTATGTAAAACTTTTTTTTTTTTATTTTAAAGCTATTCCCTGTTGTCCTATCTATTTTTTTTAGTAAAGAAAAATTTGAAAGTACTTTTCTTTTAAGTGCTTTTTTTTTTTTTTTTTTTAATGCACTAAGTTTAAGTGCAAGTATGTCAATTACTGGACCTCTCCCTCCGAGCAGCATAAAAGGTGGAAGTCAACACTTGCTTGAGGTTAGGTTACTTCTGGAAATATTTACCTCAATATCTATCATGTGTAAGCTATTGGCAAATGTATCCATATTTCACAACTCATACGCAAACAATGACATTAATAATTGGCTGCCACTGTTCTTGCTCTTTTGTTCTGCTAAAGTTGACTGTTAATGTGACAAAAGAGGAGCAGAAGTAACAGCACATTTAGCATATCAAGAATGTTTTTTTTGACCAAACAAGCATTTAATTAATATAAGAGCAGAAGTTAATTCCTCTTACAAAAGGAGACTGCTGGACAGTTTTATTTCTTAACATCTTCTATTTGATATCTGATTACAAAAGTCCCACGTTTCTTTGTTGCTGTTGAATGCCAACAAGAGGAATAATCTGCTATTGACTGTTATCTATGGGTGTGGATTGCACTGTTGCTCTCAAAAAAAGCTATTCCTTTCCAGACTCCATGTTTCATGAAAATGTACTAATTTTTACTGTTTTTTTTTTTTTTTTTTGGGGGGGGGGGAAGAGTGGAGAAATCCTTTATTTTTTTTAAAGTTAATGTCACACAGCATTTTTGGGAAAGGTGGTGTTTAAAAAAAATACAAATCAAAACCCTTCATTTTTATATTCTTATTTGTGTTAAGTAGTTGTAAAAAGTGCAAAATATAAAATGCATACCTTTTTTGGGATCCTAGTCAAAGTTCTCTTGCCTGGACTGCTTCTGTCCACTCACTCTATCAGTATGTGACAAGATTCCAGCAAGAATATTTGTTCTGGGAAAGGTTTTTGAAGTTGTCTGCCTTTTTAAAAGAAAGGAGCTTTTGTTTTTATTATGTGTAAAACACAGATCAAAATGCTGAAGTAAATAGTGAAAGAAGCAAGTAGGGCTAATAGATAATGTGGTGGTGATTGTATTGCTAGTGCATACTTGAAAATAGGAAAGCAAATCACTTACACAGAGTGGATGTGTTGTATACTCAGTATAATTCTGGGGATTTCATTTTAATGAAACCTTTGAACCTTGCCAATGTTGACGTTCTCCTTTGGCTATTCACCTAGGCAGTTTTTTTTCATTTTAACATGGTGTAATGTCTTTTAGAAAAGTATATTAAAGAAATAGTATTTAAGCATGAGCATTATTGCATTCTGTTGCAGAATGCTTATGCTAAAAGGACTTTTAACTGCAGTGATTCAGCAAAGTAGTAAAAGCAGCAGTAGCCACTTAAGAGAAGAACATCCCTTGCTTCAATGGAAAAAAAAAAAAAAAGCTCAAACTTCTAGTGCTTCTATTGAATCAATCTCTCTGCTGTTCATAACCCACTGCCTTCACTCCACCCTCCCCCCCCCCCCCCCCCCCCCAGGTCGTTCGATACTGCTTGATAAGCTAAGTGCCGATCTGTCACTGTGGCATGCTGCCTGCGTGTCTTGGTCCTCATCAGCACTGACCTTCCTCTGGTAGTGGTGTCTCTTCCAGACATTAATGCTCCTGCTGTGCTCATGGGCTTCACAGATGTGTTGTGTGTAGTGCTGGCAGCACTGGGCTCCTGTCAGTTCTCACCTGCAGTGTGCTACACTTAGTGCCAGCCCGCCAGATGCTATTTAAATGGCAGCGCTGCTTTAGCAGAGGTTTGCCTTTTCTGCTCCTTCAACATCAATTTATGAATGAAGAATATAACATTCACATAGTGATGTTACTAACCTACATAGCTTTTTTTTTTAATAAATAAAAAAATAAATAAGGAAGGGAAAATAAAGGAAAAAAATATGTGAAATATATATATAAATATATATGTTTATATATATAAATATATATTTCTATAAATATAAAAATATAACATTCACATAGTGATGTTACTAACCTACATAGCTTTTTTTCTTTTTCTTTTTTTTAAATAAATTAAAAAAAAGGAAGGAAAAATAAATAAGGAAGGGAAAAATGCAGTGAGGAACTTGGAAAATAATGAACCATGGCTATGCTTACTGTAGTTCAAGTTATGTAAGTTGTATTTGTAAACGTTACATTTCACTTTGTTTAATTTTAACTAAAAAATGATGTTAATTTGGGATTTATTTTTTTTTTTGGTCTTCAGGAGAGAAATAGCATTGTAGTGCTACTCAGTACAATAATAGTAGTGCCTTTATGGTAGGAAGATAGAAAGTACTGGGACATTTGATCAGATATGTTTGTACTTATGCGGGTAAGCAAGAGTTGAGGGGCCAAGGTATGTGTGTTTTCTTATTTTTTTTCATTGCAAGACCTTGAGGATGATTAGTTGTCCTTCAACTGAAGAGAATAATTTCACGTGAAATATTTCTTTTATGCTGCAGCTTTAACAGGAAGAAGCATTATGCTATTTATCTCAAGTGTGTTGAAATTAATAGATCACGTTGTGTCAGTGGATGTAGTTTAGGATTCTGAACCTACACTCTGTAGTTTTTCAGTTCCAAAGCTATACTCACAGTAGTTTTTAGTTACTGTGAATAAATTCTAACACTCCACCGCCTTGATTGGTGAATGAAACTCTATCATTTTTGAGCCCCTATCCCACTTTTACTCTGGTACTGGTAACAAAAATGAAAATAATCAGGGGTGTTTATTTAGGAGGGAGCTCTGTGCCCTTCAGCATCTCATGTTGTTGTTCTGCTTGCACGTTTGTTCTCATAAAGCTGAATTTGAAGGTTAAGCTGCAGTGTTTGTAGCTTACAGTGCACATGTGCTACCTGCCTGTTTTCACTGCACTACTATTTAAAGTAAATACTCTGTCCTGCTGAATTGCGTTTTGCAGTCGAGTCTATGCTGAAATCTTTGTTTTACTTTTGACATCTCTAGAATTGGTTCCTTGGCAAATTGTTATTTGCACTGTGATTAACGTAGTCTCCATCAAACTGTATGTTGGCAAATACAGTTGTGAAGCTTACAGGTCTTCACCTGTGGTGTTCCATGCAATAAGCAGTATTTGTACCTTAATAGTTTTGCCCTTCCCTCCACCCCAATTAAAATGGCAGCATATTCATAAGGGAGATGGTAGAACAAATGAGAGAAGCGTCTAATTAAAGTCAAAAAGATGATGAAATTGACTTCTTCAGAAATTCTCATCATAAGACCTGAAAGCATTGTGTGGTTTCTGAACTGTCAAAGCACACGTGTCTCTGAAGTTAGATGCTTTTACAGTCCCTTTGTTTAAAAAATAAAAATATGATCTATACTTCTGGGTTATATCAGTGTGTGCAGCGTTGCCTTTTATGGTTGATATGTGGCTGTTAGGGTAGTGAGGGCAGCAGGTCAGCGTGACTGCAGACAGAGCTGCATCTGAAGGCATCAGACCCTGGGTCTGCTGCTGGTCCTGTGAAAGCTGCTGCAAGTTGAACCTAACTGTCATCTTGCAGCCCCTGGTCAGTGCCCATTTTTTTTTCAGTCATAAGGCATCCCAAGGGTTTTTGCTAACTTTTTTATTCTCACCTCATGCTGTGTCTCACGTCAGGAGAAATTCTACGTTGTTTCCCTACTATGTCTTTGAAAAATGAATCAGACAAAACCACACTGGACTGGGATATCAAATAGAACGTAAAATCTTAGAGTCCAGACTATCTAGTCATGCAATCTGAAGTTTTAGAGTTGGTCTCTAAAAGACTCTGTACACTAAGAACAGTGAGAAGCTATAATTCCTGTAGGTGTAAGTCTATTGTGTGTGCACACTGAAACTTCAGTTAAATCCTATAGGTATTTACCGACTAGTTATAATTCCTATTTGCTTTTACTATTACTCTAATCAGGATATTACTTCACCATTTCTTAAGAGGGGATTTGATTTCTCAGGTGAACAACATATTCTAGAACAGGAGCCAGTACTAAATTAATGGATTATAACAGGTATTACTGAAGTGCATTAGTGGATTGTCCTAACAACCTGAAGTTGGGAAAGAAGCTACAGAAGGCAAGATCTGTGACTCCTTCATTTTCTTTTTTACTACAGCTTAAGTAAAATCTGTGGGGATGTGCAGATGACTTGGAAACATTTGTACTCAAAGTGTATCAGAAATGCATTAAGCTGAAGCTGTTCTGATGCAATGAGGGTAATTGGAAGCCTAGAAGGTATAATCATATAGACAGTGAAACAGAGGTGTAAAATACCAAGCTCTGGAAAGATGTTTAAGGAAGCTATCAAAGTGCGGAATAGAAAATAAATAAATGAAGCATTAGACTTGTTCAATCATGAATTAATTTACTGGGAGGTAGGGAACCTGCGTGCCACAAAAAATCCTTTCAGGAAGGGGAGCAGCAAAAAGCAAGGAAGTGAGAACAGCTGTGCAGGCCAAATGCAGCACTGTGGTGTATGGAGATCCTAAGATTTCTAATTTCTTTAGAAGAAAAAGGATAATGCTGATTTTGTGAAAAGCCCCCTTCTTGTGAATTTGTCCGTTGTCTTAATGTATTTCAAAGAGGTTGTTGGTTATTTAGCTTTGCTTTTGCATATCCGTGGAATTGCACGTGACTCTTTCCTGCTGAGGCAGTATACCCAGCACCACATGCTCTGTTTTAGACATACCAGTTACTCCGAGCAGTATAAAATACCCTGTATCATTTGCTCATCCACAGGGAGCGCACTTCGAATGCTCTTCAACTCAGCTGGGCTACAGTGAGGTTATTCTTTAGATGTACAGACGTCTTCAAGGAAAACTTTAAGGAATTTTGTTGTAATGGCCATAGTACTTGTAATATAGTTCCTATTTATATTCAGGTTGCTGGCAAGGGTATTTAAGCTTCAAGAGAAAATATTTCATTTAATTGCCTAATTTGTTGCTGCATAGTTTCATTGGTTAAAATGGTATTTTCAGGAAAAAAAAATGGAGAGTGGATGAAGCCAAAACACTTCTTTGCTGCATAGGTGGGTATTCGAAATACTCTTTACTGGGCTAAAAATAATGTCATACATCAGCCTTCAACAGTTGCTCAATTCTATTTTAATAGTAACATTTTTTGTTTTCATTTTCGTTGAGACTGAGAGAGATTTGCTGTGTGCATCATATTTATTTCAAGGAGAAAATGTTTCTAAGGCCCCTGCTGAATACACTGTGTTTATGTAACTAAGGGATATGAAGAAAATTGTGTTTTGTAGTATGATAGCAAAAATGCTTGAGTTTCCCTTACCATCCTGGTGGAATCAATAGCAATAAAGAACACTGTGTTGAGGACTGCAGAAATTGTCGAAAGTTTACTGGGAGAGTTTTGAGCAAGTCACAGAAGCCCGGAAAGTATACCCTCAAAATGAAGGTTGAATTGTACTAGTGCTGTAGCAGATTTTATGTAGCTGTTCAAATAAGTTCTCAGTAAACAGAAAGGACTGATTATTAACTACTGCAGATTTATAATGTCAAGATAATTCCTAGGGAACTGCTCTGAAAGTAATGCCTCCTAATTTATTATGTTGGCCTTCAATATCAGTACTCAATTCTAGTCAACAGCAGGTTCAGGTGCAGATTTGACTACATTTATAAAGGTTAGAAGGAACTAGAAGAGCGTCTCAATGCTTACAGACACTTTTGTCATAAAAGCAGAGAGCTTACTATACTTATCTGAGTAGTTACTGCAGTGACCACCCCATTAGTATGTGAACGACTTCAGGCAAGGACTTTAAGCTGGTATTTGAGTGCTGTGTTAGTTTGTTTGATTTCTCTGTGCTAAGATAAATTTGTATATCAGCATCCGTCATGTGTACCTGACATTTCAAAGCGTTTGTAATAAATGTGATAATACGTGTGAAATATCTCCAATTATGCTTCTGAGTAATATGTTACTATTACATTAGACTGTATTTAGTTTTTATGGGATGTTTTCCTAGTACTCATGAATTTCTCTCATTTTTACAAGTTCAAAGGAGATGTGCGTAGGCATTATGAAAACTGGCACAAACAAATACGTAGAATTGCTTTGAAAGGAAGAGAACAACTCATAAATGCAGAGAGAAATTAGAGGTTTTTTTCTGAACGTCTCAAGAACAAGTGTGGAGTTGCAGTTGAGATCGGAATGCAATCCAGCCTGTTCATTTAGCAGTGGAAAAAAATGACAACGCTAAAATTTCATGTGCACGATTTCAGTCTGCTTCCAAGTAAACTTCCAGTGGGAAATCACTGTAAGAGTAAAATTCCTGACCATCCTGATGAGACTGGTGCAGCAGGGGGAGGAAGATGAAGAGGAAATAATTTGAAACATAATTTAGAGACATTTGTGAGTAATGGTTTCTGGGGATGTGATCTGTAGAAGTCATGATTGCTGCTGAGCAGGGCCAGCAGGTAAATCATGCCAGAAGAGTTAGCTCAGGCTTGCTGTGGGTGTGGTGCTCTGCATGGCACACCAGCCAAGTTTGGACAGTGAGCCATGCGTGATGCTCACTGGTAGTCTGGAACTTGTGGACATGGTGTGCTGTGCTGTATCTGTTTTTGTACGAAGGAGAGGATGCAGAGGTTTTGTCCTGCTACTAATTCCAGTGCAAGTGTTGTCTTGATCAGGTAAATGGAAGGCTGCTTTTTGGCCATGCTGTGATTTCAAAGGCTTCTGTCCTGGGGTAACTTATTTCTGCAGAAAATATATTAGAGCTCAAAGAATACCTGCAGATTTTATTTAACATGAACAAACCAACCTGTCGAGATGGTCAGATGCAGACAATTCTTTATGTGCAGCTCTTCGGTTATCTCTAGAGCTTTTCTCTGCTTCCACACATATTTTTGTTTGTTGATTCCATAAATTCTGCTCTAGTATCGCTCAGAAGGATAAAAGCAAATATCTATACTCTGTAAGACTTGGAAAAAAATACTTTAAGGTATGAAGTATATTCAGATTCAAGCATATGTATGGATATTTCAAGGAATAGTTTTCTGGTGGATTTTTCTAACAGGTAAAAATTAAGACGTCAGTTAAAAGGAACAGATGGGAACATAAAGAAAGCAAGGTATCCTATTCAAATTGATAGAAAAGTTGTATTAAAGTGTTTCTAGGTTATCATTGCTCATGTTTGCTTTGGAAAGCAAACTAGATTTATATTTTGGAAGTAATATTTCATTATTTGTGGAGCTGATAGTGTTATTACTGTAAGACACCCCTGCCACATACATGTGCATTTCAGATGCTCTGCCCTGGGATGATTATTCTGATGAGATAGTGGGACAGACTCATTGCAAACCATTGCTGTGAAAATGCTTAAATGTGTACTGTACATGAAATCTATGTGAAAATAAATTTATATAATCAAAACCTTTTAAGTAAAATCACCATGTTTTCCTATTCCTATGCTTATTTTATGTGCGCTTATTTGAATAATAAAATAGGAATTGAGATCAGCTGTCACTGATAAGTGTCATTGCCTCATTAAGTCATCTGTTCTGTAAGTCTCTGCCATTAGAAAGCTTTTTCAGCAAGCGTCTACTTCTGTAAGCCTGTGAATTCTTGGAAGTCCTTTCATATTTATGAAAAAGAAACATATATCTTAGTGATTAAATTGGCATTTCAAAGACTTCCAAAGTTGCCTGAGTATTTCAATAGCAAAATCTGACACAAGCTTTAATTTTCCCCTTAGAGCTGTAGGGAATAGAAAAGAGACAAACCAAGAGCATGGGGAAGGGTAGTTTTAATTCTTAACTCATTACTCTCTTGAAGGAAAGCAAGTGAAAGATGGAAGCCTGAACTTTTAGAGCTTTTTATGGTTATTTTAAATTGTTATTCAATTACTGGAATACTTTCAACTTCAGGATTTAACACAGAGTTTGTATTTCTAGCTTTAAAGAACAGGTTTTAGGTATGGAGTGTTAGAACAGTGTTGTGTGGCTTAGTATCTGTAAGTATACAGTGCTGTTTAATACTACAGATTTGTGTTTCAAACTACTGAGTACCATTGATCTAAGCAGAATACTCTGCAGCTGTTTACACATCGTTTTGAAGAAATAAGAATAAAGCAGTAAGGTAAAAGGTGAAAGAAAATGCATTCAGTACTTAACAAAGAACAGTAATACTCTTATTTGTAATCTTTCATATGAAAATCAGTCTTCCTCCCCCCTTCTTGATACAGTAGCTTCTTTTCTAAATGGAATTGGGAGACTTCTCTTGTGTGGCATTGAAACATGCATTGATTAAGTAATAGGATGGCAAAATAGTACCAACAAAGGTACTGGTCTCATGTTTTCAAGAATGTGATGAGATTGGCTGGTAGCTGAGAGGTTGTGAGTTATCACTCTCAGAGAGGTTGGTTACTGCATAACATATAGAGGACAGGAATCAACAGAACGCAAGGCTGCACTTTTAATGTTTAATATAAGGATATTTAAGAGCTTATAAGTTGGATCTGATTTAAGAGGACACTTGTACAGCTGTTTCCTATAGAAGAATATTGTGGGTCTAATATTCGGTACTCAAAATGATTATTGTGGTTCTAAGAACATATTAAGTAGAAAGTTCTTCCACTTAATAGAAACAGACAGCATTTCATTCTAGAATGTGCAGTTTTGCTATGTACTTTCTTCACCTTCAGGCCTTCAGTATGCGTTAGTTTGTCCACAGTAACCTTGTTTACCAACCCTGTCCAGCTAACACCCTGCGAGTCTGTTTTGAAAGTTTGGCTTCCTTCTATGAGGAATGAATTCCTTGGTGTGTTTGTTATATAATAACTCCAAAAGCCAGAACTATATTCAGACATATGCTGGTTTGTTTAGAAGAGGTATGTTTCATGTATATGGACATGGATCATGTTATCTTGTGTCTCTATAGGTGAGGAAAGTGTGATGGATCCTCCTCCCCACATGCGTTATATCTGATGCTTGAATAAGTAGTGGAGCTACATCAGTGCAGAAGATTTCCAGCCCTCTCCTAAGTCCTGTCACAGCTCTTGTGTTTCAGCCTGTTTATCTGTCCTTGGTCTTTGTACAAAGACTTTTATACAAAATTGTGTTCTGCAGACTTTCATTAGTATCTGAAGTGAAAACACCCATTCACTGAACCTGAAAAAATGGCTTAGTCAGAAGTGAACTAGAGACCAAGAGATGAAGGGCTGTTGTGAGAAGTTATTTGTTTGATTAAATAATCAAACCCGAGTCAGTTATCTGACTTGTTTCAATCAGAAAGATTTTATCCTTTTGAGAAGATTTGCACGCAACTTCTTATTTCGCTTATTCACAAGAGGACCTTGTCATAAGTAGCTGTGAAATGAGGGTTGCCAAGAGGACTGCAGTGGATGGATTCGTGGAAGTGTTTTTGTATTTTCGCTCTCAAATACCCCACTTGAATTGTATTTAATAAGGAGGCTCCCTTTTGTGTGACTGTTCAATTCCAATGTGTATTCTTTTCTTTTGTTTGCTTGCTTGAGGTTTTTAGACTGTTTTTGTTTTTAAGTCACCATTGGGATTGTAGCTGGGTGGTCTTGCTCTTTCTGATCAAATCTTGTAGTTAAAATGAAACAATTCTTCTAACTACAGCTGTGTTGTAATGCTCCGTTGTTTGCTTTGATTTGCTGTACAAGAGGACTAAGTTTGTCATGTAGCCACGTCATCCCAAAGCAACTGGTGGGCCCCAGCCATGGGCGTTGTGGGAAACTTTGGGTTGTGGTGGGATCCTAGCAGAGACCCAGGCAGTACTTGCTGCTGTGGGCTGGTGCTGTGGTGCCCCTTTCAAATTAGACTGGATTATTGGTTTCCATAAGGTTTTTCCCCTTTACTGACTAACGTAAGAGTTTCATATACAGTCAAGCCACTGTGGCATTTTCACTTGTTGATCAATAGGCTGTGCAGGCAAAGGACTCTTACTGTGTCCGGGCACGTGTTTAAGTAAGTTGCCTGTCTGGCATGATTTCCTTGCATTTCAAAAAGAAATATTTGTGTATCAATTCGGCAATGAGGCAGTGTGACTTAGCCAGTTTGTTTGGTTCTTGTGTGTTTTCTTTGGTATGCTGCATGTTGTTCAGTGAGTGTGGTGTTTTCATTTATCTGTGTTTTCCTTTAAACACAGTGTTGAGTCCTATTCTTGGTTTATCACCTTCCAAAATGCAATTGAACAGCCTCACTACCATCATGGGATGATATTTATTTCGTTATACTTAGTGAAATGTCACATTGTATATTATTTCAGAATAATGATTTCTTCATCTATGTACACAAACTATTAGACTTTTTCAGTTACTATTGTTTTCCCCAGATTTGAGCATAAATATGTAGAAAACGTGAAATTCAGATTTAAAAGTATGTCTTTAAATGATGCTGATGAATTATTCCAAATTTATTGACCCTATTGAACTACTTAATTCAGCAGTAATTGGCCTTCAGAAATCTAAGTACACTGACACTGTCAAAGGTGACTGTGATGTAATTTGAAAATATTAGACTTTTTGACAAACATGCCTTTCTTCTTATGTGTCAGGCTGCACCATGAAGATGTAATTGAATGTCATTTTTCTTTTTTTTTTTTTTTTTTTTCCCCTGCTAATCCAGAAATCTCTGTTAATAACAGTGAGAGCTGGTACGAAGAGATTTAGCATCTTTCTTCCATTACACTACAGTAAGGTCATGGCAGGTGCTCTTTCACCACTTCAGCAGGGACCTGTTTGCCAGAAGAATTGCTTTGGTTTTAGAATGATCTGTGTTATTGAGCAGATAGCTGCTGTGTCTTACACCAGCTGCTGATTGTGGGTTTTTCTTCCTGCCTCATCAGCTGTTTGGCCGTGTTCCCAAATAAACAGGGTTGAATCGCAATATCTGTGCGCACGGATCACTGAGGATAGGCATTTGTAAAAGAAGATAAGAAGTTGTCTACTATCTAGCCCTCAGCTGGAAAGCATATTGCCTACAGGTTTATCTCTGTTAACTGTTTGAAAGCATGGAGGGAGAGCAAAGGGCCCAGCTTCACAGTAGTGAACAACTGTAGGGTGGAGGCTTTTTATCACAGGAGACTCTTGGTGAAAGGGCAAGGGGCCTGCCAGGAAGAGGGCTATAAAACACATGGACAGATGTTTTGCAGAGGAAGATGTTTGCAGTGGTCTGAGAAATTTGGACAAGCATGCAGAAGTTGTTGAATCCGGAAGAAACTGACCTAAAAATAAATATGCTATTTTGATTTTGCAAGTGTGGAAAACAAATTATTTTATTCTTTTTAAGTAGGTCTGAAATTTACTAACCTTCTACTGTCTGTTCTCCGTGAGCAACCAGTTCAGTATTGCTGAAAAGATGTCTAGTGAGCAACAGTATTTTTTGTGAATAGTATGTTATACTATATATATGTATATATGGTAGCATTTTACACACATAAATCTAATGCAAGATTTATAGGAAGTGATAACTCTTTCACTATCTTCCTGTTTTATATAGATACTTCACCTTTTTTTCTTAATACAAATTTTCAGGCAGATCATCTTTTACTTTGATTGTGACTACATTTCTAGGTGATTTATACATGATTTCAGTTGAATTACAACTGGTTGTAGAGCTGTAAACAATCTTAAAACTCATTGAGGATATGTGACAAATGCGATATGTCTGTATGTTACAGTTTTACTTAGCGCTGAACTGCAGAAAACAAGGGTGCTTATTTACACAGTAGTGGTCAGATAAGTGTCAAGAATTAAGTCAAAAGGAGTATGTGTGTGCTTATCTGTCTTGTTAAGAGTTAGAGTTATTGCAGCATCTCCTCTGTGTCTTCAGTTGGGCGTTTTAAGGCTACAGATAATGTCCTAGACTTCTCACTTGTCTAAGGCCTGTGCCTGACTACTTTGTTTCATTGGTCACAAGCCTCTAATCATTTTGGGAAAGAACAATTTATTATTTTATAGACCTGTCATTTGTCTATTAGCTACTAGTATTCTACATGTTTCAGTGAGTGTGTACTTCATGGAGCATGTCACCTCATCATTATTGAACATAATTGTATCTTTTGAATGAAATAACTCTTTAAAAAGTTAAGTATGTAGATATGTGGGCTTTCTATTTGGAAGGCATAAGCCTACTTCCTCCTCTGCCTTATTCTTGCAGTGTAATGACGGAAGTCGTGTGGCATGTATGAAGAAAAAAACTTAAAATTTTTTGCAAAGCATTTTCATTTACTTAATGTCCAAATGATAAGCTGGATCCGTAAGAGATAGTCAGAAAGTAAAAGGCTGCTGTAGTTGGGATTGAGACTAATGATTTGGCTCTGGATGTATGAGTGGTACCTTTTTTTCTTTCTTAGTTTAAGACAGTTTTTCTCCTTTCAGTACATTAGTACATTACATAAACAAATGACTGATACTGAGTGAAACCCAAATGGATTGTAGCGTTGAAAGCCAGTGCTGGGGGGTAAACTGAGAGAGTGCAGAGATTTGTAGGAAGTAGGCACCGTGTATGTTTTGTTGTTTAAAACAACTACAGAACTATACATGAATTAAAATAATCCATCACCAGTTGAATTCATGGAATATGGGTCTCATCATCATATGATGGAAACTTCCTTGGAGCTTGTAGCATGATGTGTGAGCTGCCGTGTTGGGGGTGGGGGGGCAGTGGCTGACTGTCCCTGTGAATCTGGTACATCTGACTGTGGAAGAAGAATGATCTAGAGCTCTATGTTTTAGAGATCATGCCTGAAATTATTTGGCGTATTCTGTTCAATACTGAACAGGCAGTGCCATCTTCTTAATTGCTGACGAAAAATGGGTTCGTAGGGACTTCTTTCTTTTTCAGTAGTAATTTGGCATCTAAATGGCTTGACAAACCACAGCTGAAACAAATTTCTTTTGATTTCACCGTAGACTATATGGGAACTGGGAGGGCAGGGTAACCTAAGAAATGAATGTTTGCAGCTGCTTGAAAAGAAGCTAGGGATTTTCAGGACAAATTCTAAACGTTTTGACTTTGTTTTGTATTTTAATCCACGCTGTTATGCTCTGTTTCACAAAGGGCATTGTAGTGTTGCATGATCAGAACATTTATCTATATTACACGCAACTCTGGACAGGTAGAAGGTTGGCAAAGCCCTGGTTATGGAATAGCAGATACCGTTCTGCAAAATGGTCTTCAGCCGCACGTGTTCAAGATGTAGCTCAGCTCCAGTGAGACTGACAACCTTCAGGTTACTACTGTAGAAGTAAGAGCTGCCTTATGCTGCTGGCCAGCTAAACTACTGACAAGTAGTATGAATTCCTGTAATAGATTTTTGGATCACAAATTTGATCTGCAAGTCTGTCTGGCTGGCTGAATCTTAATCTAAATCTGTCATCTTGTCTGTAGAACAGGCTGCAGTCTAAATAATAAGCACAGAAGAGGCTTGGGAGGTTTCTGATTGATGTACTAAGGAAAACTGTCGTAATCTGTGTCTAATATTGAGAAGCTAATCTCAATTCTACTATTTCTGAGAAAATAGTATAGGATTCTATTTTAGCCACGTATGCAACATTTGGGGCAGCATCATCATTAAGTTGTTGTAGTTAAACATACAGCTAAGAGATTTTTGACCAAGTTATTTAACTGAAAAACCCTATTTTTAAACTCAGTCATGTGTAGTGATAGAGATTAACACCTAAATCCTCATACCTAATATCACAGACTGATACCAGAGATTTCAGAAGGAATATTATTAGTCTCTTTCTGACAAAGTAAATCTATTTTGAATTCAGTGGAAATGAACTTGAGCCAACAGAGTGCTTTCTGAAAGCTGCCGTTTAGATACCGATTGACATGGAAATGTTAAAATTATGTGAACTGGCATTATGTATTGTAAAGAATGTTATCTCAGTTGGCATCTAGCGTGCTTAGAACATGCTGTTTTTCTATTATATTTTCATGTGTTCCTTTTGTGGAAGGGTAACGGTATATTTGAGTTACTCAAATATGAAATGAAGATAGGAAGAAATTGTCCTGAAGTCAGAGTCCAAAAATAAAACTGGTCAGATGGAACCTAAGAAAAGAGGAAACAGTTTTTTATAGAAGGTTGAGAAATGCCTGGGAATACTATCAGTTGTTTATTTCTGCATCTTGATTTGTGAGGATGTCATGCTAAACCAAGTTTGAACTGAATACCTCTTGCCTGTGGACATGTAGTTCTATTGCTGACAAATGCTAATGCCTCACATTTCATTAAGTCTTGGGTGATATCAGTTTAATACTCTCCTTTCTTTAAAAATGATTTAATTTCTGGAACAGTGAGTTCTTAAGGTATTATGCATAACTTTTTTTTCCCGAATGTAGGAAGTTATAGCCCTTCTTGAAGAAGGTGAAGCTGAAATACATTTATTATATAATTCTTCTGTAAAAATAAGAGGAAGCCCTTCCAATTACTTGCCATTCAATCCCTGGTTATGCTTAAGTATATTAAGTGCAAGTCATACAAATAGCTTTGACCCTCAAAAATCATGTTGACTCTGACAGCTAGAGCGACAGAATATATAATACTCCACATATGTTTATGTGCTTCAAACACTATCACTTGAAGAACTGTAAATATCATTTACAGTATCAGTATGTAAGCTTATGAAGTAGTGAAGGAGCAGAGAACAGTGTTTCAATTAAAATTCCATATCCTTCAAGATAAGTAATTATAAGGTTAGTAGATAATATCATCATTATGAACAAAATACTGTGTTTCACAAACTGAAGTCCTAGTTATGGTGGGAAGGATAACCAGTGGTGTGGTGTAGATGCATAGTACGTCCTGATGTTTACAGTCTCAGAAAAAGAACTTTGATAAATGGCAGTTAACAGGAAAGCTATCCTGATCCTTTGTTATTTGTGGTGTTTTCCCTCCCTATTTCCAACCAAATGTAAAACAAACAAAAAAAAACATCACCAAAGAATGGAATATCACACTGAAGCCTGGGATCCTATCTCTGAAAATGGAAAAACAAGAGTCAGTGCCTGATAGCTGTTTCCTGGTATTTGCCTCACAGAATTGCAATTCTCCCTGTTTGCTCTGATGCCTTGAGTAAGCTACAAACCTTGTGTAGCCCCTGTTCTTGTTAATATCCTTCAGATTAAAGCTCTTTCTCACACAGGGAAAGGTGGTTGTATGCTAAAATGGTTCTTGATTATCATTAGAACTTTTAAGAATTGAGTGTAAACAACTGGCATCTGAAAAATGCTGATTGAAATCAGCCTTGCTATCTTCTTACTGCAGATGAGAGCAGTAATGAATGCAGCTAGTTTGCATATATAGCTTGCTCTCACAGCAGCTCATCACATGCTGCAGTAACCTGAGAACATTTTCGCACTTAGTTGTCCAGAGCTTCATGCTTCTGAAATTCAGTGATGCCAGCAGGAGACATAATTAGTGTAGGGCTCATTACAGTCACTGCAGTGTACACATGCAGAGCCAGAGGCATCATCTGTAGGCTGGATTCAGCTCTTGGAACTGTTTAATCTGTCCCCCAGTCACACCATGAGTCTTCAAACCAGTGAACAAAAAATGCTGCAGATCCCTCAGTTAGTGTAATTTGAATAGCTAACTCTGCTGGCCACAAATTGATGAAGAGACGCCAATACCAAGGAAATGGAATGGTAGTAAGTACAGTCTAAATGTGTATGCCAATGTGATGTTTAAATAGTGTGTCTTTCAAAAACTTCTCTAAATATTGATTGCTCTGAGGCCAGAACATCAGGACTAGCTGATTTTGTGAATATTTGCGTTCATTTTTCATCACCTCCATCTCCAAACAACCACTGGTAGCACACTGAAAAGACAGTTCTGTTCCCCAGACATGGAGACCTCTTGGGGCTGGTATTTCTGTGTTGAAGATATGTCAAGGGAAGTAAGGATGCAGCCCAATATCTGTAATGCTTCTCAGAGTTCTGCCCTTTGGAGGGGATAAATTGCAGCTCGTACTCATGTAACTACCACAGAATAATTCTGTAAAACAGTTTAAGGGGTACTTGCATTTGCAACTACTTAGCAAATCAAACTGCACAAGAGAAAACTGATTAGATGAATCACCCACTGTACAAATGCACTGGAATAGAACGCCATCTGATTTTATTTTTAAAATAAGAGAGTATGTATGTGCAACACCAAAGTCATAACCTTAGTATCAGATATGCAAGGCATCCGCTTTCCATGCTTTTTTTTTTTCTTTTTCCAAGCTGGATAGCTTTCAAAATACGTTTCTCAACTTGAGTGGACACTCAGAGTGCTTGTTGCATGGGTTTCTGAGAGCTGCACGCCTGGAAATCTGTGGAAACAGGATGTGAATGTGCATCTGCCTGCTGGTATCCAAGTGCTAAGTAGCTCTGTACTGTAGGGAATACTGTAAGAGCCTGCCTTAAAGTGATGCACACCTACATCCTGTTTTGCAGACAGATTGTCTGAGATTTTGTTTTAAGCATGTGCAGTGAGTGGTCCTATTCATGCAGGTAGCCTGATCTTGGGTGTGATGCTTTACTGAAGATTTCAGTGGGTGAATAGAGTTAGTTGCTTTTTGTTCCTCACTGTCATCTCTGAATACTTTGAATTAGACATGTTGTAATTAATCAGCAACTTAAATCAAGACCAGGCTGATGAACAGAAATCTCTCAATAGTGGGAGCATTCTTTGTTGGAGATCTTTTTTTCTGCTTTGTGTACACAAAGTAATGTTTATAATGAATACATTTATATATCAATATATATACATGTGCATTTATATCTATGTCTGTAGTATTTATGATGCAAAAACAGATGACCTGAAGATGCTAAGGAGTTAAACAGGGGTTCTACTTTGTCTGGAGGAGGTAGCATGCCAGATGGTGTAGAGGAGAAGCAAGAAAATACTCCTTTTTTGTTTAATATGAAGTTTAATATGAAATATAAACTGTTGCCTGTCTTCTGATTAAATACTTAATTTTTGCCTTGAGGTGGTAGGCTTTGTGGCTATGTGGGGTGATTTGCTGGAACTGAATTAGAAAGCACTTGTTACTCAGGTGGTTGGCAGAGTTGTTTGGCAGTGCTATACAACTGGGACTTGAGTAAGTGCCGTAGCTGCTCACTACACGTCCAGAATGAGGACACGTCCTCATTTCAGGTACAATACAGGCAGCATAACTGCAGGTCAGAAAAAGTAGAACGTTTCAGTTTTCAGTTGGCCACCAACAAGGCAGTCTGGTGGAAAGTGAGACACTGGGCTGTGTGCTGGAACCCCCCTGGTTCCAGCAAGTGTACCTGGTGGATTTGTTGTTAGTTTTTTCTTTGTTTGTTTGTTTGTTTGTTTTTATGGTTGCTTTTTAAAAACAAATATTTGGCTGAGTACCTATAGTAATTAGCATTGACCTGTACTCACAATTCATTTTTTGTTGTTGTATCCAATAAGCAATTATTTACTGCTTCATCAACAGTTTCTGTTCCACACCAGCAATCTACAAATGCAAACCAGATGGGTGTGAGATGATGCCCTTTTTAATAGGTGATAATTCAATAGGTGATATAGATACAGGTGAAATACCTTTTCAATAGGTGATAAATCAAATGTTCTCCCTGGAGAAGTTACTTGATTGAAAGCAATCAAAGGATCAAAATAAAGTTTACACAGGGCATGTTGTGGAGTCTTTCAGAGGAATAAATGACAGTGATTGCTAGGAATTATTCTGTAGAATAAATGCTTAATTTGTTTTGAGGTTTACTGTCGCCACCATTGCAGTTATCTTAAGAACAGGCATTTGAAAAATTAGTTTTTGCAACATATTGATTTGTTTTTTTTTTTTGAAGAGAATAAAAATTAAGTAGAAAAATACCTCTCACAATGTTGCAAAATCTATTTTCTTGAATATATGAAGTACATCTATTCCCATTTATCTTAATACAATAATTTCCAAGTAATTTCTTCTGTTACTCAGTTATTATTTCATCTGGTTGCTTTTCCAGATGCTTCCAAAGAAGGTGGCTGGGAGCCTTGTTATAATCTACATGTGTTGACGTGGTTTTCAAAAGCATGAGAGATGCATGTCTAGAGTTGGTCTCTTTCGAAACAGCTGATTTTAGTATGGGTCTTCTGTGATGACTAGTTTATCTCCCGAGATCCTTTAAAATTTTAATGACTCTGTACGTGTTCTCTGACTTGGGATGAGAAGTAGCTAGTTATTTACCAGGATATTTCACAGATCTCTTACATTTTGCTTCTGACTCGAGCAAAGTTTTATGAGGGACTGGTGCCTGGGATGCCCATTCTCGTTCACTATTATTTTAGTGAAAATAGATTTCATGAGGCAGTAGATCATAAATAATTCATGTATTCCTGGTTTCTTTTCCAGCTCTGCTGTAAACTGTGTCATATCCAGTGAATCGCTTAGTTTTGCTGTGGCTCGCTTACTCATGTTTCCGTTCAAGGTTAATAATAATGCTCTTCTCCTTTTTATTTTGATTTATATTACTGTTATTTCAGGACAAGGTCTATCTCTATGCTATTTCTTGAAGTGAAAACTTCCTTTTTTTTCTGGTGATTTCTTGCTTATACTACCAGAGTTTGCCATCAGCCCCCGTCACTGCCAGGATTGTAGTGTTCCAGGCAGGTGTTTGGCTGCAGCCTCCTATTCACAAGTGATGCTGTTTGAGGAAAAGGGGCACTTGTCAAATGCTGTCCTTCCAAAACTTGCTTTTTTCTATTCTGAATTATTTTAGGGTTTGTTGTCATATGCTTTATTGAGGCTTTAATTCTGCTTTAGATTTGTTTTTGTCCCTCTAATTTGGATGAAAAATGACTTCTACCAAGATGAGATTTGAATTTGTAGAGTTAGAAGTCTCTGTAATGGAAAAAATTAGAAAATAAATTCTACTCATGCCGTTTTGAATTTACAAAAGAGGATGGTGGTGCAAGTGATCCAACAGATTCAAATCTTTCAGTTTTTTTTTTTTGTCAAAAAGAGTGATTTCAATTTTCTATTCTTTCCACTCCTTTGATAGGCCTGTGTTGTATCAGTCCATGAGGTCAGACAGCTGTCATGAGGAGAGGTGTTTTCCAGACTTTGTTTTCAATTGAATAGCTGAATTTGCATCTAGTAGGTGACAATAGAAATCCTTTAGCAATATGTGCACTAAGGTTTGTCTCCTCTCATTAATTTAAAGCAAAATTAGCACGTTAGCTGCCATCAGCAGTGTATTATAAACATAGTTTGGAAATGAATGCTTAAATTATAGCAAATAAACCCAGGGAATATTCTGTCTAACTGGTTATCACAAATAGTGGATCTCTAAATGTTTCTAATATTGTAAAGATCATTAACACTGTTGTGAAGCCTTTGGCATACCATGTTTGTTGTGATTGAAAATCACAAAGGTGCTTTTTGCTATTTTTTTGTATTATGTATATTTAAGTGAACTTGTGTGGTTCTTGAAATACTAGTATTGCTAGAGGTACCCAAAGTTAATACATGCTGTTGTACTGTAGCTAAGTATGTACTTTATCCCATCAGAGGAGGAAATTTTGAGTCAGGCTAAGTTTATACTATACTAAAAATGTACATGCTCGATTTTGTTTGTCCATTTGGTGCTTCCTTACTGACACACTTGGGAGAGTTGTATATTACAGTAAATAAACACCAGCTGAAGGACAGAATAATTTTTTAGTATTTCTTACATTCTCCTTTCCACATCTGAGAATTAAAAGATATGCCAAAATTGTTTACTGGGAATCTGATCCTACACAACTTCTGTGTTCGTTACGCAAACAAGTTGGAGTGTGTATATGTGAAAAGTATGCATCCATACACGTGGGGAACTGAAATTTGATTAAAAACCAAGAGATGAGATGAACAAGTTAAGTCCAGTTATTTGCAGGATCTGTGCTTGGTAATGATCAGAGGTTCCTACTGATGGCACTTGTGTCTCTATAAATGATCAAGCATGGAGCATGCAGTATTCTAAATTTTTGCACCTCTAGTATATACTCTCTGTTCCAATGAAACTCTTGGGCAACATTGATATTCAGTTTGAACATATGTTCAGTTTGAAGGCAGTCTGGAAGCAAGTAAGTTGTTTGTAAGTTGCTTGTCTGTGGCAAATAAGTTATTTTTTTAAAACTCATTGGTATGTCATAAATATGCATATGATACTGAAAGTTTAGATGTTT
The DNA here is from genome assembly GCA_036925125.1 of Oreortyx pictus. Lineage (NCBI taxonomy): Eukaryota > Metazoa > Chordata > Aves > Galliformes > Odontophoridae > Oreortyx > Oreortyx pictus. The sequence continues at coordinate 11,188,320 of JAUPFR010000008.1, read as the reverse complement.
GAAATGATTGCTGGCTAATTTTTTTTTTCAATTATTGGTCCTTTAATAAACGCCAGAGACAAAAGGACAGAGAGATGGCAATGGGATATGATTTACCTGAGCAGCCCTGTATGTGTTGTGAACCTATGCAAGGTACTCTATGTTTGTGGATTCTTATTGTCAGGTGCTTTTTTTTTTTTTTTTCTTTGAAATCTAGAGAGACAAAACTTAGGAGTCAGTGATGACATCCTGCTTTTTGTGAAGTACTTTACCATATCCCTGGAACTTGACAAATCAAGTTTTTCACATGGTACTGTGGCCAACACCCGTGTACAGGGGGTGAGAATTTCAGCTGCTCTTTTAGGGCAGATTCTGTCCTGGATTTTGCTGTCTTTTGATTTTTTAGTGTAGTCTAAGATGCTGAAATCTCAACTCTTTTAAGCTCTCACTCTTTAGAATGTGTCCCAGATAAGAAAATTGGTTAAAAAATACTTCTCTTCAGATTTCTGCTCTCATTTCAAGGAATGTCTGAAGTAAACAGCTTTTGAAATAATGCTGTAATCTGAATAGCTTCCTGATTTGTCCCTGGTTTATTCATCAATCTAATTCTGTGAAGAGATGGGAGGGTCCTGCATGTACGTTATCTCCGCAGTGCTGAAGGAGAGGGGAAGGGAACAGTGAAATGAGACTTGCTGGAGTTGTAAGCAATATGGGGGTGGACAGAGAGTGGTGCTTCAGTTCCTAATTACAATTCATTAAAAATTAAGCTTCACCCTGAGAGCAAGCGATATGATGAGTCCTTTCTGACTCCTAAAATAGGGCAGGAAAAACTTGCACACAGAAGCGAATCTTTGCAAGACTGAAGTTCAGATTTTCTTTAAATATTGTGAATATGGCTGCAGCTGCTAGAAGGCTGAAATGTAGCCAAAATTCCATCAGTGTATGAGATTTCAGCTGCTTGCCTAATTGTTCGCAGAAATCTTGCTTCTGCTTGATAGTGCCATGATGAAGTGTGAGCCTAGAGAAATCTGCAGAACGCATAGCATTGTGTTGTTGAATGCAGAAGGACACTGTAGATTCTGAGCTGAAAAGCACTACTGGAAGCAAGGTTCCTCAGAAGTGTGGCCTTAGTCTGGATGTGCAATTGTGAGTGGAGAAATACAGCATCACTCGCCTGTTATGTAATATCACTGAAGTTATCATTAGCAATGCTAATGGGCCATGTTAAGTGAACTATGACTATGAAGATTTAAATTTTTAGTGTCCCGATCATTGACAATAATCAAATATATTCATCTAAGAAGTTGTAAATATGGTGTGAGAAGATGACTGTGAGCTTTACTGTTGCCTATAGAGACTTTATTTAGCCCTAAAGAATGTCTGAAAATCCAAATTTTCTTCTGTGTTGTCTTCTGGTGCTTCTGTATGCATTAATGTTCAATTTAGGTGCAATTTAGTTTGTGGTACTCTCTTCCTTCCACCTTTACCTCAGATACACCTAGAAACTGTGCAGAGATCTCCATTAATGTCTCTTGTGCATACATACATATGAGTTTGCTACCCTAGTCAATAAAGGTATAGCAGGGTATATTGCTCCTTTTGCTCCTTTAGTGTTTGATGCAGAATTCCCAGAAATAATCTGGAGCTGCGTTACTTGCAGACACCCATGTGCTGTGTCTTGCTGTTCTCTCAAGCTTCCACCTTGCATGGGTTCTACTTGTAGTGAATGTACAGATTGGGTAACAAAGACTCCATGCGATCACTTTGTCTGAGAAGTCCTAGTCATCTAGTAGGAAGAAAACCAGCAGGAACTATTGTCTGGGTACTAAGGCAGTAGCAAAAGAAAATGCATGAACATCCTGAACAACAATGAAGCATAATCAATTGGAGGAAGTAGAAAAAGAAGGAAAATAGAGTAGCTGGCAAATGGAAAGATGCAAACTGCCAAAAGGGAAGTAAAGCAGTATTGTCACCATCTCAGTTGTTTTTTATATTAATAGATATGTATTTTTAGTTGCCAGATGCCTGCTGGGTTGCTAATGCTAACTGGATAATCTGAAGACTATTTTGGCTTGTTCCGATTTAGTCTAGCTTTCAGCACCTTACAGAGGCTGTTACAGCAAAAATGAGATGAGCTTGGAAGGAAGAAATTGATTGCATCCTTCCCTAGATCTGTATATATGTGCATGTTGTACATGCGATTGGCTATTTGAGGAGGAGGGTGGCATGTGATCTGTTTGAACAGCTTTGGTACTAATTAAGCCTCTTCCTAACCACAAGATGACTTTTTTCAATACAACAGACAATTGAAGAAAAATTTTTCATTTACTAACATTTCAGAGAAATTTGGATTGTGTGCTTTGGTTTCCTTGTCTCCCAGGATTTCTTATTTTTTTGCTCAGGTTTTAATTAGATCCAAACTATTGCATGTCATCTGCTGTTTCTGAGTGTATTATCTAATTTCACTGGTATCAGAAAGAAACTGAACGCTGATGCAATATAAAAAATGCAAAGGGCACTCATAACAAATACAGATTAGAATTAAAGTGGCTTGCAATTTCAGTTGGAATGAGTACTCCCAACTTAATTGTTTGGGTATTTTTTTTGTATATGTGAGTGTGTGTGTGTATATTTTTTTCAACATTTAACAAATCATGTTAATAATGTTAATCAGATTGGTTTTGTTTCTAAGTGTAATGGAGAGTGGTGGTATGCTTGCTGGAGCTTAAGTGTAAGCTTCTAGTTATGAAATCATATTGCATGTTGATGTAAAAAGATTTTTATATAACTACTGGATTCTTAAGTACGTACTGGCTATTTCAGCGCTCTCAGAACTTGTGCATATAAACCTATCTTTGCCTTGGTGAAGTTTTACATAGGTGAGCAGTTGCACAGATGGCCTGTAGAGGAAGTCATGTTCATGTTTCTTTGGGAATAGCTGAAAAGCAAATGTATCTTCATTAGGGCGGACATTTATCTTGCTTTGCCCAGGTGTGCGCTAAAATTGAAAGTGTCTGGGCTATGTGATAAATAGCTGTGAAGGACCACTGTCTGAGCATGTTCTCCCTGATATTTAAAATCTCAAATATTTAAGTGTCTATATTGGAGATTCTCATGCTCCCCTGTGACCTGAGCGACATTATGTGAGAATTGCTTAGAAAACAACATGGGTAGAAAAGGAGGGAGAGAAACTTGTGCACTGCAAGTGTTAGTGTCTGGACTTATTGCCACAAACTAGAAATGTGATGCTGCTGGAGGAATTGATTAGCATTAAGGTTCATCTCCCTTGAACTTCTGTGACAAAGATTACTGCAGTATTTTGAAGCCAGCTTCTTTTATCAGCTGATTTATCTTTTTGTTGTCCTTTTCCTCGCTTCCAAGAGTAACAGTTGTGCTCTCCTGAGGAGATATTACTAGGATTTTTGCTACTGCTGCCAAAAATGTTCTGGCACAAAATTGTTATCTGAGTCAGCTTTGTAACGTGACAAATTCTGAGACAGCTGCAGCAATGCTATGTTAGCTGCCTACTGGGCAGCTTTGGAACAGACGATAAATCTCCTACTAGTTATGAAATGTCATTAAAATAGCTCAACACAATGGTTGGCTGTGAAACATTGTGTTTATTTTTCTGGTTAACAGGTTGAAGGATGTACAAGCGATGTAAGTGAGAGCAGTTATTGAGTAGTGGCTATGTACGTTCCCTGCATTTTAGCACTAAATAAGAATTAGATCCATCAAAAGAGGATGATGTACTTTTTGTTACCTTTTATTACTCAGTTATCTGTTAATTGCTTATAGTGCAGGCTCATATTCCATTGATCACAGCTGTCGCTTCTGTATATTTCTCTCAAATTTCATAGCACTAGAGCAGTGAATATGATGAGTTTTCTGATTGAGAGATCATAAAATGATGTCAGGTTGCCAATGGAGATATTAAGTGTTGCATTTACAGAACTGGACACGTGTTGTTATAATCTTGTGATTCTGGGGGCATTATTATTGCTACAGTCTGTAACTTAGAGTTGTAGTTTAATTGGCTTTTTCTTTACCGAACTAATATCTTTAGTCAACCAGAGCCTGCAGTCCTACTTTCTGTCGCATTACGTTCCGTTCCTGTGCCCCAGCCTACATTTAATTTGCAGAGGAGTAGAAACGAAGTTGTCAGTACCATCTTGCAGCTACTCTCCTCCCCCTTACTTTAGCTATATCAGACACCAGCAGTGCTGATTTGTTGAACTTCAAGCTGTTTTGTTTAGTGCTGGCAAGCTGACTGCTTTGCAACCACCAGACTGGTACAGTGAGACACAAAACGCTTGTGATATTGCCCAAGGTAGGAGACAGCATTTCTGTTTGAACTGCTTACTGAATTAAGACAAGTAGTAAAGCAGATGCAACTTCAGCATGAAATTCCACGCTCAAGTATGAGAAAACAAGGATAAATGCTTGGGTTAGCACTTAATTGATTCTTCAGTGTGAGAAAACTGAAGATATTTTCTACTTCAGGGTTATTTTCTTGCCAAGATGCTTTTATTGATGGAAGGTTGCTACAGTGGTGTGTAGTTTGTATCATCTAAACCAGTTAGACGGTGAAGACTGAAGGATGAGGCTGGATCTGAATATTTTGTAGAGAAAGAGGAGAAGCTGTTACAAATTTCATTCCTGTTCTTTCCTAGTGGGAGGTAGGAGAAAATGGTGCATTTCACAAAATATGAGATCAAATGTAAGTATTTGCAGCGTGCAAATCGGTTGTGTTAACCATCATTTTACCCTTTTATGTGAAAGTAAGGTCAATTTGTTCTGTCTTTCTATTTGCATTATAGATTGGGGTTTCTGTAGCATTGGTATTTGTACTGTTAGAAACTCACCCTCTAGAACCTTTGTTTTACGCAGCAAAAAAAAAAAAAAAAAAATCCAAGCAAGCTACTATGTATTCTTTAAGTCACTGAATGTGTGCAGGCTCTTTCTAGTTTTTCAGTGCTTCATATGCTTCTGGTGCTGAGGTCGTCAAAGAAGCTAACAGAATGTGAAAGATGCAGAGAAGAGTTGTAGTGATGGTTTATTAGTTTGTTGTCACTGCTTAACAATTAGATCAAGTTTCTTCTTAATTGTGGCAGGAGATAGGGTTGTTAAGTGTGGTAGGCAAGTAGTTCTTGCATTAATTGAGTTTCAGGTACTTTATCCTCCCAGTAGCTCTGTATGAAAAATCTGCATTTGTTTCTGTTGCCTGCCAGTCAGCCTTGCTGTAAACCACCTGCATTCAAGGAGGAATGTAATATTAACTCTTAATGTAGCATTAAAATCCACAATTTTTATATATTGGTTTCACCTAGTGATTTTGTGTTTCTGTGAATTGCATCTTTTCAAACTTGCTCCTCAGGTACTGAATCTATTAGGTATGAGGCCTGTGTTGCTTTTATCAGAGTGAGTGTACTGACAGCCTATAAAATTAGATCTGTAGAGCAGATCGGGTGTATAGAGCACACTTTCAAATGTTACTTTATATAGAGCACTCTGGCTTGTGAAAACAGAGGGGGAAAGCAGTAGGTCTTACTGAGTTGAATTTGTAGTTTACCCTGTTGTCCACCACTTGTACTGGTAGCTATGGGTCTACAAGGGCTTTGTCTCTACAGAAACCTCTTGCTTTATTGTTGTTAACTTCATGTCACCTACCTTTACTCCTTTGTTCCTAGTTAGCAAGGCAGATATTTAGATATAGCTATCTATCTATATATACCTATATTATATAGAGGTATATTAGTTTAATCTGGTAGTACTCTCTATTCTGATTATAAGAACCAAAGTCGTGAAGTTTCTGCTTTTTTAAGCTCCTTCTGAACCAACATCATATGTTGCAGAATTTAGCATAAAGAGACTGTCTCAGATATTATGCAGTGACTTTGGTTTGAATCACAGAAATAGAATATTTTTCGTTAAAATGAGATGAAATAATTGCCCCTAATATTTCGAACTGAACTCAGCCCTAACCAGAATACTTTACTCCTAGTTTGGGAAGCTATGGTTACCTACTTGAGAAGCTCACTGTATGTCTCTTATCGCAGTTCCCTTGCACTCTGCTACATTGAAATGCTGTGGAATTACATTGCAAGCTTAAAGGTAATTTTCCTTTCCATGTTATTTGCATAGGAAAGTGCTATACAGCTGAGCAGTTTATTGTTGTGTGGTGGAAGAAAGGTCAAAAGGATTCACATCACATGCACTTCCCTCAGTACCACACTGCAGCCAGGCAGAAATATGTTATGCCTGCCTGAGAAATTTTGCAAGATCTGCTGTACACAATAACAGACCAGGAACTCCTGCAAAGACACTTTACCTTCTCAAGCCTGTCTCCTTTCTGTTCTAGAAACCTAAATTAAAAGAATAAAGAGAAAGTAAGATTATAGATATAATATATAAAATGAAGACATGGATTTCTGTATGAGAAGAACTTCTGGGAATAATGTCAATATTTCACAGCCTGACTTTGTATCTATGGACCACAAAGATGTCAAAATGATAAACGTAGTAGTGAATAATTTTCAGGTTGTCTACCTAGGAATAATACAGAAGGCTAGAGTTAAAATTGCATTGCTTCACTTCTGTTCAATGCATTATTTGACCTACTTGAGCTCTGTGGAGAAAGTAAGAGTACTAATAGCTTCTTGATAATGAATATTTTCACATTGCAAAGTTGATTTTTTTTTCCTATGTAACTAGTAAAATTCTTTTATTTCCTTTATATATCTATTTTTAGCCTACAGTGCTTCATCGTTTTCTAAAAACGATTCGTAAGGTATCTAGAACATATTACTGGGCAATTCCTGTGCAACTTTAAGGAAATTGCAAATGATTGAAATGAACTATAAAATCATGCAATGCTTTGTTTCCAGAACTGTCTGGTATATGAGTATATGAAGACTTAAAAATACTAGTTACTGCAGATTTTTCCCAGAATAAAAGGAAGTTTGCTTCAGTATGGGTGATGTTTGCTGTGTCACTGTGGAATGCTAGCTAATTACAGTTGGTTGTTACTTCATGAGAGTGTGGCCTACTCGGCTGCTATCTGTGATGTGATTATTGAGTAAGGATAAAAAACATTGGAGAGGCCTGAATGGTTGAAAGAGAAGTCATTTCTATCGGGGAATACCTGTTCAAGTATTCATAATTGTTAGGTTAGGAAATCTTGAAAGCAGAATTTGTACTGTGCCCATTGCATATGAGAGTATTGCATCCTTTTGTACTTAGCAGTGAAGTCCCCTTTGCTCTTCTGAGCAATGGTTTGGGTGTATGGCCAGACTTAAACTTTGTCTTATTTTCAAAGTATTTTGGGAAGGTCGTTTAAGATCAATTACCATAATTAAAAATTAAGCATTAAGAAAAAACAGTTTGCATTCTTAGATTAAAATCTAAAAACCACTTTTCATTTCTACTGAGAAAATGTTTCATGCATCAGAGTAACTATTGCAATTGTGTAGCGTTTGGTTTGGGTTTTCTTAATCATTTTGAGGGTATAATATATCTATTATCAGCCAGTCATGAGGGGACAATAGAAGTCCTAGTGAGAGTGATGGAGCAGTGCAGTAGAATACCTGCTCTTAAAATCAAAACTAACCCTTCTTTGAGTAGGGAGTCTGGCTACGTATCTTCAGATGGGAATTATTCATCAATTTGTAGAACAACTCGAAGGTTCTGTTTGCTCAGAAATAGTTTTTACGTCTTTTTAGTTGTAAAATTCTTAGGTGGCAGTTGAGTGTTCTTGTTTGTTGGTTTGTTTTTAGAACCTATTTGAGGTTTCTCGACTGTGGGGAAGTAACTTCGTTTGAAGACAGGGCAGCAAAGCAAATGCAGGTTGGCAGTGTGCAATGGACAGTAAAGGTCGGGTGAGGTAAGCTCTGGTTGCTGGGACTGCTTTGGTGTTTGTGAGCTTTCTGCTAGTGTCAGCAGTTAGCAGTGTTGAAGACCTCTATGAAGTGAAACAGTTGGGAAGGGGCACCAGAACTTCAGAGCTGTAAAAAGCTCAGGAATAGTGTTAGGAATAGAGCCTCCCCTTCCTTCTTGTACTCCCTCCTACCTTCACTGAGGCTCCCACCTCCTCCCAAGTCCCATAGAAAATCCTTTATCCTTTATCTGCTGTCTTCAACCCTGTGTTGGGGAGAGGGTTTGTTGAGTGTGATGGGAAAGGGAAAAATCTCAGTTGCTTCAACTGGAAGAGAAGAATAATTAAGCTTTCATTATGTATTGAGTACCCTTATATTCCATGACGGTTTATTATACAGGGGTCCGAACATTGCCCAGGTAGTTCTCTAAGTCTCTTACTTCTGTGAAAACTACATAGCCTTGGAATCTGCTTTGATCTGGGATAGGGACTGGACTCTGTAGTATCAGCTGCTGAAGGGTTAGTGCTGTGTTTTGGTGGCCCTTATGTATAAAGGATATAAATCAAGAAAATGGGTTTGGTTTTGTTCATTCTGGGTTTGATTTTGAGACATTTGAGACATGGGTTTGATCTGAGACATTCCAGGCTCAAAAATAAAGGTAGGGGAAGAGTAAATGGTGTGGAGGTGTCCTTCTGCTGCCTCTCTTAACTTGCTCTGAAGTTGTGCAGACATCTTGATTCTCCCTGAGGCTTTCTGGAGCATCCTCATGCTTCTTCGTGGAGAATGAATTCAAGCAAGTCTATGCTGGCTTAAAAAATAAAAACTTAAGTCTGTGAGTCTGTGGGCTGCAGGTACTGGCTGCATCTCTTTGCAGCATTGTGGCCTCTGAGCTGCAGTACAGGTGGGGCAGGTGGAACTATCTGCATGTAACAGCAGACGTGGATCTCAGGTCTGTCGTATGTTTCTCTGATCCTTGCTTCACGAGCCCAGGGAGAGAGCAGATGCTTGTGATGTAAGAAACAGAAATAATTGGGGCACTAATATGTATTTGTTCCTTTTTGCTGTGTGTAATAATGATTGCAACCCCACTTTTAAGCTTCACTGAGTTATTTAGATCACTGCACTTCTCTTATATTTCTTTTTAAAATTTCCATTTCAGTATACCGAATTTGAAAGTACAAAGTTCTGAAGGACTTCAATTATTTATGAAGAACTCTAACTGAATCCAGTTAAAAGTAGCAGTCCTCCCTAAGCAATGAGATTTGAATTCTCTTGAGATCACTTGAAACTGAGAATGAAAAATAAAGGAAAATGATTTTGATTTAAGGCAACTTATTTCTTTTCATTTTTTGTACAGTTCTTGATAAATAATGATTAAGCTTAACTACAAACTAACATTCTCTTCAGTACCTGAACTAAGACCAAAATATTTCATCACAAACATCCTGATGCACTTTCCTTGTAGACTTGATACACAATGTTTTATTTCTTAATTTTTCTCGTTGCAGAGCACAGATGTAATGTTATGCTTGTTTTCTTCTAGTATCTTTTGGTCTATGTGAAACTGTTCTGTTTGCTTTGTTTTTTGTTTTTGAAGTTTTGATTGCATCAATGTATCGACTATATTTTGCATCCCAGGAATTATTTTTTTTTTTATTTGCTCTATTGCTGGCTTGAAAGTCATTGAATTTTACTGTATTTCAGATGCTCTATCTAGAACTGTTTTTGCATCCATGGCAAGTCAAATCCATGTCCCTTTTTGGTTCAGTGGTGCTGTTCAGGCTCCAGCACTTGTGTTTCCTCTGGTGATGCCAGTACAGCTGGGCAGGTTTGAGGGGCAGCCGGGGTGAAAGGAAAGAACAGCAGTGGAGGGGAATTGTAGGCACAGTTTTGGCTACCCTGCTTCTTCACTGCATTCTTCTATGAATTTAATTCTAATTAATTAATAAGAAGTTCTGCAGAAGGCCACCTGAGTACACAGATGATTGTCAAAAGCACTCTGCACCTAGAGCTTCTATAATAGCTTTCATGACTCAATTTAGAAAATATCTCTTCACGTTGAATGCTAAAGCCTTTTAGAGCTTTAGTCACTTCTGTTGCTGCATTGCTTATACACTGAACTTAGGAAAAACCCTTTTGTGCCCTATGGACTCTTTTCTGATCTATCTCAAATTTGTACAGCTTTCACTAATTTCAGTTTGAGTAGTACAGGGGAATGCATGAGTGATGTGCTGTTCTGCAGGTACACACTGCAATTTCTTCGCTATTCAGGATTCAGTGTTTAAATTCTGATAGAACGCATTACCTGGCCGTTTCTGAAGTGATGCTTCATGACCTTTGATATCACACAAAACTCCTTTGAGTTTTGGATGCAAGCTATGATGAAGTGGGCATTTTCACTGGTATTTTCTTGGCTTCTCTTTTTCCAAGTCGTGAAAACAAAGACATACCTCAGTGTATAAGAGGCTTGCATTAAGCAAGCAGCTCTCTATAGCACAGAGTGTTTTGCTAATAGCACACTAGCAGCTTGAAAATCCTTTAATATGTTCACAGCTCTGAGAGTAGTGCATCGTGTTTCTTTCCATGGAAGCTAAACAGTAACAGGAAACTTAATCAGTGTTTCATAGAGCAAGTTCTTAACTACAAAGTTAGCTACAAAATAGTATTTTTCAATTTAGTTATGGAATCACACAACTATGAAGGTTGAAAGGGACCTCTGGAGATCATTTTATCCAACTTCCCTGCCTAAAGCAGGTTCCTTACAGCAGGTAGCACAACAAAGTGACCAGATGGGTTTTGAATGTCTTAAGAGAAGGAAATCCCACAACTTTTTTGGGCAACCCGTTTCGGTGCTGTGGCTCTCTCACAGTTGTTTGTGTGAGAGTGGAACTTTGTGTTCCAGTTGGTGCCCATTGCCCCTTGTTCTAACACTGCACACTGCTGAAGAAGAGTCTTGCCCCATCCACTTGAGTCCTGTGCTTCAGATAGTCACTACTATTAGTTATGGATTGTCGCACTTTTTTTCCCTGTGGATGAATTCAGTGTCGTGCTTTTGCTTTGCATCTACTTAGATGTCAGCTGCTGTTCTGTCAGAGTACCCCTCTGCTACTACCAGTTGCTTGGCAATGGTATGTAACAGAATGTGCCCAGAGATGTGATGGAAATGCCATCTGTGGCAACACTCCAAGTCAGGCTGCCTTGGGCACTGAGCTACCTGTTCTAGCTGCAGACGTCCTTGTTCATTGTAGGGGAGTTGGGCTAGATGATCTTTAAAGATCTCTTCCAATTCTGAGGATTCTATGATTCTTTATTTGGTGACAGTTTAACCTCTACTGCTGTACCACCAATACCTATCTCTGATGTGGTGGGCCAACATAATAGATAAGGAGACTTTAATTTCAGTAATTTTCAGTACTTCATAGACTACTTTCATAGTATAAACGTTTTCTCAGGAGGAGTTATTTTTTAATAGGTTTTGTTTTTGTTACTGGAGTTGCGTGGTAGAAGGAAATCTAATTTTTTTGGCTTCCTTTTCAGTAGTGCATTTAAAAGTGTGATCAGTGATTTAAAATAAGCACCTCACTTTTTTTTAGTTATATCAGTTAACAGTTCATAGAAATTATCAATTACAGATAACAGAATTTGTTAAATTAGTTGATACGTAATTTATGTGGCTGATGATGCACGTTATTTAGTCAAAACAAAGTATTTTCTAAGTAGTCTTCCACTGTATAACCTTTAGCATGGGACCCGTATTTGATCTTAAGTACACCCTTCTAATGCACTTAGTTGCTGCCATGCCCATGTGAGTGAATGTTACTGTGAATCTGTAAGACTTGCATGCCTGTCCACCGTTATCTTCAGATTGGCTAAGCAGAATCTTCTCATTTATTTTCCTAGTAATTTTTTATTTATTTTTTGTCACTCTATGGCAGCTACGGCTGCATATCTGGAAAAGCTATTTACAAGGAGGTCTGTGCTGTAAGGATATCCTTTTTAAAATAGTGACAAAAAGTTATTTGTTGTTGGAGATGTATCCAGTAATATGTTTCTAAATCCAGAATATGGCAAGCTCAATGTGATGAGTGGGAATGTTTGCTCCTACTGCAGACTGCCTAGAAATAGCTGCCATGTATGTTACTGTTTCCCAGTGTATCTTAATTTTCATGCTCTCTTTTCCTGCATTTGTTCTCTTTAATTACAGGTTTATTAATATCAGAGCAAGGTACTAGAAACAATGACTCTAGTAGCCTTGAATGGGGGAGGTGATATTTATAGTATCTAATTATGCCTTGTAGGGCATTCAGTAGATTTGCTTTAATGAGTCATCCTGTGCTGGTATAAACATGGTGAAATAAATTAATTAGAGAACATAAAAAATGCAAAGTTGCTAGCACATCTTAAGATAATAAATTATAATAGTATCTGAAAACTTTCTAGTGACATTGTCTTAGCAGATCCAAATGACTTGTCTTTTTCAGCCTCTCATGGGATCTTCAAGCCTTCCTTTGAAACCTGAAATCTTATTGATTTCATTGTGATACCAGTGGCATGGAAGCAGTATATCCAGATCTGGAGTAGGACAGTCACATATAAAGCTTTGTAGATAAAATGAGACAGTAAAAATAGAGCAAAAGTACCTAGGCATTCTTTATTCTTTTTCAGTTAGGAAGATTCCTGCAGAAATCAATGTCCCCTGCTGCTTTTACATGAAACACCTGGGCACTTAGCAATTAAAAAAAAAAAAAAAAGAAAAATAAGAAAAGGTCGGAGGGAGGAAGAAAAACCTCAGGGAATTATGGATTGTTGGTATTTGTGTACTAAATTTGAGGACGTCTGAATGCTTAAGAGATTCTTTTGTTACCTATAAATGTTCAAGTGTCAGCCATGTGCAATGACAATGAATAGATTTAAATGAAATAATTTCGTGAATGCTTAGGTTTTATAGCTGATTGGAAGAGAATCCTTGAAAGATATTCTGACTTGACAGTAAAAATAGTGGATACTTAAGAAGCTTCTAAAAGACAGGGCCATTGGAATGTCAGTTCAGTAGTCAAACAAAAGAAGCAAAGTATACTAAAATTCATTATAAAAGGAATTGAGAAGACTAGGTGATCTTTACAGTGTTACAATTGCTCCGTTCCTTCTGTACTTTTGTTTAGAGCAACTTTTTTAGGCTTCTTTGTTCAGTATTAATGAGGCCATGTTACGAAAAAGTTGGATTATGGATGCAACAGGAAATGAAAGCAGCGGTAGAATTTTAAGTTTTCAGAAGACTTATGTTCCAAGTATGAGAGTACGTTTAGAAGAAAAATGAAAAAACTCTTTTTGTTGTTTCTTTGGTTTGTTTGTTTTTGAGTAGTTAGAACTTTATCTGTGCCCCTGGGTATTAGTGGGAGAAAAGACTTGTCTTTATGTTAACCCTTAGAGAACTGTAGAGCTGTTTGTGAAATGGATGCAGATACATCATTGACGATTAGAAAACTTGCAAGTTAAGATTTTCCATTTTTTGCTACTGCTTTCAAGGAAAGTGATTGTAATCCTTTGATTTCTTTAAAAGAGTTAGCACAGCTTTTGAGAAAGCTTTGACTGCTCTCAAGGGCAAACAGTCTGGGGCAATGACTGGAGGTGTGTGTGTGTCCAAGCACATCTGCCTGGTTAGACTTGCGCAAATAATTCTGAGACAAAATAATAAAATAGATGAAGCCGTATGTCCATAAATGCTTCTTTCCATGCAAAATGGCATGGGAATGGCCTTAGATGTGCTCTGACACTGCTGAATTGGCACTGGGTTCTGCTGGGTACTTGATTTAATCTTTAGTAATAGTGCACAGAGAAGTGAATAAAATAAAACAGTACCAAGCCTCCAAATAATATATTTAATCTAAAACTTAAAATACTGACCTTGACAAGGCAACTTTGAGTGGAAGAGGATCTTCCTTCAACTTTACTGCTGTGCTCTGAGAACTGGGTATGTTGCTGCTGCAGAGATGTGCTGTGGGGTACTGCATGCGTCCTTACTTTTCCTAGTGGTCTGTAGGGATGTCTCGAGTTGCTTTGGTCTGTGTAATATGATCGCTCTGATAAGGATATCTGCGTGGATAGATTTTTCAGAGCAGACTGACAAACATAAGTAATCTGTTCTCTAAAGTATATGGAGCTGAGATGCTGCTCATCAGACACTTCTAGTTACCTTTGATAATCAGCATAATTAACACAAGTGCTTGCAAATATTATCCTCAGTTTTCCTTATTTAAAAGGAGTGGAAATATATCAGATTATTATTGTGGGCTTGTGTGTATAAATTTATTATGGAGATTTAAAGTGGGAATGTAAATGTTCCTGCGAGAAATTGACCTGAAAAGATTACTGGCCATTTGTTTCTACCTGAAGATATTGTTGGTATATAAAACCTGATCATTCTTGAAATGTCAGCAGGCATGCTTGTCACTGTTTGCATTTGTGTACATCTCTTATTGTTTCCAAAATTCAATTTGATACGTTTCACTACAGAGCTTGCTTGCAGCAATTAAGAGTAGTTTTTTATAACCTCTACCTTCTTCTTAAGTTCCATTACTCCGCATTTCTAAAATATGTTGGCTATTATCATTTTCACCAAAGTAGGAGGGAGTATAGCAGGACCTCTCATTCTCAATCCGTGTAATTATTTGAAGGGAGAATATTAATGTTTATTTCCTTTTTTTTATCCCTCTTAAGAACTCTGAACTAAAATACTTTTTCTTTGGGACTAGTGTGTAGATTATTATTATTTTTCTTCTCAAAAGTATTTTACTTATCTTCTTCCACTTAGGATGGATGACAAGGAAACCCTATAGTACTATCTTCTTTAAAACATTCTATGAATTACTGCATGGTTAGTTTGCAAGGAAGGGTCACCTACAGAAGATGTACCCAAAATGAATTTCTCTGGTGCCTTGCTTTTGTTAGGTTCTTGGACAATTTTTGTGATTGATGTATCAAAAAAGCATTGTTTTTAACCGATATTTTTATTTCATTGCATTTTTTTGTGTGTGTGTGAGTTTTTGAAGGAGAGGTTTTGTTTTTTTTCAGGAACAATCTTTTTTTAAATTTAAAACTGTACTGAGTTATATTAATATGAAAATAAACCTTTGCTATCCTTCTGGTTTGAAAAGAAATGTAATAGTGGAAGATGAACCTGTGTTAATTTCTTCCACAGCATTGGCAGTAATCATTGTTCAAAATGTGAGATGATAGGAAAAAAATATGTAATGTTAACTTTTAGAATGGTGTGCTTTGGCAATTGGAAGCGTTTAGAAATTATACTCAGTTTTGCTTCAATCTGTTTTTTTTTTCCTGTCAGTTTTTCCAAATGTAAGATTTCTTTGTGAGTCTTTTAACAAGCTTTATTGCAAAGAATGTTACCATCACAGTGAAGTTTGCTTGCCCTGTGCTGTTGCTATTTGTCAATTATTTAGACTGTCTTGATCAGTAGAAGTTAAGACTTGTATGAAGTTCTGAAACATTCAGTTAAAAACGTTTATCCTTAAGGCATTTCTTTGCTTTGTCTTCTCTACAGATACTACAACGTATTCCACTGAGCGATCTGAGCACTTTAAGCCATGCAAAGACAAGGATCTTGCATATTGTCTCAATGAAGGAGAATGTTTTGTGATTGAAACCTTAACAGGATCACATAAACACTGCCGGTAAGTAATTTGCTAATTCTTTAATTTAAAGAAATAAAATACTCTGAGGAGCCAGTATTGGAAAAAAATAAAGATTTAGTCTTAGGATGTCGTAAACACAAAGTAATAAATCTTGCTTTTTATTGCCTTCCTTATCATTGTGGTGGGTTTTTTGTTGGCTTTTTTTTTTTTTTGCTAATGTATACTATGTATAGATCTAATAAAAAAGTCATGAAAAGAGTATAATTACTTTTATAGGTACGAGAAGTCCTCTGTTTGTTGATGTAAGCAAGTATGAAGTATTGGCTTTGGTTTTTTTTTTTTTTAACACGAAGCAGTCCTATGTTCCTCTAAATACCAATTTTTTTTTTATTTTGGGTACTCAAAGTACAGCTTTAATAATTGCTATGTGCGCACCTATGTTCTTTAAGAGATGGAAAGAATTCTTCACTTCGTAGCTTTAATGATTTGGGTTTTGTAGGTTAAATTATTTTAAGAAAACGTACTTTGATAGCAGTATGAACCTGATGGGTAGCTGTTGAGCAGTTTTACGCTGATGAACTCGTTAATGTCTATGAGATTCTTGAATGCATGTTTAAGAATATCTGAAATGAAAACCAGATTGCCAAATACAGTTTCCCTAGAGCTAGTGGCCAGTAAAATGGACTGTTTTACAGAAGGTTGGGTTTTTGATCGTTTCTAAAGCTTTTTTCTTATTATCTTCAAGAACCATTCAAGCAGTCATTTTAGTAAAAGAGATTGAAGGTGAAATCCTGTATTTCTTGTATTTTATTCTACTTGTAAGTTACGTTATTTGACATGCAACAGATGTATTTAAATGTATGCCTAAATTATAAACTGGCAGTCCAAATACAGTACGTGTGTGTGATATAAATAGTATCAAGTGTCTTAAGTGCTCATAAGCTTTACAGGATGGTTTTGGACCTATGCAGGTTGGTCAGGTAGGAGAAGAAAATCACAAAACCCTTTGTGATTGATGAATGATTGATAAATGTCTGCTGACAGACTTAAAAAATTATTTCTAATAATTTGTTTTTTAATTCTGTTGTATTTTTCCCATTCAGTTGTATATGCTTCAGTGGTAATTCCCCCTCTTTGTTTTGTTTTATTATGTCATGTTTACTTAATTGTATTTAATTATGGAGAAACTATGACTTTTCAACTTATGTCATAAAAGTTTACAGGTATTGTTTCTTCCAAGCAAACGTGTGTTTTTCCTTCTTATAAATGTCATGAACTATAAACAAGTTAATTACATCATTCAAACGTTTATAAGAGGGAATTCAAATTGGACAAACCAATATATATATTTATATGACCAGGAAGAAATGAATATAGGAATTCACTAGTCTGATGAACTCATTATGTAATTTTTGTGTACAGTCCTAGTAAACTCTATGGATTAAGCTATTTCATTTGCAGGAGTACATTTCATAAGAAATCTGTTTTATTCTTGTTTGACTTGAAAAGTTTTCTTCTTTCTTTTTCCACTGTTTGCCTTTGCCAAATTGTGGTTAATTTGCTGTTGTAAATTTTGCTTATTCTAATGCTGCATTCTGACTAATGGCTAGAGGCTTTCACTCTGGGCTTTTCCCCTTAGTAGGCCAGAATGTTGAGTTTTTGTTCTCTCCAGTGGAGTGACATTTTTCATCATTTTCTTTAGTGCTGTTTTTCCATAGCAAAATGCAGGTGTCCTCTGTGAATTTGTTAGCTCTGATGTGAGCAGATTTTCATTCCTAGTACGTGTTTCCAACGCTGGCACAATCTCTGAGAATTAAACATCTGATTATTATGGAGTGTAGTATGAAGCACCCAGAGTGTAAAGATGTGTATATGGCAGTAAGAATTGATATAGCAAAGTAGGACACATCTTAAATTTTAAAAGATGATTACATTGGTTATAATGCTTTTCTTAAAGGAGCATGAGCACGTGGACAGCTTGTTTGAAATGACTTTTCTATATTGAAATGTATAGCACTAAGCACTTTTAGATCAATTTATTTAGAATCAGATTTTCCTGATGTTCAGTTCATAGATGAACCATTTAACCTGACCTTCAAATTCTGTATCTAGCTCAATAGCATACTCTCTTTATCTGAGCCAGTGCCATAGTGAGCAGGCTAACGGGGGGGTTCTATCTGCTGCTTAGAACTGTGCTCTGAAATATCAGTGGCAGCATGCTCACACAGAAAAAATACCTTGTTAATGTACTGGATTTGTCCTCAAGCTACAGGGGGAAAAATAGTAATTTTCCCTGAGAATGTTGGGGTTATGGAATTCCCCTTGCAATTAAAAGCATCATTTGAATACAGAATTATGAAGTCTCAGAGTGTGAAATGATATTTTGTTCTTAAAATCAAGTGGCATTGTATAGTCTTGTTAAGAGTTTGATTTTTGCATCTGTTCTGGGAAATAGCACCATTTACTAAAAAGGGAATCTGCCATGTGGAACAGCTGCAGGCAGAAGACTTTGATGTAGCAAAAAATTTGAGTCGTGTTGAAAAAGTATTAGTAGATGATATGCTTAAGCAGTTATACAGCAGGGAGACTTGATATTTAGCTTTCCCATATGTTGAAATTTTTCCTGCTGCCTTCTTAAGAATATAAATGAATGGTGAAAGTGTTTTTTGTGACTGTTTACACACACGCATGCGCGCGCGCACACACTGAGCAGACTGTCAATACCTACATGTCTATTACATAAATGCCTTTACCAGAAGAAAAGAAAATCTACATAATTTTGTTTCAGACTTCCTCTGTTTTGCTTAATGTTAATTATTTTTCCCCTTGTTCCTGAGTTAAATCTTCTACCACTCCGTATCTCTTCATTTCTTTCTGATTATTCATCGAAGATGTTAGTAATAGTTTTCATTGGAAATGGATTCTTCGATGAATGATTGGCTGATTGTTTTGAGGGGAGAAGGGAATGCAGTGTTAAATTTCTCTTTCAAGATAATCCATTAGGACTGTTTATGTAGTAGAAGTCTAGGAGTGGCAATGAACTAAAATGTACTGTCTATATGTTTGAGCATGTTGGATGAAATACTCCTTTTGTCTCTCATTCTTGTTGCTCATCTCTCTTTCATGAAGCAAGTACAACTAAAGTATGTTTTCCAACAGCATTTATAGATTCGTGAATGCACATAAAACATCACTTATAATTGATGAAAGTACAGCAGATTGTGCTTACACCAGTTTTCTGTAGGATAATTTACCTTCCATGCGTTGATCTGATTCTGATGACAGTACAGAACTTGGTGATCTTACCCAATTTTATACGGAAACATTTCCATTTTATGCTTCATTGATGGAAAGAGTGATACTTTGCTTGTTTAACTATGTTTAAAAGTGTTCTGAGAGACAAAGGTTTAAATTCTACTTTAATGTAAGCTCAATTCAGAGAAATGTTTATACATTCAGCTGTTATTGTCAGTCTTTCACTTGCTAGTGACTGCAAACCAGATGCAGTGCTAGTTGTCAGTGCAAGCAGCAGGAGAAAGGTATCAGGCCATAACTGGAACAGTAGAGTATATGATATGTGCACTTAACCATAAGTTAACGTTCTGGAATGATAAAATTAATCATTTGTTTCAGTTTACTGCCTCCTTCTCTAGATTTTTGCAGCCTGACCTAGCTGTTTAAAAAAAAGGAAGCTACCTTATTTTGTGTTCACTCATGTAATGCATAACAACCTTTCTCAGAATGCTTCTGTACACAAAGCAAAAGCAGAAAATAACTTCTATTGTATGTCAGCAAAGAAGGAAGGCATTTTATTGATGTTACAAGGCTATCTTAATCAAAAATAATCTGTTGCATCAAACTGACTACATAAAGGGCAACTACAGGAGTGTAACGGAGAGAGAAAACTTTTCCCTTGACATGTAAAGTGTTCTAAGTTTTAAGCGATCAGCAAACCTCTTGTGAAAATTATTGGCTTGTGAGTGCAGCTGTGACCCATCTAGATTATATTTGTTTAGTTGCAAACATCATTAGCTGAAAATGTTGCCATTTTTACTTGTTTACTTCAGGAACGCTTAGGCGAACTTGAAATAGTGGATTAGGCACTGTTAAGTAACTTCATTTTTGTATAGGTATTGCATTACATTACTATTGCATCACTTGCTTATGCAGCAGCACTGTTAAAACTCTTGGATGCCTTTAGCAGTGTAGTTGTTTCTGTTAGCTCAAGTGAAACATCCTCTGTGCCCAATGCCTCACAGCGGTGATGTTTCCCAAAGCTCAGGCCTGTGAAAAGTCAGAAGGCAGAACCTCTTGCCAGAATATCTTTTTCGCGTTGCCTGTGCATCACATGGGCTCAGATGTCTTGCGTATAGTCCAGACTTTGGTCGTGAAAAGAGAATAAGTTTACACCTTTATTTCTTTAATTAATATTAAGAATAAATTTGAAGTTGTAACTGCCTTCCTTTATAGGAATATCTCATGCTTTTCTGGTCTAGTTTTAGACAACTGTTTTCCTTCCAGTAATAATAAAAACTCACTAGTGCACTAATGGCGCATTCTTAAGCTCCTTCTCCTTGAAAATTGGCACGGTAGTTTGGATTTGCTGCTATGTACCTCTTTTATTCTTTTAAATCTTAGATATCAACTGTGGCAAAATCTGGTATCTGAAACTGAGGATAAAATGATTGATGTAAACCCAAGAGATCTGTGGAATTCATACACGTTACCTTTTTTTTTTGTCATTTTTACTTGACCTGAAATTGTGTGTATTTGACGTGTAACATTTGAACTCATGTAATTAGCACTAGTTAATCAAGATTCAAGTGTTACAGAAATAAACAAATTAAAATCTCAAAAATTTAACGTACTTCCCTGGTGAAATAGTACAAGAACATATTTTGTGATACGCACAATAAAAACAGCTGTATTCAACAATGTCTGATTCATACTTTCATAATTTAATATTTGATAGATAGAGGTCCTCCAAAAAGCTTCTTGACAAAGTACTATAATTATTGATTAATATTAACAACCTCAACACTTCATTATAGTGCTTTTTAGGTTCTTGCTTTTGACAGATGCTTACCTTTTTCAATCTCATGTAAGGTGTGCTACAGAGATATTTCAAGATGGAAGTAATGTTTGCAAATTGATGTCTTACGAAGTTGAGTCACTTTCAAATACCTGAAAAGCTTGGTGTTTAAATGCTGCTATGAAACCAACAATCAATTTCGTTTTGTTTTGAGTTTCTTAAAATTAATATTCTTTATGAAATTGGTGTCGAAAGGAGAAATACTTATAAACTTATGTCAGCAGAGAGGACTGAAAAACAGGAATGGCTTTTTAATTTCCAAAATACAAAACAATGAATGTAAACCCATTTTGAGTAGTCAGAAAGGATGTGATTTGAAGGATAATGGCTGAGCAGTTTTGCTGGTTTTTTTTTTTGTTGTTGTTGTTGCTTTGTTTGTAGCCACGTTTGTAATTCACAGTTAATAACTATTGGGCTTAGTCAATTATTTAAGTATTGGCAGTTCCCAAGAAGCAGTTTTTATTAGAAGTAACAGTACTGCAAGTGAAATGGAAGGTGTTTCTGGGAACTTTCAGTAAACTTCTCACTTTCTGAAGCAGAGGGAAAGACTTGATTCAACTCCCTTAGAGTTTGGCAGGACCCATTCAATAGATTGAAGGAAGTGTTGAGCTATAATCTTGAGTTTTGGTAGAAAGTTGCAAAAAATAGAGTTGCCAGTTCAGCAGCTGAGCCAGCTTTGTCTTGTGGCTGCTAGTAATTCTTGGTTCTCTTCATGTGGTAACAAGGTGGCAGACCGTGGAAGCAATGCTGCAGTAGCATGTAAAGGTCTCACTAGCAAGCACACTTTGTACTGATAGAACCATCATTATTATCACTATACTTGCTTGTGCTTAACTGCTTCTGAAAATACATCTTGGGTCACTGACCGGTAATGACATCTAGACTGTACTGCCTGTCTCCAATGGCAGAGATTGCTCAAGTCCGTTATGTTTAAAACACAAATTTCCTAGAAGAAAGACGATTTGTAGACGCTGAGTTTCCTACTCCTGACTGCCTCTTTTTTAAGGTGAAGGAAAGTAATGTGATGTGAGTCTGAGAAGGCTATTTTTCAGTGCATACTTTCTGAAACATGAAATACAAAATGGAGAGGTTAACTCTGAAAATTGGAAAAATTCAAACAAATGGTAAAAGCCCTTCCTTGCAAATGAATATTTAGTCAATTTATTAGAATTGTTTGTTGTCTCCCCTCCTTCCCTCCTTGCTTTTCCAACCCTATAAATGCAAAAATACAAAAAAGCATTTGTAGATAAGGAAACCTTAAAAATTGTGGGTGCAAATATCAACGGCGTGTATTGAATCTGTCTTGAATCTAAAATATGGTGATATTCTGTCATCAAAAACTGCTTTTAAATTAAATTGGAAATGAGTTAGGGTTGTGGTGTTGTTGCTATACCTCCCAAAGGCAGGAAGGAATTTATTTAACGCCTAATGCAGAAATCTGAATCTCGCATTTCCATTTTCATCCTTGCTAGTGTCTTAAATACAGGGGAAGCAATAGCATTTCCACTCTAATTCTATCTGCAGACCTTTTCCCAGAAGATATGCTAGAAAAAGGTCTTAAAAGGAGAACAAATAAGCCCTGGGCAATTAATCGAGTCATTTAAATAGAAACAAGTATCAAAATGCTATCTACCAGAAATGTAATCCATCATCACTGTCTTAAACTAGCTGAGAAGAAACAAAAACACCCCTTTCTGCCATTCTTCCCTCTGTGAGGAAAACCCTTCTTACTATCGAAGAAGGAATGGGAGAAGTAAGGCAAAAATGTGTGGGTTTTGTACTCTTACAGAAGCTGAGGTATGTAGAGTAAATGGAAAGTTAGTGGAAAAAAAAAAAAGCACTGTATATAAGTTGTGGGAGAGAATTAAATATTCTGATTCATGTACTTTACCTAGTACTGGTGTTGTAGCAAATTGATCATTTGAACTAGAGTATGAAATGCCTTGAAACTCATATGCTGTAGGCAGGGATGAACTCTTTAAGTTCTTTAAGCAACCTGGAAGTGGTATCTACTAAGAAACAGTATATTGAGTGATCTTCAGGAGGTGGTAATGAAAAATTTTGTGCTCTGTTTTTGCGTTCAACCACTTTTTTAGATAGCAAACAGATGATTTTACAAGAATTGAACAACTGACGAAAACTAGTGTCAAACCATGGGTAATAACCTAAGTCTTACTTGAATCAGAATACAAAATTGAGGTTATACACCTGACTGCTCAAGATGGTTATGGTGTGCCAATATAATCTTGTTAGCCAAATTATTTAAATAGGAGGCATCTACGAATGATGGGATGTGAAATATAGACTTTCTCTGCTTTTTTTTTTTTTCCAAAGATCAAGCCTCTGCTGTAAATGACTGAGAGTATATGAAATTGTTATTCAAAAAATTCAGCTACAAATCTTCTGCCTGTTTTGTGGTCTGGATTATTACATGTGACCTCATTGGAGTGTAGTGTCAGTAAACAGACTTCAGGGCTGTCAGCAAGCTCAGTGAAAAAGCGAACGGGGAAAGTGTCACTGCCTTCGAGCACTGTTTGCATTTCCAAAGCTGCAACTCATGGAAGCAGTACAGATATGAAATAATAAACTAACTGTTTGTAAAATTCTTCACAATTTGTGCAACTGGAATTTTGGTCATCCAAAGTAATGGAGAGTTTCTAGATTATTTTTCTTACTGTTCACAGCATCCCAAGGCTTGTGATGTCACTTAGTGGTACTGCTGTGATGGAGAACAGAGACATCTGAGAACTATAGTTTTCAAGGAGTTATACAGAGATGCTATTTCAAAAAAGAAGAGAGATAGTTAATTGTATTTTTTCCCTTAATACCTGGATCTATTTGGTCAGGTTCAGTTCACAGACAACAAGTGTACAGATCACCCTTCTTCAGAAACTTTTCCATTAGCTTTCAGATGCATCTGGTATAGTCCAGAGCAGAAATCTGTTGGAGAAACATTTATATTAGCCTCATAGGCACTTTTAATGTTCAAAATGAAGTATTTAAAGGCTTTTGCATCTTGAGAGAGGCACAACATAAAGTACAAGATATTGCTGAAAGTTAACTTCTGATGGATGATATTTGATGTTATAGGTGTTGGAAAAGGAGGATTAATTTCATGCTTTGGAATGATTGTGCATATGATGATCTTGTAGTTTATACCTCACCTATTATTGAAGTAGGAAAGAGGATGACTTCTAAATGGCATTTGTAGTTATTTGGAGCTAAGATTCTGGTTACCTCTGAAAGTTATGTGTTAATCACTGATCTTATGTGCTTATTCCTGCTGAAATCTGTCTAGGATAAAAATACTAGAGCTGAATGATAGCTGAAATTTCCATTACACATCATATTAAAACATGTTTTGGATAATTAGTGTGAGCAAACTGCTAAGTGCTACACCTGTCTGTGTTTTTCTTTCCCAACTCTTCTATGCTTTGCTCAGTCGTGATAATCTTGCTTATAAATTCCTTGTATGTAATAGATTAGATGTAGCCATTCATTCTTTCCTCATCTCTTTGTGTTCTTAATTTCTTATGCAAATAGTTGCCAGCATAATTAAATTTATATTGATCACCTGAAAAAACAGAGGATATTAAAGCTGTCCAGCACAAAGGCAAATTGTTTAGTAGTATTTTTAGCGGGATAGGGACTTTGAGTGAACATAATGTAGGAACTTGGAACTGCAGAAAATAGCATAGCTACAAACATATTCTATATATTTTGTTCTTGATCTTGCAGAGTTTATTCAGATGTTTTTTAATTGTCTCACTTTGTTTCATTTATCTGAAAGCTGTTTTTACCGTGTTGTGGTTTTTATTTCCCTTTATTTATTCTTTTAAAATCCAAAGCGAACCTGTGGGAAATTGGGAAGTGGAAGGTTGTGATCTTAAAACCTCTTTCATTAGCAAACAAAAAACACCAAAAAAAATAAAATAAATAAAAATCAGGAAAGAAAATTCCAAAAACCCATAAGGCTCTTTGTTTCTTTCAGTTTTTAAGCCATAGCAATGTTCTTGCAGTAAAGGATAGGAAAAGGAATGAAAGAACATATCTAAGTATTAGTTTAGGTTATAAAATTTATTTCTGATTTGCTAGGTTTTTCTGTGTGTAATAGACCTAGTTCTTTGAGGAAAAAGTTGCCACATTACTACTGACTAATGGAAACTAAAGAATTTGGGTGTCTTGAAGACTTGTCTGAGTGGGATGGATCCCTTTTTTCCCATCTCAGACTTTTTCAGATTCTGAATGCGAGCTCCTGTTTTATTAAGGACTTACTGAAAATCATTAGTCTTGATATCATAGTCCATTTTTCATGTTTGTGTGCATTAAAACCAAGGGAAACTGAGGAATTCTGAATGCTAGCAATAAAAGAATGACTTAACAGCAAACATTTCTTCTAATTGTCTTCAGTATTAAAATTGTAGATTTGATATTGGTAAGGGTAATAACCTACTACTAGAATCACTTTATTTATACCATCAATTTATTTAAAAAAAAAAACATCAGAGGAATAAAGCAGCCAAAACTATCTTTTACACTGTAAATTTGCTATGCCCTAGCATTATTAATTGTGCTTTTTCCTCTGTAGAGTTTTATCTTCAGTAGATATCTGTGTCATAGAAAACTAGACTAAAGAGGGATCCAGATATGTCATTTCAGTGACTTCAAGGCAGGTAACTTCTGACAGATGCTTGTCTGACCTGCTCTCAAAGACTATTTATTTTATAATGCTCCTAGACAATGCATGTTAGTTATCTTTTGACTCGCCATTAGAGGGCTTTTTGGTTGTTTTTATTTTTTCTGAAATTTCTTTAACATACTGCTTGTGGTCTATGCATGTACTGTGCTAGGTCATGTAGTGTGCTTTGCAGATGAGCAAGTTTTTTCAGAACAAACAAAAAAAAATTAGAAGCAGGTGAGTGTTTATGAAAGCTTAAGACTTATGATATGTGGCCATTAATATGTCTGCTGAGAAGTACCATAAGTTTCAACAGAGCTTTAATTCTGACTAGAACCGTAGTATTTTATTTAACATACATGTTTTAATACTCTGTGGAGTGTAACTGGGAAATTCATTTAAATTATGCATTCTTTTTATCAGTAATGATTGTTTAACATGAAATGCAATTTTAACGTGCTGCTTTCAAGTTCAGCTCGGTGTTATGAACATACTAATAAGTGCTTCCAAAGGAAATGCTAGGTACTGATTGGTTATTAATCACTATATTCTGTTACAAGAATGACTGAATATGAGGAAAAACTGGGACCTGCTGAATAACAACAGTCCTAGCATTGAAATAAATGCAAATAGGAAATTGAGTATTTCTACACAGATAACTGTATTTTTAATTATAGTCTTCTGCCTGCACTAGATCTGAAAGAAAACTTGTCCTAATCTCATCAGGTTGCTGCTGTATATTGTTTTCTGAATACTTGTGTATCTGAATATCATAATAGCTCTTATCCTGGCAAGGACATGAGAGTGCTGTAGTTCCCTTGTTTAAATAAGAGAACCTGCATGGTTTAGTAAAGCTAAAGATTTTGGAATGAAACTTGGTGCAGGGGTTGCACTGAAATCATGCTGCATATCTACTTCTGCCCTTCTTTTTAGTTCTCTTATTTTCATTTTTCTTTCTATGCATCTTTGAGTGCTTCATAGTAGTGTTCGGATAAAAAAAAAGTTTCAGGCGTTCTGAGTCTGCTACCATTTTAAAATTCCAGAGGAGAGCAATCTAATGTGCAGTTTCATCTTAAAATTCTTGTAATGACTGAAGATCACCATGGGTCTCATGGGGATGACCAAGTCTGAAAAATGACTTTCTATAATATTTTCTTGTCTTTATTTTTAGTTTTAAATGAAAATATATATTTCAACCACTTACTCTTGCCAAAACTTTTAGAAAAGTTAGGCAGCTTTACTTGTGAAGACTGTGGTAGCTGCTGATGAGCATGGTTAAGATGACTATATGCTGATCAGCTTTGAGAACTCCAGTGGGGGGGAAAAAAAAAAAAAAAAAGAATGAGCATTTTGGTGAGGTAGTATATAGACAACGTGGGAAACAGGGTATAATGAATTAATAAGCCAGCAACAATTAAATGAGATTAAGTGCCTAAATATATAGATACTTGTATTGTATTCAAGCTCTATCAAGCACTAGTTTTTCTGTACTGAGCTAAATAATGTGTGAGTAAAAGTTGTCTATAAACTTGTCATGGTACTTTCATGCTAAATTGCTTTTGCATCAGCTCATTAACCAAAAAATAATGTGAAGTCATTGGAGCTTATTTTACTGTGTTGTCCAGGGTCTGCATAATTTTTGGTCTTTTAGAACAATGGTCCAGTTGCTTTTTAAACTATTCTGCACGTTGCAATAGCTTTCAAGCTACATGCAGTAAATCAGTTAATAGTACTGAACAGAATCATGGAGTCCCCTGGGAAGGGATGTCAAAGATCACCAAGCTCCAGATAAGATTGTGCAGGGTCCATCCAACCTGACCTTAAACACCTTCAGGGACTAGGCATCCTTAATCTCGACACTCCCTCAGTAAAAAATGTCTCTGACAACTTATCTAAATTTCTCTTACTTTATTTTAAAGCTATTTGCCCTTATCCTATCACTGTTTTCCCATCTAAAGAAATTTATTTCCCTCTGCTTATGAACTCCCTTGAAATATTGGAAGGCTGCAATGAGGTCTCCCCACAGTCTTCTTTTTCCAGACTGAACAAGCCAAGTTTCTTCAGCCTATCTTCATAGGAGAGGTACTCTAGCCCTTGGATCATCTTCATGGACCTCTTCTGGACCCTTCTCCAAAAACTCCACGTCATTTCTGTGTTGGGGGCCTCAGACGTTGGTGCAGTACTCTAGCTGAGGCCTCATGAAGGTGGTGAGTTACTTCCCTTGCCCTGCTGGCCCCATCTCTTCTTAAGGAATTCTTGATACTATTGACTTTCCTGGCTGCAAGCACACAGTTGAGGCTTATGTTAAGTTTTTCACCTGACAGGACCTCAAGGTCCTTCTTAGCAGGGCTGTTCTCAAGTTATTCTTCTCCCAGACTGTATGCACATCTAGGGTTACCTTGACCCAAGTGCAAAACCTTGGACTTTCGCTTTTTTGAACCTTACTGGTTCATAAGGGCTCACCGTTTGAGTTTATCAAGGTTCCTTTTGATGGTATCCCTTCCTTCTGCCTTATCAACTGCACCTCTCAGCTTGATGTCATCAACAAACTTACTGAAGGTGAACTCTATCCCGTGTCTATGTTGCTGATGGAGATGTTAAAGAATACCAGTCCCATGACAGACCCTAAGAAGAACATGACATTGCAGGTGGTCTTGCAGAGCATATATTAATAAGATACTTACTTGTGACAAAGGAGAGGTTTGATAATCTAGACAAAAATAAAGAAGCATCATCTCAATACTGCAGTGTTGGCTCAAATTATATGCAACACTGGGATTAAAAAAAAAAAAGTTAATACTGGAGAAACAGTTGTCTGGGTGTTTTTCCTTTCTCTGTTACTTTGACCTTTTTGATCATTCTGTTCAGGGAAGATAAGCATCTCTTATTTTGGTTATCTGTAGAACTGATAACAAAAGAATTTAAAAAATAATCCAGGTGTTATCACTGTATTTTGAGTGAGACAGAGAGGTAAGCTGTGTGTGTTGGAACATTAGATTTGCCCACTTTTCTGGGACTGGGAGCCCCTCTGTATTTTTTTTTTTTTCCCCTTTCCTCACACACATCTTTCTCTTACCTGAAAAGTTGTAGAGGGCTTAAAGTTTCTTTTCCAGAGTGTCTCCTTTCTAACAAAGGCTCCTAGGTTCTTGTCCTATGGATTTGGGCTGGTTTCACCCACACATCAGCAAAATGCTTTGTCTGAGCCCTGCTATAGCTTGGGGGTGATTTTTGTCAGTGGCTTTCTTGCATGTTTACTGGAGAATCTTATTCCAAGTTCTATGTGATGTAGTTTTTGCGAACAGGAATTTACAGGGAGAATGAAACCTACTAGTGAAGAATGCCACATCATTTAGGAAAATGGCTTGTTTTGTCAGCATATCCTGTAGAAAACTAAAATAAATGGCTAAAAATAGAGGCTAGGACAAAGGTAGATGCTTAAAATTGAAGATGTTATTACTACAGTGTTTTTGTGCAGTAACTTCATTACCTACTCTTCTAAAGCAAACGGGATTTATATGTTACTTGTGATGACTTAAAAAAAAAAAAAAAAAAAAGTAAAAAATATGCAAGAATGGCAAGGAACATAAATCTGTTCTACAGTGCCTTAATATTAGCATCTTGTTTCTCAGAAGAGAGGGTCCGTAATGGAACGTTCTCGTGCACAAGAATAATTTACAGGGTTTTTTGTTTTTTGAGATCTGCTGCTCTTCTCAAAGCTATGAACCAAGGCAGCTGCCTCTTAGGTAGTAAAGGCTGTCATGTTACAGAGTAGAAGGCAAACGCTAGTTCCGTGTGACGAGGTGAATTAAAAAGCCGAGAGAGGTTACTCACAACCAATATTAGAGAACGTGCTGTAAGATGAAGCTTAATTTTCATTGTTTCTGAGATAGTTAAGTTATTCAGCTTTGTGCATTACTTGCAAAGAGCAGTTAGTCTTTTATTTTGTCCAGCTTGTCAGCTAGTCTAAGAAATTAATCTGAGCTAAATACAGAGCTATTGATTACTGATATTTAATTGCTGCTGTTTTTAAAACAGAAGGTGTCAGTGATCAATTTATCTGGGGAATCCATGACAAGCGAGCCCTTGTAGTTAATCCTCTAAATGCTGTTGTAATATGCCATGCTTGGCTCAAGAGTTTTTTTCCACACATACGGGTTTGTCTGGAAAAAAATGATAGTAACCAAATGCCAGTATGAGAAATTTGCTGGTGTTGAATCTGCCAAGCCTTTCAGGCAGAATGCTGCTTTGGGTCACGCTGATGTCAATCATCTCCTAGGGTGAAGCCCAAGCTTAATCTCAGTAATAATGGTGAACATTTAGCCCTGTGGGACTTTCTTACATTTCAAGTTAGAATTCAAAAAACATAGTCATGTTCAGCGTTATGCAGAAATTATCCCTGCTGTCTTCTATGGGAAAAGATGCCAGAATCATAAGAAAACACAGCTATGCGGGCTCTTAGATATTTTAACATTAAATGCATACATGAACAAGTGTTCACAAGTCAGATGCTGTTTAATATTTAAATGCCTTTATTAATAAAAACTAATTATTTTTTCAGGATTTGAAGTGTGAATTCTGTTTATATAGAGTCCTTTGGAATAACTGTATAAGTGCATTCCGTGTTTTTGTTGATTGAGCTGGTAAGCAAAGTCTGCTGTCCCCTAGCCCCTTTACATCTCAGTACTAACATGTGGATGCATATTTATTACATATTAATCCTGAATTCAGAGCTCTCTGTTTGAGTGGAAGTGACTTGTATTACAATGGAAAAATCTAGTACGCTGCACTATAAAGACTTTGATTTCTACCTCTTTTTTGTAAGTAGTGCACTGCAGAATATTCCAGAACACAAGAAAATAGATGAGATAACATTGATATATGCAACATGTTAGTCCAAAACAGACTGTATGAATTTTTAATGAAATGCAAAGTTAATTTATTATGCATGATGGATAACAACAATGTTTGTAGGATGAAGTTTCTAGTAAATCTTATTATCTGCTGGATTTCAGGCATCAAAATACTCCTGTTGTTCTCCAGAGACATTTTGTTGTGCTTTCTCTCCTGATTTAGTTTGATTTGTTAATGTTGTGAACATAAATCAAATAAAAAAAGTGCTGGATACTGTCAGAAATGGAAATGAGAATTTATTTGGAGGTTGTAGAATTATTCCTTAAGCTGTTATTTGGGTTAAATAAGACAAAAACATTGTTTCACTTAAGGATGGATTTGCTAACTTTTTGCATAGTTTTCAAGGATTTTACACTAGGCTAACAAACTGTCAAGGCATAAATTAAAAAGAATAGAACTTGCATTGTGACATAGTTTCTTAGGTAGGGGTTATATGGCTGATTATGCCATATTAACTTAGTGATTTCTGTAATCATGAAGTTGCACTGGCTGTCTGTTGCTGACCTTTTTCTCTTTCACAGGAATGATGTTTAAGTTCCATGAGAAAAAGAGTTGAAAGCCAAAAAATAGTGAAAAATTTTATAGCAACATGTGATAGTATGTGCCCAAGGCAGAAAATATCACTAATAAGAAGAGTCAGCCATAGTTGTTCATTGACAATCGACAGATGAGAGATTAAAGTAGCAATAGTTTGGAAAACTCAGTGTTTCTTGGCAGATAAGTAGATTAAGTATAAGATCTACTTTTTTAGAAGGTTGATGGTGTCAAGCCATAGGGAAGTGTACAGGACTGTCTGGGGAGTCTGCCTCTGTAGATATAGAAAAGTTCTTAGTGATGATATTAATGGAAGCTAGAGCTCTTCAGATTTTCTGTTGTAAACTTTTAAGGACAATTTATTTGTCTATATCTCTTTGTTTTGCCGCTTCGAATGTTTTTTCTCTTCTATTCCAATTCTTCTCTTAAAATTTGCTGCTCTTTGGTTACTGACAGGGTTTCACCAGTTCAGAAGAGTTACAGGCGACAGTGGTATAGTGGGGGATAATAAAAAGGGTATTCTCTTAAACCGCCTCCCACTACTATCATGTTGTTTTTTCTCTAGGTATTATACAATTTAACCTTCAGATAACTATTCTAATCCTGGAACTGAGTGTTTTTAGATACAGAATTTTGTTGTTTATCAGCACGATGTGTGTAAAATAAATATGTAATAGAAAATAACAGCTAAAAGCAAAAATTTTAGCCTTTTATTGTATGAAAATGCTTGCAGACTTACTAGGAAGACTGTAATTGATTGTAAATGGGCAGAACCGCAGACAGTCTCTTTCAGTATCACAGTGAAACTCAGCTATTTCCTTTAGGAAAAAACACTACCAATAGCAGAATCATAGTATAACAGAACTGTAGGGGTTGGAATGGTCTGGAGATCACCTAGTTCTGCCCTCCTGCTAAAGCAGGTCCCCTGCAGTAGGTTGCACAGGCAAGAATTCAGCT
This sequence comes from Oreortyx pictus, assembly GCA_036925125.1. NCBI lineage: Eukaryota > Metazoa > Chordata > Aves > Galliformes > Odontophoridae > Oreortyx > Oreortyx pictus. The sequence continues at coordinate 11,156,646 of JAUPFR010000008.1, read as the reverse complement.
AAGTTTTCAGTACCTTCAGAGAGGGAGATTCCAGAGCTTTTTTGGGCAGCCTGTTCCAGTGTTCTGTCACCCTTAATGTAAAGAAGTTTTTCCTCATGTCAATGTGATACTTCCTATGTTCGAGTTTGTGCCCATTGTCCCTTGTTCTGTTGCTGTGCACTGCAGAAAGGATCCTGGCCCCCTTCTTTTGACGCCCATCTCTTAAGTATTTATAAGCATTGATAACATCCTCCCTCAGCCTTCTCTTCTCTGGGCTGAGCAATTCTAGGTCTCTCAGCCTTTCCTTATGTGGGAGATGCCTCAGGTCCCTCATCATCTTTCTTGCCTTCCACCAACTCTGTAGAACTCTGCCTGTGAAGCCCAAAACTGGACACAGTACTCCAGGGTGCCCTCACCAGGAGCAGGGTAGAGGGAGGGAACAGACTGCTTTTTTTAATGCACCACAGAAGTAGTGAAGAAGCAGTACCTATCATTTGGTTTTCGCATATTTACTATGTTAGTATATTGACAAAACAGTCAAATAATATTTGAAAAAGAAATGTCATTTTCTTACACTTGGTGGTAGGGGAAGGAAGAAAGGTAGCATTATTAAACCAAGCATCATATAAGCTTTTTGAACTAGGTTAGAAGCATGCATAATGTATTACTCATGTCTTTTCATCTTGAGTCAAATTTGGTGAGTTTAGTTGTTCTGACTTTAACCCTTAAGAAAGGATTTAAGCATGGGGACCAGGAGGTTGGCCTTTTTTTTTTTTTTTTTTCTTTTTCTTTTATTCATACTTTTCAGGAGAGCTGTTCTTTGGCCACAATTAGTCTGTGACAGTATCTTTACAAGGACTGAAAATTGAAGCTCCTGTTCTCCAGAGGAGAGTGAAGGGTCTAATAATCAGATGAAAGATTTATGATTCATAAAATGGTTAGGCAGTTGAGCATATATATAGCTAATGGAAATATGTATTATCTTTTATAGTGATAATGAAGTACTAAATTTATATTATTTTTTAAAAATATATTTTGAATTTAAATGTAGATACTTTTTATTTTTATACATTTTGGGGGGGGGTTGTTGGAGTTGGATTTAGGATGTTCTTTGCTGTATATCCCCACACATTAGGGTGCTATACTCTTCTGTCTAAAACTAAACAATCAGTCCTGAGGTGTCTGTTAGAAGAAGCAATACTGTAGACTACTTTTTTTCTTCATTGGATGCACAGAAATAATTTGGGACAGATACTTTTTTGTTGTTTTACTGCTCCTCTTGTTACTTAGAGTGTAAATATGAGGCTTTGATTCTCTTCTTGGGGAAGTCAGTGTTTGCTGTAGGGGGACTTGATCTCATGGGACTATAGATCAAGAAAATTGTCACAGCCTGAAATTCCCAGGTATCTTCACCAGCCTTGTTTTTTTTTCTGTGTGCCTGAAATAGTTTGTGCTATACCACCTTCCTTGCAAAGTATTATAATATTGTTGTCTCTCGCGCATGCAACTCTAATGACTTTGTGAATTGGGGTTAATAAATGCTTTTAAAGTTCATTATGATTTAGACTTCTTTCTGTCAGGTTGAAGTTCTCAAACACTTTTGACAGCTAGGCTGCTGTTCTGTAGTATAACCTGATAAATCACTATCATACAGATCTGTTTTGAGATGAACTCACTGTTTGTTAGTTAGGAATGATGCAGGTGCTGGCCTGTTTGGGGAGCTATCTGCTCACTGTTCTTGGTGGGCTGCACTGCAGGTTGCTGCAGTTGTATTGTCTACTGTTACCTCATGTGAGCCTAACTGGTGTCTTAAATGCTACTTAATTGCAATAGTAGCTAAATATACAATGAGAAGTGACATTTAATGGAATGAAATATCTACATGCATTTGTATCATTAGTTTAATTTTTTTTCTTTCTGTCTTATCTCAGACTCTTAATATTTTGGGAGTTGTTTGTTTAGCCTGTCGCTGTTTTTGTCTTTTCACTTTCCTTGCATTAAAAACCATTCTGTTGAGCACAGCAAGGTCAGGTGTAAATCTTCATGACTGAATCTTGCATTGTTTCTTGTCTTCCGATTTTCCAGATACTGTCATGGTTACTGTCTTCTTTCAGCTCCTCCTGAAATTGAGTCCTACGTGATTGTTCTTTTCCATTTTAGATACAATCAGGTAAAAACAGCAAACTTTGCATAACTTTTGTTTGAAGACAAACATCAAATCAGTTTTCTGCTTTTTGACTTGTCTGTACAGGATCTAGTCTCGGAAATAAACAAATGAGAAGTGGAAAATGGCTTTCTTGTTTATTCAAGTGAAAAGTTAGGTTTGATTGACTTAGTGACAGTTTAGTATAGCTTATTCAGTTGGGGTAGTTTTTGCTTTTGTGTGAGTGCATCTGTTCATTTCCTACATTTTAACTGACATCAGACTATACAAAATATCATTTTCAACCTGTGAACTTATTGTGTGTTGTTGCTGATTGGTGTCAGGTCAGTAATATTAAGATAATTTATAAGCTACCCGTGAGGTTCCGTTCCGTTTCGTCATGCCTGGATTTTCTTCACTAACAGCTTACCTGCTAGGAGGTCAGAAATAGAAAGTGCGATAGGTAAGATTCATCATTTCTGAATGAGTGTCATTTTATCTTCTAATTAATCTTCTTCATCTGTTTTCTACACAATATGTAAGATGCGTATACCCCCATCTTTTTTTTTTTTTTTTGAAGTTCTGGTTGAAGTAGAACTTTCTGCTAGTAATAGATGAAATTGCTTAGACTAGGAGTCAAACTTGCTCTAACCTGTACTCTGAAAGAGCTTGTCTCTTTCTATTGACATGATAGAAAAAATAAAGATCAGTGTTTGAAAAAATATGTAAGATTTTAATGAAAAGTAAAAGATGTCTTAGAGTTATTTTTTTCCAAAATCTGATAGCATTATTTCTCTTAATGAAAGTATCATCATCAACATATATCAAATCCACCCACATGTGATTTCACAGCAAAGTGATGATTTATCCAAATCTTTCTTCTATCTGTAAATATTATTTGATTGACAGCTACTAGATGAAAAGGATTAAAGACAATGTGAATGATTTGTGAGGTGCTTTTTCTTCCATGTTTGAACAGATATCTGTGGAAAATTGAGCTCACGTTTTCAGTTGTCAGATCAATTGATTTAATTTGGAGCCATAATTATTTTAAGGAAAAGATATTAACTACAATTAAAAAAATGGGGTTTATATCTCTTTTTTTTTTTTTCCCATTCTTTTCCATTTCCTTGAGAAACAAAGATGTGTGAACTCTTTCTACAATTGTAAATGAGTTTTGTAAGTCTGTATGTGTATACACAGAAGGCCCTTTAAACGGGCAAAAATCACATACAGCAAGATTTCAGGACTCAAGTTTGTATGGAAAAGTGGTGTTCTTCTTTAAGGTGTTGTGATCAACTGGAAATGTGTATACTAGGCTATCTATGTTAGTCAGATAAATTGAGTAAAATGAATTTGTTGTTTCTTGCTATCTGGCAGAAGAAAACATTTCACTGAGAAAATGTCAGATTAGGTTTCTGCACTCACAGTTACTCATTTTTATGTGGCGAGTATCGTAATACTTTACTTTATTTAACGGTAGCAAAGGCACTAAAATAGGTTTTCTTAAAGATCTTTGTGGAAAAGCAATGTGTGTGTGCATGTGCTGTCTGTATAGTTTATAAATGCTTGTGGTAGCCTCTTCTGACATCTCCCATTTGGGGTTGAAACTATACAGACAGTTACATGTTCTGTCTACATATGCTGTTTATGTTCATGCCCTTGTTTTAGTAGGTGCTTTTCTTCCAGCCATTTGTCATGGGGATCCTTGCAAGTGCCTTGTTTGCTATTACAGGGTTCTTCATTTTTCAGATTTGGTTTTTAACAAAATCGGCAACTCAGGTAGTTAAGCTTATATTAAATCAAGTAATTGAGCTCTGAAACTGCAGTTAAAAGCTGCAAATTTGTTTGCCTAATTGTACAAATTCTTGATCTGAGACGTGCAAGGTTAGCAGCAGCTAGAAGCTTGGGTGAGAAGGAAAGCAAACAAAAAAAAAAATCCAGCACCAATCAGCAGAGAAATCGTCAAAAAAGAATTAAATTCTTTTCTGGGCTTAAGTGTATGAGACAAGCAGGGCACACACCAGAGAAGGAATTAAAATTTTGGCTTAATATTTGAGAACGTTTGCAGATTAAAGAAGCCCCAACTGTACAAGATTTAATTAGAGTCTAACGATCTGGTGCTTTGGAGAGGCGGAAGGGAGCAAAACTGAGAATGGCTTGTTTGAAATGACCTTGATGTCAGTGTTTCATATAAGCTGTTACACGTATCCAAAGAGCCACCTGGAAATCAATAAAATAGAACATTGCATTTCCACTATGGAAGTGCAAGACATAAATTCTCATTTTAATTTTCGATCAATAGAGAAACAGCTAGCCCTTAAGGAGTAAAGCATGACCTCTGCACAGATGTACATTGCAGGACAAAATTAAGATAGTAGATAACCATGCATGTCCTATAGGAGTTATCAAGAAAAACAAATCAGAGTACGTTGATTCAGTATAGTTGGTACATACCTTGATTTCTGAATAGGAGCAGATATCTGCTTCCTAAATGAAGAAGCTTTCCATGTTATTTATCAAGATTTACAAAGCTTGTTGACAACTGAATTCAGGGTTGCATTGAATGTGCTTGCTCTCTTTGCAGATCTGAACACTTGAAAGAAGTGCCTGTCTTATCCGTATGTGATTGAGTGGGGTGATTGTTACCAAAAGCTGCTACTGCATGATGGGCTCTGTGGCCATTTGAATGAGTTAAGTAGGCTGTTTCTTTTTGAAAGGTAAACTTGTTATAGCAGAATCTGATTGCTTTTCATTTCAAATGTGAAATTAGATGAACTTGGAAATCTGATTCCTCTGATGAGCTTCATAATGTTTTTTAGAACAGATAAGCTTTATTGCTTTTACCTGAGCTTACGGACGTGCAGCACAGTTGGAAGAGTTTTTGTAACTTATATCAATGTGCCTCTTTAAGCACATTGCTTTGGTGTATGGTTTTGAATAGAAGTAATTAGTTGGCTAAAATACAACTACAGAGGCCTGAAACTATGGAGGATTTCTGCATGTGCTGTAAATTAAAAGGAACATGTTGTTATACTTGCTCAACTCATAAATGTTATATTTATTTATTCTCTTTTAATGGCTATAGAGGCATTTTTCATTGACAGTAAAAATAAACACACACGCAGACATATGTATATTAGTTTTCCATAGAAGCTTCCTTAGTTACAAGGCCCTGTGGAAGCAGGCTTATGAACTCCAGCAAGACATTATCTAGAAAAAAGAAGAGTGAATTGTGTAGGAGAGTAAAACTTGCTATAGATATTAGATATTAACAGTTGGTGAATAGGATGTGGCCTATGGGAACATATTCAGTATTGGTACTCAGGAAAGCAATGTTTCACTGTGGCATGTGAAGGAGCTTAGTTAATTGATTCATCAGTAAAACTGCATTAGAAACTAGTAGCAATTGGAACAGTAAAATACAGTGAGCTCTACTGTACTGTTATAATTTAATTTTTAGGTTTTGTCTCTGTTAAATTCGGAACTTGAGTTCTAAGGTTTCAGAAAAGATAACAAGAATTTTATTTTATTTCTTTGTTGAAAACTAACAAAGTATCCACATGGTTGACATAGCATTCTGAGGTTAACTTTGCAAGTTGTAGGTTAAAAATCATCACTCTTATTCAAAATCACCACCAGTGGTTCTACAGAGATTTCATCAGATAAGAGATTTTGAATCAGAACAAATCATTATGTTGATTTTTCTCTAGATCTGCAGGACACTGGAAGAAACCCAACCTGTAACTACTGAAGCAGTGAGAGAGAGGGCACAATAGGCTCTATCAGAAACATCTATTTTTCGTAGCAATTTTCTTCATTTCCTTTCCATTTTGTATTTTTTCTGTATTTTTTACTGTAGTCTGAGGTGTTTTTTTTTTCTTTTTCCTTTTTATTTTGCTTGAATGTAATCTAAGGAATGAAGGCAAATAGGTAAATTATTGGTCTTGCCTGAATCTTTCTAATTTACAGTACATTTACACCTTCAAAAATATTAGATGTCAAAGATTGTAGAGGAGTATAATTTTTAAGGCTCCTTTGAAAGTATGGTTTTGGGTTTTCTCTGCTTCTGAGTCACTGATAATTGAAGATCTGCAGTGCTTAAGGTAGCAGGGAGGGCTTTCCTCATATGGTTCACGATCCTATTCTGACCAAGTCTCGACAACTGTGAGATTCCTCAAAGGTCTGTTCAGGCTCTCCAAGATAAAAGTCAGCCAGCCATGAATTCTTTATCTGTTTTGTTTCTTGATGCTGAAGCTAATCCCAAACAGACAGTTAAGTTATCCAGCTCTTCGTTGCAGAATGCTGTGGTACTGAAATTTTAGATGGTCTCCAAATGCATCTGACCAGAAAGAGTAGAAAAATCCGTTGATGGAGCGTTGAGTACAAAACCCCTTTCTCTGGCTCAGGAAGTATCGCTGTAATCTTTTATAGCCATCTGTTATTGGCCAGAATGCTTACTGGGCTTGATAGACACCGTTCAGCAGTTCTTGTGTTTGCCATGATACCCACGATTCCCTGCAAAAGCAGGATTTTGTTACAGAATTGCTAAGTGCATTAGTTCATATAGCCTTTTCATCTTCACCTTTTCCCAAAGAATGCTTTCTTTAAAACCATCAGCATGAAGCTCCTCTGTACTGCACTCATGGTGGCAGGAGTTGTTGCTGCCACTGGAGCGGTGATGTCATGGAGAATGATGCCCTGTGCTTGAAATGAGCTGTGAGTGTCCTGTCACTTGTTTACAATTAGAAGTATCTGGCCTTTGGAAGGAGTGTGCCTGAGTACTTCGGAACGGTACATCTGTGAGAGTTTATGAAAAAAAGCATGCTTGTGATTTTATTTCTGAATGTCTTAAAAAATGAAATTTTGGATTTCTTGGGCTGTTTTTAAAAAGGTTGATGAGCAACCTGAAATTTAGGGAGCAGATAAAAATGTGCTTCCTGAGAGAGGTGTGTTTACAGCAGCATGTAACTGCCGGACTGAGTGCAAATACTTTAAGGGGCAGCTAGAGAAAAGAAAGTATCAGTTCAACTGCAATATCAGGGGGCTTGGATACAGTGTTCATTTAATTTTGCTATAGTTTCAAGGTAGCCAGTGTGTCAGGATCTTTTGGGCTGATCTTTTGTAGCAGTCCACTTCTGAGTGTTGTTGAGTTAGTCATGTTGGTTTTTATGTTGCCGTAGCTCTCCTTCCTCTTTTGCATATGGAAGAAAGACAGGCACCTGCTCGTAAGAATGGAGGCGCCAGGAGCAAATTAGAAAATTGCAGGAGTTGGCGCTTAAAGGGTCAATAGGAGACATGTGCCCCCTACCCAGTGTCTAGCAAGAATTAGTGGGAAGAGCAACAGAGGTGAGAAGAACTGGAGTCTCTCACACTTGCAATTCCTATAGTGCCCTACGCTACTTGGTTGTATGTTAAAATTTCTATGGAGTAATGTGTTCAGTAGTTTTCTTTTCCTGTTGTATCCCAGGAAAAGCTTTTGTGGGTGCAGAACCTACAAAATAGGGGGGCGAGCAAGCAGTGCTCAGGGCGATGAAATAGGTTTTTGAATGGGTGTTTGACTGTAGAAGAGCAACTTAGTGAAACGGAGCAGAGGAAGATGGAGCTTCGAAAATTCTTAGAGAAGTCCATTTTACACCATAAGGTTATTTATGTCTTTTAAAGCAGATTTTCTGTATTAATTTTTCATTGAATTTCAATTTTGAATGAACTTAGGATGAAAACAAATAGAAGTTATTGCCTCTTATGGTTTTTTTTGGTTTTTTGTTTGGGTTTTTTTGTTTGTTTGTTTTTTGTTTTTTTTTTTTGTTTTTGTGGTGCAATTCTGTCTGAGAAGTTAGCATAGTTTGTTTTCTGAGGCAAAAATCTGTCCAGATAAAACAAATCAGTCTCAGATTTGCTGAGCAGTTTAATGTACTCTTTCTGACTTTGTAATGAAGCTTGAAGCCAAGTAACAAAGATGCACGTGGATTCATTTTCAGGTTTTGTAACATAGAGTTCTTGCTTGAGTGGAATCTTACAGCTATGGCGAACGCTTCCTTCCATCTGCAATAGTACATCATGTTCATTTTTAAAAATACTGTATTTGCATAGCAAAATACATCTGATGATTTTATATCATAATGTAACAGAAATCACCTCTTAGTAGCATATGATAATCCCAGCAGGCAATTTATTATCATAATTCTATCAATTTTCTGTGCAGAAAATGTTACCACTTTTCTGAGGATTTATTGAGAAAATAAAGACCAAAAAATTGCTGGTGAAACAAGTTTGAAATTATAGGGAGAAGACTGCAAACCCAGAAATGCAGTTGTTGTTGTTGGTTTTTTTTTTTTTAATATTGTTTTTATGGCTTAATTTCTAATAGTTGTACTGAAAAAGTATTCTCATTTCATTACGTGTAGGTTGGGCTTGGGTTGTGTGGGAAATTTTTTCAAGAGGAATTAAGTTATCATTGCAACTCTTAATCATTTTCAATTCATTTTCTAAAATATTTTCCTTTTCATCTATATGGAGTGCTCTAGTTTTGTAAATTCACTTTGATATTTGTAGTTAGAAAAAAAAGACAGTAGTGTACTATAAAATCAAGGTACAAAGTTTTTAATTAGATTTTGCCGACTTCCAAAGTCTTTGTATGACTAAAGAAATTATTATATCTTAAAACAGGTACAAATGTTCTGTTTTTTATTTTTTGTTTTTTAATTTAGAACTAAGTTTTTGGAATTGTTCGAAGTAAGTTCTAGCATTTGATCTGGATTGTTTTTCTTGAGTTTTGATTTGCAGTAGGGAAAGATTGAATTTGTCCATCGATAATATATACATGTACTTACCAAGCAGTACATGTGTACTGTACTGTTTGTATATATATATAGATATAGCCCAGAAAAAGTCCATTTAATTAAGTTTGTGTTGATGTTGGTATTCTCTGACCACAGAAATTGCAGTCACTTGGTTTTATTTTAAATTCCTTCCTCTTAGTAAAAGTTTCCATCTAGTCAATGCACATTTTCAAACTAAGTGGTTTCCCTGCTCTTCTATGAATTTCCCTTGAAGGGAAAATGTCCAAATAATACTCATTGCTGCGTGTCTACCATATCCATGATGACATAGGTCTCTTTGGAGGGGATATTTAGATAAACCTAAGGCTTTTTTTTTTGCTTTTTTTTTTTAAGCAGGATAAAATTGGTGCCCCTGTGTATATGCGTGGATGTATTGGTTTTATTATTATTTCCTCAATGTATCTATAATCAAATTTATTTTCACTTTGCTCTTCTTTTAGTTACTTTGATTTGATCATTTCTTCACATGTTCTAAAAATTCCTTTGTTAAATGCATGGTAGCAGGGGATGATCTCTGTCAGACTTTGCATGTCTGATTGAAGTTCCCAAGTTTTTATTTTTATTTTTATTATTATTATTATTTTTAAGAAATCTTCTGTTATATTCCTTCGTTTACCACAGTAAATGAAACAAATTGCTGAGGTGTGTCTACAAATAATGTTGACCAGCAAAAATAAGGAAAGGTCAATCATTCTGGAAGCTTGGTTGTTATTTTGAATGTGCTGCTAACGAATGTTATGTGCTTTTTACTACCGTTTTGTTTCTCAGTTGAGTATCTTTGGTCCTACCTGTTTTAGCTTTTATTATCTCACCTGCTCAAGTAATTTCTATAGCTCAGTGCACTTAGTTATATACAACCATATGCCTATGATGCTATGAAGTTTCCAATCACCTTTTTCTATTAATCTTCATAAATAAGGTAAACTGCAATGAACCTGCTACAATTAAGAGTGTCTCAGGGACAAGAATTCAATCTTGGTTTAGCAAACACTCCAGTAAATGAAACGTGTTCCATTCATTATGTGCTTAAACAGCTAATAATGACATTTCAAGTCCTCTGAGAATTATCTTTGTGAGGTCGTGGATATAATGAACTTTAGAAAAGGATGAATTTCATTTTTTTATCATTATTATTACTATTGATTTTTTTTTTTTTAAGAAAAAAAGAATTGAAGTTGGAAATTACATACCAGTTAACATTGTTTTGTTCCATTGTTTCATGAATGAAGTAAGCAAAAGAACTGGATACAGTGACTGGGTTTAGCAATAACTGAAACGCTCCTTTTAGAAATACTTTATTGAAGAATGCTAATTTCCCTCATAGTTGAAATTTCGTTCCACTGCAGAGATGAAGTTTATCCATTTATGTAAATCCTAGTCTTTTTATGTTAAAATAATGAATCTATCAACTAGTATATAATATTTTTATAGGGAAGGTGAAAACACAGTAACTTATTTTGGGTCTTAAACAGTAAACATGTATTAGAATGTGAGTGCATGAGTGTGTTCACACAACGTTCTTGCTTAGCAAGATTAGAGCACACTGTGGTGGGGGAAGGTTCAATTTTCCATAAGGAGGTAGTGATGTTGGAAAGCAAATGAGTAGAGCACTCTCCTATTGGGTGTTCAGATTAGGGGAAGAGGAACGGACAGAGTCAAGTCTGTTCTTGTGGCAGTCTTTATTTTAGAAAAGCTGTCTGTCTGAAGTGTTTTGCAGCTTTTTTTTTTTATGGCAGTGCAGGCTTTTTTCTGCTGCCTGTGATGGCCTGTGCAGCATGTATGTTTTTTTTTTTTTTTTTTGTCTTTTGCAATTAAATGAGCTGATTTTGTCTGAGGTGGGAATTTAGGGGATTCTGATGGAAAGGGGTGGATGCTGCTTTTTCTATGTTTCTCTCTAGATATATTTGTAACATTAAATCACATTTTGATCTAAACTATGGTTTGGGTATTACTGATTCAAAGTTCATACTTCCATAAAACTCCCCAACTCCATTTATTTAACAGCATTACCTGAATCTCCTAAGAAAACACAGATAAGCCTTTTAAATAGACAGATTGGTATCAGTATTGTTTCTTTAGATAACCATCAGGTAATCTGAGTCAAATGCTTTGAGAGGATAACATTGGATTTGACCACTGCATTTTCAATCTGTATTCCAGGTCTTTGTCAATTGAGTTAGCTGCATAGCATTTAAACTGATTTTAGCAGTTAGGAATTTAATCTATGGTTTTAGGTTGAAAGGATCCTGGATAAGTTTCTTGGTAATGATAATTTTTCATACACAAAATGGGGCACAGTTTGTGTTAGTAGATATTTATTATCTACTTTCAAATCTGATGTTTAAAGAAGCAGACAAAGCCTTGCTCATCTGTTTCCTATTAAAAATATAGGTGCAAATTAACAATTCATTTACTTATTTTTTAATTGAAGAGAAAACAGCATGACGATGTAGCTCTCCTGTTGTGATGCGAGGAGTATTTGGAAAATATGTCAGTATTTTGAAGTGGAGCCAGTGCCTAAAAGTAACATATTGCTGTTTATTTTAAGCTTCTTTTACTGTGGTATGTTTCTGGTTAGTATAATTTGATGTAAGATGTAAGACATTATATATTTCATATGTTTTCGAATATATGTGTTTGTATTGCAGCTGCATATAGCATAAAGTGTAAAAGGGATAACTGAGTTCAGATGTTTGAAATAATATGCCGCTCTTCTTTCTGATGTACTGTGCAAACTATGCAAAATATTTTTGGAGACAGACTTCATATAGGTGGGATAATTTCATCTAGAGACAATGCTACATGGTTTGATGAGAAGAAAAAAGAAAAATTTTTTTTCCTCTTCCCTCCTTTCTTGGAGAACAATGCTGTAGGTGTATCTAATTTGAGGAAAAATCATTTGTTTACTTTTTCCTTTATTTCTCTTAGCAGCCAGAGACAGTGACTAGTGAGTGGCACATACATCTTCTGGGTTTTGTTTCATGCTCCTGAAGAAATCTAGTCTTTATTACTATTATAACTCCCCACTATTACTCCTTTTTAATGTAATACCAGGGTTTTAAAAAAAGGAAGGTGCTTGTATTTTTTGAGAACAGATGGTATTTCTTTGAGTTCATACCGTTCCTTATCTGAAGTGAATTTCAGAAATCTCAGTTCTGTAATCCACAAGTAAATTACTTAATATATCTTGGTAAGGTGTGTAAGCTGATCTAATGCTTAAATATTCAAGGAAAAAGAATGTTGGAACCAATTCGATTGTTTCTCTAATTTCTCTTGCTGACATCACTGGGTTTACTTCACTTGTTTAAGTATTCTTACTTAACAGAATCAGAAGCCTACTTAGAGTTCTGACACTCTTGCTTTGGAAAGTTGCAGAGATTTTGGTTATGGCTGGCAAAGTCCAGTGTTCTGATGCTCTTTACATGGAAAAGACGATTTTTTGAGAGCTCTATGCAGCTGCCTACTTATGTTGGTTTCATACTAACTGTATTATTTTGCAGGAAAGTGAATTTATTCAATATTTCCAGCATAATCCTTTCATAGTAACTTATTTTAAGAGATCACAGCACTGTGTTTACTTGATCACATTAGTTTTGATTCCTTTACTTATGTTTTGGCAGAAATAGTGGGATAAATGAGAAAGTCAAGAGTTGAAAAGGGATACAGGTCCACAGCTTCTTGCCAGTTTGCTATCTTATGCAAACTATGTCCAGAGCAGCTGAATATTTGTACAAAAATCAGTTTTAGGTGTAATAATCACTAAAATAATGAAAGGATGAGAGCAAGTGTCTAACAGGTACCTTTCTTTCTCCTTGAACTATTTGAATTAAGTTAGGCATTGATTTCTGCAGTGCATGGTACAACCAAGGAATACATCCTTTTAGCATGAAAATTTACAATTATTTTATCCTATTGTTTTATTGTCTTTTTTCTGTGGTGGGATTTCCTTCTCTTTCTGGGGAAGAACAGTGTATTACTGTTAACTATCCTATATGTGACAATTGAGTATATTATTATTGCATGTAGTATTGAGGATTTTCTCAGGAAGGATTTTCAGTGAGCCATTTTTTAAACTTACACTAAATTTGTGTCAAAATTGGACTTGAGGTGTCAGTTATGCATATATGAATTCTGAGCACACGTACTGCACAAATAGTTCTTGTTTGGGTGTAGACTGAAAAATTCAATATAGGAAATACTGAGGAAAAAATAATTTGGGGGATTGCGTTTATGGAATTGCATAAGCTTACAGTTAATCTTGGGCCTTGAATCTACTGATTTCTTCAATTCCTGTGTAGAACACAGCAGTATTTATTTTTCTAGGGGGTGAATAGTAGTATTTACTTTTTGGAGATGATGCAGTGCTTACTTTGTTTTTGTTTGAGGAAAAGCTTCTGCTTCTTTAATGGTAAATGTTAAATGTTAATGTGTTCCTATTTAGTCAGTAATGATCCTGTTAGGACAACAGTTGATGAATCTGCATGTAAAAGATGAAAATCAAAAGATGTATTTTGGGTGTATGTTTTTTCTTTTTTTTCTACTTTTTTTTTTTGTCTGCCTTTATTCCGTTAAAGAAATTTTCAAATTCAGATTTTTGAATTTGAATTTTTCAATTCAAATTTTCAAACGCTCCTGAGGCTGCAAGCTTCATTCAAAAACTCCCCTGTGGAAAACTATTCTCTTGCTTTGCACATGGCCATCACATCTCAGTACCTTACTGCTGTGCACTGTGTGCCATCAGAACAGCCCTCTGAGTTCCCTTGTTAATGCACCTGGTAACTCCCCCACTGTGGTGGGTCAGAGCTTGTGTCTGAAGGCTGAGGGCTTGGTTACATCCCTCCAATACCACAATGCCACCTCCCAGCACGGGTGCTGCGTGCTGGGTGAGGAAATCAAATACTGTAGTTTACAAGGGCCAAGCTTCAATCTATTAGGTAGAGAAGCAGGAGGCCACAAGAATTATTTTTCAGGCAAATTCTAATAAACTGTTGTAAATACGTGCAGTTCAGAAACTAGCTGTCTGTTTCCTCTGGTAAGCAGGCATTCAGTGTTACAGAACAACTAGTTTCCAGTTGCCATTCTTTGATGCAAAGCCCTGGTGTGGTCTTCTGTGCTTTTAGACCTAAAACTGTCATTTTCTCTGTGTGGCTATGAGCCAGCTTGCTGTGTGTCTAGGCACTATTGTGTCTTTTGCTGCCTGTTAATTTGCCTCTGCTGGGTAGACGCCTGCCTCCCTTTCAGTGCACATAACAATGAGAGAAGAGCTTGAGTAGATGCCTTGTATTTTCCACTGTGCGCAAATAGTGCTAAGATTCAAGGGAATCACCCCTGAAACAACCCATCCTCTCACCAGGAGCTAGAGTATGAATTTTAAGTCAGAGATGAGTGTTGTCCCAACAGCCTGGCATTCATTGCTTTCATCTGCAGAAAGGATGGTGGGGCTTTTATCCCAGGATGTTGATCGGAATTACTTCTCGTTGGAGGAATCAATTATCTTAGGTGCTATATTTGAGCTGTGTAGACTGTAGAATTGCATTTTAATTTAGACCTATTTTCCAGTGTAAAAAGATAAGGACTCCTTCTGGACATACTATTAGGTCTCAGCCTTGAAAGTCTCTGTTATAATTTCAACATTTATCCACTTACCTCATGAACAAAAGGTTTCAGTTTTAATTCCAGTAATCCCACATGTGCTCCCAGCACAACCAGATTCATTGCTGAGAGCAAACAGCTCAGCCCCTGAATTCAGTTATACTGATGTCTTCTGCTCGATTAAGGGACAGCTCAGCACCCTGCTTCATTAACACTGAGCCAGCATTTGCTACTTCCTTTGCTCATCTTCCATGAGCTGCCACCCCCTGCCTTCAGGCTGAATTACTGATCACACCCAGCTGAAAGGTTGGAAATGGACCCAAGCAGAAACACAACTTGAGCCTTCTCATTCCCTTGCAGAGCTTAATCACAGCAGCATGGCTTTTCTGTTATTTGTGATTTGATTGTGTGAAGTTTCTGATGCTGCAATACTTCAGATAATAGCTTTTCTTCATTGCCTGCAGGTTTTTTTTTTTTTTTTTTTTTTTTTTTTTAAGTCACAGGAGCAGACCTCGCCTTCTGCATTCCCTGTTTAATTGTGGCTGTCAGAAGACTTACAGTCACCTTGGGCTATGCGTGCATGGGGTTTGAACTGCTGTCGGAGCTAGTCAGGGCTCCAGATCATGGTTCAGTGAATATCTATTGGCTAAACTCCATCTCGCAGGCAATTCTGGGGGCTTTAGATAGACTACAACTTTATTGCTTTTTCACCCAGGTCTTTTGAGTCCTTCTAGGTAAGCTGAAATAAATAAATGAATAAAAGTAGAAAACAAACTGTATCATTTCTGTATAATTAAAAAATTATGTAAAATTTACAGTGGAGCCATTGGGACCCTTCAGTGAAATCAGGAATATGAAAAATAACAGTGGGATGGGGAAAAGGAATTATAGTTACCTTTAGGATGAGAAGGAGAGCACAGTTTAGTTCTTAATATTTCTGTCACTTGGAGCTTGATCATGGACATTTTGAAAACATCTGACATGACAGACTCCTTCCTTTGGAGGCTGTGGTTGTTGAGATGCTGTGGAGGATTACGTGAGAAAGCAAATATGCTCAAAATTGGCTAAGTTAGCTTGAAATTGCATAACCTAGAACTGGAATAGAGCCTCTCACAGTTTCATTAGATGTAGATGTATAAGGAGGAGCCACGTGTGTCATGCTGCTATTTCTGGTGGGCAGGGTGGCCCATTTGGTCATATTCTTTTTCAAATCCAGATAAAGTGTCGAGTGATGGTTATCTGCTTTGAATTCCTACTATCTCAAAAGTATCCTGTTGAAATTACGCTAAACATACCTCTAACTCAAAGTTGTAACTGTTTCTTTGCAAGAAAAAAGCATGTTAACCAATACAGGAGAAGTTACCTTTATTGATGTATTTTCTGTTCCCAAAATTGAATCAGTTTTTCTCAGGTGAACCATGTGACAAGGATATTACTGCTGTTTGTTACACCCTTTCATTTTGTAATGGATTACAATCGGGTTTCCTCATGATGGTGTTGGTTTAATTTAGCATGTCTCACAGGTAGCTGGTCTGCGCCACTGAGGTGAGCACATTTGTCTGCTAAAACCAGCAAACCTGATGGACCTTTGATTTCATTTGAGACACCATTAGTTTATCCTATGCTGGTAAAAATAAATCAACTGTGACTTGCTTGCCTTGAGGCTTTTATTTCTCATAGCTTTAGCATTCCTAGTCATTCTGGGGATTTTTATTTTATTTTACAGTGTGAATAACATGCTTTGATTTGTTGTAGAGCTCCACATGAATGTTGCTTACAGAAAGGAAAGAATTAGGCTGTGAGGAAGCATAAGGTGATAGTCAACGTGAACTTTTCCAATGTGCAGGCTATTTTCATGAAAAATAAATTGATTTTCTCCTTTTTAATGTCTTAACAGTTACTGTGTGGGAACTTGCTTCCACAGTCTGTCTTTGAAGTTAATTTTGTGATGGTTTTCCATTCATAGGTGGAACTGTAAGATCTCAATTTTTTGTCTCCTCTACAGCCTCTAAGTTGTCTTCATGCTATGTAAAGAGTAGTAAGAGCATGTAGGCAATGTTCTTTAGTATGCACATCAGTTATTTTCCACATTTTTTTAGGTGGTAACTTCGATAATAAATTTTGTTGCCTACTCCAGCTTCTTGAGCAGAGTTGCAAATGTTACCCCACAGAAGTGTCATATTGACTCACATTCTGTCAACGGTTTACAGGCTGGTTCTGCCCAATTCTGTGACGACTGGGGCAGGGAACCTACACCCCAGGAAATGGGAAAACGAAAAGGGAGATGGGCCTAAAAACAAAACAGCGGCAACAATCTGAGAAGGAAAGCTAATTTACTAAATAATATATCAAAATGCAATATAATACAATATAATTGGAATTGAAGCTAGTAAATCAAATAAAATGAGAGAGAGAGAGAGGGAGAGATTCCGAAAACTTGAAGGCATTACGCTAACGCTGAAGGCAAGATGGCATGGGAGCACCTGTTGCTGGGTCGATCTGAAAGGATCCATCCAGAAAAGCCTGTGTCTCGTGACACATGAGGATTTTATCTTTCCCTCTGAGCAGAAAACAGAAAAACAAAAACAACAACAAATAAAACCACAACAATGCAAAGTCCTCTGGGGTACATAGTTTTTCTCTTCTGAGACAGATATATCTGGAATGATCAATGATGCACAGAGCTGGAGCATTAACTATTTAACTTACAGTGCATTACGTGATGTTTTGAAGTGGAATACCAATAACAAAATCATCATAAAACCGTGACGTTGTTAATATGCATTCGCAATATTAAAATGACTTTTGTTTAAAATGCAGAGAGGCAGTTTTGCAAACCTTATATGTTATTGGCCAGGTTCTCAATTGTACATCAGTATAGTATCTCCAAGTGAAATTTTGCGTGTTATACTTCAGAAACTTACCTCTGGCTGCAGACACATGATCTCAAAATAGATATGTATATTATCTGTAAGATATTATGAAAAACATGTCTACTTACGCTTTGACTTCTGTATACTGCCTCTTGATATGCAGCTTGATGGTGTATTGTACAGATGTGATGCACACAAATAAGCATCTTACATATTTACATTTAGATGTGTGTAGTCCTCCATGTTTGGATAAAAGATAATGTCCAAACAAACTTATCGAGAAATAGATACCATCAGCTTCAAAAATGTTTTAATGTCTAGGTTGTGTAAGTATATGACTGTTGTGCCAAGAAAAAAGTAGGGTAGTGTCTATTAGTATTTGCAAGGTTAGTGAAATTTTATTATTTTGTAGCTTTGAGGGTTAAAGATGACTCATGGCCATCCAAAGCCTCTACTCAACTTGAGGTAGTCATATCTTGTTCATAAATTTTATCTGGAATTGCAGACACATGCAGCAGTATGCCTTTCAGCAGTGTTTATTGTGGAGAACTTGAATTACCATCCCTTTATTTGTGTTTATGGAAGGGGTTTCTTAGTGAACTTTAAAGAAAGTTGAGATACCTAAGGTTCTTTGTCATGGCACCTAAATGTAACTAAACCAAACAGAGAAGATGTGAACTCCTCTCCTTTACAATAGTGATTTCAAGTATCTGTTTGCTACTTCATTTTTCCTCTGTGCTTTTTGACATATAGTAGTGTTTTACATTTTCATTTTTTAGACAGACTTTTTTGATTATTGAACAACTTCTATCAGTTTAATTTTCTCAGTGTAAAAATGTAGATTATAAGTACCGCCAGCAGGATTTTTTTTGTCCTTTCTTGCACCTCCTGTGTTATGGTGCTACAGATTCCAAGACAACAGTAGGGTTGGGTACTACTCCACTGAAAGGGAATAATTTATAAATTAGATATTGAAGAGAGTTTATATCTAAATGTAATGAAAAAAATAAGTCCTTCTGAAGAAATCTGTCTTTCTGCATTAGGTGGTCTTTGATTTAAAAGCCAGCAGTGGAGGTTTGTGGATGTCATTTAAAAAAAAAAGAATGTCATTAGCCAGAGGACGGTAGAAATTCTCTCAGTTTCTAAGCAGTCTAGTAATATGAGGTGGCCCTTTTTTGATCCTTTTAGTGAAGTATCAGTTTGCTTTGTTGTTGTCCTCCAATTAAAATTTTCAGTAATTCTTTGCTTATAAAGAGACACAAGTAAGTAGTAGTATTACTTTTTAGAGATAGTGTGTTGTTTTAAATAACGTGAGTTTCTCTTTGCAAAATAATGCCACATATCCCCCTTTGAGGGAAGAATATGTGAACAGAAAAATTACCGTGGCAACCTGAGGAGAAAGAACACTTTAAGCCTATTTCCTAATCAGCTTTTGTCAAGTACCTTTTGTCCAGAGGGGAAAAAGTAAAGGTAAAATGTAACAGCGCTGCTGTCCATGAATAGGAATTATCTAGGTATGTATTATTTATTAAAAGGTATGTTAAGAAAATTGAATACCAAAGATGTAGAATTATTTGATTCTGAAAGATATCTCAGCTATTAGCATAACTTCTTTGCTCTATATTTTCTCTTCTTATAATCCCTTACCAAGGTCACTGGTGGACTAATGAATCAGTTCACTTTATCAAACAGATATAATGAAAAGATGTGATTGTTTTGGAAGCTCCAAAGTAAAGCTAAGAGAATCTCTTCCTTCCTCAAGTAATCCCTAAAGGCAGAATTGAAGACATTGAGCATGTTTAGTATTTAAAACAAAGCCTTGGAAAATATGGATCTGTACTGGAAATATAGCTGAAATCGTTTACCATTTGTACTTTGAGCAGAGCTTGTCAGAAGTTTGAGTAACCACTTCTTCTCTGAGAATTTATTTTTAGTGTGTAAATTCTTCACTCCTTTTGGAATTCACGTTTGATCAGGAGTCTTTCCTTTGCAAGAGAGAACCTGACTAGATACCCTAGTTCATCAGGGTTACTGTATATGCACATAGTATGTGTACATATATATAGTGCATATATATGTATAAATGTATGTGCAGTACAGCTTGTGTATATAATGACAGCTTTACTTTTTTCTACTCTTATTTTTTTTCCTTAGGCATTGTAGAAAAAAGGGCTAGGAAAATGGGAACTGTTGAGCTGAAAAATATAGATGAAACACCAGGGAAGAAAGACATGAGGGGTATAATGTGATAATTACTGACCTTTGGGGTTGTGTTTGTTATTCCTGTGTCTACCATGCTGTCTCTTTATGACGCTGGCAAAAGCACTTAAAGAAGACTGCAGTTATAATTACTGTGAATTTCTTGAGTGATTGACTCTAAATGCTGGACTCAGTAAGGACTTTTGCAATCAGCTGTTAGTCTTCAGAGGAGCGCATGTTAGTCGTTATCTGGGGACAACCTGGTTGCAGTGGCCTCTCCTGGCATTCAAAACTGCCTTGTCCAGGCTTCCTTCGGAGCAGGCTTGACATAAGATTTAAGCTGTTTAGTTGGTTTCTCAGGGCCAAATCGACTTGATGGTGATGGAGACAGAGATTGCACATCCGGGTCTGAATGCCCTCTTGCAGTGTTCAGCCACTCTGTAAAAGACAGGTTTTCTCTTATGGGGAAATGTCTGAAAGGAGCTGTATCCCATGTATTGGAAAAAAGTTATAGCAGTGTAACTCAAATGAAGTGTTCTGAATGTCTTGGTTTGTAATATTGAAGTTTTCATTTAAAATATTGTGAAGTTGTTCAGTGTAATTGTTAAGCTGTTGAGTGTATCATCTTTTAAAATTGCTTTTATTAAATTAGTATGTACACGTATGGGTTAATATAGCAGAGCTTAATAAACAGAATAAAACAGAGTCTTTTTATCAGGGAAAGAACTGCTTAGGTAAGCCTTTAGGGGATTGTATGTTCGAGATGATAAACAGAAACAATTGTTGACTTGCTTGTCAGGATTTGAGATTTTCCTCTCGCAGCAGCTTGTGTCAGCAGTGTTAAATCCAGAGGCCCTTCAGAAAATGTGGAATAAATATCTGAGACGTAGATAGCCAGAATTTAGGCCATCTGAGAGGTTACCCTGAGGTAAATGGAAAATAAAAATGTCATTTGATAAGAAAATTCTTCTTGCACACATGAAAGAGTGAAAATGCTTTCCCTTAGTTACATTCTTTTTTCTGCCCCTTAGAAGAACAATGAACAGAGTGTAGTGTCAAAATCTGTACTTAACTTGAAGTACTTGAAGTGAGAGGGTATGGCAAGATAAATCTTGAACGCTATGTGAAATAGCATAGTAATCGCTTTTTCTATATGTTGAAAAATGTGCTGTTGCATCACCTTCTGTATTTGTTTGTATGTGACTTGGCATAACCAAAGGGGTAGCGACTTCATGTCCTGTTAGTGAGCACAGAAGTGTTTGGTACTCTTCAAATGATTTATTATGCCTATATAATGCATATATAAATAGAATACATAGAGAAATATATATAATGAAGTAAGAATAGTGCACTGTGTTAGATAAAGCATAGATTTCATAGGTAAGAAACTACTTCAAGAATTACTCCTTTGTTTCACCTGGGGCACAGATAATATTTTTGTTAAGGACGATGTCCTTTTTGGACAGCCAACAATATCATTTAAAAACTCCACTGGGTTGTCAGAAATGTTTGGTAAACAAAATAAGAATTAACCATTCTGATCAATAAAACTCAAAAGTTCTTAGAAGCAAGGTGGGGTTTTGTGCTTGTCATGTACTTCAGATACAAAGTTCTGATTATATGCTGAAGTTTAATTGAAAAGTGCACGAGGAAAATATCTAGAATATTCTAGTATCTAGAATTTCAAGTGTTTGAAGAGTCACTTTTTTTGTCTCAGGAACTGTTTAAAGCTATTCTCTGCATTCTCATTTAAAAAATAAAAGTATTTCATCTTCATTCAATTTTCTGTTGAGGTGTTTGAACCCTGTATTCTATTTATGGGGTTAACTCACTGTATACCTGCTGCATCTTAGGACACATCACAGTTTTTGTTTCAGTAATTTCCTACACAATTTTATTGCATGTGCTTTAAATTTTGCTGGCTTTGTCAAATAGTGTAGCTTTTCCATTCTTTCGCTGGTTGAATGTTTTGGAAACCTATTGCCAGAATACAAAGGCAGTGTGAATTTGTTGACAAATTTCATGTGCTCTCCCCAATGAAACTCTCCTGGCATAGTAGCTGACCTGTCAGATTTCATGTGTCCTGATAGTATGTTAATATAAAAAGAACGTTTGACAAACACAGTCGTAAGTCGTCTTACCATTTCTATACTTCTGATTCAAAGTTCATTGAAAAAAAGAAAGTGATATATTGGAAAAAAAAAAAAAAAGCAAGCCATCTGAAAAAAAACAAGAAGGAAAAAAAAAGAAAAAAATTGGTCAGATGTGTGAGGTCAGTGCAGAAACAATCACACTGACAGTTCAGTTTAGTCATACTCATTTTGTTCTGATGGCAGTACGTGTCCCTCTGTAGGAAGCGAATAAATGAAAATTGCCCTTTTTTTCCCTATTTTCTACTGTGTAATTTGTCTTTTGAGGTTTTTTATTGTTGCTATAATAGAACAACAGATTATATTAGTAAGATTTTGTATTTTCCCAGCAGGCCTTTGAATGTCATTTAAATTTGTTTTAATATTTTAATCTCTAATTTTGTAAGATGTTGAGGTATGTCTTACTCAAATATCACAAGTCAGTTTTAATTGGCTATGAAAAGTGCAAAATTTGCACCTTTGCCACTATGTTGTAATTCACTTCTCTTCAAAACTGCGGGGGAACTGGGGAATGAAATAGCTCTTCTAACAAGTGAAAAAGATCAACTGAATGTATTCAGGGTTATGTAAAATAAAAAATCTCCTCCTGTTACCTACAGCCGTGTTTACATATAAATCTCCTTTCATTGAGAAGCAGATGAATAATCAGACAAGCTATGAGGTGTGTGGTTTTCTTCTAAATCAGTAATAATTGCAAGAAGAATCTGACTTTGTTCTTGATTTTTAACCCTCTGAATGTTGTGAGGAGTTTTGCTAATAGCTTCAGCTCGCTTTTTATCTTCAGCTTACAGAAGCCTGTTATGAGTAACACTAGGCTTAACAGTGTCAACTCCCACGGTGTGCTCTTGTCTTAATCCCTAATCCCTCAGTGTTCTCTGTTTGATAGGCACATCTAGTATTGAGTTTGGGTGGTGGTGTGGTGGTGTTCATTTTCTTTTCTGATGTCTTCATGCAACTATTTTGTAAATTAATCTCATGCACTCTAAGAATTTGTCAGTTTTTGCTTTTAGCATGTTTAATTTCATTTAAGAGTTGGTGCTTGTTTTTCTGTTTTTTTTTGGTCTTTTTTTTGCAATGAGATACATATAATTGCTGTTTAAATATGTTTTGTTGTATCTAATACTGGTTTTTGAGAGTGTATTTGGATCAAAAGAAATGAGATGTAAGAATCAGAATGCTGGAAATTAATGCTTCAATTCTATTGAATTGCAATATTAAAGCTAATCGTTATAAAATAACAATCTTCCAGTAATAACTACTGAGCATTAGATGAGACCAGTGAAAAGCTCTGTTGGTTACAGAATTGAAGTATTTCTATAAAAAGTAAGGGAAAAATTAACAGTTAGTAATGTGAAAAGTACTAGGCAATAAATAAATTCTCAGTAAGCTTCTTATTCTCCGCAGTGATGTTGTTTCTTAAGTAACGTAATGATCTAATAAAATGCGTTTAAGAGCATTTAATCAGAAAACTTTCACAAAGCTTTGTCTACAAATGTAGTTAGCTGTTACTTACCTTAACTCAGGGAAGTTTTCACTCCAGAATCCAAAAAAAAATTCAACCTGTAAATAGTTATCTAAATGAAAATGTTGTACATTCCAGCTTATGGGAAAGAAGACTCGGGAGTGTTTGAACAGGTTGGAGATGGAACAGTAACATATACTAATCCAGCAGCACTTTGGCTGGTCACTAATAGTGTCCAGCAGCCAGGTGGCTGGAAGATATATAATTCTTCAGCTCTTCATCTTTTGGGGGACTTTTCACTTTTCTTGTTTTACTTGGCATGGGAGGAATCTTGCAGCTAGGAGAATGTAGGGACGGTACTCCTAACACACAACTGAAGACTGCTAGAAGAGGAGGATCTGTAGCCAGTAGCTGTAGAACATCTTCCATTCTGTGTTCAGGGGTTCCTGAAGCAAGGAACTCAGTCTTGCAAGATTTCACAAATTTTAAGACTTAGAAATGTTGCTGACTTTTTAACTTTTACAAAAAATCATATTGTGATTTTTCTTATTTAATCCCTTTATTTTTGGACGATTTGAGTCCTTTCATCAGTGAGATCTTGACTTTGTGCAGCAGTTTTATTTTCAATTTTTGCACTTCCTTTAAGTAGCAAGCATTTTAGTGGAAGCTGTTCTATTAATTTAAATTCGTATTCTTTTGGCTATTTCTTCTCTATTTTTCATTGTTGACATAACAATATTCTTTCAGTACTCTATTCTGATGATACTTGGAGTAAAATATGCACAAAACTGCACTTATTAATGTACATGAATTTCATTACATTCAGCTAGCAAAAAGAGTATTTGTATTTTAGTAACTATATTTCTCCTCTTTGAAATGTTTTTTAACAGTATAGCCAGTACTTTGGCTGGGGAATCCAGTCACTGGAAAAGTCCTGTTTTGCAGTAGTGTTGAGAATATTGCTTTTAAATTGAAAAGAGTTTTTCAGCCTTAGACAACTGTTCAATATCTGTTTAGTCTTGGGTACTTAAATGAGCACAAGGTGAACTAGAAGATCAGGCTCTAGGATGCAGGAGGAGTGAGTTAACCTACATGCTTCATTGACATTGTTTTTTATTATACAAAATGTATTGTTCATATCAATTCCTGTAACTTAAGATGTAAGGACTCTTTGTTGTGTTGATTTTTTTTTTTTTTTTCCCTCCCAAAGCGGCTTTACATTCACATCTAAAACTTTCAAATCTGACAAGAAAAAAAAAAAGACCTTTCACAACATCTAAGACTTTCTCATCTAAATCATCTTTGCTTTTACCTCATTGTGGCCTTCTGGTACGCTTGAAGAGAGCTTATAAGCGAGAGGGGGACTATCATTTCCATTCTCTGATAGTGATAAAACAAGGGAGAATGGCTTTAAATAGAAGAGGGGAGATGTAGGTTATACATCAGGAAGAAACTCTTTACTCAGAGGGCAGTGAGGCAGTGGCACAGGCTGCCTGGAGAAGCATGGGTGCCCCAGCTCTGGAGGTGTTAAAGGCCAGACTGGTTGGGCCACAGGCACCTGATCTGGTGCATGGCAACTCTGTCTGTGGCAGATGGGTTGGAACTAGCTGATCTTTAAGGTCCCCTTCAACCCTAGCCATTGTATAGTTTGAAAAATCCCTTTGAAACATATTCCGTGTTCAACAAATCATGGGCAGTAAAACAGAGTAATTTAGACTTCTAGATACATTTAGTTCGTCAAAAACATCACACATGACACAATACAAATGATTGATGTGGTATTTGGGCTGATTTGTCAAATGGCCTTGAATGTTTGAGCTCAGTAATAGTTTGATGCCGTTATGTTTGCACTTAGACATGCATGCAAACCGAGTTATTACGGTTTTATATTTCTCACGAAAGCTAAAGCATCCTTTTGAATGTTGTATGCATACAGGGTGGTGGAAGGAGAAGATGGCCTATATAGGGCATTTTTCTATCTCTGTGCGTATGAATGCTGTTTAATACTAGCTTATTGATGGTACGCTATGAATGGATTTCTATATGGAATTAGAATAATGGAGGGCAGCAAAATGGGGGGTAGGAGGTGTTACCAAGAATGAACTTTGTACTAGAGTCAGTTCTAGTCAGTTCTTTTGAAAGCATTGTAAATCTGTTAAACAGCATTTTCTCACTCACATGAGTAGTTGTGTTTTCTCTGGCAAAAATATTTTGGATTGCTTATGAAAACTCAAAAGGCAGCTCTTTTTTAAAAATGGTATATTTTCTTTGCTCTTTCATACTTCAAGGCATCAAGTAGAAACGCTGATCTGTCATTTAAGAAAAAATCACTGTAACTTGAGATAAATGTTCTTCATTTTGGGCCTGACTTACAGCTTGCAAAAGACTAGAATTACTGGAATTTAGCAGGAAAAAAAAAGTGTTTTCTGAGTTCTATTCTTTTCCTTTATTGCAGCTGATGATTTTAAACTTTGTTATTATTGTTTGATTAGTGATTTATAGTTCTAACATTGAAGACATAATCTCTTCCAATATGGTTTAAGTTTTTATTATTATTATTATTATTTTAGACTTGGACTTTTCTTCCAACTTTTGTGATAAGGATGTAATCTGGTTTGAGCTGAAATACTGATATTTTTCATAAACATGGAATAGTATTAGTTTTGTTATTTAGGCTGTTTATTAACACCTCAGACACCTCAGGAAGATGAATCTTACGAAAATATGTTCTCAAGTTGCATAATGGTAATAATATCTATGGGTACGTGGTGCACAATGAAGTTTAAAATTTCCTGCTTACAAAACCCAGGTCATTCTTTTATCTGGAATTTGTGGATCATCTCTCTTTGCAGGAGCCTATGAAAAACTTTGTCTGGATTCTGTCACTTGTCCTGAGATGCATTTGTAGGAGTATTTATGTAGAGAACCAGTTTTATTTCTAGCATTGGGATGAACCTGACAGACTGCCACTCTGTTTTTCAGTGACTGGGAATCTACTTGTATGGTATTATGTAAAAAACAGTGTGTATTGTCTTTTATTCTCTATTTACGTTTATGCTGTGTTTTTTTGTTCCTCCTCTCCCCCAATAAAATGGGATAATGATACTGGTATTATTCTATAAAATAATCCAAATTTAAAACAAGCAAGAAAAAACCCATAGTCAGGAGAGAGTAGTTGTAGAGGAAATCCTGGCCATTGTCAGATATGTTGAGATTCAGAAGACCAAGAATTGGGCGTCAAAAAGGGCCTGCCCTCAGGAGTAAGAGCAGATAAAACCAGCATGGGCAGTGCTTCAACCACAGTGACAGGCTGATTTCTTGAAGCAGCAGTTGCCCTTCTAGTGTTTTCTGCTGATGACCTGTCTGAATAGATGTTCTTTCACAGGTTGTTGTGGTTTGGGGCATTGATGCTGGGAGGAGGATTACAGGAAAAGCTCAGCTGTTCCCTCATTGCTCAGTCTGCATTTATACAAAAGGATGGGCATGGAGCTGCGAGCAAGCAGGCTGGCAGTGTGTCACAACTGCACACTGTGGCAGTTCTTGTCCTTCCCTCAGCAGGAATTCTCCAAACCAGAAGTGTCCACTCGTGCTGTTTGAGACACACCTTGCTGTGGTCTCTGAATCCAGCTATCACCCTACACTCACCCTCCCCTTCAGCTTTGGCAGAGCACTGCCTGAGGCAGGGCTTAATGTTGATCTATGAAGTCTGTTTGTGGGGGCATGTGGCACACTTCTATCACTGCTGTAGGGCCTGGTATGTGTTGCAAAGAAAGCATTCTCAGTTATAACCTTTGTAATAAAAATGTTTCTTGTGTTACTCTATTTCTGAGGTAGTTTTGTTGACATGATTTTCATCAGTTTCTTATGTTTTTGCAGTTCATTTGCTAGCTGCTTTCAAGAGGTGTGTTCCTTGGTAGAAAGTAGTGTTTCCACCTGTTATGTGCTTGATAACGTTAGGTAAAGAAAATAGCAACAAACATGAGAAAAGTTGTTTCATCTTTTGTAAAATATTTTTCAGAATGCAATTTTCTAGTTCATAAAATGTGAAATGCTTGAGGCATGTACAGCCAAATGGGATGTGATCTTTGTGCCTCAGAATCTTGCGCAAGATAGGTTTTTAGGGAGGGGTGTTTCTTTGTTCCCTCATTCTTCTATCCAAAAGAAATATTATACATTATGAAACAACAGCAACAACAGAAGTGTTCTGAGTTTTTATTCTTCCTATCTATTTTGCTTTGTTGCTGTAAAAACTAACTTTGATTTTTGCAATGGTTTATAAAGACCATGCTTCTTTTTTTTCCCTGTAAAAATTGGAACAGGAGTCTGTAGGGAAGGAGGGTGGTCATGGAACATTCATCAGCAAATGTTACACTGTCTAGCTTGTCCCCATCCTCTCCTTTCACCCCGACATCCTCTCTGGTTAGTCTGTAAAACCTGGGTGAAGCCTATAGACCCAGAGATAAAAGAGGTCATGTTTAATAAAATAGATAAAAGACCAGTATCTAGTAATAGCTGATAACATCCTTTTGTGTCTTACATGCAGAGAACTGAAATAAACAGGTTCTGAAAACCAGAATGGAATGGAATGAGATTTGGCCAGATGTCTCTTTTGAAAATTAGAAGAACATCTGAAATCTTTTTCTAAATAATAATTCAGCTGTCATGACAAAAGTATTTGAATTAGTTTGGCGTAACTTCTAGAATTAACTTTCTGTTTATGCTGCTACACATGCAAAAGAATCAGCCTGCTAAAAATGGATGGCCAGTAGAATTCTACATTTAAAAAGGCTGTGTAATGGTATAATGTTCTTATGAAATAAAAGGCAAGGGGGCAACGTGTCCAAGTTTTATCAATCTGTTTAATTTATCATTGTACTCCAGCTTGCACGTAGCTTTTTAATTTTCTCTTTGCATAAAAGGGTACCATACACGTGCTATAGCAGTATGATTTTATAAGCAGCATGGAATCAGTCGCTGCAGCAGATGAAGCCAAAGATCCCTGGAACCCCAGAGGTCTCTTTACAACAAGGAGTCTAAGAAAATGACTGTTCAAGTATCCGTGATTCTTTGTAATAGTTATCCAGCCCTTTTTGGACTGAGCACTTTGGGGCTGAATGTATTCCTGTGTACTTATTAAGCTTTAACAGCTTCTCTTACTCAAATGTGTTGCATCTCCCTTAAATCTGGATGTAACCTTACCTTCTTAAATGCCATTAGCAAGGAGGCTGACAGCTCAACTGTTTGTTCGCTCATGAGTACCTCATCGGGTTTTGAAACTGCTTCCTGTTAGATTGAGCCGATGCCTCCTGCTCCTTATTATGGACGACAGAGTGGAGAATCAATTTTCATCACCTTGACCTTGATGACCATGTTTTTATAGTAATTTGTTATTTCTCTGCTCAGCCATGTCTTTCTGGAAAGAGACGAAGTGTTTCTGTTGTGCTTGGAGATTTCTTGCACAAAAGATATTCTGTTACCTTAGCTCCTCTTAAGTTTCCCCTCTCTGAATCTCTTCCAATTTTTTCACATGTCCTTTTGTGTCCTTTTTGTGATGGGAGTCCAAAATGGCACACAGAATTGATGTTCACAGAGCAGGGATTTAGATAACAGTGGAATGAAGGCTGCTTTCCTAAAATTTTGAGCTTCTGCTTTATGTTTCTTAATCACTACTGATAGATTAGTTTGGATTCTTTTCACCTTTTTTTCCATTCCTGTTCTATAGGGATTTTTTCAGTCATTGACCGTTAAGTATCCTACGATTTTCACGATCCTTGTATGAAATCAGACAAGACGACTAAATTGTATCTTCCAGAAAACATCCAATGTAAATTTGTTATTTTCTACTGAAGAAAAATCCATCGGTTAAAATGTTCTTAGTTAGAAACTTCTGTTGTGTATTAATAATAGGATTATCCTCCTATTTAGACTGGGCTTGTTACATCTTTGTCTTTGAAACTGATCAGTAACTTTTCACGTTAGTTGTGGCATATGTTACAAACACAAGCAAACAACTGGACAAAAGTACTCATGTTTAAAAAAAAAAAAATTGTGGGTGTTTTTTTATGCTATTTGCTTACGGTCCATACAGCTGTTCCCAAACATAGCCGTGTGGATCTTAATGCCCATGGAGAGCTGTTTTGTAAGACTGAGATCCTGATTTGCATGTGAAAACAGAGTGATTACTGTCAGAATGCTGCAATCAGAGGTGCAGGTAGGGAATGCCACCGTGTCTGTCCTATATCATTTC
The DNA here is from genome assembly GCA_036925125.1 of Oreortyx pictus. Lineage (NCBI taxonomy): Eukaryota > Metazoa > Chordata > Aves > Galliformes > Odontophoridae > Oreortyx > Oreortyx pictus. The sequence goes on along the minus strand of JAUPFR010000008.1, from coordinate 11,127,159 downwards.
AATTTAGAAAAGTAAGGTGCTGTGCATATGTACTTCTCAGGCAAAAATATAAAGAGATACTGAAATTATTTGTTCAACGTGTTAGACAAAATAATTAGCCAGGCAGGTTCTAAGAAGTTTCTGTTCAGCTCTGATGAACCCTGCTCAGGATTAGTTCATAATTTTAATTATATTAAGTGTGTGATCTGAAAGGTACTGTGCAGATTGGAAAAGTATGTGAAGGTGTGGGCTCCCCAGGAATAAAGAAGCTGAATTTTACTTTCTCGGGTGAGACAGACTAGCAATGTTTTGGTGAGATTATTAGAGGGCTTCTCTGAAAGTAGTGTCTCCTGTTTTGTTGCGTTAACCCATGACGCTGGAGGCAGATGTTGGTGGTATGATAGTAAAAGTTGAACCTTCTCACAAAACATTCTGTTGCCTTGTGACAGATGGCAGCAGAGGGGCAGTCTGACAGAATGGCGTCTGACATGGAAGTGCATATGAAGCAAATGTGTCACTGAATTCCTCCATGCAGAAAAAATGGCACTCATTGCCATTTGTGGACTCTCAGTGAACATTTATGAAAACCAAACGGTGGATGTGAGCACAGTGAGATGGTGGGTGGTGCCTTTTAGTAGTGGCAAAAGTGGGTCACCTTCACTGATGCAAATTTCTGAACGTTGCATGCAGGCTCTTGCTATCTCTGGCGAAAATGTGTAGGTAATGATGACTGTATTGCAAAATGGTGTTTCGTAGCTGAGAATTTGCTCTATCAAATAGTATGATTGAGCTCTTTGTATCTGTTATATTTTTCATGGAAGTAAGTAGATATTACTTTCAGAGTATTCTATAAGTATAAATGAAACTATGTTCTTACGTGTATCTCACCATTGAAGTCAATGGACTTGGATGAGACTTGCTAAAATATATATTTGGGCATTTAATCTTTACTTTAGTCTCATATGGAATACTGACTAATATTTAAGACTAGATGTAAAGTTGTTGCTAAAGATTCTCAAAATTATTTTATTCTCTTTTATTTCGTAATAGTAAGTAATTTTTTTTTTTTTTAAGTCTTGCTTATTTTCATTCTTTTTTTTTCCTGAGTATTGAAGTAATTCAGGAGTACAGTATTTATTTTGTTTTTCCTGGATGTATTCATCTTCAACATGGGTTGTTATTCATGCAGTGTAGTAAATCAAAACTCTGGAGAGTTTTTCAAAAGGAATATGTGAAGTTAAGTTGGAAGTATAAGGAGAATGTTTCCACAGTTGTTCTGCAGAGTTACAGACTCAGTGCAAGATTAGACAGGTATTCTTTTTGTTACCTGCTCTGGAAGGGAAGTAAAAGAATGTTAATGCTAATCAAAAATCAAAAAAGGATATTTTAAAAATTTCCATTCTTTTTCATAGTTGTTTAATAAAAGGTAGTTATCTGAGGTGTGTGTCTATGCAAGAATATCATTCCTCCCTAGTAATGAGTTTTACCACTAACTCTACTTAAGGGTCAATTAAATAATCTCTTAGTTAATGATACCTCTCTGAGGCATTGCATTATAGGGATTATATCTGCTGGCAAACTCTAAGCATAATCTGTTGTTTTTAGCTAAAGCAGTGTGAAAGCTGCAGAGAGGTCTGTGCTATTATTCAGAGAAATCCTCAGGATCATTGGACTTCTTGAAAAGGAAAAAGTAAAGATCAGGGATTCAGTATAAAATAATGTTTGCTCTAGATTTTTATTGTAGGAAATAAGAAACAAGGAGGAGTTTAAGCCAATAGTGTGTGGATTGCTAAAAAAAAAAAAATCATGAACCAAATGACTGTTTTTAAAAGAGTGAATTAAAAGTCTAAGGTGTAGTTATATTGTAATGCGATACAATGAACCTGAATTGTTCAGAATGGTCAGATAGGGATTAAGATGTTTAACTTCTTCGCAAATACTGATGCTGGACACTTTGTGTCACTTGCCTTAAGGATGCTTCCCTTTCACTGGAAGGTGCTTGTACAGGATCAGGGCAAATAAAGAGCTTCCCACTCCACACTGCTTAAATGTGGAGGTGTGCAATGCACATGTAGATGTGGCTATAACATAAAATGTTCAAATTTAGAAATAGTGGATAAAACTAGTTGTGGAATACATTAAAACTTTCTGTGCTTATTTGTATGCAGTCTTCCTGCATCTGTTACTTTAGCAGTACTTTTAGTCAAGGTTAGTGTTTGTTAGTCTGTATGAACTAAATGATATACATTCTCTCTATACATATTTAAAAAAAAAAAGTGTGTATATATTTACAAGTTGAGTATATATATAAAAATGTATAAATATACGCACACATGTATATATGCAAACATACATATATATATATGGGTTTGGGATGCAGTAGTTAAAAATAAACCTACAAATTCAGAGGTAGATGCTCCTACTTTTTTTCTCTTGATCTTGTGAAAACTGGAATACAAATCTCTTTTTTATTCAAGTGTTACATTTAACTTGAGTAAATAAAATTGTGCTTGATGGGAAGGGTGGGTGAGGCAAACCTTTTAATCTTCTCGCAGTTGTTAATCAAAATACAGAAATTAACAGTACTTGTTATAACAGTTCTTGAAATAAGTACTGCATTTATTTATAATTTAAAGGCACATGGAGCTTGCTTAATCATTCATTAATGTGTATCACGGTAAATTATATAGGAAACAATCACTTTATGTCAGAATTCTGGTAAGAATTAAGAGATCTTATGCTGGGAAAACTTTTCCTTATGCAGCAGAGAGATTTTTTTAGATAGGTTGCTCTGTAAGTAATGCCTTCTACTGAACACACAAAGAGACAAATAACACAGTTTGATGGAGCAAATTCTCAACTACAAAATTCTTTTATTTTTTAACATTGTCACCCACATTAACTGTGCATTTCCACAAGCTGTGAACAAGAGCTTGCTTACTGTGTTCATAAAAATTTGCCCCAGTGTAGGTGTCCCACCGTTGTGATACTATCATTGCTAGAAGATGTTGCTTGTATAATCTTCTGCACCCAAACAGATCAAAGTCAGAAAGTACCCAATGTGGAGTGTACGTTGGGTGTAGGACAGTTCCACCAATAATGGCCATGTGCTTACGTCTTCAGACTAAAATGGTGCCTGTGTTGTAAGGGAAAGGTTGTCTCCTCAGACTTGAGGCCAGAATCAAGAAAACATAAGACAAAGTATATCACTGCACATTTTCCACAACAAGTACTGGGAGGTTCACTAGGGGAAGAAAGAGTAAATATCATCTAGAAAAGCTTTGTTTATTGGCAGAAATCTGAGGCCTTTTAATCTTAGACATTGCTGTTCACTTGCACTGAGTTCTGGGTTTGCTGTTCGTGCTTAATGTTGGTAGTCTCATATCTGTTATTAGTCTTCTGAAATTAAGTCAACATTAATTTAAAAATAACTTTGCTAATTTGAAGAAAGATAAGGGCATCTGTGGCTTCTCAGTCTCTTAATGGGTTTGGGCTCTGTGCTTTCCTGTTACTTACATTTTTCCCATTTGTTGGTTTTTGCCTATGTCTGCAGTCAAATTTACTACAGGTGTTTGTTTTGTTTTTGGTGTGTTTTTTTTTCTTGTTTTTCTTTTTTTTTTTTTTTGTATGTGTGTACTAGAGCACAAGGATTCAGTTTCTCTTGCCTTCTTCTACTGTATCCCTTGAAATTTATGGAAATATATTGAATTAATGACAAAGTTTGCCCTTTGTGTTATATATCAGTGCTGTTGTTCTGCATCAGAATATGGAGGTACAGACGCTGTAGTGTGAGCTGGCCTCTAGTCACATGTAGGGAAGGATTTATTTTCTTTCAAGTCTAGTTGTGCAATTGGAAATGGCTTATGTCCTTTTTAAATGGTGACTCATAACACTTAGCTTTGTACTTGGTTTTTTTTTGTTTGTTTTTTCCCCACTCATACATGCCATAGTTTTCTCAATTTTAATATGGAAGTGGAAAACAGATTCTGCCCTTGTGTTTTTAAATCCACTGTTTTTATGGTAGTGTTTGAGAACCAGGAGAACAATTGTAATTCAGTCAGCCTATCACCAGAAAGGACTTGTACAGTCAGGGAAACATGGGACTGTGCTGATATTTGGCTGTTTGAGATGCAAAAGTTGCAATACCAGTGTAGTTAAGAGAGGAATTTACTATGTCTTCCTACACGAAATTGAAAGCAGATACATAAATCTTATATTGCTCTGTTATATTATGATCCTTCTAAATCACAAAACATGGGTAACTATGAAAAATTGATGAAAGCTTTATTCTTCTTCAGCTTTCATGCTGCACTGATTAAAATGTGGTTCCTGCCTAATTGCATACCTGATCACATAGAAACACACACAGTTAACATTAATCCATCCTTAGATGTCCAGCTGATCTGACCTAATAAATGTGCTGTTGTATGTCCCTTCCCAAGGTTAGACCTATCTTTTCAGTGGATAGACTGCGTATGTCTAGGAAAGAAGTGATTTCTTAAAAATTCACTCACCGCTGTTTGGGTGTTCTTAGATCAGCTTTTTCTTTCGCCAGAGGAAAGCATTTTATTTCATTTATTTCATTTTTTGGCTTTCTCATATGGAGAGATAGAGAGAGAGATTTACTGTTTGGATGGAAAATCCTCCTCTTTCTTTTCAGTTAAAAATATTTCTTGCTGTTAAAGTAACTCTAGTAATTGCAGTCTGTGAAAATACTTGTCCCAAGTCCATAAGAGACTTCATTGTGTGTTTGAACAGACTAGATTAATAGCTGAATATAGATAGAATGTGCTGGAAAGGAAGGTACCAAGACAGATTTTTAGATTTCCCTTGATGCTACTGACTGTGTTGGTTTTGGCAAGAGATGACAAACTTTGTTTACTTACAGTGTAAGTAGGTAGTCTTTAGTTGTTGAAGAAAGATTAGGATTAATTGTTTTCACTACTAACAATGCTACTTGGCTAAAGCTGCTTTTCAACTCTCATGTTTTTGCTAATAATAATAGTTATCACACATTAGCTCTTAGTCCATCTGGAGTTTTCACCAAAATACTCAGAGCCGCTGGTTTTGGCCACTACTTCTGGGGCAAGGTACAAAACAGAAGAAATGAGTTGGGCAATCTGATCCGAAACTAAAATTTAATCTCTGAACTACTTGTATTATTCTCTTGAAAAAGAGGCAGAAACTGCATGCGGAGGTCTTGTTCTGGGTCAAAGCATTCTGAGTCCTTCAGAACTTAGCTATTGCAAAGTTCCTAGTTAATTAGCTGCTCCTATGTGTTCTATTCCTGCATGTAGATAGGAGTAATCCTTTACATTATTGGCTTTTAGTTAATATGGTAGAGGAGAAATGGAAGACTTTTGCAGATAATTACTGATAAATTAAAAAAAAAAAAAAAAACACAATGTGTGGAGATTTGTTGTTAGGTAGGCAGTACAAGGTCTCCATCACTATTTTGCTTATGATAACAGCACAAAACAATATAGGATATCGTATGCAAATCCCCGGTCTGGTCTTCTGTTAAGGATATTATCTGTACTTGCAAAGATACACAGAAAAATGTTTTCTTTTCATATGCCTTTGACATGTTTTGACAGGTATAATCCTGATCTCATCCTGTGTGCTTCATGCTGTGGATAAGGAATCTATTAATTTTCTTTCTATCCATGTGCCTGTAGCATGAATTTTGAATCTTTGAGGTATCTGTCTTATGAAATCTCATTTTAAAAGTACACAGAGATAAGCTTGGTGCTGCCAAACGGTAGTAAATTCACAAGTCAGGGACAATAGAAGTGAAGAGTTAGTTTTAATTACAAAATTATTTGACTTGGTGATTGCAGTGAAAAACAACTTGTGTCCCCACCTTTCATCCTGGTGACTTTTTGCTGCTTGTGTTCATGTGAGCTTCAGTTGTAATTTGAAATACAAAGCTTTCTCTTTTCAGGCAGCTAGAGAGAAGATGGCTTTCTCACCCTCTGACTGACAGTGCTTTCTTACTCTTTCCCTAATGCACCACGGGTTACAAGGAAGTCAGGGTGTATGATTCCACCTGACCCTTTCTCAAATGTGCAGTGCTACCTGAAGGCCAGTATAATGAATTTGCAACAATGATTTCATCAGATCGGGGCAACTGTTACCAGCTCTTTCTGAATGCGATTGTACAGAGAATAGGACAATGCCTGTTGACTCATTTTGGAAGAGTAGCAACTGGAGTTACTTTGGCTTTTCAAGTTACAGGGTTACCATAGTGAAACTGTACTGCATGTCCTACGTACTGCTATGTGGACCTTATGTTTAAAGATACAGGTCTTTTTAAGCACTACGCTGTATTGGCATGTTCCTTATCTATTTTTATAATGTTGTTTGTGAACAGTTATTTCTTGTGAGGAGTTTCCCAGATTTTGGTCTCATTGGAACTGAAGAAGTGTTGCATGAAGGCATTTTCTAGCCACACTGTACTTTTCATTCACCTATCATGAGGTTAGAAGTTGAGTATATCAAGTGGTTTGCTTTGGAACATATACTCTTGGTGATAGGAAATATAGCTTGCTGGAGATCATTGATTAGAGGAGATGCATCTGGTTGATTAATGAAATTCTGTGCAAATACACTTTAGTGTGATCTACTGTGAAATACTTCATAGTTTTTCATATATCAAGATTCTGATTTTTCATAAATTCTTCTTACTCAGGAAAGTAAGGAGAGAGTTTACCTGTTAGCTCAAGTATTCCTTCTCCAGAACAGAGGAGGAAGAAACCTGACTGCTGAGCTTATGGTCTAATAAAAGCTTGGGCCTGGGCAAGTTGGAAACACATTTTATTCTTCATTTAGAAGCTTATTCTTCCTCTGGCTAACCTAAAAGTAGAATTCAGTGAGTAAAAATATACTTCTTAGAATTTCTTTGTGGATTATTAACTGCAGAATTCACTAGTGTTGCTGTACAGGTTAGAATCAGTTGAGTCTAACAGGAGGACAGAGATTCTTCATCTATGAGGACCACATGCTTGTTTGGTCCTTGACTACGTAAAACTATTACAAGTCTGAGACAATCATAATACCACTGACTGCTGTCTCTGTTGTGTTTGGATAACCACAGGTGGATGTGAAATATTTTGACTGTTGATAATTCTGTTACAAGAATGCAAATACACGTAGGTTGCTCCAAAAATAATGCTTTGTATTTGTTTCCGTTGAAAATGCAACAGATATGAAGAGACCAATAATGCTACTTGATGTTTCATAGCTGAGAATTTGCTCTATCATTTTTCAATGTAGTCATTATTAATTCTGCATTTTTGCCAGCAAAGAACAAGAGTCTGCTTGCTACACTTGTTAAAATCTGCATCAGTGAAGGGGACCCACTGGCACTGCTGCCGCTGTTCAGTCACATCACCCATTGCTTCACTGTACTCACATCCAGTGTTTGGTCACTGTAAACATTCAGCAACCATTGATGAATGGCAATGAGTGCCATTTTTTTCCACATGAAGGAAGTCAATTCCATACCTTTGGTTCATATACACTTCCATGTCAGATGCCACTCTGTCAGACTGCCCCTCTACTGCCGTCATTCACATGGCAACAGAATGAAACAAGGAAGGTTCAGCCTTTACTGCCATACCACTAACATCCACCTGTGATGTTGTGGGCAAACAAAATAAGAGGTAATACTTTCAGAGCAGCCCTCATACAACTTCAGTGAAGTATAAGAGAAAGGAGACTTTTTTTTCTCCTCATGATTTCTCAGTCTGTTACTTCAATATAAAGGTGTTGCACTTTAGTAAATAACTTTACAACATTTGTGACATCCTGTATCTTAGCTTCTGCACTCTAAGCAATAACCAAGTATTGAGAAAAACATAAAGCTGCAGGATGAGCATCTAATTGATGGTGTCCGTACAATACTATGAACCTCACACCCTCCCATGTGGACAAATTGTAAGTCCAGTAGAGTTTGTTATCTATTAAATGTATCACTTCTCAGGTAACTGCTGTACCTGAATTGATGCAGTAGGAGTAAGAGTTTAGCTGGGCTTCATCCATCACATATATCGACTGCTTTAAGGGTGAAAATATTTCTGCAGATACAGTAATTATACTTAACTCATGTCACTTCAGCTGTTTTTCCAGACTTTTCTTGTGGAACATGTGGAAAAAAGATAGCTTAAGTCTGTTGATCACAGCTTGAATTGAATTATAGCCTTACCAAATGTTCCAGTATCTATTAACATTGAGTGCACCTCAGCGTATTCTTTTTTATCTTTTCCTGTTGTCTTAGGGAAGAAATGTGGAGTTAGAAAAATGGGTTTCCAAGGTTTTTTTCTTCCTTGCTCATCGTAGTGTTTGTTCTTATATTGGGTGATGTGATCGCACCTACGCAGCCATCCAGAGTTGGATTTGGTTGTCTGCCTGTTGGGTATGAGCTAATTTAAGAGAAAACACATCAGTCATTTTTAATACAGTTGGTAGATAAAGTTGGATTTAATTAGTAGAAAACTGGCATTCTTACGCAGGGTAAAGGGGATTATTATTTAAATTAATATAGAATGGGAGCTTGTTGGAGAGAAAGGAAACATTTTTAACAAGATAGCGGAGCACCCCAAATGTCATATATTTCCATTTCTCCATTGGTAAGCCACAATATTCTTTCATGGCACCTGATTAATTGGGTGATTTTTTGTTCAGATTTTGACACACAGAAATGCTATGTTTTTAATGGCCATATTTTAATGGCCAAAGTGAATTCACCATTTGTGAATGATGCCAATGTGGAAGGAATTGTAAATATTTTTAGTTTTAGAATAATTTAGATAGATGGGGAGGAGAGTCCACTAAAATGAAAGAAACCATAATTGGGAAAGTGAACTCTTATGCCTAGGTAGTAAAACTGAATAGTAAAATGGTTTACCTTTCCTGTCTGACGCCCCTAAATAATTTGATAGTGTGAAAATCAGGACAGCAAGATTGTCTCACTCTACTCTGTATTTAGCTGGATAGTGGTGTCAAGATTTCAGCTGCTTTAAGAAAAATCTGACAAGTTGAATAGATTCCTTCAAGAACAAGAATAACAGCTGATATTTAAATGAAGTAATGTGTAAGGAGATATTAATGGAATGAAACTTTGTTGTTGTTCTTATGAGAAGAGAGCTCCATAGTCTGAGGACAAATTAAAAAAAAAAAAAAAAAAAAAAACTCTTCTACCGTTAGTTCTTTGAGAACTAAGTTAGTTCTTTGCCATTTAAAAAATAAAATAAAATTCCTGTGTTGGAGATTTTGAGTTAATTATATGGATATGGCATTGTTAAGATCTCTAAAGATCCTTTTCCATTCATAGTTCCTGTGAATGCAGTATGTAATGCAATGTCTTTCTGTTAATTAAAGTCACAGTTTCTTTTTCTTGCTCTTAGTTTTTCTTACTTTACCAAAAAAAAAGATATGACAACATTTCCATTAATTATGATTGTGATCAATACAGAATTTGAATATTATTTGATACTAATATTATTTCAAGCTACTTGATAAGTAATAGCACTGGTGTGGTTTTTTTTTGTTTTTTTTGTTTGTTTGGTTTTTTTTGTGGTGATGGATTTGTTTTTTCTGTGCTTTTAGTTCTGTGATTGTTCCCATATTTGTCATTTCAGGAATCTCACTGCAAAATAACTGTCTTAAATGATGTTCTGTAATTTGTGAAATAACTTTTATCATAAAGACTATAATATTTATCCAGCATTTTTCATATATACTGTTGTGGAATCTTATTTTAAGATATTATTATTTTAATCATTGTATGAGGTAACTGAATATATCACAGTCTTGTAATTGTATTGTTGAATCTTACAGCTCATGATCATCCCTTTTATAACCAATTAGAAGTACTCAGTGCAGCAGTTGAAGGGAATTACTTTAACCAGCCAATGTACTGTAGGACATCATAGTTAACGTCCACTATCAGTCAACGATAATGTAGATAAACATACGTACTGCAATAGCTAATTAATAGTCGGACTCCTTTGTCATGGAAAAAAAGGCCTAACCAGACAATCTGCTATGGAGGAGGTTTATAGTAAATGTTAGGGCTCAAGCAAAGCATCTGAGTACAGGCTGCTTGGCTACTCCCTCCTGCTTATGAGTTCCCTTTAAGTACTGGAAAATCGTAGTGGGGCCCCCTAGGGTCTTCTCCAGACTCAACAAACCCAGAATGTATCACATAAAGTATTACATAAATTCTTTGGGTTGTTTATAATTTAGTTGCAAAAAATAAAAATTAGCTGTGTAATAGAAATATTTCATCAGACTCAAATTCAGAGAGACCATAACATATTTCTGGATTGGTGAAAGGGACTCAATCTACTGTGGTCTAGGCTGGTTTGAGAGAGAGTGGTCATTCCTTTCTCCTTTTTATTTTGTCATCACATCTAGAGATGTGAAAGATATAAATTACAGTCTGTTAGAAAGAGAACAGTTTTTTAAATCTCACATGGTTTCTTGTGTGCCTTTTTTTCATATGGTTTTCAGTAGCTTCAGTGCCAATGGAGAATTATCTATATTGAGAATTTTCAATGATGAATAGAGAGGCTGTCACAGGACAGCACTGTGTTCCATTCTGAGCTCAGTAACAAATATAAGCTGTTGTTTTTCCTCAGCTAGTGTTGTCTTTGTATGGCAGATTTGCATTCTTTCATAAATACTTTTATAAATCTAAATGGAAAATATTTTTTTCATTTAATAGAATATGAATATGTTAATGAGTTTTATTGAATAAATATAACTGTTTCCAACATCATATTAAGTGTTTCAAAAATGTAGTAGTTCTATTAATTTAGTTAATTCCTCTGTCATTTCTGAACTATTCCTTTTTCTATGATTTTAAAACATCTTGTAGCTGACCTACTTGACCTTTCTCACCCACTTAGCACTCAGAACTAAATCTGTTTAGTAGAGCTCTTCAGGTATCCAGTCTGAAGACTCCAACCATCTTATACTAGCAAGAGATGGATCTCTTTTTTCATAATTGTCATCTTAGGAAGAAATAGAACTCTTGAAGACCTATTTTACAGAAGAATCACGATGAGTGTTCTTACCACTTGTGATAATGATGATGATAAGGATTAGGAATCCTCCAGTACAGGATCTTTACAAAATCTGAGCAGCTCTGCAGGACTCTTGCAGAAAGACTTCATATAAAAACCCTTTCCCTGCATTTTTGTCAAAACACTTCTGTTTTACTGCATGTTGTATCAAGTACTACAATTCATTCCCTGCGGTTTCACAAGCTTTGTCTTTTGTACTTCCTTCAGCTATCAACAACTTACCTACTTACTTTTAATGTATTGTAGTGACCTTACAGTGAGTGCTGTAATATAAATACATGGGTGAAATTATATGATCAATGGGCTCTTTCAAGGCTGGCATATGTGTCACTGGAAACTTAGCTATGCATTTGTGACTTCTAAGTTTTTATGACCGCATGAAAGCAGTCCTGAAATGCAGTCAAGTATATAATTGCTAAAATTGTTGAATTTTTATACAAAAATATCAGAAACATGTATCAGACGTCACATGTAGAAGACGATAATTTATTTCTCTTGGGGCAGGTCTGCTCTTAAGTCAAAGTTTCTTCTTCCTTGAGGCTAAGGTAAGGAACCAGTCAGGTCCTTTGTTCTTCTGGTTCACAAGGCAGCCATAGCAGATTTGCAAATGCTGCATGTATCTTATTTCCGATGCGCCTAATGTCCTTTGCTAGTAGGAGTGTTTTAAAAATAAAGCTCTTATTCTATTCAAGAATGCTAACACCAGCTTTAGGGGCACTGAGTTCAAACAGTAGAAGTAGGACCCATCAAGAGGAATGTTGTTGGAAATTAGATGCTCTGCATGACAGAGGTTTTCTGTGTTGCCTAGATTTCACTCTGGGTATTCAGAAAACATCTTGTTCTGTATGCCAGTAAAAACTGCTATTGTCATATACTTTGCTTCTATTTCGACTTTGTTATGGCCAGAAAATTATAATTACTGCAGTGCAACAGCACCTAACGGATGGTGGCAGCATTTGTGTGTTAATATCTAACTTGGTCTTCAGATTGGCAGAAAGAGCCCTGGGATCACAGGACTGCATATATTGTCTCTGCCAATGATTATGGAATGGGATCTTGAAGATATTGCATGCTATTTGCATTGGCACTTTATCCTCTGACAACATTCTCCCAAGGATCAATATAGTCTGTCCATAATCGTGTTTAGATGTGTAGTGTATTTGAGATGTTAATTTTTAAATTTTATCAATACATCTTTGTAGATACTTCCTGAAATCTACTTCTGGGAAATATAGCTTCCTTAATTATGAGCAAGTCTGAATTATTTAGTAGAACTAGTTACAGAATTTAACGCACAGTAGTTGTTTTAGTAGTATATGAGATGCATTAATTTATACACTTCTATTCATTGTCATTTAAAATAAACTTTCTAACCTTCAATTTACATTATGCTGTGTTTAAATTACTATTCAAGCTACCACTTTGACTAATCAGGTTAACGGATATAAAAGTGAGCTTTAAAGATGACAGGTAGGTGGAACAGAAACATCACACTGCTATTTAAACCAAAATACTAAGACTTCAAAAGAAAAAAGGCCGGAATATAGAAGTCAAAAATGTAGTAATCTGACAGTTTGAGTGTTTCTACTACATATCTTTAGTATGAGTTCTCTAAAATTTAGTCTTTTCTGTATGTTTTATAAAAAGGAACAGACAAAATGAAACATAATTACATATCTGCATATAATAATTCTAGCCGTCCGTAATGATAGAAGACTGCTGCTTATTAGTGGAAGAAGATTATTTGGAGAAACATTTGAGGTTCTATTATATTTTGGTTCTGATTAGATATATCTTTGTAGACACCGCAGTGTCATGACTCCATGAAAATGAAGGTGAAAAGAAGTCTTCCTACTTAAGTGTTTTAGTGCTTTTCTCAACAATTAAGAGTTCTTGACAATTTGATATACCTGTGTAATTATCAGTATTTGGAAATCTGTGACTCCAGATGTTAATGGTTTGAAGGTGATGCTAGATATTGTAGTACCTTCTTAAAGGTCTGGGTAATTACCTATCCCGTAACAGTTCTAATTGATTAATATATTATTCATTATTTTTACTGGCAAAGCTACTTTTCTCCATCTTAATGTCATAGCAGTTTTAGGAATGTATCTGGAAGTACTCTCTTGGTCTAATACAGTAAATGCATATGTACAGCTGCTCTGTTGAAATGATGTCTCTCTAGACACAGAAGAGTTTTAGCTTGATGCTTTCCAATCCTCTGAATGTCAGTATATAGAACTTCACTCCTTTCAGCACTTCTGTATGTTTTCAGTGCCCTGAAGTACATTTTCATTGATTCAAGACAAGAGTGCATGAGGGACCACTACATCATTTATTCAAAGCCCAGAGAGCAAAGTCTCAGAAGAATTGCAAGCTCAGCATTTTTAATAAACTTGCTTTCTGCTTATTTGTACAACAACCTGACATCCGAATCCACCCTTAAGAGAACAAAAAACTTAGAAACCTAGTCACCATCGTCTTATTCATAAACATCAGCTTTCAGTGGATTTATTCACATGGAACTTTTGTGTGGCTGAGCAAGTGAAGTTACTCAAATTGTACTGGTGAAGTTGAAGAAATTACTTGCAGATTTTGAAAAACATGTTCACTTTGCAGAGAGGTGCCAGTTTGGTTTTTCAAAAGTGGTTCAAGCATCCAGCTGTAATCCCTGTGGTCAACTTCATTACCTGTGAAGGTGCCTCTGGTATGCTTCTGGTCTAATCCTCAGAGGCACAGTCTACCTGAGCAGTGCTGCAACCTAAACCACGGTTTACTATCCAAACTACTGGACAGTAACTTGAGATTTTAAAGAATGAAAACTTCCGTTTGTACTGCTTCATTTCCATAATTGTGCATTTCTGTGAAATTCTCAGTATGCAAGAGCCCCACACAGGTGAAGACACTTGCCCTTTCATTTCTGCAAGCTTCAAGATATAGTGGGAACTGAAGCTCATTTGGTTTGAAGTGCCTGACTCATCTACTGTCTCTTTATACAAACTGATGGAGAGTTGTCAGCCCGCAGTAGAGCGGAAAAATACTAAAGCAGAAATTGAGGGAGGAATAACTGCAGTTCAGCTGTATAGATATTTATCTACATATAGTGTAGAATACAGATGTGAACCTAGGTTTCTTATTTAATATTGGACTGCCCTTAGGGAGTTGAATATTATATGAAAGCCTTATTTTCATGGACACAACATATATTCAACAAAAACCCTAAACCTCCAGAGACAGCATAATCCTGTTGACAGCTGTATTTTTACACTCATGAACAGCCTTTCTGTCTCTTTTGTACCTCTAAAGGACCTGCACCCTGGAGTCTAAACCTTTTAAGGATGCATGAATTGCACATTGCATAGGAAGTACTAGAGGTGTTCTGCAGATTTGATTTTCCTGGCTTTGCGCCTTCATACAAAGTAGAAATCATAGGAATTGAGATTTTTGAAGATGGACTTCCAAGGTCCAAGTTCAGTATATATATACTTTTTTGTATTGGTGGAACATGGCAGTTGCTTAAAAAGAAAGTACAGTCAAACTTATCCTGTGAGGAGTAGTTTTAAAGGAATGTAGTGGATGTTACAATGACCTTTACGTCCTTACTTCTGAGTAATGTCTAGCTGTTGTGGCAATGTGCTTCATTGTTTCCTTTGTACTAGGTTTTACTTGTGAGTTATTTGTATTGCTTTTCAGTCTCTTTGGATATTTACTTGGTGCTGCATATTACAAGAAGAAAAGTAGGAATAGTCCTGAATTAACATTGCTGTCAAATCTTATGGCTATGGTTATAAATCATATGGTTTCCTGAGTTACATGAAACCATTTTCCAAGAATGATTCTCTTTGCAGTGTAACTAAAGGGTGACCTGTTTGTTCTGAATTACCTTCTTAGAAGTCAGACCCCAAACAGGGAGGTGAGAATATGCATGAGCAATTTGTAGTCATATAATAAAATACTGCCTTGAGAAATGAAGTAGTTCAACAGATACTGAAGCCCCTATCATTCTTAATATATTTTTTTTTCTTTCTCCTCTTCAGAGTCACGTTGACCTGAGAAGTTTGCAGACTTCCATGTATTATGACAAAATACCAATGCTGTAGTAGGTATTTGGTAGTAATAATTTGAAATGACCGTGTATCAGAAACCTGAGTTTAATACGTAGGGGTTTTGTATCTAAAATTAATAACCATTGATTAAATGAGCAGCAGAGACCGTGAAGTATATGTTTCTTCAGACTGCTGCAAAATGTTTTTAAAGAGATTTGCTTATTTATGTAAATTATCTTTAACATTTATTACTGTAGTGCAAACCTGACTCCGGTACAAGTATCAGGTTAGGAAAGATGTGTGATGACTTACTGTAAAAAAAAAAAAAAAAAAAAAAAAAAAAAAAAAACATTTACTTTATTGGATAGTGAGTGGGAAAGAGATACAATCTGTGTGTAGACATCACAAAAATGCATAAAACTATGCAAAGGGTTGAGATTTTCCCTAAAGAGAAGGGGGTACAGCTAGACACCTCTGTAGTGTTTTGTTGTGACATTCCGTATATGTTCAGAGAAGAGAATCTGAAAAAGTCATGGTTTTGGTGGAAGTAGTACTGTATTCTTTAGTGTTAAAACCCATGGGTGTTAACCAGTTTGATAGGGCTTGCTGATATGCTTTGGTATAGGCAAAGGCTTTTTAAATGTGCAGTTGAATGACTATTCCCATTTCCAAAATAGTAGGTAGAAGAAAAGTAGTAGCATAATCTGAGTGATCCTTCAGTTCATAGGAAAATAAGCAAATTTGGTAGAATATCTGTTGTAAATAAATAGTCAAATGATTGCTTACAGTGCATACGAGTTTATTAAGATAAAAGTATTTATTTACAATAAGCTTGGTAGCATGACTGTGCACCCTTATTCTGTAACATGCTACTTTTTCCTAGCGAAGATGAAAAATGTTACTAATTCAGAGTTTTTAAGGTATTAAATACAGACTTGGTTAAAATTCCTTGTTTTGATGCATTTTTTAAATCAGAAGCGTAATTTGTGGTTGGAACAATTCTGTATTTATTCATAGGAAAGATCTGCATTCTTCAGAGGTCATCTTTACATATAATGCCAGGGAAGCAGCATGACCACTGTTTTATTCAGCAAGTTTCTTTGAGCTGTTTTGGGGAGGATTTTCTTAGTTATTTCATCTGGCTTATGACTGCATAGATCATTCTGCTGCTCTGTTCTCTTAGCATAGCTGAAGAAAGGCAGGTTATGTTAGTGCCTGCAGACCAATGTTGTTTTTATATTAAAAGAACGGTAGTTGCCACTGACATGGTAAAAACGTAGCGGTGTTGTTGTCTAATGACTGAAAGTAAGTTATAAATGAACAAAAACGCGCACACAAAAAAAAAAAAAAAAAAGAAAACTCCACAAAATGATTTCTTTGGCTCAGGGGACCATTTTTTTCCATTGGGTGAAAGTAAATCACTTTTGTAAGGTTACAGTAGTTTGCCTTCGTGATGTATTATGGCTAGTGTCTGAACTGAGAGCTTTTGGAATTCAGTGACAAAATACACAGGGAAGCTCAAAGTACACATTTAAAGACCTAATAAATAGTGTAAATACTTTTCAGAGAGTACTTAGGAAAGTTGAAAGTTGTTAAGTTATGAACTTGTACTAGCTGACTAATTTGCAATATTTTCTTCCTTTTTTCTGAATGCACTTTTGTTTTATTGTTACTTAATATTTAGAAATGTATGGATGGGTCATCTCAGAAAATAACATTAGCATCTTTGGCACCTTAAATAGGAATGTTTTTGGACAAACACAGGTTGTTTTGAAGATACTGAACAGCCTACATTGATGCTTATTTCATTATAGGACATGTTTAAGATCCTCTGTCAAGCTTAGACCTGATCTTCAATTCCCTTCCTCAGTAGGCAGGAAGATTTACATTCAAGGAAAAAAAAAAAAAAAAAAAAAACAACAACAAAAAAAAAACAGTGCAGTATCAGTTCTGGACACTGTGTTGCAAAGTTGACTGTTTCCATGGATTTTCAGTAACACACATGATGGCCTTATAAGTACTTTCCTGTGTTAAGTAGATGGATGTAAACATGAAATTTGAAAGGATACTGCCATAAGACACAAAAAGCATCTTTTAAGAGTGGAAGGGAGCGGAAAATCACAGTTAATGCTTAACCAGTTTTTTCTAAAGCTTCTAGGAGAAAAGAAATACTTATTGTCCCATCAATCTGACCTTCGTATAGCAGACCAGCTGTAAAGAACTTCATGCTTCTCAATCAGATTTGTTACAAAATTGATTCAGTCATTTCTAAACCAGTTCACCTCGAAGTGATGTGAGACAAAGTTGAAAGCATTTCTGAACAAATAATAAAAAAAATTCCTATTACATTGGAGACTGGTTAAGAAGTACCTATATATGGCAGCATATTTCTATTAAGAATACGTTGGTCAAAAGCACAAATCTTGTTTTTTGAAAAATAGGGAAAAAGATAGAAAATTAATGTAGGTGAAGTCATAAATGTCTGCTTGACTAGAATTATGAGGAGGAATATGGGTTAGATAATAGGCTAAGATTGCTTAAGATGGAGAGGAAGGCAAACAAGAAAAAATAGACCTGTTGTCACTGCTCAACTGAGGCAGTGAGTTGATAGGAAGATAATGGAAAAGTGGGTACAGTGAGAGAGGGAGCGCCTAAAATCAACTGACAGGTGGAAGAATGAAGAACAAAAAGGATTGAGTTTATCCCCAGTAATGAAGTGCACAAGCCGGGAAGGAGAAGAAACATTATTAGAAACACAGCAAGGTGAAAGAGGACCTACTCAGACAGTAGTCTTGAAAAATTCTTACTACACTTTTTATGCAGTTTTTCCTCCTGGTTTGTTCAGAGTTGAAGAACAAAGAGAAGAGGCTGTGCTTTAGACCAGATGGAAGGACATGAAAGTGCCAGTATAATTTGCTTTGGGAACAAAAGGAGGTGGTTCGTTACTTCACTTCATTTGTAGTCAGTTAACTTTGCTGTACCATTTTTGAAATAGAAGAGTAGAAGTACTGCAACAAAGCATTAAAGGAAGAATGAAATATATTGAATATGAACTTACTTTGACACTATAATAGTCTTTAATTGATGTTAAATAGCTCAATTGTAACCATTATGAATACGATATGAATACAAATGTACAAAATATTTCCGTCATATTGAATCAACAGCTCCTACAGATGAGGTTAGATCACTGAAGCCATTAAGAGTTTCGCTTCTGCGGGTGAATTTACTGCTTATGAAGGTACCACAGTAGCATTTCTAAAGACTGAGGTCTTACTATGTTAAAATTGTTCTGCTAGCAGGAAATGTGTTGCAGAAGCTGATCAGAGGTTTGTACATGTCTAGCCCCTAGCAGAGACTGCTAACACTATGCAGTCAAGTTGTTCCAGCTTCATTGTGCTTTCTTCAGTAATAAGATTTCTCACATTCATGCAGAAGTTTGTTATGTTCTGGATGCAGCGTTTTCAGGGGATAGAGAAGTATAGGTGAGAGCATCACGTGTTCTTAAAGTTTCTTCTCAACTCGCCAATGATATTATAACCTCAAGCTCTTTTCATCCAGTAATGCTGGACCTATTGCAAGAACTGTTGCACACCGTGCATAAGAAAGAATGGATTGGATCATTTTCTTAAGAGATCAAGTCTTTCCGAAATGCAGAGAAATCTGTATGGAAACAAAGAGGCTATAAATGAGCAAGCTTCTTGGTGTTTAAAGACTATGTAATTCACAGTTAATTGCAAATACTGGAAGAAGCTGCATGTCTTTGAACACATTACTGTGTGTGGCTTTCTGTCCTGATTTTTCTGTAATTTGTTCACTAATAGGTAATGCGTGGTACAGCAGATTAAGGTATTAGATCTGTTGATTTTGTCAAAGTATTTCCCTTCTAACAAGCAGGTAGAGCCATACCCATCTAATGATTGGCATTAAAAAAAACCTTCTCTTTTATTTGCACTTCTAGTTTTCTGAAAGCCTATCTAAATTTGCATTATATTCTAAGCAGAAGAAGAGTGTACTTTAATGGATGGTATATCCTACTTAGAGCAGTATGCTTTTGGAATTTTATCAGTGCATGGTGTTTATTTTTTTTCGTCTTGAGTTGGAAGGGACCTTAAAATCCATCCAGTTCCAACCACTTGCTATAGGTAGGATTGCCAACCACCAGATCAGACTGCCCGGGACCCCCTCCAGCCTGGCCTTGAGCACTTCTAAGGGTGAGGCTCACACAGCTTTGTGCAGCCTACGCTCGGGCTTCACTGCCTTCTGAGTATAATAATAATAATAATATCTTCTAATCTTACTCTCTCCTCTTTTATTTTAAAACCATTCCCTCTTATTGCTATAAGACTATGTAAAATGTCAGTCTCCCTCCCGTTTCTGGGTTCCCTTTAAGTACTAGAAGGCCACAGTTAAGTTTTCTTAGAGCTTTCTCTTCTCCAGATTGAGCAAACCCAGATCCCTCGACCTTTCTTTTCTGGAGAGGTGCTCTGTCTCCTGAGTAACCCCATGACAGTCCTCTGGACTGGCTCCAACAGTTCCACAATTTTTTTGTGCTGGGAACCACAGGCCTGGATCTAGCACACCAGATGGAGCCTTACAAGGGGAGAGTAGAAAGGGGCAGTCCCTTCCCTTTGTCCTTCTATTTACCTCTCTTTTGATGCAACTCTGCATACTGTTGGCCTTCCAAGCTTCAAGCATGCACTGCTGGCCTGTGTCAGTTTTTTATCCATCAAGAACAGTAAAGCTTCCTCTGCAAGGCTGCTTTCAATGGGTCCATTCTCCCAGCATGGTAATTGTAAGAAACAATCGCTATGAAGGTTCTGACTTTCTTCCAGAATGCTTTGTGTTTTCCAAATCAATTTGATTTGAAAAACTCCTGTAGAGTGATTTGATGAGGGTAGGCAGTGGTAATGATTAAGCCAGCGAAGCCTTCATACCAGTGAAGAAACGCTGAAGATTATTTATTTTTTCAAACCTTGGAAAAAGTGTGAAGAAGATTATATTTCTGTTAAAAATTGAGAAGCTTGTTCACTGTGGCCTGACTGGGCACCAGTGTTTTACATAAAGACAGTTAATATTAGCAAGTTTCTATATGGGGGAAGAAGAGACTGTGAAGGAAATTATGTATGGCTTTTGCGAAACAGCCCATTACTGTTTCTGAAGAACTTTGAGTCATTTCAATACCAACATTTTTTCTATTCTAAGTATACACACACACAAAAAAAAAAAAAAAAAAAAACCAAAAACCTCATAAAAAGGAGATATTCCATCTTACTGACTCACATGCAATTTCACCAGACAAACTGTTCCACTCTTATGAAAACAGAGCCCTGTTCCTGACATATATTGCTGGTAGATGCTGGACCTCAGCGGTCTGCAGAATTCTCCTTCCGGCATAAAGAACCAGAGGCTAAGGAAGTAATATGAAGTACAAGGACACTGATTCAACAATGCCACACAGGGGAAATGTTCCATTCTTTACAGTTCTTTATAAAGACTAATGGCACAGTGAAAAATTGAAACATTTTAAAGATTAAATGATTCCCTTCTGAAAATTTCCCTTGACTCAGTAAAGGCATCTTACAGAGAGGTGAAAAAATCAGAGCTACTATAAAGCTACTATAAAAATGCTGATATTGGTAACTTCCACAAGAGTTGTGTAACTGAAAAGCTGTCCCTTACAGAGCCTAGCTTACTTGCTCACAAAAAAGTGACAGCAAACTTAAATGACCTATGCAGTAGTTCTTTTGCATGATTGCTTGTCTGTTTTAGTTTTATGGCTACATAAGAAAATTGGTTTAAAAAATTGGTAAATTGCAATGCAGATTGACAACAGAAGTTGTGAACAATACTAGTGAAACGAGATTTGTAGATCTGCAGTAAAAAAATTCTTGAACAAAGAATGTTCTTTGAAGAAAAACAAGTCCTTAATATCTGCACTTAATAATGGTTGAACTCTGTATCAAACCAATTAGATACTAGCATCAAAATCTTAAAATTTATAATGAAATTCAATACCTATGATCATATGAACTCTGTTTATTATTTAGTTCCAAAAAAATGTACGTATATTTGATTCTGGTAATAAATATGAATTCAGTTTTTCCAGTTTAGAGCACAGCTTTTGAAAGGATGGCATTCATTACCCAAAAAATACTTAGATTTCCTTTTTGAAGGTATGTTTTCAGAATGGAAGAAAGTCTTAGCTCTCAAATTAATGGGCAGGTGGGAACAGGGGATGGATGGCAAGCACTGTTGTACTTTTCCTGATATTATTACCAAATTAACATTATTCTGCTGCAAAAAAAAATAAAGAAATAAATAAAAAAGGTATGTTTTGAAGTAGAAAGTCTCTGAAAGCTGTCAAATGGAGTTGAAGTTGCTTGCCCAAAGTAGCATGCTCTCAGTACTTAAGGAAGAGCTGTGCACTGTGTTCATGCAGTAGGGGTCAGATAAAGTGAAGCATTTAAGCTTGCAACTCTTCTTTAGGATTCTCAGTAGAAATGGAAATATTTTCTGTTTTTGAGACTATATTTTTATTAATAAATAAAACTAAGGCAATTGAGGACATCTTGCAATACTACATTTTTACTCTGCTACACCATGTCAGATGAACGCTAATTTTGCAGCCAGTTCAGTGTATACAAAATTTTAACAAAAAAAAGCTGTATTTCTAAGTCCCAGTTCCACAGATTCTGTGTTTTGTTTTGTTTCTTGTGGGAGTCCTTAGATTGTGCAATTCCAGTGGAAATATTTTCAATATTATGATAAGTTGTTAATGGCTTTATGTATATTTTGAAGAGTACACAATCAGAATGTTTACCTAGTGAGCCTTGCTTACTGCTCTAGTTGGCAGTGTACACCTGAGTGGCTGTGATGTTGTGGAGGATGGACTGGTTGTGCAGTCCCAGTAGATGTCTTCCTTCCAGTGCTGTGCGAAGTAATTGTTTCTGGGTACAAGTAAAGATGATGAACTTTATCTGTGGAGTCTACCTTTGCAGTGCTTGGCATGTTGAAAGAAAAAGAGTGCTGTAAATAGCCTCCTGTAGATTAAAAGACGTTAAGGTCTGATAGTAGGGTTTTTTTAAATAGAGATTCATCAGCTCTGGAATTCATTCATGTTTGTGCAATGTTTAATGACTGTTAGGACATGACATGAGGCTTGTTTATTCACTGTGGCTTTTATCTAATGAATTGGCAATGCTGAGACTGGGGTCTTTGGCTCTTTGAATGAAACTTCATTCAGATTGATGTTTGAGTTCCTTATTGTTTGTATGCTTTTAGATACGCTATTAAATTTGAAAAAGGTATGTATACTGGTCATAGATTATTTGTCCAGGCAGTATGGTGTTTACCTCATCTACGTACCTGCAATAAATCTGAGAAAGTTCAGTAAAAATTGTCATCTTTGATAATGAAAAACTGTCCCTAACACAGTGTTTAATTTCAGCCTGTGTCCATTGAAACTTCGGTCATTTCTTATGTTTATATGAGAGTGCTGCAGAAATACAGCTTCCAGAGGGAAGGGCCTTGGCTACTTGACCTGGTAAAGAACAGACAAGTAAATTGTCTGTTTTTTGTCAGAGGGCTATTTTGCTTGCTATAGGATCTTTGCTGCTGTGCACAACTGAAAGTGTGGGCACCTGATGCCCTCTATACAATGAGGGAAAGAAAGGGTAGTCTTCCATGCGTATACCTGCTAGCTTATCTCTTCAGCCACCTTCCACAGCCCTTCCTCAATGCCCTGTTGTACTGTCAGTGATGATGAGGATCTATTTTTCTATGTCATCTCTTTAGTAAGGGGGTTTTGGAAAACAATAATATGATAATACAGGGAATCAGCTCTGAAGCAGGGGAAGCAAAAGTTGTCCTGACATCTTCATGTGGAGATACTAAATAGAAATTTAAACAGTAAATATCAAGCTGAGGCTGTCAGAACAGATTTTCTTGTGTGTTGGACATTTCTGCACAGTTGTCTTGTGGCATGTTGGGTCCTGAAGATAGCTTGATCCATCTCTAAGATGTTAAGGCTTGAAAGCCGAGAACAAGTGCCTGTGTTTAAGTGCAACTTAAAAAATAAAACATAAAAACAAAATAAAAACAACTGAGTGATTTGGAGACTATGTGCAATTTCAAATATTTTTCAGTTTCTTTAAGGAGCCTTCTGCTGTACTTTTCTGCCTTGCCTGTCAGCTCCTTGGCACAGGAATACAACCTTGCTAGTCTTCTAGCGCATTATTTAATAAAGATCTTTTAAGGTCTTCACTGTTGTCTAGACAATTTAAAAAAATAAAAACAAGGAAAAAAGTTATTGTTAGAACAGTAAAAACAGCAGGTGTGGAACAGGACAAAAAGTTAGAAAATTGACTTTAAAAGACTACATTGCAACAGTGAAGTCTTTTTCATGAGCGTTATTTATCCACATTTTAGTTGCAAATGTATCCATCCCCGAAAAAAAAAAAAACAATAAAATGGTGCACTGTAGGTCCTTCGATGTGATAAATAACGGCCACTGGGTGCCACTGTTGAGTTTCAGAGCAAGAGGCCAGACTGAGTTTCTGTGGCAGCCAGAATTTGTAGTTGAGAAGGAATGTGCAGATAGTAGTTGCGCAACAGAAATTATTTTTACAGTTTTAGAGCATGTGAAATAGAACCACAATCATGATTTCATTCTCATGTTTCACAGGTTATTATGGTATCTTATGGCAGATCATTGTGACAGGTCCGCCATGCCTTTTTTCCCTGTGTCTCCGGCTCGCTGCTCTGTGCAGGAACTGGGCTAAATGAGAGAGGACTGTAAACTCACTTTATTGTTATGAAGCATTTTATTGTTTACTGTATGTGTTTTTGTAAACAAGCCTAGTCTGCCTGAAAGTCATCTTAACTAACATGTTTACTTGGTTGCAGTGGGGCTGATGCACAGGGAACTCTCGTTTTGCCTTGGTTTACATCTTTTATTTTTTTGGTCAACAGAGCATAAATATGTTTTGGATATAGCTTCCCTGTGCTTTGGAAAACAAGAAGAAAGGCTTCTGGCAACTCATAACGTGACTGTTTTCTGACAAAACCTTTGATTAACATATCTCTCTAAATGTGCAGGCTGCTCTGAATGTAATGCCTCCTATTTTACGATGTTGGTCCACAGTGTTAAAGGCAGATGTTGGCAGTAGAGGTTGATCCTTCCCTCCAATATTCAGTTGCATTCTGTTGCCATTTGACTGATGGCAGCAGAGAAGGTAGTCTTAAAGAGTGGTGTCTGACATGAAAGCGAAGTGAAGGTGTGTCACTGAATTCCTCCATGCAGAACAAACGGTTCACTTGCATTCATTGCCACTTGCTGGATGTTTCTGGAGACCAGACAATGGATGTGAGTACAGTGAAATGGAGGGTGTTGTGTTTCAGCAGTGGCTAGTTTTGAACTACTGTGGATTCCACCTTAGAAGCCAAAAGAATTCTTGATGGAAGTTGTATCTTTCTGGTACAAGTTTTAACTCATTGCTCGGTCTTTTGTGCAGCTGTGTGCACTTCATGGATGATAACGTGCGAAGATAGAACATGACCATTCAAGTTTTATTCCTTTCTGGTAACAAGGAAGACTTATTGTTTCTTTACAACAATGTCCTCAGCAATGGTTTTTTTTTTTTATTATTATTATTTTATTTTATCTGTTCTCTAGACAAATAAATGAACAGTAAAGCAGAGTATATAATCAGCTACGCAGTGAAAAGTACCTGGAGGCCTTTTTATTAGGGATATAGATTTTGCTGATTATTTTAAGACCATCACATGAAGAACAGAAGTGACTTTACGCAGAATTCCATGTTCCTTTATCTTCCTATTATTTTCTATTGTTACTGGGGGGAAAACAAACAAACAAACAAAAAAAAACTATGCTTAAAAAAAAGCTGCATCCTCAAAGTACTCTTTTGTTATCATGGTATTTGAATACATTTATTTTTATATGTATTCCTGAACTGCATTTTTATTTGCTCTGTACTTGCATTAAATACCTCTCTGTGGTGCTCTGATTAATTAATTAGTTTGTAAAGCTCTTTAGCATCTTTAGATGAAAGTTACTATAGAATTTGCATGTTTATCATTTTAAGGAAAAATGTGTAGGAAAGAAGCAAAAAAGGAGTAGTAAATCACATTATCATTTGCATAACTCTTACTGCCAAAATTTTAAAGAATATCAATTAGTAAAATATAGTTGATTGTGCTTTGTTCTGCTATAAGAAGTATTCAAGTGTCATTTACTTCTCAGTAAAGTTCCCCACTTAACCATTAGCAACAATTTTCCCTGTTTACTATCTGCCAAGTGAAATAACATGGTGTTACTGTGTTAAATTTTTAGTACTAAGGATTTCATTGGTAATGCATCACTTCTGTCAAAGCAAGTCTGGGGCTTAAGCTTCAGACTATACTTCTAAGTTTCAGGGTCTGACATTCCATGTTCAAATTTTATAACAGTCGTTCTTTTGTTGTCATTTACAGCTAGCTTAGTTAAATTACATTACATCCATGTGATTGTCTGCAAGGCAGAATTCTCATGTTCATAAATTTGTATCTCATGTCAATTATAAATTGGCTTTTCTCCCATTAGATTTTGTCAAAGCAACTGAAGATACATATCTTTCTCCCAAATTAAAAAACAAACAAAATGAGAGACTCACATCCTGTTTCTGAGTGATGTGTTTTTCTTCTCAGCTGTGTTTGGTTGGACATGTAAGGTCTTCAAATGAGAAGCAAAGTAAATATTCAAGGCGACTCAGAGAAATCTAGCACAGTCAAGGTAGCATCTGTAATTAATAAACACTCTAAATGATCTCTTGCAGCAGCAGCAGAAATATAGGGTAAGGCAGAGCAAGTCAAACTGAAGTATGTGCAATACTTCCTGCTAACATGATGGTGGAAGATGCAGTTTGCTGGTCTCAAAATAGCTGTTGATTGTTGTGGCAGAAACAAGGAAAATAAACCCTTGGTGAAAGGATAGTTTTAGAGTGTTTTATTGCCCTACTGTAGGAAATGAGTCTTATCTGGGCTCTTCTGCTTTCCTGTTACAGGAGTATTGCTTTTGGTAGGGTTAAAGGTTGTTTTCAAATGCAGTCTTGATCTGTGCTCTTTAGGCACCATAGGCTAGTATTATTCTGCTCAATAAACATTACTTGGGTATAAGCTGGTGCAATCACTTACTTTGCCCTAGATATGTTTCCCAATTGTTAAGTTAATTGGGGAAACTGTTTATTTCTCCTTGCTTTGGACAGAAGTTGCAGAAATGATTGGATACTTCTATCGATACTTCTGTCCTTAAAGATCACTGTAAAGTCAAGTCTGTCTTTCATTAGCCTGCACAGAATCTGACTACTTCCTGGCAATTTTTTTTTTCCATTTCTTTCCTAATAAAGAAGGAAAAAAGAACCGTTATAATAAGGAACAGAAAAATCACTTTATATATAAAGATTTAGAAATAAAGTAATTGAGTAATAATATGAGGTACTTGCTGAACTTCATGTGGCATTTGTTTTTGTAGAACTATAGCGGCTTAGTAATGGTTGTGTTAAATTTTGTTCATTAAAATATATTTTGTAAATATTCAAAATGAAGAGAAGTTTAAATGGTGTGAAGGCTGTCTATTTTGGTTAGTTAAAAAATTGTTATACTTCTCGAAAGCTATTAGAGCTAAATACCCAGGGCTTTTTAGGAGTCTTTTGATTTTTGTTTTGTCAGCTCTCTATAGTTACTAACAGATCTGCTCTCCTGCAAGTGATGCTTAGATTCAAGGTAGGTCTGTTAAATCATGCACACTTTAAACAGCATTATTGCATAAGGAGACATGTTTAAATTTAGTTTTTCCTCTTCTTTTAGCATGGAACAGCATTCAGAAATCTCAAGAAGTAACAATTTGTTACTGCAGAGATTTGGGTCTTTCATGATCTTGAGCAAATTCTTAGAGATATGGTAGTTACTTGAGATACAACAAGCTATCCATTTTAAGTCTGATTTATCTTCATTACTGTTTCTAAGATTATGGCTAAATACATTATAGAGATAGAAGTCAGCTCTGAAATTTAGGAAAAGCTACAAGTTCAAATGCTGGAAGTTCCTGAAAGCTAGTAGTTCAGGGACTGGATTGTTTCCTTAAGGAAAATGGTTCTGTGTGTATTTATATGTACAAATCTCGTAAACATATTATCTCTCATTGTCACACGTGATGACTTTTGACAGAGAAAAGACAGAAGTATTCAGTCACAGAGTTTGTAAAAGTTTTAGGGCTCTATTTGTCAAGGCTCCTGACTCTTATTTGAGGTACATGCAGACTGCATTTTCAGCTACAAGCAAGACAGATGCTAGGTGATGCTTTAGGATTGCTTCAGGGAGATGGCAGGAGCAAGGTCAGTTAATGAAGCTGTTTCAATTACTGTTATTTTGGATGAGGAGGTCTGTACCAAGTAACCATTTGTTGGGGTTTTTTGTTTGTTTGGTTTTTGCCCATCCAGTTTTTAAGTGCTTTCACTTCCTTCTGCTTGCTCTGGATTACATTTAGGACTTTGTTAATGGGATGGAACTCTCTAAGGAACACAGCCTTCTTGGGCAGGGTGAGATTGATCTTGAAAGCAGTGACTACATCACAAGACAGTGAATCGCAGGTGGGCTTTTCAGTTAGTGTTGCTGCCCTGCCAAGTGCAAGGTAAAAAATGTTAAAGCAGATTTGAAAAAGGTGTAGTAGCTGGCAGAAGATCATGAGAAACACTTCAGTCAGGAGAGACAGACTCTGTCAGAGGTCTTCTCAGATTTCTGGAGACAGTCAAGGCCGTGTGCTGTCCTCAGCTTCAGTTACATGAGTGGTCTGCCATGGTGGGACTTCTTCTGGCTCTGTTGAGGCCCTCCAGTGGCATATAGGAAATCTTTTTTTTTTTTTTTTTTTTTTTTTTTTTTTTTTTTTTTTTTATAACTTGGTATTCAGAGTGACTCTTGCCACTGAGTTACTAAGTTACACTTTGGTATTGTGCCTGAAACAAATGGTGTATGGCAGTGGTGGAGAGGGAACTGGAATTTGAGTCTGTTCACAGTTCAGTTACAGAACTGGAAATAGATCAAATTTCCAATAGTTCTGTGATGGATTGAACTTTCTAAGGATAAATCATTTCCCAAATAAGAAAGAAGTGGCTTAAACTGGACATTATGGTTTCTAGATGCACTTTAAAACCCTCTCCCCCCCCCCCCCCCCTTTTAATTTACTTTTTAATCTGTGTCTACACTCCAGAGTGCTTGATAAATGTATAGCTGTGTTATTAGCAGGTGACTGCCAGCAAGCAAACTGCAAGCAATAAAAATGGTTGCTATTGACAGAAAGAGCCCCACAGAGATGTATTCATCAGGAACCTGAAGGCAAGTTCAGTCACTTGAAGCATTGTCTATTGCTTTTGCCTGAACCAACCAACAAAAAGGAACCTGCCTAATTGAAGATTTAGTTTGTTTTTTCATTATTCACTTTGCCTTTCCATTTCGAAATGATCAGTCCATTCTGCACTCAACAATATTGCGATCAAGGCTGAAATTTTAATGAAATTGCTCCCAGCAAAATTTTCACTTTTATTTGGCAGTGCTGATTGTTCAGGGTCTTAATTGTGTAGAGTTGCACTCAAACATAAAAGCTGCAGTATTTCATTCACTCCTACCAAATGAAGCACGTGTTTTTCAGTTTGACAGTTTTGTTGGTGTTTTTTTTTTTTTGTGCAGTTAGCTGGGTAGTTTTTTCTATACGTGATTCTTGTGCTGTAAACATGTGATGTATGTGCTGTTAATAGATGCATGTGTTGCTTCATTAACAAACTAAAAAATTATTATTTGCATTTGGATAACATTAGCCGTTGACTCATTAAGCGTGTAAGTTCTTATCAGAGTGAAAACTAGAACTTGAGTTATCAGTGTTTCACATTGTGGTCCTTTGAGCAGAATTTGGGTTTCATCTGTGTTTTCACTCAACTCGCATTTTCTTGTTAGCATGATACAAGCATGAAATCTATTCTAAAAGTTTTCTAGTTGATCTCATTACATTTTCAGTTAGAAACTTTTTCTTTCATTCTTGTTGAATCATCTACGTTGAACGTTCTTAGGAGAAAAAATATTTTTCTTTCAGGAAGTTAAGCTGCTTTACATGAACTCATTACAATGGCCTTGTTGAGTCAAGAGAAACTCACCAGTGTGGCTGTACATGTGCCTTGATTTTGTCAACAAGAACGTAGTAGGAGGTTAAGAAAATCAGTAATGATGACGTGTGATGTAATCACAGAAGTAGAGCTGATTTTTTTTATCAAGTTAGTAAAAAAAAAAAAATGTGGTAAGGCAGGAACATCATAATCTGGACAACCAATGTGTGTTTACTTTGTCATGTAGTCATCTCTTACATTGGTTGATTTCTAACTTTGCTTATAATAGTACTGACTATATTACATCCTATTAAAAACTGCTTTTGTGACAGGGTTGCATGTTGCCTGTAGTACTTTTACTCAAGGCTGATAGTAAGATCAGTTTCTGGGTATGTAATAGATTACTGCTACAGTTGGGTTTCAGTGCATAAAGAATCCATGCAAACGTGATCCACAGGATCCCCCCAATCTCTCCTGCCACACAGAGGTGAGCAGAGTCACTGTTCTGCATGGAGCATATGCCAAGCAGCCCCAAGCTGAATTCCTGCCTGTACTGCGTGCCAGTCACCAATGTCATTTACAATTATCTGGAAAGATGATTACTTTGCCAAATTCTTTGTATGATTATTTTGTGCTTGTTTCTGTAACAGACAGGCAAGAGGCAACCAGCTAATTAAACCAGTCATGGCTGACACCAAGCAGATTTTTAATGTCCATTCTCCATGAATTATCCGTGATCATCAGTCTCACTGCAAGCAGGAGACAGATGTGCTTCCAGTTGTGTTGTACTGGAAAAGCACGTAACTTTGCTCAGGAAACAAAATCTGGGGAGAGTGAGATACTGCAGTTACTGCTGAATGAGAAATGGATCTTGGTGTCAGATGCATCAATAATGACATCAGATTTGCCTTTGCATTCGTGGGCCTGCCATGCCTTGCAACTGTGCTACTGCTCTGAAAAAGTGATGAACTCCGTGCCTTTAACTTTCATTCCTTTATAATCAGTTTTATTTTGACTGTTATCAAGTATTATTTCCATTTTAATTCTAGAACCATTGGATTGTCTTATCTTTGTGGGAGGTTTTGAGGGAAAGATATCTTACCATAGTAAGAAAGGGATTTCTTGCCGAGAGATACCTCTCATGATAGTTTTTGTGTTGATTTTTTTTTGAAACATTTATACATCCTTTTTTTTTTTTTCATGTAGGTAACATTTTAATATCTTTAACGGCTTCATTGAAAGCTTTTGATGACTGTTTCATAATTTTTTTCTTCATCAAATAGACTAAATGTGATAAAAATGGGGGGAAGATACCTTTTACTAGTCTTATATACCTATTCTCTTGATTTTACAGGAGGAAAAAAAAAAAGTAAGATGAATTAATTCTGCCACCCACTGCCTCACTGTTTGGTCTCAACAAATCTTCAGCAAATGTTCATGAATATCAGTGGGTGCCATTTTTTTCACGTGGAGGAACTCAAATCCATGCCTTTGCTTCATACACAATTCCACGTAATATTTCCAATGTACAGAGCAGATTTTTTTTTTAAATACTGTTCTTCAGAGGTATGAAAAGATTAATTTATCTTGTTTTATTATTTTTCTGACTGTGCCTGAAGCTGTGTTCTGAAGCTACAAGAAAAAGATTTTCTTAGGCCTACAAGTCCTGAGACCCGTTGATCCCTTTATTTTGTATACATTGGCAACAAACAGACTGTAAGAGGATAAAGATGCAAACAAGTTGTAATGTCTCTTTTAAAATTAAGATTTCAAAATATAATTTTTTTCTGATTTCTATAAGAACTGATAAAAAAATGACTATCTTGAAGTATCTATGTGGAAAAAAGAGAAAAGGATATTTCTTTCTAATCGTATGTTAGTGTCCACAATTTTTTTTTTTTTTTTTTGAAAATGTTTGTAAGCTTCCTGATCAGGCAGGTTTCTCCCAGAAATTTGATACAGACTGTAGTGATTCTGTGAAGGCGCTGTACAGCTGTGAATTCCTGTAGGGAATCTATCCTTACTTCTGGAGTGGTTAGAGTGGACACCCAAATACCCAATATCAAATGTCATATTTTCTCACATCTTCTGTATGAGCTTTCTTAAGACTGTTCACTTTTTTTTAGGCCAGTTTGAACTTTTTGGAAGAAGATTTTAGTTGAGTTTTTCTATAATGTGCTTCCATGAAGACTTGAATAATCCACAGATTAGAAAGATAAAATGAGGAAAGCACACTCATGAAGTTAAGAGCAGTGCATAGTTTGAGAGCTATAAGAAATCTAATTGCACTTGCTGAAATATTTGTTTTATTTTCAGTGAGCTTGCATTATATCACCGCACATACCATCTGTAGGAGCTTTGTTGATGGCCATCAAACTAAGAATGCATTTTATTGATATTTTAAGGTGATAATCTAACAAAAATAAGAAGAAAAAAAAAAGGAAGACAATCAAATATTTACAACAAATTTATTATAACCAAATGTCTGTTTATTTCAAATTTAAAATGAAACTTTTGAATGATCTAAATTACTGTGGGTCTGTGTTGCCAATAAAGATTAATGGTTTCTTTCATGCTTCTGGATCTGATAGAAAATAGTATTTTGGAAAAAATCAAAGAAATAGTAAAAGCAGTAGGGACTTGGCTATCTTCGGGGAAGTCAAAGACTGATATAATGTTTCCATTATTTGTCAACAAATCCAAGAGTCTGCTTTTTGTCAGGCTACAAGGCTGTTCATTTTAGTGTTCCTTCTGCCAGATGTAATAATTTCATTTTCTTATAAATTAGCTTTGATTAGTTCCCTATCACTAGTCTTAGACAAATCAATCATGTATCTGTAAAGATGTCTTCAGCTCCTTTGTGGATAGATTTTGTTGTTCATTTAATAGCATTTAGAGATGTTGCTTGAAATTTTATTTTACAAATTGAGACTTTTTTTTTTATGATTAGAGGAAATGATAGTGAAACATTTGCCACTTCCTTCTTATACTGTTTTTCTTATTTTACAGCAAAACTGTAGATTTACATAGCATAAGTCCTCTTTAAAGTTGTATGGGAACTGTTGAATCACGACCTGAACCACTGATTGATCATGTGAGGCGAGCACTGGGTCAGCCGCAGGGGCACAAGTGAGTGTGATTGGAAGGGGTGGAGTTTGACTCCACCTCTCCCAAGACCCCATTTAAGGGCTGACCACCACCAGGGAAGGATCTCTGGTTGGAGATCGCTCCCTAGTGGAGTTATCGGCGAGCCTCGACCATCTTTAAAGGTGAGCCCCTCTTTTCTTATTAACCATCTGTACATCATCTACTTAAGCCTATCAAAAATATACCAGCTTTGGCACTATTTCTTTTGGGTGCTATTTTTGGGGGTTGTTTGCCCTACAAAAGTGTTTACAGCCAGTTTGTGGACTTGCAAGCAAAAGACATACTAGCGCTCTGCACAAATCAGAATCTTTTTCTTCTTCTTGTCTTTGTTATATTGAAAAATATGTATTATATATATATCTGAATATATATCCAAAACCTATGGCAGCTAGTTGTAAATTCACTTTGAACTGCTGAGGAGAAAGGTATTGCTTTTGCCATGGGCAGAAGACCAATTTAATGCTAACTGCTCAGCCTATGTATATTCCAGAACTACAGTATAATTGTTGTCACATTCAAGCATGCAAAGCTCTACTGTAATCCAGACGAGTCCTGGCTGGCTAGGGCCTCAGATGAGTTTTTTGGCAAACGTCAAGGTAGGTTCTCATCTGGTTTCAGGGTTTCAATCTTCCATGATGGCAGTTTGATCTGCATTCAGTTTCTGTTAGAATTAATCTGCAGACACAGAGAAATAACACAGTAACGTACAGATAAATGAAATTTTGCCCAAGCAAGCTTCAGACTTTTTATTCCATGCAGCACAATGATTTTTTTTTATTATTATTATTTTTTTTTGGACAATACAAAGCAAATAGCAATTTTAAAATACCCAGAGCCAAGAAAATTTCATCTTTTATCTGATAGAATTTGGGGCATAAATACCAGACGTTTTCCTATGTGAATGGAGTTCAAGTCATGTACGTTATTTCTGAGGCCTGCATATTTATCAGGAAACTGTGTTGATATAATAGTCTTACCCTTGATGCTGGAGTAGTTTTAATTTTAGTAAGTGGCTTTGTAGCCCACTAACCATCACTGTGTGTTTATGTCTCTAGGTAGCTCTGAAAGTAATGCCTTCTATTATTTCAGCAGAACTACAGCTGAAATAAATAGCACAGTGACACTACTTGAGCAAATTCTCAGCTAAAGAATGCTGTTTTTCAGCATTGTTACCACCATCAGCTATGCATTTTCACGAGCAGTGAAGAAGAGCCTTCACAAAAATCTGCACCAGCAGTGACCTACTGTTACGACTGCAGAAATGCACCACTCTCCACCTAGCAATGTTCACATCCCCTTTTTGGTCTCCATAAATGTTCAGCAACTGTTGAATGCCAATGGGTGCCATTTTTTCCTCGTGGAGGAATTCAATTTCACTTTTGCTTCTTTTGCACTTCCATGTCAGATGCCATTCTGTCAGAGAGCCCCTCTGCTGCCATCTGTCACACTGCAATCACATGTAGTAGAGTACTTGTGGGAAGTTTCCCCCTCTCTACTGCCATACCACCAACATCCACCTCTGAAGTTACGGGCTGGCACTGTAAAGTAGGAGGCACTGCTTTCAGAGAAGCCCTTGTGTTTTGTTGTGAGATAAAAAGATATCGACTAAATGACTCTTTATGACAGTATCAAGTTTTAAATGCAGGCTTTTTATCTCAGTGTTAGGTAGACTTTTCCACAACTTTTTGTTAATGAAATCTTCACCTAGACCTTTCCAAACATCCTCTCTCCAGGAAAGAGAATCAAGGAAACACAAGTTGAGTAAAATGTACAGTGATGTACAGATACTGGGAGGTTCACTAGGGGAAAAAAAGAGTAAATATCATCTAGAAAAGCTTTGTTTATTGGCAGAAATATGAGGCCTCTTAATCTGAGATGTTGCTGTTCACCTGCACCAAGGTCTGGGTTTGCTATTAGTGCTTAACATTGGTAGTCTCATATCTGTTATTAGTCTTCTGAAATTAAGTCAACATTAATTTAAAAAGAACATTGGTAATTTGAAGAAAGATAAGGGCATCTGTGGCTTCTCAGTCTCTTAATGGGTTTGGGTTCTGTGCATTCCTGTTAGTTACATTTTTCCCCTTTGTTGGTTTTTGCCTATGTCTGCAGTCAAATTTACTACAGGGTTTTTTTGTTTGTTTGTTTTTGTTTTTTTGTTTTGTTTTTGTGTGTGTTAGAGCACAAGTACTGAGTTTCTCTTGCCTTCTTCTACTGTATCCCTTGAAATTTATGGAAGCATATTGAATTAATGACAAAGTTTGCCCTTTGTGTTATATATCAGTGCTGTTGTTCTGCATTAGAATATGGAGGTACAGACATTGTGGTGCGAGCTGGCCTCTAGTCACATGTAGGGAAGGATTTGTTTTCTTTCAAGTCTAGTTGGACAATTGGAAATGGTTTATGTCCTTTTGAAATGGTGACTCATAATGCTTAGCTTTGTGGGACAGCACAGTAAAATAGGAGACACGACTTTTGGAGTAGCCTTCATGCATATGGTAATTTTTGAGGCAATTAAAATTTCCCAGAACTTAAAGCTAAAGAAGTAAATATCAAAGGTGTAGGAAATCACTAAAATAGATGAAAGCTTTCTTTAAGTAGTGTAGTCAGGAAAATGAAGAAAATAATACATACAATTAAAAATAAGTATCCCCAGTGAGGCACTTATTTTCCTTCTCTTCTGCTATCAAAACTGAGAACTTCAGGGTTTGAAGAGCCCATAAAATCAGCCTGTTTGCAATTGGCAAACAAATGTGATATTTTTAATATTAGATCATATTTAAATTCATTTATTACCTGGAATAAATCCTGTATTTTTTTCTCAGGTGAAACTGCAAAACATATAGAACAATTTATTGCAGACATGTTACTGAAAAAGAATGTAAAAAAAAAAAAAAAGAGTATTCCTCCTAAAACACAGTCTTGGTAAAAGGGAGTAAACAATGAAGCGTGTTTGCTTCATAGGTATGTGTTTTTCAGCAGTGCAGCAGGTATGTTTTCCAGATCAGTGCTTAGAGGGGGAGGAGAGAACCTTTTCCTACCTGAGGTATCTCTGATTTTCTGGTTATCTCACAAGAGGCCTCTGTACTGGTGTTGGAAACGAACTGAACAGAGAATTAGTTTAAATCCAAGAAATCTTGGAATAACTTTTTCATCCTATCAATAAAATTCTCTGATGGAGGAAGATGTCCCAGTAGTTTTTATTTTCCCCCAGTCAATAGTGTTATCCTTGGCCTAAACACCCATTTGTGTGCATCCACACTGAACCTCAAAAAGAATAACAACTGGCAAATCATTCGGTGCTGTACAGTGGTGAAGAGAATTAAGCTGTGTTGTGACTCTTTTTTTTCTCATTTAAAATTTCAGTTGGTGTTTTTAAAAAGCTGTTTGAATACACAGTTGTACTACTTGAAATGTTTGGGTGACGTGTCCCGGACCATGACACAGCCAGCACTGGAGTGTGCCTCAGGCATTCTGAGGTTTCTTTTTAAGAACAAATGTCTTATAAAGGTCAGCTATGCAGCCCTTGGACAACTGCTCCTAAAAAAATCATTCAGAAGGCTTTGTTCATGCTTCCTGCCTTTATTCTAGATCTTTATATTTTTAATGTTTTTACTATCTGTGTATGTACTGAATGTATGGTTGACTGGAGCTTGTTTCTAAATGTACACATGGATGATGAAAAGCTGGTGACACTGATTCCTGAACCCCTAATATCCATAACTACAGGAGCATGAAGTTAAAAGCATGTGACGTTTTATTTAATGTAACATGAGCAAATGTTTCTGTTGCCAAAGGGTTCAAAAAGTGATGCAAAATGCATTCTCAAATAAAAGAGGTTTTGTGAACAAAAGGTTTTATAAGCCACTGTAGTATTTCTAGGAAACTTCCTTTCTATATATGTAGTGTATGCAGCTTGTACTGAAGATGCTCTGGGAAATTCTCTTGCAGCACAAAGCGGTGTATTCCTTTGACCCATTTTACACCTTTATGCTGATCCCGGCTTAACTTCGCCAGTTCAGAAGCCTTAAAAATTGCATCTATCATGCAACTTTGAATGTTTGAAGTGCGCGATGTCATCTCAACCTGTTCTCAATCAGTACATGTTGTATTTCAGTTTTTTTTTATTTTTATTTTTAGAAGGTGAAACTGTCCCTTTTCCTACACCAAGCACTAGGTAGCAGCTGAGGTTTGAGAACAAAGGAGATTCTCTTTTACTTGCTCAAGCTAGATAAAATATAAGCATAAAATGCAAATGGTAGAATCATGGATTACTTCCTGTTGTTATCCTAAAAGAAAACTTAGAAACATGGAAGGAAGAAGTTATGAATTACAGTCCTAGATTGTCCACGTCCTCAATTAGGACTTGAACTGTACAGAAGTTTCATTATTCCCCTTAGTTCTGTGCAGGCTCTCTGAACCAGGGGGTGGAGTCTCACACGTGTAAGCACAGATGTGTATGATCCCGTTCTCAAAATGGCTGAATGTTGGATCTTTTGTAATTAAGTGTTGAGAATTTGAGATTTTTTTTAATGCTTCAATTTAATTCTCAGAGATGTTGATTATTTCAAATTTTTATCAGGGAAGTTTTGTTTTGTTTTCCCAGGGAAGCTTTAGTGGGTCAGGAGAGCATTTGTAATTGAAAAATGCTTTGTGATGTAGGGGAGATTAGCTACTCAGCATTGACTGCCTTATAATTTCAGGTATTTGATCTTTGAAAATCAAGACCATTATTCAGATGGCTGAAAATACGGATTTTTTTTTTGTTTTAGATGAACAATTCTGTCACTTGTTTTGGGACCTTCAGTGACATTAGAAATTTATGGAATTCCTTTAGGTTCTAGAACAAAAGAAGAGTATTCAAGGAATAACAAAATTCAGATAAACTGCGTATTATTCAAACAGTTATTTTAAAATCTGTTTTCAGTGTTGGAACCATAACAGAAATTAAGAAAGGAAAAAAAAAAAAGAGTAGCAGAGTTTTTATGAATGTCTTGGAAAAATTCTCATCTTACTAGTTGTGTAATCCAACAGCTGTTCAGGGTTTTAAAATAGTTCATAATGACAGCAGTCTTCTTCTGCTAGAGCGTCCATGAGTGTACTGAAGTGCCAAAGTGCCACAAGATCTGTGTTTACAGTACATAGGTGCATAAAATGCAGACAATTAGAAAAATGCAGAGGGAGATGAAATTGTAGACAGCAACATATTTCATGTATGTTTTATTTATAGATGTGAAACCTGTGTTTAGTGAGGCCTAAAGTTAATGCATATGCAGACAAACAGAACTGTTAAAGTACAAACACCTAGCATAAGAAAAGAAGTAAAAACAGCCATGGACTTTTTGTTCTCTCTCTTCAATTGCACTTTGTTTTTTATGCTAGTTTCTTGGCTTGTGGAAGGACTTTGATTGACATGAAGGAGAAAAGGAGTCTGATGGTGCTGCCCTGCAGCATCCAAAGAAATCTAATGTCATTGCTTGTGAGAGTCTGGGGGTGCTGTAAGTGCTTAGCCTTGCATCATAGTGTAGAGGCTGTAGGAGAAGATATTAAAATCAGATGAAAGCTTAGGTGAATCCACCTCAACCTTTGCATTTTTATTGGATTCCGAATACTTAACTGAGAACAAAATAAATGTCGAAAATGATTCTCCAAGCGGGAAATAAATTCCATCTGAGTCTTGGAAAAATACATGAGGCTATAGTGTTGCCACAAAGACAGGCAGCGAAAGAGTGGATTTGCACATACGATTCAATTACACCCCTCCTTTTGCTAGAGTCCTGCTGGGTCAGGCCCCTCAAGTGCCCATATCTTATGGGGTCTGGTCTGTTCAGAGAGAATGAATAGAGGGATTAAAGATCCCATTACAGTTGTGAGTCCCTACTATCTATTACATTTTATTCTTCGTTCCTGGAGAGAGTTGTCCGTTTTATCTTTAGGCTTTCTGAATTAGCTGTAGTTGTCTTGGTGTGCCGTGTCTCTGCTTCTTGGGAAGGTCTTGGACTGCTTGACAGGAGAATTCTGAGGGTGAGAAACTACTTTCACTCAGGGCATCTTAATTCTAAGTACTCAACGCCTAGCTGGACATATTTCCTCTTCGGTGTAGCAAGGAAGTTTTATCATCACACCAGATGGCCAGAAATCTCGAAACTGATTTAATTAGCCAAAATCCTACCACCAGATGGCAGCTTTTCTGATTACTGGATCCTTTAGAGATAACACTGTCCTTTTAAAAATTGAGTTAGGGTAGTGTTGGGTCATGCCGGGGTTACTTAAACATCTATAGTGGGCTGGGAGAGGGAAAAGCGGGTGCTGAACTAATAAGGGGTTTGTAGTGCTGAGGGTTTTTAATGCTGTTGTCAATGTTGTGCTGGGGGCTGAGCCAGCAGCAACAGCAGTTACAGTGGCTGAAAGTCGTTGAGAGTTTTAAAAATGTTGGAATTGTAGTAAGAAGTTGGGTGTAATGATTCAGTGCTTTATGCCTTTAGTCCAATTGTAATTAGATGAGTGGTGTGATATCAGATAAAACCAGAGTGTTATGACATCCATTCTGACCACATCTGTTCACATACACTCTCTGAAAACCTGTAAATGGTAAAAGAATGGACTACTGGAAAGATAAGGAGCAGCAGAAAGGCAACTGAATAAATTCTGTTCATGCTTCTAGAACGGCCTGGGTTGAAAAGGATCTCAAAGATCACCTAGTTTTAACGCCCCTGCTGTGGGTAGGGTCACCAACCACTAAAGCAGGCTGTCAGAGCCGCATCCAGCCTCGCCTTGAATGCCTCCAGGGACAGAGCATCCACAGCCTCTCTGGGCGACCTGTTCCAGTGCATCACCACCCTCTGAGTGAAAAACTTCCTCCTAAAGATTTTTTTTTAATCACTAAGAATGTATTGGGTGCTGGTTGGACATTAACCTAGTGGGAAAAAAAAAAAACATGAGCCTCTGACTTGCAACAGAAGATCTGTGATGATTTCTTATTTTGATTTCTACCTCCTCTGAGAAACCTTTGTCCTTTCTACATATTAATTTCTCCAAGGGAACTTTGAAGACTTGTATAAGCTTTAGTTAGGGAACTGAAAATTTTGGTTTTTGCTTTATTCTCATTTGAATCTAATTAGTACTACTTCATTTTTTGAATCATTAGAATTTCTCCTTTTTCTGAAATCTGTAGCTCCATATACTGGGACAGCTGGAACAAAGAAGTTCTGAGTGATTTTTGAAATATGTTTATTTGGAGGAAAACCTTTGACAGGGATTGTTGAAAAATAGATGCAAACAGTGTTTTATAAATATTTCTATTGTATTGCCTTTGGTAGGTTCTTTCCAGTAATGCATCAGTACAGATACAATAGCAAGGCTTCAAAACAATGTCTGGTTTTTTATAACCAACTGTTCTGCTGTAAAGTGCTTTCTGCAATTCTTTTCTTTGCTTCTGAATCTAATTTAGTTTTTGCTTCCTCTTTCTTTGTTTCCCTGTGGTACAATCTACTGTATCAATCAAAACAGGATAAAAAGGTCAGAAGTCTTCAAATGTTTTCATTAAGGAAGGGAGAAAAATGAAACTAATATAATCAGCTCACACATGGTATTTGTTTCATGACCTTTATTCTTTGGATTATAGCTGTAAGTGAGATGAGTTGCCTTTAAAGGAAAGATGATCAGACCAGATCTCAAACTTTGGAGCATGAGGAGAAAACTGTGTTTATGCATAGACTAGATCTTTCTTTAGCAAGTAAAGGAGCCTATATGATTGGTTTCCATGTCTCAATTGAGCACTGTATTTAGAAACCTGAGTGTTGTTTTCAGATATGGAAATTTATTTTTCTCTGATTTGTTCAGATAATCATTCAGTATTATGACAATTTACACTGGGTCTTAGGAAGTATGTTGGGCTTCAAGTAGTTTTTTCTGCACTAGAAAGGATTGCATTCATGAAGGTTTTTGCTTTCTTTTTATCCTTCTTTTGTTATTTATTTTTGTTCTCGTTCCTGTTGAATCACAAGAGAGCTCTTAAAACTCTCAGAAATAATTTCTTCCACTTAGCAGAGAATCATTTAGGCAGCACTGCAGGTCATCTTACTACAGCCCCTTCTCAAACGGGGCCAGCAAGCAGCTGGTGGCTCAGGGTTTTGTCCAGTTGTGTTTTGAGTACCTCCAAGAATGGAGACTCTGGCCAGTCTGTTCCTGTATTTTGCCATCTTCACTTTAATACAGGGAGGAGTTTAGAATCTCCTGTTTCTCAGTTTGCCTCTTGTTCTTTACTGAGTATCACTGAGAAGATTCTGCTTCTGCTTTCTTCCTTCATCCCCACCAAGCACTTGTGTGCATCAGTAATATCTCCCTTGGGCTTCATTTTTGAGTTAAACAATCCCAACTCTTGCAGTCTCTCTTCACGTGTCAGATGTGCGAACCTTTGAACAGAGATGGCTCTCTAAGACTCATTGACTTTGTCAATTAAATTCTTTATGTGAGTTCGTCCAAGTGAGCAGAAATTGCTTTTGGATGTTGAAAGCCTGAGTCGGCCTCGACAGCATTACTCTTATGGCAACCTGTTAAACATGCAAAATGGAAAAGAATTGGAATTAATCCAGTTTGTAAGAAATAAGGAGGAAAAAAATAAAAATTTCTAAAACTGATATTGGTGATTTTGTTTTCTGAAGAGTAAGAAGTGGTGAAAGGTAACAGCAGAAAGCTGGAGGAAAATTGGGAGAAACAACAGCCTTGGTCTTCCAAAATTAAACTCAAGTAAGATGCTGGAGGCAGCAGTTCTTTCTTCTGCCCATTCTACCAGTTGCTCTGTTCATTGATTCCCTTCTGTGGTACTGTGGGACTCAGGTTATTAACAGTTGAGAGGTATGCAAGACTCTGCTAATTACTGGGAACTTTTTTCCTGACTCTTGTGGAAATTGAAGTAAAGTAAAAGAAAAATGTTCTTCATGACTGATGGGTTTAATTTACTATGATATGACTCTAGAGACAGAAGCCTTTATATTAAGTTTTAAATCATTGCAGGTCTAGTTTTATTTTTTTAAATAAGGCATAGTCTCATATCTTCTATTTGGGAAAGCAGTTGTTTATGACACACGGAGCATGTTTCTGTAGATTATGCAGATGAACAGTTTTCTTTCTTTTGAAAATTGTGTTCATGATTACTATCAAACAATGAGAATCTTGACAAGAATCATTTTGAATAAAAAATATCCGTCTGACTTTTATATTTCATTTAGATATACCTTGGAATGCATTAAATGTATTCTAAAATTATGATGTCTTCTTCTTGTGTGTTAGAAGCCAACATTGTTTTAGGGAAAGAGGGTTAGAGCTGTGTTAGAGTGTTCAACCTGTAATTAGGCTGTTCACTATAAATGTAAAATAAGTCAGTAGTTTTCAGGCGATGTGTTTTAGAACAAAATGAAGTACTTCATTTTATGGCTCATATTAGATTATATTAACCTGAGACTAAAATTCTGAGATTTATTACTATACATGTCTTATAATGTATCTACGTTTGTTCATGTTTCAAGACAAATCTAGAGGAACATTAGGACAAAGGTTTTTAAAAGTATTTCAGTGGTACCATCTCTAAAAAGCTCATCAAGAGTACAGAAAGAAATAACAGATGTGTGCATCTTTCACAGTGTTATTTTTAGTACTTCAAATGATGAGCCCTTGTGTTACCTTTATGTCGGCAACATTACTGAAGAAATCTCAGTTTCATCTTTGTTAAATCCCATGGGAATGCTTAATGACTGCTCATTACAAAATGGAATGGAAGAGAAACTGGTTGTAAGTGCAGCTGATGTTTCTTTCCTTTGTAAACTTTGAACTTAAGCTGCTATGAGATAAATTAAGAGTGTTTTATGCTACATGTCTATGCATTTCCCTGCTTGCTTTAAGCTGGTTATATTTTCAGTTTCTTTAAAACATTATTTATATACTTGATTTGAGAAGTGTTTTTCTAAACTAAGCAACTGGGAGGAATATACTTGCCTGGAAAACCTCATCAGGCATTGTTATGTTGCTAAATCTTTGTAGAAACAGTACAGCTTAGCTGAAAAAGTATTTTTATTGTTTTACTGTATTTCAAAACCTAAGCATTGATTTGTAAGTGAAATGCATGGTAGACCATCTTCAATGGAGTAGATTCAAAATTAAAGTTACGTTGCCCAACAGATGAGTTAAAGAAATTCTTCAGGTTTGTAGTAGTCTATGATGAGCTGTATGCTGATCATATAAATAGCATTTGAATGAGCAAGAATAAGATTGCACTTCAAAAATGGAACTTTCAGTTTCCAGTATGTTTATAGAATTGAGCAAGGGTGAGAATGAGGTGGTAGTTGTGCTGACAGAAAAGTACAAATGATTTGTTTTGTATGAGTATACTGTGGGCCACCTTTTTGTCTTTTTAAAGACCGGGTCAAATGCAGAACTAGTTTGTTTCCAGAATTA
Source organism: Oreortyx pictus (assembly GCA_036925125.1). Lineage (NCBI taxonomy): Eukaryota > Metazoa > Chordata > Aves > Galliformes > Odontophoridae > Oreortyx > Oreortyx pictus. The sequence continues at coordinate 11,084,298 of JAUPFR010000008.1, read as the reverse complement.
TTCTGGTGAATCCCAAGGGTACAGGTGACCCTTATACCTGCAGCAGTGCTGGGCTGGGCTGTTGGCAGCTGTTCTGCTCAGCAGATAGCCCCTGAGCCTGCTCTGCTTGGCTGTGTACTGCTGCTGCAACGTGCGCAGGTGGAAAACTGCATGCATGTCACAGAGACCAGGCTTCCTCCAGCACCTCCTGTTTGATGAATGTCTGCATTCATCATCCAGCCTTAGAGGATGGATTTAGACAAGACTTTGCTCCCTTCCTATTGCTCTGTCCTTCAAATGGGGAGGAGCCTTTCATCACTACGGAAATAAAGGGTACTTCTATATCCTTTTTACAAAAAGAAACTTACTTCATGCATGGCTGACTGGAATGCCAAGATTTGTTTTGTTGTTACTTGACATTAATATTTCAAAGTTAAACAAACGAAAAATAAGAAGAGGAAATAAGAATAGCCTAATTTTTCATCTATGCAATGTTTAGTGCGTGAGCTTGGTAATGTGAGATTTCTACTTTCTTCATAACACAGCAAAGACATATCCTCATATTTCTGGTATGCCTTTAATACCTACATTGCCACCTTTTCATGCACTTAAATTATTTATCCTCAGTGTAGATAAAAGACTGTGCTGGTTCTAACTTCTGATTTTAGAGAAGAGGCCCATGTGATAGCATTATTAGTGCTGAGCCAAAGGTCATGCAGCAGCAGTCAGGGTGGTTCCTGGATCAGAGCTGTGCAGCAGACATTCTTTGCCTTTTCCCCATAATGACTTTCTATTTGGTCTTTAGAATTCATTTTCTTTGAAATGTGAATGAATAAGATCAGAATAACCTGCTCTCCTCTTTTTACGTGGGTCTGATAAGGAAAGTTTGGTAATGCTGTGTAGAGGCAGTTTAAGCTGTCTCTCTTCTTTCACCTGAATTCATAAGGGAATTGTCAGAATCACGTAACTGAGTTCAGTTGATATATGATTAGGAGTTCAAGGGAAGCAAATGTATTTTCAAATTTCATAGGGACATCTTGTCAGAGACTAATTCTAATCTACAAAATGATCCTAAATGGAACTTAATGACTTACCTGATTATCACCCTCAGCTGTCATTATTTTGAAAATGGAATCAAGCGCGCTTCGTGTGTGTATGACCAGGATTTTCTGGCAGGAAGCGCATCAGATCCATGCTACCTCTTTGAGTTAGCACTATGTAGACTTACTCCTTTTCTCAGCAATTTGTTGTTGCCTTTGGCTGGGAGAGGCAGTTCAGTGTCTTCCTGTACAAACAGCATAGATAAGAGACACAAGTTGTCAGCTCGAAGTCAACGTGTAGTATGTTTTCTGCGAGGATTGTTCTCTGAGGGAGCTGGGGTTGTTCGATCTGGAGAAGAGGAGGCTCAGATGAGACCTTATTGCTCTCTATAACTACCTGGAGAGCGGTTGTAATTAGCTGGAGGTTGACCTCTTCTCTCTTTTGACTAGTGACTGGATGAGAGGGAATGGCTTTAAGTTACATCAAAGGAGATTCAGACTGGATGTTAGGAAATTCTTCATCTCTGAAAGAGTGGTCAGGCACTGGAATGGGCTTCCCAGGGAGGTGGTGGAGTCACCAACCGTGGGGGTATTCAAGGAACATTTAGACATTGTGTTGAAGAACATGGTTTCGTGAGAATGATTGGTGATAGGTGTACAGTTGGACTGGGTGATCTTGTAGGTCTGTGATTCTATGAATATTGACACAAATCTTGGGAGCTCTTCTGCTCTCTCTCTAATAATTTTTCCTTTTCTGCTGCATGAAAACCAGAAGATTAAAATGCCCTGGTTATCCAACTTTTTGCTTAGGAGTAGCTGTGCAGTATCATGCTCTGGACTTGTATGCATTAGCATTTTGCATGCAATAATAGCTGTGTCAGCTAGAGAGCTGCTTTGTATGTTGGGCAGTGGTTGGAATGGGTGCAGAGCAGCACAGACTTGTAACTAACAGCTGCATAATATTCATTTTGGCTGGCTAACCTAATTGAAGGTAATATATTGTTCCATACAATTCTTCAAGTTAATTTATAGCTTGTATTCACCAGCATGATTCCAACCATTTGAGTTATTTTTGTTTTAATTTAAACTTCTCAGGAAGCTGAACTATAATTTTTAAATGTGAGCTGAGCAAACTGTGTCCAGATTTTTGTTTTAGTGTTCTGACATCCTTGGGCTTTGCTATGATTCAGTTCTTTACTCTGAAAGAAATCTATATTTAAGCACCTTTTTTTTTTTTCTATATAGAAATAAACTTTATTCAAGTATATGGTATTTCTGCAGAAACTCTTGTTTTGGTATAAACAAACCCTCCACAACTGATGGGCAGTGATGAAATACCAAAAGAGTTCACAAGAATTAATAAAGTAATAATTTTTATAGATTCTTGAACAGAGCTGCAAAAATCATAACTTGAGCTGGATTCATAGCATAGAATTGTGTTGCTATTTATAGTTAATAAATTGATAGTTCTCATTTCTTTTTTTCTCTAAGTTTCAATTTTCTATAAATACAGAAGAATGTCACTAACAGGTCAGGCACTGTCAATAGTCAAATGCTATTGCCTGTAATTAGTACACATTCTGTAGTCTAAAACAGACTCATCCAAACTTTTTTAAATTGCAAATACGGTGTTAGAGAAATCTAATAAGCTTGCATAAACGATTTGAGGACAAAAATCATTGAATATGATGGTTTTTTTTTTTAATGATGTGGGCTCTTTTAACCCACAGGAAATTAAGAATTCTCGTTAAGATTTCACAGTGGAACAAATGGGCATTTTTTTTGCCTTGTTCTCGTAAAATGTATAAAATATATGGGTTTTTATGAGGTTGATACTATTTTGTTAGGCATATGATTCCAGCTTCAGTTTACTTTCCTGCTTATTTAGTGTAGTGAGAGTCTTGCTGTATTGCTCCTGCAGTCCATTTGGACTGTATTTTATGTAGGTAATGATATGTCTGGTTTTTTTTTCATTTTTGGGTGGTTCTGATCCTATAGTGGGCTTTGTGCGTCTCCAACACTAACTGCAGCAAACCTTTCATCTGCCACCAAACTAAAAGGAAAGAAGAGAATAAACTTCTGACCTTGGGCTAGATTCTTCCTTGCACCTTCTGCAGTTTTAAGTTGGTGGATTGTCAGCTGTCCTCGCTGCTGTAATGTGAGGAAAGCTGTGGCTTCCTGCCTTCAGTAGGTGTTAAACTTACTAGGTTTGGTCAGTTGACCCCAGCGATTTTTACTGACGCTGGTGAACTGTTTATCCATAAGCAGGAGTGCTCTAACTGCTAGTTTTATGCTAAATCTACGTAGTGATAATAGATAGAAACCGATGCCATAATAAAGGCATTACAGTAGATACTGCTCTCTTTTTGTATGAAATTCTACTACCTGAGTCTTGTTACTAGTTCTTCCTGAGTAATGACTGGCAACTTTAAAGGTTTGGAGTTTCAGTCAGCAACTTACAATTCAAGCAAGACATTTTCTGGAGATATTTAAACACACATTTTCTTGGTTCTAAATTATACCTAATATGCTAAGAAAGAATTATTTTCAAAAATGTTTCTCTATTTGATCTTTGCTAGGCAATTTCATTGCATGTCAAATTGTTCTGATCTATAAAATGAGATGTGTGCTGATGAGATGAAATAAAGTAGCAGAGACATTTTTATTTCCTGCTGTGAAGTGAGAACGCATCATTTGTGTAGACCATCTGTCAGTAGTTTATGAATATTTTAACTGACACCTCCTGAATGGCTTTGATTATTTCCAAATCAGGTCCTAACTTCCACCAGAATTGAAAATCTATAGAAAGCTAGTCTGAACTTGTGTCTGCCTAAAGTGTAGGCATCTCGGATCAGAATTACTGATGATATAGTCCATCTCGGGGCCTGCTAACTGCTTTAGTCTAGTAAGCAAATGACATTTTTCATTGTAGTTCATTTAGAGATGACATCCAATTTCTAAGAAGCAGGAATCCTTATAGTGAGATTGTGTTCCTCATGATGAGCCTGTGTCTCAAAGCAAGGGCAGGCTGGCTATGAGGATGTCTTGCCTCAAAGGAGTGGTGAGCAGATCTGCCCCAGTTGCCAATCTGCTTTAAGGTACTGTGACCCATGACTCTAAAGATCATCCTTACCTATTTTATTGCTGACAGTCTGGGCAGACTAGGGGCTTCTTTTAGCCTTCGAAAGTCAGAAGGCTGAGTCTTCAAGACTACAAGAAGTGTTTTTTTTCTTCTTTTGTTAGCTGCTTAAGGAAGACTTATTTTGTAGTATTGTTTTCACTAGAAGCATTCTACATATAAAGCCGTGCATTAGTAAATCCTTCTAGTTCTTCTTTTGTTAAAACTCATGTTAGATCTAAGGTTGTTTTATTAGATGTGCGTAAAGAGTAAAATAGCAACGAAGACTCATTACCTTATTTCATAACTGTGGAGAAGCAGACTGAAATTTGCCTTTACTGCCTAATTAGTTCTGGCCTGCTCAATGCAGTAGATTTGTAAGTTTCCTCTTTCCCCTGTACATGAGCTTTTTTTATTGTAGTAGTCAACAAAGCAAAATGAATACTGAGCTGCTGAGAAGCTTTCAGCATGTGGCAGAAACGGTCTGTCCCTCTGGATAAGCGTTGGCTTGATGTGATCTCAAGCTATTTAGGAGAGGAGTTTGTAACATTATTTCATACATTACTCGACAAGCATCTGATTTTCCACACATTTTAAAATTTGTCTAAAATATACATTAAAATCTTTCAATGAACTTGATAAATGCTTTTGAATCTGCAAAGCTGGACTGTAAATTCTGCATGATTTTTTTTCACGATTATCTAAAGATCCTCTGTAATACTAGCTGGGCTTGAAACACTTCAGGAGTACCATTTCTCTTGAGTGTATTTGGCTCTATTTTTGAATTAGAAATTACTCAAGAAAACAAAATGAAAAACATATTTGAAATTTTCAAAAAAAAAGTCTACATCTGCTGCTTTTGTTAAGTAACTGGAAACAAAAGCTTCTAGTGTGGAGCATGTATTATGTCTGAGGAGAAAAAAGTGAGAAAAGAAAATCCAACAAATCTGTTATTCTACTTACTAATGGATCTGCATCTCTCTTTAGGATTGACTCACTTGTTACAATTGTTTTAACGATGCCACAAATGCCATAGTAGCGTCTATAACATCTTTCAGTCCTTTCTTCATTGATTTTGGATTTATTTTTCTACCTATGTTTGGTCATTAATGTTTTTAAGAAGGACTTTTGAAGGACTTCTATAAAGATGGTAATCTTGATCAGACATAATATAAAACAAAGGTCTCGTTTTCTTTTGTTTTTCAGCTACTGATGTGGCTTTCATCTATGCCTTAGCTTCATGAGGCTTTTGAATATGATACGAAAACACTTTCCATTCATTCAAAAGCTTTCTCATTGCTAATGAATGCCATACATAATGAAAGAATATATTCATTTATCATCCATGTTAAATCATTTATCACACAGCAGAGGTATACTGGGGAAAAAAACTAATGAAGTATTTTCAGTTTTTCTGTTTAGTTAAATCCAGAACAGCAGCAAAATAATTGCTCAGTTAGTTGGTAAAATGTTTTGTTTATTAGGTGATATTCTGAGAGAGTTCCTAATGCTTTGTGGTTTATGGATCAAAGTTTTATAAGGAGAAAGGATGGTGCAGTATGAACTAGGAAAGGATGTGTTGAACTGTGTGTACAGAATTAAATTTGAAAGATACAGAACTAAAATCTTCCTGTAAAAAGTAAAAAGTAAAAAATAAATTATGGTTTTAAAATGCACTTACTCCCAGAGTAAGTGCTTCTGAAATCTCCTGCTAAACTTTTGCTTATATCTGCCGAAGTGAACCAATGTTTGCAGGTAGTAAATTCAAAGTTAGGACTGGCACTCAGGACACAGTTTATGCAGTATGGACTAGGTTTCCATTTTTGATCACTAACATAAGGTAACAGAAGATAAAAATTGAACAGTTGTAATGATTAAAATGAAAAAAATTAAGCTGATTCAAATTTGTCTTTTTGAAATTTTCTGTTCCAGATACTTGGTTCTATTTCAAGTTGTATGTTAATTATCTAAATTTCTGTTGTGTTGCCTGATGGTGCTGTCTGCCTAGCCAGAGTCAGAAAGTAGTGTGAGCACAGTTCATGCACATTTAGAAGTTTAAGTGATCTTCTGCTGAGCATTCTCAGTTTTTAACCTCATAACATTTGATTTCATTAGAAAATAGCTGTAAAAAATTACGCTGATACTGACAATACATATTTTTTTAATTTGTTATAAAATGAAATCTCTCCTGGAACCGTAATTTAAACAGATTTAGCTTAAGGTGAGCATGACCTTGGTCTTGTCAACCTTGACTACATACTCTTGCTTATATTTTCCAGTTCTATTCTACGTTTAATTATAAGTACTAGAAGCAACACACTGATTTAAAAAAAAAAAAAGTTTTTTGAGTTTTCTAACAAATAGTTTCAGTTTCATATGGAAGTTCTGCATCCTTTGCTCCTTTCACCATCCTTGGAATTTGTCAATAGCTGAATATTTGGCAGTGCTTCAGAACACTTTATAGATTTCTTTAACAAATTGATTATTTTTGGCCTGTAAATGCCAGTCAGTCTTGGCCACTGTATCTCTTTATCTTGGATGGCTGTTTCTGCCTACGTCTGTCTGTGCTGTGTACTTCTGTCCATGTATTTTGCAGCAGAGTAATGAATTCCTATCAGAATTTATTTTTTTTCTCCAATACAGTTGACAAGCACTCTGTATTATTGTGCTAAGGGAAAAAGAAAGATCTCATTTCTGCAGGATTTTGGAATAAGCTAGATGATCCTTACGATGTATGTTTTCTAGTCATGTCAGTGTGCTCTGGTTGATCTCCAGCTGAAGGGAAACAAAGGACTTGAAAACTAGTAATTTTTCTTCTAATGTGATGGGAAATTATGTGTAGAGGGACAAAAGAGAAAGTCATCTCCTGAAATGAGTGAATTCAGCCTAGTTCAATCATAAGTGGTGGAGCAGCATCAGTAAGTCTCTGTAAATCTTGGCGCTTACTATATGCATACCTATAGAGAGTTTGAAATGCGACTACAGCAAAAACTAACTACAAAGCCTTTTCTCATTCTTGAAACTGTTCATTGAAAATAAACTTCAGTTCCTAAGTTGATTCCTCAAATTTTGCTATGTGTATTATGTGACTTTTACGTAGATACATCTTATGAAAACAATGAGAAAAATTATTTCTTAAGAGTTTCACTATCCTTAGTGTGTGAGGACAATTTTCATTCACGTGAAAAGTGAAAAACCTGTGCATCCACTGACCATCTCTTTGTGTGAGTATGTTGCAAGTAGATTTCATACCAATTATACATTCAAATTTCAGGTTATAAAACCTAACCTGAATTTTATGTGAATACTGTAGTCTACAACCACAGTGCAACAATTCTGCATGGAGTATGTGCCTTGATTAATTATATTTACCTTTTTTTCTTTCTTTGTACGGGAACACCTTAGAAATTGAAACTCTGGTCTGTTGAGGAAGAGTATGAAATCACTAGTTCAAGTACTGCCATAGGCCTATACTAATTCAATGGCTTTCCTAATACATTTTGCTGATTTTAATTTTTTTTTCTGAACTACACTAAATGAAATAGAAAGAAAGAAAGAAAACTACCCAGAGAAGAAGAGAAATGGTAATTTGTTACTTTCTCAGTGACCTTGAACAAGGCATTTAAATCAAATCCACATAACTCCTTTTTAAATGCTAAAAGCCTCATTTATTTCAGTGGTTAATACTGAGGATTTAGAGAATTCTGATTTTACTGAAGTATCCCCATTTAGCTTCTCCAAGGCTAAAGGATTCTGAAAGACCAAAGTCAACAAATCAGTTGAAAATTGTATTATCTGAAGCTAGGCAATGACATGGGTTTTTGTAGACATGACCTTCAGATCTTTATGCTATTTGCAACAAGTGCATAATAGTACTTCGTCTTTCAGAGAGCTTCACTGACAATTTCCAGCCTGAAAAATACATTTTTTTTTTTTTTTTTTAAGTCTTATTCAATTTCTCTATTGAAATTAGAGTTTTTAAACTAGTCAGGTTTTAGGGCAAATGATGTAGGAAAACTTTTTCACCCTTCTCTGACTACCTATTCAATATAATTTCTTTTGTGATTACTTGCTCTACTTTTAACAATTACAAGATTTTAAAAGAAAATTGACAGAATGGTGATTTTTTCCAAAGTTCTTAACGTCCATTCTTTGTGACTTCTACCTTCTACTATCCATATTCACAGAAGTCAACTTTTTTTTTTTTTTAATAGAAAGGCAATTGGAAAAACTGCCAAATGGCCTTAACTTAATAACAAAATAGATTGCAAGGCTGTTTGTTTTTTTGTTCTTTTTTTTTTTATTTTATTTATTTATTTTTGAAGATCAAATCCTGAGCACTGAGCCTTTATTATACAGAAAGTTTCACCTCTGTTATGGAGGTTGTTCAGATTCTACATAGAAAAAAATCTCAAGAATGCAGTTGGACACTTAAAAGATCAAAGACAGGAACTGAGTTTGTGTTGTTGTAGGTTTGAAAGTGCATCTTCTGTGCATAATAAAAATGGAAAAACATATTTAAGTGCAAATCATCTATAGTACAGTCATCAGAAAGTATAGTTAAAATGCACGGTGCTATTGCTCTGTAAAACAAGTTTTCCTCTTCCCTAATGGAAACCACAGGAAAAGCTGTGTGATTTTATAAGATAGTTTCAAAGTCCAGCGTTTTGTTGTATGAAGACCTTAAACATTATTCAGATACGTATGCTGCTGGGGTTCTAAATAGGTGAAAAGAAGAATTAATGAAATGGCACTTTGTTGCTATCACAGTCTGTTGTAACTGGTTATGTATTAGGCACTGCCACCTTTTTCCTCCTCCCACTCTTTCCTTCTGTACCTCCTGCTGCTCATGTTACTGAGACCTGACCACTGGCAGCCTAAGCTCTTACAGCCTAGTGCCCGCCTTCACTTTGCAATTAAGAAACCCCATGTCTTTTCCTTTAACAGATTGCTTGTAGGTTATTAGACAAAACCTTTTATGAAACAGTAATGGAAAGGTCGTAGTATCGTGGTAGAGTCTTTCCATTGTGAAACTACAGAAACAGATTAGCCAAGAGAAAAATGCGATCTCTATCAGCAATACTTCCTGTTTATGGTAATTTCTGTAGAAGTCTGCAGTGATGGTTAGATCATTTTGAATTAATATATTCCTTCTACTGTGTGCTTTACTATGAGCACTGTTGGGTGTAAATATTACCTGATAAAACTATTAAATTTCCAAGGATTAATACGCAACTATTTTACTTGTTTTTGTGTGATTAGAGGTATCTCAGAAACAGAGGTGTCTCTTTTCACTCTTCTGAATTTTTTAGTCATCATTATTTTTCTTCATATTTTTTTTAGATGAAATGGAAAATGTCTAATTTTGGAAGAACACAAGGTCACAGTGGCATGTACGTAGCCAGATGGAGTTGATATGGGTTTGTAAACAAGCGAGCAGTTCTGCTTGTCTGGCTTGATCTCCTTCCATGATGTGATATCTTGTGTGGGTCTTCTCCATTTAGCAAAGCATTTGATACTGTTTCCCTCAGCATTCTCCTGGAGGGGTTGGCTGCTTTATGGCCGGAATGGGAATACTGTTGGTGGGCTGAGGAATGGCAGAGTTGTTGTGGATGGTGTTGGATGTGATTGGTAGCTGGTGCCAGGTGGTCTTCTATGAGGCTTGAGGATGGGGCCTGCTATGTTTGAGATAATGTTGGTAGTGTTGGTGGGAGGGCGTCTGGGTGTTCACTCAGTGGATTTGTGACCAGTGGAAGGTTGGGCAGGAATGATCTGCTTGCTGTAGGAGAGCTGTGGGGGGTGGGGATCCAGTGGGCTGGATCTAAGGACCACAGACAGTTGTTAGGTTTGGGAAAGCCTTGCTTCTGTTCTTATCACTTGCATCTAATGTTGAGGACAACAATAATAAAATAGGCAGCATTACTTGTGGAGCAATTCTCTTACAAATTTCTGTTGTTTACAGTAAAGGTCATTCCAGCTGGAAACAGATAAGCCTAACTTTAGCTTACTTGCACAGCAGAGGAATTATTTTTCACTGTTTGTAGCATACCCCATGCTAGGCTCTGATACAACCCAATGGTGCATGGAATGTCATGGTTTGCAATATATATTTGCTACGTAGCTGTGAAGTTTAGAAAACCTATAGTGTTGTTCTCACAATATTCTCATGATTCAGCTGACGCTCAAATCCAGGATAGAGTGTATTGTATCCTCTGTGTGTAAATAAATACTTGGATCAAATTTTATTGACCACTGGAACATTTCTTTATCATGGTCTCTGAAATCTCACTCAGAGAATAAATAAAAGATGCTGTTATGTACTGTTTACAGCCATTTGGATTTCAGTACCAGTGGCTATTAATTGGTGTCACGAGAAAACAATTTCCTTACTTTTTGATACCTAAGTGAAAATGTGTTTGAGTAAGCTGCAGAAGACCTTACCATCAGGAGTGAGAAATGTGTTTCTGTATGTAGCTTTCCACGGAAAGGATGTTGTGGGTGACTACCTAAGTGCAATGCACAGTAAAGCTTGTCTTGGTAACCTTAAAAAAACACCATCCTTAAGAAGTTATATTACCAAGTGAAAGATGTGTAGAACACAAGATGAGGTAATCCTATTTGAATTTAGCAACTATTGCTTAGGCGTGTACTGCCTTTCAAGATTTTTAACAGCTTCATATTAGCTTTACCTAGTTCTTTTTGTGTTTGCTTGGTTTTTTTTTTTTTTTTTTTTTCTTATGACTTTATTCAGAAGGATTTAAACCATAACATTCATAAACTTTTGTTGAAAACTTTGGTCTCAAGCCTGGAGAGATACAATTATTTTGATGAATATCAGTGAAAAATAGTGAATTCCTTTCTCAGATTTAATTTGGAATGAAACTAATTCTGTTAGTGGAGACTTTCACTGTGTTATGCCCAAGTCGGTACACAGTACTTCAGGAGCATGCACGTGTTCTGTTGTTGAATTAGAGCTCACGCTGTAGTTCCAGCTCCTTGCTGAAAGTTGAGGTCTCACATGCAGGTCAGAGCTTTCACTTCACTATGAGCAGTATCTCATCCTCATATTGCTATCTTTCTTCATTGAAGGCATTGATAATAAACCCTTTCTTCTCATATGATTGATTGTAGAATCAGCTGTATCAAAATGTTTGTCAAGATTTTCTTGGTTGCTCGCAGCTTTTTTTTTTTTTTTAATACGTCCACAAATGCAATAATTTGCACTGTGTATGGCAATATTTAGAAACTTCGGTTGGACTTTTCTGTACTTCTGAATGTGACAAAAAATGTAGCTGTAAGAGGTTTTGTTTTGATTTTTTCCTTTAGCAATGTGACGCCAATTAACAGCAGGTTGGCTTATCAGGTGTTGTGAGTACAACCATCACATTTCCCAATGAAGGATGGATGGCAGATACTTCAGAAAAGATTATAGGGTGTCACAATATCAGCCTTTATTGCATTTCAGCATTATAGCTTCAATTCCACAAGACTGCATTGCAAAGATTTAAAATCTGATGTGATGTTGACAGAGCAGTTATTGTTATTACTTGTTGTCTTACAGATTTCAAAAGTCATTTGATAATGGAACTAGGGAACTTAGTTTTTATCTTTATTGAAACATCAATATTGTTTAAAACAAGCTATGTATGGCCATGGCAGTTATCTTAGTGTAACATTACATTTTTATATTAAAATATTTTATTTATTCTTTATCAGCCACCTCTGTATTCACTTTCGAAAATAACAAAAATAAATGCTTGTTTTGGCATGTTCATCAAAGTGTACAGGTAAGTGAAAATGCTACTTTAGACTCGTCCAAGTCAGTCAGCCAGTTGATTACCATATGCTTCAGTTTCTCACTGGGACAGCCAACAGTATATATATATATATGTGATATAGTCAAGATAGAAGTAATACCTTGATGAGATAGCCAGTTTATTTTTTAAGAGGAGAAACATATCACTATCATTATTTTCAGATTACATAGCATAGTAGCAGCAATGCACAGTTCAGTTGGGTTCCAGAGATGATGAGTTTTATAAGACTGGAGATGTACAGGGAGACTGATATATTCTGTTCCAACTCATTAATCTTATAAAGTCAGGATATGAAAGCCATGAGAATGCATCTAACTTTGTCCTGTGCTGGGGTGATACTTTACCAGTTACACGGGCCTTATACCATGCCATTTTCAAGGCCATCAACTTTATATGCATCTCTAGTATTTGCAGCTGTTAAACTGCAACTCTTATGAAGAGCATTCAATGAAAATGAGAATATTCAAAGCCCCCTTTACCAGAAAGAAAAAATATTTTCCTGAAGTAAAAGACTGATGCTTGGCTCCTGACACTTAGTGGGATTGGAAAAGTGACCCTCAGTTTGTTGTGTGCCCTGGCAAGCAAACTTTTCCCCTTCAATTCTGGCATAAGCAATTAATTACCTATCTGATAGATGGAGTAAATGGTACAGACTCTTTCACAGCTGTGAAATGAGATAGCAAATTTTCTATTTTGTTATAAAAGGCGTAGTACAATATGGAAGGAAGGCAGCAGACTCCTGGCTCTGCTGGCCCTCCTGACTGTTGGAAAGGAAGGAAGGGAAGGGACTAATCATGCTGGTATGAGGTTACTGATAACATCGTTCTGCCTTGGTAGTGTGCGTGAATGCTAATATATGTTAATTTCCGCTCCTGCAGGCGTTACTGCTCTGTGACTGCCACATAGCAATAAAGTTTTCAGTTGTGGAGTTGGGCTAGGTGATGAACAGTCTGTATAACAGTTTAGTTGTAAGTCTGAATAGGGTAATAAATGGGACTGGTACAGATGTCTGCTAAAAAGTTAACAGAAAATGCTAATGCAAAGATAAGAATATTGCCACCCTTGAATGCTGTTCTTAAGCTTTGAAATGGGCTCTACCAATTCTCCATGAGAGTGTGAAGATGAGTTTCTGTTCCATGTGAGACAATGTCAAGTATTTCAAAAAAGTGCATGCCGTAGTGTTTGAGTATATGATGATGTCTTCAGTTTTTTCTGACTAATGGACATCTTTTTATTGAATATATTGAACTTAAAAAAAAAAAAAAAGACAAATACAAAATATCATCAGAACAATTTTTTCCTTGTCTAGTAAATTATGACTACTTCTATAGGACCTGATTTTGGTTTTGGCCAGTGTGTTTTACAGATGGACAAGTACCAAAGTAGCATTGGAAAGAAGGCAAAAAGCATTTCCTTTTCACAGGGAAAAAGGCAAAAAGCAGGATATGAAAATAACATATATATTGAAATAACATCAATATTTTAAATATTCCTCTTACTATAGGTTTTTGAGTCTGATGAGAATTCTTATAATTTACATATTTCCTCACAAATATGCTTTCTAATCCCTGCATCAGTGGTGCTAAGATGCACTTCTCATGTATCAATTTATTAACTGAAAAGCATTTTAAAAGGCAACTTTCAGAGGAAGTCTGAGTAGAAACGTGAAAGAACAGATAACTTTTGTTCTGACATTATCACAGAATTCCAGTTTCAGTTGTCAATCCTAATGAAGATAACGATACTGATTTGAGCAAATTGTTTAGACGATGTGCAGGAACTTTGTGAGATATGGAGTTTCTGTTGCTATCATGTATAATTAAAGTGTCCATCACTTTTCTTCAAAAAAACTGCTTAGGAAATAAATAACTAAAGGCCTGATTTCAGTATGCCTAGTTGAAATGAAAGACATGGTTCTGAGAACAGTCCAAATCATTAAATGGAGTTGTTGTGGTTTTTGTTGTTTTTTTTTTGTTTGTTTGTTTTCTTTTTTTTTTTTTTTTTTTTTTTTTTTTTTTTTTTAGTAAGGATTCAAGATGGATAATGGCATTAAAATTTTATTCAAAGCCAATTCTGGTTTATTAAGGCAGTGGGGTATTCTGGTTTATCCGATTTGAAATGTAATTATATGGATATCTAAGAAAGTTCATTTACAAGCAATGCCTCACATTGTTTATCAAGACTAAATACATTATCTTTTAAATACAGTAGGTTTTTTTTTTTTTTTTAAATTAGTGGCTGGATAAGTGTTCCCCGCCAATTCAAACATCCAGGGATGAATGTGTTACAAATCTCATGGTTTTGTGCTGTACAGAAATTTTATAAAGCTTTGTTTTATCCAATGAGCTTATTTTATCTACAGATGTCTATTTGAGTGAAAATTATTCTTTAATTGTTTAACTGTTGCTTAATTTAATATTTAAAAGGATGTTGCACTTAGCTGACATTCGTTCTCATAGTTTCTAAAATAGCCAAAAAGAATTAAGGGGAATTCCTCAAAACACAAATTATTTTGTGTGGTCCCATTGTGTTTCTGTAATAAATTGCTTCCATAATAATTCAAATAACTGTAAATATGCAAGTCTCTCACAGCATTGGTATGGAAAATTTCAGTTGATTTTGCTGCCTTGAAATTAACCTTTTACTATCGCATGCGTATGTTTGTCATTTATCCCCTTTTTCTCAGGTGCAAAGAGGGCTACCAAGGAGTCCGCTGCGACCAATTTTTGCCGAAAACCGACTCAATCTTGTCAGATCCAAGTACGTTAAATGTTTTTCTTACATTTTTATTCTTTTCTGGAGGCTATTCTTGCCATGCAAGATGACCCTTTGCCTATTGTCAAAATCCATGTTACGGACCGCTACAGTTGCATGTAGGGAATTGTATTGCATTTGTTGATCAAAACAAAAATACACATCCCCCAGTCTCTGTGCTAGTAAAGCACGTTGCACTTCAGCGGAACAAGCCTCTAGGAAATTTGATTCCTTATGATTTGGATTAGTTCTATCCTTTTTTGAAACCAGAATATTCATGATTCTCCACTTCTGACTTGAGAACAAATAAAGCTACATGATCTAAAAGCGGACGAGTATAGGCTGCAGAGTGGTTCCTTCAAAGAAAGGAAGTGCTCATTGTCTGGAACTGCAGAGATTATAAAGTCTGCGGAGATGCACAGTATCTTTTCTATTATTTATTACTTTCCTTCGGCTTACACGAAACCATTTTTTCATTATACAAGTGACTTTGCTCTTATTTCAGAGTAAAGATACACTTTCAGTTATTAACGTTGAACGTAACTTTCCTTCATACCTGTCAGTATGTGCTAGAGTACCTGTGCATATGTTCTACTTCTCTGTCCCACTGTTGACTAATAAAAGTACATTTAAAAAAATGTTAGCCAAGATGAATTTTCTTGGAAGAAAATCCATTTCGTAACTAATACCATTCATGTTAACTTATTAAGAAGAGTGACATACTGCAAAGGGTCATATTCAATGTGTCATGTTTATTCTTATATCTAAAACTGTAATGTATTTAACTCTTATGCTTTTGGGTACTTTTAAAATGTCATTTGGATAGTTTTGTTTGTGCTTCTTGAAGAATGCTGCTTGTTTCTCTGCCTTTTTTGTGTTTTATTTTCTTGTCCTTTTTTTTTTTTTTTTTAATGTGAAAGCCTGTTGCTTAAGATACCTGTTGCTTTGTACTTCTGTATGTTGTATAGCTCCCATTATAGTTTGCTTTGTATCTGGCTTAGATTTTCCTTTTGCCTGACCTTTAACTGTGAAATGTGGAGTCTATAATGAATAGGCAGATCTTTACTTCTGCTAAGTCTTGTGTGAATGTGTAAACATAGCAGTAGTGTATACTCAAGAAAAAACGTACTTTGCATTCCAAAAGTCGGGGAATGGGATCTTTCCTAGTGAAAGGACACAGTGGTACCCACCTGATCGTTTATAACAAGGGACTCTGGTGGTATTCTCTCAAGGGCAGAGGTCTAGTATTTCACTAAAATTTGTATAGATGAAATGGAGAGCCCAGAAAAAGACTCCTGTATTAAGATGCATCTAACAAGGGCAAATGTTCTACATTATTTGCATAGTGCTAATAGTATTTTGCTGTTTATTTGCAGCATTCTACTAGTTGCACAAATTTGTCTTAACATGGGAGACGCTACAATTGATTTGACTGTGTTTCCGTAAAATCACTAAATTGTTCAGCTGTTTCTGCTCAGTATTGAAGCTAAAGTTCTACCGAAATGTCCTTCTTTTAAGTCTTTTAAGTTTTATTCATTAGGGCTTATATTCAGAAATATGTTATTAAGGTTCTATAACAACGGGGGACCCTGACTTTATACTGACTTAGGTCAGGATGTTCCAAAGTACCATTTTGCTAAAATGAAGATGAATAAATGTGAAGTAGGTCTTTTCCAAGTCAGTTTTGAAATTTAACTTTTATTTAATCCTCATCTACGTTCAGAAAGAGGAAAAATTCCTATTCAGCCCCATTTCTATGTTCAAGTATAGTGTTGGTATGTATGCGCATCTATACTTGTTGTGTGCGTGACTATTCTGAGAGGCAGATTATACTAATTTTCTGTTGCAGGAGACAGTGATGCATCAGTATTTTATTCAAGAGTTAAATCAGTTATTTATCTCTGTTCTAGTGAGAAGAAACGAATACCACAATGAAAGTTAGTATTTCGTGTCATTAATACTTACAGTTTGTGTAAGCTGAAGATTGTAAAATGTGTTTTATTCTGTTTTGACAGTCAAGTGCAGCATGACCTTCTGCAAAGGCCATGGTGTTGATTTGCAAAAATTTAGTTTTGCAGCTGAATGTTTGATTAGTAAGATAGCTCCTGAAGGATGCTAAAAGATGAATTTAGAGGTGGCTTCAGAAAGAAGCCACTTTTTGAAACACAAGGCTCTGTTCCAAAAGCTGAACACTTAAACTCTTGTGTTGGGACAGCACACAGCCAACACTACTGTCAGTCAAGTTTTGTAAGCAAGTCTGGCTCATGAGATTTGTAGGAATTACCTAGAGTTTTTTGTAGGAAATATATTCTGAGCTCCTATGGTACATCTGATACTAAGATTTACCTTTTCTGAAGATCAAATGTATGAAAGACTGAAGCTATATGTTCTTAATCTTTCCTTGCTTGTGATAGTGCAAGTTATGTTTTTAGAACATTCATTTGTTAGTAAATTGGAAGTAAATCTTAGTCACACGCAGAAAATAACTACCATGTTAAATTTATCATTATAAAATGTGTTTATATGCTCAATACTGTCTTTCTATAATAGCCCTCTAAGACAAACCAATCTTGTTCTGCGTGGCTTCTGTTTGATTTTGCACAGTGGTAAATGATGTGATATGGCTCTGCAGTGCTTTCCTTTCAATGCCAAGCCAAAACTAGCTTCTTAATTCTATCTTAGGCAGATCTTCACTATATATCTCAGTTAAGGTTCAATTTATGTAATACTTTCTATGAATTATTGCATGCTATATCATGTGCATTTTTCCTAGTTAACCTGAACAGTTGCTATATTTAAGATGCTGTAAGATGGGAAGGCAACAATGCCAAAACATTGCTAATGCAAGACCTTCCAGTGGACCTTTAGTCATGGGAACCATCACAGATGCTGTAGAATTTTATTCTTTCACTTCATTTAATTTCTGTACTATTAACTAGTTTTTTTCTGAATGTAAGTGAAAGAGCAAAAAAAACATTACATATAGAAAATAACTTTGTTAGTCTTGGAACACGTGGGCAATCTTCTTACAGCATGGGAGCAGCAAGGAGGATAATAAAATGAGTAATGTTGCCAAAGAGGGAAGAGAACAGCGTATTACATGGCAATGCAACTCATGCTGAGTGTCACTATGAAGAGGAAGGAAACTATCAGTCTTTGTAACACAGGGCAGTACAAGTCTATCAATTATTGCTCACTCTTCCTTTCCCTGGTGTGTGGAGAAAGGGCTAACATGAAATAGCACTCACATGGTGAAATGAAAGGATAGGAGAGTGTTTGAAACATTTCTTCAGCTTTCTCCATTTGAGCTAACTTCTCTACACATATGGTTCATGCCAGTGCTAAAGCATCTAGATTTTCAACATCATGAATAAAGCTTTTATGTAACTTCATGTACAAGTCATTTTTCAGGCATGTGTAGTCCTGTGTGTATCTGTAGAATTGGAAACTTATACACAGCCTAAATTGTACAAATGTACTATCCTTTATAGTGTTCTGGAGTAGACCTGCCTGGCCCAAGGAATCTTGAAAAGTAAGTTGTATCTAGGCTGCAAATATTCAATTAAATTAGTTTTTACACTGAGGTAAAGTATAACCTCTACAGATTTAACTATTCTGTGCATCTATTCCAAACCATAAGAGTAAGCAATTTGTCATATAGGCATTATTTGGGGTGGATTTTCTTTCCCAAATTCTGTTGAACTCAGTCCTCAACTATTTTATCCCTAACTTTCAATATCTACTTTACCATGCAGAGGAAAGTGCATTTCGGTTTTGTGATGTGCAGTATAATTCTATTTTAGATATAGTAAGATTTGATTCTTCTCATTTGACCTTAAAAACATGAATTAAGAGGAATCCAATCCAGTTGTTTTTCAAAATAAAGGCATTATTTTCAAGAAATAGAAAAACAGGATGGGAAACTTAAAGGTTATTAAGCCATGCTCATGCTACTGCAGACAACCTCATCTTGTAATTCCTTCTGTAGCATGATCAGAGTTCATTTTTTAACCTGTTAAAACTACTGTGACCTGGCCACTAGAAGCAGGTTTTTATATAATCCCTTCTCTGACGACTTATTTTGCCGACAAAATTTGCTCACAGATAGAATTTGTCCATTATGGTTTTTGTTGAAATGTGCACCCTCTTGCTATTCTGATTTTTTTTTTTCCTGTCAGTTTCCACTAACAGAGTCACATGATGCTTTGGGTCTGTCAGTCTGGATTTTCAAATGTCAGAAATCTTGTTCCCATAGACTTAGCTTTAGTCTGTCGTCATATTATACTTTGACCTGTGCCAGCATGACACAAATCATGTTTCTTTTTGAATCTCATCAAAGACAAACCTGCATGCTGTATGTCTGGAGTCTGCAGATACTTGTTCTTAGATTACTTCTTTCTGTAACGAAGGATCAAAAACCTTCTCCTGTAAGAGTCTGTGGATATAAATAATTAAAACAAAAAAAATAAAAAGAAACTTATAGGTAGTTTAAAATAAAGGACTGTTTCCCTAGAAATGGGTTCATGGCCTCAAGATACGAACACTTCTCACTTTGCTCCTGCCAAGTCCTAATTAATATTTTGTTGATACAGTTGCAATTTTTCTGCCTAGTCAGGTTTTGAACTCCTGGGTCATGTCTAAATGGGAAGTTTCTGAGTTTATGTGTGTGGCCATGGTTTTATCAGATCAGTATGCCAGCCCTCTGCCCTGGGGTTATCCCATTTGAGAGGCTTTCTGTGAGCACAGACACAGCTTTAAGAAGAATCATAGAATGGTCTAGGTTGAAAAGGACCTCAAAGATTGTTTAGTTTCAACTCCCCTGCTGTGGGCAGGGTCTGCAACCAGTACATCAGGCAGCCCAGAGCCACATCCAGCCTTGACTTGAATTGCCTCCAGGGATTGGGCTTCCACAACCTCACTAGGCAACCTGTTCCAGTGTGTCACCACCCTCTGAGTGAAAAACTTCCTCCTAACACATCTAACCTAAATCTCCTCTGTACTAGTTTAAAACAATTCCCCTTTGTCCTATGAGCCCATGAAAACAGTCGTATTGGAAGGTCACAATGGGACCTGCCCGGAGCCTTCTCTAATTCAATTTAAACAAGCCTAGTTACCTCAATCTTTCCTCTTAAGAATGGTGCTCCTGTCCACCCCTTTTTTAATGCAGCCCAGGATATAGCTGGTCTCCAGACCAGGTTCCTTCCTAGAAACAGTAGTGATTACGTTAGTCTCAAAGTTGGGCATTTCAGTCTGAGTTTAGGCACTTTTTTCCGCTCCAGTTTTGTATTTGTAAGATCATAGGATAATTTAGATTGAAAGAGAAGTCTGGAGTTCTCAGCAGAACTCAGGAGGCTCAGCAGAGCTAGCTGCTAAGCTACTGTACTGGACATTGAGAAGTCAGTCTTCAAAGGGACTGTTACTAAATAGAGGACATTTACAAAATACTTAAAGAATTCCTTTATCTTTTTAAGTTGCTTGGATAAAGCAAGTGAAACTTCTTTTACTGAGTGATTGATTTTTTTAGAACCTGATTAATTTGTCGATTTGATTTAAGCTTTCTGATTTTTTCAATGTTTTCTCAGATGTGTTTCTTCCATTTTTGATTTCTGGAAGGCATAGGAGTAAATAAGATTTTTCTCTTAGAATTTGAAGGTAGGTAGGGGCAGTAAGGAGTGGAAAACAGTCTAGGGAAGTTATCAAGACTGACCTGCCAGAGGTGGATATCTAAATACTGTGAAGGACAAGTCCTTCTAAAATTAGCTTATCATTGGGCTAGTTTAACCTTAGAGGGTGTTTGTTGTTTTGTTTTTTTTTTTAATACGTATCTATGCCTGAGTACTGTCTTAGCTTTGTCTCAAAAAAAAAAAATAATGAAAAAGAAAAAAATTGCATGGAGAATTTTAAGGCCTTCTGCAGTATTTATTGTAGAAGAATTGTCATCTGTTTATTGGGAGTGCTTTGTGTTAAAAAAATTAAAATCGTATGGAGCAAGCAGCTGCAAGGCAACGTTCTTTCATAACAGCAATAGTTCTATGCGCTCTTACCAGTCAAAATGAAGAGTGACGCCTACTGCATGTTAACTATAAAAATCGTGTTACTTAGGGACATTAAGCTTTTGCTGAGACAAATAATCAAAAGGTGATTTTTTTTATTGCCTTGTAAAATCAGATTTTAAGAGATTCGTGACCTTAGTGGTTGGGTGAAGTCCCTGTAAGTGAAAGGTTTGAATAAAATCTAGTGCCCATCAAGTGAGCAAGACCTTTCTTTTAACAATTTATTTTTTAAATGAAATATAAACAGAATTCCACCAGTTTAAGTACATCACAAATCAACCTAGACTCATACTAATGCATTAAAAACTGAAAGGAAGGAATTGTGGATGTAGAAATAATGATGAAGCAGAAGAGCGACTTGAGAGATTTTGGAAGTTTTAATGAATTTTTCTACAGAAAAGAGAAGATGCATCATATGGTAAAGCGAGCCAGGGAACATGAAACCTGAGGAAAGTGAAATCAGAAAGAAAAGGCATCCTTGGGAAAGCAGGACCAAAAAGCTTTTCCACCTTTTTGGTCAAACGTAGGTAGAAACTCTAGGATGCATTCACACTGTAGAAGAAGGGTTTCTTAATTTGAGTTCTGTTGACGCTGTAAAATATTCTTGTGTGCAAATAGTATCAATCTTTTTTTTTTTTTTTGCTTTCAAGTAGGAACTTAAGCATTATTCTGCAGAACAAGACTGAAATTCTCAAAACAGAAGGCGCAAGATTGACTCAGCATTATTAAAATAATTTGCTGTTAATTAATGAAAGCAGAAAGACATTCTTTGTGAGAGCATATAAAAAAGTTAAAGCCCTAAAGTGATTAAGTGAAATATTAAGTTTGCTGTTATTTCAGTGAATACAGGATACATACTCAAAATCATCTGATTACTCAAAATTATTTTCAAAATTTTTCTTTTAAAGTAATCATAGTTAAAGTATGACTGCTTTTTGGCATGCATTTTATACCATAGGCGTTCTGTTTTTTGACTTGTGAAGGTTACTTGTCAGTAGAAATCCACTGAGACGCAGTGGTATCAGGTAGATGAAATATAGCAGGAAAAAGACCTCAAAATTCTTTTCCTACTACTGGTAGTAGTTTCCTAGTAGTAATTTCCTACTGCTACTTTCAAAAAAAAACCTGCCTCTATGTGAAACCATAAGAACGAAATTCTGTTATTTGAGCTCAGTGTAAATCCCAAATAATACAGAAAATTGAGGTATTGAGCATTGCAAATCAGAGGCAACAAAAAGTTTTAATCAGTATGTTTTTCTCTATGACACAGATTATAGAAATCAAGAAGGAAATTACAGGCACCTCATGTAGAAGAACTTGAAAGCTGCCTTTCCCAAGTTACCATTCATCTTGATATTTGGGACTTGCATCTAGTTAAAGAATTTCTAGGTCTTTGTGTAGTGCTTTTCGCATGTGTATTTTAAGGAAATTTACCATATGATGGCAGCAGTGGTAGATTATGGCTTGTTATACAACGGTTTCAGCAGATGGCTGTGAATAGAGGTTACAGTCTTATATAAAGGACAGAGCTGTGAATCGTGCTCTCCCACTGTTGAGCCTGCTCCTCTGCGATGCTGGGTTCATCTTGGTGCATGAAGGAGTGGTGGCGCGGCACATTTACTAAACAAGCACCTTCTGAAGTGGCAAGGCTCCAAGCCGTCAACTGCTCCTGCCTGCTGTTCTTACGAACATGTTATGATTCCTTAAATCAAGTCTTGGCTATCCCATGTCTGGAGAACTATAATATATATAGCGTGAAGTACGTGTTCTGGGATGCTCTGGAGCTGTCCTATGTGCAACCCATTGTTCTGAGTAGCTAGCTTTTCTGACTTGCATGCTCTTCCTACCAACAACACGTTCCTTTTAGTGTCAATCTCTGACCATCTCAAACCGGCATCTCTGATTTTTCCTGGATGGACGGGGCAATACTTTAACTTGCCAAATCACTTCTACAGGCCTTGTAAAGCAAAAATTCAGCAGTGTAACAACCATAGCTCTTTATGCCCAGTGAGAAAAGTATATACAGAAATGGTTCATTGTGAGATGGCACACAGAAACATTGCAAAAATTTGTGATTTAAATAAAAGGCATTAATTTCATCAGGTTCTGTTTTTATAAATTAACTACTTGATTGTCCAAATAACATTTTGCTGTTTCACGTTATTTCAGTGATTTAGTCACGCTTCTGATGTTAAATGCTTCAGTTTTGCTTGAGGTGGTATAGATTGCATAAAGGTGTCCTCTTGCAGGAGATAGTAAGAACTCATGGAGAACAGAGATGTATTTCTCTCATTGGCAACTACTCACGTACTTTTGAATACACACATTTGTGTTAAATCTAACTTTGAGTGTTTTGACTTTTCCTATTAGTGGTTCTGTGTTAAAGGGATTCTAGAAAAAAAAAGTAACAGTGAGTATGCAGATAAATCACGAAGTTGTGGGATGGTTGATACAGTGACCTCATTACTAGTTTAGTTGTATTTCTTAGGCATAAGTAATAAGCATCAGGAAGGTAAGGTCTGCCCTGATCTTACAAGCTGAAGGTTAGTCCAACACGTGCTTACTACCTCAAGATTAAAAGCAATAAGGGGCTCATATGTGAGAACTTAAGCATCTCTAAGGATATTTGGATTGAGTTTCCTGATTGACTTCCCTAAACAAAACTTAACTTGTAGGAGTCTCCGTGCTCTTAATTGAACTTCACTATTTGCATTACATCTATGCTCCACTACAAAGGTGTCTGTTAAGGCAATTATTGTTATGTTAGACTTTGCATTTCACTTGGAGCTTATTTCAGTGTTCAGACTGTTTATTTGAACAAACTCAACTCATTAAAGGAAACCTGGAGTAAGTGTATCATGTAATATTAATGCAGTTAAGTGCTCTGCATTGCTGTGCATACTTTATACTTTGGGGGTAGAGTGTATATATGTCTCTTTCCAGGATGACAGCAATCTTGCTGAGAACATTAGGGGTCAACATTATTATGAGTTTGATTACCACTTTTAGGTAGTTATCTCTCTTTTATGAAGAAAGGTAGTTCTGAGCTTTGTGAAGGCATTTTCTGGCTCATTTTCTGAGGCCTTCTATGGTGATTATTTTTGACAAAAAGGACAGACAACAGCTGTTCTGGGTACAGTTTTGCTGTGCAAAACCAGAAGTTTATGAAGCTATTTTTCCATGGATCAGAAAGATCAAAAAGGTAAAATCTCAATCTCGCTAAAACTGCTAAATGTTTTATTAATTAATCCTCTGAGGTTCCATCATCTTATTCAGACTCCCATGTCTGACTATTCGTTTGCTATAGATTTTTTCTACTGACCGCTAAGGGCTTGAAATTGAAAATATGTTGCTACAATAATTTACTTCAGTGGTAATTTTGTTCGTGAAAAGGATTTCTTAAAGACAAGAAGAGATCAGTATTGTCCCTGGAGGGAAGCAAAGAACAGATTAGAAAAGGCAGGTCTTGGTAGGCTGCTTGGACTGGGGGACTTATTTTCTGTCCAAACTTTTCCCTGGGCTCTGTGCTTATAGGCTTCTAAGTCTCCTCTCACTGCAAGTGCCAGCATGCTGTAGGGGAAAAAAGGAGTTTGATGGCTACCATTTTGTCGGTCGTAAGTTAAGAGGCCTGGCAAACTGAAAGTTTCTCTTGTTACTTCTATAAGCAACCTGTGTATCACCTTTGACAGTCTAGCTCTGAATGGTCCTGTGAAGAAAACAATACTGAACCAGTGAACACCGGAACATAATAGCTGATCTTGGCCTGCTGTTGATCATTTGATTGTTTTCTAGTAGTTCTGACCTTTGTTCTTGTTTCCCTCTCCTTCCCTTTCTTCCTTTTTTTGGCATCTTAGTTGGTTTATCATCAAAAAGATGAATGTACAATTTCTATTGTTTAAGAAGCATGTTCTCTCTTTCTTGTCCTACTTATTTTAGCTTTTTACTATCTAGTTTCCTCATCTTTATTCTCTATGTTATGATGTTATTATTTTGTACTTCAGCATCTGAATTACGTTTCTTAGTGACTCTTTGCTTTCCCCTATTCTCTACCTCCTACCTCTGCCTGTGCAATGATTCCTCCCACATGGCTCCTGCCAGTGGCCTGCTCTCCCTTCAGAGACCAAAGTTTGGCTTTCAGTGTTTGCTCCATCCCTGTCTTTCAGGTAAATGTCTAGGTCACAAATTGCTTCTCATGTGCAATCTGCTCCATCTCATTTTGGCTTCCTTTTCTTCCTTATATGTCATTTTTTACTTTTGCAATGCAGTAGAATATAAAATATATAGTTTCCACTTTCATGTCTGAAATGTTCTTTGCACATTTACATTGAACATATGCCCATATTCCATTTTCCTATTTAGGAAGCTGACTCCAATTATCTCTGAAGATACAGAAAGAGGGGTAATACCTGACGCTTATCAGGAGAAAATATCCAGCGCGTGGGTTGTTTGTGAAAGCCAGTGTTTAAATTTAACCTGCTTTTTTTATTGGTTTTTCTTTCTGCTTTATTTTTTTATTTTATAAAACAGGAGTTTTAGTTGAGGAACGGTTGCATTTGCAGCACTGAAACTTTTTCTGTGCCTCAACAGTACTTTTACAAGGAAAGCTTTTTCAGGTACAGGAAAAAAGAGTTCTGGTTTTACACAGAAAAGGGGTTCCCTAGTTAGGAGGGAATGGCGCATTTACCTGTTACAGGCAACACACAGGTTCACGTCGTTGTTCTGTATGACCTGATTTTCCTCTCTTCCAGATGAATGCCTGAGTTGAACCACAGAGATCTGAATGAGTCAATGTCTTGTCTTGTTTCCTTTTCTGGAAGAAAAAGATTAAGCCTTTTCTGTGGTTTCTCAACTGTTTCTAGTGATGAACTGTTAAACCTAAAATCTGTGACATGTTAAAACACATATTTTTATAGTACCGTCCTACCCTAGAGATGGCACAAGACAATTGTGCCGTGATGCTTGGTGATATTGTAAAAGTGCTAGAGTTCAAAAAATGCCTGATACTGACCTAGGTCTTCGTCATGCAAAAAGCATGCTCATGCTGATTGATTGTCACTGAAAAGTTATGAAACACTTCTGAAGCATCTGAATGAATTATTTGTGTTTAATTGAACAAATTATTTGCTTTACCTCACAAAATTTGTGATTTACTTGATAGATGATCTGCCAAATTTTAATTCCCTTGATTTAGTAAGTCCTTTTGAAAAGACATTTGCTATGCAGCTGGGCAGCTGTAGCGTATTAATCTGTCTGCTAACGTTGGCAGAGAAGTTCCCTCTGAGTAGTTCTAGCTGCATCTGAACCACAGCCCAGGCATAGTAGGGACAGTGGCATTTTTGAAGGTGCTCCTTTGACTATGGAGATTAGCAGTATCAAATACATATATGTATGTTATATGTGTATGTGTGTGTATATAGATATATATATATATGTCATTAACCTGGTTTCATATGTTTTCGTTAATGTGAAGGCTTGAAATATTCCAGTCTGGGTTTGTCCTCCAAGTTTTCAGCAACCCTTTCGGTTATATTTTGTTCAGAGTTCAGTAAACAAAAGCTTAAATGCTTTTAAAGCCTTAAGATGTTTTTTTCCCTTATCTTTATACTTCTACAGAGAGGATGACTTGCTTCAGAAGAAAGCTGTGAAACTTAAGTTGTGTTATATAGATGTCTGAGCAACTCCAAAGTAGAAAGCTACATACCGATGCAGTATTAACATTGTCAGAAAATTGTTATTTGTTTTCTAGCTGTTGGAACACAAGCCAGATAAACTGTTTAAATCTGGTGTAATAGAGAAAATCTTAAGAACTGTGGAACTTGGTTGGTCTAGCAAATAAGTCTTCTTGAAGATAAGTGATGGAAAGAATTACCTGCAGCTGCTCTCAGCCTGAGATTTTACATGAATTGAGGTTGGCTGTCTGAATGGGCTTGGTGAGGTGACAGTCTGGGACCAAGCTTCCACCTTCTGTGTGTCTGATGGTGTTATGTTCTGTACATAGTCAGCTTACTCTGACAGATCACTGCATTCTCATTCTTCCAAAGTCGGGTAGATTAAAGCTGTTCAATTTGGAGCATTTGGCAGAGGGTGACCTTAGCAGTTTACTTTAAGAGAATGAATTTAAATCCTAATCCTTGGCTATGAGTAGGTTTGTAGGAATCTATGAGGTCTGCTCCAAAAGTAATGCCTTCTATTTTATTAAATTGGCCCACAGTATCAGAGGTGAATGTTGGTGGTATGCAAGTAGAGTCTGAACCTTTCCACCAAAATTCTTTTCCATTTTGTCGCTGAGTGACATGGCAGCAGAGGGGCACTTTGACAGAGTGGGATCCAACATGGAAGTGTATATGAAGCTGTGGAACAGAATTCTTCCATACAGAAAAAAATGACACCCATTGACATTCACTGATGCATGTTTGATATTTATGGAGACCAAACAGTGGATGTGAGCACAATAAGGCAGTAATGAAAGCAGTGTTAAAGACAAGCCACTTTCCGGTCGGCCATGAAATTTTTTTCAGATGCAACATGCATGCTTCTGTTCATCACTAGTAAAAAAGATATTGCCAGTGGTGGTGACTGTGTAGAGAAAATGTATCTGAAAATTAGCTTTAAGAAATAGTTTTATTGTGCTCTTTGTATCTTCTGTAGTTTCCTTGGAAATAAGTGGGAGGCATTACTTTCAGAATGACTAACCTAAAAACTTGTTACTAGTCAGACATGTCAAGTCATTCCTATTATCAAAGGACCATCAAAAATAGGATGAGGCTAATATAAGGTTAAGTCTCTCTGTCTATCTGTAATATAGTATAGTCTGATGCAGCAGCGTAAACTGACTTCTGTGAGGCCACAGACATAAGCTAAATGTAGTATAGCCTATGTTGGCTCTACTGATATGTCCTGTCAGACCTTGATTGCTCAGTTTATTCTCTGCTCAAAGTAAACAAGGAAATAACTGTTTATTGAATAGACAGCAGGGACATTATGACAGACAGCAAGCTAGTAAGTGAGCAGTGACTGATATCCTCTGAAAAATGTACTTTTTTTTTTTTTTTTTGACATGGCATGTTTCCAGTGAGGATAAATAAAATTAGCGGATCAGACCTAGTATCAGTCTCATCAGTTTTGTGTTCCTTGTAGCTATGAAATTTGCAGTCATCAGTAATTCAGTGTTGGATGGCTGTCAAACTGAGCATAGTAGGACTTCTGTATGGTACTGTAACAATAATCTGTGCTCTGTTATCAGAATGTATTCCTTAAAGACAAAAGGGAATGCCATGTGGAAAAAAAAAAAAAACCCAAAAAAAACAACCATTAGAATCATAGAATCATAGGGGTTGGAAGGGACCTCAGGAGATCATGGAGTCCAACCCCAGTTAGCTGACAGTGTGTATTACATTGTTGCACAAGTAGGACAACTTTCAGCACCTCAGTTCTGTCTATAAGCCAATTTTTGCTGTGAATTTGTTTCAGTAGAAAACTTCTCCTGTTCTTTTCTAAAATATGGGATTCGTGACATACATTGGTTGATAGGTGCCATTTCTTTGACTGAGTAATAATGCTATTATGTGGACTTGTAAGCAGAAGAAAAGTTGGGCCCAGTTGAGATGATAAGGACTCCGGTATTTTCTCAACTACCAACAACTGCAGTAGTTGTAAATGTAGAGGTGCATCTGCTTGGGGAATTTCAAGAGCTTGTAGAGATGGCAAAAATGCATTTCAGCTTGATCTTGTTTTATAAACTCTTTGTATCTTTGCAGATACATTTGTAGAAGTCCATTTCTTTCTCCAGTACTTCTAGACTGCTGAACCCTGCATCAGTCAGGAGCCCTTTTTCTAGAATGTTGGGAAAGCTGCATAGGTTCTTCATGGTTTTTAGTACCACCCCACAGTTGTCTGACTTGGAATCCCTCTATGTTCCCTATGAACGTAATGGAGGAGATGTAATCACCAACTTCAAACCAGAGGTCAATTAGCATGGTAAATTAGCTTAAAAAAAAAAATACAAGATGACACAGAGGCTCTGTTTACTAAGGAGCTTGATGCATGGACGTGGACCCTTCTGGATGGGGAAAGACCTCAAGTCCAGAGATGCATAGCTGAGCTGGCAGCATCATGACCTTCACTGCCAGATTTTAACACATATAACAGTAAAAACAATTTTGTTTTGTTTTTTCCTTTTCACTTTTTTAACTGTTACCGCAAGAGGAAACAAAGAAAAGGAAAAAGAAAGGAAAGTAATTAAAAAATTATCTTTACACTGCAAGAGCTAGACCTTGCTTCAATTTTAATTTAAGATACTTCAGGTATGTCTCAATTCTGAATTGAATAATGCAGTAGCAACAAACTACTTATTGGGTCATTACTGCTCAGTAATGTACTTCTGAAATTAAAGGGGTTTGTTTGTTTATTTGTTTACTTGTTTCCTAAAACTTGGCAGGTTCTTAATAGCTAGCTACTCTTATTTTTGTGTAGTACATAGTATCCTGATCTTTCTATGCCACCCTAGCCAGGGTTGTCACTATTATGGAATCATTTTCTTTGGAAAAGACACACGTTCTTCAATGAAACCATGACCAAGATCAGACAATGTGGATGAGATTTAAATGCAAAATTCTAGTGAGTGACTGGTCTTTGTTTGAAATGTACTGTAGTGTAGAATCTTTCCTAGTGAGCTTTTGGATATCCAAATTAAGTAAACTGGAAAGGATGATGCATCTTACAACTTCCTAATTGTGTTTGCCCTGAAAATGAGAATTGTTTAAGCCCTGGTGTGAGACTTGTGATCAACAGGTATAGGAATAGGCTTGATCTTCCCTCCTTTTCAGTCCTGGATCAGGTGGTTTGGAACAACTGGGCTATAAATCTTTTTCCGTCTTGATCTTTTGCATATGAATGCTCCTCCCAGCATCTAGTATAAAAACATTGACATTAGGAAAAATGTTGTAATAGGTACAGCTCATTCTTACAATTTACATTGCTTTGGATAACACTGTTTTTCATTAACTGTCAAGTTGCCTGTTAGAACTGCAGTCCTTACTGTTGCTTCATTAGAATTACTCCAAGGATTCTCTAGTTGGATTAGTCCGTATATCATCTGCACATTTTTCACTGGAGCAATTTGTGTGTTTTACATCTTAGCATAAATGGATCAGCTTTGAGGAGAAAATCAAATTTTGATAATTTGAGATCTTTTACTTAATATCTTAATGCTGAAAACCATTTGAAGTTGATTGGCAAAAGAGAATTTGAATAAGCTTGTAATGAGTGGTAGGAAGTGCACATGGAAAATTTATGGTACATGTCTTCTGTGCCATCTGCTATGGGCTTTTGCTGCTTCTTCATAGTTTCTCATTACAATACAGTGCTATCCTTAAACCAAACTTTGAGAAGAAAAATATGAAAGTAATTCATGCTGGAATATCCTTCAGTGCCTTCAGATATTAAAGCTGACAAGTAGTTTGGTGAGCAGGATGGCAGATGGTCTGTGTCTAAGTGGAAGAAAGAGCAGCACCAAAGGAAATAATATTGCCAAGAGTGATAGTGAAGTTTAAAAAGCAGTAAAACGTACCTAGGCATTACCTAAGAGATTGCACAGGAGCAGGGAAACAGAAAAACAGGAGAGAGAGAAGGAATTCATGATGACTGTCTAAGCGTCTCATCTTTCTATTCTTTATCCAAGTACCCTTACCAGAAGATTGTAATATATGGAGTTGATGTAGATAAATATTTTAGGAGGAGAAACTTGGCTCGGAAAAGATAAAAACAAATCAAGGGCAGTGCCAGATAAGTACTAACTTTTAAACTGAGTTTTGTGGGAAGAGGAGAGGATGGGAAGCCACTCTCGGAGTGGTGGATGTGAGCAGGTTTGGATTCAGCCCCATGGAGCCCTGGCAACTGATGCTGTCCTGCACTCAGGTCTGGTTCGTGGATTGGGCTTGCAAAAGAGGAACTCAGTTTTTCTGAAAGAGTTCTCTGAGTCTCTTAAATTGCTGGCCATAGAAACCTAGAAGAGAAAGGAAAATTAGACGCACACGCTTTGATCAACACAGGATCAATGTTGTTCCCTCTGTTTTATCAATAGGGTGCCTAAACAACTATCTGCTTGTCTGCGGTGCATGTTCTGTTCAAAATGCTGCTTTTTTCAAGAGTCGTTCACGAGAGACTTTTGATATGGGTTTACAAAGATGCATACAATCTGTAGTTCTTCCCTAGGCCATTATTTTTACTTCAGTGGTTTTGATTGATAAGGACTGAAAAAGAACAGCATAAAGTTGTCAAGTTCAAATAGGGAATGCCGTGGTTCTTTCTTTGGTCTCTTGTTCACAGAAAAGACGTATGTGGAATTTGTATTGATTTCATTTGTACAGACTAGTATTTACAACAGAAAAAGATTCAAAAAACTCATTGTAGTAATAAGGGATGTGACACAGAAAAAAAACAGCCTGTACTCAGAACAATAAATGATGTGTAGATAGGATGCAGTTATTCTGTGAGCAAAGTAGGATATGTGCAGAACATGACATTGCCACACTATTGTTCCTCTAACACAAAATGATTTATAATGTTGCTTTCCTTTATTGGTAGCAATGCAGAAGGATGACTGTTCTTTTCTGCTTTAACAGATTCACTGGCTTAAAAAATAAATTCGGTAGTATCGTTTGGTCAAGGAGGAAAATAATACATTATCTGCGTCAGTCCAGGACTATGAAATGCATTAAGTATTTATTGAAGAAGCAGCCTGACTGACTGACCAATTTTATTTTGTTTTACATTTATCTGTAAACTTGTATCAGTTGTCCAGCAGTTTGATGACTGATGCAAATTCTGTTTGGTATAAATCCAAGTGTGCTTGTTTATTATGCATTCCTATTATCCACAGATCTCTCAAGCCTAGAGAGTACTACGAGCTACACCCCTATCTGGATGGTTGGGTTTTTTTAAAGAAAAAAGAAAAAAACACCTGCTGTGAAAGAGTGCAAACTCTCTTACACAAAAGTCATCAAGTGCATTTAATAGTATTTAGGATCCTGTGCTTCTTAGATCATTTTTGGTATAATACTTAGGCTCTGTGAAAATGAACACCTTAATGCCTTTGAAACGCATGAGTAAATGTATAGCTGAATGAAACTCTTATATTTAATATTAGGGTCTGTGAGTTTTCTTCTTGTGTAATGCAAATTGTATTTGTACTGCATTCCTTGGTTTGGCTAATTTGATAGTCGGTCAGTGTATTTGAGAACAGTTACTGGACTGCAGAATTGATTGTGGGTAGGAAGGTAACTGATAGGTGAGATGGCAACTATTTGTGTCTGATTCCCTTTGCTGCACTTGCCTGTCACGAGGAATAGGGGCTGTTACTGGGAGTCATTAAATGTATGCAGGGCTGTGAAGAAGCAGCTGCCCTCAGCAACTATACAGAATTTATTTAGAACTGTCCCTAAATTTAATGCGTACCTTGTGACTATACTTGAGCACAGCTCCTACAGATGTGACATACTGCAGATCTCCACAATCCTTCCCATCAGGCACATGGAAAGATGAGTATTCACAGATTTCATAGGCAGTCACTGTAAATGCTAAATTGACACCCAGATGGTTGGATGTTGGGTGCTAAATTTTAAGATGCTGTGCCAAATTAAAATAAATAAATAAACACGTTATGCTGCAACAGGGTTTTTAGGAAGTTTTAATTTGCTCATGAGAAATCTGTTTATTTGATATGGGGCTATGTGACTTCACAGTATTATTTCTTCAGCACACTAAATACTACTCTGATAGTGTGCTTCAATGAGAAAATATCCAAGCAAATTCTAAATGAATTAGGTCAGATTTGGGAAGCAGTTCAGCTGTTTCAGCACAGAGCTTGGTAAAAGCTAATTAATCTGCCTGATTGCATAAGTAGCGATGCCTGCGCCTCTCCTTAAAGAAGAAAATGAATTTTGTCCATCTTCAACACGGTAACTCTCATGAGCCTCTTCTTGAATACTATTTATGTGTTTTAGTCACAGCCCAGTTTTCTCCCTTGTCTATCCCTATTGCGTTAACTGTTTTGAGTGGGTGACAGATCTAATGCCAAAAGCACAGAGCTCAAGGTCTAAAAGGATCTCTTGGGTTTTCAGAATATCTTCAGAAGTACATGAAGAATAAGTACATGGCATAACAAAACTGAAGAACTTGAATCACCGTAATTTCACCTCTAAAGTACTGGATTGCTGTCCTTCATGAACTTCTCTATTAATGCCTTAAACTTCTCTGAGTTTTTGTTTTTTTGTTGTTGTTGTTTTGTTTTTTTGTTTGTTTGTTTTAATGACTGTCTTGTTACTTTTTCTGTTCTCTTATTTTCCTTGTGTTTGTAATGTTCCTTCAGATCTTTATTTTTCTCATCCTCCTTGTAAGTCTCCTTTCTGTGTCATCTGATAGAGCATACACTTCATGTACGTTTCATATAATAATAGCCCTAATTTTGACTAAGGAGGTTGTTCACAACTGAGAAATTTGTGAAATTAGCAGTAAGGAAGATGAGTTGGTAATACTCCAGCATGTTTGATATAGCTAGGCTTACAAAAGAATGAGTAAATTCTGAACAGGACACACCAAATAAAAGGAAACTAAAACCTTCCCAGTCTTTCACAGAGAAATGCCTGTCTAGTGAGTTTTTCTGTGGAAAAAAAAAAAAAAACCTGTTTGTTTTTCCACCTCACACAGTCTTCATTTGATCCTCTATTACCAAAACTTCTCATTTCACTTAAACTCTGGGAAAAAAAAGTTTACTTTTTTGGAAGAATGG
Source organism: Oreortyx pictus (assembly GCA_036925125.1). Taxonomy (NCBI): domain Eukaryota; kingdom Metazoa; phylum Chordata; class Aves; order Galliformes; family Odontophoridae; genus Oreortyx; species Oreortyx pictus. The sequence goes on along the minus strand of JAUPFR010000008.1, from coordinate 11,050,750 downwards.
GCAGGCAAAAAGAGGGGTAATGAGATTGTTCATCCTTTATTGCATGTGGAGGGGAACATTACCATCAAAGATGATGATAAGGCTGAGGTACTTAATGCCTTTTTGCTTCCTTGATAGTCAGAACAGTTTTCCTTAGGGTTTTCAGGTTCCTGAGCCAGAAGACAGAGATGGGGAGCAAAATAAACATCACATAATTAGGAGGAAAGAGTTAGTGACCTGCTACTCCACAGAAACTTTCACAAGTCCATGTGGCCAGATAGAATCCACCAGAGAGTACTGAATCTAGCAGAAGTGCTCTCAAAGCCACTTTCCATCATTTATCAGCAGTCCTGATCAAGTGGAGAGGTCCCAAGTGACTGGAAGCTTGCCAGCATGACTCCCACCTGAAGGGGAATCCAGGGAACTGCAGGTTTGTCAGTCTGACCTTAGTATTGGTGAAGGTTACGGAGCAGATCATCTTGAGTGCAGTCACAGGGTGTGTGGGACAGACAGGGAATCAGGCCTAGGCGGCAGTCATTAATGAAGGGAAGGTCCTGCTTGGCCAACCTGATCTCCTTTTGTGAATGAGTTACCCTCCTGGTGGATGAGGGAAAGGCTGTTGATGCAATCTATCTAGACTTTAGCAAGGCCTTTGATTCTGTCTCTCGCAACATTTTCCTGCGGAAGCATGCAGTTCATGGCTTAGGTGTATTTTTGATGGGTAAATACTTGTTTGGATGGCTGGTCTCAGAGGGTGGTTTTGAATGGAGTTTAATCCAGCTGGCATGATGATCTTATGAGGGTATTAAGTGCACCCTCAGTAAGTTTGCAGATGGTGTCAAGTTGGGAGAAAGCAACTTGAGTGTAAGAAGGCCCTACGGAGATGTCTGAATAGGCTGGATTGATGGACTGAGGCCATTTTTGTGAGGTTCAACAAGACCAAGTGTTGGATCCTGCACTTTGGTAACAACAACCCTATGCAATACTTCAGACTTGAGATAGAGTGGCTGGAAATCTGTGTTGTAGAAAATGATTTGGGGATGCTGATTGACAGCCAGCTGAACACAGGCCAGCAGCGGCCAAGAAGGCCAATTACATCCAGCACCTATGTCAGAAATATCGTAGTCAGAAGGAGCAGTGAGATCATCATCTCTCTACTCAGCACTGGTGAGGCTGTGCCCTGACTGCTGTGTTCAGTCTTGGGTTCGTCACTACAAGAAAGACAGTGAGGCTGTGGAGCATGTTCAGAGAAGGGCAACAGAAGAGAAGAGCTGTGAAGGGTCTAAAGCTCAAGTCCTGTGAGTACCAACTGTGGTAATGGCCCGTTGTGCCTAGTGAGCTCCAGGTTGGACGTAAGAAAAAAATTCTTCTCGGAAAGAGTGATGATGCATTGGAACTAGCTGTTTGGGGAATTAGTGGATTCACTGTCCCTGGAAGTGTCTAAGGAACATATAGATGTGGACCTGAGGGATGTGGTTTAGTGGGTGTCGTGGTGATAGCTGGACTTAAATAATCTGAGAGGTCTTTTCCAGCCTTAATGGTTCTGTGTTCATGTGCCCAACTTGTTTTCCTCTGGTTTGGGCAGAGTCTTCGGTCTTGTCTAATTGATTTTGGTTTCCTCATAGTGAAGAATGCAGTCCTAACCTGTAGGTCTGTCTTTTCCTTATGCGCCATTAATTCAAACTGTAATAGAATACTTTTTAAAATTAGTAGATTAAATAAAGTCACCAAGTCTTAGAGCTATGCTCAGATGGGCAAAATATTTCCCATTTCTAAATATGTGTCGCTGCTGATAGATTTCCTTAATCCACTTTGAACAGCTGTAGAAAATTATTATTTTTTCTAATATGTACGTTTTGCTTGCAAATGCTCTTGAAAAATAACCAAGAGCTCTGTGGAAGTTGCCATTGTAATAATTGTAAACAATTGTATAAAATTATGCTGTCATGCTGTCTGTTCCAATTAAACTCGTAACATTTTGTATGCAGCATACAAATCCATGTAGTAAACTGAAGAGAATGGGTCCTTAACAGTTCTATTAAAAGGCAAATTGCATTTCTTCATGGCATAACTCGAGAAAAAATATAAGTAGTCAGCCTATTTTTCCAAGATTAAAATGCACTATCATACACAATTTAACAGTAAGCTGCAATCCAAAATACCACTAAGATTTTACCTTTCTATCGCAAGCACAAGATCATCTTTTTCAATTGTATTAAGCACTTGCTGACAGTGAATAACTAGCACGTACAAAAGGAGCTAACTTAATCTGCTTGTACTAGTACATTCTTCTGCTAGCTGTGAAGCACCTTCTGCTTTGTATTCAGTTACTTTGAGTGGAGGCAGGACAAAAGCATAGGGTGCAGCGTCTGTTTTTGTGGCTTTATGTTGTTCTTCGATTCTGGAAAGGAGTGATTTAATTGAGGAGCAGAATGTCCTGATGGTATTTTGCAACAAATGAACTTCTCCAGACCTTAAAAAATACTGCATTTCTCTTGTTAGCAAATGTAAAAATGTGAGGTCAGGTTTCACTGTGTTTTTTTATTCACAAATAAATAGTAGAAGGTCAAGGGGGGAGACCAGTGGGGGAGAGCAGGACTGGAACAATCTGTTTCTCACTCCCAAATTTTCTGTATGAATCCATTACAAAGCACTGCATCTGAAATTCAAATGTTTTCTAGGTGGAATCATTTTATGAACTGTCAGCTGGTCTAAGTGCAGGAAATGCTGACGCTTCAGATTTTCCTCATTATGGTTATGCAATTTTTGGGCAGTCATATGAATAACCTGTCCAGACCACACGTCCTGCAGGGCATTTAGTGACCCGTGAAGAAAGTCATAATCATTTCAGGTTAATTAATGATAGTCAAAACCTCATGTCAGACATACGAGTTGTGTCAGATAAAGGCGCTACAGAGAGAATAAAAATAAATGGATTTCAGTTTGAGTTCTTTAAAATTTGTTTCTTATGCAAAAAAAAAACAATGGAAGTTGTGAAGTGGTGGGTCTGCACTGCAGTGCCTGGTGCTCAACATCTGTATTTCAGTGCTGTTGCTGTTAGAACATTTTCAGCCTGTGCTCAGTTCCTTAGTGATGTCACACTCAATCGTCTTGAAAGCCTCAACGTACCCATCAAAACAGCTGAATTCTTCTGAATTCATGGTACGTCTTGTACCTCAATTAATGTATCTGTATTATTAAAAAAAAGAAAAAAAGAGAGAGATCTGTCATTGGTACCATTGGCTTTAAAAAAACGTAAGTCTACCTGTAAACTGTAGGAGAGCAAATCTAGATCAACACTTTCCTGCCTTCTCATGACAGTGAAGTAGGTGAAAAGATTTTTTGTTATTCAGTATCTCTGTGATGTCTCAAATGCTTAGAAGTTGATCATGTTAAAAAGATGTTGGTTGTTCCTTGTAATGTAGTACAAATTATTCTTCAACTTTATATGCTTTGCCTATAATGACCATAGGTACAGAAAGCAAAAGTTAGCAAAAACAGAGGAAAGCAATAAAGAGATGAGTAGTCGTAACAGGCAGAACAAAATTATCATTAACTAGTTGAGTTGTACACTAATTTAACTAATACATCACAATGGGGTTAAACTTTTATTACTGTTGTTATTATGGTTGATATTTTGTCATGATGGAGATACCAGTTAAATGCGCGGTTAAATACAGTGTACTTTGATGACTATCTGTGTGCTTCATAGATACAGACTATCTCCCCCTCACAGTTTTCTAGTCATCCAAAGGTGGGAACAGGGAAGGATAGTCTCTAGTTGCTCAACAAAGAAACGTTTATCCTCAAAATTGCAATTTCATAAGAAAATACTTATGATCGGTATAAGTGATTTCTTTTGTTTTGCATGGTTATTTTGCCCCAGAGAGTGTTTAATTTTAAGTCAGCCTAATGAACTGTAAGAAAATGGAAACATGCAATTGTAGTTCAGCTAATGAGCTTCCATCACAGTGACAGTGACTTCAATCAACCCAGGCAGACTAGAGCTGTGTGCATTTTTTTAATGACATTTGGAATATCTGTCTCCAGACACTTATATTAATGCTTAATGTTCAACTCAACCATGTTGAAAATGCTTTCCAAAAGTAAGGTTGATGTTGTAGGCATCAACTTTTGTTAATTCTTCTAGTATTTCTTCTTCATGCACTACAGCAAACAGTAAGCAAACATTTAATGTTTCATATTTAATTGTTCTGCATGTACTTAAACTTAGTTAAATGAGATACTAAAGTGGAACAGAAGTCAGTGTGATGCCAAAATTGCTATTGCGTGTTGTCCAAACAATCTGAACAGCGTTAACATCAATAATAAATAAATGAAATGAAGTGTAACTGTATTATGACTGTCTTCTGCAGCAGTATGTGGAACTTGCACAAACATCAGAGGAAAGCATCAAATATGACTACATTTATTGCATAGGTCTCTCTGAAAGTAATGCCTTCTATTTATTTCTGTGGAAACTACAGCAGATACAGAGCAGAGAGAGCAATAATGATAGTTGATAAAGCAAATTCTCAGCTAGAAAACATATTCTTCAACGAAGTCACCACAGTTCAATAGGCATTTTTGCCAGCTATGAACAAGAGCCTGTGTTGCCCTACTTGTAAAAATCTGCACCTGTAGAGGTGACCTACTGTTGCCACTGCTGAAGTTGCAGATTCTCACACAAATATGATCGGAATGCATTTCCTCTAGTAAAAATGTTATTTCCATTTAATAATTTTGGATATATTCCCCCTAGTGAGATAACAATCATCTTCCTAGGCAGTTGGGATTTAAGGATTTAAGGAAAATCTTCAGATTCATGATGACACTTTCCTTACATCTGGACCAGTAGTGGAGTCAGCACAATTCCAGCCAGCTCAGTCCTTAACTTGTGTATTGGGATAAAATTAGACATTTTGAGTCAGATCTCCTCTCTCTGACAGAGTCTGACTCAAAGGCACTGGTCAGAGCTTTATATCTCTAATCTTTCTCTATGAATTTATTTCTGGAGATTCTGGCAGCACCATTAGGTACACAGTATGGTTATGTTTTACAGGAATGTGGGGTTTATATGTTCAAAGTGATGGCAGTTACAGTGTTGTGGTTTTTTTTGTTTTTTTTTTTTTTGGGGGGGGGAGAGGAGGGAATATTTGAAACACATTGTTTAAATGAATATAACACTGATCGTTCATTAATTAATAGATGTTCTAGTGTCCATCAGTGCTGTTCTGGGAAATATGTCAGAGAAATTGTTGGGTCTATAAATACTTCGAGTAGTAAAATATAAGTAAAAGGTAAGAATGGTTGAAACTGAAAGATATATTGGCATAAGAGTGACTGAGTTTAAACTGGTGAAGAGTACATTTAGACTGAAAATTGCAAATTTGTACATGTTAGAAAATAAGACTCCGTGGCTTGGAACTTGAGAAATGTTTAAGATCTCAGCTGGTCAGTGTGGTAGCATGATGATAAGTTATTTGCATATTTAAATTTCTTAAGACGTGTAGTTTAAAAACAAACTGCATCTAGATGTGACTCAGAGTCACTGCATTTTTCCTGCAGTGGTTGCTGGAGATCAGTGCAAGTTTTTCACAGATGAGGATCCAGACTAAAGTTTTAGTGCTCTGCTGGCTGTTTTTTGTTGATACAGCTGTTTGTCAAAATCAGGGGCAGACATCTCAGTGAAGTGGACATCTCATAGCAAATCTGTCTACATACCATCCTGATCCAGTACATGCAATTATAGAAGTGCAGCAGCAGAGCCAGCTGCAATACCATAAGATTATATTCATTCTTGGCAATTCTTTAGTGCTATAATAACTCCAATAACTTCATGCAGGTATTCCTCATATTGATTTAATGGTCTTGCAATGGAAACACTGAATTCTTTGGTACTGTTAACATCTAACTGAATGTACAATTAAGTTTTATCTTAATTCTTACACAAAATGGTAATTTAAAAGACTTTTGATGAGGGAATGTTCTGTGAAGTGTGTTGGGAGCTATTATACTCTTTGAGCCTTCTGAAGGTCTGTATTATGTAGAAGAAACAAGATAAAAAGAAAACTGGTGTGCTTCTGATCATCTGTCTATAAGCTTGATGAGGCAACTTGCCAAGGGCAGGGCGTAGTGGTTTTTCCAATCTTTCCTGGTAACTTTCTGCTCAAGTCTCTTTAAAAATGGGCTCCGTGTTCTTTGTGTAGCTTTCAAGTCACAGTTTGCATTTCTGAAGGTGACTGAACATATCTCTTCCTCTGTTTTTCTGATGCACCGCTCCACATGGTGTGCTGCAGTAATTTGTGAGCAGGACAAGATGGAAGCCACCAGTTCTGCAAATGTCAGTGCTCAGATCCATTTCTGCCAGCTTCTGCTTATGTCCAGTCTGTGCTTAACCAATTCATCCCTTTAAATGTCTCTGACAGAGCAATTACATTCCATTAGTTAAATATTTTGGTGTGGGGAGCCCTTTGGCACTGTTCTCACATAGCTTTCATAACAATTGCAGTGGATCACTGTGCTCAGGTGAGAGCAGCTTTAGTTTTTCTGCTCTCACTGTAGGTAACACCAAGTTCTGTGAACATCCTGTGTTTTTGTTCCAATACACTGTTGGCTTTTGTTTTGTTTTATTGCTATTGATGTCACTGAACAGCCCTTTTTATCATATCCCCTGGGCTCCTTCAAATCTCCGGTATATTATTCATCCCTAGCATTAACAATTTTTTAGCCAACTTTAGTTATATGTAAAAAAAAAAAAAAAAAAAAAAAAAAAGGCAGAGAGAAGTCAAGGCCCTCAAATTTGAGTATTTCTTAAAAATCTTTGGTTGCTCTGTGAAATGACAGTGAAACAAAATACTGAATTCTGAAATTCCTCCTTAAACAGCATTTGTACTCCATTTAGTGGACTCCCTTATCACTTAGTCATGTGAAATTTATATTAGTAAAGAATTTGAAGACCTACGGTATTTAATCACAGAAGCAATTAAAATGTTTTTCAGATTGCTACCTACATATCAGATGCCATAAATTCATGTCACATACCCAAAATTAATCTTTCATCTTTTAATTAAACTGACTTTCACAGCGTGCTCAGACTGAGATTTGACGGTCATTGTTTGCTATTCATTTTGCAGCTATATGTTTGCTTTCATTATTAATTTATCGCTTCTAAGCAGAATGTATTTCCATAAACTTCACATAAACAAGGCAGCTTAGGCACAGAAAGAAGCCTTGGTTCTATTTGCATGTGCTACTTTGGCTGTAAGGTAAGTGGTTATAATACTGATTGTTAATATATTGTTTGATATTAAAGGTGGGTTCTTAAGTACATTTGAGGATGTTGGAAGAGTGCATGTGCTGACATCTACAAAGTAATGTGGCACAATTAGAATTGTTAGAGCTCCGGATAAGACATTTCCTTAATAATATATCAACTCTGTACTTATCACTCACCTTGCTTCAAAACCTGAGGTTCAGGAACAAATCTCTGCTCACTGCAGAGCTGTTGTCTAAATTTGTGTGCTCTTCCAGCTGCCTGGCTTAGTGTTGATTAGCTCAAAAAAATTATTTACAGCTGTCAGTAAAGACTTGTTGGAACGGGCCATCAGCCTCAGGGGATGGGGTGCAGGGATTTAAGAGAGTGCTTGGAAGATAATGCTGAAGTGTTCCTGTCCTTCAAAGAGCCTTCCCTCAATCTGAAAACAGAAGGATTAGACAATTAACAGGAATCACTTCAAGTGTCTGTGTGTGTTCTCAGCAGCTTTAAGTAAAAGGTATCTGTGGAAATCTTTTTATGTATGAATTTTCAGATAAATATAACAAACCTTACATTTACTGTAAAGCCACTTTTCTGCAGACTTTAATCCATTTAATACAAAAAAAAAGGAAAAAAAGTAAATGCAGTAAAAGCAATGTGCCCACTGCCCAACCACACAACAGTTGTTTGTTTGTTTCTTTCTTTCTTTAAGAAGTTATTAGTTGAATTGTAAACCAAATAGAGGAAAAGTTAACAGTGAAAATGGGAAGATGTACCCACATTTCTCTTGCTATTCATCACCTGTTTTGGCAGGCATGGGAGAGCTGTGCAGCAACAGCAGCATTTTTGTGAACTGCCATTTGGTATTTCCTTCATTGAATCACAAGAGATGTTGAACAAATGCTGTTTTATGATAAAGTTCATTGCAGTAAAGTCCTAAAAGCTTTCAGGTTCATTGTCCTGTAAAATTTAAAGAAATAACAAAAACAAAGAATGCTTAGTTTCCTAGAGGATAGGATTCTCCGTGATATTTGGAAGAACATGGGAGTTCTTGGTGTTACTAAATTTTTCATGTTTCTGAAAGACAAATTGGGAGATTCTTGAGATACAGGAGACAAAAGAGACCAATATGCAGCAAAAGCCAGAAGGATGGGTAAAAATTTGATTATAACCAATGTGTTTTTATCATTATTCAAGCATGAAACACAGAACTATTGAAAATTAGGCTTAGTAGTGCTGGTCTATGAAGCAGCTACTTACATGAAACGCGAGGCTAACACAGTGAGTGCAGAATCAGAGTAAGTTTAAATAATTCTTGTCGTGCATTCTGACTTATTTAAAATAAAGTAATATAAGAAAGTGTCTTTTTTGTACCACGAGTATGGTTACATTGAATGTCTAAAGAAATGTATCTTCCCAAATTAAGGTAGATGAAAAGCAGCATCTTTCAAAAAAGGTCCAAGTATCCCTCATATTTAATTGAGCCTCCTTAATCCTTCTATGCAAATATGAGACCAATTATCTAGGCATGTATGTAAATAAGTATGGATATAAATAAATATGGAAATTTTCCTGTCATTGGAATAGAGATGTATATTTCATTAAATTCCGTCAATATTTTAAAAGTCTTGGTGTTACTTCAGCTGTACTCTGAACCTGATGGTTGTTCAGCCTTTTTGGGGTTTCATTTTTTGTTTTGTTTTGTTTTTGTTTTTTTGTGTTTTTTTTTTTTTTACTTCAGTAGAATGGAATTACTTCGTACATTAGGGAATAAAGCTATATTTTCCACCAGTTGATGTACATTCCTTGTCCTGAAGTTGAAAAAAGTAATTAGGTTTTAAGAAATTGACAAAAACTTAGGAAATTTGCTGTGCCTTTAGAGAGTAGTAAACATGATTGCGTCTGAACATTTTCTTGTAGAAGCGAAGGGAAGGACAGCTTAATGATCTGTAGAAGGAATAAAGTAACATTTAGCATGAGAAATGTTTATTAAATGTCATATGTTCATAAGATGAGGGAGCTATTAGCAATTCCTCTAATGTTTCTGTGAGGCTGGTTGTATTTTACAGGCCTGTATTCTCAAGTATCCATTTGGAAATAATAGGGCAAAAAATCCCAGTAGTCATTTCTAAGAAACTTGTAGACTTATTCCACCTTAAAAGACTTTTTTTTGTCATTTATTTAACCAGAAGATGATTTTTTCTCCCAAAGTACTCTACAGTCAAGTGAAATCTTTGAAGCCTGTGTCAAGTTAAGTAATCCAGTTCAAACACAGTTCTGAAAAATTTTCTAGACTGTATCTTTTGGAAGTACCGCTGTTTCTGTCTTTTTGACAAAAATATGATTCCCATCTTGTAAGTAGCTTGATGTGGGCTTTTCATGTTGTGATTGGGAAGGACCACCTTTGATAATGTATGCATTGTCAGTCAGTCCTTTCTAAATGAAAATAATGCCATTGGCTATCAAAAGGCAGTGGAAGTGCCTAATTGCTCACATTTCACAAATGCTCAATTTAGATTATTAAAATCAGATTGATTCACCAGTATAGCTGCATGTGAAGGCAAGTCCACCTGTGCAAGTCTTCAGCAGAGGTGAGAGGTGGACAAGGACTGCATGCAGAGCAGATTTTGATTCGGTGAGAACTATTGTGTTAATGACACAGGGGAAGGATTGGAGGGCAAGTTGCTCTCCTATCATCATTTTCCGGATGGTTTCTTGGTTGTAGAACCATAAGCACCTTTGAGGTGATTGTGACTGCAGGATGAGTGTAGTCACTGTTGGAGCAAGGAAGCAAGATGGTGAAGAAGCACAAGAAGAAAAGGATTCAGAATGGTAGAAGTAGCGGAGTAGCTACTTTGGTGTTTTGTCTTCATGTAGTTCTTAGCGCAGTAGGAGATCCTGGTATGTGAGGTAGGACTTTTGAATGGTATTGTGAAAGTATGATCTATGGACCCAAAGTTAAAAATAAACACAAAACAACTTTACTGCAGATTATAGATTTCAGAAACAGAAAAGGAAATTTGCTTTTTTTGTTGTTGTTCAATTTTAATACTAGTACCAGCTTTTTCTAATCTTCCAAAACAGCAGGATATCAGTATAATATATATATACTTTTTTTTTTCCCTAGGAGTATTTACCAGAATCATTGGTTATATCAGTTACTCATAGTAGTCAACTAGACACAATGTATTGTTCAATGTTTACTGTAGTTGCACTAGATTGGGTAAGAATTGATTAGAGAGTTGTCACATTTACTTACAGTTTTCAACATATCGTTACAGAAAGCTTAAAAAATAACCTTGTCACTGTGAGTCACTATACAGGCAGCTTCATTTCCATTTGATGTAGTTACTAATTTTAACCAAAATGGTATTAGATTTTTAGCCAATTATATTTGAAAACATCTTTGCGTTGGTGGACTAGAGGAAAAAGTTGTGTGCATACTGTCTGAATTGTGAAGTTCTTAAATGTGTTGAGCAGTTCTGTTGGTTGAGTGTCAAGTGAACCAGTAAATACAGTATGTGTATAGTTACAGTATATAACATTTTTTTTCTCACTGTCTTTTCATTGGTGAATGTAATGACTTATTCAGAGAAAAGTGAAGGCTTGTTATATATAACGGATGCTGAACACAAATATTTTGTCCTGCATATTTTAAAATTCTTAAATGTATGTTTCAGACATTTTGTTAGATTAACGCAGTAATTTTGGTAGATTATTCATAAATATAAAATTAAGGCTGTATTTATTAGGTGAGTTTATAACTATAGTGAAAAGAATTTTACTGTAGGATTAAAAGGTGTACTGATTCACAAGACTGTAGTTGTCAGTGCAGATTGTCTACATTATTCAACAAGACTGTTCATTAAAATCCAACATTGTGCATTAAAGAGAAGTAACTTTTTCTGTTAGATGTAGAGACGATAATTTAATATCTTTAAAATGACAGGGAACAGGCAAGATAATCCTCTGTGAGCCTGCATGCTGCAGGTGAGGTAAGTAGTTCAATCTTGTAACTTTTCTTCAACCTGCAAAGATGGGAGTGTTGCTAGTATTTATTTTCAGAACTCAGAAAAAGCCTTTCATCACTCATGATGTAAAACAGCCAGGAGCATTTGTCTGTCATTCCCAGGGAGAGTAAATCAATAGTTTATTCAATTATTCAGCTCTGTGTATTATTTATATAAGAACAGGTTTTGCTGGATGTTCTTCAAATGCTCCTTTGTTATGAAATTGATAGTGGGTGGGAGTTTCTATCTGGAGGCTATGCTAGTCTTTGCAGAGTCATACAGATATTCAAAGGAAATCTGTTTGTTTTTTTTTTTTTTCCTTCCTTGTTTTTTTTCTCCTTTGGAGGAAAGAAAAAAAAAAAGGTATATCAATTAACCTGGATGTTGTCTTCAATGTTCAGTTTCGTGGACTGAAGATTTTAATTTGGTTTAAAAAATAATCATGTCTGTACAAATTCAGAATTATTTATCATTATTCATGATATTGAATGGTACACTGGTACTGAGAGTGTACCAGTCTGTGAAGCTTTATGTAAAATTAGTTACTTTTTTTATTTTAAGGGGTACATGTATGCGGAGTTCTAAACATTGCATCTCAGGGTATTTTGAACAAATTGCTGATATACTCTGTAAATTTACCATTACATCAGCTAACGTGTAGTGAACTTCCGAGCTTTTGTTAGGAAAATTTGCATTTGTTCTTCAGACAATTTGATTATCTTAAACTCTGTCTTGTTCCCTTCAACCAAACGATCTGAATTAAGAATACTTGAGCTGTCCAACATATTTTGCAGTATATTCTTGTGTTGCATTTTTGTTCAAGACAACAAATTATCAAGGACAATTCAGCAAATCGTATGAAGTTATTGTAAACAATAAACTTCATTTGTAGGGGAAAATACTTTGTGCTTATTTTGTAAAGGTGTCTCTTTCATACCCAAGTCAGCCTGCTTTTCGAACAGAGTTAAATGCCTAGTATGGTCTATAGTGAATATTTTAATATTTACTGTTTTTCTTCTACAGACACAGAGACATTTAGGTGTTGGGTTTATATTTCTTCTCATAATGTAAATTAGAATGCACGTGAAATAGTGAAACCATTCTTGAACCAGGAGAAATAACTCCACATTAAAATGGCTAAGAAAACAGCCCCAGCCAATTGTAATCCAGACCCAAGGCTTCACGTTCCATGTGAAGCTTTAATAAATTAATCTGTTAGCAGGTGCAAGTTTATCTTCTGTTGTGCTTGTTATCAAGGATTCCCAGGTGTGAATGCATTCATGAAGTATAAATTAGAATGGCTTTAGTATTAGCAACAAATTCAGAGTACAAAGACCATAAGGCTCAGATGTTTTCCCTCATGAACAGCAAAATACAGATATATTCATAAAAATAAATATAAAATTTAATAGTCTTCCTGTCTATTACTTCCTCAGAACATAACAATACAAGAAAGAAAAGAAATCGCAACAACGAAAATGAAATACAGTTGTATTATTTGGTTAATGAGTCCATTTGGGGAGCGAGCAGGGCCCCACATTTGAGTACTGTAATACATTAATATCACTCATACACGTTTTTGTTGAAGTGGGTCCTTGAAAAAACTGCATTGCCTGATGGTGAATAGCTTGATGCTCTCCTTTCTGCCCCTAAGGAAATGTTTTGTTGGAGTTTATCGCACGTGTTATGGCTATATAGGAGTAGAGCAGTCTTTCACTTGGTGCCACTCTGGGGGTGGATTCTGTATTTTGGCGCTTGGCTCAGCCTTAGGCCAGCATGGCAGCCTGCTTTCTTCCCCTAGTGCCATGCTGTGTGGGCCTTGCCCAACTCTTACACCTGCCTGCTGAAGAGGGTCTTACCCCTGCCAGAAAGGGAAAAGTCTGGTTCCAAAAATAGTCTCTGGGTTTGCAAAATGATAAAAACAAAAAAGCTAAAACAGAAACCATGCAAGTTTATAGATGCATTTGAGCAGTGCTTGGTGTTGGAAATGTGAGGCAATACTGTTACCACAGTGGTGCTTCGACGCTTTGAGTCAGTGGGATATGCACAGGCCCCAGCTGCCCACCATGGGTGACCTCCTGATCGTGGATTTGGGTGCAGAGGCCCTGGACATCGAGGTTCCTCCCACAACCTGCAAGTGACCACAGAGGTTGACTCCCACGAATACACAGTGGCACAGAACACTGATTCCACAGGAATTGTTTGTTTTCTGCTTACAGGATTCTGCTTACGGGGCTTGTAGAACTGTGCTTAATGTTACAAGTGGGCAGCTTAGATATTTTGCTGTAAGGGTTTATATCCCATTAGACATCCCTTCATCATCAGCTCTGTAAATCAACTTTGTCTGCAATATATATTATGTTGGTTGCTGAAGTTGCTTTCCAGGCAATGAGATATTTAAAATAAATAACCTGACGTGTCCCCCCTGTTTTTAAGGAAGCTTAAGGACTACCCTTGTTTCTCACTATACGTAAACCACTCAAGAAGTAAAATCCTGTTTCAAAAAGAAGGGTGTACTTTATGCGCACTTTTTGAGAAAGCTGCCTTTTATCTGTGTTTCTGAAATCCATGATGGAGACCGCAGGCTGCACATTGAAAACTGCTGTGTAGAGAACAGGTGTAGTCCAGTTAGGAAAGGAGAGTTTTACCAGCTGTTCTACATAGACATGAAAAGATAATACAGCTTAATCTTCATGTATGGACATACTTAGCTTCCTGGAGACTGGATTATGGTGTTTTGATCTCCATTATCCTTTTTTAAAGTAAGCCGTTATCTTACTGAAAGATGCAAGGTGTAAACTGCAGGTGGATAATACTTGTGAGTTTTATGAGTAGAGGAAATGGGAGGAAGAAAAGCAAGGTACTCAGTGACTGTGGCTCATTGAATGCCCTTCTTGTAATTCTGATCATGTGTTCTTCAAAAAGTTATGTTTCTGCATCATTTGTATTAGGGATATTTGTATACCATGTTAGTATGTGAATGCAAGAATGCAGATGAGGAGACTGTGATGTGAAATGCATGTGTATATATAGTTTTAATTTTATGTATAAGTTATGTACTTATATATATTGGTGGTTTTAATTAAATGCTAACTTTATGTACACATAATACATATATGCATTCTTTAGTACCAATAAAGGAGGACTCATTTGGGCGCTTCTAGTCTTGGATAATGCACCAGTTCTGATTCTAAGCCAGCAAGGTGTTGATACCACATACCTTACGTTCTTTTTGTTTGAGGTGCATTCGGGGTCTTACACATGAAGATACATACGGAGTTTAGCATTTGTGACATAAATTTCTATATCAAGTGTATCAGTCAAGGTAATGTCCAGTGCCATTTCCTGGAAGGATTGGGAGGTTACAAAGGGCAGATGATTCCCAGTGCTCTCAGAAAAAAGCTGCAGTATCTCACATTCTCATCTTAGGTGCCAGATCTGACAACTCATGTTGTAGTGTTTGGAATTAACTGTTGTGTTTACATTGGAAAATCTACTTGTGACTTTCCTGTGTTGTTCTCAAATGATTTTTTACAAGTAACTGTCGGGTGGGTTAAAGTCCAAGTGTTTCAAGCAGCTCTGTACATGAAGCCTGGCTCAGCCTTGCCTAGGAAAAATCATGTACTAACCTGTTCTCTCTTAAGGAAATGTGAGTACAAATTGAAAGGAAATAAAAAATAATTATTGTACTTGATTTTTAGTACACTTTAAAAGAAAACAGTGCATTTCCCTAAGAAAAATAATATATTTTTTTGCTTTTTATAATCCAAATAATTACCTCCCATAACAAAGTAACATGCTTCAAGCTTAGCACAGGGGAGAATTGTGGTTCGCACCGTTTCAGGATGTGTTGTTTTTCTGCAATATCATTTTGGATTTAAACCCGCTCCAGCACATCAAGTTTTGAAGAGTCAGTTATAAGTTTTTCCATTGCCCTGTCCCTGCCAAATGACTTTTATTATTATTTAACAAAAAAAAAATTTAAACACACTTCATATCAGCTTCATAAAGGCTTTTTCTAAAGTTAAATCTAATTTGTAACATCTTTTTTCAACAGACTCATACTGTAATTAGTCAATTGAAAAGAGGTCCTGAGGTGTTTAAAGCTCCATATGGTAAATTCAGTCCACACTGAAAAAAAAAAAAAAAATAGAAATTGAAGATTTGTTTATTCTAAGTTTCATGAAATTATTTCTGTGTACCAGTTACTTGGTCAAATAGGTGACGTATCTACTGTCTCCTGAAGTCAGATTTCTGTTTGGAACAGATTGCAGCAGTGCAGTCATGTTGGATGTGAGAGTGGCCACTGTGCTGTAATGAGAGCTGCAAAACTCAGTAAAAACCTTTAATTTCTTTGTCTAGATTTTGATCCTATGAAGGGAAACTAAAAGCAAGAACTTATCTAACTAAAGATGGTAACATGTTAAGAGAGAATTTTCAGGAGGAAGAGAATGAATTCCTGTAGTTAGCTGGCTTGAGGCAGTTCAGCAGTATAGTAATAATAGAAGTATAGTAATAATGAGAATAGATGTTTGTATCCTTCCCCAGACACACTTACCTTATGTGACAGGTCCACACCCTAAAGTTCTGTCTTAGGATTGCTCCTTCAAGGTTAGAGTTCTGGTTTTCTTTTTGGCCATTACTTACAGAGTGTCTCCCTGAACTTCTACAGAATTCTGCAGCACTACAGTAAAATACTGAATGCTACAAATGACGACAGAGTATTTGCTTTTCAGTCTAACATTTCCATCTTTTCTTCTTTTCTTTTACATGCTTTCTTCGGTGCAGCAGACCATTTAGGGATTGAATTCATGGGTAAGTTTTCATTTCTCTTTCTTTCACTGTTTAACATTTATCTTGGTCTCTCATCCGAAAACATGGAATTTAATGGGAGGACTCCCATGAACTGCATCAGTGGATCTTGGATTGGGCTTTAATAACAGACTGTATTTACTGATTACGTTGGAAATTATATCAAGATTTTATTATTTTCTTACCCGCTGATAGAGAACTATAAGCTACATGGTGATCTTTTTGTGCTTTACTTGTCTTTATTGAAACAGACTGTAAAAATTATACAGCCATATCAGGACATTTTTAATGAGATTTTAAAAACAGGGTAATGCATGTGTTTTTGTAAAGGAAAGTAAATTTTTAATTAGAGTGTGATTTTTATCTTCAGGATTTAGTGTTTGTGACATTGTTCAGGTGTAACTAGGGTTAGTGTTAAACACTGCATTAGCATTTAGCAGAGGAGTTGCAGGGATATTTATAAGAAATACGGCAAATAATTTAACTCCAGATTACTAGAAAGCTTAAGCAGGATGGAGTAAATGATGGGAAGAATTGCTTTCCATTATTTTTGAAAAGAAAAGGTGATTTTCTATTGACTTTGTTGCTGTAGTGCATTCATAGCCTGAGGGACTTGATAGGTCTAATAGGTCAGTGCTTCACCTCTTAGCTGGTGACCTTTAGAGAGCATGGCTTATTTCCTTTAGGAAGCTGAAATCTGTCCTTAGCAGGCCTAGTGTTCTGGTGTATTATCTGTGTAAAAAACAGCTTGCATAAACCATTGCATATGGCTGAAAGGACTATAATAAAAAGATGTTGAATTCATATGGAAGTTAAAAAAAAAAAAAAATCCTTTAATGTGTCTTTTGGCATTTTGAATGTTATTCTTTTTTTTATTTAAAAATATTATCATCTAATGGCTGCAAGTGATGATATGGGATTCTTTTGACAAGTTAAGTATCACTTGTCTTTGTACCATTGTTGTGATGAGTATTAGTGGTGTAGCAGGCTGCTGAGCAAGAGGGCAGGTAGCAGTTGGAAGGATGTTTTCTTACTGCTTTTGGACTTGTGTGGCTATCTAGAGACCTGCCTCCAAATCTGGACTCCTTAGGTAAGGACAGAGGTTTACAATCTGAACACAGCCCGGTGGAGACTCACCAAGATGGTCAGGGGCTGGAACTCATAACATGTAGGGAAGTACTGAGTGCCCTGGGTTTCTCAGGGGAGGGCAAGATGAGATCTCTCTTTCATTTAAAGTTCTGCGATAGCTGCTTATGTAGAAAACAGAATTGGACTCCGCATAGGTGCACAAAGAAAATATAAGAGGCAGTGGGTGCAAAATTCTCATTACTTACGAAAGTTATTGAAAAAGAGTTTGGTCAGCCATTGGAACAGATTAACTAAAGAAACTAGGGAGCTTCCGTTGTTGGGGATTGTTGAGGTTCAGATGAGGGGGCTCTTGAGCACTCTGATGCCACTCCACAGTGAGTTCTGCTGTGGCGACGCAGTAGAACAGGTCACCCCCATGCTCCTTTCAGCCTCAGTCATTCTGTGAGATCTACATGTTTGGTGTTTAATTTGGACCGTGTGAAACTGTAAGTACTGGTGGAATTTATGCAAGTGTTTTCATAGACTTAGTTGACAAGCAGATCTTTTTACGTTAAATATTTTGCATGTATTCCAATTTTACTGAATTTGTAAATAGCAATCATGAGGAATATGAGTCAAACGGTAAGCATATACATAAAGGGTAAGAAACGCATAGGATTTGTTGAGTGAGAAATTCTTTGAAAAGAATTAAACTGCTCTGCAGGAGGCAAAGCCAAAGCATTTTTTCTTTGTTTTGAGCATGTTAGTTTCTTTTTTTTTTTTATTTTTCCTTAAAACATCTTTTCTAAGACTTGAAAGAAAGCCAAGCCTTGAAGCCTTGGCGCAGAGTAGTCTTATCATATGAGTAGCTTTTTGATTGTCTTATTTAATATTGGAACAGATCCTAATTGTATAGAAATTAATGAAGCTGTGTATCTCTAGAATGGAAATATTATGACAGAAATCTAAAATGTGACAGAAGTCTAAGGTATTCTTCTGTGGGCTAGGAAAAAGCAAGATTGAGAATCAAACATAAAGGTGAAATGCTTGCCCTTCATAAAGCTTTCTCCAGTTTTTTTTTTTTTTTTTTTTTAGGAACCACTTAGGAAGTGTAAGCAAATACAAAATCATTACTTCACATGTAGAAAATTACAGATCTCTGTATACAGAGACATTTGGTGATGATAAACCGTGATCCCATTAGGGTCACTAATGCAACGTCTTTCCCATGAGTTTACTTGTGTACCATATAGAATAATCTCAGTAAAAGGAATAAGTATTTTCCAATTACGAAAAATAGGTATGTGGGTGGTACAGAGTTGGCTTTGGTTGTATGGGATCCAGAGCATGCTTTCTAGTGTTTTCCTCACATTTGTGAGTTCAGTTGCTTTAGGAATTCCTTTTCTGTTACCTTCTGGAAATTTTGCCTTCCAAGTTCCCCTCTTCTGTGAGAAAAATAGCATAACCCTTGAGTAGCAGTAGATTTTCACTCTTGAAGCAGAGGTTCTGAGTTTCACTTTGTTCTTGCAAGATAGTAATGAAGTCAGGGAAGATACCACTGCACTTCGGCTTGGAAACATCTTGTAATTAGGTGAAGCGAGGCAACTACGAAGAGTACATGAAAAGTTAGTTTCAGTCCATGCCCTGGATTGAAAATTGTTTTTGTTGCTTTTTCATAACTTGTTTTAAGAGTGACAGCTGTGTAGGCCTAGCTTCCCAGGGAAGGCTGGACTCCTTCCACAATAAAGCTTGAAGCTCCTGAAGATATGAACAGTCATCTGTGGCAGTGCCCCAGTGTACAGATGAGTGATCTATCTGGCTTTGCTGGCACTCTCTGGGGAAAGTAGATGAGTAAAGCCATTTTTTATCTGTCATACACAGAAGAGTCCTGAGTTGCTAGAGTATACATACCTGCCCAATCCTTTTACTGTCCTATTAGGCATCTACTGTTCATGAGCGTGTCCTTTTGAGCCCACTGTATGCCTTCCCCCACAAGCTCTGGTGGTAATCATTTGCAGAGGTCATCTCAGTGTGCACTCATTTGATATCTCCTAAAATCCACCTCCTGCCGGAGTCTTTGGTCATCCTTAATTCTAACAGGCAGCATTTTGTGAGCAGGAGTTATGCATTCTGTTCATTCACCACACTGACTACTTTGCTATTCCCCCTCATGTTCTCACCTTTCCCCGCCCTCTTTTGGATGTTATCTTGTTTGTTCCATATGCTTTTGTGTGTTCCCAGACATGAATGCCTAGTACTTCAGTACTGGTTTTGGCCTTGGGTTGCAGTGTGTGTTTTCTTCATATGGACTGCAGAGATAAATGCAGACATATTAATGTGGTGTTTATGTTTTAACATGTTGCAAGTATAATAACAAATGTGCACTTCTGACGTATGTATGTGTAACTTCTGTTAATTAAATGAAAGTTATGAATGTGTTCAAGGGACAGTATGTCCTAAAAAATGTACATTTAGGAATTGTGGTCAGGATGGCCAAGCTTTATGAAATTTCTAAGAATGTGGATATGATGGGGGATCTGTTTGTTAAGGTGCAGCACAGAGGCTGTTTTTTCCTTGCAAAATGCTGCAAAGTTCCGTTCCTCCTGTCCTGTGCTCCTCAGCTCTTCCTGAGTGCACACTGTGGGGCACAGACTTTCCTTGCACTGTGTGCAGTGTGCCTGCTGCGTGGCTGCACATTTCCATAGGGCTCTCAGAGTGTCTCACCATTGGTGACGCAGACAATGTCACTTATATTTCCAACACATGGGTAAGTAAACATTATCATGGTGTTCCTACAAATAAGCTGAAAGTCTGCTCATGCTATTCGTGCCAATTGAAAGCAGCCTGGCTGTTGGTAATATTTTTGTTGTTCAGCAAGTTTTAAACAAATGGGGGAGGCTGCAAGAAGAAACTCTTACTGAATGATAAAACCAAGTGATTTGTTCTGGATAGTGTGAGGGGTATCTCTATATAGGTATCTGTTTTCTTCATTTTCAGAGCTGAATGTTAGAATTGTTTTCATGTCTATTATTTTATCTGATAGATATATAGATGGTGAAGCTACATATCTCTAGGAGCCAGTAAGGCTGCTAAGGTTCTTTCGGTGTGATGCTGGCTTGGGGAGACTGACCTTGTATGTGCATGTCCCATTTGCAGAGTAAAATCACTGCTCTAACTCCCAGGTAAAAGAGATGCACGAGCCAGAGGGTGACCTTTAGAAATAAACATTATGGGCTGAGTCAGTCGGCACTCAAGACAAGGATTCATCAGTTTGATTACAGCAAGAGCGAGTTAAAATGTACCAATGGGTAAAGTAAAAAAGTGAGTGAGTTTTAGAATAACCTGCTCTAATACATGAACAAACATGACTGCTGTAGCTGCAACTGTGTCTGCTGTGTCTGAAACTAAGGCAGCAGTTCATCTGATCTTCCAGAAACTTTATCTTTTGTTCTGTAACAGTAACATGAAGTAGACCCGGAGAAAAATAAAAATAATTAAAAAAAAAACCAAAACAATCTGAGGCAAGCACTACAGGTAGGCTGCAATGTTGATGGAAATAGTCATTACATTAAATTAAGCAGAGCATTAAAGTAACACAGGAGCTGCAGTAGTATTAAAATTATTCTTTATACATCTCCTTTCAATGACTACAGTGTGAAAGGTGGTTTTTTTTCTTTGTTTGTTTGTTTGTTTGTTTTGTATTCTGAACAGCTGTTAATACTGGAGAAGAAAGGGCTTGCTTTGTTTTCACTCTGCTGATTCTTACTGTGTCCTCACTGTGATAAGATTGCTTGTATGCCTAAAACTCTGGGAACACTGATAAATTGACTCTGGGAGCTTTGGTCATGCATTTTGATTTTTGCTAACCACAAAAGATGCTCTGCTGACCAGCAGCAATATGAACCAGACTGAAAAATAGAAACAAATCTATTTTTACTGTTTAAGAATAAGTAAAGAAGCAAAATTCATTAGTTCCTGCGCAGCTCACAAGTGTGTAGCTGGTGAGACGTCCTCTAAAACTCAGTGTTTTGTAGTAGCAATCACACAATGAAAATATATACTAGTGGATGGCTGTAGCTTTCCTTCTTATTTAGCAACTTTCATCTGTTATAAAATCCTGTAACAATGTCTTCAGTGGAAGAGAGAATATATGTTCACTTGTGTGAGAGAAGAATATATTTACTCAAATGAATATGGTTTAAAAACTAAACTTCATCTTTCCCTGTATTTCTTTTCTTTTTTATTTATTTATTTATTTATTTATTAATATAAAGCAGGTCAATCCTTTAATGGTAACATGGGGCTCTGGCTGTTTTATGCTTCTGGTTACTCATATTCTATTATTAGATATTCTGATTACAGTCATCTCCTGGTAATCTCGAAGTCGATCTGTCTCGTAATTATATTGTTCTTTAAGCATTTAATGTATTTCATCATATCCCTGGACTCGTTTAATTAAATAATTCCTGAAGCAGTAAGAGAGTATATTGAGATAATGTTATTTATTGTCATTGCTCCTTTAATCCCTTCGTTACTAATCCTGCCCAAACTTTACTTTCATTCTGAATTTAGCAAGGGTTTCTGTTTTGAGACTTGTATTTCTGTTTACTTTTTGAAATACCCATCTCTTTTGAGTATGCTGCAAAACAACAGCAGTATTCTGTGATATTAAATGGCTTTGAATCTTCACAGGATTATTTTAGCTGGGAGGAGCAGTCAGTTATCAACTCTAGAGAAAAGAACACCAGAAGAGTGAACTGAATAGAAACAACTGATGTATGCTATGGGATTAACGGAGAGAACAGAGTTTCCTTGGGCAGGAAGTTCTGCCACTGGCTGCACCAGTGGGAAAAAAAAAAAAAAAAAAGAAAAAAGAAAAAAGAAAGCGTACCTCTGAAAAGAAACCTAAGTGCATGTGATGAACATGCTGAGGGACCTCTTTCAGCAACTTGACTCAGATCTGCAGATCTGGTTGGTTATGTTTCAGTCAGAGAAAGGGGTTTATCCCTGAGAGGTTGTGACCTAGCTACCATCTGCAGTTACTGCACTAGAAGTTACTGCTCTCTTTGTGTGTTCTCAATTTACCTACATTTACTATGTCAGGAATGGATTATGCTGGATGAATTTGCATTAGAAGGCAAGACTAAGATTTACCAAATGATTAATTTATGTTTACTGTATTGGCCTGCAACACTTTGTGAGCATTTTGTCAACTACGTGGGTAAAATAGCGACAATTTGTGTTATTTATTCTGACCAACCTCTTTGATTGCTGGAATTTTCTTCTAACTAGCGAACTAACCACTTGTGATGGAGCTTTTGGAGACTCTCTATCAATCTATCCATCTATATATTGATTACATAGTAGAATCATAGAATCATAGGGGTTCAAAGGGACCTCAAGAGATCATTGAGTCCAACTGCCCTGCCAAAGCAGGTTCCCTACACCAGGTAAAGTAAGCTCACAGTTTTAGACAGCCAGAATTGGTCATGGTTTCTCTGTTTGATGGTCTGGGAGGAGATGGTGGTTGTGTTAAGCACAGTATAAGTCTCTGCAAATTGGGTTTATGTCATCAATAATGCTACATATAACTTTGTCACTTCCCATGCAAGTGTATACGGTTTACAACTATGTGCCGATTAGAGAGGAACTAGTAATGTCAAGATGTTATCTGAGGACTAAAAAGAAATACTGAAACCTTAAGAAAAGGGATATTTTTTGCAAGCTTCCTGGTAAGTCCAGGTAAGTAAGTAAGGTAATTGCTCCTATTGCCAGGTACAAACCATTTCTGCATGGGGCTGGTTTAAGAACAACTGTGCTCTGTTGTCACTTCAGATAAAGATAACTGTGCTTTGATGCTGGATTTCAACTGCCTACAGGGTTGTTGTTGTTTTCTTTGCTTTATTAAGTCAATAATGTATGCAAATTATGCAGATATTTTGATGTGGGGTTAGGCATGTCCCCTGGGTTTCCTTTGTGGCTGGTGTTTCAGAAAGGTGATTGCTTTTTATCATGAAATACAGGTGATTGGATAGCACCAGTTGAACAACAGCTGTGTATTTAAATGTGACCTTATATCTAGTCAGTCTTGTAACCTCTGTTTTGAATATGGTATTTAGTAAATGCCTTTCTTTGCTTAACAAATTGTTAAAATGGGGACCACATAAGTGTACTAACACAATAAGTTGACTTGCAGTGTTGAAATTTTACTCTTGGCCTTGTTTGGTCTGTGATGATTTAATCAGCTGTAAACATGTGTAGATAGTGACTTGTACGTATTGTATGCTGTTGAAACAAGCCCAGCAGAACAAAGGCAAGACTTGCACATGCAAAGTGATGGTGGAGGCAGCTGCCAGAAGTTGTGATACAGAAGCCAGCGAGGCTTTGTATTTCTAGTTGAGCGGGAACCTGGGAAAGGACTTCAAATTAGTAAGTAAATCATGTACGTGCCTGGGAGAACGTGGAGTCCATTGTTTGACTACTAGGATGTGGCTTTCATTAGTTGTTCACTGTGTATAGAGTTATTTTGCTACAGGAGAAGAGGATCCAAATGCCAAAGCTGTGCCATGTTTATGCAGCCACAGTGAATCACTGTTTCTTTATCGTTTGCTGCTTTGAGGTGTCACGTAGGTGTCAAGTCTGATCCAGAAAAGATGCAAGGATTCGGAAGGCGTAAGGTGAATATCACAATAAATGTTCTATGACAGTGGTGCACTTGAAATATATATTGCAGTTGCATAGAAAAGTCGATGTTTCTGATGGTGAACTAAATCTTTGTGTCCTCTTGTGCCTAGAATGAGCAGATACAGTATCCTGCCAGTAGCTGCTGGAAGAAGTTGAGAAGGGTAAGCAGTGTGGAAAAATTGATAATGCACTTTGTAGAGCACCGAATTATTTTTTCATGTATTCCCTTTTCTTTTTCAGGAGCTGTACAACATTGACACATGAAGATGTGCACAGTTATTATTCTTGCTCTGATTGTTTTAATAAAGTTACTTTCACAATAATTGAAAATTGTGTTGTGATCCGATTTTCCATCTTCATCAACATCGGTTTATTTCAGTTTTGAAACCAACCTGTCTGTGTATCACTGTTTACTTCTGACTACATAGGTCTGCAGTTCTCTTGGGAACCAACCTGACCAGCAGAGAAGGAACTGCAAAAAATAGTGTGCATGTGTTTGTTCTTGTATGGTTGATTCTTAATAGGAGTTTTATTAATTTCAAACTGTTGCATCTAGGTGACAGACAGAGGATTGTGTTTACGCCTGCAAACTTTTCATCTTTGGATAGTAAAATCAATGACAATGACGTATTTTGATTTAGTAATTTTCAAGTATTTAGATCATGTCCTTGTAGTCACTCACTGTGGTTATAATTATTATATCACATTGAATAATTCTCACATAAATTAATATGATCCTTTTTATTTTTAATGTTAAGTGAATTATGTTCTACTCCATGCCTGTATCAGTGAGTAAACTCTATTGTGTTTAGTAATGTAATGTTTCTGTATGGTTATTCTTCCAGGTCCTTTGGTAATTTCACATTTTACATTCAAATACAAAAGGAAAATAAAAGTGGAAATAAAATTAATTGTCTGGTAATGAAGGGGCATAACATACGTATGTAGATTTGAAGTTTTCAGCAAGATCAGCATAATCTTTAGTCTTCTCTATATGACAGTGTAATATAAAAAACTAAACATCCACTCAAAATGACAGAGAAGAGGTAGACAGAATGAAGTGAAGCTCGCTGCAGACTTCGGAGGCTGCCTGCCTAAGCCTTGCCTGCTCTGTACAGTTCCTGGCAAGGTGCACTCTCAGCCCCCATACATTAGGCTATGTTGCATCTGGCATAGAATAAGCAACACACTGTTCTGTGCTGTAAAGACGTAAGTATCCCTGTATGATCCAGTAGTATTTAAAATCGGTGCCTACGAGGACTTCAGGTGTTCTCCGAGTTAGAGCTGACTGGGAATTCTGAGAACTGCAGTGTTGAACTTCATAAGATTTACTTTTGTTTTGCCATTTCCAGTCAAAACTATGTGGAAGCAAATGGATATTTCAATATAATTTCTAAGGCACTTGAAAGCAACATCGAGTGTGTGACTGCATTCACACAGAAGTAAGCTGGTTCTTTTCCTAATTGGCTCCAAATCACCTACAACTGGAAAACAGATAACTCATTCAACAGTGTTGACAAAAAATTAGCGTCTGTAAGTAAATGTGTGTCCTTGTGCAAAGCTGGGAGTAACCACACCTTTCCTCTTTTATACCCACCTAATTTTTCTTTTGCTTTCTGTGCAAGCCTTTTCCATTAGTTTCATTGTAACTTACTCTGTTTATGCTTTGTTGCTTGAACAGGAGTAACTATGAATCGGTCTAAAGTATCATAACTCCTCTTAGTTTTAATGGAGGCCATGACATGCTCAGAAATTTCACTCAGTTTTAGTTGTAATGTAAGTTGTAGAGCATTTGAAAAGTAGGAGTTGCGACATACTCTAACTTGCCTAGCTCATAAAACAGGAAAGCTGAGAAAATCAATACAGCAATGTTACTTAAGCAGCTTTAGAAAAACAAAAGGATGAGTTTATAAAATACACTACTATGGGATGTTAATGAAAATATAGCAGCTATTTCTTTGTGTTTATTCAACCCTGCTCTCATTGCTCTTATTTAACCAATTTAGATTTGTTCTCAGGTAAGTCAGATTCTCATCTGATGCGAGAAGTTGAGATGTCCCTCATGCTGTGTTGTTCTTTCAGTTTGTAGAGTCGAGTCTATTTATTTCGTATGAAGCTCTTGAAATTTTGTTAGATTCAACAGATAGGGAAGACCTTTTAAATTGTTCAACTCCAAGTAGTTGTATGCTCTGCAGTGCTAGAATTTATTAAATTATATTTAATAACTTGCTTCAGTGGGACTAGCACTGTGATTCCAGCTACCTTTCTTGCATGATTTTTTTAAGCTGCTGTACTTTGGGCAGTGCAATTATAACATAAACAAGAAAGTGTCCATGGTTTATTATGTTCATTTGACGAATGGTGAGGATAAAAAAATCACCAAAACAAGTAATCTTGTTATTTTTGTCATCTTTTCATCTAAATCTTTATGGTGTGCTTTTGAATTTTCTCACCTGGTGGGAGAGTCTCGGAGCATGTGAATTTTTCCAGTTAGTAGTGCATCATGTCTTGTATAAAGATGCCTGACCACTAGTGGAGAAAGGTTGAATGTATCTGTAAATTCCTTAGACACAAATGAAACAATTTTAGATTAATTTGCTGAGTGGCTGACAGGGGAGCTAGAGACAAACAGTGGAAATACTTATTTGAACAGCGGTGCTCTTTCTTTGAAGCTAAAATAGCTGTCTTGTGTTTTTTCCCAGGATTACATATTTTAAGCTATGTGATCTAGTGCTATACTCAATATATTGCTCCCATAGAATAAAGTTATCTCATGGAAACATCAACAGAATGAACGGATGCATATTTTATTACTTATTAGTGGATTGCTGAATCCTAGTGATTTGCGAGAGCTGTGCTGGTAGGGCAGTATCTTATTTCTCTGTACTGGCTCAAAGTTTCTTAAATCACTGATAACTGGTGCAGCTAGAGGACATCTGAAAGACAACTGAAATGCAATCTGTGTTATTGATGCTGCTTTTCTCAGCTTTTTGGACAGGTGTTGTTCTGCTAGAGGGGTGAATAATGTATGCTGTTGGCTTGCTGTTTGAAGTGATATTTTCCAATATCTTTTAGGACTTGGTAGCATCCCTGTATCAGCTATTTTCATTGTTTCATTGCCTGAACGCCTTTATGGATTGAATTTAGCATCTGGAGGCCATGAATCAGTTCAGTAATCATCCACTTCAGTCTCCTCGTTCATGTGCAGTGGGGATCTAATAGTCCTCATACAAAGAAAATTTAGAATCACCTTTAAGTTTGCAACTGTAATTCTTATTATGACAAACTGCCTTGAGAATTTAGGATTGAAATAGGATCCAGGTACCTAGCTGCGTGTGTTGCCTCTGTCCCTGGATTCTGTTGAGGCTCATTTTTCATCACAAGCATGCAGAGTATACAAGGGCATACTCTGCTCTTTTTTAGGTACTGTGAAGAACGTGTTGCAGAAGGAGTTCACTTTTTAAGAAGCACGTTCCATTCTCTTCAGTCCTCAAAATATGTTCAATTTCCCAATTCATTTATATAAATAGAGAATTTCTCTTTAAATTTGTAGTGTATTCTCTTGGTAAACTGAGTGGATACATATGTACATTATTCAGTTCGTTTGGAATTATTTCCTCATAAATGAATCTCATTTTGTAACATGGTTTTATCCTTATTCTCCTTACTTTATAAAGGGGTGTACTGTCATTTAATTTGTCCTTTTGTTACCTTTATTGCTATTGATAGCACAGCTATCCCGATAGGCATTCCTGCAAGGTCTTCTGGTGTTCAATGAGTGTGGCCCTTTCTGTCCTTACAGTCGTCACTGCTCTTAAGAGAATTCCTTAGTGACTATTTAATCTTTGATGTGTTTTTCTGTTTATTTTTCATTATTTGGCATACCTCTGCTGCAGCAATCAGTTATTCCCTGATTTTTTTTTTTTATATTGCTTTTACTTATGATTATTGTGCTATTCTTTTTTGGTTAATTGTTTGTTATGGTTTTATGCTTTTTTGACATTGTCCTAGAGATAAAAGAAATTGTCCTTATATCTAATTAAAATCTCACATTTTGATTTATTATCTCTGTAGAAGTTTTCTGGAATTATGTATTTTCTACTGTAAAATCTGCATTTTAGGTGTTAAGTAATTGCTTCCTGATACTCAGTTTTCTGCTGCTTCATGCTCTTACAAGGCCAGAGGGCAGTGAGGCACTGGTCTAGATTGCCCAGAGAAGCCCCATCCCTGAAAGGTGTTCAGGGCTGGATTGCATGGGGCCCTGGGCAGCCTGATGTATTGCTTGATCGAGCAATTAGCAATGCCACCCATGGCAGGGAGTTGAAACTAGATGATCTTTAATGTCCCTGTCAATGTAAGCCATTCTATGATAACGTTGTGCTTTAGGAAGGTAAAAATCTTCGGTCTTAGTTTTGGCAGTCCTTTTCTTTCCCTTGCAATCATATTTATTTCTGTTACTTTACTACTAGAGAAATTATATTATATAATAAAATTCCAAAGTAAAGCTCTCTCTGCAACTTTGTAATTATCCAGTGAGTGATTAAATGAAAGCAAGTTCTGAAATTAATGAGCTGCAGTACATTGTTTTTATGCGAGATCATCATAGCTGAACAGCTTGCAAGTTATTCTGGTTTCGACATCTTTACTCAGATAGTATAGATTTGTTATCTTGCGAATCTCTCAACTATTACCTGATTTCATGTTAATTTGTATTTAGGCAAGAATTGTAGACATTAACTGGAAGTGACAAGACAGGCATAATACCATAGTATCATTGAGCTCTCTAATGGACACCAAAAAAAAAGAAAAAATTAAGCAATTTAACCCTTGTAACAACCTGTTTACAGAAATGTGCTGTGTAATCTGCTGTGTTTCATGATGTGAGACAATTTGTCTTCTTTCAGAGACTAATTAACAGAAAAAAAGCAGCATTCAACACTGTTTTATCTGTACATTTTAAAGATGCTTTGAGTCTAACACAATAGGGTTGGAAATTGTTCATTTGAAAGCCCAGGCTCATCTTCCATGAGTCTTAGTCGAAGTTTTATGAACGTTAGAGCCACCAAAATAGGGCTGAAATGGTATTTAAAGCTCAGACCCAGTTTTAAGTTAGCAGCCTAGCACACACTATTCCATAAGTGCTTTCATTGATGAATGTATGCTTTTGCAGTAGCCTGAATCAGGAGCATAGTCATGAAAGGAGGATTAACGTTCCTGATTGATTTTTTGCCTCTGTGTTGAAAATCTACAATAGGATTTCTCCTATGTGTTTCCTTTCCACTGTTATCTATATTTGAATTGCTATAATTGTATTGTATATTCCAAATGTGTGAATCCTGGTGTATTTTAATAATCTTTAAAGGAATAATTCAGATATTTAAAATAGTATTTCTACCTTCATATATATCTTTTTTTTTTTTAATGAATTTTTACAAAACCAACGTCTGCAGTATTTTTCAAATGTTTGTCTAAGATATTTTATGACATCATTCTTTTAGACTAAGATGTATCTATTCCATTTTTATGGTGAATGGTGGCAGTGAACAAGCAACTCAATAAGTCCAGGTGAGTTAATAGAGTATTCTTTCTTTTCTGCTGTTTCTATGACAACACTATCAGCAAAAGAAGGAAAGAGTAATGATCTCCCTTCAGGGACACCTTTTCCTCTCCTACATCATTTTATCTATTGGCTGAACTTCTGTTGAAGATGTTTTCAATATATTAAGATGCTTAAAATGTGTATGAAAAGACAGTTTGATGGATTATTAATTAGAACTGTCATTTCAATATGTATTTCTACTAGAGCCCACAAGTGCTGTTCACTTTCCAAACGAAACAGACAGAGCGGAAGTGTGCTCTGCTGTAACCTAAGAAACAAACACGAGTGAACATAAAGTGTGTCAAGATGGGTAAGAAGACAGTATATAACCTAGTTCTTTTAGACTGCTGATCTGGCTCCCAACATGAGAATATTGTAAGATTCTGGTTTATGTTGTACTTATAGGACAATGAAGCTAGTGAAGGGTCTGGAGTGCAAGTTTTATGAGGAGTGGATGAGGCAACTGAGGTTTTTTAGTTTGGAGAAGAGGCGGCTCAGGGGAGACCTTCTAACCCTCTACAGCTCCCTGAAAGGAATTTGCAGTGAGGCTGGGTTTGACCTCTTATCCTGGGTAACTGCAATAGGATGAAAGGTAGTGAAACTCCCCTGGCACAACTTGAGGGCAAGTGGGATGTGAAGAAATATCTCTTCTGGAAAAGAGTGGTGATGCACTGGCACAGGCTGCCTAGGAAGGTAGTGGGGTCACTGTCCTTGGAGGTGTTAAAGAAATGTGGAGATGTGGCACTGAGGGACATGGTTAATGGGCATGGGCTGACGATCAGACAATATGATATTAGAAGTCTTTTAAAACCTTAATGAATCTATGGTTCTATCTGCTTATTCTTTGCAGCAGGCACAGTAGTGATATAATCAAGCTGAATGGAATGTAGAAGTATGGGACTTGGCTCATCCAGCTATAGCTACTTTAAAGTTTCTTAAATTTCTAACCATTTGGACTTGCTGGGGAGTGGACAACACTTACAGATGGTTATTAATCCATTTAAGGATAGGCTGAATTGCTGCCTGGACATCTTGGTGTAATAAAGCTTTCACATGACTAAAAGGCAGGAAGAAACAGATAGCGTATGTCAGTTTCTGAGAGTAGTAGTTTACAGCAAGATTAAGTAGATCATGAGGGAGTGGACCATTTCTGAAGAATAGCTTGGAAGGAGATACAATGTTATCTGAGGCTGAAGAAATCAGTTGAGGTATTAAGTCGTTATTAGTTGAATAAAAATGAAAGATGAACAAGATAAGAATAATTGATCGACGAAGTGACTCGGTTGTTTTAATTCTTTCTTATTTTACTAGTTATTTTGGAAGTCTTTAGAAATGAAGCTGTTAAGGAGGAAAGAGTTGATTACGTATTTCTGAGTGAAATGGAGAGACTTAGATTAGATTACAAGTGCAATTAACACATCATACAGTACCTGTGGTGGTAACAAGGGAAGTGTATCCTTAGGAAAGCATTTTGGACTGAACATTTACAACTTCATTTCACAAAGAGTGCACAGTGGTAATGCAACAGGTTGCAACACGGTGTTGTTGTAAAGCAAGTACTTAAAGGTAGTAATTTACAGGAAGCCGCTTCCATGTAATGATGGCTGGTGCATCTGAGTTTGTTGAACCTTTTTTAGAACTAAATGCATAGCAAGGATTTACTGTGTCGGTACCGTTGTCTAGAAGTTCTCGATCACTGACAAGTTGTAATGATATTAAATTGTTGACAGTATTGAGATATTTCAATGTTGATGGTAAATGGGGAATATGAAACTTCTGGAGGATAAGAAAAGTTTGTTTTGCTGTTTGTTAGAAATACTTGATAGTGAAAAATACTCTTCCGTCTTGCGTCATATCTGACCTGTCCAGTTTAGAGGGGAATAGCACACAGAGAATGAGTGAAAGGCCAGAGCAATCCCCTACACAGGAGAGAGCTGCCAGCTAGCAGCCAGTGCTTCCATCAGTCTTAATGAAGAGGTGAGCAGGTGTAATAACGCAAAGAATGAAACAATTGCAAGCAGGTGAGAATTCATTGGAAGAGGGATGTGAATAAAGGGATGAGGAATTCTAACCGCAGTTAGCTTTGTTTTCTTAAACTAGAAGTGATCAATCTCTTGTTGAATAACTTGTTTTACTGTGTTCCGAGATATAAACATGAGATTTCTCTTTAAGGAGTACAAGGTGGTTACAAGCTGATTTGAAGCTATTTGTGTAGTGAATAGAAGTCATTTCAGAATAACATGCTCTGAGTTGCAAGTGACTGAATTGTCTCTGCAATTATTACAAGCACCTTAAAAAAATCTTTAGGATTTTTATCTCAGGTACTACAGCAGATTGTAACTTAAATTTCTAATAAGAATAATTTTCAACAAGTAATTATAGTTCATGTGCATAAATTGACATACATATCTTTTATTATTGTACCTGTCAAGAGAGATTACTTTTATGCCGATGATGAACTGAAAAGTATAATCTGCAAATTATCCATTTTATGAAAATTTCGTAAGTGGATAAACGTAGATGTACATGACTATACTGAATGGAAAAAAAATTGAGAGTAATTTGTAACAGAATCTCAGGGGAATCCATTCTAAAATCAAAAGTTTCATGAACTAAATTATGTCTCATCAAAAATGAAGTTAATAATGGCAAATTACTGAACTCATGAATTTTTATGTCTCTGGAAATAACTAGAGTATCTTTTTAGTATATTGATTCGTATTCTACTTTCTGGAATCCTTTATAGTTTTCTGTTTTCCAATTCTAGCTTCTATTTTTGCTGAAGCAGTTACACACACATTTACTTCTTCTGTTATACACGTACAGAAAAATTACCCTAATTCTAGCCGAGTCTACTGATCCAGTCATGCATCATGTAATGACCCATCCTGTTTTGTCCAGACAAATTACAGCAATTTAGGAGAGTACATTTTCCTTTCCTAAACAATGCTGTTAAAAGGGACTATCATGTGGTGGATGTTTTGCTTCTTCTATTTCAGTTCTCTGAACAGAAATAGAAAATAACTATTGTTGTTCTTCTACTACTAGGAAGTATTGTAAAGAGTGATCAATCCTGGTTAATGAGGTTGTTGTTACTCAAAAAAAAAAAAAAATGTTCCTCAGTGATAACAGGTTATTAAGTTCATTCCTTTGATGTTGAGTTAGAAGACCTCAGCTCCTACAATGGACCGGGATCCATCGTCTATTCCAAAAGAAAATTTGGTAAGCATGTAGGATAGCTGGCTGATGCCATTTTGTCACACTGCCCTTCTTCTGCCATCTGTCATACAGCAACAATATGTCATGGAATATTGGTGTGAAGGTCCAACCTTTACTGCTATTCAGTCTGTCTCTAACATTGTAGGTCGACATAACAAATAATAGGAGGTATTTATTTCGGAGCAACCGTCTCATATTGTGTCAGATAAACTTTCTTCCTTGCTGCTGTACTCCTCTATGCCTGCTGCTAAATTGCTGCTTTGTTGGGAGGACACAACTAGCATCTGAAAAACACCCTCATCTGCTGGATTGCTTTGCAGGGCTGTTTGGTCAGTATGCAGCACAATGGATCAGCGGTCGTAAAATGCTGTAATCCTTACTCTTGGCCAATGTTACAGATGAAGGCAGGGAAGATAAAGTGAGGAACGAAGGGAAAGCCCAGAAATGGTGCAATAAAACAAGGATAAACCACCTGATGGGGTGTAGATGAGGAGATGGTGGAGTTGAGCTGAAAGAGGCAGCAGTGGTCCTGCAAAACTCTGGGATTCTGTTGTAGAGGAAGAGGATTTGTTTACTGTTGTTACCCTAAAACCAGTCTAGAGTGAAGGCTCTCATATCAAAAGTGAAGCCTTTTTTTTTTTTTTATTTCCTGAGATAAAATTCAGTGTTAGAGTGAATCTGCGTTTTGGTCAGAAAATCAGTGTCAATCTGACAAGTAGCAATAAAATGTCTTTAATTGAGAGACAAATTAAGGTTTTTGTAGTTTGGAAGGTGGTGTTTTAAATCGATCTCCTGGCTATTCTGCAGGTGATCTAAGAGCATGTGTTTCACAGCAGCTTGTGGTTTTGTACATTGCATAGATAATATGCTGTTGCTGGATTTTGCATTAGGATTTGATTTGTTTCGCTTTTCATATGATAGCATTTTTTTTAGTGCATATTCGTGTAGGTGTTTATGTCAGTGAAAGCAAAATCAGTATAGGTTTTCCTTTATAATTTCCATGACCTTTTGTGTTCTTTCATGTAGACTTCCAGTTTGCCAGGGTAAAACTGTTATATACCCCCAGTGTTAGACTATT
Source organism: Oreortyx pictus (assembly GCA_036925125.1). NCBI lineage: Eukaryota > Metazoa > Chordata > Aves > Galliformes > Odontophoridae > Oreortyx > Oreortyx pictus. Next base: position 11,017,043 of record JAUPFR010000008.1, on the reverse strand, counting down.
TAAATAAATCATTGTGTACATTATTATTTAATTGGCTTTACCAATTGATGATTATGCTGAACATCTATCAAAAGGCTGCATATGTTTTTAATGCACGAGATTATTGCATAATATAATTCAAAGCTGTGACGTCAGTCCTCTTTTAAGGGGAAATGTAAACCTTGTCTGTCAGAAAACAGTTGGTATGTGCAATTCTGACTTGCCTGTTTCAACATCTGCAGAGAGCTGTGTGTTGACCCCAAGCTACTTATCACAGTCAAATTTCTAAGCTGACATTATTGAACCATAGTTGTTGTACATGTAGAACGTATACAGCGTATAAGAAAAACAAAGTACTGTAAAGTTGTTAAAATGTGGAGGGAATAACAGTGGTCGTTTATCTGCTTACCACTTGTGACTTGTGGGGCATGAAGGAGTGAAACAACATCTACAGAAACAAATTCAGGCATGTGCCTTTACTAAGAGTCTTTGTTAAGGGGCTGAGATTTGCTTATAGAAGGTGCCTAAAACTTCTCTGTAGAGACCTGTGCCCTAAAACGTACAGCTTGCCTTTAACAGGAAGATTTTGCTATTGACGTTGGGAGCTCAGTTGGTAAATACTCCTTTCAACAGAGCTTTGCTCATTTGCTCCCTTTGAAAACCTGGCCTTCTTATTTTAATTAAAAAGATCTAATCATGCAGAGCCTGCTGTATACCAACTGTGGGCTTACTGCAGCCGCCTGGAGTTAAATGAATCCTTCATGCTCAGTGTAAAAGAGCTGAGCAACTGCGGCATGCGACCAGATCTTCTGCAGCGTTCTCTGAAAGGCAATGTCATGGGAAGAGCATCTGAGAAGATTGTGAAAAGGCAGCAAAAGAAGCAATTACAGCATTCATTTTTCCCTTTTATTGTCTGAGTCATGCCAGTTGTTAGTGAGCAACATTTAATTAAACCGTTATCAACTTAACTTTGGTGTATTTCATAATCTCACCCTGGGCATTGTCTTTTTATTAGGAAAAGGCTTAAGTGACTGTGAAATATAATGAAAAGCCATGGAGAGGGGTAGCACGCAGTGAAGCTGCTAATCCACCAGAGACTTCTGTGGGAAACTTTCATTTTTCAGTGATACAGTAGAGCTTTGAAGGTTATCAGGACTCTTTATCTTCTATTCAGTTTTCTCTGAACCCAAGCCGTATCTATGCAGAGTACATCCCAGAAAATAACCACAGAGACTGAAGTGGAAAGACTGCTTTATTAACGCTTTTCCTCAAATGTTTTATATCTGTGCAGCTGTTTATTTGCATGTTGCAGTGTGTAGGAGCCGAAGTGAGAGTCTAAGACACTAAGCACAATATGAGTCTAGTCAGTGTCCCAGAATGTTTACTGTACCAACTTGTAGGTGCCGTTCAGACCATGTGTTCTTGATCCAGCAAACACACGATTTTGTTTTACTCAGTCTTTAACTAAAATAAAGGTTCAGGACTGACCCAGTCCTGAATGGGCGTTGTATTTTCCTCTCGGGTTTGTCATTTTTACCTAAGAACCTGTTCAACCAAGCAGCCGCAAACAAGAATTCCTGATTTCAGCTCTAAGTCACCAACTGTATGTATTTCTTACATAGTCTTTCTCTACGGATTTGTTGATTCACATTATAAATGGAATACTGCAGTAACACTGTCCTACCTCTAACTGTTTAAAAATTATTACTGTATGTGAAGAGCATCCTTAGAAGTCAGACAGAGTCCAGTTTGCACCATTCTGCTCTAATTCTTTGATGTCTTTTTCATTGTCACCTATTATTGTTGCTCACAAGATTATTGCTCCTTGGATCAAGGGACTGGAAAGAATGCAAGTCGCAACTAGTAATCTTCTTCCACCTGAGATATTAAGAGGTTGTGAATTTGGTATGATTAGGCATCTGTTTTTGGCATGGTCTCCAATGTGTGACTCTATAAATTGCTACTACTGATCCCTTGGCTTATGGGACAGCACTCATCTGATTGATGTATCACATTCTTTGCTGTTGGAGCTGTGGCTGCAGGTAGGCTGTAAATGCGTAAACGTGCAGTTGCAGCTCACATCTAACTCAGATTCTGACTTTCTATTGAGATTTAAGGCATTTGTTAAAAATGAAAATTGAAGTTATCATTTGTTTTATTATTTATTGTATCAGTCAGATCATATCATTTGACAGGATGGAAGAACTCTAATGAGTGGTTTTCTGTACACATCATATGTGCATTGCACGAAGAGTATGGTAAGCACTGAAGATAATAGAAATGCAGTGGTTTGTTTAAACATCTTTGAAATTAGCCTTCATTGGAAAGTGAAGGAAGGGATGCTGAGATTGAGACTGAACACAACAACCCAATGTGACTTGTTCTATTTTCTGTACCTCAATGCTATCTGCTAATGCTGTTAGAACAGGCAAGTCAGACAAATACCTCATTTCCCAAGCAGTGTTCAGTTTATTTTGGGAATTTTTGTTTGGTCAGTTCACCATCTATCCAGTATACCAGTAGTCAGTTTATGTGCGTAAATAAGGCAACATCACTTCTACATTCAGTTACTAGGGTTGTATTTCAAGCTTTGAACAGTTGTGATACTGCTTTCTCAAGAACTCCTCTCTTTCTCCTCTTTTTCCTAAACGTGTGTTGATCCTTACTGGTAATCTGCATAGTTAGAGGGCATGGAGGCTTGAAAGAATATGAGGTAGTAATCCAGAATCATGTCTAACAGCTGATACTCAACTGAAATCTCCAGTATAAAGCAAGCTTTCCTGACCTAGGAACTGAAATTTCCCTTGATGGTTCTTCCTCGCTATCTGAAATGAGGTAGCAACATGGTAACAGGCATCATCACAAAGGGAGCTTCAAATGCTTATTCCTGGGATACTGTAATGGAGGAATTCCTCACATGCCTTGAAAGTACTTGCTTGCATGAGACATAAACCAAGACTTGTCTGATGCTGTTACTGGAGGAGATGTTGAGACGAACTTTTTTTTTTCTGTACTAAAGTCTGTAGATGGGAGAGAGGAGGTATGTAGCAGGAAGAATTCTCTCTATTCATTTATAGCCACAAGGTTCTATGTGGGCACCCTTGTCCTCCCAAAACAGCGTCACTGTGTTCTGCAGTCTTCAAAGCGTGGGTTTTCTGTGACCCAGAAAGTCATTTCTTAGTTTCCTAACAGGGATCCCGTAGGAACTCTGGTCTTAGGTTTTTGTGACCTGAATGTTTACCATCTGTTTACTCCTGAGAATTAAATGCAAACGAGTGAAAATTTTCTTTGAATCTTTGTAATTTTAGGAAGTTTTGTGCAGGCTCCCAGGCAGTGGATGTTTACTGAGATGAACAGTGGACCAATAGAACTGAGATCATTTACTTCCTTATTTAGTGAAATATGTGGAGGTAATTTTATTTAATGAACCTGCTCTTTTTTAAATATTGAGAAAATCAAAAAGTATATCATATCCAGGTTTGAAAGAGTGCCAAAAAATAACAAGAATGGGGTGCATGTCATTACAATTACTGCACGCCATTATAACAAACTAATTAGGGTAAGAGATAGCAAGTATTTCTAAATATTTTTAATCGTCTCTAAATATTTGTAAATCCTACTTTTCAGTGAAATACATCATCTTAAATTTTTACTCTGTCTCTTCAATTAATGTATTGCAATTAGGAGCTCGTTTTTATTTTTCAGTTATCAGAAAGAAAAGAACTCAATACAATGCAAGTAGTCTGCCATGCATTAAACTGCACAGTAAGCCAAGTAAACTGATAAACTGCAGCTCCTGAATAGCTTCGTGTGCTCATTAGTGGTAATTACTGCTCATTAGTGAAAATAGTTGTAATCAATGCGTTAATGTCAAAGAAATAACAACAAAACCTAGAGTTCCCAGCATAGCGTTTGTCTAAAATTCTGCTCCCTTGGCAGTTGACTTAAATAGCCTCATGTTTTATTACCTAGCAATACTTGCTTCAATTTAAGATTATTTGTTTTTTTTTTCCCATAACATTACTTGTATCACATGGCCATAAATTTCTGAAATGTTTGCTTTGCATGCTGCACATTTCTCTGCAGAGGATGTTTTTGGGGTGAGAACCTGAAAGAGTATTCAGTAGTCCAGTGAGCAGTTCTTATGATTTTTTTTTAATATTATTTAATAGTTTCCCATAGACTTGAAATGTTTCGATAGAAAAAGTCTGATGGGGTACACTTTGGCTGAGAAGGTAAAATTTATTGGGATTGGTTTTGTTCAAGGGTTTTTTCGCTTTGCTTCGGTCCAGGTTGTATGAGCTAATTGCAGAAATATTGCTGACAGGCTGTTTCAGTAACATAAGAGGCTTTTGCCTCATTTCATACCTGAATATTTTTGAATAGTAAAAAGTCTTCTTTTTCACGGTGAGTTTTTTGTGTTATTCTTTTCTTTATTATTAAGAAAACAAAATGTTTGATTTTATTGCTGGGTATGTCTATAGCCTTTAATTTTGTGATATGAAAAGAAGACTTTGTGTCTCCATGGGATGAGAAGCTGGCAGTGCTTCTTCAAGAGATTTATGAGATTGCAGAGCACTTCAGCCAAGGGAGTGCTTCACTGGAATCATGATATAAACTGGTCGCTTCAAAATATCTAGGAAACAAAAGTGATCAATGACCTTAAATGAAACCACCCCCCAAAACAAAACAAAACAAAAAAGATAAACTGTAGATCTTGCAATTTGCTTGTGTCTTGAGATTCATTTTCTGTAAAAATGATCCAACTTTGCTGCAAATCATGTAAAGGTTTTTGAAGGAATGCTTACGCAGTAAGCTAATTAGCAAATGATTCCCAGAAGCTTCAGAAATGACTTATTACATTAGAAGTTATTACAATAAATTTTTATTAAATATTGAAGCTTTTTTATTAAATATTTTTTGCAATGGACACATTTGGATTAAGCAGAAATTGATTCAAATATGAGATATTCTTAATGTTTCCCTTAAGAGCAGCATCTTTGCGATCTAATAGGTGGAATTCTTATTGCCCAGCCAGAAGTAGAAATATATATGTGTATAATTCATTCTAATTAGTTGAACTTTTATATTTATACCCTGTATTTGTTTACAAATAAACAGCAAGTGAGGTTAGAGAAGTATGGATAAAAGTTTGGGAACTTTAATAATAGGCATAGATTTTGTGTAGGAAAGTGGAAATAAGTGTGTGTAAAGTGCTTCAGTATAAAAAGTTATGTTATTCCTGAAAGCGTTACATTGCTCCATGGAGAGCAGTAGGGGTAGAAATATTAAAGCATGGTGTCTTTTGATTTGTGAAAAAGTAGATATGATGTTTTAGGATGAGGACTTTTAGAAGACATTAAAGAGAGTCAGGTTATATTCTCCAGAGTATTTATCTGTAAAGCTTATGTGTATTGACACTTTGCCTTTGGGGGTATTTATAATTTAGGAGATAAGCAAGTGTAATGTTAACCAAACAGGACAAGGTACATGAAGGTACTGTGTTGTACCAATGTATACTTTTAAAATGCATATGATAGAAAGTTTCGTTTAGAGATTATTTAGGAAAAAAAAAAAAGAGCTGGGATTTTTAAAACCTTGTTTCTTTCTTTCTTCTAACAAGAGACATCTGGCATCATCCTTTATTTTGTTTCTGCTAAACCCAAGAGGCTTTCCAAAGCAGAAGCAGGAAGCAAGGCAGATGGAAAGAAGTAAAAGTTTAGGCAATCATTAAAATATATATAAATATTTCTTATTATTCCTCAGTATAAGATGCTGAATTGAGAAATGCCTACTTTTACTTCCAGATATTAAATGATTTTTGTTTAGGCAGATTTGTCTTGCTTATATTGCTGTAACAAAATGTTACATAAATTTTCTGTTAATTTCACTGTTGTTGGAGATCCTCATAATATAAACTACAACCAATATAATGCTATCATAATACCGTATTAAATATGAGGCTTCAAAAAATATAGTTTACCTCTCTTTGGTTTGCCAAATGGTAGTGTGTAGGCAGTACTACAGGTTTTCACCTTAAATGCAGAGTGTGTTCACATATTCAGAACTTAAGAGTTATGTAAAATCTGTTGAACGATAGTGCTATAGAAGAAATGTGTGAAACATTGAGACAGGTTGCAGCTAGGAAATTTTGTTTGTTAAGGAAATATTTATTTTCTCTGATGCACAGAAACATATGTGATTTTCATACGTTATGGTTTCACAGAACACATCATTTTCACGTTTGGGACAGCAAGAAAAAAAATCCCACATTCCAACAGACATTATGATTGAAAAAGTCCAACGTTTTTTCTCTGTCGTCTTCAACTAGGAAAATGAAAACTAATGTCTAGCGTAGAATGGTTACTTCTGGAAGCTTAATGGGCGTTGGACTTTTCTCAGAAAATTTGCTACTTCATTTCTGTAGTGAAGGTGAACTTATATTGCTGGCACTTCAGTCACCTGAAGTGGTGACATTATTAGCCTTGGTCTCATGCTGCCAGAGGATTTGGTGCAGAGAACTGAGAGAAGATCAGAGAGACTGATAGAGGGATCTGTATATGTGTGTATCTATATATGTTCCGTAACCTGTATATATATATGTACAAGTACTGCTCCAAAAGTAATACGTCCTATGTTAGTCTGCTGGCTCACAATAGCAGAGGTGGATGTTGATGGTATGGCAATGAAGGCTGAACCTTCTCACCAATACTCCATTGCATGTTGTTGCTGTGTGACAGATGGCAGCAGAGGGGCACTCTGATAGAATGGCATCTGACATGGAAGTGGCTTTGAAGCAAATAATTCCTTCATGTGGAAAAAGTGACACGTATTGGCATTCACTGACCATACATTGAATGTTACTGGAGACCAACAATGAGGTTGTATACTAGTATGTGAAACTATGAATGAATAACAGAATAAAACGTGGTGTTTTGCTTGAATTCTGTAGCTTCAGCCTTTCTTAAAGCCAAATCAGTGTATCTCAAGATCATTTGCATCTGTGTGTTATTCAGCATCTCTTCATTGATAGCAAATTGATTACTGAATTTACAGGATGTTTGGGCAAACTGGATTTTCTTGATGATTAAAATTTTTAATTCTTAGTTCATTTTATTTCTATCGTGTTAATATAGAACATTTACTAACATTAAGAAACCTGTTGAATCTTCTTGAGTCACTGCTCCCATCAGTTACTGAAGCACTGGCGATGGACAGGTGCCCTCAGAATGAGTCAGACCTGAGAGCTAGCTGTGGAAGAGGCAAGTGTACGGCAGTTTTTGATAGCTGAAACATTTCAAGGAAAAGAAGTGTAGGACCATAATTCTACATCTGACTGCTGCTAACTATATTATGTGTTCCTGTGGAACATCTCCATCTTGGATAAAACATCATCTGAAAACATGGAAAGTAATTGGCATTCATGAACCTGCTGCTGATGATAGACATGGAAGGACACAAAATGACAAGCTGGGAATTTAGACCATTTGTCTTGCTTTCCACAGACTTTCTTTCAGTGTTGAATTCTGCTTTTTACCTTACTGGGAGATGCCATGTTAGAGAAAAAGTCAGCTTAACTGAGATTTGATCTCTCCTTTAATTGTGTGAATTGAGAATACTTCAAGTCCTAACCTTTCAATGACAATTTATTTAACTCAATCCTCTTAGTTCATAATTACCATTTCCACATATCAATTCTGTGTTCTCTGGCAGTATTATCAAAATTTCAAATTGATGATGGCAATATGTTGTCAAGTTGATAAACGGTGTTTTCTGATTTTGTTTTAGAGCAGGAGTTAGAGGTGTGCCATTAAGATGATGGTGAAGAAGGGTCTTCTGAAGGCACCTCCTGTCTAGTTCTCAGAGAAGGGCAGGTCAGAGCTGTCAATGACATTGTTATTTCTCGTATACAGCTAGAATCTCTCATCTCAAATGCAACCCCTTTTATCTTGTCTTTCTGCCATGAACTGATGCCTCCATTTTCTCAATAACTTCCTCTAGGTCAGATATATGTATATATTTATTATTATTTTTTAAGTTAAGTCACTTGTAGCTTAAAACTGATTTTGTATGTCATTCTGAAAATACTCTTGCTGCTGCTGAGTCTAATGCCTTATTATTCCGTAAACTGAAAGAACTAGCATTGCACTGTAGGGTTTTGGATCACCATGTCTGAAGGGGTAGGTTTGCAGACTTTTTTTCTGACACGTTGAGTGCATCATGCTTGAAGAAAGATCAGCATATATCAAGGATTTTGAAATGCAAAAATATATTTGAAAAAAAAATCTGTTTATGTGCATGCTTGCCTTCTAGCATATGCCAGCATCCTTTTGGACTACGATTTGCACAGGTGTTTAAAATGTGTCTGAATCTATTCATATACTGAGATTTAACTACACGTTGCTTTTTGCATTTATCTATTTTGGGAACCAGTGAAAGGAGTTACAAGAATAAGGAAAACAGTAGTTTTAACTATTCTTAAGGATTTTCTTTTATCTGTGTGCACAATTAGGATGTATAATAGATGTCTTGTAACATGGCAGTTGCTAAAGATTTTAATCCCCTTCAACAATCCTGAAACAAAGGCATCTGAAAAGGCTTGCACTGCAGGCAGTCCCAGTAGTCGTGTACATGGGCAAGCTGACACTGGAGCAATTTGGTTCTGGCAGCCTGCTGCCTACCTGCAGCTACTGCCAAACTAACAAACTAGATCCCTTCCTGTGGGTGAGCACATAGAGCGAGTCTACTAGACGTTTCATGGGCTGAGGGCTTAACCGTGTCTTAACACTGCTACTCACATTTATAGACATCAAGCATCTGCCATTGCTCTGTATGAACAACTGGATGTATTATCCCTCACACTGGCAAAATGCCTCTGGAGGATTCAAGGAAGAGTATAGCTGCTTACAGGCACCGTATTGACTTTTTTCCCTCTGCCAACATAGACTGGGTTTCTCTCTGATTACTTGTAGGGATTTATCCTGCCGTAAGTGTTGTAGTCACTGCAGTGATCAAACATGCATGTGCTGTGATGTGATCCTGACAGAAATATTTTGTGTCAGGGCGAGGGGGGTGCCGGTGCACCTGGGCAGCGCACACAGCTAGGTCTCCGTGTTGTTTTCCTGAGCTCATGGTGTAGCTAGGGAAAATCAGTAGAATCAGTAGTGTCTGCACAAGTAAATAGTCCTTTAATCATTCACACACTGGGGAGCTTCATCTGGGGATGGTTTCAAGGGGAGCAGCAATGGGCACAATGGGGTGAGGGATACTTCTTCAGTTCCCTCTGACCTGTAGACCTGTGCTTTCAAAGTCCTGTTCATAAAATGTTATACTTCAGCAATGATGCACTGCCCTGTGTCACATCTTTCTGCATCCAAGTCCTTGTGCTTTGTATTCTCACTCTCCAGAGCCTTCCCAAATAGAAGACCACATTTCTACTGAAATATTTCAGGCTTCAGTTTACTTTTCTCTGGTTCTCCTGTCGTTGTATTTTCATGGATTTAAAGAAAAATCCTTCTGGTTAAAACAGCAGTAGTCAAAACAGAGGCAGCATTTAATTATAATATTGCTTGACTTACTGTGAGTTTCTGATAATGTAACCATCAACAGTAACTGTTAAATATACTTTGGCAGATCTAATGTTAGCTTGAGTTTTGAATGAAATGTTCGATATTATTAAGTGAGCAAGATACATAATATCTAAGCCTCACCTGTGGGAGAAATTCCAGTGATTGGGCTTTGTTGGTAATAGCAAAGCAGGATCTGAGATCTAATAAAAGATCAACTGGGAAATGAAGACATTATTACATTAGAAGTTAGGCATGCCTGTGGTCTTAGAAATGACAGCCCTCATCACCTAAGAAATTATTAAGAATTAAAGGATGTTATTGCATTAGGAGGTCTAAATATTATATATAAATTATAAATAATATATATATTATATAGTCATCTCCAAAACTATGAATTTATGCATAGTGACTTAGAGTGCAACAATTAGATCTGGTGCCTATTGCACTTGTGTTAGTCCTTGGCTTAATCTCTGTATATATTTATGTGTTTTAAACTGTGGTGCGCTCTAACTCATGCAAAACTCTTGTGTCTAAATGCCCTTCTTTCTGCTCCCTCTATTTGCTAACACAAAGTATGGCTGAACCAGGACCTCATGAGAGCTGGAAGGCTCAGTTAAGCCCTTGAAAATATGGACTTTGCTGGAAACAGAAGGTCCCATTACAAGACGAGTGAATGCTGAGTGGAAATTTCACTGTATGATTTTTTTCATGTTGATGTTGAAGGAAAAAAAGTTGATAGAAAAGACATTTCGCAGGAGCAAAATTGTGTTTTATTAAAAGGTTTACCAGAAAAAGTAAGAAAAAAATGGAAGGTGATAGAATCAGAGAGATGCAAGAAGCAGCAGAAAAATAAGATAGAAGTAAGTCATCATTTTGAAGTCACGGTTGTATGCTATTACTACTCTTACCTCCTTGATTAAGGTTCTCATACAGAACTGTGGCATTTACACAGTCAGAGAGAAAGCAACGGAATAATTATCTAAGAGAAGTCTGTGGTCTTGAAACATCCTTAGGACTTAGCAAATAACTAACAGCATTCAAGAATACACAAAGAAACAAAAATTGAAAAATAAAAGCCAAACATACCTGAATCTTTATGGAAAGAAAGTTTTCATAGTATTATACAGCGTTCAGCTGTTGTGATTTACACTCTGAAGCTTTTTACAAATCTGTGAAAAGTTAGAAGCGTTTTTATGTGCAGCCCAGGAAACGTTGCAAATTCCTTTATTCAATGAAAGACCATTGATTATCATTCAGATTTTGCAATGTATCATGCTTATGTGGATGTTCTTACCGTAATTTCAAATGTTTTCAAAAGTATGTGATGAGATTTCAGAATCTCCTATTAGGAGATGTGAGAATGATCAACAGTGTTATAAACACAAAGGAAGCTTGTATTCTGCAGTGTCTGTTTGGTTGGTGTTTGGCTATGAATCTAAATCGTTCTCTTGCATGTTATCATTCTGTGGTTAGTTTAATGCCATCAATGAGACTGATCTGATGGTGATTAACCTCATTTAAACAGTTAAATTTGCATCTCCTTTGTCTCCAGTAGGAACTGGAGATATTTAAAGCTGTGGTTCTCAGTAAGCAAAAATGACGTAAGTAATAAGACGTGATTGTATGTCTTCAAGTCAGCTACCACCTAAAACTCTGAAGTTACTGAAACACAAATGTTTTTAACTCTTAGTTTGATAGCAGATAGTTAATCTGTACTAGCAATGAGCATGCACACAGAGTCTGATGAGAGTTGCATAACAAATTTTGTTAATAAATGAATAATTGTAACAATCTTAGAAGTAAGATGGAAATAGTTCAGAATAGAATTGCAGTGTCCTAGATGTGAGTTTTCAGTACAGAAGAACTCCTAACCAACCATTTTCTGAAAAAAAATGGAAAAGCTACTTCTGAACTCCTAGCTACCCACAGAGCTACTTCAAGCTGATGTTTAGTACATTTGCCATACTGAAAGTACTTAACTGAGGCTTTGAACATTTGCTAGATTTGAATGCTGTTTATAGCTGACAAAAATTGTAGTTGCCTGCAGATACAAGGAAATGGTTGTTTTCTTAGGAAGCCAAATTTAAAATTAATTTACCTTCAGAATTGCAACCTCGCTGTTTAAAAGTGCTTATCAGATATAATAACATCATAACAAGTAGCAATTACTAAGAATGCTAGCATGTTCAATCCTATTGTAAAATATTTTAGACATCCATATTTAACATTAGCCCATCTCTATTCCTTTCTTTCTTTCTTTCTTTCTTTCTTTCTTTCTTTTTTTTTTTTTAAGGTAGGATGAGACAAAAGCTGGGGAGTAATTTCACTTTCTAACTTGTTCTATATTATCTTTTTAAGGGTGGGTTTGATGGACATAATTTTTTATAAGATTTTGGTTTATTAATTTTGAGACTTTACCTTTCATTAACCAACCTAAAATAACTGAGAGCTCAGGATTAGAGTCATCTGCCTTTGCATTTCTTTTTCATTATGAGTTTTTAACGTTCTGCTAAATTCATTACTTATTTCTTTTTAATATTCCATGCAAAACTACTTCTAATACAGTATTAATACTGTAGAATCAAGTACTCAAAAATAGGTCATTTGAAGAGGTTGTGCAATCGTCCTTTCCTTCTCTGTCCTCTGTGTACACAGCAAATGATCTCACCAGGATTAAATGTCAATAGTTAAATATTGCATTATGTCATGCAATTGTAGTAGATAATGAACTACATCTATTTCACTTTGCTCTTGGTAAGGTCTTTTTGCTGTAGACATTCCATGGGCACAAGAAAATGTATTTTCTTAATCTTTGTTACTGTCGAAATCATGGCACGGTTCTTCCCAAGAGAGGTTAACTATTACAGCTACGAAATGCTTTATGAACTTATGCCAGCAGAAGTTATCTTGATCCCATTCTAGTCTGAAATGTGAATTTGTGCAATTAACCTTGACACTGCCCCTTCTGTAAGTGATAGTGGATGCAAACTTCCGTTCCTAATTTGAGAACTGAAGTGTTCTGAAGCCCTTCCAGAAGAGAAATTCTACCCAGACAAAAGTTGAAGGAAGAAAACTCAGTGACTAATAAAGGTATCTGAGAATTAGAATAAAACATGTCATTTTATGTGAAGTAGCACATATGCTCTTAATGAAATCAGAGCAGACTTATCTAGGGCAGTTTTTTCTATTTTTTGTTTTCATATACTTCATTCCTTTAGATGTTGAGATGTTTATTAACATTTGTTGTTTTGATCTCTGAAATAGGAGAAGGTAATATTATCTTCACAGTATGGAAAATGTAAGGTTCTTGAATTACCCAAGGTCAAAGAAATTTGTGAACTGTGGCTTGTCGCATTTCAAGTGCTAAATCATTCTGCCTTTCGACAAGCCACAGCATATGGTGGTGCGTCTGTACGGCAGGTTTTTGTACATGAAAGAACAGGGAAAACTCTTGGGAGAGCTGCAAGTCTGATGCTGAGACAGTCAGATTATTTTGTGGAACTTGCAATCTTTTCTTATTCTTTTCATGAATTAGATTTAGAATGCCTTATATACTTCAGTATTTGACACATAAATCTAAGTGTATTTTGCCTTTTCATTTGTGATAATCCATATTTTATTGGAAATCTCAGTGTGTATTGGGTTTCCATGTAGTCCTCCTACTTTGTTGTGCAGAAGACTTCTATACAGTCCTCTGAGGATACAGGACACCAATAAGGTTGTAAGTAGCAGATGATGCTAGTGAGATACATGGAAGTTACCCTTTGTTTTTTTGTTACAATTTTTACTAGTCTGCATGTACAATGCACTTCTTTATACTTGGAATAAATCTAAGTTATTTCAGTGAACTCAGAAAATATACAGTAAATATACAATAAAACTAGAGAATCAAGTGATTATAGCTGGTAATGTTGTGGACTAGGCTAACAAAGCCTACGTAAAACTGTTTTTATTTACTGATATTTTTTTTCTCCGTTGTATGGGTAGAAATAGATATAGTCATTTCTCAAGGAGCCCATAACTGTGTCATGCAAAGTTACAAAGGAGAGGCATGTTTCAGCTTATTTGCACAACCAAACCAGTATATTCTTTACAAGTAACAATCATGAGAAAAATGTATATCCTACGTGTTTTATCCTCTAAAGTCTTATGTGAGTGCTTCAGCAGGTCTTTCCACATGCATAAAGCAGACAGATGATAGCCTTTAAGAGTAAATTTTAAAGAGCAAGAGAATCAAAACGAAACACAGCACCTGTAATATGACATGCACTTTTTTCAGTGACAGATAGATTAAATTTGACTGCACTGTGAGCACTAGAAGAAGCATTGCTTCCATGGGTCACTAATAGTCGATTATGTATTTCATTAACAGTAGCAAATGTGTGAAATAAGCTTAGAAAAGGGAGTAGTAAAGGTATGAGAAGTTGAATTAAAGCTTAGAAGGATGAAAGGACCGTGATGAAAGGTGAGATAAGTTTGTTGTGGGAATGAAGACAAGAAAGAATTAATAATGTAAATAAAAGTGAGCTGGATATGTAAATGGTGTACATGGTGAATGAGGATTTGCCTACAAGATCCTGTCCTTTGGAGACACTTAATGCTCCATGTAAGTTTATTTTGTCTTGATGGATCACTCCTCATAATTTTCACTAAATAAAATAGTCAGATCGATTTACAGTTTTATTGTTCAGCACCGGGTTCGCTGGTTATATATTTGTTGGTGTACATATAATCTGAATGCTCAGTGGGAATTTTGTTCTACAGTCTTAGCTGGATTATCCAAGAATATCAACGGGAGTTTATATTTTTGGTTTTTAGATGTGACATTTTCTTGGCTGTTTGTTAAATGAGGAAGCTCTCCCTAGAGTGCTTATTTCAATAAACTGTAATTGAGTTAATCTGTTTCACAAGGAATGTATGAATATTTGTGAGTAGAGAGAGACATCTCATAATTTCAGTCACAGTTTAGTTTGGGTATTTTGTTTCAGTACGTGAATACATGTGTCTGTAGGTTTATGCGCATCTACAGCTAAGGAGAAGTAATCTTTGGTTCTTTTTTTTTTTTGCACATTATTTTCATTAATGTTCTGTTCTGTGGGAGCAAGAGCACTCAGCAGCACTCAGCTGAAGCTCTCTGGCGTATTGTGTGTTAGGTTTAAAAGCCCTCATTTGTACACCTCAGCTACTGAGAGCTCAGTTGTACTGTACAAGTTCAGAACAATAGTCGAGTTCAAGCACATCAACAATGAGGAGACCTTCAAAGTTTGCAGGGAGATTCAGATAAAATTTCCATCAATAGGAAGGACTTTGATTTGTTTTTAAAGGAAAAATAAAACCAATATGGAAGATATAAGAATGGAAAAATACTAAACTGATTATATTTTAAGATGTTTGAAGCAGAAAATGATGGAGTCTAGTATATAAACGCAGACTTAAAGGATATAAAAAGTGAACAAAGATGTCTAAGAAATGGAGTAAAGCTAATCAATAAGTAGTTCTTTAAATATGCACTGTACAAAATAAACAGAAAGTAAAGAAAGCATTGATCAGTATGTCTTGAAAGCTTGTGATGTGACAGGGATTAAACAGTCTACACAAAAGACTTAAATCTTCACACAGTTGTTTGAGCAAGATAATATTGTCCAGTCTCTGAAGTGCTTTTATCTTGGTGAAATGTATTCTGAAGCATCTTTAACAAGATAGTGATATCTGTTCAGAACTGACAAAAGACCATAGCTGTATGAAACTCGCAGTTACTCAACAAAGTAACAAAAGAAATAAAGCTTTTAATGAAGACCTAGGTTGACAGAAAAGCAAAATTAGGCCTTCTTTTCACAAGATTTGTATCAGTTTCTTTTAACCCAGTAGACTTTTAACTGTATGCAATGTAGTGAAATTACTGTTCCTATATAAGTTTTATTTGTAATCTTAAGCAGAACATGTGAAAATGGGTATTGAGTCAGAATAGATAAACAATTCTGAAACTGAATAATTATTTAACTATTTGCAGCATGATCCACCTTAACATAGAGATTTGAAATATATAAAATCAGTCCTTTGTGCATTGTAGGAGAAATGGAAGGTAGATAACTGCATTTATGCACAGTACTGAAAACAATCATGAAACAAGAAGCTCCAAATTATTAGTTTGTTGCCATAGGAATTTACTGTCTAGATCCAATTTTGTTCATGCTGTAAGGAATGGGTCTAAAGGTCTGATGAAATCTGTTTCATTGCCATATTATCAAGGTTTTTTAATTAATTACATTACCAGCTATATTTCAGACTTTCTAAGTTAATATATTTGCTTCTTTTTATGTTTAAAACTGTACCGTAACATTACAACTTCTAGAATTTGAAAACTGAGGAAAAAAAGGGCAACAGGAGCTGAAGATGTTTTGCATCTTAGAGATGAGTTCTGAATCACTGTATTACTCTTTGAGTGAGCAAGTAAAGAAGAAATTAAGAAATAAAACTACGAGAACCAAACATTTATTTGAAACAGCTTGTGATAGGGAAATTGAACTTCCGCTAAAGACAAATGACTCTTGAAAAGGAATTCCAAATGTTTAGTAACAGAACAGGAGTAGTCTGTGTATTTTTTTTTTTTTTTTTGCTTGGGTAATAAATAATTAGTACTAATTAGGACACTGTACGTAGTATTTAGTTATTGTAGTAAAGCAAGATAGTATTTAACTGAAGTTCCAATTACATTATGATTTTTTCAATATTCCACAGTTGAATGTTGTTGTTGCCATTCATTCTTTCTTCTTATGAGCCCTGAGGCTTACATACCTTAGAATGTAGAGTTGCTGTCACACACTTGACACATGAATCTGGTATCCATGTTGACGGAGGTTCTGCACTCAAGGTCTCTGACCTAGAAAAGAACTGTAGCTTTGCCAGTGTAATGAGCTTGTATCACGCTTTGATAATCCTACTTTAATTTTCTATCTTAAATTCATGAATGAAAAGATTATTTCAAATGCTGTATGTTTTGAAAAACTGACCCTAAAACATAACAATCTTATAGCAGTTTGTACTAGAGAAGTGGTTGATTTAATGAAAATATTATAGAACACTTAAGGGGCTCTTGATAAATTCAGTGTGTGAAACTCCAGTTACCTATCAGCTTCTGTCCGCTGTCATGAATAAGAGTTTTCTCTTGTTTTCTTTTTTCTGTTTTTACATTCATTCTGTTCCTGTTTTAAAATTAATTGGTAGGTGATGAGATGCATTGAGGAAATTCATAAAATTAAAGATAGCTGTGATGCATTGTGGCATAGTAGTCTTTGGAATCCAGTGTTCATTGAATTATTTTTTTCACAGACTTACGTTTTACGTAAGCTTCAAATAAAGGGAACGACACGTGAGCTAGACATTGTAATCAGCATACTACCAATACAAAACTGACATTTTTCTGGTAGCTGAAAATGAACTCCTGAGTCTTGTGGGACTTTGGGAGAGCTCTGACGGATCTCGCCTTAAGCCAGTTAAGCTCCATGGTTGTAGGGTTCTTTATTCTGTTGACAGTGGAAGCATGATCATCTAAAAAGCAGGAAATGGGCATGTAGGGCAGAGAAAATGTTTGACTTCCCTGATTTTTATACTTCTGTATCTTTCAGTACATTTGGGAACCATTTTCTAAAACTTTCCTAGGAGGCCATAACTATGAGATGAGAGGTTCAGAGAAGCATCCATTCTGTTGAAGAAATGGGCAACTCAGACCTCTAATATCTCACATATTTGTCCATCACTAGTGAAACCATGTTGTACAGAAATCCACTTTTTACAAATATTGTTTTCTGATGCCTTCATAATTCTCAATTTTGCTGTTCACAGAGAGCGAAGAAATTTACCAGCGCCAGGTGCTGTCTATTTCCTGTATCGTCTTTGGCATAGTCGTAGTGGGCATGCTTTGTGCAGCGTTCTACTTCAAAACAAAGTAAGAGCCTTTGTCTAGTGTGATTGTTTTTTTAGCTTCTATTATTTTTGTGGCTTTCCAGTTCTTCAGTTTCTCCCCTTCTTTTGACACTGTTATTAGTTCCAGACAGGTTAGTATATTTCTCCATGTTTAGTATAAAAGTAAGGAGAAAAAAAAAAAAAAAAAAAAAAAAAAAACCTAAGCAGAAGTATTGCATGTCCTTTTTATTTTCTGATACCAGGAAAAAAGAGATTATGTCCCTTTTATTCCTTTCTCTGGACAATAATTGGCATTAATCACTTCCTTGTTTTGAAAATAAATGGTTTATGATACCTTTTTTAAATTTTCTTTCTGCATTTTATTTTCCTTTACGTCCCTCTTCTTTCTGTATGCTGGAAATACAGGTGGAAGTTAGCAATGTATAAACAGTCAATTTCTCTGCAGATAATGGCTACCACTAGCTAATAGTTGTTAACTAATGATGTAAGTTGCATTACTGAGTATTAAAAATGCACAAGAACGTGGAGCTATGCAACTAAGGTGGAACCATCCATACTAAACAATTTCCAGGCAAAATACTTTCTGTTCTGTTTATCTCTCCCACTGAACATTATTTTTTAATATTTATTGCTGTGTGTGTAATTTGAGTTGCACAGACCTCATGGCAATTACATGACATGCTTGTTAATACCACTGCATTTATAAATACGTTCTGTATGGTCGTCATCTCTCATTTCTGTTCCAACTGGAGCTAATGGTGGAACTTTCATCACTATAAATAAGTACCTATGTGAAGTTAGCCATGGTGACTGAGCATCAAGAATATGGAGGTTTCTATTACTTAGAAGTTTTGATGCTTGTCTGAATACACATACACACCATAAATTCATTTTTATGGGAAGGAAATCTGATGCTAACTCATTTCAATAGGAAAAAATAATGTTCTGACATTTCTCTCAGGAAAAGGAAAAATGCACACTGGAAAAGTCACCAAACCTTTTTTTTTTTTTTTTTTTCTTCTGCACAAATTTCAGCAGTACTATGCACATGATTTGAGTCAAAACATGAGCTGGTTCATATTTTTTCTAAACCTTCCTACCAGTTCTAATGACTCGAGGGATTTCATTTAACTGTTCTTTCAAACTAGAGTCTGACAAGGGCATTAACCAAGAGGATTCTGTGGCAGGGTGGTTCCTCTCTGCAGCTTGAATTGCTAGCAGAGACAGCTATATTGCTACATAATTAGAAAAATTATTATGTATGTTAGATTTGTAGGGGACAGAGAGAGAGGGAGAGAGAACAGGATATTCCTGACCTTCCTGTAAAGAATTTTTACTGGTGAATAGAGATTCAGGAAATGCCAGTTGGAAGAACATGAAGTTATCTGCTGAGCATGCTGTAAATAAAATGTCCTTCTCCTAGCATTGTTGGTTTTTTTTTTTTAATTTTTTTTTTTTTGTTTGTGTTCCTCTTTGTTATGCGCTGTTGGAGGGAATGTTGTAGAGCTGGTTAGGGACAGCCTTCCAAATACCATAGTTTCAGTGAGATGGGAGAGATATTTTTAAAAATGAGTAGAAATAATGCATCAAAGATGCACTCACAGGACTGTAGTGCTTCCTATCTCAGATTTCTGTTTTATTATTGGTTTTAAACTGATAGTTAAGAGTTACTGGGAAGAGTTGAAGTATACTTATGCCAGATGCTGGAATCTGAAATTTGAGGACTATTGAGAAAATGGGCACCTTCAGGTCTGTCAAGAGATCCTTTCAAACATATGAAGCACAGCAGGGTTAACGTACTAATCCCTAAGTCCCTGACTGTCGATCCATCTAGCAAACTGTCCAAAAAGTAAGTCTTTTTACTGCTTTGTCCCTGCCTTCTTGGAAAGTTACAGCATGCCTATTATTAGTTTAGATAACCAAATCCATGACAGGCAGGTAAGGTAGTAGAGTTTGGCTAGTCTAAGGCAGGAATGCTGTATATATGCAGAAATAGGTTGAGGTGACAGAAGCTAAGGAAGTTAAGTAACACTGCAATTTCTCTTGCCTTTGAAATTGATTTCCTAAATGTTCTCATTGCCCATAAGATTTTTACCCCCTTTGTTGTTAGCGCCATTCCCCCGAAATCCTGGATGAGTCACCGTACCTATATATCAATAGTCTGCATGCTGTTTTTCTGCTAGTGCCTTGACTCAAACTTCAGTAGGTGACCATGTTTTGGTACCTGGCTCACCTCAGAACAGGTCAACCTGGGATACTCCCTTTAAAAGGGTGATTCCTTGTCACTGGAGACTAAGGGAAACATTTTGTTCTTCCCTCTTGATCTGAACATGCTTTGAAGCTCCTGGCCCACGTAAGAGTGTCTAAACTGGGTTGCATAGGGGCCACGTAAAGCAGTCTTGTATCTGTGACACTGGCCAGTTTCATAAGGGTGTAAAAACGAAGTTAACGGCGAAGTAGCTAAGTTAAAATGAATCAACTGGTGTGTGTTAATTCAACAGATTTTCAGGATTTTTTTTATCATGTAGATGTCTCCATCATGCTTACAAGTAACCATAGCATTCCTCCCGTCTGGGGAATGATCTTCATGTTTAGCTTGTATCAAATATTACTAACATCTAGGGAAACTGAGTGGTGCAGTCTGGTGGGAGAAGGGAAATTTATTTGAAAAAACAGATCCTGGCTTCCTTAGTCGGATGTTTGTATAATAACTGCTACTAGATGTATGCAATTCACTATGCACCACTGTATGAGAAGTCCTTTTTAAAAATATATTCTCTCTGGGGAAGTTAGAACATTATAACTAAACTCTACGCCCTTGCAATTTTTCCTTTCAGAGTAATAAAGAAATTACTCTTAAGTGTTAACAACAGAGGGGAGACCACAGTAAAAAGCAATGGGCTGCTCTTTATGGCTTAGGATTTTATAGATGACCAGTGAATTTATTTTCTTGCTGAGATAATATTTTATTGCAGAATATTTGTAGAGTAGAACACAGAAGGCTCATTTGTTTTGAAGACCAAAAATAATAAATAAATATATTTATCATTAACTTTGCATTATTAATTTCTAGTTTTATAATCCTGCATCCAATATTTTGGCAGAATGAATATGCATAAACCGAGTATCAGTGTTAGGTTGCATGAACGTTAAAAGGAAACTATTAAATAGTTTTTCTCACTAAATTAGTGTTTATAATCTCAGTTGCAATGTTAAAAATTGCAGCAGTGAAGTACTGAGCATCCGAGAATTTTTTTTTTTTTCAAAACTGTGAAGCATTTTGCTACAATTGCAAATTTCACTATGGAAAAAAAATCATTTGTATTTACTTTTTTCCTTATCAACACTTTCTTGAAATTGCTTGCTGCCTGCTGAAATTTGGCTCAGCACTGACTACTGTCCAGAAGCTGTGTGTAGCACAGCAAAGCAGCACTGCTGCTGTTGGCCAGTCCTTGACCTTGCTGAGTGGGATCCCAGGTCTTTGCGGGATTGTTGCATGCAGAGCATCTGCTGAGGAGAATAAGGTGGGAAGGAGAGAATTAAACTAGTACTGTGGACTTGTTTCTCATTTAGAATTGACTTTCTCCAACAGTCTATCAAAAGATAGATAGATAAAAGGCCTCAAATATGTTTTGCTGACCATGTTTGCTTAACTGAGTTTTATCAGTTGACAGAAAATAAAATATGTATTTAAAATAGTTTTCTGCTTCAAATCTGCAATAATGTGTAGAACTTCAGGACTCAGTTTGTCAATATAATGTGGTGGAAAAGAAAGCTGTTTTTAATCATATAGTTATCTCTTGAATATTGCAAATGATTCATCCAGAGGTATTGTCAGCTGTGACATAGTGGATTATAGTGTAATATGTCAGAAATAGCCTCAGATATGCTACTGATGCTTTTTTTCCAGATTAAAGCATGTAAGCAAAAGCTGATGCATGCAAGATAGTAGGTAAAGTCTAATGAGCTACTAGCAGAAATGTTTGATTCTGTGACACTTTTTATAACAAATAGAGACAAATGCCTGCTGTGTTTGCCAAAATTCAGTTCCAAATCTGAGCAAAAATGCTTTTTTTAATATCCAGGCCTACTTGCAAGCTATTGTTAAATATGTAATAGATAATCTTTCTTTCAAATTTCGGTGCTAAAGCAGCTACCATGCTATTGTAGTAGTCTGAGAAAAGAAGACATTTTTGAGAGAAGAGCTCTTTTTTTCCTTTGTTAAGCTTCTCCAGAAAATGACCACTGCATTGAGATATGAGGCACTGGTCAATTAACTCAGCTGGTTAATCCAGTGTGGTGAAGTTTTAAACAAAAGGAGTCCCAGTTTTATAAATATCGTAGCTATAGTAGGAGTTCAAACTAGCTCTTTCTTACATGAATTTTATTTCTCTCTGCAGGAAACAAACAAAGCAAATTCATGAACAGCTGAAAGAAACACAGAATAGGAAAACCTACAGCCTAAATGCTTCCAGCATGATGGCAAAGTCGGAGTGTATGGCACAAAGCCGAGTCCAGCTGCAAAATGTAAGTAATCCTGCCAGCTACAACATTTAATAGCCTGGCTGTGTTCCTGCCGCTTATAGCAGAGCATCACCACGTTGCTATTAGCATCTGAGCAATGGGAGCAAGAATTCTCACATCTTTCATAAAGTGTTTTTTATCAGGACAGTTAATGGAAAACAGAAAGAAGGGATTTTTTAAAAAAAAGTTATTTGAATGGGCCCTGGGGTGTTTTGTTCATGCAGTAGAACTTGCTGAGCCCCATGCTTCTATATTCAACACTATAAGTGTCTGTCTGAGCATGTCCCTGTACCTTAGCTCGTAAGTATGGTTTATAGGTCAAGCGTGGGGACTCAATAATAAATGTTGAGTGATTTTGAATCTTTCAATGCAGCATGTTAATGGATCTGCAGGAAAAAATGTAGAGATCTGGCATAATTAATTCACAGTAAATTCAGAACCTAGGCCTAAACTTACACACATAAAATAGTGCCCAAGGTAGACAATACAGGAGGTTTTGTTTGTGTGCGTCTTCAGTTAAACAAAGGAACTTGTGATAGTAGAAGGAAATCTGTTTGTTCAAAGTAAGTTTGAAATGTATTGAGTCATGTTTTGAATATAGTTACACGAGTTAATAGAATCCCACAGTGATGAAACATATAGTTAATTTTAAATAAGAAAATTGAAGATAACTGATACATTTAGCCCTTGATGCACATTATTTTCCAATGCATGCTGTGCATTGCTCCTGGTCATATGCATTTTTGGTGCTTTGAAACAATTGAAAATGATGTTGATAGGGAGGCCGAAATTGGAGTATTCCATCAGGAAAACATGAAATATATATTGAATCCTTTCTAAATAGTGTATTTTTATAAAATAGAAATAAAAATCTCAATTGTGAGTCTTAAGAAATATCGAAGTGTTTTCCTTTGTTTCAAGGAATAACTATCCTGCTTGCCTTACTCCATCAAAGTAATGGGAGTGGAGCAAAAGCGAGCTCTCAAGCTCTCTTAGCCACAGATGCCTCTACTCCTGATTTACATCAAACATATGCCCTTCTAAGCAATCTGGAGTGAGCTGAGACTGTGCTGTGATAGAAGAGCACTGGTTAGAGCGCTGCTTGTACTCACTAGAGGTTTTGTTTTGTAGGAGCACCGTTGTTGCTGTTTTGTGATCCAGCAAAAAATCACTATATCAGAGCTTTACTAAATAGACACTGGCAGTTTAGAGGACCTTCCATAGTTCCTTGTTTAATTTTCTTTTCTTTTGGCCATATTTTACTTCTTGCCCTTAAAACAAGCTGTTAGGAGTGTTGCTGGCTTGTGATGTTGACAAGAAATGGTAAATTTGTAAAGAGTTTCCGTGATTCTTTTGTTCTAACATGCAAACTGAGTCGTAGTTACTGTTGTTTTTTTTTCTCTTCACTGTAATTCAGTGCAATATTTTCTCAACCCATCATCACAAGGAACTATTTGGTGTCCTCTCAGCATCTGACAAACACATCCACAAACTTTGTCTTTTTCTTTTGCCATAACAATAGCTATAATGGCTGAGGCAGCAGTTGGTGGATTCCAAGTATTAGAGATTTAAAGCCATGATTATTCTTTCTTTTAAGCCAAATTTGTTTTTCAGCTTTTAATGCTGTTCAAACTAGAGCTCTCAGTGCTGGTAATTAACACACCATTTTCTGGTTCCTGTAGCAACTAGCTTGGAGCAGTTTTATCCTTGCTATTAGTGCATTTTTCCTCTGGGAGCAAAAATACTAAGGAAGAAATGCAGAATGACCTTGTTCAGGATGTAGTGCGTTCAGGATGAGAATGGTTTCTATTGTTAGAATGATTTTAGTGCAGGAATGCAAGTAGGCAGTTCATAAAATATTTACAAATCTTGGCAGATTGGAGAAAAGGAAAACCAGGGGAGGGGGAGAAATTGACGAGGGAGCAGAAAAGGGCTTTGAAACCATATTGCTTAGGAGTGTCTGAGTGCCTCCTCATCAGAGACCAGGGATCTGCCCTAAGTGTGTCTGCAGGGCTAGGCAGAGACCAGGCATTGGTGGGCATCTTCCTGGGGCTCACTTCTATGGAGGTGCTGCAGTCGCTCTGAAGGTGATCTCTGTGAGGTTTTCATCTGCTGCTCCCCGTGGATTTGAGGAGAAATCTTGGTTCTTATTTCCAGGGACCAAGACAGAAATTTACGGAAATTAAGGTTGTTGTTTTGGGGGGGGTTTCTTTATGAAATCCTGGAGTCCTCATTTTTTCTAATCCATGTGCTCCTCTTATCTTGCTTATGTTCTGTCCTTCTGGCTTTCTCTAAAATATTCTCCCTTATTGTTCTACTTCCTATTTATAACAAACCTAGCAATGCTTTTACTTTTTTTGTTTTTATTTTTTTTACCTTACCTTCTATTCCCTGTATTAGTTCAGACCTGAGAACAGCTGCATAACATTCCTTATTCTTGATGACAATTCTAATGTCTATTTTGAAAGAGCCCTTGCATTGTAATGCAGAGGTTGCTACATTGACTAATGGATGCATAGATATTTCCAAATATTGCACTGCCCTAGGAAGACGTTTTACAAGTGGCAGGTAGTGTTTCAAGTGTTTGGGGGCATTAAAGAGCTTGACCAATCTCTGTGTAATACTTTTTCTGCACATGGTTTCTTTTTTCCCATTTTACCTTTTACCGGACTTGAGAAAAAGAATTTTCATTTAGTTTGAAAGTCAATTTTGAATCTCTTTAAATGAGAGAAGCAATGTAAATGCGTCCGAATTGCTGTTAAAAGCATGGGGGGAAAAAAAAACAAGCACATCTCATTTTTTGAACCAATTATTGAAATGTATTACAAATTTACATTCTATTCTAGCTTGACTATTTCTGCAGTTGTTTGGATTACTGAAAAAGGAAATGGAAAAAACTAGACCTTTGTTCCTGTGGTGTCTCACCTCTGTGCCAATTTAAGTTTCTTTACAATAGAAACCAAATACAATGCTAAAAGCTCCAAATGCTTCATCTTAAAACATCTCCACTTGTCCTGCTCTATCCTAAGATGGACTGCCTTGTTTGGCAATCCTTATTTCAAAAGGCAGTATTTGAAATATTGATCGAAACTGCTGGACCTCCCCCCATGTTCGTTAAGCATCCATATTGGAAGGGTTGCTCTTTCTGTTTTTAAGAAAATTGGATCAGCTATTCAAGTTAAGCAAAAGAATAGTCAGGAAAAAAAAAAATAAAAGGAGATGGGCAGCTGAAGAAAGGAGGCTTTTTGGAACTGCCTTATGTTAAGAAGATGAAATCTTTTGTTTTATTTTGCCCATTCTCTCATCAACACAATATACACAGGATGGGAAGAATGGCCACATAGTATAGCTCAGGTACCATGAGTAGCATTAAAGCCTTTGGTGTTGCAGCTGCTAGGTGGTCTGCTACAAAGAGGTATAGATGTGTCTTTGTGCTCCTGCTCATTATCCTTTTTTTGAAAGCATTCCCAGGAAGTCTGTGAGGAACAGCAAGTATGTAAACTGGTAAAGGTCTGCAGCAATTTTACTTCAAAAGCTCTGGTGATAAGATCATACTATTTCAATTTTTGGACCCTCTAAAAAGTATCCTAAATGTATGATGCCAGCATGCAGCGCCTGTAATAAGGCTGGGAAATAATAGGTCCATCTGGTATGCAACAGAGTACAAGCTTGCTGACATAATCAGGGACTTAAACCAAGCTCCAGGTTGAGTACCATGCCTCAGCCAAGCATGAACCATATACAGGTCGTGCCATCCTCAAGCAGTATAGTTAGTCCTCCTTAGTGAGGAGGGCTGCTGCAAGTGCATTCATGTCCAACAGCTGTCATTGGGATACCACCCAAATACTACAGTGTAAGCAGAAACAAAGTAGAAAGTGAGGAGTTTGGGATTGCTGTTCTATCGATTGTAACCAGTTTGAACTACTCAGGAAAAGATCTAGCTCTTTACAAAGCTAACCAAAGGCTCTTTAACATGAATGTGTGCAAACTCACCTTCCTTCCCTGGGGTTGAGGAAGAACGCTAGTAGATTTAGAGATTTAAGCCAAAACATGTCGTTGTATATATAACAGGGAATAAAGCTTTCTGTTTGTATCAACAGCAGAAGTATTTGGAAGTATCGTATGCTTTTCTTCCCTGCATTTAAATGTATTACATCTCTTCCACTTCCTTCCTCAGTTCAGCTGTGATTCTGTAAAGTATTCTCTCTGAATTCCTACTGCTCAGAGCTGGTAATTGTGTTCACCTGGGCTCTCAGTAGCAATTCCATCGTACGGTAAGAGATACAAATTAGATAAACAATGCACTATTCTGTAAACAGGATTCATAAACAAAAGTTTGAACAGAGCTATTATTCTATTATTATTTCTCTGTGATCTCCTACAAGGATACTCCTTTTCCCAAATAATCTGATAGGAATGCACAATTTCTTGCTAGATTGTCAGGGAACTTGAATTTGGATAACTATTTCCACATTTTGCTTGACAAAAGTTCAGGCTCCTAAACTCTTTTTATAGTTACCCCATCTTCTGTACACCATTCTTCTTCTTTACAAACACCAACATACTGATAATCTTGCAATGTCTTCAGTCAGAAAGAGAGGAACGTGCACATTCTTCCTCAGACTGCAGCAAATGGTTCCATGGCATCATAGACAAGCAAGTCAGGATGTTGTAATCTTTAGAACATCATCAACAACAAAAGCAGCAGAAGACTTGCCATTCCTTTTGTGATTCTGACAGTTGTCATGGTTGTTTAAAGCAGCCTTTTTCATCCTTGTGGTATTTCATACCTTCTCCCATGATACTAAGTGGATCTATTAATTCCCCATCACATCCCATCTGAGATGTCTAATATACTTTTCATGCTTTAATGCGTGGTGTCACTTCTCACGCACTTGTTTCTAACAGCTTGCAATCACAGGCTCCGGGTTTCTGATGCTCTTATAACAAGAGGACAAAAATTCTCTTTTTGTGACTTGTTGGCACTTGTTGATACTATAGTAAATATACTTTGTCACTGTGATAGAAATTGAATTAATATATGTTGAATACACGACAAAGGCATTTAACTCTTTTAAAAGGTGAGCGTGTGTTTTCACTTGAGTTGTGATGTGATGTATCAGCTAAAATCAGGAGCACATTTTCCAATTCAGTAACTTGTGACAACTTTGGAAAAACTGGAAAATAGAGAAACTTGAGCTTCTGGTCTCTGTCTAGAGTGCTGGCAGCAGAGCGCAGGGGGCAGCTGTAAGGACGCTCAGTATTTCAGCTGACAGGCTGGTGGGGCAAGGCCAGCCCTTCCAGAGGAGGCACTGGTTCTTCACCTCTCTGAATGTAATGCAGATCTGTTACTCTTCGCCTTCACAGTCCTTTTTGAAATCGCATTCCCACATCAACTGTCAATGCTGACACATATCTGCACTTTATTTTATGTTACTATTTGAGAGGTATCCATCGAGGAGAAAGAGCTGGAGGGAGTTGTTTTACTTTGCTTAATCATACGATAACGGTGTCTAGCTATTCTGTAGCACTTAGGTGGCATTTGTCAGTTGTGGATCCTAAACTTAAGAAAAAATAATCCAAGTAATAGAACAGGTAAATGAATCACAGTAATGCAGCAGGTCAGTGGCAGAGGCTGACTTCTTGCAGACTCTAAATAAATTCGATTCAACTGATTGTTCAAATTCACTGTATGTTTTCACCATCAATTCAAATTGTGATATGCCTTATCAACATAATTGACGCTGGTGCTGTTGTGATAATTACTGAGTGTTGGATCTGGAAGTGTCACAAAATAAATGTTTGATTAAGAAGATCCGCCCTGTGCCTGGGCACTGATATGTGCTGAATATTTGGGGTCTCTTGCTGGTCAGCAGCAGTGGGCAGCTTGTGGGGGCCCTGTTTTCTCACAGTTGTGATGAGGAAGGATGCTTCTCTGTGTGTGATCCCTCCCACCCCGCATTCACTATAACCATAGATGTGGCAAGAGGCATATCTCATCCCTGCTTAGCCTCTGTGATTCACTTTGTGCTTATGGTTCTATAAAGCCATCTGGGCCTTCAATTTAATATCATGAACAAACACAAAAAAGGACAGAAATATCTTCCTAATGCTTATAACTCATTCTTCCCATAGGTCAAATTGATTTATTCAGGTCAGAAATCATTGTCATTTCTGCAGCTGGCAGACTAAACATTAAAGTTTAAAACTGTCAAAACATGAGTACCTTAAAGGATGCGCTTCCATCTGAATGCTTGGTCTACATTGGTTACAAATGACAACTAAGATCATTGTAACTGGAAGAAAAATGAGTGGAATATCTTTCTTATTATTTCAGTTGTGTTTACTTCGTATGCAGTAACATTTTGCATATTGCCATTTTCAGAGCTTTGCCTTCAGAAGCCCATAAGCAGTCATTTTGGTCCTTTCCTGTGGGTGTTTCACACAAAAGAAAGAGAGAAGAGATAACTTGGGAGAAAAATTGGAAGATCAGCTTTTTTATCAATAGAAATTGACCACAAGTAGTGAACATAATCTTAAACCAGTTAAAAGGGAGTTATCTAGTCTGACTTTCGTTTCTAGTTTTGCTAAACTCTCAGGAAATGTAGATAATAATTGTAATAAAGGGGAATCAAGAAATAACTCTCTTTTTAAGGAGTTCTCACCTCGTCTTTTGTTAAACAACAAAATAATTATGGGGAAGAACTGTACCACAACAGAAATTTTACTGTCTCCTTCAGAAATGCTTATGCAGATAATAGAATTGCATAAGCATTAATAGCAGGGTATCTATTTTATCACTGTGATATTCTATTAGCGTACATTGTATTTTTTCCTAAAATATTTAATCATGCAATAGATCCCACAGTACCAGTTTTTTGGAAAGGTAACCTGACTATCTAGTACTAAGAATACAAATTTCATGCAGAGAGAAAAGAATTAAAGAAAAATAGACCAATTGGGTTCAGCGCAGATGATTACAACATGGTGTAAGAAATCTTATCTTTCTTTTCTGTTTCATTTTCGTTTATTTTTTATAACTGTGGAAATGTGGGTTAAACGCTCATGTCTCTGAGATATTGTCCAATAACTGCTAACAACACTGACTCTTCTTCCAACCCAAAATGCACCTTTCTTACGCTTTTACTTTACGGCTCTATTCGGGATCAGAGCTGGTGTTTTCTGCTGAATTTCCAGATGAATCACAAGCAAGAAGAGGAAAGTCCATTCCTGTTCACACCTGGTGTCTGCTTCACAGAGCTTTGTGTCACACTGTGTGGCCAGAGATTGCCCTGTACACACAGATCTCACAGAAATAATTATGTTTGCACTGATTCTACTGGCACAGATACTCCCAGGTCAGAAGTTTCAGGTGCAGAAGGGATATCTGGCTCTACAGATAGGATGCAAATGTTTTTCTTACTTATCAGATGTTACAAAAGCTATTCAGTGTGGTTTTCATCGTTATGCATATTGATGAAGGCAGTGTTTGACTGAAATCTCCAAAGGACATGAAAAGGTGCTGAACATCATCTGAGGTGTGTTTTGTGATCACAGGCACTGCATGGACAGTCACAAAAGCAGGTTTTTATTCAAAGGGGTCTGTGTTCCCTTTTGTATTGGGCAGCTCAGTCAATAATTTTGCTGCCAATGTGGGTATTGGGTTTCTGATGCGGAGAAGATAACGGGGACAACAAACCTCGGTGCTCTTCACCTGTGTAAACAGCAGTGAATGGATGTATTACTTGCACTCCCTGGTTTTAGTTTAAAATGCATTAAAGCACTTCTTATCAATTTAAATTCTCACTGAATAATATCAACAATGTGTTGATCTTTTTATGTATTAATAAATTTTATTCTCTGTGCCACAGTACTCCAAAACAGATAGGCACCTTGGGCCTGCTCTGGACAAAGTCATGGAGTCCAGCTTTTCAGGTCCTCCATCCTTCCCAGAGGCTTTGTCTCCTGACAGAGGAACTCAGCCCACCAAGCAGCACAGGTGAGCAAATGGCCATGTGGGGGAAAGTGTGGTGGCTGTTGAGGGCTGCTGCCAGACAGGTGGGCAACATATGGGTAGGAGGTTTGGGCAGTGATACTGGGAGATATGGAGGACCATAGGGTGCTAGAAGGGGGTTGCATGAGGTGGTAAATTAACTTCTGTGGTGTTTGGTGTAAAGCCAAGAGGGCAGCTGTCAGAGTCCCCCAGGCTCATTCCTTCTCTTTTCATTTGAAGGATTTGCTACCCAACAGTAATGTGCCATATAAACCAGGAAGGGATATTTGGATCCTACTTACATTAACCTTACTTAAACCTTTAATTTGGCATGAAAACGTAATGCCAACTGCATGTCAGATGCTTTTCTTTGGGTTTATTCATTATTCTACGCAGATTTTCTATACATGCATAATAATTTTACTGAATGTAGCTGAATTATGTTGCCCAGAATGCTTTCCACTTGAAGCTCTGTGGCTGCTCTTATTTCAATTTCATCAAAAGGTCAAGCTTAGGAAAAAACACATTGACAGTCGCTTGCCTTTTGATAGCATGATTGCAACACCCAAATTTGAAATTATTTAGGTGCTGTATTACGACATTATTAAGCTTTAAAATGTGGAAATAAGGACTTAATATTTCTTGTTTACAAAAGGCTCACAAAACAAAAACTGAATCTTTAATCTCCCTGTTTTCCCTAGGGAAATTACGGAATAAGCCACACTGTAGTATAGCAAATTAATGCAGAATTCCAAAGTGCTCAATTCAGTACATTCATTTGCCAAAACCTCTCCTTACACAAGAGAAAAAAAAAAAAATACATTTTCTTATTTTCAGATGTCAAGCATTGGACTGTATTAAGAGTCTTTACCTCAGAACTGTTTTAAGACACTTCGATTTATAAAGAATTTTTTTTGTAGTTTTATAATTTAAGATTTACTATACAAGGGTCTTGCTTTATAAAAAATGCAGCAGACTTTAACATGACAATGGCTTATGAAGCATAAATCAGACAGTCTTATGTGACAGCTTCCTAAGTTACTCAGTTTCTATAGTTTCTAAGTACTGCCCAGAATGACGGTTCTTTTCTTCATTTCATTTGGTGTCTTTCTGTAATGTCCGTCTAACTAATCACAATCTATAAACAAATAGCTCTTGTTTCTGTGTATCAAATATAGATTAAAAAAAAACAAACTTCTTTTTTTTTTAAATTTTTTAACGAGGTTACATTTTGCTCTAAGCATTCCCTTATTCCATTCCATTGAGGTGCAGTGACACATGTCTAAAGTGGTCCTAGCTGAAGTTCTCAGGTCTCCCTGAAATGAACAATTAGACAAAAAGAGAGTGTTATCTCATGTTCAAAATGTGACACAGACCTGGAAAAATTAGATCAGTTCTTCAGGGTCTCATTTTATGCCATTGTTAAATTATCCTATTTCTGCTTACCGTGGAAATATTTTGTTCCACAACTAGACCTGCTTTCTCTGTTTGCATTTTCTAGGGCATTAGTGGCTGGTGATTATTTCTTAAAATCTGTAGATGTCTGCTCAACATTTTCTAAAACCAGAAGAATTTTTCTTGGCTTTAGGTATATCATGGTAGGAAATCATTCTGGCTTGCTGAAATTTGGCTGACAGAGAAGAGATCACCTAGTTATTTCACTTGGATTATTGGATAATAAGTTTTCTCACCTGCCAACCTCAGCTGAATGCGCAAAGAATTGCTATAAAGATTAAAGATTTGAATCACTACTGAATCTTATTCCTAAAATATTTCCTCTGTATTTCTCACTGTTATTATTGTAGAGTAATTCAGTATCTTCTGTTCCCATATGTAAAATAATCCTTAATTAGAACTGGAAAATAACAAGCATGTTTAGTGAGTAAACTTATTGTAAAGGATACAGTATACTCAAAAGTTAATCTTGGGTTATCTGTTCTTTAAGTGAGAAAACCCCAACTGTCTTTGTAGATATGCTAACAAAATCATAATTTGTTACTTATTGGACTGATGTGTGATCCCTCTGAGTAGCAGTTTACTTGGTAGTTAGACATGCTGACTTCCTTCCTTTGATTCATCCATCTTTGATTTTAGTGGGATTTATTTCAGGGAATCCCGTGATGAAAGCCAAATGCAGAGTTGCAGCATGGTTGTATTTGCGAAAGTGCCAAAATAAGATGAATTTACTCCAAATTTTAAAAAGATTTGCAGTTGCATTTTCAAACTCCAAAACAATTGTTTTGGACTTAGCATTTTGATCTTTATGCTCTCAAAACAATTGATTCAATTTAAATAAAATGAAAGTGTAAATCTAAGTTATTCTGCAAAGAAAACAATGATTTTTAAAAATTGGGTATTGATAAAGTAACACAACTAAGAGGAAGCCTTGAAAAAAAGGAGAAAGTATAAAGAATCTGATATTTTCCTAAGGAAAGAACATAGTCTTCTGGAGAAGTTTACTTGAAAGTAATGGCTTAAAGGGATGAGCTGTAGGCAGAGAAACAGACTGAATCACAGAGAACAAGAGGTCATGCTTGAAGCGAACATTTCCAGAAAACACTGAGAGTTAAGGACTACTAGGCATACCGCAATCAAGTATTCTTGCTGGGTAATAAGAATACTGTATCCAAAGAAGCAAAGCTGATGGATGGACAGAGAACAACATATGAAACAAGTAGTGAAATCCTGGATGAAGACATTTTATTTATCAATTAGGATGATTGTTTGGGGATGATGGTAGAACAGGAATGGAACAAAATGTGTGAAAATAGACATTCTGACAGTCAAAGTAAAAGTAAAATGTACTCCGTCAATGAGAACATAATGAAGAAATTACTTATAAGATAGGGTATGCATAGATACTGCTCTAGATATGAGGTAAAGAATGAATCAAGTAACCCTGAAGAGTGGAGTAATGGTTCAAAATTCAGCAATACTAAACACAAGACCAGTCATTTGAGAATTAATAACAGATGTTTCTCCCACAAGCTGAGAAACAAATGAGGAAGAAAAGGTTCCGTGTGTACCACTTGGTGAAAGGGTAACCAAGTTACAAAGAAATGCAGACGTGCCAAAGAAAAGTAGGATGACAGGAAGCATTAGTGAAGCCATTGCCATCAGAAAGTCAGAAATTTTAAATTAGTTCCTGAGACATTGTTTCATTGCATGTGATTTTAGCATGAGGAATCAACGGTATTATTTTGTGTGGATAAAATGGCCTCCTGGTTAATATGGGATCTAACTGTATTGATGAGCTAATACAATAAGAGACGAATCATCTGTGTTCCATGAAAATGATTAGTTTGTCTCATTTAGTGTAGTAAATGAAGACTGAATAGAGTATATGACAGCTACTTATAAACACATCAGAGAAAAGATGAGGAGAACTAAAAGACTTAAAATGACAAATACAATGGTACAGTGGTGATACAAATAGATGTCTACTCATCATAACTAATTTAAATTCAAAGTTTTCAATATAGGACAACTTTCTGGAGTATATAGAGGCTGATCCATGCTGTACTGAAAACATATAATGAGGTTAAGGTGACTGGCTGAACTCCGTGCTACCTAGGCACCTTTGACATCTTGGTTCCTTTTTCCTATTGTATGTACGTAACTGGTAGACTTGGGATAGTGACCCTGGCTACATACACATAGTAATTGTGTAGAGTTACAAAGTCCCTGATCAGCCCCAGCAAGTGGTATTCATGAGTAAGTGAATAACAGACTTGCAGATATGGACTGGCATCTGGAGAGCTGCTCCTCCATGAGAAAAGAAAAAAAGAACTCTGCCAAGGAGATTTCATTTCATCACCTGGACTGAGGATCTGACCAGCTCCAAGCATTCATAAACATGAGCTGGAAAGCACAGGTTGTTGTGCCCTTGTAGGTTGGTTGTTATCCTACTTTATCTTTGGTACCTTGTTATACTATTGGTTTTTGCAAAGGCAGGAGAAAACAAGTGATGCTTAAATGCTTGGAATGTAGGACACTACCGGGATTTAAACAAATCAAATAAATAAAACACTATTAAAATTTTCAGCTTATGCCACCATTTTTTAGAATAATACACTCCTTACAATCTTAGTATTCTTTAATCACATGCAGCTTTGCTGAAGTCCCAAAGATGACATTAACTCTCTCCTTTGAGGAGCCCTCTACAACAAAGATGCCAATAGCGGCATGCACATTTTGTCATCTCATTCTTATTATCAGCCTGACAAAAGCACTCCAGAATGCAGTACTGTGCCTTCATATGGTATTTACTGAGAGACGCTTATGTTCTCAAGTATAACAGATCTTTTTTATTAAAACTGAAAATTGTTTGAAAGTCTTGAATAGTTATTCTGAACATGTTAGCAAAAGGTTGCATACCTTTGCGTAGAAATGTGGCTTCTAGGGAGTTTCAGAAGACTCTGATTGTCTGGCGCCTACCTCTGTCATTGGGGTATATATTTATTGTTCCTGTCTAGCAAGGACAAGCAGTATGGCTTTCAGCTTTAGCCAGCACAGTTTGCATCTTGTTATCAGTGGGCAGTATCATATGTAGTACATATGTAGTACTCTGTATAGTTTTTGCAGGTACAAAGCCAGAGTATTTACAACCAGTTTTAGAATTTCCTTTTCTTCTCCCTTATATTTTTCTTTTCATGAATTATGATCATGTATTCTTGTTCAACATAAAAAAAAAAAAAAAAAAAAGAAGAAAAAAAACAAAATAGAAAACAAAGCTATCGGAACAGCAAGTGTTTGGATGAAGGCAGCTTGATAATACTAGAGATGAGCTTGCATTTAGTACAAGATGTACAAAACTCAAGCTGGTATAAGAAAAAATGAAACGTTTTGATGTTTTAGCATATTTCTCTTGAATATCTAATTCAGAGCATGACAGCAGGGGGCATTGTGAGAACATAGGGAAAATGTGAAGGCACATATGGAAGGAATGCAAGAGATACCAAAGAAAGAGGATGATGGAAATCAAAGTGATGTTATAGTACTGTCACCAGAAGGGAAAGTGAGACTGAAGAGGCAGGGGAAAAAAAAAAAAAAAAAAAAAAAAAGGAGGGAAAGAGTAAATAAAGTAATGATGCACACAGTCTGCTTTTAGTTTCATTGTGCTCATTAAAAAAGATGGAATTCACATCTAAAGTTTTAACGTTTTAATCGTATTCCTCTTATTAATGTTTTTTCATGTTTCCATTAACAAAGGTACTTTTGAATGTGTTCAAGATGAGATGTGCCATCAATTTTGTTTAGTAATTAACTGAAAAAAATAGTACAGGATGATTTCCAGAGTTACTGTAAATTCACTGCAAGTCATCTCCTCTCCAGAAACAGTTAACCACACCAGAGAGCTGCATATTTGCTTTCAGAAGAGAATATTCCTCCTTCTGAGACGGTCTTTGTTTTCACTCAGTTGCTCAACCTAAAGAAAATTTTCACACAAAACAGTTTACAAGGATGAATCTCAAGTTTTTCGTTAACCTTAGAGATTCTTGAGCTATTTATTTCAAACCATTAATTCATCAGAATTACATTTTTCCCTAGTTTATGAATTACCTGTTAGACACTTCAAAGCTAGTCTGTTTTTTGTTATTCTTAAGTAATCAATTGATAGATTTTGGAGATATCAATTGCTACAGCTTTCCTTATTGTTCTGCTTTATTGAACACCTTAGTTACATGGGTTATCTCTTTTACCCACTTAAAATGGAGAACAGAACAAGAAAGAAAATGTAACAATGACTAAAGGAGGGTAAATTACCTGGAGAAATTGGAAAGGCACCGTTTTCCTCAGAAGATGTGAGCAATAGAGCAGAGGCCTGTGAGGGATGTAGCTGCAAGCTAACCAAGTCCAGCACTCTCAGCCTTTCTTTGTAGGAGAGTTGCTCCAGCCCTCTGAGCATCCTCATTGCCCTCCTCTGGACTCACTACAACAGCTCTGCATCTTTCCTGTGCTGGAGGCCACTGGCCTGGATGCAATACTCCAGATGGGACCTCACAGAGGCAGAGCAGAAGGGGACAGTCACTGTCTCCCTGCTGGCCACATCTCTGTTGATATGGCCCAGAATACTGCTGGCTTTCTGGATTGCAAGCAAAGCAACTACTATTAAGCATTGCCTTTCTAGTTTCAAATGTCTTCAATAAGTCCAAAGTTTGTTAACTTAATCAGTTTGTTGACTTCCTCAGCACACTGATGAACGTACTGCAATCAATAATAACAAAATCCCCAAAATTTCATTATCCTTTGTGAATTATTCATTCAGCTGCACCTTTTAAGATACCCTGATTTAATAATCTGAGTTTCCTGAGCAGAAATTAATAATTGCTTCATGATGTGGTAATGCTGTTTTACAGAACATGAACTGCATCTCACAACATCTCCAGAATGAAAGGCCAGAACTTCGGTCTAACTTGTTCTTTTTCCCCTGTTTTTTTTTTTTCAGCCTTCTTAATAGCTAAGGAAAATCTATTTAAGGAAGCATCAAAAATCTCTAAGGGAGTTGTACTGCTATAAGTTATTGATCTTTTCAATTAGAAAGCACCAGGCACGTGTAAGTGTGGAAGACAATAGAACAGAGACTAAAAAGGAACATGAACAGCAGAGTAGAGATTGTTGGATTTCTTTCTTCTATTTTGACTTCCGAGAGAAAGGGTAGTTTGTAACAAAATGTGTTTGCCCAAGATGTTTGATCCAAGCAAGAATTTCTTTGGGTGTAGATGTGGCCTCAGCTATAAGTGAAGTTTCTGTTAAATATGAAATGTATATTGCAATTAAATCATGTTATAGCAAGTGAAGTAAATTTAGGATAAGTCATTTGCATAGCTGAATTGTATCAGAAGTTCTAATTATTCACCTAACCGAAGATAACAATTCTTACAATTCACCAATTAAAAAAAAACAAAAAAAAAAAAAACATATACTAAAACTTCATTAAGAATGTCACAGAGTATTAAATAATACATGTGGATTTCTGACCCTCCGGGAAAAATGAATAGCCAGTCATACCATGAAGTATAAATGGATTACAGTTTGACATAATTATGTGTTCCCTTATTTTTGCATTAGCAATACCTGGATTTATGTTTCATAGTAAAAAAGCCTGTGTGGATTCTAGATACCTTTTAATTCCTACATTAAATAGAAAGAAATCTGTTTTTCCAAAGCACTATAAAAACGTTGTTTACAGGAGTAATTTTCTATCGTATCAGATAAAGAAACTGTTCTATTTATCAGTATATGTAAAACAAGAAAATGATTGTTGTATATAATGCAAGAATAAAACAATTCAAAAAGTGGTCTTGTCATAAATGGAGGAAACTTGTGTCTTAGATGTTTTCTTCAAGCTAGAGTTCATAAACTTCATTACTATTTATTTACTTATTTATTTATTTTTCCAATTTCATGTTGTGGGACCAGCAAGGAGGACTCCTGGCTTGATAGGCAATGTACTTAAGATCTGATTTTGCTCAATCTGATGGCTGTTAATTTCCACTATTGGAGGGTCCATCTCCTCATACCAGGATTATGGTGCACAGCATAGAATAAAAGGATCATCCATCAAGTATAAGAAAACATTTAGTATGTCAGTCAATTATTTTCATTCTTAGAAGGAATGTGGTCTTTTAGTTATGGCATAAGCAGTTAGCTGTGGATTATAGCAGTATATATTCTTAGAGAGTTTCTGCTGACATTGTAGACTGCCACAACAAAGTTTAGAAAAACAGTAATCCATGCATTATTAAGTTTGAATCTTCACTTCGCAGAAGTTTACACTTTTGCAGTGATAATTTTTACTGTACCCTTGGTGTGTTGTTCCTAGAAGTCTCTCTGCATGCTGCAGCCCAGGACAGAAAAGTGGGATGCTACATAGAAATGCCTTTCGGAGGACTCCTCCCTTACCTCGGGGTAGGTTCAATGGGATTACAGGACCAGCATATCAACAGCTAGAAGAATCCAGGATCACAGAGCAGGACACAATACCTTGTCACGGGTAAGTAATGAAATATCCATGGTGAGACAGCACTGCTCAGAAAAGTAGTTCTAGTAATGTTTGCACAGCACTTTTTTCTTCTATCAGCACCGGACAAATAAGTGAAAATAATTCTGAAGTCCAACTTTCATGTTTTTTAATGCATTCTTTGTAGATTGCGCATCTGCTGTAGATGGAAAACTGACACCCAGTTCATGTGAGTTTGTCTTTGAACACATAGAAAGAACCTGATATTTTTCATTTTCTAATTCACCTCCAGCAGTACATAAGGTCTGAATTTCAGAAGAGCTCCCAAGCACCAACAGCAGCCTTTGAAGTCTTTTGCAATTGCTGAGTTATTTTGCATACTATTTACATATCCCTATAGATTTCCAGAGGCTTCCCAGAATCACTGTAAACACACTGCATGTAACACCAGGAGAAATACCTGCAGTGGAGCTCTGGTCTCATTTAAAGACTCCTGAGACCCAGCTTAGCACAGTCAGAAAGCAGGCATGCGTCAGTCCACAACCAGGTGTCCCAGGAGGGAATGTGACTTTGCTCACTAGGTCTCTTGTAGCTGAATCTGCCTAGTGAAGCTGACTACACTAATTAGGGGAGACAGACTGAGAGTGGGGGTTGCCTGGGATAGGAGAAAAAAAAAAAAAAAAGGAAAAACAGCTTTCTGTAGACTTCTGTTCAGTTGTTCAGGTTTGTCTCATGCTTCTTCCAGGGAAGAACTTGGTTGTTAAATCTTTCAGTATACTGTTGTTCATTTCTATGGTAATGTCGACCTTAAGAAAGTTGTGACTAAGTGAAAGTTTTGTATTGGGCAGGCTGCCACTTCCCTGCCACATGGCAGCGCCTTGAAACACAGGCATGGAAGAAAGCTGCAGCCTCTTTTAGCTTGAGAAGCAAGATAGAAAACAGCAAGGCTGTCTTGTGTCTAGCTGTATTTGCTCTTCTCTAGGAAATCAGTACGTGAATTACAAGTATCGTCTTGTACTGGCCTGTATTTGACCTGTTGAAATTCTGCAAAAGGTTGATTTTTATTTATTTATTTATTTTTGACCATGCTGTGACCCCCTTCTGGCCTCAATCCCTGAAGCACTTCATCCTTATTTTCTGTACTATGCAAGTCTGTACAACCCGACTTTCTTCGTTCTGCCTCTAAGAGTGAGACCTGTCCTCATAAAGAGGCCTGCAAACACACTGGCAAGTGCTGTTGTGTTGGAGTACTAGCATTAAGTGTGTCGCAGATGTAATATCAATATCCTTAAGCCAGTCTCCATGAGAAGGAATTACAAAAACGTCAATGCTAGGCCTGAAAATTAAAGCAGCTATTTGATCTTGTTTTATTGAAGTATCTTGATGATGGATAGTGGTTTTTTATGAAAGTGTAATCGTAACAATCGAACGTAACAAAGCTTTTTGCAAGTGATGCAGCAGTGAAGTACTGTAACTAAATTAAAAAGTAGCAACTAACATTTAAGCACACATCTCCAAACCAAAATAAAAAATAATTCACTAATTCTACTTTAAGTGGAAGTCTTCTAACCAGGAGCCTTTTTTCCCAAAATCTCTCTCCTAACATCTGTTTCAGATTGTTGGCGCTCTCGGTAGGTATCAACCCAACTGGTAGGTCCTTACGGAAGCTGGGCTCCTTTTGCTGTTTCAGGAAAGCACCACCAGCTTTAGACGTTTGTGGACTTCAAAAGTCAAATGTGATTAATATTAGTTGATTCATCAGCCTGCTACTCAGAATAGCAGAAAAGCCTTCCTGAAATGAAGGGCTTAAAGCAAACATATCTCCGTGGCAGTCACATCGCAGAACCTAATGAGTATTTTGGGATGCTGCAAGCATGTGACAGCTATTTGCAGTGCTTGGTATCAGCTGCTAGAGGTAGTACCTTGTATCTGCAAATGTGTATTTGTATAGATACAAATGTGTTTGCAGATACCCAGTGTGTCATAAATTCAGGTAGACGCATAGGTAGGTGTGCATGTTTCCAAGGCTGAGCTGAAGCCTGCTACTGCCATTGCAATGACTCATTCATCTTAATGCACTTGGCCATCAAACTCCTACAGTGAAAACCTATAGCCATAAGGGCTTACAGCAAAGCTCTTTGCACTAGAATGAATGAAACCCATTTTGTATTTGAAGTTCTAAGTCCTGTCTTGCTTTAATATCTATTTTAAGGGACAGCGTAATTATGCTTCATTCAGTTTCATTCATTGACACAGACTCTTGAAAACTGTGTAACAGGTGGTTACTGTTGCAGGTTTATAAATGTTTTGAGGGCTTTTTTGCTTGGTTTCAGTAGAAGAGTGGGCAGAGCTGCACTTTGAAGTACATGCCCAATTTATTCAGACAGAATGATTTTTTTTCAGATAAGAATCATACAAATACCTTTCTTAAGGGACATTATAGTTCTGGGAAACAATTATAGGAAACAGTAATTATTATTCTGCACTTAGATAGAAGTGCTTACTTAGACTGAAGTCTCATTCTGTTGTAACTAGCAACAGTTTGACATCAAAGGTAGAAGCAAGAATTCATTTGTAATTAACTGAATGGTGGCTCTCACATAACTCAGAAGTCATATCCCTGCTAGTTCAGTGCATTGCCTGTTACACACAGTACATGTGCTCTAATTCAACCTCAGTCTTTGAAAGCTGTGTAAACACAGGGCAGAAACATGTACTTCTGGCATAAAACTGGTGTGCTCATCTGCACATAAAAAGAAAAAAAAACCCAAAAACCACCACCAACAAAAAACACTATAATATGCCAGGCATTGAGTTACATGTTATTGTTACTGCCAATTAGTTTTTCAAATACCAAGAACAATTGGATCCTATTTATGGAATTGGCAAATGTTACTGTTATATCACTGAACTCATCTGGATAATTCCATCTTTTCTTGGCTTCACTCATATATCATCCATATAATACATTCATTGCATGTGAAATTCATTAAAAACATTCACTCCCTTTGTTTTCAGGGTGCAGCCCAGAATATATTTAGGGCCTGAATTACCAAAAAGGGGAATAATGCAGCTGATGAGATCCCTCCAGCTATAGTCGTTTGAACAATTATATAATAAGCAAATGCAAAGGAAACAAGAATGGGCATAACAGGTCTGCACTCTTTTGTTTTCCTTTATTATTATTATTTTTTTTTTCAGTTGTCCTCCCTTTGGAATAATTTTGCTAATCAGTTTTTCATTCATACTGGTTCTTAAAAACTGTTTAAAAATGGCCCTCAGTAGATGGCCAGAAGTGTGTCTAAGCACTGAACCAACATAATTAACCAAAAGCTGATCCCTCCTGATTCAGAGTAAAGCATAAATGCAGCTGTATAGCTTGTGCAAGAAATGCTGTTCCATATTCCTAAAAGCCACATGCTTTATTGTTCCCCTGGGTCCCACTTCCCAAAGCAGTATCTCATTCCATCAGACAGCAGCAAAGCTCTCAGTGCCTCTTCCTTATTGCTTTTTGGTCATTTGGGGATGCTGCTGTAGAGTTTCAGTGTAGCAACTGCACAGCACTGCACGCGTGCATGTGTCCAGGCTAATATCAAGCAGTTGTGCAAACTGCAGATGAGCTAACTACAAATCAGCAGCACTCTCCTGGAAATGAGCCTAGAGATATTTTCCTCCTCTTTGTCTGACAGCTCACCAGGAGGACGGGGCCAAAGGAAATCTGTATGCTTTTATCGGGCTGTGGCTGTTCTGAACACTTTAATTGCTGTTCCCAAGTTCTCTTTCTGCTAATGCCAAAAGAAGCAGTGCACGTGGAAACAGAGTACCCTGAGGGAAGTCCAGTAGGTTTAAGCAGCTTTCAGAAATTTTCCTTCCTGTCTGAGCTCAAACATTTGCTCCATACCAGATGTAATTATTGCTTTTTCATGATCAATGATAAAATACGTTAGATTTGTCATTGGCTTGCCCGATCAAATAGTGATAAGAACACAAAGCTAATGATGCATAAAATAGGATCCTGCATGGAGGTGTTGCCTGTGATTCTTGGTAGTCAACAACAAGTAGAAATACTGGATTTTTAGTAATACTTCTGAAATGGGAAACATCATCTTTAGCATTGTTTCCTTTCTATTTAGTATATTTTCCATTTCTGTTTTTTAAATATATAAGTGAAGACATTTTCTGATAAGAATAATGAATCTGGCTCTGAATCTAAATGGAAATGTTGATAAAAATTCACTGAAGTTGCCTTACAGTAAATGAAATTATATTATAGAATATGTAAATGGGGGACAAGGATTTTTTTTGAAGAACAGGTGAATAATATTTTCCAGATGAGGACTAAGAAACCAAATCATGTCAGTATTGAGTGATTACTAAAAATGACATGTTCTTCAGAGTCACAGTGCGCTTATATGCTCTGCGTATTTGAAAAGGGGGCACAGATAACTGTTCCCATGCAATTAAGGACCATAAAACTGCGTTTTGTTTCAATTTCTCTTCTTCTTCACCTTTTCAAGTGTTTTCTGGAGTAGTGATTTGATAGTGAGAGTTCAGATGTTCAAGAAAGCATTCATCCATTTCTCCAGTTAGAAATGAAGGAATGAGATTAAAAAAAAAAAAAAAAAAAAAGTCCTGGAATCTTTGGAGTATCCTTAAGGATTGTCTAGTCCAACCCCCCTGCAATGAGCAGGGACACCTACAGCTCAGTCAGCTTGCTCAGAGCCTGGTCCAGCCTGACCTTGAATGTTTCCAGGGACTGTGCTTCCACCACCTATCTGTGCACCCATGCCAGTGATTCACCACCCCTACTGTAAAAAAATTTCTTCCTTATATCCAATACATTATAACTCCTGACAGCATGTAAAAAGTTATTATTCTCATGTACTGGTGGGGAAAATGGGACAGAGGGAAAAGCAGTGGCAATGAAACCCAGATCTCCAGAGCCTGCTGTTTTCCCTAGGGCCACACTAGCACTAAGTGCTCTGAGTGTGATTCAAAACAGCCATGTATCCTTGCAGCACAGCTCTCTGAGTCTCATACAACATTCCTTCCACTGGTCACATCTGTCTCTTCAGTATGCAACAAAATTTCTCTCTTATTCCTTTCAGGTATTCATCTAGCGGTTTAAAAACTCCTCAGAATCCTTCAATAAATATGCAACTGCCTTCAAGAGAGACAACCCCTTATTTTAATAACATGGATCAGAAGGACTTGGTCAGATACTCATCTTCAAGAGCCAACTCAGTCCCCATCATCCCATCTGTGGGCTTGGACGAAGCCTGCATGCAAATGCAAAATGTTTCTGAAGTAACAGGCATCAAATGGTGCAAAAACTCCTATTCAGCTGAACTTGTCAATGTGAGTTCCCCTGTCAGTAATTGTCTTATAGCAGAACAACAAGAAGTGAAAATATTGCTAGAAACTGTGCAGGAGCAGATTCGGATTCTGACTGATGCGAGGAGGTCGGAGGACTTCGAACTGACAAGCTTAGAGGCGGAGAGCAGCGCAAGCGAGAACACCGCGTTCCTGCCTATGAGCCCTATGGCCAAGGCAGATCGAGAGGCACAATTTGTCTTAAAAAGTGAAACGCAAAGAGACTCAGCATTGACCAAGTGACTTTGTGTGGGGGTCGCAGGAGGGGGAATAAGAAATCTGTGCATTTGATGC
Source organism: Oreortyx pictus (assembly GCA_036925125.1). Classification (NCBI taxonomy): domain Eukaryota; kingdom Metazoa; phylum Chordata; class Aves; order Galliformes; family Odontophoridae; genus Oreortyx; species Oreortyx pictus. The sequence continues at coordinate 10,973,425 of JAUPFR010000008.1, read as the reverse complement.
TTTGCTAAACAGGAAAGGAGGAAATTAAATACAAATTATTTATATGCATTAATTTAAGAGCATCTACTTAGAAGAAACCAAATAGTCAATCGCCCTCATATCATAGTGTTTTTTAACAAAATATTTTTTTAAAGGAAAGAAAAGTTCTAGGAGGGATAAGGCATACATCAGGTGCTTTCTAGGCAGGATTATACATACAGTTTCAGTTCCAGAGTATTTTAACACTGTCCTGTTTGGCTGTCAGAAGGCTTAGGCTATGCATCCTATTTTCAATAAAAGCCAAGATTGTTCTTAGAACCATTCTTGGTTTCAGGGCAGCACGGAGGTGAATGCTGGCCAGGGGTGCAAGTCCCAAAATCCTAGCACAGACCTGGTCCCCCTTGCTTTCAGTTCTAGGTTCATACTGAGGGAGGAGACACACAAACATCTACTTCTTGGCACTAACTGTGGAATGACCGTAAATCCTTAATTGAGCCAGATGCTTGACTCTTTACCTTACTTGAGCATGTCAGTTAGCTCAAGAAAGTCAGTGGAAACTTTTAGGAGCTTTGAGTCAGGCTAAGCCTGGAGAGAGACTGGGGCCTCTGGAGATGCAGTGGCCCAGTGGCTGCTCCATCTTCTGAGCTTTGTTCATCAGAGCTTCTTGGTTGGAGGAGGAAGAACAAGGGAAACTGAAAGTGCAGAAGCATGCACTATATGGCAGGTTTGGGTTGGCTTTGTTTTTAAGAGTGGGAATGTAATCTGCTGGTCTTCACTGATCCCTGAACGTTTCTAAATTGTTATACTTTGAACGCGTTTGTACGCTCTCGAGCACTTCTGAGTATGCGTGGGTTTTTTTTTAAAACATTTTTATTATGGGTTATTCAGAGATGAGTCTGGGAGATTCAGTGTGATCAGAGGACAGCTGGTAGGTGTCCACCCTGTCCTAATTTGATCCCGCTCTCAGTTCTCTAATCACTTTAATTAATCGTGGCTTTGGCTTGTGAACTTTAAAGCTCCAACCCTGCAGATAGCTCCGGATGGGCAGACCCAGGAGCCTGCACACAGCTGATTCTGTTGGGGCTATATGTGAGCAGATGGTTTCCAGCAAATCAATCCCTGCTGCCTTAGAGAAGGCCTTAGAGAAGAAATGTCATTTCCTGGTTACCGTATCTCAGTCATATTGTAAGCATTTTTTTGCATTTCCTTTCTCTTGAGTCCCTCTTCCTCCCAATAAATTGTAACATAATATGCCAATAATGCAATGAATTGGGTTCAGTGGCTCACATGTTAATGTTTTCATTGTTATTAAAATATCTGCTTATTTGTGGGGAAAAAGAATACGAACTATAATAAATAACTACCAAATAGCCTTCCCTGATAATGTCAGAAAATTGATTTAAAAAAATTACCGTATATGCAGAATGTATTAAAATATTATTTGCAGCAGATTAATTGCTAAATTTATTAGATGTGCCCCAGACTTTCCAGTTCACAAGTCTCAAGACTTCCCAAAATAGCACAGTTGGTCACACAGTGCTGTTGTATGTTTAGTCAGAATAAAGCAATATTTTAACCTCTGTCAAGTACATTTGAAAAAGAAATGCTGAAGATGTATGTCATTTATTTTGTGCCTAGCTGAGGCATTAAAAAAGTCCTCTTCACAAATCTTCATTCAACAAGTCTTACTTTGTTTTTCTTTTCTTTTTTCTTTTTTTTTCTTTTTTTTTTTTTTTTGTGTGTGTGTGTTTTGTTTTGTTGTTTTGTTCTGGCTTTTTTTTTTCTTTTTTTTAAGATGATGAAATTGTCTTGTTTACAGAACTTTCTATGGCTGTAATCTTTGCTGTGTGTTTTCAATAAAAGTCGTTTTGAGGGCAAATTATGCATTATGCCCAGGATGGAGCATGCCTCATTTAGATTCCTTTCTAAAAAGCTGCAGGAGCTCTTGTCATAGCAGGAGGATGAGGCTATAGGTGGGATCCCTGAAAGGAGTGTTTTCTGAACTACATAGTGGCTGGGCACAATCTCACTGAGCTAAGTTGCCTGTGCTAGTATGGCATAAAACCCATACCAGACAAACCTCTGGAAGATGAGCTGTGTTAAGTGAGTCTCAGCTTCACATCAGCCCAGTTGTGTGACTTTTCTGTTAACACCATTTGTATCCTACCAGCCGAGGACATGAGCCAAGTGAGCGTGCATCTGTCCACAGGTGAACATACATATCATTTAAAAAATGGCTTCTGCATAAAGCTCTTATTCAGTAATTTGTAAAGCATGCTCACTATTAATTGTCCACCATTACTTTCATCAAGAAACATTATCTCTGCAGTAAAATGCAAAATCTTTCACCTGCTGTTCTGTCAACACCAAATCCTTTCAATCCAGCTATAAGGCCCACTTGCCCCCAAATTCTACCAAGCTGTGCAAACTCTCTTACGGCAATGTATTGGAAACACACTGCAGGATTTCTGTTGAAGAAAGAGCTATATCATAAGCAATGCCTTTAATGAGAGAATGTGTTCACTTAGCACCCCCAAAAGACCCAGAAAGAGGGCAAGAGCAATGTACTTTAATATAATGAAATGTTTGACCGAATGACTGATGGAGCTCTGAAATGGTGAGGATACCTTCAGCTCATGTTAGAGATGCGATTGTGTATTCAGCAAAGAATGTGTGACTGTTATATGTTAACTGTTCTATTCAGTTTTCAGCATGTTTGAATAGAGAGACGTTAATATTAACCATATGACAGACTAGTGTATTATTTGTTAAGAGTAACACTTCAGGTCCTGTTGAAACTGTCATTGTTTACAGAGGAAAAGAAAATGATTTTCAAACATTGAAACAGGTGAACTTAAAGTGATTTGTGTGTTTCTCTAATGCAATTATTTTCCCCCATGGACCCTCCTATTTTACAGTGAATGGGACAACATTTTCTCTGAGGTCTCGCAATTAGGTATGTAGAGGACACAAAATATTCCATAATGTTGCACTGAACCAGCTGAAATGGTAGGCCAAATTTTGCTTTTGTTTCTGAATCTAATGATCCCACTGAACTCAGTGGATCAGAAGGGATATGTCAGTGCGAAACGTAGTTTCTTCCTAATATGACATCTATTCCTACCCTACTTGGAAAGAGACTGTAATCTCCTTAAAAGAGGCTCTGAACTCTGTCATTTACCTGTAACGTAAGTAAAAATAACATCAGATTTAGGAAATCTGAGTTTTATCCGGTGTGAAAATTCACATGCAGTATGCTCAGGTAAACTGAGAGAACAGCTAGTTAAATGAAGCTGAACTTTCTCTGAACTGAACAGAGAAACCCTGCATCTCCTCAGCGTAATGCTGTGGAGCAAAATTGTGACAGTAATGCATATCCTACTTGTGGGGTTTTTTTGTTTCTTTGGTTTTTTTTTCGGGTTTTTTTTTTCGTTTTGACATTTTTGTTCTCAATAGAATTTCTTCTGAACAGCCCACGTAACCTTAAAAAGCAGTAGAATGATCCCAACATTTGAAGTAGGAAATGTGGGTGAGTATGGGCACATCTCACATTGTTAACCACTAGAAAACTTCAATACATCTACTGTCCAAATCTGAAAGTTAATTCTCGAAACAATACGTTTCAATGAACAAATATACCTGTGAAGAAAGAGCTCTTCCACATACCTTTGGCATCTAGTTACCTGCCAAGCTCTCAGCTGAGGTTCTCAGTGCAATAATGTTATATTAGTAGAGGATCACATCCGAAATCTTTTCTACTCTATATCTAATAGAGTGTCACACATGTTAGTAGTCGCAAGATGTAAGGACCGCTACACTGGTTTATAGAGCTATCTTTATTCTGCTTATGAAAACTGTACTCATAGCAGTATGAAAAGCCCTGTCTAGAATACGGTGTGAAGTTTGTTAGATGAGTGCTTGTTGTGCCAGGTCTATCCTTCAACAAGGGTTGAGTATCACTATCTGGGCTCCAAAAGCAACTAAGTTAGCACCATTTAAATGTGGCTAATTCAAATATTATTCATTGAAATCCTCTGAAGCTTCTTGTTTACATTTTGCAAAAACAGTGAGACTATGGCAGGTGCTAGCATATACCTGAATCAAAACGTTCAAACAGATAATTCATGTCAGCTTATCTTGTAGGAACAAAAGTTCAGATTCCTCTTACCAGTTCATCCCCAGCTACTCTCAGTCTAATTTTGGACATTACTTGAACTCTTAAAAGAAAATATGAGAATAAATGCCAAAGAAGGACTCTGTCAGAGTCCTAGCTGCAGCAAGTGAAATTAAAGCTTGAAGGAGCAGACCCAGAATAAAAAGGTTTTTTTAAAAAATGACATAGATTTCCTTTCAAGGAAATGTAATTTCCCTGGAGACTTTTTTTTTTCACTTGGGAAAACAATGAGTTTATATGAATGATTTATTATCTTGGCATGAATTTAGAATCTTCAAGGAGATTGGGAAAAAGTAAATGCTATAGAATAACACAGTTCTTTATCTTGCTGAAGATATAAGGAGATGGAGACTTTTTCCTTTTATGCTGTAAGTTGACAGTAACATTATGATCCCTTTGTTCTGATGTCTACTCACTTGAAAACAACTGGAATGCTCAGTTTTCAGGTTTCAACTTTCTTTGATCTTCCAAATCACAATTATCAAACTGAATGTTTGTATTTTAAGTAGCAAAGTTCATATATGAGATAAAATTGACATAGCTATTTTAACTTTAATCTTATTATGAGGGGGAAGCAGCATCCTCAGTGTGTGTTGCACAGCATAAAGGTGCTTTCCACTGTAGTAGTAAAACTCTTATAAGCTGTTTATGTGTTGAAAGTGATGAAAAAAAATACTATTATAATTTATTAATTGACCACATTAGTAATATTTAAAAAAAAAAAAAAGTAAAACTAACAGAAATTCCTAAACTTTTTGTAGTTTTATTGGAACAAATGTTTTGAGTAACTGTTACCATAGCAATGTCTTCTGTAGGGGCCAAATACTGAGGCTGGCACTGATGGGATGCTTACTCTTATTTTCTTGAAAAGATTCACTTCCATCCTCTTTGGACAGCAATCCTAAAAACAGGGAATGATCTCCTGATATTCCATATGGCTGTTCTTATAAAACTTTCTCAAATGAAATATAAACTAAAATCACAGCAGCACAACCTACAGGTCAGTTGGGTTTGGGGTTTTGTTTTGTTTTCTACAAAGGAATGATTATATTTTATAGATATAATGAAGGTATTTTTACTGATGACTGAAGAATGTAAGTATAGGGCATACATAAGTGGCATGGAAATTCTCCATTTTTACTATAGCTTTTAGTAAGAAATTCAAAAAATAACATGTTCTCTAGCACCACTAGGAGCAGACTAGCATGCTATTTGTATTTCTTTTTTCCTTAACACTGCCCATGGTTTGTAACATATCACTGTAGTGACCAGGTATCTTGTGCTTTTTCCTTGCTCCTGCACTGTAGTTCAGCATTTTTATTCATGTTCAATTTTACTTTACTCTCAGAATCAACAATATAACTTGTAACCTAACTTTTGGGACAGTAGGGAGGGCTAATGAGTAAAGATCCATACCCTCAAAATCACGTATGCATCTATTTGCCTGCTGTGAGTTGTCCTAGAAAGAGATTGTCCCTGGAAGCAGGATTTGTGCAGTCTCCACTGTGGAGTGCTTTCCTGCCCTTCCACACACGTATCAGTTCTCAGCAGTTCCAGTTACAGAGCCTGCAGTTCTCTTCAGGTTTCCTTGCCACACATGAAATCCTACTGCTTGTATGAGTCTGATGCAAGGTACTACTAGTTGTCTAACCTGGATAATCAGGTGGCCAAAACCAAACATAAAGAACAGATGCAGATCAGGTAAGGCCAGCATTTTCTTTCTCCCAGTGGCTCCTTGAGAATTCTTTTTTATTTATTCATTTTTAATACACAAGATTTTGTTTCAAGTCCACTGGTGTTTTCCCATGAATTAAAATCTTGACCACTCCTGTGGTGCTGCCTATGAAGTGGTGAGATTCTATAATTTGCGAACAGCACATGTTCTGGGATGAGGAGCAGTGCAAGTCAGACCAAAGCCGCTGACTCCTACAGAGAGCCAAGGACCAAAAGCCATCTGAACTGATGCTTCAAGTATGGCTTTGAACTGCTGATTCATACTAAAGTGTCTCTGAAGGTTAAGACCCCCATCATGCATTGCACTAAATAATGTAAATAATACTAACATTTATAAAAACAATCAGAAGAGTTATGTACAGCACATTACTGTTCTAAGTACATCTTCTTATGAAGGAATATGGAGCACCATCTCTTAGTTGTGAAAATACTTAGAAATGAAGAATACAAATTACAGAACAAGAGTATTAAAAAAAAAAAAAGGTATTCAGAATAATTAATGTCCTGCTGTTTCTAAACAGGTAGAGAACCTCTCGTTGTTGTGACACAGCTTTTCCTACAGGAAGAGAAACGGATTTTGAGTTCTGCTGGGATACAACATCTGAGGACCTCACTTTCATTTCTTTCTGAGATTTGTCTCATGTAAGTGAAGTTGTGGTCTTCAGCATTAATTAACATTTTTTTAGTAAGAGATTTCCAAATTTTGAAATTCTTCAAGTGCTGAATTTTGGAGGCTTCTGAGGTTGTGATTTGAACTGACCTGTTATTCACAACAACTTCTTTGGATCAATCCAAGCAGAAACTTTTCTGACCATTAGGATAATTTCTGAATAGTACTAAAGCATTTGATTCCAACTAACATTATTTTTATACTCATTCTATATTCTTTTGGATTATTGTGTAAGTGAAGCTGCTTCCAAAGTTGTCTTAGACCAGGTTTTAGCAAAGTTCTGATCCTGCAACTTCAGTTCTGACCTTAGTCTGAGGTGTTCCTACTATACAGAACAGATCTGGGTTTTGCAATCCAAAATCATACCAGTGTACGAGAAAAAAATCTCCTTATACTTTCTGCAGCAATTGCATGCATTAGAATCCAAGCACGGATTGTGTGAGAGGGCTGCCAGGTTGATCTTTCCTATTATCTGTTTTGTTTGCCTTCTAAATATATTCTTCAACATTGCTTCTCTGTATTTTGTATAGAGAAGTAAAGGTAAATTTAGACTGTCTGCATTTTCATCTAACTAACTGTAGCAGCTTTTCTTTCAAAGCTGCCCAGGAGACTAATTATTTAAAATTCTGACTTCAGGGAAAGAATTGATACCCCTACAGGTGAGGATTATTCTGAGCAGGTTTTCTCTATATGTGTGTTTATCTAGCCTTTCTTGCATCCTAGTAAACTTACTTTCTTCCAAGTAAAATGCTGAAAACATTTAAAACATTACAAACAGCAAAGCAAAGTTAAGGCAAGAGATGTGCACTGCCTTCTCTGCAGAAGTGATAGGGGTTGAAGTAAGGGCTAACTACTAAAAACCTTCCCACTAGTATGATAATATTTTCACGCATGTGTGATGCCAAAATGGCTCTGTATGGTTTGGTCAGATATAGCTGCAGGTAGAATTATCTATGTAAACTGGTTCAATGGTTTGTTGTATCTCAAAATAGATTTTTCCAGCACCCAGGGATAGCAGCTCAGGTTCATTCAAATGGCAATTGTTAGCAGGCAGCTGTGGCACCACAGTGCTGGTGCAACATGAAGCCCCACATCATTTGCTGGCAGATGCAGCAGAGGTGTCCTTGCCCCAGCCCTGTAGGCAGTGCTCTGTGCCAAGCCCAGGGAACTTCAGCACCCTGCAGGCTGAAACCATTGTCAGATGAAGAATAAAAGCTGCCTTTCACAGTGCAGAAGGCTTCCTAGGCTAAACAGGAGCATCTTTCCCAGATAGAGACAAAAGGATGACTTGGGAAAAAAAAAATATAAATCCTAGCCCTTAACACAAAAAACCTTTCCTCCTTAACTTCATACAGATTATCCACAAAGTTGGGTTTTCATTTCAGTTTTTCCACTAAGTAGAAGCAGTCCTGCATTTATACTAATGTAAAACTATTTCTAGGTGGCTTCAGAAAGTGAGGAGAACACATCACTGTGCAAACACTGTGTTTCAAGGAGGTACCAGAGCTTTTTGGCAACTTCCCTTCTTCGCAGGCAGGATCTGATCACAGCACTTTGTCTGCTTTCATTAAATAGTTCACTGAAGTGCTGGCAGTGCCTTCTGTGGCTCCCTTCACTGTCTGCAGCTGCAATCCTAAACAGCGAACCATACTGAAAGCACTTAAAGATCGAATGAAGGTAATGGAGACAGTATTGTTCACTGTGAATATCCAGCTTGAATAGTTGGAATAACTGCAAGGGAAGAAATGCCTTTGCAAATCAGGTGCCTGATACACTGTCTAAATAGTATTTCAACCCTCACTGTTTAGTGAACAAGGATGTTAAGATGCCCACAAATGAAAGTGGAATAATTGATTCCCAGAAAGAGTTTTACAGTCACAAATACGGTTTATTCGGACTTTTTGCTGAGCACTAGCCAAGTAATCAGACTTCATTTAAACAGATGAATTTCCCTTGTGGAGTTATACCTGATTTCCTACTTTCCCTTACTGACCACCATACCTTTTCCATATCACATGAATTTTTGTTTACCTTAAAGCTGATCTGTAGGTATGCACAGACCAGCAGCTAGCATGGACATGAAGTCTGAGCATTCCTAGTACTTAGGGTGAGTCTTGTGAAACCTTTTCAGCAGTCAAAAATCTTGAGCCAATCACTGATGTAAGACAACTAAAATATCAGCAAAAATGATTCTGCTGTCAATAAAATCACCAATGAACACTTGACTTGGAGCTGGGGCTTCTGAATAGTATATACAGATGTTAACACTACATACACAGTTTTTGAACACAAAAATGAATGATCCAGCTTAATGTTAGTTCATCTAAATAGATGGAGAGAGTATCCACTTAACCACATAACCTAAACACATTTAAGAAAGGGAAATAGCTGTCTTTTTTCAACTGTGTTTATTTTTTCACTGGTAAAAATAAAAAGAGAAGAAGATAATCATAGTGCCTATGACAAAGATTGTGTTTCAAGGAGTGTGCGGTGTATACCACTATTATTTTGACTGCAAATGAAAACCGCTTTTAAACTGACTGTGATTCAAGAGAAATTAACGTAGACAAACTGTCACACAGCATTCCAGGAAATGTTTTGTTTCAGTATGTTTGGCCTCCGTTTTTGTGGAGCTGTACATTCCTGTCCATGGTTTTAAAGGATAAAAAAAAGAACTGATTTCAGAATCAATGTGTATTTTGACTCATTTTTATATTTCTGATGCCCAGACTGGTCTATGCACATGTACACAAAGCATCACAAGTGAGTTTTGTTGTGCGTTATTGAATTCAGTCTTTTTTCCTTATTGAAGCAATGTTTTCCTGCTGTCACCAGTGATCACTTCTCTCCAAGCAGAGATTCCATTTATTAGAAATGCTACAGAAGAGGACAAATCTGTCTGAAAATGAAAGCTTTCTCATCTCAGCCTTGCTGGCAGGAGGACCAGCTGGGATTAGCAGGATTGAGGTGGTGAGACTCAGGGGTCCCTCACATTTCTCCACCCGCATGGTATTACGTGAAGAGCTCAGGTCTTAAATTGTTGAAGTCTGTCCTTCCAGTTTCACCTACAAGCCTCTCTGCTTTAGACACCCAAATGGTGCAGGTAGAAGGTGTCTAAACAACACATTCTCAGGGAGAATCAACTGAGAAAAGAGCCAGAGTTGGCAATATCTTTAGTTCTGGAGTCCAAGATTAACACAGTGATGCGCAAGAAAAAGAAAAGAGCAAATCTTAAAGCTGCTCATTTTTGGAAAGCAAAAGGTGGACATCTCCAGACAAGTCTGCAGAAGAGTGGCAGCAGACAAACCGTTCTTCCCCCCTGGCTAGCCAGCAGCTTGGCCCCTCACTGGGGTGGTCAGTGGCGTGCCCCTGACAGGAGGCTGAGGCTGTGAGACATCCCAGCAGTGACCATGGGGACGTGGCAGAATGTCAGTGTCAGCTATCCAGTCCAGGATGTGGCACCTCCCACATTGTGCAGACAGCTGCACTTCAGGTTACATTGTTGTGCACTCCTGGTGGTTTGGGCTGAACTGCTTGGTGTCAAGAGTACTCATCATCATCCAGAACCCTAAGTGACTGACTTTCTTCAATGTAAGTTCTCCAAAAATTTACCCCGTACTTGCCAGGTAGCCTTAGGGCAAAACCTAGAGCTGCTTAGCTCCCTGCAGCTACCAACTCTCCTAGCCTTGCACCAGTCATCCTAACACTCACTGAGAGCCACTGTGGGTTGAGGGGACACACCTTGGTTCTCCGCCACTCAGGCTCACTTTACATCCCACCCCATAGTTCCCAGAGAACACCTTGCAGAGCCCTGCTCTCTTTGCTAGCTCTTAGGTCTTTACTTTTTTTTCTTCCCCCCCTCTTTCTTTAATGTGTCTCAGAGTATCTGTTTGGCTTTTGCTAATGCATTGTTTTATACTTGAAATCTGTCTTACTTTAAAGGTGTTAGTTCAAATGCTTTTGAACACATTGGCTTAAAGAAATAGCAAGAAAATGCTCTACTTCCAAAGCTCCTCTTCCAAGTGCCCAATTTCCTTGGGCACAGGTGCTGTGATGCTGACCCCCCATTGGACTAAAAGGTTTTTCCTCTTTCCCAGGGCTAAGGAGAAAACAATGCTTCCTAAGGTAAGATTCCAACACCAGCACAGTGCTTCGCCTGACAGAAAGGACAACCAGCTTTTTTTTTTTCTTGTTATTAAATATTCTCCCTCCTTCAGTGCTGGATATTATGTCCATTATTTAATTGTTCGATTGTAGCATATAGTAACTATGTTTATTAAATTGCAAAGGAATTAGTGCATTAGAGTACAACAGTCATAGCTTTATATCTTACTGTTCAGAGTAAACACTAATTATTTCAGACATACCTATTTGATAAGAAAGGATCACTTTTTTTTCTTCCCCTTTTACTCAAGAGGAGATTGCAAGTTACTTATTTGCTACTTTCCAAAACTGAAAAAATCTGAAATTGCATTTGAATGTGGTTTAGAGTGTGATAGGTACTGCAAACATTCAGGCCAGCCAATGAATCAGTCTGCATGCTGTGCTAATTTTCAGATGTGCAACTTGAAATGTAAGAAATAGGAAGGTAATAAGAGTGGCTCACAAAATAACTATTGAGTGCTATATTTGATACTTACTTAAGCTTTTATGTGCTTTTTAAAATTTTATTTGTAGATGTTAAAGACAAATTAATTACAACTGTTTTGTGAAGTAAGAATTATACAGTTTCAGAAGTTCCTGTGATGCTCCAGGTCCTAATAATCCACACCACTTTGCTTAATGTTAGGCTAGATAGTAGCAGATATAATTGCTTTTGGCTAGTTTTCAGGTCACCCAACAAATATATCGGTCAGAGTCCAGTAAAAATAAAAATAAGAAAAATTCTTACCCCTTTTCCAAGGATGAGAGCCCACTAGAAACTTCCAAAAGAGATGATTTCTAAGTAGAGATGTTTCCCCTTCTGCTGCCAGCCCTTAAATGAGGTTAGGTGAGTGACTTGCACCTGTGCTCCCGGGGCTGGCCATGCCCCTTCACCAGGTGCTCAATCACTGGTTCAGGCCGTGACCTAACGATTCCCCGTACATTTAGACAGCCACCTGCAGAACAACTTTCCTTAAACTATTTAAAACCTTTAATTCGTACTCTTCACTGATTCATAGCAAGCTGCAAAAAATTACTTCTCAGGCTACGTTTCAAGTTGTGTCTACTGCTAACATCAAACACTGAAGTTAGCTGCCAGCAGAATTCTTATAGAAATATCATAGTTATTGTGCAAGATAAGAATGTCTTTTTAGAAGCACCTGTTTTGCCAGGAGTTGGTGAGAGTATGCATACAGGTGAACTGAAGTGTTTGGTTACTTACAAAATGTCCTCCCACATCAGCGCAGCTGAATGGATTCAAAGGTGATTGCAAAGTCTTTTTTTTTCTTTTTTTTTCTTTTTTCTTTTTTTTTTTTTTTTTTTTTCTTTCCCCCTCCCCAAGGGTAGCACTTCTCCCTCAGATGAAGGTGCATTTAATATTTAGTAGTATTTTAATAGTGCACTTGTCTCTGGATATTTTGTTGAGTATAAGAGCTGCTCTCTTATTCTCTGGTAGTGTGGTGAGATATAAAATTACACGTGGGCTGGCAGCGAAAGAACGACCGGTCACGAAACTTTAATTTTACTCTTTTCTGGTAAGTTTGTGGGGTTTTTTTTTTTTGATCTTCATTGTTGTTTGTGAGTGCTGTTATATTTACGCAGGCATGAAGATGCAAGAGAGTCTGGTAGTTCAGGAGGTTTTTGTTGTTTGTAGTAAAGTGGAAGAAGCCATGGTCAGAGGAAAAGGAAGGTCTCACCTGAGCTCAGGACAGATTTCAGAAATCTGTCTGGTAGATGTTAGTATAGTTTTCAAGAGTAAACTCTTGGTGAATCTCCACATTCAAATAGAGCCAGTTCAATCCAGGTGAGTCTGAAGGAGCCCCTCGGAAAGTCAGGTGAAGGAGTATACTCTGAAAATAAAATGCTTTGTAGTTTTTTGTTTGTTTGTTTTAATCTGTTGTGAAAAAATGGTGGCTTTAAACAGAAATGTTGTGCAGTATAATTACATGGAATCAAAATTATAGAGGAGTTTGTGGATAAAGGCTGTTATATTTGGTGCCCAGTTGGGTCTCTTAACTAAACAACCTGACAAGTAGCTTGAACTAGTTGTGGTGAATTAAGTAGATGACTACTCCATTTTAAAGGTGATATTCTGTAGCAGAGCTCATTTCTTTATGAGGAATTAAGGTAGCTAGAAAAGAGTTACGCAGAGATTTGCAATCTCCTGTTTGTGAATAGAGTCTAGAGAACAGCAGTTTGGATTAACTTTAAAGGCTAACTTAAGAAAAAACTTCAAACTTTTTAAAATTAGTTTCCTGTAGCCTGGGGTGGTAGATAACTATGCTGACAGATAACCATTATACAATCAGGTTGATTATTGCAAGCATACGTGTGCCTGTCTTGCTCTAATTCATCTCAGCTGTAACAGTCTCTTCTCACTATTTATCTTTGTTCAGAAAATTTCCCAAATGCAATGGATTTGGAGTGGAGAGAATAAAGCTTCTTTGCAGCAGCTAATACAAGACCTTAAAGCTGCATTATTTCCCCCTGCCTCCTTTTGATATCTTGCAGGAAATCTCTAGTTGACCTTCTCAGTGTTTCTCTATGGTACCTCATGCTCTCGTTAGTTTTCTCTGCAGTTGATATTGCTGCTTTTCTTCTAAAAATAGTACTGCAGTCTGTGTGTTATACCAGGGATCACACAACTTAGTTGAGGTTGTTCTTCTATTTATTTTTTAAACGTTGTCATGGTATTGGTCAAGTCCTCAGGAAATTTAGAGAGCCTGAAGTTGGTGCTGATCACCAGAAAGCTGTGTTGAGTGGAGGTGTCTTTGGAGGTGACAGGAGCTTTGCAGGAACCTTCCTGAGAGATACTGGGACACGAGGACCAGCCTGCTGACTGCATGAAATCACTTGTTTGACCTTCAACAGTGGGAATGGTTCTCCTCTGAGTCATTGCTCTTCAGGGAGCTGATGTTGTAGCAGCAATACGCTATAGAAAAACATTGTGGCAAACTTCAGTTTATGGATGACAGTTGTCCTCTTTACAGCCGGCAGTGTAAAGAATATGTGAAGCTGGTGAGCATAACTGATGAACAGTGGATGGAAACTCACCGGTTTAGGAGCTAGGCAAACCCTATGTATATCAGGGAAATGGTAAGAAAGGAAGCTATTGCTTTTCTGCTTGATCTGTGCTGGCTCTGTGATCTTTCTACAGCATTGCAGAGAGAAAGTGCCTTTTGGTAACTGCTAATCGTTAACAACCTTTTTTTTTGTTTGGGTTTTTTTTTTTTTTTTTACCTGTAACTGTGTCTTGACCTAGCTTCCATGGCATGTGCCTTGCTTTGGGAACTTGCTCTGTTTGGGTTGAGTAGCATCTATTAGTGATAATTATTACTGTAAATATAGACCAGCAAGAGATTATTTTTTTTAATTTCAGATTAAATGGGTCTTTTATTCCTACCTAGTTAGTTGAGCCAATATAGATTAAGTCCTCTAATGTAGCTTTTCCCCTCTACAAATTTGATGGATTCATCATTCCTAGAAAGCTATCACTAATTATTATTACTATACTGGGCTATTAATTTCTTTCCTCAAGAAGTTACTATTTTTATGTGGCTGCTATGGCCTGAAGTAATTACAGTCCCAGCATTAAATGGGGCCATGTGGTTTATTGCTCTCCTGAAATTTACTGTTTCTGCTTACATTTTGCAAATACTGGGAAGGAATAACAGCAAGGAGAGGGAATTTCAGTGAGCATAATCAAGGCAATAGCTGAGGATACCATAGCAAGCCAGTGTTCCTTTTTACTTGTATAATTACACTGGAGTATTCCCATGTCTGTTTGAGAAGAAGGGGTCACTATTATTACGTGGCTGTAGGTTTATTTTAGATGCTAGAGATCATAAGCCATTTACTGTATCTGGCTGATGATAGAAAAATGAGATGATAAAGGATTTACTGCATGTTTGAAGTCAGTAAGACTTCCTAGAGTTCATAATTCACTAAGTCAAGGGCTGAATTTCTTGTTTGTATTAGAATTGAAAATTGCGAGGTTAGTTATGTATGGGAGAAGCTGTGTTAGTGAAGAATGGCAACTGTTACAGAAATACTTGCTATTGTCTCATTTGCTTCTGAGGTGTTTAAAAAGAAGTCTATTTCATGACATATATGAGAGGGGAAATAAGAAATGCCTTTTTCCACTTCTTCCTACCTGAAAGATTTATGAAAGATTAGTCATGAAATGAAGAAGGAGAAATTTTCATGATTTATGGGCTAAATATCACTTTAATCAAGGAGATGTTTTAAGTAGCCAGTTTAATCATTGTCATCAACTTCATCAGAGTGATTGAAATCATCATTACTTCAGTAACTGATTACCGAGAGCTTGATGCGATCTTTCGACTGATGCTGAAACTGCTCATTAGGAAAGTGTTAGAGGTGTCTGACAGTACCTGTGCATAATCTGCCCTGGCATTTTTGCTGAGCTTTGCTATAGTGTGTGTATTTTTCCATAGATTAAGCTTTACTCAGTGTAATTCAAAGTAATTACTATTTTTTACTAGGCATATCTATCTAGGTGTAGAGCTTATGATAAAAGCAGGGAGTGCAGAAATCTGTTTGTTTGCTTCTTTGGCTTTGTAACTACGGGCAAAATATCATTACTTAAACACAATTGATATACGTATTTATCTCGTTTGTCTCCAGGGCAAGTCTCAACCGACTCAGCTGAAACTAGGAGAACTATATTTGTGCCCGGAGTAAAGGGATGTGGAAGATCAGACAACCTGCTCTCATTCCCTTTGTTTCTGATTACAGACTCTCCCTTCCACTTCTTGTAGATAAACAGATATTGAGTAGAAGGTTGACGTAATGCCCAAGAATTAATGTTTAAATAATCTGCTTTTGATTTTAGGGGGCTGCTGTTTGACTAGAGTGCCCTTCCTAGCACAGGCAGAAAAACACTGAACCCAGAAGAGAATGTGTGAAAGCTGAGAGAACTATTTGTTTTCAGGAATGCAAAAACTGTAATTAAACTTTGCAACTAGGGACGTCTCTGGTATAAAATAATCTGAAGAAGAGATCGAAGTTCCTGGAAGATAACAAAATAAAAATAGTGCCTGACTGGACAAGCTGGTCTGAGATCAGACAAAAACCATGTTGAGCAAGATCAACAAAATGGTAGTCTGTTTGGAAGTTAAGTATGCGGATAGCTGTCTGTAAAAAGAAAATACATTGATAAGAAACACTAAGAATAAGAAGCACGCTCCTGTAGTATGTGGAGAAATCTTCCTGTATTTCCTCTATTTAACTTGGAGTGGACTGTAAGTCACTGTAAGCAGAAAAGCCTTAAGGTTTAAGATGCCTAAAAGTCATTTTTGAGAAAAACCCAAGCATAAACTAACCAAAAATTGAGAAAGGTACTTAGGAATCAGATACTGGCAGACAAATCAGCAAACAGAATTTCTTCAGTCTCTTGAGTCGTCCAGGTTTTACTTAGGTTCTTGATAATGGTTAATTGTTGTTCTGACGAGATTAGAACAAAAGTCAAATTGTCCTAAAATTTAGGCATACAGGAAAAACAGACAGCTCTTAGCTGAGTGAAGATCTGCGATCCAGTCATAATGATTTCTTGCGCAAAATTTGTAAGTCTTATCTGTGTTAAGAAGGATATTAAGGAAAGGAAGCCAAGGATGTTTTTGTCATTTTGTAGTAAGCATCGTGGAGAAGACTATCATTCCAGGCAGCAGCCCTCCCAAAGAAACAGCAAATGCAAGTAACAAGAAGGGCCCTAGTATTGCAGAAAGAATTGCACAAAGGAGCAAGGATTTTAATTGGGGTTCTGAATGTATAAAGAAACATCAGTTTGAAACTAAAGAAAACATTATACTTCACATTTTGCAAACAATTTAATGATGTGCTGGACTAAGGAAGAAGTGACGTGGAAAGAATCTGTGAATGTGAGTGAGGGAAGCAAGGATAAAGTGAACACTTCAAGGATTTGAAGTGTTCCTAGACTGGGGAACAATTGGCTCCTTGTCTTACTTCTCATTTTGGGCACAATGCACTTGTTTTGCCATCCTGAAGTCCCAAGCAGTCTCTCACACATATAATGTAGCTTGTACAGATTTACCAATCTATTCCTATTCTTGGGAATACGAATACTTCTGTCAGTCCTGTTATGCAATTGATTCATACAATGTACTTATGTAAGATGTATATTGCAAGCTTTCCTGCTGCCCTTCTTTACCCCTCCAACAGAAGGCTATATCAGCGATGTCTGTTTTCAGTCCTGTGAGACTACTCTGTGTCCACCTTGTACCTTGGTCCTGGGGTGACCCTGCTGCTAAAACGGCTGCTTTTGTGGCTGCCAGCAGAGCTGCTCTTTCATTACATTATTGTGAATTAGACTTGTTACTGCTCATATGTAGAAGAGTATGGACCAAATTTCCATTTCTATCTTTGGCCGGATAACCTTTAGTATCAAAGAAGTGTTCCTGCTATAGCTGCTACTTAAAAATGAATGCTGAATTATTATTATTTTTTTTATTCCTTATCTGTAGTGGTTTTCTTGTTTTGTTTTGTTTTTTAATCTTACAGCTTACTTTTGCTCCCTAATCTGCAGGTGGGCTTTTGGACCGACACCCTCTCCCTCCCAGTGGGATGTAGTTGTCTGTTCTGCTTAGCAGCATTTGGCACATTTGTAAGGCCTTTTGTGATAGCACTGCTATTTTGAGACTGTTCTGGAGTGGCTGTGTACCTGGTTTCTGCTGCAGCCAGACACAGCGCTGGAAGAGAGAGGTAATGGGCTGCAGCATAGCCATGCTTGGGAGCGGAAGCAAGGCTTGGCAGGCTCTGTACTGATGGACTGTGCTGAGGACATGGCTGCTTCAGTGTCCTAAAGCAGGGATTCTGAGCTTCTGGCTCCCTGCAGGAGGACAATCAAGCCATTTACATGTAGCAAATAACCACAGCAGCAGACTGCTGGAATGACAGCAACAAAGCACATCTGACTATTCCTGCTGGCTTGTCAATGATTACTAATCCTGAGTGTGTTCTGAGGGTCAGTGCATCTCTGACGGTGAGAACTGCACTGCCTCCAGTACCAGTGCTGGTAGATATTCAACCAGAGTCTGAACACACCTGTTGTTATAGACAACATGGATGGGGATCAAGGTCCTATGTGCACTACTAAAACAGTAACAGAGAAGGAACTTACTGTAGGTTCAGGAGTTTGACTGCTCTTAATTCTCTTCCAGTTTGTAATATTACAGTTCCTCATATTAGTGATCCTAGGTAGCACTGAGTGCATACAAGTACAGGACAGATAATCTCTCTTCTGAAGTACAACATGCAGCTTTCCATGTGAAGGAAGTGTGTGGTTAAAACAACAAAGTAAATGTTACTTTAACTTCTCCACTTGTTCATGTTTTCACAGCAGTTAAGCATATCTGTATGCTTCTACCAGTTTTAGTTTATCTAGTTTGGTGATCAAAATGAGCCAGATGAAAAGGGCTGTGCTATTCCCTAATCAAGTTCTAAACTATATCAATCCAGTGAGTTGTGTCATTGTTGAATCTGAAGCTGGAATTGAAAATATTCGGTGTATCTAAAATACAAATGATGCAGCTCAACCTGTTCATGGACTAGGCTCATAATAACCTCCCAACAACGTGGCAGTGTTTTGGAAAGTTCATGTACTTGCTATATTGTAGATTTCTTTAAAGATTAAGAGCACATATTTCTATAGGTTTTTGCAGAAAGAAAAGGTGCCTTTGTCTAAAAGAGCGTTACGATAAAAATGCAGGAGTTGTTAGAATTACCGAAACATCTGTAAGCAGAGCTACTGTTTATTAATTATAATAGGAGTAAATTCCTTGAAATGAGAGGGGAGGAGTGGGAGTCCTAAAAACACGTATACAGTTTTATGCTGTAAACATAAACAACAAAGATGTGGAGGGCTATGAACTCATTTTGACTGTTTTTAGCAGCATTTGTGCTAAGTGCTTCTGTCTTCCTTTTAAATAAATAATTGTCCTTTTATCAAAGGAAAGATAAGTCTATCCAGATCTTTCAGAAAATAATTCTGAGAGGGACATCAGGAAGCCACAGTAGTATCAACTCTTCTGTCACTTTTGATGGCTGTTAAACTTTTCTTCAAAGCTTGTGTAATTTCCCTGGGCAACATCTTCCCTTCATTTCAAATTCTAATCCTGTATTGCCCTGCTGTGAGTGAAGAAAATTACTTAATTTGGTTTCTTCGCTGTTAGCATGCAGAGTAGATTACCCTTTCACATTTTGCCTGTAGTTAATGTGAGTGTTTGAAGGCATCTTCAAATTTCATCTCTTCCCTCTCAGTGTGGGATGTCTTTGTCTCCAGGAAGTGTTTGGGTTTGCTTCTTGTGACTCCCTTTGGTCAAGGAAGACTTCTATACACAGTGACAATCCATATGTATCTTAACATATTGCCATGAATTCCCCAAAAAATTAATTCCAAACTAACTTGCATGTAATTCATATCTTTAGTTAAGACCCCTTGTGGGACTTCAAGTTCAGAAATAATGTTTACTTCATTTTTTATGTTATTGCTGGTCAATTGCAATTCAAGGCAATCAATTTATTAGACATTTAAAATGTTGAAGGATTTTCACAATCATGGTGTGATAAAACGGATTTCCCAGAAATATGCTTTTTGTCTCAGAATATCTAATGTTGAGTACACATAGAAGTAGGCATAGAAAATGCAAAAAAAAAAAAGCGTCTTCCCAGATAAAGTAACTTGAGGGGGAATCAGAACCAACAACAGTAAAAGATGCTCAACTTATGTTTTTTAAGTGTTCACGTGGCTTAGCAGTGAAATTTTATATGTGAGGTATTACTCAATATGTATGTATGTGCTTCCCTGTTGAAACAGGGAAGAACAACTACTCATATCATCATACCATGAATAGATACGAAGATGCTTGCTTACTTTGCTATGATTGAGCATTGATAAAACTCTCAGCAGTGAGACTAATCTGTCCAGTTAATGACCAAAACAATAAATCTGCTGTGCCTCACTTCCACAAATTCTGCTGAAAAAATGGAACAAACTTTGGGTTACCTAACCTAACCAGCAATAAAGTTTCCAATTTAACCCTGCGGTAGTTAGAAGAAAGTTATAGTAAATTAGCAGATACTAGTGGATTATTTAATCAGACTACTTGCCAGGGAACTTCACAGGGAGCAATGCTCTTGTACAGCTTTGATTAAGTTGACTGAGTTTTCAAATCATGTGCATGTCATACTGCTAAGGATGATTTTTTTTATTTTTTTTTCTCAGAAAAGGCATTTGCATCCTGTTTCGGTTGTGTAAGTCTACAGTGATCTTCTCTAAACTTTTGACATAGCCAGAAACCTATGAAAAAACCTAAGAAATACAAACTGCTGTTAGTCTTGCAAAATATATAGACTTTTCATAGGACTGTGAGGTGACATCATGAAATACTGCAGCTCAGTTGTAGATGCAAACAAGCTGTCCGTCTGCAGGGGAGGTTAGAAGGGAAAGACTGATGAAGTTACAACTGCTAGAGATGTGCAGGTTTGGTTTGCATGACTAAAGATTCTCCTGCCCACACATCTCCTTTTTGGAAGCTTTCTATCTGGGGGTAGTATTTAGTGCCTGCTGGGAAAATTGTACAAGAGGAGCTTGGTTATCAAGAGAAGTAAAAACACAACCAAAAAAATTATATATATATAAAGAAAAATAAAAAAAGAAAAATGAAATGGGGGGACATGGAAAAAATAAAAAATTAAGAACATGCATGTTCAGTTTTATACGCAAGGAGGAAAAAAAGAAAGTAGTTTGTTTCTTCTACAATTCTGAAATTATTTCAGCACTTTGGTAGATGATGTTAAGACAGTCACTTGCTTTCCTACCAAAAGCAGTAGGAAAGTTTCTTAGGGGTGGTAGTAGTTCATTCTTAATTAAATGTTACTGCATTCTGTTTAACTTTCAGGTTTTTTTCTGTTAAGGGTGATTTGCAATTCAATTATTATTCATGCTTATGTTGTCATTTATGCATTTAATTTATATGGTTGACAACAAAAATAGAACTAATGTAATAATAATGTTGGGATTACTTTTAAGAAAGCCCTTGTAATACATATATTTTTACAATCCCAGTTAGTGTTGATTGGTTTCAGAATTTAAGCTGAAAAACCAGGATTGAGATGAAATTTTAGAGCTGTTTTCTTCTCTGGTGTTTACAACACTGTCAAGACGCAGGTATCTTGGTCACTGTTATTTTTCCTCTGGACTGTCAGCTGAAGAATGCGACAGGAATGGTGAATGTACTACTAGATTGGCTCACAAAAGCAGTCTTCTATGTAAGTATCTGTACACATTTACTTAGTTGTTAATTAAATAGTGATGTGTGAGAAAAAGAGTAAATTCAAGCACAGATTATTTCAGTTTAGCAGTTTGTAATCACCTTGTTAAATACACGTCTTTGCCTTTTGTCCTTGTAGTTTTGGAATAAAATTCACTGTGTTCTCTTTAGAGGAGGGGGAAAAGGGTGAATGAATAATAAATCAAATATGGAATATGAAAAAAATAGCAATTAAAGCATTTAATATTGACAGGCTTCTACCTGAAAACAAGGTATGAACAGAAAGGATGTTTGTTTTTCAGCTTTGAAGAATTTTGTAATTATCTTCTTGGAAGCTCACTGTCAGAATTTGTGTTTGATTGTAACTTTCTGGTGTTGATTGCATTTCTGTACCAAAAACTGACCTGACTTTTGAAATCCATTTTACTTAGAAGTATCCGGAAATGACTGAGGTAACGTACCCTAACATTGCTACAGTGTGTCCAGTTAAACCAGGGTAAATACAGCAAAAACGTGTTTTGGCTGTGGATGGTAAGGTGGGTGAGAAATTGATTGGACCAATGAACTCAAGGGGCAATGGCACAGATTATTGTAGAAATTGATTAATAATTTTGATGTGACTGGCTCAAACAGAATGACCTGTGTCACTCCAAGTAAGAGAAAATTGCTGTCAACAAGACAAGGCAAATGACAAGTGAACATTCTGAACTTAGCCAGTTCGTAGCGGCGTGCATGTTCCCCCATTAGCTGTTGGTGTGTTGTTAAAAAGCAGAGTTAAAAATAACATTCTGAGAAAGCTGTTTAAGATGACAAAAGGCATTTCATAATAGGCAGAAACAGAGTAGAGGAAACTTCATATTTAAACTCTTATTTAAAAATGTATTAGCATAGTCTGAAAAATCTTTCGTATCTAGGACTAAAGCAAATGTCAACAAGAATGGATGAATCGCAGTAGTACTCAGGTGGCCTCTTAGGCAAAGTTAGTTTCATTTGATTTTCTTCTATCTAATACAGAGCTGTGGACTTTAATTTGCTTCCATCTGCTGTCCATAATGTTTACAAAAAATGTATGTTATATTCTGCAGAACCAAACATTTCAAGCACAGAGATAGATCTGTTCATTTAGAGTTTTTTTTTCGTTGTGTTTTTTAATCACTGCAGTAAGTTACAGTTATAGGGGAACACATCACTTTAAGGATTAAATAACAACTCTCATATTTAAAGCTTTCTCTGTGCTTTTTCAGGAGATACTAGATACTATTCTGGGCCTGCATTCTAATTCTCTTCAACAAGAAGGACTTCTGCTAAATAAATGTGAATATTTAACAGTTGATTTTATTTGTTTGCTCCTTTCCACTGCATAGGTTTGCATTTTATGGATTCTGTAGAAATTAAATTTCAATTAATTAAATGTAATTAATTCAAAATAATTGCATTTAATTAATTGAAATTAATTCTAGAAGGGAAATACCACATTTTATATCCAAGACAAGTATTGTCTTTCAAACACTGCGGTGACAGAAACACAGCCACAAGTTAAATTGTGGTAAAGTGAGGTGGGGCAAAAACAAAAGTAAGGTGAGCATTTGAGGTATTCCCTGCGCAGCACACCTCTAGCAGTGTATGCTTCTGGTGTTGTAATAGTTTCCTTCTGTATCCTAAATGGTCATAGGCATATCTAGACTTTCTGGCCAAACACAACTAGCCCTAGCGGCTTCCAAGTCCCGGAATCAGCATTGCAGGCCAGGAGGTCACCATAAACTTGTCAATGATACTGAAAATATGTACCTTGTTCTGCCAGCTCTCAGTGAAACTCAACTTCAATATACAGCGTGATGTTTGTTGTTTACTTTAATGGATTGTTTAAAAAAAAAAAGCCACAGAACTGCACTAGTGCCTCTCAGGGCTGATAGTTTTGTTTGTGTTTTTTTTTGTTGTTGGTATTTGTTTATTTTTATGGAGACAAACAATGTTGTTTGGTATACATCAACTAAATGGAGGAAAAATCACCAGGGGAAAACTTGTCAGACTCTGGCTAGAGGCCAATTTCAGACATTCTGTGATTGCAAATTTGTTGCAGAGAATCAAAGAAATGCTAGGCAGAACATCCAGAAGCATAATAAATTAACCTCTGCAAAATTCTATCGGGAGTGTCTGTGCAGGAGGGAAATGAAAAGCCAAGAAAGTTTGCTTCCCTTTGAAGATTTTCTAGAGCATATATTAATGATGGGTAGCTACGACTTATTTTCAGATAAACCAATGAATGTATGGATTCAAGACTTTGAGGGAGGAGAAGATGGAGCTAAGCAGAAATAAGATCACTTGCACTGACAATTGTCTGTAAATACTCCCCTGGGACACAAAGCAGCATTTGATGTGACTGCTAACAATGTTATCATTTGAAAGTGGAGAGGAAAAATTATGTTTGTACTTCAGCTACTTTAATGAAATGGAGCAACCCTGACAACTGAAACCCTCAAGGCGGGTAAGGCACCTGCACAGCAAAAACTGGGCTCAATACACTTACATGTATTTAGAGGTGCACTTTTGGTTTGTGTATTTATTTGTGTATTTATATATGTGCATGAAAAATGACTAGCACACTAAGAGCTTCCTTTTCCTTCCCTGTAGCAAATGTGCTTAGCAATAGGCTGATTCTGACTTCTAAAAGAATTTATGTCAAATACAATTATCAGGGAAGACTACAACTGAGTGAGTATCAAAGCTATGTTTGCAGGAATTGGGCTTCAGAGTACTTGTGAATGGAAGATGTTTGTTCAGTTTCTTTACATGTCATTTCATGTGTCTTTTCTTTATGAATCTTCCAGCTGTGGTACTTGTCTGTTTAAAAGCATACTCCATAGTTTCTTTTGTAAGTCAGCAAGTAGCAGCTGTATTTCTTTATTTTGTTTGTTTACTTTTGTCTGTCTGGTTGAAAAGAAAGGCAGGAAAGTGAAACAAAGCACAGAAATGAAAGTCTGTCAACTGAAAACCTCCCAAACATAATAAACTTTGTTGACTAGATAATTCTCTTTGATACTCTCTTGTTTTTTGTATTTATAACTGTTCTCACTTAAACAATGTAACCTGTTATGAGGAAATTGCCTTGATACAGTTAAACTGAAAGAAGCATTACATTGGTGTTGACAGTCAGGTTTGAAAGCATGTCAAAAATACTTTGAATGCCATTAGAAAAGCAAATGCAATTCTTTCAAGTGTCTGAAGACTTAATTTCATGAATATTCAAGATAAGGCTGGGACGGTATCGAGAAATGCATATTAATTTTGTTTTTCTTTTTGCGTAGCGTGTATAGCACATACTGAAGGTAGCCTTTCTGTTTGTGAATCTCTGAGGACGTTAGTATTACCTGTAGTTCAACTATTGAAACCACTGTAGACAAGAATGTTTTATTACTTACATGTAAACCGTAAGAACCATGACTCCTAGCTCATGACCTAAGCTTTGTTGTTTGGTTTTTTTTTGTTTGTTTGTTTGTTTGTTTGTTTGTTCTAAGCACAAACTGGAAAAGAGGTGCAGTGGATTTATTTTACAGTTTTGGTCCGGTCAGTGGCCTAAAATTCAAACACATACCACATGATCTAAAGGTAATTAAATGTCATTGCTTGAATTCAAGAGGAATGATCTACTGAATTCAAATTAATGAGGCACCCTGAAGAGCTTTCAGCTGTCCTCACAGGTTGTCATCATTCCTAATGATAAATGGAGTATACAGGTAGGCTGGGAGAGTGTAAGCAGAAAAAGCTGGATTGCATTTGCAGTAGATGGGATGTTAATTGACAAGGGTGCTTGATTTCTTCTGTTTTAGAGCCACAGCCAAAATATCTCTATCATTGCATTACTGCAAAAGTGCTGTTAAGATTATTTCAGAGAAACCTCATCACACTTTCATTAAGGCTGGAAGCGGGAGCTTTGTGCTGTTCCCATCATTTCTGAATGTAAAGTTTCACAAGTGGATCAGCAAGTTACACTGCTGTCATACTCTTATCAATGTTGCCTGCATGGCTGTGGGTCTGTCAGCCCCTCTGGACTCTTGAGTTGACTCCAGTGGAGTTTGTCTGGGGCTGTGAATAAGTCATGGAAAGGAATGTATCTCCTCAGTGCGTGAGCATTCTGGAAGTGCTCAGCAGGCAAAGAAGATAGCAGAAGGTTTATCTACTGAGCACTTACAGTGAATTAACAGTAAGACTTCCACAGATTAGCCAAAAAACTGCTCTTGTGTTCAATAGTTTATGAATTATATTCTTTTTCTTTGGGAAAAAAAAATCTAACTTGGCCCTTAAATGTCTGCATGCATCTCCTTGCACAGGCATCAAATCCTGTTCCACTCTAAAATTTAAGTGAGATTTGCTGAGGTTCAAAGCTGCAGTGATATGACTCATTCCTCTGCCAGGCAGAAATGCCACTGTGTATTTTGTGGTGTCAGTACAGTGATGTAGTTGAAGAGGATACATGACTGAGCAGGAGGCAGAATCTATTGCTCACACTTCAAGATGTAAATCAGTCAAAGATAACTTTGGGTAAGAAAGAAACCACTTCTCTGTGTATTTAATGCCTAGCTATAAATTTGTGAAGGCTCTAACTCCCTCTCATACAGCAATACTGACTAATGTGTTTTTCCTATCTACAAGTGGATATTTATCAGTTTCCTCTGCCCATAGTACACACATTCACCATCCTGTTTGCAGGTGAGGACTTCCATCTCCTAGAATTTTTTTCAAGTACAGATTGATTTTTAAAAGTTTCCAGAGGATGATGCAGATGTGAAAATGGCCCTGACATATTGTATACCAGGCTGCCATGGAACATTTTTTTTTTTTTTCAGAACATGAAATTTCAGATTATTTCTTAAGAAAACAAAACTGTAATATGGAGATTTCTGTCTCCTCGCAGGCCATTAAAATAGTTACCTTGATGAACAGAACTATTCATAGTTAGAGCTAAGTGCAGGTCAGTGCTTTTCTAGAATTGTGCAACCATACTTAAAAACCAATCCATCCCCCTGCTTCTTTTTTACGCTTTGAAGGAGTGTTCTTGGGGCCGTGTAAACTGTATGCAAAAGCCTCTTGGACAGAAGCTGCATTGAGAGGGTGAGCAGAAATCTTTAACTATAGCAGTGCAAATCACCAGCGTTTGTATATGGTACCATTCTAAAATGTATTTTGTGTTGGTTTGCTTTCAAGGCAAGTTAACAACTCACAGGCAACTTGGTTTTTACATCAATTACTTTACAATTGATACTGCTTCAACGCAGCCCTCATAAGGAGAAATTTATGCCTACTGCTTCTAAGCTCTCAGTAAAACCTGCCCTCTAAGCAGAGAAAAGGCCAATTATTAGTCATCCTTAATGCCCTGATGTTCCTCCTGCAGGTAGCTTGTTAAGAGTATACAAAGGTGATTTAATTTCAGTGTCCCATAACAGATTTATAATAAGCTATCTGCTTCTATAATAATTCACTGTTCTAATTCTATTAACTGTGTTCAGATATTAAAAAAAATCTCAGGGATATTTCCCCTTGCATTTAGTATTTAGTTCTGCTAAGGCTGAGAGACAAAAGTAATTACTGAGCTGAATTCCATTTTCTGGTCTGACCTGTGTGTCTGGAGGTAAGAGCTAGTGCAACCACTAGACCTGAGCCCTGCAAAGCAGCGCAGTATGAGTTTCACTAAAAGCCTGGGCAAGGCTGGTTAAAATCAGAGTATTACTTGTTTTAATATTTTCTTTCCCTCTGGAATTGGCCTTAACTGTAATGAAAGTGATGAGAAAATGATTCTTTTGGGAAACCAGTGAGTTTCCCATATTTACATCTCTTGAAAAACTAAGACACCTGATATGATGTCTAATACAAGAACCAGGTTTGGAGTTTGGAATACCGAGGCACGATTAATAACCACCCACAGGTACCACCAGAAAATGCAGACCAAAGTGAGTTAAACGTTTAGAAGCTATGCAAGGTATTGGAAGTAGCATCCTACCTTGTGTAAAATTTCCTCCAGCAGGTAATTAAACAGTGACGTGAGATCTTGGAAGCAGACTCTGGAATGAGGCTTTACAATCCTGCAGCTGTAGCTTGGTAAAATTCAGTACTTTGTGGTCCAGGTCCCTCAGTGTTGTATGGCAGCGGAGTAGCATTGTGCAAAGGGTTAACATATTGTTTGGGGCGTGGGGGTGAAGGGTTAGATACTAGTATTTTGTTTTGTTTTGCTTTTTTATAGAGATTTCTTATTCCTGTACTTCCCTGATTTGACTGTGGGTAGAGCTGACAAGTACATGGCCTGAGGTGATGTGGTTTTTCCTGAAAAGCCTGGTCCCTTCTGGGATGCAGCAGGATTTCTGGAAGCTGCCTAACTCCTATGCTGTTTATTTACAGTCCAGAAACTGTGACTTCATGATGGGGTAAATGTTCATGGTGTAGCATAGCTGTAAGGAGAAAGAAATTGCTATTCAGTTCATCAGTACTGTAGGTGTTTCTTTGTTGTTGTTATTTTCTAATTATTGTTTTTATTTAAAAAAAAAAAAAGCAATGAGGATTTGGCTCTGACTGTAGGATTTACTAATCAACTTGTTAGTTACTTTCCAAATGCCTCATGCATCTTTTAAGGGTTATTTTTTTCCATCTGCTTTTCATATCTTAACTCAAACAGTAAGAAATAAAAGTAAAATTTAATGAATTAGCAGTGTGCTGCTTACTGGGGCTTATCTCATTGGCTAATATCAATACCTGCTGAAGGTATACAAACCGAGGGAGAAGGGCCTAAGCAGATATGGGGACATAGTCAGTGTCTGTTACTAAAGGCAGCAGAGAAAATATTTGATGATGGGCCACACAAGATTTCCCTTGGATAATGGTTTTGGAAGAACTCAAAGACGTGTTTAGTATAATTTATTTGTAACTAGGCAGTAAGGGCAACAAGTTGTGTAACCAGTAACCACTCACAACATCTAAAACCTGCTTAACTCTGTGATTGATAGGGTTTCTGTGTGTGCAAAGCACCTGCTGATGTGGTTGAGTAGCTCTCCCTGTTAGAGGTTGCCCAAGTACATCTGGACTTTCTGTGTGTAAGTGGTTTCCTCTCCAAGAGGACAACTCTGTCCAACAGGACAAAACACAGTTCTCGGTTTGTCTGGGAAGAACAAAGGTGCAAGCACTGCCAGGTCATGGAGCTGCTGAGTACTTGGAAATAACAATAACGAGGACAGGAGATTTAAAGCTTTCAATCAGGCCTCGTCTCTGAGGCTTTTAGAGATGCAGTACTCACCTGTGATGCTCACAAGTGATGCTGAAGGAAAGTAGAGCTGCTCATCTCCTCCAGGCTACCTGTGTTCTGGGGCTCCTCCCATGCAGCATGGGAGGATGGCGAGGCCCGGCCCAGCCTCATGGCTGCCCTCCTGCTGGAGCCTGCCTTGCACCCTGCGGGTGCCAAAAGCTGCTGCTAATCCAACAAATTGAATCAGTATTGTTAGAAAGCATCCAAAGGAGTGCTATGAGGCTGGCAAAGGGCAGCATGTGTGGGGAGTAGCTGATTCACTGGGTGTGTGTTGTGCCTAGAGCAGGCTGAGAGGAGACCTGATGGCGGCCCACAGCCCCTCACAGGCAGCAGGATGGCAGTGCTGAGCTCTGCTCTCTGGTGACAGTGACAGAGCCTGAGGGAATGGCTTCGAGTTGTGTCAGGGAAGGATCAGGAAAAGCTTCTTCACCTGTCCTGGAAAATATCCCCGGAGCAGCAGTTGCCAGGCCCCAACCTGCTGGAATTCAAGGAGCGTTTGGACAAGGCTCTCAGATGTAGGATTTGGATTTTGGGAGGTCCTGTGTGGAAGCTGTGCAGGTAAGAGTCGGACCTGGTGACCCCTGTGGGTCTGTGCTTTTATGATCTGGCCTTAGAGCAGCCTGGGAGAACTTTCTCTTGGCTGGGACGGGAAAGGCCCTGCTTCACACCGGGACGGGAGCAGGCTGGCTGGAGAGAGGAGGCAGCCAGTCAGCTGGGCTTCTGCCACCTGGCCCTGCCCCTCGCTCCCAAATTCTTTCTGTACGTGCACCCTAGCTGCCTTTTCTCCCCTGACATGATGTGCTGTTTTTCACATTTCTGGAGCTCTCTTTTCACGTCAGCTGTTGGTTGTGCCCTGGGTGGAGATATTTCAAAAGAGCTTGCTGTTTCAGCACTGAGGGCCGGTCGTGGCAGCAGGAGGCCAAGCGTCGGTGTATTAGAGCAGAATGCAATAATGCATTTGGTTGGTAGGCTTGATTTCCACAGAGATGCAGGGAATTCCATTAGGCTGGGCATCTTTCAGGCATGAGAAATATAAATGGTAATTTTTACATCATTGTGTGTTATGATTTAGTTACTTAATACATGGAATTATCCTACATCCTTGCTATACCAACATCTGAGCAGGGGTAGTTTTCATTCAAATGTAGTACACGTACAGCTCCTGGGATTTACTGGCAAGCTAGATCTTTAGAACTTCAGTTCATAACATTTCAGAGATATTTAAAATGTCCGTAATTAACATTAAGCTATTATTAACTTCTAACTGTGTCATATTTGCCATCTTATCATGTCCATATTTCTTATAAATGAGGAAGAAGTATGGATCACCAGTTACTGTGCACATGCAAGTGAACTACAGCTCAGAAGGAAGACTCAAAAACTGCCATGATTTCTCCTCTGCCAGAGCACGTATGGGATGGTGGGAAGCACTTTGGACCTCCACTAGCAGTATGGGCTGAGGCACTGGGCCCCATGTGGTTGTGCCACAGGCAGTGCTCCTTTGGTCATGGTGCTTGTAGGCACACTCACGTTGAGAGCACTGTGGGGAATTCCCTGGTGGGAACGAATAGAAGGTGCTCTTGTGAACGCGTGCACTATCTGCTGTGTAAAGCAGCACCTTTCTCCACCAATCACATTGACAGGACAGGGCCGCCAAGGCAACGCTCAGACTTAACAGATGATTTTTCACTAACAGTTCTTATATTGTATTAGTAGCTTTAGTTATCCTGTGAGTGCAACAGAAGGAAACTGATTTTCCATAGATAAAACTGATGTGGGTAATACATCTGTGGATAGGAGGTGCTCATGTTCTGCATGCCAAGTAACATTTCCCTTTCTGGAGGAAGTTAAAAAGTGGCTTCATTGGAATGCAACCCTATGTGCTTGTCACTATGCAGAAAAGCTGTCAAAAAGCAAGATTTATAGCTAGTAGGGAGTTTGCAAGAAAATAAGCAAACCTCACCCTGCCCCTTGTTTCCAGAACATAAAGACTTTCAGGACTTAGGGAATATTAGCAAACAGCCTCCAAAATGAAATATGCTTCCATTGCCCTAAAGCCAAGACATTGAGCTTGCTGCCAGCTTTCCTGCTTTTCAAACTTAATTTTAATTTCATCAAACCTGATTCAGTATCTAGTTTTCTATTATCCAAAAGTCATATCAACAGAATAACATCATTTTTTTCCTGCCCCTAAAATTCCTTCCCTACTGCCGTTTCCCCAGAAGATTCTGCTGCTGCTGTGACTACTAAATACACAGAATAGCCCTACAGTTCAGATATGACTCATGGTATGTTAATTTACTGATACAGAAAGTTTAAAACTGAGGGAAGGAAAGATAGTAGTTTCTTTTAATGTTATTTTCAAATGGTTTGAAGTTAAGTAATGCAAATAATGCATAGTTAAAGAAATACATTTAAACTGTTTTTTAATCGGTAAGCTACCTGCATCGAGGGAATCTAAGCTTTTTAACGGAAGCATTTTTTTTGCAATCACTTTTTCTGTTCCCTTCTTCCTTACAGTTTAGTCTTAAATTTGGGGCAGTTGGGAATTCTGCAACAGTTTACCAACAAGCTTGGCAGTTTCTGGTTTACACAGAAATCTAGCTGGTGCTATGGGAAAATGTTTTGCTTTTGTGAGTTTAAAAAAAATTTATATTTTTGTCAAAGAGAAATATGAAAGCACTTCATTTTCCTGCAACGAGTATAAAAGAAGATACAAAATGGTGAAATTCTCAGTGAAAGTCCTGCGAGCCTAAGCACCTGCTTTTCTCACAGCATTGCTGTCACAAACAATGAGATCCTGACTCCAAGAATTGAAGGGAGTTTTTCTTAGTTTCTAAAGTATGGATTCTTATACAGCATGCTTCTGCACATATAAAAATACAGTACAGTGTGCCTAGTCCTGTGCTTATTACATGATTTTTGTAGCTGTCAGATGTTTGTCTCCTGGATTCTCTTCCTAGGGATGATTCAGTGCCCTTTCTTTTTCATTTGCTGCGTATGACTGGACAAACCTTGCATCCAGTGGCCTTTCCCTTTCATTACTTCCAGCTCCATAAGGCCCACTAGAAATGTGCATGTGAATCATTAGAGAGATGATCTAGGACTATTCACAGAAGATAAATCATGCTAGATCTTCTCCAGCTTCCAGTGCTGCTATTTCGTTCCCTGTTCAGGGAGATGAGCAGACCTAGCCTGCTTGGCTCTGTTCCACTCTTGCTCAGATTTTTTGTGTTACAAATAAAATAACTGCTTATATGAAAGGGTATATTTTTGCATTAATAGAAGTCCCATGTTTGGACTACTTAAATATGACTCTGGGACAGTTTTTTCCTTTGCTTTCTGGTCAGAAGACCAGGATGTTACATTTCTTAATCTGATTTCCAGCTGAAGTACAAATATTTCTCATTGATGTCCTTGGAAGTTTGTATGTTTTTAAAGATGTGGATGATGGATGCTTCTGCTGCGCTTGACTGTGAATCATTACTTGATGCCCTAATTTTTCTTCCTAAATCTTTGTAGCTGTAGCAAATAAGGTGCCTGAGAGGAAATGTAGAAGAAAGGGTAGTGTGTGACCTTCCTATTAGTTATCCTTCTGATGGAATAGTACTCCTGCAAGGGCATGATTCTGTTTGCATTTCTTGCTTCCTTTTTAACTATACCAAAGTACAGACTTGTCATCTGCAGGCTTCAGGAAGTAAACCCAAAAGTAAAAATCTTGACACTGAAGAAACAGCAAGCTGTCTAGAGATAGTGGTTTCAATTTAGTCCAAAATTAATTTAAGTACTATTTCCTCTCAGCTAAAACATTTTTGAGATATCAAAAAATCAGACACTACACTGCAGGCGTGTCTTCTTATGGTGGTCAATACAATTTAAAGAACTCCAGGACCCCTGTGGTTTCCTTCTTCATGGCACAGGGAAGCTCCTGGCATGTGGCCCAGCTTTTCGCATCTGTTTTCCTTTCAGGCATGAGTTCTCCGAGGATATGATCGAAAATGTATAGAGTTAGTAGTTAGTCCCACCCCCAGTTCAGAGTTTTCTCTAGTCTGCCAGACTCAGTGTTGTAGGTACTACTCAGGTAACCTTTTTAAAGTAATGATCCAAAACCAGCAGGTAGTGGCTTGCCTGACTATGGGGAGTATCCATGCTTCAAACTAAACATGTTTCCCAAGCAGACACCCACATCTAGCTGTGTCTCCTCCAGGGAGATGCCAGCAACACGAGAGAGATGCTTAACTCTGCTGCCAGTTCCAGTCAGAGCAATTGGACCTGCAGCAGGTTTGAGAACAGAGGGATATAAACTTCTCTGATAACTCTGCTCCCAGGGGCACAAATGCTGCATGTTTGCCTGGCATGCATTACCCTGAGCTGAGAGCCCTGTCCTAGCAGGTGCTGAGTCAGGGGCCCCCATGGCAATAATAAGCCCCACTCACTATAGCTCTTCAGCGCAGAGCAGAGTCACCATTTGTCTTCATCTATTTTTGTCATAAATACCGAGATGGGACAGGAGAGCACAGTGTAATTAGAAACAAACTAGCACCATTTTGGACAGTCTTTTCCAAGATGTATCCTTTCTTTACAGAAGCATTTGTAATGAAGTTTTCAAATAGGAAAAGTTTAATAATAATGTATGTATGAGTGGCTGCCTGCTGAACAGTAATTGGGTAGTAGTAGAAGTCAGGGACGTGAAACGATCCTGTTTTGTTTCGTTCATGTCTAACTACATAATTAATTCAGAATTCTTACTTCACTGTAAACTTGCTGTGTGAGAACTTTGTTCTGGCTTTTCTGTGATATTTTGTTGCAATGTCTTAATGTAGACAGGGCACAAAGTTTTTCTTACAAGTGTCTCTGGTAGACTTCTGGGAGTAACAGAGCTCCTGAAAGACAGCAGTGCGGTCAACCATGGGGCTTCTCACAGTTATGTTTGACCTTTTCAGCATAGAGAAGTCTTGCATTACTGCTCATTGCCACAATCATGACATTGCACAAGAACAGCTGTGTGTAACTGGTAGCTGTTGTCTTTATAAGAATATGATGAAGTACAGATTTGACATTAAAAAGTAAGAAGGTGCTGAGTTATACCTCGTCTTGCAAGTATTTCATATCCAGATGGACTCTCTCTTTTTATAGGAGTGTATTTCCCTTTCTCAGTAAAGTTTCATTCATTATGATTTTACAGAACACTGCATAAGAATTATAATTGCTGTGCATACATTCGAAATTCATTTATGCAGTTACAGTGAAATGTTTTATGGACAGCCTAGGTTGTAAATTCTTGACTGGTTAATCAAATTCTTTTTGTGCTCACTTACTAACTTGTAAATCATTGTTCCTTCAATAACAGACAAGCTGAAAATGTATCATTAAACTGGCTGTTCCTGTGTTCCTCGCTTTTCCTGGTAAACTGAGAACAGTGATTTCTCAGCAACGTTTGCCTGTTTCCATTTTGTACCTGTTTTCTGCCCTTTTCCTTTCTTCTTGTTCTTATAGACTAGTCTTAATGTGAATAAAAATCTCTACCTTTACTCGAAAATGTTTTAAGTGGAGTCCATAAGGTTTTTGTCAGGGTTTGCACTTTTTTGAAACTAGAGTTGGCCAGATACTGACCACCAGATATCTTGCTTTATTTTAAGATATTATGTGGCACTTAACGTGCATTTATCTTCTTGACTTTATTAAATTCTCATACTATTTCATGACATGCTAAAATCCCAATTATTTCAGCTAAACAGAAGGGATCGCATTTTTTTCTGACTTCTTTTCTGTTTTATTCAGCTGTAGGAAGACAAGAAACTTGGCAGTTGCATTTCTGCTTCTTACTTCAGACTTCTTTTTGCTTGAAGTCGATTTGCTTCACATGAGCTCCTAAAAATTTAACCAAGTGCTGGGTTTGAAACTCCTGAGCTTGTCCTGTGTTTACGAAAATTGTGCAAACTCCTCTTCTTGCTTTTCAGTCATTCTTTTCATTGCTTTTAATTAAGGATAATTCAGAAGATTAAGTATACCTGTGACTGATAATCCGTGGGAATTATGCCATTATTGAGAAGGCACCTCTGGTGCACTTCTTTTATTAGCAAGTAAGGAAGAATCAAAATGTACTGAAAGCTGCCAGGCTGAACTTTGCTGGCTGTGTGTTCCCAGCACTAAATGGTCTTTCTCTTCCAGGGATCTAATTCAGCAGATGAGAAATTTGATGTGCCAATGGGCTTGTAAAAACTTGGAGTTTTAGTTAAATAATGTGACCATGTGCATGTTTTCAGAGTGCAGCGAAACAATTAGCCTGTAGAAGATGCTGACAGAGCAAAGATAATGGCAGTAGCAGTGTACAAGTGAGATGGTAACTGAACTAGTCAACGTGCCACTGATTGCACATTGCACAGCTCATTCCTGAGTTATGAACAAGTATGACAGCAAGTATGACACTCAGTGCTCTTTCTCTTGAATTTAATGAGTAAACTAACAGCTACTGAACAAAATTGAAAAAAGAAAATTAGTTTTGAAAAGCAAAAATGACAAACATAAGTTCTTAAGTATGGGTTAGGTTTGTGTTGCAATCTCGAGTGTTGACTTGTAATCAGGCTATGTAATCTCTTCTAAAACAGCCCAGTAACTTAGAAATGAACAGAGCTCCTAAAATAGGAACCTGGCCAAAAAGTATGCCACTATGATCTCATTGCCATGGGCATGAAGCTATGCATCCTTTATTTACTTACGTGACAGCGATTTGACCAGCCCACACAAATCCTCCAGACTAGGCTTTAAAATATGTGGGGCAGGATTCTTCTCATCAAACCCATGTCTGTAGGGCAAGAGTATCCCCCTATCCTTTCCTTTCATGGCACGTGTCCCTTTTTCCTGGAGAAGTCAGAGGGTTTGAAATAGGGTAGGAAAATTATTTAAAATTCCCATAGCCTGCTTTTCATTTTCAACCCTTTTTTTGCCCCAGTGTGATCCCTTGCTGTAGTCAACATCTCTAAGACAAAATTATTTTCTGTCAGGCATTGTTTGTATTTCTGCAGCTTGGATCATGTGGGAAAATACTCTGGTGCTACTTCAGGGACTAATTGCACCAGAGTAATTAGTGAGTCCTCATCCCTCACAATGATTTTTGTATAAAAAATTCCCTGATGTAAAAGTTCATCACATATACACTTGCTTAAACAGCTGCAGAACAAGTGATTCTCTGGGAGCTGCTATTTCTTTCACATGCCCCAAAAGCTGTAAGGTGTTGCCGAATGGCTCAGCATGGAGCTGAGGAGCAGCATCCTGCAGGAACATTTGGAACACTGTGCTTAATGCTGGAGCCAGTTTTGGTGTTTTGAAAGCTATTTATTTGGGTGAAGTCGTTGATGTCTTCCATTTTAAAGCACAAACTGTGGAGTGACACTCCATTACTGTGCTCTGATGCTTGGCAAAACTTAAATCTACAGGTTTAAGGTGGGTTTCCAATGAAAGAAGCAGCAGCTAAAGGGATGTATGTGTGGCTCCATTAAGAATCCTTGCCTCAGGCTTTTTTTCCCTGCTTCAGAAATTCAGATGGATAAAGCAATCTGTTGGCTGTAAAGGGAACTATATAGGTAGCTGCACAAACGTGGGGGAATGGGAATTTAAAATAGGAAGTGTTGGATGGTTGTGTAAATGATAACCTACGGATGGGGTGTTGCCAAATATATTAGCAAGATAGATGAAGCAGTCTGACGGTGTTGTTAAAGCCAACAATGGAGTGGCTGTACAGTGCAATCAATATCTTTTCTTGCTGCAGTTCCCTATGTCAGTTGAAGAAAATGTTTTAATAGAAATTCAGTATATGTCTCTGAAATAAAGAGGGTGTTTGAACTTCTTACAGTAATAAATTTAGTTTTCTCTTTGAAAGTGCGTGTCAGGTGATTTTTTGCTTCTCTTTAGGAATTGGAAAGTCGTATGTAAGGACTGGAACATCAGAGAGGTGATAGGAAGGTGACAGGTGGATTGGCCATTAGCTGCAGCTGCTCAGCTGAGGCAGAGGAGTGTTCCAGAGGACACCTGCAGGCTGCAGAAACGTGAGTGTGTGTGAGCAGCCTGGCATGGGGGTGAACCGTGAGCAATAAGTGAAAAGTTGTATTTATGACCCTCCTCTCCAAATACAGAGGGCAGAACTGTAACCAAAAATATTTCTGAAAGTTAGGAAATCTTGTTTGTAAGTGAATGTGATCTAGTAAAGGCTTAATAACTGTTTTCCTGGTCTATGTGATCTGGAAACAAAAGTGTTTCCAGGGATGGCAGGCAGGCATTTCAATGGCTTTAGGTAATAGTACCTGTGAAGTTTCTGTAGCTGATCTTTAGGTGAAAAGAGTGCACAATTTGGTTTGGATTTTGGGTTTGGACCCTAAATGGTGAACCAAAAAACATTCTTTCAGTTGTAAAACAGGGGTGATAGCTAACCACTGCCCTGCTGGAGACCTCAGGATGTAAATAGCCTATATCTGGGTGTTGTCATCAGAGATGCTTGATACCCTGAGGGTTGTTCATCACTGAGCCACTTCTCAAGGCTGTCAAGTACATTTCACGGTATTTGCATTTGCTTTTGAGTGATATGGTTTCCTGTGTCAACTGCAGCATCGCTGTTCCATGAAGGGCTTTCCAATGCAATTTCTTCCCGTTAGAAGTGAAGTAGGAGATGGTTAATAGGTTTCCTTTAAATTTTGACTCTTGACCAGCAGCTGTCATTCAGGTTGTATCAATCAAAAGTGGCACAAGCTCATTTGTGGTTTTGATATGACCATAAAATAATGGGATACTCTTCCCCAACCCAAAACTTAATACAGATTTATTTAATGTCCAACTTACTTCTGCATTTATTTAAAAAAAACACTTTCCAAAGTAATCTGAATGGCTAGAAATCTGAGAGGTGAGATCAATTATGAGAACTTCAAAGCTGCTCTCATTTGTCACAGCTGTGAAAAAATAGAATTCCCTTGCTTGCAGACTGAGCTTTGCTTTTTCCATGCCAGAGAGCGCTGCCAATCAGCTCCTTGCATCAGGCATGTGAGCCTGTCTCCAGAGAGCTCTGCGGGAGAACTCCAGGGTTGAGACTTTAGCTGCATTGAAGCTGCATTGATCCAACCATACCAAACACATGAGAGAGATGATGGTAAATTCCTTCCCTAGACAGAACAATGCCATTTACTACAAGATGTGATCTTCAGAAATCAATCATTTTGCACTTTTCGGTAAATTCTTGCTGGTCCAAATTAAATTGGGAAACTGACTGGCATGAAGGCAGTGTTTCTGAGTAAATTTCTGCCTGGATCTCTGTGGTAATATCAATGTAGATTTCATGAATATGTTTCATTAAAAGGATTTTCATTAAGAACAAGCGTCAAAATTTGCAATATGTTAGACTCAGAGGACACCCATAATTGCACGGACAGCATTGTTAGATCTATGCTTTTTTTCTTTTCTATTTCTGTTAATGAGCATTTCTGAGCTGCCTGTTAGTGTTATAGTCTGGCACACTTTACAAATTACAAAAACAATTTTGTTTTTCTGTGTTTGCTCTGTTGCTTAATCTTCTCTTTCAAGGCCTGTAAAAGTATTATGCTTCTGTTTTTTTGGTTGGAAGTTTAATCACAGGTGGTATCCAGATACTTGACTCTGACTTGTGTTTAGTAGTTTCTGCAAACTTTTTTTTTTTTTTTTTTTGTGACTGTGAAATCATGACTTCAGTTTACTATGAGTTTCTTCCTGGCATCTGCTATACTTTGGCTGCTGGTGGGTTTCAGTTGCTCTTTTGACCATAAAAAGAAGGGCCTCTAAGATAGTAAGAGAATTGTGAGATTGTGGAAGTTAGAATATCATTCTCCTGGCGATGGCTGGAGTTCAGAGAAAAACTGACAAAAGGTTAATGAGTGTTATTTCTTGTCTTTATGCTACTGCTTCTTTTGGCCTTTGGGTCAAACCTGTAAATCTATGGACTAGTAACTATTCCAAGAAAAACCTTGAGTTTTGATTAAAAATTGTCCTTATTCTCTTTACTGTCTAATTTGGTCACTCTGTGTTGTTTTTTTTCTGAAATTCATTAATTTATTTGACTGAGATGATCATGACTAAGTCCCTGCCACTGATTAATTTTACTTTTTCCTGATTAATAGCTATAGAAGTTGGAGAAATGACATCCCTGCAGTGTTTTACAATTCCCTGATATGCATTTTCAAGAATACTGAAAGCACAGGCTCTACTATTCAGCTCTTACTCTTTGCTGTCTGCCCTGTGTTAGCTAAAATTAGGACCGTGTTGAACCAAAATAGAATTTGAACTTAAATTCCAAGATTTGAAAAGTAGAATCTGTAGAGGAGTTAACAGGATAAATTTATATCCAAGAGGATATTTTTAAAGCTAACCTTCATGTTATTTTCTTGGGAAAAGCAAAACATTTACAAGGTATTCTTTAATTGGTTTAATTGAGAATGAATAATATAAGCTTGAGTCATGCAGGTCTGAACATAGACAAGATTTATTTCCTTAATTTTGAAGGAGGAGGTGACGTTTTATGAAAAGAAGAGTTGATGCAGGGTATAGTTTGATTAAGTTGTATTCATGTCTTTGTCCATTTGAAAATGGTTCAAAAAAATATGGTTTGTTTATCAATTCGAAGTACGCTTCAGTCTTAGCAAAATTTACTTGCAAAAAATTTAAGCATCATCACATCCCACCCAATAAATGAAATGTTGTACAACTGTCTCTAATTATATGAATATTTTACCTGCAATGAGGTTCAGTTGCCAGATAAAGTAATTTTGTATGAACTAAAATCTTACCTAATATTTTTTCCAGTGTAATGTACTGTGTAACATCTGTTGTAGAAACTACTGACATGAAGCCTAAGGATTTTTCTTTATCAGTTGTTTTTGATGGACCTTTTTTTTTTCTTTTATATATATGGTATGTTAAGGTATTTAAGATTGCTTATGTTTTCCGCTTTTAGTTAGAAATGTTAACATCTCAGGAAGTGTTCTGATAATCCTTTGCATTTGCTTCTGGTTTATCTTTCGCTACTCCCCAGCCCCAAAGAATTAGAAATTGGTAATTTTTGAAATTGGTAATTTTCTGACCAGTATTTAGGATAAGTGAGACAAACTCTTCATTTCTCTTGCCTACTCTGAAGGTACGTCTGTCAAAGCTATAGAGAAGGAAGAAGACGACTTAATGTGTACAGAATTAATTTTCTGTCTGTGGTGAAACAGTGATGACTTTCACTTGAATAGGCCAGTATCAGGAAACCTTTCTTACTACAGTGTGAGACCTAGTTAAATTTTGATAGAAGCTTTGGGAGAAAAGTAATATAAGAATGAGAAATAAAAGAATAAAAGTCTCCGAGGAACAACTGAGCAATATTACTTCTGCTTAGCACTGGTTATTTAAAAATAAGCCCTCTTTCACTGCTCATAAGAATGCTCTACTGCTTTTTTTTCAATTATTATTATCAGATACAGCAACAATAATCAATTTCACTTCTACAGTGCAGCATTTAGGTTGAAATTGAATGTTTACCTACACGTTAATTACATAAAACAGTTATAATTAAATTCAATTCAAACAGTAGGCAAACAATGGAATAAATTCCTCCATATAGTAACATTAAATAAATAGACAATATTCTCCTCTTTTCTCAGGGCCAGATAACAATAAACCAATTATTCTTTACAGTTTTCCAAGAAGGCTTCTCATTGTACAGTGAGGCTTAACATCTGGATCAATGCTTGCATGGTTTTTAATGAAGTCCTTTAGCTCTTAGAAATTATTGAAAAAGCATCTCCTGTGGAAAACAAAGATTAGTTTAGCTGGATGCCATGCTGAGCAACTGATGTTTTTCTTGGCTGGCTCAACATAAAACTGCTTCCATTCTCTGTATCAAGTAAGGATCTTCAAGCTTTAGTCCAGTAAACAAAGACTGCCTTCTTGTAATTCAGTATGCACTGTAGTTGGTTGGCTTTCTTCAAGGATAAGTACATCAGGACAAATTCTGTCTGTTGCCATTGCTTCTCCACATTGTACCAATTCCGTATAGAAAAGTTAAATGTACTCCAAGAAAAATCCTCCCATACATACTCCATAGAGCTAATCAAGAAATCTTATGTCCCTTGCCGGTAAGTTGCCCCACAAGTTAAGATTTGCCAGCATAAGGATTAAGCTGTGCAAGAGGGCTGTCGACAGAGCACTGAGAGAATGTACCTAGAGGAGCTGCCTGCAGTGATTTTCCACATTGCTGTCAGTTATGCACCCTGCGCAGAGTTGAAAAGAGCAAGGAGGGGATAACTTAAAAAGTTTGAGTTGTTTTTCATGTGTTTTTCACGTCCTGAGTGTGCCAGGGCCAAAGGGGCTGCAGCAGCTTTGCTGTGAGCATCAAACGTGCAGTGACTTTGGTAGTGTCCACTGTTTCTCAAAATATGTTCACAATATGATTCTAAAGGACTGTGTCAAATCAAGTTACATACCTGGAAGAGCAATTTCTTGCTCCTCAGTGGAAAGCACGTGTGCAGCCTGACAATCCCAGGTTTTATTCCTAAATCACTTCATTAGTTTTCTCAGAGCTTTTGCAAGTGGTTTTATTTTTGGTGCTTTCATCCAGCCAGTGGTTTGCCACAGAGGCAGCTCTCTGTGCAAGGGACTTCTGTGCTGCTGAGTACTTGCTCCCACAATGGCCAGGCTCAATGCATCTCTGTCTGTGAATAACTGATTTTTAGTAGAAGGGCTAAATGTTATAAGAAAAGCAATCAAGGCAACATATTGTTCTGGTACAGAGAATCAATGCATTCTTAAAAATGTCCTGGGACCTGTACTTAATGAGATAACTCAGAGTATACTGCAGGAGCTAAGCAATTAAATCTTTGTTTTTCCTCTGAATATGAGCAAGAGTTCTATGTCTGAATGATTTTTTTGTAATGATCTCATTTTAAATTCATACATGCAAGCAGAGACACTGAAGAAGGTACTTTGGCTAAAGGCTTCCCAGCAGTTATACCCACATTGGTGAGCAGTATGGCACTGTGCTTCCCAATGGAGCAGCTGAGGAAGTGAAATTACATCTGACAGGTTCGTTTATACATTACTACAGTACTTGGCTAAAGGCAAAATTGATTAAAAAGAGAAAAGTCTTACGAAGTAAGGGGTTGTAGCTAGGTTTCTACACTGAAGCCTAAGCATAAAACTAGGCTTGCCATTGCTTACAGGGAGAGAAAAGATAATTCTGTACTACCTTCTATCTGAGTTTATAAATAAAAGTAGTAATGAAATAGAACTGTTCAGTGCATGGGGTTTATGAATTCGTATGTTGAGTAGAGTGCAACTAGGAAGTGATGGAAGAAAAATATTTAATAAACATCTGAAAATTGTGTACTTCAGAAGGTAAATTATTGGAATTAATACATCTGCTTTAAAGAAAAAATACCGAGCTAGAAAAAAATATTAAAATACAAAAATGTAAACACTTCTAACAGGAGAGTATATGGAGAGAGACAGATGTGTATAGAAAAACAAAGCATCTACCTGGTATGCATGAACAAATTCAGAAGTGCTGGAGGTGGGGAAAGCAGAAGTGAAAGATTCTGCTTTACCTTTGATATCCATCTTGTTTGCTTGTTTCTGTTCAGTACTTTCTCTGCTTTGCACTGAGGCTGTGGTTTTTTGCTAATTAGCCAAACTGACCTAGAATGTTGACTGATGAAGACACCGACTAGGACTTGCCATGCAAATACATTTTGCCTTGCCTATAATATGATAATAAATGGTGAGGGGGAATAAATTCTTCTTATATTTGGAGGGTAAATGATCTCCATAGAAAACTTTTCATGTGTGGAATTCTAATAGTGAGGTAAGAGATTCTGTAAAGAAATTACAAACATTTTGAAAGAGGATGAAGCTGCAGAAACAACAAAACGAGACATCCATCAAAATTAATAAACCAAATGTTTCTCTATCTCTCAATCTACGAGGCCAGTCAATCTTTTAAATTACCCTTTTTATTTTCTGACGTTTGAGTCCTGTAGCAAGTATCTAAATGAAACTTGTTAATATTTCAAGTGTTGCACATCTTCTAATCTGTTTTTATTTCATTTTTATGAAAATTACCCTTCAGATTAGTTTTCTTCACCTGGAAAGACCCATATCTTCTTCATTATAATTTTTTAATTATCTTGATTTATGCACAGCAATAACTAGTGAAAATTCCAGCTTGGATTTCCAAATGAGTTAGTATGGCATCTAAAGGATGCTCCCTATCCCTCACAGAAGGGCTTTTGTGATGGTCTCTTGAAATGTTCTTGATGAGTGACTTGAAGATGATATTTCTCTTTTGTTTTGCTTTCTCCAGTTTATTTGAATTCTGTAGGAATAGTGGTTTCAAACAATTCAGAAGTTAATTGCTGCAGCACCCTCTACTCTCCTTTCCTGGCCTCTTTCTCCAGAGCTGGTGTTCTCTAGGGAAGCAAGTTGAATGCTTTCATTTCACTGCCAAGCAGTGAGAGAAGTGGCATGTGGCACTGATTCATGGTGGAAACAAAAAAAATTTACTAAACAATTTTGAGTTGTTATCCTTCTGATCTTGTGACACTCCCCGATAAAGTCAGGCTATGGAGACTAGCCCAGCGTGCTCCAGATCTGACAGCCTTTGTTTACTACTTGTACTTAAAATTTTCCAATGAGAGGGCTTAGGAAAGGAGATAAGATCCTTTGATTTTATACTCTCAGAACTGTTACTGTTAGGGAACTGAAGATATCCTTGATGTCTGTGATTTCTCTGTTAGACTGTGAACCGGGCAAACCTCCAAAATTCAAGCAGCCATCTATTTATCATGAAATTCTTGACAGTCCAACTGGTAATGGTAATCTAGTGATCACTAATCAAGCAAATTAGTTGGGCAACAGTACCAGGATTCTGGTCCTGTACTTCTGTCCCCAGTGGCTTCAGTTTTTGATATTTGGCAATCTCCAAGTTTGAGGTAACCAGTATTGAGACTCCTTTGATCAGAAAGCCAGGAGCAA
The DNA here is from genome assembly GCA_036925125.1 of Oreortyx pictus. Lineage (NCBI taxonomy): Eukaryota > Metazoa > Chordata > Aves > Galliformes > Odontophoridae > Oreortyx > Oreortyx pictus. The sequence continues at coordinate 10,930,103 of JAUPFR010000008.1, read as the reverse complement.
GGAAGGGTCTTCTCTCCTCCCCAGGCTGTGCTGTCTGTCACTGATGCTGTGTACTCTTCTCCGCTGGTCAAACTCAGCCTGGCCTAAGGAGTCACTACCTAAGCTCAGGGAGTAGACCCCATCAACTAAAGTTGGCCCAGGCGGTGCAGGTTTACCCTGCCAGTTTCAGGCCACAAAGCTTTTTACTTTCTACCATAAATTTAGCAGCCTTGTGGTATGCCTGGAGTGATTTTCACAGGAATTCTGGCTGGCAATCTCCAAGGAGACGCCTGTTTCTAGTCCTGATTATGACCATTAAATAGGAAAGATGTTACACATGCAGTTGAAGTACACTACTCAAAGGGAGCAAAAATCCGGAACGAGAGTAAACGCTTACACGAATCTGAGGACATCTGTGATGGGGTGGGAGACTGGCCACCAAAGGGTGGAAAAATGCACGGGGAGCTGAAGGAGGAGATGGGAACCCTGGAAACACAGGCTGACACACACTCACAAAGCCAAACGTAGCTCTCAGCAACTTTTGTTGTGTTTTGTCCAAAAATATTTTTCTCTGGGGGAAAGCTTTTCATACATCTTCTAGCATACCAGCAATTTGCATTTCACTAAGCTGATCTCAACTTGATACAGACAGTGTTTTCTTCTTACTACTCTGGCTTCTTCTGGTTCAATTATATGTTTCATCTCCCCCACAGTGGCTCTAAAGTATTTGAACTTTTTAAATGTGCCCTGGAATCCTTGCAAATTCAGATTTTCAGATCGGGCATTCTGTTACATTCAGAAGCTGGAAATATTCTGAATCTATCTGACATTGTACTTTTTCTTCTGTTAGGAACCTAGAACTCTGTGAAAATGAATGAAAACTCTGCTCGTAGGGATTTGCGCATTCAGATCATCTTTAGAGAAAAGATTAACATGAAGATGAGGTTTTATTATTCTTCATTCCTCTTGCTTTTCCTTGCTTCCCTGTAATGGATTCTGATTTATTTGATGATGGAACAGACTTCTCTGTATCATCAAGAGCCTCCACACGTTTTTCACTGAAGAAGGGGAGGGAATGGTAAGACTTGCATGATGTTTAGTTGTGATTTTCTTTCCATTGCAATTGAGATTTGAGAATCGCTCGCAATGAGAACATTGTGGTCTTTTTTCTCGATGCAGGTCCATAAACCAATGAGAATTTATATGTATATATTTATATGTATATATATGCACAGAGAAGTATTATATAATACATTGTGTTGGTAGCTGGATCAGAAGTAGCTGGAGGTAACGCAAATTATTTTCTTTGTTTAAGAATATAAATGAGGCAAATTTTCCCAGCTGAGAAAGTTTCTACTGTGTGTTTTTGTCATTGTGTCACTCTTGTCAGAGAAAAAGGTGCCAAGAATTTTAATGTACCCTGTATTCATTAGCGGTTGGTAATGAGTCTGTGATTCTAAAACATGCCCACAAACCCCCAGTTTCTGTATATATTTGTCTATTTTAATACTCTTCCTAATGCTCTCCTAGGTCAAATGTGTATTCATCATGCATCTGTCTTAACTGGCTGGCAACTAAGCTAATAATATGCAGGGTACTCTGTGTTGTACTGAAGTTTGTATGCGTGTAAGTTGCACATATATTTTCCATTAAAAGAAGAAAAACACTTCAGCTTACAATAACATTTTCTAGTTAGCTTACTTATTTCTATTCTGCATGTATTTCATTATTATTAACAACCTTGCATCAGTGTTACCATGGAAATGGAGAATGAGTTTTGGCGTGGCTGTAGGAATCAGAGTTTTCTGTTGCAGTCAGCTGCCCTCTTCCAAACAGTTGCTTGCTAGGTGTCGGTGAACAGTTCAGATGGGCTGTAATATTTGGCCACTTTATTTGCATACAGTAATCTCGTCCATGAGCAACAAATTCCATATGCATTTTTGGATGTGACTTGTGAAAACGTAGTGAATTCTGAGGGCAAAAGCATCATCAGTGCTTTCCAGAGGGGAGAAAAAATCCATGAAAAGGAAGGATTAGGCCTCAATTTATATTCACACCCTCAGTAGTTCTTTTCTCTTTGAAATTCTTTTCTTACTAATTCATAACCTATGTTTCCTCACACCAATATATATGTTTTAACACAACTCAGTATTGGTTAGGCAGAAGGTGTATGCTGAGATTCTTTATAATATTTCTCCTTAAGGGTCCGATTATCAGCAGAACTTAAGGCAACGCAGTTCTGTCAGCTGCAGGCATTCAGAACCCAGCTAAGTCATTTTACCTTAGCATTATGATTTATTTAATCGTCAAATACTAATTAACTTGGGGGGATAGAGAAGAAGGGGTTCTAGAATCATTTAATAATTTCACTTGCAATGCAGAGGCTAGAAAGTTAACTCTTCTGAAATAACAACTCAGTTTTCCGTAATATAATTTGAGTAGTCCACAATGAATCTTGTGTGCTTGGAAGTCATAATTAAAAAAACTTCCTACTGCACCGACTGAATCCAGAAAAAAAAAAGTCAGTGTGTTCTTTCTACTTCATACTTTATTAGCAACTACAGCAAATTGCGACAGCTCTAACATCAGAAATTACTGGACAACTTTGTTAATGTAGAAGAGGTAGAAAAGAATGCAATTTAGTCTTCCACAGAAGTATTGACTCTGTGCTGACAATCCTGCTCCTGCTTTGTGGTGCTATATAATTGGAAAAAGACAAACAAATCAAAGATGCACAGAAGAAAAAAGTACTTTTTTATTGTATAGCCATCCTCTGGATTTAATTTCCCCCCAACACACACATTATGGCCATGATTAGAAAGAAAGAGAAAGAAATAGATGTTTACTGAAAAGGAGGATTCTGAATATATCCTTTGACATTTTTAATAAGGGGATTGATTTTTCTAATGCACTCAGTGCTTTCCTCTAGTCAGTGTTTTTCAATTTGCTTTCATATTTTTTAATCATTTATCTCCTTAAAGATCAAAAATGGTCTCTGTAACAGACTTTTGGCACTGGTTAGACCTTTTCTTCATTGTTTGGTACATGCTATGTGTAAATAGCTACTGTATCTTAGAGGGAAGCATTATCATGATATGGGTAGCAGATAACTGGTTCTGCTTTTACAATGAACTTCACAACTGACAAGTTTCTCTAAGAGATAACTAAATCCTTCATTTTCACATAAATGGAATGTAAAACTCAATTTCTAATAGCTCCACTTGGAGACATAGTAAGGCTACAGTCCCTAAATCTGCACCCACGTGTTTGAACACACAACCAGTGTACTTACTCAGCTGCAGATCAGAGTGGCTACCTACAGTAAATCCAGATATTTGCACAGGGTTTGCATATTCAAAATAATAATAATTATTATTATTATTATACATATATATACACACAAAAGTAGTATATACAAATGCCTTTTCTCACTTCCACCTCAGAGTTCCATGTACACCTCTTAGTATATTAACCTTTTTAAAAACTATCTACTCTACAAAAATAAATACATAATTGTAATGGCAGTTAATCTTTAGACATTTTGATGTGGAACTTTCAGATCTTATCAACTCACAGCCTTTGAGATATATTCTCTCTTCCTGTCCATCCATAAAGCCTGGAAATGCGTACTTAAATCAGCCCTGGCACCAGTGCAGAGCTTTTTCCCATTGAAAACAAACAAACAAACAAAAAGTATCAAAACAGTGTAACATGGTGGCAGGCAAAACCAGCAATTTTCATGGTGAGCATCCCTTGCCTGGGGTAAACCCACACTGTTCCTGTAATAAGGATTTTTCAGCTGTTGTTTCTCTCTCGGCTTAAAGAAAACTTGATCAAGAATGTCTCTTTAAAAAAAAACAAAAAACAATCCCATTCCTCAGAACATGTAATAGTACTGAATCTTCTCTATTCATACTGTCTATTTAAAGGTTTTCATTTAAATTACAAAATGGACAACTCAGCACAAAGTTTCAGCTCAAAGCAAAATTATTGATGCTTGTGAAACTGCAGTAGGGCTGTTTTAATGCATATTGCTATTATTTCTCCTGTCCTAGTAATGGCTGCACCATTCACAATAGGTGTAGTTAAATGCATACTTTATGATGTATACCATGGATTTGAGTGCCTTGGGTATTATTCATAAAATTGTTGCTGAATGAAAATGAACACACTGTGGTGTTTGATGCTTGTTTCTGAACCCTGTCCCGAAGAAGAACAAGGTGAATTGGATTTCTCTGTGTCACTGTCGGACTCATCCCACCGCACTCCTCCCTGTTCACATCACTACCAGGTAGCCATAGCCTGCAGGTCAGATCTGCCTGGAGAGATCCTCCAGTAACCCTAGTGTGCGAGCAGTGGGCTGTAGAAACGGATGATTAATGCTGGCGCACCTAGGGAGGGGAAGTGTTAATTGCTTTGTCTACAGAAAAGGACCACAGGGATTAAGGCACTTCAGAGTTAAATTTCTTTGCACGTTGTTGCCAATTTTTAATCTGTGAAGTGTTATCCTCTTGAAAGAGTGTACATTTGCTGGAATAATCACACTTTTTCTTCCTCTCTGTTAGCTATTAATAGTGATAAATTTTAATTGCATATGTAAATAAAAACACTGTGTATTCATTAGTTTAAATATGTTTTTCATTAGGCAAATGAAATGCTCTTTGCATATGATGCAAAACTAGAAGTGGGAGAATGTTAACAGCATGGAGCAGTTCTGAAAGTATACTGACATATTTATTTATTTATTTATTTTTCATAAATGTTGATTTAAGTGATTATTAGGGGCAGTTTTTTCAGTATTGGCATCTTGGTTTTTTAACTGAAAAAGCTGAAGTCACAAAGGTATAGTGTCAAGGCCAACACATTTAAATTGCTGCTAAAACAGAGATAACATGTAAACGTATGTTACTGTTCATAGCATTGATTATTTGGGAGATGGTTACTGCAATGTGGTTAGGTATTTTCAGTTACTATACACAAAGATTCTGATACCTCTCAAGTTCTGATAACCTTGAACATATTGGCCCTGAATTACATTGCTTCTTAATCATTAATTTTCAAACTCTTTGAACTCGGCATTCCAAATACACTCTTCTCTATTTTTAGGGTCCATGCAATTACAGTCAAGAGGATATAATTTGTCAGTTCACTAATCCATAATTTCAGGGTTGGAGTATATTTATCTACCCATTAGGCCACAGATTGTTTCCTTTCTACCAATAACAGATCCAGAATTTTATAGCTAATTTAGTGGTAAGCTGTCTTTGCCATCTCTTTCCACTGTTCTGCTCAATAGAGAATGATAGAAATCTTATCACAGAGATATTTAGCAAATCAGTTTCATTTTATACAACAGCCTGGCTTCTTAACACTTCAGCCCTGTTTAAAAGATGCTCCTTAGGTATGTCTTTCTAACAGACTCTTTTGATACTGGAAAACGTTGCACTGCTGCTGTGGTTATCCACTGAGGTCTGTTGTTAGTCATTTCAAAGTAGATGCACATCAAAATATCAAAACAGATAATGCTTCCTGATTAATATGAGAATATAAAGTATTTTTCCCTCTGAAACTCACAGCAACTAGTACACTTCCTTCTTGACTGCTTTCACGAGAGAGAAGAAAAAAGCCATTTTTTAGAGATAAGCGTGAATATTCCTGTCTCCCCTGTACTTATTCAGTTCAAATTCTATCAGGTTTTTATATCAGAGTGTGGTAAAATATTTATATGCAAGATGAAGTGAAAAAAAATAAGACAGGCTACAGGGCAGTCTCAGAATTAACAGAAAACCAAAGCCTCAGCAGGCAGTCTAAAGAAAGTAATTTATCTGTCTTCTAAATTCTTAATTTCCCAAACTAAATTGTTGCTTGCTGTACTCATTTCCAAAAGAATAATGGCACATAGACATTCCATTTTGTATGCAGAGCTATTGCACCTGGTGTGCCTAAAAAAAAAAATAAGGGATTGTAAGCCAGGGGGGACTGTTGTGATATCAAGTTTGGCTTTCTCTGTAAGAAAGATCAGAGTGTTTTGACTGCCAACACCCTGTAGAGGTCATGGGTCCTGGCTAATCTGGATCAAAACTCTGAGGAACACATTCAGTCTGGTCTTGGGTTAGAGAGTTCAGAAAACTAAAATCCTTTTGCATGTTTTGCATCTTCTTGCAATGAAGACTTAAAACTCTGTTTTTCTGATCTGCTGGATTACAAATAGAATACAATATTAGTGTATAAATAGTGTTCACTAGGTGCTTGTGCTTATTCAAAGTAAAAGTGATTTACTGCAGTGATAGCTTGTTTTGTATCTATGCCCCAGTAGATCCATGCACTCATTGTCAAAGAATTGGAGTATAACAGCGCCATGTAACTGTTGTACATGGACTAAGGTCTGGAAAGCAAGCACATATTGACCTTCATTTGTGCCCTAAATATTGTCTTTACTATTCAGAATGATTCTTGCTCATCTATAATCCATGTAGCGTTTCCCCAAAGTTGTCAGCATTCATGGAAAGTGGTTAGCTTTTATAAATGATTGCACTGAGCTGCAGTCTGACTCCTTTGATTCTCATCCATCATCAGATCCTCTTTAGTGATTTCTCATGAGGTTGCCCTCCCTCTTACCACAGAATTTCTTTATGCAGGAGGAGGTGCACTTCAAAGATGCATTAAATCTTGTACATTAGCTTCTGTACATACTGACACAATTCACTGTAGCATTTGACAGCTCCTTCAGGTTCTTCAGGAAGCTTATGGCAGAGGTGAGAAAACTGAGGATATATAATGCTTTAATCTATAGTAAGCTCTATAATATTTAAATTGTAGATGCATCCAGACTGTCTTTAATGGTAACATGTAACGTGCTACACAGCCAGATAAGGGAACACAATTTCTGAATAACTCTTCTAGAACATCAAATTTTATTTATACACAAATTTCTTATCTGATGAAACTTGTATCACCAGGAAATGGGAACGTGTCCAGGAGAAAATTAGCATCATCTTGTTCCCTCTCCTCATTTTCTTCCTTTAATTTCTGTGATTTTCAGTTCTGCTGTTACAGTTAATGTATGGACTAGCTTCTGGCACAGATTTGCTGACACTTTGAATATCACTGGGATTTCTGGATTAACCTATACACGAAAACCCCTTCTTATTTGCTATTCTCTGGTAGGGAACTACTACTGTGTGTTTTGGATTACTTTATGCAAACTGCTAATCTTTCTGCACCAAATTGTTAGAGAATTGTCCACTTAGTACAGTGCACAACGTCAGTAGGAATATGTTTTTACAGTACAGTCAACTTTCCAAAATCAAATTTACAACGAGGCAATTGGAGTGCTTTGTAACGGGGAGAGTTAGAAACATAATTATAAGCCACAGCAGACACTAAGGAATGGAGAGGCTGAGAGAGGTCTGTGACACATGCATTTGCAAATTAAGATAACTATCAGTCATTAGAAAGATAACACCCTGCTGTCTTAAACTTCAGTACATTAAACAGCAGTATTCTACCTTCTCCCATTGTCAACCATAACATTCTCACGAGGCAATATGAGGAAGGCTATAAAGTGGCTCTTAGGTGAGCTGTGCAAAAAGTAAAGCCTAGATGAATTTTTAATACGAATTGCCTTTTGGCAAAAATGATGGCAGCTTTCTGCTTCACCTTTTGTTTTATGCTTTCCAAGATTCCCAGTTACAACAGAAGCGTCCCACAGAGTGTTCTGAGCTGGAAAAGATTTTCACATCTTGTTACAGGATAAATCAAATCATTTCAGGATAATTTGCTGGCTTCCATTTTCTCTTCAAGTAAATGAGTATCTGTCATGCAACCGTTAGTACAAATTTCAAGTTATAAAGGGTCATTCACCAACAAATATAGAGTTATGGGAGATGAAATTGAAAGGAGGTTTCTGTATGAAGATTGTTCCCTAGGTGCACTCCAAGACAAACAAATAAAGATATAATGTAATTTAGCATTATAATTATTGTTATAATTATTAACAGCGTCCTACTGCCATATTCTACCAACGTGCATCACTTTGGACTTAGATCATTTCAACGCCTCGTATTAGCAGTAGTTGTAGTTTAAGTCCCAGTATACTCAGTGCATTATGAAACATCATCATGGGCAACTAAGAAGCATGAAAGTTTTAGAATGGTAAACTCACTTGAAGTTGGTAGCATCTGCTGCAGAGGCTACTAAAAGTTCATTGCAAATCAGGTTTTGTTCTTCTTCCTGTGCATCTCTTCCGCTCGTCACAGATAAAAGCATTTGCCATGTAAAGAAACACAGAAGATACGATTCCCTAGAGAGAAAGTCAGTATCTTTTAGAGGCGAATGCCCTGTGTATTTGGGGAGTTTCTCTTGCTTTGGAGGGAGATCGTCCATTTGAACATAAAATACACCTTCCTGGTTGCGATTTGATTGATCCTGGTCGCCTTCTGTTGGTGATTTGTTTAGCCCAGTATTTGCCAGACTGCTAAGCATGTGAATATAAATGTAAGTCTGTGAAAATACAGACAATATATTACTGAGCAACCCGTGCAGGATGCATAGTGATTTCTTAACAGTGTTATGAGCCCAGTCTCAACATGTTTTGAGCCACATCTTGGATGTGCACAGCAGATGCGTATAAGCCACTGTTCAAAGCATACAGAAAATGACATGTGGATGGTTGTAATTAATTCTTGAAGACATATCCTGTGCTGTGCTGAACTGGGAGTGCGTTTTTTTTTTGTGGTGCTGGTGAGATCTGACAAACCACCTGAATGCTTTGCCATACCCCTGTGTTAACGTCTTCGCAAATTCAAATGGTGCACTGCCTTGGGAAATACAGATTCATACAAAACCAAATTCAGTGCAACTATGTCCACACAACTGTTGCAGAGTAACAAACTGGAGTTTTATAATTGTGTTGTTACATGTGGATATTTTTTTCTTTGGAAGGAAAGGAGCTCCCCAGAGCAAAAATCCATTAATTAGGAACAAGACATGAGGTGATTCAGACAGAGTAACTATCAAATGGAGAAGGAGTTGTTCAACACTTTCATAGCTAGCTCTAGATATTAGCTTATGAGCACAACACAGTAACATACGGTGACTTGGGATGCCATTGGTAATGAAAGCAAGTTATGGAAATAAACACATATTCAACATGTTGTTACTCATGAATTTCAGTGCATTTAACTATTAACTTTGATGCAAGACAGTGGATCTCAGCTTGCAGAATGGCTATTCACATTTTGAAGTTCCTGGGTGCTAGATAGATAGCAATTCAGAATGTTGCCTTTTCTGTTATGTAAGTTTAGGTACCAAGCCAAATATTTACTCAGTCAGCCAGCGAACTCTGATGAAAGGGTCTGCTTCAAGCATGAGTTACTATCAAGTGTGAAAGCAAACCTCCTCTCCACCATGCCATTGTTAGTACTGTGATTTCTCACACAGACTTGGACACAGTAAAACTCTTAAGCATGCACATAGTTACATTTATTCCTAGTAGTAAATTTTTAATGTTTTGAGATATTTTGATTTCTGGGAGCTATGACATTGTCGTTTAAAATGTGGTTAAACACTTGTTTGAGGAAGGAACACAGTAATCACCACAGACATCAATAGGAAAAGTTGCAGATTGCTTTGAGTGACCCTAAACTACGTGCATTAAAATTAAATGTTACCTGAGCATTTTTATTTCAAGAACCTATAGTTTGCAGCCTAATACTTTCAAAGAACACATTCTTACTTATGAATGCATTTAAGTGTGTTTACTGTACCTATCGATTTTGATAATCCTGGAGCATGTTTGAACTGATGTACTTTAGATAGAAAGAGATATACAATACAGATTTGATGAATGCCTTTGAGTCTGTGCCCGAAGCATTTCATTAATCATGAATGGTTCTACTTCCTCTGGAATGCTTTATTTTTCTGCATAGGTTGCCATATCACATAAAAGAGGAACTTGTTAGTAAGCCTCATGTACAAAGGCTGCTCCAAAAAGTAATGCCTCCTATTTTATTATGCTGGTACAACATCACAGGTGGATGTTCGTGGCATGATGGGAAAGGCTGAACCTTCCTGCCAACATTCCATTACCTTTTCTTGCCATGGGACTGGTGGCAACAGAGGGGCAGTCTGACAAAATGGCATCTGATGTGGAAGTGTGTATGATGCAGAAGTATGGAACTGAAATCGACATTCACTGACACTCAGTGAGTATTTATGGAGACCAAACAGTGGATGTGAGCACAGAGAGGTGGTGGGTGATGAGTTTCAGCTGTGGTGTCAGTGACATCAAAGACAAGTCACATTCTGGATGGCCATGCAGACTTCTACAAGCACAGCATGCAGGCTCTTGTTCATCACTGGTGAAAATGCATAGCTAATGGTGTTGACTGTTGAAAAGTAGCATTTTGTAGCTGAGAATTTGCTCTATCGAATATTGTTACTGTATTCTTTGTATCTAATGTGGTTTTCATATAAATAAATATGATATATACCTGCATAGCTATGCATGTTTACCAGCAATCAGCAAAAGGCTGCATGCCACTCCCATAAAAATCTGCACCAGTAGGGGTGATCCATCTCTAAATTTGACTATTGATTTGACCTATGAAGACACAAAGATCAGGTTTTTAACAGGAGATTTGTCTTAGAACAATGGGCTGCAGACTTAGGACATCTGGACTCTAACAGCTAGTTTATTTTGTCACTGCCTCCAGTAACTGCTTTTGAAAGAGCATTCTTTCTTCTGCATGCTGTAGAAAATCCACAGCACATTTTTGCAAGAACTCAAAGATATAGCTTTTTCTTCTTAGGTTCAGGGTGTAATTCATAGAGGTTTAAGATGTCTTCTTTTCTGGCAGAAGCAGTGAATGTACAGAATGTTTCATTTCCAGGCATAAACCTAAGGTTTATCATCCTTCCCTCTCTTCTCCTCTATTTCTCTACCAGTCACATCACCCAAGAAACAAAGATGTATGCCAGGCAGACATTGTAACTATCTTTGCTAACATCTGTTACAGGCCAATTTCAATGCTATTGCTATTCCCTTGTTATTCTGTATGTATGAGCTGGTATTAATATCTCCAAGGAAAGCAAATGCATGAATCAGTGTGCCTGAATTAAACAGGGTTGAATGGATGAAGCATGCGTATGAAACAACGAGTATTGTGTTTGTACAGTCAGGCTTTGTGTGGAACATGGAGTGTGGCAGGGACAAGGTGCAGCTGGGCAGAGGAAGGCGGGCTGGACTGGGTGGCCCCCGCCTCCCTTCAAAATAGTGCTGGAACAGTATTGTAGATGGATGCAAATACACCACGCTGAACTTGGAGGAGAGCAGCAGGACTGTATTTGGTGATATAAATTAGTGATTTCATAAAACTTAATTGTAAATAAGACCGCTAATTAACAAGATTGAAGATGGCTGAATACATTTGATTATTTACTGTATAGAGGGCAGGGTAAACACACTTACAAGTGGCTCTCCCATTTAGTTATGAGGATCAGAATGGACTCCTTTACTTTCTAAACCCCTTGAACCTTGGAGATACGGAATATCATTACAACTGGATCTACTCTTAGTCCCAGACTTGGTTAATGGCTCAGGTCTAAGGGATTTTACATGCACAATTAATCTAAAACATAATCTTAGCAAAGCTAACAAGGCTTAAAACAAACAATCAGTGATTTTTTGAGGATCTATATTATATTGGCAAGAGCATCTTTATGTCAAGTTGTAAGGGATCTCCACAAAAGTGTAATCTTGAGAGGCATCCTTGCTCTACGGCAGTCCTGTCCCACAGCCCACTGCCATCATGCGAAAGAATTTAGGGCTCATGGACTGCTCACTATTTATGGGGTAAGATTAATGACTTAGAATCACAGGCTGCTTTTATTAGGAACATGCTTAGTAGATCCTCAGCTGTTGAACCAGGTGTTGGTAATTACTTTCTTTTGCCCCCCAGTTTGAGACAGATCTGTGATCATTAATCTGTTTTATTGAGAGTGTTATTAGTACAGTTTTTCATTTTTTTCTTATGTGAGGCTGAAAGAGGAAGCTAAGGAAGACAGTCATGGGGGGAGTCCACCCTCACAGGTAGGTCCTAGGCCTGTGTGCCTCTTTTGTACTCTGTTGCTGTACAGACGTGGAGGGAAGGGACAGAACAAAAGCTGACCTGACCATGCAGAAGTCCTTAAGAAAAGTCTTGAATTTGCAGTGGTTGTAAGGTTGTTACCCAGGGCAAGAGACTCCTTCCAGTGTGAGATCTCTTCAGAAGGTGGTGTCTATCCTGTGAGAAAATCTAGGGAGAGGAAGGAGGTACTGTCATAAGCTGTTTCTGATAACTGAAGCTTAGTAGATGTTGTTTGTGTTGCAGCTGGCTTTTGAGTTAGTCACATTTTTCTTACAGGCAGTTATGCACAAGTGACATGTGGTGATGATGCTTACTACTGCTGGGAGTGGAAGGGCAGTTACTTGCTGATGGCTAGTTTGCAGTCAGCTCACCTGGGGAAGCCTCCAGCTATGCTTGCTCTGACGCATGCTTGGTCCTCTTGTCACTCTCAGCTTATTGCTTCCTCATGTCCATAAGGCAGTCCATCATGTATTAGTGAGTAGTAAATGCTGCCAGGGCTACACCAAAGCAGCTTGCTTCTTGTCTGTTTTTCTGTAGATCAAGTCAGATGAGTTGCTGTTAGCCACTTCCTTTTTTCTTGTCCTGAAGGCATGGTCCCTCAGGAAAATTTTTTTTGGAAGTATCAGGGAGATAGGTTACAAGCATGCTTGTAAGAAAAAAGGTGGGATTGACTGGCGTGGTTGCAGATGACAGATGTATTTTGTACTGCTCAGATTCGTACATTGCACTATAGAACATAGCAATATTTAAAAACTTTTTCTATCCATTTCCAGTCATATGCCTTATTTTCATTTGCTGAGTGTGAAAGGAGCTGACCCGAGAGCTGGGTCTGCTTCATACTACGTAATGTTTTGAAGACTGGCGTCACTGATATTTTGCTTTATGTGATAGCAGTAAGCATTTTTGAAGAGGCGAATGTGTTCAGGAAGCTCTCCAAGGTCAATATAACAGTGTAAATAGCCAGATGCTATTTCCATGTGAATTACAAGGTTGAGCAGCCAACATCCCTTAGTCATGTAAATTATGAAAATTCTGTGAACCACAGTGCAGACGAGAAATCTCTGGTTGCTGAATCATTTTCTCCAGTTCAAAAATGACCACATCTTTTCCTTTTGTTCCCAATTTTATTTGCGTTGAATTACTGTGTTCCATCCTGATGGATGTTGGGGTGGGAAAAAAGATCTTTTCTTTAGGGTATTGTTCTTTTAATATCAAAAAGGCATTCAGCCGACCGGGAGACGTTCTTTTCTAGATTTGTGGAAAATAATACAAAACAGTATTGAGCTATTTCTCTTAAACTATCTGCAGTTAGAGTGATTATTAAACCCCAGGACTGGTTTAAGGTGATCCAGATGAATATTGTTTTCATCAAGCTATAGGTCTTTGGTGAATTCATCTGCTCTTTCACTGTTGCCTTAGGGCTTACTTGAGAAAAGCATACCATCAAGTGAAATTGGAATTATTTTGCTTCAATTCCTTTAAAATTCAGTTTTTATCTGATGCTGTTTGTAGGTATCTGATATAAGAAAGATTTACTTCCTTTCTGAATATCCTCTTTCACTTGGAAAGATAGAGATTTACTGTATAACATGGGGGGGAAGAAAAAAAAAACCTCGATGGAAATGCGCTGCTTTTTTATTTTAGTATAGTAAATAATGGCACTGTACAAAATGATTTATTTGAAAGACACTTGGAAATATGCATAAATGCTGCTAGTTGGTGGATACATCTAGCCATCAAAGGTGGATGCAATGGTCCAGACGTTAACTACTCCTACTACAGTGCAGAAGACAAGCAGTATGCTTGCGGTATATCTTAAACTTGTTCTCAAAGCCATTGGCTGCTACTGGAGGGATGCAACTGGCCCTGCAAAGCTGTATCTAGAGGTGTGCAGTAAAAGCTAACAGTAGAGGCTGCTTGGTTCTGCTCCTTGAGAGAGGGGAAATTAGGGCAGTTGCCCTGACAATCCTGCAGAGGCGAGTGAAATTTTGGGGCTATTACAATTCCCAGAGAAACTCCATTACTCCACCTTACCACAGCAAGCAGAATGAGCAGCTGTCTTGCTGAGAATGGCAGTTCTTTGTTCTTTGGGAGCCCTTGACGTACTCCCTGGGAATCAGGGCATGCCCAGGAGAGGTAATACAGAGAATCCCTGATCCAATGGCTGTGGCCAACCCTGAGAAAACAATTACAGAAACAAGTGAGAAGATAAGCGGAACACTGGGTATGTGTGGAGTGCAAGGGTTTGTCACTAATACATAGAGGATGTATGTGAAGGGGGAAGATATTGTATATGGTATTTCCAAAAACTCCCTTCCACCCCACCCCCCCAACAAAGCTTGAAGGAGACAATACATTGATATGATCCTTTCAGAGCTTTTTTTGTCCAAGGACAAGTCCCACACACCAGGTGAGGTGCCACCAGAAGTTAGGTTCTATGGCTTAGGCTTAGACCACTAGAAATTGGTACCAGGGCATAGTTTTGACTTTGGGAATGTGACAATTATTTTTACCTATTTCAGAAGCACCATCACCTCAGAAGGTGCTTCATCAAAGAGGATGTCAAATGACAATAGGTAGAGGGGAATATAGGGCATAACATTTCATGAAACAATTTACAATATCAGACTATTAACATCAGGACAAAGTGAGTGGAAAATAGAACTAAATTAGAGTAATTAAGGTTAATGTGGCCTTTGCACTAGCATGAATAATTATTTAATCTACAGGTCAGAAACAGTCACTTTGGATTCATCTGTTATTTTTATATTTAACTAGTGTAAGAAGATAATAGCAGAAACAAATCAGCACTTCATCTAGAGGAGGTTTGTTGTCTAGATAGACACAATCATTTAGGCTAATTCTACCTCATTCATTGTTATTTCAGCTTAGTACCTATTACATTGATCAGCCTATCTGCCTTCCTAGTGATGACAAGATTCCTGTTTTGTCTGCTTCTAATCTTCTTTCTCACTCTTACACAGTTTCTATCACTAATGCTGTCAGCAAGATGATGCCTGGTTCCAGTTAGAAATTCCATCAATACTCACATAATGAGGGTTCTAGCAAAACTGTATCATTTTTTGTTCAAAGACAGGGATATATTACTGTAGCTATTCAGAATTCAAGTAATTTAGGGCACCTCATTCAACCCCCCCAACCCTCCCCAATAAAAGAAAAGCTGAAAGGCTTAGAGGTAGTTAATTGTTTCTATGACAACTTCCTAAATAAGCTTTAGATTTTAGTCGTTGTTCTGCTTATTTGGAAGCAGAGCGGAATCACTGTGGGTAAAATTCAGTTACAGCTCATAGCAGCTCAGGCAGCTTACAATTTCCTGCTTGTCCTTATAGAGTTACTTAAAGTTTGTCCATTTCAACTTTGAACTGTGTCCAGGAGCAAGACGTGGATTGAAAAGATGGCGTCAAGTTACATAGCAGTGATCCAATTGCAATAACTTTGGAAATTGCATTTTTACATTTCTATATCTCATTAGAATGCTTATAAATGTACTGTGTGGAAAAGAAGTGGTCCTCAGTGAATAATGCTTTTGTCTGTTCGTAAAATGCAGTGATTGAGTTCTGTTATTCAGAAGTAGGCTCTGACTGTGAGCACACCTTTACCCCCTTCCAGCATGGAGTGCAGTCCCCTCAAAACCTTTGGGAACTCAGCCCTTTTTACATGCTGCCTATCAACATCACTGTCATAAGAGAAAATTCATATATGGGTCTGTGGAGTGCCATTAAGCTAACTTAAGCTTCCTTCCATCAAACTGCCCATTGCAGAAGGGTAGGGATACATTTTAGCACGGTCCCTAGTCAGTATTGTAATAAACATGTTAATTAGGAGCTGGGAGAAAGGTTGCTGTATCAAAACCCTGCCACGATGATAATGTCTATTTGTATTCCAGATATGAACATAAGGGAATGAGTTCAGCCTGTGGAGCTGCATAAGTGGGATGGATTTAACAGCCTTACTTCTACAGGCAGAGCTGGAGACAGCAAACTGTAGAGACAGAAATGCATAACTCACCAACCACACCTTCATTAGCTGCAGATCCATATCAGCCTAAACCTTTCGCATTTTCTCAGCAGCTATGACTCCTTTCCTCACCAGCTCCATAGTATGTAATGAATATGCAGAGGCCATGAAATAAAACGATGCCTCTTCTGGAGACATTCCAAGGCTTCTCACAAGTAAATTCCTAGCTTACACCCACCAGCTTTACCACTCCTGTAGGCTGGAAATCTCTGAAGTCACTGAGTCATAACTGATAAGTTGTTACTGAATAATGCCTTAAATGTGAAGATACCCCAGAGGTGGATGTGCAAGCAGTACAGACTGAATTAACAATTTATTTCAAACGCGCAAATAAAAAAACAAGGACAATTTACCTAGCTGTGAGCTTAGTGTTCCTAATGACAGCTGGTATGTAGGCATCTCCAGAACTGCTCAAACAGCATAAATGTGCAAGGAAATTGCAACATGTAGGTGTCGAGAAAGGGGAAGAAAGAAGCTCAGCAGGGTGATAGACTGTTCGGTATATGGCCAGGAGTCAATACAGTATTGCCAGAAAATAAGCCCCTCCCCACTATTCATAGGCCAGGCCACAGAACAGGATGATGTCTGTCTTAGTGAGTCCTGGAGACTGGGGGAACCTCCAAGCATGGGGCGTATCTTGTTTTGTTTGATGACCTCAGGCTAACTGTAGACTTCTCTTGGTGTAGGGATAAAAACACTGCAAGGACATGTCATCAAAAGAGATCAAGGGAATTATCTTGTTTCTCTTCTAAGATCTCGAATCGGGAAACAGAGAAGCCTTAAAATAGGGTTCGTCTCTTTTATATTTTTCCAAGTAAAATAGTCTTTCATTTAAAAATAATATTTGTTTTGAAATTTAAGTTGAACAACATCGCTTTATGACATAAAGCAGACATAAGGATGGTAAACTGATTCAGACTGGCTCAGGATCATTCTGCAGACTTAATTCTGTTGATGTTTTTCCCTTATTTGTACTCAGAGAACTCATTCAAACCATCCTTTTCTATTTCTTTTTTAGAACATACACATTTCAGGTATCCACATGATGGAAAAGGGATGTGCAATTGAAATGTTTCTTTTCCCTCACATCTGAAAAGTCTGTGCAAGATGCAAGAATTTTGCATTGTTCCTTGCAGCATTCCTTTTCTATGAAAATCCAAATTCTGGAATTCAGAGAATTATAAAGACTACATTTGTTTAATCTATGAGAAGAGTGGAGAAAAACCTGCTGAGGAAAAAACAAAGGAGAATGTGGTGTGGTCTCAAGCAGTGCTGTTAGATCAGTCAGAGCATTATTTATTGTATTTTATTTTCTTCTGTTCTATTCCCTGTTACACAACAGTTACACCCGTCTGTTTGCTGTGTTGGAAGGGTAGTGTTTTCAAGGTTAGCACAAGAGTAATCAGACACTCAATAGTGGTGTGAATATTCATATCAAGATGCATTATGAGCAAGTAGATAGAGGAAAATATGCAATTTAAATATAGACTGCAGCAGGAAACGGGGCATGAAACAGTAATTAGATAGTGAAAATTACATGTTATTTACATAGGTAAATACACTGCAGGGGTTATGCATGTGATCTTTTCTGTTCACATTTGTTTGTGATTTAACCCTGATTTAAAAAGACGGTGGATTTTTTTTTTTTTTCCAAAAACAAACAAACAAAAAAGAACAAAAGAGGAACACTTGCTTTGTTCTAGAAAATCTACATTGCCTGCAGGATTGCTGATTTTGGCATAAGCCAGGTTTCAAAGCTGCTGTAGATCAGAATAGAGCTGTACTGCAGAAGCTAGTGGTACCAATTCTCTAGCCAGATAGCCTTTCTCCCCAAACTTGCTGATGTCGTTTAATCCTATTTGTACCACTGGAGGACTGTGGATGCTGGCGACAAATGCCCAAGCTCCTACTGTCCATACCAGAGACGGTTAAACTGCAGTGGAACACCTCCCCCATGAGTGGGACACATGTGCTATGAGGACAGGCTGAAAGAGTTGTGGCTGTTCATCCCAGAGAAGAGAAAGCTCTGATAGAGGCCTTGCAGTATCTAAAAGGGGGAGTTTTGAAATGATAGGACAGGATGAAATGGTTTCAAACTGAAATAGGGGAGATTTAGATTGGATATAAAAAATGCATGTTTTTTTTATGCGGCTGGTGAAGCACTGGAACAAGTTGCTCAGTGATGTGGTGGAAGCCCTGTCCCTGTAGGCATTCAAGGTCAGGCTGGGCCAGGCTCTGAGCAACCTGTCCCTGTTCATTGCAGGGGAGTTGGGCTAGATGATCTATAAAAATCCTTTCCAACTCAAACAATTCTGTGATTCTTAAATTTCCTGCAAGAAGAAAGGAAAGAACAAAAGCATTGTTTTCTTTTATTCAGGAAACATCCTGCTTTCACTTTCAGAAGTAGAAATGTGATTGCAGTCTAGTTAGTTCAGTATTAGGGTGCGTTGTGATCAAAGGCCAAAACACTGAACTCATCTGGCTGAACATTCTCCCCATTTCACCTCCTCTTTCCTTTCTTCAATGTCATTTGCTTATGCCCTTCTCCTTTCACCAAGTAAGAAGGGAGAAAAAATGCTCAACTATTATTCTTTCCTTTATTCCTTTTGGGCACCAGAATTTCTCCCTTTCTAAGACCAGCTGCCATGAGTGCAGAATTAGTTGTACTATGAGCTTCCTTGAGAAAGCGGAGATCAAGGAATTAATGAGCTGAAGAAGGAAGGAAGCAGATGTCTTGCTCCTAAGGGCTCATTAATTCTTTTGTCTTCCTTCTATGGGTCATTTTTGGTTGGGCACCTTTACCATGCTTGACTGTGCAAGCAAGAGAAACAACATCCAAGTGCATAATGTTATTTATTGGTGCAGGCATGCAGTGAACAGTAGGACTGCTGTGGCACAGGGCTGTGTGACTGTTCTCATAACTCAATGTGAACAAGCAGATGAAGAAGATTCTATATCTTACTCCATGGGACGAGCTGACACAGCAGTATTTTCTGGAAGATCGTGTGTGGGCTCCTGACCTTGCACTTAACAAATTCCCAGAATCACAAGAGGCATTGCTCTGCTGCATGTGCTGTTTGCTTCACCAGTGAGAGAAACTGAGCCTTGTGGCAGAGATTGGTTGGCTTCCCAAAGGGCAGATGTCTCAGACTTGGTATTCCAGGCAAATTCAGGCTGACCAATCACACCCTGACATTCTTAAAGTTCACCTGACAAGGCAAGATACGGATTAATCTCTTTTCTTTCTAAATCCAATTAAGCCCTCAGTTTAGAAATTAGCATAATGTAACCTTTGTCCTTTGTTATCTCTTTTTATTCCTATTTACTTGTGGATATAAGGAAAAAAGCCCAAGAACTCTTCTGATTTCTTTATTCAGGCTTTAATATGCACAGGCTCTGTGTCTGAATGTGTATCTGTGCTTTGCAGGGTAGCTGTGTATTGCTAAGGATTTGCCACTTCTCCTTGTGAAGGAGGCACCACATTGGTCCTCATTCTTTACAGAAAGTTTATTGCTTTCCATGAAGTACCTTGAGACTTTGTGGAATAAAAGAGTGAGTGAGATAAAGATTATTTATTATTCATCGCTCCAAATACATTTGTTCATACATTTTAAATCTGGGAACGCTGTGTGATAAGAGGCAGCTGTATAGCTGAGGCACTTACCACAAGCATGCAAATTTTTTTTCAGATCTGAAAAGAGGTGGTGAGACCAAGTGTGTCTTTTTTTTTTTCCCCATACTTATCAGATGAACTAAAGAAAGCTATTATTTCTCCCTATAAAACATAACAAAGCACGATCCTGCACCTCCATACCCCTCCCCCAGCTCATGAACTGAATTTGCTGATAACGATCGCCCTGTATATGACATCGCAAACATAATTAAGAATTTGAAAGTCAGAAAAATCACCACCTCTCTCAGCTGAATCTTTTGTGTGAGAAAGGCATCCTGCAAACAAGGCTACCGTAAGCATCTCTTATCCCTGTGTGCTCAGCTTCTACAACAAAAATTACTTAAGGCAGCAAGAGGCAGTTCAGCAGAAGAGATAAAAGCAAGGCTAGTTGACTTGCAGAAACTAGACATTTTGTAAAACCAAATGGAGCAGAGAGGAGTGGATGTCCATGACTGAAATGACCATGACAAGGCAATCTCTTGGCATGTCAGATAGATAACATAACAACAGACTTCTCCGTGGAAATCTGATTGAAACTCCTTCATATCAAGCTTCTGGGTTTTCTCAGGGAATTGAAATTGAGACTGCAGTAACTTTTCTACATCAGTTCAAATACATTTCAGTTCTCCTTTTTTCCTCATTAAAGAGGCAAAGAGGAATGAACATCTCCCATTGCCTTTGGATCCAGTTTGCAATTGCAAGATATTTCACTTGAAGCAGTTTTTAGGGGGATAATGCCTCTAACTTGGGCTGAAATCACACCAGTGCCTGTGGCATTTCAGAATCAGAGAAGACCAGGTTGCTACACAGCAAGCCACATTTAATGCAGCTGTTTGTATGGACTTGGAAACAAAAGTATTCTATTTTACCTTATTGTTTTGCAGTTACTAGGAGCCTTTGGGGAGGGGAAAAGGTCATTCCTCTTTTTTCCTGCTAACAGATTTTGCTCTGAAGAAGTCAGTTTACTTCCAGATGGATCCCAAAGGATAATTTTCCTCCTTTTGTCAAGAATCCGAATCCACATTCGAAATGGAAAGACTTACAGTGGCCAACTGGATGGATGTGCCTTTATATTAATAATCACTACAAATGTTATTGATGGTTCGTCTCTGAAAGATGTATGTGACTTTGAATCACAAAAACTTATGAGACAAAAAATTGTTTAACACCTTGCTACGTTCAGCAATGTGCAGTAGTTTGGTGGAATCCATTTTTAATAAATAGTTCCTAGGAAAGGAAGAAATCATGAAGTGTCATGTGAATAGATCAAGCTATTTTAGATAAAAGGCAAGTGTAAATTCAAGATGTGTCAGAATTTAGTAGCATACATTTGTAAAGGATATCTTGACTACAAACTGATCCTCAAAAGACAGTGGAAAAACCCTTTTCAGGGTAAATAAGCATGAAATAAAATTTCTGAAGTCAAGTAACTGTACAGCCTTCTTGAAATCTAGTCATTCATTGTTGCCGTTGGCCATTGACATAATCTTTAAGCATCCAAATATTTTTCAAAGAAAGGTATCCTTTACTCCTTCCTTGAGTCAGTTCTCTTAGCTTTCCTCTTCCTCTATGTTAAAGCCTAAGATATTTGTAAAGAATGAGGCATAAAAGAGAGCCTATTTAATCTGTTATTTCTCAGCTCATTTTCTCTTGAGGTATTTTTTCTTTCTTTAGTGATTTTTAGCTTTCAATAGCTAGTTTAGCTACATTTTAAGTATGAAGTTAAACGTTTCCACCTTGCATTCCCTAAATGCACAGGCTTCCATTCTGTAAGGCATTCTCATACGCCAGTTACTGTGGCATGAAATCTTAAAATCCTCAGTTTAGGCAACTGATTTTGCCTTTTAGCTGCATGCTGCCTAAGATAGGGGCAGTGACTGCCTATATGCTATTTCGCATGATTAATTCATTCCTCACACTCAACACACCGCATATTATGATGAACCTTTGCCTACAGGAAAACAATATCTCTAGGTATTTGTTTTGAAGATTTGATTTATATAAATGACATTTTGCATGTAAATATACAGCCAGCCATTTCACTGCCTGCCAAGAAGCATTCGAGCTAAACACAAAGAAGCTCTACTTGATCTAAAATGTCATGTTCTCTGGCGCACCTAGCACAAAGGTTATCACATGTATCAAAGTAAACAAATATTTTTAGCTTTACTGAATTTGTGCTTTTTTCTTCTTGTTGTTGCAATAAGTCATGTCAGGGAATTTGACTCCTAGGTAAACATCCTGCATTTTGGGGTGCCTGTCTTGGGATATTATGAAAATAGTGATTCTTCCCTCCTCACCTCATTCCAGCAGAAATGAAGAGACATGCCCTGGGAATGCTGATCTCTGATTTAATGGTTTCCAAATAATCCTGCCTGTTTTACTACCTTAGGATTTTATGAAGAACAAAGCACCTTAGGTCTCTTTTCTGAGTCTAGACTTGCACTCAGAGCCCTGCACAGTGAAATAATTTTTAACTTGAATTGTCTCTGGCTGAATGTGTATTTCTTCAGGTTAAGCATGAGTGGCAAACATTCTAGCGTTCCTTCTGCTTTCAGAGGCTATCAGGGTTGCGATCTACAGTTGCAAGATCCGATCTGTTATTTCAGTGCATTTCTACTGAGAGTTTCCAATGTGTCCATTGTCCACTCTCACTGCGAAACTCTCTCAGGAGTTTCTTCAGTCCTGAGACTGTGCATATTAACACAGGCATTCCCGATGGTACTTATTTCCTACATCTGTTTATCTATTTGACGAATTAACAAGTAAGTCTGCTCTGTAAGAGAAATTTGAGACATGATGATTGCATGAGTCCTTCCTTTTGCAGAAGACTGCAGTCGCTGCCCCTGTTGCCATGCAAAGTTCTCTCCTGTTCTGCTATACAGTATATGGATGCAGGCAGTTATCCAAATTTGCTAGTTTTTTCACCATTTTTTTTCTCTTTTCTTTTTAAATAATCAAAATCTATCTTATTACTCCCTCCTCTAACAAAGCACCCCTGAGGTCTGTAATTATATCGTAGGCATAGATAAGCCACTATCACGGAGCAGCTATTGTACAGAGTAGCATTGTCTGCAGTTCAGAAGACACTTCATTTTCCATTCTGGATTGCTGAATGAGGTGGCAAAATGAGGCTCTAATGTCAGGCACTGTGTATAAATTATATTTTGCCATGTAAGAAATAAAGCAAAAAAGTGTAGCCTTCTGGTGACAGGCCCAGATTTTTCAGCTGAGACCTCAGTCAATTATTTTTTTCTTTACGTGTACACATGTTATACACAATAAGGCAAAGAAAAAAAGGGCAGCAGTTTGTCTAAGAAAATTTTAATTTTCACTATAAAACCTAACGAGAAGAAAGGAGTAAAACAAAGGGATTTTTCTTTTTTCTTTTTTCTTTTCCCTGCACGTTGAACCTTTTATTCAAAGTGTCATAACAAAAAAGGATATAACAAGAAACATAAAAAGGAAATGTTCTTTCAATTTCAATCACAATAAAATTGATGGTACGTTTCACTGCAAGAGCTAAATATCTCCTGCCTTGGAATCTGAAGGAAACTTTTCCAAAACTGAAGAGCATGTATATCTGCCATAAATTAGTGGAAGATTTAGGGGCTGCTATTGTTTAAACTGTGTTACTTTATTTTTCTATTGAGATGCTTAAGCATCAGTGTTCTTCTGTCCTTCAGTTTTCCCTGTGAGCTAAGTACCAAAAACAGCGCTTCCTTTGCCCTCAAATATTCATCTCCTACACAGTGTTGCAGTGCTTATAAGGGATAGCCTGCTCAAGCCAACTTCTAAGTGAAAGCAAACTTAAGGTTTGGGGATACAGGAACAAATAGAAACGGTAGTCACAGAATCATAGAATCACCAAGGTTGTAAAAGTCCTTTAAGATCATCGAATCCCTAGCCTGCTCCTCTGGTGGATGCTGATGAGGCTGTTGGCTCTTGCAAGTGTTGGCCTTCCCCAGGAGCTGCAGAAATTCTCTGGTATCTCAATCAAACCAAACTTCTTTGTTGCTACTGTTTCTCATAGTGGAAGGAAACCCAGAAGACTGACTCCATCCCTATCAGGAGCAAAGACAGTTCAGAATGAAGTATGAAATGCTGCAGTGGAGGAACAGTGGAGGGTGGTGAGGCACTGGGACAGAATTCTAAATAAGACCATGGAGACTTTCAGGGCAAGGCTAGATTAGGCTCTGGGCAATCTGATCTGTTTGTGGATGTCCTTGTTCATTGCAGGGGGGTTGGGTTCGTAGATGTTATTGTGATCATTCACATAAGTCTGATACTTTTTCTAAATGTGCATGTTTGATTTTATACATGTCATATGCTTGTGAGCCTGAACCCTGGACTGGATTCAAAGCCTAGGTACTTGAGCTTGTTACTGGGTATGAGCTTCTCTGAACTTTCCCTGTATTAACTCTCCAAGAATTATCCAGGGTTCAGATTACTTGGCAATAGACTGCCTTTTCATTTAGAAGTCTCTATACTGTTATCCACGTGTCCCTAACAGAATAGGAGTGCTAACTCAGTGCCTCGCAGTGAGTTCCGTCACCTCAGTCCTTGGGATTTGTGCTTTGCAGCATTCAATTATACGGCATCAAGTAACATACACAGAATACGTTTCTACAGGTGAAACTTGAGAGACTATGGGACTTCAGGAATTATGTTCTCAGACTCACCTACTGAGTATACCTACCTTTTATTTTAACAGCATAGTTAGTGGTTTTGACATAACATTTAGGTGTGAAATCATTACTATGAATAATTCAGCGGTAGTTTTGTAGGTAGTGGTTTTTTGTTTTGTTTTTTTTTCTATTCACATTCCCTATTAACAAAGAAAACCTGGTGAGTAGAGTGCTGCAGGAAAATTAAATTCAAATATTGGTAAAATAAAAACTTAGATACTAAAGCATTTCTAAGAGGGATTTATTATTCATAAAATACAATATAATTACAATATTTGTTGATTCTAACTTTGTTATTACACTCTGACCTATCTTTTAAAATATGCTTGCATAAAATGCATTTCTTGTACAAAAATCTGCATAACTCCCATCAGAAAGTAAGCCTGCTGGCTTATTATCACGATGTAGCAGAGAAAGTAATATAAATTTGAGTTTGTTCAGAACCTAGGGAGTATCAAAGTTATCACTGTATCCATTTAACTCACCATTTAATTCCACCCGCTTTAATTTTTCTCCAGTTTCCTGCATCACTCCCTGCTCTTTGTTCATGGCCTCTCATATTATCCTGCACTCACAGGGTAGCTAGCTGCTCAATATACTTTTTTTCTATTTTTTTTTTTTTAATATATACATCTTTCTCACTCACTGTGCAGCCTCAGTGCCTTATTTACTGGAGCACGCTGACTCCTTATGGTTGGAAGGTTTACTAATGTCCTCTGAGGCTTTTGTTTGTGATTTTTAGAATGGGATCTGAGCACTTAACACACACTGATGTCTTTATCTTCACAACACCTCTGTGAGATATCCTTCCAATTTTACACACGAGAGATTGAAGCATAGATTAAAGATGAAATACTGAGAGTTGCAGTTTGGGTTTTTTTTTGGTTAATATCCAACTTATGAGGTGTAAGTTAGTTATTAATGTGTATATTCAGTGGAAAGTTCTGAGTAGCTCTTTCTCAAGTATTCTTTCTACAAAGCAGCCACAGGTCTTCCTATGAAATAGTAATCAGTTTGTGGGCTTAGTTGGTCTTGTCTTTTTCTGTTTTGTTTTGTTTTGTTTTGTTGTTGTTATTGTTGTTTTTCATTTGTTTAATTTGATTTTTTTTCTGTGAGAAATTTTAACAATTATGTGTATGTAGATTTCAAAGTCAAACGTTTCTCATGATTTCATGCTGATCTTAAAAAAGCTACAGCTGGACTTTTTCTTTTATGGATGTGGTTATCAGCTGATTGTTGGTTCAAAAGTGAGGGGGGAAAATTTCCATTATTTATTTGGCTTATTTGAGTAGCAAAATACCACTTAGTGTGTTTTTGGAAAGATTACTGCAAGCCAATATTGAAGTAATTTTAGTGCAAACTAATTAGTTCTATGTTTTTTTCTTAATTAATGAGAGTAATTGTTTATAGGAAAAAAAAAAAAAAAAGGTGGGGAGGAGAGAAGGTAGCACGAGATTCAGATGCAGATTTAAAAAAAAAAAAAATCATTTTAAAACCCCTCAAGTGCCAGGCCTTCTCATTCTGGGTGGTTAAAGGTATGTAAGGGTGGAATTAGCCTGAGCTAGGGCAAATGTTTAGTTCTTTGAAAAAGAAAAGTAACATGAAAATTAGCATGTTAGCTCTGCTTAAATATTTCCGCACATTTATTGTGTTTTCAAACAGTCATACTTAAAACAGTCAAGTCTTTGGATCCATACAGAGGCAGTCAGTTACCCAACTATCGTGGTGCAAATGTTTGTTAAATCTGTTTTTTGGATATTTTGCTTAGTGTTCCCCTAGACTATTTATTTACTGTCTTCAACAAATGATAGGATTTTACTGTTACTCCATCACTGCACAGGTATGGGATATATCTGGCCTATTTTTAGAGCTTCATGTCAGAGGAGGAGGCATCTTCCTTTCAAGATTTCAAAACAGAGAGACCTCTGCAACACGCTTTACTTCATTAGTTCGCTATGCTCAGGAAAACAGAAATGAGAGGGAAGAAAAGGGAGGTCAAACTTGCATAAACAACTGTAGTACATGTTAACTGCTAGGAGAAAGAGCAAAATGCATCTGAACTGAATATATTATGCAGAAGGGACAGGAGATGCTATTCTGACAAAGTCAAATTTTGCTTTAGTACAGGCTCTGATGTGATCAAACTTAGAAGTACAATTTTCTTTTCGTAATGTAAGAAGAATAAACTAAAATGAATTATTATGATCTGCTGCGGTATTTTTAACAACAAAGCCAGAATGAGCTTTAAATTTTGTTGTTGTTGTTTCTTTAAAGTTTAGGGATATCAAACAAGTATTTTTTCCACTTTTATCAGCAAATACCTGTATTTCTTAGCACTATCATTCCAATAAAGCACAACTTCTCTTCAAGAATCCCACTTACTTCTGTAGAGAAATCCACTAGAAGTTAACCTGCACATTTTGATTTTCTCATGTGATGAATATCTGAATCTGAAATGAAACGAATTTAGAAAAAAATAAACAAAAGTCATGTTCTTTAAAAACGCGATTTGAAACTTTTGTGGGAGTATACATTTTAATGGGTATACAGAGAAATGCAATTATAAATTCCGTTTAATCCCCATGTGATTGAGACTGATTTCAATAAATCCAGTGTTTGGTATGCATGAAGGGTCTCCTCCTCTCTTAGCAGAAGCCGTGTATGCTTTAGGCTGCTCTGATTCTGCTGCATCCTGTATCAGTGCTCCCTAATTCTCCTTGTGTAATTCACTCAGATTTGGTTTCACCTCCAAGAAAATCCTCTTCATTTATGCAGATTGAGGTGGTACCTGTGGGAGAATTGCCCGAGTTGCCTTGTGATACAGAGAAGCAGCACTCTACAGTCACAGTTCTGGCTTCACTAGTGATGTGTAATAGCAGCTTTGTTTGTGGGACATCTCCAACTCTTCACTGACAACAGTCGATGGCTGGGGAGGAAGTTATTATGTCTCACTTCGTAGGAATAAGCGTTTGGAATTTTAGTGGGAAAAAGGTGCTTGTAGGTCTTGATCTCTTTAATATCAATAGCTGAAGAAGATTAGAAATGATAAGGCATTCAGTTTATTTTTTTAAAAACTGTTTCATTTTGTAAAAGAATAATTTCACTCTGTTTCAGATTTTTATTTCATATTCCTTGCTTCTCGTATGAGTGTACATTTTCATTTATGTCTCAGTGTTTGTGTTATTTTTTCAGTTAGTCCCCCTGGGACTATTTTATTAAAGCATTTTTGGCACTTAAAATATGTAGCTGATATCATGAATCTGATTAAGAAGTAAGTACAAGTTTATAATATGAAATATGACAAAGCAGGACAAGATAAAATTACTAAACACAATTACTATTAATACAGTTGCATTTTCAGTTGTTGTTCTGTCAAGTTTTATAACTTTTCTTCTTCTCTGAGACTAAAAGTTTTTCATTAGATTTTATCTACTGCTGTTAGAGGTAGTTTCCTTTTTCTTTAGGAGTGACAAGGGATTTATCAGTGAAATGGGCAGAATTATTTGCAGAGATGTTTGCCTATTACCTCTCTGTGACTTCTCTGAATTCAAACAGGTAAAGACAGCTCAGCTACTGCAGCTGTTCATTTTCCCAGAGGAATGAGTTGAGGTCTCAGTTTCTGTTTCATCAGACAACGGTTTTACTGAAGAATCGTGATAATGTACAATCTTGTGAGCAGTGTCAGGAAGAGGAGCCGTGAAATATCATTTAATCTCTAGAAGAGTCCCAGGAATAATTTTAAAGACACATTTCCTACTACTTCATTGCCAGGCTACCGCCAGTGACATTTTATGACTGTGCTTGAGTGGCTCTTGCATTTGAGCACAACAGACAAATAAGCTGATGTCATAAGAATTGCAAAGTGAATGTGGTAAAATAGTGGTAAGGAAGGGAATTCAGGGTGAAGGAAAGACGTGTGTTTTTGAGGGGAAAAGAACAACCTTCTGGGACTTCACGTAGGCTCGCAGTTCTCCAGGGCAGCTATTATGCTTTGAATTGAAGTTGGGCTATATGAGATCCCACCACTTCTCCTCTCGTCTACTCTAAGCTAGTGAGCATGGAGAAATTGTGAGCTGTGAGAGACAGAACATAAGGAAAACATTGGTTTTGAAGCCCAGTTGTCCGCAGGAGCTCCTGCACCTACGTTACTGTGAGTAATCAGTAGATGATGCTTTTTTCTCTGGGTTTTCGTGTTGCTTCTCAGATACCACTGACCTGAATTAATGCAAAAAGAACTTCCAGACCTAAATCTACATCCCTCAGGGTAGTAATTCAAAGTTGAACATGTTGATGTAAATTAAGAAAGACTTAATTCACAAGCCGTGTATCTGTACAAAGGCTCATATGCATCTAACCCGGGGATTTCTTGATCTCTTGGTTAGAGGAGTGGGTCTGGAAACTAGAATTCTGTTCTTTCTGATACTGTCTCAGCATAATGTGTGTGTGTTTTCTTTGTGCTTGGTTTGCTTATCTATCAAATGAATCCATACTAATAATAATTTACATTTTGAGAGGTTCTTTTATTTATTTACTGTTTACTTGGTTCTATTTTATTTTTGTGGGTTACCTGTATTTATGTTTGTGTGGTGGCGGTTTTCCATTTTTCATTGAAAAAATAGGATAATAAAAGAACTTCAGGGTTAAAAAACACGAGTCCTGATCCAGAATTCAACACTTACATTATGAAAGACTTAAGTGACTGATTTTGCAATGCAAACATTATTAGAAGTTTTATTTTTCTTAGGAAGCAGCTTGAACGTGCACCTCCTGCACAAGGCACGTATCCTTGAAAACGGTGAGGCGGGGGTGTAAAAAAGGACTTGATGTTCAATGACTCCTATGAAGAGCAGAAACATAGGAAAGCAACTATTCAGGAAAAAAAAAAAACTCTTCTGCATCTTTTTTCAGTAATACTGTGCTATACTAAACAGCTGAAGGGAAAGGGTTCTGAGAGAAACAAACATGGATTACAAGAGAACAGGAAGCAATATTCATGCGGCATTTCATGATAAAAATGATCAACAGGCTTCCAACATACTAGAAGTCTTTTGATGTCTGATGGTAGTTCTCTTTTTTCTTCGTCTCCAAAAATGTGGTTGTCTAAAGATAGAAACTTACCCAGTAGATGCATACTTCAAAAAATATTAGACATTGCTGGAGAGTTTGTTTCTTTCAAATTATGTCAATTAGTTTTGCTACTTTAATTCTATTTTAAAAGGGTCCAAAATCGCATATTGGGAGATTTTATTGTGGTACATAATATTTAGTCCCTCAAATATGGAGAAGTAATGAACCCAAATTTTTATGAGATGAAACTGCATATCAATTATCCTCTAGGAATGCGCAAAAAAAAAAAAAAAAGGAAAAAGGTAATATTTTACTAAGGGTTGCTCCAGCAAAACACCTGTTAAAAATTGCAAGCAATTCTATTTTTTTTTTGTCTTATAACAGGGTACAAGAAAGCTGGAGGACCTCTCCCCTTTATTCTGAGTGAGAGGGTCAAGCTGGTTGTGCTGTTAGGCAGACTGGGCCATCCTCACACTTTAGGTAGGCTGGCCCCAGAGATAGCCCTGATGTTTTGTGTCTAGAGAGAGATAACATCTGGATAACTAAATAATGGCAACTGGATCCAGGAGATGCATGCAATTAAAGTTACTTAATTGAAATGAGTTAGTTCAAAGTAATGGTGTGGAAAGGACAGCATAAAAAGAGTTAATAGTATTTTGTATAAACTTTACCCTGTCCAAGAAAATCTTTGTCATCACAGACCTGCCTAGTAATTCTTGGTCTTCTGCTGTGCTGGCGTATTTGCAGAGCCATGGCAGGTGTCTGAATCACACTGTTTATACTGTTTTAATCTCAGGCCTCCAGGTTTGTGCTGATGTACTCTTGGGAGACTAGAAAGAATTTTTCTGATCTTGATACACTGTTCGGCTTTGGGGTATTATTTCTACTACCCTCAGCAGCACTGGGGTTTGGCTCCAGCAACTGGTAGCCTTTTGGCAAGGTACATACCATAATCTGCACTTGATGCATTATGTTTTCCACACGAGAGAAAATCTGACTTCTGCAGAGAACGCATTAGTAAGCTGACAGAAAG
The DNA here is from genome assembly GCA_036925125.1 of Oreortyx pictus. NCBI lineage: Eukaryota > Metazoa > Chordata > Aves > Galliformes > Odontophoridae > Oreortyx > Oreortyx pictus. The sequence goes on along the minus strand of JAUPFR010000008.1, from coordinate 10,899,497 downwards.
AGCAAAGAGCATGAAATTCAGATGTGTTCGGCTGGTGTTTTGCTAATCCACTTAGCATAAAGCCAAGTACAGATATGGAGCCAGGTGGGAATTTTCTCTGCATCAGATCACGAGCAGGTATTAAGGTTTGTTTTCTGCACTCCTCTATGGAGTGAGTCATGATCCTCCAGCAGGCTCGCATGGGAGCTTTATTTAGAAAAGCTGCTGCTCTTGCAGGGATATTGTTAGCCCTATATTATTACTCCCCTATTTGTCTGTGTAAAATTGCAGTGCATCTCTGTAGGTCTTCTAATGGGCACCAGGTTGTATTTAGTCTCCTCAGCTGTGTGATGGCAGCCAGCCCTGCCTACAGCTGCAGTTTTAATGGCCAACTGTAGAACCAGTGCTGCAGTCCCTGTCCTCCTGTGCAGGCTGCACACCTCTGTATGTGTCCAGGCCACAGCCTGCTGCAGAGCACAAGCAGACCTTTTACGCTTAAACCAGAGCAGGGCAGACCTATGCCATCACAAATCTGATGGCTGAAGGCAGGTGGAGCAGCAGGACGCAAGAGCTCGTGTGACATAATGTGTAGAAACCTAGGGCTCAACAAGGCTGCATAGGATTTATGGCTGGTAGGAACGCATGAGGATTAGGAAAAGGCCGTACAGGGGAATTCTTCCAGCATATATCTGTAAGTATTGTCTTCATAGTGCCAAGGATGCGCTGCGTTCTTCATTGTGACTCACACTTTTTAGCTCAAGAAAACTGCAAAGCAACAAGGACAAGATGGGACAAGAACGTGCACAGCACCACCACAGGCCAGGATATGGCGTGCAGGCACAGCCAACAGCAGTGTGGAACATGCAGCATGGGCAGCACTGCCCACCACTTCCACCCTGAGGGCTGTGGTGATTCTGACTAGGTAATGCCTATGTGAAGTGGCCTTCCTGGAATCGTAGAATCATAAAATCATAGGGGTTAAGAAGGACCTTTGGAGATCATTGAGTTCAATCCCCCTGTCCTTTAGCATAAATCAGCATAAATCCCCCTGCTTTAGCAGGCTCCCTACAGTAGGTTGCACGGGAAGGTATTTAGACATCTGAAAATCTCCAGAGAAGGAGACTCCACAGCCTCTCTGGGCAACTGTTTGAGTGCTCTGTTATCCTCACAGTAAAGAAGTTCTTTTGCATGTCTGCATGAAACTTTCTGTGTTCTTGTATGTTCCTGGGCACCGTTGAAAAACCCTGGCCTCATCTAGCATTGATAAGGTTCCATTTCAGTCTTCTCTTCTTCAGGCTGAACAGCCCTTGGGCTCTCAGCCTTTCCTTATACGGGAGATGTTCCAGTCCCCAAATCATCTTTGTGGTGCTCCACTAGACTCTCTCCAGAAGTTCTTTTGTGGGTGTATCAAGGATCACGCATTTGTGCATGCTGAATTGGGCTAGATGGTCTCTAATCAGATCTTCCTCAATCAAGTGGAAATCTTCCATTTCCCAGAATTTCTTCCTGGATATAGGATTTCTAAGGGACAGTCTTAGTAGTAAAGGCTGAAGCAAGGAATGCGTTCAGTATCACCACCTTGTCAGCGTCCCCTGTTATCCAGGCACCAACCCCATTCAGCAGCAGACCCACATTTTTCCTACTCTTTCTTCTTCCTACTGACATACATAAAAATGACTTTCTTACAGGGAGGGCTGACAGTTTTCAACCTGAGGAGCAGTCATGTTTACCAGCTGCTGTCATTTTCACAGCACGGCTGAAGTGCCAAAGGTAAATTCCTCTGGTGTTTGCAGGGGCCGCAGGTGCTGGCAGCAGCAGAGTTCCCCTCACCACTTGACTGCATTGTAACTGCCACCTAGCACCAATTCCAGGGTTCTTTTGTTTTGTTCGGTGGTGGAAGGGGCTTTTCTTCGCTTTTTTCTTGCTTTATTTCATTTTGATGTGTGACTACTTCTGAGAAGTCTTCAAATGTTGAGTATGGAAGTAGCATCTTTTTTTGTTCTCAATGCTAGCATGCACAGCAAATGCAAATATAGTGTTGTATTTTAACAAAGGATTCTTGGGTTGTCATTCTATTGAAAGTTGCCTACATCCCAAGTACCCCGATGTCAGAATTTCACAAATCTTGCCTCAGCTGAATAAGAAGCAGAAATTTACTAAGCTTTTCAGTCTTAAACTTACTCCTCAGGATGGCTTCCATTTTTAATACCGTGAGCTAATCTGCACCTAGTGGTTTCTTCACTTACTGTGTTTCAGTTCTCCAGGCAATGTGTAAGATCTCTTTATAGATCTCCAGTACAGATTGTATCAGTCATGAACTACTGCTGATAGGCTGACACCAAGCTCTTCACATTCGCTGAAAACTGACTGAAGAGCTCTGAGGAGAAGCAGCATGGAAGGGAACTGGTGACCTAGAGGTGCTAGGAGTATCTACAGCATCTCATTGGCGTGTATATGTGAGGAGGAGAGGGACTTCTGAGGCCTACACATTCACAAAACAGCGATACTCGTACCAGCAGTTTCTGTTGGCTTTGCTTCTGCGATTAAATTAGTATGCCTGCTCTGGTTTGGTGCTGACTTCTTCTTTAACTGCTTTAACTTTTTGCTCTTTGTTGTATTATTTAACTAATTTCAGATAAATTGTGTAGTCTTTCCACAACTGTTCTGAGTCACCATGGTAAATCTGATTCACTGGCTGTGGGAATATTAATGTTGTTAACATTGGTTTATTCTGAACTTCAGTAAATATAAGATGTTTATAGAATTGCCTTCTTTTATTTCTAGTTTTCATATCAATCTCACAGGATCTTATCTACAAACGTTTGATGAAATCATTTCAGTTTGGCTTTGGGACTGCTACCCAGAATGTAGTCCTCAAAACCAACTTTGTGGAAGAGGTTCCAATTTCCAAAACAGATACAGGAGTTCACTGAAGAGATTTACTTAATGCTTCCCCTATGGACAGCTTTCTTCCTAGTACTTTTTAATCAAAAATAAGTAGCTCAGTATGTAGGATAAGGTCTGTTTCACAGTTAAGTGAAAACAAAATACTTGAATTCTAGATGCAATGTCTGAAAAGCTAAAAACCCAAGTAGAGCATAACAGCAGGATGTACCAGAGCTCCTATTTTAGAAACTGGGAAGAGACTTGCAGTTTGGTTGAAAATATTAACAAAAGCTGTTCAGAACTTTATTTTTCAAGATTTTTCTCTAAAAGTTCCCATAGGATAATTTTATTGTTTTGTCCAAATGTCTGTTATGTAGGTTAGCTGACATAAACACAAACCTTTCTTCGCTGTAAAACTGCCATCCAAATGTGTGTGCCTGTGAAAAGTTTCCTTATTCCATTGTAAGGACAAAATATATAGTTATTTGGAGGGAAAATAATTTACTCTTTCTCCATTACATCTGTTTGTATCTTGAATCTTCCAGAGAAGAATGGCAAAAATGAGGGGAGTGATGGAATTTTCATTAGTCAGGTGTATTAATTCATTTTATGGTGTTGTGGTGTTGCAGTATTGCTTTAGGAAGCTTCAGAGTAGGGAAAGCATAGACAGTAAGTGTTGCAGTTACTAGGGGGTGGTGTTGTAGACATACAGCCATCAGCTTACAATTTCTTGTGAATGATCACCTATCTAACTTCTCTTTTTTGAATGAACGATCCTCCAAAAGAACCTAGTAAGAGCTGTGAAAAGTAGCTCCATGGAAGAGCCAGAAAAGCAAGTAAGACTCGAGGACAGAAGCTGGTAAAAAAGCAGGATGGAGGAACAATTTAATGCAGTGTTGGTGGATACCTTCTTTCCATATTTTGTTCTCTTCTCCTGACAAAAAAATTAAAATAATATTTAATTTCTGTATTGGATTCTCCTTTAAAAATCAAGTTGAATATTCTATGGCCATTGAAATGGAATGCAATCAACAGTTTAAATAATGAAAATCTTTCCAGGTCAGTTCAGAAAACAAGGTATTGTGATCTGTTAGCTGTGAACTTGCTTGTCTCTACATGCAGTCCTGGCTGCTTGGCAGTCTCAGAGGATGAATTACAATCTGGCTGCACTTTGAAGATATCTACGTCTTAACACAGTTCATCAGAGCAAGTTTCTTACACATTATTTTATCATTAAGCACATAAACAGTATTTATTCCCCAGGATACTTACAGATAACTGGGCTGTGGAGTTTTCCATAGTTTCCAGGTTTCTGAATGTATCTGATTGCATGGGATCCACATGGCACTTGTGCAATATGTGACACTTATCTAGAATGTGAAGAACCAGAGCAATAAAAGCAAATACCCTCTGAGCTGATTTTCTGATGTTACAGAGCTAGTTACAGGATGAGATGGGTGTTCAGTATATCAGTAGCCTGATATAGTTGTTTTACCTTGTTCACTTTTTTGTAGTCAAATTCCCTCTCTCTTTTACTTTGGTTTTAAGTATAATGCTTAGGCTTTCTAGAGGAAAATTTTCTAAATGTTTTTTTTTTTTATTTAAATAAATGCAGAGTTAGTCTGTGTTGTTCTCTAAATAACTCACACTTCTCCCATCTGATTGTAAGACCGCGGAGAGCGATCCACGTGAAAATCAACAGTGAAATAAGCAAAATATTTTTACACATTCAAATAAATCACAGGTTACACATTGACGACTTCAAGTCAACATAATAGGAAAGTTGACTGATTCAAAAGATTATTACTGCAGAGGCTTGAGAGTTGTTCTCAGACTCTGCTGCAAGAGATGCTGCTATTTCAGCCAGAGGGATCAAACTAATGATGGAAAGAGCCACAGCCTTATTGTTGAAGCTCCAGAAAGCCTCTGAAGAGAGAGAAGTGTTTTCAGTTACAGTCCTACAGTCAGTTCCGCATGGCTGTGCTAGAAGCACCCGTATGGACAAGGGCAGCTAAGTCTCTCCAGCAGCATGCTTAAACACATGAAGAACATGAGTTATGTTGTGCTAATTTAGATGTTTTAAATTATCTTGCAGTGTGCCAGGTAAAACAGGATGAGATAGCTGAATCTAAACAGTACATAGCCCGTTTCCTCTCTACTCTGTAAAATCAACTGAATACTTATTTGTGTTGAAGAGCTTACCTACACCACTGCCCAGCATTGCTAATAGATGCTTGGCAGGCATTTTTTTCTGTGTTTATGAGTAACCCTTTATATTTTCAATGCATCTTAGCAAGAATTCTAACCTGTGTAGTTATGCTCAGATGCATTGGGTAGGAGATGGGGAAGAATGACAGTAGGATGTGTACTTGATAGAGCATAGCTGCGTCAGGGAGGGGCAGGCTTAACTGTTTTAATGGGAACAAAATATTTCAGAGCTCTTTGAAAATATTGACAAACATTTCACTGGTTGTAGAAGTTCAGGGTGAGAATAAAATTCATGGGCAAGAATATAAACTGAGAAGTGACTTTTTTTTTGTTATGGAAGTTCATATGTTCTATGTAATTCATGGACATAAGGTGAGCTTATAGTCTCTACCATTGCACAGCAAATTCAATAACCTGGAATTGGCAGACAGCATAAAACAGGAATGCTGGGCTCTTACTGAGAGCATACAAGTTGTATTGCTGAAGTTTGGAACACGTTTCTTGCTGTTCTGAAGGACAAAACAGAATTTCAGGTTTGGAACAGAGTGAGAAATGTCAAGTGATTTTTTCTTTCACTTAAAATGAAGTATAACCTTACCACCTACACAGTGGTCTCCAGAGACTTAGGTTCCAAAGACTCTGATTTGGTTTAGCTTTTGTGTGCTCAGAGTAAGCTGAACAGTTTGGAAAGGTAAAAGTAGCAAGTTGTTGAAAGCCGACAGTATTCAGCTTCTGCCCAGTAAGTCAGCTCTTGCCTGGAACTGTGCATCCCTGCTCCATCTCCTAACCTGTCCTTTTAGCTTTCAACAGCTTAAAGGTAATGCAGCTCAGCCGGAATGACCATTATTTTTGCTTAGGCCCTTCCTCTCACAAGATGCTTTCTTCTTTTAGTCAACAGCTAACATCTGAGAGCAATCCCTGAGCCCTTTAATCAGCCTCTTGTTTTCTGTGATGCACTGTGCTGGCTTGCTTAGCAAGATCTATTATATTCTGCATATCAGTGAGTCTTTGATGTATGCCATATATGTTTCTTAAAATTCTTTTTGCCTGTACACACAATAAAGTTTTATTATCTGCCTAAGGGAATGTCTCTGAGGAACACAACATACCTTATTTAGTAGTTGTTTCTCAGAAACTTTGAGGCTTATAGGTTAGGTTCTGCATGCCGCCCATGAACTAAACATGTCTGTTGCAGTTATTCAGCATTGTCCCTTCAAACATATTTGAATTTGTCCTCAGCTATTTTGTTCCTGTCAGCAGTGGAGACTGAAGTCCTAATTCTCTCACAGGCGTACTGAAGGAACAAGGCCACCTTGCTTACAGCCAGTAACAGTGGTGGTGAACGCCAGGTGTGCATTGGGTGCCCAGCTCAAGTCACTGGGCTCCTTTTCAGTGACTTGAGATGCACAGAAAGTAGAGCTCAGCTTTGAAGTGTGGTTTATAGCAAATGGCATCCAGAAAAGATACATAGAATGTAAACCCTTGTGTGCAAATGAAGCAGGTTGGGAAAATGGCAACTCTGAACCAGGAAACAGCAGCAAGTTGCTTATTTTTGCATGGTACACAGACAAAAAATATAGCAAACACCAGCTGCTTGCCTCCTGTAAACAGAGGCAAAATATGAGATTAAAACTGGCCATCAATCCTAGTAAGGAAATATCAAAGCATCTGTCAAATATTTGATTCTTATGGATCCGAACTTTGCTCACCCTGGCGCTGCTGGAAGAGCATCTGGTGAAGCAGAGCTGAGCCTGAAGCAGCATCAGGCAGTGCTGTGCTCCTGGAAGGGCACCGCTGTGGCAGCTGCTCCTCAGCCTCCCTGGGACCCAGGCTTCTCTCCTCTGGAGGAGCTGGCAGAACAGCACACTGACCTACAGCTAATCATACCACTTTTAGCATAGTCATGTTAAATCCTACCTTGAAAGTTTTATGTTGTATTGGAGGAAGAGGAAAGCTGGTATATACTTATATTTGTGGCTGACTGAGCTCTAATCTTATTTCTAACTATGGTGTTTCTTAGGAACGTCATTCACCATCCCTGCTACACAGCCTGTCTTTAAAAAAGGAGTTTAAATTTTTGTCCCATAAAGTTGTAATGAAAATTAATTGCATAATGTTAAATGTTTTCACTGCTTTGAAAGCTTTGGCGTACAGGGGATGAACATTATTACCAGGCAATTATTATTGATATACTGAGTTCTAATTGAAGGACCTAATGGGAGACAAAAAGAGGTTACTGTGTGATTCACCATTTTGGGTGGCATGAATGCTGCATTGTCATAAGTCCAGTATCATGTGGCAAAGCAGCAGCTCTAGGAATTGCTGCTTTTTTGTGAAATCACCTACTTGTCATTAGTAAAATTTAGCAATACCCCTAAGGAAGCTATTACTGTAAACAGAGCAAGACAGACAGAGTTTAGCACAAATGACAGGTGTCCTACATATATCTAGGCAGTTTTGTGGTTAATTAGTAATCTCAAGAAGTAAATGATGCTAACTTCTATAGTGCGGAATTTTATCATAAATGTTGCATGTTTAAAGTGTGTCTTAAAGGAACTTATTTAAGGACAAGTGTCTTGGTAACTGTGCATATGTGTACTTTTAGAGTAGGAAATTGCCAATCACATATTCAGAGTGAGTACCCAGGCTGGAGATGAAGGCTGTGATTTATGAAAGAGGATACTGTAAGACTAAATTTCTGTGGAATCAGAGGAGTTCTGTGTACTCAGTCTCAAAATTAGAGTATCAGAGTTGTTAAAGCTGGGCATAAAAAAGCATGCCTGTTGAAAAGTAGTCTTGAACATCTGCCTTCCTCAAAGCATTCCACTGAGTTTTCATTTGCTAAAAATTTCCTCCTCAGGAAACTGCAGCCTGGTGTGTTGGATTGCAATCTGAAAGTCTTCCAGAAACTTCAGACAAATCAACCTCTAAACCAGCAAAATAGAATTTTTTGACCTGGTGCCACCTTTTTAATACCATCTTTGACTTGACACTTGGTGAAGACCACACTGATTATGACACGTTAACTCCTGTTGCAGTGATTAATGCGGTCAGTCTTTCCATGTGTTGTAAATGACATGTTGGTAGTTTTATGATACTTTGCTATTAAATTACTTCTAAACTCTTTTACTTTAGTCAAGTTCTATCTTGTACGTATTTATTGCTAAATGTTGGCTTTTCACTGCATGATTAGTGTAGGCATTTGTACTGGAAGAACAGATGCAACTGCAGCACTGAGCTTTTCTGTAGTGATAATGGAAGCCTCATTCAGCTCTAAAACACAGCACCATGTGTCCATTGAAGTTAAAAGGGGCATAAATTTCTTTATTTTTTATTATAGCATGAAACTCTTGGATTTGTAGAAGGAAAAGAATAAAGCATAATGGAATAGTGGGAATTTATGTGCATTTATCGAATATTTGTGTGATATGTCATGGTTGTCAGATAAACTAACTGCTTTGACAGGAGGTAACAGGACAGTAAGTTTGAAAATACTTTTAAATAAACTTGTTCTAGCACAGTTGGGTTATGCTTGACTTTCACAGAGCTTTATTATTGTTGTCACATCTTGCTGAATTATTATAATGCATCTTTTTCCGTAGTGTTTTTCATACCAGAAATTAGAAATTGATTTAGTAATTCACTAAGTATAGTTCCTACCCACAAGGGAATGAAATGGATCAATGAGAGGTTCCTTAAGCTTAGCTTTTCCCTTCATATCTATTGGCTTTGTAACCCAGAACAACGCTCCAGACTTGAGTAAACTTTGGAGCTATGTGTAGATGAATAGCTGGTGATTTTGGCAATGTGATTTGTATGCTCAAAAGAGATCTCATAGGTTCTTAAGGGATAACTGGATGCTTACAAGCATCAGACACCACCATAGCTCTGGTATTTGATATTCACCAGAAGTAGGAAACAGTTAAAAATACGGTGATTTAGTGATGTATTACCGTGTAGTTAGATCCATGACATCAAGAATTAACAACTTCAGTAGTGCAGCAATTAAGTAATAATTATACCCTGTAAATACAATGTTTGACTGTCTTACCTAGTGCATACACAATTAATACAGGATTTGTTAATTGCATCTCCGTTTGCTGGGAACTTAATCAAATCCCAGCTCCACAAGATGGAGTACATGTGGGGCTGATTCATTCAGCCTTGTTTACATCCAAAGACACCATATGACTCTGATAGCTGCCTGCATACTGGAAATGAACTGATTCATTCCTTATTTCCACTTGATGTTATACAAGAATGTGCGCTTAAAAGGCTACTGTTAAAAGGCAATCTAAGAAGACCTGAATGTGATGTGTCTTGCTGTTGCAAAAAAGGGCTGTAGAATATTGTCCCATACTTCAGGGTAGCTCTAATTCATCACTGATTCATCATTACTTTCATGGTAAATCTGTTAGGAGTTAACACCTAGAACTGAAATATCTTCGTGAGCTCGGTGAAGTAATGAATATTTTTAAATGTGAATTTATTGCACTAGTTCTTCAATGGTCTCTTAAGTGATCACACTAACCTAACAAAGTGATTAGATTCTTCTGGTAGGTTTCTGTTAGGAAATTTGGAAACAGAAAGCTTTCTGAAAGAGCTCATTTAACTTGCAGGTTATTACATTTCATCACTCAATACATGATAGCCCTCTTTCAAACAGTAGTTCAGCTCTTTCACCATGCAGCTGTTTACAAAGACGTAACATTAAGCAAAACATTTGCAAAAATGTTCTGGGATAACATTTACATGATTTTTTTTCATACAACCAAGCTATTTTGGCAGATTTCCATCTGGATCATTATCATACGAGTCACTTCTCTGTGCTCACTTGCAAAATTCTTTTTTAATGGAATCATTTAAATTCAGTTTAATTTTATTCATCTTTTATTCAGGATTTTATGCAGTATTTTCAACCAGTGTGTTCTTTGACCATTGGCAAGAGACAGCTGTGTATTAGTGTAGACAGCAAGCTAAGAAATTTTGTCCTGTACTTAGGGACATTTGCTCTATTTTTGTGTGACATGTTAGAATATGGTTTGGAGAGGCCTGGTATTCATTCAGTTTATTTACTAGATACTAGTCTTCAGGATTTAACTGACTTATGGAATAGGCTTCATATACAAGGTTGATCTAGAAATTTGTCTTGATGAGTGACTCATGCCTTGGTCTTACTGTGATCAAACACAGGCTTTCTCTTCTATCTTATTTGTCAGACTGAGAACATTTGAAACATAGGACTATATCAAAGGGCAAAGATTCAAACTTGCAATTACATAGTTCAGTGTTGTACAAATATTGATGAAGGTCTGAATTTTCTCCTTCCTAATGGTGAATGTGGGAGGATGGTGAATATGGTGAAGGAGCCAACAAGGGGAAGCAAAATCCTGGACCTGCTGTTTGTTAAAAGAGAAGGTCTTGTGGAGGATGTGACAGTTGGAGGCTATCTGGGGCAGAGTGATCACAAAATGATGGATTTTTCCATGTTGATGCATGGAGAGGAGTCAGCAGAGCTACCACCTTGGACTTCCGGAGAACGAACTTTGGTCTCTTTTGGACCATGGTTGAGAGAGTCCCTTGGGAGGTAGTTATGGAGAGCATGGGAGCCCAGGAAGGCTGGGAATACTGTAAGGAAGTTATTTTAAAGATGTGAGAGCTGACCATCCTGAAGTCACAGGTGAGCCAACAGGGAAGGAGACCAGTCTGGCTGAACCTTTGACTGGAACAGGTCTGTGCTGGCTTCTTGCATGTTGCCTTTTTTTGTAGTTTGATTGGTTCTTGTCACTTACTACATGCCAATTTCAGAAAAAAAAATACAAATGCAAACACAAATATTTAATATTTTGATTCAACAGTGTATTCAGGAAAAAAAAAGTCAAAAACAGTTTGTAGATTGTATAAAAATATGTATAAAAATATGTGAAGGTCCTCACCAAGAGATGGAGGGTTTTTGTTGTTTTTTTTTTTATCAAGTTTTGTATATGTAAATAGGATCTGGCACCTGAAGTCTTAGCAATCTAAACAAGGAGTACAACTATATGTGCAGTGATGGGGAAACACATTGGTTTGTGGACTAAGCTACAGCTGATAAAGGATGAATAACAACACTGTAGTCACTGTGGTACAATGTAAATCACTTTCTGTGACTATTTATGTTGACTTGTAGAAGAAGCTACAATGAAAGTGGGGGAAATGCTGCCAGGGATCTTTCTGAGATCTGTGTTGAAGTGACTCATTCTTCTCTATGAATTGTATTAGTATGTAACTAATTTTATATGAACTATAAAGCCAACATGTCTCAAAATAAATTGAGTATGTTTTCTTATGGATAAGATACCTTCATAACCCTTCTGTTTCCCACATTATTTGAATTAAAAAAAAGTGCTGTAAGTGAGTAAATGGCATGCTGAAGAACACATATAACAAACATAAATTGTAGAAAGAGTGGGAACCAGGACCTAGTTTCAGTTTAGACTGTTAGGACCAGAAAAAAAAAAAATCATCCCTCATAGGTAGTTTGTTCAGAAAATAGCTCAGTTGAGAGTACTGTGCAAGTTTCAGATAAAAAAAAGGAATGCAGAATTAAAGTAATCTTCTGTACGTTCTTTGACACAGGTGTACAGTAAGACATCAAATCCTGTGAAACAAGAGAGGTTTTTAAAGTGTTCAGCCTACATAGAACATAGGAACAGTTCTAATTTGTTTTTGACTGTGTCAGACACCTACAAAGTTGGCATCTGCAGCAGTTTTAAATCCTAAAGGAGCTCTGACAATAAGAGAGAACAGACATAGGGGTATCATGCAGATTGTAGGAACATAAACTACCTATAGGGGGCTATTAGGTCACGAACTGGTGATTGAGCACCTGTTGAAGGGGTGTGGCTGGCCTGGGAAGCACAGACAAATTGTTTGCACCTGGGCTCCCCGTGTAACCAGAACGGGTGGACCCATCCTGGCTTCATATGAGGACCAGCCACTGAAGAGACTTTGGCTGGTTCCTGAGAGTGGGTGCTGGGTAGCTAGAGGGCTCCTTCACCAGTTGGGTGAGTTTAGCCTTTCTTTCTGTATGTGACTGTTGGTCCAACTGGGAATACTTTGCCTATTATTGTCAAAAACTTGTTAGAAGCAGTTTTGCTTCTTTGGGGGCAGGTCACTATGCACAGCCAATAATGCATCAGTATAGAAGTTTGCCCGTAACTCACTGAAAAATCAACAGGCTGAGAAAGCGCGAGTTGCTGCATATTTCTGTTTCTGTTTACTGCTAACTTTGAGCATGGTCTCCTATTTGTTATGCTGGTCCTTAAAAGTGGTTGTGTTATATTGGGTTCTAAAGCACAACTGAGTCTCGTAATTTTACAGAACTGTACTGGAAGTCAGGGTTATAATACAGAAACACTATTGTTTGGAGGGCAATTTTAACACAAAATCAAATTCTTGATATGTCGGTACTCTTTCAAAGGTACACCTTAGTTTTTACTTTCTTACTTGCTGAAGGTAACTAGTGAAATTACATCGTACTATCTTCATTAAAGTTTTGGATCACTTTTTATGTAGTTATAGCCAGGCTAATACTACGTCATTGTACCACAGAAAGTGGCTAGAACAGTCTTGTTTTCTGGTACGGGCATGTCATGCTCAACTCATACGTTGTATGGTGTGTGCCAATTTGGAATGAGTTATAATGTGTCTCAGAATACTGAGTCTAGAACTCTGATATTTTTTTCCTTCTCTCCAGAGAACTCAGGATTCTTGCTTCTTTTTCCAGCAGGTAAAAAAACTGTCATCCTTCTCGTTCTCACCTGCTTTCTTACCCCTAATACCTCTTACAACTGAGTTATAAAATCTTTTTTACTTCAGTCATTATTTTACTGCAGCTTGATCTTTATGATATGTGGACAGTTTTTTCGCTTACTAATGTTCTCTTTGCATGACTGTTGGAGATTTCTTTTAGAAAAGAAGTAGTCCCTTGTTATGAAACAGGTGAAAACCCCCTACTCTTTTATCTTTAAATGTCTTAAATTGTCACCTTTTATCTTGAAGATTAATTTTCAGGGTGCTTACGTGGCATTCTATCAAAGAGATAACGATACAGGTGGGATTAGCCTTGTATTTATCTACTATATACTTCACAACGCATGTAATACTGCTGTCAGAATATTTTGGTTGAAACTTTTTATACCTGATGAAAAATCCAGGAGCTAAGGAAGTCCATATCTTGACTGTTACTAACAGATGTATGTATCCCTTGTAATAATTTATTCTGTGTAATTATATATAGAAAACACTCAATATTTGGGTATATTAGAAAGACTTACTAAGTGGCACTAGTAGATATGTGTTTTCTGGATGAGTGTTTAGGGGAAGTGCTTTCAAGTACTATATGATTCAGAAGCTGCTATTTGCATTTGGGAGATGTATCCTCCTGTTATTCTGAGCTTTCTACTACAGACCAATAAATCATTAATTCAAGAAAAATGAGATGAGTTTCCAACAATTTCTTTACCTTGAGTTGCTTGGCAGTTTAAGGTGCTCAAAATCAGATATTAAAATTGAAACAGCTCTGTAAGAAGGATTTCCCATGGGTTTTGTATTTAAAACGTGGAACATAAAGCAACTGATACGTACTCACACAAAATTCACTGCATAGTTATTAATGCTTGTTATGAAAAATCTAGTACTTGTATTTAGAATCAAATTCTAAAGAAATACTATTGGAGCGTGGCTGTAAAGGAGCATCTATGTAGTAGATGTAATAAAAATGTAAAAAAAAACATCCTTTTCTGTTTGTATTGGATTGGGGATGTTTATTTATTTTTTTTAGAAGTTTCTTCTAATTATGCTGTTGTTATTTCTGCAGATTAGGATAGAGGGAAGGTAACTAATGGAGTGATCATCAGCTATGAATACCATTTGTAAATCATGTTTCTCCAGTGTTGGGATAATTCTTGCTCCAGATTATTTGTCCTTGTCAGCAAATAAATTCTTTTGGATGCAGAAAATATTGCACAGTCTAAACAAACTCTTTTAGGTTATTCCTGGTCTGTACTTCTCTGTTATGAGAACACATGAAAGCAGAACTTCCTTCAGTCTGATATCAATGTTAAATTCTGCTGAGAGCAGAAAATTTGGTAGTGCACAAGAAGTGAGGCTGAAAAGAAATCATGAAGGAAATCAATTCCTAAAATGAAGAAACATAGACTGATGACCAAGTGACATTGTAGACACTCATTTGTGCTTTCATCCAAATTCACCACCATAACTGAAAGAAAATGCACAAAAGATGTTATTGGAAGTTTATCGTCACCCGTAAACAACATTATTTTAGGAGCTCTTTCACTGCCTTCTATTCAGAGCACTTAAATCAAACTCTTCCATTATTTCATAGATTCTTATGAATCAAAGCTATACATTAAGCTTTATAGGATGCTGCTGATTTGTGCACCATTAGCTCCTGTGCTTTTTAATAGTTGCTAGTTTGAATTCATTCTTGTGATGCTATTCCTGAGCCATTTCAGGGTAGGATGATGCTAAAAAGTGAGGCTAATTTATTTGGGAGAGAGTTGCTCACTAGATAACTTCTGTTAAGCTGTCCATTGTGATTAGGGCACATTTGCCTTTTCCTCTCTGAATAGTCATTTTTATCACGTTTGTCACAAAATAACTTCTGTGGTTTATGTATGCTCTAATTAGAAACAAGGTTGAATGGAGTTGATTGGGTGTAACTGAGATCTGCAGGATTGCACTAAGAATACAGGTAAAGCAACAAGTGGATATTTTATCAAGAACTTTATGAAGAGAAGCATCTCTTCGTACTGGGGGAAAAAAAAAAAAGGAAAATTTTTAAATGGCCCTTAAAAGCTATAAGGTCATCTAGAACACAAGGGAGGACAAGCTTATGAAAGTCTTGTCAGCTCTACGTCTTAAAGTATCCTCTTATTCAGTAAACATAGGAACAATACTTGTTTTTCTAAGTCTCTTACAGTGCAGGATACATGACACAGAAGTCACTGCAAAATGATGTGCAACCACTCTTCTGATTAGTATGCAGAAGTAGTACCTGGCAGCTTCAGAATGAAAGACTTCACAATCCAAATCAAAGTCAATCTCTGGATCTTAGCTTCAGAACTGACATGCTTGTAAACGCATTTGATCTGTTGAAATTTAAGTAGGAACAAGTAAAAGGTTTTGCTACAGCATCTGTCAGGAATGCAAAGAATAAATTCTAGCATTGCTTTTTCGTCTTTCAGAGTTTAAAAGGAAGATATTTTTGACTACAACTTCTGCGTGTCAAAATATTACTAAAAATTAATAAATTATATTAAACAAGAGCTTGTGCCAGTTGTCTCTTTCTATTAGTTTCATGTCTGTCAGTTCTGTGTTGTTCAAACAAATTAAGATGACTGAGGAAAACTGTTTTATTTTGTCAGTACCCTCAAAGAAAGTGGTTGGCACAGTCACACAAATATGCTTATCCTAGCATAATGCTGCCACTGGAGAGGGGAAGAAGGTGGGTAGCAGAGCTAGTTTCCTTCATCTGTGAGGCTTTGACTTCCAAATGCTTCTTGCAAATAAAAAAGTGTGAAGCTGTGAATGAGATGTTTAGGTCAGTTGTATGCAGATACTAGGTGTTCCCTGTGTATTCATGTTTACCCAAGTTGAGCAACCTAGCTGTGTTATTTCCCCTTTGTCATCTGTATTTTAAATCTTCCTAAAACTCATTTTTCTCAAGGATTTTTAACTTTTTGTTTTAAACCTATTTTTGGTTGGTATAGCTAACATGTAGTCCGCCACAACTGGATCTGAACTGAAATGTTTCTCTGCTTTTGACATGATGAGTTGTATTACTTGCCCAGAGAACTTGGTAGGAACTGCATATAGCAGAATTTGTGAAACACAACTGCACAGTTGCTTTCTGGTGGAAGAGTGAAATGATCTGGAAGTTGAATAAGTTTAAAAAAAAAACAATAGGCATGTGTTATGGATTCAGTTATAAGTAATAAAAGTGTGCTAGCTTTTCTTACATCTCAGGTATTCTTTTTCTTACATCTCAGGTATTCTGTTACAGCAAAATAGATCCATGTGAAAATGGCAAAGATTCTGATGATAGTGACATACCATTGTTTATCTGAAAAATCAGTGCTTTGTTTGCTAGTAGGCCCCTCAATATTTGGTTGATTTTATTCCTGAGAGATTCAGTATTTCAAGGCTCTCATTCTGTTGGTGATCTCATTTTTTTTCATGTTTCTTCATTTAAATGATGTGTTCACTGTGTCTTTAATTATCTGTATTTCTCGGGCTGAGAAGTTATAGCAGTAAATGGGAGTTTTCTTGCTCTTAGTGTTTATCAGGTGTTAGTGACAGATTCAAAAGCTAGTTATTGTCTTGAATTTAATTACTCTGAGATTCCTTTTAATGTGGCAAATCCCTTTTTGACTGGGGAAAAAAAATTGGGCAGTTTTCTCAGACAATGTCTTTGTTTTCTTTTAATTAGTATTATGCTTAGTATTTCCCAGTGGATTTCTTTGACAACATCTGGAATTTGTGTGTTTTTGAAAGAAGGCATCTGAATGTGTTTCTCTATGCTTTGAGAAGGTACCTTCCATCTCTAAGGGACTAATTATGGGGCTCTATACGTAGCCTAAAAATTGAATGGAGAGAAGACATCAGTCAGGAAGGCTAGTGAAATTTCTCTCTGTTGTGAGTTTGAACTTATGTTCATTTTACCACTGAAAGACCAAAATGTTCCAACGTGTGCCCTTGGATGACATGCTGTGCCCATTTCCTCACTCACTGTGTACTGCACAATGCTGATAATCTATTCTGTAAAGGGCCCACTCTGATATAAAATTATACCAAAAAAAAGAAACAGAACAGGGAGTGGTTTGTCCAGGTATGTTTACTGTTCTTTTTTATTTTACTGTTCTTTTTTATTTTTGCTTATGTTTGACAAAGTAGGTTTTTCTTTAAATAAATAAATAAGTAAAACATAAGGAATGAGCTAAACAGAGGTTTCCCTTCCTTCCCATATTCTTACCTGAAGACATTTCCTACTCTGTACCTCTGAAGTTGATATAAAGTATTTTTGCATGCAGCTACATAGGAAAAGAAGCCCTTTTAATCTACCAGTAATGGTTACTCGTATGTTGGCCAAAGATTAAAGAGGAATGGGGAAGTAACAGTTTCTTTTTCTCTTTTTTCCAGCAGAAATGCAGTATTCTCTTGTTGGGAAAAGGTGAGGTTAAGTGAAATGTGAGAACAAAGAACAGTTGCAATTGTTCTTTCATTGCTGAAGAGCAATTAAATTTTACAGAATTAAGAATCGTGGAAGAATCTGTCTAAAAGTTGTGACTGAACCTTAACTGGAAAAAGGCAAACTGAGACTGAGGTATCCCTTTTCATAAGGTTTGCATTCAGATACTGTTAGACAAACTGAGCAAGAATCCTTTAGCGATTAAATAAGAGAATTGTGCTTCTGCTCTGTATTTAGAATCCTAAGACACAAAATATAGGTAAGCAAAAAACGAATTCTCAGTTCCCTGACAGAGTGATACAGCCCTGACTGAATGTGGAGTTTAGAAGAAGGATCATGGTGAGGACTCTGTAATGAGTTCAGAACATCCTCATGGCACAGCTTAGGTTTAGCATGGTGCTATGTCCTCAAGTGTGGGTCACTGAACAAACATTTAGGGAACATTAGCGTTTGAAATTAGCCTTGATTGTGTTTTTTTGTAGGATTTGGGGTAAAATGACTCATGAAGAGCTGTTAGACAACTCTAGCTCGAGTGATGCAGACTTGTGGAATTGCTGGGCAGAACTGATATGGAATATACTTGTCTCTGAAGTACATATCACTGGTTTAGAGCAAAGCAGATACTTGCTGTATACGCTTTTATTGGTTTGCCCTTAATAATGTGTTCATCGGATGTATGCTTTTCTTCGAGTTCTTCTGAAGTAAGTGAATGACCGAGTAGCATTTAGCAAGGTTTGTTTGCTGATCTTATGACTTAAACCCTCTTTAAATTGAAGTTTTCTATTGGGGGAGGAATGGGAATTGCTGAAATGTCAGCGCTCAGCATGAAACTCCTGAGAGACAGGATTTACAATCCTGACCTGAATGCATGCAAACTCTTTGAGTTCTGGACTGCCAAAATGCTCTGTTGTCAGTGTAAAATAGCACAGTGCTATCAGTATGCCAGCAGCAATGAAGATGTACTGCGTGTGGCTCATGAATACCAAGCTTCCATGCACAGTTGAGATAGACAATTTCACATGCATCAGTCATGTTTGGTGTTGTAGCTATCTCCTTGTTCCACATGTAAATATTTCAAACCAAGCTTCTAATGGGCAAACTATATTATAGTAATTAACATTGGAGGTAAGCTTCTGTGGAATTTAATATGGTGCTCAATGCAAACCGTTACTGACTGATGCAAAATGATGTAGCTTGATGAGTCATTAATTAAAAACCCACTCAGCTACTTGTTTCTTACTTACTTTTGTATTTCTTTTTCCTGTTGATCACTGAATGCCAAAGTCATCTAATATGACAGAACTGATGGTCTGCACTAGTAGACTGGCTATTTACACCTGTCCAGATAAACATGTTCCAGACTGTTTTCAGGCGTTACGGTCAGCTGGCACTGAAAAACCCATGTCTGTGTTAGGAAACTCTTTTACCAGCCAGTACCAGGATTGAGTGGGCAGCACTCAAGCTGTCACCATGTTTCTTGGGACGGTCCTTGTCATCTGCTGTCTCCAGAACCAGGCAGGTATTCACAGGAACATCATTTGCTAGTTGCCAGAACTGCTTGAGACTTAAAGATGTGTAACGCTGTAGGCAAGTTTCAGTAATCCTTAAGAACGTGATCTCTTCTTCCTGGCACTGCTGAACTTGCTATATAAAGGTAATGGATGCAATTCATTTCATCTTACCTGAATTAGGTTCTTAATTTTTCTTTATAGTCCAAAATGCTGGGCTACAACTGGTAGAGAAATTGCAAGATAAATCTTCCTAATCCTAACCTTTCCAAGTTGCCCACTTGGTGTATAAATGTTCATATGGCAGAACTGTGCACAAGAATGTGGCGTGAGCCCTTTTAATTACCTGCATTACTTTAAAGAGATTTGTGCACGAGTGCTAAGTATGAGTTTGAAATAATGTCTGAATAGAACTGTAAATTGTGAGTTTGGAAACAGGGGTAAAAATTACATATACGCAAGGTCAGTTAGAGAAAGGCACAAAGGTCAAACAAAACGAAGAGTGGAACTGCCAAGCACTGTAGGAGGAGGCCGTAATGAAAAGAAAGCTGAAGGTGTGATGGATCCTGAAGGACAAACAGCAGTGGGAAAATGTTAACAGAAGGTTTTACTGAGTGTTGTTACAGGGAGGCCGAAGTAAATGGAAGTGGGCAGGCTGGAGTTCTAACAGTCAAAATCTGGAGTAATCAGAGCTATTTCAGCAAAACCAAGTCACTAAGGACTGAGTCCCTTCAATTAACAAAAAAAATTGTACTTGGAAGACTTCTGAAAAGACATTCTCGTCTGAATCTCTACTATGCAGCAAGTACTTTATAATTAAATTCTGGTCTGTTGGATTTATAGTCTGAGAGAGATCAGAATCCTTGCCTGATCACATAATTACAGTAAAATAGAAATGTTCCTTTCTAATAGCTACATAAAGCAACAAGGATATTTTAAAATCCCTGTCAAATCACTCAATGTAAATTATCTAATCAGATACCATAGCTACATAATATAATGTTAAAAACAGTGGAATTGTGCCATTGAGGAAATCAACTAGCCCTGTTCCAGATTACAGGGTTTATAATTACAATGTTTCATCATCAACCCACTCAACTCCTCGCTGTCACATAGCTTTTGAATTGTTGAATTTTGAATTATCTTTATATATGTTTTCATCCTCTTAAGAAAAAACATGTATTTTTTTTAGGAATCATTTTTTGGTGAATGCTGATGCCAGCACATTGAAAATATATTAGTATAACAGCAAAACAGGATCTGTGGAGTACTGCTTGCTCAGAAAAACCCTACTTTACCACTTCCACATCTGTATGTGTAAGTGGACAGCAGTGGACAGTGATGAAGGTGCTCCTGGAAGAGAACCGTGATAGTCTGAGTGTTGAGAGCCCTTTGATCTTAGTGATGCTCAGAACCTTTGGCAGAGGCTGTTGCTAAACCATGTAAGAGCTTTGTGGTTATGTGGTATTTTAAATGTTATGAAGTTAAATATATCTGACAAGAACTTTCCTTCTAGGTGTTTGGGCACCTGATAAACTCTAAACACTGCAGAGCGTTTAGGTCTGATACTGATATCAGTGAGGAGGGAATACATGATAGTTCTATTGAAACCTTGCCCCTGATGACGGAGTTCATCTTATGCAAAGAAGCAATGTTGGAGAGTAAAGATCCTCTTTGTGCATTTATATTGGTGTTACGTATCAAGGTTTTGTTAGTGGAGGGCTGCAGTGTGGCTGCTGTGTGCAGAGCCCTGCAGCTGCCCTGTGTCAGCTTCAGCTTCCCTAGAAGGGACCCACCACTGCTGGGGGCTGATCCATGAGCAGTGTTGGGTGTGTCTCTGGGAGACCACATTTAAGGAAGGGAACAACTGCTGTCCAACAGCACCTGGGAGAGAGGAGTGAGAAGCTGAGAGAGAAACAGCCCTGCAGCCACAAAGCACAGGTCAGAAGGAGGGCAAGATGTACTACAGGAGCAAGGCAAAAATTTCCCTGCAGCTGAGGAGAGGCCCATGGTGGAATAGGATGTACCCCTGCAGTCCATGGACACTACATGGAGTACATCTCCAGATGCAGGAGGAGGAACTCATGGTGCAATAGTAGATGTAGCCTGAAGAAGGCAGAAGACCATAGAGAGCACACCTATGCACCAGGCTGGAGTTGCAGCCCAGGAGAGGAGCAGGAGGTCTGGGGGAGCTGCTGTATACAACATCTTGCGCTGGTGTAGCTCCTGAAGGATGGGCCTTATTGCACAGACAGGGTACAGTTGTTGTTGGTTTTTCTTGTTGTTTTGTTTTTGTTTTTTAAACTGATGTTAGAGGTATGTTCATGAAAACAAACATATAATGAGTGCTTTTCTGCAGGAGTCTATGGTGCAATTTTAACATGGACACAGATGCTTCAATTGGCTCCCTGCATCCCTGCAGAACAAGAAATGAGAAGTATAGTATGAAAACATCAAAACTGATCCAGTCAGCTGTGCTTCTGGAAGCACTGTTGGCCAATTAACATAAAGAATTGTGTGGCTGTGGGCCTTCCCTACTGATTCCTCACAGCGCTGTCTGAAGATAGAAGAGACAAATACTAGAGGAAAGGACTTTTGCTTGTGACACTACCTCCAATTTAGTGTATTTGAAACTGACTTTCATAATACGTGGGTATTCTAGGAAGGCAACTATATTTTAGTCTAACTTCCATAATAAAATGTTTAAATGCAATAATAAGGAAGATTTGGTTTCTCTGGAGAACATATACCATAAAAATGAAAATGTCTTTCTTATATTTGACATTTCAAGTTCCAAAACTGTAAATTTGATCAGATTTGCGAGATTTAACTTCTTTAGAAACAAAGGTCAGAGGTAGAGAACCATTTATTACAAGATCATAGATTCTTTATAAAGTACAGCCAGTGGTTCTGTCAGCCTCACATCCTTTCTTCAAATTCAGGCCTTATGCTCTTTGAAGGAGATCAAGTAATAGTTTCCTACATTTACAGTTTTCTCCTATACCTGCTTTCTCTAAAATTATTTTCTGTGAACCTATTTCTAAATGTGACAGGAACAAATGTTTATCTTGCAGTTTGTGTATAAGTGTGTATAAATCTCTATACTAACTTCAATTTGTTATATTTCAATTTTAATCCAAAACTGTAGGAAAAGCAAGGGCATATTGATTGGTTGCACCAAGTTTTGGCTACAGTAACATTGGGATGAAAAAGCCTGACTTACTGTTTAATGCACTAGGTTTAGGCTTCCATTCTTCTGGGTGACAGCCTTGTTTTCCTTTTCATTAAGTTGTGACTAAGTCTCTGTAACAAGTCTTACGCTCAGTTAATGACGGACAGAGCACCTCTTTGCTGACTTGATACTCTGGTAATGGTTAGCGCCTAGGACTCTATCCCACAGCGAGTGGATTGTAGGAGGGGACTTTAGAGTGGCTGTTTCAGGAAACAGAACAATATTATGAGTGGATTAATATTTCCTGTATGTTAAAAACAAACCCTTCTGTGCCTACTTTTGTTTGTTTTTGCAGTACCTTAGCAAAGGTTTGTCTTTTTGCAAGTATTCAAAACTGTGTTTTTGAGACATCTTCACTTATGTCTGTAGCTGTCTTCCTGCCAACCCTGGAAGGAAACAGGTCAGCCAGAATCTGTCTCTATCAGTCTCACACGAAGGCAAAAGGCAAGAACTCCAGTTAAAAGCCACGCTACGTTTGTTGCTCAGTCCCGTTGTTGTTATTTTTTTTTTCTAGCTTCTTTTTGTCAGCGTAGAAGCAACAGGAGCCTGTCAGAGTGCAGTAACGTCTGATCAGGTTCTTTTTAGCTGTTTCTCATGTGGAGGGCTTAGTATTTAATAGCACATTTACTTATTTGACATACTTGATGTTCCATGGGATTTTGACTTGAGTGATACAGCAATATATGGAAAACACAATGCAATGCATGATGTATGACGTGAACATGGTTGCTGTTGCCAGCCCCTACATGCTCGCTGTCAAATTACTGAGCATCTCCAATCCCTGGGAGTGAGCATGAGAGATGAAGCTAGCTCAAGCCTGTTGCTCTCTTCAAAGGTGTTTTGTTTGGGTTGTTTTTTTTTTTGTTTGTTTGATTGGTTTTTTTAGTTAATTGTCTAGTATTTATAATAGGCTAGCCAAGGAATCAATCCCCTCTAACCTCCAGCTGCTCTAGCTTACTCAGGAAGATATTACTCCATATTGACTCTTTTAGGGAAGGCTGTTTAGACTGCGTATCTGAAGAGTTAGCTCCTACCCTACCTAGTGTTGAGAAAGTCAGCTTTCTTTACGATAGTTTATGATTATTCTTTATAATCTTCCTTGAGATCAGTATTTTGCCCATCTTTTCTGAGCATCCTTCCACTGTGGCACTGTGCTGATCAAATACCACATTTGGGCCCTAACCAATGCTGTGTGATTGTTGGTGTTATACAAGAGCTTAAGGCATTCATTGTATGAACTGCCAGCCTTCTCACAGGACCAGATCCTGAAGGTTCTGTAGTCTGAATTACATCTGGGTAGGCATCAAAGCTGTATTTGACCCTGTTACTATTTATGCTGGTTTTCAGGCTACCTTAGCAACGTAAGTGAATGAGCCTTTGGCCAGGATGGAAGCACTTAATGAGATGTTGTTGCCTTAAGAAACATTTTCAGTCTAGGAGAATTAACGTATGCAAGATGAATGTTGCTGATTTGATAGCACTAGTATTCTGTAGTGCCTTATCTTCTCTGGAAACAGCCTTGGTGATTGAAGATGTCTGATTAAAACAGAATAAAATTTGGAAGCCCAGAAAGTCATGTCAAAGGCTTTGGGGGGTTAAGAAAACATTGAGTTAAAGGAATATTTGAAGACTTTATTTCTGCATAGGTCTGCCTTTCCTCCACAGTTCAGTACTATGCTCCTGTTGAGCAGTTCTCAGTAACAGAACTGGCAGGGTAAGCCAAAGAGTAGGGCTACTCCACAGCTGCCTCTGGCTCTCAGCATACATTTCTGGTACTTGGTTCCAGCCTTTCTCCCCTCCTACCCAAAGAGCTGCTGCAGCTGAAGATGTTAACAGCAACACAGAAGTCAAATAAGGCAAGGAGGTGCTGGTCAGGAAAGGAACTAAATAATTGCTCAATTTCCAGCTTATTAGTTCAATTTTTCTCTTGCTTTTTTTCTTTTGCTGCTTTCAAGTTCCTGACTCTCTTTTTAGTTGGGAATGATTTTTCTCTTTAAAGCTGTGTCTGAGAACAGCTGTTCTCCTACTGTGGCACATATGAAGGGTGATTCTGCAAGAGGATAAGAACATGGAAGAAAGTACCAGAGAGACTGGCAGACAAGCTATGAGTCTGGTTCACTGGTGATGTGAATGTAACATCCAGACTGATAGAACAGCCAAGCACTAAAATAAGTATTTCCTCTTCTATAGAAAATATAGGGGAGGAAATTGGTGTCTGGCTTGCAGGTGTAAGCTGAATCTGTTTAATCCAAGTATCTACACCTTGAAGTGGGGAAGGTGGTGACAATTCTAGTGTCAGTAGCTGACCTGAATAAGGCTATCCAGGAAACTTCTCTGAAACCTTTTTTTTTTTTTTTTTTTTTTTTTTAAAAAGAATTTAGGGGAGGACCACTTCTGTCACAGCCCGTTCCTTCAAAATAGCAAATCTCTGCTCAGCTTCAGTGGAACTTGCTGGTTCACTGAGATTGGAACACTTTGCACTGAGTGTTTTCATTTCAGCAGAGCTGACTTTGGGCTTTGACAGGTTCCTGCTGGGTTGCTGGCTCCCTCTCCTGTCTCAGCCTTTGGCATGTTGCCTGGCAGGGTGACAGCAATAGAGAGCCTGACAAACTAGGGATTCTGGCACCTGTGTTCATCACACCTTGGCAAGCTGAACTTGCAATCCGCTTAAAGCTTACAATTCCAATGGCACTTGATAGGTGAACTGCCGTAGACGGTGTGTTTGCTTTCTCTTTTAAACCATGGGGTAAGTATAAAAGCAGGATGAAAGCTCATCATCGTTTCCAAATAGCTTTGCAGAAAGACAGATGGGGAAATCTTCAGTCTGAGAAGTTTTCATAACTCGTGAAGGGGATAATGTGTCAAACTATCATACATGGAAAGGTGTTTTGTTTCTTGGAGAGAAAAGTAAATTAAAACTGTTTTTATTGAATTAAAATGTTTTAGTCAACACTTATTGCTGAATAGCAATGTCCAAAGCTGGAAATCACGATGCATTACAATTGCAATAAGACTTATCCTACTGATCTGTTTTATGTTCTTGTCAGTAACTGAAAATTAGATATTCTAAATCTTGTTATCGCATAGGAATTGAAAAATTCATGTGTGAGATAGATCAAATGAAATGTAGAAAGTTATTTTTTCCTCTAATACTTTCCATGTCTGATAGGTTTTTATCACCAGGCTGTCCTGTTTTGGCTGAAGGTGTTGAAGAGGATAAAGGAACAAGCTGTGAAGACTTGACAAACTACTCAGAAATAAAATAATCTTAGCCTGACTTCAGAAGTAAAGCTGTGGGATCCTGCAATAATTTGTCAGTGGATGGAAAAGAATCCACTAGAACTGGCAAAAAAATAAAAAATAAAATTGAACTCTACTAATAAGGCTGCCCTGTCTAGTGAGTCCTAACTTTTCTGGTCATATAGTGAGTTAATTCATAGTTTGTATGGGTCAGTTTGCAGACAGACGCACTACAACACTTATTGTTCTGTGGCTACACTCCAATCTTTACCACTGGCAGTTCTGTTCTGATCTCTCATCCCCTGTGAAGACAAACAGAGCACTGTGAGTGAATTCTTTTTCATTCGCACCTTAAGAGCTCCCAGTGTCATTGTTGTCTTGAGGTTGCTGTGGGCTTCTTCTTTTCCATTTCACTCTTGAGTGATAGTTAGATTGAAATGTAAGTGCTTTGTGAACATTTTCTCTAAGAATTTGATTCAGGCAGACTCTCCTCTTGATTTTATTTATTCTCAACATATTTGCCTTAAGAGAATGAAATAAATTTGCAGCACCATCTCATAAATATGTCTTCAAATCCTGTTAGCTTTCATCATGTTTTGATCAGCTACGTGCAATTTTGATTTCTGTTCATTTTGTAATGTCAAGCAAGTAGCTATGGACACAGGCTTACAATATTGCTACAGAAAGGTTTCCTTTCAATACCATTCTGCAATTCTTATCCCATTTAGGGTGTGCATCCTGCAATCCCTCCTCTATGCTTGTTAATTTTTCTCTTTGACTTTTCTCTCCTAAGCATTTCCAAGCTTGAATTCTTATCTTGCCCTGGAGCTCTCCTGTAATTTCCTATACAGTTCTGACCATAAATCTTTCAATTCAGCTGAGATCAGCAATGCTGCTGCAGTCAGCATGCATATTTCTTTCCTTTCCTCTACCTTGGACTCCTCCTCCTTCCAGCACTGTATTTCTGTACCCTTCTCTGTTTGCTAGAATGCATCTGCTCTGCAGGCTTTACTCCATTCTCAGGCTGCTGTTTACTTCACATTTTCATCATAACAGGAAAGTGGAAGCCTCAAACAGCACAGTTGGTTTACTTGTTTACCTGCTGTAAGCTAGTGGCCATTCCAGCAGTTTCCCAACAGGGATTTCAACCCTTCCCACCACAGCCAAGAGGCATGCATGAGGTCTAGGATTGTGTTCCCTATGGTATTGTCCTTGGGATAGTGACTCCTCAGTGGTCTTCATAGGTTTTTCAGTTACCCCTGGATCTATTTTCTGATGGTAATATTTGGCTATAAATGTCTGGAAGGACATGAGATCTTAAGGAGTGTTGCCTGGATAAACTGTTTCTCTTGTTTCTGGACCGACATTGCCTTTTTCTTTTTGTTCCTTTGTTTCCAGTTCTTAGTGTTGGTCTTTGTGCACAAAACTTATCCTAAGGCAAACCCAGTGATTGTATTCTCTGTTTCCCAATGTTTGTTGCATGGAAGCTCTCTCAGGATTAGGAGATCACAGCTTACGATAGTAGAAATAGCAGAAGAAATAATTCTTCTATGCTGTGTCGCTCTTCTTAAAGGAGAATGTCCCTCTTTCTATACTGTTGTCTTCAGTGACCTCTCTCCTCCCTTCCCAGAGAAGAGCAGAAATCTTGAAACAAATAATGCCAAACACATTCTACCTGAAGCAAAATGCAGTGAGATTGTGAAGTTCTTGAGGTACGCCCATAGAACTTGAGGACGTGTTGTCATTCACAGAGGTCACGCTCTGCAGTTGTTATTTTTTTTTTTTTGGCAAATGAAACTACATGCGTATTTAGTAAAAACGTATTATTCTAAAAGATTATCTGAATGCTGGTGCATTTTTGTGGCAATTGTGAGTTATCTCTTAGCTCCCTAAGTTGATTTCTGCTGAAATGTTACATAAAAGTATAATGTATTTAATTGTTTGTTGCCCCCTCTTATGCATTCAGATCTGATTAAAATTATCTTTTCTGCCATCCTATTTGTATTTTTGGAAAGGTCAAATAAGTAATTAGGCTTCACTATTCAGATGCAGGATACAGGGGACTCTCCACAGTATCTGTAACAGATTACGCACGGAATGCTGTTCCCTCACAGAATGATGCCTATTGGATTCAGGGTTGCATATGTTTTTTGGTACCTATGCAGCTGAATGCTATGACGCCAATTCTAGTTAAACCAAAGGAAACAGTGGGAACCCAACTGGAAAGCTATAGTGTTGTCTAGATGATATTCCTTGTTGAAATGCTGCTAGTCTTGAGGCTCAATTATATTCTTATGATGTTTACTTTAATGTTGTGTTCAGACCAATTTCTGTTTTAGTCATGTACGGCAGAGGGCGTAGAATTCCATTTATTTTTCTCCTCTCTTTACAGAGCAAATAAATCATGGATCACCATACATTAAGCACAGCAGACTGGAATGCTGTAGCTATTTTCTCTGGGCCGGTGGACCAACCACATCTGACTGGATCTTTGTCATGGCAGTGCCTGGATGTAGAAGCCTTCCAGTACTCACACAAACCAAAATGCTGTGTGCGAGATGTGTTTTAAGTCATTTCAAAAAATAGATTTAATTCTCTGGAGAAGTCAGAAGGACATATTTTGCCTTTGGGAAAAGTGCAGTAGCAAATTTATTCTGTCTATTTTGTGTGGACTTCTTCATCTAGATATGAAGGAACAGTATTGATGGGAACCTTCCATTACCAACTAAGGTGTTCAAAATTTTACTCCAAGCTACATCCCTGTTTCGATGTGAGAACTGCAAGAAATACAAGTGTGCAGTCCTGCTCACGTGATACCAAATGCCAAGCAAGAGAAGTCTGTGTTCAGAGCTGGCTCTGAGGAGATAAGAATTTCATTCCTAGACTGATAATGGATTCCCTACAAAATATCAAAGATTTTTGTCATTCACTTCCAAAGTTGTTCTCCTGCAAAGTAGGAAAACTTCCTATTTCAATGCTGCCTACAGCATTTTAGAATCTTCTCTGGCATCTGTTCATGCTTTACTTGAGATTAGAAGCCTCTTTGGCACTGTTGTTCTTGGTGCCTTCGGAAAGTTATGTTCAGAACCCTCCCAGATTCAGTCAAGGTTGATTATTACTTTAGAAAGGATATGAAAATCTTTTCTCACTGCAGATAAACTTTGAAGGGACTCTTTTAGCCAGTTCACACTGACCCAGGGGCGCCCAGTAGGTTTGGTCTCAGTGACTCTTGTCCAACTTTGCGTTATGGCACTGATGGGCAGCTGATGGGAGCTGGATTGTCTGTGTGAAATGAATTGCTGTTTTCATTCTGTTCTCTCTATCTCTCAGCTGCCTCCTCCTTGTAAGCAATAATGTTGAGGTTGTTTTCAATCTCTGGAAAGGCCAAACTATATGGTGAGATGACATAGGTTGGATGGTCAATTGTATAGGTATGAGGAAAATTAAGAGACTGGCCTCCTATTTTATTCCTAGATTAACTTTGGTTTACTTGTACCTTCAAAAGCCTCATTTTTGGTTTTGAATGAATATACATGATGGTTAATTTTTTTCTTATTTAACAAGAATTTTCATAATTCTTGTCTTGGTTTCATCAAAAATAAAAGAGAATAGATACACTGTGTTGGTGCAATATGAAAGTGAGATAAGACCTTTTCCATTTCCTGTTACTTGATTCCCACTTAGTTCTTTATTCCTCTTTTCCTCTGGGGAAAAGAGTTCAGGTAGTGTGAAATAAATTCATTCTGGCAGTTGCTTCCCCCATTTCCACATCCAAAACTCATTAGGACTGGACAGAATTCTTCAAAATGAAACAAACATTACTACTTGAACAGTGTTTTGGTTCCATTCCTCTCAGGACTGCACCTTTTTACCTCCTTCAGATGTTATTCCTCAGTATTCTTAAAATGAATGGAAGGAAGTAATTGAATGAGGTTCTGTTAGCCTCTGCTGGCAGATTCTTTTTCATGGTCACATCAGTGACAAACCGTGAGCTGCTCCTTCACAAACCCAAGTCCCATCTGAAGGAGCTCATAGTCTGAACGCACACAGGTACCCATTGGTTAGAACCACACTGACTTTTCCTGTGGGTGAAAAAGTAAGATAAAAATCTGTACTTCAAAAGCCACTTGCATTGTATGGAAAATGACACAATATGTTCATCATCAATGAAGTCTAAACAGTACGTATTCTTCAAGGCCACCTACTGGTATTACACATACTAACTACCTATTTGTGCCTGATTAAACAAGAGCAGTCGAAGTTTTATTTATTCTCTGCCTTCCTTGGTTCATTTTGTTTCTGTCTCCTTTATCCCTTCCCAAAATCTCATTTTTAATGTTTACTTATGTACCTTCTAATTTAAAATTTTTAGTCCATTATAGACCTGGATCTGACTGAGCAGGGCAGTTGCAGTTTCTCAGGATGCTGATGTTATGCAGTTTTAAGAGTTCTGTGCGGTTTCATTATGCTGATCATAGGATGAAATGGGAGGATAGACAAACCAGGATGTTGGAGGGACACTGTGGATACTAAATGTGTCTAAACATCTACATACAGGACATTTTAGGAATTCAGTGGAATTTAAGAGTCTTAAGAGGTGGCATGATTTGTGTGTGTGTCATATGCAGT
Organism: Oreortyx pictus; assembly: GCA_036925125.1. Classification (NCBI taxonomy): domain Eukaryota; kingdom Metazoa; phylum Chordata; class Aves; order Galliformes; family Odontophoridae; genus Oreortyx; species Oreortyx pictus. The sequence continues at coordinate 10,869,562 of JAUPFR010000008.1, read as the reverse complement.
AACTTCTAATATTTGGAAGAATATTTCAAGCTATCCTACCAATAAAAATTCAGTCTTGTTAAGAGAGAGTTCTTAGAAGCTCACTGTGTACTTAAAGCAGATAGTCTAATATTTCTTCCTCTTCATCCCGTGAAAGGAATATCCTGCTATGATATCCGTTCTTTGCTTCCCATTGCTCTTTGTATGAAGTCTAGACCATTGATGAACTGTCATCAGTTATCAACTTCATGGGATTCAGTCTTAGTATGTAAAACCATGGAAATGTATAAAGCAATCAAGCTTAAATTCCTATATGTTTGTGGGTTGTATTGATTTTGTGGGTTTTGTGGAAAAAAGGATCATGGTCTCCCTTTGAAGGTTTTTCTGCTTTATTCTTTTCCTTCAATTCCTTTTTGTTGTTGTTGTTGTTGTTGTTGGGTTTGGGGGTGAGCAGTGACACACTGGTATGGCTTTTGGTGGATGCTGGAAGGAGTACTTCTGCTTTCTCTGCACTGTCCTGTTCTGTGGGAGCGGCTGATTGATGTTAAGTGTACAGAACTGAGGCTGAAGTTACAAAGAGCAGTTAACTAATCCTTTCTTATCTGTTATCTCATGATTCTTCAAGATGCTACTTTGCCCTGCTTAGCTTTTTACAATTTCTAAATTGCTGTCTCTGCCCCAGTACAATTCCTTCTTAACAATTAGATTCTTTAGGAAATAAATTATGTGTTTTTGAGCTGCTTTTGAAAGAAATGTATCTGCCCAATGTTCAAGCATTTCAACTTCCGTACAAGTCAGTCTTGTAAAGCAATGTGCTTACAACAACAAAGGCTTCTATTCGTTTTCCTGAGTACAAAATGTTGAAAGTAAGTAGTTGATATATGTGATCTCTGACACTTCTATGGATACAAATAATAGCTGATAGAATAAATTGTTTGGTTTTCCATGAAAGCTAAAATATTTCATGAAGAGATGTATTGGGAATTGATATTTATATAGTAAAAAGTATTAGCAGCACAAACATCAAGATTGGGAAATGAAAAAAGGTAGAAGAGAACAAACTCTAAGAACAAATCACAGCACCAGCATATGTGGTGCAACTGTCTAAGCCTGAAGGTTCTTCTGCAACCACCAATGGAAGCACAACCTTCCTGTTAGCAAGGAAACAAAAAGTGTTTTGAAAACATTTGAAACTTGAATGCAAGATCTAGGCACATTCTGTTCTCACTGACTATTACTCTGTTACTGTCATATGATGGAAATCTGGTGACACTTTAAGAAGAATAATGTGGAGCATATTGGAAGTAGATTTGGATGTTTTTTGTTGTTTAGTTTCTAAAATATTTGGAGACACCTGCTTTAAAAATAACAATAAAGAAGACCTTGTAATCCAAAATGTTGACCAGTTACTAATTGAAGGGATGAGAGTGACTCAGAAATATTCGAGGAAACAAGAGGTGATCATTCAAATAGTAACGCTGTGACAAGACTCTTTTTACCATACTCTTACAGATGCTTTCCTCACATGGGAGAAATGCCAAACGTCTGAAGTTTGACAGCTGGTCAGAGTGGGTGTGCAGCCTCTGAACAAGACTCTACCACTACAGAAGGAGACAGTTTCCAGAAATTGCTTCTACAACAACAGTAGCTTTCCAAGGGGAAAGGTAAGGCTGCCGTGTAAGACAGCGTGTGTCCTTCCTGAAGAATGCGAAACACAGTGAGAGACAGAGAGGTACTTATCAGACTGTAGAAATACCGCCCTCTTCTGGTAGCAGTGGTATTTAGTACGTTTTGGTCCTTCGTTTTCAAAAATGCATACAAGATGTTTTGAACTCTTTTATATTTATGACTGTATGACTCCGAGACTGTTAAGAGTCTTAATTTTCTTGTAACCCCACCTGCTGTTCTGTTATTAAAAACTTAGGTCTAGTTAATCAAAAATGCACTCTGCAATCAGATCACATAGGTTCTATAAAACTTGCATGCATGAATGTGCTGCAGAAGCTGCTCAAGACTGAAATAGTTGTTAAAATTTCTGATGTGTGTTGAAGAGTCTTGTGGTAAAGCAGGAGTGTTACACCTGGAGTCAAGACGTGATACTGCGATAAGGAACTTCCTTCCCTGTGACGGTAAGCATACTTGTGCACACGTCTGCACTGTGCGCAAAGGTGCATCACATGTCATGAGATTTTCTTGAAGACTTAAAGATGTACCATGTGAAAAATGTATGTCTAAAAATGTCAAAGGTAATGGAAAACTGTGGCAAATTCAACCCTCCCTACGGAGGGTAGGGGAATTGCGGAGTAATGGCCTGAACCTCTGACTGAGCACCTGGAGCAAAGATCTGGTCAGCCCTGGAAGCACAGGTGAAGGCAATTCACCTGTGCAACCTGAAGCCTGCCTCCACCCATCTTGGACTTCATTTAAAGACTGACTGCCGCTGATAAAATTTCTCTTGCTGGAGGTCTTTCCTTTGTGGAGTTTTTTTTCTACTAGCCTAGATCCTTGGAAGAGGGTGAGCTTTTATTTTTTGTAACACCTTTTCATTGTGTCGGTCCCCCTGCTGTTATGCTAACTCACATAGTATAAGGTGTATGACTTCTTGCCTTTTAGGGAAAATGTCATTGAGACATGTTTTGGATAAATGCTGTATGAGGAGGGTATTAACGGATCTCCATGCTTCAACTTAGATTTAAGAAGTTTTACTGATCTTTCATTTGCTCCCACTTTTGCTGAATGCTTTTTTGACAATGGAAGGTTTGATGAGAATGTTCTTTTGCATTTAGTGTTTTCCTGGGGGTCTTTATCTGATATCCAAATAGTAAAGCCATCAATCTTTCATTTAGTTTAGAGATAGTTGAGTTCCTCAGTCTACATTCCTCATTACCTTCGCTGTGGAAATAATTTTTCCTTCATAGTTTCTGTTTGTAAATGAGCCTGGTATCAGTGTATCAGGACACTTTCCTTCTTTTTTACAATGGTTTATAGCTTGTATGGGAGACAAGAATGTAAGCACTTCTGGTCCTGTTACTTATTTTTCCGTACTGATGCAGCCGAATCCATCAAGTGCAGGTGAAAAATGGCAGCAGGTCTGCAGAGAATCTCAAGAATAGTGCCAGGAGTTGGAAGGGACAGAGGTAGCAGCAGTGAGGCTCACGCTGAAACTGTGAGGCAGGACCTGAGCTTAAATGTATCTCATGAGCCAAATAGAAGAAACACATGCATGCACCAGATGTGGCCTCTCATCAGTGTTTCTGACACAGCTCTTTCCGAGAACTTAATACTTCTGCCAGAATGGTAGCAACCTTGAGGAGAGGTAGATAAAACTCTATGGGAAAGGTTTCAGAGCCTGTTCATGCACTCAGGTTACTGACGCGTGCTAACAGCTGGCCTACATAACTACCATAGGATGCTAGAATCATTACTGAGGTATCTGTATATCTCATGTATTCTATTTGCATGGAGAGAAGGGGTAGGAGTGGTACATCTAGAATACTCCTCTCCACTTCTGGCCTTGTAACTATATTTGTTTATGTGCTGTTCAAAGATGGAGAGATCGATTTTCTGAGCGTTTGATTTAGGTAGTTAAAGACTGATACCAAGTTCCTGGAACAAGTTGCCCAGCTCCAGATGGCTAACCACATGTTCTGATGGTAGTATTGTCAAAGGAAGATGTGAAGTGACAAAGAATCTGACCTCTGATGACATATCAGGTCCCAGCGCTATCTTTGGCAAAAAACATGACTGGCTGGAACATGCTTATAGTTATCAGAAGCCCAGTGCTGAGTATCAGCATTTTCAGGGGAGACTAAAATAGATACTAAGCTCCTTGAAGTTTGTTGTACAACTGAGTTATGTGCGTCTGTTTGCTTTTCTCTACTTTGTCCTCACGAGATGGTCAGTTTCTCTATAGAACTGTTCCTGAAATAAAACTGAGTATAGCCTTTTTCAGGCTTTGAAACTTTAATTCAGCCTTCTCCCTTACACCCCATGAATCTGATAAAAGACGAGATTGAATCTGAAGCTTGTAGTAATAAGCTACTGCATCAAGCAGTGTGGAGGGGTTTGATTCTTCAAACATCATTTAAAAAATAAAAATAAAAAAAATCCTCCTCTAAGTAATGTAGAGGTATACCAGATAGCTCTTATGGGAGTGTGGCATAATGCGTATACAGTGGCCTACCTTGACTGGAAAGGAGGGTGTTTCAGTGCAGTGCAGAACTGCAGAACTACACTTCTGCTGACACCAAGGCAGTTGTGGTTCAACCTGGAGCTGTTTGTTTCTGTCCTCTGTGAAAATCTGTTGCAAAAAAGCGAGAATTAGGCATGTTTTTAAGACTTCTGTTTGTTACCTCATGTGGTGTTTAAGGTTCTGAGCTTTGCCTAAGCTACTGTGTGCATCAGAACAGGCTCTTCTGTTAGTAAAGGGTTGCTTTTGTTTAAACCCTTTACAGGAAGATCACAGGAAAACTTTCCTATTCATGAAGCTCAGTGATTTTTTTTTTTTCCTTTGCAGGGATTGTAGACATCGGTAACAAGGTTTTCCCTCCTGCAGATGCTATAGTCCTTCTAAAGATCTAAAAAATAAGCAAGGTTATCGTAACATTCAGCTAACTTGAGCTGTAAAAACTTATTTGAGCTCATATTTTTCTAAGAAGTTTTCTGAAAGGTATCAATTAAAACCAATGCATGTTAAAAATTATCTGGAGATTGTTATGCTGATTTCTCTTTAGAGCCATGGTGATCTTCACTCATTCACATATTGAGCATTAATGGATTCAATCTAAGACTCACAGATATGCTGTGGAGGGTTTGGGGGTAAGGTCATTCCACTCATCCTCTCCTGTCCCTCTCCCTTAACTTGGAAAGACTCCTAGAAAGACAATCTTCCTCCAGGTATCTATGGAAATCTGTAGTCCAGCCTCTCAGTGAAAGCTGGGCTATTACCAACACCAGATTAAGGCAAATGTAGCTTTCTCTAGTTGAATCTTGAAGTCTCTAAAGATGCAGCTTTCACAACCTCTTTGGATGGGCCCTGTAAGCAGGAGGTGGTTTTTCCTGTTGTTTCTTCTGTGTTCCCAGCTCACTTGATGATGAGTTTTGTCTAATGAATGAATAAGGAGCAAGGAATGGAAGCGTGATTCATACTTAAATTTAAAATCTTAGTGGGTCTTCACGTTAAGAAAAGAGTAGGTAACCCTTGCTATGGAGCTAGTATTCACTGCTGAAAAGTATTCACTACTGAAGGCAGGATGAAAACAGAATAGATAAGATTCAAATAAAATTACACCTTACTATCCCTCCCCCATCTATCCCTCAACAGTCATTCATTTACTTGGAGCTTCAGCAGATATTCATTCCTTCTAACTTTAGATATCAAATTTAGTTTAATTAGGAGTCAGAACTTTATTTAAGAGGAAGAGATGAATTTCTGATTCCAGTACTGACACTTGTCCTCTGGAAGCTCGGTATGTTTTTTGAGGATCTTCGGCATTTAAGTTAAAAGCTTTTAATAGTTGTCATCTCTCAACAATGTGGTCAAACCTTTTAAAATCTAGTGTGCACCTTTGTGACCTAACAGAAAAACAGCTTCATCTTTTAGGCCCTGAGATGACTTCGAGTAGGGCACTCCAAAGAGGATATATTCAGTCTGCTTTTATTATGAAATGATGAGTGAATCATAGAATTGTATGGGATGGAAGGGACCTTTAAGATCATCTAGTTCCAACCCCCCTGCTATAGGTGGGTACACCTCCCTCTAGACCAGGTTGCTCCAAGCCCCATCCAGCCTGGCCTTGAATGTTTCCGGGGAGAGGGCACCCTCAGCCTCTCTGGGCAACCTGTGCCAGTGTCTCACCATCTTCACTGTAAAGAATTTTTTCCTAAAATCAAGTCTAAATATACCATTTTCCAATTTAAAGTCATTATAAATGAATGTGTTCTGGTTAACATAACTACTTCAACTACTATGTGCACAGTATAAATGTGATGATAGAACAGGGGGAAATGGCCTCAAGCTCAAACAGGATAGTTTTAAGATAAGGAAAAACTCTCCTACAGTGATGGTGGTGAGACTGTAACAGGTTGCCTAGTGTTGTGGTTGATACTCCATCCCTTGAGACTTTCAAGGAGAGGCTGGATAAGGCTCTTGGTGATCTAGCTGTGGTGTCCCTGTTTATTGCAGGGGAGTTGGACTAGGTGGCCCTCAGAGGTCCCTTCCATCTCTAAGGATTTCCTGAAGTACTGTGCAAAACCAGTAGAACCATCCTCATAACTTCAAATGAAAATGGGTTTTGTAGAAAACCTTCATCTGATCAAGTAACTTAAATGTAACCTCTTGTTAGGATCTTTGGTTTTATTGTTAGAAATTAAAAGCAAGATGAGATTAAACAGAAGTTTTTAAGAACTGAAAATCAAAGATGGCATTCTGACCTCCATCTGAACCTCTCATCTTCCCCCCACTCGCAAAGGAAACTTGCTCTGGAGGTCTTACCAGATCTTTGATGTAACATGGGCATTATCATTTTGTGGTTTTGGGGCTTATCTCTCTTTGCAATTTTTTATCTCAGTAATATCTACAGAGGAAGAGTGTTTTCTAAAGGTAGTAATGCTTCATATGGAGTTGAATAGGCTTCTGACATTTGCTCTGAAGATTTATTTTCTTCTATGTGAGCTGTGATATTTAAAGTATCACCAATGATCTCAATTTTGATGTTAGAACACTTTAGTAAAAAAGATGCTTTATATTTTTTTTGTCCTTGTCTTGGCTGTAACTAACAAATCTTTAAACAAATAAGAGAAACAAGAGAAAGCTGCTGGTGACAAGCCGGAAATGAGGGAGAACAGGGAGGGAGCCTCTCTAATGTGCTGCAGAATGTATTACATTTGGGAAACTAGTGGAAACTTGATAAATGAGGAACAAAGGAGGAGAAAACAGAGAGAATACCTTTAAGACATTTGGCAGTGCACTGTTGGATGCTGCAGAGCAAGAAATAGAACAAATTAGCATTCTAGACTGCAGGAAAAACTGCCCACTTTATTCACCACCTTCCTGAAACAAACAAAAAAATGCTCCTTCCCAACTGTGTATAACTCATGCATCTTGTACTCCTTATGGAGTAGAGTTCCTGTGTGAATTTCTCATTGTTCAGTCCTAGATTGTCCCTGGAAGCATTCAGGTGAACTCGTTCACATGCATGTCTTCAGCCTGCTTGTGGGCGCCTGCTCCAGTGGGAGAGCTGGAGTAGACAGTTATTTCTGAAGGAAGTGGCAGTCACTGCTTACCTGGAAGTCAGTCTGCTTTAGAAAGTACTTAGTGAAGTACTTAAGAAGGGAAAATAGAGTTTACAAAAGTTTTGGCCATGGAAAACCCACTTGTTCATACCAGATAGCAATAGCTATAAAAAGTTCTACCTGTTAAGTATGACATAAGCCTGTTAGTGCAGCAAAAGTTAAAAGCTCTCTGCTATAAGATTAATGTTTTTAGTGGTTGATTTGATGAGCTGAAGCCCATGTTCTGTGTTTTGATAATCAACTAGTAGAAAAAATTACTTGACGTTTTATTTGGAAAGCTGTTCTTCAAGTTTAATTGTTTTGAAGCACTTTGGAAACATTGGACAAGAAAAGCTGATAACTGCATTGTACAATCTTTTTATATAAAACAGAAAAAAAAATCTCTTTGGATAAAGGATCCTCTGTTCTCAAGATGAACATTTTCAAATTCTTGTTAATGAAGCTTTTCAGATTATTTATGCTTGTACTAGAACAGCGCAGAAAAAAGCTCCATAAAAGATTGAAAGGATGGCATTCACTGTGCACTTGAGAGCACAGTCTAAAAATGAATAACTCCTATTGCTCTGGAAAATTCCAAAATCATGTTAAGTTTTTGACAGTCACAATGATGCTCTGTGTAAAATGCATTAAAGATTAAAGCATAGCTGGGAAAGCTATTACATCTGCACAAAGCCAGTGTAATGACACTTTGGTCTCTCTAGTACCCAAACAACACTGACAGAAATGCAAATAAGGAATATGGGCACTAAGCCCCTGGACTGTCAATCAATCAGATTACTGGTTGGGGGTAATTTATTGGTTTAACCAGACATGGGTGTATAAATAAGAGATGCAATATCTATGTCATCTGCATAGTACTGAGTAAGATACAGCTTGTTTCACTATTGAAGTATGTATGTTATTTGTCAATACTAATAAGATCAGCAACATGACTTCAAAGTTGGAGCTTTTCTGTTTCTGTCCTACCAATTCTAGTTTAATAAAACTGAGCTTGTGTTTAGTTTTGTCAATGGTTTACAGGCAGGTTCGGCCCGGTTCTGTGACAATTGGTGTGTGGGACCCACGGACCCACGCCCCGGGAAAGGGGAAGGGAGAAAGGGAAAAGGGAGATGGGCCTAGAAACAAAACAGCGGCAACGATCTGAGGAGGAAAGCTAATTTACTAAATAAGATACCAGAAAGCAAAATAGCACAGTATAATACAATATAATGGGAATTGAAGCTAATAAATCAAATAAAATGAGCAAGAGAGAGTGTCCGATAAACCAAAGGCCTTACGCTAACGCTGAAGGCGATACGGCAGCGAGCACCCACTGCTGAGTTGATCCCAAAGGAAAAGAGAGCGTCCCATGACTGCAGACAGTTTTTATCTTTTCCCTCTGAGCAGAAATACGTAAAGCATCGCACTGTCCTCTGGGGAGTGTAGTTCTTCTCTTCTGAGATAGATATACCTGGAACTATCAATTATCCATGGAGCTGGAGTATTAACTCTTTAACTCTCAATGCACTACGTGATGTTATGATGTGGAATACCAATGCCAAAAAATCATAAAACTATGACAAGTTTCCCCTGACTCCCTGGTAATTTTCCCTTAGATTCCAAGCTCTGTTAAAAAGAAAATAACAAAAAATGAACAAAGTGGGAGGCATGAAGTTTATATATATATATATTGCTGGCAAGTACCTTCAACAGTCAAAGAGCGCATTCAAGCTCAGAACATTCAGAGGGCCAGTAATTGAGTTAATATTCAGTTTGCATGATTTCTCTACAAAGCTCTGTGTAACAGACAGCATTTGTTGAATAAAATCCAGTTACAGAAATGGTTTTCTTGCGAGAGCTTCAAGACTAGAATTAGTTCTTACACAGCTTCTGATTTTCAAATGTAGTGTAATTAGTCCTAATTTTCAGCCACTACAGATGAATAAAAAGATACAGGAAATGCATAGAATACTGTGATTTGTAAGGCCAAGACAGATAAGCAGACCAACCCAATAAAAAATACTTGCACTATTTGTCATGGAAGGCAGAATAATATAGAAGAAATGTATGTTAATGGAGTTCCGCGGTAGGTGTAAGGATTATTCAGACACCAAAGGACTTGATAACAGGCTGACATAAACAGAAGCATCTGTCTTTCTGAAGTGCTGACTGATTAAGAAAATTACTGCATTTGTTTAACTAAGCTTTATTCTAACACCAGGTTAGTGGAGAGGATTAGAGGCTTTGTGTCTTTTTGAGGGAAAATTTTTAATTTCATCTTTGTAGAAAGGCGCTTAAACAAACGCTTTCATTCACATATTGGGCTTGAATATGATTGGTAGGACTGGAAGAAGAAATGTGTAAATAGCTGTAATTAATGGAGAGAAATGATGGTGCAGGAACTGCTGGAAGGCTCCTTTGCCACCTGCAAATCCACCTGTGCAGAGAAGATGCTACAAGCACCTAATTCACTGTGTTTTAGCGTCACTTGGTGTTAGCAGAGCAGCCCCTGCACTGTGCAGGCCAATTTCACTCCAAAGACAAGTTCATGTTCTGCTGCTTCCACTGTTTTCAGGCCCAAATACAGGTGCTTGGCAATTCTCCTGAAAGTGAATAGAGTCAGCAGATCCTTGTAAGCTTTACACTGCCGCAAAAAAGTATCCGTTTTCCAGCTTTGTCGAACCAAGTGCAACGCTACAGGTTTTGTGAGGTAAGGACAGCTGTAATTTTATGTGGGCTCTAAACGTTTCTTTTGAGTATGAACTGAGCAAAGTGCTGTGAGGGTAGGAGATACAGTTTCTACCTAAAATCCAATTGCTGGGACTGTGTTGTACACAAGTTTACGAACGTTACGTGGCACCTCACTGTTGTGAACTCAGCAGTTTACCAGTGCAAAACTCTGGACATTTGGGAAATAATTTGTTCATGTGTATTGCAGCACAGCGTGCAGGAGGGAATGCCCCCAGCTGCTGGTGCTGGAGAGCAAGCAGAAGAGGGGCTACAAAACACCTGTGGAGATATTGCTATTATTCCTTCCAGAATATAATACGTATGAAAACGCTCTGAGTCATGTGATCCCTCTCACTAATACAATTTGATGTATTTTTTGTGATTATGAGACAAGGCAAGGTAGTAGGTCCTGTGTAATTATGTCTTTATCTATGCAAAAGCTGTATCTGAATACGTGCAGTGGAGAGTGGCATGCTGGTGGAGCTGGAATACTGGAACTTTGCCAGAGGTTTGCATATCAGAAATGTCATCAGAACTGATATTGTATTCTTTCTGCATGCACCTGAATTTTTCCCAGAAACCAGCACAGTTCCTAAAATGAGAAAGTTTTCTCTTCAAAGGCAGAATTGAGCAATCTCACTCATCTTGAGAAATACCTTCAGCTACGTTTTAAAAAGTTTTCAAATGGTGTTTTTTTTTTCTTCTCTATATTTTTTTAAGTGAATGATATTCATTAGGGAAGCAGTTGAAATCCCAGAAGGTAAAACTCCAGTATGGAATGTTCTTCTGTTCCCTCAGGGTTTTACTTGCAAGCAGATCAATTAGAATCCGTTGGCAACTAAGACTGAGGGGATCCTTCCTAGTGCAATGTTCAAGAGAAGTAGAATGCTGCGTTCTTCTGGAAGGCTGTTAGAATTCTTAGAATTTCTGCTTGTTCATTGCTCTCCTTTATAATTGCTGTTTTGCTTTGACAACAGTATTTTCTGTGGATCAGTTTAACAGGCAGGAAGATCCAACTTATTATTGTCACCTCCTTAGCTGCTTAATGAACCAGTCCTTCCTTCCCATAAATATAATGGATTATCCTTCAACAAAATGAAACTCATCCACAAAAAGCAGTAGATAGAACAATTACTGATAATTTCATCAAAGGAAGTTTTCAGCTCACTGTGTCAATCTAGTGAGTAAAATTAGAGATATTTGTTACTTGCCCTTTCTTTCTTTCTGGGCAACCCTTGAAAAGTAGGAATCACCTTTTGCTTAACTTCATGGGTTGGATGAAGTATCAGAGTTTCTGGATCCCACGTATAAGCACAGCTGAGGACTTCTTTTCTCACCTGTGCTATGGAATTGTTGTATTTGTGTTTGCTTGAGGCCAGAATACACGCTTGCCTTTAAATTCCATTGCCTGAAATTCTGTTTTCCATTTGGGCAAGGCAGTTAACAGTTTAGACCACAGATGTAAAGTTGTTATTAGATCTCAAAATGAAGTTCAGCAAAGCACACCATCAGAAACAGTTTCAGGGGTGACTGAGATGAAAGAAGAGAGGGTCAAATTCTGTCAGTAGTAACCAATGCAAATGTTTCAGTGAATATTGTCTCTTTTTTTAAAGAGACTTTGAAAAAATGAAGGTGGGATGAGAATGACATCTGTATCTTTCATACGACATTTTTGACATATCTCTCTGTGTATATGTAGTATACCTTTGTATATAGTTAAATATTGTATATATATATATATACATATATAGTATATGCTGTATATAGTTAAATATTTAGTAAGTTCTTATACACGTTTGGCATACACACACTTTGTTTATCCTGCTGTTTCTGGGTAGCAGAATTCATCTGAAAATTTGGAAACCAATCCTTCCAGAGTGAAAGCGTGGACCTTCTCAGATGTACTCCCACTCTTTCAGTTCCAGCAATCATTTAATTTTAATGTAAATTATTTTTAAATTATGTTCTGTTGTTTAAAGCATCAATAGGTGTTATAAGTCTGTTTCCTGGTAGCTTGACCCCCAGCTATGTACCTTTCACTGTCTGGGACTCTGAAAGTGTAGGGGTGCTCACTGTCCAAACTGTGTGGCACTGGGTGATGTCTTAATCCTTGTAGTAAAAACAGAGTAGAATATGAATTCCCAGGTAACAGTTAAGGTTTTTTTCTTGTATGCTTCTTCATTTGGACTCTTTCATAGCTTTACAGTATATGGAAAAAAAGTCTAAACACTAAAGCTGGCTGTATTATTTTATATTAGTATTGATGGTTGTTCCACCTGTAGTTAGAGGCTCTTGTTCTGTTTCAATTGTAAATTATTAACTAGTTTGGTTGGCAATGGACTAACACCTATTGTTTTCTGAGTGTCTTGATAATACGTTGTTGTCTATGGGGCACTGTGGTTTTGTTCTACATTTGACTATTCTGTGGCCCAACAGAGTGAAGGCAGGATTTAGCTAATTCTTCAAAGGGTAAAAATTTAATTTTACTTTATTTGATGTACTGTAATTTATAGACTTGACTCCTGTGTAGTCAATCCTTTGATACTGCTGTTGTTTCTATTTATTCTAGTATATGTCTGCGTGTGTACATACAGTTTAATATATCGAATACATACATTTGTAAATACTTATCCTTCATGTAAATACATGTATTAATAAAAGTATTATACTACTATAGTGGTGATTCCAGGTCTTGTGTGTCTTCCACTCGTAATTTTGTCCTTGAAGTTGGCCTTCCATCTTTACTCTTTGCTGGTTTGTTGGGTCTTCCTTGCAGAAGTCCTGCTTCCTTTCTGAAACTTTTAGATATTGCCACTCAGAGTTACACTGAGCACTGCGCATGGTTATGTGATTATGAAGATTGGTTGCACAGTAAAACTACAGGGTTATTTTCTCACACTAGCAAATTTCTGATGACTATCCGTAGTCACACAAATAAATTTATTACTAAGATAATCTCCTCATTTTCTTTATGTGAGTCGTTACCGCTATCTTTGTATCTCAGCCTGTTTCCACCTTTTGAAAAGGCCTCTTTAATTTTTCTGTTCCTTTTCCTTAATCTTATGTGACATTCTGTACCTGAGCACTTCTGGCAATTCCTGAGCAAGCTTTCCCTGCCTGCAGAGTCTGTTTTGGCTCATCCTACTTCCACAGTGCAGCTGGGCATGCTAGATTGAATTTCTTTGCTTCATACTTGCCAGCTGCCAGACTTTAATCTCTTTCTAAAACTAAGAATTATCAAACTCAACTTTTTCTCTCATTACCGTAACAGAGGCCCATATGGCAGATTTACATAGGGAGACAAAACAAAGCAATTCTGCAATTATCCCCAAAGCAAAGGCTTCTGTGTTGAATCAGCCGGTCCCACTGCACAGATTTGGTGGAGCAGTCTCATGTGTTTTTCTGACAAAGTGGTAGACTAAGCTGGGCACTGACTGAGAGCAATGACTTTTAATCTCGTTTTCACCGCTGACTGTCACTGTGTCCTAGGGTCAGTTTTCTTTAAACTTAGACCTCAGAGCCTGCAGAATGAAGACTGTCTTTCCATGTCTTGCTGGTTTTTGTGCAATACTGCTGGAATAGGCTTTAAATCATAGGCATTACTGTATCAGAAACTTGCTTGAGTTGCTGGCATATTCATAATCTAGAAGCAGTCTTTTTTTGCTTAAACACATTAGAAGACCTCAGAAATGTTTTCTGTTCAGCTTCTGAATTCTCATAGACTCACTTTTACAGCAAAATGCTAGGGGGCAAGAAAGCCTTCAAATTGCAGTTCTGACAACTCAATTCTGCCCTTTAGAAGGGCGTTATATTCTTGCTTTGAGGTAAAGCTGTAGGAAACCAGCAGGTTCTTCTGAGTCTGAATAATGAGAGATGACAGAGACTGCTATAAATGGATATGTTGTTACTCTAGGCTGGTTTGGGGCAGCAAAGGTGACAGGAGCATAGAATAGTTGAATTCTAATTCAGATTTTGGGGAAACACGTTAATTAAACAGCACATTTTATTTTATTCTGTGCCAGAAGGAAACAGCAAATACAAAGGCATAACTAATTTGAAACTTACTACTATAATGTCCAAAAGAGTGCCTCTGACTGACTTCTCTGTATGGATTCATCAATAATTTATCGGTATACATATTGAGTATGATTTTCCCTTGGATACATTTTGGTGTCATTATAAATCTGAACTTGATAAAAATTGTACAGATGTTGCTGATGGAATAACTAGCAGAAAAAAATGTCTTAGTGCAGTATGTATTTTATCATATCAAAATTTTGTCAATGGATGGATAAGAGGGTAAAAAGTTGAGTGAACTGAAAGTGAAATATACCAACATGTCACTTTTCTTCTAGTGTTTTTCCTTACTTTACTATGGCAGATGTCTTTTCGATATTTGATTATTGAATTGAATCCATATATTTTCCTTTCAGAACCAGAAGTACACGCCATTGCTCCTTCAGTAAGACTGTTTCCCAGTCTTTCAAGTCTGACCGTGGATTTGTTACTTCTGTTGACAATAAGCAGCCCATAATAAGCATGGTATTGACCACTGTGACCCTGGGGTGTGAGGGACTCAGCGGGGCTGTTGCTGCCCTTTCTGCTTCTGCTTTGTAATTTCGCCTTGGAAACCACACTGCAGGTCTTCTCAAGTGCCCAGCTGCTCGTTTAAGGTAAATACTGGGAAGCAGAGTAACTGTAAATGACTGGATAGGACTGGTGTTGGCATTGTGATGTGATTTATACGGCTGTTTTCCATCTCAGCAAGCTTCCATGGTTTCAGCTATCAGTTGGATCCCAAAATGGCTTGAATGGGTATATGTGTTACATAAGTGACAGAGTAGCTGTGTACCTGCTGTGAAATAATTCCGAGCCCTTGTTAATCTCAGTCAGGCCGCCCCATTGCTGCCCTGCAGTGCACGTTTTGCAGTGCACAGCGCCCTGTGCCAGAGCTGCTGAGGTTATACCACGCTCTACTGCAGTTAGAAACAACATCTTTAGAACTGATATCTCATCCTGTAAGACAGGTGTTATTAACAAAAACATAGAGAGGAAAAAGAGAGCGTGAGAGACTATGAAGCTTCTCTCCCTGTTGTGTTGTTCAAGAGATAACAACAAGGGGCTGGCAAGAATATCCCAGTGCACAGTGACATTTCAGGGAAAGCAGGCTGCGGCTGCAGAATGCACAATATGCTGGCAGCCAGAACTCTGGAATTATACCGGGTTTGTACAAGTTTCTCAGGTGTGCTCAGACTGCATGCTTATTCAGCCCGAGGCACTGCCTCTGCACTTTGTTCTTGAGCAGCAGAGCAGTTTTGCAGATCACTCCCTGCTTGTCTGCAAGTTCCCTCCTACTGGTTTGCTTCAAAGAGGTTTCGGTACATGCCTACTTTAATTTGGAGAAACAAGCATTAGAAGCTCCTACCCAGGTGTGGACCACATGCTTTCACGTACTCACTGAGGTCAGGATGTCCTGAATCAGTTGAGTGTCACACCACAGAGTTCTCCTGCACAGCATCCATGTGGTAGGATTCATTGGTAGGATGTTATGTGGCTGTCAACAGCTCCTGTATTGTCCTATTCAGCTGCTTGTGCTAAATTCAAAATGAAGCTTCCTATTTACTGTTGGCCACCAGCTCTCAGTTGATTCTGCTGTTCATCTTCTTTTTCCTTGCCTGCTCTGATGTAGTGCACTTTGTCTCCTGAATTCAAGACAATAATTTATTGACTAAAGGAAAAATAGGAAGCAGAATATGAACGTCTC
The DNA here is from genome assembly GCA_036925125.1 of Oreortyx pictus. Classification (NCBI taxonomy): domain Eukaryota; kingdom Metazoa; phylum Chordata; class Aves; order Galliformes; family Odontophoridae; genus Oreortyx; species Oreortyx pictus. The sequence goes on along the minus strand of JAUPFR010000008.1, from coordinate 10,853,817 downwards.
TAAAAATCCTTCATGTGCTATAGTTTTGGAGTTTGTGTGGTCTTTTTGCATGTGCACTTGTGCACTTAGGGGTAACATTAAAAAATGCCATGTATTAACAATGTCACGCTGCTTCTCCTCTATGCAAATTGACCTTCAATTTATGTGAAGCAGCAGGCGCTGTGTCCTTGCTTGCAAGTCACACAAGTTTTATGTGAGCTGTGCTGTGTGAGCTCACTAGCTAATAGAAATATGTATATAAAAATAGAGAGAAAAGTCAGAAAGGAGAAAGACCTTCAGAGTAGCAGTGCTATTTGACATCACATATCCTTCTTCCCCCAGTTCTCATTGTTCCCTATGTACATAGTTGATGTATAATCTCCATTTCTAGTCTTACAGTCCTATTTCAGGAGTCCTTGATGTGCCTCCGTGTCCTTGTATTTCTATTTTTCTATGGAATATTGATAGAATTCTCTCCTGGAGGATCTCGGGAGGGACACACACCCTGATGGTGCGTGGGAGTCAGCTGCCCTGCATGGATCATTCCCAGGTTCACTGGAGGGCTGTTGCCTCTCTCCTGGGAGCCTCGGAACACCTGGCAGCCGCAGCCCTGAGAGATCATCCATGCCATTGCCCTATCTTCTCAGCAAGGTCTGAAATAGCTTGTTACTTGTTTTAGAGAATGCATATAGGGAACGTAATAGCTGAAAAAGGAAGTATGCAGCAAGTTTTAGGCATTTAGAGAATTAAGTTAGGTAGGACAGGCACTGTTGCAGCATACGGTTTTGCAACTTGTGAATCAGCCCATTCTGTTAAGAAAATTGCACGTGGCTTGTGACTACTGTTGGTAGTGAGTTTTGGGAAAGGTTGTCCCCAAACTTCATGTATCCTTTAAGACAAAGGGATCATGATGCAGTTGTGAATTAGCGGAGGAGCTGATTTGCAGAGATAGATAATGCTCATACAGAGTGTGCCCCTGAGTAGCTGCTTGTGCTTGGCAAGTGTTTGTTGCCAGGATTGCACTTAGCACCTTGTTTGGCTATGTTGTGACCCCAGTATGTAGGAAGGAGTTTCCGTAATTCCAGAACATTGAAACACTTTCTAATAAGGGATTTGACAAAAATATTACTGTAGTAGTAGGTAAGGTTCAGAACAGTGCCTAGAATTACTTGTGTTGCTTATCAATCCACTGAAGTGGTTGGACTTCTGGGATGGATATATTTGCTGACATTATGACTAACAACTAGTGTTCAGACAGTGATAAACTTTGAACTGATTGCTTCTTCGTCACTCAAAAACCTTCTGACAGTTAGCAACAAAATGGCCTCAGATACCGAACAGGAACAGACATAACTCCAATAGGCTGGAGGATCCACAATTCACATGCAGGGTCCAATTGAAGTTTGCCTCTTTCTCTAGGAGGGTGCAGCAATCTGGCTACTGCTCCTGAATATCAAATACGAGACACAGAAAGACTTCTCATGCATGTGTTGGGCTAAAAGTTCTTCCTCCTTTCCAAAACAAACTTGCATGCAGTGCATGGGCGCCTGGAGTCCTGTGGAAATATCTATTTTTAGGAGAGAAACATCAGATTAACACAAATTACTGTACTTGAAGTGTAACGACAGCCTAGGTTTTTTTATTGGCTTATGTGTCATCTAGTTCATGGAGAAATCTCCTCTCATGTAGTAAAAAAGAGGGACCAAAGAATTTCCCACACCAAAACAAAACATTAAAAGCTATAAATAAATAAATAGAAGTTCAGGAATGTAGCACTAAGGAGTCCGTGGATTCAAATAGAGATACAGAGTTCCCCACTGTTGTGCCTGGAGTGAAAACTTCAGCAGAAGCTAAGGTGTCTTCTAAAGAGCTGGTCAGGGATCTTCCACGAGGAAGTACTTAACTAGGATTCTGATTGGGCTTACAGTATAGGAGGGCTAACATGCTCTCAATAGAATGATCTTTCCTTGCTATTCTGTGATAATAGACCTCTGCTTAATGTGTATGTTCTGAAGAGAGTTAGTAATGTAGTGTTTTTAGGTAAAGAATAAATATTTTTCCTTTATATTAAAGGAAGATGAAGTATCCTAACTACAGCTCTTCAGGTAGATTGAATTTGGGAGCATGTACCTGAGTATAGAAGACAACAGAAAGTATGCTAATGGGTATATAAATAAAAGGAAAACAAACAAAGAAAAAAGATGTATAAAAAAAATGAAATGATTACATGCAAGATTTTCATATATCTAGGAGAAAACTTTTCTGTCTTGGTTGTGAGATTCATGTTCTTGAATGTGGAAAACTTGTGTGCTTTCATGTATTTTGTGTTACTGCTATTTTAACCAAACTGGCAGATATTTTTATCTTACTGCATTATAACATGTAAATATACATGGAGCTATAAATGCTACACATCTGCTTGTTGGCTCATCACCAAATTTGAAGTGAATACTACCTTATGGGTTTTTTGGTTGAATGATTGTTTGATTTTTGATTCATTCCCAATGAAAAATTCATACCTGGTTTCCAAACAAGTGTTGTTTGTACTTGCTTATCCACAAGTGCTAATTTTTCTAACAATTGAATGACTTTAATTGTCATTTACAGAGCATGTCTCGACTTTATGCAAAGTCTCTAGGCCTTGCTTTAATGTTTTCTGGGAAATCAGTTCTTGTCCCTTTGGCCTGTTTTAGCTCATTCTATAATTTTCATGCCTTTTCAGAGGCTTAGAGATTTTTTTTATTTGTTCCATCTTGTTCCACAGGAGTGTCAGCTTATAACATACCTCTTGGGAGAAGCCACCCTTTGTCAATATCTATGTATCAATATCTATGTACATCCAAATGGTGGTACATCTCAGGACTTTGCAGGACAGCAGGTAGCTGAGAGCTCAGCCACAGTACTGTAAAAAGTAAGTAAAAACTGCACCTTTGCAACAGCTTTTTCAGAGAAATTATCAACCAATTAATCAGTGATGAATCTTTCTTTCTAGATGGATTGTATAAAGGTCTCCTAAGACTGTCCACTGACTCCTGGCGTGATAATATTTATTCTGTGATATAGTTAAGGCATCAGTTATAGAACTTAGCCTATTTCAAAAGCTGAAATTTTCTGTTCCACCTGTTCATTTATGAGAGGCTATAATAGTCTCATTCAGGGATCTAGTCTAAGACGATATTGTTAGACTCTCCTAGCTTGTGGGACTATAATTGCTCAAGGCCACTAGAGTTGTTCTTAGAGTGGTGGTTTTTTTTGTTGTTGTTGTTGTTGTTGTTTTTTATTTTTAAATCAGATCAAAGCAGATCTATTTCTGCTGTGTTGAAATTTCCCACAGTAAGTCTCAGAACATGACTGCCAGGATGGCCCCCTGCCTTGTGCTGCTCAGGCTGCACTGTGCCTGCTGTCAGGCTTAGGCTTCTACACATTGCATTGCATGCTGTTTTCCAGTGATATTTTACTGGCTTTGACCTGGCTTCCAGTTTTTTTTCTTCTTATTCTCTTTCATCATCTTCTTTCAAGGACATCTGACCTTTTGCTTGGCTCAGTCACTCTGGTTTTACATATTAATTGCCCTGCTTAGAAGCATCAAACTGAACCTGGCACGCTGTCTGCCTTTAAAGAGGAAGGTGTGAAATTTCTACAGGTTTCTTCTAACTTTTTTTTATCCTCTCTGTCGAGAATGATTTATTGACTGGTCAAGAGGCTATTTTAAGCACACAGAATACAAGTATATATGTTTGTACTAGAGGTTGTCCTCACTGCTGTTGAGGTCATGAGCACAATAAGAAATAAAAGTAGAGTATGGTTATGATTCTAGGGCTTCTGTGCACTTGGTTCAGAGTATGGGTTATAATGACCCACAGGAGACGAACAAAGGGCTAAACAATAAACCGAAGTCACCCAAACAATAGAATATTGATGTGCAATTAGGCTATGTTCCACATACCTTGCAAAACGTCATAGTCATTAGAGCAAATACACAGAATTAAGAGCAATAATAATGAAGCTTGTGCTCTGAACAGCATAGTGTGCTGCCTTCCCATCTGTCGTTCTTGTGCTCTCTACAGGGAAAATATTCTGTGAACTGAAGGAAAAAAGAACAAAAAGCATGCAATTGCCCATACTCAAATTTATTAATTAAAATGAAAATGCCACAGCATTAAGTCCGTCTCTAAATACAAATTGAACGTTATTTATGTGGCCTCCAAAGCAAGGAGTTTCATCCAGAGCAAGTGCCCTTAAATGGAATTCAACCCCGGGAACCAAGCAGTAGATGTAAGCACAGTGTAGTGATGGGTGGTGTGTTTTAGCAGTGCTGAGTAACAGTGGGTCACATCTTCTGGCGCAGGTTTTGGAGGGCATACCATGCAGACTCTTGTTCATTGCTTGTAAAAATGTGTAGTTAATAATGGTGACTATCTTGAAAAGTTGTGTTTTGTAGCTGAGAGTTTGCTCTATGAATTAGTGTTATTGTGCTCTTTGTTCCTGTTTTAGTTTCAATGGAAATAAATTGGAGGCATTACTTTGTGAGCGACCTAAGTAGATGAAAGGGAATGGTTTTGCCATTCTGCAAGTTGTGTATGTGCATATGGGAGATGGAATATACATGCCTTCCTTCCACTATTCAAAAAGATGCTGAAAGAGAAGGCTGTGGTGAAGCTGTTTTCTTTGGTTACTGTTCTTCAGTCTTTTCTTTTTTTTTTTTTTTTTCCCCAAATATATGATGTAAAGAAAAGGTAGAACAGGGATTATATTTGTTACCTGGGGATGGGCTCATCAAGATTATCAAGACTGTCTTGAATTGAAAATAATTAGCTGTTTTAGAACAACTTTATTTTTTTAATCGATGTGATGTTTGGTTCTTTCCTGAGTTACAGGTAATGAACAGAAAAGAGGCACTTTGAACTTTGTGGACAGGGGCAGAGTAATTGAATGACCATTCTCATTTTTCATATCTACTAGCTAGCAGGAAATAACTTATTGCACTTAGATGTTGTCAATAAACTGACAGTTCTAAATCAGTGCATGGCTTTTATGATATTTATTTAAAAGTTGACAATTTTATTATTTTGTCTTTGCAGAAAATTCTGTTATTTTCATTTACTGGAAAAGGCTTGTTTAATATTATTATTTTTTTAAGCTGGCATATGTTAAGTATAATACACCAAGGTACAACTACCCAAATTGTTGCTCTCTGAATTACTGTATGCATCTTGCATCCATCCTTTCACTCTGCCTTGTGTGCAACCATCCACTGCCTCCAACCACCAGAAGAGGTGGTTTCTTGCAAAGCAAGGGAGTGTAAGAAGACAAATAAAGCAAAATTGTTCCCAGTTACTTTTGCTTTCACCATCAGCTTTTGAACTGTTCTTAAGAGGATGATGCGTATCAGTGGCAGAAGTTTGAAGGTGTAAGAGAAATCCATTCTGTGAGCAATGCTTTTTTGATCTCCTGAAACTTAGTGAGGAGTTAATGTTGAAATTATTATTGATATTTAATTGTATATACATTTTGTACGTAAGAAGCAACTGTGAATTCATAATCATTTATGCCTTTATTTACTTAAATGATGTAGTTCAGGATGACAGTTACAGAGCTGACTTAATAGTAAATAAGGTAAGCTCTGCAGGTTTCTCTGCCATAGTGTCATGATGTCACTGTGTCAAAATGTTGTTAATAGTGTAGTCCTCTGCGGCAGATGCAAACAAATTATCCTTTACTAGGCCTTTTATTTGAAAGAAAGCCATTACTTTGGATTCTGACTCTCCCCAGGTTTATTTTTTAATTTACAGACAATCAGAATTTAAAAACGAAACCTGAAACACCCTTATTGGAAAACCAGTAATTCAAAAATGAGGCCTTTGGTGAAACTGAAAGCCAGATTTGCAGGATTACTTCTTCCTGGTTTACGTTTTCACTGATAGCAGCAGATTTTAACAGTTGCAGTTATTTTCTTCCAGATGCTTCATTACTTCAGCAACTGAAGTTGAAATTCTTTAATGTGCTATTAATTTAACATTTAATTATATTAAAAAAAGAAAGGCTCAGAGTCCATGTTTCTAAAATCAAACACTATTTTTAAACCAGCTTTTCTATTATCTGAAATACTTTGTCAATTTATTTCAGCTCAAGGTTTGGAAGTGAACTGTTTAAAGATGCTGTTTTGATGCTCTCTGATCTGGTACTTTCACTAGGAAGAACAAGATGAACATTTTTCTATTCCTTTACTAAGGAAGTCAGATAATGAGTTTTAGTCATAGCTACTTAGAGATTAAAGACTTGCTGTCTTCCTTCTCAGTAGCGAGTGAATCAGTTTGCTGCTAGATTTATTTTTCCTTTCAATCCTAGGCATTAATTGCTGCTGTATTTAAATGCGTGTGGTGCCTGTAATTCCCATATTGCAAGTACCTTTACTCTGGAATTTATGTGTTGTTATGCTTTAAACAGACGTGATGTTTCTGGGAGTTTGCACTTCTTTTGTTTGTGTCATCATACTCTTTCACATGCCACAGTGAAAATTAGGCTCCTTAGCCAGAGACAAAATGAAAAGTTAATATATTCCTCTAGACGCTTTTCAAATATGAGTTGCCAAATCCTCCTCTCCCTGACTCTCAATTAACCTCTGTTCAGCCTTTTATTAGATTTGTCTTTGTGCTTTTAAGAGAGCTGTTAAATTTGGAGTTAAATGGATTCACTTGGGTGATGTGTTCTGTCAAATGCTATGTCTTGATGTCATTGCTGCTCTTCTGCTGAGCGGCAGCTTTCTTGTGTGACAGGTTCATGAGGGAAATTACAGCAGAGCGAAACACACTTTGGTAGTGAAAGCTGGGAAATGCTTCTCTCAGAGTACATTGCAGCCTTCTGTTCCTTCATGACACAGAGTTCTCCTTGGCCTTAAAAAATTAATACTGGATTTGGATTCAGACTATACTGGTTTCTGACATTTACACGCTGGAGATGGCTTACCTGAGTCAAATGAAACGGGCTGAATTTTTTATTTGTTTTGGTTGGCTTGGACTTTGAGTTGTGCATGTTTTTCTGTTTTTAGTTTCTTTAGGGGATTGCTTGCTTCTGTTGTTGCTTTTTTGGTATTGTTGTTTTTTCATTTTTAGCTGTATACTGCTCACTCAGCCCAGCCCTAATAGGGCCTGTATGCTCCAGAGCAGATGTGCACCTGGAGGCATTTGGCCTTCCTGGCCACTTCTTCCCTTTTTCATTGCTGGGTTAGTGCTTTTTCTCTTGGCACTTTGTCACACTGAACAAATGTGCAGATTTAGCACGCAAAGCCTGAGCATTTAGCTCTGCTTCCTCAGCTGTCAGTGGGCAAGCAGGAAGAAGGAGAAAAACTACAGCAATAGCTTATGTTTTTTGCTTCTCCTTCATCTCTGTTATGCTACTTAGACTGTCTCTTGTAGGTTGCAGTAAGTGAATGCTGATATCATAATAAATTTAGGAAGCCACAAATCTTAGGAATTAGGTTTATACGACTAATTCGGGGTTTAGTTCTCTCACACTGATTCTGGTCAATCATAATCTCATATCTACCTGGGCTTTTTCCCAACTGATTCTGTGATTCAAAATAATCTCATGATAAGTGGTCCGCAAGTGCCTAATTAGGCTGTGTGCCAAAAGCATGTTCTGTGGATAATTAAATATGCCAGCTTAATGCTTTAGGAGTGACTTAGCCGCGTTAAGCTATTGGGAAGGCATTTCTGAGCTGCCTGCTGCAGACGAAAGAAGCAGTTAATTTTTTCTTATGGACCATATCAGTTTTGGCTGTTGTCTGTGATTTGTAGTAAAAATCTATAAATTTGAAAATCCTTGATCTTCCATCAGACGTATATTCATGTTCACTCCATCAGCAGTACTTGTGGTCAGCAGCAAAGTGGAGTTCTTCTCTTCTAGCTGTAAGGTTAAGGTTTGATTTGTTTCTGTAAATGCATTCTTATGCAGTGGAGGACGCAAATGCTGAACTTCCTGAGCTTCCCAGGAAGATGGGGTCACTTTGGAGATGTGATCACATGTAATTTAATTTCAGTGATGCTTCCTGACGTTCTCTCAAGAAAAAGAGTATTTAGTGCACAGTCCAGTAGCCACAGTGAAATATAGACCCAGAGTGAAATAATGTATAATTTCCTTAAGGCAGGGAGTTACCAGTATAGATCACATATCTGACAAGCAGAGTGAATAAAAAGATGCCTATTCTGTATCAAGTTTTGAATATTTCTAAGACTTCTGTGTATTTCAGTTTGTTTCTTTCAGCACTGTTCATTTTTAAGGGGAGATTTTCTCTGTTTAAACCTGCAGTGGGAAGAAAGCTCCATGTGCAGTATGTTTCACATTGTAGCTGTGCTGCCTACAGCACAGTTCTGTTGAAAAAATACTATCCCATGTTATGGCAAACTTAATTGATGATGTAACAAGCACTTGAGTTAAACTGACAAAATTGTTTTTTTCCTGGTTTTGCTGGTGCATGGCTACGTGATTTCATCTGCCTCAAGGTTTGTCTCCGTGTGGCTCATTTTCACCTCCTGAACCTGCATGGCTTTCTATTTATGACATCCAAATTAGTTGCCATGGAAATGATTGCAGCATTAGGAATGGAGAGGGCTAGGTGGCAGCAGCAGGAACAGAGCATGTCTCAGATGGGAAGAAAAAAACAAAAAAAAGGTTGTATATAAGTGGTGTAAGTGGATGTGCTTATTGATAAGCAGTAAGCAAGGGAGGAAAAAAAAAAAAAAAAACTTGAAATTTAAGGTGTAAGAAGAATTATGGTTGACAAATGTCTATGTTTTCATTTGGATACCTCCACCTTACGCTCTTGATGACTGCCCAGAGTAGATTGCATGTGCGTAACTGCTTGCCTGATGACATGCTCAATAGAAATCACGACCTCTGTGTTTGTGGGGACAGAGTGCCAGCTTTAGTGAGACATACTGTAGAATCAGCTGCAGGAGGGGAAGAAAGGTCCTGTGTGAAGCAGATGTAAGAATAAAGACAAGGAGGTCTCCTTTGCTCTCCCAAAACTTGATGCAGCCCTTTATGCTATGCAACAATAACCACTATGTGTCATGTGTAGTTAGAGAAGGGGCTGGCTCTCTGTTGCTGTACTTGCTTTTATTTTTTTCCTTCGGTTCAAGAAGGAGCTGTCCTGGGATATTTCAAGGCTTGTTCAGACTTGATTAGGGTAAGAACAAAATAAAACTTGTGGTGGTATTGCCAGGAATAGGCCAGGCTGGCTTTCAACTACAACACTGATTTTTCCAAAGGATTTATGAGTACATTTCTGTCAAATACATCTTTTGTTCTCTATGATTACAGTCTTTCTAGCTACATATCTACATTCACGGCGATGGGAGACTGACAGTCTCTTTGCATGTGGGTTAGGAAGAATGCTTAGTTGATACAGTTGTGTGATTATTGATAAATAAAAGGGCATGGTAGACTAAATTTCATAGAATGCAAGGGACAGTATTTAGATCTGTAATTGTTATTTCCTAACTTAAGACAAATCTGGAAGTTTAATAGAGGATTTATAACTACCTGCTTTCTCACTATAGGAAAAAAAAAAAAGGAAAAAAAAATGAATGCTAACAAATCATATGAATTCTGAAAAAAGAGTAAAGGAAGAAATAGGGCCAATCTGATTTCCTCTTACTCATTCCTCTTTTAAGAAGTAAACAGTTGTAATGATTGCAGTATGCTTTGACTAGGCTGTACAGGAAAGGGAATCATTTAATGTCTTTTTGATCTCTCTGCTAATGGTCTGGTACAAGCTATCAGCACTAGCCTTAATGTGTATGTTGCTGCTGCTAAAGAAACACACTTATAAGGGCAATACTTGAAAAATGCAAATTGAACAGGATTCATAATGGGAAACTCTCAGAATCTGTCAAGGTTTTGACTTTAAAGAGCATGTACTGGTTTATATGACCTTTGCTACTTGGTGGTTACTGAAAGAAGTTAGGAATTAATTTTTTTATCTTTCTTGATGCATACAAGCAATAACTAATGACATTAGTTAAAAGAAAGGGTGACTGAAGGGCCAGAATTTTGTCATTTTTGCCAAAACGATTGTGGTAACTTTGATTATATATGCACGTGCGCTTTAACTCACTGAGGTTTGAAAGACTATTGTGTTTTTTTTTCTCTCTCATCAGAGCAAGTTTTCAAACAGAAGTAGTTCCTTCAAGTGATTCTAACAGGGTGGTAAACTCTTTGTCTCTGTTCCTGTAAGTGGTCAATTCCTGGCCAATTCCCTGATAAGTGATTTATGACAAATTCCAGTATATGCCAGTGAGCTACATTCAGTATGTCAAGCCTCTGCTGCTGAAGCAGCTAAGAAGACCTGTGTTGTCATATCCAAAGAGTCCCGTCTTTCTTTGGGACCAGATTTGTATTCAGTGGCTTGGGAAAAGCCAAATAAACTGTTTTCTGAAATAAAAATGGGAAAAACATACCTGAGCTCTTAGTTTGAATTCACTACAAGAGTTAGGCACGCATTTATTGCTCTGAGTCTTCCTGTTACTGTTTCCAAGCTTAACACTGACTATATGCTGGCTTGAACCCAATCTCAGACAATAATGATGTTGCTGGGTTGAAGAACTAGACTTGGGGATTAGACATGTATTAGGATCACTGCTTGAATGAGAAGCAATAATGCTACCAAACTCAGAAAGTTTAAGTCAGCTGCAAACGTAATGTAAATTCAACAGACATGAAAATCAAGGTTAGCGTGACATTTTTAAAGGGGGTATGTGTAGGAGTAAGTTTATGTAAAACTTCTGCAGAGACTTCGTAGCATGCTTTCACTTACATGCTTTGGAATTCTAGTAAGGAAAAACATAAAGCTGAAGAGCTCACCAGCAAACAGTAAGTTTCCAGTGCTCAAGTAGAGTATTCCCAAGCATTAGATGTGAAAGAGTCATTGTACAGGTAAGAGCCTTTCCTATTCTTACGTATCAGATATACAAAGTAGGGCTTATAAGATGCTTTGCAGAGAGCAATTATAATTGTGATACTGTTCATTGCAAAGCAGAATTAACACATAAACTACAAGTTCAGTAGCACATTGTTTTTTAAATGATTTTGTCAATAAAAATATAGTACTTGTTCATAATACCTGGAGTTTTCATTTGGCCAAATTTGCCTCTTAAATAGTATGTAACAAGGAACAGTTGTAAGGTTAACAAAATTCTTCCCCTGTAGCATTTCAGTGTATGGAAGGAAAACTGAAAGTTGAACTGCATGTTTAGCACCGGTTGATCCAGCTGGAGAGGAGGAAGGTTCAGGGAAGGGAGGACAGGCGCTCAGCAGCCAGATGAAGCCAGAAATGAGCACAGACATATGGGGTGGGTTTTGTGTTTGTTTTTAGCATGATGCAGAGGGTCTTGCCACAGCTGTGTATGATGGTGACTTCTCTAAGTTTCTTTGAAAAAATGCTGCAACAAATACAAAAAAAAAAAAAAAAGGTGTTGTATGCTTCTACAGTGTCACTCCCTGTACCTCAGCCCTCAGATTACCACCTTCTTGTGTAATAGGATGCAGGGAAGTCAGCAAGCTAGTATCCTTTCTGATGAAAAGAAAAGCATTGTTTTCCTCTGACATGTGGTTCTGTCACTTCAGCCATGACAGTGGCCCCAGCCACAACCTATGCACAGAGGAACAGCTCCTGCCATCCTGTCTGCCCTCACCATGGGACAACCTGTCTCTTCTTCTGCATGGGCAAAACTCTTGCCAAGATGTCGCTGTGACAGTAGGTCTTAGCCTTTCTGCAGTTAGAATATCTTAGGAAATAGCCCCAGGCTTCCTGAAATAACATAGAGTCTAAGAGAGCCTTGAGATTTTAAGACCTATCAGTAAATGACATTGACTTTGAGATACTGCCCTTTATTTTGGTTCCTCAAGTCAGTGAGTGCTGTGGCGTCCTTGTATCTCTGCTACTGATCAGTTTTATTGTAGGTTTGCTTCAGTACTTTCACAGGGCAGATAAAGCCTTAGCTATGTCTGTGACAGTGAACACTAAATTTCTTATTTACTCAGTCCAGCTTGCTCCTGTGAACACTCTCATTCCTCCGAGGCTCATAATCTCTATTTGCTCTTCTTTTTAACATCATCCTTAACAGTAAAGATGTTGCAGGCAGAATTCTTAGCTAAAAATAATTTGAATCAGAGTCGAGTTAGATACCTAAAGCTTGAAAAAGCTCCACTTTTGCAATGCAGTAATAAAATACTTCAGTCCATGAAGTTCAACAACATGATATAAAAAGCATGCTTGTATCTACTGTTACCTACGAATTTTTATGGAAAACCAGAGAATTAGTATGCTGTAGGACTTGATGTTTGAGCAAGCAGCTGAATAACTGGAAAAGATAGTGATATGTTCTGTGCTATGAGGACACCTGATAACACATGTCTGTGTATTCATTAATATACTGATTTAAAATAGCTTTTTGTTCTACTTTATTCTTACTATAGTGCTATAGTGAAGCTTCCATTTTTAACTTGCATCAGGTTTCAGTGGTTCCAGCGAGGTTTCTTCCTTTCTGCAGCAGTGGATCATGAAGGAGTTATCTTTGGCTGAAGACTTCCCCTGCTCTTTCTGAAGGGTTGTAGAGCAAGAGTTGTCGTTAGACTTCCTCTCTCATTAGATATTTCCTTACTGAGTTCTATGAGATGAGGTGCTACATGACTTCAAATTTAACACTGTTGTCAAATATAATAGTATTGCTGATTTGTACTTTCAACTTTAAAAACATTCCAGAGAAGTCTTCATGGGTGTGAGTGTAAATAAATATGGGTTTAAAAGGATGATGGTGCATACATGAAGTGCTTTAGGAGTTTAATGTCTTTTGATATAAGATGAGGAACTTCTCAAAGAATCTGTAATTGCCGTATGATCTATAGCCTCTAAATGCTTTATGCTACACTAACATAATGCGTGTAAGGGATATGACTTTAAATAATATATTTCTTCTGGTCTTAAAACATAGCAGTATAGGTCTTATGAGGACATAACATGCATCAGCCCCAGCATCTGCTATCGCTCTGCTGGATTTCCCAGCAGTGTTTGGCTGAAGAGCACTTTGAGTAGATGAAATAAGATTATAAGAACAAAATAATTTTCTTTTTAATGGTAAGACCATATGGAACTTGCCCTCAATAAAAAGGAAAAGATTTCTAGCAGTTACTTTCCTGTGTGTTACCTTCTGAGGGGGACTCATTTTAATTTTTCTGTCATTTAGAGAAGGCCTGTTGGTAGTGTATCTTAATAGCAGCAGAAACACATTTCTTTCCTTAGTTGACAGTCCAGTGAGTTCACATCTGCAGGCAGAAATGGCTTTTACTCTAAATATTTTTTGTTTTTTAGTCTAAATGTATTATGCAAATAAATCACCTCATAAAAACATAACAAATGTTTGTGTAGGTTTTTTTTAAACAGCCCCAGACATGATAGTTCAGGAAGCTAGTGTTATTTTACGAGTGTAAGAAAGCACCAGCTACAGCATAATGGGATCTGGGTTTTATGCAAATAAAACCATTATGCCCATCACTGGAGCATAACAGAGCAGAAAGACCTCTGCACTTACGGATATATGAGAAGTGCTTTGTTTATTATAACTCTTGGAATTTTCTTACTGTATCATGTGGTCTCCAAAGAGTAGGGTTTTTATATTGCTGAGAAGAGCCCTCGGTGTGTTAATAAGATGCTGAACAAATGACTTGTGCAAAAGCAGCTCAATATAGTTTTGACATTATAAAAAAATTGCACTTCAATGTATGTAGTTAAAATAACATCAACATGGAATATGGGACGGTTCTTTTTATGATTAAACTGATCTTAAACTTGGCAAGTTGAGTGTATCTAAAGTAACTAAAAATATTTGGCTATGAGTCTAACTTTAGGCCACCATTCATTTTCTTCCTGAGCTGGACAAAGGAAGTACATGAGTTTTTGAAAGGCCTCACACAGATGAAAGGCTCCCTACAGATGTCTTCTAACTCTTCCTGATGTGACTGTGGAGATATACTGGGGAGAAGGGAAGCAATTAATCATTCAGAAGTTTAAAATTTGAGAGGGGAAGCAATTAAATACTATAAATTGGATATTTTTATAGCACAGAACTTCTGAGAATGAAGTAAGTGAAGGATTCATTTCTGCTTAATTACATTTATATTGGTCCCTTATCCAGCAACAGGCAGTTGTCAATAAATAAATGTAACCCTTTGTTCCTGGTTATTATAAGTCTAAGTTTACTTTATTGGAACATAATCATTTTTTTCTAGAAAAGATCTCATTTAAGACAGAACATTATACTACTTCAAAATCAAAAACACTTTTTCTGATAGAAAAGGGAATCATCACCATAGATTGTTAATATAGATTGAGTTTTGTGATGGAGTTTTTCTAAACTATAAGAAAAATATGACACATCTAGAGGCTGCTTTAGATTTTTTTCTGTGGCTGAGAGAGTATATGCTGAACTACTCTGGCCTGGGTTACTGGATTGTGGTGTCATAGTTACTGTATTTGCCAATGCTGTTGCCTAAAACTGGAGAATCAAGTTGATCAAAATATGAGTTCTTGCTATTCTCTACAATATATATTGTTGGTTTTGACTGACTGACATTCCTACTCTGATTCTTTCTTTCTTTGTAAAAGGAATCTTTCTGATTCACAAAATATTTATGCGTAAATTCTTTTTCTGGTACACATAGCTCTCAATTAAGACATACTATCAGATGGATTTAGATGTGTTTTGACATTTGGCATACGGTCTGAGAACAACCATGTTAGGGATAATATCCTCAGCCTAAATTTCTGGACTGATTTAAATAAAAATGATTTGTCTATATTGCTTAAATAAGACAGGGTGAAATACGTTGTTCTGCTATTTTAGTTCTTACTGCCACTTAATTGAGAATCCCTTTTGTGTTGTAAGAGACTGAAAATTTGGCAGGAGGATCTATTGTCATGGCTATGCCTACATCCGGCCCAATGACAAAACTGAAAAACGGTATCTTACACACATTCAGCCAAACATATTCAAATTTGGTGGCTGCAGTCTCTGATGGAGTTTCCTTCTGTGCAGGCAGGGCTGCTGGAACTTTGCTGAGCGTCCCTATAGGAGCTTATCCCAGCAGGTAGGGCTGGAGCAGGGAGTGTTCAAGGAGCAGAGGTGGCAGCTCAGTCTCGATGGCAGACAGTGCCCATGGGGTGAGAGCAGAAATTGGTGCACTTCAAGTGGGAAGGACTGTTGAAGCTTATTGTAGTGTATTAGTAGATATTTTGCGGCTTGTGAATATCTGATATTTTCCATTCTTCATGAAACAAAGTTAAGCAACAGAGAGGCACCAAGAGAGCTGTGGGTTTAAGAGAATGAAGTTCCTTTCTGTCTTCCTCATTCAATTTGTTCTGCATGACAGAGACACATCCCTCATGGCTCTACACTGCCCCATTAACTGAAGGCATGCTTTTGATTTAAAAATACCATCTCACACACGACAAATGTGTATCTGAGTATAATTCCATCTGAAGACTTTGGGTTTTTTTAATTGAAAAAAAAAAACACATGGGAAAATTAGCCTCTTTTGAGTTTATGTAGTTGAGGCTATCTCTGATTTTATGACTGTCTGCTAATCTTTTCGTGACAGTGTACTTGTTTCAATGCAACTGCTACTTTTTATTCTGAAGTGACATTGCAGTGACCCAGGAGTACTACTGTGAGATAACAATGGAAGCAGCTTTTCCTTTTTATTCTGGCGTATGGGAAAGAGGTGAAAAAATTGCAGGAAGATAACCTGTAGTTTTCTGCTTTTGCCTACAGTCAAACAATAACGCATGACATGATATGTACATAAAAGTTGTCTTAAACATGAGCTATCACGCTGCACTCCCCTCCTTTGTGCAGACCTAGCTTTATGTCTGTAATTAGCAGTTTCTTGAAATGGCAGTGCGTGTGTTTGCAGTAAACATGTATTAATCAACCCAGCTGAATGATTTTTGGTTGTTCATTATTGTAACTATTTCTGGGATAGACTGTCAGACTAGCAGGCTTTTTGTAGCTGTAGTAGTGAGGATGTTTTGTGGACAGTGTCCAGATTAACTAATGGTTGGAAATCCTTTATCACAAGGTTTCTGACTTTGCAGGGAAAACCCTTTAGGACTTTTGTATCTGGTTCCCTAAAGTGGCAAACATTTCAGCCTGCTTGCTTAACACCCCACAAAGAACTAGAGTATTTCCTCTAAGAGCTTCTTTATTTTACTCACTCAGCCCCATGATAACAGTGGATCTGAAAGAAAAAAGGTAAAATCTTCCAGAGGCCACAGCATTTAGAACTGTGTTTTGTCATACTGTGAGAAAAAAACAGAGCCAAGAGTTGAAAATGATGCACGAACTGACAGATCCTTATGTCATGCTGTGCCGTCATTTGTACTAAAACATAAGCAGCAATCAAAGCACCAAAAAAAAGCCAGACAAAACTACTATTCAAGTTTTTTTGTCTGTTATCTTGTCCTCATCCCTACAAACCTTAAAAGTTAATTAAGTAATTTGAGAAAAACATAATCTCATAAAGTTCCAAAAATTGTTTTTGTTAAGAATAACACCCTAGCAGAACCATTTTATCAAAATACAGATTTCATTGATTTTACCTCTTTTACAGCCTTAAAGCTGGGGGAGTTGTGAGTGAAAAGCTTTTGGGCAAAGAAATATCTTTCATCAGCACAAAGCAGCAAAGCAGCGACACTCCCTGGTGGTAGATATTTGACAATTGTTTATCACTTGTGTCCGTAGATATGATTACTCACGGTTCTTGAGACTAACTTGAGCTATCTTAAATGAAAGTTTTTAAAAGGCCTTCAGGAGAAGCCAGAGAACCTTTAGGATTGGTTGTGCCCATGACTATAATAACTGAAGTAATGGTAAGGCCATTCTACGTTGTAGATGTGCATTAACAGTGCTCTTGTACCTAAGCAGCAGGCGAAGCTGTATGCCCTCCTGTGGCAAAAGTATCTTCTAAAGGTGGGTTCTGGTAACTCTGCCCATACTGGAGACGTTCTTGAGAAAATTCTGTGGAAGTAGAGTAGATGGTATGCTCTGAATTTATTTCTGGGTCAAATTTTGCCCAAATCTCACTTGTTTTCTGCAGTTCTAAGGATGTCTGTGTAATTATATTCATGTTCAAATTATGATGCATCAAGGTTGGATTGTGACCATGATTATGCATGCAGCTACTCTGTATTCTAGCAACATTTCCAGTGGGGGGAAAAAAAAACCCTGTAGGAGAAGCAACACTGATCCCAGTGAAAAATATTGATCCTTCGTAAGCCTCTATATCAGAGTTTTCTATAATCTTTGTATTTCTCTAAAACAGTTTTAATTTTAATACCTTTTCTCAGCGCAGTGTGAAATTTGTGTTTCTGAAACCAAAAAACTTGGCTCCTGGTCAATAAATTGAGGGTATGCAATTAGGAGATGGTATGCACTGCTGATGCCACGTATGTTTCTAGATGAGCTTTTCAAGCTCTGAGTGCAACCTCTTTTAATAGACAGATTTCAATTAAAAAGGAGTATGCTACGTTCCTAGTTCTGGTATGACTGGAACACCTATGAGACTTCAGAGTGACAGAAGGTTTGATAAACAGAACATTCACAATATTGCGTGGATGAATTTCTTTCAGTTTTGCTTTAGCCTGAAGAGAAAAAAATTGCCTACAGAAGAGTGAAGAGTGGGAGAGTTAACTTGGGATTCATGGAAAATTAGGTAGATAGGAAGTATTATCTTGCTGGTATATACATGTGAAGCTTGAAATTTGATGTTCCATCTGACTAGGCAAGTTACTGTGCAGTTAAATATTGTTCAACCACTGTACTGAAAACTATAGATACTGAAACTTCCTTTACTGCCACAAAGTTATAGAGAAATTGCCATAGTAAGGTAGTGAAGTTGCATTTAATTTGCAATTTAATTAATAAAGTCTGAGATTGAAGAATTTCAAATTACCCCTTTGATATAATTTTCTTTGGCGAATGGATAAGAGTTTCCATCCTTTATAGATGAGAATTTCCCCACAGAACATTCAAAAGCACAACACTGAGGGACTACTTTTGGAAGGCAAGTGTTTATTGCAAAAGGTATGTCTAATGAGATCCTCAGTGACTTGAAGTCAAGTTAGAGTTTTCAGATTAAAGATAAATCTTGGCAATGAAGAGCTGACTCCTTGGTTCAAGTTCTATTTAGGGGACAACTTCCAATGACGTGTATAATCAGGGAAATTCCCATGCACATTGATGGCATTAGTCTAGATGGAGATATCAGTGCTACCATGGAATTCAGGATTTACCATAAAATGCAGACAAGTGTATCTGGGGGAATGCCTTTCCTGGCATTAATTAATGTCGGAACAGCTTTGACTTTCCAGTATGGCATTCCCTGATGCCACTGAGAGATATACTGATATATTTAGCTTGTATGAACAAAGGGATGGGGAAGTGTTATTTTCATACAACCATTTAATGGCAAAGGTTTTGCGCGTTGGGGTTAGAGACAGTGATGAGTTCAGTATTCTCAAATTCATAGCAAACAAGCAGTGTTACAGAAAGCAGCGCATTAGCAAGTTATTTTAACCTTGAGATGCAGTTAAAATGTAGGTATTTTTCTCCCAAGAGGTAATACTTCTGAGCTTTCAGATTTTGCAAATAACAATTTCTCATAAAGCTTTTTACAGCCTATTTTGGATGATGTCGCTATATCATGCAAATGAACCTGTATTCATTTGTATTTGTTGGAGGCACTTTCACTGGAGCTGCCAGTGCATGCATGTGTTACGCTTGGCTACCGTTGTAACTGAGTTCCCCCTGCTGAACTGATCAGAATTTTTTTCATATTTTCCTAGATTTCTACATTATTGGTTTAGATATTCCTTCTCCAGGAGCCTAGAAGTTAATTTGAAATGAGTTCTATTTAAAACACATTTGAGAAGAGAGATGATCAGTAGCAGAATTCTGCTGCTAGAAGAGCTCTCTGCCTACACCCAGGAATTTCTCGTCTTTATGTCAGTAGTAACCCTGTGAATTAACTTTATTCTCCTTCTAGGAACTTATGTTAGTTTGACTGAGATCTATAAACTCTCAGTCACTGTTGACCCAGCAAATTTACACTATATATCACCTACCTGTAGCATTTATATTTCCAGAACATTGCTCATGCAGTTTTGCAGAACACTGTTCTGCAATGGCCTATCTGTACACTTGTGTAAGTGGGGATCTAGGAATCCACAGTTGCTGTATTCCCACCATCTGCTGATTATGGTAGGTACTCTTACTGAACTTAAGGAAAAGCAAGAGTCTGTTCCTTGAGAGAGTTGCTTAATGTTAAGTGTTTTTCCAGTTGCCCTTAGAATTGGGCAATCTCTGTCTTACTCGTTCATGGCAATTTGCAGAAAGAACTTGATGCTTTTAGCTGTCAATAAGCTAGATCTTCTGCATACAGTATTATCAATGTATCTCAGATTTGTTCTGGAGAAATCTTTTATTCATCATTTGTGATTTGCATTTGCTATGGACTTAATTCCCTAGTCTCTCTTTATTCCCTTTGTTTCTCGAATTCAAATCTAAAAAAAAAAAAAAAATCCACCATTTTCAGCTTGAATTTGTTGTTTTCCCCTCCCTTCTTCTAGCCATTGGTATTTCCCACAGTCGTTTCTATATCGTATTCCCTTCTATATGTGCATTTTGCCTGCATTTACATGCTTCCTTGCTTCATATATGAAATAACTTTCCTGTTTATTCATACTGTAGTGTTCTTTAAACAGCATATAAAAGCCTTTCTTGTTCTGCTAAACGCCTAGCATGGCCATACCACACACTACTTATTTGTCTTATGTGCTTTCTTTTAAAATGTGCAGTGAAACTGTTGTTGCTGTCATTTCTGTACTTTGTTGTTTATGAGACAAACATTTGGGTTTATTTGATGAAGGTCAGTGATGTCTATCTTCTATTGATTATAACATAGATATTTTTCCAATGGGAATTGGATTTAGGTACGTTCAGGTTTGTTTTTTTTCCCCTCTAAGTTATATTTGGGCACAAAATTGTTACAGACTTTGATACGTATTTTAGCGCCATGAAATTCTTTAGCTAAGGTGAGTTCTTGAAAGAATAGCAACAGGCAATTAATTCATGACCCCAAGTGGTAGAGTCTGGGAAAACTAAAGACTAATTGAGGTAAGCCATCACTTGACTATTTATTTTCATAACCTAATTGTTCATTTCACAATGGCTGTAGGCAATGTGATTAATATAAGCTGCGAGAGCAGTCAAGCTGAAAGATGGTAATGGACTACATGAGGATATTCTTGTTCTCCACCACTTACTTTGCTGTAGTTTTGAAAAGCTCTTCAACTGAGATCTGAAATGTACTAAAATTACTTCAATAGCCAGCAGGTATATCAAGGTCAATTTATCAACGGGCATATTGTCATTGCTGGTATTGTTTAAAGCAGTAAGGCACATAAACAGATTTTGCTTTCTTTTTGTTTGTTCTTTGCTTCTTAGCCTGTATCATCCTGTTTCATCTTCAAACTCAAACAATATATAAATGCTTGCTTGCCATTTGCAGTTCAGGGCACATTCTTCAAGCAGGGAGACTCCTTCCCAGAAGCCTTTCTTTCTTGCTTATTATTTCTGCTCTGTAATATATCGACCAAACCATTCATGATCCATTACTGCTCCATTTTCGTCTTTTCAAAGGGTATAAAAGCCCTTTGTTGTCAGCTTTATTTCCTGTATCTTTTTAAAGCAATGTGATGCTTTTCTGTATATGAACAAGGTGAAGTTGATTGAATGAGAAATTCTTTCATGTACTTTCCTGCATTAGACTTTTAAATTGTGGGACAGAATTAAACCAGATATGCAGTGATGCTTTTATAAGATATTTAAAGTCCAGTTCAGCTGGCAGCTGGCCTACATAGTCATGGTTTTAGATTGCTTCAACAAACTGGAAAAGCATGACCTTGACATCTTTGCTTCTGTAACTTTGAAATAAAGGTGGTACCAGTCACTTGCAAGTGGGGAAAAAAAAGTACGTTACGCAGACGGGATTAACACAGAATGAATTCTGGAGCCTAGATCTGCCTGTATGGGAGCATCTGGACAAAAATTTGCCTGAGTAAAAGTCATTTTCTCCAGTTGAGTTTCCTATTTGGAAGCATTGTTTGCTGAGCAATTTTGCTTACAATCATCTGAAAGGCATTTTACACATTTGATTTATTTCTAAATTATTTTCTACTTAAAAATAAGCCAAAGGTTGCTTAAATATATTTAGTGTGTGCTGGTCAAAAAACAAAACAAGTGGATAACAACAAAGGTAGGCTCTTCACGTTAAGATGAATAATCCACATGCAGAAGAAGAAAGCTGTTTCACCATTAACCAGTATTTCATTTATGCCTATATACATACTGAGGGATCTCACTCTCTTAAATGAGCACAAGCCAATATATTGATGTGTCTTCATCACAATAAATAAATCTGTATCTTCAAAGCCTTCTTTTTGAAAGAGCTATCCCATATAGCTCAAGCTATAAGTTTCTTCTTGTATGGTGGATAAATGTGACCTTACACTTGGTATTCACTTTCTAATACTAGCCTGAAGTAGATTTCTGAATGATGCGTGTTTGTGCTGCATTGTAGTTATTGTTCTCAGTTTACAGTTTCTGTGATCCATTCATACACACAAGCAAAAAACATAGGTTGAGTTTTCATAATCTCGTGTTCCAGGTTACAAATTTTCCTCAATTATGCCTGCAATGGTTATTAATTGCATACACCATCAGGAAAGGAGTATGTAAGAAATCACTGTGAATTTTAGAGCACACAATAAATGAATTTCTCCTATTTTCATGTTACAAAATATTTTTTGTGAGAAAGATCCAAGTTCTTTACTGATGAAAATGTAGGAAGGTTAAATAGAGCCAAATATCCTTTCCTGAATCAGTAGCAGAGGATGTTTGTGCATATTTTTCTAAATTAAATAATTAAAAGGTGCAATTTGGTGCCATTTCTTCCAGTGCAGTTAGTAACAAAGGTACTTGTCTAAGCAAGATCCTACTGTTTGATATCAAATCACAGATGTAAACACCATCACTTTGAGGTCTGGGGAGGGAAAGCAAGCCATCCTGTATTCAGGAGTACAGAAGCTTACTCTTCACATCTTTTCATGCCTTCATTTTGATGTTGTCGAATAAAGTAACAATGAATTTCATTTGAATGGTAATACTTATCACAAAACTTCTCTTGTGAGGTTTCTAAAATCTTAGAACAGCCTACGCGAACAGATGGGCCAGACTTTTGAAGCTGATCCTACATCAGTCCATGTACGGACTCCTTGCTAGCTTGCCCAACAGAGAAGCAGGACCAGAATGCTCAGGCTTTGTTCCTGTCTAAGATGCAACACCAATAACAGGCATTAAAGTTGAAGCACCAGTCTAGAGTTTTCTTAAGGTTGTTCTGATTTAATAAACCATTCTCTACTTCCGGATCTTCTTTCTTTCTTCTCCATCGTAGAGGAGTTGAAGCTGAATGCTTTCATTGGGTTTGATGTAGGTGTGCCGCAGCCAGCAAAAACTGCAAATGTGAGGGAAAAAATAGAATTGTTATAAGATGTAAAAATATAATGCATTTACTACTAGCAGCAATAGAAATACTTTCCAATACTAACTCCTCATCAACAATGAAAATGTGATTTGATTCCAAGAGTAAAGCAGCATTTTTCTGCCCAAGCAGGAACAAAAAAAAAAAAAAAAAAAAAAGGAAAAAAATGAGTTTTCTAGTTTTATAGATAACATTGCTTTAGAATTGTCTTCTGTGCAGTATCCATCCTATCTTAAAATAGAGACTTGTTCCTTGTCTACATCTGCGGTTAGGTAGCGGATTAAGTATTTCACAGTTGAGTGGAAGAAGTCATTAGGTCCACATTGTGTTTCTGTGACTTTATATGTGCCACCAAGTTCTCTGTAATTAGTGACCCTTGTACTCCAGTTATAACTAAGGAACTGCTTTCACCTTTGTTCACCTCTGCTATTAGCTAGACAGGTCCACATGTGCATTATGTCAGAAAAGCAGGAGAAATACACTTATAAGACAACTCTCATGCATCATTCCTACTAACAGATTTCTGTATAATTTGAGGCTGTAGCTCCAGATATAATACAGATGGGCAGAAACAACAGGCTACTTTATACTCAGTTATACCTGTAGAAACATGTCTTCTGAGCTGTGCAAATGTTGAAAGAACTGTAGATAAATTGAAGACTGATCATAAATGCCCTAAGACACACCCTTTATCTCAGCTTCTACAGCTTCATCTTTGCCTTCCTTGAGTCACGCTCTTGTGGGTTCATTGTTTTTTTTCTTTTCTGTTGTTGTTTTTCTCTTTTTTTTGTATTGCTTATGTTCTTATCTATACTGCTTAACCATCTTGTAAGAGATCATTTGTGTAACTTTACTAAATAATTGTTCAGCTAGAAAAAATCTTCCTTTGAAATTTCTCTGACTAACCAGGTATTTCTCTGGCACTGATCAGTCTGCATGCCCTGTCTTCTTCTGTTCTTGAAATTTGTGGAACAGTCCCAATGCTCATTCAGGTTTTTTTGTAAAACAATATACAAATACTCAACATTTTGCAGAACTGCATACTCTCTAATCAGTAGTAATAGTGTGAAGTGAGACACTCTGTAGGTGTTTTGATTTCTCTTTGTACAGACAACATGATTATACACTTGGTGAGGCAGTGAGAAAGATAGACATAAGCTTGTACTTAATATCTTCCATTGCTTTATCCCGCTTTACTGTCTCCAGTTCTACCACAAAATAATCCCACATTAATTACTTTAAGAGGTATACAAGCTATAGACATACATATAAACAGAAAAAAACTACATTATTTGGAATCACCTTTCTGAGGCACAGCTCGATCTGTGTGTTAGCAATTCAGAGTGCTCCTAATGAGTATGAGGAAGCACTTAGTATTAGCACATTCACCAATTTCTATTTTACTGCAAAAGATTCCTTGCTGAGACGAATTAACAGCTGGGCCAGAAGACCAACAGAAAAGCCCCTGTGAAGCAGTAATACATTTTTCTTTTTAAAATGGATCAGAATATTGATTCATTCTAGAATGCAGTGGTTTTTATTTCTGGAAGATGTTACAGGGAAAACTGAAAAGAAAGAAAAGAAAAAGAAGGAAATTAATATAAAGGAGACATTAGGATATGTGTGTATGGTCTATACAATCTATACAAGTCTGGTTCTTTAGCCATGTTGTAGGGCCTGCATTTTTTTCATGCTGTCTCCAGTATATTGATGTCTGATGCTAAATCATTTTTTGCTCTGTCATGGGTGTTTTCCCCGATTACTTGGTCTGTAGTGCAGGAGTTGACTAAAATTTAATCAGAGAACTAGAACTGGCATGGAAATGGAGAATAAGTCTACTTTTATAACAATGTGTTAAGTCTCAGCCATCTGTTTAGCACAGTCACAATTCTAGGACTTCTGAACAACTTTCAGGCAGAAGAGATAGAGTAAGGAGAAGAAAAGGTGATTGGAGGCAAGTGTGTGTGCAATGAGTAGGAAACCAAGGGAAAGATTATACCTACAGACAGAAGGCAAAGGCAAAAAAACTTGGAATCTCTGAAGTAGGTAGGAAGAAATGATGGTATATAGTCTTTGCTGAGACTGAAAGTGCTTAAGTACATCCTAAACCAAGCTAGTCTCAAAATTGTTAGCTGTAATAAAACTGGAGGTAGGCTTCCTTAGCCTCTCTTTGTTACGAGAAGTAAAATAGAAAGAAAAAAAAAGGATGAGAGACCATGGGTAAACAGAAATCATTAATAATAATAAAAAAATTTTAAAAAGGAAATTGGTCCACTCTGGTCAGTAGAAATTAGAAAAAAGGAATTTTCTTCAAGATTATTCTGAATAACTCAATGTGTCAATTAAAAAATCCCTTTATTACCTGCTTATTTACAATATTAAATGGTGCACTCACTGCTTTTTAAGACTATCTGTTTATACACTTGTATGTATTTTTACTTCTTTATAATGAGCACTTCTCTTTAGGAAGGACATTTAAAGGAATAGATCATCTGTTAAGGGAAGGTCTAACAAAAAATAGAATTACAAACTGTTAGATCACAGTCCTAGTCTGTTAGCAACAATTCTTTTTTTTTTTTTTTTTTTTTGTAGAGTGTTTCAAAATATATCTGGGTTTGTAATTCAAAAGTGATAAATGTTTAGACAATTTGTGAAAAAAGCTGCCTGATACTTGTAGGGAGAAACACTGTTGTCCTAGAGGAAGGTTGAACAAATGGAGATTGTTCTATATTGCCTTGCAATTTATCTACTGATTAAAGTGGAGAGGACTATATCTTTAATCTAGAACACAGTTAATGCTGCCATCGAATAAGAGGGCATCTTGTCTCAGTAGTCAGTGCCTTGCTTCAAAACACTTTTCTGAGAAGGTGTCTCAAAATTTCTATGGGGATAGTACTAACCTTTGTTGCTACCTTTTTTTTTTTTTTTTTCTTTTTAAAGTTAATAGGAAACAGTTCTGATACTGTTGTACAAAGTAATTCTTAAGATAAAGAAAAATCCCCTGGTATTTACTTCCTCTGTGACATTTCTGCCACTCTGTTTACAGAAAGCGGTCTTCTTTGTGTTTACGTATGACAAACTATGACATTGTTTTTATTGGATTCTTCTATAAAAAATAAAAAATGCTGCTGCTGCTTTCAGCTCTTTCCTCCCCTTTTACGTGGCCGCTAGCTACAAGATTCTAGAAGCAACAGGAATTTCACCTTCACTGAAAATGTATTACTGTCCACCAATTCTGTGTGAAGCGATCCCAGCGAAGGCTGAAGAAGAGTTTAACTTCCTGATGTGGAACTCCTTGGAGTCCTTGGATAGGGCTAGTGTTGTTTTATTGAGTTCAAACTCTTTCACTGAAGGTGCTTTGATGTCACTGGAAGGAACCCCAGTGGAAATGATGGAGTTTGGAACAGGTTTTGATTATTTTCCTACAAAATTAGCCCATAGAGCGCAGGATAAAAAGAGCTATATTAAGACTGAAGACTTAGTTGTCTATGAAGGCTAATGGATTATGGTGTAACTGATGACCTGAACCCTCAGTGTCTGAAGGAATGATCTGATGTTTTTTCCTACTCATTGCAGCTATGCATGACAGATTCCCCCAAAAGCTGTTCTGCAGAGTTCCACTCCGCAGCTAAAGCTTTGCCTCTCCAGAAATAGGTAAGAGAGTCTATTCCTAAATGAATGTATCTCTTTTGTGTTCACTGCTGGATGAAACAATTCCATCCGAAGGTGTGCATCTCAGAACAGCATGTATGGGTGCTTTTTGTAATCTCACAATCTTTTCTACTTCCACCAGTGTTTAACCTTGCCAAGTTTTAATGTGGAAACACTTGACCAAATGCTTGTAAATAGAAATCAGGCTCTGAAATGCTGGATACAGGCTCAGAGGCCCCAGTGCAACTCAGCCTGGGCTGTCAGGCCCACTTGTGCAATGTGAATGGTGGACACAGTATGTATAGCTTTCTTGTTGAGTGCTACACATATGATGACTGTGTACCTCTGAGAGCTGTAGCTCTCTGAAAGCAATTCCAACCTTCTGTCTGCCATTTTGAGGACTTGCTTACTGTGAGCCCAAGCTGAACACCCTTTGGTCTTGTTGGCTTTTAGGGCAAGAAACAATCAGGCTTTAACATAGATCTTTTCCTCTCTGCACAGTGGGGCTTGCCAGCACTGCATCTTCCAGCATAGTCATTACAGCCTGTGCTTGTCTCCTGAAGCATGGCTTGGATGGTCGGTCCAAAAGGAAACCATGCAATTGTGGCTGAGAATGTTATTGCTGCAAACCAGTGATTTCCAAGGCTCTCTGTATTTTCAGCTGAGGAAATGCAATGATGAAAAACAATCACAAAAATATTTTTCAGAACACCATGCATCTGCTGTGATATTTTGTTACACTTCATTAAAATGAATGGGGTACAGAATTTTTTCAAAATTCACGTTTCATCTGATGTGAAACTAAAATGCACTTGCTTTGATAAATGGATAGGAGAGGTATCTGTCTTTACTTCTCTGCTGATTGTTAAACACTCTGTGCTTTGTTGAAATCCTGTGTTGCAGCTTACACTGGTATCCTCCAGAGAATCAAAATGTTCTCTGTCATATGGAGGAGCAGCAGTTTCTACAGGACTAATTGTCCTTTTTCCTCAGAAATCGAAGAATGCCCAGTAACACAAAATTGTAGTTAAGTTCTGGTCTTTGTCACATTGAGAAATGCTGTGATTGGGAAAAAAAGCCCCACAAGTTATTTGTTTGAGCATAGTAAATAGTTCAGGGAGGAGAGTTTCCTCAGCTCTTACCTTAGTAGGCTCCAAAGCCATAGACTCTTAGCTGTAGATGTGAGGGAATTAGAAAACACAGCAACACTAGTACGATGTATTGCAAATACAGCGATCCAAGTTGGAGTTCTTAGTTATAGTCTGTGAAATGCAATAGCTGGAGGCCTTGCCAAATAAATTCCCAAGTCTCTTGGTGTGATGTTATTGATCCCATTATTCCTCCACACCGAGTTCTCCACACACAGTTCTGCCCTAAGTGTATCTTTTGTACTTGAGAATGAGTCAGGGTAATAATTTTGCTCTTCAGTGACAATAAACCTTCACTAATAGTTTGAAAATTTCTGTTACTACTAGAAGTCTGAATCAGAATAAGCCAGGCTACAGTGAAAGTCCTAATTAGGTCTTTTGTTAGGGATTCATTCATCAAATACATTACTAGGTGGAGAAATTGCTGGAACACCAGCTTCCCAGAACAGGATGAAAATGTCTTATCCATGCAAAGTGAAGTTGTCTACCTTGTATGATAACTATTCAGATGTCAAGTGGTTTGAATTAGAGATGCAAGGAAGTTAATTTAGACTGCCTGTGCCCTTTTCAGTAAAGAAGCGCATTATCATTTGCATGGAAACTATTTCCCCACCACCTTGTGCTGAATTCAAGTATGACAGTGCACTCCTCAAGACAGTGAGGAAACCAAAGTACCAGCTGTGGGCTCAGTATTGCTGCAGAAGCCACAGCTCTTAGAACGTGATACTAGAAAGATACATGTAGGAAGACTGGAAACAAAAGCGAATCAACTGATAGGTAGCAAAAGCAATAGGAAGAAAGGTCACCGATGTTTCATTCTAATTCTAGTGTGCTTTTCTGTAAATGTCTGTAGAAAAGCAAGCAAATTGAGAAGCAGCAGTGATACAGATGTGTGGGCTGGAAGCCAGCCATTAGTTTTTTGAGAGGTGATCAAGTGCAAGCATTGCATTCTCTGTTAGGCTGGTTCCCAGCATGTGGTCAGAATCACAGTAGCTGATTTTAGAAGTTACGTTTTTCTTCCATTTGCATGCTTTCACCACGGTTTGCCAGAGCACAGAGCTGCCCTTGCTGCTCTGCTACTCATTGAGCTGAGGTGTTGCAGCTGAGCCCCACTTAGCTCAGGCCTTCCAGGCCTGAAGATCTGCTGCCTTGTCTGCTGCTGACCTGGGGCCTGGCAGGGAACAGATTGCTCTTCTGAGAAAGTTTATTTCACTGGAGGCAATTCTAGAGAGTCCCAAATGCTCTGCTCCATCCCTCAGCAATGGAATAAGTCAAGAAGGTAAATGCAAGCTGTTCTGGCTCTTCCTGGGCTCTGAGACCTTGGGCTGCTGCACATTTTGTTCAGGTTTGTTTGTTGCTTTGGGCAAAGCAAGCCTGAGGGGTGTGGGATTGTACAGATGTCTGTGGGATGTTAAATTTTTTTAAAGGGTGGAAATAATTTAAAAATTGTATTTGTTAGGAGTAGCAACAACCAGTAGGGAAAATCAGCATATGAAAGATTTAGGAAACCAGCTGAAAGCCAGGCCTCCAAGTCAGTGTGAAGTGTGTTGCTTCACTGGAGCATGATGGGCCCCAACCGTAAAAGGAGCCTATGAAGAGGGCCTGAGAATATGAGAAAGTAGTGCCCAATGTATCCCGTACCATAAGTATGTTACATGACATATGCTTGTTATAGGAATCCAAAGAAGAGTGTAAAATCAAACTGCACTTGAAGTAATATTCTCTCTTGAGTTTCAAAAATTTGTTTTGGAAGATGCTAGCCAGTTTTTACGTATTTTTATTCGTAATCTTAGCATTAAAAGGAAGGTGCAATGGATAAAGTAAATCTGGTTGTATTTACTGTTAGACTCCCAATCCACCAAAGCAGAGGCTTTGAAAAATTGTTTCTAGGTGTGTTACATAGTAAGCAACCTCTTCCAGAAGGTCTTCCGAGTATAGGAATGTGTAAAGTAAGGCTTGAATTTTGCTATTTTGACCCAAACCTTGGTGTTGAGTTTGTTAATACTGTGACCTGTCCATAAATGCTTTCATTTGCCAAAGACTGTACAGCAGATGTTGAGGAAAAGCTATAAATAAAGATGTTATAATTGTTTAAAACTGAAGTACTATCTTGGTCCACTTAATCCCGCAACATCTGCCAGTAGATGAATGCAGAGGAAGATGCATTTTACTTTTTAATTAGGATCTGACATCTTAAAATGCTTCTCCTGCTCAGAGAAGACTAAAATTCAGGTTGCATACACAAACCGTATGTGGAAGATCTTATTTACTATCTGGAATATTCTAAAATGTGTGAAGGTGATGTTCCTGACTGTATGTCTCTGAAGCTATGGACTGAAGTTGTTGCATGCTTCTTTGAACTGTAGCAGCTATTTAAACATTTATATATCAGTACTGCAAAATGTATGTCTGTACAGGCAGCCTTTCTAGCTTGGAGATATAATTAAACAGGCAGATGAGTACATGAATTCTTCAAGTGCTCATTTATAAGTTCTTAAACGACTTATTCCAAAAGTGATAGAGCAGTGCTAGTACTTGATACTTTGTGTAAGATTGTGGAAGAAAGTACAGTGACCTTGTGTATGGTGGGGAAGACATTTTTGTTGTATAGTTGAGAATGCTCTGAAGTATTCAAACTTTATTCCTGAAAGTACTGTGAAATTGGGATCTTATGTCCATGCTGAAACTCAGCAAGAAGAAGGGCCGATGGTTTGAACTGTGGCTCTATACAGATAGCCCATGCCACTGTGGTTCAAAAATAAGCTGGTGATACACTTTTGCATTCACAGAGTATTACATAATTAAAAAATAGTGAGACACCGCAGCTGTAACAGAAGTGTTTTGTATTTCCTTGATTGTGTTTCTGTAGCATTTGATACTACAGCATCTATTTAGTACTACCTGTCAACAGCAAAGACCGATGAATCTATATAAAGATACATGGAAGTAATTTCAATGGCAAAATTTAACAACATTTTAAGGTTCTTGTTATTTCAATGAAACCTTACTACCTCCCTGACCAGATTAATTTCATAGACAAAAGTACAAGTGGCAAGGTTTGCCTAGTCATTCAGTGTTTGCTCATTTTCCACAGTAAGAAGCAATTCAAGCTCTACCAAAAAATAAATACATTAAATTAATAAAAATATTTAACATAATTTCTGAAGTTGATGGAGCTAATCCCATTTAAAAGCATGGATCTCTGTAAGAACATGAAGGCCCATAGGCAACAAAGAAGAAGGTATGTGTGCTGAGAGTGACAAGTTTATTTCTTTCTTCCTCACTCCCTCAAGTTTGGTTTGGCAGTTTAGTAAGAGACTATCTGTGTATATATTAGAGTACCTTCAGAGTATCTTGTTGAAAGTGATTTTAAGAGCTTAGCTACATAGCAATGTTAGTGTCAGGAATCATAGCAGCAGGACTGGAATTTCTAGATCGTTTGCAGAGTTCGTGTAGCTATTTCAGTCAACTTTATTTCCAGTTGCACAGTAAATGAACAAAAAATAGAATTCCTAGTTGTATTCTGTTCTTCTGAAACTCGTTAACAACTAAGACAACTGTTGAATCAGGATTGAATTCAGAGAGTATCACATTTTATACATATATATGTGTGTGTGTGTGTGTGTGTGTGTGTGTGTGTGTGTATATATATATATATAATATTCTTATCCTGTGAATCAAGCCAAAAGATGTTTAGGTCAGTACTTTCAGTGGTAGGCACCTTTAAGGTTTCCTTAGATTGGCTGTTTAATTTAAAATCTACTTATTTATTTATTTTTCCCTACAAATTGCAAATGCAAAGAAAGAAACAAAATACTAGTGAATATCTGGAATGTGATGGTATGCAGGTTAAGCTACTGAACTCATTTCATGCACCAACTACTGAACATTTCAGACAGGAGATATATGCTGTGGACTTTTTACATAATTATGACTTTGGGTTCTTGGTCTGTGAATATATCAGCTTTCATATGTGCGGAACTGATGAAAAATTAAAAAATGGATGGTGTAAATATTCATTAGCTATGATGAAATTAAAGCTCTGTTTTAAAAACAGTGTTTATTTTTTCCTAAATAAACCAATAGACTGGAGTGCTGCTGCTGGCAGCTCTTGGTGTCATTTATGTTATATCCCCTAAATCTGACAGAGGGATAATATGATGTGTTTCGGCCGTCATTTCAGATGACAGTCTAAGTACACTTCGGGTAAATCACCTTAACAATTTATTAATTTCAGTTCATAATCATGTAACCACTGAACACTTTCTGCAGATAAGATGAAAGTGTTTCTGTTCAGCTGTGCACAGCAAGCACTGTGGTTAACAGTTGGTTGGTTTTCTTTTCAACCAATTCCACACCAAGCCTAGTGGGGAAAATGAAAAAGGGTTTGAGAGACAGATTCGCAGGCTAAGGCCTTCAGTTCACAGTGAATCCTCTGTACTGCTTGGTGAATAATTCCAGTTGTTAATTCCTTTACCGCATGAACAATAATAATCCTCTTTATGTGGCTGACTACTTTCCAGCCACTGGATCTTGTTACCCTTTCTGTCTACCAGTCCTTGGAGTCAGAGACCTCTTCCACACGATAGTAACTAGGAAATGTGGGAAGTCAGCATTGTGTAACTTTTAATGAAACTTTTTACAGCTACAAAGTGATTTGTAAGGAGGCTTTATAAGCATTTTTCAGTTTTCCAACTAGTTTGTGGAGATGTAATACAGAAAACTGGACACAATCTACCACTGATAATTTATACTTTTTACCTGTATTACAGATTTGTGTATTCTTGGAAACTATTGGTTAAACTCTGAAAGGGCTTAGTAGGTTTTGCTGTGGTCCTGGCAACTGGGTGAATCCTCCGCACTGAAACTTGCTGACTGCAGAGCAGAATGTAGATGGCAAAAGAGGGTGTCTGAAAACCATTGTGTCATCTGTCTCAGGTGGTAGATAGCTGGTTAGATCTCAGCTTTCTGTACTTACTGCTTATTTTCTTCTCATCGAATCATTCTGAGTTCAGGTATGATAGTTTTGTGTCATGAGGTAGTAGTTATCTGTTTGGTATTCGGGACAGTGGCCCCTTCACGTTTAGGACTATCTCTGTTAAATTGACCAAGGCATTTGTAGTGGCCATGAAGGAAAATATAATATTTCATGTTTATAATTATGTACTATACTTTTATACATTATGCATATTAAGAAGCTCTGAATAATTGTATGTGACGCTATGCAGTAGCCTGGACTCTGTCTCTATTGACAATAACAACACAGCCAGGAAGACAGATGCCAGATGGCCCAATTCAAAAGCCTGCTAATGTAGAACTGATACACTCTTTGCAAAAGTATGAGGCCTTCTGGAACTGAGGAGGTGTTGTCGTAGACGTGTCTGGGGAATCGAGGCTCAATTCTCTGTTCAGTCATTAATTTTTTCTGCCATGATGGGCAAGTCACTCCAGATGCCTGCACCTTACTTTTATCATATTGTAAGATTATGGGGATAGCAATTTTGTTTCCTGTTAATCTCTGTTTGATTTACTGCTTTGCATATCTGTTTTACAGTTCCATAATGCGATGGGGGAGGGGACAAAGACAATCAGGTAACTGCAGACTTCTGCCCTTTAAGAACACAGTTGTTGGACAGAAGACAATTTTTTGCTGTTGTTTTTTATTATTATTATTGTTTTTTCCATCTCGATGACTAGAGTTTGAAGGTCTTCTTTTGTTTTGATTGTTACCTCTTGTCAGTTTTCTAGTATGAGTTTAAAATATATGTAGATCTCTTTTTCCATGAAAAAGAGACTTCAGCTTCTCTGAAAGCCTTGTACACGTAGCTACATCTCTCTTCCAAGAATAGAACAAAACTTATTTGTGTATCCCCAAGAAATGAAGTTTTAGATGCCACTTTTGTCAAGAGTGTATGTACGAAGTCTTGTGTTTCATGAAGCTCAGATCATGAAAGAAGTGACTGTAAGGTGAATCCTTGAAATCATGGCAGATGGCTGTATCTAGCTTGATATAATTTCATCTTATCAGTGATTTTTGAATTATCTCAAATGCCATAATCTATGGTAAATTATATATTGCATCTGTTCTGCAGGAACAAGTGAGATCAGGACTGAAATGATATTAAGCACTATTCCATCTGCCGAAACCAAGGGGTGCATTTAATGAGATCTCTTTTCTTTTGTGCTTCCATTGCACCAAATGGAATTGAGGATGGCACAGAGAATTTAGACTTTTTCAGGAGATGATGCAAATTTTGAACAGTTGAGCGATAACTGCAAATTTTTTCAGTCTCTCTCAAAAAGACCAAAAAGAATGGATCTTCTTTTCATGGAAGCTTTTGGAGTTTTTTTGTTTTGTTTTATGTTAATTTAAAACATCTATCTATCTATCTATCTATCTATCTATCTATCTATCTATCTATCTATCTATCTATCTAATGGGATTTCTATTATTGTCAAAAGAGATACTTTAATTTTATATTCCTTAACCTCCAAACATAATATTCAATAGGATATTGAATATGGATCCATGAAATAACTCTATACAGCTTCCCGCAGTACATTAGGTTCCGTGAACCTAAATTGTATTAATGGAATGCTCTGAAAGCTAACCTGAATAGGAAATTTTGTTTATTTGGAGAATATTTTTCATTTAATTAGTACAAATAGAAGGTAGCCTAAGTTGAGATTTTCATTATCAACTGGAACATCTTAATCTCAAAAGCTGTTCTAAAAATCACAAATAATTCCACTCTGCCCTTATACATTTTACTGCCATGGATGTAATATGTATGGGATCTCAGAAATAAGAGAGAATTAAAATTTACTTGCGTTCTTCAAGCACAGTCTTTTTTCTTCCCCCAGTGCACTCAAATACTGTTGGTAGATCTCCCCATCTAATTAAGTGATCATATGATCAATCTTCAGGAAGTAGTTTTTCATTTTGAAAGACCTTGCCAGGAAAAGGCGAAGTGTTCCTTTAAGGCTGTCATCGCTTTCCTTGCTACTGTTCAGTCTTGCTACAGCATAATCTGTTGTAGCCAAGTTATTAAAACTCCTGATAAAAATGAAGCTGTGATAAATGTTTTCTTACAGGAAGAATTTTGTCCTAGAGAAGGAGAAATTACTGTGAGCCCTTAACTTGGCATGGTTTTGGACCAAGAAGTTTAGTAGACTGCAATAGTTTAGAGGGCGGGGACCATCAAAGAGCCGCAAGTCCAGCTGCCTGACCACTGCAGGGTTAATAAAAAATTAATGTGCATTAATTGTGTCCAAGCCTCTCCCTTAGGATATGTGTTCCAGCCCTGTCACCTCTTCTGGACACTTTCAAGGACCCTAACATCCTTTTTGCGTTATGGTCCCCAGAACTGCACGCAGTATTTGAGGTAATATCTGATACACTCTGTTCAGAACTGCGTTAGATATCTGAGGTTCTACCCTGAGCTAGAACTTGGGGATTTTTTAAGTGACTTCATATAGTTTATTGCTATAGTGACCAAGAGAAGCTTTTCAATATTTCCACTGAATACCAAATTTCAGTTGCTGATGGTATTTCACTTATCTCTGTTATGTCTGAATTAGAAGATTGGCAAGCTTCTAAGTGCTTTTTATTATGCAAATGTCTTATATTTATATAAATATTCGCTGTTTTCAGTTAATTCTTTTTTTCTTTTTGTCTGAATCTGTCCTTTTTTTTCTGTTAGAACTTCCTGGCTGGCACTAGTGACAGTATTTCAGGCTATAGCAACTGCTGCTGTCTATTTTGGTTTTGCGTTTTCTGTCTTGTTGTATGCTTTCCTTTCTGCTTGGCTCTATCTCTCTGTTCTTAATCTGCTAAACTGTGCAATTTGTCCCACATCTGCCTGCCTTCTCTCACCTGTTTGCTCTTTTAAACTCCTCTTGCCCAGCTCATCTAATGCAGTCTGTACACATTTTCTTCTGCTTTTTCTATTTTCTTGTAGTTATTTTTTTCTGTGAACTGGCTTTTTCATATCTGGTTTTACTGTTTCCTGTTTTAATTTCACTTATTACAGGGGATGACTGGCTGTGGGTGAAGCATTAATCAGGGGGGTGAATGTGAACTTGGATCAAGCGTGTGGGATTTTCTGGGCAGAGGAGTACAGCTGATGAAGGTGTCAAGAAAGAAAAATCAGAAAGTAACTCCTTGGAGTAGGAGTCACTTGTAAGTGCTACAGACCAAATCTTGGGTATAGGATTAGCGGCTTCTATACAAGAAGTGGAATTTGCAAAAGGATTTAGGAGGATTAAAGAAGCACCTCCAAATTAGCATGTAATCTGAAAGTAACCAAGTTAAAAAGGGACAGATTCATTGATGTACTGTTGCAAATAACAAAGCAAGAGTTTTTAACTGCATCTGAAGTGGAGCGGCACTAAAAGGGTGGATATTTCTGTCACTTCAAATAGTAGCTATGGTGCATCTTGGCTTACGCTACAGATGTGGTGTTTCTGTGCATGAAGGAGCAGAAAAAGAGGTGACTGGAAATGCTCTGAGATGACAGGACACCAGGCACTGAGCGACAGTCATCATTCTGCATGTTGAAAAATGCTAGAATGACAGTGTAGACCCATTGCTTTCCTGGCACAAGTAACAAGTAGGTCATCTGCAAATGTGTCACTTGGGTCTACACTGACAATTGACAGATGTATTTGGTTTGCGCACAAGTCTCCAGGCCCCCAAAATAAACCAGGGTTTTGTGGTTTGTCCCATTGTGGCAGAGCTCTTAAAAAGGCGATAATATGTTTCTGGAATATGAAGTGCTGCTGGGATTTAATGACATTTTCCCAGTTTAACATAACTCAGGCTGCTTCCAAGCTCCAGTGGGACACTGCAAAATTGTGTAAGGACTGCTAGAAGGGGTCTGATCAGAATGAAGCCAACTCAAAATCTGATTCTGATACTGGCTATGCAAATCCTTTTTTCTTTTTTTTGGTTACATGAGAGGTACCCATGCCAGCTAGCAGATATTTCTAGGTGCCTGGCTTAGCTTTAGCACTGTGCTGGACTCACAATCTGTGAGTCACACCTAATGCTCTGGGAGTCCGTCACCAGAACCTCCCAGTAAAGTAGGAACTGCATATACAAAGCAATTATCTTTCAGTAAGAAGTTTACAGTCTGCAGAGGCAGAATCTGTTACATAACATTAACCTTGAACCTCATGCAAACAATGCAGTGCTTTTCTTAATGCCATCAGAAAATGAATGATAGCAGTAGCATATATCATAGCTTTCCATATGAATCATAAATTCTCCAATTTGTCAGTAATAAAGGATTTCAGAAGTGTCAAATCTCAAGGAAGGAGATTAATCCCCATTTTGTTTGATGAGTTTCTGCTCTAATAGTCTGATGCTCTTACATGTACCTCTAGACTGAGAGTTGATCAGTTAAGCCATGAATATTGAATTGTCGTATATACATAATATACACAAAGCAGGATTATCGTAGGGAGAAAGGAGGGCTTTGTCCTCAATTGCCTAGAAAATCTGAAGACCTAACTTTCCTCATTATTCCTTTTTTTTTTTTTTTAATTTTGTTTTTCTCTTGAAAAGATTGGTATAGTTTGCTCTTCATGTTCTTCATCTATTGGTTAGTGGTCAGGGAGCATCTTCCCAGTGATGCTGAGGGAAAGATCCAGCACTCAAAATTCTATCTCTTTATGTGTGAAAGGCTCTTTCCTGTGAAGTTCATAGTAATGCAGAGGTTGGATTGCGTGTCATGTAATTTAGGCAAAATTTATAATTATTTAAAGCAACAGTATTGTATCTGGATAGTGATTCATTTGTGTTTTGCGGATGCTGTTTCAGCTTTTTGCTTTTTTAGAGTTGAAATTAGCCATACATTATTGTTTTTTCCCTTATTTTTTCTAACTCTGCGACAGATGTTAGCTTGCAGCATCAACATATACAGATAGAAGAGCGACGTTGTTATTTATTGCTTTTTTGCATCCCAAGTCTAGTACTACTCTGTATTTTCAGTAGTAACTTGGATAATGAAATAAAGAGTGCACTTAATAAATCTGGAAATGATAATAAGCTCTGGGGAAAGGCTCTGAGTGTTCTGAAAGTGTGCATGGTAATTTTGAGCAATGGGTGGTAGCACCTGAAAGAAGCAGAATTACAAAAGACTGAATGCAAACCATGGTGCTTCACTAGAAGGAACCATCTGCAGTGGCACAAAACAGGGGATGGGCCAGACAGGAGCTCTGCAGACAGGATTTGTACGTAAATCAATGGCTTTCTACCATTACCATAACTCACTCCCAAATATTGTAAGATATAAAATGTCGTACCCTATTAAAGACAAGTGTGAGATATGCAAGAAAAATCCTTGGTATGTTACTTAGCTGTAAGAGTATCTTGGCTCAAGTGCTGTGCTGGATTTTGAGCGCCACACCTTATGGTTTGTTGTTTATTTCTAAGTATCTTCAAACGCCGTCTTTTCCCAGTGCAGTGCAAAAACTACCAGGTTCTTTTTGTGTGGGGAATTTGCGATGTTTTGTTTTGTTTTGTTTTTCAAATAACCAGCATACAAAGAGGGGATGGATACATACATACGTTACTTAAAAGAATGAGAGATATCTTCAGATAAATGTTAATTACATTATTGTTTAGTCGCTTTGCATAGTAAAACTTCATTACAAAGTGAGTTCCTGTTCACCATAAAAGAAGCAGCCAGTAACTGTGATTTGCAAAGCTATCAGGACTCTGGAAATGTTCACTTTAATCAGGACTGTAATTATAAGGAAATTTGCTGCAGGAAAATGTACTCACAGAATAAAGATTGAAAAGATCTGGATGTTATCTATCAAAGTGCAACAATTAAATTTTCTTTCCAAGCCTGTGAGATTGTTGGGGAAGGAAAAAGACTTTTTTTTTTTCCTTTTTTTTTTTTTTTTTAAATCTGTCTTTTTTTTTATAGTGAAGAAAATAAACTGCAAATGTTACTGTAATTTTCTCAGATAACAGTCAGTAAGTGTCCATGAATGTACATACTCACATGCACTGAGTGGATTTATTCTACTCTCTGAGGTTGGAATTGCCTATCAATACTGCTACCTGCAATTAACTCTCTCATGTTAAATAATTCTCTTGGCTCAAACAAAACAAAATTGCTAATCTGAAGAGATGCTTTTCTCATTCCCAGTGTTCCTGTATCCCCCATAGCTGCCATGTGGATGCTTGTAATATTTCATGTAGTCATCTATCTCACAATTGCTATGCAGCCTTCTCCTCCTCTCCTCTCAGGAGATAAAGCTGAGATGCTGTCATCCCATTGTGAGCAGCCTGCCAGAGCTGTCTGTTCAATGAAAAAGTGCAGCATGTGTAAAGTGAACTATGGGACCTGAAATCCATTGAGGAAAAATAATTTAAAAAGAAAAAAAGTCTTAAATTAAAAGATTGACTTCTCAAATATTTTCCTGCCAAAATATTTGTTACTGCTTTAAATGAGTCTAGAGTAAACGTGTATCAAAGTCCAAGAGGAACAGTAGCAACAAGAAAATCCCATGTATAAACTTAACACTACAATGTAGTTAATTGTACTTTGACAACTTAAACTTGCTTGACTGCTTTAATACTAGAGGGTTATAAGGGGATTCCACTAAACCAGGAATTGAATGTTGTTCTTGAATTTGGAATAGAATAATAACAGAGATTTTTGGGGAGAAGCAATTTGTGTGGTTTTTACAAGCCCAGAAAACAACAGTGAGCATGAAGGTTAATAATTCCTTTACAAAAATGAGGTTAAAATATAACTTAGTGCAACTGCAATTTATTGGTGCTTGGTATCTGATGGATATGTGTATGTATCGTCCCAAGGCAAGTGCACAATTTTCATATCTTGATTTAAGTAACTGATGATGAAATAAGGAAGGCTATGCGTACCTGTGCGGTGCAGCATTAGGTATGTTAGAGAGACGTAAAGATGCAAGCGACCTAGATACTGGTAAAGTGGAGTATCAGACATACAACCAGTTCAAATTTACAAGAACATTTGTTCAAATTCATGTTATGACTAAGAGAGGGTATTCAGCCATTTCCAGTACATGAACTGGATTGCAATAAAAGTTACCTTACAGAGCTCTGACTTAAAATGTACTGAACAGTACGGAAACCTTGATAATTGTATGGCTTCCTCACCAGCACTCTCACACAAGTTAGCGCTGAGCAGGATGCTGTCTTTCTGGCCTGACTCAGTCAGCACAATGGAGGTGTGCAAATACATATATATGCTGGAGTAATTTTTTCTCCCATATCTACAATGAGAATAGGGAAGAAGGAATCTTAACTCAAGCAAGACTGGAGTCAGGCACAGGATCAGAAAACTAGACCCAGAAATACTGTCTAGTTATCCTGTCAGTAGTAAAAAAGAATGATCCTATGAGGCAAAATTAATCACTTTTGGAACATTATGAAATTGCATTCCCGCACTCGCTGATGAGACTGAATCACAAGGGCACGTGTGAATGGCACAATGCAGAATAGTCACTATGTTAGCTAGAGGCTTAGTCTGATCTAATTAACCCTGCTCAGAGGCAAGGTTAATGAGTCTGGGTACAGTCCAGCACAGGAGCTTGGTGGGTTTTTTCAGCTTGCTTGGAGCTACCCTAAGGCTCTACCATAGGAGTGCAGTATAGGCATGCAAGTCATTAAAATACAAATGTGTAATGTGACTTCGGGATTCTTGTGTGGCTTATTGCAGTGCTATCTCTTAATGAAATGGCACTCGTGCTTCTGGGCTGAGTGACAATCTTAGAACAATGGCTGTGAGGAACTAGAAGATGGGAGCAAGAAGTGTCCAAAGGGCAAGTGACCTATGAAGAGCAAATTAAAGTCAGAGGAGTGAAATGGCATGTGGAGGTTGCAGTGAGATCATTTTGCCTGCTGCCCTGCCGTAGGTTATATTGGATGCTGGTTTTGCCATAAACCTTCTCTATAGGCTGCTGACGTTAACTGTTGCCTCCTTTCATTTCCTGATCCCAGCCTCTGATAGAAACCAAGACATCTTAACTCACTTCTACACTGTGAG
This sequence comes from Oreortyx pictus, assembly GCA_036925125.1. Taxonomy (NCBI): domain Eukaryota; kingdom Metazoa; phylum Chordata; class Aves; order Galliformes; family Odontophoridae; genus Oreortyx; species Oreortyx pictus. Next base: position 10,813,340 of record JAUPFR010000008.1, on the reverse strand, counting down.
TCAAGAGCATGAGCTCCATGAATACAGAGGTTCCTTTTGGTATTTTCTGTGCAATCTCAGATGCTTCTATACTACCTCTATTCCAGGGATGTCTGCATATCATTTCTGGTCATAATCTGCAAATCACTTTTCAAAAACCAAGCAACCTAGAGACACTCAAAGTGCAGATGGTATTATTTATGTGGTTTAATGACCAACAGATTATCTGTTCCCAACAAAATTTTTTCTTTCCCACTATTCTCACTGCCCCATGTTTCAACAGTTAGTGAACTATCTAATTGCTCTTATGTCTAGCTCAAAGTAGTTAAAGAAGAAGAAAGCATAATATAATTTCCTTATTTTTCCTGCATAGGTGGAACTTAACTGCAGATACTTAAAATGAAATAATAGTAGTTCTGTGGCAAGTAGAATAAAATAGATAGCCGTCCTTCTCAGGTGACTGAAACTATTTTCCTGAGAATGGTTTATTCAAAATAATATAATCTAATTCACATTAATTGGGACATATGAGTAATTAACACCAGTCTGTGGTAAACTGTTTCTTCATAGAATATCAAGTTGTGGTCTTTTAGACTAGCGAATAACAAAAGTCATATAATAGTTTAGCCATCAATTTTGAGTGTGTAGTGTTCTGGTTAATTTCTGTCACTCTTTGTGTGTGAAGATTTCTCATTATCTATTTACTGAAATTACAAGAAAATTATAAATAATTCATGTACTTCTGTCTTTCCAAAATCAGTGTGCTAGTACTGACCACTCTTTCTTATGAAATTACCCAGAACTCATAATCCCAAATTTCTTACCTCTGATTGGCTGCCTTACATCAGTTGGTTAGAATGGGTTATTTTTCAGTTCGTTATACAATACTTAGAGTGAAATAACTGAACATATGAATTTAAAATTCACATTTCATACATATTTGAACTAATAAAATAGTTACTGAAGTGCTCACTGAGAATAAATACAAAAATGGATACTGATTTGTCCAAATATAATTTCCAGTCTGTATATTTGCTATCAATTTGTTCCACCATATGCTTTCATCAGTGTCATGTACTTCTCGGATTAAATGTTTTAGTAAAAAATGTTATAAAATTAGTTTCCTACTAAAGTGTCAGCTTAGCATCATTTTTGAAACTCATATTGGAAACTGAGAGCAGTGGTAATAATATTTAATGAAATGTCACCTTAAAAGCTAAGTGATACAGAGGTGCTTAACAAAGAGAATAGGTACTATTAATTTCTTTTCCAGATGGGGGAAACTGAGGCCTAAAAAGATGGAAGTTTGTTGCCTGAAGTCATTCACATCTCTGGAAGTAAAGTCAGAATTAGAATAAAGGCTCTTCCAGTTTCAGTTCTCAGCTTACTATTATAGGGCCCACTCTTTAGCCATCCTGATTTTAGTAAGGAGAAATGCTATACTTTCAAACAGCCCTTGAATTTAAAAAAAAAAATCCAAAAATGATACTTTCCACTAGTGAAAACATTCCTGTAGATTTTATAAGTTTTACTGTTACTTAAGCCTTTCCTTGTTCTCAGCTACTTTTTCAGCCTATCCACTGTATGCCATTTTAATGGAGGAGTGAAAAATTAAGAATTAAGAAAGGAAAATAAAGAAGAGTTCAAGGCTTCTTCCACTTGAAAACATAAAGTTCATCCTACTGACAGAGAGCACAGCTGTTCTTGCAGCTTTACTTCCTGCTTAAATTATTATTTTCTCCAAATATTAGTGCATACAGAAGGCTTTGTAACAAATTTCTATTTATTTTCATTTATGAATGTGAGCATTTATTAATTCTGGTCTTGAATTTGACTTCAGAATTCAGCACGTTGTCAGTTCCATCATTCACTAAATCAGAATTAGCCTCAGATGTCTGATAGTTGTACAGTATCTATTTTACTACTTATTTTTCTCTTCAACTTTCGTGTACTCCAGGGGCACAGGAGTTTGCTTTCCTCACATTAATCTGTGTTCATAACTGAGGGGAATTAAGCTTTATAATCTGTATGGTAACTTAAATAAGCTGCAGTTACCAGACTTTTTCAAGTTATGACATCTTTCTGCATTCTCACCAGCGGTGCGCTTGTATATCTCTTGAGTAACTTCAGTATGGCCTCAATATTCAGAGGGACTAAATGGAGTCCTCCTTCATGTAGAAGTTTGTGTAAGGAGTCCAGTTCTCATTTCCTTGATTTTATAAGTACAAGCTACAGCGGTATTCCGAATATAATTGGCGTGCAGTCCAGTCTCTCCAGAGCCATTTGCTCAAGAGCTTGCAGAGCATGCAAGAATAGAGTGCCATCCCCTAAGCTTGGCCAACAGTTCCTGCGCTTGTTGTGTTAGAATCTTCCTTTTGATTTGTTGTGTGTTTTTTTCATGAGTAAATACACTGTATGAAGTCTGATTTCTTCTACTGTTTCTAATTTCTTCACATCCTGATGCTCCTTGTCTTTTCTCATTTCTTTCATCCCAAGAGCCAGTTAAAAGATTTTTCACATGAATAATTATTTATTTTTACTTAGGGAGAGTTTCTGTTCCACGAGGGGGTGGAAGAAAAGTAGAGTTGTTGCAAAAGCCTTTTGTTTTGTTTAATAGTATGTGTGGTTTTATTCTTTAGAACCAAAGATGAAAGAGGTACATGCATAAGTTCAAAGCGTCTCCGGCTAGATCAGTAATCCCACAGGAAAAATGGATGAGGAAAGTCTGGCTGGCCTCACCTCATCAGCTTGGCTAATGGCATCTAATGAAAAATAGTTCTTCTAACTCTTATTTGTTTACTTGCTTTCATTTTTATTCCCCTCTAGGCACAAAACAAGCAATCTGAGCTCTATTTAGAAACAGTGTGCTTTTGCTCCCACACACCATCTTTTCATAATAAGAATTGTGGTAATTTTGTGTTAGACTTTTTTGATGAGCTGTTTCAAGGAGGAAAAGAATGCTGACTGAGCACCTAGGGGAAAATCTCTGTGGCCTCACGAAAGATCATTTTCTACATGAATGCATAAGTAAGAGGAAAAATTGGTGCGTTGAACTTCTTGTGTTTGTTAGCATTTAGATCGTGATTCAGATATTGTTTTTCCTTGGGGTCAGGCTTGTGTCAGAACTCTTTGAAGTACTTCATCCCTGTGTGTGCATTATATGATCGTAAAATGATATCCAAAGGGAATTGGAATAAAATGGCAGGGGGCCTTACCAGAGACTTCAGAATTTAACTAGTTGACCTAGGGTAGATCCTTTGCAGCTTTCTTTAGCCAGTGAGATTGCTTGATGAGGCCACTGAAATTGCGCCTCATAGGACAGGAAAATCTCTAGCAGAGACATTGGGAAGAAACTTACCATTAAATCTGCAATTGCTTGCCTTGGGTTTTCTAGAGATAGTTCTGATATCCAACCTAGTGGACACATACTGTCTCACTAGCCAGGTCAGTTTCTTGCTTTTGAGTGGTTCTGGATGTTCCGACATTCTTTGTTTCAGTACGTTTTCAAAAATGTAGTTAGTATCTGTTGGAATTCTGGGCAACTGGGTATACGTAGCACAGGAGTGGACTGCATGGTCTTAACAATGCATAGGTTAGAAAAGAAACCCCATCAGAAAATGGTTCAGTGCTTGTAAGAATTGCTACATGATAAGATTTTAATTGTTTGTAGAGCTGTAATATAATTCTCTCAAATATGATTTCCATCCTCTTTCAGTACAACTATGAATGTGGTATTATACTAGTTCTATCATTTACCACTATTAATTCCATTAGAGCTTTGTTAGCAGCTGTGAGTGAGATTTGATAATTGAGATTGATGAAGAGATTCAAATGTATCAGCGGTTCTCAAGTGAAAATTCTTCTCATGTACAGGCAGGCTTTTAACTACATTTATTTTTAGCATTTGTTGATTTTCAAAGGGAGGTGGTGATAACAAAGAGATCTTTCTCCCCTAGCAGCATGGCAACTGAGCAGTTGTGTGGAGCAACGAGGTCCCAACTCCAACCGACAGGCCTCCTTCAGCACACAAAGGTGTGGCTGAAGGGGCAGTGAATTAACCTCCTGTGGGAGCCATGATGCTCATGCTGAACTGGTTTGAACAGAGACATGTGTCCCCACACAGCACTGTTGTGTTGCTTCTTTATCACCAGCCCCTTCAAGAAATTGCTAGGAGTGTAGTGACCCATCACTTAAAATGGGAAGCAACAAGGGACCTCTTTCACTCTGCTGCCATGGTCACTGAAGATCTGCTTACAATCCATCAAGCTTCAGCCTCCCTCCTGAGATTTCCTGGCTGCTTTCAGCCTCTTTAAAAGCATTTCTGGAGAGGTGAAATACTGTGATCTATGGAAAAAAGTGACATTTTCCCCATTACCTCTGATACAAGAAAAGGGGTTCTGGAAAAGACCCTTGAAAGGTGGGAGTCTAGTGTTCATATGGAGGCTTTGGCCTTTGAAACATAAGATCAGAGATTACTTGTTGTGCTATAACTTATCTGAAACTGGAATAGGGAAGATCATAAGCACTTGAGGAGAGGAAGCATTAATTCTCAGCCCCTAATTTTTCTTCTTTTTACCACTAGTAAAGCAGATCCTGTTGATGTTCAGACTAAGCCATCTAATGAGCAGAAATCAAAGTGGCAGTCTTTGCTTACTGCAAATTCTATACACATCCACATATTCTCTGCTACCTTCACCTGTCTTTCCATTTTGTACAGAGAATTTACATGGTGACATGGTGCTTCTGCTATTGTTCTGGAAGCTGTTCTCCAGTCAGACCCTGTGGCTGATGCAAATTTGTACATCTCTGTGTTCAGGGATGCATTGGTCTTAAACAGAGTCTTTGTCTGTACCAGAATGAGACTTATGTCTTGTTATATGGGGGAGTTGCTTAACTGCTGATTGTCTTAAGACAATTAAGATCTGAGAACGACCCTGCTGCTTGTGGGCAAAGTTTAGTCCCTAAACTGAGCATCACAGAAAGTAAAGCCAAATTCAGGATCACCTGCTCTGCACACTTTTTGTACCAATGTTATTATGTGCACCTAATCTAGTTGTAAATTCTGCATCGTCTTCTTTGGGAAAGTAATTGGAAGTAGGTAAGACTAATTTTTTTTATTTTTTTTTATTTTCCTCTCTCTCTACAGAAAGTGTCTTATGCCAGGGAGGTTGTGAGAAGACATAATTGAAAAGCCTTAGTGGTAGCTTCAGTTTTGAATTACGTACTTTGAGAGAGGGGAGATGATTGTGACACAGCTATCAAAAACTTGGATCTGTGTTACATCCTCAGTTTTTAAGCAGAATTGTCTTTTGAAATCAATGGCATGAGGTGACACCTCGTTTTTTATTTAATGTATAAGGAGTTGCTGAATTTAAAGGAACATTCACTTTAGTAGCTATCCTGACTTCCTCTTCAGAAGGTGCAATTCCTTCACAGTTTTCCCTTCCTGTACATCAATTAGGATGACCATCTTTTTCCAGCTGGACTAAGATAGCTGTGGAATATGGTATGCTGAGATACTGGGGAAGGAGCACTAACTCAGGCACTGACAAAAGGCAAGAAAATTTTACTGAAATTTTGTGTAAGAAGTGAAAATCTGAATGTTATATTGTTCTGACCTGCACAGACTTAGAGTCGCTATTGTCAAAACAAATGTCAGCATCTTGCAGAAAAACAAAGAGGAAGGACAGCCTCCGTAAACTGAAAAGTAAACATTACAAGTAAACAGTAGGGAGGCAGAAAATATGTCAATGGGAATGAATAATTAGAGCATAATGAAATCTTCTTAACACATGCTTTTCAGTCAGGAAGAGACTGCTGATAAAAGGCAGGCTCAGTCTGTGACTCCAGCCTCGTATTTCTTTATTTCTATAGAAATATTCTCTGCTGTTGAATGTGGAGTGAAATGTTCAGGAAATGTATGCAAGCTGGTGGACTAATATGGTTGAAGTTATAAGAAGGAATAGTTTAGTCCAGTACTGTATGTAAACAAAACATCGTCATTTTTTCAGTGACTGCATCCTTCCTTTCATTGCTCATTCTTCTTCTATTGATCAGTGCATTTACTCATGTTTTTCTATGCCAAAATGGCTGCAGGAAAAAAAAAAGAAAGAAAGAAAAAGAAAAAGAAAAAAAAAGTCTCAGCTTGTAGAACAGTGGTTTTGAAATGAGTCCAAGTCTATACTGTTTTGCACTACTTAAACAAAGCTTGTAACCATACATTGTGCTTCCCTGGATAGGTCTCTGGCAAATGCTGATGAGAGCTTGGGTTTTGTCAAAATTAGGATTAGAACTAACGTTTCCAGAATTAATATAAAATGCAGCTCTCTAGGGATTTGTCTGGCTTAAAAGTGCTACCACATATGTGACCACAGTAGGACATGCTGTGAATTAGATTAATGCTTGTTCCTCTAGATCTACACAGGGAAACTGTGTCATATTGCTCGAGTATTTTAGCAGTCTGGATTACAGCCTTGCTCCAGTGGGAGATTTATGGAAGGAGAAAAGTCTTTCCACCATACATAGCATCCCTGTCCACTTGCTGCTTTTTAGTAGTTTATTTCATTAATAAAATATTATGCTTCTCTAATTATCCTCTTAATTTTATTGACAAATAAGCTTTACTCGGAAGCTATAATTTCTAATGTCTTTGTTTTGTTTGTGGGAAGGGAAAAAAGAATATCTTAATGGGCTGTAAGCCTTGTGTAATTCTGATACAGAAAGACCGTCTGCATTCTGTGATTTGCTGTGTAGGAATGTGGCCTTGGTAGCCCTGAGTGACAGCACAGTGAGGTTTCTGTTTGGAAAGATCTTTGTGGCAACAGATTATTTTGCATAATGTGTTTGTCCAATGAGATAATCTCAAAAAAGAATCAAATTATATAGTAACATGATGTTCTTCTGAAATAAAGGAGTATGTATTTGGTATGTACTCTAAATATATGGATTGTGTTTTTGTTTCTCGTTTGTTTGTTTGTTTGTTTGTTTGTTTTGCATTGGTTTGATTTCCTAATGGATCAGAGTGGGCTTTGTACAGATTTCTCCTTTCTGGAATACTTAAATTAGTGCACAATTAATTATGATACAGTCTGAAGTTTTTGCATGGGTTCCCAGTTAGTAGCGCTTAGCGGCGCTCTAGGAAATGTTGAAAATCTTCGTTGTGCGTAATTTGCTTTTGTTATGTAAAGCCATTTTCTCTGTGAAGTACTGAAGTCCCACAGATTTGTAAGTGGCAGCTACACATTCTGTAGAGATGGCTTTAAATTTCAGTCACAAAGCTTTATTTTAGAGTTGGCTGTCTATTATCTTTGGATAGTGAAACTCAAGTAGTATTGTTGTTCTTTGCGTAACAAATAGCAGCTGTCTGCATACAGTTCCATTTTGTTGTATATGATTCTGGTATACTGCTGTTAAGAGCAGCGTCATTGCAGAAAAGACTAATTTGTGGGGAGGAGAATAAGGGGAAAAGATAATCCACATCCATATTCATGAGTGGTGGCCCTCATCCCAAACACAAATATTCATACTTCAGATGAAATATAGATCCACTTTTAACACTGTGTCAGTTTTGCATGACTGGCAATTCCTGTTTCAAATTTAAATCAGTGGGTCTCTTTAGACTCACGCTTATCAAGGCTTCCTTTTCAACTCTGACATATTTTCTCTAGGATCAAAGCAGCCATACATTTTTTGTTGTGCTGACCTGCGAAACATCAGTGAGACAATATATGGGCTGAGTTCAAACACTGGATTTATCACCAAAGTGCATGTTTTCTGTGTAGAGAAATTGAAGTTGTGAATAAATTCTCTCACATGGCAAAAACCCTCTCTTGATACAAGCAACAGAGGTGTTATTTCATCTGTATATTGAGTGGTGGGTTTCTGAGGGGATTTTTTTTGGTAGGTTTGATTTTGTTTATTTTCAGAAGAAAGACTTGATTACATTCTGTATGAAAACTGTGTTGAATCTTGAGGAAGCAATATTACAGATCATGAACTGTTCAGAGACATCTGCACAAGGTACGGGGATATTTTTGCTGCCAGTAAAGCAATTCTTGTAGGGGCTAGTGCTAGTTTTCACAGTGGGATATCGGTAATTGGTATAAGCAGTCCATCTTACTACAGCACTGGCAGTTCTCGCAGTACTAATTAGAGTATTAAGCTAGTTTTTTTTTTCAACAATATGCAACAGACTGAATTCAAATAAGTTTTTTTTCATGCATGACATACCAGCAGTGAGGTACGTATAAGTGTAGCCTAGTGCATAACTTCACTCAATTTCACAATTAACTTTACTATATACTATGATGACAGCACAGCTCCGTTTAGAGACCATGATAAATAATTTGTTACAAAAGTAATTCCCAGTGGCAAGCTAATTTTGGTAGATAACTTGTTCAGGCATGATTGTTGTCATGGTCTGTAAATGAGCAAGCTTGGAATATAAATGTTGCCTTGAAGGACTTGATGCCACCTGTTTGTAGCCTTAGGTTACCTCTATGGACTTTGCTAATATCACTACTATTCTCTTGTATCAATTGGGAGGTTTTGGTCAACATGAGATTCTTTTGATTGTAAGTCAGAATAAGTATGTCTTCTGTTTCTTTGCTTAAGCTCTACTGTACTACTGTAAATGATACAGTTTATTTCTTGAGTTTTGTCACTGGGAGAACCTCACTTGTAGATCGATTTAATGGCTCCCCTGCAGGTTGGGGAGCAAAAAAGAAACAAAAAAAATGCTGACATGCTGATTGTTGTCTGCATGATGTTAATAAAGCAAGCTGTGTTGCTTCAGCAGCCACGTGGCTAACAGAATGTTTGCCTGATATCACATGCTAAAAGTGCTTTTGATGATAAATTTGCTGCGCTGCCCTCAGCACTTTTTAGTCTCTCAGGTACATTTCCCATCTCTGCTGAAATTGAAATTTCAGTGCCGTTGGGGTTGTTGTATGCCAGGAGAAGGCTAGCTGAAAGGAATGGATGTTGTGATTTCCTAATGGTGTATTAAGAAAAGAAAATACCAGACTCTAAAACAGTAGTGGTACTCTTCCTGGGTTCCTAAAATATTTATTAAATAGATACCTAGCACATGCAACCAGAAATTTGCCAGTGTAGCGTGAAATTCTTTGAGATAAAGCATGCTGTCCTAATGCGGTCCCCTGTGAAATACCAGGTGATAGAGTCAAGTGATGTTTAAATTGTAAGGAAAACAAATAAGCCACTAGAATAGAGCACAAGGTTTCTTATAGGAAGTATAGTGTAGCAAATTTATATTTCAGGTACTAAGCTGTGTTGTGGGAGTAAAGGTACAAAAATCTACTTCAATAGTAGGTACTTATCTAATGTTTTCAGAATGTGAAGAGAGATGGAAAACATGCATTATCCATTGGGTATCCAGAGCTAAGTTTGATTAACATGCTTTAAATAATAACGCATAGATATCTACTTTTGCGCGGTCACATTTTCCTGCTTAGTTTTCCAAGTAACTATCTTCTCTTGACTGGTTACTTCATTAACCCTATATATGTTTGGACCTGCGATCCTTTGGCACTTGGCAGATACTGAATCTAAACAGATCTAAACAAGATATGATGCAACCAGGGGCAAAAATAATGACAATATTTATTCAGTGAAGAGGTGTGAAGATTGCAGACCTACCTGGCTGTATGTACTGGTACTGGTTCAGTGCTTTTAACTGACTTACTGTCGTGGGGAAATTTCTCAGTGCAATTCCGTACTAACTGGAGAGCAGAGAGGTGATAAGGAAATGGCTTCATGTAGAAATGTTTGCTGAAGGAATTTCCGGTATTAAGGAAAATATATGCTGAGCAAACTGGGGCAATTTATGACCCCTTCATGTCACCTAGTTTCTAAATGTATTTGCTGATGAGTAATCTTATCTGGAACAGAGCAATAGCAGATTATTAATGTCAAAACCTGTAAAGTGGTCCAAAATGTTTAGCTCTGCACATTCTACATAGTCTCCAGATGAAATAAGGAGTTATTCTTGCAGTAGGTGAGAGCATATCACTGATAAACAAATCTAATTAATTACAGTAAACGAGATCACAAGTCAAAGCATGAGAATGAATTGTACTCACCCAAAAGTCATTTTTCTCAGAATTTCAAGAAAATAAATGGTGTCTGATGTCATGCCAGCAATTCGGAATTGTGGACTAAAGCATTTGTTGGGGTTAGAAATTATCCCTGATCTCCTGCAGTTAAATTTTGTAGTGTAAATAAACAACTTTATGTCATTATATCTTTTTTTCCTAACACACAAGGTGATTGTCTATCATTGTTCCATTTCCTCTCCTTAAAGGATAAACCACCAGCTTTCCTCAGCTGTTCTATTCTGGTAGAGAATCCTTTGGGAAGAGAAGCGTTCTCTAAAAAGTGCTTGAAAAAAATAAGTATTTGGAAAATCACATATGTGAGTTCCTGCAACTTTGAAATTTCTGGGAATGAGCTGTGTTTAAAAAAAATTAATAGTAATGCTGAAAGCTGAGATATGGGTTGTATTAGCTATCTTCTTTCTAGGATATACAGAGCTCTTTGAACTATAGTTTCTATATCTTTTAATGACCTATATAGCTAAGTGTCAGTTTCCGTGCAAAGGAGATACTCGTGCTTCAGATGGCTGCGTGTGGTTGTCCATTCTGTGCTTTATTTGCACTCAGTATATGCAAGTATCTCGTGAGCTTTCTTAATGTGTAGATATTAGTTTAGAGAACTCTTCTTGTAGCTTCCGAAATGGTCTTGTGGAATCCGAATATTCCTTAATCCACATGAATTTAATATGTGGTAGCCTTCAGTTATGCTACTGTGCCGTCACTTTTTCTAGCCAACAACCAGTACATTTAACATCAAGTGTGACAGAGAGAAACAGGTTGCAGTTCTTGACCACTCAAGCATTGATGTTCCACAGCTGAGAGGATTTGTGCAAACACGTAGTGATTTCTGCAGTGATTTCTGGAAGCTGTAGGGGGGATGAGAGTGCTGCTGTGCTTGTGCTCTGCTGGTCTGCTGTCGGAAACTGCTTGTGGCCCAAAGATTTTACTCTGTACAGCAGGCTTGAGGGCTAGGCGAAGGGCACACTGTTTACCTTGGATAAGGAGTCTGAGAAAAGTAGATGCTGATGGATGACAGAGTTTGTCCAACATCTGAAGAAGCCTGAAGTAATACTGGGCAGCAATTTGATTTAGACCTACATCCCCCCTCCACTAAAATCTGACAAGTGTTAGTCTCCTTTTTCTTTATTTCTTTTCTTGACATTTGGAGGTTTATGCAGTAACTACATCATCTATGGAAGTTCTTGATAAACTGGGGAGAGAATGTATTAATATCTGTTTTAATTCACTGAGATTAAATATCCTTTCCTTAGCTGCTTTGTCTTCTAGTAAGCTGTTACATTTCTGGAGTCACCTTCTGTCTTCCAATGGTATCTCTATACTAGATATATTCAGAAGCTGTTGTAATATTTCCTTTGGAACAGAACCTTTTCATTTTACCTTATGATCCAGAATTTACCAAAAAGTTCTATTTATTTTTATAGTATCTTGAGTATCTTGTTTTATAATGTTTATCTGATTTTTCAATGACTGCAAATGGAGTAGAAAGGTCTGCTAAGAGATCCTGACTGACTTACATTTCAGTGTATTTTGTGGTTTGTGGACTGGTGCCTCTTTCCTCTGAAATTGACATAGATTTTGCTACTGACTTTGGAAGTGGTAGATGGAGTCCTCTTAGCTTTGCTCAGAGCCTACCTGGCTGTTAAGGGCAATGGTTTTTGTTGAGACAGAGTGCACAGTAACAGACCAGACTACTGCTCGGAGGAATCTGCCCCATTCATGCTGTTGACAAAGGCAATTCATCTCCCATCCATTCTGTCACACTGGGATATTTTCATTAGTATTATGACCATTGGTGCTTTAATGTCACAATCATTCATGATTGTCTCTGGGTAAAGGAGATAATTTAAAGCAAACAAAAATTAGAATTAAGTTAAGTTTACTTTGGATTGCAACCTTACAGCTAAAGAGCTCTTCTCTAGATTTTTTTTTTTTTTTTGCCATTGCTGTATCATTGTTATGATTACTCTGAAGGCACCTACATTTAATTTTATTTTTTGGTTTCAATTCTGTTTTCTTGTAGAACTGGCTGTTCTGCTACAATCAGTGCTAAACAAAATGTGCTTTCTCTTTGTTTGATACAGTATTTCCTCTTTTATTCTTGTATTTCTATGACATCCTGAAGGAAATAGGATATCTTGCTTTTCTTCTTAATTTAACAGTTCAGGTATGGACACAGTGGGGTGGCTATTTGATTCCCCTTATTGAAGTTTTGTATGTTGCCTGCCTTTGAGGAAGATGACACCTTTCATATAAAGCACAGCAAATGAGAAAAAAAAGAGTCTTTCTGAGAGTTTATCAGCAAATGTTCATCATCTGTTGCTTTCATTCTAAAGATGACTGCAGCGAGAGAGAAACAGATTGTTAGAGTCTAAACATCCTTGCCCAACAGTTAATATCAGTCATCAAATTCAGCTCCATGATTTGCAACATGCTATCTTTAGGGGATAAAATATTTGTAAGAGTCATTTTGCTGAACAGCACCAATGTCATTTAAAAAACAAACAACAAAACATAAAACCTGAACACACTGCTTCTTTAAGTATTTTCTGCTGCTGGTGGCTCTACAAATTTTAAGGATGCTTGAGTATAATTATTGAAAAAATAAAGCCACTCTCATTTATCATGAGCAACACCACTGATTTCAAGTATCTTCATTGATTACAGTGGAATTATGCACAGAGTCAGGGTCACAGAGTCTGTTCTTTATCATCCCATTTCTCTCCTTCATCAATCTCCCACTGTCTGCTAAGTGCATAGTCACAGCCTAGCTGAGGTTGGTAGGCACTTCTGGAGCTTTCTTATTCCAGCTCCACTGCTCAAAACTGGGTCAGCCTCAGCAAGTTGGTCCGGACTGTGTCCCATCCAGTTTTGAACATCTCTATGGATGCAGACCCCTCACCCTCTCTGGCGAACTTGCTAAAGTATTTAGCCACCTATGAAGTAATATATATATATTACTTATATATATAAATAACATATATATATATATATATGTTGTAATAAAATGGAATTGCTTGTAATGCTGTTTGTGCCATTACCTCTTGTACCATTGTCTGGCTCTATCTTCTTTATGTGTTCTCATCAGGTATTTATATATACTGGTGAGTTCTGCTTTGAACCTTCTCTTCGTATGACAGGTATTTCTAGACCTTAATCATCTTCATGGCCTTTCTCTGGGTTCAATTCTTTAATTCAATGTCCTTTTTGTTCTGGGGAGCCAAGAACTAGATGCAACGCTACAGACACACCCTCAGCAGAACTGAGCAAAGGGGAAGGTTACCTGATGGCAACACTCTACCTAAGGCAGCCCCAGATGCTGCTGGTTGCCTTTGTCTCATTGCAGATGGTTATCATATAAATACTATGATTTCCTCTTCATGAGTCCATTCTGACTACAACAATTCACCTTGCTCTTAACCTTGACGTTGACAACAGTTCCCCAGATGCTCCTATTTGTCCTTCTTGAAGATAGAAGTGACATTAGATTTCTTCCAGTCCTCAGGAGCCTCCCCTGATTAAGACCTTTTAAAGCAATTGGAAGTAACCTTGCGATGACATCATCCAGCACATTTAGCACTTGGGATTCATCTCATCAGACATTGAATATCTCCTAGCATTTTCTTACCCACAAGCAGCAAGTATCAACAATTAATCAAAGATAGAACTGTTTCAAAATGGCAAAATCCATTTCACAGCTATAATTTTCTCATTAAAGACACAGTTATTTGATCTACCCATTCACTGAGTTCTTGCCGAGTGGTATGCTATCAGGTGTATGGCTTAAAATCTTTGATAAACATAACAGAAAGACAACCGTTTCTATTACTGTGAGGAAGGAGGGAAGGTTGCATTTCTAATGTTACAGTGATAATCATCCCACTGTTGTTATTCTGTCTCATGTTTCAGCATGGATTTATGAAGTTGATATGATATGCCTCCTGGGCTGGCTCTCTGAGAAGCAGATAAAATTCTGCCTTCATACAAACCTGCAGGGAAGAGCTGATTCAACCAGGTTAGTCATGATTTATGGGTCTTTATCCTAATCAGCTATTCTGACATGCCTCTCATTAGAATGTCACTGGATTTGGAAGCAGACACAAAAAATCTACTTTTGTTTCTTGTTCAGAGATATGCTGAACTGTTCATTTTGGAGACTGCTCTCTGAGTACGTAGTCAAAGCTGCCTCAAGTCATAACCATACTTAAGAGGGGGGACCTATTTCTAAAAGCACCAGCACCACCAAATCCAGCATATCTCTTGTCTGTGACAATTTTAGGCATGCTACTGAGCATTCAGGTGTTGCTTCATGTTTTCTAGTGAATACTTCTCTCTCTAATCTTTATTATAATTCTGAATCCAACTTTCTGTGGTAATTACTTCTTTGTAATGCAGCAGGAACAAAATTTTTTTTTTCTTTTTCATAACACTCAAATCAGAGATTAAAAAGCAGAATTTGGTGCTGCTCAACCCTTTTTCTTTTTAAGCAAGCTATTAAAGAAAGTGTTCTCTCACTGTACTCTCAACAGTTGCTCTCTTTGGAGATACTTGGCAACTGTTTTAAAATGAAGTGTTTCCATGGTGTTCTGAATACTAATTCACCACTGTACCTAATGATTTTTTTTATTGCCTGATGTCCACAGGGCACATTATCTTCTGGGACATTTCTTTCTGATTCCTGCAAGACTGACATTTAGAAGGATGCAAACATTCATTAGAAGGGAGGTGTAGGTTTGATGTGCTGAAGTGCCTCAATATCCCTACAGAACACTAGATTTCCCTTGTATAGGACATTCATTAGGTTTTTTTAGGATCCAGATTTTAATATTCACCCTAGTAAGAATATTTAAAAAAAAAAAAAGAAATGTTAACTGCAAAGTTCAAATGGAAACCAGGAGGGCACAAGTAGTCATTTCTAAGCAGTCTAGTAAGGCTAAGGATTTTGGCAGTATGGTTTACATAAATCAGCAAACTACAGTTTTCCTCAGGTGTATTTGGAATCTAACCTAAAGAAACTAAGCTCAATTTTAAAGGTAACTCATTCATAATTTTCTGTTATTTCTGAGTATTTTATGTGTATGCCACAGTATTTCTGGGGACACAAAATGTCAGATGCAAAGGCCATTATTAATATTCTGGAGAATTACAGAGATTTTTCTGTGTCAGAGTTCTGTAAGCCTGAGAAGTGAAGCACGGGGACAGGAAGTTTCTCCCTGTCTTGCACCTCATAGAAGAAAGGCTGGAATCTTCCCTCACCAGGAAAGCTTGAGGTTTTTAGCTGATCACACCTCCTTCCCGATGATGATGTATGAAACTTAAAACTGGAACATTTGGAAAGACGCCAACCCATATTTCTGGAGCACCAGAAGTATTATCCCTCCGAACTTCTGGAGCTGATACGTAGAGTATCACTTCAACATTAGCTGTATCCCTTCTTTGAATCTGCATTGGAGGGCTTAGTTATTAATAAAACATCTTAACTAACAAAAAAATGTTTTTCTGGCTGGAACAACTTTCAAAACAGCAATAAATATCCACTTATGTGTCAAGAAAATTGAAGATAGGTTTAGTTCCTATAGTCTAATGAATTAAAAGGAAAAGAATAATGAGGTATGCATGGCTGCGCTTGCACAAAGTGTATACAGCATAATTTCCCTGGAAGCAATGTCCCTAATCTCCTTTGAACTGCCAGAGGATTTGTTATTTGAGATTGCCCTTCTTTACCCCTTTATTTGCTTTCAGTTCTTATCCCATTATGGTGTTTTCTTTGTTTTCCAAAGAGCTTAATTGCTTTTTGGTGTTTAGGTAAAACTCTACAAATGCTAAAAATGTTTCACAGAAAATGACGACTCCCACTCACAGCTCAGACAAGGATGAAGTATTTGGATTGATATCTTCTAGTTTAGTACAGTATGCATTCCTACAGCTTCCTGGGTACAGTGATAAAAGCATTCTACGTTTTACTAGTTTATGCAGGTGAACAGGTATTAATTACCTCTCAAAAGCACATTTAACAGAAAATAGGAAAGAGTTATTCTTGGACAGTTATGTCCAAACTAATTTCACTTTCAGAATGTAGACTCATTTCACTAATGCTTTTTGTATTTGAAATTTTGATTTACATTCAGAACTTGCTTCCACCCACCTCTGCCCATTGTCCTACAAATAGCTGGTGACTTATGAAGAACAAGCCATATAAGCAAATCTTTATTGCTGGAAAAGCTCCTATTTGCCCTGATGGGAAATGTTTTTCTCCACTGTTCTCCACAGATAGGATCTTTCATTTAGAGACTGATAACAAAGCAGCATGCCAGAGTCTAAGGGTTGTCTTAGAACAATCTAAATATTCATTCACAGGAAGAAAGGAAATTAGGCATTGGCAGATATTCAGAATATAGTCAATTTCTCAAACATAAATCTGTGACTCAAGAAAAATTAGTGTCCACATTATAAAAATATTTATGTAAATTTTAAATATCCTAGAGGTCAAGGCTGTTCTGTGCCAGAATTGTGGAAAAAATGAAGAATCACTGGGAAATTATGGTGACAGATTCAGCCCAAAATATTTATACCACGATCAAGACTGATGTGTGAATTTAAATAGGTCTATTTGTGATTTACCAGTGCTGTTTGTTTATGATGAGCTCTGTCTTAGAGTTCATTATTGCAGAACTTGAGATATTGGGAGTTGCGCTCTCAAGCACACAGTGATGTTCTGCTAGTAGATGTGTTAAAGAAATTGACTAAAAATTATTAGCAAGCTTCTCAATACCTTTATTGTCAGTTGAACTAGTTTTGAGAGATGTTAGTGGAAGGAACACGGAATTTCTTGCCTGCAGCCAGCAGCTCTGGAGGTACTCAGTGGAGCGTTCAGTGAGCAGTATTCCAGAGACTCATTGTCAGCACCAGAACAGTTATGCCCAGCATGTGTCTATGTGCCCAGCAGTCTGTCAACTACAGCCATGAGGATTCATGCTGATAGACATGCACTTATGATCTTTCTAAGAAATCCTGCCTCTGCTGAAGTCAGTGGCAAAATTCCCATTGATTTATCTGGAAAGAAGTAGCATTGTTTCTTACCCAAATCCTTGGTACTCCCTGTGTGAACGTATTGTCTCATGACTCAGATTACCTTAAAACTGTCTATGCATGCACTCATAGTGATTGCAGTGTCTATTTCTTAAGATTGTCAGATGGGATGGGGGTGGGACCCCACAGTTGTGCTCTCGGATTTTGCTATGGCACTCTCAGTAAATCTGATCCTGGTCACAAAATGCTTTTGCTTGCAGGTGAGGAAAATGCTCTCATGGTTACTTGATCCAAAGGGTACTGAAGGGTTTTGACCTTCACATCATCTCTTAATAACCCACTGATCTGATATTTTGTGCTTCCATGATCTTTACAAATCTTCTCCAGCACGCAAATTAAATTATCTGTAAAACACTTGAGAAATGTCACATTAAATCATAAGCAGAGGTCCCATAATTATGAAACTTCCTACAGAAAGAAAAATAAACTGAGACCTTTCTCTACTGTAGATGGATAATTTTTTACTGCTTGTGACTGTAAATGTCTTGATGCCTTAAGTTTAAAAACAATCCAGCAATTAGTTCTTCAGCTTTCAAATTTTGAAGTGAAGAAATGTTTTATGGTATGATGGAGAAGCTGTGCTCAGGTTAACCCTTTTTGTTACAGAATATCTCAGGGATGGTACTATTATTTGTTTTGTCTAGAGAAACATATTCAAGTATAACAAAACACCTTTATCTGGTCATAGACAGAATTGTTCTTGGCTTGGGTATAACAGAAAGAACTTTTGATGTCTAGAATGGATCTGACAATCCACAGAAAACAGAACATGTATATAAAAAAAAAAAAGTAAATAGAGAAAAATTGTTGCTGTGAGACTTGGAGATTTTATTACAGTATAAATTTTCTATGAAATGTTATCATTGCTTATGATAACCCAGTCAGGGAAGGTACCTTTGGTGAGGCTTAAAGTGTGCTTGCCAGACAATAAGCTGTATTGGGGCCAACACAGCTAGTAATAGAACACAGCTTTTGTTGGCTGTTGATAAGGTGCTGACATTGCTAGAATGTGCCTGAAGAGTGGTGGTGGCATGAAATGCATATGTCAAAATGTGATACAAGCCTTCTGTGAGATTTTTTTTCTGTCCCTGTATGTTTATCCTATTCTATTGCTTAGATGGTGAAGTTGCTCTCATTAAACCAGCAGTGGGGCACCCTGCATTTTTCGACTCAATAAAAATCAGGTGAGCTCTGCTGTTGCAGTTTCTGTCCTGAAAATTCAACCTTATATCTGCACAGCTGGTGAACTCTTACTTATTTAGGTATTAATGCTCATGAAGACTTTTGGATCTATCTGTGCTAGCATTATGTTTCTTCTGTTTTTCAAACTAAAATAGGCTCTAGGTTTGTTTACATATCCCGGTTAAAGACATATACTTCGTTTGACCCACTAATTAAAAAACAGAAGCTTGCCAAGATTGTGAAAGGGAACTGCGTTTTAGCTGCATGGTTCCATGATGATTTGCAAAGAGATCTCAACAAAGGGTTGAAATTCAGTGAATCTACCAACTTTTTAGCTTTATAGGGGACATCATCATCACTGTTTATTTGTAATACCCACCTCTGAGCTGAATTGTATAGTTCTTCACAAAACTTCTCCTATCCTAGAAGCAAACCTGCCTGTCTGCTTCTTGACAGGAGCCCCAAATGTAATTTTCTGGTCTTCTCTGTATGTATGCTGTGCAGTGAGTCCACAGGAATGAGTTCCTTAGTATTGTAAGTACAGTATGAGATAAAAAGGAAACACACAAAAAAGCATATAACTTTATGGGACAGCTTCAAGTGCAGTATTTATCTAACCCAGAAACACAAGTTGAAGTCTACTTGGAGTGCAGGAGGGCATTTGTAACAGCAGCCAAACTGAAAAAGATAAATAGCTTGAGTAAGGCTTTTGATCTATTAAAGGAAAGTCATATGAAGATCAGGGGAACATAGTTTGCCTCCTTTCCCTTTTACATTGAAAACCCAGAAAAAAATTATGAATGTCTGACAAATTCTGAAATAGATTGGATGCACTAAATACTGCTATATTGAGAGCACTTGTAGTTTCTGGGTGGGTGTTTGTAGATTTTAGTGGTTTCTTGTTTATTTGTTTTGTGGGTGATTATTTTCCTTAGACCCTCTGTATATTAGTTGATTTTTTGGGGATATTTTTTGTTTGGGTTGTTTTTTGTGTGTGGATTTTGTTGGTTTGTTTGGTATTTGTACAGAAGTTAAACCTATGTGAATTTAATTGTACCTTAATAGTTGTAAGAGTCAAAGGTCAGCAGTTAAACCAAAATGAAATATACATCTACGATGGTATTTATTATATATACTTAGAAGGGCAGCTGTCCCCTTCCTGGAATCCAATTGCATTTGGTAGCTATAATGTGTGTTTCCTACCGAACACCAAGGATTGGGTGAGTTAGGGGTGAAGTAAAAGGCCACAGTGACTTAGCTCTTAAGTTCTGATACGATGCTGATAATGAACCATGAACATAATTTCATTCAAAATTAGCCTTGAATCTGAAAATGAAATAGTCTATAATCCAACAAAATGTTTAAATTGGTGTCATGTCTAGAATCTGCACCACAGCATTTCATAATATTTTCAGATACAATGTAGATCATGTTTCCAGTTAGATTCTGTAGTTATCCTTTAAAATTTCTGGCCTATGGCAGACTAAAAAATAAATTGAACAAATCTTTGCAAACAAACAAACAAAACAAAAACAAAAAAAAAAAACAGGACCTAATTGAAATGGGATCTGCAATTAAAAAAAACCTCAAATACGGCTAAGGGTCTCATATTTTGGAGCTTGAATGATTATGTTCTCATTAGAAGGGAATAAGATTACAAGAGGTTGCCTAAACCATTGCCTAAACCATTGTTTCTCCATTAATAAGTAATCATTGCTATTGTATGCTAAGAATATGAAAAGAAAATTTCAGGTTTGGAATCTCAAGTTGAAATGAGGAAAAAGAAAGACCTCTTGTCAACTGTGTAGAGCAGGAGAAATGTATGGACAAGAGAAAGAAATAGCAATATCACAGTACTAATAGGTAGATGAGGCTCGATTGAGCAATGGTCTTTTGTCTCAGTTTACAGATCTCTTAGTATTTTCAAACAGAGGAGACAGTGAGGATGTAACCTGGACAAGGGTGAGAGCAGTGGTCTCTGAGGTGGAGTGTGTTCTTGACAACCCATTGGTGAGCAGGAAGAAAACAGTGTTTGCATCATTAATAAATGAAGTCATTTTTTAAAATAGTACTTTAATTTTATTTAATCTTTTCTATCCTCTTCTAATGTCTAATTTTGTTTTATAATTAGATTTTATTACATATATGACATTAGTCAGTAGTACATTTATACTTCTAATAATAACATACATATAAAGAGTGCATGCTTTTTTAATTTAGAAAAAACATAGATTTTTTTTTTCCTGATCTGAAAGTGATGCTTTCTATTTATTTCCATGGAAAGTAAAGCAGATCTGAAGAGCATAGGAACACTATTTGATTGAGCAAATTCTCAGGTACGAAACACAATTCTTCGGTGTAGTGACCACTATTAGCTGTGCGTTTAAAACAGCTATCAGAATGAACCTGCGTGCTGCACTCCCCAAAATCTGCACCAGTAGAGGTGGCCCACTGTTGAAAGACACCACCCACTGCCTCACTGTGCTCACTTCCACCATTTGGTCCATTAGGAGGGACAAACTGCTATGAGAAAGATCAAACACACAAAATCCTTTTCATGACAATGAAGAGATCAATGTAAATGCAACATTCTTGATTGCATACTCAGAGAAAGGTGGGGATAGGGCATGGGAGAATGGGTGACATGGCTTTAAAAATTCTGAGACTCTCAGTGAGGAGAAAGAAATGGGAGAACATTAAGCAAAGAAAACTAGTTCCTGCATTTAGATAAAACTCTTGATGAGGATATGGTAATAATGAATTACTTAGATTTCAGTAAAGTTCATGGTGTTATGTATTTTCTAATCACGTAAAAAGATTTCTCAGAGTATGATATCACAAAGACAGACATTAGCTGAAATAGCATGGGAGTGCAAGACAACAGAGCAGTCAGAAGAGGTCTTGGGTTTTCAAATGACTGTGCAGTATCTGGCCTCCTAGCAAGGCATTTTAGTGTGGTTCAGGTTTTTTGTTTGTTGGTTTGGTTTGGTTTGGTTTGGATTTTTTATACCCTGGTGCATCTCTATTCATTTTATGGAAAAGTAAAGGATTATTGAAGGCAGACTTCTGCTTGTGTTGGGTTGTTTTACGTTCTTTTTTTTATGGTGTTCTAAGAGGGAAAATACGAGAAATATACAGTCATGTTAGTTAAATGATGATTTTGCGTTATGCAAAGATGTCAAAAAGCCACCAGCTCTTTCTTCTAAGTGTGCAGATGTACTGTTGTAATGGGTTATGACGGTGTGTAGGTAGTGAGACAGCTTGTAAACACTCCTCTACAGTGGAGTCAGGAAAGAAGTGATTATCCATGGACTCAGTGTGAGAAAGGTGAAGTACTTGTGCAATTGTTTGGCAGAATTGCTGTAATTGTTTTTTTCTAGGACACTGTTTTCCTGCTACCTCTTCATTCAGATCCAAGGTCTCTTATAAATAGTCAGTGATTTACCTTTTCTTACTTACCCTTGAGAAATTCATTGTTGTTTTCCAAAGAAAAGTTGATTCTTGATGGTGTTTTTTTCACTATGATGTACAATTGATTTATCACAGATGATCAGGAATCCAAAGCATGTTTATAAAGTGATGTAACTGTTTTCTAGTGTACTAAACTGTATCATTTATGACTGCCACATTACTCTTTACAGATGTTTACAGGAACAATCACAGCTTGAAGACCTTGTGTTTTTTCCTTGTATACTAACAAATTTATAGATACTAACCAAACCTAATTTGCCCAGCAGCAACTTACTTTTCCATCTCAAAATAAAAGCCTCCCTATAGTAAGGACTGCTCTGTACCACAGAGCAAATAAGTTCATCTTCTTTGGCTCCTGTGCTGACCCACTAAGAACATGAAGTAATTTCTCAAATATCTGTTACGGTTACACTAGCAATCCCAAGATTTCACTTGTCTTGTTTCATTATCTTGCAAACATTACTTGCGCCTTAACAAGCATATATACTTACTGCATCCTTGAAAGAAGACTTTTTATAATATACAGTGACAAGATCCAGAGTAATGTGATTCTAATCTCAGGATACAGATAATTAAATATAAAAAATTATGTTTAAACATAAGAACGAATTTTTTACTGTGAAGAGGATTGAATACTGGTACAGGTTGTCCAGAGAGGTTGCAGGATCCCTGTGCTTACTTGTGCTAGAACCTGTTTGGATACAATCCTGGGCAACCTGTTGTAGGAGGCCATGCTCCTACCAGAGGAGGTTAGTCTAGAAGATCTCCGGACATCTCTGCCAACCTCAACAGCTCTGTGAAAAAGTCAAACATTTCTAGCAACTAGATATTTTGCTATACCAGTATAGCTGTTGCTATACCAGTATACCGTTTTACTTGAAAAAGTTGCTTGCCATACTATCTGAAGACATTATTTTGTGTTGAAAGTGGTACATCCTTATGTTAGGTGACAAATATTAGGTTTCTATCTTCTCCAGCATTGTTTTCACAGAAGGGGAGAAGTCATAGTTATTAATTGTACAGGTCAGAGAAGATATGTCGTAGTATTTAAAAGAAAGAATGGGGAATGCCGGATCCACAATGAATTCTCCCCTCCCTTTTCTTTTCCTGATTTTATTGTCCATATCTCACCTGGCTTTGTCTTCCAGTAAGCTTTTTTTCAGTGAATTTAGAGGACTTCAGTTGGCTGAGAGAATCAGAGCAGGCCAGCCTTATTCCTAATACTTTTCACTGTCTCAAGGAATAATAGATTTTTCTCTGGCTCATTAATGATTTAATTCAGTGAAATCCATTTTAATGTGTGGCCCTGCACCGAATTTTGAGAACTGTTTGAAGGAGAGGCTGCTTATAATGAAAGAGACCTTCAGAAGCATTCCAGACTTCATTCATTCTGTTTGTAACCCTGTTTTCCTATCTGTTTGTAACTAACTTACCCAGTCTACAGACTCAGAAAATATGAAATTAATGAATTCTTTTTAATTAATTAGTAATTAATTAAATGATTATATTTTGAGGTTGTATTAAAGTTCATCTCTTGCTTATAATAGCTTCAAAAGGTGATGACATCAGAGTGGGAATCTTGTACTTCAACTAAAAACATTCTCAATTTTTTGAGGATGCAGGACGAAGCTGGATTTCCTGCAGCAAGTGTTAGAAAGAGCAGGAAAAATGCACACATATAGGCTTAGTTGGTCCTGTGCGATGGCATATCTTGTCTAGTGTGTATCTATCTTGATTTCATCCTGAGAACTAAGGGATGATATTCCCATTTTATGGGTGGTGGAAAAGTAGTCATAGTTGCATAAAGTCATCTCATCGTGCTTCACTGGTTGTGTTACAAAGCAAGAGACTTACAACCTATGTCTTCAGTGTGCCAGATTACTGTCAGAACCTCTTAACAGACAGCTGAATAATTCCAACGGAAAGAGCCTCAGCCACAGGCTGGAGTCTCAGCTATCATTCAGACCTGATAGAGATCTGAAAAAAAATTGTTCAAAATTGTCTTTCTGGAAACCAATTGCATTTTTAACTGGGGGTTGTTAACTTCTAAAGGATGAATTTGTCCCCTTAATCTATTGCTGGTGCACAATTGATACTCCATTATCTGTTGGAGACATATGAGCACGTTAATGGAATAGGTCAGTCAGCACTTATTAACATTAAAATCTCATTTAGAACTGCTGGTCCCCTTGAGGGTGCTTTGGTTCTCACAGTGCACTGGGTTTTATACTGCTTTCCAGTGTTTGGAACCTGGGGTATTTCATTGCTCCTTCTGAAAGCTAATATCAGCAATAAAAGTGTGAGTTAGGTGACATGGTACATGTAGATCACTGCTGCTGCATCTGAACTGCTGTTGAACCCAATGCTACACTCTTCTCATGCTCTTTTAACTTATAGAAAGTTCTCTAAGAGCTGGGAAAGAAATTTTGGTGAGGCTTTAGTTCAACTTTGCTTCATTCCCATCTTCCAGGTGGATGGAGCTCCACCATAAACATCCTTCAGACTCCCTGCATGACGTTCCTGGCAGCCAACTATCCAAAGCCACCCAAGGCACAGAGATTGAGGGAAAATCTGGTCTGGATTATGCTGTCAGCAGGCAGAAGGAGCACAGGCTTAAGTAGACATAAATATTATATATATATAATTATACATAATTATATATAATATATACGTTATATATATATAATATAAAATACCTGCTTGCAGCTTAGCTGACCTTACTTGCCTTTACAGAGTTTCTTCTTTAAGAGTATTCTATTGGAAAAGTAAGGTAAATATTCTATTCTCTGAGCATTAAAGGTGGTAAAGGGACATGCCACACATGCCATGTAAGAGCCACCGTTCCCCAAGGGATTGACCCCCATGTGTTGCACTACAGCATGGACAAAGTTTTGGCTGCTTGTTTTTACTTCTATTGCTAAATGAGTTTCTCTTTAATGTTCTTGTGAATGTTCAGTATGGAAGATTCAAATGTGTCTGACACTGTGTAATCATAATAGCACAGTGACACAATTAACTAGACAACTTTGTTACTTGACAAGAATATCACACCCTATTATTGATCAAAAACAACAAAAATCTGTGTTTTCCTTCCAGTAGAGGAGAAACATTTGTTTTTATCTTTTTTTCTTTTTATCTGTCACAGGAAAGATAAACAAAAAGAAGTACTGGAGTTTCAAACCTGAAATGCACCATTAGAGAGCATTACTATTTTGTCTGATAAAGATGTTCTCTTTTGATAATTTTCCTCCGTTTCTTTTTTGTTCAGTTTCTCTGAATGACTAAATCGGTGTTTTCTCAGAAATCCTGATACTTTCTTACATGAGTCCATTAACTTCTCAAACTGTGTAGCATGATGTCACCCACTCTATAAGACTCCAGAATTTATGAATAATACTTAAGTTTAACAATGCAGAATCACATTGTTTCATTTTTTCATTCTTACTGGTTTGTTATAATAAATAATCATACTGAGAAATGTATGACTAGAAATTGATAAACCTTCTCTGTGCATCTCTACAATATATAGCACTACTGTATATATATATAAAAAAACTCTTCTGCTTATTTCTATGCCATATCTATATATATAAATAATTTAGAATAGGAAAAGTAAGACAGTACCTATTTTGAGCCAATAAAAAAAAACAGTTTCTGATGTATTTATCAGGCTACTTCTCATTTCCTTTCAAACATGCCCCACAAGGCGTTTCTAATCATACACAATCTAAAAGCAAATTGATGAAAGATAAATCTTTTTTTTTTTTCCTTTTTTCATATTGTGCTTTTTATAAGAGTGCTTTGATTTATTTCCACATGAGGAATTAGGCTCTTAATCACAATTAACATACTCGAGTGTTGTGTTAAATGCTAATTTGAGGGTTGTCGTTTTGTATATTTTAAGAAATAATGCTCAGAGAGCTATGTGATATGTCATAAGACCAGGCACAATTTCTGGAGTTTGCTTTGCTGAAATTACAGGTTAATGTCATCTGAATTTGCAAATTGATTTGAATTTAAGCTATGTGAAATGTTTGCAATGGAGCTTGAGGCTGAAAATACATCTGGTTTGAGTATTTGAAAAAATACTTAGTCTGCAAGCACACTTTTCAAATGGACCTGAGTTGAAATACGCACTTGCATACTCAAAATGTTTACCTGACACTCAATAGGAAGGCAAATTCTGCCACATCTAATACATTTCATTTGGAGCTTTCGAACATGTTTGAAACACATCTCAGTCGGCTTAGTCTGGTCTTGTTCCCCATGCAGTCACTATTTACACTGAAAAAAATTGGAACTAAATTTATTTGTATCAGCTGAAAAACTGGTCCAGCATATTGAGAACTGCAGTCATGGAAACACGTGTGCATGTGTTTATGTGTAAATATCTGAAAAATTTCCTCCATATTTCTTCTGAAATGCAAGCTATGGGAAAATTCAGGTTTTTTTTCATAATGCTTAAATGCTTTAAAAAATTATGGAATTATTTTCCACTTGAAATGCTTAGAAGAAACATTCTCCCAAATATACCAAACTACAAATAGAACTTTACCACCCAATGCAGCCTCCCACCAGCCATCCCAGCACCTCCTGTCCTGGGGTAAGAGGCCAGCTGAGAGGCACTGCAGCCAGCCATGTGAGTTGATGTTTCTGCTCCTAGGCTGGTTATTAGAAATGGGTTGCAGATCTTCCCATAACCCTGATACTGCCTCACACATGAAGGTGGGAAATGATAAATGGCACTAGCTCCCAGACTGTGCACAGCATCAGGTGACAACCAGTCCAGTGGTGCCAGCATCCTCTTGGGAACTGTTTAAAAACAATCCTTCATAAATCTGTTGATACCTTAATCCTCAAGGCTGGCTGCAATGACACACTAAGGAGACTGTTAGTGAATAATGAAAACCTCTTGCAACAGATACTGGACTTGAAATACCCTACATCCTCTGTTATGCCCAACCAGATCTTCCCTGCACACGGAATTTAAACAAGCTATTTAAATAATAGAAAAGTGTCATTCAAAGGGTTCTAACGTGAGTTTAATGCACAAAGGCCTGGAACATCTAAAAGTTTAGACTGACTGTGGCCAAGGGCTTGCATACAGTTCTGTTCTGGGGGCTGACTGACTTGTAAAATGTTGAGTCCTTGCAAGTATCAAAACTCCTAGTGTTTTCATTGGAAAATTGCATAGCAGCTTTGCTCTGCAGAAGATGGAATCATTTCTGTGTAATGAGAAGACTTTGTTTTTCCATTAATGAAGTGAACTCAAGATAGAGGAAAAAAGAATGGAGATATTAGCCAACAGGTCAGCTACGTCAACAGCTGAAATACCTGAATATAGTTCTTCCTTTATTTATTATGTGAATTATGCACTGCTGCACTTTCTCAGCTAATACTGATGCTTCTCGAACTAGCAAGAGAATAAGAGTCCTCTCTTCTTGACTCTGCATCATACATTCCCTTTGATCTTTTTCTTTCTTCTGTTGGGATGTGAAGCATTTTTTGGGTACTAAATGAATCTGCCTGATCTGCTAGGGTATGGAAATCTCTATCTGAGCAGCTATATATGGCCATGTGAAAGGAGTTTACTGCAAACTTTGAAAAGATAATCTGTTTGTTTTTTTTTCTTTTTATGATGCTGCAGATCAATTTTTATAATCATAATATGACACTTCAGGCTGCACTTTGTTCCTTTATAATCACAGCTTTTGTGCAGCTGAGGCTTCATGGGTCCATGTTGTGTCTCTCATTCCAGCCTAGACATCCAATTGTGACCAAACAGCAAGTCCCTTGGTATATGAGTCTTCACTCCCATAGTGCACCTGTCTTCAAACTCCTTTAGAAGAATTTGCGAATTTGCCAATATACAAAATCTAAATCAAATTACATTGTCATCTCCTTCTCATTAGCCTGTATCCCAAAACAATTCAGAGTATTAATAGAAATGTTAACAGCTCAAATTAAGGTATAGGTTTAATCTTGGTGATTTTTAAATTGCCTTACTAGCAAACAGGGCTGAAATAAGCCAAGATTCATTTCTTTCATTTAAACAACTCCGTTCCATCCAGCATAGCTTTTTGGTTGGTTGGTTGGTTGGATGGATGTTTTTTGTTTGCTTGTTTGAGCAGTTCTACCCCTAATTTGTATGTCAGTCTCCAGAAACAAATGTTGGGCCAAACTTGATACCTGCCTTTATTTTCATCTATCGTATTTCTAGCAAGCGTAAAATTTTCTTGCTTGCTTGACTTCGCAATCAATCCTGCCAGAATCTCTGGGCTTAGGTTTCACAGGAGTCACTTAAGGTTTCTGCATGTATTGTAAAATAGCATTTGCCGAATGCTTCCTGAATACTTACCTCCATCTGCCTAGATTTGATTTTATTTTTAATTCATGTGAAGTCAATTTCTCTGCAGAAATGTCTGACTTTGAACTTGTGTTCAAATGCAAGGACAAGGTCTGCTTGCAGAATCACTTGATCATGGATGTTTCTACTCAGCTGTGTCTTCTATGGAAAGTTTTCTGGTATCACCAAAATACAGGATGTTTTTGTTTGTTTGTTTTCCTTAGGATTACCAGAATATGTGGGCAGATTATACTATCCCGTATTCCAGAGGGTGTCTTTCCCTTAAAGTGAAATAGAAGAATATCTACTTCGAATAGATGATAAAAAATAAATAAATAAAACACAAACTAGAAAACCCTGGCAGTGTTTGTTAGATTTTAAAAGGCATTTGTGTTTATTCTGAACTCATCTAAATCCAACCTGCCCTTCATGCTTGCAAGGGGATTGAGCTTGAAATCTCTGTTTTTATCATTCCAACTGTGGATAATCAAATTAACATCACAAGTCTGACATAGTTTCTTGGCCTGAAAGAAGTAAGTTAAATATTGGTTTTATCAATTTGTTTTGGAAAATGGAAACACTAATTATTTATGGGGTTGTGCAATACTTCATGACAAGCAATTTCATTTCTGACATGTCACAGTTGTATGACAGGGGATGAGATTTGCAAATCCAGGGTACGAAGTCAAGCCCCTTCATTCTAAAAGCTTGGATGATTCTTAATGATAAACTTTGATGTTTTCCTTTTTGAGCTTTTCTCTTATCAGTTTTGATAAATTATAGATTTGTTCTTGCATGTACACAAGTGTAAGGAAGTGCAAATTTCTTCAGCCATTTTCATCATGACTTCCATTTAAATGACCCCTGCAATGAAGATTTTCAAGGTCAGTAAAACAAGAAACTTTTGTAGAAGTCATATAAAGATGTAGTCTTTCTACCTTAAGCTCTTTTCAGACAAAGTACTTCAAATAACACTGAAGAAATTAAACAACCCAGCCTGGAAGTTATTTTTATTTTTATACAGGTTTTTTTTTTTTTTCTGATTTCAACTATTCTGACTTCAGCTAGAGTTTCTACCTTCTTTTTAACATCAAAATATTCTTATCAGAAAGATGCCATTGGTTAGCTGGAAAACCAGTATAGGAAAATGTTATCTAGTCATTAAAAACAGATAACAAAAAACAATATGCCAATGAACATTGTAGAAACACTTTCATATGACTGCATTTTTCCTTACATAAAATGATAGTTGGTATGATTTAAATGACTCTATCCTTCCATTTCTATTAAATTTGATCCGTCTTAACTTATGCAGCATCTTGTCCCAAGGTAAAAACCAAAAAAAACATAGAGTGAGAATGTTATCTTTCTAAAGGTCACGTCTCTTATGATTAATGTGCTGTTTTGAACACAAATATCACTCAGCAATTATAATATGAGCACTACCAAAGTTTTAAGAGAGAGAGGGCTGTCTTACGTATTTATTTAGAGATATGCTACCCAAAAACATTTGGAAAATGAATGTCTCCCAGAGGTATGCACATTTCATTCACAAATCAGTCCACAAAACTGTAAGGGCCATGAGTTCTTTTACTTTGCCGTGCTGCAACCTGTGTTTTCAACCTGACATTTCCAGTCTTCCTTAGATGGGTGGTTTCTGTGTTAGTTTTTACTCCATTCTTAAATAAATGGTTAACAGTGTGGAAGGTGAAGGTTGCAGGGGAAATGCTCCCAGAATATGGATTAAGGCAGAAGAAGCTTTGTGTCTTTGGTGATCATAATTGCTCTCTTTTCTTCCCCTTGTACAACCTGGAGATGCTGTACAGACTGTCCTGAAATGCCAACTGTCTGTCAGTGTCATCCATCAAGGGCAGATCAAGGTTCATTCTGACTGACATCTATGGCTTAAAAGTAATCTGTCTTAAATTTCATAAATTGAATTAACACTTGCTATAAAGTGAGTCACTTAATATCACTGTGGAAAGCAAGTTAACCACTGTTTTTATTCCTACTAATTTTATGGTTACTATATTTACTAGGTCTATTATATATACAGGTGAAATGAATTATTCTTCTTGCCCTTTCTAGATCACATAAATTGCATGTGCAATTAGAGCAAGTGTCACCTGGCATGACAGCAGGCTGCAGTGATATAAATGCTACTTGATATTAGTAGTCAAAGGAGCACATGCTTTAAACTCAGGCATCGTGGCTTTGTCCCTGTCTCCAGGAAACAACTAAATACATGTTGCATTACTCTCTTCCTTACTGTTCCTTTGCAGGAGTAGAGATCCTCCATATTATTTGGAAATCTGTGGTTAAGGAGCTAGGTTTTCTTGATCTTTTCGAGTTTCACCAACTATTGTGAAACAGTGTTTTGTTTTTTTTCAGTAATATACTTAAAAATTAGAGTATGCATACATGGACTGGAAGGATGAATATGTTTCCTTCAATACTATCATTCTAGTACATAGGATTGTACAGTGTATTTTTCCATAAAGGCTAGATATGAAATACTATTTACTGACTTCTCACATAGATGGTAAAAGAAAGCCCATTTATCAGGGAGGTTCTCATGAGGTTTATCTGCTTTTCTAAATATTCACAGTTTATGTCCAGTACAATACATTTTTAAAAGCTCCATACAAGTTATCTCATTGCCATCTTATAGAAGGAAAAGTAGGGTTTGTTTCATCCATACCTGTTCAACTACATGCGGAATTTCTACCTTGTGTTATCTGTAGAGACAGCCAAACATGTTTAGTCTCTGTGAGGTGTTGTGCCTTTTCCTCTGGATGATTTTGAACGCATTACCGTAGCAGTCTTCTTCCTCAGTAGGCTTACGAAAGAAATGTATGGGGTCTGCCCACATACTTCTGACTGCAAACTCAATTTTGAGATTGCTTTCTTAACTTATTGAGCTATCAGATTATCTACCTTTAGTAAACATTACATACTGTATTGCTATCCTTGAGCAAAAATGTAGTCTAAATTCATGTTGATGTACCATACTGCTAAATAAAACACCTCTGCTTTACTTCAGTGTCAGAGGTATGGCCCACCTTCTATTTGTGCTTTCCCTTCTAAGACAAGTATTATAGAAGTGGAAGAACTGAGTTTGTCAGTAAAAAAAGACTAGAAAGTAAATGAACAAAAATCTAACAGTGCAATCTGACAAGTTAACTTCCACATTGCAACAGCTGATAAAGTTTTCATTATTAAAAATATACTCATGTAAGTGTTTGTAAATGCTCAGTACTGTTATGATGCTTTCTCAATCAGGATGATTTTTAAAGCAATCAGGAATAATTAAGGATAACTTTATAATCACCAGGTGTGCTGATACAACATACCTGAAGCATCTACTCAGCAAACAGCGGAGCAAGTTTTAATCGTCCCCTGCTGTGAGACCTCAGCTGTAACTACTGATTGCTGAGATTTTCAGCCCAGCAGCCCTAGCACCTAGGGAAATGCTTTCCTGTTGCAAGGAGGAACTCTTCAGGTAGAAAGATTTTTTTACTATGTGAATCTTTGGAATTGATTAGAAGAAGACTGAAAATATCTTTTCCTGCCTCTTTTCCATAGTCTATTTCAGGCATAGTCTTAACTGCCTGTAGCCTTTCTGAATGCTCTCTTCTGCTTTGTTGAGGAGCTGCCCTCAGACTTGTTTGTTTGATAAGACTCCTAAAGTTGCCAAAGGAGAGGAAACTTTCAGCTGTGAGCGTAATTCAGATTTTGCTGGGGGGGGGGGGGGGGGGGGAGTGTCTTGACTTTCCTTCAATTCTACATTAATATTCTCAGAGTGAAGTTTGAGGCAGTGGTAGAGAGTGTGACCTTGTGTTCTCTGTTTTGTCCTTTTAAAAACCTTGAAACTCTACTGGACTGTGGGGGGGAAAAATGGAGGGAATTGGTTTTAGCCCAAAGAAAGGTCAGATGGATCTTTAAATATTTTAAAAGTTCCTGCAAAGAGGAAGGGGAATAAACTGTTCTCTTATCTAAGTTAGGATACAGAAAGTAATATGCTTAAATTGGAACAAAACCAGATCTAGGAGTGAAATGCAGAAGCGCCAGTGCTTCTCCATGAGGTTTACTCATCAAGAAGTACACAGAGGCAAGTTATTATGTCTGTTTAGCAGAGAGATGCTTGCTAGGGGCAGCTGGCCAGTTGAGCCTCTGCCCTGGGACTTCCCCCTGGTGGTGGCAGACCAGCAAGACATCTGCTTAACTCAGTACTGTGGCGGTAAGTAACAGTGGGAGACAATAAAGCATTTTGTATCGGGATAAGCAATGTCATTCACAGGAGGCAGGGAGAACTGGTTACAGCTGCAGAGAGGTTACTCAAAACAAGTATTTTCTAGTTACGTGCAGAAACTACAGGCAGTTTGTGTTCCTAAGCTAACGTAGGCCCTTTCTTATCATCTTGTTTCTTGTTCAGGCAGCGATTTGTATTTTTCCACACAAGGAGAAACTTAGCTATTGAAGCATTCTTCCTAGAAAGATAACGAGAACAGTGTGTGTGCATTCTATCAGCTGTGGGCAGCAACATACCGCAGGTAAATATACACAGTGCCAGCCTAGACTCAACTTTAAGTAGCAAACAAATTGTAACAGGAGGTGAAGGGGTTACTCTGTATAATCTGTGTAAGTCACACAGTGTTAGTTTAAAAAGTTAATTTAGTTCATTTCACTAGCAAATATTCTGCCTCCAGGAATTATCCTTTCCTTGAAAACAGTTCTGACTGTTTTCTATTGTCTATTAACGTGATGCTTTGGGGATATTTTCTGTGGGAATGTTCAGGCTTAGAGCTGTGCCCACCTGCAACGATATAACTAGCAAAGCAAATTGCATTATCCTCTCAGTAAGCATTTTAGATCTTTATTGTTTTAACCTGAGTTCCTGTAAATCAGCCAGAGCAATCAGTTTTAATGACTCCTCTAGGAGAAAAACAAACAACAATGGAAGAGCTCTGTTGTTTTTTTTTTCTTTGTTTTTGTTTTTGTTTTGTTTTGTTTTCCAGTTTAATCCAGAGCAAAAGAGGCAATGCACTTTTTGTCATCAAAACTCCTGGTGCATAGCAAATTCTCATTGCTTGCCCTGCACCAGAGGTTATGAACTTTCTGTGTGCTTACCAAAGCTGAGAGCTGTTTTTCAGAGTTTGCTGCAACAGCAGTCATGCAGCAATCTGATCCAAAGATAGTGCCATCAGTGGGGAATGAGACAGGTGGGGTTCATCAGTGTTTTGGTTCTGGCCATCATTTGTTTAGTGATTCACAAATAAGTTTGCATTGATTAAGCGATGAACTTGTTTCCACTGAAAACCAGTGTCCGATTTCTCACCTTATTTCAACTGAGTCATCCTTTCTGCCAGCCACCTCTACAAAAATATGTTTCAGTGGTATGCTTTGGCTTCAAAAGGAGAGATAAACTGGAAAATCCTAAGGACAGAATGTAAAAGAAAAATGAGTAACCAGCTTCTTTCTTATTGCTGATTTTTTTTTTTTTTTTTTCTGGCAGTGCTGGGGAATTCCCTCAGCAACAGTGTTCATGGCCCTAAATAGAAATGGCAAAACCAATAGCTTTATCTGCCAGCATTTGTTCTTTTCTCTGCAGTCGATATCTCTATTCTTGAATTAGAAAAATTATATGTTACAGCCATAGAAATGAAATAGTTGAGGCTGGAAGAGACATCAGGAATCTCTATATATGTCTTATAAAAATAGATAGATACCTAACAATACTCCAGGTCTTACCAGAAAGATAGCAGTTCTGCAGCTGCTCCTAATGTATGCAGATGCTAATTGGTAGCTAATGCCTGCCAAGTAAGCTCCAACTACTGAAGCACTCCTGCTTCAACCTCAGCTGGGGTACAGAGCTGTTCATTTATGGGTCTCCACAAAATCCAAGGAACGGCAGGGGCTGGGCAGAGATGATAGATGAATGGTTGAGTAAGCTTTGTTTCTAGAGGATGCCCAAGTAAGAAGTTTTCAAGAACAGCATTTTCTTCTAAAACTTCAGTGTCAGCACTGGATCACAGTTGCTATACAAAATCCTTATTCCCAACCAATATGGTGTTTGATGGAAACCTGGAACAATTCCACTGCTGGTGAATCAGAAGTTTCAGTGGTCAGGACAGACAGGTTTTGAATAATAATCTTTCTTCTTCTTCTTCTTTTATTTTTTTTTCTTGATGTCTGTTGAATTAAGATGTAAAGGTGCTAAAGCAGTACTTGAGGACATGAGAATTATCTGAGGGAGCAGAAAAGTAACTGCTGTGATGCACTGTTGCCAGTGTGCGCAGTTCATCCCTGCGTTTTGATCTCTCTAGGAATGCCTAGGATTATAACTGTTTATGCTGAGCGCTGTGGCAAATACAATAGCAGGGTTTGAGTTCTGGTAATTAGCCATTTGGTTACGTTTCCCTCCCTTCACATCTCTCTACGTGAGTTTGCTGTTAGCAAGGAGGAAATTCTTCTGATCTTAATCGGAGAGCAGCAGCTTCCAGCGCACAATGGCAGACAGGCAGGGGAGCCCAGCAGCAAGAGAGTCTGCAGCACAGTGGAGTATGCTGAGAAGTGGGGACAGGCAACCTGCCAAAAGTAAGAGCTGACAGAGAGACTTTTCCTGGTGCTTAGAAGACTGTGCAGTCTGACAAAATCCAGAAACTGGCTGTACTGGATTTAAATTGAGCCCAAAAAGGATTTCTTCACCACCAGCAGTCTAAGATCTTCATTTACAAGTGCTCTTAATTTTATTGCTTGTTCTTCATTCTAGTAGTTTGCTTTTGAGAGCCTTTGGAGCACTTTTATATGACTCAGAATGATCTGGTGTTGAGACTTCATAAGAGTAACTTTCATGTATCTCCTTGTGCATCTTCTCAAAACAGTTTGGTGCAAGCAATTCTGTCAGTTCTTCAAATAAGCTTTTCTTCCCACCTCTGAGAACCTGGTCTTCTAACAAGTAGGACTGGAATCTGCTGTCTTCAGAGTAGCATCTTCCACTGAAGTGCTAAGTACATTTTTGCTGAGGTCACACAAAGCATACCGGTAAATTAAGGTATTGATTTTCTGTTTTCCACAATTGGATGGGAATCTTAGTTTGATCTCCTTCTGCAATGCTTGGCACTATCACTTTTTATTAGTAATGCTGTCTTATTATCATGTCACTGTAACTGTAACTGGTTTGGACCTCTTGTTCTTAGTCTCTTTGGTTCTTTTTACCACTACAGCTTTGAAAGTCGTTTAGTGATAGAATTACAGACACATTTCAAAACCATCCATGTTACTTAAGATAGTTTCATATAAACATATAAACAGTTTAATGAATTGCCTGGTTTTCAGTAACTTTATATTTTCAAATGTTTATCTGGGAAACTTAAGTGCTGTGTGTATGGGTGTATTAAGTTGCTAATTCCTTTGGGATGGTTAACGCAGCCTCAAAAAGTTCATACGCAGTAACTACTTAGCTCAGATGAGCAATAAATTCTAACCTACCCCAATAAAAGCTACTGGCCAAATACCATAACTACAGCAAAGACTTCTAACTGATGCTTAGTCATCTCCATTTTATATTGTTTCATCTATAGAGGATAGGAAACTGCTCTATTCAACTGGCTTCTTTTAAGAGTGCTTGATCAGCCAAATTATATAGTAAAATGCGAGTATAAACTATTGGGAGGGACTGGAAAGACAGCTTCCTTTTTGAGAAAAGCTTTTGTTTTTACTGTGCTGGGGCCCATTTAGATTCAGTTTACGTTCAGTTTCCTTCACGTTTTATGGAGCTTTTACTTCCATGACTCTAAACAGCATCTCTGTCAAAATCTACATCATATTGTTAGGCCTGTGGAGGCACTTTATGGTGTCTTCCCCTAGATAACTATAAAAAGAGGTGACTATCCACAGTATAACCTCAGATCAGCTAGACAGCACTCTTATTAAAGCAGTCATGCTGCTGGGATCCAGTGTTTTCCTCAAAGCTCTGTGCTGAAAGTCAAGACTTGCCTAATTTTTCCTTTGGTTGTTTTCTATTCTAAAGGGCCTTTGGATTAAAGAAGCTATACTTCCATATGAATCTTTGAACTATATTATTTGACTTGAAAAGACATGAAAAATTTCAAAGCTGTGGCCTGTTAAATATATAATGTATTTTTATAGGCACAACACTAATAATTGAGAAAATGGAAAAAGGTCCTGCTCTTCTGCGGTGAGATAAATTTTAAGTAATTCTTCTAGGTTTTGTAATGTTTCCTGGTCTGTAAAAGATGTGTAATGTGAAATAAAAACATATGATAGGGCAAAAATGAGAAAAGAATTTAATGGCGACACCAAGTTTGCCTGCATCAAGATCGTGAAAGGAATTACTCAGTCTTGCTGTATTTGTTTGAACTGCATGTTGTTCTTAGGGTTATAATTGGACTGATAACTTAGGCTTTGTTGCTTTGCAATTGCACACCTGTAAACCAATAGGCAGCGAACAGTGACTCCGTTTAAATGATGTGATTACATCCACTGAGCTTACTTGCTTATTGTCTCTGTTCTCTCATACAGTAGCTACTGCTCCAGATTGGAAGGGTTGATGCATTTAAATGGAAAATCTTTCCAGTCAAAGCTGTCTAACCTAGGCCTCAGGAGGACTAGCCAAGGCAAGAAGGCTACTCAGCAAGAGCTTGAAGTTGATTATGACAGATATTGGCATTCTGTCTAAAAACATGTTTGAAGTGAAACATTTTAACCACAGTAGACTGAAATCTGTCACTGTTACCTGAGCTTGTGAAACAGTCTCCAGGCACTCTTTAGAGTAAAATGGGTTAGTTGCAGAAGGCAGTTTCCTGAAAGCCAAATATTTTACTATAAAAGACTGGGCAAACTGAGTAGAGGTAGAAAATGCAATCCCACCTCTCTCAAATTACTAATTAGCAGCTCACAATTAAGCTGCAGTTCCAAATGGGAAAATTATGTAATTGCATGATCTACCCCTCTTGGTTCTTTTGCCGTTATTCTGGCAGCACGCATTTGAATGTTGGTAGTCACAAGTAGGAGGCTGTGGAAAAAATGCTTTTGTTTTAAAATTAGTCTAGCTGCAGGCAGGATGCATACAGATTCATAACAGATATTTGAAAACTTGGATGTGAAGGTTATGAGAACTGTGAGAAACAGCATTTCTGTGCATCTTATAGTATCTGCAGTGTAAATGTGAGTAAGAAGCGTGTGTGCGTATGTATGTATGTATGCGAAGCTCTACTAGATTAGCATGACTGAATTTATCAAGATAGCATCTAAACATACAATAAATAATGCATCTCGATGTCATTATACCAGAAAGGCATCATCTCCGAGAGCATACATATTTCTTTGACCGCTTGCTGCCCAAGCAGATGTGAATTTTCTTTGCCATACAGTTTCTGTTAAAGTTTACCTGGATCAATACATCATCAATAGTATTTCAAGTAAGATAACATGTTTAGTAGACCAGATCTCTCCTCCAGATTGTGAAACTGGAGAAGAATTATGGTTTTCTATTAGCAGAATTATTTCTAGGGACAGAACACATGTAAATTTTTCATATCTCCGTGAGATTTTGTAGGTGAGAAAGAATCAGAAAGCCTGGTTCTCTGTGAATGTGAAAAATGCATCATCTACTTCAATTTTGATTTTGCTACATATAGAGTTGTTACTTAAAGTAAAATACAGCAACAAGTAGAGAAGTTCTAGAACATTTTCTTGTCATAACACTTGTTGCATTAAAACCGTTAGACATCACTCCTTGAGTAATGAAACTGATGTGAAAATATAGCCCTTTAAAACCAACATTACCTCCTTAATCAGAACTCTCTTTGACTGAGCTGCAACTTTTTCACCAGTGTGTTCTTCAGCTCATTTGGTTTGTAGTACAAAAAAGATACGGTGTTGTTTGGAGGTTTTCAGTGAAGCTTTTAGCCATTAGTGTTCTATCCATTTCTTTTCATTAATCTCTCAACTGGACTCCAGATCTACAATGAAAAAATAATTGTAGCACAAGTTGATCTTTAAAAATATTCACAGGACATGTAAAATAAGTTTTTCTTTCTGAACAGGGCAGGTTTTCTGCATGCTGGTCAATCTGCCCCTCTACTATTTGTTGTATTTTCAAAATCAGTGTAATGTAAAGTTAGAAATCTTAAGTGTTTTGAACGAATTCTTCACAATGTGACACCATTCAAGGACTGGATGTTGTCACAGACAAATACTTAATCAGAGCTTGATCAACAAACTGAAAGAATTGAAATTAGCTGGTGATCAAAATAAAATATAAATCTATTCTCTAAATGATTAGAGTTTCTTTGGAAGTCATGCAAGTCAAATGATTTATCCCAGCTGGAATGAAAATCAATTTTTTTCCCCATTTTCCAGCCAGAAATAACATTTAATGGTAGTTCAATAGTCTCCACACCTGAGGAAAAGTTGGAAGAAGATGAAAGGAATAAAATGGCTTGTAGAAAATACCTGCTAATATGAAGTGTGCTACTTTGAACGTGCTAGTTTAATCTGGAGTGCAGGTGTGGGGCCATGGGGAAAGACTATCAAAGAACTAGTTTTTCACAATGTATTTTCTTGCCTCATGCATAAAAAGAACCCATTAACTTATGTATGACAGAAGGAGGGAGACTGGCCATCATGGTGGGCAGAATATCTCTGGCAGATGTGCAGTGTTTGAGATGCCACTTTTCCAAGTCAGAATGTTTTGATTCTGGACCTAAATATTTCAAATTTATGAGCAAACTTAGAGAAATCAAACAGCTGACTAAAGATTGTAAAAAAGTTTTTGGTTCTTTTTTTTTTTCCATAGACTTATTATAGGAGTACGAGGACTACAAGTGAAAATGAGCACAGTAAATATAAAACAGATCAGAGCTGCTGTACATCAAACTGGTAATGGGTAGGTAACCCAGTGTGTTGGATTCTGAATTCTATTGCAGAATTATGGTCATCCCTTTGTCAGTCTAAGTGGTCAAATTGGTATTGACACATAAATCCGCAGTGAGTGAATTGAGATCAGCTTTAATACATACAATGAAAAAAATATTTGAATTATTTTTATATTACCTCAGGTAATTTTTATTTCTCAGTTCCCCTGGCTGCAACAGGAGGTGTAGGAGTTCTCCAGAATGCTGATGCCACCACAAATGCATTGCAACTCAGGGAACTGAGGCTGTTTCTAAATCCTAAGGTTAAAATAGCGTTGTCTGGTGTGATTTGCCAAGACATGTCTATGCCCTCACTGTTGTTCAGAAATGATCTAGCCATGACTTCATAGTCAGATAAAACTCATAGGGTAAGGACTTAAGAAATGTTCTGTCATCGATCATTGGAAAAATAAAGAAAAATATTTTCTCTGTGTAAAGTAAATAAGGGTGTATTTATAATGTATTTTCATACTTTGGAGGATGGAGAGTCTTACTGCAGGCCATCCCCCTCCCAGTCACGTTTGACGTGAAATAATTATTTTTCTCTTAAGAACATGTCCAGTAAAATGAAATGAAAATGAAAAAGCTGTCAAGGATGGCATTGTCATGGAGCAGTGTGAAAACCTGGGAAGTGAGAAAGATGGCGTATTGAGGGAGACACCTAATTTCTGAGTCCTGAAGTTTAAATTTGGCTGCCCTTGGCACTCGTAACAATAGAAAAAGGATGGAGAGAGAAAGATAAATAAGACAGAATTTGTTGAACAAAAATATGTACAAGTCAGAAATGAGCAGAAGCAAAGAGTAAGCAGTGTGAAGCCAAGGAAACCAGCTTTTCTCATGCAGAAGTAAGGTAGCTTCTTGCTCAAATTCTCAGTCTAAGTTTTTGTGATATTATTCCTGAAAGCAGCATCCGTATCCTGGTGGTGTATGTATGATGAGCAATGCAGCCGTAATCCAGCAGCCAAGCAAAAGGAAGCTACAATTTTTCAGGACTGTGTTCTGTCATTTTTCAAGGTGCAGGCAGTTGAATGCTGTACAGCATCAGCTGGTGGGCGTACTGCAGAACATGGCATGTTGCAAAATAAATTAGTTTGCCTGCTCCTTTAAAAAAAAAAAAAGCCAGGAACACTGCTGGACAGAAAATAAAAAGTGGAATTAACTGAAGGCAAAGGTATGAGATGGGAAAAAAAAAAAAAAGGATTATCTGGTAACTGAGGAAAATAAAGTCACGTGCTGTGCCTTCTATATCTTTCCCAGCTGAATAGCCAGTTAATTTGGAATATTGCTTTTTATGAATTTGGCTGTCTCCAATTTTGTACTATTTGTTACTGCAAAGATCCGCAAAAATTCAGTATGTGTAATTATTTTGTGGAGAAATATACAGTATTAAGTACATGCAATTTTTCTTCTTTCTCTTTGCATCTCACCCTGTTTGCTCAAAATGTTGTTTGATTATTATTACTATTATTTTTTGGAGGAGAGTGGGGAGGGTGGTTCTTTTGGTTTTATTTTTTCCCAAATGCCTAAATGTAGATTTCCTGGTGACATGGGCATTTTATAAATTATCTGCCTCTGCCTAGCAACTGTATCAATGTTTCAGGGACAGTAAATGATTTACAACTCGTAATGTTGAGAAAACCTCACAAGCTGTACTAGCTCT
The DNA here is from genome assembly GCA_036925125.1 of Oreortyx pictus. Taxonomy (NCBI): domain Eukaryota; kingdom Metazoa; phylum Chordata; class Aves; order Galliformes; family Odontophoridae; genus Oreortyx; species Oreortyx pictus. The sequence continues at coordinate 10,772,543 of JAUPFR010000008.1, read as the reverse complement.
TGTGCTATCCTTGAGAAATCTCATTTGCAGAGAAAGCTGCACCGCTAAGGATCTTTCTAAAACTCAGGTTGCCCTTTCTGTTAACAGCTTAATGTTCTAGCTTGGGAAAAGTGCAACACTTGACATCCCATCAGCCTTCTACTGAAGTTTTAACTTGAAGGTCTACATCTAAAATATTTGCAGTTCCATCACACAAGGATTAAGTTTTTAAAGAAAAATAAATTAGTATATGAAGTTACATAGCAGGATAAACTCAGCCAGTTGTGTTTGACTGTATTAATTTTACAGTGCCATAGTAACCATTGTGGACGTTTGGTTTTCAAGGATATACAAGTGGAATAGATCTATTATAAAGTTGTTTTGTTTTGGTTTTTTTTTGTTCCATCCTAAAATGCAAAAGAGCAGTGTATGGGAGAATACAAATTTATAAGCAGAATGATCAAGGCAATTGCAGAAATGTAGGTTGTAACACATTTTGAGGTGTACTATTGATTATTTTCCCTTTTAATTTGTCTCTGCTGGTTATATCATTTCTGTCACACTGTTTTTCTGCAGTGTAGATGGGAGAGAGAATAAGGTTATTGGTATGAATCTATGTCAGGGAGGGTCAACTTGGGTGTTAGGAAAAAGTTCATCACTGGAGTGAAGTCGGGCACTGGAATAGCTCCCCAGGGCAGTGCTCAAGGCCCCAAACTGCATGAGTTACAGAAATGTTTGGATAGTGCTCTCAGACACTGGGCTTGATTTTGGGCAGTCCGATGTGAAACGAGGGCTTGATCTCAGTGAACCCTTCCACATCAGGTAATTCTATGTGAACAAACACTTCACTCATAGAGTAAAATAAGACACCCAAGCAGGTTAAGATTGCATTTTGAATTAAGATCATTTGAAATTAAGAAGTTCTTGTACAAATAGTTGTAAGCATGTCTCGCTTGAACAGAAGTTTGAATTATGAGCTCTAGGAGTAGAAAGCATTTATGTTTTCCTGGGGCATGGCCCCTGTATTTCTCTGCTTCAGGGTTTGTCTTCAGTATGAGAGTGGATTACCGTGTTCACATTAAAGGCCAGTCATATCTAGTGATAACAGGGCTTGTACCTTAGAGAGCCAGTCAGAGGCTGGAACATACTTGTGATGAAAGTTGGTCAAATGTAGAAATGAACATCAGCGGCAAAAAAATTTAAAGCCCAAAGTATGATCTGACTTTGAGCAGAAAACTCTTAAGTTAATGTCGAGCAGTTGGATGCCATCAGCCAAAGGATAATCAACAATACAGTTCTCTAGAGAGCTTTGGAAAAGCAAGCCATTGAATTCTGACTAGGCAGTAGAAATAGAGAATTGTGATGAGTAAATTGGATAAGGCTGTGTGCAACAGAATTTTGTATACCATACACTTTTGGCTTTGGTTATTATCATCACCATTGGGTTTTTTTAGTTACACTGAACTTAGGCACAGATGTTTAAAAATTGTGATTAGAGATTCCGTAGTCAGCAGAGAAAACAAGAAAACGTAGTTGTAGGTTTCATGCAGTGTTCATAGGGAGTCTCTTGGAGGAAAAAAAAATTAGTTATGAAATTGTATTCTAAAAGGTATATGACAAATCTCAATGGTACCCTGTAGCTTTATACCAGCTAAGAATATGCATTATTACTTGGAAAGAAATGACATTTGCATTCTTAAGGTATTTTCTTCCAAAAATTGTTGTGTGCCTACATCCTAGCTAAGAAAATAGCTCCGCTCCCAAGCCTGTCTGTAGGTAAATATTTTGTTCTGTGTCAAGCTGTGTGCTTCAGAAATGTTGAGAATGGAGGGAAAGGTTTCAAGAAATTTCTGTTGGTGGTTCCTAAAAGAAGTTAAAATGCTTATAGGGCTCTGAGTCTTCCAAGGAAAGCCACTTGCAGGCTTACCAATGCTTCAGGTTGCTCTCTGTGACTACTGAGCTCATGGTGACTCAGTCTCTCAAGGAGATCCAGTGATGTTACTAACAGCTAAGTTTGAAGCTGAAACACTTAGGTTTAGAGAGTAAACTGTCCACTTATTAACCCGCAAACAGCATTTAATTTTAAACTTATTGTTACAATTCAGTTCGGCCCAAACACTCATCTTTTGCAATAGAGACCTTCAGCAGTAATTTCCCCTGTCAAAGAGACCATGCCCTATAGAAAAATCCCTGTACTGGAAGATTTCAAGTGAGGACTCAGATAAAACAGAGCAGAGGATAGGAGAGGTCTCACTCTCTAGGAGCAGTTATCTCTTAATTCTCTGATATTCTTGCTTTAAATCATCCAACCTGCAAATGAGGTTGCTGTTGGTATATTTCTTAGCTTGTCACTATAGATGTCACTCCTAGCTAGGAGGTCTTTCAAAGGCAAAATCTATATCAGATCTTGAAACCATTCCACCTGTATTTCACAGTAGCCAAATTAACTTCTTTACAGCTGTCTTGTGGATTGACAAGGGTGTGTGTGTGGGGGGGGGAGGGGGGAGGGAAGTCCCTATTTCCAAAAGGCTTTAGCGTACGAGCAGGCTCAATGCTCACAATTTGCGTTGCTCCTCTGATCTCTCAGAGCTGCTGAAAGTAACAATCCAAGTATTTACTGCATGCAATTTTTCCTTAGCTTTGGAGATAAATTCATCACTACTCATAAGATACTTGTTTTGCTACACCTGGGCATCAAATTAAATGTAGAGAACAATAGTAGCAGGGGGAATGGAAAAAGGAGGTAGAACATCCTTCCTGATATGTGATGAGTTTTGTGTAGCAGCAGATACCTGTTAATTATTCTGTGAAGGAATGGGTTTTCTGCAAAGGAATGGTTCTTGCAAAAGTATCAAAGGAGGGGAAGCTGACAGGTAGAGAGAGAGATATTGGTGTTAACCATCACTGGTTCACTTCAGTGTAATTAAGGCTGGCAGTAGTGCTCTAACCTCCCAGTTCAGGTTGTCCTCTGTTGGTCTCATGTCCATACTGCTGAGACAGTGCCAGAAATGTTCCCTTATTCCTCTTACCAGTTAGGAAAATAGAAGCAAAAGTGCAGTGGATAAATCTGCCCTCATTGCACAAAGATATCTAAAAGAGAAAGGAGAAGTTATGGTGCTGACTCAGTGAACCTGAGAGATGGCTGCAAAATTTAGTCTTTCAAGAGGTTCTCTGTAATATATAACTCTAAACTGCTGAACAATTAGACTGACTAGTATGCTGTTTTTCCATTCTTCATAATTTTTTTTACAAGTCACAACATAATTAATGTTCACTTAAAACCTGCTTCCTGGAGCTGTGTCAGTACTTTTGAATTTCATCTTTCTTTGTTCTGCTGTTTTTTCAAGGATTTAGTGATATGATGGAAATGTTATGAATTCACAAGGACTAAAAACAGAATAAAGTAAGAGAAAATGAAGAAAATACCCTGGTCACAAGCTTCTTATGAGAATGTGAAAACTCATTAATGTAAAATTTTTGGACTTTTCATAAAAGATATTTGAGAACTATGCATGAGTGTTACTACATTTCTCCCTTTCTACATTGTCTTTGAGACCAGGTGGACATCTTCAGTGCAGTGAAACTGTAAGAATAGCATTGTGTGCTGTGATGGTAAGAAGGTACTAGAGCACAGGGGGCATTTGACCACTACTCAGTAAGCACTGGAAACTTTGGTTTAAAACCAAAAACCTTGGCTTAAACTTCTGATGAAAATAAGGAAATACTTCATCTTTAATCCCAAAGTTTTCTCTGACACCCATCATAGACTTAACTAACATAACACTTAACATTAAGGCGCATTTTCTCCTCTGTTGAGGACCGTGGCTCTGAAATAGTGGGATCATTGATGGTTAAGAAAGAAAAGTATTTCTCAAACTCAGTGCATGAGAAGTTTCGCTCAGCAGAGATTTGTTTATGCTGGGAGTGGGGCACATTCTCAAATCAGTGGGTGAAAGCTTGTGCACAAGCTCATCCGAAACAAGTCTATAGAGTCCACAAAACAAGCTGCTGGAGTCACTGCTACTGTTCCAGGTCCAGTTTGGCACCCAGCATGGTTGCACCTGCTGGCGTCATGAGGCTGACAGGTACAAATCACCAGGCATTGAGGAGAAAACCATGAAACAAGCAACAACTTGCTCTAACTGTACAGGGTAATTAGCTAGCCCAGAGCTCTAGGCAACAGTATCTGAAAGGAAGCGTGTACACCACCAGGGAAAGCTCTATTTTTTTTTTTTAATTATTTTTTACATTTTACATTTTTTATTTTTATTTTTTCTTCTGAGCACAACAGTAGCCAAGCAACACAAAGACATTTTGCAAACCGCTTGCTGAGGAGAGCCTCCCAAGGGCCTGACAAATCCATCGTGCTCTCTTCTTGCTTAACACCCCTTTCAAAGGACTGCTCTCCCTCACAGAGTTTTTCTGCTTGTGCTTTGAAACTAAATGTATTCTGCACGTTATACAAATATGCTGAGTATAAACTGAAAAAGATGGAGTTCACGAGAGATGTTGAGCAGCACAAGCTGTAGTTTGGTGATTTGTCTAATTAGGTAGCTTTATTTTAGTTAGTGGTTGCATTGTATGGGCTAATTAGAGCAGCCTGGCTCACAGCCAGGCTATTGCTTACTTAAAGACATGGTGGTATCTCTCCAGAATGATTGGAACAGCTTTGGCTTTTGGATCCACCCTGAGAATTGGTAAGTACCACAGGTGGCAGAATCTGAGCACGGAAAGTTATCTGCCTTGTTGATGAAAACAGACTGTAAATTCTAAGTGAATGACATTGGCACTTGTGAAAAGTCAGCTCCTCGCTGATTATCAGAGACATTTTAGCAAAACGTCCAGCAAAGCTGCAATCAGCCTAATTGCATTAAAATTGCAATCACAGGCTAGTTCGGCCTTTCTGGAAGCAGAGCAGCTATTTGTTATACAGCTGTGGGTAGGTTTGCAAATGCCCTGGCACTATCAAGTTTGTTAGTGAACCATGTGGTTTGCTGAAAAGCTGTCTATAGGTCAGGAGTTAACATATGGGGAAAGTCATGTGAGATCTGCTTTTGTGGAGCTTGTTGAGATGCAGAGCAGTATCTGACAAATCCCAGCATCTTGGAGGCAGAGGGTCAAGGAAGCTTTTTCAACTTCAGCCTTTGGAGCTGTTTTCCCTGTAGGTACATTATGCTTTTTGCTTCCCTTTCGTGTACTTCACTGTGACACTGGATAACAAATTTTAGCTTTTATTGCCATAGGTGTTGCCATCATCATACAAATGCTACAGAACAGTGTACAGAAATGGGTATATGTGAGAATAGTTGGGTAAAAATTTATTGTTTCACAAAAGACAAGATTTTCACTGAGCATAAAGTGAAATGTCCACAGCATGAGGCTAGTGTGCCTTTGCAACCCAGAAAGCCAACTGTATCCTGGACTGTGTGGAAAAAAAAGCATAGCCAGCCGGTTGAGGGAGGTGATCCTCCCCCTTTCCTGGCATACTGTATCCAGGTGTGGAGCATGTCCAGAGGATAGACACAAAAATGATCCAAGAGATGGAATGTTTCCCTCATGAGGACAGGCTGAGAGAGCTGGGGCTGTTCAGCCTGGAGAACAGAAGGCTCCAGGGACATGTGATAGCAGCCTTTCAGTATCTAAACGGAGGCTACAAAAAGGAAGGGGTCAGACTCTTTAGCACAGTCTGTTGTGATAGGACATGGGAAGTGGTTTCAAGCTATAAGAGGGTAGATTTAGACTGGATATAAGGAAGAAGTGTTTTACAATAAGGGAAGCAAGGTATTGGCATAGGTTGCTCAAAAGAGTATTGGAAGCCCCATCCTTTGAAGACATTAAAGGTTAGGTTGGACCAGGCTATGAGCAACCCAATCAAGCTGTAGATGTCCCTATTCATTGCAGGTGAGTTGGGCTAGATGACCTTAAAGGGTCCTTTCTAACTGAAAAGATTCTATGATTCTGTAACTTTTGCTCTAGTAACAGGTGTATTCTGCCCTTAACAGTTGTTTAACATTTTTCCTCTCTATTTCTTGCACTTGGTAGTGGTTTTCTTTCTGTCACAAGTAGTCCCAGATGCTGACTGCATGAATTCTAACCTGGAGACGGTTTTGGATTGTCAGAATATGTGCGTGCATCAGGCCAACTCCTTAGGTCCATTTGTGAAGCCAAATGGGGCTCATGTGTTGCAGGGAGATATAAGAGCTACTATCCTGACAGAGTTTGGCCTGGCAGAGGTGAAGCTAAACAGCAGGTAAGACAGGACACACAATGACAGAAACAGTGTGCAGGCAACAGAGTTCCCTCTGTTCAAAGAACAGCAGTGAAGAAAAGGGCTCTTCCTGCAGGAGAGCTCCTGGACTGCTCATAGGTGCCTGGCCACGCTGCTTGTCCTTAGCAGTGTCTTCTGTCTGTGCCCACTAGCAGCCTGTCCAGAAGACTGGCTCTGAGCCCCCGCTGCCCGTGCCCTTCATCACCTTCAACCTCTGCTTCTTATGTTTTGTACTTGTACTCATTTCTGTCCTCTGTTGTTGCAGGAACATGCACTTCTCTTTTCTGGAAAGGCAGAGGGAAGGGGTTGATGTGCAAAGGAGCCAAAGTGGCTTCAGCTGCATGTCTGTCGCTGGGTCAGAGGAAGGATGGGGCAGCTGCTGGCACTGTGCTACCTTTGAATTAGAGAGTCCTCTTCCTCAGGTTGTTGCAAAATACGGGGACAGTGAAGGGGCAAGAGAGAAAGCCTGCACATCTCCAAAAATATATGCTCTCAGGATTTAGCTCATGAATTTCTCTAAGAAGCTTGTGGTGTCCTTGGAATTGCCCAGAAAAACTATGGGATGGCCTATATGTGAAAGTAAAACCCTTTTTCAGGTTTCATATGCAGAACATAGTGGAAACAAGAAAGATGCAAAAGATTTGAAGGGAGGGTTTTGTGGGAGTCCAGCTGCCATTCCCAAACAGTCAAAGTCTCGTCATCAGCTGCTGAATGGGGCAGCTTTCCCTGCAGAGCCAGGGACAGCAGGGCTCAACATCATCCTGCTGGATCCAAGAAAAGGGCTGGGGAGAATGAAGCAGCAGGTAAGAGTGCTGAGCATGTATGCATGTGTAAGAGGCTCAGAGCTGGAGCCAGAGAGGAGACGGCAACAAGGACAGATTGTGCAGGCAATGGGAGCCGAAAGCTAATCTTTAGAGAGTCTGCAGCGTGGATGAACATTAGTAGCTTTGGCAGGGGCTGCTGTCCTATTCCTTAGAAGAAAAATGAATCAAATGCTTGCAGGCTGGCCTTGTGTTATCACAAAGGGAGGTTTCACTGAGGTGGCACCTTTGTGTTAGTCCTTGCTCCAGGTCGGGGATAACTGTTAACTGATCTCTCATGTCACTGGTTTCTCATGCCACTTCCTGATCCAAAAGGACTAATGAGGTGATCTGTCACATGTGGGGGAAAAAAACATGGCTCCTCAGTGTGCATTGGGTAGACATCAGTATTTGGGGAGGGACAACATGGTATAATATGTTCCTGTTCTGTGGGAACTTAAAAACACAGCTTCTACAGCTCCATTTTATTTTCAAATTATTGCAAATTAAGATATTTTTCAAAGACTGATGCTTGGTCCTTTGATCAACTAATCTTGTGAAGGAAGCAGAATGAATTTCAGTCTCTGAATACATAAAATTAGCTATATTTCATTTCTTGCTGCTATGCTACTAATGATTGCTGTGAATTTGGAGTGCAAACCTTGAGTTTTAGCCATAAAGAATAAGAACCCCTGACACCGCTATAGAGGAAGGTAAAAGCAAGGGTGTGTGGAATTAGAAAAACTAGCTACAGAGGATAAATTGCGCAGTGAATTATGATTCACACAGCAATACAGAATTGGAGCTTGTCTTATGCAAGGAATCTTCAGGAAGGAACAAGCAATTAAAGATGAATGCAGAGCATGCCTGCAATTTTAATGGCAGGAGCCAATCCTCAGTCGGCATGTTTATTTGTTAGAGTGAGCGTGCCGAGCTCTCTTTGCTGCTGATCTCCAGACTGCTGCCTGGAGAACATTGTTCTCGTCCTCTCTGGCTCTAGCATAAGTGTCTAAGACAGTAATCTTCCATAGGACTAAATATTTCAGGCAGTGTTTATCCAGTTTGAGTATGTTAGCAGAGTGTTTTGGCACATGTGGGCATGCTAACAGATTGCACAGCCACACAGAACTCTAAGGTAAAGAAACTGTTCTTTCAGACTGCTCTTCATTAGGTGATGAGGGCCAGCCAGCTCTCCCCCTTGCATCTCCTCCCAGGGCCTGGCTGGGTTTCCATCTGTCTCCTGCAGAGGGTGACAGTGTGCTACTGGGTGTAAGGGATGCCCCGGAACCCATCCCCAGCACTCTTTCCTTTTGAGGACTTCATTTTCAGTTCACAGCTCCTCAGCAGAACCATAGAAAGATAAGACAAGCCTAGCTTCTCCCCCTGCAAGCTTTGTCCACTTGCCTCCTTTCACATTACTCCTGTAACACTTGTGCAGAAACCAAGATAACGTAGATTTGAAATCTTCTAATCCTGTTAATGGTCCTATGAGCTGGGGAGCACCAGAACAAAATGAGGACTTCAGTAACGAGTAAGGATCTGTTTTTGGTGGGTTTTTGTTGTTGTTGTTGTTGTTTTCTCTCTTTTCCCCATCTGCGAGCAGGGTCAGTGCTTATGGGGTATTTTCAGCACCTAACTGCTGCCGGTGCCAAGCCCAGTTGTGCCAACATGCCATAGCCTGGGGCCACTCTGCACTTCCAGGGAGGCCTCGTGCACGTACAGACTTGCTCAGGGACCTGTGCTATGTGCTTTGTTGATCAGGGCTGTTTACTGCCACTGTGACATATATGGTACCCAGAAAGCATCTGAATGAACAACAGTGGAGAAGTAGTGTTTCAGAAAAACATTCATTTGAAGAAATCTGACAACAGGGAGCACTTTCTCTGGGCAGAAAATTTCAGTAACAGAGGGAGCTTGGTTATACTGGATAGTTTTTTCTCTCTCTGTTTTAGAGATCGTTTGTTTCATACTGATTAAAAGCAAGAGCTTTGAAACCAGCAGAAATTATTTACAGTTTTGTTCTTTAGAATAGTAAAATCAATCAAAGTATTTTAAAAATAGAAGATAATAACTGTAGCTGTTCATCAGGATTTAGGACTTACTGCAGGTTTGATCGAGGACTTTAAAATTAGCTTTTATTTTATTTTTCATGTAGGTATGTGCAAAGCAGAACATGATAGTTATCAAGCTGAACTGCCACTGAAAAATGACTTAATTGAATCTCTGTAGATAAAACCAGAATGTCTCCTCCTGCTGTAAATCTCTGCAGCAAATGTTCACTGTGTCTCAGGGCTGGTATCACCCTGTGTGAGGCTGCTTCCACTTCACAAACCTGGCAAGGCAGGGGCTATGTCTGTACTTCTACTTCAGCAGAAATACTGTGATTTACTCCATATGATGAATTGGCCTTCCACTTATTCTTCATTAATCCATTCCCATGGATTTAGGACCTGTTGAAAACTGATTTCAGCAAGCCCTAGTCCTCATGCTTGGTGGTAAGAGAAGAAAGCAAAAATCAATTACTTAAAGGAAAAGTAGAAGTTCAGTTGAATGACACAGTTACTTGGTAGGCATTGGTTTAAGAGCTGAATTAGCTCTTTCATTTTGCTGGCTTTAAATTTATATTAAATTATGTATTTAAAAAATCATATCCAAATTATTTAAGTATTTTCATAATATGAAATCATTGCCAAATTTGAACAGAATTTACTCTTACCTCCTAAGCAAGAAATGCTTTTAAATAGCAAAAAATGAAACATCTCATCTTAGAGGCATCAAACTAAACATCTGCATTTGAGGTGTCTATGTCCAGAGTTTCTTCCAGAAATAATCTGATCAGTTCATAACAATAGCAAAGCTTTTCCATCTCTCCAAATACCTGGTGTTGTATTTTTCTTCACAGGAAAGAATCTGAAAATATTTTCCCCAGTTCACATGGTTGAAGCAGCCAGAACTTTGTTATCCCCCTCTGACCTTGAAGTACAGGATGTCTCAGTCTTCTCTTTCATTTAGGTCTGAGCTTCTTCTAAATAGAGACTGCCAAACCTAGGGCTGCTTCCTGAACCATAAAGTACATTAGCCATCAAAGGGAGAGGAAACTTTCCTCCATTTACTGAAGAATTAATAAGCAAAGTGCAGTGAAGGTTACAGTTTAAGAGGCAGGAACACTGCCTAGGTTGCCTGGGAACAGGAGGATGCCTTTGGGAAGCCGCACCAGGCTGGTCTCATGTAGCCGGATGCCTGTCTCATCCTTTTAAGAAGGGCTCCTCTCCTCCTTGCTCCTTATCAAGGCTCTAATGAGTTCTAAGATTCATTTAGCTTTTACCACTGATCTTGGTGGGAGGATATATCATGTGCTGTCCTCTAATTAGAGAATCAAGGTCCCACATGCAAACTTTGAAGAAACAAACCAGCATTCAGATTCGTAACCATTCCTTTACTTGGACAGCTGGCCAGACTGCTTGGGAGTGCTCAAACCTGGGTCATGTAGCAGGCAGGTCCCACCAGAAGCTATGCACAAAGTAGGACTGAAAACTTGCCTTTCATCTTAACAAAGAGGATTTAAAGAAGTTTGCATAAGATCTGTTTCATGTCTGCCGCAAAACTGGTACCAAATCCTGTTCTGTTGCAGAAGAGGTGAAATTGCCCCCTTCATTAACATTGTCAATACATTTAATTTTCGCACATTTTCCATGCAAATTCAGCAGCAGCAAAAACGCATAGATCACATCCCTGGAATTAAGACCTCTGGAATTCAAGTATTTACCAAATAGCCAATGAATTTGATGTAATTGAGCAGAAATTGTAAGAAGCCAGGTTGGTAGTAAACTCAAGATTTTCTTTAAACATCACAATTATCTTGGGACTGTGATCCTAGGGTGGATACAGAGCCAGCTCCATCTGGAGTGGTTCCCAATCCCAGAAGTTCCAAGCTGACCAGCATGGCTTTCCTCTGACCTTCTGTAAGCGTGCTGACCTCTGGGGACACAAACCTTCATCCCTGGAGATGAAGGAGAAATCATACAGTTCCTCTGAAATGGTGCCCTGCAGGCAATGCCCTGCTTGATTTTGTGCAGGAATCACGTGTGCACTGCAGTCAGCTTTGCTGCACAGAGCCCCACAGTTGGGCTGAAAGGGACACGTGAGAAGGGAACACAGACATCCCAGCATTCAGAACAACAGTCCTCTGAATGTGATGACTTAGCTAGAGAAAACATTTAGAATTTGATCCAATGCTTGTACAAGAAACTCAAAGTCCAATGGTTTGTCTGAAGGTGTTTGTCTTCTAATAATTTTTGTGCATACTGCAAATAAGAGTGGAAAATGCGCTGCCTTCAGAGATGCTTTCTGCCTAATGCTCAATGTTTCCAGCTTCCAAACAGCGAAAGTAAAGTGAACGCAGTAAGAGCAGCCTTTGTCAGAGTCCCCAGGCATGGAAGGAGATGGCGTGTTCATACATGAGTTAAAAAGTGACTACTTTAGAGGGCAAAAGCATATAGATTTGAGATACCAGCCTTAAGCACTCACTATTTCTTTGAACCTTTTATTATCACAGGTCCCCCCCTGTGTAAGATAGAGATAATGCATTTTTCCTAGGACTATTGTGACAGCTAGTGCTTTACCAATTGCTTTCACGCCTTTGAAGGAAAAAATACTGTCTGCCTAAATTTAGAATGACAGTGCATTGTGAATCAGGTGCAGATGGCTTTGACTAGATTCCTGTAGAGCCCTTTTTTTGTGTGAGGAATGGCTGTTCTATCAAATGCAGCTTTCCTTCTCTCCTGGCCTTCCAAAACACCACAGCGTCCCCCTAAGATATGACACTTTTGCTATGAATTGTTTGTCCTTGCTGTAACTACTCCTGTGTGTGCTGAGGAATAGGAATATTTCATGAGAGTCTTTGCGCCTTGTAATTTTATCAGTTCTTATCAGGTTGCAGCAAAAGAAATGGCAGTAAATTGGATGTCTTACCTTGAAAAACTTTCAAAAGGAAAACGTGACACAGTGAATAGATGCCTGGAGGGTAGGATTTTTTCTTCTCAGGTTATGGGAATGCAGACAGGTCAATATGAGAGAGTTATGTTGGTATTCATGAGCCAGCTCTCCCTTTGCCTTGAGAGCTTGCCGTAATGGCCTGAGAAACACGCTTCTCTGTGGTGGCTAAATGGCAGATTGCACCCAGCATCAGAGGGCAGGGGAGTGGTGACAAGCCCTGAATACCAATTGAGAGGGAGCTGATGATTGCTGCAATTTGCCAGTGGCTGTGAAGGGCCCAAGATAGATGGCAAAGCCTTCCCTTTTCCTTTTTTCATGTGTGTTTAGTGTAGTGCTCAGAGAACGCTGCCTGACAGCTCTGGCAGTTAAATAATTTCCTTGTGGCACTGGGTCACGTGGAACCAGGACTTGTGGCAGATAGAGGAAGCCTTCCAACTACAGTTAAAATAGCCTGGAACCTTAACGTGGTTCTTCCCAAACAAATAAATGAAAGTTTGTTATTGACCCAAAGAAGTAAGTGGGGGAAACCTTGGTATGCATAGCCGCTACTTCAGGATGGTCTACTTGTGTATAATCTGCAAGTCAAAACTGGGCAAACAGCCTATGGTGACTACATGAAATGCTTCTCCTTGTTTAAAAAAAAAAAAAAACAAAAAAAAAACCCTACAAAGTTAAAACCCTCCATTTCATTATTTTTCTTAGCTTTTTATCTGTGAGGCCAGTACTCCAGCTGGTGTAAATCAGTGTCATCAGGTGTGGGAGTGCAACAGCAGCTGAGGCCCGAGAGCTTGGTAAGGGGTGCGTCCATTTATGTGTAGCCTTACACTTAGTCTGGCATTTGTGGCTTCTTTTCCCTGTATTGTTTTCACTGTGCCTGTAAGAGAGATGTCTTGCTGAACACCAAAGACATAAGCCTCTCACATCTAATATGAATACACTTTCTGCTATTACTGTAGTTCGTTATATCTGAGGAGCTCACAGCAGATTTGATGTTGCCACAGCTTGACAGGTTGTGGCTTGCATGCCAGTGGTTACACTTGCTGAGGCTGTATCCCAGTCAGTACTGGCAGTGAGCACCAGGGTGGTAGCATTCATCTCAGCCTGCTTTGTAAGCTGACTGCCCGCATCAAGCCTTCCATCCTCCAGTAAGGCAGGGCTTGCCGTTCTTAACTAATGTATCAGGAAACAGAGCCGGGAAGAGCTATCTAGCTTGCCTGATCCTCTTTGTAGCCTTCCCACAGAAAGATACCCAACTTCATGAGCTCAGCTTCCTGCTGCTTTGCTGATGAAATAATTTAGTGACTGGCAGAACCAAAAAGAAGGCACCTGCTTCAAACCAGAAGCAGTATGTGCACAGCAGCATGCAGGTACAAACCATGCATTCAGTGGCTCTAGTTTTGTCTTATTTAAATTGTACACTGTTGGAGATCTTTGGAGAATTCAGTGAGTTTTGTATGAGGTGCAGGGGAACTGTACTGAGCCACTGTTCTCCTTGTCAGGCAAGGGATGGGAATTGTGCCCCAGCTGACATGGGGGTGCTCTAATAGCCATGAGCAGCCCACCCACATTGTCTTTCCAATTAAATGTGTTATTGTGGCGCAAATTTTGCAGACAGGTGACTTAAACTTATTAGGCTGCACAAAAAAGAGCAATGTGTTGTTCAAAACCTGAAGATAGTTACTGAAAGCAGACTTTATATGGGGAAAAACACTCTGCCTGCTCCCAGATACGTGGTAATGCCTTCAGCCATGTCACAGGTAGGGCAGATACACAGGGAAATGCCTTGTAATGGGCAAGGAGCTGCCTGCCTCTGGGAAAGCAGATGCCAGTGCTTTGTGGGGGTACCCTGTATCACAGGGACACCTGCTGGAGCCAAACCTCAGTAACATCTGGAAGAAGTAAGCCCGTTGCTCTGAACCATGATTATGTTTTGAAATGTAACTGGGGTCTTATTTAAATACGACTAAGCTCTTATTTTCTTTTCTCAGTTAAATGTACTGCTCCACGCCTCTGTTAAATTTCCTAGATGTGAACACGTGTGAGCAGATAACTAAAAATTCACTTAGATTCATGTGATGACTCAGATGACTGACCCTGTGCTGCACCACGGCACCTGTAGAAATACTGCTTCTGTGAGAGAGTCTGTACTTCCTGCTGTTCCCAGGAAGGGCCCTACCTCAGTCCTTAAGGAGCTTTGGGCCTTCCTGCACCCCTCTGACCAAAATATCATCTGTAGTGATGCTACAGAAGAGCCCTGAGAAAGGGGAATTGAGAACTGAGCAGCATGCTCCTTGCAGACTGTTTTGTCTGGACAGAGATAAAGCTGTGAGGCGATATTCCATCCCCTTGAAAAGGAGACAGCGCAGAAACAGTGGTGTTTCTCTTGGAGAAAAGGGCAAAAACATCCCAGTTCTGTAATTCTGCAGGATCTATGAGCAACACAAGTGCATTCACTACTGTTTCAAAACTGGCTTTCAACTATTTCAGAACTACTAATGCATCTTCAAAGCAAGAGTGAGATTCTGTAAACTAGTGCTCTTAGCGCCTCGTACTGTGATGCAAGGGCTGGAAATGTGGGGCTTGAGGTAATGGGACTTCCTTGAGGAAAATGGCACTGTCTAGGTTGGGTTTCAGTCTCAGTGAAGAAACTCGATGTGTCCAGGAGATGTTTGCTAAATTACCTAGGGGATCTTGGCGGAAATTCAGCTTTTGCTATTCTGTTGTAGTACAAAGTTGAGGCTGACAACTGAGAATCATGGACATCCTTCTGTGACAAGAAATGGATGTAAATAGAAACCTATTAATGCGCCTCTATAAAGTGAAGGTAAAATCCATTGCATATTAACTACTTGGGAGTTCTCCATTCTCTTTCTGTATTACTCTTGATCCATATTGTAGATCAAGTATAAAGAAGTCTTTTATACCATTGAGTTCAGCATACACAACTTCAGGTGTTGATTATCAATCATTAAAACATAGATTAGCTCTCAAGCCTGTGCAAAAATGAATCCAATCCTCTTCTTCGTCATCACAAATAATGAGCACCAGTCAGAAGATTCCCTTTCTTTGATTACATAATTCTTGATGTCTGTTTCTAGCTTTCATGGTGCAGTGCCTCTCATGGGAAATGACAGCTGGAGCAGGTTGGTTGTGCAGCGCTGTGTTACACTGTACAGGAATTCTGTAATCAACACTTTAGCACAGCCCTTTCTTAGTACTCTCTCCTGTAATAAATAAAGAATGGTAAAGCTGAAGCCGATGATCTACTAATATTTGCTGATGTAATTCATATATTTATAATTTACATCTTCAGATGAGGAAGGCACTTGTCTTTAGCACTGCTGCTAAATCCAGCAGCATGGATGCCTACCTGTGCGACCTGGTGTAGGGAACCTGCTTTGGCAGGGGGGTTGGACCCGATGGTCTCTTGAGGTCCATTCCAACCCCTATGACTCTATGTTCAGCAGCTACACAATCCAAAGTTGTATTTACAACCAAGTAGAAGAACTCAGTGGTTTAGCAATCTTGCAAAGCATGACCTCAGGTCTATACATGGCAAATTTCCAACGCTTTATGCAAATAAGCAAATTGGGGTAGCATAATGACCCCAGAGCTGACAATTGGTATCAGTTCGATGGCCTGTAACTCTCCTGATGCAGCAGAAATGTTAACAGTATATGTAGCTGTGTGATCGGGGAATTTAGGGATGTTTGTATTAAAAAAACAGATATTTTGTAACCAGAACCTCTGGCAAAAGTAATTTCTCATATCTGTGCTCATTTAGAGCACTAGGACATAGTGTCATAAAATGTGCCAGAAATGTTGCAGAAATTCCAATATGCTCAATGGAAACACAGTAGTAGCAACAGTTTGTTTTTTCTTTTTGTCTGCTGAGGATGCGTCTGCAGTATTGTGATTTTCCATAGGCTGCATTTTAAACCCCCATCTGTAATAACCATACAGCTGGAAAAGTGCTCACAGTACCCTGACTACTGTTTTTACTTCTGCTGCTGCCAACTTAGTCTGACTTAGCAATGGCTGTTGCCTCTGTGTAGCTGTGTCTGACTCCAGCAGTGGGCCCTCTCTAATGCTTTTTCTCTGTAGGTGATCTCGACTGATTTGTCTGCCATGTTTCCAAAGTGATATGTGTCAATTAGTTCTCCTGAAACTGCGGTGTATTGTTCTCATTTCCCATGGTCTCCTTCTAAGCTGGCAAAATTTATGGTGTTTTTTCTACAGCAGTTGCTTTAAGTACACACAAATGTTGCTATTCTGAGTTCAATATCATATTTATCATCAGCTAGGGCAGTGTATCTAGTATGCCAGTCTAGCAAAGCATGGACAGGAAGAGTAGACTGAGAAGTTTGTTCAGGTACCAAAGAGCAGCAGTAGTAAGATCTGGGTATGCCTGTGGTTGTCAGTAACATACAGCAGATGCACATGAAGAGACTTGTCCATAATGAAGATGGGATCTTTTTCTTTATGGGATGGGATATGTTTTCTTTATCTCACAAGAGCTGAGCTGAGAAAATGCTACTCTTTACCAACCGGTTGTAAGTTATGGAAAAAATTAGTTTAAGTACAGAGAGACAAAAGCTCAAAGTTATTAAAAAGAGAAGAGACAATGGTTGTTCATTATTTGAGGCAGTTTCACAAAAAAAATAAACAAAAAGAATACAGGTATATATATATATCCTACTAGTTTTTCTGTTGTTGTTGTCCTCTTCTATTTTTACTGTTATATTAAATACGTCAAAATTAAAATAACCTTTGTTATTTATAAATACTAACTATACTACATATATTTACAAGGGCTGCTCTGAAAGCAATACCTCCGATTTTATTTGCTTGGCCCATGACATCAGAGACAGATGTTGTTGGTATGGCAGTAGAGGGGCAGTCTGACAGAATGGCGTGTGACATGGAAGTGTGTGTGAGGTAAAGGTGTGTCATCTAAATTCCTCCATGCAGAAAAAATGGCACCCGCTGATATTCATCGACGCATGTGAATGTTGATGGATACCAAACAGTGGATGTGACAACAGTGAGTTTTGTGGGTGGCATGTTTCAGCAGTGATGATAATGACAGTGGGCCATACTCACTGGTACAGATTCTGGGGAGCACATCATGCAGGCACTATTTTGCCACAGTAAAAATGCACAGCAAAGGGTGCTGACTATGTTGAACAAGAGTGCTTTGTAGCTGAGAGTTTGCCTTGTCAAGCACAGTTACTGTGCTCCTTCTATTTGTTGTGGTTTCCTTGGAAATAAATAGGAGGTATTACTTACAGGGGTAACCTATGTTTACATGGCCCAAGACAATTCCTCTTCATTCACTGTGGCCCAGGCACACCAGAAAGTTGGACATCCATGCTTTGAGTTTCATACTTGCTAGTTCATGGTGGTTATGGTTAGAGAAAGAACTTGGCTAGGAAGAGAGGGAACATGCAGTGCCACCCTTCCCCACACCATAGGAAGTAAAAATCAGTTCTGTGGGATGAACCAGCCTGCAGTGAGTGAGGTCAGCCCTGCTGAGATGTAGAGCCCCTGAGCTCTCCATCTGCAGATAAGTGCTTTTAGTGATGATGCTAAAAGATGTCCAGATGCTCTTCTTATTTTGCATTTCAGGCTGCTGCCAAACCAATTGGGAAGCCATATTGTACAGATGAGGCAATTCATCTCATGTATAAATTTGTGTGTAATTCACAGCCCATGCTTTTATCTTCCAGAAAACTCTCTTTTAAAGGTCAGACCAGAAATTTGGGAAGGCATTCTGCCTCTGACAAAATGCAGCCTCATCTCAGTTATGGCACCCAGTAGCTTCTGCACAGTGTTACTCTGGATCCTGATGGAGAAGAAATGTTTAGCAGGAGAGAGTTTAGGAGTAATTAGTTATGGGAAGTAAAAAAGCTAGCTTTAGTCTAAGATGAAAGTAGTGCATGCTAATGATTAGCTGGAGAGATGACATGTAATTGGAAAAAAAGAACGGTGAATTTATCAAGATAAACAATAAGATCACTAAAATTAAGGGGAATAGAGGAAGACAGAATTGAAATCTGTTACTGTTAAATCTAAAGCCAGATTTTTCAGTAGCTAGTTGTTTGGTTTTTAATAGAGCCCTGGTGAGCAATTGAGGGAATGCAAGGTAGTATGAAACTTGTTCCAGTATACAGTATGACTGATAAATAAGAAGTGTATCAAATAAGGTATATGAAACCAATAAACAGTACTGTATACTGTGCTACAAGAAATAAGCAAAGGAGCTGGAAAGTGGAGGGTGTCTTAAAACTCTGGAACTAGGTAGACTCTCCCGGATCCATTTTGCCTTTTTTTTTTTTTCCTTTTGTAATTAAACCAGATAGGTTGCTCTGAAAGTCATGCCTCCTATTTAATCTCATGAAAATTACTACAGACACAAAAAGCATAATAACACTGTTTGATAGAGCAAATTCTCAGAGACAAGAAGGTGCTTTTCAACACAGTCACCACCACTAGCTATGCATTTTTGTCAGCAATGAACATGAGTCTGGCAGTAAAATGTAATGGAATACTGAGGGAAGATTCCACCTCTACTGCCACACCACCAAGATCCACCTCTGACGTTATGGGCCAACATAAAAATTAGGAGGCATTACTTTTGAAGCAGGCTTTGTAATACCAGATTGTACAGGTCAAAATTTTGGTGAGATAGAAAGTAAGCAGATGTCAGTTTTCTTTATAGGCACCCCTTTTATACTCTGATGTTTAGTTTAAGTCCATTTGTGAGTATAAATATTGTTGTGAAATTAGTTCAGAGCCATACAATCACCAGATATGCAATATTTATTAGTTCACATTATTATGGGATCGGTATCATTATTGGGATCTCTAAGTATATTTTAAGTGATGGTATGTTTATAAGTTTGGCATGGCTATCTACTGCATGTGAGCTTTAAGGACTGCTATATTTCCAAGCAGTGTGAACAGTAACAAGTCACAAACAGGGAAACTAGCAACAGAAATTCAGGTTCTTTATAGTTTTAGGTATTATGAAAAACCTGTACTATATCACTGCTTATAACCTGCATTGTATGGGAAGAGATGTTTGGAGGTGGGGAAGAGCCTGCAATAATTCACTCTCCTTGACAATGGGCCACATTTTCAGCAGGTGTAAATTCATATATCTCCCTTAACTTGAAGGCTGTTAAGCTATTATTTTCTCTGAAGGAAATATGCAGTGATCAGTGCAGTAGCCACAGCGCTGCATTTGCAGCAGGGAAGGGGCTCAACTGTAAATGCTTTGGTGACAGACCATGCCCTGAACGTGAGGTACTTGGAAGGTCCAAATGGGATGAGAATAATGCGTATGAGAACTGAGTAATGCTAGAGTCTACTGAGCTTCCTACTGATAGTGAGAACAAGAGTGGAGTTTCTGACTCTTTTTTTTTTTTTAAATCTAAATATGTCAATTAACAGATGCATGTTGTATATCCAGCACACAAGAATATTACAGGGTAGAAGCAGACAGTTTGTCCATCTCAGATACTTTGACTGTGGTAAATATGAGAAATGTGACCCCCACTTCATGGACTGAGAAAGGAGACTTGTGTGAACTTAGATGGATTGCACTGTGACGACAGGCAATGGAATGGCAAGCATTCATGGCAGTTTTAGAGATTCCTTCTTCAAATCTCCAACACTGAGAATGTGTGGCTAGTTTTCAGGTTTGTAAGAGGACACATGAACTTCACAGGAAACATCCAGCAAAGCAACCTGTACCTACACAGATGCTTGAATTACCTACAGGGTGTTCCTCTGTAGGGTGTTTCTGAAATTAAGAAATTTAATGGGGAAAAAATTCATCCACAGACGGTGGCAGAGGGTAGGGGTGTGTCAGAAGTGTCTGCCATGACAGCCTTCATGGCAAACAGGAGAGTGCAATGAGATGTAGAGCAAATAGGAAACTCCCCAATGTTGTTCATTGTCTGTGTGCCAGCAGCCACATGTCATTTAACAGCAACTACTCTGTAAATGGGAAAAGCATAAAAGATTGTGTCCCTCCTAACTATGCCTACTCTCTCCATATCTGGCAGCCTGCCCTAGTAATGCTTCCAAAGCAGAACTTTAATGGGAAGCTGAAAACATTCCAGAATTTGGTTTATGTTCATTTCTAGCATTTAGTATTCAATAAAATGCATTGGAGGACATATGCTGTTGTAATTTTTTTTTATGTTGTGGGTCCCAATGAAAAGGAAATCATTTTTCCCAGGGTGACAGATTCTTTCCAAACCTTGTTTTGCTGCAGCAGGCATTGCCATCCTGGGACTGAAAATGATTAAGATCTATAGTAGGTGACAGATTTGAGGAAAAATAGTGTTTTCATTACTTGAAAATTAATAATGGAGGTGTTTTCTGCTTTAGATGCTAATACGTGTCAGCAGCAAGGTAAAAGATGTCTTTGAAAGAGCTTGTTCCATGGATGAAATGTATTGTAAGAAAATGTGTTTTTCTATGTTGCCAGAATAAGTGAAAGACAGTGAATAAGTGAAAGAAGTGAGAACAGCTGATTACAGATTACCCTGAGCAGGGGAATGGCGTTACCCAGCACAGAGGTACGCTCACCCCATGAGCCTAGCAGCTAGTGCAAATAAAAGACTTGCTGCCTCCTAAAACACTGGGAAATTCTATGCGGGCAAGGATGTTGTGTGCAATCTAAAACCAAACCTAAAGACTGAATTCAAGAAAAATCAAACCTGGATCCTGCTCACCTTCTTCGGTCTACAAATAAACACGGCCATGGCTAAACAGAAAACTTGGATCACTGCTTTTTTACCCTCACACACAGGTGCAGTCCACCAGTTCTTTCTGGGTGCTGCATAGCACTTCCCCAAACAAAGGGGAAGCAGCAGACACTAAAGATGAGAGCATGACTGAACCAAAAGGTAAAAGTGGAGCAGTGTGGTTCAAGAGCAGACCAGAGACTGTGTCACTGGAAAAAAGATCCAGCTGCTTCTCTCATGTATTTACTTTCACTTCCTTTCCTTGCTTGTTTACCTTCTGTTGTATCTCCTCCTTAAATACCTCATTTCATGCAGGGGCTGCAGATATTCTTTTTTGTAGTGTTGAATCACATAACTGGGATGTCTGGATATTCTCCTCAAGTAGGATACTCAAAGCTAGGTCAGCTGTCACCAAAGAATGTGCTCCCTGGTCAAGAGAAGCATCAGAAGTGGCATCTTGAGTGTGCCCTGTGTTGGTTGTTTAGGTCAAAATTCAAGCCACATTTTCTGATGCTCAGGTCATCAATATGTAGTTTTATTGCTTTTTCAATAGTTATAAAGCACAAGGTATTTGTAGCAGGAGAAATCTTTCAGCTGGAATTAACAGATATTTCTAACAATAAAAGGCACCTGAGTTGCTTAGAATTATTTATATAGTTGATACTGCTCAATATATTCTAAGTAATAACATAAAAATTCTGCAATTCTAAAATGCCCGGCTAATTGCAAAGTTGTATGCTTGCATGGTCTCTGGCAGCCTGGGGCCAGTGAGGTCCTGTTGTGTCAAGTCAGGCTGCAGGAGGTCTCTGAGAGTTTCGGCCATACCTTTCTTTTTTTCCCAGCACTGGATCTGACTTGAAAAAAATATTACTGTTCCTTCACACACTGGAAGTTAAATGAGTGAATGTGCCCAGTTCCCAAAAAAGATTGATCTATAATGGCAAAGTTGTGCTATACTTGAAATCTTTCTCTCTTCCCATAATCACTGTTCACATCTCCTATGTTAGCTGTCATTTCTAGTAATGACAAACTAATTTTCAGTGATGTCCAAACTTTGAGGAGCTTCAAGTGTTCACGCTTCAAGTGTACCAGAATTCTTAGCGAAAACATATGTCGTAAATGACTTTTAAAAAGTCACATAGGAAATCAATGGCACAATCAGAAACAGAGAAAAACCCTGACTCACTTGTTACTTTCCTGGTGTGCTCCTAGCTGATAGACACTCGCAGCCACAGGAAACGATTCCCTATCCTCAGTGCCGTGCGCTTCCTTCAGGGAACTGCATATTTAGGCTCTTTCAGTTCCACTTTAGTACAAACAAAATGTAATCAAATTCAAGCTAATATCTGTCAGGAAGGAATAAAATGAAAATTACAGCTAGGTACTCAATTTACAATAATTTGTGACATTACTGCTGCATTTACTGTCTCCCAATATGTGGGTCTATCTCTGAGAAATTGAAAGCTTTGTTTGTTATTTTCCTTATTTTAGTCCTAATAGGAATAAATGCATTGCTTGGAGGTAATGAGTTTTCAAATAGTTTAGGAATATTTGATTTGGTTAAATCCCACTCTGAGAAGATAAAATTGATGCAGCAAACAGGTAGAAGTTTTAAAAATTCTTCCTCAAGTTTTTAACTTTCTTTAACCACGTTTGGACATTTTCTTGTTTTGGCGTAACTATGATAAATAATCAATAAAATGTCAATTTCTTGGCCTTATTCACATCGCTACCTGCACTGAAAATTACCCTCTAGGTGGGGAAGAGGGGAGAAACAAATGGCATCACAGTCTCTTCAGCAGTAGACACAGTCTTGGTGTGGCTGTCACCATCACAAGTGAATCATATTGAACTAACTAGCAGAATTAGTTTCTTCATCCATCCTAGGAAATCCAGACCCGATCCTGATAAAATATCCATCTGCAAAGTAAATCTTTTAGTTTTTTCTTGAAAAATTGTGCCAAAATATGGTTGGCAGCTTAGCATCCTCTCTAGTAGAAACTTGTGGGAGATATTCCTGAGCTTTCAGTGTTGAACTGATGTAATGCAACACATGCTGTGTGGTACTGAGGATGGCAGGTAAACTGCCCCCACTTTGAAGAGGTTACTTGGTATTTTTGGTTCAGTGTATGGTCAGGACACTCTGTGGCAATTATAGAATTGTTCACACTTTTAATTCCTCCCTCAACTACTACAAAAGTTCCCTCCTCCTGCTCTTCTCATCTGTTTATACACGTGGGGGTTGGTTCATTTTGTTTTCTCAACAGTAGTGCTGCTGCACTTCACATACCAAAGCAAATCTGTACTCTGCAGCCACCAAGAAGGCAATTCTGGATTTAATTCAAACTCTGAGTCTGTGGGATAAACAGAAATGAGGGTGGTAGTTTGAGGTCTATCATTTCTGTTTTGACATGATCATTTTTGACAGACCCTTCACAACTTCTGTTTTATTGTAGCTGTTACACCTTTCTTCTGCACTGTACTTTTAAAGGTGCAGGTAAGTATTAGCTGGGGTTATTCAAATTTACCATTTAATAGAAGTGTTCACTGCAAGTTCTAAAGTTGCCTGGTCTACATATCCAGGAGACTTATAAAGCAGCTTAATTAAAGATCCACTATACCTATCTAGCAGATTTTGTTGAGGTCTGTTTTATAATGCTTGGAGTCCCAGACACAGGCCATTGACAATTCTCTGCTTTGTAAGAAAAAACATTGGATTTCTTTTAATTAAGGAAGATCTGTTTGTTTTTGAAAGTTTTCTACTGGTATGATACTAGTTCTTCATCTCCAAGGCCTCTAAGAAAATGCTGGAAGTATTCTAGAAGTCTCTGCTACTTCTTAATATTTAACAGCTTTCAGTCCTTGCCTCAGTGCCTGTGCACAGGAGAAGCAGATGTGTCCTGAAAGCCCAGGATTGTTGCCAGCTGGGAATTATCAGCAGAGCAGTGCCCACACTGCTGAAGAAGAAAATAAATGCAGAGGTTATTTATAGGTAAGAAGTTATTTCCCCATTCACAGATTAGCAATCAGTCAGCCTTAAAACATTTGCATAATCCAGCAGTCAGGGCAAGGGTCCGCTGTGTCACTGGGGAATATTGCTCTGCTAGGTAGCAGCTCACAAGGAGGAGAATGGTAGTAGTGCATGAAGCAGGGGGAATACCCTTTGCCAGCTCCTAAAGCAATTGGAGCTATGAAGCAACAACATATAAGATCATATTAACAGTTGTAATTGCTTAGTAAATACTATAGGTACACTGAAGGGCATGCAAATAGCCAAGTTCTCCACAAAGAACAAAAATGTACCTGAAAACCTGGTAATTCTCTGATGATTACTTCCAGAACACAAACAATGCCAGTGCCTAGGGTCTTTCTTTAATTGAGTTGAATTTCAGCGCAATTTGAAAGATTTGACTTTTCCCACTGGGCCAGTAGTGATGGAGAAACCTCCTTTTTCACTCTCTGACAAAATCTTTTCTCTTTTATTACTTCTGCTGTCATGAGATGTGATTGCAATTGTGCTGCTCCAATGAATACAGAGCCTCTTAAGGCACAAGGCAAATCCTTTTTTTTTTTTTTTTTTTTGTATGAAGTGCTTCTGCTCTTCTTGTCTTACTCATTGGCCCTGTTTGTGCCTTGTCCCTCTGGATGCGGAGCAGGAGGGGTCCGTAGACTTTGGCTTTCTCAGCATGGGACTAAAGGCTGAATTTTACCCCTCTTCCACAAATGTGTCTGTGATCATTTATAATTTCATTCATGTGCTTCAGTTCTTTATGACCTCCTAGGAATGCTGCCCTTTTGTGGTACTTTACCTATTCTCAAAAATTCTTTTTGCTTCAGAGGAAAAATCTCACATTGTGCAGTATGTTTTCTCCTGATTGCTTTATACTTAAGCCTGATTTTTCTTAATCTCTTTCCTCAGTGCATCTGTTACTACGAAGTAGTTAGGTACCACGTAAAACCTTTTCTCGCAAATGAATTTAATGCTACTGAAAGACACTGAACTGGCAACTACAGAGAGTAGTAAAATGTTTTAATGAAAGAACACCACAAGCATTGCTTAAATATTTGCAAGCTGAATTGCTATGAAACAGCTTTTGGTTTTGCTTTGTAGGTGGTAAGAGGTTTTTCTGTTTTTGTTTTTTTTTCCACTTAGTTGTTGTTTGTTTAATGAAAAATTCTAATGTTAAAACTTAGAAGTTATTTTGATAGTGCACTATCAGTGACTAACATCTCACAGCTCTATGATAAGAAATGAGGAAATGTTATTTCTGTCTTCTAATGAACAAGGAATCTTGCTGCAAATGCATTTCTCTGTAGTTTACCTGTTCAAGTTGGCCACAGACTAGAACAAAAATGCTCTGGAAAGGTTCCATTTGGTCTGTCAACATTGGTTTTTTCCTTTCTGACATTTCTTGCTGCACTCGGTGTGTGCTGGAAACCAATGCAGAAGAAGCTGAAATGCTCTGTGATTCTGCAAAACGAGGAGAACTACTACCAATTTGCAGATTATGTGCTTTCTTCTTTCGTAGACCAAGCAGAATTCATCTTTAAGCTCTTGGTCAATCCTGAGCTGAAGAAGCTTTAGCGAGCTCACAAACCAGCAAGGAGGTAGTAAAAATGGTAGAATAACATGCAGATAGAATAAGTGCGGTCAGGTGCTCTGCTTTCAGCAGGAGGAAGTTGTTACCAGTAAACATGAAAAATGTAGTTGAGAATAGTGACATCTGGGATCTTTAATTTGCAAGAAAAAGGAGGAGAGAAAGCTCATTGCACTCTCTCAGTGGTCTGGGTGGTACAGTAGGGCTAATGCAGTGAACCTGCCCCAAGAAGCAGGATAGAACTCATGGGGGGAGGATCAATCAGTAAACTTTGGCCTAGTGTGGCTGAACATTTGTAATCTGTACTCAAATACTCAGCAGGGCATTAGGTACATTAGCTTTCATGATGCACTACCTTTCTTAGGCAATATACCATTTCTCCATTGTGTGACTTTGTCTCCCAGGCAGCTAAAACGAGATTTACACAGTGGTTCTGTAGAGGGTCGTAAATCAAAGGAGGAGATGAAAAGCTCAGATTTCTCTGCCAGATTGATGAAATGCATGTTAAGACTAAAACTACACTTCCAAATATCTCACTGCCCTCACATGGCTCTCAGGCACTGGCAGAAGTGTAACTTCTTTCTCCATTGCTCTTACCTTAGGTTTTGCTGACAGATTCCTCCTGTTTCGTTGAGCAAAGTGTTGCTTTGGCTTGCTTTCTATCACAGAATAGCTGCTTTCTTTCAGACAATAAAATGACTAAAAAAGTTGGCACCTCATAATTTGAAATTTGTCCCTGCAGCAACATTTCTTTAGTTAAAATTCACTCCAGTTAACTCTGCAGGTTTGGAAGTGCGGAGCTGTCACAGTCATCTCACTGCCACCAGCAGGGGCCAAGTGTGAGAGGTCAGTCAGCCTGTGGTAGTGTGGGGAGGACTCTGGGTACCAGAGGACACGGATTTTGTGCCATGTATTTTGCGCTTTGTGCAGAAGTTGGTGAGATGCACAAGCTGGCTGGGAGCATGCAGCTGCAGATCAGGATGTGCCTGCCTTGGGACCCTCAGGATATAGAAGCACATGTTGCGCTTATGTTCTGATGCAGGACACAGAGGCGGGACGCTTGGGGGTACAGAGCCAGCCTACAGAAATTGTGGATCTCAAATGGTGTGCTGGCATCCACCTTGGTAACGAGCTCAGATACAACAGGGAGGTGACAAAGGCTGCAATCTTAAACCCACCATGAGCAACTGATGTCCAGAGAGAGGGGCTTGAAGCATGAGGTGAAAGAACATTGCAGCATGGTGTGACTAATAGAGGAAACAAACATCATCAAACACCCACAATACGTTTATAGGCTCCATTTTAAGTTTTGTGAAGTGGATTAGAGACATTTGTATTCATTAAGGAGATGAAAAGCCTTTCTCGGCAACTCAAGTGTTTTATTTAAAAAGTTTGAATTTTATAGGTGGTAAAAGAACCATAAACATAGCCATGAAATGGACAGAGAAAAAATGGCAATTGTGTAAACTGCTCTAGAAAGAGCCAGAGCATTTCTTCTTCTTAAATCCCCATTTAATGGTTTAATGTATTATTTAAAAAGATAAATGATGTACATGGATGGTAAAAGGCCCTGGGACTAGGATCTCTGTATTTTCTTTCTCTCCTAGTTATTATAATTTGTCTCCAAGCAGCATTTAGAGGCACTGACTGAGACTGAGGCCTCTGAATACTGCAGAGCTGCAGTCTGAGGCAGTATAACATGAAGCAGGGAAGTTTAGGAGAAGGAGGGATGATGGGAAATGGCTTAAAATGATCTTGAAAGTTATAGGCATGCACAACATGAGGCTGCAGAGCTTGGAGCAGCCCCTTGTATCGCAGTGGCTCAGTATAGGTGGCACTACCAGAAACATATAGAATCATAGAATTGCTTAGGTTGGAGGCAGCTTTAAAGATCTCATAGTTCTAACCCCTCTGCCATGGGCAGGGTTGCTAGCCACCAGATCAAGCTGCCTAGGGCCCCAGCCAGTCTGGTCTTGAATGCTTCCAGGGATGGAGCATTCACTAGAATTCTGAGCAGCCTATTCCAGCACCTTTACCACCTTCTGAGTAAAGGATTTCTGCCTAATATCTAACCTAAATCTTTTAGTTTAAAGCCATTTCCCCTTGTCCTACCAAGTGTTCCTTCCTGACTGTATGCTCTCCTCAAATACTGGAAGGCTGCACTGGGGTCTTCCCAGAGCCTTGTCCTCTCCAAGCTCAACAAGCCCAGATCCCTCAACCTGTCTTCAGAGGTGTGGTGCTCCAGACTCCATCATCTTATTTACTTCCTTTCCATGTCATGTCTTCACTCTCCTCACTAGTTCTCCAGACTGTAACTCCTTCCTGCTCTGCAGTTTCTTTTTCCTGGATCTCCTTTCCTTACTATTGCTCAGCTCCCTGACTGTAGCACTTTACTCTCTTCCAACTCCAATCAGAAGTTGTCAGTCTTTTTTCCATTCCACTATCTTCCCATCATCCACCCACCCCTATGGCTTCTCTTCAGTGTTATTTGGCAGTTTTAAAAAATGGTTTATAAAATAAATGACATTTATAACCTGAGCATATGAATAGTTTGCTAAAGATCTTAATTACCTGACAGAAATAAGCTAATCAAGAAGGTTCACTAAGAATTAATTGGGCTGGGGAAACCTGGGATCGTTTTTCAGTTTTCTGCACCTGATTGGAACTTCCAAATGAGCTGGCAGGTGCCTTTCCAGCAGGTGCAGGAAATTGAAGCTTAAAATAGTTTGGCTGTGGAAACAGGGCGTGAGGGCTTTTTGTTTGTTTTTTTGTTTTTGTGAGAGCAAAAGAGGAGTATGAGCACAAGTTTATGTTCTGAGGATGTTTTTTGGAAAAGTTGCAGAATTTCCTCAGATGCTTGAAGCAGGAGGGTTAGGACACATACTAGTTGTTTTGTTTTTTTTTACTGGAACAGAACAAAACACTGGTATGCACCTATACCATACCAGTGTTTTGCTCTGTGAAACAAGTTGCTGAGCAACAGCCCTGCTGGGAAGCTAGTTTTGGGGAGCAGAGCTCAGGCAAAATGCAGACCTGGTGTGACATTATGGGCCATTCCCTCGACCTGTAAGCCTTGAAGGAACAGATCTGACAATCCCAATGAAGGTAACTGTCATTAACTCCCACTAGCCCTTCTTTATGTGGGATTTCATATTCATTTCAGTGTTGAGCTACTTCCTTTTATGTATGAGTTCAGAAAAAAAAAAAAGAAATTCTAACAAAAAAAAAAAAGATGGAAGGAACAATGTTTTTCTAAAAAGCAGATGAAAGCCAGGATTCTTTGTGTCTCTCCTTAAAGCAGTTATTTAATTTATGAGAGAAAAAGACTCATTGATCACAGAAAATGAGGAAACACACAAGATGTTTCTGGAATGTATCCCATCTCTACAGCACAGATTATGGAATCTCTCAGTTCTTGAATTGAACATTCTTAAATCTGGTACAGAAATATTTCCATTTTGTGTGTCTTATTTATTTGAGTAGTAAACCTGTTGAACAACAGTGTGACATTTGCCTGTCCCTCACCTGCTGCTTTTGTTATGTTGTGGAAAGAGGAAACTTCATTAGAATAAGGAAAGTCATACCCTGTGAGTGCTATGTTTTCTTTGTTTTACTTTTAATTTCCAGGTTAAAATGCTCTTCAACTTTCCTGCTGTATATTTGAAATAAAAGCACAGGTTCCCACAGCTCTCCCTGGCAAGGAGGAAAGTCTCTGGGCCAGTTCCACCCTGGAACTAAACCAGGGATATGCCTGATATTCATCCTGCTTCTTTGGCAAAGTAGGTTTCTTTTTGCAGTTAGTCCTGGGGCTCTTCTATCGCAGGTCATAAACATATGCCAACACAACGGTCCTTCAGTGCATTTTTCTCTTCCTGCAAGGTAACCATTCATCTGTGGGGTAATTTCTTCAGATGAGGCATTTTAATCCAAATTGGCAGTTAGTGCCTGCAGGGCCAGCTTCCCTCCTGATCAGCTCTGGAAATTGAAGGAAGCTCTGAATGGTGCTGTAAAGTTTTGCTTATAGAAATTGTGAAGGTCTGTTGAAACAGAACAAAATTGGAAGGGTAAACTCTGAAGCTTCAGACAAATGCAAAACTGTAGGGGAGAAGGATAAAGGTTTTTAGAATTAAAATGCTACGTTTACTTTGTGCTTAAGGCCTCTTGGTTTGCTTTCTGAGGGATAAGGCTGAGATCTCACTGCATTCTTCTTGTTCATTAACTGAATACTGTTTTCAGTATATATTTATATACATATATTTATTTGTGCCTTTTTCCTCTTATACTAGCTGACTTTGTCTGGTTGGTCACATTACTGTAAGACCAAATTATCATCCCAGGAGAAATTTAAGAAAACAACAAGCAAAAAGGCCTCAGCTAAAGCACAGTGAATTGATTCTTCTCAATGGTGGTAATTGCCCTAGGACAATGTTGAACAAGAAAGAAAACACATGGGCGTGATCCAAAGTCAAATAAACAAACTAGAGGGATCCATGTCCCTGTGCTATGTTGGATCTCATGACTTCCTGTAATCTGTGAGAAGAGAGAGCTACTGAACTTTACTTGAATTATTTTGAGAGTTTTATGCTCACAGTCCTACCCAAAAAACTGTCTCTGTTCCCTTGTTATTGCACACAGCCTCTTCCATTGGGTAGCAGATGTAGGTTAACAGTCAGCTAGGTTAAAGGACTGATTGTGAGTAGAATTAAGCGTGGAAAAACAATGCCTGTAAGCCAAAAGGCTGCAAGTTACCAGCTAGTGTTGTGCAATTAAAAATACCATTAGTTGTCGTTGTACTCTGGTCACAGATTCATGGGTTGTTCCTTTCAGCATTATTATGAAAGGCAAATGGTGACTGCTTGATGATAACCACTGCAAAGTTTAAGGACTTGGCACATCATTAGATATGGGAGGGTTAAACCTGTTTACATTTTCTTATAGATAAGCACAAATCATACCACGATGCCATTCCACTTACTGGACTCTACCTTTAAGCAATCTGTCCATAATTGCAACAGAAAATGTCCAAAGCAATTTGCCAGGCACCTATCTGGGACAGCAGAGATGCTGAATTAAATATGATCATTGTGCTCTGAGCACCAATAATAAGTAGAGATTGGAGTGTTGTTGCTTTTAAAGCAAAATATAATTGTTTCTGGAAGCTGTGCGTTTGAAAGAAACTTCTGAGTGCTTTAACTGACTGTAATTTATCATTACATTTTGACTTTGGAATAATGCAATTACATAAATAATACAACTCTGGAGAAGGGATGGGTTAAAGGGAGGTTATAATTAAATTCAAAATTGGAGAAAAATTTTCTGCCATTCCAATTAGTTTAGCTGCGATTGTACAAATTCAGCCCTCTAAAATGGCATTTTACCTCAGGACA
The DNA here is from genome assembly GCA_036925125.1 of Oreortyx pictus. Classification (NCBI taxonomy): domain Eukaryota; kingdom Metazoa; phylum Chordata; class Aves; order Galliformes; family Odontophoridae; genus Oreortyx; species Oreortyx pictus. The sequence continues at coordinate 10,741,757 of JAUPFR010000008.1, read as the reverse complement.
CGTAACAGATGATTGCAGTTTTGCTTTGAGTTTTGCACAATACATAAACGTTGCTAGACCCACCATGCAATTTGTGGAGACTTAAGCTAGTTCTGTTTTTGATTCACTCTCTTCTCTCTTTACATACATAAATTCAGTTACATTACCTGTCCAGATGACTTAGACTGACCACTGTATACAAATGATTAATTCAGTCACAACTGAAATGTACCACCCCTTGTGGGTATCTTATCCTTCAGCTCAAGCTGTTGGTGGCTGAGAGCTCTAAATCTTCTTTCAAACCAACCTTACTACTTTATTTTAGTGTGAAAAACACTGGTGCTCTGCCACTCATTTAAACTACAATTAAACAATGTTTTTATTGGATATTTCTAAGAACTGCAGTTATTTCTTTTTTAAGATCAGTAAGAAATGGCCTACTGTGTGCATTCTAACAGTTAAAATACTTTTATTTCCTGAGTTCTTGCACACTCTCCGTGTCTTTAACTGCTGCTGCTTTGTTGTATTTGTTCTCAACAAGCATAATCGGTTCTCCAAACTGCTGCTGAAAAGGTGTTCCATCTGATCCATTACTTGACTATGTCGGGCTCCTCTCTGCATCCTGGCTTCATTTTCCCTACCTGGTTACTCATGTGTGTCTTTCAGAGATCTTCTATGCTCAGCTGGTGCTTAGGTCCAGTTCCTTCATTAGAGCAATCTGGAGAAATACAGTCTACGTGAGATGCAAACAATAAGTTCACGTCTCTTGCCATCAGCAGGTCTTCAGACTGCATAAGCATCCACTGACTTACTTCTTCCAGTGTGGCGACCCTCTGGATACTGGAAATGGGAAACTCCAGTCTCAATGGGGGGTAAGCTGCATGCTTAGCTAAGGAGGAGGCAGTGCTCAGGCAGCTTCTAGGGTGCAGTTAATGCGCTGTGAATCTCCCTGCCAGCTTTTCTGCTCCTGTGGCTGTGCCATCAAACCTCACCTGCAAGCCCAACATTTTCTATGAGCTGAGGTCATTTCTCTGTTTGCCCTCAGTTCACACTCTGTAGTGGGATGTTTAAACTGAAGGGAGCTTTACGTGTAGTTAATTATTTCACCATTGTGTTTTTTGATCATGAAACATTTTTCTTCAAATAAAGCCTTAAAGGAAAAGGATACAAAGTAAAATCAAATGCTTTCCATTGCTGAAGCAAGAATTCTGCAGTGAAGCTTCTGCTTAACAAAACGGACAATTAGAAAGCATGTTTTATTCTATCGTATATTAAGATTAGGAGAATAAGAGCCTCATTTGCTCACAGATTGTCTATTAGTATTCACCTGGTGGCAAGCAGCCTTAATCTTGCACCATTAATGAAAATAGAAGCTCATTAAATAGTAATTCTTTTTAATAGTGAAAGGAGTGAGTTTGAGCAGCACTGATGTAAGTTCTCCTGTAAATTGTTCACTATGATCACCAATAACAGAATTTTTTGTACCTCTCCTCTCTCCAAATATCTTTCATTTCTCATAAAATCACTAACGAATTCCAGAAATTGGAAGACTTGCAGACAGGGGAAACAGATTTAACCACCAGAGATCTGATGTTTGAAAACAGGAAAGAAGCTGCTGGAGGCAGAGCAGTGAAATAAGCAACAGTACCTAATTTGTGCCTTTTTTGTGAGTCAGCTCCCCACCATCTTGAACAAAGGGAGGTGTTCAGGGACACACAGGACATTATGTGTCAGTGAGTGTTCCTTGATTCTGGGCGCTCTTGCAATGGGCTTAATTGAATTTCTCTGCTCTGGCACCTGCTGTGAAGCCTCTCATCATGAGACACAACAACCTCCATCCTGTCTGTCTCCTTCAGGCCATTGCTGTGACACTCTTCCTCCAGGTGACTGCATTGTTAACCCCTGCCTTAGAAACAAGTGTAAGGCTGGTTATGAGTACTGCATGAGTACTCTTACAGTAAAACCTGCAGTGATGGATAGGATGCTTTTGTGCCCAGCGTCTTGGACAAGCTGGAGAAGTGGGCCCACATGAATGTGGTGAGGTTCAACACGACCAAACGTAAGGTGTTACACTTGGATCATGGGAATCCCAGGTATGTGAGGATCAATGGGAAGAGCTCACTGAGAGCAGTACATAAGAGAAGGACTTTGGAGTCCCAGTGGACAAATTTCTGGACATGTGCCCAGAAGGCCAGCAGTATCCTGCGATGCATCAGAAGAGGGGCAACCAGCAGGGAGAGGGAGGAGACTGTACCCCTCTGCTCTGCCCTTTTTGAGGCCCCATCTGGAGTACTGGGCCCAGGTCTGGGACCCCCAGCATAGGAAATATGGGGATTTTTTTGGAGCAGATCCAGAGGAGGGCTATGAGTGTGGCCAGAGAACTAGAGTACCTTTCCTACAAAGAAAGGCTGAGAGAGATGGGCTTATTTGGTGGAGAGACCTCATTGCGTCCCTCCACTATTTAAAAGCAGCTTATAAATAGGAGGAAGACCAACTGTATACATGGTCTGCTAGTGACAGAATAAGGTGAAATGGTTTTAAACTAAAAGAGGGAAGCTACAGATTAGATGTCGGGGTTTTTTTCCTTGGGATAGTGATGCACCAGCACAGGCTGCCCAGGGAAGCTGTGGGTTCCCCATCACTGGAGGTGTTCAAGGCCAGGCTGGATGGAGCCCTGGGCAGCCTACACATGGGAGGGGGTTAGAACTAGATGAATTTTCAAGTCTTATCTCCTTTCCGACCTAAGTCATTCTGTGATTCATTTCAAATTCACAGTTAATATTTCCATTTCATTTGAGATGCTAAAAAAAATGTTCTTTGTTCTCTCATTAGAGTTCTCATCTGTTCTACTGCTTTGCATGGTGCCAAGCACTGTCTTTATTTCTCGTCTGCTCTCAGCTGAGCTGTCTGTGTCTCTTCTGATGAACAACTTCAGACCATGTGGCCCTATTCCTTTTTTAACACAGTTGTGTTCTCCCTCCTGCAGTATCTGTTTCTTCATTTGGAACAGGCATTGTTTGTTTCGGATGTGCATGTGGGAAGATTGCTTGCTGCTACACCCTAGCCACAGTTAATTTAATTACTGACAGATTTTCTCAGCCTCTTGACATTGCTATATATAGTTCTTTAGTAATAACATTATCAGTTATTTAATTTTTAATTTGTACTTGAATTAATTACATCATTCTTTACTGCAGGTGGAAAGGGACCTCAGTTTCCCCTATTACACGACTATGGTTTGTCCTCAGAGGCTAAAGCTTTATTTTAGCATTGAATAGCATCACTGCTAATGCTCTTCAAATTGCCATAATTCTATGGGTGTACTTCTGTGGGTGCTTGCCGTCCCAGGACGTTGTTTCCCTAAAAAGGCTGCAAGGTGACCTCATAGTGGCTTTTCTGTTTCTGAATGGGAGCTACAGGAAAGAAAGGGACAGACTCTCTAGTAGGGTCTGTGGTGATAGAACAAGGGAAAATGGCTTCAAGCTCTAAAGGGGTAGATCTAGGTTAGATATAAGGAAAACATCTTCTACAGTGAGGGTAGTGAGACACTGGAACATGTTGCCTGGAGATGTGGTTGACGTTCGCATCCTTGGAGACTCTCAAGGCAAGGTTGGATAAGACCCTGGACAATTTGATGTAGCTGTGGTGTCCCTGTTCATTGCAGGGCAGTTGGACTAGATAGCCCTCACAGGTACCTTCCAACTTTAAGGATTCCTTGATTTTTTGTTAGGATAGGTTTCCATCTCTCTGCTGAAGGACTCCTGAGCTCTGTCAAGATGCTTTTGTCTTTCCTGTTGCTAGTCCCGAATACATGTGGTGCTGGGATCCCTGCAGCAAGTCCATTGAATGTCTCTATTAGAGTTAGCACTGTCACTCTGATTCCTTCTGCATGCCCTGTCCCCTCCCCGAGTCTGCTCAAAGCATTGGGCAGCAGAATGGTGGGAAGTTCCTGGGAGTTATGCACCTCCTCATTCTGGGAAGATCCTTAGATAGATATTTCCATGGAGAAAAACAGGATCAGAGCTCACCAGACTGAGCCGGAGCTGAGCTCCGTGCTGGAATGCCTGCTGAGATAGCTCTCTAATAGAAAACCTGTCTGGGAAAGGTTGGTGAGCAGATCAGAGGAAGGTTACTGCAACATCCCAGTAATTACCCTAGTTAGCTCTTCTGTGCTTTGCTCCTTGATGCAGACTGCAAATAGCTTTTTACAGCTAAGGTCTGAATCAGTGTTCATACTTCTGCTGTGTTATTAGCTATTGCAGTTGCTTAGGGTGACAAAATCTTGTGTTTAGCATTCACAGTTGCAAGAGGTACATTAGTATACCATCATGTACAGCACAAAATACTGTGGCTATATACAATGTATATATTCTTACCAAGTTAGTTAATGTCCTTGCAATGCATAAATGCTGAGTCAATTAAGCCCAAATTTTCCTTTTGGTCCAGCAATCACTGTTAATGGTTCAAAGTGGGATATAAGGTTGTTTTTTTTTTTTTATTTCTTCCTTTCTGTCTGCCACCACATTCTACAGTAACTCCAAGAGTTTTGATGATCATTTTTTGTGTGCTGTTTGAAAATTGAGTCTGCCTGTAGATAAAGCAGAAGGGAGAATTAATGTTGCTTTGTATTTTTTCTTCATGGAGCACAGAGAGTAAAATGTTACTTTTGGAGTTTTAAACCCTGCTGGAAGAAAGGATTTCATCCCTTCAGACCAGAGAAGCAGCTCAGTTCATCCTGCCCTGGTTTCCCCCAGGCCAACAATGTAATAAATAAATAATTTAAGTATAGTTCTGTCTTTCCACACAGAGTGGCTCCAACAGGAGATATTGAACAAATCCTGTTTCAGTTGTCCAGAGCATATCCGTGGTTAAGATCCACGATCATAACCACAAATAAAGCGAGAATAGGAAGGAATAATGATGGCATCATAAAACTGCTTTTGGAGATCTTCCATGTGATCATGGTTTACTCTACTTCTGCAGAAATGTGTGATACACTGTGATCCACAATACCATGTGCACATCTGTTAAATGTTGCATGAACAACAAAGCCATTGGGAGCATAAAATATTGAAGCTGAGCAAATGGATATCTCAAAGTAGGGAAATGCAGAGCTTTTCACCTGTAGGTCACCAGTTCAAAAACCGGCTCAGATAAATACCATTTCAACAGTAGATGTCATTTTGTAAGGTTGCATTGGCTGAAATTAATTATGTCACCCAGCTTCTCTTGGATGAACAGCCGTGTCACTCAAGCCACAGTTGTTTTTGCCACTGGAAGAAATGGATGGTTGTTTGGTTAGAACAGGCAGGTTTTAAAGAGACTCAGAGGTTGTGAGCTTTCCAGGCATAGGACTGGGGCAGAGTTTGAAAATCTTAGGAAGAACGTTGTGGAGAGTAGTGGGTCAGCCTCTTTTCCAAGGTAACAGTGACAGGCTGAGGTTTCTAAAAACCCCTGTGAAACTGACATTCCTCCTTGTGTATAACAGAGTGTGAGGGCTGTGGATCTGTAGGCAAGAGAGAGGTTATAACAAAAATGTTATCACAGAGGGAAACTTGTGGCTCCCAGCTCCTCCCGTCTCTTTCCATTTCATCCTAACTCCCGGGTTGCTGTTGTCATACGTGTTGGTGAAAATACAGATATGAACAGGAGAGAGATTTAATTGTCCTTGCACCTGTTAAGGTGTTACACTACTCTCCCCTTTTTGTGTGAATACACATCCTGGAAAACTAGGGGAAGTAGTCATACATGGAAAAGCCATGAATGAAAGGAGAAGCACCTCAGAAACAAGTCACACATGGATTTTGCCAGCCCAGCAAAATGCATTTTGTAAGGAACTAAAAATCATCATCAAACAGCTGGCTTATTTACTCTGCCATGCTCACAAGCAAGAGAGGCTATTCCAGTGGATGGCTGCAAAACTGTTTTTTTTTTTTTTGTTTTTTTTTTTTTTTGAAACTGAGAAACTGCTACACCTGTGGTTTGCATCTATTTTGTGGGTAAAAGTCACATTTGTTTAATGACTGGGCAGAGAGCTGGGGGAAATAATGGCAGGAGCAGATTTGATTTCTCTCTCTTTAACTGAGCCTGGGCAGGCAGAAATGGGCACCTCTGCTGTTGATTGCAGAGCAAGCCGGCAGAGGCACAGAACACTTTGGCATCCAGTGCATCCGCTGCTTGCCTAAATTTACAAGCAAATGAAATTTGTAAGAGCACTACAAGGAATTCTGAGTGGATCCCATTCCTCTGCTGTAAGGTCATTATGCAGCACAAAATTAGGCAGGCTCAGCTAGCAGCTGATGTCGCCAACACACATAAGCCCTAAATACCGCACAGGCTGGAGGAAATTCCCCCCATTATTCTCCAGTAAAACAACAGCATCAAAAAGGTAATAAAACGTGGGGAGCAGAGCCTGGTTTGTGAGCGCAACTTGTTGCTGCAGACTGTGGCCCATAAGCATGCTGTGTTGCTCCATGGGAGAGATGGGCTGCAGTGCACACCTCTGTGGGAGGACAGAGCTTATCAGCAGTTCCTGACTTTAATGGAGAATGAAGAGAGCACAAGTGCTGTCTGGATGTCTTAGAGTGCTTTGTTGAGGAGAGCTTGTATGGTGAGCACAGGGTGGTAGACTCCTTGCTGGCTCTATGCACCATCTGCAATGGGCTCTTTGTGAGGTGTAGAGTGAGTGTGTAGGTATCAGTGCAAGCTCAGAGTAGAAAGGACCAACTTTAGGCAGTAATTCATGTTATCATGCTCTAATCTCCTGCACAACCAGCACCTTTTTGTTCTTGACACGAGCGCTGTGGAGAGTCAGCAGGTGCCCATGTCTCCACAACAGCACTGGGCGGAGGAGGAATTGAGCTGTGTCCTAAGCAGGCTTTGTTTTAATGGCAAGTGCCCACCTGTCCTGAAATGAAAAGGCCAGAGGCACCCTGTGAAGCTTTCTCAGGGTGCTTAGGGGCTGAAGCCACCAGCAGCAAGGCCCCTGGCAACACGCTCGCTCGGAGCCTCCTCTGAAAGATCCCCATCGTATTTATGCTGGGAAAATTCTGCTTTCCCTGCAACCACTGGTGAAAACAATTCACTTACTTGTATCTGTACAGAAAGGTAGTCCTTCTCTGTCTCCTGTGCCCTAAAAGCTTCTTAGAGTAAATCTTGCTGTTTGTTTTGGTGGAAGAAATTGTCCAGTTCTTCCCTTCAGTCATGTTTTCTGTATTTACTGACTTGAGCTCTGGGAGCATTTGAGTTCACTTGAGGCTATCTATACCTGTGAAGACTCATCGCGTGTCTGTCTGAATAATAGATGTTCTTTCAAAAAACACCACGGAATATTCGCAAATCTTTTTCACACACACTCAAAAAAAATGTCTGTGTTTTTTCACTGAAACAACAACTTAAATGTTATTCAGCCTGAAATGTAGTATTTCTTCATATTCTGTGGTCTATTTTAGAAAAGGTTTACAAAAAAAAAATCGAGCAAGTGAGGAAAAAATAACAGAATAGTAAGGTTACATTTTGAGAATATCCTCTAGTGCGTTCACTACACTTGCTAATGGTGCTGAAATAATTTCTTCCCAATGTAATATTCAGAGGAACTATCTTAACAAGCCTTGTGTCTTAAAGCCTTTTATACTTTGTAGGTGATATTTCTTGGCATATTAAGTCCCAGATCCCTTTGGTCAGTGATTCATTTTATGTTGTGCCAGATAGAAGTTGGTGGTTCATACTGAAATAGGAAGCAAACTTAAAAATGCTTTGACCAGTTTTACCTGTACATGCTCACAGCCACCTGAAAGTGGCTCACTAAAATGTTCTCTGATGTCACTTTAATCTCTCCTTACAGAGTTTCTCTGTCAATATTGTAGCCATGGAGTCAGTAATTCTATCTATGCCCACCCCCCACCCCCCCAAAAAAAAAAAAAAAATCTTAAAAATTACTTTGGGTTGCTATTTTTCAAAGACTACTCACCTCCCAAACAAAATTTAGGATTAAAAAAAGATTCCTGAAACACCTAGGTTAGAATCCTTTTTTTTGCTTATTCGAGGAGATTCTGATTAACATTTCAGACAAAAACACTAACAAATGTATACTACTTGGTCTACCAGAAAGTGTTGAGGTGAAAATTCTGCTGTCATAAAAAATTTTTCAGCTTTATGCTAGAAAAAGTTTTGAAGGAAAGAGCAGCTCTAATGCTTTAATTTCAGAGGTACTGCTTTTATACTTTTTATGCTTTTATGTGTTGGTCCGTAATAGTGTGCCTGCGCGTGGAAGGTACAGATTTGATGCCACATAAAATGCTGAGAGGGTATGATAAGAACAGAAATATTGATAACCACAGTTGTTGCTGTTCTGAATTGTTGTGATTAACAGACTTTAGTTTCTGAACAATGGATGACAGCAAATAATGAAGCAGAATGACAGGACACCCAGACCATTTTTCCTGTGCTGGCTAAAGAAGCTAGAATGGCTGGTAATGCAATCTGTGGGCTTTTTTAATTGACTTTTCATGAATAAAAAGTAATTAGAAAAGGGAGCAAAGAACTTTTTAAGAATAATGACTGTTAGGACTTCAAAGAACTATTAAAATTTTCAACTTTGAAGGAAAGTAACGTTTTATGACAAAAAGCAGAAAATTGGAGAATTTAATGCTTGTTCTAGTTTAATGATGTTGTGTAGTTTCTATGCCGTTTTAATAACTATATCACGCTTACCATTTAGTCTTAGGCTGAGCTGTGAATGTTAATAGTTATTTTACACTCCAGGAATGTCAGTTACTGCAGCACATTTTATATGACTTGAGGATTTACACTGACTTAGTGTAAATGGGAAAGTATCCCTTCCTTGGAAGCTGAAGTCACAAGGATCTACATGAACAAAGTGTGCAGATTGTGCTTTAGAACACTTCAGTAAACATGCCACACTCAACTTAGCCTGCTTGCTTTCCTAGCTTCTTTGGGCGATTACACGTATGAAGGAAATTAGGATGAATGCATATTTTCTCAAATTTCAGCGTGTGGGTTTTTTTACGACAGGAAAAAAGGGTAATTCCTGATCTTCAGGGCAGGTGGTACTGCATCTAGTTCTGGTGTGTAAGCTTTCCCACGGGGAGGAGGGCTCTGTGCTCTCCAAGGAGCCTCTTTCCTTTGAAATGAGCCATTTTGTGCTTCCATTTTTCTAAGGGGCAGGAGGAGAAGAGAGGCGAGTTCAGGGAGCAGATGGTGGCACCAACCTCAGCTCTGAGATTTTCAGAGCACCTGTGAAAATTCAGCATAATTTTAATGTCACGTCAGTAGGGTAATGCACTGTGATGGTTTGACAGCAGAGAGCTGAGTAAAGAAGCTGCTTAGGCTGTCTGTTTCCAGGATAACCTATACAAACATCCTCTGTCATTAAAGCCAGTTTTGGTCCTGTTGTTTTTGTCTACCACTTACATAAATACTGAGCTACAGAAAAATAGTAAAAGAAGTACCAGCCAGGAAAAAGTAGCCTTCTAGCAGCCATCTGCTGGGGAGCAGAAAGCAGCAGCTGTAAGGAAAAAGATACCTGAAGAAGGAGGAAATGAACATGGGGTGCTCTTGGTGGGGGCAGAAGGTCTCACTGTGCCTTTTGCCACAGATGACAGATACGCGTTGAGTGGGTGAACTTTTTTAGGCATAGCGGAGCCTACACCAGCAGTCAGGATCACAGCACACTTTGCTTAACTGCGTCTGACTTCAGAGGGCTCTTAGAGTTGTATTTTTGTGTGCAGCAGGAAGAATTGGTGTCTTGGGGCAGAGGATTGTCACCTACCTGAAAATGCCCAAACTGGTGACTCCAGTAACAGAAACCTTAAAGCAAGCAAGCAAGCACAGCACAGCACATGTGATTTTGCTCACTTATAGAGGCTTGCATATTTAGCCTGCCTGACACTGGCAATAAATAATGCCTCCTTACCCTGAGTTATTTTCCAGCTACATATGTTTTATGTATACATAACTTAATTCCTCACTGTAAATGTGAAATTAAATTGGGATAAAAGTGTGAAACAAAAATACCATGCATTCTTCCTTCCCATATTTAAAATATAAAAGAGAAGCTATTTTTTTATTATCTCTTTTGGTTTTGCTACTATTGAAGTAATACAGACAGTCTTTTATACACACACACTGGAGAGCTACTTTTCCTTTGTTGTTGTTGTTTTTTTATTTTTTATTTTGTTTTATTTGTTAGAAGTCACCTCCCGCAACTTTGTGTTTTTTCGTTTCTCCATTTCTAAATATACTTGGTGCCCAGGAAAGCTGTCAGATGAACAGTGTTGCATATCAGAGAATAACCCGAGTGGCACACAGGCTTTACACATCTTGCACGTGATTCGACACTGTATTTCTGGCAGAAGAAGTGGAATTATTCACAATGAATCATTTATCTGCCAAATTTTGCCTTTTTTTCTGTTGGTCCAGAAATTGACCAAGTAATTCTGAAACTCCTGGAAGCTAATGCAAGTCATTTTTTAAGCCATCCACTGAATGAGATCTGTGAATAGCACTTTGTCTGAAGATTGTACTTTATAGACAAGATCTGAGATTACAGTTTAAATAGTTTAATAGATTAGACTTAAAATCATCTAAAAAATGGTACTCCCATTTTGACGTTCAAAAATTTGTGGTCGTGGAGCCAAAAAATGCATAAATATGTCTGAAGTAGAGCCTGAGGAACTAAGACACGAAATACCACTTCTTTAGCATTTCACTCTGAATTATGCAAAACTAAAATCAGCTTTGCTCTTGAAGGTGGGTCACAGTGTTATACGGGGCTGAGTTTTCAATGGGGCATTTACTCATTTGGGTTTGCTCAGTTAACACTGCCCAGAAAAGGACCGTTCCACCCACTTCCATAAGTGCCCTCATTGTCAAGGCACTGAGGGTGCCACATTTTGGAAGCAATGTCAGGCAGCTTTGTGGCCAGGGAAAGGTTCAGGGTAACCTTCCTTAGGCCTTTCCTGTGCAGCAGGACACAACAGAGCACAGCTATGGATCCTTTCAGACCCTGTTGTGTCAGAATGCCTTAATGGTGGTGATTCACGCCACAGCATGCTGTAGTGAGACTGTACATCCCCCTTCCAATTTGACTGGACAATCAGGGGTCAACGCACATATCTCTGTAGCACCAAGTAAAGGAAGAAGCATTTGATGAGTGCTAAACTGACTGCAACTGGTGTTGCCTCTATATTAAACTTTATAATAACAAACCTCCTTAAGCTCTTATAGATTTATGTCTTCAAAGTACTGTGTAAATAACTAATTAATGAATTCATCGTTAATGCACCTGGCATAAAGAGCAACTGTTCCTTTGAAGTGATAGGGCATTTCCCAGTTGCTCTTTTATCATGGGGGAAGAGAAAACTAAATGGAGAGGCATATAATTGGAAGGACCTTCGCCTGTTTGGCTGGAGGCAAGTCCTAGTGCTTAAGGTGCCTCAGGGCCTATAAAGATGTTTTCTTAGCATTCCCTGGCAAAATAAAGTCATCTGTCATGTTCCTGCAAGTCAGCCAAGTCTGCAGCACCTGGTGGGGAGCATGGCTGCTGGAGCCCTTCCAGTAGGCAGAGCATGGGCTTGGTAACCTCACACTAAAGTGCTTCTTTAGCTTTGTATTGGTTTCTCAGCCACTTTTGCTCTAGCTTAATTGTGCTTCATAGTTCCACGTTTTCACAGAAGCCTGGGAAAATCTTGTTGCAGTCTGGATATATTGCATGTTGTCTGCATCCAGTAAATGAGTGCAAAAGTGAGGATATCTCTACATATGAAAATGCATATTTACTGTTTTGTGCCACTGTAAGCAGAGTGGGAAGCAGCAACATCACATATTTTACAGAAGCTTTATTTTCAAATATAATGCATTTGTCATCTGGAAACAGACCTGTTTTTACCTGTCTTTCATAATGCCATAGATTCAGCTGCTAGTCTCTGAATGTGCTGTCAGGAGGAGCACCATATATAGAAAGCTTGGTAGCAGCTTACATTCAGAGCAAGCACACTCCTCTTGGTATTTGTTACCTACAAGTCACGACTAAAGTAGGATGGATGGGGCTAGTGGTTTTTCCTCTCTGTCTCTATGAATTTATATCTAAATTTTATGCCTATTTTCTGTTCTGTTTCTTTTTTCTTTTTTTTTTTTTTTATGCATATGTACATTTTCAAGTGCACACATTCCATTGATCTCTTTCTTTGGTGTCATAGCAGTGGAAGAGATGCTGGATTAACAGAGAAGAATAAGTAATTCAGAAAGGAAGAGAAGAATGAAATACCAATGCACACAGTGTGGGAAATAAGCAGGAGAAGTTGGAAACTGTGGGGTACTTGGATAGCCATGATCTTATTGCTATCATGGAAACTTAGTGGGATGATTCACACAACAGGAACACTACCATTAAGAGCTACAAGATTTTTAGAAGCAATATGCAAGGTAGGAGGGGTGGGCAGTTTGCCCCTTATGTCAAAAAGCAGATAGACTGTGAGGAACTGCCTCTGAGAAACAGTCAGGAACCGGTTGAGAGCCTGTAGGTTAAGATTAGGAACAGTATCAGTATAGGACAGCTCATGGTCAGGGTCTACTACAGGCCACCTGATCAAGGGGAACCTTTTGATGAGGCCTTCTTGCTTCAGCTGCAAGAAGTGTCACATCTGTGTGATTTGCAAGCTCTTATCCTGACAGAGGAATTCAGTCATCCAAATATCTGCTGGGAAAACAACATGACAAGCTGCAAGCACTCCAGGAGACTTCTGGAGCCAATTGATGAAAACTTTCTGGTTCAAGTATTGGACAAATAAACCAGAGGTGAGACATTGCTCAGCAGTGCAAAGGAGGTCATCACAGACATTAGGATTGGAGGCAGCCTGGGCTGCAACAACTGAGCCCTGGTTGAGTTCATGATCTTGAGTAATGTGGGCCTGGCAAAGAGTGAAGTCAGGACACCCAATCTCCACTGAACAAAGTTCAGGCCGTTTAAAAAACTGTTGCATGAGATATCCTGGGAAGCTGTCCTTAAAGATGAAGGAATGGAGCAAAGCTGGCTACTCTTTAAGGACACCTTTCTGAGAATGAAGGAGCTCTCCATCCTTTGGGATAAGGAAGCAGGCAGAGGAGGCAGGAAGCTGGCATGGTTTGGCAAGGATGTGCTGGTCAAACAGAGGGAAAAGATGGAGAGATCTCATTGTGGTCTTCCAGTATTTAAAGGGAGATTATAAACAGGAGGGAAACTAACTTTTTACATGGGTAGACAGTCATAGGATGAGGAATGGTTTTAAACAAAAGGAAGGAAGATATAGGTTAGATATTGGTGGGAAGCTTTTCACTGAGAGCTTTTCACTTTTCACCACTGAGTGGTGAGGTGCTGGCACAGGCTGCCCAGAGAGCTTGTGGATGCCCCATTCCTGCAGGTCTTCATGGCCAGGCTGGATGAGGCCCTGGGCAAACTGATCTAGTACTTGATCTAGCAGTTGGAAACCCTGCCTGTGGCAGGGGTGATGGAACTTGGCTGTCCTTGAGGTCCATTCCAACCCAAGCCACTTTATGATTCCATGAAATAGTATAGCCTGGCTGACGAGATGTATACTCAATCAGTAACCCCACTGATGTCTATGGTGTTACTTGCATACTGAAAGAATCCAGTTTGAAATGTAAAATAAAATTACAAGTACATGCTATTATGAACAATGATGAAAGCAAAAGGGATTTCAGGTACAAGACGTCTAGCTGAATATTTAAGCTCTCTAAAGCCACAGTAACCAAATGTGTAACAATCCTTTTGTTAGTCACATAAGTTTTCATGTAGTGGAGGTGTTTAAATCCTTAAAATGGTTTTAAAAAACATTTTCCATGTTTAACTAGAAAAAAGCTGTCAAACTTGTAAGAGCTGATACTGAGGCAGGGCAAGGGGCGTGGTGATGGGTACAGGGGGACTGAGCTCAGCAAACAATACTTCTGCTCATCCTTTCCTCAGCCCTGTCACAGGGGAGGCTGAGCCCAAGAAAGAGTGGCTGCTTGGCCTGGGCAGGAATGGGGCTCAGCAATTGCTAAGTCTTTAACAGTCAGACTGGGAGCTGCTTGTGATTTTGACAACCGATTCTGCTGAACAAAACAAGCTGCCACCAACATAAATTTGAAGTTATTTATTTATTTATTTAAATCCACAAACAGGAATGCAACAGATTCTGAGACAAGGCAGGGACGTTACCATATGACAAGACCAGAAACATGCCCCTGACAAAGACAAGTGCCGTAATTTCAGACAACAAAATATACTGTCCAGGAAGACAAAAGGTAATTAACTAAATGTATTTTAGTCTTGCTCAGTGTGTCAGAGATGTGACTGCTGAAGATATTTGCCATGTCAGGATTGATGAGAGACTGTCTAGATGGGCTCCTGTTAGAAGATGGCTTGGTTAAATGACTGATGTTGGAGAATATCAGTCTTCCCTTTCCGCACACAGAAACAAACCAGTGCAAGATGCAGAGTGCTTCCTGATCAAGCAATGCCATGAAGCAGAGTGAGAGGTGAGATGTCTGAAGTGAAGCGCTGGTCCAGATGAGCGACTGAGTCAGCTACATCTGTAGAGATCCATTCTCTACGGATTCTTCTGAATGTGCGTTGTACTTTGCCATCCTGATTTCCTTTTCCCTGGCATTTTACTGTTATTTCTTGAGTCTTACTATTATTCTGACCTGCCATCCACAGGTTCTCTGAATCTTGAACCAGTAGCTGTGACTTTGCTGTCGAAATTCTGAAACTCATTAACGGAAGGACTTGGCTTTAAGCAAATGTCACATCACATTAGTGTAATTCTCAGGCAGTAGCTCACTCTTATCCCGGCTGATTCATTTGAGCAGAGCTTGAAATACCTTCTTGCTGCATCATAGAGATGTTCTGATGATGCTGATTACTTTTGTCTGCATCTGTTTTGATTGATAACTCAAGTAACTATTAGCATTCTGCACGCAGCAGGAGCTTTTCTCAGCTCTTGTCAGAAGCAGAGGACAGTGGTGAAGGGGAAGGGAATTTGTAAGCAGTATTCTAAGGAAAATAACCTACAGAGTCTGAAAGCATTAACGAGAAGTGTTACTATAATTAGATACTGTGCATGCGAATACTACATACATATTACATTATGCTTTGCTTGGGGTGCAGTGTTGGGATCTTGCAGTAATCAAGGAGATATCTAAGGTGTGCTAGCAGCCTTCCACAATATTACTTGCATCTGGTTTTACAGGTTGAAGGAAGGGGAAAACAGAGCATTGGTATTTTCATATGTAGCCACTGAATCCTGCGTAATGGTTCCTCCTTGACCACATGTTAATCCTTCTTTCATTATGATGACTGCAGAGATGGCCTAGAATCTTACTTTGTAGTCTTCTGCAAAAGTTGCTAACATTACTTGTGGAGCTCATGAGAAGAGTGTATCTTAAAACACTAGACAAATCAATAGAGAAGTGAGGCTGGGAAAGAGAAGGTTTTAGACCTCTGCATGGTACTGGTAGTTGTGTTGGTCTGGTGTTGTTTGACATGTTTTGTACTCTGTGTGTCTGCACAGCCTCTTCCACCTCCTCTCTCTTTACACTGAAGGCTGTATCCATCCCTGATTCTAACACTGGCAAGTATCTATTCAATCACGGTATCAAAGAAATATTAAATTCATCATGACAGAAAACTGAGAAGCACAGAAACCCTTGTTAAGTATGTATCAATAATCCAAATTTCAAAGCATGCAAACATCTCTCTGTAATCTGGCTGCTTATTTTGGGCTGAGAACTCCATTGAAAGTGTTCCCAGCTTGCTAAAGTGCAAGAACAAGAGAAAAAATAGAAAGCCATAAATGTGAGGTGGATGGAAAATATAGTCCTCAATCCTGAACTGCTAACAGTAGACAAAGTGGGGAGTGCGTTTTCTTGGCGATGGCAGACAAGCAGGAAATGAAAGGAAGTAGGGTGTGCTTTTCAAGGATTTTGAGCAGCTGCAGAACATTGAGTTTATTCATAAGAGGAAACTTAGTCTTAAGTTATGACTGGCCTGAGCTCTGCTGCTTTTTATTAAAGTTATGGTCCTGTTTGTGTCAGTGAAGGCACAAGGTTGTCCAAGGAGTGCATCCAGTTCTGTCCGCTCACTGAGTGGTGTGGCAGAGGTACAGCCCTGAACAGGGGACAGCTCTGGAGAAAGCTGTGCCAGTGGCCAGTCCTCTCTTCCTTTAACTTTCTTGGAGAGCAAGGAGGAAATAAAGTCTTTATTCATCATTCAGTGAGAAGAAACTGATCTTTGGAGTATAGCATGCTGTGGAGAAGAGGGAAGCCCTGTCACCAACGGGAACGAGAGAGGCAATCAAGCTTGGCCTTTAATGCATATCCCCTTTAATCTGGATAAGCAAAAGTAACATATGAGCCATGGTTATTGACGTTTTTTTCCAGTCTGACATTTCTGGAGACAGCTTTGTGTGTTAGAGATCTGGCTCTGGGCAGCAGCATCCCCATGCTGAGAAAGAAACTCAGGATGTTGCCTGAGATGTGAATGAGGAGCTTCCTCTGAGCACTACCAAGCAACTCCAGAGCAAAGCCTAGCTGCTCAGTGTATGCAGCTCAAACAGTTCCTGGGCCTCACATCAGGATATCAGTTTCTTTTTTAAGGCAAAGCTGGGCTTGGAGGGTCTTCCCAGGACAGCCTGAAACACCAACTCAGCCTCTTGTAAGCACAGCCTTGCCACTGGTTGTCTGTGAGCTGTAAATCACTGAGAGAATGCTCTTTGCAATCTCAAACCCCTGCGGCTCTGAGAAACAGCTGTTCTCATCTGAACCTGTGAAGTTCACTGACATGGATACTGCTAAAATCAGCATCTGGTTTCATGGAGTGCAGTAGAGTTTAGATCTGCAAACCATCTGATCCACACTGGGGCTGGTTTGCTCAGTTATGTTTGGAAATCCCTTGGCTGAATGCACTGGAGATATATATGTAAAGTCCTCTCATTCTCTCATTTTTGCTTATGGTTATTTGTTTATTGGTTTTTTGGTTATTTATTTATGTGTTGTGTTGTGTATGTGAATGGTTATTTATTTATTTATTTATTTATTTGCAGTTTCCCATTTTTCCACATATAAGATCACATAAATACTGCCAGAATTAGCGATAATTCTGACAGGATATAATTATACGATTTGCTCGTGCAACAACCACGATTTGTTTTTAGGGGCATGAAGAAGAGGTGAAGGGCATGTTCCAAACAAGGGCATGTAACGAGATTGCACCTGGTGCGCTGTCAGCTCAAGATTAACAAAATGGCAAGGAGGGTTTTGTCACAAACAAGCTCATCTGGGGAGAGTTTGTCACTGGCCTGGATGTTAGGGTCTCAGGTGACAGCCTGAACGAGTCGCTGATTTGCCGTTCCACTAGGGAAATTCATACCGTACACTCTCAATTTCCCTAGATGTTCCCAGCCTTCATAGGGTTTCTGGTGCTAGTTATTCATTACCGGGCAAAAAGAATTTGATTTTCATACTCCTTAAGTGAGACAAAGTTAGAGAAATGAATAAGACAAACAAGGTCATATCCCACGGATGTTTTTGGTTAGTTACTTTCTGTGCAAGTGAAATGGAATCTGTTTATTCATTCGTTTATTTATTTGTTTGTTTCATTGCACCATTAGTTTGCCTCAAATTAATGACTTTTTTAGAAGCCGGTATAAATGACAGGCTGTAAGGAAGGAGAGAGGAAAAGGCACAGCTGTCTTCAGAAGAAGCATTAATCTAGTGATACATGATTGCTCCACAGTTAGGTACTGGTATGGACTCTTCTGGCATTCACACCATCGCTGAATAGCTGTTATGGAGGCTTTTCCAAAATGGGGTTCTTTGTGTGCCAGAGTAGGTTTCTTTATGCCTTTACTGTGTGATGGTTAATGATAATACTGCATGAAACAGTTTCTGGGATGGCTGAGTAGCTCTGCTTAAATGTGACAGTCTCGAGGGAAAATCATCGCATGGCAGCTCTCTGGAAGAACTTGGTACTTTTAATGAAATATGAAGCACCCAGTATTAATGTAAAATAAATCTGACGTTTATTCTCCTGAAACAAGGACTTAGAAGAAAATAAGTTCTTACCTACTTGGTGAATTTTTGTAAAAATCTTTCCAGTTTTTGAGATGTTACTAATAAGTCACATAGACCGTAAGATTTCACTGTCATAGAAATGCATGGGGTAGTTACCTAAAAAGAAAAATCCTACTAGGATGTAGTGGCTAACAAGAGATTATCAGAGGCACCTAGGTAGTGTTAAAAGCACGTGTGTGGATAGTTCTTATTTTTGTCTGAATTCTAGTGAGAAAAGTCTAGGAAAGAATTCCTGTTTTCTACCTGATGGTTGTTATGTAAAAGCCACCATTAAACTGGACTTATAAAGCCCATCAACAGCTTGCATAGTTTCACTGTGAGCTATTCCTCCTGTCCCGAGATGGATGGAGTGTTGTTTACAGCTTCCAGTTTGCTATCAGTCCCATGAGCTGCACATACCTGTAGAGAGGAAGATGGAGAGATGCTCATCCTTTTTGCCTGTCTTATTCCCTCACTTCCACTTTTGACAGTAACTCGGGGTGAAGAGCTCATAAACACATGCAGTTGGTGAGAGGATTGAGACTGGAAAAAGCATTTCCTGATTCCAGTCCAGGGCTGGCTTGTCTGGGCAGTGCTGCACAGGGAAGTGGGGGAGCTGGCTCCAAAACTGGTGTGAGGAATTCCTAAAGTTACCAAAAAGCAAATTTGAAGAGGAACATAAGAAATACAGCTCTTCAAATCAGAGGCCAAGATCACCTGTTAATGCCATGAAATTTCTCTTAGGCTAATCCTCTTTCTCCCTCGTGGCCTGAGAAAGTAGTGGGAGGGAAGTAAGAAGGAAAATAAGAACAAGTGGCATGAGGAAGGAGAGAAAGCAGCTGATAACAGTGTTCATCCATTATGGACAGTGGATTTCATGGGAGATACCAAACTGTTTGGAAAGCAAGAAAAGAAAGTGCCATTCTTTTGTAGAAGATGGTCAAGACTGCTAAGACTCTTTTAAGTAAGGAAGATATGTGCTGTTTTAAGACACAATAATGCCTTTTGGTGACATATGGGGAATTAATGACCAGAACAACACATTCTTAAACACATCTTCTCTGGCTTTTTTTGTGTGGAAAGCCACAAGAGAAATTTCTTGTTATATGTATGCTGGCTAATATTTTCTAAATGGGTCCTATTGGTTGCATCTAGATAGCATTTACGCGTAAACCAGTATTTATCAAAAGATGCTAAGTTTTGCCTATTTTATCAAATAAGGAAGTCAAGATTTTGGCTTATTCTCTTGATGTACATTAGGGGCAAAGAATTCACTGGAGGAAAGTATCTGCTTGAAGTAGATACCATGTAATCAAAAGGGAAGCACTGAATGGTAATAAACCTTTATTGATTTGGTATAACTGAAAAGTGGTTATCTTAGTAACAGAGAAGAACTAATTGGATCTGCAGGGAACAGAAACAGATGGAAACTTTTTATGGTTAGGATTATTTTGGAAATAGATTTGCATGCAGGTATGTTACAAATCTAGTTATGAAACTAAGATCGTTTTTATTTTATTTTATTTTAATCAATGAGCCACTTCCATTTGGGATCTGAGTTTTATTTTTTTCCCCTACCATTCCTCTCTGCCACAGTACATCCAGATTACCCTAAACTCTGACTTTGTATTGGCATCATACTTCGTTTTCAATACTGGGACAGGCTTTCTGGGCACCTTATGCATAATCAAATAGCATTAAATGAAAGGTACTGAAAAGAGTAAATGTGGCCCAAAGAAACACAGCATTTTGTGTTGTCTGTGTGTGTACTTTTGATTTGAATGACTTCTTCAGCATGACCAAGAGATGTTAAGGCCACACTTCTCTTCTGATGACTGTGAGCAAAGCACCTGTATTTGGATGAAGTGTTTAAATCTGCTCAAAGCACTCTTGAAATACTCTTGCAGAGCAACATGGTGAAGATTTGGAAGGCAGCAGCTGCCCTCTGCAATGTTTTCTGAGTGAGAAAACAAAATAGAATAATTCTCTTTTCCAGACATTTCAGGCAAAACTAGGAAGCAGAAGATGTGATATCACACTTCATGAGGTATTTTTTATGACAACATCAGGTTGTGCCAATAGATATGATTGGTATAGATAAAGAGGTACAGATGAGACTTCTACAGGAGTTTATGTGTTCATTTTGAACTACATATTTTTCTTCTGTTGATCTCTGTTAAACAGAGTTTAAATAAGAATTGAGAACATCAAATAACTGATGGCAAACAGTGGGAAATTAAAAGCAAAAAGCCCTATTGCATTTCAGTTCATGTTTCCTCGGAGAACCTTTAATTTTCTCATTCAGAAAGACATTGAGTGACCCATCCCTGTGCAGATTCCTGTGATGTAAACAAAGCAAGGCTTCTCTTGGTATCTCTAGCTGTTCTGACTGTGCTGAGATATTTGTTCTTACGGGATCAATCTCAGCCCAAAATCTTTGCTACCCCCATCCTCAAAAAAGACCAATGAATGACAGGGAAAATAGCCCATAAAGCAAGAAAATAACTATTTTCAGTGTATTCTGTTGTGTCTTTTCTATTCCCTGCAAAAACCATGAGTGATATCTGAGATAGTGAACAGCAGGATTTAAGTGACAGTGCTATCCAGAGAAACTCCAAGTGACGTGAGGAGCAGTTGGATTTGGTGCCTCAGTTCCTCAGGCTGCCTTTTCACTTACTACTACTACAAAGCTGTCTTACATCTTCCAAATAAGCAAATTACTTTGATCTGAAAAATGTCAGATAGTATTAGGCATTTCTTAGGAATTAATCTAGATAAAAGAAAGGCTGCCCCCCTAGGCAAGGAAGTTTTGCATCTATAAACTACCACTGCATATGGAGCACTATAAAATTAATATATCACTGATAGCTTTATATTTTCATTTGCCTACACAGCAGTTACATCCCAGTAACTTCCCCAAATTGGATATTAATGATTTATGCTCTGCAACTTTGTGTATCCATAAAATGAGCTGGACAATCTGAAAAATCAAAGACCATGCCTAGGCACTCCCAGGATTTTCCTCTCGATTTACTGGTGGGCACTCAGCTCAGCTGAATTTAATTGCAATATCGAAAGCAAAGTTCATTGTAATACCAACCTAAAGCAAGATTCATGGAGAGCCCCCATAAGTAGTGATGGCAGAGGCTTCCTGTAGGGAGCGAGCCAGGCTTTGTGTTTGAAGTCCCAGAAAGTACTGACCCTTTCTGGAGAGCTCTGCAGAGAATCAAGGGGAGCTGCAGTGTGCTGTGGAGAAGTCTGAAAGGATGAAGGAATGGTTCGTGTTGGCAAACCTTTAGAGTCATTTTGTGCCCTCTGACGTTTGTGGTGCGTGTTGTATGTCAGCACTGGGACGCAGCATAAAGTGCATTAACTCTTACTGGTTTGTTCTCCTAGGTCACTGGAAAAATGTTATCCCAATTACATTCCTGCTAACGTGGCATGTGGTCTTTCTCACTATTTCCCTCTATTTCTGGGTAGGGAACCTTAGTGTGGCCTCTCAAGGTTTCGGACACCCGGTCCAGTTTATCAATGTTAATCAGAATTCCCAAATCTTTGGTTAATACTTATAGCAATAGACCAGCTTACTCTCTTCTTTTCTTTTGATAATGGCAAGTACAACTGTTAGAGAAATGCTGCTAAGGTTGACCCTGAAGGAGAGTAGGAGAATTCTCAACTGTTGATCTCTAGCCGATCTCATTAGGCAGCTGGAGCTAGATTGCTGTTCACTTCTAGGGCTTTTACTCACTTTAATCAACTGAGTTTGTTAACATATTTTACTGGGAAGGATGCAAGGAATTTACAAAGAGGCTTCACTAGGCAAAGATTTGCTGCTGCCCTTCATATTTTCATCTATTTTTCAATATGGTCAGTCCGGAAGACTGTCAGCAGTTTTGGTGTGTGTCCTCCATTGTCCCGTCTTGTTTCTGCCCAGAGCTCTCATGGGTCCAGGGGCTGTCACTGGGCTTTAGAGAGGTGATCAGCAAGCAGAGCAAGCCCTGGGCCCATGGCTCCTGCCTTTCTGGTCCCAGCCACCTCTGCTCTCTTTGGGAAGTGATTCTTTATATCTAGAACAACAACTAACTAATGAGACCTTATGTCTCAATGGCATACTCTTTAGACTCCATTAAACTAGATATAACTTGTTTTCTTTTATTTTACTGAGGAGCAAAAAAAGATCATTTGGCTGGAGCTAAGAAAATAAGAAGTGGGACAGAAGAAAAAAAGAAGATTCTTGAAATTCCAGGTGTCTCCCTGTGTCCTGGAAAGCTAAGCAACAGAGCTGCTGAGAATTAATGGAGCAAAATAAAAAAAATGCATGCACCAGTGTGATTAATGACCTCAGTGCTGGAATTACAGTCTGGCAGGCATGAGCACTCTGGGCTCCCTTCAGTCACATGGTGGATCAGAGAGGAGCTGTCTCCCTTTCAGAGCATCTTGGCTTTTGCATTCTTCTGTGAACCTTCTAGACTCACTTTCCCAGCACTAAGCTCAGTTAGTGGAAATCTTATTTCCTCTTGGTTTTAAATAATGCACCAAGTACTGCTTTTACTCCTTTGAACAGGTTCTGACTGCAGTGGCTGGTTCCCTTCTTGGTTCTGATGAGTACTGCTTTCTTATTCCGGACTTCTGTGCTCTTGGGAAACCCACTGCTAACACAAAGAAGCCTGCCTCCCAGCACTAGGGCTCAGCTCTGGCTTAGCTGAGCAGGGTTGGAATTGGGAAGGATAATTACATTTCCTTCTGAGTTCCCTTATTCCACATGCCACAAGAAATGAGGCACAGAGATGAAGCAGAAACCACAAACTGCTAATATTATAGCATTATTTATAAGGTTGATGAAAATGAACAGTTTTTGCATATAGCTGTGCTACCAGTTCGTGAGCATCAGCTACAGTGAGCCTGGAGTGGTCCCTGTGCTGTCTGCCAGCCTTGCTGTTCCTCATCCCTGTCCTGTAACTCAGCAGCATGCCAAGCTAGACAGAAATGGTCTAGCATGTGCTGAATCCTCAGTGCAGACAGAACCAGATCATCACTGGAACAAAATACAAAATGATAAAAATCCCTGCTTATTAGTCCATTTAAAACGGGTCAAAAAGGCTGCCTAATTGTTATGATTGTTTTCTGGCATTGCCTATGCAATAAACCTTTTGGCTCACGTATAGATATGTTCAACAGTAGGCATTCCTGTCTTATGACCGAGTTCAGAGATTAATACCTCCTCTTCACATTGCTGCTGTCTGCTGCATCTAGTGTCCAGTCACTGAGGGACCTTGAACAGTGGTAGGCCCAGCACCAGTGTTGATGCTTTGCCTTTTCATACTGCCATGCTGGAAGAGCCTAAAGAAACAACTGCAGTATTCACATGAGCGGTCCAGCAGGAAAACTAGGAGACCAGCTAGTCCATTTAGCCTGTGCCTTGGGGCAGGACAAATTAAATAAATGAATGAATTTGTGCAATATTTTGGTCCACAGAAATGCGAAATGTAATTTCTTAACGACTGCACTAATTGGCGTGTTTCAGGGCCTGATGCTGTCGACTGCCATTGCTGTGTGCCTGATGTTACTTTGCTGATTGCCAGCGAAATGAGTAAGGTCATCATTTCCCAGAGTCCCTCCCAGACAGGACACTTGCAATGACAAGACAGGGCAGTGCAATGTGAGCTGAGTGCAGAGCTGCATGGGCTGCATTTAGCACTTTAACACGCATTTTTACTTGCACCTCTTTTGGGAGATGGAGAGGGACGTGCAGGTTTACATCCTGTTATGGAAGTTTTGATCTGCTCCAATCTCCAACAGAGCTGAAATGCAGCTCTTAACAGGCGGTTGTAAATTACGCGTTGTCATTTTAATTACTGCTTAGGGACACTGAAGCTCAGAGTTCTCGTGGGCATAAAGGCAGGCTCCTATCAATCCTACATCCTGCACTAAGGCAGAAGAAAGCTGCTCTTTGGCCACCTGCTGGAGCTTCAGGGGACTCATGGCCAGGGCAATGCATGGAAGCGACGTCATGGCAAAGAACAGGTCTGAGAGAAGGTGGCTGTAGGCTGTGAGGTTTGAGAAGTGTTGGTGATCCACTGCTCCGGGCTGAGTGTTTTGAGTGGCAGCTGGGTATGCAGTGTGCTAATCTCCGAGAGCCAGATGGAGTGGATTTCATGTCAGAAGGCATTTTCCAGGGATCAAAGCGGTTTACAGCAATAATTTATTTTTACCTTTAAATGAAAAGAAATATGATAAATGTTAAAACAGCACTTCATTCATGAGCCTTCCCTCCCTGGGGCATGATTAGCACCAGATAGCTGGGTCTCCCTGCTGTGCCCTGTTGCTTGGTTACTCTGCACAAGTGCACGGGGCTTTCATTTTCTGTCTTATGTGAGCAGAAGCTGCACAATAGAGGAGTTCAAAGAACTGAAAGGCTCTCAGAGAACGTCCGGCTGTATTCCTAGGCACTTTGGCACCAGTGGTGCCACGTGCACCGTGCTTGCTGTGAATGGAAAGAGGCTTATTCTGACGGCAGGTGTAAAGCAGCTCTGCTGGAGGCTGTGGAATAAAGCAGCACGAATGAGATCAGAATCACGCCCAAAAGATTGATCCTTCAAGGCCAGCAATTTAGTTTCATTAGGAAAGTAAGAGAGATTAGTATCACAGTGGTATGATAAACTTAAAAGGCACTGGAAGAACTATTGTCGCTCCTTAAGTCAGTACTGATTGCTAAGAAAAATTACTGTCAGGCATATTAATCTCATAAAACAGAACTGGCTTGACAGCCAGCCTTTCTGTATCCAGATAACTGTACAGTTTACTGAGAAAACAGTTCCTTTCCTAGCTGCTTAGTAGTATATGAAAGAAGGTTCATTTTATCCTAGGAAACTAGACAATCTTCCCTGGTTACCTATAAAATAAAGGTATTGTATATTTAGCTAGAAATGCATAAGGAAAGCAGGTCTCATTCTCACTTAAAATATCTCTAAAGGCAGTCATCAGCAGGCTTCTCGGTTGAGAGCATTTGCCTGGTTTTCAGATGACAAGCTAATAAACATGTAGATATATGGACGCGAAACGGACTGACTTAATCCAAGTGGATTTTACAGTTATCACATTATGTAAGTACAAACTCTTCCTTTTTAGATATTTTTTCCCATTTGTTATCAGTGCATCCATTTGGGAAGGTAATGACCATATCATGTAAAATCATCAAAAGAAAAGGGAGAGAGAAAAAAAAATGCAGGGTAGGACAGGGCAACAGCCTAAAGCTTTCAGCCATCTGTGTCTCCATGTCCCTGAAGGTAACATCCAGAAAGGAGATGTGTAAGGTCTTAGCACAGCTGTAATTACAGCTCAAGAAGACGTCCCATGGGGTAAGATACATGCTATGCGGCAAGCATTTCATGAGAAGCCCTTCAGGATAACCTGCCTAGTCAGAAATGGATGCACAGTTTGAGAGTGTATCCTGCAGATACTCTCAGACCTATCTTGTATCTTCTCTGAGTAACATCAATGCGATTTGAGATACTTTTAAATCAATACAGATGATGATTAAATATTCTGCTTTAAAAAAAAATGGAAAATTGATTTTTAACCAGGAGGAGATTTCAATAAGGTCGGTAGGGGGGTGGTGATAGGTAAATCAGCTTTTGTTTACAGTTTAGAAGGTCTCAATCACAATAACTTAGGTTTGTAATCATTAATAAACCCAGCTTTCCTCTAGGGAAATGTAATAGTCAGGACCTTCTCTCAGAGAGGGGCAGTTGGCTCTGCAGCTTGTGTCAATAAGCATTGACTGACTTCACAGGAGCTTTGCTGATTTTCACCTGCCAAAAGTCTAACTTGGGAAATCACTCTGAGACACCTCAAACTGTAACCTTATTTGCTTGTCTCCCTTGAGATCACTTGTCTCGGGCTGTACAAATCAGTGTCCTTCCTGACCTGAGCAGTTAGCAAAGACCCTGTGGTCCTTTTCTAAGGGAGAGACTGTTTCCAGTGACTCTTGGGACATACCCCCTGCTCTGTTGATCTTTGGCTGATGTGCAGCACCCACACCATTTTGCTGCCTCTTCGCTGTGGTGGCACTGAGCAGATACAGCCTGCCTGAATTTGAAGCCCAGACACAGGTAGTAGATGCAGCTTTCTCCCTCTAAGACTGTGCTTATATTCTCTCTCCTTTCTGACCCACCAGAAGATAAAAAGTGCCACCAAGCATAGAACTGGTCTGATGAGGTGGGAAGGTGTGAAGATCTCCCATGTTCCATTCAAACAGTTTATGGCTTATCCATCCCTCAAGTTTTTACAAAATTCATCACACTGCTGTGTTTTCCTAAAATCTGTCATTTTCCCGTTGTTCTAGGTGAATTTCAGGTCTCGTGGACTTTCCCTCACCTAATTAGACAGAAGCAGTTCTGGAGAAAGAAAGATTTTTATTTATTTTTTTTAATCCAGGAAGGCTTACAACACAGGGGATCGCTAATAAGAAAGCACAGGCATCAGCTGCAGAGAATACTCTGATTTTTGAAGAAATCTGAATGAAGCTGATCGATTTGGAAATGCTAAGGATTATCAATGGCATTCATAACAGATTGCAAGAAAAAATGGTGGAGATATCAGAAAACTCATATGAATTTTTCTCCAGAAAGTTCGACAGGAGAAAACTTGAAATAACGCTTTTAAAGCAGTGATGATGGTAGAATGAGAACTGTAGATAAGGATTGTGCCCTCTTTGCCTATTTAACTGGCTTGGATCTGCTGGCAGTGTGAGATGTGTGTAAAAAATACTTGGTGTAAACAGGGAAGCAGAGCAGGAATTGCCTCCAAAGGAGATGTGTGGCAGACATCCTATCCAGAGACTGTTTGAACTGACTGCCTGTGCAGCTGAAACCTGAATTAGCACTAATAACAAATGCTAGATGAGAAGCTGTGCTCCAGGACAGCACTGACTAACCTGCATCTAAACCTACAGGGTGCTTGTCTTCCATAGCCTTTTTCCTTTGCTGTTCTTGGTAATTTCTTCCTTCCACAACTTACTCTGGAAAATGCCTAACCTTCTAACCCCAAACACAGGCACACACATCTAGGTGCGCACCACTCAAAAATTGAAAAAGGGCCTCTCAAAGCTCTTTCTCCTGACTTAGCTGCACTGTTCAGCTTTCTCAAGCACTCAGTGGCCACTTGAGAGTTGCAGCCCTCACACATCTATGGGAGATCTCAGCCCCCAGCTGCCTGCACACTGGGACAGAGGTATCTGTGCCCTACCCAGGTCAGGCATCTGGGGGTTTTTGCACCAGGAACCCCTCTTGCAGTACTGGGGCTCATTTGATTTCAGCAGCTGCTCACATGCAGTATAACCCAATGCACCTCCTGGGGAATTGTGTTGACTTCTGTAAATTTATACTGGTGTAAATCAGGAACCAAGTGACAGAAGAAGCCCATATGTTCTCCTAGAGCGCTGATTGCAGGGGAAGGGAGCTGAATCAGGAGAAAATCATTGCACCCAGATTGTTTTCAGTGTGTTAATGACTGGCTTAGGGCAGCAAATAAAAACAGAATCAGAGGTGATTTATATTTATGTTCAAATCCAAATGGGTCTGGCCCTAGGCATTTGAATTTGTCCCTGTCTCACACTGTGACTGACTCCAGACCTCTTGAACTGCAGGAAATAGCTGAAGGAGTGAAATGAAATCTGACTTAAGGGAGAGCATCAAGACTCTTAGATATAACATAAAGGTGTGTCTATGGTAAGAACCTGGGAGCAGAGGAGGAATGTTCTGTTTCTATGTCAAGTGCTACTGCTCCTGGGAAATGGTGTTTTTCTGTCTCGATCTGGTGACTCCAAGCAGAAGGTCACTTCCAGAGTACGAGCAGTATCAGGGGGTTGGTTTTGCAAATAGCTAAGATAATCTTGAACAGGATGATGTTAATAGAAAGAAAAAAGCCCACAGCACTGAGTCCTTTTTAGTTAAGACTGGTCACAGATACAGAAAGTGGAGCTGGAGTGTTTGAGGCAGCAGCCATTAGTCTATATTCAAATGGGAGAACTGCTTTCATTCCATAGTCAGAACTCACCATGGCTGTTTCTGGCTCTGCCTCAGCTTTCTTGTCCCAGAGTTTAGTTTTACTTACGCTGCTGAAAAGCCTTGGGCTGTCTCTATCTCTGGAGATGAGCCAGGACTCCGTGGCTGGTACATCAGCAGTGAGTCTCTGCTCACCCTGCATGGGTATATCAGTGTCCTTCAGGATCACAGAGCTTAGAAATGTCAAATTAGCCAAGTTCCTGGAGGGAAGAAAGATGGCAGAAGCCCTTTTTATGTATTCAGCAATGTTGCAGCAGTATCAGCGTGTTAAATGGATGTATGTTTTATACATAGTAAATGCCCTTTTGTGTTCAGGGTCATATGAAAGAAATACTGGAGTTTGTTCCATTCTTATTTGCCTGCTCAGGTAGGTGTTTCAGTGACACACTGAGTTTGCAGTGCCATTTCGCAGCTTCTTCTTGACGCACTGCAGCAGAAATCTCATTCATGAATGACACTGATCTTATCATGGATATCGATTCATCAGCCTAAGCTAGGAGCGTTAGTAATGAGTCTTTCCTACACAGCTCTTTTGATGGCTGTGATGTCTGATAACAGAGCAATAAATAAGCTGGTTGTCTGATGCAGGGCAGGTGGTCTCAGTGGAGTGGTGTTCCAGAGGTTCCTCTGTGCTCGGTGAAGGCCAGATGTGTGGGTTTACCATCGGTATTCTGCAGCAAAAGGATTTTTATTTTTCCAGTAGTTTCCATTCAAATGTAACTTTGTCTTTTTATTGTGAATGAACAGATCAAAATTGGAAGGGAAAAATGTGGTAGACAAACCATTCATATTTGTTGTTTTCAACACAAATTACTCCTCTGACCAAATCTGTCAGTAACCGATTCTGGTTCCAAATGTTATCTCAGGAAGCCAGAGTCTGGGGAAGGGAGGTTTAGCTGGTGGAAGTTTTGCGTTCATCAGTCCATGTTCATTCTGTTTGGGAATGGAAGGGTGATGGTTCCTTCACGGTACAACTCAAACCTGCCTCAATCAGGGCCATAGGCATTTGCTAGTTTTCTCAAATCCTATTTTCCAGAATTCTTATGATCTGAGAATTTTCCTATGCCAAGAGATTGTTAATTGTCTTAGGCTTTGCAGGAGGGCTGAGTTCTTGGTAGTTTCTCTTCATTCGCATACTTCTTTCAGCTTTAAAGTATAGTTGTCTCTGTGACCAGATGAGTGATGTCTTGTAGTAACTGTCTGATATCATGAGTATTGAAAAAAATAAGTGAAAAATTAGCCATGCAGTAGCCCCTGTCAGGAAACTGGAAGGAATGGGCTCAGAGAAAGACGGAAGGTATCGTAAGGGACAGCACCATCTGCTTCACTGACAGACACTAGTGCAGAAAGGACAAGGCACTGATTAATTTGTCAAGGACTTGTCTTAAGAGCTGTGAAGGGAAAGAAGGTAGGTAGGTGTGTGCGCAATGCACAGGAGTGAGGGCAACAAGATGGCTGTCAAGACAAGGGAGAAGGGTGATTTGAGCTTTTAAAACGGGGATCTGGTGGTCTCATTTGGAGGATAGGACAAAGGCACTACGTGACACTGATCTTTGCTGTAAGACAGCGATGAAAGCTGTAAATTGTTGCTGTGCAGCACAACATAAGTATAGATCACTATTTGTAGTGCACAATAAGATATGAAAAGGGAAGTGCAGGCTGGCTGCTAACCCTTGGTTGATATATATATATATATGGCAAAATATATAAAATTATATATAATAATTATATATATATATATATTTTTTTTCCACCATGAATACTGCGAGAAAAAGTACTATGGTAATCTTCACTAATTGGCATTGTTCCTGCCAGGCTCACCATGTGAAGGACTAAAAAAGCAGGAGGGAAAAGTGACTGCCACAGAGAGCTGATGGAGGGATAAGATATACTGGGAGGTGGTAAGACACACTGGGTGGTCAGTGGAAGAGCTTTTCCAGCTGCAGTCCACTCTGGGCTTTTTTCTCTGGCTCTGTGTTCTCCTAAAGCCATGATATAAAATGGAAGCATGTCACATAATTAAGGAAATGAAAACAAGTCTAAAGGCACTTTGAGAATGTCAGCCTGGCTAAAAGACAGACAGACGGTGTTTTCTCCCAAAGAAAAGCTGCAGAAATAGCCAGTGTCTGTATTTGTAAAGAAGGAGAATTGTCTTCTGACAATTGGTGCTAATACTTTACATCAAAAGAGAGACGTGGCCAGAAATTAAGGGGAAAGATTCAAAAACATAGGGAAGCTTTTTAGAGGAAAGACTTTCAAGTATAATATTAAAGACTGTGTCGTTTCTAGACTGAAAAAGAGGCCTGAAAGATAACTGGTATTACTTACGTCAATTGGAAGTTGCACATTTATGGCATATCACAAGTAAATGATACCAGGTGAAAAACCACAACTCACGACTGCTCCTTTCTGAGCAGTTCAGGTCTTAATGCCAATGGAAAGTTTATGGCAAGGCTCTGATGCAGAATAAATCTCATGTGGCATGCCATATCTGAATCCTCTAAAACAGCTTCTACAGGGAGTCAAAGAAGAGGGGAGGAATTCTTTCCCATCCTCTGCTTTGCATATTTGACAATGAAGAGTAATGCTATGGGTGTTGTTCTGTCCATCCACAGAGCTGTGCATATGCAAAATGGAGAGTAGAAATCTACATATAAGTCAGTTTTGAAGAACTCCAGGATTAAGATGGTCTTCACAAAGCCTTCTTCATTACATTTTTTTTTTTCTCTGTGGATTGAGCATTTGTTGACTAAAGGCTCTTCCCAAACCATAAGTCGCCTTCAGGAAAGAATGTTTTGAAATGGGTGTGTGCCTTCCTCGGAGCTAATTCAGATCGACAGTAGTGGGTGTGAAGAAGATAAGGGGAAAATTTACTGTAGAATCTGCTGCTCTACAGTGCTCATATGTTCGTTGCCAATTGAAGTCAGCATCACAAATAGTGAGCAGAAGCATTAATCTCAGAATTGGCTTAATTTAAAGGAAACTTCCAGTTTTGCTGCCATTTGTAAGGGTGCTAGATGCTTAATGAATGGAGAATTCTATTCTGAAGTTGTGGCCAGCACCTTGGCAGAGCAATGCAGCCTGCCTGTCCACGACCAGGCCTGAGACGTGGATCCCTTTTGCTTCTGTACAAAATCTTTACTAACCTGTTGGTCACAATGAAAGTCTGTCTTGATCACAAACCCAGAATTGTCCTGAAATACTACCCAGGAGCACTGCAGCAGGGTTGGCACTGGTTCTGTGGAGACAGACCTTTGCCAAAGTATAATTGCAGGATTAGGAGCTTATGTTAATCAGGTGCCTGTTTCCAAACCAGTAAAAAACATGGAAAGAATCCCAGTGATATCTGAAGCTTTGGATTAGGCCTTCATTTGTGCTACTTAACTAATGTGTATCGGATACATTTCTAGCTGCCTAGATTTGTAGGTTGAAATGTTAGTGTCCACCTCTTTTACAGCTATGGCTGAATGAATGTCACTTGGGAAACATAATTCCATAGTTGCTGTGAATCCTGATTATGTAAATTAAAAAAATAATAATAATAACAAGCTGGGTTTTTTTGTTTTTTTGTTTGTTTGTTTGTTTTCCAGCACAGATCTGCAAAATCATTGTGAAAATCTATCCTTCTGCTACCTTGCATATTCATTCCTTGCTTCCTCTGGGCCTCTTCCAGTGCAGGTGCAAGGCAGTGGGTCTGAAGGACTGGAGCCACGGTGACTTGGAAGGAAACAGAGGGCAGTGTTCTCTCTTCAGACCTAAAACCGCCCTGGGTGGGCTGTGGGCAGATCTCGCTCCCGTTGGGAACAGGCTCTGCCTGTGCCATCACTGCAGAAAGTGCTTCTCTGCCACAGAGCATTATTATTCCAAATTACAGTTCCTTGTTTGTGTGCATGTCCTCTCTTTTCTTCAGCATCACCAAATAGCCCGAAGGGAATGAATTACAAGAACATTACTTTTGAACAGATTTTCTCTCACTTCCTTCCCCACTTCCCCCTCCTCTTTCTTGCAGACTCAGGAGTGTGGGCAAGCACACTGGAGGTCAGTTTCTTCAAACCCCTCTTCCTTTTTCTCTTTCTGTTCCCCACTGCTCGTGCTTTTTCTATCACTGCCCCTTTTCTCTTTGCTAAAGATAAGAGAATATGTATCATTGAAGAAAGAAAAAAGCAAAAAAACCAAAAACAAAAACAACCAGTGTTTAGCTAGAGGTGCTGTCCTGCTCCCATGTCATAGCAGCTGTGCCTCGTCCTTCACTGAGCATTCAGCAACTGCTGCTGGTGAGGAATAAGGTTAAGCCACACAGCAGGAGGGAAGGTAGAATTACCAGGCAATATTTCAGAGGCATTTAGAAGTCTGTGTGGAGTGGATTTCATTCCAGCCTCGTTTCTTTGGGCTAGGTTTTGGTTGTTGTTTTTCTTAAACTGTTATTATTTTTCCCTCTTCCTCATGCTCAATGAAATGCTGGCTGGTAAAGTGCCTCATGGGAGATCCCAGACAGTACACCAATGCTTTATGTGTCATTAAAATATATGAATCCAGCCTGCACAGGTGCTTGCTGTCAGGTCTGTTACATCCTGAGCATCCGTGCCCCTGAGTGATTTTTCATGAGGCTCCTTCTCAGCCATTGCTGGAGATGACAGATACAGCAGGGAGCAGCAGATCCTTGTGGAGACAGGAGCAGAGCTGCTGACTGGTGGTCTCGGAGGGTTGGTGGCACCAAACTGCACCGCAGTGGTGCCATGCCTAGGTGGACACAGCAGACAGTGGGGTCTGTCCCTCTCTGGAGCATTTTATTCACATTCCTTGATAATCTGTGCTTTGTTTTACCTTTGTACCAGATAACACACTGACAATGGCTAGGGATTTTATTTTTTTTTTTTTTATCTTTTTTTTTTATTGCCTTGTTTCTCTTATGCCTAGAAATTAGAAAGGAAGATTGCACATTGTGTTGCACGTGAAGTATTCTTTAGACAGCCAGTTTCTCTTCTACAAAGAAGATTGCTGTATTTTACTGCAGTCGGTTTTACATCTTCTAGAAGTGCCATCAAGCAAGGATAAGAGATTTTTGGAGCTGAGTTCTCTTATTAAATATCTTAGTGTAACTCCTCAGCTTCAGGGAGTATTTGCTGTACTGCAGACAGTTGGGTTGCAAACAGAGACTTCCTTATGCAGATGTCACACCTGTGTGATGCACAATGTACTGCTCGTGTCTGGAGCACACCCAGCACCCTGCACTCCCAGGGACAGGCGATGCTCAGCAGACAGTGGTGTGATTCTCAGCTGCCACAAGCTTCTGCCGTTCTGTCCAGATTTAATGTATAAAATTGACAAAACCAAAAGAGGGGGAAGATTCAGGTGAGATGTTAGGAGGAAGTTATTTACACAGAGAGCAGTGAGGCACTGCCACAGGCTGCCCAGAGCAGCTGTGGATGCCCCATCTCTGGAGGCATTCAAGGCCGGGCTGGATGGGGCCCTGGGCAGCCTGATCTGATGCCTGATTTCATGGATGGTAACTCTGCCTACAACGAGGAGTTGGAACTTGATCATCTTTGAGGTCCCTTCCAACCCAAGCCACTCTATGACTCTCTTGGTATACGAGCACATATATAACAGATAGACAGTTGTTCTGAGTGGGCATTTAGTGGTCAGCATTATGCTTTGTGGTTGCTCCCTCATCGCCAAAGCACCCGTAGGTGATGTGACTGTGGGTGGGGGCAAGGAGGAGGTCTGGACCTGGGCCAGCACTGAAGGGGCTTCACCTTTCCCATCTTCTCTAAGTGAAGCTGATTATGCAAGCTCACCTGGAGTAGCAAAAGCAAAACCTGACTTTAGTCCACATGGCAGGACTTTTAACTGACAGACGAATGTGCTTTTATAGAAACATTGCCTTATTTTCCTCTCTTTTAGCTAAGTGGGTCTTGTCAGGTGAGCAGTCAGAAAGCTGTGAGAGGAAGCGCTACCATTTACAAAGAGTGTCTGAATCTATGAACAGCTCATCGGAGGCAGCTGATGATTTAAGATCACTGTTCAATTTAAAATGGCAGAAAACTTGTACAAAAGTTTAATAAGAGTCTGGCACCTACAGGTAGGGATGGACAAATGTTGAATTCAGGTCTTGACACTGAGCTAAAACAGTTTTTTACTTAACTGAGTGCTAGAACCAAATATTTCCCTGTCTCCTGCCTCATTACTGCATTATAGTGTTTAGGTGCAACATGAACAACTGCTTGTCACAGCAGGGTGCTCTGAGCGCTGCCTTGGTGAGAGCAAGTGAGAAAATGGTGAGGCATCATCAGCCAGGGGACTCAGCTGAGATTCAGCTCTTCAGATGCAGGATGAGGGGTTTGCTACACCTGGGCTGTTTGGAAGAACAGAGAGCAGGTGCAACTTAAGAGTTTCTAAATTACCAAGCTAGAAGCCCCTGTTCTGACCCATTCTGCATGCAGCTTTGCAGAGGGCTCCTGCACAGAATGGTGTTTGACCAGGCTTGGATCTACCTCTGCGTCTTCTCTGCGGGCCGACAGTGAGGCAGCCTCGTTGGACTTGGGGCTGCTATTTCCCTACTTTGGTGATCCTATGGTTTTCACTGTTCTATGTAGTGCTTCCTCCTGTCTAACTGTGTTTCAGTAAATCCATGAAGACCCTAAGAGTCCTTCTGTTTAGGCAACTTTAAGTGGTCTGGTGCCTTCAGAGCTATTGGGCCAGGTCCAGAGGAAGGCTCCAAAGATGATCAAAGGAGTGGAGCACCTCTCTGATGAAGAAAGGTCAAGGGTGCTTAGCTTGTTAGGCTTGGAGAAGAGAAGGCTCCAAGGAGACCACACTGTGGCCTTCCAAAACTTGCAGGGAACTTACAAGCAGAACAAGACTGACTATTTACACCATTTGCTAATGAAAGGACAAGGGAGAATGCCTTTAAACTAAAAGAGGGGAGAATTAGGTTAGATCTTATAAAGAAATTCTTTACTCAGAAGATAGTGAGGCAGCAATGCAGTCTGCCCGGAGAGGCTGTGGGTGACCCATTCAATCAAGGCTAGGCTGGATGAAGCCCTGGGCAGCCTGAGCTGATGAGATCAATTTAAAATGCACATGGTGTTGGTGTAGTTTCAGTGAAGCTTTTCATTACAGTTAGGTACCCAATTGCACATCGTTATCTACACCTCAGAAAGGGGACGGGAGGGTAATTCACCTCCCTGCTTAGAAAATGCACCAGTTTTCAAAAGCTGGATGGCTGCAGTAAGTATAAATTCTGCCTTGGGCTGCACCACAAGGAGCAGCAATTTGCATCTCTACTGAAAGTCCAGCGATACCTGTGGAACCAAGTGGCCCTCCTGCCACACACCACAGGTAATACCTCCTCCCCTCCTTCCAAAATTCACAGAAATTAAATGGCATTCTTTTGTTCTTAAATGGCCTGTGGCCTTCTCTGCTATTTAAGTCTGTCTAGGAAATGGTCGCATCAGTATCTAGTTGTGATCCTCCAGAGCATAGATACTAATATATCCACTGCACATCACAGAAGTTGTTCCTTTGTGTGAAAATGTATTTCTGCTGTAGTGGTACCAGGGTCCCTTCTGCTATGTTTAGTAACAAAAATGTGTCTAACTGAACAGTGAGGCAAGAGCAGAGAGTCTGTTCTGCTGCCACTGATGATGGGAAGTTAGGGTATTTCTGAGGTATCTTTTGCTGTGTCACCTAAGACCTCCTCTTCATTCTGGGAGAAAGTAGTGAATCAATCTGGAAAAAATCACAATAGCGTTGTATCATTTCTGTTAATCTCACACGTTTTAAATGCAGCCTTTTTAGGAAACAATGACAGTGCTTTTTTTGTGTCTGTGTATGAAGCCAGCATGGTTTCAGATAAGGGTATTCAGGGATGTAGGAGAGTGGAATGAGGACATTTCAATTTGAAGTTTGTGTTTAGGAAGTGTTTCTGCTTTCGGTTCTCTACTGACCTTCCTGTTCCTGGCATGCTGGCTGTGGCCCTGCTGCCAGGGAAAGCTGCTTAATGACACAGCACGCAGGTCCTGGACTTCTCTATTTCTCACCCACCAATGAGGGATGACCACAAACTCAGCTCCTTGAAGCCTGTGGCTTAGGACTGTGTGTGGGGACTGACTGCAGCTTCTGCAGGCCAAACAACACTACAGCAGGGCAGGAGGGGATGCTTGAAGAACCAAGTAAACTTCAGTAAAGTAAGAAAGTAATTGGCAGATTTCATCCCCCCACTCAGTCCTGTGACACTGGTACACAGGATTTTGTATTTGTAGGATGTGGACATCAGAAAAATGTCTTTCACCCTCTCTCATGCACTGTGTGCTTTAATCAGCATTCTGCACGGGGGAAACTGCAGGAAGACTTTGTGTTTGTATTATTTTGTTGTAGTTCTCTAAAGAGCTGCAGAAAATAAGAACAAGCAACAAATCTCCAATAATCACAGCTCATAAATTCTTCATCATGGGTTTGGTCCTTAGGTAGACACTGGATGCAGCCCACGAGGGGCGGGATGTGGCATTTTCTAGATACAAATTGCTGCCCTCTGTGCAGCTCACACATTACTGTGTACACTAATAGTGTACTCATGGGCTGGGCTGTTAACAGGAAAGAGCTCTTGACTGAAACCAGGACATTTTTCCCCTTCAAAGCAGATCTGTTTTCTCATCACCATGTTTCGTAGTAATTCAGCAATACACAGTTTGCCACGCCAGCATCATTTTCCCTAGCTGTTTAATAACCATGCTCTGAACAGGAGCTGCAACGTATCTCATTATTCTGCTCCAAAGGTAGGAGAGGAGGGGTAGATGTAAAGAACAGCATCTGTTCCTGAGCACATCATAAGTAAGGTTATACTGCCAACTGCAGTCAGTGTCCCTGCAGCAGCCGTGCCAGAAGAATCATGTAGGAAGCAAAAATCAAGATGGGAAAGCATTATTGACTCTGTCTGCATTAGTGTGTTTAACTTGAGGTGTTTTTTTTTTTATTATTATTTATTTATTGATTTAAAATATTCAAGGAGCTGCTTCTTGCTTGGTCCATCTGCAAAGCTGCATGAAAACTCTGACTTGTTATTGGAGTGTGTACAGAACTGGACCCAGCTAATGCTAGAGAAGTCTCCAGAATAACAGTGCATACTCATTGGCAGGTAGCTCTAGGAAAGAAGTCAGACCCCCTGGAAATGTAAAGGAGATAGCAGCTGAGGCAAGTTAAGGTGAGGCTGAAACATCCACCTGGCTGCACAGGTACCTAAAGCTAAGAAAACTGAGGAGAAAAAATATTGCAAAGGAATGTGAGCTGCGCATCAGCTTTTGTAGTTACTGGAACATAGAATCATAGAAAGGTTGGAAAACCCCTCTAAAATTATCTCTAGTTCAACCACCAACCCATCCCACAATGCCCACTGACCGTGTTCCTCAGTGCCACATCTCCATGTTCCTTGAATACCTACAGAGACAGTGACCACCTCCCTGAGCAGTATGTTCCACTGCATCACTGCTCTTTCTGAGAAGAAATTGTTCCAAATAGCCAACCTGTATCTCCCCTGGTGCAACCTGAGGCCATTACCTTTCCTCCTATTGCTGTTACCTGGGAGCAGAGGACAAAACCCACCTCACCACAACCTCTTTTCAGGGAGTTTTAGAGAGCGATAAGGTCTCCTTTGAGCTGTCTTTTCTTCAGACTGAACAATCTCAGTTCCATGTGTTGCCCTTCTTTGGACATCTTCCAGTGTCTCAGTGTCTTCCAAACAAACAGAAAGTTTGGGCTTTGCTCTTCAGCACATCACCATCTCCATCCTGGTCTGACCACTCAGCTGTGCAGAAGTACCGGTCAAATGAGACCTCAGCAGGTGGGTGGGACAGCATTGCCCTTGGCTGGCATAGCCCATGCCCCTCTGGCAGAAGCCAACGTGTCCTGAGGCTGAGAAAGTCAATAGGTACTGCTGAAATGTTTGGTTGCAGCTTTTCTTGTGTGTCTGTTCTCACAGCTGTCTCAGGGGTAGAAGCCTGGGCTCAGCCTGCTTCTTATGAAAATCCAGGGAAGTACATGAATACAACCAGGTCTTTACAGCCTATCCATATAGATCATGTTTAATTTAAAAAAAATTCTAATGGAGATATTTGACATAAGATTTATCAGCATGCAGCTGCATCTTGTCTTCTGAAAACTTGTAACAAGAACAGTCTGAAAATGGCTCTCTCATACTGGGGTTGTTGTCTTCTTTATTATTTTTTTTAATACTCTCAGAGTTTACATTGATTTTTCTATCACTTTCTGCATGAACTAAAGGACATTTTATTCCTGCCACTCCAGCATCTGAAATGGTAAAACAGTCTGCCCGTGGTACTGCAGTGGCTATTTCAGCAGAGCTAAAGTTAGCTGAAAATAGTATTTCCAAGGGGCTCTAGGGTTGGCTTTGTCCTGCCACTGCCTCTTTGCAAGCCATAGCACCCAGTGTCTTTTGGCAGAAGCCATACAGCAGACAGGCAGCACAGCCCCTGAGCACAGTGTCAAGGCTGCCAGAGAAGGCTGGACAAATCCACCCAAAGAACACAAGCTTGGGGAAAAACCTGATGCTGTTCTTCATTTGTTTCAGCAAACAAATTCATTTGTTTGATCAGAGCAAACCTCATGTCGTGAGGAGAGTTATGTTTTAACTGCTACTTAAGAAAAAGTAAACAAAAAAATAATACAGTCGGGGTCAGGGTGACCAAAAGAGAATTTGACTGTTTTATCCAGGAAGGAGGACAAAACTAAGTAACCTGTGGTATACTTTCTGAGAGACAAAAATCACGCTTTGGTGACTTTTGCCAAATTTAACTCTGGGTTAGCTGCTTGCTGTTTGTTGGCTTTTGTGCATCTTGAGGAAAGGAAAGAAGAGATTTTCTGTTCTGAATCTATCTGCTAGAGGCAGACTATGTCAGGTGCCCAGGGCTCCGGCTGGGACTGGCCACTGTTCTTACCATCAAGCTAAGTGAGAACAGGTTGTGTTGCTCCTGCTGATGATTGCTCTGCCACCAAAACCTGCATAACTGAGTCACTTCCTACCTGCTTTCCTCTGTTCTCTTACTGTCTTTACAGCAATAAAATGAGAGCTGTTTTCTGCTGCTAAGCCAGGAAGGTGGCTGCGTGGCTGGGTAGTACAGCTGAAGCAAACAGGAGCAAATAAAGTTGCTTTTTTCTGCAGTGATATCCACCACGTCCAGTGTGTTTGTGCTTTCATAACACAACAGCTGTTACAATATTTAAGGTGGTCAAATTAGATGGGCTCTTTTTGTGTCATTTAAAGGTTTTGGGAAAACTCCAGAGACACCAGCCCAGAAGGCTGCCCCTTTAATAAATGAGAGACCAAACTTTGTTTAATTCTGTCTAGTTCAGAGAAGATGCTCATGGCAGATGCTGTTTATTGAAACAAAAGCTTGATGAGTTTTGCTAATGATGGTGTATCCTAGAAAATATTTATGTTCTGGGAATAGTGTGAGTTGTGATCTTTCAGTATGAGTTTTTATTGATGGAGCTTGGTACACAGTTATGGCAAATTTATTCCTTCTTTTCAGTTATATATATTAAACCTTGTCTCTGTCATTCGTTTTCCTGTCTTCAAAATGAGAATTAGCATGGCAGGGTATTATGGTTTGGGGGAAAAGATGAATTGTTACTCTTTAGAAAGGCAATTAACCTCCAAAGGCAGCTGCTAGAGAGCCATTATAACATCAGCTTCAGCCTTCCTCTGCCCTCCCCCAGCTCTCTGAGGTGCGTTGTTTATTGAGAAGAGCAGAAGATGGATACCTGCAGCACGACACCTGCAAGAAGCAGGGTTTCACAGACCAGCTCTCAGCAGGTGGTGCCCTGTGCTTCTCCATCTTCTGTCAGGGTGTGCCATGGGGTGGGACCTTGGTGTGCCCACAAGCCCCCTTTAGCAGCCTCTGGGGAAACTGATTAATTGCACTCACCCAGCACAGGGTGTTGCTCATTTAATTCATGCTGGATAAAGGAATGGGAGAGAAGACTCCCTGGAGAGGGTTCTTGGACTGTGTCTGCTGATTAATGGCAGGGAAAGACAGCTTTGCAGAAAGCATGTTGAGGTGGTTGGGGAGATGAGCATTCCTCTCGCTGCCCTGAATCCTGCTATGAGTGCACCGTAGTGCTGATAGAGAAATATTTAGCCTGGCTGCAAGCAGTTGTTTGCTAGTAAACAAGAAACATTGTTTCAAACAGAGATGATTAACAGTGACAGAAAAATTTAGGAACTGGGCAGAAAGCTTTATTCTGCCTCGGTCACAAGTACTCATTATGTCAGCAGGTTCCGATTTTTCAGACTAATGGTAGGTGTACACTCGTATGAGAATGCAACTGTGTGCTGATCTCACCCTCAAGGGACTGCGGATTTATCTCTAATGCTGTCAGATTTATTTACAAAAGATAGAGTACATTTACAAATGCTCCATTGTACTCTATTGTTTGGAACAGAGGAAAGCCTGGTCCCAGTGGATAAGGCAAAATGACAAGGAGGTTTCTGATGCTCTGCCCTCCCAATTCAAGTGGCTGTTGACTGCTAATTGAAACCAGTGAGTTTCTATAAGCATACATGGGGAAAACACTGTGAGGGTTTCATACAGCACATCCTGTGAAGAATGTATGTTTTGTTGCAACACTGACATAATGCTCAACTTGCTATGCTAATAATAGCCATATCAGTTATTGTGACAATTTTTCTGCCACTGCTGTTGTTCTAATGTATGCTTGCCCACTATGACTGTTTGGGTTTCTGTCATCCTTCAGTGACCAAACTGTCAGTTAGGTTTTTCACCTGAAAAGCTAGAAAGGTCATGGAAATGATGAGAGAGATCTCAGATAGGAACTTTCTTGCTGGATGTCAAATTGATGACTAGTAAATGTTCAGATAGGTTATAAGATACCTTGCCTAGATAGGTTTGCACGTGCAATCTTAAACTCCAGAAAGGATACCATTTGTTAATTGAGGGCAGCTTTGTAGAAAGCTTGAGGGTTTTCCTCCTGCCTGTTGCATGTCTGCTACAGCAGACATGGGGTCTTTCTGCACATGAACATGTGAATATCTACAGAAAAAAGCAAAATGAATCTTTTCTTAAAAAAAAAAAAAAAAAAAAGGCTTATGCAAAAACATTGATTTCAGCAAGTAGTGAGCTCTCTCTTCAAAAGTGGCCACTTTAGCAAGGTATCCAAATGCTGTGCTGAGAGATTTAGATGAACAGTATACAGAGGCATCAATAGCACTCAAACCTTTTGGGTACGGGCAATTGCAGTTGCATGAAAGCAGTTATTTCAAAAAGTAGAAATAACCTACTCTATTAGTGCTTTTTATTTAGCTGTTCATGTTGCATTAAAACATTGTGACACACCTCTTGGATTGCAGTACTCATTTGGATCCCCGGTTTATAGCTCCCACAGTGAATGGAGCCTTTGCTGTGACCGTGGCAGGCTCTGGGCAGTCTTAAGCAGAGAAGCTTGTTTTGTGTTTGGAATGCTGAACAAGCTGCACCCCTCTTCCAGGCCATGCAGACTTTAGGTCATGAACTCATTTGCCCCAGGTTCTCGTGCCCCTCCAAAATGGAAGCAGGTTTCCTGTGTGCATCCTTCCATCCCAATGCAGTCTTTGCCTGGTAGTAACGCTTAATGAACAATCCTCCTCCACCACAGAGGTGGTTT
Organism: Oreortyx pictus; assembly: GCA_036925125.1. Lineage (NCBI taxonomy): Eukaryota > Metazoa > Chordata > Aves > Galliformes > Odontophoridae > Oreortyx > Oreortyx pictus. The sequence goes on along the minus strand of JAUPFR010000008.1, from coordinate 10,699,929 downwards.
CCTACAGCTTTGGCTCTGAGAGATTTTGCAGGGAAAGCATTTCCTCACAACAAATAGTGTTATATCTCCTAACAGACAACTTTAGTAACAGAATTGTGAATTTGTGTGGGTTTGTTTCTCTTTGCTACCTCTGCTACTTGAAGTATTCTCAGGAAGGTCAGTTGACCTTTATCGAGCACAAGCCGTTGGCAAGATGGTATCCATAATGAATGTACTTCAGGCAGCCAGTACTCTGGCATGAGTGTTTTAACATCTGACCCCATCAGTACAAATAGTGTAAAACACAGAAGATACTTGACTTCTTTTCCTAAAGGAGAACAGCCTCCAACAAGTGAACCAGAGAGTGTGTGAAACTGTGTACTTGCAGCTTAGCTGGGTAAACAGCGGAGAAATAATGGATCCAGTTCTTTATTAGTTGAACTTGAGAGATCTTTTGGGGTTGGGTTGTTTTGTGCTGACATGGGTTTATGAGTTCTGTTATGTTCATGTTTTGTTATGATACATGTTCTGCTGGTTGTGGTTGTTGGTTTTTTTTTTCATGGTACCTACTACTATACTGCTGTCTAAGCAGATGCAAAGATTACTGATCTCCTGGGATTGCCAAGACTCATTATCATCTCACGTACTCTGGCCTCTGAAGTAGAAGCATCTCCATTAAATCAAAAATATACGCAATAGTGAAACTGCTGTCCACATCAGGCTGCAGGCAGGTATCACCTACTTTTCATTTCCCATAATACTGGACAACGTCATATGCTTTATGTTAGCCACTTTCATTCTGTAATTTTTCCACGCTGAAATGGAAGATATATCTGTGTTAACTGCTGGTGAAATGTATATACGTGGTATACCCTGTGAGGAGAACTGATAGGCACATGGCAGCACACTGTCCTAGGCCTTGAGAGAATGCAGTAAGGCTGAAGGAGAGGAAAGTGCTTCACCACCACATTTGTGGGTTTTAGTCCATTCCTTCTTCCTTTTCCAAATAAATGTCCCACATGATGTACGCATGTTACTGAAGAAACCTGTTGTCCACCACAGGGATTTTGCCACAGGACCTGTCAGGGCAGTCAAGACCATGGTCAGTCCATGGTGAACAGCAGTGGGAAACCCCAATTCTCCACTGCTACAGGAATGCAAGCAGGGATCTCCTCACCTGGAGGGAATCCCCACGAACCAGCCCACTGCCTCAGCAGGCACAATTGAACTGCCTTACAGCTTTTAGGTTTGTACAATTTATGAAATAAAGCATTTCATTCTCTAAGTGACAACCTGGCCTTCTGCTCATTATGAGGTGTTTACTGTGCTCTTCTTTAGTTTTTTGTTTGGCCCATCTGCGAAGAAACACTTGAAATTTTGAGATGGACAGGCTTCTGGTTCAGTGTCTTCCAACGTCTTTTAAAAGAATTACCTCCTTCTCTTTGAACACTGAAACTTGGATCTTACAATGTATCATTCATGTATAGAGAGACCAGCCATACCCACTTAAGCATCTCTTATTTTCCCATTTGTACAGTACATACAAATGTACTTCTGTTTCATGCCATATTCATAATTGAACTAAAGTGAACTTGGCTTTTGCTGTTGTACATCAGTATGAAGTTTAATGGCAGTGAGTGAACCACATCAGCTGTTTGGGACTGAAGCTGTCCTACTCCTTGTCTGCACTCCCAGGCTCAGCCAGGGTTCTGCACTTCAGGGGCAAATTCAGATCGTTCTGTGGGATTTTCACCTTCTTTGACAACTAAGCCTTAATCCTGCAGACAAAAAAAAAAAAAAACAGGCTAAGTGCTTAAGGATTGACATGGAAGCAGACAGCTGAGGCTAAAACTTAGTAGACCAGTCCTTCTTTGGTTGGAGGTTTATTTTCAAACACAGCTGAGATCAGCATCACAGATACATGTCTTATCATGTGCTTTTGGTGGGTCAACCATTTCGACAAACACAAGAGGAGGATAAATCCAGACAAATTGTGCAGAAGAGCAGCAGAGAATGAAAGAAATGGGACGTGTAGTATTTAACAAAGCAAATCTCACAGTACATCTGTCTGGCAGCGGTTCTGCCACCTGCATCAGTCTCCTGGCCATGTCCTTGCCTCAATGATTACCCATGAATGTTGTCCACTTATCAGACTTCCATTTCAAAATCCTGCTCAAAAACTGTGGACTCCAGGATGGTTTGGATCCAAAACCAAATATGCCAAGTGTTATTTATGCATTGTTAGACCAAGCTGAAGTATAAAACTACAACACTGCAGATTTCAAAGAAACATTAGTATCTGGATTGTTTTTCTTCTCTGCTCTAAGCCATTTAATTTCTGTCTGATGCAAATGGCCTTGACCCACACTCTGAGCCAACTGGCAACCATGCTGCTGTATTAGCAGAATACCACTTTTAAAGTGATGAGTCAAACTGAGCCTCTACACAGCTGCTGCTGGTTGGAAGAGCTCCTAAGTTCACCTGAAAGGGATCTCTTTCTCAAGGATAGTCACTGTTCCAGATTCAGAGACCTGCCTGTCTCTGTTAAAACACAGGCAACAGCCTCTCTTGCTGTGTTGCATCTGGGAGCAGCTTTCACATCTGTCAAACTGAATCCTCTCCTGGGTGGCCTTTTCCCTCAGCAGCATTGCTGAGATTTTGGTGAGTTAAGCATGGTGGGGGCGAACTGATTCCAGGAGACTGGTAATTGTCTTTACTTGCATGGGAAGTAGTGGGCTTCACCCATGAGGGCACAGCAACCTTTCTGGTAGTGATCTATGCCAATATTTTATCACTGCCTGCTGGTGAGCTCATTGTTTTGTACATTAAGGGCAGCTAGGCTTCCAGTACTCCCTTTGATGAATTGAAGATACAGAAGTAGCAGAGATACAGTCATTTGAAATACTTCCTTAAACTCAAAAAAAGTTGAGAGTTTATATCTTTTGGTTCCTAATTCAGTGCTCATCTTGAATAGCTTTGAATTATGCTTGTAAAGTTCTTATCCATTGCTAAATTATAGGAGCCCACTTCTTTTCCTGTACGTCAGATTTAGATAAATGCAAAATTAGGAGTTACTTGAACTCCTTTTCAAATGGAATAAAAGAAAGATGAGAAAGAAGCTGCGAGATGAAAGTATTTCAGTGTGTTATCTCATACAGCCTGAACACTTAGATTTCAAGGTGATACACACCTAAAAACACCAAAGACAGATGGATCTGACATTATCTCACCCTCTAAATGCTTGGTAAAATTACAAGAAGACCGAAACAATAGAGGAAAGGGTTTTTTCTTTTTTTGATAGCTGCACCCCTGACAGTTACCCTTAAGATAGCTTGTCGCATTTTTTTGATAAAGGGGCCATCTTCTATTTTAAATGGGAGGTATCTATGCTGAGGCATACATTCAAAAACACTTTCTATAAACAGTCTCTCAGGAGCCTTTAGCTCCCTCCTAAAATAAAACAAACAAAAAAAAAAAGAAACAACCTAGGAACCAGCTGTGTAGTCAGGCTGTCCTTGCTGCAGTGGGGCCTGGCACAGCCCACATGGCTCTGAGTCCAGTCCGTGCTGAAGTAGCCCTTTGCTGCCATTGTTGCCATGTAGGTGTGAATGAAGGAAGGTTGGTTCACATGTGCGTGCTGGTGAGTTCAAAGCCATTCTGCACCACAAGAATGGCTCAGGTCAGCATGGAGCCAGGCTCCTCTCCTTGAAAATCAGGGGCAACTCTCAAAGCAAATAAAGCTGCGCTCTGCTCCTGCAAGCAGTTCTCTTCTAAAGATACGCCAAATTTATGTGGCTCAGAAGAAAAAGCAGCAAAGATTTGAGCCAGCCCCTTGCCAGGTGTAGTGTGGTGTGATGTCTTTCACTCCCACAGTTCGGTGTCTGCTGTGACACATAGGGATCTGTCTCTGAGTGCTGGGAGCAGGCAGGCATTTGTTCCCTGGCCTCCAGCAGCAGTGACAGGGCTCTGGGTGGGAATTAGCCTCCAACGAGCCCCAGACTCTCCTCCCCGTCTTTGCAGCCCCTCCTTTTAGCATAGGTTGTTGTCAAAAATACTGGCTTCTAGAAAAGAACGTTTTGTTCCTTGGTGAAATCCCCCTGAATTCTGCAGAAGGACCCTGTTTTCTCAGCAGCACACGCCTGGTGTCAAATAGAGACTGAATTTAAAGAATAAAGAACACAGGAATAAAAAATTCAAGCACCCCCCAGGGTGAATTTATCAAATCCTTCTGCCAGGAGGGAAGGAACCAGGAAGCATCACGCTGCTGCTTTCCTGCACTGAAGGATGTTCCCGGCTGTGTGGCACAGGAGAAAGGCGGTGCTGGGCAGAGGGGCTCCATGAGCACGGGAGTGGGTGCAGGCTGCGTGGCATCGGGGTAAAAGGGGACTGGCAGCAACCTCTCTTTTGAGATGGAGACTTTGAAAGTGTTTTTTTGAAAGCGGATACCTAGTTGAGACTCGGAGGGGGGAAAGAAAAATATCAGAAGCACACAATAGAGTCTGCTGCAATGGTGAACTCAATGCTGCCACCCAGAGCACTGCTTTGCATAATATATGATGCTCTGCGTGGATCTGGAGACTAGGAAGATTAAAGCAGATGATCTTCCTGCATGTAAAGCAGCCAGAGACAGCATGATGGATCATTACTGAATACATTTCTGGCCACGTATAATTGTGTTCTGATCTCTCCTGTTGAAGCACTATCACCCTCTCCCTGCCTGACTATATTATTTAACTTGTAAGAGCCAAAAATATTCCTTAATGCTTCGCATTTTGACCATAACTACCTCTGGGGTCGTTTGCATCAGAAGCATGTGAAATGTTGAAACAGCATTTAAACATCCAGCTACAGACCAGCACGGTGAATCTGGTAACTTACTGCTTGGCAGAACTGGGAAATAAGTGTCTGTTGGGATGTCTGAGAAGCACGTGGCTTGGTTTGCTGTTCGTTTGTGGTTGTTTTTAACCCATTGTGGTTTGTCCAGCGTTGGCTGGTTCACAGTGGCAAGTGCCAGCTCAAAACAACAGGGTGGGGGATGGATTCTTGTCACATCATTTCCCAGTCATTTCCATTTAACATCTTATCAGACAAATATTGAATGTGTATTGTCCAGTTAATACTGGACAATAATGAAGCGAGCGTTAAATAATCCTTAGCAGTAACATATGGTTAGGTAGAGTACTCTGTGAATGATGCAGGAGGAAAAAATTGGTATTGCCGATCAGGTGGGCTGTGTGATGTTGTGCAGCAACAGCAGCGCTGTGAACTGGCACTGCTTTCAGCCACCCAAAGAGGTAACTACTAAGAGGCAGCAGGAGAGCTGGGTCTGTGTGGTGGAGCTGTACAGCTCCTGGGGGTGGGCTGGCTGTGACACTGCTTGTCCTGCTGGCCCTGGGCTGGGGACACGAGCTCTGGGGGTGGCTCGGCATGTGGATCACTGTATCTCTTTAGGTCCGCTAGTGTCAGCTATTTTAAGTATAAACTGAAACTTACCAGCTGCATTAAACAAGCTCTTACTGCACGTGGCAATTGTGCATTTAAGAACACCCAGATGTCTTTTGCTCCTTAATAAATGTGAGAAATGTAGAAACTTACACAAAATATCCCTTCCTTCCTCTTTTCCCTTCCTCAGCTCAGTAAAAAAACAAAACAAACAAACAAACAAGCAAACGAAAGCCTGGAAGTTTGAAGGAAGATTTAAATCAAACTTATGTTTGAATATTTTTTTCCTCAAAGGAAGGTGGCAAAGGAGTTTTGGAAGCAAGGTTTAAAATAGTAGTATAACTGGTTCACTTAAATCCCAGAAGAATCATAGAGCCATTTAGGTTAGAAAAGACCTTCAAGATCACCAAGTCCAACCATCAACCTGGCCACCTGAGTCCCATCACTGATCTGTGTCCTTTTAATGGCACATCTACACATCTCTTGAATACCTCCAGGGACAGAGATTCCCCTACCCTGACGTCTAATCTAAACCTCTCTGGGTAAAACTTGAGGCTATTTCCCCATGTCCTATCCCCTATCCCCTGAGAAAAGAGATGGTCACCTTGCAGTAAGCTTTTTTTGGGTAGTTTTAGAGATCTGTGAGATCTACCCTTCGCTTCCTCTTCTCCATTCAAAACAACCTCATTTTCCTCAGCCACTCCTCGTAAGTCTTGCTTTCTACTTCCTCCAACAGCTTCATTGGTCACCTCTGCAAATGCTCAAACCATTCAGTATCCTTCAATCACAGAATGGAATCAGAGAAACTTTAAGGTTAGAAAAGACCTCTGAGATCATCAGCCCATCACCACCGTGCCCACTAAGCCATGTCAAATATTTCAGCAGTCTTTATTTCAGCACTGATCGCATTGACAATTACTCTTGATTTGTGTAAGTACAGATGTCACCCGCAAACTGTTGTCAGTTTATATTCAGCATCACTGTTGGTCCTTAATATTATGCTGTGTAAAGTTGTAATGAACAAACACACACATGCACACCACATTTGCTTTCCAAACTTTTCCACTAAAAATGTGAGGGTTTTTTATCTATGTGATGACATTAATTCTCTATTTACTTACTGTTAACAAGCCCTTAGGATATAACCTTCAAGAATATTGATGCTTTCTATTTTCAACATGTTAATTTCTGCCCCTAAAAAGAGATGTCAACTGGCAAAAAGTGGGCTTTAATGCCTTATTATGCAGCTCAGCTCCATCCTAATACTAAGAATATTTGTCACTTATTCAAAACTAAGGAATTTGTGCTATAAATAAAGCTCATGGTACTTTCTATGTGATAAATAAATGATACAAATAACACATTTTTCACTCTTAAAGATGTAAATATGGTTTTGTTTGGATCAGCACATAGCTAGTAAAGGTATATATATGTAGGTATATAATTTTTTTTCAGTGCTTCCAATTCTTTTTTCAGGATGTCTGGAATTTTCTCCTGTCTCTTTCCAATTTGCATATGACTCAGTACCAGAAGAAACGCTAATAGAAAGCAACCAGTTGCCTCTAGGCAGCAGAAGATTGGCTTTTTCTGACCTTACAGTATTCAGTTGTCATATGAGTCACAGTGAGGGGAATCACTTGGCTTGGCTCTTGTTTTAGATCCAGTTTCTCTGAGCCCTCTAACAAGGTGTGGAGGATCCCCCTCTGTCTCCTGGTTTCACTCTGATAAGTTGACAGAATCACTAGAAATTTCATGGCATAGATTACTTTCACACTGAGCAGTGGCCTGACTGTGCAGCTTTGGCTCTGCTCATGTTGAAAAGAAGCTCTGAGGAAAAAAGGTAGGCTTCCCTGGAGTTGCAGTTGTCTTCCTGCTTGTGGATGGCTGATAGGAAAGAGCAGTTTCTCTATGGGGGGCTGGAGAAGGGTGAGAGAAAGAACCACCAGAGAATCACAGAATCACAGAATGGCTTAGATTGGAGAGGACCTTAAAGATCACCTAGTTGCAACCTCCCTGCCATGGGCAGGCTTGCTAACCACTAGGTCAGGCTGCCCAGGATTCTATGATAAGCAGCTACTTAAGGGCACACTTTATCCATCTCCTGTCCATCTACTCCTGCACTAGTTCAGAACCACATCACTGTGATCCCCTTGTCTGAAGGGATATTTGCAGTTTGGAGATGACCTCTCCCAAAACACACCACCACCAACAGCCACATGCAATTTTCTTTTATAGAACAGGCTGAACAATGCCTGCCCTACCTCAATTAATTTTCTGGATGTCAAAAACTTGCTACATATCTCCCCCTTCGGCTTTCAGGTTCACTATATGCATTCTCTAAAGCGAGTAACAAGCATCAGATCTCACATCAGGCCTCCAAAGAAACGGGAAGACCCCAAGGTACTCCAGATCAGAGTGTCCAGCTTAGGATTTAAAGCTATGGCAGCAAAGCCTTCGGAGCAGCATATGGGGGAGCAGACTAATGGGGGACATTGTTGTGTTCTCTCCCTACCTCTTTCCAACTCCTGCTGGGGGAGAAAACCAAGATACAAGCTTATACCACGTGGAGATGACTGCATTGCCTTCAACCATGCAGTCTTCTCCTTATTCCAGTGGCAGCATCCCACTGCCACCTGCTTGGGCTGATTGCCGTGCCTGAAAACAAGTCTGACTGCGTGTCCTGCTGCACTGTGTAAGGGACTGTGCTAAAAGGCTGCAGCATAGTGATCTGCTAATTGTGCCTTAGGCGGCTTGTTGTTGCTCTTCCTAGCAATGCAGGAGATGCCTAGTGCCAGCAGCTGAGAGCTGCCGTTTGATGCCCTCGAATTTCAAAGGTTAGTGCAATTCCTGTGAACCACACAACATGTTTTTGGGGTCCTGCAGAGCACTGGACAGAGCTCTTCACACAAATAGAGGAAGAAACGTGTGAAACTCTGAAGCATTCATTCTCAAAGCAGTGATGAGACCCTCAGCATCCGTCAGTTTGAATTAGGAGGATTGTTCTCTCTTCTCATGGGAGTTTTCCATTAGCAACACCACAGCTAAACTGAGATCTCTCTCATTTTTTTCTTTCCTCCCCACTGGGGCGATTTCTGGGAAAATTACTGATTTAATACAGGACAATGACAATAGAGCTACATTATAGTTTTTAACCAAGGGCTATGGATTGCCCAAATTGCTATTTCCTTCAGAAATGATGGTATCTACAGAGATAGCAGTCTGTTGCAGATTTTAGATGACTGACTTCTGTGTTAAATGGTAGACAACAATAAGAATCGGCTTGGTGCAGGTGTGTTCACCTGTAATTATTAAAGAGAAGTCATAAGAAAGTATTTCCAGCAGCACACAAATCTCAGTCAGATGGGAATAAATTGTAGCTGTCTGAAAGCCAGACACAATTTCCAGTTTCACTGAAACTGAAAAATTTTCAGCTTATACTTCTCAGCTATGAGGTTTTCATGCCCCTAAAAATGTTTCCTTTTAGGATTTGAGGGCTTTCATTGATTTTTTTTTTCCCTCTTTTTTGTCAGCTGCCTCTTAGGCACAGTCCATTTTCCTCTAGAGATGTTTTAAGACAATGCACTGAGGAAGTACATCATGCAAGTTAAGCCCAAGCACAGCCAGAAAGCCTTGAAAGTGATGAAATGGGTTTGTGTCATCTGTGAACGCATTGATATTCATCCCTTTTATCTTTCACGTTTTCAGTTCGAGCGGCATGTAATTTATCAGCTCTGTTGTCAAATGCTGTATGTAATTGTGTTTAGCAGAAGGCCTGGCAGAGAAGGGAGAGCGGGAGAGAACCATTCCCTTCTTCGTAGGAGAAGAGTGGAGAGGCACTTGTTTTGAAGTTGGTGACCATTTTCTCTTTACAAGTACTCTTCTGGCACCGTGTTGTTGAAGTGGAGCCACACACTGAACGTAGGAATGCAGTTCAGCAGGGGTGGCACAGGTAAATGGAGTGCTGCAGAGCATGAAACTGGAAACATTACCAGGATTTGCCAAACTAAACAGCTGTGTGGATACTTCTTTTTGCCAGTGTGATTAGAAGTACCCAGTGGCTGTAAGGAAGAGGCCTGGTGCCCTTGGGCAGCCCAAGTGTAAATAGGTATCTGTGAATCACAGTACAACTGTGTGTGTTCTCTAGAACTGCTTAGCTCACAGTGAAAATTAATGCTGTATCTGGAATCATGGCACATTATGAACTTATGCAAAGCCTTTCTGTGTTATGTTTTCAAAAGGAGGAGCTCTTCGGTTCAGCTTGGCTTCCCCAAGGAAAGAATGCTGATGTTTCTATAGGGAGGTATTAATCCACTGGTAGAAACTTGTAGGGTTTTGCCTTTTTCCCAGTTGGGTGTTAGTTCTGGGCTGTGAACCTGGGTTGGCATTGCCTTCTTGAAAAGGACAAGGCAAGGCAGCTACCAAGGTAGCCGTGAGAATGGCAAGACTGAACAGGAGAGCCTGAGAAGCCCATCGAGGTAAATCTAGCAGTATGTACCTGCTCCTGCCAACACTGTAGCTCTGAATGCCCTCTCTCAAGCAGCCTGGCTGGGAAAAGCTTCTCCCTGCCTCCATCTCTGGCCATCATAAAACCAAGCCCCATGTGCTGATCAACTGCGAGGGCAGAGTCCTGTGCTGCAGCTCTGTGCTTGAGAAAGAAAAATAGGACACGCGTTTCTCTGGTGCACAAAATGTCTGTGAGAGCTAGCAGTGATGACTGCCTGTCTTAGGATGTGGAAGAACGAGGGATGTGAGAGATCTGAGCAAAAAGGGTTGCCAGAGAGTTTGATGTGAGCCCTTGCTGTGCCAGAATAGCAGCTTGTCCCCTGGTAATAGATGAGCAGAATTTTCTCTGCCTCTGTAGCATATTAACAGCAGTTTCCCTCTGATTTGTTACATAAATAGGAACACGGCTAATGTTTAATCTATCAGACATATTTTCTTTCTTTCTTTTTTTTTTTTTTTTTAATGATCTTCAGACATTTTCACCAATTTCATCCTACAAGGAAGGCTTTAAAAAACAGAAAGAAAGCAACCTTGTGAGCCACTGAGCAGTTGCTTTTCTTGTGGAATCCATAACGTGCCACTTGTCCGTCTCTTCAGGTGCACAGTGAGGCAGAGCTGCTCTCCCCAGTCTGCATCAAGACATGCAGAGCTTGAGCAACTGGGGAGGGAGGGCAAACTGCCACAGCAATGCTAACATTTCTAACTCATATTCTTCAGCTCTGCTGCTCATGTGTCAAAACTCCAAAGTGTAACTGGGTGAATAAACCTCAGGCCATACCATTCATAACTGTTTGGGTTTCAGCCAGCACTTCACTGGGGATTTTGTGGGTCCAGTTTTAATTCTTTCTATCTGATGTGTAGGAATTGTGTAACTCACACAGTCCTGGAAACATGATGTGTTATGGCTATTTCACTTACTAATTGGAGTGCTGTACATACTTGTTAAGCTTACGGGTTTTACAATTATTTAAAGCCAAATGACAAGCAAAGGAGTTTGCTGTACATTTCTGGAGAGTTTGTACTTACTGACCAGAAACTAAATGGATGTAGCATTTGCTAAAAGAAAAAAATCTGATACTGTCTGTTGCTACTTAACCTCATGCACTATGAATGCCTGCTATGGTGAGGGCAAACACAGATGGCCTTGGTGACAGCTTTCTTTAAGGAATTTTGCAAACAGTGGCTGTTTCTTTCATGAACAAATTGCTCTTCATGTTAAATTTCTGCTCAAGATCCTCACTGAAGCCTGTACCACTACAGTGCCATTGCAGCACTCACTTAGTGAGATGAACCTCATGTCAGATCCATTGTCTGCTATTGCTTTAGCCTCTTGGTAATGTCTTCAGGCTTAGCCACTAATGGATCCAAGAGATATTTCATGCATGAGCCAGGAATTATCTTACTTCCATGGATTCATAGTGGAGAGATAGAAGGAAGCTGCAGCGCACTCTGTATTTTGCTCAAAATATGGCTGTCCTGAAGTGAAACACTGTAGCAGGATACTCCTTTGTGAAGGCAGTAAAAGGAATTTTCTGAGGGTTTTTTTGTTTTGGTTTGTTTGGTTGTTTTGGTTTTTTTTTGGCAAAATACTTGCATACCTAAATTGCAACCACAATGGCACCACTGGTTGTTTGTGCCACGTTGCAGAAATCTCCTAATATTCCTGACTTACCAGCAGCATGTCACCAATGCAGCTTTTGCTCTCTCACATCCTGCTTAGAGGTCAAACATGCAGAAAAGCATCCTTAAATGTTCAGGGCCATTGTCCTGGATTTAGATCACATCTGGCCAGTATAATGCACATGAATGAGAAAGATTTCTGGCTGCGGTCATCCTTAGTACAAAAGCGGTAGCAGCTCTTGGAGGCTGAGCCGCAAGTTACTTCCATGTGATGTGGAAAATGCTGCCTGCTTTTATTTCTCTTTGTATAGATGGGAGGAATAATGAGGAAAAAAGTGTGCAGAGGGCAGCAGGTGACATTTCTTTTAGAAATTCTTTTCATGTTAGTCAGATGACTTCTAAGTAGTAATCTGAAATGGTTTCCATTTTAAAATAGTGGTGATGTTTTTTAATGACAGCTACTTTTTTTTTTTTTTTCCCTCATAGCAGTGGGTCAGAATTTTCTGCAGAGTGCCCTGACAGCCGTGGTGCCTGCTCCTTCAAATAAGCTCTGCAGATGAACAGAGACTTTGAAAAAGATGACAGGCTCCAAACAGGATGAAAAATCAGCCCTGTTTTCCCCAGGGAGGTGTCTCTAATGTCCCTGAAATAGAGGCTGTGTTACTTACTTTCACTCCGATATTATTTTTATGCTCTGTTATTTTCCCTTCCTCAGCAGACACAAACATCTCGCCAGGCACAACAACAGCACCTGAGCCACAAAGGACCCCAAAATGCATCCCTTTGTGCCAGAATGGCACGGTGAAATAATGCAGCATTCTGTGAGAGCCCATTTTGTACCACTGGATTATAAGAAAGCAACACATCTAAAATTTACTCCTATTTTCTGACCTAGAAAGACAGATAAATAATTTAAGATTGCCTTAGAAAAGAAAACTAGTCCAAGATTTATTTTTTTAAAGAAATAATGCTATTAATTCCTTTCCCTCTAGTTCCTTGGCCAGCTCCCTAGCAATCACTTCTACATTTTAAATCTGCATGTCTGCCAACTTGGCACACCATATAGAAACAACGCTCTTCAATAATAGACGTGCTGTGCCTGCTCTGAAAGCATGTTCTGGCGAGGGCCGCTCAGACTGAGGCTGGTACCCACTCTTGGTGATGTCTTTATTTCCACAGCCTCATTTCCACACTGCCAGATGAGGTGCAAAAGCTGTGCTGCAGCAGAGCTGCTCCACGTGGAAACCAAGAGCCCACCAAGGAGCAAGCCCTGGAAGTTCTGCTCCTGCCTGCAAAGGGCATGGCTCGGCCCCGTGCTCTTGCAGAGACTGAGCAGTGCTGTTCCTCTTTCAGATTTCTGTAGATGGAACTTCCACTGTGTCCAAGCCTGGGGGCCCTGGAACAGGAATGATGCAAAGCTATTAGAGCAGATCCAGAGGAGAGCCACGAGGATGCTCTGAGGGCTGAAGCTCCTCTCCTACGAAGAGAGGCTGAGGGAGCTGGGCTTGTTTAGCTTGGAGAAGGGAAGGCTCTGGGGAGGCCTCACTGAGGCCTTTCAGTACTTAAGAGCAGCTTACAAGCAGGAGGGGACTGAATCTTTACACAGTCTGATAATAAGACAAAGGGGGGTGGATTTAAACTAAAAGAGGGGAGATTAAGGTTAAATGTTAGGCAGAAATTCTTTACTCGGAGGATGGTGAGACACTGGCACTGCTGCTCAGAGAAGCTGTGGGTGCCCCATCTCTAGAGCTGCTCAAGGCCAGGCTGGGTGGGCCCTGGACACCTGAACTGGTGGGCGGCAGCCCTGCCTATGGCAGAGGAGTTGGAACCGGTTGTCTTTAAGGTCCCCTCCAACCTAAGCCATTCTCTGTGGGGAACTGAGGACTTGCCACATTCCACTTTGATTGCATTTCAGAAATCTGAAACTACTATGCACTGCCTAGCTCAAACTGGAAGGGATATAAAATGTCACCAAGTTTAATTCACCCTTAAATTCTTATCATAGGCAACATGACTTTGGATAGTCAATTACTGGATCACACATGCTAGCCACGATACACGGCAGCCCTGGTAGCAGTGCTAAAGCAGTGCTTTGGGTATTGGTCGTGGATATCAAGCTTTAAGGACGTCTTTTACAAAGTTACTTTAGAAAATGCTTGTTAAGCTGCTCTGTATATTGATATTTGTCCCCATGTAATTATGTGAATGACTTTTAAAAAAAGCCCATGGCAACTGTCCTTTAGGTATTTGTTATTAAGGATACAGGACTGAGTATGTTTTTACAAGCAAAGTAAAAACAGACACTTCTGCTGCTTTCTTAAGTCTTTTTTTTTTTTTTCAAGAAAGGAAACCAAAGTTAAGAATTTCCAATGCATGAGACACTGGCAGTTGAAATGTCAATTTTGGAGATACACAAGTGAAAGGGAAACTAGAGGAGTTTGATGGGGTTTCTGATGGTGATTTTGGAGGCTGGTTGTTTTTCTGTTGATGGTTTTCTGTTTGGTTTGGTATGGTTGTTTTTTTGTTTGTTTGCTTGTCTGTTTGTTTTGTAAAATTTACTTTAGAATGTACGTTCTTACCTGGAGATCTTTCTCAAGTGTTGTGGATTGCTTTTCTAGTTCATGGCATTGATTGTGTACTTACACAAAATGACGATGTGCTAAATGACACATTTTTATTTAGGAAATGTTGTGGACAGATGTTAGTAAAATGCTTCATACTTTATAGATCTTTTTTCCAGTGGCAAATCAGACTGAGACTTTCTGAGACAGATTTGTAATATTTTCAGTGTTTTTACGTAAAATAACACAAGTTGCATTGCAAAACAGCTCTCCAGGGAAAATCTAGAAACAGTGTTGGAAGGCAGTGGAGAGTCTCAGCCTCATGTTAAAATCCAGCATTTTTAACATGGGAAGAATAACACTGAGAACAGTGTATGACTTCTGTCAGCTCTCAGTGTCAGCAATGACTGTGGGTCTATCTTAGATTTTAGAACCCCTAAACTGACTGCCATCGCACTAGAGAACAGAGTGCTTTTGGATGCAGAATCACAAAGGATGCTTTCAGGGTATTTTAAGAAGTGTTTCACTGTTTCATTTTTGGAAAGATATTTGGTATGAATTACAATCACGACCATCCCTCCACATTGGATTTTATCCTTGGAAAACAGCAGTACTTCGTTTTTTCCCAGCTGTGTTTTAGGTCCTCCACAAATGTTTTCTCTTGTTCTATATCTGCCTCAAAATCCTCACATTTCTCCTTTCTCACACTGTTTTTTGGATGATAAAGCACAATATGCTTACTGCATTTATGCTGCAAGTGAATGTTCTTAGTCATAAGGCACCTATGCAGAGGAGAGTTTTCTCACAAGTCAGAAACCACTCCCTGTGGGCAGTAAAATGAGGTGAGCTCACTTACCTCATACAAATAGCAGGTGGAAGAGTGTGAATAGAACAGTATAGGAGAAACCTAACGCAGGGGAAATTAATTTTGATCTCCTGCTTATTTTTCATAAGCAAGTTAACATCTATCATTACAATGATGTTGGTCCCACTGACAAGGGATTCTGTGTTAACTACCCCACAGTACACTGAGTCTCCTGCTCATTGCATCTGTCATGGCTCTGAAGTTCCTGGCATATTGAAGATGTCAGTGCACTGTATGGAGCAGTTACATGTCAAGCAGATGCCATCTCCTATTCGTAATCATTCCTGAATCAATCTGAAGGCCACCTGCCTAAAGGGACACTTAAAAGTCCTTAAGTACCCAGCTCTTCTTACCTAGCAAGGAGTTTTTGTTGCATATAAGTAGCACCCTCAAGCCTACTGCAAAATCTTTATTTCAACAGGCACCTCCAGGCCTTGTCCATCTGTGTGGATGCTGTTAACATTATTTATGCATTACAGACATGGGATGGAAGCAGTGAGATGAAGCTGCATTCTCTGAGTGCCCCCAGACGCACTTCCTTCAGTTGTGTAATCATCATCGGGATCTGCTGGGAGATGTATTATGCAAAGGCATGACCAAGGAACTTGTACACACTATTATTCTGGTTTACCCCATTTGTCAACTGACTGCAGTGTGCTATATAGTTTTTACTCACCTGAAAGAGGATGAGTAATTAATTAATTCTGCTTTCTTCTGAGTAAGGACATCCAACGAACTGTATCTGTAAGAAAAGTACAGGAGGCAGCTGGAGGGTCACACAGGTCTGTATGGTGTGTGTCTGTGTATAAGAGAGAGGGAGGAAGAGGCTGGTTGTGCACTCCTGCAGTTGGGCTCCTGCAGAATTAGAAATAATTGTTCCTGTTCAGCCAAGAGCACAACTCATACAAATACTGAAGAAAGCATCCTGCCTAGTGAGGATTTACCTGCTAACCCTGCAGGATGTTACTTCTGCTTCTCTTCAAATCTACGTTTATTAAACTCTACAAAACATCACTCCTAAGTTATTCTTTTCTTTACCTGACACTTCAACTGCCTTCCTTTCTTTTCTCAGTTTCACCTTCTCTTGCTTCTCTCCACAACTGTACTGCTAGATACCATCTATTCTTTCCAGGCTTCTCAAGAAAGCATTAGCCTGAAGTGGATATACTTATATGTGTGTACTCACTTTTGCAGCAGACAGGACAACAGGATTCAGATTAGAGAGGAGGAAATGTCAGTTCTACAATCTCATTTATGAAAGGGGGTTACACTCCCCTTGGCCTGTCTCTTCTGACCAATGTATCTGTGGAAACCTTTCTTTTATTTTTCACATCTGTATGGGAACTGCTGAACTGTCACAGCCTGAACTACTGAATGAGCACCTGAAGGAAAGATCCCGTCAGCCTTGGGAGCACAGGTGAAGGCAATTCACCTGTGTGAGTGGAAGGGTTGGAGCCTGGTTCCACTCATCTTAGACCTCATTTAAGGGCTGACTGCCATTGAGGAAGGATTTTTTTTTTTTTTTTTTTTTTGTTAGAGATCTCTCCTTTTTGGAGTTCCTTCCCCACAAGCCTAGATCTTCGGAGATGGGTGAACATTCATTTTCTTTCTTTTTGTAGCACCTCCTTGTTCATGCTAGTCTTTTTGCCTTTACAACATCCCTCACAAAGTTTAGTTCAATCTGCATTATGGCTTCCCCGGTCCTGTACTTGCATATCTGGACAGCATCCCTGTATTCTTCCAAAGACATGTGTCTCTGCTTCTACTGTCTGAGCATTTCCTTTTTATTCCTCCATCTGACCAGCAGCCCCTTGCCTAGCCTAGGCTGGTTTTCTGCCACCTCTGATTGATTCCTTGTGCTGGGGATAGAGCGGTCTTGTGCTCTCTCAGAAATGTGTCCAGAAAGAGCTGCCAACTCCACTGTCCCTAAGGATGGTTTCCCGGGTCTCTCATCCAGTAATTCCTTAATCAGTCTGAAGTTCACTCTCTTAAATGCCCGACTCCACTCTTTGCTAAGTTTGCCTTCCTTGAGAACACAAATTCAACCAGGGAATGGTTGCTGCAGCCCAGGCTGCTTCTGATGTTCACCTCTTTAATGATCTCCTCCCATGACTTTCCCTGTGTTGTATTATTTACAAGCCACCTTTTCTGCACAATATTTTCAGGACAGGCAGCAATTTCAGGTACTCTAGACTAGTTTTTATGTGGCCATATGGATGATGCCACCCCAAGTAGATGAACGTTGTACTGTAAGAGTGATACGCTCCCAGTACCAAACTGTTATTTGGATAATTAAATTCTTTCCACCTGTGTTCCCCCTTAGTTTTTCAGCTGAGAGGTATCTTTCAATCACTTCTCTGGTAATTTATTGAGGGATAGAGGGAATGTATGTTTCTTGCAGTCTACTCCCCAACTGGCTGTAGTTGAAGAGTGTGTGAGCTATCAGTGCCACTACATTTGAACAGTAAGGTGCTTTGAGATCTCTGGGTGATGAAAAGCATTTCACACTGAATCCCACTCTAACAAGCTTCGTTAGCATCTACTAAAATAATGTCTGCTCTTTATCTTAGAGGACTTGGTGATGTCTACTGTGTGTTATATACTATAATCCTAAAGCAAGAAAAGATAATTAACGTGAGCCTGCGTCACCAAGCCCAGCACCTGACCTAAGCTTGCACAACGCCTGTGTTTCTCCCATTCACATTGTTGCTTTTGTTTGTTTCTGGACTCTTTTTAATAGCATTGGAGGGGTTTTTGTTTGTTTGTTTGTTTGTTTTTTCACCCTATTTATAAAGCCACTGCTGTTAAGAATGAGGAGCAAAACACCTTTTGGCATTTATTTTTATTCTAAATTCCACCCTCATATCCATAGGAATTACAAAGAAAATTTCACAGTATGTGCTCTAGTATAAGATAAGGATTTCATAATGGTCTTGTTTTTGAGACTCTACTTCATAAAGGACCAGAGCATGTAGTTAAGGGAAGTACGGAAGCAGATCAGATGTGTGGGAGAGCAGCAAGCTGGGATCCCAACAGCCCCTCAGCATGCCAACTGCTGACGTGCCTGTGCCTGCAGCCCTCCGTGCCAGCAGTCACTCTGTGCTTTGGTGTCTGCTAAAGCTTAGCTTGGTGCTTCCCCATATGGAGAGCCTCACAGTAAGTGCTGGAGTTTCTAGTGTTGAATTGATGGTCACTACTGCTTTCAGCCAAGACTTCAACCTTTTTTTAAAGCAGCTGTACACAATATTAATGAGTCGCTGCAAATAGAACTCTGTATTAAATTGGAACAGGAGTTTTAGTGCCTTGGAGTTTGTTCAGATACTAAACATAGCTGAAGGAAAACTGAGATTTATTCTAAAATGTTAAGTACCCAAAGCTTATTCTCTCCTTCAGCAGGTGTCACAGCAAGTCATAGCTGCTAAATGACCCAGTCAGTTTGAGTTAGAGACATTTAGTGCTATGGCTCCATCATTATCATGATACAGCTGATGCCTCCTACCTCATCCTCCCTTCCACTCTGAGGCCAGCTGATGGATGCAGTGATGGGGCTGAGTGAAATGCTGACATGAGTTCTCAGTGTGTCATGAGCTCTGCAGGAGCTAGATTATTATTTACATGGATTGCAACCAAACTAATAGATTGTATACATATTCCCTATAGTATACACACTAGTCTATACATATGGACAGTTTATGTACTGTTTCTCAGCCTTTATTTGTGGGAATAGATTCAACTCGCTGAGCAAGGTGCCTAATATGATGCTTTCTTTTGAGCATTCTTCATAGGAAAGATGTCTTGTTTAATAAGCATTTACATTTTAATTCTTGACTAGAGTTTCTTTCTTGCCATGTCATCTGATTATAGCTCCGTTTATTTCACAGTCAGAATATGGAAATACACATGGCACGTCGTTACAACGAAATGAGGAATTACCATAATTTTCTTGCTGGTATTCTACTCCTTCCTAGATAAAATCCACCCTCAGATCACTTCTGTCATCTGGTTGGTATCAGCTGGGCTGACAAACTAAAACCTTTGAGATCAGACATAATTAGGAAAGCTTAAGGGAAACCTAAAACGTGCATGTTCTCTGGAAGAAAGACAAAGCACATTTTCCAGATCACTGACACAAGTGGGCATATTCCATACAGGTTTTGTTAGAAGATAAATTTGAGAAAAAGAACTCTTTATCCTGTCAACTCGATGGAAGGAATCAGAAGGATTCAAATCTGAAAATGAGGCAAAGGCATAGATGTGGATTATTAAATGCAGAAAAATTTAGAAGACTTTGTGGGATGGAAAAATGCTGGATTCAGGAGGCATCACAGTTGTGTGTAAAGAGCCACACCAGTGCAGTAGAGAGGACAGGCTCTGCTAGGCAAGGGGCACATGTCTCCCAGATGACAGCAGATTGAGGGAAGAATCTTCCAACCTTGGGATGGAGGCGGAAGGATTTGCCTCTACTTTCATGGCCTGTGAGACTTGTTTGGCATTGCCTCCATCCACCCTGGGGGTTTCTGGTGGGAAGCTGCCAGCTCTGGATTCTACCACCTTCCATAGCAAGTCAAGGGGGAAGGAGCCTGGTAATCTTCTGAGGTGCATGGGGGGGGAGGGGAGGGGGGGGGGGGGCAGAGAAGGCAGCAGCTTTGTAGCAGCACGCTAGGCATTCTGAGTGCTTGTTAAGCAAGTTCACTTCACTGGAT
This sequence comes from Oreortyx pictus, assembly GCA_036925125.1. Classification (NCBI taxonomy): domain Eukaryota; kingdom Metazoa; phylum Chordata; class Aves; order Galliformes; family Odontophoridae; genus Oreortyx; species Oreortyx pictus. The sequence continues at coordinate 10,680,256 of JAUPFR010000008.1, read as the reverse complement.
GCATGAAGAGAAAGTATTGCCTTTATCTCTTCCAAGAACATGGGAGACTTACTTTGTGGAAACACAGGCTCAAAAACCCAACGGAATAAAACTGGACAGTTTAATTTTCTGAAATGTAACTAGATAGGTGGAGATGAGACTAAATTACTTTCCATTTATTCTTTCTGTCCCAGTATTTTAAAATATTTTTAGGTGACAAAGAACTGGCTTTTGACTTTCAGGAAAACACTGATAATTTTTTTTTTTATTCTATGCTGTTTCCTGAGCCTGTTGATGTGCAAATCTTGATAGATAGATAGATAGATAGATAGATAGATAGATAGATAGATAGATAGATAGATAGATAATTCTTTTTTTTTTTTTTGTAGTGTACTGAGACTACAGTAGAGGTTGGATTTGTTACAGAAAGCTTGTTCTTGGTAAAGAAGGATCTGGCAGCACTATGTGTTTGCACTTAAATATTTTTCGATTTTTTAAAATAATTTTTTCACTTTTTTCTCCACTTTCTCTGAGGTTATGTTGCCAAACAGCACAGTCTAGGCTCTTTCACTGGTTCTGGAAAAATAGTATAAAGTTTCCCCTGAAGATCACTGGGGGTTAGACCACTTCCCCCAGACTGCAGTCCCTTAAATTCCACTTGGACAGAAGACAGGAGCTTTACAGCCCTCAGCAGACAACTGCATTTCTTTTAACAGCTAAAAATAAGCAGTTACCTGATAACACTGATAAATGACTGCCTTCTGGGAAGGGAGTGTGTATTATTTAAGAGACATTACCTGAACTGAATTATGAGTTGGGTGAGAAGACTCCTTTCGTATGAGTGGAACAAAAGGGCACACTGCATCTCTGAAGTTTTCTGTTTGGGATTTATGCTGCAAAGGACTTGCCTTCAGTTCAGTGTGCTACAAAAAATGCAAGAATATTTCCCTGCTTCTTGCAAACTGCTGTAAGGGGCAGGCATATAGAAAGGGGAGAAGGACACTTAAAAGTGTCGTTTTTATCATGTTTTTATTGTATTCTTAGAAATAAGATTTTATAGAAGCTCAATTAAAAAGGGTGTGTTGCAAAAGAAGTTGCGAACAGAACTGCATTTTGGTCATAATTTCTTAAAGCAGTAAGAATGAAAATCCTAGGTTCAATTTTCTTTTGGTGTGATATTGGCAGAGGGTTGCACCTGAGTATAACTGCAGGTTTGGAATTTTCCCAAAGCGCAGAGAGAGATCTGATATTTGCTTATCATCCCTCCTCACTTTTCACATTGGAGCTACACTGCCAAGTGGCTGGCAGGGAGACAGGGCGGGCCACTGCTCTGACTTTACACACAGCTGTCAAATCTGCACACAGAGAGCACTGACACCGGAAAGGAACTCGCTGAAATTTGTCCTCTCTCTCTGGTAGCAGTTATTGACCAATATCAGGTTCTAGTTTTCGGTGAAATTCAAATTGACTGTGTGATGAGACAGGCCAGGCAATTAGGTTCATACCATTCTTAACATTTGCAGCACATAATAGATTTTTGATGGGATTATGACTTGGCAACCAGAGCCAAGTCTGACAGTCTTATGTAGGAACTTGAGTCAAAGCTTTTACATTATTTCTATGTTTACAAGAGCAGTTACTGTTCTTTAATAAAACTACAGGTTCTGTATTGCTTGTGACTTCACCTGTATTAGTCCAGACACTGAGGCCCAGCTAGACTGGGGGTCCCCAAGTGAGGTCATATGATTTCATGGTAGCTTATCACATAGTTTTCTGTCTCCGAGGTCACTGGGGATTATATTTAAAAATTGTGTCTGTCAGAGCATCAAGAGCTCTTTCTCTCACTCTAATGCGTCATTTGTTTGTATTGCCTTTTTTTTCTTCTTAGTTTGCTAAAGAGCTAATCATCCAGTTGAGGAAGTTCATTTAAGAAACTCATATCTTTTCAGCAGGGTGTTCAGCCTCTGAGATGCAGAAAAACCTGCTTATCTTCTGTCATTAAGCATCCTGGAGTATCATTAGCCAGAGCAAGATGATGGTCCTTGAGTTCTCAGCAAAATCCATCTGACATCTCTCCTTGAGGAAAAATCATCATCAATTCCTCGAGGAATTCTAACAGTTAACAGCAACTTTTCTTATAGTTTGTTCTACAGAGAGCTTTGTTATCAGCAGACAAACATAATTCTGATGCCGCACTAGTCCTTGATTCTGAAAGAACTCATGCATCTGATTAGGTTTCAGTGGAGCTGTTTGTGTATAAATTTAAGCAAGGATTTGTTACAGGACTGGGAACTATTGTGAATAAGATCCATAGGACCCCTGGGATCTTGTGTTGAAAGGTGTTGTTATCTGTATCCGTCATATCAGATATGCTGGTTTTACATGAATATTGTGGTTGTAGTCAATTCATTTTCTAATGTTTGGGGGAAAAAAAGATAAAAACCCTGGATAGCCTGGAAAGAGGATCACCATATTACAGGCCCTGAATGTAGATTCTTCTTTAGCGCAGCTGGCTGGCAGGCATATCACAAAGTTGAAGGTCATGAATTGTGGGGGTTTTTTTTGTGTGTGAAGCTACAATTTCCACATAGATCAGATATCTTTAAGGGCTGTATTCACACATGCCACTTAAAAGTCCTTCCTGCGGATGGCTGTGGAGCTCAGAATTAGCTGGCTAGCTGAAAGCACACGACCTGGTTTTTTCTTTTGTGCTGTCCAACACCTCTGGCTATTATTAGATTCAGACAGAATTGTCCAAATGTTGATAAGCGGCGATAGATTTGTGGCCAAAGGAGGAACATCATGAAGCACTTAAGCTTGAACAAGCTTGTTAAAGTAAAATAGCATTTACTCATTTCTTGTGAGGTAGTGCAAAAATAAAGGTTTGATGTGTCTCCGTGCATTTCAGAGATAGAAGAGAAAGCACCTCGTTTCTCACTGGAGCATTCAAACTCATCCATCCAGTCCTGGTGTAATTCTGCCCCAGTTTCCTCAGTTTTCAACCCCATTTAAACACTGTGGGATCAATGATCTGCCCACATACTGAGCGGTTTTATTTATGGCATCCAGAGTCCTGAGGGAACTGGCTGATGAAGACACTGAGCCACTCTCAGTGATATTCCCGATGACTGGAAAAAGGGCAATATAGCATCCATTTTAAGAAAGGTAGGAAAGATGACCAGAGAATTACCAATCTGTTAACCTCATTTCTGTGGGGAAGGCAGTGGATCAGATTCTCCTGGAAGCTATACTAATGCATATGAAAGAGGGGGAGGTGATATAACTAGTATGGCTAGTAAGGGCATGTCCTGCCTGATGAACCTTGTCACTTTTTATGATGGTGTGACTGCATCAGTGGAAAAGGGAAGAGCCGCTCATGTCATCTGTCTGGACTTCAGTAAGGTCTTTAAAGTGCCCCTCCATAACGTTTTTCTCTCTAAATTGGGAAGCTATGCATTTGATGAATGGTCTGTTTGGAGGACAAGGAACTGGTTGTGACATTGTACTGAGAGAGTGGTGGGGAGTGCCTGGACGGGGAACAGTGACTAGTGGTCACTAGTCACTAGTGTCAGGGCTCATTACTAGGACCGATGCTCTTTAGCATTTTCATCAGTGACATCAACAGTGGAATCAAGTGCACCTTCAGCACGTTTGCAAATGACACCAAGCTGCTGGGTGCAGCTGACATGCCCAAGGGACGGCATGCCATTCAGGAAGACCTAGACAGGCTCAAGTAATGGGCCCAGGTGAACCTCATGAGGTTCAACAAATCTAAGTGCAAGGCCTTGCACCTAGCAACCCCCGCTATTAGTATGAGCTGGGAGATGTAAGGATGGAGCGCAGCCCTGCTGAAAAGGACTTAGGAGTCCTGGCGGGTTGCAAGCTGGGACTGAGTTTTATATGCATCTCGGCATCTATGTCAGGGCTAGTGGTCTGCACTCTGACAGAGACAATGGACAAAAGTAGTTATTTCTACAGCGTAACTCATCTATTCTTGTTCAACTTCTACCTCAAGAGAAGATAAATCCAGAAATGCCCACTTTTGTCCTTGACTGAAAAGGAAGCCTAACGAAGTAATTCAGATTGGGATAATTGTGTTGTCAACTTGTAATTTCAACAAATTCAAACTCATGTGAGCAGAGCAGGAATAAAGCTCCTTTTATCAATCAGTGTTAGCTTTGAAAATGCTCTTGAATGTTTTCCAGTTCACAACTGTCCTCTAGGTTGTCCCAGTGTCTCAACACTGGGCCCTAATGCCTAGTCAGGTAAGTAGTGCAAAACCTCATAACTTTAAAAACCAGAACAATTCTATGGTCCAACTATCTATGTAATGTATTAAAAGGAGTTAGTGTGATAGAAACTGAGTTCTGTACTTTCTATATGACAGTTAGTACTATATATTTTAAAGATCTAGTTTTGCTTTATTTACCAACTGGTATAATTGTGTATGTATAACTGGAAGAGTAACTGCCAGGAACTTTATCCATAGTTCTCACATGATACGTGTCAGTTCAGTGCTGTGAACTTGGAGCACTCATGCACATCACAGTGAAAGCCAATAAAATATCTTCTGGGTCTTAGTTAGAAAAATAAGATATCTTTATAGCACAAAGAGTTCTATCTGTAAAAGTGCGGTGGGATAGTTTCAACTGCAGCAGTGACATTTTAAAAAACATGCTGAAGAAAAAAAAACAGCAACTTCCACCACAACTTCTTTAAGGGTCAAATGTGATCTCTGAGGGCAGCAGAAATCTTTCTTTGTGCTGTACTGCACTTGGAACATGTTCTCATTAGAAGGAAAAGAGATCTGTCTGAAGTAGGATGTCAGCTTAACTTTCCTCTTTCCCACATGCTCATCTTTGAACAGAGAAGGTGTTGGTTTTTTTTATTATTATTATTACTATCAAAGTTCCTTAGTATCATAGTTTATGAGAAACTTCATGCAAATTTAAAACCTATTTGAGTCTTTTCTTGCTGCTCATGCTTACGCAAGGCAGATTCCTTCAATTATTTAATCTCTGCTTTCTGACAGCAATGACTAACTTCTTTTTTTTCTTAAGCTGTTTGATTTTGGTGCTCCACTAAAATCCTGGTGTTGTAGTTCTAGTTTTCAGTTCTGTGGTGAGCTTTTGTTTTTCGTTGTTGTCATTTGTGGGTTTTTATTTTTATTTTTTTTTCTGAGGGTAACACTAAGGATAACTCAGCAAATTCTGGCAACAGTACTCTTAGCGTCTCACCTTTCCCCTCAGACACTGAGGCATTTAATCCTGGCACATAATGGCATACCAGGACCAGATACACACTACATACCTGTAAAACAGCAGCTGTGCGTGGTAAAAGGGATGGGTCTCAGGAAGTGAAGGTTCTTTTAGCATTCTTGTTGCAAAACACTATAAAATAATTACAGTGAATGATAAAGAAACACTCTCATTTTTGTCAGGAAAATGAAAACTGAGTTCATAGAACAGTCACATGACTAATGCTGTTATTATCCAGCTCCTATTGAGGGCTTAGTAAAATTGATGGCTTAGTCAAAACTCCCTTTATTGTTGGATCTCGCTATAAATAAGCAGATGGTGGTGATTTGGGGTACAAAATGTTATTGTCACACGCAAAATATCTTTCAATAGCAGGAGGAAAGAATGGATTTAAATTAAACGTTAAAAGCATGTTGGATTTTAACAAAAACAATGTTGGTGGAATCAAAAGCAACAATCCTACCAGTATGAAAAGCCTCAAAGTCTGAAGTTCTGGCAGTGTTTTAAAGTGAGACAATACGTAGTTTAGGTTACTCAAATGCAGTAACATGGAAAATCAGTGGACTCCCACTGATTTTCAGCAGTAGAGTTTTGCTCTTTTGATCTTATTTTTATGTTAAGATTGCAAATACATGAATCTGGGAGGAAATTCTAGCTGTAAGCCTCTTCTGGATGGCTCCTGTTACACAGTTTTCTCCTGAAGTGCAGTATAAAAATTTTTTAATATTTACTTTTAGCTGACTTTTTCAACTAAGGTGATGAAAACCGGGCTACCTTGATTTGCACCTTCAGAAGGATATCTGCCATAGGCTCACTGGTGCTCTGTGTTGTAATATCATTCCCTGCCCCTTATAGCACTTAAAAGCATGCACATGTTGAAAACCCAGGACAGTGAAGCTCAACTGGCTGATTTCAGTCCTGAGCGAGCAGCAGTGGTCACACGAGTTTCATGCCAACAAAGAAATTGTGTTAGATTGAAGCCCTTGGCTATTCTGGAGTAACAGGGTCTGTAAGTCTCCTATATGCCTTTTGTTACAGATACTGCACTTTTTACTCTAGAAAGTAGGGAATGGTTGAGCAGCATGGGCAAGTAGTACCTGGAGCATTTGCCCCAGAGCTGTACTTTGTCTCCTTGCCACTGGCATGAACCTGCAGCTTGGCCATGATGACTGTCATTGACTCTCAGAATGCTTCAGGACTTCCCCCCCTCCCCCCCCTCCCAAGAACATCCAAAGGAGACGAGTTCTGCTTGTTCCAGGGGGCTTAGGGACAGAATCTTTCCTGAGCAACCGCCAGACTTTCTTACAGATTCTCAGCCAACAAATAAATGCTCCTGGAGGAAGCTGTCCTCAGCAGCTCACAGGGTTGTCTGGCTTCTGTTGCTCTGGGGCCATGGTGGCAATGGACCGCATCTCCTGGGCCAAGGGGAAGGTCTCCCTGTCAGTGTCTGGGAAGCTGCAGCTCTGCTCTTCATGGCAGAGGCTGTGTTGTGGTTCTCACTACAAGCAGCTCTGTCTGCTCCTTCCTCTCCCAACTCCCACCACACCAGCCCAATCCACATGCTAGACCCCATTAGTACTGTTTCTGTGTCTCCTCAGTCAGAACACTAAACTTCAAGGTGTCGAGTTTAGGTACAATAAAGTCCGTCAGGAAGGCTGTTTCATAAGCAAAAGCCAGAAACTCTCTGATACTGTCTTCCTTCCTGGACTCCTGCAGAGCTTATCAGAATGTGTAAAGTGAAGAGGCAGCCCTGGGTGTAACGAGGCAAATTTTGCAGAGGCCTGTGCAGTTCCCCTGGTAGGACAGGCTGACCCTGAAAGAGAAATGAGGCAGAGGGAAGGCAGCCAAAGACAAACTGACCTGAGCTGCAGCTAATTAACTCATGTTGTCATGGAGGAAGGCTGCTAGTGGCAACTTAGGTTCTCAGTCAAAGGATAAAAGCCACTAGCCTACCCAAAAAGGCCTCAAGCATGAGCCTTGTGTTCTCTTGAGGAGGGATGGTGTTCCTGTCAGCTACCTGTTTTCACCTGGGTAATTTAACTCCGAATGAAAGCAAACTACAGGAGGGGAGAAGAAAGGCTGGAGTTTATCCAGGTAAATATCAGCACGTAACAATTGCGAGTGATCTTGCAATTGTTACATGCTGATATTTACCTGGATTTCCTTCTTCTGGGAATGGTTCACAAATTGTGTTTTCAGGCTTCACCTTACCCACCTCTTAAATGCAGCTGTCTCGGGGGAAATATGGAGGTTATTTAATAGTGCTCAGCAATGACACAAAACAACTTAGGGCAGGAAGGAAGAGAAGAACACTGTATTAAATTAAAACTGCACAAAGCAGAATTTAGGGAGACAGAATGTAATTACCCAAATTGAACTGTGGCCAAGACACTAACACCTTTAATATTGAGGAAAGAGAAAAAGGAAAAAAACACTCTAAGAGCCATCAAAATCAGAAAGGAGACCTTGCTTTCAGTCTGTCTTCTGAAGGATGGCACCTCAAGCAGCACAGCGGCCATTAGCACTATGCAAGGCTGTTGATTCAGTACCTCTTAAGAAGGAAGAAGGCCACCTACTGAAGAATATGCATAATTTAAGCTAAAAAATGAGCCACTTTCATTGTGAAATATGGAGTTCTCCTAGCAGTGTTTCCCCAGGAATACACCATAACCAAAATAATAGTTAGCGCTTCACCTCCTAAGAATTTCACAAAGGTCAGTCTCTAGAGCCAAATAAATGCATTATTTAGTGACTTTACCATTTTATTGCTGAATATTTCACTGGGTTTGTTTTTACAGCCAACTATTTTTGTTCACGCTAAGAGGAAGCGTTATTAAAATCCCCATTTTTACTGCAGTTGGCAGAGAAAAGTATGGCTGCCAAAGATGGAATGTCTAGGTGTCCTTGAATTTTTTAGCAGCTTATAATTTCTTTAGGCTCCTTATTAAAAGTTGCACGTTGCCATCTAGTTCGTGTTCAAAAACATGGTCACTATGCATTTGAATCTTTTTTTATTTCTTAGTAGGACAACCCAGCTTTTCTGAGTGCGTGCTAAATGATTTGTAATGTCCAAATTGCAGAGTAGAGATTTAAAGACTTCCTTTTTACAAATAAACACTATTATGCTCTTGCAAAAGTATCTAGTCCTGTTAAGACTTCATTGGTAGCAACTTCAACTGCTCTTACATGTAATTTGCCCCTCAGAACCTGTGCATTCACCAATATGCTTTCATGGGTATCTGCAGTAAGACAGAACATTGCAGAGGAATAAATTACATAGCAGTGTCACTATGCAGAGCTTGTATGTATTTGCTCCACAGTTAAGGTTGTGGCTGTCTTTCCATCACAAGCCCGATAAACAGACCCGTTCCAGAGACAGGATTAAAAACCCAAAATCTATTTAAGAGTTAAATGTTCTCATAGAGGTTTTTTTCCCTCATGACTTAATCTAAAATGCAGTTCCAAAAATTTCCATAGGGTTGAAATATAGGGGTTTACTTTAGAGCAGCTCTGAATGATGGTGCCACCAAATGACAGAGAATTCTGTGCTGTTAGCAAGGGAAGGCTGGTGCGCTTGCCTTTCCTTTGAGGAATGCTAAGACTTAATGATTACAGCTGAAAATACACAGAATTTTTTCATACTTTTATTTCTTAGGGTGCAAGCAGTATTTTACAGGCTGGGCTATTAAGCATTGTCTCAGGAAAGGAGAGTAAGTGTTTCTGACTTTCCTGGGCCTTACTTTACATGCAGAAGTCTACAGTGAGTAAAAATAAAGTCAGAACATTACAAATACAACCAGCATTTACCTACAATGTCTGAGGAAAAAAAGTCTTTAATTAAAAGCAGGTTGTGGGTTGTTTTCTTTGTGTATGTAGGTTTGCATGGGACTTGATAAGCAGAAACCATTAAGAACTCATTTTTGTATAGCCAGTGCAATATTTATAATTTATCATGGGTGAGAGGTTTCACTCCCTGCAAGATAACGATTCCTGAATTTTTAGTAACTCTTGTTTAGATCAATGCAAGGTACATTTCAGAGTCCTTAACTATGGTACCTCTGTAGAAAGAAATAAGCTTTTTAAGGTTTTTTTTTTTTTTTTATGAATATAAAATGACAGGAAGCCTTTCTCTCAATCATACAGGAATTTCACTAATTCCAGCCTTCATAGTGATCACGCTATAAACCACAAAAAAGATGCATTTTTAAATTTCTTATTAGACAAACAGCATACTGCATGTAGTCTTCATTAAGGTCCCATATGTCACCAATTATACAAGCATCGTTAAACAATGAATACATATACATCTGCAACTCTACTTTGCCAATATCATGCAATTAGACTGTGTATATAGAAAGAAAACTAATGATCTGGTGCTGTAGATGGAGATGTGCATGTGCAAGATGAGTCCAGATCCCTTGTGGATGTTTTCATTGCATTGCTGGGGGAGGGGGGAGTGCTGACTACCGAAGACAAAAAACAAGCATTGGTTTGTAGCTCTGGCTCAGGATAACTCAGCTGGCTTGTCATGCAGTGGGAACCCATCCCAGACCTCCACAGTTCTCCCTAGTACAGGGCTATCTGGACAATCTGAAGGAGGATGTGGTAAGATCACACTTCTGGCCTTTTTCATCCCGCATTAGCACATGAAGCCCTGCAGGTCCCCAGTGTTCCTTGCTCTTGATTTTGTGCAGCGCTGTCATGCACAAGTTCTACCAAAGACATCTAGAGGTGACTGCGCTTTGAATTATGGTTTCCCCTCTCACTGGCACGCAAAGTGGCTGCAACGTGGCCCTGAACTGCTGATGCTATACTTTATAAAGCTCCTCCGTTAAAAGGCAATGGAAAAAAAAAAAAAATCCCAATTGGATTGCAGTAGAGGACTTTTCACATTTAAGATTAAAGAAAATCATCATCTTTCACTAAAGTACTGAATTAAAAAATGTCATGTTATTGAAATGTGTACATGATAGAAAAGAAGAAAAATGAGGGTACAGTCATTATTTTCATACTTAGAAATAATTGGGCTGCTTCTAAATGTAACTTCAGCAATTAATTTTGTGATTCATCTTGAATTTAAAATATTTTTCCCAACATATTCAATTACGCCGTGGAAATGTTGTGAAATTTGTAATAGTTAAATTACAGATTACCTGCCTAGCATTAGCATTCCCTTTTCTTAATACGTCTGGGTCTGAGATAGCTTTGAACAAAAGTGAAAAGCCCAGGATGAGACATGGAAATGATGGCCAGAAGAAGTATTTTCTCTTGCTGGCCATTCAAAAGAGATTAGACAGATAAATCCCAGCCCCCTGATGAGGCGCACCAAAGCCCAACCCTTGGAGAATATGTTTCCATCAGAAAGGCTGCTAGAGTTCCAAAGGTTATTTACACATCTCCATCATTTCTCAGCACCACCCCAGGATCACCAAGGCTCTTCCATACCTGAAAAATAACCCTAATTCAGCTAAAATCCTCACTGTTACAGGGAAATCACCACCATATATCTGAGGTTTGGTGTTTCTGTCATTATTATTGATTTGATGCATCGCATTTTCAGATACTGTGGCGATGAGACCAGAAACAACAGATATATTAAGATAAATAGTTTTCAGACCAGTATTTTATTCAATCTTTTCCAGCCTGTTTGGTCTGAATGATACCATTACTGATTTCAGCTCAACCTGCTGTGATGGGGTGCAGAATAAGAGCCAGAAGCTTTCGCACGGTAGCTGTATCAGCAGGAATAAATACTCCAATATCCACCACAAATTAACATTTAAAAGAAATCCCTCTTAGTCTCCTTTCTGATATTTTGTTTCTTTTCATAACAGCAGAAATGTAAAGCGCTCCTGTCATCTTGTTTTCCCATTATGAAGAATTCTGAAGAAAAATCTATTTATTGCTTACTTTTTAACTGGATGTTATTCCCAACTGCTGTGTAATCATTAAGCGAACTTTAATTTAACAAGTATGCTGCTCTTAGCACATTTTTATTTCTGTAGTAGTAAATTAAGTATAACGGATTATAACTGTTCTCCATCATTTAGCCATAAGTGAGACTTCCTATAAATATCTTTAAAACTAAACCAGTGTGTTTTCATGGCACTTGCTCACCACTCGTTCTCATTTAAGATCACTGGTGAAACAATATCCATTTCAAAGATTACTTTCAAGCTGAGAATCAAAATTCCAGTTCATTTCCTTTCTGTTTACTGGGAGGAAAACTGCACCAGCTGAGGTATGTCACCTCCATTGGACGAGCAATCTTTGGTCAGAGGAGTTCTCATCTCTTATCTGCAGCTTGCCAAGTTCTTACGTTAACGCAAACCTCCACGCTTGTCTGTAAGGGGAAAACTCCTTGTGAAGAACGGTCCTTACATGGCACTTATTTTCTCTGGCTGCTGTATGTGCAGAAATGACCATGATTAACTAGAATAGCGACTATAGTCATTTCTCCAGAACAATGACTCTATTTGAATTTTCTCTAAGGCTTTGCACTGATCCTTTATGATAGTGCACGTCAGAGTGAAACCTGGATTCCCGAAAGACTGCTTTGGCCTCACCCCTTTGATGCCCACAGCGTGTCACAGATCTCCCCATATAGCTTATAATTCCTTTGAAGTTGTTTGTTTTCGTGGGTTTTTTTGTTTTTGCTTTTGAAAGGGGAAAAATAAGAAGGACATGAAAAATGACTGTTATTCTCCTGCCCTTTGCAAAACAGATAGATAGATAAACAAACCTCGTGCTTGTATTTTGTTTAGTTAAAATTACATTTAAAGATTTAACTGTAATGGCCCCTTGTCAGTATTCTCTCTCAGAAATGGTCTTCCAAATCCTTGGCATCTATTTCTCTGCCAGTTTGTGGGGCTGTAGGTCTCTAGGAGGAATCTGCTAGCTAAAAGAGCCTAGGGGAAGTAGATGCAGGAATGTTAAATAATGTAATTATGCATGAAGTGTGCCCTCCTTTTTTTTCCAATAAGTCCATATGCTCTTTTAAATATACAGAATGATGGCATTAGCTAGGGAGTCATCCACAGTTTCTCTCAGCAGCCTTAACTGAACAGTGAGTCAGGGCTGCTCCCCTGGCAGCTGGCACCTGCCCCAGCTTGGCAGAAGGAAACAGCAGTCCCATCAAGCAGCTGCAGGCACAGGACAATGGCAATGTGAGCAGTACTTTTAATAGTAGTTTTTCACATGTAAGCAGCTTCACCTTTATATCCATTATCAAAGCCGTGGCTGGGATTTGGGAATGTTTTTGCAGGAGGGAGTGCTGAAAGTGGACAGCTGTCACTAGAAAATAACAGAATAAATACTGTCTCTGATGACTCGTGTCCTAATATATATCTGCTTTTCTTCTCAAGGATTTATCTTTGTCAATTCATAAGATTTAATTTTTATTTTTTCAATTCTTACTCTGTCATGAAAAGATATTATGTTTTCAAATGTAAGGATCTGTGAATGGTATTCCTTTGAGTTTGTAGAGAAAGGCATGCGTCTTTCTGTCTAAGACAAGTGATTTTAAACCTGCGTATCCATAACCTTGCTCTCAGCTCAGGTGCCATCCCTGTTTATCATCTTGCCCCGTTGTTCAGGCTATGCCCAGACCTTCCATGTGAAGACCTACAGGAAACTGATATTGTACAACAACAGTGGCTTGACTGAGGTGTATTACACTTAAAGCTCGAAAGATGGACTTCTTTAAGACAAGATGATGTAAATGTTAAGGACAAACTTCCATTTGCAGTGATGCGGTGTTGGGAGAACATGCATTTTTCTCAGTCTTTCACACTGCTATCTGGATGTCAGGGAGTGCTAGCAGCAGAAAGGAAAGCAGTTACTGACTCCCTGGTGAGGTCCTGTGCTATGACTCTGATTGTAAAAACTGAAATTTTCACCAGATACATAACATTAAAAGCATGTAGGATAAATTATGAAAAGAAAATAGAAAGGCAAGTAGCTGAGCTAACACCTTAACTAAAAGGAGGAAAAAATAAGGCCTCCAAATCTGCATGCTGTTTTTTCATCAAATATTAACTTCATCCCGAGAGGCGTTCATTATCCAGATGAAAATATTTGACTTATTTATCAGAGTGCAAAGGCTTACGTTGACTTGATGGTTTTGAATGCAGTCATCATGGAATGGTTGGTACACATTAGAGACACTGAAAGCGTGCATTGATCAGAGCCTTACGTTTGGCTGAGATCCTAGAAACCCTGGAAGCTGTGTTCAGCTTCTCACACTGCATTTCTTTAGCACTTCAGTGACATCAGGGCCTTTGCTGGTATTTGATTCCTTGTGTGCACTACGTGGCTGATATTAGATTGCAAACAGAGATAAATGTAAATTGCTGTATGAACTGTTATTATTATAACCAAGTTCCACTATTAGCTAGGTCTAAATGTTTTCATACATTCCACACCCATGTTGCCCACTGAGATTTTTAACTGTTGTTTTCTTGTACATTAATAATTTCCTCGTATAATTGTTCCCAAGAGAGTGAGCTGAAAGAATTATGAATTAATTTGCATCTTTTAATGTACTAATAAACTTCCCAAGAAGAAAATTTCACTCGATCCAGGTGGAAACCAACCACTTTAAATCAAAGCTTACTGAATTTCAAAGAGGGTTTTTTTGTTTTGCTTTGTTTCCAAGAAGTTGCCAAAGAACAGCGCCCTGCGTGTTACAAGTAATTGGAAAGCACAAGGAGTGGTTTTAGTAAAAGCCCCAAGTCATTTCTTGCTGCAATATAGAGCTCAGAAGCATTTAAGAAAATGATTATTTGTTCTATTTAAAGAAAATGAATAGCAGTTTTTGAAGGTTGAGTGGTCTCGTGCCATCAATGTAGATTTCACCTCTTTACTGAAAAATTTTACAACTGTTCTGGCTTCTCTTATCTTTCGGTGTAAATAATTTGTACTACTGACTCCAAAACATGCATCAAGAAAAAGAAATGTCCTTTTACGTACAATTTATTCAAACACAATCTTCAGTGAACGAAACGTTCAGTGGCTCTATTCATTTAGAGCAGGTCCTTGTTCACCCAGTGTCAGGTCCTTGTTCACACAAGCAGTCATCGTAAGTCTCTTTGAGCATCTGAGAAACCAAAGCACTGCTCCCGAGCAACCAGAGCAACCAGCTGAGTGCGTGCTTTAAGTTCAAAACATTAGGGTGCTGTTTCAACTAGTACTGTAATTCCTCGTGAGTTCAAGCAATGTACTGAACTCGGGAGCTGACATTCAAGTTTGTGTACCTTCACATATTTCAACAGTCATTAAATTCAGAAATAGAGATGAATGCTGTCGCCCTCATTTTCCTTTTCAGATGTCAAACATATAATTGATGAAAAATACATGATTTCATGCCAAACTGGCTCTCCAAATTCTCTTCATGCTGCACCAGTCTATGATATCTAATGTGAAATGCTTACATTAGATACCTAATAAATGTGTATTTGTCACATAAATAGCTGGAACAAATTCAGTCCGAAAGTCCCCTATAGTCTGCTAGGAGAGTTACCTGGAATGTTAGAGTCAGTGCTGCCAGAAAGTCAAAATATTTTTCTTCCAATCTGAAAAACTTCAATGGCAAGGTATACCCTAAGGAGAAACTGTGCTAGCCACAGATTTATGTATTTTCTGCCAGGGAATACAGTCACGTGAACAACTGATAGAGATGACATTCTGTGCAGAAGGATGCCAGCTCAAAAGCTTAAGTTTCAAAATTCACAGTGACCATATTTTTTAGCAGAGGAAGGGCTTGTTGCAGGTCACGCAGCTTTTCAGAAGTATACTGGGCTAAACCTAAGTGTTTTACTTTCTTGCTCCAGGTGATAGCAAAGTAGAGTGCCCAGCTGGAAATACCTCACGTGGTATTTCCTGAAAGATGCTTACGTTACTGGTGATGCCCGTTTCTATGGGAATACATGAAATCCATTCAGAAATCATTTATCTGTACGTAAAGCTACTTTATTCTTTGGAAATACATAGTCCTCATACAAGACTTGAGGAGGGGAGCGTCAGTCTCCTCGGGAGTGCAGGCAGTCAGACCAGCCTTCCCCCCAAAGCTCTGCAGCTGCTCACCACTACCCCTTATTCGCTGGCAGCAGCCCTTGACTGGACATGTCATACCCTGGGGCTTGCAAGACTGGGAAAGCAGCAAAAGGGCTGATCAAACTTGATCCAGCCTAAATAATTAGAAGATATCCAGCAAATGCAAAACCTGTTGTAGTTGAAAACACAGGCTGTTGAAGTTAAAATCAGAGGAGTCTGTCAAGATGCCTCTAAATGGCAGCACAACCAATGGATTTCTGTCATCTGCAAACATTCTGAGGGTGCACTCTGTCCCATCGTACAGGTTATTAATGAAGATGCTAAAAAAACCACTGGATTCTGCTCCAGGTGTTGGGGACACAGTGCATTTTAAACACAGTGCTATGAAGAACAGCACATCGGAGATAAAAAGCAATTTTTATGCATGCATTTGGCTGCCAGCTCACCAATGAGCTTTGCTGTCATGCTGTTATTCCACGCTTTTGTCAGTGTGAGCTTGAACTACTGCAAAAGCTCAGCCAGCTGCCTCGAAGCTCTGCAGTAATACAAGGCTGAACAGTGACTGAAGAAGCTATTGTTTTCCTATCTGAGAGAAAGGCATGTTAAAGTGGCACCAACAGAGAGGATGCAACCTGCTAGTTTTGACTCAAAACCTCTGAGATGATTTGAGACGCACTTACATAAGAGGCCACTGTTTTCCTACTCATGTGCAATCCCTGATTTTGCTGGCTATACCATTTAAATTTGTTGACCACCTAGCGGACACAGTATCTGCTGGCAGATCAGTTTCTATGAGACAGTCTCAACAGCTGAATTTGCTGCAGAAAGGGTCCTTTACGGATTTCAGTTGCTTCCGGCAAAACTGTCTATTAAAGAAACGATTTGGGACAGAGCAGGATTGAGGATCTTATTTGAAATTCCCTGGAGATTTTTTTACATGATTGCATGCTGTAGTCAGAGAGAAAATTGATTCACTGCATAAATTATTACTATTTCCCTATTAATAACTGAATTATACATTTAAACATTAATTATTATAATGAATCCTTTAGTACCCAGCAATTATAGAGTGTTATAAACTCTGAAATAAATATTACAAACCTCTAAGTAAACAACATCATTTGTGGACTGAAACTGGGTTTTCTTTATTCTGTTTTAGGAGACCTTGGGGGCTACAGACTTCAAAGCTCTGAATTTCCATTTACTCCAAAGGAAAGTCAACAATCTTCAGAGTAAGTAAGAGTCAGACCTTGAACCCCTCTAGGTCAGGCCCTCACACATGGAATTTCCACACTTCTATAGCATGTTACTGTGCTTCCTTCTTCTCAAATTCTTCGTCAAGATCCTATGTGCCAGTGCGTTTTTAGACCTCTCCCACACCTGATCTCTTTTATCTGACTTTCATTTTGCGAAGTAGCAGTTCTCTATCTTCCCTTTCTTATGGTTTAAACAAGGAACCTCCAAGGTATAGAAAGGCTTATATCAGAAGCCTCAAAAATTTATCTGGAACTCTCATTCTATTTCTGTACTTCATTCTACATTCAACACTTTTTTTTTTTTTTCCTCGTTATATTTGTCTTTGATCCTGGCTCAAGGCTCTCACAGTCTGTTTTACTTGGCTGTGAAGAATTATGCCCATATGTAGGGCTGAGGCTGGAAGAAACTACAGAGCAGTAGCTGGAGGGAGGCTGCACAGGGTCTGCCAAAGCAAACTTAAGGCTGCCAGAAGAATTCTCTTCTGAAGAACACTGTGTTTCTCAATAGTGCCTGGCTTATAGCTTAAACTAGGGTTAGGATTAGCACAGAGAGAAGGCCTGAAATGCAGCAGGGATTGAGATGGAAAAGGCCTGGCCAAGAGAAATAGGGCCGCCAAAAGAAAATTTCTCCCAACAACATTAAGGCTCTGGACCATGCTGTATCTCTGACCTTTGGTTCAGCATAGCGCTTACAGTTAGGGATGGAGAGAAGAAAAAAGAATAATTTAAGGCGGCAAGAGCTTCAGCTGGCATAGCGCTGCTAAGGAAAACAAGCGCCGGTGAATGGAACAATCTGTGGGGAGATCCATACTCTAGGCAAGTGCTTCAGTGGCTTTTGAAGGGCTAGCGACAGGGACAGGGCTAAGCCCGGCAAAGCTTAAAGCTCCAGCGGAGCTGAGGCCGAACAGAAGCTGGCCAAGCAGGAGGGCTCAGTCCTCTCAGGGCGAGAGTGTCACCAAGCTGACGCCATCTGCTGGCGCGCACGGCGGCGACACAAACGCTCCAGGGCCGGGTGCGGGCGGGGCGGCGCCGGGTTGCGACAGCCGCAGGGCGGCGCCCGCACTCAAAATGGCGCCGGCCGGGGGGGGTGAAATGGCGGCCGATCCGCGCCGCTCGCTTCCCTAGCGAGCGCGGCAGCCCCGTGCCGCCGCGAGAGCGCTCGGAGCCGGCCCTACAGAAAGCGGCGTTGCGGCCTCAGCGGTGACGCGTACAACTGCGTGAGGCAGCGCGCGGCTCGGGGGCGGCTTCCAGAAGTTTCTCTGCCCGCAGTAAAGATGGCGCGGCGCGCGTCGGTGCGGCCGCCGGACGTCGCTTCGGGTCCCCGCCTCCGCGAGCCGGGAGCGCTTGCGCGCTCCGGAGGCACGCGGGAGGGGCGAGCCAATCGCGGCGGCTTCCGGGTCACGGTTGCGTGACGCCGCGCTGCGGAAGGGCGTTCGTTGGTGCGGGTTTGCGGGTGCGGGCCGGGGCTGTGGGCTGCGGCCGCTGGCGGGCCGCTGGCGGGAGAGGGGTCGGGGTGCGGAGAGTCGGGCTGGCAGCGAGTAGGGTTCCGTGACTCGGGTTAGGCCTCGCTGGCGCGGCCTGGCCGTGAGGCGGGCGCTGGGTTCGTTCTTCGCCTCCGCCTGGCGAGCGTCGCCGTCCTCGCCCACGGGGGCAGCAGCGTCTCTGCAGTGCCCTCCTTTGCTTCGTTTCCACGTGAACTGGGCCGTGGCCGTGACTGAAAGCTCTGTCTGTAAAACTTGTCCCGTTCCTGACTAATTACTACTGTTGCAGTTAAAGGGCGCGTTGTGTTTGGGAATAAGTAGCAAGTCTGCCTTTTTGTCTGGGAACTGTGGGACAAAATGTTAAAACGTGCTCTCTCGTGCAGTTACAGGAACGGGACATATAAAAGTGTTGCAGAGCAAACATGTTGGCTGCACGGCTCGTGTGCCTGAGGACGCTGCCATGCCAGGCTATCCGGCCCACCATTGCTCAGGCTTCCCCAGCTCTGAGGAGCTCTGGTATAAAAGCATTCCGTCTGTGGCAGCCTAACCAGGTACAGTAAGCTTTGAAAGGTTGAGTGTTTTGCTGAGAGAGTTGTATTGCTTGGAGCACTTGTTTTAAATTCTGTTGAGCTGCTGCTTTGAGATATGTACTGTAACCTACTAAAGGAAGAGTGGTAATCAAAACCTGCAGTATTTTTTAAAAGACTTGAAGGAGGAGTATCTTTCATTAAAATTCTTGGGAAAAGAATTCTAAGAAGGTAATTCACATTGGATAGGCCTTACTCCACAAGTCAAGAGGAGCAGAAATTCTTGTCTAGTCCATTCCTATGTCCCGTTTCCTAATACGAGGCTTAAACACTATGTTAAAGCGCAAACTACTTTTAAAGATTTTATTCTTGGGATATTTTTAGAGTTGTAGCATGGATTTGTGTGCAATTTGAACTCTGGAAGGACTGTCTGGAATCTGACTAGCAGTTCTAAAAACTGGGCTAAGGTAACTGTTGTTATCTTAAGTCTTCATTGAAAGAAGACTGTTCACTGTGTTTTCATAAGTACAGAAAACAGTTTTAAGTAACTTGAGATTGCAGGTTGTCTTTTTCATGTTTTTTTTCTTTCCCCTTCGTAAGGAATGTCCCATCACGACAGCAGTGACTTCAAGAGACTTGAAAAGTTGTTTCTGAATTTAAATATGCATTTCAGTGCTGCTCTCGCAGATTATTGAGGCTTCAGTAGGGAAGCATGCTGTCTTTGTTTGGCTCATGTTAGCAATAGAAATCTTCAGTTATAAATTGAAGCCTTCATTCAAGGTTTGTTCTCTAAATCAAGGTTAGATTGGGAAATGAAAAATTCACACCACTATCCCACGTTTACCGAGCGGGAGTACTGTTCTTGCACAAAATTAAGTAAAATGTGAGTTACTAACATGAAAAGCAAAGTAAAAAATCCTTATGGTGTTTAATGCTGTAGGAGTGGAGCAGAAGAAATGCTGGCATTTAACCTTGTTTTCTTTCAATTTTTTTTTTTTGCTAAAGCTTAGAAGTTCTGCATTGATTCTATGCTTCTGTCACGTGAAAAATGTTTCTTCAAGAGGTTTCCTGAAGTACAATATTCAGTTGTTCTCTCTGAGCTCTCTTGTTTCACTTATTTGGGTGGGAAGCGCAGGTAAAATAAGTCACAAATTAGCAATTGCAAGCGTGGCAAGTAGCTGGCAGTGTTTCAGCATGTTAAAAGTTAATTGCTTTTCTTCAGAAATTGATTGTTACTAGTCTGCACACACAGTTCCTTACAAAGAATTTCTTTGTATTTCAGTGGATCTTTCTAATTTACCTTTGAATCTTAACAGTGCTATGCCACCAGAGCAAGAACGGGCATACGGCGTGGCAAAATTGGCCAGGAAATTAAAGAGGCAGCGTTTGAGCCATCTGCAGAAACTGCTCTTAAAGGTGGGATATCTCTGCTTTAAAAACTGCAGTTCTTTTAAAGCTGAACTTAAAATTTTGTTGAAGAAAACTTTTCAAACTACTAAAGAGTTTGAAAACGTTTAGTATGTTAAATTTCCCCTTGACCTGTGCTTTTCTGCTTGTCTTTCCTGCATTCTTGCTGCAAACGTGAAGAAATGTCTTGTTATTCCTGCTTTGAGCTACAGTTGTGAACTGTTAAGTCAGTGTGTGTTCCTGTTGATGGAGACTAATACTTCCTTGATTGCAGATGTTTAAACAAAAAAGAGCTTACACTTTGCTGTGGCCATTTTATACACTCTTGAAAGGAAGTTCTGTTTTTTTTCCAGTAAGGATCAGAAAAAAAAAACAAACAAACTGATTTTGTTCTAATCTAATGCTGAAGAACTTTTAATCAGGCAGGCATTAAGGGCGGATGATGGGAAAGGACACGGTATCCATAACATTTCTGTGGGAGAACTCTTCAGCTGGTTTTGTCTTGCAGTTCCTCTTGGTTAATGCAATAAGGACCAGTAAAGCTAGCACGTGATTAGTTAGTTTCTTAGTTCTCATGCTCTTTTACGAAGCTCTGTGGTTGTGGTAGAGTGAGTCTAGAGTGTTTCTCATATAGCTTTTTGAGAAATGGTAACCCAACTTCTGAAGTAAAGCTTTAAGATGCTTCCTGTGGATCAGCTGTTACAGATGGTGTGAGAATGTTGTTACCTAAGGGAAAGAATTTATGAGGCCATGATTTATTTAATCTTTTTCCCCTTGATGCAGTTGATCGCCTGGGAAGATTCGTTGTTGCTGGAGGGGCTGCTGTTGGCCTGGGGGCACTCTGTTACTATGGAATGGGTATGTCCAGTGAGATTGGAGCTATTGAAAGAGCAGTGTAAGTAAGATTCCTTGGTGCTTTGAGAACAT
Organism: Oreortyx pictus; assembly: GCA_036925125.1. Classification (NCBI taxonomy): domain Eukaryota; kingdom Metazoa; phylum Chordata; class Aves; order Galliformes; family Odontophoridae; genus Oreortyx; species Oreortyx pictus. The sequence continues at coordinate 10,659,368 of JAUPFR010000008.1, read as the reverse complement.
ACTTGAAGCAAGTCTTCCTATTGCTTTTGTTTGTCACTGCTCTAGCTGCTGTCTCCCAGTATACACATAGCTTATTTTTCTTAAGCTCTGGGCAGAAAGCCCTTAGTTCTCTGCAGGTTTCTAAGCTTCCCAACTGTAGAATGGCCAAAGCGTACTGCAGCAGCTCTCATTCATGTATTTTTCTGTTACTGTTACTAGAGCTCTCCAAATGACATGTGTGTCTTGTTGCAGCAGATAAACGTGGGCAGAGTGACTCAGCACTCTGTGAGCAGCTCAGCAGGCTTCTTTCTGCTCAGTGCACATTCTGTGCACGTTTTTCCTTAAACCAGTTTGTTGTTCATACACTGTTCTCTAGTTTTCCATAGTTATAAAGCATTTGTTATTCGTTCCCTTCTGTATTTTCTCTGATTCGTGCTTCCTTCACGGAATGGAACCATCCTTGGTATTCTTTGAAAGTGTTGCTAGAATTGGTACATAAAGGCACTCTATAGTGGGAAGGATTTAAAAGCTCAGAGCTTCTGTTGTAAGACTCGTGACACGATTTCTAAACCCTACCAGTTTTCAGGATGCTCCCATTGTATCCGTAGCTTGAATATGTTGATAGTTGGTCTTCGTTCTAGTGTTGATAATTGCACAGCTACGTACAAATGCTTATTTTTCAGCATTTGGCCGCAGTATGTGAAGGACAGAATTCGCTCCACCTACATGTACTTTGCGGGAAGCATTGGCTTGACAGCACTGTCAGCTGTAGCAGTAAGCAGATCTCCTGCACTCATGGGCCTTATGACAAAAGGCTCCTGGCTGGTAAGCTCACATTGCATTTATCGTGTCTGAAAAATGATCCTAAGTGTTACGGTTGTTACTGAAAATACGAAACAGAAACTGTGCTGTGAAAAGTAAAGCAAGTATTCACTTACATAGTCTTTAAGGACACGGGCAGTTGTGTAAATGCCCTAATGATGTTTTGTGACTTAAAATTGGATGCATCCAGTTAGATGCTCGTGTGCCCCTTCTGTAAAAAAAAAAAAAAAAAAAAAAAAAAATGCTATGGCATCCTGACCCAGCCGTATGCAAGTAATAATTTGGTATGAATGGCCATCTGAAGCTAGCGACACTGTTTCTGTCACTTTCTAAAAATTGAATCAGATTTTTTTTTTATGCATTTGTACTCTTCTGTGTGCTGTTCTTTATAAAGATCTCTTTGAAAGCTCTCTCCTTTTTGTCGAGGTCAAAGTGATGTTGGTAGCCAAGATACTAACAGAATGTGTCTGCTTCCTGTGTCGTTTAGTGTGTTGAGTGTAGTGGAGTAGTGATGGTTAAACACAGCACAACTTAACAGAGATTAATCCCTGGAGATAAGAGAAAGTTACCTCCTGGAAGGCTGGAAAAGATCATACGGGAGAGCAGAAAAACCTTTTGTCCGTATGCCAACTTGAGCTCTGTAATGCTGTTCCTACAGGCAATTGGTGCAACTTTTGCTGCTATGATTGGTGCTGGAATGTTGGTCAGGTCCATATCCTATGAAAATAGTCCAGCAGCGAAACATCTTGCTTGGATGATGCACTCAGGTACGTGGTTATAGTGTTCATTATCAAGTTGTCTGCTTCTGTATGACTAGATTTCTACTTCAAAGAAGCTTTGACTTCATAGTCAATTTTGGATGTGTTGCTGTAGATTTCAAAGGCCAGTGAGGTACCTCAAGTGTCCTTAATGCAGCTCTAATTTCCCATAATCTTGTAAAAATCATGACTGCTTTCTGGCACCGTAGTAAATGTAAGCTTACTTACCGTATTTCAGCAGCACAGGATAAGTATATGAAAACTGACCAGAAAGTTGCAGCTTCGGTATTTAAACTGCAGCTTCTTGATCATGTGATTGATCCTGTGATTTGTAGGATGGGGGTAGAGATCCATTTGTTATGGATGATACCTACTTAACAGTAATGATGGCTATTTCTCCGTAACACTTATTTCCCAGAAGCATGGTTTGGGGAAAACAAACTCATTAGGAACTGGAATTACACTTTTCTTTGTAGAGCTGAAGCTTCTACTGAGAGGAGACTGAATTTATTATAGTTTTTTGTCATTAACTTAACCTAGTCTGATGTTAAAGGAGTAGGTAGAGGTATTCTAGCAGAAAGTACGACTGATTTCTAGCAAAAGGAAAATCTGTCCTTTCAGTTCTGAGTGTTCCTGAAGCCGTGAAGGAGTTTTAGTCCATTCTGAGATGGGCTCCCTTAAGTGTTCTCTAAAGCTGCAGAAAAGTAGGTCACGGAACTTAAGTCTGTGGGCCTATCTAGAATGTAGCACGGTAAATTGGCAACCATACGCTTTGGTATTCTGTCATGTGAGTGGAGTAGTTCAAGCTATGTTTTCTGACTCAAAATACGTTGTTTTGATAGGTGGTGTTTTTACCTGGTCTGCTCCAAACTTGATGCGTTATGTTTTTCTTTGGCTAGGTGTCATGGGTGCAGTGGTGGCTCCTCTGGCTTTCCTGGGTGGTCCTTTACTGATCAGAGCTGCCTGGTATACAGCTGGAATCGTTGGAGGGCTCTCGACTGTGGCCATGTGTGCTCCAAGTGAAAAATTTCTGAACATGGGAGGACCACTTGGAATAGGCTTTGGCTTTGTTCTTGCATCTTCAATTGGTAAAGTACCGTTTTAATGCTATAAACTGAAGCTGCTAGGATGTGCAGCTTACTTCTAAAGTCAACTGGTCTGTCCCGTTAAAATTTCCCTTAAAGAGCTGTTGCAAGACGTGTGCTGTAGTTTGATTTAATGCTGTTGTGCATTCCTTTCCAGGATCCATGTTCTTGCCACCTACTTCTGCTTTTGGGGCTGGCTTGTATTCGGTAGCTGTTTATGGAGGATTGGTACTCTTCGGCATGTTTCTGCTCTATGATACGCAGCATGTCATCAAGCGTGCAGAGACTATTCCTTATTATGGAGTAACAAAATACGACCCCATCAATGCGTAAGTGCTTTGATATGAATGCATGTGTAACAGTTCTATTAAATGGAGAGAATCATGGGGTTTAGTAACGTGATGTGAAAACAATTAGTGGAGTTGAAACTGGAAGCGTCTACCTGAAAGGAGAGAAATGGTTTTGAATACGTGGTGTCACATGCCTCCAGCAATACTAGCTTTGTAAAAAAGGGTTGTGTGAATCGTTCCTCGGAGGATTTATAGCTGATCTCTGCAAATATCTGTCAACATCAGCTGAGATGAAGCATGCTGACTCTTACGTAGCCAGTTAATACTTACCACTGAAGCTTTTTTGACTAGTATGTTACAGAAAGAGGGATTCATTGACCCTTGGTAAAGACAAGTCTGACTAACAGGTAACTTCCACACTGTCAATGTTTGTCTGCTCTTAGGTTAATTACTCATTTCTTTGCATCTGATCATCTGTAAGTAGCATAGCAGTCATCACCAGAATTCTGGAAGGTTAAGCAGTGAGAGCGTAGAAGTAAAAGAATCCTGCAAGCGAGCAGTACGATGTCTGTTAAGATTTTCTGCAAATTGCTGCTGCTGATGGAGATGGTAGAGTGAAGTAAGGGGGTATTTTTTACTCATCAGCAGCAGAAGACATGCTGTAGTTGAGTTTTATTGCAGGCCTTTAATGGAGGCTTTTAAAAGTCAAGTATAATGGTATGAAATACCGAGTAATACTCTTTCTGTTCAGCAAGATTAACTTTTTTTTTTTTGTCTCCTAGGTGCATGGGCATCTACACAGACACGCTGAATATCTTCATTCGTGTGGCCACCATGCTTGCTGGTGGTGGAAGTGGAAGGAGGAAGTAAACCCAAGACTCTGCAGCTCTATGATATCTCAGCCTCTTAGGTTGTCTACCTAGTGCGTATAGTAAATAAAAATTCATGGTTACCAGCAGTTTTGCTGCAGGTCAGAAGTTTAACACATTTCAGCCTATTGTTTTAAGTGCAATGTGATTCAGACTTAGCAGTGTTTTGTCCAACACCTTCCAATAGCGTGAACTACTTCAAAGCATACCTATTTGGGGAAAGTAAATAATTTAAAATACACCTGAGTAAAATTGTCTGGTTTTTGTGGGCTTCGAAGCAGTTTTGACTTTTGCTTTCCTTTTTACTGGAACTGCGCAGAAAAAGTGCAGTTTACTTCTGTAAACGGGTACCTTATGTGCAGATGGTGACACAATCTACTTCAGGGAGTGCTGTTTATGTAAAGCAGTTTTCAGTTAAGGTTGTGGGAGTCATATTTTTCTTGATGCATTTAGAAGAACTGAGCTAAGGGGACGTGGCACTGAATGCAGCAGTGGCTTCTGCTGCCTGTGCAGAAGTTTCAGAAAGATCTAAGCAGTTGTCAGAAATGCACTGCATGGGATGGGTGACGTGGCCAACAACACAGAGGGGACAAGATGAGGAGCCTGTGTGACTTCTGCCCTACGTGAAAACCTCAGTCTCCTTCTGGAGCACATGAAGACACCTTGTCTGTTTCCCAGTACTTTAATGTCGAATGGATATAATAGCAGCTGTGCCCTTCTGGTGCCAGATCTATCAAAATGTTGGATGATGGTAGAGGTATGTCTTCCTTCTAGTGACTAGTTTCTGGTATTTCAAATGAAGCCCTGTTCTTTGCGAGAACCCCCCCGTCTTTACTTCCTCGTACAAGGTTGTGCAGTTGGCACTGAAGAAAGGAAATGGAGAATGGCTGTAAACCCAAGTATCATAACCATACCGTTGTTACTTGCTGTAATCTTCTTTTCCAGATGATGTTTAGCTCAGTTGAAAGGAGGCGTTCTGTCAGTGAAGCTAATTTAACATTAAGAAATGTATACTTGCTGAAGTACGTGGCATTGTGTTGTTGGAATAAGGGAAAAGTTCTTGGGCACAAGGGTTTTGAGCTCATACAGATGACTCAGAGTTCAATTTTTCTGGTAAATTATGCTATGTTTATGGGAGAAATAAAATTCTAGCCTCACATACTGATAATTCTCACTTTTTCTTTGTTACTGAAATATTTGTACTAACTTTGCACTAATAACTTGGCTAAGGGTACCATACTTTTTTCCTACAAATTCCTTTGTAAGAGAGTGCATAGTTACCAGGAACAAAAAATCCACGGAGGTGATTTCCAGTTTGGCTGCCATCTTTTGGAGGACGTTTCCCAGAAGGAACACGATCTGTTCTTGCTGTAAGGGGGCCTTCTGGTGTATGCAGTAGCTGTGGACTGCAGCTGGTGCTGCTGCTTTGTTGGACGCCGTGCTGTTTTTCTTCAGTCACAGGGAAGAAACATCAGACTGCGAAGAACCTCACACAAAATCTTTTATGCCCGAAGATCATACAGCACAGTCTAGTTGCTAGCATCATTTTCCATGAAGGAAAATAATGTGGTGCTTAAAGAGGAGGGAAGGAATCTCTGAGTAGTAACAAGTTTAATCAGTTTCCACGTAGTCATCCTGTAATTGAGCATAGCAGTATAATTGTCATTAAGTTCTAATCTGCAGGGGAGCTGCCCTGACAAAATTCTGGTGAACACGCCTGTAACTAAAGGAAACTTGGACCAAGCTAGAGGTTTTCTTTTTTCTGGAAGCAAAAGTTCAGGGACTGACTGAACCGTGAGTGGGATCCGTGAGTGCTTTGAAACAATAAGGTATAGAAAGGTATGGAAGACAGCGCTGCAATGGGAATGACCAACAGCCTTTTAAGAAGAAACCTAACAACCGAAGGGTGCCTAGGGTAACAGGAACACTCATTTGTTTCGGATCGTCTGAGAAGATGTGACCACCCGTAGATGAAATTCTGCCAGCAGGAAAATATTCTACAGGGGCTGGCTCCCCCAAACATGGGGAAAGTGAAAGTTGTTTTCCACGTGAATGCAGTGTAATAACATTTAGGTTAACACAGGGCTGATTTGGGGAAGGGTAAAAACTTAAACTGCAGTGGGTTAATAAGCATGAGAACCTGGTGCTTGTTTTTCCAAGGGCAGCATAACAACTGGGGAGTTTTCTCGCGCTGGTTTTCTGTCCTCTTTCCTACATCTGTTTACTGTGTTCAACAGTTCCAAGGTTCTAAGAGGTTCTTTTTTTCATCCTTTGATTCTTCTTGTTGTGAGATTGCGGAGAGTTACATGTTACTGAATTCTGTGATTGACTTTTAGTGAAGGCTTTATGAAAGAATCTTGTAGGGCACTTTATTAGTTATTTCTAAATTGATGAGGAGCGGGAGGAATGAGTTAGAAAAGCAGGCAGGATCAAAGACTTGCATGGTTTTTTGAGTAAATGAACTTGAATTTAAGGAAAAACAGTGGTTGTGCCTTTGAGTGAGATCTAAGAAGCACTGTGCAGTTTAGTAAGAAGTTTAACCACCAGCTTAACTGCCAATAAGTACAAGAGGAATAGGAGTTTGTGTGTAAGCATAGCCGCAAGAAAGCAATTGAAGGTTTTGTTAGCCAGAAATGGGCCTTGTTTAAATCATGATAATACAGAGTAGAACCCAGGAACTCAGTTTGAGGGGAGACATTTCAAAACTCACCTCAGTTCAGTGGAGATCCTAGTTAGCTCTATTTCTTGAAGCCTTTTAAATCAGTTTTAGATCCTATACTGAATTGTCATGGGTATTGCAAGCAACTGGCTTGTTTTAGTATGGCTTATGCCATAGGATAGTCAAGCTGCAGCTTTTCTCAGGCTAAAAATGTGGAAGCCTTTTTACTTGTCCTGCGTAGTGATGCTGAAGGGCCTCTTTGTTTAACTGAAGCAGTTCTCTTTTAAACACTTTTTTGTTTTGGACTCTGTTTGTGCCTGTGAATTATAAGGGGAGGAAACAGGGTGGGGTAGGGAGGAGAAGACTGAAGGGGTTGGTTGGTTTGTTTTTGGAGGCAGCCAAATGGAGCCCACTGCAGCCATTGAACCTTAGATTCTCAATCGTGATAGTAACTCCAGCCAGAAATGGATAGAAGTGTATGCAGTGCTTTCAGAAGTGTTTCCAGAGCAATGTGACTGATTTTTTTTTTTTTTTTTTTTTTTTTTTTTTGCTTGTTGCATTACTCTTAATGTATGTGTACGTAACATGGGCTTTATTGCTAAACTGATTGTAGTTTATTCTGTCTGTGTTTCCGCTATGTGTATTTCTGCTCAGGGTACCTGAGCAATCTGTTGCTACACGAGGCGTTGCTAAATGAGAAAGGCAACCTCCCTTTGGTGTGGAGATGACGTTTGGAGGCAGGAAGAAAATTCAAGACTACCCATCCTCAGATCTACAATGACAGACTGCTTTCAGAACGCTGATTGGAGTGAATTCTGTCCAGAAGGACTCACATTGAATGTAGTTTTAAATGTCCTACATGCCAAAGAAATCATTTTTCTTTGTGTTCTGGTCATCTAGTTTAATCAAGATACAATTTAGGAAACTTTTTTGACAGCTAACTTGACAAAGCTCGCAGCTCCGTGACAGGGCAGTGAGAGGAGCTGTGCAATCTTCTGTTTATGGAAGCACTGAGCCCACAAGTCTCCCCTAAAGTGAGGGAAAAAACGCAAGCACCTATGTGGGGAGGACCGTCTATCCTTCTTCTAGCGCTAAGAAATTATTTTCTCTCATTCATAGCTGCTGCTGTTGAAGGAAACACGTTTTCTTCTTCCATCTTTCAGAAAGATAGTGGACAAATGCAGGACTGTTTACCAGGTATTTTGCACGCAGTAGCTAGTTTGATGGCTCGTTGCTTTGTCCCCAAAGACTTAGCATGAGGAAATGAAGTGATACAAAGACAAATGTCTGGGCAGACATCTTGTTCTCCTTCCTGAGTAGGTAGGGCAGTTAATCAGCTGGCAGGCCTCCAAAGCAGAAGGTACCGTGCAGCTGTCAGCCTCTGGGGTTTCCAGAAAGATGTTGTGATTTATCTGCATATTGATCAGTTTTGAACATAAATAAAACTTGTCTGCTGATCTGACAGGAGCTGGTTTCAGGGATGGCAGGGAGAGTTTGTCCTTCTAAATGGGTGTGTGTGATGTTGCTCAACCGTTGTGGTATATTCCTGGTTCTTCTGTACATGGTGGGTGTGCTGGTCGTTTAGTACAATACATGTAAACATTTTTTTCTTGTTTTTGGCAGTATGGAGTCCAGAATTTGAACAAAGACATTAGGAAGCAGAGGCTAAGGCCTTGTGCATTTCTGTAACAATAAAAAATTCAACTTCTTTCTGTCATCTCCTACACAGACAGGCTGTATGTTTCGTTGTTTATTTTAGTTTCAGTTACTTGTGTCAGCTTGCTAAAACATCATGGATCTGTTCAACGGGTGCTATTTTAATGTAATGAACCCAGTCTATTCCTCCAAACATTTACAGTCACTTCAATTGTTTTCATGACTGGGAAGGAAGAAAAAAAAATACACTTCATAGACAATGGTTTTGCTTTTAGTTTGGAATTTGATGGGACAGGTAAGCTTGGCTGAAACTTTTATTGAAAGCCCAAGTTTTGTCTGAATCCGTACAGGCAGGCGGCATCAGTGATTAGAAGGGGAGCATTTTGTGTTGCACCTGAGTTTGCTTTTCCCTCTTTCCCCTGGGGCATAAAAGTAAAATTTGCCAATGTATCTGGAATTTTGTTTTCTTAAATTTGTCCTGGGGGAAGAAAAATCTGCTATGTTACTTGCTCTCACAAGTTCTTCAAAAATGCTGAATGGATGCGTTGCTTTCAGAAATGTGTTTGTTTTTGCTTGGTTTTGCAGGTGTGTGTGTTGTTGTTTCTGACTTAGTTTTGTTGTCATTCTTCTTCCTCAGAAGGGGATTTATAGTACTGCTTAGGAGGACAAAGTGAACATTTTCATCTCTGGACAGACAATCACCACAAAAAAGAACGAGGTGGGAGTTGATTCATAGCGTACTGTTTAGTCTTGGTAGGACGGTACGGTGACTTTAAGTTTGTGCTTAAGAAATTAATGGTCCATCTGCTACAACATGAAAGTGGTTGTCTTGATACAAGTAAGTCATCGTGCCTCCAATACCTCGCCAGTGCAATAGTGATGAGTTAGTGTCTTGAAAGAAATACAGTACCTCTATAGATACCCACACCCCCATGTAATTTGTACACTGTGTATCTAGGATGCTTTGTAAAAATTACACTTAAAGATTTAATTAATTTAATTTTCCAGTTAAGTATTTAATGCTGTTTTGGTTTTTTTCCTGATAGTGCTCAGAATCTCCAGTCCCTGGCAAATTCCTTGTTGACCAAATCCAAGATGACAGTGTTATTTTCTCGTAAAGAGACTGGTAATTAAAAACAACTTGCAACAATTATTTTTTGTAAGACTGCTAGTAAGAAGTGGCAATACGATGTCTTAAAAGGTTGGATTTATGTTTTAGTTTCTTTTTAAAACAAAACTGAACAAATAAAAACACCATTTATTAGTTTGAACTTAGTTCCCAAGAATACTGCTTTACAGTAGAGGTCAGTAATTGTTCAGAAGCTTAATACAGGCGTTTGCAAAAGCAAACCGAACAGCATTAAAACTGGGGAATGAAGAAATTAGCATTGGATAGCATGTGTTCCTGAATCTCTTCTTGTTCATCTGTCTCTGAAAGTAGGATCTCAAAGGAGAGACGCTTAGATCTTAAGATCAGACGCTGGGAGAATGTGTGGGTGAGAGATGTTTCTAGAGTGTGTCAGTTCTGCTGCCATTGGCTATTCTTCCTCGGTAAAATGAGGTGGGTAAGTGGTGGGTTAGTGACTAATCTGGGGACCTTCTGCTGGTGGGTTTTTTGGCTTTGTTGCAGCTGGAATTCCTGTGTATGGCTGCAGGTCTGAACAGCCATCCTCAATGAGAATTGCTACAGACTGATGTACTCAGCTTCCTGTGTTGTAAGAGCACATCTCTACCTTATAGTGATGACTGAAAGCCGCTGCGATTGAATGTTGAAATAAAAATCCGATTCTTTCTTAAATGCTATGTCAGAAGGGTTATTTAAGTGCATTTTTCTCTTTCCCGAATGAGCCCATTTCAGAATTTGAAGCACAAAGATGGTGCAACTGCTTACTTAAATTATGGTATGAAGCAAAACTACTTGAAATATTGTGGGGAAAGGCAGCATGCTCATGGACATAGGACCACGAAGAAAAATGCCAACAGAGTAAAGAACACCCTTGCTACTACTATTCCATCATTTGAGAGGGAGCAGCAGGGAAAAATATTGCAGGGAACGAAAATAAACCCTTGTTGTAAAGGCAGGTGTTTATCCTCATGAAGTAATGGATAACCAACACCGTCGTAGGGTGTTGACAACGGAGAGAGGAAGAGTAGAGCAAATAACAGCGAAGAATAACTCATCGTACTGGAACAGCAAACAATCTGTGAGTACCAGGGTACAGAAGAAAACTGTCAGCTGTATGTGGAGGGATTAAAAGCAGGAAAGTCTTGCAGAGATCATAGAGGAAAAGAATATTTTCCTACTTTTTCAGTAGGTAAATTTGGTATACAAGCATCGCAGATGCTGAAAGGTGAGTAAAAAGCATATACTGAGCTCTGTATGTTCTGAAAGAGTGTGTGCAAATAGTAGTGGATTGTAGCAGAGGCCCTGTTTTGTTAGAACTGATATGACAGTTATACCAAAACATTATGCCAAACCTCTCCTTAGGAAATTAATGTGTAAGAGTATGAAAGAAGATTCAAGTATTAAAATCTGCTGCATTAAATTATTAATGAAAATTACTTGAAGTCCTTGAAATGAATGTCTTCTGTAGTACATGGGGATGCAGTACAGACCATTGTAGTCTCAGTCTATTATGGGTTGCTACTTTAATTACAGGCTCAATTTCTGCCACAGCTGGAGCGTCTGTTAATATAGGTGTCATACTATAGAGGCTCCTTTGAAAAGCGAGGGATTAACAAAAATCAACTTAAAAAAAAAAAAAAACACTTTTGTGAACAATTTCTGACTTATGGTCTTGTCACTCTGAAGAATATGGATGTCTTTCACGTATTCGAAACAAACATGGGGCCTGTTAGTACCAGAAAGGAAAGGGAAGAATGACTGGAATCATGCAAAGAGGCAGGAAGGCAGTCTTGGCATGTGTGGTGTTTGGGAAGGCAACTGTGACTTGGTGATGCTGTAGCACAGTGAGCTTTGCGATCACTAGGCTGGGCTGCAGGGCTCTGCTGGAAGAAGGGAGCAGCTGGGCTGCAGCCAGCTGGCTTCCACCAGCCACCCAGTGTGGCTCCAGGAGGAGCAGATTCAGCTTGCTGGGGACATGAAGCATTTCTCTCTGCCAATAAAGAGTTCTGGCTTCTTACAGGTCTTAAGAGTAGGCTTCTGTGCACAGTGTACTCTGGGAGATCACCCCGACTGGTCAGTGTGGCCCACATGATGAATATGAAATTTAATGCTTGAACTTTCTCTCTCACAACAAATCGTGGTGGGAATCTGAGCATGTTACATCATTCGGAGGCTTTTTGTTTGTTTGTTTTTGTTTGTTTGTTTTTGGTGAATGCTTAGGATTTCATGCATTTTTATTTGATTGAAAAATGGAAATATTTCTGCTAAAAAGCAGAGTCGTGCCTTTGAAAAGGTAGCTTAATTGGAAAAATGAACAGTTAAATAATAAAGGAAAATGAAGAGTGGAGCAAAAGTGGATGTCAGAGCAAGGAAAAAGGCAGATGTCAAAAGGAAAGAAAGTAGTACAAAGAGAGGACAGGCCGAAGGGCAGAAATTGAACATTTTGTTCCAGTCTCCAAGTGAGGAGACGCTTCGAAAGCTAATTTAAATGAGCTTAATTGCTGGTACAGATGTGCTGTCTGAATAGGGAACACAGGCAGCCATCAGTGGCAAAGGTGTGAAGTTAAGACTATAAATCAAAAAATATAAGGCCAAGGTTAGTTTGTCTTGTCAAAAACAGTATGTTTTCAGCAGAATGGACGAGAGAAAAGAGAGACGTTGGAGAAAATACAGTAGTAAACTATTCTGCTGTGCTCTGGGGCAGAGACCATCTATGTTTGAGGGGAGGACCAAAGTTGCAGAGAATCAGAATGAGAAGTAGAAGAGCAGACTGGAAAAAGACATCACAACTTGCTGCCATCTGCGCTGCTTCCTCATGGTGGTGTACCTGAGCATTCAGAAATGAGGCAAACCTGCATATTTTCCTTATTTCCCATCGCAGCAGCTGGAAAACTTGTTCAAGATGCTTAATAGAGAAGACCTAGTACCAACCTGCTTCTTCCAAGCAGAGAACAAGTGAGGTGTCCAAGTAATGCACATTTATCTTGCTTGAAGTGGGTGTTTAAATTACAATGTAGTCATCTTTATTTAGGAGAATAATTATTTTTAAGCACCCTGTTGCCAGTGTTGTTTTGTAAATTTTGATCTTTTTCTTGTGGTGGATGTTGGCAGTGGCCTTATTGCATTTAACGTTCCAGTGCCCTTCCAGTTCACTTATATGAACATAGCCGGGGATGTCAATACCCATAATGTGACAGGTTCTCCTGCACAACACGTATCCCTTATTACCTACTTCCCCCTTCTGTGTTCAACTTTTATTTCTTGTTGTGCACACTGAAAGAGACAGTGATGGTGTTATTCAGTGCTATAGACATGAAATATTCTTGGGGCATAAAGTCTCGTTAGGTTGAGTTAATATGTGTCTTTTATGAGGTGTTTTTATTTATACTTCACCTTTATGTTGAAGAGAGAAAACCAGTCGGGTGAGGCAGTTCTAAAAGGCAGAGCTGGAATGCTGTAATTTCTATGTGGAAGAAAGATGAGAGTTTTTTTGTTAACAGAGAAGCATAAGAACATCTTCAGTGTGTGTTTCAGAAATAACCATGTTGCTGGCAAAATTAAAATTCCTTTGGGGAGTAAAAAGCTTTAGAATGTTCAGAAGAGGTAATAGTTTTGACCTAGGAATTTCAATAATTTGTCATTAGAGGGGTTATGTATTCTGATTACGGACAGTAGGTGTTTTCTGGGCTTCCACTGAGATATCCTGTTCACATGTTTACCACCAATAAATAGTTATGCTGAGCCACAAAACTGACTTTTTACCAAGGAAGTAACTTGTCTTTTTCTCCACAAAAACACAAAGCGATACAATCTTTTGGAAAAAAAAATATTTCAGTTTTGTTCAGTGTACAACTTTTGTCTGTTCTTCTGAATTCAAATAGAAGCATATGTAGTGATGCAAATTAAGGGACTGATTCTATGCTAACGTAGAAAAGTGTTGTTGACTTTTAAAGTGCAAGGTCATGGCTTACATCTATATGTTTATATATCTATTTATAAGCCAAAAATCATAAAAATCAAAGTTCTGTTGTCCCATTCATATTTCTGTGTCATTGACTGTACTGTGAAAGTAATTTGAGTCTTACTGATAGGAGTGATTGAGATGTGCCGGTGGTAAGGAAGGGCTGTTTGTGAAGCACTTTGAAGAGAATGCCTCGTGTAGCAAATGTTGTTTGTGATTTTTATCTTAAAGTCCTGGTGCTGTCAGCCTTAGCAGAAAAGACAGACAAATTAGTAACCCTCACAATACTTGAATATTGTAAGGTATGAAAGTAGAGAAAAGCTTTGGGGGTTAAAGCTGGTAGACAAAAGACCCTGTTTGGAAGGTTCTTGGTCCAGCACAAGAAGAAACCTAAATTCAGGATCTGGAATCTGAAACCATTTGAAGTTCAGGGTTGAAGGAAGAGGGATAAATGTGTAGGTGCACCAGAATGCACCCTTCTGTCCTGCTGCAATTCCAAGTCCAGGCAGCCTGTAGGTGTAGCCCAGAAGGCTACACAGCTCGTGACATATTGCAGTGCTGCGGCCCCAAGTCATTTCAGAATAAGCTGTGAGAACGAGGTGCTGTCAGACCTCAACTTCTGCCTTACTTAAGAGGCTCAACTGCAGATGATTGTTTCTCAAAAGGCTTTTTAAATCTGAGTTCTCTGAACCTTGATACTTTGTCAAATTTGATGGACTTCCTAATCTTGATCGTTAACTGGAATCTCAGTAAGAGACTTAATTATACGAGTGTAATAGATACCGGGAAGTTAACGATCAACTCAGAAATATGCTGTGTAGCCAGCCGTCTTGTTAATTATGTTGACACTATGTTGGAATCGCTTTGATTTAGACCCTCCAGGTTTGGCTTGGCTTTTCAGTTTCTGTTCCCTTTATTTCAGCTGTGCTCTGTTCTTCCAGACATCTGAAGGAGCTCAGGCTTTCACCGAAGGATCTGCTGTGAGCCACAGGACAAGCGCTCTGCATCGGAGCATCCTTCTGTACTCTGATACTCAAAGCCAGGTGCTCTCTTTTAACTGGTAGACTTTCACTAAAGCAGCTGACTCTTGTCTGATTTATGAGTAAATTGTTTCTCGTAGGAGGAAGGGCTGTTTGTTTCCATACCCTAAAGCACAATGCAAAGGCCAAATCTCCACCCATTCTGAAGACAGATCTGACCAACCTTATAAAAACGTGGAGTTCTGCTGGAGGCAGACCAGAACGGTCCTCAGCCTCCTAGAAGACACCTCCTGACTTGTTGGAAGGATGAAGCTCCTGGCCCTCTGTGGCTTTCTGTTTATCTTTCTTCTGTGCCTCAGTGCCTTTACTGCAGAAGGTACAGTATGTTTTTCTAACGCAACTGTCTCTTTTCTTCTCCTGTGCCTCCCTCTTGTAACTTAAAAGAAAAAATAGTGCTTATTCTCTAATCGTTTGTTGATTTTAATTAAAGGAAACCAACAGAGCTTGGCAATTGGGGAGGGAAAGATGATAAATTTAGGAAGCAGTTTAGAGCTACAGTATGTGTCTTTGCTTGCTTTGTGTGGTACTTTCTTCTGTCTGTTGTACAGTGTAAAGAGTTTTCAGCCTTTGTGTTCTGAAACCCACTCCCCATTTGCAGCCCTGAAAAAAAAAGTCCTTGTTATATTTTTTCCAGTAGATAACTATCTAATGTTGTAAGAGTTTCACCTTTTCTGAGTAGTGAGGAAAATATTAGTGGAAAAAAGTCTTTACACTTGTGGAACGAGGGAAGTATGGAGCAGAATTGGGGTAAATGGGAAGTTCTGCACAGAGCGTGAGACAGGTGACAGTAGCTCTCCTGACCATCAGTCAGTCTTGATTTTTTTCTCTTTAGCACTGATATTGCATAATTTAATTACTGAATTACCTTACGATGCTCATTTACCATTCTGCGGTATTCCAAAGTATACATTGTCAAAGTGGTTCAAACCTGGAAATGGATTTTGATGTCCACAGAACATATTTGTAGGTGCCATTCTGGCATTGCAAGGGTAAGGGATTAATATGATTTTTAAACCAAAGGATGTAACTCTTAGAGCTCTTTGTTACCTGTGCAGATTTGATCTTTGGTGTTGTAGAAGTCTGAGACCTACCGCATTGTGCCGTGTTGTTTATTTTTTACACAAGATGTAGTGAATGAATAAGAGATAAGGAAAGCCAATTAAGTGTCTAGTGATCAGAAGCAGCAGATTTGTCACGCTCATATAGATCATTTTATGTGCTCATATGAGCATGGAGAAATATGTAGAAGCTATTTTTTTTACAAGTAGTTGAGTGAGTTGCCCTATTTTCTCCTCTACCAGAGCTGCTGTGAACAGCAGTTCTGTCTGCCAGAGCTGTGGTGCGGGTGAGCAAATGCTGGGGCATGTTGTTATGTGTGCCTTAAGTCAAAGGAAGCTGGAATACATCTAGATTTGTCTTCAGGAGCAGAGCAGAAGCATGTCCAGGGAGACAGCAGCACCCAGTGAGATCTAAGTAGAGATCTGCCCTATAGTAATGTTACTTTTTGATAGTGTGCATCCTGGGGAGTTGATACTTCACGGGATCAGAAGAGGCAGAAGAATTTTTGTAGGACTCTGTTCCTTATCCATAGTGATCCGAAAGCACACAGACCAGCAAGATCCTCCCAAGCTACGTGTGTGAGGTTGCCAGATCATGTGAACATGATTAAGGGCAGCTGGTACTGAAGTATTGAGGAGCAGTCTAGACCGACCTGCAGCTGCCTGCTGACTACTGGCAAGTTCCAGTGCAGCGTTACTCATTCCACCAGCTGCGGTACAAGTGCCTGGGTGTACAAACTGAAGGCGCATTTTATTAAAACCACTTAGGTCAGAATGAAATGATGGTGGTCTGACATCTCAAGCCTCTTGGAGGCTAGAACAGCTACCATCACTTTCCTTGACTGTAGAAGCATGGCACAGAGATTTCTGGGACCACAGAGCGTATGTGAGATTTTGCTGTTGGGAACTCAACCACCACTGTCCTTTGCATTCCACCTCTGCTATGTGCTTGCTGCCATGTCAACCTTTCTTCTCCTTATAGTGTATCCGGCTCTGTACCAAGCATTCAAGCACAGTCAGCACCTCGCTTAGGTCTAGTAGGCAGGGAGAGACTACATGGCTTTGCCTGTTCACAGCACTTTATTCTGTACTGCTCTGCATATGGACCCAGAGATTTGTCACCTTGATAATCTTTAGTCTTTCCTTAAGCAATGTAGCTGGGAAAATAGAGCAGTTTATTTGTTTGTTTTATATGAAGGCAGCTGGAATTTGCTGGTAGTATCTCCTGCTAATGTGTGACCCTAAAAAGGGTAAAAATCTTCACAGTGTATCTGGCATATTGTGTTTACTAGTAATGATAGAAGAGAATGAGATAATTCCTGTTCTGTGCTAGGAACAAGGTGCAAACATATGTAAAAATCAGTTATGTTGATCCTTTGTTTCAGAGATCTCTCTCTTTTTCACTCTTAGGTCGGAATGTTAAAAAAGGCTGCTGTTTAAAACTAGCCAAAATCAACAGAAAAGTGCATAAAGGTAATAATATCTGCATTTTCATAGTAGCAATTAAATAATTCTTATAGATAAATTCTGATGAGTGGCATGATTTTACCATGCAAACGTTACCTTTTTTGTACGACTGACACCTTGTTTTCTCAATCATGTGATGCTTCAGTGTTTGGAACTGAAGAAATAAGACTAGAAAAGATTACGTTTAATGCTCACAGTGTGAAACGATCGGGAGAAAGCTGATAGTCTGATCAAAGCATTAAGTGTGTTATCATTTCATGCTTTGTAGCAGGTCATACTGCTGTTCTGAGGGCAAGAGTAGCATGATTCCTCATTGAGAGGAACAAGGTCTACAGATGTCCAATGTAACGGTGTCTTTGCCTGTCTCCATTCTGTCCCTATCGGTGGTTGAATACATCTCCCTATCATGAGAGATCAACCCTGAACACTAATTCTGTTAATTACCAAAAAAAAAAAAAAAAACACTCAAATTTTGAACTTGCGTTGCTATTTGGAAGAAGAATTGCCTGAAGTTGGATTTGCCCTAAGAAAGAATGTCTTTGGGCTTCACAAGTACAAGTGTACTTGCATTTGAGAGCTTCAAGGCCTTCTCTAGCCAGTTATGTTCCCTGCAATCGTGGGTAGAAGAGGAGGGCAACCCCGTAGTTTTTTCAGATCACTTTTTCTATGGGGAAATGCAAAAAATCAGCATTCAGAGTGAAGACAAAATATTTTGTTGCTTTTTGAGGTATTCTGGATGGTATATTTACCCTTTCAGAAAACCTTGATGATAATTGTGTTTGGGGTGGGCTATTTTTGCCTCATTTTCTGACTGACTGGTGCCTTGTTGTGAAATGGTGATCAGATACAGATACTTGTATCTATGAACATGGTATTTCCTGTCTGTGTACCTTTTTCTTGACTGAAAACACTATCTGGCTGAACAAGCCTGCAAGTGGTTCCATTCGCTTGGCTCAGAAACAAGCAAATGAAAGGCAGTAGTAAGTAAGTTGAAGGTTGTCTTCTGATTCAGGTGGATGAAGGAAGAATTATGTGTAATTTCCTTGTTCCAGTTGGGTTATTTTGGATAGCAAAAGGATGGTTTCATTTCCTCTAGAAAGAAATCAGAGTTCTGTAAAGCAGTTACTGGATTTTTCTACAATCATGCAAGTTTTTTCACTGTATAACAACTTAACTGTCTTGTGCAATTTCATTTTTCCCTGCTGTGGTCACTGAGAACCTTTACTAGTCCCAGACCAGACTTGTTCTTTCTAGATATCCGTAATAGTTTCAGTAAGACATGAGTAAAGGAGCTAAACCATGAATAGATCTGGGATTAAAAAAAAAAAAAAAGTAATTAGGTTTGCTCTCTAAAGTAACAATATTTGAAAGTGTATGTTTATAATATATTAAATAGCTAGCTAATATCTTTCAGTGAACTTTTAAAGAAGCAGAATATGATCTATAGAATTTTTCATTTCTTCCAATTTTTTCATTGTGAAACTAATGATCTTGAAGTTTCCTGCAAATTTGTTTCCACTGATAAAATACTTTGAATCCTTCATTTTTCTTTGCCGTTAGGTAACCTAAGTGGAAATCCTTGTATTTCTCTGCAGTTTTCCTGCCCAAACCTAAATGCAGCAGTGTTTTATACTCAGCTCCTGACTGGAGCTGTGCAAGGTTGACTTGGTTTTGTTGTATTATTATCTATTGATTGTTAGGAGAATATCTCAAATGTTTCAAGCTGATGTCAGCTTGTGGCTTCCTTCCAGAAAAACTGCTGAATGTGATGATAGTACGAGGAAGGTGCTGTAATACAATTAGTTGTGTAACGTGCTAGCTGCAGGACTTGAACTCTGGAGAAAGGGCTGTACTGTGTTTGTGGAAGCTTCCTGCAGCAGCACGAAGGGAGTGTGCTCCCCCGTACGGGGAGAAAGGTTGTAAGGAATAGGTAATCTCCAGCAACGTAATGAAGGAAAAATATTGCCATCTCATCCTTTTTGTTTTCAGATAACTGATAACTAGTCATGTTAACATTTCGGTTTCAGGTGTGAATACTTTGTGCCATCGCAAGCACTTCTGATTAAATGTCTCTTTCCATTTTCTCTTCTTTCTTTGTTTAACAGGTTCGCACTCCAGAATGACACCAATGCAAATAAGGAAGTGCAAGCCTTGTGCTGCACCAAGCCCTCTCTTTGTTCCCGGACCCCTTCCGCAGCTAAAATGAGCAGATGGAACATCTGTTTGTCCGCATGTCCCAGTGCTTTACGTGATTGAGGGTCCTCTTTTCACAAATAGTACACCAGTGTCTGCTACTTTGGTCAATATTTATGCATTCCCTCAGGTTCCTTCATCTTGCTAATATTAACCTGGCAGCTGAAGAGCCTGACTGGTACGGGACTTTTATCTGTTGCATGTTCCTCTTAAACAAGCGGGGATTTAGCTCTGCAAACAAGTGAAAGAGGAGGGCTGACTGAAACATTTTGATTTGCATTTCTGGATGGGAAAGGGCTGATGCTGTTACTGTTTCTGGTTATCGGTGTATATATATATACATGTATGTATGTGTGTGTGTATTTAACATTTTACATGAATAATTTCTTATTGACAAAAGGATTCTGTTTGTTGCTAGGCACATGGCAAATTTATTCCTGCAGTTATAAGTGGATTTCTCGCAAGTGAAAATGAGCTCAGGATTTAGATGGGACTGAGATGCTAGATAAGCAGGCTGTTAAAATAGTCATGAGGGGCTACATTCAAATACAGTGCTAGGAATCTCAGTATCTTCTCTGGGGAACAAATTGGGCTTCGAAAGAACCACGAGGGCTGTTCTTTAGCTTCCCAGAAGAATGTCATCAGATGGTTATTAAATATACTGAAAGGATGTTGAGGTTGATCAGATTAAATCTCCTTCTCAAGCCATAAGGCAGTGGTTCTGTTCAAGCACCTGATCTGTATGATCACTTCAAGAAACAAAACTCACTGAAGCGTGACATTAACCAAATGTTATGAATAATACCTGAGTGCAAAAGAGAGAAACAGAAGCACTCTGCAGTCATCACCACTGAAGCTTTCACTCAGGGTACCTCCTGTCCTTTTCTACCTATCCCCTGACTGTGCTGTTATTTCTGTGCCCGGGGTGTGTACTCAAACCTGAACTGCTTGGAGGTCTATGAACTTGGCTTTCCCCCTAGTGAAAAGGAGGTGCAGCGGAAAGATTTTCTGCCCTTGGTCAAATTGCACATTGCAAATAGTAATTTTACATTCAGCAGAAGGAATACTGCTGTCAACGGTTTACCGGGCTGGATCGGCCCGGTTCCATGACGATTGGTGTGGGGACCCACAGACCCACGCCCCAGGAAAGGGAAAGGGGGAAAAGGGAAAAGGAAAAAAGGGAGATGGGCCTAGAAACAAAACAGCGGCAACGATCTGAGGAGGAAAGCTAATTTACTAAATAAGATATCAGAAAGCAAAATAACACAATGTAATACAATATAATTGGAATTGAAGCTAATAAATCAAATAAAAGGAGCAAGAGAGAGTGTCCAATAAACCGAAGGCCTTACGCTAACGCTGAAGGGGATACGGCAGCGAGCACCCACTGCTGAGTTGATCCCGAAGGAAAGAGAGTGTCCTGTGACCGCAGAGGGTTTTTATCTTTTCCCTCTGAGCGGAAAATACGTAAAAATGCAAAGCATCGCAAAGTCTTCTGGGGAATATAGTTCTTCTCTTCTGAGACAGGTATACCCGGAAAATATCAATGATCTATGGAGTTGGAGTATTAACTCTTTAACTCTTAATGCACTACGTGTTGTTATGATGTGGAATACCAATACCAAAAATCATAAAACCATGACATTCCACCCCTTATTCCACATCATTACATAATGCTTGATACATATAGAAGAACAATGATTAACATGCCTTACATACACACACACATAACATATATATATATAGATGTATATACATGGAATTACTGACTGCACTCCCTCAACATCAAATTCCCTTGTGGTACACACTGAACATCCCCATTCTTCTGCATCACCCACCAAGTGGACCCATGTCCCTGAGCAAAGACAGTTCCATGGAGAGGTTTGCCCTTTCCGGAAGCTGGAAAGACCCAAACCGCTTTCCCCAACATGTTCTTTACATGCACTACAGGGACTTTATCTCCCTCTACAGTAGGTAGAGAGCTGGACTGGGCAGGACCATCGCGATTGATGGATCCTCGGGTGTTGACCAACCAAGTGGCTTCTGCCAAATGCTTCTCCCAATGCTTAAATGTTCCGCCACCCATTGCTTTCAACATGGTTTTTAACAACCCATTGTATCTTTCAATCTTACCAGAAGCTGCTGCGTGATAGGGGATATGATAAATCCATTCAATGCCATGATCTTTGGCCCAAATATTCACAAGAGAATTTTTGAAATGAGTCCCATTATCGGACTCAATTCTTTCTGGAGTGCCATGTCGCCATAGGACTTGTTTCTCGAGACCTAGAATGGTGTTTAGGGCGGTAGCATGGGGTACTGCATATGTTTCAAGCCACCCAGTGGTTGCTTCCACCATGGTAAGCACGTAACGCTTGCCATTGCGAGATCGTGGCAAGGTGATATAATCAACCTGCCACGCCTCCCCATATTTATATTTTTGCCATCGTCCTTCCCCCCAAAGAGGTTTCATCCTCTTGGCTTGTTTAATTGTGGCGCATGTATCACAGTCATGGATAACCTGTGCAATAGCGTCCATAGTTAAGTCCACCCCTCGGTCTCTAGCCCATTTATATGTTGTGTCTCTTCCCTGATGGCCCGAGGTTTCATGGGCCCATCGAGCTAAAAATAATTCACTCTTATGTTGCCAGTCCAAGTCTACTTGAGCCATCTTAACTTTGGCAGCTCGATCTACCTGATGTTATTCTGTTGTTCTTCAGTTGCCCGGCTTTTAGGAACATGAGCATCTACATGGCGCACCTTCACAACTATATTCTTTACTCGGGCAGCAATATCTTTCCACAGTTCAGCAGCCCAAATAGGTTTACTCCTCCGTTGTCAGCCATTTTGTTCCCACTGCTGTAACCACCCCCATAAAGCATTTGCCACCATCCATGAATCAGTGTAAAGATAAAGCACTGGCCACCTCTCTTATTCAGCAATATCTAAGGCTAGTTGGACAGCCTTTACCTCTGCAAATTGGCTTGATTCTCCTTTTCCTTCAGTGGTCTCTGCAACTCGTCGTGTGGGGCTCCACACAGCAGATTTCCATCTGCGGTGCTTTCCCACAATGCGACACGATCCATCTGTGAACAGGGCATATCTCTTTTCATCTTCTGGTAGTTCATTATATGGTGGGGCCTCTTTAGCACGTGATACCTCCTCTGCTGGTATTGTTCCAAACTTTTTACCTTCAGGCCAGTCCATGATCACCTCCAGGATTCCTGGATGACTGAGGTTCCCCATCCGAGCTCGCTGTGTAATCAGCGCAATCCACTTACTCCAAGTGGCATCAGTAGCATGATGGGTAGAGGGAACCTTTCCTTTGAACATCCAGTTCAGCACTGGCAGTCGAGGTGCCAGAAGGAGCTGCGCTTCAGTACCAATTACTTCGGAAGCAGCTCGAACCCCCTTGTACACAGCTAAGATCTCCTTCTCAGTTGGAGTGTAGCACTCCTCAGACCCCCTATATGCTCGACTCCAGAAACCAAGGGGTCGGCCTCGGGTCTCTCCAGAAGCTCTCTGCCACAAACTCCAAGTGGGACCTTCCTTTCCAGCAGCAGTGTAGAGGATGTTCTTTACATCCTGTCCTGTCCACACTGGCCCCAGGGCCACGGCACGGGCTATCTCCTGCTTGATTTGCTCAAAAGCCTGCTGCTGCTCAGGGCCCCATACAAAATCATTCTTCTTCCGCGTCACCCGAAAGAGAGGGCTCACAATGAGACTATAGTTTGGAACGTGCATTCTCCAAAAGCCCACTACACCCAGAAAAGCTTGGGTCTCTGTCTTACTGGTGGGTGGAGACATGGCAGTGATTTTGTCAATCACATCTGTAGGGATGTGACGACGTCCATCTTGCCACTTTATACCTAGGAACTGGATTTCCTGTGCAGGCCCTTTCACTTTGCTTCTCTTAATAGCAAAGCCAGCTCGCAGGAGTATCTGGATTATTCTCTCTCCTTTCTCGAAAACTTCCCCTGCTGTATTGCCCCACACAATGATGTCATCAATGTATTGTAAGTGCTCAGGAGCACCACCCTATTCCAATGCAGTTTGGATCAGCCCATGACAAATGGTTGGGCTGTGCTTCCACCCCTGGGGCAAACAGTTCCAGGTGTACTGAACGCCCCTCCAGGTGAAGGCAAACTATGGCCTGCATTCTGTGGCCAGAGGAATTGAAAAGAAGGCATTGGCAATGTCAATGGTGGCATACCACTTGGCTGCTTTTGACTCCAGTTCGTACTGGAGCTGAAGCATGTCCGGCACAGCAGCACTCAGTGGGGGTGTGACTTCATTCAGGCCACGGTAATCTACCGTCAGCCTCCATTCTCCACTGGCTTTACGCACTGGCCATATGGGGCTGTTAAAAGGAGAGTGAGTTTTACTGATCAATCCCTGGCTCTCTAGCTGACGAATCAGATTATGAATGGGGAGCAAGGAATCCCTGTTAGTGCGATACTGCTGTCTGTGCACCGTTTTTGTAGCAATCGGTACCTGTTGCTCTTCCACTTGTAGCAACCCCACAACAGACGGATCTTCTGACAGGCCAGGCAAAGCAGACAGCTGCTTAATGTCATCTGCATCCACAGCAGCTATTCCAAAAGCCCATCGATACCCTTTGGGATCCTTAAAATATCCCCTTTTGAGATAATCAATACCGGGTATACATGGAGCCTCTGGGCCAGTCACAATAGGATGTTTTTGCCAGTCTTTACCAGTGAGGCTTATTTCAGCCTCCAACTTGGTCAGCTCTTGGGAACTCCCAGTCACCCCAGAAATATAGATTAATTCTGTCCCTTTATAACTTGAAGGCATTAGAGTACATTGTGCACCAGTGTCCACCAATACCTTATATTTTTGTGGTTCTGATGTGCCAGGCCATCGAATCCACACAGTCCAATGCACTCTACCATCCCTCTCCCCCACCTGGCTGGGGGGCAGAGGCTATTTTGGCTGGTAGGTACCTCGCCCAGTTCTGAAGAAGTACTGTTCAGACAGGAGGACGTCTTGCTCAGACTGGAGGGTGTCTCTTTCAGGTTGGAGGGCGCCTCGTTCAGACTGGAGACCATCTTGTTGAGACTGAGGGTTATTGAATTCAGACTGGAGGGCATCTCGCTCAGTTTGGAGGGCATCTCTTTCAGGCTGGAGGGCGTCTTTCTCGAACTGAAAAGCAACTTGCTTGGTCTGGATGGTGTCTTGATCAGACTGGAGGCTGTCTAAATTGTTCAGGAGAGTCTGATTGTCAGCTAAAAGACTCCCTTTCTGGATCTGGACACTATCCCTTTTGGCTCGGAGACTCTCTCGCTCTATTTCAGAAACACTGTGCCTCTCTGGGATAGTACTGAATAAGGTCTGATTGGCATGAGCCAGACTCCAAATAATTTGGGCCTCCTCAGATCTGTCTGAGCCGCAACATCCCTGTCTCAAATATCTTCTCAAGTTCTCAGGATCTTGCAGGTGCTCAGGGAAAAGGTCCCAGTACGTTTTGAGCATTAAAAGGGAAAAAACAATGAAATGCAGCCGCTTTAAGAGCAGTTTAAAAAGCGAGAGCATTTTTTTTTCTTTTTACTAAAGCAAGCTGGCAGCACCCAAAAAAGTTTACAAATATCCCAGAACAAATGGCAGTATGCCCAGACTTCAAGGTCGTGTTATGCCGTACAGTACCAGCAGTACAGATAAGCTTGCTAGCAAGAGACAGAGATTCCCTCTAAGAGTATGTCTCTGCCCGGCTAAGGCAGCTGCTCGTGCCCCACGTTGGGCGCCAAAAATGTCAACGGTTTACCGGGCTGGATCGGCCCGGTTCCGTGACGATTGGTGTGGGGGACCCACAGACCCACGCCCCAGGAAAGGGGAAGGGGGAAAGGGAAAAGGGAAAAGGGAGATGGGCCTAGAAACAAAACAGCGGCAACGATCTGAGGAGGAAAGCTAATTTACTAAATAAGATATCAGAAAGCAAAATAACACAATATAATACAATATAATTGGAATTGAAGCTAATAAATCAAATAAAATGAGCAAGAGAGAGTGTCCGATAAACCGAAGGCCTTACGCTAACGCTGAAGGCGATACGGCAGCGAGCACCCACTGCTGAGTCGATCCCGAAGGAAAGAGAGTGTCCCGTGACCGCAGAGGGTTTTTATCTTTTCCCTCTGAGCGGAAAATACGTAAAAATGTAAAGCATCGCAAAGTCTTCTGGGGAATGTAGTTCTCCTCTTCTGAGACAGGTATACCCGGAAATATCAATGATCTATGGAGTTGGAGTATTAACTCTTTAACTCTTAATGCACTACATGTTGTTATGATGTGGAATACCAATACCAAAAAATCATAAAACCATGACAGACAGGTATACCCGGAAAATATCAATGATCTATGGAGTTGGAGTATTAACTCTTTAACTCTTAATGCACTACGTGTTGTTATGATGTGGAATACCAATATCAAAAATCATAAAACCATGACAACTGCTGTTTCCCCAAGGTAATATCTGGTAAAATGGTCTCAGTGCTCTTCATGAATCTGGGGGAGCTGAATGGGGATGGTTAGATGCCTGTTGTAACCCACTCAGGCAAAAGTGTTTCCCTGGAGACAAGTTAACAGGCACTCAGATGTGGCCATGCTCTCTTACTGTTAATGTTTCTACTGTGCTGAGCAATTGTTATTACTTCATTTATTGCTTTTTGAGTTGAGATAAATCTGACCCTCAGCTTCCTAGCTGTGAGCTGACCACAGATAGCGTTTTCATATCAAGGATAATAAGGATCCTCCGGTCCTCACAGAATCTGAGTCAAGGCTGGTGAAAGAGCTGGTTTCTATAGTTTTGCTGCTGACAACTGGGTGAACGTGTTTAGCTTTATTTTCTTCTTGTGCCTCACAAAAGGTGTCAGCCGTAGCAGTGATGTGGAAAGTGTTCTTTATATTAAATGTTTTCAGCCATCATTTACTCTGTAAGATGTGTCAGTGTATTTACAGCTCCATGCAAAGCATTAGTAACAGGTATGAGGGGTTCTGCTCTCTAATACAAGTTAAGGCCATTTGTTTTATGTTTGAAAAATGCTGTAAGATTTTTAATTTGCCCTCCTAACAGTATGCTCCATGCTCTGGTTCTTTTTCAGGCAGCGTTGTCTCTGCTAGCATAAGCAAGCACACGAGACCATCAGCGTAATTACCGAAATGCTTGGGGTCTTTAGACATCACTTGGATATGTTTACTCACCTAGCTTCTCAGGCTAGCCTCAACCTAGCGTTAAGGGTATTCAGATATATAAAAATGTCTGTGAGGCCTTGTCTTGACTGAACAAACTAAAGCAAGATTCCTCAAGCTATTTTAGCACTGACTGTGATGTCTGCTGCTCAAATAGGGTTTTTGCCTGGCCTATCAGTATCAAGAGGTCATCTGTCATCTTCCTAGAGGTGTCTCCTCACCTTCAAGTTGGGCTTGTATTTTCTGAGCCATTTTCCCTATGTGGCATAACAGAGTTACCATCTGATCGTAGCTTCACTTTACAGGCACCTTCATTTTTGTTTCCTATATTTCCATGTTTGGTTTTTGTTTTTTGGTGGAGTTTTTTTTGTTGTTTTTTGTTTGTTTGTTTTGCTTTACCTGAGGAGAAACATATTTACTTAGTGGCTTTGCAAAGTACACAGTCTGTATGCTTACATGAAGTAATAAATTTAGTGTGCCCAAGCTAACATGTGCATTTGTTTGTATCCTATGTTTTTGTGTGCATCTGGCTGTCAAGCATGAAGACTGCAGAGCTTTCAAGATCCAATAAAGATATTTTTGATGCATCTCTATGCCTCCTAGAATATATGTTGGATCTGACCTTGTCCACTAAGTGATCCAGGTGCTTGTCAC
This sequence comes from Oreortyx pictus, assembly GCA_036925125.1. Taxonomy (NCBI): domain Eukaryota; kingdom Metazoa; phylum Chordata; class Aves; order Galliformes; family Odontophoridae; genus Oreortyx; species Oreortyx pictus. The sequence goes on along the minus strand of JAUPFR010000008.1, from coordinate 10,632,548 downwards.
TTGTTTTGAGATTAGTAACATCAGCTAACACCAAATCAGTCTGTTTTATATGCTCCAACAGCTGTGAACTGTCAGAAGCACAGAGAAATGGTTGCTGCTGAGAGGGACTGTTAGAGCACAAGCAGTACGTTGGGACTTTTTTCTTCAAACTATATACCCAGAGACTCAAAATTAAATATGCTTTGTACAAATTGTAACCCCAGAGGTGTAATGAAGGCTCTTGCTGTTGTCTCCTCAACCCTCTTGACTCTGGCTTACAGTTGATGCAAGGCTCTGGGTGTAGCTGACATCAGCATTTTAGCTCTGGGGAAGTTTTGTTAATCCAAAGTATGGGCAACTATGGCAGCTTCCTATGATTGTGTCTTCTAAGGAAAACCAAAATCCTGCATTGATAATGTTATTACAGATGATTAGTCAGATAAAGTAGGAAAGCAGAAGGGTGAATTCTTGCTCTTACTAAAGCTGAATGGGAGACTCCTGGTGATTTGAGTGTTCAGAGGATCGAGTCTGGAGACCTGTTGCCTGATTCTCTTCTGTACAGTGTTGCTGCTAACTGACCTTCCAAATAGATTTAATAGAGTTGCCAGATGGTGAATGCAGATTGGATTCTGTCTGTATTAGACCAAAGGTTGTTATGAGAAGAATTTGGCTAAAATTCAGCTGTGACATCCTTCTCTCCTTAGTTGAAGCTGAGAGAAGAATCCCTTTCCATGACAATTTTTTTTTTTACATCAGACGGACTGATTTTTTTCCTCATTAGATCTGAGTAGTTGACTCTATCACTGCTACTTTCTCTGCAGGATTCACTAAGTATTTTTTTAGATGCTGGAGGGGAGAAAAAAAAGCTCCTTAGCCCTACATTAAGTCACATGCAAGTGTGTTGGTTCTGACTCGTGGGTGACATTAGTTCCCAGCAGCCATTCAGCATTATAAGGCTTCTGGTGGGCACTGGATAGCTAAGTTGCTTTCCAGCACACAACTGTTACATCCTACGTAATGTTTTTGTCTTGGAGCATATTGATAGGCATAGGAAAAATACTACGGAATTGCCTCTGTTTTCAGCTTCTCACTGGTGAAATCTGCAGGAAAAATTATGTAGATGTGGATTTGTCCAAAGTCATCCATCATTCAGGCTTTCAGCTGCTGCTGTGTCTCAGAGGCCCTGCTATGAGTGTCTCCAGGTGTGGAGGATTTAATTTCATATTTTCAGGCTGATGCTCGACCAGGGAAGACTGAGGCCAGAGATTTGCCATAGGATGAGCACCTTACAGTCTCAGTGCCACCTAGTCAGCCTCTGAAAGCATAATCAGAGAAATTAGGTTACTTCACACCTTGAGAGATCCAAAACTGGACATGACTTGTTTGTCTCTGCGATCTTGCACGCTCACAAAAACCTCTGTAATAGCAAGAAGCTGTCAAACCAAGCCCAGCTGATGTCAGAGACTCAAACAGCATGTGGCGTGTTTGTTGGAGAGCAGGTGCTTTACAGCTGGCAGTGCAGTGCAGCATGGATGCTCACAGGAGAGGAATTAAGACTTGTGCAGGAGACAAACAAGACCAAACAATTGAAAGTATTTGTGCACAAAGTGCCTGTTGAGCGAATGATTGTGATCAAGTGACTGTAACTAGGCTACACATGCAACCTCTGAACAGTGTTAATGTGCGTACATACTTGTAATATATGTAACATACTCAAAGCACTCATAGATCCTGGTTAATAGGATCTCAGTGTCCAAAAGCTAAACAGCAGTAGGGTTTCCCTCACCTGTCAGACGAGGTCTGTCGGTGGCAGAAGAGAGCTTTTCTCCTTTATTCTTGGATGCTGTTTAGTCATCAGCACTGATCTCAACCTGAGGGAAAAAAAAGGCACTCTTTTGGGGGTGCCATTTGTTTAGTTTGTAGCCAGTACAACTTCCCTTGATTTCTGAAAATCAAATGTCTGCGGCATGGTCTTACAATTGGATCTTAAAGCCGCACTGCACTGGATAATAGTGTCTGCTAGGTGTGTTTTCTAGTCAAAACTTCCAATATGTCTCACTGAGGAGCCATGTGGGATAGTTGGTGCATGCATAGTGTGTTCACTGAGCGGAGCTAAAGCCTGTTCATATCCCAGAATTTTGCCCTTGAGATAAATGCTCCTGTCAGGAAAGATGGTATCACCATGAAGAGTGTGAAGATGTCCATCTGATTACAGATGCTATCGGGAAAACAGTGAGAAGTTTTGAAGCGAGATTCTGAATAAGAGGAGATGAATAGTGCAGCAGTGTCCAGAAGTCTCTGTTTAAAGCATTCCATTTAACTTAGTAACCTTTCAGTTATTAACTTTCCATTATGTGGGAAACAAAGAATGATGGCTGCTGTCTCTGGGTTCTTCTCGTGAAGTTGTTTGATTGTACTAAGGTTAAATAAATAAGAATTTTTCTTTGTCTTAGTTAAATGTATACTAATACTGCTTGCTTCTGTAAAAGTCTTCAGAGGAGGGGATGATGAGATGAGAGAAAAAAATTCCTGAGCTGAAGTTATGTCTGGAAAAGGACTGTATGTGTGGTTAATCTTAGCTTTTTAAGTTCAATTATTTTTAAGTTTGAAATACCCTGAATTGCTACTGAGTTGAGTCAAGACTGATTAGGTTGGAGAACAGATCCGTAAGTCTGAGAAGTTAAATGTATTCATTCCTCAAATTGGCATGTACTGTGGAGATTCTCACTGTATAGTCCTATCAATTTCATTTACTAACAGGTTGTAAAAAAATAATAATAATAAAAATAATTATGTGTAGAAATTTCTCCAGTGATAGTTACCAGAAAGTCTATGTGGGAAAAGAGTGACAGTCCCATGTGTTTTTGAGGTAAGGTAAACTGCTTCAAAGTCAAGTTTTTAGGCCTGGTGTTATGGATAGAAAAATTGTTGAAATGTATCTTGTTTTCAGAACTTCCAGGTTAAGGATAAACTTTGGTGTAAGGGTCTCTGGTTGCTCAGGCTGCCTCTCGTTACAGCAATCCAAGGTGAAGACTGAGGTCTGCCCTGGACAGTTAGACCTCCAAAATCCTAAAAAGGTAGGTACCTTGGTGCATAGTGTTGATTGTAGTTGAGCTGCGGCATCCACTGAAAATAGTGAAGGCATGTGTCTGCGTTCTCAGCTACAGAAAGTCATGGGAAGACCTATCAGCAACCACGGTGCCGTGCATTTACCTGAGTGTGACTGCACCAGCTGTCATGCCTGCACTGCTCCTGTGGTCTAGAGCTGATCTCTAGTCAGGGCCGTAGTTTACCTGTGGCCTTTATATTTGTTCATTTCTTCTACTAAAAGCTGACTTTGGTTATACATGGCAATGACAGAAATATACATAATTTTCGTACATCCTCTGATTCAACGAGTCATACTATTGCCTTGTAAACAGGCCATCTATGCATTTCATGGCATGCAAGCCAGCCATAAAATTTACGGGGCAAATATGAGCATTTCCTTATTCTTCCTTGACAAGTTCAGTTATTTTTTGTTTCATTTTCTGTTATTTTCCCGGGCCACACTGAGTATACGATAAAATCTTGACTCGTTCATTATTCTCACCCCAACTGCACAAACTCTGAAATATATGTACAAGTTTTGCAGGGAAAATGAACAATTGTTATTCTTTCATAAATAACTTGGACTGTCTGTCTGCTGCTAAGTGGCATCCTTCACACAAATCTGTGTCATGCTCCATGGCACCACATCCATTAGTGATCACGCTGCTGAAGTGAATATAGGCTATCCAAATATACCCGAATATTTTAGTGACTGTTTGTCTGTCCCTGACAAAACAAAATGAGGAGAGCAATGCATAGCTTCCAACCGTCTGCGATTACTGAATTGTAAATTTCAGTGGTTTTAACGAGCCTCTAAGTTAATAAAATGGCGTAAAAGGAACTTTAATTTCTTACTAGCCACGTTAAGAATTCTCCGTGCCCCGGTTACCTGCAGCACCTTTTCTGCAAATATCGTAAACAACCTTTGCCAGGCTATAATGAGGAAGAGCCACATCTGAGATGAAGCAGTGGGAGTTGCTGCTTCATTTCAGGAATTTCCCAAACCTACTCTGAGACCACCCACAGTGAATGACTGCAATTTGTGATGACTCATGCAGGTAAGTGCTCTGGGATTTTTGTGTTGTACATGAGCGTTTTTTTCCTAGGCGATGGGCTCATTATGCCTGAATTTACCTGTCCAGGAAAAAAAAATAGTTTGTTGGGAAGCATTTTGACATATGTTTGAAAGTTGCCCTGGAAACAATCGAATCAGCAATGTTCATGTCTGCTCTCCCTCTCTTCATCTACCGTTGTCATTTCTCAGTTTCTTTGGAGGTATGGGACTCACTGCTGTGGTTGCCTTGTGACAGCATGGTATAAAACTGTAGCATGGCATTAACTGTACTGTGGCATGTAACACTTCAGGCTGTCTGATCACACAGAACAGTGTTACTCTGTTTTTAAGGCTGCCTTCTTTGTCCTCGGGAACCCTGGGTACATTCTGTCTCTAGGACATTACCTGTGTTTGCATTGCTACCTGGGGAGCTTTTTACAGAACAGAAAGTCATTTCACACAATGCCAAGCAGAAATATTATCAGATGTCTAGCAAGTTGGGGCTCACAGAGAATGAAAATTCATTTTACTTAGAAGTTTCTATAGAGTTTGGTATTTTAAATAGTCCCCATCATGAGAAGACTCCGTTCCAACTCAACTGTATCAGGCAATTTGAGGAGTTAGTAACAAGCAAATCAGTTATTATTTTGTGCCTTTTGAAATACTGACCACACTTAGTTCCGCACCCTGGTTTCACTCTGTGTATGCTAGAACAACAAAGTATTTCCTCCTCCAGGTTCTGGCACGTAACCTCAGAAGAATATGTTGCTGGAAGTTACTGAAACAGGACTTCTAACATCCTACTGTCTTCTTGGTGGAACAGAACACAAGTAAAAGGCTTTATTGTAGGTAGACTTCCAGTTTCATGTTGTGTTTTTGTTTCTTTGTTGTTGTTGTTTTTGCTGTTGCTTGGCTGTTTTGTTGTTGTTGTTGTTGTTGTTTTCCTTAATTAGACAGATGAATTTTCTTTCTGTTAACGTATTTATTCTACTAATTGCTATCTGACACTGCAAAGTAACTATCCACCTGCAAACCTAGCTCTTGAGAAGAAATTAAGCCTTGTGCTACCATGGCTTTTGCCACGATTTTCCGATGCTGAGGAATCACAGAATCCTGGCAGTTAGAATGGACCTCTGGAGGTCACCCAGTCCAGCCATGTCCAACCCATGGCCCACAGGCCACATGCAGCCTGGCACAGATCTCACTGTGGCCCTCCCCTCTTCCCACCAAGCAGCCTGACCCATCCCTGGGCACAAAACCACTGCTCACAACAACCATTCATCAGTGTGAGATGAGCACTGTCTGGGCTGTAACCAGGGCACAGCCAGGGAGCAGTGCAGTGCCAGCTCAAGTGGTAGCAAATACTTGTATGCATTTTGATATATTCACTAAACATAGTCCTGTAAACAACAGAAAATATGCAGCTGTGCTTCCCGTTTTGATAAAGAAATTTGAGAGCAGGTTTTAAGATTGCTGAAAAAAATTGTCAATTTTTGGATATATCTGCAATTCTGTTTTTGGTTGACATAAATACATTACCTGCGAATTTTCAAATGGAATGTATAGAGTTGCAGTCAGGTACTCAACTCAAAAAACAAACCTGACCATGGCTTTCTATCAGGCTTCCATAAGCCCTCTCTTACTGGAGAGAAATATCCCCTTCTTCACAATCACTCCTGTGGTGGAAACACTAAGTCACTGCCTGAAGCAGTGACAGAGCACCTGGTGGGAAGGCAGGGCCAACCCAGGGGAGCTCAGGTCCATGAAATGAAGTTGAATGACCAGAAGGTGTAGAGCCAGAATCCACTCCTTCCCAGACCATATTTAAGGGTGGACGGTGGGGGGGAGGGCAAGGGTACCTCACTGGCTATCCCTGCTTGCCTGAGGCCTTCCAAAGGTAAGCAGTTTCTTTCCTTTATTTCTGCTCCCATGGACATTGTGTTTGAGCAAGTCCTCACTGCAGCCTAGGACCTTGCTGCTCTGCTGTTGTTGCTGCACCTTCCATCACATTAGAGCGCCTTGTTCATGTCGCAGGGTTTTGGTGATCCAAATGTTTGTGAACAATTATTTTCAGGGATGAAAAAAGGAAGAGTAAAATTTAATCAAAAATCTGACATAGACCTTGAGAGCTCATTGAGAATTGCAACTGCTGCCATTGAACTAGACAGTGATGTCTTATCTTCGAAACAACAAGGTCCAATACCTCTCTTGTTTTATGGTTTTGTTGCCCTTTTTTATGTTTTAAATGTTTTAATGTTACTTACATTTATATTATACATAATATTAAAGAATATGTATATAATATAATATACATAATATAATATTAAATACACATACATATATGTTACTTATATATGTGCATATGTCGTTTTATATATATATATATATATATATATATATATATATATATATATATATATATATGTAACTGTATCACATATTTTAAATGTGTCCCAAGGCAATTTCTCTTCACTTGATGCGGCCCAGGCAATCAAAAATGTTGGACACTCATGATCTTGTTCAGCCTCTCTCCTAAGTAGCTAAATGTGCTGCAGGAAGCATTGCTGCTTCTTTCCCAGAGAAACTGCAATTTGTGTGCAAGTTCACTTAGTTTTACTTAGTGCAAGAACTTCAAAAGCGAGCAGCCATTCTGAATGCTTTCCTTTTGTTATCCAAATTAGGACATTTCAGGAAGGATCAAATTGATGTAATATTTGTTGTCAGATGCTTGTAGTCATCTCTCTAAGTATATATATACTTTCGTTTGCAAGGATAAGGGATGCTATTCTTCTGTCTTTTGGGGAGAATCAGTATCTTTCCATGTCAGTTGAGTTACCAGTTTTTTCCATCACGTGTTTTGTCTGAGGCTTTCCCACTCAGTTTACTACTGGTGTTGAGCATAACTGCTTTGTGAAGTTATAATATAAAAAGGTATGTAGGCAGCTGAGTGCTGACTCACGCTGTTCTTTAAACTCAAACCAAACAGTACAGTAATGCTTTCTGTAAAACCCACTGGTAATTATTATTTTTTTCCTCCTTTATTCTTCCTTCTATTTCTGAGCTGAGAAAGATTTGTAAATTTGGCCTAGATCACAGCTGCTATCTTTTGATAACTTTAATTTGAATTTAATGAGCTTGGGCCGATTATTCACAGACTGTGGCAGAGGTGAAAACTGAACTTAGACCCCATGAGTAACAGCGTTAGTGTGAGATAAGTATTTCTTTCAGATGTAAAAGCAGTAAACTCATTCAATTAATACTGAAATAATAACACAGTGAGAGGAAGAAAGAGCTGTTTATTAGCTTAAATCTTGTGAGACTATCAAAAAATTACATATTGTTATAACGATTTTACTTATTTCCAGTGGTGGGAACAGGCTACGGAGAGGTCTGTAAACTTTATAGAGCGAGTGACTTATTTGTTCTGGTAACAGGGAAGTATGAAGTTGCCAGTGCCTCAAGCATGTATTTCTGATTAGATCTAACTCCCTTTATCATAAGGCTGTTGTTTTTTCTTTTTCCTGTTCTTACTATGAAATGGTATTGTGAGTCTACTTCCTTACAGCTGGGAAGAAAACAGAGATGGTGATGGATGGTGGAGGGATGGTAAAGGAAATTCAGGCTTTGCTCTGCTGCCATCAGTCTGCTCAGGATCCGGTGCTAAGGATCCCTGTGTACTTCCCTATAGATTCTCTCAGCAGCCAAAAGCTTTGGTGCTGTTGTAGGAAGATGGGTCACGGAAACTTCACCACTGAAAACAGTCATCCAAAATAGTCACCGCTCCTTGCTCCTAGATTTTCACCACTGTCATTTTTAGCTTCATGTAATGGATGTTGGAGAGTGGCGATGTGCCCCAACCTGGGTCATTTCTTTGTTTTTTGAGGGGTTGAAACAGTGTGGCTGTGTTTGCAGCTGTGTCAGGCTCAGGGTTATTGGGGTGTCCACCTTACTGCCGTGTGTCAGTGGACCATCCTCTCCTTCCTTTGCCTTCGGTGGTAAATAAACACTCCTCTGTTGCACCGGAAGGCTTGAAAATAGGGAGAATTTCAAGAAGGGTCTTAAAACTGATTTAGGCTCCATTTCTCTCCTTCACTGCCGTTGCATCAAGAAATTCTGAGTGAATTGTTCTCTGCAAAATGCCTCCAGAAATGGCTGATTGCTCCCACAGCTCCTCTTGGCAGCTGATTTAGAGAGGGAAAGCCAGAGTGTAATTTGGGCTCTTTCTGCACGTGTTGAGGTTTATATAAAGTGCATAGCACTGTTCACGTTGAATTTATTTACACACACTTATACATATAACAAATGCAGAATGTTCCACCCTGAGGTAGCACTTAATGTTGTATGCAGCCAGCATAGGAGGACGAGCATAGGAAGAAGAGGAGCTGGAGCAGTTATTACACAAATGGGGATTTCATTACTTAGCAAAACTGTCTGGAGACTAAAACAGGTTTTAATTCAAATGGAGGCAGGCATAAAATACGAAGACTCTGTAGAGTTAATATAAAGTAAAGCAGGGCAGTGGAACCTAGTCACTTTTTTCTTTAATTTCATTCTCTCCTCACTTCTGAACTCCACATGCAGTCACCTAAAACCTGGTTTAAATGCAGCTCGGTGAGAATTTAACGTGAACGTGCTGAGTAGTGGCTGCCAGAGAGGCATCAGTGAGAGCACTGGTCCCAGGCGGAAGAGACACCTCCGTGTGAAAGTAGCATTTATCTCCAGGTGCTTCACTCTCAGCTCAGGTGGGTGCAGCTGTGGTGCTTCTGGCCGAGAGGGACACTTCTATTTTCTTTCCTGCTGTCCAGTATTCTAAAAATAAATGAAACTGAAAGTTAATTCTACAGAGTTTATTCCACAGGGAGTGGGATTCTGCCATTCCTACAAGCATCACCCTCCTGAAACCCCTTCCTGCCATTTTTCTTCCCACCAAGATCAGTCTGGTTCCATGAATTGTATTAGCTTTAATGCAAGAATATTTTCTGACAGAAAAAGATGTTGTGCCTGAATGCTGCTGCCCAACTGTATTAGCCGGGTACGCACAGAAGCGCACCAGCTGTGTTTTCAAACTCTGCAGGGATTAAGAGCTCAGCCACATTGAAATTCAGAGTGAGACATTTTGCTTTCTGGAGATGCAGGACCTGGGGATTGAGAACCCTGGGGTGCAGCCAAGAGAGCTGACAGCTACCACCTTTGCCCTTGTAGTGGAAAGCTGAGAAGAGATGCAAAACAAGGGACTGAAGCACCGTTATAAGGGCTCACTTCTCAAAGGCCAGGTATCCTCACTGCTTTGGAGATTTCTGAATGCCTCTCGTGCTTGCTTTTCTTTCTTTTCTTTTTCCCCATGCCCCCACATATGAGCTCCCTCCCACTGAAAGCAAGTTTGCAGTGGCACTTCTTTGTGCTCACAGCTCCAACTCCCCACTGCCTGCCTCCATCTGGCAGACCACTTCAGGTCTTTCCATCCTTCAACCTCTCCCATGGCTCCTGCAGCTCTTTAGCTGTTTTCTGGTGTGGCCACCTTCTCTCCCAAGTAAGCCAGGATGCAGGTGGGAAGCAGCAGCAGTTGGTAAAGAACAAATCTGGGGTCGTGGTTAGTGGTCCATGTCCTCCAGCAGCTCAGTCCCTCAAGCACCAGCATCTACCTGCTGTGTCCTCTGCAGAAATTTTCACCTGTTCCTTACAACAAATTCATTCTGGTAATGTATGACAGGACTCAGCTTTTTACTGCAAGATGATTCAGAAATGTCCTTAGGTTTCAAATCTGAAATCTATGCTTTTCCCCAGACTTTTCATCCTAGTGGCTCCATCTCATAAATCACTCACATTAATGAAGTAGCTGGATTCCTGTCTGCTTTCCTGTATGCGGGATGAGGCCTTGCTCTGGAATATGAACTCTGGCACACAAGCAATTAACAAGTATTAAAAGAACCAATTTCAACTCATTGGCCAGTTCTTCACTAATATGAATCTGTCATTTATTTCAGTACAGTAGTCTGAGATCAAAACAGCAAGCGGTTCTATAAGGTAGCAAAGCGACAGCTGTATTTCTGGCTTCCTTACCGGGAGTAATGGCTTAGATATTTGGGTTAGTTGGTGTTTGAAGCATAATCAGCAAGCATTCGTTCTCTGTACAGCCAGAAAATAAAATCTGCAAGAGCTGCACACAGCACATACTCATTCAGCGTAGTCACCCGAAGGACCAGGCAATTCTGTTCCTTTGTCCGAGGGCTTACACTGGTGGTGAACACGTGTAAAAAATGACCTTTAGCAGAGTTGTTACAGAGGAAAGAATGCTGTGGGACTAACTCATTGATTTACAGCACTTGGGTTATCTCATCAAGGAGCATTTGGCCCCACAGATCCTAAAGAAATAAGTAATTTTGGTAATGAAATTTTATAGGAGTGATCTTTGGCAGACGTTTTTATTTCTATGCGCGTTGTTCCTTTCTGAGTGTAGCAGAAACTCTAAGTCCAGACTTGAGCCAGTGATCGAGCACTTGGTGGGGAGGCAGGGCCAACACAGGGGAGCTCAGGCGCACACACCATATCCCTGAGAGACAGTAAAGGATGTAAGGGGTGGAGCCAGGATCATTTAAAGGCTGGCAGCGGAGGTGAAGGCGTCTGTTGGAGATCTCTTCGTACCGCGGACCTTCTGAAGGTAAGCAGCTTCTTTCCTTTGTTTTTTTGCAGGCAGCTGTTACTTTTGAGTAAATCCTTGCTTGTTCTAGCCAGGGTCCTCTGCTCTCTGCAGTTATTGCTGTGCTTTCTGTCCTGTTATAGTTAGATGTTGAGGGATGATTAAAATGTGATCAGAGGGGTTTCAAGTTATCCTTAAAGATCTTGGAAAAATACGAATGGAAGTCGCAGAATCGATTTTCTTGGGGGGGAAAAAAAAAAAAAAAGGCAGAGGTTCTTTTGTATTTTTGAAGTGAGTGTAATGGTTCCTGTTTTCAGTCTGGTGTCTCCAGGTGCTTTGTGGTAGTAGGATTTCGTAGGTAAACATCTGCCGCGTGAAGAAGACTCCTACTCTCACAGAAAAATGCGGTCCTGGAGAGCTGTGTTAGCTTCTAGTTCAGTTGTTCTCCGGTGCTAGCGGAGATAACATCTCATTCACGTGGACTGATTTGAGGCTACAAGCATGGTTGAATTTGCCCCTTAGAAGCATGTGAGGCTTGTCCCTGTGATGTGTCAAATATATTGCTGCTCAGAGAAGCCGTCACGGACGGGCATTTCTGTGCGCTGGCCTAGTTTGCTTGTGAAAGCAGTTCATACTGAGGTGACTCTACCCTGTCTTGCTTTGCGCAGCAGCTTCTAGTGTTGAGTGACAGCAAGCCTGAAAGTCATCTTTCAGGGTTCTGAAAGAAGTTCAGAAAAAGAAATAAAGCCCACCAAAAATGGAGGAACGATTCCTCCGCTTTCGGCAATTGATTATGCTGACGATCCGTTCTGTTCCCTGGTGCGTAGCGACTAAAAAGTTCTAGCTTTTGTTCCAGAAGTCGTTTTGCGGTGAAGCACACAAACGGATCTGCTGAGGAATTTCTTCTCGAACTTCCATGGTGATGGAAAGCGCGGAAGGGTAAATTGACGAACCATCATGCAGATGTTTACAGAGCTGTTGATTCAGTTGACTTGTGATTGAAGACTGTTCAACCCTGAAGCTGCAGAGATTTTGTGAGAAGGAGCTGGCAGCTCAGTGGGAGGTAGCCTTCTCTATTTCTTTTATTAACAGAGTAAGCTGGTTTCAGACCTGTTAATAAACTGTAAATTACCTAGCTGCAGTTCATGGTAGTACAGTGTTCAGTAAAATAAAAAGGGTCTTCCTTGCCTTTTTTTTTTTTTTTCCCATGTGTCTTATTTGTTAAGAGCAACATGGCCAAATCTGAGGGGACTGAGAGTGGAAAAAAATCGCTGTGTGATAATATGATGTTGGTCCTGAGATAGACCGTGTAAATGTGTGTTCAGAAGTCTTCGTGTTGAGCCACTACGATGTTCACGCTGATCGGTTTGTTGGTTTGAGCCTGCGGCTGAGAATCCTGTCAGTGCTGTCGGGGGTTTGGATCTCTAAACACAAGAGGAGTCAGCATGGGCTGTTGGGTACTGCGTCCTATAGCTGAAGGGTGTTTACAGTGTTTCGCCTCTGAAGGCTGTGAAGGCTTTAGAAGGAGCACGTTATATGGAGCCTTACAACAGGTGGGAATAGTGTAAAAGGCTTTTCTGATTCCTGTGAATGTGGAAGAAGGTAGCAAGGAAGAAGAGGATACTGGATCACTGTGAGATAAGTGCTTTACACAGTTGAGTTTGTCACTGGATATGACTGAAAAGAGCCTGGCTCTGTTTCCTTTGCAACCTACCTTCAGGAGTTTGTACACATTGAAAAGATTCCCCCATGAGCCCTCCCTTCTCCAGCCTGAGCAGTGTCAGTCCTCTCAGGCGTTCTGAGACGCTTCAGTTCCTTAATCATCTTCAGAGCCTTTTGCTGGACTCTCTTCAATATGCCCATGTCTATTTTTTTTTGCTGGTCAGCCCAGAGCTGGGGACTGCAGGTGTGGCATCACCAGTGCTGAGCAGGGAGGAGAGATCCCCCCATTAACCTGCTGGCAGCACTTCTAGTACAGTCCAGGGTAGCATTAACCTCCTTTGCTGCAAGGGTATGGTGCTGGCTAATGTTTGCCTGTTTAGGAAGAGTAGAGCTGACCTAAACAAGGAGATGTGTTTCAGGTTGGGAATTCCAGAGTGAATATGAAAGAATATCAGAGCCTTCCTTTAATGTCCCTTCAGCTGTTTATTGTGAGTTTGGAGGCTGCTGGGGGCTCCAGAATAGATGGGAGCATTATTTTCGTTTCAAAATCATGAGAGTTCTACTGATGATGCAAAAAGGAATTTAAATGAAATCTGCAAGCTGCACCTCAAGTTGATAAGCCTGGGATGTGACTGTAGTATTGCTATCAATTAAGCTTTTCAGCCCAGGACCTCTTGATCTTAGGCTGGGTCTGAAATTTGTTGATAGGGCAGATGAGCTTCTCTACTGCTTGTCTGCAGCTGAATGTGGTCTGTAAAACTCACTGCTCTTGATCTGAAAGCAGAGAAACAGTTCTGGAGACAGGTCATAAATTGTTGGGAGAACTCATGTTCTGTGAGCTCTCCTTGTCCGCAGGTTCAAAGGAGACATTCTGAAAGTTGGATGTTGGGCGTATAAAATAATGAAATGCTCTCCTTGAGGTGTTTGTTGTTGAAGTGGCAGTAAGAACTCCTTATTTTCTTTTAAATACTTGATGCTTATTTTCATTTGCCCGGGAAGCACACACAAAGATTATGTTAGTAACCATGTCTGCTGTGTAGTGAGCAAGCTTTTAAAAATAAAATTGAGTTAGAAACTTGCAAGGTGTATGCTAGCATATTTTGGTTAGCAATTTGTACTCTCAGAATTTCAGTTTGTGCTACCGCATGAAGAATTCACATTAGTGTCTTTCAGGTATTTTACTTAATACTTTAGAGGTATTTTTTTGCTAATTTCTTTTCAGAGTTAAGAGATGGTGTGGGGGTTTTGAAGTATTCTTTGCTAGGAAAGAGAACAGAATGTAGCACGAAAGGTGTTTAAACTTATGCACAACCAGTGCCGCGTAACTGTCAAAGTGCCTTGTTCAGGTGCTTGCCAGTTAAAAAAAAAAAACAAAACACTGTATGTTTATGGAGTAGCACTTTCTGATAGGAGCATAATTCACTTTGAAGTGAACTGTTAGGTGAATGTATGAGCTGGCACTAAGAGCTTAGCTCTCTGTTTCTGGGTCAAAAGAAGGCATTAGACTTTCATTTAGAACTGTTATTTCCTTGAGTTGTGAAATGAAGTCTCCTCTTACATTTTAATTGTAAAGACTTTGTTTATGTTTTCTGGAGATTGTGAACGGGAATGGTGGAGGAGAGGAATGTAGGTGGGGCGCAAGCAAAGATTGGTGTGACTGAGCTAAGAAGAATCTGAAAAAATTGAGGATAGAACTGAAAATGAGGAGGAGAAATGGTTTGAGTTTAATGGAAGCAAAGATGTGCAGGAAGAGCTTCTACTCAAATGTGATTAATAAAATTTTTCATCTTTATCTTTTTCATCTTTTTATCTTTCTGGTGCTTAAAAAAATTGGGGACACTGAATTCCTGAAAGTATAGGAAATAGTCTATCTGTAGGGGGTGTATCTGTTACAAATACAGTGTGTCTCTTTAGTCAGTATTCCTCAGAAGAGCTGAGGGGATTCAGTCCCACCAGTTGCGTGGAAATACCCAGTCTTTTTTTCTGCTGCAGTGAAATCTGTTTATTTGCATGTGGGTGTTCAGTATGTCAAACACTGAAGCATCAGAAGTCAAGTTTGCTATTACCAGGATCCGATGCAGTCACTGAAGTTCTGTAGTCAAGTGGATTGGAAGCTTTTGTGGAGGGTCTTAGCCATTGTGTGGCTCAGCCAGGTTCCTTCTTCTCCGTAGGTCCCTCGGCATGGTAGGTGTTTTCATCTTCTGCTTAGCTTTGTGATAGCCTGAAGCAACAAGAAATCCCTCACCCCTTTGAGCTTTGCTGTGTATTTTAACAGACAGACTTCAGCTACTAGTGAAATCTATCTAAATAGGATTTTTTTTTGTTTTGTTGCAGTTCTTGTTTTGTATGGGGTGATGATGTGCTTTGTTGATTTAAGACACTTCTGCAATTTAAGAGAATTCTCACTGGTGCATTTAATGTTCAAAAGCAGCTGGATTCTTTTATCTCTAAACTTTCCAAATGGGATTTCACAAACCCTGTGGCATTTTCTGGAATATACTGTCAGACTTGATTTTTTTTTTTTTTTTTAATTTAAAAATCTCCTTGGGTATTTACTTGTGGTGTCATGTGGTTTTCCAGGTATTTTTTGTGTGGAATAAAAGGTCAAAAATGTGGACAAAGCAGGTGGTTGAAGCACATTTCAAAAAGAAGCCTGTGTTTTTGATGAAAAACAGGGTAAGCGACAAAGGCATATCAAAACATAAGCCTGTCAGGCGTCTAGGATCAAGCATAGGTTATTAGTTTCACACTGCAGCATGCAGAGGGATCTCAGAATTTGCTCTGGTCTGTAATTGAACACGTGAGCATAATTTCTGTGAGAAGGAAAAAACTGTGACTTACTGCGTTATCTGTATGGCAGACAGTGCTGTTTTGTGGATCAGTTTTCTATGTGAAAAGAAATTTTGACTGGACTGGTCTTTTCAGTTGGGGTCTAATTTCCCAGTATTAAGAAGGTGGATCCTTCATGTTTCATGGGGAAACTGTATGTTGTCACAAGTATTTTGAGTT
This sequence comes from Oreortyx pictus, assembly GCA_036925125.1. Classification (NCBI taxonomy): domain Eukaryota; kingdom Metazoa; phylum Chordata; class Aves; order Galliformes; family Odontophoridae; genus Oreortyx; species Oreortyx pictus. The sequence continues at coordinate 10,617,117 of JAUPFR010000008.1, read as the reverse complement.
CAGTAAATGGAAAGCCCAAAACTGTTAGGGAAGTCTCCATTTAAACACAATATAATATGTGAAGTAACCACAACTCACGAGTCCTGAAATGCTATGTTTCATGTCTTTTTTGTTTTGTTTTGTTTTGTTTTGTTTTGTTTTGTTTTGTTTTGTTTTGTTTTGTTTTGTTTTGTTTTGTTTGCCTGGATGTTTGTCCTTTACTATCATAGGAAAGAATGTGAGGGAGCTAACAGTGTCCCTTAACGAAGGCACCTGCTGCTTGTGCTGTCTTGTCCTACAGTGAGCTTGTTTGACTGCTTTTTCAGAGTTAGAAGCATCTCTCTCTTGTCTGTGCCTTGTTCCTGCTACTTACCCAGTGGTTTTCAGTACCACCTTTCTGATTGAGGAATGTGTCTATGTACCTGTATTCCCCTTGTCGCTGTCTCTCCTAGATGGGGTGGTATTAGATGAGCCTTTTACTAAGTCTGAGTGACAAGCAAGCTCTTTGGGTTCTCCCCATTGCTACTGTGCTTGCTGGGGTGTCTCCAGCTATGGAAATCTTTTCATCCGCAGTGACTTCTGCGCTTCCAGTCTCGCAGCCGGGCAAACCAGCTTAGAAGGTGGCTCTCCTTTTCTTGATTCTGTATGATGATATTGTGACAAGGCATTGGCACTTGGGCAAGTGGTCTGATCCCCATGTCTTCGTGATCATCCACACCCACCAGGGCACAATGTTTTAATTATTGCCAGCTAACCTCAAAGCCCCCACAATATAGAAGTGAAAGAATAATTTATTTTCATAAACCAAACATAGACAGCGAAGTTAGTAGGGGATGGAGACAAGTGATAAGATACAGAAGCAACCCTTTTATATCTGCTTGTATTTTAGCTCAGTTTTGCTAGCAAAGAACCAGAGTACTTTAGTGCTTTATGGCTGGGGGTCAGTTCTCAGACGAAGAAAACCCACTGCTCTGGATTTAAATATCATTGATGAAAACTGTGTTTAGGGGTTACCCGTGTTGTGGTGTTGATGCCGGTATTCCACATCGGAACATCATGCAGGGAGTGAAGGAGTTAATGCTGCGGTGGGGAGCAACAGAGGGAGCGCTGCATCAGAGCCAGGCTCGTTCCCTCCCTCGACTGCCTCGGAGGTTCAACACGTGTGCTTCCCCTGCAGTTCTTCCCTAGCGCAAGCTCTCAGATCTGGTTTGAAAACTTTGTCTCTCACAGTTGATTGACGTTACTAGATTTAGTGAAGTTACCTCCATCCAGCTTATATAGAAGTAAAACTCGCATGCTGGTCACCCAGTGTGAAGGGGATAGCCACTGCTGTACTAGGGCACGTGAAGGTCTCTTACTAAAAGGATGTGGATTAGAAGTCAAAATCAAATGTGATTGTGAAGATCCTTGATTGCTCCTTCATAATAAAATTGCTGCTTTTACCTGACGTTATAGCTGAGCCCAACACTGAAGGTATTTGAATTAGTAGCTCTGTTCTTCATCGTATGTAATTTCAGTTACACCAGAGGAACTGCGAGTTAGTGGAATGATGCTAATGGAATAAGTAAATGGAAGGTAACACCTATCTTGGCTGCAGTCTGGTTGTACATTTATGTACTGTTTTCCAGTTTCTGTACATCTGTACATAAATTATTTGTAAGTTCCTTAAAACTGTACGCTGCTTTTCAAAAAGTCATCTTCGCTCTTCTCCAGACCATAGACGCAGTTGTTGGTTACAGTGGATGAAAGCCTGGCTCCACTGAGGCCTGTAGGAAATATCCTATGAACTTCAATGAAGCCAAGATGTTTTCCCTAAATTTATTAAGTGGTGAAGCACTACAAAACTGTGTGCCTTACTGCTGAGCATACCAGGTGCTGGTATGGTTTATTTTCAGGGTGCTAAGCCTTCAAACAAGAGCAATTAATTGCTTGTGACACCTCTCTAGGAACTGAAATAACTTTGTAGCTGACTATTATTTCAGAAAGTAGTACTGTCTATTGCTTAAGAATTCATCCAAATGCAAACTGCTCATGGAAAACGAGTCTGTAATCAATGCCAGCTCTGAACTATAGGAGAACTGAATGTAGTTGTGCTGACTGGAAATGCTGGAGAAAACGTGAGTCTGTAGTAATGGAGCTGATTCCAAGCAGTTTGGTGAGATATGTGAAGTAGATCTCGTTGTGTCATAGCTGATCCATTTAAGACTTTTTTTTCCTTGTGTGTGTAATATGACTGTCTAGAACTACAGGCTACCTTGTGGGTACGTAAAAATAACAGAATGCCTTTTGAAAAAGACTCTGCTTATTGACTCTACTGGACTTCCTTTGTCACTGTTCTGTTATGTTTTTGTTTTCTTCACTGGGTTAAAGGAGTTTTCTTAATGTGGAGACTTAATAGAGGAGGGAGCTACTCGAAAGGTGTACTTCTCCTTATTGTCAGAAGATGGCAGTAGAAATTCTATTCCAAACAGTCCAGACTCACAGGGTAATTGCTGCGCACCCGTTGTTTGCCTTTATGCAAGGAATAAAGGAAGTCCATGAACTATGGTTTTTTGCCCTTCACGAAAGAAGGGTGAAAATCTGTATTTGGGGTCGCAACGGTCAGTTGTTTATCTGGTGGTGGCTGTGTCCTCAGTCTTCTCTGCTAGTCAGCAGTTCTGAATGCGGTCCTGGTGGCCAGGTTAAATTGGCACCAGTGCAATTATGGAGCCACGATGGACATGCGTAGTGAAAGCTTTACCTAAGGTTTTTGGGACTAGGAGAGTATGAAATAAGTGTCCTCATCACCCTACTTGTTGCTTTCAATAACGTTTAAAACAAGCAACTGCCATAATTAAAGCAGCAAGTTTAATTAGGTCTAAGTACTTTTTAGATAATACTTAGAAATAGTTTTTTGGTGAAGTGCAAGTTGTTCACAGCAAGAAAATGATGCTTTTGCAGAAAACTGTCCTTGAGTTTCCTTAAATTAAAGAAGGAGTCAAGTGACTATGTGCTAGCTGCTCACACAAACTGAAGGCAGGGAGTTAGCTGAGAACTTCTGCTGAGGACTGAGGGCTCTTCCTGTCTAATTTGATTTTTTTTTTTTTATGAGTCAAGATGGTGATGATTAAGAAAATAAGCTATTGACCTGCTTTGCATGTGAGCTAACAATGAGATTTGAATCTCATTTTGTCTATGATAAGTTCGGTTAAATCAGTTGCTTGCTTGGATATACTGATGATTGTGGCTGTAATTGGGGAGCTAATCTCTCATGAGAGAGAATGTCTGAATTATTTAGGGTCTGTTATCTCTAACACATAAATGCTTAGATGCATGCAATACTGCATCTGAGCTGAGCAAGCAGGAACTTGGCTGCACTCACGGGGTGTGAGAATTGGGAGAAATTGTTATATTCTTGAATCATACGGAGTACCTCTGTACATCCTGAGATGCTACTGTGAATTTGCTTAGAAATAAGACTAGTAATTTTAATATTGTACGACAGATGCAGTGCATTTAGATGTGGAATACCTACTTGAAGAATTCTAATTCCCCACTGCAATACCTGTGAGAACTGCATTCAGTCCCAGCAGGTTAAGCTTGGGAACCAGAATTAGTTATCCTTGGGGCTGGGGGGCAGTGAGGAATCTTACAGCTCAGTGTAGGAATAGCCAATAGAAAAGTGTGAGTGCAGGACTTCACCCAATTTTTCTTGCTTCTGAGAGCAAAGGTGTCATTGAAAGCCACTTCCTGCTGTGTTTTTCTACCGGGACTCCCATATGAGAGTCATCTATTGCTGCAGGACTGTATCCCGAGAGGGCAAAAGTATAGTTATTTTTTCAGTTCTCAGTTTTCATACTGAAGGGTACTCTGAGATACATTGTTGAAAAAGCTTGTCTAGATGTGAGAGCCTTGTGCTGCAAAGTCGAGAAGTTGTTTTCTACTCTGTGGTTTCAGTGTCAGCCTAGGAACAGGAGAGGATTTACGCCTCCTAGAGATAATCCCAGTGCCTGGAACTAATCTTTTATCTGAGATCTGTCTAAATCAATCTGTTATGTAGGGGAAATGATATCAGGCATAGGCTCACACTATTTATTCCTTTTCACCAAGCTAGTGTGCTCTCACTTTCACTGATCAGAGAACAATGTGTTTAAAAATAAAAAAGTCTTCAATGAAGTCCAAGGGAGAGAAATGATGCTGCAATCCTAGATCTCTGTAGCTCTTTCATTCCTTTATTGATGATCGTCATCTTAATTCTCAGTGATTTCTGCAGCATTCTAGCTCTCTCTAGGATTTTATTTTTGCGGTTGTGATTCAGTGTGTGGTTTGTGCCCTCAAAGAACTCAATTGGACTGAAGTCCTGAACAAGTTTACTTATCAGTGTTTTGAGTAAGTGCTTTTGTCATTTCTGTTCTACTCAGAACACTCACATGCCCAGAGAGTACAGTGACTACGTTCATTCTAAATTTGAGGTAAAGACATGAAAAGGTCTGAGTGGCTGAATGCTTTAATCACATTGGGATATAATTTTCCCTGGGAATAACTTTTGGGTTTTTTTCCACTTATTTCCTTGTATTTCAAGAAAAGGGGGAAAAAATATATGAGGAAAGGCACTCTAAGTTTAGTGCTGTTGTGCAAATTTCCCTCTGCGTGTCCCTGGGGTCTGTAGGCACTCATTTTGGTTCGGAACTGCTAGGGTCCAATTTTGCATAGCAGGAAAAAGCGTCTGCGCTGACTCAAAGAAGCAGAAGAGCTGAAGTTAATGATTTCTTATTCATTTTCTAGCTCCTGGTCTGAAAGGGATAAATTGATCAGTCATAGGTATCAGTTATGGTGACAGCCTTGAGTAATCCCCATGTTTTGCAGGCAGAGGCACTGAAACGCCAGGAGAAGAGGAAGGTGAGTGGGGCACTGTCTGAATTGTGATGCTGGCCACTCGTGCTTTCCAAATAAAACTGTTTGACTTTTTTTTTTTTTTTTTTTTTTACAGCTTTTACCTTACTGTGTTATACTAATAACTCAGTTCTACCCTGTTGTCATTTAGTACTGGTAAGCAGGCCAATCAGTCTATTGAATCAAAAAGGCTGGGTAGACCCCTGCAAGAGGGATGCTGCATGTCCTGTGCTCAGGAGTTCCTTGCTAGATATGATCTCCTTAAAACATTTTCAGATGTTTGAGATAGTGAATGGCTGTTAAAGGCAGAACCTGTGACATTTATGATTTTTGCTTCAGCTGAAGCTGTGAGAGTGCTAAGCTCTGCACTCCTTGTTAGGTGTGGTGCTCTCTGACTGGAAGACAACTTTGTCTTTTGTTTGTTTTCAGAGCTTCTGCTGACAGGTACAATCTAGATCTTAGCAGAGAAAGAAGGAAACTTGGACAGTTTTCTCACTGAATCCTCTATTCCATGGAATCTTGCTTAGTTTTCCACTGTTCAGTTATGATGTTTGTGACTTTTTTTCGCTCTCTCCAGATGAAGTAGAGAGACATGGATGAACAGTAGAACTGTCAGATGGTAAATGGCAAATTGTGTTCTTGTTTGTTGCTACCTTAATGCAGCATGCTCTGCTTTCCCTGTATGAATTTAGTGTGGCTTCTTTCTGCTGTATCCATTCTGTGCCTACAAATCAGTTCAAGATCACTAGCAACATAATTCTTATGATGCTGTGTGACTTAAAAAAAAAAAATCATTGTAAAATATTTGGTTCCATAAGCACTAGATTCTTTTTGTACCCATTCTATTCAAATAAGACAGTGAAGTGGCACTATCTGGGGCTGAAACCCTTCATGTGTTCTGGTAGTGTAAGAGAATTCAGAAGCCTTTAAAGTATTTCTGATTGAGAAGGGAAATATTATCCTGCGTTCCTTAATTAGAAACTCTGGAATCATCACCCTGTGGAGCAAGGGAAACATCAGACTGTAAGTAGGTAGATCTAAGATGCTGTTTTAGGTCCAAGGCAAGACAACCTTGCACCAAGCACAAAAATTGGAGATCCCCAATTAGTGATGCTTTGCTATAATGCTACTTGATCCAGTAAAGGGTGAGAAGGTTTTTCTAGATTTTGTGGAGAAATCTATAATTATGAGAATTATAGACTTTGCACTGGGGGGGGGGGGCGTGCAAAACATCCTGAGCTCAGGGCTCAGATGTTGAGTTCTTGCTTAGACACCTGCATAAGTTTTTGCAGGTTTTTTTTTTTTTCCCCAGTGTCTTTCAGCTCCCTTAGAATCATAGAATCACCAAAGTTGGAGGGGACATGCAGGATCATCCAGTCTAATTGTGATTAGGAATGGGCAGAGTCATGTTTAGGTAATCACAGGGTTTTTTGAGGAAGAGCTTTGCTTAGGGATGGCACTTTGCATGTTATGCTGTCCCAACATGCATGTCCCAAAATGTACTACAGCCCACGTTCTGCTCTGTGGGCAGTTGAATGTCATTTCTGCATCTCACCCTAGGGAGTGAGTAGTTTATTGGCCATGTGAATGGTTAATGAAGCCTGCCAGATGAGCTTATGCCCTTTGTCAGTTTTTTGGCCTGGCTGCCAGAGCCTTGGTGATGTCTTCTACTTCTAAAATGAGGGAAAAATAGGCTGATGGAAATTGAAATCCAAGGGAAACTGATAGAAATCCACCTTTCATCTGTATCCTGTGTCATCCAGGCTAGATGAAATCAGATCAGCCTTAATCCTTGTAATGACCATTTCCTTGGCTGAACTCAGGCAGGATCTGTGCAGAGACTGAGATCAAATGCAGGACCTAGGTACCCTCTGGGCAAGGCTAGTGTTCAGGAACCTCTCTACTAGAGAATTTCTCCAGACCAAGGGAACTTTATGCACAGCACTGCAGCTTTCTAATGACCGTGCTCAGAGCAAGAGTTTGTTTTTTTTTTGTTTGTTTGTTTGTTTGTTTGTTGCCCTGAGCTCTCTATCATTGTGTTTATGAGTCAGTGTGCAGATCATGGCTGGCTCAGATGTAGCCTCAAGCACCTAACAGTCTCATTAAGCACTTCAGGCAGAAATACAGGTCTCTGAAACTTGATAGGTATCTGAAGGTGTTCACAGCAACAACTGAGCATTTCTCTTTTACCTAGACTCATCAGAACAATTGCAGAGGACTCTCTGCCTGTCTTCTCTAAAAGCTGGTATTTTGACTGAGCTCACAAGGCACCTACTGAAATGCAACAAAATCGCTTTTACTGTCAGTTACTTGAACTTTGTTCTACTGGTTGATGAACAGCCGTTATCTGAAGCAGATGCTGGACTTCAAGGTTAGTGCTTTAACCAATGGTCTAGCTACAGAGCAGTCCTTCTCTCTTTCCTTCCCTTCGTCATTTGCTAATAGCAAGACAGTAGCTGCAGAAAGATTCCTGCCTCAGAATAACCTGGAAAGATGTTGGTTTTCACCTGGACACTGATGGAGTTGAATATTTCATCACTGAGTACTGAAGTTGCTTCCTATGTCTTTGCCAGTCAACCTTTGTGAGAAAGGGTACATGTGAAGGCAGTGAATCCAAGATAATGGTCATGTTTGAATCTCATTTGGGGAGGGTATTTTCCCATGCTCCAGAGGAGGATACCGAGTTCGTGGAGAGATTTGAAGACTTCTTTCTCGGTGTTCCCTAGTACTTAAGTCAGACAGCTCTGCTAATGTGGTGGCTTTAGTGAGTGTCATCCCTATGAATTGCTTAAGCACAGAACTACTGAGATGGGGATCTTTAGGCTGCAAGATATGCAGTTAGAAACCGGCACTCTGACACACCCTGCTGGCTTATTTGTGAATCTCTCAGCCAAGTCACTTAGTGAGATCAGAAACTGGTGTAGCTTGAAATGCCCAGGTAGCTAGCAAAAAGAATTTAGGGTAAGAAATGTAAGTGCTGTAGTGTTCCTCCTGAGGCTTACTTACTGAAAGTGCACTGGCAGTAGTGAGATGCTGACTTCTGACTGTAATGCCCCTGTACCCCATTACATGTTTGGGAAGGTGGCTAGTGATTGTGAATGGAATATTTCTATAGGTAAGTAGAGATGGAGGCAGCATGAACTTGGATCCACACGGAGCTGACAAGATGTTACTTAACTTGGTCTAGAAGTCATATAACTGTGTCAGCTGCCTCTGTGCTTAAGCTGTTAATCTGTGCTGGGAGAATTGGTACAGCTCCGAGAATTAAGTGAGCTTTCTTGTTTTATGTCAAATATTTGGCCTTAAAGTTGATTAGCTTCATTTCTTTACTGCCTTTTGTTCTAATATTTGAAGTTGTCCCTCTTGCTTTCTTTGTACAGTGTACTCTTTGAAGTTCAGGGTTTTACATAGCAAAATTTATGAACTTCGTGAGTTTAGGTGTCAGCTTAGCTCTTTCTAACCCGATTGTGGTTATGCTCTGTTTCCTGGGACACTAAGCAAGTGTTACAGTGGACACTAATTACTATGTAATCTGTATGTAGGATTAATTCAGAAGGGGATGGGAGGATTTTCTAATCTGTTGATTTCTTATTTTAGAAAGCAAAAGAATGTTTGTAATACATTGTGGTGGACAATATCCTCTGAATAGAACATGAGAGCTTGGGTTTGAAAATCTGTTAGGCCTGACTCCTGTGTAATATTTGACTAGGTATGTGATAAATCATCGATTTCAGTCATGAAAGCACAGGTTGTGTTCTAGTGATGATGAACTTTCACAAATCTAGTTTAATTTAACAACATGCTCCAGAAGTGCTTTGTTTTCTCTCTGTGAAGGAGAGAGGATTTTTAGTGCCTTCATGTATTCATTGAATGCTTGAACTTCATAGGCAAAAAGGTCTAGCTGATAACGTGTGCGCAGCCTCTAACTAAAATGGTTATCTGTCAGCATGACTGTGAAAATAGGTGTACTTTATAGGTCAGTTTGGGTGCTCAGTGCAATTCATGGAGCAGTTTTCTTTTTTTAACTGACAAGTCAAACTTCTCCCAGTTACAGAAATCCCTATACAGGAGGTTTGGTCTAGAGAATGTTTAGAGCTACTTTTGTCAGCTGCTGCTTTTTTTTTTTTTTTTTTTTTTTTTTTTTTTTTTTTGTGAACCTCTGGACTTGGTTCTCGACTTGCTGCTTGTAGAAGCAACATCCCAATCAACACCTCACTTTCAGGCAGCCTGAGCTATCCTTGTACACGTGACAGGAACGTAAAGGCTGTGTGGCTCAAAGCAATGCTTCCTGGCTGTGTTGCCCTTCTACAGTGGATGGCCATTTGTGCAGTGCAGAGGGATCTTACTGCAGCTTTTGGGGAATATTCTGTAGGCAGGCTGTTCTCTCTTGTTCATCTTCTGAGCGTGTACAGAGGACAAGAACCAGTGCCCATGTGTATTAATGCATGTTATGCTAATAAAAGTTGTGAGAAAGACAGGTCAGAAGAGAGGGTGATCTGATGAGTCGCAACACAGTTACCTCAAAGATAGTTTTTTACTAGTGTTTCCTGTTTAAGTTTCAGTTGGGACAGAACTGTTTTCTTCAGGCTGCTTGCTATAATGCTATGTTTTGTCTTTTGGGGAAAAAGAGTGTTGATAGCACACCGATGTTTATAGTTGTTGCTAGGCTGTGTTGTATGGAGCCAATGCTGTTCTCAGCGAAGGGCCCTAGAAACTGTGGTGGAACAGAATTTGGAGAGCAGACTCAAGCTGCCACAGGGTCAGTGTGTCACCGTTTCATAGTATGTAATGAGGACCACTGAGGCTGACATTTCCATTAAGAACGGAGTAGATGTAGTGAGATCCGTGTTGCTGGAAGAATAAGTAGGCTGATAAGTCCTCTGCACTTCAATATGCAGTACTGATGGCTGTACTGTGCTGTAACATCAGGTGGGTGCCTGCCACCCTCCTTAGTTCCCACAAATGCTTAATGATAGACCTTGTTTACTGGAGTTCAGAAGTTCTTGCAAGTGGTGCTCTGACAGCACACCCTATGCTCTCACTTCATGTGCAATATCATTTATGCTCAGTATTTCACATTTTCCTAGTTTTAGGTAACTGTTTCTTGTCCCCAAGGCAGATCAGCTCCAGTTTTATAATAACTTTGGTATTACTTTTTGAAATGAATGTAAGCCATATACACTGCATAGGGTTGCCATAGTGACACTTTCTCCAGGGGGAAAACTGACTGTCCATAGTTTCCACAGAAACTGCTCTCCACTGAGATGGGTGCCTCCAGGGGAAGCGAAGGGAATGTAAACGAGGCGTGCAGAGATGTCATATGATCTCTGCAGCATCCCTGCGTTGTTGCAAATTTGACCGTATGTTTCTGGGTTTACTTTAGGTCTTGTGGATTTGGACTGCATGACTGGCACCTTCTTTTGGCACGTGAATCTGCTCGCCCCTCCCTTCCCACAGGCTGGTTGTGCAGAGGGAGGTATGGAAATGCTCCACGTGGGCAGTGAAGTGAGCACATCTGAGAAGGGAGTCTTGAGCTCTAGGAACCACTGTGCTTGGGAGGATTTAAATGGTAAATTATTTTCCACCTTTCATTATCTGCTTTTCTGAAAGAAGCCATCGAAGATGGGTGTGGAAATAATTCCTCCTGTTGAGGAGCGATTCTCGCCTAATTTGTCAGTTGATGGTTTTGTTGTGTTCTTCTGGGATACAAGTGAATGCTGCTTGGCAAAATGTGTAATTAAAGATCAGGATGTTTGGAAAAAGAATTAACTCAAAGTCTTAGGATTTGTTGACTGATGAGAAAAGGAGCCACTTCTTTAATGGACTTTTATGTCACTGAAGGCAAGTATGGATCTACATTCCTGAAATGCTTTTCCCCATTATTATTATTATTATTATTATTATTATTATTATTATTATTATTATTATTGTGGATGTTGTTGATTGGTTTTATTTTTCTTTGCGAGTGATAGGTTGATGACATTCATTCAAGGTTTAATGTGGCCATAGCGGCGTGTTAATCTGTAGCGACTTTATCTTCATCCTGTCATCTCTCTGCTGCTCTGGGGAAAGCAGGCTGAAATGGTTATTAAATCTGGCAGCTGTGTTGTGTGCACGTGGGAAGCAAGTAGAGCACAGCATGTAAAAAATGAGCAGCTTTCAGATAACAGCTTTCCTTTCACTGCTTTGAGGTTTGAAAGGCAGGCTAAAAAGCTCGTTTTCTTTTTTGTCATCACTGGTCACTGGAATGGTGCACGAATATGACAAGCATGGTGGCAAATATAAGTATTCTTTGCCTGTGTGGTGCTTTGAGTTTGTTAGTTAAGATTTCTTCCTTGGTGTTCTTCTTGGAAAAGTAGAGGGAAGAAAGCTGGAAACATCCTGTGAGTGAATGCTTCTCTGTGGTATTGTTTCAGCTTTCCGTGGAGGAGCTGCTGAGGGAAAGGGTTTATGAAAGCTTTCTGGAACTAACGGTTTTCAGTTGTGCATTGCTACTTTGTGAGGAAGAAACTTCAGCTTTTACAAGCTGCTTGTGAAAGTGCAGGAGAGAACCATCATGACACTTTTCACCCTGAACCTTTCAAAAATTCATGCATGCATAGCTGGACTTCTCATTAAGAATCTCAGAGGTACTTTTTCACAGAAGTGAACACGATTAATCATTTTAAGGAGTGCCAGTAAGTCTGCATCTGACCTGCTAAGAGCAAGGAATAGCATGGTGAGCTGTGTGCGTTTTTTAATCTATTTTACTCTGTACACAAAGAGAATATTTGAGGTGTGGCATGGAGGCAGGATAGTAAGGTGACTGGGAAGTAGTGGAGTCACCTGTTCCTTGGTGTTGCAGTGATACCATAGAGATGAGAGCTGGTATTTATAAGTGGGGTTTTTTGATCTCGCGCTAAGGAAGAAGCATCATGCTTCTTGGCCTCCTTTCTGAATAAAGTTTCTGCGATACGGTTGCCCTCTGGAGTTTATGGGTAGTGAGTTCTTGTGCTGTGAAATTAAGCATGTTATTGAGAGCAAGTATATGTATCAGGTAAGAATACATGCTTAAGAAATACTGGATGGAGCTGTTTGGTTTGAGTTGCTGTGTTTCTTGCTTGGTTTACACGGTTTGTTGTTTCTTAGGGGTATTGTAGGCTTTTTGTGAGCCTCGTGGGAAGGGTCTTAATGGTTAACGTGTGACTGCCATTGGGAGAGAACTGTCTGTTAAATGTTCTCAGCGCTGCTACTGTGTCTCAAGTGCTGTTGTAACACAGGTTACCTGTTTAGTCCGCGTGTTGTTTTGAAGCTGCTTTTAAGTGCTTCAGCTTCATTTTGCAAATGTATACACAGAAATGCTTGCCTTCATTGCTGCAACTGAAGAGACTTTGGAACTTCTCTCATCTCTATTTTTCCTTATACACAATCAGAATTTCACGGTTTTCCTGAAATTCAGCTTTGAAAATCGTCATTTCTGATGACAGCTGTGGAGCATATCTGTCTGAGTGGCAGCTAGCTAACTGCTGAGGCAGGCGGTGGCCTTTCAGGATAGTGTCTCTCCCAAAAATGTCAAAATGTTAAAATGGCAGACATCAAATGCCACGTGCATAGGAAAAGGATTGTCAGCTGGCAGGCTTTTGCTGAAGGCAATTAATTTACTTATTGCCTCGATTAAATGTTGAAAGCTGCTGCCTTAGTCTGCAAAACAGAAGAGTTTGTGTCCTGAATCATTTCAGAAGTTATACTTGGAAGTTCTAGGGCATGGCTGAATGTTTTGAGAGCTGCATTGTTGAAGATCTGCTCCGGAATGCCCAGACAGATGTCCAGAAAACCATTCTTTTTTTGCCTTTTCTTCTGTACTTTGCATGATGTACCAGTTTCCCTCCCAAATCTCTCATCCACAATGTACATTGATTTTGATCAAAACTAATCAGGGCTCATTAATGTGCAGCAGGATGCTGAAATTCTGATGGCATGTGTGCAACTTCTAGGCACGTGCACACAATATTGAACAACCTCCTGCAGTTCTTGGTGCCACAGCCCTGAGATGAAGCCTCATTTGTAATTACATGCACTGGTGCTTTGTAGCTTCCTTTGAAGGTACTGAAGTCTGACCATCCTGTGCTTCGAGGTGTCAGCTTTGCACAGATACTTTTACCCTCTGTAAACAAAGCAGAATTAGAACAGTGATGCTGATCACGGCCCTGTTGGTTCATTTTGAGAGGTGTGGAATTGCCTCCTCCTTTCCCTTAGCCTGTAGCAAAGCAGTGTGTGTGGTTGATCAGGAAACTGACATGTTTACCCTTTGGTTGCTGTCAGAGTAAGAAAGGGTGCAGTGGAGGCTGTCCCAGGCCAACGTTGTCTGGGCAGTTTGCAGTTCTCATTGTTCTCCAAGTAAAATGCAGGGTGTGCTGCTGGCACAGGTAACCCCAAAAAAGCAATTAATGGCCTGATGTAATGGTGCAAAGCCATTGATTTTTCCAGTATTCCTTTATTTCTCCTTCCCTTTAGAATCAGAAGTTCTGTGTCACTCCATGTTTTCACTCCTGCTACAAGCAAACAACACTTTCTGTCTGTGTTTTGATGGTCTTTGCATGTACTCCTAGAGGAAGCCCTATTTAGAACTGGTAGCATCACATTCCCTGACTGCCACCTTTTTTTGAAGAGGTGAAGCTTCCATATCTTTTTTTTTTTTTCCTAGTCAGTATTCTGTGATAGCTCCTTCTGTCTTTCCCTACAGAAAGAATTATGAAGCACATAAGGTAGGTAAGGATGCTTTCTCTTTAACGTATTTTGGAAATTAAATGTTTGTCCTTCTCTTCCTTTTCCCTTCTCTCCCTTTCTGCCCCCATCTGTCTAATTTTTGTTTCCCCACAAGTATGCCTGTGATCTGAGACTCAGCAAGCTTTATGAATTGTTTGTTCTTCCAAACAGAGCATTCAGCTTATCTATCTTCTTCTGCGTTGACACTGCAACTTGTACAACTATGATAATGTACACAGCTTCGCTATGGGCATTGGTATGAACCTGAATTTAAATGTGTTCTGACAGCAGCACAGTTGCTGCTCCTATGAAGCACTTGCAAGAATCCAAATGAATAGGAGCTGTTCAACGTGAAAGCTTCCTGTATTCATTAAGCATCTTACTTTTCTTCTGTACTGGGAGCAATAAATAAAACTGTTCTGAAAAAATAACTTGCAACTGTGCAATTCTTTATAAATCCAGCTTGATCTGGTTGGATAAAGCAGTATTTTATCAATCTGATTAGCTGGTACTTTGAAAGGATTTTGCAGAACTCGTTAGTTCAGGAATATTAGGGCAGGTTCCTCATTTTATTTGTTTTAAGAGAAGATAGAGTGATTCCCAAATGGATGAGCTGAAAGGTCAATGGCTAAAGGATTTATCTCCACGAGCTGTATCTGGATTACTGTTAAGAAGGTTCTGAAACACTCTGCTACAATTCATATATTTCAAAGTGTTTCTAAAGAAATGAGCTGATCTTGAAGATGGTAAATCAGAAATAACCCCATCACTGCAGTTTATTCCTCCTTTAGGAGGATGATTAGTCTCATTGCAAAGGCTTCAGTACCTTTCCGCTGGTTTTATTCACCTAGGAAGCCATTCCAAGAAGTTAAAACTTTCTGTTCCATGTTTGTTTGCTTTTCTTTTTTTTTTGTTTTGTTTTGTTTTGTTTTTCCCTGATTTTCTGTGAATTCACTCAGGGCTTCAAGAACCAAGTGAGCTCCCTCTGCTTAATGCATTGTTGGGAACAAGCTTTCACTCTTTTTTGGGTGGAAGTAAGTTGACTGAAGTATGTCTTCAGTTCAACCTCAGCCGGTGGAGAAATAATTCCTTCTGGGGTTGCAAGGCTAGGGTTTTTTTGTTGCTGTTGAAAGGGAAGGTTGATGTGATTCCCTTGAGTGCTGCTGGGCTGTTGCCCTTGGCTGTTAGTGCTTTGTGACAGCATCTGTGACTCTGACAGACTTTAAATTTGTCATTAGTTAATGCTGAGATATAGGTATGTTGCTATGCAAAAGCAAAACAAGGAGGCTGAAAAATCAATAAAGGATTAAATCAACCAAAACTGCAATTATTTGAGCACGTTTGGAATTCCTAGGGTACCAAAAAATATTAGCCTTGAGGCAAGATGCGGCCAACCTACAATTGAATGTGAATCATATTGCATACTTTCTCTCATGGCGGTTTTACCCTAAAGAGGCTTCCAGCTGTTGTCAAGTTCTCACAAACGTGACCCAAGCACATTGCGATGTGGCAGAATTCGAGCACCACCTGTCAGCAGGAGCTGAGAGCTGCGGTAGGTCCGCCCATCCTAACGAGGTGTTAATTTCAGCATCATTCAGGGAGGATTTGAAGGAGCTTAAGTTTCAGTGTGTGCTCACTTCATGCACTAGCTCTTCTGTCTCTTTAAGTTCACTGAACTGGCACGGAAGAATTTGCTTCTGTGCTCCCTTAGCCTCACTGAAATGACAGTGGGAGCAGGAAGGGAGAGGAGATGCTAAGTTGCTAGATCGCCTCAATTTGTTACACAAAATCTCAAGCTACGGTGTTGAGGCTGACTGCACTCTCCAGGGGAGAACAGGACTGGGAGACTAAGCAGGTAAGATAGTAAGGAAGAGAAGCAATCACGGGAGGGGATCAGTAGAGGCTGGAAGGTGAGGTCTGGGGGGTCAGGGTAAGACATTTGTGGCACGCAATTAAAAAATGACAGCATCGATGAGCTATGTGCGTTAGGAAGGATGAGAACATGAGAAGAAAAAAAATGAGACTTTGCAATGAACTTTCTCTGAATGAAATTTCTCTGCAGTGAATGTCGGCTGGACTTAATTCACAAGGTTTTTTTGTTTGTTTGACCAAAAAGACACGATTTTTGGGAGAGGGGGTGGGGATGCTCGTAGGTTATCCAAAGGCAGTAGTATAAATACACACAAATAGGTGTTTTTCCTGAAATTGTTTTTCATCCTGCCCAAAACATCTTACTGCTTGGCAGTAAGTTGTCAAGCACTAGTCCTTCTTATCCAGCCCCTTTTACTCCTCTACTTAAGAACAGTACACAGAATCTTGAACACCCAGGACACAAAGAAGCTAATCGTTGGTTTGTGCTGTCCTCTGCAGGACAGGCCCACCTCCAGCTTGTGCTGACGAGCTGTCTGCTTGTGCAAGGCCGCTTTTCAACACAGCGGCCTGATGGCCGTAACAGGACCAACCTTCTGACTGCTGCTGGGATCTAAATCTTCTCACCGCAAGCAGGGTGCGTTTCAGCCTCCAATACTCCTGCCGGAGCTTTACGGAGCTGCAGTAAGTGGTCTTGTGACTCACTGAGGCCTTTCTCGTAGGACAGATGTTTTAGCAAGGCAGGTAGGTACTGTCATTCAGAGAGGCAGCTAATCAAGTGTTTTCTTCTTTCTGAGGTAAAAGAACAACTGGGAAGTGGTGGGAGTAAGAGCCATCGTATGACAGAAAGCAGTCACGGGGCACTAAAGCCACCACGGCACTGTGGCTGATGATGTAGAGAAAAACCATGCTGTAATAAGGGTAGTTGATTTTCCAATAAAAGAAGCAGCTGAGGTTCCCATGCAAGAAGGGAAGCTGATGTTAAAAAAAAAAAAAAAAAAAAAAAAGTAAAAAATTTCAGGTTAGTCAAAGATCTCAGTGATAGCAGTGATTTCATTCATTGGTGTAATAATGGCTGCTCACTCCCTGTTCATAGAATCATGGAATCATAGGGGCTGGAAGGGACCTCAAGAGATCTTTGAGTCCAACCCCCCTGCCAAAGCAGGTTCCCTACACCAGGTCGCACAGGTAGGCGTCCAGGTGGGTCTTGAATATCTCCAGAGAAGGAGATTCCACAACCCCCTTGGGCAGCCTGTGCCAGTGCTCCATCACCCTCACAAGGGGGAGATGGCACACCACTAAGTGTAATTCAATATATTTGTATATCCTAAACCTGACTCAGGTCATGCTCTCCGGCCGCTTGCTCGTTGGTTGAGTGTCTCATGCTCACAATCTTCCCAATGTGGATACCGTGACATTTCTCCATATAAGTTCAATTTTCAGTTTATGGTACCAACCTGCTATTTTAATGGGTAATTTCTACCTTTTACAGAGTGCCACGTTGCCATTCAGGGATGGTACACTCTATCTATTTTATGCTAAGCTTTCTCCCAGCGTCTGCATATTTATCTTCCCTGGTGCCTGCTTAATTCTGTTCAAAATCATTGCGTGTTCTCCTTATCTTCTGCTTAAATCTTTGTAACACAGTAGTTGTGCAAGGGGGGTTATAAGTTCAGATCCGAAGTTTCTTTAATCCATAACTGTTGTGAAAGGGGCTACAAGCGTAGTGAGGCACACACTGCATGCACAAAAACACAGAAAACATCCACTGCGAAAACACACTCTGCCTGTCATACCGACTCCTTGGCTTCTGCCATTTGTCTTGCCAGCCCGGTTTTTGCCCAGTCTGCCCGCCTCTGTGATCCCCCGCAGCACCGGCTGGAGCCCTGCGGTGCGTCAGTGAGGTGAGAAACGCTGCTCTAAGAAGCTTTTGCTGGGATGACCTGGGGAGGGAGCGTGGGGCCAGGCTCGGGCGATGCGGGGGCTTCCTCGGCTGGGCAGGTGGATGTGTGCGCCAAGTTCCTTCGGGGCGTTGGGTTTCCCGTTTCCTTCAGGTGGAGGGAGGGTTTGCTGTTCCTTGGGTCTAATGGTGTCCTGGCTCACGTTTCAGGAGCTGCTGCATGAGAAAGAAGAAGTGGCGTTGGGAACTGGGAGACAGGAGCCAGCAAGAAAAGGCATCCGCTGTCTGTCAGTCTCACGGGATTATCTTTGGATTTTTGCCTCCTGCATTCTACTGTGTGTATATGTTTTGATTAGTTCCCTGTATCCCCCGAGAATAAATCTTTTTTGTTTTTGTGCTAATGATGTCTGCTTTTCATCTTTGTCATATATTACTTTTTGGTATTATAATTAATTCTTAGGTAGCGTGAAGCTGCTTGTTTCGTGGTGATTGATTTTTTTTTCTAGGTACTGGTCTCTCCCATTCACCCCTCAGGACAATCCTTCAAGCTTAGCTGAGTTGGTTTTCTGTTTGTATTTTTTGCCTTTTTGAGGTTTAGTGCTGACTGACGCGGAGCTCTTCCCTTGTTTTTGCCCACGTTCTGTCCAACTGCTGTGATGTAGGCTTTCAGCCGAGTCAGATTTTTCAGTTCCCGTAACACTTGTGCTGAACTCTGCTCCTGTTGCTTTTTTTTTCCAGTGTTATGTATGTCAGCTGTATTCTTGATAAATTTTTGATGTAATGGGATGAACTGGGTTTTGCTTGGGGTGCTTGCATTTGCCTGGTTCCCTGTCAGTTGTTTGCGTGCTTCTCTCTGCTTGTGCTTTATCAGGCAGAAATGCCGGACCAGACGATCTCTAGAGGTCCCTTCCAACCCCTACAGTTCTGTGATTTACCCCTTCTCTCACTTGGAACCTGATCTTATTACACATTGTGGTGATGTACCACCTGGGGGTGGTGCTTTTACTTCTCTGAAGCGTTGTAGAATAACGTTGCGGGTAGTTCAGCCCTATGCAGTTGCTGGCTTGCAACCCGTTTCCCGGGGGGGAGGAGGATAGAGCGGGAAGGCGGGTATGCAAGTGGGACCAGTGGATTGGGGTTAAAAAGTATTTACTAACATTGAGGAAAAAGGGGTAAAATAGCATTGTGGCTGTGATACATACACAGTGTGTTCTTAACAACTGTTGCTCAGCCCCCAATTACCAGCTGCCCTTGTTGTGTACTCTCTTTCAAACTTTTCCATATGTACCATGTTGTAAGGCATGGAATATCAGCTTGGCCACGTTTAGGTTCACTCTCCTGACTCTGCCCCAACTGTCTTGCTCAGCACTTTTTTCACATGTTTCACTGGGACATTATCCCCCATTCTGTGGTACACAGAGGGTTTATCAGACAGGACCGGCCCCACTGATGGTTCTGCAAGCGTTCACTATCTGGGCAGCTTTTGCTAAATGCGTGCCCCTGTTTTCAATGGCCTGCACCCATTGCTCTCAAGGCAGTCTTTGATAAGCCAATGTATCACTTGAGTTTTCCCGACACGGTATAATAGGATGGGGAATGTGATATGCCCACTCACCGCTGTGTTCTTTGGCCCAGGTGGTGTCACGGTGTTATCCGTGACAGTAACCCAAGGGAAACCAAGAAGGGAGAGAGAAAGGGAAGAGAGAAAAATAAACTGCCCCGTCAGTGGCCACGGGGCCGCCCCAGCACAGCCGTGCGCTCCGGGGGGAGGGGGAGACAGAGGGAATAGATGGGGCTGTAAAAAAAACAACGGCACGATCTGAGAAGGAACGGTAACTTTACTAAATCTAATAAAACTGAACAATGGAGAGAGAGAGAGAGACAAAGTTTCCAAAGCAGAAACTGGGAGCTCACGTTAGGGAGGAGCTGCAGGGGAAGCACACGTGCTGAACTCCCACGGCAGCCGAGAGCCAAGCGGGGCCTGGCGGCCGCTGCGGAGCTCCAACCCTCTGCTGCTCCACACAGCATTAACTCCTTAACACAAAGCCACAACATTCCACCCCTTATTCCACATCATCACATCATGCTTAACACGTATCTATATAGAACCAAAAACAGTAATAAAATAAATTACATTCAAACGTATCTATATACACATGGAATCGCAGACTGCACTCCCCCAGCACCAGATTCCCCTGTGGTACACACTGGACATCCCCATTTTTATCCATTACCCACCAGGCGCACCCAGGTCCCTGTGCAAAGACAGTTCCACGGAGGGGTTTGCCCTTTCCAGAGGCTGGAAGGACCCACACCGCTTTTCCCAACACGCTCTTCACGTGTACTACAGGGACCTTATCTCCCTCTATGGTCTGTAGGGCGTTGGATTGTGTAGGACCATCTCGGTTGACTGATCCCCTAGTGCTGACCAACCAGGTGGCTTCTGACAGATTTTTCTCCCAGTGCTGAAATGTCCCGCCCCCCGTTGCTTTCAGTGTGGTTTTTAACAACCTGTTGTAGCGCTCAATCTTACCAGCAGCTGGTGCGCGGTAGGGAATATGATAGACCCATTCAATGCCATGTTCTTTGGCCCAAATATCCACAAGTGAATTTTGGAAATGAGTCCCATTATCGGACTCAATTCTTTCTGGGGTTCCATGTCGTCACAGGATTTGCTTCTCTAAGCCTAAGATGGTGTTTCGGGCAGTAGCATGAGGTACTGCGTATGTTTCAAGCCACCCAGTGGTCGCCTCCACCATGGGGAGCACGTAATGCTTACCATCGCGAGATCGCGGCAAGGTGATATAATCAACCTGCCACGCCTCCCCATATTTATACTTCTGCCATCGCCCTTCCTGCCAGAGAGGTTTCATCCTCTTGGCTTATTTAATTATGGCACATGTATCACAGTCATGGATAACCTGTGCGATGGCATCCATAGTTAAGTCCACCCCTCGGTCTCTAGCCCATTTATAGGTCGCATCCCTTCCTTGATGGCCTGAGGTCTCATGGGCCCACCGAGCTAAAAATAACTCTCCTTTGTTCTGCCAGTCCAAGTCTATTTCAGACACCTCAGTTTTGGCAGCTTGATCTACCTGATGGTTATTTCTCTGTTCCTCAGTAGCTTGATTCTTGGGCACATGAGCATCTACGTGACGCACCTTTACACCCAACTTTTTTGTTCGGACAGCAATGTCTTTCCACAGTTCCGCAGCCCAGATAGGTTTACCCTTCCGTTGCCGGTTGTTTTGTTCCCACTGCTGCAACCACCCCCATAAAGCATTAGCCCCCATCCAAGAGTCAGTATAAAGATAAAGCATTGGCCACCTCTCTCGTTCAGCAATATCTAAGGCCAGTTGGACAGCCTTTACCTCTGCACATTGACTTGATTCTCCTTCTCCTTCGGTGGCCTCTGCAACTCGTCGTGTGGGGCTCCACACAGCAGCCTTCCACCTTCGATGTTTCCCAACAATACGACACGATCCATCAGTGAAGTGGGCATATGTCTTTTCATTTTCTGTTAGTTCATTATATGGTGGGGCCTCTTTTGCACGTGGTACCTCCTCTGATGGTGATGTCCCAAATTTCTTGCCTTCTGGCCAGTCCATGATCACCTCTGAGATCCCTGGATGACTGAGGTTCCTCATCCGAGCTGGCTGTGTAATCAGCGCAATCCACTTACTCCAGGTGGCATCAGTAGCATGATGGGTGGAGGGAACCTTTCCTCTGAACATCCAGTTCAGCACTGGCAGTCGAGGTGCCAGGAGGAGCTGCGTCTCAGCGTCAATTACTTCAGAGGCAGCCCGAACTTCCTCGTATGCTGCCAAAATCTCCTTCTCAGTTGGAGCGTAGCACTCCTCTGAACCCCTGTACGCTCTGCTCCAAAATCCCAGGGGTCGGCCTCGGGTCTCCCCAGAGGCTCTTTGCCACAGACTCCAAGTGGGACCTTTCCCTCCAGCAGCAGTGTAGAGGATGTTCTTTACGTCCTGTCCCATCCGTACTGGCCCCAGGGCAACAGCACGGGCTATCTCCTGCTTAATCTGCTCAAAGGCCTGCTGCTGTTCAGGGCCCCATGCAAACTTATTCTTCTTTCGGGTCACCTGATAGATGGGGCTTCCTATGAGGCTGTAGTTCGGGACACGCATCCTCCAAAAGCCTACTACACCGAGAAAAGACTGTGTCTCCTTTTTGCTAGTGGGTGATGACATGCTGGTGATTTTGTCAACCACATCTCCTGGGATGTGACGATGCCCATCTTGCCATTTTACTCCTAGAAACTGAATTTCTTAGGCAGGTCCTTTCACTTTGTTCCGTTTGATAGCAAAACCAGCACCCAGGAGAATTTGGATTATTCGCTCTCCTTTCTTAAAAACTTCTTCTGCTGTATCACCCCACACAACAATGTCATCAATATACTGGAGGTGCTCAGGTGCCCCACCCTGTTCCAGTGTGGTCTGAATCAACCCATGGCAAATGGTTGGGCTGTGTTTCCACCCCTGGGGCAAACGGTTCCAGGTGTACTGAACGCCCCTCCAGGTGAAGGCAAACTGCGGCCTGCACTCTGTGGCCAAAGGAATAGAGAAGAATGCATTGGCAATATCAATAGTAGCATACCACTTGGCTGCTTTTGACTCCAGTTCATATTGCAGCTCCAACATATCTGGCACAGCGGCGCTCAGTGGGGGTGTGACTTCATTCAGGCCACGGTAATCTCCCGTCAGCCTCCATTCTCCACTGGCTTTACGCACTGGCCATATGGGGCTGTTAAACGCTGAGTGGGTTTTGCTGATCACTCCCTGGCTCTCCAGCTGACGGATCCACTTACGAATGGGGAGCAAGGAATCCCTGTTGGTGCGGTACTGCCGTCTGTGCACTGTTTTTGTAGCAATTGGTACCTGCTGCTCTTTTACCTTCAGTACCCCCACAACAGACGGATCTTCTGACAGGCCAGATAAAGCAGACAGCTGCTTAATGTTGTCTGCATCTACAGCAGCTATTCCAGAAGCCCATCGGTATCCCTTGGGATCCTTGAAATGTCCCCTTCTGAGATAATCAATACCGAGGATGCATGGAGCCCCCTGTCCAGTCACTATAGGATGCTTCTGCCAGTCTTTACCGGTGAGGCTTATTTCTGCCTCCAACACAGACAATTCCTGAGAGCCCCCAGTCACTCCAGAAATATAAATCAATTCTGTCCCTTTATAACTCGAGGGCATTAGAGTGCACTGTGCACCGGTGTCCACCAGTGCCTTATATTTTTGTGGCTCTGATGTGCCAGGCCATCTAATCCACACAGTCCAATACACCCTATTATCCCTTTCCCCCCCCCGGCTGAGGGCAGGGCCCCTCTATTGGTTACCTGCGGAGACCGGAGCAATTTCGTTGGTGGCTGATCTCTGCTGTAATTCTCTCACTCGTGCTCATAGTGCAGAGGTGGGTTTTTTATGCCACTTCTTCATGTCCTCTCCATTTTCTCGTAAGAAGCTCCACATGGACACACGTGACATGAAGTTACTGCTGTCATTTGCTCAAGCAGAGAGGCGGCTGCCTTTGATGGCTGAGACTTTCATCAGTTTGATCAGCTCCTTCACCAGATTCTTTGGATCATCCTCATCTTCATCAGGTGTTTCTGATACTGGCGCAGGTCCATCCCTGTTCATCAGTAAGGACAATTCCTCCAGTATAATTTTCAGTGTCTTTTTTATTTCACCTACTTCTCCTGCTACCGTTGATACAGCTGCAATGGAAACGTGTGATGGTGGAACTTGTTGTTCAAAGTTTTGAAGTGTAGTAATCACTTCATGAAATGGGAGTCTTCTGTCTCGGCCCTCGAATATATTGAACGTTGCTCCCAGGGTACTTGCGTACCTTTCTGGTGCTGCTTTTGAGAGCTTCCGATATACATCAGCTTTACACCATACTTTCTCAGGATCACGGTCCTTGTGTGGATTGTTAGGGACGAAACTGGGATCGTACAGCATCTGTACTACAGCCATTTCTCTCAAAAATTGGATGCCCTTCTCCACAGTATTCCATCTTTCCACCTTAGGCCCCAGATCGTCTTTGTAAGGAAATCTCTCCTTTACAGCCACTAGTACTCGTTCCCAGAGGGTAGCAACTCCGCTCACACATCTACTAATCCCTCTGTCGATAGCTGGGTCTCGAGCAATGCTTCCCAGTTGGCGGGCTTCGTTGCCATCTAGGGACACGCTGCTGGCACTGCTGTCCCAACACGGCAGCAACCAGGTGACAACAGGTTCATCCGAGCGCCGTACAGACTCCTTTCTTGAACCTTGGATTTCAGTCATCTTTAGGGGCCGATGAATAGTGGTAATGGTGATTTCTTCATCACCACTGTTCTCTCCATGTCTCACACTTTTCTTAGTGGCCTTTTTAGGTGGTGGTGGTGGTGGTGGTGCTGAGGAGGGCCCCTCACCTGGATCTTCCTCTTTTTTCTCTGCTTCTTCTTCTTTCCGTTCTAGTCACGAGGACACTCGTTTCCATTTCTGGCCTCCCACAGGGGCAACTGACACGGATGCCGGTGCTTCCTGTGATTGGTCAGGTTTAACCTCGAGGTTTCCATTTTTGCTTTGGACCTCGGTTTGGAAACCATTTCTCTCCAGAATATCAATTATAGCCCGATAAGCACAAGCCAAGCCCCAAACAATCCTTCTCCTTCTCAGATCTTCCTGAGTCACATGACTCCTTACCTAAACACTCACTGAATTTCTCAGGATCCCGCAGGTGCTCAAGATCAAAATCACATAGCACCAGGGGTTCCCACGCTTCTAATTTCTTTCCTAATTTTTCCCACCTTCCCTGCCATTCAACACTCTGGTTTTGGGGAAGACTTCCTACACAGGATGTAAATTACTGTTACAGTGAGTACATTCAGAACAACGGATAACACAGTTGCCAGGCTGACATCTTGAACATAGGTAAAAACCTGAAAAGAGTACCTGGAAACCAACCCAAACGCCGTATAATCTGTCACATTAGCCAGGGTGTTTAGGCAGGACGGAGGTAACCCCATCAGCACACTAAAGCAGCTGTATGCACATATGACTCCGGTGCTGAACATGAGGAGCTTAAAGAGACGCCAACATGCTCTAAGGTACATGCAAACCCTTAGCCCACTTAGCACCAGTTTTACAATGGAATACAAATACTGCGCTGCCCGCATTCTCCACCAATAATGCGTCACGGTGTTATCCGTGACGGTAACCCAAGGGAAACCGAGAAGGGAGAGAGAAAGGGAAGAGAGAAAAAAAACAACTGCCCCGTCAGTGTCCACGCGGCCGCCCCAGCAGAGCCGTGCGCTCCGGGGGGAGGGGGAGACAGAGGGAATAGATGGGGCTGTAAAAAAAACAACGGCATGATCTGAGAAGGAACGGTAACTTTACTAAATCTAATACAACTGAACAATGGAGAGAGAGAGAGAGACAAAGTTTCCAAAGCAGAAACTGGGAGCTCACGTTAGGGAGGAGCTGCAGGGGAAGAACACGTGCTGAATTCCCACGGCAGCCGAGAGCCGAGCAGGGCCTGGAGGCCACTGCGGAGCTCCAACCCTCTGCTGCTCCACACAGCATTAACTGCTTCGCTGCCTGCGTCATGCTCTCATGCGGAATACCGGCATCAAAACCACAAAACCACCACAGGTGGTTATGAGACTGTTTCAGAAATCAGTCCTGCTGTCTGACTCGGGTCCTCCTGGGGTGCCATGTCACCAAATGGTTTGCTTTTCAGGGCCCAGAGCAGTACTCTGGGCAGTAGCATGGTGCATGCGATCTGTTTCCAGCCATCCAGGGCTTGCGTCCCCTGCTGTAACCGTGTGGTGCTTGGCTGGCCATTGGCTGTGGTCTTTTTGCACTTCCCGTAGCTCGCTTAATGTTAGGAATCAGACAGTTTCATTCTGTTTCTTCTCCCATTTTAGTCATGGCTTCGCTCCGCCTCCATCTTAACATATGTACTTCTCTCCTTGTTTAACTTTCTGGCTTTTGTACACTTTTTTTCTTCTTGCTTATAGGGGACAACAGTTACGGGCACCGGTTGGTTCTCTGGTTGAACTGTGGGGCTTCTTATAGGGATTGGAGGGACCACAAGGCTAGTGGTGAGCCCGTCACAGGAGCTGGTGTGACTGCTGGGCTGCAGAGGCTGCAGCCTGGCTGTTTGTCCTCACTGGATCATCCTGCTTAGTTTTCAATTTCTGGAACTGTGGCTGAATTCACTTGTAGCTGGTATTAGGCAACATAAATGAACGAGAAGCTGCAGAAGTCTAAGCATCAGTACTGTGTGCCTGTGTGTTTGCTAACGTACTCAATCTTTTTGCGAAGAAGAAAAGAAGGCGGCTGTTAGGTTTCCAAATTAATAATCAAAAGAGTTCCAAACCAGGTCCCTTTTGAGAATACTGACTCATACTTTCTAATGCTTCTCATTTATGCCACGTATTTACAGAGCAGATGTTTTCTAAATTAAGCTGACGAAGAGTTCTTTCAATGTTGTTGTACTTGGCACTTATCCTCTCCAACATTTCACAGTAACTGCTTGTCAAAAGTCAGAACTTTCTCTTACATCCTCCTGCCCATGCATAAAAGATGGAGGGGAGGGAATAAAAGTCTTCAGTTCCTTGTGTGTCTTGTCCGTAGTAGGCCTTGCTGGGAATTGGGAAGACCAAATCCTTGCCGCTGTCTGCCCATGTATGTTTATGAAGCCATGATGGATCATTAAATTAGAGCTGTAGATAAAATTTTAATTCCAGATAGCGATTATTTTGTTCACTTAATCTGATGTCATGAGTATCAGAGATCAGGGATCTTGTCCAGAGTTCTCTAGGGATTTCTTAGGAAACCCTGCTAACTGCAAATTCGTGTCCTCATTGGCGCTGAGGCGTTTTGCTGACTTCGGCACACAGCAGTGAGGGTTTTCTTTTTGATTTCTGTTAGTTTTTAATATTGGATTTACTATTTCTTCATCACGTGAACAAGAGAAATGTTTCTAGTTTTGTTTTTTTTTCTGTTTATGTGGAACTGATTATCAGGAAGTGCACAATACCACATGCCTGTAAAAGAGTTCCTTGTGATGATGAAACCACCACATATGAATTAAGGTGCTGGTGCGAATCTGGATTCATTTTCTATCTCTGTATATCTTTGGTATTTATGATCCTTTTAAGCTCTTGGCCTTGGTTATACCTTGTGAAAAAGATTTCCAAAAGCTCGTTAGGTTCGTGTTGATAAGAAAGCACTTTGTTCTTTTAGTATTATTCTGTTAGTTTTGTTGGATGCACCCTTCTCGAGTTCTGAAGTTTTTAACTGCACAAGAAATTCAGCGCAGTTTGCAAATTGGTGAACTTATCCTCTTCTGTAGTGCCACTTAGATCCCATCTCTGAAAATGCAGTTGTTCTGCCTGGTTATTAATGTTTGGCATCTTTTAGGAATCTTTTCTACTTTGGCTATGACCAAGTCTGGATATCTTCTCGGGCCTACATATTTTCAAGCTGAAAAATCCATGACATTTCTTAAAAACTGATTGTAAGTTGTGTATATCTCTTTGTGAATAAAATTAATGCATTTGTTTTTATACCTTTTCTCCAGGTACTCAATCAGTGGCTCAGGTTGTGACTCAGAAGTTGCCATCCATTAAACAAACAAGCAAATCGTTATATAAGTAAATAGGAGGGAAGCGTTAGCAATGTGGATTGTTCTACCAAAGTCCCTGTTTCTTTCAGAACAAGGCCAGTGGGACAGTGAAACAGCTTTGCTTTGGTTACTTTTCCACTGAAAATGACAAATCAAATTAAAGCTCTTAAATATTATGTACTTAACAGCAGAGACACTGTAGTTCAGCTAGGTTTTCCGATACCTGCAGAGACCTTCACAAAGCAGAAGATAAGAATAAAATACTTTGCCTCAGGTCACATCCAAACAGCTAACCCTCCCTGACCAGAGGCATCACCACTAGGCGAGTTCCTTCCAGTTGCCCAAAACTCTGTGATCAGCTTCTGGGACTGGCTATATTTTTAGCATTATAATTTACTGGATGATTAATATAGCTTAGATTAACACAGACAAGTTTTATGCTCAGAGAACCAAAGCAATAAATAAAAGCTTTTTTTTGAAGTTTTTTCCACGTTTTCAGTGTCAGTTTGAAATTGCTTGCTGAATGGCAGATGTTTCCAGAAGTGTATCCATTTAACAATTAAATAACCGTGCCAACTCAGAGAAAAAAATATATACATTTCTGTCTTTTTAGTATGCGATTTTGTGCATATTCTGCCGTCGCAGTGTGACTGTCTCCTTTAAGCCAATATCAATGGGATTTACTGTTTGCTGCTTGTCTCAGATTTTCTTCGTTTATGGTTGATCTTAACTTCCAAATCTGAAACAAAGAGAAATCTCTTCCAGCTTTTAGAAGCACAGGGCTTGCTGGCTTAGGGAATTAGAGGCACCAGAAAGAAAGCAACCTTCAGATTCACATTTTCTCTGAATTTCATGTTTGGACAGCACAAATACAGCAGCCAAACCTGTGAGAGGTACACTGCTTCCTCCAAGTCTTGTCTGAGAAACGAGTCCTGCTGCTCCCTGCGAAGCAATTGGTCTAATTAGGTGGTAGGAAGGAGCTTCTTTAAATTCCTCAGAAATTAAGCCATGTCATCCGCTTAACATCTTAGCATCTGTTACTGCCTCTTGCACACTTCTCCACTGCGTCAGCCTGAAAGACGCTTTCCTGGACCTTGCAGGGAAAAACAAACAAAAATCCCCGAAAGAGAAGAAATTAACCTTTTCTCCAGTGGGATGAAGCATGTAAAGCATTGCATCCCCTCCTTATTTCTCAGTTTGCTGCACGTTTGCCTGGGTGAGTACGATGTTCGCTTTAAATAAAAATATAGGAGGGTACGGGCATCACCTTAAATCCCGTGGTAATCCTTACTGATGTGGTAATGTTGCCCTGAAATATTTTCTGTGGCAACTGCCGATCCCCGCGCGATTGTTCCCCTCTGTGCTTACATAGATTTGTTTCAAATGGGCTGTTTTGAAGCTAACAGCCAGTCAGTAGACAGACCACTAACCTGTTTTTTTGTTTTTTGTTTTTTTTAAACTTTGCTGTTGTCTGGCAGGAAGTAAGTAACGATTTAATTCTGGCTAATTGCTCATGCAGTAGGCGTAACGTTAAGGCAGAACGCGTTCAGAGTGCTGGGTGAGCTGCCGAGGCACCGGGAGCGCTTCAGTCCCCGTTCAGAGAACGTTTTGCAGTGACAGTGCCCAGACCTGACTGAGACTTCCTAGAGAGATCCTGCTGCTTGGTTTGGTTCTGTCCACATTTTTTTTTTTATATGCTTTTCTTCTCTGTTTGCTGCTGTGTGAATGCACAGTAGCACGTAGAAGTGATTGTACTGAAAGTGGCTGTACAGATAGAACCCTGAAAGTGCCTGCAGCAGCGGGTGCGTTGTGCCCTCGTAGTATTCCCCACAGAGCTCGTGTTTACCGAGAGTCGGGTAGCAGCTAGGTAACCGCCACCGATGACACGTTTGTCTCTGGCTTCTGTTTTCATTGCAGTTCAGGCAAATTATGCCCCCTACTTCTTCGATAACGGAGCCAGGAGCACAAACGGGAACATGGCACTTCTCAGCCTTTCCGAGGACACACCTGTCGGTCAGTATGCAAACACGTATGGTTAAAGCATGGAGCTGAGGCCGGTTGCTCTTTTGATTGGCACCGTGTATTTTGTCATAGGTGGTGTTAAGCAGTGTGGTCTCACACGGGTTTTCTTCTCAAGCTCTTGGTTTACGATGGCGCGTTTGATTTGTAGCTGTAATTGAAAGCTTGATATTCTGTCCCCTTTCCTTGGTGCACGAATCTGTTCCCAGCACCAGAGAGCGGACCTTTGGGATTTTCTTATCAGTGCTGTAAGCGTTTATGAGCAGAAAGCACAGCCACTGATAACTTTGTCAGCCCTGATGAAAGCAAGATGTGCATTGCAAAGTAAGAGACCTGGTTTTCTGGGAAGAGTTACCACGTGGTAACAACAACTGTTTCTTTTTATAACAAATACAGTTTTGTTTTGCTGAAAATTCAAAAACTGATACATTCTTTGTCTCTGAACTTTTCTGAACTTTTCAAGGCAGGTGGATTTATACATTTCTTTTTTAAACCGTAACTGCATTTAAAAAAAAAAGAATACAACCATCGGATGATTAATAATCAACATCTCCCATGGGAAAAGGATAACTTCCTAACATCTAAAAAGGTTATGTGTAATAAAAACCACGATGAAGACCTCCAGATGTAGCACCGAGGTTCTATTTAGTTTTGCTCATCTGTAAAAAAAAAGCATTCCGTTATTGCCAGTGCAGCACCAGAACACCCACTTACTTGCCCTTTTTTTGTCTGCTTAGAGGTAGTTGTGGTCTGTCACTTATATACCTTATAGCATAAATTACCATGAAGAAAGCAATTGCTGTTTCTATGTGACAGCTTGGCTTTGCCTGTGTATCTCCAGATCCCACTTAAAGCTGTGGATCATGAGGCTCCTTAGGGTCAGGGGGACCAGAACATCAGTTCTTCCAGTGGCAGATATAAGAACCATGGGAAAAATAATGAGCTGAAGTGGCAGCTGTGGTTTGTGTGACTGCTCAGTGGGGCAGGTAGGGATATTTGGTGAGGAGCTCTTTTTCAAGTGTTGCCTCTGCACATACAAGATGTATGTGACCCTAACCAAGGTCTTACAGCATGTGTGAGATACTATTTCAGGTTGTTTGCTTCATCTTACCTCATTAATCCTGTAAGCTCTTGTAGTGGAACGCTGAGAAGAGATGCAAAACAAGGGACTGAAGCACCCTTATAAGGGCTCACTTCTCAAAGGCCAGGTATCTTCAGTGCTTCAGAGATTTCTGAATGCCTCTCGTGTTTGCTTTTCTTTCTTTTCTTTTTCCCCATGCCCCCACATATGAGCTCCCTCCCACTGAAAGCAGTTTGCAGTGGCACTTCTTTGTGCTCACAGCTCCCACTCCCCACTGCCTGCCTCCGTCTGTTTTCTGGCGTGGCCACCTTCCCTCCCAAGTCAGCCAGGATGCCGGTGGGAAGCAGCAGCAGTTGATAAAGAGCAGGTTTGAGGTCGTGGTTTGTGGTCCATGTCCTCCAGCAGCCCCTCTTGCTCTAGGGTGAGCTTACAGTCCATAGCCACCCGTGAGCTTGGTGTTGATTGCTTGTTGCCTTTCCAGGTGGGGAGAGGGTGAATAACCCCTGTGAGGTGGCATGTCCATGCATGTCCCTCTTGATGCCTTGCTAACAGTTGTCAGCTGTGGTGGCAAAGGAGAATGTGAGTCCAAAGTGTTCCTGGCCTTTGTAACTTGGCAGGCAGCGTATCTGTTTGCAGAGCATTGCATATGAAGCAGGGAGATCACGTCTGCAGCGGGAGGGCAGAAGCAACCCCAGAGCACGTGGACAGAGGCTCTCCATGAATAAATTTGTTAGAAGTGAAGTAAAATTGAGCAGTAGCGCCGGAGGACAGGCATCCAGCCTGAGCAGCAGGAGCAAAGAGCAAATGGCTTTTTAGAGAAAATAAAGTAATCGAGACAAATCCTGACATGTCTCTGGGAAGCAGCATGCAGCTCCCAGGACATCCTGTCCCCTCCTGCTGCTCTGTCCCCCAAGCACTGGTATGTCATTGAGGCTCTCACATCCATCTACTGTGTCCTCAGTCAAAGTCCCTTCCATTCCTACATCTTTCTGACCGGGTGATGCTGTTTACTTGGGATTCAAAGATAATATTTTGGATAGGTGTTTCATTTATTTTCTTTTCAGCAAGTAGAGACAGCATGCTGAGCAGAGATTTTTAATTGGTATTAACACTGTGCTCCCAGAGTGTTAATGATATGGAGGGGATTGTGCAATGAAATTACAATTCAGGTTAAATTTGGAACTGTAATGAGGTAGAAGAGAAAATATGACACACAGTCCTATCTGAGAGGTGCACAAGTATCCTGTGTTGTGAAACATGAGAAGTTTCAGCTTTAGCTGCAAAGCAAGTTCGGTGTAAAGATTGACGATGTCTTTCATTATTTGCTCAGAAAGCTCAGCAGTCTCTGTCTGTTACAATATCAGCGTTTCTTCTCACTTGTAGCTACAACAAGAAAATCCTCTTTTCTGTATAGAAAAATTTGTAGAATGTGCAGGTAAGACAGACAGTAGTGTGAAACATGGAAGGAAAGAGAAAGCGGAGAAGGGAAACTGAAGCGGTGGAAACTTCTAAACACAGAAAAAGGATGTGAAATAGCACTGTATTTACAGTGATGTCAGTGGAGTTCTGACAGCTGTGATACCTGAATTCTCCGTTTGGCACCAGCTGTGGTATTGAGAGAAAGCCTTTTGAAAATGAGATCAGCACGGTCGATGCTGGTGCTGTAGGACCTTCAGCTGCCTTGAAATTTGCCTCTTTAGCAGGCAGCTCTATCAGGAGGTGGGTGTCCTTTTTGGGCACTATTTAGAACAATCTCAGCTTATTCCTCTCTGATGGTAGATATAAAGCAGTTTGGGTTCTGTACCTCTATAACCTGTTGTATGGGAACTGTTGAATCACGGCCTGAAACACTGATTGATCACCTGAGGCGAGCACTGGGTCAGCCGCAGGGGCACAAGTGAGTGTGATTGGAAGGGGTGGAGTTTGACTCCACCTCTCCCAAGACCCCATTTAAGGGCTGACCACCACCAGGGAAGGATCTCTGGTTGGAGATCCCTCCCTAGTGGAGTTTTCGGTGAGCCTCAACCATCTCCAAAGGTGAGCCACTCTTTTCTTATTAACCATCTCTACATCATCTACTTAAGCCCATCAAAAATATATCATCTTTGGCACTATTTCTTTTGGGTGCTATTTTTGGGGGTTGTTTGTCCTACACCTGTCTATTTTGGATAAGGCTCCCAAATCACAGCAGACTGCTATGAGGTAAAAGAAAACTATGCAATGGTGTTGTATGTATCGGACTCAGTCACTGATAGTCGTGGAATGTTTTCAGTTATTTGGATGAAGATGTTAATGCACAGTAGAATGACACCCAAGTTTAATAAAAATAACACCAGTAAGCACTCACCATCTTAAAGTTTGGGTGTTGTAACTGCCCTGGAATTTGTGGCTTCTGTGAAACAAAATCAGTTTACTGTGAAAACTGGCGCTTAATTCTCAGATGTGTAAAAATAGAAATGACAATCTTTCTTTCTCTAGCATGTGAAGGAAATAGATTGATGAATTTAGAGAATTTATTCATTGGTATGAGCACGAGTGGATGTGTTAAGCAGAAAGTTTAATGAGACGGAGGTAATGATGGTAGCTAAGCAGGAAGGCTTTTTGCTTCTAACTCTGAAAATGAAGAAGTCTACAAATGTCCCTACGCCTCCAGAGCCTGGGCCTTGTCCAGTGAGAGTGTTGCCTAGAGCCCAGGCTCCTCCACCCGCTGGTTTATGTGAGGGCCTTTTTGTGCTGCCAGGGTTATCTCCCAGTTCTACAGCAGAATTGCTTCAGACACACCTTGGTTGATAGTCAGGAACGTGTTATCTGTGTGAATGCCGCAATGCAAACGGTACAGCTATACAGGAAAGGCCCCTCACTGAGGGAAAGCAGCACTGGGGAATTCAGTTAAACCATCAGGGTAAAAACTGACAATTGGAACCACTGAACTACCTACGTGCCTGTATTTCACAGTAGGTTTGATTCACAGTAGGTTTGATTCACAGAAGCTTTGCCTCCTGCAGGGTGGCTAAGACCCAATGAAGCAGGCTGGTGAAATATTCACTGGCTGACATAACCACGGGGAAAGGCTCAGTGACCACTTTTTCAGGTGCCCATGTGTATACTCTGAATGGAACTGATCCGGAAGGAGATCCCGTGACGTACAGCCTGACCTATGAGGCTGGATCAAGGCGATACTTTTCTGTTGATGGGAACCTTGGAAATGTGACGCTGATCGAGGAACTTGACAGAGAGGTAGCGTATGGTGAAATGTCATCACTCTGCTTTACTGCAATTTCATTGACTTTCAGTTGATCTGCCTCTTTGAGGGACAATGCCAATTTGTTTGTTCCTCAGACATGTAATTTGTAATTCTCAGACTCCATAATTCATCCATCAGGTTGTTTTCCAGTTGACTTGAACCACTGACACTACTGTCTTGGCAACTGTGGGCTTTTTCTTTTTTCCATCATTTGCCAGAAGAGTTTATCTTTTATACTTATCTACCCCCACATGCTCACAATCAAGAACAGTCCTTCAATTCTCATACACAACTGAATTTCTTTAGAACTCTCCTGTCATAGGGTGAAGTAGAAATGTATGTAAGCAGTGTCTAAGTACACTTTACTAGATATATCATGGTCCTTTAACCCATAACCATGTGGGTTGAAGATGTTCCCAGCAATAGTGGACTAAAGGCATCTTTATTCTGGAAGTACAGATATCACCCATCATGTAGCCCATGCAGTAAAGACAACATAATATTTAGTAAACCTTTCAAAATACTGCATACTAACAGAATAATTTTGAACTGATACTGTTCTATGAAGTATTTCTTCAAAAAGATGAGGTTTTTTTTCACTGGCGCTTTATAATACAATACAAATTCCCAGAGCAGCCACCTCTTGGCCGTATCTCCAGAAAGCCCATGAAGCACTTCAGCTGAAGCCTCTGAGGGGCCTCCTCAGCCTCTGCTGTGGTGGTTCTGTCGTATCAGTTGCTATTTACGTGTACCTGCTGAGACATGTTTAAGTCTGCAGTTCCTCCTCCAATAAGAGCAAAACCACCTAACAAATATCTGTTACTGTTTTACAGAAAGAAGATGAAATTGAAGTTATTGTTAGTATTTCAGATGGCCTGAGTACAGTAAGTATTAAATTCTACGCTAACTTGTCAAACTGTTCACCCTGCCATTGTACATCCTTTCATTAAATTACCCTCCAGGGATGACCTCATTTTATCAGAAAACATAATCTCATTAGAGTCTTACCTCTTGATTCAAGAGCCACCAGGCTGCCAGTACCTCAGGTCTCGCTCCAGCTATTAGAGGATAATTAAAGTGTGTCGTGATCTGAAAGCTTGACAGTAGCCTGGCGAATAACAGCAGCTTCCTATGAAGTTTCACTGTCAGCTCAGTGGCACTCATAACTAAGAAAGAGCTGGCTAAAAAGTGTAACACGACTGGAACCAGAGCCAGACATGCAAAAGCTGACTGGCCCTCCACCCCCACAATGTTTCTCTAGTGCGGCATTAAGAAGCTTTGCCAAGGCTAAGGTGGTTTTCTTGTCTGCTGTTGAACGCAGCTTTGACTATGTCTAATCATTAAGGGTGTATGTGAGGCACAAGCAGCCAGTCCTAGTTGTACAAATTTCCTTGTTATTTTCACTTTACAGACGGATGTTATCGTGGTCAGGATATTAGTCTGCCAGTAAGAGGACTTGGGTTTTGTCACTAACGGTGCCACAAAAATGTGACCCTCTAGCTACCCCCAAAACTGGATAACTCAAGAGCTCTTCCTGATCTCAGACAAATGGAGTGAGATTATTCTATGGTTGGGAGGCATCTATGTCCTGCAGCTGCTCTCACAATTTCTGTAAATATCTATTAATGGGATCGCATCCGCGTGTCCACTTTGCAGAAATCTGGGCAGTTCTGTTGATCAAATATATTTTGGTTTCCTATTTTTAAAAAGTTAGATTGTTCGGATAGTAGATGGTTAAATGTTAAAAGCATGCATTCATCCATCCAAATCATGCATGCTGTTGACCTACTAAGATGGTATCGAGTGAGATATTAATTAATGCTCTTGGCTGTCAGCTACCAACTTTTACACAGACTTTTATGTATTCCCTTAAAATGTATACCTGTAGCTTGCATGCTACACAGAAGAAAAATGAGTTTTGAAAATTGGTCCCAAAATCTAACTTGTGAAGTGCTTTAAGTATTTTTTTTTTTTTTAGTCGAGAGACATCTGGGTATTATCCACACAGCTAATTCTTCTGGCTTCTGTAGTTTTCTGGTTTTGATTTGTTTTGTTTTTTCTTTCGTATGCTCAGTTTTGTTAGTGCAAAGACATTGTATTACAATGCATGTTTTCGTTACCTTTGACTGAACATCAGTAGGCAAATGAACAGGTTCTCACTGAAAATCAGCTCGAGTCGTAACGTGTTCTTCATATTCCACTCCAGGTTTCAGAGAAAGTTAGGATCCTTGTAACAGATGCTAATGATGAGAGCCCGGAGTTCGTCAATACACCTTATATAGTCCAAGTCTCAGAGGTTGGTGAAGTTTCTTGGCATACTGCATTTCAGCAGAATGTGAAGAAGAGCTGTGTGTTTTCAGTAAAGTAACGACGCGTAGGACTAACTCACATTCTTTGGTTGTGGGGTTTGGTCAAACGCAGGGAGTAAGTCTGTATGGACTTTAAGCATGCTATTTAGTGGGTAACTTCTACAACGTGATTTTAGCATTTGTTTCAGTGAAAATAGAGTACGCTTTGTTTTAGCAGATTTCCTGTCCTGTTTATTCCAGAAAGCTTTATTTCCACATTCTGCTTCAGTTTCTTCCACATCCTCTTTCTTCGTGCAGTTTGGTTCCCTCATTCATTTACACTCTTCCTACCAGCACGCCCTTTCTCTGCCTCCTTGCGCGCTCATTTTTCACTTCTGTCTGACTCTAGTACAACTTTCTGGTCACAGAACTCTCCCTCTGGCAGCAGTATCTTTAAGATTGAGGCAGTGGACAGAGACACTGGTTCTGGAGGAAGTATCACCTACTTCTTGCAGGTAAAGTATTATCTGTACCTTCAAGAATCATCTCTCATTTAAGATTCAGAGTATTGAGCTGCCACTAGTGTCTTCTACAGAGCCAATTTTGCAGTATGCACAAGAAAACAAGCTTTGGCAAAATGGAGAGTCTGCTGGTGAGCAGCCAAGTGCAGCACGGCAGCCGGGGATTGGAGCTGGAGTTGCCACTGTCATTTCTGTGCCTTGTACCACAGCTCCTGTGGGCCCCTTCCTTGGGCTGTCAGGAGAGCAAGTCTCACTTGTAACCCTGCGTTCATGTAAAATTTCAAAAGCATGATATAGCTTTCTTCAGAAGGGAAAGCGCATGGAAACCTGATCTGTACTTGGATACGGCAGGCTGGAGCAAAACCAAAACCCGTATCGCAGTACAGAGTACTATGTTCTCTCTCTGACAAAGCCAGTGCCCACGTGAGACCAGCCTTTCAGGTGTTGCCCACTGGGGAAGAGCTGAAAGGATTTCATATTTAAAGCTGGGCAGACGTT
Source organism: Oreortyx pictus (assembly GCA_036925125.1). Taxonomy (NCBI): domain Eukaryota; kingdom Metazoa; phylum Chordata; class Aves; order Galliformes; family Odontophoridae; genus Oreortyx; species Oreortyx pictus. The sequence goes on along the minus strand of JAUPFR010000008.1, from coordinate 10,580,462 downwards.
TGCATGCCAAAAGGGAAACTTTTTACGTGATGCCCTTCAAAGTTGTTCTTTCCGTAAGCTTTTTCCTCCAGATGAGCTGTAGTTCCCCTTATTCAAAAGGCAGTGGAGTAAAAAACCCAAACCAATTTGTTACAATGTTTACCTTAGACACAATACAGAGACAAGTTGGAATATATTCACATAGCACTGAAGGTAATCTGGTTAAGAGCTTGGGCATACTGAGAAAGAACACCTTGTTGAGATTTAGTTTTGATTTCACCAATTCTGAGCCAATTAAAATGCAGTACGTGCAGGATTCAGTTTTGCACGGGGCTTCTTCCAGTAAGCCAATAGACTCTGAAGCCAGAAACAGCTATTTCAAGCTTCTGCGTCTAGCTGATATAACTAAACTTACTGAAGTAACTAAAAGATTACTAAACATGTTTGTTTATTGAAAAAATGTTGCCACATCCTTTGGCACAATTCTTAAGTTGCTCATAAAGAACAGTCTTGGTAACTCTGCTGTGGGCAGATGGTGATGCCCACCAAAAGGACAGTGATTGTCTGCCAGTGACCACTGTGTATGGAAACCCACAGTTATGCGTTTGTGGATACTCTCCATAAGGGGAGGGAGACATTTTTAGGCCCTTTTGAAAATCAGGTGTCTTCTAGATGTCTCTTTTGGATGTCCCAAAAATCGCTAAACTGTCACTCTCGAAGTCCTTGACAATATTCTGTGCATGCAGCATCCCATTGTTTTTCTTCTTCCTTTCTCCCCCCCATTGTTTTTTTGTTTGTTTGTTTTCCTGTTCAGCCCCTCTCCCTCATTCCAAGCAATGAACTGTTAGCTACAGTTTAAGATTTCACAACGAAAAAGATTTGTAAAATCTACATTGAAGCCAGCTGATTTATTCTGAGTAATGAGAGACTTGTGGCTGGTTCATGAATTGTTCATAAACACACAGAGGTGAAATTCATCAAATGTGTTATTCATCCAAACTGTATCGTTATTTTAATCTTTTCCCTCAGCAAATGAAACAAAAGATCAATCCCTATGGCAATCTTGTTTTCATACCTGTAATCTTCTGCTGTTTCTCCTTTCCTTTTCCTCTAGAATATCCATGCTAATAAGTTTACAATAGACCGTCACAGCGGGGTCCTGCGCATCAAAACGGGGGTCACGCTGGACTATGAGAAATCAAGAACGCATTTTGTTGTCGTGGTAGCCAAGGTAAGAAGCTTTCCTCTGAAACCAAGGGAGGTGAAGGACTGCATTTGAGTGGAGCAGCTTAGATCAAATAGAAACGTGACTTAAGGGGCTGTTGAAATAAGAAGCATGACATTGAGACAGCAGAGTCACTCCCTCTGCCAATTCTGAAGGAACAGTGGGTACCACAGAGAGGTGAGGTGGAAAGGTGGCTAGTGCCTGCTGCTGAGCAACATCTGGAGCAGTCAGGGGTGGATTCCCCACACTGAGCTGAGACTCCAGTGCCAGGGCAGTGAGCTGCTCTGCAGAAAGTCGCACGTATGCTCTGGGAGTGACTCAGAAGCAAGTGTTGGTGTACGCAGCCCCAGCTTTGGGATGCGTCAGTACCTTTGGACTCTCTCGTGCTGCCCGGTACTCACCCCTGTCACAACGAGGGCAGAGCTCTGGAAGAGTCTGTGGATGTTCCTTTTTCTCACATCTCCTCTGTGCTGTGGCAGGATCTTAGATAAATCCCCCAGACACTGCTGCGCATCCTTTCTCAGCAGTACGGTGCCTGTGGCATGGCTGAGGATTCAGAAGAGGCATTAAGAATTTACAGATCCTGAAGTAAAGTCTCCCAGGATCCTGTGCGGAGAACTGGCAGACACGTGGTCACATGGGTGCAAGGAGTATAATTTTGCTGCTACTTACAGTGACATTGAGTTTCTTGCTTTGTGAAAAATGTCTGGACCATGTTACTTATTTATTTAGCCAGGATTCATTTGTAGAGAAATTACAGAACCTGGCTTAAATGCTGCCTTTCTGCAGTAAGGAACAAACCTCTTTCCAAAAAATGGAATTTCTTTGGGAAGGAACACAGCAGACATGCAAAACAATTCACACCAGCATGGCCACTGACCTCCAGCTGGTGCTCTGAGACTGAGGGTGTTGAAAGCTTCTGAAACTGTGAGGCGTTTCTCTAATTGGCATTACTGTACTACTAGCACAGCGCTGACTGCGGTAAGGTCCCCGCAGACTGCATACTGTGGTTATCACACAGCTCCTGGGTTTGTGCTCCTCCACATTGTCACTTCAGTCACGCAAGAACCCCTGGGAGACTTTGGTCACACGCACCATGCTTAATTTTCCCGCAAATATGCACTACTTTGCTACAGCAAAGACTGTTGTCTTGATATTATGGCAAGCTAACTTTTTGCATCTGTTTCTAGCTTTCTCCTATCCCAAATAACCAAACAACAGCAAACTTAAATTCTCCATCCTCTGAGTTGTTGGTAAGCAATAAAGCATGACTGCATATTTTGGCAAACTACTTTCTTAGAAGAATTTACTTCTAAGACTTCACCAGGTGTCTGCCTAATCAGAGAGGAAATGGAACTGATGGAAAAGAGAAGGGAATAGGGCAGCAGAGGTGAGCCTGTGTTGAGAGAAATAAGAGATTCCTGGATCTGTGTTTGTGAAGGGTCGTGTGGTGCATACAATGCCATAAATGAACTTGCCTGCCTGCTCTGGCTGAGAGATCTGACAGTGACTTCTTTTCTAGGATGGTGGCGGGAAGCTCAGAGGAGACAACAAAGTGTTCTCAGCCACAACAACTGTTACTGTCAACGTGGAGGATGTTCAGGACACTCCTCCCATGTTCATCGGGACTCCCTACTATGGATATGTCTATGAGGATACACTTGCGGTAAGTGCTCCTTAGAAGGGCAGCCTTTCATGTCTCAGCCAAGGTGAACACATGCTCTAGGCTGTTGTGCTATCCTCTTGGCTGAGGTGGTCCTGACATCCGTGTAGTGCAGGATGCTTTCTGCTCAGGTAGACAGGCGGAAGGGCCCAGGAAATCCCGCAGGCCTAAATCCACCAGAACATGAAGCAAGCAGGGGCGTACTTAGGAGGACCACTTGAGCTAAAACATTGTTTGTTGGCACACCTACTTATGTATCACGGACAATCAAAGAAGTACCGTGATCTCCGGGCTGCGCCAACATCTCAGAAGCTCCTAACATCAGATTTGCTTAAAAGAGAGCATAGAGTTTAGCCAGTCTGAGGATTATATCTATTATGGTAATTTTAGCCATACAGTGGTCTTGATGCTGATGATGCTTTCCAGATGGAACCTTGGTAGCAATCCTCAGGTCTCAGATTTGTCACTCAAAATCTGAGGAAAAGGACAAGAGGCTGTGCGCAGGGCAAGCAGGTGTAGTCTCTTGGCAGGAACATTTTTCTCATTGGAAGTCAGTGGTTTTTAGGGGGTTCCCCATGCATCACGAGCAAACGAACTGCTATTCCCTCCACACCTAACTGCAGAAAGACTTACTGAACTTCAGTTTATTAATACGCCATTGCAATGACATTGCTTTTTTTTTTTTTATCTTAACACGCAAATGGTAATACCCTATTTCTCCCCAGGGCTCTGAGGTACTCACTGTTGTTGCACTCGATGGAGACAGAGGAAAGCCAAACAGTATTCATTACTGCATCGTGAATGGTGAGCAGACTTGGCTTGTATGGAATCTGAAGGGAAGTGAACTCTAGATGTGGCATTAAATTAGAGAGGAAGTAGAAATACAAGAAATGTGAAGTTAAGTTGCAGAACTATTCAGGAAATTCTTCAGTTGGTTACATCATCTAAAAAGCAACCTCTAAAGTGGATGGAGAGGGTTGCAGTCAAGATTTTGCCCTGGTGTGGAATGGAACCCATGCTGATGTCCTTTCTTCCCAGATGTAAGGGAACGGGTTGAATAGGGGTTGCAGAAGAGAAAAACAGGTGAAAAATGAGAGAATTCAGAAGGAAAGGTGGAGAATGAAGAAGAAAAACAAAGAAACAGGACAGAAAGAAGCTAAACCAGGGGGAAAACTGTTGATGGAGAGTAAATGAAGGCAGAGGAACCAGGGAAGCTGTCCAAAGAACATGTATGGGGTGCATTAAAAACAGCGTGGCAATCAGGTCAAGGGACAGGTGCCCCAGCTGCTGGCTGTCCCCTCCCTGAGCAACACAAGTTCACCAAGTTTAAAGGGATCAAAGCCCCATTACTGTTCTCTTCTTCAGAAAGATGGAAGTCACACTGCATGGATCAAAGTCAGCCTGCAGCCCTGTCCTTCCTCTGGGGCAGACTCAACCTCTATGAAAAAAGCCCGGACTTTACCCTAGATTCTGCAAAATCCCTTTTCACGAAGGCCAGCCTTGTGAGAGCCCAAGAGTTTTCTGAACCAACTGGTTGCCTAAAGCCAGAAGATGCTTCTCCTAAGACACTGTTTGCAGAAAGAGTGACTGTGCTTCTTTAGATAAGCTGTCAAACATCTCACCTTAGTGAATATTAGTGAGAGACATGTTCCTGTTGTTCAGACTCAATTACATATGCATTTGCCAATTCAGATGAGAACTGCTTTTTTTTTTTTTTGTCTAAACCAGCATGCAAAGAAGGCAGCATAGTGGAAATGAATACCAAACGTGCATGCCTGATTGCTCTGGCTCAAAGGGAACTTTACCAAGGTGGGAGAGAGGAAAGTGAGGGCAACTGCCTGCAGAGGCAGAACTCCACTGAGCTGCTCCCTAGGAGAGCAAATCCTTGTCACCCCTCATCTGTGCTTTCACCACACTATGGCCAGGCATAGTAATACTTTCTTTCTTAAAAGGAGTCACAGATCTATGGATAGGAGTGGATATACTTACAGACTAAGATATACTTAATGAAGTGTATGGTTAGTATATCACGCTTGTTCAAGAAGCAGGAAGAATGGCACGTAACCAGAGTGTCTTTGTTTATTGCAGGAAGCGAAGGGTCATTTGAAATCAGCAACACAACTGGAGCTATTTCCGTTATAAAAAGTCCAAATCAGCTCAGGAAAGAAGTGTATGAACTAAGAGTTCAGGTATGTACTGATGGAGCTGGCTGTGCTTGGTTTACCCTGCTACCGCCCTTTCCTGGCAGATTCCTTATGGAGAAATTGCCCACTTGTTGCTGTTGTTGATGTGGTTCCTTACCTTGCTGTGAACAGATGCATTGCAATGCATTCAGTGATACAGATGGGAGTTTAGAAATAATCTACAAGTTTCCCCTGCTTTCTAGTCAAATTAGTATTGCACCTTGCCTATTGCTATCAGTTGTAACTGCACTTACTTCAAGATGAGCATTTTTTTTTCAGGGAAATAAATCACATTTTTAACATTGCAGAGCTGTAGTACCAAATCAGTGATCACCCTGATTGTTCATAAGTGAAACAACAAGAGTTGTAAGTAATTTGATTTAGCACTACTAAATTAAACAATTTAAGCTATTTTAACAACTTCATTGAACGGTAGTTCTTCAGAAAGGCAGAGCAGACTAGCGCTGCTGTTTCTGAGCACACACATGACAAATGTGCTTTGACACAGCAGACTTTCTGTTCTGACAGAATAAACGTCTTAGGAACAAGGAGGTGAATTAATCAACGTGTTGGAATCATTCAACTTAGATTCCATCTTTCAATTCATAAAAATGCCAGCTAGATTTGCTCATCTGTACAACCCACGCTCAGCTTAAATTATGCTAATCTGGACAGCAAGGCAGAATTGTAAATCAGTGAATAAATCTGTCATTTGGCTCTTTGAAACGTCAAGCAGCCTAAATACAGCAAGGACAGTATTTCATCACAGAGTCCCAAAGCTGCTGCCCATCCAGGACTGTGACAATCAAATACCTGTGGTACCCAGCACATTTCAAGTTCATCTTCCTTTCCTATTTTGTCAACGCTTTGGACAAGCGATTATCTTGTCTCTACCAGGTTATCTGTCATTAGAGAATTGGTTTTACCTAGGGTAAATACAAAGCTCACAAAATGAGAACTCTTCCATCAGAGCTTTGTTGGGACTGGATTATTACCAAACTTCCTCATCATTGTAAACTCCAGTGCTAAGTGGACCGAGACTGCTACAGAAATGCAAGGCTGTGAATGCTTCTTCAAAATCGTTGTGTCAAGGTGATCTGTGCATGCAGAACAATACCCAAATGTGGAACTGAGGAACAAGCCAGCTGCAGCTAAGGGAATACTCCCTCATCATTGTTCTTTCTCTTCTACTTTCCGCAGGCATCGGAAGTCAGCCCAGAAGGCGATGTCTCAGCATACGCCTTTGCCACGGTGACTATAAGGGTGGTGGATCTCAACAACCATCCGCCGACATTTTACGGAGAAAGCGGTCCCCAGAACAGATTTGAACTGACCATGTACGAGCATCCCCCAGAGGGTGAAATCTTGAGAGGACTGAAGATTACAGTCAATGATTCGGATCAGGTATGTGGAAACTATGCGAGTTTCACTGCCCCATCTTCCCAAAGTTAGAAAGGGACATCAGAGTGGCAAACGTCAGGCCTTGGTTGTTTTGTTTGTTTGTTTGTTTTGTTTTTTGGAACTCAATTGTTTCACACGCATTCCCAGAAAGCTTAGGACAGGCAAAATATCCATGGGGTCCATTAGCACTGACTGTTTGCACTCTAAGGCATATTTAGTCTGTCAGATGTCATTTATTCTGAGCATTATGTCAAAGAAGAGCGGTGGCCCTGATTCCGCAGCCCAACTCTGGAGGCCACTGAAATTGAAGAGCCCTCCTGTATTTCTTCTGCCTGTCAGTTATGTTCGTTTGCTGTCAGCCTCATGTCTGGGAACATATTCCCTTTACATATCTACTAAGAGATCCCAGTGGCTTTAGTAACTTCAAGAGCTTTCAGTTTTTGTCTGTATCTTCTCAACCACCTCTGGAAACCCTACAGTCCGTACCCTCACATTGTTTTTACAATGGCATATTATCCCTCTAGAGCTTATGTTATGACCCAAGGCTGTAATTCTTGCTGTGTTATATCATTCCCATTGATATATTTAGTGCTATTTTTAGGTTATCTTAAAAATTTCGCCAGACCCAAATTAACTGTAAACAGAGCAAAAGAAAAGACGATTCCATCCATCTTGGCCTGATATCTAGCTGACCTCTGATACCCACAAATACTGTAGCAATGGTTGCTATAGGGATCCCTAGTGCCCGAATGGCAACCACCTGAGTTGCCTCAGGTTAGGTAGTGACAAGAGAAAGTTTAATGCCTCTGAGAACTGTATTGCTATCAGAAAGAGCACTCTTATATAACTGTGCTCAGTATTGTGTTTTTTTTTTTTGACTGTATTGTACTCTATCAAACTCACTAGCTTCCTCCCCCTCCCTCCCGCTGCTCCACAGCATCCGGATAAATGACTGCTTTCAAAGCAGCGCTATGTCTATCCTGCTATCGTCACAGAGGATGTTGCTGCAAAAGAAACGAAATAAAACCCATCTTACCTGTTTGGAAACCAAATATACGTATCACCTAGACTGACAAAATATTCAGGGCTGCAAGTTAGGCTATAAAATAAGCAGAAAACATGGGCTCCCCTCTAAGGCAGTGATGTGAGAATCCCCACTTGATTTTTTTTTTTTTTTCTTTTCCATGCTCCAGTTAATTTTAAAGTTTACCTGGCACTCCAACACACAGTAACCAGGTCACACTACTGCTGCTCACCTTCCAGCTACCATTGCTTCTCACATCCTCCCTGTCCAGGAGGAGTACCTATATGATGGGATTTGGCCTTTTCCTTCACCTGGAGCTGTCAAATGTGTGTCACATTGTATTCTGCTCCCAAGAGCACCAACTCCCCAGAGGCTTAGAGGCTGCGACTCCGGATCTGTTTAATCCAGTCAATGCTAAATGTCAGGTCCCGCTTCTGTTTGGAAATTGCACATTTTCACAGCTCTGCATCATCCCAGGATGTGAGATCTTAAGCCAGAGGCTGGATTTTCTTTTGAGAGGTCCATTATTCTGGCTTGGGCAGGTCTGTTGCCTCCCCTTAGCAGGAAACAGGAGAAGGCAGAACTCGCCTGTGTGCGAGTGATACCATCCCTCTCACCTGCACTGGCTGTCAGCATGAGGCATGCATCTGAAAACTTCTAGCCAAAAGAGTGATTCTACTAACCAGCCCCGCTGCAGGGTTTTTCCATTATGACTGGAAGAATAACCAAGCTTGTCAGTCTATTTACAGAAGAGCTATGTTTGTCCTGTGACCAGGCCTGGAGAGATTATGTAGCTAAGCTTCTTAAAAGTCTCTTCCCTTGGGGATGGGGAACAGGGGGCTCTAAGCAGTAAGACTGATTCTAATTTTATACAGCTTGAAGAAACAGAGCCAGTATAAGCTGTAAGAAACAAATCACTCACCAAAAACAATACAGTGTCTGCTTTTCTTCACAGGGAGCCAACGCTAAATTCAACCTCCGTCTTGTCGGACCCGGCGGGATCTTCCGAGTTGTTCCCCAGACAGTCCTGAATGAGGCTCAGGTTACAATAATAGTGGAAAATTCTGCTGCTATTGACTATGAAAAACTCAAAGTGTTAACTTTCAAGGTACTTCTGCTTTTTGGATCTTCTCTGCCCACGCATCTGCTACCTGTATGACCGCTTACGTATCTGTTGGGTTTTATCTCTTCAGTCCACCTGGAGCTGTCTGATAACTTGCCACTGACTTTATATTCTGCAGAAAGGAAGTTCATTTCCTCCTATGTTTCATCAACTTCCAAAAGGTTTAATGGACCCATCTGTAGGATAATTTACTCTGGACAGAACAAACTGTTCAGTATTACATCTCAGTGGGAACTGTATACGGTCCAAGTCACTCTAGAATGAAATCTACTCATGTAGTCTAGTCATTCTCGGTAGACTGTAGGGTAAAATAGGTTCTTATTTCTATTCAACATGTATCCCACAGCAGCTTTGAGAAGCTATTATCTTCTTTTTTTCCAGTTTCTCTGGTTTGTTGTTAAACAGCCAAATGCCAGAGAGGTATTACAGCTGGCTCAACAGGGAGGTGCACTGAAGTACTACCCGAGACAAAGGCTGCTTGAGAAAACGCATCCTCCATTTAGGGATGGCATTTAAATACCATTGCTTTTCAGGACCTCCTTCATTTTCAGCTCGGAGCACACCCCTCCTCGACAAGAGCCTGAACCTGCCCCACACCATCTGCAGACGCTCACACCTCCTGCAGACTGGGACAGGATGCGGTTGCCAAAATCTAAGTCTTTTTTAAAGAATCTCCTGCCACCTTTAAGATTCCATCTGACTGCCTTTCTGGCACTTGTATTAACTGCTGCTGTGCAGTCCTGTGGAGTAACACCTTTAGCTATTTTTTTTCTCTCCATGCTTCTAATGAACAAAGTAGCACTGCATAATGCATTACAGATCAGAAATCTGACAAAAATCTCGTCCCGTGGGAAGATGTTGCCAGTGTGCTGATATAGCTGGACCATGGCTGTGGAAATAGGGAACAAAAATGAACATGGAAACAAAATGAAAACACTATGCTGTCACAAGGCGCCTTAGGATGGGCAGGTTCTAGCACCAAAGATGATTTCCCTGCAGATGCTATGATTTCGTTACAGCACCACGTACATCATAAGCAGTGAGATTTTATCTGTGTGCTGTTCTAGGAACTGATTCCACACAAGCAGGTTTGGTGATGTCCAACTGTACCTCCAAAAATTTATTCTGCTAAAGTACCCTCTGAGTCTCCCGAGCACAAGAGTTAGCACACGCATGTGCTGTGGTAATTAGAGCAGCCCTTCAGGTCGTATGTCTTCTGGAATCCTGTCGCTGATTATTCCCTGCCTACTTTAAACTGCTTGTTCCTAGCCCTGTCACCTGTGGGTGATGCAGCCTTCCTCTGACCTAGCAGCACATGGGGTAGAGGAGCACTCGCAGCCCTCAGCTCCAGTGCTGCACTGAGCAGGCAGGGGTGCCACTACACCCTGTGAAGCTCAAACTTTCCACTAGGAAGTTCCTTTAAGGAGTAGTAATATGTCCCTCAGAGCCATTTTGTTTCTTTTTCTGTAGCTACTTGCAATCGAGGTGAACACGCCAGAGAAATTCAGCTCGACAGCTGACGTAGCAATACGCCTGCTGGATACCAACGACAACGTCCCCAAGTTCTCCTCTGACTACTACATTGCCAGGATCCCCGAGAACTCTCCGGGTGGCTCAAATGTAGTTGCTGTAACTGTAAGTTTTATTTGCTTGTAAATAAATGTCCTCTTCTCTAGCTATTTGTGTAGGCAGATCAGATGCCTGAAACATCATAGAATCATAGAACTGTTTGAGTAGGAAGGGACCCTATAGGGCCATCTTGCCATTCAGCTTCTGGATTTAGCTCCAGTTCCATTCAAAAATCAACAAGATAAGAAATAATTAAAAATATATATTTATTATGTTGTGGGCAACTGTTTTTAAGAAGAACAGATTAACTTTTTTAGATTTTTTTGTTTTTTACATTAAAGACCATCTGCTTTTAAGACAAAACAGGTGGTCTGTGACTACTAGGAACGCCCCAGTCAAATCCGTGCCCAGCAGGGACTATTTGGTTATGACTAAGTGGAACTGGATTTATTGGATTTTCTTTGCTTAAGTAAAAGTAAAAAGAAAACAAGATGGCTGGTTAGTACACATTAGTCTCCTCCTCCTGGGAAGAATCTGTCTGCTTCGTGTCTAATTAAACAGTTACTGAAAGCAAGAATCCAACACTGAAATGCATAGAGCTGGGAAAGAAAGATTCCTGAAAGTACTTCCTTCCAGAGCAAAGAATATGCTCATAAATTGTCTTGCATCTCACCTTTTCATAGAAAGGGAATCAAGGTGTTACATGGGCACCGTGCTGGAGAAGCTCTTCCAGCCATTAGATGCAAGGTGTACCTCAGGTGTATCTTTAACACAGCTGCTGGGAAATACATCTTGAGTCCCAGCGCTCCTGGCCGCATGAGGAACGGCAGGCGACACGAGTCACCTCGCCTCCGAACACCACTGTATTTGCAGCAAGAAGAGTAAGCAGTTCCACAAGGTGCATAACAAAATAAAATAAATTATGATAAGTTTGTAAAAGTAGCAGAACCAACCATTCTGAGGCAAGGTGAGCAGGACAGCATAGCTGAAGAATCCACGTGAAGTTTATTTTCCAGTGTCAGAAACTCAGTGCTTGACCTGTATTCATATATATAGTTCACAAAGTGAGACTCTCTGGATGCCCAGGATGACTATTCTGGCAGAAATCCTGCATGTGCAGAATGATTCAGGAAAAGGTAGGACATGCCAAAATAGACTGAGGTGAGAGAAGCTTAAGGCATTTACCAGCAAGACTGTTAGTTAGGTGGGAATCAAATACTTTGTTCCAGTTTTCAAAAGAATTATCAAAGATTTAAAAACAGGAATGAGCCGCCCCAGGAATTCTGATGGCTGGGAACAGTGGTTTAACACCTCTTCAGAGCTGTCAAAGAAAAGGAGCTTACAGAAATCGCTGTCACAAAATCGGTAGCTTCCCTAATCTTGAGAAGGAAGGCCAGCAAGAGTCCAGAACAAAGACATCATCTGATGCGTAGTATCTGCCTTATTAAAAGCGATTAACATAGAAATGAAGCAAAAATACTAAGTATAGCTTGAAATGTTTGTTAAGCCTTACTTTACACTGAATCAGTTAAACAAACAGGCTCAAAAAAAATTCTTTTGGTAGGGTAAATGATTTTCACCAGAGAACGTGCACTAACGTAAGCGATAATTGGGAAGGCTTGAGAGTGGGCAGCTTGTTCGCGTCACTGAGGACGGCTTCGTGGCTTTTAAAGGAAGGACGGGTTCAACGCCAGTATACAGGGCCATCTAGCGGCTTTCTGCCTGCTGCAGCCTCCGGCTCCAGCCTGGCCGGGAGACCGCTGACGTCTAGGCAGCCCAGGGAACGTCCCTTGCGCATTTCTTCGTGCTAACGGAGAACATTTCCCTGCATGAAAATAAATACATAAATAAATGATGGCAGTTTTCCAGGTGAACGACTGTTAATGCGGATTCCCCCTGAAAATGTTTTGGTGTAAGGAGGGAGAAGTCTTTTCACTGTTAATGACTTCATTCAAAGGAAAAAGGAACTATTTTATTTTTTTTTAATTAAAGAAAAGCTCTCTCTTCTATTTTTAAGGCTACAGATCCAGATTCAGGGCTTTGGGGAGAAGTCAAGTACTCTATCTATGGAACAGGAGCAGATCTGTAAGTAAGAAAACGAAAACTAAGTAACATACGAGCGGACTATTGCAATAGTTATATTGAAAACAAAAAATGAGACAGAGAGAGCAGACTCATTTTTGATCTGCTGATTTCCAAGGACATCCATGCCATGTTCTTTATGAGTTCTATGGAAAAAAAAAATCAACATAAATACTGCGGTGGTCATTAAACATCTGCTTCATTAGCCCATGGAATTTTACCCACAAGCCCCCAAAGAGACATGCAGATGATCGTCTGAATACAGAGGATCTCTCTCCATTTGAATACCAATCTCCATTTGAAATGAAACATGGAACAGAAATGAGAGATGCTGGTCTAGTTGTGAAAAGTCCATCTTTTTTTGGGGTGGGGGAGGGTGGGGAATATTGCTTGTTCTCTATCTTCCCTTTGCATGTAGCTAATATGAGTACTTGAGTTTCAACTTCTGTCAAAATAAATCAAAGTCAAGACTTTCAAAGATGTAAACCTTAACTTTGAAGGCCAACTGTACTGAGTGCTTAAGCATCTTATGTATTTAAACCTTATAGCCCTACATCAGGGAAGAATGGTATTTGAAGCTTATTGGTACTGTAATGAACTCTAGTTTCCTCTCCCTGCTTTTGGGAAGTATGGGGGTAAGAACATCCTGATAAAACAGTTTTTCCCACCAGATTTCCCATTCCAGATTTGAAATTTTCAATTAGGAACATGTTTCTTTCTGTCTCAGTGTTACAGCGGCAGAAATGCAGTTATGTTAGCAGAAAAATGAACTTTACTTTGGTTAGAGGAATGCTGGTGGCTGTAGTATTCCCTCCAAACTGACTCTGGGAGTGGGGTATGTTGCTGCAATATCTTCACTCTCCGTGCTTCTGTTCTTCAACCAAAATGTGGGTGGTGAGAGTCCTTTCTACATGGTTTCGTTGGGTTGGGCATTAAGAAGGCAAGAAATGGAAACAATTGATGAATCTGTTATTAAGTACTTGTTTTATAATCACTCTCAATTGTGCTCACATTTGCAGTACAGAAAACATTTTGTCATTCCTTATGTTAATTAAATGGTGTATAAAACCTTCTATTTGTTAAAAACCCTGCTGGTTTTCTTTTTTCAGCTTACATTGGCAGTCCATTTACTGAAGACAGCGTATTAGTATCTTCTCATAAATCCAAGCTTTTGCCTGTCACTGTTGACAGTGCCTCAGTAATTACAATTGTACAGAGTTGAACTTGCTTCAGATAAATCTGAACACCCACTCCATCCCAGTGCCAGCCTGTGGAAAAGTGATTATTTTTGGAAGAAATAATATGGCCGGCACTTTTGGGGGTTTGGGAACAGCTATTTTTCTTATGCATTCTAAGAAGAAAAGAGCTTAAAAATGATATGCAGCAAACTTCCCTTAGTTATCAAGGATATATCAATTAATTTATTCAGAACATGATCTAACACATTACACTTCTTATAAACTGAAGGAATAGGTGGTTCCTTAATGTTTCAATGCAAAAACAAAACAAAAAACAAAAAAAACTTATTCTGGGAGAAAGCCAATGTGGTGTGCATTTATTCAGGACAAAGCCTTTAAAGGAAAATGCAGCTGAAATGACCTGAACAGTGAATAGAAAAATACCAGACAATGGTTTTTTTTGTGATATACAGACCTAAAAATAGGCAGGAAATGATTTGGAAACATCAGCCTAGTGTGAGGTTGGTGAACAAAACCAATCTTTGGAGAACTGCATTTCAGTGTTTAGAACCCACCTTTGCTCTAGACTACAAACACACAGTAAGCAACCAAAAAGAAAAAAGCACCCATAAGTCTCTCAGTGCTTCTTTTCCAGGTTTCTAATCCACCCATCAACAGGTATAATTTACACCCAGCCCTGGGCTCTATTAGACGCTGAAGTGAACTCAAAGTATAATTTCTACGTGAAAGCGGAGGACACAGATGGGAAATACAGCTTGGCTGAAGTGTTTATCACTGTGCTAGATGTCAATGACCATTCTCCAGAGTTCAATGAAAACATTCAGGAAAAGACGATGATCATCGGGTCACCAGTGAGGATAGAGGTGAGAAACAACACAGTGTGTCACGAAGCAGAGTGCTTTGGCAAAGCCCCAGCTATGCAGTTTATTGCTCAGGGATCTTTATGATGAATGCCTGAAAGCTGCCTTTTCCTGAGGCGTTATTCTTCACATCCATTTGTATGTAACAAATGCATTATAGCATGGCATAATAGTATTTACAGACTTCTGAGAAGGAGAAATAAAATTCTATAGGCAAAAGATACAGTTCTGTTACAGCATTTGAATCATTAGGTGGTGGAGAATCTTGGATTACACAGTGAACGTAAGAAACCCATACACAATGAGTGAATAGTTAACATTCCTGTGATGCCGTTGCGCTCTTTCCCTTGGTTTTGCAGCACTGTACATAGTAATGCAGTGCGGAACAGGGTTAAAAATAATCCCAGTAGCAATTCACAGGCAAAGGAGCAGAACATCCAATGTTACTAATCTTTGAACTCGTGTAGTCAAACCTGACTATGCAACACCTAGCATGAGTGGAATAAATACTACAGCACAAAACTTTGGGCACCTATAATTAAAGTTCTCTATTCATTTCAACTTTTGCCCACAACACTGCATGAGATAATCCCTAGCAATGGACCATCTGCATTCTAGTTTTTCCTCTTCTTTCCTCTAATCTCATTTACAGAATGCCACAGTACTAGAGCTGATGTTTTTCACTAGAAAAAATAAAGCATAGCTGATATCAGGAAAGGGTAATTTGTTTCCAGAGCCAAACTTAAACAGACCGATAATTTTACTGCATGGATATTACCAAAAGTGAATGTTTTGAAACTTCTAAAGTTCTGTCCTTGGGCAAAGCCATAAGCGATGACATGTTTGTTATCTACACTTTCCCTATCAGGCTATAGATCAAGATGCAGAAGAACCAAACAACATTGTGGATTATTCCATCATGCAAGCAGATCCAGCCAATGTGTTTGATATAGACCAGAGTACAGGGGAAATCAAGCTGAAGTCCTATATCCGTTCCCTGGACATCATACACAACATCACAAAGAACAAAGACTGCATATGGTCATTGGTGGTGCAGGCCAAAGATCGAGGCTCCCCGTCCTTCAGTACCACAGCAGTTTTGAAGATTGATATCACGGAGGAGGTAAGAAAATATTTTAGAAAAATTCCTACATGGGAAGATTCTTCACAGGCACCAAAGTGTAGATATTGCTTGTTCCATTTCCAAGATAACTTCAAAATCAGTTCAGGAATTAAAATCAACAGGAAAAATGTTGCCTGCCACTACTTCTCCTTTCTTGGTAGCTCTGTTGCACAGTGCATTCTACAACCACAAATGTAGAAGGTATTTTGGTCAGTAAAACATCAAAGTTACAAAGGCACGAGTATAACGTGACTGGGATCTAGAATAGAATGGTTTCAGTTGGAAAGGACCACAAAGATCACTGAGTCTAACTGTCTGTCACAGTACTTTGAGGCTGACCCAAAGTTAAAGCATATCCTTGAGGGCATTATTGAAATGGCTCCTAAACACACACAGGCATGGGTCATCAACGCTCTTCCAGGAAGCCTGTTTCAGTGTCTGACTACTCTCTTGGTAAAGAAGTTTTTCCTAATGTCCAATCTGAGCCTCCCCTGATGCAGCTTTGAGCCATTCACATGCATCCCACCTGGGATACCTGGGAGGAAAGAACACCTCCCTTTCTGCTTCCCCTCCTCAGAAAGTTGTAGAAAGCATTAGGTTCACCTCTCAGCTTCCCCTTCTTCAAGTTTAACAATCTAGTGTCATCAGCTCTTGTTATGGGACATGCCTTCCAGCCCTTCAAAGATGAGTTTCTTGCAAAAATATTTTTCTCCTACAAAAAGTGAGTGGAAAGTGGCTGGGGCCAGAGTGAGATATATCAGAACAATTTTTAATCAAAATTAGTGGCGCAGGAGAAGTCAGGAAATTTTATAGAATTTATTTAAATATATAGAAATTTGAATATGAGTTTCACAATTGCAGTATTATTTGCAGACAAAAGAAGATGACTCTAAAAGATAGCGCACACAGGGTGACTTTCTCATTAGTCCAATGTTACTGTCTATCAAAGAACAGGCAGTGATTTATGGTGAGCACTATGTGATTCTTATTACTGCCTTGCCGTGTCTTTATGTAGGCACCAGCAGGGAGGAAATGGGCTTTTACATAGATGAGAACCACACCATTAGCCACTGGACCAGGCAGAGGCTGGGTAAACATAAATTTTTTTCCTACACACATCACCTTCTCTTTTTTCTTCGGTCAAAATGCAACCAGACAATTTTTTCTGTTTTCTCTGCCTCCTTTTTTTTCTGCTGATATTCCTTAACAGGTGGATTTAGAGTCCTTATTTATACTTCAGAGTTTGCTGGAAGTTAAAAAAAAGTTTCAGCAGACAGCACTTGTGCTCATCAACAAGGTAAACTGAGTACCAAGTGCACAGGAGGAGCTCCCCGTCCCTGCTCTTGGCACCAACCCACCAAGTGTGCAGCACTGGGGCTCCATGGGGGCTAAGGTACAGGGCTAAAGGGTGTCAAGGGGAGCGAGAGAGCCCCACGCTTCCTCTGCTGGGGGGAGGTGGTATATACCTGAGGTGAGGTTTTCATCCTCTACACTGGCTCATGAAGGATATCTGGAAGGATAAAAAAAGAGTATCTAGTGCTTTGGGATGAAGAGTTTCTTGGATTTCTTTCTAAGGTGTGAAGCAACATAAGCATCTGATGTAAAGAAGGGGCCAAGTCCTAATGCATAAGCTGAAATAGTAACAGCACTCTCTTTCTTCAGTTGAGTAGGTCTCTTCAGCAGTATCTGCAGTACTAATTTGGTGTAACGTCTGTCCTCTGCAAGCTTCTGTACGTTTCTCCACTGCCTCTTTTGTTGCTTGTAGTGATTTGACAAAGCACTTACAAATTTCAACTTCCATGTCAGCGATGTATGGTGGCAGTGTAGAAGGCTTCTGCTCACTCCCTGTGTCCCAGACACTTCATGGTTACTGCTAGCACTTGGTGAAGAAAGCAGGTACTTTCTATGCTCCAGCTGAAAAAAAAGGTTCTTTTAGTTAGCTGTTTGGTGGGCATTTATGTATTAAAGATTTTTGATAAGGAAGATATTTTGAATGCATTCTCTGAGGGTTTTCTTGCAGTGTTAATCACATCAAGCAATTAAACAGGCACATTTTCTGTTTAACATTTACCATTGTAATTAATGCAAGGCTGTGCCCTTCAAGATAGGTGCCTTGTGGCTAAGTTCAACGATATTACACATCAAGAGGACTTTTTGCTCTTAGAACAATACAGCGATAAAAAATTCCAGAGGTCTTTTAATTTAACTGAGTTTCACATTATGGAAATTGGTATTGAATAGCATCTGTTAACCTATCCTTTCTCAACAGAATAAGAATCATATGCTGAAAAAGCTATGCTTTTTTCACCCTTACATCACACCAAAATATATTCCTGCTGCCCAAGATTTTCGCTAGTAGCAGCTGATCCTGAAGGTTGGCCGGATGGGGGATCCCGTTGCCTCTTTCTTGCAGTCCTGCAAGGATATGGGGGTATTTATTTACAGCTATCTGGGGACTGAAGCTTAAGTCCACATTTAGACAGCATAATCTGTGATACCTTTGGTCCTTAATAGATTTGGCCACTGGTTTAGACTTCTAAACATAGCTGGTGAGTCTTAGTTTTAGAGGCCTCTAGTTGAAAGTTTCAACAAATATCGACTTTGAATTAATGTGCGTATTTCCTCCTCTCCCATACTCCGTGACAGTCCCTGAAACAAAGGTAGGTCTAATCTGAGGGAAAACTGAAGGGATGATGAAAAGGTGGGGGTGGAGTCCTCAGAACCAGGTGGTTGTTTTTGCGTACCCACTTGCTCAAGTTGACACAACCTGACTTGGGTTCTTAACAGCTTTGCCTGCTTACGTAAGCTTCTAAATATATCCAATGAGCCGTAACAGCTCTCTTGGCTGAAAACTTAACCACATGCTTCTCCTGCTTTGTCCTGCTTCTGGATGTGCTGCCCACTCACTCTGCTCACAGCAACCCACGCAATATGACAGGCTTTTGAGATGCTGCCAGGTGTGTACACATTGTGATGTCTGCACACTGCAGACTTTTGTGGCAGAAGAGTGAAAAACAAAAAAAAAATAAGTCACAAGTTCAGTAACAAAAGCAGACGTGGGCATCCTCTTTGGTTACTTTAGGTTTTGAACTGTAATTCGAAATGATTCAAAATAATTCAAATTGTAAAAGAGCAGAATTCTGGTCTCTCAAAACTGATATACAGCTAATTCCAGACTTCTGTCATGGTTCTGTAGCTGTCCAGTCTTTCTCTGGGCCAGTTCTCATTATAGCCATCTGATGGAATTTATGTACACAATATCCATGTAATACAGAATGGCAAAGCTCTGACAGCCATGAGCTGCTCTGCTTTTGTTTTCTAGCTGAGACCTGTTGCTGATTAAATGATGGAAAACCTCTTTGCACAGCAAAACAAAGAAAATTTCTCCCTGCCGTCAATGTAAGATGGTCCACGACTTTCAATAGCGTTTATTTGCTCATTTCTCTTAAGCAATCAAAAATATTTAGTGGATAGGAGCAGTGGTTTCAGAGGTAGTTTGTGAAAATACAGAATTAAAGTGAAGACACTTAGCTTTCTTTATTTTCCATGTTCTATACACGTTTTACCATATTTCCATAGTTCTATTTATAATAGGTGCTCACCTCTTTCAAATATAACTGTTTGGGTTGACCGTTTCTCTTATTTTTGACATTTCCAGATCAAGTCCAGGGTAAAAACCTATATTTTAGGCCTCAAGAAGCGCCCATGGACGATATTTGGAATTTGCATGAGTGGCGTCCTTTCCACCATTTCTGTAACAATGGTGATCTCCACCATCATGTACTGGAAAAGTGTGAAAAGATCCAAGCTGCACCCACAGGGCAAAATCCGCAAAATTATACGGGGACCTCCAAGACGCACACTGTGTTAAGCTGCAAAGTGAACTGGTCATTCATTTGTCCTTAATATGCCATATGTAGCTTATGGTTTTGCTTATTTCTTTTACTTCTAAAAACAAAGCTCTTTAGTACTACTCATGTCCCCTACCTCAAAGAGTTTTGTTACGTCTGTAAAAGAGTACTTGAAAACAGAATACAACACATATCTGCTAATTACTCATTTGCATACTGTAACTTTATAAAGCAAAGCTTTCTCATAATCTTTTTTATGCCATATTCATTAATACTCCTGTAATGTAAACCACTGTATCACCTGTGGCTGTTTTTGAAAGATCATTTTCTAATCATAAACCTATATCTGGTTTAGCACTATTATTCCTAGGAAATTAGTTCTGCAATGTAGTGCAACGATACTGACGCAGTTCCCAGAGCCAATAGTTTTCTTGCTCAGTTCTTGGGAGTTAAGCAAATGCTGAGTGATACACAGGAGCTGACCCTAATCTGGCAGTACTACTCCTGTACACACATTTGGTGGCCATCCTTGTCACAGTACTGCAGTGCTTGTCCAGGCTCTAAATTGCCCTTTGACTCCATCTTTCCTTTTGAGACGACTTCCAATAGTAATCCCTGCTCAATACATATTTTGGACAAATGAAATTTCTAGGTCACTGTCTGTCCCACAGAGTAAGTCATGTGTTTTCTTTGTACTCTTTTACAGACTCTTCACAAAGGGCCTATGGCCGCCTTTTTGATGCAAACTAAAGATAACCCCATGAAAGCCTTAGGAGTGCTAGCTGGTGTCATGGGCATAATGGTGCTGATAACTATCATGATCTCTACTGCCATGTTCTGGCGCAATAAGCGGTCCAACAAAATCATGCCGGTAAGAAGGATCATAAAAAAGAGACAGACCCAGCAGTCCCGCACAGTGAGGATGGAGTGGCTGAAGTTCAAGAGGCCTAGTAACGCCGCAGAGAAGTTTGTCGTCGAGGATGATGCTAAAAGCCTGCAGAATGAGAACAGCAACAACAATGTCCAGGCAGCCCCCGTGCCCCCAGCTGCACCCTTGCCCCCGCCACCCCCAGCCCTGGCTGCCAGTGGGAACCCTGACGTGTGGCGGGTGCCAACCGTGTCCGGCTCCCTCACTCCCAAGTTCATCAACAAGCAGCTGAAGAAGAGAGGTCATAGCAGCGCCCACAACGCCCTGGTGTCGGAGCTCAAAATGAAGTTTGAGAAGAGGAACGCAGCTATGGGTGAGCCACACATCTAGGCCACGTCTAGGTGCTCCTGGCAGCCCCAGAGACTGCAGATTGTGGCTGCATGGGCATGTTACATGCCGTGGTCTTCCCCGTGTCACTCAATATCCGTGAACTGAGAGCAGCTTCTCACTGTGATAGCCGCCCCTTAACTTCCAGACGAATTATGTGCTGTGGAGTTGCCCTGCTTGCATAAAATGCCGTGGTCTGTGCCCAGTTAGGTCTGCAGTTCCTTCATCCCATGTCCTGGTTCTACCCTGCAGCTGTCTGACCAGGGTGCTCCATATGCCCTCGTATCAACCAGAGCCTCCCAGAGTGAGCAGGGCTTTGGGCTGCCCCTGTTGCAGAGGCCTGTAGCCAGTGCTCTGGTTTTCAAACTAGGAGCTCTGCAGATGCCACTTCTGATCTGGTTTGGCAGGTGGAAAACAAGCATCCAAAAACCCGTCACTTCAAACTCCATAACCAGTTCATAAGGCGATGTTCTGGCTGCAGCACGAGGGGTAGTGTGCAGGTCTCCTTCTGCAGCAGCTCACAGAGCACCAAGAACAAGCTGTGTGTGGGTGAGACCTGTCCTCAGGCATGTTGTGCAGTGCAGATGCACAGCTGGTGGAATGATGTTCTGATGGCACCAGTACCTTTCACCCTGCAGGTAAGCATGCAGGCTTGGAAAAGTTATTCATTTTCCAGCAGCTTATGCTGGATTTTGCCACAGCACATTGGCATGATGCTGTGCTTCACTTCTGCCCTGAGCTTGCCAGCTAACCTGGCGATGGGAGGACAGCTGGAACAGGATGCAAGCACAGGAATTCAGTAGCAGTGCTCACCTGATACTGCCTCCTTCTGGCACCACATCCCCTAATGAGAGGCAAGCCAGCAAAAGGGTGTGATTCAAGTAGTGGGGAAGATAAGGCAAAACCAGGATAAAAATGATAAGAGAAAAATAGAAACAAAGTGCTGGAAAGTAATGTATTATGGTCAGGGATGTGTCTGGAAAGATTATTTGGCTCTGTACAATGCTAGCAGGGGGGTTCAGAAGACAGATTTCATTACCTCTACTGGCTTGCTCTAGGGACTGGTGAGTGCAAAAGGAGGTTCCATAAATATTCTTGCTTGTAATAGCAGCATATTGCCTGAATTATGCATCAGTTAACTGGAATATGGTTTTTTTCTGTTAAGTGACAGTAAAAAAGGCACTGAAGGCAGAGCAGATTTTTACTGGATCTACCCTAGTTTCTATGTCACACTCGTCTCTGAAGAGGTTTTTTAAGCTGGGCCAAGGGAGAAGCCAGAGTGTGCTGGTCTCGCTGGGGAGAAGCACCCTGTGCCCACACCCCTGTCCCTTAAGGCGTCAATGCCAGCTGCCTTAGGTCTGCTGTCATAAATGGACACCATGAACTTTGAGATGGGGAGCGAACCCTAAGTGTCAGAAACCTGTGTTAATCCGAAGGGGCTGTGAGACTTCTCAAACAACAGCTTTGAGCCCTTTCAGCTGGACCAGCAGCCTGGCCCCTCTGGGGCTCCTCTTCCCTCACGCCATTAGCCTATCTATTCCTTTCATTTGCACCAGGACTTCATCACCTGAGGAGCTCATGTGTTGAATGGGAAGTTACCCACTTAGAGGAAACAGTCCCATGTTTTTTAACTTCTGTTCCCTGCAGTTCACCGTACCACGTACTTCCCCTCATTGGGCTGATGTAGGAGCAGTGGAGAGGTGCTGTGTTGCCCAGTGCTGTTCTGCCGGTGGGCCCAAGCTTACGAGGAGAGTGCAGGGCTCTGGGCTGTTCCTCTGCACCAAGCTCCAGAAGCATCAGGAGCACAACACAGTGGGCCTAGCTCCCAGATGGTGCTGGGGAGGCACAGTGGCTCAGGCCCCATGTAGATCAAGGGACTGGAAACTGCAGAGCGGCAAGGTGCAACAGTCTGCCTGGTTTTGTGGAGGATCACAAAATAATATACATTCACTCATGAATGCACTTCTCTGAGGCAGTCCCCGAGTTTAGGACTGCACAAGGAGCTGTGTGAGGAGCCATGTGGCTGCAAAGTTCTCTAAGAACTGTTTAATCTGAGGGCAATGCCTGAAGCCAGAAAAAGCCACAGACCCTCAGTGGACCGATGAATGCTCAACAGGGAGGAGTGCCATCGCGACAGCACTTGCTGATACCACACCACCTTTCCCACTGTGCCCTTCATCACTCTACCATTTTCTGGCCTTCCCTCAGGACCCACTGCTCACCCTTGCATCATTCTTCATCCTCTGGCCACAGCCAGTTGAGAGAGGGGCGATACAGCCTCATCACCACTGCTCAGCCCTGGTCCCACATCCACGGCCCCACACGTGCTCCTTTCTCTGGCTTGTGTCTCCTCCAGGCTCTGCAGCACTTCATGGGGCATCAAAACCTTGTGATGTATCCCACCTTCCACTTTTTTCCCAGTGTTGTGTTGAAGCCATTGTTCAATGTTCATTCTCCATGAGGAAAGCCTATAAAGACCATTCAATTAAGTGAGATTTAATTAAGTGAGATTTAGCAGGAATTATAGGCTTATAGTCTTAGAGATTATATTTAAGGGGGAATAAAGATATTTTATTACTATGTTGTGAGACTTTTCCAGTTACTCTGCATTTCAAGTTCGGGTAATTTTTTTTATAAATACAAAATAAATATACATAGAAAACTTCTCATGGTGTGTTTCTTTGTGATTCGTAATGATGAAAGAACAGATATGAAGCAGGGAACACTGCACATTCTGAAAATCAGTTATGTTTATTCCATTAACACTAAGACAAGAATACAAAGCCCCTTCAGGTATGACAGCAAATAACAGCATTGACAAAGCATGTCTGTGTTCAGAAGCCATGCAGGTGGGGCCTGAGTTTAGACAGCACAGAACATTCACAGGAAAGCTTAGCTGTGGTCACCCAAACACAACTAGAAGCCAAACTGCTACATGCTAAAGCTCATGTTAGTTTTTTTTTTTTCTTCTGGCTATAGCCAAGGTCTCTATTCTGATTTGTTAAACTGTTTTGTGTGGGTTTTTTGTGTTTTTTTTTTTTTTTCCTTCTGACTAAGTCTATAAATAATACATAGAACAAGGGCTACGGGTCTGTCTGCCACATGATTCGGTTGCGCTGGAAATCATAAAGCCAAAAAAAAAAGATGAGTCATGTGTCCTCAGACCCTCCCCAAAAAATGCAGCTGCACTGCAAGCCTGGGCCAGTTGCTCCCACATGCATATTTGGGTGGTTTTTTTTTTTTTTTGTTTTTTTTTTTGTCTCTAGCAAGGAGGGGAGCATTGGTTGTGACGCAGCAGGAGAGGTTGGTGGTGCCTCTTTGTCTGGGGTGGGGGACTGGCTGCTGCCCAGACTCACAACACTCACAGCAACCAAAGCCTCACAGCCAAGGCTGTGCCCACACAATGTTGGCAGCCAATGTCCCAGTGGCAGGTGTCACGCCAAGTGCCCCCATCACTTTCCCACACCCTGGGGAAGGTGAGAGAAGTGGGTGGGAGAATAGAAAGGGAAACAGTGGTTGAGTAGTTGTCCACAAAAGCCAAGATGTTCATTCACCAGCTCTCATTCTTAGTATTAAAAAGTAAACTAATTATGCAGCAGTCGTGTAATGAAAGGTATTAGATGTGCAGGTTTTTGTTACACAAAAGCATGGCTACGCAGGCAAATAAACTGCACATCTAAGACACGTTTCAGACACAAGTAAATGTTCCTTCCCTCCGTATTACATACAACATTCCCATCAGAAGACAAACAAAACCCTGCACTGCCACCACATGATGCTGATTCTCAGGAGTAAGAAAATAAACAAAGGAAAATTAAAAACAAACAAAAAAGCACTCCCAAACCTCACCAACACCTTCTTAATTTTCCACTTGGCATCCAACAGGAGAAGTTCACACCTGGCACAGGACAGAGCTGAAACCAGCCTCCATGCCTATCACCCTTCTGAGTGGGAAAAATAAAGAAATAATAATAAAAATACTTAAAAAAAAACACAAAAACATGTTTATGTGTAGAAGAGCAGGCAGCTGTGGCCTGTCACTGCACATGCTTTTACTGAGCTGCTGGATCTGTGGTTTCATTAATGTTTGTTTCTTTGCATGCCAGATTGAAATGGTCACACCAAGACTTTAAAACTTTTCTTAAGGAATGACTGCAAACTATTTTGCGATATTGTTTGTTAGGCTGATTGAGTGCATCTCAATGTGTGTGTGTGTGTATGTGCCAATGGATGTTGCCCTGTGGCAGTGCTGGTCAACCTGAGGTGCTACAGTGAGTGCTCCATAGTCCTGGGGCTCCGAGTCCACTCGAGATCCTGGCTGTACACCCCACCACGCCCCACATCTGTTCCGCATGGGGATTTTCACCGCTCCTTTTCAAGAAAGCCAGCAGGTTGGGGGCCATTCACCAGGCGTGGGGCAGGGGGCTGTGCTAATAGAGGTCAGCACTGTTCCTGTGGGGCAACCGGGCCTTACCGGGGCGCTCGGGCTCCTCGCGGGCTGGGGGCCGCCGGGCACCACGGCCACCATCAGATCGGCAGAGTCCATCCTGGCTGCCACCGGGCAGGCTGTCCAGTGTGCTCTCCTTGCTGCCAGCACCTGGTGGCTTGTCCCCACGGCGGCGGCGGGGCCAGGCGGCGGGGCAGCGGGCCAGGCAGCCAGGACGGGCCTCGGCAGTGCAGGCATACATGCCAGCGGGCACAGCCAGCACCATGGCGCACACAATGACGACTATATGGATGAGCTTCTCACGTTGCTCCAGCTGGCTGACATCACTGCCTGTGACAAAGACAACGCACTGGCCCTTGCGAGGCGCTTGATTGCGGACAGCCACGCAGACTTCATACTTGGTGGCGGGCAGCAGGTCTGTCACCGAATAGGTGTTGACGCCGGGGCCAATATAGATGGCATCCTTCTGCGCCGTGTCGTAGCGGCCCACCAGCAGCGTGTACCAGATCTCCCCCGGCTCTGCCACCGCCGCCGCTGCAAACCACTCCAGGGTGATGCCGTAGACCGTCTGCTTGGCTATGCGCACCTCCACGTGGGCACCTGGCTCGACAGGGGCAGCGGCAGCCCAGCCCGGCTGCGTGGCAAAGGCTGGCGGGATACCCACATGGAGCATGATGGCCACCGAGGCGTTGCCCAAGAAGTTGGTGGCGGTGCAGGTGTAGTTGCCCGCATCCGCCGGCCGCACAGCTGGGATCAGCAGGTCTGAGCGGACGGTCTCCTCACTGACAGGCTGAGTGGAAACTGCGGGACAGAAGAAAGACATGTCAGTGTCTTGGGTGGCCATACTGTAACCCTGAGACCATCTCACCACAGGGTGAGGGTTAGAGGGCCAAGCAGTTCCTGCCCATCCCGGAGAAAAGGGTACAGGAGTGCGGCCTTTGCAGCCAAAAGAGCCAACTCTGTCCTGGGGCCATTGGTCACAGCACAGCTAACTGGCCACAAGAGCTGACTGGCCCACTGCACTCAGCACTGATGCAACCTCACCTCAAGTACTACCTGCAACTTAGGGCTCTACAATACTAGAAAGATATAATAATGTTATGTTGTGTCCAAAGTAAGGCAACAAAGACTCTCAAAGAACTGAAGGGCATGACTTCTGTGGAGCAGCTGAGGTCTCTTGGGTTGCTCAGTGTAAAGAGGAGGAGCCCTAGGGGTGCCCCCACTGGCCTCACAAGGGAAACAGAGAGGCAGGCTCTCATCTCAGCCCTTTGGTGACAACAGGATGCAAGGTAAGGTTCTCCACTGAGAGACTGGTCAAGCACTGGAACAGTCTTGAGGCAGTGGTCAGAGCACCAAGTATGCTGGAACTCAGCAACTTCTGGGACAACACTCTAAGATATGGGGTTTAACTCTTAGCTTGCCCTGTGTAGAGTCGGAAGATGATCTCTGTGGGAGCTTTCCAGCTCAAAATATTCAGTTAACCTAAACTGAGAAGGACATTTCACTGAGCAGATCCTAAATGCCTCAGAATACTCAAATGCTGGAGACAGGGCAGGGCTAAGCCACTCATATGCTATCTGCCCTCCATGTGTCCAGGCTGTAAGAAAGCAGGGAAGGATCTCTAGTTTGGACACGTGCTGCATCCTCCACTAGTCTGGAAATTGAAAAATTCTATTCCCAGGTGGCTCTGGACCAAAAGAGAAAAGAGGCACAAGAGACCAATGAAGGATTGAGCTGGACAAAACAGGCAACTTTAGTAACTCTGTGAATTAACCCACCATCTACACTAACATGGGCATGTGGGTAAGGAAAAACTGCAAAATTAATCCAGCAAGTGCTCACAGAAACGCACAAGTGGTTCTAAAACAGAAATAAATCA
The DNA here is from genome assembly GCA_036925125.1 of Oreortyx pictus. Taxonomy (NCBI): domain Eukaryota; kingdom Metazoa; phylum Chordata; class Aves; order Galliformes; family Odontophoridae; genus Oreortyx; species Oreortyx pictus. Next base: position 10,553,599 of record JAUPFR010000008.1, on the reverse strand, counting down.
AACATCAGACCAAGATTAAGGGCTTATGCTGCCTTTCTTAGCTAGCAGGATCATTAGGGTTACACATAACCTGCACAGTGGCTGCGTCTCTTTTTAGCTTGGAACGCATTAAAATAGCAACTTACCCTGTTGAAGGCTGATAGCAAAAATAGCTGTGAGGGAGGGCTTGTAAGAAGCTAAGAGGCAAGTCGGACAGAGAGGAAGGGAAAAGGCCTCATAAGGTCCTCAGCAAAACAGAGAAATTAGTGGGGTTTATGCAGAACAGCAGCGTTCATTTTGGTTACAGAGCGCAAGTGGTTAGTGTCCAGTGATGTGGCTTCAAGGGTTTGTGGATTGCATGGATATTTCTTGAGAAAACATATGGGAACATTCTACAAGTGTATATGTGTTCACTTGCGCTCCTTAACAAATATATATAAGAGAAGCATATCTAGTCATACACACCTATGTACTTATATAATTATATATTACGTAGTATAGATTATATATTTATATGTGTATCTATATAATTGCATATTAAATATATATGCATGGCTGAGGTATTATTTATAGTTCTTACATCATTTGCCATGATGGAAGAACTACTAATAAAAATCCACACATCAGAAAGTAACTGTGGAAAAATGAAGACCTATTCCTTTCATCTTTGACCAATTTTCTACACAAAGTGCAATAATTAAGATTATGCAGATTCTTTTGCAACCGCAATGACGGTGATGAACCAAAGGGGCAGAGAACTGATATGGTGATTTGATGGCCTGAAGATCAGTGTCAGCAGAGTAGCAGAACATAAATAAATAAATAAATAAAAAAATAAAATAAAATAAAATAAAATAAAATAAAGAAAAAAGAAAAGAGCTTTGCTTTGCTTTGCTTACCATTAAATGCCCTTAGAAGTTTGAGTGCATAGGTCCACCAGACAGCTGGGGCAGGGCTAGCTTGCACAAAGCAGGTCAGGGTGATGTTCAGCCCCACTGGGACTGTCAGGTTGGTGTCAAGGGCTGAGGTTTGTGGCTTCATGCAGCTGTTGAGCTCCACTTCATGAAAAAACTTCCCTGACCTGAATTTTGGGCTTGAGCAAGTTAAATAGGAATTCATCAGAATAATAGGAGGGCCAACCGACTTGATGAACTGGACAAATCCCCTCAGGCGGCAGTCACAAATCCACGGGTTGTCATGGAGGGCCAGGACAACGTTGGAAATAGCTTCTCCCTGCCCTGCCGCCCTCTGGCTTCTCTGGTAGATAGGCCAGCTGTAGAAGACATCCCTGGATATGACAGTAAGCTGATTTGAGGATAGATCTAAATAGGTCAGGTTGGGTAGGTAGCGGAGCGCATGTTCTGGAAGGACATCCAGCCGGTTGTGCTTCAGATCCAGAATTTTCAGAGCTGGGGTGTCTTGAAATGCTGTCCATGGCACTGAACTTAATTTGTTCCCTTGCAAGCGCAGCTCCTTCAGAGCCGGCAGGTATTCCAGGCTCTTGATGTGCATCACCGTGATGTTGTTGAAATTGAGCCAGAGATACTCCAAGGCACTAATGTTCGCAAATGACCCACGAGGCAGTTCTGTTAGGTGAGAGTTTTCTATTCTAATTTTTCTGATGTCTTGAGGGATGCTTTCGGGAATCTTCCTCAGCAGTGCAGACATGCAGAGTAAACTCCTGAGGAGGAAACATGAAAATTCTCTAAGTTACGTACTACTTTCATGGCTAACAAATCAGTTCCCTACATAGGTCTACAAGCACCCAAAGTATTATAAAGTGTTGCATTCATGACATGCAGAAGCAGCACATCCATCCCTCAGTTTGGTTTTGCACCCATTTTTCCCACAGAGAATACTGTCAAAATAGTTTTAAAAAGCATTAAAAAGATACTACACATGCAACTATGTATCTCAAGGAAATAAAAGATATCTCATCATTATATCTTCAAGCTAGTGATGTGCAGCATTAGTTTTAGCAAAGGCGTACCATTAGACCGCTTGTTTTTGGTCCTCATCACAACAGCAAACGTATATAGGAATACATGTATAGGAATCTCTGAGCAGCTTCATTGATACTACAGCTAAGGTAACTAGCTTTCTTACCTTCCAAAACTGTCTTGAGAACAAGAGCATCCTGTGACACAAGATGAAAAAGAAGGGTTTATCTTGTGGAAGGCCAGAAGAAGAAGAAAAATGTGATGAATAGTAAGGTCCATATTCTCCTTTAAGACAGCACTGTGCAGGGTGTTCACCAAGCATGCCAACAGCCTCCAAGAAGCAAATCCTATTATCTGTAATCTTCCTTGACGCAGAAATAAATCCTGCTGGGGTCCCAAGCCTAAAGAAGACATGTAGTGTGGTTCACAGCCTATGTCAAAGGGCTAAAAATCACCTCTGGGCTCACTCCTGGCCACCTCTAATTTAGCCATGGAAATGATAGATTTATATGGACGGTGAGATAAAGCTCAATAGGTTTCTGAAGCCAAAAACTCTTCTGCTCCCAAGTAGTTAACTAGGCCTATTTACCCTTCTATTATTTATTTGCTTGTTTGTCTGCTTCAGTCTCCTATGTTTTAATGGCATTCATCAAGGCAGAAAACCACAATAAGGGCCAGACTTCCAGATTGCGGTTTGGAAGCACATAGTGCTGACCGCACAAAACATCAGGCTCCAAAACCTACCCAGAGCTCGTTGCAGAGTGCACTATTACATGTTGTGGACAAGAAAGCTTAAAATATCATTGAAACTTGAGTGCTAGTTCTCCAGTGAAACAACTACTTATAAAAAATAAATATGTTTTTCTCCCTCATTATCTCCATTCTTACAGATCGGTAGTGAAAACAGCAACCCAAGTACAGCCAGTCCATGGACTTCTCTGAGAAAAAGACTGATTTTAACATCCATCAAGATTGTAGAAACATTACATTTCACTGCTGTCGCACTATTTTAAGTTCTTGCGTTTTCCATGTAAGATGTGTGCCAACTGCTCTTTGGTCCCCCTGTAAAATTCTGTCTAAACAATTTCACGATAAGAGTTTTGTTTTTAATCCAAACCCAGCAGTTTTCAGTTCTACTTTCCAAGCAGCACTGTGTTCTCTTGGGGCCATCTAGTGTGCTTGGGCATCATTACAGCCCGCTGAATGCAGCAGCCGTCAGAAAAGGACTTAACCTCAGTGCCAATACATGTGAAGCTGGGTCACAAATCAAGATTAGCCTGAACCTACTTAACCTCTAACCTGCGGACCAGGATAGAAAAATATTTATAGCACAAAAGCTTAGATCCATACATATCTGCTGGGGCACGTGCACTAGTGTAGCTGCTGTAAGTCTCCAGAAAATGTAGGGCTGATTCCATAGATTTTAAAAGAGCAGGCACTTTGATTCCTAGGCTAATCAGAAAAACAAGCCAGTGGAGAAGGTTGAGGACGGCCGCTAGGTTTTGTTACTGTTTTCAGCTTATAGGGGGCAGGTTGTGATTAGTGAGCCCATTGGGCTGCCATTGCTGCCTCTGCCTTGCAGCTAACCACAGCCATATGGACACGTTTTTTACCACAAATACTCATTACTTACCACAGTGCTGTCCTTGATATTTCAGAGAGTGCCCTGCATTCTAATAGGTCATTAGCAAGTCATTACACGAAAGACAAAGGTTGCTGGTCTGTAGTGCAGCAGGGACAGCAGCTACTAGCCTCTACCTGGTGGCTGCAGGGATGTCACTGAGGTATTCTTGCAGTGTGGAACCAACGCAGACCCCATAAATCAGTATAGGTGTTCCTTATCCCCTATTATTGTAGCTTAACTGGAAAAGCACATCCCACTGCCTGGTGTCCTGGAATGCAGCAAGTGAAATTTCACACAGGCTTCTATGTTAGCAACAAACACATAATTTAAACATAATGGTTAGCAATAATTAACAGGTAACAATTGTGGTTGTTTTCTTGGTTCCACTTCTCCCAGTCCCACCAATCTTCTACAAGGCTGAAAAATGACCTTCAGACAGAGCTGTCATACCATGAGCCAATACACAGGCTGTTTTCAAGTTGACATTCATTTGCTACTTGAGGGGCTGTTTAAATAATTCCCAAATAATTCCCAAAATTCCAAAGTGTACTCAGAAAATTCAGTATTAACCTGGGGAACTACTTAGGAATTATATATCAAAATAAGATGAACTGATGGGTAGGAAGTACCCCTTTTATAGGGTTGAAGTTTGGAGGGGAGGAAAGTGTATACATCCTCCAAACAATTTTAGCCACAGCCTATATGTTTCTGATCCCTACTGGAGAAGGATTTTGTTGCCTTTTCAATTCAGCTGAGTTTATGTCTGCCTGTAAATTTAATGGTTGCTTTTGTGACAGCAGATGTCCACTCAGTTTAGCTGCTCTTTACCATCATGCGGCACCATGATTGAAGCCAAACTGCAGAACAAGCTGTCTAAAACCCAAGCTGTCAAAATAAATTTCCATAGTGATATTGTACGCTAATCCATGGGAAGTGGAGTTTAAGGGATCACTCTCATTGCCAAAGCAAACACCAAAGGGAAGTCCCTTGCATGCCTCCAAGCAATGTCAAGGGATCCAAACTCTTTTCTTTAAATGATGGGCACATGCATCTGTAAGAAATCAAGGCCAATCCTTTACAATTAGAGTCCCTCTGCCAAGGTTATCACAGCTAGAAATCCCTGCTAGAGAAGGCAGATGAGGTAAAGGCTGCAGTTGGGTATTTCAGACACGGTGCATCTAACACCGAACAGCACAGGACGGAAAAAGCAGGTGCTGAAAAGAGGACAGTGATGTGAAAGGGAAGAGGTAAATTCCTTTGTGAATCTTCAACAGTTGCTTTGCAAACCTGCAAAGCTTTCCCAAATTTATCAGTAACTCAACACCCCTGGCAGCATCCCTCTGGGATTCCTGGCACAGAGCTGACCTTAGCACAGAGAGAGAACAATGTGTTCACTGGCCCTTACCACCCCAAGGGGAGGCGGGCCTCCATCTCCTTGGGGAAATGCAGGTACAGCTCCATGCTCCATGCTGGTCTGGCTCTCTGGGCTGTACACATTTATTTCACAGTTTGAATCTTGATCAACAGTTTCTAACGTCTTTCTTTTTAGTTTGGAATAACAGGGAAGTAAGCTAGATGCAATCGTTTTGCTCTGCTTTGGGAAACAACTTGCATCTTCTACTCAGGAGCTCAGAAACTAGTGAAGCTGCTAAGTCACGTTACTGTCACCAAGAATATTAATTCAGTACATCCCAAAACAATCTCAAAAACACTTCTGACACTGTGGGATTCTGATGCCACATTCCTCAGGAACATTTCAGCCTTTAGATTCTGCTTTAGTGCAAGAATACTTTCACAATCACTCTTCAAGAGTAATTTCTTTTTTAAAATATCTTGAAATATGCTTTTTTGTCCTTCCTCACGTTCTCACATTTTTGGGTTCCTCTTTTTTTTTTTTTCCCCACAAGTCTGTACATATATAGATGCACACTTCCAGGTATGATCTATGGCTTTTAATCATTCAGAAACCTTTCAGTCTAGTTTTTCTGGGCACACAGAAATAGGCGTGTAGGAGACCACATTTATCACAGTTCTAGCCCTTCCAAAACCTTTAGATCGCTTAATGGAAATGATGTGAGTTCTGGCCAGGACGTTATCTTGCACCTGTGGAATTTTTATACATACGTTCCATTAAAAACCTTTGCAGAGACTTCATAATTCAGAGCACATACTATTCTTTGTCTGGATCTGTACATCAGACATCCTGGGCACTTCTGAACATGTTTGCAAAATCATTTTTCAAAGCCTTAACCTACTTTTTTTTACCTTTCTTTTTGGACTTTAACTACTTGCAGTACTTCTTTTAATCACTTTTTTCATATTATTTCCTTTATATTTTGCTCAGTTCTTTTATTTTGATAGCTGTTTTTCTCAAGGTTCTTTTGATAAACAGTTTCAGTACAGTTCAGAGCTATTAGGATCCATTTTTAGAACACTCTTACCTTCTTTCCTACACCTTATCCTTAATATTTCTCTTTTGCACCAGTTGAATTTGCAGAATAAGTATTGAAAGATCTTGTAGGAAGAAGAGCTTGTCTGGGCTACATCACCCATGGAATGCCCCTTGAGGAGGGCCTTATACTGCTCTGCAAAGGAAGCCAGCACAATCTCCAGTCTAATGCAGGTGACAGTAACTACTTTCCTAAATATTAATGAAGTGATCCAAAGCTAACTGGAGAAGAAACTGTAAAAAGGTTTAACAGCAACAGTAGGAAAATACTGTCCCCGAAGATGCAACAAACTGGTCATAAATTGACACAAAGAGATTATTAACAAAGGAAACATTTTCTAAGGAAAAAGAAAACCAAACAAAGTGGGGGGCAGGGGGAGGACAGTCGCAAATCCACGGGTTGTCACGGAGGGCCAGGACGACCAGCCTTTCTGTCCAAGGAATGACCTTAACGAAGTGAGAAACTCTTCCCAGGGATGAGCTCTGAGCCAGCTCTGCTTGTGTGTGCTGTGACCAGGGGGCATCACTTCCCTGTGCTGACCCTGCTGATAGGAAGTCCCTAACATCCGTAGGTTAAGGAAACAGAAAAGTGCAATGAGGTTTTTATCCACATTTTCACTTGCCTCATATAATTGAAGATCTGATCCAAAGTTTTGAAATTCATATGCCATCCATTCGGCAGAAAATCAGTTTACCTGTAACAGTTTGAAATTTCACACACAGTTTAGCAAAGTATGGCACCACAGAACACAGAGCCTACAGATGTTTCAATCGGTTGCCTACCTCATGTGAATCGCCAGTCTGGTACAGATATTCTGGTTTTGGAGCAGTAGCCGAGCTGCTAAAATATTTTGCCTAACCTGCAGGACACTGAGAATCACCATAGGAGATAGAAAAGGATAATCACATTTATTCTACCAGTGACTGGTATTTATTCAAGTGCAAAAATGTCCAATAGAGTCTAAAGCTTAACACATCCACAAGGAAGGCCATGGGATGACCTGTCCTTCCCCTCCCCACAGGTAAGGGTTTATAGGGCTGAACCTGTCAGTGCCTTTCCCACTCTGTGGTTGCGGACTGTGTGCTGGAGAGGACGAGTGCTGTTCCTTGCCAGGACTAGGTGTGGCAAATTACCCTGCTCCTGCCTCCAGGCAGCTGAAAGGTAAACACCTCTTACTCCCAGACAGCGGCAAACCTCACTTGTGGGAAAGTCGTTGGGCAGCAGGGCCACACCATTCACTGCAGGAGAGCTTCAGGACAGCCTTGACTCGTTATTACGAAAAATTAGACACCCATGCTAGGCTAGGTTGGTGATTTCTGCACAACCCAAAGCAACACCATGACAGATGAGGGCAGGAATTGGGTTCAAGAAAATAACAGTCCTTTCAACCCATACCAAAAACTGCTACTGGAACACTGTTTTTATTCCACCTCGAAGAGGGAGACTTAAAATCAATCTTGGGAAACAAATGTAAAAATAAACAGTAGTTCTATTACATACTACCTATTTCATCAGTACATCTATCATGTTAAAATACATTTTGAAAAATGTTATTTGCAAACCTAAAAATCTATGCGGTACCATGAATTGCTTTATAGAGGGACTGAAAAGTTTTCCCAATACAAGAGAAGTTCCTTATCGTGAACATAAGGAGGACAGGGAGTCCTATCAGAAACGATTGTAGTGCACTCTCTATTGCTAGCATTTGTGCTGGGATCAAATGATTTGGATTTTTTTTTCCATCAGGTCAAGTAGTCTGACATTTCAGAAATCCTGCAGGACAAGAAGGACTCGCAAAATACAGAGTGGCATTCCAAGCACTGTGTTTTGTAGATCCGCATTGTACGTACACATCCAGAATGCGAGTAGAGATCTTTCCAAGACATGTACAAACATACATTTCAAATCTACTCCATCAATTATCATTTCAGCTTGGCTGGATCCCTCCCATTCAACATTTGGCAGGTCATGTAGCATTTTCTTCATTAGGAATATTTATTACATACAGAAAGTCATTATGTTCAGTATTAAAAACTACGGGACAAGAGTGGAAAATTACACAGCTGGGAAGTGCTTTGTGATAAGAACTTAGATCCAAATTCACAAAGAAATGCAGGTCTTAAATTACAAATAACTGATCAGAAAACTGGTAGGAAAAGCACATTTAGATGAATATTAGTCTTTTTTCTTCTGTTTTTCCAGAGTTCTCAAACTTGCAAAATGTTTGAAACCCAAATATCAGCATGGAGCCTTTGCCACCACTGCTGCCACAGCAGAAGTACAACTGAAGCATACCTGGATTGCAGCACACACCTCTGCTCTACACAGAGCAAGAGATTTTCATAGCTGAAATGCAAGTGCCCAGCTAAGCCCTGCGACTTTCACTACCAGTTTTACCAGCACAGCCAGCAGCAATGACAGGGCTGTTCTTGGAGGTTTTTGCAGAACTATCTAATGTAGGTTTTGCATAATGGTTACAAAACATTATAATGCCATGCATCATCTGAAGAATAGGCTATTGTGTGATTGTTAAGTAGCATAGCTGATATAAAGCATACTGTACTAATTACAACACTGCTAGAACATGTCAGCTAGGTCTGGTACTGGACGATCTGAATGATACTGCTGTTCTTACATGTTCTTAGGAGTCGATTGCTTGTCTCTTGAGTCATATCTCTTTGCACATTTCTTTGAACTGAGAATATAAAGCTGTTGTTAGATGTACTATAAACAGCTGCTGTACATCTGTACTTCGCCATGTATTAAGCATGAGTTTGGCTGTTTCATGCAAGTATGCAGTGCACAAAAGGTAAGACTCTATCTTCTCATTCATAAATATGTGTATCAAAATTATCAAGTACTCCCCAATTTGTAAACCAAAGAACCATAAAAGAGCTGAAAATAAAATACTTAGCATATTGCAGAGCAGGTACTAAACAGCACTGAGCAGAGCATGCTCAAAAGTGTTGCTTAATGTCCTCACACTCAGTGTGCATGCATCATTTTATGAAAATAAGAATGGTCCAAGAGAATGAGACCATTAGCTCAGAAGCTTTTGATTGTGTACAAAACATCAAACCGCAGCTGGTCAAACAACACATTTCTATATAGTCTGAACAACTTCCACCTTCTTGCATCCTCCTCCAGAGTATGTCCAAGACACGCACACTGACATAATGGCATGCAGTGTTGGAGCACAGTCATATATACAGCCACATGTTTTCCACCTAGCAAGCCAAAGACCAGCCTATTAACTATCAGCAAAAGTATTCATTAGGTTGCCCCTCTATCTTTGGTATTGCTTCTGAGTCCACACTGGATCGGGCAGAGAGGAGCCTGTTAGACTCATCAGGGGTATGCCTAGTCAAGTATTCTCCTTCCACTCCTTTCACCTTGGCCCCAGGAGAAAGACTTTCAAAGGTGACGTATGACTCCTGAATTTCCTTGGGTTTCCTCACAAAGAATTTTTTGCAGCGTCTTTTGAGTGCTCCACAGCAGACCACAAGTGTCAGAGGAACAGCAATGACACAAGCTACGCTGATGACAACCACGTTGATGAGTTTCTGGGTCCCTCCTGCACTAGCAACTTCATCTGTGGAAAATATGATGCACTGTTCCTTCCTGGGAATTAGCCCTTTCACACAGACACACACAATGTATTTGGTCTTTGGTAGCAGCCCGTAAATGTTGACCTTGGTCTTCCCTGGTTCCACATTGATACGACGCATGTCTCTCTCTCCAAAGACAGCGTAGAGGACACTGAACACTGTCGTGTTCCTCGCCAGAGGCGCCTTCCACACCAGAGTGACACTCTGATCAGTGTCTCCTATCACCCTGACAGATCTCACAATTCTCTCTGGCTCCTGCTGACCAGTAGGTGGGCTCACCAGGAGGTTTTGGGGGTTGCTGTCTTGTGCTCCAGCTGGGATGAGGAGATCCTCTCCGGTGCCTGCTCCAGCCCCTAGGGTGGGCATGGTGGAGGTAGTGATAACATACCTTGCCACTAGCTTGTCATTGTAGGCAGCTGCCTCCATCCCATTCGCCTTCCCACTCCAAGTGCCTTTGGCATTGGAGTTGGGGTCATCCGTGCTTTCTGAGTCCATGATGATGAGGGATATGAATGCTTCTGTTGCCCCCAGGAAATTCTTTGCTTTACAAATATACTCTCCAGAGTCAAGGTAAGAAACTACAGGTAGGCCCAGGATAGACCAGCTCATCCCATCACTAGAGATCTCTTGGTGCACTGCAAAGAAGGAAAAATGTAAAACAGTCAGTGACCACCAGAATTAATAATGTTTTGTGAACTATTAGGATTCCGTCAGCAGAATATCTGCCTGATACAGTAAAATCATCATTTATTTTGACCACCAAGTATGTTACAATTCCAAGAAAATGACATTAACGCAAAAATTTTGTTAGGATTTAGTCTGCTTCAGAACAAATGGATGCAAAGCATTTCATGCTATTTCCATTTGACATACATCATGAAACCTAAACAGAAAAGTTTCCTCCATTAAAAAAAAAAAACTGAAATTTTACAAATGCAAGTATAATATTTAAAGCAGTAGAGGGAGTGGGCTGTAACACAACCTAGTTGAACATTAAATGCACTTCCTTGAGACACAGAAAATAAAAATAAAAATATTGGGGATTTTCTTCAAGAATAACACATAGATTAGTCTAGAATACATGGAGCAAAGCAGCTGAAAAACAATATTCCTTTTATTGTGAAATTAGGGCTGTTTTTTGTATCAAGTCAAACACAGGGAAGTCTGATCAAAGCTGACAGCTCCACTAAGCAGTATGTAAGCAGCTGAATGTTGATTTTCTCTTTTTTTTTTACCAAGAGGCTAAAAACTAGCATTTTTTGCAATTTTCTATTTATACAGAAAAAAAAAAGGGGATAAAGCAGCTTCACCATCATTTAACCGGCCTCCTTAGGATGAGAATATACTCTCTCCTTCCCCATCGAAAGATAAACAAAGGAGATATTTGAAAGGAAAAGGTAAGACAGGATGAAAACCTCTCAAGCCCACATGGTTCAGGATCCAGCCTTAGCAACCAAGGCATGTTCCAATGGCAATGAAATAGAATAGCAGCAAGATTTACCTTTTCCATTTCATTTTTTTTTCTGAATGGGAATACTAGAAAACAAAGCTACTGGTCTTTCTGTGGCTCTTCCCCATTCAAGTAGATAGTGAGCTGTTTCTCACTCCTTTGTACTCAGGACACCACTGTTACAGTGATAGAGCAACACTGACACAGGAGATGCCATTGCTGAGAAATAATGCATGTTTTCAGCCAATTTTTTACTAGATGGAGTAGTGAGCTTATAGACAGTAGACAAATCAACTTTGTATGTGGGTTAATAGTGATAGGACAAGGGGGAATGGTTTTAAACTATAAGAGGGGAGATCTAGATTAGATGTTAGTGAGAAATTTTTCACTCAGAGGGCGGTGAGGCACTGGTACCTGCAGCCGAGAGGCTGTGGATGCCCCATGGCTGGAGGTGTTCAAGGCTAAGCTGGACAATGCAGATCTGGGTGAGCTGATCTAGTGCCTGATTTAGTGGCTGGCAACTCTACCGTGGCAGAGGAGCTGAAACTAGACGATCTCTGAGGTCTCTTTCTAACCCAAGCCATTCTATGATTCTAGAGTGAGTTATTGTGAGTTGTTGCACCCATTCCTTCCTTTCTTTCTTTTTTTTTTTTTTTTTTTTTGGGTCTTTTGTCAGTGGGGAGTTGCTATTGTCTTAAGTTTCTATATACTTTGCAGCCCACAGAAAATAAAGGTGTAGGACTCACTCACCCAGACCACACTGGGGAAAAAAAGCTTAAGCTTAAATGTACCTGTGCCATTTAGTGGAGCACCGTCAGCCCTTCTCCAGCTGAGCTCAGGAATGGGCACCCCCGTTGTCCCACATCGCAGTAGCACGGTGCTGCCCAGGATGGTCTTTACTTTGGCTACAGATGTATGTACGACAGGGCTTTGACACTTCCTTAGCTCAACTTGGCTGAAGAAGACTCCTGCAAGGCTGCGAGGGGTGAAACATTTCAGCCTGGGCTCAATGAACGCTATGTTAGGAGACTGGAAATTCAGGAAATGGACCATTTCATACAGACTGCAGTCACATACCCAAGGATTGTCTTGCAACCCTGCCAAAAAAACAAACAAACAGAGCACCAAGTCACTTCAACAGTACTTTTAGTTTCTGCCAATTTTGATTCTGTTTTTCAGCAGAACAAACTGATTCCCAAGCCGTCTGTAGAAAAGAATATGCATGGGGATTGTCATGCATGATGTTTGTTGAGGTTAAAGGATCTCACAGTAGAAGGGAGCAAATAGGGTTTGCTAAGGTATCCCAAAACCTGGAGATTAAATCACGCTTGTGAAGTTCAAAGCAAGATAAATTGTGCTATGAATATGTCATAATTTATGCATGTAATAAAGCAAAACAAGTACTCTGTTACAAAGACTTTGGAAAAAATAGTCATGGGAGTGAGTTGGTTATTTGTTTTCATTTTCCTAATAAGACACAGGCTATGAAATTCTTCTCACCAGGGATCTTTAAAATATTAGCCAGCTATAGTCAGGCTAACTATCAGGTCTACAACAGGCTTCTATACATCTATTAAACAGAATCTATATTAAGATATTACACATAGAAGGAATATATTAAAGAAAACACTCCTGCTTCACTGCCCCAGAATGTTGATCTTTTTCTGTTTCTCTGTTCTTTCAGTGTGTGCATATTGAACTCAAATTCTGAAAAAAGAAAAGAGATATTGCCTCATTAAAAATAGATTTGTGAAGATGGTGCTGAAAAAGCAAAATCAGATCTGGAGCAATGCACAGCAGCCATGCATAGAAGCCACTGGATTTGGACTAAATCTGTATGTCATCATATTAAAAAATATTCACATTTCCCTGTCCTATGGACAACTTTTGATCTTTAACATCTTTAGCTAGCAGCACTGGCACTGGGGATTTTAGTCCAAATCCAGGCATGCTTTTGATGCCTTAGACAGGAGCTCAGCATCCCAGGCCTCTCTCCAAGTGGGCTTCATGCTCTCTTTTCAGCAGTCAGCCAAAGGACAGGCTCAGGGCCAGCAGCAGCCTGAAAGTAAGGAGCATTACTATCCCCACAATTCCCAGCAAGCAGAAACATCTGCCCACACAGCAGTGCTGCTATTGCTGGCCCCTAGGGCATGGCAGTCACACAAGCTGTGGCTTTTCAGCACTTGGCACAAGCACAGCGTGTGCAGCACAAGGCTCCATGAGCATCAAGGGGCTGTTCAAATTTGCTAGAGTCAGCAGAAACACAGGGTACCTGAAAAGACCCTGCTGCCTAAATGAATTGTTTTCATGATTCTGCTGAAAAATGTGCTGAGACCATTGCACACCATCCTCCATGACTTGAAAGGGAGTCTGCAATTGGTGGCAGGAGCGCACCACTGGTCAATTAATATATTTAAAAGTAGACCAAAAAAAGAATGAAAATTAAGATTTTATTTTAGGTATTCTGGCAAAATCACAGCTCTAACCTTCTGTGCTGGCACTTTAGTTCCTGTGCAGACTCATCATAGATTAAATAATCAATAGAGTCATCCTTCGTGACATTTCACATTATAAACTCTGAGATCTGCTTTTCCTCTTTTACAGGCAGTTCACACAGGCAATCCTCACACACAGAACCTTGCACCCTTGGCAAAGACTATCAGACAGCAAGCTAACAGTGAAACCTCTTTTTCTTGAAGCAAAGGGGCCTGAAGGGGATTCACGATGATACAGTGTAGACAAGGGAAGGGACTGAGCTAATTCTTTGCTGTTCGTGGGTTTTTCTATGCCTCCTTATAAAACAGTCACGAGCAGAGCAAAATAGAGAAGTGCAGCTGTGTACTCTCATTTTGCTTCTGCAAAGGGACACATGTTTCTCCATGGGTGTCAGTAGAATAGGACCTAGGATGTGGCATGTCTACACATTACTGTATGAATGCTAGCAACATACTCATTTGCTCACATGAATTTTTTACAATCCTAGGACAGGCAACCTTGGTGCAGCTGCTTCTGCAAACACTCATGTTGGCCACGAGCAGCAAAATGATATGTTCTTCCTGACAAAACACTCTCTTACATATTGAGTGGAAGGATGCTTTTACAGGCAACTTTACTCTTTTTGAAAAAGTAAATAAAGGAAAGAAAATGATCTTGGCTGCGTCTTGTCTTGCCACAAATAAAGTGGGCAATCCCAAACATTGGGCTTCAAGAGCTCGATGTCACACTTGATATCAAAACATGATGGGGAAACACCAGCTCTATTCCAGATGCTAATCAAACCCTAACATCTGCTAAGGACCCTAGAAGTTTTTAGAACGTTAGATTCCTTTTGAAGTTCAGTGTATCTTTCTGCTGCAACCTGGTTTTAAAAATCATCTCTCTCCTAAACCTATCCAGAGAACAAGAGCAGATTTTTGTCAAACACTTCCCAGAGTGAGAGAAAATGTTTCTGATCAGATTATCAGCAAGTACCTGAGCTCACACTCATAGTTTTAGAGGCAATTCCTGCAGATGCACACATCCCATGGATTAAACAGTCAGTGGAGCTACATCAGCTCATAACTAATGAAGACAGCAGATGGCAACTACTCTGAAACATCATCAGCCTCCTGAGGATTTGAACCAGCGTACTACAGCTAAAAGGCTAAGCAGTAATCCCTTGAACTAGTAAATGTACTCAAAACCTCATCTGAGTATACCACACACAATTTGGAGGAATTAAGACAGCTGTTTGTAAAATATTTGCTGACACCAAGTGTACTACTGATCTGGACCATACTTCTGAAGAGACTAGAAATGCCATCAAAAATAGATTCTCAACTTTTGAGGCAAAATTATGTTAACAGCCCTGGGGAATCTGAAGTTTTAATTCTATGTGGAGAGATAAATGAAACTCTTAAGAGACACAGACTAGGATAAACTGGCTGTTCTGACACGGACTTTATGCTCAGCAGCAGGTTTATTCCTTTTTAACTTGGACATAAGTATCCATCTTCTTATTAATTGCTGCTTAAAGCTGATCAATTCCATGTTAGCTTTTAGTAGAAAAAAAGCACTTGAAAATAGAGCTCTTATCACCTTTGTATGTTTGTTAAAAGTGACAGTATTCATAAACAGAAAGCTCTTGAAGAGGAGTAACTGGTTTTGCATAAGAAAGGCTCGAGTCTGTGATAAAGGTTAGGGTGCAATAAGCTAGATGTGGAAAGACTAAAGGTTCATGTGTAAGTGAATGTGCACACCTTATATAGAGTATTAAATGAGCAGTGTACATGCCATAGTAACCACAGTGAGTGAAAATGCTATGCTAAGATCAGGAGCTCTTATCATTTTGCCTACCACAAAATCACAGTCCTTCTTACCTAAAATGATCTTGGAGTTATCATTGGGAAAGTAAGGGACCGCCTGCAGGTTGGCCCAGGTAGAAATAAGAGCCTGAGGAAGAGTCATCAGTTTGTTGCTAGACAGGTCCAGGTACGTTATATTCTTGATGTATCGAGCAGCATCTGGTGGGATTGAGGTAAGTTCATTGTTGTGTAAATCCAGAAGCCTTAGCTGTGGCATATCAGACAAGGTTTCCCAGGGAAATGATATCAAGTCGTTTCCATCTAGCCTCAGCTCCAGCAAGCGACGAAGGCCCTTGAAGGTGATCCCACTGAGGCTGGCCAGGGAGTTATAGGGCATCCAAAGGTACTCCAGGTTATGAAGTGCATGGAAAGCCTCCCCCGGCACTCTGCGGATAGCTGTCTTTTCTATTCGAAGCTTGAACGTATCTGCAGGGATGTTTACGGGGGTGAGGGTCATCTCTGGGTCATTACACAGCACTGTTCTGGAGGGAAAGAAACACAGATGCAACTTTCTTACATTCTGAGACATTTTAGAACCACAGAATTGCTCAGGTTGGAAAAGACCTTCAAGATCATCAAGTCCAAACGCAACCAAACCATAATTCTAACAATCCACCACTAAATCATTTTGAAAATTTCAGTACAGTATTTTATCTGCCTTACTTTTTTCAAAAGCTTTATTCTTGTCATTTCTTACTTGCTGCCGAATCCTACACCATCACTGTAAGAACAGCAGTTGGCAATAATTTCTATGTACACACACTTTTTGACTGCAGAGATTGCACTCTCCTGAAGCGGCATGAATCTGAGTCTGGCCCATATTGCGTTCCTGCTTTTTTTTCTCTTTCAGGTTTTTAGGGTCCTTATGGCAGACAGCAGCGCAAACACACTACAGAAGATGCTAATGCATGTTAAAATAAAAGGATCAACAAACCTAACATTAAAGGACATATAAAAAGAAGCCTTAACTGTCTGATAAAGTTCAGTGTGGGTGAAAGTAATACAGACCAAATACAGCACAGGTTCTTTGCTCATGAAGTGAGGAGAAGAAAGTCAACTCGCTGGTAGTACTCTACAACAAGCTCTGATTTATTGTGAAACTGGAAGGCTTATGGGGATGCACTGATCACTTCACCACAGAGATGTACCATTTATGAGAGCAAAAGGGTAGAAAACAAACCCTTTGGAAAATGCTTTACCAAAAGAAAGGCAGATTCCTGTGTCCTAATCATTCTTTTCTATTTGTTATTTCTGAAGCTCAAACCCTGAAAATCCCATGCTGCATTTTGCAGACTTATATATAAAAAAAACTGTATCTCTGCCTTTGTCAAGATGAAAATAAAAGGCAAGTTCTTAAAGTGCAAAGCCACCTCACAAATCATAACAGGTTAGATTGACATGTCCCACTTCACACGCTAAACCAAATACCTCAAGAAATGAATGTGAACAGTCAAGTACCATTTTCTTGCCACACTGCTTGACTGATAAATAGAATATTACGAATCTGCCAAAATCAGATTGATGTTGGCTGAAAGCAATTATTCCTCCACTGTCTGCAACAATAAATAACATGGCTAAACTGCTCAAGTTGTTTTCCCTGATTTAAATGTTCTTTGAGCCTCCAGTTTATTTATAACAACAACAACAACAAAAATGTATTTCTGTCATCCAGCACTTTTATCGTGGCATTAAGTCCTGCCCAATCTCAGCTGAGGGTTGAGATATTGTGGAAGAAAAGAAAGATGTCAAATAAGAAAAAATCAGAGATCATCTCTCAATAAAACATTTGGTTTTGTGTAAACATGACACAAAACATTCAATAGTAGAAATATTATCACAGCAAGACTGTGCTCTGATGCTTCTCATAGCATCCCTAAACTATGTTGCTAAGCAATAAACAATCTACAGGGTGATCTTCTACTAGTGAGAAATACAAATCCTAGTGCAGTGTAACATAACATGCTCTTTAAGAAACTAGTGAACAGTTGCTTTACTATGCATCATACCATGACACACTGCAGCTTTTTCCAGTCCACTGAAAGGAAATTCTACCAGGAACCATGAAACTTACGAAGCAATAATAGGTTCTCCTGCTACCTTACTCCCTTTTAAAAATTCTAAACTATCTGTGACTGTACTGTGCTTCACACTGGGACAGTTTCTGGTTTTAAAAGTATGCTGCCATAAGAGAGATGAAGAAGATGCACTTGAGAGAGATCCAGGTACAGATGACAGCCTTTCACTGCTGTATTGACACCTTGTCTAGAAAAAAACCTTTTCTTATAAAGGAGTTATCAAAGGTACTGTGTCACAAACCTCCTCTACTGTGAACTGCACCTAGTAAAAATGTAGCATGTATTTCATTAGGTCAGATCATTAATTTCTGATTACCCTTCAGAAAGATTTCTTTTCTTACTGTAGTCCTCCAGTGATGTTTCTGTATAATGGTGCTGCTTTCCATAGCAGATACCCTTCCGGCCTTACATACCTTTTCAACTGAAAGTTTCCAGTCTGAGAATTTTATTTTTATACCTACTTTTTTGTTCATTTTTATCCAGAGTTGATTATTTCACCTAGAATCTCCAACCCAAGGATTTTTTAAGTAAGAGGAGCAGACTGAAGGCTTTGGTACTACAAAATAATCCTGTTTACACTTTAAAATCAGACCAACAGAAGAGAATAAAACCAGTATATTCGGCATGAAGACAAAAAAAATGAAAACATTGTTTTAATTATATTCCTTTTTGCCATTGCCCCAGCAGTAATTATATTGCTTCTGTTTGCACAGAGGAGATGCCCAAACGCTTTCTCTGAAATCAGCTTACTGTGTTTTCAGAAGCTAATCCTCTGCAAATAAAGCTGGAATGCAAAGTGACTGGAAAAAAATAACAAACATGAAGCCTGGACACAATATTTTCTTCTGTGAGCATCCTTAGAAAGAAGAAATAAAGCCCCCAACCCCCTGGAGAGTACCAGCATACCTGGCTTTCGTCCCTTCGTTGAGGCTGTGGAAGGCACAGCTGCACTGCGACGGGCATGAGGTGTCTGCCCATGGCAGCCCCCCGAGCAGCAAGCAGCAGAGCAAACTCACCACAATCCACATGGCTACCTGTGCATGGGAAGGACACCTCGGCAGTAGGCAAGGCAATGTGCAGGGTCTCGCCTATTGTTTTAGCCATTGACTGGTCACATCTTGTTAACTCCCTTTCGTTTTCAGCCACGCTGTGATCTTCCAGCCCTCGCTGAGTCCGTCAGATAAAAAAGGATAGGCAGGGATTAAGGATGGGGACTTGAGTTATTTTCATGTAGGTGCTTATTGCTTCCTGGAACTGTATGGACAGCGTCACTTCCCTCGGGGAGCCCCAAACTCTGCTCCTTAGGAAATCTGTGATTCTAACATGAGAAAAAAGTGAACATATTTTGCAGGGATGTGCATCAGAAAGAAGATAACTCTTATCTGACAAGGAAGTAGTAATAGAGTGCTTCCTCAGAGTGACTTTGGGAATACTCAAAAACAGTTTCTTGTGCTATTGGAATGTAAGTTTCCTGTAGAAGAATGTTGAAAATACGTAGCAATACTGTTAAAAGCTTTTAGTTTCTTGAAAATACTCTCAGGTTTTTTTGTGTTTTTTCTCTCTCAACAATTATTGAGCTCTTGGAATCATGCCCAATATTAACAAGCACTGAATTACCCAGAAAATGCACAGAAGTTTCTAGCAGGACTGCAGCACTGAGCATTGTGCTCTCACCAGCCGACACAGCACAGCCTGGATAAGGGGCCACCTGGGGAAAGCATCACCTGAAGCAGAGCCGTGGCAGAGCTTCAGAATCGCTGAGAAAAACTACTTTTATCCACTCCCCTTGAAGACAGTAGTTTCCCATCCATTCTCAAGGGCAACCACACTGCAAAGCTGATGGAGACAAACTCACGTTTTCAGCCCTCCAAAGAACTGATGATGAGAGAAAAGTGGAGACCATACATGCACAAATTAAGCTTAAGCAGTTACTCTTAGAGATGGAAGCAAAATTTAATTCATATGAGTGAGGATATCTCATTCTTATAAGGGCTATTGTCTTCTGGTGAGAGTGAAAATATGCAAACCAATTACACCACAAGTGTGAAACACTCCTTCATAAGTAAAAAATATTTGTTTGAACTAGTAGATGATTACATTCAGCCTGATCTGATTGCTAGTCCCACACTTAACCAGTACAGCTGCATGCTGCATAATAGTTTTGGCATGCCTGTGTCAAACATGAAACATAAAGTACAGGTTAAAAATGTTAACAAAAGTGAGGAGTGATTGAACAGAGCTGAAAAGCTAGCAACAGAGCACTAACCAGGCACAATTTCTTCTTCGATGCTTTAGGAAAATGTTTTTCATATTTCTGGAGTTCAGGATTGTGATAGCGTCCAGTATTTTTATGCAGGGGAGAGCCCCAAATGCCTCACCTCAGCACAAAACAAATGGAATTCTACCAAAATCCCAGAGCTTATTAAATCAATAGGAACTCTGCAGTCAGATTCTCACAGTGAAATGGAGAGAATTCCATGTATCTGGCTGAGGCAGAAATGAACTAGCATCCTATTCACTTTTCAGCACCAGCCACTTCATCTTCACTGTTCTTTAGCTAAGATCAGAGGAAAAAGGGAATGACATTAAAATCATCAAGATTTCTATAAAAACTGGGTTTTGTTGGACCTTAATTATGGTCACATTGTTCAGAAAAAATGCCCAAGACCAACTTTTCTGTTCTCTTCTTATAGGTTAATACCTATATTTGTATTTCCCAGGGAGAGAACTACAGCTTTTAACCTTTTGAAAAGCACAGTTCTACCTTCAACTGCCCTTCTGCAGAGTATACGAGTGTCAAATCATATGAACTACCATGACACCAAGGAGGGAATAGAAACAGTCTCAACCCAAAGACATTTTGGAGTTTAGAAGGAAAATAAATAAATAAGTAAATAAATTTATAATAAAAAACCAAAACAAACAAAAAACACAGATAGCACAGGTGTTTCAACATGTAATGCTTCTGCATGAGAGACAGATGTATTCTGAAGAGCTGCTGTGGATGTTAGTTTTAAAAACTCTAATCACTTTCATGCTTTCCTGCTGGTAGAAAAAGCATGAAAGGCCACAGCCAGACAATCAGATTTCTATAGATCTTTTCTAGTCTTCAAACCTTTGCAATCCCATGGAAGGAAAGCAATCTAACCTTGTGCATCTAGCTTGGATTCCTAACTAGACTAAACGTAGGTAGTTGTCAAGATGACCTGGATCTTCCAGAGCAAGTGCAACATGGATAGCCAGTTGCTGAAGCAGATCTCAGCTCCCATTGGAAACAGGAAATGTAGGGAGCATAGCTCCTCAGCTAAGCTTGGTGCAAAAGGCTGCATGGTGTTACTGCCCTCATGTCTCCACTGCTTGCCCATTGTCACCTTGCTCTTCTAGTTGTCATGGACACGTTGATTCTGTATAAAGACAGCAGTTACTAGTCAAAAGTGAAGAAATAGCATACATATTCCTATGTAAAACTACCTGAAAGTTGATGAGTACGTTACAGCAGCAGAACAAGACACCTTTCTTAAATAAGACTGCCTAGTAGTTTTTGGTATACAGCTATTTTCATGCAGAATTCATCCCGTGTTCTTGTGACAGCATTCCCCTCCAACCTCCTCCCTCCAGCATGATTATTCACCATCAAGCTTGCTTGAGTGGATGGTGACCACAATATTATTTGTTGCCTTCCAGCCTAGGCTGGAGAGTGGAGAAACCGGCACCTTACTCAAAAGCTGATGGCTAACTGAGCCAGTCCAGCCTCAGCCTAAGCACATTGCTGGACCTACTGGTCTAAAGCAGACTTTGGAGGAGCTAACATCTTGCTTGGAACTGCAGTCCATCTGCAATATGGATATGTGTCAGTTATCTTACTCCAGAAATCGTAAACAGCCCAAGACTATTGTGAACTCTCCTGCATGGCAATGGGATGCACAGTAGGACCTCCTCTTGAGGGATGCCCGTAAAAGTGGGTCTACCAAGGAAGAAACCTTTTGCTGTGAAAGACCTTTGATAAATTACTAATGCCTAGCTTCTTGAAAATTTGCAAGTATTTTGTTAAGGATGTTTTAGTGGGAAAACCTAGCTAAGCCACCCACTGATCAAGATTTGGGTAAATTGGAGTCCGAGGGTGGATTTCGCTGCACACAGACTCCTCCGTGGAAGGGTCCGAAAAAAACTGAGTGTTTGCTCTTAAGTCCAGGAATGGAACCGGATCCAATGACTTCTAGACTCTTCAGAGTCCAGAAGACAAAAGGAATTCCATTCCAAACCCCTCAGACTCAACAGGAGGCTATTCTGAATAAAATGTCATCAGTTCCAAAGTGTAACCTTGGTGTAATTCTGTGTGAATGGGTTTTCTCTGTAGTTTTGTGTAGTATGTAATCTCTTTTGTGCAATGCCCTTTTATGTAATTTACAATAAAAATGTTCCTTGATGCTTTAATAAATAATCAAGTGCACCCTGCTATTTCGAATCTTGTTGTTTGTCTTATTTATAAATAAGTTTTGTTAGATCACCACATTATAACAATAAATATATTGCCATTTCTTACTTAAGAGTGAAGTGTATAATTCCATATGCACCCTCTTCAGCAGAATGAAAATATGCTGACAATTTTTCAATAAATCTCAGTTTCAAGATGATCTAGAGGTGTTTTGGGGCTAACTATTAAACAGACATTTTATGGTGCCATAGTTTTGCATAAGCTTGTTCCACAAGTAACTTTGATAATTAATTAAGGCTTGTAGAAATCACTTACTGAGAGGATGGCCGCAGGGATTATTTTTCCCTATGTTATTTTCACGTACTGTTTCCTGCTCTTTGAAAAGAAATTCAAGTATTTAATTATCTATTTCTGAAGAGATGAAAACATGATACAGTGCACATTAAATACCCATAGATAGTTGTTTTCTCATCAACTTCCATTAGGTCCCATTTTAAGATTTAATGATCTATCAGTTCTCTTAATAATCTCCAAAAGCCAAGATCAAGCTCATTTGCTTTTTTAGTGCACTCATTGGTCAACATGCCTTGCTTCCCAGACACTGCCTCAGGTCGATATTGGCAACAGTGACTAAAACTCCTCTCTACTCACTGATGTTAAATTCTACTTGAAAAGGCAATCCAATATAATTAACCTTCTGTCTCTAATGTCTTCAGTGCATTGGACAAAATGGTTTCCCTCCACTGGAGCTCTGGAATAATAACCTTGTAAATAGTAGCCAGTGACTGTATGGTAAGATTTGATTTCAAGAGCCTCAATTTTGCCTCACAAGTGAAACATCTTAAATTACAACTAAATACCAGGTGTGGTAGAAATGAAATAAATGCATAATAAAAAAGAGAAAGAAATAAAGCATACATTAGCAGATTCTAATGCTATATACTTTGTCAATTTAGTTGACAGAACTGACTCGCTTCTAAACAAAAGACTTCATACATACACCTCCAGTGAAAATGGTGGGTTAAGCTTCAACCCATGAATACAAACATGTTAGGTTTGATGAGAGTGGTAAAGAGAGTACAGTGGGCACTACCATGAGGAAAGTCTCCAGAAATTCAACAGGAACTGAAGAAACTAACCTGGGCAAGCTCTGGACACAAAGATCTGGCTAAGACGTTGGTGCCTGGAGAGCAGCTTTTCCCTGGTGAACAGCCTACATAGCTGCAACAGAAAGAAGCAGAAAGATGAGAGGTGGTAGAGGAAAAAAGGAACTAAATGAGATGCCTAGAAGTGCAATGACAGATGACAGAACTTGCACATCAGCCACAGCATGACATGAGGCAGAAGTAGCAAGTTGACTGCAAAGAACATAGAATCATAACCATGAAGGTTGGAGAAGACCACTAAGATCATATTATCTAACCATCAGCCCATCCCCACTAAAACAAAAAGTTGTTCCTGATGACATCCATGCTCCCTCTCAAAAATATGGCAGAGATAAAAATGGAAGTAAAATCTCACAATGGTATTCAACTAATCATACTAGCGTATTTGCACTTTTCCACTCAGTTCTGGTTTGCTTCAATGACTTGAGTACAGTGCAGCAGCTTTCAAGATATTCATGGCATTTTTAAGGCTTAATTGCAATGTCTCCTCCTGACTACTGCAGAGATATTCACAAATTATGCTAGAAGATTTAAGATTAACATTCTTTAGCTAATAACCTTGTGGTTGCAGATGATATTTATATGAAATTTTTTAAAATCGATATGATATTTTTCCAATGCCAAGGGTATACATGTAAAGTAATAACACTTTTTTTCCACAATGGACAATTGCAGCCCATATTGAAGACAATGAATGTTAGGCCCCTCCCTTCCATGGATGCAATTCTGCACTTCAAATGATAGAAGTCATTCTCCTTGCCGCTACATAGAAAGATTCTTCACTGCTTTCAAAAATATATGAGATTTAATTTAGAAAAAAAATTTTCTTTTGTTCCTAATAAGATTAATTACTTGATATTACAGTCTCACTCAAGTGACCATGCACTTCTGACTCATTCTTTTTCAATATGGTCCCTGGACAGAATTTATTTTTATTTCTTTTCCCCATGTGCTTAGAGAAAGATGGCATAAAGCAAATAAAACAGAATACTTTTATTATAAAAGAAGGCTATGAGATATATTATTGCAATGATTTTGACTGAAAGGTTTTAGTAGCGGGCAATACAGGCCAGACACTAAATCAATTTCATTAAGTAAATGCACCTCCAAGAAGCTTCTGGCAAGGCATATCTCGTAAAGTGGAAAATCCTTCCCACTGATGTAAGTCAGAGCACATTAATGCATTACGTCATTCTAAATTGGATCTTGCACTTAATGCCAATGAAGGCAGCTCCTCCAGACCCACAGGACTGAAGTCATTAATAGACCTCTAGGCTTTCTGAAGAAATAAAAGAAACCTGAACAATTTTTGGCATCAGGCAATACAGCTCTACCAGTGGTATTTCTTTTATGTACGTTCATCTTGATTGTTACAGCTAATATAGAACAGCAGAGAAGAGCACAGACCTGAGGGGGATCATAAATGCGTACACCTTCCTCACAAATGCAGCACTTGACCCATTTCTTTTTGCACAGCAGAAGCCAATTCACAAAGCCATGTGACAACCAGCAGCGCTTAAAATGAATTCCAGCAGAAAATGGAGGTGCACACAAAGCCACTTTGCCTTTCTCTCTTACCTTGGGCTCACCCACCCGGGCAGGTCTCACTATGACTGATGTAGATTTACAATGCTGCATGTCCCTGGTATTATCACACACAAGACCTCTGGGAACAGGAAAATGTTCTTTCAAGCCCTCAAGCCTGGCCCCATTGTGGAATTGGTGACAGCAACTCCTGCCCTATGACCTGAAGGGAGAAGAGGGCCAGTCACCACAGCCATGGCTCTCTTACTTCTCCAAAGACCCCACAGCAACAGGCAGATGCTTCTGGTGTCAGGCATACAGGACTCTGGAGCAAACCCCTCTGAGAAAGACTCTCTGAGCTCCTCCACTGAGGAAAACCTCCAGATGAACCAAGCATTTCTTTCTTAAAAGCCCTCGCTAAGGGTGTCTTCAAAGCTATTAGTCTTGAGAACTGATGAGAGAGTAAACACATTGCATTGCCCACTAGATAGGAGCAGGAAGATGGTTTTGCAAACAAGAAATAAACATCCAGAAACTATGTATAATTCCATAACAGTAAAAGCTTTAACCACCATAAAAGCCTCCATAAAGCTACCGAAAAGCAATCAGATTGCCGTATATGTGAAAAAACAATTGAGATCAACAGGGTGAATCTCTCTAAGGGTATTGGTAGTTCTGATTCATTTGTTACACTTACGCAAAGACATTAAGTTCAAAATAAGTATCACCCACACATGCTAAAGCCATCTATCAGCTTTACACTGGAAGCAGGGGAGAAAGAAAAACAGGAAAGACAAAGCATTGCAGCAAACACTCACTGCTGGAATGCATGGCTTCCAAAGGGCTTACTATTTCACATTTATACTGAAACAATGCCCAAGAGCTCCATTAAGGTGTAGGCGCTCAAAAAGTATTTTTTGAAGATCAATGTCTGTACCTCTGCTGAAGCACAATCAAAGAAAACAAATTGAGATACAAATTAAGTGTATCCTTGTACATATACACACACATACGCATAAACATCCAGTCTTAAATCTTCTTTCTAGTTATTACAAATAGAAAAACCAATAGGTATGCTCTGATGGCTATCTGCTATTGACAGATTTCACAACGTAACAATACCAAATTGGAGTTATGACAAGTCCTTGAAAGAGGAAAACTCACTAAGACTGGAGTTATTTCAGCACCTCTGCAAACACACAAACACCTATAGAGTTACCGAAACAGACTCCATAAATTTGATGTCTAACTGCATCAACCTCTCACTCATTAAAAATAACTCTTCTCCTTCGAAGTACCACAACGTATATCACTCCACTCTGATTAGTCCATTCTGATGACTGGACATACTATAATCATATCTGACACACATATTTAAAATAACTAAAACTGTGTTAGGTTTATACTCCAGGCCCCTCTTCCCTAGCTTGTATCTTCATTCCCTAGAAAATGGTAAGGTTTCTGGTTCTGCATTGTAACAAAATCCTCTAACTTTGGGCTTAGTAGCCTTAGCTGCATGACAGAGTAGGCCATGCAATAATGTTGCTGACTGCAACAACCTTTTCTAATTTGGATCTTAATAGCATTAGTCTAAGCCCTGCAGAGTCACCTCTGCTTAGGAAACGGTGCCTGTTTTATTTTGATTCTTCAGGCATGCAAAAAGAATTAAACTTCCTGCACTGTTTATGTGGCTCCTAAAAGTAGATGGAGCATATTATGTTTTTTACAGCAGCTTTCTGACCTCTATCCAGGCTGATAATACCCCGTTTTCCTACTTTGATTTGCCTGCCTTCAGCCTCAAGAATTCACAGGCTGATTACATGCCCTTGTGGCAGCTGCAGTTAACTTCTTGCAGCTACAAGTCTTACAAACAGGGATCAAGAAAAATAGAAGGAAGAAAAGAGAAGAAGGGGATAAAAGGTAGGAGGAAAAGGAAAGCTCCTGCTGCCCTGGTGTATCTATTTTCTTAACATTATTTTTCTCAAAAAGCTTCTCTCAGTCTACTCAGAGATGCAGTGTACTTTATATATATATATGTATACATATATGCATTTGTTGGGGTCATAACAAGAGAATTAAATTGCTCCTGTAATTAAACTATTCTGACTATTCTTGGACTAAATGCTTCATTATATATCTATATTTTTACCCAGATATGTTGATTTTACAGCTTACAATCGTAGTGTGAAATGAGAGGGGGAGTCTTCAGTGGTAACAACCAAAAATCAGGGCATGCCTCAGGTAGCCCCTCTTCACCACAGCTGTTCTGCTGACCCACAAAGGGAGATACCATCCCAGAAGGGAATGTGTCATGCTTCACTTCTTATTTGCATTACAACTCATCCTACATTTTTTCAGCCCTCTTAAGATACATAACTGGCCCTATTTTGATTATCTATCCTTATCAAAGTAATAAGAAAGAGAGGTGAGAAGACAGGGAAAGCCTACGTGGATGGGGAGCTTCCTCTAAGCTTTGACTTTCTCACCCTGACATCACCCATAGATTCAGTAACATTAAATCTATGCAGACTCACCTTTAGAAGAAATCAGTTCACTCTCAAGGATCTTCACTTGGGCAAATGTGGCCCTACAGTCCCACTCAGACCAGAAGAAATATGGAAGACTGATGCTCCAAGGGCAGCAGCAGGAAGAAGCACTAAGTGTGCCAGCCTGCAGAAAAATGTATGATGAAATGTATGAAGTTTAAGCACTTTTCCTAAGGAGTTCCCACAAGAGTGAAGGTGTGGACTTTGGGAGGTCCTTATCCTCTGGAGAGATCTCAATCATCTGCAATAATGGACAACAAGCTTTTTTTAACAGTATGTTGAGAAAAGGATACAAATCATCATTTCTTGCCTTCTTGATTGTTTACTCCTCAGTGCCTGTATTTTAACCTCAGTGATCCCAAGCAATTCTATACTACTAAGTAAACACATCTATTAAATCAAAATTACCATTACTTAAAGCATTAAAACAAATACAGAAGTGTTTGGCAGGTTACTGATTATGATGGAGGCATATGAGAATAATAATTTGTTCTTTTTCTCTCTTGTTCCAACTTGATAGATTACCAGTAAAAAATCCATTTAACATATGGTTCATATTCTTTTCTCTCTGAAAAGCAGTTTCACAGTCAAGATTTCCACTTAATGGAGAGATTCTGCCTAACAAAAATTCTGTTTAAGGATTGTCTTTTTTGGTGAAAAGAACAGTTATCAAGAGTAAACTAAAGAAAATCTGAGTGAGAGAGTCATTTACAAATGACACGCTTTTGAAATGTCTCTTCTTTTACACTAGCAACCCAAAAACAATAATAATAATTCAGCAATACTTTCACATTAGAAATGAGAAGAGCACAACTGATCCTGCAAAGACTTTGCTTTCATCATGATTATTGCTATCTCACAGAACTGAAGCAGAGGTATTACAAGTCTCATTCCAACATATTATAAAAGGCAAGAGCTTCAAGAACTTGCTTATTATGCTGACCTTAAAGAACTTGGTAACAGAAACTTAAAAAAAAAAGGGTAATTTTTTTTAACAACATTTGTTTTATGGAATAAGATTTGGGTAACAGGTATGATTTATAAATAGTTCTACTGATTGTCTCTAATGTACCCTAAAAAGTGCTATCAGATAACACAAAAGGCCTTGATACCTCCATTATAAACAGTGCATATTTGGACAGGTTTCTATAAGAGCCTTCAGGAGAAAAAAGAGGCCTAAAGAAGAGAGGAGCTGGCAACGACTGAAGTTAACCCCACGCTTCAAAAGAAGTGGAAAGCCCCAACATTTTTACGGTCTCATGGAAATGACTGGACTGCTCTTTAATATAGCCACCTGCAAGGTAGGTACCAATCTGAACCAGTGCCTGGGCTCCCTCAAAAATCACAGAAGAGGAAGAAGTGTCTCTCTCCTGAGCACATTTTGTCCTGCCCTAAGAATGGTGATACCTTCTAGTAACAGGAGAGCAAGTGATGATGAATCCCATGATGTAGATGGGGTATTTCCTTGACATAAGTAAAGGAAAGTGATTCAGAATTCAGGTTCAATTTAGGAGGGTGTTATCAGCAGAACATTTAGATGCATTCCTCCTGGTGGAAGACTAAGACAAGCAACATAGACAAGGTTTCCGTGACAGGAAAAATGAGATAGTTTTGTCACTAATGGCCATACTGCCATACCTGGTCAGTAGCATGAACTCATTGAGGAACAGTCCAGACGTCTGTTTTTTTGTTGGCACAACCAATTGTAAACAAATTGAGAGCTGGTGCACAAATCCTCTCTTAATTCAATTAAAGCCTCTCCTGAAAGCTGAATTTCTTCTGAGAGAACTTGGTACTGGTCTTTGAACTATAATTCCTGAAAGAGTTATTATTCCACATGCTGCAAGAAGGCCTGAGCTCTGCAGGGCAAGCTAAACAAGCAGTATTAGGTAGATCTTATATTCTGCAGGACTGCTTTCTCCTCCAAAATCCTGAAGCATGCCACCATTCAGTAGGGAGTGATAACATATTTCATTAATCTTTTGATGTGTATATGTCCGTACAATTGGTGCCCTGACTGGAAGTAAAGCATTATTTATCTATGTCTAAACTGCATTTTGAAAGCTGGGTAAAAGGGGCAAGGCAACAATTACACATATTTGATAGCAATCATGATTGTTGTATCCAATGATTAAGAAAGATAGTGATAATGACAGTGACAAAGATAATGATTAATGTTCTAGTACCATTAATAATTTTCTAGTCTATGTGAATGTATGTACGTTCATCAAGTACATATTCAGTTCACTATGAATAAAGCTACCTGTCTCTAGAGAAGCAACACAAACAGCGGGAAAGAAAAATGATGTTTCTCAACCTTTCAGTGAGTGTCATGCAGGGATATGCAGGACAGCAGGCTCCAGCCATAGCCTGGCTCCAGGTAGCAGCACGGTGCAGAGACCAGGCCACAGCAAGGTGCCCATCTCCAGTGAGTGTGGCAACTAGCTCCTGTTCCCCTACAACTTCCTTGGCTATCCTCAGGCTTTCAACACTGTGAGAAGTATTTCCAGTAAGAACAAATTCCCACCCACTTCTCTGATGGTGAATTGGAGTCCTGAGTGGCGATACCCCTGGCCTGCTTTTGCCAAAACACTGCAGTTTGTCTTCTAAAGATATTCTTCAATGTAAAAACTCAGAGATGATGTAGCTAGGAATCAGAAGAAAGGATTAGGATAGCAAAGGAATAATATAATAAATCGATTCAGTGAAGTTCTTGCTGTGAATATAAAAAGAAGTATGTCAGTAATTTGCATTGTCTGCTTGGAGAAAATATAGTGTGTGAGTGCTGCAGTATCTTTGCTCTGCACCTTTTTTTGTTGCACTTGTACCAATGCGTATTTTACAAAGATTAATAAGCTCCCACTCAATCCATACTGTCTTAAAAAATCCACAGAGACATGTGGCAAGAACATAATCAGATCTTTTTCCTGTGTGTTCCTAGCAAAGAGATTAGCAACCAGTGAACTACTCTTAAATTAGAGGGTAAAAGTAAAACGGATGTTTTATTGATGGAGCGAGGAGACTGCTGGGAATTCAAAATGTGAGGTTGTAAGATAACTTCAGATTGAGTGAAATGTCTTCTCCCCTGACTTCTGAAACAGCAAGTAGCTATCAAAAAAATGCATAAAGCAGAAAGGGACTACTAAACAACTTGGTAGTTTAAGGAGCTAATAAATACCTTTAATAAACCTGGTATCCTTTGCATCTTTTCACTGACTTCACAGGCGTATTGTGATGTGGCTGTGTCTTACAAAAAAAAAAAAAAGAAAGAGAGGGAAAGGTAATTAATACAGCTTTATTTGATTCTAGAAACACATTATTTTATTTCTCATTTACCCCTCCTCTTTCCTTGAACTAATTCAACTTAGAAGTCATACTGGACCATGAAACATACCATTCTATCCTAGTGAACTATTAGAATGTGAGCTTAACTCAGCAACAAAATACCTATCAAGATCCTGATCCATACAGTTTCTGTTGATACCAACTGCTCTTGGATCAGATGTTCAGCTGCCCACCACAGGAAAATTTGCCAGTGACTGACTAGGATCATTTGACTCAGCACTGATGAAAAGAGCAAGGTTTAGATATAGGAAATATTTAAGATACTTGAAGAAAAGCAGCTGACAGCTTCCCAGTATTCACTCTAATAAAGATCTGCTAATTGCAAAAGGAGTTGATGCAGTAATCTACTTTGCTGGAAAATGTATATATATATATTCAGAATAAACAGTCTGTAACACTGACTTTAGTACACAGCACAAAAAATACCAGCAGCATAGTACACTTGGGAGGCTTACTTGGCAGTGAAGGTGAAGTACCTTAATGCCCTCATGAAGGCAGTTCACAAAATAACCACGTCCTTCATCCCTAGTCTAGAAGAGCTGCACAGCCTTATGTTGACAAGCGTTACAATGAGCAAACTATTTTCCAAACCATCACACCAAAAAGATTTACAGCACATTCACAAGATCTAGCACTAATTTTTTGCAAGAATGCACAATGGGTGACTTAAAAACAGAGGCTTAGATCAGTCATTTACCATGCTAGAGGGTAGGACTATCACCTTATTTTCCAGCAGGACACATAGATGAATGAAAAACAAACGTAACAGTGGATTTTCAATGCGCAACACAACTTTGTTCTATTTAAATCAAACAGCTTAGACAATATCTTGCCCTTCCAATTCCTACATAAAAATTCAAGTGTATATCCATCAAGACAATCACCTACATCAAAAAGAGCTGTAAGATGAATAACAGAGATAACAAAAGACAACAAAATGTTTTCACAAGTCTTGAAGCCCTGATTAGTGTGCCTGGACATCACCACTTGTATGTAAGCATGGGTTTCAGGAAAACTGTAAAAAAATCTCTTTACCACTGGTTTCAGCCAATACCCTTGGCTGTGAACGCACCTCCACAGTGTAATCAGGAGACATGAATAAGCCCTAGTCATACATGGGGCAAAATCTCTCTGCCTGACATCTCAATCAACCAGGAGCCAGGTCAGCACAGTACAGGACCGAAGCTGGGGTGAGTCAACATCCCTTGCGCTTCAGCTCCCTTTTCATTCCCATTTCAGAGATGGATTTTGCAAATGAAGAATGTTATGCATCAAAATGGAAACTATCTTGGTAGTGGTGCCTTGTTAATCGAGGTGATGGAAAGGTTGGTACAAAAAAAAAAAAAAAAACCACAAAAAAAACAGCTAGTCTGAGTGAGGAAAAAGTGAAGAAAAATTAAGGAAGAGCCCACAGGAAAGAAGAAGAAAACACCACATTTAAAAATTATCTTAGTTACTGCTGCTCTAAATGTAGATTAAAAATTGAGAAGTATGGACAAGGTGCTCACTTTTAATGAACAGGCATTGAAAATTACTCAAACAATAGTTGTATAGGAAAAGGTTTCTTGTCATTTAGACTCTGAAAGCTGATGACTTCCATTCTCCAGGATCCAAGAAAATACCCAGAGTTACTCAATCAGTAACAACAAGAAACTGAAGGAAAATAGTTGACTCTGCTTGTATGTGGTAAAGGCTCATGCTCATCTCAGAAAAAAATGCATGATTTGCTCCTAAGGGCTGGCAGATAAGAATCAGGACAAGGTGCACAATGAACATTCTCCAGAGCCTGACTACACCAGGACCCCAAACCTCAAGCATCTCCAACTCACATACATCCTTGTATGCCTGGGACCCCAATGCAGTATACAGCATGTTTGCCTTTAGTCAGGCTGTGCTAGTGTGCACCTTAATGTAAGCCTCATTTACTGAGGAGAGAGATATTAATGTACAGAACAGTCATTGCCAGAAAAACACACTACCCATTTTCTAAAAAAAGGGTGCAAGAGGAAGATCTATACGCTGCAAATATTCTCAGTTCCCACTTTTCTGCTGATTACCAACTCAATGAGTGCCCCTTTGTTTTTCAGGTCACTTTCCAATTATATATTACATGTTTCTTTCGTTCCACAACCTTTAATTCTTTTTCAGTGTTGCAGAATTAACTGGACAGGGTTCTTAATCTTGTCTCTACAAAGAACTTGTTGTAATTGCAATGAATGCTTTCATTTTGCTGGCATCTGAAATACGATTTGCAAGGGAAGGAGGGGTGAGGGTTGATGTTAGTTCCATCATTAATGACATTCTTGCAGGGATTGTAGTGGTGGGAGTAAAAACCCCAAAGCTTTTATATAATAATGAGCATGTGTCTGCACGTGGGCTACTCCTTTAAGAAGCCTTGGTCCGGTGGATGAAGGGGGACTCAGCGAAAAGGCAGCCCCACAGCTATAAC
Source organism: Oreortyx pictus (assembly GCA_036925125.1). Classification (NCBI taxonomy): domain Eukaryota; kingdom Metazoa; phylum Chordata; class Aves; order Galliformes; family Odontophoridae; genus Oreortyx; species Oreortyx pictus. The sequence goes on along the minus strand of JAUPFR010000008.1, from coordinate 10,520,665 downwards.
AGAGGGCAGAGGTTAAATCTGTTGGCATTTTTATCACAAGAATGGTTGCTTCACATCCTCTCCCTGAAGGCTTCACTGAAATAGAGGTGTTTGCCATTGGCACTGCCCTACTGGTAGAAGGTAAGTTCAGTTTGGGACCTCAGCAACAAAAGATTTTTGCCAGATTGTTCCTGATGTGGTGGATGGGAAATAAAGGAAATAGCAGCACTTGCAATATGTTGACCCAGACCTGTGCTGGTTACTGTGTTTGCATTATCAGTGCTTCTGGTGGGCTACCAGCTGTGCTCTGTATGCACAGCTTTCCTGTGGCTGGGAAGCTCTTGCCAATTAGATTTCTTATCAAGGGACAGTAGAATATGTTGTTGACTTTTAAAGGCAAATTCATCTTCCTTGAGGGAAGGATGTTGAAATGACTAATGATCCCTCAACAAAATCTGGCTGCTTCTTTTGTTGGCTGATAGCTATTTTATAAACAAAAATGATAGATTCAAAATAGCCTGTTAACAGCTGCATATATCCAAATTGCACTAGTAGCATTGAAATTAATGGCTGCTGGGTAAAAGTAACAAATAGAAACACGTATGCATGAGACTCAAAAACTTTCACAGCATTAAGAAATAAAATTTCAGGTAGGAGAGATTGCCTTCATTTAATGAGGCCTGTATGGGCTTTTCTTAAGGTGTTCCATCTTGTTGAGAGATGAACAAAATTGTCAGTTTTCACATACCTGGCAGCTAGAGAAGGACAAGCTTGCAGCTGAGAACCCATCAATGTCAGTCATTGGCTTCTGTTCTTAGCTGAATCCAGTAAAGGCCGGGGCTCCATTCCTGCACCGTGCTGCCCAGCCAGGGATGCAGGGATTCTGGGGCCAAGCAACAGCGGAGAAACCATATGCACTAGCAGAATGGGACAAATGCTCATCAGCTCTCCTCGTGCCTGTGCAGAATGGCAGAGGGAAGGATGCTCCCCTTCGGCTTGCAGGTGAGCTCACCATAATGCAGCATCACATGCCCACAAGGGAAATCTGGAAGAGCTGTGCCAGAAATTCTTCCTTGGAAGAAGAGAGATGACTTCTACTACTGGCCTAAGAGTCAGCTGCTGCTTACACACAGAATTAACAGCCATACCTGTCCAACAGAAATCAGGGCCTGGCAGTTACACGCATGAATTTGCCCTTCATTCCTGAGGAATGAGAAGCAGCAGGAGGACAAGGATGCTGGCGTGTGCTGACACAGGCTGACAGAGTCCTGTTAGGATCCGGTCCTGCAGTCCTGCCAACCCTCACCTGGCACCCACAGGACAGGGACCTGCAGCTGCTGAAGCCCAGGCACAGTACTCCACTTAGGCAACCTCCACTCAGTGCTAGGAATGCTCTAGCACATTTACTTTTACATTTCACTAAACAAAAGTGGCCATGTGACTGCTCAATATTTTCTACAGGATTTTAGGGCAAACATGCCTAGTGGATTTGCAGTAACACTTCATCTTTGCCATCTCACTGGGAAGATTGAACTAAATAATTAAAGATTAATTCACCTTCCCAGAGACTTTGAGAGAAAAGCAATGAAGATCACCTTTTTTTTCTTTTTTTCTTTTTTTTTGCTGCAGCTTGTATGTGCCATTTGCAAAATAGTGCTGGGGAAGAGGAACACTTTGCATTCACTTTTACTAACTGGACTAACTTATCTGTTTTAAAAATGAAAACTCTAATCTATTTGTTTGGTGCTGGCTTTTAAGAAAGCAGAATGAGGTGAATCCTGGAACACTCCCCCCCCCCCCCCTCGAAAAAAAAAAAAAAAGAGGGGGAAAGACAAAGTCGATATAACAATAAATGTTCAGCTCTAATGTAAACTTTGTCCCAGCAAACCTCCCATAAAGGCTTGAGTGCAGTTGGGAGGCTTGGCAGGAGTGCTATCCTGCAGGTGGGAGGTAAGCTGTCAGGGAAGAAATAAGAACAGTAGACCTTACATGGCTCCAAATATTTCTCCTGGAAATATTGTGTTATCTGTTGTGTAATGAAAGATGCACATCAGCTGTTACTATGGTTATGCCATCAGCCATTAATGTAATTAAAGTAGGAGCAGGATTTCTGACTATATAAAATTATCCATCTTATGTAACTGCAGAATTAAGACAACAAGCACAAGTAATAATGCTACTTTAGAGAATTAAGGGATATGGATTTTTTCTGCACTACATCATTTCTCCTTCCAAGAAGAACACAAAGAGAAAGACGTACTGCCTCTTGTCTAACTGAACCTTAGAGATGAGATGTTGAGTCAGAGACTCATCAGAGCTAAAATAATTCAGGTCATCTTGAAAAGGACATTAAAGGACAAAGTTTCAGTTTAAAGCAGTGAAGAATGAGGCCAAGTGAATAGCTGGGGTTGCTTAAGCACTCCTCTCTGACAACAAACATTAACTTATTTTTTTAAATCTATCAGCAACTGCTTTTTATAATTAGATTATTCCTTTCCATGTATAGTCTATTGACGAAGGGCAGTAATAAGATTGAGCTGGTGCAATTCAAGCACTGCCTAGGTTAACCCTAGGCAGAATTCCAAAGGGAGGCAGGCTGACCAAAACACAACCGAGGGACTTCTATGCTGAAACACAAAAATATGTAACAACTGACATTAAACACAACCCATCTCCCTGCCACAGATGGACCTGGAGATGTGTGCTGTCAGTATGTGCTGGCTGAGGGCCCCCTCGCAGCTGCCTCCTCTGCAGCTCCCTCACTCTGCCCCCATGTGTCCCTGGATGGAGCCTGGCAATCAAATTTCCTTATTAAAACAAAACATAGAATAGCAAATAAAACTGAAGCATTTCTGCTCTGCATGAGTGGCCACATCTCTGATGAGGGTTGAGGCAGTAGCTTCAGCTGTCACCTGTGCCTGAAAGTCTGTAACTTGCAAGCAAATTGGAAGCCCTGTGGTTGTATTTCCTGTCCTTATAGATATTTTCCATTTCCAGTTGAGTCACGTCAAACTGTTCTGGTTTTCAGCCCTGCTTGGTTTCTGTCTGAACGGCTTGACGATTATCTCTTTCCGAAAAATCAAAGAACTCCGAACACCCAGCAATCTGCTGGTTCTCAGCATTGCCCTGGCTGACTGCGGGATATGCGTGAATGCATTCATTGCTGCCTTTTCCAGCTTCCTCAGGTATGTGTTGTTTTCCTAAAGGATGCTCAGAAAAACCATATGAAAGTTAGCAATATTGGTTTTGGAAGGCCAAACTAACAAATAACTCTCTAGCACATCACACAGACAACTTTCTCATTCTCTAAATCCAAAATAGCAGAATGGATCTCTGTGCTTCTACCAGGCAAGTAAAAGAGCAGACTTTACCACCAACTCATTAAAGATACCATTTAACCGGAGAACTTTACTGGTAGATATAACAGAAACTTAACGAACAATGAAACAGTCATACTTTTGACTAAACCTCTAGAATGACCTCAAATTTATCTGCAAGCCTTTCCGTTGTTTCTAATGAAGTTTTTGACTAAATTTCTTATTCAAGGATTTTGTGGCGGACAAAAACACAGATCTGTTTGCTGAAAGTTCAAATCGGCTATGGAATTTGATTTTCCACCTTCTCATGTCAATCATTCAATCATGACAAAAACTATATCAAGCATTTTCATCAGTAATTGCAACCGACAAATCATAAGCGCACCATACTAATAAAAAAATAGACCCTATAAAACAGGTGATTAATAATTCCACTTAACAAGTGTGCTTTTAAACTGTGGAAATAGTAGAGAGCACAAAAGCATTTCAAACCAGAGTGTGAAGATCTGATTTTCTTTTAATGGAAATAAAAACACTTTTTCAAATTAACAAGTCAACAATAAGCTCCAGCAAGGAGCTGTTTTGCCTTGTGCATAGCTTATTCTTGTTTCAGACAATTAAGTTGCACTGAAGTCAATAAAGATGCTTTTCTGAAGAGCTTGGCTGCGTCTTTCCAAAAGAACTTGCAGGGGCCTTCTACTGAATTACACTGGTGTTTTACAAATCATGTGAGAAAAGAGAGTGCTGAAGATTTCCACCTCACAGACATCTCTATAAGCCTAGGAGTCAAGTTAGATGAAGGTAGAGAGCAAAATTAGCCATGAGTGACTGGGACACTGAAGGTATATGCCAGCAGGTGACACTTACATGAGAGTGTTTCATGTTTCTTCTTATCCTGTGTCTGCAAAAATATATTTGGAGGCCTCAGCTTTCCCAACCTGAGTGTTTATAGTCATTGTGAGCTTTTGCTCTGTGTTGAGCTGACCCCTGTGAGCTGACAAGATTTTTTTTCCCCTGCTGAGTGCAACTTTTGCACTTTTGGAATAATTGGATTAAACGTAGATTTCAAACTAAAACAAATCCCTTTCTAACACATTAATGCAGGGTTATATTTCCTTCTCTGTGTTCAAAATAAAAACAACTGCTGCAGCACACCAGACACCACAGCAAGGTAAATTCAGGTAAACAACTACAAGAGACCGGCGGTTGACTCCTTCACAATGTTCCTCAGATTTGAAAACATGTGCAAAAGCTATCACCTTCTTCTCTCCATTAATGCAATTTCTAAACGTGTCTTCATTTGTTTTTATCATTTTCTTACCACCCTGCTTGTTTGCTGACAGGTACTGGCCCTACGGCTCTGAGGGCTGTCAGATTCATGGATTCCAGGGATTCTTGACAGCACTAGCTAGCATTAGCTCCAGTGCAGCAGTTGCGTGGGACCGGTACCATCACTACTGTACAAGTAAGGCTATAATTCACCCACCGGTTTTACACGTATCATGTTAAAAAACTGTTTAGATTTCAGAGAAACCAAGCAAGCACATAATTATTTTTCTGTGCATCTTATACGTATAAATGAACTCTCTCTCCAAGGGACACCTTTCCAACTGCTAACCAACAACTTTCAGAAGTTGTTTGCTCTTCAAGATCACATTTAAATACCAACTCTCTTGCCATGCTTTCACCTTCTCCTTAACGAATAATCAGAGTTCAAAAAAATCCAACGCCCCGAAGAAAAATCTATACACCTTGGGCTTCCATCCAACACCTTCCTTTGTAAAAAAAAATCAGAGCTTCATGCCCATGCAGAGTTTTCTAATTAGTGAAACTCAGTGTAGCTACAGAGCAGGCTCTGAAAGGACAACAGCTGGCACAGAGCCCATAGCAAAGCCTTTCTGCGAAGGCACAGTGGGGCAGACAGAGCACAGCAATCCAACCTCACGATACACAGGAACTATGGGGCATGAGCCACTTGTGGGTTTGTGATGCATTCCAGACCCCCTTACAAAGGCTGAAACACAGTACATCTGTTCCAAAGCAAAGAATAAATTATGTGCAAATTCAGGTAAAAGCAGCAGAGCTATTTTCAGGAAGAATGTTATTTTCCTTCTCTTAGTGAAGGATGTTTTTTGTTTTTCTTAACAATGTAGCTGGTAACTAGCTCTGACACTCTAGAGCTGGAGTTAATGAAAATCTAATATTATACAGGGATGCTGACACAAGAAAATACATTTGCCTTTTCTGTGGACTTATGAAATCATTATTTTGGGTTAGATGAGAAATAGGGCCTTACAGGAATGTCAAATATATGGATTTATAGAGACAGGCACTGTCTTTAGTCACAGAACTATCTCCCAAATATTGGTGGTATTGGATTTGTGCTTTCACATAAAACAAGAGAAAATTTCTGCTGAATTATGGTGCTGAGATGGGTTAGGTGTCAACAGAGACCATTTGATCTGTGCAGGCACATCAGCTGTGCTCCAGCCATGACTGCAGTTAGGGAGAACAGGGAAATGAGTATATGTTCTAACATGGAAGTCAGGAAACACGAGTAGGTGTGTTATCACCTGCAGTAAAGCAAACCAGAGCAACCTTGTGAGCACTAGCACCAGCAAATATTGTTTTCCTATACATATGGCACTCAGAGATTGTTTGTCTGGTAAGATAAGACTTGTGGTGTGGGACACCAACTGTTATAGTAAATCCATCAGCTTTGTATCTACCAGTGTCCACTCTGTTATTTAGTTTTAAGCTGTTAGTGTTTCAGAAGTCAGTAAGACAAAGCAGAAACAAAAAGAGGGTGTGCAACCTTTTCATTCTGAAAAGGGAAAGAGACATGACATGAAACACAAACTTATTCTGAAAGCAGATCCTAGAATTCTGTGAAGCCAAGAACACCCCAGACCCTTCTATTTGGCCACTCCAGAAGTGTTATGGTAGCTCTGCCAGCTGAGAGAAATGACAGAGAGCCTCCATGCAGGCCTGTGGCTTCCACCTCTCCTGCTGCAGCTGGGCGCCTTCCAGAGGAATTAGGAGCCTGGAATACCCCCAATGAGCACACCATTCCCAAAAATATTGTGCTGATAGGCAGCATTAGTAGACAGTGGCAGCCCTCCTTTCCTTGTGCACAGGATGCCCGGATCACTTCATATAAAACATCCTAAATCAAAGTTTAAAAGCTGGCCAGGAAAGAGACTGCTGAGTACTTCAATACCACCTTTAGCATTCACACAGCTGTTCAGGCATGGCCTCTATATGATTAGAGCAGAGAGTGTTCAAACAAACCCAGAGCACACAGTGAACATGATTTACTTGATGATACGATTGAAGGCAGAAAGGTTGCCAAATTTTGTTCTACAACTTTTGTCAAGAATTCGGGCTCAGACAATAAAATGGCATTTTTTCACATCCAGACAAAGACCCCAAACAATGCAGGCTGCAAGCTACATCCATACCAATACCCATCCAACAATGAAATGCTTTGGAGCGAGAAGAGTGGCATCTGTATACTATAAGAGAGCAAGCCTGAAAAATAAGCATGTCTTTGGGAAAATATTTTACTCTCTGCAACGCTGACTTCAATGCTTTAGTGTTGTGCACTTCTCCAGCCAAGAGCATTGTACATTAAGAGCACAGACAGATATACCCTAAGGGCACAAACTTCTTCACTTTGCTCAAGTAATTATGTACTGATGACCAAACATAGCTGCTACTACTGAACATTTTGAACCGAGAAAGCAAAAAGAGAACAGGTGTTCTTAAAAGCTCATGCTCTTCAGCTGTTCCAGTAAAAACAGCCAGTTTCATCTGTCACATGCTGAGTGTGAGAATGATTAAGTCATATTTCATAGACCTGATGTACCAAGCCTACAGGCTATGCTGTGTTCTCAATCCATATATTAAACCCCTGTTGACACTCATGTGAGTTGCATGCCTGTACAGAAGGTATAAAGCACCCGTGGCTAAAAAACAAAGCTATCAACCTTTTATCTCCATCTTGGGAACTAATACTCTTCCCAGATTCACTTACACCATCCCTGATGTTTTTATGTTCTGAGAGTTTCCAAGAACGCTTCTATTATAGCAATCCTCAACAAAACACTCAATTATCAAGAACCAATATTTTTGAGGAAATATGTATTGATGAGAACATGAGAGGTTATGATGAGGAGAAGATTAAAAAAAAAACAAAAACAGACTTTCAATCAATTCTAGATGATAATAACACAAATGCACTCATAAATATCCAGAAAATTAACCCAGTTTTTTAATTTGGAAGTTGATACAATCCTCAGTGTTGAAGTGCTAGACTTTGACATGTATTGACAGCTGCCCACTCACTCATCAAAAGAAGAGGTTGGTATTTATTAAGATAAGGAAAATAGCATGATCATCACAGATGGCAGAGAAGTTAGAGCTTGAAGGCATTGTACTCTCTCCCTTTTTTCCTCCTGAGCAACAATGTTGAGCAGCTGTCTTTTCATCCTTTAAAAATGGCTTTGGTTTAAAATAGAGAATTTAAATTAAAATATTAAATATCTGTAACATTAAGAAATGTTCAAACATTCCATGAGTAAAAACGGCTAAAAATACGATGTAATTCAATTTAGTAATCTTACACTGAAACACATTTAGAACCAGAAGAGCGGTAACACTGGTCTGTGACAAATAGCCTGGAAGTAGGACCAGTCTTTTTCCAAGTTACTGTTCAGGCCAACTATTTGCTTGTAGAAAGTGGTGAGTTGCTACTTTCTCAGTGAGATTGACAGGACTAGAAAAATTGGTGAAGATTTATGGTATTTATGGACACAGGCGACCTGCCACAGAGATGCCTTTGGTGAAGCACTTCAGTCTAACAGCTTGCTGTTGTGGGGGGCAGCAACTGCAGTCAGCTGGCTGGAGAAGGGGAAGGGCCCCAGGCAGCACTTTTCCTTTTGTAACCACAACACACGGTTGCAGTTCTAAAAGGAAATCAAAACATCTTGATGATTTCACACTAGTGTTTAAGAATTAAGGGGAAAGGAAAGTCTGAAGTGATTTGTCAGTGCTTTTCTCAATATAACAAAAGTAAAGAACAAAATCAGTGGGGATTTCACAGCAGCATTCAATTACAAAAAGTAGGACTGCAGAGAGTTTGTATCTAATCCTTAACATTCAGAGAAATCTATGTTGTTATACAGTTTGGGAAGATTAGCAAACTACCATTTGCTCCAATAGCAGCTGTCAACTCATGCAGATTAGGGGCAAGTCCTCACCTCCTGTCATACTTTCAGCAGCCACCCTGTCACAGGTTCTCCACCTAGTCTCGCTCCTGCGTCCATTCCCAAGATGAAACACCAGCATTTATACAGCTCTTGCATTTTCAGTGAAGCAGGAAATAATTGTCAAGGCAACATTATGGTCGTGGAGGACCACAGGAAAAAAAAAAAAGGAATAAAAATATAGGTTATTTTAGAGTTGGTTTTTTGTTTGTTTGTTTTTTCTGATGGTATGTGCAGCAGAAGCCATTACATAGTGCAGCTTTCTTATCCCTACGAAAATATGGATAGTGTGCGCTCCTCTTTGCACTGCACCAGCTGCTATTTTACTTCTGACTGATTCGTATAATTCTCAACCAGACAGTTTCAGATATTTTTTGTACTTGACAAGTCTTGCCAATTTGAATTGATACATGCCTTGTGTAAGTCTGGGATTAGCTGGATTGTTCTGGAATATTTCAGCTATTATAATGTTTTGCCCCTTCCACCTTAGAAAATCCTGTTGACCTCTTGTTTGAGAAATTCCTTCTGAATATCAGCCTAAAAATCTACTTGAAAGGTAGCCACTGTGTCAGAGATGTATTTTTCGCTCCTTCTGTGAAAATCAGCTTAATGTTTGGCCAATTTATAAATCTTCCCCACAGATTACAGACAGAAAAACACTTAATGATTGTATCACTAAAGACTAGCTATTATTATTAAAAGTGTTAAGATTCCATGCTCTATCTATAGCACATTCTAAAACAAAAGCTTTTGACATTATAATTTTAGTACTCTATTTACAATTTTGTTCTGTTTCTGAGAGTGAACTCTTTCTATTCCAAAATAACCTTAAAGAAGACCTAAAAAATTCCTTGTGTTAATTTCTCACTGTATGAAAAAGGGAAGCTTCCCTCTTGCTTTTCAAGGAGCCAGAGCACAAGAGTGATTAAACTTAATGAGACCAGACTGCCAGCAGTGGGCCCTAATTAAGAATTATTTCTTTGAGTCTATGCTGAACTCCATATATACACATTTAACTGAATTAGGACTAACGTGGCTATTATGCTAAACTGTATCAGTCCACAGAAGGCATTTAAGGTCAAGAAACTGCCTGCTCAGTACGACAGCAACTGAACCATTCTCAGCTTGTTGGTGCCCTTTGGCTTCTCAGAGGACATGGCTTCCCAGAAGAGCATACTCTGAAAAACTAAAACAATTTGTTTGATTTCCCTCGGGGCCCGAGGAAAGATATGCAACCGGGGCACCAGAACCAGCAGCAGAAGTAGCAGCAGCTGGTGGGCAAGAGCTTCCCCCGCTGTCCCGTGCACAGTGAGAGCACATGCAATTTGCAGCACCCCACACACACGATGCAGCTGGATCACTCACCCCCAGTCAGTGCAGATACTCACGAGCTGCCCTCAGCGTGTTACCAACATAGCACAAGTTTTGTCTGTGCAAAAATATTTCTCTTCTATGCAGAGGTCCGTGAGATCTTCACATCATAGTAGTCCACAAAATGAAAGGATGGGGAGAAAAGAGAGCAAAGTTTCTGCCTCAAGATATCATGAAAAATGACTGCTATCAAATACTTTATAGGATAAACATACAAACAAGAACTAGCAACATTCAGTTTGCAGGATGTTGCTTGTTTGTTTGTTTTCTTCCAGAATATCAGGAGGACTTACCGCTTACAAAACTGTATTCCCAAAACAATACTGCTACTTCTGTCATGAGTGTGGTTTAAAAGAAATACAATTTAGATCTAGGTCTCACTGCAGCTGCACTCGGTAATGCCTTTTTAAAAGATGCTAGAATGTGTAAAGCACAAAACCAACCTGACAGCTTGTGTAATAAGCTGTGTCCTGATTGAATTTCAAGTTACAATTGCTTAAAGCCAAGCTACAAGAGAGGTGATGCAGAACACAAATGGAAACGGAAGCTCTGGATCAGTAACAACACTCACTTGCTAGTTCGAACACACACGTAGGAAGGATGCAGTTCTGAAGGAATATAACGTATGCTACTTAGCTGCTTTAGACTGGAAGGTTAAGAATAACTACATTAATTCTAACAAGCTTGACTATAATTTCTAGCCGCTAAATAAGAAGCTATTTCTTTTTCTTTTTTTTTTTTCCTTCCCCCCACTGATGTAATCTATAGCCATGTTAACATCAGTATGACAGAAAATGATTTGAGCCTCTTCAGCAAAGTACATCATCTTTGTGGGAATCATACAAAAACAGATATTAATTATTAATAGTCATTAATAATAATTAAACATTCTTTTTGTAAATTGACTTAAAATATCAATAGATTTTTGTTACCTACCATAATAAAACAAGGTATTTAATAAAAATAATTTTATTTTTTCTTTAGTATTTAAATAGCAACATGTACCCCAGAACTCATTTTTGAACATTTGCACCAACCAACTTCTTCAAGCCCTTCAAACTCTTCCCTCAAGAACTGCTGGATGATGAGAATCAGGACAGAGATAGAATCACCATTCCTCTGAAGCAGGAATTTCACTGACACACCTACATCATTATCCTTCCTTAAATCAAAGAAGGGTAGCGCAACCCAAAAGAGCTATTATGGAGTTTGTGGTCCTCTCTGGGGCTGCTGCATTATGGGATTCAGCAACCTTCATTTCAGGCAGCCCTCGCAGATCCTTCACCCACAAGTCAGCCCTTGTAGACTTGGTAGCATGGCTGGCCTCCTACTCACATCTCATTTCCAGTCCTTCACCTTTCCAACAAAGGTCAGAATTCTCCTGAATCCTGCAGATATGATGCCACTGTTGAGGGCAGAAGAAAAGATTGTTTCCCAGCCTGAGTGAAAATTGCATCATTACTTCTCTTTAATGGGAAATTCGATTAGAAAGGAGTAGTGGGCAAAGTAGTTCAGCTGGCGTCATGGACAATTCAGCCCAGGCATGATTGCAGACGTCAGCCCTGGTAACCAAATTATCCAAACTTCTTTACATGCAGGCAGCGTGACTAACACAATGTTCTGCACAGCAGGAAAGCCTGCCTGCCTTCTCCATGAAGAAATACTTCCTGTGCCTTATAAAGCTTCCAGTCTTTTAATTCATTCACTGCCTTATTCCAGTGGTGTCTTATAGAATTAGATGAGACAGACACGAGTGAGCATTTTTATTATAAAATTAGAAAGAAAAAAAAGACCTCGAGATTCTCATTTCCTGTTCCAGGCTAAGCAATGATCTTAAGAGCAAAGTAATTTGACCTGTAGTATTTTAGAACAGGATCTGTTGTCAAGTATGTATATTCACATATATGTCAATAACTATCATTTTTAGAACACGGTATGTCCTCAGGGCCAGGCAGGAAGGAAGCAGAAGGGTCAGGTGCACAGCCACAGCCCTGATCTGACCCACACTGTGCAGCAAGGCTCTAGCTCTTAAAGCACTGCTCATTGCATTGCCTCATGCCTTCTGCTGTTCGCCCTTCCTGAGTTTTCAAACGCATTCCCAAAACACAAGAATATAGCGTGTTAACAGCAGCTGAATCTCTAGCACAGTACAAAGCTGAGCAGCAATATAGTATTCGGGCAAGGCATGTGGAAAAAGACAATTCGCTGCTCCCAAAGTCAAAAAATTCCCTAGACTTCTCTGCAAGACCAGATAGATATCTCTGGACTTGGGTCAGCTTGAAGCTACAAAACACATAACTGCTTGTTCCTGCCCCAGGCCTGGAGGCCAGGATTCTTTGCTCTGAACACACACACAACCCAAGAGCTTTGCCTGCAGGTTTGGTGACAGATGTGCAGACCCTCTTTTTCTCTTCCTGCAGGGAGCAAGCTTCAATGGAGCACAGCCATCTCCATGATGGTGTTCGCATGGCTCTTTGCTGCCTTTTGGTCCACAATGCCCTTGCTGGGCTGGGGGGAGTATGACTACGAGCCCCTCCGAACCTGCTGCACCCTTGACTACAGCAAAGGGGACAGGTAAGGACGAGGCCAACTCTCATGAGAGGCTGTTGCTACTTGGGGTGGCTTCAGCAGTGCAGCAGAGCCCAGCTGTCACCCTCCCACCATGGTGCTGACATAAGGCAGGCACAGCCCAAGGCTGCCTCCTGCACACAGGGATGGACAGCCAGGAAAAAGCTGGTGCTCGGGTTTCTGCCACTCCCTTAATCATTAGCCATAAGATACATTTTGGGGGGGGGTTAGGAGTTGAAATTCTTTATGGCAATCTTTATGAAATCCAACCCTGATGTCCTAAATAAGGATGCCTGGGGTTAGCAACCAAAAGTCTCTTGTGATTTTCTTCAATACTCTCCATCCCACATGCAACAGTACAATACAGCTTCAGAAAATACTGAACCTAAAAACACGCTGACGTAAGTGATTTGGGCAATTTAAAAAATACAGATAAATTAATAATAGCAGAAATTTTACAGAGATGCACAAGGGAGAAATTAACCACCTCTTTTTTTTACCTCCTCACTCTCTCTAGAAACTACATCACATTCCTTTTTGCTCTGTCCATTTTCAACTTCATGATACCGGGTTTCATCATGATGACAGCCTATCAGTCCATACACCAGAAGTTCAAGAAAAGTGGGCACTATAAGGTAAGGAAGCTTCCTCTGTCCCTGCACCTACCTTGACAAAATAGGGCAGAGTCAAACAGGCTAAAAGCCTTCAGAAATAGTTGCTTTCACAGAGGCTTTGGCTCAGCTCCTTCTGGGCCATCTTATCCCTCTATGGTGCTCTGAGCAGGGGGGTATCGTGGAAAACTCAACCTTAGAGATCTTGATTTTTGGCTGGACGCAATCATGTCTGCCCTGACCCAACGGGGAAAACATTCTACCTCAGAGGAAGCAATCGGAGTAGTGACCCCAAAGATTCCCCTCTGCCACCAGTCCAGTTCCAGTCACAAAACTAAGACGTAGCATACACAGTACCTGCTAATAGCACATCAATAACCACAAATTCTGCTCAGGAAGGATCACTGTTTACAGTTTTGCTACAGATTCATAGCTGATGGCCTTGAAAGTCATGCAGAACCATAGCACTATAAGGAAAAAAAGAGATATTTTGTATGGGGGGGTGGGGGGGGGGGGAGAAAGGGTCTTCCTAGGCACACCATAGATAAATTTGGCTGAGGAAATTCAAAAATCTCCATGAGCTGGTAATAATGGAACTGCACTGGAGCGGCAGGTTTATGGAAATGTAACATGGTGATTCTACCAGTTGTTCCTTTGGATGCAGTTTGGGGTGCTATGTGTTGTTGGTACATTCTAATCCCTGCACTTTGTAAAATGTCACTTATCCAGGGGATGCTGTAGCAGCAGAGACAGTCAGGCAGACTGATTTGTAGTAGCAGTCTGGAACACGTATGTGTGTCCTCTACGTAACTCAAACAAATGTTGGTTTTCATTATTATAAGCCCTTTTTTTTTTTTTTTTTCCAGTGAGCTTTTACAATGGTGTGTAATTTTTCCTATACTGCTCTGTAGCAGCAAAGACCAGTTGAAGGAAAGTAGTTAGAATGCAAAAAATGCAAGGGTGAAAACGTCACCTCCCTATTCATCAAGATTTGCAATACTTCCACATTTTACCTGCCTGCAAGGCCTTCAAGAAGTCAGGAAAAATGTCACTTAACTGTTTTCAAAAGCGTGCATTGCCCTTCCCCTCTGCAGCAGTTACTGACTGCGAGTAGCACATATGCTGATGTCACCGGCCAACAACAAGGTGCTTCATCTTCTCTGCCCAGAAAGGACTGTGTCCCCCCCCTCCATCCCCACCACCAGGTGCAGGGCTTTGGAGCTCTGCAAAAAGGGTCTGTGCTTGCATGCCTCCAACACTGACAGCTACAGCACTCCATGCTGGGCAATGCTTCCCTGCCAGTGAGCACAGTATCCCAGGATCTTTCCTATCTACCTATTGCAGCGTGAAGTTGAGAGACAAAAAATACTGTGTTGCTCTTGTTTTTCAGTTTAACACTGGCTTACCATTGAAGACGCTGGTCATTTGCTGGGGTCCCTACTGCCTTTTATGTTTCTATGCAGCAGTTGAAAACGTGATGTTCATTTCACCAAAATATCGAATGGTATGTCTATGGCAACTGGAGGAACTCTCACGTATTCCTCTCATGCTCTTCCCTCCATTCCCAGGGAACAAGACCAACCTGAACACTAACAGTCCTATTTAATATAACATCTCTTACAAGCAGATTGTTTACACAAAGAAACCTATTCATCCTACAATTTTTTTAGGCAAAATAGTTCAGTGCAACAATACAGCAGACATTATAATTAGTGTTTAGATCAAGCTATATTTTAGGAATTATGTTTTTTGTTCTGCTTTTTTCTTCAGCAGTCAGCGCAGAACAGCAGTCTGCACTGCTCCACAGTAGTGAGCGTGCAGGTAACGGAATGATGGTTGTACTAGAGGACCTTATTGATCTTTTCCAATCTAAATGATTCTGTGATTTGAAGAAGCATTTTGGGTCCCTTTCTCAGTCAAGTACCACCTCACAGATCTCGGTTTTGAAGAAATTGCTTGTCCCATTCATTTTTCTTAATCCTTCTCTCCTAGAGGAAGCTGCAACTCTTGCAGTTATGATGCTTCTTTTTTCCTATGAGCCTCAGCTCTGACGGTGCCTCCAGGACTCACTAATATTACAATGCGCCCTTTAACTTCCATTCATTCATCAGCCCAATTTCAGATCACTAAAAGCATTACTGTATTTAGGTATTTATCATCCCACAAAGTGTGTTAGCAATACTAGGCCACTTACCCATACAAAGCTGCCCATGGCATACTCTTCACCCCTCATATTCACACTCTACTGAAATATCCAACTTTCGGGTGATGCTGGTCTAACTTTTCTTTCCTGGAGATTGTCCTTTCCTAAGTCAGGGGCCCCTCCTGACCAAATTGCTTTCACCTTCCTCATCATTCCAGGGTAGCAAACTGCTGCCACTATGGAAAGGTATTTGTTTGACAGACGGAAACTGAGCCTAGCCTAAAATCAATCCATTGGCTTCTCAGCACATTTTCCTATCCTGTCTCCCTACAGATTCCTGCCATTATTGCCAAGACCGTGCCAACTGTGGACAGCTTTGTGTACGCCCTGGGCAATGAAAACTACAGAGGAGGAATATGGCAGTTCCTCACAGGACAGAAGATTGAGAAAGCAGAGGTTGATAACAAAATTAAGTAACCCACTACAGCATCAAACCACATTAATGCAAGTACATCAGTGAAAGCAACACAGTAGAGGAAGACTTGTACATTGTGGTATGTACATGCAAAGGTGATTCCACATTGAAAAAGCTACACACTGACTACAGGCAGTGAAAGAAAGCCCCACAGATTCTTGCTGAAACCATCATGAGCTGCTTGTCAAACAAGCTGCCTTAAATCTGTCTTGATTGTCATCAGTCTCATTTTATATGTCACTGCAAATAAACTGTATGCTAGAAAGCACACTTTTTTTCTCCTGATAGACCAATATAAAAGCTCACCAAATTAACTGAAGTAGGGTATTCGTTTACCCAGTGAGGCCTCCCGAAACCAAACTGCAACTTGCCCACATGGTAATGACTGAATTACTAGAAGATTAGAGAATCCAGAATTGCACCACATGTCTGTATTAATAGCCTATCCACCTGAACAATGCATTTTCCATGCACCCAAAATGGGAGTTTCCAAATTTCCGCAATGAATCTGCCATCCTAATTTCATCAAAGCACATTAGTGGTCATTTTATTCCAGTAAGGAATATTAGCTTGGCTCCCATTCAGGTGAAGTAGTGTGTGACATTCAGCTGTGTCCCACAGTAAACTGCATCAGACATCACAGTTGTTGCTTACCAGGACAATCAACAATCTCACAGTCCATCATTAAAACACTCATATTGTATCAAGCACTGAGCAAAAGCTAAGCAGAGTAATGGGTAAGATTGACTGAGCAGTGAATAATGTCAAGAAAAATCATTCAGAGTAATCACATGTAGACAGCTGAGACCTGCTTATCAGGTATGCATAATATTAAGTGAACAGATTACAAAATATGATCACAAAGATTAAGACTGAGCATGCATCTATACAGACAGACTCTGAATACGTAATTATCTCTTTCTCAGGAGAGAGACCTACACAGATCTTGAGATCATCCGGTCAGCCAGGTCATACAGATAAATCCCAGCAGAATGCTAAAAACCACTAAAAATGCGTAGGAAACAAGAGGACACATCGTCACACCACTTGAAAGCCACTGTGCTCAGGCTTGTTGGAAAAAACTCGCAGCTTGGGTAATTCCAACTCACAGAGGGAGAAGTTAGAAAGGGGCCACAGTGGGGATTAAAAGTAAGGAGGATCCTCCACACAATGGATGAGATGGGGGAGAGGGCTGGCATAGAGGACATAGCTGCTGAGGAGCATACTCCTATGACAGTGCAGAGAAGATGAGGTTATCTGTGGCTCATCTATTGGATCACAAATAATACAACTCTCTAGAAAAGAGAGAAGGAAAAGGATGGAAATATAAACTTCCAGGAACAGGGCACCAAGGCAAAAATCCTTTTCTAGGTGCAAACTAGTTCTCAATATTAATTTCTCAGAATTAAGCAGAACTGGCTGAAGACCACTAATACGTGCCCCAAACCAGCATGTTGTTCCCTTCAGAAAAGTGTACGAAAGCAAGCTGCCAAGAAGTCTCACACAGACTTCCAGTTAATTACACAGTTACTAGCACACACAGCCTTTACCACAACAGTGCCATCCTAGTACCCTTCAGCACTCTGGTTGCCTAGATCCTAGGAATAAGAAACCATTATCATCCTGGGATAGTCTATCACATCAAGGTCCAATTCAATACTGAACCTCTCTCCTGATTACTGACAGTCTGCTTCTGCTAAATTTGCTCGTTTGTGTCAGAGGAGTCAGTGTTTTGATACTCTGGTGAAAAACAGACCTCTTCAGAAGAAGACATTTTTCTTTCTTTTCACTAGACAAAAACAGCATAATTTCTTCAGTTTTCTTTCAGCACAGAAATACCTCACTTTAAATAGCATCTCTTGCAATCCTATTTTCCAGTCCTATTAAACGCCCACAACTCCAAACGAAGTTTCTGTTTACTCAGTAACACTGCAAATCAAGGTCTTGCTGACTCAGCTTTCCTGCACCACCCGCGCTTACAACCACCCTACAGTTCAATAAAAGGGAACTGAGTTTTTTCTACAGCAACCATTCTTCATGCGCTCTATATACTTTCTGATGTACATTTCCTAGCACCTCTTATACATTCAATCAGGGCATTAAAAACTGGTTTAAAAACTGGGTCAGGGGAAGAATTCACACTGTTCCTAGCCTAACATCATACTTCTTTGGAATTCATTACTGTGAAGCAGTGAAGTGAATTATTTTCGTC
This sequence comes from Oreortyx pictus, assembly GCA_036925125.1. NCBI lineage: Eukaryota > Metazoa > Chordata > Aves > Galliformes > Odontophoridae > Oreortyx > Oreortyx pictus. Next base: position 10,502,722 of record JAUPFR010000008.1, on the reverse strand, counting down.
AGGATGAGGAAAAAGGATTGCCAAATGCCTAAATACAGACTCAGCTGCTAATGATTGGTTTGTTTCAAGCAGTTGGTGTATGGGGAGTAAAAGCATAGTGTAAGATTGTGATGACATGATGACAGAAAGTCTTAGTTGAGCATTTACCCTCCCCGTTACGTCTCACTTTAGTTTATATTCACATTTCACCCATAGGGATGGAGTGGATACTCATAGCCGAGATTGTGCTACTGAGGGTTTGCATTTTGAAGCCAAAATGCAAAAAAATAGTTGGTAACTTGACTATCGTGTACATATTCACAGTTAGAGATTATTCATCAGAAGATTACCATCATGATTCCATATGAACTACCACAGAAAGGAAAACATGATAAATAATGACCACATACTTCGTTATGGAAACAGGCATTCTCTCCAGAGAAAATTGTTGCATCAAGATTAAATAAAATGATAATTTCTAAGTAGTGTACACACATATCCGCATGTCTATTTTTGGTGTTATTATGGTACATTAGCAAATTTCTAAACATCTTCTACAGTGTTAGAATTAAAAAGTGATTTTAAACATCTTAAAAAGATCTCAGTAAGATACTAGTTTGAAAGACTTAATGCAATTAAGATGGTACATGCAAGACTTCCGTGTGGATATGTTGTTGTTGTTGAATTTGTTTGTTTTTCATTTGTTTGGCTGGCATTTTTTTTTTTTTAACTTTAAACATATTAACACAGCTTTGGATTTCCACAGGCACAATTTCTTTTCTTGTAAAAGTCGTGTATAAAATTTTTTAAATCACGCTTTGTCTGGAACATAATATCAGATTATAGATCTTCCAGAAGAGGAGAGATGGAGATGACTGAAGTTGCCATGCTGAGCTACAGAATTTCTTTGCTTTAGAAGAAGGAAACACTATTTTAAGGAAGAGACTAAAATGATGAAAGAGAAAAGCAGAGAACAAACTTAACAGCAAGAGTGATAACTTTTTGATGAATTTTACCACTTAGTAGTGAAAAATTGTATCCTGAAGAGAACAGCCAAAGAGCTCTAGGTGCTGCACAGGTCTCTATTTGAGTTAGGCTTACCAGTTGAACAGCAAGATGAGAGATTTCTTTCATAGTGTTCAGTGATTTGTGCCCACTGCCCCAAGATTTGCTTCACTGAGCTACACGAAGAGATACTGCAGCAGAATTCTTGATTTCTTTCTTTCAGAGAGAGAAAGACCCATCATTAAAGTACAGGTAGCTTCATAGGTGAATTGTGTTACGTCAGATGAGAAATCACGGGGCTGAAAATCAGTTCTATGAGCAGAAGTTCGAGGATGCTATTAATTACAGAGAAAGTAAAAAAAAAAAAAAAAAAAAGATGTTAAATAAATAGCAAAGGGACAAAAATCAATGCTTTGGGGGCCATATATGTCAGCTCCCTCACTATTCAAAGTCAGTTGTAATCTCTAAGCTAACTGACACTCAGTAGCTAAGCTTCTGGCCCAGGAGCACATTGAGTGGCAGCATCTCCCAGATCATTTACTGAATGGCGCCTCTAATGCATAGATCAAATGTATCCCCCAGAGAGCCCTGCAACCTTCCATTCGCTGAGAAGGTCTCATCGCTCCAGAAACAGCTGAAAAAAAATCTTAATGAAGGCAACACTGTGAACTGATTTACTGAGAGACACTTGACACAGGCATGCAATATATCCAGTGTCTGGAGAATAGCTACCAGGCCTGTACACAAGCTCTCCCCCAAAAGTTTGATCCACACATGAAAAAGGAAAAAACATCATAACACTGAAAGGAATGTTTTTGTATCATATCCTTCTTGCTTGCCATTTGACTATTGCCAACCTTTCGTATCTCCCCTACTGAAACAATTCAAACCCTACACAGTAAAAACAAAAAGGTATTTTGCCAATAGGAGGGAAAATGAGCACAAGCTGTAGAAGATTGACTGCACCAACCTATAGAGGAAAGAAGTCTGGATCATAATCTTTTTTTCTGGGACAAGAAAGAAAAGGCTCACGTGCTACTAATGAAGGCTTGAGGATTAGTAAAATACAAAAAATACCACCTCCTGTGGGATTAGCACTGAACAAAGTCCATAGATAAAAAGTAGGCCGCTGACAGATTTTAAAATACAGTTGTGGGACAGCACCACTGAACAGGGGCATTTTCAAGCTGGAGAGACTTACTTGATATTCTCCATACTACTGGTGAGAGAAAAGTCTGTGAAGTAGTAAACTATGAAATAGGTGGGTTGTTATTGCAGGATGACCTGAGTCACCAGGGTAAATGGTCGTAGCAAATATATTTAGGTTAGATCAAGTGTTCAAGATCCAAGAACAGCTGTCAGTTATATTTACACAATGAAAGACTTTGCTTTGAAAAACAGAGCTCGGGAAAGGATTTAGGGGTCGTTATAGATAATCGCCTCAGTGTAATCTGTCTGGGCAATGCTGTAGCAAAAAAGACTAATGAGATTCTTGAATTAAAAAAAAAAAAAGGGAGAGAGAGAGAGAGTGAGAGAGAGAGAGAGAAATAATTACAGATTTGACCATCTCTGCACAGTGCTGCCAATAACCCTACCAAATTATTGAATCCTTTTCTGGTGTCTGCATTTTAAAGAGGATTTGAAGACCTTGGACTGAGTTCAAGTGAGTGTCACAAATGAATTCTCTGGCTTTAACAAATAAGCCCAGGCCTTCTGACATGAGTGTTAAGGAGCTCAACACATGCAGCTCAGCGAAGAGAAAGTGTAGACAGTGTTACATACACAGTTATCACAATGTGCATGCAATTGCTCTCAGAGAAGATAGAAGTGGGGAGCTTCCCAATCTGGCTGACAAATAAATAATGAATAAAAGTTGAAGCTGGACAAAATCAACCTTGAAATAATTATTCTTCTCTGGGATTTTTTTCCCCCTTCTCTCACTCAAGTGATGGAAAAGAAACAAACTGGGAGGTCCATTCAGGTAAGGTGACCATACTGTGACCAAGGAGCAGTAGCAAAGGTGCAGTCTGCACTTGTTTTTCACATTCTGGGCTGGACTTGCTCATCACTGTCTTTTTGGAAGGAACACAGAGGAGCTGGTTAAGTAGTGCCTCCAGCAATCAAAACATAGTGGCATGGAAGCTTGTCAAACGTCAAGCAGCGGAAAAACAAAATAACCTCTGACAGTGAATCCTAGTCGTTCCATCAAGCATGTAACTGAAGGATGACTAGTTTGATTGTATTAAGTTGATATATGGAAATAGACAGCATTTAGAATCACAAGCTTTGGTTAAAGCCTTGACTGTAAAGTTCTAAGCAGGTGCGATGCCCAATTAAAAATACTAAGTCCACAAAATTTAATCCACCTTTAAGTTTCTTCTTCAATGTGACTCATTAGCTCCCTAAAATTAGATTTTTAATCTCAGATTGTCACCCAATTCTCCTCCACTCAAGTATTGTAAACAGTGAGAAGATTATGCCCACTGATGTAATATCTATTTTCTTATAATCTTTTTAGCACTATAAATGCTAAATATAGCATCCAGTTTAAATTGGCTTTATCCTGAATTTGACTTCAGTTAACTACACAGGAGTAAACATTTAAGAAAGAAGTTAGAAATATCGCTATGCTTCACAAAAGATGTAATAAGAGTCTCAGTACATATAAAAAGATCACCTCAACAGTAGTGAATCCTCTAACAGCTTTTTGGAAATCTAGGACTTGTAAGCTATTAGACTGCCGTAGATGTGTAGATTTGGTTACAGTATTCAGCATGCAAACACCATCCCAAGAAGTCAGCAAGAATTTGGGGAGGCTTGTGCAGCTCTTTTATCCCAGCTACATTTGCAAATGGCTTAAACTGAACATGAAAGCATTTTTGTGAATCTAGCATTTCCAGAACAGCCCTGATATGTCCCTTAGCAAGGGGAGGCCCATCATTAGGTAATCTTTAGCCAAGACTGAAAAGAGGTAAAACCGTATAATGGAAAAATGCAAAGTGGGAAGCACACCTTGCACTTGGCAATTGCTTCAGGAAGAAATATGCCCCCAGCGTCCAAGTACAGATCTCATAAAGGGCTTTCAGAGAGCAGAGGTCTTTCTCATTGGGGCAGGAAATCCTATATGTAGCCCCAAGGAATCAGTGCCAGATCCCACAGACTACAGACAGGTTCACAGCTGGTGTACATCCTGCCTGGTAAAGCCAAAACTCACTCCATGGATTTTAACACAGACTTTTATACGTTGCATACTTACTAGTTAACCTATATGTTTCATTCCTGCCTCCAAATCAATGCTTATCATGGGCCAGCTATGCCTTTCCCATCAGTCAATTAATTTACGTTTCCTAACAACAAATGAGTCTCAATCATTCTGGAGCAAACAGCCATCACGTGTAAAACCCTTAAAATTTTGGGTTTGTGTCTAACGTTTAGGTTTGGGTTTAATGAGGCCGCAAGTTTCTCTGTGTCTTATTTTGCTCTTTTCAGGAACCACGTGGAGAGGAGGGAAATCCACCCTCTGCAAGTCTGGCATTTTCTCCTACTCCAGGGAGAAAAAGTGCCAAACCTTACCTTGGCATGGGCAATGTCACAGAAATGCAATTAAAATACATCTGATTGTGTCTGCCTGTCCATTTTGCTTCAGCTTGTTGGGAACAATTAAACAGATGCCTAAAGCTGAGCAGTAAAATGAGTAGCAGGAGCTCTTCCACAGTTTTCCTCCTTCACTTGGAGGACTGCCACAGACACAGATTGTGATATCCACAAATGTTTATTACTGAGAAACACTCATCTGTTAAATACAGATTGGAAGGCAAATATAGATGGGGCTTGTCAAAGCAGAAATAATCAAACTGAAAATGTTCTTGTGATCTGTCTTGACCACTGCTGTGGAACTTGGTGATCTTCTGTTCAAAAAGTTAAGAAATCCAGCAAAATGAACACACTGAAAAGAAATGATCTTTGTGTTCTGTATCAAAAGCAGAATCAAACTGGCTGTAAGCGTGAAACCAAGAGCGTGTAGTAATGAACAAGACCCTTGTGCCTCCTCTAGAAGATTTTCCCTTTAAGAAACATCAGATTTTCCTTCTCTTCTGGACAAGTTCCATCGTAGGAGAATAACAAGTTTTCAGCTGCACCTGGTTACAAGACCAAGGAGCAAAGAAATAACAATTGAGTTATTTCTCAAATAAGTTATTTAACAAATAAGCTTTGGGTATTTGTTCTGGGCCTCCTGAAGCCAGAGCAAGTGAGCACCTCACAGAGCCCATCAAGAGAACTGCTGCCAGGGCAGGCCCTCTGTTTCACTGGGATCCAAGGAAAGACATAGAGCAAGGTGATATAGCAGGGAAGGACAAGAACACAGCAATATAATCACCTATTTGGAAAAGTCTTGAAATTCCTTATATTTCCATTTGGAAACACATTCGGCTTTTGACTAGCAACTTCTGATTCAGATCAAATCCTCTACTGCAGGTAGCAAACATTCCAGGTAGGTTACCTGCTTCAGAAGTAGTCCTCTGGGTTCCATGAGCTAGGTTCTTTGGAAAAAAATGTCCGTTTAGTTTCATTCTGCACAATTTTCTAAACTTGCTCACTGATACTGTTAAAGAGATTAGCAAATTAAGCAATTATCTGTGCTCTCATTTCCTTCCAAAATACAGGCTACTGTAATCTCCTTAGGCTCTACAATGATACCATAGGGGACAGCTATAATAAATATGAAGTATTATACCACACTAAATGAGAGACACTTCAAAGGTTTTACTCCCTCTCTTTTCTTCCTTTATTTAAAAAAGACAGACTTTATCATACCTACAGGTTCTGTGCTTTGCTTCATGGACACCCAGAAGCAATTCTACACACACAAAAAAAAATTCACCCACAACCAACTGGAACTGGAGGAAAGAGATTAGCAATATCCTGCAATAGGAGATAGTCCTCATAATCTTGAAGAACTTGCATATATTTTTCTAGGGTAGAAGAAAATATCACTGTTTGTAGCACGGTAAGGAATTGCTTGCAGAAGCTGCAGACTAAAGAACCAGAGACATCCCACGTCATATGCTCAGTGGAAGTCCCCTGCCACACCAGTGTAGTGGCACAAGCAATTATTTTGTTTCCACAGTGGAAGTTTACCATTTTCATGTACTTTGGAATTGATAACAAAGGACTGAGTAAAGAGACTGAGATAGAAAAGAGTTGCACACTCATTCTGGTTAGCTTTTATTATTTCTATTTTCCCAGTAACACACATGCGGGTAGTGAATTGTGATAAACTAGTGAAGAGTTCATTTCTTAACAAAATAAAATCGTTTCCCCAGTAGACCATTTTTCAAAAGAGGTAAGCAATGGAGAGAGGCCAAACCCTGCAACACTTGCAGAGGGGGAGGATCTGGTGGCTTGAACACCCGTAGGCCCATTTCATGCAGTGACCTGCCTCCATTTACTAAATTGATGTAGCACATGAAAATTTACTCAGTATATTTCAACTAATGACTGCTAAAGCAGCTTAAGTGACTCTTTAATCTAGCTTTTCCATGCTGTCATTTGTAGAATGGTTGTTGGGAAGGGAAACAGACAAGAAACTGGGGCAAAACATCTACTGACAGACACTGAGAATGTGTCCATAAAATCACCTGCAGTTACGCAGACAGATCTGTGGCTCATAGACAACCTTCCTGGCAATGAAGCATTTCTCCAGAACTCTGACTAGAGGCACACACACACTCCCTGCAAGCAGCTTGCAGACACAACCCAAACAGGCCACACACTACAGAATTAATTTCAGCCTCTGAACAAGAAAACACAAACTGACACTCGCAAATTCCCCAGTCAGTCCCTTTCCTCAGAGATGAAATGGGTGCATCTAGCAAGAGCCTGCTGCAACATGCAGGGACCAGCTCTGATCACAGATTGCCTGGTTCATTTTACAGGTGTAGTGTTCTCCTCTACCATACAGTATAAGTCTCTTCACATCATCTTTCACATAGATACTGCAGAAAATAACGTTGATCCCTTACAAAACACTAAGATCTATCAATCTATTATTAAATGTATTTGCATTATATTATTTTCTGTTTCAAGATCTTCCATACCACCCTGTAGTAGTGGCATACCACTCTAGAAATCAAATCAGTGCAAAATCACATTTAACTCCAACATGTCAGATAATCTATACAGTTTCAACTATGACAGAAAGAGTTTATCAAAGGACAGAAACAGTAACCACTACATGCGCTGCTCCTAGAACTTCACAACTGGACTTCTGGTGCCTTGTCCAGCTTTTGGGCTGCAGGCTCACATACCTACTGTGTTGCTAGACAACACAGGACAGCATCCAGGCATGATACATAACCCGTAACTCCTTCACAGATCCTTTTTCAGGTCCTCTAAAACACACATATTATACAACAAATTTACATGAAGTTCGTCATCTATACCTGGTGTTCAGATATCCATATTTCTTTACTGTCAGTGGTACAGACAATACTTCAAAAATCAGAGACAAAAACCCAACTTGAGATGTTCTCCTTGGAGGGGACAGGCACTTCCCACCCCACAGACATCTCCACCCGCACACATGCCCACAGGGCTGCACCCAGGGCTTCTGTCACTATCACTCTCTGAGCATCGTGCTGTGCACCAACAGCCAAGCAGCAGAGAGCTCTATCAGGGCACGGAGCCTGTGACCCAAGATATAAACACAGGACAGTGAGCCAGGAAGGGATACATAACACAGACACAATTACGTTTCCTGGATAACAAGCACTGTCTTCAGTTTCCTGAACTAAACTACCTACATTCTGTCAGTATGACTCCCAAGGTGAACTTCATGAAAAAATAAAAATAAAAAACCACAACACCTTTGGGTAATCTCATCCTGGGGATAATCAAATTAGCTTTGCCTGTCAGACACCATGGATCTGAGAAGCAGGAACAGCAGATGCAGCCAGCCTAACTCTTCACAAAGCCACCCTTGCTCAGGGGTACCTGGTGGTCTCTTTTTTCCCCCCCAGCATCCCCACCACCACAGCAGCTTTCTAAATTACAGAAGAAAATGGTACAATGTACTTAAATCACAATTCCCACCAGGCAGTGGATTTCTGGGTGATTATCACATGCTTCAGGTTGCCTCTAGACTTTAATTGCCCAAGAAGTGTGATAATCTTCAAAATACATGCCCTGGGGTGGATACCACAAGCAGAAAATGACAGTAACGTATAAATATTGAGTTGAGCCATCCGCACACTCTTGACGTGGCTCTGGCATGGATCCCAGCAAACCACCGCATGCCTTCAGCTGGGACAAGCACAGAAAACATCTCTCAATGCTTTGCCACCGCTAGCTCAAAGATGCACCACAGGGTCAGCTCCAAGCACACCATGTCAGGGATGTGCTGACTGAATACTTCATTCACAGCCAGGAGGTGGAAAAGTTATTCAGTGCTGTGCCTTCACACACACACACACACACACACACAAAAAAAAAAACCAAAAAACTGGAAAGAGTTGCCAAATGTAGATTGCCAGCCCAAGACTGGGGGCACAAAGCAACAGAGCCTAGCGATGTGAAAGGAAGGTCAGAAGACTGTGATACCTGCTTCACTTGTAGAAAATTCTACACTGAGACTCAATGAGAGGTACTTCAGATTTTGCTGAAGCTTTAGTACAGACATGAGCTGTTTCCACTGGACTTTGAATCAGGAGTAGACTAGACAATTTCTTACAGAAATCAGGGATGCTCACGTTCAAAGATAACAGCAAAATTATGCCTGAAAACACAAGAAGCATTCTTTGGAAGAAGGCCAAGACATGAAGGTGCATTTCAGACTGTTGACATGAAAGAGCAGAAGTGTCTAACACCCTGGCAGTCCCCTCTGTTTGTCAAAGGAGCCCAGGTACAGCTGTTTCAGATTTGTCTCAGACTCACAGGACAGAGCTGCCTGTAGCAAGTTAGGAGTTCACTCGGGGTCTCCTCAGGCCAACTGCCTCTGGCAGCACAGCTCACTGCAGCTTAATCAGCTCTAAGCAGCCCAGACAGAGCAGCTGCTGTTTGCTTTGTGCTCTTGCATAAATGCTGCAGATTTCACTGTGAAATCTGGGTTCAACAAACTGGGAGCAAATAATGACAGCTGACAATGATATCCAAGCATCTGAGCAGATTGCCCTTTAGAGGAAACAAACTTTGTCAGAAAGAAATTTGTTTTTCTAAGAAAGCTGCTTTTTTAAGATTCAAGTATCTCCATTAATCATAAAATACAGTATATTCACCCTCAGAGAGGAAACCTTTATGATGATTTTCAGAAATCCTCAAAGAATACAAAATTAAGGCTTTCCCATACAGAATTCCTGTTGGAAAGAATAACTGTAAGAAAATAACTATACAAGGAAGAAGTAAAACAAAGCGAACTTGCTTAAAAGAAGTAAAAGTTTTTATCAAGCAGAAAGATATCTACATTTTTCAAGAAATAAACCAACTTCTATGACAAAAAAATCTGTCTTGTAATTGTTAACTCCTTTCAAGTAATTCTTGCACTACTCACCATCACTCTATATGGGGTCTACCCAAACTATTTTATATTTCTTAATATCCTATTTCTATAAAAATGTATAACTGTCATCACAACCTTGGAGGCATAAAATCAGCTGATCTTTCTGTGCAGAATTGGTGCAAGCATGCAAATGACAAGAACAGTTTGTCGAAGCAGTAAGTTAGTGCTCATGGAGAGAATGAAGTTTCTCCAGGAAAACAGCCAAAATACAAGAGCAAACATTGAACAAGGGAGCTCTGCTAACCTGTAGGTAGAATTTATTTCTTGATATGCACCAATAAGCAAGTTTCTTCTCACTTAAGAAAAGAAAATCTTTGTATGCAAAAGGTGGCTTTAGAGCTTTGTGCTAAGAAATGAAAAAGCAGCAGCTGCTCCATAACCCAAATATGAAAATAAAATATGTTTTCTCATCAAAATGAGACACAGAAATGCTGTGCTGTCAGTAACAATAAAATACTAACTAGTAAATAGAAGAGAGTTATAGTAAATTGAAAGAACCCTATTCCCTGCCAGGCTGTGTCTCGTATTGCAACTGACATATGTGCAAAGGGAAATGAAATTCCATCAAATAATGCTTCTCCATCTGCTTTCACTCAGCGTCTTCTACGCTCCCGCCCTCTTTTGCTCCCTTGCTTGTCTAAACGCAAGGCAATGGATAACCAGATCTAGGGCTGGAAAGAAAAGGCTTTTTCCCCTCGCAATAAGCGATATCCTCGCACCCCCTACCGGGCAAAGAGTCGCGAGCAAAGAGCCCCGTCATGAAGATCGTCCCCCACCGCACTCATCTCACTGCCGGCAATTGTTTTACATCTTCGACTTTTTACATCCTTTCACCTTGCGATATCAAATTGATTTCAATCACGATCTCTATCGACTTTAATCGCGGCTAGCAAACAGATCATACATGGGATTAATGAGTAATAAGGGAAGCACATGTCACTTCCTTCTTTTCTGACTGCATGCTTCTAAGGTCAATCAATTCTTTGCGTCTCTTAAGGAAGAAAATCTCTCATGCTGGATATAAAGATTACTTCAGTACCAAAAGTTAAAAAAAAAAATAGCAAAAAGTAACAAACCTCAAGTAGTGATGAATCATTAAATGACATTCTGTGGGAACAAACATGTACTGGCTACTGAAAACTGAGCCTTCTCTATAGACACACGGATATCACTGCAGCACACTGCCTGTGGCAAGGGCAGGGAGCCCTTCCTGTAATCACATTTCTCTCACTTCAAGTTTTTCAGCAGCAGACCACAGTGCGACCACTTTGCTCTCACCAGCGTTATTTCCCCGTTTAAATACAAGAGGAAAAAAAAGAAAAAAAAACAAAACGTGTCACTAAGTATTAAAAACAAAGCGTTCAAGAATGTTACTAAAGAAGTTAGATACTTCGTTACGGCAGTTCATCAAGGTAGCGAGACGTTCGTTTTTAAAGAGCATCTCCGCTATTGCATTCACAACCAGAAGGTGGCACTAAATCGCCGTAGATCTGTTCCAAGAGCCGCGATTTGAGCTGCTCACCGGAGCCTGAAAGGGAAGAGTCCTGCGTGCTTCGCGCAGCTGCAAATCCGTCCGGTAAGTTGGCACTGTGCTCCGCTCCCTGGAATTACAGCAACACAGCTAACAGTTAACTCATGCCGCACTGGCAACAAAATGCTTTATTCTTTGCTGCTGTCTGTTCCCCATGCACCGTGGGCCTCCAGCGCATCTGTGCTGGCTTTTCTGGAAGACCAGTGAAGTCACAAGCTGCAGCTTGAGAACCCTTTGGACCTAGACACAGATTTAGGCAGAAGAGGCAGGAGGAGGCAGACAGGCTCTGTAAATTTGCGATCAGTGGGCTAACCCCACACTTGCCAGGCTCTGCACCTACTCTGGAACTACTGCCCCACCCCCCCCCCCCCCAAGAGAAAACAAACTAAAAAAACAAACAAACTGTATCAAAGTGCCAGACAGCCACTGCAAAGTTCCACCAAGGGCAGAAGCAAGGCTGAACCCATTTTTTGGGGGCACACCAGAGCAGCAAAGATTCCTGTGCCCCCTGTAGATGCATCACCCTCTTTGCATGCAAACACAAGAACTTCTGCAAAGACAGTGAGTGCTGCTCTGCAGGACATCACCTCCAAAACAGACTGCTGACCCCAGACAGATGCAGCAACTCACACTGTTAAATAATACGTGCACTACTTTTATAGATGGTACCCAAGGACTGACTAGCATTCCTAAAGGGTCACTGCAGTTTTGATTCCTCCTTTAGGAGAGAACTCAGACATCCTTGCAGTCAGTAGCGATATTCCTACTGATCTCCACAGGTCAGGTTTTACCATTAGTGTAGATGAGATATGCAGTTCTACCTTATATCAGCAGTGGAGTGGCACCTCAAAAATTCAAGATGGCTCCAGAGGAATAGGTTGCCATGATCATCACCACTTACAATGTCTCCAGTAAAAAGGCAAAGCTATAGGAATCAAGGAAACCTCGGCAGGTTTCCAGCAAGTCCAAGGACCAGACTGCCATCTTGCTAGTCCCATACTATTTCCATACTACTTTAGGAATGTATTCATATTCACTAACCTGGCAGAAGGTTCTCAAATTTTATGAGAGGGGTTGTCCCAGTTACCTCCATTACACAACGCAGAGCCACAATACATTGGATAGCATCATGGGTGTGAAAGCTTACACTGAAAACATCTCCCGGATGGCTGGAGTTTCAAAAGAATGAAAACTTACACTCACACCTGCACACTGTCACAAAAGAAAGCCTTGGAGCCTTGAGAGCTTGCTCCAGACAGTCCAATTGAGCAGGAGGCTTGATTCCCTCCTGCTCTGCTCCAGATCTGCCCTGCTTGCCTCAGTCCCGGGGACTATACGCACTTCTGAGCAGCAGGATGCCCTGGGGCACGCACCTCTCCAGCTGGACTTCCAGCTGTCCATCATGCACGGATAGCTTTTCCATGAAATAAAAATAAGAGGTTAAAGGGAAACTGGGAATCACCTAGCAACATTTACCCCTACACTGGGCACAAAGTGAATGGCAGGATGTAAAGCAGCATTAGAGACACGTAGACACAGCTTGACTGGCTCCTAGCCACTTGAGCTCAGTGCAATGCTAGGATTCCTAAAGCAGATTTCAGCAAACTGGTCCTCTTGCCCTTGGCCTGCTGTGTCTCTCCACAAAGACACATTCACGCCTCTGCCATTGAAGGAGCAGGGTTTGGTGACACAGGACTAATTGCCACTCAGATAACAGCTTCAAACTGTGCTCCAGCCATGAACATTTGTTATCTCAATCCAGACTCTAGAACATGACCACAAATTATTTTAAAATTACATATATTACACAAACATACAGCTGTCATTAAACTAAGATAGTAGAAGACAGTTATTTCACATATCATTTTTAATATTTTTGGTCATATTTATCTTTAGTGAATTCTTATTTCATTTTGTTACCTTTCCTCTTCCCCTCCCACCCTCCCCAGAAAAAAACAACATTTATGACTAGTGATTGCTGTTTAGTAAAAAGTACAGTAGGAAAAAGGAAAAAAAAAAAAGTAAGCAATAAGTTGCAAAACTGGAGTATCAACATGCAGAACATTTCAAGACTGATGCAGGATAAGACTTGATTTTGATTGTTTCCATGCAAACACACAAGGATACTCCAGAAAGCAAGAGTCCGGGCATTGAAATCTTTCTTAATTTACAGATTAACCAGAAAGTCCATCAATAAGTCTTGTTATAAGGGTAAAGCTCATTAATAATTTCACCTGAGGAAGAATATGTATATGTATATATTGCCCTGCCTGTCATTCAAGTAATTCAGAGAGGTTTCTGAGCTTTTGGAGCTTTTTACTGTGTTGAAGAGGAGGAAGGGGCCTCTCGTGATGGACACACAAAGAAAAGTTAAGTCTTACCAGTGCCCACGTGTGCATGCAAAGGAAAAGAAGAGAAAGAAAATTCCATTCAGGAAGAAGCCTTGCCATTAGAGTTGCAAGTCTTCTGTATCTGTGCAGCTTCCTGACAGCCCACAAGCCTGTGTGTCCTTAATCTGGGAGCTGGTGAGGGAGGCACCAAGAGAAGACAGTGAGCGTGGCAGCATAGCATGAGCAGGCTGAGTCAAGAGCCATTCTGGAGTTACAGTGTAAACACGAGATGGGGGAGGATTCAGGAGCCCTACTATTGCTGCCTGAGAAAATTCAAGGAAGGAAGAAGTTTGGAGTAAGCAGGCAACAGCAGTTAGCTTCCAACAAAAGCACAGCAATGCTCAATCTGTAGCACGTGAGGCTACTGAAAGATTGAGTACCCAAAGTGACTGAGGAAAACGCAAACGGAGCTCCCAGAGGGGAACCATATTTCAGCAGGTCACAAGCATGCCAATAATGATTTCCACTTCATTTGTATGTGTGCTAAACATACTTGGCATTACTTCAGAGACTGGGGTCAGAAGTTCAATGAATATAGATTTTTGCTAAAGGCATTGTGCTCACAGAGGCATCTGGATCCCTGCTAGGGGAGGGTCAGAGCCAGGTTTGCACTAACCCTTAATCTCTGCCCTGTCCTGGTAGGGTTTTCTGGTTGAGATCCATTACTCAACAGCATGCAATACTTGAACAGCGCTCCTGCCAGCAAAATACACCCGCATTTAATCCCTCACTATCAGAATTTAGTTCTTTCTATGTAACTGGCACTCTGAGAATCAGCCAGAAAACCTCACCTTGTATGTTACTTCACTGCCAGGAGACTCCAAAACAGCAAAGAGGAAGCAGGTAGAACAAGGCTAATGTTCATTTTTGTTATCTCTCCATAGCGTTTTCATAGTATCAATGCCCTGGGCCAACAAGAACCTTCCTAGGCTCCAGATCCTCTTCAGTACAACTTCAAAAAAAATGCACCTAAGCACAGCACACCAATAAATTCACTTATACATATTTGAGGGAGTGCAGGACAGCCCACTTCCCTACCATCCATCAGGAAAAGGTAGGTAGATTCATAGATACATTAGGTTGGAAAGGACCTACAAGATCATCTAGTCTAACCATAATTGCAGGTAATTGCAGAAGAGCATACTTAAGCACTAACATTAGCCAGTTCCCAAAGCAAAGTACAGCCACACAGAAAAGGCACCAGGTTGTCCTCCATACGCACTCCCTTTCACTTGGTTCTTTTCTTTGTCTGCCTCCCTAACTTGGGGAGTGCAACATTTTCGTCCTCAGAAGGCTACATTTGCAAGTGCATTGACAGGAGGAGCATTTAGTAGAAGCCACTCAAGTTGTGCACGGAGAAGATTCTATCCCAAATTACATTCTAAAGGAAGCTTTGGACCAACCTTGTTATCATGGTGAGGCATAGAAAATGCCTGCAGCCTTAGATGCTTCACTGCCTGCCTCCCTGTTATGTGCCAGCTCTGAGCTGACTTGCGCTGACCTAAGAGGAGCACTTAGCAAAGGAAGGTCTGCCAGCTGATCGCTTAGTTTCTTGGCAACACTGATAGCATTTTAGCCTCACTCTTTAGGCTTTGGTGGCTTTATAATATCAATGCCACATGCTCTGAGATACATGGTGGAGTTCCCACAAACACCTCACACTCTCTCTCCTTACTGCTCTGGTAGCATCTAGCTGTTCCTGCTTTGAGGTAGGCTGGAAAACTGTGACCTAAAAGTAATGGTTTCTGTCTGAGGAAGATAACAGAGCTGCAGCAAAAGCAAGAGCCACAACCACAATGTTGTAGGAACCCCTTTGCGTCATTCATCGGTTTCTTGTCTTTCTTGCTTTTCTCTGAAACATACCCACGCTACAGAGGCTCTGATGACTCTCTGAGTTTCAGTATACAGTTCAACTTCCTTTACATTGAGTCAACAGAAAAGGAGAAAGGATCCTGTCACCACCAGCTGTGTTACACTGTCTGAACTTTCCAGCTATGAGTAGTCTCACTGAAGTTTGCCAGTGAAACAGTAGGTCTTCCATAGAAACCACAAGGAGACTCCAGGGAAAAGGACTAGAGGCTTTCACTAACACACAGGGCTTGGTTAAACAGGTTTCAGGTAATGAGTATCGGCTTGGGAAGACAGGGATTCATTTTTCAAGGACTCCTGTGCAATTCTCTTGAACTTCAGTAGTAACTTGCACTGCATGCATTGTCAGATTGACATTTCACATGGAGAGAGAAAAAGGAACAAACGAAACTTATTCTCACTCTCTTTTCATAAAGTACCTTTTTTTTTTTAATTACATTTCTCATAGAGACCACTGTAATCTAAATCTAACAAAGTGACTTTCTGATTTCCATCAGTAACCATTTGTACTGCTTGATTTAACCAACTCACTAAAGCACAAAAAAAAAAGGTTGCAAGACAACCTTCTTGAGTCAGTGGATAAGAAGAAAAGCTTTCCTGAACAGTATTAAATCACCACAATCAATTGCATCCCACAGCTTATGCTCCAATTCCACTGGCTGAAAAGATACAAGCTAACTGATTTACACACATATGTGAAGTCATTCACACACAGCAGCTTTCCACCTCAGAGCAATAAAATTAATAACTAGACCTCATCAGCTTTCAAGCATTTAGGAACCCAGCAGCACCAGAGCCAGATCCTCAGGAAATACATTAGGCTGCTCATGAGAGAAATTAGGATCTGGCTGCCAGAACTACCACAGCACCTGGTTGTCCCACTCCAACAACAGATTACCCCATGGTATTGACCTCCTTGCTCTGGGTTAATTCTTTTAATTGTCCCAGCACATCTTTTCCCATTAAGCAGACTGAACCTGTTTAAGCACATGCAGATTGATTTATGACAGCACTAGAGATACTAATCAGATGCCTTCTCTCTATTTAATTCTTACCATGAGAGATGCAGGACAATGGTCTCCTACAAGTGGGCTGCAGCCTTTTGCCTTGAAATCAAAAGGAGCCTCGCAGCAAGAATGGAATTACTCCACAGTAAGAAGAGATGGCTTCCACCTGTGTTATGGGTAAGGCAAGGTCATTGCCACCTGTTCTTCATTCTCAAGTGTTATCTTCTTTAAACATAACTGCAATCAAGGTAATTGAAAGTGTTTCTTTAAGTTCACTGTTAGGAACTTATGCACACTGAAATCCTAAGACCTCCTCAGGAGGCAAAGTGTTCCTATTTGCTTCCATTTGGAGGTGCCCTCCTTCAAAGCATTCGACATCTCTTAGCTTACTGGTGTGTGTTCCCTGTATTTCCCTTTCACTAAAATAATGTCCATAGTTCAGAGGCCTGCACAAAACAGCCTGTTTTTCCATATGAATAGTTTAAGTCATGCACCATGCAGTACATAATGTACAGGCAGTGTGTAGATGGTAGAAAAACATGAATTACTGGTGTTATTGAAAACTCATATAAAGATTAGAAAACTCTTAGGGGATTCCACAGATCCAAGATTTGTTTTATCATCGTGTTCAAAGTAAAGTCAGTTAGATTTGTTCACTAAGAAAGATGTTCATGTAGGTGCCACCATCTCACTGAAATTCAAGGAAAACTCAACCCTTACCACGCTTCAGGAGGGAAGAAAAAAAACACATGTACATACTTTGCCAAACTGCTGAAAACTCAAGTTCTGATTCTGACTCTAACCTACATAACCACACTGTTTGTGACTACAGTCAGGACACCAGCAGGGCCATCATGTTTTGACAGCAAATCCCATGCATTTTCCTACTAGCAAGAGGGCTCAGTACAAGAGTTCTCTCAGCACATCCTCCCGGGTACACCTTCCACCACCCCGTCCTGCATGGCTAGCATTAGGGCTTCACTTTCCTCAGATCTGCAAATCCTCCAGACAGTTTTTGGTACGGCTTCTAAGCACAAACTGACTGGATATGCTGAAAAATCTCATCACTTCTGAAGAATTTATTTTCCACTTACTGAACTAGTCATCTTCAGCTCAGGGGGAAATGGGAGAAGTAGTAAGACACTTACCTAATAATTTTAATAGAGAGAAACTCTCGTGCTGAAAGCAACTCACAACATTTCCAAACAAATTAAGTGACACAACTGTAACAGTACTCTCAGAAGATTCATGTTCATGAGCAAAGACAAAAAAAAAAAAAAAAAGTTATCTGATCAATTCTTAATTTTGGATTATCCTTTCAGCTCTACTCAAAAATATCTAAGGCTGCTTTGATAGATCTGAAAGCACCTGGAGGAGTCACTGCCCTTTGAACCTAGCAGACAGCCTTCCACTGACAAGGGACGCTTGTGCAGTACGCTGCTCTGCAGTAACACTGAACAACAGAAGGCTCAACAAATACTCCAGGTGACAAAAGCACAGTGAAATTATTGTCTTCATTTTTCTGCCTCCACTTACGGATTACTCCAGACCTCACTCCAACAGAAGCTTCAAGACAGCACTCATGTCCCACCCCAAGAGTAGCTTGAGCCCATCTCCCTTAGCAGAATCAGTCTCAGCCTTAGGTCTTCCACTGACTTTAGCTGTGCTGTGAAAGTGAGCATTTTTTTCCCTTGTACTCAAGTGTTTTCTATACTTCAAAATATCATAGACCTTCAGAATGTTCACATAAAGAATGAAAGCTTATGAATATAACCCCTTGTGAACAAAAGAATGCAACGAGAATAGACGGGCAAGAGCAGTAATAAATTCTACCCCACAGCCTCCCTTAGCAAGCCTATAATATAGTCACAGGACTAAGTATCTTAACACACAGTAATTATTCTAGGTGTATCTTCTCTGAATTTTCTGTGTCACCTGAAAAAGTAAGAGACATGGCAATGTTGTGTTCTTTGTCTCCAGACACCAGCGCCTCTTTCATACTTTACACACAATTGTCTCCTTTGTGATAATTTTGTAGTAAATCATTACAAAATTGCCAGATACCAGAGCTTTCTTTAACAGACAGTGGAATTTCACTTAGATATTATGGAGACACAATCTGATTTGCATCTTGTCACTGGTATATGTCACATATAATATATTCAGCAAACATGTTTTTGTTTCTCTGCAAAGAGATTTGCCTCCCTGTTTCAGTAAAGCATTCACATGCAATTTTTCTGCTTGGGATGACGCTGATCCCTTTACAGATTACCAAACCAAAACACTTGACAGGTTATTCGAAATATCCTTCTTCTGTAGCCAGCATGACAAAAATGCCCAGCGTGATGGAAACCCACATTTAAACTGTCAGCAAATCAGATTGCCAATCTGACATTGCTTTGAGAGCAACAGAAACTATTTCTGAGTGTATGGAAGATGTGTTTCCTGCTGTCTCAGCTCTGAGAGGCAATTAAGCAACGGGGAGCTAATGAGGAACTTGATTTGGGCTGCAGCAAAGCTCCAAAATGTGAACAGACACGAGTGGCTAGCAGGAAACACACTGAGGATCAGCAACGTCAAAACGCTTCGCCTGTTTCTGCTCACTGGAAAATTAGGTAAGAAATGAGTGCAGGAACAAACTTGAAGGTTTTTTGAACAAAAAAAGCTTTTGCATTCTTGCAATTGAAAAGCCCAATACTTTGGGTAACTTTGGAGAAGAGAAAAGAAAAAAAAAAAACCACTTTTCTGGAGCAAAGAAAGAACAGTCAGACAAAAATGATGCCGAAGTACTGGGAAGAAAAGCAGCCATTGGGAGGAGCGGGATCTTCCCAAATCTTACAGTGGCTTCTCGCATCTCAGAGATGGATACCTGCGCAGCATTTGTAGTCCTCGCTGAGTCTGTGACTGGCAGATCAAATGTTTGAAGGGTAAAAAGAAGAGACAAGGATGGATTAAGGTGACATGTATAGCAGACACAGACATAGCAGAAAGAAAGCAGGAAAAGAAATTTCAGACTGAACATTAGGAGACTACTCAAGCCATGAATTTTATTGGACAGCAAAGTATTCTCTGAGGGGGGAAGTGGAAATTCCATGTTCTCAGCCATTTAAATCTAAAGGTATGCCCTGCAATTTCAGGGTTGGAAGACACGACAATATAACAGCTATCCTTTAGCTCTAACTTCCCAGCTGTCTATTACAACTAACAAGAACATCAAGTATTGCTAGAGCTGCCATAAGCCTGGGCATAAACCTTTGAATTACTTTCTCCCTTCTCTTTCTCATCCATTTTTCTGTCCCTCTCTAAGCACAGTTGCCAAAGAGTGAAGCAGCATGAAGTATGGGTGCAACATAAAAACAAAACAGATCATTTACCATTCCTTAAAAAAAAAAAAAAAAAGGAGTTAGGGCAACCATTTTTAAAAAGAAGTTCTGCTTATTAAACACACAGCTTTTACAGAAATTGATGGGTGCATTTCATGTACAGTCCCCATCCCTCATCACTTCTGGACTGCACAAGAAGTTTTGACTTCGGGAATGAATTACAATAGGCCTGGTCTTCCCAGACAGCTGCATCTGAGAGTTCACACCAAGAACCCCACTGATGGAAAGGGCTGAGGCTCATACCCACAGTGCTGTCAACTAGACCTGGCAAGCAGGACCAAGCCCTGCCTGGCCTCCCCTCCCATGCCACCACACTGGCACTGCCAGCCACAGGATCTTCCAACATCTGCTAGGGCTCCTTTCCCCTGCACACAAAAGCTCCTGTGGGTGCTTGGCTCCTATGCGTGCACCTGTGTGCCTGTCTGCCTTGGGAAAGATTTTAGTCCTTAGCAGGATGGGCAGGAAGTTTGTCTGCCACTGACATGCAGCAATATATGGCTTATACCTAGTGGCTAAGGCAAAAGAACCAACATTTTCTCAGTAATTCCGCTCATGCAATAATTTATTTGTTTCTAACTGCCTCACCATTTCGTGCACCAAACTGCATCTGAAAAGGAGCTCCTGAAAATGGACTTAACCTTCTTCCTTCTCCCCTACCACACTGCTAAAGCCTTTAACATCCTTGTCAAAGTGGGTGAGCCTCTCCTGTTTGACAGGATCAGATCAGCAGGTCTTTTAATCAGAAATGATGTAGAAAAGAAACACATAATTAGTTAAGCGCTAAGTGCTAAAAACTCTTGTTGTACCCTGAAGAGGACAAGCTGTCTGTTGCAGACTTTAAGTACTTGGGCTATTAAGAAAATTAATATTTTGCAGACACGAGGAACTCTAAGTCTCTGAGTCATTGTGTTTGGACTCCTCGTATCAGAAAGTTTTTCTCCTGTGGAAAGAAGACTTTTAAGGACACCCAATTAACTTAAGTCCATTCCTGACAGCAGAGTGCATCACTGCACTTGGTGCTTCTCTCTCTCTCTCATTCTCTCTCTCCATAAAATCACCTTGATACAGCATCAAAAACAACTGTCATCCTGAAGTGTGAAAAATATTCATTCAATAGGCAGTGGGACAAGCAAGTACAGATTGTATACAGCCTTTTAAAATTATTATTTTTTAATTACTATTATTTTCCATATAACTACCCAGATATTTATTTTGATGTTTGGAAAGAAAAACTTTTCCAAAATTCCCTACTTAGGTAGATCTTACTTCTAAAGATATGCTGAGTTTTAGAAGGGGAACCATCTGGTCTTACTAAACCCTTGTGTTCAACCAATTGATATCATCATCAGAGGGGTAGGTTTTTATGCTTATATATATGCTGCATATTTTTCTGCTGCTTCTGAAGTGACAAAGATTCTAAACATAATTTCCATTCCAGGGTCCTGAGCCTTTCTTGAGCATGAGAATGAGTTCCAGCATATGGCAAAGCTGCCATCATGACCTTTATTTTCCTTCATCCACAGCCTCTACAACAAAGAAAGTTCTAAGAGTTCTGGTGTAGTAACTCCAGTCTTTATACAGACCTAAAATCTTTTCTTTCTCCTTGACATTAAAACTGCCTTTCCAAAACTGCATGTTCTGCTCTGGAGGACAAACGAAGTACACCACCTCCTCCACATGCCTCCTCTCAGACCAAATAAGTTACATCTTCTGGGCTTTGAGACAGAAGAACAAAATTGTAAAAGTCGTCCTGTCTCATCTCGCCCTGTAGTTCCATCCCAAATATAAGTTTCTAAGCTAAATGCCAGGGAGAAGGTCTTTTTTAATTATTAATTTACTGTGGTTTGTCAGCTTTGACCACATCTGAAGGTCCATTTTCTCCCCATTAGTTCTGCCTAGTCAAAGAAGCTCACGTAGCGATGACGCACCTCTTGCAGATAAGGGTATCCACTGATTTGATTTACTAAGGAGGCTAAATTTATTATGCAACATTTTACAAGTATAATTCTGCTTTCCCTTGATGGAAATAAATTCGATATCAGCTCCCCTGAGACAGGAGAACCAGTCCCTTTATTATCCAGACATGACCCCCACAGCCGGATTCCATTTTAGAGACGGGAAATAGCCATATCTCTGATTAAAAGGGAAAGTTTAATCAAATAAAGTGCCTCATCAAGCGAGAGCCAAGATTCCAATACTCCTGACTGCAGCACAGCAATGATCCAAAGTCATATCTGCCCCCAGCCCATTACCGCTTACTGCAAACGTGACATCCATCCCAAATAGGAGGCACATCCTTCAAGAGCTTCCCTGTTATCCCAGGAGCTGTTCCTTCTGTGACCCGCAGAGGCAAGTTCCCAGGATGCTCTCCAGGCTCTGTTCAAGGAACCTGAGGAGGACAGGATTTGTCTGTTTGAGGATTTTTTTGTGCAACTAGGTGAGTTTCACAGATAGCAAGTAGTCTGAGCCATGCTGCCGCATGCAGCAGCCCCGGCCTCCAGCTCAGTACCCTTTCCAGAAAGGCTCTTCATTCTTGCAGGGACTTTGCTTCTACGCTCTGAAGTGGGCTTTGGGAGCAGCAGGACACTGGCTTCCTTGGAGTCCCAGCTCGGGAGCCCTGTCCCTGCCCTGTCAGTGGTGTATTCCTGTACTTTCACAATGGGCAATAAACGAATAACAATTACAATGATGGTTATGGATGTCTTGGGGAAATATTAAATGTGCTTTAAGCTTCTGCTTCGGTGTAAGTACAGTCAGATCTGTATGCTACTCCACGCAGAGATCCATCTTAACGTCTTGTTGGTCATCCAGACAGTTTTCTTGCAACAGAGCAAGATACAGCAACTGACAGATAAATCACCTCCCTTTCAGCAGTGCAAGCTCAGCTACGCAAGCAAATGAAGGCGCCTGAACTCCTCAGCCGCTCTCCTGAGAGATTCGGTTATTTCACACAGACCTCTACAGACCCCCTCCTCGGATCAGCCCAAGCATCGTTTCTGCTACAGGAGCGCCAACATTCACCCTCTGCTTTAAGGAAAGAGCATCTTCCTTACACCGCAGCCTTTGTGCCGCGCGGGGCCGCTTGCTCCGCAGGGCTTCCAGCTGCAGCACTGCCCAGACACACACGGCAAGTATGTCATGCCACCACAGCTGAGGTTTTCTCTCTGGTATTTGCCTGAGCACTACACGCACGCACGCGGGAAGATGGTGACTGCTTTAGTCTCCGCTTTCCAGTCCGGCTCGAGTGGCCCCCGAGGAGGGAGTTCTGGCACCCCCGGGGAGGGGCAGGGCTCAGCCCGGCCTCGTGTGGCCCCTGTCGTGGTCACGGACCCCCTCGAGCGCCGCCTCTCCCTGCGTTACACGGCCCCGCAGCCGACAGGGCGTCAGAGCGGGCAGCCCAGGCGGGCAGCTCTCGGCTAGACGGCAGCAGCCGGTCCCTTCCTCCCCGAGTCCCCGGGAGGGCTGGCAGTTCCCCGGGGCACCGGCGGGGTCGGAGCGGCTTCTGGGGCTCGCACCGCACACGGTTAATCGCCGGCTACCGACCCCGGAGACTTCGGGCCGTTCCTCCGGGGAGGCTGCGGCGCCGGGGCAAGAGGACACGAGAGCGCCGTACGGAGCTCCGGCGGCCGCCCGTCGGGCGCGGCCCTCTGCCCCTCCGCCACCCGGGCCCCGAGGGGAGCGACGAGCGAGGGCTGCGGGAGGCTGCCAGGGCAGAGGGGAGGCAGAGGGGCCGCCGCCAGAACCGGCCGGAGTTCCGCGCGCTGCGCGCCGTCGAGGCGGCGAGAACAGCCGGCGAGCCCCCGCCTCGTTTTGCCGGAGCCGCCTCCTCGCCGCGCCCTCGGCATCCCTCGGATGCGCGACTCCCCCAGCCCCCTTCCCACGGCAGGGCAGCGCTGCCCGGAGCCGCGCTGCGGGGCGGAGCGCGGGCGGGGAGCAGGGTCGGAGGGGGGGTTGCGGGGCGGGGGGTGGAGGGGGGGTTGGGGGGGGGAGACGCGGGGCCGGCGCGGCGGCGGCGGGGGCGGGTGGGGTTTCCGTGCGCGGAGCTTATTAGTGTGGTGATGGAGGGCCGGCCCCTCGGAGCCGCCTCGCAGCGGCGGCGCGGGCTGGCGGCGGTCGCCGGGAGGTGAGCGGCGGCGGTTCGGGCGGCGGAGGCGGCGGGGCCGCCCCCCCGTCCCCCCCTGCGGGCGGCGGCGGGGCGGCGGCGGCGGCGGCGGCGGCGCCGGAGGCGATGGCGGAGGAGGGGGGCTCGGGCCGGGCGCGGGCCGCCGTGGCGCGGCTCTCGGAAGCGGTGGGCGAGCGGCGGCGGCGGCTGGGCACGGCCATGGGGGACGCGCGGCGGCAGCGGCGGCTGCTGCTGGTGGTGGTGTGCGTGGCGCTGCTGTTGGACAACATGCTCTACATGGTCATCGTGCCCATCATCCCCGAGTACTTCGCGGCCGTGCACGGCGGCGGGGGCGACGGCGGGGACGGCGAGAGCGGCGGCGGCGGCGGCAACCGGAGCATCCTGCCGGCGCGGTACCCGCCGGCCACGGGGGACAACGAGGACGTGCAGATCGGGGTGCTGTTCGCCTCCAAGGCCATGCTGCAGCTGCTGGTGAACCCGCTCAGCGGCACCCTCATCGACCGCGTGGGCTACGAGGCGCCGCTGCTGGCCGGGCTGGCCGTCATGTTCCTCTCCACCACCACCTTCGCCTTCGCGGGGAACTACGCGACGCTGTTCGCGGCGCGCAGCCTGCAGGGGCTGGGCTCGGCCTTCGCCGACACGGCGGGCATCGCGCTCATCGCCGACCGCTACGCCGAGGAGCCGGCGCGGAGCCGCGCCCTGGGCACGGCGCTGGCCTGCATCTCCTTCGGCAGCCTGGCCGCGCCCCCGTTCGGCGGCGTGCTCTACGAGTTCGCCGGCAAGCAGGTGCCCTTCCTGGTGCTGGCCTGCGTCTGCCTGCTCGACGGGCTCCTGCTGCTGGCCCTGGCGCCGCCCTGCGCCGCGGGGGCGAGGGCCAACATGCCCGTGGGCACCCCCATCCACCGCCTCATGATAGACCCCTACATCGCCGTGGTAGCGGGGGCCCTGGCCACCTGCAACATCCCCCTGGCCTTCCTAGAGCCCACCATCGCCAACTGGATGAAGGAGTCCATGGGGGCCAGCGAGTGGGAGGTGGGCCTCACCTGGCTGCCCGCCTTCTTCCCCCACGTGCTGGGCGTCTACGTCACTGTCCGTCTGGCTGCCGCCTATCCGCACCTCCAGTGGTTTTACGGGGCCCTGGGCATGGCCATCATCGGCGCCAGCTCCTGCCTGGTGCCGGCCTGCAGGAATTTCTGGCAGGTCATCATCCCCCTCTGTGGCATCTGCTTCGGCATCGCCCTGGTGGACACGGCTCTGCTGCCCACC
This sequence comes from Oreortyx pictus, assembly GCA_036925125.1. Taxonomy (NCBI): domain Eukaryota; kingdom Metazoa; phylum Chordata; class Aves; order Galliformes; family Odontophoridae; genus Oreortyx; species Oreortyx pictus. The sequence goes on along the minus strand of JAUPFR010000008.1, from coordinate 10,477,615 downwards.
CTGGCCTTCCTGGTGGACGTGCGCCATGTCTCCGTCTACGGCAGCGTCTACGCCATCGCAGATATCTCCTACTGTGTGGCATACGCCCTGGGGCCTGTTGTGGCCGGCCAGATTGTACACACCATGGGCTTCGTGCAGCTCAACCTGGGCATGGGGCTCGCCAACGTGCTCTACGCCCCTGTCCTCATCTTCCTCAAAAATGTCTGCCAGATGAAACCCTCTCACTCGGAGAGGAACATCCTCCTTGAAGAAGGACCTAAGGGACTGTATGACACCATCAAAATGGAGGAGCGCAGAGGCGTGGGCAAAAGCCTGAGGCCAGCGGGTGACACAGAGGAGAATGGCACGGACTCATACCGCAGGGACCTGACAGAGGTGTCCGAGGAAGACTCATCAGACTATGAATACAGTTAGGTCCTCCCACACAGACTGAGAATGAGGGGGGGGATGCGTAGGAGAGGGGACAGGGGAATGAAAGCGTTACTGCATTCCATTTCTGTACTGACGTGCAATATATACAGTTTAGCCTTTGTCATGATGTAATGGCTTTCTTCTTCTAGAGTTATTTTAATCAGTATTTCCTTCAGCGTTTTGGTGAGGGGTGGGAGAAATGCTGGGGAAAAAAAAAAAAAAATCCGAGTTATCATGGGCATCCTTCAAAAAAGAAAAAGGGAACCAGCCTCGCAGCTGGGGTGTGATTGTGTAAAGTTTTCTCAAGCTGAAACGGAGTGTGATATGATGTCTATCTCTGAGGGAAAAAAAAAAAAAAAAAAAAAGGAAGGAAAAGAAAAGCAAAAAAAAAAAAAAAGTGTACAATTTTGAACGGCATATTCAGGGACTTAATAAATCTCGTGTACATATACTTAGATTTCCAGTTGGTTTCATATATTTAAGAAGAGCAACGACCATCCCAGTATCTTACTCTTCCTTGAGAACAAACCGAAGCATTGTACTTTTTCTCTCTTGTGCCGCTCTCCGGTAAGTGCAATATGCTGTGTTATGTTGAAGTCCGAACTACAAGAGCAAATACAATCTGAATAAATGGAATTGAAGGGGATCGATTGTCTTTGTTACGTTGCTGAGGGCTGCTGGAGGGAGGGAGCTCGGCTCTGCTCAGCGTAACCCCTCTGGTGCCAGTTCCTGATAGTGCCGATCCCATCGGTTACCAGAACCGCCCGGGGAGAAACCCTGCGCTAGACGTGCTCATTCATTCCTCACAACATAGATTAACGGGTCCGAACGCACGACACTGCCCTGCAAACACACCGCCGATCACCTAAAAACGGCCCCGTGGTCTCCGCTCACATTCTCGCACGAATTTAATTCCAGTTTTCACAAATTCAGGCTACGGATATTCCTAGCATTACATTCCCAGCAGTTACATATCCAACCCTGGAAAACGCTTTTCTCGGTGCTGAGCGCTGCCCCGATCCCGCCCTGCACACCGCGGTAGGGACCGGCAAAACAAAGAAACGGGTGTCAAGTTTTTCGTTCGGTTCCTCCCAGAAAGCGAAAACCTTCGATCCAACCGCAACGGCACCCGAGCGCAAGTTCGCCTCTGCAGATTTCTCTCGAGATAAAATTAAATCGTTTGTTTAAATTCCGATCTCGTTGGAAAACAAAACAAACGACTTCAAGTCTCGGGAGAAGGAAAGAACGGAAACAAACGGCCGCGGCGGCTACCGAACGGCGTCCTGCCGTCCGCCGGGGCCGCGAGATGCACAGACGCGGCCCGTCGCTGCCGCTGGGCCGTGCCGCAGTGCCGTCGGGGCGGCCGGGCCGCTGCCCACGGAGCGCAAACCCGCGAGCACAGCTCGCCGGCGCTGGCGACGGAGCGGCGGTGGGAGCGGAGCCCCGTTCCCCTCATCAGCTCCGCTGCCAGCTGCATAGCAGGCGGCGAGCCACCGCCCCGGGGCCGAGCCCCACTCATGCCGCGGCACAGAAGCCGTCCCCGCACGAGCCGCCGCCGTCCGGCAGCCCGCGGGCAGTGCCTCCCGCCCCACTCGGCCCCGGAGCTTTCAGGAGCCGTGCCCGACACTGGCGACAGCCTCCGCGGGCAGCCCCGGCGGCTGGAGCCGCGGCCTTCAGGGGCTCTCAGCGGCGCTCCGACGGCGGCTCCGCCGGGACGCGGCAGGCACGGGGCACGCTGCCGTCGGTGCCGGCGTCGGGCTCGGCCCCCGGGACGCGCACAGCGGAAGCGGCGCGCCCCGGGCGGGGCGGCAGCGCCTGTTGCACGCGGCGGGAGGGGCGGGAGGGCCGGGCCGGGCCGGGCGGTGCCGGGGGCGCGGGCCGGGGAGGAGCCAGGCGGCGGCGGGGCCGAGCCGCGCTCCGCACGCCCTCGCCCAGAGGGGACCTGGCCGCGGCGGAGGTACCTTGGACAGAGGCGCCGCGCCCGCCCGGAGCCGCCGGAGGGTCCCGAGCCGCAGGTACGGGCGGGATGCGCGCCCCGACGGCGAGGAAACGAGAATCGGGTTGGGGGAACCGGGTGCTGGGAACCGGAGGGTTTCTCTCGCCGGACTCCGCGGCTCTGGGGGCACGCAGGGGGATGCTCGCCGCGCCGGGTGGGCTGGGATGCGACGGTAGCTGCCTGGGACCGGGGCGTGGGAAGGGCTCGGGGAGCACCGATAGCGGAGCACGAGCGCTCCTCGACGGGTCCCACCGCTGCAGCGGCCCACGGGGGGCTCACGGAGGGGGCAGGGCGGCTTCTGGCTCCGCCATCACACCGGTGGCCGCAGCAGCACGCTCTGCACTCTTCTATCCCTGGGAAGGCAAATCTTCCTCTTAGATGTAAGTTCCTGATGACTTTAAGCAGAGATTCCCTATCACACTGGGAGTGAGGATTAATAGACGGAGGCTGAGTACAGTGCCCCCAGTGACTTTCTACGATATATTAGACACTGCCTCCTAGGTCCACCGTGCACGGAGAACGGGAGCGTTATCACACAGGCTTAAAGCAGCCCTTCCTGCTATCTGCTAACAGAGAGATCACAGTGCCTTTTGTTGTGGATTTGAGCTGCTGCTCGGAGCGGCGGGCGAAGGCCCTGGCTCCCCAGGCTGCCGGGACACACAGCCGTCCTGCTAAGCTGCTCACCCTGGCCTTCCCACTAAGCCAGCTGTAAATAAAAACAGAGGGGATTATTTTTATTATTGTTATATATATATATATATACTTGCCTAATTACTTGGACAATGCACCTCACTATTATCCGAGTGAGCAACTTTGAAGTCCTCTTGAATTTCTGCCGGATTTGCTCTTGTGTCAGTTTCCTTGTTCAGTGTTAGGCAAATACAGGATTGGGTGTGATGCTAAGCTGGGAGCTGTCAAACCAGAGACAAAGCCTCGGTTCATCCACATGACAAAGGAAAGCACAGTTCACTACACCAGCACCACTTACGTGGGCCCGTTGTTAGTAATATTGCTCACAAAGAGCTAGTATGGACCCACAGTTGGTGATATTTACTGCAGTTTGAAATAAATAAATTAATTAAAAAAAAACTAAAAATCAGGAAAGAGAGAACAAAAGTCCCAGTAAATAGCAGGGCAGCAAAAAGATTTTTCCCCTAGGGTGAAACAGAGTCCCTGAAGACAAAATGGCTGCTCTGTGTGTGAATGCTGCTGGGGAGCTGAGGTCAGCACATATGGGAGCAAACCCCCATCTTCTATGAGCTACAGGACACGTCCATTATTTGAAGTGCTTTGAAGCAGTGTTGCTAGGAGTAGGGCACAGTGCTGTGCTATGAGGCTGGTGCAGCACACAGGAGGGAGCAGAGCAGCGCAGCGGGTTAATGTGGCCTTTTGGTGAGGGAAATGGTCTCTCATCTGAGTTGAAATCCTGAGCAGATGACAGATCAACATGAGCTTGCCGTGTGGCTCATTGCAGTGCCCCAGGGACATCTCTCAGCCTTATACAACCTACTTCCCAGAGCACAGCCCCAGTGGCAGCCAATGCAGGATAGGGAGAAGATGGCATCAGCACAGAGCCTCAGTGGCAGTGAACAGGTCAGCAAATTTGTGCTGAGGCCACAGAACTGGGATAGCTAAGCCTGTTCCTCTGGACAGGAATTATACACAGCCCTCTCTGCTCTTCCCTAACCAAAACGCTTCATTTTGCTTCCATAAATTTCCATACCTTTTTTTAATCCAAATTGTATTTAACAGCTGCTGTAGAAATGATTCAAGTGCCCTGAACTGGCCATCCTAATGGTTTCAGAAAGGAAATATGACTTTATTTCCTACTTAGTCAACAGATGTTTTCTGCTTTGCATACTCACAGTGCAAAACAATTACAAAGGAACCTCCGTAACACGACGAGACCTGTCCCCACACACGCAGAACTCATTCTGTTTCAACTGTACCACTGTAACTGAAGGACAGCTACTTGCTGTGGGCACTGCCTGTCAACGGTTCCCATCTCAGTATTCTTATGCAGAAAATGAATAACAGGCATCTTTAAAACCGGGATGAGGGCAGTGCTGTGAAAGTATTTGCTCTGTCACAGATTAATTCAGTGACCTGGGGAAGGTTGAACCCATCTCCCTGAATAAGTAGCTGCTATTTGGAAAGACTGAGCAGAGCAGCTGAAAGGCGGTGTGTGCCATCATCTTTGGTCCTCTCACAGCCAGCCTGCCCACCCAGCCATGCTCCTGGAGTCCTCCAGCCTAGAAGCTGTGCTCAAAGCACCCACACCCTATGAACTTCCAGTCCGCAGCAGGGAAAGGCATATACCCATCAAGCTCCTTTCTGCAGCCTCCACATCCTTAACACAGAGGTGAAAACACCTCGCTGTGTCTGTGAAAATGCACAATGATTAATACATTTAAAGATCATGGTGCTTTCATTTAAAATGGTGAAGGGAGGTCTGATAAGATCCATTGTTAACTACAACCTTACAATCTGTGTTGCAGAAAGTATGTTCACAGAAAAGTCTCTTCTCACTTCCAGTTGACACATAACAGCAATACAAAGTGTACAGAACATGGCAGAGTGCACTACAAAGTAAATTAGAATGACAAAATAAACCATGCTGAGAAGGGACCATTTATGTGCATCAGAATGTTCTGGATAAACACAGATATAGTGAAATGGGATGAGCAGATCACCAGAGCAAACTCCATAGGGCTCAGATCAGCTAGTTCTGAATGTTGTACTTCTCTTCAGTTTTACATTCTGAAGTTTGTGTATGCTTGCACAGGGAATACTTTGCATGTACACTTTCAGTATAAATAATGGGTACTGACTGGACTTTAAATCTTTTCTGTTTCCAGAACTGAGGCGTGAGGCTCTGAGAGACCCTGAGTGACTTCAGTTTCCGTCCGCCACAAAAATAAAATAAAATAAAAAAAATAAAAAGAAATGCAGGAATGCCTGTTCTAGAAAAAAACATGCAGAAGAAGGAGAAAGATCCATGCAGTAAAGATGAGCCAGTAAGTGACTGTTTTGGGGGGAAGAAACAGACAAACAAACAAACAAAACCTTTTAACAGCTGACAGTAAGATTGATGCTGCAAGTAATAGTAACTGTAAACCAAACCCAAACTCTTGTCTCAAACACTTGTAGTCCTCTACGAACAGGATCACCTTACTTTGCTCACAATACAGGTCTACCTTTTCCCTCAAGACAGTTTTTACAACACGCTTATTTTTGACAAACATATTATTACAAACTTACTTGCTCACAACCCTGGGATGGCATACCTGGCAGGCACAAAAGGATTCCTGAGAGGGGTCTCGAGTCACCAGCACTGGTGTTTGCTGGTTTGAAACTACGACCTCTGTACAAGTGTGCTCACCCCCTTCCCCACCATCCCTGTGCTGGAACTCAGCTCTTCAAAACAGAGTGGTGATCTCTTTTTTTCTCTCTCTTCATCTCACTTATTCTTTCTCAATTTCTCTCTGCTTTCTCTTTTTGTTCTGTTTTCTCTGGTAAGGCTGTTAAGCAATGGAAAGGCTTATTTCAGTTTCTTAAGGTTGTATAGTTCAGTCACACAGTTTAAGGTAGATTTCAAGTGTTAACATTGCCATCTTCTAAAGTCATATACTTTAGCTGTGCAGCTAAGACAGATTTAATTGCTAGAGTGCCAATACTTTGGGATAATTGTGGTTTATAGATTCTCATGAAAACTGATGGTTGTGTGCGGACTTCTATGTGTAGTTTTACCTTAATCAGAATAAATCAGCAATGAATATCACGGCATTCACAAATACATCACTACTTCTCTTCTGTTGTGGAGTGACATGATAGGTCTATGCTATTACAAGCAGACAAGCACAGCTAGATGACATGGCAGTTAGGTTTTCAGCTGGGAGATAAGTCTATATCCTTGAGGAATGATGCTTAGAACATCAGACCCTCTTGCAGTTTCCTGGCTTTAATGGATTACTTCATAGCTTGATTTTCCCACTGCCCCCACATTCCTCTGACTTTTAAATGACTAATTACACTTCACTTGGTTAATTCTACATTAAATAAGTAAATAAATAAATAAAAGTAAGCTCAATGACCTGGTTAACATGAGCCTATTTTCATTCCAGGTACTATCGTTTTCCTTTCTTTTTATTGTTTTCTAATGCATTTGAAAATTTTCTAGTGTAGTTCACCCCATATACTTGCATCATGCCTATTTGCCTGTTTGTCCTATGATTTACAGAGTGTTTTTACTAAAGAATATTCTCTTCTTTTTTTTTTTTTCCCACTAGTTTCTTGGCCTATCCATTTGAAATTTTCATTGGCCAAAGAAGTACTAGAAAGGCAGCACCACTTGAGTATTTGTACGACTGCATACTGCACCCTAAAATTCAGGTTCTTTATGACCTACTAAAACTCCGCTGAAGTCACAGAATTACATTTGCTGTGATCAGGCATCTCAACTGCTACAATAGAATAAATGGATTATGCAATATACATTTATCAACAACCGAACTGTCATAAGCTATGAAATGCAACGGCCCTAACCAAAGTCTCCTGCCTGTTCCAATCCACTGTTCCTGGGGAGGTGCAAGAGCATGCATATACCACTGCTGGATCTCCCTGGATTCCTCTCTGTTTCCCAAATCTGTGATACTGACTGCTGTAGGAGACAGCAGGGCTAGACAGACATTGGTTTTAGCCTATAGATTCAGTCATTCTGATACATACTGGTCTGGACTTGGCAGATCCCAAAATCAGTGTCCAGTCCATATCATACACTATTGAAAAACACTGTTGTACCAGCTCTGGCTGGGACAGAGTTAATTTTCTCCATATCAGCCTATACAGCACCATATTTTGGGTTTGTAAGTAACTGCTGATAACGCACAACAGCTGTTCTGGTTGTTGCTGAGCAGTACTTGCACAGCATCAAAGCTTTATCTTTTTCCCCACTTTTTCTCCTCAGCAAGTAGGGTGGGGGTGGGCAAGAAGCTGTGAGGGACACAGCTGGGACAGCTGACCCAAGGTGACTAAAGGAAGTTTGTGTTATATTACATGCAATGTTATACACAGCAGTTTGAGGGCTGGTAGCTGTTGCTTTGGAGACTTTATGGGCATCAGTCCACACATGGAAGGTAGTGAACGATTGCCTGCATCACTTTTTTCCCCTCTATTCTTCACTTAAGAAACTGTCCTTATTTTGACCCAGGAGTTTCCTCATTTTTGGAGTTACCTCCCTCTCCCACTTGGGGAAAGGGAGCAAGCAACTGTGTGGTGCATATCCACTGGTTGGGGCCAACACAACTGTGTTCTGGACATCTATTCTGCCTATCTAAACAACAACAAAACAGGACATCTTGGGAACAAGTAGAATTACCTACTAATCTGACTTTTCTTCTGATTAGGCAGTACCAAAACTTCCAGTCCCACCACTGCAACAGACCTTACGGATGTACCTACAGTGTGTGAAACACCTGGTGTCAGAGGAGCAATTTAGAAAGACCAAGAGTATCGTGGAACAGTTTGGAGTTCCAGGAGGCCTTGGGGAATCCTTGCAGCTAATCCTCGAAGAAAGAAGGGAAAAGACCACAAACTGGGTAAGCAAATGAAGACTAGAGAAATAATTGCTGTGTTGGAAGATGCTCGTTTACAAACCATTTGTGATGTTCTGCACATGATCTCTGCTTTCTTTCAAAACAGAGATCTCATCTAATTCTATCAAAGGGAATATTTCAGACATGTTATGCTAGAGTTTGCAAGCAATGACAAAATCCACACCATTATTATATTTTCAGATCAACAGTTTGTTGAAATAACTGAGAATTAATGCTTGTGACAGAGCTACCTGTAGGAAGCACTAAATTACATCCCTTTCTGGATATCGCCAGCTTTTCTCTTCAATAACAAGATTCAGAGTTTTTTACTCATATGAAAAATAAATTCTGATATAGCTATAAAAACTAACATGTTTATCCATATAACCATAGCCCATTCCAGTCAAATTATTCCAGAATATATATCCAGGATAGGACTTCTCCTTTTAATACTACTGTTCATTGTTACAGTGTATTATATGTAGTTACTCTGAAGTATTTTGTTTGTAGAATACATACACATATACTTATGTATAGCACACAGGCAATGCCAAGACTTTTAAGAGTGTCTAGGTTTCTCCTTTGCAAGACAGGAAAATTAAATAAGCCAGAGATAAAAGAGATGTCAATATTCCACAAAGTCACAATTCATCCTGCTCGCATTCACCATCTAAGAACATATATAAAAACAATGTTCTTACTGAAGTCCTTCCATCCCAGCAAGGAAAGGAGACACTCAGTGGTTTCATGGATTCAGGAACACCCTGCAGACTTGCTACTGTGTCAGTGAAGTGCTGCTTTCCCTTAGTTCATCAGTTGTGTTACCCCAAGAAAACCTGTCAAATTGTTTCTGCAGTCAGAAGTAAAGGCTACAGTGCTGGCAGTGATTTTAGTTTAAAAGTAGTGGTTAACATCTGTTCTAGTTGTTTCCACAATATGAGAACTTCACTTAATACTGCCCAATTTCATTTTCTTATTCGGATCATAGAACTTCATTGTTTTCAAAGCTAAATTAACCGTTTCTTAAATGGCATTCCTGTTACCACCAAAAGAAAACTGATCATTTAACCACCTATGGCACAAAACCTACAGAGGAAGGATGTAAAAGTGTTTTCTGAAACATCTCAACCTTAAATACTGCTTATTAAAATTAAATGTCTGATTATTAAGATAATCCAAAATTGTTTTCACTTGAAATTCAACTTGCCAGGAGTACAGATCTGGTCTGTTCTCCTGAAGGCTCCAGAGACTATGAGGGAAGCATCTGTTCTAACAGCAATGAAATATCTCAGAGGAAACCTTTTCCAACTGATGCACGCATCCATAATTATCTTTGCATAATTTCATTGTTATGTATAGTTACTGTATGCAAAGTATGCCCACCAAACTCTGACAGACCGACCATTTCTTTTTTTTCTTTTTTTTTTTTTTTTTTAGGAAATCCTCCATTTTCCAAACAATGTTTCTTTAAACCCTTCTCAAACATAAAAGCATGCCATTAACATGCATCCATGTTTTTAATAAAAGTTGTTTAAAATGAGTGTCTGTCTGGATCAAGCATTAGTAATTTGCATTTGTGTCAGCAGACACAGAGGGAGTTCTCCAGAGGCCCGGTTCACATGCCAGTACCTACATGGCTCACAAAATCCTTCTCTCAACTCCAGCCTGCATCAGGATGCTACCAACAGGGCATCTTGGTACTACTGACAAACATTTGTAACATCTGGATGAAAGCTTCCACCAAATAAAAATCTTTCCGCCTCTTAAATTTATCCCAGTAGCTATTCAAGAGTTATGTTGTACTCAAAGATATTTTTCTCATGGAGAGAAACAAACAATATACCTAAACCACCACATCAAGAGGCTCATTCGCTTTTTAATGGAACACGTTGTAAATTGCCATTGATTGAAAAATAGGATTATGGAATTGCGGCTGATTTCAGCTGAACTGAGGTCACAGAGTCCAGGCTGAAAATGCTCAGTGGCTCCATTTGTCAGATCCCATGCCTGACAGTGGGGGCACCAAGCACCCCCATCCTGACTGCTTCTTTGGGGCAGCTTTAAGGTCACTGCCAGCTTTAAGGCTATGTGTCTCTTTCCCTCCCTCAGGTGTTTAACTACTGGCTGGATGACATGTACCTCAACAACCGGTTGGCTCTTCCTGTCAACTCCAGTCCAGCAATTATCTTTGCTCGTCAGAATTTCAAGGATGTAAATGACCAGCTAAGGTAATGCACTAAGATTTTGAAGCTTTTGCTAAATGAATGAGCGTTTAAAATATACTGCTTTTGCAAAGGAACAATCAAGTTTCATTAAAAAATAAGGGCTGTAACCACTAAACAATTTCCCAGTAGGATTGGGTTTTCTCATACTGAGATCCAGAAATAAATGTGTCATTACCATTATGTTTATTGCCTGGAAAAAAAAGAAGAAGAAGAAGAAGGAGGAGGGTTGGGAGGGAAATCATACCATTTATCATCTTTTTAAAGAAATATTTGCATAGTGTTTAATTGCATAGTTCAAGTAAATCTTTATATATGTATATATATAGGAATGAGAAATACTAATTTCTAACACATATAAAGGGAAACAATCCGTAATGTGCCATCAGTAGAATACCTACCCTCCTTGCAAACTGAAACACTGGCATGAAGTTGCCTCTGCCAGGTGCCCAAGAGGGCACCAGAAATGCAGGGGATCTAAGAACAGGGGTTCAGAAGTAATTCCTCCCCAGCAACATGGCTCCCCTTGAGCCTATCTTTCCCAGCTCCTGAATTGACTTTTCTCCTTCCAACGTTATGGGAAATTACAGTAATTTCCAAAGAAAAAAGGTAGACAAGTAGCCAAGCACAGAATATACCTCTGCAGGCACCCGTAGAACAGGATTCCGTTTTTCAGCTTTTGCCAAAACATTTTCTCCTTTTAAACAGTAAACCAGATCAAATCTATTTTCATATAGTGCAGTATTCCTCTTCACTTTTAGCGCTCTCTAGCTGCTCATTACTGAAAGAATTAACTGCATGTGAATTTATGCTATTATAAAACAGCCAGCACCTTGAAGCCGATATGTTATTTTCACATTTTGCAGAGACATTCAGTGTATCTCTTTACTTTAAACACAACTGTAAATGTTTCCATTCATTACTGACCAAATTTACTGTGCACACAGCTCTCTAAACACTTCTGCTTTGCATTTTCTAATGCACATGCTTTAATGAGGAAATATTTTCCTCAGAGCTGCCCATTCAGACACAAACAGCAGTGTCAGGAAATAATACACCTGTCTACACCCCTGCAGAAAGAATATCTCCTTAGGAAAGGAAGTACTCTAATAAATTGGACAGCTTATGAGTATTGATATCGAAACCCACATTAAGGATTCTATTAGATATTCAACCTCTGTTCCCATTCTCTAAATAAATGCTTCCAGGCTTCCTACTCTGGTAATTTAACTATTTGAAGGGACCATTTCTAGGATTTCATATTTCTCTTGACATTAATTCATTTAAGTTTTGGCTGTAGGCGAGGGGCTTCTCTTGCTAAGCCAGACTTTCCTCCTTATGCTATGCCATCAATCATTCAGGTTCTCCTCTGTCCCTCAGAAACAGACCAGTGTCACTGAATGACAAAAGATTGATGGCAGTTCTATCTGTTACTTGCAGGTTTGCTGCCAATCTTATTTCGGGCGTGCAAGACTATAAAGCTTTACTAGACACGTAAGTAGCTTGGAAGGGGAGCTGCTGTTTGAGGATCCACAGGGCTCCAGATTCAAGGGTGCTCTAACATGCCTGAATTCAGGCTGCATCGTACCTCACCAACATTTGGAAGGGCTGGGGCTCCGGCATGGCTACTTCAGGGATTCTTTATGTGCTTTCTGCTTTATTACTGCTCAGGGAAGGATACTTTTCAATGCTTGGCAGTCATCACTTGTGCAGCACAGCCCAAAGGACACACACAGCCTGCCTAACAGTAGTACTAACACACCAGGAGGGCTGTGCTCCCAAGGAGCAGCAGCAGAGCAGTAATACAGCCTGCGCACCCTCCCCCGTACTGACCACCTGCTAGGATGCCATACCTGTTACGTACTGTGCCTTCCATTTAGAACATCAGCCCCCTGCACCACCCTCAAAATAAAAGAAATATCACATCCAACCAGAAGAAGGAAGCCTCACCACAGACCATCTGCTTCAGTAGGTGACGCAAATAAAGAAGTTCCATATTCTATTGATACTTTCTGTGTACAAACACAAGAGGAAAAGCCATCATATTTTAATTCATGAGGTAGCGAACAGCAGAGAGAGCTTATGACAGTATATTACATTTTTCAACCTCACTTACTGAGTTCCAAGTTCACTGCCTCCTGAAGAGCAGAAGTAGTAGAGAGCCAAGTACAGCAGGCGCTGCATCATAAGTGGAAAAGGGATTGTTTTCCTGCTGGAAATACAACAAACCTATGTAATATTCTGTAACCAGTAGTTATTTGAGTGAGGAAAGCAAAATCCGTATTTGAACAACGTAGTTCCTATCTTCCATGAATTAGAAAAAAAAAGAAAAAGAAATGGAAAGCGTTGTTTGATTTTTTCACTTCAGAATTCTGACAACTGCTCAGAAATTATGGAAGAAGTATTTATTTAAGATGTGCTTTCATCCAAGACATGCAATGGAACTGCATAGACCAGTGCTGATTTGTGATGAGATGCTTACTGCATATTAATGTAGCTCGCCACATCTCTATATAACAGCATCTGAGATAAGAAGCCACTTTGCTCAACTGAAGTATAATTTACATTCTTATTATCTAGGTTGCACTACTCAAGAGCCAAAGACTCCTGTGATCAGATTTGCTTCCCTTAGATCAATAATCATTTAAGTTCTCAGTAGAGTATCCTCATGTTGTTAGTAATGGTTGCTCATCAGCTCTCCTGGTCATCATACATCATACATCATACTTGTAACATTTTTAGGTGTTGAAGACTTACACCAGTGAGTCTACTGCTAGCTTCCCTTGGGTCATCCTACATGGAGAAGCACACAATCTCAAACCCGGGTTTTCAGTCTTTACTGTACAGATACTCCATCCAACTGCCAGGATAAAGGGTTTCAAAGCAAGCCTAACTTACTCCCATAAGACAGTCATAAGATCTCATATATCTCCTAAATCAGCATAAGAATTTTCAGTCTCATCAGTCGATGTTAATAATCCCATTCTTAACTGCCACAAATAGGAATTATCTAATAGAATTCTACCACAGTAATTAACTATTTTTGCTTATCATAGATGATTCTTAAAACTCTTTAGTACTCGTGCTAAATAATGTGTTAAGTACAAGATTTCTGCATTATGCAAAAATGTGGGAGAAGAGGAACACTAATAAACTTGTATTGTGGATGAGAAACAAAGAAGTTAAGCTACCGTTCAAGGAATTTAAGTGATACAGAGACATAGACAGCCAGGAACTGAAGTGCACATCCCTGGTTTAGAACTGCGACAGTTCTAAAAAGTCTGTCAAACAAGATAAAACAGCATGAGATGTTATGCTGCACTAGCTGCTTGTCCATAACCCTCCTCCAGAATTGCTTTGCTCTGGCCCCTTTCTGGCAGGCCTGAAGCTTTGCTGAGGGAAAACCTCTACATCACAAGATCTTCTTCCTCTTGTGGTTTCTGCAGCCTCTCCTGAGTGCCAGCACCATTATTTCTTGATGCAGTGTCAGTGGAATATTTTACAATCCATAACCATAATTGTGATAACACGTTTTTTTTCTTGCCACTAAAGAAACCTTTTAGGAAGTGTGGTTTCCACATACTTTCCATTAAAAAGGGAATGGTTTTTCAGCATTTATTTCCCCATAGATGTGAGTAATGATTAGCACATAAGTGTAGCTCTCTGATAAACAGATGTGATCTCTGCATTGCCCCAGTCATTTCTGTTCACGAGGAGTGGGCCTAGGGGCTGAAAGGACACTTTCTCTCACACGGTCAGTGCAGGGCTGATGTCATTTGCCTAGAATTTCATCAGTACTTTTTTTTTTTTTTTTAAGGTGCTATATTTTTACTGGCTGGTCTGTTGCTGCTGGCTTCTGTCTGAGCAAGTTTGCAGGGTCCCTTCTTGGGAGGCTTCCATCGAAAAGCTGTTCATGACCTGCTATTTTTCCCATTTCTACTAGATGATAATGCAATTGCTTAATGAATATGCATGCGGTTGCCAGGAAAGATGTATTTAACTTTGGTATAGGAATTCATCTATTTCCCTTATACTGTAATCTTGTTTTATTATTCAATTTGTGTTATACCTGATCTAATTGTAACAGAACAAAGGACAGATTAGATTTCTTTTCCTTTCTGTCTCTCTCCCCCCTCTCCCCTCTTTTTCTCTGGCTTTGTTTTCCTCCTTCTCTCTCTCCAGCCATGCTTTACCTGTTGATTTTGCTCGTGGACAGCTGTCTGGTCAACCTCTCTGTATGAAGCAATACTATGGACTCTTTTCTTCCTATCGTCTTCCAGGACATGCCAAAGACACCCTTGTGGCCCAGAAAAGCTGTGTAATGCCAGAACCAGAGCACATCATTGTTGCTTGTAACAATCAGGTAAATGAGTGTCTTCTTTTAATACCTTTCTATATTTCTTACTTTCTTCAAATTCACTCAAGAGGAGCCTAATCTAATTATTGTTTAGAAACATGATTAGCGTGCTATGTATGAGCTCTCCTTCTTACCGAAGACTCACTGTCAATATTTCCAAAAGATGCTTCAGCAGCACTTTTGTCCTTTGCCCACATTATGTTCCAAGCACAGTGATGCAGAAAAGGGGAAATGTGGCAGAATTCATTTGCTTTCTCATTGAAACAAAAATGTTTATTAAACAGAGAAGAAACCACAGAGGAAGAAAATCTCATTAGAATGCATTTGCTGGAAATGCTCTTCTTTTGGCAGTCAAGTCACGGCACACAATGCATGACATACATACTACTTTTCCACATAGGGGGAACTAAGCTATGCCTGCAGAATTTAGCACAGGAGCAGGCAGAAACACTAAAATTTGAGCAAGTCTACCCCAACCAGTAAATCCCCTCAAGCAGTAGAGTACATTGCCTGGGCAGAGTATCACATAACTCAGCCAATGTGTAGTGCTGGAGCATACTTCACCTGCAGGCCCCCTTTGAATAAAGGGCTATATGCTAGCAAGTCCCTTTTCCAGGAAGTCCTGTTCTTCACCTCAACAGGAAGTCCTCTAGGTCTTCTTTAAGCAAATAATATCATGCAAATTATTTATCTACTTTGTGGCTTCAGGTGCTTTTAAGTTTATTCAAATAACAAATGTTAATTATTTGAGTCCAACACAGTCGTGCAAGTCTCCTATGGCCCCTATTCTCAAAGCCCAACAGCGCTGAGCTGTAATGCTTTCGTTCTCTGTGTTCCTCGGGTCTGGCTCTCAAGGCAGGACTTCAGCCCCTACTGAACTCCCAGTGAAGGCCAAAGATTAGGCCAGTAATGGTCCAACTCATCTGTGACTATAATTCTGATTTTTATTTTGCAGTTTTTTGTTTTGGATGTTGTCATTAATTTCCGTCGTCTCAGTGAGGGAGATCTTTTCACTCAGTTACGAAAGATAGCCAAAATGGCAGAGAATGAAGAGGAAATGCTGCCTCCAATTGGCTTGCTGACAACTGATGGAAGAACAGAGTGGGCAGAGGCCAGGACAATCCTTATGAAAGGTTAGCAGCAGCAATCCCAGCTTTCTCTTCTTCATCTTCTTGCTACTCTTCCTCCTCACCATCATTGCCTTTCTTTGCTGGGAGTGAACCTTACAGCAAATGACTGAATGTGCAGCCTCACTGCTGAATTTTTCTGGCAGGAGGAATCTCAATACTTGTAATCATTCAGATGGATGTTACAAGGAAAACAGCAGATATGGTTTGACCTTGTGGCTGTGTACTTTTAAGTGTTAGTCCATGTAAACCGTGCTCGTTTCATTCTCTGTTCTTCATCACATAAATTGCATTACACCTGATTTTGTGATTTGTCTCTTTCTTCATAACCATTACATACCCTTTCAGCTTTTGGCAACTATTAGATATATTTCTTCTTTTTTAACAAAGGCATGTAAAAGTTAAGCATCTATCGAATCTAGCTGTGCACTCTCTCTGGTCAGTGGAGAAAGGGAGAAAGTATTAAGACTGATTTACCCAAATCTTAAGTAAATATCTAAGAGAGGTGACAACATTCATTATCTGGGACTGGTTATCGCTCTCTTCCAACAACAGGCAACATTTAGCTGTCCTGGATGCTGGACTTTGAATGCTTGGCTTTGAAATATGAAAATAAATGTTGGTATTAGTCACTTCTATTGCTCTATTGCATTCTATGCTCTGTTATGCATATTATATATTTCATCTTGAAACCAAGTGATGTAAATGCTGTATTTTTGCTATTTTTGATGACTTAGGTATTCATTTTTTTGGTGTGTGAAAAATGTTAAAAGTTTATCCCTAATTTACCAATGCTATTGGAAAGTTCTCTATTTCACCAGTGCCCTGGAACACATGAGCTGTCAAGATTAGCAAAATATATATACTCCTTTTTTCACCTCAAGATCTTCCCTTTTCTGCTTCAAATCTTCCTGCTCTTACACCAACATTATCTATAGAACTATATACTCCCACGCATAGATTAAGAGTAGACACTACAGCTTAACAGTAGACACCAAATATAATAGTAATCCTTCTGTAAGGCTACAAAGTCTATAAATGGTGAGAGGTAATTAAAATTCTCACTGATTAATGATATCAGAACGCATAAACCAGAAGATCCTCTGGCTTTCCTAAAATTTACATTAGAACCACAGATCTTATATCCCACAGCGCTCTCCTCATGCTGAATGTCAGTTTGCATCACAGTAGCTTAAAGAAAGTTGATGAAGAAAATACTATGATTTTTTTTTCTTCTAGGAAAATAAAAAGTTCCCAGCACAGAGCAATTTACAGTGGAGGATACTCCCTGTGCAAGTGAATGTTAGTGCTGATGAATTCTGGTGCATGTGCAGTCACAATTAAGAAAAGTCAGGAGCACTGCCTTGTTGGATAGTTGACTCAGGGACAGTGTCTATCTAATCTCTGTTAAAGTGATGAGACCCATTCTGTGAACAGGGAAATTAGATATTCAGAGCTGCAAAGTCTGACATAATTCATCAGAGCTAAAATGCACTTGTGTCCAAGAATATCATCTCTTTGGATTGGCACTGGATATTATTGCTCCAAAATACTTGGCAATCACTAGATTATCTGAGATTCTCATTTTCTTTTACACCCATTAATTCTGGATAATCAGAACTCTGTCTAATTATTTAGCTGCTTCTGTTGGCAAACCTCCTGCTAGCAGAGCTCTCCCTTTTGGGAGTTCCACTTCTCTGTCCACCTGTCCAGCAAAAGGTTTGCTTGTTGTACTTCCCAAATGATAATCAGAATAAAAATGTCCAACAAATTTGAAAGAAATTTCCCAAAATTGCAGACATGGAGAGATTATTTCAACATCAAAGTGAAGTTGTGCAACAAGTAACTTAGAATGTTAGGCAATGCTAGAAAAGGAACCTTCAAAAGCACTAGCCCCCATTGGTGCATTTCACATCTTACTCCTTGAGGAGCTGAAAAACACAGAGACATCATTCTGCTCCTGCCACTGTATGAGCAACTTAAGGTTTGCAAGTGTTTTCCTGGCAGACTCAAGCTCCTGATGACACACAAAGGTGTTATCCAAGTAAAAGCCAGCCCCTGTATCTCCAAGCATTAGTACAACTTCTGCCCTGACAGATGAGTTATAATTTCAAACAATCAGCATCAACATTCAAAATTTACCTCCTTTATTTTCTTTTCCTGCTGGGTTCAGTATTTAGATGTTTTGGTATACAGATACTGTGAATTATGTAAAGGAAAAAAAGTGATCGTATGATTCAGAGTTTTCTCCTAAATGTTTTTTCTAATCAGAGATAATTTCATCAGGGTCACAGCTTCTCTGAGATCGGCCTACACATCATCAGTAAGGTGAATTAATGCAGAACTGAACTCAGCGTCCAATTTTTTCACAAAACATCACATATCCTAGAATCCTAAATCATAGGGATTCATTCACAGCAGAAATTCAAGTATTTTTATAGAAGAACAGATGATTCGCAGTTAGAGTTGGTCTCACTAGAGATTGATTTGTATTCTAACCAATAGATACATAAGTTTGAATACCTAATCACTGTTTTGGGTGGTTAAAAAGTAACATTTGTTAAAGTTGCAACCACTGAATTCCACGGACCATCAACAACTTCAACAAACCTGTAGTCAGAGCCTTAGAAATTGAAAATGAAAGCATGTGAAAACAAACAAACAAAAATAAACCCCCCCAAAAACCATCGAGCTTTCTTTAGATCATAAACACTTTCCCTTCTTTACCTGTCTGCTCTTTTTTATTCTCGTGTCCATTTCTTGTTTCTAATTTCCATTCACTTGCACACGTTGAGCCTGGGTTAAAAGACAACAAGCACTTTCCTATTACATACATACCAAGGACATTCTTTCCATTTCTCACCTACCATTTTATCTCTTCTTACTGCTTTGCACTCACATCAAATACCTCATCCCTTGATTACAATGTACTTCTACCAAGACAATAAAAGTACTAGTTGTTATAAAAAATACCAGACTTGCAGTCAGTGAACTCAATTTTGTGAGTCGATGAACTCAACAGAGTAAATCCAAAGCCGAGAAGAGCAGTGATTTTTCACCACTGCTATTAATCCACACTACTTTCTTTGTTACTTACAGCTGAAAAGTTGTCTACACAGATAGTAATTCTCTGATGCAACTTCACTGTGCAGAAAGCAAAACAAAATGAGATTTTTAAAAATATTGTTATTTGTTTTTCACTGTCTAAGCTTGTAATGTGGCACCGGTTTCATCTTCAGGCTTTTTTCTCCTCATATATATATATTAAGTAAGAGAAAGGAAGTTTCCTGTATCTTAATGAAAACTAAGGTAAACACCTAATAATTTATTTTCAGGGTTCACCTTTATGTAAAAAAGTGAATATCTTCACATTGTTTGCAATTAAACATCATCTTAAGGGAAAAGGGGGAAAAAAAATCAACAAAACTAGTGAAACTCTTGCTATGGTGTTTCTGGATCACTTGGCACTTGCCAAAATATTCATTTTAGCAACTAAGTAAACCAACTTTGTTAAGCAGCTGAAAAATAAACACCCAGGTTCTTCAGTAGCAAAGGTCACAACACAGTGATGTGACCTTTCACTAATCAAAGTAGGAATCCCATCTGAGAACACTGGAGTCAGCCCAGCTCCTCTAAACGGTGTAATGCAACAATGAGAGAGAAAAGCCTCTAGTGTGAGGCGGAAGGGTTTGCAACTGTTCTGTACTGGGCAAGGGAAGGCAGACTGGTTCAGAAAGGAAGATTTGACCGGTTGTCTGCGGAGGTCAGAAAGGGGACATACACATGGATCTGCCTAGACCCATAAGTAGAGGATAAGTCTTCTAAGAGAAAATTTCAAAGGAGTGGTACCTGCTCTGAAAGTAGTGTCCCCTTATTTATTTCCATAGAAACAAAAACACTATTAGATGGAGTAAATTCTCAGTTAAAAAACACTTTATATATATACATATATATATATATTTTACTATAGTCACCAGCATTAGCTCTGTATTTTTTCTAATAATGAACAAGAGCCTGCAAGCTGTATACATAAAAATCTGCATGGTTGTCCAGAACGTGAACTGTCTTCCATCTCACTGTTGCCACCACTGAAAAACACTAGTCCACTGCCTCACTGTGCTCATATCCTCTGTTAGGTCCCCATAAGCGTTCAGAGAGCACTGATGAATGTCAATGATCACCATTTTTTCCGCATGGAATAATTCAATTCCACGCCTTTGCTTCATACACACTTCCATGTCAGATGCCATTTGCTGCTATCTGTCATATGGCAACAGCATATAATGGAATATTGGTGGGAAAGTTTAACCTCTACTGCCATACCACCAACATCCTCCTCTGATCCTCTGGGTCAATATAAAAATAAAAAAAAATAAAAAAAAATAGGTGCCACTACTTCTGAGACAGCCCTCCTAATAATCCCAGTAATTGTTGATTTACAAACTCTGAGAATTTTAACTGCATCCAAACTGCAGTATTCACATGATCTCCTAAGCAGAGGAAATGAATTCTTACAGCAATAGGGGATGTACAATATCTGAATTCAATCCAGATCTTCTCTGTTTTGTTTTTTTTTTTTCCATTTTAGAATAAAAAACCCCAAGAACCCAACAAAGCAAAAGCTGGTTGCCTAAGTCAGTTACGTGCATTAGAAAGAAGCAAGGAAAATGGAAAACAAATGTCTTGCAGGGCTTCAGGTGTTACTCTGGTACCCTCCCAACTCAAGCCGTTCCATGATTCTATGATCTTTGGATTCAGCTCTTTCTGAAATACTTACTTTGCATCCCAAGTCATGGTTCTTGAGTTCTTGTGCAGTTCATTGTCTGCTCTATGTGATAATTTTGTCTGCATTTGATCCGGTCTCTGAATATTTTTTTTTTATTCCTGTTAGGATCTTTTTCCACTACTTTTCTGTTTTTAACAGATCTGAATTTTATTCACTCTAACACCTAGAATCAAGCTCCCCTGAAGTCATACGTCATAAAAAGGGTTTCATATCTGTCGGTGAGGTGTGGGCAGCAGCCACAATGCAATATCTATAAAGCCATCAGATGACAGAGAGCAAGACACTGATCATACTGTGAGCAGTTTGTAAGTCAGTACCCAGATTTTCCTTCAAGCGCTTGTCCACAAATGCCAGTAGCTAAGATATACAGAGCAACTTGCATTCATACAGTTCTTTTCAGCCTATGCATTTGTGTATTCAGAGCATCAACAGAGTAAATACAATTACTCTCAATCCAGTAAGTGTCATACTAAAAGAACTTTATGGGCAAGAGCACAGGGACACATACTGTCCCTCATAAGTCTTCTGAATCCCTTTGAAGACAATTCACAGAAGCAACAGTGTCCACATGATGTAGGGAGACGTAGACCACCAGCATCTGGTTCAGAAAGCTCAGGCTGCCCACATGCCCCATCAGTTACCGTTTCCTTCTTAGGCCTTTCTAGGAGTTGTCAGGAACACCAGATACCTTCTGGTTCTGTAGACAAGGGAAGATACTAATGCACCACATGCATTCCTATGCATGCCTGCAAGAAGTCAGTACGGCCACTTCTGTTGCTCAAGGTTCCTGAATGCCAATGCTCCCTTGCAAGTGTCACCAGCAACAGATATCATCTTTCCCAAACCTGTAAGAGGCCATAGCTCTCTTCTTCCTTTATAGTACTGCTATCACTTATTTTCCTTCTCTTTTCATCTTTTCCTTTTCTCACGTTTGTGCTCCTTTTTACTATACTGCATCTGACCCTGGAGGTTATCAAGCATGAGTTATTTTCTAGCTCCTCACTAACCAGAGTTACTCCTTTCCAAATGTACATCTTGTCTTTCGTTGAAACATACTTTTCTTTTAGAGGATCAAACTACTTTTCATGTTTGCAAAACCTAAAATTACATACATTTTGAAATTGTTCCATATTTCAAATGCGAGATTTGTTTCAACACTTATTCCATTCTTTCAGCTAAAATGATCTCCTACAAATTTGCAGGAAATTATCATCAACTTGAATTCATATCGTTAGTTGAAAACATTCTCAAATGAATATTTTCAACAAAATCTGGCAAAACCAGATGAAAGCTGATCTGTTAAGAATGGAAGGAATTTGAGTCAATGCTTAAGAGCCCTTTGTCCTTTGATCTTGTTAACAGCCATCTAACAGCGATTAAGGATGCTATGTGCTTTTGAATAAAAACAAATCTTCCTTATAGGTTCTACACTTTTATCCTTTCAATTAAGAGCTGTATTATGTCCCCAGATTTAAATAAATTCTAGGCCTTATACTCAGAAGCACAGAAAGCCTTTACTTTCACAATATTTCTGAGTTAAAGGAACTGAGGAATAAAATAAAGCACACAAACACCATGTACAAAGAGCAATACACAGATGATAGCGTAAAAGTAATCTTTGTAGTCTACCCACAGAAGCTAGAGAGACAGGACAAGAAAAAGAAGCAGAGAAAGTTAGACAAGTTGTATGAGAAGCACACAAGTGACAGTAGGGAAGTGAAAGATGGCAACACATGATTTGAATCCACATCCAAAAACAAAATCTCACAGCCTTATTGGTGGATCTTTCTTTTTCCATGTGATAACGGCAACACATTCAGACTAGGGATTATTTACACTGCAACAATAAAAGATGAATGACAGGAAACAAAAGAGAGTTTTAATGCAACAACAGCATTCCCCACTGTTCCTTATCCTGAAAAAAGTTTTAACGTGAAACAGCACAAAAGCAGCACAGGTCCTACTGCCCCATAACAGAACACCACATCAATAGCATGAGCTCTAAAATTATCAATTTTCCACCTTTCCTCTCTGTCATATGTACCTGCATACAAAGTAAGTAACTTTTGTTTGCTTACAGCAAACAAAAATTTCAGAAAATTACAGACAGAAAAAGCACATATTACTGAGTCATGTGAAAGTGTCAAAGAAACTCGCAGAAATTAATACAAGAATGAATGCCTTGACATAATGTTTCCTTGCTCCAAAGTTATTCTGCTGTTCAGAGCCCTGCAGACACCAACTCAAGGTAGAGTCAGGACCAGATCTTTAATGCTGTCTAAGTATAGCAAGCTCCAAGGCCAGTCCTTCACTACAGGTAAGAATATGTGAACACTTTGCTCTTTTATCTCTAGACTCCACTAATCGCGACTCTCTTGACATGATTGAACGATGTATATGCCTGGTGTGCCTGGACAGCCCAAGTGGGGTGGAACTCAATGATACAAACATGGCACTGCAACTGCTACATGGAGGAGGCTACCATAAAAACGGTGCCAATCGTTGGTATGACAAACCTATGCAGGTAAAAACCTTACAGCACTATGATACTGCATGTGGCAAAGATATTCAGTTGTCCTTGTAGCAGGGAAAACTTTGAAGCATATAGGAAAGAATTGCAAGTGCTGTCAGCACCCACCAAGGCAGGGCTGGTGCAGAGAGCAGAGGTACTACCTGCAAGGCAGGTGAAGCAGGAATATTGTCTCAAACAACTTTATTTTTCATTGACTATAAAGTAGTGGAAAACAAGTTTGCATACTATACAGGAGGGCTTCATTTCACCAGATGTATTCAGGCCAGAAGAGCTTAAAGGTGAAGAGAAACTGTTAGAGGAACGAGATCTTATTTTCTTTCATGAAAATGCAAATTAGGTAGGAAACCACTCTCCACGGTAAAACTTGCTCTTTCTCTCCATACCTTACCCAGACTTTGCAGTAAGGCAATAAAAAACAACCAGGAAAACTTTTTGCATGGGGAAACAAAGGAGGCAGGATGGGTACGTGTGATACAAATGTGCAGAGTGAGCTGAGTAAAAAAAGTCCAACCAAAAAACAGTACAAAAGAAGAGGGATCAAGAGGAATCAAGAAAAGGTGCAGGAAGTGTGGACAAGTTGAGGTCTGGTCTGAGACATCTGCTGTTGTCTGAAATACAAAAGTGAACAAATGCTTGGCCATTAAGTGGAACTAATTATACCAGCATGCAATAAAAACAAGAAGGATGATGGAAATAAGGGAAATAAAGAGAAGACCACAAAAAAAGGTAAAGAGGAAGGAGGGTAGAAAAACAAGCTACGAGTAAGCTATCAAATAAGGACAAGCTTGCTCATTTGACATGACACTTCTAATAAAACATGTTCCTAGGAGAATTTCCTGGTAAGAAGTTGCATTGCTCTCAAATGGAGGGAAACCTCAGATTGTTGGGCTGGGTTGGATTTTTTTTTTTTTTTTGCAACTGGAGTTTTCTTCACCATAAAGCAGATGTTGAATCCAATTTCCAGATTCCAAGGGGAATATACTAAAGTTCACATTTTTATGAGACTAAGTATAAAAGAGCAGCGTGAAAGGGATCCAGCATAACATCATTAACAGGACAAGAGAGACTTCCTCAATAAGTATCTGTAAGTCTTCCACTGATCTGTAAGTTAAGGAAGTTCCTGATGTGAGCAATAAGAAAACCACAGGAGACTGACAGCATCACTTTTTAGGCTGCCTAAAAACTTCACCTTTCAGGTTGTTGTGGGTAACTTACTCTGACCGTGATTTATTCACTACATGTCTTGCAGTTTGTGGTAGGAAGAGATGGAGTCTGCGGCACAGTGTGTGAACATTCCCCATTTGATGGCATTGTACTGGTGCAGTGCACGGAACACCTGCTCAAGCACATGTGAGTGCTCGTTCAGTACAGCTATTGTACCTGCTCTAGCCCTGGCAGTTGCAATTTCCCCTGCTGTAAAGAACTACTAAGCCCTGTTCAGCTCTTGGAAGCTAGTAATTTACGTGCTGAAAAAGCCACTCTTGACAAACAGATTCTTACCGTGACCTTAATGCCTTTTCTCTCAAATTCTAACAGGAAAGAAAGCTCCAAGAAATTACTCCGAGCTGATTCAGTAAGTGAGCTTCCTGCTCCACGGAGATTAAGATGGAAATGTTCCCCTGAAATCCAGGCACACTTGGCATCATCAGCAGAAAAACTCCAAAGGTAGCACATATTCCTCACTTCTTTTCAACAGTGTCTGCAAGCTGGTAGCAACCCAGCATAGCTCATGCTAGAATGGATTTTCTCACTCTCCCCGCCCCTCTGCTCCTCCTCCTCTTCCCAAACGTACCTAGCATGGACGCACCTACCACCTCCTTGCAGGACAGCACCCTTATGGGCTGGGGCTACTTCATGGTATTCAGGAATTGCACTACCATCATTCTCCTCTCATGTGATTATTAGGAAAGAAAAACACCGAGGGGGAAAAAAAAAAAAAAGTCCTATTTGCACATGATGCAAATGGTACAGGTCCTCTATTTATATGGGTGCATTTTATGGGTTTGACCTGATTAAAGCAGAGGCCAAGGCAATGGGAATATGTATACAGGATGGTAGATTACAACTGATTTGAATAAGCAATTTGAATTTGATAATGTTGTTTGTTTACATCCAACCAATACACATTTTGCTCCTACAAAAGTTGATTCTTCTGATTGTGTCTCCAAACTGTAAAAGATTTGCATGATCTGGGGTGGGTGGAAAGGTGCAAGAAGAGATTTTTTTCAAATTATTTAGATTACAGGCCTGCATGCTGAAATGTAGACCCTGTAGAGAATTAACCTAGAGGAGCAGACATGAATGAAAGGGCTTGAGCAACACAGTTCACATTAAGACTGCAGATTACGAGCCCAGTCTAGAATCTGTATGAGTAACTGTGACTGCTAGCAACAAGTTACCAAAGGCCAGGTCTGCCTGCAGGGCAGGAGGTCTCTCAACTCAGCGCTACAGCAGGAGCTGTTCCCTGGGTTTTATCTACCGTCTGAAATGGAACATAAGAATCTTGCATTCCACCCCCGTGGTAATTGCCTCTGCTTGTTTTCCAGGATAGTAAAGAATCTGGACTTTATTGCCTACAAGTTTGTGAACTATGGAAAGGAGTTCATTAAGAAACAAAAAACCAGCCCAGACGCCTACATTCAAGTAGCACTCCAGCTGGCATTTTACAGGTAAGTATAATTGAAATCACAGGAACAGCAAAACTCACAGTCATTTATACGGAGTATCCACTACTCCTCAGCAGTCAAAAAATAAACAAATAAATGCCTCCTGCATGGACATTTCCTGCATGATCTTGCCTCACAGTGGTAAAATAGAAATTACCACCCAGTTCTAAGTTCTAAGATAGAGTTCTCCTTTCCTTTATTCCATTTCATGCTCCTGACTCTGCTGTCCCATCTCTGCCTCCCCACCTCTCCATCAGTCTCCCCACAATTGTCCTGGGCTCGACACAGAGAAAGAGGTGAAGAGATGTAGCAGGGATTGGCAGACAGAAGCAACAATAGAGTATAAGTCCCTGGAGCAGAACCACTCCCTTGCCACTGTGAGCAGCTTGGAAAGAATCATGGCATTAACTCATAGATCACTGCACGTGTCCTCACATATATGCAAAGGGGTGGATGTCCCCAGGGAAAAAACACTGCAACAGGATTTCAGATCAGAGTTCCTACACAAGGCAGTAACTATTTCCTTCTTCAGAAGCATCCCAAAATTTGATAATATCCTCTGATTTCCATTGTATCATCAAAGTTAAAAGCTACTTTCCACATTGTGGGAACAGCTAATGCTCTAGGCTGGAGACTGGTTGCACGGTTTCCTGCAGAACAGCCTATTACACAAATGATTATTTGTCATGTCAGATTAAATCCTGAAGTGGCCTTTACCTAGCCAAAACGAACAGATGCCTAACACATTTTGAGTATCTAAAAATATCTGTTAAACACCTATTTTGCGTATTCCATTAACCAAACTCCATCAATGGCACGGTCCAAGACTTTCATCCAGATCTGAGATAAAAATTAAATTCCACAAAATACAAAAAAATAGAAAAGGAACAGCAACAACAGCAAACCAACAAACCATCCTTGGGAAACAGTTATCTCATAGCTGAAACTCCTGATACAACAAGGAAGAGGTAAAGCACAGTAGGTCTCCTGAAGCAAGGCACGGGAGAGCTATACCTGGTTCCAAATTAAACAACAACCTGTGCTCTGTTTGCAAGTGTGGGCTTTCATTCCAGCTCAGCCTCAAAAAGTATGCTTTTCTCCCGTCGCTTTCCTCACTGACGCACTGAGTTTGTAAATAAAGCATATTCTACTCCTGTAAGTGATTAATTAGACAATTATTTTATGATGCAGTACAAATATAACATTCCTTGATATCTTTCAGTAGATTTTAGTTTTGCTAGGCTCGCTTTCACACAGCAAGTCATTTTATTTTACTGGCAAAGCAGAACTAAAATATGAGCAGCTGTATGCAGCTCCTCGTATCAGAGAGGAGTGAGCATTCGTCTTTTTTAAGTTTCTTATACAATTCTATCAGCATTAAGATGAATACTATATAAAATAGTAAATCATGCCTGTAACCATAAAATTTACCAAGCCTATATTTCTTTTAGTCTTTATGATGCTTTGAAAATAATCATTCTTTGGATTTTTATTTATTTATTTTTACTTTGTTCTCCCAGGTGCCACAGGAGACTTGTTCCTACATATGAAAGTGCTTCCATACGGCGATTTGATGAGGGCAGAGTGGACAATATTAGGTCTGCTACATCAGAAGCATTTGCTTTTGTGAAAGCAATGACTGATGACAAGCCAGCTCTGTCGGTATGTTGGTCTGTCTCCTTCTGCCTTCCCCAACAAAACCCTAAGCATGTAAATATATTCATGATGCCCGATCTCTCATTTTTTAACTGTTAACTGAGAACATAAAGGCATAGCAACTGGTCTCACAGGATTTTGCCCTTTGTGCAAACTGACTGTTAATCTGAATATTTATCCATTTAATTGAGCAGACGAAGGATTCAAAGCTCTAGACACAACACTGGAACAAACAAAACATCTGATATTAGACTTAATATTGCTGTCTATATGATCTATCACCAGATCCAGGTATCTAGGCTGAACATGGAAACTTCATGCCCATTATCCCACTATGCAAGGAGAAATGCCTGGCTGCTCCCCTGCAGCAGCAGATAGCTTGGTGGCAGGTTACAATGTGTCACATAGCATAATTCACATGCTTTCACTTCAGTCGATATGTTCTACCTTATCTTTTTTATTTTAAAGTCACATTTCTGCCACATATGCTTATAGTGTATTGGGATCTCCAAGAGGGCTGAACTTTCATCATGGAAAAGCTTTCGTGGTGAAAAAGCATAAGAAAACAATGCTCCAAACTGTCCTGACATCACTCTGCAAAAATAAAAATTGTTTCCTTTCTCTGAGATGCTACTGTCTGTTTGCCAGGAGCATGAGTATTCTGTATGTTAGATGGCTGCACAAAGAGAGGTGCAGCTGACAGAGCTGAAACTATAGCTGCGTGAACAGCTCTGTGCCCATCACCCCTGCAGAGCCTCCCTCAACATCTCGCTGTGTGCCACTTCCACTCACTGCACTTCATTGCTGCACAGGGAATTTCCAGGTGGCTGTTTGGATGCAACAGGCTGCCACAGTATAAACAGTTTTGCAGAGCAAAACTGATCTAGCTGTTCTGCAGTGCCTCGCATAGCATCACCAGAAATACTGCTGGACTGTAGATTAAGCATAAATTACTGAAACAATGCAAACCAACCTCTAAGATCCCAGAGATGATGAAAAAAATGTGGAAATAATCACTGTTCCATGGCTTTTTCCATCTCTTTCTGGTTAACATAACTAGAATTTAGCGTTTGATAAACAAGACTTGAACAGTTCCCACGTCATAACAATAGCTCAAAGGAAAGTGGAGATAATTTCCTCAGCTGAGTGAGCAATTCAAGGCAGAATATGACCATGCTATTACACATAATAGCGACCACCATGTAACAGACAAGAAAAGTCTCATTTGTTATCGGAGTCCTGTCTGACTGCCCACAACACAGCTCTTTATTGTATTTCATTAGAAGCTGCTGCTAATTAAAACACTTCTTCATCCACATTTGGGTGCTCAGATGCAACCCTAACACACATGCCTACACACCTAGGAGGAGCCAGACTGCTCCTGGTATGTTTTTGCAAGATCCTTGTTCTCTTCAATAATTTCTTTCCAAGTTCCTTGATCCAAAACCAAACTGCAGAATTTCTGCAGTTTTCCCAAAGCTTCAGCATTTCCCATTGTTTTACCACTCAAGGGTAAGATGGTGCACACCTGAACTGTACTGCTTCAAATAAACAAGCTGAAAAATATCAAGTCATTTATTTCAAGGTGATTTCTTTAGGCCTGCAGAATGCCTCTGGATGCGATGGGGTTAATTCTATTTGTTTGGGATAAAGCAATGCTTTGCTTGGTTTAAGCAGCCTTGGACTCCTCATAATATCGTTTGCTAATAGCCATTAATCCAAATCAAGTTGCAAATAATTTTCTACCTAATGCTAATAAAAATTATCTTCAAAGGATAGCTTAAACAGTCAACAAAGATTGATCAAGTCTGATTGATTCTCTAGCAGGAGAAATATCTCATACTTTTGACACTTGCTGTAAAAGAGTCTCTGCATCTGACACTGCAGAGGCTGCTGGAGAAGCTGTAAATTAATCAGATTTAAAGACCGCATGTGGTAATTT
Organism: Oreortyx pictus; assembly: GCA_036925125.1. NCBI lineage: Eukaryota > Metazoa > Chordata > Aves > Galliformes > Odontophoridae > Oreortyx > Oreortyx pictus. The sequence goes on along the minus strand of JAUPFR010000008.1, from coordinate 10,448,325 downwards.
AATCTGTACAAAGGAAGTAAGGACTGTCTCTATCCCTGTGGAAAAAAAAAAAAAAAATCAGACTCTGTACTTTGAAGGACCCTGATGGTGGCCTTAAATTGCTTCTAAAATGAATTCTTTATTACAAACATCGTTTATCGTCCTCAGGAGATGAAGGTCCCCTGCTCATCTGGAGACCCAGTCTCTTCTGCCTGTTTCAGGGTCTCTCAGTGTTGAACTATCTGCCTTGATGTACAGAAGGGCAGCATTTCTTGGGATCATTCTGTTGTCATGAAAGCCTTATCTTTGACAGGACTCAAAATTTACTATCCTGTTTTTGAGACACCTATGGAGGGTAGAACAGCCTTGAAAAATTCTAGATTCCTTTTAACACAGGGGAGTAATTTTTTTTTTACCAGCTAGTAAAATACCAGTAATGGTTTTCATTAATATTTCTGTCATTGTCCAGATAAAGCATTCTGAAAAAGATGGCTGATGGTTCTGAAAACACCAAATTGCATTAGGCAATTATTTTCTTACTTCAGATGCAGCAATTCAATTAGTAATAATACACATGCCCAAAATCCATGGGAAGGAACCACAAATCTTGCCCTGGCCTCAAACAAACGACCACCAATTACCTCATTCTACCCTTGCCCAACCATATATTGTTACTGAGTAGGACAACGAATCCTTCTGACTTTTCAGTTATAAAGAATACTTTCACCTGAGCAACAAGCAAAAGATATTTGATGGTGCTTGCTATTTGGTTGCCATTTAATTGATGGAAGATATGTTCTCTTTGAGAGTTAAGGCAATGAGAGAGATATTTTGATTCCCCCAACAGGATTCTGAGAAGATGCAGAGATTCAGGGATGCAATTGCAGCTCAAACTAATTACACTATTTTGGTAAGTAAAATGCTGTTTTGTCTGATTAAGGACTTCTTTTTACTCTCCAGTAAAATTATGAAGATACAATCATTAACTATACATCAGAAAACAAAAAGCACATCTCAAAATATGAAAATCCCTGTGTCACAGGAAAATTTCTCAAGACACCCTCCAAAAAGCAACACTTGACCAGTCTTGCTTAAAAAATTACCTTCTGGAAAGGAAAATAACAAAATTTGACAGAAAACTTAGTGGCAAGACTCCATTCTTGCGCATTATCTCACTTACTGTAAACTTTCATGGAACATGACTCTCTACCCATCGTAGTCATGGAGAATGCACATCTGTGATTTGTCTGTATGAGTGCCACAGTTAGGAGTCTCAGCCATAAATTTGGATTCCATTAAGCTTTGCATTGTCCAAAGTAACAATTCTAAATTGGCTTTAAAGAGATTGCAATCAAAGTATTAAAAAGGCTTCTGTTGTTTTTTTTTGTTGGTATTTCGTTCTTTTTTTTTTTAATAAGTATTGTATGATTTGCAAAATACAACACTACTCAGATGAGTAAAACCTTTATATAATAAAGCTCCTCATGACCATCGTGAAATATTATCTATGCAGATAGCCAGAAATAGCCTTTTGCCACTTCTGTAAGATGAAGCAGCAATTGAACACTCTATCAGGAAAAAAGTAAGGAAGGCTTAAAAGAAACTGACTTCACTGCTGTGTAACACGTGAGAAATAGAACTGCAATTGCAAAATCTAGATCCTCCAGATTTACAAGTACTCAGACCTAGAAGCTATAACACTGCATGAAAGCTCGTGAGAGCTGTAAAACAGTGGCAGCTTCCTGCCCTTCCCAGAACTGACTGTGCATTTTCTTAGTTTTCTCTTCCCGTGAGGTGAGAGGTCCTTATCTGGGACCTGATCCTCAGCTGACAAAAGCAATCAGTTTGATTAAGTCTGTGACCAGCAGCTGGGAGCACAGATCATTAGATGGTCCTGGAAAACTGACCCAAATTGTAATTTATAATAGATATAATAGATATAATTAACAATGAGGAAGTAATTAGACTAAGCTCTCTTTTAAAGGCCCGATTGTGGTGTATAACAAAAGAAAGAAGAACCTTCCACTGGCTGAATCGGTTTAGCATCAAATACAACTCATTTTCTGCTGATTAAAGAAGAGACAATTTAGCCTAAGAAATGGTCTGTATCACACTGTGCCAAGACAAAGTGCAGGCTTCCTCTGCAAACAGACCAGCCAAAACACTCATGAAATTAATAATGTTAATAACCAGCTATGTTAAGTGAATTTTCTACCCAAGGTTTTGCCTCAGATCATTGCCTAACAAACCCACATTACTGAATGCTGATTAAATACTCATAATGTTCAAGAAATCATTAACTTCCAAAGGTATACTCAGGGCACTGGAGAGGTGGAGTGTTGCTGAAAGGCGGGATTTCTTCCTAGGATTGTGAAATTAAAGAAGCAGGGAAGAAAAGTTGTTTTTGTTTCAGTGCTAGGAGAATGCGTTTTTGAAGCTGACACTCAGCATCATCTCGAAAACAGAGGCAAGTCTTACCTTAGGGTAACTATCTCACCTGAACGATCTCAGAGTAATTGCACAATTAACACAAGATTCTGGAGTTCACAACCAATAGAGTTTCTGTACCTCTCTGCTTTAAAAATATTTATTTCCTATAAAATCCTTCCTCCAAATCATTTCGGTTCAAGAAAACGCAATAAAATTCAGCCTCAAGTATGGTTCATGGGAAAATGCTAAATTCACCATAAGAAAATTAATTTATCTTTAAGTATAAGAAGGCTTATAGGTGTTTCATCAAGTCCCCCTTTCTTTGTCAGAATAACAGAATTTAATTGATGTATCTTTAAACTGGGGCAAGGCTTCCACGGTCTGACTAAATTGGGTATAACAGTCTGAAATGTAATAGCTCGTAAGAAAAACAAAAAAGTCTACTTCATAAAACAAAAAGCAATTTAATGATTTTATTTCCCCTTGTTAGAGCTTACTAGTAGCATTGCTATCTTAAATGCGGAGCTCTAAAATTCAATTTAGCACAGTTTTTTCCAATGCGTTGACTCACGGTTTATTTTGTTAGCCTGTCTCGGCCACTCTTCAGACATGACATTGATCTATGTTGCAAAAATGTCACTGCTAACAGCCTTATAAATCTTGTGTGATAGCAAAATATTTCCTTTGATTATCAAGTCAGTTTTCCTCCATGGGCAAAACAACGTCAACACTGCCCTGAGGTATGCTACTTTTTGCAGCACCCTTGCTCCATCTGGGCTAATGAACAAATGGCCCCTTTACCAATGGGTATCTACTCCTTCATAAACCAAACAAGATCATGCACTCCCAGCCCCATGCTTCAGGCACTTCTTGCTGGTTAAAATGATTCCCCCCTCAAGAGAAAGAACAAGCGAATTTTTTTGTTATATTTTAATTCTCCCCTCAAGAGGGGAAACAAGCTCATATTCTCTTCTAAATCCTACCTTCTCTCTTGAGTTGCCTTTTTCCCTTGTTACAAGGGACCTATGTTATAAGGTAATCTGTTTTGCTCTCAGTACAGTACAACATCCCTTCCGATCTGTGTGAGATCAACCTCCCGCCTAGGAACGAGCTGAAGCTCAGTCCTTGTAATCAGTGCCCTCCCCAGCAAGAGTAAGCCCAAACTGAACGAGCGTCTGAGGCAATTCCTGCCTGGTTGGAGCAGCTGAATGCTGTTCTTCAGATACTAGAAGTTTGACATGGTTTTCAAAAGAAACAAAGTCCTGGAAAGGAACTATTTGAGGATTTGCCTGTCTGTTCCCTCTACTGACTTGTGATCTTGCAAGCCTCTCCAATCACATTTTCTAGCAAGCAAAAATCTTAAAGCTAATTGAATTACCTAAATCTATAGTGCTAGATAGTTAGATAAAGCAGAGAAACCTAAGCACGGTAAGCCCCCAGGGAACAGGCTTACTTCAGGCTCTCAGTGGTTAGTTCACCAGCATGCCCCCTATGCAGTCCCTCATCTGTTGTTTTCAATTGTCTCATGTTAGTGAGGGCTAAAATAAGGAGTGCCCCTGAGATAATTCAGCTCTGCAATGAAACCCCAGGGGAAGGGGAATTGGAGTATTTGGGCAGTGAGTTAGTTATAGAAGAGACCTGCATCCCTAATGCTAATCCTTAAGTGGTGAGAGATGCTAGTAGACTGTGACAGAACACTGGTAGATCTAACCATTCTATACTTAAAACAGGATCTAACTTTTATGTTGGCCCTACAGTGAAACATAGCAGAAAAATGACGATTCCAGAGGTTCCTTCCAACTTAAATTGTTCCTAGTAAATCTGGTAGTAGATATCTACTCGAACTTTGGATCCACTTTCATTGAATGATGTATCCTTCCAGAGTGGGATCCATGCTGCAAGGCATTAGAAGATTACCTTGTTTTCATTTGGAAGCGTTGTGTATCTTTCTTCTTTGAAATATAACCCAGGTGATGCACAGCCAATTCCAAAACACACTGTGAGATTTCTGCTATCTCACATGCTCCCTTCAGCAACTTTGAAAGTCCACTCCATGATACTCGGTTCTGGGAAATGATGAGCATCTAGAACTGCAGATAACACGAGCATTTAATACATCTCAAGATCATCTCCTTTCTAAATTTCACATCTTCAAAGCACTGCTTGAACATCTGGTTACTGAACATCAACAAAATACGCACTCTGAGTAACATCTGAATGTAACAGGCATTACATCACTCAAACTAAGTTCATCAATCAAAAAAACAAGACAGCAACAGCCAGGAATGCACCTCTGTACGCAGTTGAATGCCAGTGTCTATCTATCATGTTCTACACAGGCTATTACTGGAATGGCAATAGACAATCACCTACTAGGGCTAAGAGAGGTGGCACGAGAACACTTCAAGGAACTGCCAGAGATCTTTACAGATGAGACATATTTGACAAGCAACAGATTTATCCTCTCAACCAGCCAGGTGAGTTTTTTCCCTATTCACTTGCTGAGCAAACAGTAACTGATCTGCATGAAAAATTAAAATGATAGGGGAAGAAAAAGAAAAAAAAAGAATAGTCGGTACTTGTCTGCAAAATTCTCCAGTTTTGGCTCATTTTCACAATTAGCACACTAATTTCACTAAGTGAAATTATCAATTCCCATTATCAATTCCCTTGCAACATCACAAAGGCCTACCTGGAAATTCTGGAAACACAAGCATACAGATTCAGTAAATTTCAAACAGGGGCTTGGTATTTCTCCACTTTCTGAACTACAGATCTTCCTGTTCCCTTTCTTTTCTTCCTTCCCCTAAGGTGCCATATGTAGTGAGAATTCTTTATGCCAGGGACAGTACAACTCCAAGCCTGACAGGGTGCCACTCTTTAGAAAGAAAAGCCAAGCACTATGGGAAAATTTAATTCTTGAAAGGAGCCACATTTGAAATCTTGAAGAGCCTTCAGTTATTCTGTGCAAGACTGAAACAATGCAGATACGCATCTTAGATTTACAGACATTTTAGACGTTTATGGATTTATGGTTATGTACCACTAAGACACTCTATGAGCAAACATTGCTTACATTTAATGTTCTGAAAAAGGAAACATCCTTTGTTGCATACATCCTAGGAATTAAATATTTCATTACATGTAGCAGCAGCCCTAATGAAAGAAGAAATCTCTGTAAGAATTAATTTAATGAAACACAAACCCAACTGCAGAGATTGGATGTATGCAACAAAAAATACTTACAGTATCATGCTGCAGCATAAAACCTTAATAAGTAATTTGATCTTGTCATAATGTTTGCAGGCTTGAGACATGAGTGAATGTAACCAACACACTACTACATAAATTCTCCAAGAAACTATCCGTGAGCAAAGAGTGTTACTGAATAGCTTTATGGCCTTCGGCTGTTGCACAGCAAATTTATCTGACAATTCTATGGCTCTATTAGCAGGACTAATGGCTTGTTCTACACCATTAAAAAGCCAAATGTCATTTGTGAAGGCCCATGTACACAAAGTCTGAAACATAGATTTCTATCACATCTTTTATTTTCTCTAGCAGAAAGAGTTTCCTTCTTGTACTATGCCATGATTAAATTGGAATGTAATAGAAATGTAGTACCCAGATGCATTAAAGTATGCTTTTATACTGCACCGCATCTAATGAAGATCAGAATTAGAATGTAAATTAATATTGAGATGGATGATACTACTTTCTAAAATCAGTTACACCCTTCACACCACAAGTTTAACACAACCTGAAGAAAATGAAAATCTTAAGTTTTATGCATCTTGAACTGGATCAAAATTGCATACGGCCTTAGAAATTCCACACCTATCAGAAGCATGGCTTCTACCTGCTAAAGACCTACAGTAAATGAAAAAAAAAGTGTATTATAATCTCCCCTTTAAACAACGTCAGTTTTTAAACACCAGAAGACAACACAAAGCAGCCAAATCACATACTGAGATCACAGATAAGCCTTCACCGTCCAAGTATCAGCTTCAGACTTCTGAAGGAACTGCTGTTCTACAAAGGGGATTTACTACATTTCAAGCATTTGCAGCATTTGTTAATCTTTTCTCTCATTCCTAAACAGCTGATTTCAGATGCTCTGATTAATCAGAAATCATTCCTTACCTTCTCCCTGCAACCAGGTTCCAACAACTATGGAAATGTTCTGCTGCTATGGGCCCGTGGTGCCTGACGGTTACGGGGCATGTTATAACCCTCAGCCAGAGCACATATTATTCTGCATTTCAAGCTTTAAAGACTGTAAAGAAACCTCTTCAGACATGCTTGCAAAAGCTGTGGAAGAAAGTCTCCTAGAAATCAGAGATCTGTGCAACAAATACAACTCTACCACAGCGAAGTCACTTGCTAAACAGGAAGCCACACAGTTGCAGAGTGACCGCAAATGCTGAGAGGCTCTGGGAATTGTTATCCTGAATCCACCTTAAGAAGAAAAAATGACGTAGTTATTCAAAGGCAAGATAGTGCTAGTAATACATTAGTGTAGAACAAAAATGCCATTTCCTTTGCATTGTTGCTAACGTATAAAACCGTGTAAATATGTAATCTTACATTTCATGCGTGAGGATCAGCAAAAAGGTTTGGCCTCACTGGCTGAAACAAAGGAGAGAGTAATACGTATACATATTGTACTATTATCTCTAAACATAATTGACTTATGCCACTTTATCCTCTAAAAAAAAATGCCAAGTTTGTATATGGCATGAATAAAATACTGAAGCACACCGATCAATTAATATCCCCTAAAAGTAGTTCTAAAACATTTACATCTATTCCTGCAAAGTTTACTTGTAAAGAGGGGGAAAAATGAAAGAATTTCCCCCTACCAAGTATGTTGAGCAACATAAATAATAAGCTGATGCCACTAAATATTGAAATTTTGCATGGGGAATATTTAATATCATACTACTTCCAACACTATAAAAGCAGATCATTTTTAATAGTGGCCATTGTGTGTTTCTGAGCACAGCAACAGACCTTAGTAGAACTAGACTAGTGTCTGCACATGCCCTCGAATCAAAAATGCTGCAGATAGTTTAGCCTTTATTCTGGTTTGCACTGGCCTTAAGCACAGTACCATCCTGAAAGCAGCACGTTGCAGATAAGATCCATCAAAGAGAATTAGGAGAATTTTGTCCGCAATGAATTGACTTGATTATTTCTTTCTGACAGCGAGCAAAATCCAGTCTGACAGAGAAGCAAAGCACAAAGCATAAGTACAGTTCAATTCTATTTAAATCCTTTTTTTGTTTGCATAGGAATGAATTCTGTCAGTGTGACTAGTAGGAGAGCTGTATGCAACCACAGAAAATCAAAGAGCAATAAATAACTAGAATAAGGTGGCAAACTTGCAAGATAAAGAAGTCTCCAAGAGATAGATAAACAGAGCGATAAATACCAATTTAAAAGTACTAGTACTCATATCACCTTTGTATCATCCCACTCGGGAGGGATTTATACTTTATATTTTTAATATCAGATGCAGGGTATCATGTTCCACAATATACAATAAATTCAGTCGCAAACGTAATAGGACACTTGGTAATTACCCCGTTTTCTGTGAGTATTATCCTGAGGTTTTCCTCTTCATTTCTCTAATTTCCTACAAAACCTCCCAAGGATCGGTATTTTCACATACTTACCCTCAACCTGAAATATGTTACCTTGCTTAAGCAGCATTCAGTCAGAATTGTGAGAATATAACTTAGTGACTGACTAAAGACCCTTACTAACTAAGCGAGCACCCACCCTTTGTTGACAGGCTGCAGCACACTTGGAAGTCTGGCAAGGGACCTGACTGTGGAGAAATGGAGACCTTTTCTCTTCCTCTGTAGACAGAACGATCACATGCTTAAGCACTCACAGGTCTGAAAGCAGGGAAGTAGATGTATTATAATAAACTAGAAGCACAGATACACTTCTGTCTAGTAACTCTAGATACTGATCCAGGAGATTATGTATGCCCACACTTATTTTATTGCCTTTCTAGTCACTTATATTCAATTAAACATTCTGCTGGATAAAGGCAATCCATGCCATGTGCAAAATCACAGTGGGCCTAATAATCAAGGAGAGCAAGTCTGCTATGGTGGAGCAGATCAGCTACAATGATTTACAGTGATGGATTTTGTTTGTTTCTTAAGTTAGTGTGTTCGTTTTAAAACATGTGTGTTTCATTACTCCATTAATGTGGTTCAAGCCAAAGACTGAATTTATTTTTAGATTATGTAAATAGTACTATGGTATAAAATGTGCCCCAAAGTTAAAATTATAATGTCATACTCCCCCCTTCCTGAAAGAAAAAAAAAAGTTAGTCGAACTGAACATTCACCTAAGGAATATGCCGTTCAAAATAAGACTTCAAATTTTTTTCTGTACTATGATTATGAAAATTACTTTGAAACATACCCAGTAATTTTGTTCTTCTGTCTTAGCATTCTTCTCTTTTAATGTAAACGTAGTGCTATGATCTCAAGATTTTTTTCATAGAACTGTTTGCAATTATGGCCATACTTTACGGGTATACGATGTTGTGAATTGTTACTTGATTACTTATTAATTTGATTCTAATGAAATACATAATTTTATTTTGTATTCCTTGTTTGATAGGTATCAATATTTATTTGCAAATGCTACATGTAGTTTTGTTTCACTTTTTTTGGTGGAGTTTTAACAGCAGCTCAGGCACTGCACTCAACACATAACCAGTGAGCATTTATTCAGGCATTCAGACTACAGAAGTTAAATATCAGTTTATCATTGAGAGCACCTTACTTGCCCACAGCTGCCATGATAGGAGTTTTTGAAATTTCTGCCACCATAAAATACTGGTGGTGGAAAATACTGACATCTTACTTTTACTCGGGAATGAAACCAGTGACAAACTGTGCTTCCTATTTCTTGAGCCAAGCACTCCATCCAGCACCTCAGGCATGCACTGACCAGCCTGAATGCCTGGAATGCTTCAGCAGACTGCCTCCCTCTAGAAGAACACATTTACAGCATGTGCTCAGCCCTTGCAGTGTCTGTAAAGTACCTTCCCCTGCTTAAGAAACTTCAAGCTCAATTCCTGGTATGCTTACACTGGACAGTCTTGCATGAGGTTAAGATGGGTAAAATTCATAGTCCAGGGCATTTCCAGCAGGAGCTCCACAGGGACTGTGCTGCTTCTCAGCTAACAGAAACCCCTACATCTATGTTTTGTCACTCCATGCTGCACTGTGTTTATCAAAGATTTCAGGAAATAAGTAGCTTTCTTAGGTTCTTATACAAACCTGTTTGCGTGATACAAACGAAGCTCTCATCCGTGCACATGCATTTTGTGGAAATCAAACCAGACACTTTTAATGTTTGCAGATTACCAGAAGACAATAGAATGTATTGTTCTGGCTAAAAACGTTGCAGCCATTGATGTAAGCAGCAACGATCTGACAGACCCCTCAGTGGGACCTCAGAGAAATCTGCTGCAGGAGAGCTCTCAGCAACCATCCTGCCCTCCTCACAGCGTGCTCCTGCACACTGCACTGGGGTCTAGTGATCAAAAAGCAGGTTTGGGTGAAATTCTGTACTTAGAGCGAGTAAGAACTCAAATAATCTTGATTACAATATTAACATCATTGAGGGTGTGAGAACCTGCAGGGCTGTGGCAGCGCACGTGGACTGTGGCATGGGTGAAAGAAGACAAATATTTTAGTGATACTTTTATTTTTATAAAATAGTATAGATTTATGACAAATGTATTTACTTATAGCCTGTTATGTTCAGTAGTCCAGTGCTCTATGGAAACAATAACTTGTAACTATGTTGATATATGTGTGTATCTGATGTGAATTAAATGCTGGTAAACGCTACTTCAGCTTACTACACCACCAATAAAGCCATCAGAATGAGCTCCTGGCCTCTCTGTGTCTCTGTTAAAAGGCTTTTCAGTATGAAATGAACTCACACAATCTCAAAGACTCTATGACACAAACAGAACAGCAAAAATCACAGTCTCAGACAGCTCAGTGGTTGCACTCAGCACAGGGTAACACTGTGTTCCCTTGTGGGGGTCCTGGATCCAGCCACAGTGTGGTGAGGGAAGGAGCAGGCCTGCACTCACTGGGTGTAGAGTTGACAGCACTGAGATTTCATCTCTCATCCTTTTATGAGGGTAAACTAATTGTCACAGATCAGCACTGCAAATCAGTGGAAAGCAGAGAGAATTGTTCTGATGGGGATTGCGCATAGGCTACCAAAAGTAAAAGCATCATTCAAGGTGAGGCTGGATCATGGCAACCATGGTATGCACATTCCTGTTCACTGGAGGGATGCTGGACCAGATGGCCTCCAGAGGTCCCATCCAACTCTAAGGATTCTATGACTCCTACCTCAAAGCACAACTGGACCTCTTGTTCAGCCATTTGCTATGGTTGTTTTTTTGTTTGTTTGTTTGTTTGTTTTGTGAGTTACAGAACTAGAAGCAGTTGTCACAGGTGGATGTGGTTGGGTTACAGGCATGAGCCACACTTGCTTCAATGAGGAAGCACCAAGCCCCACCATTGCCCACCTGCCATGGAGCTGGGTGAGCAATACCTCTGCCTGCTTTCACCTTTAAAACCCGAGGGGCACTGGCTTGGCCTTAGCACCTAGGTGATAAAAAAAAAAAAAAACATTCAGGCAAGAGCCTGAACGTTAAGCATACAGCAGTCTGCTTCCACTGTGTCATAAAGGGCTATGGAATTATATAAATAATAATAATAAAAAAAAGTTAAAATCAATGGATGCCTGGGCAGAAGCATGTGGCATTTGTGTACTGCTGGAATTGCTTCATCAACAAGTTCTCTTATTTTCCCTGCTCTGATTAGTTTACAGCAACATAATGTACTGTAAGAAACTCAAAACACACCTAATTCAGCTAAAGAAATATGCAGATTAAGAGAAGAATTTTTTTTCCCTTTTGGCTCAATTCTCAGCCTCACAAAATGTCAGAGCTTTAAACATACTGAGGAATTACTCTTTAAGCAGAAGTGAAATGAATTATGCGTCAATGAACAATTGGGTTATCAAGGTTGTTCGCTTAATGTTCCAGCTGTTCTATAGCACCATCTTAATGTTTCTTGGAGATTTCTTTTGAATTTAGTCTTATTCCATGGTACTTGCAAATAAATACATCATGTTTTTTACAGCAGCTGCCGCAGCTAATAGCAAATACAAGTACATAATGAATTTCTTGCCTTTTACTGTTAGAACAAGAAATGATGGAGGGTAGAGGCTTCATTCAAAGGAGATCCATTAACGTAATAATAGAGAGGCCAGAGATTAAAGCGGATAGGATTTATGGGGAGTTTTGTACAGTACTTAGCCATATTAACACTGTTATTTGCTTCTTGCTCCCATAAGCACAATGATTTAGATACACCAGGAGTTCACAGCAAAGCAAGCAACACAGTATTGCTCACTGCCTCTTTGCCCTTTTCCAGCTGTCCTGCAAGCAAATGGACACCAGCTGATTCTAGAGGAGATACCAGACTGGGATACTGTAGAACTTACAGTAAATGGGGTGACTGTATTTCGCTGTAACATCTTTGACCTGGATTTTGGTAGGTATTAAGTCTCTCATCACAGTCTCCGATTAAAAGCACTTACACTTCAAAGTGAACGCTTCCTAAGGCATAAACAGTCCTATAATTTTGCATTACTTTATATTTGAGACACTTAAAAGGGCACAAACAGAAAGAGACAGTGGTTCTTATATACCGGGGAGAGCACTGTTTCATGGCCTTCCCACAGACACCAGCACACAACACAACAAGAAAACTTGCTGGATTTCAGTCCACAGAAGCATCAGGGCATCCTTTTTCCTTCCACAAAATATATGTTTCCTATGCTTGGGTCTTTGGGGACGTTTTTTTTGTTTCTTTGTCTTTATTTACTTATTTTCAGCTCTTCACCTTCCCCAGGCAAGTTGAAAAAAATATCATTGCAGTACCTCACAGAGATGCTTTTAGTGTAGTATTGTATCTCCTATAAACACTAATATACTATATATTACGTCATATGTTATATGTAATGTAATAATAAGTAATCTAATATAACACATATATATGTAATGTATGTTATATATATATATGGTGTTTATAAGATATAAACTGGGGAAAGGAGGGAAGGGGACAGTTGTGAAGAGAAGGCAGAAAGCTGATCAAGCAAAAAGACATTTCAAGCACCACAGCGTGGTTAGTTTCAGCATCCTGGAAGGAAGGGAACAGACCAGTAACCGGAGGGTTCCAGTAGTTCTCCTTCTGGAAATTTCTTCCAACAAAATACATCCTTTTTTGTCCCAGCCATAGATCTATGCTGCTCTGCTATCTGCTGAATCACCTCCACTGCTACAGTCACATCACAAATTCATATAGAACTGTGACACATATATAGTTCTAACAGTTTTATTTTAATTAAAAGAGCAAAACTCCTGGCTATCTTGCATTTATTCAACTTTCAAAGTTTCCTATGCTACAGAGAATCACTCAAAGTCATTACTATTTGAGCATCACGCATATTAGTGCTGAAGTGACAATTTTGCTTTTCTCTTGGCCATAACTATGTCAAAAAGCATTCTTGCATCATCAGACACAGCCCAAGGGTATGACCAGAAGGAAGTTAGCAAAGTTCTAAGGATATTCTTAAGGTAACAACGAAGCTAAAAACAAACAAACAAACAAAAAGTAGCTCTATAGGACATTTGAATCACAGGCAGCTAGAACGTTTAAAGAGATCTCAGTCTCTGTTCTTGCTCTTTGGAAACAGAAGAGAAAAAACGTGCACAAATTTGAAGTAGACCTTCTGGCTTGGTACTCATTCCCCAACTACTTGCAATTAGTTTCCATGGCAGTGGCAGGCAGCCAGGGATTTGAAGAAGTAGCCACTTGGACAAAGGTATTTACATACATACGTATATATAATAATATAGTATTTAATATTTTAATATGTGAAATAACCACTTTTTTCCCCCCTCAAACTCTTCCTCGTTCTTAAGGGGATTATCTGACCCACAGAGAATCATGGTTGCTTGAGAACAACTGAAAAAACAGACCTAGCTCGCAAGTCCTCTCTGCAGTGACTTTCAGCCAGACTACTGCGATGAAGTCAAATCAGGAGAAAGAGAACAGCAGCAGCAAATTATTCCAGTAGTAACTACAATTAAATTGCTGTGTGGCTTTTAGGGTTTGGCTAATTGTCTCATTAAGACACATTTCTGATCACTGAAATGGATCTCAAGTATTTTTAATCACTGAAAACTGTGACACTGAGAGCCTCTCTCCCTCCTCTTCTCAGCACTATTTGCAATGGAGAACACACAAAGGCTCCTGTTGATTGGAGCCCCACGGTTACACAGTTGGCAGTCAAATGGCACTAATGGCACAATAACACAATACAACTAAAATAGTTTGCCTTTCAGAGTTACAATATCTTGTAACATGATTAAGCTTATCATGTACGTTTCCTTACGATTTGCGAAATGCTCAAAAAAATCGACAGTTTTTCCAGTAATTTCTTCAAAAGGGGGAGGAAAAATAATAAAGAAAAGCTATCAAGGAAGAAATTAACAACACTTGATACATTAATGGAAAAAGTGACAGTTGCATCAGACACGGGCTGCACAGCAGCACAGTTGTATGGCACCCAGTCCACTTATCACGCAGAACTCAACTCTGAAGGCTCTGTTTGTCACATTTAATTGCAGATGCTTTATTGAAACACTTAGTTTAGGAGCTGGCTTGCCCTAGGCAACCTCTGTAACTGACGGAGAGAGGCATCTCTACTGAGCAGTACAGGTTTCTACCGAGTACTAGGCTCTTAAATTAAGTACTTCAATATTGTTTCAAACCAAACAGCAAAAAAACGAAACAAAAAAGAACAACAAAAAACAACCAACCAGCCAAATAAACAAACAAAAAAAAACCAACCCAGGAAGAGACAAGAGTTACAGGCATTTACCCAACACACCATCAGATAAAATCCAGCAGCTGCTTAGTTTTTGAGCAGCTTCTTCACAGAAGCTTAATACAAAGCAGGCACAGATACTGCTAGGAGAGGTGTGCATTTCCACATTGTTCAGTCTGACCAGAAAACCTGCAGAGGCCTAGGAACTGCTTTGTGGAGACAGAAGTAATGCACAAGAAGGAAATCATTCCTTACAGCTACTCAGTAAGAGTTGGAAATATATTTGAGAACAAATAGGACACTTTGCTTGCTTTAAAGTCACTGCAATGATAGTCATCAGCTTTCTACGAGCGTGCTGCTGGTTGTGTACTTGCCAATAAAAGCAGCACACAGCTGATACCTGCACAGTTCTCAAAAAGTTTAAAGTTAACTTTGTTCCACTAGTGATTTTAAGAGGGGTTTTTTTTTAATTGTCCATGGTACAATAGTTAAATTAACTTCCTCTTCATTTTGCACATCAGCCATCCAGCAACTACATTAAACATGGTGGCTGCCACAATTTCAGAGCATCATTTTTACACACGCCTGGGACGCATTTGGTTAGCAAGCAGGAGGAAATCACTTCTCCATCTCTTTCATCTGAAACTGAGATAACAACTTGCAGTCACAGAAATCTCACTTTCCCATTTCCCAGTTCTCCAATGAAAAATGCTGCACCACAATCAGTGTGAGGAAATACTTTCTTCCAAGAAATGCTTTTAATTTCTACATATGTGTTTAAATAGTACCACTTAAAAAAAATATATTTTTTTTTTAAAGAAACTGATTTCATCAGTCTCTTTAAACCATCCAAACCTCTCTCGGTTATTTTCAGATAACTTTTCTTCAAGTACTGGGAACACTTCCTGTCAATGCCCACATGTGTTAGCAGTGGAAAACACCCAAGAGAATACACGCAGACTTCTACTCTGTCGCGGACCATATTTATAAGACTCATTATTCAGAATAGGCTCACTCAAGTGAGAGTCAAGATGCATTAGTAATTTAAGGTAAATATGGAATGTTGCCATTTAAATTTCAGTTTTGATCGATTTTGTAATGCAGTTTCAATGAAAGAAAGTTATTCTGCACCCACGTGAAGGCACTATTCAAGATATATATTTATCCACCTAAGCACATAGACATACCTATACTCAGAAAAAAACAAGGTCTTACACATCAGTAGTTTTCATCACAGGAAATAAACTCTGAGGGCAAGAACACACCAAAGAGCTCTTAATTTACTTCCCTTTGGATTTGTTTGAGAGATAGGTACCACAAAGTTACACCCTGCACAAATCGGTGGAGTTAGTGTGTTAACACAGTTTTACACTCACTGTGAAAAATACAGTTTTACTGATAAGTCTGGACAGGGGCTCAATCAAATGCAATAAATAAATAAAAATAATAATAATAAAAAAAAGAATCACACTTCAGGTAGCACACCCTTAAGTTTTTAATACATATGAATTCAGACTAGTGACAAAGAAGAGAGGGAAGAATGTTTTTAGGTGCTTTTTTTTTTTTGCTGACAGTCCCTGCAGAAGCTATTCATGTACAGTCATAGATGGACGTGCAGACTCGGATCTATTTTCCTGAAGCCTGTAGAATCTTGTTTAGAAAAGAGCTTCAGAATGTGTGCGTGTGTAAATAAATTAAAGAACGTCTGGTTTATAATGAGAAGGGTGTACTGTGGTATAAATAGTACAGAACGCATTAAATAAACACTGTCACATATGACCAGATATCTATTAAACAAGCACATCACAGGAGAAGTTAATTATCTAAGTGTAACTAGGAATCATTTAGAATCACTGGAGATTACACTTCTTTATTTCTATTTATCTTTCCTTCTGAATAGGCAGTAGGCTGTTGCAATGCAGAGAGTCCCAAAGCAACACAGAGCTTCAGCTCTTAATCAACCATAGAACAACGACAGTTTGAAATTCTGATGAACCAATAATTTCCTTCAAAGTAATTTTGGACAAAACATGCTGGCATGAAATAGCACTTAGGATGTAAAGTAACAAGATATTTATGGTTCTTTTGATACCTTAAGCTGCTCAGGGGAATGAAGACGACTTACACAGCGTATTTTATGTATATGTTTTTGTCAGATATATTACACCAAAAAAAAAAAGCACACTTTGACTTCTCCAAAAGTGATTGTTAGTGTCAGAGACTAATATCTCAGGAGTGAAATATAAACTTTCCCACATCAACAAGATTTTTCTCAACTGGAAAAGCTTCAGTGTTTCAGCCCAGATGTGAAAATATTAAGTGTGGTGGAATGGGATTCTGCTTGGGCCATGACATCCACAGTCACATTCTCTATTCAACCTACCCAACATAATCAACAGTGCAAAGGTGGTTTAGTTAAGAACGCTTGTGTAACCCACTCTCACACATAGAAAATTGATGAAAACATATTTAATCACATAAAATTACTGAAAGCAAGACCAAGCCAATCACTAAATTACTTAAGCACTGTTTAAAACCTGTAATTATATATAGCAATAAATATTTCATCTTTAACAAGCCTATAGGGAGCAGTTTGCTAAACATTTATTTTCAGTTGAGGGGAATTATACACAACTATTCGATCACGTTCTGAATAAGATGACTTTATCCCTTTGATATCCACAGTAGTGGAGACGCTTCCTAGGGGAAATAGTGCACTGCCTCCCGGTGTTCTCCTTGACCTTTCCCTCCCCCAGCAGCGCCAGTCCCATTCATGACAGCCTTGTTCTGTGCTCTTCAGCAAACTCTGTGCTGGAGAACTCCTTGCCCTTTCTCGGTGTGCACAGGGCCAAAGAATGCTCCTGCACACCCAGAAAGTCTCCACTGCCAGAACAGCTGGGAACAATCTCACCCCTTCCATCGGGAACAGCTAAGCTGCAGTTCATACAGCACTAAGAAGGTGTTAGGATACCAAGCATTCACAGCCCTGTGCCAGCTCTTGTCCTCTGCTGTAGCCCAAAGAGCAGAGGTATAAGCCCACATCAGAGGTGCAGGGACAAATCTGTGGGAGGACTGAACATCTTTGCCTATCACCAAGACCCTGACCTTTAATCTCACTGCAAGACCAACTGGAATGCAGTCTCTAAACCAGTGCTAGGACAAACCTGGTACACTGATAACATCTAACGGCCGCCCAAGGAAAGCCACCAAGAGTTGAGCTGAGCTGAGCTCTGGCCCAGAGCCACTTCACTTGTGATCACCTGAGCCTCCCTCCATCCTCCAGCTGAAAAGAATACAACGCCAGCTGGGCACCACATGAGCAGAAAGGCTCTTGGTGCTCCTCTATGAGAACATCAGCAAGTTTACAGACAATCATGTAGGAACCAGTAAAGATTTCTGCAACTGAAATTGTATTTCAGTGTTTCACACAGCATCTTTAGCAATGACAACAATTGCTTTCCCTTCCAATTAGGCTTCCATTTGCCAATAATGACTTCCCACATAAATATCACAAAGGAACTGCCTGGTGCACTCATTAATAATTGAAAATTCTGGAGAAGTCTGTGAAATGTTTTCTGACAAAGCTGATAGCTTCTAACGTATTATTTTTCCCAAATAATTTTTCCTTTTGCTCTTTTTGAATAATCAGAGATTCTAAATAATAGCATTAAGAAAAGCACAATCTAAATTAATAGCTTAGAAGTATCAAAAATCAGAAGTGATTTGAAGTCTTGCATTAAAAAAAAACATTTTGAAAATTAGCAAGATTCATCTGTTTCCTCCTTTTAAGTACGTAGGACGGACTTCTTTCAGTTTGTATGCTGTTTCCTAATACCCTGCAACGATGATAAAGAAAACAAAGGCACCTAATTTCTGCTCTTGGTCTGCATACACATTCCTTAAATCAGCAAAGTCCCTTGGACTGAGTGTTCTATTGCTTCATAATTGGACTTAGCAGGACTACAAAATGACCAAAAGGAGCACAACATCTAAAATCCCAGAACTAACAGAAATCGTCAGTGGCTTCTGGCTGTAGTTACTCTGCTGCTCACTAACGTTTAGTGCCCTGGAAAGGCAGAAAGATGCACATAAAACGACCCTCGCCTGCAGAGACTTGATGCACTAAAGTGGTCTGCAATTCCGTCAGCACAGAATGTCTCCACAAACAGTACTGATCAAAGATCCGGGACCTGCCATCTTGTCCAAGGGACACAGAGGGTGGGAAAAGCAGCAATCCAGCACCTGTCCCTGCCAGCAGATCTCGCTGATGGGGACGATGGCCGCAGCTGACCCAAGGCCAGCATTCTCCTCCACTCATGGGAGGAGAAGGGATTTTTAGAGCTGTTTCTAAAAAACACCAAACAAAACCATGTGTTTTCCCACCTTCTTTCACTCAAACATTTCCTCACCTTTTCCAAACAAGAATAACTGTTCTCACACTACAACCAGCAGTACTTTACATCCTGAGAAGCCTTTGCCCATGGCTTACATCAGAAAGCCACTGTCACCCTGTGTTCACTCCCAGGCCTTGCAGCCCACAGCAGCTCTGAAAACAGCACAAACCACCCCCCACCCAAGGGCAGGACGAGGTGGCACATACTTTCTTTGGCATACAGGTGGGATGTGCTCTTTCCTCCAGATGCAGTGAAGTCCACTGCCTCTTGTGTTCCTCGCATTCTTACCTCCTAGTCGTACAACTGCGGTTGGAATCGCAGCACAACCTGCAGAAGCCTCTCATACTTTTGCTCTATGCAGAGATGGTCTGGTTGTTATTTACTGTGTCAAAACCATTTAAACTGCTGGATTGTTCTATTTTTTTCTGGGAGATCGGACTGTTAACCTGGTTCAAAGCCGCTGTTACTGAATTTGCTGCTGATAATGCACCTATTTCACAGGCAGCTACTTCTAAAATCTCTGTAACTTTTTTATACGAGGGGCCACATGGTACAAAAGCAGCAGAATTCTGCAAGCAGGTGTAATCTATGCATTTAGCAATTCCTAACACTCCAATGGCTTTGAACGGTTACGACCTGAAAGTGCATGCAACAGAGACAATAATTTCACAGAAAAATGTAGAGACAAAGTGTTTAGAGAAACCAAGTCCTGTAGTTTGACATTGGAGAAATTAATTCCTGCCCAATCCCTGTATTTTGAAAGTTCTGCTTTTAACAGAGGTGCGTGCACTTTTACTTCAAGAACCAGAATAAACCAAAAATATTCTCGTGTCGCCTCAGTGTTTTCCTCACTCCTTTTAACCCAATCGTTCTGAGTAATTAACTTTTTCCAGTTCAAACGCTGCGTGTCTCCTTCTTTGCCTCTGAATTTGAATAAGCTACTGGTGGGGAAACAAACAGAAACCAGAATAGTGAGCTGCCCTAGCATGCTTATGAAAGGATACCAACACCAGCCCTCAAAGGAGAAACTGTCAAAGAGAAGAGGCGTAACGAAGAATTTCTTTCTTGCATATTTTTATTTTATTGAGTTGGGTTTGGTTTTTCTTTTACATTCTCTGATGGAATTTTTATGCAACTATTATGCCACAATCTACGATACACAATGAAAATGGAAACCTGCCATTTACCACTTACATTTCTATGTTAATTTTGTTTCCTACCTCTGCATATACTGTGGCATAAATGCATTTATCATATTTCATGCAGCACTGACCTGCTTTATGCAGACTGAGAACACAAGGAGTGGTGCCAGCGATATTTAGGTGCATTCAATTATTGCCACAGAAACATGGATCCACAGAAGCATTAAAACACTTCGAGTGATGGTTACTGCCTATCAGCATAATGTTCTGAACTGTAGAAATGGACAGGAGACAATCTTCACTGCTGACAACTGCAGTATTTCCCAAGTTCATTAGGTTTCAAAAGATTGAATTAACTTCAGTGTTTCAATGACAGAAAAAGCCCAAGGCAGCCAGCCTCATTTAAAAGGATGCTACTGATTTTTCATGAACATTAGACTAAGCTTGGCTCTGGAACCCACAGAAGCATCGTAGCACACCAATTTTATGCTCTGACAGGAGGCTTTATTTTATGTTTACCGTGCTATCTCCAGGCCAAATGAAGGGACAGCGTGAGGCGCACACCCCCTTTTGGTAACCTGCTTGTACTAGCAGCAGATGACCACAGCTCAAAGTTTTTAATAGAGCTTTTTACTTTGACAAGATGCTTTTCAGCGCCACTTGACTATTGCCATCAAGCATGAACTGTCAAGACTTATTATGTCACAGTCAATACAGCAACAGCAGGGTAAAACTTACTTCCAGGAACAAAAGTATGTCCCAAGAGCACATTCAGGACAGGGAATTGGAGACGGGGGTGAAGTCTTCTCGATGTGTTTTCCAGTCACTTGCTATGAGTGCATCTAGCACAACCCTCAGGCACTGCAGGGGCACAGGGTCCTCAGACTGCTTGTTATTGTTTCCTGCAACTCAGGCATGGCCATTCCACTGATTCCTGCTATACCCCTTATTTTCTGTAGAGTTTCCTCTGCCATCCCACAGGAAAAAAGGACAAGGTCTCTTGCCACTGTACAGGCTGAAGTTTTGTAGAACCTGCAGCCACAAGGCTCACCACTGAGCCAAGTTCTCCTGGAGCAGATGGAACAGGACTCCTGATAACACTCTCACATTAAGAGGGGAGTGGAAACTTGTGCCC
Source organism: Oreortyx pictus (assembly GCA_036925125.1). Taxonomy (NCBI): domain Eukaryota; kingdom Metazoa; phylum Chordata; class Aves; order Galliformes; family Odontophoridae; genus Oreortyx; species Oreortyx pictus. The sequence goes on along the minus strand of JAUPFR010000008.1, from coordinate 10,427,287 downwards.
ACCTGCATTCTGGCACTGCAGATGAAGCACCAGCAGTTTGAGATCACCCTGCCACACAGTGCCTCCAATACAGCCACGCACTCTCCCCTAGAGCACAACCACCCCCCTTGCTGTTCCCTGCCACAGACTTTCTCCTCATGAACTAGCTGTACCTCAGATGCCTGACAGAGGGCCAGCCCTTAGAGAAAGATCCCTGTTATGCCCATATTGAAAGAACATGGCAACTGACAGTCCTAACCAGCAGGTAAGCACAAAAAGCCAACAAATTCAATTACAACTTAAGACAAAAATACAGCATGTGCTTTTGGACAATCAGCAACTGTTGCTTGCCCACCTTCTTCAACATAAAAAATGGTTAAATAAATCAGGAACTGCCATTTCAGAGTTGAATTAATACCAGCAAGGAAATTCGAAGGAGGGATTAGAACTGGACAAAGCAGAGAACCCAGTACTTGCTGACAAATGCACATTTCTCATCCACTCAGTCTTCTTACAGGTGCTACCAGGCCAAAGAAGGTAAATCCTTGTACTTTGGTGAGGAAAGGTTATCCAAAATGGGGATGTTCATAGGAACCCCCAGTTTCCTACATACCATAAAGCATCAACTTAGGCAGCCTGGGAAAGGGAACCAATTGGTACTGCCACCTCTTACTTTGAACTCATTCATCCACCACTTTGCTGCTGAACTCTCCTGCTGATAAGCCACTGCTCTGTCAGCTGCGGTCAGCTCCATCGTGGTGCCTCTACTTTATACCCATGTAATCCACACCACTTCTGCAATCACCCATAGTAAAGTGACTTGGTAATCTTGATTCCCTGTTCCCAACCTTGTCACATCGACTTAGCACCTTGTTCCAGTACCCATGCCCAGTACGTTTCCCTACCAAAGTAATCCATCAGTTGTCATGGTAGCAACTTAGCTTTTTGGTTTTGTTATTCCTCTCTAATATGTCTAGAAATAGCAGTTAATCACTGCAGTTAAACAATGAACCTTGTTTCTTTCATGTCTTCCAAACCTACTTTCCTCTCTTTGGGGGATGTGCACAATGCTGTCCATGCCTGCTCTAGAAAAGTGACACAAAATGGTGGAAAATAAGTTTCTTTTTTTTTTGCCTTTTTTTCTTTCCTCCATACAAAGTGGGAGAAAAATGCAGAGTAATGAAGTCAGCTGCTGGATCCTGAAAATAATTTCCAGTATTTCTTCCATTCACTTTTAATTCTTCTTTTGTCCGCTGAAATTTGAGGCAGTTGTAGACAGAGATGAGTCGGTGCCCCGCAGTTAGAATGTCTTTCCCTCAAAGGCCTCCAGGTTAAAAGCTGTATCCAGGAACCTTCTGAGTGACACCAGATGTGTGTTCTTGTTGCCTGTGGCAGCTGCAGCAGCAGGCTCTCGGCCAACATACCTTGTGACAAAAAGAATTAGGCAGACAAATGAAGGAAGAAGGAAGATTATTTTGACACTAACAAGTATGGGAACATGCTACTAAACGCAACTCAGCAGATTTGAACAAATTATCATCAATCTTTCTTAAATAAAAATATAATCAAATCTAATTTGTGCCATCAGTTATACCTTCCAGTCAGCCTCCACCTCTTTCTCCCTCACTGCATCTTCTCCCCATCCCACCCACGGCTGACAGCTATACTGTCTCATAATTAGATAGCTTGCCCTTGGCAATGAAACGCTCCTTCAACAGCTGCTTGGGCAGATTCCGTGCAATCAGTAAATGCAGAGCTAACTGAATGGATGGAGCTCTTACAACCACTGTTTTCTCCAAAAGCTCAAGGTGTAGATGGAAATTATTCATTAAAAAAAAAAAAAAAGGCATTCTTAAACAAAAGAGAAAAAGCCAGAAGAGTTAAACACTGTGCAATGTAGTAATAAACAGATCTAGTTATTACAGTTTTCTTTTAGAACTACAAAGAAGATCGAGATGTTATGTATTTGAAAAATAGTTGTCCAGATTTTCTCCTTCAGCCAAGGACACAAACTCAGAGTTTACTGATGTACGGATAGAGTCTGCCTTCTGCATTAAAAAAACATCCTCAAATAGAAAGCCTGCCAAACAAATTGGACCAGAAGATGGAACAACTGTTAAAAGTATCATACCAAATAGGTCGAGTGTGGTTCACAATAGTGCGGAAACGAGGCTTGACATAATCGTAGTATCCACTGTTTTTGTGTTCCTCCTGACACCAAACTAGATCTGCACCTGGATACTTCTCAAGTTCCTCTTTGAGCAGGTCAAATGGGAATGGTGAAATCTGGGAAGAGAGATTCATAACTTGCAAAACTTTCTCTTATATGGCTTTGGCCTCCAGCAGTAAAACTTCTTACCTACCACGTATTATAACCAACCATTGTAATTAACCACTTAGTACCACTCTATGTTTTTTAAACTAACTCGTATCTTTGTTTTCATTCTCCCAGAAGTGAATACACACATTTTTTGCAGTTTCACAGATATGAATGGAATTAGCTTATTGTCTAGATCTCCTGCATTTCTGCAGCTCCTCTAGTAAAAGAGCTGCCATAACACATCTGTAATTAGCCAACAACAATATAGCTTCGAAGTGCTATTTGTGACATTTTAACCTAGCAGTTTGGAGATACAAATTTGAGGTGCCATGGTACTGTAATATTCATTGTTTGGAAAACTTACCAACCTTCTCATTGTCCACTACGCTACTGATTTGTTCCTTCTTCAAATGTCATGAGATAGTATACTGTAAGATGCAAAGTGCTATAAGAACACCACTTACCACCATCATCTCTGGCCAGTGCTATCTTTAAAGGCATAGCAAGCCCTCGCTAAGCCTCCCCAGTGACTGTCTTTGGAAGGATCAGGGAGCTCACCTGCTCAAGTCTGGTTATAGCTACTTGTTTCTCCAAGTCTTGATTCTTCCTCTCTCTCACAAGATCATAGTACACTTTTCCTGTACAGAAAATCACCCGCTTGACCTCATGTGGTGCTTGAGCTGCCAGTCCACTCTCAGGAATCACACGTTGAAAAGTGGTACCTAATGAGAGCAATAATTAGAAGAGTGCCCTCAGTGGAACTGACACTGGAATAAAGCAGCACAGGAAACATACCTTCACCGAGCAACTGAGAGACTGCAATGGTCATGGGGTACTGCTACCTCTCTGTTCTTACAAATTTCCAGGCTGACAATTCTGCTAAAGTGAATTTCAGTTTCAAAAGTTAAAAGACTGTCAATAGTTAGCTCTTCACCCTCAAGATGGAGAAATATATTAACAGAGAATTACATTTCAGCTTTGTGTTGCACTTTACAGCTTTAATTATAAGTTGATTGGACAGCTGACTGCCCTGTTTTCAGCTAGGATGGAGCTGATTTTCTTCACAGTGTCTGGTACGATGTTGTGCTTTGGCTTTAGGAGAAAAACAATGTTGATGACACACTGATGTTTTAGTTGTTGCAGAGAAGTGATTTAAAAAGCCAAGGACATTTCAGTTTTTCAACTTCTCATAAGTGTCCTGCCTGCACGAGGAGCATAAGGAGTTGAGAGGGGACAGAATCAGGACAGCTGACCTACAATGGCAAAGAGATATCCCATATCACGTGACGCCATGCAGAATTATCACACTGAGGAAGCTGGCAGGTGAGAATCACTGCTTAGAGACTGGATGGGCACTGGTCAGTGAATGGTGGGCAGTCATTGTGCAACACTTGGTTTGTAAATACCAGGGCTGCTCTGAAAGTAATGCCTTCTATTTTATTATGTTGGCCCACAACGTTTAGAGGTGAACTGTGGCAGTGCAGCAGTAGAGGTTGAACCTTTCTGCCAATATTCTATTACATCTTGGTGTTGTGTGACAGATGGCAGCAGAAGGGCAGTCTGTCAAAACAGGGTCTGATATGGAAGTCTGGTGTGTATGAAGCAAACATGTGGAACTGAATTCCTTCACACAAAAAAAGGGCACCCACCGACATTTGTTGGTCTCTAAAACATTCACCGAGTGTCAAACAGTGGAAATGAGCACAGTGCAGGATGAGTCATGCATTTCAGCAGTGGCAACAGCAATGTGAATGACAAGCCACGTTCTGGACAGCCACGCACTGCTGTCGCACCATGAAACGCAGAGCATCACAACCAGCTCATCTGCAAATCAATAGACTAGGACCAAGAAACCGTGTACACAGCTGAATATCAGCTTCAATGCATTGGAAACAATGGTGGCAACGTCGAAATATTGCAGCTTGTGCCAGGTGGATCCCACGAATGCTCACAAAGGAACAGAAAGAACATAATACGCATCATTACCAATGACAAGATGTAGTGTCACTGCTACGAACAGGAATCAAAGCAGCACTCCATAAACTGGTCAGAAGTGACTTCCCCATTGAGGAAACAGTTGGAGACACAGCCCAGAGCAGGTAAAATCATAGACATTGTTTTCTGCGATGGGAAGAATGGAGCGATCCTTTTGCATTTCCCGGAACTGATGCAAAATATCAACTCTGCCTGCAACACTGTCACACTGACAAAGCTGGAGTATCAAATTCTAGAGTTCGGCCAGAGAAAGAAAAAAGCTTGGAGCACAGTAAGACCAGGCCCCAGTTGCAACCTTGTCCTACCACACCCACTGTATAGTCCAGATTTGTCACCTTGTGACTTCCATCCGTTTGAGACAATGAAAGGTAGGCTGAATGGGCAACTTTTTCCTAGAAGCAACACTGTCAGAGCAGCCATGAAACAGTGGGTTACCTGCACTGGTGCAGACTTCTACAAGTGCAGCATGCAGGCTCTTGTTCATCGCTGACAAAAATGCTTTGTAGATGAGAATCTGCTCCATCAAACAGTGTTAACTGTGCTCTTTGTGACTGTTGTAGTTTCCACATAAATAAATGGGAGGCATTACTTTCAGAGTAATCTACATAAATATTCATTTCTATCATTACTGGTATTTTTCCTTTTTTTGTCTTAGTAAATATATATATATGTATATATATTTAATCTCAACATTGTAGTTTTCTTTTCTCCAATTTTCTCCCCACCCCACTGTGAGGGGGAGAAGAGCTGGGTGGTGCTCAGCTGCCTACCAGCTGCACTGACAACACTCACCTTTCATAATGCAACTATATATATGGTAACTGCAGAAATATTTAGACACACATATTACCAGCATATATTTATGTAATTTAAACCTCTGTTTGAGAGCTAAAACAGCCTGAGCTAAAGGAAGAATTAGCAGAGTATTGACGACCCATATGTGTAAGTGATGATACAATTTCAGTTGCATAACCTGACTGCTAGCTATCTTTTCCCCTGTGGTATCCTCTTCCCAAGAGAACAGTTTGCTAGGGATATATGAAACAGGAGGGTATGAAAGGCAGTAATCCCACACTGGCATAAAGGGGGACTTGATTGTTTAGAAGATCCTTTTCTTTGGTCCTTGCTATGATCGATTAAAGTTATTCCCACATTAAACAGCTGCAAGGCAGCAGACAGCAGCATGACCTCCCTGTTGGAATAAGCACACCCACTTACTAGGAGAATAAGTTACTGTTTGAAGAACCATTTATCTTGGGAGGAGAAAAGCAACAACACAAACATGAAAAAAGAACTGATTTATGTCAGAATTAGCCTGTCTCACTGAACAGCAGAATTCATCATTAAAAAACACTGAATCTGTGCTTCACTGGGTCAGCTGTCTCACCTTTCAGTTGAAAACAAAGCAAAAAAAAAGTTAGCTGAGAGTCAGCAATACTTCTTGCTGTCAACAAGACAGCAGGAACATTAAAGTAGTCAGAACTGGATATTAACTGCGAATTTTGGCAACTATTGAAGGTTATCCTCCTTCCTCTGAAGCAGAGGGGGCTCTCATTTAAAAAAAAAAAAAATACAAATCACAACCCCCACAAGGTTTCTAATTTGACTCATTCCAAAAAGCATTTGAGCAGTAACTGAAACTTGCAAATTTATTTGCTTGGAAAGCAAACTTCACTGATTTACAAGAAGGAGATAGTGCAACATTTCCATACATTTATACACTATAAAACGCTTTAAAAAAACTGAGCAGTTATATTTTTCTGACAGCAATCAAGACACCAGCTAGAATCTGAAACAGACCACAACACACCATGAGCAATTATTTTTAATCATTCACTATGCTTTCCACATGCCACTCTAATATATTCTAGCCCCCGCACAGCAAGACCTCTTCTGCAGTAAATACATTATCTTTTGGTGCTGCCAACAGCAACTTCAGGTAGTAATGTTTAGCTCTGAACTCACTGTTGCAATGAACTTGGTGTAGATCACTGGTTTGACAGCTCAGCCCTGGAACTGAATACTGCAGCAAGAAACAGAAATTTGGTTCTTCCAAACAGGCGCACTGTGATTACAACCCATCCCTTCCATCTATGGTGGCCAGAACTTAAAAGAATCCAAACTTTCAACTTTAGGGAAGAAGAGCAGAAAAATCCAACAGTCTATCTATAGGGATGTTCTCCTTAGTAGAGAGGGAAATGCAAAACTAATGGCTGGTTACAAGATAACCTGTTAAACATCTGTATTCAAATGCATATTTTTCAGCCAAAGTCCAAGCTACAGCTGGTTAAATCAGCTCCACAGAAATTAAGCCAAAGGAAAGGGCAAACTCCCCAGAACAGATTCCCTTCTTCATACTTTCAATCCAACATATAACTTGGTATAGCTGATTATTTGTTCATAATACTTTTAACATCACTTACCAGACACCATTTCATCAAAACTGGATTTAGCTTCTGGATGCCTCAGCAGTGATTTGGGTGTCAAAATGATCAGCTGTAAAAACAAAAAAAAATTCCAGCACTGAGGAGCAGTTTTATCTAAAGCATTTTATGTAATATTCTTAAAAATGTTCATACAAAAGTTACAAACTGAAAATGCTATAAATAAAATTAACATGAATAGAATACAATATTTTTTATGAGTTTTCTTCCTGCTTTAAAAGCCAATGGAGTTTCATAGTTATTCCAAAGACTTGGGTAATTCACTCTCTATAAGGATTCTCAAAAACCACTGCTTTATGCCTCTTTTTAAGAATAAAACCAAATTACAAGCTATGAACCAGCAAAATATCCCATAGTTGTATTTTAGTCTTCAAGTTACAAAGAAGCCAAACGGCTTCAAAAGTCAGAGCTTTCTCCAAAAATCTGTTTTAGCAGCCATGCCTGAAATCAGCTAGTCTCTAAAAGGATTCACAATAATTGGTCTTGAAAGGAAGAAATAATTGCAACTCTATCCAATTTCAGGTACAAGCAACATCTATAAAGGTTAAATATCTCAGTGTGATGGAGCACTTCAGTCAACTCCTCCATGTGAGACCGGATGGGAGGATGTATCCTGGGGAAACCAAGCTGAGCTTCCAAGTTTTCCCTTGCTGCTGCATTAGCCACTATAATGGTGGAGAAGAACACCTCTAAAAGAGTAAAGGGAAAGGGTCTGGGACTGGAGTGGAGAGAGCATTATGACACCAAACACAAAGAGCCTGTTTTAAAGATGGCACTGCTCATTCAAATATACACAGGTTTTTGAAGCACAAGCAATTAGAGATGCAGATTATAGTTAGGCAACCTGTTAGCTACTCAGTGTCTTGACAAACCCATCTGATGGACTGCACAGTCATAAAGTAGTAAAGCTGAAAATATAGTTCTAGGCTTCTAGTGAGAGTTAAGTTTCACACCATCAAACAGAACACCTTTAACCTGCGTGCAATTAAGGCTTTTCACCAAGGATTTGTTTTTCCTTTGGCAGTACAGCATATGCAAACAAAGACCCCTTGTTCACGTGACAGTTAATACACCTAGAAGAATGAAGCCCATTAGAGTAACTCTACCGGTTTTCTGAATGGCAGCAAGATCTGTCTTCTGAGGACATGAAAGTAATTGGCTGGAGTTGAACAATTCACTACAATCCAGTTGCATTCATACAGCTGAGAAACTTCAAACTGTTCACTGAACTCCTGAGAGAGATATAAAAGCCATTAGAACAACCATCTAAAAAAGATTAGAAAAAAAAAAAAGGCTTGAAATTCATCTTTCTATTTCTGACCCTCGCCAACTCCCTTTTGCAGAAAACTCAAGTAGCAGATCTCTTTTGAGATTATATTATTAGCTTGGGAAGCATCCCTACGAAGCACTCTTCTGTTTTTACTTCTTCTTACAACCATATAAAAATAAAGGCAAAAAATTTCCTTCAATTTCAGCAAGCTCGGTAATCCAGGATGGAAGGGTGAGGAGAACTAGGACTTCAGTAGGTCTAAGGCACAAAACAAAACCTCTTTGAAAGATTTAGAACAGCAATTTATTTTTTGAGAGTATAGTTAACCCTCCCCATTTCTTTGTAGGTGTCCTGTCCTCATCTTAGTATATAAATTTCATATTTTGTATTTATTTTATACATACATACACACACATACACACACACACACACACACAAATGCACATATGGATATAGGTAAATATATAGGTAGGTATAATAATCTCAGTATAGACTGATAAAGCATCTGACACGATGACGTCCTGGTTCATGTTATGAATTCTTATTTAGCTCCTATGATAATATTTATGACTTCCTTTTTATGTGCAATTAAATTTGTCCTTAAATGGACTGTGTCAAACAGGCATTTCTTCTGCCAATACACTGGCAAAAATCACCTTCACATGAGGAGAAATATTGCTTTGGAATTATCATTTCTCCAAAGGTAACAAAATCAGGGCCAAAACTGAAATGCATGCATTTTATTCATTTTTCAATTTTTGAGTTTTTCAATTAATTTTTAACAGTGCTTCATAGAAAACCCACAGTGGGAAGCAGACACCCAGCAGCCTGTAGAGTTACGTACTTCATCTGTAGAAATGAATGATCAAACTATGAAGGTCTTAGCTGAATTAAATTTAGAAGCTGGCCCTACTTTCATGCTCCCGGCAGTACAATTTAGCTCCAGTGCAAAAAGCCAGGAGTAGTTTCACACAGCCTCCTTCAGAAATTTGCTAGAGACACTTATTTGCAGTATGCACAGCAATATATACAGGCAGAATCACTGGCCCTGAGGAAGAGCCATAAAGAGATCATGCTGCCAGAGATTAATTGTATATGATCTCAGCTTTGAAACGAAACAGCCTAGACTGCACACTCCCATTATTCTTACTGGGATCAAGTTAATGTTACATTAACTCTTGCAGCTAAATCTTATCCCACTATACCTAGCCAAAAAGGATGATTCAGGTTAAATAAAAAAAAACAAAAACCAAAAACGTAACTCTTTTTTTTTTTTTTTTTTAATCTTTTGTGCCAAATAACTGAGCACTATTTGTGGCAATAAAATGATTTTTCTGATGATGAAGCCAAGACAACCTGGGTCAAAATAAATGTCCAAAAAGTGAAGAGCAGAAAAAAGAACAGGGTTTTTGACAAATCTACTTACTGGAAAAGCATCAGAATCGTCATTGCTCATCTGCAGAAACCTCTCAGGCCTGGCTGATGAATGCTCTGGACCCTAGTAATCACATCATTTAAAACAACATTAAAAAGCCGAATCAGAAGTTAGACACCAGGTTAGATCACTCACTGTATAAGTACTTCCATTTGCCCTTGCAGCTCTGCACCAGGCTGCATACCTGCCCCCAAATCACTGGTAGCAGCAGTGAGGAGATGAAGGCCACACTGACAGGCTACAATTCTTTGTTTTCCATAGAACACTTTCATAGGAGGAAGGCCAGGTTTCACAGGGATTTCCAACACTTTTCACTATGAAAGTGCAGTAGGTTCATCTGGACATTAAAAAGAACTTGCTAATGCTGGGCAAAAGTCAGGAGGAGAAACACTGTGCTTTAGTATACTGTAGTGTTTCTTACTTCTGTGGGGGCAAACCACACCTGTACACAAAGTTAGCTGCTGACTGTCTTTGCTATATTAGCAACCAACATAGGCTCAGGATCTCTCTTAAATCTGTTCAGTGATCAGTACAGGACAAGGTAGCCTTAATGAATGCTTCAGCTAAAATGGATCAAAATGCATGTAAGCATTATCTGACAAATCAGCCTGTGATTAATTACTGCCTCAAGAGGTATTTTATATTCTGCCAATGTACTGCATACTCACATCTGCTTTCTCACTAGTAATACCCAAGGTAATTTCTTTTAAAGTACAAATATTGTTGGAATCATTTTTTACTAGCAAAAAGTCCACGCTAGTCATGGGCAACATCACGAATAAGACGTGTAACAGAATCATATCTCCCCTCTCGTCCCCATTTGTAATGGATGAGAACAAGCTGTGAGTAGGAAAATGCAGTGTGCTTTTTATTTATCACTAATGCTGGCAATCTTTGCTCGCTCAGTTACTGAACAGTAACTGTTAGTACAGACTTTCATTTTGGAGACCATCTCCAAGTATTCTAATCTGAAGACAAACTGTTAGACCTCTTAATTCTCTCCATGGCTCCTAAGCTAATGATGCTTTCTTCTTTGTGTGTCTTTGTTATCATAACTCCGTGTCAAGACATTAATGTGTGCTCTTCAAAATCCCTGTTTTGACCACTAGTAGTCTACTTTAATTCAACACAATTCTCTCAGCTACCTTTCACAAGTACTGTTGAAATGTCTCCATTTTCGAGACGCTAAATAATCCAGTCACAGATGTGTTAGGGCTTGTGGATAAGAAGCAGCAAATTCATGGTACACAATAACAGTCCAGTATTGCTGTACCACTGCTTTACACATCTATGTGCTGTAAAACCATAAAATCCTATACTGAGTACAGTCTTGACATGTACAAAAACATTGCTTCACAACCACGCACAATGGAGAACACTGGAAGCTGAGATGTTACTGAAAAACAACTACAGGAGTGACATGGGAGGCTTCCCTAGCATCCCCACACGTTTCTCCAGCAACAACCTCAATCCAGAGCCCCAGTGTTCACATCCATCTTTGATTTCTCTGCTGACACTGCCAGTCAGATTGCAAGTGACAGCTACACGGGATGGAGTAGGGTTTATTTCTATTGTGACCACCTCTCTGGTGAGTCCTACACTGAATCCATTAGCTACTTTCAGATGAGCCCCCAAGGAGCCATTTGGCAGCAGAGTCTTTCAATCACAGCCAACTTGCCTGTGCAAGCATGACCTCGAGGTGAAGGGATCCATATCCCATTACGAACCGCTCCCCAAATCATTCTGTCCCCAACACTGTAGTTAGAGAGAATAACACTCCTTTAATGGAAAGCTCCTCTGGGAAGGCAACAGATTTCAACAGCCTGGTGGGATTCTTAAATATTCTAAAAACACCTGACACCAGCAGGAAAATAAGCATGTTTCAGAAGTGCTGGACAAGTCTTAGCTGCCAAGTGGCTATGAGAAAAGGACTAAAGTACTTTAAGTAGCAGAGAACCAACTCCCCTCAGCTGAGTGCTTCCCTGCAGAGGACCACACTACCTGCTGAGAGCACATGAAGGCTGTTTCTCCTGATTCATTTAAAAAAAATAAAAAGATATTTATTTTACCAAATCTCTTGTGACATGCACCAGACCTTTCATAAATGGGAACGGAAAGACATTCAGAAGATACGAACGCACCCCAGCGTTTCAGGACAGGATTGTAACCGAATGGAAATAAAATTAAATTGTTTTGTGAGAATGGAAATGAAGCAGTTTGTAGCAAAAGGATCTGGAGCATTTTTACTGGCAGAGACTGCTGCTGCGGCACACAATGCTTTTCTTCATAGAAAACTAGAAATATATATGTGTCAATTCACAAATGTCAATACGTTTGAAAAGGAGAATGTTATAGATCATGAAAGGCTAGGATACGTAACCTTTAAAAAGAATTTTAATCATTTGAAAAAAAAAGTCTACCTCTGACAAGAACTTCATGTACATTATACACAGAGCCTACGATCTTTCCCTCTAAGACACTGTACATTTCCTACTGCTTGCCACCAAAGAAGAGAGTTAACTGCTCTCGGAAAAATTTTCCGTTCCAGAAAATGGAGAATTTTCTATTATACTACAGTTGCCTAATGACAGTGATTTCTAAAGCTTTAAAATCTTGCATCATTTCATTTCAAGTGAATTTAGTGCAGCTTACAGAGACACGCTTCATGCAAAGTATGCACTGCTAGACACAATTTTTTTTTACCGTACACTGAGAATCCAGCTTCCTATGGAAATGAGGTATTTTCTCAGGGAAAGACAGTAAATGCACAGGAAAATCAGAAAATTATTCTTTGTATCCACGTGCTGCAATCCACTAACACATTAAATTTGCCATACAACACGGAAAAAGTGATACACGCCACAATGCAGAGCACCAAGCTAAGCACTCAGAAACATTTCTCCACTTTCTCTAGATCTCACTGACCAATCCATCCAAATTAATCTCTGTAGAAATGAAGCAGTCCCACTCATAAGTAGCATCTTCCCCTGCTCCATCTTGATATCACCATGGGATACCCGCAACGTTTGTGGATTTTACAGACAGAGTAATGAAGCTCAGATGGAGTTAATTTTCCTCACAGTAACCCAATACAGCACTGTGCTCTGCAACTGTGGTTAGAACAGCACTGATAACATATTTTTGTCACTGCTGAGTAGTGCTGGCACAGCACCAAAACTCTCTCCAAACCCCTTAAAGCCAGTAGTTTGGGGGCAGACAAGAAGACAGGAGGGGAAATGGGCAAGGCAGCTGACCCAAACAAAAAGAAGGGAACATTCCATACCATATAACATCACACTCAGCAGAAACAAACAAACAAACAAACAAACAAACAAACAAAAACTGAGAAAGAGGCTCTCATTACAAAAATGTCTGCCCTCTCAAACAATTACTATGTGTATTCAGGCCCTGGTTCCAAAGATGTGGCCAAACATCGCTTGCTAATGTGAAGTAGAGAATAACTGTTTTCTTTCCATGTGGCCTCTGCTTATTTCTCTATTTCTTCTTTAATTAAATCGTCCTTATCGCAGCCCATAAGCTTTTTTTTTCCCATCATATTTTCTTCCCCTCCTGCTCTTCCTTTGAGGAGGGGAAGTGAGGGTGTGGTGGAGTTCAGTTGGCTATCAGTATGAAAATATTAGAGTCAGAGGCTCTTACCATTCCTTCCATGCCATGCGGCAAGAGCAGAACAATCCCATTGTGACGAACCCACTTAGCCTGCCCTGAGCTGATGAACTGGTCTATTATACACTGCGCCGTGTTGTGGAAGTCACCAAACTGGGCCTCCCAGCACACCAGGGCATTCGGACTTGCCATAGCGAAGCCAAGTTCAAAACCTAAGAACCAGATAAGTAGGAGAGTTAAAAAAAAAAAAAAAAAGGAACACCTGATAGGAAAACAAAAACTTAGAAACGAAGCTAGAAACAGAAGACTTAGAAAGGAAAGGCTTCATGAGAATTCTGTTCATTTCTCTTACAAAATTAATTTAAAAGAAAACCAAAACGAGGGCACAAACTGGATTTTTTTAGTGCTGTGGTAAATAGTGCAGTTTTCAACAGTATCATCAGAAGAATCAGCAAATAACTCTTTTGCAATACAGACTCTAGTCCTTCAAGCATTTCCTCACACATGTAACTATAATAGGATTTTTAAACAAACAATTAGAACTCCACCTCAGTTCAGACTTCTGTGCAGTCTTCCCGAGAGCTCAGTGAGGTAGACAGATACCATCCTCTCCTGTGGAAATCTATTAACAGTCTAAGACTAGTTCAATAACCTATTTTTTTTTTTTAATTTTATGACAACATAGCATAATACTGTGTTTTTTTTTTTTTAAATTGAAAACTAACGAACATATGATTACAGAAAGTTTAAACTAGGTTGTCCAACTCCACAGGGAAAAATCCCAGCAAAACTAGTAACTAGTAAACAACCAACACTAACTTCAGTAACATCCTTCCAACATTGCACATGACGTTTTGACAAAGGTACTCTATGCATGAGACTGAAGTTGCTTTAGCTTAACTTGATAGCCACAACTAAACTGAGACTATGGGACTTTTTTGTTCTGTCTCAGCGCCGTGCTCTTCAGTCACGATCAGTATGCAAACCTTCCTGAAAGGTTAGTGGATAGATAATCACAGAATAAACTGACTGCACAAGAGAAACAGCAACAAGATCTCCAAATGAGACTGTTTATTCATGGAAATAAAATTTTTAACATACTGGATTTGTAAGTCTTCTAGTACACTCCTTGGTGACTCCTACCCAGCATTTTATTTAACACCTCCATGGTGTGAAATTTTTAAGTCACTTAGATTCCAGAGTGAACTCTGAACAATCCACCCATGACTCCAGCAGATGCTCACGTTCTCACCAAAAAGAAACGGGTACATTATGAGGCCAAAAGAAGACTGAGAAGTTAGCCAGACTGTCTTTGAGCTTTTATGCCCCTGTGACAGTGCAGTACTAAAGAAGATGACTTTTGCTGACCATTCCTTTGGCCTAACTGCTTGAATGGCATTTCTTTTACAAAATATTTTATAACCCTGTTCTCCATATTTGTGTGAATCTATTGCTTTTAGCACAACATAAACAGTAAAACATAAAAATAAAAAAAAAAATCTACCCAACTCCTTCAACACACATTCCCAAAGGTATCTGAAAAACAGATTTCCCTAGGTAGGATAGAATCCCATTCTAATTTTACGCAAGCATTAAGAAACCATTTCTACTGATTGGGTGACATGGTTGAAAAAATATGCAATATGTTCAAGGCTTATTTGTGCATTTGTTGCTTCCTGTAAAAATGGGGTAACCTAGCTTTTAGAAAAGAAAAATCTGGGGTCCTGACTTCAAGTTATCAATAACCACACAGTGCCTTTAGAAGAGCATGGACTTGCATGAGGATTCAAAACTTGGTCAAAGCACACACAATTCTGTTTCATATAGTGAAGTCACGCCTAAAATTTCATATGGAAAAAAGTGTGATTTATCACTACCAATCTGGCTGCTCACTTTGTGCTAATAACCTCAAGAAGGTACCGCTGTTCCAGGTGAAGCTGCATTAAAGGCTGTGATTCTAACATCGATACCTTTTGCAAGCTTTCTGACAGCCATAAAAATAGTTGGGAAAGGATATCCAAATGTAATCTATACTTTCTGATCAATATTTCGAAATCAACGTGACAAGGTCTACTGTTCACAAAACACACATCTGGGATGCACACATCTTTGGCATCTCAGAACTCATTTTCCACCAGGCAAATTACAGTGAGAGTCCTTAACATTTAAGATGTTTGATCAGCAATTACCACAATCACTAAGAAGTTTGCCAAGAATTACTGCTTCTAGCTGTATATGCTGAAAACTGTTTAAAGAGCAAGATCTGAAGTGCTAGATATATAGATAAAAAAATATATATTGCTGCAAAGATGTCTAGACAGCTGCAATATGGGCAGCTCAGGACACAGGAAAGTGCTTTCCCTGAAAAGAATTTTCTGAAGGTACCAGATGGATATAGGTCAGGGAAGATGACCAGAGCTAGAAAGACTTCACAGTTCTAAAGAGGAGATGGGAACTGCAGGGGAGCAGGCTCCTACTAAGGCCTCTTAAGAGGGCTTAATTTCAGATTAAAGAGCCTGAATTAAAAAAATAAATAAAAACAAAAAACAAAACAAACAAACAAACACAAAACACAACTGTTGCAGTGACTTGTACTGTTGTGTTTGCAGAACTCAGAACTAAGCATTTCTTCACAATCCTATGCAAACTTTATGATTATAATGGATAAATTCTTATATAAATAGACACCCAGAGAACAGGCTCAAGCAAAGAGGAAACCTAGCATCAAGATGATCAGGCTCAGGATGTAGCTTTCAAAGAAGAAACCGTACCACCCAAAATGTGGTGAGAGCCCCCAGCCAGCTCCTCAGCTCTCAGCAGCCTCTCAGGGCTGGAAGCATATCGGGGCACACAGGACCAGGACCCAGTGCAGCAGTTTGGTAATCTTCTGAACGGAGAGAGGAAGGCACAGGAAAAATATACAGCACTTGACTGAGGTTGCAAAACTAACGTTTTAATTGTTGAAGTTCATTAAGGTCCCTAGATGACAGGCATAGCAGAAATGCTTGTTTCTATTAGGCCAGTTCCTGCTGTGCTCCCTTACTGTTTTTGTCACTCTGGCAGAGAAAGAGGTGGTTTCAAGCAAAGTGGCAGCTTACGCAGCATAACATGCTGTGTTTTTCCCCCTAGCACTTTGCATCGTTGTCATAAGAACTGTACTTTTTCCAGCTGACATAAGTAAGGCTGCAGCTTAAATCAGTAGGACATGACAGCCCAAGACCTCTCAAAGCCAGTGATGAACCTGCCAGAGAAACTGCTCCTCCAGGATGGAGAATCAACAACACACAACTCATTTTGAGGGTGGTAAAGAAAGAGAGGAGATCCTTACGTGTATTTTAAAAATGCTGAAGAGACAGTACATAGAGCAGCAGTTAGTTCAGCTTTTCTATCTTCGTTAGCAAATAAATGCAGACAGACTTCTTTGTTTAAATGACTTCACACAACCACTGCTTGTTCTCCCAGACATTCGGTTTCAATGAAAGGAAAAATGTATAACAAGATGAGAGGACACACAACTAAATTGTAATAATCTGGAGATAGCTAAAAACAGTAGACATAGGAGACTCATGTTTAACAGTTCTTAGAGGTTGTTAAATACTTGGATTTAATGCCCCAATACAAACACTTCATTGCTTCCTGTATACAAAACAAAAGCAATTCTTTGAGCTATAACAAGACTGCCTTTGTATTCTAAGAAGAAACAATCTTGTTAGAGTATTTTTTTAATGGAGTGGCTACACTCCAGGAGCTCCTAACCAGTTCAACAATAACTTGGTGCAAAGCCCACAACTCTGAACAGGTGCCAGCCCTTGGCTTACCCACCTTTCCAGGAAACAATCTGCAGTTTTACTATGCTGAGCTGTTCAATCCATTTGGTCAATTTTCACTTACTCTTAATTCACAGAAACAAAGGGAATTCCCAAAATGCTTCTGAGGTACCACATATCACAAAGTCATAAGTTAAAATCTTAGCACTTTTTTTGCTTTGCATCCTCCTCCAAATACTTCAGAACACTTAACAGCAAACTATTTCCGTGTAACACTCTTACACAGAGGAGGTTGAGAAAAATAAAAATTTTTTTTTTTTTTCTCCCTGCTTTACTACTCATGAAGAACCAACTCCTTGAATTGCAAACATTCATTCACTCTTTCAAATACTAAAACAATGATGTTACCAGCTAGGCAGATAACAATTCTAATGTCTCTTCCAGCTAAGCATTTAGTTAGAGGAACTATGTTCACACAGACTGCATATCTCATACTGTCTGCGTATAGATACAATACAGAAATGTAAACGTATCTGAGAAGGATGATATGCAAAAGTTAGCAAGGGGGCACAAACTTAAATATAAATTCATTTCAACATAGGAATGTAGCGGTTTTAGTAAAATAATCATCACCTATCAACTGCTTCTGCAAATTAAATGCCCTTTATTGTTAGAGAAGACTTCATGAATGAGGGATTTGAATTCTCAGTGATTAAAAATATCAGTATTGTTAGCTTTTAGGAACCTTTTATCATATCTCCTGAAGCAGAATTGCACAGAAACGTTACACTCCTGTTTTCAGGGTAGGAACAAACCTAAATTCTATTCTGAAATTCTTGTAAAAAGAAATAACCTTCATATCATACCAACACTAGGCTTCCTAGGTGAGATTGAAATGCAATTTTTGTATCAAAATCACATTTCAATCATACTCAGGCATTTGTCACTTTCAAATTTGGATACATTATCTCAAAGCACGACCCACTTACCCATAATACTAACAGCAACACTACAAACATGCTCAAATTAAGAAACTCCTGGCCAAGTCTGAGAAACAGCCAGAAACTGGAGTCAACATCAAAAAAAGAACTTCTGAAATTAAAGTTTTGTTTTCTATTTATGCCAAATTCTTCTTATGTTTGTACATATCATTTCTTGCATTCTCCTATTTAGTGGACATTTAAATGTTATATGCTAAAAGAGATACAAAGTTCTCCTCAGACCAGCTCCGCCTAGAAGCTAAAATACCTCAAAATCTCACTTTTGCAGTTGAATTTTAATATTATTAACAACAGGTAGTATGGAGCACAAATAATTACGTGGTCAAATATTTCTGGAACCCTAAAGGAAGCAGTTATGAATTACCATCTTTTCATGCTAGTTATGAAATTGACACAAAACTGTATTTCATTATTTTTCTATAGAATCAACAGCTTTTTTTTTTTTTATTAGTTACGTGATCACTTGATCAATTTCTTCTCTGCTCCACATTCCTCTCGCCATCCTTATGTCAGAAGGACGTTATCCAGTCACAAATTAAACTGTCTGTCAAGTACCAACAACGTATTCCACTATGATTAATGCCCCCAGTAACGAGGACTTTTTTTCTCAATGCAGGACATTCAACATAGCACTTCAGTTAAGGATAGGGTAGATTTTTTATATCTGTGTTACAAAAGGTACTTAATTTTGCCGATAGTTCCTCCCTTTTTGTTAAAGTATTAGGTATGTGTTCCAGCACTGCCAAGATCAACCACAACAGATGGATACTTACAACTGAAATTCACAACTGTGGAAAGTAAAGATGTTATTCCAAGAGATGCCAGACTTGAAAAGAAGAGCTTTCGTACTAGTTTCACATACAACCCTTTCACAGCCTTTTCCTACACTCTTTTCCTCTACCTTGTACCCGCCTTACTCGACAAAATTCATCTTTTGTCATTACTACGTGATTTCCTGCTGAATTCTAATGAGATCAATGCTACCACATTGTGTAATGTTTCTAGCAGAAGCTATATCAGTCTCCCAAATTACAAATTTAAAGCACATACAGGTTTAAGCGGCCTAAGCAAAAAGGCATACCACTTGGGAAAAAGTAAACAGCATTGTACACTGAAAACCACATATGAGTATGCCTTACACCAGAGACAACGTATTAAAAAACTTAGAAAAAAAAGAAAAAAAAAGAAGTTATCCCATCTCTCCCTTAATTTATGCTAAAATTAGAAACAAGAGACCAACCACAGCACACTGCAGGAAAAAGAAAAAAAAAAACAAAGCTCAAAACTTTTATTACAACAGTTTTTAAAATCCCTTCAAGATAATGAACAAGGTAAGTGTATTGTAGAATTACTTCTTCAGGGAGAAGGGTCAGAGGGGAAAAATCAGCATTTGGATTGGATTTTACATCCTTGTTTCGTACTTCCTTGCTCCCAGCTGAATCAAAACTGATAGTGATGCAGTAACATTGAAATACAACAAAAGCAAAGTTTGTTAATAAACTTTGTCTATAAACTTTTCACTAGCAGAGGGACCCTTTTATTTGTTTTGAAGGTTGGCAAATTCAAGTAGCAAAGCAAAACTGGGTAGGCCAAGAAGCTTAACTGCTTTACAGCAAAATCTGAAAAAACAAATCCTCTGAATTAGCAGTCATCAATGCCCACATCTTGAGACCTATTTGAACATAAGCGAGTCTCAGATAGTTACCCCAAGACATACCTAAGACACCATATTCGGAAAGGGAGCTGTTGCACACAGTATAGGGGGCCTGCTGCTCCCAGAGGTGGTTCATGGGAACACATGTTCTTTTGTCAACTTCTTGATCATGAAGCACATGATGGCGATGGCTGCAAAGAGTTGTTGAAATCTGTTAGCTAAGAAAACTTTGGGTTTTAACAGTGCTATTTTCAAAGTTAAACCTTCAAAGTTACATTCTAGAAAGTATGCAAGCAACAGTTCTCTCTGGTTTAGACAACACAGCAGTTCAGTTGAAATCTAGCAGTGATTGTCTAGACAGAACTACTGCACCATATGGACTTCCACTGACTATTCAAGTCTGTTCTCAAGCATTCAAGGAAATTCAAAACACTTCATCACAAGCAGAACAGGAAGGGTGGCAAGGTGGAGGCAGGGCGTTTTTATACAATGTTTTAGACTGACGGAAATCAAAAATCAAATGGAAAAAATATTACTATAACATTTTACTCTCCCTTGTGGAAAATGTCATTTATCTTTCCCTTAAGACAACTGTTTACCTTTCTCACAAAAAATAATCTAATCTAATCTGGGCACCAGCACTTGAAACAGTTTCATCTTCTTTCCTGCTATTTCCATTCACACCATTTACAGTTCTCTGGAACACCATTAATCAGCATTAGAATGGGGCACCAAGGAGCACTATCAAAACAGAGATGACTGAAGTAATTACTGCAATCCATTAACTCTCCGAGCAGACTAACTGAGTGAATCACACCAATATGTCCAGCTTTATGACTGCTAACAGAAGGACAGTTATTATACTAGCAACAACTACTGTGTGTTGTATAGCTGCCAATACTGAACCGAAGACTGAGTCCTTTTGTGTTTCCCTTTACTGTAATGAATGCTAGCAGAAGAGCTCTGAAATCTATTTATAAGGCAATGAAATAAAACCAGGAAAAGTCTCTGAAGATTAACACAGGCAGAGAGGTAGAAAGGAGAAAATTCACAGAACTTCTGTTACAGTAGAAATAATTTTGAAACTATCATTATGGTTTTGTCATTCAGATGAAGATATAAGCATAGTCAAGAGACGAGCTTCTTGAAGGTTAAGCTGTATTTCGTCAGCGAAGGCTGATTACAATGACCACAGGTGGATGGCCAGGTTGCTCCAAAAGTAATACCTCCTTATTTATTTCCATGGAAATGACAACAGACGCAAAGAACTCAACAACAATGTTTTGTGGTTGAGAATTTGCTCCCTCAAACACTTTTTAAATGCAGTTACCACCATTAGCTGTGCATTTTCGGCAGTGATGAACAAGAGCTCTTCATTTCATGGTGTGACAGCTGTGCATGGCAAACCATAACACAGCTTGTCTTTCACACCACTGTCACCACTGCTGAAATGCACCACCCACTGCCTCATTGTGCTCACATCCACTGTTTGGTCTCTAAAACATTAAGTAAGCATCAGCAGATGGGAATGGGTGCCGTTTTTTCCACATGGAGGAATTCAATTCCACATGTTTGCTTCGTAAACGCTTCATGTCAGACACCATTTTGTCAGACTGCCCCTCTGCTGCCATCTGTCATACAGCAACAAAATGTAATGGAATACTGGTGGAAAGGTTCAACCTCTACTGCCATACCACCACCATTTGCCTCTGGCATCGCTGGCCAACATAATAAAACAGGAGGCGTTACTTTCAGAGCAACCTTTGTAGCCCATGCAGGTCAGATTTTGCTGTGGTAATATAGTTGTCAGTCTGACAACATCAGGCTGGTACAAAATCAAGTCTCATTACATGAATACGTTTTAAATTATTTTTTAAAGGCTGAAAAATAAAATCCAGGTATGACAGTAATTTTTAGGTTGTCTTAGTCAAAATAACTTTTCTTTGCAACATTTGTTTTGTTTTTTCTCTATATTTCTGTGAGCACAACAGCTATTTTCATCTTAAACGCTGAGAAAATCTGGATAGTACGTCTCGAAATTCCTCTTCCACCAGTTAGAGAACTAGGAATACAGAGAACTAGTCTTCTTAAGACAAGTCTATAGGTGTGTGTCAGACCTAACTAAGCACTCACCAGAATTAGGTAGTTAGCTTGCTGAACGATAAAATGTGCATTCCTCTCCCAAGAGGTGCTTGTCATTTACAAGACCCTAGTACTGAAATCAGGGATGATAAGAAACTTGGAGGATGAGAGAGGGGAATCTCCAGATTTTCACCTTTGTTTTGATGCCCTGTCTGAAGGATTTTGTTAAACTGCCATTAGAATGTGAGTGGGAAAATAAAAAAGTCCAGTGACTGGATACCAAACGAAGCTCAGCACAGAAACAGAATACTGCACTGCACAACAGAAGTCAGGCATCAAGATTTCTTTTTATCCCACAAGCATTCACAATGAAGCTTAGTACAGCTGCTAGTTAACTCACCCCCAGCAGCAGGTTTCGCATCAAAGCATTCAATTAAATACATCATTAAGATTTTACTCCATGGAGAGGCAGGTAAGGCAGCAAGAACTGTATATATTTTATCTAGTGATGAGATTTACCATTCATTCATGCTCCACAGTCTTTAAGAGTCTCAGTACAAAGGATCTTGTTTCATTTAGAAGAGCCTTGCCAACTGGCAAGATATTTGTTTACAGGATAGTGGAATTTCAAGCAGCCACCACTAGAGCGGTATTTAAAGGCCTGAGAATTTGTAGCAGCAAATGCCCTTCTAGTTTTCAGCAATCAGGTGGATTGTAGCGGAATTTTTACTTGAAAAGTAGAAAAAGAATTTCTGTTTTTCATTAGGAAGAAAATATCTAAAAACATTGATTCTACCTTAAAATACTACTCTTTAAAATGCTCAGTTTACAGGCACAGGAAACGAACTGCTAGAATCTATGACATTAAGACTGATGCTGAATAGCCTCAGCTTCCCTCTTCCCTCAAAAGACCATGTTGTTTAAAAATTGCTAACATGTTTCATGGAGTATGGGACAGCTTCTAACAGTTACCTGAGTACTCACCTAAAAGTACCCCTCTCCACGTCTTGTCCACTCAGTCGGACATGAATCCCTTCTTTCAAAAAAGAGCCAAAAGCCATGTACTCTGCCAAGGCCCAGTCAACAACCCTGTTCTTGGTCATTTCCAAGCGGGCTCTCAAAATCCGGGAGAGTCCTATTAGAATAAAGATCAGAAATCAATGGATCTACTTCAGAGATATCTAACATTCGTATTACATTCACCATTTTCCACACTGGCTACAATATGCTGGAATGGGAGAACTCATCAAACTCAGGTTGCTTCTTTAGTCTGAGCTGCTGATCCACTGTCTTCATGAAATGCAGAATAGCTGCAGTCCAGTTAAACCAAGATACACTTTGTAGATCATATTAGTTCTAGGTCTGAATTGCCAGCAAAGTAAAATAACTTGTTTCTTAGGCAAGGTTTGTACGTTGTTCATACCTTGTCCTAGCTGAAGAAAATAAGACTGGCTGCCAGAAACTAATGAGGACAACTGGAATGACTCATGATCAGATACTTCTTCCTAAACATTTATTTTCACATTTCTAACACCAAGTACTGTTCTGTAAAAGACTGAAAATATCATCAACAGGATTCTTCTCACTCTCATTCTCTCTTGGCATTTATCTTATAGGATTCTAGAGGTACTACAAAGTAACAGGCAAAATTAATCAATATGATGAACACTATGTAAACAGGACATTGTCTCAGCTGCCAAGATTTCAGTTTTTCAGGATTTTCAGTTGGTAACTCAAAAGTTTCAGTTGGTTTTGGGTTAGGCTTTCTGTTTGTTTTGCTGTTTTTTTAATTGCCATTGTTACTGTTTGGTTGTTGTTTGTTTGTTTGTTTGTTTTTTTACAAGTGAAGATTATACACTAGTGAGCCAAAATACAAGTTGCAACATTGCCATTTTTAATGGAAATAAAATACCCTTTGAAGTTAAGTACAGGCACCTCCAGCTGAGGCTGTATGAGCCTAGTGAGTTCAGTGTCACTTAACACTGCCTTATTTGTACATTTGCACTGATGCTTTTGGCAAGCTATTCTATTTGCTATTTTCCCATTCTTCCCTTTGTTACTTTCACAATCTTTACAAAAATCACTCTGCTTTTCTCTCCATGTAAGACTACTCTCTTAGAAATTGCCCCTATTTGAATAAGAAAATCTTGAAAATCGTCTCTTCCACAGAACATACTAAACACTTGAAAAAATAAAATCAGCTTCCACTTTTTCTGAAAAGACAGAGAGACACAAAACTTTTTTTTTCCTAGTGAAAGGCCAAGGTACTTTGAAGGTGCTCTTCCCATTTTTTTTTTCTTGTGGCCTTTTAAACTCTGTAAAAGAATCTAGGAGACCTAAGTTAGAGTTATTTGCCCAAGTGGAATAATTATAATGGCAAATAATACTTACTCTCAAGGTCAAGTTAATAAAGAGAGGCTGCCTTTTTAGTTAGATTGCCTAATACAACATTTTATTGGCTGACTACAGTTTAAAATTACAGAATCACCAACAAAGTGCGCAAATACCTAGAAGAGTTTTAAAGTTCATCTTTAGTTGTATCTGTTCAATAAGCTTGCTGATGATAACTAGTAATGCCCTATTATCATTACTTGTAGCCATGTTTAATTACTCCAGAGGAACATAAACACAGGGAACATCTTCAGCAGACACTTTATTCCTCAATGGGTGATTCTGGAGATAAAAACGTATCTGGAGATTTTGCCAAGAAAACAAAACAAAACAAAAACAACAGCTCTTTGTTTTCATCCTAAGTACACTGCTTAGCCAATAAAAGAAAAATGATCCTCAAAGAAAGCAGTTCCATGTTTCCTCAGGGAATGAACATATCTTTGCTCCCTGTAGAGCAGTTAGACTTCAACCTGACCAGGAAGTAGAAGGAATTACTAAGAAGTCTGACACAATGCCAGGAGCTCCCCTGTGTGACAGGCACATTTAGCTTTTTACTATAATCAATGCTCAATTCAGAATGGAAGCCCTTCAGAACAAGAGCTAAGACTTTTGGAGAAGAAGCCAGATTCGTGCTACCAACACTTTTGGAGAAGAACCTAGATTCACGCTACCAACACTAAATGCTAAGTTGAAAGGAAAACTGTCTGAATTTGCCCACGCAGAGTTCTTTCAGCTGTACCAAAATTATTCTGATAGCATATCAGCAGCGTCACCAGGACTGAAAAGATCAAGCTATATTTCTGAGCAGAAAACTGTCGAACTACAAGTGTCTGAAGTGAACCTCAAATTAACACTGCTTTGAGCATTTGTAAAAGCACGTATAGTGTTTTCTGAGATGGATACCTTACTTCCCAGTAAGTCTCTCCAATATGCTGCACAGGGGTAGCATTTTTTCCACAAGGATTTGACAAATTAAAGAATTACTAACTTAACAGTATAAAGAGTTTAACCTCCCTCTGAGAAAAATCTATTTTAAGGAGGTAGGGAACAGAAGCAGTGTGACACTGAAAGAACAAGAACAAGCGGTGAGAACCTTAACTGTCACATTCTCCTTGTCCCTAGGGTAGAAGAGGTGAAATAAAAGTCACAGGCATTTTCCTCTTTGGGAAACGCCCACTAGCACCTCATTTGCAGAAAAACAGTATCTGAGCAAGAAAAACAGCCACTAGAAGAAACAAAGATTCCAGCTGACCTGCATGTATTTTGAAGTCTTTGACTGGCACTGAACTAGCTACGTTGCCAATGTGAGTCAGCAGATCTTCTGAAATGCCAGTTGGAGGACAGGACATGCTCTTGGGTTCTCCATCCACGTTAAAGAATCCTGGAAGTGAAGATCTAGTGAGGTGTTCAGCGACTGATTAAGAGATTTCAACACTTTATACAATTTGTTCATCAACACACAACAATTAACAGACATTCTACGTAACAGCCTAAACCCGTTCCTTACCTTTCAAAGGGAGACAACCATATTCCTATTTCCTGCATGACAACAGTACTTAATCTCAAAGGCACAAGATGATCTGCTTTATTTCTACTTTCACTTTTTGTGAAAGAGGTCCGACTGTGTGGGCAGAGGTAAACAATAACATGCCTATGGCGCATAAACCCCTCAAAAAAAAAGTGCATGAGACTTACTTCTTCTTCCCAAAGGAACAACAGTATATGAAAAACACTTTTCTAGTGAACTTAGAAGAGGGCTTTTAAAAAGTCGCATCTTACTTTCCACACTTTCTTTCTAAGAAAGCATCCTCTTTCAAGTTGATCTGGCAGAATGTTTCATTTACTGTTCACATGGCAAACCAAAGGTTTATTTTAAGGAAATACCGTCTGATAAAACATTTAAGAATTCCAGACTTGAGATTCAAAACAGAAGCACAATCATATTAACACTAGGATATAAGAAAGGACAGTCCTTACCAGGCCAAGGTGAATCAAGCCAGTGTTTAATGTGTAGAATCTTATTATCCTTAGATCTAGTGTATGCTTCTTCACATATTCTATCATACTTTGCAATTTCTTCCTGCAGAACAAGAATGTTCTTTTTAAAACATCCTTGTATCTCACAGATGACACTTACCATTCAGTTACTTAACTCCAGAACCAAATTTAGTTAAAATTATGGAAACAATTTCATTTTATCTAGAATCAAATTGTCTTCTAGAAAAATGCTTATCCAAGTAACTCCGAGTAAATTATGTAGTTTATTGGACAGATGTTACTGAGAGGACTGAGAGACAAAGTGGAAAGCAGTACTCTTAAAAGACAGAACTGAAGAACCAAGTATAATTTGCAGTCATATTTCTGAGATTGGTGCCATCCAGCTCTTACTTCAGGCTACAGACACTAGTAAAGACTAGAGAAGAACCTCCTAGAAAACTAGTCTGACTCTATCTAAGGATCTGCGAGTCACAGCCATCAGTGGCAAGAGATACAGAACTGTATCCTGAGGAAGAATAAACTACTCTACAGTACCTGCATTTCAATTCAAAACCACACCCAAGTTATTGAACTAGCTCATCTTGGAAGCATCAACAGCAATGTGGACCTTAGTCTGTGCAACAAATTATCCAGTCAGGATCCTGAATGCAGCAAAGTCCATGCCAGCACTGGTCCACTCTTACAGCTATTAAACACACCTAGTTCTGCACAAACTGCAATCACTCTTAAGAATAACAGAAGGCTTTTCAGTTCATCTTCAATACTGTGCTGACACAGCTTCTCAGAAGATCCTTCGTTTCATCTGCACTCTACATACTCCCTTTGAAAAAATCTTAAGGCAAAGACCTAACTAGCTTAGTAGGGGTACCAGACCCTACACTTCATCATTGTGGAACATTTCAAGGGATCAGTCTTAACCTAGGTATTTGACTTATTACAAGGAAATAAAAAGCTTACATTGTTTTATTTACTTTATGGCTGAATACAATTGCCATTTCAAGAAGGTGATAAACACGAAGCTACGGGTTAAACCTAAGAGCATTCTAACACCATCTTACTGCTGCTTCTGGAGATGAAAAATTTCCTGTATCTCCAACATCTCCAGAAGGTGATGATGCATATCACCACCACCTACAAATCTCAGAACTGACTATTTTTTTCTCTTTTTTCTCCTATTATATGTATTATTTCACAGTACTTTTGTTCCTTTGATATAGAAATACGTTATGTTCATTTATGTGGAGCTTGTTCCTAATTAGACCATAAGGCAAGAGTTAAAGAAACAAAAATGACTAAAGTAGTACCTCCACGGCAATGAGCTTTAAACGCTGGTATTTTACATGAAAACACAAATCGAACTGGATTAGAAAGTTTAAAGGGTGAAGACTCAATCAGAGTAATGAAAGAAAGGTTTGAAAGCAGACAACATGCAATGACATCCGTGTCTTTCTGCTGACAGTTCCATAGGTTCCTTTTAACTCTACTGACATACTGTACCTCAAACTCCTGCAGTGTTACAGTCCCATCTGCGATCAGTTTGTCAGCATACTTCTTCAGCACTGGTACCTGCTTATGAATCTGCTTGTACATTAGAGGCTGGGTGAACATCGGTTCATCCATTTCATTGTGCCCTCTCCTACGGTAACAAACCTACAAAAGGAAAGATTGATTCCACTAGTGAAGAAAAAAGTAAAACCAAATTCTTCAATTTTGTAGTTTTACAGAGATTCAGAAGACTTCTGGGATAAAAAAAATTTATCAATAGTTGCAAGTTGTTTTTTGTTGTTTGTTTTTAAAAAGAAGAAACTAAAAGTAATCCAAATCAAACTATGTTTCTTGAATGAGTCATCTAAGCCACAGAAAAATTTAGAGAATTATATGCACTACACAGAATGAAAAGTTATGAAAACCAAGACTTACTAAGTCAACAACCACATCTTTGTTGAACGTGTTTCGCCATTCTGCAGCTACACTGCACACATACATCACTGCTTCAGGGTCATCAGCATTCACATGAAAAATGGGAGCATTGACCACACGTGCAACATCAGTAGGATACGGAGACGAACGCGCCATACGGGGGTCTGTGGTGAAGCCAATCTAAAAAAATCCAGGAACTTCCATTACAATGATGTAGGCTTCTCCCTCTGCTTTGTTTTGAATGCTTCAGGTTCCCATGTGACAATCACTTATGCAGCAGTAGTCCTAACCTTTTATTTTGGCTAGCCCCATGAGCTTTTTTCCCTTTGCTCCCTTAAGAACTAAACAAAGCAAACATAATCGAGCCGTTGCAAGCTGAATGAAATAAATGTAGGTGAAGAAGTGTTATCCAGTCGGAGTTACTAGACACTATGATGGTTTTCAGGAACATCCTAGCCATGCTAACAGAACAGAGGAAACGGTACAGCAAGCTAATAAGCAAGAATAAAAATAAATAAACAATATATTGTTCAGAAAATGTTCTATTTATTACCTGGTTGTTGACAACAACATGAATAGTTCCGTTTGTGGTGTAAGACGGAAGGTCACTAAGATGAAATGTCTCATAAACCACACCTTGTCCTGCAAAGGCAGCATCCCCATGTAACAATATGGACATAACCTAAGATGGAGGATTGCACACACAAAACCACACACACATTAGGAAGCAAAACTCCAGTTCTCAGCAGGATCTTTCTGCTCTATCTTTTTGAAGTGCTTATGAAATAGAATCATACTTTTATAATAACTCACACCAGCATCCTGAATTGTATTTTTACAACAAACCAATTTGTTCAGTTCTCGAATGAAAGAGTTTTAAGTATGCTTTCTGAAGTTATCCTTAAGGTACCATGTTGAAACCATTATCAGTTAAATAAGTTACCATCTACCCCTTCTGGGAAGGGGGTAGAGAAAAAGACTGCAATACAAAATTGTTAGTAAATTATTTTTATTAAAAATACTTCAGAGCCTACTAGCAAGTGTTACTGTAACATTAAACAACCTTTACCTTTTTCCCTGCAGTATCCCCTCGATAAAATTGTTCAGCTTTTGTCTTCCCCTGCACAACAGGATCGACTGCTTCCAAGTGAGAAGGGTTAGCCATCAGGGACAAAGTGATTTTCTTATTTGTTGCTCTGTTAATCCTCTCATGATACATTCCCAGATGATATTTTACATCTCCAGATCCCTAACACGCAAGATGTAGTCACAGGCTCAGGAATGTTATACATACATACTGCATCCAACTATGTCTAAAAATTCTACATCATTCTGAGATCTAGCTAATTCTACATCAGCATGCACTACCATTTTACAAACTGAACACAGCCCCCATTCCCCTCTACTGCGTGGGGGGGGGGGGGTGGGGGGGGGGGAAGCCAAACAGGATGGACTGACTGGCATTCAGCTAGCCTTTACTCCTCACCGCTCAAGTCTGTTGGTAGTTGGCAATAAATTACATTGATCTCCCTATGATGAGTCTGTGACAGTGACTGGTGAGTAATTTCCCTGCCCTCATCTCAACCCACAAGCTTTTGCTTCATTGTATTTTCCCCTCCTGCTCTGTTGAGCGAGGCAGTCAGAGAGCAGTCAAGGAATGTAGCTAGCTGTCTGTGGGAAACCACCACAAATACCTGTAAGGTACTGATTCTCATTTCATGCACACAGGGGCAAAGGCTGCTCCAAAAGTAATGCCTCCTATTTTATTATGTTGTCCCAAGGCAGACGTTGGTGATACAGCAGCAGTTGTTGAACCTTCCACAAATATTCCATTCAATTTTGCTGCTCTGTGACAAATGACAGCAGAGGAGTAGTCTGACAAAACAGCATCTGACACGGAAGCGCATTAGAAGCAAAGGTGTGGAATTTAATTCCTCCATGTGGAAAAAATTGTGTCCACTGACATCCACTGACACTTGCTGAACGTTTATAGAGACCAAACAGTGGATGTCAGCTCAGTGACACCTTTGCTGGTATAGGTTTTTTTATGATCACAGCATGCAGGCTCTTGTTCATAGCTGGTGAAAATGCATAACTAACAACGGGGATTATGTTGAAAAACAGTGTTCTGGAGTTGAGAATTTGCTCTATCACATTATTATTGTGCTTTTGTATCTGTTGTAGTTTACACATAAACAAATACAAGGCATTACTTTCAGAGTGGTAAAGATTCCTGAATAGAATAACTCAGTTAAATCATCTGGAACTGACATGTCTTCAATCATTTTTAGGCTCTTAAGCTAAGACACCTTCTTCATGTTACAGGCACAGTACAGTCTTCTTAAGAAATTTTATCAAATGATAGCCCTTAAACAAAAGAATAAGAATGCATTTCAGCAGCTGATAATGCTGTTATAGCAACTATGACCCAAACTGTCCAAAAACTACCTTTAATGTTTACCTAGGTTTATCTATTGAAGAAGCACCTTACCTCATCAGCTGCTTCAAGTTTGGGATCAAACTGACAGAAGATCTGTTCTAGCTCTTTTCGGATGACATTAGCCAGTACATTCAGCCTACCCCTAAGAAAATTCCAGACAAAATTATGTCTCAAAAATGGTAACTGAACAGAGTAAGCAGCATAAAACTTTTAAAACTTCAAGACACCTCTGTCAGAAATCTGCAATTCAGAAGTTCACTCTGAACTATGAGCTCGAAACCCTTCATTCTATCCCTCTCCAACACATTCCCAATGTTTTTAACATCTACTTATTCAACTATAAGCAACGAATTTTGCAGTTACCTAGCAGTTTTAACATGGTATTAATTGTCAATTAACAGATTGCAAAAGTATGTCTACCTCGCCCTGCTTCTGAATTCTAGACTCGATGGGATAATTATCACAGCTGCTGCACAGCTTCAAAGTTAACCTGTAAAGGCTGTAGGTCTCACTGACACGTTTGTTACATTTCTGCATTGCCATTACTCACTACAACAGCCTCTTGCTTCCACAGCTTCTCTAACATCAATTTAATTAATGAAATTCTACAACCAAAAGCCTGCCTCAAGACAAAATTCATTCACTGGGGGGCTTCCATTGACATTACCTATGAGGCATGCCCATTATAACATATTCAATTCCCATTTCACTGGATTTATCAATGATGGTCTTAAGTGCAGGAATCATTACTTCACATCCTTCCAAACCAAATCTCTTCTCAGAAGACCACTTACGAGCAAGGAAATCTTCAAATCTTCACCAAAGAAGAAAAGAAAAGCAAGAAACAGTATTTGCATTACAAAAACGTACTGTTAAAATCTTTTAGCGAATGAAATTACATTACCTTGTTTTAAAACATCTCTATATACATGCTTATAGGCCTCCACACTTTGGGGAAAGGGATAAAATTAAGTCTTCCTCCTCCTCCATCTGAGAAGCATTTACCCTGCCTTGTAACATTCTCCATCTTTGTCAAAATTCAAATTAAACACTGCTCTTTCCCATGCATAAACCTTCCCAGCAAAGAAGTCTCCTCTACAGACTGAAGAGGATAGGGCATCTTTATTTTCTGGAGATAACAATTAAATTCTCTAAGAAAACAGCAGCAGAAAGAATGCTTATTTCAATAGCAAAACTCCACAAACTGCCTCATATAATGGCTGCTCATGTGCCAAGAGCAAAGATGCTAGAATTTCTTTCTCCAGACGCAGCTGAGGCAGATGTCGATCCTTCACAACTCTATACTTTTTCATTCTCTAATGCATTTGGGCCAGAGGCGGTGCAAGTGGTTAAAAAGTACCTTTTAACGAATACTGACAGGGTCGTGTGTTGTCAGGTATGGAGATAAAAAAAAAAAAATGCAAAGAGAATACATCTTCATTAAGATAACTACATAACATCATCTTTGCAATGTCTGGGCTTGTAACACTGCCACAATCCATTAAGACTTGACTTATTTCACACTAAGAATGTTGACATCTACATCTTTAAAATGAAAATGAGAACAGAAACAGACACTCTCCTTAGCAAAACACTGAATACCTCAGCTAAAACAAACATTATTCTGAGGAAGTCAGTGGGGTCACACCAGTTCATGAACTGAAAGTGGGGTCCTATGGGAACACCAAGCCTTACAGAGCCAATCAAAAAGCTTGTTGTATACCGTTTTCCTTCTCTTTGTAGCTGGAAGCCAATACTGATCAATTAGGAAGTTCACCATTTAAGTCAAGCTGTCAATAAGCGTGTAGAACTACAATATTTCAGTCACACCTTAAAAGGCCCCCATATGCTGCTGTGAGTTCACAAGGGCAGGCAAGCTGCTGCTGCTAGGCATATCTGATGCTCAGCAAGGACCAAGTCTTAAGTAAGACAGCTGCTGTCAGAAGGGGAAATATGGAAAGACTTGACCTGAGCAGGTATAAAAAGATGCCCAGATTACACAATCATTGTCTAACACTGGTTATGTTGACTAATCACATTGAAGCTCAAAGATGTACAGTCATTGTTTAACGGGAGGAAGATCTTTTGTTCAATAAGCTGCACATAAATTACACAAAGAACAAGAAATCCTCCTTTAACATACAGTTTCAGCAAGTTAAGTATGTACTTGGAAACAACAATTTTAGTAACAGGATTCTTAAACAAAATGATACAGCTTTACAAAGTCTCTTCACAAACTATCCTCAAGAGCACAAACAGTTGATCACGAAACCAAATTCCTTCTTTTCTTGTTCATTTTCAGACAAAACTGGCATACTAAAGATAGCTGCATAGAAACTGAGGTAAAACTCTTTACTTCCATTTACAGCAGAAAATTAATTTGGTAAAAGATGAACATTTGGCTGTTTCATTCCACTAGAAACTGCTGATTTTTCCACAGCTTAGATAAGCAGTAATAATAGCAAAGACTTTTTGTCTCCAGAGAAGTGGAGATTATTTACACTGAGCGCCTGATAAACAAACTTATTCAAGTGCAATACTCACTTGACCAGTAAGTGACTATTTTTACTTCTGTTTAATATTTAACTGGACAAACAACCTGGCAAACTATTTTCCAAGACTTACAGTGGCCACTTCATTTTTAAGTCTTTGAACAGAGAAACAATCAAAAACTTGCCTTTACATACTGTTAACTCCTGTGTTCATCAAGGGATATGCAAAGTATTTCAGGACATAACAACTAGCATTATTCTCATGCCTGGGAAGAGAATCTAATTCAGGCTCTGGAAATACAGTATTTCTTTATAAACAGTCACAACGGGAGTAATCAATGAGCTGTTTCCAGACATGCCTTCATATGCTGCAGAGAACAAAACTCTTGCTGCCAGGTCACGCAACAGTACAGCACATTTCACTGTACCTCAAAAGGCAGTGGGCAAAATCTGGACTTGAAATAACATGCCTTGCAAATTCAGACCCATCCTGACACAGATTTCCAAAGACTGTTAGCATCCCAGTGAGTCAAACAAAGCTCTTATCAACATTCCACTCACCTAAAAATTCTCTTTAAGTTGAAAGTTACTATGATTTCTTTTGATCAAGTGCTAACAGAAAGACACACACAGCACCAAAAGTTATAGAGCCCTCAGAGTTGGAAGAGACTTATGACACCTATTTTTTGAAACAGCCTACAAATCTTTTAACATGGGTACCACTAGTGTGCTGAAACATTTTTTGCCTGGTATTTCTCCAAAAGCTAATGTAAACATTGCCAGGTTTGCCACTAAATTCTGTGCAAGTTTTAAAGATAACAACTTCCCATTTAAGAAAACAGAACATTAACATTCACTACAGAGATCTTAACAAACCTCACCGTGCATGCTTTCCTTCGACAATGTAGCCAGGTTAACTACATCCACTTGTATTCCAGACTTCATTTCAACTTTTCCACTCTACCTCAGTTTACTGAGCCCAGCAGTTTCCTGTGTCAATGTATACCCAGCAGTCACAGAGCAGTTTCCCAGCACCACCCCAGCATACCTCATTGAGCGCACCAGCCGTGCCAGCAAAGTCCTTTTTTCCTCATTTGTAAACTTCATAACACCTGGTGTCTCAAACTTCTGCCGAATCCATTGGCACTGCTCCACATCATTGATGAACATAAACTCCAAGCCTATGTGCTGGCAGTAGGTATTCTAGGATATAAAAGCACCAACACGAGCTGCTTTAGGAATTAATGGGATATGAAAAAACAAGTCAAATTTTAAAATTGTACTTTCTTACTCTTCTGAAAGCTATCTTGCCTTATCCCCTCTTCCCCTACATTTTCCTCACACTAATCCTATGTGCACATAAATTATTTTACTGAATCCTGTTTTTGTCCCACTAAATTGAAAGCTTTCTCTACAAAGTAACATCTAATAGTTTTGAAGTGGAAGATTTTCCTTTGGTAATATTTTCAAAGTAGGCCAACTGCCTTAAATTTACTGGCATATTTCACCTAACTCCCCTTCTGGACTTATATTGTTCTTTCTTATACGCAACAGCAAAGATTTCAAATAATTTAAAAAAGGCAGGATACATTTTAATAAATGTAACCTAAAGTCAAGTAATAAAGACAATGAAAATACAGCTATGAAGCCTCATGCAAGTTATCTGATAGCTACCAAGGATGGGAATCCAAAAACAAATCCAAGGAGCTGTCAGCAGAGAAAGAAATGGAAAGCAACAACTATGCAGAAACTTCAAAAATTTCAGCATCTTGTTATACTTCTTTTCTTCTTCTTACCTCAATCCAAATATTTTACCAGAAGAATTGTTTAAAATGCAGTCAATAGAAATAAGACACGGTGAATTTGAACACACAGCATGTGTTCTCTACTCCCTTAAAAAGTAATTCAATTTAGATTCAGTGGGAAAAAAAAAAAGTCCAAAGCTCTGGTGAGAGGAAAGAAACTGGAAGGCTTTTTCTCTTTAACACAAATGAGTTCCTTGAGGCTTTTAGATTTTGCTATTGATTTTCTCCATTTACTTATACGTGATAATTTTAAGGACTCTTTTTTTGAAAATCAGTGCAAAGACATGCTGGAAGTACAAAAAAAATAAAAGCAAATTATGAGATCCAAAGCAAACACAGTAGATACTGTGCCTGTGTATTAGATATGCTGCTGTAACAGTGCGTCAGATGTGCAAGCCCACACATCCTCTTACACTTCAGAAGATCAAAGCACAGAGTTCCTATATGCTGAATATTTATTTATTTTGCTCACTCTTAATTCAGTTCTGTGTTTCACTGTTTTAAAGCACATCCTCACCCCTATCCCAGTCCTATCTACTGCAATGGATTTCATTACCGTGCAACAGAAATCTCTACAATTTCAGTACTACAACATCGTGAAAAAAGCACAGTCAGGAACACTCAAAGCTGAGTAGTCTACAAATTCATTATTAGTCATACTTACTGTCTGTAATTCCCTCTACTTACATTTATTTAAATTATTTATTAGCTTTGATGACTTCGTGCGGCACAGCTGTGCTATTTCTCAGAGAACTTAACTCAAAGAAAAGGACTAGGGATAGAAGCAACGATCGTCACTATCTATGAACTGCAGCTGGGCTTTCTTCAATTTGGTACCCAATCCTATTTTTCACTCAGGTCAAAGTCCTACTAAAGACAGGGCATGAAGAGAAATCCCTACACATCCTGAGTATTGTTTGCAAGTGCTTTATCTGTGATAGCAAATAAACACAAGCTGTAAAGGTTCCATTTGTTACAATCAACATAAGTTCTTTTTTGCAAAACTAGGGCCTGAATTAATATTCTACATATTCCTTTTTTACACTTGCCCTTCATCTAAGTATTTCAGGTGAAACTAATGGAACTACCATCTCTAAAAGCAGAACAAGAGTCATTTTTTCTGTCATCTGACTTGTATGCATGCTGTAATAATAAATGACAAATTTAAGTTCTGTGACTTACAATTGGAAATAGCTCATTTCTGCAGGGATGAAAACAAGTCACAAATCAAAGATGTCATACTGACCTCCAGCCGTTTGATGATCTCTCGTAAAGAAAGACTGTTCTCATTTCCTCCTATGAAGGTGGTTGTAGGTAGCTGAAAGACTTTGTCTAAATCTGATTCATGCAAGCCGTAAAACCCTAAAACGAATGCATTATCAATTTGCAGAGCAGCGTGTGAGGCAAAAAGGAAACTAGAACTGTTTTTCAAACAATCACAAACTGAAGTTTTATAAAGAAATATTGAGAAAGATTAAGAATGGAAAATGTGAATACTTTGAAGGCATTCCTTATTATAATGCCCTTTACTCTGTATTTTACAGTCATGTCTTAATTAAACAGTCACTGTTTGATTGGGAGTTACAAACCGTTCTTCCTTAAATGCTCTTTAAATTTTATCATTTTAACACTGTCATTAACTCAGCGATGCTCTGTACTATATCTTGTACTTCACTGTTAAGTGAAATGATTAATTGCAATGATCAGGATCTCTTCCTTGTGCGGGGGGGGAGGGGAGAAAAACATACAAAAAAAAAAAACCCACAAAACCAAACCAAAAAGAACCACTTCCAGAGACAGAACCAGTTGGTCAGATGCCTACCATATTGATTTATACAATATTAATAATTAAAATAACACAGCACATACAATGCAACTCTGCCCAAACACTCCAGCACAAGTGTGAAGGCACTTCCTGCTCTCTTTTCATGGGGCAGTTAGTTGCAAACAGCACTGAAATAACCCGTACAGCTCTATTTCCAAAGCAGCTTATAAAGCAGATTATCCCACTAAAACGAAGTGTTGTTCAAGCGTATAATCTCATCCTCATTTAGTGCTATACAAACCTGTGGTCGAGAATACATTTAAAGAAAATATTTAACTATTGTGCAGTTTCAAAAGCCAAAATACAGCACAGACAAGACTGACATCAATGCAAGTTAAAGACTTTGTGAGACAATATTTAATCTTCACTTGTTAATGAAAAATATATATAATCTTACAATGTTTATTTTTATTCCAGTTAAGTTGCAGGCATCCACTTTAACACTGATCTGAAAGCCAGTGAACAACTTTCAAATCCTCATATAACGGTGCTGTGTTCTCTGTTACTTTTTGTAATTAAAAAAAAAAAACCCACAAAGATTAAATAACTACAGAAGTTAGCGTTTAGAGCTGAAATCAGGCCAAAGGACTGTGCTGCAACACTTCTACTATACAGCACTTTTAGTAATTCTGCTTCAAAGTTAATACAATATATTGTAAAATTTAATTTTCCTTTTTTGTAACACACACACACAAAAAAAAAAAAACCGCAGGGGGAGGGAGTTGAACAACTTCATCTGAAACAAAGTAGTACTACCATTCTGTATTCTTTGTTTTTGCTGTCTGCCAGATTCCACAGGCTCTTCACACTCTGTTAACCAAAAAAAACCAAACCAACAAACAGGCATACACAGAATGCCTGTGCTTTGTACTGCAGTACTGCATATTTACAGAAGCACCACTTCATACTTAAAGAGCCATAACCTTATTGAAATCAAAGAGTTCCTCAGAGCAATTCTAGAACTTGAATGTACAGTAAGTACACCTGTAACTGACTGCATTTTACAAGCAACTCCCAGAAGAACTTCCCTACCAGAATGTTGCAACACAGAAAATGCACAGGAAAATAAAACAGTGGGAACATTTTCTGTACTATCAGAGGCTGTTCTTATGTTCTCTGCCTGAAACATTGAAGGATTTTTGTGGCAGACAACATTTAAGATAATTCCAAACGTAGCCATGGAAATTTCGGCTCAGCTACTAAGCTCTCAGACACATCCTTCCCATATCATTCAGAGTTCCAGTGCGTCTTCCCTGCACTCACAGAACTGGCAGCATGATCTCTTCTGTCCAATCACTGCACTAAACTATCTGTCAAATTTAAAGAAATCTGTATGGACATTCCAACAATCATTTATGATCTGAACAAATTATCTTTAATTAGTGCATATGCATTGTAACGTTTAGTAGGTACTTTGCTTTAAGGCTGAAAAACTTCACACCGATCCTTGGATTTGTGTAAGCACCTCTCTGTTTACTGACATTAGCACTCGACTGCTTTTGAATGACCAAGGATCAGAACTGCTTTTTGTGGCACCGGAATCAGAAAACACAGAGACAAAGCAGCAGCAGTGTACTTACAGTAACACTATCAGAAAGTACTTTATCTGCTACTTGCACCATGTTTTATGACTAGTCCAAAAAGCTCCGCTATGAATCCAAGAAAAAACTGATTCACTGTCCTTATCAGGCAGAATACCACCTTTTAAACAAACTAGGTAGATTGAAGAGTGTGGAAAAGTCAATCAGATGTATTCTACTAAAGCAAGAATAAAGAAACTCATCGGTACTACTTCTAAAAGACACACCCTCTGAACAAGCAGAATCCCTCATCCTTACTAACTCTCGCAAAAGCAGATTCCAGTTTATTATATTCTTTCAGCAAACTAAAATAATCACTGCTTCATTACATGCAGTTCATGAATACTGCAGTTCCTACACTTTCTTCTGATAATTTCAGACTTCAATTCTTCAAGTATAACAGAAAGGCTAAGTACCAGAGGCTAGAATCCATCTTTGGTATGAAATTCATGCCACACACCCCTATCCATTATTCTGCTTACTGCTTGTTTTGACTGGGGAGATCTGAAGCATAATCAATATGAAAAAAGAAGTATCAAACATCAAGGTCCAACCATGATTAAGATCATCAGAAACTTGGTCTGACGCACTGATTAGTAATAATTTCTAGTGTTACAAAATGTAAGAATTTTAGTATTTTTTTTACTTTATGTTTATAATTATTATTAATCAGAAAGTGAATTCACAGGAACCTTAACTGTGATTTCAGAGTAGAAATTCCATCTCCATGAAGTTTGAACCTCCTTACAGAGGCTCAAATATTTAACTATTTTGTGATTTCATCAAATAAAAAAGGCACAAGCTCTCCTGAAACGTCTTACTCAATCTCCTCAGCCCAAGGAAATAAAAAAAGACAAGTAACCACTGCAAACAACAAGGTATGCTGTGTACCCACCGAGCTTATCGATTGTAGTGATTAAGTCAGATGGAACAAAAGAATCCAGGTCTGCATCCAGAATCCCAAGAGGATCTAGCTGAGCCACATGATGGCCACGGATCTGAAAAGAGAAAGAAAGTGACAGAAAAACAAAATCACACTGAGGTCAGACAAAGGGAATAAGTCACCACTGTCTCTCCAAAGCACAAAGATAGGCCATAATGTCAAAACAAGCAAACACTGCTACAGTCAAGAGAGGGTCGGATTTGCAAAGTTTCCCCTAAAGACCTAACATAAGCATTATTAATATCTCCGGATACATATACTGTATCTATTAGTAACTGTTGACTACACATTAAGTAGGAATAAACCTTGCATCCTAAAGTAGAATTACTTAGAAGTCTAAATAAAGAAAGCTGACACAGATGGTAAAATCTGAACCTCTGGATAAAATTTAGAAAATAATTCGCATCATTTTCTATTTCAGTTATTTTGTATTTTTGCCTGAACACCTTATTTTCAGCAGATGCGGAATACGAAACTATGGCACTACTGACCCCAAAAAAATGGACGGATGGAAAATAAATTTATACTGAAAGTGAAAAGATTAGTCTTCATGAGCCATGCTGAACCACATCAAGGAGGGATTTCTACCTTCATTTGAGCAATTTTGGAAATTTTAGTCTATGATATGAATGATATTGAAGATACTAAAGAACACATAAGAAGTGGGGAGTGTAGTCAGCTTTCAGTAATCAGGATTGCTGCTGTGAATGCATGCCACAAGCTGCTATCGATTAAAGACCTATATTAACACAAAACAATACTACAGAAGGAATAACTAATTAATTCAATGAAGACACACATAACTGTTTTGTTTTTTTCCCTTACGACCTCCGTTATCCATGAGACTCATACACCAAAGCTTTTCATTGATGAACATATGACTCTTTTCTCCGTATTATTTTTCAAGGAGAAATTCACGTCACACGGGTAGAATTGCATTCACGCTGCTAATATCCTAATTGTCTTTTTAAATTAATAAACTTCAATATCAATAATAATTCACATCACAGAGTAATAGAGAGCAATTAAAGCGTGGCTTATTTATCAGTAGTAACATAAAAACACCATTCAGATGTTCTGTATTTGCAGAAGATTTCACAACAAAATCCATTCCACTCATAAGCAAACAAACAGAAATAAGGCATCGTTTTTAGAACCACCAGCCCTTCAAATTCAGTCTGGCCTCTGAGACTCTTTGCATCTCATGAATCACCAGTAATAAAGCTCTGACAGGCAAAATGATGCCCACGGCAACATCTGTGCCACTTCATTGTTTACAGCAGCACAAAGTCTATCTGACTGGAACTAAGCAAACAATTCTGTCTCAAGCGTCATCACCAGGAAAGAATTCGCCTCCCCAAGCTACATCTGCTCTGCAGTATTAGCTGGAAGAAGATTATTAGCAAGAATGCCAAAACCCATAAGAGCAAACGAGTAAAGCGCTGTGCCATATTACATGCCAGGAGCAGTTTGGTCTTTAACTAAAGCACTATACACAATATCCACTGTGCCCAGTTTTCACAAGAGATAGAGAGGGCAGGAGTGAAGGAGAGGGTGAAGGATGAGCGAGCACAAAATTACAAGCAAATGTGAAAAAAGAGACAGCAAGCACACATGAGCAAACATGAGCAAATGAGCAAGAAAGCAAGCAGGGTAGAAATTTCAGCTCAATCAGATAGGATAGAACAGTCTCTAAGTGCTCCATTTCCAAGCTTAGCAAATCTTTCTTCTACCAAACCATACAATTCTTTAATCTGCAAAATTTACACATCTTTTCAAGTCAAAACGATCCACGTCAGTGACTCTTGTTTTTTAAAAGGTAACATTAAGGGCTAAATCCTGATACTGTTGAGATTATGAGATATTTTCACATTACTAGCTATTACAGACCTAAATAACCTAGCAATTATTGCTGAGGACAGCATATCCCTGAAAGACATCCCTTAGCACAACCATTTTTATGAAGTTGGCATACTTCATCTCATTAATCTTAACAAAACTATGTGAAACAGGCAAATAGAAATGACTGATGGTTGTCAACGTCTCTAATAAATAATTAAATATTGTATTAATATTACATCTAACAGGCAATTAGGAAAGCATCACAAAACCATCCAGCTAAATATATATATGCATATATGTATATTGCTATATGCACTAACTGTGACCATCAAATGAAATTTAGAGTGTTTCTGAACTGCATTTGACTTAGCATTTGCAAAACAATCTGCAGCTTGTGGCAAAAAGTTTCACCATTTTTCTTGTTTCAGAGTAGGATACTTTAGAGACTGGGTATTTCGACTCTCCTCCTCAGTTGCAGATCTTTTAACATGAAGAGAAATCTATTTCTAATTTGAACAAAAAATTAGTTACTAGAGATATAGGCATACCAAGAACAAAAATTAATGATGCCTTGCAAGTGAAGTTAACATTCTGCAGGCCACCTAAATGGCTAGTGCTTACAGGGCAAACTTCCTTAAGCATTTTAATATTTTTGAAAGGAACGTTCCTTTTTCTTTTCTTCAACCTAACAGAAGTCATACTTCTATTTATTTAACACATCTAGAATCCAAGTGTTTCCCTTGGAAAGCATTGGATATACCATCCTCCACACCTCCAGAAAGCTTTCTGTACTAACTACAGCGTTAAGCTCTGTTTAAAAAGTGTAAATGAAAGGAAACAAAATCAAACGTATATGGCAATTGCTGTAATTTCTGTGGTATCTTACAAGAAAACTTTGAAGAAAAACTATCTACTGTCTATCATGAACTGCCATACTGTGTGACCTACTACGTTCTACAAGACTAATAAGTTAATCTATATTATCTTATGAAAACACAGTTTAAGAATACAGTTATTTTCAACATGATGACATTTGCCACATCTTCATCACATAATATTTAGCAGAGGTGCTAACATTTATACATGAACTGAGCTGGTTTTATTTGTTAGGAGTTAAATGACACTGAATACAAAAGAGCCACATTCAGGGTTTAAAGGACACAAACTCAGAGGGACCAAGCCAAAATGCTTCAGTCAGCACTGATGATGGAGGCAGGATGCGAAAAGGTATGCTTCTGCGTTAGTGTCCACCTTAATTTTTCAAATAATTGCTCCAAATATCAAACAAAAATCCACGACTGTTCTGCATTGGGATAGAAGTTAAAACCCCACATCCAACTCAGTTTCAAATTAAAATACAATTATCTTTAATTATATCAAAACAGTGACTTATTTCACTAAATCACAGTGCATCAAAGCAGGAGTCAGAAACATCATTCTAGACACAGATTCCAAATCAATAATAAATAAATTAAAGAGGAGCCAAGATATTGAACTCAAAACCATTTTAGTGTCTGTGTTCATTTTGTTAAGCATGCACTTTCCACTGGAAATCCTTCTTTCACTGTGTCCAGTGCTTCGCATTGGAAAAGCAATAGATTAACTTTTTCCAGAAGACCTGCTCAACAGACCACAAAGCAGTTTACCACAAAAACCATGAAACACTGACAGGTCTGAGAAATGAAAATTCCGTATCTTTCTCAATTTCATTTCATTATCAGGCAAAGGAAGGTCACAAATTGATCTAATCCCTTCAACACTGAATTTAGAGGGTATTAAATACCTTTTAAAAACAGACAGTTGCCTCAGGTAATCCTCTTTCATTGTTTGTCACAGACACAAAGGTTTCTGCCATTTACAGAGACATTTCTATTCCATCACTTGAGTCAGATAACACGTGCTTTCAAACATAGGAAACAGAACAGCAATGAGTTTCAAGCAAATGTTGTCAAAGTGGCTTAAAGTTCTCCAACTTTTTCCGATTCTTCACCAAAATTTTATTGCAAGCAAAAGATAACAGGCCGAAGGAGTTCTTTATTACACAGATATTTCAAAGTAAACTTCGTACTGCCTCTATATTCACAAATCTTTTCGCTCCCTTACAATATTTCTCCAAAAAATTGGATTAACAGGATTCATATCTGAATCATTGGTGATCAGGCAATATATGTAGAAAAGGAAGTTCTTATAAAACAACAATAATAAAAAACGTTCCTCAACCATTCCTTTGATCTCAGCAATTTTATCTCTTATCAAGAGATAAAATTTTTCATGCTGAGCAGAACAGATCAGTGCAAATCAAACTGTAGCTAACTTCTTGAAAAATCATGCACTTATTTAAAATAAAATTTAAAAAAGCAAAAAAAATCCATTAAAAAAATCAAACTGGAATATTTTGCTCAACAGAGATATTCAGGTTTTGGGATTTTTTGTTTGGTTCACACTGTTTTTAAGCCTTTAATGAAATGAAGATAGTAAATACAAGGCCAAATAAAAATACTTGAACTTGCTTTAGACCTGGAAAACATCCAACCAAAGCCACAGTGTCACTTCCAAAATCCTTTTTTCTTCTAGAGGAAAAAGGAAATTACACTATTTCTTAATTTAATAAAATGGTTAAAAAAAATCAGAGTGTGAAACAAAGTCAATTTTGATGAATGGCTTCTCTAAAAGAAATTCATCAAAGCTGACCTAAGCTCAGTACTTTCAGCCTCCCAAAATTCAGTCCCTGCTTCATTCATTATTTCTCCTCTCTTTTTATCTACAAATAAATAATCCTGCTCACATCAGAAACCCCAACATTCACACTAGATGCATGAGAAGGTAAGCACATCTCCTGTCTTACAGGGGACTGAAGCACTTAGAACTGTAACAGATAGACTTGAATCGTGAAAAGGTTTGCTGCTGAAGAGTGGGAAAAGTTCTTATTTTATTGCGCACATCTGGACATTAGTACCACCATACCCTCTTCATATGATGCAAAACTAGTTCAGATAATTACTTCTTAGCATTCCAATTTAGTCAAGTAACTTTCTCAGTTGGAGAGAAAAACAAAAACAAAAAAAAACCAGAAGGCAAAAACATTAC
Source organism: Oreortyx pictus (assembly GCA_036925125.1). NCBI lineage: Eukaryota > Metazoa > Chordata > Aves > Galliformes > Odontophoridae > Oreortyx > Oreortyx pictus. The sequence continues at coordinate 10,383,393 of JAUPFR010000008.1, read as the reverse complement.
AAGGAAGGAAAAGTCACAAAGGAATGAACTTCTCACCTCTTCCCCACAGTACACTTACTTGGTATGCTCTTATCAAAGACTGCACAGCAAGATGATCTTCAACAAGCTTTTCAGCTTTCCCCGGTGTCTGAGCCAGGCCATGGCTCTGAAGAAATGATGCCTTTCTTTCCAACTGATCTGGTAGATGAGGATCATACGTTCGGCCAGCATTAGCATTACGGAAAAACAAATCCCAGGACTGGACATGTGCACAGAGAAGGAAGGAAGAAAATTTCTTCAGATGAATGTTTTCAATCAAAGGCAGCAGCTTCAAGCTCCAAATTGCATCTCACTGCACGATGGTATTAAGTACGACTAACAGTCAGAAACAAAAGATCAAATCCAATGCAGGACAACAGCTCTACCTTTCTGTCTGTCTCTGTAACATCATAAGCAACGACATAGAGAACAGAATATACCAAATTGGAAGGGCCCCGCAAGGGTCATTAACTCCAGAATACATGATAAGCTCCACACCTTTGCAGCAGATCTCCGCGTTTTCATTTACACAGAAACTTTTCTGTCTGTCTTCCTAGACTGACCTTATTCAGTGGAAAACTCTAGCACATATGAGGGCAAAGCACCTTGATACATAACTCATTCACACAGCTCTTTTTAACTGCAAAGTTGATTCACGCAACCAGTAACAGGCATAATTTATTGTTGTTAGTAGAGTTATCACACCACTAACAATGAAAACCTTAATAAAGGAAATGAAACCCTTTCCTTTAAAGACACCTAAATAATTCATGATACTTCAAGATATTCAGAAAATATGATGACTAGAATCATTCCTTAAGAACTTTTCTCCAAGACACCACTGAATAGCAACTACAGCTCTGCTGAATGAGGCTGTGGTCAAAGATCATTTCCTTGTTAGCTCAGGACACTTCACTATGAAAGAAACCATGGCCCTGGTTTCAGCTGCAGATGACAAGTTTCGAAACATTTCAGAAACAGAATTAAAACAGATGAAAAATCCTTTTATTTCCATGTATACTTTCACATAATTCACTTTAAATATTCATTACAGAACACACAAATGAATGAAAATAAAGCAACACCAGTTACGCAACAAGAAAATATTTATAAAATTATTTTTTTCATTCATAAAGACAGTGTTCATATTGATATTTCTGTACAGAAGAAAACACTTTTAAGGCACCTCTTTTACTCTGTTATTAAGCTGGACTGCTACATATATGTATTTAACTAATCACCTTCCTCTTATGTAGACTTAATGTAACAGTCTCATTTGTGCACACCTTAGCAAATGAAGACACGTGGATCATACGTGGTGGTTAGTTTCAGAAATAAGTCACGCTTATCTCTTATTTTTCTTTACTTGACACCTTACCTGTCACAATTAGAATACAAGTCAGAATTTACACAACATCCTATAAACGGTCTACAGTAGTTTATCTGTCTAACAGCATTGCCTCTGGTGTTCTCTCTATACATCTTACTCCATAGTAAGAACCATACTGTTATTCTATGCCTACACAGCACACAGTCTGAGAGTTTGCAGATCCCACACCACAGTAAATCAATACTACATATTTGTCTCTAAAGTGAGGTCACTTGGACTGAAGGAATTACTTTGGCAATACGGTTATTAATTTCCATATTATTACAAAGTTCCAAACACACATTTGGAACCACAACAAATCTGATATTTGGTACTCATGCAAAGTTTCAATAAAGAATATGTTTTGCTTTTCTTAAGGTTCTTCTATTTTCTCTGCCTTGGTACATGCAAAGAGATGACCGTATTTCTTTGTTTCAAGTTCTCACACACCGTCCCACAGAAAAACTGAATATTAAACTAGTAGACTGCTGAGACATCTGCTAATAAAATCCAAGCAGATTTGCCCAACCAGCTACCTGGTTAAGAGTAAACACAGGAGCCTTTCTGCATGCAAATTCACAAATACAAATAAATAACTTCAAAATGCTTAAATATGAAGACACCGTCAGTTAGGAGAGAAGAAACCTACACTATTTCTTAGTGCATTTTTGAACTTATTGATTTGTTGAGCCGGTTTGACATTTAATCAGAGGGGAGGGAAAATACATCATTTAGCTACAGAAAATTAGTTTTTTCTAGACACGCATCCATCAAAGCCTTTAAAAAATACTGTAGTGTCTTTCAAGATTGATACAGGATTACAGTCTTCAAGTCTGGTGTATCAATGCCAGTTTTTGGCAAGAGCATTTACAAACTGACTGAAAAATCAGAAGATAAACTTGGTCTCACAGCATACCTAAGGGTTCTCAATTAAATTAGCGAGGTTTTTTAAAATATGGTACTGAGAACTTACAACAACAACAAGAAAAAAAAAATGCATCTATGGGGAAAAAAAAATCTAAAGTGGCACACAAGTGACACACGATACCTTCTGCTTTTTTTTCCTGACAGCAAATCTCTGTTGCAGTTAAACATTATTATAATTTCTCAATTAATGCCATACAATTCAAGTGATTAAGTGGCAACATTTTACTCATATAGTAAACAGCATTACACTTAAAACAACTAAAATATCTATTACCTTGCCAATGTGTTTTTTTTCCAGGTGAAATAATATTTATCAACTGCAATAAAGACAGTAAATTCCTAGAAAGGCACACACTGGATATCACTAAATAAAAACAAACAAACACACACAGAGACAAATAGAGAAAAAAAAAAAAAACACCCTTTTTCCAAGTACACATAACAAGAAAGTGATTACACGCTCATGGTAGAGCAGTTGCATACAGGATAATACACTAGGCATTATGTACTCAATATCCAACCACGCAATTTGTAATTAATCTTGTGATAGTTATAACTGAGCCTTGACAAGCTTCTCCTTTATGATCTATGGCCCTGACACCACAATGCAAGCAGAAATAATGATACCTTTCTCAAAGCCCACGTCATTTTATTCTGATTGTTGTTTTGGCTACTCTAATGGCAGGAAAATTCAAAAGTCAAGGAAGAGCAGACAAACATAAGGAATTGATTTGCGCAAGGAATAGAAGCTCCTATGAAATACAGATATTAGCAAATCTATATGCACATATGCATGGTATATAAAGGAGACATTCTTAGAAATGTCTTAAATTTTAAATGTTTTAAATAAACATACATGGCAAGACATAGCTAATCAGTTCTTCTGAGAGGAAAATAACTTGAGGAACCTTGACTAATTGGAGTTTCTAAGTAAAAGGGAATAGTGTGATCTTAAAAGCCCAGGAAAAAAAAAATAGCCTTTTCAGCTCATTAACAAGGAGAAACATCCCTGTTGATAAGAAGTAATTATCCATGAGGGAAAAACCCAAGGAAAAAAAAGGAAGGAGAATGCACAAATTGTGTCTCTAAACAATGCAGAACATAATGGATAAAATAATGAAATCACCATTTTCTGCAGCAGAATGACAAGATGAGAAATTTACCTTGCGTCATACAACTACAGCATATATTTTCCTTATTTTCAAGAAAACAAAATTACTGAAGTTCTCAACATCTTCTTTCTTTTTCTTTCTTTTTTTTTTCCCCCCCCGAAGGACAAACTAGATAAATCTGTCAAGAAGATAGTTAACAAATAACCAAAAATGAAATTCATTGATGAAACACCATTTTAAAAATGATGTATGATTACATTAATCTCCATCCCCAACTCAAGAAAAAAAAAAATACAACAAAAGCACACAATCATTTAAGCATGAACATTTGTAAAGTAATTCATTATATCTCCCAATCATATACTTTTAAATCTCATAAAGCAAGCAAACTGACGTTACTTCAGTTCATTACTGCTGTAATTATAATCTGCATAATTAACCTGGAAAATAAGACACACATTTTCAAAACACTACTTGGATTAGTGTGGACGCACTCGCTAGCCTGCACCCTACTCCACCAGAGTATTTCCATTACTCTGACAATTTGTTCCTGCTTATTTATCTGCTGACATTCAACCTACAGATCTCATCAGGATCCATCCTAACAGTGCTTCAACTGCCAGATGAACTGCACAGCCTCCCGGCACTCAGAACAATCGCCTACGTTTTATCTGCGTCTTTTCTCGCTACGAGGGCGGCACGGCCCGTTCAGCACCACGGACAGCTCCCGGCGCTCCGGTACATCGCACCAAACTTCCTTACGTTGCACCAAAATTTGCCGGGCTGTAATGGATCTGAACAAGAAAGGTCCTTCACGCTAGGGGAAGAAGGTTGCCGTAAGTTGATACAACTTGAATACAATTATATATATCAAGACGCCACAACACACTGCACTTCGCGATGAGTTCACGCACACAGCACGCTCACAATGAAAGGGCTGATAACAAGCTGTATCACCAGCACCAGATGAAGGCCTCTCATAAACTAAAATCGATAGATTCACACAACATGCTGCCTTGCTCTACACTGGTTGTCACTGTAACTGGCAGCGACAAGAGGAGGAATCAAAGAGAAATGGCATGACAGAAGGAGCCACCCCCGGAGAAGGTCTCTTCAGCTGCGAGTTAAAGAACAAGACAAAAGGCCTGGCACCTGTCTCCAACTGGAACAACATCCAGTCTCAAGACTTGTTACCACATTTGTCATCTTCCAACAGATCATCCTCAACAGTCAAAAAAAAAAAAAATGCAGTTCAGAAACTGCTTATTTTTGTCCCTTTTTCCTCTTGACATGCATCACTTGCATGTTACGCATCTTGTGCATCCCTAGATAGATTACCAGACCTACAGCAACAAGTTCCAAGTGATATTTTGATGTATGTGCCTCAAGAATAAGGGAACACACAACCAATTTGGTAAAACATTTTGTACTGCTTCTGCAGAAAATGACTCCTTTGCCTTAGAATTTATCTAACTTCTCATCCACTTCTTAACTTAATAATATACATGCATCATCGCAAGAGAGCCTTCCTTGTCAGCAGAAAGCTTATTAAAAAAGAGTAAGTCCATGTATTTTGCCCATTAAATGGGATTTCAGCAACAAAATCTAAAAACAAAAACAAAAACCCAACAAAAAAAAAAACCTCAAGTATCTGTAGCCTGCGGAGAGAGGATGGAATAAGTGCGTTCCAAGATACCTAAGAAGGCTTTTCTTCAGATTTGTTTTTTCAAGGTTATGACTTGCACAATTACCTGAAGGAATGTACATTCATTTTCTTCAGGCAGTTAAGAAGCAACATCAACATAAGCTATCGTATCCTCCCATATAAACTTATTATGATAAGCTAAAAAACTGAAGTTATTTTACTTCTTCGATCTCACTCAACGTCTGATTAATTACTTCACAAACTGCTTAACATCCTTTCCATGGAAGAATGCTGAAAGTTTCTGAGTAGTCGACTATTTCTAAAATGGACTTCTCATTCTTTCAACTCAGGTCACCGAGTTTGTGGCTCCTCTATACTTCTGTTTTGCTGCAATATAACATGTTAGATCAATCAATATGTGGGAAATTAGTTTCACATTTTTCATTTCATACAAGACTCTTTTCTGGACTTTTTACAAAGCAAGTTAAAACCGGAAAAATCAATTCTGCTCAACCTAATAGTATCATTTACAGTTAACTTTTTTACTTACCTTATGTACACTTTGAGGGTTTTCAAGCCATGCATAATACATTTCCTCCACATAATTTGAATTACTTCCACTCAGGAATGGTTCTGAGGTTCCTGATGAAACATAGCGTTGGCTGTGCAAAAATACCCTTCTGGCTATGTCTGGCTTTCGCAGAATTTTAATGCCATGCCACTTCACCACAGCTGCAAACAACTTCAGATGACTCATGTTTGTTTATTAAACAGAAGATCCAAGTCTATTAATAAGACAAAAACAAATCTAATAAAAAGAAAAACAGCAAATGCATTACAGACACATTTGGTCTTGCAGGGAAAAGTTAAGTTTTTGGCTAGAGGGTTCTTCAACAAAACCCACGTGTAGGCATGAAGTCACTGTCAGGAGAGGCCACTCCATGATCATCTGTAGAGCTACACTTAGAGCTGTGCAAATGCTACTGATGTCTGTCCCCCACATCAAGCAGCTCATGTCTCAGGTTCAGTAACTGGTAACATCAGCCTTTATCTAAAGCAATCACGCACCGCATGCCCCCTGAGCCCAGGGTCCCTGGGAACCGACGAGACTGATAATGATTGACTTTGCTGGAGCTCCTGGCAACTGTGACTGCAGTCACTCATTAGAAGAAAGACGTGACCACTTACAGAGCCAAACAGGGGTAGGTTCAAGGAACAGTTTCAAACACAAGCACAGTGGTTGAAAAAAAGAAAAAAAAATTATATATATATATAATGTCATATGTAACGACACTGACAAAACAATGATATACTACTACTAATGAATGTTAGTTAAATCTTGATACTGACCTTACGGCTGAATTAAATAGTGTTACCTTCAGAAAAGTCTTGTTTGTTTGTTTGTTCTCTAACTAGCAACATTTATATCATCCTTTTAATGACCTTTTACCTGCTTTTCAATGGAAAGCAGAAATTACATAACTCTGACAAGAAAAACAGGAGTTGAATCTTGGGAATGCTGAACACCATCAGCTTCAGCAATGACAAAAAGAATCAAAGCTCACTTTCAGAATAAAAAGAACGTATGTAGCTTACAGTTAGGCCAAAAATGCTCTAATTCTACTGCTGGAGATGCTAAAATTGCACAACAACAATAATGTGAAAACAAATTATTGTTTTCACCATCAGGTATCCTGACACAGTAGGCACTGTCCCAAAGAAGTATCACCAAAATACAAACGAAGGAGTAGGCAATCCTCCCTCAAAACACAAACAGAAAACTTCAAAACACACTCTTCTTTGCACATGGTATTTTCAGCAAATTGGCAACATTTAGGCTACTACTACGCTGAATCCTCAATATATTACTTCTTCCTGTCTACCAGCATTCACTCGCCATTTCTCATTTCACAGATTCAAAGCTTGTTACAACCCTGACCTGTTCCTCTCTGAACACCTTGCCTACGGTGACAGCTCCTGGGCAACCGCAGGAAGATAAATACTCTTAGCACTAGTTGGGAAGCAGATTAAGTCCTGCAAAAGCTCAGAGCAACTGGGACAACAGAGTTAAAAATAAACTGTTCCCAACAAAATTCTTTCTTAAGGCATAATAGTGCTACAACCACTAGAGATACATAACATGATAAGATCTCGCGTGATATAACAAAAAGAATTGAGATACCAGCAGGACTTTCTATCTGTGCCCATCCTGCCAGAAATCATTACTGTACACCTTACTCTATGCAAATCCCACCCTCTACTACCAAACATCTGCACAGGTACCCCAAGGGGTGGAAGTTTGTTTCAAAGGGGTTAGTAGCTCTCATTTAAAGTGCTTTGCAGAGATAAGAAGGAACTAAATGACCTTTCTTTTTTTTTTTTTTTTTTTGCTCAGTTCATTGTATTGCAGTAATAAACATCCTAAGTAGATTTAATTTCACATTCCTTCTTGCTAAAATGCCTGCCTGGAGATGTGTGTATGTGTATTCTAGCACTCAGCAAAGAATGTATAGCAAAACAATTTATAAGGGAGGTTTGAAAATGGATGCCAATTTTGCATACAACATTATATAATCGAAACAGAGAGTTTACTGTTGGTACCAGTCACTCCCTCCAGCTCCAATCTGAATTTCAAAATGAGGCAAGAGCCATAGTCCAATTTTAACTACTGAATATAGAATCCACAGATATGCAATACATAATTTCTGCAAAGATATGAAAGTCACAGGTGAATAAAACAGTTATCAAAGACGCTATTCCAAATCCATAAATAAGCAATGCCTCTATTTTTATTTAGATATGAAACAAAAATGGACAAAGCTGCCGGTTGTGTAATTCCAGTCAGATTTTTACTACAGATTAATTTCATTCAACCAAACTGATTTTTTCCTATTTCTTCCACCACTCTCCAGCACAGATGTCAGCTGATAAGCAAATCAGAGACCCCCAACATGTTCACAGACCATTCCAGACCACTCAGCCTTGAGACTGTCAGTCAAAAATCAGCACACAGGACAGCACGCAGAAGCTGTTAGGGTTGTTCCACTCTGCTATGTTTCCTAAATCAGCTCTGAAATGGAAACATAGATTGGCAGGGAATCAAGCTGAGTGAGAAACAACCGACAAGAAGATACTAATGAAATCTCTGCCAGAGGTCATAAATAAGAAAGAAGCAACGAACCAGATGAAGAAGAACGCAATATTTAATGCGCCAAAGTGCCTTTAGGATGGTGGAAGTAAATGAAACCTGTAAGCAGGTGAAAATTTCTACAGTACAGTTCTGCAGTACTGCGTGTGCCTCAAGTTGTGAGTCAGCTTTCACCTTGGCATTCTGAAGGCATGACGTAATGTCACAGCCTTGTGACCTGTCCCAGCCAGATTTCTAGAGGGTATCAAACACTTGAAAAAGCAAACAGCAAGACACTTCCATTAACAAAGGATCTGTCCAGCTTTCTTCCAGATTACATTAAACAAAGATGTTATAAAGGGAGTCACACATGAATCAATATTCTCCTGGTACTGCTTGCACCAGTACCGAGTTTCCTTAGACCTAAGGGGTCCTGATACCACCGCTAACAGATATTCCTTAGAACCTGATCCTTTTACCCAAAAATGCTCACTCACGCACTACAGTGTTCATCTTCTCCTGTATGCAGCATGCAATTCACTCTGAGAGCTCTTCTTTGGATAGAAAAATTCTAGTAAAGCAATGCTACAAAAAAAAAAAAATGAGAATAATGAGTGAAATCTGTCCAAAAGCTTGCAATGGATCGCTGAGAATAGAGGGGCAAGAAGGGACCTCAAGAGATCATCGAGTCCAACCCCCCTGCCAAAGCAGGTTCCCTACACCAGGTCGCACAGGAAAACACCGGGGCGCCCACGGTACGAAGATGCACAATCATCCATCCAAGTAGAACCGAAGGGAACATACAGGCCACGCATTATTACAGAGGGAGCCCCGAGCCATGGGCACTGATTCCCCTGATAGCCTTTCCCTTAAATTAGAAAAGGGATGCGGCTGGCAGCAAGGAAAGCGCTCCAGCAGAGGTGACGAGAGCCCGGGCTGCAGGCTGACGGCGAGCTCTGAGGCCGCAGGGCGGAAGGCCGGACGGCGGGGAGGGACGGCCCGCTCCCCTTCCATCCCTGCCCGCCCTGCCCGAGCCGCAAGGACGCGACCTCGCCGGGCACAGCCCGGTCCTTCCGCCGCCCGCACACCGCGGCCCGGAGCCGCCGAGGCCGCCGACCGACCGCGGGGATGCGCTCCACCTGCGCCGGCCCGGCGGCCGCCGCTAAGCGCCCCGTGGGACGGCCGCGCTCGCAGCCCGGCCCGAGCCCCCCCCTCCACCCCGCCGCCCATCGCGCTGTGCTCCCCTCCCCCCCCCACCGCGCCACGCCGCCCCCCGCCCGCGCTGCCGGACCCGGGGCCGGGCGGGAACCGTTACCTGCGTCACGTGAGGCGCAGCGGTGAGCGCGCTGAGGTCAGCGCGGGGCGGGGCCCGGAATGGCGGGCAGCGCCTGTGGTGAGGGCGGTGTGAGCTCTAAGGGCATCCGCGTGTTCCGTCCGAAAGGAGTACGCCAGAAGCGGTAGACCTTGACAGAATGCCTTGGGCTGCGTTTAAGATATTTTCTTTCTTCCGCACGGAGGCTTATCACGGTCGTTTGATGCCATCTTTTTCCTTCACGTAAATAAATGAAAATCTTTGTTGTCGTTTTAGTGGAGTGTCATTTTTTCTGCGTGCGTTGTGTCTCCACAAAGTCGATTCACGCTGCAAAGCGACATAATTAACAGGAAGGGTTCATTAACAGGAAGGGTTAACGCGTTTCAGAATGGGACGCACTGGGAATAGGTTGCCCAGGGAAGCGGCTCAGGCAGCACTTTTCCTTCTGGCAAGTGGTGAAATACCGGTGCTTGCTACATCTACTGATCGAGTTTTAACCTTATTATGGGCAGACAGAAGCCGTCTTTAGAGCAATCACGTTCTGCTGACTGAACATAAATCCAATTAAAAATTATAGTGAAGACAGGCAGACCTCCCCTCCGTTTCAGAGGGAAACCCGCATGTCCAAGGCGGCTTTAAATACCACTGCAGCAAACAGGGTGAATATGGTTGGACAGACGCTAAGATTTTACTGCATTTTAAACGCTTATTTTGTTCTATGTAGCCTTTCCCCTTTTTCACAGCATTTTAAGTCTTCATGCAATGGGAATTTGCGTACTTAAAAAAAAAAAAACAAAAAAAAAAAACAGCATTCTAATTGCATTACTGTGCTGTGGAGCAAATCCTAACTTCTCTAGTATTTATTGGGACTATTTATTTCCCTCCTACCTCTCCTACTCAGCTTTCAGTGCCTATCTCACCAGCCCTTGCTGCATTCAGGAACTGCCTCACTGCCAGTGTCCCTCCTTTGCTTGGAGTCACTTCCCTACCGCACTGTGCCCTCTGAGCTGTACCCTTTTGCCACTCATTTGTTTGCTCTCCGGTGACCCCGTGCAGTGGACAGTTGGCTGCTATCTTCGTACGGTTCAATTCTTAAAATTTCCATTCAGTTCCGGCTGTACCTACCCAGTTATGTGTCCATTTGTTTGCTCACCCCTCCCTTTTACTTACACCTAAAGGAAGACACATACACTATCCTTGCTTCCTAGTGAGCTATCACATTCTGAAATTGTCTGGGACTAAAGTCCATTGGTGGAATGAAAAGCTTAGAAACTATCTGCAATTAGGAGCAAACATAGAGCTGTGTTTGGGATTTTGCTTAGGGTCATTCTCATGCCAGCTCTGTATCAATAGAATTCATGTTATATGTTGGAGAAGTCTTGTGCTGGATAAAATATGTGACACAGGATAAACACAATAGTATCCCTGAGATGGAAGCCACACATGAAATTTTCTGTGGTGCTGAAAGACACACCACGTCACTGTGATTTGTTTTTACATTTATCCTTATTTTCTGTATTATGTCAGCTTTAATCTGACATGCTTTCTTGTTCATTTGTCTCGTGTTTTGGCAGGAATTAACAAAACTAGAACCAACAAAGCAAAGCACATTTTAAAGAAACTAGAACCAATCTGTTCTTGAAAATTGAATGTGTTGCCCTTTGGTTGTATCGAACAGCGAGAGGCACGATTTGACTTATTTTTTCTACTGTATAGTATTGTGTGACTGTAATGCCTTGCCTCTGTCCTTGCTTGGTTTGGAACACTGGTTTCCTTGCTGGACCAGCAGCTACTTGCAATCAGCACTGAGGTTCCTGAGGTTAATTGCTTCACACAACTCTCTCAATAACACAGCAGGACTTCTCAGTAGGTTTGTTCCTTCAAAGGGTAATCTTATAGGAGGTGGTCTGGATACGGGATTACTCAGAGAAGGACAATCTCATTAAGAGCTTCCCCTCCTGAGATAGATATGTTTATGTATTTTTGACAACTCTTCATTGTTACTGGTAGTTTCACTAGAGACAACACTTATCAGAAGTTCTCTTAAGCCAAGCAGAGAAACTCCATTTTATGTTATTTCCCAGTGTGTTTATTACAAATCAACTCTAAAACCATAGATTGAGAGATTCGCATCTAAAGTACCATCTATTAAAGCAAGACAATTGTGAAATGGTAAAATGTACTCGCTTTGGGCCTAACAGTAGAGAATACCCTATGATGCTTGCTCAAGTTGGCTCAAGTGGGTTCCAGCATCTTGGACTACCCTTCCTTGCTTCTTATCTTAGCATGTGTGCAGCTAGATTCAGAACATTTTGCTTACAATTACTACAGAGTCAACAAGTGAAACCACAGCTCTGATGCATCAGTGGTATCATTTATCAAACTTTTCTCCCTCCCCTGTCCTTCATGGGAGAAGTATATGAATTATCTATGACATCTTCAGCAGTGACATTTATGTGATGAGTCTCACATTGGCTATTTCCATTCTATTGGCTTGTAGAAACCTTGGCTTTGTATGCCATGAACTTCAGTAATACTTCAGTGACTTCCTGACTTCCCAAAATAAATGTGGGCTTCTGAGTGTCGGAGGGGCACTGAAATCACCTCTAACTCCACGCTGCTTCTTGTATTGGGTAGGCTAAACACGAGCCAGCCACAGCCTGGCATTGAGGACAGTCAAAAGCATGCTGGGCTGTGTCAACAGAAACACAGCCAGTAGCTTCAAGGAAACTATCACTGCTCTTCCTTCAGTATCTGGGAGAACTGGGAGCAGTATATAAAATGGAGCCGTGCTCTCTACCATAGTGCCTGGCAGAAGGATGAGAGACTCTGAAATGGGAATGGTTCAGTCTAGATAGAAGGAAAACACTTTTCACTCGAGGTTAAATAAACAGAGATGTAGTAGATTTGCCATTGTTGGAGGTTTCAAAACCTACTGGACAAAGTTCTGGTCTGACTGCAGTGTTAACCCTGTCTTGAGCAGGAGGATCTCCAAAGTTCTTTCAGGTGTGATAGGAGCATTTACCTTTCATACCAATTTCACAACAGAACCTAATGTTAACAATTGCATGGTTATTTGGTCTACAGACATCCAAACATATAGTTTTACATGGATAGCATTTAACTGGTTTTCAATTATTCTCTATTCTGAAATTTCAGGCTGCATTTCTGTGGAGGAAACAGTATCTAAGAGGAATAGAGTGCTTTATTGGAAAGCCCAGATAAGCAGAAGACTGCTTCTCAACCGATTCTGGCCAACAGGTTATTTTCGAGTACATTTAGTTACCAGGTATATTCCTAAGTAGAATCACACTGCAGGAATCCAGGTCAGCTTTGGCTAAAGATCCAGCAGCAAGAGACAAGCTAGAGAAGAGATTCAAATGAAACTCAGTAGAACATAAATTTAATCCGGTTTACGCAAATCTTTGTTAATGAATTTGCCCGCTGCAAGAATAAAAGCAACGCTTTTCTGTAATTATTCCTCTTATGTCTTTCTGTATAATCATTCAGATGTGAGTAAATATGGAACTGCAGCGTGTACAAAACAGCAAATGAGTGAGTAAGGGGTAGGTTAAGGGAAGAACACTGACATACAACATTTAGCTGTTGGATAATGAACTCTTGTTGAAGTTACCAAGAGTACCAGACTTAATTTGTTATTGTATTTAGGGGGAATAAGTTAGCAGGGGAAGCAGAAGAAATCTTCCCATTAACTGTAGAATTAAATCAATGCTGGTGCTGCAAAACGCCCTGCCAGCATTTGGAATGTTAACAGCGAGTGGAAGCAGTACTAACTGCTTAACCCAGAATAGAAAAAAACATGCATTTTCTATTTTAACAATGGATTATGAGAAAACTGCTAGAAAATTGTTTAGATATGTGCAGGTATTTCATAAGGGAATGTTAGCAAAAAGAAGAGTAATCTTTTTTTTTCGTGATAGCTTCCTTTTACCTAGATCTGAAATACACTATTTTTTAAGATCATCCCTTTAGGTGGAAATAAAACTTCAAGGTACCCTGACATCATCATACACGACGGGAAAATTCTCCTCATCTCTTAGTCTATAACACTGGCTGTGTTTTCCTCAGGAGGATCCATTTTGATTTTTGATGCTCTTTATCCTGATGAGGGACTGTGTAATTATCTTACACATGAGGCAAGATAGTTCTCCATCAGTTAAAACTTCTAGGGTATATGAGATTTGCAGCTTTCCCTGGGAGCAAGGATTGCTAATGAAGCTTTTGAAGCTACAGTGACAGCGTTTGATTGTAATTGCTGAAAGGTGACTCTTGAAGAGATTTATTTGCACTAATCAACACCATGTTGTGCCTCAAAGCTAGAGTTCTCTTAGATGCACTATCCCTACCGAGTAATACAGCAATAACTAAACAACCTTTTCTGTTTACTTTTGTTCCGGCACCGTACCTGTTGTTCTGATGGGATCCTTTGAAGCTGCTCTCCAAACCTGTTGTACAGTTGAAACTTCATAATTTCTTTCTAACACTTTCCTCTTGCAGCTCCTGCCCCCTTCAGCCTTGTTGCCTTTTAGAAGTGTTAATGTAAAATATCCAAGGGCTCAAGAGCGGACTTTAAAACATCAAATCTATCATGTGCAGTGTAACACTCATTTCCCTAAACAGGGCTCATTTGGAAACATTCGTAGTGCTGGAAGCAACTAGACACTATTGGAGTGATTCCGGTTCATAACTGGAACAGCCTTGTACTTCTTTTAATGTTTGTTGCCTGCATTTTACTGTCAAGTTGTTCTCCAGTAGAGTAAGAAATAGCCTAAGCATCTCAGTTACCAGGGTGAGCTTACCATTTTATATTTCACGACTCCAATTTTTACAAAAATAACGGTGATGTTATAGGAAAAAATACAGCAATCAAAGCTTGCCCCAAGCATGACATTGCATATGCTTGTTTTATTAACTCCACATTAACTGTTCTCCTTTTCTTCTAAATTCCTTGCAGATATGCTTGCTGACACAGTACACGCATCCTCTGATTTTACCAAATCTTCATCCTCTGATACTGACCTCACTGAGTGACTGTAAGTCACTTTGTGGACTCTAATTAGCCCAAGCCTTACGTAAATGAGTTTGAAGCAAACAGTTCACTCAGCAGTCCAAAGCTGCTAAGAATAGCTGGCACATACCGTCACCACACATGCTGTGCACGTGGTAGAGGCTTAGAGGAGTGAGTGGGAGCCTGAATTATGATCTCTTGTGCAGACAGGGTGAACCTTGCAGGCCATGGCTGAGATCATTGGCTAGACACGGCCGAGGAGGTGAGTGGCAATGAGGCCATCAGACCAGAGTGCAAGAATATAAAGTTCTTGCTGTAAACAAAGACTTTCACAAGGAATTAACATGACACGGTCCAAGACACACATGGGTTTCACCCCTGAGGTCTAGTTTCCTGGCACTTGTGAGTTTTACCTTTGTATGAAGTAGGCGCTGCCCATGTCTCACAAACTCTGACTGAGCAGCGGTCTCACACAAGTCCCTGAGCACTTTCTGTCCCATCTTTCCACCCAGCCCTCCTTAGACAATTTTGCCAACCCAGGCATAACCTTAGGAAATGCTTTAAGATACAAGCTACTGGTTAAAACATCATGGTACTTGGGTTGCTAGTTACTACTTGCATTTTGTCTCAGTCCTCGTGACATGCTAGGGCAACAGAGAACATCAAGCTTTATTTATTATAAAAGATGTGCTCATTGTGATCTACAGTCTCAGGGCGCACCCTTCCACGAAGCACTGCACGAGTATTACCAGATACCAGAATTTGATATTGGATTTAACTTCTTAAGTCATAGTTCTGTTGAGTCACTGTCACAATTTTTCTGAACAGCAAAGCCTTATTGTGTTCATTTAAGTACATAAATGAATTATTTGGCCACAGACTGATCATTTTTCATAGGTACAGTTTTACATGGGTCTGTCGGGAGCTTTTACTCGACAATAATAGAAGCCAATCTAGAAGTAATGTATTGACATTCTGAGGCTATCTGAAGGTTACATGTAATCAAGATTTCAGGCGAAAAGGGGGGAATGTTTGTTTAGAGCAAGCAAGAATTTGATTAGCCTTGAAACCCTTGAAATTACTGGAGCCAAAAGCTATCCTTGTAGGAAAAGGAGGTTCCTGCTGTCATAATGTAATATGGAAGGTGCAAGTTCATCACGTTGTTTCCAGATCCCACATACTAATTACTGATAAACAGTTTTAAGACTTCAAAAACTTTAAACAATCATAAAAAGTTACCCGTCTTCTGGCTGACTACGTACTCAATTTTCATTAAAGAAAAAAAAAAAAAATCCAGTCCTCACAATTGCCTTTCATCAAATGGTTGAACTTCAGATAGCAAAAACAAGGTTCAAATTTATTGCATTATTACATTTAATCTACTGGATTTGGCTGTTTGGTTTTTTTTTTCCTTATGTGGAGCTGGTGAAACGAAGGACTGTAGACCCAATCAGTCAGTAGGCGATTTTTTCAGCACGAAAGCTCTGGGAATTATCATCAGCAGCAATGAAGTTTAAATGCCACTCAGCAGAGATTTACAGCACTGGAAGAATTAGAAACCTCCCTTTCTCAAAGTTATGGTATTTTCATCACTTTCTCAGCACACGTTGGTCTTTTGGCCTTCTCTTCAAATCGCAAAGTTCTGATTTCTCACATAACATCCCTTAATTCCTGGACCACATTTGCAGCAGGTCAAGTAATTATGAATGAAAATGCCACTTGGTTGACACAAATTTCATTTAAAGATTAAGTTACAAAATTTGTACTCCTGGCATCTTATTAATACTGTTCTACTATAGAATTCCTCAGGCAACAAATAAATAATGACTTAGAACTCCAACAGAATAATTACCTTACAACGCAGTCACTTTGATGATAGAGTTAGCTCTGGATGTGAAAATACAATTTTTTAGGACCTTATCCATAACACAATAAACGTGAAACACTTACTATTAATTAAATACTATGACATTTTGGTTCAGATCCAATCAATTCTCGGTACATTAAAAAACAACTTGTCATTAGTCAGTAATGAAATTTAGCTATTCAAAGCAGTTTTCTTAACCTTTAATTTTGAAAATGAAAATCTTCGGATCTTAGCAAAATGAACTTCTTGCCATGATTGAACAATGATTTATACAATATCTTTATTGTACCTGGAATGCCAAGTTGTTCCGAAGAGTGAAAGAAATCAACACATTCAGCACTTTCCATCAACTTTCAGCTGAAGACAGTGCACATCAAAACACAAGTGAACTCCTTACTAATACAGGAAGGTTCTTCTGATGCATCTCTAAAGCAGATTAGGTAAAGTACATCTAAATCTTAAGTGGATGCTCCTCAAAATTAATTGATTTGATTTAGCTTCCTTCACTTCCAAAAGGAAGTAAACAAAGTTTAAATCTCTTTAGTGATAACCCGAGTTAAGTCATAGTTCAAGATAATTAACTTGCCTGAGTGTTCCTCTGCAGGTACACCTGATTAGAAAGCAGCGCACCACATTGATTCAACAAATGATTTCCTTTCTGAGCTGAGCAGGTGAAATTCCTGCAATAGAAGAATTTTATATTGCATTTCAACTGTTAGTCCTCTGAAGCCAATGCATGCTAGAGGGAACATCCTGTACTCCCTATATACAGACAATTTTTCTCTTGCCCAGATGAAGATTACAGAAAGGGACAAAAGCTACTCTGAATTATTAGCAGAACACTGTTAGTACTGAAGATGATGGAAATACTTCATTGGAATCTTATTTGTGGTGTTTTACACAAAGAAAAAAAACCCACAATCAACTGATGTAACAAGGCAGCATTTTTTCCATTTATTTCTTACTCTTGATTTTAAAACTGCAACATTATGACCACACTAGGTGCTTACACTTGTTTCCCCACTGAACTTCAAAATGAAAACGACGTCGATGGACATGGACAGAGCTCATATTTTTGGCTCTTTGTCAGTTTTGTTTGGTTTCTCCTCCTGTAAGCTAAGTAAGACAAATTCAGCATCTACTCAGGGTTTTCTTTCACAAAAGGAAGACATTACTCACACAGGCACCTAAGGAAACCCAGATAGATATACTGAACACCAACATGTAGGAGATGGAAAAAAAAAAAAAGAAAGAAAAAGAAAAAAAAAAGAAAAAAAAATCCTATCTTGCCTTTATTTCCTTATAATTGAACCTGGTAACGATTGCTGGGAAAACCTAAGCATTACATGCAGAGGACACAGCTACAGAAAATTCCTGCAATAAATCTGAAAATTTTACTAAATTCTGTAAAATCTGCAAGTTTAATCCCGATTCTGCCTCTGTTTTCATGCTATTAAACATATTTTATTGTTTTCTTTTTTTAAAGTTATTTTTAGCAATTTCTGAGAATAAATAATTTAAACAACCATTTATATATTTTTCTATCTCCAGATATATAAGAAACCTGAAAACATTAGAGCTTTTCACAGGATTACCGTGCAAATCTTTGCCTGATTTAACAGCTCTCCAGCCTGAGAAGGTTTCAGATGCTCCACAGCCATTGCAGAGCACATCTAGCTACAATTCAGAGAGCTTTTATTTCTCATGCACTTCTGATGTTATTCTCAGCACAAACTGTAATTTACATATAAGTCATTTTGCAACCATACTTTTAGGCAAAAATACTATTAATGCCATTCATCCTTAGCTTAAGTTGGACAATATAACAGTGACTACTTAAGGAGACATAAGAAACAGCTTGCCATTTCTCATGACTTTCCTCTGAATTCAACTTCAGCTTTTTGCTCGAATTAGTTTTTGAATAATCTTTTCATAACCATACATGCTGTTACCATTTCACACCTGGTGAAGAAATCCCCTTGATTTAGTCCATTGCTCTGAACACTTGGAATACCAAAACGGTTCTCTTAAACACCGAAAAGGAAAAATACATGGGTAACTTCTCCCATTTTCGATATCACTTGTTCAACTAGTCGAAAGAACCTGCAGCCTAGGGTTAGGTGGTTTTTGTTTAAGGCAAGTTAGCTACAGGAAGTACTCGGCATGCAATCAATTTGCTGCAATATGTACCTCACTCAGCACGCACAGCACGGTGTCTGTGTCCCCTATGCACCCAGAAGTCTCACAGCACTGTACCACAGTATTATCAGGACTTAGAACATAACAGAGCTTCCTTTAACAGCATTCTGAGTGCTACCTGCCAGAACGAAGCAATCTAACCCCAGCTGACAGCTCAGTTAAGCAGAAATTGATGGTTTTGTTGTAATGGAGCTATCAGTGACAGATACCTCCTTTATAGTTCCCAGGTCACACACACTTAAGCAATGATAAATGAGCACGAAGCACTGTTAGCACAAAACAAAATCATAAACACTACAATTTTAGTTAAAAAAAAAAAACAAAAAAACTTGGGATGGCTGCAGCGGCTTTATGAATGTTTTCACTCTTTTCAAAAACATACCACTTCTCCTGGTTCCTTATCCTTACAGCATACAACACACATCAACCCTTTTCTACCCAGCCACCATGATAACATAAAGTGCCATTTCCAGGCTGTCCAACACTTAACCAAGTGCCTCTCGGTGATATTATTTTGACCACATACATGAGAAAGATTAAATCTAAAACCAGGAACAAGCAGTGTTTGAGGATCAGCCTTTCCATTTTATTTGCTACTGAAGACTGAAGTTTCATGAGTACCGCAAGTACAATTCTGCCTGTTCCAGTTTCCTCAAATAAATGCATTCGATGAATTTATACTTAGCTAATGCATAGTTACTTTGGTTATGGCACTTACTCTTATAAGATAAAAAGGGGGCATAAGTAAGCCAGAAAATAAGGAGCAACTGCAAAAAGGTGTAACTACAGGAAGGAGTGGTCATTGAGAGAGTCTCTAAATTAGGAGCTGCTGACAGAGGCTGATGTTTCAACTGCCCCGAGGCTCTCTCACTAATCCAAATTTGCAATAGTTCCTGGAAAGTATACTGTAAGACAAAGCAGACCACATTGCTTCAATCAATTTTTTTAATTGTATTACTACAAAAATCATGTAAACATTAGCATACAGATCCAGAAAAATCAATATCATATAACGATGCATAAACGGTAGTTTAGAAGACTGTCAGGAATAGTCCATCAATTTATAAATTAATATATACAGAAATGGGTACTCCTAAGAACACCTCATAACTGAGGAGTTTAGGTGCCAGAGCTGTAGAGCAAACAGCAGCACTCTGACCCCAAACTTTGCCACGAGGCAACATTGCAATCTAAATGACTGCCTGTTGTTTCATACTAAGCACTCAGTTTAACTGCTAAAACAAGTATAAAACAATAGTTTTGGTAGGAAGTTTATTTTTATCTGAAAACATATAACAAACGTCCTTACAGTAATAATAATAATAAAAAAAAAGAACAATACTCCATGAACAGGTTTCTAGAAGAGTGAAGCTTAAGCTTGCTAGGCTGCAAAGAGCATTGGGCTTCCCATTCTACACGATCTCCAAGAGCACCAAAATGCATCTCCAGCTAAAGAAAAAATTTCAGGTAGTTTATAAATGGAGAGTGGTAGACGGATAGAAAAAGTGAGGTGCAGAGTACATGCTGGGCTCATTCAAAATTCCTCCTTCCCCACACAGCATTGTGGGTACTTCAGCACTTTATTGAATTCCAGAGCCATGGCAATCTAGCAGCACTGATAACTATTCAAATCTCAGCTGTTTTGCTTCCAGAAAAACAAAACAAAACCAAGAAAAATGTAATCTTCTGCATGCAAAGTCTATTCTGAGAGATCTTACAGGACTGCCCTTGATTAAGTTCAGGGTCACAAGGTAGAATGCGGGATAGGTCATTCTTACTCAGATGACACATTCAACAGAAAACAAATCTTTTTCTCCTGTCCGTACAAGGATATTTCAGAGGAAAAAGTGTATGGAAAACATAAAGAGCAATCTCAGTAGTTGTTCTTTTCCCTATTTGAAAGGTCTTCAGTGAAAATTAAGCTGATAGATGACTAGGAAATAGTCGACGCTCCAAAAACTTAACTGAATACACTATTACAGAGTATCTTCAGAGAATCTTTTCAAAACTAAATATATATTTTCTCTGTTTCTAGAGTCAAACTAAAATTTTATGCCATCTTATTTGGTGCATTTCTCATAAAATAAACAAACAAAAAAATCATTTCCCCTCACAACAAAAAAAAAAGTATTGCGCTAATAAAGACGCATGCATTTACAATAAAGGGGAAGTCACATCTCACCACCCAAAGCTTTTCGCTGTATTTTCTTCCAGTTGGTGAGAAACAAATTCTGCTCACCTTTTCTATAGGAAATCCTGAGTAGAAAGGTGAAGACCTGGCAGGTAGCACCAATTTTGTGTCACGACTGTTAATCAATCAGGTACATTTGCCATCAGCACTGCATCTAGAAATGCTATCATGGTAGAATCTAAACGCCCAAGTAAGACTTATGAGAAAACACTCATTTCTGTTGCCACAGTCTCAGCCAACATGAAAACACTAGGAGCAGGAGAAAAGATTTCTGCAAAGTCAGATGGTACAAGTTGCAAGGCCTGAAATTCTGAAAGTAAATCTTTTTCCTTGACATGTATGTGGGTGAACAAAACCATAGCTGGTAGGAATAATAAGAAAAAATCACCCAAGCTGCTGTGCCTGTCACATTTGAAGCAACACTTCCCAGCTGCCCACTGCAGCACTGATGCAATGGTGTAGCACTCTGATGTTATCTGTAAATGTCCCAAACACTCTGCTGCTGCTCTTCCACCGGAGCAGCTCTGAGTGCTTTACTGCTAGGCAGACTATCAACAGCTTCCAGTATTTAATGTTCATGGTCATGTTGCAGGTTTGGAGATGTTTTATCGGACACCAACCAAATGGATTTGTTGATACTAGAGACACAGCTCACTACATTTTTGGCTGCTATTACTCATATTGCTCAGGTAGTAGCTATGATAGACAAGGCAGATCTGATACAGAAGGGGCTAAACTTGGCTATTTTGGCCTAAACTGAAATTGGGTTTAATTATTAACAGACAGACGTTTCACTGAACTGGCCCTGTACGTAGAGCTGGAAAGTTTTTTCCACATATTTATCTGTAGTTTCGTGTAAAATATTAATGTACAACAGAAACAATAATTTGGTTTTCACAGAAAGTGAAAACACAGCTTTTACAAATCTTCTGACCTCTCTTCACTGTTATTGCTCCCACGCCTACAAAGACAACGGCGCAAATTCCTAACAAGACCTTACATTCTTATCTGTAGGCTGGGCTTCCCTCCCACTGATATGCAAGTGATTTCCACATGTTTTTCCCATGAGGATCTTATGCTCAAATACTGCAACGAAGGAGAACTGACATGAGAATATAAACAAAATTACAGCAGACCTTACTTCAAACAGCGATCCTGGAGAAACTTCATGTATACTAATCTGCTTATGACCTTGTTCAGTGTTGTAACAGACAGCACCCACGAAATGGTTTTATAAGTTTAATGTATGAATGTTTCCTTCTGCTTCTAACTCTGATCACATATCTCACTTTCCCACCCTTCTGTTCTTCAGACTCTCCCTGCTTCTTCATGATAACTATTCCTAATTTGACCAAGATAATGCAGTTCTGAAATGCATTATAGCTCCTCCAGACTCTTTTCACATTTAACCATTTATTACAAAGTATATTAAAAACAGAACATTTTAAACTAAACATATGATAATTTTGATAGGAACAATGAAAGTACCTTGGCAGTCTCAAGGAGGTAATCAAATTGTTACAACTTTCAGTAAGAACAATCTTTACAGTGTGTCTCTCTAAAATCATTCTGAGGGTTATAGGGCTCCATGTACTCCAGCACTATGTTTAGCACGAAGTCTAGATACAGAGAATCTTCTGAAGTTTTTCAGCAATACCTTGATTGATTGAAACACAAGCGTCTCCAAAATCTCCTCTTAACAAGGTGTAATGCAAACCAGACTTACCAGGGAACTCCTTTCTGTACACACATGAACAAGGTTTTCATGTATGAAGCCATCAAACAAGACATCTCACCTCTCAAACGTTGATTTTTGGATGTTTGGTAACTACCAATGCAATCAATACATATTAAGTTATCCAATTCATACATTCCACTCAGCAACTCAAACAATATGCCACTGGGAGGAGTTGAACAATATTCTGAATAAACACGTCTATCTTAATCTTCAAAGCATATCCCTTTTTCTTCATCATCATCATCCGTAGAATCTGCATAGGATTCAACGGTGTTATATATGAAGGAGTACAGCTTGACTTCTGGTCCTGAAGTAGAACACGTTCTGCATTCTTCATTGTAGTATCGGAGTAGCAGCCTATAAATGTCCCCTTAAAAATGAAAACAAAGACTATTATTTAAAGAAATACTCATTCATACTAAGAAGAATGTGTGGCTGCAACTGAAGACTAGAAATGCCTGAAACAGTGTCAATTAACATCCCTAAATGAGTAGTGACAGAGTAGGTAGACAACTCCACAAGGGAGTGTGGCTGCTAGACAACAGATCTGACTAATTCTTCTTAATAAATAAATAAATAAAAACCAAGCTAAAAGCACTGTAATTCTCACCTGTATCAAGAAAGTGTAAGCAGATTTTTTTAAGCCTTTTGAATTGTATTAAAAAACTTCTGCAAGTCTTCTGTGCACATGATTTATATTTTCAAAATTCTGGACAAGAATTCCTAGGCAAGTTGTTCTATGATTCTAGAAGTCAGATTAACATTGCTCAGCAGACCCTGAATCAGAAGAGCTCTCCACTCTAAAAATGGGTGCAAATGAAATACGGATCATTTGCTTGAGTTCAGGACTTGATGATAATTCTTACTGGATTACTTTTAGCTATACAGTAGTCTGCATGTATGAAAAGATTTCTTTACGCTCACCGACAGTTTGGTTCTTCTCACAGAGAAAAGTATGCATACTGTAAATATCTCGCATCAGCTCCATATCTCCAAAGGTAAAATAAACAACGTCACGTCCAGACTCAGCAGCTGCCAATATCTGTATTAAGGCTGAAAGAACAGGGGAACAAAGATCGCATGCATGAATGCAAGACAAAACAACACATAAGTTTTTACAGCTAATAATCATACCCATGTCCAGGTGAACAGTGCAGAGCAATGTAAACAACAGATAGAAAATTACTTCCTCTTCTAAAACAAAGTAAAGAATATTGGGCACTGCAGCTCAGAGTGAAGTATTCTGATGGAGTCACTAGAGATAACAACTTCCCTGATAAGCAATACCCTTAAAAAAACTACATACATACATATATATATAAGTCTGTCCTCCCCAGTCCCAAGCTGCATATAGTTAACCAATAAATATGTACAACAGCATAAAAAAAAATCCCCAAAAAACAGACCATCCCATTATATCCTGGGTTTAAGCTACCTAGGATCAGGTCAGAACAGAATTTGTGTTCTCCTCTTTCCTTCTGAAGGAATGTAGTCAATATTTTTATTAGGCAAGCTACACAAAGCAGGAGCTGACCAACTTTTTTTTTTTTTTTTGCCCATAATGAAATTGTGCAGAATGAAATACCACGGCTTGTTTTGACCTCTAAAAAGGGAGGTGATGATGTCAGCAATAAAACTGTGGTTCATTTCCAGCTTTATGTTCAACTCCCTGGACCAAGCTGCATCTCAAGTTTGGTCAAAGGGTAAAGCTATGAAGTAGACAGGCTTTACCTCTAGGGAAAAAGAACAAGAATACGTCTTATTTTGGAAACACATTCTTTAAGATTTACGTTGGGAAATTATCTCGGGTATTAACCAATAATCTAGCTGAGCCAAGATAATGATCTGTTGCGGTAGGAGAGGGTGGCTCTGGTCCCTTCTCACTGCTTTCGGCAGCTTTCAGGTACTCATCAGCATCTTCACTGAGCCAACTCCATTCACCAACCTGGCAGAAAAGATCTTTGACAAAAGAATAAAGTTAATCATTCCCTGCGTGACAGTAAGTTGAGTTGGCTGAGTGAAGGGCTTACTGAGAACCAGAGCTGATGAAAGAAAGAGCACCTGGGAAGAGAAGAATTAAAAAAAAAAAAAAATCAAACCCTTTAAGGCAGCACCCAACTATTAAAAAAGCAGAGCCTTTTCCCCAAGCGGTACTGTGAGGCTGGACTGACACAGGCATGTATCATCACTGACATATTCCTTTAAGGTCATTTTAAATCGGTCCAAACTCCCATAAACTATTTAATCTGTTACTACTTGTTTCGGAGCCTATGGGTACAGCTTCAGTATTATAATGACTGTATCAATCACATTTTAATCATCTCTACTTATTAGGTAGAAAAGGAAAGATTTTATTCAAAATAAAACAGCATATGTACTGCATTACCACCTGCTAGTGGAAGCTAAATGGAAAGCTTGTCATAGGCTTAGTTAAGAAAAAAGACTTAAAATATCATTCTTTAATCAAAAGTCTTGTAGACCCATAGCTAAAATTATAAATTACATGAAGCACAAGTGAAATTAATCTCAATCTGGGAATGATATTTAATTAAACTACTGAACCAGCTGTAGATTTGGTAAAGCTTCAGTAGTTCAGCTTTTAAAGAGCCTAATTAACTGACTTGCACAGGGGAACAGAATCTAATGAATCTTCATATTAATTTCAAACAAATGAGCATTTTCACTTCAAACGAGAAATATTACAAGTACTCAACTATTTATTTTGACTCACTATAAATCTCATACAACAAGAGGCAAAATTTCTGTAAGAGTCAGTATTTGAGTATTAATACAATACAGCACCACTTGAAACATCCATGCTACTGATACAGAAAAGACCACCAGAAATAGATCCTGAAGTACAGGGCACTGGGCTCCCTTGTCTCCTGTGTCCCAGCAGATCTGAACTCTTCAGGATCCACACCTGAAGGAATACCTTCTTCTACTGCCCAAGACTTCAGCATAACAAAGATCTCTCTATAGCCTCTTCCTATTGAACCTTATTTTTTCAGATAAGTAACACCAAGTCACAAAAAGAGTACTTTCTCAAATTTGTTACAAGTTAAATTTATATATTTATGAGATGCCTCGATACAGATCATCTCTTCGGCATTTTCAGTAATAAAACACTTAAAAAGAAAGCCTTTTAGACAGTTGCACAGAACCCTGTAGCTGTAAATTCTTAAATCATCCTCTGGCTTCAGAAATAAGACAGGATCTTTCAACTTCTCTCAATGAGATAAACATACATCTTCGTCATTTGAAGTCCTATTTTCTACACTAAGGAAATATTCCTAACTGAGCTGAAATATATCTCATTTATTTATCAGGTTATTCTACCAAATATTTTTTTCCTTCTCCATGAAGGCTTCTTCTTCTTAATCTGTGACTTTGACTGTTAACTATACCTATGACAAAAAAAACCCATATGGTACCACATAATGGAACTTACTCAATTATATCTGATTACATGAAATCACTTGGTTGTTCTGAAGTCTCTGTTACAGATCCAGACAATAGATTAACACCATTATCCTTTCAAATGCAAAAATGTTACATGAAAAATATTTTAAACTATGGAAATAATCATTGCAATACACTGTCAAGCCTGTGTGGTCAACACTTACTCTGCATTCACTAAATTGCGATACTGATAAACTCTAGAGTTTGAAAACATGTTCCAAAATGAGGAACTTATGAATCCCTCAAAAGTGTAAAACATTATTCTACAGTGTAACAAATGTGGTCATAGAGAAGTGAAAACAAAAGAGAATTTTGCACTCCAAAATAATCCTACACAGCATTTTAGAAAGGAAGAAAGAGCTTTAGTAGTTAAGACTGTGTAAGAAGCATCTGAACTAAAGAAGAGTTCATATGGTTATCACACATCAAGTACAAATGTAGTCTGACAAAAACATACAAAACAAATTACTTTACCCATTTTGTAGCTCATAGTTAATAAAAAAAAAAAAATTGTCATGTTAGTTCCAGTTAGAATTGGAAGAAAACTTGAAAGAAAAATATTTCATATTAAAGACTAGCTCCATGCTTAATAGCACATCACTGTCATTTAATTCTCTTTATAAAAAGTACTGATTTTCCAGTCAACCAAGAAATTAAGCTCACTTCCAAAGAAGTGTATGGTTGTAGTGAGGTGATCTTTTTTAAGGCCTAAGAAAAGGAGATGACTTCAAAGACCATAGATTAAAACTAGCATTTTCATGACACTAGCACCGGCTGTTAATTGTTAATCCTGAAAAATGGGCGGGAATAAAACAAGGCTTACCCCAAAAAAACAGACAACCTGAATATTTTCTTTTGAGCTTTTAGTTTAATTTTAACTTAACTGAAAGCTCTCTGTAGATTTATAGACTCTCAACAACTCATGACTCATTTATTTGCCTGCTAAGACATCTTTTCTTATGGGCTTCTTCCTCAAATTGACTCCGCTCTCTCAGTCTTTGTCAGCATATCTCACTGCTGAGCTCTGACTGATAGGCAGCAAAGTCAAGCACTCCAGTAAGCAAACCCTTTTCTAAAAATCACATCCACTGCTGAGCAAGTAACAGCTTACATCAGATGAACAGTAAGGTTTGTATTTTTATTTTTATTTTTTTTTACTGGAAACATATATAAAAAAAGAGAGAGATTACAATTGAGGTTTTATGCAAATAAGAACACGTATTAAACCTTCCTAGCATGAACCATAATCAAGTATGATCAGATCCTACAGTTGGTATTGATGGTCTACAGTAGGAATGCGATATCTGCTGCATTAGTTATACTCTAATTAAAAATAAAAGAACATGAGAAAGTGAGAGAGATAGCAGGTGAGTCGGGAAAGAAAGAAGCATGCCTCAGTGACTGACAGCCTCTCTGGCATACTGCAGTATATCACAGAATGAGACATTAAGCATTGGCAGCAAGTTTCTGAAACCTTACAAATGACCAAGTCCTTTGAACAGCTTTGCAGTTATTAATTTTTAAGTAAAGGCTGTAAAAAGTGGTTCAGAAAGATTAACAGAATTATCTGACTGAGCATTAAAATGAATAGATCCTTAGTGAACTAATATTCAATATCCACTGTTAATATCCTCATAAACCTGGCATTTCAGAAACCATCACGGCTATTTCAAATTTTAAACTGAAAATAGCATAATACAAATGCATGCTGTTTTTCTATTTAACATCACAACAGCCATGTCCAAAGATCAAAGTTAATGAACCACATTTAACATGGACAGTTTAACTACTATGTGAATTCTGGCTACAATTTATTCACATTGAACAAAGGAAAGAAGAAAAAAAAAAAGTACTCCCCAAAAAAGAATACATCAAGTCAAAATCTAAGTTACGGGATTCATTTGAATCTTAATGTATTGCTATAATTTACCTTTTAATCTGGAGTCCCCTCCAAAGGCACCACATCCCCAGTTTCCTGTGGCTACTGCGGAGAGATTTTGCGGTGGAACGTTGGGTCGAGAGAAGCCACAGTAGGCCTGCAGGCAGACAAGAGTCAGAAGATGAAGGTGACAGGCACTCTGGTACACTATTTTCAAACAACTAGATGACAACAATCTGTATCATCTTCTAGCAATAAAAACATCAGATAAGCTCAAAGTACCATTAATCTTCCTTTAAGTTGAAAGTAAAGTCACAGTAGCGAAAAAGAATTTAAGGCAAGAATAATTTTGCCTTATTTTAAGGACTTAAGTTAAAAATTAAATGCTGGTGCAGATTTCCAGGGATTTCAAAACTGCAGGAAAGTTTTCAGAACAGCTGGGGCACAGAACAGAACTTTTAAACAGCAGATTATATCACTTCTTTTTCTTTTTGGTACACCTAAGAGACATGACAGTTCAACTGCTGTGGCCAGTATTGCCATAATTCCTCAACGCTAAAAAGGAAACTACAGAACGGCATCATAGAACACTGGTCCAAAACAGTAAATGAGAGTAGGAGAAAAAAGTCAACCACTAGAAAATCTTGAGAAAAAGCAGGTGCTTCCATGTGTAGAAAAAAAAAAAAAAAAAAAAAGCCAAATCTCTCTCAGAAGTTTTTCAGCAATACAAAGATTATGGAATGTTGTTTGGCAGAGAGCTGAAGTAAGCTGAAAATTCAGACTTCAACAATTCAGCATCTGCATAAGGAGTGCTCAAGTCAGATCTATTATTAGCGTCCTCAGTGCCCAAAGCATGCTTAAACAAACAAAAAAGCCCAAACAAAAAAAAAAGAGAGGCCAAGTCCTCTCAGTAAGGGAAATGTACTGGTGCCGCAGCAGGATGTCATCTCCTTAAGAGCTTTTAGTTAACGGGCACATATTTCCCAGCCAGCCAGGAAAGAAACTGAGCAAAACCCTGTCTTGTCAGACACACTGTGAAGTCAGCAAGTGCTTGGAACGACTTCCAATGAAGAGGCCACCCAAGTAAGAGTTCCCTGATGATTCCAGTTTCATTGTAAATAAAGGACAAAGCTCGATCACTTTCCAGAAAAGAAGGAACACACAGGTAAGTTTTAAGTACTTTTCACATTTTGATACAGAAACATGAAAGTTCTTTGCATGGTTTTAAAGCAATTGCTTTTGTATTGGAAAGCAGAAAAGCTGTCCCTATTGATCTACAGGAATGATTCTGCCTTAAGCTGTACGCAGCTCCAGTCATATGGCATCTCCCATTATTCAGAAGTAAGTGGTTGGCTTTCATTAAAATTTTTTCCATATAGTCCTCACAGCTAACACTGCTTGAAACATAACTGTTCCCACACCACAGATTTTAGGGATGCACTTCTTAATACGTATGAACCTGTCACTTTTATTATTATTACTATTAGTCAGTGGTCATCAAAACAGGCTCTGTGACATTTATGATCGCAAGTCCAAATGTACATCAGTTGTTCTTTAGCATTTCAAAACTGGAACTTCCAACTGGAAAAATTCTTGACAGGGACAGACTTTATGAGGCAATAATCTCAAAGGAAATGCAAAGATGGAGCTATGACATCTCTTACAAAAGTATCTGCAAATCTTAATGCTGAAGTCAGGTAGAATTCTTTTCCCCTCTGAATAGCTGAGTTCAGACCATATTAAACTTGCTTTCAGTCAAACCAGAAACAAAGGTCAGCCTCAGACACTTCTCAAGAAAGTAGAGTGAATATCTGGTTCTTTCAAACAAGTAGATGTTATAGAGGAAAAATCATACAGACTCCTATGAAAATGTAAGCTGTAAGAAGAATCACTTGAATCGCTATTTCAATCATTTCTTAATGTTCCAAAGTAACAGATGGACAAAACAGCCTCTGGAAACAAATGGAGGCTGAGTTACACCGACTAATACAAAGTATATCCCTATTTAACAGCTTGCGTGCATATACTTACAGTTACCATGTGCTAATTTATTAAAAACAAACAAACAAATAGATCACAACCTATTCTACCTTTTTTTCCACGCATGAAAAATCTTCAGGTTAACATTAATTTTAAAACAAACTGAAATAACCAATCCCACTGAGCACATTTGAACATACTTGATTTGTTAGAACATTAGTCTCTTCAACTTAGATCTATTTACTACTATAGGAGTTTCAATTACTCACACTTAAAATTTTCTTTAAATACCCCCAGTCTTCATCAAACACCACCAGCCAGACTGACACAGCGTATGAAAGTTTCACATACCTAAAGTTAATTTATTTTAAAAATCCAAATCCAATCAATAATACTGAAAATTGTAGGCAGATCATAAATTCACTAGCATAGAGAATTTGAATTTTGTTAACAGGATACCTCTGAGGTTTACAAAATTTATTTACTATCTCTTTCAGGGCTAATTTCATTTCCAACCAAAAAGAAACAAGCTGATGAATGTTACTTTAATCATGAAGCCAAGGTTTTAAGACTAAATTAAATTAGTCCTTCAGGACTGCACATCATTTCTGGGGTGGGGGGGGAAAAAACAACTGATAAGGCTTATTCTTTTTCCTTTTCTAGCTGTAAGTTAGGAACACACTGCCCTATGTTTGAATTTATTTTAAATGCACCCTTATAGTATTTAATGCTCTCCTGCACTACAGAAAGTAGGGGACCTTCTAACAATTGTAGCATGTCCTCACATCTAAATTCCTAGCTGAAGTAGAGACCTGCTGTATCTGTTATCATATAAGCATGCTACTACTCTGCCTTTTTAACCCAAATGTAAGTATGCTAAATAGTGTACAAACATTCTCAGACTCAGCTGCCCAGTAAATAGGGCATTGCATTGCTACAGCAGGATGCAGACCTCTCACTATCTATGTCTTATGCTAATGTCTGAGGCCCTCAATCTGGCCCACTACCCTTGTCAGCAACTTATATAACGAGAATTTTCTGTTTGAACTGGAGGCTGATACCGATTATCTCTCGTTATGACACAATTTAAGCATGGGATAATAGCAAAGGCTTCAAAAACATCAACACAGGTGGAAGCTAGTGTCCCAGATTCACAAACAACCCACTGATGGCTATTACCCACCACTGCAAAAGCACCACCTCCAAAGACGGGAAAGGACTGCTTTATCTTCACAAGAAGCAGCAAAAAAGCAATCAACTAATCGAACAAAAATCCCACAGATAGTCCAGGGCAGAAATCAAGGTTTCAGAACTACCCAGAAACTAAGATATCTTACAACAATATCCTAAATTAGGGAGAGCAGGGGAGAGAAAAGATGCTCACTGCACTTCCAGCTTCCTCTGTCAAAGATTTCTCGAGCCTGGCAATCTTGACAACTAGAACCACCAAGTCTAAAGCGATTGGAGCTACCTATACAGTTTTGTACACACACAGCTGATGTAGGATAAGGTTAAGGACTGACCACTTTAAAAATACAGTAATAATCACTGATAATGCACAAGAACTATCAGTAGGATGTTTCTGTTTCTGATGTCAGTCTAAAAGCTTTGTTTAAAGGACTGAAGCTGGTCTGATTTATCAATCTTCTAAATGTTCCTCTCACTACAAGCTGTTTGACACGTCTCTACACATTCAGTTGCAATAGCCCTTACAGATACTGTGTGAATAGATAGGAAATTCATGAACACTCAGATCTCAGCTCAAGGTTATATCAATATATGGAAAGATAAATAAGTAAATACTTCAGAAGTTTATCCAGAAGACAGAAGGAAACCAAGTGGCCCCATATTTATGGACTGTCACTATGTTAATACAGGAGGTACCAGCTACTCCACCTTTAATGAAAGGCAGAATGGGATTCAGCACGGCCAATCATGGGGAGAGAACTTAAAAATATTATAGAAGCAGGATAGGAAAGAGTCAGCAAAACGTGTATCCGAACTTCACTTAAGTTTTTGAAGACCGAGTAAACTGCCCATATGAACAATGTATCGAAGGATAAATCACTCTGTTTGACAAGCTTCTCCTTTAACAACAGATGCCAAAACTCTGTAGTACACCATTAGATGAAGATAAACAGTTTTCTTAACTGAAGACAAATATAAAAATACAAAAATATTTTAAAAGGTACTGCACTAACGAAGCACTAATGAAACAGCTTTAGACTGCAGGCTGCTTTAAAAAGTGACTTGCCTTGTTGAGCTCTCTTCTAATTTTCTCCGGACCAAACTGATCAAGGAAACGTCTGAAATGGAATGCATCTATGGCAACAATTTCAGTGTAGCGCCGCTGCCATTCATCCCTAAATTTGGAGTGAGAAGATAAGATGATGACAGTAAAATTAGTTCTTAAATATTGGCCATATAATCATCATCTGAGATGAGCAGTTCCCAGCAGAGTTCTTCCATTAAAAGACATTAAAAGAAAGGTGAGTTTGTGACAACAACGGAGTGCTTACAGCAGCATCAGAAAAGAGACAGATTCCCCTATACATTTAATAAATACTCTGGCCTAGATTCTGAATGTAAAAGTAGAAACGTGAAATAAATCTCATTAAATGGCACTGTTTATTAAGTACAAAGGAACACTGCAAGGTCAAAAACACACTCTGGCTCTTTATCCTCCTCCAAAATTTATAGAATCATAGAAGTGTTTGGGTTGGAAGGAACCTTTAAAGATCATCTAGTGCCAGCTCCTCCTGCCCCAGCCCTGGGCAGGGACACCTCCCTCTAGTTCAGGTTGTGCAAAGCCACATCCAAACTGACCTCGAACACTTGATAAAGGAGAACACAATACATTGTTTATATTTCTATACAAAGTAGATTATTTTGTATATTCACTACAAAAGCGTTGTTGGGGAAATAAATGCAAGTGCTCAGAGTTTCCTCCTCAGATTCATGATATTAAATCTTATTTTGACACGCTAATATCACCTGCACCATAGCACGCACTGGATCATTGCAAACTTCCTGGGACGTACTATAATCCATAGTTCAATTCTCTTCAGAAGATTTTGGATTCAATACAGATAATTAAAACCTGTTGATTTAAGAACTGACACGTAGGCAGGTATCATCATAAGCATCGGTAGTGCAAGGAAAACTGCTGATTAACAGGAGATAACTTTCTTTGCTTGTTGGCTCTTCTGAAGAAAGTAGGATCAAGCTATAAAATTCTATAGCAAGGCAAATACTTAAAGCACCGACTTTTTCAGTTTAAGACATTTGTTTATTCCTTCACTTGAAATACTTATGTGGAACTTCACCTTGGGGTCTTATCTTCATGGCTTCTTGCCCACCGATAAGTTTCTGCATAACCCGTATACTCACTGTACTGCTCAGTACCTGAAAGACAAATGATTTTCCATATTACATGAGAGTATGTAAATATTTTTTCTCCTGTAAAATCTTAAACAGCAATCAATGTTTCTCTGAATGAGTATGCACCTCTCAAAAGTATGAGAATGCACCTCTCAAAAGTACCAGTGGAAGCTAGAGGTAAATATCTGCACACATCTTGTAACCACTAAGAGCTTTTTTCATTAACACGTAATGTTCTGTGGCAGATGTTACAAACGTAGATTTCCTCTGTATGCTATTATCCCATGTATGCACACATACAACCACAAGACACTTTTCAACTTTGCCAGTTAAGCAACTTCTCAATGAACTGCCCACCCTATTTCAAGTTCTCCTGGTTACTATCCGGTTAACAAACCTGGCAGCCTCCCCTCCACCAGGGGGACCAAAACACAAGAAGGGTTGTTTTGAAGCATACGGAGATGCAAAACGAGCTAAGAGTTTGGAACACACAGACTGGCTAATGAAGGTAACCATTCTTCAGTAGTGCAGAGGACCATGAGAAGCTGGTGTGGTTTCCTTTTTTTTTTTCATTTGTTTAACTGACACCGCAGCAATAGCAATTCCCAGTTTTACTGATCTG
This sequence comes from Oreortyx pictus, assembly GCA_036925125.1. Lineage (NCBI taxonomy): Eukaryota > Metazoa > Chordata > Aves > Galliformes > Odontophoridae > Oreortyx > Oreortyx pictus. Next base: position 10,349,535 of record JAUPFR010000008.1, on the reverse strand, counting down.
GCAGTTTCTAAACTTTCAGAGCTAGATGATTTCATTTTCTGACAGTATGCTGTATGTTTTTAACCATCAGAATTCTCTTAAAAGACAGCAGCTCAGTTCCAGTGCTTTGAAATGCAAATAGAAGCCAAGCAGGGAAGAAGAAAGAAATTATTAATGAATCAAGGAAAAATAAACCGTTTGCATCCACTGCACGATAAAGTTTATCAGTTAGCAAAATGCACATCTAAAGGCACTATTACCTGTAAACATGACAATAAAACAGTCACTCCACTACTAAACATGGCAATGCTACCGCATCACAAGGTAGCAAAAAGCCAGGCAGCCAGCTTAGGAAACACTAGAGGAAAAATGTCAAGATTTTAAAGTGTCTGTAGCAAGCTGTATGTTTCCACAAAACAACTCTATTTCTTTAAAATAAAATCACTGTGTAAAATCACAGTCTGTAATCACACCGAGAAGCTCCGTGGTAAGAACAAAGCAGATCTCCAGTGCATCAGTATTACTCTGATTGTTGCCCAACGAGCTCTCGAGGGCAATCCTACGTTAAGGATCTTGTGTTCAAGAAATGTTTACATACTGTACAAAGGGACATGGTTTAGTGGGAAATATTGGTGATAGGTGGATGGTTGGACTGGATGATCCTGTAGGTCTTTTCCAACCTCAATGATTCTATGATTCTATAACAGGTAGGAATGCTAACCTTGCAAGGCTCACTGCCCAGTAACACCTCCTTCCTTCTGCTACTTTGTTTTGCTTTCGCTTAGCATGATTCCTACTCTACAGTTCCCGACACAGATTCATAGATACTACAGGAACTCAATGCACCCAATGTTCTGTAAGGCTACCAAGCCCAGCCATGGTGGTCAGTACCAAGGAGGATACTTCTGTTAAAGCCTAGGAAGCCACAAAACCATGCCTAGAACGTAAGTAGCTGCTCTGCGAAAAAGCCCAACCAGAGCATCTGGGCAAGCATCAAAGGCTGCAAGAATGTAGCTTTTTTAACACCTAGTATTTTTAGCTATTTTTGCTCTATTATGCAAAGTACTTTTCCAGGCTTTACTCTGAGACCAAGGAGAGCATTTTAGAAGTGTTATGATTCTTGCCCCGTGTTGAAAAGCTAGCTTTCATCCTAGCTTACCAAACTTCAGGTCCCTGCTTCAAAACCTGGGGATGTAAAAACGCAAAGAAAAACCCTGAAGTAATGCCATGGCAAAATCCCATTTTCCCATGCAAAGCTTGTAACTGCTGAACAATTTTCAGATGAATTTCCAAAGTAGTAGATTGAAGAGAATATCTCATTTGGAAAATTCCAGCTCATACAGGTACAGTTTGGCACAACTTACCAACAGTGTACAAAAAAGACGACAACTTCTAAGCAATCCCTTAATCACAGACTGTGCCAGCAATTACAGCCATAAATATAACAGAAAAATAGTTTACAAAGACCTGTAAGCATTTAAAGTAGCCTACAGCACCAGAAATATGATTACTCAGACAAGAGTGATGCCTATTACACAGATTGGTGATATTCTGAGAAGACAAATGTTTTAATTTAACCTCAAAGGTTTTCAATCTCTAAATAGAAAAAAACAACTCTGAAAAAATCCAAAGCATACGACTCTTCACTTTTAACATCATCTGCCAAGGGAATCTGAATGCTTGCTTCCTGCAGTCACCAGCATATGAAACACAAGCTGTTAAAAATGTTTAAAATAATGATTATACTTCAAAACATTTCCCCTATTTCCACAAATTCATACTAAGACTTGTCAGTGATTCTAGAACTCATCTGCCTTATTATCTACTCATTATTTATTTAGACTTTATAGCTGATTAACCACACTGAGAACAAACTCTATCCAAGGCTACTTTGAAAAGTTGCTAATCCAAGTGACTGGGATGGTAGGAGATTACTCACCAAAAACTCATTTCCTCTTGCAAAACCAAAGTCAAAAGAACTGTGATGGCAGAATATGCCTATATGTATTCATACACATCCATATTCTTACACAGAAGACAACTGACAGATATTCAGAAGTCAGCCTTCTAATTGAATTGCAGGCTATATCTATAATCAGTTAAGACTTTCCCTGACCTAGCCAAAATTGATATTTACTGATACGCTTGAGCAGTGTCTGAGCAAACAGTAAGAGAAGACAAACAAGGGGAGTGCTTGACCTTTCTGATAGCCTTTAGCTTCAACTCTGAAAAGGAAGCATTTGTGGTGTAGCATATGGAAAGAAAAGATAGCATAATGAAGACACTGACAAGGATAGATTAAATGAGTCAAAGGATGAAGCTTACTTTTTTCAAAGGTTCACTGTTTTCATTAATTTTGATGAAAGTGAAGTGTATGACGACAAAAGCATCAAGAAGCAAACAAACAAGTAAATGCACATATAGAAAAATCAATAAAAGAGAAACTCAAATCACACAAACACTGAATCCATGTCCCAGGAACCTAAGGCTAATGAAAATCAGTGGGTTTTCATAAGCAGAGCTCTAGAAACATGTCAGATAAAAACAGTTATTCAACGGGCAGCACTTCTGCCTGTGAACCACTGGGATACAAGCTGCTGTTGTAGGGAGATTGGATGCAATACAGGATAAACTGGATGTGTTAATGTTTCTGACGAATCTCTTCCCTCAAAGCAAAACAAACAAACAAAAAAAAATCCAACAAGCAAGCTACTACATAAACAAAAGGTTACCCCACCTCAGAAGAAAGTATATGAAAGTACAATCGAAAAAAACATCCTTAGTGAAATTTCCAAATACTGCGTAAGAACAGTGAAATTCCAAGTGCCAGCATGCTCATGGGACCATGTTCAGAAAAATTACCCTTCTCAGACTCACATGGTTTTGTTTTTCAATTGCATATGATCTATATGGCATTGTAAAGCTCACAAGGATGGGGAGGGGGGAATGGGGGGAGGAAATGCCACATTGTCCCTCGGGTATTTCATCTGAGCTAAAAATTGTACCACTAAAGGATCAGCACCATTAGTACCTAACGAAAGGAGCACATGTAAAAAACAAGGGTTCATGTTCGTAGTCACTAATGTGAATATATATTTACAGCCACAGGCAAGGGGAAGATCCTGCTCTGTCTTCCAATCAGTTCTTCTGGCCCCTATCTTGCGCCAACATTAGTCATCTGGCCCTTCAGACAGTGGCACGATCAGCCAGCTAATGCAGCTAAAAAACATTTTTTTCCTATGAGTAAATTTTCAGCTGAACTAATTACGTGATCTAGTTTATTTCATGGATAATGTGCTTAGAAGTCTCTGAAAATGGCCACTGTTCAGTCGGTAGATTTAAAGCAAACACAGAACACAGCTTTACCAGCACTTAACACTGTCTCTGGATATATGCCAACTCAAAAGGGGGAAAAAAATAATAAAAAAGACCCAAACAAAACATAGAATAACTGAATGAAAAACAGTGACACTTTTTCTCAGCTCTACCAGAAGTGTAACTGTAGGAATCTTTGGCATTGCTGCTAACATTTCAGTCTGGGTAGGAGAACTTAATTGTGCACGACCAGTTCAATATTCATTACAGCAGTGATCTTAACCAGATACCGTGCAATCACAATGAATTTAATTTCTCTCCCATTTCTCAGACTCTTCTGCAAACTTAAGCTAGAGTTAAACCCATTAGGTCACTGAGACAAGATGCATCACAAAGAACATAATTCATCAGAAGGATTATGACATGCAGTGGAGACTTGGCTATGAAGTAAGTTGGAAGAAATCCAGGAAGATGATGGAAGGTCCATTTCCATTAGAGATGAATACCACCGTGTATACTAAATGCAAAATACTCTAAAGTAAAGTGACTCAGGAGAGCTAAAAGGATATCTTTGTAGTCAAAGGACATGCCCACTGTTACTTGCTGATACCAAATCACTGTTCGTTTTTTTTCTCCACAATGGAAGAAACTCTCAAAAGTTCATTTATCGTGTCTCCAACCCATTATGACACATACCGATGGCTGCAGTGTTTTTACTGTTCCCAGAAGAACTTCACCCGGGAGACAGCACTTCAATGCGTTCATTTTGTTATATCGTAATACCCAAAATACATGCCAGCAGTGTTGGCCATGAATTTTCTGATTTATTTTTTTAGTTGTCAATGAATCACTAAATCAAGTTTACCATTAAGATGTCACAGAAAAGGCACTGATTTTGGCAGAGTGGAAAAATAAAAGAAACAAAACAGAGATTACCAAGGTTTAGACTGAACTCAATAGAAGCTCTGGCCATTACAATCAACAGCTTCAGGACAAGGTAAGATCTGGAAGACCTAAGTACAGAAGTTCTGCTGCACAGGTACGTAAGGAAGAATGAATGCTCCCGAAGGAGTTTTCCAATAAATCTTTTCCATCCACAAATTTGAGCCTGTTGAGTCAGTTTAGCTAATGAAAAGAAATCATTGTTTTTACTACCGCAGGCTGAAAAACCAAGTATAAATAGTATATTACACTATTTATTTGTCTAGAAGATCTCTTGACAAAAAAATGGCTTTAACGAAAAAAAGAGTTTGATTTCATTCCCCCTGCCCCAGTCACCAAACACCTAGCTGCTGCATTACCATGTGTAGAACCAAGACACAGGCAGCATTTCCTTGGCCCCTCCACTTTTTGCTGGAGACACCAGCCTTTTTGACACTTTTTTGATCCAAGAAATAATAAAACACTCCAAATTTTATGTCCAAAAAGGTTAAAACCAAAGGAACAATACTTCCAGTGAAGCACTGGACAGAGAGCACATCTCCATACACAACCTCTCAACAATATACTGCATATGCATTTAGTTTTAACATCATAAGTTGCAAACACAACTTGCAACAAGTAACATGAACGTGTGTTTGTAACCTAAAGGATAAACATCCTCGAGAGACATTTCCTGACTTTCTATCCTTTTCAAAGAATGCTGATTTTCTCCTCTCCAGTGTGCTCCTGTTCAGTGATCAAAAGGCAGCTCAAATGCTCCCAGTTCCAAAAAGGAACAAACCCATCCTGCTTCATAAGCATTACCTACTAATAACTGGTAATTGTGACTTATATTGCCCCAAACCATTTTCTAACTGGGTCTAAAAATGCATTTCAGGACTCAACATCATATTATACAAGGCTAAAAAAAATTTCTATATAACACTTATCTGCTTGCTGTCACTTCTTTTTATTTCCTTCACAAAATGTCTACTGAAACAGTGGTCCTACAGTCTTAAGAGGCGGGGTGAAGAAGAAAACTCAGCGACAAATGAGCACTATCTTTTCCTGCTGAGTTTAAACATAGGAAACTTCAAGTTGAAACATGTTTTCTACACAGAAAACCAGAACATTTACTGCAAAGACTAACCTGTGATGATAAGACATTCATTGTGATCCAATACTTCAGTGATCAGCCTTGACACAATCAGCTCTGGGTTGATTAAAAACCGAATTTCTTCTTGTACTAGTCCCGCCCCGGTGACACCACCGCCAACAAAACGGTTTGCAAAATCAACCTAACGAGAATATATCCAGGAGCATTATGAAATAAGCAAATAGCATAAAATCCTTGCATTTAATAAGGTAAATAAAACTACATACAAGCTTTAATTTTGTTGGAATCTGCTGCTATCACTTATAAATACAAGCAGCAGGACAGAGTCTGATTAGCAGCATGCCTTCCTCATTTCTTCCCCTTTCCTACTTTTGAGAAAGAATAAGCGAAGTGAGAGATTATGCAGCAAAAAAAAAAATTTTGCATCTCAAAGGCCCGGAATTCATTTTTTTTAAAGGGCATATATTTAATAATAAAATATCTACTGAAATGTGAAAAATAGGAACAGCAGATTACAGTATTCCTTTGGAATTTTAGAGACACTGAAGAATTATCAAGTTGTCCTTTAGTAAACTTTCTGCCTTGGCTGTCCACACAAAGCATTTTTAGCTCAGTACTGCCCCGCACCAGTTGTTCTGTACTTGGAAGCTCTTAAAAATTTGCCTTGAAATGCACTTGAAAAAGGTACATCATTTCGATTGCTAAACTTCCTGCCTGAAATTATGAAGCTCTGGACTCTGATTTTTGCTGCAGTAACATTTTTTCAAATTATATTTTTATATAGACAACAGTTCCAAAAGCAATTGCTTAATTAAAAAAAGCAACTGCTATGTATGTAAACTACCTGCCCATGGAAATTTATAATTAAATAAAAGCTCACGTCACATTTTCCTGGCTAAGGATGTTCCATTTACTTATTTATTCAGTAACTGAACTCTAGAAGACAGACCTCTTTCTTTAAGCTGATTTGACAACTGAAGTATGTTCCCTGCTATCGATATGGACAGGACATCCTCTTTACCAATATATTTCAGCTGACTGGCTTCCAGACTGAAACAGTGGTGCTGCAGCAGCAAGAAGTCTCCTGAACTACTGACCTGGTCACCGTCTGGGGCACAACAATCATTTCAAAAGCAAAACAAAAACAAAACAAACCCCCTTGGCAGTTCATAAAAATTACAGCCTGAAACTTTTATCCTGTCAATCTTTGATCCTGGCTTGAACCAAAGGACTTGAAGCTGTCCAGGACTTGTGATGTTCTGTCAGCTACTTCTGTAACAGGTACATGTAACAAAACTCAGTGAGCTAAGGAATACTGATGGCACTAAGACTAAGACGGCACTAAGCCCTTAGAATGAATTTTGATGCTTCATTTACATGCATCGCATCTTGTCATATAAATCAATTGAGTATAAATAACTTTAAGTTGGCAGACCACAAAAATGACATAACCATGACTGCATCTACTGTTACATAAACTTACCTGTAGCATACCTTGTCCATTGCTTTCAATAGTGCCCTCATAGGTGACATGCAATCTAGACAGCTTTTTCTGAGATCTATCATTAAGGAAAAAATATTGCACAGGAAAAAAAAGTAATGACAATCTCCACACAGACATAAGACCTATTTAAAATCTACCTTCTTATACATCTTAACCTAGCGTGGTTGAAAAACTCTCAAGGATTAATGTTCTCCTTTCCCAAAACTCCCTTTTGAGCTGTCCCTTTTTACACACTCAAGCTACAGACAAAAGATGCTACTGTTATAAAATTTACTTAAGACTTGTTGGCTTCACAGGCACACAGATAAATGCATGACACAAATTATTTGTATCCATTCACCCACTTCCTTCCGTACTTCTCATGACAACAAACACGTTTATTGTGACCACTTGCAGGTCTGAATCAACTCAGATTCAATGGGATTCAGGTTGTAGACAATTTAGGCATATCCTCACATTTAACAGCATCTTTGACTTACCTTTCCCAGTCTGGAAATTCTTGGAGACACTGCCTCGTAAATGTCACCAATCCAGTTGGTTCTACAGGGAAACCAACCCCAAGGAAAAATATTAACTACTAGAGCTTTTGTCTCTACATTGACTACAAAATTCCTGGCAGAACAGAAGAGCTTAGCTTTCCTCAAAAGCAGCTTCGAGTCTCCCCCTGGCAGCCCATGCTTAACTGAGAACACCACGAAGGCAAAAACCACTCATTTCTTTGCAATTTGAGTATTTTTCCAAGTTAAGGAAAAGCTGTACAGTAAGTGAAAATCACTTGAAATGTAAACATTTCTAAAATGACTTGATGGATGATGTGAAAGTAAAGCATGCTGTCACTTATTACAGAAATTGTCAGCCTTTGGAGGTGTGTTTTTAAGCCTCAACAGGCAACACAGAGTAGCCACACAAACTATGTGTGGACGAAGCAGCAGCTCGTATTTCTGAACAAGCCCTACTATGTAAATAAAGACAGATTCCAAATCGAGCCGTTACTGACAGGATCTGAGTGAAATTCACCGTACTTCAGATGCAAAAGGATTCCTGTGCTATTTCTCACTGCAGAGAGAATGCACAGTCATTATCTCTCCTTGCTTTGCTTGAAATTCTAGTTGTGCTACAGAAAGAAAATGTCAGCCTCTTATTAGAGGACATCATCCTAAGAAAAACTTCATTTGGTCTCATTTGTCATCTACATCATGTCTACTGGGTGGGCTTGAGGAAAACAATGGAAACTAATTTAAAGCACAAAGTCTTATAAATGTGTTAATGCTACTCTTTTCTTCAAAATTGTAAGATGTAGAAGGAAATAAGTTGCCTTCTCTTGAAAAAATAAGATATGCCTTTCAGCAACTGAATGCATTTCTGCAAGGGAATTCTACAATACAAGGGAACCAGTGGCAACAATTTTATAAATTTAGCATTCACCTACTGACAAAATCTTCCATTTTCTGTGCTCCTTCATAGGGAATTTAATTACCATTTGCAATAAAAAAAGAATTGTGAAACTATTACAATCATTTGAGGAGCTACATCACTTCAGTCTTACAAATTTTGTGCAAGAAAAAAAATCCAAAAACACAAGAATTCCAATAAATGGAGTCTTTTAAAAGTACGATATGAGTTTTTAATTCAAGAATAGAGCATTCAGAAGTCTCACTAGGTAGTTTGATGTTCTACCACTGAGAAGTCTAAAACAGCAGAGTTTTCATAAAAGATGCTCCCAGTTCAGTCACGGTTAGCAGCAAAACTTTGAAAATATTATTGAAGTATTAGAAAAGAGTCCCTAAATCACAGCTCTCCTCATCTGAGCACACAAACCACAATTCACTTTCCGCAACAGAGATTAATTTCTATTGAGACTGTTTGTTAGCTAGAACAGGAAGTAGCTGCATTTAATTAGAGATGAAATAAAATAATAAACTGATAAACTGAATAATAAACCCGTGGAACAAATGAAATTTGTTTTTAATGTGTAACAGCTTAACACCGAGGAGTTTTTTCTTTTTAAGAACACACTTTTCTGAGAATATGGTGTTAAGAGTAAACTATCAATGTGAAAAGAAGATGTCCTATAAAAACACTATAAGATATTGCTGCAGTTATGATATATGTAACTACAGTCAAAACCCTTTCTCCTCGAAAAGGAAATTTATGAGTTCTGCTATGGCGCTCTCAAAAAATAAATCTTTTGGATGTAAACACTCGAATCGATGGAAACAGCAGAAGATCTTACTACATATGCTAAGGAAAATACCACACACATTTCTAAACTTGAAGACATCTCACACCTTGCTATCACAATGAAAATCACTTCAGGAAAACTTCACAGCAGCTTTGCTTTGGAAAATCAGAAGAAAAAGCCTGAAATACTAACAACAGTAAGGAAAAATCACTTTGGACTACAAACGTCACAGTCAAAGCACTAAGAGTGCATACTGCAAGAATCCTGAAGATTGAATCAAAATCTTTAAGAGATGGCATGGTTCTGGTGATTTTAATGAGCACATGTGGTGTTCTCTCTACATTCACGCTGTGATGAGGTGTACCAAGTCACTGCTTGTATATTTTGAATTTAGACAGAAACACAAACAAAAATTTGTATAACATGTATGTATACAGAAATGCATACACTTATATACAGTATACATATACATAAATAAGGAGAGGTGAGAATATAATCTGAAACTATCTATGTATATGGGTGTTAAACACAAACACACCCCTCTCAGGAAAAAAAAAACGGAATGAAGAATAAGCTTCAAGCAAAAAATTAAATGACATACGTTATCTATACATGAGAAAGTGGCACTAAGGAATATCAGCATGCTGGGTTTTGTTAGATGCTTCCATCATAATGCTGCACAGCCACTCCTAAATCTAAGGAGATTAAATTATCTATGTACCTATGTACATAAGTACATGTAAATTATCTATCTGTTTTGTAGCTCAAGAAAAGAAATGAAGTACATACTTTTTTCTGTGACTCTTCTAAAATAGCAGAAAAGGGTCTTAAGTTTCTCAGGCTTCCTTGGTGACCGTCCTTCAAACAATCTGGAAAACAAGGCAAAATTAATTAATTAGATTTCAGGGACACACAGCATAGTCAGTAGGCTGCTTACAGGTAAAAGCTGAAGAACAGTCCACCCCCCTTAAAGTCAGCCACTTCAGTGTTACAATACCAAGACATAGTGGGGCTGTCTAGACCATTCTTTCCACAATAAAGTGTTTAGTTGCAATACTGCTACACTGTGTCTCTACTGCCACTACCCTATACAGAACCTTCGCATCACTTGCTAGAGGCACCAGTCTTGAAATCCACACAAACACTGAGACTGCACACTCCAAACAGGAGGCATTATTTACACCCTTATACATGTAGTACACTGTAAAGGCAGAAGGCCAAAATCAGGTACCTTAATGAAACCATGTTGTTTCAAACAGAGCTAGTTTTTAGGTTGATTTCCTAGATCAGTTTCTGATGAAGGTAATGATGTTATTTACTAATATCGAAACATTTCAAAAGCAACATCCTAAAATCTAGATTTAAGTGCAGCAAATTACCCTGGATTGAAATCAGTGACCCAGGGGTGAAAACATATGCAGTGACACTCCAGAGTCCAAATGCCTTACCCTACTTACAGCTGAGTGAATTGCAGAGAAGAATGAAGGCAACTACATCGCTTTCATGAACTGCATGGCACTAGCAGCATTTCTAAAGAAATTAATCCACTCTCTAATAGAAATGTCTTTATCCACTGGGCTACTACTTGCATTCTCAAACTCATCTGTAAAAATCTAAGCAGTAAAAGGAAGCATCCAATTTTAAGCCATTAAGTGAATGCATGCTTTTAAGGTTAACTTTTTTTTTTTTCCATTTTTACTGCATCATCCATCTTCCAGCAACTTGAACATGCATTACTTAATTTCACCTCCAGCAAAGTGACACGGCATTGTTATTGGCAACACATAATGGAATTTAACTGGGAGGAAGAAGAGCGAGGACTTCAGAAATAATATCGTTTGAGCAGGAAGGTCACTAAAAGATGTCCAAAACGGTGAAAGCCCTGAGGATTTAAGTTATAACACCCCTACCAACCACAAAACAACAGTGTAAGTAAAGCAATGACACAACATTATTCGTTTCCATGCACTGAAATGAAAACCTGACTTTAAAGACAGAATGCTGCCAGCTAGACTTAGCTTTCAGTGCTGAAGAGATCAATTTTATCCAAACGCTGTATAGTTAAATAAGCTAACTGTAAGGTTGAAAAGATCTTATAAAAACCTTCAGCCTCAGAACAACAATCAGGATTACAAGGCACCAAGTTTCACGTGTGTACAGCCCACTTCAAAACAGACCTGCCTGAAAGGTACTGGATCACACTGTGCTTGCTAGACTAAAAAAGGACTCCAGAAAGAAATATAAGATAGGCATTTAGACAAGATCTGCATGCACAACTTATCTCTGACCTTTTATCTGGTACAAGTCCTTTAATTGGTACATTTATATATCAGCCCAGTCATGCCATCACCAGGCTTTTTTTGCCTCTTCACTTCCACTTGAAATCTTGATTGTGTTGCAACCTCTCAGTATTAAGTTCTTGGTGTCACAAAGGTGCTTCATGACTCAGTGTAACTAGCACACAGTGCAGGGAGAAAATAGTATGCTTGAAAAAAGGCAGATCAAGCTCAATAGCAACAGCAAGTGAGATGAACTTGGTAAGTAATTGTAATGGATGAAACTAAAACGTGGTCACTGTCAGCAGGGCATTTCAACCAGAAATATACATTTTTTTAAAATGGGGGATATCCAGCAATGTCTTGTCTTTTCTCTCAGTAAAAGCTGTGATAAACAGCTCTTTTCTTTCTCTCCTGGGATCAAAGCTACAGTAATGCCAATTGCTTCTGAAAAATCTTATCTAGAGCAGATATATTCCTAAAACACATTCCATAATTACAAATAACGATAAGAGAGAGTTGTATTTCTATTTTAACCCTGTGATACTGTGTAAAAAACACAGGGCAGCACAGAAGAATTTGGAAAGCCCCAAGTTTTGACATCATGTATTGCAAGGGGATACTCCCCCTGTAATAGGGACTGAAAAAATACAGTGAGGTTCAAAAGTCGCCTGCATTTTGACCCAAGAACGATATGCATCCTGTAACTGTACGTCACATCTTTTACTGCAGTTAACACAAGAGGGGATTTGTTTTAAAGGCCAACTGAATCAGTGGAAAATATCCAACATGTTTTAGTAGGTTAAAAATTACCCATTTACCTTCATAGGAACCACCTATTTATTAAGGGTTACTGGTATTAGGTTCAGCTGAATTTGATTGCTTCATATGTTCTTTTATATCTTCAGAGAAATCATATATCAATGACGCCAATGTTTTAGGAGGCTTCCAAACTATACTAAGGTCAGAAGTAGAGACTGAAGAGAAATGAAACAGTAAACCTCATGCCTTATATAACCACACACCCATACTGTCATACACGTTGTAAATAACCAGTCATCACTATGAACAAAGCAATGCATGAGCAAAACAAATAAGAAACAGCCCAGACCTGCTCTCATCAATTTAAGAGAGGATAAAATAGCAAAATTAGGAACATTTTAATCTAGGACGCTATTTTGGTGATACTCACGCAACATTATGAGAGGTTTTATTTCTGGTACAAATATCTGTGTTTTGGAGAACAAAGCTATATGAAGACATCAATAATGTATTAAACAAATGCTACTTCAAGTGCTGGAACACAGATGCTACTAAAAAAACAACTAACCAAAAATATAAGAGGAAACCACAAAACCAATTTACTGACAAGAACCCAGGGCCAAAAAATACCCATTAATTCAAATTAAAGAATTCAGCAAAATGAAGTGTACTTTAAATCAAATGCAAAGTACTGCAAGCCCCACTTTCAGCTGAAGCAATTGAAATATCACCTCTAACGGCATTCGTAAGCTATTTTTGCTCTGACAGGATGTGCTTACTGCCATGCAGCTAACTTTCACTTAGTCGGAAGCCAGACACAAGGGCACAAAGCCTGTGGGGCTGACCACCAAACAGAGCTGTGAATTTATTCTAGCTCTACAGGGATGCTAATCAAATAGAAGATGTATTAGTGAGATATGCCTATGGGGATACAGACAGGGGTTCTGACAAGTCAAGGTCAGAGATTTAAAAACATAAGACAGGAGATGCACCAACAGCGTAGTAAAGTAGGTTGTTAAGTCACTGTGGTTACATGAAAACTTTCCTAGCTAACAATCAGATGCTTACTTCAATTTTCTGAACATATCCTAAACACAAGAAAAAAAATACTAGAAATAAGAACAGTTCTTGGTTAGATGCAAATAAAAATTAAGAAGTTACTCAACTGTCAACAAACATGCAGTAATGTTACGAAGTAATCATTTATATTACTGTCACATCGAATATTACAAAAACAGGTGTTTTTGTTTTATTTCAGGGGAGAAAAAAACACTTTAAAGGTATAACAAATATTCTGCTTTCTACTGCCACACTGTCTACAAACTCAGGTTTGTCTTATTTTCAATCTAAATTTTCATCTTAGAAGGGAGAACCAGAAAAACAAATATCTTAACATGCAATTAAACCTCCTAGTTAATATGAAGTACTTTCTACCCATATTTCCTTTCCCATCCAATAACCTTCCCATCCACAGGCTGGGCTTTTTTTCAAAGTTTTCAGAGTACACTGTTTTTAATGTGCAAATATGAACTTATCCTAAGACTCACGGAAGTGTACAGAATAGCAAAATACTTGAAAAAAGAATCAAACAGGTGCCTTCGGTTTTGTACCTTGTTACAATTCAAGTCCATGTACACATGTAGGGGTTGAAACACGCTCAGATGTTATCTTTCAGCTCCTACTGCTCTCCATAAGATCAAGGGTTATGCTCTCAGTTGCCAGCAATCTCTATTTGCACTACTAAAATTTCACACGAATACACTGGAAGAAAAACTCATAACGTGTCACTGACACAATAAATGAATAAATGAATCATTTAGGATTACATCAGTTGCACCAGGGAACACGGTGAATCATCCCTACCATCCTTCTCCTGCTATCTTTTTTCCTCCATGAAGTTCCAAGAGAAAAATAAAGGTCTTCCTTTTACAAAAATATTATCATTTGTTTACAGCTTTTTTTCTAAGCTTCGATTTGCACCACTAAGCATACTTGAGCAGAACACTTAGTTTCAGTCATACTTCCGTCATAATATCATTTGACATTTTTCTTCAATTGTGCTCATAGTATCTTTAGTCACATATGTATTTAAGGGTACAAAGTCTGTATGCATAAACAGAGTAAGAATCCTATTGTGTATGAGACTCGTATACAGAATTTTTATATAATTACGTGTACAGATACAACTGCACAGGATCTAGAATAATCTCTCAACATATGATAACAAGTCAGTCTATCATACATGAACAATGAGAATTACCTTAGTTACCAGTATTCTTTAACTGAAGTATTTTCTTAAAAAGTAACCCTCCAATGTAGGTTGCAAAAGTATCCCAGGGGAACTAAGGACAACTCACTGGAATGTAAGAAGAAAATACTTTTGTACCACTTGTAGAATGAAAGAAAAATTTGGAAACAGTGGTTTACTTACTCTTTACCTCATCTTTCTAAACCTCTTTTTTCATGCACGTTTCATAATGCATAGACCACATTAGCACAGCAGTACTTGTAGAAAATTTATTAATAAATGTGCATATAGTAGAAAAAAATGAATGTACATATATCACAATTTATTTATTTTTTCTGATAAAGGGTGTGTGATCAGAAGAGTTTGGAGGTCACTGCCCTAGGCAGCTTCAAATACTTGAAAGTCAATTACATAATTTAAGACGAGGAAGTCTGAACAAATTCAAAAAGGCAAGTTCAATGTAAAATATTGATTCTTACAAGGAAGTCCTGTTGCTATTGAAAATATTTTAAGTGAGAACTACAAATAAGGCTTTTCAGATTACTAAAACTTCAATAACGAATTCTGAACGTCATATTAATGAAAAGTAGATAAGCCCACCAAGATGACGTGCTCAGAGATGAAAGGCAGATAAAACAACTAGTGAGCACGAAAGGAAACGTTACTATCTCAGCCTTGCAAATCTGGAGAGGTTTCTTAGTTTCAGCTGGGATGGAATTTTCAGAGTGTCTGGTGTGGTACTGTGATTTCATTCTAGGAAAAAGCAAGGTTCATAACACACTGATGTTTACAGTTGCCTCTTAAGCAGTGTTCTATAGAGCCAAGGCTATTTGCAGAGTAAGAGCCCAAGGAGCTGGGAGGGAACAGAATTAGGACAGCTGACTTAAACTGGCTAAGGGGATACTCCGTACAATACAGCATCATGCAGGAGGAGTTTTGAAGGGAGTGGGAGTTCATCTCTTTCTCTTCTGCTGCTCAGAGGACTAGCTGGGCATCGCTCAGGGTTTGGTGAGCAATTCCTCTTCCATCAATTGTTATTAATATACATATATATACACACACAGAAACTTGTCATAATAATTATCCTTTTCTTTTTCTCTATCTTAGTTTTATCTCAACCCATGAGTTCTACTTTATGGTTTTGGGCTTTTTCCCCTCCCGATTCTCTCCTCATCCCACTGGAAAGGGGTGAGACTGAGCAAATGACTGTGGTGCTGAGCCACCTGGCTTGTAAAATGACAACAGGAAAACACAGAACAAACTTAACACAAGTCAGGTGCGGTAACATCAGCTCTTTTTCTGATGTATGTTCATTTAATAACATGAATCCCATTAAAACAGCCTATACAGAAAGCAATTTAGAGGTTCTGAATTCCCTTGGCAACAAGTAGGAGAAACACAGTATTTCAGTAATTCTACCTCACAGGCACTTTCTTATTTACTGTTGTGTCGTAAGTATCAGCTGTCATCACTGACATCAGGATAACATGACTGGTTTTGCAAGCTCAGTGTTTAAAACCATAGAAAAAACTTAGAGCCACTTTTCAGAGAAGCAATGCATCTCTCAGTCTAAATCAAGTTCTCCCAGAATCATCAGATAATTTATTCCCCAGAGAATACTCATTAGTGTTGCAAAACTGATGTTGTTTATGAAGAGACAATTGCATTACTGGTAAATTAGATTTCAATTCTCCTGTATAAACATACTATACAGTTTGCCCATTTCCTTTCATATATTATACATTCCATAAAAGACATATATATCTTAACTACTGTTTTTCTCTCCTCCCCCTCATTCCCAATCACTTGAAATTGCTTTAGAAGCTTGTTTGATAAAGATGAAGAACGTCAGTCCTACTAGAATACTGTCTGTTTCAGAGCAGAGCATCTCACTAGCATACATGCCAGAAGGTCCACCAGGTTTGTGTTATCAGACACGCTGTCCTTAATTATAATACAGCCTCACTTGCTTTAACGGAAGCTGCTACAGATGCCTAATGCCTTCACTTCAACTACAGTTTTTCAAAAATGAACAGTGGAATTACTGTACCTTGACGTTACAGCGAGGAACAGATCTGTAGCATGATTAAAGGTACAGCAAAACGGGCCTCTGACACAGGAGTTCTCTTTTTGGTCACACAGAGAACTGAGATAAAATCACAACAGACAGAGTTCGGTAGTTAGGTGTTTTTTTTTTCTGTCGGTTTTCTTTTTTTTACCCTAAATTCTGAATGCTATGTTAGCAAGACACAGGTCTGATACCTCAGTCAACAAGGGCGTGAAAAACCTCCACTGAACAGTCTCACCTGACATTCCACTGTATTTGTTTCAGTATTTTCTCACGAATAAATGTAAAAAGACCATAGTTCTTAACTCTGATATATTTCGACAGGGGAGGGACAATAAGCATTCCTCACTTCTTACTGAAATGGTACACTAAACCACACACTACTCACGGTGAAGATTCACTCTCAGTATTACCAGAAGAAACTGCATTCAAATGCAACCATCATCACTTAGAAGAGTTGATGCAACTAATCCTTCACATTCAAGCAATAGCAACTTCTACAAAATAATTTATCAGTGAGAGTGACAAGAGGACAAATGCAATTAATTCTGTTGTAACGTAATATTTTAACACAAAGCTGTTCGATACATTTCCATGTTAATATATTATAAAGGCATTTTTGGGATAAAAATTGAACTTTCAAAATTTGGCTTTATGTTTGGTTCCAACAGAAGCAATTCCTCATGCTATTTTGTATGCTCTAATAACATTTGGCTACTGAACAGATGCTATTCCATTTGCTAAAATTCATAAATATCCAGGCTCTCAAAGCTAAACCGTGAATTCCATTTTATTAACTACATTTTTAATGAATGATGTTATTAATAACTTAAGAACTGCAAGAGGCCAATCCTTGCCAAGTCCTAAAGGGAAGAATTTAATTAAATTACAGAGTATTTCATCATACAAGTGACTTGGCCTCTGTACCAAGAGGAACAATCAAAACAGGCACTCACTGTCACAACATGCTATTAAACTGCTTCAGTGTCAAAGGAGGAAAGTTCCCTCTGTCCCCCTCTCAATTGGCAAGAGGGACAGGAGAGAACAGATGAAGCAGAGATGATTTATGTTAATGCTAACATTTAAAATGGCTTTCCTTCCAACCAGATACAGTTATTAGCAGATGCAAGCAACATACCATCATCACTACAGTAATAGTGCCAAGCACTGGTGCACCAGAAAAAGATAAAAAGAAAGTATCTTCTCAGTATCCTGTGTTGATGACCTGCTGTTATGTCTGATTTGCCTCTTGATTAGGGGCCCTGGGTAGAAATCACAGTATGTTACTTAATACCAGAAAAACCTACAAAAAGAAAGACTGAAAAAAAGAGGAGGGTGGGACATAACAGGACTTAAATAAAAAAACAGAAAACACAACTGAAGTGTACAAGCAGGTGCTCATGTTTAAGTCTGTATTAAGTGAATTATAAATGATTGCTGCATAAATTTGGAAACACAAGAAAGAAACAGGCTATACAGTTGCGTTCCTAACTTCAGGTACAAAAATAATTTTTTTCAGTCTCGAGAGCTGAGCAAAGGGCTGAAAGACTTTTACATTAATGTAAAAAGTGCACATTTAGTGAAATTGCAGAACATTTGTTAAAAATATGTTATCTCAGATGCTACCATACACTCAGTAATTTTGCTTCATTATGAAATCATGGCAGATTTTTTTTTCCCTGTACCCAAATAACACAGTAATTCATTCACTGTCATGCAGCAGACAAATTATGCTGAGAAAAAAAAACAAGTCTGGAAAAAAAAAAAAAAAACCTGCAGACAATAAGACTGTAGGGGAAAAGAGCTGCTGTGTCAAACAGTCTGTTATGCCCATTCCTAAACAGGGCAGAGCAATAGTCCCCAAAGCCTTTAAATCAAAACGTCAACATCAATAGGAAAAAAAAGTCACAAGCACTTCAATTTCAGCTACTGCCTGCTGCTTTTTGAACACATCCAGCTTCACAAAAGGCTTTTCTGTAAAACCTTAAAAGTACACACTGCAGTGAAACAAACCTCATCATCTTCGCAAATCTGAAAACATGGCATTTGGTTGTTCTTTCCTGCTCTTACAGAACTAACTTTCTAGGATGAGAAAACACAAGATTGACAGAAAGAGGAAAAAATAAGCAAGGTACCGTCCATCCTCTTCCCATCATTTTAGAGTTTATCTAAGTCAGGTTACATACAGTAACATGATAGAAAACAGTGTAACTTCACCAATCAACTGGCTTCAGCTTTTATCCTGTCAGCTCACCTGTCACCGACACATTCACTCTTATTTATAGCTACTGTCAGACACCTTTCCTACTTCACCAACCTGATCATTATCAACTACAAAATACAAAGGCGAAAATACAGCGGGTCCAACAAATGGTTAAGCAAGGAGTATTAAGAAAGAAACTGCTCTTATATAAACGCATAAATTGGCAAACTCTGAAGAATGGCCATTTTCAGTCCTCAGGAAAAAGACTACATCATCTTTCCATCTTTCCTCCAGTTTGGTAAACATTCTTGCACTCAGATAAAAGTGTCTTTCTACCCTACATGGCCTAAAGCTGAGCATTACATCATCTATAACATAAGAAGAAAATCTGAAGACTGTTGTATTATTCCTTCAAAATAATAATATTGGAATTTACTTTAAGCAACGGCACTAAGAGGCAAAGTAAGAAAAAACAAAGGACTGACCAGAATAAAGCACAAATTCTGAACATTTAAGTGTTTTTACAGGCTATTTTTTAAATCCATGGCATTAATTTATTTCCCTAATATTCAGTCAAGTTTTTATTTCTAAGTAGACATTTACCTATGCAATCTGGCCTAGGGAAATGCTTTGGCAGAGGGGTTAGACTAGATGATCTCTAGAGGTCCCTTCCAACCCCTACGATTCTGTGATTCTGTGAAACCCTCCGGATAATAATCAGAGTTTTTATAAATGTAAGGTTGATCCATACATACTTCTACTCAGAAGTCTGTGTGCACTTAGTACTCTGCAGCAGGAAATACTTCCACCTCCTTCCACAACCGAAATAACCACGTTTAAGAAACAAAAGATGTGTGCAAAATCTTTAATCAGACTGCATGCTTGCTACTATCGAGGAAGAAAAGAACAGTGTCTTCAGTTAAAATCATATTGTGGTCTTAAAACTTTCCTAGGTTGATGAGGAATGAAGTCCTGTTAAATCTGACTCCATTTGCAGATCACCACTGTTGACACAAGGGGACAACAGGAACGTGGCTGGGGGAATGCTGACCTTTCATTTAAAAGCACAAAAAATATACAAAGCTCAACTGAAATATGCCATTTGTAGACAAACTGTACTAGCATAGTCATGTCCATGAAAGAGTATTTGTGCACGTACAAACAGTAAAAAAAGAGTAAAATCTGGAACACTAAACAACTTCCTGCGCACAAGAATCTTTCTGACAGAGTTACACAGCTTCCTAAGTGCCATACCTGTTGAAGTTAATGTCTGGATAACTGGAATACTCAGACTTCATCTTCGCATTGCGACGTGGAAAAGTACAGAAGAAAGCATTGGCCAGAAAACTAGCAATCTGTTCCTGTGACATTGTGATGGAGTGATTCATCTTTTGTTTCAGAAGAGGTATTGGCTACCAAGTGGGAACAAAAGAGGTGAGGGGGAGGGAGGGCCAGGAGAAAAGGGAGGGAAGGAGAGAGAAAAATAATTAGCTTACCCATTTTAAAAGAAAAAACAGGAGCACAAAATTACATTTGTTAAATTAGAGCAAGAGTAATTTAGGCCACTGGTGAACCCTTTAATCAGCAGAACCATTAAAGTCAAGAACAGTTTATTCAAGACAATTGGGAAAAGGCTTGCTGACAAACTGCAGATTTCTAATCAATAATAAAAGAGAGACCAAGAAAACACAAGTTACCAAACAAAATCAGGGGAAATCGAGGGGGAAAAACATTCAGGATTCACAGCTCCTGGGCAATCTTAAAAACTGACATAAAAAATCCTGTTTTGATAGTTCAGTACCTAAGAACCCACTTAAGGAATGTTTTTGGCTTCACAATTTACAAAGAATGGTGGAGGTCATTCCACAACTGTCACCCAGTGACTCAATTTTTTATTCCTGGCCTCCCTGAATCGAAACAGTAGACTGATAATCTTTGTAGGAAGTATATGATTAACAATTCTTTTATAGCCAGGAAAAAAGCTTTCATAATAAAGAAAAAGCACAGCCTAATTTCAGTCTTTTGTTTGGTATTTTTACTCTGCATGGAGTTTCTCCAATTTAAAGAGAAACAAAGGAGTAGAAACTAAACTTGCATGTTACCACCGTTCCTTTTATTAGGCTTTGTCTCCTGATGAGATTTTTCCCTCATCATATTCAAGTCATTTTATTTAAAACGAAAACAAGCGTATGTGATAATACCAAGACAAAAATGTCTTTTTACTAAGGAGTTTGGTAAGAATTATGATAAATCCCCTTGATAGCAGGGAGAGAACCCTTTTCACTGCCTCTTCCAAACAGTCTCAGCCAGCACCATTAGCTTAGCTCCAGGAAGCTAAACAGACACGATTTAATCCCTTTAGCTGTTAATATAGAAGCTGTTGCTAATTTACACTGTTGAATACACAACTCTGTTTACTCCACAACACAATATATTTCATTCTTATAATTACTACATTCACTTTTTATCTCGTTCTGTCTTCTGGCTATTTAATTAACAAGCTATATATCAATGTCTGAAGTCACAGAGAGGGGAAAAAGAAGCCTAAAAAGCTCTCTCTATTAAGTTCAATAGGTCTAGTTTTACATACAAGAAAATAATAGGCACAACAAAATCAAGTGATTAACAATTTATACTGCTTAACACAATAAATACTTCTATGACAGGCATTACTACATGACCCAGTGAGTCCTGTGCTTGACTGTGTCTAGAAACTTGGTAACACTCTCAAGAAATTCTCCCAGCAGCGACAAGCTAAAAGTGCTTATGAAATATTCATGCTGTTTGAAATTCTCTACTTGTTGTAGAACACTTCCCACATAAAGCAGGGAAAGATTTTCCCACTCCAGTTCAACCAAACGATTAAGAAAAGCACAACAAAAGAGCATACAAATTAGAGTCCTAACCCTGATAATGTGTTATCATGCATTTTCAGTCCTATTTACTTCAATGAAATTATTCACAATAAGGTTTACATTAGCTTTACAACCTGCAGAACTGATTATGCTGTTATAACAGCAAAGAACTAAAGTTGGTACAAGTACTGTGATGCTCTCAACAGAATAATCCACGCTACTAGGGAAGGCTTTATGATTAAGAGTTCTAAAATGCAAAAATCAGGTGTGTTTACATCATTCAAGTACTCCAGTTGGTAAGTTTGATAGTATTATAAGGTGTGGATGATCCATTCTGTTCCCTAGGCCTCAGCTACATTCAGTAGCCTGATCTTTTGATTAATTAAGAGTATTACTTTAGAGAAAACCGGTCTGCTTGAGAGCATGGAACTAGCTAGCTGTGTTTGCTTACCTGTGTGCAGATAGTAGGGAGACAGAGCGCCAGCTTGACCATATCAGGAAGAATGGACTGGAATAAATGCTGGGCCTCTGCATCTTCAAGAACCTAGTTGAAAAGGGAAATAAATAAATGAACAATTTGAAAAAAACTTTCAAGTCAGAAATAACAATTGCACAAAAATGTTTTTGAAAACAGGGCCTAATTAAAAGAGATGAAAAAAAGACCCTGTTAGCCTAATGGAAATCAAAGTTTTAGAATGTTTTTTTTTTTTTTATCATAGGACCTCACTGGATTTTACCTTCCAATAAGCCCCTAGCTTGCAAAACAGGAACAACTCTCTCCAAAGTTGCAGCTGAGAAAGCACGTGATCAAATGAACTATGAAGGAATCCTTTTTTCAAAACAATGAACGAAATTCGTGATATTAAAACATTCATACAAATAATATTCGCAATATAAATAATATAAATCACCACATAAGGACTAAAAGGATTCAGAGGATTTGATTTCCTTTGACATGCATGTCGTAGCCTGAGGCAAGCATCTATGACATTGCCCTGATAAGGACAAGCTGCTTTGTCAGACCAGTGGTCCTCAGCACTACAACAAGAAATGCTGCAACAGAATGCACTTCTGGCCACACCCTGCTGTTCATCCCCATCACATTCCCCCAGCATCTAGAGCCACTGGCTCACATATGAAAAAGGGTTGCAGCCTCAAGTTCCCGCACGCTGAAGTTGCGGGATCATCAGTCTCTTCCTTTCCCTATCCTCCCAGAACTGACAACACTCAAACAGGTACAAGTACATCCAGGTTTCAGAAGGCTGAGCTCAGAGCTTTTACATTCAAGACGTGGTCATGTCAAGCTCTTCTGCCCTATGCTCAGCTCCCACCCTACACTACCTGGCCCACTGTCGCACGTTTGGCTGCCAAAGCATGCAGAGAGCTGTCAGCACTGACCTGGAATCTCTCTTCTAAGTCACAGCTCCCAGTTCTGAGCTCAGCCAAAGAAAAATAAGACATCTACTTTGCAAAGCATACTGCACTCCATATAATACAAGCTGAAAATGTTGTTTAAACACTAGCAATTTCAGTTCTTCCAATATCATTAAGATAACTACACAGAAGTGTCTTTGCACTACTCCATCCTATCTGAAGTGACACAAAAGACTAAGCATGCTCAGGAAGTTAAAAACAAAACAAAACAGACAAACACTCAAAGAACAAAAAGCATATGGCAGCGAAAGGTAGGGGGAAATAAAAGAACAATGCCAGTACCTACACAGTCACTTCCCATATGTTACGTATGTTGGCCAGGGAGACTTATACAAAAGTTTTAAATTGAAGCAGGAGCTTAAAAAGAACAGCAAGCCTAGAAGATCTGAAAATTATTTAATAAAGCAGGAACGTAACATTTTGTTTAAGAAATGTTTCTCTATTGCCATTGGCTGCACATACACTTATTTTTTTTGCATAGTACAGGTCATACATTGCTAACAACCATCTCACCTTTATCACCATCTGCTCTAGCAGGAAACTTTTCTGTGCTCTTAGGTGCAATGTTTTTAAGTATGAGAAAGAAACAAAATAAGCATTAAGGGCTTGAAATACAGACTTCAATAAATAAAATGAATATATAAGTTAAATCTATTCAAAAAATGACATTTAACCTCTGATGACTGCTGGGCTGTCAAATTCTGATATTCTCTCCCCTTTGGGCAACGCTTCCTCTCTTTTAAAACTGACATACAAATAGTGGCTGCCATGCTTTGCTGACTGCCACAGACTATGCAGTATCACTTATCTGGCGACACATTATGGCACCGGACTTTGTCATAGCTGTCAAGGCTTCAACCATCTCTTTATGCTTCTTTTAAAACAATATAACAATAGCATGAGACAATTTCTTCCCTAAGCAGGTGGCAGGGCCAGCAACTGCTCGGCTGATGCACGGTACGTAAACAGGAAGCTTACTTTTATAACTGAAATTGTACTGCTGCTTCTCACCTTCCTAATGGTATTGTTCCTATATACCATTGTTATTAGATAACCACTAGAAATCCATCAAAATCTGGAGCTGTAAATGCTCAGATGTGTTTTCACTGGACTTCAGGCAGATTATTCCTGCATCTTCATCACACAAGTGTTCGTTGTTGTTTTGTTTTTCAAAGGGCTACACTGTGACAAGACAAGTCACTTAACAGATCCCACAACATGAAGTTGATCTACATGAGTGCTGAGCTTGACAAGGAACCCTCACCTCTGTCCCTCTCTGGCTGAACCACCGGGAAGCCTAAGCACTCCTGGTTCTGAATAGTCTCCTACTTACACAAAGCTTTAACTTCTCCCCAGAATTTCCTTCCTGAGAACAGTTCCTAGGGAAGCATTTAATCCTGTTCTTCTTACTTACTTCTTGAAGCTATAATCCATTATTGAACAGTGTCAAACTTCAAGTTCCTAGAGAAACAAGTAACTCGAGTCACAGCCATAAGCATGTAATCTCAGCTTTACCTTTTCTGCCCCCAGATTCTTGCTAGACAAGTAACGTACCTATTAGGTGTCTATAAAATAACAGTGGCTATGCTCAGTGCAATGTGGAGTCTTAACACTTCTCAGACGTTGAAAACATAAAAAAAAAAAAAAAAAAGAGCAGTTAGCCACGACAGGTAAAGGGACTGCAGGGTGCAGAGCACTGACACCACAGCTCCATCTGACACACATTCCACCACTGAACACCCACCTGGGTGAGCCTCGCAGCAGCACATTATAACTGGTCACAAAAATGAATAAAGAATCTTTTGACAAAGGAACCCTCTTCAGAAGTGATAACTTGTATCAGTGCAAAATAATAATATGACTCTAATATATAATGGCTCTAAATATATATCTTCATTTATCGTTGCTGAAAGAGGGATGTGCCATTCATCACCCTCAAACAGACACAGCCACCCCACACTCCTGAGATCCTTCAGTTTACTAACCCCACAGAAGAATCATCTGAGAGATTGTCTTTAACTGCATTAGAAGTCACCCAGCCTACCAAAAGGTCCTGTGTTACAGACATGGAGCAAGGCTGGTGGCAAGTGAAAGAGAACCAGGCAGACACCCTGCCAAGGGAGTACAAAGGCAGCTCTTCCCACTGAAGAAACAAGGTTGATGTGAAGGCGTTAAGTAAGCATCTTAATGAAGCAAACCTCTTACTGCACGGACATTGCATTGATTCCGTAGTGTGCTTTTAAACACCTGCAATCTTCTAAAAGTTTCAACTATGCAAAAATTAACAGAAAAGACTGAATTTCAAGTTTGAAAGCTTAGTATTTGCATCATAAATTATTAACAGCCCTACAATCACACAAATAAAAAGAAAGAAAAAAAAAAGAAAACAGAAATGAAATCTAAGTAGTGGGTATCTCCAAGGAAAAAGCTACATGGAATCAGAGACAGAAAACACAGAAAAATTATCTTTTACCAAAGAAATCACTTGATGGTTTTACAGTTTTTACACTGGACTGATTGATTAAATGAACATGGCTTCGGGCTCCAAACCGTAAGATGCAAATGTTTCAGCAAGCAGTAGCAGAGGTGAGAGCTCTTGGACAAACTCACATTCAATTTTGCAAAATGAACATTTACAGTGCAGCAAAGAGGCTTGACTAAACACTGCCATAAGTAATGGCCTCCTGTCACTATAAACTAGTCCTCCAAAATGTAATGAATGAGCACGCCTGACAGCTCAAGTAAGAAGAATCTGAGGTAGCTTGGGTTGATAGCGATGGTAGAGTTTAAATCTAAATCTGACAGCTCATCAAACCAAACGAGCTATGTGTACAGAACAGAAGCTTGGACACCTCCATCTATCACATGGGGAGGTAGAATAATCAGGTTAACAGGCAAAACAACATGCTAGGACAGCAACAGCTTAATGCTTTCTATTTGTCTTTATTTCCTCACATTATCTTTTTGTGGCTGGACAATGACCAACTGAACCACTTTCTTAATGATGAAGAGGGAAAAGAAGAATTCATTGAGACTTGACTTATTCTCTAATTCTAAGGGATTACAGCCTTCTGAGTTCTTTTTTTCCTTCCCAGCCGCCACTGTGCAGTCCGTGCTATCTTAGAATTCATCTGTTTCGGTTTCTGTTTGTGCTATCAGCTACTATAATAAAATGCCTTTCCAGTAACAGCTTCCCTAATTATTTTAATGTTACAAGCCATAAGATTACAGGTGGTAATGGTCTCCTAGGCAATAAATTAGACAAATGGAGTAACTTCTATATACTGCATTTACAGTAATTTCATTCTCCTCATTTCAAGAATACTTTATTTTCCTCAGTACCTTCAGTTTGTCTCAAATAAAACGCTATTTTTATGCAACAACAAGGTCTACACAATAAGTATCTTCAAGACAAGAAACTTGTCTGCAAACAGAAGTGCAGCACGGCATATGGATAATCTACGTGGATAACACTACTACACTCCTTCAGGTCTGCAATTCAAAGACAATTAAAAAAGATATTTTAACAAAGGAATACTACTCACACTTCTGCCACGAGTAAGGCTTGACCAGTGCCAGGCACAAGGAACCTGGTGTGAATCTGAGCTTTGAAGCCCAACATATCTCAGAATGGTTTTCTGAAACAAGTCAACTTTGTAATTTTACAGTTTTAGTAAGAATAACAGGGAAAGCAGAAAACGCTAATAAGCAATAGCTGATTTCCAAATGCTGATTTGGAAAAAAAAACAACAGGACACTAAGAAGTCATGCCTTAGACCTTAATTTCTTAGTCATGTTCAAGTCTTTTTCTATTCATAAGCATCAAAAGTGATGCTTTTTTCCCCTCCTTATCAGTATACACTGTGTCTCTCTCCCAAAAGGTTCCTTGTTGTTGACTTGAAACAAAAGCTCAGTTGTGCTCTCACACCGCTCTGCAAGATTAGCATGTCCACTTTTCAATAATGACGTTTCAATAAAAAGTGGGAAACTGAAATAATGCTGAGTGTATTCCAAAGCCCTTCAAGACATCCTGAAGCATCTCCATTCAGGCTGAGACTCTGCTTTGAGATGATGCTTACATGAAAATTTCAGCATATTTAAGCACTCTCACAACCACTTCTTGATGTAGTGTGCAATGTTGCTTTCCTTCCCTCTTAATTCCCTAACAGCCTGTACTTACCTGTTTGTTCTCCTGTCTCACATAGATGCCAAATGCTTTTGTCCATGGTTTGTGCAACACAAAACTGGTTGAGGAGATAAACGACTAAAACTCCTCAATGTCAACAAAACAATCAAGACATCATCTATCACATTGGAGTCTTTTATCAAAGAGTGAAAGAGCCCGAGATTGCCAAGGTGCACTCCCACTCTTCCCCTTGCCCTTGTTACACATACTCTTAAATGTTTGAGAATCCTGGAAACAGGCAGACTCAGTAGTTATTTGGAACAGCTGGAAAGAAAACTTACAACAAAAACCGAAGCCCAAGCAAGTTTTTATCACATGACTTTGAAAACTAAACATTAATTTAATACACCTGGAGGGGAAAAAAGCTTCAAAGTCATACTCTATGTGAAAGAGTTTTCTTCTGGATTGAGTAGGTGAATTCCATTTAAACATGTGCCCCAATTAGTGGCATATCTGGAACTATACAGAGACATCAGGCTGCAGCCCACAGACCTGTATGTATAACAAACTGCTTGTATTAACACAAAAGATAACACATATAAACAGGCTTGAACCCTGGTAGAAAAGTCAGGGGGAGAAGGCTGAGAGGGACACAAACTCCCTGATGTTTTTGTTTAGTTCCTCTTTTATTAAATTAATGAACTTTCATAGCTGCAGGAAAGAATATACTGACATCTGCCTCCATAGAGTTAGTTCCTTTACAAAACTAATTCAGTAGGGGAGACATTTGGCTGTCAAATCCATCTCATTTCTTGAGCACTTGCCTGATCAGAAATCAGAGAAAAGACAAAGTAATCTTTGGAGGGTGAAAAAAAAAAAAAAAACCAACAACATAAAACTGGATTATGCAGGAAGAATCTTATTTGAGAGGAAGAATGCTACTGACATTTATCAAAATCACAAACTGACACTTCAAAAGGAAAAAGTAAGACAGCTTACAAGACAGAGGTTAATTCATTTTGTTTCTTTTTTTTCTTTGAAGCTTCATTCACGTCTTCTGCCAATCCAGCCCTGATATGCTCTCTCAGGTGTATCATCACTAAAATGTGCAGCTTTTCCCTTAAAGCTCTTCAGCATTCTAGATAAAATATCGTCACTTATGAGGGAATAAAAGAAAATATTTTTGCATCTCCTTTGAATGGTTTTAAAAACCCATTTTATACTTCACAGTTCTGGAAATCTAACCTCAAGCCTCTGTCTTACTGACAACACGTGAAACCTGAATCCTCATTTGCCACAGGCCCCAAGTAAACTTCACATGTACATTCCTAAAAAGCAGTCCTACTGTGAACAGAAGAGTCACAACCACTTCCAAAGCAAGTGCGGATTCCTTGGACTAAGACCCAAACAGTTTTCCAAATGAGTTTCTCCAGGGAAATACAACAAGCTGAAAAGGGAAATGGCTTTGTTTCTACAGCAGAGTAATGAAAATGAAATTAAAACCTCTATCATTCAGCCAACTACCCCTAGATAAGGATGAAGAAGATCTGTGCCCAGGTTCATTTGAATCCTTTACCTTCCCAGAGTACTGGAGTGGGGGGGGGAGGAGGGGGAAAAAATATACTGCCACTATGATTTTGAAATCATCTATTAAGGACTGTACATAGAAGCATTCAAGTCATCACATACTTAACTACAGCTATTTCAGAAAGTTTCTCATGAGTGTTGATGATCACCTTATAACGTAAAACAAAACAACAAAGAATGCTCCAGACATTACAAATCTAACATAAAACAGCTAAGGAAAACTACAACCAAAAGAAGTTCTTTATACTTGTTTGGGATAGAAGGTTAAGAAATACATGCAACCTAATGGAAGCAAATAAATTTATTCATCAGCACCCTGCCCTGAAACAAAAGAGAAACATTCACCAGAAGACATATCTTTATATTTACTAGTGTAGGGTTTTTCTATCTTTTTTTTTTTTTTTAACAACACAAATGTGCTCAGTACAGTGAAAAATTATTGAAGAGATCTTAAGAATGCATCTTTACATATCCACAGGCACTTCAGACACAATATAAGTACAACTCTACACCCGGCATATGTAGAAATCCCTTCCCTGAGACTACACAATAGTAGCGTAAATAAATAAATAAAAACACTTGTAAAACAGTCAACTGTTTTACTGAGAAGTAAAAAAAATAATATTTATTTTGGCTACATGCTGCTATTTCACCTCGACAATCCTGAGGTACCAACCTTTTTTAAAGCACACAAGAAAAGCTCACATTTTGTAGAACACAAGGACAAATACCTTTCTGTTGCTCTGAAAAGGAAACCCTCCACGGCACATTCAAAAGAGCTTTCAGTTTAGATTTGAAAAAGATAATGTGATGTAATGAAAATTGTTTGAAAACATCTGGACTAACATGAAATTCAGTGAAGAACAACAGATAAGCTACTTTCAGCCTTGGGACATCTGATTTCTTGCTTAAAAGCCTACCTCTGCCACGTTGACAACATATCTGAACAATGCTCACTTCTGTTCGCACTGTCCAAACAATTATAAAAATGATTTATCAAAAAACCACTCACCAGAACAACTTGGTACTTCAAAATTCTTTCCGTGCCAATACCACTGATTACAGCAATTGTTGGGTTTTTTTGTTTGGTTGGTTTTTTTTTCCCCTCCAGCACATCATTCAAACTCAAACAACAAAACACACAGGAAAATTCTTAAGACCTGCTAGGATGCGAATGATGTAAAGCCCTATTAGAACCACAAATCTCCCATGATAAGCACATACTTAACAGTTGCAGGTGCTCCTAAAAACAGTGTAATCCATTTCAAGAAATGAAAATGCAGAGCTCAACCACAATCCAACTAGATTATACGACAGTCACATCATCCTCAGATATGTTGTGTTTAAACTCTCTCATTTAGATGAAAATACAGAAATAGCAGTGGAAAGTAGAAGTATAGTTTTTCCAAAATAGTCTGTATGATCATCTTAAGAAAAATTCAATCTTATGAAAATTTAAAAATTAAATCTAAGGCTGTTTGATAAAGGTTATTAAGACCATGGACTGTGCAATTCTGTGGCTGTAACTCTTTGCAATTGCAATTTTGCAAAGGAAGCATGTCCTTGAGAGTGTATTTCTTCATTTCGCTCCTATCAGCTCAGTAATCTCAAAACATAAGCAGCTCTTGGAGAGGAAGATGACATACCACTGGCAGAGAAGTCAGAAGCGCAAACACTAAGCTGTCAAACGCTTAATATGCTTCCTCAACCCACCTACTTGTAGCCGACATCTTCTGGAAGTGAAGTGCTCGTGCCAAATGCACTAGTATACTATGTAGCAACACATTACAAGGAGAAACTGTACTTCAAGAACCACAGCAGGCCCACTCCATACATATTAGCCCGTGTTTTACTTTTCTTTACTCCAATTCAGCGCAACAAACTCACTAGGTTTTCCAGTGAAAACTACCACGGTTTTCTTCCATTTCTTTGAATTACTCCTAAGCACACAGCATTGACTAACAGAAATAAGACTTGTCATATGCTGCACCATTCATTAAGACCACACTCCTGTATTCTGGAAACCACAAAGAAGATCCACAAAAGAAAAAAGTGGTACCTTAAACTACGTGCACGTGTCCGTATGAATGCCAGAAGTACAAAGAGAAACTTGAACTTTTCCATAAACAAAAAAAGGAAGCCAGTCTTTAGAAAAATATCTATAATATGGATGAACGATATTTACAGAAAATAGAAAAGGCTGCATGTGTAAGTGATCTTTTTGGATATTTAAGTTTCTATTAAGAGATAATGCTTATAACTACACACATAGAAGACAAAGTAGCATGTTACATCGTTCCTTCTCCTTCATGCCAAAGATTTCTCTGCAATTATGCAAAAGAAACTGTCCTTTTAAAATGAGCATTAACACGTTTCATTCAGTTTTGTATAACAAATCCTAACGCACAAATTAAGCAGCTTTTTTGCAAGAGAAAACAACCTTCTGTAGTAGTTTGTAGAATAGGGCATTCCTTACACAAAATGCTGGATTACACAGGCATCAATGGCAAATAAGATGACAATCTACACACAGATTGACTGTCTTCTGAAAAAGCTGTCCGAAGTCAGTAAGACAACAAAACATCCACATAGTCACTGCAACCACACACACGCTTCTTCATACATCAAAAGCCAAATGCAGCCACTGGAAACTGAGTACTACAGAATGGAGTGTGAGAGCACATCTTCATAGAGATATGAATAGCATCATCTGTTCAAGTCTTCCTATTTGCATCAACCAGGCACGAAGGGGCTAAATTTCTGCAGTGTGCCTGGAAGAACAGATTTTAAAAGGCACAAGGACCATCAACTCATGCTTATTGGAAGCGTTAATTACCTTAACTACTTTGTCCTAAAAGAAAGAAGCATACAACCTCTCATACATTTGGATACTGGTGCTAAATCAGAATGCAACCTGCATGACAAAGTCAGTTCTGTCCCCCATCTTCCATAGTCCTAAGAATACAAAACTGGACAAATGTCCACCCTAGGCACAAAACTCATCTAACAGGGATCAAGAAAAGATGCCTAGCAAAGTTTAACAGCAAGCAAGGCAACTCACCAGCAGCACTCCCCCAGAATTGGGAGTAATCAGCATTCCAAATGCTTCCAGAGATCACAGTAACTACTGCATAGATGCCAACAGTCTCTCCCTATCAGGGATTTGTACAAATCCTTTCAAAACCTGATCTGAACCGCCAGCATCCTCAGCATTCCCTAAAAAGGAGTTCCTCAGCCTTTTATGCATTATATAAAAGTGACTCCTTTTGTCAATTTTTGAAAACCGTATCTACTTGGAGCGTTCATGTAGAGTTCCTTAACTGCTGTACCAGAAAAACAGTCATTTCCTCTTCACTCTCTTCTGTTCTTTCGAGATATCACTGTCATACCCATCCCTCATCTCTCTCACAGCTGAAATAAAGAAATGAAACAGTCCTAAACTATTTAGGATGTCCCTCATCTGGAAGTCATTATGTACCTTTAATTCATTCCTGCCTCCTCTCACTGTAGTTTCTCCTTCTCCTTCTCACAGATACAAACTTTCCACCAGATAAGGAGTCCAGACAAATCAGCTATAGACACAAAGTGAACACTTGGAAGATGTTTATGATTCATTTTTCAGGTGACACACAGAAACTCCAAGACATGACTGTTTATGCCACACAAATTTACCTGAACTGCAATCTTCAATCTATGCATCATAAGAGTTCAAACTTAAGAGCCAAAATATTTGCAATTTCAACCATGTGAGTGATTACCAAAGGCTACAGTTTGTCTTTTAATGTAATGTTTAAGTTCTGGATTTCATCTTTTTCAGCACGAAATACTATAAGGTCATTTTATCACAGTAACTTATTTGCTCAAACATTTAAGGAATCCTAAACACTAATGGTCCCACAAACCAAATGAGGTGCACTCTCTTTCAGCAAGAGTAGATAAAAAAAAAAAAACATAAATCAGGTAATTACATCTAATGTTCACCTTCTATTAAAGCCTTTCAGAAAAGCCTGTAACTTAAATAACTTGCAAGGAAAAATAGAAAAGGATATTGAGCATGTACATTTCTTTGTGAGAGTGAAAACAAGATACAAATGCAACAGTAATCCCCCAGGTTTCAAAGGAATTGAGGAGTCTCAAATTAAATCATGCTGACAATAACGGCTCCCATTGTTGACTCATTGATTGAAGTTGCTTTTGAAGCTAGGTTTCTTGCATATTTTTCCAGTAATTTGTTATTAAAGCTTTGCTGTATAGTCTCCTGAGTTTCAGATGGGAACAAATGAACAGATTTGATTCAGCTCTACTGCAAAGCACAAAAACAAGCTGTGACGTTGTTCATAAAGAAGTTCATCGCAGAAAAGCTCAGATTTCTAAGATGACAGAAGCTCCACAACGTAAGTCCTTCTGACTTAAATTTTTGTACACTGTGCAGCTCAAACTGAATTCACTTTTTTTTTGTTTTCAAAACACCTTTTAAGGAACCTAAACTACTGCACAACTAACACCATATCATATCATTTTCTCAGGCATGAAAATTCTCCTCTGCTCCTGAAACAGCTTAAAAAACACAAGCCATAAGAGGAAGAACTGATCAGCAGTATTAGTAAGAATTTTGTTTATGCTTTAAGACTTCAAAGCCATGCAATAGAAAGAAAGAATGACGAGTAAAAGCAGACACAATTTAAAGTAGTAGACCATTTGACCATCTTAAATGACAGATTGCTGTTCTTCCCCTTAAATAAGTTGCAACTGATGGAGATTAGTCAGAGGCATTATTAAACCTGGAATTACAACTTTTTATTTCACGTGCTCAGGAAATAGCAAAATTTGGATGTTCCTGGAAGGAGAAGGGCCCATCCACAAGGGAAAACAAGCAAACAAGAAAACCTACTACAGTTCCTAGCACTGCTGATTAAAAGATTGTCATTTTAATGTGAGCTACCACCATACCTGTAAACAATCCCGCTGTTTAAATTTCCTGGCTTCCAGTTTATTTCTAGGGAAATAGACGGAACAATGGCTTTCAAGTTATGAACACTATGCAAGTAAGATTAAAAACGTTAGCACTAACAAGTCTCATCCAGTAAGTAATAACTTAAATAAATCTTAAGCCTGTTTGCCAGTACTGCCAGACGATGCAAAAACAAATCAATACAACAGCAAAGATATTCCACAGAAAACAACAAAGCTGTCAGATGCCTGAAGAAAATAAGCCACTGAGAACTTTAGTTATGTTACTGATGAACACTGTGAACTTTTTAAGAGACAACAACAAAAAGCACCACCACAGCTCCACATTTACTTCACAGGAATTTATTTTATTTACAAACACAAACGAGCAACACTGTTTTGAAAAAAGCGTGAGGGCTCCCTCTTCTGACAGTGCTTTGCAGAATGGGAACAAACTGCATTTGTCAGGGTATGCAGTTGTGAAGACAAAACTTTTCACGACAACGGAGCAGTTTTTAGGAAATCATCTTCCAAAATGGATTATCACGCACCACAGAGCATTCAAGGAAATAAAGAGCTACCGCTGTTCTTGGACAGAGTTGTCTCTTCTCTAGATAGGAGCAGGATGGATTGGAACACAGGACATTAAGTTCTATCTAAACATAAAGTTGCAGATGACTCATTAAAATGGATGACATTCGATTTGTAAACCCAGTTCCCATCTTAAACTGATGAGAGAATGAATGATTAAGTAGAGCACCCAAGAATACAAATAATTATCTGAGGCTCATAAATAGTTAAGCAGTTTTAATCTCTCAATTTCTTTCTTATTTAATATCTGTTTGTGACTATTTCTCAACCTCTCCACTGAGCTGCTCCTCCTTTGCCCCGTTACTCAACCAGTGTTTTTTAAGCAAAGCACTCAACTTGCAGTGAGCAATTATCATCCGAAATGCTTTCACCCTTCCCTCATAATCATAGAATAAACGAGGAAACACGCAAACCAGCAAAAAATTAATTATTAGCTCCCAGATACAAGAATTTCCAAAGGAACACTCCACTAGAGCTAGTATACTTAGGACATTTCCGAAGAGAATCTCACCTTCTCACTCAGAAGCTGCTCAGGTAAGCAGGCTCACTGATTTACAAAGCCTGAAGTGTTTGAACATTTCCTAATAACAGAAGATTTTAAGCATCTTTTTGTATAAGATGCTTCCCCTCCACTAAACTCAATATATTCAATTAATGAAGCCAGAGTATGATTTTGCTTCTATGGTTTGCGCTGTGCTAATGCTTCACTATCCTTCATTTAATATAGAGCTACACACTCTTCAACTTGCGCTAAAATCCACCTTTAAACAGTTCTGCTCCCTTTTATGCAGAACCTTAAAACTACGTCATTGTTTCTAGGTGCCAGAAGTTGCATTTTCACCCCTCACGAAAGGTGACATCCAACAGTTAATTTCCCTATTGATTCCCCTTTCTCTGGTGGGTGTTGACACTACTTACTTTCCCTGGCTGCTGATCTCAATCTAACCACCCATGTTTCCAAATATCCAGATACATGTCACGAAAGCATCGTGACAAGTTCATATCCATTTCCAGCAATACAGTGCAAACATTCCTGAGAAGATTTTTAAATCAATCATTTGTTATGCTTTACAACTTTTTAATAAATTAAATGTGTTCTTTGATAACACAGAATGAACAGCCAAAGGCCAGCTGAACAGTCCCTGTTAATTTCAGTTAGTGCATGAGGAGCAAAGAGGACAAAAGTGCACAATCTCAACCGTGACAGTCCGAATAACAAAGAGGACACACTTCATCAGCAAGGTAGTCAATATGCACAGCTCTCACAGCAAGTACACGCAGCACAACCTGCATTTCTTTGTCAACATTATACTGGGTGAAACAAAACTTGTTCTGTAAAACTCTAGTCCCTATCAGCAACAGAAAGAGGCAGCAAAAAGCAGTCCTTTATCAGATGACCAGAGCAGGTACCTGTTTTAATCACGCATAACTATCAAATCTAAATTTCTGCTGAACCTTAACGGAGCTTCAGAACCTCTCCCTCCAAAAACGGAGCACACGTGCACTCAACTTATGAGTTGGAAGAAAAGTAAAATGTTTTCTGCTGCATCTCATCCCATACTGTTTTAACTGGCCTAATTTCTGATCATCAGAACCTCAAGTTGCTTTTGCCACCTACTACTCATTTTTCTATACCATTCTTATCCAGGAAGGTAACATGAAATTATACAAACCACTGCAACCATTCAAAGATTTCATTCTATAATATAGCAGAAATTTACTATCAGACCTATATCTATACAATCACCACTGTAATACAGCATTAAAGATGTTTAAATAAAGGAAAAAAAAATAACTTCTTACAAGAAGCCCTTACACTGGAAACGTTAACACAATCTATAAATAAACCTGTTTTCCATATACAGAAAAGACATTTCTCACCTTGCATTCAATAATCTTAGTTGTTACTGAAGCACCCAAGTTACCTTCTCCTGATTTAAAATTAATCTTGATTATAAAGTCTAATTATCATTGTACTGAAGTTACCAGAAAAGTAACTATCCACAAAATGTCAGCAATACTTCTACTCTTGAAAAGAGAAAAATAAGCCAAAAGAATTAAGACACACAGACAACACAGTTGTTTGCATTTTGCTTTTCTTCTTATTTTACATCAACCTGGTTTACCTTATCACAAAAGTCAGTAAGAGCTGTGAAGTCCCATTTCTTGGCATAAGCAACATTGTACCTCAGAATAGCCTCCTGTGGAAA
Organism: Oreortyx pictus; assembly: GCA_036925125.1. Lineage (NCBI taxonomy): Eukaryota > Metazoa > Chordata > Aves > Galliformes > Odontophoridae > Oreortyx > Oreortyx pictus. Next base: position 10,313,207 of record JAUPFR010000008.1, on the reverse strand, counting down.
GAGAACAAAATAAAGCCTAGAGACACTCTTATTAACAAAAGAAGTAGTAGTGTATCAGATTTTCTTCTTGGAGAAACAGTACCATCTAGCGGATACAACCTGCTACAGAGCCTTCTGAATTCTATATGGCTATTAACACCATACAATTTTGAACAACACTGAATCTCGTTCAGGTCCAGCCTCAAATAAGCTGTAGATTACTGATACAGAAAAAGAAAAAAAAAAAAGCAACAACAAAGCATGCTTGTATCTGCCTACAACACATGGTATAAACATCCATCCCTGCTCAGCTCTTGCCTTCTTTGTAGAGGTAAAGAAGAAGGACCTAGGAGAATTACTACCAATTCAGCAACCTATAGAACCAAAAACATAACATAATAAACTAGGTTCTTCATGAGAATCAGCTTTAAAACCTTTTAGAAGAATACCAGATCAAGAAATATTAACACAGGAAGCTTCCTAAGTTGCTGAGGGAGAGCAATTACTCATTTCACCACTTTCGTACACACTTGATTTCTTGCCTCTCACACTATTCTTAGCAAAAACCAACAGCAATTCTAAGCTGCTACAAATGACAACTCATTAATTAATTCCTAACTGAAAAGCCGACAAGAACAGTAAAATTCATCAACAGCTACATTATTGTCCAAAATGTGAGGGTATTTTCAGCAACTTGAATTTTTGCAATTTTAGAGAAGCTAAGGAAGAGCTATTGCTCAAAATTCCCTTGTTCAGGCAGTGCACTCCCATTTCAGTTATAAAAAAAAGCTTGCATGCTACATTTATCACAGACTGGCAGCTATCACTGGACCAAGAGCTTTGTATAGATTTATACAGTAGAATTTGTTTTAACACCACCTAAGACAAGCACCTGAACTTTCCCAGATATCATTGTGCATGTACTGCACCTAAACTGTTCTAAGCAGTACACATCAAGCAAGCCATGGAAACTCTCAGGTATAGTTCCCTCATCCACCACAGTAACATTTCTCTGTTCATCCTTATTAAAGGTGATATGCACCTCCAGCAAACTATCAAGTGTAAGTATTTGGTACTGACAACAGATGTCAGCATGAAGATTTAAGCAAGGAGTCAGTTCACCAGATCGAAGAAGATTTACAATTCTTTCTGCATAGGCAAATGGACAGACAGTAAGAACGTTTATATTACGCCTCCTGACGTAAGAAATGTCAAGCCAACAGAGAATTTAACTGCAACTGAGAGCAGCTGCATCACAATGCAGTTGTCATGACTTCCTGGCCTCTTACAAAAGATGGCTTTACAGTATTTTTGTGAAGGCCTTCGTAGATTCCACAGTAAAGAAATGAAATTTCTCTGTAACTGACTGAGCAATTTCCAATTAAAATTACTTAATGGCTGCATCATTTATTCAGTGTGTGTACTGCCAAGTACCACTCCAAGCAGCTGTTTTTCAAGCATCAAACAACCTGCCTAGTCTGCCTGCAGAACTACTCCAAATAGAGTGAACCAGATGGGAAAACAGACTGCAATAACACTGCAAGTACTGTTTTAACCCTTCAGTTTTATTAAGAGAGTCCAAACTGGGAAGAAAACAGATTACACACTGAAGTTCCAAATACTGTCACTTGATTTTAAATACCGAGAAAGCCAACACCACGTATCTTACAGAGATTGAAATGATAATGCTGCTTAGCAGCTATTACACTTACAGCAGCAGATCAGCAGAGCTGTTATTTAGGAAATGAAATCAGAAATGATTACCAGGGGGAAAAAAAAGTTTCCCAAATTCCAGTTTTGAACATGCAGAAATCATGAAGGATCCCCCAAATAGCAGGGATCGTTTATTTCTTTGTAGAAAACAAAACAAACTAAAACATAGGACTACACCAGAATCATTTACATGAAGAAGAATGTACATGAAGAGCCTGAAAGGACTTTTATAACTTCACTTACATAGAGCCAATACCAAACTGAGATGCTTACCTTCAAATCATGCGAGCACGTAAATTTGTTGAGTAAGGCAGTTTGGATTAGCTCCCATCTACTTCCAGCAGTTCTATCTCCGTTCTTCAAAACAAAAGCCCATAATATAGTCAGATGAAGTCATATGAATCAGAAAGATCTATGTAGTAATAACTGTCCTCCTTGTCACAATATTTTATAAGGATTACCTCCAAAATTCTTTAAAAAAAGATATTTTGAGCATCTGCAACAGTAACAGTTTCATTCACATTTCAGCATCCCAAATTCTTTTTATCAAAATATACACACCACCACACAAAGGGTTAGGCAAGATAATACTGTAAGAAAAGATTATCTTCCCCTTTGTCTGAAGCATCACAACCAAGAACCTAGTGTTTCCAGACCAGATACGTTCATCTACCAGGTTCTCCAACTTCCATACATGGTTTATCAACAGAGGATGTGTGAAAGCACAGTAAACTGAAAATTCATCTATACTTAAACCAATTTTACTTTCTTACACAGCTGTAAGCATTTTATCTTACCTCATCTTCTACGGGGTATAAATTTTGTTCAGAGCAGGGCATTTTAACATGTTTGTTGTCCCACAAATCTTTGTAGTGAGTTGGAAATGGTTTAGGCACCTCTCCTTCCCTCAGAAGGTCTACCTGCAACACAGGAGGAGGAAAGAAGCTCAGGTATTTGTTTTCTTCCACTGAAGAAATAAAGAGTAAGCAATGACTTCGTTAAGAAAAGACTAAACCACAATCCATCTCTTTTGGAAGTAGAAAGCAACAACAAGCGTGACAGACATTCAGTTAGGAAAAGAAAAAACAACAATCTCACCATTAAACCCACAGTAACGTAAGTTACAGCTCAAAGCATAAGATGAATGCTCAGTGAGAAGGTCACAGGGAAGAAACTCACAGCTCCATTCAGACTGCAGGTAAAAACTAGAGGATCTTTAAGATCTTCTCGGGTCTTACATTTGGTGAAAAGAACATGACCATTTGACTGCTTGATGCACGTTAAAATAGAGGTTACGTACAAATCTATTTTTCTGTCCAATTATCTGTTGAAGTCTTGCTCATTTATGAATTTAAGAAGTATCTACATACTTTCAAAAAAAAATCATCAAAACAGTTCCAAAAGTAATCATAGCCATGTACAAAAATAACATTTTTAGTCTTTAACACTGAAATGGATAATAAATCATTACAGACACAGTAAAATCTCAAGCTTACTCCACAGAACATTGGAAATATATATATATATAAAATATATATATAAATATATATATATATATAAAAAAAGGCTAATACAATGTTCCTAAGGACCCAGTCTGCTACACAGCATCCTGGTAGCAATGACTTTTCTCATAACTTGCACAGAATGTGCTTTTCTTTTGATTAGGATTCATCCATGACCTTAAGGGTTTCTGGTCACCTTTTTACTTCAACAATAATTTGACTGCACATTACTCCAGAAAACTAAAGGCGTATGTCAGATTTGGTCTAAAATGCAGTGATACAGTTGCACATGATTTTTTCCCCTTCTCTCCACATCTTGAATACCTGAATCTTCTGTACACCTTGAACCCAAAACAGAATCACATGACAATCAAAATATATCAGTTTTTACACGCAAACTTAAACTCTCAGCTCAAATACGGAATTACACACACACACCTAAGCAAAACAAAACATAACAAAGAAAACAACAACCGTATACATATATATAAAAATACATATTTATTATATATATATATATAATATATATAATATTTATATATATAAAAACTAAATGTATATATTTGTCCCCATGAGGCCAGAGCAGTAAAGCCATAATCACATTTATTCTGGATTTTAGTATCTTAATTCTGTGCATGACAAAATTCAGTTTTCAGGAAAAATCAGCTGCCTCGATCTGCTGAAAGAGAATGGCAAAGAAAGATTTCCACAGTCTGCTAATACCGTAAGACTAATGTGGCATTCCACACTTTGAACAACACAGTAAGAAATTTGATTTCAGGTAATGTAGTGAAGTATCATACCCTGACGGTCACTGTATGGTTGGCTGAGGGTCTCAGATGAGGAAGGCGAGCCCCACACATGGGCATTCTCCTCATCTCTTCAATCGGTGTCCCAAACCACTTCTTATTAGTTGGAAGAGGTGGCGGCACATACTTAGGAACCTTCCTTCCTGGTCTCTGAGGTTTGAATTCACATTTATCTTTCCTGCTTCGTAAACAGAAACACATTGGAAAAAAAAAAACAAATTTACATGAAAAACTTGATAGGCAAATACAAGGACTCCAGGGTTCCATTTATAACCAACCCAGTTTATTTGCTAGCCTTTCCTGTGAGCATTCCTAGAGACTGATTTTCTCTTGGCTGGTTGTTTGATGGGGCGTATGAGATGTTGTGCAGCACAAGAAGTTCGAAGAGTCAAATGCAAAACAAGCTCAAAGACTACCCTTTGAGGTGCTGCTTCAACTCCTAAACCCCCCTAGCAAGATTGCTCCACCCTTGAATAAAGATCTTGTCCAACCTGTTTGTGCTGTCTACACATGCCAGTGCCCCCAGGTGAGAGCAATGGCCCTGACCTTGCAGACCACACGAAAAAGGGCGACCACACCAGCATGACACAGGCGTACTGTGCCTACCTGAGAGCCAAAGAATAACTCTGTCACAGCACTACTGATGACTGAGAATTGTTCAATACGCTACTATTTCTTTCTCCCCATGAAAAGAATTCAGTCACTCTACTCTCTGCTGTAACCTGGTCTAACTAAAACTCTAACTAAAACCACCCTCTTGAGCACAACCAATGCTACTCTGCAAGGCACTGGAGTCTACACCCTTCACATCTTGCTTGGGCTCAGGACATCTCTACAGCTGCACATACTACCCACTAATTGTTCTGTAAAGCACTGTGAGGATTCCCACCTATGCACACAGTGAAACCTTTCCACCAGTTTCCCAACTCAAACATGTAATTATTGCAAAACACCACAAACCTGCTCTGACAAATACCGGCCAGTCTCATTCAGCCTCTGCTGCTTTGTTACACCAGCAGCTAATCTAACTTAGCAAAAAGAATACCCACTTAGCCCATGTTTTAAGAAAACTACAGTCATTTTCTAAGCACATTATTTATCTCATTTTCTAAGAACTGCTGTTTTTTGTTTTCTAAGACCACTGTCAACCTACCCAACTCTCCAGATTTCTCAAATGCAAGCTCCCACCACCATCCAGCTGCCCTCCATTACCCTCGGGTGCATTCTCATGTGAAGGAGCACTTGCGCTGCTCCTCGTATCCGGAAGGAGCTCCAACAAAGATGTGCAGAATACCTCCTTGCCCTACTTAAAGAGACATTAGTCTACTGAGATAACTGCTTATGGCACCAACACGCAGCACCCTCTCGTTTCTACTTCCTCATTTGCCATTCATTCAATTTCTCAGCTCCCAGTTGAATCCGAGCTCTTCAGGGCACAGATTATCTTTCTGTCCTTACACAACATCTAGCCTACAGTGCTGGGTCATGCTCAAGGCTTCTATTTCTGTTGATGTAGCACCACACCATGAGCACTCCTCTCCCCCGAATTATTAATAAAGACCAGCAAAAAAAAAAAAAAAAAAAAAAAAGTAAAAATCAACACATCACTGCAACTTCTTTCAAATAAAAGGAACTTTTCTAGTTGGTGTCAGAGCAGCAGCAGCACCAATGCTTCAACAAAATCGATCCAGTATTTCGACAGCAAAAATGAAAGCTAAAGAAAAAATATACAAAAGATCAGCCTCCTCAAATGTTCTGAATGAAGTAATAAATGCCAAAACTAAGCTCTGGAAAGCAATTCTTCACCACAGTTTGTTCTCAAGCATCCATTCTCATGATCTTAAGACACCTCCCCAGTAAATAATATCACCTTCATACAGTGTCTTTAATTCCCAGTTCTAACAAATCTAATAATTTAAAGATACTGCACTAAATTAAAATGTCATTAAAAAACAGTCCCATTAAAAACAAGTCATATCAAGCTTACATCAGAGCTCTCTTCGTGCCCTTACACGCATTTTGCAATGCTCTTTACACAGTTCAGCCTCCAAAGTTTATCCTGGAAATTTCTTAAGTGTGAACAAAACATGTGAGGCAAAGAACACTACCTTTTCTCTTCCAGTTTTGGTATCCTCATGAAATGAGAGGTGATTTTGGAGTCTTTCTTCACACCTGGCTTTGCACCTTTGCTTTCTGATGCTGGAGCAGGAGAGACCCCAGGTGGTTTTATATGCAGGCTATCATCCTTGACAGAATTATCTATTCCATCAAAGTCTTCACAACCCTTAGTGGAAAACCGTGGCTTCGTTGTCTCCAGTTCAGCATCCCCATACTGAATTCTGAAAGATTTGTTTATAGATTTGGCCGTATTGTTCTCCTCTCGCTCATCAAGAAGCGGGCTCGTTTCCTCATCAGCCTCTGACCCATGACAGCTATTTTTAGAATTGTCAACATCCATGGGTGATTCCGGTTCACTTTCTTTCTCAAAAGCAGGTGAATCCCCTGAACTACTTCGACATTTGCTCAGCTTCTCGGGACCTCCAACATGGGATACACAAGCATCACAACCAGCATCTGAAAGCGGGCTTTCTGGAACTACATCCCCTTCTTCTTGCTCACTTGTATCAACAGAATCGCAGCTCTTCAGCTTCTGAGAGTTGCACGAAACCACTTGTCCATCTGTCTCAGTATCTTTTGAAGAAAGTTTTGTACTTCCCATTTTCAAAGACTGGCCGGATGACTGTTTCCTCTGAGTCCAAATGTCACTGCTTCCCTCACACCGTCTCTGAGCCTCCTTGCCAGTTTTGTGCATCTGATCGATGTTGGCGTTTTTAAAGGTGTCTCCAGTCTGTCTCACCTTCACAGGCACTCTGTCCGAGCCTGGATCTCTGCCCTCAGCCTCCCAGTTACACGTGCTGCCCGTCTGAGGCGAATTTATGTGTTTTGTGCCAACTTCCCCAGATATTTCTGGATAATTTTGCTGGCAAATATTCTCTAGCTTTTTTACATCGTGCTCACAAATGTTTTCTTTTTTAACGGAAGTCATCTTGGTATTTTCTTCAGTATTGTTATTAATTTTGCTTTGAAGGCTGTGGAAGAGAAGTAAGGGAATTTAATGCACTACTTCCAGACGAAACTCCCATACACGATTTTTTAAAGGGAATGATCATAAGCACACAGTACAAACTACAGAGGCTTCAGGCTTCAGTCTGTCAGTTAAGCTGGAACAGAGCATACAAACCAACACTCTAAAGCAAATCTGAAAAAAAATAAATCCAAATTATTCACCTCCTCCTTAACATCCTCTTATCATCTTTGACTTGCTGGAACCGTGAGCCGGTAGCTCAGTGCTCCATACTTCTGTATTATTTATTTTCACAAGTCTTGGTGGCTTTTCTTGATCATTTTGGAACACTGATAAAGATTTCAACTTGCAACTATTTACAAACACCAATGTTAATATACTTACATTGCGATGACTGAAAAAGAGTAATAACTGATATCACTCTACATAAGACAGAATCAAAATCAAAATATAAAATATCTAGCCAACGTTTCTCCTAGCACACAGGACTATCAAACAAAATCCTCAACTATTAGTGAGTTATGGTAAGCCAAAATGTAAAAGCAAGGCACTGACATGGCCTATACCTAGAGCTGGCTGACTGCCTCTGGAAGTGGCAGCCCCACTCTGCCATACCGTGCTACACGTTCTCATCTTTTCCTTTACAAGAGGAACCTCAACAGTGAGTTGGAAGCTAAGTCAGCAAAAAGGTCTGCTTCTCCTGGGGGAGTGGGAGGTTCGTTAGCTTTCTGTACTGAAAGTCTGTCCGTCTGTAAGGCACCTACACTCAGGAGATGTGCTACGAAGGGAAAGACGCAGAAATGAGGTTGATTTTTTGTCAGCAGCCACCAGCACTGACAACACGCACAATTAGTTCTGCACAGGCCCACTCAAAGAACACAACCTTTCAATAGCTCCAGTGAACATTTTACCTTTTGGACTCAGTCGTCTTGGGTCCTTTGTTCTCCAACCAAGTGGTAATTGTCCGTTGTTTACAAACTGAAAAACCACCATGTGCTGCATTATTACATGAAACACGATGACATTGAAAAACGATTGCATATAAGACCAGATGAAGACAAAAGCACCACCATTAACTCTTCACTATTATCCCCACCACAGGTAGCACTCAGACACTACTAAAACAACACAATGCAATATTCCATTTGTAACAGTCAGCAGCTGCAGCTACTGTTAATAACCTTTGTAAATTCCAGGCTTTCATTTTTAATCTCGACCGTACTTAAAAACTGTGATAGAGTAGGAAAAAAAACCAAATAACCTGAACTTCACAGTTAGCATCATCACCTTTAAATTATCACGACCAACACACTGAGCCCTGAAAGGCTGCTGAATTTCAGAATGAAGTGAAATTACATAGCTTTCAAGATGATCTGCTGAGGAGGAATTCTAGAAGATCCAGCTGAGCACCTTATTTGTATGCTGCATACTGAGAGAGACATAATATCAAGACTGTGCGTACTAGACAAGACTACTGCTCAGGAAAAGAACTTTTAATTCTAACCATCAAGTATTCATAAAGCTTATCGACGCTTACTCCCCTAAACAGCAACCAAATGCACCGGATGTTTTCGTCACATCCACTGCCCCCTACATTGGTACAGTGAACAGGATCAGTTGCATCTCTGTGACACCGTGGTTCGGAACAACTCACAGCTGGCTGCAGTTCCCTTTTCCTCCATTTGCCAGGTGAACTCATCTACCTATCACTTCCGAATTGCAGGCGGGGGTCAACCGCTGCTACCAAGCAGATAAGTAAAGCTACCAGTTTCTTATTACAACGATAAATTTATAGAACTTAAAAAAAAATAACAAAAACAAATAATCACACCAGAGTTAGCTACACTGACAAGCAGGCTTTAATGGGAAACGTCATTTTACTGCAGATGGAGGCTCTGCAACGTGTAACGTCTGTAACCTAGGCCAGAGGCAACTTTCTGACATTGTTTCACAGTCGATTTCTCAGTAATTCGGTTTTAAATAAATAAATAAATCCTCAACTTCATTCAACGTTGTTTGACAGATTTCATGGGCTGACATACAGACGTGCTTTTCAAATACATTAGTCCTTAAGTTTTCTAAATTTCGCTTTTTGTATTTAAGGTTGAACCAAAGTCGCGTGCAAGGAAGGGGAAAGCAGCAGCCAGACCACCAGAAGCAGCACGTCGAAAGTGAGTCAATGCAGCCTCCACAAAGGCAGCTGGCTGCATCCCGAGACACAAACTTGTGCGGGAGAAGGGACAGAACCGATTATATCCCACTGCACGAAAGCGCGGGTACAACACAGCTCTCCCTCCCGCTCAAAGCAGCCTGCCGGTTACTGACCCGCCGGGCTTTAACCCAACTCGCGCCTATTCAGGAAACGCGAACGCCGCATCTCCGCGCAGCGCGGCCGCGTTCCCGGGCAGCCAGCCGCTCGGTGCCCGCCCCGCGCCGACGGCAGCACCGCGCGCGGCCCCGGCCGGGCAGCGGCGGCACCGTGAGGCCGCGTCTCGGCCGGTACGCACCTTTGTTCCCCACGGCGGTAACGGAGCTGCCGCCCCCGGGCCCCTCCGGGCCGCCGTCGGGCGACGGCGGCCGCTCTCGCCCCTGGACGCCGCCGCCGCCGGGCTCGAGCCGGGCTCTCTTGCAGGGGTGGTCCCGCCCGCAGCCCGCGCTCATCCTCGGCGGGCACGCCTCCCCCCGCCCGCACGGCCCGCCTCAGCCGCGCGGGCCCGCCAGCGGCCGCCTCGGCCGGGCGGCAGCCGCCCTCCGGGGACGGCGCGACGACGCGACGGCGCCGGCTCTGCCCTTCCGCATCCTCCGGCCCAGCGGCGCCGGGCCGCTCCCGCCGCGTCTCCTTCCAAAATGGCCGCCCGCCGCGCTCCGCCCCGCCGGAAAGCAGCGCGGGGTCCGCTCGGCGCCGCCGCCGTCGCTTTACGGCAGCCGCTTTACGGTAGCGAGGAGGTCGTGACGGCGGGCGCGGAGGCGCCATGGAGGGCGGCGGCAACACCACCACCAAGGGCAGCGGCCTCGGCGGCCTCTTCGGCGCCGGCGGGGCCGGGTACTCGCACGCCGACCTGGCCGGGGTGCCGCGTGAGTGTAGACCGGAGGGACCGGGCTGGGCCGCGCGCGTTCCCGCGGCGAGGAGGGCCGGGCTGGGGGGGGGGGAGGGGGCCGCGGCCGGGCCAACGTGGCGAGCGCGTGAGGACCGGCAGCTAGGCCGGCACGGGGCCGGGGCCCTCCGCGGGGTCAGCGGGACTGGCTTCGTTCCTCTCGGCTCGGTGCTCAGCGCCCGTGAACGAGGGCGCCCCGTGGCTGCTGTGCGCGTGAAGCTGCTGCGCGCAGCGGTGTCACCGTGGTCTTTTTTCTCTTTTGTCCTCAGTAACGGGAATGAGCCCTCTGTCCCCGTATCTGAACTTGGACCCCAAGTACCTCGTGCAGGTGAGATGAACGGTTGCTTCTTTGTACTGAGGTTGCCGTGGCCCCGTGGGAAGGCTCTGGGATCCCCGCAAGGCGATGCAGTGCGTACGGCCACCATGTGACAAATGAGTCTTTTAGTTCCACGTCTGATATAAGCTCACAGTGCCACAGTTCCTGCTAGAAAACCAGTTTGAGGATCAGTGAGAATGTTGGATATGTTTGCCGCTAGTGGAAAGAGTTTTTGCACCTCCTTTCCTCTTCCCTACCACCACACGCACGCAGCCCCAGCACAGCCCTTGGCACACCCCCGGTGTCTGTCAGTGTTGACCAGTAAGCCTGTTTCAGAACAGCTTCACATCAGCTAACATCGTAGACCACCACACCCTAAGAAAAACAGTTATTTAAAACCCTGTGATATTTCCCTTTTACGTTCTTTTGGTAGTATCACCAATAAAGTTCAAGTTAGTCCAATTAGGATGCATACTAATGATTTCATTTATGTGTAGTTGGCTCATCTTGCCTGTGATCATTACATTCTGCAGAAGTAGCACTGAAGGTCACGCGTTGTATAGCATCTGCTCATGTGTGCTTTTGTTTCACGGTGTGCATGCTTCGCACACAAGTGAGGGGCAGGTGTTTCTGTTCCTCCTTCAATCAGAGCTGTTGCAGTTAAGGTTACAATACAACAAGCCATAATGGTAGGAAATGAGTGATATGCCTCTATGTAAGTGGATTCCCTTGCACAGTTATCTTTCCTGCTGTTGCTGAGTAGTCATGAATATTAAGTAGTAACTTAAACCTCTTCCCAAAACACCCTCCAGAGTAATCTTGTATTTAAAAAGCATCCATATACTTTCAGAACCTGCAGTGAACAGTTCTCCATGAGGAAGTCAGCGTTTTTATTGAGAATCTTGTGTGTCTTGTCAGTGTCCCATAATAATAATAAAAAAAAAAAAAGTGCTTTGGCTGACCTTGCCTCTACCATTTGCTATTTATCAGCAGGTTTCTCTAGCTCTTTTTAAATTAATCTGACTTAAAAGAATGAAACTCTTCCTGTGGGAAAAGGGCATACAACTGTAAAAACTACCAGCCTCGGATTTTTATGCCTGACATCACTATTTTGAATGCATTCCTTGCGTTCCTCACCCCCTGGTGTCTTAAGGACTGGTCGCTTGTGTGCAGGGAACTACTTAGTACACACAGTTTTCCCATTAGCATCAAAGTAGTAGGAAATGAAATGCATTACTACACCTGTATAGGTTGCTCAGTGAGAAACAGCACTGCACAATCTGAAAAGAAGAGGGCATTTAAATGACAGCCGGTCTCATGTTGCCTCCTTACAGATACAGAATCAGAATCAAAAAAACAGAGTTCCGTGGCTGCCTGGTGTCACTGATAGAGAAGTGTGATATCTGGGAAAGGAAAAAAAAAAAACAAAACTCAACTTACAGTCTTGAAAAACTCTGTTCTCATTGACAAATAACAGTATATTCCATTTGAAAGCTACTGTTGAAAAGTTATCCAGAAACACTGTTTACATCTGTTTTTGCTTCAGATCATTGCATGGGTTAAAGAAATGTGTATTTACCAACATCTAAAACATAGGCCAGAAAATTGCCTTTTTTTTTTTTTCCTTCAGGATACAGATGAGTTTATCTTGCCTACAGGAGCCAACAAAACTCGGGGCAGATTTGAGCTGGCCTTTTTCACCATTGGAGGATGTTGTATGACAGGTCAGTGGTCATATTTCACTTTTTCCATCTATTACAGCAGCAACAAGATCAACAGCATCCTATTCTGCAGTCTTACATATAGTCTTACATAAGCAGCAATTTAACTTCAGGCTGTACACTTCGAATTTTCTCAGTGCCTACTTGAAGTATTTTTGTCCTTTTTCTTTCTGCTAACCAGGGGCAGCATTTGGTGCTCTGAATGGACTGCGACTTGGCTTGAAGGAGACTCAGAATATGGCATGGTCAAAACCTAGAAATGTACAGTAAGTGCTTGACTGAAAAAGTTCTGCTTAGTAACATTTTCTTCTTCCAGCATGGAACAGAATTAGCTCTTAATATATCACAAAACTGAAGGTTCAGAAGTTCCAATTTGTTAATGTTAAATTATTAAATGTTTCTAGGCTAAAGATGTTCAGTTTAAGCATCGCTTTTTCAATTAGTGACAATTATCTCTTCTGACTTGACTAAATATTAAGTATTTGAGAGACTAAATTACTACTTTATTATTTATTAGAGGTCTATTTCAAAGTCAAGCCAGTGATTATATTTGTTGAAGTATTCCCAAAGGAAGGAAGTTCTTTAGAGCTATTTTTCCTCCCTTCCTTGTCTGAGAGCAAGTTCTCTCTGCATTCCTGAGCTTATAAGAACTAGAAGGAGATTAGAAAGCAGAAGACATCCCTGCCTGGATTTGCGTGCTGCTGAGCAAGCATTGCATGGTGTCCTGCTCACCAAGAAGGAAAATTGCTTCTGACAGATTCTTGGCAGTATGAGGCAAAGTATTTGAAGGTAGGCTAATAGGCGTACTGAAATAGAACATAACTCACTCAACTAGTGAAGGGCATCTCTGGCTACTCAGCACTCCTCAGGAGCCAGCCTAGGTCCAAGGGATGCTCTCCCTTCAGTTGCTGTCCCTTATATGAGCCCAGGGTGGCTCTACTCTGAGTCTACCCTTTCTGGTCACATGGGGTGCACACCTGAGAATAATTTGTACTCCCTGGGCCAGCTACAGCCCTTCAGGTGCTCAGTCATCAGTTCAAGCCATGACCCAACAGCTCCACTACATCTCCACCTTTCACAGTATGAGCAGTGATTGGGCACTGTTTTGTCATACAAAGCAGCAGAATCACTTCTGACAAGTTCTTGGCAATACCTGGCAAGGTCATATACAGAAGGAAAGTTTTGCTCACCCAGCTGGTGATGAGGATCTTTGGCTGTGGAGCACTTCTTCCAAGGAAGCCCTTGTGTAGGAGAAGTTTGCGCTGCAGAGGCTAGCACTTAAATGAGCCCAGGGAAGTGGACCTACAGTGCACCCTTCCAGTCATGTGGGATGCACAGGTAAATCTGCAGCTGTGCTCCCTGGGCCAGACACACCCCTTCACCAGGTACTCAATCATCAGTTTAGGCCACGACCTAACAGTTCCAAACACACCTGTAGTGGAAATGAGCCCATGCATTGGGATCACAGTACATGCGGTGAATTCCTGAAGTCTGTAAGTAGATTCACTTGTGTGTGCAGGCTTCATGGTTCCCACAGGATCATAGATGTTTCCCAAATGTCCAGGTTGTTTTTTTCTTTCAAGGAGGTCCACTACCAGGTGCCACTGAAGAGCAGAATGTTACTAGGACTCTTCAGAGACATTGGAGCACATCAGAGTTGAGTGGTGGTCTTGTGTGCCACAGATCTCAGGGAGAATAAAACTGTTTAATAAATACCAGAACAGGCAAGTCCACCCTCCAAGGTGAAATATGTGCATTATTACAGCCCTAGGCCAGTATTTCTGCCTGAACAGGGGCACGGCCAGACCATTTGTAATACACTTCTCAGCCTGATATCGATGGTTAGATGATTATTGTCAGGCATCAGAGGGGGGGTTCTGTCCCAAAGCGACACAATCAGTGTTCCCTTCACAATTAAAATGAGGATTTGTATTATCGTCTCGGGGTACACATACTGATTACCTGCAATTACTGATCCCCCCTTCTTCTAGTAATCACCTCCTCATTGCAGGCAGGCAGGCCACACCACTCTGATCCTATCTGCATCTTTCAAGATGACTTTACCTTATGGGTCCCAGGCATAAGGTCCTGAAGGGCAGGGAGCTGAAGATTATTCAGCATCTGAACTTGAAGTTTTAAGCATGCATCACTCAGTTTGGACTCAATGAAGGAGAACTCAAGTTGTCTGTAATAAATGCTGGACACTAGATCTCTGGGTATTTCATTTAGAAATCTCAGCATCTCACAGAGTCACTCAGTCCACCACTGCAGGGTGCAGTCTTCAGAGCTACCTTTAGAATACCATTTCTTCGAGTTGTGAATACTTTCCTTGGTGCCCTTCTAACTATGCCAGATGTTCCACTTACAAAGAAGCAAAATTGTTTCTGACAAATTCTTGCAATACCAGGGAAAGCACTCACAGGTAGGCCAACAGTCATATACAGAAAGAAGAATGAAACTCACCTAACTGGTGAAAAGACTCTCTGGCTACACAACAGCCTCCTTCTGAAGAACCAGCCAAGGCCAGGGGGGTGCATCCTACAGTGGCTGGCCCTTTTATGAGCCCAGAACGGCTCCACCCTGGGTCCACTCCTTCTGGTCACATTGGGAACACAGGTGCAAACAATTTGTCTGTGCTCCCTGGGCCACCTAAACTACTTCACCAGGTGCTCAGTCACCATTTCAAGTCATGACCTAATGGTTCCCCTGCACGTAGTATGGGATTTTCTGGATGATAGCATCCATGAGTATCCCCAGCATTTCCAAGCTGGCACCTTGTTTGAAAGGATGCGGTAAAGATGTTGACACATTTTTCACGCGGTATACCGATACAATTTTTGGTACTTTATACACCACTGTAAGAAAACATAAGAGTCTTTAAAGGAGACATTTTCAATTAGAAGAGTGAAATGTTTGGGGGGAGGCTGTTTCGTTCTTCTAAACTACTTTGCAAGAGTAGCAATACTTAGAGAAGCAATATACTATTATTTCACAATACAGTTTGTACAGATTCTGCTCCTTTTGAAATAGTGTTTTTATATTTCTCAACCCCTTCTTTACCATTTATAGTATTAAAGATATAACCAAAATAGTCCCCACTAGAATTGCGACTCTATCATAGATTAACCAAATTTTATTTTATGTGTTCCTAATGTGCTTAGACAAATACACGTTGCCATCCTGGCCCAGCAGGTGGCAGTCATTGCACACGTTGCTGTTTCATAGTCCTTGCCCTTCCAGGGAAAAGGCATGTTGAGGTTCATCAACTCCTTGAATCACTGTATTAATTTCAGGTTTTTTTTCTAATCAAAGGCAAGGAGGAGAAGTGTTTATCTAGATCTCCTTTAAATTCATCCTAAATGTACACTTCTTGAAATACTAATTTTGCTGCTATTTCCCTTCAGACATCCTGTGGTATTTCATATATTAAAATAATAATTTTCTCATCAATTCTGAATTTATGGATCGTTGATGAAATGGGGCTGGGGGTTGTATTTAGAAGGAGGCTGTCAGTATCTGGGCCTCTTGGGTGTTTTTCTCACTTCAAAATGAAGTTCATTACATAGCCGTGTTCAGAAACAGCCTCTCTCCCTCTCTGAGTTATGCAAGAGGAAATCTAGTAAGAATTGAAATCAAATGAACTCCAATTAGAGACAGTATAGTACCTAACATTTTCATTGTGTGAAGTGATGAGCTAAGCTCCAGTGGTAGTCAGCTGTCCAGAGCAGTACAGTGCCTGTGGCGGTGTTACACTGCTGGGAGATAAAGATCAGTCATTTCTTCTGGCTGTTGTCACTGTTCTGGTGACAGCTGATGCCAAGAAGAAGTGATGTGGTGCTTCCCTGAGAGTGTGCTAAGGGTTTGATTTTGCTCTTCAGTGCTAGTCCGGAAGCATACATGCAGAAATATTTAGGGAACCTTACTTCTGCTGTGTGCTCCTTTTCACAAATGGAAGCACAGGATTGCCTCTTTTCCCACTGATATGCATTTGTTCAGACTTGTGTTTCATTGCCTTCTCGCTCATTCAGGTGTCACCATGCACCCTGACACATGATCCCTGTTTCACTTGCACCTTCTGAAAGAGCACTCCGGCCTTCTTGCAGATGTTACACCCAGTTATAACAACTCGGTTTTATCAGTCGTTCTCAACAGCTATGTGCAAAGCTGTGTAACAAAGGAATAGCTTTAGGAAGTCGTTTGAAGGGAAGAGACTCAGATCTTGATACGGTGTAAGTCTGTCTCAAAAGACAGATTTTCTTAAGATGAGACAGAAATAAATATTTGCCTTTAGGAGTGCATCTCCTGCTCTTTGGAGTATGAACAATGGAGGAAATTATATATTACCAAGTTGTATGCTTTTCCCTACTCTTGTATTTTAGAAGGATTTTTAGTTCATTATTCCAGTTTCAGTTATAAACCTGTAGTGTTAACACTTCATGCTTGCTATCATAATTCCAGCAGCATTAATTCTCTGGCTTAGGGCAATGCCTGAACGTAAAGCTTTAGCAGAGCACTAAAGCTTTTAATATCTTTTTAACTTCTTTACAGAATTCTAAATATGGTAACAAGGCAAGGAGCGTTATGGGCTAACACTCTGGGATCTCTGGGTAAGTGAACTTGTCCAGTTTATAAAGATGTACCTATTCCAAGGAAAGCGTATCCTACATTTTCATTTTGACATCCACCAGGAGAAATTGCAGCTTTTTCATTGGGATTTGAGAGTATTTCAGCAGAAAGGCCAAAACTGAATTTTAAGCACAAGTAGCCAGAGGCCTGTAATTAAAGAGCAGTATTTTTATCAGATTAGAAACAAGAATTCTAGTTATGAAATAAAAGGAATAGACAAAAAAAATGTAGGTGATACTTAGTTCTAGTTAATTCTCCTGCTTAAGGAAAAAAAAAATAATTTGAATCCTTCTGAAAGAAATAACAACATAAAAAGAGTTTTTGGTCATATGAGCAATTCCGTGCTGTCAGTCTCCAGGTAAAAAGTCAGAATGTTTCTATGGGAGGAATGTGATAGCCACTAAAAAAATCTATGGTTTTACGGTGTTCACTTGGGTAGAAACATTGCATATGATACCAGCTTCAGGTCTAGTTGCTTATAACTAGTACAAATTAGAATAAGAGCAAAGAAAATTATCAAAATCCTGATGGGAGTAGAACTTCTGTAAACTGAGCGGAGGAGACACACACAAAAAAAACAACTTGCAGTTGTCTCAGAAAAAGAACTGACAAGAACGTCGTAAAAGTCAATGGAATAACTGAAGTCCTGGAGAATATAAAGCTTGTGTTCCCATCCCACCTCCCAGTCTTAAAAAGAACAAACAGCATAGAACAGTTTGGGTTGGAAGGGATCCTTAAGATCGTCTAGTTCCAGCCCCCCTGCAATAGGCAGGGACACCTCCCTCTATTGCTCACAGTCCCACCCAGCCTGGCTTTGGGTGCTTCCAGGGAGGGGACATCCACAGCCTCACTGGGCAACCTGTGCCAGTGTCTAACCACCCTCACTGTAATGAATTTCTGTGAGAAATGGAGAACTGATGAAAAGATATTGTTTTGAAATTGATTAATGGTGGAACTCATTGCCCCACCAAGTGCTAATGGAAGATAAATTGCCGGTGTTTAAAACAATGTACTTTTACAACCTTGTTGTATTTTATATCATAATTAAAAAAAAAATGTGAAGCACAGGCTAAATTTAATCCATTTCATTTTATTTCGATCTTATTTCTGAAGAGTAGATTGGCTTACCAGTTAACTTAGACATCAACTTTTGAGACATAATGTAGCGACCACAGGATTCTGAATGACAGTGAACATGACAACTTTGAAAAGAGATGCATTTGCCAAGGGTTTTTTCCTTTTTTGGGGGGGAGGATGGCAGGTTGGAGGAATGGTATTTTCTACTCTAATAAAAACGTTCTGAAAAATGGGATGCAGGAACACTGCAGTCCAAGGTCCTAAGGTAAGTGACACATTAACAGGGTTTGTCAGCTGAGTTTGAAGGAAGATTACTCAAGAAAATGTTTGTGCATTCCAGTAACAAATCGTTTCTTTTGTTACAAAGTATGGCCTCTCCAGTCACAGAGTTAAGCAGAACCTGGTATCTGGGGAGTTGGCATTAGCTCTGCATCCTCCTAAGTACTGGAGCAAGTCCTTGAAAGAAGTTAAAGAATTTTTGCATTTTATTTCACTGGTGCAGCATTTCTGCGTATCAGACTCCTTTTGTCACTGCTGACAATTTTTGTAATTCTGTTCCTAAACGGAGGTAGCAACATCTTTGTCTAAAATAATTTGTTGAATGTAGCTCTTCCTTCCCCTCACTGTTGATATAAAACACAGCTGGGACAATGAAAACCACCACTGCCTGTGCTGTGTGGAAGAAGATACTATTGTTTGTCTCATCAACTTCAATATGTCTGCTTATGAAGGATTTTGGAGCGGAAATAAAGATTTTAATTTGTAGCAGATGAGAAATGAAAATGACACAGTGTTGTCTTCACCTGAAGACCATGACGTACTCTCCTGTTCTGAGCATGAAATGTAATTATATCATCAGGTCATACAAAACAGTGGGTTTGGTGGGGCTTCTCCTTTGTATGGAAAGCTTGGGCTGCATATGCCCAAGTGTACTTGGCACTGAAAGTTCACACACTTCTCTTTGAAATCCTCTTCAGGATAGTTGACAGACTTCTCCTATGAGGCAGAGGTGAAGCAGTTGTATATGATGTCAAATCCCGAGCAATCTGTGAGGCATTTATGCAGTAAAAGTAGGCCCTTGTTCTCCAGTCCGTGGTACCCTGTTCTGAGTGCTGCACCTAAACAACTCGCCCTGTATCGTGGTGACCTGTGGGCAACAGTTTCATCTGTTATCTAGAAAGTGTCGAGCTGATTGGTTTTGTGCCATCTCCCAAGGGCAATATAAAGCCTGCCAGCACAAAGTTAAATCTTTGAAAGCTTTTAAACAAATCTGAACTCAGCAACAGGCCTAAGCCTCACTCACTGCTTGGTATCATCTGTTTGTCGTGTCTTGAGATAGTACTAGATATCATTAGTAAGGCTACTTTATGACCTAACTATGGCTAAAGAAAGGTCACCTGTAAAACCAGTAGGGCTGGTTTCATGTCTGGTTTTACTGAAGGCAGAAAATCTGTGCACAGTGTAACTAGTTACACTGACCCTCAATTCTGAGCCTTGTATCTTAGACAATGGGAGTTTTAACTTGAATTTTTTAATGCTTTTTCCTTCTCAGCTCTGCTGTACAGTGCATTTGGAGTCATCATTGAAAAAACACGTGGTGCAGAAGATGACCTGAATACCATAGCTGCTGGAACCCTGACAGGAATGCTATACAAAAGCACCGGTAGAGTGGCAAAATGTTTTTATTTTTCCTCTTGTGCTTCATTCTAGTTATTAGGACTTACTGCTTTTCCTAAATGCTGTTCTACTCTAAGAACTGAGAGTGTAAAAATGGTATATTAGCCACAGAACTGGATCGTGGCTTTCTGGAGCTGCAGTTGTCCTATGAGTGGCTTGTACTAAGCTTCATCTTGAAGCAGTTAGAGCATTCTGTGTATTCCTTACCTCCCATTTTCAACCTCCCCTTCACTGTAAAAGGGGATTCCCATTTCCTTATGTCCACTAACAGACTAGTGGGAATGTTGGTTCTTTTTCCTGCTATACCTGAAATACACAGCTGAAAACGAGCTGGGCACACTCTTAAGTGTTTCTTAATTAAGCTGGGTAAATATGCTGTTTATTTGGTATATAATGAACATAATTTGGATCTCATGATTATTGTTCGACCTGTGCAGGTTAGAAAGAAGGCAGTTTAATTCAGCTGGAAATGTTATTTACGTTTTTAGGTGCAGGTTTCCCTTCAGCAGTCTTAGCCAATTTAAAAATGATGTGTGGGTTAGATCTCAGCTATCTGAGCAATTTGGTGAAGTTACGTATCTTCTTTCAGCTAATTGATACTATTTACCTACACCAAAAAGGGGAAAAAAATGATGCTGTCAGCTTTTAAGGATAAGAAATAACCAGAAATATTAAAAAAAGAAGGGACCGTGGCCTTCACTGAGCATATATGAAGCATTCATCCTGTACAATCTTGAACAGTTTAAGGCAAAATTACTTTCCGAATGGGGGTTAATTAAAAAAAAATCACATCCAAAGAAGTGAAAAATCAGGAATTCAAACGGAACACTTAGAGAAGCCTTAAGACTTTTTTTCTAAACCTGAGATTGTGTGGATTCATATCATTGAAGTTAAAGAAGCTAACATATTTGTGAAGATAACCCTTGGGTGTTTAAACACCCATCGTGGTAGGACTCTCACCTTTGCACAGCGATCGAGAGCAGCAGTGTTAGAGCAGCACGGATTTAGGGTGAGTTTGTTAGTGAATATTGATTTGTCTGCAAAAGAGAGGGTCTGATCTTCTGTTAACACATATTCCAGGCTCAGCAATTGGAGGGATCCTAGTTTTCAGAGAATTACTGGGTATCACAAATTGACATTACCACAGGAAAAAAGTGTCAGTTTTAAGTGGCTCAGTAAAAGTTAGGCTGTGTAATTCAACTGTGTGTTACTGAGGAGATAATTCACCTCTCTACTGTTGCATATTTTACTGAGCCTCAGTGCCTTAGAAACATTCCTGAAAGCATGTTGAGATACCTTATTTTTATGCTGATCTAGACTAATTAGAAGCAGCAATCATTAGCTGGAACAATCTTACAAATGCTAACTGGTGCACTTAAACTTGCTAGAACATATAGCTCGCTTGCATTCAGTTACTTAATTGGGGTTTCCTGAGGGATCTGGCAGATGGGCAACAGCAGCTAGACAGCTATAGAGTGAATACTGTGAACAAATAGTACCCACACAATATAATGAAGATGGACAGTGTATGGATTATCCAGATGGTATATGGTATAAAGACACTTGATCAATTAGGAAGGGCTCACCTGTCACTGAAGGTCAAAGCTCACCTGGAACACGGGAGGGATCTCCAACAAAAGATCCTTCCTTGGTGGTGGTCAGCCCTTAAATGGGGTCTGGAAGGAATGGAGCCAGGCTCCACCCCTTCTGGTCACACAGGTACATTGCCTTCACCTGTGCTCCTTTGGCTGCGTGCTCTCCTCAGGTGATCAATCAGTGGTTCAGGCTGTGATTCAACAGTTCCCACACAATAGGGTACAGAAAATGTTAAGAATTCTATACTGCCACGACTGCCATCGTGCGCTCCAGAGTAAGTTTTCCCCATACCTGTCCATGCCTGTCAGAAGTATGGAATGTGGTCTTTTCTTGATCAGTGCAACCAAGTGTGTGTGCTTTGGTCACACGCAGTCATCTGTCGCTAAAAAAAAAAAATTACCAGAGCGTGGTGGAACTTTTGTTTTGTAACGTATGATCTGTTGAGATAATTGTCACACTGATAAAGGTAAGTGTGGTGAATAACACTGTATTCCTCAGAGTGTTGGATTTCTGGTATACCTCCTGCACAGAAACTCAAAAAGAAGTACATTTTCACAGGGAACGTGGCAAAATAGGCCTTTATTTTTAAGGATTAGTTCTGGAAGTGAAAAAGACGTTGGCCACATATGTTGGAAGAATTAAATTCCAATATTATTTTCCTTTTTTCCTTTCACGCTCTGTTCCTCCTGCTTTTTCTCTTTTCCTGTCACCTTATGCCTTCCTCATTCAGAATGGTAAAGTTTCCCTCTAAAAACTATGCTTTACCCAGCATCAATCCATGTGTCTAAAAACCCTGAAATCTTCTGTTAGGTCACATGCCAAGGATCAGTTCACGTCTGTGATGTACACTAAGCTTGTAACCATTTTATGTCACATGGAATGCCACGTTGTATTGGCATTAAAAGGGGCAGTTTGAAAGCTGAAACATTTCTGTGAAAACCCTCATACTTCAGTGGCAGTTAGAAACTTTCATAGGCATCCCCTACCAGATCAAGTCCATTCTGTGATTCACATGGGGAAATGCAGAGCTGGTAGAGGCAGTGTTCTTCAAGCACTCAGATTTTCCATTTCCATCATTTCTCTTTTGTGAAGAGATAAAGAATGTGCCTAAGAAGAAATGGTTTGAATAAGGCAGGTTTTTTTTGTTATGACTTTCCAGTTCCTGTTTAAACATGGCACCGATGGAACAATCACATCAGCAGTCCTGCTGTGCTGGAAAAATCGTATACTTGTGTATTGTACAAAGCCTTCCTGTAGGCTGAGGTTCTGGAACTGAAGTGCTTTGGTCTTCACTGGGAGAGTGTGAGTGGACAGGAAAAAAAGTAACACGAAGACCTGTTGGAAGTTGAAGTTTGTTGCCCCAGACTGGTCCTGATGTTAACGGTTTGTCCCTGCAGAGGTGTTAATCATTACCAAAATGCTAGCAGCTGGAAGGCTTTGAGCACCCACACCCTAAAATCAGCAGTTTGCAAACAGGTTTCTGTGAGACTCTTAAACCACAGCTTGTGCATGAGGAGCTTAAAAGAATATGAAAGTCTGGAAATGTGGACTGTGTTCATTGGAAGTGGCGTTGCTCATTGAAAATTCCCCATTACAGATGACTAAAGCAGTTAAGTCCCCAGGAATTCTGACAGACCTTGCAGCCAGTCCGATGTGTTAACTTGCCGCAGTAAGGGGAACGTTAGCATGGAATCCATCTCGGTGTGCTGCATGGATTAGGTCAGCAGGTGCTGTGAGTAGAGCTGGAAGGTGGAACTAATTTGAGGAACTTGGAGACAGCACGCTTTTACAGATCCATTTGTCCAAGGTGGTCTCTAACTTGCACGCTGGTAAAATCCTATTACTTACTAGCTCTTAGCCTGAATGCAGCCCTGTTCAGTATGAACTTGCTACACCAGACTTTGCGCTTCATGAGAGCTGCACTTTAGCTCCCAGCCTAATTTCCATTTAGAATATTTGGTGTGATGGATGGAAGCAGGCCTTTTGTGTTCCTGTGTCAGTGGCATATGAAATAGAAGTGCTGCAGCTTAACGAAATGGAACAGGATTGACTAAAAGAGAGCCTCATTTCCTAAGGAAGTCTACAAGGACGGCTTTTCCTTTAAATTAGATACTCATTATTCTTCAAACCAAGGCGGAAGTTGAGGTCTGTTAGACGAGTGTTTTTCTCGTGAAAAGTTACAAAGCACACCTACTGGCATCTTGGAGCAAAGAAATCTTTAGCCTTCGTGCATTCTTTTTCAGCCTCTTTTCTAAACCAAACGTCTTCCATTCTCTCCTTATTGTACCAGTCTCTGGAAGTAGCAGAAAAATAGAAAGACGATGGTCCCTGTGCATGATGCTGCTTAGTCCCTGTCATCACAAAAGCACACACAGTTCCAGTCACCATGTCACGGAGGCACAAAGTATTGATCGATCAGGGAAAAGGTGCTGATATGGATGGGCCTTTGGTCTGACCCCAGCTGACAGGCATTGGTTTCTCACCGAAGCCTGACAGTTCACTATACAGAGAACTTCAATAACCTTTAACTTTTAATCTGAGCATTACGCAGGCTGTAGATGTTCTTTTTGTTAGATAATTTTTATTTCCACAGCAGGGGAGATAGGAGCAAGAAAAAAGTCTTCGGACAAACGACTTTTGTTTACTCTGCTTCCGTGCAGTAGGACCCTGATGGGACCTCTCTTGCCTTTTGCACAGTAGCTGGTACCTAATTTAGTATAAAATAATCTGAAGAGAAAGGAAAGCTAGCAGTAACCAAAGGCAAAATTTGTCATCTTAAGACCTCAGAACACAACCCTTGAAATCAATGCATCATGAATCAATTAAGAAGGACTAAATGCTATATTGCTAGCAGTAAAGTCTGCGCAGAGCTAAAGATCAGGTCTGTGGACTTCATTTGCAGGAGCCGAGGGTGGTTGGGTTCAGTAATTACATCATGAGCTATAAAAGTTTCTTCCCTTTTGGTTCAGTCTATTTTTCTTGGGGCCAGACGTTTCTTTTTTTTTTTTTTCCTCTTGTTTCCATCTGGGGGGGGGAAGGCAGGGGAAGAAGCTGCTGGCAGACTGCTGCAGATGTGGCTCTGGTGGCTCATAATTCACTGCATTACTCAGAGAAAAGCAGGTAAATGATTTGCTTCTGAACTTTAAACTTCATATCTGTCAGGTGTTTCAGACATGAGGACCCTCATAAAACTGAAAAAGCTGAGGTTGCCTTGTATACCTGAAAAAAACAAGCCTTTAGGTCGTTTAAATAGCAGCTTGCTCCTAGAGGCCCTAAAGGAAGTGGAGCTGTTCCCATTGTGAATATCAGAGGGAGAGGAAAAACTAAACGCGTGTTAGTTCTTTTGTTGGGCATAAACAGGAGGGGCTGGTTTTTCAATTAAGGTATCCCTGGTGTTTACTATAGGATGTTCTTATCTTAAACATCCAGGAAATGAGAGCTTTGAGAGTGTATTCTTAAAACACGGGCAGTAAAGTCTGAAATGGACAGTTTTGCCCTCATGTTGTGCAGTGTAGGTCATGTTTTTCCCTACTGAGTCAAATTCACTGCATCTGCTGTTAACGTGGAATCATTGCACAGCTTGCTTTGCACTGAAAATGTTTCAGAGGAGGACAGCACACCGTGGTGAAAAGGTGCATCAGCTAAAGCCAAACAAACCACGTTGTCACGTAGGGAGCCTTAGGTGCATTCTTCAGAAACCCACAGCAGCTTCTGAGCTGTGAATCATGAAAGTTGCCTGATCTCAAAGTACCTGCTGTCAGAAGTTTGTCAGCTGGAGCTTTATCTCAGCCCAGCACACGAGATGAGAGGCTCACTGTCACGTTTCTAGCAGGGTCTGTCGAGGCATGGTTGGTATCTGAGGGCTGCAGAGGGCGATTGCAGAGGAAGGAGTGAGAAGTTGGGCTATCATGGGAACACAGCTGAGATGGGAGGGGAGAGGTTTTTTCTGTGTTCTTGTTTATTTAAAAAACAAGGTGATTTTCTCGGAGGGCTTAACATTTCCTGCCCAGCAACTGGGCTGCATTCTGCAGTGCAGTACTGTTTGGTGTCTGCCACAGACCTGGAGGCTTTTACTCAGATGGAAATCAGTTACGGAAAGGAAAGTTCTTTGTGTGCTTTCTGCTTTGATGGTGTTTCTTTAAACTAACTCAGTAAGGCACTCGATTTCAACTGCTTGGATTTATTCCTTGCTCGTGAAACAGACTTCCACCGGTGCATCTTCAGCAAAGTCCAGGGGGCCCAAAATTCTGTGCAGGAGCTGCAGAATGCTTCAGGCCTGTAGAATTGATGCTTTGTGAGTAGATACAGGGCTTTCCTCCTCGCCTGGCTGGCTTCAGCACGTGACAATATTTACATTTTGTTCGGAGCAGCGCACCTTAGCAGCACCGAGCCTGTTTGGATGCTGGAAAATGGCCCCACTGTGGAAATTAAAAAGAGAGTTCTCCTATAGAACCTGACTTCCTCCACAGTCAGGTTCAGTCAGCCTCCCAACCAACCTTTCTCCCATAGGAAAAATATGACTTTAAGGCGAAAGGAGTGGAATAGGACCTGTAGCTGAAGGGAGGGCCTATAGAGAGAGGAACTGTCACAGACCCATGCTGCCTCGCTTTCTGTGGACTTCTGCCATGCTGCATGCACTTCCCCGTAGAGCTGCATGGTTAGGAGCCCACTTTTGGAGGTTTCTTCCATGAAGAATTGCTACTTAATGTAAGCAGCAGAAAATTAGGCTGACATTTAATTCCTTATTCCCAAAAAAGTAATGAGCAGAGGGTATTTTTGCAGGTTTTGCACACGGTGTCCTTTAAATGCTACCTGTGGCTTTTAGCCAGCAGCTGCCAGCAGTGGGATGACCCTGTGTGCCCAGCTGCATACCCAGCTGCAAGCCCTTGCTCTGAGAAGCTTTTTGTGCAGCAAGGTCAGGCTGAGCTCCCAAAACCACAAGTTAGGTTCCTGGTTCAGGCACGTAGATACATGAATGGCTTTTTTTTACTGCTCAGAGCTTTACTTGGAGCAGCCAAGGCAGTGACCTCAGGAGGTTTGTGTCCAAAACCCTCCGGGTCATCACAGCTAGGCGGTGAAGTTTCTAGAAAGCCATGGCCAGATGTGACCTCTGTTACAGAGTCCAAGCTCTGCTGCTGGCTCTGCAGCTTCCTGGTTGCAGCACACCTCCCTTTAACAGCTCCATTGAGATCTGTTTGATCTTGCAGCACATGTGTCAGCCTAGCTGGAGCCTACAGCTCTTTGCCCCTCTAAAAGCCTGAATAAAGTCCCATGAGACAGCTTTATGGCCTCTAATGGAAAAAGAAAAGAATAATCATGCTCACTGATTACTGGGGTGCGTTTCCTTTCAAGCCTGAGGAGCATGCTCTCCACAGTCAGTTTTAGCGAGGAGGTGGGCACATGGCACCTGGCCACAAGCTGAGTGGCGGCCTTGTGGCACAGTACCTTGCATGCTTGGTTTGGCACTGATATTGCAGAACCAGACTCTCTGAAGTTCCCTAGTGTTGAGTCACGCTCTCAGATGTTCCCATGCGGTCAGAGTATATTCTGGGAACTTGACCATGGCACTCCCAGCTCCCAAGAAACAGCATCCTGCCTTCTTTTTCCACTCAAATGTAGTGACTGTAATGGACAAACAGGATTATTACTCCTCATCTGAACCCCTAACTGGGGGAGCTTTTTAAATGAGAGGAGGTTCCTATTTCCCTAGAAAAATGTGCTGAGGAATGATGAAATAGAAAGAGCAGGACTTCGGAGAAGTCATCAGTACTGAAGTGTTCTGTGTGGTTTCTAAGGTCGTAGTGCTACATGAGCAGGAATGTGGCAGAAGTCGCAGCAGCAAGAGCAGGGTCAGAGTGATGAACCACGTCGCCTGAGCTTAGCTGCTGCTTTGAAGGGTTCCACAAGAACCCTTTCTGGAAGGTTATTCTGAAAAGCACACTTGTTCTAGATTTGAACGGCCTCCTGGGAGTTGCTGTGGCTGATGATTGCATGGAAGCAACATGAATGAGCTTTTTTTTTTCCTCTTTTTCAGGCGGAGCGCGTGGAATAGCTCGAGGGGGCATCGCAGGTCTGACGCTCACCGGCCTCTACGCTCTGTATAACAACTGGGAGCACATGAAGGGCTCCATTGCCCGGCAGTCCCTCTGAGCAGGGCGGCCAGCGCCGGGCAGAGGACACGCTTGCACGGTCACCAATCCAATCACTGCGAGATCTGTCTGGTGCCCCTTCCCATTTTATTTACGATTAGCGTGAGACTGAAGGAAGCTGTGCTGGGAGGAACCTCTTGCCACCGTTTGGCTGGATTGGCCCTTTCCTTCCTGCCAGCCACTTGCTGGAGGCAGCGATAGTTGTTGGACCTGGAAGAGAGCGGAGCGGCCACCGCGACAGTCTCCCTGACACGCTCACCAGCCAGCCCTGGGCCAGAGCCATGTGGCGTGCTCGAGACCCATCGCTGCGCCAGCCGTGCTGCCAGCTCTGGTCAGATGCGTGTGCTGCTGCTGCACAATGAAGGCTGTGCCCTAGAGCCCTTCAGTGCGGTCTGTCAGCAGCACCTGGGCAGCTGGAGCAGGTGGGAGCCTTCAGCAGCAGCTGGCGCAGGGCAGGGCTCGTTGCTCTTACAGCTCAGGGTAAGCTGTTCAAAGGGATATTGTAATTAATAAAAAGGGTGGTACTTATGCAACACCTTTCCTATGCTTTGCCGTTCCTGCAGCTGTTGAGACAAAAACGTCCTGCATCCAGTGTCTTGCATTTACAGTTCAGCTTTGAAGGACCGGTGTGATAAGAGTCACGAGGCAGCTGGGTGAGGGAAAGTGATGGGTGGTGATGCGTGGTGACAGCAAGGCAGGCTGGGCAGGGGTTGGCACCACGCCCTGACTTGTAACAGGTACAGAAGTTCTATATGGATGGAGGGCTGCCCTTGGGTTATAAAAACACTTTGGTGCTCCAAGACCTTAGAGCTCGCTCAGCCAACCGCTGGAAACCAAGCAGTACAAGTGCTCCTCTTGCTCACTGTTACCCGTTTTGTAATTAATAAGTTTCTCTTCCCAGCCTCCAAGTAGTTGTCACAGGTCACTGGTGAAACAGAGATGGGATGAACCTATGCCTTTACCAGCGTTGAAGTGAAACCATATGTCAAGCTTTTTACGTAGATAAAAAGGAACAGTAAGTTACGAATCAATTCAGTAGTTCAGATTACTGTCTAACAGCTCATTCCTTATGTTTGTAATTAAACGGGTCCAGGACAGGACAAAGGCAAGGGGAAAAAAACAAACGAGATATACCGCTTAATAAATAACCTGTAAAGCTTCTGATAATGATGGTACACTGAAGAAAATAGAGATGAAGTAGAAGAAGAAAGGTAGCAGTGCTTTTCTCGGCCAAGAAGCCTGTCTCCTGAAGAGTGAGACTTCTCAGTTGCACTCCCATTGGCCTTGCTTGGCTGCCAGCTCTGAGCAGGTGCTTTATGACAGCATTTAACTAGATCTAATGTAAAAGAAAGCAAGCTGTTCTTTCTTCATCTGCTTTATAAATGCTGTTTCTTGTTAAACCTAATTCCACTTCTTTCAGAGTGGGTTGTGTTGTGGTGCAAGGGCTGGAGCTTTTAGCACGTACTCTTTAGGGTTGTGCCACCAAAGCAGCTGTGTCCTGCCTGCAGCTGCAGAAAGGTGCCTTGGGCACCAGCTGTGCAGTGCTGTCAGTGGGACACAGGGAAGGTGCATGTGCATTCGTGCAGAGCTGCTCTTTGCCTCCCCACTGGAACTGAAGGTTCCTCCCATCCCATGTTTCTTTGTCACCTTTAGTAGGAGTTGTACTCCTGCCTGCTGGACAAAGGATTGCTTGCCACTTCTGGGGCTAACAGGGGGAAAGAACTGCTTTTCAGGTGTCCGAAACTTTGCCAAGTTTTGCTTCTTCAGGAGTGAAGGATGAGCCAGGAGCCCTGTGCCCCCGGCTGAGGCAGGAAGGCTGTGGATCTTGGCAAGTGGCTTTTTTCCTTCACGTGCACTGGGGATAATAGAGGAATGAACTTCGAGGTTCACAGCTGCCCCCACCTGAAGGTAGGGCTGACTCTTGAGGTAGCTTGGTTTGCTGCTCTTTCTGCCATCGCCTCCAGTTCCTTGGAAGTGCCTGCTTCAAGGCAGAGCTCAGTGTGTTTTTCTGAAACAGGCTTTGTTTCTAATGCTGTTAACAGCTCTGGTTTCCAACCTGTTTGTATATGGAGTGACGCATAGTTGAGCTATGAAGTACAACCACAGCAGCAGCCAGCTCTGCGTGGGATTTAGCTTGGAATGCAGCACTGTTTTCCCACGGAAGAAAGGGGAGCTGTGGCAGTCCAGTAGCAGCAGCGTGCACTGACATCTGTGGTTGTATTTTACGGCTGCAGGCTCTCCAAGCAAAACTGCATAAACTCTTAAAGCATGAGGAGGGTGCTCTGTATAATTCTTACGTGCAACAGTTGCTATGCTCACACTTCACCGGAGATCAAACAGTACAGAGCTGCTGCTAAAGGCCATGACCAAGAGTCTGTGAGTTCAGTAAGAAGAAAAGGAAGTCACACGTGTAGGATTTGACAAGCATGTCATCATCCTCCAACAGAGAATTGTGTAAATGTGGGCATAAGGGAGCTCTGCAGTCCCAAGGGGCTGTGCTCTGTCTGCACACTGCCAGGCACAGCATCAGGTTCTGCAGACAGAATGATGGACACCCTTCCATGCTGTGGCAGTGAGAATCAGATAGCAGCTCTGAGGAAAGCATTCTGATTGTTGTGTGGCCACTTCTGTGTGTAGCCCAAAGCACAGGAAGGCAAACCCTACTTCAGCGTTCCCTATCAGCAGATGAGTTCTCCTGCCACGGGGTTGAGGCTTCATTAGTCACAAGGTAGCAACCCTCGGTCTCCCTCGAAGGAGCAGAAGCTGCTTCTGAAAACAGGAGGGGGATGTACATCGGGGCAGCAAAAGGAAAAGCTTTTTTTCAAGGAAAAGCTTTCTGATGGCTCTGTGAAGCTATGAAGTGTTTCCTGCACCTGCTATT
The DNA here is from genome assembly GCA_036925125.1 of Oreortyx pictus. Classification (NCBI taxonomy): domain Eukaryota; kingdom Metazoa; phylum Chordata; class Aves; order Galliformes; family Odontophoridae; genus Oreortyx; species Oreortyx pictus. The sequence goes on along the minus strand of JAUPFR010000008.1, from coordinate 10,282,981 downwards.
TTGTCTTCCTTTTGTACTCAGAAGGACGTGGATACGTGCTCAGGAGTTCCACGTGTGGCTGCTAAGAGAAGGTCTGGTCCATTGAGGAAATTCCAGGTTATTGGGCTGAAAGGCTGCCAGCCCAGCTGCACGCTGTCACAGGATGTGATACGGTGCCACTTAAAGGAATGGGAAACCCTCAAATGAGAACCAGTAGGCAACATTCAAAAATAAGGAGAGTTCAGGAGCTAGAGAACCAGCTTTCAGTTGTGCAGCCAGACACGATACGGACCGAGAAGAGGACTGAAGCATGTTAAAAACAAAACTCACAGATCCTTCAATATTCAAGAGTAATAAGATTCCAGAGACACCATTTTGCCTAAATCTGCGTTTCTTACAGCTCCTGAATAAAGGCCAGTGCTTTCCCCATACCAGCTACGTGTCCGTGGGCTTGTGTTCGCTGTAGGGATGGCACACAGTGCAGGTGGGGGCCAGGCAGCGAACCAAAGCACGCAGCCACCGCTGGGGTGAGTGCAACACTCAAGCAGAAGGTACCCAGGAGAGTCTCAGCAGTTCTGTTAACCATCCCGCAAAGAAGCCACGCCACACGCTTTGGCTGCAATTATTTTAATGGAAAAGGCTAATTAATGTTTTACATAAATACCAACTAGTCATAAGTCAGTTGAATAAGTAAAGGAATACACACCCCCGAGGTTTAAAGGCTCGTAACTGATAAGGCAGCACACGACGACTATAAGGAATTACAGGAGGTGGGCTGCACTTCAATCATGAAGTTCAACTGCTAATCCAATCAGGCAGTTAGTCACAGTACATCTTCCCATGCAACAAAGACACGTTCAGAGGAGAAAAGTAAGCTTCAGAAACACCTTTCTGCTTTCAGTAGAAGTACAAAAGCCTCTCGTTAGTGGTCCACTGATGCAAAGCCTTTCTGGGGTCTGGTGTGAGGTGTGCAGAGTACCCCTCAGACTGAAAACAAATACACAGGTTGTATCAGACAGCAGCGTGCGTGCACATACCGAGGTTGGATCCTGCTAATTTCTACAGCACTGTAAGGAAGTGAAATCATTTTTACTCTGAGGCAGGTTTCAGCCACGGGGAAAAGGGGAGGCTTTTCAGTCACTAAGGTTGTGAAGCGAATGGAAGCTGCAGCAGGAACGACGCAGCTTCAGCCTTTCATGCAAACTGACAGGTGTGCCCCACATTTCCATCCAACACCGCTTTCTTTCCTATGAACTCAAAATCTAGAATACCTTACGAGCTGTATGTCCATGGCAATAGCGAGCAGAACTATTGCAACCCTCACTTCCATACTCAAAACAGTAAGAAATTTCACAGCTAAAACATTAAAATTGGTGGTGGGATCTGCAGTTTGCCAAGCCAAGTGTTTCCCAATTAGAAAGAAAATCCAATCTGAAGGGAAGGAATCTTAATTCCCCAAATGTTACCTTGAAATGCCACCTGGCTGGGATGCCTGCTTTCCAGCAGCTTAGTCAACGAAAGACCAAGTCTGTCCTGTCCTCGGAAGGGCTCAAAAAGCTACACAAAAAGTTTCACGTCCAAACGATGCCACGAACTCTTCTGTCAGCACCAGGTTCCACGACAGGCATTTCTCAAAACTGAGATAGGCATACTCAGCTGTGACACACACCGATGTCAGATGCCTAAGAAACCTTCACACTTAGCAACTGCTCAGTTAAAAACAATTAATTCCAAGTACAGCCTAGGCTACCTTGCAACCCCAGCGAGCTAGAATCCAACTCACAGTTGTAGCAGCTGAATGTAAATGCAGCATTTCTGAAGTGGATGGCAAAAGTGGATGATTCACAGCACCACAGAGATTTTGCACTGGTTTCAATATACTTCAAGTGAGAACCCATTCAAGAAGATTCAGGTAATCCCGTAACAGATAGGAATTCACTAACACCTCTATACGTCAGATTGCTTATGCTCAGTGGGTATACGTTTCAAAATTAATCATAACAAAAAGACATGTTTTGCACCATAACTCTGTTAAATGAATATTTCTTTTGTCATTAACAATTTTAGGAGAGAAAGCAGACCACCACACACCACCACAGGAACTCAGCTGGCTGCGTCACTCAGCGTGGTGTGTGATTCGTCAGCAGGAAGGGGACAACTGCAGTGCCTCCGGTTCTTCACATCTAAACAAGTTTAAAACAGGGTTATTCTTTTTGATATGCGATAAACAGAAAGAAGCACTTTTGGACAAAAGCATTTGTAAGATAGGGGGAAAAACTCTACTAAAACGGTTGCCAGAACTGAGTATCTTGCCTTCTAGGGTCTGGTGTACACCTGCTAAGAATGCCTTCCTTGAATTCCAAATCCAGTTACAGCTATTTTGACAGTGAGGATAAGCACAAGGTCAAGTGTAAATGCATAACCAAAATAAGAAAGAACTTGCCTAGGCGTTTAAATATTAACTGCACGTCTTAGTCACAATAGAAGTTACCAAGGTTTCACCTAATGTCAATCAGTATAACTGTGTTTTACTCAAGAACGTAAGCTATTCCCTTCCTGGCTCAGAATCGAGAGAAGAGGAGGAATAATGAAAACAGGAAGACCCAAGCAGGGTCAGGAAAAGGGGCAGGAAATCTCAGTGCTGTTAGACATCACTTTTGCAGTGCTCTGAAGACAAGAGCTACTGCCTTTTCTTTTCTGTACCTCAGTTACGTTTAGGTGCAGATATCCTCACGCACCCTGTGTGTCCTACCTGAAGAGTGGTGCGATACAGCCATTGCTCATTATCTCCACTGAGTTTCATACAGGCAAAAAGGTCGCAAACTGTAGGAAGGCCAAACTCCTGGAAAAGAAGTCGCCTTAATTAGTGACAGTTCAACATCCTGACGCATCTTCAAAGTCTGTCAGATGTTCATAAAGAAAAAAAAAAACACCTGTATCCTGAGTCTCTAACATGAAGTCAACTTGTGTGTAAAAACTGACTCTTTGCGTTTGTGAAAGTGTCCCAGTCTACTGAGATAACTAAGTAATAATCACTGAAGACACTAGAAGAGCTACAAACCCTGCAAGTTACCAGTCAGTGTTACCCAGATGAGTTATTAATTCAGAAGAGAAGAAAGGCGTTAAGCTGTGAAACAAACAACCTACTGGCTTAAAACACAGCAGAAACGAATACTTATGAATACGCTTACTTGTGCTTTCTTGTGTAGGAGCCACTTATCTTCCACTGGAGGCGGGTTATCATTTTCTAGGCTGCTGGAAGCCAACACCCAACTGTTTACATTCAAGGGGAGGTGGAATGGAGCCAGGAGGTCCACAAAGGGACTTCCGGAACCACTATTTACTTTCTCTCTGCTTGCCTTTTCTTCTGCACTTCCTGCTTTGTGCTCACACTTGGCTAGCCAGCTTGTCAGAGGCCTTTCAAGCAGTGCTTTCACAGGTTCTGCTATCTCTGCTGAATAATCCACTTTCTCAGCACTAACAGGTTCCCCCGAGAGCTGCTGCGAAGGGTTAAGCCAGGAACTGACAAGAGACTTTGTCTTCTCATGCTCTGGGTTTGGTACGGCTTTCTGGCTTACTGGAACTCCATTTTTATCCTTCCCTTCTTTCTTCAGAAGCCACTTACACAGAGCCTCTTTTCCACAGTTTTCATCACACATGCATTCTGAGAAGCTGGTACACAGCTCGTTGGCTTTGCACACGTCTTCCATTTTAAAAGGGGCCTGTGGGTGCTGAAGGAGCCAGGCGTTCACAGCAGATGTAGCGGGTAACTTCTTTCCATCAAGATGCTCATTCAGGCACTTCAGATTTCCCAGGTTCTCAATTTCCACACTTTTGATCTGGCTGCCACGACAATTGGTACATGTTTCAGCTTTGAGGAGCCAATCACCGAAATTAAATTCTTCCCTAAAAGGTTTAAATTCGTACTTCCATTTCTCATCCGAAGCGCCACCTCCGTTTTCCACACCAGGTGTGAGCAGCCAGTCAGAAAGGTCCACCTCTTCTTGCTCAAGGGATTCCAATTCCTCCACCTTTTTCTCCATGGAAAAGCCGTAAGTCAAGGTGGAGTCCTTGTGACCAGGGGAATCCATCTTCCCAGCAACATCACGCTGCTGACTGCGCAGGAGCCAGTTTTCCAAATCTTTCAAGTTGCCCCAGGCTTTCTCCAAATAGCAGACTTTGGAAGAGCTTAAATCCTAGTAAAGACACATTGGAATACAGTTACTGACACTACAAAACAATGTTTCAGTAACTGTTCGCATAGTCCTAGCTTCAAATACTCTGCTAAATCCAAACTAGAGCACGAGGCAGAATGAAGGAAACCACGGAAGATTTAAGTTCCACCATATTCTACCTGCAGTCATCCTCTCCTTACAAGGTTAGTGCATGCACAGCGTACCTGGCTGGGTTCTGACACACGTTTTTGGGTAACCCATTCCTCAAGATTGGTGCTGGGAATATACGGAGCCCGGCACACATCCGCAGGTCTGCTTCCAAGCAACCAGTCAGCGAGCGAGGCACCCACTGTCCCACACGAGGGTTTCTGCTGATAAAAAACACTGCTGGTTATCAAGTTGCCCAATTGCTGAAGCAAAAATGAACGCTCAGTTCGCATAAATTTCCTGAACCAGTATTCCTCCTAGCTAGAAAAAAACAAATCTTCAGTCATCTGGGTGACTTCAAGCCACGGCACCGACTGTTCTGTGGTACGAGACTGTTCAGAGAGCAAAAGCCAACCAAGGGAAGTGACAGCTTCTACAGTGTGACCTGACAATATGAAGGACCGCTCATTTAAGACATTCTGGCTCACAGTCCAACTCCATCTTCACTTCCATACTCTCCTCTTGCACATCTATTCTTGGAGCAGTTAGAACATCATCAGATCACCAATGCTGACCACAGCAGCTGCTACTGGCCACTCAAATATCTTAAACAGAAACCATTCCTCAAGCAGGCTAACATTCTCCCTTTACCACTGACACAGCTAAACATTAACAGATAGAAGTACTGATCTTACCTGCTCACAGTTCATCAGGGCACAGTTCTGCCCTGGGAACCAAGGAGAAGTATTCTCTCTCTCAGAGGTTTGCTATATGGAGAGAAAAGTAAAATTCAGTTTAAATCTCAATTTTGGGGGGTTTCTGAGATGAATTCTGCAGTAGAGAAGAAGCAAAGTGCAGTTACAATCGATCAGCTCTTTAGAGCCAGCAGTTCTCAACATTCAGAAGCACAATAAAGACTTGCTATAAAAACACTAGTTCCATTTCTCTGCCTTTAAGAAAATTATCTCCAGCAATATAGAAGATACACTGCTTTCATAAGAATCCCAAAATACTTCAACATCTTAGGTAACTTTCTGCAATGTAAGTTTTTCTTTAGATGCTCACAGTTAACATTAATTTTTCGGTTGCTGGAAAAGAGTAAGAACACAACCAAAGTAACATAATATCTAACTAGAAAACTCGGAGCTAAGTGCAATAATCAATGAACCACTGTCGAAATTCTGAACAAGCAGAACCACGTGACTGGTGCACGAGATTCATTCAGGCTCTAACTAGAAATACACACGCTTTAAGTACTGCAATCCAGTGAAGTCTCCGTGCTTACCATTGTTTTGATTGAGCCAAATGAGGTAATAGCCTGGCGAAGGTAAGACGTGTCAGCCTCGAAATTCAGAACAGAGGACTCCTCTGGTTTAAGAGTAAGGCTTTCCAGTCTGAAAGAGTAAGGCGATAGTTACAGGCTTTTTTTCTTTTCTTCTAACTGTGATCTTCTACACCCGTCCTGTTTTGGGAACTGTCTTGGCACTAATTAACAAAAATGAAAGACTTTTACTGCTTGTACAAAAATGAGGAGATGCAGGTTCATAAACGAGAGCATAAGTAGCCAGCAAAAGACAAGTCTTTCCTTCTAACTTCAACTACCAACAATTAAAATCTGAAGTAATCTGCATAAATGAGTACACCTCCTGCTTTTTATGGTCTTGCTTTGTTTTTGCTTTCTTCTAATCTAAGGTGAAGATGAGAGGAATTGTATTTCAGAGACCTAACCCCTAAGAACTGTTTAAATACAGAAACGGTGACTCATGTTTGTTATTAGTCCTTCCAGAATCACAAATGGGGTTAAATTCTTAAGTCAAAACAAATACCAATTGTGTTAGTTTGCATTGCAATATATATTTACCTCTCCAGGCAAACTGAAATCTGGTTTGCTAGCTCGTTACTGTAGGAGTGTTCCAGCTGATGAATAAGGCAACTGAACTGTCCCAAGTACTGCGTGGAAGACAAAACACTCATTATTGTTTAGGCTTTCAGGTTAAAACTGAGAAAATCGCTGCAAAAATACAGTTTATTTTAAAATCCCAGAGCAAGACAGCAACCAAACCTCACCCAGTAGAGCTGCTGGGCTTGCTGCTGCAACGCCTCCTCCTTCAGCTGCTGAATGAGATCTACCTGCTCGAACAGCCACACCTCCCGGCTGCGCAGGCACTCCAGCTGGCGACTGATGTGGCTGTGAATCTTGGCTTTAACCTGCAAGGCAACGTTTTCCATTTTCATTAGAACTGTCAAACAGAAGGAACGAGCATACGCCGAGCAGATTACAAAATAATGTTTCTCAGTCCGAAGTGGTATTTTTGTACCAACTTATTCCTCAAGCTCTCAACCACAGTAACCCACAGGGCTGCATGACTCACAAGTCAGTGAAAGTTTCCAGGCTGCTTCTAAAGGATTATCAAATAGCAACATTATTTGCAACATCTGTCTACTCAGATCCTTCAGCTGAAAGCTTTAGAAAATCCTAGGCTAGCAGGGCAGGACAACTTCACCAAAAGCATGCCTACGTTACACGCCAAGATACTCGCCCATCCCTTGGAAAATTTCAGCCCATCCTCCGAACAGAAAATATTCTGGAATAATTTAAACTATCAGCGAGGTCACGTTAGTTATTAATGCGTCTTTAATGAATGAAAAATTACCTCTCGCCAGTTCTCTTTGATCTGCTGCTCGGCTTTGACAATCCCAGAGACAGCTGTTTCCAAGTCCTTCTTCGCCTGAAGGCACTTTGCCAGCATCTCACTGCTGCAAGAGCTTCTACTTCTGTCTTGTGGCGGACTCATTCTTCGCTTTAGTTCCTAAAGCACAATAAAAATTCCTAAGAAATTTTTACTCTTCCTTAAGGGAAGAGCATCATACCTTAAGGGAAGAACCACCTGCACTGCTTCACTATTAACAACAAAGGCCTGAGACCCCCAGAGCGACAAAGTTTTCAGAGCGCGGATGAAGCTCTCTCCAGGAGCAACGGCAGACTCTGGAATGCCTCGGAATTTACGCAACCGCAGGAAAACCAACAGATAAATTTGACAACAGGTTCAAGCGCAGCAGCTTAGGCAATCCTCCCCGCTGCTCACACGCCCCTGTGTGAGCATTTCTGCCTAGCCAGCAATCTGCAGCGGCCGGGAGCTGATGGGGGCAAGGCTCGGCAGACCTGCTGGGGTGGGGAGGAACGGCCTGGCAAGGCTGTGAATGCTGCTTCTGCCCTTGTACTTCACAGCCCGGCCCATTCACAGGTGCTGTCCTAGCGGGTTTCATGCCCTCCATCCCCATTCAACAGGTAGAAACGCAAAGCATCGCACGGTCCTCTGGGGAATGCGGTTCTTTTCTGCGACAGGGATACCCAGAACTATCGACGATCCACACAGCTAGAGCGTTAACTCTTTTAATTCTCAATACACCGCACGATGTTAAGATGTGGAATACCAACAACATAACACAAACCACAAAACCCCGACGTTCCGCCAATATCCTCCCCGCAGCGTCCCCGATTTTCAACGTCTTGCGTTAAAACCAGCCATCCGCGCAGCCTGTGGCACCGTGGCAGATTTCCCCTAAACGAGGCCTGACTTCCTCGCTTTCTTTGTCCACCCCTGCAGGCACCGCGGTGCACTTTTCAGTTCCCCGAAGCAACCCACCACCTCAGCTGTTTCTTAGCGCTCTCGCCCAGCAGCCATCTTACCAAACGAGCCAAGCATCACAGAGCGGTCTGGGCCGGAGGGGTCCTCGAGGACCACCAAGGCCCGCAACTACTAGCTCAAGCGCTGCATCAGCTTGGCCAGGAACGCACATAAAAGCAACAGCGCGACGCGCAGCCTGCGGGAGAGCGGCGGCCCCGCGCCCGGTACCGGCGGCCAGCGCAGGGGACGCGCAACAAAGCCGCCGCTTCTCGCTTCTCTCGATCACAGACAGGCTCTGCCCGCGCGGCTCCCGTCCGCCATTTCCACGACGCGACAGGCGCCGCGTCCCGGGGAGCCGCGCGGAGCGGCCCCGCTCACTCACCGCTGCTGCTGCCGGCGCGGCGCAATGCGCTCAGCCCAAGCGGGGCCGCGAGATCAACGGCCGCTCTCGCGAGAGCGCCGCCCCGCGGCACGGAGGAGCGGGCTGCGCCGTCGCCTGAGGGCGTCATTCGCGCGAACGGCGCAGCCGCAGAGCGGCGTTCGGCTTCTGCGCGTGCGCGGGGCGGGAACCTGACTGACTTTCTGCGCGCGTCAGCGCTGAGGGCGGCGTGCGTGTGGCAGGGGAAGGCCAGTAACGCCTGTTCCCGCTGTCAGATCACAGCACGCAGCAAAAAGCTGCGTGTTTCTGCGTGTGCGAACACGTCTCTGCTTTACTGTTACAATTGCAGGAGCGGGAACCAGAAAACAAAGGGGAGAAAGAGTGGTGGCCAGGAGGAGCTCGGAGATGTGCTCACGAAGCTGAGTGGCGTAGCCGCCTTATGTTGAAAGAGCGATAATAAGATAGATGGCAGCTGTTTAGGTCACGCTTCAGATAGGATTAATGCTTCTAAAGAGCTTCAGGCTACGGCTTAGTGCCCTGCAGTCTGAACACGTTGGCCCCCGCACACGTGATGGCTGCCACAGAGACCCGGCACTTCCAGAGAGATGGAAGCAGACACCCAAGTGCCCACCGAAAAGATACGCACCCATTCCATTCTCTGACGCAGGCCAGCCATGAGAGACTGAGTGCTTCGTCCTGCGCTGGGACTCCACGTAGCTGAGCCACTCTCCAGCACCTTTCCTCTGCGCAGAGCAGCTTCTGGAAGAAGACACGACTCAGCAGCGCTGAGGGGCACACTCAGTTTAGCTCGCAACGGTGAAAAAGGAGCACATCCACATTGGTACTGGGCAGAACTTTTGGCTGCAAGTTTCTTTTCGAATGAGAAAAGGAACAACATTGCTGCTACCCATCTCTTGCCCTTCACAAACCACATGGCTATCTAGGACTGGCCCCTTCAGAGGGGCAGGACGGTGGGATGCCCCAGACTCCAAGCTCACTGCAAAGCACCCATGCCCATCCCTCAGCCTGTGTGCAGCACTTGCAGAACGAGCAGGCTGGGGCTCTACCCAGAAGCTCACAGGTATTAGTCTCCTTATTTGCAGAGGGTCAGCTAGATCTTGTGACCTATTTAAATAACAAGGCTTTGGAAGGAAGCTCAGTAGGCATGCTGTGTTCATCATTACAGTTGTGAACAGAGCAAAAAGGAAGCTCAGGCACCAACATTCTTCTTAGAGTTGTAAGGTCTCCTAAAAGGGGAAGACACAGCTGACCGATGCAGCAAGTTATACCTGGTTTTTCAACTGGTCTGGTGGGAGTTGATTAGAATGATTAATTTCCACCTCAAATCCACATGCTGCCGCCCTCCATCTTGCCAATTAACGGTATTACTTAGCACTAATAGACTGCTTTCATTTTCCAGGGGCTTAAGAAGACAAATTAATCACCTCAGCACGTCTGAAAGGAACAGATGGCAATGAAGTATTAACGTTGCAATTTCACAGTAGGAAAAGCCCCCCCAAAGAGGGAACTACCCACGTCCAGAAGGCACCTGGCCCTGCTACAGGTCTGAGGGCAAGAGTCCCATCTTGTCTCTGCTCAGGAGTTCTGCTCTATTCCAACCTCATCACACACTGCTTTTTCTAACCAAAGCTACCCTGTTTATCTTATTCCATGTTTAATAAGGAGTAACATCCTTCCAGAAGGCCTCTTACCTCAGCATGTCTCCAGACAGGTCATTACTGCTTTGGATTTAAAAGACTAAATGTCTATCCAATAATGCAATTAGCCCAGCTTGCCGTTATTTCTTAGCAGAGAAGTGATCAGGAAGAAATACATTACCCAGTCTGTACAGTGCAGATGCCTTTTTTCCTCTGAAATATCTGTGGTTACCTCTGAGCACAGAACATGTGATTGCATTTTCCTCCCACTCACGCCACTAGTGTCAGAGGACCACGTGCAGCATCATTCAAAGGAGCTTTTTGGCTCAGCAGAGCAGCAAACCATTTCTTAAGCTATACCTAGAAGTGAAGCTTATTCTAGGACAGGCATTCCTAAAGAAACAAAGGGAAAAAAAAGGGTGAGATCAGGATTTAAGCTGCAGGAACCAAAAGGTCTCTTCCAGCAGTGTGAAGCCAAAGGAGAATCGGTACTTTCCAGAGAGAAACATATAAATAAATACAATGAATTAAGAACTGACGTGACTGACTAAGCAACGCTTTTTTGTTTTTGTTGTTTGACCTAAATTGAGAAGGTTTTTATTTAAAACATAGAGAAAATCATCTCAGGAAAATAATACACTCTGATTTTACTCTTTCTTGACAAGTATCCCACTCAGTTATAAATCTACTGCAAACTCTTCTTCTACTTTATTTATATTTCAAAATAAAATGTAATGGATTTGGATTTTCGTAAGTTAGAAACCATCCAAAAACATAGATACAGTTGTCACATTTACAAGAGAAACACTTGAACAGAGGTCTAACGCAAAGAATACTTACTGTACAATCAGACTTTTTATATTTGGAAAAAAAACACAAAACCATAGTGGATCCAAATTCCTCTTAAGAGGCATCCATATCCATCACACGAATAAAACATTTTATCCATGTAGTTAACGTTCTGACAAGCAGTACTTGTGCCAAATTTCCACTAATAAGTCTTGCATTTAATAATTTTCAAAGGCATAGAAAATCCTTAGGTACAGACTCTCTTTTTGTTAGCAACCAACAGCTTTCTTGACAAATCTTTCAGTTCAAACAGCGTACTGAAGTTTTTCACTGGGATTTTTTTTTCCATTGTTTTTTTTGGGAAAGAAGAAATCTTGAAGCTGCCCATGTGACCAAGGCACTCAGAAGGAACAATCTTAGTTTTAGTTGTACTTTGGTAAAGACAAAGTCTCAAACTTTCAGCAGACAGCTGACATCAGAGCAGACAGGGAACACGAGACAGGCAAAGATTAGATGCAAGCTGTTCTCTGTGCTTGTGCCACAAAACAACCATTGTTCAGGATAGATACACATAAAAAGAACTTGAGGGAAACTATTTTTGATATAAGAAAACCCAAACCACTTAGGATTTGTAGAGTACGATGTGACAGATTAATACTAACAGCTTTTGTTTCAGAAAACAAGCATTCAGTAATTCACATCGCATGAGTCGTCTTTGGTAATCCTTTACACGTGTTAGTCGTACTTTCAGACTGCAATTCATCGTAATGACAGGAAGGTTGCAGGAGCATCCTCCAACTGCACACCGGCTTGCAGAGGGATGAGTTCTGGCTAGTAATACTGGAATTACGTGGCAGAGTTGTGTAGCAAAAGTTGCAATTATTTGTAATATAGTATTACACCAGTTTGTGATTTTACCTACAGCTCAAATGGGCTTATAGTCAGCATTAGCAGAAATCAACAGCAGGATGAACTCCAAAACTTAGGGAGTAGGGTGGGAAGCTATGAATTTTGATTAAAGCATCTTTTTTTCTAACTTTGTTTCTTAACCCTAAATTGTGAAAATACTGAAAAATTCAACATTTTAAAAAAGACGCATCATTTAGAAAATAAGCCTTATTCCTTAACGTACAATGATGTAAAACTAACGTAGAAGAATTAGAGTGCTACATTAAACACAGTCACCAATCAGAGAGCATGATGAAGATACAACTGTATGTCCTTTCCTACAGAGCCCAGCTGTGGGTTTTTCCATGCTTTGCTTTTTGGTGGCCACTGAACTTTTTCCACTTGGACTGCCCATATGTACTGTGCTAACGCTTTAGAGACAGCACTTATTTGCAACTGAGAAAACAGACAAACAAATTCCCACGTGGCTGTGGCTGTCCTGCAGCTATGCTCACTCCACTGCAGTACTTGAACGAGCACAACAGCTCGGATACCTCAGAGAATGCATCATTGTTCTGAACGGTCTTTTCTTCCCCATTTTGTCAGAGGATGGCTCCTTGTTGAGAGGATCCTCATTACTTTTCCCAGCTTGTTCAGCAGGTTCCGTCTGGAATTGTTCTATTTGAATCTCAAGATGTTTCTGAATGGCTAAACCAAGGACTTCTGGATCCACTGATGCCCCGTAGACTTCCCACGTCATTCCTTCATCATCCCATCTCACTTCCCGCACTGGAGACTTGGGGGCCTCCGAATCTTGCTCCAGGTTCACCTCTGGGAACACGTGTGAGTGGCCTTCTGCTGCAGCTGCTGGGCTCGTTGCAACAGATTTGCATTCCACGGTTGGAAGAGTTTGTACCTCGGCATCTCTGCGCTCGAGAGGCGGTTTCAGTCCCCTGGTTAAATCATTTGCAGAGGTCATAGTCCACATATCCTTAGTTTTCATTACCGTGTCTGCAGTTTGCTGGCTACTAAAAGCAATGCAAGCAGTCTGTGTTTCTGGAGAAGCTCTCTCCTGTTGAGTGCAGTGTTGAGCATGCTGTAGTTGTTCTCCAGGAACGCTGCAACATTTCAGGACTCTCTTGGCATCCAGGCCTGATTCGCTTACCGAAGACACAAGCTTAGGATAGGTCAGAATGTCTGAAGTGGAAAAGGAATGAAAACAGTCAGGTGCTGCTTGCTCTCTTCCCGACTCGCTCACTGAGCACACCAGTCGTGGGACAAGCTGTATAGATGGTATGGGCAAAGAATGGCAGTAGGCAGCGACAGTGGCATCTACTTTCATACAAGAATCCTGCTTTCTATTACAGGGCACTGCAGAATTGTTACGAACTGTCATCACCATTGGTGAAAATGCAGAGTTTGGGAGAGTACTGTAAGTCAGACCACCATGAATAATCCCAGTGGCTTGACTGAGCACTGTCCTGTTGGAGAAACCATTTCCAGGCATGTGGGGTCCTAGAACAGCACTGTGAAACCTTCCAGGATCTGTGTAAACAGTTGTATTATGTGGAATACCACCACTGTCAAAGCTATTTGTGGGTACTTTTTGGTCTATAGGTAGAGCTGGAAGGTGAGTCACAAGGTTCTGATAGTGAGATGTATTTTCATTTATTTCTGATCCGTATCCTTCTGTTTGGAAAGACATCCTCACCACTGACGGACCGTGCCTGCTGCTAGAAGAGGTGAGGCTGGAATCAGTAGCACTGGTTTCTATGTGAGTAACGTAACTCTGCTGTTTGCACCCGCAGGTTAGGTCTGAGTGGCTTCTCTGGAGAGCAGCTCTTGGTTCATCCATTTTACCCATGCTCTGCTGGTGCTTAAAGCAGGCTGAAGAAACACTGTCAACAGTACTGCTCTTTACGCAGGTCTTCGTGTCACCCACTCCCCAGGATGCTGGGGACTGTTCGATGATAAGAAAATGGTTTGTAGACTTAGTTCTGCCCTGTGAATTGTTATCAGGTGACTGATCATTCACGGTTTGCACCGCTGATCCAAGTTCCGCCAACCCAGACTGTGAGAAGGACCATCTAGTACTTGGCACGCTCCTGGCATCACTCTCGCGTCCCAGGGTTTGGCAGACAGTGCTGCTGTGGCTTTTCTTAAGCTCCTGTTTGTTGCTTTGCCTTTCCAGACTTGAATGCCCAGCACAAATGAGACTCGACGAGCTCTTTGACAAGGGATGACTGTTGACAGTCAAGAGACCATGACAAGAAGAACGTAGTGTGTCCATGTGGGAGTGAGTGTGGAGCTGGTGGCTGTCAGCTGACATGGCGAAAGGGAGAGATCTGCAATAAATGATGGGGGAGAAAAAGAAGCAATCTGAGAAAGTAATATAAAAATCTTCTCCTTGGTTTCTGCTTATTAACAAAACTCACCTAAACAACATCAAGTACTATCTCTGCAGAATTTACTGGAGCCATTTTTGGGGGCATAGAGATATCATGTAACTTAAGTAATAACAGATATATTTTGAAACAAGGCAGCTTTCCACCATGGTGATTATCAGCCAACAGTATTGCCAAAACACACACACAAAATAAAAACCCATTCAGTTCACAGTCGCTCAGTGTCATTATTTCAGAAGTTACCCAGTCACCACCAGAGTTTTCAATCATAAGCAAGGTCTTAGAATCTAATCAACTGAACAAATTCTCCCTTTTTCCTTACGCTTCCTGGGATGTTGGGTTTGAGTTTTGGATGGTTCTGCACGGGAGCCAGGAGTTGGACTCCATGCCCTTTGTCAGTCCTTTCTAACACAGAATATAATGTGAATCTATGACCTTTAACCACATTACTGCAGTTCTTCTGTCCTATTTGTAGTGCATGCAGCCACTGTTACCGTTGGAAAACACTTGTTTCTGCTGGCTGGCATATTATCCTTTTGGTGCTTTTGTTAGCACTTCCAAATAAGAGAAGTTGTCATCCATTTCTGTTAATTAAGTCTATCTTCCACTGATTGACTACTCACATTATTTTGGCGTCAGCAGTCACAGAACACCTCAAGTTGGAAGGGACCCATAAGGATCCTCACATCCCACTCCTGGCTCCACACAGCACCACCCAAAATCCAAACCCCACGTCTGAGAACATTGTCCAAACAGCCCTTGAACTCCAGCGGCTTGGTCTTTCGGTATTTGTATAGGAATCTGTTTTAATACTCAAATATATCTGTGTTTATACACAGACATATATACCCATATTTGTATAGAGATCATTCCTAAGAGAACTCCTTCTGATGAACAGAAAAATCTTAACCGTTCCTTCACTGCTTAAGATAAAGCTTCCAGGTCAAGTACTGCTGGTTAAGATGCTGCACAGAAGTGCAGTGGAAGTCGCAAGTTCAGTCAGATGTGCTCTGTAAACTCTGCTTCCCCAGCAGGATTTCTCCAGAAAACTTTTATGACTTTCTGTGAACTGTTCAGTAAATGAATGCATGGGGCGAGACAGCAATACACATACCGAGGTCAGAAGCACTCTGTTAATGTAACAGGACAGTTCACTCACGAGACCAAGAGACCAAAGAGGGCAAAGCCATTCAGACCTCTCAGTGAGAAGATTCTAATGTGATATTTACAGGCTCAAAGAGTCATCTGCCAACGTAACTGGTAAAGAACACACTTGTTGCTCCACCTGCAAACCGCGAGCTCTGTTGTTGATCCAAACAGACAGTACTGCTTACTCAGCCTCTCTGTGCTGTGGGACTCCACTGACTGCTGGCATCCAGGGATAACAATCTAAGTACGTTCTTCTTTTCACAAATGAAATTTCAGATTCAAGTGCTAAAGGCACTGTCAAGTGCAGCCTGGCCATTGCTCTGTTTCTGGGAGTTTTTCAGAAGCCCTCACTAAATCACGCTCAGCACTTAGGAAAGAAGCACGTGCTGGAAAAGGGACAGTTTTAAAACACTTCCCTCACCTCCTCCTCCAGAATGTTATCTATCCTGCAGCCACTTATACCTATATAGTCTGCCACAAAGAGTTCAAAGGAGTCAATAGGATTAAACACCACAGCGTAGCTGTCTGCAAGGCAAAGACCTTATACTTAATCTCTTTACAAGTCAACACCTGCAAAGGCTCTCACACACACTGGGGTGAAATGATATTTACTGATGGAAATCCTGTCAAAAATGTTCAGTCTCAAGTGAAGGAAAGCTTCAAACGGACTCTAGAGTAAGTGCTGCATGGCTTTAAAGAGCCCTCTCAGAAAGTTCACAAGGTTCAAACGTGCGTATATGTACCGATGCCAGGATCCGTTTGCCTTCTTTAAGCAGCATTTGTGCAGAAACCTGCGGAAACACAGGTGATGCAGATTTCAGTTTGACTCATCATCTGCACGAAGAGCAGAGACACATCCAGAACGAAACGGTCCTGACATCACTGGAAAGAATACCCAGCATGATGTACAAAACGAAACCTCCAAACAGAACACTTTCGGGTGTGATTTTTTTTTTTGCATCCCACCCGTATAGACTCACACTGCAGCTGAATTCGTAACCAAACATGGACTGTAGACCTTAAAAACCAACGTGAACAAACATCAGTTAAGTAAAACAACACCTCTTCAGATAGATCAGGACACAGCTAAGGATGGGAAAGAAAAAAAAAACCTCAAAACAAAAAATGTAAGAAACACAAAGCACCGTCCAAACACAATGAATCATCTTTCTTTACAATAATGCACTTCTCTACCACGTTGAAATCCAAACTCGTGTTTTTACAGGCAGCTCAAGCACTTCCCCAATTATAGGCCGCCTCTTGCTCACTCCCTTGCAGCAAAGAGCTACCAGCCCTTACACAGCTACCACACTTTGCCAGCCTGGCACAGGCACAGCCTTGAGCCAGATGTGCATCCACGTAGCTCTGTGAGGAGGTGATGGGTGCAGAACAAATGTCTGGTAGGTCTGGCCTTTGCTGAGCGCTGCTGCAGCAAAACGTTCCCACTACGTCTTGCATTAGCGTGAGTGAGCACGTAGCTGTGTCAAACTGCATCAGCTCGCTGACCCAGATTTTTTTTTTCTCCTTTTTTAACTGGCTTAGCTCTCACTACACCAGATCATCAATCTAGCTGAGCATCCAGCCCCCTCAGTTGCTAACAGGATGGGAGGAAGCAAAGAAACCGCCCACTCTACAGAAACACACCAGGTAGCATAAGCAGTACACATGCAGTGCTTTTCTTCCAAAGACTTTGGAGTTGGTGTGCAGTTCCACACCTGCCTTCTCAGACATCTTCATTTCACATGTGCGCTGCTGGAGCTGGTGTCCCAGAGTCCACAGGGATTTTTGCAAGTACCGTATGCCTCCCTGCAAGAGGTGGCACAACTGCACACACTACAGATGCTGCAACGTGAGTCTGTGCAGATTGCAACCAGCTGATGATTCCCGAGGGGCAGAAGGAAGCCAACATGTCTGAGTGTGTACACATGTTTTTAGCAGGGAGAGGCCGGGGACAGGTGGGAATCGTGTAACACTATTTAGAAAAAAAAAAAAAACAAAACAACAAAACAAACTCTCTACTGTAATTTTTCAGCCAGGCAGTGCCACTGCACGTTGTGTATCGGTCAGTCAGGAAATGGATTGCCCACGTGAAACATGGAAACAGGCACAGCTGACTTAGTGGGTACTTGGGAGACCTAAAACTTTTTGTGTAAAGAATGCTCTGCTTAACTTTCTTCCCTTTTTTTTTTTTTCTTTAAGGAAATGTATCATTTCTAGAGCGATAACTGTATTCACAAATACCCACAGTAGATTCTGAGTTGATTCAAGGTTTTAATTTGAAAATTCTAAGGCAATCTGCACCTAAATACACACACAAGAAAGCAAGAACCCCCTGTTATGAATATACAGAAAATTGTTAAGACAAGCAGAGAAAGGATTAGGATAGAAATGGAATTACCATCCACTATTTTTGGCTTAGCTTCAGATAGCTTATGAGGGAATCTAGGCTGCTTTCACTAATTCCACTACTTTAAAGCAACAAACGTGTATTTTGCTATGACTTATGATTAAAGTTGTGACCTATTTAATGCACTAGTAAATTTCGTCTCAGAATATTAAATATCATCTATGTAATCTACTGAAATATTAATAACTATGGTTTCAAATACTTCAGCACTTTTAAATTGCGTGCACATACATCTAAGTACAATTTTGACAACAACCACAACCGTATATAAAATTAAGTAATTCACTGCTATCACGTCATATGAAGAGGAAGCTTTCATATGATATTCGATACCACATAAGTCAGTATGATCGTGTTTAGCTCCTGCATTGTGTATTTGCTAGTGATTGCTTTCTTTCCTGCACTGGCAGGTTTCATAAGAACGTTATAATGAACAAAACATCCACAAAACAAATCCTAGATTCACAAAGAAGATAGTGACGCAGACAGTAGAAAAGGAAATATTAATAACATATCTAGCAATGCCTGTACTTCCTCCAATAAGCAAAGTTGATAGTAAGAGAGCAGCTAGAAGCATTTGAAAAATAATGATTCCTTTCTACATTTTATGCTTTCAAAGCCATCATTGGACTACAAAGTAAGTGATAAAATCAGAGTGATTCACAGCGATGAGAGCATCAATTTGCACATGTGGAATTTGGAAGTAAGGTGACTTGATCCATACCAAAGGTTTAGGTTGACAGTTGCTCACCTCAGGACCCTCCGTGGTGAGCACCAGCTCTTTCTGACAAAACACGAGGCTTTATGGGGTTGCAGGGTCTTTACCCAGAATTTGCTACTTCATTTGCATCCTTCTGGCCCCACTGTGTACCAGCCCCTGACCACCTCTGCAATAACCAGCTTCGTATGAGAGACAGAATGGCAGTAGCACTATACTCCAAGGCAACACATGTTTTGTAGCAAGAGAATAGTGTGATTTTAATGAACTTAGGAGATTTACTCGAATAGAAGGCTGCTATATCTAGGTTCTTAACTCTGCTTAATCTTATTACAGACACCGTGGTTATAAATTTGAAAAGGCAAGAACAGTTTACGGTTAAAACAGCAGAATGCTCATTACAACCTAAGTGTCAGCTGTTAACCCAACCACAAACATTACTAACACCTGCCTGGGACACAGCACAACACACACAGAAATAACATCAATAACTCAACTTCTGCCTAAACATCCACGTTACCTTTGGTATCACACCGTGTTCTCTTCAGAGCTGCTATTTTAAACAACGCGCCTTCAGTGTTGTATCTACAACCAAATTTCTGAGACAGATGTGTACCATAAGGCAAATGACAAAGTTATCTTCTCCAATAAGACATTAACTTCTTTTAGAGCTATACTTGTTCTAAAGAGGCTTACACCAACAGAATGAAAAAACTGAGTGTGGCCACGTCTAAAAATCATGTCTAAAAGTGCCTGTACACTTTGAGAATTGCCAGTAACTTGCACAACGTAAGAAAGGTCTGTTCTGCTCTGACTGAAGACTGACTCCTAATATGAAACCCGAGAGTCTCCCTCTTAGTTCACTCACCTTGAAGAAACGTTCCATTAACAATAGTCACTACTGTTGGGCTTGGGGGGAGTCAAACCATTTGAAAGGCATTGGCAAAACAGGATTAGCCATGTTAAAAAGCTTAGAGATTCAAGGGTCTGGGATTAGTTTTTCTGCGCGTTTGTTGTTTTACTTTGGTGGAGTGTAAGGGAAAGGAAGAAACTGAGAAATTGAAATAGGGGAAAAGATAACTCTCATCAAGGAATTTTAGGGCTTTCTCAATTCTGTAAATAGCACTAAATCAATGCAAGCAGATTAATACAGAATCAGGTTGAAACACCAATTACTTAACCTTTAATCCATCATCTTCCTTTTGGCTTTCCATTTTGGAATAGCATTATATATTTACTATGCCTTGTTCACTTAAATCTGCTAATGCCCTCCTCTAAATATTTTAGGTCATTTCCAAGTACCAGATAGACCTACAAAACAGACTGATCTGGGCATCCACAGATATCATCAGATGCACACAACAGATCACTGCATACCGTGTTTATGACTGGGAAGGTATTTCAGGTCTGACTGCACGTTGTTGCTTCCCCTGCATCACAAGAAGCACTGGTGACAGGAGTGATCACCATAGTTCTCTTGAAGGAGGAGGAAGATAAGTACATTTGACAGGCTAGAAAACACAACAGCAGAAGAGCTGACACTCGGTGCTCAGCAAGGCAAAAGCATAATCGTGTGCGTTTTGCAGTTGTACAAACTGACCATTCACAGCTTCTCTTTCATTTCCATTAATTACCACTTTTCTTGCCAGACTTGGCTAAAAAAATTCCAGCCCAGGCTTTCTTCTCTTTCCACCACCTGACGCTGAACACGCGGGACAGACATCTCTCTGTGCTGACTTTGTGTGTGACATCAAGACGAAAAGGAAAACACCCCTTTTACTGCTGTTCATGGACCTCAGTTATTTCCTCTCATATAACCAAGCAGAGACCTCTTCTCACAAATCCTGAGGTTATCACGGGCAGCCTGGTTACCAATGACTGCATCGAAAGATAAAATAATTACCATGTCAGAAATGAGTACATTCAAGCATTTGTTCATCTTTACACCTCAAGGCAGAATAGTAAAGCCAACAGCATGCACTGCCCACAGCCTTTTGGGGGGAGGAAGGAAGGTATCTGCCACAAGCAGACATGAAAGCAGCCTACAGATCAGAATCAGGCTTAGTTGTTTTCAATGTGCTTATCCTCTGAAGTGGGTAAAACTCAGCTGCTGGATGGAATCAGGAAAGAGAAATTCAGTAGCCCAAGGCTAACTCCTAGATGGAAACAGGCTATGAAGTTGCTTAAATCCCTGCACACTTGAAGGAGTTAAAGCACTTAGAGACAGGAAATTAACACTCAGAATCAAATCGAATCAAAATACAAGGCTGAAATGGCAGTGCGTGAGCCAGGGAAGAGAGAAAGAAAGAAAAGAGCTGGGGAGCTCTAAAGTGACAGTGACAAGGGAGGTGAGGCTGAGAAGTATGAATGCAAAGAAGGCTGTTTTTACAATAACTTTAATGGAACTCTGAAGAAGGAAATTCACACTGAGCTGTAAATAACTTACTGGGGTATGCTGTATCACAAGGGAGGCATGTGTTGGGCGCCACCACAAGACACGTTGTGCAAGTGTGTGCCTTCTTCACCCTACCCTTTGTTCAATCATCTGTCCCAGGAATGACTGATCTGATCCTTTTCAGAAAGCAATTATACACAAAACATTACTGTCACTATACCTGCTTGTACACACACACCTACCTTAAAGCACAACCTGCCCTAGAACATACCTAACAGAGCTAAAACATCATGAGATGCTGTACAGTTGAACGTCATGCTTATTGCTAATATAGGGACACTTTAAAGCTCACCTATTCTGTTGGGAGAGTTAAAACTTTTCAGTTACAAATAGATTATGTCAAGTGCTCATGTAATCAGATGGTTTCAGCAGCTGAGGCTTTCATTAACACCCAGTATCATGGTATAATGCAACACTCACCTAGAATCATGCTTACAGTGAACAGCGTATGCCATGCAGAAGTGGGACGTGAACATAACTGCCTCGCTGGTTTAAGCGGAACAGAAACTGTTCTGCCAGATTTACACTAGTAAGAACTGCTAGCTACTGATATCCACTGGCATAACAGAAGTCCCACGAGGAAAACACTATCAAACATTTTTAAGCAATTAATCTTTAACGTGGAAAATCTGCAACGACCTATCCACATTTGGATTTATTTCAAGACAGATATTAGAACCTTTTCTTCTTCACAGCAGAAGGATCAAAATTTATTCTATCACACGTATGAGTTAGGAGGGAACAGGGCCGGTCTGCTATCAAATGACTCATCCTTCTCAGAGCTACTTTATTGGGTCCATTTTCAGTCACAACAGTGTACCCCCACAGTAAACCCACTTAAGTGGAACCGTCTAAAACCACAATGGCTATAGCTTGCTAAGCAGACCCCCTACCCATCTTGTCTAGTCTGCAAACTGTACGTATCACCATTGCTTGTGAAGCATCATGAACATAAAAATCATACAGAAAACCCAAAGTCCGTCTATGGCCTGTTCCAGCCTCATGGTGGGGAAGTACAGTTAAATATCAGTGCAACCTGCTTACACGAGGACAGAAGTTTGCACATCTAAAACCCCATCTAAACAGGCTGAGTAAATCAGGTGTCCGCTTATAAATTCACGTGTCACGGCAGAAAATGCTCAAGCTACCTTCTTTGTTGTTTGTTTGAAAGCTTAAGAACAACAATGGAAAGAGATGAACTCAGCTTGGCTTAGCCTCTCTGCCATGTGGATACCCTAGCTTTGTCTTCAGGATTCAGAACTATGGGTAGTTGCTTCTGGTTACAAGAACAGTAAGATGCTGTGATGCTCCACTCTGACAAATTAAGGTGCATCTGACACCTAAAGCGAGTCCATGGGCAGCTAGCATGCACACTGACTGGAAGGGAGTGGCCAGAGCACCAAGCCTTCATATTATATGCCCAGTCTCCTAGAAAATCTTATTCATTTGCATTGCCAGCAACCACAGCTTTAGAGCTAATTAGGGTGGCAAACAAAGAAATCTCAAGTCCGCCTCGAAAACACTAGCTAGACACAGCAGTGAGCACAGCAGCTTCAGTGTCCATATATCATCATCACTAGCAGAAGGATGGCAACTCCTACAGTGATATAAGCAAAGGTAACAGTAACCTGAAGCTCTTCAAACATCCATGATGTCCACTGAAAATGTTTACAGACTGAAAGATGCCCCATCAAAACAATCAAAGGTGGTACATTCTTCTTATGCGTGTAGTAGCACTCCCCTTCCTGACTAAATAAATGTACCCAGCAAATTATCTAGTAGTTTAGCCTCACTTCTTGTTCTTGCATTTTCCCTCTGCAATACACCAAGGGCAATAAAAACACAAATTCTTTACTAAAATTGCAATGTTTATGAACAGCACACAAAACACTGGAGAACAGAAAGATTCAGAAAGGCAGTCTAACTGCAACCAGAAACTGCTCTGAGCAGTGGTGGGCAACAGAAGGTGACTGACTTCCAGATTATAAAAAATAATTGGCTGGCAATTAAAAAGAGGAAACAATTGCCTCCTGCTTCTTTTTTTTTTTTTTTTTTTTTTTTAACTGGTGTATGGTATGACCCCGAGCAAGTCACTCACTTTGTGACTCAGTTTTCTCATCCGTGACTCAGGGATTAGAAGCAGAAGCCCCTGATATAGATGTTTAAGGCTTAATTCATGATTGCGGAGCACTCTAAAATCCCAGGATAAAAGATATTAGACACTGAGAAGAGCATACTCTGGTTCTTTACTAATATTTGGTTTGAAACAAATGGAGCATCTTTTTACGTGAAATCCATGTTGTACTTGCAGAAAACTCTAGTTTTAACTAGTATTAACAGCAGTTTTATTTCACCAGAACCAAGAGTGTTTCTTAAACGAATGTCACCTATATGCTGTAGAACATAAGTAGATAACTTGCAAGCTAATACCATCTACATTATGCAGCAAAGATTTATTACAAGTAGATTTGTTACATTTTTATAAGTTGAGTTGACACACCTAGATACCACTTCCCCCTGCAGACCTCCATTCATTTGCAAGCCTTCATTTGCTTGCATGAACTTTTCATGACTATCTCTGGCAGAAACTAGATAAGATTCTGTAACAAATACGGTTTTCATTCACACTGCAATCACTGAAGAAAAGGATACATGGTGTACACGTATTCAGTCATGTAAGTAAGGAAATGGACTAAATGTCTACTCAGTCATGTTTTATAGCATTGCTACAAGATCCTTTTGCCCCACTGCAGTATAAGCCACCTTGAAACTACACAAAGAAACTAGAGAGAGAATTTCCTTCTCAAGAACTGGTATTTCATCACATGTAATAGCTATTATACCAACATGTGGTATCTCAACAAAGCAACTTTCCCAGCTACTCTGTGATCTAATCAGATCTACGCAGGCAACTGCTGTCAACAGCTTTCAGAAACAAAGAGTCTCTCTCTCTAATCTCTCAAGAATGAGAGAAGAAAAGCATTAGAACTTGGGCAGAAGAGGGTCCACGCTCACAAAATGCTATCCAAAGCCCCTGACACCAAAGACCAGAGGGACAAAAATCAAGACGTAAAAACAGCAGACCAAATTTGAATTTTTTAGCTCAACTCCAAGTACATACGAAGAACTTCCTCAAGAGCTCTTTTTTATGTCCTTCTCTACTTTTTTATGTCCTTCTCTAGAGAAAAAGTGTCCCCTCCTTTTGGCTCGTGTCAACCACAAAATGAGCTGCAGTAACCTCTACTTCCTTATTAACACTTAGTCATGTCAGGCACACAAAATACTGAGGCATAAAGAGAGAGGGATTCAGGAGCTGCAAGGCAATGAAAGTTCCTCTCATCATCAGGGTAAAGCAAAATCCCACCTGTACTACTTGGACAGCTGGAAGACAACTCATTAAGCATCTCCTGTTAACTGCTGGCAACAAGATACCAATTATGTAAAATTCTTTGCCATTCAGGCATTTTTTGACATATTCAGGACCCAGGTGGACAAAAGCCCAAGACATTTGATCGATCCTTATAGCCATCTTTACTTTGAACAGGAACTGCAGAAGATGAGCTCCCAAGGTCTCTTCAAAACTGATTGATTCTGTTATTTCTGTTTTCATCATTGTATGTTTTCATCTGTCATCGCCAAATGACAGATCTTGTTTAGCAGCTTAGTGGAATGTGCAGCTTCCACAAGATAAAACAGGAACAAGTTTGGACAGGCCATAGGAGTAATCCCTGTACTATACAGACAAGGAGATACACATGGAAGAGGCAACTCCAAAGGTGTTTTTTTCCCCCCTATATAATAGCACTTTTATTGTTACAAAAAAGCACTCTACTCTTGCAATGGATTAATGGCTATTTCAGAACCAAAAAGAGCTGCTGAAACAGGATGCATCTTTGTCCTTGACAGCATTTCAGGACATACTTATCCATCCTGTACATTCACCCTGCTCAGTCACAAACACTGAACTTCACAGCAGACTCCTTGCAGGAAGCAATAAAATAATTTCACGAGCCTAAAAACAATCAAGATCAGAAGAGCTATGGTGGCCTTGTGTATTCATCATCTCTCCAAATTCCACAACAGGTCTGTACAATTTATGAGCTGAAAAGGAAGTTGAGTTGTCCAGTTCAGCTCAGATGAACTGGTTTCAGTCAGTCTTACACACTGTTGACTGAAGTAAAGCTTCTGCAATCCTAATGAAGGTCTTACATCTGCTGAATCCCATTAATCTCCATTCACACCCTCAGGTGTGCCCTTGCTAAAGATTAACTTGCAAATATTCTGTGGAAGGAGAAATACTCCCAGTCCTTTCTCTGTTTTGTATCACATGCACAGTGCACAAGAGCTAAGCCATAACTTTGGAAGATATCTGACACAGAAGAATAGGTCATCTCAAAGGTGATCTTTCTTAGGATGCTTTATAGGTGCAGAAGGACACGAAATAACTCATGCACTTAATGCTCACGCTGAACACCAAGGTGGCAAAGACCAGGCTGATGACATTTTCGTTTAGCTAGTCTGCACCTGTTCCCAACTGAGTGCATATACTTAAGGACTCTCAAAGCGATTTATGGAGGTTCTTGTTGCTAAAAGTATTGCCCTGTGCGCAACTTTATTCTGAAGTTCTTGAACAGCTTTGGTAGAGACCATTTTTCCTGCCATCTACTACTGAAGAGTCAAAGGATCTTCCTACAGAACTGTTCCTAACATATACATGAACCATCAGCTGCATGGCTTCTGATGAATTCAACAGTTCTAACGTATCTGTAAGAAATACTGCACTACGGAACTTAACAAGAGAAGAGCTCATTTCACATCTCTCAGTCAATTGTCTTCTCATCGTACCACTCCCACTGAAATTCCTGACCACTGTACTTGCCTATTTTTGCTTTCACAGAAACAAGATCTCTCTTGCCAATGAAACATCACCTCCCCACCCCACATTCCTCAAAACAAAACAAACAACAAAAAATAAAGAGAGAAAAAAGACCATTAAGAGTTTGGATTATTCATATATTCTAGACATTTTAACAGCTAAAAGAAGTGGTTTCACATATGATAATGTGCATGCACACAGCTTTATTGTTTATGCCAGTGAACAACCCATCAGCATTGCCTGGGAAATGCACCTCACTACTCAACATACAAAGAAGTAAACATCAAGGATGTAACCTTAGGAAAGAGCACCAACATGAACTCCTATTACAGAAATAAAAGCAGCTTCAGGTGCTTTCATAACACTGCTTTCTACATGCCTATTTGTAGAGTAACATGGCTTACAATCTCCATTTTTCAAAGGCCAAAATTGCAGTAATCCCTTTCTTATTCCCATTTACTTCCCCTGAAATTCCCTTGTTACTGTACAAAGAGGCCACAAGAATTAACCAAAACACTAGGGCTCACAAAGTCCATGGTGCTGCTCATGGTAGCAAAAAATAGAAAGAAAATAAAAAGAGTGAGAGGCTGATAGAGAGTAACTGCAATATCATTTGCATTTTGTTCTTTGATTTATTTGGGGAAATGAGAGATTCTCCTTTAAGGTCAAATGCAACAACAAAAGCATGGTATATCGTAATAGCAATTGCAGTTTTATTTTCTGTGATTCGCTGGAAAATGCTTATGGAAAATGAATAAATATTAACAGCGCTCTCTTTGAAAGCTTCTTTCCTAGACTGCATTCTCCTGAAAGATGCCTAACAGCTTGCAATACCCAAATGCAAGGGATCGGTCAAATACACTACGTATTAAAACACTAACTACACAGGAAAGTATTGTAAAAATTTGGCCTCATCTCCAGAAGAGTTGCTGAAGAAAGAGGATTTTGTTGCTCTTCTGCACAGAACCAACTATCCTGCAGAAAGTATAACATTATCTGACTGGTATAGCAAATACTTATTCTCATCTGGAGTGCTTTAAAGCTACCTCTAATGTACATCCTTTTGTCACTGCTCTAAACCAAGAGAAAACTGACTTTCAGAAGTATAATAATCATAAATAACAATTTTTGTTTGTTCCACTCCCCCTCATACATTCTTACATTTCAAGTTTATTTTGAAATCGTGCAGTTTACTGTGTAAGGAAAAATGTGGATTTGGAGTTGTTAACTAATGGGGATTTATCAGATTTGATACCATAAGCCAGCTCAAACACTACAATGCTGCATGGCATTTACTGCTCTTGTTGTTTGTGCAGCCCTAGGTAAGCGCCAATGTCTACACTCAAACTACATCTCTCCAGAGCACAGCTCAAGTGAAAATGTCTGGGTAGCAAAACCAACAGAACCTTACAGACACAGAACACTGTTTCTACAGGGTGACTGAGCCATGGCATAGAAAACATGCAGCACTCAACAAACCCACCCTCTTATATGAAACCTCCCCCAAACCTAATTATTTTACATAAAGACTCCTCAGATCTTACTGCAGTTCTATTGCTCAACTTTGAACATGCCAAAAACCACTTGCAGACTGCAGTCTACATCTCGGGGAGAGGAAGTCACTGATATTTGTGTGTTGGCTAATTACGTCAAAATAAGAGTCACTGGAAAAGAGGTAGATTTCGATCTTCGTACGGTTCATCACTTTTATGCAAAACTCAACATATTATAAAGAATATCCTACGGTTATCTTTCCAGCCATCTGTTATGCTTAGAGTTCTGTAAGCAGAAATAAACATTTGCTTTCCCCACTCCCTTTAAACCGCTTCCCCAGAACCCAGAAGTGCATCAGCACAAATTCTTCCATTTAATTGCAGGTTAGGAATTACAGCGTGTGCACAAAACAGTCTTCTACAGTGGTTTCTGATTAAAAATGCTGACTAACAGCAATAAACAGCCAAACCAAATCAAACCTTCAGCCTTTAAAAATTAAAATTCATGTTTGAGGTAAAAATATTAAAGGTTGTCCTAAACAGTGAATTATTATTTACTTGGGAGAGAAGTGCGTAAAGACAAAGCTGACATTCAGAAGGCATTGAAGTATTTCTCAGTTTTTCTTACAGTGTCAGGCATTAACCTCTTAGCAATTAAAAAAACAGCATGTGGTACACTTGGTGGTAAAGAAGAGAAACAGTTCTCCAACAGATGAGTTCCAAAATACAACTCTTAAAGCCATACATAATCAAGAAATAGAGTGACAAGTATATTTTACAAATACTTGCTGAAAGGCATTTACATACACATCTAAGACGCAAGCACAGAAAAAACCAAAACAAAACACAATCAGCAGAACTATATTAAATTCCATTAAAGTTCTGAGCCATAGGTCTCATTTTTTAGTAAAAGAGAAAACTACAGTTTCCTTGACTTTTCAGTCCAGCTACCAACCCCCTGCTGCCAACACAGCATTTACAGAAGCCTGTCTCTGTCTCTGTGCAGTTCCTCTCCCTTCCCCTCCTCTGCTTTGCTTTTCTCAAAGACCTGCTGGAAAAACCGCTTCCTTACAGGAGACAAGAGAACAGGCAATGTGTGACTTCCCACGCTCCTTACCTTGCCCCTACTCAGAGATGGCACATCCAGCTTCCCTGTCCAAGCTACTTGGAGGGGCTTTAAAACAGATGCTCAGAAATTTATGGAGAATGAAAGCCAAGAGAGTTCAGATTTCCTTTAGGAACTGGGCTCTTTGATCCGCCTGATGCTGTTGACACTAAGGTGAGCACATAAGGGGAAGGAGGGGGGATTGCTAGAGAGCATCCAAAGCAGGAGAGTGGGAGATGGGGTTTCCTCTGCCTAGAGGTGACGCCCCTTCCTGCCTCCCCCTTGGCTGGAGTGGAAATAAAATGGAGCTTAAAAGGGAGGGAGAGAGATAATCCTGCAGCTTCATCTGATTAGAGAACTGGGCCTGTGCAGAGCCAGCAATGCCGCCAGGGAAGCACAGGGAGGGGAGGCAAAGAGGGGCAGGAAGAGGAGGAGCAGAGGGGAAGGAATAGAATAAAGGGAAAAAGGAAATGATGGAAGGTATACAAAGGAGCTGGCAGCTGGGCCAAGCTACCCTGGCTGCGTTCAATTCCTACCTTCGTGGGAATGTGAAAATGTCAGTAGGAAACACCCCCTGCTTCTGGTAATTTACATTTGAGCTGATTGGGAGAGATGGACAAAGCAATATGCTATGAAGACTCATCTAGCTTACCAGGGACAGGACACAAGTTAGAACAAATTTTCTTCTGTTGCAAGTGTTTTTCCAGTGTTTTAAGTGTTTTCTTACTAAAACAAATCTGAGCTGAAGTGACTCGAAGTACACATCAGCACACACCCCACGGTGCTTGCAGCTCTAGCCTCAGCTGCGTGCAGATTGCTGGCCCCCCCACAGGCCCTGGCCCTGCACTTACAGCCACAGCCTTCCTCCCACACCTGTCACAGGCACCTACACCTCATGGGGCACCCTCTGACACTTGCAGGGCTCCCTGACACTGCTGCTGTTGGCATCCCCAAGGTACAAAAAATAGTCATTTTTTATGTGCTGTCAGGTTTTGCTCCTAAGAGATCCTTACACGCACACTGACCAATTGCTCCTTTGGCTGCAGGTCAGAAAGCATTTCAGGGGTTAAAAGCCATGCCTAGGTCAGCAGCAGCTTTCCAGCTTTATTCTACTCTACAAGTTTATTGCGGCAATGAAGCTGAGCAGGCATTTCAAGTCAGCGGCTTGAGCTGACCTTGTACATTCTGCAAGGCTAGAAACAGAAGTTCCTCGAACCCATTTGTTCCAGAGCACTCCATTGTGGTTCCTGGCAGCCCACATTCAGGCAAACTCCCCACAGTGGTATAGGACTCTGCTAGTGCTGCTAGAATCACCGAGGAGGAAAAGACTTCCAAGATCATCTAATCCAACTGTCCACCTACTTGCAATATTTCTCCACAAAACCACATCCCTCAGTAAACATCTAAATGTTTCCTAAACACCTCCAGGGAGGGTGACTCCACCACCTTCCTTCATGGTCTATTTCCAGCACCTGACCATCAAAAGGATGAGAATACTCTTCCTAATATCCAACTTGAACTTCCCCTGGCACAACTTTAGACCATTCCCTCTTGTTCTATCGCTAGTTACTTCCTTACTCCAACAAAAAGTGCTGGTTAAGGTGATGAGACACGCCCTCAGCACTTGTAGATAACCCAGCACTGTTCCATGGATACAGATTGTGAAATGACTCAGTGCACAACCCATCCAGTCAAACGCATCTTCCAAATTTGTCTCCCATATTCCAGCAACACATACAGGATAAAATGTGAGGATAACACATTTTCTTTAAAACCTCTACAGGATAGAGTTACGTAGCTTTCTCATTCACGATTTGGTAAGTCCAGCAAGATTGATAATTCTCAATGAAAGCATCAAGATGTCCTTACTGGGAGATACTGGTGTTACCTGAACAGCTCAGGTATCATTGGCACACATAACGCTGTGGAGGGCATACAGCTTTTTAATTTTTTGTGTGATCGGAAAAGGCACAAAGATGTCCCAAATCCAAGTTTGCAGAATTTATTCCGCCTCTTTCTTTAAGCAAGTTCACAGTTACAGGAAACTGAGAAGCCAATAGCCTTCAGATACATTAGGCTATCTCCAGCCTATGTTCATGAAATTTCTTTAGGGAAGAAGTGCCCCTCTGAGCTGACTCACAAAAATGCTGCTTGCAATTTGCTCCTGTCTCTCTGACTGCAGGCTTTGTCTGCAATACCTGGAAGGCTGCTATTTCCTGCCTGCTGATTTAAAGCCACTTACGCCAGTGAAGATGCACCTGCAACCAGGTCAATTTTAGCTTAATGCATTTCTGAAGCATGTTCTAGTCTACGAGAAGAACATAGCCCTGCAGGAACAAGATGCCTGTCTCATGGGTAACACTGCTCATTTGCCTGAATGTCATCTGTCACAGCCAATGTGGATCAAGTCATGGACACTGCCATTGTAAAATATTTTTTGAGTGCTTTTGAAGACTAACAGCACTTCAGAATGGGTCTGTGTGAACTTTCAAAATAATAGCTAATGTGCCACAGGCAAAATAAACTTTCATTATGCACAGAACCAGTTAGATGCTCCCCACTCCAGCTACTGCTAACCCATCCCTGAAACTGGTACTCTGTACACAGTGCCAGATTTAGATTTTCAGCTTTTGCCAAATGTTTATCTGAGTGCTCATGCCACCCCAAAGGAGTTTCAGACAGTCCAGTATATGAGCTAGCACAGTGACTGTTTTCATGGGCACCATAGGCAAGCAAAACGCATCAGAGATCTCTTGAAAGCACAGAACTGAAAACTCATCTTCAATTTGACATAGGCAACACAGTTTTTAAATGAAGTTTTACAAAGAAAGCAACTCTATCAGATAAGCAATATTACAAAAAAAATCAAAATAGAACTATTCAGACAACAGCTGCAATTCAAAGATAATTTACCAACAGGATCCATCTGAACACATACTGATATTCTACTTAATAAAGCAATTCATTGTGTGTGTGTGTGTGTTTAACTTAAACTCTTGGAGCTACAAAGCATCTTTCCACATACAGGAGTTATTTAGGAAAAGGAGTACCCCAAGTGCAGCCCAGCTGTAGCCAGTATGGCCCATGATAAGCCTCTCTTCTCTAACTTATTTTTTCTGTGAAAAGGAAGATGATTTGTGCGGGTTTATCTCATCTGCTCAGATCATAAGGTCATTCTGAAATCTGGCCGGTCATCTACAGTCATCTTTCTTAGGAATAATGCTGTAATGCTACTGACATAACTTTTTCCAAGGACCAGGACAGATGTAGTACTCTTACTGGGGGATTAATCTTTTTGAAAGCCTTCAGGCTTTTTAGCACTGTGGAAGATGGTATTTCAGAGACACATGATCTAAGTTATTTTTTTTCCATCTCTGAGTCGAGAGAAGCTTTCTCAACATAGCAGAGCAGTTCTTTCACCTTGATTTTGCGTTGGCTGTTTGCAAGGCAGCCTGCTGCTATAAGCAATATCATCCATTTCAAAGACTTCTCATTTTACCAAACGAGTAGAATAACAGTTGACCACGAAGAATGCAAATAAGATGCTTCTGTTAAACAGTTTTTGTGCAAACCAAAGATTTCATGTTTAGGAAACCTAGAATTTCATCTTAAAACGAGGGACCGTTACTCTGCTCTCAACTTCTGCTTTGCCCAGATCTCACTTCCTCCTATGCACAATCACCAGAATATCTTTCCTGTACTCTGCTGTTGCTTAATATCCAGAAGAAACAAGTAATAAATAAAAGCATACACGAAAAGAAAAATAATGAAAGAACAAACAAACAAGCTGACATACAAAACCAAGGAAAAATGCTTCCAGCCACTTCTGGGATAGCTTTAAGCTGGCTTTATGCCATAAGAGCTTTGCCCTTTTTGAGAACTTAATCACATGTTTAGATCCACTCTCTCTTTTGTTGCAAGTCTTCCGTCTGTTCTGTTAAGTGCTTGGGCTCCGAAAAACAAAGAAACAGGAAACAAAACAACAAACAGGATAAAACATGACATTTTGAGAAGGGCAGTAACTTTGTCCTATGTCATAAGTCTGAAGTGTACTCAAAAACACATTAGTGTATACAGTAATGGCCCTTAGTCTTCTTGCACAAATGTGATTAAAATAATTATTTGGTCTTTGGACAACAAACAGAAAACTACTGGTGTCCTTTTGGGGTTGTAGCTCATACCCCAGACTAAGTGCTGTGAACAAAGCACGCTCCAGAGACAGCTGGCTCTGCTCTACGACAGTCAAACAATCCTAAAGAAAGATTTGAACTTCTATGCCTCAGGTTCCAAATGTGAAAATGAGGAAACAATATCAGCAAGAAGCTGAGGAAAGTACCAAGGAAAACACTGTACAAGAAGAAAGAGCCGCTGCTCGGGAACATAATTTCCCACTCTGAACCACTTTGAAAAAAAATAGCTGGGCAACCCCAAGAAAGGCATTGTTTTCTCATATGACCTGGAATATTCCCAAAGAGTTTAACTCATAGTAATCACAATGTGGTTGGACGGTGGCCTCTGGATTAACATTCAATACTCTTAAAACAGCCTTCCTCTTCCCTGGATAATATGCTTTGGCAGCAAATCCATCTCCATCTCTGACCTGTGCCTTGCTCTAAGGTTCTCCCTGACATCCCTCAGGTGAGTTTAGAGCCCTGGATGCATGGGGAGAGCATGATAGAAAGAAGAAGACAGGCAACAGAAGTTTTAGGATATTTGGGGGGATGCGAAGAGGCTTTATATATGGTCTCTGTGGCTGCCTTTAGTGGTTCAGCCTCCTAAGGAGTGATCCTTGGTTAAACAAAAGAGAAAACATTACCATGCAACCAATGTAACAGGATAACATTACAAATTAGACAGCATTAGGTACAGACAGCTGCAGTACCACGCATTAAATATGGCATGCAGAGCTCAAACCTGTAAGGTAGTCTACACAGATCTCCAAGCAAGGGAACAATGCTATTTCAAGTTTGACCAGTGACAGAGAGAACTCAGTGGGAAGGACCGTAAGCCTCAGGCTAGCTCTGCCCACAATAATCTGCAGGTTTGACTCCGTGACAGATTGCATAAACACTGTTACTGCATTTCAACTAAATCTTGTTCTAATCCATTAGTTTATGTAACCTTTGCTCATGGACATACTGACTCATAGGTCTCAGGAATCCAAAGAAAATCTTTAACTCTCTCCCATCCTTCAGCTCTTGGTTGCCAAGTACACAGAAGGTCACAGAGCTCTCATTCATTCTCTGTGAGGAAAAAAAATAGGTCAGTAGGACAAAAAAAAAAAAAAGCATCAACTCAAGTCCTAAAAAACAATGTGCTTCTCTGTAAACACACTCTGTTATATAATAAGTTGGATAACAGTAGGCAGGTACCTAAGTTAGCATTTCCCACGGTACACTGTATCACTTGAACTTCAGGCTGGGAAGGGAACAGAAATGGTTAGGTTGGCTCCTAGGGGGAATAAAAAAAAAAAAAAAAAAGAGTGGAGAGCAGTGGGAGCAAGCAGCACGCAGTACGGGCTGGAGCAGTCAGGTTCAGTCACTGCTAGCCTGCCCACATCTGCTTCTTTTGGCCCCTCCTTTTCATTTGTCTGACCAGGCTATAATGTAGATTTTTAAAAGGATTTGACTCAAAACAATCTTTTCCCCCCCACCACCAGCATCACTTGAAGAGTTCACATAAAACAGAAATAGTCACTGAAGTTAGATTTCTAATGAAACAGGATTCTGGCACAGGCCAGAGCCCTTTGATACCACATGGAATTACATGCACTTAGGGCCGAATACCAGTGTGTGAGTTATATTTAGGAGATGTCATGACTTATTTTTAAAGCACATGAGATACTAGAATTTACTTGTACGGTACCACACATTCTGGATCTAGTCTTCCTTACTGTTTTTGTTGTGGTTGTTGTAACAGCAGTACAAGAACAGGCACAGTGTCATTTCACACCGAGCTGCTTTATATGTTATGATGCTTTTCCAGCGTGCTCTGCGATCACACTGAAGCCATGTGCCAGAGCCAGGAGCTGGGTCAGTCACTTAGCTCAACCCTGTGCAGCCGTTTGGAAATCGCAACCCAGCAGGTGGAGCCAAAGAACTGCAAGTGGCCCGCAGCCTCCAGCAGCTTTGCAGTGAGTGTCACTTAGCTCACAATCAGGATTTCATTATGTGAAAAATGTATCCTTTTTGCCCCTTCAGTAAGGATTCTCTACCCCCCAGATCTCACTAATCTTGCTCTTTTTTTTTTTTTTAAACTGTTATTTTTAAATACAAATGTGTGGGATGGCCTCTGAAAATTTGCCATTGCTATACACAGAAAGGTTCCTGGGTGTCTTTGCCTACAGAAACAACCAGAAACAAACACAGAAGCAACAGATCTTTAGATTTCAGTATTTCATTCCGACAGTAAAAGCTCCCCAAAACAAAGATCAGTTTTTGCTTGCAGTTGTAAATCTCCAGTCCCAGTGAGCTGTACCCACTGGGACTAGATTGCATGTGCTATAATTGCTATGCTCTCATACCATGCAGAAAAGTACAAAAATAAACGTATACATTCCATCATATAGACATAAATACGTATTTATGATTACATGCCTTCCTGCACTTCAACCAAATTTCACTTTGCATGTTTGCCTCCAAACATCTATGACTACTCAGCAATTGCTCCTCATGTGCTTTACACTTCTCGTACGCTGTACGTATTATGTTTGGTCCAAATCCTGTTCAGTCACTGTTCAGTCACAGGGATTGAAATATAGGAAAAACTGCCTATTAAAAACTGAATAGGAAAAACTGCCTATTAAAAACTGAAAACAAAATCTAGTCCTGCCTTTGGGCAACATATGTTGTTTATCTGTGCAGCTGTGCAAGGGGTTCATTTTTCATGTGTACACAAGAAACCCTGAAAGGCCTTGTCAAAACTGTTACCAAGGCCAAGTGGCATAAAACAAGAAGTCAGACGTTGCCCTCAAAAGCTCTAAAAATCAAGGAACACAGACCTTCCAAGCCATCTTCTCTGCAAGAAGCCTCTGTAGGCCTTGCACACAACATCTGTGAATTTGGAGCTTATTATTAACAGCCTTTCTAGAGGAACATTTTGTACTGATTTTTATTTAGAACAGCAACAGCTGTTAACTTTCTCAATGCAAAAATATGCCACGCAAACATATTACAGCAAAGCAGACAGCATCTCTGAAGTTCTTATTGTAAAATAAGAAAAAGCATTTAAACGGCATATAAAATCAAACCTTTTTGTGTGTGTGTGTGTGTGTATGAAATAGAATGCATAAAAGTCACCTTCAAGAAAGCCTTCTGTGTTACTATACTGCTTAACACCAAAGCCCAACTTCGGGCAGGAGGAGGTGCTACTCCTTAATAGGATTAGGGAACACCAATGGTTAAAGCATACTAAGAACAAGAGGAAAATACAATGTAGAAAAAGAAACATTCCAAACTCCACAGGAGCCCTGACATGCAGACTGTCTGTGTGTATTTTTGTATCAGTAACGCTGCTGAAAAGATCTTTAAGAAGGCCCCTGAAGAGACAGTAAATGCATTGTGCTCCTGGCTGTTGCAGATACGAATACATAGCAATAGAAGAGCATTAAAGCACGGAAAAATCTGTCTTGCACTGCATGCCCTGTTTTTCACATGCTCACAGGCTCCACTGAGCTGTTCAGCTTCAGAAAGAGACTGCTGGGACAGACAGACTCAGGTAGAAGGTTTGCACAAGTCCAGAGAGAATTCTGTCCATCTCTCCATGAAGAACATCAAGTTTAGCTACAGATTCAGGGGTTCACAGGGCTAAGATGAAATACTTACGTGGGGTTCCTTTGTTAGGTTTCGTCTTTTCCATTTTCTCTGGCTCCCTTTCTCCTCTATCCCTTTAGAGGCACCACATGTAGGCAGCTGGTGAAGATTTTCTCCCATTCTGTTTTGGACCTGACTGCCTCATACCTGCAGTTCTACTGTGAGCAGTTCTGGATCATGACCTGAGACACTCAGAGCACTTCAAGGCAACAAACGTCAACAGTAAATCTGAGAGAAAGCATTTTTGGGGACTGGATCTCCTCTGGATGTCCCTGCTCTCCCATTCCCAGCTTTTCTTGTGAAAGGAAACTAATGAATGGCTCCCAGAACAGATCCACCAGAGGATATTTTGTGAGACTCGATTTTTCTTTCATGTTTTGCTTTATGAAATAGTCATATATCCACAACTTGCTGAAGCCAAGAACTAGATGTCAGATAAGGGCTAACAGCAGACTGTGGGAAGAAATTCTTATCTCTATTACACAAGTGTGAATCTGGAGGAATTCCAGTTATTAAGCAATCTATAAAATGAGGATAACAATAACTATTATTTCAAAATGGTTTTGTGATGGTTAACTACCAGTAATTAAGGCTGGTGCAGAATCTGGGAGCCTGTGAATAAAACGCACTATAGAAATTCTAAGTACTCGTTATTTTTGTCATTCACCATTATACTTCTGTATACTGATGTAATCTATTTGCTGCAGCTAGAGTGGCCATTCACACTCCCCTCAAATTCAAGTCTGTTATGTCCCTGACTGGAACAGTAGCCTGAATTAAATTAGTTACACATAAATTGTGAAAAATAAACTTACCTCTGTATAGAAGTCATTCTAGCTGAAGGTGCCACCAATGTGAAAGACAAAACTCACAAATACATGGAAGTGGTGGAGATGGTTGGAGAACTCAAATACGTTTCACTTAAAATGCCTGGATTTAAAAAAAAAAAAAAAAAAAAAGAACCAATTAATTAAAAGAAATCCTTCAATTGAACAAAATCTGATCTAACTTCAAGAATATTAATAGATTACAGCAGAGACTACATGTTACAGGGAAACTGCCAAGTGAACCATGCCAGCACTACGTACTGTTGGAATGATCTGGTGCCTGCAGTTCTACAGCTGCATCTTCTCTAAGTATTTCTCCATCCTCTGCCAGAGGGTGTTCCTACAAACAGCAGTAAGGAATTGTATGCAGTCAACCTCGATGTAAAGTCAATGGTGAAAACACGCTGAGCAAATATTTCACAAAGCTATCCAACTGAAGAAATAAGATATAAGATAAAGGGTGCAAACAGGTGTGCTACTTGGGTTGGTGTCTCAGGAGCATGGTGACAACATCTTTTCAAAAACAGCACATTTTAGAAAACTGTTCTGTGATAGAATACTCTTTAGACTGAATGTTCTGACATTTAACCTCAATTCCTTAATAAATTATTATCCATTTTACACTTTCGTGTTCTTCAAAAGTTTGAAGAGCAACATTAGAGGAGTATACCTTTTCTACACGTTTCTTCCATGACCACATCTGCCTTTTCCACATCAGTTTCAGCTTTGCTGAAGCTAGAAGGGGGCATCCAGTAGTTAGAAGACAGCAGCCACGAAAGCAGTATCATCGTTCTGCTGCACCAAACGAGGCCAGCCAACCCTCACTGAAGTAAAGAAAGCACCCTTATGCAAAGTGGTCTCAAAGACACAGCAGAATCACAGAGCCTTTGGTGCCCCCCCCCAGGTCACGAGCTGTGCTATTCCTGAGAATGTGCTTTTTCAAGAACATCAAAAATATGCAACTAGAGTTAAAAACGAAAGAAAAAAAATACGGAAGTCTGAAATAGCTGGGGTCCTGACTCATCATTCTCATTGCTAACACTACAAAAACTGTTAACAAAGGGAGAATCCAGCATCGTTCACTCTGCACTCTAAATTAGGACGTGTCAGTGATTATCCTGAAGAACAGTAACTGTGGCTTGTAATTACAGATGGAATTTTTACATCGTCCTTGAAAGGCCCCAGAAAGAAACGGGGCTTACACGTGCACAATGCAGCATGTATGTATTGATGCACATATACTTCTGCTGCAGCCCAGGATACCACTGGTCTTCCAGGCTGCAAGTGCACACTGCTGGCTCAGATTTTCATCTACTAGGACCCTCTGGCCCTGGGCTCTGAAGTGTCAAGTCATGAACAGAACCACATACATTATGCACACATGAAAGTGTATTAGCTGAGAAAGAAGCCGACACTGGCAGACAGTAAGAGTTACCATGAAGAATTGCTTCCGCACTATGTGCAAAAGTGAATGTGTTAATCAAGATTTGCGAGGTTGTATTTATTATGCAAGTAGAAGATTAGATTGTTACATTCAAGAAGATAATTGGGAAAAACTGCACCTGTGATTGCTGAGGTACTTTTTGCAGTTCTCTGTGCTTCCGCATTTAAGAGCTTAGCAACAAATGACTACAGAAACAGGGAGAATTAAGGCAGTACTGAACTTCTGTCTGTCTGTAATGGCAGTTCTGAGAACTTGTACTGGACACAAAGCAAGCCTGCAAACAGAAAAGCAAAGACAAATAGGCACGGC
Source organism: Oreortyx pictus (assembly GCA_036925125.1). Classification (NCBI taxonomy): domain Eukaryota; kingdom Metazoa; phylum Chordata; class Aves; order Galliformes; family Odontophoridae; genus Oreortyx; species Oreortyx pictus. The sequence goes on along the minus strand of JAUPFR010000008.1, from coordinate 10,244,338 downwards.
ATCGCTCTTCCTGAAGGCAAAACTGACACGTTTGAGTGGCGCAAAATGTGCAGAGCCGAAAAGTACTCGATATGAATCCCAACAGCTCCAGCGTTGCAGACTGAGAAGTGCCTGAGCTCCACACACAGAGCACCCAGGGGATGGGCGCACACCCCAAAACGCTGCCAGCCTCGGGGCGGGGCCACCCACACTCGGGCCCCCGGGGTGGGGCAGCTCCCGGCTCAGCCCCGGGCGGGGACAGATGGAGGCGAGCGGAGCCAGGAGCCCGAGCACCCATGCCCGGTAAGTGCCGGGCTGCGGGCAGAAGGGAGGGTGCGGTGCCCGGAGCCACGCTTCGGGAGAGCGGGGGGTAGGAAACCGGCCCGAGAGCGGCTGAACCCAGAGCTGCCATCCGAGGAGGCAGCGGCGGGAGCTGCAGGGTTACCCCGAGGGCTGACTGCAAGCAGCTGGGCAGATGGGTCATCTCACCGTTCAGCTTAGGCTCTGCCTACCTTAACAGCTGAAACATCGATAAACGTGCATATGGGGATTAAAAGGTGTGACGGAGAAGTATCTGGCCACCGGCCCCAAAAGGCTTACAGCAAAGATAAAGCAAAGCTTACTGAAAACAGACACCAGGCAAAAAGGGGTCCAGACCCAAAGAGACGAGATATGCACCAGCATTTCTCTGCATTGTGAGAAAGGCTCGTGGCACCCCAAGCAGCAGGAGGGGTGTGCCAACAGGTCAGCTCCATCGCTGCTGCCACGATCCCGAGCCACAGTGCAACAACACAATACGTCAATTGCTCACGATGGCAGGCAGATATTCTAAAAGATACGTATTTTCTCCTGGCACACAATGGATTCTACTTATTTCAGTAGTTGGCTCTGTAAGCAGTGCTATATTGTGCCCTAAACCAATGGTTCTGTTGCTGATCTGATAAGATGAACTACAAGAAAACAAGCCAAAAATCTCCTTGCCATCATTAAATCCCAGGTAGCTTTACTGAAATGGGTGCAATAACTAAAAAAGCAGAACTGGACACAGTGAACGGCTCAGAAGTACTTATCATGGTACACTGAACAAATTCAGGATTTCAAACTCACAAAAGGAGAGATGAGGAGCTCATTCTTTTACTCAAAATCAGGGCACAGCTGCTGTACTATTCTCCATCACAGCACACCTCAGATTTCTGTTCTTAATGACAAAAGGTATGGGAGAACACAGGACTGCTGTCGGATGCATCAAGGACTGGGGATGGGAGAAGACACACATTAAACAGAGCCCAGCTGAGCTCCCTTGAGATGTTAACTTCTCAAAGACACAAGAGACAGCTGAAGCACCAACCATAAGTATTTGTATTGTTGATTGTTGATACAACACATCTATGAAGCAAATCACTCATTTCTGTTTACCTTCACTGGCATTAAAACATTTTTCTGCATCAGGCCTTCTAAGCTACAGATCTATTGGCTGCCTGTCTGAAGACACACTTGTGCATGCTCCACAAACCTTAAGAGGAACATACACACCCCATCTCTGTGCTCAGGAACTGAATTTGTTACATATTTCTTTTACAAGAATGCCCAGTATAAGGAAAACTGAGTTACCGGTGTAGCACAACAGGATTTGTCCTTGTGTTAATATTAACCTATATCAAACAGGCACTCATTTCACATTCCTCAGAGTAAGTACTGCACTAATAAGCCTGGCTAAATACCAAAGTGTATCCAGACTGGAGGAAGGCACAGCAAAGCGCTCACTGCTGTGGAATAAGCAGGAATAGGAGACCACTCCATGGGCCTGGAGACACACAGCTGATGAGAGGGCTCACGGGCAGCAGGCAGCCAATTCCTGCAGAGAACTAAGGGAACACACCTGCAGAGAAGCTAGGGGGAAAAAAAAAAAAAAAAAGAAAAAAAGCTGTTTCTTGTTATTGTACCAAAGGCAGGAAATGAGATACGATGGGAGAAAGGCCTTGAAGGCACTGTGGCCAGGTTAATTTTACATCAAGGTATTTACATAAGTGTTCTGTAGCTGAAGGACATTTGGAATATCACCTATTGTAACATGGTAAGAGAAGAAAGAGCAGCATTACGTGTACTTGCACTTGCTTTCTATACCACTAATTTTGAAGTTATTCAAAACTGCTGCCATAAGTGACTGAAAATGTTGTGCTCGTATTGTCTGTAATTCTACTGCCATAACTTCAAGGTACATCTGCCAAGCACAGACAAAGCAAAGAGAAAGGAACAAAGCCTAAATACAGACACCTCTACCAAATAAGTCATATCTATGCAGGTTATGGGTTACGTTAACACAAAAGAACTACTCAGATTTCTAAGCACTCCTTGTCTGTGTAGAATTATGCTGTGCGTAAGCACACCGAGGTCTAGAACGTTACATCACTTTCAAAGAACTTTAATACACCTACCTTACACGTAAACACTTCAGACACTAGAAAATATATGATCTCCATCTAACTCCAGATCTAAATACTATGGTGGTAGGAATAACATAAGCTTCTTAAAGGTGCTTTCTAACTCTGTACAGACTGAAAAATCTTTGCAAAGGTCTTCTTCAGTCAGCAATTTAAAAGAGTAAACAAATTGTATTTTTTTTTCTTCTGATATCTTTTATACGGTTCAGAGCCTGAAGAAAAAAGCAAGGGTAGAAAAGGTGCAACAGGAACAGTTAAAAAGATGAAAAGCAAGAACCTTTAAATCAGAGAAGCACTGAAAACAGTTGAAGTAAATGCCTTGTTGCTAACGAAAAAGTGGAACAGCAGCAGTCTTTTTCTTACCTTGGGAACTCTGCCCAGAAGGAAAGGCAGCCCATGTGCTGCTGTGCTCTAGGACACTGGGATCTGATCAGGAATGGGTCCCTATCTATTGGAAGTAGTACAAAATGGCTATGTTCAGTTGCAATCAGTTCTCCAATTCCTTTACACCTTACTTTTTCTAGAGCTGCTGGATGTTAAAGTTCTCACCAGATGAAGATGCGTCTGAGCAGATCATCTCAGCTTGCCCACAATATCAGAATTTTATGAGCTAGCAGACAGCCTAGATGGGAATATAGTACATGACACTCATTAAATACTCAGATAAAGGAGGGAACCATAACTATGGATTTCTGGATTTCAATTATTGTTCCCAAAGAGCAAAATTTGTAGTCTGCTTATATTATCTCTTACATTGAATACTTTCTTTCACTGCTGACGACATACATCTTCAAGTGTTAGGTCACAAGATAGCCAAAGATGAGAAGTGTGCACATGAACATAATATTGCATTTTTAAATGCTTATAGAATGTAATTAAAATGTCGCTCTTAATTATCCTATCTCCCTCCAAAAAGTACATAACTTCAATCCTGCTTTGCTTTATGTTTGAACAGAACAAGCAGTTACTGTTGCTGGAGGTGTAACAGTAGGGATCCTTTTATTTGTTCTCACTGGAATAACTGCATACTTGCTCTGGAAGAAGTTCTGCCTCCTTTATTCTTACGAAGAGCTCACTAATCCTGTTAAAACAACACCTGTGAATGTCATTTTGCAAGATCAGTCATCTTCTGAAATTCAACCAAAAAGCACAAGGTATAAAATTTTGTTCTTAAAGTAGGCACTTTAACCTGGTGAATTTCAAATTAGCTATGACCTGATTTAAAGAAAAAAAAAAGTTCTGCTTTGTTCTTCTCTAGAACTGCAAATACAATGATCATTTGTAATGTATGTAAACAGTAGTACAGTTGAACATTATTGCCACACTGATAGTTTCATCTGTTACATAGACAAATATGGCCCAGGTGCCTGCATCATTCCTGGGAGTTTCATAACGAAGCATGAAAGAACTTAGCATTAGGACTTCAGCTCTTTAAGGATACACTTTGTTAGTTACTCCAGGGCTTTGAAGCTCTAAAGGAAGAAGATGCAGTTCATTTTCTCTGAAAGATTAATTCCAAAGGAGAAGAAAGGGAAAGGTGAGAGATCTGTGAAGACATCAGATCTGAGGTCCTTTGACAGACCTCTAGGTATTCCATATTTACAAGGAAAAAAAGAAAAGACATCTTTTTCTATTCGTGTGCATCCCTCCATTTATTTATTCTTATTTTTATTTTTTTTAACCTGAGGTAAGTAACAATATTACTGTTCCCAAGTTTGGTTTCTGTATTTAAACCAGAAGAATAAATAGCTGTTGATGTCTTGAGCAGATCCAAAAGTGTTCCATTTATAATTCCACCAACACTGCATGGGCAAGACTGGATTAACCTGACAAATGAAGAACAAATTCAGGAAGACAATAACTCCTGCATGATTCCCCAGTCTGGGCCACGGTCATCGTTTTGTTCTTTGGGTATGACATTTCAAAAAATTCAACTTTTGGAGGGGCAGCTTGGTTATGAAGTACATTCATTGAAGGCATGCCAGATATAGCATTATACAGTACAAGTCCTAAGCTACATATATACATACATTTTATATATATTGTACATCTACTTTTTATAGCATGCCACTACACGGCAAGTTGATGGCAGCAAACTCTTTCTGATGCTGTGCTGCAATAGAACAAGGGGCAATGGGCACCGGTTGGAACACAGGGATTTCCACACAAACGTGCAGAAGAACTTTACAGTGAGAGTGCCAGAGCACTGCAACAGGCTGCCCAGAGAGGTTGTGGAGTCTCCTTCTATGGAGATATTCAAGACCACTGGATGCCTACCTGCAGGACCTTCTGTAAGGAACCTGCTTTAGAAGGGTTGAACGCCACAACCTCTAGAGGTCCCTTCTAACCTCTACGATTCTGTGATTCTATGTAGGAATTGAGCCAGAACATAGCTGTTCTTTGTACTGCTGCAGAACCTCGCACACGAGATGCGAATAAAGCCATGTCCTATGCTCCTATGTTTTGTAAATACACAACATGGGGGTAACTCAGGAAGTATCTGATTGCTGCCCTCATAAACAAGCAGCAAACTGTTGCAAACTACAACAATACACAGAACTATCAAAGCATCAATCTTAGGAATAAGAGAAAGAAGGAGAATGGCACAGCCTACAAGTACTCCCCCAGATCTGAGGGAAAAATAATTCAGATCCAAAGTTTACGTAAAGATAATGTGATTTTTTACAGCAGTGGTTACAAAAATGCCTGCTACAGCCTTAAAACTAACATGTTGGTACTTTTTATTTTGTGAAGCTGGAGCTTACATTGTAGGGACCATTAACCCAGAGCTGTACAAGTTTCCTGAAGACAAGAGTGAGACTGATTTTCCTGAAGGCAACATTGGCCGCCTCTGGTTCTCTATAGAATATAAGCAAGCATCAGAAAGGCTCCTCATCTCCTTGATAAAAGCCAGAAAGCTGCAGCCTCCTGCTGACTCCTGCAGTCCGTTTGTGAAAATCTACTTGCTGCCTGATGAAAGACACTACTTGCAGTCTAAAATAAAGCGTAAAACCCTTAATCCACAGTTTGATGAAAACTTTGTTTTCCAGGTACCTGTACTTTTGATGATGAAGCAGATTTTTGTTTCCAAATATTGTCTGGTTGAATTAAAGCATGTTCTTTGAAAATGAATTTCCACTTCCACTGGAGATGCAATAATTTATTACTGGGCCTTCTGGAGATCCTAGGCTACCTACCCAAGTCCATGGCTCCAGAACCAGCCTCACTTATAGTCTGCACCAAAGTGGGATAACTGTAGCCTGAACCATGGCTGAGCAGTGCACCCCAGCAGCTCTAGACATCCAGAGGAAACCTATACTGAAGTTTTCATAGCTTTTAATTTCTCCAGGTTGAAAGTAGACTAGAAATTAGAACCCATGAGATGTCTGGAACAGTGTATAATGCTGTAAAACAAGAAGCTTGGCTTCTACAGCAAGAAGCTTTGCACAGGTATCATAGAAATATTAAGGCTGAAAAGACTTTTAAAACCACCTAGTTAAACTGTCAGCTCACCATCACTATAACCACTAAATCAAGTCCCTTACAGAACAGGCATTTAAACTGAACAAGTTTAGAGCTTCAGACAACTAAGAATATTCACAGACTTCTAAACATAAGTCTCTAGAAGTGAATGCATCATAACACTAGATCTTTCTGAGCTGAAAAACTGCTAGTTTTACTTTTTTTTTTTTTAATTAACTGTTTTAGCTTGGATCTTCAGATTCCTGCACAGCTAAAATTTTGGGAAATTAAGGAAGCTGACTAGAAATAACCAAAGAAAATCCTACCTACTTTTGTCACTCTTGGTGAAATTCTTCCTCTGAAATTACATTTGCATAGCAAAGCCTCAGATAACTTGCTATTATTTTCTTCCTTCTCCTGTACAGGTTTCCAGTAAAACACTGCTTCAGAGGACTCTGAAGTTTCTGGTTTATCATGTTGATAAGCATAAGCACCACCATCTCTTAGGCCAAGTCATCTTCCCACTGAAAAATGAAACATTAACTGATGACAGCAAAGTAGTCATCTGGAGAGACCTGGAGAAAGAAAACTTGGAGGTAGGTACACACAAGGCTGCTTGGCATGGTTGAATTTCTCTCCTCTTACAAGTATTGGAAGCGTACATGTAAGACAGAAATACCTTGTATTGAATACATCAGATGCTAAGTCTGATAAATACTTGGAGTTCCAGTTCCCCTCTTATGAACCTGCAGCTCAAAAGCAGCTGTACAGGCATTATCCAAAGGTTCAGAAACAGTCACATGGGTTAGGAGGATACAGTTTCACGAGAAAACACTTTGTTAATTCTTTCTGTTTCTGAATACCAAGAGTAGAAAAAGTTCAAGACATAAGGTTCAGGAAGGCTGATTAACCTATCAAATGTCACAACAGCATAAATAAAGCCATTACTATTCACTGCCTCGGTGTAGCAGAAAGCACTAGCATGAAGAAACATTCCCTCCTCCCCCCATTTATCTGTGCAAAGTTTTTCAGATATTTGATAAATGCTATTTTTTTTCCCCAAGTCTCCCTCAGAGTATGGTGATATCCAGTTCTCCCTCAGCTACAATGACTGCCTAGGTCGTCTCACTGTAGTGGTTCTGAGAGCAAGGGGATTAAAGCTCCAGGATGAGAGCCGCGCTGTCAGTAAGTGTCACTTTCTCTTTGCTATCAGCTTAAGAATTCCTGTTCCAATTTGTTCCTTCCTCAGTAGTTCACCCAAGCTAACATCGAGTGACTCTCAATAGAATAAATAAACAGTCATTTGAATGAAAACAAACCATATTTTGTTACTGGGGTAATGACATTTTGCTAACTCAGTTCTGCCATGTTTTGGCTTTGGTTCATAATAGTTTGTCCTTCTACTTGAACACAGTGAGAATCATCACTTCGCTGTGCTCCAATTCAGAATTAACAGCTGCCCCAGGGAAAAGACTTGAGGCAACAGACGAGGTTAAGGGCTGCAGGACAACTGCTTGCACTGAACAGCTGTCCCAGGGAAAAGTGAACTTGGAGAAAACTCCCAATCTAGGATAGCCTGGCTGTTGTTTCAAGGATCACAGAGTCACAATTGTTAGCCCTTCCAGCACGGGGCTTTTTCCCTGGGACATCTGACCCAAGTGCCCTTGGCCTCAGATGATGAAAACAAATTTCACTGTATCCAAACCTTCAGCAATTTAGTGAAGGGCTCTGAAACTAAACAATATAAATGCAAAACAACATCTAACAGTTAAAAGATGTTTAGTTCTCTCTGTACAGACATACCAGAAACCATAAGGCTTCTTTGAACAGACTGCTACCAGGATGTTTGACTTCAGAAGAGACACCCTCTAAATGAGTTCATAGATTTTCTAGTAAATCCTACAGAAACAGGAATGCGAAGCTCTTGACAGGGCTCAGTGCCATGTTAATCTTTGACAGAAAATACACAGTATACCACCATAAGAAATAATTTAGTTTTAGATTCAGGTGAATTAAATATTTTTAAGAAGCAAAAGCAATTCAAAACATATTCATATTGTATCAAGCAGTTCACGTAGTAACTTTTTTCCATATATAGCACTCGGGTAACAGCTCATCCAGAACAAAACTTTATTCTGGTAATCCTGCAGCCTCTGAACAGTATTGAGAGCATAGTAGACCTGTGGAAATAACAAGGAGGCATGAAAAGCCTGCCAACACTGGCTCAGTTCTGACATTTCTAATTGTTTTTGTTAAACAGATGAACCTTAGTGAACTGAATAGCAGAGAATAATAAACAACACAGTATGAGCAGAGGTAATTGCAAGCTGCTCTGGATCTCAGTGTCAACGACTGAGACCACAGTACAGCGCAGCTCTCCTACAGGAAGGGCAACAAGATTTTGTTGCTGTCATCCACTATTTTTGTATACTTTTTCAGTAAGACAGAGCAGAGACCATTTGAAACTCTTCTTTCACCTCTTTTCCACAAATTTTCTACAAAATTCCTGATAGCAGTACTAGAAGTCACTGACAATCCCTTTTTCAGATTCACTGAACAGAAGAATTAGTTCCACCCAGAGAGAAAGTTTTATCAGAAACATATCAGATCCACGTAGTGACTACAGTGTAAGAAGGCCTTCAAAGCCTCTCATGTTAGATCAGTTGTGATCACTTACATTAAAGGTTTAATCTGTTTATCAGTAGTTAAAAAAAAAAAAAAACAAACACCTTCACATCCATGAAAGGAAGATAAAGGAACTGAAGATCAAGGGATCAAGTATGACAGGTAAGAATATAACTGTTCTTCTCAACAGCTCTTGAACTATGAAGCTGCACCGTAAGCACTCTGTGTACTCTCTGCTTAATGTTACACATTACCAAACTGCCACATCCACGTCAATCATCCATGAATTTTATACTTAGCATTTATTCCTGAAAGCGAGAAATTCCTTCAGCTTTCCTAACTGCATCTAATATACATTTATGTTTTTTAATATATTTTTTCCCCTTCAAGGTGTTTATGTCAAGGTCTCACTGATGAACCATAATAAGTTAGTCAGAAGTAAAAAGACAGCAGCTGTTCTGGGATCTCCCAATCCAGTGTATAATGAATCCTTCAGCTTCAAGACAAATCAAACGGCACTGGATACAGCAAGCCTGAGTTTATCTGTGCTCCAGAATACCGAACAACAAAGTAAGCTACATACTACAGTTACAATGTCAAATCTCTTAGTGTACTGCAGAGAAAACCAAAGCTGGAAGGCACCACTCAATTTTTAATCATAAAACATCGAAAATGGTTTGGAGTATTGTTTGCTCTCTTTAAAAAGCAGAACTGCTTATTTACAGTAAGTATATTATTTCTTTCAGAAGAGAAAAGTTTAATAAAAGATAAGAATAACTTGGCTAGTCACTACTAGAACACAGCTGCTGTACTTTTATTTCCTTCTGGTATTCTAAGGAAACAAGCGTATGCAATTATGATTTGTGAACGCTTACGCATATAAACCCCACTCTCCCAAATTTTGAAGCCATTTACCATTTCTAATCAAATCTGGAAGATGAACTGTAATTGTAATTATCACAGCAGTTTAGGCAGTGGGATAGAGGAAAGATTACAAACATTTCCTCTCCCTGGCAAAAAGCCTGATGCTTGAGGTCACCTTTTACTAATAATTAGAGAACCCAGTGTTTCTAGTGTTCACAATGCAATCTCCTTGCCGTACTGGAAATCTGATCTCAATAATTAACATTAATACTTTTGTTTGAATTCATACCGTTCTAATAATAATAATTGAGGTGAATTTATGGGTAGGCAGTTTGGCTTTGAGGACTGAGAAGGATTAGTATCACTATCTGAGTCTCTCATCATTTTCTACTTGGAGACAACCAAATGCTTTACAAAAATCCTTGACTTCATGTAAAGTAGATTCAAATTATCTTCCCCATCCTAAGCTGCATAGTTGAGCTAAGAAGAAACTCTGCTTAATCACACAACAGATAATTAGCTGGTGGCAGAACCTGTGTATTGACCGAATCGATTATTTCTCAAACTAGACTATCATACGACCCCTGCTAAACACACCAATGCCTTAAACTAGGGCACACCTGAACAGTACACCTGGGTAGAGCATCTGGACAGGCAGAACTGTGCGCCTTAATGTAATTCTAATTTAAAGCATAGGCAACAGGGTCTGAACTGATTAAATACCCACTTTCAGCATTAAAAAACTTAGCACATAAAAATTAGGGAACTGGAGATCGAGTGTAGATTCCTCGGCAAAAAAAAAAAAAAAAATGGATTTAAAGACAGTCTTCAGAACATGCATTTGTTAGAGAAATAAGGGTTAAAATTCTAATTTATATTTCATAGAAGTACCAATGGGTGTTAATTGCTAACTGCTTTTTTCCAGAAGCACATGTGCTGGGGCGTGTCATAGTTGGGCCATTCATGTACAGTCGGGGCAAAGAACTAGAACACTGGAATGAAATGATCAGCAAGCCTAAGGAGCTGGTTAAACAATGGCATGCTCTCTGCTACAGCACTTAAACAGCATCACTGCATGGACAAAAAACACACCTAAGATGGAAGTGTCCTCACTGCCTTTCCTAACCCAGCGATAAAGTGTACAAAATCTTCCAACAGTTACCACTCCTAAGATAACAGGAATAAAAGTAAATTCTTTATTTTGCCAAACCAGAAGTCTTGATCCCCGGTAGTCTCAAACCCAACTCCAACCTGTCCTTGTACATCTCTCCCAACATATCTCTGTTGGAAACATGGCACGGATTAAGATTTGAGATGGTATGGACTGAAAACTCAGTCAATCAGTGGAAGCCCTTAGGATGTACATTTGTTTTAGCAGTAGTTTTCTGCACTAATCAAATTACTGTTCTGTGAAGTAATTCAAAGCAATTACTTTCAATCAAAATAAATACAGTTATTTTCTTCTTGTCTGCTCACTGGAGATCTGATTTTCACAACTTTTGCACCCTACAGTCACAAACCACATAGGCTACTGCAGAGAAACATTTTGTGCAATTGTGCATGATTACAGTCCAAAAGGACTGTTATTTCTGAAACTGAAATAATATCAATCACCTTTCAAATCAGATACTATGTTAATCCAATGTAAAAAAATAATTCTTCCATTTCTCATTGTTTAAAGGAAAATACAGTAATGAAAATATACCTGAGAGGAACTGTTAAGACAGAATACTCCTCTTCACCTGATCCCTCATTTGAAACATTAAATGGTATCCTCAGTCTGCCTTGCCATGTCACTGGATATAAGAGCCTGCAGCTGTTAGAATTTAACCAAGTATTGAAATATTATATCTCCATTAAATGAATACTGCCCCAAACCCAAATTTAACTGCAAAACCACTGAAAGCTTATCCAATACGCAGTATGTTTGATCTAGGAAGGAAAGTTACACACACACAGTGCTATCTGTATTACTATGGTAAAGCAGATTTTAAAGAGCACTGTCCTTTTTTATGATTCAGGAAGATCAATATTTTTTTAAACATTAAAAGAATTGTTAAAGATGCTTCAGGCAGTTATGCTCACTGGTTTGTGCAGGAAGATGCACAAATCCACATTGCCAATTAATATAAATATCTCTAAAGTGGGAAATAATGAGCTTTTTTTCATGTATCTTACTTGGCACACAGTATGTTCCGAGCAATAAAATAATACATAGCATTAACAGTCTCTTCTTTATGCTTCCTATACATTTGGTTACCAACTAACTGGAGTTTGCATTAAATTCCAAAAATAATGATTATTTAAATGCACTTACCAGCATACTTGATGAAAGGTCCATTCTGACTCTTCCTGCACAGCAATTATTCCAGTAATGAAAAAGATCTGATTAAATAAGGTGTTACAGTGCTAATGTCAAATAATACAGGGTGGGTTCCTTTTTTTTTTTTTTAATCTGCTGCTTTTTAGAGATAATGTTTTTGTGCTTGAGACCTGCATCAAGTTGAAGGATGAGGAATGATAACAAGATCTCCTTGTGCCAAACTACAATAATGCTTTCTTTCCTCTCTGAAAAAAATTTATCATCTGAGTAAGATGCACAACACAGGAAATGCTCACCCAAGAAACACACAGGAAAGAGATGTAAGATTATACAAAAGCATGACACTTTCCTCAGTACTTCCATTACTACTGAAAAATCCAGAATTTCTAAAACTCTGCAATAACACTATCATTTACTCAGACAATCTCTTTGAGTGGCAGTGAGCAGCAATTTACCCATTTTAAGAGTAGAAATGAACGAAGGATACATTCTCCTTCTAAACAGCATTTTAGAAAAGAAATCCTGCCACTAACCAACCAGAACATTTATCTGTATTCCCTTGTACATCACACACTATCAAAACTTCTCTGCTAACTGAAATTACACTTAGACTAGTCTTTTAGTAAGGCTCACGATCAGCCACCTCTACTAGTCCCTTCTTCCTCTAAGTGAAGACCTGAGAGGCCAGATGCATTTATTTGGCAACTACCTGCTCCTGACATAATACATTCTAAAAACAGCACCTTGATAATATCAAGTAAGGGAACACAGCATTACAGATTGTCAGAGATCAGATGGCTTCCGGGAAGGAGAACTCCCTGCACAGAAAGATAGTGCAGTGAGTTCCATTATGGAATGCACAGAATGAAGTCTGAAGTGAAAAACATAAGACAGTGGCACATATAATTTCCAAGAAAGAATCAAACCCAATCAGTCTCAGCACTGGAAAACTTTACTAGAGAAAGGAAAATTGAGATATCAGTGAGAGTTTATTAATCTTAAAAATATGTATAAGAACATATTTTACAACAATTTCAAAGTTTTACAGCAGTAGTGTATATACAACCAGCATATACTCCATATCCGTTCCTCTGTGATTATTTACATTTAAAGATTTGCTTCCTTGAGCTCATTCATTTGTCGTCTGTTTGCAATCCATGTCTTACAGTCTTATTCAATTACAGCAGAAGTTGTTGCTTCAAAGATCAGGATGAATATTTAGCAGATGGAAATCCTTTTGCAAAGGATAGCTGTTTTCATCTAGCACAAAATGGCTTCTAATCTCCAACAAATAGGATGCTTCCATATCTGCTAGCAGCGAGTGACACAGATCTGCCACTATTGTGCCATACGTTACATCCGAGGAGGGCACTGCAGAAGACAGACAATTCAATTTACTTCTTAACTTTCATAATAGCACCTAACATTCAAGTTTTACCCTTTGTGAAAGTTACGCTGAATTACCAGAAGAGCAGATCAGCATCCAAGCAGGATATTATTTGCTTTTCATCTTTAAAAAAAAAAACAACAAAAACAACAGTATATAAACATGTCTCTCTCAACTGTTGAATTATAACACTTGTGAGTCACGTACAAAATGAAGATGGAAGCCTGTCTGAAACACAGAGCCTGAGAGGCTTGTGTCTGTTCAGCCTAGAGAAGTCTGAGAGGGGACCTGACTATTTATAAAAAAAAAAAAAGTGCAACAGGCAAGTAACTGAAGCCAGGCTCTTTTAGTGGTGTGCAGTGATAGGACAAGGAGCAATGGCCAAAAACTGGAACGTAGCAAGTCCACAGAAATATGCGGCAGAACTTCCTTACAGTGAGGGTGACAGGACACTGGAACAGGCTGCTCAGAGAGGCTGTGCACTCTCCTCCTTTGGAGACATTCAAGACACATTCAGATGCCCACCTGCGTGACCTACTGCAGCAGAACCTGCTTTGGCAGGGGAGTTGGACTCTATCTGCAGAGGGACCTTACAACCCCTGAAATTAAAATTAGACACCGTTTCTAGCTATTTATGTGACTAATGTATGACAGCTACTTATAAAAACTTCAAAGAGATTTTATTTTGCATGTAAGGAATCCACTTAGTAGCCAAATAATTAGTTACACAAGGTATAAGAGATACTCATGTCACCTTTTACTGTTGCTACTCAACTCTGAACTTCAGGACTATACAGATAGCCACTGAAACATTCTCTTCAGGCTTTTTTTCCTTTGCTTCTGAAGTCTCATATACCACACCAACTTTGATCATACTTACAGAAAACAACAATCTCATCCACATCTTAACTGTTACTAAGTAAATTCATGGAACAGTACCTACTGATCTGTTCAGCCAGTCTGCAGGAATATTGAGGAAGATTTTTTCCATCAGCTCAGACACCACATGTATATTAATTTCATATCCTCCATCTTCCACTGTCATCAAAGCGGGTCTAGGTACAAAAACAAAAGGCTATTGAAAATTAGCTGCTGCTTTTTGTCTAGTTGAAGCAAAATTTGTGAATGAAAGTGGTTCAACGTAACACGGTTCTCCAACATATCGAGAAGTAGAAAATCTCTATGCACATATTTGTCCAATCTGTACAGACAGAATATGAGCTTGAAATATTCCAAATATCACTACACAGTGTTAAAATAAATTCTAAAGCTATCAAGTAAACCTTACACCGAGACAACCGCAGAAAGCCAAGCTCTAGTAATCTTGTCTTTACCTGAAAGAGAATGAGAGCTACACCAAATGTGGTTTTTAAATCCACGGAGCATAAACATGTAAAGATAAAATGAATCTAAAGATTTGATGTTTCTACTACAGCCTGAATTTCATGTCTTGAGATTAAAGTAGATTGAAGGTAAATTTTTTCATTATCAAAATGAGAAACAATTCTTTTCCATTTAAGAAACAATTTGTAACTCAGGTTAAGTGTACAAAAAAATCATAATAGCAGTGGAAAAATTTATTCTTTTCAGTCCACTTGGGGAACTGAATTACCCTTGCGTTCCAATCTTTTGATAATATATTAGAGCCAAAAACCTAAACACACAAACATAACTCTAAACAAATCCGGAAGAAATTCAGCTAACAAGTAATACTTATCCTGATCTGAATTTAAAAAAAGACAGTTGTCTCCACATAAAAGGGAGGGATTTTTTCTATTTTATTTATTTATTTTTAAAAGGAGTCTTTTACTCCAGCAAGATTTCTAAGTTATCTGAAGTTACATATAAGTAAAATAAAATGCACAGATATTTGTACACCTACAGGTTCTCTCTATGCGTAATTTATTATTTAAAGGTATATGCTTTGTCATTTAAATTGAAGTACTTAAAGTTATAGCACTTCAAAAACCAACAACATTCCTTATGTAACTTTTTACATTGGACCACTCATGCTATCTTACCAGTTTACTCTATATGAAAAAACTACAACTGTCAGAATCTGTTGGCAGCTTTGCAACCACCTCACTTCTCCACTGAAGACTCAAATCACTAAGATGAAACACCACGGAAAATACTGAAAAAAAGACTTCAGCTTCACAAAGATGTACCAGAAGTCAAACAACACTAGGCTAATGCACAATTTCAGTATGCCATTACTGAAGAAACCAAATGCTTGAACATACTACCATGATTTACGTAAGCTGGCATAGTATTTCAAAGGAGGTATCAGCATGGTGGTTATTAATATCAGATCCGAAGAAGAGATGGTCTTACAGATTAAGCTCGTATGACCATAGAGAAATCAAAGCAAGTAAAATTCCTTTTCTGATATTTGTCAGTAGTACTTATAGTATTTATTAATCTTTACTGAATTCTAGCTGCTAGATGTCAAAAGTTATATAAATCCCACAGCTTTCAACTGCATTGATTTCTGAGCGCACCAAGGAATTTCCTGGGAGACAATTTATTCAGAAATACTGATAGGTTTTTACTATTATGGTCAAAAGTTGTTTGAAAGTTTAGAATGATTTATAAAGAGATCATAGCCAGCTATGCTGTGCTCCCCTTGAATATTAGCAAACTCACTAAAAATACAAAAGAATGATAAGTAATCTGTACTGTGTTGCTATCAGCAAGTACCATTACATAAAGTGTAAAGCTTTGAAAACCAGGGAGACAAAGGTGGTCTAAGAATAGTAGATAGGCTCTTAAATAAATTTTCCTCTGCCTTGTCTCTTAGTTTTCAGGATTTCTTCCAACTTTTCTTAATCGTATCATCACAGCCCAAAAGGATTATGGAAGTATTTACACACTACACAGTACTTCAGTAAAGATAAAAGTTTAGCATTCAGGTCATACAATAACACAGATAAAACAAAACCATTTAAGCATACATACACACTTGTAAGCTTGCATCTTCAGCATCTGAACGATAAAAAAAAAAAGCTCAGATGGATTCACAGCAGATTAAAAGAGCTGGGCTCCAACAGTTCAGAGGAAAAAGTTGGTAAACTATAGCACTGACACAGGGGATGACAACAATGACCTACAGAATTGAAGCCATTGATTTTAAGGCTATATAATTCTCTTACATATGAAGACCCTACCATATTATCTATTTAGTATCTTAAATATTTGTACTCATAAAATAATCTCATGTTAAGTTTATTAATTCCTACTCTTCCCTGAATTGCAAAGCAGCGTGTCTAATTACAGACTAATCGCACATTATAACAAGTTCAGAGTTTAATGCTACATCTACTCAATTATGTAAACTATACACACAATGTGCTGGTAGCTAGTGTGCTGCTAGAAATTCAGGATTTGCTGCCACCTCACAGCGAGAGATTAAAAGCCTACATGAGACAAGGGGACATGTTAACAATCTGCAGAAAAAAAAAAAAAAAAGCATTTCTACCAGTTGTGCGAGCAGTTCTATGAAAGATTCTCTCTTCGTGCTGTGCAGTAACGCAATAACGCAAGAATAGCATCTTTAGTTATTAATTTTTCATTTTAACAATGTATTTTGTTGCAAAGTGAGAGATTTTTACCTCATTAAGGATATGAATGTACTAAGTTATCTTCTAATACAGAATTTGAAAATGCTACATCAAGGAGATGTTTTCTTCTCTGACTAGTTTAGTAACAACACAGCAGAGCAAAGGTGACAGACTGTGAAGAAGTCGTGCATTTAAGTTCAGGATCAACACGTGTTCAAACGCTGGTAATTCAAACACAGGGTAGCCTGTTCTCATTTCTCTCCTTTTGAGTGAGAAGGTAAACTGATGAACTTCGCATTAATATTACGGAAGAGGTGGGGGAATTTTTTCAGTTAAAAATGGAACTCTTTGCCCTTAATTCTCTCTCATGGAAAAAAAAAAATCAAGTATCATAGCAGAATTACATGCTAAGTTTACTTTGGGTTTTTGAAATATAAGAGCTTAATAAGTACTTAACGATGTTTCTACATCAACTGGATCTGTTCAGTTTCTTTAAATACCTACCTTGTGTCACAGTGCCATCTACTGATTATTTCACATTCCTGCTCTTCAAGAACTCTACTGAAATAATTTGCTAGTACTATTCCCACAAGGTTAAAATCAAATAACCAGTTAAAAAATGTGGCTGTGTTCACACAATTTCAAACTCAGGCAGAAAGAAAAAGCGCAAGGAGACTTTAATCTTCTCCTTCATCCTAACTCACTGATACAGTACTGTTAAAATCTTACTACACAATATTCAGAAGTAAAAAGTTGCATTATGTACAGTTAGAAATCTTTGTTTAAAACTGCTACAGCAATTCATGAATAGATCTTCGAAAGCTGCTTACAAAACCAGAAATCACACCTTGTCTATCACCTTAAATACACAATTTAAGGTGTAGGCAAGAACTTAAAAGTTGTAGTTCACTTCTGTAATAGAAGATATTACTCTAATTTTTTCTTGTTTACCTGTAGAATAATTTCACTTTGTTGAACGGCAAACACCTAAAACACTGCTTGTAGATCATGTTTTCATCTGCCTGAAGTTCCAAGCCACATTTGGCACAACCCAAATATGTAATTATAGGCAGAGAAGCCAGAACACACTCCAGTGAAGTGTCAGCACGGAAGATGAGCTGTCTGTACTGACCAGTTGAAATAGTAAACTTCAGCTCTAAGACACGGGCTTTCACTTGTATCACTCCTATAGAAACAACAATTTCAAACAACATTGCATTCAGTTTTACAGACAAACAAATGAGTAGGTGTAACAGATCTAAAAGCAAAATCATTAATAAGGCTTTATGATTTTTTCATTAGAAAAACGAGATATTTAAGAGATTATTTTTATAGTGAATAGTTACTGTGCTTTAATATTAAAACTTAAAATTCACAGATGTACTTTCTACTTAGTTACTGTTGCAGTAGTTACCAACACTGAAAAGCCTGAACAGAGATTAAGAGAATGCAATTATTTGCAAAAAGAATCGACAAAGTCCA
Organism: Oreortyx pictus; assembly: GCA_036925125.1. Lineage (NCBI taxonomy): Eukaryota > Metazoa > Chordata > Aves > Galliformes > Odontophoridae > Oreortyx > Oreortyx pictus. The sequence continues at coordinate 10,226,215 of JAUPFR010000008.1, read as the reverse complement.
TCAGTACCAGAAAGCAATAAAAATTATTTTGCATCAGAAGAAAGTTGATCTTGGAACACAAGTTTCCTGACAAGATGAGCCAAACTGAAATACATTATTCTGTGGTTAACAGAATATCTACTTTGGAAGTAAAAGAAATACCATCAATAGGAAAAGATTCAGTTGCTTTTGTAAGGATAAATATAACAGCGATTATTGAGTGTAAGTACATATAAAAATGTAGAAATAGAAACATTTAAAACACTAATGGAAAATTATTTCATAAAGATCTATAGATCTCAACATATACAAGCAAATTAAATCTCATGCTATGTAAGCTTTAGATACAGATTTTAGTATTTTCCCTGATCCAAAAAGTTTGACTTGCAAGAAATCTGCACGCCAAGTCCATGACCTAATGCATCAGATGCATTCACACAGTATATTGGTAAAATCGCCTCCACATTCTAAGTTCCCTTCTCAAAAGGGGGGGGTGGACCAGTAGAAGTGTAATATAAAGCACGATTAGAAGTAAAAACTAATGTGCCTCCATCCTGATTCAGAGAGATACTGAAATTCAAAGCCTAAACAACTTGTTTTCCACTGCTTTTTATACATAAATCGGAGTTAATCCTGTGATTTTTTTTTCAATTGTTACTACTTAATGTTTAACACTAGCCTTAGAAATAAGTTCTCAATAGCAGAAGCTGTTTCACCCTACTTCTAGAGAATTAAAGTGCATTACACAAACTCTTTTAGTGGCAAATCACATTATTACAATTGTTGGTGTGGGCAATGAAAGGCTCATATGTTCCAAAGCTATCTGTGGCATAGCACCACACAGCAATACTGTCTTACTGAAATAAGGCTACATTCAGTTTGTCTGGACACCAGTCGGCATCCTGCTGAATAAAATTCAGGCTCTTAGAACTGTGTTAAACTTATATATATCGGAAAAAAAACCAAAACACAGCAATAATATACGCTACTTAGCTACGTAGGGCAACACATTGATAGTACAGCACTAAGGATAACAACTTTACCTGAGTATTTTTCCTCCAAATGTGCTGAGAGATTTGTCATTTTCATAAGGGATGTTTTGCTTTTCTGGATTTTTTCTTTAAATTCAATTGCTCTTCTGTCATCATCAAACAAACACTCACAGGATGACCACGGAGTTGTGTGCAGTTCAAAGTCACCTGAGACAGAACTGTGTTGGACCAGTAGGTACTTAAAGTCCCACAGATGACCTATAGAACAGAAAACAAGTAAATAAGAGTTTAATTTTAAGAGTTTAATTTTTACATCTTGGTTAGTTTATCGGAAACTGAAGTTGTAAGATTGAGTAGCCTGAGTTCTAATTGTTTTTTTTCTTCCACAATTCTCTTCCTCCTCCTATTGGAAGTGTGGGGAAGTGAGGAAACAGACAGCTAAGCACTGCACAGCTATCAGGTCAAACAAAACCAGAAAGAATAAATTTGCTTTAAATTTCATTTAATAGTTTCTTGTCACAGTGATGATTTGTGTGCATCCTGAGCAAGTTTTCAGGCAACACCAAGCTGTGTCCAAGAAGGAAAGGAAGTTACCCAAACAGACCCAGACACATTTGAAAAGTATCTTATGGTATGATGAAAGTACAGATTGTGAGCCTAATCTGGTCTCTGAACTCAGCATTGCCATTTGGGAACCACCTCTTATAGACACCACCAATTACATTCTACCTTTTGTCCTTAGAAAGCCAGTCTATGGAAGAAACAAAGGAGGACACTCCCCTTCTCCTCCACTTTCCTTATTTCCTTCACCTTCCCCTTTTCCTTCAGGCTAGTTACAACACTCCTAAGAACTTTGAACATCCCTGGAATACTCAAACCAGCAAGATCCTATTATTGTCTGTGTATTTCCAATTTTGTCTAAGGCTAAGCAACTGTTGAGAAATACCATCCAGAGACACGGCCTAAAGCAGGACGGTTATAGCTGCTAATGTTTGTGGAAAGACATGGGCAAGTATCCATCATGGTTGTCATCTCCAATGGCTTTAGACTTCACCCCTGAATAACTGCAGAAACCTAAGCAACAAACAGAATATTAAAAAATAAAAACCCTGACAATTCCAGAGAATTACAGCTTTCCAAACTGCACTGGCAACTGAATTGTGCCTATCAAACAATGGCCAGTGCTATTCGGCACCCTCAAAGGAAAGAGAACGCCTCTGGATCTGACTCAATCCCTTTACATATCATAACATGACCCTTCTTCACTAAGCCAAGCAAAATATTGACTGATACATATATGTTTGCTTTTCTAATGACAGGTTTGTTTGGTTTGGTTTTTTTTCCCCGAATGCTCACATTCTCTCACTTCCAGGCCAATATGCAAAACGTTGCTGCAATACTTCCCTATGTTTCTCTTTAAATCATGAAGGTATTCCTACTGCGTGACAAAAAGAAATACACCACTTTTCATTTTTGGCTTAAAAACTTAATCAGCATTTTCCCCACCATCTTCAATGGCTTGATTCGTAACAGCCATACCAGTCCCCCAAGAATGCTGATTTACAAAAATGCATGCAATGTTTTCAGAAACTTACATCTGAAAAGAGCAGAATGTCAATTGAATGTGTGATGATTGCACGCTGGAAGCTTGAATTGTTTGGGGTTTTTTTTGTTTTTTTTTTTTAAACAACGAGATGGAAAAAAACTTTTATTGTCAACACCTGTTAGATGCTTCAAAGAGGTAGAATCCTGTGCAGTTTAAGCATATACACAGCGTAAAAATTACAAGCCTCCATTTCTTGCTCTACAAGTCTGGGCTACCCAGTCTGCCAGTAACGCATGCCCCAGCTGTTCTGTGACTAGCAGCAAGAATGGTATCACGCGCTTTCCTCATGTAACCCACTCACACTATTAGCTGGTGTGTTGTGTATTCTTGTTTAGTATCATGGGAGTTATCTTTCTGGCTGTCATACTTGGACCAAATGTTCATGGTTGCTCTATGATACATATTTGAACAGTTGTGAAATCGCTTTTACCTTGAATTTCAGATATAATCTTTTAATCATTAAAACACCAACCACTAGCTACACAGAAATCCAGCTGGAGAACAAGACATGTTTTACAGAGAAATGCAAGTGCTCAAAACTAGAAAGAGTTGCATCAACTTCTCTGCTTTTCTACTTCAGCCATCAGGGAACTGTACAATTTTATGTCTTATACATTATTTGTGACTTTCAGTCAACTTTTTTTCCACTCTAATACATAGCATTAAAAATACATTAGAAATTATCTATTAAAAAAAATAGAAACACATTATTCCAGCATACTAAATTCAGTAAAAACTCTAAGCCTTTATCCAGGAAAAAGCATAAATCTGCTCACAGCACAGTATGCACAAAGTAAAAGCCACGTAGATTTTAGGCAGTAAAGTTAATTGGTGAGTGCTTAAATTGGACTGCCTTCTTCAGGTAGTCCAAGCGGGAAGTTGTGCAGTTGTGACTTATTTAGGAGTACAGGCTATTTCTAAACCCAAGTGGAACAGACAGAATTTAGAATCTATAAATAGAAGTTCTCAGGTAAATTTTCACTACAAGGTTAAGCTTTCTGAGTTTTATTTTGTACTTTATGAAAACTGACTTTAGTAAGGTGCGCTCAGCATCTGAAGTAATACAGCATTTATTTCCTAAATGTACCCACTTATGAGAAATGCAAATTCTGAGTAAACAATTTAAAAGCCAAGATTCAGATCTTCTAAAAGAACAATAATAGTCACAGTTAAAACACAGGCGATGCAATTCTGCAAGAAATGCAGTTGGTCAATTAAAGGCTGGACTAGAAAACAGGACCATTGGGATTTCAAACCTAACCCTAATAGGGCAGAAAGCAGGCAGCACAAATGAGAAGAAGAAAAAAACAGCAATTCCTGGAAGACTGAGCAGAACTAGTAGTTTAGTTTACACTTTTTTTTTTTGTTTGGTCGATTTCTTTTGATTTTATATATGGTTTTGACAACTAAGGTTCTAGTGACATGATGCACTGCAGCCAATTTGTGAATACTCATGCTTTCACAGTATTGTAAAATGAGCACACTTAAGTTCCGTTGCTGATGGCATTACATCCAAATAAATGAGAATTGTTAAAACATATTTTCAAAATATGATCTTTTTAAGGAGACAAAAAAAAAACAGAAATCCTGTGATAGCAACCTGTAAAGGTTTTACCTTTTCTTCTCTGAAGTTGAGGGCACCAGGCAGCCCCTGCTCCCCACAGCACCATCTTGTAGTTTTGATCTCTGTTCTGTTCTACTGTAAGAATAATTTTCCTCTGGTAGCCCCCTCTGTAGCTATAAACAGATTCTGGAAAGTTTTAAGTTATATGAGTTGTTATACAGCACAAAGCATATCAACAAACAAATAATACAGCTCAATATTAAGATAAAACCATGCTACTATGCTTTGAGTGCAACTCAAGGTAAACAAGAAAATACATATAATTCCTTCAGGACAAAATGAAAACATTTTATGATTGCTTCAGCAAGATCAATCTGGTTTGAAGGAACACAAAGAATATTAATTTACCTTTATCCACCTAGCTACTTAGCAACAAGACACCTGCCTAGCAGGTATCTGAGTATCTTTGAGCATATCTTACTCATCATCCTGACTGGTGTAAGTAGAAATTGTTCTCAATCTCTCAGCAACAGATTCCCATAATTGGAAACCAAAGTTGATGAGGAATATACTGATGCAACTGCTCTACAAATTTTCATAGTTCATTACAGTCATGTAAAACACAAACTACTATTAATGGTTTACAGAAACTGAAAATGTAGATTTTTACAGCTCTTCATCTATGGGTAAATGCCTGGAAGTTTCAGTTCCAAAATAAACTACAATTATTTTTATGAATTAAACAAGAGCTCTTGCTTTAAATGTCCTAATCAGAGATGCACACAATGAGATTTCTATCTTCAAAACAAATCAGCTTATAGTGAGTAAAGGTGATACCAACAATTCAAATGACAGAACTGAATGTATTTTTCCCCATTTGGCAAAAGCACTAACACAAGATGACAGTGCAACGTGATCAAAATAAGGTGAAAATCATCACTGAGAAACTGTTGTACAGTAAAGAAAAAAGTCACAACAGATACGCATGGAAAAGAGGGGAATTCCTCCTCCAGGAGTTAAGAAATACATAGCAAAACACTGCATAAAGCACACTGTGCGAGAAGACTCCGATTCAGTTTGGTTTTATTCCTTGGATGGGGCCCTGGACAACCTGATCTATTGGTTGGCAGCACCACCCACAGCACTAGCTATATGGCATTAAGATTCCTTCTAATCAGAACCATGGAATGGCTTGATAGTTCTGTGAAAAGCAACAGATCTTTGGGAGCCCTCACAATACACAGGAAACTCATCTTAATGAGGTTGCTTCCTGTTTTGTTTGCATGAACGAAACACAAGTACTGCTGTGAAACATCTTAATAGGTTCATACTGGAAATTCAGTGTTGAAAATTACAGAGAACTTCCACAGACACAAGTAAGGACAATAAAGAAATACTGCAGGTATTTAAGAAATGAGAAACGTAATGCTTAGCTTTAAAATCTACACTAACAAGGAGAATGAACAAAAAAAGCGTTCTGAATAAAGCACTAAAAAGGAGCACAATCACATTATAAAGAAAGGAGGGAAAATTCTATAATAATTAAAATAATAAACAATTCCTTATGTAATTCTGGAAACCACATGATTTACAGTCCAATTGTATATATTCCTCTGCTGGCATGAGGCACACATGGAAAGTAGGCAGAAAGCAATGTCTGAATTAGCGAAGCCTGACTGTCCCACATGATATTTTAATAAAAAAAAAAAACACTTTTCTCGAACAGTCTATAACAAAATAGCACCTCTGAGTTTCAAGAGCCATTATAAAAAAATTTACGTTCTTTCACTGTAGATAAAGTATTTTAATATCTTTTTGTCATTCCTACTATACATTCCTTAGTGAAGAGCATCAGCCACCCAGTGAGCAGGAACACCATGTCACTGCCCTCTGCCTGCATGCTCATTACACAGACCTGCATGCCACCAGTCAGCAGCTTATTTCAACCATTTTCTTCCTGCTTAGTTTTATTTCTCCAACTAAGACCTCAATAACAGTTTTATTTGTGAACCCTCTCAAAAACGTGAGTATGGAATAGGAAACAACCCACCACAGGTATAATTTAAACAGCAATTTTGCAGGGCAATTCTGAAGATCTGAAACTTGAAGTCCATAGTGTGAACTTACCTGTTAATATGGCAATGCTGATAATTTTTAAGATTGAGTGAACCAATGTGTTTGGCTGAAGCTGGTCGAGCTGAACATACTGAACGCTGTCCAGTCTCTGAACTTGCCTTCGTGGCATATCTCCAAAGTGAGGAAATTCTGATGATACATATGCTGATAAGCTACGGAGAACATCCCCATTCACCACAGGATAAACTTAGACAAAAAACAATGAAAGTCAGAGGGACTCTCTTCTTTGAGCTCGGCAGTTTAAAATTTATCAATTGTGCACACTTAAACTAACAAAACAAAAACCGTTCTAAGAATTCTAAGGCAGGAAGTCCTTGAGATGAGCAATACTTGATTCAAAATCAAAATGTACTTAGTCTGCCTTCTCTCGATGACATCCCAACCTTAAGTATAGTTACAGTATCCTAAAGTTACAGCAAAAGTAACAGAGTCCTGGTATTGTAACGTAGTAGCCATTCTTGACAATTTAACCCTGAACCCATCTTAAGTAACAGTAACCAATGTCAGGAAGAATAAGAACAAAGCAATTTCAGGGGGATACTTGCGCTATCTTTTCCCTTTTCCCCAGCGCTCCACAACTCAGGTATCTTTGAAGTCCTCATGCTTAATCGTCTGCAAATAATCTTCCCTGATCTTCTCATTTTCTTAAGCCTTGCAATTTATTGCAAACGACTCTCATGAAACCTAAATCCACTTATTACTGAGTTCTGTGATGACCACTGTTTATTAAACCCAGCTCAATTCAGAGTTCTGAATAGTAACAATTCAACTTTGCCATAAACTCCACACACCCATCTAATGGCATCTCAGCCACACCTTGCCCACAGGTCCTGCCAAACTTCCCTACAGTGTTTTGTACTTTTCAGTTATCTGTATTCCTACTTTAACCCACATATAAGGCATTGCCAATAAAACACACTACTCAAATTGGTATATTAACACAATTTTATGATGGAAACTTAGGTGCTATTATCTTACATTCTTCTGGATTGAGAACTGAGTAGTTCCCCAGATTCAGTAACTGACTGGTAAACGTAGACTGCAGTATTATTTCTCCATACCAATGACTCTCACACATCATGAGATCTGTAAGAAAAAAGCAACCTTATTAAACCATGTACTACGGTGCTAAAGTTTCTTTTTTTTTTTTTGTGCTACAGAACCAAAAATCATGAGGTGGGATCCACACTGGATCTTTAATTAGGACTCCTCTCTCTCTCTTTAGCTTGCTTTTCTTTCAGAGTCTCATCATCTGCTGTGTTGTCTTCATTCTCAACTTGTTTGCATGCCCTCTCCTCCCCTCTCCTGCCTTGGTTTTTTCATTACCAAGGACACTTTGCATCTTAATGTCTAAGACAACTAGACATTCATATATGCATATGAACTTGCGAAAAAAAAAAAAAGTGGGAAATTCACACAAATTAGTAAAGTCATTCAAACAGTTTGGATATGTTCCCTTACACAGACAAACAGAAGGAACTTCTATAATTCACACGCATGTAACATGCACATTAACATCTACTACTATTGCCCACGGAATGTTGACAGAAAAGCTGTATGAAAGGTGAAACTACTGCACACTGCACGAGAAGACCATGAGGAGTTGAACACCTACTTCAGTCTCTTAAACTGCTAAACCAATAATTTGCATGAGAGGGAAAAAAATTACACAAAAAATCCTAAGATATCTCAAAGTAAAAGGACTACTGAAGGATTTCCTTCTAAAATAGCAGATATTATTTGCTTAAGTGACTTAAAAGAATCATGTAAAGTGGAAAGAAAAGCTAGTATGTAACAGAAGTGAATTCTAACAAGTACAAAGTATTCATATACTGTAGAGAAGCCCAAAAACCAAATAACTAGCACAGCTGATTTGTAACAGCACTTAGACCTCTCAGAAACAACAGTTCCAAAACACTGCCAGGTCACAGAACACATGCAACCACCTAAAGCACTTCTATATTATTAATGCTCTGCTATACTTCAGATCAAACACCGCACACAGAAAAGGACAACTGAGTATCTCCTAGAAGGGAATATTCAACATTACACTGTCAGGATGACTACAATGATAGAAACTTACATTGAACAATATGAGTGATACAAGTGATGTATGCAAATGATACAAAAAAAAAAAGACAGATGCTCAGCCATAATTCCAAATTACTAATTACACACTGATCTACTTCTAACAGGCATTTCAGATCCATATTTAAAGACAAACAAAAACAGTTCTCACCTGTAAGTAATATGATATCTCCAGGAAACACAGTGAGTGACCAAAACGCAGCACCACGCCACAGCACCACCTTTCTCTTGGTTTCTGACTGGTCAATAACTACAATTGTTGCTACAGGAACTTTACATGAAGATTTTGGTCTTGTCTTCACCTGTATTTCTTTGATAAGACACGGGTGTACTACCATGACCAAAACACTGTACTTTTGATTTTTGCAGCAGCAGTCCTTAAGTGGTGATAGTAGTTTCCCTTGAGGCTTAAACTCCATCCTCTCTTGAACCACTGTCATCCCAGGATTGGACAGAGAAGAATTCAATTTAGCTCTTTTTAATTTAAGCTGTTTTTTAAATGCTGTGTTAAAAACATGAGCCCGCAAGTCTGAAGACAGTTTTCTTTTATAAGAGCTGTTATGAGAGATTTCTACTTGAGAGCACAGTATTCCCGAGCTCAATTGTTCAATATGGATTTCATTTATGAATTCCCCAGCAGGAATATTACATGCATGAGACTTCTCTTCATTTTCATTAGTGCTTTCTTCTCCTCTTGTACCTTCAAAGGAAATGTCTTTCTTATCACACTCAGGACTGAAAAGTTCAGGAGAACTTGGACACTCTTGCTTACATTCATTTTCAGCCAAACTGAGACATCTTTCAGCATCAGTTTCCAACTGGTAGTCATCACATTGCCTTCCTTCATGTTTATTCTGTGCTTCTGTCTCCAATAGTTCTACAGCTCTAGTCTGCATCTCATTCTGGTTCTTAAAGTGACCCTGTGCAAAAACAGCTATCTGACTTGAAGTCATTATACTACGAAATTCAGTATCAGTTGACAGCGCAAGATCTGAACAGTTACTAAATTCTCCTTTTGGTTTTGACTCTTGATTCTGGGGGAAAAACATACCCAGATATCGATTTAGACGTTCATGGCGATCATTTCTGTAATCCAATTCAACACCTTGCTCCACAGAGCTTAGGTGTATGCTGATCTGCTTTGTACTACCAACCAGGTCAGAAATATCAGAGTCCTTAATTTCTAAGTGACTGGCTTTTCTTTCAGCGAGGTCTGAACGACTATCGTGTGATTGTTCAAGCTGTCTACACGATTTCACAAACTTCTGAGGAAGGCAATCTGCAGCATGATGCATGTTTCCACATACGTGCCTATCTTCGGCTATATGAAAATCAGAATAAATTAAATCTCCGGTCTTTTGGGATGTAGTAGCAGAAGTTACCTCTGCAGGTACAAAAGATTTCAAATATTCCTTCGCTAGCATTAACCGCTTCTGTTCAGACTGCTTAGAGCTGCAGTCATCTGCGGGATCTGCTGTGACTAAGGAGTTTCCTGTCCGAAACACTAACTGGTCAGTGCCTTTGTTTTCTTCAGAAAAAAGACTTTGTATATCATAGGAACAGTGGAGTTCTTTCCACTTTTCAACAGTGGGTATTGAAGTACTTTGTTCAGACACCTCCAGCTGGCTTGGAATACTGGGTGCTCCAACAAAAATATGAATCTGAGGTCTTTCTGACATTTTTTTTTTTTTAATTCCAATGGTGCGGTTTATACAGTAACAACAATACTAAATGTTGCCAAAATTATATGCAGACTCTTCCTTATTTTAAGGTATATAAACTTCAAAGGAATATTTAATCATCGATAAAAAGTATCACTTAAAGCCTACACAGTTAAATGCACAAAAAAAAAAAAAGGAATTTACTGACTGCGTCAAATAGGTAAAGAACATCATTTCTCATTCTGATACTAGGAAATGTGGCAGATGTAGACTTGTAGTGAAGATAAAAATGCACTGAATAGATCCTAACAAAGTTTCCAGGAATCAAACTTCATTAGTAGTTTACTCATGCTAATGAGCAGACTGGTGTTCAGATATTATAATTTAAAATTATAAATATAATAAAAATATTAGAGCTATTGATGGCTCCTTTAGAAGAATTTGGTAGAAATGCATTATTTTACATATCTATAAATTAATAAGTCTGATTTAGCAGAAAAACCACTACATTAGGTAAACAAACATTTTAAGGGGACATTTTAGAATATTACCGTTAACTTTATAAATATTAAATAAAAAATAGTCATACTGTAGATAGAGCAAATGATTTATAAGTTCATTTGACTCTTTTTTATGCTGTCCAAGCTTTCCCAGTTTGATAAAAAAAAACATTCAGCTCACACACTAAAAAAGATATATATATATATTTTTATAAAATACCTGCTAAACTATAATTTTTAAATATTCAGATACAGCTAAAAGCATTATATGCACTAAAATGCAGGCACCTAACTACATGCTTAAGTTTTAGCAGCAATGTTAGCGAGAGCTGTCGTAGCAGGAATTCTGTGGAGGTAGGAAATAGAGCACCAGATGAGAAATTCAGGAACCAATCCAGCTGCAAACAGAAGAAACAGACAGTGATCAAAAACACACAGGTTGCTCTGAGAGTAATGCCTCCTTCTTATTTCCACATAAACTACAACAGCTACAAAGAGCACAATAACACTATTTGATAGAGCAAATTCTCCACTATAAAGCCTTATTTCTCAACATAGTCACCCACCATCAGCTGTGCATTTTTCACCAGCAATCAACAAGAGCCCGCATGCTGTGCTAGCAAAAATCAGCACCAGCAGAGGTGACCAACTGTAATCACTGCTGGAATGCACTACCCACCACCTCACTGCACTCACATCCACTGTTTGGGTTCCATAAATGTTCAGCAAGCATCAGTGAATGACAGTGGGTGTCATTTTATCTCTATGGCACCTCTGTTTCACCCACACTTCCATGTCAAATGCCTCTGTCAGACTGCCCCCCTGCTGCCATTTGTCACACAGCAGCAAAGTATAATGGAGTATTGGTGGGAAGGTTCAGCCTCTACTGCCATACCACCAACATCCACGTCTCACATTGCAGGCCAAGATAATAAAACAGGAAGCACTACTTTTGGAGCAGTTGCATTTTTCAGTTAGCACTTCTTAAAAGCCATTTTCTTAACAATCCGCTAGGGGTCGATACAGCTGCACACTGAAACATCCATAGTAATAAAAAGCGTACAATTACCCTGGAAGACTAAGTTCAGGCTTATTATAGAGGCAACTGAGGAAACAACATAGAACCACTGAAATCAGATGGAACCTGGCATATAACAGACAAAAAGCTACAAAACACAGAAAGTGAAATTGCAGTTTTAAGCTCAATTGCAAAGTAAATAATACTTAAAAACTGGACCATAGTTTCAAAATTTCTACATTTAAATTCCTGCTCATAAGAACACAACTTTCGAACTACAATTATCATACATGTGAAAGCTGTATACTACATAACTATGGAATGATAATACACAGATTAGCAACAAGAATTACCAGTTCAACACAGAAAATAATGGATCAGGTAAGAAAGGAAAGCAAGCCTGACATGGTGCTCAGGGATGTGACTTAGTGGTGGATAGTTAGAGTTTTAGGGTAGTATGGTTTGGTTGCAGTTGGACTTGATGATCTTGAAGGTCTTTACCAACCTGAGCAATTCTATGACTCCATCACAGTGAGGCTGAATCCTTAAACAAGCTGAGATAGGTAAGTCAAAAAGCCCACCAATTCACAACATAAAACAGATGCACTGGAACAAACAGAACTTGTTACTACTACTTTATGTGAGCTTAAGAACTGCAACCTGACTCATTAAGTTAAATTATTTCCTTCACTTCAAATTTCATTAAGTCTGCTAGCAGCTTTCTCTGTTTTTGTTTTTGCTTTTTTTTTTTTTAGTAACTATGTCAGTATCAGCCACTACAGTTGAGCACCCCTTTAAAATAAGAACCCTATAATGTAATGTTAGGTCTTCCAGTAAGGAGACACAAATGAATGAGAGATTCAAATGAATTACAAAGATCTCTTTTACACACATGCTTTAATACAAAAACACTTAAGCTCAGACACTGACCCGTGCTATTTCTGAAGTATTTAGCAGAGAACAGCAAAATCACATCAATGGGCTTAGTGAGGAACAATTCTTTCATTTCAATTAACTTACACAAAGGACTGAATACTAACCTGTCACAGGCACTCGAGTTTTACTGTCCACTGCATGTCCTTTCAACCTGCAAGAGATTTCAGAGGTTTTTCCTAATTCCACAAAAACAATCTCAACTGTTTGTGCAAACCTTACGTGAACTACATGTTAAATTTATTTATTCAATGAATTTTGCTACCTAAGTTCTCTGTGTTGCTTTAGAAAGAAAGTATTACTACAGATCTTTAATAAATGAAGAAAATAGCCAGCCTAACCATATTACTACCACAAAATGAGCATTTGATTTCTAAACTGTTCATTTAAATAATCTGTGGATAGAAAGGGGTTAACTACAAAGATAACAGGAGCTAAAGCTCATAAAGATAACTAAAACCTGAATGCACATATCCATTATACCTGTTAATTATTATACCATTTCTTAATTTGTGAAAAGGTGCTCTATCTGCAGAGCCAATAAAAGCTTACCTTTTTATCTCTGAAATGGTCAGAGTCTGATTGACGGGTCAATGATCTTTTAAAAACTGCCACTACATCAGCAAGTTTCACATTTGCAAGGCACTGCTACTAAACACTGGTACCCTTTCTGCAAGAAAGGCATCATGGTACATAGCAATTCCCTCAACGTACACATCAAGGCAGGAATTTTTTAAATTAGTAGTTTTTAAAATGCACAATTGTGTCACTGTTTATTCATCAGTAGTAATTTGCTGTGCGTAGGACAAGCTACCCAAATTTTCTTGAAAATTCCTCTTCTGACAGAGACTCCAGAAACCTTTCATGTGGCTACATAAATGCCCCTGAACTACCTTAAACTACTTTTACTCCCCATTTTACTCTTCATTAAGGCTATCCACTCACCATGATAATCACATAAGCATGAGGCCAGGGAAATTTAAAGGGAGCAGGAGGATGACAGATTTCAACTGCTCATCAATCCTGATGAACAACAGTCACAGGCATAAATGCCTGTCTTTAAAAATGATAAATAAGATGTCACCAAGGCTTTACTGCCCTATGCGTGGAAAGTAAACTGTACAAATTCTACCTCTTGGTAGCAGTTTGTCTTTTACACAGCATGGCTTCCAAGAGTAAATAAAATTACAGAAAGTAACATATCAGAAGAATTAAATCATTATCATGGAAACATGCACCTTTTCCCCCTCTTGAAATCTTTTTGAAATACAACTATACACTGCACTCTTTTGAAGTTCTGATGTTGTTTGATGCTGAACATCTTAGCAACACATAGTTCATAACCTGATTCCTACAGTATGCAAAAAGCCACTGGCCATTACCAGTTGAAAACCAGCTGTTTAGATAACAAATACCTGTAAGGTAGAATAATTTAAATCTTAATTGTGAGCTTTTTAACCTCTCATTTGTACGGTAGATTCTACACTTCCATCTTTAGTTAGAAGACAGTGGCACTGACCTAACAGGAAAACAACTTTTAGCTGCCATCTTCACAGTATTCAACTCCAGTTAAATTCAAACTATAGTTAATTTTCTTCAGTAAAGTTATCCCTTATGGCTGTTGAGTAGAAAATCCCCTAAGATATTCACCAGCCAAAGGAAAATGGATGCAGACTGTATCACAGGCAACACCTCAGTCACCTTCACTATGAAGCACAAGCCCTACTCAAAACTTGAATTAGTCTTTTTAAAAGCCAGGTACTGTAGCTGTATGTAACTTTGATAAACTGAACCAGCTGCACATATTTTTAAATTCTGAAACAACAACACTGGGATAAAGACATGAACATACAACATGCCTGTCTGCAACTTGCACAAGAAAAGAAAAAAGCCCCAAACAAAAGTATTTCCCTTAATCTGAAATTGAGGTGTTTAGTCTCTTTGGACTGTATATATCAGATACAAATTTAAAAATACTACTTTCTGAAACCAAATGATACAAAAAACCTTGACAACTCAAACATCACACATTCTTACATCAGTCACTGAAATAATCCTCCTTGCCTGAGAACTAGAGTAAAGGCAGAAGGTTTTTTGATTCATTTGTCAATTCTTTCCTCACCACCTTTGTGCTTTGTGAGATCTTCTCTTTTAAGCAAAGAACATTACTTATTGATTTTTGTTTTGCAATACACTAAAAGCACATAATTAGAGATGTGACCAGTGTCTGTTACAAACAAAAGAAGTTAAAGGTTCTTTAGAACAATGACCTTATGAGTAGGAAGGAAGATAAAGGTAAAAGGTCAAAGATACACAGAAGCGATGTGCATGCTTTAAAGAACGTGCATTCTATGAACTCTTCAATTTGAGAACCGTTTGAGACAACTGAACTACGATACTTTCTGCCAAGGAAAGACACTCTTCCAGATACTGCAGTATATTCGAAAACTTCATCATATTAGAATGAAAAATGTTGTGGGCTGTTTATTTAGTGTTTTTTTTCCATCCCCAGAAAATAAGGTCAAGTCTGCAGAACACTCTCCAACCAGTATGACTACCAATGAAGACCTATTCCACAATTTAAATCTCCTAATAAACTGAAGTTGATTAATAAACACAGGACTTGGGATGAAAACGAGGCAATTTGTCACCGTCAAAGAAACAAGATCTAATAGCCCTATTTTCATCAGATAAACTGCCCATGGATTTGAGTTATTAGGATCAAGATTAAAAAAAAAAAAAACACATAAAAGGCCTGTGTCAGGTTTTTATTTTCTTATTGGAAAAGTCCAGTTATTTTCTTAAAAACTTTTTTTTTTTTTTCTAAAACAAGATAACCAATTGTTTCCAAACTGAGCAACAATTCACTGGCCTTCGATTTACTAAGGTCCTTTTAAATTTATTTCTAGGATAGTGAATGCCTTTCAAGTTAATAATATGAATACCAGTACATCACTATTACACTGTGCAACAATGTTAATCAAGTGCATCTTCCCATACAAACCTCAGTATTCAAAAGGAGTTTATAAAATGGAGACTGACTGTTTACACAGTCCGATAGCGACTGGACAATGGAGAATGGCTTCACACTAAGAGAGGGGAGATTTCGTTTAGATGATAGGAGAAAATTCCCTACTCAGAGAGTGGTGAGGCACTGGAACAGGCTGCCCAGAGAGATCATTGATGTCCCATCCCTGGAGATGTTCAGGGTGAAACTGAACAGAGCTTTGAGCTGCTTGACCTATGAGGTGGCAACCCTGTCCTTAGTAAGAAGCTGGAACTAGATCATCTTTAAGGTCCCCTCCAAGCCAAGCAATTCTATGATACCTAATGTGCCTATCAAAAAAGCTGAGATTCTACTTAAGCTCAAAACATGTAAGCTGATATTTCACATTTTATGGAAGTTACTGGTATCCATTTTCCACAAGACGTATGTATCACTTGGATTAACTGGTTGTAGCATACAATCAACCAAAATCACAGGTTGTTCTCACTACTGCACTCACTCCAGGGGTTCAAGAAATAGACGTTACTCACCCATTTTGTATGTGGCTTCCATCCCACAGCAGGCAAAAAAAAATTACAGTATTTTCCTTAACAAAAGGCGACTCAAAAAAGGGGAAGATTATAAAAATTGGAGATCAATGTTTCAGGCAACAGCAGTAAGACTGCTGAGCTTGTGCCTTCACATCGTGGGAGACAGGGTGCTAAAAACCTATCTTCCCTGAAATGAACAAAGCCTTATGCAAATCAGTCGTCTCTAAGTGTCACTAAAATACCTTTTACTCTCCACAACTGGATACGTATGTACTAGAGTTTAACGAAAAGTCACACTTCCCCTTGCATTTTGAAGTCAAGAGGTATATTTTTAACCTGTCAGAATCATTAAGCAACTCAAGTTACACGTTTGTTAACTCAAATGGCCACCCACTCACCCAGCAGAGTCATATTAGGAATCACTAGGATCAAGCTGTGCTCTAGGGCTACGTAAAACTAGAAACTACTTGAACAGTCCCAGTAGAAGCCAGATAACATACATGCCCTCAAGAACTCTATACACCAACAGTTTAATCAAGAGCTCATTCTCCTCCTTGCCCTACATGCAAGATCCTTCCAGAAGATCAAATACTTAACCTTATTAGTCTTTTTAATCGATTGAGAACGTGGTACCAGACACCATTCTGAACATTTTAACTATTTATTATGTATGCAATTACAACCTTTGCATAGCATCAGTAACTTACTTTTGTGAAGTACAAGGTAACTTGTGATTTGATGTATGAAACAGATGACCTCTTCTGATACTTTCCTAGCTCAGGAGGAAAGGAAAGAAGGCTTCATACAGTTTTTTCTATACACCTATTACTTTGGAAGTATACAACATACTTCTGACATGTGTTGTATTTTAAACAAAACAATCCAGACTTTTAACTGCATGATGGCAATACAAGTGATAGTGATATAATCCATTATTTCAGATACAAGGCAGCTTTTGTTCTTGAAAACACAGAAAAACTGAGGCTATTTTGGAATCTCTCCTTCCTTCTGTCTCCAAAGAAAAACACCTCAGCCTTAGCAACTGAAATATATGCTCTTAAAAGATGGTAAGACTTATTTTCAGAGATAAAGCTACCTTTAGCAGTTTTAACCTTCAGAAATAGACCAATCTGGTTCTGTACAACAGTGACTGGCACTACAGAGATCATAGATGGTTCACTGCACATCCTTGTTTCTTATTGTGGCTACAGAACCAGTGTACCTGCTCATTTCTTTATAGGACTCCATGAACGTCAGCCAAGCAAACACTTTCACCAGCATTATGGTGAAGGAGCAAAGTTGTTAATTTACTAAAGTTGGAAAAAAAAAATTAAGATAAAAATTTCAGCATTTTAAATTAAACTGCAGCAAAAATTTCAGACTCAAGTTTAAAAGGCTTTTTCTTAGCATTTGCCTCTCAAGAAATTAAGAAACAATACATAAATGAAATTAATTAACATTAGCTTTTTAACACAAGTCTTTATGTTTCAATGGTTTAGATAGATGCTAATTTAGCAAACTAGTTAAGCTTTAACAGAGAACAGGTGACACTGAGTAACTATCAACACAGCTGACTGAACCAAAGGTGCATTTTAGACGTAAATTTCCCCTGCTTTAAAGGCAGGTAAGCTCCTGCTGCCCAGCCACCCTCCACTAGTAATTTGAAGTAATATGTATAACTTAAAAGTTGCACATCACAACTTCTCTTTCAATTAAAAGGGATGCCCATAAAATTGCTAGAAGACATCACCACTGGAGAGAATTTGTCTGTCCACCCCTTGGGTACAAAATGTTTGAAGCACTGATACATGTATAATAGGCTGTACAAATAGCTACCTTTTGCCACAGTAACCCAGCAATCCAAAAACCACCTCTGGCAAAGTCAAAAACCCCAAGATAAAGTGTTAGAAATCATCTTTCACCTTCCCCTATTATTTTAAGTCCTCAGCAGCTTAATTACTGATAAAATCCTTCTTGTATATCTTTGTTAAGAACAGTAAACATATCTTCTCACTGTATTAACATTAGAGGCAGTACCTCAATTACTTTTTGTATCAAGACAGTACTACTCTATTGCTGGGCCCTCGACTGCCTTTAACTCAATAATTTTCTAACATAAAACCATTGCTTACAGTACCACAGAGTACTCATTATTGAGTTCTATTACGTTAAAGATGAGAACAGCTCCATCCATCTGCCGCATTACAAGTAGCTAATCTGAACACTCTTTAAAACCAATTACTCTGCTTCCATTATTTTACTCCTCGGGAATATTGTAGACACTCTTAATTCTTCCTTCAAACAGTTGGGGAAAAAAAAAAAATGAGCCACATATCTGACTACTTAACATGTTCACTCACACTAGCAACTCAGTTTGAAAAGAAATTAACTT
This sequence comes from Oreortyx pictus, assembly GCA_036925125.1. Classification (NCBI taxonomy): domain Eukaryota; kingdom Metazoa; phylum Chordata; class Aves; order Galliformes; family Odontophoridae; genus Oreortyx; species Oreortyx pictus. The sequence continues at coordinate 10,207,809 of JAUPFR010000008.1, read as the reverse complement.
CACTCAGAAAAGGTGGTGCTCTGCAAAAGAGATGATGATCAGTCTTAGTCCCAAAAGTTGGCAAGACCAATAGTACAAAAACAGAAAGGAACTTGAAATGTCTAAAGCATATGGTATATAATCAGTTACTGTCTTCAGTACAGCACAATTATTGAGTAAATACTTATGGGAAAGACAAAACCAATTTATTTCACAATTAAATCCCATTTGTGAGCTCACCTTAAGATTACAGCAGATTAAGCAGAAAAACAAAAAACTACTGAACATACAATCTATCTTTTCCCAGATATTTCTAACCTTTACAACTGACCAAAGAACAAAATGTACCACTTGTTGAATTCTTATCTCTGCTGATATTCTGAGTTACCTGACATGTCAGTGCAAATCCTATGCTGATGCTTACAATTCTATATACAGAGATTTATCTAGCTGGTTAAACCAATATATGATGCAAATTAGGGGGCATGAGCTACTAACAACCTAACACAAAATGCAGTGTAACCACATATCATTTAATATAATCATTCTGAAACACTGGAACAGAATAAATAATTTAAAGAACAAAAGACAAACAGCTAAAGTATCAGCACAAATCTAAAAAGCAGGTAGAGATGCAGCTTATGGTGCAGAAAACAGAAATAACTGAAAAGTCAGCTTCCCAAAATAAAGAATAGTGTTCAAAAAAATATAGTAATCAGCAACACACGGGCCAAAATGTTCATCAGTGTTTGAAGAAAACTGAACATCTGGATCACATTAAAAAATAAACTGGTGGTAACACATGAGTGCAACGATTTAATCCCCATAAAGATTGAGCAAATATTTGCCTTGATGGAAAATGAAGAGTACAGCATCCCAAGTGCTGCCATCTCCAGCTGTATTGCTGGTTGAAAAAAAGGAAAAATGGGAGAGGAATATGTTAACATCATAATGCTGAAGAAATTCAAAACCCCAAAATTTGATCATGCGTTTAATTCTTCTACTCACTGATATCACTGATGTCCCTTTCTCAACCCGTGAAACCCATGTTTCACTCTTCCAGCTCTAAAGGAAACAAACTCTAATGTCAAATGGAAACTATCTGTCTGACCCTTTTTCCTACATCTATCCCTTCAACCCAGAAAATTAAATGCTTTAAAGAAATATTTACCTTAAATCCAGGTATATTTCATGACTGAGGATCTGATCCTGGAAGCTATTCTACACAGAAATGCTACTTTCTAAGTATCCCTCAAATGACACATTCTTCACCTTGAAAATTTTCACTTCACAAGTAAAAATAGACAACGTTCTTATGTAGCACCCTGCACTGATAAGAAATGCAAAGCTGTATGTACTGCTGTATAAAAGAGTGGTGTTATACCAAGTAAATATTTCTCCCCTTAGCCATAGCCTTACAAAATACCATAAGGAAAGCTCTTGACTCAAACATAACATTCAAAAACCGGTCTCACTAAGATATTACTATTTTTACAAAGAGGTGGAGAAATCTTAAGAGACTTTAAGGGACTGTAAATCACCTTTTCAGCTGCTAATCTTAAATGAAGCAGAACAGATTTAATGGGGACCTAACCCGTTCCCATTTGAAGGTTATATTACATCAGATTGCAAATCAAGTTCCAGGATCCATAACAAAGTTGCCACCACACCTTGTACTAGTAACAGTGCTCCTTGTAATTTAAGACTGGTCCAACTCCATTTATCTTTACAAGAAAATTCTGAATTCACAGGTCAAGAACTAGATGTCAACAGCGGTACCATTGGTGGAAAGCTTGCCATTGATCTTTCGGATTAGTAATGCTTCAAAACATTGATGAAATAAAAGATTTGATCCTACTCTAGAAAGGAAAAGGCTGACAAGTCAAAGGTCAGCCTGCTGGGGTCACCTTGCTGCACACTGGAAGATCAGGGAATAACTAAACTACACCATGCTACTGCAACACATCAATTCAGAATTGTTAGTGCAGGCAGTTAATGATCTGACAAGGAAAGTCTCTTTGGTCTCTATGTCTCCAGAATTTATATTCTCTTAGTACCTACCTTGGATGGCAAAACAAAACAAAAAAACACGAAAGAGTACAGATGCAGCCCAAGAAACAATGCTGGTTTCGATCTAACGTGTCTTCTCAGCGCACTCAAAGGCACAATCGTATCTGCACTGGCACATTCCCAAGCAATTCATGCCAATTCCAGTATCTATTTCCTTCGAGTAGTTTCACCTCACTCAGCACATCACTAAACTTTATAATCAAATACAGTCATAGATCAAGTTACGTTCCCCTCCTTCCAGCTGTCATCCTCTGAAGTGGTAGATAAAAACTTCCTGAAAAAAAAAAAAAAAAATACTAATCACACACAAATAACTGAAGTCTACTGGAAAAACCTACTTACTTGGAATTTGATAATCACTCATAGTCAAACTTAATGCACCAAAATAACTTACAGATACAGCTACAGAGAGTAGATGCTGTTCTCACAGGGAGAGCTTTTGCTCATTTCTCTAGCACTAATTCCTAGAACTTTTAATCCAATGGAACCTGGAGATTTTACATAAGCTAATATTTTCACCAATACTTCAAAAAATATGTGAACTCTAGTTTCATTAGAGCTCACTGATTCTGTTCCAAGCAAGGAAAACATCCAAAAAATGTATTACACACTGCTATAAAGAATAAACATTCAAGATATGATATTCTATTTATTGTTTAAGAGAGTCTAAGACTTTATACATCAAGAAAACCTATACATGACTGAAAATTTGTATTAGCTGATCATAAAAACAAATTCCATGTATTCCTCCTTTCTCAAAGGATAAATACTGCATTTGCTGATAATTTGCCCTGCATCTACTATTTATTCGAAGTTTCCAAAGCCAGTTCAAGTTCTAAGTGGCAGTTAATGTATCTGCTATCTACATATCTTGAAATAGAGAAGAGCCTATCACCAGAGTGCTGAAGCTTGCAGAGAACATACGCACAAGTGTATCATGCTTAAATATTGCACTACCATTGCTCAATGCTAATCCTCTGCCTTTTAGATAACTGTCACAAACCTAACCTTTTCAACTCAATTTTACAATTTACCCACTGACATTTTAAAATAATCATTTTTGGTTAGTCCATTTCTATACCTGATTTCCTCTCTGCCTGCAATATAAGACACTGCCCTCAGTCAAATGCTTTCATACTTTCACCAAGGTTTCAGGTGCTAATTTACACAAGCATAAAATAGTCAAACAATTCAAAGTTGGTAATAATACAGCATGCCTTATGTTGGACTTTTTTTGTTCCACTCTTGAACCTCATACTACCTGAAACAGGTTCTCTCCTACTTCATGTACTGTGAAAGACCAACCCACACAAGCATGCCTTAGTCTTCAAAATGTTAAGAATTAAGATTTAAGCACTGAGGCAGTGTACTATATTCTGATATGACTAAGACTTGCATGCTCTGGGAGAAAAAAGGCGATAAGAATACAACACTTTGCCAAATATATATTTCTTTAAGTTAACAGGTCCATTAATTTCCTTGACTTGAAACAGCTTTCACTGAGTTAGTCATGTAACAAAGAATAAATTAAATCTAGAACTTAGTAACACAAACAGACTTGCATGACAAGTATGGGTAAACCAGTGAGGCAACAGAAACAATGAAGGAGCCTGGTTACTTCTTTGCCTTCAATCTCCTATCTTCACATGGCATACAACAGATGTAGGAAGAAGCTCTATTTCTGCTTATATAGTACAGTGTTCTTATACAGCCCAATATTACATTTATTCATACAACTACGGAGCACTGGCACAGGCTGCCCAGAGAGGTGGAGGAGTCTCCTTCTCGGGAGACATTCAAGACCACCTGTGCAACCTGGGCTAGGGAGATGCTTTGGCAGGGGGTTGGACTAGGTGATCTCTAGAGGTCCCTTCCAACCCCTACAGTTCTGAGATTGCCATACGATCAATATGCCCCACAAACTTCGTGAACACACAGCGTGTACTCACGCCCAAGAAAGCCAACTTCTCCATTGATTATCATGTGTTATTTAGACTGCCAGTTAGATCCTTACCGAAGACAAACCCCACTTTATCTACAAAACTGTTAATGCAGCAAAAAAATAAAAAGATAAAATAAAATCAAGGTAAGTGTTTTTACAAATCCTTGACATGTTTAGACTGACAGTCAGATGACAACAATAAAACTCTTCTCAAACTAAGGAAATCAGCTACCAACAATCATGCAGAGCTTATCTTCAACTCAGAGTTCCAAAGGAAAAAAATAAAATCAGAGGTGATAAACCAAAACAAATAAGACATTATCTTGCCAACGTTGACAAGCTAAAACAACAAAAAGAAAACAAGAAAACGATTAGAGGAAAGGAACTCTGGTATTTCCACAGAAGGACATGACTCTGAAAAACAGTTCATTTAATTAGAAGACAGACTAGAAGTTCTGGGGAACACCTAGCTTGGTTTTTTAAATACACTATTTAAAACAAAAGTTCACAAATGAGCTCAGAGTGTGGGACATTTTAATTAAAACAGAACTATCCCATTCTGAGGTTCCATTTGGACGAGTTAGATAACAAAGTTAACTTTCTGCTTTAGATCCCTAGATACCAAAGCCACCAGAAGCAATGCTGAGGTCTGTGAAAGACAACTAAGAGAAGATATCACATGCATTTATAACACTCAGCATAGCCAGTGAAAAATCTTGGAAAATTCATAGTGTGGTTTAAAACACCATCTAGCATACTTTCAGACTATTCTGATGAACAATACCAATGTCAATAGCATTAACAAACTTAATTTTTTTCACTCTGTGCTCCAGCAGCTACTATCGTCCACAAAGGACATGAATGCTATAAATCTTCTTCATATTAAAACGTTAAAACATTCTAATGAGAGATTCAATAAGCAATGTCTTCCTGAACAAAAGGATGAAGCTGACTTTGTTAAAAGAAATAGGAAAAGAAGCACTACAGAAGACTAGTATACTCTAGTTCATAACAGTTTTACTATTTGTCCTTAAAACAAAAAGACTCTTGGTTTATGTCAACAAGAACTTCAGACTGCCAATTCAGTATTAAAAGCGAGAAAAAGCTGGTTTGCAATCTCTAATGCTGGGATTCCAGGCTGTTACAATCTCAGGTACAATTTTCAGTCAGACAGCCAAGGCCATCACGAGCTGCAAAAAATAAATGTATATTGTAAATGTTACACTCAAACAATTCTTAATTTGCCTGTCAAGCCATACATTCTACTATCTGTTACGCTGACTACAACAAACAGTACTGCTCTAAAGAAATATCACAGCTACTGGTAAACAAATTGACTAAAGCACTTTTCCTCCTACTGCTCTTCAAGGGAGGGAAGTTTGCAAGTTCATAGCGTATCCATGGACGTATAAGAATATATACCTGCCAGCTTTCCTACTCCTATTTCAAACACATTTGACAGTTGGATGAGCAGCTCAAATATATTGTTTGGTAACCATTTTATCTCCTCTTTCATTTTATTTTTTTTTTTAAGTAGAAGTGAGAAAGAACCAAGCAAAATCTAGTTATTATTCCACAAAGAGTCAAAAGAGCTGTTTTCACAGATTCCCAGTAAGACAGGAAGTGAGAGAAGCCCCGAAACTGACCAGCAAAAGCCTCTATTGCTTAATGAATGTCATGTTGACTGGAAGGTCACTGAAAATAAAGTAATTTGTTGTCAACCTCAGCTTGCTTCAGATCAAAGCTGAAAATTGTTTTGTCCTACAAATATGAAGACTGGCAATGAATCTGCGGAAAATAAGCTTTATAAAAAGAACTTCCTATTTCCATCAATTACCTGGAAACACCAACTAGTAATACATTGAGAGCAACACAGTACCAAACACAACACCAAAATTTTATGCATATCTATGGACTGTCTAAACAAGAGATGAGGACACTAGCTCCTGTGTACTCGCCGAGCTTTTTATATCTGCTCTGTCACAGAGCTGAAGTAAGCAGTTGGCAGCCTCAGTCATCACACACAGCAACAATATAAACAGATGGAGACAGAAGGTCTTTCAAAGTGACAAACATAAGCACCACCACTTTTCACAGCAATCAAAAGTGTATTTACTCATGAGGCGGTTATCAGAACCAATTCAATACTTTCTGACTTCCACAGCAGAATTATTAACATTTAAAAAGCTCAGAATGCTGCCCTCTGACACGTGCTCTGAAAAACTGGCTGAGGACCTGTTCCCCTTACTGAGGGCTTTTCTAGTGCCTTTCACCAGATACGATTCGGAAAAACCTCTCAAGCTGACATTCTGCAAAACCGCTTTCTAACTCTATTACCAGAAACAAAAATTAAGAATGGTACCTTGATTCAGATTTTTAGGACAAGTAAAAAACGTTCAGATTGTTTCAATAATAAACTGAATTATTATTTTGCTCAGCTGCCCATCCCTTTGTGGCAACACTTCCAGCTTAGAAAACAAGACTCTCACACTACAGACTCACATTTTCTAAACTCATTAATAACCTGAATTTAACAGGTTCCTACTTGTACAATTACAAGATGCACTCTATAGTGCTAGAGTGACAAAAAAATGTTGCATGTACATATGAACAGGAAGACAGCAGTTAACAGGTGAGTTAGCAGTCATGAAAATAAAAGAAAAAACAAAAAACAGACCAGTGGTGTCTAAGCATCTCACTAGGAATGTTACATATTGGAAGCTTTCAAATATTATCTAAGTCATCCATATACCTCTTCTCCAACTTAACCACATTACATAACGCACATTTCAAACCTGCAGCATGTATACATCTACATTTCTAAGTCAAGAGTTCATTTTATAAGAGTGCTTATGAAGCCAAGTCAAACTAAAGCACAGTCTTCTGGGATTCAACTAATTAATTTGTTGCCTCTAATGACTTTACACAGAACCGGCCCTCCAGCAATGGATCTTAAAGCAAGATGACTGTGCCACACTTCTCATTTTATCCCTGTTCTATCAGGTACTGACTCAGTACAAAAAGAACGCAAGAAACATGATCCATACATTTAGCAGCAAACGATAATGCTATTTACTCATAAATTTCAGATGAAAACTAGGCTTAGATTAGCAAAGCTTCCTTAGATATTTAAACCACAGCATACCTTTTGCAAATTAAGTAGGAGGGCTGCTCCAAAATAAATGCCTTCTATTTTACTACACTGGCCTCAAGCATTAGAGGCAGATCCTGATGGTACAGCAGAGGAAGGTGAATCTTCCCATCAATATTCTGTTACATTTTGATGCCGTGTGACAGACAGACAGCAGAAGAGCAATCAGACTAGACTGCTTCCGACATAGAAGTGCATATGGAACAAATGTGTGGAAGTGAATTTCTCCATGCAGAAGAAATTGCACCTGTTGACATTCACCAACGCCTGCTGAACATTTACGGCGCCCAAACAGTGAAGAGGTGGGTGGTGTGTTTCAGCAGTGGCAACAGTGATGCAGAAGGCAAGCCACGCTCCAAGCCTCCACACAGATTTTTACAAGCATGGCATGCAAGCTCTATAGTACCCGAGTGGCAAAAATGTGCAATTGATGGTGGCGACAGTTTAGAAATGTTTTTTCAGCTGAGAACTTGATCTATCAGTGTTGTTGTGCTCTTTGGATCTGATGTAGTTGACAGGGAAAAAGTACAAAGCATTACTTACAGAGTGACCTACATAAATAAAAAGGAATTTAACAACACTTCCCCCAATTCTTCTCAAGACACTACTGGTACCGCATTTTCAAGTAGGTAAAGATCTATGTGCCCTATTTTTTTTTTTTTTCCCATGAAACTTTAAATCCTTGTTAAGGTAGAAGACAATTTATAGAACTAGACAATACCTCAAGATCTGGAAAAAAGCTACTGGATTGCTGTTTGATAGTACTGTAACACTTTTCCACAATACAACAGGTAATTCCAATGTTACTGGGAAACCATATATACACATTTCCTACTGCATACCTGATATTTACCAGATGTGTACAGTGCTTCAAACCAAAGGAATATGACTGCAGTTTGTAATCCTGACAGATTCATGCCTTCCTGTTTTACCAATAGCTATCATTCAACCATTCACACATCAGAGCAGACTGAGCAGTTTTCCTTCAGAGACAGGCCACAATGATAGCCTCAGCCCTTGCAAGAATAACTGTGCCAAGTCCTGTGCTTACCTAGTCTTACCGAGACACCACACAGCTGCCACACACAGTGATCTTAATGGCACCTGCAGTACCCGAAACAGAGTTTTAAATTCCAGAAGACCCCAGAGTACTTTAAATGACACAAATTTGTCTTCAACACATTACCGTATCCATGATACTGTCCACAGCTTTATGGACATTATCCAAAACAACACCATAAAAAGTTGTATTTATGCTCCTCCTGAGAGATTCACCTGTGTATGCATTGTTGCAACATTAGCAGTGCTGCACGACAAGTCCAAAGAAAGTAAGCACTGTTTTGTGACTTCAGACTAAACGAGTTATGAATATGTACTTATTGACATAGGGAATTAAAAGAGAAACAAGATCTTGCTTCAACTTCAAGAGAATTATCCCACCGGACTACAGTCACAGTTGTACAACTTGCTTTTTGGAATCACAAGAAAAAAGTTCCTAGATATACAAGTTAATACGATAAAATCCAAATATTGTTATCAATTTATCTGATAAGAAAAGCATGAGAAATGCTAAACACTTCATGTGATCAGGCTGAATACTCAAAGCTTGCTGAAACAACTCCAAATTCCATCTGCAGAGCATTTCAGAACCTATCTCTATTACCATATATTTTCTCAGTTTAGCACAGAGAAGAATTAGTTCTCAGCTCCCTGTACCAATCAACTGCATTCAATCGACATCACCCAAAGGATGCTCGTAATGAAAACTCAGAACTGGAGGCAATCCTGGGCCTACTCCAGATTCAAAACAGCTGAGCCAAAACAAGGAATGGAGTTGGTAAGTCCAGCACTGATTCCTCATTTCCAGTTTCTGGGTTCTCTCACCTTCTTCAGTGAGTCAGTAAGGATGACACCTGAGATACTAACTCATAGGAGCTATTCTAGCCTGAGATAATATGGCTCATCCAAGGGACAGTTGAGTTAAACTGACGAATACTGGTAGATAACACTATGCTGAACCTTACTGACCTCTTAGCTTTTTATTTCCATTTACAAAACTGCTATTAACGATGTCAGACATAGGAAATGGATTACCTTGGTGAGCCATAGATTTTCAAATAATTGACCACATCATACTCTGGTATTAAGGCGGGAAGGATTAGATAACTGATTCAGATTTGATTTTATTCAATAACCTTTACAACTTGACATATAAAATTTGATTTCATTTGCTTTGAAACTGATACTGTTATACCTTAAAATTGCATTTCTTCATGGAGGCACAATACAGTGCTTATTACTGTATGAGTAGCTAAAAAATAATCAGCTCGATTACTATACAAGGATGCTCCAGAAGCTTAGAGAAAAGCTTGTTCACCTCCCTCAACTACATTTCACGTGTTTTCAGTAACAATTTACAGAGGTCTTTCACACAGAACATTAAATGACCTATACATAAAGTCTAGGATTAACACACAGTTCCTACTCAGAGACATTAATATATATGTATACACACATATACACACGCATGGTATATGTAATCCCATGTATAAACATACATGCATCTAAGACCAATATTTAATAGGAAACTAAAAGTCAGTGGAACTTTCAGATGTGAAAATGAAATAAGCTACATTAGGAACCAGCCAAGATATGTTTTCTTAACAGTGCTACTCAAAGATGAATTCTGACAGCACATTATGAAGAAGAAGATGCCGTTAACCATTTTATTACCACAACTGCCACATCCGTACCTGACAGAAAAGCATGAACTTATTACTAGCTTCTCAGAATAGCGAGCTTACCTTTGACTGCTCACCACTTATGACTGGGGAGCACTGGGTGTTGCACATAGCTTTTGGCTGCCTTTTTCCTCCTGCCTCCACAGGGGATGCGAAGCACCAACACGGGAGGGAGCTACCTATTTTCTTTAGAGCCTATACCAGCCGGGCACGCAATTCATTCTCGAAACAGGCCAACAGCAGCGCTGTGACCCCAAACACACCGACACGGGCAAAGCTAAGAGCCGCACTGCTCTCACGGGGCAACACCCCGCGCCCAAGCAGGAGCACTCAGCACAGCGAGCAGGCCGGGCTCTCCTCACAGCCCCTCCCGCGGCGCTCAAGCAGGCAGCACCGCTCTGTAGAGCGCGGACACGAGGCCTCGTTCCTATCGGTACTCACACCGCGAGGACACGTTTGACTTTCAGCACCGGGCGGGCAGCACGCGGCGCAGCACCCGCTACACACAGAGCGCGGGCCCACACCGCCCGACAGCGCTGCGGGCGGGACGGGGCGGGGCGCGGCGCGGCGCCTGCGCACACACGCGGTATCCCCGCCGCGGCCCGAACGAATCGGCCGCCGTGGCGCAGGGGGCGCCCTTGTAAGGCAGCGCCCCGGGGGCGGGGCGTCGGTGCGGCGCGCAGGCGCCGTGCGGGAGAGCGGCGCGTTCCTGCCCCTCCGTACTCCCCCCAAGTTTCCCCCCCCACGGCCCACCCCCGAGGACGTTTAAAGGCGGCGGCGGCGGCGGCCCGTGTCTATTGTGGAGCTAGCTGCGGTCGCCCCGGCAGCGCCGCGCGCGTCGTCCCCGCGCGTTTAGCGGAAGCGCCAGCGCCATGTACCGCTACTTAGGGGAGCAGCTGGCCGCCCGCCTGGCCGGCAGCGCAGTGCTGGCGGGCGCGGAGCCGGGCGGGCCGGCGGCGGCGGCCGGGGGTGCGGCGGCCGCGTGGGTCGGGGGCCGCTGCCCGCGGCGACACTACTGCGAGGCGGCGAACAAGGAGGACGACCCTAACTTCTTCAAGATGGTGGAGGGCTTCTTCGACCGCGGCGCCAGCATCGTGGAGGACAAGCTGGTGGAGGGGCTGCGCACCCGCGAAAGCATGGAGGAGCGGCGGCACCGCGTCCGCGGTATCCTGCGCATCATCAAGCCCTGCAACCACGTGCTCAGCGTCTCCTTCCCCATCAAGCGCGACAACGGCGAGTGGGAAGTGATCGAGGGCTACCGGGCGCAGCACAGCCAGCACCGCACACCCTGCAAGGGAGGTGAGAGCCGCGCCGCGCCGCCCCTCCCCGCGCGGGGCCCCGGGCTCGGGGACGGGGGCGGGGGGACGCGGGGGCGGGCCCGGCCCGGGCTGGCGGCGGGCCCGGCGGGGCCGTGGGGACCGTTCCCGGGGACAGCGCCCCCCGCCGCGGCTGCTCCAGCGCTCCGCGCGCCCGGTGCTGCGTGCCGCTGTGCGCCGTGACAGAGCGGGCTGGGTGCCGCCGAGTTCCCGCGTCCCCGCAGCCGGGCAGCTGAGCTACGGGTACGCGCAGGCCCCGTCCGTGCGGTACGGCCGGTCCTAAGGACGCGGCTCTCGCCTTCCTGAAGCCCCACGCGTGTAGCGGCCGCAGCGAGCTGTGGTGGTGTTGCACGCAGCACGCTGGCGTGCCCGGGGGCTGTCGCGGTGCTGAGCTGACATCGCTGATGTTAACGCTTCTGTTTGCTGCTGCTGCTCACGCAAAGCCCTCTTCGGTACTGCCTGCGCTACTCCTGAGAGTTGCGGGTGGGTAATGGAGCACAGCTCAGGAGCAAATGAAATTACAAGATGCTATTTAAGGGCTGACGTGACGTCTTGGAAGCTGTCAGCGCTGCTTAGAAGCAGAGGAATGTTTGTTTTCACAGTGAAGAGGTACAAAACACTGCACGTGAACAAACAAGCGTTTGGGCTGTCGTATACCCTCTGTTCCAACACCAGCATCTCTATAAGTCTGCAGCAGAATCCCCTGGTTTTCTACAGCATCTCTTAGGCCTGACTGCTCTGAGCCTGGAGCCAGCACTCTGGCATGTGTGGCAAGTTACAGCTGTGCCCTGTAGGCTGTGGTCCGTGGCTGCTTCCTCAGACCAGTAGGCTCCTGGATTTACTGCTTGTTGCTGCGGACAACCGTACTTCTTGGAGTCTCAAATAAGAGCCTAAAGATGCAAAAAGTAAATCGTGTAGCTCTTGAGACACAATACTCATGCACTGACAGTTCGAAGGCAGTTGGAAATCACAGCTGAGGAAAACAGACAACCCCAAGGCTATGTCTTTTTTCCTCCTGTGCCATTCCCCACCTTGTGTTAGGAAAATGATACTTCCTTTACTCTCTATTCAGTGCAGTGTGATTGCAAATGGATTTTACCTTTCGGTGCTGTGTAGGAATTTGCTTAGTATCAGATAACAGACCTGGCTTTATAGTTCATTTAAACAGGATGTGAGATACGACACGTGTAGATGAGCTGCTTGAAATCCGCTAGTAAAAAGGTGTGCTAACCAAAACATTTCTTCTTAATCTGCGAGGAAAAGGGGTGTTAAAGTTATTTCTGGAGTGCGCCAACAATGTGAGCTTCTGTCTAGAAGTGATTTTTAAACTAGAATCTTGCTAGATTCCACAGGAGAGGAAAAAAAACAAAACCAAAACAAGAACCAAACAGAAAGCCCAGTGCAGTGTAACTCAAACTCCCTAGTATAAAATGGAAAAGCTTGCTGCAGTGAGTGTCCCACGCACTCTGAGTCCAGAGTACAGTATAAGTGATTTGCACCAGCAAGAAGTAGCAAGGGACATAAGGTCACCTTTTAAAAGAAGGGGGTGAGCTGGAAGCTGGAAGGCTTTCAGAGCAGTAGGAGTTACACAGCTCCTGACATCTCAAATGTAGGCTTGTGAAAGTTTGGCTTTGCACTTAGTGAAAAGTAGCTTGAGAAATTGTTCCCCATACCAAATGTTATATTTTTAAGGACATACAGTTTGTACTGAGCCTTTAGTTAACTGCTGGCTAATCACTAGCAAATTGATATGCTTTGTCGCCTTTGTCACTCTTTGAAGGAGCTCTCAATCTTCCTTGTATTCCTTGAGCTTTAGCTATTCTGTCAATTGTAATTGGATTTCGGTTTGCATCTTTAGGGACACCTACAGAAAAAGTGAAGTACACACATTAATAAGCTTCATTTGAAGAACGTTAAATATCGTTCTGTTTGCAGCTTAGACAGATGATGGAAGAACACTTGAAGATTCAAGTGTGGTGGGCAGGAAATAAATAGTTTTAGTATTTTCAAGGTTGTTGTCTACTCCTTATTTCTGGGCACACATCCATACTAAAATCTTCATCATTTTATTAATGTATGTTACTTCTGCATACCTTTTTATTTATGTTCGTTCACAGATTTAACCATGAACTAACCAAGAATTTATACTGTAAATCAGATGCATTTTTTAATGTTTAAATGCTGTAAACCTGGAGAGAGCTCGGTTACTGGGGGAATGGAGACTGAATTATTTTATGGTGCTGCACTTCAAGCAGCACCTTACCGTTTCTACTAAACATCTGTGTTTATAGCTTAGCATTGTAGCAGCTAGAATATGTTTCCTTCAGTTACTGTTGTCAGTTTTTTCGCCCTTTCGTACTTTCCCTCCTTGGTAAAACCTCACTCCCTGCCTAGTAGTCCAGCCCTGATCCGGAAAGTGCCAAACTTCTTAAATCAAGGTTGACCTTTATAAAGCAGGTTTAATACAGAAAGTGCTCGCAGATGATATATGCCAGTAGAAACTGAGTCGTTCCTTGACTAGAGTGGTCCTCTGTATCTCCTTCTGTGGTCATTTCTGTTCTCTGCAATTAGGCAGAACTCAGCAGAACAAATGCCCCAAGAGGCTTGTCTTGAAAGTCAGGGTCCTGGGCGTATCCCTGGCCTGATACAAAGATGTAATGGCAGAACACATGGGTTGGGCTGGACAATGGCAAGCAAGATCAGTCCTTAGTTTTTGTGTAGACAGACTTCTGTACCTCAGAGCAAACTTGGCTGTCGTATTCCTGAATAAGCATGTTGATCTTAGTAGTCTTCTTCTAATGTTCCAATACTGATATATTTATATAATAGGAAATTATTTAATAGTTTATCTCACTCTAGTCTCCCATCATGTGGGTCTAGAAACATAAGCTGACTTGCTTGCATCAGGCTCTGTCACTGCACGCTAGTACTACTACAGAGTAGTAACTCTTCTCTGGGTCAAGAGAAGTGCTTTTTAGGAAAATGGAGCACTACATACTGAAACTTGCTTTTTTCAGTTTGTAACTTTGGTATTTGTTTTTCACAACACAGAGAGAGAGCAGTAGAAATAACTTTTCTTTCTGCGTCTTGTAACGCTTAATTTTTTGATAAAAGAATTCTTGTCTCTGAGGACTGCAAACCTTTGCAACTCAGGAAGGTAGCAATTGTTTTTCTTCTGACATGCTTCTCTCTTGCACTTCAGGAATCTTTCCAAAATGGTGGTCTAAGTGATAATCTCACAACATGCAAATCTAGGGTTTAAAAGCCATATTTTCCGCAAGTGAGCTGTTTGCTGGACTAGAAACTAAACAAGTACCTCCTCATCTCATTGAGAACGTATTACGGATCCTCGGAATTGTAGGGGTTGGAAAGGGACCACTGGAGATCAGAGTCCAACCCTCCTGCTAAAGCAGGTTGCATGTAGGTTATGCAGGGAGTCATCCAGGCAGATCTTGAGTATCTCCAGAAAAGGAGATTCCTAGGGCTCTCTCAGCAGCTTTTCCTCACGTTCACATGGAACTTCCTGTGTTCCAGTTTGTACCTACTGCCTCTTGACCTGTTGCTGCACACCACCAGGAAAAACCTGGCCCCATCCACTTGACACCAGCCCTTCAGATACTTACGGTCATGAGCAGTTTTCTTGCATGGAGGAACTCTGATTACTTACGATCCAAACTGAGCACTGCTAAGGCAGGACTGGTGCTCACAGTAGCTGGACCCATGCAGTGGGTCAGATTGTTCTTTCCCTTGCTTATGTAGTGGCTTGCATGCTAGTGGCCAGCACTAACAGGAAACCACAGCTGCTCTTATTCATTGCACTGACAGCTGGCTGAAGAATTAAAACAAACCGGATAGGGTACAGGAAATGAAATGGCTGAATACAGATGACTCCACTGAAGAGTATCCATACAGTTACTATTTAAAATAATGAATCTTTGTAAACAATTTTATCAGGTTCTATGGAAGGTATAAAATTGGTTAAGCAATTTTTTCATGTGTCTGATGACAACTGCCTTCCTTCATAGGTTAGCATGAGGGACTAGGTTAGTGAAAATAACCACTGTGCAAATACGAATAAGCTTGAATTCCTACCTGCTCAGTAGTATGGAACTGATTCCGTGTTTGCTAGGCAGCACTTACTGTGGGGATACAGCTATAAAATGGTTTTAAAACTTTTTAAAGCCTTTTCATGTTGGCTGACTGCACAGCAGGCCTGTTATCAATGAAACCAAATAAATCCGAGTTGGGAAACAGCCTACCTTTTGTTTGTGCTCACCCAAATTGCCCTGAGTCTTATCTGCTTCCTCGGTACAGAGAAATTTTAAAATCTTCTTTAGTTCCAGGGTAGATTCTGACTCTTACAGGCGTCTCGAAAAACTTTGTCATACATTACTTCTAAAAGAATGCTTTTGGTCTGTATTAGAATGCAGCTGACCTATTTTACTTGCTCAGTGGACTTGGAGTCAGATGAATCTGATGATTTTCTGTGTGGTGCCGCTTTGGCTGGTTCATGGAAGGAGCTTTTTTCAGTATTACAGAACTATCCTATTTTCTGATTTTGGCTGCTTCTACCTACCACCATTTTTCCTTCTAACGACCCAAGTTCACATTAGTGACCTTCTTACTGTGTAAGGTGACATCTATTCATTTTACCCTTGCTGCAGTTTTCTCATTGCAGCCATCTGGTGCTAAAGCTAATCTCAGCATCCAGTCACCAAACAGCTTCAGTTGTGCACACAATCTTGTTTGAAACAACACGCATAGATGCTGATAGCCTTGTCTGCAGCAGACCAGTTCAGTCCCTTGTGGTGGCTTGACTGCCATGACAGTTTACTCCCCTGCAGAAGTTGGAGAAATAAGAGATAGTAATGCAAGGCACCTTTACTTCAACTGTGTTGATCTAGGATTACTTTGGTGGCTTTGCTGTTTTGCTTGAAAGTTCTGAGGTCGTGTCTTTGTCCCAGTTGGGCTTAGAGGATATGATACAGAAACGTGCCTTAGTATCATACAAAAGACAGAGCGATACATAGACCATCAGCAACCTGAAATGAACTACGGAAACAGGTTTAATTTTCATGGAATTTGAGGGTTAAATAAATTTTAAAAAAGGTAATTAGCCTAACTCTGATAACACTTGCAGTTTTACAGGTAAAGCTTATACGCATGCCCTATTTCCATAGGTTTCTTTTTTCTTACTGTAGGATAACGAACTTTTAAATTAGTTCAGTAATGGATATATAGATAAACTGAAGAACAAAAAAAACCAAACAGGATAGGGAACATGCAGCCTGTGCTTTTGCTGTCCTTTTCTAAACTAGTTAGAATTTTCCTTGAGCCATTAGCATTGTTTTTTTTGCCACTGATAGTCTTGTAGCAGGCTATGCTTCCTTCTGGCTTTCAATCTTTCTAGTCTCTATTTTCTCATGCAGTCATCTCGCGCAGTTTGTGCAGTAGCCAGCTTTGTCCTTGATTTAAATAGTTGTTTTCCCTTGCTACTGTTGGCTCCTTGTCTATTTATAGAGAACGCTCTCAGCACTAGGCTTGCTGGATAAACACATGGGGGAGTGAGGAAGGGAAACCTCTCACGAGAGTTTCCCTCATGTTCTCTGGGTCATCCTGTCAGGTATTCTGTGCATCTGATTTGCATGAATTGCATCGGCTCCATCTCATTAGGATCTAAACTCTTAGGCTCAGCATGGAGTTTACCCGCTTCATGTCAGCACTGCAGTGGCTTACTGTTTTGTGGCTCCGATGGCATCTGAACCTGCCACAGCCAACCTGTTATTCCCAGCCTCTGCTCACACTGTGCTGATGGTGTTAACATCAGTGTGGAAGCAGCATTGCTGCCTCTCTCTGTCAGCCCTCACTGCAGCTGGGTGGACGGCCTCATCCCTTAGGTAGTGCCGAGGTAGCTCTGTAGGTAAGATCCAACCTCCTAGCCCTATTCTGTCTGCATACATTCAGGTAGGATGTGCCTGCCCAGTGGTATACAACATTTGCTGTATTCACCTTTAGGAATGCAAGATCTTACTAGTGCCTCCAGGGGCTTGTTGTAATACAGTATTCTTGGCTTTTCTTTGCACAGAATGAAATAAACTTACATGCATGTATATTTACTCACGTTTCAAGTAATAGAACAGCTTGTTAATAGTACACAAGGAGCTGCATACTGAATTGTTTTGTCTGGTTGAGTACCTTAATGCTCACTGGAGAGATACTTCTGGGTAGATCAGAATGGTGGGAATCATCTCCCCTGTCCCAGGTTGTAGCTGGTTAATGCTGTACTAGAAGAAACAAATACTGTTACCTCCTCCCTTGGCAGTTAGTGAGATGAATTTAGAGATGAGTAATTCTTGCAGCTGATTGTTGTTCAATATTCTTATTTTCCAGCGCTGAATTACTCATCCTGCTTTGTTAAAGATTTGGAATTTCTTAGTCTTCCATAATTACTGATTTGTCATTGTACTGTTCAACATACTTTTCATATGTTTAAATAAGGCTGAATAATTTCTTTATAGAAAAGACTAAAAGGATTGTTTTTTCTTTTTTTTTTTTTTTTAAGAAATATAGAAAAATATACTCGTTCTGAAGGAGCCTAAGGATTGTTTGGATGATCTGTTCCTACTCTATTGTGTATATATTTATAGTAGTGATTATGCAGAAAGTGAAATTAGTAGAATCCAGAGTCTTGTTTGCTTACTTCCCAAACTTCATTTAAATGAAAATGATATTCTTAATCTAGAGATGTAGAACTAATGCACTGCAGTAAATGCTGGGGTTGGTTTATGGGTTCTGTGGAATAGTTTGAACAAGGTGTGCATTCTTATTGAATCTCAGCCTTTGGGTGGCGTCAGGTGAGCTGTTAACCCACATAGCCATTGCAGAACCCAGTGTTCCTGATTGGGAGAATAATGCAGCCATAGTGGGTCCTGAAAGGTTTCAGACAAGATCATAAAACTTGTTCAGCTGTCTGCTGTATATATAGTGGCTCAGCCCTGAAATACCTGCTGTGATGAGCAAGCATTTTGCAGGCAGAGGCAAGCAGAACGAATGCACCATCTGAACAGGAGTAGTGACCTGTAAAATACCCAGTTAAGTTTCAAAGCTCAAATGATAATCACAACTAGAAGAGAACACTAAAGTCAGCACAGGACAAAAGCCTCAGTTAGGCAAGAATAATTTGGACTGAGATACGAATCTGTTCAGAGTTGTGGTGAAGTTGAGAGACTTGCTAAGATTAGCAAGGCGCTCAGCGCAGGAGGAGCAGCTTGCTGTTTTCCCTGGTTGCTATGGCAATGCTTTAGTTTTGAGACTTGGCTTTGAGTGCTTCATGCTCGTTGGTGGTAAGAGTGTATGTTGGTACTATCATTTGTCATCGCTGCACTAGAAGATCAGGAAACAGTGACAGCAACTTTCTTTTTTTTTTTTTTTTAAAGTGTGCAGTATTACATTTAAACAGATTCTTAGGCATGGTAGAAGAGCAATAGTTATCCTCCAGAAGTTGATGGTTCCTGTATGTAACTTTCACTAAGGCAGCAAAACACATGCTGAGTGTGATGGAGCAGGCTGGAATCTGTAGAACATAAAATCTAGGAGGATGTGTAGCCTTTTTTTAAAAACAAAGAAATCTTAGTTGCGTGCCTTTTAGTACAGTCCTTGGTACAGACCTGCTGATTAAAATGCTAACAGACTAATATAATCACAGCATCCAAAGTGCAGTCATACTGATAACTACTGCTTTAACATCTGTTTCAGAAAGTGCTGTACTTTGAGAGCTTTGCTACCTCTTTTTCTGAAAAGTGAAATTGCATCTATAACATTTAAGAATCTAAGCTTACATTGTAAGCAAATTTCCCTTTGACCAAAACAAGCTCTGAGCTCAGCACCTCTTACACAGAGGTAATCGTGAGAACTGTATTTCCACAATACAGGTCAAAAAAATTGAAGCTTTAAAAGCTAAGACAATGCAAAGCCTGACCTTTCTGCTGACCAGCAATGAAACAACACTAAAATGAAGATATTTCCTCATATGGAATGTCTTGCGCATAGAAAAACAAACTCAGGCTTAGCATGCTGTTTAACTTCTTGGGGTGGGGCAAGGAAGGAGAATTCTTAACAAGTATCTGTATGTTTTTGCAGTGAAAAGTATTTTCCATGGCAGTGACTCATGCTGTAACTGGAGGCTTTCTGCAAACTTTGCTGTCTGGCTAGCTTGCTGTGAGAGTCCCAAGTTTCCAGAGACTTACTGTGTGGAACATACTAGGGTTCAAAAACCAGCGAAGCTTCGTAGTGGTTACTTTCACTGCTTGTGTATTAAGAATCTTGAAAAGAAACAAAAAAGAACCACAAAAACGTACCACAATTCTTTATCTGTATATGTGGTCCATTTTTAGAATCAGGCTATTGAATGCATAGCAGCACTGCCAAAAGAGCCATACAAATGAATGGCAATACTCTCCTCCTGCCAAATTAGGAAGCTGTCAAAGCCGTCAAACTGAATTCCACTCACATCTAGATAAAACAGAAATTAAGTCTTTTATCTCAGTGCATCCCCTCGCATTTGGAATGTACAGTATTCTCAGATGCCTGCTTCTCATCAGTCTTACCAGCATAGCACAGAGAACTTCCCTATCAAGAGGTGGGCCTGCTGCAGAAGAATGACAGCTCCTGCAAATTAGGAACTAGCCAAGCCACAAAACAGAATAAACTGCTGGCACATCTTAGATGTTACCCACCCATGCCACAGAGGGCAGGAACTTCCTGTCAGGGAACCTGAAATCCACACCGTGAGCCATACCCAGCACCATAATAAATAAAACGTTTCAGTGGGTAAACTGGAATAAAGTGCCTGGGTGAAGTTAGTTCAAGTCAGATTTCACTGGTCTCTCATTTACAACAGTAAACCATGCAGCACACAATTTTAAATTAAAACTGTTTAAAGCTAACTTCAAGATATAAAGTTGCCCAGAAGAGGATAATTTCAGCCTCAATCTAAAATTTGTCCCTATTCTGGGGTATATATATGGGTGACAAGTAAGTGTTTCAGCTGAAAGCTCATCAATGCTTTGTTAGCCTTGGGGCTTTTTCCCTAGTTCACTTGCTATAAAAGTTTAATGTTCGTTACAATAAAGTTTACAGCAACCTGTGACTGTACTGCAGTGTTGCTGGAGATTCTGCTTGAGTCTTCAGTCAAACTACTCTTTATTCAACTGTTCATACTGCGTCTTCCATATGAAGTGTGAGGGAGCTAATTCCTCCATTTATATTTTGGTTCCCTGTTACAACTGTACAGAACAACTATCCTGACCAGTTTAACCTCCCTTCTGCTTTCCGTATCTGAATAAACAACACACAGGGTGCTTGCAGAAGTAGTACTGACATCTGTCTGGCAGAACAGCTTTGTGTACACAACCTGGTGAATTATGAGTAACTATGTGGGTTGAATCAATACAGTGTCCTGGTTCTGCTGGGGCAGAGTTCACTCCTGCTCAGCAGGGTTTTTGGGACTTGGCTGGCTGCAGCAGTGCTCTGGAGGCCTTCCCCAGTGCATACCTGCAGGGCCAGGAAGGACCACCATCCCCAGGCAGGACAGTCGGTGGTATTGTTGGGTTTGCTCTTGCTCAGGGCTCCGCAAAAGGTTAACTGCTCCTCTGAAAGATCAGAGTAAGACCTGCTAGAAAAAGCATGTGTGTTTTGTCTTCAGCTGTTGTGCTGGACTGCAATAGATCCCATATTTCAAAGATTCATTTCTCTGAGAGAAGTTCCTGAAAGCCCAGAGGTAAATGTAAAAGCATTACTTAAGTCAAAAACTAGTTAATTTGCCTTTGGAGGCCACCCTTCCCCCATATACACACAATTTAAATTCTGTTCTGTGGAGGACTGGGCCTTTCTTTTCCCAATTGAACAGCCATAAGAAAGCAGAGCTTGGCCCTTCATTTTGAGCAGCACTCAGTTCCTCTGAAACCGGGATGGTTTCCAAATCATTCAGGCCTGGCTTTCATAGTGGCACAGTGCTTTAGTCTGGATAATGTATGCTGGCCTTTTTCACTCCTAAGGACCTGAACATGGTCTTCTCTTTACATAATAAGGAATTAGTGATGCCTTGTCCTAGCATCTAAAGGACACTCTGTGCCTGCCACAATCCACCGTGAAACTTGGCACAACCTACTGCCAAGGATTTGGGAAGTGGAGGGAAGAGAGAATAAATCCTCCAGAGTTCTGCTGTCTCATTAGTGATGTAGGAGAAACTTGGATAGAGGCTCACACATAGCTAGAGGGTTGGGCTTTTTTTTTCATGTTTGTTGGGCATTGTATTGTTCCTAAATAGGATCTTTAGGCTTCTGCATATATGCATTCGATCAGTTTGGCTAAAAAATATTTAGTTATGCAACTACTGCCGGAACGCATACATTTTAACATCAAATTCAGTCAAACTACTGGGCAGCTACAGCCCATTTTTAGAAGATGTGCAGGAGTCAGGCAGGTGACAGACCGCCCTGCCCTTGGCCCTTGTGTAATCATTTCCTGTTAAGTTCTGAAAAAGTTTAAATTTGAAGGCTGTGATCTCTTTTTTTTTTTTTTTTTTTTGCACCCTCACTGCTGTCAGACCACAGCAATTTGTTAGAATTTGCATTGAGACCATTTGTCAGCACGCTGCTGGATGACTAAGAACAGGAAACACAAGCAAGGGCAGCTTTCCACACACTGTGCAGTGGGTGGCCTGTTCTCACATGGGCCAGCTGGGACAGTTATTCCATCAAAACTTTTTGAACAGATTTGAATTAGAGGAGTGGCTTGCAGCTTTCTGTTACCTAGCAGCCAGAGCTCTGATGCTGCATATGGTTCTGTTGGACTACAGCCAACAGCTGGCAACTTAGGAGGAGCTTGCATTACTCTTAACAAGGTCTTGATTTTACCATGTACTGATAAGTTACATTCAGGTACACAGTTGATCTTGTATAAACAAATGAATGAAATTCAAAGCTAAAGATCTTATGGAATGCTGATGAGCCTTATCAGCCTCTCAATAACCACTCTAGGTTATCTATTAGCCTGGTTTGTCTTCCTCTCAGGGAAGATTGCTACTGTTCAACTTCTTAACAGAATTGCTAAAGTCTTGAATTCTAGCTAAAGAATGGATAGATAAATAAGAGGGAGAATGGGAGATTTTTTCTCAAAGTTCTAAAGCAAGTACATAGATAAATACAGGTCTGGGGTAAACCTTCCTAATTTATAAATACCTGTGAATTTGTTCAGTGATTTTTTTTTTCCTGTCTTTTGCAGGTATTCGTTACAGTTTGGATGTTAGTGTGGACGAAGTGAAAGCCTTAGCATCTCTAATGACATACAAATGTGCTGTGGTTGGTAAGTGATGATTTTTCAAGCAAAGATACAACCTTCAGTTGCTATCAGCACTGATATAATATACAGAAAAGCATCGGAAGGATTAAGTTTTAGACAGTAACCTGATTAAAATCTTTAGCAAGTTAGGAAAAAAAAAAAATCAGGGACCAAAACAAATTGCATTTATTCCCTCTGCGGTTACTGCAGACACCTGAGCCTGAATAAAGTTGCAAATTCGTTTGGAAAGTCCAAATTCTGGTAGCTACTCCCCTGTAAAAGTAGTGTCTCTTGAACACAAATGTGTAACAAACTTATTAGTGGGCTGCTAATTTTAGGGGAACGGATAGGGGCTGTAAAGGATTCAGACAGGGAAACTGTGGAGATGAAGGAATGATAAACTCACTTCACAGTTTATAAGTACAGTTCATACACGACTGCTAAAGTGTAGGGCAGGTTGAAGAGAATCTGTACATTATCTGATTGTAAACAATATCTCCTCGAGCATAGAGGTGCATCTCTGAGGATTTCTACATTTGAGAAAAAACAGTAAAATATAAGCAGTAGCACCTTGCAGAAATGACCGCAAAACCTTGCAGAATGGAAAAATCTAATAATGAGCTTTGGAATTTGAAAGAGCAATTTCAAGTGGCTCTTGAAAGATTTCCTGTTTTAATAGGACCCAGGTCAGATTATGACTTACACTTCTGAAGACTGAAATGTGGCAAAAACTCAATTCTCATCAGAAAGAAAAAAAAAAAAAACAACCTTATTTGCTCACACATTATTGATGTGCTCTGCCTTTACTGTCAAAAAAATAAAATTATTTTCCTTCGCATTCCTGTAGATGTGCCATTTGGTGGAGCAAAGGCTGGTGTGAAGATCAATCCCAAGAACTACACAGTAAGCTTAATCATAGATTTAAAAAGTTACCTGCAGTACTGAAGCCTGCCAGCTTCAGTACTTCAGCTCCTACTGGCTCTAAGGGTATTACTGACAACTTGAGACTTCCTGCCACTTCTGCCTTGGTAGAATTTGAGTTTAGCTTGTGCTTGCAATAGGTACAAAACAGATCTGTGTTTCAAAGGTTAAATCCTTCAGTTAGTTGTTTCTTTTTTTCTTGAAGTGAGAAGACTACAAGTAATTTGGAACCTGATGATTATCTTCTTTTTTAAAGTTGACATTGTTACTAAAGGCTCACGTTTGTTTCTAGAAAAGAAGTTAGTGTTTCTGATCATATTGACAAATAGTTTTGTGCTTCATTAAACCTTTTAACGTATTGTTCCAGTGTAACTAACTTGGCTTATAAAAAGTTTAGTGCAGGCTTGCCTTCTTTCCCCATTTAAAATAACTTATGTAGAAAATAATCCTAACTAGATACCAGATATTCTAAGCTCAAAACTCTGTAAGGATTTATGCAAAGTAATTAAACTGTGTTGATTATGTAACGTAACCCCCAGGCTGGCTACTGCTGTCACTAGGTATAAATCTCTCACATAGGCTATCAGATGTGTGGTGGAAATCTCTGCACAGGTGGTTCTTCCTGTGCTGTACTCCTGACTTGTCAAGGATCAGAATGTACAGAAAGAAAGTCAAACATTTCCTTGTACTGTCTGAATACCAAGGGTATGTTAGGGAATGGCATATAAACTATATAAGCATATGAATCATCCTTCAAAAAAAAAAAAAGAAGTGTCTTTTTGTACTTGGAAATAAGTTCTAGCAAGTAGTTATGAACACTAATGATTTCTTGTAATGTTGCATTTTCTCTATAGGACAATGAATTGGAAAAGATCACAAGAAGGTTTACCATGGAGCTGGCAAAAAAAGGTTTCATAGGTATGTTGCATACAGTTTTTACTGTAAAGATTTAGAAATCTGGTTTACTGTTGATTAATGTTATCCACTAAGCAATACGCTTAAAATAATTGTTTGAGATCTGTAAATAATTTTTATATAACAGTTCCAGCAAAACGCTGCCAAGAACTGAGTCACTGCAATTTAATTGTAAAGGGAACTGTGTCTTAACTCCTCCTTGTGAGCTGTATTCTGCCCTGAAAAGCCACAAGAGCTGAGCTCACAGGATCTAAAATGACTCATGTTTCTTTTAGAAACCCTTTATAAAATTTGTAACCAAACCTGTTGCAATACTATTTTCTAGTATCAAGCTGTTTTGCTGTAACTGTAGTATCAGTTGAAGCTTTTGGCATACATCTGGGAAACAGGAAGGAAGTGGAAGGTCCACCCCAGAGAAAGTTGATGACTTCACCCATGACAACCGCAGGCTGCAGGGGAAGCACAGACAAGAAGTATAGGTGCCTGTTGTAACAGAACCTATGGCTGTTGCTACGTGGTTTTCACAAGCCTCTTCCAAATACTTAACAAAACAACCCTGTAGAAGCAGAGTTGGATTTAAGATCCTGCTGAGTGAGACTGACCTTAAATAGTTGGTAAATGCTAAGTTGAGTTACCTAGAAAAAACAGAACTTGCTTTTACTGCAGCAGATGTGTGAAAGTTCTCTCAAAAGCCTAAGAAAGATGTAATGTCACTTGAAAGATGGGACGGAAGTCAAATGTGTGTGCTACAGTGCAATGGCTAGGAGTCGTGTACCTTCAGTTTTTAAATAAAACATTGAAACTCAGCCAGATGCAAAAAGAAAACTAATAAAAAAAATTAACAGCAGGGTATATAGAAATCATACCTAAATACTGCCCTTCTTTAATGATTGTCACTGCGACAAGAAGTAAAACCGCTTTGATGGATTATTTTACTGAGTTGTGACAAACTCAATTTTACTTGTGTGAAAGGATGATGGTTTTGACAATACTGTACAAAATGATACAACACTTAAAACTGAACTGAATCCAGAAGAATCAGTATCAGAATTCAGAAGAATCTGTTCCTTGATGACAAACAGAGGATTAACCAGGAAAACAGCTCTCCTCTGCCAAGCCCTGCTCAATTCCCAGGGGACTAATGTTTGAAGCTAACTACTGTGGGATCCTTAAAAGCTGTTTTCACTGTTACCAACAGGTCCTGGAGTTGATGTGCCCGCTCCTGATATGAGCACAGGGGAGAGGGAGATGTCCTGGATTGCTGACACTTATGCCAGTACAATAGGACACTATGTAAGTTTTGAGCTGGGGCTTTGAAGAATGAAAGCCTTCTTAGTCTTTGCAGAAATACTTGTATCTTGAAATTTATTACCATGACGCTTAATCATATAGTTTTATTTGATTGTGTGGATCTAAAGGTTTTTAGGGCACAGTTGAAGAAAGACAACTTTAAAAGCTAATGCTTTTTATATTTGGCTTAAATTAAGCTTGTTTGTAACTAATTGTGGCTGTTCAGCAAAAATATACTGTTCCTAAAGGTCTAATTCTGTGTTTTTGTTACTTTTTTCTACTATTTGCTCCTACTTTGTCATTGATACTATAACTGCTTACTTAAATTTAGTAAATATTGGTTTTGTAATAGTGGCTCTAGTCTTAGAAATACTTAAATATTTCACTTTCAGACTACTCAACTTAGAATCGTTATTAAATAAAAGCTTTGATTTTGAGCCTCCAGACCACGTAAAAAAGTTCTCGCTTATTAGTACAACATTAAAACAAACCCACATTATTTGACCTTTATGTTGATCTTTATGTCCCTTTATTTGTACCCGTTTTGACTGTACAAAAACTATGACTGTTTACTAGGAAAACCTTGTATTTTTGACAGTTTGGGCAAAAGAAATTATGGACACCTTATTTCTTAAGACTTTACTGTTACGCTATCCAATCTTTCTTGCTTGTTTTTCATTTTTTGCTATTTCAGCAGGTCATACTTCCCTAAGTAGTCTTGCCACAGCTTCATATTAGGGTGTAAATATGCTGAGCTACTGCATGTTTGCCTAACCCAGTGCCTTTTAAATTGTAAATATGCTTTATTTTCACTTTTTGCGGTTATTTCAAACAGTTTATCAGAAGTACAGCAGGGTATATGCCCCCATTAACAAGGTTTTAGAGCTGCCTGACACATTTCTTCCTCATTTATCTGTACAAGACAAGCCTGCCTTTCCTGAGAGAGCAGTCCCCTGACAGAATGCTAGCCTGTGTTGTCTTGTATCCTTTAACAGCAGGAGGAGATGGCATGGCTTATTCTAGATCTGAAATACAGTATACATTATCTTGTAGGAGGGAAAAAGAAAACATTGAGGAGTAGGCTGTAGCTCGCTTGTTAGTCAAGTTAAATAGCACATGCAGAGAGCTGTTAGGGTCTGAAACATTACTTGATTTTTGTTACTCGCGTATCTAAGCGTTTTAAATAAAATTTTAGAATTGATAAAGAGCTGGAAGATCTCAGAAAAACTTAAAGGTGCAAAGCAACAGCTTGCCCCCAGTTATAACTTAGCATTTCAACATTTAAGGAAGCTACTGTGTCTAGGCATTCTGTTTTAACATTTAACTTACTGCACTGAAGTGAATATTCCACTTCAATGCAATGTCATTACTCTGTTGAGAGTGACATGGAAGGCTTTCAGCACACAGCTGGTTTTGTTAATAGTCAATTTATCCACTATTTTGTACAGGAAAGTATTTTAAATGTGGAATATTACACACTGACCAAAGAAAAGAATTTTAAATAGCTGTATTTCTTATTCTTTCCACTTAGTCACATGAGCTTGTTGCATAGTCCTATGCATGCATATATCACTGCAAAAAGCCACTGCTAAGGATGAAATTACGATTTGATTTATGCTACAATAGCTCTTTATTCCTAGGCTCTCCTTGAATGGCAGTGTCTTACTCTTGACCAGAAACAATGGAGAGGATTTAAATGCTTTTTTTTTCTGACAAATTGAAACTTAATTAAAAAGAAAAAGTTGAATCGAGTTTACTTCATTTTTTTAGGTTAATTCTGCATGGCAAAGAAAACAATAGCTATAGTGAGACTTACAAGCTGTTGTGGAAAATGGCCAGGTGTAAAGAAAGAAGGCAACACTTCTGGCAAAGCTGCGTGAAGTAATTTATGACAAGTAGTTTATAGAGTTACTTCGAAGATATTCCAGTTTGATTGAGACAGCAGGAACTGAAGTTGTGAGTGAACAACTATGAAATAGATAAAAGTGACCATGAGGGAAGGAGGAAAGCAGGCTTAAGAGACAAAAAATGGCTATTGAACAAAATTGAAACCATCTGTAACTCAGAAAGATGAAAGCTATGCAAAGGACTGCATTCACTGGAGTGGGAAGATCACTCTGGTGAGTGGAAGCTATCTGATAAATCTACAGACTTGATTAGTCAGTGTTTGCACAGGATGTGTTCGTGGAGCTTGAAGTGAAAAGGAAAGGTCAAATAAAATAATTAGGTAGGGAGAGTCTGCTTGAAATTTAACATATGATGTCAGAAAGTTGGGGAAGCAAGAACACTACTGCATCAGGGCAAAGGGTTAAGATACAAGCAAAAGTTCAGAATATCTGAACTTCACCAGCTAAGTTCAGAGATTAACGGAGAAGTCTTTAAATCCAGAAAGAAAGAAAAAAAAAAAACACAACATTGTACAAGCTCCTTATTAAAAGAATCATGGAATGGCTTGAATTAGAAGGAACCTCGAAGATCATCTGATTCTGACACTCTGCTGCAGGCAGGATTGCAACAACTGAATCAGGCACTAGATAGGTCACCCAGAGTCTCATCCAACTTGGCCTTAAACACCTCCAGGGATGGCATGCCCACAGCTCCACTGGGCAACCTGTTCCAGAACCCTACCAACCTCCAAGTGAAAAATTTCCCTCTGGCATCAAATCTAAATCACCCCTCTTTTAAAACTGTTCCCCTTTGTCCTATCACTATCTACCTGTGTAAAAAATTATTTTCCCTCCTTCTTATAAGTTCCTTTTAAGTACTGGAAGGCCTTCTCCAGGTTGAAGAAAAGCTATGGACATTATTTCTGCCCTGAGGTGTACTGATTTTCCACATACTGCCCCCTCCATCTCTCCCCCCCAGCCCCAAACTGACTTCCTTTAAAAAAATCAAAGTTTTCAGGAATTTAACATATATGGCTATAAGAAGACTGGAACCTACCCTCAGCTTATGCTGTCTTTTCTTGCCAAAACATGCAAGTCTTTAACTACCACGTTAACTGTTCCAGAAAATCCATACCAAGTTTCCAGATCACTGAACTGGATAAAGTTCTTGATTAAATTCATCCTTTCCACTCTTCCGTACTTCCTGTCCCAGAAGTCTGTCTGATACGACATGTGAAGGGACTTAATAAATACATTCTCATATATGATGGAAGACTATAATTTGAGTCTTTATAAGGTATTATTACTGCTTTGGGAGTGCATGTAGGCAAAAACTGTGTTTCCAAGCAGAAGAACAGTTAAAACACATGGTAATACTTCTGAACACTGTGCCAGTTCATTCACTTGCAAATCACTACCACAAATCTCACTTAAAGGGGATATGCCACCAGAGGGAGCAGACTGCTTAACAAGAGAAATGCAGCTATGTTTTGGGAAACTGAATTAGTAAATTTATGTCAAGTCCACCATTGCTTTCAAAAAGGGGCTGTTAAATACTATGGTTAACTCACTACCATTTTCAAACAAAAAATAGTTCTAGCTTCCGTTATGGCTCTAGTTGTTTCCTACCACTTTGCCACCACTTTTATCTGCTCCTTTCCTTCCGCTCACCATGCATCTTACACTCAGGCCACTGGCATGCAAATGTATTTGGCACAAGTATTGGAAGGGAGCCTCCCAATGTCTGTGCTGCTGGCAAATGAGAAACCCATCCGACTGCTGGCAGACTCATTTCTGTAGACTCCCTTTCATCCCTGCTCTCTGACTCACAATGGGTGCCAAAGCACTGTCTGACCATGCCTTGAGGGTGTGGGAGCATGGGAACCGGTCGTGACAGAAGAGCAAGGCTCAGCAGTGCGTCATTTAGGAAAAGTTTTTTCAAATTACTAATTTAAACTGAAAAATTCATTCTGGTTTTAAATAGTCTACTTTTTCCTGACTGGCTGTCTAGCACATGAAAGCAAGAAAGTATCTTACTTTCCTGTATGATCTTCATACTATAGATTTTCCTCAGAGGTCAAATTATACCTGTATTCTTACAACAGGAAGCTGTTGGACATGTAGTTCCTAAACTGAATTTGTTATAAAGGAATGCTAAACACTGCTTGTAAATGTTTAACCAGCTTCAGCTGGGTCTAGTTCAGGAGTACATCTAAGCCCTTTAAAAGACTGAAATGTCAAGAATTATGAGAAGTTTGTCTGTAATAGGAGTGAATACTGAGAAACGTATCTCAAAGCTTTTTGATTTATTAAAGATCTGCTCTGTGCTAACAGTGCAATGTGACATCGCTATAACTTCAATTTTACATTAACATATGTACTTTAATGCAACAGAAAATGTGCAGAACATGTCCAGTTATGTAGCTTCCCTGACATCGGCAAGAGTACTTCTGAGAAGCTGTTCACACAAGCTGAGGAAGGAAACTAACCAACTTACAAACTAGATGTACATACACTGTATTGTGTTCCAACTCTCACAGTACCTGTTTTCCCTTA
Source organism: Oreortyx pictus (assembly GCA_036925125.1). Lineage (NCBI taxonomy): Eukaryota > Metazoa > Chordata > Aves > Galliformes > Odontophoridae > Oreortyx > Oreortyx pictus. The sequence continues at coordinate 10,177,702 of JAUPFR010000008.1, read as the reverse complement.
TCCCTGAGATGCACAAAGTTTCCCATTCCAACTACTTCAGTAACTCACAAGTCCTTCACTATTTTACAGGATATTAATGCACACGCATGCGTAACTGGTAAACCCATCAGCCAGGGTGGGATCCACGGACGAATATCTGCAACTGGTCGTGGTCTCTTCCATGGAATTGAAAATTTTATCAATGAAGCATCATATATGAGTATACTAGGAATGACTCCTGGATTTGGAGATAAAACATTTGCTGTTCAGGTAATTTTTCTTTCAACAGCAGGAAAATGCAATGAAGAAACTTCCAACAGAGCTACTCTTAAAAAAGGCTGTAGCAATAAGGCCTGTTAGGGTTTTATGACTTCTAAGTTAACCTTTACTCCCAAAGTTTAGAAATACTTTTCAAGCAACACAGGTGCCCTTTAATTTGGACTGTTTTATAAGAACAGAACTTATAATTGCACTCTCTGGGCATAAAGCCAAAGCTCCAGTCTATATGAACATCAACTGCAAAGAACAAAGTGAAACACTGTTAAGCAGTTCCATGCACTACGACACTGGATGCTTTTAAATGAGCTGTGACACTGTTTCTGCCTACGTTAAATTTATTGTAATAAAAGAAAGAGGGAGAGAAAGAAGTTCTTGTTATACTGTGGAATGAATAGTTGGAAAAGTAAAAAACCAACACGTTACCCTAAATAGTTTTTAGGGTTGAATATTCATCTAGTCTAAACTTGGAATGGTTATACAAAAATCTATAAACCCCTCTTAAGACCATACCAGTTACAAGATGCATAGTTATAATCTTCTCACGTTGATAAAATACCATTTTGTACCTTTCATAGTAACATTAACACTTCCCTTCTCTTTATCCAGTATAAAGAGCACAATTTTGCACTACCAGCTAAAATACTTCATTCAGACTAGTAACATGTGAATTCCTTCCATCTTTCCTGCACACATTATCAAATGCCAGTGTATACCAACAGATAAGGAGGTATTTACAGCATCCCACATGTATATAAATCATACCAGTAATAATCATTTTAAGCTGAAGGGTTGACTACTTTTTCCTCTTTTTCACTTTCAGGGATTCGGTAATGTGGGCTTGCATTCTATGAGATACTTGCACCGTTTTGGAGCAAAATGTGTTGCTGTTGGAGAATTTAATGGTTCTATCTACAATCCTGATGGGATTGACCCAAAGGAACTAGAAGACTACAAATTGGTATGAAACTTAGCTAGGCAGAAATAGTTCCATTTGTGCTAGCTCTGCAAGTGCATAGGATGATTGTAGACTGATACAAATATACATAGGTTACTCTGAAAGTAATGCATCATATAACACCTTGACATTTTCTGGAAAAGTAAGCTAAGGCAATCCAGGAGACTCCTGGAATGTATCAAAAGTAACTTCCTGAGCCATGTAATAGACAGCTCTACCAGGGCGGATGCGATGCTAGACCTGTTACTCATGAATACAAGTGAACTGATCAGTGACATCAGGATTGGAGGCTGCCTGGGCTGCAGTGACCATGTAATGGAGGAGTTCACGCTCCTGAGAGATATCAGACAGGCAGAGTAAAATCAGGAAGCTTTATTTTAGGAAAACCAGCTTCCAGCTCTCCAGGTTAGTCAAGAAAATTCCCTGGGAGTTTGTCCTCAAGGACACAGATGTGGAGCAGAGCTGACAGATCACAGAATCACAAACATCAAAGTATCGAGTCCAAACCCCCCTGCTAAAGCAGGCAGCCTACAGTAAGGTGGGCCTCCATATGGGTCTTGAATAGCTCCATAAAAGGTGGCTCCACAACCTCCCTGGGCAACCTGTTTCAGTGCGCCATCACCCTCACATGCAGAAGTTCTTCCATATAAGTATAGAACTTCCTAAGTTCAAGTTTTAGGCCATTACTCTTTGTCCTTGATATTGAAGGGGGCTTTCTGTACAGCACAAGAGGTCTCTATCCCCTGATGTAGGACGTCAGAAAAAGAAGGCAAGAGACTGGCATGGACTTCAGTAAGGCCTTAGACACGGGGTCCCATAACATCCTTCTCTCCAAATGGAGAAGATATGGATTTGATGAGCGGACAGTTTAGTGGACAAGGAACTGGTTATGAGGTCATGCCCAGAGAGTGGTGGTCAATGGCTTAATGTCTGGATGGAGATAGTGACAAGTGGTGTCCCTCAGGAGTTCTTCAGCATCTTCATCAGTGACATCAACAGTGGATCAAGTGCACCTTCAGCAAGCTTGTAGATGGCTTCAAGCTGTGTGGCACAGCCAACAAACCTGAGGGATGGGATGCCATTCAGAGAGATCCAGTTCATTGCAGGGGAGTTGGACTAGATGACTTTCAAGGGTTGCTTCCAACTGAAACAATTTTATGACTTTAGAGTTCCTGAGGTGCTTATTTCATGTATCATCTTTTACATAGGTAGCATTTGAAGGTCTTCTTCACTCCCCTTTCTCAGAAAGCTGAAAAGACTCTCTCATTAAAGAAAGGCTGTCACTGTAGTACTGAATTTTCACAGCTGGCACTTGTGAATTGTGATGCAAAAAGTATTCAAAAAAGATTTTTCCTGCCTTGTATTTTAAGAGTTGAGAGGAAATGTATTTTGTTTGTTTTTAAAGTATTCCAGAGCCCAGGCATTTATCAGTATCTTTGGCCAGGGAGCAATTATGTCTTAATCATAGTGGTCTGAGGTACAAGACCCATAGATAAAACAGAAAAGGCAGGCTAAGTAAAGATAACACGTGTCATCCCTGTCCTTTCTAGAGTTGTTGCTTCTTCCTTCTCTGTCTTTTTTTAAATTAAAAGAAGGGAAGAAAGTAAATTGAGTACATGCACTCAAGCACCCTGGTTTGTTTCCTTCCAACAGCAACATGGGACAATCATGGGCTTCCCTAAAGCACAGAAGCTTGAGGGCAGCATTTTGGAAATAGACTGCGACATTCTCATCCCTGCTGCAAGCGAAAAGCAGTTGACTAAGGCCAATGCTCACAAGGTCAAAGCAAAAGTAAGTTGGAGAATGCAAATGAAAAAAATAGAGAAAGACAGTTTAAATACTAGTATTCAGTAATAATAAGGACAGAAACATACACCTGTCAAGTTAGCAATTACTCTGTTGTGATCCCTTTTAGATTATTGCTGAAGGTGCCAATGGACCTACAACTCCTGAAGCTGACAAAATCTTCTTGGAGAGGAATATCATGGTTATTCCTGTAAGACTCTATTATGACCTTTGATTTTCATTAGTGAGTAGAATTCTCAGTGAACTATGAACAACTGACGTCTGGGAAATAAGCGTTAGTGTTGCTTAAGATTTGTAATAATTACTGGAAGAGACTTCATTGCAACTATAAGTGAAATATATGAAAGTTACACATTCAGAAGAGAGAACTACCCACAGTTATTGCTTAAATCTGTAGTTTGGCTTGTTTGTCTATGACCTGACATTCGGTCACCAAAGTAGTCCACTGATCAAAGAAAGAAGGCAAAGTTAACTCACTGGCTAGTCAGTAAAACTTGGTCTATGGGTGGAACTCAAACAGAATTGTTTCTTGCAGATTGTATGAAGTAAATGTTGCCTAGAGTAGTAATTTGGAAGAATGAGATCTAGAAGTATGATGACACCCTCTTCCCCAGAGAAAGGGAGTGTCCTGATCAAGTGGTATACCTAAAAGGCATGGCTGATCTATCTTAACTTGTTGACTTAGGCTAAGAACATGTTATTTTCTATTAAATAATTATGCCAAAATAAAAGCACACAAGAGCAGTTGAAAATTCATATATTCTAAAGCCAGGTCCTCCTTAAATCAGTAAAAGTAATCCCTAGATATCAGAAAAGATGTACTTTGTCATGTAGGAATAACGATAGGATTGTCTTCTATACCACAGTTTAATATTTTTTAAATCATACTTGCTTTTCCGTGGTGGGATAGAACTGCCTTCATCAAATGGTCACCTTTCTGTACACTTACTGTTTCTTTGCAGGACCTTTACCTGAATGCTGGTGGTGTAACAGTATCCTATTTTGAGTGGCTGAAAAACTTGAATCACGTCAGCTATGGCCGCTTGACTTTCAAATATGAAAGGGATTCAAACTACCACTTGCTCAGTAAGTGCTCAGTTCTACTTTCACTCACTGTTTAATTGGTAGAATGGGATGCCAAACAGAAAATTGGTGGAAAGGAGTATAGAGCTATTTCAAATTCACTTTAGTTTCCTCTAAGTCTATTGTTACTGCATCCTGAAGAGCAAGAAAGATTTAATAGGGCAACACGTGACTGAGAATTAAATGCATACTTTCTCAGTTATGTTTAAATCCATAAAATAATGGCTTTCCTCAGTTTTTTTTTCTTTGAAGATAATGAACATTGTGAACTTGTCAACTCTTCATTACTTCTTTAAGCATCTTTCAGTCAGATATATGAAAAGTATTTGAAGTTTGAGTGACTTGGTAAAAGATGCATCAACTCAAAAATACCAGAACACTTACATTTCCTAAGCAGAAGGCCTGCTAAAATTGTGCATGAGCTTATTTCTCAGTGGTAGGAGACTGATTCATTCATTGCTTTAACTTAAATATTTTTTTCTAATGCTTTCTATCAAGTTAGCAATGTTGAAACACGTCGCTTTGTCAGCTGATTGAGTTTATTGAGATATGATAAACAAACTCAGTTTCTTGCTATATGAAGCGGTCCTGGAGGAATATTATTACTAATACTGAAATAGCACCTATAAAAACAGAAAACCAACATCTCCCCTAGTTTCTAGGAAACAAAATTAAGACCCTTCTCTCAGCCCTGCTCCCAGAGTCTGCATTTCATGTCATAAAATGCTGGAAGACTTGGAGACAAATCCTTTTGTTAGTTGTCCTTTCCTCATCCATTGCATTGCCTCTACTTTTTTCCTTTGTAGTGTCTGTCCAGGAAAGCTTGGAGAGAAAATTTGGGAAACATGGAGGAACTATTCCAGTTGTGCCTACAGCAGAATTTCAAGATAGGATATCAGTAAGTAGTTGCTGTGTTTACCTTTTTTTTTTTTTTTTAAACCATAGCTGTATCCTGATATTGTAAGTGCAATGAAAGTTGTACCGTTGTATCTATAACCAAGGTTTTGCCCCAGGGCAGTAGTGCAATTACCTAGATGACCAAATACTTAAAGGAAGCAAGTGGTCTGAACTACTTAAGAAAACAGGAAGTAACCATTTTTCCCTTTTATTTGACCACATGCAAAGTATCTCCAACAGCATTAAAAAGCTATAATTCTAATACAGACTCATTTTGTTTGTTCTACGCATGAAGAAGCAGGATTACCTCTGACAGATCCTTGGCAATGCCAGGTGAAATATTGGTAGGTAGGCCAATAGTCATATACTGAAAAAAAGAATGGAACTCACTCAGCTGGTGAAAGGGAACTCTGGCTATGCAGCATTCCTTCTCAGGAACCAGCTTAGGTCCTAGAGATGCTCTCCCTACAGGGGCTGGCCCTTACATGAGCCCAGAAAGGCTCCACCCATTCTGGTCACATGGGGAGCACAAGCGTCAACAACCTGTCCATGCTACCTGGGCCAGCCAGACTACTTCACCAGGTGCTCAGTCATCAGTTCATGACCTAATAGTTCATATCTACTACTGTGTTTGTATCTGTTTTGTAGTGTTAGATGAGTATTTAAAGTACTACCTTGTTTTCAGTGTTAATTTTCTCCACAGTGGCTGTTACGGTGCTGTGATTCAGTGTTGATAACACTGATGTTGTAGTTGTTAGTGAGCAGTGCTTACACACACACACTTCTGGAAAAGTATGGGTATTTCTGCTGGCTAACCTGACAAATACATAGAATCTATGATCTCTTCGATCCCTGAGTATCAAAGTGTAAAGCTTTCATAGTGAAAAATACTGCTTCAAACACGATCAGAAATTGTTTGGAAGTCTTATTCTTACAGTTTAGCTGGGTTTTCTAACAGCATTCAGCAAGGTCAGTGGTGGGGCACTGGCACAGGTAACCCAGAGAAACTGGATGCCCCATCTTTGGAGGTGTTCAAGGCTAAGTTGGATCAGGCCCTGGTCTAGTTGTTGGCAGCCCTCCCTGTGGCAGTGGGGATGGAGCTAGATGATCTTTAGAGCTCCCTTTCAACCCAAGTTATTTGATGATTCATTCAAAGAATTCATACTTCAGACAACTTCATATGACACTTCTGTAAATTAAGAATAATACAGACAGGATTGTAGAATGTTCCTTTAAGACTTGAATTAATGGGCAAAAAGCCATTTACATTTAGTGTTATCTAATGTGTACCAATCCGTGGTGGGAAAAATCTTCATACAAAATAAGTTGTGAGCTCATCTACCTGAACTGATAAGGATCTGGAGGTAACAACAAGACACAAGCTTCAAAATGCACAACAGTTAGAACACTGTATTTGTATTAGTAATCATTCCAAAGGGAAAAGATTTGGCAATATAAGACTGACAGTGCCATAATACAAGTCTGGAATATGTCTGCCTTCTCAAGCGTACATGCAGGTTTCATCTCTGTATCTTAGAGTGTTGTAACGTAGGAAGTTCAGAAAAAAATAGAATAATCAAAGATACAGAAGCTCCACATACATGAAACAACGAACTACTCCAGGTCCTATTAGTCTGAAACAGTATGGAGATAGTAATCAATAAAATGAGTAATGTGAAAATGGATGGATAAGAACAGCCACCACTGAAATGAAGAGTGAACAAGAATAAGATGTTAAACAAAGACAACAAAGAATCCCAACAGTCAGTTAATCTGTGGAATACATTGCCAAGGGATGTATGTAAGCTAAGAGTGACAAGTGGCTTTAGTATTTATTTTTAATACCTAAATTCAGGAGAAGATACGACAAATGATCAAGGAGAAAAAAAATGTGTCACAAAAAACACCAAACCATCCTTCCTTCAGTAAATCAGGAGAGGTATATGTAAACGTGGTTTGCTGTCAGATGACAGACTGCTCTAGCATGGCGCTGGTATTTGCAAAAGTGTCAGAGTGAAAGAGTAGCATAGTAAATATATTCAGTGGCTTGAAGCAATTGCTGTGCTCTCTTCAACACAAGCCTTACAAACTGGCCTGGCAGTTTCTACAGACTAAAAGAGTATTTGAGAGAAAGCATCTCTTGTGAAGCCAAGCCTGAGATGAGTAGTAAGTGACAGTAGTCAGAATGTTGAAACACTGGCTCTCTGACATCCCAAGTCAGACCTTCTTCAATTATTTGTTGTTCAGTTCATTTACATTTCATGGGGAAATGAGTCACTCTAGAGTTACACGCAGCTAATATGCTTCAAATCTATGAACTGAGGATCTGTGCCCTTCCTAAAACCCATCTCCAAAGTAATTGAAATAACTTCAGTAATTTATTAATTCTTGAGAACTTTTTTTGTTTAATATTTATGATAAGTTTTGAAGGCTGAAAGCAGTAGTTATGACATCACTGAAGATGCTAGTACGATGAAACTAGAAGCTAGATTTCACTAACATACATCTAAAGTTTCATGGTTGAACTGACCATAATTATCACATGAAGTAACAGTAAAGGCAATTCAGTTTGTCTTAACATCAGTCAGGGAAATGAGAGCAAGCTTCAGTAGCTTCAGTTCCTGAGATAGGACTAGTACCTTTTTGTATGCATGAATAAGACTTGACTGTACTCTGTGTCATTGCAGGGTGCATCTGAGAAGGATATCGTTCACTCTGGGTTGGCTTATACGATGGAGCGTTCTGCTCGAGTAAGTATTGATTTACTAAAGGTATGTGCAGGAAAAGAACTTGTGGCTTCACTACATTTTTTTTTTTTAAAGTTGTTTCTCCCACAAAGCAGTGAAACCACTTCTGACAAACTCTTTGCAATACCAGGAAAAGTATTATTGGGAATACCAATAGTCAAAAACAGGAAAAAAAACTGACTCACCCAGCTGATGATATGGATCCCTGGCCGTAGAACACTCCCTCTTCAAAAAAGGACCTTCCTCCAGAGAGTATTCTCCCCTCTGAGGCTAGCCCTTAAGTGAACTGGGGGGTCCACCCCTTCTAGTCACCTGGGAAACACAGGTAAATTGTCTGCACCTGTGCTCCCTGGGCCAGCCATACCTCTTCATCAGGTGCTCAATCATGAGTTCAGGTTGTGACCTAACAGTTCCCCAACAAATGTAGTCTACAGAATTGATCAGGTACATACGCAGTTCATGGTTACTGTTCTCAGATATTTCTGTTTTGTGCAGTGATGACCAAGCTGAACTGGGCATTGAAAACATGAGAGACTAATGTTTGAGATCTGGAAGTATTTTCTAGAGGAAGCTGTGGTGATTAGAAACATATTAGTTGTCCTATTGTACCTGACTAATAAGTACTTTAGAATACCTTAGTTTACCATCAGCAGTTTTAGATTGATCCTTTTATGAAGTATTTTTAATTAGCAGAGAAACACTATTTATAACTTTGTCTTTCCCTGTATCTGAGGTGGACATGTATCCCAAGTCCTGAAACGGAACAATGCAGAGATCTGAGACCCTATAAATCTTATGGGGGTACTAAGTACTCTGTACTAAATGTACAGAGAACTGAGGAATTTTAGACTTTGTTCTGAAGAAATCTGAGCTCTAGTACCAATCCTAAGGGCTTCTACGCTCCTGCTTGGATCCTGTAAGCAGAATGTGATGTAGTTCCAGTAGGAAACTTGCAGAAATCTCATACAACCTTTTCTATTTCAGCAAATCATGCGTACTGCCATGAAGTACAACCTGGGTCTGGACCTGAGAACAGCTGCCTATGTCAATGCAATTGAGAAAGTCTTCAAAGTATACAATGAGGCTGGCCTGACCTTTACATAAGCAGGCCATTACTGCTCCTTGTTTTATCCCATCCCTCTTGCCGTAAATGTACCCTCTTCTTGGAAAAGCTTATCACAAGTTTACATGTAACCACAAAAATTTCTTTTCTTCTGACATTATAGTGGATTCTATTCTCAATTAGTTTCAGTCCAGACTAGTCTTTTTTTACAATAAAAGTCCATGGATTAGGAAATTATATACAAGCACGTATCTGAAGATAACAGTTCATCAGCACTTGCGGGGGACGTTCTGGGTATTTCACCTACAAAACAAAATGGTACATTTTATGTATGAAAGAGTGGTCTTGCCACCTGAGCCACTTCTCAAACTTCTGATCAGATACTGTACTGGATGAGCACTTAGCTCATTATTACTTCATGCACTTTTGTTTAATGATATAATTTTGGCTTTGGCACTTTCAGTAAGGCCTTGTATGATCAATGCTATGGCATTGTCAAAGGAAGGATGGGCCTCCAGCAGGGATTAACTTCTATAGGAGTCTAATTTTTGGGTTTTTTTTTTTTTTTTGTAGTAAAGCTTCAGGCCTGATTCTCTCTAGGCAATGTTTTCTTTAACTGCTGCTGTTATAGGACTGCGTTCTATTGCTTGTTCAAGTTAGCTTGGCTACCACCATGAAGTACGTAGAGTTGACAAACTAATATTTTTATAAACTGAAACTATCAAGCAGTTATCGTTACATTTTTAAATCAAGCATTTATGTAATTATTCTGACTACAGATTTTCTTTTTTTTTTTTATTTTTAAGAAAAGGGATGGTCTGAATTCGTTAAGCAGTCATACCTGTTTGTAACATTCTTTGTCAGTCTTTTTCTCCCAGAGGCTTTCTGAAAATTAGATATTGCCTCACTGATCAACTACAGTGAGATATAACCCAGAAATCATTGGCCAAACTACAGAGGAGCTGGAATGCTGCTGTAAACTTCACCACTGTCTTAACACAGCTTTTTTTTTTTTTTTTTTTTTTTTTTTTTTGTCATCAGAAGGTTGTGGCAGTTTTGAGTATATTCAAGTACAACAAAATGGACCTCAACACAATACTGGATCAAGCACAGTTTATAAAGTCTAAGTCTTTTGTCCAGCGGAGTCCCCTTGAAGTGCCAGTTGTTATTTATGTAATGAATATGAATGTTTTTTTCTAAAAGACAACTAGTCCCTCCAAGAAACTTATGTTTTTTTTTCTATCTACTTTGTAACTGCATAACATAACCTGGAGAGAAGAGCAGTTATTAAAAAAACAAAAGACCTTTCCAAACCAACTATGATGTCGTATTACTGCTTTCTATTTCGTGTAAAAGCTTTCACTGGTTACAACCAACCCATGAATGTTCACCGTACACTTGCTAATTTTTTGCATGGTTACTGGTAAGATACTGCCAGTAACTTCTTGTAAATAGCTCACTAATACAGATATGTCTCATGAGCTTGCCAGTCTGCAAGGTGGTTAAGTTAGATACATATGCTGGCTCCAAAAGTAGCACCTCCTATCTATTTCCACAGAAGCTACAGCAGATACAAAGAGTACAATAACACTGTTTGGTAGAGCAAATTCTCAGCTACAAAACACTGTTTTTCAACATAGTCATCACCATCAGCTACGCATTTTTGCCAGCAATGGGCAAGAGCCTGTATAAAAATCTACACCAGCAGAGGTAACCCACTGTCACTTTTGCCACTGATGAAACATCACTGACTGCTGCACTGTGCTTGCATCCACTGACTGATCTCCATAAGCATTCAGCAAGCACTTATGAATGTCAGTGGGCGTCAGTGGCCTAACCCTAACCCTAACCCTAACCCAAATCAGACCTACCACCAGCCATGATTTCGCTAGACCTCGAGATGGACCTTAGCCAGAGATGAGCCTTAGAAGCTGATTGGATTTCTCCTCAGCCAACTTGTTTGCAGTGTTTATTGACATCTTGTTAATGGTGTCAGTGTGGAGGCCTGTGAGGCATGAGGTATCATAGAATGGCTTGGGTTGGAAAGGATCTCAAGGACCATCTAGTTGCAAGCCCCCCCGTGGGCTGGTTGGCACCCCCCAGATCAGGCACCCTGGGGTCCCATCCAGCCTGGACTTCAGCATCTCCAGGAATGGGGCACCTACAGCTTGCTGTACAATAACTGAAGAGTGGTGTAAGGAGAACATGGGATACTTTCTATCAAAGACTTCTTGATTCTTGATGAGACTGAGTCTGGTACGACCTGGTGTAGGGAACCTGCTTTGGCAGGGGGGTTGGACTCAATGATCTCTTGAGGTCCCTTCCAACCCCTGTGATTCTATGATTCTACAGCCCAGACTTCTTCAGTTCTCACCTTTCACTGTGTTTGATAACTGCCCCTCTCTGTGTTTGACCACAGCTGTTCTGTGCTGCATCAACACTTTGCTGCTCAGAGCTGTTGAAGTTGCACAGAGGATTTAGCTCAGGCAGTGCTCAGCTGTTCAGTGGGAGTTAGGTGCATTGCCAACAGTTTGTGCTGTTACTCTTTTGGTGCTGGCAATGGTTTCAGTGTCACAGAACACATATTACGTGGTTCCATACATCTGAAACACACTTGGTTCTTCATCTGTGTAATCCCTAATTGCAATTTTACAGGTAAGATCAAAGCACAGAAGCATGCAGCTGCTTATCTTGCCCTGAAATTAGTGTTCAAGTGCTTAGCTTGTGAGACTTGCTCACACGGGGCCATGACTTAAGCTCAGCAACTAAGTGGAGAAAAACCCAAATCTCACATTCTTGGCCCACTCAGAGTAGGCCGCTTACGTCATGCCCACTCAGAGCCTTCCCTTAGCTCTGACAGTGTTCGGCTGCACTAACGGCAACTTCAGCAGTTTGCTGTGCAGTAATCCCACCTTTCTACATCGCTGACTATTATAATGTGTTTAATCAGAGTAATCCCAAAGAATGCACGCCAGACATGTAGATTGTAGGGGTTTTATTTATTTAAGAATACATTCAGTGGTGTTACATTATCTTCATTGTCCAAAGCTTTTGCCCCAGGAAGTTGCTTGATTTGCTACATTTTTTACAGCTTTTTCACCAGTTTCAGCAACCTTGTAGACTTCATCGAGAGCTTTTAAAAAAAGAAAAACAAAGATAACTGCAGCATCGCTGCAGTATGTCCCCCTTCCCCACCAGGTGTGGGTGGGAGGGGAGGAGGAAAGGGGAACGCACCAAAGGGGTCTGGTTGTGGCACAGTCCTGCACGGGCAGGAAAAGAATGACCTCATTGCTGTTGGCTGGCCAGCCCTGACACTGCAGCACAGCCCACTTCAGAGGGGGCTGAGGCTCCTGAGGCCCCAGAGCACCCAGATCAGAGGGAAAGTGCTGTGCTCTGGAGTGGAAAGTGGTGGGAAAGCTGGGCTCTGCCCTCCCACCGTAGTCACTGAGGGCAGCAATGTGGCTGGCAGGTTCTCATGAGTGGGTGGGTGCTGTGACAGGGGCAGGGAAACATCTGGGATTTCACTGGTTTGACTGTGAAAGCAGCAGAAACATGACCATACCTTTCTGACCGACATCCTTGGCTTGTTCCACTGCTTGCTGCACAGTCTGGCCCACTGTGTTAACTGCAGAGTAAAACAGCATCTGTTAAGCAGTCTTTTATCTGACCCCCTGAACTCAGTAATCGCATCTCAGAAGGTGATTCTAAGAAGAAAAGTCAGGCAAATACAATTTTGTGTGAGCGGCCTTCAGCTGAACCTGTTTGTCTCGTTTGCCCTGGCTCTAAATCGTCTCATTTTTATCCACTGCCTTGTCCAGCCCCACAGACTGCATGGACAACCAGGATGCTGGTGGGGGAGGCCATGAGCACAGCATGAGGACAGATGGGTGGGAGAGAGGACAGCATTTTGGTGGGCTGGGGTTGCCCAGATCTTCAGAACTTCTCCAGGCCTGGGCTGAATTGCTCTCCAGCAAGCAGCACCTGTGGCATTAAGGCTGCCCAAAGCAGTGGCCTACTTCACCCTGAGTTTTTAAGATATTTGAACTGCATAAAGCTACACTATCATCATGCACCCGCTTTCTGCACAGTTCACCAGCTGGTGAATGAGGTGGTCTGAGGAAGAGGCTTCCTGCAACAATCCCAGATTACATCCCAGTTTAGAGCTCCCTTAGAAGCTGTTGGGCGGGTGCTAATTTTAGATGCTAGCGAAGACCAGTTGTGCCACTCCAAACTTAGAATGGCTCATGGGACTAAGCCTCCAGGGCATGTGCAGGCACAACAGGAGATGGCGTAGTTAATAGTTGCAGAACCACCAGTTGGACAGTCTTGTTCTAGTTTAAGAACTGGCATAAAAACCCTCTTCGTTTCCATTTAAATAGGGATTTGGAGAACACCTCTACTGATAGCATGTCCAGGACTGGGTGCAGTGCAAACAGTGATGTGAGCTGCGCACCCTGTCACTCAGCAAGGCAAGCACGAGAGCATGGCAACAGACAGAGGCAGGTCTGCCTGGGAGTTGTGTTGAGAAGAGGCTGTGCTGCAGTGCCGGGCTGCCTGGAAGATGTGTGTAGGGTTCAGGCCAAGGGCTGCAAAAGCTGTCTGAAGGGCTGGCTCAGCTGTCAGCACCTTGGTGCAGAAGGGGAAGGACTGCTGCAATATAAAAGCTCTGCTCCCAGAGTTGGTTGGCTCTTAAACACTTTGTTCAGTTATCTGGACACTGAGAAAACTTCTCAGCCCACATCAGTCATCTAGCATAGGAAAAGCTTGATAATGCTCCCCTAACATTAAGAAATAGAGTGAGGAACGTGAAAATCTCCACAGAGTATGCGTGTCTAGGGCTGCTGTAAAGGAAAAGCAAGAGAAAAATTTCATTTGAAAACATGAGTGCTTGCCCAAGTCGTAGTGTTTTCCTTCCATGCTTCAGCATGAAGATGTTCTGAGAATCACCTCAAATTCTTTGGAAAAGGGACTACTGGGTGTAGTGAGGGGCCTTTCCTCTTCCTAGCAAGCTGGCCCAGGGACAAGTAGTAAATAAGCAGCAGGCTTCCCATTTGCTTCATTGAGCACTGCCTAGAGGATCTGCGCATTGGGAAATAATATTTAAAAAGAAATCCTAAAAGTAGTATTTCTGCTGCGTTTGAGGTCATGTCCAATTTCACTCTACAAGGCATTAGGTAATCTCAGCTACTCCCATTGTATAGAACACAAATGTCTGAGGAATGGCATCACAGCAGTCTTTGTGCTAGGGCTTCATGGACAGTGGCTCACCTAAATGGCACATTGCTTCATCCCGGGCAGGTTCTGGAAGCGTCACAGCACCAAGCTGCAGCTGCCCTGAGCCCAGTGAGTGCACCAGGTCTTGGGGTGGGATGAGCAACTAAAGCATCAGCTGGGCACATCAAAGACCTCAGAGCTCTTGGAAACAAATCCTTCACAGTGTCGCAGAGCTCATATTTGTCACAGCTGTTCATGTTTTGAATAAGTTTTTAAAAAGTGATGCAAAACCTAAATGACCTCATTTTCCTTCTCAGCCTTCCGCCATCCTCATCCCTTCAGCACATTACTTATCTGGCACCCACTTGGTGAAGGGGTGGGAGCAGCACTGGGAAGCTAGCAGTCAGCACTGGTCCTTCACTTGCTCCAGAACCAGTGGGGCTTGAGAGCAGCAGCAACACCAACCACACCCTCAAGAAGAGCATCTGCAAAGCTGCATTCATGCATGAGACATCCTCCCAAGGCTGCAGGGCCAGAAACCCACGGGGGTACAGCAGGGCATGCACTTCCCGACCAAGTTGGAGGCATGGGGAAAGCAGCACAGGGTATTTACCTGCCGCCTGCGCAGCACTCTCGGCCTGCGATGCTTCCTCAGCAAGCTTCTTCCCAATCCCAAACATGGCTGCTGCTGGTCTGCTCTCCCTGCAGAGGATGGGTGACCGAGTCCCTAAGTTTGGTTCTGTTACAGTGTTCAGCAAAGTGCAGCTTTATATAGACAAAGCAGAACTCCTCCCCGTAGTTAGAGGGCAAACACGGGCTGAGCGGGACGAGGCGAGCCCTGCTCGGTGATTAATACGCCAGGCATAAAAGGGCGAAGAGGCATTAGTGTTTGTTGTGCTTTCCTCCCCAGAGAGGGGGTGGGGATTCATCGGCAGAAGTTTTCCATGGCCGAGGACTCAAAGCTTTGTTTTCCATGGCAAGAAGTTGGTAAACAGAGCGCATTCCACAGCTGTCCTTACAAAACCTTCCCAGGAGGCTGCCGGGCCGAAAAACATCCCAGTCCTCAGCTGAAGAATTGCCTAAACCAGCTCTGCTATTTCAAAGCCTTACATAGAAAAGTATCCAGTTTCAGAGGATTCTTGCTCACTTTTTTTCCCCTCTGGGCAGGCTTAAGCTCGTTGTTATAAAACAAATGGGAGGAGCTAGCCCTGCTTTTTTTGAGAAGTTTGTGATGAAATCTTTGTTGTGTGAGATGATCCTAGCAGTTTCATACTCTGTCATAACATTTTAACGCTGTTTGCAGCGCATGGCTGGAGAGGGAGAGAAGGGCAGCGGGGCACCGCCCGTGTCCCCGCAGAGAGCCTTTGCAGGAGCCAGCACAGGGCACAGCCTCACATGGGACATCCAGCAGAGGAGCTCCCAGTGGCAGCGGTGCTCCCAACACACCAAGCTGGGCAGGAGGTGACGTGGCATCGGGCCAGTGGCATCACTGCGGGCTGCACAGCAGCCTGCCCCTACTAGCCCTGTGCCAGGGAAGGTCCGGGCAGTACGGTCACCTCCAGCCTGCCCCAGTCCCTCTGCGAGAGCTCCTGGTGCTGCCCAGCTGCTGCCATGCGGAGCAGCCAGACTGTTGGATTCTGTAGGAATCACCTGCTTTCTGGCTCAGTTAGTTCTTGCACCCTTTCATACTACGTACAAGGATCTCTCACTGTTGAGAACCAGCTGTTGCTGGAGCAGAAGGAAAAAAGAAAAGAAAAAAAAGCATAATCTGCCCTGAAACAAGATGCTGACTACTCAGCCTGACGTTCTGTACATGGCTCACAACACAGCAGGTTTCACGACTGTCTCTCTCCACATGAGACAATTAACTTCTTCAACAACAGCGCCTTTACCATTTGTCCACCTGCATTTCAGCAAAGTATCACATTTCTTCCAAGCATTGCAGATCCCCATTGACAGGGGCATTGTGCTCAACTATTTAGGGTACAGAAAGATGTCTCTGTATCAAGTTATCTTCTGTCAGCGGAGGTTTCTCACTGTGCTGGAAAACAACATCTACCAAAACACACTTCTGAAAAACAAACAAACAAAAGAGAAAAACTGCACAAGACAAAAGAAACCATTTTGTTACAAAAACCAAAGCCTTTGACCTCAAGAGGACCTGACAAGAATGGTTCTAACAGTGCAGTAAAACCCAAAATGCTCCAGATAACCCAGAGCAGCACTAGGCCTGTGGAAAACCATTGCACAACAACAGGGCCATAGAACGTTCACCTATTGTTCTCCACGACATCCTCAGCTATCTGCAGCCAGATCCATGTTCAGGAAATGGCAATTTCCTGGCTCTGTGCTGCTGCCGTGTGGATTTGTGAGGGCAGCAGGTCCTGCAGCCAGCAGCAGGCTTGGGCATTTGCCATTTCTCAAGACCAACTGTTTGTACTGTACTGAACCACAAATTCTGGGTTTAGTTGTTGTACTAAGGGACGTGATTAGTAGAGAAGTATTGTTGGTAGGTGGGCAGTTGGACTGGATGATCTCAGGGGTCTTTTCCAGCCTTGGTGATTCCATGATTCTAAGTGCCAGGAGAGGTTTAGACTGGCTATTAGGAAAAAGGCCAGAGCTGCTCTCAGGGCTGAGTGCACACTTGGCCCCACCACGCAGCGGCACAAGGTGCTCACACAGCTCAGTTCCTCAATGGCCCCTGAGCATTTAATGGCAGCGTGGGCTCACACAGGCAGGGTGTCCAAATCTCCTTTGCATGGTACCTCGAGGCACTGATGTCTGAGGGCACGCTTAGGAGCAAATGGGAAGAAATGTGAGAGCTCAGGCGTCAGATTAAGTTTGTGTGTCCCTGCAGCCAGTGGCACGTGAGCTGGCAGGAGCTGTAACCGGCCACTTGACTTTCAGGTGCTGTCTGGAGCCATTGGGTGGGATGGGAACCTATTGTCCTAGGCTGGCACTTGGCCACCTCAGTGGTGCACAGGGGAGGGAGAACCTGAATGCTTCAGGGCCGAAGAGCACTGTGAAGAAAGCTGTGACCCCATTTGTGGAGCGAAGCTCTACAACTTAGATCTAGAAATTCTTGCCAGCAAATGACTCGGACTCACGAGTGCCTGTTCAACAGCATTTGCCCCGAGACAAAGGGGCTGTGATGAACTGCTTGGGCTCCTGGGAGCTGCACTGTGGCACCAAAGGCTCCGTGTGCCCCATAGAGCCATCCCACTCTGCCCTGTACTAGGACGTGTCCAGGGAGAGCACTATGGGGACATGGAAACTGCACAGCAAGGGTCTGCTCCACAAGCACAAAGCAGCAGGAGTGGCATCTGTTGGGCTGGGAAGCAAAACCACCGTAACTGCTTGGGTTTTGGTAATGTGGACTAAGCAGTGCTTTGCAGAAAGTAAGGTGCACTCAAAACCCAAGCATGGCCCACCAATAATGCAGCACAGCACTGTGAAATTCCAAGCCTGAGGGCTTGCTCTCTGAAGATTTCACAACTGGGGGAGTAACCATGGAAAGCACTAAATAATTAAGTACTGTGGAGTGTTGCCCAGTAACTGAGTGCAATAGCGCAGCGCTTTTTCTGTGAGCATGCACTTGGGTAAATATTTAGGCTTTTAGAGCTTTAAATGACTGTGGGCATTGCACCGAGATGCTGTGCAAAGCCCTGGACTATGTTTACTCACTGGTGATGTATCACCTATAGGTTCCTCTAAGGGTTTACAGGACGTGCAGTCCCTGGGCAGCCTGCAGCCTATTCCCATGCCCAGCAGAGAGCAGCCCTCTTCCAGGGCTGCGTTAGTGAGGGTTGGTGCTCCTCAAAGCCCCACCACCCCCAGCTCCTGGCCAAGGTCTGTGAAGCAACTCTGTCTGAACCTGCCCATACTGCCTGGTTTCCTGATATCTTTGTGAGGTGGAGCAGCAGATGTGTTGTGCCTTGGGGCACAAAGAAACTAGGGCTGGCTGCTAACAGGTGCAGGCAGGAGTAGCAGGCACCTATCCTCTGCTCTCCCATGGGGCCCACTGTGCCATACTGTCCGTGCCCAGCTCACCACTAGCAAAATGTGCAGCGGTGCAACGCCCACCTGCCTTGCAGGGTGGCCATCATGCATCAAGCCAAGGATCTAAAGCAAAAGAGATCTGCAGGATGTGGTGTTGCCCTTTATGGAAAACCCAGTCACATAACACAAGCACATAATGAGGCGATGTATTTCTGAGGGGTGGAAATCTTGATAGTAATTTTATTTATCCTTATCTGAAAATACAGCAAAATGGAATAAGCAATGACTGACATGAAATACAACAACAGCTTAGCTTCTGTTTACTGGAAGGGAACATAGGTTAATCATGCAGGTATTCCTGTACTCCAGAATAATACCAGTTCTGTTATTTTTGTAAGTGCATTTGTCAGATGTGGCAATCACGATAGCACTGCTACAAGAGCAGGGCGGTAACACTGCTGAAGCCTTACAGTCCACTTTGAGCTGAACATTGTGAGCAGATGTTATGAGATGCACTGAAGGTGTGTTTTTCCTGTGGAGAGGATGAGGAGAGCATTGTGACTTATGATTTTGTTTTTGGGGAGAGAGTAGTTATCCAAATCTCAGACAGCTTTCACTTTCTACACAAAGGAGTAGGGAATTGCAAAGATGGGTTTTTGTTTCAATACTGTTTGCTTGAATCGACATCATTTCTTAAATCCATATTTTTTCCCTAAGCCAGACACTGCTTCTGCTGCTTGCCCAGCTGCTTTTTCTACACCATCCTGCGCTGCCTTAGAAGCCTTATCCACAGCTGGAAGAGAGGGAGAAATGCAACATGTAAGCAAAAAGCCTGAAAAAAATGCAACCTAGCTCATTCAGGATTTATGATGGGGAGGGGTGGTGTGAAATAAAATACACAGAGGCATATCCTGCCAGTGTAAGAAACAGGCTGTCAGAGCCTCCTGTTCCATTAATGATTGGCTGCAGCTGCTGCCTCAGCAGCCTGGGGCTGCCTGGGCTTACCCCAGTGGCCTCCTGCCCTTGTACTGCAGGAGCTGGGACATGGCACCTGTATCCTTAATCCTCAGGGAGGAAGGACAAAGTCTTGCCTGCCTCACTGCCAGCAATTGTCTCCAAAGGAAGCCACAATCTGAGCACAGGGCTCAGCGCTGTGCATGGGGCACCGTGGTCGGAGTCGAGGCACTTGTTGGGGTACATCTGCTGGTGAGTGGAGCTACCAAGGAACAGATCTGTGATTTTTTCACATCAGTGTTGTGAAAGGCCAAAACAGTCACCAAACCTACCTTTCTGGCCGGCATCTGTAATCTGGTTGACTGCATCCTGAGTGGCCTGTCCCAGTGCGCTTGCTGTAATTAAGGACAAAAGAGTTCATTCCCACATGTCTGTTGCAGGTAGGTTGTGCCCCCGTTAGGGATGTGGCCCGGGCTGTAGGGTTTCACTCATGGGTACGTGGTGAAATGTGGGGGCTGCTGTGGGATGGCATCAGCACTCCCTGCAAGCTGGGCACGTTGTTAATGGTAAGAAGATAAAAATATAAGGAGGAGATGAAGAAGCAGAGGTTAGCAGTCAGCTGGAGTGAAACATCTGGCTGTAAGATGCTTGCTTTGCCCTACACTTGCTCTGTAGAGGTTATTAGCCTTGGTGATATTTAGTCTCACATGCACTGTCCTCACAGGCTGCTTGGGTACAGTTCCTTTTTTCAAATGGGAATAAAACACATATAAGAGAACAGGAAAAGGGAGACTTTACAGAGATCTAAATAAGCATGCAGAGAAGCAGGAACTAGCACCAGAGTGGATCAGACGCAGAAAATAAAGCATTAAAACAGCGAGATGCTGTGTAAAATAGAAGCTGGTGGTAGTTGATGGAGGAGCAACAGCCGTCTTATCTCCTCTACTAAAGGAATGCTCTGCGCACACACTCTATAAGGCATGTGCTATCATGAGCTGTGCATATAGCAATTTGTTTCATTTAAAGGAGAGCTGTTATATATTGCACTGCAAGGTTGGCTCTCAATGCACAGTACTTGGTCCTACAACATGAGAATGCTTAACACAGAAAAAATATGCACACGTTTTTAGACCCCACAAAATCTGGTGGCCACTGATGAAGAAGAATACAGTACGAACACAGCTGTATTTCTTGTTTCAAACAGTGCATTGTAACCAATGTAGGTATCACCAGGAGGCATTGACATTCAGGCCAAGCAGCAAACAGTTAAGGTGAACAACTTTCGGAAGGAGAGCAGCTTAAAGTACTCCACAGAGCATGAAAGAAGACCACACTGAGCAATGCAATGCTTTGCAGAAAAGGTCATTACCACCAGTAAAGGCTCCAGCGCTTCAAACCCACCTGGTTTAGGATCTATGTGGGGAGAGCTGAAGGTTGATGCGCAAAGCAGAGCTGTGTGGGCAGGTGAAGGCTGCCTGTGCCCAGCTGAGATCTGGAACTGCACCTGGGGCCAAATGCAGCCCCAGGAACAGAAAGGGAAGAATTCATGCCCTACCCCAGTGCAACCTCCCCACCAGCAAAGCAGCAGCTTTTCTCTGGGATCTTTATGACCTAGTCTATAGTGGTGAAGGTGAACTAGAGGTCCTATCAGCTTCCATGAAGCTAGCAGCATAGCTTCAGATTTAGATTTACATAGGTGAAAGCAGCAGCTAAACCTCCCCTGCAAATAGACAGTGATGTTCATCTTCCTTACCAGCATCTTTTGCTGCTCCTTCTGCCTGCTCCTTCAGCCCCTGCAAGCCTCTACCCGACATGGTGGCTCCCGACACCTCTGCC
Source organism: Oreortyx pictus (assembly GCA_036925125.1). NCBI lineage: Eukaryota > Metazoa > Chordata > Aves > Galliformes > Odontophoridae > Oreortyx > Oreortyx pictus. The sequence goes on along the minus strand of JAUPFR010000008.1, from coordinate 10,156,890 downwards.
ACAAGAAGTTCAACAGCTGGCGATGTGCAGCACGCTGCCAGGGCTGTCCTGCCCTGTCCACCTTTATACGTGTGCCAGGAGTCCTGCTGGTGCTCTGGGGACGGTTGGTGCTATGGGTGGGGTTTGAACTTGAGGAATGAGAGCTGAAAATCTAAACATATATCTTTACCCTTCCCAAAGAGAGGGTGTGCCCAGGTGGAGACTTCTGCTTCACTGCATTGTCTTTGCTTATAAGTTTGTTGTTCTTTAAAAATCTGAACTAAATATCCTGTTCTGCCAAAGCAGACAGAAACCACCGAACTCTTCATAATGAGCTCTGGAAAGCTACTGCAGTGGCAGCACCTGAGCACATCCTGCACTCCCCCTGTCCAGGCTGCTGCCTGCTCCTTCCATGAGCATGGTGCTGGGCTCACACCTGGAGGCAGGTGCAGGCCCAGCTTCCTCAGGTTTGAGCAGCTTTAATCACAATGCACTTTCCTGGTCAAGTGCAATACTCTCTGATGGTGAGAGCCCTAATGACCTGAGTTGTTATACAACTTCCCAGCTGTCAGCTCCTGCTGGGTTACAAGAAGCCAGCACTGCTGAAGGCTGTGCCAGGCTGGGGAGGTAGCCGGATCAGCTCTGGCAGTTCTTGGGGAAGGGGAAAAAAGAAGCCAAAATAGCAAAGCCTCTCTACTTGAATGACTTTGTATTACTGATTTGGTTGGTACAGCAATATTATTTAAAATCATTTCCTTGCCTAACATCACTGCTTGAATAAAAATGGCATCTCACGTGGTCCTACCAGCCTTTGAAATGTGTGTTTTTTGCCATCAATCCTGCAGACAAAGAAACTCTGCACCAATAAACCACTGTGCTCAGGCAGAGCAGGACTGAGACTCATCCAGTGGAGGGGCTCCAGCTCCTCATTACTGCGTTCCAGCTCACAAAGCGCCTGGTTCAGATGCTCACACTCATACCCACATTCATCTTTCTGAGTAAAGCTTTTTGGTGTGAAAAGGGCACGAGAACAAGACACCATGGTTAAACTAGGGTGGGAAGTGACAGCTTGACAGCTCTTGTAAGCCCAGTGCTTCATTAGTACCCAAGTGAGTCTGAGCGGCAGAAAACAAGCCGCTCCACTCTGTGCCATCATCCAGCCTGGCACTGCTCAGAGCTTTTCAACTTCTGCACTGTTGGCACTGTTCCTCTTTTACTTCAGACAGCGATCCCCATTCCTCCCAGACAGGGCCATTAGCATTTCAGTTATGCATTGCCATCATGAACCTTTCTCAATTCCTTGCTGATTTTGTGAACAATTTTGTTGTCGGCGTTGCAAAACCTCTGATAAAAGAAACTGAATATTTTGGGTCTCTTGGTAATTTTTTTGGCAAAAGCACTACCATAGGCCCCCTTGTCTTTCATGTCCAAATCTGAGAACCTAGCAACAGCATAACTGTCTCAAACAGGCAGATCCTTCTAGTTTTCAGCACCCTCAGCTGTACTGCTGCCACTTCTTGTTTATTTTGTTCAGAGTTGTGTTAGTGAAAGCACAAGATACGCCTGCAGAATCCAACATCCATGAGGGCCACTACCGCTCCAAGAGAGATGCTCGGACTCTCACTACCTGGATGTCCTCCCCCCTCATCTGTGCTATTGGGATTTCAGCTCAAGGGCCTCACTGGCTCTGACCGTGGAGTCTGCCTGGAGGGGAGAAAAGGAGTTTGGGTAAATGTTCACAACAGTGCATGCTTGTATTGGACATTAAACATGCCTTATGTTATAACAGTATTTTAGAGACAGCAAAGGATGTCTCCTATTGTAATGTAATCCTTATCATTAATATAATTATCCCGATTCCAATCAAACAAAAACCCTAAACTCAAAACCAAGCTAACGTGGTGAGGTAATCAGAATGTAAACCAGAGTAGAAGAAATAGTTGTATGGCACTGATACATCAAGAATCACAGAATTGTAGAAATCTCATGTAATACATATCCCACAGTTTCTACACCTCTACACACTATGAATAGTCTCCATATGATAGGACCAAAAGGTCTGTGCGTCAGCTGGCTTACAGAGTGATGAAGCCATGTCAGAAAATTATTGGAATCTAATGCATCATCTTTATTTACTTTATGAGATAACACTGCTTTTCCAGATCATAGAATGGCTTTGGTTGGAGGGGAACTTAAAGACCAACCAGTTCCAACTCTTCTGCCATGGTCAGGGCTGCAACCCGCTAGAACAAGCTGCCCAGGGTCCCATCCAGCCTGGCCTTGAATGCCTGTAGTGATGGGGCACCCACAGCTTCTCTGAGCAGTCTGTGCCAGTGCCTCACTGCTCTCTGAGTAAATTTCTTCCAAACATCTAACCTAAATCTCCCCTCTTTTAGTTTAATCCATCCCCCTTGTCCTATCACTATTATACCATACAAAAAATCAGTTCCTCTCCCACTAATAAACTCCCTTCAAGTACTGGAATGCCTGAATGGGGTCTTCCCAGGGACTTCTCCAAACTAATCAAGCCCAGCTCCCTCAAACTTTCTTAGCAAAAGAGGTGCTCACGCCCTCTGAGCATCCTTGTGGTCCTCCTCCAACAGCTCTGTGTCTTTCCCGTGTTGGGTGCCTCAGATCTGGATGCAGTACTCCAGATGGGGACTCACAAGAGCAGAGCAGCAGGGGACAATCCCCTCCATCTCCTGTCCACCCCTCTTTTGATGCAACTCTTGGTTGCATCTTTTTTTCTTCTTGCACTTTTGGCCTTCAGGGCTGCAAGCACACATTGCTGGCTCATGTCCAGCTTTTCGTTCGCCAAAGTATTTCTCTAAATAACTTAACCTGTCCTGTAAGCCTAGGTGAAAATATTTTTAAATAGCCTGTTCACCTCATTCATCTCAGTCTTTGCTTTGACTCCGCTGAATGCTGCTAATAGCTTGTTACCGTCACAGAGGTGATCTATCCCTCACCTGACAGACCCAACCAGCAAGTGCCGTGGGACTGCTCATTTTGCTCGTCAGTTCTCAATTGTCAGTTCTCATTGTGCTGTCTCAGGAAAAGAAATTCTAGGGGTGGGGCAGAGTATTATAAAGTATTTTGAAAGCTAAATGCCAACGCGCTGCAGCCTTTGTACTCCAGTCTCTTGATTCCTGATGGTATTGGCCCACTGCTCCAGCCTCTAAGTACATCATTTACAGCTTTCTATTCCTCTCATTCCCATGGATTAACTCTTCCAGAATGGGTTTCCTGGCCTGAGTTGCATCATTACATGTGTTGCAAGGTCAGATTGAACTGCCTGCAGGTGACAAGTTAGTTTGGACTTTTGCCTCATTCAGTCCCCTTGTTTGCTGAGGCTGGATAATGCCAGGTGTGGTACCACACTGCAGGCAGAGCTGCATGCTGCGGTTTCCTCAACATTTTTGGCTGTTTTAGAAGTCACTCTGCACGGACAGAGCTGAGGTGTGGGAAAGCATTGCCACCAACACTCCCCTCTGGCAGTGCAGCCTGTCCCACCTCGATGCTCCCTGCCAGGCTGCCCAGACTGTTCTGTGTCCTTCCCCTCAGTCTAGTGCCTCCACAGTGTGGCCCTTGATGAGCAGCAGGCTGTTTGCTCTAAAGGGAGAGTAAAAACCCCAAACCCCTACTCCTTAAGGAGCCACGACTGTGTCTGGAGCCAACTGGCACCTTTTAGCCCAAGTAGCCTAGAGTCTTTCTGAGAGCCACATACAAAGTGCTGTAGGGAAACTAGGAATTGCTCTAATTCTGTTCCAGCCTGGTCCATGGCAGAGCACACCTCTGAGCACCCTGCCATACAGCAGTAACACGAGCATTCCTGCTTGTGTCACCCAGCAGGGCTGAGAGGCCCTTGGTCACAGCTAGAGCTCATGTTTTACACATGAAAACGGTCAAACAGGGTTAATTAAGTGGGAAGCATTTAAATCTGTTTGTTTTTCTTTGTTCAGTCATACTTCCACCAGGGCTGGGGTTTGTGGATTGTGCTTGCAGCAGCCAGGTAAGCGCAGGGATGTGTCAGGGCTGAAGAGCTTTGCACAAATCCCTCTTGAAGCACAGTGTGATGTCCAATGTTAGCATTACTGGAAGAGAGACTGCAGGATGTGATTTAACCTCAAGAGATGGAACCATTTGCTGACAAAAAGATGGAGCTACACTCAGCCATGCATTGTTAGTATTAAGGATCAAATTAAAGCCATTCTAGTTAAGCCAAATTAGTCCTCCAGACACAAGCAACACTTAATTAAAAAAAAATAAAAATAAAAATGGATTTTAGCCTCTTTGGGGCAGACCCTTACACCTTCAGGAAGGCACAATTTCACCCCACTCACCCTGGCACAGGCTGTGCCCTCTGCTCTCCTCATCCTGGTTGGGGCCTGGTGATGGCTGGCCTGAGGCAGCAGTGGGAGGAGATGGTGGCTGCCTGACGAGGCGGGGTGACACAGGGTGACTGTGTCCTGGCCTCCCATTCTAAGGCTGCTGACGGCCTTGTGCAAAGCACATGAGTGCCTAGTTGCACGCACTGAACTCAGCCTGCCCAGGAAGCTGCTCGCATTCAGGTATTTATGCAGGAATTGAGCAATGCTTTTAGGATTACAGTTCGAGCTACAGGTGTGTAAATAACAGTTACATCATTTCCTTTCCAAAGGAAAAACAACGCTGCAGTGTCCACAAGCGGTGCACAGAGCAGTGAGCACAGAGCAGCATACCTGCTCTCCTCACTTTGCAGTTCTAATTCTCCTGTGTTAAGTTGCTTTGGATGTGGGCAAAGCTTGTGTGAGAGAACAGGCATTTGGAGAAAGGCTTTCCCCTTGTTTCGAATCACAGACTGGCTCAGCACACATACCTCCTCTCCTGCATGCTCCTCTTCCTCTTGTCCCCAGGAGGACATTCGCCTGCACCACCATAAAGCAAAGCTCAAGGGCAGGGGCTTATTTTCCTGCCTCTCTCCACCGAGCCCCTAGTCTCGACCCTTACTTACCCTGTCCTTGACTTTTGTTATTCTAATTGGCAAGTTCTGAGGATGCTTTGCGGGGCAGCAGAGAAGAGTGTCAGCCACAGCTGCCTTTGAGGGACCTTGTTACCTCTGACAGTGCTCTTCAGTTCTCTGCCCTTGTGAAGATCAAACACCCATTGCAGATGGAAGTCCTGTGCTCTCAGCAAGGTAGAGTTTTATATGTACAGCTAATAGTTGAGAGAGGCTGATACTTCACTTGCTACACCTTTTCATGCTACAGCAAGTCTCTCCTGCAATACCTTCAGCACCTGCCATCATTATGCACCTCAGCGAATGCCAGGAGTCTGATTTCAAGCAGCCCTAGTCTCCGCAGTTCACACTGGCTTCTCTTGAATCCAGAGCTGCTTTGCCTGTCCGCGAATAAAACCCAGCACTTTTAGATCCATACAGATTGATGTATTTTAAAATCCTTCCTCAACCATGAGTTCTTCTCTGAAACGTGCCACCAGACTCACCTTGCTGCAGTCCTCCTGCCTGGACCTGCAGTAATGCATGTCAGATCTCATCAGTTTGTGCCCATCATGTTTCTGTTATTACACACTCAAAGACATCAGGAGTTTTTATGCTCTGGTATGTTCAGGGTGCACACAGCAAAAAAACAAATGCCAGCTGAGCTAAATATGACTTCGACATTCCTTTAAAAAGCCTCCTTTTATTTTTTTCCAATTTCCCCTCACATGCAACATCTTAAACACAACGATATTATTAAAAACTGAAAATTCTGCATTTACTTAAGAAGCAGAAGTCTGTTTTTTCAGCTCTGACAGGCAGACAGGCAACTGTCCTATCCATACCACTGCCTTCAGAAATACGAGTTTTCATTATTCCCTCACTGATGTCATGACCTCAGGCCCTCATGGTCTGGAGATGTCATTGTTTTAATGGCACATTTGCATGGGAATAGCTCCTCAGTTTGGTAGGACCAACATGCAAATAAAACTGATGTAACAAAAACTTGTTCAAACACTTTTTTTTTATTAGTTAAAATAAAAAATAAACTCCACACAATACCTAGAGACCCCAAGTGCCAGTGGCGGTGGACATGAACCATGGATCAGTGAGCCCACTAAAACAAACCAGAGCACCAGAACACGCAAAGCTGGGGGTCAGGAAGCCACGAAGGACGTGGGGAGGGGGAGGGCACCCCCAGTACAGTGTCACCCTCTCCTTACAACCAGGAGCAGACTTACATTGTATATTAAGGTTGGTTAATGAGGCGAGTGAAAGACTACAGTGCTGAACGCAGGCCATCCCTGCCGCAGTGTCAGCTAGTATTTCCATGTACGCTCTTGGGATTCCAACTTTTGAGCTAGAAGTTGATTAATTACCTTCATCTTCACCCTGTGACCGAAGAAAGACAGGAAAACAGTTACACATTTTGACACAGAAAACTTATATAAATGAAACAAGGAGAATAATTTACACTGGTAGTCTTCAGACTGAGGTGGTGAAGGACACGCCACCAGGGGAGCGTCTGTCCATTTGGGCAATGAGAGCTCCACTGCCCTTGTTTAAGGGCTGGGACAGGACCCAAAGCTGACATCTGGCTTTAAGAGGGCATTGTAGCTACGGTAGATTAAGGAAAAGGAGAATGTTTAAAAATGGCAGAATCTAACTTGAGCTTCGTCAAACAGCCCATGAAAACAAGAACGCCGATGGGTTCCATGTGCAGCAAATTCATGGTCACCACTGCACAGAGGGAAAAGCCAGCCCCACAGAACAGCCACGAGCAGCCTGAAGATGGGGATGGTGAGGAGGAGGGCCGGAGCATGACCTTACCTCTCTGCCACCTTCTGTGCTCCCTGGTGCAACCGCCTCTCCCTCAGCCACCGGTTGCTGCGGAGCCAGGTCCTCCTGGAAGGCGCAAGAAAGACATTGGCTTTGGCCACCATCACCCACCCAGGGCCGGCTGAGCAGGCCACACAAAGCAGCCACACCATTGCACAAGCAAACAGAATGCTGCATTTAGCATCTGGTCAACCTTGTTCTTTTTCTGACCTTTTCTTTTGTGCGTTTGAGAGCAAACACAATTGTTGACTCTCTGAACATCCTGCTGCAGGCTGCTGTATCCATGTGACTCCTGGGGGAGATGGATCCACAGGGAAATGAAATCTCCTGCTTCCATTGCAGCTGCAGGTGCTGCCCCCAGTTGCTTTCTGAGAGCCCATCTGTCTGCCTACAGGGCAACCCCATGCACTGGGGATGCTCCTTATGACAAGCTCATCAGGACTTCTGCCCTAGGAAATGTGCCCTTAATTTGCATCACATTTGAGATAATTTCTGTCCGCATCCTCTGACCTGCACTGAGTGAGAACAAGTGCTCCTGTGACATCAAGCAATACACATGATGGAGACCAATTACCCCACGCAGATGGAGTTGGGGCTGCTGGGGGACACCATTGTGCTGCTTGGATCACTTCACCACTGCCTTCTCTCAATGAGTAAATACAAGGAGACTTATCCATGCTCAGGAGGCTACACCCAAAGGAGTGGGGTGGGCACATTCCCCACTCAGATCTTGCACTGCCTGTTGCGTCTGTTCAGCTGCATGCTGCTAAGGCCACACTGCAGCGGGGTAATAGTGACTCACCCCTATTTATGGAAAGGGAAGCTACCGTGCTCCCTGACAGCTTTCCTGAACGGCAGCAGCAGGAACCAGCACAATCACAGGATGGAGAGGTGTCAGCCTGTGCTGAGGATTTCTCCTGGCAACCGCTTTCTCACACACTCCCACCCGGCCCAGAACAGTAGGCATGGGTAGGCACCAGCAGGACAGGGTCTGGGTGATGGGCTGCAGGAATGCACCAGGGAAAGGCCTGTGTGATGTGGCTGAGGAGCAGAATTGATAGGTGCCCACCAGTGCCGGCAGGGTGAAACCCGGTCTTGGGAAGGGCAATGGGAACTCAGCTGTGCCTGTCAGCGTTCATCTTCTCATTACAAGGGATAAAATGGTCTAAGGGAAAGGCACATTGCAACCACAAAGCAACTGGTCAGCACCGCTGATCTTCATTGTCAAGAAGGCAGATCTTTTTCCCCTCTTAAATACACTGCCTTAGCAAAACTACTTAGAACAAAAAAAACCCAAGCCTTCATTGAGATTGCTAAAGGCTGTTTTCTTCTATTCTCAGGAGAAATACTGAATCTTTTGGCTTGAGGAGAGAGACACACAGTGGCCGAACGTTGAAGTTACAGGAAAAAAAAAAACGGGTTCGTTAAAGCTCCAGTATTCAGGATTTTGTATACTTATTCATACAGAATGTGTACACTACAGAAGACTCTTGTATACAGCCTTTCATAGAGGTTACAGCCCTGTAATTTACAAGAACTGCTGTGCAGTGCTAAGAAGTCTTACATGGAGCACATTATCTACAGAATTTGCACATCTTAATCTGCTCCACTAAAACAGATTTAAAAAACCCACAGGTCTTGCAAAGAAATTAATGACAATTCAATCCTCTACTTCCAAAGTTCAACACAGCTCCTTTCCACACCTCGTGCTCTGAGTCATATGTTCCTCTGTTCATCTCTTCTACAGATAAATAGCATCTACCTGTTGTAAAGCATTACCCAGCAGGATGGCCAGCACAGCCACCAGCCAGGGAACACACACCCTGAGTTCTTGCAGTGTGAGGCCTCGCTGCTCCCACTGACTGCCCTGTTCTGCACACACGTGCCCCTGATGCACAAGTGGGAACACACTGAATGCGCAGCAGATCCAGCCTGCTTTTTGTTCCTTCAGTGCAACCGTCCTTATCTGAGCAGAATGAAGGCTGCGAACACACGCTGTTCCTACTCTGAATGTGCAGCTGTTAGGAAAGCAGCAGCACCAGCACAGCACACGTGTGCTGGGCTCAGCCCTCACATGTGACTGATGCCTGCTGACACGCTCTGTAGGGAGAGACAGAAAGCGGTCAGAACCGATGCGCTGAGACAAGCTGACAGGTGAGCCATACAGAAATGGGTGTGAAACGTAGATGGGAAAGGGAAGTTCGAGGTGGAGGGAGAGCCATGGGAAATCACGAGCTGCTAGGGAACTTGCTCTGGCCCCCAGGGAGGTTCAGTGTGTACATATGCACACGTGCTTGCTCCCAGCCACACCATGTCTGCAATGCAGCAAATTTTGTGCTGTGTCATGCAGACAAAAAATTATTGCTCATCTGAGATGGGGATGCTCAGTGGGTGGCAGTCTCACTGAAACCCCTCACTGCCCACTGCAGGCACCAAGACAGGTACAGAGCCACAGACAAAACCCACTACTGATGGTTCTTGTTCCTTTGTGAATCAGAAAGGAAGTGCAGAATGTGTAATCTTTTTAACTTACATATCATTAAAAACCTCCTCCCAAACTGACAGACCCCTCACGCACTGTCACAAGGCAACCTTTTCTATTTTCCAGAGCATCACTCAAGCTCACCACAGTGCCTGGTGCTGTCAGGGGCAGACCCTAGCCACAATTCCATCAGCAAATGGAGTTCTGCTGCTGCCCAGTGCCAGCTCCTGCCCATACCAGCAGCTCACTGTCAGTGCAGCAGGTTCATGCTGCCAGCCAGTCCTTGCCTCCCTGAAGTCACCCGAAGGTCCATGAGGCTCATCACTCCCTGCATGCTCATCTGCTGCCTCATCACTGTTCCCTGTCAGAACAGAGATTAACAGTATCCCCAGGGCTCAGCACTTCTCCTTTGCGAGCCCTTCCTGCGTGCTTTCAGGAGGACGTTTTGCATCACTCACAGCCACTTTTGTTGGGCTATTTTCTCAGGATTTATGTGGTGCGTGGAAGTTTTGTTTCATGTTACAATGGGCTTACTTTCAGGCCAGGAAATTCATCAGCCGACTGTCTGAACAATTAAACCCATTTTGGCTGGCTTTGCTTTGCTTTGCTTCTGGGTGTGGGTGTTCTGCGTCTAACCTGGCTTGCCTCACTATCAGTGCTATTCACCACAGCTTTCAAAAGGGGGTAAAAACAAGTGGGCTCAGCAAGAAGCTGTCCGCACCAGACCCACACCCAGCCTCACACACAAGCAACTGCTTATCATCCCTTGGGAAGCATCCTATCTAACAGGTAGATGGACCTTCCTTAAGGAGCTGTCCCACTCCAGCACTCGACCCTCAATTCAGCACTTGAACCAGCTCAGAGCTTCCTGCCATGAAACCACCAATTGTAAACAGCTGCAGATATTTAAAGCATAATTTGAAGACCAGCTCTGTCCTGCAGGCCACTGAAGGCACAAACATACCTTTTTTACAACTCCTGTAGTGGCCACGATGGTCTCTGCTCCTTCTACTGTCTTGTTGGCCACCGTGTTCACACTGGCTACTACCGCCTCTCCCACCACGTTAGCCTGCTCCTTGGTCTTCTCAGCAACTGGAATTTCAACAACAGAAAGTCAGTCAACTCATTAGTGCCAGAGGCTGCCAAAGCGAGGCACAATAAGATGGAGGCATTAAGATAAGGGAGAACATTAGCCCCAGATAAGTCCTTCTTTTCTTTTTTTTTTTTTTTTTTTAGTATGAGAGCATATGCAAATTTAGACCACAGACGTAAGCGCTTTATCTCATCTGAAATGCTGCTCAGGGGAGTGTAGGCACTGAAGCCAATCAGTCTTCATGTGCAATTGGAGACTGAAAAATTCCCTGTGAGATGCTAAGAGACAGTCAAGCAAATAAGGTATTCGTGCTGCCGGCTGCATGTGACCTCTCCATAGGCACCCTCCATTTGTTCTGTCTGATTTAATGCAGCTGGTAGAAAACAGTAATTTGGTCACCAAATTGGTCAGAGAAGGTATCTGCAGCTCTCCTCGTGAGGCAGAGCATATAGCTCACTCCCTTGGGCTTGGGCCCCCCAGATGGGGCCCCAGGATCCCTGACTGTGACCAGCAGGAGTCCCCCAGGCCAAAGCTGTGTCCAGCAGGACTGGTATAGGCACATCCTCTCTGCACATTGGGAAACTCTTGTCTTTATGAAACATGCAACTGCTATAAAGCAGCCAGATCTGACAGATAACCTTCTCTGGTCGTTTCTGACCCACTCTAATTATGTCCTCCCATCCGAGAGCACTGCAAACGCGAGACACAACCCATTGCCCCTCTGTTCACTGAATGGAAGGTCACGCAGACCCACATGTTCCCCAGGGATCCCCCATTGGGCAGAAGCAATGGGGCTGCAGCAACACAGGACAGGTACCTGCGTCTGCCTCGGGGCGGTGCGCTTACCTGAGGTCACACTCTGCACCACACCCTCCTTGGTTTTGGTACCTGTGAGAGGGAACAAATGGTCCATCTGTGCTCAAGCATAAAAAAAAATTGTCGCTAGAGTATTTCCAGAATGAAAAAGAAGAGTTGACTGGAGGTGAACCAGTGTCAGGAGGATTGTAAAACCAGACTGGCATCAAGCATCACACAAAAATCTCACTTACTTACTGGCGGGGAATCCAGCCGCGGCCACGCCTCGTTCCCTGCGGCTCTCGAGCAGCCGAGCAGGTGCACGCACTGATAGCAGCAGCTCCAGCCCAGCCCTGCCCCACCTGCCCGGCACACCGTGTGCGCTGGAGAACGTCATTGTCCTTTGCTGCCTTGTGGTGGTGGCTGCCAGCGTTGCGCCCAGTGCAGAACAAAGCCGTCCTGCCAGGGTGTGCCCCTCCACCCTCCCAAAGTGCATCAAAGCGAAGGGTTGGCATGCTCACTTCATAGCTGCTGCTGTCGGTGCATCTGCTAACGATGCTTGCGACACGTGCGACTGCTCTAAAGCAGGCTGTAATACGTTGTGTGCAAAGCAGGAGCACGTCTCATCTGGGCAAGCTCGGGAACGAGCGCAGCGCACGTATTCGGCACGGCTGCAGCCCTGCTCCGCTCACTGCCCAGCTCCGCCCTGCTTTCCTGGGCAGCAAGCAGCTCTGGCAATCCAAACACCCTTCGTGTGGCACTACGTGAGATGTGCGGGCTCAACGCTCTTGGCACCATTGCAACGTGCAGAACTGGCCTCCATTGCCCTTCTGTGTATTCCCAGTGCACGCCGCCGCCGCTCCTCGTGTCCCTGAAAGACCCAGCGCAGTGTGCCGGGCTGTGGCAGGGCAGAACTGGACGTGCACCAAAACCCATCCTCATCTCCAACTCTGCTTGGTCCTCCTTCCACGGTTCAGGTTGTGAAGTCTTTAGAAACCACAGTAAGGAGCTGAAATCCCCTGAGCAGGCTCTGTGTCTTGCCACACACCCAGGAGAAAGTGAAAACCAGGTCAGAGCATGGAAATGCAGAACACTGCCCAAAGGAGATGCAAGGAATTTGGTACGCAAATGTGGAGGGTTCCTTTCTAGCATCACTTAAAGCAGGAGCAATGCTGCAGCCTGACACTCGGACAGCATTTCCAGGCTGGTACATCAGCTCCTGTGCCTCATTACATACAGGGATGCTGCGTGCCTTCTGCCCGTGAGTCAGCTTCAAACTGAAATGTGAGCTGTTACATGTGTTCATTTGCAGCATACCATTACTGGGAGTTAAAAAGTTCAGGATGAAGACATCACCAGGGCTGCTGCACGTATATTTTGTGTTTACTTCATCTCTAATTTGAATCTCTCTCCACACATACAGCTATTGCCAATATAGCTGTTTTAAATACAGCAGCTACACACACTTGTAGCACGATGTCAGAGCAGCCTGCTCACCAACTTCCCTGCTACCTGACCCTCTATATCTGGAGGACAGGAAAGCTGTGCCAGGTGCAGCCACTGGCACCAGGGTGAGTGGGCCTGGGAAGTGAGGACTCTGAGATGGATGGTATCTGGAGCACCCGACCATCCCAACATGTACTCTCATGCAGTGCAGGAAATGGGTGTTGGGAGTGACCTTGAGCAGAGGGGGTTTGAGACACAACATTAACAGAAGGATTTCTGGGCCGGGCAGGGGTCTATTTCTCAGAACATGTCTGTGGGGTACAACGGATGTAAATGTCTCTAGTATAAAGTGAGACTCACGTATGTACATGCAATAAAACAGAAGGATTTCAGGATCAAAGGGTGTGTTTGTGGAAACAGGCGCATCCTGCAGCCCCACACCCAACACGACAGGCTGCTGGCAGGGGCTGGCCAGCACATGTCTTGTGCCTGGGTACAGTGGGATGGCAGTGCAGGGATGGGGAGCAGCACCCTGCAGGCACCCAGCACTCAGCACAAACTGTCAGTCACACACCCTCAGCTCCGCAACACACTGCTGCTACCTCCCCAGGCAGCAGCAGTTCCAATGCCTGGCTTCCAGCTGGGGGAACTCAGGCATGGGGTGGCTGCAGCATCCCGAGATTACACAGCTCTATGCCTGGGGTGTCACCCTGACCTCCCTCCATTCACTCCTCAGCTCCACCATGGAACAATGTCACCAGACTTTCTCCGAGACAGTTTATGTGGTGGTTCACGCTCAAAAGCGAATCAAAAACAGCTCTCTTACCTACGTACATCACACCTTCTTTAGTCTTCTCCGCAGCCTCTGTCACTCCCTGCTTGGTCTTTTCTGCAGCAGCCACCACACCTTCTTTAGCGATGGAGAACCCCTTCTTAAAGACATCCATCCTTCAGGCTGCCCTGGGTACCAGCTGGGTGTGGGGCAGCAGCAAGCAGCTCCTCGGGAGGGGTCTTGCTGTCTGCAACCCTGCCCTCACTAGATCTTGCCTCCCCTGCCAGGCTCTGTGTCTGCTCCGGTTCCCCTGCTGGAGGAGGATGGTGTGACAAACCTTGCAGCCTTCGCCGGCTCTTATTGATTAAGTGCACTGCAGAGTAGCCAATGCCTGCAAACAGCTGGTACTGAAATATTAATGATATGGATCTGCTTGGTAAGATTTAAGGAGGGAGGGGGAGAGGAGGAGGACAGAGGTACGTAAGAGACTTTCTGGAAATCCTCCAGGTAGATAAAGCTTTTAAGACTCTGCGGTGCTCTCACTCAAGGATGCTCTCAAGTGAAGAGAAGATGTTTTATCCAAAGAGCTGAGTTCCTGAAAGGGCCTTTGCCTGGGGCTGCAGCAAGCACAGGCTCCTGCGGGTCCCTGGGAGGTGGAAAGCACATGAAGTGCTGGTAATAAACCCAACAGGGACAGGTCTCTGGGTCTAGCTGTAACCAGAATGCATTCCACAAAAAACAACAACAACAATAACAACAACAACAACAAAAACAATAACAAGAGCATGATTTCTCACCAGCACTGACTGAGGAGAAAAGTAGCTAGCATTTGGTGCCCAAGGACAGGGAGCTGGAAAGCCCACCAGCCTCGTCTGCAGTGTCTGAAGGTAGCCCCCTCTCCCTACCCTGCACAGGCACCAAGTATAAATCACAGCTGGGCTACACGCCCCATCACAATGGTTCACTTCTGAATAACACGATGCCTACAGGGGAAGTCTTGCTTCTTCTGGACTGAGCCACTGCAGAAGGATGTTGGTAGGAGGACTGATGATGGAAGCCCTGAGCTGATGACCTGCCTGGCCTCAATGCCTCACCAGGAAAAAAGTATTGAAACACAGATCACTAATCAGAGCTGGATGTGCTTAGTAATTCACCTTGAGTTCAATTCTTTCTAGAATGGATCTGAAGTGGCCCAGGTCAGCTTTTCTGCCGCTGTCAAACTGGAACCCAACAGAAGCAAGTGCTGGAACAACACAGTAGTGTTTCTGGTGCTGTACCTGGGGAAGTTGTGAAGCATCCCTATGTGCACCAACCCAGCCCACTGCTCCTGCTCACCAGGCAGGCACAGGGGGAAGCCCCAAGGCTGCAGCTATGGCATGGGGCAGCACACAGGCTGGGCTCTCGCTACTGAAGTCAACAGATTTCTGCAGGTTTGGGGAGTGTTACTCTGTGCTGAAATAATGGAAAGACTGTTGATCTGGAAAATAAGATAATGATTTATTAGTCTTTTCCTCACCAGTGGCTCTCCTTGCCAATAAATGAACCACAAATTCCCATCTGAATGTGGAAGAGCCATATCTCTTATAGACTAAAAAACTGATCGATTGTTTGTTCCAAAAAAAAATAAAAAGGAGTGCAAAATTCAGAGAAAGGCCATCACAACACAATGAACATTCTAAGAGCTCTCTCTGTTAGAGACTGCCATAACATTGAGGAAAGAAAAGCTTTCTTTCCATCCTTTTGAACACCTTTTTGGTGGCTGACTGACCACAACCCCCGCGGCCCAGTGTTCCTACACGTGAGATGTGTGTGCCCTCGTGCATCACAATGTGGGAGGCTGAATATGGCTCCCACTGGTTGTGTTAGACGCAGGGCAGGTGCCAGGTTTTTCCTACATTTGGGTAAAAGATTAATCGACCATCCTTGGGAATCAGTACAGGGCCAGTTTACTTTTAATCAAGGCTTTCAAAGAGCATTAAGACAGAGCAGAGAGTTTCCCAGGCACTTCACGGGAACACCCCCAGCCTGAGAAGGCTGTGAGAAGTATTCTTCGATTTTGTTGAGCTATTGTCCTGTCACTGTAACTCATGTAATTAAACGCTGCATATTTTGCATTGTTGTAGAAGTTATCAAATGCAAGGAGTATCAAGCCATCCTGCAGTGTGGGAGATGAGTCATCACTTGAGTGCATCAACCCGTTCTCGAGAGGGATACTCCTTTCCTGTGCTCTCCCCTCCCGATGACCTTCAGACAAAACTCACAAGAGGCATTTAAAGCTCTCTGGATCACTCCCAAGACAGGCAGCAGTTTGCACAGACATTGTTTTACCTTGAAACCCTTTCAGGAGAGCTCTGGACTCAAAACAATGTTGTAAGTGACCTATGTAGGGAAAGCATCAATAAGAGCTCCTGAACGTTAGCCACCCCATGACATTTGTACCCTCCTGCTCTAAGCCGAGGAGCTAGTTCTCATTATTTGTTGCCAGTCCCACCTCAGGGGAGCCTGGCAGTGGGTGAGGTCTGTGCCTGAAGAATAATTTCTCCCCCTGTAGTAGATACAATACCTTAATGAGGAAAGTTGTTCCTTCAAAGGGCGGATCAGGGGGCCAAGGTCAGCCTGCTGGCAGCCCCTTTTTGTCCCTTGCTTGCCCTGGGATGCACTGGAGAAGCTGCTAAGCCAGGCCCTCCACCCCTCCTCATGGCTGATGTCTGGAAGCTGTGCAGTGCATGCACCCTCCCACAGTGACTCTGCAATATGTGCAAGATGGGTCTAACTTGAGCCTACCTATTCCCTAAAGCAGGCACAAAGGAAATCAAGGAATGCAAAGGAAAATCAAAAAACAAGACTCCCTGTCCTCTTCTGCCCAATTTTTTCTTTGTGACTATATCAGATTGAAACAGGATTTTAATTAATTAGTCTCTCTTCCCTCTGGCTCTCTGCATTGACAGTTACTGTGAGCTCAGCACCTTAGCCTTGTCCTCAGCCATGAGCTTGTGCTGCGGGTTGTCAGCTGTCATCTTGCTACTGGAAGGAATGGGGTTTGGTCATCTCCTATTGAAGTATTTTGGTGGTGTATGACATCTGAAAGACGGGCTAGTTTGTGGCTGGTGCATTTCCTTTGTTTGGGAAGTTTTTGCAGGGAGAATAATGCTAACAATAACAGGATCAGACCTTGCTCTGTATAAGCAGAAATCCTCTCTCTGCTTATGAATACTTCAGAATGCAGAAAGGAGAACTGTCTCAGATCACTAATTTTTCTGCTTGAAAGAAAACAAGCTGCTCTGCCTGCCATCCTCCTGGCTCACTGCAGGCTCAGGTCTGCGTGGCTGATGGGCAATTTCCTCTGCCAAGGCTGACAGAAGAGCCTTCGGAAGGCACATACCCAGCAGCTGCCAGGACAGCCCACAGCTGGCTTTGGTGGCGGAACTTTGCTGCTGAGCACCACCGATGCATTCTGAGCAGAATGATAAACACATGGTCAGCAAGAACGTGCCTTTCTCCCCTGGGGGCAGACCACCAAAGCCCAGCTTCCCAGCCCAGCTGCCTGCCTGTGGTGGAAGAATCACTGGGGCATGCTGGTGGGCAGAGGATGAGGCAGCATTTTCCATACCTAAAAGCAGCAGTGGCTGCCAAGCGGCTCCCCCCTTGCTGTGAAGTATCAACAAAGCTGTCCTATTCATCTTCACAGGCAGAAAATCCATTCAATTATTCAGTCTGCTTCAGAGGTTTGAAGCTGGAATAAATGAGTCCGAGGCAACTTACACTTATTAAAACAATTCCAGTTTTTCTGGGCTTTTCAAGCCTTCCCCCTCCTCCCCCCATGACTTTTTTTCCTTTTCTTATTTAAATATTCAAATCCTGAAAACGTAATACAGACTTAAGAGCATTACAGAGTAGCAGTGAATCTGGGAAAATGCAAAAGAAAACAAAAAAATTATCTGAACATGTTAATTGAAAGTATAATTTCTAATGGCTCTTTCTCCAGAGGGAAGCTGCCAGGCATCACCAGCAAGTTTGCCTTCCAGATGAACAGAAGCCATCTCTCCAGAGCACTGTTTGGCACTGCTTACCTGCTGGTTCTGCCTCCTGTCAGGTTGCAGCCTCGGGGCTTGGGCTCTGAGCAGAGTAGAGATGGGCCAAGAGGAAAAATGGGATTTTCCTCTTCTGTGGGTCCCCTGGAAGGCAGTGCTGAAGTTTGACATCTTGGCCATTGGAGGTGAGGATGGGATGTTGGCCTCTCAGGGCAGGAACTGTGGGAGGGGGGTTAAGAGCTGTGCTAGTGTAGACAGTTTTATAATTAACAGACAAGGCAAGAGTAGTCATGACAGTTATCAGTAAGTTCATGGGACACACAGATGAGTCTGGAGTAACTGGTGATGCACTTGCACACACTGCTCAGGGAGGTGGTGGAGTCACCATCCCTGGAGGTGTTCAAGAAATGAGGAGGTGTGGCACTGGGGGACGTGGTTAGTGGGCATGGTGGGGACAGATCCAAGGCTGGCCCTGATGATCTTAGAGATCTTTTCCAACCTCAATGATTTTATGATTGTAAGACTGAAAAGGGATCAAAATATTTCTCAGAAATGTTAGGGGAAAATTAATTTCACACATAAGAGCACTGGAAAAGAAGTAACAACAGGAGACTAAGAGGGGAGGAACAAACCAGGTATCTCACCTGTCAAATATAGATGCCAAAATAGAGAACAAATTTGTTTTTCTTAGTTGGTCTGAGGGCAGCTGGAAACTTCTCTGGGCAGATCCAAATGTCACTGAACTGAAATACCAGGCCACTTACTGAGTGTCATCTAATGCTAAAACGTCTTCCAAATTATGTTTTACATTTGATTTATCTCACCTATTTCTTTTGCTCTAGCAGAGGCAACCAGCTTTGTAAAGTACACCAAGCTTCCAGTAAGGCAGGTAATTGAAGAGGGAATAGGCATCCCCTGCTGTTAGCTGGTGCATGCTTGTCTTTCTCAGACTGTCCTCAGTCAGCAAAGAGCAGATTGTTAAGGAAAATGACCTTATGTGACTGTTTTCCTTGATTCCATGCTCCAGCACCAGCTCAAAATATGGGCAAAGTTGTG
The DNA here is from genome assembly GCA_036925125.1 of Oreortyx pictus. NCBI lineage: Eukaryota > Metazoa > Chordata > Aves > Galliformes > Odontophoridae > Oreortyx > Oreortyx pictus. The sequence continues at coordinate 10,138,419 of JAUPFR010000008.1, read as the reverse complement.
ATGTACTGTGTTCCTAAACAGGTACTCCTCATACCCACTCCTCTACAGAAATTAAACAAGAAAACTTACATCATAGTCCAGCAATAAACTAGCTGTTACGAACAAGTAGTATAATCTGAATAAGTTATTCAGGGACTTCAAGCCACAACAGCAGTGTGTGCTACACCCATCACAAGGACAGAGATGTCAGTCCCCAGCACGCTCAATATTTTAATGTCTTTCATGATTGCTACTCAACAGCCACATTAAGTGATTAACCTGGCAATGGCCGAGCAGTGTGCAGCACATGCAAGAGGAGCAGCAGATGTCTCAGCTGGGATGGCAGAGAAGCATTTCCTCACTGCTTTGGAGATACCACATTCAGAAGGAAGAAAGACGTCATGAGTGATTAAGTGGAAAGGCTCATGCTGAAAGACTGGAACAAAGAGTTTGAAAATGAGTGACAAATGGGGTATCTTCATCATCTGTGGCACAAAACCACTGTTCTGCAAGCCATGTTCCTACAGTAGTTCACGTTTTACACCTGTTATTTGTTTAGCCTCATGTTCATTTCAGTTCCTTCCCTACAATGGGTTACCCTAAGCAAACAAACACGTTGCTTAGGTCATATCCAGTTACTTATAAGAAAGTCCCATTTGCATGTGAAAAACGACACATAAGATATGCACGCACCAACACGAACTTGTGTTCTAGCAGGATGCATGCAATTAGGTAATTAAGGAAGCAGGAAGGAACAGAGGGAAGTTGCTTACTTTTCTGTCTTAAGTCCAGCATCTGTGACTTCATCTCCCTGGAGAAGTGACTGCAGCAGCAAGAGCAGGTTTTGTCCTTAGAAAGACAGGAATCTTTCCCTGCCTTGCTCCTGTTGTGCCCTTGCCCAGCAGTGTCAGCCGTGAGACATTAAGGGCATCTCCATACATTTTTGGGTTCTTCCATTACGCACAGAGGAGGGACAGGCAGGAGGAGGGGACTCCAGATCTAACCAGTGACGAGGAGAGCCAAGTCTACAGTCCTTTTAATAACAAGGCCTTCCAAAATCCTGGAGAGATTTTATCCTCTTATTTTTCGGCAGACATTGGAACGGCTCCAGAAAAGCTTTACATTTAATACCCTGCAGGACGGACTGAGCCTTCGGCCACACTTCTCATCAATCACTCTGAGACATGCTTCAGCACTCCTGCACCAGAACCCCCACCTGCTTTGTCAGGAAGCATAATTCCACTCTAATTCTATTCTAAAGGATGCCGGAGTGCATCATGCTGTGAGGCAGGGAGGAAAGAACCACACTCTGCCTTATGACAGCAACCAAACCAAAAAGCAGCAGCATCCACTGAAGTGAAACCAGCAGCATCCCACTTCCACAGCCTTTTTTCATCCTTAGGGCGAGGTGACATGCATCTCTTTACAGCAGCTCTTGGCAATACACATTAAAAGCGCATAGAAAAATTAAGCTCAAGATCTAGACATGACAACTCACATGGAAATCCCCGAAAATGCTTGATGATCTTGACCTCTCTGAAGGTCTATGTGAAAACCGTATTTTTTTTTTTTTTCTGGGGATAGAATAAGATTCACAGAATTTTGTGGAGGCCACTCAAAAACAGATGTCCATAAGATCATTTTTTTTTCCACTGTGCGCTTACTGGAAAGATGGTAACGACCACAATTGGTTGTATGTATCAAAATTGGTAAAGCCAGGGCATTTCAGACATTCAACTGGAGAAACAAACGTTCACAGACAGTGGAGCAAGCAGGTCTGCGGTATTTTCTGGCACCATAACGAGAGTCTGTTACCCCACTCAGTATTTTCTTTCCTTTCTTTTCTCTTCCTTTCCTATAAAGCTAACATCCTTTTCCTGCGCCTGAGGGAGAAGGCAGCTGATAAAAGCCAAGTTCCTGTTCACAGATAAGTTTAGAAGGCAGCCGAACTCAGAAGTTCCTTGAATAATTTCTATCCCTATCCTACCACCATTTTTTTCCTCCTCTGTTAGAGGCATTCCACACAGGAACCTGGCTCACATTGTTTGATGGCCACGGACGTTTCCACAGTGGCTGGGAGGGTCGAAAACTTTTTCCGCTCTTTGTTACAGGTCTTTTTTTTTTTCCTTCCTTCTCCAACTTTTCATTTAAATAATATTGCTAGGGTGTTCCAGCACTAATTCAAGCTGCACTTCGGAGAGGAGAACAAGAGACAGGTGTAACCGGGTGGGAAAAAAGCCCACAATGATAGTGAAGGTTTTGCTAATCTGTAACACGATAGGACTGGCAAAGCTGGCCAGGCACGCCGACCATCACGGCTACCACAATGTTCTGATGCATGGCTCAAAGCCACAGAACCACGAGACCCCCAGAGACCCAGAAAGGGCTCTGCTGCAGGAGGGAGAAGGCTCCTGGGAGGCAGCAGGGCGCTGGGCAGATGTGCCAGACCACCCTGCTAGTACTGCTTACCCACACCAGGGAGAATCAGAGCAGTTGGAAGCTGAGAGCCTGCCGCCCCAAAATGGGTAAGTACCCAAATATGCATGTTGATGCTCGTGATGGTGGTAGAATCAGGTATGATAAACATATCATGCTGATGAAGGACTGTTAGGGATAAAAGTTTCCCTTTGAAATACATTAGATTTTAGGAACTGATCTATTTCTGATCAGGAGAGATTTAAATGTTCTAACTACAAAACAGAAAACATAATTGTGGAGGATGAAACCACAGACGTGGCTGACTCTTTGTCCTAGAGACAGCAGGGTGGATGTGGTGCTGGGATGCACCTGGCACAGCAAAACCACAGGACAGAGCCCTGCAGCTCCCCTTTAGCATAATAACACAGAACACTACTTCGGGCACAACAGAACCAGATAAAATTAATACATGATTTTTCCTCTTTAAACACACCGGTGGGGGTTTTTACTAGCTGTGACAACCTCTGCTCATCACCTGAACGTGCTCAGCTCAGACTCCGGCCTTGGGAAAAGAGTAAGATGAGAAAAAGAAGGGCAGGGTGTTAGCGAAACATAAACAGTGAGCAGTAAATATAAAAGGAGTAATAAATAAGCATGAAGATGTTACAAATTCAACCTTCCCCCCCACCAAAAGAAAAAAAAAAAAGAAAAAAAAAAGATTTTTTTCATATGCTTCTCACGATCTTCTCTAGCTGTGTACCCATCCCGAGCAGATAAAGCATGCACTTCACCAGAAAGATTTCCAAACACTATGCTTTTTTTGAGTTTTACAAGGCATGTAAGTAGGTCCCTGAATGCTTAAAATAGATGAAAACCAATCGGGACAGCAAATGAATCTTTTATAGCCCTGATGGAAGGCTACTGCAGAGCCCTGCTCAGGACAGCTCAGAACAGCAGCACAGCGAGTGCTGTTCACAGCTCACTGCTTTGAGCTGCCCTGATTCTTCTCTTCAAATGTTCTCGGGGAAAGGGGGGAGGGAGCTGGAAAGACACTATAAAACCTCGCTCATGTCATGATTCCTTTATGCTCAAACAAAATATGCCGTCTTGTTTCTAAATCTGATCTACCTGTAAAATTAAGGCCACTCTTCTCCATGTAATACAGTGCAGGGCTTACAGCCCTGTTTTCCCTCATACTACATCTCCCCACAGATCTATGTGCCATAGCACTAGCCTCCAGTCATTTGCTAAAACCCACAAGTATTGACTAGCAGTTTTCTGATGGACAGTGTTCAATAATGGCAAGCACTTAATTCACCAGCTGCTGGTTAACGCATTTCAGACTCTAACAGTGCAAGGAAGGCAAAACAGAACCATTACCACGGCCTCCCATGCTATACTGCAAGGTGACAGGCATTTGACAGCTTGCTGAAACGCTGATAGCAATCTAAAAGCTAGAAATACCACAAAAATTCAAAGGTGCAAAAAGGCGTTTGTAGAGGTCAGCAAGGCACTGTAATATACTCTCCTAATTAGGACTTTTTCCTTTGCTATGTGATTTTGTCCAGCACCAACTTGTGTACTGCCATTCAGCAATTACTCATCCTAATTTCCTCCCAAGAAGAGAAATACTTCCTCCTTTTAAGGAGATGGTTGCATAATGAGTCAAATCACAGTGCTCTTCCCTTTTATAAAGCAATGTTGATGACTACATGCAGTCAAGATCTAGCCTGGCAGTAGCTCCAGGGTATTCAGTCTTAAGCTGGAGCAATCACATTTAGAGTGCACAAGCCCAGCAAGGTGGCACATCTCAGGAAAGAAATGCAACGCTTTCTGAGGAGTTGTATCCAAAACTGATGGGGAGAGTGTGTAACTAACAGGCAGCACAGGTCTGCTTTTGTGCCTGTGCCCCAGATTCTTAATGTTGCCGCATGTGGCTGAAGCAATGCACCTTCAGACTCCTGAAATCCTCAAGTCCACACCAGGTGTTCACAGCAGGACTGGTCTGTTTGCGTACACAGGGAGTTGCCACGATTCTGGTACTTCCTCTCTTCAAATATGACGCGTCCTGGAAACAGCACTGAAGACTGGGGCTTCCAGCTTTGAAGGAGAGAGCAAGCGAAAAGGCATGAGGTGTTATGAGGAGCTAAGAGCCACAGAGAGATCCACACACGCACCACAAAAAGCTCTGGGGTGGTAGAAGCCAACCACTGATCCGTGGTAACTCCATGACACCTTTCTAGCAACGATTGATGACTTTTTTCCCCCAAACTCTTGCTATTTTCCTTATGTGGTAGAAATAACAATCATTACAAAAGAGTCTTTTCAAAATAAACGAGTACTATTTTTCTCATTATGGTCTTTTGAATAATTGGAGACCATAATTATTAATATGCCTGAGGCAATCTGAGTTCCCTGGGTTCTGTTTCAGCATGTTATGTGAAATGACTCATTATAGCTCAGTCAAATGGTTGGATATGTTACATTACTAATGAATTCCTCTCAGAATAACAAGGTTATTCTAATCGGAGTTTTAAAGTAAGAAAATCAGTCGCTGGCTTTAAACCACAGCTTTAATAGATTAATGTGTGGATAATAAAGAACAGTTTCAGCTCTTCGTTAGAGGAAAAACTAGGTAAGAGTTTGGTATCTCAGCTGTTGCTTCTGTCTGAGTGCACCAGAGAAGCTGCGCTTATTCAAAGTGGGCAAGTGTTTGTATGTGTTATTTGCAAAACCAAAACTAGCCAGTTTTCCACAGGAAACCACCTTTTTGCTTTCCTTCTTTTTCCCAGAAGCTGTGTCTTGTATGATTGATCTGTTTGACATTACACACTTCCTTATGACTAAGACAAATGGATCTGTGAGTACACAAACCTACCAGCAGAAGTAAAAAAGAAAATGGAAGCATGAGTATACAAAGATCTGTGGTCCATTAGCATCTGTTTTAGCAACTTAAGTTGAAGAGTAAGAACAAGTTCTAGATTTCATAAATATTCAGCGTATAATACCCATAATTTCCACGCACTCCTCATTTCCCATGTGAAACAGATGCCTAATGCTGACCTTCAGAAGCTTTCCTGTGGGTGGATATATACAGCTACAGCGAGCCTTGAAAAGTCCCTTGGGATAGGTGGATTTTTTTAAAGAGACCCAAAAGACATAAAATAAGAGCTAGCAAGTTTGTATCAGCTCATCATCTGTGGTAATCCTTACCACCAGGCGTAGGCACTTTAACTCCTGTCTGACCAAGTTATAATGGGAAAATAATAAATGCATCAAGGAGGTAAAATGTTACTGTTGTTATCCTGAAAACTGTATTGTTGATGGCACCAGATAGCTTGTAAAATCTCATCATAAACTGACAGCCACCTTGGAGATTTTTGTTTCTTTTTAGCCACTGACATCAGATAGTTGATGGTGACACACAGAGCCAGAGCAAGGCACGGTGCTGGGGGCAGCTAAAGAAGACTGCAGAAGCATACTGTTGCATCCATCCCTGAGGTGGTAAGACATAGATACAGGCAGACAGAATCAGACATACAGCCTCCTGCGCGCAGCCAGGGATGTGACAAACCAGCCTTTGGAAAGAAAGCTCCCCCAGCCCTGGGAAGAACACACAATATTCTCTGTACCTATTGACTCACCTTTGTTGGTCCAGGATTCATGGATGGACCTGTGCTGACAATACACCCCAGAAGGGTTTGTTTTCCCTTCCTGTTTCACAAAGTGAACCATGCACTGAACATGTTCAAAGTACTGCTGTACCAAAGTACTGCTGCTCAAGACTCCTGTATCTTCTCAGCACTGAGCAGCATCCCGTTTGGCTGGCTCTAATCCAATCCTTGTGCCTGCAGCCCCACAAAGAAATGGGCTGACAACTCAGATTCATGCACATAATATTAATATTTCATTAAAAATAAAAATAAAAATGAAGCATCTAGAAGGTGCAATTCCATCACATGCTGGCTAGGAGTGCAAAGCCCAAAGTTCCCTGTATCCTCAGTTGGCCGGAACTGCCAAGTTACACTGTAAACCAGATCACTTAAGTGTTCCTTCAGGTTAAAAATAAGCTCATGGGAAAAAAAAAAAAAAAAAAGAAAAAGAATACAGAGGCTATTTTTGACTTTACCCCTCAGTAACCACATTGACAGAGCTGGTCCCCAGATGGATGGCTCGCACAGGGAAGGAGAAATGGAAGTGATGATGAGGTGGAAACGGGCAGAGGAACTAAACCTGGCTTCCCTCTATGACAAAGTCATATAACTTCTCCTCTTATTTCCTAAAGTGGAATCATTACCAAGTAGATTCTGTCCTGCATTTACTGTTTCTCCAAGACAGAAGGTATTTCTGTTCTCTATTCTCTTCAATCCACAAACTCAAGCTTGATCTCCCATCTGTTGCAATTTTTCTTACAATTAAAATGTTTGCAAAGAAGAAACAATTAAAAAAATTCTGAATTATAAACAGAAAAGGCAAAAATCTGCAGAATAAGTAAATCCTTAATCACCCTGACTTGTGTCAAGGTTTGTATACACAGTTTTGTCAAAGTCACCTCTTGATGAGACGGAGGCTTCCTGATGTCATTCAGCAGCGTTGTTATCTCACTGAAACATGCACCTCTTCCTTTAACTCTGTGCTGAGGCAGCCACAGAGCAAGTCTGTGAACAGCCAGGGTGTCCAGACAGGGAGCAGCTATCCTTCAAAGTGCAAAGAAGCAGAGGAAACCAAAATTGCTCTTATTCAAGGAGAAGTCAGAACAATGCCCAATCTTAATAGCCTATTTTCTTTTCTCCTTTTACAGGAAAACATCAATTGATTTGATTAATATCAGTTTCACACTGACTCATCTATTTCTTCCAAATTAGACAGGGACTTTCTTAGGATGTTTATGGGATACTGAAATTTCCCACCATAGGGGAATAGAAAACAGGCTTAAAATAAAGTAAATTCTGGATTAAAAGCAACTTAATGTGATCTTCAGCCCCCGACATCCTGCACACTAGTGGAACGGCCAGAGTGCTCAACAATAGCTTCTGTAGTGCCAAGTAGATTAGCAGAAGTGATGGCTTTCCTATCAAAAATTGGCACTTGGCTCCTTTTTAGGACTTTTGGAAATTTGTCTTCAGCTCTCCTTGTTGAGCTGCAGGTAAAATAGCTCTTCCTTAATGTATCTGATGAACAGTTCCTGAAGAAAGATAGTTTCACTGAGTGTGGTACCATAGTTATTTAGCCCTTCGCATACAAAATATTCTCTCATTTCCTCTGTCACATGGCTCATTAGTGCAGGCTGTAGCAATTTGTTCCTTCAGAAGATAGCAAGGGATCTCTTGTTTAAACCTAGTGACAGAATCTCGAGCGAGGGCAGCTGGGTGAATCCAAAGCCTTCCCACTCATGAGGGTGAATACTCCTCAAACAAGCCATTAGCAGTCAGCCCTGAACAAACTTGAATTCTGTTGAGTCCAAAAGATGATGAGGACAAGCCTTGCTGCACTCTGAGTGCAAGCAGTTCGGGAACCTTGTCTTGTTCTGCATCTTTGACTCGCTGGCACCAGCACAGCTATGCTGTCAGGGAACACCAGCTGAAATCCCACTTCAAGCTGAAGTGAGAGTGCTATGCTACTGGTGGGCTTTAATCTGCAGCAATCAAAATATGAAATCCAAGTTTAAGCTGCCCTCAGAGGAGGCTGTAGAACTTGCATTGTACCAAGGTAAACATAAAGAAGGAAATGGCTGGGGATGCTTTGTGAAGAAATTTCTTGCACAAATTTATCTACTGGAGATGCACAGCAGGTGGGATTGCCTCAAAAGCCATTGCAGCCAAGCCTGCTTTCTCTGAAACACTGCCTGCCATGAGGCTCCAAGTTCAGGTCTAGATTTACTCCGAAAAACAACACGGCACTACGGTCACAGGGCATTCTGCAGGACAGGCCACAGCTGAAAACACACCAACTGGCATTACAGCTGGAATAAATATCTCAGCATGACTTGGGATATTAGGAGACTTGCAGCACTGCACGGAAATCCAAATGCTTGACATTGGTGCTCTTTCAGCTCAGCTTGTTAAGGTTAACTGCAAATCTATCAATTACCTTCATCAAATCCCAGTAGGAACCAGTGATGTTCATGGGATGAGCCACAAGGTTTCTGCACAAGAGAGAGTACTATTCATCATCAGGGAAAGAGGGAAACAAGAGAAGTAGTTCCTGCTGCCTGGCAGAGGAATTCACTGATGTGCTGACAGGTCACCAGCAATCACACGCCAGCTGCTAATTAAAAACAAGGGCACACCTTGTTCCTTATGAGAGCCAGAACCTTTTTTAAGTACTTAATCCCTTTGGCACTCCCCAATGAATTAACTGATGAGTCTTTCTTAAAACTGACATGTATAGTCCCAGTTTAGACTAATTTAAATGCAATACTTTACCTCTTTTTTTTTAACTGAGTGCTCTTTTATTGTCAGTGAGTGTTTTGCACCGTGGGAAAAACAGAACACAGATTGTTCTACTGCTAAAGCATGATTTTTTTTTTCTGCTTCAACTGGAGTAAGTCAGGAGCCTAGGCCAGTTAGTGGAAAATCACTTCAAATTCAAAGAGACCAGAAACAGAAAAACAGAATTGTAGGGATTGGAAGGGATCCCTGGAGGCTGAGTCCAAGCCCCCTGCTGAAGCAAGTTCCCTACAGCCGGTCGCACAGAACAGCCTCCAAGCGGGACTTGAATATCTCCAGAAAAGGACACCTCTGTGGGCAGCCTGTTCCTGCACTCTGTCAGTCTGACAGTAAAGTTCTTCTTTGTGATTGTATGGAACATCCAGTGTTCTGGTTTCTGCCTGTTGCCCCTTTTCCTGTCATTGGACACTGCCGAAAAGAGCCTGGCCCCATCTATTTGACACCTGGCCATTAGATAATGACAAGCAGTGATGAGATCCCCCCCAGCCTTCTCTTCTCCAGGTCTCTCAGCCTTTCCTCATACAGGAGATGCTCCAGCCCCCAGTCACCTTCGTGGTTCTCCACTGGACTCTGCTGAAGTTCCCTGTCTTCTTTCTTGAACCAGGGAGCCCAGAACTGACGGCCTTCTATTGTCACCCAGCAGCACATCTTAGCAGCAGCAATTGCATATCTGGTGCCTTTTGCACTGTACAGAGAACGAAAGAGCTATGAGCTTTAAAAGATTTGTGCTCTGTCGGTAATAGTCACGAAACACTGGGCAGGAGTTCTCAAAGTAATTAGAAGAACTGCCTTCCTTGAGAACAGAAACATGAGGAAACTGATGTGAAGGACAGCTCTGCTGCATGAGTACAGACCAAGGAATAACAAAACTGCTGGAAAAACAACATCCTGAAGCTTTTGTTCAGGCCAAAATTCCACTGACCCAGCAACTGTCTAAAATGATGCATTACAGTGACCATCAGGAGAACACCACCAATAAAACTTAAGTACCTCACTGTGCTGGGGGGGGTGGAGGGGTTATTCTCATCTACCCTCATGCTGCTATTATCAGCTGTAGCCCTGTGTGGAAAAGAGCCAACCTGTATTCGCTGTAACAGAGTTATGGACACTTTGCTTTACCTCCTGTCCTGCTGCTGCGATAGCAGGAAGTCTGATCAAATTTTAAACCAGAGACTGAGCTGCTTAGATTTTGCTATGTTTCAGAAGAAACAGGTGTAGCATCCAACAACAACAACCGTAAAATCAAGTTTTAGTCTTAAGACTGCAAAAGATCAAATGAAAGGAGCTCAAGCTCACCTGGATCTGCAGAATCTGTCTTAAAGAATGCTCTGTCAACCAACTCTCTTTAACCTCAGAGAAAACAATACACCAGACTCAAAATTAGGTAGAGACAGAAACATGCATGTTAAAACTATTTACTAAAGAGATTAGGATTAAGGCCAGGAAAAAAAACTCTGGTCCAGTAAAGAAAACTATTAAAACACTTTTTTTTTTTTTTCCCCAGGTTTAGAATAAGATTAGTTTGCTTTGACTGTAAAACAGGAAAAGCAACTTAACAAATGAAGCATTCCCAGCCCTGGGTTTGTAGGGTTGACTTTAGTGCTACTCCAGCTTGCAGCTTTGCTATAAGCTTCATCGGTCCCCACTCTAGACAAAGAGCTCTCCTGCTCTCCTCACAGAACAGCTTCTCCTTGGCCACAGAGGCTTAAGTCGAAAGGAAGCCCTATTAAAGAGGTTAAAAGAAGAGAGGACAAAGCTGGTGATATAGTCAGTGGGTAAAGCTACACAATCACAAAAGGGCAAAAAAAAAAAAAAACAGAAGTAGAACATAAAGCTTCTGTGTCCCAGAAACAGGCCTACCGAAGTTCTCTTTGTGAAAGGGCAGTTACTGAGACTTCATAACCCACTGGTGTCAGCACAGAATTCCCACTTGTCTCACTGAACATCAAGCCTTTGTAAATTTTCAAATTGTTCCACTTAACATTAAGGAATGACGTATTTCCCTCAAGGTTAACACAATTAAGAAGTATTTTTAGTAATAGATAGCAAAGTTTCCTTAAAGGAAGCATTTTACAAGATATAAAAAAAATACTGCAATAGAAGTTTCACCTTTGGGCACATGTATCTATATTGCAGCTCATTGCAGATAGGAAAAAAGGGCCTTATAAATTTACTCAATGAAATGACACGTTTTGATAAATTTCGGCCAACTCAAATTCGCTAAGAATTGTTGTGATTAAAACTAAAGCACGATGTGATAGCGCTATTCAGCTTCACGAACCAACTTCAACACTGAGTCAGGGAAAACTAGCAAGTGGGTATTAATGGAGAAGCAGACACACAGAAATGTGACCACCACTAAAGACAGTTTTTATACAAAGTACATCAAATTCCTTTTGTTTCGTATTCTCTGTTCCACATAATGCACAATTATCCAAGCATCAGGTCGTGTTCAAGTTCTGACACAACATAACACCTTTCTATGGGTGAGAGAACCTTGAAGCCCACCAGATACCTACAGCACGTCAGCAGGTTTTGAAAAGAATCTTCATATTTTCTGTTCAACGTGTTTGTGCATTTATATGCGCAATATGGTAAAACACTCATCTTGCTCACACACGTGTTCGTGCACGTAAACATTTGGTTTAGATTTGTAAGGCTTATGTGAGCAAAAGGACTCATCTGGGAGCCATGCATGGTGGGAAAAATGAATCGGCACAGATGATGAATCACGGGGTGTGGGTTGTTTTCATCAAGAAAGAACAAAACATGAAAGCAAAATATTCCTATTTGAAAAAAGACATTTCCACATGGAATGTGGACCCTCGCTGGGATCTGGCAGGCAGCCCACTGGGCAGGTCTGAGGCCCTGCACCTGGCACCAGTGGTGGCTTGGTCTAGCAGCACAGGCAGCCAGGTTACTTTGCTAGAAAAAAAAAAAAAAAAGGAGCAGATAGGATTTGAGCTGCAAAAGTCACTCCTAGACATGGCTTGCCTGGCACATGAGAGAGGACAGCTATTTTGGCTTGGAACCACAAGAAAAGCAGCAGCAGACTGCTTCTGCACACTGTCCATCTCTAAGAACTGACCAGAGCTTTGTTCACAGGTGTGCCTGCTGTTGTCTCAGTCACACAGTCCCTTGAGAAGCTGGATGCAGTGAGTGTAGGGAATGTGCCCAGCTTGCCCAAGCTGTCTGCTTTCCATCTCCAGGTCTCCAGCTTCCTTCTCCTGGCTGCCCCACTGCTCTCTCAGGCTGCCGTGACCACAGCTTCTGCTTTCATGTTTGAGTCGGTTCCCCATTGTTTCTGCACTCAGACAAGAAAGGCAAACTTTTTCCATATATGCTGATTATCAGAGATTTAGTTCCCATGTTCCCATTTAAAAATATACTGCCAAAAGTTCAGCTGTTCTTTATCAGGCACAGCTCTCCCCCACACAATGCGCTGCTCCATTTGAGCACAAACCTTCAGAGTACAAGAACCTCCCCATCCCTCCAAATACCCCAATGGATACTGCTGGTATTGTTCAAGACCTGATTCTGCTTTTGTTTTGAAAAACTAGCATTGGTTTCTTATGGGAAAGGAGTTTAATAGTGTGCACAGTGGCACAAAATAGGATATCTATTTTCCCTCCAGGCTTTAAGGAGATACACAGTGTTTACTGACACAATCAAGCAATAAGATTCATAGTAGTGACCGTAACAATATCAGATGCTTGCACGTAGAGACAGGCAGAACAACAGACCCCTGTAGGTGGCAGAGAAAGGAAAAAGAACATAATGTGAAAGCAGCATGTTGCCAGAGCTGATGCCCTGCTGTAAGACAGTCAGCTTTCTGGGGCTAACAGGTTTCCCACTCCTCAACCAGGTGCAGTTTTGGGAACCATAATATAAGAAGGACATAAACTTATTAGAGACCATCCAAAGGAGGGCTACACAATTGACAAAGGGTCTGTAGGGTGAGATGTATGAGGAGAGGCTGAGGTCCCTGGGTGTGCTCAGCCCAGAGCAGAGGAAGCTGCGTGAATGTCTCAGCTCCTCACAGGGAGTGGAGGGGAGGGAATGGCATGGAGTTGTGCCAGGGGAGGTGAGGGTTAGGAAAAGGTTATGGGCCAGAGGGAGGTGGACATGGAACAGGCTGCCCAGGTCAGTGGGCACAGCCCCAAGATGGCAGAGTTCAAGAAGCGTTTGGACAGTGCCCTCAGACATAGGGTTTGAATTCTGGGTGAGATGACGGTGCCAGGGTTTGGATGCAAAAGTCAAGATGGCCCGGTAACTGATCAAAAGTAGCAATATTTTAGAAGGCACCGATTATTAACAGAGTTTATGTAGGATTAAGTTTCCAGAAGCAGTCGGTCCTGACCTGATGAGTCAGTCATGAGGCATCTGAAATGGCAACATGCCCATCCATGCAGTTTGACATTTAAAGTGACATTAACCTGCAGGTTATCGTGGGTTGGAAATTTCTCTTGCTGAATGAAAAGGCTGGAAATGGAACTAATGCGTCAAAGTTCAGACAATCAATCCTTCTGTTAGAAACTCTGATAAGCATCCCAAAAGAAAACAAAGGAACAAGGAGTCGGGGGGAAGCTAGCAAGCATTTTTCACTTTCCTCATCATCCAGCTTAAGAAACAAAGTTCCTCTGCATTTCACCCTTCTGTGACACTGCTACACTACAGGCAGGGACTTGTACAAGACCTATTTCAAATTCCTTTTTTTTCCCCAATAGGAACTGGTGTTCTTTCATGCAGTCTCGTCTGGTAACATACATTGAGGTCTGCATGAAGGAGAAGTACATTGTCAACTCCCAGCAGCCCTGCCCAAATGGAACTCCAGATTGCCAGAAGATCATGTAAGTACCACGAATGAAACCACTAGAGACATCAGGAGATTCTGACATAACTGAATCAGATTTTCAAAACTACCTATTGGCACGACTTGAAAATAAATAAAGCACCAACTCAATTTAATACCAAGGTGAGGCAGTGTCTCATTTATGTACCAACAGTGATTAGGCATTTAAGTAACCTGGGATAATTACTGATTGCCTTTAAAAACCATCAAGTATAGGACTATGAGGTGATGATCAGGTGATTTTTCAAACCTACCCATGTTTATGTAGGAAAGAAAAGAACAACAATCACATCTTTTCCACAATTTCCAGGTCCTAATACACACACAGCTTAGAAACAACAATAATACCACCACTAAAACACCAAAAACCTCTGCCTGTAACCATCAGTGAGACTTAACTTACTGTTAAAGGTATGCAACTGCCCAAGTGCTTCTTCTTCTTTCAGAAGGCCTGGCTGCCCAAAGTGGGCAAGAGAAAACCTATAATGTGGTTCTATAACAGTAAATACTGGAGTTCTGTTTCTGATAATTATGGATATTTGCCAGCTGTGACATCTCTTTGAGACTCCTGTCAGATGGGTGCCAACATGTTGGAAAAAGTCTTTACTGAACAACAAAGGGTGAACAGTAAGAGGGTGAGGTAGACCAAGGCAGACTGCTAACTGAACAGCAATTATATTCTGCCAGCATTTATGAATTTGCACACGCCTCCTATAGCAAACAGCAGTTCTGAAAAGTGATCTTATGCAGCAAATAATATTGCAGTCAACTGCTGGCTCACATGTTTTACTGAGCAATAGTGATGGAATTTATGACAAACAACCACATTCTGTGTTAGTTAGTTAGAACCCCATTGGCACCAGCCTACAGTTAGTCAGTGGATTTGCCTCACATGACACCAGCTGACCATAGTTTGGAAACTAACACCTGGACCCTGCCCCCCAGGTACAGAACAGCCCTGAAGCCGGTCTATCAAGTGAAACAGAAGGTTTTGAAGTCTTTGCAGTGGAAGTGCTGCCCTGGATTCATTGGGAAGGATTGTGAACAACGTGGTAAGGAAAGCCAGAGAGCACACGTGAGAATTAAGACTAAATGACATTCACTGTGGCAAAAGACAGATTGTCTATTTGATCCTCCTGTTTGAGAATCGATGCCTTATTTTCTTTGGCACGCTACTCCCCAGATCACTGAAGCCTTGTAACAGGAAGTAGGTGTAATTAGCCTCAAACAAGGCTAACAGCAACAGCCACTTTTTTCTAATCTTCACACTTGCAGAGAAGCATTCATTTACTAGGGAAGCTGTCAGATGTACAGCTCCATCTGGGAAGCCTATGAGGTCTCCATCTCTACCTAATCTGCCTAATTCCTTATAGAAACTGATGATAGCAGGCAGCAACATCAGAATGTGATATATAAAAAAAAAATAGTTTAGAGGATGAAGAGATTTTTTAGTGAAATTGCCAAGCATCCAGTTTAAAACAAGCCTTTCCATGCCATGAACCACCACAGCTCCTAGTACTGCCAAATACTGATGTCAGCAGCTGCTAAGTAGAAGAATGGATGGGGGGGAACAGTGTGGCTTAAAAACTGCAGGGCTTCATGGCACTTGGAAGATTTAAGACTGCTACACTGAGAAGTGGAAGAGCTTAAATTGAAACAAAAAGATAATTCCCCATAGTAATTAAGGCATTATAACAAAGAAGTCAAACACTGAGGTGAAAATCTTCATCCATTTCGCCTACCTCAATAAGCTCCTTAGATAAATCTGGAGTTCCTGTTTATACCTCCATAGGTTTAGTTTTTTCATGCAGATAGTTTCTCTTCACAGTTTTTATCACTACGGTAATTTATCAGGCTGGCTTCCACTTAGGATGTTAGAAGGGTATAACCATATACAGCATGTCTTGCTTAGTCTCTACTCAGTTATGCTCACAGACCAAAACCAGCTGCTTCATCTTTATCTCTTCATTTGTACAGCAGCACCCACTGTAGCTGGTGCCACGCTACCAGAACATTCAGGCAACTGGAACAGGAAAGATGAATTTGCAGAACTTTTGATAGCACTCTCAGAGAAAAGCATCTATTTGTAACAGACTAACTTCTTACGATCAGTAACTCCACATGAATTTAAAAACCACATCCCTACTGCACAGCATTATCATTTACAAGGTGTTGCACTTGAGTGCAGCACCCTAAATGAAATTCTCCCAACACAACGTTTCTTATCCTAAAAAATCCCCCTGCACTGCAGAAGTCTATCTCCACAGCTGTCATATTGCAATTGCAATCGCAATTTCACAGTCGTGCCTTATTGAACTGTATTAGTTTCTTCATCTAAAGTGTTTTCACATCTCAATTGCAGATCCCAATTTCATTCCAGTGACAGGAAGTCAAACTGAAGGATGGCAAGAAGAAAAGTCCTCAAACCACAGTATGTTCTTGAACTTACATTACTTGCCGTTCTCTTTCATCTCAACTCACTGCCCAGAGCAAAAGATAGATTTTTAGTTTCTAAGCTATGGATAAAATCTTTAGTGAAAGTATTACTTGGGAAAGTTTTCACACAGCTATGTTTCATTTACTGGCATTTATGAGGGTTTTTGCTAAAAAATTATATGAAAGTTCTTGAGAAAACAGCCAAAAGTTTCAAAATTGTGTGCTGGCTGATCATCACTTACACCTCATGAGAATGCCAGCTGGTGTTAAACCTTTCATTAGTGTGGATGTTTAACTCCTTGACCTGCTCAGTGAGTTCATAGGAAAGCACTTCAGAAGACTTAACAGGAAAACAATCTCTTCAAAATGCCATTCCAAAGCAGCTACCAATAGCTTTGAGAACACTGGTACGAGATACCCTAGATTATTATCTCAGGTGCTCTACCTTGCCAATCTAATATCCAAGAAGGACCTTCCCTCGCTATATAGCAAATGATGTGGCTTGTAGTGCTATTAAATATCTTCCAGCAACTGGGTTTAAGATAGCATCACAGCCCTGAAAGAGACTCTTCCTTACATGATGCTCTCAGCACTGAAAGAATAAACAGTTGCTTTAGAAGACTCAAGTTTATAAAACATTAGCTTGAAAAGTCAAATGTAACCCTGGAGAGTAAGAGGTCCCCGGGATGGCACAGTTAAGATGCAACTCAGCATACACTTTCAATTCTTCAGCTCAAATTAGCATGCATTTATTTAAAGTAATATAAGCTAAAGGGCCTCTCAGTGAGAGCCAGCAGTGACACTTAACCCTGATGCTCTTAAATCTTTTGCGAAACACCTTCACTGCTCTTTCATCCTGTCCTTTTATTGTGGGTTGTTAAGCTTAGCTATCCCCTCCTGTCAATTGGCTTGAAAGCAATTATTATTTCAGAATGTTTTTATGGCATGGGGAGGTTTTAAATGAAGAATATTTTACTGCCATCGTGGCTAGCACAGCTGCAGGTCTTGTGTTAATATTCAAAGTTTCCCTCAATGTTGAAAAAAACGTTTGCGAGTAAACTGCAGCTAAGTTGCTAAAAATCAACAGATCCTTAAATGTCATTGCAAGATTTCCAGAGTGAAAAATACACTAGTGTTCTCAGAGTCCACGGATCTTGTAGGAATTTGTGCTGCTGCAACTCCATTGCATGACCCTTTCTTTTTGAATCTTGTGATTAGTGTCAACACCAGTGGATTCAAGAGAGCTGCTGGAAGTCATTCAAAATCAGGAGGCATTACTGGATGATCTTCAAAGTGATATTCATCAAGCAGCCAGCAACTTAGGTGATTTACAGAGAATATTTGAAAACAACAGTACAAGCATGGTGTTAGAAGTGAACCAGAGCAATGAAGGTGAGAGGTCCGATGTAAATTATCACCCTGACAAGAGGCCCTGTAAAATCATGCAGATCAGAAGGAAAACCTGAAAACCAGAACACGCTGATATCCCTTGGTCTGCAGGTTGCTTCCAAAGAGAGAAGAAAATGGGTCCAATTCCAATACAAAGTAATGAATTAAATTCAAGCAGAAATTGAAACGTGAAATTAGACAAAAGGCAGATTCCTTTACACTCTTCAGAAATTTCAGAATTTGCCTTAACTACGAAATAAAGAGATTGCTTATACTAATTTATTAGCTGACTATTCTGCTTCCACAGCCCCTTCTTTTCTACAAGGATGCAGGATTTAGATGTATTTTTATCTCTTCTTCTTTTCAGACTCATAGCCTGATGTGCTGAATCTCAGATCAGTATATGTAGTAAAAATCCAACATATGTCCATTTATCTGAAACATTATTCCTATTTTATATTGCAGTGGAAAATTTAGCCTGAATTGGGACTCCTAATCTGAGCCACTGACTTACAGAAATGTCTTCTAATGATAAAGACTGAACTTCAAGTCATTCAGTTCATATGCTAAAGTTCAAAATCAAGCCTTCGTCTAATTCACACTAGTACAAATTCCTCACAGAGTTTTCAAGTTACTGAGTCTTTGCCTAGGATATGCAGGTGCTGTGCAACTTTGTGAAGTAGAAGGGACAACATAGAAAGCATCAGGAAAATAACGGTATGAGAAAATTGCATAAGCAAGAGCACGTCAGAGAAGAACTGTTATGAAAATGGGCAGATACAACTGTGAACAAAACTGCTCTGCAAGCATTTAAAAATGCAGTATTTCTCTGACTTAAGTGGGGCAATCAATACATATCTAAATTACTGTCTGCAAACTCAAAGACATAGCATGTTTTGCATTAACCTTGATTTAAATCAGGTTATTTTTGATGTAAAAAAAACAAAACAAAACAAAAAAAGAAACCAACCACTTATGTGCTTAATTTTGAGAATTAAGATGTCAGTTACTGAAGAAAAACACATTCTTGAGCTACCCTGGTCAGATTAAAGATGCTTTCTTATAACAGAATTATTATTAACTTTGTTTCAACAGATTTTCAGGAGAGGCTTCTGCAGCAAGTTTTGTTTCCCCATGTGGAGAATTTTCTAAGGAGACATTTGAACCCAATGTGGGCAAGCTTCAACAGAAGCTTACAGAACCTCTCCAACATAGTAAGAAACCTGTCCCACGATGTGGAAGCCAACAAGAAAAGCATAGAAAGATTTCAAGAGAGCACTGTGCCTAAAAAAGAATTCCAGGAGCTGGGAACTAAGTTTGAATCTAAAGTCCAGGAAAATGTGGCGAAAGTTGATCAAATAAAAAGGGATATTGAAAATCAATTGCAAATGCAGCAGGCTAGTATTCAGCATAACCTCTCCATAATCAGGGCAGACACCGACACAAGACTGAAGAAGTATCACAAGATACAGCAGTCCCATTGCTTAGCTTTGAACAACAACATAACAAATATGAAACACGAGCAAAACAATCTTGAAAATACATTTGAGATTTTGAAAAAAAATTTAACAGAACTCTCCTCACATCATGGTCCCAAAGATGAAACTACACAGTTAGCCATCAGACAAATAAATGACATGCTGGCAGGGCATGCAAAACAGCTTAAAGAACTCTACATGGAGTCAGATGTGGCCTTTCAGAATATTGCAGTTCTAGAAAGATGGTTTAAGGAATTAAAAAAAAATATCTCAAAGTATAGGCCTGAAGATCTTTCAATAACTTTAACGGAGAAATCAGTTCTTATTGAAGAAAATAAAGCAGCAATGGAAAGGCAGATATCAGAGATGAACGATACTCTCTCAAGTCTTCAGGAAAACTATTCAGACCTGTTGAGATATATGGAGGAATGTAATTGCCAGAAGGTACCTTCTGACACCGATATACTTGAGGAAGATTTAAAGAACATCACTTATTCCCTTGAAGGCCAACCATCGAAGGATACGAAGCAGTTAGAGTCAGTTTTCAAAGATCTCTTAAGGAATGAAATTGAAGAGCTCTCCTCAGCCTTTCCAGTTATCCATCAGTCCCTTAACCTCCGTCAAGAAGAAAACAGACAGCTCCAGTTGCAAGTTGCATCTTTTTCAGAAGACATAGGCCTCTTGAAGAAGAAAGATGAAGAAATTCATAGACACATCAAGTACCTCAACAGTTCTTTTGGCTCACTTTTAGAAGACGCCATGCGGCACGAAGCTGCACTGGAGGCTTTACTGGGAGAAGAGTTTATGGAAGTCCTATTTGAAGAAGATCCTAGTACACTAATACCATCAGTAGTTCAGCTGCAAGAATTTCTTAAAGAGATCTCAATTAAACTCCAAAACCAAAACACAACTTTAGAATCTCTTGTAAAGAGATTTCATCTCTTGGAGAGAAAACAACAGAATAATCACAATGTTCACGTACCTTCAAAGCACCCCAAACAGGAAACTCAAACACTCTCTACACTGGATGAAGCTAATCAGCACAGCAGTGTAGAACACATGGAACCTAATTATGAGGCTTCTAAAGATGACTCTTTGCATAGTTCAACATATAATGACATAATGACTCTGAAGAATGACATCAAATATCTGAGTCTAGCAATCAAGGGGCACGAAGCCAGAAATGACATGAGTGTCTGCTGCAATCATACAATTGCAAACGCAGTAGAGCCACTCAACATTTCTGTGGGAATTATCTCAGGAGATTTAGCAACAATTAAAGAGAAGCTGGAAAATCATCTGCTGATTTTCAAAAAGCTATTTGGAAGCAATGAAGAATTACTTGCCTCAAATGTGAGCCTGGATGTTGCAAAGATTCAGTCAATGCTTACCAGAAAAGTGAGAAGGCAAGAGAAAGTTCAAGACAAGCAAAGAGAGAAAAAAAATCCTGAGAAGCAGAGAGAAAATACACAGATTGTAAGTGGAAGAAAGAGAGTGCAGACTGGACTGCTGGAAAAAGGTAGGTTCTTTTATCGTACTTGCTCATGTGCAGACCTAGCTTCACTCTGGGCCCTGTTGCAAGTCACTCTCGTTCCCTCAAAACCATAGAAACTGTGATCTGACAGATATCTCGTGTGATATTTTGATATCTCTGCCTCTCCATCTAAATAAACTGTCTGAGAACCAAGTCGATACATTGGTATACTTTGTTCAAAGCAGAAAAAAAAAATCACACCCAGTATAGCAGCTGGATAACTGGCCTTGAATTAATACAACTTCAGATATTTAGAACCCACATTTTGTTTGTAGATGCTCATGTTTATGCAATAATAGCCTTCTCTTTCAAAGCTGATGGGGAATGCTGGGCCTTGTGGGTTTGCTTCTTCTTTCTCAGTTATCTGAGTCTGGAAGGGGTATTCTCAAAGCACTGAATTCTTGTCAATCTGGGCAGATATATTAAATTAACTGCAATAATGTGTGCAAGTAGAGCAGGGAGAACTGCCCAGAGTACAGTCTCTCTCTCAGGGCTAAGGTAAGTTTTCAGCTTATACTACACTGATAGATCAGGTTTCCAAAAGTGCTCTGTAATTACAAGTGCCACTGGCTTTTATGATTCAGCCCTTGCTACAGACATAACAGAGAGCAAAAATCAGTCCCTTTAGGCAACTGTGTTGCAAAACTGTAGTTAAGACTGAATAAGCAGAAAACGTACTTCAAATTGTTTTTAAGACAGCAAAAAGAGTGCAGTTCTCCTCCTGGTTGGTCTCAGCCTCACACCTTTCTAAGGATACTGATTCTAACCACTCTGTCTACCCACACAACAACAGAATGCAGACCTACAGAGCTTACAATAACTTTAAAGGAAAAATCACTGAGGCTTGTGTTTTGCTAAAGTATCTGCCCTAGTCACTACAGTCAGTTGTTTCTTCAGCTATATCAACCTACACTTCTTTTCCCTCAGCTATTTCTGAACTTTATTTTAAAAACAAGAACAAAAACCACCAGTTAAACTACTACTGACTTTGCTTCTTCCCCAAGAATAAGATGTCTTAAGTGCCAGCAAAGGAGAATTAGTTTCTAAAACATGTTTATCTTTCTACTAAGAACTCCAATTTAAAAATGTTACTTCAAAAGAAAAAGGGAACATTTTTTAGTAGAAAAACAAAAGCCAATTCATGTCATGGGATCACACTGAAAGAATCTTTTCTTTGGTTAAGGATTTTTTTTATTTGTGCTTGACTACTTCTCTAAAAAGGAGAATTGCAAGAGGACTTTCCACAGATTTGAGAATGCATGAGAAGAAAACCAACCACAGCCTACAAACTGCCACAAATATATGCAAACAGAACTCCTAATCAAATTTTCAATCCCAGAAGTTCAAATGAACATAGCATTTCCTTTTAATAAAAAGAGTGGTTGGAAGAAGTAATTGGTAGTTTATTCACCTATGTCAATGACCATGAGGCTGAAACAGTAGCAATGCTCCCACCTTCTGCACCCTATCCTTGCAGCTGAGGTAGGCAGGCTTCTGGGGGCAGCAGTGCAGTGCTCTCACATGTGAAGGATGATACCCAAGTTTCAGATCAAGACTGGAAGCAACCCATCTGACTTTCTGTAAACCATGGCATTTCACAGCCTTGTGTGCTCCCCACAAAGCAGGTTTTCTGCCAACACTTCTGTGCTCATTCTGGGCACTTCCAGTCTCACCGTGAATGTAACGTGAGAGTAGGCATCAGAGCAGGTTCAGGCTGTTAACTAAGTGCCTCATAGATGCACACGTCTTTACAAACTCTCTACTTCTGTTAACGGCTCTGGACAAGAAGGACTAGGAAAGAAGAGCTTTCACACCCAAAAAGCACGTCTGCTATTTTTAGGTTACTTTTCCTGTTATGTGAGCTGGTCTAATTTTACACCTTCCTGACCTTGTATTTTTGATAGTTGCATGAACAAGTACCACTGCTGTTGTCTGAAAGAGGAAGGGTGTTTTGGATCACAGATGATGTATCCAGAAGACTTTATCTAGAATTATTGATTAATTGGTCGCACAGCACCTGACACATCCAAAGTTTCTGTGACAACTTAGGCTCCTGAGCAAGTATAAAAAGCAATAGTTGGGAAAAGCTCACTGTTAAAATACTGTTTTTCTCTCTTTTTCAGACTCATCAGTAGCATTCCATGTGGGATTCTCAGACAGAAAGGATGAAGAAAAAACTCTGAGATTTAATGAAACGTACCTCAATTATGGAAACAGCTATTTCCCTGAACATGGCTACTTTAAAGCACCGCACAAAGGTGTCTACCTGTTCGTCATCTCTGTGGAGTTTAGCTCAGGACCAGCACTGGGACAACTCTCTTTTAGCCGCGGGTACAAAAGAACTCTCTCAAGTAGTCAGAGGAAGGCACAAAATGGAAATACTGTAACTTCTTTTGCTATGGCAGAAATGGAAAAGGGAGAGAAAGTATGCTTCGAATTGCTGCAGGGCACCGTGGTGAAACGGAGTCCACCTGGGACAACAATGGGTGGATTCCTACTATTTAAAACTTGAACAGTAACACTGTGTTTTACTGATATTTTTTCCATAGATGCAATGGATCAATTCACTATTGCTTCATCTGTGATGTATTCAATCCTACTGCATGTGTTTAAACATAGCACTACTCTAAGTTTGTCTTCATGCTTCTTTTCTGGAAGTGTTTGGCTTTTGATTAGTTGCTAATGAGCAGCAATGGGATTTTCAATTGATGACTTAACGGTTTGGATTCCAAACATAGCAAACATTCTCAAATCTTTCTGCAGGGAGAAGTGCACCTAATTATAACAAATGCTTTGTGGGGCTTTCTTTACTTAGAACTCATTTCTCTTTTCCCCTTTTTCATGGGACTCCAGCTGGAGTACTGCATTCAGCTCTGGGAACTGCCACATAAGGATATCTTGTGTCATGTCCAGAACAGGGCCACAAAGATGATCAGAGGCCTGGAGCACCTCTCCTGTGAAAAAGGCTGAGAGATTGGGTTGTTTAGTCTACAGAAGAGAAGGCTCCAGGTAGACCTCATAGCCATCTTCCAGTATTTAAAGATGGACTGCAGGAAATTGTTCACTAAGAGTTGGAACAGGTTGTCCAGAGAATCTGTGGCTGCCCCAACCCTGGAGGCACTCGAGGTCAGGCTGGACAGGGCTTTGAGCAATCTGGTCTAGTAGTCGGTAACCCTGTTCACAGCAGGAGAGTTGGAACCAAATGATCTTTAAGGTCCCTTCCAACTCAAACCATTCTAGAGTTCAATGAAAAAAAAAAAAAAAAAAGAATGCTTCCTGTGGCAGATATTCCCATCACCATCAAGGGAAAACATTAAAGTCTATATGTTAGCAATGACGTTTTTTAAGTGGTTTCTCAAAACAAAGAAGCCAGGACAATTTTACTTTTCTATTCCCTGTGGACCAGGCAGACTGCCTTGAAATCTTCTGCAATTCACTCTAATTCAACATTTCAGTCTGCATGTAGCAGAAACAGTAGGAAAAAAAAAATTCAATCAATCAAATCCAATAAGACACACTGTACAGCCACTTGTAAGCAAGGAACATAGAAGCAGCCCAGCCTTCCCCCTTCTACACCTGGTATATTTCAACAACACTGCAAACCTTAATAGTAACCTAACATTGTTAGGATGTATTAGGTATACACTCCCAATGTAGCCATTAGGAATATGTCAACGATAATAAAAAAATACTGTTGAGAATATAATTTATTTCTGAAGATGTTCCTGAAGAACATTGTGAATGCAGTCCAGACAGACCAACATTTTAGTAGCTCAAAATCAAGTGAGTGAGCGAACTGCATTAGACAAGCTCACTGGTCTACCTTCGTTGTTGAATATAAAATAAATTTGTAATTAGAAAAAAAAAAAAAACAACAAAGTTTAGGATTTCTGACAGTGGAGGCTTGAATTTCTCCCCCCAAAAATCTCAAAATGGCCATGTCTGGCCACGTCCTAAGTTTTTCTTCTGTCAAATGAAGCATCTCCAAAGGTGTTCATTTTCAAGTTCTACTATTTTTTGTTTTCTCTAATGTGTTACAAAAGTATATAAAAACAATTACTTTTGGGAAAATGAAATGCAGTTTAAAATTCCTAATGCTTTTGATAAAAGAGATGAATTCCTAACATGCATTTTATGCCCTTTTAAGATAGTGTTTTCTGACAGAAAAATAACTTGCCATTAAGAATTTTTCTCCCAACCTATTTGTATTCTGAGTGACACCACAGTACAGGATAATTAAAAAGCATTGATACCAATACACACTAAACTTCTGACAACAGTTTGGAAGTATCTTTTGAGATTACGAAGTGGATTTAACTACTGACTTGCTGATAAGATCGTTACTCTCTTTCCGGATAAAGACAACAGTGCAAATAAGGACCTAAAAACTAGTATGATTAAATCCCTTCTACAGATTCAGAAACAGAGGGCCACAGGTGAAGACACAGAAATTCAGCATCTCTGGAAAAAGAAGATGCCATTTCTGACCTAATTAACAGTTTATGTCCTCCTGCCTACTCTTAACCAGTGGTCCTATTCACATGAGATTAACTGGACAAGTTTCCCCATCGGTCCAGCATGGATTCAGTCCTTGCATTGCTCTGCAGTAGGAAGCACTGGGTGCTCAGGAGCTCAGTCATCTTCTGCCCCACAGACTGCTAAAACATCTGAGGAAGGAAGAGAGGAAAGATGGGAAGAGGTGAAGTGTCAAAAAGGAAGAAATCCACCAATTTGTAAGACTGGATTCTGTCAGTAAAAAGCTATCACATGGAGGCTACCCAGCCATTTTTTACCAGTGGTCCAGCTATGTGCTATTGCACAGGCAGCGTTCTGCAATTCAGAGCATGCTCTCAGAGTGTTAAGGACCCTCTATTTTCAGTGCACACCAATTCTGCAGCTACCAACCAAGTACTATAGTTAAATACATTGAGGGAATATACGTATATACTCAAATACACTTGCTTGTTTTTAATATAAAACTTCAATCGGAATGACAACTATGCAGCTACCTGGAAATAGACAAGGTAGGTAGTAGTTCAGCAGGTAACACAGAAAGGCCTGTATGTGTCATCTCTGATCCTAGCAGTTCTCCCAGGCAGGATTTTTAATATTGCCACGCTTACCAGAGTTTGAGTTTGTTGAAGCATAAGCCAGACAGTAAGTCAGAGATTGACTCCAGAGTGAATGGAGTGGTTAATATAAAGACATTTTCATATCTGTATTCTTTAGATGTGTTTAAGTTAGCCGTCTGCATACACAAAGAAAGGAATAAATGACCAGAAAATTTTCATTTTTAAATTCTGAAGCAAAAACTTTAGGAAGGATAATGGATTCAAGCATTCTGTTGGCAAAATAAGACAGGAAGCTTGACATTCCTCCTAAGTGATAAGGTTTTTTGTTTGTTTGTTTTGTTTTTATTTTAAACACCTATTGAGCACTACCACCAAATGATTCTCATATTTAAAAATACTTTCCAGCTTCTCTTTGTACTTCCCAAAAACCCTGTAACTGACAAAAAATTTTACCAGTAGTTCAAACCTCCAAATCAAACCACAAAGCTATAAAACAAAACAAACAAAACCCCCATGCCCTATATATTTCAACACCTTGGCAAAATTGTTCTTGTTACTGAAGCTTGACCTGACATATGAACATATTTTATAGTGCTCTGCATTTTAAAATTAAAAGTTTCTTAATTTTTTCCCGTTACTATGAAGAGCTCCTTACTTCACTCACAATTCAAGTACCCATTGTGTATCAACTTCCTATTTTGTGTACCAACTTTCTATTTTTCACGGTGTACTAACTTTCTATAGTTAATTTCTTCACTGCCCAAATTTTGCAGTCAGATCCACCTGAACCTATTTCACATGTCTACATCCAGCCAGTCTCTGGAGTCCATGGTGGTCACCACTCAAGAACCAGTTTCATAAGGGTGATCCACACATACCAGCGGATCTCTCAGTAATCTGATTCACATCCACTATTGTAAGACTTACTGCTTTAACATCAGTGAGACAAACCAAAACAGTGCTTTGGGGAACAGTGTAAGGTAGAGAAAGGATTAATGGAATTTATGGAATTCAAATTACTGATATTTCTGCATTTATTTAAATTTCGTGATTTACTTCAGAAAGTACTCAGCATGCTTTTACTACTTAGCATGCTTTTTGGCTTTCAAACAAAATATAACTGTGAGGGTTTTAGAGGTGTTGCGGGACATGACTTTCAGTTCTTAAATACTGATGTGAGTGTATCAGTGAAAAGCCTTTATACAAAGGTGAAGAACAATCATACATCAACTGTGTTATTTTGGTATTTGTTACTAGTAGGCAGTATAATTTATTTTCAGCTATCAAAACCCCCACCATTTTGAAAAGGATTTTCAACTCTTTAGGATATTGCGCCATCCTGTGGCCATTTCAGGGAGAAACAGTAGGTTGCATGGTAAGAAAAAAAACAAAAACAACAAAAAAAAACCCCAACACCTCGAAAATGCACTCGTGCAAAATGTCAGTTACTCACAGTATTTTCATTATGTCCTCTTGTAACGTGAACATCAGAAATCCCACAGTCTGCATCCCAGCCACGGTAAGTTCAACCAGTGAATATGCTCTATAAACTACAGCCATTACCACGAGAGAAAATGTACTCTTTCAAGGTACTAACAGTAAGGAGGGCAAATCTTTGGGCTCTGTAAATTACTGGTATTATGTGCAGAAGAAAGAAAAATGGTCTAAAACTAGATTAAAAAAAATCTAGAAATTTAACCCATGAATTTATCACTTCAAAAAAAAAAAGTTTAGTCGCTATTTTTACAATATACTTCATTAACTTTTTTTGTGATGCTCAGATACAAAACCCTTCTTGCCATTGTAAAAAGCTGTCTCTAAAGCAAAGACACTTCTCAAAACATACCTTTATGACAGTATTATAATGTACATGTAATTTATAGTGTAATATACACAATATATATGTATATATATGTAATATATACTTATAATACATGTATATGTATTATAGACAAAATGATTCAAAATTAACCTTATTGTTTTCCTGCTTGCAAACTGAAACGGATGCAGTTTAGCAGCTGGTGCATTTCTGCAATGAGAAAAACATTCTGAGATTTTATACAACTGTGCACTCAAACCCAAGATATCCCCTTGATTGTTTTCCACTTACTTGAACCATAACACGTAATGAACTATATAGAAACACCTGCGTAACTCTGTATCCAACAGTAGAGAAGTATATTAGCTTAAATTCCGTGATTTGGACACCACTACACAAAACCATACAGAACCCGTCATAGTTATTTTTTTCCTTTTTCAACTGGCTTGACCCACTGAGGTAAATTCACATAGATAAAATCAGCAGGTAGTCAACGTGCACCTGTTCAAAGAAAAGAGTTATTCAACTCTGATTTGCTTTCTAATTCACTATAAGCAGAGTAAAAAAAAAAAGTCAGTAAAAGGAAGCTCTGGTTTTATCACTGCGCTCAATTTAAGACCAAGAAACAGAGCACAATAAAGCACCAAGTAATTCTTAACTCCACTGAGCAATCAAAGTTGCCATTCACAACTTATTCAAGGACTGTGGGAAAAAAAAACCCTGTATGAGGTATTAAAAAGAAATTCTTTTGTTAAAGTATTACGATTTCCAAGTCATTACATTTTAAGGCAAAACCTTATAGTAACAAAACACATAACTAATGTGTACTAAAATAAGGTTATTTACTTAAAAATGATACATTGGACATAATCTGTGTACAGAACAAGCAATTCATGGTAAACTCAATAAGGCACCTTTTAAAGCAGATGCTGTACAAAATACATTAGTGTGTTACATTTTTAAAGGATTATTCTACACTTCTGGCATATAACACACAAGAGTGTGACCCCTTGCCTTGTTCCACTCTCCCATTTTTCTTATTTACATCTTCTCTAAGTTAGCTACAATGTTATTTATTCTTCTTGTATACAATATAGTACATTTTATGTTGGGCATGGCATGTCAGAGCACAAATGTCAGTACATGGTGTGGGTGTTTGTAACTGTAATCGGAGGCAAAATATGACAAAGCAACAACTACATTAGATTTGTTCAAAAGTTTGAAGTAATGTGCACTCCACTTCTGCTACACCGAGCAAGGCTAATATACCAGGGCTCCATAAAGCACTGTATCACACAATGTTGCCAGCTGTTTTCAGACATCACTCCCTGTTTAGAACAAAGACCGTGGGTACTAGATAAAATCTATTGATTTCAGAGGCACTGACAGAAGAATGATGAAGTTGTGTATCATCCTAATAGCTGATGGAAGATAAGCTTAACTTTCCTTCTAAAGGGTCCAATACAGGAAAAAAAAAAAAAAAAAAAGACAACTATGTTTGCTTCTCAAACATTTTAGGTTGTTGAAATATGACCTCTGAGGATAGACAAAATGTATGCAAATGATTCACTTTAAAAATGCATTCAAATGGTCGTCCAGATCAAGATAAAATTTTCATTTGAGACGACGATAGAGGTAACAAAATATTCATTTTACATTTCATTCGATACTTCAAGATAGACTAACCTAGAAAAGAAGCAGAAAAGCGATGCATCTGGGGAAAAGTGTCCTTTTCCTGAGTAAAACTCAGGAAAAATTACATTTTGAGCAAAACCCAAAATACAAGCCTAAATTTTACTACAGGAGTATCATACTTCCTTTGGAGTTTGCATGTAATTTTAACAGAAGTAATTATATAAGTTACTCAAATTATTTTCCAAATAACTGACATCACAAGGAATAGTTTAAATTAAAAACAAAAAAGGCAGTTAAGAAATTCAAAGGCACAGTTTTCATGCTCCCAACATGCATTCGTACATTCCACATTTCTGATTTTTACTGATGTTCACAGTCCTGTGTGTATATAAAGCACATTTGTCAGGTTTGGGGGACTTCTTTTATATGACAAATCCTTATATATTTTTGACCCAAAAAGGAGAATCCCACGAGGACAGACAAACCCAATTACCCATTCCATCCTTAAAGGCTTCTGAATTCTACAGTATTGCATAAAGCAAAAACTTAGCTTAAGAATATGTTTCATTATGTAATAATTAATGGGCTGGCTTGGAATTAAGAAAGGTAGCTAAAATACCAGTATAGTCATACTTGAGCTCCAAACAGTCAATTACTTTGCTTGCAAGGTAGATACACGTTGAAGTGCTTTATGCAACCAGGTCCTCTAGCAATTAGCTTTTTTTTTTTTTTACAGTATTGGGAATCAAGGATTACTAAAGATCTAGCAGCTTCTCTAGATGACAGTGAAAACTACATATGCATGTTACATATAAACGTAGTAAATGAAGTGCTGAAAAATAAAGGTTAATCTTCAAGGATTTTTGTCTCCCAAATATCAAGGATCTTTGCAGCAGTCAGTTCACATCTTTGTCTAAGTGAATGTGTAAATCAATTCAGATCTTAAGATGTCTACCAAAGATCATCATATTACTAATTTGATAATGCCTGTACAACAGAGGAGAAAACAGGTGGATAATTAGAAATGACAGAAATTCACTTTCTTGTTTTGCTTATACTATTGCCAATGGCTTCTTGAAGCATGAGAGAAATTAATTTTTTAAAAGCTTACAGCTTATAATGCTGTAACAGCTTCTGAAAGCTGAAAGTAACAAAAGTATTCAAATTGGAACGGGTTAATTTAAATAAACCACCACGATCTAAAAGTTTAAGCTAGCAGGGTGCCTAGTGAAACATTCTTCCTTATTGATAGAAAATTTTAGAGGTAAAACCTAAGAAAAAAGCTTTTTTTTTCTTTTTTTTTTCTTTTGGCTCATACCAAATGATTTCTTGCTACCAGTGCAAAAATGATGCGCAAAGACATGATTATTAATTTCAAACGTATCACATACTTCTTGGCAGTGGACGGAGAAAACTTCTTTTAAAAAGCCCTTTACCATGAGCGCTGTGGCACAATATTGTATCTTTTGCCATTTTCAAATAAATTAAAATCAGAGTTGACTCATCTATGAACTTCTCAGCCAGAGTACATATTAATACTTAAAGGCACTACTGAACAAAAGTAATGACTTTATTTTAAAAAAAGAAATGTCCCTCGAAATAGCTAGTTATCTATAAAATATGTAGCACTATTAAATAAAGTCTGTACATCATAATAGAAAATAAAAATACTGCTATCTTTTTGCCTGACCATTTACATTATGCAAACTACAGAATTAAAATGAAAAGATAACATTAGGAGGTTGTAGTTGTTCACAAATCACATTAGTTTTGCATTACACTTTTTTTATCAGTTGTATTTAAGGGAAATCTAAACATATATCAAAACAATCCTCATGTACATACTTTCAGACAACAGATAATCTGGCATAAATCAAAATATGAAGTTTTAACATTTTCTTCAATTTTAATATCATTCCTAACTTTTTTTCTTCAAATCTCAACTATGGCATATGTGTGTGTGGGTGAACGTATCGAATTATACACATGTACATAGGACTAATTTATTTATTTTTTTAATAAAGCACAAAACACACTGTATAAATAACTTCCCTTTTTAAAGTTATCTAGAACAAGATTTACAGTACAAAGTTATAGGCACTTAAATTATCAAATAGGTTCAAATGGTTGCAAATACTGTGTTTTCATTCTTCTGGCAATTCATGGACTTGAAGCTTCGACTTTACGGTACTGCTTCCTGACTTCAAAGTAGAAGTGTCAAAGGAATCATAACCTAACAATTCTGCCTTACTGTAACCTCATAGAGGGGTTCTGGTTTTCAACCAACTTGTCTGGATGGGAGGAGAAATGGAGGGAACTACGGTTTCTTGTGCATGCCAGCCAATTGGCACAACAGGACCAGATTTTGTAACTCTAGTAATCTGTTACATCTTCACAAAATATCTTTCAGCGTCATTCCTCCCAAATGTGGCTGACTAGAGCTTGAAAAGCTCAATGATTTACCTTTTCTCAATTCTGTAATTTTGCAACTGTCCACTACGTGGCCCACAGACATAACCTCCTGCATTTACATCAGAGCAACACAATTCAAAATCTTCTGCATGTTGTGAATCTTATCTTCAACAGTTCGAATATTCTCCAGGTCCTAACCTTTACTGTATTCTGTAATTCTTACTTTTTTGTGTCTGTACATTAGACTGGTTCTCAAGTCTGTCAGAACTTCTGTCTAATTTTATCAAACAGCGAGAAAGCATACTTCTACAGATGATTAATTCCCTCCTGTATGGAAAAGAGAATGACAGGCACCTACCAGTGAGTTTCGATTAAGCAGGAAGGCAAAACTCAACAATGGTGTTTTTGTTAAGATATGAAGTACTCTACAGTAAAACACTGGTTGCATGTGGCACTGTGAAAAATGTACCAAATTTCACCAAATTATGGAGCCCACTCTACTGTAAGTGAGATGACTAAGGCAGTCTGTGCTTCTAGGAACGTTCTTTCAAGCACTACACAGACCAGGCAGGCACCTCTTAATTTATAAATGGTTCACATTTTAGCAGTTCTCCTTGTGATCAAAACAAGGATGG
The DNA here is from genome assembly GCA_036925125.1 of Oreortyx pictus. NCBI lineage: Eukaryota > Metazoa > Chordata > Aves > Galliformes > Odontophoridae > Oreortyx > Oreortyx pictus. The sequence goes on along the minus strand of JAUPFR010000008.1, from coordinate 10,106,311 downwards.
AGATAAACTGCGATTTTTCAAGGATAACTTAATGGCAAAGACTAAATTTTCTGTAGCAGACCTCTGATTGTGAAGCCACAAAATAGAGCCCTGATGACAAAACTTTGTTCATTTAAATTCCAAATGGCAGCAAAATAATCCTGGCACACACAAAGGCATAAGGAACTGTTAAACGGAGTAACATCACAAACAGATTCATAACCTACAGGCTGTTTCACAAAAACTCGGTATGGATTGGCTAGGTTTTATCAGGTAGAAGGCAAATAAAAAGCTTATATTCTCCATCTCTGTTGAATCCATATAGCTTGTTAGGCTTTCACAGAAAGCACTGTAATCTAAACATTCAATTCAGTACCCAGAGTTTTACTGGAGACTCACTAAGTATGACTGAAGTCTCGATGCAGCTAATACCAAAACAAAATGCATATTTTATCAAGGCTGTCCATATACATAGCATGTAGTGTAGAGAGTCTCTCAGTATCACAGTCTATGAAGTACTGAAAGATTTGATTAGCAGCCTGTAGAAGTGTGGTGAGAAAATACACCGATTCCCAGTTATTTCCTCTTTCCACATAGGTCTCACCCATGTTAGAGTGAAAAGTTCTAGGAGTCCAGCTTTGCTCTCCAATGTCAATTTACTATGTCAAATCTTTACATCTTGTGATTCCACCATCTTGGCAAGTGTCTTCTTGATCCTCAAGGCAGTGAGTCTTGAAGCAGGATTGTGAGCCCAGCATTCAGACATTAATTTTAATATTGCTCTTAAACACTGTTAAATAAAAAACAAAGGAACAGTATTGTAACAACAGATAGATCTGAGAGGTATATAGTTTAGGTTATCTGTCATGCTCAGAGTAGAAAGCTCTTCCATCCAAACCAGCAACTTGCACATTTTCAGCAAAACTGCTGATGGAGATCTTTTTCCCAACCTCTGCTGCCTAGTACTGTAATAGTTGAAATAACTGAACCATTTCTTCAGTTTCACAGATGCTCTGCCACCATTTATTGCTATAACTCAAGAATGTCAGTACATAAATTATTGTAATGAGCAGAAAAAAATCCATGCATACAACAGACGAACCATAGATAACTTTCTCACAGAAAATGAGTAAAGTGACAGACCTTCTTCCAGCCATCAAAAAATACTAAGAAGAAAAGTGGGAATTCCGAGAAGAAATCTAATACTTGGGGAAAAAAGGGTATGGCATATGTAGCCTTGTATATGAAATTCTGAAGCCTTTTTTACTGCATTCAAACTATTACCCTTTAAAAACACATTTATATTTAATATTTCAGTTACATCACAGCATAAAACTGATATCTTTTGAAATGAAAAAACAAAAAGTAAATATTCCTATCACAATCAAGAGACTATTAATAGCCTTCCAGGGACAAAAACAATACGCTGAACTCTGAATATACTGCCTAAAATAAGGGCAACCAAATTGCTTCCTATTCCATAAAATACTTAATACCACAAACCAGTATGTAATACATATTAGAACTAGTAAAACCAGTAAGCAAAAAAACTTAATTTATTGGTTTTAATTTCAGTCAACCCTCTCCCCCTCCCCCCCCAAAAATAAAAATTCATTGTCTAAACATAAGAATCACTTGGAGCCATGCTTATACATATGGATGTTGTTTCATGGTGCCTTCTTCCCAGATTACTGCAGAGTTGCATCAAAATATGGAATTTTGAGTTTATTTCAAACAGATCTTTATTCTACCACTGCCATGCAGTTTAAAATATCAGGATGTCAGGCTCTGTTTACAAAGCCTTAACATTGCAAAACTAAAATATCCTTCTTTATAAATGAACAAATGGAATTAATTCTTCCTTTCAGCATACTCACTTCATCACTATTCCATCTGTTAGATACTACTGGGCGCAGACGTTTCACACACACCACTTCTCTCATGTCCTCATAGGATGGATCATTTGGCACCATGTCATAGTATGGCAACTGATACTCTTCAACAATACCTGGAGATAGTTGTGAAAGACTAAACATCACTTAAGAAAGAACAACAGCAACAAAAAATACATGTCTCTAGTCCCCGATTTCCTTAACCAGGAGCAAAAATGAATACCTTAATACCAAGTCAAACCAAACACGCTATTATACTGCAAAACAAAACCTGAAACTTTTTAACAGCAATCCTTTCAAGTAAAAATCCAGTAGTCATGAATATTAAGTTTAAAAGCTATGCTAGTTCCTTGCAGTACCTTTGATTTTAATACCTAGTGCATAACTTTACATCTTCTAATCCAACCTACACTACAAAGAAACACGGAGAAAGCAAAACTTGGAAGAACATAAAAAGAGCCATAATGTCACAAAGAAACAGTGAAGAGAAAAGGAAGAAGTTGCAAGAATATCTAAAACACTGAATAAGAAAAGAAATGTAATAAATTATACCAGAATACCTCAGCAATCACGTTTTAAAAGTTGCATTAACAGTACAGTTGTTGAAATATATCTGTATTCCACTACCTCTCCAAGACCTGGCATGTGGCTTTTTGAGCAATGAGAAAACAACCCTAAGCTTCTTGATTTTAATAATCAAAAAGGTTTAGGGTCACTGATTTTCAGCCTGTATGCTGGACAGATAGTTTCTACTGCTTTAATGGAAAGCAAGTCTGTTGATAACAGGCTTGTTAGATTATTTCCTTATATTATTTTCAATAAAACTATGTAATGTTAAAGGAGAGAAAAGGTCCTGGTAGATCTTACACAGAACACTTAGAAGTTTACCTCCTGTGATACAGCGTCGAGCCATTTCCCAAATTATCAGCCCAAAACTGTATATGTCAGCCATGATGTATGGTTGAAAATGGTTTTTATTCAGACTTTCATCTAGGACCTCTGGAGCCATGTAACGTTTTGTTCCCACTCTAGTATTCAAGGGAACATCAACTTCATTTGTGTCACTGTAGGAAAATAAACAAGTTAGCCAACTGTTGACTGTTACAAGGCATGGTATGAAACTGCATGTGTAAGGATACAATCACCACACTGCAAAGCTCCCATTTACAGATTATTTTCTTTCACCTATTTCTCAATATTACACTTCAAACAGATTGTACCACTGAAAAACATAACAAGGAAAAACAATCCTGAGTATGGAAATTATTCATTTACTGCGTTAAAAACAAAATTTAAAGAACACTATGAAGATGAACATATTTGGCAGCAACTCAAATGAAAACTATTTGTGCAAAGGCGTCTATGCTTTCTTGCAAGCTCCAGTGTAGCACATATCTCTGGCTTCAATGAGCTTGTGGAAAAGTAAAATGTACTTTTAATACCACTCCTACTACAGTATTATTTTCACCATTTGGTTTCAACTCCTTTCACTGTTCGTATTTTCTGTGAGATAACTTATAACAGAACTAGATAATAGCTGCTAGCATGGAAGGTCAGTTTTGAATAACAAATAAATTTTCTTCCTTTCCTCTAAAAAATTATTGCTGTTTTCCACAAAGAAATGTTTCCTTCTTTTTTTTTGCTCCTTAACCTGTTTTCAGCTTGATGTTCACTGGTATTCCAAGGATTAATTACGTTTTACTCTCAAAACAAACCAACAAAAATATCCCTGAATAAAAGCAACCTAATGACTCAGTAACTCTTTTTAAGCTGGATATCTGGCGCGTTAAAAAAAAAAACACTTTTTTTTTTTTTTCCTTAACAGAAGATTTGCTTACATACCTGTTAAACTTGACTGCGAGACCCAAGTCAGCAATACAGCACGTCCCATTCTTCTTTATCAAAATGTTTTTACTTTTCAGGTCCCTGTGTGCAATAGCAGGCTTGCCTTGAGTCCCATAGATTTCTGTGTGTAGGTGGCACAGACCACATGCAGCAGAGTATGCCAGTTTGAGGAGAGCCCTGTTGTCTAGTGTAGTGCACTTCAGAAAATCATACAGTGATCCATTTTCATGATAATCTGTAATCAAGTAAAGCTGTGTCCAGGATCCAGTGCCTTTAATGTCTGCAGCTATAAAACCTATGAAATACATAAAACAAAGTTTCAATTTATTTGCGTGTAAATTCCTTATGCAATAGATTCAATAAGAATTCTTACAGTTTTCTTGTCTTAGACTGAATCAGAATGTATCTTTTCCCCCTTATGAACACTGGTAACACGAGCTCAGATTTCTCCTGCATGAGGTCACCATTCCAGATTTACAGCACAGAGACGGCAAACATTTTCAACCAGAAGTATAAAGAACTTACTGTTTATATAATATTCTATTAGTATACATTAAGAAGCACTCATCAGATAATTTCAAGCAAGATGCAACATGCTCCTCCTCAACCCACTCAGTAAGAGCTCCTCCTCCTTCACCCTAACATAAGTTTAAACAAACACCACGTTGTTTCCTTACCAAGGATATTTTCATGACGCATTAAAACCGTTTGGTAAATCTCTGTTTCTCGGAACCAACTGGCTTCTTCCGTGGTAAAAAACACCTTGACTGCAACTTTTTCACCCCTCCATTTGCCCATCCACACTTCACCATATCGTCCCTTTCCAACTTGCCTCACCATCTGAATTTGTTTGGCAATAGTGCGCTGAACCTAGAAGAAAATGAAAGAAAGAGAATTGGTGGGGGAGATGAGTAAATCCCAGAAACTAACCAAAGGCACCTAGGCAAGCTGCTTGTCAAATCTAGGTTACTTTGTGTTTTGAACCTATTTGAAGATTAGTTCTATATTATTCTCTACTATTGTCATTTCAAACTCACTGCTGTATCCAGGGAAGAACAGTATATCAAACGAAATGCATCAAAACAATCTCTTATTTAATTAAGATGCATTCCAATTCATGCTAGATTATAAATCATACACTTTTCACTTGCTAATCCTTATAAAAGTATTAACTATGATGTTGAACTGAAAAAGGCAAACAACTATCAACCAATAAAAAGCAAATCCATTTATCAGATAGCAGCCACTAAGAAAAAAACACGAGTTCATTCAGTTGTATTCCTGTGTTCTCCATTCAATGTATTCCCATCTTCTCCATTATTTTGCCAATAGATACAGATTTCCTAATAAATAATCTGCTCTTACACCTTGAATATGGGCTTCCATACTTCTTCAGTTTCTCTTTTATCTTTCACAGTCATCGCAAATTAAAAATAATTAATGGATAAGGTGCTTTGTTCTAGGCATAAGGTACAAAGACAAACTTCGTACTAAATGGACACAAATTAAGTGTTGGAAATCTTGGGTTTATTATTTACCAGTAACGGTAGTCCCGAGCCACTGCCAGAACTCTGTGACTGGTCAATGAGATCTTTTAACGACTCCCCAGCTGGAATAAACGCTTCATCTTGTTCCAGGTCACGGTTGTAACAGTGTCTCTTTGCCATTGACTTACAATAATGCCTGCAAATAGTAAGAGTAGAAGAAAAGTTAAGCTTCAAAACACTTCTTCCAAGTATGTAGTAAGCTGAACTAGGAAAAAAGTGATTTCAATGGACAAGTTTTCTTAAGAAAAACAGATTTCATGGTATAATTTTATCTGGAAATGCAAATTATAGAGGTTTGGGGTTGTTTTTTTCTCCTTTAACTTAAAAGACATGTATTATCTACAGAGGCACACCAACTGATTGTGTGTCACATGAAAAATCAGCATTTCAAAAATACAGCTTGCAGCCAGTGTTACCAGTATAAACCACCATTGCTTTTGGTTTAGAGGAAAAGACGGAACTTTGAGCAATGGCAGATGGGGACAACACACACACAGCTGCTGAAGCTGCTGGAATGATGCTAACTTACATCTAAGAGCTGGAGCAGACAGAAGCAGGCATTAAACAGTGCTTGTGTGAACTAGCTCAGACAGTAAATTATTTAAACATAGCAGAAAGTCAGAAAACACATCCTTACTGCTTAAGGCTTGCAGAAATGTTATGCAAAGGTAAGTCTCAGATCAAATTTAAGAAACAAAAATGATTGAAGATTTAAATTTTTATACAGAGTTGACATAATTCTCTTAACCAAATGCTATAATAGAGCTACACATAGCTTACAAAACTGTAAACAATCACTTGGTACCTACAGGACCAAAATAATCTAAATTCTGTTCTGAACATTTCCTTTCTACCTAACAATGCAAACAACTCAATTTACACTCATATGAGAAATGAAAAATGTTACCAATAAATGAAGTGCTTTCCTTACTTGTAACAAAAGCAGCTAAATAAGATGATCATGACAATTATGCAGACTGCCATAGAAATTAAGACTGCCATCCAACGAATGCTGCCATCAAAAAGTCCATCTATTTAAAAAACAAGAAATTTTCAAAGTAATTTATTAATAAAATGTGGTGCACATGTAGCTTATTTAGATTTTATCTTTTCATCTACTGAATACTTTAGAATTGCACAGTAACTACATAAACAGTGTCCCATAAAATGTGACAATTCCAGGGATCTTGCCAGACCATACAGCAAAAGTTCTTTTAGCACTTTCAAGGCTCTGCATTTTCTTTTCCATAATAATGCTTTAAATATCCAGTGTGTGCATGCGCATGAGCACTGTGTAAGAGATGGAAGCATAACAAAACTTCATTTCAGAGCAATACAGCAGACCTACAAAACAATTGCCTAGAATTTCCTGATGTCATCTTGTTATTCATAATACTGCTGATACATTAAGCAGATAATAAAGTTTCAGTACTGACACAACACTAATAATAAAAAACTTAGTGCATTGTATCTTTCATATATTATGGTGTCAGAATCAACTCACATACTGTCAAAATGGATCCACAATAACATCGTTGGATTTATCTCATTTTTATTTGTAAGGATTTTGATCTATTAACATAGAATCTAGACATCAGAACAAACTATATGTCTTCAAATGAAGCTGCTGTCTGAAATATACTCTAAAGAACCATTTGAACATTTGTGGAACTTAATGAATAAGAAATACAGTATCTTGGTTGTCATAGGTTCTCAATGAAAGTTAAGTTTTGTAGTAGGACTGGTTTACTTATAAAATAAGCTGATTAATACATCCAGGGACCCTTATGTAAATCCTGAGCTGAAAACTGTCAAAACATTTATTGCTGGCAAATTACTATGAAGAGCCCACTAGTCCCAGAGAACTTCCCACTGCTATTAAACATGCTTCAGGAATCTATACTGCTACCCTTGTGGAAACACTAGAGATGACAACACATAATAGGAAACCATTTAAATGGAAAAACAGCTAAGTAGAATCTAGCGTCCAATGTTATGCACAAGAGAAAAAAGGATGTATACATGTTTTAAGGAGTTCAGTACTCTTTAAAATTCACATGTCTTCGCATTCTTAAAAATGGACGTAGAAGTATCTGGTTGACAGAAAAAGAGGGAAGTGATGAATCTATTTGAAGAGTATGAGATTCATTTATCAATTAACACCACGTTAATTTATTAAAAAAAAATAAACCATGCACAGAGCAACTGCAGTCCATATAGTGACTGAATATTTTAAGCTTAAAAGACAGATCATAAAAGCTATGAGGAACTACTGTATTACTGTCATTAATCATTATCAAGTTGCGTAACCAAAAAGGCCCAGACTAGGTTCTTTTTGCTTATGCAAAAAGGCCCCAGTGATAGAACAAAGGGAAATGGGTGCAAGCTGGAACATAGCAGGATCCACATGAATATGAGCAAAAACTTCTTCACAGTAAGGGTAACAGAACACTGGAGCAGGCTGCCCACAGAGATTGTGGGGACTCCTTCTCTGGAGACATTCAAAACCTGTCTGGACATGCTTTTGTGTGACCTAATCTAGGTTTCCTGTTCCAGCAGGAATATTGGACTAGATGATCTTTTGAGGTCCTTTCGAATTCCTGACATTCTGTGGTTCTCTGAGATAGGAAATCAGTTTGAATGATATATTACTCCAAATTAGAAAAAAAAAAAAAAATACATTCATGAGCGTGCAATGTGTCCTTGCCACAAAACAGGCAAACTGTATCCTCATCTGCTTTAGGTTAAGCGTTGCCAATAAGCCAAAGGAGGTGACCCTCGCCCTCTTGTTCAGCACAGGTCCCATTCATAGTACAGTTATGTGCTCCATGTCCAAAAGAAGGACATCATGGACATAACAGAGAGAGTCCAGCAAAGGGCTGCAAAGATGCTGAAGGGGCTGGAGCACCTCTCCTGTGAATAAAGGCTGAGGGAGTTGGAGCTGTTTACACAAGAGAAGGCTCAGTGGAATCTTAGCAACATAAATAAACAGATCAGAAGATCACCTGCAGATCGAGATGTAAGTGAACAGGCAAGGAGTAAAAATATCATGACTATGGAGAAACAAACTTGGCTTTGAAATGGCAAAAAACTAGAAATGAAGTATGAAGAGTAGTAAAGAGCTTCAAATTAAAATGACTTAAGGAAAAAAAACAACTGCAATATTGTGATAGCATTTTCTCCTCGTTTTTACCTGTTGATAAAGAAGTAGAGAACACACCAACATCAGCAGCAATGCGAACACTATAAAGCTGCCTACCTGTACTATCAAGTGGTGGTAATGTTGGTTGTAAATCCTGATTGCAGAAGTCAGTCCGACAGCACTCAATTGTTCGACGTAACTGTGCTTTTGGTGAATCCTGTCGAAAAAGAATTGAAAGAAGATTCAGATTCTGAAGTGACCAGCTGGTTGTATCCTACTGATACAACTCAGCAGAAACAAAAGTTTAGGTCATTTTAATTTAAGAACACAAACAAACCAATTTAAAAAAGAAAAATAAAACAAAAAAAAAAAAAAGAAAGAAAGAAAGCAGTTCAACTCCACCATTTAATGTATGAGACCTTTACAGTGGTAGATAAGCACCATCTAATTTCCTTGGATACATACATTATACATGTGTATTTCTTCTTTTTCCACATCAGTACAAAAGTTCACTAATTGCAATTTAACTGGCTATTTCAAATAATGTAAAATTTTTAAGGTTGGCCAAAAAACAGTTATTATATATTAAATAAATATTACTCTTATGACAGAAAAAACAACTGCTCTAGAAATTTCAATTGCATTCATCATAGCAGCACTATGTGCTTCAAAAACATTTTCAAAACAATATATATAAGACAGAATAGCATGTAACCTAATCTGAAGGTAAGACACTAATACAAATAGAAGAGGGGATACCTCAGGTCTGATCTGCAGTAGTGTTAAATATTCACATTTGTAACTGAAGTCAACAGTGCTTCCAAAAAAGATGTTCATAGTATTCAAAACAGAAACAGTATTTTGGAAATAAATAAATAAATAAATAAATAAGCATAATACAGCTGATGATTATCTCTGTAAGCTTTGTTTAATATAAATGTATCAAAGGGAAAAGAAAAAATTCAGTTGCTGAACCATATCCCCTTTTTCTAAAGAAATCCCTGCCGTATTAACTGCATTTTCAGTTCCTATTTCTGTAACAGATAAAGGAATTTAAAGGCATCACTCTACTGAAACACACCAGTTCAAATCAAAAGCAAGTTATATGCAACTAATAATAACTTCTCTGAAAAAGGAAAAAAGTTACGTAGCTAATAGAAAAACATACACATATGCTAATTTGCTAGAGAAATGAAATGTCAAATGGACTGAAGATAAAGAAGTTAAAAATTCAGACAATCAAGAAATCTCAAACTATAACAAGCTCCTTGGATCAATTAGTTTTTCTACAAAGTTGCTTCTTCAACTAAGGAAACAAATGACAGACGTAAAAGAGTGTAGTTCTCTGTTCATTTTGTCACCAAATTGCAACTGTTTGCAGAGAGCTATAAAAAGCCTAGATTTTACTCAAATCTGTGCTCACAAACCATTAGGAATCCCATTCTCCTTAGTGCAATAGCAACATGTAAAACTTCGATTGCAGACAAACTACAGAGATTTAAAGTACTCATGCAGTTTCCCTAAATAATCTCCATGGACATTTCCAACTTGAACAGTATCCCCTTTTTACCTTGCACTGGAAGTCTGAACCTTCATACTTCATGCAGCCAGAAGCAAGTGTTGGTTCCCCATGTTCATCCTCCTCAATGATAGCAAAGCAATGCCCATTAGTTCTGGAATAAACAGATCAGGTGTGTTTTACCAACCTGTTAGCTGCTTGACATGCAGCATTAGATGACTATGAACTCATTAACAATTGCAGTTTCTAAATAAAAATAAGTATCTGTAACAATGGTTACCAGACAGTTTGAGATCACTCTTTCTTCTCCTCCCTCCCAGTATTTTCAAATAGAACACTGTGGTGAATATTTCCTCTCAAATTTCTGCCTTTATACACCAATTTCCTCCAACTACTTTAAATTTTTTTAATCCAATCACAAAGACAGTTGTTCAGAAGCAGCTGAGGAGTGTGGATTTGCAGAGATCAGACCAAGCAGGCTCAGTGGTTTACAAATCTATTGGCTAAAAAAAATAACAACAAAAAAAACCCAACAACCCCTCCCCAAACTCCCTTGTGTCTGTTCTTGAGGCTACAAAGATAAACTGTGGAAAGAAAGTCCTCGTATGTGAAAACTGGTGGCTTTAAACCAACATACACTACCACCCTCAATAAAAAAAAACCCAAAAAACTATAAAAACATAAACAACATAGAAAAAGCATTCAAAAAAGTAATTCCGAGCAGAACATCTACAGCCAACTTTCTGAAAGGCTATTTAAATTAATGTGAAGGAAACTAACAGTGTTATTTCAGAGTAATCACTTATATTGCCATTAGTCACTTCAGATGAAAAAAAATAATGAAGGCCTATACTGACTTTATACAGTAGAGGGCGATACAAAGCAAAAGAAAAGCAGCGAGGGAATTTAGAGACAAAAAAACAATAGAGATCGACAAAAACTTTCTAGGTGCAGAATCATGTCTGTAAAATACTATGCAAATTTATGTTTCAAAACACATTATCAAAGTTGGATCCATAAAAGCTACTTTATATGCCACAGAACAGACTTAGAGGCACTTAATACTGTAAGTAGTCAAAGCATTACACTTTCTAAGAAAATTTATGCTATTTATCTTTAGATCAATTCTTGAGGAAGAGTTTCCATGTTTCCTTAAACGTGGAAAGGTGAAGGAAAAAATAAGAGACAAGGAGTAAGGGACATTTCAAGACCTAAAAATAAAAAGATTTTAAGGGGGCATACAATCAATAAACAACTCTTCTAAGATACTTGGGCCTATCCAAGTTAAAGCTACCCACACATTCCTGTGATCAGAGACTTTTTTTAAACCCATCTTTCCCTCACTCATTTCTACACCTAAAATATAACATGAAAAATACTCAGTACACAGACATGTAACTTAAACACCTTTTTTGACTGCTACGTGATGAAATAGGAGACTATGAACAGGTATATAGTCAAATCAGAAGGTTTAGACTTTGGTTAAATCACGTTCACTCACTTCATGCTCTCATGAGCAAAAAGCCTCCTCAAAGAGCCCGTTCTGTCCTGCATGCAATACTTACATGCATGTGTTATTAATAGCATCATCTGGACAATGTCCTGAGCAGTAGCACTTAAGAAATGGTAAGGTGTCTTCCGGAGCGAGCGTTACCCCATTGCCTTGTTTCTTTTGGTCAGGATTTGTCTTCATTCCTGTCCCATGGAGCATGCTGTCTAGATTTTGTCCTGTAAAAAAAAAAAAAAAAATAGGGAATATGTATTTCTGCATCTCTGAGAAGTGGCTAGGAATTTCAGAGAAAAATTTACTACAATGGAAACCTTTTATTATCAAATAACTGAATTACACAAGATATTAGAACTGCCCTGAGAATACAACAGAACTTTGAGCTACGGTTTTAGTCTAGAAATATCTAGCTTATATTTTGTTTCTTAGTAGCAAACTGCCCAGCCATAATCAATATGAACAGAAAGGAAACACCTTTTTGAGGTGGGGCAGAAAAGTAGTGATGCAAGGCTGGTAAGAATTTTCTGAAGAAAGCCTTTCTCATTCCTGCGCTCAGAAAGCCAAGAGGCTGGCTGCTGGGTAACCACAACAGCATAATTTTATGCATGACCAAACATACTTAATATGCAATTTTGTAATTCTCTGAACTGAAGTCATTTTTTTATGGATTCATGGTCTTGTAGAAGAGCACTAATAACTCCAGAATCTCTTGGGTTTTTTTGATCTCCGAATACATTAGTACTTCAAAACAAAGCTAAGGTGAATCTTGTTTGCAAATTAAATTTGCATAAATGACATGAACATTCTCACAAATGAGCTTTCAGAGAACAAAAATAGGGCTAAACAAAGTTCCCAAGTAGTCTTCAATTTCTCAGTGTTAGGAGATTTGAGCATCATTTATTCAACTCATATGATTAAAGTGCTTTTCTGAATGTAGGAATTCATAAGAAAAACACTATCTGTCTTCTGAGGGAAGAACATCCAGAAAAAAAAAATCTGGAACATGAACTACCTCATTTGGAATACACTTTGTGACCGCTACGAGAGACAATCTTCATCTGTTTTCCTTCGGTTCTACTGCATGCAATATCACCAAGAAAAAAAACATTTTATGTGAGTTGCCCAACAGTATTCTTGGTATTTTAATTCCTGAAAGTGTGAGCCAAAGTCAGGAGAATTGTGAACAGACTCACCTGCACTGCCCAAATTTACAGCCAATCTCTGTGAGATGCCTACTGTGCAATAGTAAAGAGCAGCCAGTTTGGACTGATGGGAGCTTTTTTAAAAAAATCAGTTACCAATCAGCAAGCGCAAGCACCTCAATACCTCTCAAAAAGATCCATCACAATGAAAACTTTGAATTTATCTAGGGATAAAAAATATTTTGGAGGAAGCTCATAAGTGCATAACAGGTTCTTGGGGCTTCTTGCTGAACTCACATAACACTAGCTGTTCAGTAATGAAGACATTACTCTAATGTTCCACCATGACTGACAGATGTGTAGGAAAGACTGATAAAACTTGCGCAGCTACCACTTCCTGCACGACTCTGTTCTAACATCCACTGTCAATAAGCCGACTGCGTGAATAAATATTTGTGAAATTTGACATTAAACAAACAAACAAAAATAACCCACAAAGACAAACAGACTTGTTGATTTCCTTTTCTAAATACAGTAGGGAGTGCAGAGCCAATCAGCTTTCTCACTGTAAGGATATTGCACCTTCTTCAGATACAGTTATGAGTATGCCCTTATTTTATCGAAAAACTCAAATAACTTGGCCATGTTTTATTGTAAACACAGTTTTCAACACTCCTTCAAGTAACATCCAATGTACATCACGTTTACCTGTGCAACAGGTATTTCAGATTTAATCAAAAGGAATTTTGCACTGCTCAAGTGCCCACTAATTCACATCTGTCCTTTCTCTCTTTCTACAGTTTTCATCTCAGCAAAAAACTGAAAGTTCATTTTAATACCATGCTGCAGATGCTACACAACACTGTTTTCACTTTTGAGAAATACGACCTGCTCAGAGGAATGGTAATTCTACTTACCATTTACTAAAAAAAACAAAAACAAACAAACAAACAAACAAAAAAACCCACAACAACTGCATACATACAAATGTTATTTTCCTTCTTATTTTGTTGAACTAGCAAGATACATTCCCTTAATTTAGGAACTAAATGGTTAATATTGTAAAAACCTCTGTATCTTGAAGGAAATTCCACACGTTCAAAGCCTGAATATGATCTACATCTCATGGACACTCATCCATCTTCCTACTCTGAACATTAAATGCATTTTTTCAATTTGTTAGAGGGTATCAGGGAACCCTTAATGTAGGGCTACTCCCAGCTCTTACAAGAAAGAACAAAATACGAAACTGTAATTTGTAAAAGGTTCAGGCTAACATAACCCATTTAATTCCCCAGAACTTTCTGAGAGGTATACCTATAAATTTCTGAAGGATAGTTTTCATTTTCCCTGCTAGTGCAAAGGTGCCATCTAAATTTTAAGCCCAGTCTGGCATTTTTCAAGCAGTATTATTTTTCCTAAACTAACACTGAAGCATGACTAATGTATACCAGCTTTTTACGGTTAAAAAAAAAAAAAAAGATGAAATACATTTTTCCTCTTAATTCTTCAGGATGAATTGAATACCATCACTCCCATTTACAAGAAAGGGAAGGAGGAGGACTTGGGGAACTACAGGCCATGAGCCTCACTTCTGCGTCTGGGAAGATCATGGAACAGATCCTCCTGGAAGACATGTTCAGGCAGATGAAGGATGAGCAGATGATCTGAAACAGCCAGCACGGTTTCAGCAAGGGAAGGCCATGCCTGACCAATCTAGTGACCTTTGATGATACAGTGATGGCAACAGTGGACAAAGGGAAGGCAACTAATGTCATCTACCTAGACATTTATAAGGCCTTTGATGTGGTCACTCCACAACATCCTTATCTCTAAACTGGAGGGAGATGGATTTGAAGGGTAGACTATTCAGTGGATAAGGAATTGGTTGGAAGGTCACAGCCAGAGTCAAATGCCAGTACTAGTGAGCTGAAACATTCTCACACAACCACAGAGAAGCTGATGAAACTTCAAGCCCGGAGTATAGCATTTGCTCCATACCATCACCACATTGCCTCATATGTACCGTGCCTATTTCAATCAAAATTAAGCCTGCAATTTTGTATTCAACTGTATCAATCAACACTCCCAAGTCCTTCTCAAGCCATTCTACATACAACGCATATCTGTGTTTGAGATTGCCCTGACCCAGATGCAGGACCTTGCCCTTGGTCTTGCTGGCATGGGCCCACTTCTCAGGCCTGACCAGGGCCCTCTGGATAGTGTTCCTTCCCTCCAGTGTGTCAACTGCACCACTCAGCTTGGTGTCACCTGCAAACTTGCTGAGGGTGCATATGATCCCACCGTCCATGTAACCTACAAAGATGTTAAATAGCATTGGTCCCAGCACTGATCCCTGAAAAACGTCACTCATCAGCAGTCTCCACTTGGACACTGAATCACTGACCACAACTTCTCTGAGCGTGACAATCCAGCCAATTCCTTATCCAGTGAGTGGTACATCCATTAAATCAATTTTTCTCCAACTTGGTTCCCACAGTGTCACGCAGGACAGTATAAAATGCTTTGCACAAGTCCAGGTAGTCCACTTAAGTTGTTCAAAATAAATTATCCTTAAAAGGGATATTGTATTGTATTGTAAATTTGTATGCCGCAATTTTAGATTACTTTTTCTTGCTGCTGGATACAAACACTGCAAATCATCCACTATGATCAGGAGCTGTCACCATTACGTTGATAAGAAGTTTTTCAGATTTAACAGATGGATGGATGGATGGATAAATACCTTGGTATAACTGATACAGATAGAACAAAATAGAAGCACTTTCTGTTAAAAACACAGTAACACAGAAAATTAGTGTTATGGATAGAAATAAAATATCTTAAATACTTCCATGAGCTCTGTATTCTGACATTTTTACCCTATAAGTCTCTATAGTGCTGCCTTTTTTTTTTTTTTTTTTTAAAGAAATACATCAAGGCCGTGATCTCCGAAGGCCAGGCATGCTATACGTAGCTCCACCTAGCAGAACTGGTTCCTTAAAAAACAAACAACAAACCAAAACAAATAAAAACAACAACAACAAAAATCACAGCCAAGTTCCCAGACTACTTGTTTAAAAGCTTCCGCTGCCACCCCTCAGGAGCTATACAATAGAGTTTAACAGAGCAGTGCCCCAACCAGCAATATCCAACCTGTGGACCCACTTCTCTTCCCCCAGAACAGTCACTTCTGAAGAATACTCTGTGTTCTTGTATATTAAATACAAGAGATAAAGAAAAGACAATTCCCCTTCTAATTTACTTAAAAATAAAAAATAGAAAACCTTCCCTGCATTATAGCTTACATTAAGTGTACTTACGAAGAACAAAGTTAATCTCAAATTTAGCTTAAGATATAGATAGATATGATCTCTTCCTAATCCATTAAAATAACTTAATCAGAAAAAAAGTATTTAACAGTAATAAAAAGTTTTAATTAACAATAATTTTAACAAGTTTGCTGCCAATGTTTTAAAGATGTGCAGAGCCGCAAGTTGGGAAGAACACAGGTAAACAGAAATACACTGTTCCTAAGTAATAGATTGGTTCCTGAAAAATTCAGTTTCTTCTGCAGATTTTGGAATATATACATTGTTTTCAGATCAGTTACTGAATTTAAACACAAAGCATGAAATTCAGAAAGCGCATAAAAGTTAAACTATTTTCTATGTGATAATTTTCAATCATAGGATGGCTTAGATTGGAAGGGACCTTAAAGATCACACAGTTCCAACCCCTCTCCTATGAGCAGCTAACACCCACCAGATCAGGCTGCCCAGGGCCCCATCCAGCCTGGCTTGGAATGCCTCCGGAGATGGGGCATCCTCTGTGAAATCTGTTCCATGACCTCACCATCCTTGGAGTAAAAAATATTTGGTACCTATCAGCTTATTTTTTTCACATTGCCACAAAAGAGTCCTCCAAGAATCCAACAAGTGCAGAGATAACTGGTTCTTTCCTGTTTTTTTTCTTTTCTTTCTTTCTTTTTCTACTTCCCCTCCCCCCAGTATATTTCATGTGTTTGAAGACAAGCCCTTAGGCAACTTGCATCAAAGAAGCAACATTTCAGCTAGCTCAATTTTCCCAGGGCTTTCAGAAATTGCTCCATATTGATATGAAAGTCAGAGACATTCTTAACAGTAATTGCTTCTTCAGAAGATTTTTTTAAGAACACAGAATATTTCAACTTAATTAAGTTAATTTTATTATTATAATACATATTAGAAGGTACTCATTCAAGCACTGTTATCAGAAAGAACATAGTTGAATTCCAAGTCACTTTGAGATCTCTGTATTTATCTTATTTCTATTTGTAACTAGGAAGACATGAAAGAGAAACAAATTTGTTCTTTCAGTTACTATTGCTTTTGAATAAAATGCTGATGGAACAAGATCTACTACAAATTGCTATATTTGAGAATAATCCAGACTGAAAGAGGTCCCTGGTACCATCTGGTCAAAACTGGTCCAACTTGGAAGTTAGACTTGGTTGCTCAAAGTCATCCCAATCAAGGTTTGGACAGCTCTAAGGACAGGTAAGGCACAACTTCTTAGGCAGCCTGTTCTATGTGAGACTGCATTTCTCACACTTTTTTTTCTTAATTTCTCACCAAAATTTCCTCTACTGTGATTGCTAGCAGGAATAAATCTAATTATTTTAGACTGATCTGTAAATACACGTGAATCTGTACTGTAAACTTCAACTAAATCCAACCTAGGCTATTTCTGTCTAAACAGACTGAATTATTTCTCGTTCATTAAAAAATTAACAACAAGATGAGGGACTGGTATTAAGGATTTCCCTCTCTCAGTTAACTAAGATGTGAGAATTCTAGATTTATGATTGTTCTATTGCCTTCAATCTTGAAATATTTGCTGCAATTGCAAAGCTTCAAATCAAGCCCATTGTTCTTCCTCAGCCTCAAAGCGTGTACATTCACAAGAACTTCAGCCTTAAATACTTTTGACAAAGTTCTGCATGTATCCGGAGAGAGGACTTGCGTTTCATGAAACTTTAGCTGTGAACAAGTGAGTAGAATGATACTGCAACAAGCTGACAGATAACTCTCCTTACACTTCATTATTTTAAGAAATCGTGTAGCTGACCAGATCCTCCCCAGTCAATTCAAGGAAAATACTTTTTGTGTCACAGCCTTGCCCAGCTCCCCCTTGCAACACCAAAGCTGCAGTCAGCACAGGTAGCATAATACATTTCCACTGCTCATTTGAAATATAATTTATATTTATTGCTTAGATGATCTTAAATATGATCTGTTTAAGAGCTTCTCTCCATGCAGGCTAGCAGCTAGGGCAGTTCCCAGGTAAAAATTATTAAAATGACTTCGCTGATACCACTGTAACTAACAAGAATGGGATTCTCATCCACCCATCAGAACAACGTGCAGCCGATTTTTTCCCCACTAAATAGTTACCATAATATTAAAATTTATAAACTTAAAAGTTATAAGCTTCCATTCTGTATAGTCACAACAAGAAGACAGGCACGTTGGTTAGTTCCTCATGATTTTCTTTTTAATTTAACCTAATTTGAGAAAGGAACAGAAGTCTTAGTAAAAACTGTATCTCCAGCAGATTTTGATAATTCATGACCAGATAGACAATAGACTCACAAACACTTCCACTAACCAAAAACCAGGTTATTATGAACACTATATAGCCTCACCTCATCCAATTGCGTGAGCAACAAATGGTTTGTTTAGTTAATGCTGAACTATCTTGGCTGCTGAGAGTATTAAAAAATATGGAGAATTCCACACTGCAGGTTCTTCAGTGGGTCAAGTTTGAAGGGTTCAGATACACTTAGAGGAAAATGAAATACAAGAGGTCACAACACAGAATTTCTTCAATTTTGCTGCTCGTTTAAGTTTCTCTGTGGTGTACCTATGCTGGCATCTGCTCTATAACTATACTCCATAATCCAACCTTGACGTGACCACTATAATGTTCCCTTTTTTTAATTTATTTATTTTTTTAAGTTTGGCATGGTTAGGCAGACATACCACCTGCCTGAGAAAGAATGGTCCTTGGTGTTTGCATACAGCTCACAGAAAAACACAAATAAAACAACAACAAACAATGGAATGCATACATTCCTTGGTTACAGATGAAAAACAAAGTTTTTTTCAGCTAGTATATAATTACCTTGAACATGGAGAATGATAAGCAGATAGGCTCCAAGCAATCGCTCACGAACTCTCAGTTGAGTCATTGTTCACTTTTAATCCTTCCCGTGCAAGGCAAATGGCCCTTACACTTGACAAAGGTTAAGCTTGGTCTGTTTGATGAAGCCTAATAGAAGACTGCAAGGACAACTTCGTAACTTTCCCAACTTAGTTTCCTGAAAGATACAATAAAATAGTGTTAAGTTACTACTTGCATTTCTGAAACAAGGAATAAAAATCTTCAAGATTCTCCATCAGCTGAACATAACTAGGCTGCTGCTAAACAAAATTAAAAAGGCACATGTTCATTAAGATCAGTAACTAAAAATACTGGCAATAGTTAGGGTTTTCTAAAATACGTGTTTGCTAAGAAGCAGATCCACAGTGGTTTTAATGGTTAGATCAAAATTATTAGGTTTGTTAACTCACCATCATAAATTTTTGACTCACATACAGCTATCATACGTAACTAACAGACTAACGTAAAAGTAAATTGAACAAAAAGTTAATTTTTCAGACCACAGCGCTCAAATACAACTTCTTAATTAAGTGTAGTAGTTGTGATCACGTTCTGCTTAACGAACTTTTTATAGTGATTAAGAAAGGAAGCATAATTAGGCCTGAAAAGACTCGAGAGCAGCTCGAACACCTAAACAGTGCAGAGAAACAAAAGCGATTTTGTAGGAGGAGGAAGAGAACCCCGAATCCGCCTTTGTGTGGCCTCTTGTTTCAGCGGGCCTGACCCCCTGACCCCTGTCAGCCCGGCGCTGCTCATGAATGCAGACCCTTGCATTTGTGCTGCAATTACCGCTGGTGGCCGCTTCCACCAGAAATAACTCAATCTGTCTACCGTAAGACCCAAGAACTTTTCATTTTAATTAGTGCTTCAGAGGCATTCACCATGGAGGGAAATTAGCGGCAGAGCCAGGAGGTGTCTGTCACTTCAATTGCGGCGGGAAGGGGCACGCAGCCTCCGACCCGTGCCCTACTTTTCACACATCTCTGACTTCTCTCTAATGAAGCAACAAAGCACTGTGGTGCAGGCAGCAGCAAGGTCCTGAGCTGCGGGGCCCAGAGCGGCCGCAGCGCAGCGCGGGCTGTGCGGGAAGGCAGGCGGCATTGGTGCCTTGCTAACGGCCTCAGCCCTCCGAGCTTCAACAGCCACTGCCTGTCGAGGCACAGCAGAAAGCCACGTGGAACAAGTACTCATTCGCTTCAGCTTTCACAATCAAAGGAAAGAAGATCACTCCAAAAGTTGCAAGGGAACATCCTTCTGATTACCCAAACGTCAGGACAGCGACATAAAACTATGTATTATGGCTTTAGTCCATGTTCCAGTTGCGATGAACTTCAATCCTCAATAAAACACGTGGGTGACATAAATGGCCAACAGCTTGTATGCTGTAAAACAACAAAGGTTCTGCTTATAATAACAACTTTGCTGCCCATCAAGGAAGAAAGAACAAACAAATGTACTCTGTATGAAGTACATTTGAGAACCCTTTCTGCCACTTCTACACGTAAGCTTTAATAAGGACTACCCATCATCACCATTATCATTTGACATTTCAAGAGTAGGAGTGTTTTAAACTTTCAGAAACTGGTGACCTCACTCCACATTTCCATAATTTAACGAGCACACTGGTACACAGATCCATAGTGAGCACTGTAGACTTCCCACTGTATGACACAGGGTATTGCCATAAAATCAGTAATTGGACAAAATGAATGTTTCATTGCAGCTCAGTTCCAATTTCCTGGTGATTTTTGTTCTGAGACAATCTGAAATAGTTTGCAAAAACTGCTGTCCCATCCCACACAAGAATATACTGCTCTCAGCTTAAAACCCACATGCATCTCCTCTCTTTAATACTTCAATTTTCACTAGGTAAGTATATGTAAATATATAAATCAAAGTACATGTAATAAAATGAAAGAAAGAACACATATATATATATTTTCCTAATTCCCAATTTTTATACCATTGTAACTTAAGAATGCTTATCACTATTTAAAAGAATACTTATCACTGTTGTAACTTAAGAATGCTTATCACTATTTAAAAGAATACCTCAAAAATGGAAGCTAAAACCCTGCAGGGCTACAACTCCTTTCTGTTCCCCTGAGATGCATGCACAGCACCTTCATGTAATTGCTAGAATTATCTTGCTGCTGCTGCCAGTCAGTCCACCTCAGCTAGAGGAGCAGTGCAGCTGGCTCAAGGCACTAGCAAAAAGGCACTATGAATCTTGCTGCACCCACAAAGACAACATTTCAAGGTCTGGCAGAGAAGCTTAAGCCACTGATGAAAAATCAGAGATTTAGAATGAAATGTCACAACAGGAAGTACGTGAATGGCAGTGAGGACATGTCCTATTCTGCTGCCCAGGCTACAAAAGCAACAAACAAGTGTCAAAAAACCCAGCACAGGCAGGTTGAGGCAGTCTTCTCAGTCATCGCAGTGAAAAAGCTCGACAGAGCTTTTCTGACACACTATCAGAGGAGATTTCAGACACTTCTCACCCATCCTTTGAGCTATTCTTTTTTTTTTTTTTTTTTTCTTTTCCCCACTTCAGTTTCTAAGCTAAATTAGGTGCCTCTATTGTTCCTTCTCAGGAAAGGAAATCTCTTAATAAGATTTAGCTGTAAACATTACCTTGCATTGATAACTGTTACAACTGCCACACAGTTTAACAGATTGAAAATGTTTTAAAACAGACTAGTTATTCTAGTAAATACCACACCCCAAAGTGTGAGAATTTCTTCCTCTGAGAATATCTTTCATTAAAGTAAGACAAAAACACAACAACAAAACCACATTTGACAAAACTCAAGGGGCCATGGTTACATCTCTGCTGAGTCGCCTTCTCGACTGCCATTAGCAAGGAAGACTGCAGCCACACTGCAGCACACTGAGGTAAGCAACAGCTGGAAAGTCTCCAAAACCTGTCTGATACTAATAGTCTAGAATGACACAACTAAGTGAGCACTTCAAATGTGTTAAAGCGCCAGTTAACTGCTAGAGCATTTGTCTGCCAACTCAGTAATGCTGAAGAAATTCAAAACTGCAAGCCAACCAGATGATTCCAAAGTCTTAAATCTTTTATTTTTCCTATTATAGCTATGAAGAAGTATTCAACTACAATTTTTCTAGAAGTTTTTATTCATAAATGCCAATGTCCAATTTGTCTACAGAATAATTTATCCTGAAAAATATTTAAGATAATGCTTTTGTTATTATAACTGTGGCTTTTTTTTTTTTTAATTGGAACTCAGCTGTGAAGTCATGAATCAGCATGGGCATCTCGCCTTACACCTCGCATGACTCCAAAAACATGAAGCTGAAACTCACAGAATGTGTCATGTGGCCCAAAATGATTTTGGAAATAGAAGATCTAGCGGCAGTTCTTCAGATGTGGTTCTGTAATATTTTTAACAGCATGATCCCCATACCAAATGA
Source organism: Oreortyx pictus (assembly GCA_036925125.1). Taxonomy (NCBI): domain Eukaryota; kingdom Metazoa; phylum Chordata; class Aves; order Galliformes; family Odontophoridae; genus Oreortyx; species Oreortyx pictus. The sequence goes on along the minus strand of JAUPFR010000008.1, from coordinate 10,084,093 downwards.
GCTGCATCACCCCTAACTTTTAATAAAGAATAGCAGCGTTCCACATATCAACAGAGTTTTATAAAAACAGAATATATTAAATGTCAAACTTCATGAGAACTAGAGCTTGAATTCATTTCAACACACAAGATAGGTTTCAAAACATCTGCAGCGGTATGCAAAGTACCAGGTAAATGTATATAGCAAAGCAAAACTGGAAAACATTCAATGTAGTCCCTGAATGTTATCGTGAAAAGATGCAGTTTAGGTAACTATAAACATGCTACCTCAATCATATACACAGTTTTGAACACAACTTTGAGATGGAACAGAATGCCACTGACAAACCTGACTGCCAGTCTAAGACTGATGCAACAGCAACTTTTCTACTACAACTACTAGAGCTTTAAAAAACCTGATATGTTGACACATTGATAACCATTAATTTGGTTTAAAAACAACAGTCAAGAATTTAATGTAGACAATAAGTAGTTCTGAGAATGGAAATTGCTAGGAATTGCAGTTCAAACAACACAGAAGAATCTTAATTCTCAAAGGAAATTGAATCAAGTTAATCTATCATTATTCATTAAAGAACTAAGCTCCATAAGGAGATTGTTGATATTGTCAAGTTGAGTGTTGCTTGACTTCACATGAAGAACTGAAGTATCAGAACCAGGATGAAATACAACAGCACGACAGTGGCAAAGTTCCGCATTCGGAATAACTTGTTCTCTATGTAGACTAGGAGTTGATGCATAAAAACACTGTACTGGAGTCCTTGGAGATAGTTAACTGAACACATGATGTCAGAAGCATCAATGCGATGTGTCTGGGAGACTGAGGTGAACGTATCTTGAGGACCCCCCTTGAAAATTCTCCAGAGGAAACAGCGCTGTACAAGGGACAAGACTGATAAGTTCAGCACAAGCCTAGGACTGATCATACTATCTGGAGAACAGAAAAGACCTATGAATGGAGACCAAAAAAAAAAAAAATTAGTAAAGTGGAAGTTGGCGAGGAAACGATCAACCTTTGAAGCACAACATGTGAAAAAAGAAGGAAAGGCACACAAGTATTCAATCCACAACTACTGTCTCAACAAGTGCGTATGAACCAGCCATTAAAATGAATTAGAGGAGAAATTAGAAGACTATTTCGAACCCCTGGTTAGGTTTCAGGGCAGATCTAACTAAATCCAATCCAAAATCTTAATTATTAAGTCCACCATCTGATACAGCCGCAGGTGACAGAAAAGGTGCGGACTCGGAAACAAGACAGTACTTCCAACTCCGTGTTCCTATTTACAATACAAAAAGAGCTGAGGTTAACTTTTAGTCAAAGTCAGATTTAGTCCATTTTACTCAGTTCCACAACACCAGCAGTTTAAATGTAAGTTTGATGTTCTGTGCTTTACTTCCTCTGACTGCTTTTTAAGACACATTTCTCTGTAGTTATTGGAAGGCATGACGACAACAACTATAAAATAATGTCACACTGAAACAGATAAACTAGCTATGCTTAAGTACTACCAAACATGCCTCATGGCGAAAACAGGTAAACGCAGGTAAAACCATTTGAAGAAATCACACAGTACGACTGCTGGCAATTGCAAGCCAGTTGGTTACACAGCAGCAACAAAAACTACTCCAAACCATTTGTTCACGCTCAGATCCGTGCAAGTCCACAAAAACAACTCAATTAAACTGAAGATTATATTAGCATTATTTAAAAACAGTAGTGATAGCATACATATAAAATCCAAGATTGTGTAAATTATTTCTATGTTCTTTCATCACCCACAATCTGCCACAAAGTTTGAAATATTAAAGTGTATCACATGCTTCTCAAAAGACTGAAAGGAATAATATAACCTAATTAAAAGATATTTCATTATAAATACATTTACAAGTTACAGCAGTGGTGGGTTAGTTCACTCAAAAAACATAAACCCCAACAACTGTTTTCTGCCACAGAGCTAACGTCAAGAAAGGACTTGTTTCTGAGCAGCTGGATGAAACTCACTAAAATTTACTCTGGACACTAACAGAAACAGTACAAAAGCAAGATTTCACACTGTTTGCAACTATCAAATGTTTCTGCTACTGTAGACTTCAGAAACCAAACTACCAAACCATGATGTATCAGTCTGCTTCACAAACAAAGTTGTTAACCGTGAAGAAATTAAAGCGTAGCTGCTTTTTACCATGCCCAGCACAATTAGGTAATTGGGGATGCTACTCATTGGACTCCCGAATGTCCATCTCACTGTTACTCTGGAATTCCAATTAACTAGCTGCTACAAAGTTTCTACCATTAAATTAACAGTAATGAAATTCAACGAACTTATTTTCCCAGCGCCATCAGTCATTCACATCTATCCCCGAGTGTTACAAGCATGATGCATTCTCTTATTTGAGCGTATTCAAACAAGACTTCACTATACGACTTTTATTCATCTTGACTCATTTTCCCTCCTTCAGCCACGCAGCTTTTGCCATTAGCTGGCTGAGGAGTTCTGCCCTTCGCACCAGTTCAAGAGGGCACGCAGGCTCCTTTCTGCCCCAGTCGACATCACCTGCCACTCTTCCAGGAGCTATCACCCTTCCTTCGTAGTTTTTATTATCCATTTGTCAGTGCTAGTTCCTTACTGTCACATCAGTCAACGTGAACTGGAGAAAAAAAAGGACATTCACATTTTTTTTTTTTTACGATGTCATGCGCTGCTACTGAAAATATTAACGCTGTACTAGGCGGCCTACAGACGTGCTTCAGTTTGAAGTTTCAAGTATTTTATGCACCCCTCTATTCCCCCCCTCCCCATGTATTTAGCCTGAGTCGAGGCAAAACAAAAGCTGCCCCTTGACCCAACTCTACATTTACTTTAAAAAAAAGAAATGCACACGCAGATCCCGAACATCAGCGCCAGTGCCTTTACAACCACAACTACTGATACCGGAAGGGTTCCTAAAACGCAACGTCCGCTCCAGCACCACCAGGATGACTAAAGAGCGTTTTAACAAACACAAATCCATAGAGGTTATTTTCCATTTGGAAGCACAGCGCTCCGCTACCGGCGTCAGCACGCCCCGGACGGAGCAGAGCGCGTCCGCCCTGCGCCGCGGGTGCGCGCATCCGCCGCGCCGCGCCGAGCCGGGCAGGGCCGGGCTGTGCCGAGCCCCGCCCGCAGGGCGGTGCCGCCGCTTCCAGCTCGAGGAGACCGCAGTTCGGCTCACGGAGCAGCGCGTCAGCGGCCCTCTCTGCTCGGCTCTCCCCTGTCGGCCGCCTCAGCCCGAGTGCCGTAGCGAGGACGGCAGGGCCGTGGCCGGCTGCCAGCAGCGCAGCGCCGAGCCCCCCCCCCCCCCCCCCCCCCGGCCCCGCTCGGCGAGGTGCCGCGCAGACTTTCTGGCTCCACGGCCATTGTTCGCATGGCTGCCCCGCTCCTCGGCCCCCGGGCATTAGCATGACAATGCCGCCTTCCCCTCGGGCGGCCGGCTCCCCCCAGAAGAACGGCTCGGGCTGCGGTTGCTTTTTTGGCTCTCGAGATTTTCAGTCGCCTTTTCCTATTCGAGACCTTCCAGTAACCAAGTGCGAAATGAAACGCTCAACAAGCACTGCTGACAAGGCTCAGGTATACCCGATAGCACAGATCAGTAATTACCAAGGTCACAAGAGCCAACTTGGTAACACTGACCGGATTTACGCCGCAGCGTGAAATCCGCCGCTGCGATTTCACTTGTTGACGCGGACACACTTTGCCCACTTCCCCAGCAGGGCACGGAGCACGTAATGCCTAGGAGGAAGTAACAGAAAGGAGACCACAACGTCTGCGTGCCTTTGATTCACGCGAGGGCTGACAGAAGCATGCCCGAAACCCTGCTGAGCAGCGGGGCCCGCGGGGAACAAGGCAACCGCTGCCTGCCCGCGGGTCCCTTCCTCTGCTACCTGGCCAAGATAGAATGGTGCCTCTCAAATCCGGCTGCGTGGGATCGGCCGTCAGGAACCCGAGGCTGGCAGGAAAGCACATCAGGAGAAACAGCTGCACTCAAAGAGCACCCACTGCAAACATGCATGCACTTTTTGTTCTGTTTCAGATACCTGTGGACCGGATTACCTTGCACATCATTTGGCGAAGATAAACACTCTTGCAATACTATTTCATAATAAGCCACACAATTTTTAAATCCTCAGATTCACTCCTCAGTGCCATAGGAAAGAGAAAGTTTCTCTTAATACCATTCTCTTGATACAAATGGAAGAGATAGGATCGGTGGGTTCAGCGACCAAAACTTGCTAATAGAAAGTGCTGCTTGGCAAAGCAGGCCTTAATCCTTGTTTTCCTCACGTGCCTGCCATGCCCATGGAATCTCCATACTCTTCTGACCGAAGTTCTCAGGACGGCTGCGCTCACACATTGCTGTACAAATAACATTGCTGTTCTCAATGAAGTCTTCCAAAGGGGTTTTTCAATAATTGGGCAGGCTAAATAAACAAAGTAGTAGATGCTGCTCATTCACACTCCTCTAACACGTGGATGGGGCAGGGGAGGAAACTAAATCTTCCAAGCGTATTTACTACAGAAACAAGACTTTAGGTACTTCCAAAACGGCATGTAATTCTTAACGTTTGTTACCTGTTAGTTACAGTGCCCTTCCAACTGCTGAAACGTGTGCTTTCATCCTCTCTCACTGTTCTCTTCAACTGCATGAATTGCCTTCTGTCAGCCATGAGCCTCAACACCCGCCCTAGAAAGTCACACTGGGATATTTTCATGAGGTTACAGGCTCCAGATGCAAAACACGAGGAGGTGACCGCCTTCACAGTAAGGGCACAAGAGGTGAGCGAGCATTGTCAGCAGCAAGTCTTGCATGGCCTAAAGCAGAGTCCCTGGAAGTTCAAATTAATATGCTGGTCTCCGAACAGCTGTGCCGATGGGCTGGCACAAGCCTGATACTGCCACAGAGGCACTGACCTCCAGCAACAGAGCGAGGTGGCTCGAGTAGCAACAGCACAAGCCCTCTCACCAGCAACTGCCCTGGACTGCAAGGAGAGCCTTGGTGCATGCGAGGAGGTTAATGAAGGTTCAGCAGAAATAGAATTTCAGCACAAATAAAGGGTAAAGAGGAACAAAGCAGTGGACAGCAAGTATCCTGTAATTACAACATTAATTATCTTGTGTAGAGCTTGGAAGGAATTCAGTTATTTTCAACAAAAGAAAAATAAATGCTTATGTATAAAACCTACCATGCTCATGCACAGTTACTTCTCAAAAAAAAAAAAAAAAAAAAAAGGTATTAAACTTGATGTCTATGTTAAGGAAGTCTATATTCATGGTATAAATTACCTGAAATCAATTCTATGCTACGTTCAGTTTCTACTTTTGTCCTCTGTATTCAGTTTTTAGTTGTGAAACGTAAGAAAGTATTGCTGCTTTGGGATAAACTTCCCAGGACTTTGGATGAATGCAGCTGAGCCCATTTGGACCACTTAGTATTCTGACTGGGTATTCTGCAAGGCTTGCTGAGACAGAAGTAAGAGTTTAACCTTGATTTGCGTTAAACTAAGTGCACTGTAGATTGGCTTGGTTAAATAACTCCAGAAACAACATGGCATGCACATAAACTGCTTCTCTTAAGCTTGAACAATGTACTTTCATCAAACATAGCTTCAAAGACATTTCTAAGTCCAAACGGTAATATTTCAATTAGTAGACAATGACACAGTTCAAAGGTAATGTTTATACTTCAACAGTTATATTCCCCTATTTCCTTGCACTGAAGTGCTAAAGCAGTATTGTTAACATTTTTCACATGAAGTTCACCGAAAACAAATACACAAGAAGCAGGACTAGAAGGCTATTAAAATATTTTAACTCAGAGTTTAAGCAGTTTTGTTACTAGTGCTTCTGCATTAGTTACACCACTTTCTGACTGCAAACTAGAAAAAAGTTTTTCAACAACCATAGCACGGTAGATTTAAGAATGGTATATCAACATGTAAACTGTTACAATCCATTGTCTGTCTTTCTTCTTATATTAAAACACTAGCTAAAATGTTTTCTTCTTTTTTTCTTCAAGTCAGCTTTTCACATGGTAAGAAAGCAACACTACGTAACTAAGGAAAGTACGAAGGTACAGAGATTATTATATATTCCTTCTATCAACCTTCCTTGTTTCCCTGCTTTTGCTCTTTGACACTGGTATCTGACAACCCATCTGTGCTCAGTATTACAGGAAAGTCTTGGACATTATTTTATAATAACATTCTGCCTCTTGAATGTATCCATCTCCTCTGATGTCTCAATAATTCCTTAAGCAGAAGTCTTGAAAATAAATGCATCTGCCTCCTAATATCACTTCTGGCAATTTGGATATTCTGCACTCATCCAAAACCACTCTCATGTAACCACCACATCCTGCTTTTTCCTACGTTATTCTGTCAAAGCCATTACTGCATCTAGAAATCCTTCCACATCTAACACTATCAAAACCTTACTTCTTTCATGATTCTTTATCCTTCACTGATCACCTCCTGCTCAGCATGCACATTGCCTGTCAAGGATGAAGACTTGCTTCCCTATTTTTATACACACCTCAGTGGTCCTGGGCAGTTTCACCAAAGAAATAAACCATAAGCACCCTGGTGAATTTTTTCTACCATTTTATACTGCAGTAAAACAACTAGACAACTCTGTCTTTTAAGACTGAAGGGTGGGCTTAGGTAAGGTCCATCACCTCCTCCTTAGCTCTAGTTACAAATGAAGAATGCACTTTTCAGATCTGTTAATACTACCAATAAGTAATAACACCCATTAATAACACTCTTCAAGTGAAAAAGCAGACAGTAACATTTGCAGTCTATTAAGAGACTGACAGGCCTTTAGAAACAAATTGCACCCAGGGCCAATCTTCTGGTACAGATCACTGTTGGCACAATTGGACACTAAAGACAATCTCACACACTGGCTGTACTGTTAAGTGTAAAAGTTTCCTGTTTTTACCAACTGGTGTGAACAGGAGAGAAAAAATAACATAAATCTCAGACATAACGTATTTAACTTCCCAGAACTTTCAGCTGTAGGATACGGAAGAACCACTATCAAGGTGAAGAACTCCACAGAGGCTCTAATGATGAAAACAAATGAAAATCTACAAACGGGAAGTAAGAAAAAGCCTCAGTAACCTTGCAAGGAAAAGAGTATTAATCACTGCGATGGAATGACATTGGCTGTCAAACAACAATTTTCAAAACTCAGTGTGAAGGCATTTAAAAAAAAAACCCAACAAACAAACAACCCTCAGAGCATTTCCAACAAACAAGTAATTTGTTTTCTTGTTGATGAATCCAGATACACTTAACTACATTCAGGCCCAAATGTTCTATTTTTTGATTTAAGATGCCTTTTTTAAAAAACAAAACAGCAAGTTCAAGTACTGGCATTGCATAATAAGGGAAAGCACAGAGAAAATCCTCACTTTAACTTAACCATTTGACTTAGCTGCAACACAGATATGTGGTATTGTGGTGTCAGGCTTGAGGGACACCTGACCTTTTTCTTCTCGTCAGGAAAACTTAAATCTTCATGTTTCCTACACAAGACTGAGCCACAGGGGTCAGTCAGACTGGTAAACTGGTACTTCTTCCATTACAGCTGGTTAAAGCAAGTATGACAGATGCAATGTAAAAGTTAAATAGTACTGGTTGAACTCACAGCTGGAGAACAATGCATGAATCCAGGCCAAAACTTGTGTTTGCACTGTTTGACTGCATCATGACGGCTGCATGCAAGCACCCCACACGACTGCTGGATATGAATGTTCAATCTCTTGATCCTCATTCAAGCAATTCATACAGATTCTCAAGAAAAAAAAACATCAGTTGCTCCCGCATCGTGTAATAGCATCAAAATCCCATTCTTATAACACTTGTTTCCCATCTCTTCCACTTGAAATCTTGTATGCACTTATCTTGAAGTTTTGGATACCAAATGTCTACTGAAGTGCATCCCTGATTTCTGAATTGATTAATAATCTTATGACAGGAACTAAAACCCAATCAGTTCTCAAGCATGACAAAATTACTTTAATTGACTGCTTAAAAAAAATAAAAATGTTGCCATCCTTCTCCTTCCCATTCATAATTTTACGTGAAATAACTTCAGATATAACTTTCTGAGGGCAGAAAGCTCACAGATAAACATAAGCTTATCATGTGTTAGTACAGCAAAATAGTACTCATTATTTCTGCTTCTCAAAAGGAACAAGTTCATGGCAGGGTTCTTTGAATGTTCCAGCTTATAAAATTGTATCAATGCTCATAAATTGTTTCAGGTGTGGTCCACAAAAAGGTGACAAATGAGAAGATCTAACTGTGAAAAACCTTATGTTTCAGGGCTAGATACTGTGACTGAATATAACTACAGGTCAGATTTAAGGCTGATTATTCAAATTAAATATGTGAGGGAAAAATAAAGGGTTACAGGAAAACTACAGATTCAACCAAAGGAACAAATTTTGTTGTGATTTAAAGAGCATAATTAACTATTTTTGACAGAAAGAAAAGGGATAGAACAACTCACCATTACTGCTGAACCACCTCTAGCAAATGCAGCAGAGTATCTCATTATGATCTGTCCTGTCACTTCCCAAATATTTTTTTCCTTTCCCCTTGTCAATTAGATGGTTTTTAATCAGTATTTCAATAACTAGCAACTTAAAACCACACAAGTGAATAAGTATAAGTGTTTCAAATATTGGAAGAAGATCAATAAAATGTGTTTGAGGAAAGGTCCAGAACCTTGGGGTACATTCTGCACAATGTCACAGTGGAAACTCTGACCTACTTGTGACCCTTCTTGGCATTACTTCGTCTTGTGTTAGAGCTCTGTCACTGTGACCTACCACAGACCTTTAAAATCGGGGTGCAAGATGCCTTGTATATATCAAAAAAAGGAATAATCCATGCATGGAAACTTCCTCACCAGCATGAACAAGCTGCGGCTTAAAAGAAACTCAAATTAAAAATCATACACATTTGAAGCTTTTATGCTTTTCAGAAGCACCCATACAAAACACACAGATACAAGCAAAAACTTCCCCTCCCAGTTTGCTAATCTACGTGCCAACTCTTTCAGTATACATATTAAACGCTATTGCAGATGTTTTCACAGAGGCAGAAACCCCAAGGGCTATGTCCTCCAAGTCCACAGCTGTAAACCAGTGCTCTAACACGTGCTTTCACAAAGTCACTCAAGACAGGGCCATCCACCCCACTGCCTTCATGCATGCACTGCACATGGTAGCCACCATGTTAACAAGAACAGGTGGGTAACAGGTTTTGCATACCACGATGGCAGTCTCTCACAGCATTCCAGCTGTATATCTGCAGTGATGTTTCTAAAACTTCATAGTAAAGTTAATTCAGCGTTTATTTCTCAATTTCATATCTACTGCAACCTTTTTGTATTTCACAATCATCGGCCTTACTATGATTAAATAAATGTCCGCTGTGACAACACAAAACTTGTTCTGGTGAAGAGAGCAGCAAGACTTCTCTTACCTCCATTAAAGCAAATAATCGACTGAGCTCATCCTCGAGGAGTATTTTCCTTATCTTAGAATTCACACTAAGTGGATCAGATGACTTTTTCCTTCATCATCCTGACTTAATCAGTTATTCCAGAGTTGTGTACTTCCTTTAATTTTTTCCAGATTACCTAATCTTGCCTTTTTTCCTGTTACTTTGCTCTTCATGCTATTGATAAATACAGCCAAATTAGCATTACTTTTTGTCCTTTACATTGTTAGAAGTAATTACTGACATTATCACAAGTCAGTTCATGGCAAAGCCCATGGAACAAAAAGCCTTTAAAAAAAAAACAAACTTATCAACAGGTGATCCTCTATTCTATGGCATTAGCAGACTTTCCTATTAAAAAAAAACACAAACCAAAAACATAAAAAGGTAGAATATTTAAATTAAATGAAAAACAATTAACTGAGACATTAATATTTACTGCCTAGTTACTCAGAACATATTACATTGTATGTATGTTAATGAAGTATTGAAATAGAATATTTAAGTTATAAAATACTAAAATTAATCAAGACTCTGAAATCTTGTATTGTGTTGTAATTACAAAACATCTTTGAAATACACCATAAAAATAAGCCTTTTTCTTAGCAAGTTTATTTTTCATTTTTTAAGCATACCACATCTAAATCAGAAACAAGGAAAGCAGACATTTTCTACTGCACTACGTCAGGAAACTGTACTTCAAATGAAAACAAAACATGCCTTGTGTTACGATTTAGAACACAACTACATCTTACCATTCTTAATTTAAATGTTTAAATAAGTCATGAAATAACCAAAACAGAAAATCACAAATCGTTCTAACTGCATAATACTGACTGTTAAATGCGTTCCCATCCACACAGACATCTTCAGATCATTCTGTGGATGCATTCCCTCTATACTTCTATCGTTTTCTTGTAATTAATTTTCTGTCCTACCATATTAAATTCCCAACCTCAGAAACATAAATAAATATAAAATTTAGCCTCATAGAATAATAGAATTGTTGAACTGGAAGGGACCCTTAAAGGTTGTCTAGTCCAATTCCCCTGCAGTGAACGTGGACATCCACAGCTAGATCAGGTTGCTCAGAGCCTGGTGCAGTCTAACCTTGGGTGGGTTTTCCACCACCTCTCTGGGCAACTTGTGCCAGTGGCTCACCACTCTCCTTGCCTCCTACAGGAGAACTTGCCCAGATTTCTTACCACACTTCCAACAGAAGATTCTGAGCTTAACAGGTTCAACATAAAAATAAGAATACAGGGACTGCAGAACAGCATAACTTGATCTTCCTGAACCTGACAGTCTTGGTTTAGCAATCATCTCGTGTGTTAAGCTGTCTGAGAGCAAGATGGTCATACTACTGGAACAACTTGGGCTAAACTAGGAACGTGGATCTAAAAAAAGGAAGTACTGCCAAGGGGACATCAACCACAGATTAGACACACATTACTTTCCACAGGACCAGCAAAATGTGTGACAGCATGCATCAGAGGAGAACAGCTCTGGAGTGGAATCACTGGCACTTCCTGTTTTGATGTGCAGATAAAAAGGAGGACACGGATTTCTGGTTACTCCACTCCTGGAAAATGCTATGAGCACACTGACCTGCATTTCCCATTTGTGGTTTGAGTCTGAAGTGGCTGAGCCTGTTTGCTATAGAATTAACTCCTCGCCAATAGCTTGCTGCCAAGAAAATTCAAAGACAGCTACCCCAACGTTTTAGAATAATTGCTTCCTTATTCAACAGAGGAGATCTTGATGATTAATAAGAAAACCATTGCAAGAAAAACATCTCATCACTTAAAGATTTTGTTCTGTAACACTTGACACGTGATCCTGGCTACTAAATGAAGCAGCTTCATCACATGAGATGAGGTGGCCCTACTACCACCAGCTTGGGAAGAGAAAAAGGTGACTGACTCTACAGGCAATAGAAGCTGAAAAGTAGGAAGGTATTTGAAAAACTGTCAACTGAAGTTGCTGGTTAAGCACCACTGGACCAGTGGTCTTTAATCTTCTAGTTATTGTCTTACTGAAGGCAAGACAAATTAAGAGAGCATTTTGAAGTTTATTGGAAAATATATATTGAAGTAATCCAGGTTGTTTTCAACACCATAAAGAAAAACTAATCACAGAAACAAAAACTTTATATTAAACGGACAACATGACATAGGAGACTAGTTGCAAAAGGTAATTAAACACATACAGCCATATTAAGTGCCGTATACTATGCCACATTCCTCCAGTTACACCTTGGAAATGCTGAAGACTAGCATAAATTGAGTTACAATCAATTACCCTACTAAGTAAAATATTAGAGAATTTTACACAGCCCCAAAAAATAAGGTACAACTACCAGAAGTACAAAGAAATGCCATATTAAAAAGACATTCTGTATTAAAGACCAAAGTAAATGAGGATTATTCCTCAACTTGAGAGGTCAAAAACTGTCAGAGATGTATGACGTGCTTCACTGAACCTTAGCAGAGGAGATAGCCAAAAAGATTTAATCACAAATTGTCTTGGTATACCTCTTAGACACTAACTAATGAAGTTTCAGATGATAACATAGTCTTCTACACAACCTTAACTTAAAATTAAAGCATTCACTTTCACAGGGTTTTATGGGTATCAAAATGCTCCCTCCAAAAATTCAACTGAAAAGTAGTTTGTACTGTGAAATGCAACACTGCTGGCTGATCTCACTCAGAGAGTAAATTGGCTGATCAGCACCTGGGATGATATTCTCCATCTCAAGCCAGTATTTATATTGTTTCCCTCTTTTGGCCTTGGTAACCTTAATTTTTCATCCTTTGTCCATCACCTAGCTTTTCAACTGCAAAAAGTATGAAAAGAGAAGGCAGAGCACATGTAGAAACAGAAATGACTGGCAAAATACTCTGGTTTTATTTGGTTCAAACATGCCTTTTATTTGCATGCTTGTTGACTTGCTAGTCCATAATCTTTAGTAAAAATTGGACAAGCTGTGTCAACACAGTGAAATCATGTGGTGGAGTAGTGGTGCTATGTCAACGGTTTACCGGGCTGGATCGGCCCGGTTCCGTGACGATTGGTGTGGGGGACCCGCAGACCCACGCCCCAGGAAAGGGGAAGGGGGAAAAGGGAAAAGGGAGATGGGTCTAGAAACAAAACAGCGGCAACGATCTGAGGAGGAAAGCTAATTTACTAAATAAGATATCAGAAAGCAAAATAACACAATATAATACAATATAATTGGAATTGAAGCTAATAAATCAAATAAAAGGAGCAAGAGAGAGAGTGTCCGATAAACCGAAGGCCTTACGCTAACGCTGAAGGCGATACGGCAGCGAGCACCCACTGCTGAGTCGATCCCGAAGGAAAGAAAAAGTGTCCCGTGACCGCAGAGGGTTTTTATCTTTTCCCTCTGAGCGGAAAATACGTAAAAATACAAAGCATCGCAAAGTCCTCTGGGGAATGTAGTTCTTCTCTTCTGAGACAGGTATACCCGGAAAATATCAATGATCTATGGAGTTGGAGTATTAACTCTTTAACTCTTAATGCACTACATGTTGTTATGATGTGGAATACCAATACCAGAAATCATAAAACCATGACATGCTGTTTTACTTTTTCTCAGATCACCTATTCACCTTCAGGAAAAGCATAAAACCACTTCCCCTCCCCATCTACTCCTAATAATCTAACTACTAAAAAATACAGCACACAAGGGGCGGGGGGGGAGGGGAAGTAACCTGCAGAGTTTTTATGGCTTTGTGGCATTATTTCTTTCTCTTACATTCTATTTTTAAGAGTATTTCTCCGGAGTTTTCAGTTCAAGTCTGTCTACTAATGCTTTGCCACATGACAGCTTTTGCCCAGACTTATCAGAGAATAAAAATAAATATTAGCAAAAAAGTCCCTTTTTCCCACTGTGCAATAGAAGGGAATCTGTCTGCTTTCCAGTGTATTTCAAATAAAGACAGTATCTCAAAGACATTGAAGAGAAAAATACAGGTGGTATTTCAAAGACATTAATATTTACTGGTATTCTTTAATTACACCAACTTACATATGCAGTCTCCAAATATGTACACTTTCCTTAAATCTCTTACGTGAAAGGAGTGAGATTTTTTATGAAAGTTTTCCAGTCTCCTCTGAATCAGCTACTGCATAAACTCAACATACTTTAGGAATACATGGAATACATGAAAATGCAAAAAAGAAAAGAAGCTTCCTTATCTTCTTGTATTGTCAAGCATAGAATTACCTGAGTAAAATACAGTTATAAAAGAAGCTGAAATAAATCAAGATGTATTCCATGCTGAACAGATTAGGATCTTCCTCACCTGAAGTACTGTAGATTTGACCACAGATTTTGCAATTTCAAGCATGAGTTCAAGCTTCAAGCTTTTGTTTATGGTACACAGATAGTGACTGCTTTCAAATAATGAGTCAGCAGAAGAAAAAAATACAGGTTAGTCGAATTCAATGGTGATCTTTTCCTTGAAGCCCTTTCTCTAAAACCATATGCTTCTCTGAATAAGGTGTATCAAATACAAAATACCTCTTTTCAACCTCCCTTGGCTCATCTTTGGAAGTGAAAGAGGCATAGAGTTGCTGTACCTGAAGTTTATGTTTTTTGAAAAGAGATTTATGGTGAATTTGTAATAGGGGCCACAAGCTACAGGACTCATATAATCCAAGAAAGAAACTTCATTTGAAAAAGAACAGATGACAACTGGTGAAGACTGAGAGTGCAAGTCTCTGAAGCTCTTCCATCTCTTACAAGACCCTGTTTACACCCAACTGGGAAAGAGAGGAAGGGCTAAGAGTAACACATCTTGAACGCTGTATGTGGGCATTGCCTTAGCAATGACAGTGAAAAGATAGATGTAGGAGGGTTATTACCAACTATTCTTAAACAGAATAAATGTTGCAGAACAGATTTCTGAAACGTGTTAAAAATCCAACATCACAGGGTGATAGTAATTAGTGTCTTAATTACATAAAGGAAAAAAAGCTTCAGACAACACCACAAAACAGCAAACTTTGCAAGCCCATGTACAACATTCATGATCAATCACAGGAATGACTTTAAAATATCATGGCCGTGGAATTTACTATGACAATCCATTATTAATAGCACTAACAATAGAAAAAACAGTGTCATAAAACTCTTTAGCCATCTAACACTGTGCCAGAGGACAAGATGCCCAACAGGCACGTCACTTAGCAGCAAAACTAGTCATTTACTTCCGCTAAAAAATTAATAATAACCGTGACCTGACAGGTTACAGCAAATAGAATTTGTATAGTAGTAACTTTTTCCCAATGTCTCTCAATAAGAGATATCTCTATTTGATATTGCTTTATCTTCTGTAAACTGAAACACAGAACGTAAAGATCAAACAGCACTTTCAGCATAGTGTTAAAAACACAGTCATCAGCATAAAAAAAAAAAAAAAACAAAACTTTAAACATTTTTAAAGGAAAGATAAGATGGCTGTTTGTCATATGCATATTTACTCTGGAAACACTGAAAATATTTTTCATATATATTTACCTTCAGAATTAGGAAACTGAATGAAACAGTATTGTACTTCAAGCTTCCTCCAGACTGTTTTCATCTGTACTTCCACTTCATTAGTTCAAAGGTGGTATTATGGAAACGCATATTTCTATTAATCTGCGAAACAAAACAATTTGACTTATGAGTTATCCAAAGAAATTGTACTGACAGCTTATTGTAATGCAAACTGGATATTGAAGGTACTGATATCACAAGCCTGACTTGTGTCGATGCCCCTGGTTTTCAAACATAACATGAATGTTGGGCTTATCGGCTTTTCCACTTAGATTCCAACTTGAGCATACAGCACATATTGCCAGCTCTTCCCCTTTTTTTCACAGCATCACATTCATTCAATTTGTGAATATTTAATCATGATGGCTTTCAGTGATAAAATTTTTGTGTGATATTTCTAAGTACTTCCAGTCCTAAGACTGCAAACATAACCTCGACAGTAAAACAGAAGCTTGAACCAGATGTACCATTAAAAAATATACAACCAATCTTGCAATCTAATGATTCAGTGTCTTATTTCTGAATGCAGTGGCCAACAGCACCAGGAACAGGGATGGATGAAGCATACACCTACATGATTCTTTCAGAGGAAAGGTTTGTGTCCACTTCCCATTTCGTTTCTAAGATCCGTAAGAACATTTATCATTACAAGGTCAAAATACTTCTGTCTCCACGTCCATTTATAAGTATTGCCCCTAACACAGTGAGGTTTAATAGTCTTGGTAATAAATAATAAATCTGTGCAAAATGGCAATCTGAAACCATGCTGAGTATCGGATAGCAGCAGATCTTCAAGACAACCGTCTCCACTGAGCAGACAGGCTGACACTTGACAGATATTTCTTCCATGATAGAACTGAAAAGAACATTCTTGCCATGCAGAGGTGCGGTGTGGAGTTTGGGTTTGCTTTTTGAAAAATAAGCTTATGAAGAATCCGCAATAAATCCATCTCTCTCTCTCTCTTTAATCAAGGTATTCAAGCTCACCTTCTCTTGGTCTCCTACAGATATGACTACAGCCAGAAAATAGTTGCTCAGCATACTTTGTTTTTACAGCATGGCCAAACCCCCTGCGCATACTACCTGATTTCTAGAAAGACCACTTTTCTTTGCTTTCCACAGCAAAGGGACCTCGGAGAACATAAAGCAAATTTACTTTGGGAAAATGCAGATTAGGGAACAAACTTTAGGAATGCACCTCTAGCAGAAGGTTAGCCACAGATTCAGAGGAGAAACAGCTCCAAGTAACACCCTCACAACCTCTGCAGTGTGTGTCTGTTAGGTGCTCTGCTCTGGACAGCTCTGATTCGCTTACATCAGCCTCACCACTGGATAACGTGGGCACAGCCTCTTTCAGGACGTCATAGTTTTGTGTCAATTTCAAATTCATTACCTCCTTTTTTTTTTTTTAGAGGGCCACAAAATCTCAAAAATGAGTGAAATTAATTATTAATTTATGGGAGTGACCTCATTCTCTTACTATTTATTCAATTTTTTCATCAGCATGAGATGCTACATTGGAACATACTTAAATTTATAAAAAACAATGACTGACTCAGGTTACTGCTATCCTGAATGCTCAATTACTAACAGATTATTTTTTCAAAATATTTAGTGTCATTCTCAACGGCATTTTGCAGACAAACATCATCAATAACAAATCAAGCTATTAAATAAGTTATTCACAATGAATCTTCACTTTATTAGAACTTTATACCTATGGCAGTGATGACAAGAAGCACTAACAGCTTCAGAAGCACACAGGCTCACACTATAGCATATAAATCCAGATATATCAGGAAATTTTTATAGCAGGATTAAATCTGGATTCTTTGTATCCTATTAACTCAGAATGTCACCAGTACAAGGGAAGCCTACAGCTGCCAGAAGACAGAGTGCTAAGGAAGTCACTAACTCTCAACAAAATCTGACTTACTATGAAACTCAGGAGGATAAAAATGGCAAATGCTTTGCACAGAAATTTGTGTAATTAAACTTCTCAAAGTCAGGTGTGCATTTTATGTGCAAATTCATATTTAAGGAGTGTATGTTTAGAAAAATCTTGATTGAAGTATTAACAGAGTAATTCGACTGCAGTTATGTACACGATCACAGAAGGACTCGTGGGTACAGATTACAGGTTAAACACTCCTCAATTAGTTCCAGATTCCAGTTAGATCTTTCCCACTTTAAACTGATCCAGCCCCCATCACTGCTTCACTTCTGCTGGGTTAACCACTGAGGTGGTCATACTTCCATCCATTTCTGAAACAGAAGTGTGTTTTAAAGGTCCTATAAATTCAGACCGTGGGTTTGGGTGATATCAGACAAAAAAAAAAAAAAAGGGGGCAATAAACTCTATCACTGTTTTAAAAAACAGACAGGAAAGGTCTCAGAAGCAGAATTATCCATTTTAGGGTAAACTACAGGCAAAAAACAAACAAACAAACAAACAAACAAAAAAAGCTTTTATTAGAAACTTATGTACGCAGGAAATACACTGCAGGTCCAGACTGCGACAGCACCCTGGAAGATGCTTCAGTCTCACTACTGCCACTAGAGATTGTAGCCAGAGCTTCTGTAAGCCATAAACTGATCAAAACACAGTGATTATTACTGCTACGAGAAGTCTACTGTAGCTAGCAAATTTGAGACGAATTTTAAAAAGCTGCAATACCAAATTTTCAAGTGCTACTTCAAAGTTCACATTCAAGGAGATATTTTCTGAAGGAAATCTTTTTCAACAAGTATATGTGTGAGAAAAGCCACACTAAGCTGGAAAAGTAAAAACAATGTGGCCTGCTGCACACCTGGGGCTTGGTGGTATTGTCTGTGGAACAATAAAGGTATATATGAGCATCTCAGTAAACAAGTAGCCTTACCAAAACATACAGAACCATTATACAAAATAAACTGAACAAACTTAGTACTTTGCACACTGAGCATCAGGTAGCAAGATGTTTAAGAGCCTGGAAAACGGTTCAAGCAGATTTATCCAGTCCTTGAAGCAAGACAGTTTTGATCAATCTCCCACTTCAGTATGAATATGCTCCCATGAAAACCAATTTTAAGTTTTAATTTTAATCAGCTCCTGAGTGAGGCTGGATTGTGCAGCATGAGACAGAGAGACTTCACTTTACGCAGTGACAAATCTACTCATACATAAATCACAAGGCACTGTACCCTTCAGAATCCCTTGTGACACAAAAAGTTTTTTACTGGGGTCATGACGAGAATCCAGACATAAACCTCCTGTGATACTGACTTAGATCCGTAACAGAAGTCTGCCTTGGCAAAAAGAACAGAAAATTCCACTAGGCTCTTACTTTGTCCTGGCACATGTAATTTCCTACAGCAGAAAGATTTTAAGTCATCTCTTTTCTTAGAAGATCATTACTATTTCATTCTGGCATTCCTACACCATCTGAAGTTACCCAGAGGACTTGATGGGGCTGATCTCCTATGCCGCTTTGCAAGCAGGCTCTGTGCTCACAGTACAGTATATCTTTCAGTTGTCTGAAATATTCACTCGCAAGTCCAATAAGCCAAGGGAGTGAAAAATCAGCTGATTCTCCAGACTTTGGGGCTAAAAGCTATCTGACAACAGCTTGTTGTTGAATCAAAAGCAGTTCTTTACTAGGCCATCCCCAAAGGCAATCCCATCAGCCTTCAGCACTGGTGACACATCAAAGTTGGACAGTTCATCCAGCATGAAGAAGTCAAGTCAGAATCTGATTTCCCAAGCTTGGTTACTAAATCAAGTTGGGTTAAAGACCGTGCTGCGCAACAACAACTTTCATCATATCCCACAGTTCCCCAAGTACACAAAACAATTCTGATAAGTTCTTCTGTTTCTGAGAGACCTAAAAAACACCTCTTTTACCTCAAATGCAGAGGTACCCACCAGAAAGCCCCCCTGCCCATGTGTTCTAAGCTTCCTCTCAGAATACTGAAGACTGTCCCCACAACCAACACAGTCCTCTGCCACGGTTGACATCCCTGAAAACGTAAGGCTAGCTGTGAAACCACATACTTCTCATTCTTCCTAAGTTTCATAAAACTATCGAAAATCTGTTTTGTTCAGTCATGAGTTAAATTTCGTAGTCCACTTTCCCAGTGTGCTTCGAAACCTCCCAAGGCCTTGTCACTTGGATAGTGGTTTGTCTCACGCAGAAGAAAGCAACAGTAAGCAATCAGTTGGCACAAAGACCTAGAGGAGCACATTCTTGTCCTAACACCGATCCTGGGATTGCTGCCCAGACTTCAATTTCTCTCTGACAAAAGCACCAGTGAAATCTACCTTCTGCGCAGGACCATTAGATCATGTTTTGACAGGCGACCCTCTTCTCCTCCCCCAAGATTCCTGCAAAAGGCCCAGTATTCCCTCAATCTCTCTTTTCACAGAATAACTCAAATATGAGAAAGACTTTCAGGAATGCTTTAGTTTAAATATATTGTACTATTTTATATACACGAAAACAAAAATGTTCCTGATAGAGCATCACAATTTTAACACCTTGGGTCTTTGGACACTATCAAAATTACTTTCTGAACAAGCTGAGCACAAAAACTGAAGCCTGGAATGTGAAAAAACCATCCACTGCTTTTTCAGGGCCTTTAGTATCAAATACAAAGTTAGAGCCATCACCGGAACAATCTCAAATATGTGGAAACATGGAAAAATCTTTAAGGAAACCGTAAGTCTGTCACACAAAAAGAAATGGTTTATGGCCTCCACCTTGAGCAAGCCTATCAAGCATTTCAGTTTTTACTGACAGAAAGTGACATGGATTACACACTAACATTCAAGACAGCAAACTATCAGTCCTGGGAGGAACCAAGACAGCATGTGCTGTAGGTTTAAAAAAACAAAACAAAACATCAAAACACTGCTTTTCATTAAGGTATGAAAATAAGAACATCTAGACATTCTTCGATACCTTAATCAGTCCTTAAGAATCTTCAGTAAAACACGATTAATAAAGCCATACTTTAATCAACACCACAATTTCATTAAAACGTAGCGCACAGTATTTTCCTTCAGACAATTTATAGCTTTTCAGTACTGCTAGGAAAAAGCTGACGACATATGATGAGGATGCTCAGATGAGGAGGCCCAGAAAGCTACAAAGGATTTGTACATCCTGAGGAGATTCCACAGGTTGACAGGTTTCTATATAAAGATATACATGTAGCTCAGTTCCCCGTATATTCACCTATATTCCCCAGAATAAAAGCTCATTTATGTGAAACAGTGGTAAGTCACGTGGAGAACCGACATTCTCTCCACAAAAATCTTTAAAGGAAACAACCCAATACACAGCCTTTTGTGGACATCATCTTTTAGGTAAGTATCAATGATATTACTTCCAGCTTCCTGCTCTCTTCGGAGTCACCACATAAGACTGTGGAAATATTTTCAGGTACTGCAATCGGACAAAATAAATTCGGAAGAGCTTGCATGCTACACAATGTGCACCAGCAGAGGTGAGCCGCTGTTGCCACTGCTGAAACACCACCCACCACCTCACTGTGCTCACATCAACTGTTCAGTCTCCATAAACGTTCAGCAACCATCAATGAGTATCAATGGATGTTTTTTTTTTCTGCATGGAGGAATTCAATGACACACCTTTGCTTCACTTGAACTTCCACATGAGACATCATTCTGTCGGACTGTTGCTCTGCTGCTGTCTGTCACACAGCAACAAAGTGTAATGGAATACTGATGGGAAGGTTCCACCTCTACTGCCATACCACCAACATCTGACTCTGGTGTTGTATGCTCTCATAATAAAAAAGGAGTCATTACTTTCAGAGTAGTTCTTGTTCATAGCCAATTCTTTCAGATTAAATTTCAGGAAGCCAAAGTCTGATATTCTTTCGATATGAAAACATTCCACATGGTAACCTTCAAGGGATATGTTCTGGTTTTACATAATTAACTGATATTTTAGACGCAAATATAGGTCTTTGGTGGGGAATACAAAAGTAGAAGCTCTACTATTGTTTCATAATTCAGTGGTACAAAACCCCCCAACTTTTATCAGTAGAGGGAGGTGAAGGTGTGCTTTATAACCCCCAAAACTGTATGAAATGATCTCGGTAGCATTTGATTACATCTGCTCTCAAATGAACTGGACTTAATTTCTTGAATAAACAGAGTAATACATTCAGGTAACTCTTTCAGGTATGTTAAAAGAATGTTATTCAGATAAGAACTGGTCCCATCACCAAAAAATACAAGAGCTCCTTTTGCAAAAAAAAAAAAAAAGATAACATTAAAATAAGTATGTGTATCACCTCAAATAAAAGCTATAAGTATAGAAACAAAAATATCTGATTCCGAAGTTTGCAATAGGGACTTACCCTTGGCGCCTTGGTCCCTTAAAATTTCTTACAAATTATGTTTAATTAAAAAAAAAAAAAAAAAAAAAGGAAAAAAGAAAAGGAAACAAGGAAATTAGTGCGATGAAAACAAACTGCATAGTGCTGGGCTGAAATAACTATTTACTCATTAGAATCTTAGAAAATATGACCATAAAAAGATGTTCCACCCTTACAATTTGCATGACGATACAGAACTTGCTTTGCAAGTCTAAACTGAATTAGCTTAGGGCACCATGGTCTCAACCTCTGCTCAAGCTGAGCTCACAGCAAAGTACTGCGGCCTCATGTAGGAAGCAGTGAATGTGGGTAACTCTGTATACAGACTAAGCTGCTCAAAAATCCTCAGCCATTTCAACTATGACGTCTAACAGCTATGTGCTTGGAGTGCTGGAACGCTGCACTGCCTGTAGTAATTAAGGCACCAAATCAAGGCTCCTTCCAACTTGACCTATGATTTCTAATGACAGATTTGAAAAAAAAAAAAAAAAAAAAAAGAACTACATTTAGAATAGACCTTAAGGGCACAGGCAAACACAGGGCAGAAAAACTTCAGACAAAGTTCTTAGACATGCTGAATAATTATCTATATATCTCATCTGACTTCTTGCATTTCCTTCTGATTTACGTGTTCGGAAATAACAGTAAATTTCTATTCATCTCAGATTCTCTTCTCCAAATGCACAGGACTGCTGGAGCATTCATGAAGGGACAGAATGAAAGCAGTAATTTTCTTTTTTAATTTTATTTATTTATTTTTACAACTAAAATAATCTTCTGGTTAATGCTGATAACAGTTAACACAACTGTAGAATCACTGTGGTTGGAAAGACCGACAAGACCATCTGGTCCAACCGTTCACCTATCACCAGTAGTTCTCTCTAAACCATGTCCCTCAGCACAATGTCTGCATGTTCCTTGAACACCTCCAGGGTCGGTGACTCCACCACCTCTTTGGACAGCCCATTCCAGCACCTGACCACATTAACAGACACACAGTTATTAGCTTGGAAATAGGTTTATCTTATCTGCCAAGACCACCTTCAGGAAAAGAATCCTGAAATATGACCACACGTGCTAATATATGCTTCAAAGCAAAACACACTCCAAAGTCTTAAGTCATTTATTCTTGGTAGGTAAAGAAAGAGAGATAGAAACCCCTTAATCTAAAGGAGCATGACTCCGTGGATTTCCTCTGTCAAAGAAAACATGCCTTCTGCAAGGATGTAGTTGGGTATAACCATGTGGACTCACATTCTAATAAACAGATAAAAGGATAACATAGTTCTCAATAGTATTAACACTGAAATCCACCATGACGTAAAGAGCACATGAAAGCTTTTCCATCGACAATGAGACACTCCATCAAGAAAACACATACATTTTTAATATACACTGTTCACTAAGTTTGTTTTCAATTTTGTGCATCTTTTAGATTTGGAAGGCTTGCTGCAAGAACCCTAAGATACCTGACACTGTTCCTTTAATGTGACATCTCTTTAACAACTAAAAAAACAACTGACACAGTCAGCTTTTTCTATTTAGTAGAGGTACAAAAGCCAATAGTTGACATTTGAATTTCATCTAAACTCAAACAGGAAATACACTTTAAAGAGTTATCAGTTATAGACTGATTTGCTCATGACTGTAGTGTTCTTCCTTGCCAGAAGACAGCTGAAGTACACTGCATACACTACGGTTACATGCATTTACAGCACACTGGCAAAAAAAATTAATGTAGCTTTCCCTTTGCCTCACACTATCTAGAGTAAAATTCCTCATTCTTGAGAACAATAAATATACCCCTGCCCAAACTAACCAAGCAAAGAAAGTCTGTAAGCAAGATTGCTTGGATTCAATGAAGATGAAGTTCCATTGCATGGGGAGTAGGGATTAACACTAGAACATCCATTCTTTCTCCTCCAACACTGTCCCATTTGTTGCTATTTAATAATATTTTAAAAGCCTAATTTATCTTTGAAAAAAGATGAAAGTAGAGCTATTTCAGATGTATACGCTATTACATCCCATAATTTGAACCTTCTAAGAAAAAACCTTAAGTAGTCAATTGCAGAGATATACTTTAAATTTTTAACCATCAAGTAACTATTGCTTCATTATTATTTTTTGGGGTATTTGAGTGAAAAAGGGTATCTTCTCATGTTTCTTTAGCTTAGGTATTCCACATTCTATCCAACGAAGTGAATAAAATTCTTATTTTAAGCAAGGAAAAATGCAGAAGGAGTTCAAATACAGAGCTAACCTCTGCCCCTCTCTACTCTGAGAACCATCTGGATTCTATTAAACTGTCAAGCAAGTACCACGATTAATACAAAAAGAAATGAAAGAACCACTGAACTGTTTAACGTTGGTAGCTTCTTTATAAGCTATGCTAAATCTGCCCGTGAACCTCAGCTGATTAACGCTTCAAATGCACGACATCTATTTTACAAAATTATACAGACCACTTTCCCTTCTCTGGGACTACTCAGCAGAACTGCAGCTAAGTATTTTTTCACATTATCCTACTCTACAAAGCACTTGCCTAAGCAAATTATGAAACAGTAAAACAGCAATCAACGTTGTGAAATTCAGGGGAAGGCAACGACAACTTCCATTTAAGGCTGTCAGATTACTGTACTTCAAACACTTCCACACTTTAATTTTGTATAATCCAACACGGGTTATACAGAACACAATCATGCATAGCCCTACTCAAAGATCCTGCAAGAAAAGGTCCCCATGCCAGACAAACTCCTCCCGGGCTCTGAAGAAGTTCGGCCTCATCTAGGTTTACAAACTACGTGACCAACCTGCATACGACTTACAAACCTCAACAAAAGGAGCGTTCCTTGGAATTGTTTCATACTTTAAATAGACTTAACAATGCAACTGAAGCGTCAGTTTTCAGGCAGCCTTTACAACATAAAATCATTCCCAAGGAGCCAGTAAGCCAACTAATTTCTTGACTCCTCGCAGAAGCAAATTTCAGCCCACTGATGATTTCCTGGAACTTCATCATTCTCTGCATGACAAGAATGCAAGATACTTGTGAGTACTGATTGATTTTTAACTCTGTGGATAGTTTCTTCAGTAGTCATGGAAAATAGAAAAGAATCCAAATTCAGGATAACTGCTTCTTTGTTGACGTGAAAGAAGTTAAAACGTTATACAAGAGCAACACAAATGTAAATGACAAAAAGTCAGCTTTCCTTCAAGTGTTTTACATAAAACTGGTAATTAACATTTTGCCTGTTTCTTTTAACACAAGTGTACACCAATTATAACTCCAACACAATTACCATACAATTAAACAAGATTATAAAAGGATGAGATATACATACATAGTCAGGACTACTTTTGCTTGTTCAAACCTCAAAAGCAACTGTGGGAACAAACAATTGGGGGGAAAAAATGTAGGGGCTATGGATTCTAGTCTTCTGAATTTGAATTATGTTGCGTCTTAAAAAGACAAGAATTAATAAGTTTGATGTTCCAATATTTTTTAAAACGAAAAATCTACAGCTCAAGCCAGATTCAAAAACAGGTAACTTCCTTGACGTTCCACTAACAGAGGAAGATTCTGCAAGAGACAGAGTATAAGTCAGATATGCCACTGCGTTTACTTCAAGCGATGTATTCAGGTATACACAAGTGCATGTCAGAAAACAAGCACGCGAGGAAGAATAGAGCATCTGACTTCATTGTGCCAGCTCTAGACAGTCGTGAGAAGGTACAAAAGTCACTGAAGTGAGCTGAAACGAATGTGTAAATAGTTCTTTCCTGCATTAGCATATTCTCAAAACTAAAAGGAAAAAAAATATTTGAGTATTTTTAACCAACCACACAACAACTCAGTCACAACCTTTCAGTTCTTTATATTTAAAAAGAAAATAGAAGTTGAAAGATCTAAATAACACAACTAAATCTTGATCAAAGAAGCATGCATCACAGATTCTGGCAATTGCTAGAGTAGATGCCTGCCATTAGTTTAACTTAAGCATTTCCATAACCTAACTCATCCTTAAAAAGAGTAGAGGGGAGGAGAGTGAGGGAAGAGTATCCGAGATAAGAACAAAAACAAAAACAAAAAAAAAGGCTTGAAATGACAGGAAGCCCTGGAAAGCTCAAGATGCTGTAATATACTTCACCTGTGTATGTGTCGGGTAAGACACAGAAATTCTCAAGTTCTTTAATATATGGGATGTTTGTATTAAACCAGGATCATAGACTGGCTTCTGCTGGAAGGGACTGTCAAGTTCCAGCTCCCCTGCTGCAGGCAGGGTTGCCAACTGCTAGCTCAAGAACTAGATCAGGTTGCCTTGGGCCTTATCTACCCTGGCCTTGAACACGTCAGGGATGGGAATGTCATATGGTATTTCAGAGATAAAATCTGATAAAATGACTTCTAGACTGTAAAGCCACCAACAATATCCAAGTAATTTGTACTACATGGGTCTTGGTCTTTCTTAAAAGCAGAGAAGTGAGTGATGGGACATACAGACAGACAGAAGACAATATGGGACACAGATGTACGTGACCCAAAACAACAAATTCCTAATAGCATCCCTGCTAAAGCTTGCCACAGCTTGCAAAAGCACAGGATGGCATCAAGTTATTGTGCAATGAACAAAGAGCTTGTGGGCTTTCTTGGCCTACACGATCACTTGGGAAAGCTTTACCTCTTGGTCAACAGAACCCAATGCACTGCAATTTGTACGATGCCAATATCAGTTCTTCTTATGCACAGTTCAGCAAACTGGTTTGGGGAGGTGGGGTTTCTTGGTGGTGATGGTTGTTTTGTTAAATAAGTTGAGACCTGCCCACAGCTCCTCCTACTTGTTAAAAGTAGCAGAAAACATTTTTAAGTTCTCAAGAGGAATATTCTTAGATATTGAAAAATAGCAGCAGTTTGGATACATAATTCTTATCACGCTTGACTGACACACTGAAAATAAGCTCAGAGAACTATTATCCACCTCTGCAGGAAAGGAGAAAATAAAACAAAAGACACCTGATTTCATTTGAAAACTGGATGCTCAAGATACTCTTAAAAATACAAAATAGGTTAAGGTAAAAACAAGCAAATATTATCAGCATGAATCAGTACCCTTCTGTTTGACTCAACAAGTAAGGTACCAATAGCAGGAAGAACAAGATTTAATTCAATTGGCTTAAAAGGCCATAAAAAATATCAGTTCATCAGCAGCGTATACAGTATTTTCAGTTACTTGAAACACCATTCTTATACTTTAAACGGGATGAATAGGAGGAGGACTACTGAGAACAAGTAACGAAAGGATGCGTACAAAGAACAGCTGTTTCAACTGCTGCTCCTCTCCAGAGCAATGAAACAACTCCAGACCTTTTTGGCATACACCAAAGCAAATGCTCATGCCAGAGCTCCTCAGCCCTGACACACTGCCTTATGTGCACTGTAGATCAACATCCAGAAAGGCAAACTGTCTACCGTGCATGAAATAATGACAGTATTTCCATTACTGCACAGTAACGCTACATTATTTTTCTGCATGTCTTTCAGCACTTGAAGTATTTAAACAAATTAAAAAAATACAAGTTTTAAAAATAGTAATTTTAGACTTCTACAATTACTCCATTTAACTTACTCTTTAGTCAACTGCTCTTTCTTTCATCTGGCCATGACTGTTAAAAGCATTAATGGTTTAAGCTCTAGCTCTACAACTAAAGCTGGATGCATTCTGATGAGCTACAAGTGTTCCTTTTCGCTTAAAAGAAGGGCACGATACGATGCTGAACAAAATGAAAAATCCATTTAATGTTTCAGAGTTCCCTGATGTTATGCTTTTAGTATAAATAATTGCATCTAACACTAAATACACAACACCAGCAGTACACACAGCTGACACTGAAAAGCAGGCAAAGGGGCTTTCCAGGCCCCTGTCAACAACAGGGCAACTAAAATACTTCATGGAGAACCCAGAACTATAGAAACCGTGGCTTCTGCTACTGCAGTAAGAAACATGTGTGACACAACAGCGAGCTGCTTACCAGCTGGTCTTATCTTTATTACATTTATTTCATTATCTTTATTTTATCCACTATAAAACAGCTTCGCTGATGCTATTCACTGAATGTGCTACTAAAAATAATCAAAAAACATTTTCTCCTAAGATGGTTTTCAAATACAGCTATTACAAAGATACTGGGAGTACCAGTGTTATGGCATTTTATTATCTAATCCTCTGCTAGAGCATCTCTACTTATAAAATTGCGTATTTTACTTTCTGCGATTCATAAAAACTAAAAGATGCAGAAACAGTATCAAATCTCAAGGAATTCAAAAGGAGAGGAACTGCTTATTGAAGTCTGAGCTTAATGCAAGATGACAAACAAAGCAAAACAAACAACCCTCTCTGCAGAAGCAGAATATAAATGCACTTGCCTGACACGTGGATTTTTTTTTTTTTTGATAAAACAATAGCCACATTTTAGCAAGTTCTAATTAAAAACAAGAAAGAAAACATCAAATAGTTTCACAGGAGAGCAAAAAATCTTAAATGTTTACATCGTTTAATGATGTTTGGAGGAAAAAAAAGACAGGCTATATAAAAGCTGCAACAGTTACAGAAATAATATCACTGCATAACATATTCTACTTTCAGTCCTAACTTATATGTACCCTATGACACAGAACACGATTTGCAAGCTAACATCATTCACTTTAAGTTATCAGCATACATTAATGAATGTGCAATATAGAAACCGTCGATTTTATACTATCAAAATTAAAAGTCACAGAACAGTAGGGTGAGAGGCCTCACTTAAAGCCAGTACGCAGTTTCTACTTGGAAAACAGACAAAAAGCATTCTTAAAAGATACAAGACTTCAGTGTTTGGGGAATTTTCTCAAGTTCAGTAATCTGCCTCAAGGCTTCTGGTCCTCCGTCAAGTTCCAACATGGCTTGACATTTCAATTTAAACTAGAAAGGATTCAGTGGAGTTGAGTGATAATGTTCACATCTGATAACGCTGCCAAAAAATTCCAGCTGGAATAAAAACCGCGATGACTTACTAACACAAAACTTGAAATCATGGAATCGTTAAGGTAGAAAGGGACCACCATAAGATCATCTAGATCATCAGCTCATCACCACCACGCCCACCATTGCTGTGATGAAAGCAGGACCCAGTGCTTGGTGATGATAAACTTCATAAAATTGCCCTCAGCCCATGATCTAGCATATCCAGATCCCCCTGTAGGGCCTTACTACCCTCAGGTAGTAAGGTTTATCTTTATTACCCTCAGTCAAGGTTTATCATTGTCCTGAGTTAGGAAATCCAATGTGCATTAATTTCTGCTGGAAAAAAAAATCTATATAGAAATATATATATATATATTTATTACATTTTAAAAATAACTGCTCGCAGACCGAACAGTTTCACATATTGCTATTTCAAATCCTACCTCCCAAAAGGAAAGAAGAAATAAACAATTAGTTCGCCTAAAGACGAAAGGGAGCAGTTTATTTCTAAGTTCTGCAATGGGGTTTTAACATCTGAAGAAAAATCATGGGTCTTGCAACAAGTACATTAAGAGTTACTCCTTTCCTGGCAAATAGTTCCTTGTGTTTGTGAACCACTGCCAAATCTAACACTGACAGAAGAAACACTTCAGAACTTAAGCATTTTTTAAAGTCTTTCCATTGTTTCAAATATGCTCTTAGAAACAAAAAGCATTTAACAGCCATGGCATTACGCTGGCTTTCCCAGGTCACAAATACTGATATTTTCCGAAAAATGGCAGAAGTAGCTGTTGTAGCACAAGGCAACATAAATAATTACTTTCACTTTTGTTGCATAATACAAGCTAAGATTTAAAACAATATAGGAGTGCAAAACTATTTAGACAATTAAATGATCAGACTAAAAAATTAAATTTAACAAGAAAAAATGCTAGGTATCTACCCAGCAGCTCCTACTGACAAAATATTCAGATTGAGATTTTCAGATAGCATGTAGCACTAAATCATTTGGCAGCTCTCCTGCCTCAGTTCTCCACATACAGACGAAGTTAAATTAGGGAGCATCAGACTGCCACAAACAAGGGATGAACAGAAATAGCCTACATACTTGTTCATGCTGCAACCTAAACCCCTAGAAAGCTAGACTACAGGCCATCTGAAATAAACAGATCTTTGTGATAATTAACCAATTTTTAGAAGTGATATGAAAAATAACTTTCTTTGAGGTTGTCTGCTTAAGAAAGATGTACCAGAAAAGTCCACCAGTCTGACCCTAAAAACGAACGGTCATTCACTGTCTGTTCGCCAAGTCCTTCCTTCAACTATGAAGCTAAAGGAAGACGATGGTACCATCGCAAATTGTACACTAAAGTTCCAGATTTCATTTTCCTTCCTTGGCGCAACATACAAACCAAACTGAACCACTGCAGCCATGTAAATTGCTGCTGCTGAACAACTTCAGGTGATCCTGTCCTCCATTCATTTTCTCAGGCAAGATAATGCCAAGTAAGGACCCATCAAGCAAGCTATTAGATTGGGTCAGTCAGCAGACTGTCAAAGCTGTGGAGGAAGATGAGAAGACCGCTTAATGTCAGCCAGCAACCCCATACACCTGACGTGCTTCCAAGAAAAGCCATCAGCTCAGTGAGCTTGGAAGAGGCCTCTAGAATTTCTTCGTGCAGCCTTCTGCACAACACAGAGCCCAGTTCAAAGTCAGGCTGACTTACACAGCACTTTGTCCAGCAGCATACTCAGCACATCCAAGAATGGCACTTCTTCAGCTTCTCTCAGCAGTGTGTCCCATTCTCATGGTGATCTTCATTTTTTTAAATCCAGTAAGAAGTTACTTTGCTGTAACTTGTAACCACTAATTTTTCATCCTTTGAAAATGGACTTCAGGGAATACCAGCTCTGCCTTCTCTAGAAGGCCTCTCAGACAGCTTACAAGCAGGTAGGTCATCACTCCTCAGCCTCTAGCTGGCTGAGCAGCTCTGCTCCATCAGATCACAGCACTGTGACAGTGCCCCTTGTACTAGAGACCTACACCTAGAAGACTGAGTCCGCTGAATGGCTGCCTCCCATTTCTGTTCTAATTCAGCTGAATTGTGAGCCGAGAGATTTAGCCGAGGTCTCACAACTTCCTTTCCTCTCCTGCAGTTCCAGATCAGAGCTAGCACCCATGTAAACAAAAGACGAGGTTCCTCAAGTAACTGATGTGATGATTTTGGGGCCACAGTTGCTAGCTGGAACATAAAATACGTGAAAAATCATGGAACCACCTATCTGGCCGTTATCTCACTGCACAGACAGATGAACAAACATCTGAAAATCTTCAGAGAGAAAGCAACACTAGAAACATCCATCTACTCAGTTGTTACCTTAAACATCATGTTACTTCAGTGCCAAAATAATTTTCTTGCTTGCCACGGCACATTAAGGGAAGTGTTTTTATGAAGCTCTATGCAAACATTTTGCAAGGTAAGCATGCGTGGGCAGAAGCAACATAATTCAGATATGTTCTTGCTAACGTTCAGCCTGGCTGTAGCAGCTCTTTCAAGGAAGGCAGAATTCGGGTGCTGGTGCTACAGATTTACGCAGAGCTCAGCATCCATTAATCTACCCTCAGCCTCAGCACAGTCAGTTCACAACCAAAGCTCAGCTACTTGAAGCTTCTGCGCTGGCACAGGTAACTAAATAAAACACAATATACGTGAATTAGTATTCATTCCTCATTTCTAGTCATGACACGCAGATTTAAGATTGAAAATGAAGAAACCTTCCAGCTGAATTGCACTAAAACCTGTTACAAATGCATACATTGGAACAGGAAAAAAGGGTTGTGTTTGTGTTTTGTTGGTTTTTCGTTGTTGTTGCTGTTTTCCTTTTTTTTCTTCTAGTATTTTACCTTCATAAAGTCAACAGCTGCATCCAGTGCATACTGCTTTTCTGGAATAAATATTTCTAACCAACGCTACAGACATTTTGAAATAGGCTACAATTAGTTGAGCAAACAGTAAGAAAATGGCCAAAGAGATGAGCAAGTCAATTATTTTTATCAGGTCTTACTGGAAAAAAAAAATGAGATGCAAAGATCCATTTTCACCTTGATCTTTAGGGGTAAAATCCAAGAGAACTTATATTCACAGTTTAAGCATGTTCAGTGGACAGCAGTGCATGGAGAGCAGATTTCTGAGGTATTTGGGCTGAGAAGATGAAAAGTTCTATGGCCTGTACCAGAGGTACTTCTGGAAGGAGAGAGGGAAGACCAAAGACTTGTTGCAGTGAAACAAAGATCATTTTGATCCTGGGTCTGAGGAAGCTCAGGATGAAGAGAAAGGAAGAACTTTCATTGGAACAAGATACTCTCAGTGAGCGTTTCATGCTAACTAGAACAACTGGGGAATTCTGACATAGGACTCCCAGTTTCAGCGGGCTATTGCTTTTATTTCTGGGAGGAGGCAGGGGAATAAAAGGAATTCTTTGGATGAGAGCTGCATTGCTAACCGCAATCAGGATTATTTTACCTCTTTTGCTACAAGGCTGCGTGCCATGATGAAGAATTCCATAATCTAACGGCTTCTTTTTTTTTTTTTTTAACAAATAACACAACTCCAATCAGTTGTATTTTTGCATTTGATTTACTTCGTACATTTCACAGCACTTGATACCCAGCATTCATCATTCAAGCTCCAATAGACATAAAATCTCATGTCCTTGATGAGATGGCCCACAAACTGAGCTGTTTTTAGCTCCTGAAGCAAGTCACGGGTCCTTATTCATCTCATTTTTTTTTTAATCTTCTGTAAGAGGCCACAAAAAGAGAAAAGTACAAAGTTAAGGGCACCTAACTAGCACGATCTACAATCTGAACTAAAATGGAAAGAGTAAATCTCTCTTTCACACACACACACACACACACACACACACACACACAAAGAAAACCAGCAGAACATGGTTGGAATTTCTTATTAGTTTCCTTTCCTGAGTTTCTCTTACCTAGAAGTATTTATGCAGCCTCATAAGAGCACAGATGTGTTAAGGGCCCTACAGGTAGATAAAATCTGCTGCTGCTGTATCTTTAGACCCTAACAACTGTAATAAACATTGTACAGAGCACTCTGTTCTCAAGTTGACTCCAAACTTTAGATACAAATGTAGTTCTATTGTAAAAAGCCTCCATGATATCCTCCTGCTTTTTTTTTTTTTTTTTGGTCTTTTTAGATGGCGAAAGGTTCAAGAAGTGTAAATTAAGTATGCAGCTATTGTCCTTCCCGCGAACATCTGGGCACCGCTACAACGCGAGCATTCAACAGAAACCGTATAACCCTTAAAATTGCTTCCAAGTGCTATTTTGAAGAGGGGCATAAAAAGAAACCAGACTACATCAAGCGACTTCGCTATGAAAATGGTGAAGGCTTACTTGGAACACCACCCCCAACACAAAAAAATCAATGAGAACGGCGGCGGAGCGGAGCAGCTGCACCCGCAGCACCGGCAGCGGGCTCTGGAATGCCGAGCGAGTAACTTGATCCCTTCCTCCCCTCCTCCTTCGCAGCAGCATTTAGAAAGTAATTTCACCTCTTAAAATGGCATCTCGGCTGTGCTAGCGCGGAACGCGTCTACTCGGGCACGCTCTGCTCGAGCAGGGAAGACTTTTTTTTTTTTTTTTTCCTCCTCCTTTTCCTGCAGCAAAATGGAGGTACCCAGCGTATGTACGTTTGGATCTGTCATTTCTAGCCGATACGCCCAGCGATTTCCTGGTAACGCGGCTGTGCTTGCAAGCCAGCAGCAGTCGTGCTTCTGGGAACAATTAGCTCTCAGTGAAGCCATGAAGGTCTGTTTGTTCGGCGCGCCTCTGCCCCGCTCCGAGGGCACCTCACTGTCACTGCTCCCAACAACGGGGAACAAGGAGTAACTGAAGGCAGGGAATAACTCTTCGGCATCTGATGTAACACGGCACGCTGGAACCGAACCAGACGCGTATACTGCGCACGGCGGAATTTCGTTTGGAACAGTGGTACTTCATAAACCCAAAGGAGAGGGACAGCTTGGTTATGAATGTATTCACTGCAGTCTGTGCTGCAGCCACAGAGCCGAGCCTGGGTGCTCACTCGGCACACAGAAAAAACAGCCACAAAGCAGCTCTGCCTCCAGGGAACACACAAGCTGAGCTCACAGACCTCTTTCCTCCGAGTTTTCCACAGCACAAAGAAAAGCTGCTGCAATTCAGCGTATTTTCCTGTAAACAAAATAGCCAGGATTTTTACCATTCTGAACATACTGCAATCAGTAAGATACCATTATCCTACCAGATAAGAGACAAAGACTTGAAGAAAATAAGTTATCAATCATTCTAGCAGCAGCACAATGTGAGAGGGAAAGATCAAGCTGAATAACATCTTTCCAGCAGCAGTAATTTTGCTTACTAAACATGTTACCATCAGAACCATGAACAGAAAAGAAGCCCCCAGGGCATCCTGGGAGGGCTGCAAGTCTTTAGGACATCCACGAGGTATAAGGAGGAGCAACTAGCTTTAACAAAGGCTGCCAGAAATTTGTGTAGGGCCTAGGTTTTAAAATATATTTACCAAGTCGGTAATGGAAATAGAGAGCCAAAAGATCTTTAGACATCCAGTCCTTAACTCAGCTTCCTGGTCCCCAGCTACAAAATGGAAACAACTTCTAACGCTGAGATGCTGAACTAGAACACTGCTTTAACGATAAAGCCTCAGAGTCCAGGAAAGAAGGTCAGATGCCACGACGATGGGGTCCTCCAGAAGACTTACAGTCTGGAAAAGAACGCAGAGCTGACAGGCTGTTTGGAAGTATCACCTTTATCTATAGGCTGATGTATTTACAAAAAAAAGCAACACACCCAAACCGACCAACACCCACAAAACTACAGATATTTCTTAATGCTGGTTATAGCATGCCAAGAATCAGAAACACCAGCAGCTAGCTGCTTGGCCCTTACAAACGAGGCAACCTAAAAGCAGAGCTTTCTTTTTGTTTTGGATCAAAACAAAAACCTTATATGACCGTTTCATACACAAATATTTGTCTAGGTCGGTATTCGCAGTAAATACAAAAGCTGTGCACACAGTGACCGATGAGCTCTTATTTTACAGGAAGGTAAAGCAGTTGTTTTGCTGTGTGCATCATTTTTGATACCTTCAGTTTTTCAGATTACTAAGTCTTCACTCTTTCCCCAGCACGATCTATATTATGGCTGCTATCCGTTATTCATCCACATACATTTATTCCTGGATCACTTATTTCTAATGTTCAATTTGGTATCTGATGTCTGAAACTCAAAACAATTACCACAGTTTCTAACCAACTCTTTACTATTTTATTTTGTATTTCTGTATTGACCTAAAGGTAACAAAGATTCACAAATATTCTAAAATAAACAATCAGTTATTCTTCTTTTAAAATATATTTAATAACCCTTACTTGTTTGGAATAAATGTATTTAAATTGTTGGTCAGGAATGGAAAAGCAAGTATGTTTACACATTAAAACTGAAGTTCAAACCACCATAACGTGATTACGTGACAGATTTTAAATGGCCTGCACAAAGTTATTAGCATTGATTCATTTTTCAGAAGGCCTGTGTAACAGTCCCATTCTCATTCTTTCCTGTACTAACGCCTTCCTCCCACCTTTAAATGTCATCTTTCCTCCTTCGTACAGGAGGTGTTTTGAACCCCAGGACCTATTACTGGGATACTGCACGCAACCAGTGTATGTAAGGATAGCAGTAAAAACATGAAGTAATCCTCGAGGCTTCAACAAGCATAAAACCCACCAGACTAAAACAATGTATTCATATTTTATTGAAGATATTGTCTGCTAAAGCTATATTTTCCGAAACAGCAGTTGGAAAACATGAGTGTGAAAGCTTTATGAGGACATTCACACATCTTCAGTACTTCAGTTCAACACAAGTTTCATGCCAGCAAAGATTACAACCAGTAACTAGAGGGGAAAAAAAAAAAAAACACAAAACCAATCAGACGAGCAAATCCCAGCAACGCTGATTTCAGAATCACACCAAAAAGGGAGAACGATTATGAAGGACTAGAGTTCTGCCTTCTTACCCAAATGTTTAGATCTAAAATGAATCATATCTCAGGTTGCTGTTTGATCAGGATTTCTCACCATTCCCTTTTTAAGGAACAGTCAGTGGAAATTATTTTTAATAAGTGAAAAGTAACAAACTTTATGGCTTCACAACTGTAACCTTTCTGAAGGCCACAGACCGCTTACCAAATAAAAATACACTTAATAGGAGCACAATAAATAACCGCTGTTAAAAAGTTTCGAGTACTGAAATAGAAAGCATCCTCTTCTCATTGTGCTAATCTTCCATGTAGTCGTAATGCAAAGCCTGACAGGTGTCATCCCTTTCAATATACTTCATTTCATGAGAATTACAAATGGGAATTTTTCTAGCGATTTTAGTTAAGTGTCACTTTAGACACCGCTTTTTATCGCATCTTTGCGCGAGCAGTCCTACTGAGCCATAACTGAAGCAAGTATAGCCAGCTGAAGTCATGACCTGCGTTAACTGCTTGCACGAGTAGAGAAACAGATCTTCCGAAAGAGCTTTTATAATAATAAAATAAACCTTTCAGAAACTTGCTTTCTAAATTTAAAAATTCAGTAGCATCTGGGAAATTTGTTTCTACAGGAATGAAGTATTTCCTAGCTTACCTCCTAAAAGCATGTGCTCAGATTATAATCGATGCTCCCATTAGGAGGAAAACTTGGTGCAAAAAACACAGCATGCAGCAAATCCCTGCATTTTCGAGATTAGGCTATTTTGCGAAAAGTTGTTTAAACAGAACAAGTTTTCTATAATAGCATAATGAGTTCAAGTAAGTGGAGGAGTGGGGACTGCATGTATACTAATATATAAACATTTGGCTGCATCAGTTCTCTGACCTTGTTGCACGTTTCATTGCTGTATTTTTTTTGTGTATTCTCTCACACCAACTCATGACATTTCTTTCCATTGCGTGTACTGTCAAAAAGTGCCCCTTCAGTTCTTCAGAAAATACATTCAAATATGATGTATTCAATTCTCAAATGTTTTTCTCCATTCATACCTACAGACCAGTTTTGTATATAATAAACAGAAGAAAAAGTATCCACATTTCACTCACTTATGTCACTTGTAGCTTCCTTTGACTGAATTATTTGGATTTGGAAACAAAAAAATGTGTTGTTCAATCTGTCCTTACTATATAAAGATTTTATTGTGCTGGGTTTTTTTTTTCCCTTTCTGAAGCCTAGGTTACCTGAAGAAAACAGAACAAAAAACTTTGTTCAAGTATTCCTACCCTAGCTATGAAACTAAACAAGTACCAGTGGTATTTCTGGTTCTTACACCTCTAATGGCTCTTCCACGTCAAATTTTCTCTTCATTCAGGGAAAAATTAAAAAAAACCTGCCACACATCCAATGAATTGTATGATGAGCAGCATACCCAGGAAGGCCTCATTTCCTACAGAGATTTATGTTCTGTTTTAGTACATATCTTTTCCCAGTGCAACCGACCCAGCTTTTTCCTTGTATGATTTCATAACATACCCACTTCTCAACTGACATGCCTATTCCTCTAAGCACAGTTTTCTCTCCTCCCCCATCATCTGCTGCCAGACAGCCTCTCGGTAGCTGGACAGAATGCGCGTATTGACTTTCCCCTCATCAGGGGCAATAGTTTTCCAAACGCCTCTGATCCTAACACAGGAAATAATACAGCTCAAGACCTTAAAATCAAAGTGTGATCTCCATTTCACCATCTTACCAAAACATCTAATCTTCAAACCCATGCCTTGTCTTTCAAATTTTTTGCAACAGGAATTTATCCGAATCTCAAATGTTAAATACTGAATCAGATACAGAAACATTTAACAAAACTGAAACAGAAGACATTACTGCAAAAGGAAAAGAACAAAGGTGGATGTAGGGATGGGAAAGTTTCTGCTCATCCCATTTTTGTTTGGGGTGTGTGGGAAGAACGAACTTCATGTACATTAACAGATTACATGGGAAGACTATTACTTAAGGTAATGAAAAGCAGTGTTCCAAAATAGGTAATACTCCCAAACTGCAGCTCTGCCCACAGGCAACCTACACTACAGCCAAGCTGCAGTTGGAAGGGGAATCTTGTTCCACTGGTCTGTCCCAACCATAGCAAAAATGGAAACCTATGGGAAAAAATTAAAAAAAAAAAAAAAAAAAAAAAGTAATCCGTTTAGACATAACTTCCTATGGCATCACAGGAATGCCAGCGTTGCTTTAAAGGAAAAGGTAAGGACACACATGGGTGGTGTTAACAGAGTGCAGAACTGGCCTTTCTCGCACACCTAGCTGTTAGGCTTGCTTATCTAAAGCCGCCCTCAGTCTGCTAGTTATTTATTCGTCTAGCAGATTTTCATTGCAGACATCAATGGAAGCCTATCTGGCTGTATTGCTGCAGTCTTTAGGAAACTATATCATCAGACTTTCCGCACTAAATAAAACAGCCGAACAGAAAACATTCGAGACAAGTTAGACAGTAAAAACACGTTACTTCACGTTTGATGGCCATATCATTAAACCTAAGCCAATGAAAGTGTCAGTCAAGGCAGCTAGACGTCAGCGCGATGTAACAAAAAGTAGGTGTGAAAGTCACTCCTGAATATAACAGCAGAGGAGCTGACGTGACTGGGTGTGTGTGCTAGTGTGATAAAAGGCAGAAGAATTAGCATAGTGATTCTACCAGATGTCTGGCTGAGTCCTCCGTGTGGGACACCGCCTTGCAACCAGGCACGTAGAGAAAAAAGGTAGGAACAGCACCTTCCTGTTTGCCCTGGTTAGGAATTGCCCATGCAGTGGCTAAGAATGGCTACAAGTTACCGCACTATTCCCACTAATGGACATATCCTTCAGAAAAAAAAAAGAAAAAGTGTGAACCCAAACTTGTAAGGTACTTTGAGTCCCAACCACATATTCTGGCGCTGACTCTTCAGCCTAAGTATTCACTGTATGGAGGGTAAGAAACTGCCTGCCTCTCCTTATACCATGGAAAAGAAAAAATAGCGAAGAAAAATGATTCCCTATAAACATCTTAATTTCATTTCAGGTTTGATAGATTACCATCACGTTGCCCTCTCCGTTATTTTTCTTTCCCAGACATGAGAAGCTCAAGCCTATTGAGAACTGCGTCCCACCAGCACTGCTGGGGGAAGGAAAAAAAGACCAACCTTCTTGTTTTAATGAGATTGTTGAAATTGTGTTACCAGAATTACATAATATGCATGCTTATGTACAACCAACGTGCACAGCTGTGTAATCACATTTAAAAAAAAACCAACTTATAATGAGAGTATAGAATGCTGCTTCAATTTTGGCTTAAACTTATTTAAGACTGGGCTGTTTGCAAGAATGGAAGTGCTGCCTCTCCTCCCCCATTACTTCACATCTGGTCTCTTGGTGAGCTGGAAGGAAAAATTAAGGTCTTTTTTGTAGGGTTTGTTTTCAGTCCAATTAGCAAACAAATCCAACCTTCCACCTGGCCACAATTACTAGCATTGGATGGAAGGGAGTGAAACAAAATTAATCATTGCAAGCAGATATTTGTGATCTGAAGTTGGAGCTTCACAGTGAAGAGCTCTTCGGAAGTCTGTCCAAAATCTTCCAGAACATTAATGCCTACTTTAGAATCTTTATTTTCCCCCCACTAGAATTGTTACCTTGCACTTACTGTATCTCATCTGACATTTTATCATCCAGACATTCAGTGGTGCTACTAAATGCAGCCCGCAACACCTGGATCCTCTAAATGTTTTGTTACTATCTACACCACTTCCCAAATCCTTTCTAAACACAAAATGCAAGAGGCTTGCTTCCCAAAAGGATGTTAGTACCTTTCCACTGCAGAGTTAACTGTAATGTTTTCCCACTTTATTTTAATAAATTATTTGCACGTGGTAGAATTATCCTCTCTTATTGAAGAAGTGTTTTGGATTTTTCCTGGTGGAGGCTTTTTGCCACCCTCTTGAGGACACGATGAATATTTCATAACTTCACAATGACTTTATGAACAAGATTACTGCTAACCAATACTTTCCATTCCTCTGAAGGTCTAACAAGTAACATATGACCTTCACTTATAAAAACTGCAGTACCTCTTCCCTGATCTGCATGCATACATGTGAATACCTGTGCACACACATTATAGTTTACTACATCATTTGGCCACATCCAGCAGTTATGCCTGGCTGCCTGCAATACTCAGTATTACCATCATGTTTACCGTGGTCACTTTCTCTATCGGAGACAACAGATTTAAAATAGTAAAGTGAGGAGAGCGCAAATTGATATTGATTCTCCTTAAACTCTTGACCCTGGTAATTTATCTGACAAATAATGCATTCCACCACTTTGCTAATACTCAAGCAGCAGACAAGTAAGCTAGCTGACTCTTAAGAAAAAATGAACTAAAAATGAACTAACAAAATAAACAACTAAAAATATATACTGAAGATTATTTAGGAATAGTCGGAATACTAAAGATGGAGAGCAAAAATGCTGAAAGCTGGTGACTCTGCAATGGGATGGGAGAAAAAAAAAAAAAAAAAAAAAACAACCTATTTCTACGCTAGCAGCCTGATCAACTATTTTCTAAGACAGAGCAAGTGGCAAAGCCACTAGGAAGGACAGTGAGTTTCCAGCCTGCTCAGCAGAGTAACCAAGCAAGAA
Organism: Oreortyx pictus; assembly: GCA_036925125.1. Classification (NCBI taxonomy): domain Eukaryota; kingdom Metazoa; phylum Chordata; class Aves; order Galliformes; family Odontophoridae; genus Oreortyx; species Oreortyx pictus. The sequence continues at coordinate 10,043,824 of JAUPFR010000008.1, read as the reverse complement.
TAGCACCTTCCCCCCCAGTTTCCAGAGGGAGAAGCCAGTGGATCTATTCACATGATAAAACAGCCCCAAGATTTGAGAAATGGCTCCCTTACTCAACCAGGTTAAAACAAACCAACAAAAATTGCAACTGATATGAGAGTGGACAAGAAAAAAAAATAAGAATGAATGAGAGTACGTTGAAAGACAATGTTCTGAAAAATTCAGAAAAAAAAAAAAATCAAAGAAAAGCCAAGGAGATAAGGAACAAAATACCTGGATTTATCTCGATTAACCAACCAACTAACACTACATTTACAGAAGCACAGAACAGATGGGGTGTAAAGCAACCCATAGAGACTGCCCAGTGCTCAAATCAGGAACCTCTCTGCAGTCCTGAGGTGTGTTTGGTCACATCCTGAGCATCTCTAATATCAGAAACTACTCAGCCTCTTGGGGCAAATCCGTTCCATTGTTTGACCATCAACAGTTTCTAAATATATATATATATTTTTAAACAAAGGCAAAAGGGTGTTTCTTGTGCTTAAATAGCATTCTTTATATTTCATTTTGTGCCCATTGCCTCTGTCCTGTCACTGAGCACTCTGTTATGCTCTTCCATCAGAAACTTCTGCACATTGATGAGAAACCCTTGAGCTCTTTTCCCCAGGCTCAACAGTTCCAGCTCTCTCAGCCCCTCCTCGTATTACAGCTCCTCCAGACATTCATACCCATCTCATACGGTGAGCCAGAACTGGTCACAGTGTTCCAGATGTCTCACCAGTGCAGAGAAGGGATTAACCACCTCCCTTGACATGCTTGCAACACTCTTCCAAACACAGCCCAAGATACCATTCACCTACTTTGCTGCAAGGGCACATTCAACTTGTCGAACAGGACTTCCAGGGTCTTTTCTGCAAAGCTGCTCTCCAGGCAGTCAGACCCTAGTCTGAACCAGTACACAAGATTATCCCTCCACAGGTCTTTGCATTTCCCTCTGTTCAGCTTCACACGAGTATCCTCTCTGCTCATTTCTCCAGCCTGCCCAGATCCCTCTGAATAACACTCCTACATCCTTGCCGAGTGTGCATGCGCTCTGTCCCACCGTGCAGCTGTCATTACCAAAGGTATCGTGCTGCACTGGGACCTACCACTGAACTCTCCAGTTGGACTTCACGCTGCTCTTCAGAGCTGTGTGAATCTGGCAGCTAGGAGGACATCTGTCTGGTGCACACTTTTCTAAGTTTGTCTACAAAGGTATTACAAGGGACTGTCAAAAGCTTCACCAAAGAGAAGATGAGGAGTATCTGCCGCCCTCTGCCATCCACTGAGCTTCATCACTGACGGCTGCCACCCATGCTGACCTGCCTGCTAATCCTGACCCACTCGCTCTCTGTGAACTTACCCGTTCTGAGGCAAAGCTCCACATTCTCATTGCCCCCCAAGAGGCAAAGCACAACCCCAGCCTATACCTCCTGAAGAGCTTGCAGGACACCAGCTGTGTCACCTATCCATTTGCACCTCCAGGATTTCAACGAGACCGCAGCCATGAGGCAGCACATACACCTTCAGTTGCTCCAGTTTGTTGTATATGACAAATACTCAAGTCAAAATGCATACAGGAAAGTAATAAACTGCATGGAGGGAAACATTTTACTGACAAAGCTGTAACGGCTGGAAGCCTCATATCATGCTATCAAGTCACACATACTGGAGGGAATAATCAGAAATTACAACAGTGGAATGCTTGCTGTGAAGAGCACAGTTGAAGAGCTGCTGTGCAGTTCTGTTCAGAGAAAGGAGATTAATGAGTCTCTGTTGAACAAAGTCTGCTGGAGGAGGGCTGGTGAAGGAACATCCTAGTGCCCCATCTCTTCTCTGTCTACCTCACCTCTACTGTGTTGCTGAGCTCAAACCTAACCAACCTTCATTGCCATGCTGCTATTCCCCTACCTTGTCCCCTTTTATGTGAAACTCCTTGCCATAAGCTCCATTTCTGCTTTCATATCCTCAAGAGACCTCGTCACCTACATTTGCAGCTCACCCAAAGCTTTTCCCCCCCCTCAATTCTTCCCCTTCCGTATAACTTTCAGTATTTTACCTTCAGTTTCTCCAAACACACTAAATTATCTTGCTATAAAAACAACGCTTCTTCCAAAACCAGAAACACTTTGAAAACTGTTCTCAGAGTTTCTAAAAAAAAAAGAAAGAACAAACAAAGAACCAAAACAAAAACTCATAGCATTTACATCATGATACGTAACATCAGATTTTGAAATTCGGGCCCAAATTCCTTCAAGCAGGAATTCACGGTTGTTGCCCCTTTTACAGAGGAAAAGTCATCACAGACCTGCTCTGTGTCATTTCAGTCTCAACACAGAACTGATTAACACCACCATCAGCAGAACAGTACGAAGAAAAAAAAAAAAGAATGCAAAGGAAAACACAAAAACGTGTAATTTTACACCTTGCTCAATAGCTTATAAAGACACTTTCAATTATAGGCAGAACTCTTCGTAACCCTGTATAGAAACATGCTGTGGATGTACACACAAACATTTAAGGTCTCAGCTAGTTTTTGGTTGTTGGGATTCAGGCAGGAGCTGCCACAGAGCGGTGTAATTCCAGAGCTGCCTGCTGCAGGCTCTCACACTCCTCCAGAACTGTAATGCTGGCCATTGTTGGGAACAAAACACTTGAGGCTGGGTTTTTCATCTCTTCTCTTAGTAGCTCACTGTTGTTTCGTATACAAGTACTTTCTATTTGGTTATTTTTTCCTGTGACCAACTCAGCTTTTGATAATTAAAACTCAGCATAAATGAAAAGATACTCACAAAGAACCGCCGAGAAAGAAAATGACAGAATGTCATGCAGTAACAAGTATAAACACTACGGATGTTTACTGACAAAGAAGGCCCTTCTTACAGCAGCTTGACACCTCTTCCCTCCACCTCTGTCTCCTCCTGCAGATTTCTAGGACTATTACCTGAAGTATTACAAAGAGGCATGAATATTATACAACCGCATCTGAAACTTTTTCTTAAAGCTTCCTAACGCCATTTCTGCAGCAGAACCCCAGGCTAAGGAATGCACAGCTGCCGAGCAGATGTATAATTTCAGCATTTAGATTCCATTATTTCAAGGGTATTTTTTTTTTTTAACTAGATGTTTTCAGATTTTCTATTTCCATCTGCTTTTTGACCTCCCCCAGTTTCGTCCCCTCTTTTCTGTTTTAGTTCATTACACCAAAATAATTTTCTAAATTAGAAACATCTCTACGTTTAAAAACTTGTGAATTTGAAGAGAGGTGGGGGAATGAAGCAGGGCCAGGGGAGGAACAAAAACAGACACTTCAACGGAGGCTTGGGTTTGAATAAAAACTGTCCTGTCTGGGTTGGGTTTGATTTCACAGTTCCTGGTGTCACCCAAATTGGCAAGTCTCTAACTGCATTCCTTCCATGAAATTTTTAGAGCAGGAAACTGAAGAATATCAGCTATATGGGAACGTTCCGGCGCTTCACCGTAGCCCTCTGCCCTAACTTTTGAGTGGAACAACGTTCAAATTCTTGATTCTCCCTAAAAAGAGTTGTATTAACTGTAAGTTTGAAAAGTACCACCTCACCATCTACCAAAATAGTGTTACGAAGCATTAAGATCAGCATAAAGCACCATCAGTGTCTGCCCACTTCAGCTACCTCAGTGAAGAATCAATTCATGTATACATAGTATCAGAAAACAAAAATGGAATTAGCACAGTTGAAAAAAAGTTTCATTCTGCTAACAGAAGTAGAAGACGATGGCATTAACAGGAATCGCTCTTAAACTGCAGTCAACACTATGAATTATAACGAACAGTTACCCCAAGTAGGATCACTAAGTCCAGCTCAGCAACTGTGATAGATGCGGTTTCAAAGCCTAACAATATTTACTTTATTTTTAAGCTTACAATAACTGTTTGCCTACGTGAGGAAGGGTATTACCTTCAGTCTTAATGAATGGCATACACACCTCAGAACATTCCCAGAGACAATTTTCTATAGGATATGTTCATAAAATAGACTGAACTGTTGTGATCAAGTAAACATAGATTAAAAATTAGAGAAACGGCAACATGTAACAACAAAAAAAGCATATATATTCTTTACTCTGCAAGGTTAATTTCGTCTCTGAGAAGAGACATCAGAAATAAGTTTTATTCAAATTGCTTTGAAGGTTTTTGTTTTTCTTCATTTCTTCCTTCAGGGACATTTCTACTTAAAGATCGGTATCACTACCAAATTTCGCATCGTTGCTAAAATTCATGCAGCAATCTGAATTGAGGATAGTCCATGTCTCGGGCGCTGAGTCTGAGGATGGTTGCACCTAATTAGCAGGCAGAGCCTTCCTATGCAGTATCCCTACCCCGTCTTGTAATTAACTCCCAGCTTTCCAGGTCAGCAGCTGGTTCTAAACAGCTTTTCCTTAGGCCAAGGCAGAAGAGGGCACAAAAGAACTTCTTAAAACCTACACCAAGGAATTCCAGAAGAGCTGCACTTCTCTTTCAAGGAAGGAGAGGGAACACAGAACACGTGCACATCTTTCTGCTTTTCTTCGTGCTTCCAGCCGCTTTATCAATTGCACAGCTTGTTCTCACACTGTTCCCTCTTCCATTTGCAAGAGCAGGGTATACTAGTTCCTGTCAATATTTTTTCCTGTTAAACAGTTCCACCCACGCTACTTGTTCATGCTCTATTTTCAAACCACCTTTATACTCCTGCACAACACCATGGGACACAGTGCCTGTGTCTCTGCATCAGTACTACAGACTGAACTTTCAACTGAACAAATAGGGAAAAGAACAAATGGACTAGAAAATGATATCTGAACGTACAAGCCAGGCTACATCCTCCACTGTCCTTTTCACTCCTTCTATACCCACAGAATTCTCTCTTTGACACATAATGCACTGAGATGTGCATCAGATCTTTTCTGAGCAGAATATTAATTCTCTGTAGCAGCAGTCTTGCACATCAGGCCACAGAACTCAGACTCTACCCACTGATTTCCAGTATAGTCTGGCATCAGGCTCTTACAAAGGAAGTGTAAACGCACATGAACGTTTTCTCCCCTGCCTCAACTTGAGAAAAAGTTGTTAATAATTAACACTGTTAAGACAAGAGACTGCAAGAATAGCAAGTTCAGAAAATTTCAACAGCTGCAACAGTGAAAAGGAAGTAGCTTCCAAGAACCAGGTCTGAAATCTGGTATGTGACTTCAGAGACTTTCTTTGATATCTTTCTTTCTTACCCTTGCTACATCTGCTTGCATTTTTTATAAGCCACAGCACAACAAGGCTGATACGTTTTTTCCTGTCCTACAGGACAATGCACTGAGGGAATACAGACAAAAAATTGCTAGGTGTTTCCACACTTTATGCTAAGGACTGAAGCCATCTTGCAAAGCAATCACATGAAGGAACATGGAGAAAACTGAAGTAGTCTCAAAATTTTTGTAAAACAGGTAGTGGCTCTTATCACGTGATAGAAATTAAGCTACAGCACCACTGAGCTGGAGTAGCAATACTAATTTTTCTTCTTTTTTATTGCACAGCCCATTTATCATGTACTAAAAAAAAAAAATAAAAAAAATCACATTTTAAACTACTGTACCCTTCTATTTTAAGGAGCCACAGGGATCACGCTGTCTGAACTACTGCCGCACAGATTCTGTCGTATTGAAAACTTCTCAAGTTTTTAAATGAGTTGCATACCCCTCGTGCTAACCAGAACACTTGGTTTTCATCCGAAGGAACGCAAACACCTCTGAATTTAGTACAGGCAAGTTGTCCCGCCAATGAGCACACAGGAATCACTCCATCAAGTCTATCAATTTCACTGAAACAAATTCTAAGGAAATAACACACTGGACTTTAGGTCTTCTCTGTTGCATCTCTTCTTGCATGTACAACCTGCACATTTTAACACAATCGTGAACTAGAATTCACTTGACTGCTTTAATATCTATTTTGATTTTTACTTACCAATTCATTCTGAAGCAGTAAAGCTGAGTGAACTGCACAGAACTCAAAAGAAACAGAAAGACCGTAAGACATCCAATAGAGAAAATGGCAAGGAATAAATCTACCGCATTATAAATCTGAAAGATAACGATCATATTGTCCACAGCATCCGTGTAAAGTTCACAACAGCATCAGAACCAGAAACTCCCACATCTTATCTCTGCTGTAACACAAATGAAGATCTCAAGAATCACAATATATCAAAAACACTGAAACTTCCGTAGTAAACCAACCACAATAAACTTCAACATTCTTTCATTTCTGCTATTCCCACGTGGCGTTAGTGTTCCGTCTCACACAGCGGTCAGATCAGCCAGAGGCTGCAGCCAGGACACAGTCACACAGGAAAACAAAAGGAACCTAAAATTCACCCTCCCTAGAGAAGAATGAAATTCTTTGTATTAAAGACGAGGAGAAAAAAAAATGCTTTGTTTTGTTGAGGGAGGCACAAAACACACGCCTAGAGCACAAACTACTGAGCGTATGTTTTTGGACTGAATCCCTCACAAAACAGTAATTCTGAGTAATAAGAATATTAGGAAGGCAAAAGTCACGTTTTCTTTACAGATAAATTAGGTGACTACTTCAACTTTTTTGTCCTATTTCAAGGAGCACGCACTACGGTCTACAGATTGTTTTTAAAGGATTCAACGTAGCAGGCTAAATTCTGCATGGTTTTCGCTTCCTCGGGAGCTAAATGAAACAACTTTATTTCTGAGAACAATCAACCGATCTGCAGACTTCACTGTGACTTTTAAGTGCCTACAAGAGAGGCACAAATTCCTTGCTTTCCCTTTAAAGTACTAAATGTTTTAGAAAGCAGAGAAACTCCATGACATCACCATGACTAGGAAGAATCAGCAAGGATTTGGTGAAGCAACTGCAGAAGATTTTTGCAGCTCTTGTTCAAGGAAGAAAAACCACTAAATCATCAGCTGCTAGAGGCAACCCTGCTGTCAAAATCAAGCACATACACTGCCCCCCACCCCCACACGCATTTTGGGAATACCGATGTGCAAAATAAGGCTCTAAGAACTCCATCAGTGCCTACACAGAACAGCTCTGAAGTGACATATCTTAAAATTACTTCATCACTTATGTGATTTATTTACAGAAAATATTAAGGTATGTGAAGCAAAACTCAGGCACTGAAGACATGCTCTGTTTTCTTCCCCCCACCTTCATATGAGGAACCAAAAACTACCAGGAGCTTACACAGACAAAGATCTTCAACTGATGCTTGACATACGCAAGGGAGAAACACATCTGTAGTACATTCCCTTGCCTACGCTGTCTTGTCTGTTTACCCATCCATGCTTTCCAGCCACTTACCAAAGCTACCAAAGCTCCATGTGTCAGACGTCCACCTGCTACTGAGGGAGATGCTGTCCTCGTGATAGAAGCTGCCATCCACAACGACAAACAGAAGAGGAACAGAGTGGTTGGCTTTTTCCCGTGGGTTTCTTGCTTTTAAGGACTTGGGAGAAGGCGAGTTCACTGCCTTTGAAAGCTTGGCTGAATCAAAATTACTGCAAGCACCAATAGCTATTCTTTGATCACTTTAATGACGGGGACTTATCCAAACAGTCATGACACGTCTGTGACAAACGTGGGCCTCATTCTACTCACGGAAGCTATAGAAGTGCTTAGTTACACTGAATGATGAACATTTTAAGAAAGATTCCATTAGTTCAGTGCTGTTTCACACTGCTATTTTCAAAGCAACTTTTTTTTCCTTTGAGCTGCGAAGACAGCCTTCCCTGATTTCTCACTATAAAACTTAAGGTAGTGAATATTTAGTAAGTCAGCACTAAAAAAACAACTAGGTAAGATTTTAAATATCATTGCATAGTCACATTATGTCCCAATTGCTTCTTGGAGAACAAACACAACACTATCGTCATTCCTACCTTTAAACCAAGGGAGAAAATAAATAAAAACCTAAGCCACCCACCCACTGCTTGCTTTTCAGGACTCCAGGAAGTAGACAAAGCTATTTATTGTTTCTTCAAAATGCTTTTCTCCTTGCAGTCCAATGCTTCGTGACATCTCATATCACAGTAACGCTCATCTATGGGAAACACATGTCCTTTCTAAAGGAAGTTAGCAGGCTGCTTACTGCACATCTGAATAGCACCACGCTCAAATGCAGATGAGGTCAAAATCTGGTTAACCCTAACTTGGAGTAGATGAAAAATTACGCCAACTGCTATACAGAATGCGGTTAATGACTGGTTACATCATCTATGCCATAGTCCCCCAACTCCCTAAGTCTGGCACCCAGGAGAAGTACATACCCCACTTACTCTATGGTATTGAGTATTTTTGTTTCTCTCAACAAAGCTCACAGTTCTGACAGCAACAATCTTGATGAGCAGCATCACAAACACCAGAATCTGGACCCCACATTTTGACTAAGGAATGCTATTTGATTGGTGGACTCCAAGTTCTGTGTTACTTCTTGCTAGCCATTTACCACCAGATGACTTCCCTGCTTTGGGCAGGGGCTGGACGTGGTAAACATCCAAAAGTTCCTTCCAAACCCTAATATCTTTTACACTGTAAAGAGAAAGATTCCAAACAGCCCTCGTGAATTCACTGTTCTCAGACAGAGCGGCCAAAGGGATCATACAGAGAGGACAGGCAGCTGAAGATTGCAGCTGTGCTTTAAGATCTACGACAGAAGTCCACACTCAGAGCCTTCGGGGTGTGCGCAAATGTGTCCATACAGAAATATGAACCACACAGACCCTGACACAACAAACCATGGCTGTTGAAAGACCTATCAGAAAGTAACAAAAGTAACGACCCGAGGATACACATTGTCAACAAGTATTCAGGTCTGTTTTTCAAGCTGCTACTGACAAGACTTCGGAGGTTGGGACTAGATGATCCCTAAAGGAAACCTTCCAACGCCTACAATTCTGTGAAGTGCCACAACGTGGGGGTTTCATAAGCTACAGGCTGAAATAAAGTATCTGAATATCAGTTGGTTTCATGCAGCTCTTTATTCCAGGATGAGGCGGTACTGCGAGTCAGGGAACGGTTCCAGCCCAGGCTATCGTAGAAGGAGCTCCTCCACTCCCACAGACGGCAGGCACCGAGAAGCTGACCGCATAGGGAACCCACCAAAGAGTCACCCGTCCTCACAGAACTCAGAACACAAGTCACAAACACGATCGGCCCGCACCTGAAAGGCTCACCACTGTACAGCCTCCATCACAACAGGCCAGACAGCTGCTTCACAGCCGTGCCGCAGCCTCCCACCGCTCCTTGCTGCTGAACTCACTACTCTCAGCCGGGCAGAAGATTACAACCCGATGAAAAGCCATCCAAGCGTCTCGGCTTCTCCGGGACATTTTGTCACCAGGTACGAGAACACCGCGTTGAACCGGACAGCGAACGCCGTCGGTTCCGCGGGACGCCCAGGCCGCTGTGCCTCGGGCCGGCTCCCAGCTCGGCAGTCGGGCCCGTGCCCCCGCTCCCCGCAGCCTCCCCGAGCCGCTCGCAGGCCCCGCTCCGCCGCCGGCTCGGCACCGCGCCTGGAATTACAACACCGCGGGCGCAGACGCAGGGGGAGGGCGAAGGCGGCCAGACAGAGCGGCGTGCGCCGGGCCTGCCCGGCCCCGCCGGCGGCCCCGTGCCCACGCAGGAAGCCGCGGCCCCGGGAGCCCCCCGCGCTTCGCCTGCAGACGGTCTCCGAGCAGCGGCCGCTCGGCGGGGGGAGGGAGCGGGCCGGGCCGGGCCGGGCCGGAGAGCCGCGGGCAGGCGCGGGAGCGGAGGGCACAGCCAGCGCCCCAACGGGGAGAACGGGCCGGGGCGGGACGAGGGCCCGGTGCTCCGAGTCCCGCGGGCTGAGAGGGGACGGAACGCGGGACCGCGGCGCGGCACAGCTCCTCACCGCCCGCCCGGCCCCGCACTCACCGTTCCTGGGGGCTCCTCATCGTTCGCGGCGGGAGAGACGGCGAAGTAAGACGGAGCGAGAAGGAGCCGCTCCCGCCGCGTTACGCGGGCCGCGCCCGGGACCCCGACGGCTCCTGCGAGACGGGAGCGAAGGCGGCCGAGCGCCGGGAGGGGGAGGGCGGGGCGGGGCGGCTCGGCGCAGGCTCGCTCCTCGGCGGGCGCTCCCGACGCGTCCCTGCGGAGCGGGCGGGGCGGGACGGAGCCGGATTCCAATCACGGCTCCCGCAGAGCCCGGGCGCGCGCACGGCGGGCGCGCGCGCAGCAGCAGCAGCAGCAGCAGCAGCAGCAGCAGTAGAGGCGGCGCCCGCGGCCGTCGTAGAGAGGCGGCCCTGGGGCCGTTGCAGCGGGGGCCGCCCCTCAGAGCCCCCGGCGCCCTCCCGTCAACGCGGCACGGCTGGCGGGGCGCCCCGGGAGAAGCTGGCCGCTTTTTCTCCCTTGTAGCTCCCTTCCCGGGCTGTAGGGCGGGCCGTAGTTAGCCGCAAGGAGCTCCTGTAGGAGGCGCCAGAGAGGTGCGAGGCCGCGGTGTGGCGGGCGGAGGTGCGAGGCGCGGAGGCGTGGTGTGCTGGGTAACGGTGGGTGCGATGGGAATGGATGGGGCAGGCAGGTGACAGCGGCAGATGGCCGTGGAAGGGTGAGGGCGTCACGCCGGTCCTTTAGCTCTGTGGAAAAGCAGTTCGGAAAAGCTTCGTGTCCCAGTGCCTTGTGAGAGATAAGAGCGCCGTTTCAACGGAGTTGTTCGATTACTTTTTTCCGTTTCCCGTTTCTCTAAGTAAACAAAGCCGGTTACCTGCGTTGGAATACGTCATTGCTTCTGCAACGAGCTGCTCTACCCACTGATAAGATTGCTGAAGGCGATGATTTGCATTGCATTTCCAAGCTCCTCATCATTAGGACAAATCACCACAGTAACAATTTGCCCGTCTGTCCTCGAGTGATGTCTCCCAGCAGCGGTGCAGGAGGAGCTTTAGTGATGCTGTGCCATGGGATGAGTGACCTGCCTGGGCCGAATCCTTCACCCAGCAAACAGCGGCAGCAGCTCTGATGCTGACGTGGTTCCATTTACACAGTTCTTCTGTGTCAAGAGCTTTGTACACACGGCCAACCATAGGGGGAAACTGAGATTGTATGGAAAACACAAGCCTGCTCGCTTTCCCTTTGCTATTGACCAAGACACCCTTTAGGCCATCTGCCTGCCCAGATAAGCTGTTTTTAGAGAGGAACCACTTGGGAAGCAGTCTCACTTAGCCGCATGCGTATATGATGTGGGAAACCCTGCTTTGCTCGTTGTGCTGCCCGCCACACAGTCCCGCTCCATTGTAGTCTGCTAAGTGTCATATAGGGTTTGTGTTGTCCCCTTTGTGTGTAAGATGAGCACACTGGCTCCGCAATGTAGTTCGCATGTGTTGTACACACAGATTGTTAGGCAACTTGCTTAGCTTGCATTCTATCCCATATAGTAAAACAAAAGAGGAAGTACGTTCAGACTTATCAGTTTTGCAGACTCCTTTAAAACACAGGCAATTAAAGGCACACCTAGTAAGTGTAGGTGGCCCGATACTACAGAGAAAGTCATTTAAAAATGCAGGACTTGCATTACTAGACTTGTAGAAAATTTTTTCCGATGAGCCAGAAAAAAAATGTCAGTATCCAAGACAAAAACAGCCAAGAGAGACAAAATCACAGTGCTCATGCCAAGCAATACAGAACTTGTATGCTTGTGTTTATAATTTCAAAGGAAAATATGAGTCTGCTGTTCCTCCACTCTGTCTACTATCAGATTATAGCAGCAGAATAGACACTCAATATGGAAGAAGAATGCAACATGCATGTGTGTGCTCCCAAGCAGAACCAGAGCTGTTAGAGCTAGCCTCTCTTTCAGTTGTAATCTGTGTGGCAGTGCAGTCCTGCGTTTTTCAGATGTTGGATTGTGATTTAAATCCATTACGCCTGAATTCAGCAAAAGCCACTAGCCCAGAAATTTGTTTTTGAGCCCTCTTATGAAATAGATCAAGTGTTTAAATCAAATTTCCCGTAAGTTAATTTGCAAATCACAGAAATTGCTCTCTCAACTGGTACTTTTTAAAGCACTCAGGTGATAGTCCCTGTCACATCAGGAACTGTGTTGCTGAGGATTTGGTCTGTGCTACCCTACCAATATGCCTATTTACAGCATAAATAAGAAGCATCAGGCTGTGTAAATAGTAGTCTTATTCACAAAATAAACTCAGTAAAAACAAACTACGTTTTAATAATATTGGGCTTGCAGAAGACAGCTTAATCTTGATCTGAAATGGTCATAGAATTGTAACAACCTTGAAGGGTATTTGCATCGCAGTATTGTGCTGGTAGTCCGATGAAACATCACATGGAAAGTACTGTGTTTTTCAAAACATACAGTACACATACAGTATGGTTTCAATTTCATAAAGTATAATATTTTTTTGGAGACATACGGATTAATAACAAAAGTATGAAAACAATACGATTCCTTGTTTACAATCATACAGGAGTCTGTATGTGAGAAGGAGCTGACCAATGCTAATGTGTGAGATACGCAGTAGGGTGGTGGAAGCAATTTCTGTATGTGCTGTCTTATGAACTCAGTTGTATTTCCCTTAGCGAAAGTAACTGTGGAATCAAACCAGTTTGTTTTGACTTGCTTTGTTTACCTTGTAGGAAAGGTAACAATACCTGCTTAAATCACTTTGGATGATAGGCACTCAGAAAGACACAGGGTTCCAGTGAGCTAGTTATCACTAACAGACATCTCACCTGGTCAGGATTTAGCAATCTGCAAAAGCTTGGACACGTCAGGTTTTAGTAACATGATGTATTCCTCCTGTTAATAGAGCAACACTCAAAGACAGCGTAGTCTGAAAATATGAAGATAAACTTCTGTTAATTCTCCTCTTAACCAAGATGGGCTGTGATAGCCTAGCATGAAACGCGGGAAGAGCAGTCGTAGACTGACTGTCATGATGAAGGGAGCTCTGTTAAGCTTGCAGATGCTTTCTTTTGTCATTTCCTGTCCAGGAATTTCTTACTGGTTCATGCAGTCATTTGGGAAGTGCGAATCTTAAACATAAAAGATCTTTAAGAACAAAGAGTTGTGTATGGATAGAAGGTCATCCATCTGATGGGGGGTTAATCTTTGTAGATTCTTCTTCCCTTCAGTCTCTAAAATTTGTATGTATAAAATCTGTGATCCAATTATGTTTTTGAGAACTGTTTGCAGTTAGATGAGCACTTCACCGTCACTGTTACCAAAATGAATATTCCACGCTAGATATTAAAAGAATATTACCTTTAGACAGGGACACGTTCTTTGCACTTCATTTACATTAATTTGATTTGGTCCTTTTTTTTTTTTCTTACCAGAATTATTTTACTTGAAACACATTCTTATGATTATAAATTAATCGGAACTGTCTGTTAGTTAGAAATGATACGGTGTTCTAAACGTAATCTTGGTTAGTTCGATAGGGTAAAATCAGATCTGTGAGGAAAGGTGTTTTGTTTTGTTTCAAAATCTGTTAGGGAAGCACCGATAGTAAAAAGGGAGAAGTATTTTTCAGTCTTGCAAGCCTCAGCCAACCTTCAATCCACAAAACGTGATGTGGAACAGCGCCGTGCAGGACTGCAGAGCGCTGTGGATAGACTCCAGAGAACAGCAGCTCAATGTGCAGAGCACAGGCGGGAGGAAACAGGAAGCCATTCCCACAGCTCAAGCACTCGGTGTGTTCTGGTGTCATTTCTTGGTTTCTGCAGTCCACGTTCTTCAGCCTCTTGCTAGTGAACAGTGAGGAAGGAGGATATAAGGGCTGTCTACACCTGTGATATGAGTTAGGCAGCTGCTGCAGGAGCTGAACAGATTCGTAAATAGGCCGTGTAATAGGGACCACAACTGTATCATCTCGCCAAGGGCTGTAGTTAGGACTTTGCCTGACTTCACAAGTGCTGTAGGAGACTTTTTGCCCATCAAGAATCAAATTTCCTGTTGCCTTTTCTATTAGCTTTTTCTTTGTTGCTTGTTAGGTTTTTCTTTCTATGCCTCGTTGATCTTTTTACATTTCTATTTTTAATGGACTCCAGTGTACAAAAAGCATATTCCAGTCTTTTCACCAGACTGTATAAATGCAAGAAATATTTCAAATATACATACATTAAAGCCAGTGTTCAGTAGCAAGAGCATAAAAAGTCTTACAGAAAAAGGGTACTTGTGGTCTCAGCAGGTGCTTCACTTGAGCACTTTGTTCACATCAGTTTGCTGAAGACTTAGTAACGTGTTTTCCTTAGATGCATGCAAATAAAACCTATGAAGTCTTCATTTGCTCTAGCAAGATTAAGTATTTAGGGTTAGGCTCTAGTGCTGTTTTAAAATTGATAGTTTAAATTAACTATCATTCTGCAGTGCCAAATGATCTATAAGGTAGTTTTAATTATCAGCTTCACTTCAAGAATATTTGTAATACACTAACATATATTTCTGTTCCTCCATCTCTGATTATAAGTGAGATTTACTGGTTCCTTTTACAAGCTAGGGTCATCCTTAGATCCCAGACCACACTGTATTAACTTTTCTCTTCTTGATGTTGAGGCTTCATCCTTTCCAACCTTTTTAACAAATAAGTCACTTCTTGACAGCTGACTCCTTTTCAGCAGCAGAAACTGAATGCTGAGATAGGAAATGTTTTCCAGTCTGCTGTTAAACAAAGAGAACTCTTCATAATGCAGAAAAAAAAAAAAAAATCTGTCAATATGTGTAATAGCTTTATCCTCAGTGGGAGTGGATTCAGGCAGCTTTGTTGCTGGCAGCTCTGGTGGGCACTGTCAAGATTTATAAAGAGGGACATTTACAAGATGGAAGATGCTGTGTTCTTCCAAGGTTGTTAGAACAAAATAGATCTGAATCCTATACAAAGCAAATGAACCGAATAATTTTAATTAATCAAATCCTTTTTTTTTTTTTCTCCATGTAATCATATCTTTAACTGTGAATGCATGCTGCTAAATAAGAAATGCAGCAAAATACTCACCTCTTTTTTCAATCTCTAGTGCAAACAATATAACAGGTCTACTAAATCTAAAAGAAAAGGATATGCTTTTATATTTCAGTCACAGCAATCAACCCATATGTTCAAAAGTGTGCAGTGAAATTAAGGCTGTAGTAAGAAATCTTTTCGCCTTCTGTCTTAAAAATAATTGCATATGTACGGGAACTTGAGTAAGTTCAAAAAACCACATGCAACTGAAAGCAAATCCTAGTAAATAATCTATAACTTCCTTTGCTTCTGATGAGAAATGGCCTTTGCCTGCAAATCCCTGGATTTGGCAGCTACACCTAATTCAGTTTAAACTCCCACTGACATCAGCAAAAAATGAGGTGATTAGGGATGCAGGATCGGATCTAAGATAGTAGCACATTAAAAAGCTATTACAAATTCAAAAGGTGTTACCCGAAGTATAAAACGTTCAGAGCAGTTGAACAGTTCTGGGTGTACATATTCAAAACGCTGAACAATAGCAGCTATCGCATGTGTGACCATCAGGAAACACAGCTGTGCTTCTTTGTGTTACAATTAATTACTTCCGTTGTATATAAAATTGAAAGTATTGGTACTCTGGGGCGGAAGAAGGATATCCTGATACACTGCTCCTATTTCCTTAGGAAGGACTATGACTGAACCTTTCACCATTAATAAAGTTGCAATGAATTTTCCTGTGATGAATAAAGGAAGGGTAAATTTTGTGGTTAATTATAATGCTGATGGTACTTTCGCTCTGCATTTTCACACTCCTACATTTATATCTCATTTTACTCTTTTCACGTGCCTCTTTAACAACAGTTGTTCATATCTGAGTAGTTCACTTAATGAAAGTCTAAAATAAATATTTGGCTAAAGTATTGTTCTATTTTTTTTTTTAAGTGATCTTAGATCAAAGGAAAGCAGTAGACTTCACCACTGTTCTTTAGCACGTCGAGTAAAATCTTTTTAGCTTAGGTATTTGTGGCTAGATTCTCTGAAGCTGGCACACAGCAATGTAATTTATATCCTTTCTCACCAGTACAGTTCCCTAAGCTGGAGGAGGATGAGGAGCCTTACCCAGAGCTAGAGAGGATTAGTGACATCCCAACATTCCGTAGTTACGCATTCTTTGTTTTTGTGTTCAGAACTGTGGAAGAGCAAAAAAATGTTTGAAGTTGGAATACATAGTTCAAATCTGGACCTTGAGGATATATACTGCCCCCAGACTTTGATATCCACTTTTTAATAACAACGACCCTTTCTTTTTAAGGAGCTTCTGAACAGACAACAGCTTCTGTGACTGTTTAGGAAATTAATGAAGTCTCCATCAACAGCCAGGTAAGCCTACAAAAGGAGGATAATGTGCTTTGTATTTGCTTTGAAAAATTTAATCTTTCAGGATGCTTCTTCTAATCTTAATCTCCGTGTTGTGTGCATGAGTGTAATTTAACAACACCAAACTCTTTCAAATACACAACACGTGTAACAAAAAGCTGAGTAAGTGACATGGGGAGTGAACGTGACAAGTGGAATCCACAAATAAATTCTGCCAAATTAACTGAAATGTTTGCAAATTTGAGTTCAGTCTAGTGGGGTCACAACAGAGTAACAGGAGAATGGCAGCTCAGAAAAGCTGCCATTCCAGAAACTGGTGTATGTAGTACAGATGGCAGAAAATCATAATCCAGATAAAGTTCTGCTTACTCTGCTGCTGCAGCTGGTGCTGGGAGTACACTCTCACAGGCTAACTGTTCACTGTCATTATTCCAGAGGAGTTTAGCTTCAGGTATGCTATATTTGATGTAGTAGCTAAAATCTGAACCTCTCTGACAAGGGGCACCACATTTCTCGCAAGGACTTTTTGCCATTTGTATGTGTACCGTAGCATAGACATTGCTTCACAGATATCCAGTAGAACAGAAACTATCAGTAAGTACCATATATATTGTGTATTCACAATGAAGCTCAGTAAATCTGTTATTTCCAGATTGGAGTAGGCTGAGTATGCCCACACTAGCTTCACAGCACATCATTTTGCTTCCTACCTCACATCATTACACAGCTTATAAGTACGTGTAACAGTAACTCAGTTCAGGCTTCCACACGTGCAGAAAGCATGGGCAAATTTATAACGTCCTCAGAATCAGCACAGGGAGGAATTTCCAGGAAGAAAATGGGTTATGGAAGATGCAGGCCTACCAGTGGCATTAGGTACTGCTGAACAGCGTTTGGTTGGGAAAGAATAAATTTGGTCTTGGTTTATAATGCAAGAATAAATATAAGTTTAAGAATAAATAAGTTGTCTGAAATGTTGGATTTTGTTTATATGAAGCCAAACTTATGAAAATGCGCCCTTCTTTGGTTCCCACATCTTCCATGCCAAGACAAATCTAGAGGAGCTCTCCCATAAATCACAAATAACTGATAATAGTTATAATAATGCATGGTTGCGTTCGTCATGATTAAGGTTTCTTTAAACCAAGCTAAAGCTTGGTCCCAACATTATCTTTGCAGTCTGTGTATTATTACATCTTAAAATTAATAAATCCTGTAAATAATTATTTCTTCTTAAATGAGAGCCTCTGAGACTAAGAATACAGACATTTGTGAAGCTTCCTAAAGGTCCACAACGTCTGCTATAGCGCACTGTAAGAATAATGCACTCCAGAAGAAGAGCAAGCTTGCTAGCTTTCTGGTTGCAACCTGTATTCATTTCACAAATACTGAAAGGGCTTTATTCAACTGAAAAGATCACAAACTGAGAAAGACCTCAGCTCTTTTTCATTAACACTGCACGTAGTAAAAGCAAGCAGAATTTCCTTACCATCTTTATCATTAAGAAAAGCAATCTGAATTCTGAAGTAATAAGATAATAAATCTTGTGCTATGAAATATTTAATAAATTCATTTTTATGCATATTTATTATTTCCTTACAGCTAAAATGTGAAAACTTTAAAAGGGAAACCAGGTTTTGTTCAGAAGGCTATTGCCTAATGAAAAAAATAATTCATGTTATTCTTATCACACCAGAAACCCTTGCAAATCAGCCCGACAGTGCTTATTAATTCAACACACATTTGTTACTGTTATCTTTTGATAAAATCTTCCGAAGAGAAAAGAATCTGTATTTTTAACAGCTATCTAAGTCACGTTTGAAATGCATAGAGCACAAGATCTGTGCTTGAATATAATCTGAATCTCATCCATTACTCTGTGATTTGGCCGAGAGAACAAAGCATTTCTTTGTGTATTCAATAACGGTTTCGGCAATCTTATTCACACATTCCTTTCTTTCCTAATCAACAGAAACTGGCAGAATTTAAGATTCACAATTAGGGGAAAAAGCAATACCAAAGCCTATAGTCTTGAAATCACCATTTTCTTCAGAGCAAATCGTAATCGCTCTTCTTTTAAGGATCTCTTAACACAACACGTATCAAGCTGTTTTGCACCATGTGTTTCTCTAATGAACTTTGCTCTGTTCACTTTTTGCACCCTATTAACTGGCAGGGTGTTATACCTCTAGTGCTTCCCCTTTGTACAGCTAAACTCTCCAGGGACCATGGTACAACTGTCTAGTGCAAAGTTTAAAGGTCAGCACAGGCAATCTGGAAAAAGAGCAATTCAAAACTGACAGCAAACTGCATGCGTTCTGTCCATTTTTCTGAATAGTGTTTTCCCTTATGCATATTTTAAACAAATTAGGGCTGTAAACTAAAATCAGAGTTCACAAACTTGCAGTGTCTGATACTGTACTTTGTAATGCCATCTAAAACCAAGTTCGCCCATTTAACATCTGAATTCTTAATTATGTGTAATATAATTAGTTGTATCTTTAAAAATGCTGCATGCCTGAGGGGAGTGGATTAGGAATGCACAAAATGGCTGTTTAATAAGTCGTGCTGCTATATGAAGATATCCTTTCATTTGGAAATACTTTTTTTTGGCACTTGAGTTCAGTGAGAACACTTCAAACACTGCATATTATTTAAAGTCACTTCTGCTAAGAAACGGAAGAACATCCACCAGAACTCACGCGATCAAACTTTGTTCACAGATTCATCCATGTAACCCCAGACAGAACTTACCCATTCCTTCTAAACTTGCTATAAACAGCATCTGTTGACACAATAAGATCTATGCGTATACAAGCCTTGCTAAGTTACAACACGTACTGTTAGTTCACTACATCTTTTAAGCACACCAATGTTTGTTTAAAACAGCACAGTTTAGTTAATAGAACATTCAAGACTGATACACGATCAGGTTGAAACCAGTGCTTTTAATTTTATTTTCAGATTTGAAGTAGAGAATACAAGCTCATGTATGCTCTCAGCGGTTCACTTGCCATGTTAACAAATATGTCCAAATCATAAAGCTTTTAATGTATTTGTACATTCATTTTATTACTAGGCTGCTTTGTCCATGTTGGCACAGGTAATCCATGCAAGGTACAGTTACTCACACCTCATAAACCATGCTGCATTCTGATCTGAACTAACTAAGAAATTCAGAAAAATATGTATCTAAAAGCAAGGGCACTTGTGGCATCAAGTCAGCATATTATAAAACCTAGACCTCTATGATCACTGCAGACAAGAAATCACTCCGTTTCAAATTCTGGTGTTTGTAAATACTAAATAAATTAATATCTGCTACCTGGAGACAAGTATTACAAATAAACATTAGCATGCCCAGCATTAGACACTAATGAGAGTGTTCAGTGCTGTGGATGTTCACATTATTAAACATAAATATGAATGTCTGTAAGAAAACATTTCACCCAAAGTACTGACCACTGAAGGACCAAAGTAAAATCTCTCTCCTCGTTTAAAATTGCAATATGTGATTCCAGTACATTACAAATTAACTTAGAAAAAATAAATCAGATCAGTGGTTTTCTTTTCAGATAATAAAGGCAAAGACTTCTTTGGTAATCTTTACTCTCTGATGCAAAGCAAGCAGAAAAAGAGAAGAAGCATTAAGGTCATTTTTGAAGCCTTTGACTGAAAAGATGCTGAACCGCTTATCAGATGAAATATCGGTGTTCTTATTTGGTCATTCAGAGGTACAGGATCTTTGTTTTATTACGTAAAGTCCCATTTTAATTAATATAAATATTTAGAGGAACTTATCCCAGGCATCTGTTACAAGACATAAAAAATAAACAAGTGCACATTGTTCATCCTGCAAACACTATTTTTGTATAGCATTTATGTTCAGTGATAGTTGAAGGGCCCTGTTTTTATTATGCAACTATGCGTCTTTTCCTCCATATCACAAAGGTGACATATTACAGAAGATTATCAGCAGTTATGTGGGATTCTATCCCTGTGAAAGTTAAAATTCTACATTACTAGTCACAAATTTCTGGTTCAGATATGTGCAAAAATTATGTGAGGACAGGTAAGTGGATTCCCTATTTTTGGACCATATTATGAAGCAGCACAAGTCAAAACAGGAAATTTAATACATGATAATCCTCAGGGTATCTCTGTTCTTCACTCAGAGATATCACTGTACCTCATAAAGTGATATGTAAACTAGTTTTAATCTCACTTGCTCAGACACCAGCTGGAGTCAGGGCATGTGTTACAGTGCAGGTTAGCTGTCCAAGGAAACTTTCAGGACCCTGTCAAGTTACTACAGCTCCTATTGAAGTCTCTGCTGCTGCATTTTCACAGTTGACACTCCACAAGCTAGCTCAGCTATAACTAACATATGTTGCATTCACTCTTCTGCAGTGCTGACTTCTACTAGATAGGATCCTGGATCTTCCTTGCTCACTCCTGTATACATTCATACTATATCTTGGGACTTTTGTGAGCTCTTTGTACGCTAATTTCTAGCTCCAAGCCCTTTCCTTGACCATAGCAAGTCATCCCGGCTGTTCTCCCCTTCCCCCCCTCTGCATCAACCCAAGTATCTAATATATCATACTTAGTGCAACTGGCCTTACCTAGCTCTTCCCCTTCCTCCAGCCCCAGGTTCCCCTGCCTCCTCTGTACTTCACCCTTCTACACAACACCAGAGGTCCTCGAGCCCCCCACATTCTGGCTGCTGCAGGTGCTCTGCCTTCTTTGATCCAAACCTTTCTTCCCCTGCCCACACCGAGACTCTTTGTTGGAAGTCCTCCCACATCCCATACTCGTCCACCTGAGCTCCTGATGCAAAGTCCTGAGCCACTTCATCTGGAAATCTTGGGCCCCCTTGTGAATACAGAGAAGAAAGAAGCAGTCCCAGCCTGGCTGCCTACCGCATTTTCTGTGCAGACTGTGCACCCCTGCCTAAGCTGCAGCTGCTCATCTCTGCCATCTCCTAAAATGCTGTATCCATCACAGTACCAGCAAAGAGGGAGCTTTTAGGGACAGAGAGGGTGGAGAGGGAGAAAGAGACACACATACGCGCACAGATTAGATTGTGACATTCTCCTGAGGCGTCACATGCTCCAGCATTTTGTGTCCTGTCAAGGAGTCAGAATCCCTGTTTTGAGAGTTTGATGTTGACAGTAAGAGACTAGTCCCAGTCAGTGGATAACACAGAAGTCTGCCCAAGGAGCATCTTCGATGCATTCAAAAATTAAAAGGAAATACAGAATTGTCTCACTGTTATAAAAAGGTATTTAATGAAGTCAGATCTGAGTAAAAAAAGTATTTAACTTCCATGATTATTGTTTATTCCTTTGGAGAATATTATGAGCCAAGTACCTGGATTTTGTAATTAATGCAACCAGATTTACATCAGCCCAGCACTGACTGAAAATAGAATTTTTGTTTCCTATAGAAAAAAAAAAAAAAAAAAAAGGCTTTGCATATAATGTAGTAGCGTTATCGAATAACTAATGCATTCAAAATCTGACCCTGTAAGCACTCAGATCAGATCACTGCTAAGATCAGTGAGAACTAAGATACCTGCTGAATAAACACAGGTCAAACATGTCAGAACTGCCACAGGCAGTTTAGGTTGTTATTTTCTTCCAAGATGTGGACTGCCTGCAGCTAATTTAACTCACATATCATAACCCCCCATTCCTTTTATTTCCTCCTCCCCCCACTTCTCCCCACAGCTTTGGATAGTTTTTCATCACTAAAAAGACACACCTATTTTCTTAGAATTGGCATTACCTATAGGAGGGAAACGACAGACAATGCCAAGTCATTCCTGGTTACTCAAAACACAAGTTACAGTAGTGTGCAGATAGCACCAGAATGTGGCCCACAGAACTCATTCTCATCCTCAGAAATACTAATTAAAAACTGTCAGTACTGCAAGCTGTTGATACGCAATCATAACTTTCATTGAAGCAAATTAATAAAACTTGAATAGTGATTAGGCTTTCCATTTTAACTCCATTTTCTATTCAACAGAACTGCTGCCTCCAATACAGAAAAGTTTTTAAAATTAGGAATTCAAAATCATTGCCTGTACAAAGTATTGCTTTCCAAAAAATCAAACCAACCAACCAACCAAAAAAAAAAAAAGAAAAGAAAAAAAAATAACCGTTTTATAAAAGTTTGGGTAACTTTGAAGTTTTTCCGTAGAATTTCTAAAAATGGGTCTATGGTTAAGTGTCAGGGCCTGTTGTCTTCCAGTGGCAAATGCTACAATTTAGAGTATGTTATATTTAAATTAATGAAAAAAATAAAAAGCATCTGTCTGTGGTGTTATGCTGCCCAATGAATTGATTTATCGACATTCATTTACACTGATAAAACATTGATTGACTGATTGATTGGAGAAATAAAAATGTCTTTTTTTCTGTGTATGTGAGATAGATTAGGCAACTTTTGCAAGCTGTCTCCCACTTTCTAGTTGTACTAGATAGAAGTGTGTCTTCATTGTTAATCAGTGTTAAAAATCCAGACATGGGTTCCTACCTTCCACTCGTATCAGTGGACATTATAAACCAAAGTAATGTTCAGTATTATTTTTTCCCACAAGAGGAAAGGCAAACTGGTTTTGAATTAAAAGCCATAGTTTCTTTCCAGCAAGCCTGATTCAATTCAATTTAAGAGCAAGCTCAAGAAAGTCAGTTAGCCTTTTCCATTAAGATTTGAAAGTGAGGTATCTACTGCTCAGGTATAAGCCAAGTGCACTAGCAAGGTTGACCCAACATGCTTTCCTCAATCTTATTGGGGTGTGGAAGGAGTTAATTCCATTTCCACTTTATTCTCAAACTAAGCTACTCATTGTCTCCTAGGCTTCCCAGCTATGTATGGATTCAAGGCAAACTTCTTATTTGGAAAGAATCTAAAATATTTGATGCTATGAGGTAGCACCACAACATAAAGGAATAGCACACTTTTCATAGAGGAAACTGTACCTATTTATTTCCCCTTGAAAGCTGTGCCCTTTGGTTCTACAGATTATTGTTCATATAGTACTTACTCATTCTTTTTATGAAAGAAAATGAGCTATTACAAGACAATGAGTTATTACAACTACAATAACAGGACTTTTCCTGTTATTCTTAAACACTAGTGTGTGGTCTAAGCAGTAAAACTGCTGTGGGTAGTTCATTTTAAACTGTATTTATAAATTACATTTTAAATTACAGGTTTTAATCAATATTTCTCCAAACTGCTGCACTAATAATCTGTTTTTAAACTGAGAATTTAATTTGTTTTTGATTGTTCATTTTGAATGAACCATGCAAAAGCACGCTCTGCTTATAAGAAACAAGGTTAAAATGAAACTTCAGAAATATCAGCTTTATAGCTTTTACCAAGACAAATGCTAGCCATGGTTATCAACTTTATAATTGCCCATTTAGTCATCAGGTTTCCCCAGCATTACCGACTTCCAGCTCTTTTTTTAAACATTGATGGCATGGGCATGCTTCTTGCATAGTGGCTTATCCTTCTTGGAGTAGAATGGTTGGCCTTCCAAATTCACATGGCATACCTAGAATTAGAGAGAGGGAGAAAGAGGAAGAGCTTTGGACTTGGTTTGGATAGTGACACACTCAGATATGCACAGCTGACTCAGACGTCACGACCTAGATTCTGATCCTTGTAATGCATGATTTTACATCAGCATGGTCCCAAGGGTACCTCCTGCTGTGGCACCATCAGATACCTCATTTCTTGGGTGTTCTTGAGATCAAGGAACGACTCAGCCAGACAGCTGGTATCACTGAAATTGAGGTAATTCTTCAATAAATAAATTTCACTGCCTGGCTGCATAAGTGCCAGCACTGACACAACAAAGCATGTGAAAATGCACAGCTGAAGGTAGGGCAGTGTAGATTTAGATCAGCTTTATCTGTCCTGGAATTGTGCTGCTATTCACACAGGGCAGCACGACACAACACGTGTGGACATAGTTAATTAAAAACACTTAAGGAAGTCAGTGAATTAGAATCTAATAAATGTCGTCCCTGCTTATGGCAGGCTTAAGACCAGTGACTGATAAGATAGGTAATGTGCTACTACATGGGGAAGCAAAACCGTGTGAATGGATATAAGGATAAGCACATCAGAAAAAGTCTTGCATTTGACTTTTAGGTCACTGAAAAAAGTGAAATTAGCTTCTACAGAAACAGCTTTGAGAAATGCGTTAACAAAAAAGATGTCACCTCGGCACAAAATTGGGTTGCTAGTAAAATAAATTCGAAAGGATGCAGCTAAGTGAAAATGAGAAAACAAGAACAGGAAGTGTGCAGAGAAAGTGTCTTTTATAAGCTGCAAATAGTTCTTGGTTTGTGGAGGAAAATGCTGTCTTGTTAGAACGTTAGAATTTCAAAGATATTTCAGTTTGCATAGAAAAACGCCTTTGTGGTACTTGCTTCCATGTACACTTGAAAGACCAGTAGCCAGTTTAGCCTGAGGCATTTATAAATATTTCTGTACTTTCTACTCTTCACCGGAATATTAAAGTTCAACAAATGTTAGAAATTGTCACTTCTGGTGTGGCCAACATACTATTTTTTAGCTAATTAGAGGTTCTGTTATTACCTTAGGAGTAATGGGTTGGGGAGCATCGTAGCTGCATTAGAACCATACAGAAAGTACTGCTTATCATACAGATGTAACTGCTTTGTGTGCTGTGGATGAACATGGCCATTCTACAACTGGTGAGCACGACCAACTTCTACATTAATTACTCTTCATTCTCTCTAAACAGATTCCTTTTTGTGAGTTTCAGTAAGAATTCTGAATGGAAACGCAAACTGCAGTGCTTTGTAAGTAAGATTTTGCCTGTACTCTTCAGTGGTATTAATTTGTTTTAAAGTCTGATATACCTGATAACTATTACAATAATAGGAAATAGTGCTATACTTATCTGTACATACAGACTCTGTAAATCTCTATGATTTATTAAAAAGCATACACTTGTGATGGTCAAATTTATTAATTCTAGTATGAGTTTGCAGAGGAGAGCAATGACTCTCATCCCTCTTCATCTGTAAGTAAGTAATGAAATTCAGTCCCTCTGCATCCTAAGGTATATGTTAGTCATTTCTGTTTCCAGGTCTGACGGTGTTACTTAAGAGTTTATGAAGAAAGTATAAAGAAATGAGATAGTATTGGTATAGAACCTACAGCACAAATGAAGCAGGTATCATGCCAAGTATGTCCAAGGGCTTCAATGAATTTATCTCCAGCTTCAACAGGAAAATCACAGCCATGGCATTTTGTGCTGAACAAAGCAATATAATCTAAAATAACAAAAAAAGCAAACTTAGAACAGACTCTTAACATAATCACATTAAACTGAAAAGAAATAGAAGGTGTCCAGAGGATAACTTTTTGGATTATTTTTGGTCAGATTTTCTTACTATATTCATTAAGACCCTCCCATAATGAAATTTTAGAACTGCATTTTCATTATTTAAATAGAAATTCAGTGCAACACTCTATGGCTGTACAGTACTACAAGTTGTCATTGCAAACACAGAGAATATGCACTAAAAATTCATTGAATTCAAAGTTATGCATAGAAGCAGTTTTAAGTTTTCATGAGTAGTTTTATTTAATGTTGAAATACTGTGCTTCTTCTGCATTACAAAGGAACATTATAGAAACCCCATAACTGCTGCGTAATACACCTCAATTTTGAATATCAAGTCCAACCTGCAATTAACTTGAAAGAGACTAGCAGATACTCAAAAGATATATGGAACTAATGAAAGTGATTAGAGGCTATGGCAAAAACTGCTATTTTACAGGGTACCAAGTCAGTCATGCTGTAGGATTTTCATTCTTCACTAAGAGATCCTATGATACAAAAATCTGATTTTTGCAACCATAAGGAAGGCATCTCCAGAGAAAACTAAGCCAGAAGCACATTCACAGGACAAGGATGGGCTTACACAGGGAATAAGAGTTTAACCTTTGCCTGCCTCCCGACCTTGTCAGGCCACTCCATTTACTTCTCTGTATTTTTGGAAATCCTGACTTCTTCCTTTCTTAGTTGGAAAGAAGCAGCACTCAGAAAGCAAACTCAGCTCTGCTCAGATGTGCAACACATGGAAGAGCAATCTTTTTATATATTGATCAGTTTTAGGTTGACATAGAAGTATCAGACAACTTAGTAGAGAGAATATGGTCAGCAGTCCACACACACTGTACAAAAGCACTGTCAGAAGATGAGTTTCTCTCCCCAGTAACAGGTAGATTTCTAGTGAGCAGAAGATATCAGGGAGGATATGGGGACAGGAGCAAATGTGGAGGGAGAGAAATTAGAGCCAACTGTTATAGTAGGTTAGGGAGATAAATGAGGTAAGGCACACTGGAACATAGGGGCAAAAAGACCAGCACTCTGCCAACCTATCATTAAGAGGAAAAAATACCAAGAAGGAAACATTTTTAGATGTGGTCAGTGGAGACAAAATATATTCTGGTTGGGTAGCTGGTTTTATTTTGTCCACCAATTGCTTTATTTGCATGTTGCTTCTGTACAAGATAAAGCATGTGAATGCCAAACAGAACCGTCCAGCTTGCCATACCTTTCTCACAGTAAGGTTCTCCATCTTCCATGTGAAAGAGGCTATTCCCAAATGGCTTCTTACAAGCGGCACAAACAAAGCAGCTTGTGTGCCAAGTCTGTCTTAGGGCATGCATCACTTCCTGTAAAATAAAGAAACAAATATCTCCAGCAGAATAGTAAGCACTGCAACTACTACTGGAGAAAAAAAAATAAATACAAGGCAGAGATGCTTGAAACTTTTCATTTTTGTATCAGGCAGTTCTATTCCTCAAAAGAAAGAAGTGTAACAGAAACAAAGCTCCATTGGAAAGAGAGAAGCGCTGCAGAATTTCTAGAGCAAGGTATTTGCCAAAATGAAACAACATATTCAGCCAGCTGTCTGTATCAACGTGCCCAGTTGCTGTTGCAGGGGAGATTCTGCACAACGAATTAGATTGTTTTATCCTTTGTTTTGACATTATGAACTCTTCAATGCAAGAGTATGGTCTCTTATTTAAATTCTAAAAAGCAGTTTTAGCTCTGAGATGAAGAAATGCACAAAGGAAATAAATAATTTAAGTCTGATATTTTCAAAGCAACTTAGATTATGTGCTCATTTCTCACAAGAACTCTTTACAAACAAATGTGATAAAAAAAAAAGTTACTGGATTATGATTTACGTGATTAGTCAAAATGAGTCTGTGCATCTGTTCTTAGGCCGTGTGTTCATCACAAAAAAGCAAATTCTGCACAACCGGTGTTCTTTACAGAAGAGAAGTTTGACAGTGTACAGGTGGCAGTTTTAAAACATGCTCGTGATGACCCATGCTTTGTATAACCACAAGCACTGTAAAGCTCCTAAATCTCTGGCACCAAAGTGAGCTGTCTTCAGACTCCCATCATTTTCAATTGTTTCTTCCTCTCTTACATAGACACCCTTGCTCATGAACAAGTGTTTATAGGACAAAACCAAGGAAATGACCTTTCCTTGTCACGTTCCCTTAACCCTTCACGATTCTTTAGTTGCGCGTGCTGGCCACACAAAAGCTTATCCAGTACCAAGAAATGGATGGCACAGGGAATAGGAATAAACGATTGGAATTAATGCAAGAGTTTAACAACTTCTTCTAGCATACGCATCAGCTTACAGCATTGTTAATAATGTTAATAACTGTTGAATATATCTTATTTTAGCCAAATTTCTGTGTTCACCTGAACTAATGGAGAGTCACCGGTCAGACTCTGACAACTCTCTTTTTTTGTCTTTTCTACGTAATATACATCTTGAGCACAATATCCAGATTTTATCATGTTCTTTCTTCCATACAGCATGGGGCAATCTCTATTCATTCTTATATTGTCATACATAAGTCCTGCAAGTCCTAAAACTGCTGTAGTGTCCTCTGATGTATAAATTGAGTACCTACCGATTTGTCAGTCTTGTGTCAGTGTTTGATGGTATATCTCTGTCAAGCCATCCATTGGCCAGATGCTTAACTGAAGTAATTTACCTTTGTTATCTTCAGTGAAACGCTGATTTAGAGCAGCTGAGAATCTAGATTCTATTTTACGTTGTTTCTGATTAAATACATAGATGCTGATTCTTTGAAACATTTATTTCCATCGACTAAGATAAAAGAGACTGACATACATTTCCACGCTCTTCATCAAAATAGTCTAATTTAAGCTTTCCATATAGAAAATCACCAGTGAGACCATTAACTTCTGTTACTGTTTGCAAAACAGTTATCACTGATAAATAGGCTTGGATCCATTTATGAGCCTCATAGAGCTAAGAAGCAAAGAACAGATAGAGAAATCTTATTAATATAAATAGAGGCAGCTGGCATCTTTGCTATTTTCCCGATGAAAATCCATAATGATGGACTGATCTGTGCCAACATTAATTAGGTATGTCAGTACTCTGCTGTAAAATTACTCCTACTGCTGCAGAGCCAGAGCTCCACCATAAATGTCTGATGCTGCCACCCCTAATTGGCAATAGCAGAGAAAAGCATCTTTTGAGTCAATGCCAACATTTAGACAGATGTCAAAAGATGACAGTTAAGCAGTCGAAAGTGATGTGGTACTTCTTTCTTCCTTGGTAAGAGAATCATATCATACATGCATTATAACTGCATGCATAAATAAACTGCTAAAGGTATCTTATTCTATTCAAGCCTCATTATTGTGAGGTATGTGCAGAACATATTCACTTGTATGTAGGCATGAGTATATTTTTACAAAATTGGCATCTATTTTTGTCTTTCTTTAGTTCAGATCATTTTTTTTACTCCGTAATTTCTTAAGTATAAGAACCCATCAGAATTCCTCTCAGTTGCTGTGCTGCTAGCTAACAGTGAAGTGCGGTATGAGCATTTAGCCTTCCCAAGATCACTGTCTTCCCTGCAGAACTTTAGATTCAGTCGAGTACTAAAAAAATTCCAGTTCAAGTCTCCCTTGTATAAATATAAGGAAAAGATAAACATACTGTGTGTTTGATAGCGACGAACTATCCAGAAAGTGTTATGTATTTTACACCTGAGAGATGGTAGTTGGATTACTTACTCTATCTAGCTGAATTAATTGCAGGAATAGCCAAGATTTTGGATACATAGCAGTTATTATGAAGTAATGGATTTCTCATTCCAAAATCATCAGCAGGCTAAGAAAGTATTATCAAAAAGGGGGGAAATAATTAAATAACTACAATCATTGCTTACAGTTTAAATTTCTAATTTCAGTGGACCGCGTAGTTGAAGTAATGGCTCTCTTTCTTACCCCCATGATCTTAGTGTGGCATCTGGAACAAGTTGGCGCAAAGAACTGCTCGTAACAGCGCTCACAGTACACACTGTTCTGCTCTTCCACAAAGCACATATCAGCCAAGGATGTCTTGCAGTAAGCACAGTTGAATTCTTCTGGGTGCCAAGAGCGACCCATAGCTACTAGGAAAGGACCCCTGCAAACAAAGATATTTTTTATTGCAAAGACATTGAGTGACACTGGTTACAAACCCATTTTGCTAGACACTGCATCCATGTACGACAAGCATTCTTTTCAAATTATGAAGGTGCATATTAAAATAAGAAACCTGAGCAGAAATAGTCTTTTTAAAGAGTTTTGCTAAAACACTGTCAACTGTTAAAACATTTCACTGTTTAGACACGCATTGCATTTACAAACAGCTGTCAGCAAAATCAACTGTTTTCATATCTGCATAGCTGTAAGTGAACTTTGTGATCAGCTGCAAAAACAACAGGAAAAGACCAAGGTTTGTAAATCAGAAGATAAAGCCACTATTTGAAATAATGAAAAAACAGGCAAATTTCCAAACCTACCCATGTACACCTAATAAAAGCCCCTTGAAATATCCTGCCTTATTTTCTTCCGAGAGTCTGCTACATACTGCACATTCTAGAAACGTTAGAATATCAGATGACAAGTTGCTGCTTGGTTATACGGAAGACATAAATTGGTTTTGGTGATCTACTCTTAGATGTAGTGATTGGAGTTTAATTCTTTTATTACTGGAGTCTTTCTGTTTCAGAATATATAAAGGGTGACAAACAGTAGTTCCACATCACCAGACTAACTCCTCTTAGTGGGTGAGACTGTCATTAAATGTGGATTACTTCAAGTTGGTTAGCAGTCCACAGAGTTACGCTGGGCACCAATCCAGCAGAATGAACTGGGAGAGAAAGGAGAGGCAAGCTATGAATCACTGATAATAGAGTGTGGGCATTATCTTTCCAGACACAAAAGCAACAATTACGTCTGGCTGCAGTTCCAAAATGATGTCTTGTTCCTTTTCTACCATCCTTCTACTGGCTCCCAACTCTCCCAATGCCAGTGGTCTATGTACCACCTTGAAGGGGTATTTTAGGGAGCAGAAATTTGTTTAAAAGAGCAGTGATTTGCCACAGTGTTTGTGAAACAAACAATTGGCATGTATAAATTTACAGTGATAAAAAGTGAACTGCACCACAGCAAAATGAGCTCTGGAAATGTTAAATTAATGAAGCAGATAACAGACAACCCTGCTGAGTAATTTAACTGAAGCTTAGGCTCTGGTGGTGTTTAGTAATGTATAAAAACTAGTCTCCCTGTGATACTCTCTTTTCTGCTTCGTCCCTCTTCAAAACCTCATGACCTTACCGAATGATGCTGTTACAGTGGCCACAGAGAGGAGTTCTGTTGCTGGCTGGAAAACGCTCAGCCCTCTGAATTGTTCCTCGGGCTATCGCAGGAGCCAGGGGAGAGGCTGAAACCGGAGACGGGTAGGCAGGAGTGGAGGCAGGAGGTGGTACTGGAGCACCCCTCGGAAGGATGTTCTTTGTGACAGTGGTGGTGGTTTTTCCAGGTGCAAACTTCTGGGAAAATGACTCATCTGTTACCCAGGGAGGGCGGCTCGCCGGCTCAGTGTTGGCAGGGGTGTAGGAATGAACTGGTGCAGGTGCTGTTTTAAGTATGCCAAAAGAAACCAAGAAGGATTTTTAACTCTTTTCTTCTGATAGCAAAACAATAACCTAAGCTTCAGAGGACAATTTATTATGGCCTGTCCCATCATCGTTCATTAATTCTGGACTGAAGGCAAGGGTTTCAGCACAATCATTGTCTTTTAGACCATGTGCATTATAGAAAACATTGTCTACTGGCTTGTAGAGACTTTGCAGAGACCATTCTCAAAGATATCTTTTTCCAGTAGAAATGGATATGACAGTTCTGTGACAATTTAAAAAGCTGCCGTGTAATCTGTTTAAGATGGGTTATAAATAGAAAGGCCGGATTGTGTAATGAAGTTTTAGACAGAATTCCCCACAGTTCCAGTACTAAGTTATGCTTAAATTTTGATTTCATCACTTTCATTAAAATGAAGTGTTTTCCACATATGTCGGTACTGTTTATCACTTGTAGAACGTTAGACTCCTGACAAAAAATAGACTCATACAGAGAACACAGACATAGTGAGCACTGTAAGCAACACTGAAGGAGTCAATTCAGCTCACATGACCAGCAAAACAAAGCCAGCAGCACTTAGAGGAAGGCCAGACTTGCGGTTGTGACTGATCTTAGTTCTGCTCTTGGCTCTGCCACAGACTTCCTGTAGAAACTTGGAGCAAACTGTAGTATTGCCGTGCCTCAGCTCCCATGTATAAAATAGAAATATTATACTTCCTTTGTTCCACCTTTTCAATATCACATACAGTCTTCAGTGCAGAGACTGTCTGTGTTTGTATGTATCAGGCTTTAATGTTTGGTGGAGCTTTATCCCATAGAAATTAGCAGAGCCTGTTCATACTGAGATGTTTTCCCATTGCCTTGCTCTTTTCAAAATGCCAGATCTGGCACTGTACAGGACTGCAGTCATTCCCTAAGAAACTACCTCACTTTGCCAAGTACGGGAGTACTAAAAGCAGTTTTTCCTTTGCAAAGAAAACAAATGAAGGATTGTCAGCACATGTGAAAAGGAGTAGAAGCTTGGAGAGTTGAAGTGTTCTGCCCGAACCAGAGAGAACAGATTCAGAACAGAAGCCAAGTCTCCTGTACTGAAAGCAAACATTCTGCATAAAAGATCATGGTGCCAAAAAAATGATGAGCAAATAGGAGATTTATGGTTTTAAGGGGCTTTTGGGTAGAAAGCAAGGAGAGGTTTCAGAATGTAATACAAATACTTCTGAATAATGATGTGTGAGTGGTGATAAGATTATATTTTACTTCACACTCCACTCCCCCCTTAGCTCACGCTGCCACACAAAGTAATATACATTGATTATTATTCTCAATTCTGTGGGTCCCTAAGTTGCATATATATCGATCTACTGTAGTCAGTCACCTTAGTGATCTCTGGATCTGTTCTTTCTATTGACTTCAGAGTTTCTAATGCACCTTTTTGATAAAACTTTTCTATTCTTCAGCATCAAGTTTTCTTCTTCATAAAACTGAATATTCCACCTTAGCTTGAGGCTTCTTTTTTTTCTCTTGGGAATGGTAAACAGTGTTTAAAGATTTCAGAACAGAGTTTGTATCCAATCCCTTTAAGCCCTGGGGCTGTTGCTATTTATGTATTACGGTATTAAGCCAGGCAAAATTAGAAGGCAATATTTCATCTCTAATTGGTGAGTTCAAAAGGCTCCCACCGATGAGACTCTGTAATTAAATAAGGTGACTTCTGGCTCACTCAGTTTTGTGAAAGGATTCTCCCTCCCCCATGGGACAGTTCTTGTTCATGCGAAGTAAGGCAACGCATACCACAGAGGACCTGACAAAGTGGTCAGATATTCAAACCCAGAGATCCAAAAGCGAACAATGAATGCAGTTAACATTTTTAGAATTTTTTTTAAATGTTTGTCTTTAGTAAATTACAAGCTCTTTGTTTTCCAGTTTTTTTTTCCTTAATCTCATAATGCCATACAAATTCACCTTGCATGTTTGTATATTTCGATATCTTTCAACATTTAGACAGCTAATAAAAGCTGCTGTTTGCTGCGCATTGTATCAGCTAACCTTCACCTGTTCACGAGTGAATACTTGAAATAATTCAGTAACTCAACCTCTATCACCTTGTTTCTCAGCCTGCAGGTTCTCCTCTAGTAGGAGAGAAACAATGGGACTACTGTTATCTGAAGAGAATGGTAGGAGAAGAGGTCTTTTAACAGCTGTAGGAATGAGCCATTTCCTTGCTTCTGAGGAATTTGGAATTCTCATCAGCTCTTCGTTTACTGTCAGTGAACGTTCTTCCTCCAGAAAAAAAGGTATGTTACCAAAGATTAATGTAGTAATATATGGATTCATAAAGTCCCAAATGCTTCACTCTTACAAACTAACCTGCAAAAACAGTTTCTCCTTTTGTTTTGATTTGTTGGTAGAACACAAAGGTTAGTATTTCAGTATTTTAGTAATAGTTTTCCAGTTACAAATGCAGTTCATAATCAGAAATGATTTAACTTGTTATACACATAGTAGCCACATCCTTGAAGCCCGAAATTTTCATATATGCTGTTCAAATACATAGTAAATGACAGACAAAGCAGATAACGCAACAAGTCCTCTATAAGAAGACACTACTCTTATTCAGAAGAATTTTAAATGAAATAAGAATATACATAACCTGCTATTCTAGTCTTGTATGTGTTAAGGCATTAGTGAAAAGTTCACTGAGATCTGTGAGAATCTTTCTACTAATTTCTAAAAGAACGGATCAAGCCTTTACATTTGAGCCACTTTACATATGTGAGAAGTCCCTGTTTGGACTTACAGATTTAAAAGGAAAGATTGTTTTTAGGTATTGTGTTACTTTGTAGGATAAAGCTGGCATTTGTGATGCTTGAAATATATGAAAGCTCTATTGTAGTCTTGGAAGCACAGGAAAGAGAGATGTAAGTATTTTCTGCCACCTAGTGGACTATGTTTGGGAAAAAAGTCTGTGCGACTCCTAAAAGCACATTATGAAATGTGTGGGACAGAAGGGGGTAAACATCTCCATAAAGGAACAATAGAAACAAAGACTTTTTAGCAGCAGAAAGTTCCCAGCAGAATTAGGTTGAAGTGCTACTCTCTCCTTGCTTTAAAGCGCAGACTGACTGACCGATTTACTCACGTCTGAGCTACATACTCAGCGATGCAGTTTCATTGTGAGATTAGCTTCAGTGTAAACAAGATTTAACCCCATTACTTTTCAATGCAGTACAGGTTAAAATGTTCTTGAAGGCCTTCTCAAGTGGCTGATTTTTGTGCCTGGATGTTGCACATCTAGGACTGTATGTTTTAATCTGGAAATTGCTAATGTGGAATTTTAGAGGAAGTAAGGCATCCTATTCCCATTAACACGGACTGGTAGCATAAAGAAATTCCTTTGCTAAATTATCCACTGCAAATCCTTACAGTCATATTCATTATTTCAGTCTTTTCATCCCGTGGATTTATGAAAATAGAAATCTAATGAATTTAAGATTGTTAGAATTGTTGAGCTTTCCATACTTACTTGACTGTCAAAATAAAAAATCAACATGTTAGTTACCTTGCTAAGATCAGAAAACATAATTTGAAGCAGAACTGCATTTAGACTTAGATTGCTAACTCATTTAATTTGTGCATTTTGAAGGTTCACATTTTGGTCATCAGTGGTTTTAGAAGTTGACTCCATTTGTAACATGTTATTACAAACAAGATTACATTAAAGAGTATGTTTTCCACATAAATGAATAATCAAATATATTCCTTCAGTAATTGGATCTGTGGGAAATGGAAGCATAGTACTTTAAGAAGTCATTCTTTAATCCAAAAATAAGCCTGAATTTGAAAAATTCACTATATGGTCTTATCTATTTTGCAAATATCCTACTTCAGTTATTTTGTCTCCATCCTAAGGTGTGCTTTCTCAAGCTATTTTATCAACTAGGAAGTGCCCTGAGGTTTCTAAATGGGTATACTGGGCTATTTTTTTTTTTTTTTGAGAAGTTGGGCTATACATTGTTTTTACAGACTGTTCCCTTGCTTTACTTCTTCCTCCTCCATCTGTTCCAGATTTTCACTAATACAAATACAACACAGGCCTTGTTCTGAAGCTGAAACAAAACAGTTCAGTTGGTTCTGTGTATATAAATTTCCTGATAACGTGTGTGTCCTATAGCAATATGTATATATTATTTCTCTAAAAAAACTGCTCGTGCATTCGAGTACTTGGAAGTCTCCTTACCTGGCTGGTAGACAGAGGGCTTGATGCTAGCAGTAGTGACAACTCTTGGTTTTGAAGTAGCAGAAGCAGCGTGACTTTCACCATAGCTTGCAGAAGCTGGCACTGGTGTGTATGACTGGCTTGTGTTTCTAAAAGCAAAATGAAGGTATGAGCAACTTTATAAACAGCAAAAGTTACTGATGATGAAATGAAGAGATTTGGAAGCTTCCAGAGTACCCCGGAAGAACTGTCTGTGAGAGCTAGAGAGAGAATATGGCAAGAGTCACTATTCATTATCGTTACTAAGAGAGACTTGAAAGCTCTTCAGAAAGAAAAATTAGCCTGATAAGGGTTTTAAATAACGCCGAGTCAGCCCTGCCACAGAAGATAGCTTTATGAAGGAATAAGATGGATACATTACAGGAGTTCCCAATTTAACACAGGATCAGACTTAAGGAATATACACACAAAGTTTTGATTTTCTGTTGCTTTACAAATCAACAGGCCTGCTTTTATCTAGGATAAGTCAGTCTGGGATTTCTTGCCGATTTATTAAGGTACTGGTTCGGAAGCATAATTTATGGAATTTAATTGGTAACTGCAGTTTATGGAAGCACTGTACTCCTTTCAAAAAGACTGAGTGCCCTTTAAATACCACTCCTAAAACCTTTTCGTATTCAGATTGAGATCATAATTCATTATTCTATTGATTTAGAAAATAAAAAACATTTTTTTCTAACGTTTGGATTCAGCAACTGAAAAATACATGGCATGCAATACTATTATGTGATTTCTGCATTCCTAGATTAAAACCTTTTGCTCAGGGAGCTAAGCATCAACAGCGAATACTTTTTCTACGTTTTATGGCTCGGATGGTTATTGCATGTTTGATTATAGTAACACGCTGAAGTACATGCCTCTTCTATTTGCCTATCAATTAGGATGATTCTATTTGTAGTAACTTTGCTTCACAGACTCCTAAAAGAGCATGACAAACAAAGCAAGCAAGAAGAAATGAAATAAAGGAAGTACAGAGAAGGGAGGTAACAAATACTGAGATGCCTTCAGTGATAAAAACGTTCAGTGTTCAATATCACTTTTACTTACGTCAGTAACATAGTTTTACTCTTTCAGTTTCACTGTCTCAATGAGCCAGATACCTATCAATTTGTGCTGAGATTTTAGGAGTTGTGTTGACTTTGTCTATCAGAGACACTTTGTAAGTATAAGATGTCCTGATTTGCAAGATTAATGATACATCGTGGCTTCTACTTTCTCTGACAATGGAAGTAGATCCCAACTGGAGGGTGTGTTATAATTTTTACAGAACCAGCGAATTCCTTCCAGTGGTGTTAGAAAACATCCTCGCAAATGTAAACTTTTGATTTGAATTTGAATTTTTAACAAAATGAACTTATCCTGATAATCCAGCTTTTTGCTACTCTGACAGTACTTACCCAAGATCTAGACTGAAGAGCATTGCTGCCTCGGGTTAATTTAGTCTACTTAGTTAGACCTAGACACATTGCTGTTGCTGTAACGACTACAGCTAGTTATTTCTATACGTAGTCTAGGTGTTAGGGCTGGATGTGGGCCTATTAGGGCCCAACAGGCTCTCAAAGATAAATTGTTTCAATGAGTTTATATTCACTTTAAATTCTATTGTTAAATGTGTCATGATTTTGTAACCACAAAAGCACAGTATACCTTTCAACTTTGCATTCTTAACATCTACCTCTGCACCTATAATGCATAAGAACTCGCTCTACTTGGGGTCACTGGACAGAGAATCATTGCTTCCACTGTAGAACAGATGGGAAGAGTTATACTTCAGGGATTTTCTTTTTTTATCTTTAGCTAAATATGCAGTATCTGAAGATTTTTCATTGCTTTAAAATTTACTGTTCAAGGTAAAGCATACAGAAAACCAGTGAGAAATACTTACCTTTACAGGATCAGCGATCAATATTTACTATGTGAATAGAAAGGTTTTAAACTGTATGGCATACAAACTTAATCTGAAAATGGTATACAAACAAGAGAAGCCTTCTCCCAGATGTGCAGTTTCATTGACAGCAAGACTCATTTCAGTGTTTCTTAACACACAAAACACAAAGAAATTCTGAGCCAGATTAGTGATACTTAAACTGCCTTGAAGAAAAATGGTGATTAAAAGTTCAGGTATTTCGTAACATTAAGAGCATGATAAAACCATGCCACCAGATCCCTTATATGTGTAGGGAAATTAACTCAAAACAACAACAACAACAACAACAACAAAAAAAAAAAGAGTTGTATTCATTGTATCAAATTAATGACAAAATTAGAAGTCAATTACTGAAATCTATTGCAAATGCATGATGCATATTTAATATAGCAAGGAGGATAAAAAGCCTTGTCAAAGAGAAATGAAGTGTTATAATACATCATTACAGGTTTTAGTGAAGTTATAAGATTTATCAGATAGATTTTCTGCTGAAGAAAAGGAAATAGAGTTTTTTTTTTAATTCATTAAAGGAAAAAAAAAGAAAGAAGAAGAATTAAAAACAGGGAAAAAATGGAAGGAAGAAGTAAAGAATGAAAAAAAGATGTCCCAAGTGCTGAAGATGCTGTAAGGTAACAAGAAGCAATGGCATATCTAAAGCAGTGAAAGCACCCTTACTGGATTTATCTGTAGCAGTCAATGGCACGTGAGAGGCAATGAATTAAATACTGGCTCTGAAAACTATTAGTTATAAGAAAGTAAGGATTTTCATGTTAATACTTCACTGGATGCCTATTAGCAGCAATAAACTGGGTTGTTAAGTGCTTTTAAAGTATAGTAGCTCCACAAAACATTTTTATACCTCTTTGACTGGTAGCTGATGGAGGTGGAAGAATGCCGGTTGAAACTAAAATGAGACAAAAGTTGTATCTGAAAAGAATGTATCAAGAAAATAGGGATATCTTGTCTTACAGTGAAATTTCCTTATGAATAGGAGATATTTTGAATAAGTGCTAAATTAAACAACACATATGTATTTAAATAACATAAGATCAGTATTACATTACATTTTGCTTATCTTTTTAAAGCTAGGAATCATAGTAAAACCTGAACAGCAGTTACAAGTAAATGAGCTGAGTAATATCGCTTTGTAATTCCTTCTCATCCACTTTTGTTCTTTCTTTAGTTATGGAATTACAATTCAACCACTGGACTGCTTTCTTTGACATTCAGCATCAATTTGTATTACCACAAAAATTAGGGATGAGTTTCCTTTTGTCAGTAACATAAGCTTAATTTACATGTAAGGAAAATTCGAATTAGCCAAAGCTCGAAGGTCAGCTAAATTTCCTGGCTAATTATGATCAAACAAGGATAACCCCACAGAAAGGACAAGCAGGAAATAGTTGAAACAGCAACATCGATCCATGACAGACAACTTCTGCACTGCAGTACTGTTTTACTGTTAGATGCTAAACAGGGCTCCTGCCTAAATGCAGAGCAGTTCAGAGCTGTGTGGCAGCGATCACACCACACAGAAACACAGCCCACATTTGCCAGAAATAACAGTAGGACCTTGTCATGTGTCCGTTATCTTCTTAGCTTCTGGCTTTTTTTTCCCTTTACCACAGACACTGCTTGGATTCAGAGACTAGGATCATAGCAGCTACGCTTACTTTTGGAACCATAATCCTGACTCTTTCCTTTGTTTCTCCTGTTGCTATATTCCCAGAGTGCTGTCTCACTGGTTGCCCTGCTTTTACCCTCCAAATGGAGTAACCGATTAAAAAGGAGTTTTCTCACTCATTTTAAAAACTCCTGCTATGCTTTTTTTTTCTCTTTTTCTTGTTAGTAACATTGTAAGTACAAAAGTAAGAGGACTTCTGCAGGGTTAAAAAAACAGAGAAACATGACCATTTAAAAAGATTAATGACTTCTAACATCCTTCTTCATGAAGATTATGAAAATATTAGCCTTCTTAGTTGCTATGCATCCATACAGCCTTATTCAGAAAAGTAAAATCAATATAGAACTGATCTATCAAAGTTTAAAATCAGATTTAAGTAGCTAAGAACATTTAACAAGAAATCATCCTGTATTTTCTTGGTAGATCTCTTTAATGCAGCTGGAAGGGGAAAAAAAGATACAGACTACTGAATCAGCGGTAGAACAGCCTCAGGCTTCTGCTCCCCAAACATGTTTTACAGGATGGACATACTATTGTAACTAAGATCACCTGTATTTTATTTTGAACTAAAGTTGAATGAACTACCACAGTGCTCCGGTGGTTCATGTCTAGGTGACTACATCTATATTTTGCAATGATAATACATGTCTTGATTTCTAAATGAAAACTGTCAACAGTTTGAATTATAAAAGAATTTAGAAACCAGTTCTAAGCCCTTATTTTTGAATGCTAACTATAGTATGTGACAGTTTCTAAAATAAATAAACATGAAACAAGAGCACAGAGGTACAGAAGCTATTTCAGCAGCTACTCAGCACTCAAAAAAACGTGAATTTGCATCTTGTACTTGATTGCCAGGGAGCCAATTTTTAACACATCCTTTAAGTTTCTTATTCGCCTTTATGTCCTAAGGCTTGTTGCATTACTGTACTATTGAAAGAGACACTATCTAAGAGAATAACGTATGCCTGCTGATAACAGCTTGAAGTATATGTCAGCATCTTTGACTTAGAATAATTGCCAGCTACGAGCAGTAGTTTTTAACAGTCTGATTAAAACATTGCTCTCTGAAGCAGACACTTGCTTTGCGTAGGTTCATAGGCTTTCACTTCAGAAAGTACCTCAGGATGTCTCTCATCCAATCTTTTGCTCAAAGCAAGGTGAACTCTCAGGCTGATCAGGGTTTTATCCAGGGGGGTCTTGAAAATCTTAAAAAGTGGAGGTGGCACAGTTCCTGTGGACAGTCTGCTGCCCTGCACAACTTAAAGGTTGACTTAAGGAGTTTTTCCTTAACCAGTCTCACTTTGAGTTCACGGTAATGGTTTTTAAAGTTTTTAGATGGCTGAAGTGTATATTGCCTTAAAACTTGGTAGCCAGCTTTAGGTTGGCCCCCTTGGGTAGCAGCATTCAGTATTCATACCACATATGTCCCAGTCAAGCAGCTTTACAGAACAGTAAAAACAAAATTCCAAAGAATTTTTTACTTTGGAAGTAAATTCATTTATTCATATTTGGAAAATTTGCAGTTTTGACATTTTAAAAATCGGATGTATTCTTTAGCCTTCTTTTTATATCCTCCCATTGATGATACTTAGAAATTGTCAGTGAATAATATATATATATTTTGCACTCAAGTGTAAAAAAGGCCTTTCTAGTATAAGATGAGCAATAAAATACGCTTGACCACAGGTTTACCAACGGAGCCCTGAAAGTGATATATGCAATTCATCTGCATCTTTCTGTATTACTGGAAAATTGATCATTATTTGCAACTATTTTGTGAAACTAATACTAATATTAACACAAACTGATGCATAGGAAGTTCTACACAAACGTGCACAAGAACTTCTTCACAGTGCAGTGACAGAGCCCTGGCACAGGCTGCACAGAGAGGTGGTGGAGTCTCCTTCTCTGGAGACATTCAAGACCCACCTGTGCAACCTGGGCTAGAGAGCTGTTTTGGTGGGGGTGTTATACTCGATGATCTCTAGAGGTCCCTTCCAATCCCTGTGTTCTGTGGATATTAGTGAAAGTCCAGAAATAAAAAGTACTAACGCCATGCTGTTATTACTTTGTGCAGATTACTGCATGGGACCTATTATTAGCTATATTGTATAATTTTCACTGAAGTTAAGAGAATACCAAAGAAATCTCCTATGCAGGTATGCAGAAATATCCCTATCATATAAAGATTTTCATGGCTCCTAGGTATTAGACGGATGAAACACAAATAAATGTCCTCTTGTGGCCAGAGTAGTACCATGGCTTCAGACTGATGTCACATTCTGACTGATAGATACGTTTCATATCTCAGAGGAATACTAAATCTAAGCGTCTTCTGTCTCTCAGAAGAAAGAAATAGGTTTTTCACATCAGTGTTATAAAAAAGCCAAACAGTTATTGTTGCTTAGTAAGTATGGGTGTTGCTTTGACTATTAGGGGCTTCAGTCAGCTATAGTTATGCGGGACCCTGTTCTCATATAGGCATGTGATCACTCCAATCAACTGAAAGAGATTTGTCAGTAAAACAAGCATCAGATAAAATTGCACCGGCGGTGACATTTAAAAGCCTAATCTGAGCACAAAATTGAACAGAAAAGGAGTATAAGAATTACTTCTGAAGTGCACTGAGCACACTATTTGAAAATGAGGTCATCTTACAGCGTTTTATGATAGACACCCATAAGTAATTAATTCCTTACGTATTTCATTACTTAGGAATTTTGCGGGTGTGTGTATAAAACTAGAGGTGTTGATAGCAGTAAAAATCCTTGCAAAGTCTCCTATCCCATTCTTGCCTCCTATTCTTGATCCTGTGTTTTCACCAAGGAAAAAAACAAATCTGTCATTCTCACCTGGCCTCAATGGACACACGTTCATTTTAAGATGGCAAAACCAGCACAAGCTTACCAACTGAAGTACCATTGATGAAAATTAATTTCTTGGTCATGTATCTTAAGTCTAAAACTTGTATGTTTACTAACTTAGTTTTAACAAGAGCCATGAACACGAACCACAGCTATTCTATTAAACACATCATACATCAATATTCTTCACAAAACCAATCTCTTAAGAAGCCGAAAACCTTAAATGTGAGAGAATAATACAGAATAAAAACAAACTGAGTACAAAGAAACAGAAGAGATCTTTATAGATATACCTAGACTGAGATGAGAGAGCAGATGAAATAGTGGAAGCTGCTAATGACATGTTCTTGGCCCCAAGGAAAGGCTTAGGTTGTGAAAGAGAGCTGGGGGCTGCAAGCACTCTGCAGAAGACATAGTAAAAGTATGTAAGCATGTACAAAATAATTTTACAGAGACAAAAATATTGCCATCAGGATCAAGCTCTATCAGAATTCAGGTACAAGAGGACTGCTGCATAG
The DNA here is from genome assembly GCA_036925125.1 of Oreortyx pictus. Classification (NCBI taxonomy): domain Eukaryota; kingdom Metazoa; phylum Chordata; class Aves; order Galliformes; family Odontophoridae; genus Oreortyx; species Oreortyx pictus. The sequence goes on along the minus strand of JAUPFR010000008.1, from coordinate 10,001,156 downwards.
TTACCAGGAACAGGTTTTCTGTAGCACACATCTGCAGGCTTACAGAATAGCACAACCAAGCACATTCCTAGGGAACACAAGTCAAAATGCACACATTCTGTAAAAGAGTTTTCAATAGACTAAGGAAGACAGTATTTTGAATTCAGATGTTTGAATCTGAATTCAAGCTAAACATTTTAATATGAAGGCAATATCATGTAGAAGACTAACCTTAAGAAAACAAGTTACTGACTTCATTAGTTGAGTAGAGGCATTTAGGCATATATTCACAAATCAATTCTCTACATGTTATTGTTTCAAATGAGGAATAAAATTGTTTAAACCATACCATTATTTCATGTAAACGTGCCTTTAAGCACAATTCTGAATTACAGCATAATACCCTATATTCAGACCTCTTTTGATAGCGAGATGATGATTGGCTTTCTTGCTCTGGACTAAAAACATTGGATTCCTGTAGGTCACAACTAGGAAAAACATTACTGAAGTACAAAGTAAGTAGCTGGTGTGCATAAGTAATTCAAGTGAACTAGCAAAAATTTAAAAAGTAAGAGAACCAGGAGAACACTTCCAAATCCATTTACAGAATTCTAAGATATGACAGACTACATCTTAGACTTCAGTTATTTAAAGTAGTTTACATGATTGAAAATGTGTTTATCCCTGGATTTTTAAAGCACGCTAAAATATATAGCTTTTAGGAATACTTATGTAACAAAAAATAAAGAACAACAGAGGAGCAGGTTCTATGATTCTGTATGCACCAAACTAATTCACTCTTACTTTCCCAAAAATTTCTATAACGTGACAGCAGTGTAAATCCTATTTCCTCACAGGCTGAGTCTGATCACTTTTGATATAGGACTGGAACTCCTACTATACGCTACTAGTGTTATGAATTTCCATCTCCTTGGAACTCACATTAGCTCTATAGATTTTGCTGCATTAGAGAAAAAACGTAGATAAATCCATTAGAGATGGCTTGACTTAAAACTTTACAGAGCGCTCAGTCATCAAATGCGTGTTTTTACTGACATCTGCTGCAACACAGTAAGCCCTATTACATGAGTAAATTACTTAAAAAATATTTTCCATTTCATGCCACACTACAGAAGTATTATTAAGAGAAGCTGCGTTCCACACTCTGATGTACTGTGATGAGTTGTTTTAGTCTTACTACAAGTGGTGGAAAAACATTTCCAGTTTTGACTCTAAGCTTGATTTTTCAAAATATAAACTGTACTCCAGACTTCACGTTTTTTGTCATTTTCAGTGAGGTTTTATTTTGAAAATGCTTTGCAATCGTAATCATTCTCTAAAATAAGAAAAAAAAACAACACAAAAATATATAAAAGCATATAAAGTAGGCTACAGCTTGTACATACAACATTCTTAAGTTTAGAATGTGTATGCAGCATTTCCAGAGCCATACAGGGGTACATCTGCAAAAGGACAAAGCAACGAAGCATTACCTTTGGAAGGAGGATGAGAAAGACTCTTGCACTACTGAGGTAGGAGTGGTTGCTGGTGGTGTCATCAGTCTGGCTGTATTTTGAGAAGCAGTAGCAGGCTGATGTGCTGAAGCATGTGGTGCAGGGGCAGAAGCAGAGCTGGTAGACACCGGAGCATGCTCAACAGGGCTACTAATTAGAGTTAAATTAAATAAAACAAAAAGCATCTTAAAAAGGTGCATTTCTAAACGTAAAGCAAAAAAAAGAAAAAAAAAACCTACTATGTTTGCAGCTGAAGCTACAAACATAGTAGCATGCTGCGTTACTGACAGAAGAGCACAATAATGCAAAGAAAAAAAAAAGACATTTGTTAGATGTTTCTGTACGAGCAGTTAAGGCTGTAATGTAGTCCTGCATGACTGAAATTTATCCCAGGTCTTAAGTCCTGCTCCCACTGAAACCAGTAATAGGAAACGTGGCACATAGTTCTTAGGTGGTTGTATAGACCCTGTCACAAACTCTTCAGATTACAGTAAATTTCACTCAACAATCCTGGAACAGAAGTTTGCATTAAGGAGAAAACCACTTAGATGAAGAAATGCAGTTTGAGGAGTATTATCATAGTTTCGTAGCAGCAGGTCTCCTGCAAGTTCTGAAAGTCTAAAGATCTAGTCAGCACACTTTTATTCTAAGTTTAATCGTTTTGTACTGTATGGGTACTGAAAAGATCTTTATAAAGAGTCCATTGACTGTTAGCTCATCTCTGCTTTAAATTCACCAGTCGTTTTACACATAAGAACAGTAACAAGATAGAAGGGGAAGATAAAGCACAAAATGTTACTATCTCAGCTATAAAACTACTTCAGAGATGAGCTTGACATGTTTACGCTGAAGTCCTCTCATGGCACAGATAAATAGGAAAGTTCATTTTATCTATAATTGCAAAATAGATCAATTTACATGAAAAATATATATATATTATTCTGTCCTGTGGCCATCTTACTATCATTTCTTTCATTACCAGCTATCTAAGCACTCAGTGCTCGTTAATATATTTTGTTCTTCAACCTTCACTCAGATTTAGAAAGTATTGCTCATCTACTAGAGATAGATAATGGGTGAAGGTGGTCTATTAGACAGCCTTGCATGGCAGTGCAGTCAGAGTCATCCACTGCTAAAAACTGAAACAGTCTTTTGGAAGTCTCAGTTTATTGTCTTCAGCTAGTTAGGGGACATTCAGGTTAGGTATCAGGAAAAGGTTCTTCACCGAGGGGGTGGTCAGGCACTGGAACAGCCCCACAGCGCAGTGGCCGTGGCACCGAGCTGCTGGAGCTCAAGAAGCATCTGCACAACTCCTTCCAACAAAAGATATTCTGTGATTCCATGATTCTATGACAGTTGTACTTCACAACAAATGAAAAAGAAAAAAAGATATTCTGATGGATTTACGAGGTTCGAGATTTTTGCTTACTGTTTCAAAGAACTGGATATTAACAAGAGGAGAATAATACACATATTCATTATTCAGTTGTCAATAAACTGGATAAAAATCACTTGCCAAAGTGATTGCCAAAGAAAGAGAAAGGATAAAAAAAGAAGCAAAAAAGGGAAGGACAAAAAACATAATTTTGTCTTTAGACCAATTCTACGGTGGGCTAAATTAACTTTTATCTACCAGAACCAGTAATACACTGAAAAATAAACTAATTGTAGTTTGAGTTTTCAAATTATTACACTATTTTGGGGCACAGTTTTCAGATGTAATATATGCATCTAATCGCCAGGCATTAGGGCCATTTTTCTTGATGCCATATTTGTGTGTTATAGGTTCATTTTCTTTATAAGTTATCTGAATGTGTTTAAATAGGAAAAAACAAAAACCCACAACAAACTACAGAAACCACAGTACACATTAACATAACTGCCTTATCCACAAACATTGGTGAACATCATTAAAAGCAATGGCTGCGTTTTTACTCCTTCTCACCTAACTTATATGTTAGGTTCTTAGACGTGACACCTATGAAGATTCTGTCATACAACACAGAAACAATGCCCAGAATATTATTTTCTAGGCTCAGTAAGTATCAAAAAACAAAAGGCAGCTTGCAGTTCCGAGACTTTTTTTTTTTTTTTTTTTGTTGCAATTTTGCCATCATGTATTTTCTGTCTTTCTGCCATTCTGTCTAATGTTTTCTTATGCTCCTTTCAGAAACATTGATTTAAGATGGTACACTACTTGGGAGCTAGAATGAATTTCAGTACTTCAGAATTCCTGACACCCCTTGGTTTTCTAGAGGCTGTTCCCTCTGCTCATACATTCTCCTGTGGGCTTGACAGTATAAATGATGGTATCTCTCATTTCAACTCAGTATTTTACTATTTAATTAGCTGAAATTAAAGCATACTTGTTACACCCAAGTTGAATGCAACCCACAACAAAAGCAGATAATCAATGTTTTCATCCTTATGAATTTCACCTGCAATTATACAAACAGCAAGGGAGCTTTTGAAAATACTCATCTTGTTTGCAACTCTGCCTTACAGATCATTACGTGTGAAGTTTTGCAACAGTTTTGCAGAAGTTTGTTCATCACAATCCGCATTTAAATTCAAGCTTTATTCTTCCATCTTGATGTATTTGCATTATGTTGCAAATTTTTCCACTTACGTAATACGGTGCTGATTAGATAGACTGCAAAGCAGTGCAGTTGCATATTGTTACATCATAAATGCAGAGGAATATTCACAGGATTTGCCCCCTCCCCTCCCCAGCAACAGCTGGGACTGGGGTTTTAACATTATACTGCATTGAAAAAAACCTAATAATTACTTTGATTTAGCAAACATGAAAAGATAGAAACTATACAATACCACAGATCTGTTGTATATTGGGACAAAATGCATGTTACAAAAACAATCTATGATTTCACTTATTTTGTCTATTACCACTGGAAGGGAAACTGTTACAGATTTCAAAAGAATCTCTGAGACCGCATACCTTGAATAGAAGAAAATAGTGAGGTTAGTTAAGTGTGGAAATGAACTCCAAAATGTACACCAAGAGACATACTCTTCTATATATGTTTAAAAAAATAAAAGAGAGAGAAAAGAGATAAAAGATAAAGAAAAGAGAATATATGTCGATACGGACCTGTGTGAAGACAAAGTTGAACTAGACAAACACATATGAATTAAATGCAAACATACTGATATATCTTATGAAATTTTAAAGAAACAAAAAAATTTTATCTGACATGCTGTGATAGCTTTTCAGAGCGATTAAAATGTTAGAGCCTTGATCGCATTCCTGCAGGGCAGAATACGTTAAGAGTTTAACAGAAAAAGGAAGTAGAATAGATGTAAATGAAATAGGTAAAAGCCTTAAAAAAAAAATAAAATCAGGATCTTTCCTATACAATATGTACAGTCGATAAATAATTATCTATACTCAGTTTTAGAGAAACAAGTCAGACTAACGTAAACTGTTTTAATTGATCCAATATGAATTGTAAATAATTTTATTTAGACATTCAAATAAAATAATGCTCCCTCCAAGTCTGCCTTCTTTTTAGAATTCCAATCTTTCTCTTTTTTTTTTTTTTTTTAAGTTATGCAAGTGTAGGAGAATTTTGTGAGCAGATAAATGTTCTACAAAACAGATAATCTATTACTATGGCTTCATGATTATCTAGGTTACAGGTTAAATTTTTAAAGGTACTACATATACTTGTAGTCTTTACAATATTTTGTATTTTAAGGAAAATCATAGGAAACGGATGCTATGTTCTCAAACGTTTCCATTTTTGTGGTAACCAATAAACGTAACATCCATGATGTGAGTAATGTAGATGAAAAGAAAGACATTCTCAGCTGATTTTCACTTACGAAATTAACATAAGTCAGTAGAGGTTAAAAGGATAATAATGATTAACAATCATAAAGGGGAAACGTGGCAACAAAAGTGCAGATTACTCTGTTATCCCAGTACAGTTCTAACTTGGGACTCTCTGTCCAAAGGACAATTGAGTAGATTAGTAAAGCTGCATTTTGTCTCCTGTATGTAGCACGAAGAGTCCTTTTTGTTTCAAGTCTTCCAACAGATCTCTTGTGTAAAATTGAAAATATAAGAGACAGATCATAAGGTATAGGGAAAATCATCTCTTTTACTGTCACATTCGTAGAAAAGAAGTGCTAGAGAAGGTGTTTAGAGAAAGACATAACGTGGAAGAGCTTTGCATTTGAATAAGACAATGGTTGAGAAATATGGTGCATAATATCAGCTGCTGCTTTTCTGCAGAAGGTACTTAATGACTCGTCTCTATGTTGTAGATGAAATCCTTATGAGTAGAACCCACAGGAATTAGAAGTGGTTGTAATTTGTAGAATTTAGACACCTGCCTTTTAGGCTACAGCCATTTCAGTCTGGAAGAGTTAGAGATTGTTATTACCAAACCATTCCAAAGCTCCAAACCAGGTCAGTTGTGCAGTTACACATCACTGAATACCTTTGATTACTGGATGAAGAAACAGAGACTTTATGGCCAGTAGTGACACAACTGGCTCCCCTCTGACTTGTACCCGCTCCAGGCCTCACAGAGCCCTTGGAGGCCATAGGCTTAGCACTGCCAGTGTTGGCACCCACGGTGCATGACTGAGGAGGTTGCAAAATACTGGAGGTCATACTATGTGGCACATATGTAGTAGCTGTAGCCCTGGGTAACAAAGATTACAAGGAAATTGTAAATGAGATATTTGTTATCATGTCACCAATTCCCTAGGTAATAGGTTTCCAAGGAAGAGAGAGAATTCCAACTACAGAATAAGCTGGTGTTTTTAAAATAAAAAGGATTGTTTACTTTGTATGGTTTTCTGAGATACTATCACTTTCTATCCACATCAAATAAAGCAGCATTCTGCAACACTAGACAACTGAACCTTTAAGACAGTAGTTCTCATTTCTGAGCAGTGGGCAAAGGCTCCGGCAGGAACATGGGCAGAAGTGTAACAAGGTAACTGAAAAGTCAAATCTAGGTTTAGTAATTAAGGCTTCATTTTTCTGTCTCTTCTTTTTCCTGTAAGAAGATTTATATCTGTAAATATCCAGCACGCTCTTCGTGTATTCCTAAATTCTGTAGATTGTAAGAGATCATCATGGTACTGCATTAGAAATCACAACAAACATTGATGGTTCATTACTGCTTAAGACTAGGAAAAGACGCAAGGATTTAAAAAGTACCTTGTGTTATATCTGGAAACCATATTGCTAGGAATATCATAGTCAGACACATGGAAAAGCTGCAATGATAATGGAGGTGGATAAAAGCTATGGTTTGACAAACCACACAAGATTAAGGCAATGTGGTGTGATACTAATGGCAGTCATAAATCAGGAATAGTTACTAGTAAAATCCAAAAGAAGAGATTTCATTGGAGCAGTTGTATGGTTCTGTAGATGGTTTTACACAAATCAAATAACTACTCAAATGTCAAATGTGTTATTTAATTTTTCAATTTACTTTATGTACATTTGCTGTGCACAAATCAAGGGTTTCATTTCTTTTTTTTTTTTTTTTTGACATAATTCTTATTTTCCCTGTGGTTTCAAGTGCCAGTTACTGTTGCTCATGTCATTAGTCAGGATAATGCTTGCACTTGAATTTTAATTCTATGCAACCTCTGTTGAACTGTGAGAAGTCTTGAATATAAAAAGTAGTTGTTCAGGGAGGGATGAATAAAACTGTAAAGCAATGAGGTAAAATTTGTTTCATGGCACAAACTAATAAGAGTCATTTCTTTGCTCCATTAAATAATAGATTCGATTCATTTAAGAAGTACCTGTGTTTCAGTACTTGTTCATAACTTTATAGATATATTTCTATATGTAACTGCCAAGTGTTCTGAGATTTGGAACAAAATCACTCTTGAAATGAAAGAAATTACTTACTGAACCTCATAGTCCATCAAGGGTCAAACAACATACACAAGAATCAGATACAGAAATGTCTACACAAAAGTTCTGAGGAACTTAATTCCCTTCACTACGTCTGCTACCATCTCACAGACCTTTCTGAAGCTTACGTTAGAAACAAATGCCTGGTGAATCTGCTTAGCTAAAACCTACATCATTTATTGTCTTCTCAACGTTTGCATGTTTTTGAGGTAAGAGTAATACGGGAAAAGTGGAGGCCAATTAAGTAAGGATAAAGTAGAAAACACAGAGCAAAAATTACCTGTTTTCTGATGGTGTTGCAGCATTTTCTTTGTCTCTGTGAAAGGAGGGGATACCATATGAATAAGAGAAATACAATTGTTACTTGTGGCAAAAATAGAAAAAAAAAAAAAAAAGAAAAAAAAAAGAAAAAGAAACAACAAAAAACACAAAGGAAAGGAAGAGGCATTTAGGAGAAATGTTTGGTTGCCAAAAGCATCCTAGAGTGGTCACTTATAAATATAGCTGTGAGAAACATCTTCAGCTCTTCAGATGAAACACCAAATTTGTTTCCCATGAGCATTTTCTTTCATTCAGTATTAAAGGAAGGAAAATTACCAATTTTGCAAGTCTCATTTCTCACGCAAATCTGGCAGTGTTGGTATGTATACAATTTTGGGAATAATTTTTACTTAGATACTTCCCTTTTAAAAGAAAACTCCAATGGTATTGCAATGAAAGATAACCTGATGCAATTCTAAGTGGTAAAAATAATCAGACTCGTGTATCCTTGAAGATCCAATACTATTAAAATTGTAAGGAAATAAATGGTTAACAAAAACTTATATGGATTGTGTATGCCTGGCATCACTTAAAAATTCTATGTCCTACCCAAATAAGTACTAGGTTTCTCAGTTCTAAGTTTAATTAAAACAAGAAATGTCATCCATTCAGAGAAGTAAGGAACTAGTCAGCCTCAATTTCAGTGATAGTTAGGCTGTAATTCCTGTAAACATTTACACTTTCAGAAATAACAGTGGTTTGAGTGCAAGCAACCGTATATTTTGGAAGAATTGTAAAGACTATAATCCGTGGTCTTTAGACTCCTATGTTTGACATCTAGTTGAGTTCAATAACTGAGGCAAGTCTCAAGATTTAGCAATATGGTGTTGATTATTACTTTTTTAGGACAACACTGCTAGACATACGGTTTGAATTTTGGGAGGTCCTATATGGAGCCAGGAATTGGACTTGATGGTCCTTGTGGGTTCTTTCCAACTTTGGATATTCTGTGATTAAAGTGAGAGGCTGATAATACTGTAGCCAAGAAACTGTGCTGGAATTTCAGCTCATTTAAAGTTTAAATGCGCCAAATTAGAATACTTCCCACAACTGAGATATAAAATCACAGAACACAAAGCAAATGCTCCCATTCACCCAAATGAATCTCCTTTCTGAGTAGTCCTTCCAAATAAGAATTACGGATATTAATTTATCTCAATTGGTTGTGCTTTGATCATTGTCTTACATTATGTTTTGAAGGCTGTAGTTAATATTTTTCATTAGAAGTATTTTCTGTATTTCTGTGTTTCTATATGTACATACACATGTGCATCCTTTTCTTAGTCTAGCTCAAATAAATTTATAAACGCTTGTCTATCAGCAAAGACTTAATCACAGATGTTCTCTAACCCCCCAATTTTTAAAATCCTGAAAATAAACAAATTGAAGCCAGACTTTAAACACAGAAGTAGATTTGAAACGAGCCTCAGATGTGTCTGTCTGCCTAAGAATGTTACTATGGTCAGAATGGCAGAACCCAACCTGAAAGTAAATACCCCAATAAGATGAATTGTTCACCACTCTAAAGCAATGAGAAACCAAACACTGTCTTTGTGGTAACCAAACTGAGTTTTCACTGGAACGTCCTGTGTAGTAAAGCCAGGCTGAAACAAAGTGGGGGAGGGTAGATTAGAAGTTGGTAGAGTGCCTAGGATAGGAAAGCGTTAGTATACCAAGAATCATTATCATGCAAGTCTGTTAAAAGAAAAACAAAACAAAACAACTAAGTACAGTTGCAGCCTAAACAGAATAAAGCATTATTTATTCTCAGTGTTACAAAATATTCATGAAAAATTATAGTTAAAACCAAAAGGCAGGCAGTTGGGGCTTGGGCAAAAGCAGTATTAGGCCTCTGGTGTAACTATTAATCTGGTCCGTGTGTTTCTGCTTTGCTAGCTATGGTTATACTGGGAAATGCAGAACATCACTTGAGTTTGAGATAAGGATTTTAGAAAAGGTTTCTCCCTGAGTTTTTAACATAATACTGATTAACATAATTCTATGGCAAGGGGAGTTGTGAAGGTTACAGAGATAGATAAGTGCAATTAAATGTAATTCCACAGAGTGAGGCAAAGAAAACGGCAGAGTAAATGGAAAGATGTACTACCACACGTTGCTGCTTTCAGGAAATATTTGTCTTCTCAGTCAACAGGAATAATTCCCACTTGACTGACAGTGAGAAAGGCTCAAGATCAGATGCGTCTTACTGGTGATAGCTGCATTCTGAAGAACAAGCTATTGAATTTCTCACCTATGTTACAATCAAGTTGTTTTTTTTTTTTTCAAACTAAATATGGAACTGATTTTGCTTTTGAGTCAAATACATCACTGGGACAAGCTTGGTAAAGTCAGTACTCTCACAGCATGTACAAAATCAGCTCAGAATATTATGGGCAGTTTGTATCCAATATTAGCATATACTAGTTTTGAGCAAACTGAGTGAGATTTAATATTAATGGTTTTTCTGCACTCCCTTTAGTCCCCGGCTAAATAGCTTTTGTTAGAAGGACCTCAGTCAGTGACTATTTGAGAAAACGCTGCAATTCCCACAAGGTTTTGTGAAATATTGGACACATCTCTCAAACAAGACTTATGCTTGGAACACACTGTCTGTCCTAATTACATACTATGTTATAGAGTGGAAAATATTAAATGTTTCCTTCTCATAAAAATGTGCTATGTGATATGGGCATAAAGACTGAGTTAATTGAATGATTGAGTCGTTCTCTCTCCCACACTAGCAAAAAGCTGAGAAAGAAAATGTAGAACCAATCTGTAATGAAGATCTGATGTAATCAGGAAAATCTGGCATCCTAAGAGACCACACGGTCCTTCAACTCGCTTCAGTGTTTCAATACTGATGCAATAAATAAACGTTATAATTCATTCCTTCTCAGTATTCTCCTGCAGCATTTTTTTTTCCTACATTTTACACATGAGAAACTAAATCTTAATAGAATTGCTCATGGCCAAATAGAAGGACCACGGCAGGACAGAGAATTAAAATTAATCGGTGTTTGAGTCCCAATTAAATACCAACTCACTCTCTCTCAATAAGAGATTATAGAGTGATTTTTTCAAAACGTTAGTATCTAGACTATTGCTATTTTCTTGTGCAGATCGTCTGATAGTTTTCTAACAAACAAGACACCTGAAAGGTATGTATCAGCGTCTTTAAAAGAGGAGATATTTATTAAGAACTACAGATTATTAGGGTCTCTATCTCTTAAAATCAAACACTCTCTTTTTCTAGTATTATATATATGGTGAATTTGCAGGACTTTTCCAAACTAGACTTTTAATAGCTTTCATCCTAATATGTACTTACATTTACATAAGCATATTCTCCTAAAAATAAAATTTCCTTTTACAAAGTTGAAAAGTCAGAAGAAATTTTTTCACTGATTTCTTTTAGGATGCCTGGGAAGAAAATTATATGAAAGCTATTTAATAATTGCCTTCCAAACATTTTTTTCTTGACAGAATGAAATTCTGACACTGTTGGATACTCTTTACAGAGCCACAGAGTAAGCGCTGATCCAGTTCTGATCCAATGAGGCAGTTTTCAGCTTTGTGTTTGGAGCTGACAGTTTTTCCATAAACGATTAAAAATATGAAAGCATTGAGATTGTTTATCTTTTTTTATCCCCCAAGCTATATTCCTGTAACAAACTATTTTCTTAACAGAGACACCACAGGACACACACAAAAAAAAAATCACAGGCAGTTATCTGGAAAGGACAGAAGATGACTCTCATGCTGGTTTAGTTAAAACTTGAGCTTGGGATAGAAGAATAGCTAGTCTCTCTTTTTCAGCCACCTTAGTTAAGAATGTGAGCAGCCCACGCCAAAACAGTCGCAGTTTATCCTGCTAGTACGTCTGGTTTTCTAAGCAGGAAAATCCATTTCTCCCAGAAGGTTTTCTGTTTTGCACAGACAGTGCCACAGAATAGGAAAAGCATTGTCATATGTTCATTTGAAAAAACCAACAGGTACTTATTCTCAACAGGTAGTATGGAACTCAGTCAAAGCAGCTTGCTAAATTAAAGCAAATGCCTCCTATGGATTTTAGTGGCATCTACTAGTCTGCTATTACAGTAAGCATTCAAATAATAAATACACATGGAAATAAAGCAGCGTCTGTGCTTATAGAAGTTGAGATAACTTTTCCAAGATTTAACATAGCGATGTTTGACACGTAAGTATGTTCTCCAATTTATCTTATTGGTAAATGTACCATTTTAGTAAGAACAAAGACTGCAAAACCCTGAGTACATGGAACAACTTGAGCTTGGATGTATTCCAGCTCAAAAAATACTGCAGATAACTTTCCTCTATTGTGGCCTTACTTCTGCAATCAGATCTATGTGAACAGTTCCCTCTAGTGTTTTAGAACCCCACTGGTAAAGCACGAATTTCTGCCAGCAGTCACCTGAACATAGGAACCTTTCAGATCGTGTTTGGGACCACTGTAGAAAAGGACAGTGCACAAGCTTAGGTATTGTATACTAGGAGATGATTCCCCTTTCAGCGAAGCGTTTTTTCTTATTGTACCTTCACACTGCTCCAGGGAAGCTGAGAGAACTCATAGATCTCACTGTCAGCTGGTAGTTCCTCAGGGCAGTTTTTAATTTGCACACATTGACGGTAAGAAAATTCATCCTTTCTCTACATGGTATAATCATAAATTTGAAGCTGCATCTCAGATACACTAGTGTGTCTTGTCTGTTTGATTCTTGAAACAAATAACTAAGTGGCATGAGATAGAGCAGTTGTCAAGGTTTTTTTTCAGAACATGGATTACATTTTCTTTCACAGATTCCCTTAAGGGTTTTCTTAATTTCCCTTTCTCTCATTTGTAATTGTATAACATTCTGGGTCAACAACAATTGATTACATGGAAATGAACTATTAGGAAATTATTAGTATTTAGTGTAATTCTGTTAACATTAATGCAATTCAGAAACAGAGTAAAAGGAAGCAGTGCCAGTGCTATGCCATCAGCCAGATCTTCAACTCATCTTACACAGGCTCTGTGGATCAGTCAGATGATCCACAGACCACAATTGTGTGCTTCCAGGTTAGAAAGCTGCTAACATGCAAGAACTGCTTCTTCTTGTTAGATTGAAGGCGATGGAAGAAGACAGTAAGAGAAAGCTGCACCATGCCCTGGTTTTTTGGTTAGCCATCAGCATCAGAAGTGTTGGGGGCATAAATATATATGGGATGAGTACAGTTCCACAGAAGGAAGGAAAGCGATGTGAATTTCTGCCAATGAAGAAGTAAGAGCTGGCCAGGAACATGCAAAAGACTGAGATGGCAAATAAGAGATATTAAAATACAGTTCGCTACTCCCAAAAGGTGAACACAAAAGTGAATCTTGAGCTTTGACAGTCTCTGTTAACTTATGCGTTACTTGCTTTATAACAATTTCACAGTATTTGTTAATTTCATCTCAAATTTCATCTCGCTCCTTCAGTTTTAAGTAAGTGCATTCAACTTGATATGATAGACCTTATGGCTCTCACCTTTGCTTAATTGGTTCTGTAGAGAACTGGCTTCAAAACAAGGAATCTATGATCTCTAAATTGACATATCCCATTGAACTTCAAGGAGCGTTTTGGGGAAGAAAGAGATACTTAATCAATTTTCCCTCTGGATTGACTCAGAATTCCATAGAAACAATTGAGTTTATTTAGTATTCCATTGTTTTGGGGTTTTTTTGTCACTCTTTAGACACTAAAAGGTAAGCAGGGATAAGAATAAATAGATGTACTTATTTATTGTAGTAATGTTCTTGAAATGGAAAAGCTACATACCAAACTGAGCTTCATTTTGTGTGCTGTTACAGAAAAATAAGCCATACCCTTCAGAAGGATCTTTGGTAATCTGCTTAGTGTGCACACAACAAGTTTTTGGCAAGTGGGAAAGTCAGCCATGCTAACCGCTGGAAATTCTGGCATAACAAGGAAGAGGATAAAAGTACCTTAGATCTTGTCTTGGTGGTATCAGATAGATAGCCTTGATAAGGAGAATAAGGTCATTGTGCTTGAAAGCAAACGTTAGTCAATTCATTTTCATGTATGTTGCAGAAGGCCATCATAAAAGGCTGATTAATGAAAGCCAGAATTGGTTTTACCAAGGTCTACCACTGCCATGTACCATACCAAGATTCTGCAACTGTTCCAGTATTTTCTAACGGTGTATTACATTCCCAGTCAATAAAGCTCATGGTAGACACTGCTAATGAAGCCATGGAATCGGTCAGCTTATTTCCCTGTGGGAACCTGAAAGTACAAGTGAAAGACTGCTCACCCCTTCCTGTTTACAAGGGCTTCAGATGATTCTGTGATTCATGAGAATTAGACTTCTGGAAAGTGACCAAGCACTCCCTAGAATTCCTGTCCCTTACTACTGAAGGTACTCCACACAGTTGTGCATAATGAGAAGAGCAACGAAGAGAAAGTGACCTTTACATTTATTACATAGCGTATCCATGCAGGCAGGTGTGAAAAGAGGGAAGCAAGAGAAGGAGCTGCAGAACTTTCCTTCTCTTGCAGTTTTCTCATGCACAAAAGGAAGAGAGGTCAAGTTCTCATGCCTGCTTTTCTAAAGGCACACTCTTGCCGTGTCCCATCAGCACGCCCTGCATGCAGTCAGTACTTCTGCTGCAAACTAAGCACTGTAAGAGAGGTGAGGAAGAGACCATTTGTGTAGATGACAAAGCAGCAATATTCAGGAAGAAGGTTAGTGTGTAACAAACGGTCTTATACCACAGCAGAAAATGAGCATTTCCCTGTGTCATAACCAGACAAGCAGATTTACCTGGAAGGCCTTTTGGTTTTGACTTCCTAGTGGCATCAGCTTTGCTGTTTCTTCATTAAATGCTTAGAAAACTAGGCTTTACTGGCAGTACTGGGAAGGACAGGGGGCTAATATCTCTATCTGCATACCACATGTTACTAACATTTTTGGCATGGAGATTATTCAGAAGACACTTGTCACCATCTCAGTGTCCTCCACTCAGCCAAGGAGTCACAGTTCAAAATGTATTCAACGTGGAACAGATATAGCTGCCTATCCTCAAAGCCATTTTGAAGAGCTATATGACTCACTGAGTCTTCAGTCAGGCACCTAGTTTAATCCCTACTTTCATTAACTGAGACAAGTTTTCCTAGGCAAAACATCAGACTTCTACAAATGGCCAAGAAATAGCAGAAGACAGAGTTGGCTGATCAGAAGCAACGTACAGTGAGATAAGGCTGGGCACATTAAAAACAGGATGTAACCAGGAACAACTTGACCTTTAGCCAAAACAAAGCTAGTGGCCTCTCAGAGCCACTGATGAATTCTCATCAGGACTAAGCCTGTCATAGTCTCCAGCAATAACATGTAACAGAATGATAAATGCAGCCCAGTTTCCCCACCTTACAGAAAAAGCCCACTGCCTCCTCAGGAAGGGAAAACACAACCTGTTAATAGTTACACAAGGAAATATTTGCAACATGAATTGCTGGGACTTGGAGATCTCCAGGACAGCATAAAAACAGATTCTTGAGGTGTAAGAGTTAAGGAATTACTAGTTTAAATATAAACAAGAAACTAAATAGAAAATATTATTGTTGTTGTAAAGAGATTGGACCAGTGGAAATATGCTATAGTGAGCTATCTTACATCAGGGTTTAATGACAGCAAATTCTATACGGTTATTCTTGTTTTAAAAGTTAAAAAAAATTACCAACTATTGAAGATTTTCTCCTATCACTTTTTCCTATGGTTACATAAAGAACTGAAATTCTACAAGCCTGTAGAGGACTGAGATTTTATTTTCTGCACCCCAGGGAAATGGTTTATAACTCTATCTCCTTATGATTACGTGGCTTATATGCCCTGTTTATTGTTAAATCCACAGAAGCAGACATAAGGGGAAGATGTCTCTAAATTATATTTGCATTAATTTCATAACTAACCCAACTGTGCTGTTCTGATTATTTAGAAGTATCTTTAAAAATGACATTAAATATGAACATTCCGATACAGTACAGACATTTTCATTACAGTACATGCACTAGAACTATTTGAAATAAATAGTATCCATATTATGTTCATAAAACATTTAAGGATACACAACTCCTATTTAAGTGAAAATAATATCATGTATTTATTCAGAAAATCATTTAATTGGGGTGAATACTAGAATGAAGATTTTCTACTTAGGTACATAATCTGTTTAAGGAAAAAAGTTAATTGCACAGCGTAAATTCTCCTACAATTTTCCATGCATAAATAAGATTTACCCATTCTGAATTGATGTCTGATATTAGCAACACATAGGAGAAGTGAAAAACACTACTTTTATTTTGTGCTGGTATTAGTTCCTGCTGATGGTGCACAGGTACCAGTGAGATGTGACTGCACTTTGCATTCCCATGAGGAATAAACAAATGAATAATGTGCACTAAATAATGTTTACTGAATTGCTGTAGTACTTAGATTTTAAAAAGTGAAGTGCATTTTAAGATGGACTACTGCCCATGTACTCTTAAATAAAATAGTCAAACTTTGTTGATTTTTTTCAAGTGTCTGAGGTTTTTTTTTTTTTACTTCTTTAAACAGTCATATTTGGTTGACTGCTGCAGAATCCTTCAAGAACAGTAGGTTTTCCTGCCCACAAAGTGAGGGTTTAAATATGTTTTGTTCTCACTGATATAAATTGTGGTTGTTCAAAAGCTGCAAAAACTGTGAGAGTTTCAATTACACATGTTAATCTCTTTGATCAGAATTACTGCTACCAGATAAAAGAACCTAATCTGCAGCTTAAAGAAGGTAATGAAAAAAATAATTTGTTAATTGGGCTGTAGACAGATCTGCAACATAATTAACCTTTTGTTGCTTTATCACCAGAAACATTAGTTTCAATCAGCACTAAGGTGTATTAATGCATTTTGTTAAGGGATAACATCAACTGTTTCTATGGAAACCATAAATGTAGTTGAACTGAAATGCATTTTTTTTTTTTATCATTTACTGATCAGAGCTTAAACTAGAAATAGATGTTGTACTTTTCTTGGCGTACTTTAAACGAAAAACAGAAGCACGTGGGGACCTTCTGGATAGATGCACCTTAGTTTGACAAGCCGTTTAGAACTAAAGCACTGTTGTACTGTTCAAAGAGAAAGATCTTATCTCACCAGCAATGTCTTAAGGGCCTTTATACATTAATATGCTAGAGAATGTATATAATTCAAATGGAAGTCTGTAATGTATTAGCAACATCTTGCCATCTAGCACGTATTAATTATGCTACGTTTTCTTTCACAAGTAAGAAAGCAGTTGCTCATTTCTTTTGCTGTTTTTTTCCCAATTGTTTTGTCAGGTTGATTCTAATTCAGATAGTTTAAAGGTCAGTAAGAACTACAGGTAATAGGGAAAAGCTTTTTGACCGAATTTTCTACTGTGGAAAGAAAAGTGCACCTTTTATCAATAATCAGTTGAAGCAGTTATTGTCTTAAAAAGGAATGAAGTACTGTGTAAAACAAGCACATCATTGTTTTAGTTTTAAATCCTTTTATTTGAGATAAAGCATGCTGCTATATACAGAAAATAAAGTGTGTGTCAAAGCAAGAGCAATACAGAATGGGCAACGTGTTCCTTCAGACTTGAAAGATGCTTTTAAAAACTTCAGTGCACCAACAGTACCATATAGTCGTCTTACTCCTAAACACCTCTAACAAAAAGGCATTTCCTCACAGGTCCTGAACAACCACATTCTATCTGTCTTCCATCTAATCATAAATATAGGTTTCAAACACTACAGCAAATAGTTTTAGCAAATAAGTTTCACTAGCATAATATACTGAAGAAAAAATGACACCGCTAAGGTCTTATTTCAAACAGCATCATTTGACTACGTGAACTAAGCAGGTTGTACATTTTGCAAACTCTAGGCCAGGCTCAGCCAGCTTTCCCTTTCATCCTATCTTCTCATATTTAATTATCTTTACAACAATAAAAGTCAATAAAATCTAAGTCTTCCTCCTAAAGAAATATTGTGAATCACTTTCCTTTCATTTTCTCCTGTAAGTAGAGTCAAAAAAGTACAACAATGATGTTTTCCTTCTATCCGTATATTGAAGTTGCATTTGATATTGTAAAGGACAAAAGCTAATCTACTTTGTACCAAAGAACGTGAACAAGGCTGTATGATTATTTTTACTTTTGGTGACAGTGAGTGGATTCCAGGCTCACAACAGTAATCTACCAAAGACAGGCACTCAAATAAATGAAAACAACCTAGCAATCATCTTTCCTGTACGTGTGTTACACTCTTATGCTCTAACTCAGGATAGCAGTTATTTCTTTACTGTAATTCTTTCTCAAATATCTGCCCACTAAATGCAGGCTTTTAACTTTTAACATTAAGGATTTGCGCCGACAGGCCGTGATGCCAGTTGCGCAATTTGGCAAAGCGTGGGCTGTTACGTTCCGTTTCAAACCTTTCCCTGTGGCATGAAGAAAGAGAGAGAGAGAAAGACAGAGACAGAGACAGAGAGAGAGAGAGAGAGAGAGAGAGAGACAAAGAGAAGAAAAGGAGGGAGAAAGAAAGGGATTAGGGAACATGGCTACCACTCCCCTGCCTTATTATAATTAGGACAATGGCAATTTATTTGGATTTGTTTTCCCAACTTTCAAATCAGTGCAAAGCTGGATGATCCTTTTTAGACTGTAAATGAAAATTTTTGCATTTGTTCTTCTGAAGAGTAATTTGATTTAACTTCACATTCTACGACTCAGTACTACAGGTCTGCTTTTGCTAGAAATGTAGTGCAATCCCATTGTTTTCCTGCCAGCAGATTCTCTTGGCTCACCCCTCCCCAGCCCAAGCGGTCACTTAAAGTTAATTCAGTATAGGAGCAAAATTACTGCAAATATTTTCCATTCTATAATTAATATATAGGCCACTATATTTATATCTGTCTCGTGTTGTCCTGTAAGGCCATCAGACACAGCATTTGGCAGTAGTGTCTATCGTTTTCTCAACAGAAGTGAGTGTGTTTCTGATCATCTGTGTTAAAGAGCAGAATAACTTGGGACTTTTGAAAGCACAGTCCTGTGAACAGTTGACCTCCTCCCGTGAACAGTCTGAACTGCAGACTGGTGCTCTCGAGCAATTTGTAAGCAGCGTTCAGCACCTCTCAGAGCTTAATCTTTTCTACATGTTCTGTAGCTTAAATTAAGATTTAGCAAACAAAAAGCAGAAGGAGGACGTGGGATGTGAGCATAGTCAAGGAGGAGTATGAGTTACAAATTTATTTGATCAATTGCAAACAAGTTATTTTACCCTTATTATTTAAGCTCAAAGTATAAGACAATTGTGTTAATTGCAGCAGAACTTGAGAGTGAAACCAGTGGAAAAGAAAGGAACAGACCAGACCAGTGTCACTCTTCGGGCTGAATATAGCACAAGGCATTGAACAGTGTAAATATCAACAAATTCACTGATATTTCTAAATTTCCTTTATTTATGACTTCCTAAACTGTCTATCAGTTACTTAAAATATAAAAGTATTTCTTGCTGAATTACAGAAAGTTCATGGTGGCATTAATTCCACTTACACTGGAGTGTAATAGCTACAGTGGGTCTTAAATGAACTCCTTCACCGCTTTAAAAACATATCCCTCCATTCAAGGAAAGGGCATTAAGGAGCACCCGCACAACTTGAAACAGATATCATCTTTCTGGAAAGCATTCTATAACAATCACCACAAGAGCAAATTAATGTTTCCACAGCAAGTTATCATCATATGTCTGCCTTCAAAATAGCACTAACTCGAGAACAAGAAAGTCATGCTCTGCATTCAGTGATATTAACAGAAAATAGTATCCCACCACCTGGAGACTCCTGGTTCTTACAGATACCACTCAGAGCGTACGTTAAGGAGTTAGAGGCAACAATCCAGAAGTGACTATTTTTATGTCTGTTTTGTTTTTGTTTTTAAGTGTTTAGAGGAAATTTTACCGCCATCTCATGCAGTTCTTGCTGACTACGCTGAAGAACTGAGACAAAGGAAAACACCAGAGGGGGACTGCTCTAGGACCAAAATCATCCGCTCTGGCAGTTTGCATTTTGAAACAATTCTTTTTTTCCAGAAGGCCAAAACAAGATTAATGCAACTTGGCAAACTTCACACTCCACCGTGCTATGAGAGCCCAGGAAGCCTTCCAGCTGATCCCCTGACTGTGGGCATGGGGTAAAACCTGGTTGTACAGGCTGTGCAGTGCCCAGAAAAGACACTGATGAGAAGTTTGTACTCCACTGTTGTGACGGTAGAGTGAAATTAAGGTATTAACTCTGTGCATCTGGCTGCTTCTTCCATCCTTTACAAAACCAAAAGATGAAACAGAGAGGGGTCCAATCAACCAAAGAAAACATATGATGGACACACGCACAGCCAGTGCTGGTGCTACCAAATCTGCAGTGGAGTACATATAATGCTGAAAGTAGGCACCAGGGCACCAAGAAGAGGCAAGTGCTGTCAGTTTGCTACGAAGGAGGCCCCATTTCACTTCTTGCACCAGAGCTCATTATGTAAGCTACACACGCTGTACTACTACTAACTACCCACTGCTATCTTCCCTTCTGCTTCTGCTACCTAATGAATGTCCTTAAGCTTCTTATGTTGATCCAGATGTGCTTAAATATATCCAGAATAATTACTGTCCTTGTGGAAAATAAAACAAATACCATTAATACCTTAAAACTGCAGAAAACGTGCAATGCACATTTAAATTACACTAAGAAATGTAATTTACACTATGCATGTTGATGTGCTAACACTTGCAACCTATCTCAAACCACGTTAAATTTCCACTATCTTGTATTTTACAAAGCCACAGATCACATCCAGGAAGATTACTTCTTTAATAAAATACACTACTGTCAGATGTGTATACGGGGGAACTGTTACGTTTGCTGCAACTTTTCAAATCCCCCCATAGTAAGGATTTGTGTGTATGCTATTACATCAAAACATGTAACGTACAGTACCATTTCTAAGAATTACGTTTGCACACTTGATGGAAGAAGAGAATCCATGGGGGATGTAACATCAAGCCTGATATTCAGGCACCCAGCCATGAACTCTGGTGAACTGCAATGGAAGGCCTATGGTAGACGTGAACTGAAAGACTACATACTGTATTTTCACAGGGAAGATGACAGCCATCTTTCTTACTGACTCAACTTCATAGCTTGCACTGAGATCAGAAGTGTTCATGGAAGAAACACGTGGGTGAAAAGAAGATGATGACAAAAAAAGAGCCAGTGGATTGAGTATCAAACATATCACAAACCCAGCTAATGTCTTAGAGTAGCTGACATGAAATAGGAATTCAAAGTACGCAAATAGAAAATCAGGCTTACATGCAGGATGCACCAGTTCAACTTCCATTATTAAGCTGTACACAAGAATTTCTAGTAAATTGGATCCCTGGCAGTATAGGACAACATAAGATGATCATCACAAGCCTTTTAATCATATCTTATTTCTGACCATACCCAATTTATCAGCATTATTGTTAGGTCATATGAGGAGACAAATACATTTCACCGCAGCAAAAGCAGTCCTGTGCTTCCTTATTATACAAGCTTAGATTGCACTTACTTCCAACAATAAGCAAATGATTATGGATATGAACAGAAAAATCTCCTGTAGTGTACCATTTCAGATTAATCAGATGTCAGTCAGGATCATCCAAATAAATTGCACATAAGTTTCAATGCCATCACAACTTTATAGGTTTTCATACAGTGACATGATCCAGTGCTTACACAGGATTTGGTCTTAGAAACTCACTGCATTCACACACACAGTAAGGTGCACAAAAGTTGCATGGGCAGAGAGCTTTCAGATTTGAACACGCTTTTTTGTACTGTCTTCAATACATGCCAATTTGTTAACCCTTTTCATCCAAATTACTCTCACTTGACAGCATTTTACTTTTAGTTTCTTTTAAGTAAATGTGTTAGAGACAGTGTGTAAGACAAGAAAACAGTTGTGTATATGCTTGTATTAATGCTGCTTTAAAACATTATGTGGTTACCAGTAAGGACAAAGCTGTGTTTTTCACGAGAAGATGCTTACCTTGATCTCCTCAGGGCTTCTTCATCTGGATCTTGCACTGCAGGAAAGAACATTTCCATTAGAACAGAAACAAAGAAAGAAGGAAAGAATTTGCTTCCTGATAAAATTACTAGCTCTTCAGAGAAGCATCAAAAGCCTGTTTAAGGGTACATTGCTGCTGACTTTGCAGCAGTGGCTTTTCTAACAGTGGGGAGAGGAGCAGTTCCCTAGAGCTAGGCAGAAAGATGTTCGTAGGAAAGTGGCTATCACAACAACTTCCTCATTTGTTTACTAGCAGTGCTTCACAGCTGAAGGCAATGACCCTACAAAGAGGACTTGCTGGTTTGGGGAATCGCAATCAGAGTAGATTTACACAAGGAGAAAAAAACTAAATATTTCTCTGAGATGTTGGAAAGGTTCTCGATCTAGATTAAAAATAAGGTCTGAGTTTAGCACCAGGTGGTCAGGAAGCTATTTCTGCAGGAAATAATCAAGGACTTTCAAACTCCTATGGCATTCCTAGCAGATCTAGGTTTAGATGTAAGGCTGATAGAGAACCATAGGTGCAATAAAAACAGTGACCCCTGTTTGTTTGTTTTTACCTCAGGAATTCACTTCTATAAAAGCCTGTTACAAGACACCAAAGTGCTTTATCCTTTCTCTAGTGAACTGATGGCTTTCTGTATCTTAAAATTCTGGAAAGTGAAAGATCACTGTGCTTAGATTTGATTTGTAATTAAGAACTTATCCCAACTTATCTTTTCTTGCACAGCCTTTATTTCTTTCTTTTTTTTTTTTTTCTTTTTTGTGAGACCCTTGGCAGATCAAGGAATTTGCTTCATGAAGCATAAGGTGAGATGTAACATTTGGATTTCCTAATTCCCTTAAGTTACACTCAGTCTTCTCTGTCTGATCTTAGCCCTCAGTGATAATGACTGCAAGAAAGATGTCCCCAAGTATTAGTCGCTAATGTTGGGATATGAAAATAAAGAGACAGATCTAAAAACAAGATGAAGAAGATGCTTTGTTATTTGACTTACTATATTCCGTTCCAGTCATCTGAGCAAGGATGCGAAAAGACTTAGACTGCAGGTTGGCAGAACGGCGACTCCAGTCTTCAGTTTCATCTTCAGGCTTGTTCTGAGTTTTGAGGACAGCCTGATACACCGGAGATGCACTGTCTACGTGAGGATCTTTAATAGGAAGGGTACTGCAATTCAGAAAGTGAAATGTTGTGAAACAACACGTGGTAGCTTTCACCTGAACTTCTCTTTGGTCTTACAGCTTCTCATCCAAAATAACAGCAACTCAAAACAAAAGAAAAAATACATAGATAAATATCAGGTGAATTAAAAATGATTTTTCTAATTGTAACTTCTGAAATTGTTCAAACTCCTATATTTAGAACAGTGTGAAAATGCTTGGAAATATCTGTTCACGATTCCTCAGCCAAAGCAGCCATAAGCTTCTGTGATGATAAAGGAGACTGCTAGGCAAAAATATTTATTTCTCCAAGCATTCCGACCAGTATTATTTCTCATAAAAACAACTTGATGTTGGTCCTGTTTTACGTGTTATTACGATATGTTCCACTATAGTTTTGGGTTGCATTTAAAAACAGAAAATGCATTTCATTATATAACCAATGTAATAGGCTTTTACTTCTTTTAGTTTTTATTTCTTTTCTTTCCAGAGGTCATTATTCTTAGACAAAAGTCTGAATTAAAATTCCAGCTGCTGTAACTCTGGATTCATTGCCTACTTTTCGTAGAAACTGAGTATTCTATGAAATG
This sequence comes from Oreortyx pictus, assembly GCA_036925125.1. Lineage (NCBI taxonomy): Eukaryota > Metazoa > Chordata > Aves > Galliformes > Odontophoridae > Oreortyx > Oreortyx pictus. The sequence continues at coordinate 9,977,514 of JAUPFR010000008.1, read as the reverse complement.
TCTTTTTGCGGAGGAAATCAACTAGGAAGTTGGTTTTGTGATTTGAATGCAGAAGAGGAATGATGAAAAAGCCAAACACGTATCTGATATCTTACATATGGAGATAGATCCTAAGGTAATGCCTCCTATTTATCTCCATGGAAACTACAACAGATAAAAAGAAGACAATAACACTATTTGAGAGAACAAATTCTCAACTACAAAACACTCTTTTTCAACAGTCATCACCAGTAGGTATGCACTTTTGCCAGTGGTAAAAAAGAGCCTGCATGCCATGCACATAAAAACTTGTACCAGTGGAGGTGACCCACTGTTTCACACCTTCTGTGACAGCATTGTTGCTAGAAAAATGTTCCTCACACAGCCCATCTTCCCATCAAACTGAGCAAGTGAAAGCCAAAAGGCATCAAACCCAAACTATGCAGTGGGTGTGGTAGGACAGTCCAGCCAAATTCGATGTGAAATTCATGTCACCACTCCATGGGCTACTGCTTTCATTTCAGCTTGTAGTGGTAACTCCACATCTCATCACTGCTAACAACATGATTCAGGAAAGAGTCACCTTCATCCTTGTATTAGTTCAGTAGGTCTCGACAAACTTGCATGCGGTGTCCATTCATTCCAGTGTGAGCATCTGTGGGAGCCACTTGGTGCAAACTTTGTTGAACTCCAATGTTGCCTCCATCATTTCCAATACAGTGAAGCTGATATTCAATTCTGTACACAGCTCTTTGTTTGTAACCCACAAATTCACGTGGTTGAACTTATCAGGGTGCTCTCCATTTCATGATGTGGCAGCTGTGCATGGCTAGCTACAACACGGCTGGTCTTTCATTTTGCTGCTGCCAGGGCTGAAATGTACCACCCACTGCCTCACTGTGCTGACATCCAGCGTTCGCTCTCTGTAAACATTCAGCAACCATCAGTGAATGTCAGTGGGTGCCATTTTTTCCACGTAAAGGAATTCAATTCCACACTTTTGCTTCATACACCTTTCCATTATCAGACTCCATTCTGTCAGACTGCCCCTCTGCTGCCACCTGTCACACTGGATTGGAAATGTAATGAAAAACTGCTGGGAAGGTTCAACCTCTACTGCCATTCCACTAACATCTGCCTCTGATATCATGGGCCAACTAAATAAAATAGGAGACATTACTTTCATGGTAGCTCTCATACAACATACACTAAGAAAAAAATACTACCAGGCAATATCTTAAATGCCAGTGCTCTCCAGGTGATGCACAGATCTGCTTCAACTTTGCAAAAAAAATAAGCTCTTTTAGTGGATCTGCAACTAACATTAGCATAGTGTCCTTCAAGTAAGAGTGCAGGGAGCTCAGAAACACAACACATGCTAACATATGCTGCAGGCTCTCAGCATGTGAGATATGGGACTGCATCGCACCCCAACAACTCAGTGATTTTTGTGTTTTTTTTTTTAAGGGTATTTATATTTATTCTACCCCCAGCATGTACAGAATTTTCACTTCCTTGAGGACCCAGCTAGGCACAAGTTGCAGTATGAGCGAAGTGGAGTGGAGCTTTGGATAAAAAGACCCCCAAAATGAATCTTCAGTTCAAGCTCTGAAAAAATGTTCCCCCAGAGGCAACCTAGTTCTCAGGTTCCCAGCTGTACTTCAGGCACTCTTCTTAGATGAAGCATGCTGTATCTTGTGCCTTATTAATAGAATCACTGAATAACTGGGCTTGGTAGATATCTTTGAATGTCATCCTGTTCCAAAACCTCTACTGTGGGCAGGAAAATTTCGAGGAAGAGGAAAGGCTAGGTGGCTGCTTTAATTGGCCAGCAGTTACTTTATACATCAGACTTACTGAAGTTTAAAAAAACTGCTAGATCTGATAGCAAATTTTGCAATTGCAGACTGGATATGCGGTACTGTTGATTTTAACCACGTCCTCCTGTGGCAGTGGTGATGTGCAAGTCACAGGCTATTCAAAATCTGTTCTTTAAATGCTCTAGTTAAAAAGTTCTGTTTTTGCATTACAACCAAGATAAAAAGAAGCAGTTCAAAAGTGTGTGTATGGATATGCCATGATCTCTAGAGACTAGACCACGAATTTCGTAGTGGCAATGCATGGCACTAACGTGACATATTAGTGTCTTTCTGGTAGATGATTACAGCAGGAAATGGAGCTTGGTGAATTAACTTCCCCTGGCAGAGTGGAATATGCTCCTATAAATTGAACTAGATTAATGCAATACATTGGAAGAGTTCCAGCCCTGTCTGTACTGCAGCAAACTGCCTTCTTTTTTAAAACTGTAATTCTATTGCAGGTGAATGACTCGGACATATGAGCCACTCAGCATGGAAACACAAAACACAGAGCTTCACTAATTATGAGCACTTCATAAACCTAAATGTGATGTTTGACTCGCACAGATAGTTGAACTACGTACATAACAATGTTAATAAGTAGTTCTCATATCTCTTCTTAATCTGATTTTCCCATCTGGGTCTGTATGTGCAGAAATATAGTGCATCCTTAAGAACATTATCTAAAATTGACATTACTGACAATAAAGGCAGCCCAAACAGATTAGAACTTTGGAGGGGCTTTTTATACAATATCCTAAGATATTACAGTAGGATTCAGTGAAATGTTCTCTCTCTTTTTGTACATTACCATACAGGTCAGATGTTGTTAGCATTAAAAGAAGCTTAAAAGAGTCAAATCTCTTTGAATATGTACAACTGTGATTTTATCTTGCAGTTCATTATAAAATACGGCTTACCCTGTGAATTGCTTCCGGAATCACAACTCAGTTTCAATGTAACAAAGTAGATAGATGATAAGTAAAAATTTAGGAAGGTCTAGGTAGTTCTATCCCTAATGTAAGCATACAGCAACATATTGCAACATAGGATATCAGACTAATTCCAGCTATTAACAAAAGATGTAAACGGAAAAAAAAAATCCTGCAGATCAGTATATTATCCAGCCAAGCTGGCTTACTGTAAAGAAACTCCAGACTTTATTTAGTTTATACAGTCACAGTATTGATTCTGCTGCTGGAACTGTAAGATTTTAATCCTGATAAAACTGTTGGATTTATGTCTGCTTATGTGAATCGTGAATTTGGCCGAAAATGCATAAAGGCACCTAAAAGAGGTTTTAGTGAAATGCACTTGAAATACCAGACCACACGATTTTATTGCAACCAACTCTTGGTTCTTGGTATATCAAAATTGATTATAACAAAGAAACACAGAATAAGAAAGGATGCAAAGTCAGAGCATTTGAACGTTACTATCTTGATGTTTTAGTAGGAGGTTTGAATAATTTCAGTACAAGTAATTTGCAAGCTTTCCTTTAAGTTCTCCATGGCAATCCGGTATCTGTGAGTTATTTTCTAAGCAGCGTGGGCCTGACGTTGATCTTACTGATAGAAAAGAACACTGATTTAAAATAATTAAACTGGAAAATGAATTCCTGTGCTAGTACTACTTTCACTAATAACAAAAGTGAACAGTATTTCCAGCTATTGTGTGTCAAAAAGAGCAGAAGCCTTTTGGATCTGCAGTCTAAGTACGCACGCCGTATTACATACCACCTCGTGGCTTCAGAACTTATCTGTAATGTGAAGTTAGAAGCTCAAATAAAAGTAACATCACAGGCAAAGAACTGGGACCAAATTAATCAGTACATAATTTAGTCTGCTTTTCTTTGATAAACTTCTCATACAGTAATTTCTCAGTTAAGCAAACTGATATCTCAGACTTGATCAACTAGCAACCTGAAGAGTATCTGTAGCTGTAATACTGGCAAGAATGCCATCTTTCTATGTAGACTTGAAAGGCTGTGTTAATAATAGAATTATTGAGAAATAATACAGAGAAATTTGTTTAGTCACTAAAATGTTAGGAGTTTAAACACAAAGAATTTGCAGATAGGACTATAACACACGGCACAGCAGATATAGAAAGCTTCCTGCAACTGACTGCATATAAGAACAGAAGCACAAGTTTCCTCTGGAGTCAGGTGAACGTTCGGTTTAGGAGTGAAGTTTTTAAGCATTCCTGTTTGCATTATATAATGCTACACCATTTGGTAGAAAATGTTCTTATCATCTGTACCCTTAGTAAAACCACAGATATAATGATCTTTCAATGTACTTTGCTAAATTGGCAATATAGTTCTACTTGCATCTTTGGAGATTGAGCCATGATCAAGAATTAATGAAAGGTATACTTTGGGATGTAACAGTAGGGACAGTTATGATCAGCACAACAGAACAATATTGGTGTGAAAAAAAATTGTTTTCAGTGAGAAAATGGACGGCCAGTAAAGGACTGTAAGCAAATACATAAAGCATCTGCATCTTGAATAAGCCTGTAGCTAACGTATTTAAAAGAAGCAATGTTTATTGCTCTCTATATATTTTGGAGTCATACGATAAGAAGGTAAGTTCTATTTTAGGTAGGAGGATACCCAGTAAGACAGAAACAGGGCTACAGTCATGCCACGTGTAATTCCAGTTAAGTCAGAAATGTGGATAAGCTTATCAGACAAAGCAGAAGCATGCGCTAGAAAAGAAAATTATTGAAGGACAGTGGATTGTACGATAGCCCTGTGGATAACAAAGCACATGCTTAAGACGGGTATACAGTACATATACTAGAGATGAGGATAGTACGGTTTTCCATTCTGGAGAATAAAAACATAGCCAGTACTAAGTAAATGCTTGGCATTCTTTACCTACTAATAGAAACCCTCCCCTTTTTTTTTTTAATATATATATAATTTTTAATACAGTACTCATTACAAGGAACAGTTGAGTTAAGTGAAAAGCCAACTACCTTCAAATGCAGAGCACTAAATCTTTTCCTGTGGTGTCAAAGATACCAAAAATAAGTTGTGTTTGCTCAGTTCCATCCCAGCTGAAACTAAGACACTAATTACCCACACTTTTTACTGATAAAAAATAAAATGCTTTCAAGCAGTATCTAGAATTGATTCGTATTATTCATGAAAAGTATATTCTGGAAAAAAAGAGTCAAGGAAGAGCTGTTGTCATGCATACGGAGACTATTAGACGTATCATGCAGAGGAAGAGCATTCCACACAAGGAAATAATCTTACCCAGCAAATTCTCCACCTTGGGCTTGTGCCTGGCCTGCAATTGCATCCATGATGGCATCTTGGGAATACATGCTGATTGGGGTGTTATACTGGGCATGAATTATAGTAGCCTTGCCGCCTAGGCCTTTCACCTCAATGGGTTTGTGTGTAGACAGGGCAGAGTCCTTCAGGACACTGGGGTTGAAACGCTCCGTGAAATCCGTACTGGATTATGCAAGAGTGGGATTCAACAGGAAGGGAGGGAAAGAAAGGAGAAAGGTGTGACGGTTAAGTGAGAGAAAAACTACTAACAGAGGAGTGTACATGTGCATTCACGGCATCTCACCACAAAAGCTTCTGTTCAGAGGATAAGAAACAATCGAATAACAAGTAACAGTTAAAAGCTGGCTGTGCTCATGGGTGACATCTTTGTGTTGGCTAACAGACAGATAAAAAAGGTTAAGAGTTTTCAATTCATAAAAGTCTCGAAAAATCCCTATGTGTTTCTCATATTTACTATATTAAAATCCTATATGCATATGTAATTGTATACATGCACATAAATACAGGCACACGTGTGTATGCGTGTCCACAGGTATATGTACATCAGTGAATTCCCAGTGAAGGCTCGTAAAACGCACCAGGAAAGTACAGTGAGGTGAAAAGATGCCAGTTTCTCGATTATTTAAAAGGTTACAGTGCATAATTAATCACAGTGAAATTTAGTACTCGTGCCTTTTCATATTGGACACTCTCTTCAGACACTACATCTGCAGAAATTCTACAGATGGCCAAAGTGTTGTGAACACGATAAATGCTCAGTTTCTAATCAAATTATGTCATCATGCTATCAGTGTTGCAATTTTATTTGGAGGACACGCAGCCATCTTCCAGTAGCTTCATTAACAATGAAAGGCTTCTGAGATAAGCAATGTAACTTTCCATAGCAAAAGGAAGAGTTGGTTTAACGTCGGACTTGAGCTAAATTGTACTTAGCTTCTTTGTACTGCCTATCTGTATGCTGTTACAGTCCTACAGTTTGGACTGTCTGGAGTTTTGATGAAAAATCAATACCTCAGCTGTTAGCCAATGAAGTAACTGCTCATCCTTAACCTGTGGAATATTGGATTAACAGCCAGTCTGCTGATCCTTCCCTGACAACAGCAGGAGGATGTCAGCAGTAGAGCTCCTGTATGCCTACTAGAACTCTGACTGGAACTAAGCAAAACTGAGAAATCCATCCACAGGGAAACGCAGGTGTTTCACAAAGGTTTCATTTTGAACTGAGCCAAAAGCTAAAAATGGATGAGTCCCCAACAGCAACAACAAAAGTAATGCAGTAACTCTGAAAATGTAATCCAGTTTGAATGGAACAGATCTCATTTTCAGTATAAATCCATTGACTATATTCAGTCATTTGCTGAATTCTTTCCTGTGATTGAGCTAAATCTGCTCTAGCAGTGGAACAGTAATGTTTCTGTCAGTCATGAGTTAGCCACGGGGTCTGTGTCAGTACTACATCTGAACTGCCAACACTGCACTGAAGAAAAAAGTAAAAAAAAGCAAAGGTGGCAACTGTCTGACAGTTGTCCAGAGATCAGCAGCAATGATGTGCCACCGCTGCATCCAGCCAGGAGACTTCACTGTGCTTCAAGCCTCTCTGTGGTGGGATGCCCTGATTGGGGATGGGCAGTAGGAGAGATACAGTTACATGTCATTCAGAAATACTCCACAGAACATTAACAGCAACATGCTCAAGGAACAGAGACATAAATAAGCACATGCTGAACTATAGCCATAGCCTTTAATGACACATTGTAAGGGAGGAAAATGGAAAGCTGAATTACGCATTCAAGGAAAAGTGCAAATAATCTTTTAAAAATGACATTTTCACATTTAATGTGCCTCTTCATCAGCTATTCTCCAACAATATATTATAATTCTGCTGAAATCACGTGTTGAAAGGCGATGCGCAGAGATGTCCAGCATGTCATACTCTTGACTTTACAGCATGCACATTCCTTACACTAACAACACTCTTTTCTTTGTAATATCCTCAACGATCACCTGGTCATTAGGAACACATAGGTGCCCACGATCTTGAACTTACTGTTCTCATTTCCCCGCACTACCTACAAGGCTTATTGAAGAGATTCTAAAGCCAAGATCTGAGAATAATGTGGAGGAAAAGATGGAGATTAAATCTGCCACTTTTAAAGAAGAAACATAAAGGTGATAAGTAAAAATAAATGCCAAAGAAAGTAAGACAGTGACACCTCTACAATGTGACTTCTGCTTTCCAATGCAGTCGTAACAGAGCAGTTACCAATGTAAGATGTCAAAAGCTTTTTTTGTCCAAAGGAGCAACATCAATTGCATGGCATCACTCCAACACCTCAATGAAATCAACAGAAAATGCTAGACCATTGTAAATCATACGTAAATAAATATTATTTCAGTTTTATGTATTCTACTATGTCTAACTTTCATCAGATTAAATTTGACATTTAACAAAAACCATTATTTATTTTAAGCTGAATTTTGCCCAGTCTGTTCCACAGTTTGACAACTTTCAGTTCAGAGGCAGAAAAGAACTTTAGAGAGAATACTCTGCCCTCATCTTAGAATGCTAAAGATCAGAGCTGAGGAATCTGTAAACTTCACTCAAAAGCAGATCAATCACAATTCCAAATCAAACATGTTTCCCGATTTAGGGAATATTTTATTACAGTCAACTGCTATTTTTATTTTTTTCCTCCCAGTAACAATATCTGTTAACAACTTAAATTAGAATTCTAATGGAGTGTGACTTCAGAAATTAAGTTAATGCTTAGACAAAAAGGCTCTGTTAAATCTTAAAGGCATGGAGACTACTTAAAATGTTAGGAGGAATCCAAGCCTGACTGTAAAGATGAAAAAGTCTGAAAGCATATACAAAAATGAAGTAAGCACAGATGCTAAGTCCATTCACAGTAGTACTAAAACATCACCAAGAAATGCTGAACACAGCGTGTGCTTAGGACAGAGCATCTCTGGACAGCAGTGGCAGCACATGATGCTTGCCATGACAAGATTTTTAAAATATAAATACTTGTAAAGCAAGGCACAGCAGGAACATCAGGCATCATGCTACCCCGGAAAGCAAATCTTCATACATACAGCATAACACAAATAGTTGGCACTACGTGAATGATACTAACTTGGAAGTGGTGTTGGTTATAACCTAAAAGAAGAGAAAGAGAACAAACAACATCATAACCAAACAAACAGAAAATATCAGTAGTTTTAACAGTGCAAAAGGAAGAGGTAGTTACAGCTTACTAAAGCTTTGAGACCATCTGCAAATATGAGAGAAAACAAATGTAGGCCTGAAAACCCCAACATGATTAAGAAAGGAAAAAATGCAGGGATTATAGCTTATCCATGAGGATTTAGTAGGGTACTGTGGTATTTTGGCTGACCCTTCAACATGATGTTATTACTGGTAACAATACATTCAGGGATGCACAAAGTGCATGGCAGAAAAAAAGTGTTTGCAGAGTATATACTCAACTGAAAATAGCAAATGAGAAAGAGATTATATTCTTCCCTTAGGTACTAAATATAGGGGGGTGAAATTTGTTCTGCTCAGGCCATCCTCAGAAGCAGTATTGCAAGACTGACTTCTTTGTCTTTTTTTTTTTGCTGGAGAATATTCAAAGAACGTATTAAATCTAAAATTGAGGAATATGCGTAATTACTTAAGCTATTGGCTTAAATTTTACTGCACATATATTACACCAACCGTGTTGTAAGCCAATTTACTTCAGCATAAATATCCCTAATTTTCTCACAGTGAAATGAAGACAGTCCTTGCATTCTGTGGCTTTTTCTTTTGGCTATCCATATCAGAGTATTTTAGTTCATGTGCTACGTACACAGTCTGAAAAAACATACATATATTTCACTTTGCTCCATAAACAAGAAGAGACTGTGGTTTGAATGGTAATTCCAAAAGAAACGCAATGCCAAGCTGAAAATCTAAGTCTTCATTGATCAAAGCTGGGAGCAACAAAGAGAGCACACTTAGATTGCAATATTTTTTGACATTATTTGCTAATGATTTCTGTTGGTTTCTAGAATAGCTTTCATGGTCTGCACATATATTTTCCCCTAATTTCTTCAAGGCTTAGATGTTATTCACAGATTTAGAGAAATCCATCATGATTCGAACAAATAAATAATGAAGAGTTCAGGATCAGATAATAATCATTTGTTCTTATTTAGCTGCCCAGAATGCTGTCGACAGTACACTACCTTCCAACTTGCTGCTGTAATGCTGGATCTGGAGCAGGTCTGGGACTGATACAGAACACTGGACAGCAATGCTACAGTGACATTCAAACCAGAACATTATGCTTTTCCTCCCTTGGAACCTTGGATTTGATTCCTGCATTTTTATTATTATTATTTTTTTTAAACACAGGCATTTTGGAATTGGTTCACCCTGTTGCATTTTTCATGACTGAAAAATGCTCTTATGAGCTCAGAGCTGCAGTAAATTATTTGTACTTCTGCATTTCCATGGAATGGCAATCACAGATCACCTTCTGCAATTACTGTTCTTCAGTCTCTCAGATTCAGGAATATTCTTCTAATTTTATAAACCCTACATAAAGCCAAATGCAACAATCTGTCACAGGAACCAGCAGAGCTATATTAGGAACAAGCTGTAGCCTGTAAGCATATCAGTGATCCTATATCCATTTTAGGAACCTACAGGACGACAGCTGGGCACTCATTTACAATGAAATATGGTGTAACTATATCATTTTCTCAAGTGGATTCTGATGGATGCTTTAATCCTCTAATCCAAGCCTCTGCTTTACATGTATAATACCAGAACTACGGGGTCCTTACCATAGGCCTTAATGAATGGATATCTTATAAAAACGTAAAAATACATGCAGAGATTAAAAAATCATTACGTGCATATACTAGAAACAGATCAACAGCCACATCTAGAAAACTTTTTTGTGTGTGTGTGTGAAGATGTTATCAATTTTCTTTGAAGGGTAAAGCTTTGTTTCTCTTTATGTTTAGTATATAGTATGAGAAAATCCTCTCTGGTTCAGAGCCACACACTATTTTAGCTTAATTCTAAATATGGACGCATGAAAGCCCCAGCTTGCTGCTCACAGAGGTCACACAGTAAGAAGCAAGTAACCCAAGCCACATGGCAAATACGTGCAGGACAGGTATTTACTGCCCCTGACCTACAATGCGAAAAATAACTTCGGCTGGAATGAAAAAGTTCCACGTTAGAAGCTATGAGTCATTCTTCACATTTACTAACGCTCCCCCTTGAGGGCAGAAAGTCCTGCACTTTTAACAACCCACCTCTGTATTTTTAACCCTGGCTCAGGATTCTCAGTCTTAAAGTGTATCTGTGCAACAGATGATCTACTATTCTGGAAAAGTCAAGGAAAATCTCAAAATTAGTTTTAGCTTACTGGCAGGATTTTCCATGGTGAAATCTCTGGCAGCAATTCACACAAACAAGTTTAAATGGTTTGGTTGAAAGCAGCAAATTGAATTTGTATTTCAACAAATCCAAACATCCCCAAAGCTGAATTTCCTTATAGCTTTTACTCCACTGGTAAGTGCATGCTCATTAATGCGCAAATTTGAAGTTTTGGAATCTCATGACTTCTGTACCATATCTCGTCCAAGGCAGCTAAGTTCAAAGCAGATTTTGCAGGGCACAGGATGCTTTCCTTGTGTGCTCCATCACATATGAAATGGAGACAAACATGGATGATGCAAAGTCACAAGGTAGTTATATATTCCAGCTTACTGCCTGAAGAGCAGTTAGAATGGCACTTTCCTCTTTAATGGGTAACACTCCAATGGGAGTGGGAAAGATTTAAGGTATTCCTAAATTAATATGCATGTAAACAGATTTAGGATGCCCTAAACATCAGAGGAATTGCCTGAGAAGATGGGATAAGGGCTGGTTTATGAGGTTTTCTTTTTTAAATAGAACAGTTAGATGATTTTTCATATACTGTCTTGTTTGTCGTTCAAGTTTAAAATACAGACTGATTATCACTGCAACAGACATAACAGGCAGTCAGGCAGCAACCCCTAACATTTTGTTTGAACTCAAAAAGAAAATCTCATACAGTTGTTCTGGGGTAGAACCTTGCTCTGTAATTTTGCATATTGCCACAGGTGGGCAGTAATAGAGAACTTAATTACTCTGAAAGTAATTGCCTCCTATTTATTTTCATGGGAACTACAACAGCTTCCAAGAGCACAATGACACTGTTAGATAGAGCAAATTCTCAGCTATGAAACACTGTTTTTCAGTGTAATTTCCACCATTAGCTATGCGGTTTTGCCAGCAATAAACAAGAGCCTGCATGCCACACTCGTGAAAATCTGCACCAGCAGAGGTGACACACTGTCACTTTCACCACTGCTGAAGCCTTTGCTTCATACACACTTCCACGTCAGATGCCATTCTGTCAAACTGCTCCTCTGCTGCCACCTGCCACACAGGAAAATAGTGGGAAAGTTCAACCTCTACTGCCATACCGCTGATATCCACCTCTGATCATGTGGGCTGATAAAATTCTAAAAAGGAGGAATTACTTTTGGAGCAGCCTCTGTACATTTTGAGTGGGTACATGGAGAGAGAAAAAAAAAAAAAAAAAAAAACACGGACAAACATCAGAATGAAGACAGAACTGTTTTCAGCAGCAACATCTTTTCTGCACCCAACCACCGCAGTCACTGTATTACACAGCCCTATCACAGATCCTTCTGGTATCAAAGCAGTGCTTCATACCCACTCCAGCGAGTGATGGATGCAGCTGTAACTTCAATAATAAAGAAGCAGAACACTGAGCCATCCAAAATATAACCCCTCAATAAATCCTTGCAAGCATGAAGAAGGTATGTGAAGATAGCAGGAGAAAGGCAGTGAGATATATTCCCAGAAAGCCTGGCATTCTGAATTAAAACAAAAATTAGTTTTCCTCAATAAAACTGTAAACGAGAAGCATTTTGAGGGATGCTTTGCTGATCTTCCCTATTAACTTGTTTCTTTAAAATAGAAATTGCCTTTCTTCACTATCCAGCATGAGAAGAGAGTGTAGGATTTCTTCAGATAAGTTAATTAGGATTGGAAATGCTGAATCACAGAATTACAGAACTGCAGGGGTTGGAAGATAACTTTAGAGGTCAAGTCCAACCCCCTGCTAAAGTGGGTTCCCTACAGTATGTTGTAGGCGTAGGCATCCAGGTGGGTCTTGAATATCTCCAAACAAGGAGAGTGCACAGCCCCTCTGAGCAGCCTGTTCCAGTGCTCTGTCACCCTCACTGTAAAGAAGTTAATCCACATACTTGTGTGGAACTTCCTTTGTTCCAGTTTGTGGCCATTGCTCCTTGTCTTATCACTGCACACCGCTGAGAAGAATTTGGCCTCATCCAATTTCCTCCTTTGCATTAGTTATTTATAAACACTGATTAGATCTCCCCTCAGCTGTCTCTTCTCCAGGCTGAAGAGACCCAGGCCCCTCCACCTTTCCTCATATGGGAGATGCTCCAGTCCCTTTATCATCATGAATGCCCAAGAGAGTGATGATAAATGACATGCTTTAGATTATTCTTCTGTTTCAGGTATATACACTCTTTCTAAGGAATAAAATATCCTTTCCAAAAACTTAAAACCCCTAAATTTTACGTTTGCAAAGAATAAAACTCTTCTGTATTTGCATATAAAGCAGTTGAAAACATGCATGTATTACCACACCTTGAACGGATTGTCTGAAATCTGTTGCTTTCTCATGTAAACAACTCCCTCTTGTTGAAATTACACCTTTTCCCATATTTGTAAGAAGAAACTTTCTTTTAAAGTTGGCATGAACAAACAAAATAAGAAATACCATAAATAGCAGATTAATACATGAAGATAAAGTAGGAGAACTCTTTTCTCGTTGCTTTCACTCATATGCCGCAGTCCAGGTTCACACATCTAACAATAGTACAGCAATATATTAACACACTGAAAACTCTGACAGTGTGAGAACGAATGTTGTAGAGAGCATCTGCAGATTATGCCTTCTTAATATACAAATTAAGAACACAATGAGCAGATGTGAGACAGATTACGTTCAAGCCAGACAACTCAACAAATGGCACTTCTAACTCATTTTGCATAGGAAAGATACTACATTAAGGAAGGGATCAAAGCAGGACATCGCAGTACACTAGCGTGTCAGGCTTGCTGGTCAAAGCAATTTCTCCTTTAGAAAGCAGCAAAGGTCAGATCTCTTTGTTAGCAGCTTCTATAATGGCTGGTGGGGATACTAGGCTCTATTAAATGAGAGAGATCAGTTTAAAACTGAAAATGCCAAAGCTCTGACGTGATTACAGTTGCTATAGTCACTGCGTTCCTTCTCATGCTCTGGCGATTATTGCCAATTCATATTGAAATTCAGATACCAAAGACCAAGAGTTATTCTGTAATGGTACTTTGTATATGTTTTTGGGTGTATGTACTTATAAACTGGTTCCAGACCTCAGTCACGATTACAGCACAAATGCACAACAGTGTAGGGTACTATTACATTCATTTTCCAGTAAAATCTTGTTTGAATATTACCAAGAACTTATTGAAATATTAAATATTTTACCATGTTACCTACCCTCTAGGAAGTCCACCTTCCGAAGCCCTTCGTCTGAGACTTAATTTATGCATCTCAGCCATTTCCCTTAGAGTTTCTGCTGAGTAAAGGCCAATAGGGTTGTTATATTGCCTCGCAGGGCTCAGCTGGCGTACAGGAATATTGCCATCAGTCAATACAGGACTTAGTTTTGAACCTAGATTACTCTTTGCAGGTGAAATGTCAGGAGTCACAGACTGAGAGGACATGGAAGATCTAACTGTGGTAGTCTGTGAGTAAGAAGAGCTATTTGAAAAGCTGATTTCTTGCTTGTTGAAGTAGCCTGAAAATGTTCCATTGGTTGCTAAAACACTACCCAAAGGCCCAGGCGCCGTGTTAGTTAGAGGACTGAAGGTTGCTCTGTTGCCATTGATTTCCCAAGCAGGTTCCTGTAGTAGCAAACATGCAGGCCAAGAAAAGAAAAAACAAAAGAGCAATCATAGAACACATGCAAAACATAACACATCTGCAATCACTGCTTCCTAAACATATTGATATACTAGATTAAAGGCCAAAGCATCCAACCTTTCAGGGAAGATTTTCAACAAAGCAGCTCACTGTTTTATAATCAGGGATGTAAAACATACATGAGTGATTTTTACCTTTTTTTTTTAGTTTAAATCAACAAATTAAAGCTTATCATTAGAACAACATTTGCTATCAGTCAATTTCATAGCAGTGATCGTATACAAATGCAACACTGTCTATTAGTTTCTAAGAAAACTTAGAAGATATCCCAAGGTCAGAATTATCTAAATAAGATACAAACATAAAAGTCAATCTCATTATTACAAAAACATATGTATTCTAAACCACACCATTCTATTTTCCATGAGCACGCTTGAAGTTATTGAAGCCCACACCTCGCATTGCTCTCGCAGGCTTTGTTTCATGCTAATTAGGCCATGCAGCATCGTTAGCAAATGGACCCAGTGGACTCAAGAATAGGTACATCCGCTCAACAGACAGAACGCCTCTGTTCTGACAATTTTTGCATCATTTCCACTTGAAGAAACCTATGTCGAAGGCTGTATGATTCTACAGTTATGTCCCAGATAATGTTTCTAAGTAGGGCTGCAGTCAAAGGCACAGTAAACTCTCCTGACAATAACTCTATACTCACAAAATCTCTGCCAATTCTAAAGTTCAAATCATACTAACAGAAACGCAGCCTGTTAAAAAAGCAGAACCATGGTGCTTCATTTCAATAAGTTATTTACTATTAACGCAACTTCGTGTAACTTAAATAAAGGGTAACATCAAAACAGAAAAATAATGTAAGACTTATGTTCTCACGTCAGCTAAAAGATCCTTTCCTTGTTTCTGCCCTTCAGTTCAAGCTCATTCTGGCTTAGCACCATCGAAATCGTTGGAACTGGAAATCACTCACCACTTCACAGGAAGCACCGAGCACACCTCGGGTTAAAACACCTTTTCTTTCCAGCTACTGGCAGGGTGCAGTGACAGCAGCTCTGTATTTTTTGGAAGGCTGCCTACTTTACAGTATGGACAATTTTGTCAAAGAGGAATACAAACTGCTCTTCTAGGTGGGCATTTTATGCCTTTCCTCTTCATTTTCTTCTTTATATTTTTAATCTAATATTAGATTACCAGAAAACTACTTGTGCTTCAGATACGTGAAAAAACCAAACTCACTTTTTACCATTCTGCTTGTCAGCCTGTCTTTGTCTGGACAATACCTAACTCTGTGGTTTCCTTTTTTGATTCGAGCAAAGCACTGCCTTCATCTTTTAGCATATCTGTTCAGCAGGTCAGGCTCACTACTTGCACTGTCTTGGAAAAATCTTTTGTGTCTGTTGCTTTGGGAAGGTTGCCTCATGCAACATGAAGGAACAGTTAGCATAATCAATTACAAAACTACCCAATCTAGGGTATAATGCAGAAGTGTTCCATGTTTAAATAAGAAAATAAAAGGTTTTCAGAGGTACTCTCTTCTGTGATTTTAACAGTCCTTAGCATTTAATGGTGTACTTTGAAATACCTAATGCTTTTGTCTAAGCTGTGGTTGAAGAAAAGAGCAAATGAAAAGATTATAGCAGCCCTTCTGATAATGGAGGAAAAACACAGAAGTTAAAGTTCTAAAGGCTCAGTGACAAGAAAAATTCTAATACTCCAACATCCCTTCCATGGTTGCCTTTTGAACCTAGAATCCTGAGTTCTGGAACTCACCCTGCACATATTTAATATAATTAATGAGATAGTTGGAAAAGTAGCTGCTTAATTACTGTATTTCTTGTTTGTGTCTCTAATTATGTAATTTGGGTAAAACACTATATAGCTGAAATTCCCAACAAAATATTTGAACGCTTGGCAATTTATAGGTTTCTCTAAAGCCCATAGGAACCACTTGACATTTATCTGAGAAGCTTAGAATCCTGACTCCAGACTAAACTGGGCTCTGCACGTTTTTCTGGACACACTGCAGCTGTTAACAGGCACCCAGGTACCTGCACACTCACAGTCGAGAGGTCCAGCCAGCCAGCGGGCTGCAGTCCAGCTTGGGGAACAGGAACAAGAGTGGGACACAACTCTGAAGAAAGGATGGAACTCACAACCTGCTCTTCTCAGTGAAAGCCAGAACAAGAGCAGGTGGTGACTGCAGGGGCTTTTTGGTTCCTTTGGCCTGACACTGCTTTTTGTGCCATGTTTAACATCCTACGTGCACTTCCCATAGCCTTGCGTGAATCATACACCTGAGAATAATTTAGTCTCTGATTCTCTACGTTTGCTAGTATAGGTTATCATTAATGTTATTTACCAAATTTGATGCTGATGTTCACTAGAAAGATAAACATTTCACACTCTCCTCTTGGATTTTTCTTTGCTGCCTATTTAAGTTTTAGGATGGTTGATTACATTTGAAAAATCAAGATGATACAAACTGATTAATTATAACTGATTGTAAAGAAACTAACCCATTCAACAAAGCTAGAGGTCTGGAAGAGATAATTAGTCTAAATGTATCAGTTATGAATGTTTTACATCAAATATTGAAGTCCAATAAAATGAACTTATAATTTTTTGTTGTTAATAAACACAAAAAGATTTTAGCTGGCATTAATAGTTGCCTAGGGCTGGAGAAAATAAACATTAAGTGCTATTCCTTGCTGAATGAATAAATAAAATCGAATTATTTACTTCAGTCATTATACTGTGACACTGAAAACAGCAACCCAGTCTTAAGTGGCCTACCACATGTTTCCAAGTATTACTGAATCAATAGAAAGCACATATTCTCTCTAAAAATGTTTTTAAAAATGGACAAACACACAAGGTTGTATTCACAAATTAAGGCACCACTTGTGCAAATGAACTTTACATGCTAACAGAAAGAGGAAAAAGCAATAAATACAAAACTCTACAGATGTGACTGAAAAAAGTATCTGATGGAGCTGTATTCGTTTGTTACCTTGAAAACTCAGTGGCATCTATCTAATGTGAGCTTCCTTTCTAAATGCTATAATAAAAGGACATGCAAATAGAACTCACTATACAGCATCAACTGCTAACATGAGAAAATCCAGATATTTCCTCAATCAGAACTCATTTCCAGTATTTAATGTTACTGAATACTAACAGTAAGTGAAAGGAAAATTACAGGGCAGCCATAAGAAACAATGGTTGGAGATTTTACCAAGGTTTGTGACATGAACGAAGCTTTGGTTTCATTCCACAAGCAATTCCTAGCTGGAATACCAGCACACTAGGAACACAGTATTGGAGTTCCTAGTAAGCCAGCAGAGCCAGGTTAGCATTCCCCATTTTAAGCTAATACTCGCATCAGTTCTGGTGTAGGTGCTTCCCCTTATCTGGGGAGAAAGGGATGAAGCAGAAAGTGGATAAAAGAGCAGCAGTGTAATTCCTTTATATTCTGCTCAGTAATCAGCTTGTTATCTCTTTGCTGTTGTGATCTCTCCAAATTGTTTTTGGGACTACATTTTGGAATAAAATACTGTTCTTTTCCTTCCCTTTCAGTTCAGTCACAAAAGCAAATCAATACAGCAAAACAATTTCTGAAATACAAAGGTCGCATTTCTAGTACTGAGCAGAAGCAGGGCTGTCAGCATTACTTCTCAGGAAACACGGCCAACAAGCATCCACTTGTTTCCCGACTGTCTCTCATGCCAATCTGCCTCATAATATCTGTGACTGAAAGAGCAAGATAACATTTACACATCTATGCCAGTCTGATGCTGCTCTTCAGCTTACCAGAAGAGGAGGCTCTAGCACTGAGCAATGGGCTTGCAGCAATCTCTAATTATAAGGAAAACTGAGTTTTAATTTCCCAGTGCAATGACAGTGAATGAGCTTAAAATTGCTAAATGTAGAGGAGTCTCAAACACCTAAGAATACAAGACAGCTACAAATCAACTGAGTTTCTATTCTGCAATATTATTAGTTCTTTTCCTTACAGTTAATTTCTATGAAAAGCAAATGCTACTTTTATATATTGGAAAAGCAAGAAACAAATTTATACAGAAAAATATCAGTTTTTCAAGTCCTCTTTTTTTGAAAGCCAAAGTTCAGTTTGTCTCTTTCTATGGCCATGCAATCGTTATAAATGACTCCGGCTTTTAGCACTTCTGGGAGAACAGTTTTACATCTCTTCCACTACAGTAATGAATTTGACCTTCCAGCATACCCAAGAGAAAGGTGTTACTTTAAGCTTTGTATCGAAAAGGAAATAGAGGCACAATGGCAGTAAGTGAGCTCGCTCAAAGATATTCAACAAGTAGCTTTTGGCTCAGGCTTCTCTTTCACCGTTCCGTTTGCTGAAGAGGCCTATCCTCCCTCATCTATTTTCTCTTAGCCAT
The DNA here is from genome assembly GCA_036925125.1 of Oreortyx pictus. Taxonomy (NCBI): domain Eukaryota; kingdom Metazoa; phylum Chordata; class Aves; order Galliformes; family Odontophoridae; genus Oreortyx; species Oreortyx pictus. The sequence continues at coordinate 9,958,883 of JAUPFR010000008.1, read as the reverse complement.
ATAGGTGCCTAAATTTGTCAGGAAACAAGTCCTTAGCATTATAAGATCCTCAGTATGTCTCTGTAATGTGTTGAGAACAGTAGTTATATTATTACAGTGAAAGAGGCTTTCTTAATACCTTCATACAAAGAGCAGAAGTTCCACTGTTAACAGAAGTAGCATGGTTTCACATTCTTTTGAGCATGCAGAAAAGTTAATCGTATGTGCTCAGCCTTAGAGGTTCAGCTCAACAATTTTGAACTGCACTGAGCCGAATCCTCACCTGTATTGCGTACACGTACAAAGCTGGCAGAAGCTCACTGACTGGTAATGGCTTCATCTCAAGTGCTTCCAATCACATCTACTCTTCCCGCTGTTTGGATGCTGTCAGCCTTAGTTATGTCCTTCTCCTCTACATCTGTGGCAAAATATTTGACTAAAACTTATCCTAAACCAAAATTGTTTCAAGTTGAAGACTAAAGTTAGAGAAGGAAATATTGAAACTGTGAATCAGTTTAACTCTTACGGCTAAAGCCATACTTACAGTTGCAGAACCTGTATCATCTGTAACACTGATCAGCTCACAAAGGTAATTAGAGAACATTTTACTTGAGATACATAGGAAGAATACCATTGTGCTTCCTTAGCTCTTTTAAGGATTTATTTTTTCTAACATGCAGAGAGTGATGACCACAGCGAAGAAGTACATGCTTGAAAATTAGTGGAAGACACAGTCTGATCAGAGTAATGTACGAAAGAATTTATGGCTTATAATAAAAGACACTGAACTTGCACATGCTGATTTATTTTTTTTTTTTTTTAATCTAACATTGCCATGCCTTAACCTTGACCCGGAAAGAGGTAAGAAAAACTTTCCTTGATGTTTGAGGGCAGCACTGTCATGACTGTTTTGTAACATCATTTTTTTGCTATTTTGGTAAGGCAACTGAACTCATTTCAAGTGAAGCATCAAAGTCTAAACATTGTCAAGCAGTGATGTGGAGGTGGCAGCTTCTTGCCTACGTGTCAAAGAACTCTTCGTTTCTATAGTGACAATGTTAATAGAAATAATACAGGGAGAAACAAAGAAACATTGATTTTCAAGTATATTTACTGTAACATATCTTATTGTGACATCCTTATAATGCTGTTTGTGTCACTAAAGACTTTTTATTCTGGATTTTGAGACCTATTTTCCCATGGTTCAACACCTCCATTTCATTACAAACCATCCTCAGAGAAGAATTCCGCTTTCTGCGCTCAATATTACCTTTTTTACTTTCTAACAGCTGAAATTACTGTTGTCCACTACAGCTGCTTTTCTATTACTCAGATACACATCTTAACCCAAGAAGACATACTGGTGGCTTTCGATAGTTTTGTTTTTTATATCTGGTCAGCTGCTTCTGTTCTCCAAAACTTACTGGTCACTCCTTCTAACCTGCTAATGGCCCCCCACTTCAGCACTCCACTACACCTGTTCCACTAGGCTAAATATCCTACCTAAAAAACCTGTTTGAAAATCTGTTCGCCACCATGCCTTCTCTTAGATATCACTCACCAACTAAAGGTTCTGCAGGTTTTCCAGCTGCAACTACTGCCTGTACCCCATTCAGAATCAGCTACATTGAATAACTTTTATAAACCTATCCTAAGTCAGGACTCACAGAATGCTCAAGTGTAAGACAACACACTCTTGAAAAAGGATCAAGTCCTTTGATATCGTACCACTCAGGCGGATCAAAATAGAAAATGGGAAGTGTGTTTTTACTTTATTATTTCTGCAACAATGGTGTTTTTAGGATTCTAATAAATCTGTAGTGTGTAGAGTTAACTCCTCTATAGGGCAGTTGAATATGGAAAACAGCTGTGTAGTAAACAACTTTGAATACCTATGATAATAATTTTAAAATTGACACCTGCTATTGAATAATCATGCCTAACAAAACTATAAAAAATTGGTGCTTTTTTATACAGGCTTTTATGGGCCTGTGGTTAAAGGAGTCAAACTTGTCATACCTGCATAGGGGTTAATAAAAGTCTCAAAAAACAGTCATCAGCCTCGTGCTGGGCAGTGACGCTGAAGGGAGAAATCATATACCTGTTGCCTTGAAGACTAACAGCATTCTGTGTAGTTCTTAAAGGAAAATAAGTACTCTCTCCTCCTTTCTGCCCTGTATTTTGCTGGTGCATTGAAACATCTATCTAATTGAAAGAATCATGCACTCTTTTTCTTCTAGGAATTTTTAAGTACCGTTTGGTGAGTCCTCCAATAACTTCCTCCTAGATAACACTTGTAAAATCATTATGTAAGGAGAAATAACTCCAAGCAAGATTATTTATTTATGTCTTCTTCCCTCACTAAAAGGATTACAAGATCCAGAAAGAAATAACATTTTTCCTGTCTCAGCTAATAAATAACTCTTCAGGTTCATTTCAAATTTAACAAAATAATATTGAATCATGTTATTCTCCCCAGTTGCATTCTCTAGCTTCTCGCTAGCTTGTAGGTGTCTGTGATAGTTACATGGATAATGCCACTCTTCTAAGCTTTGAATTTGGAAAGTATGCTGTTTATCTTTAAAAATACTTCAAAATTTATCTCTGGAACTCAGAACTTTTAAAGTAGGAGAAGACCACCTCGTTCCCCACGTCTTTTGATCATAAACGTTTCTTTCTTCTGTTACAAGGTTGGGATGAAACTGGCACAGAGCGAATAGAATTGCAGTAACGGAGGTTTTACCTCCTCTCAATTCATCTAATTAAATACAGCAATACAAACATCCCCTTCAGTGCTTTAGCCTAAGGATGTATACCATCTGTCACTGGACCTCCTCAGTTCCTCCAAAATATCTGATGTCTTGTCAGAGACAGTCAATGAATGATTGTTCAAATATGAACATTTAAGTTATGGAAGCTAACAACATTTAAGAGCAGAAACCAAGCCACACATTTCCTCTGGCACTTACTGTTATTCACTAAACTGACTTTTCTTTTATTATTATTTTGATGCTTGTTGAATAATGCATCAACAATGCAATTTAACGCAAATCTTCAATTGCCCTAATACAGCCGCCTTCCAAATCAGTGTATTTCTGGAGTTAGTCAGGATTTAGTTACACTGAGGCACAGTCTAGAGGATTTCTCCCCAAGAATATACAAAAGCAAAAGTATATTTTGAGCATCTTTAGTAGCTGCTCGCTTGGATAAAAATAGAAAGTCAGAAAGACAACAGATTCCAGTTGATCAAAATTCAGAGGGCTGCTAGGTGCTTTGGTTCTGCTAATCAGAAACTAGCAAAATACAGATCATCAGGTACATTATAATCAATTTTGCTTCCTATGCATTCATTCAATATTTACTTACTTCAGAGGGACAAAATCGATTTTCAGTAGTAGTTCTTTACCTTCACCATGGTAGATAAAGACATTAACTTTGGCTGACTATAAATGTGTCACATACCTTCTGGTGGGGAATTACAGCTCTGGGTGAGTCAATTTTAGGTGGCGTGGTTGAGACTGGCACTGGACGTTTTGATCTGAGGATCAAAAAAGAAAGTTTGCAATCAGGACTCCTGTTTTTTCCAGATGAAACTTTACATTCCCTGCAAAAATTCTACTTCAGCAGTAGTGAAAATTAGGCAAAGCTTGTACTTTTTCTATTAATCATAAAGCTTTTTCCATGTTCTCACTTGCAAAGGTCTTAGATGTGAAAAACAACATCTGATTTATTTCCTCTGAACAACGAAAAGCCAGCCATTGCAGAAGAGTCTTTGACTTTGCATCACCCATTTTCCAGTACATTATGACTGGATTTTCACCAATGGCAATTAGCTCTAAACAGGAGATAAACTCGTGTTTGGACAGCGCTCTGGAAAATGGAACTTAAAAAGTGTCTTAAAATGCAACGACTATGCTTTGCAACCAAGACATCTCAAGGTCAACTCCTCAGAAGATTATTACTTAATATCTTTAACCGTGTAACAATTACCACTCTTTAAATGCCTGTGCAAAAAGAAACAAGCTTAATTTTTTCATAATTTATAGTCCCCACAGTAGATTACTTCTCTTCAGTACTCAGTACCTTTCATCCATGTTTGACAAATCCATGAGGGTTTTAAAAAGTGAAATAAACCCCACCAAAATATTTGGAAAACACACATTTCACAATTTAATTGGAATATTACAAAGAAAAAATCAATAAAGCAAAGTTACAGGTGTAAACTGAAGTACTTTAGGATGCTCAGGAATTATGTATTTGTGAAGGTTAAGGTTTTGAGAACTGCAAATGAATATCCTTCTGAAATCTTCCCAGAAAACATAGGGTCACAGGAAAGCGATATGAAGGAAGTACAAATAATCAATGGAATCACAGTTACGCTATTGCTGTCCTATTGCCAACCTACAGTTTAGAGTTACGTTGCAAATTTGATTGCAATTGATAAAGATTACATTTTGTAATGAGGACAGAGAAATAAAAATGAAGTAAAGATACTTAAAATCACACTAAGCTATTACGAAGCAGAAGTAACTAAGACATCTGGAACCATTTGCTTTAGAAATGAATAGGGGAAGGAGTCACAGAAGTTTGCAAAGTAGTGAATAGTAGAAAAAAGGAAATAAAAATATGCTCCTGGAAATAAAGTAAAACTGAAAAACCAACACATACACAATTGACAGAAGGCAAAATTTGTTTCCTCGAGTAGTGTATTAACCTGAAGTGAAACTTAATGCTACAAGACAACACTGAGACTAGAGAATAATAGGCTATCGAAATTAATTAGGTAGTTATTCATATAACAAAACCTACAGAAGATGCTTTTGGTTCAATAAAAATAAGTAGTCATACAGATTCTCATTTTTCATAGCACAACTTAACAACAGATAGATTGCAGAAGATGTTCAATTCCAGGCTCATTATTTCTGTACTGAGGGCTGTTTCTCTTTCCAGTGATGGACATAACAGTGGCACCTACTGGAGAAACAAAACTGAGCAAGACAAAAGCTGGGGCCAGTCATAGTAAGAATCCATGCGTTAATACATAGTTTCGCATTGAGCTGCAGGTTTAGCTTTGGTTGCCACATACAGAATGCCCATGAAAGAAGAAACAAAGAGGCAAAATAGGAAGAAATGAGTAATCCTCACAGAAATTGGAAGATTTCTTAATGGAATACAGAAATTACACTACTCTTTTAACCTGCCCACAGCAGTGGGGTTAAAGCTAGGTGTGCTAAGGTTCCTTCCAATCCAAGCCACTCTATGACTGTATAATTCCTGAATCAAGAGACTAAAAAACAGTAGAAAACACTAATAAATGATATTCACACTTTGAATACACCGTAATACAATGTAATAATGATCTGATAAATATATTCCTTCAAGTTCCAAGGACAAAAGCTAATCATTAACTGTCTTGAACAAACTTTCCTCAGAGATGCAAGATTAACCCAGCTTTCTTCAGAAGTGCTTCCACCAACCATCTCAGCTAAGAGACAAAATAGCTCATATTTAAGACATACACACTTATCATAAAAGACAGCCAAAAAAAAAGAAAAAAAGAGAATGAAAATAAGCTCCAGAACACAGAGCTGCAGAATACTGACCAGACAAACTAAAGAACAGGCCAAGATTTAGATGAGATTCCAGTCCTTCTTTCTCTGGCACCTAGGTGATTCTATGAAGTTATTGAGGGGATCCTAGACACAGTCAAATCCAGAGCCAGGCAGCACAGACACCGAGTGTACCTTCTGCTCTACCTACTGATCATGTATTTTATTGCCAAAGTCACTCAGCAATGTAAATGCTTTTTGTCACTTACAGAACAAACAACTGCATACAGCAAGCTTGATGCTTACTGAGAATGTATTTGTATAGCACTATCCCAGGCTGCATCAAAATAAGGGCAGCCAGCAAGGTGAGGGAGGTGATTGTCGTCCTCCGCTCTGCCCTCATGAGATCCCATCTGGAGTACTGCATCCAGACCTGAGGTCCCCTATGATTCTGTTGTTTATTTTACCTCTGTTTTTCTCAGTCATTACTTGACCACAAAAGACAGTAAGGAGCTTTATTCTCTTTGAATGCTGCTCATAAACTTTCTCTGCCATTCACAGTGCTATCCAACTAAGATAATTATTCCATACTTACTTCGAGATTTTAAGATACTACTTAAAAACAAAAAGTGTTGCTACATAACGCTGTCCTGTATGTTTGTAACTGTGATATTTAACAACAGAATGATAAAGCTTGCTAAACTTAGCACAGGTTTGCATCAGAGAAAAGGGCAGAAGATGTGAAGTCAATTTGTGGAATGAAAAATGTATGTACTTCTAAAGTGATTATTTACATAACAGCTATCATTCCTCAGGGAAAATAACCTGCAAGTTCAGGATATTTTTTTTCTCCCTCCTTTGCTAGACCATATCCTGCAGCAACACTTATAACTTAGATTTCTCTGCTTTTCAAGTCACGAAGGTGCTGCTCTACGTATCTGTCTCGGTTTACATTTTAATTCACTGATTGCAGAGTTACTTTATTCCAAATATCCACAGAATATGCTTACTTTGTAGGGCTGTGAGGAAGATGAAAGTCCAAATTTCACAAATGATCGTGATAATTATAGATTTGATGTTGAAATGTTCCAGGAATTTTTTTTTTCCAGTCAAAGCAATTAATTTGACTTCAGTTTTTCTGCATTCTGTTTTCTATTTTTGAAGTTAAAAATGAAAATGAAAAGCTTGTTTCCCAGCCTTAAGAAAGACCAAACAAGTAATTCCAGCATTTTTTGAATTCTGCCCTAGTATCTCCTGTACTGGAAGATACACCTTCCCTGGCTCCCAGTACAGGTTCTCTGCCTTACTGAAGTTTAAAAGCAAAGAGGATCTAGCTTTGAAAATCAGTTCAATTTTGATAGCACTGCTGATGCAACTGTCAAAATTTCTACTTGTTCCCATCTACCTAAATATATATTTAATCAAAGAGCACTTGACTTCAATGCTAATACCTTTGCATTCACAACAAAGGTTCAGTAGGACTCAGCTGCACTAAGAAGAGCTGCCTGCCTTCCAGGGAGTCTGAGTTCTGTAATGCAATAACAGCTTATCCCTACTCTCAGGAAAGCATACTACCATACTTAGAGGCAGGAGATAAGATCTCACAGCTGGTAGCTCTTTTACATGCTCATAACACTTTTTTGTATTTTGTAACTCTGGCAGTCCACATCTATCTTCACTTCTTGAGTTCTCAGGACAGCTAAAAATCATTCTTACATTAAAAGCTCTTGTTCTCATTTCATTACACTTTTTTGAGCATCTTAATCAGCATATCTTAATGTCTCATCACCAGAAAAAGAGTCCATAGAAAAGTAATAAAAATCAGAAATATTTAGAAATCATTTTACCCACTTCACATATCTTCTAATTAAACGGAGTAATTATGGAGTGGGTCACACACCATAGGATGAATATAGCTTACAGAACTAGGCTTCAAGTAAATATTTATTAAATGCAATAATATTAAATTTTTGGGGAAAAAAAGGACCTAAAACAGCCAGACAGTGTTCTTTATAGTCATTACTTCAATCATCACACCTTCAGCCAAACACTGAATTAAATACCATGCATAGAAGCTACTTCTTGGTTCTAAGCCTTGCAAGGAAAATGCTGAGTCCTGTAATACCACAGTTTAATTTCACTAAGTTCTGCCTGGGATATTAGCAAACAGGCTCAGCAACTTCAATGAGAATCACAAATATAAAACCCACAGTACTTCATAAGTCATCATGATCACTTTGGGACTGGGATGAAGCCTAGTTTCACCTTATCAGGATCTCATCTGTACCTGCAATGAAATTGACAAGGACTTCCATCAGCAGTTTTGTTCTGTGTCAATAGCAATGCAAATATTAGCATTTGAATGGATGACTAACTTGTTAATTATTTCCCTGCATTGCACTACACTCGGATGCACTGCGGGACAGGCAGTTTTCAGGCCTATCTTTCATACCCGTAGCAATATATGATCAAAAATATTAAAAAATGGCACCTATAAGTAGAACAGTTATCCAAAAGTCCGTAGAAGAGACTGTTTGCAAGTATTTAGTATCTGTTCCCTTTAGAGGGGGTTTCAGCAAGGGGCAGCAGTAAAGATTACAGGACAGAAAAGGAAAGAGCAAAAATCTTGGAGAGTTTATCATAAGGAAGAAAAGGAAACAGGGGAAAAAGTACTTGTGAGTTTTGAAAATGAGTATGCAAAGATATTGAAGCAGCAGTCAAATTCTACTCTCCTGTTTTCTCTTTGACTCACCCTTGTCGTAATGGAAGGTACCTGTGCATCTTCTCTCTACTGTTCCCCTTTCTCTTGTGGGACAAAAACCCTACACTTCAACTCCCTCATATTCTGCTCTTGAGCCTGTTCCCTCCTGAAAGGACTGACTGGCTATTAATGCCTCCATTGCCTCCCAGTTCACTTAGTATCAGTCCTGTGATCTGCCTCCCCCAGCAGCAACTGGGGGCAGAAATCAGACTGCCCAGCTGTAGAGAAGAGCATTAGAAAAATCAAAAGAGAGAGACTGAAATAGAATCAAAATAATCAAGGAGGGTTCAGAGCTAAGTCATATATAACCTCACTTGAAATCCCCGTCAGTTCAGTAGTTATTTATTATTCATGATTTCATGATTGTGTTTATTATTTCTAATTACTGCCAGATACTAAAAGGAAATGCAATTAAGGTAAGAAAATTTGTTAGTGTAAGAAGAGAAGAACAAAACCTGTAGGTTGTGAAGGGAGCTAATATTGAAGAGCAAAGCTGCTGTTGTTCCAAGGAGCAGGAAAGTCTTTATTCACTGCTTATATGAATGCATTACTTGAACTAGAAATGTCACTCTCACTCATGCCAGTAAAGATAAGTAGTAAAAATGTTGAGGACTCAGACATGAAAAATATTTACCTACATATTTTTAGCTAAAGAGCATCTAATGTGAAACAGCCATTTCCCCTAGTTAGCTTTCCCCTCCCATGTAGATACTGTGCCTGACTCTTATATCACCTCCATTTGAGTACCACCAGACTCCTGCGCAGTCCTGCAGCTCTTAGCTTTCCAACAGCTTTGTTAAGGGTGAAAGTCATTCAGCTGCAGATTTCAGATCAGCACTGAGGGCTGCTGTAGAGAAGCACACAAAAGAATCAGCAAAAAAAAAATAATCAGGGAAATACAGCCAAGCCTCAGAGGGGAAGGAGATTCACAGAAAAATAATACAAAGTTCAACAGCTGCCTTCTGTGAAGGGCACTTCTCACAGTAGTTCAAGTGCTGTCCAAATCCAGATACGTTAATGATGTTACACAGATGAAGCTTATTTTTCCCCTTGCCATTCAACATTTGCTAAAAGCAACAGTGTAACTCTTGCCACTTTGAGCATCCTGACACAAATGACTTGAATTTCCCAAAGCTGTTAACGGTGCAAAATTAGTTACCTGTTTTTCCTGTAATTGCTTTAATTTGGAGTGCGGATATTACAGCATGTTACATGGTTTTCAGAGCATTTCTAATTGACACATATGGCAGAAAGAACAATTAGGGATCATGGATAGTTGGATCTTAACTGTAGTTCAAATCATTTAGGCATTCACTCTGTTTCCAAACCAGAATACATCAATGAGCTTTTCATCAGTGCCTTTTTTCACTGCTTTTTTCTTACTGTTTAGAGGACATGAACTCTGTGTACACAGAGCCAAATGCTCACTGCCACTGTGCCACCACAATAAGCAGAAACTATTGTGTAGGCAAAGCTAAAGTGCCTCTGAAAGATGTGAATATCTTCAGCTATTGCAATAAGCAGCTACCACATTTGCACGCGCTACTTGGAGATTCCCACAGAGGTGTACACCCTACTTTGCAGTGTGCTGATACCAGTATATTTACATCTTGCTTACTAGGCAAAACAGACATTAACAAAGGCTCTACAGAAACACAAATACTAGATCCATCTATACACACCACAGTCACTATGTGGTTCATTATGCTCTTTTTGTTATTGTTTTTAATGCTCCCTCTTCACCAAGGCAACTAACTTAAAATTTCACGCTCATTAATAATTCCATTACTTTTCTCAGTAGCTAACCAGCCAACAGTGCTACAGAAGAAGGATGATCCTGTGACAGGGCCACTACCTTTGGAGTTAAAATTCAGTTTTGTTTAGGTACTACACAGGATGACCTGCAAAAAGTTACTGGGCATTTCATTCTGCTTCCCCACAGAAAGACTATTTCCCACATGAGTGTAAATATGTGAAAGGCTGTGAGTGATGCTCTGTTGAGACAGCAGCATAATGAACAGATGCTTTCACTAATTATTTTTACACTTTCCTGAAATTTCGGGATAAACAGCTTGCTTCCTACAAATACTGTTGGTTAGCTGTAAGAAATCTAAGCAACCATTTTTTTCATCATCTGATGGATGTTAAATCTGAAATCTCTCAGATGCAGCTTCTGACAATTTGAAACATAATTCTGTACATTAAGACTACTTAGTTAAGGAAGTTAGCCAGGCCTTGTCAAAAGAATTTATTTCTGAGTTATTCAAATGCTGTTTGAAGTTGTCTTTATGAGGATGCAGAAACCACTCCAGCACCTGCCAGTGCCCTGTACTGCCATGCTGCAGTGAACAGCAGAAAGAAACGAAGAGATGGCCAACCTCTGAAGAGCCTGAAAGTCAGGCAAAACACACCTTGGTGTGTCTCTGATTTTATCAGAGACATCAATGATTAAGATTTGGTGGAAAATAAATAAAGAGACCTGGTAGCTTCTATGGTGGCAGATGAACACAAAACATCACAAAAAAGGATCCAAAAGAAACTAGTTCCCTCACGTATACAAATATTGCATTACAGGATTGACCCAATTGATTTTTTTAATATTTATTATTAATTAATATTAATTAATATTTTCCCCAATGAAATGGCTCCTCAGTTCCACTTCTTTACAAGTAATGTAGCATGAAGCACGTAATTTACATTTTGGCACATCCACGCTTAAGCCAATCAACATTAATCAACAAGAAAAGGTCCCAGCCCTAATATGATGTGACCTTCTTGTGAGTTTAACATTTTGGGTAATATACTGACTTCCTGGTTGCAGAATGCAACTGATAACTGTTTGAAAGATTACAGCTGTCATACGTATTGAGTTGTGTAAGCCCATTATTTGGATGAGATGCACCAGTGATATTCATCATAACTTTTCCATTCAGACTGCAACATAATACATAAAAGAATTCACATAAAGATTATCTTCAGCTCATACACAGAGATTTTCTCTTACGAATAAAAGGATGATTTTAACTTCACTTTAAGCTGGTGTTTCAAGGTAGGGAGGAAGTCATGTGCAGTCTGAGAACAGTTTTAACTCCTGAGCAAAATCTTCCAGTAATGAAAACTTTACTGCCCTTTAAAGCCTTGACTCCACAGTTCCCAGGCTCTTTTCTAAAACTAACAAGGACACTTAATGCACTGAGCATAAATAGCAGACCCCTCAACCTGCTCATGTAGGAAATATATTTATATATATATATATATATATATTCATTGCAATGACTGACATCTATATTTTATTTTCCATGGAAAAAGCCACTCATCACTTTCTAAAGCATTAAATGTTAACTACTCAAAAATGGTACCTCAGTCTTGTCCAGACACCAGTCTAACATTCAGTAACAAATCCTACCACCCTCTCATGTCTATACACAGAGACATTTGGATATACAATGAGATTCACCTATTCCTCAGAGCTTGTAATAATAGATGGTAACTTTCTTTTCTTTAATGAGCTAAATACATGGCCTTATCAGAAAAATGGGGAAGAAACTTTGGATATTGAGGATAAATGGCTCTAAGACGTTCTAGAGTCAAATTTCTAAGCAAAATAAGTAGTGTCACATCACATTCACAATTATTATTGTTTTCCTTTTTTCCACTAATGCGATTAGAATTTTGAATTTATACATACTGAGATTAAGGCATGTAAACATCTGACTACACCACTATTGTTATCTTGCCAAAATTAGAATTTATAATACTTTTCCTGAACATTGATACACACAATTACCAACTGACTGAATTAAGTAACCATCCTTTGAGGAGAGGCTGAGGACACCTGGACTGTCTGTCAGCCTCTTCTTCTCCTGAATAGACAACTTCATTTTCCTCAGCAGTTCCCTAAGGAAGGTGCCAGTCCCTTCTTCCCATTAACCAATGACAGACACACCAAGACAGTGCTCCCCTATGTCAGTGGAATCAGACTGGACATACACATGTATTCACCGTGAGTTTGGTCAGACATTGGAGTAGGTTTCCTAGTGAGGTAGTCGATTCCCTATGCCTGTTGGCCATTTGGATAATGCCCTTAATTAATATGCTTAAATTCTGGTTAGCCCTGAACTGCTCAGGCGTCTAGACTCAATAACTTCTGAAGGTCCCTCCCCACTGAACTATTCTAGTCTATTTTAACTTGAAGTCTCCAAAATGCACTGTTCACATGGTCTAAGATCTGAGACCTTGGCCTAATCTAGACCAGAATTACTCCAGTGAATATGACACTGACTGTCCAACACTGCATCAGCCTTGTATTTATTCTTTTTTCTGATATGAAATTAAGAAAGTACTGGCTAAATACATAAAATCCTGCTGAGAATCATATTAGCTTATTTAAACGATTTCTACAAAACCCAAGAAAGGAACAGACTAAAGGACAGTTTTGGTTTTTTTTTTTAAATAAAAGTGTATTTTTTACTTTTGTACTCTGATGTTCTTCTTTCTGAATTTCAGGCCATATTTCTCAGGCAACATGAACACATTTATACTTGAAAATATGCTAAGAGCCTAACACTTGGAGTGAAATTTTATCAAATGCAAATTACACACCTTCTTGAACTCTTAAGGCTGGGTTGTTGAATACTGTGGATAGGAGGCAAGTATTCATATCCTTCTAGACTGACACAGTAGCAGTGGACTTGCTTCTGCATGCGGCAATTCAGAAGTCTTACTGGAGTCACGATAGGGCTTTATTTCCCCAAACTTTTAAGTGCTGCTGTCCTATCTATTGAGTCCCCAAGCAGTACTCCTGAGTTGTGGAAGTATTGCTGATGGCTCATTCAAGGAGCAGTCATTTTGCACCAGGAATTCAGTTTCCATAAAGACTGCGGTAGCAAGGCAGTAATGACCAGGAAAAATTTAGCGACCCTAAGAATGGATTTCTGGAGATGCATACACAAAGCAGAACACAAGCACTAGCAAACTATCACTAGCATTAGCATTCCCTTCAAAAAAAGGGAACAGATATCTCCCTCTGTACGTAAGCAGTCCCTGAATGAAAGTATTATTAGTCTACTAAATGTAATAAAGTCATCCAAAAAAAAAAAAAGTTCCCAAACCGTACTTTTATTTTCTATTTGCTTTTACTAATCATTCCCTACAGTGCTGTTCGGCAGTGTTTCCATAGAATAGTTGGAGCATCACTATTTTAATCTGTGCTTCTGGGAAATTTGCCTACAGAAAATTTACTCTTAAACTGAAATATTTACCTTCTTCTAATTCTTGTTAAAGCATAAACTCAGCCTAAATCTAGTTCTGATTTAAAGATATGCCCATCTGCAGACCTAAAACATGCACAGGATTGTTTACTATTCACAGCTTCAGACCAAAGAAAGTAGTTTACAATAACCTTTGAATTTCCTTTGCTTGCAGTTTGTTGTCACCTCATATTTTATTTACGGCAGACCTGAAATAAATTCTGCAGGATCAGCCATCCTTTTGGTGCTGCACAAGAAAAGGGAAGCTATTAAATATTTACCATAAATCTCTCACAGCTTTGTATCTGATGCGTTCCTTTTCACTACTAAAAAGTATTATTTAGCTCCTGATTCACCAGCAAAAGATAGTCAATTGTAAATGTCTGAATGTAAATCGTATTCCAACACCAGCTTGCCCTGGAAGGGGGGAATGCTGTATCAGTGCACACCAAGCAGAGAAGGCCTGCACCTTCCCCTCTCCTCTGCAGCAACTCGTGGTGACACCAAAGCAGGCATCTTAGAGTGTCACAGGAATGCCTATGCCAGCAAAATGAGGCATGCTCATGTTACAGCATTTTCCAAAACTAAGTCAGTACATTTGGTGAATCCTTTCCAAGGAGGCTGATCAGATTCCTTGAGTTAAGATCAAATGAATACTGTGGATGCTCCAGTGAAATGTGTTGACAAATAACACTGTACTCCTGCATTGTATTTAATGTGACTTGTAAAAAGAAACCCATTTGTATCAATTAAAAATAGATTTTGCAAGCATTTCATTTTTCACCTGTGGACTGAATGCAGCAAGACGATAAGCAGATGTCCCAGTTTCTGTGGCACAGCCAACCAGTTGAAGATGAACTTAGACTGGCTTGGGACTCAAATGCCTGAGGGCAGCTGTGCAGCTCAAGTGACCGATCAGAAACAGATACGGTAAAATGACTGAGAGCTAAACTCCAGTTAGGCACAAAAAGATTAGAAGCAGTTTCTTTTTCCACAACAGTTCATTGCAGAGTATGATCACAGCCTTCCACAGCATTGTCTAGCAGCACACAGAAGTACTCTGCAGGTAATGGAGAGCTAAGCAGACAGAAATTGAAAATGAGCATTTGGAAAATGCAGCGTTTCATTGGAAGGCTGAATTCTGTCTACCTGATCAAACCTGTGGCACAACTGTCAAGATCTCTATCCAAGGAATTCCATGACATTGAAAAAGTTTTAAGAAGGCTCAGTGAAATCATAGCCTAGGTAAGGTGATAAAAGGCAAATTTGACAGCAAGATTAGGGAAGGAAGTGGTCAGAAAACACTTGACATCTACAGCTTGCTGAACCCAGAGATATCTGCATGACAAATGAAGATAATTCAGCTCAGGCTGGCACTCCACACAACACACTCACTGAAGAGATACGTTAGTACACATAGAACAATTCAGACTGGTGGTACTTCAAGAAAATAAGTTCCTATAGCCAGAGAAGTGTAGATTCTGTTTAGAGTAGGACAGAATGAATGAGCATTCTTAATGCTTCTCTTCTGCCACATTTGATGTCTTGCAATTTGATATCCTGCACAAGTGCTGACACTACGTACATTTTTCTTGATAGCCAAATAAAAAATAACCAGTTCCTCGCCCTGAAAAAGAAACTCCAAAGGGAATTTAAGTGTGATAATAAAAGTGAGTAGCAGCAAATACTATCTGAACTGTCAGGTTATAAACAACACTCGTGAAACCTTCACGGTCAGGATCAATAAAAGGAAAGGCCATCGCTCTTGAGACCCAATAGCCATTAGAAAAATAAAAAGCTTTTGGTCTCAGAGTGCTTATGTCTAGATTTCATGTTCCATTGCTTTTGCCTTAGCATTATAGACTAAACATGCAAGTTCACTTTGATTCCACAGCTACAACAGCAATATCAAGCCACAGGTCCAGTAAGGAATTCCATGACCTTGAAAAATGTTTTGTAGAGCCACATAACTTCTAGACATTAACATCCAAGATCACTGAAATTTACAGCTTCCATTTCCCTTCCATTTCTAATGCACATGCCTTTTCTATTTGAAAGAATTTCATGTTTCCAGTCTTTAATGAATATTAGATAATTGAGTGTCCACATCTCAACAATCTGACCAGAAATTTTTTTGTCCATTCCATCCATCACTAGTGACTGACCCAACATTTTGTGTTAACCAGTCTCTCCCCAATGCATTTTTTTTAATTGTTTTTGTTGAGGGATCTTATCTGAATTGGAAACAAGAGTCCAATAGAAAAGCATACAGAAGATCTACAATAAATTATCAGAAAGGATTTCTTCAACTTGTAAGTAAATCAAAACAATTAAGATTTTTTTTTTTTTTTAAAGATGTCTTACATTTCTTCTTATCACTACTACTAATTAAATTAGAGCAAAAATACAGGAATGTGTTGTAGAATGAGGATTCAACTACAAGCATCCAGGATAACACTATCTTTTTAAAATCCTGCTAGGCCTCAATGACTTTAAAAGACCACTTTTAACTGGCTTCTACCACATTTCTGTAAAGAAGTTTCCCCTTTTCATGTTCTAATGTTTTCCTTTTCTGCACTGAATCTACACCTTTCTTTTCCTATCAAATGAAGAGGGGTCACTTTCACACTCACAGATGCAAAACCATTAATAAAAATTCTCACTCTGAGGATGACAGATTCATCCCACAGGATCAGAACACTTACAATAACTGTTTCTAGAACAGACATTCGTATACCAACCAAAAATGTGTGTGTTCACATGGGAATAAGTAAAAGAAACATCACTGTTGGATTATCGGGAGCCTGAATGAATAAGGAATTACACCTGTATTCAATGGGCTAAATTCAACACAGATACATTAATACAGCATAAAAGTCCTATTGATATCTATAAAAATCCATGCTACTTGCTACAATAATCACAGCAGATTTTAGATGTCCACCTCACATCTATGCACTGGACACTTCAAATAAATCTAACAGGCAAAGATGAAAGACATAGCCCTTAGCCATGGGTTTCATAGAATGCCCTTGGAAACACAGAGTTCAACTTATAACAACATACTTTTGAAGAGTGAGGCTCAGGTTGTAACTGGCTGACTTGATCTTGTTTTGAGCCTCTAAGTGAGTCATGCTGTCAGTATTGACTCCATCAATGGCTACCACAAGGTCTCCTTGATTCATCTGTGACTGTGCTGCCTTGCTGCCAGGGGTGATCTGTAATGAAGAAGAGAGGGGAAAAAAAAGTCTTAAGTCATTCTGTGTACAGATTACTTCTACAGAACCTCTCCAGAATCCTAACACAAAATTTTCCTCAACTGTTTATGTATATCTGTTAGTGTGCAGGTAAAACAACAAAATTTACTGAAATTAAACAAATACACTTAACTGACATTTCTGCAAACATCCAGGATACTGCCTACTCATCATTATTTCCATTTTTAGGGGATAATTATCATAATACATTTTGGAGTGGTATATAGAGACATTTCTCAGAACTGGAAAACTAAGAAGCCACTATCTGCTGCATGACTTTATTGTATTTCTCCTACTAAAAGTCATTCTTCCCAAACTAACTCACTACAGTGATCTGACAGAAAACGTGTGAGGGACCTTGGACATGCTTTATTTCTTTACAGTGAGCTTCATAAGATATTCTGCTTAACTTTAACCCACTTAAAACTGCAGTCCCATTACCAAGATTCCAATAGTTATCACAGATAGCCTCCATCAGCTGTTGTACCTGCCTGTTATTTATAGTTATATTTGGACCGTCAAGCACTTTTAGAAATTAGAAGCTAGAATATTCCAAATACAAACCCAACAACTGCAACAACAGCTCAGAAATACTGAGCTTGTATTCTTAAGGTACCCACTTTTAACACCTCCCCACCCTCCCCCCCCCCCCCCCCCAAGGACAATCTAAAATACTACTACAACAAACTGCAGTTGACAACTTTTGTTTCTTCAGTATATTAAGCACAGACAATGTCTGACTAAGCTGAAATTCCTATGTGCAACATCCCCATGTCCCTAGGCCAGGGTGAAACACATTGACTTCTCTCAGTTTTTCTGATTCCTGCTTCTTCCAGTTTATAAAATCTATGATTTGAAATGAAAAAATAAACATACAGTATGTAACTACAACTGACAAATTTAGAGAGAAGAGAGAATCATACTGATTTCACTTACTCTACTGGGATATATTCTTTCTAGCATCTTTTAAGAAAACACAACCACCATGACAGGCATGTTGGTCAGAAAAGCCTATAAAACAAAAAATCCTGGTCACACTTTAATTTTTAGCGACAGCCTTTGCAACAGCCAGCCTGAGAGAGCCAGAGAGCTACGGAATACTTACAGGAATAATGTGATGAACATCGCAACCATGGATTACAAACCAGGATTCCTTTATTTTAAAGTGAAAGGGAGGGAATTTGTAGCTATATCTTCATTTAAGTATAATGACACTAACAAATTCTGTGCTGGATTCTTTTGTACAGCTCTACTGTTCTAGTTCCCATTTCAGAAGCCAGCACAGCATTGATATCACTTATTCTCTAAAAATTCAGATTGTTCAATTTTCATAGACAGATGTGAGAATCTCCACAAGACTAGCAAGTTTGGTTCTGGTTTTATTATATCATTCAGAATCATATCAGGAGAGAATTACTACTTCTTCTATTCTTCCTGCTGGCTAAGAAAAATGCTATATAGATCACTTTTTTCCCAGTAGCTTTACATCGGAGGCACCGTAAAACTCTAAAGTCTAATGTGTATGAAATATCCATATCAAAATACAGAATTATACCCATTTTAGATAGAAGTTAACTAACAGGCTACTCTGGGAAACTTTCAAGTGAACCCAGAGTGTGCAGTTACAGAGGACATTGAGAACCTTCAGGAATTGCTGGGGAAAAAATACCAGCATGCATATGGAGATACAGGAGAGCCAGATCTGAAGTGCTAAGGCACTTTCAAGACTATCTTGTTCCCATTTTTAAAGATCCAGCAGAAGGGAATGGAATGCAACATGTTTATCTGTTGGCATGCTTCTTACTCTGAAATTTCAGCTCTGATGAACTCTTCATTTATTAAGTAGTTGCAGACAGGTCTGTGCTATTGTGAAACCTTCAGGAGTTATTTTCTATTTAAAATGTTCTTTTAAAATATTTTTAAAATGAAGCATTAATGTTAATTAAACCTCAGAATTAGAGCAAAAATCCCCATCTATTTTTTTAGACTGTAAAATCCAGTTTACTGTCATCCCAGCCTTTCCTCTAGTAGAACATTACAAAAGTAATACTGAATAGGTAAACATAATACTGTCTAGTTAAAATGCAGTTTTCATTTTGTCCACTAATGCTTTGGTCTTAAAATGTAAGTAGGTAAAACCTAGACAGCTATTTCAGAAAACATTTGTAATGGTCTTAATTCACTTGCTCTAGATTACAGCACAGCTTTCAGCTGCCAGGTGTTGCAGGGGTCACAGTAAGATGCTTGCCCAAGATTCAAGCTATAACTATAATATCTCACAATTGATTAGCACAAAATAAAATAGCAATTAAAAAAACAAAATGCAAATCAAACCAGGATACCACTGACAGTAAGATCTGATTTTAATTGCACTTCTTTAGCACCCCAAGCTCAAGCACAGACTTCATAAGTTGGAAAGTAAAGTTTATTTTTCATCTCTCAGAGAAGCACAGAAACACTTGCTCAATCCCTCAGAAGTTTCCAACAAGATACACATCTGACTTCCAACACCCCGAGCTTAAAACCTGTGGGCAGGCAGGTAGTATCACAGGCTGCTTTGTATGCACTACAGAGAATCCTTACTATACTCTGTTGTGAGGAGAGATGTATACTGGGTAAATACATAGCAAACACTAACAGCTGTGCTCAAAAAAAGTAAGTGTGCACTAGGTTCACAGTATGAACGACTTAGCAGGAGCTCTGGGAGGCAGCATACAAAGTGCAGCTGCTGCACCACCTTGATGCATTTCCTTGCAAGGCTCCTCAGCTCCAGTCCAAAGGGGGAGAGACAAGATCAGGAAGCATTTCAGCAACTGAGTGTTAAAATACTATCAAGAAGGCTTGTATAAACAGATAGCTGGACGTAGCCTCCCTGCAGCAAGAAATTCCTAATTTACAGACAGGCAAAAATACATACAGAGGCCTACACAAGTGAGAAGGTGCTAATACAACAACTTGCAACACTAGGCAGGGCCTCTTTTCCTAGGACTTCAGCTATGCCTGTCCTCTTCCTGACCCCAGCCCTCAATTCAACACGTTGCTCTTTCCTATCCTTATTTAAGAAAAATGTCTCACCATCACTAGAAATATGTTAAAGCACTAAAAATTAACACCCTGATCTCCTCTGGATACCTACAGAAGAAGAAAATATGGTGAGGAAACAATTCCACAGTTCAGCTGAAATTCAGAGACAGGACATGAGCTATCAGTTACAGTGACTGTAGTACATATTTCTACAAGAAAAGGAATGGACAGACACTAAGGATCACTAGAAAATAAAGTTTGAAGAAAGCAGCATTAAAGTCTTCCTCTTAAGTTTTTGCCACTGTTTTATGTAGATGTTTCCAATAAACCTTCACTGGCTTTTTAAGCACTGAGGCTCAGTGCCTGAGAGTGGCAGGAAAACCACCTCATTCTACGTGCAAGAGAATAATCCACTGAAATCCCACTACAGAGCAGTTAACAGTAATGAACACCTGTATGAATCCAATTAGTTATCTCTAGAATGGAGACATCAGTTCCTCTCCCATCGATGCTGTGAATAAGTTAATTGAGGAATTTTATGTTTTCTTTCTTAAGTGAGTAATTTCCCATCCTTATCCCCAGTATAAATATGTAACAACTCCTAAGGGAAAAAATCAATGGCTTTCTTACAAAACAGAAGACAACTCTGGACAAGAAATGACACAGCTGGGTCACGTTCAGCAGACCATCAACCAGTACCCCCAGGACTGTTTCTTCTACACAGTCTTGCAGCCACTCTGTCCCAAACCTGTTGCATTGCCCAGGGTTGTTGTGGCCAAAGTACAGGGCTCAGCACTTACTCTTGTTGAACTTCAGCCCAGCTATCCAGCCTGTCCAGATCTCTCTGTACAACCTTCCGACCCCCAGTCAGATCGAAGCTTCCAGCCAACTTGGTGTCATCTGCAGACTTACTGAGGGCACACTCAGTGCCCCCATCCAGGTTGTCAGTAAAGACACTGAACAGGACAGGCCCCAGTACCAACCCCTGGGGAGCACCACTCGTGACCGGTTGCCAGTTGGATTTAACTCCATTCACTACCACTCTCTTGGCCCACCTATTCAGCTAGTTCCTCACCCAGCAAGGAGCGTAGCTGTACAAGCCATGGGCTTATTCCAGGAGAATAGTGTGGGAGACAGTGTCAAAGGCTTTGCTGAAGTCTGGATGAGTTTTAAAGGTCCCTTCCAACTCTAAGAATTCTCATAGAATCATAGGGGTTGGAAGGGACCTCAAGAGACTGAGTCCAACCCCACTGCCAACGCAAGTTCCCTACATGGTTCTCTATCCCTCTATGATTCTAAGAATTCTATGACACTAACCAAGCCTAGAGAAAATTCCCTTTTTGCAGCTACCATCCTCTCAAATAAAATGTTAATGTTCCAATATAATATGAGGGTTTTTAATAAGAATAGTTTTGTTTTGTTTTTTTTAAATAGGACAACAAAACTCACCTTAAATGAACACATAGAGGATCTGCAAAATATGCCATTGACATCTTGAAGAGTTTCTATTTATACTAGCAGAGCTGAGCTGGCACACTGCAGAGACATGCTGAAGTGGCCTCTCAAACTGTTTCATCTCTAGTTAGGAGGGAAGGTTACAATACATGCGAGAACACCCAAAATAGCTTTAATCTACTTCTCTTGCATGTCAAGAGCCACAGTATCAGATTTGGTAGGACATCCAGTCAAACAGAGTTTAGAACACTGGTCAAATCTGTACTGCAGCAGCACAACTGCTATTAGCACTCAAGTCATCCAGTTTACCTCAGCCTTGGGGATACCACAGCATAGTGGAATGACACCTCCATAATCAGCACTATTTTATTCCTGCTTAATACTAACACAGGGCTACTGTTCATCTACAATACATAAGCTCCGCAAAGACTGAGGAAATACCCTTCTTGTCAAGGTAAATAGACTCAGGTGATAAAATAAACCAAATGTAAATCATTCTCATCCAGAAAGCAAAAGGGAGAACATAAGCATTGTTTATGGGAAGAAAACTTTAGGAGATATTTTCAGGGTAAATCCTTCTGTCGTGGTTAGAAGGGACTCCAACTGTCCTCTCCTCTGTCTCATAATCAGACCCTCCTCTGATAATCAGATGTGGAGGGAGCTTTGTAAAGGATGTGTTGGCATAGCCATAAGACTATGCAGCTCTCTAAATCTTGTATGGTATTGCCATTAGCAATCTCCTCCCACACTTCATCAAAAAACAGCTGTTGCACCTACTCAGTCTACTTTCATCATCATATACTGTGCCATGATAGCGTGTTAAGTTCTTCTTTGGTACCAGAGTTTAATATCCTTAATGCAAATTACATTCAAAAAATATAGCTAAGGTACTGATGCTTCACCATCCGAAGGTTTCCACAGGACAACTCCCAGCAGCCAAGTTACTGCAAGCACTTACAAGCTTAGTGTATCACAAAAGCCAATTTTTTTTTTTTCCCCCAAACGCTTCCTTCTCTTTTTTCAGTTTGAACTTATTTTAGGGCAATTATATACGGTAAACTATTATAAGGACAGATCTTAGTTATCAGTATACCCTTCAGATTTTCACTGATTTCAGCTTCTTTTAGTCTACCTTCTGCATTTTGATCTCCTGGTAGAGGCAATTTATCTCATCTACCCCTGCAAGCATTAGTAAGAAAATGAAGATTTCATGCCTTTTTCTATTGGCCACTATGGTAAGATTTTTCTCTTTAAGTTCATTCTGCTTAAGGTCTTTCAATATATATAACCAGGACCACAATGCTTTACAATTTTGAAGGGGTTATGATCTTCTCAGTAACAATAAGACCTCACTGAAAAGGCATCTGAGACACTACTGTGTGTTTTCCATTGACATTTAGTGGCCTGGAGCCACTTCTGATATTAAACAGCTCAAAATAAAGTAGCTTTTACTTTGAGCACATCCTGAGGCTGAAAGAGAGGTTTTTTTTTAAACTATAAAGCAACTCCTCTGTTCCCGTGTGTTTTCAACTTAGGGTGCTTTGATCCATGTTTACAGTTAATTATTCTTTTTAAGTGCATATTTTTTGAGCTCCTTTTGTTCCTGCCTGCCAGAGGAATAATTCCTCCTCTGATCAACAAAGTACTAGAAGCTAATTTGACACAGGAAATAACAGTCCTGTCCCTAAATGAAAAATATGTAGCATTCAACTACATGCTTTGTCTGCAGATGCTATAGGAATAAAAAAAGGCACAAGAGAAGATGAAATGTAGCTCACATTCACAGTGACAAAGACATTAAATCAGAACTAAATTTGCATGAACTACATTTTGTCTTCAAGGTTTTAAGAGGCTGTTCAATGTCAATCTTTTTTGGTTGGATTGCCCAGCACTATTGGAATCAGCTACCTATCAAACACTCATCTTATCTTCAAGAATAAGTGTTTTGCACCTGTGGCATTCATCTATGTTCTGTGAGAGAAACAAAAGCATAAGCTTCAGAACACCAGAATGCAAGCAACTTTAAATTAAAAGTGAATAATAATTAAAAAAAAAAAAGGAACAGTACATAAGGTAGCCAAAGGAAGTGCAATGCGGATTTCTTCTGTAATACATTGTGCCACATTTAGTGGCTAAGAAAATCCTGACAGGCAGCCCAGAGTCCTTAGAAAATACTGGAGATTTCAGGAAGAAAGAAGTTCTCTAGACTGAGGATATTTATTTCACCCAACAAAATTTAATGCCTTCAGCTTTGGTCTAGCATTAATTTTAACATTGAATTAATGTACTAACACTGCCCATAGCTAAAGGCTCTTTCAGATTCCAAATAAAATTAAATTAGTAAGATGGAAAAGGTATAATTTATTGAGAAACATACAGCAATTTTTTTTAACCTGAATTGCAACAAGGGTAGATTCAGTGACCATAAAAATTACCTACTTGCTTTCTCTTTTCCCCTATTCATGGTCAAGCTTATGATGAAACACGAGGCCAAGTAAGATCTGACAGAATGGGTCCTATATAATACACAGTTCACAAGCTTGTTTCATTTCTGGCCTGAAAGAAGTTTTGCCAGCCAGATGCACTACATACAAGATTCAACCTGGCCTTTTCTTCCCTTACTTCTTTGCCAGCTCCCTTCCTTACATGCATTATTTACTAGAAATTTTTCTTAAAAAAGAAGATAGAATATATTCTAAAATGGTACAGAAAGTCTTCATTAAACTAACGTCATTTATAAGCCAATACATCCTAAAAAGTACAATTGAAATTACTGGTAAAGTAAGAAAATGCAACATCAAGAGCACACAAAGTTTTAACAAGAACATTCATAAATTTGAGAAGCCATAAGCTGACAAAGAAGCAGATCATTTAGAAAGAGCTTTGAGAAATTAATGACTTTAACTAGTTAATACTAGCTTACATGTGGTCAATTGTTCTTTATATAAACCATCCTGAGTTTGAAGGTTCAAACAATGCCACTCACCTTCATCACTGTCTTCTATTTTTATGCCCAAGTTTTAGGCTGAAATATGACTCAAAAGTTCTCAAACACTGCAAGGAAAGATATTCTAGGGAAGTTTCCATCCCAGATAAAGGTAGGAAAATGTGATATCACGATTCCTAATTCAGCAGAGTGCAAAGTTCAAGCAGTTGCAATTATCTTTGGATAAGTGAATGGGTTTTTAATTTGCAGATGGATTTCTTTGTTCCAACTCCCAGTCTCTAGAGTTCTCAAAAATAGTAAAGCATTTTTAATTCACCATACATTTCAACAGCATGTTCACAATATTTTTAGAAAAATATAACAACTTACATGATAGGAAAAACAGAAACTTCGACTTTTACTTTCTGCTGTGACAATTAAGAATTTTTTGACTCCTTGCCAGCAGTAATATCATTGTGTTAGATATTTATCAGCATTCATCTCTCAATCTTTTAAGAGCCTCGAGAACCACTGTCTAGTAATACACTACTCTATATCAACGTTTCACCCAATTCTTTCTGGGTATTGCACTTCTTTCCCATTTTATCTCATCTAGATGTGGTATTCACCATTTAATGGTATAAGCAGTAACAAGTTAAGGCTGGATTATTCTTCTGAAGCACTCAGGTTTTAATGGAACACTCCAGGCAGGGTCTTAGAGCGTGCCCTCTACATACGCTCCTCAACTCTCACTCTTTTATACATTCCTACCTCTTTCATGTAATTAATTATGCTTGGAAGGAAACTAATAGCAAATCATAAAGATGTCTACAAGTTTTGTTGCATGATCAGTGGTAAAGAAGTTTAAAGAAGATGTCTGAAAATCAATTAGGCATCTATCTAATAAACATTCTTAAGTAATAAAGTTTAGATGCATAAGTATATGTGAAAAATAATCCTTATTCTCCCAGGTATATTTAGCTAAGCTTAACATGGATTGCTTGGATTTATATGTAACTATTCTTTAGTTTAAGATACTCCTTTATGCTCGATTCAGAGCATAGCTCACAGTGGACCATGAAGCTGTCTATCTTGTACATTAGAACTGTTCTGCAGGTGCTTCATTTACATGTCAAAGCTACCCTTTTTTTGCTCCCTCCATTCCTTCCTTGGAAGCTACAGACAGTTTTCTCAGTAGCCCTGGAATCAGAGGTTGTATGGAGCTACATACCTTTTCACAGTAAGTTTTGAAATTCAGCACGCCCAAATTGGAAATTTTCCTCTCCTGATCCAGGGTAAATATACCAATTATGATAATTTGTTTGCATATTCTGTGCTGGAATAGATGTTCACACAGCATCTATTTACATACAAGGAAGGAATGCATTAAAATTAAGCATTTGAGTTAGCAATGATTTCCTTGGCCACACTGGACACTAACTTCTCCTATTGCCACAAACTTACTGAGAAGAGTCCAGCCTCATCCCTTTGCCTCCCGCTCCTTAGATATTTATAGTCGTGGATCAGATTCCTTCTGAGTCTTCTTTCCTTAAGACTGAGCAGACCCAGATCTCTCAGCCTTTCCTTGTAAGGGAGGGGCTATACGCCCTTTATCATCTTTGTAAAATCTTCATCAACCCTCCGCTTTGATCTCAAATAAAGACCTAGCTAAACTACAAGATACAAGCATCATCATTCTGATTTATCAGCACAAAAAGAAACAGAAGCGTTGTTTTGGATTGCATAAAGTAAAAATGTCTCTTAAGAAGACAAAAGATAGATGTATTCCCTAATTTCAATGTGGAAATCTCAGGTCCATCCAGACCTCAGTTCCTCTCCAGGCAGAGTTACATTCACAGTGAAGTTTTTCAGAGCAATACACCCAAGCACAAAGAAGATCTATAGGTATTTTTGTTTTAATATGTTGTCAGACTGTTATCAGCCAGCACTGTCTAGGGCATCTTAAATCAGGAGATTATTCGATGAATGACTGACTGGCTCATATCCTTCCTAGCCTTTTTCACTGTTTTGTTTCTTTTTAATATCCTTCTCTCACAGTATTGCACTCACTATCATTGCTCAGTCTCCTGCATCATATTTGCAGATAAATTTATTTAATAGCAGTCAGCAACGGACCTTTATGGTGTTCCACATTAAGAATGAGACAAATGCAATGGTAGCAGAAAACATGTCTGATGAGATGAATATGCATTTATTTAACTGTAGGAGGCTTTTACTTTAGACACCAAGAAGCAGAAACAAATGAAAAATTAAGATCACTTGGATGGTTGTTGGGCAGCTGAGGAAATTCCTGTGGCAGACAGAAGTGCCAAAAGGAACTGTTTTAGTAATCTCTCTTTATCCAAGGATAGGTTTTCTATTTATAGAATTATAAAGCTCTTCAAGAGACTGTAAAATTACATAAACATAATATGTGAGCAATGCACGCATCTTACATTTTACAGCCTAATGAAGTCTGAAGATCCTCCCTAACATTTACTAGGCATTTTTTAAATAGCACCACAGAGAACCATCTGGTTCTCTCAGCTGGTGAAAGGCACTTTCTTGAGTGGCCTTCCCCTCTGCCTATTTGTATCACTTCCAAGGCTAAAAGAAACACCCTCTACCTTCTGCATCCATTATTCATCTCTTACACAACTCTAGATAATATCACTGAGTCTTTTGGGTCATACCAAGACCAGGATTCGTGCTAGTAAAATCCATTGAATTCTGACAAAGCAACATGAGCCTCTTATTCTTTACCTAGAAAGTTAGCAGTTCATGTTTTATGAAGATACTATTCTTTTAGAGATATCCAAAGTCAGAACTAGAAAAAGACTCATAATGAACTATCTTTAGTCTTCTCTTACTACTGGCAATAGAATCTTACCAATAAAATTTCATGAAAAAATGGGAGAAACTCCCAAGGCTGCAGAGAGAAATCCTGAACATAAATTATCATCTATAATTTATGCTATCTACTGCACAGAGAAGTTACAAACACAAACTAACATTAATCTATCAGTCTTCGCAAATAAAGACACACCAGAAACATGAGAAAATTCTGCTTTTAAACAGTGAGGCATTGAATGTTGCTCTCTTCCACACACATACAGTACATAGTGTAGCAGGACCCAAACCACTCTGGCCCTGTTCCTCAGGATAATAATGTAAGCAATAAATAAATAAATTGTGACAGTGAAAAACATGGCATTAAGCACTATTCTAGGCAAATTATACAGAAAACTACTATAAAGAAGCCATCCAGATATTGAAAGGAATTATTGATAAAATACAATGAAAAATGTAAAAGTCAAAACGGGAAAAAAAAAGTGTCTCAGAAAACATCAGTCTTGATTCTCTACTTGCAAACATTATATTAGTCTTCTAACTCTGCAATTCTGGGAGGATATCACAGACAAACTGACATGAAATTGTCAATTTCAAGCATAATTCAAGCATCTGTTGCAGCCCCTGTGAAGAGAATTGCAATGAGAGCAGTTCTACAGACAATTGATTATTGTTTTTGACTCTTGGAAGGCTACTTTTTTTTTTTCTTTTTTTAAATTACACATGGCCCTGTAAGTATGTGCAATGTGATGACCCAGAGAAAAAGCACTGAGCTGTCAAGTTCGGCTTCTGCTGACTGCAACTCAGATACGACACAAAGTCATGCCTACCTTATGTAAAGACTGATAAGAAACCAGTGTTCTGTTTGTGCTGTATCAGTGTGTTATTAGAAAGTCTTATGCTTTTATTAATACGTGCACTGATAATCAGTCCTAAAAAATAAAAAATTGAAAGTTTAAATATTGAGTGGTTAAATCCTTCTAGAAAGCAAACAGAACAGAACTGTTCTTAGATAAACAGCTTCTGAAACAGCATGACTAGAAGTACCTTCCCCAAGTGAGGTGTGAATCAAGCTGTTATGGATGTTAATGAGTCAAGGAGTTTCATGCAGAAATGAATTCCACTGAGCACATTCCTCCTATGATCTCAGCTTGTTTGGAAGATCAGAGAACAGACTCCTGGGATTTTATTTTTCTTGTTTTTTACTGCCAACATCTTAGAAATAAAGCATAAGCACAGCAAAAATATTATAGTCTCCATTCTCCATTACTTACCACAAACTTAATCTCTCAAGTCCAAACACAAACATTCTAGTTTCTCTATTAACTGCTTCCTAACACTACAAGCGACGTCATAGCTGACTGAAATTTTCACCTTGGTAAGACATCAACATTTTCTTCTTAAATAATATTTGGAAAACATACCTTTAATTTTCAGTAGGATTCTAGAAGCTCCTCTGTTCCCACTACAGCTTTAGATTAAAGTTTGCTGATTTTATGAGTATGGAAATAAAGCTAAGAAGAGTAGACAGACTATAGCTTCGGTTCTAAACCAAATTGTTACAAGTAGTAAATGCTCATTAACTCTCCCTTAATGAGCTACAATAAATGATTTCAGGGTAGAGCTACACACTTTCCAAAGGGACTTTATTAGAGCTACGCTGACAGGACTTTAAGTATGGTAGTATGCTCAGTACTACCCTAAAGAAGCTGAAACAGGTGCCACAGCAGGTGCCGCAAGTAGAACATATTTGCTTTGGCATTAGAACATAGACTATAAGGCAAGTGCAGGATTGTTTTATGGATTTAAAAAGCATATGCCATGAGTGATTTGGAAAAGCAGAGCCTTTAGGGGTATAACATTAGTCAAAGCTAAGCTAATGGGACAAAGCCCTGCCTCATTATTGTTAACAGCTGTTTGTGCTTTATGACCATCAGTATGTCTATTACTAGGGAAATATTTTGCCCTTCTAATGGAAAAACGTGCTGAACTGTAACTTCTTGGTGAAAGTAAGACTGAAGTAAGAGGGCTGCTCCACAAGTATGCCTCCTCTTTTCTTAAGCTGGCCCACAGTGTCAAAGGCAGATGTTGGAGGTAGGCAGTAGAGGTGGAACCTTTCCTCTAGTATTCCATTACATGCTGTTGCCATGAGACAGATGGCAGCAGAGGGGCAGCCTAACAAAATGGCATCTGACGTGGAAGTGTGTATGAAGTAAAGGTGTGGAAGTGAATACCTCCATGCAAAAAAATATCCCCACTGACACTTACCGAACACTTATGGAGACTAAATAGTGGATATTAGCATAGCAAGGTGGTGGATGGTGTTTCAGTAGCAAAAACAGTGTGAAAGATAAGCCATGTTCAGGACAGGCGTGCAGAATTTACGAGTACAGCAAGCAGGCTCTTTGGATTTCATGCTGGTCAAAGCGCGTATCGAATGGTGGTGACTTTGTTGAAAAACACTGTTTTTGTGGTAGAGAATCTGCTCCATGAAATGGTGTTATTGCAGGTACTGTAGTTTCCATAGAAGTAAATAGGATGCATTACTACTGACGCAAGCCACATATTAGAACACTGTTGAATATTTAAGGGGTACTGCCACTGAACTGAAAAAAATCATATTTGCAACAATTGAACAAAAAGTAATATGATTCATATTTATTTCACTTTTTTTTTTTTTATAATGACCTCTGTTAAAAAGTTTTTTTTTTTTAACCTACTCCTAATGTCATAGGAAACTGGTAACCACTAGTAGTCCTAGGCATTAGGATATAAAATGGGATATACTATGACATCTATTGCCAACAGAGGGATCTCTCTGTATCTATGGCTCTAGATATTTCCAACTGATCGATTAATTGAAGTAGTACATGAAAAACACCTCCTTATTAGACATTGCTAACCTCTGAAGTGACACACATACACTTACTGCATCCACAGGCTTGCGTGTGCCCCTCCACTCTTCATGTGAATTTGGAAACTATCAGTATAGCTGTGATTTGTGCAACAAAGTTTCTCCTATAAAGAAATTCTTTGTAGATTCTAATAATTTTAGCCTTTGAAGTGGTCACTCTACAAAGAGGTTGCTGACCCCCTTCGTAATAGCAGAGCAGTGATACAGCCCTACAGTTTTCATTTTCACAAATTACTACTGACCTTTCTTGGTCCAAATGCAAAACCATTATTACTTTATATCTGAATTAAGGTCATAGATAGCTTGCAAAAAATAAATATCTAACCAGTCCACTTGACAGTCAGCGTATAGACATGAGGTATGCCAAAACTATAGCTAAAATTGAATATATGTGAAAAATAATTATCCTAAATGTCACCAGGAAAGCAGCCTAGCACTTCCTACACATTCCCTAGATTAACCCTAAGAAATATGCAGTCAGAAAACCACAAGCCCTGCTCTTAGAGTAGAAATTCTCAAGCTGGATTTTCAGATATTAGGAAAAAAAACAAAAGCAGAGTCCATGGTGCTTAGTCTCCTTAATGGACCTAGCCTGGTTTATACCAGGTTAAAAAAAAAAAAAAAGTATTCTTATTGTAGGGAATGTAGCATTACTCACAGAAAAAAAGTTTTTTTTCCCCAACTTCCTTTTCACACAAGTGAATGAGAACAGAAGTATTAGCCTTCAACTGTCAAGGCTCTTTACAAATCTATTTCCCCTGTAGCTTCAGAGAACTAGTGGTATTATACCAGGAATAATTTTGTCCCAGTATCTTCAGTTACTCTATTTGGAAAGCAGTCATTTGCCTGACCTTCAGTGCATTGCTAAAAACAGTTTGTCTGTCATCAAGAGCCAGTGAGTTTTCAGATAAAACAGAAGTCATGGCTCTTGCAGTGAAATTCCAGCAGTGTCCATTAAGGGCTTGCCAACAATAGCATCTCACTCCATCCATACTTCCATACTTTCATCAGAATATAAAAAAGAAAAAAAAATGGGAAAAAAGATCAGACATTTGAAATTGAGCTTATCACAGAGACTTGGCACTTGGTAAAATAAAAAAAAAACAAAAACAAACAAACAAAAAGTGAAACCAAAAGGATTTTTTTAATGATATTCAAACTAAAATTTTGTGCTTTGAAGAGCTTTAGTTTTTTAAAGACCCAATTTCTCACACTATTGAGAAACAGTATACTTCTGCCCCTTCTTCCCTGCCTTCAAAATAATGAAAGTGGAATGTTACCAACATAAGAACCTATTTGAAATAACACAGATGAACTGAAAATATTTGTTCTAAACCCCAGTCTAAGCAGGAGAGTAAACACTGAGCTAGAAGCAGACCTATTTATTCCTCCAGCTTCCTAGTTTACACTAAAATTGATGACACCTGTGTTCATTATAACACAGTTGCAATAAAGAGTTGCTACAGAACAGTAGGTGTCAGGTCAGCTTTCTTCATTATGTCCCTATGCCAGCATGCTTACAGTCCTACCTCCTCTGTCAGACCAGAGCCTGTGATTTCTCTCGACAGTACTCAATCCAAACTAAAAACTTCAAAATACTGTCTTACTCTGAGCAGGACACAGCAGAATACTTGGATGGCAAAAGATACCTAAAGCAAAAATCAAAGTCCACCAATACAAACACCTTGCTTGCAACATCATTATCTTGAAATAAGCTCATACTTCCACTATTTGTGCTCTTAGTCTAGTCTTACAGCTACTTTATCTCCCACCAAAAGAACACAACCACATTTATGGAAGGATTAAAGGAAAACCATATTTCAAGCCTAAGCAGAGGTTCCGATTAATACCAATTCTAACTGCAGCTCTTTTGAAACACGATACTGCGACTCTCTCTCCCTGTTTTATATTATCCAGTTAAGAATGATAACAGTGCAACTTGTTTGCAATATAAAGTAATCAGATCACTGAAGGAATAGTATCAAGATGCACAGTTGAACCAGAGGCTATTTATTCATTTGTTCAAATCAGTGCCTGCTCTGATAAGTTCTGTTGGAGACACTGAGACTTTTGGACAGGCTTTAGAATTTCACCCAATGGACAGCAAAACTGTTGTCTAGCTAGACAAAGCAGACAAATATTAGGAAAAAAACAACCACTGGAATTAGGAGAAAAATCCAAAGTTTTGTGTTGTAGAATTCTAAAGGAATTCAACAAAATACAAAGTATAAGCATACTATCTCTGCAGTACCTACCAAGCCATTCTATGATTTAAATTATAGAGGAAGGCTTGTGTACATATATACATATACATACACACACACACACATCAAGGAATCTGTTCAATACAGATATTTAGAAAAAAAAAAAAAAGCATGAGAGATTTTTCTATAGGTCACCTAAATCCAAAGAAAAAATCACAGACCACATTCAGTATGTATTCAGAAGACAATAGGGGGAATACATTCCTTGAATACCAACCAGAAATCTGAAACTAAACAACCACAAGTACACCAAGGACATTGTAGGTCTTCTCATAAAGCGGTATGTTATATGCTATTATTTAATTTCCTCCTCTTCCCTCCTTTATTTTAAAGTTTTAATCCAAAATAAAGACAGAGATACAGAATATTTAATGTTTTCACCAAAATGCATTAAAGTACTCCAGTAAATACTGGGGAATTATCAGATGCATCAGCTATTATACAGTGACTCAGTTTAGCCAGAACAATTTTAGTTTGTGCCACTGAAAAAAAGAAATTTACTGAATATCACATTAATGTAACTATAGTATAAACAGGAAGATATGAACAGATTCAGAATATTACGTGCACTCTCTTCTGTTTTCAGGGAAATTTTAGAACTTTTTTCCTTGCTTCTCAATCCATATTTTGATATTGCTAGAATAGGTGAACTGCTGTGGAAAAAGGTGTTCCTTTAAATAACTGTTTCTACAATAATTCTTTTTACAGAACCTGTATACACTAAGACATCCTCACAGTACAGCAGTTGTATGATCCAGACAGTCACTACTCTGAGACAGGAGCAGATATTTTAGCAGAAGTTGAAAATTAAGGACTGCTAGCCTCAAGGCCAGAAAATTTGCTGTAAATGTTCTAGAGGTAAATGTGAAAGAGACCTTTTTTTTTTTCCCCTCTATTCATTAAAAAAAAAAAAAAAAAAAAAAAGGCTTAATCAACTATTTGACAAGAGTAATTCCATGGTCTCCAGATTTTGGAGATTCAATCTAATTCTAGAAAAATCCATGGAAGATGATTAATATTCCTTTTGTCTATATTGAATCTTCATCAAAAGTACTCTTAGCTATATTTGAAGAAAACATTGCTAACTGTAAGTCTTGTTAGTATGAGGCAAATAATTTTAAGTTGTAAATAAATTTACAATTGTTCTTTTGTTCTGTTTCCTGGCTGATAAGAAGTTTAATTAAAACAAAAATATTACAGGCAAATATGAATTAAATAATGGAGCGCATTCAGAATCGGAAGAAAAAAAAAGAGAGAAACATTTAACCATATCACAAAATCACATGCAACTCAAATCCAGCCCTGGGTTCCCATGGTAAGGATCAGCATCCTGCACTGTACTTACAAAAGTATAATACTGTACAGGAGCGTCCCACCTACTTTTGAGGTTGTCTTTAGGACACATGAACTACAGGGAATCATGGGTGGAGAGTATGAAAGATCTTATTGCAGCTGCTCATACTGCACCTGTTCAAGGGATAAATAAAGCAGCTAAGTTCTAGTTTTGGATTCACTTGCTTCTAGTCCCTTGATGCGGAAAGAAATGATATACCACCTCCTCATCTTGTCAATCATACTGCAAATATGTCTTCAATATTGTTGAAGTGATAAACTCCCCCCCACACTCCCCCAAATGTTCCCACAAGCTGGGATAAGCTCTATGAGAATTCACATGCCCTGGAAAAATACCTATAGCTCTCTGCTTCATATTCTTCCAGACAGGAATCTCATTTGTGTGCATAATCAATTCTTGACTTCTTCTTTCTACATTTTGCTAAGAAAGGTATTGGAATTTGGTCTATGAAAATGACCCAAAATTAAAACTGGATTAATTCCAACTCTCCAGAGCTTACATAAACTTTGTTCTATACCTCTCCCATTATCTCCCTTTGACTGCCAGAGCTGAAAGCACAGTATCAAACTGCATAAAGGAAATACACCAGATCTCTACAAGTTAAAGATTCAGACTTTCTTGATCCACATCATTAGTGTCTTTCCAATTACATTTAAGACACAAAAGAATATATTCACATGACATTTGCCTTAAATGCTTGTTTTTGTCATTCTACTGGGTAGACTATTTTTTAAGTTCTACTTTGTTTTCCTTCCTATATCTAGGTTACCTAAAGAATGATCTCTCGAAAAATCAATCAAGTACATTATGTTAGTCCTAGAATCCATCACAGGTTTAGAAAAGAAGTACACATTCGCACATAGGGAAACTTAAATATGTTTAGTCACTAGGAATAGGCGAAAATATTCGCAGTCACTGTCTACTAGTGTTTTTCAAGAGTAATATTTCCTACTTTACAACCTTGGCATATTTTCTTCAGAGAAAAAGTTGGAGGTTATACTTTATAATAACTTTTTGCAGGGTGAGGAAGCAAAGCTCCACAGAAGCACAGCAAAATAAGGAAGCTGCCAATAGGAAAGAAAAAGCATTATCTTGTGGTCCTCAGTAAGTGCAGTACTAAAGGGAGAAGAGAGTCTTTCATAAATTCTCAGTGGACATATACTCTCCCATAAATATACAAATGATATTGGATGTTGCAGCTTGCGTTCCACAACACAGGCTAGCAGACTATTTAATATAGCAGCGTATATAACCAGAGAAACAGGAAAAACCACAGCTAGGCACACGGTTATGAGCCTCCATAAGGTAATTCTCATTAGCCAACTTCCTGTATTTCTACATCCTACATATTCTTTTCATATCTGCCCTCACCCTTCTACAAGAAGAGATATCACATTTTGGAAGAATCTGTAACTTTCACTTCCCAAATGCAGTCTTCATCTCCTTGCTCTTCCAGTCAGTGCAATAAATTTGAACACCACAAAGCTTGAAGCAAAGAAAGGATGACAGACTCCAGCAAGAGAGAATGGGTGGGGCAAGGCAAGGAATGGCAGGAAGGGGAGGCAGCCCACTACAGCATTCCAAGCACACAGAGGCAGGAGACAGCAGAGCACCATCCCACATGAAGCAAGGATGAGTGCCAAAAGACAACACTGGGACTGCCTCACATGACCACAGCAGTACCAATACTTGTCCTTGCAGTCAGCTGTTACACCTAAAGCATACAATTCTAAAGTGTGGGATATTCCTTCTCTCAAAGGCAGACAACATATTTCCTATACCTTGATAATGAAACTGCAAAACATTTATAGGACCCAATGGTCTGCTCACCTTTTCTGTCCAAGTGCCCACCTTGAACTACCAAGAACGATACACCAACACAGCACATTTTAATTTACACACAAAAGCAGCAGTATGAAGTAGACAAACTGAAGAGATTGCTGCTCAAGCGTGTTTGGTTTATTGCTGTTGTTTAAGAAGATGACAACATTAGGAATTTCAATCACTTCTTGCAATTAGGAAAGCAAACAATAATGAAAACCTCATTTGTTCCACCTCACAGAGCTGACAAAAGGAATTAAAATGATGTAACAAATCCAAGATTAAGTAAAAAAGTGAGATGAGTGTCTTCTAGGCAGGAGGGAAATTTTGACAAGAGGTCAGGAGGATATTTGTACTTTGCAACTCCTTAGAAAAAAAGGTGAGGTAGTAAGAAGACCATTTATTTCCTAGATTAACTTAGCCAACTCCAGTAACATAGAACATCTTGCTTTGGGTGTTTGTTTTTTTAAACACCTGCTATAGCACTAATCGGCCTTGGCCATTTTTGAACTAGCTATAACTAGGTAAGGAGAGAACACTGACATTCTCAAATAGAGGATAGTCTCAGCGATCAAGAAAAGGCAGACCAAATTCACCCTAATACCAGAGCATTCTGATTTGGCACTATGTACCAGAATCTGGGGTTACATGTAGTATTTTTGGAGTTTTGGATACTATGTCCCATTCCAGAAGCTTGAGGTAAATGCAGCATTCGTTCCAAATCAAATAGCTTCCTAAGTTACAGGATGCTTTAAATATAGCATGAGAGTCCCACAGAGGCTTCTGAAGTGCACACATGCCACCCTAACCAGGTAAAGTTAGTACTATAGTGCCTTAATGTAATTTTTCTGCTTGCCACAGAGACTAATTGTCACTAACACTGGCTTTAAACCGAAAAGCCCAAAATTGCCTACAGTGCGCACTCTTTGAACCGGTTAATATTAGTAAGAACAAGGGCTTATGCCTTTTAGTTACACATGACTAACCAAGAGCAGCAAGCGAGGGAGCCAAAATAGCCCAGCAGCTGGAATTTGGACTCTGTGCAAGGAAAGGGAAGAGATAGGGTTCCTGCACATGAAAGACTGTTATTCCTAATCCTCAGCTGCCATCACTACAAATCAAGTGTATTTAGAAGGATTTTGGGGAAAGGTTAAAACCTATATTCATAGTGTCCAGGCACTAAACACCTGTGGCACAGATAATCAGAACACCAACTACATATGTGAGAGGCGCAGAAAGTAACTCTACCCAACCCACGGGATTTGCATGCCTTGAAGACATTTGATCCATCACGCCTTCCTAAAAGAAGAGGGGGATCTCATTGACTTTCTGGAAAAATGGCTGTTAGCCACTGCTGACAATAAGAGTCACCTTGTAGTAAGCACGTTGAAGATGTCAGCTGGAGATGTTCATTCGGTGGAAAATAATTATTCTTGGGATACTTCTAGAAGCAGAGTATTGACACTGTAAATGACTGGAAAAATTAGTTCCTGAAAGGCTTTCAGAATAATACAGAAAAAGCTTCATATTTGGGGGAAAAAAAATACATTTTATCAACCTGTTATTGATGAACTATTAAGATATTCTATGGGAACAGTTCTAGCAGTAGAGTTAGACAAAACTTCGGGGCCAGTTTCATACTGACAGCTCATATAATCAAGATTTTATTTCATTTAGCTGCTGTCATAACTTAAGGGTCTAAATTAAATACTTAAATTTTTCATCATCTATGCAGAACACTGACAGGTGATAGCTGTTTACTTATAATTATATCATATTATATAAATTATGAGTCAATACGTTTGTTGACATTCTTTTCCTCACTCTGTACCGGCAAAAAAATTTATTTATGAAGTGCAATTTACTAAGTATTATAGCATACTTCTGTAAAATTAGAATTTCAGAACTTAGTTAAAACAAGAAGCCTATTCTGAAATGTCATTAATCTAACTTTTTTTTTATTAAGACTAACTACAACAATACTAGAAGAAACAGCCCTTCCACATGCTATTCAAGCCACCCTTCACATTATTCATTTGAAAGCGTGCATAGCTGACATTGTCAGACGCAGTTTGAATTTATTTCCATAAAACTTCTTTAAGTATTGATTTTTTTATTATGTTCAATGTTCCCCTCCTTCCTTATGATCTCTCAATAGGGATTAATAACTTATCCACACACTGAGCAGCTAGTTCTTTCTGCAACAAAAGCCAGTGAACAAAGAAGAGCAGAATCTCATTATGCTGGACAGCTTTTAATATTTTAAGATAAAATTATGACATCTCAGGTACTTCTGTACAGAAACTTCTGCTTACACACAAAATAAATCAGCTATATCCAGTAGTGGGTTGAAGTTAGCTGGACACAATCAGTGCTAGATCATAACTGAAGACCATCTCGTTTAATGCACTGTACTCTGAGTACAACTAAAAACATTTTTTTTTTAAATCTACTTTTTATATAACTATAAAATACTGTCTTTGCACCGCTAATTAGACAGCTAGAGTGACCAGAAGAGAACAGCTGTTGCTACTATAGAAAATTAGTGCCAGCATATTTGCAGAGCAAAGTTCCCTCTTTATGTCACACTGGTTGAATAGCATTTTGAAGTAACATAATCAGAATGGAGTTAACAACCAAGTTATCTGCTCTGTTGTGGAAGGCTGACATTTCCTAAGCTCAGATACCCAACAAAAATCTAACACAAAAATAGCTTTGTGCATTTTACAGCATTCAGTAGCTTTAAATATGTAATTTAATAGTTATGTCCTGCTGTATTTACTGGTTCTAAAGCATCTACAAAATTATTAATAATTAAATCTAACAACTACTTGAAATAGCACATCAATTGTATTTTCAACTAAATAAATATTTAGTCAAAGACAGATTTCTCAGTCATTTCCTGTTGGCAATGAACACCACGTTAAAAAGAATAAAACTCATCTGAGCTGAGGACTTGCTTCCTGAGGTTGAGAAATCTCTTACATAAAGACAAAATAATTAGTTACCCCCATTCTTGAACTTCTCAGTTTCTTCACAACTTTTGGGCCGATGTTTCCTGTCACATTTAACACTATTCCTTCCTATTCAAGGGAAAGATTATTTTTCTGTCTTTGAGGAACAAGCTGCAAAGTCACCACAGAACACTTGCATTTCTTTTGGGCCAAGAAATACTGACACTTATAGTTGAGTTAGACATTGCATGAGTTTATAAGAAATTAGACAGTAGAACCTAACTCTTCTACAAATAATGCCACAATAGCATTAGTGACTCATATACAATCACAACCCTGGGAGAACAGCTGTGCTTAGCAAGTGAAATAAAGAAAGGGCTTCAAACTTGCTAATGTTACATCCTGTCAGAATAGTCAGAGAATCAGGTTTTATTCAGAGCCATTCAAATTGAGAAACGCAATCTTAAATAGAGCAATACATGATATCTGAAGAGATTCTGTGTAGAGTATATTATACTGTTTATTTGCTGCTGACCTTTAGCATTCACCCTAGTATTTAGTGATTACTTTAATCACTCAAATACATACTAAAGGGGCTGCTTTTTTAACTAGCATTTACTTCTTTTAGCAGAAAAATCACTTGATATAATTGACTACAGCTCTTTATATCCTTCCTGAAAGTTACTTGATGAAGACAATACACATTCAAACCATATTCCATTATGATGCTAGGATTTAAAGTAACCTAACAACATTTTCCCTGAAATTTCTGAGTTTAAAGATGTAACAATAAGCTATGTGGATAGTTCTGAAGGCTTTCTTAGAGGAGAGAAATAAAAATCTTCTTTCTTCTTTCATGACTGCTTAACCAAAGAGGAAAAGAAATGTATGTCTCTTGTAATGAAACTGCCCTGTATCTGTTTGTTAAAAATCAAACCCTTCAAGATAGCTAGCAGCTTATGTGAAACGTCCAGCAAGGTTATTCCTCAGACCTGATATGGTATTTCCAGTCAAGACAACGATTGCTGTATACCTTATACCTCAGAATATTTAATCCTTCATTTCCCAGAGAATCTGAATAACCAACTTGAGAACTCCATTCTGCTTCGTTCAGAGTAAAGGCTCGAACAGAATCCTCAGTATCCAGTAACATTTTGATCCCCAGGCCCCAAAACCCATAACAATTATAGGACGAGAAAAAGAGAACACCACTGGGGCATTAGCTCCCTCCATTCTAATCCAACACGTGTGCCACTAGTGCCTGTTGAGAGATACAACCCTGTAATGGCAACAGGACCAGCACAATGAGAATATGTTACGAAGAAAGAATAGTAGAATGCTCACCCATCTACAAGAAACTAGGCTCACAGGAAAAACTCCACAGAGGAGGAACCTCCAACAAGAGATCCTTTACTCAATGGCAGTCAGCCCTTAAAAGAGGTCTAAGAGGAGTGGAACCAGGCTCCACCCCTTCCAGTCACACAGGTGAATTGCCTTCACCTATGCTCCCAGGGCTGCCCGGGTCTTTCCTCTAGGTGCTCAATCAGTGGTTCAGGCTGTGACTCAGCAGTTGCCATACAAACCTTATCATGTAAATGCTCTCTCTACTTAGTGTCAGTGCTGACTACTGAGATATCTCAAATAAATAGTACCAAACTAGGGGGTTCAGGAGTTACTTGTAGAATTAAAGCCTGCAGTAATGCAGTCAATTCAGAAATCTGAGGCAGTAAATGTATCAGAATTGGATGGCAAAATAGCTAGAAATTGAAGATACATACCATCTAGTAATCAGCATTTTCTCATAATATCAACATGTGTACATACAACAAATGACTTCACATAATAAGCTTCAATATCCTGTGATTTTGAGTGAGACTACTATTGTTCAAGAAACAACCTACAACTTAAAGATTCTCCTGAAGAAATACTGATGCCCATAGAATAGATATCATTTAAAAATAGGTAGGAAAGCTCTGGAGTGTTCTTAAAAGCTGCTCTGACAGCTCTTCTCCATCACAAATAACTTTTTGAAGTTATAGAAGACTGAAAGAATGTAAAATCACCTATACGTATGTTGGTGGACAACAGGTTGGCCGTAAGCCAGCACAGTGCCCTTGTGGCCAAGAAGGCCAATGGTATTCCAAGGCACATTAAAAAAGAACATGGCCAACAGGATAACAGGAGGTTATCCTTCCCCCTCTGCCATGCTCCAGCGAGGCCACGTTTGGAAGAATACATCTAGTTCTGGGCTCCCCAGTTCGAAGAAGACAAGAATCTCCTAGAAGTCCAGAAGAGGGCCACAAAGGCAATAAAGAACTTAAAGCATCTCCCTTAGGAAGTAGGAGGCAAATGGATGAAGCCAGGATTTTCTCAGTGGTGCACAGAAACTAGAAAAAGGAGTAATGGCCTAAAACTTGAACATAGGAAATTCCATATAAACATGCAGGAGAACCTCTTTATGGTAAAGGTGACAGCACTGTAACAGGTTGCTCAGAGAGGCTGTAGAGCCATCTTCCATGGACAAACTCTAGACCCAGGTGGATGCCTATCTATGTGACCTGCTGTATGGAACCTGCTTAAGCAGGACGTTTGGACTCAAGCTCTTTAAGTTCCCTCCAACCCCTGTAATTCTGTGGCAAGCTATTAGCACAGCTTATCTTGCCATTTAAGTCTAATGGCTTACTCCTTCTTTCAGATATTGATTCAAAGTCATTTGAGTTCTGGGGAGAATAAAAGAGGGAAAAAATCTCTAACCACCAGTAGATTAAAAGGAAGGCTTTTAGAGGACCTACCTATTAGCTTTATAGAATGTCAACTATTTAAATGCTAATCTATGCCTTTTAAAGTTGCGAAGGACTTCACATTTGGAATTAAAACAAATGCTCCTCGCACCTAAGTTATAAAACTGTAACTACTCAGTGATTAGATTTAGCAGGTATGGATGTGTAACACAAGATGTGGACACAGCATTTCAAGTGATCTTGTTCAGTGCCTTCATTTAACTCACTGAAGGTAGAGTTCACTCTTATAGTCACGTGGTATGGTCACTAGACAGTAAGAGAATGCATAGCAATTGTCCTACATAAACTGACATATCCTGCCCTCAAGTACAGGAGAAAAGAAGCCAAGAGGGTGTCCTATTGCTATCATTTGCCTGTTGTGAGGCACTGATACCCCATATGCAATGAAGCAAATGCAGTCACAGTGGGAAATTGATGTATTTATGCCAGAGAGCATAGGAAGGTGAAATGTGAAATGCTAGAATAACTTTGTTGCTTTATTTTCCTCCCAAATAAATGCTTCAGGTTACTTTTATCAAAATAATAATATTAATAAGTTAATAAGTATTATAAGTAATATGTGGTTTCTTCCCTATTAATGCTTCCCATTTTTCATTATTGCTCTTTAGATGATGACCAGATTTCAACTACTTCATTTAATAGAGTAAAACACAAACAGTTCTTTTATTTTACTTAACTGTCTCCTTCAGCTTCAGGCTCAGGCTTTTGATCTGAAGCCTAGAAAATGTTATAAATAAACAAATAAATAAAATAACAACTGTTAGGAAACAAAACTGAATGGATAGTCAGAGTGAACATACCAGTCACAAGCTATTACTGTTTGAGGCAATATGTCTGCATACCTTTCAGCTCATTTTATCACCTGCAAGCCCATTTGCCTCCGTGATGAAATTTGCTGTTCAGAAATCATCCTTCATAAATGCATGAAGGGACTTCACTGCTGCATCCATCCATCTACAATCACCCGATCTTAGGTAACAGAATAAATAAAACAGCACTTAAACTACACCTGCACAAAATTATGTCTATAAACTGCTTGCATTCAGACAGTTCATGCAAGCAGTACGAAAAAACGAACTGCTTTGCTGCCCATGTTAATTTTGGAAGAGCAGATTTGCACATATGATCAGGCCACCTGTGACAACTCTTCCAGTGCCAACAATGTACGGCTCCCATTCATTGCAGCAGGAGTGATAGATGCTCAGCTTCGCTATGCCTGTTGGTATCATTCTCCTGCCTCCAGTACCTGCCCATTGCATCTTATGACAGAATTTATTTTAAAGGGTAAGACTTCTTATAGAGTGTGGACTATATACACACACATATATACACACACACACACACACACACACACTTTTATTTATTTATTTTTAAGTCCTCACAGACTACTGTTTAAGTTCATTGTTAAAAGAGTATGACTTCAACTCCTTGATACTTGTTTTTGCCTTATCTCTTGTCAAGAGTGTCTTGGAAATCAATACATTTTCCTCTTTCCCTAGAGCGAGATCACAAATACAGTTGAGTTCAGGGCTTACCTCACATATGGCTGTAAATTGCTGATAATGGAAATCTTTGATCTATTTGAATATATGCTCCATGTGAAAGATAACGTCCCTGCAACATCTATTTTTTCTTTGGCAAAAACCACATATTATACTGCATTCCAATTTTAAGTAGCTCCTACTCTGGCTCTCCCTAAAAGGAACTATATTCATTTCTGCATGCCTGCTTTTTCCCCCAGGGCAGAATACAAACCTTTCAGCGAAAAGCTGAGCATCACCAGGGAAGATTTTAAAACACATAACAGTGCTTTCTGATGCTTCTATTGCTAAAAAAAACGCAGCCAGCTGTGTAAAGAGGTAATTCCTCCTCACTTCTGGGAATCCAAACATTGGAGTTTCACTTATGCTCATCACAAGTTCTTAAAGAATCCAGGATAGTCATACAGCTCTTGGGCACACTAAGTATGCCTTAAAAGATTATAACCTTTAACAATAGGTTCTTCTGGAAACAAGTGCCTTTACATTCCTAGCTGTCATATAACATGCAAGTGCCACAGCCCTGACCCTTCAATGGAAGACGCTTGGCACAAAGGAGTTGCTTAAGAAAATAAAAACAAGGCAGGTTTCAAAATCTCATGAAAATGATTACAGAGTTACGTAGGCAACTCTATATACTTAATTAAGGAGTGATAAAGAAATAACAGAAATACTCAACAGATAGTAAAACCATTAGTGAAATTAGACAAGCTAATGAAGAGATTTTATTTATCTGGGCAGGGTTTGCTTTTTGTTGTTGTAAAAAAAAAAAAAAAAAACAAACAAACAAGAGAACTCCTCAAAAGAGGGCATTGGAGTGCTACAAAAATGATAAAGGACTTGGAACACCCCCCATATGAGGAAAGGCTGAGAGAACTGGGTCTGTTCAGCCTTGAAAAAAGAAGACTCAGAGGGGATCTGATCCACGTCTATAAATATCTAAGGAGCGGGAGGCAAAGGGATGAGGCTGGACTCTGCTCAGAAGTGTGTGGT
This sequence comes from Oreortyx pictus, assembly GCA_036925125.1. Lineage (NCBI taxonomy): Eukaryota > Metazoa > Chordata > Aves > Galliformes > Odontophoridae > Oreortyx > Oreortyx pictus. Next base: position 9,915,194 of record JAUPFR010000008.1, on the reverse strand, counting down.
GATAGGACGAGGGGAAATGGCCACAAACTGATGCATAGGAGGTTCTGCACAAATGTGCGTGGGAACTTCTTCACAGTGAGGATGATGGAGCACTGGCACAGGCTGCACTGAGAGGTTGTGGAGACTCCTTCTCTGGAGCTGTTCAAAATCCACCTGGACACCTACCTGTGAAACCTGGGCTAGGGAGCTGCTTTGGCAGGGGGGTTGGACTAGATATCTCTAGAGGTCCCTCCCACCTCTACAATTCTGTGATTCTGTAACGGACAGGACAGCTGTATTTGCAATTACTATGGAATAAAGTCTGCTTCTGCAACATGGAGAGTTCTTCTGATCACTATAGAACTCAGCATTAAGATAAATAGGAGAAAATATTGTGCATTAGAATAAGAGACAAATAAGAGAGCACTACAGTTTGAATATGAAATAGGATAGTTAAGATTTAAGAAGCTTCTTGGTGAATCTCAGTCATGAGAGTTATCAATTTGCTATCTACAACTTAACAGATTTTTCTCCAATATAAAAGCTGATTTCAAAGTTGTAGAGATGGTTTCCATTCCTCTCCACTGTAGTGGAGCAGATCATTTGTTTGCATTCTATTTATTTTATTAAATAACCTGATATTCCTTTAATCACTTAAATAACTCTTACAATCATTGCTTTGCAAATCAGTAAGCCTCCTGCAGATAATCTGTGGAGACACCTCTAAAGATCTGAACATTCTAGAATGGATTTGAGGCTATCAAAAAAGGAGGAGGGAGCTGTAAGAAATATCATAAAGCAGTGCTGCCAAACCAAAGTTACATAGAACATGGTAAGTAAAGAAGATAGACACTTGTGAATTTTTTGAGAGCCACTCAACCCTAAAAACTTTTGTGGAAATGGCATAATACAGATAATAAGAACACTGCACTGCAATGCCTTACAATATTGTTCATAGAGGGGAAAAAAAAAGGAGAAATGCACTCATTTATAATCATCAGTAGATACACTGGGTAATTAATAATTAAGTCATATGTGGATCATCGGCTACAAAAGGAAGGCTCCTGCATAATTTAAGTCCTCATTTAAGCATTATTAAGTCATCTGTTTGACAAGTCTAATTTTTATCCAGTTATTGTAACTGCTTCAAAGGAGGAACATATCTACTTAATTTGAACAGACCTAGATTAGATATATTTACAAGTTGTTACATAGTTATTTTCTAGAAATGTCATTGTTTATTCACATTCATGGTTGTAATCCTTTCCCCAAAAATAAACTGCATCAGTGAGGCCCCTGTCAGCAGAAAAAGAAACACTGCACAAAATAGAACTGGAAGTTCAGTGAAAAGAGAGTTCATAATCATTTTTAAAAATAAACAAACAAGATGTTCCTGTGAGACATCATCGGGCTTTTCCTTGAACTGATGTACCACTATTCCACATTGTATTCTCAGATTCTTTAATCAAACCTACCTGCAAAGATCCTCTACTTTATTTGGCCAAGTCAGAGTGTACATGCAATCAGTTTACTGCTGTTTTCCAACCTAGACAAGCTCAATGAAGCCTTTTGTTCACTTACTCTAGAGATGGTCAAGGGCATGTTGAAGTCCTTGCCCCCTTGCAGTCGGAAGCCCCATGGTCCAGGTCCATTCAGAGTCACGTTATAAGCCATTCTGTACCTCTCTCACAAGCCAGCAAGGCACTGCAGAACAGAAGGATGGGGTAGACAGATAAAGTGTGAAAAAAAAAAAAAAAATGAGGGAAGAGTTTCGTACAAATAAGCAAGTCTTTCTGCCTTGCCTGTTCAGTCGTGCTGGGATATCACCTAAGAATAGATGGAAGCTATTATGCAGATGCTGATATCTCAGCTGAGTAGGGCCCATAAAAGGTTTGTAACCAGACACCTACTATGCAAAGACTTCATGACTCAGAGGTCTAATATAGCCCCCAGGGAGGGGGACAGATCTTTCTGGGCTTCTCAAGCCCCTCTTCACATTCAATTACTTCATGGGTGAAACACATTTTTAAGTAAAACAGGCAAATGGAGTCCCCATGCTAAAATCCCAAACATCCAAATCTCATTACTAATTTATTAAATAACAATATAGCCATTCATCTTCTGCTTCAGAACATACTTATTGCACAGTAATACATAACAGACTACAAACAAGCATTTTCTATACATAGCAGGAAAGGCACCAAAGGAGTGTTCAAGTTTCTTTCATGTGAATCCGTTAAGTGCAAATTATATACTACAAACATTTAGCACCATAAGAAAAGTCCTTAATTTCATTATTGGCTCCTGATTCTATAACTTACACTTTCTCAAAGGACATTGAAATTTCTTTCTCGTGGAATGCAGGTGTTACCAGTCATTTCTAAACAGCATATAATCTACATAGGAAAAGCATAGATTCATCATATACGTCATACAGTTTTTTTTGTACAACTCATCTAAAGGTGTGGAAATTAAATGGAAGGCTGACAATACAGTTAGTTAGCTGTTTCCTAAACTAATTCCATAATTCTTATAGTATATTTTCCCTTCCTATTAGGTGTTCTGTAAAAATCTTGTAACTCTTATTTGAAATGTCAGATACATTTCAGCTTTGGAGTGGGCAAAAGTAGAGAATCTGAGGGAAGGGAAAGTGCCAAACTGTTGGTAGAATTAAGATAAATGAAAAGGTTCTCTTAGAACAAAGCTATAAACCTTAAAAAACACCATTTTTCAGTCACCATTATGTGCAGGACCTCCAGAAGTTCCCCAGTACACTTTTGCAGCACCCCAGCTTTTACCCTCATGTTACAAAGAAATTCCCATTGCGTTAAGATGAAAAATAAGCAAAGGCTCTGTGTTAATAATTAAAAAGACAACCAAAACCACAGACTGCACTAGCTCACTTGAACGCTGAGAATAAGTCTGCTCATGCACTCATCTTAATGCCACAGAAAAAAAAACTGATGGTTGAACTACAGAAAACAAATACTGTCACAGCCTCTGTCTTTATCTGTGAAATCAATCAGTAACTTCTGCAAAGCCATGAGGCAGTAAATGCTCATTTCATATGACCAGTGGCAGAAAAGCCATGTGTACAAGGGAGTATTATCCTCCACACAGACAGGGGACCAAACAGCATAACTACATTTTCAAGTGTCAAATTTGAATTATAACATGGCAATTACAATGGGCTTGAGTGAAAGTTCCACTCAGCCAGAGAACAGGCACAAACCAAAGTCATAGAAAATAGCAAGACAGACTGAAAGAAACCAGGCCAGTGTCTTACAAATACCTATTAATGCAGGTATTTATACTTTTTTTTTTTTTTTTTTTGCATTAACAGCATTTATTATCTGTCTCTCTATATAAAGTCACAACCAGTGATGCTTAGGTGATGGTTCTGAGGGGAATATATATACTTTCTATACTCTGAACTACAGAACTTTCATGCCTGTCAACTCATCTAGTAGGCCTCTTTAAGTCACGTATTGGATTTTTTCTTTCAATTTTTAAAAGTTCACAGGCATACATGAAAGAAGTCCCCATTGCATAATTCCTTCCCTTTTCCCAGGAATTCACTGCATTTTTTTTTTTTTTATTATCTTTTCTTGGCTCTATTTCAAAGGCACAGGAGAATGTGTCAAAAATGAGAGCAAACAAAACATGACAAGTCATTGCTTCACCAGCAAAGACAGTATCATACACACACACACACAAAAAAATATTAGAAGAGGTTTCATTTTTATGGATGATGAATTCCTTCCTATACTTCAATATTCAGTGGGAAAAAATCGCAAAAGCTCTAACAGAATTAAACTGCACAGACAGCAAGCTGAACAACTGAGCTTTAAGGAACAGAAATGCTACTTAATCAAACACTATGTACTTCTATCCTACGTTCAAATGTATAACATGCCACCTGCTTATCAGTTTAGGATATCTAAGAGGGTCCCAGAGATCCTTCAGGCTGGGTAGCGTGCTATGAAACTGAAGTGATAATCTCACTGGGGCACTGTCATTTGAATGACATGTTAAACTGAGGTGACTTGTTTCTACTTTGCTTTCTGTCTGTATCCACATGAACATTCAGTACAGCTTGGCACTTACACAAAGAAGTGAGATACAGCAGTGTCCTGGCCCACACTGCCCTTTAACAGAACGGGTCTGGAGTCTTTTCATATGCCCACATAATCAGGTGCCTCTTGAAGAGAAAGAAAGATTACATGATCTTCTTAGAGGCCTTTCTAGGTCCTCTCTCATCTGTATTTCTTCTCCATCTGCCTGCCTGGAGAAAGCTCTGTACCTGATTCTGGACAACTTCAAGCAGTAAAGAAGCTCATGCTGCAGTCACAACTTCATTTGGTGAGAATGCTCTTAGTGCTAATCCTGTCTTCTACCAACTCCCACCATGGGCAGCCTCTAGACAAGAAAGCCAGTGAGCTCCCCAGATGATTACTTCAATTCTGCACTGTTTTCAGAGGTAAGACAGACAAATGCACTCACTAAGCCAAATATCCAGAGCAAACATAGGGAAATGGACTGGTGCAGCAGATGCACTGCCATCACAGCTGTCAGCACAAGACTCCATAATGTCTTCCAGGAATCTGAGGATGAAATAAGCTGTATGTGCATAGCAGACTACCCTCTCGTTTTCAGAACCTTGTGGTGTTTGGATTAGGTTTATTTGCTTTAGATAACCACTTCTTAGACTGTTCCAAAAATCACTTTTCGTTTACTCATCTGAGTTTTGTTTCTCCTGAGGTGCCTTCTTCCCTGCATTCTCCAACTATGTGAAAAATCTATGACAAGGGCATAGTTCCCTCCCTTCAGAAAGAAGCTACGTGGAGTCAAATGAGGCCGCTGGTGTGTGGAGTGACATTTAGGGAAAAAAACATTCCAGAACCCAGGTGACATTTTCTCTTCAGATACCAAAACAAAGATTTGTTCAGAGCTCACCAAGTCCCCTCAGAGTTGTCCCCAAATGACTGATAGGAACAGCTGCAAGGGAGCTGGATGGGTACCAAGCACCACAGGTCCCCAGTGCCAGCAGGCTCCATGCACATAAAAGAGTGCTTCAGCCTTCAACAAATACCTCAGAGCCCAAAGCACAGCCATCCTTCCACAGCTACGTCAGAGATAGTACACTAGCGGAAACAATTCACATATGTTAGGAGACCATGTTGCATTACGGTGAACAGACTTTCTGAAAGCTACACCTGCATGCTTGGAAGTGCACAGACATCAAGTGAATGAAATAAAAACCACTAGTGTCAATGCTAAATTAAGACGGAAGGAAACAAGTCATGGAAATTCCAGCTGTTCAAGTTGCTACCATTTTGTTAGTCTGGCCAAATTACTCATTATGTATTTTAGCACCAGCAGTAGATGTGCTCCTACGAGGGCCTTCAATTACTGCTACCGTAGCAACAAAGTTATATCATTTGTATCATCTGCTTGTAACATTTCAGAAGCAGATAATGTTTATCTGACTTGCAGCAGTCTGTCAGTCTTCAGTCCATTCAAGATGCCTGTAGAAACCATGGCCTCATGGTTTCTACAATGGTCTACAGTTTTCTCTAAACAAGCAAAGTACTTACACAGCAGAGAAAAGAAATCATCACCTCATTTTTCAATAAAAAGACCTTCAACAAGCTAGACAGACATTCCAGCTTGAACCAGAAAGAATATCATCAACTCCCACTTCTGTCTCCATCAGTAGAGTAAGTGGTGAAATGAGAAGGCAGCACTCATCTTCAGAGCCAACACATCCTTTCTGTCCCACAGACATGTGCAGTGTGCCCAAGTGACATCAGCTGCACTCTCAGAAGAGTTGAGAGGAAGTGAGTGTGGGAAGAAACTACATACCTACATGCATGACAAAGCCATGTGTTGAAACATGTCTGCCACATGCAGTCCTAGCGTTGTCTAGAATTTTGGATCAACACCGTTAACTATATATCCCATGGAATAATGAGGAAGCGTAGCTGTATTTGGGTTCTAATCTTCACTTCAACATGTGGGACATGACAAGGATCTCCTCAAAAGTGTCCAGCAGAGGGATACAAAGATAATAAAGGGTGTGGAACACCCCCCTTATGAGGAAGGGCTGAGAGACTATTCTCAGTCTATTCAGCCTTGAAAGGGGATCTGATCCACATCTATAAATATCTAAGGAGTAGGATGCAAAGGGATGAAGCTGGACTCTTCTCAGCAGTGTGTGGTGATAGGACAAGGGGAAATTACCACAAACTGAAGCATAGGAAGTTCTGTATCAATGTATGCGGGAACTTCTTCACAGTGAGGGTTACACAGCATTGGCACAGGCTGCCCAGAGGGGTGGTAGAGTCTCTTTCTCTGGAGACATTCAAGATCCATCTGTATCCTACCTGTGCCACCTGGGCTAGGGAGCTGCTTTGGCAAGGAGCTTGGACTCAATGATCTCTAGAGGTCCCTTCCACCCCTTCAATTCTGTGATTCTGTAATATACAAGCACATATGTACTATATATTGTCTGATCAGTACTAAAAATAATAACGATAATTTGGCTTCACAAAATTCTGCTTCATTGCTATCTTTCCCAAAATGGTGTTTGTAGGTCCCAGCAGCATATGCATTGAGTGAGCATATAGTATTCCCAAGGAGGTGCACTAGAGCAATACAATGATGGAGCACTATTCCCCTTCTGTGTAATACAATGCCATCAGAAATGCAGCTCAAACCACTTTGTATGCTGCAGCCTATATCACCTTACCGACTCATTAGGGTTGCTGCTTACTACCAGATTGTTCACCGCAAATGCTTTCAACATTACAGAAAGATCACATTTTACACTCTTTCATGCGTTAAGTGACTTTTTTTTTTTCCTGCAATACCCTCCTTTTACTATCCCAGAACTTTGGATATATATGATAGTGTAGCCAACCTACACTTTCAGAACTCTTAAGAGTTTTAGTAACTATGTTTAACTGCAATCGAGGGAAGAGAGATGGAGGAAAGAAAGAAGCAGTCACACCTCTCCATGCTATTTACAAAGACCCCATTTGCTAAACGACTTAAGTGCTTGTTACAAACTTTTCACCTTCACACCCTCTCAGTTATGGTTTTCAAGGGCACCCACTGTAACATGTAATACTTAACACCTCTGTGGCGCCTACTTCACCAAGATAACAAGATTTCTCGTTCATTTTTAATTTGTTTTAAAGAGAAACAACATCAGAATTGTGGCAGCGAACGTGAACATCTCCTTTCTACGGCTGGACCCACAGTGCTTAGGCTGCCAGCGTCAGATTGTGAAATGAGGCAACAGCAGCGGGATTAAAAAGTAGGGCTCATTTTCTAAGTATTTAAACCAGAAAGAAGGCTGCAAAACGCTTTCTGCGTGTAGCACTCACAGCCGCACTGGCTGTTATCATTTGTGCCTTGCCGCGTGGGGTTCTAATGGACGGGAGAAAGCAAAGTTAAAATCTAAACAGAAAAAAAAAAAAAAAAAAAGAAGAAGAATTAAAAAGCAGACGCACAGAAAAATATAGAGATGCACGGTACAGGGTCAGCACAGCGAGCGCTCCCCAGGGCCGCAACGAGAGATCCCGCACCGCTACCGCTGCGTGCGCAGACACCTCGCCCCGCGCCGCTGGGGCAGGGCGCGCCTGCAAAACAGCGCGGCGCTGCGAGATTTAACCTCAGACGGAGCTCGCTCCCGGAGTTAGACTCACCCACCGGTGTCTGCCTCCCCACGCAGCCTCCAATGGGAAACGCTTCCCCCTAGAGCAGCGCTTTGCTACGGCAAACGCCAGCTGCGCGCTCGCGGCCCCTCTCTCCCCACAGGGCACAGGCAAGAGCCGCTCGGGCTCCTCCTCGCACGCCGGCGTCCTCTCAGCGACGCGGCGGGACCCACCTGTGCCGCTAACTCTGGGCCCGCGGCCGCTCCCGCCGCGCCGGGCCGCAGCCCGAGGGCAGCCCTGCACCGCCCCCGAGGACCAGGTGGGGCCTTAAAGCGGCCGCCGCCGCGTGTGGCGGAAGGGGAGTGAGGGAGGGGGGGGGGCTTTTTCTAGCGTGCCCGCTAGGAGCCTTCCCGGGCAGGAGCCTGCCCGGCAGGAGCCTGCCGCTCAGCGCGGCCGCTCGGCCGTCCGCAGTGCCCAATCCCGCGCGCTCCTTCAGCACCAGGGACAGGCGCTGCTCCCGAGGCGCGGCCGGGACGGCGCGGCCTGAGGGCGGCGGCCCCCGGCACCGCAGTGCTGCCGGGACAGAGATCCCGTCGGCGCGGGTTGTGCTGTTAGTGGCGCGGTTTGCAATCAGGCAAAATTGCCGGAGTGGTTGTAGGGTGGCTGTTCGTGACTGCTGTTGCCTTGAGCTGTAGGTATACCGCAGCGTTTTTTTTAAACTGATTGTTATCGGGCAGTTAGCAAGTCTAGATGCCATCGTCTGTTGGGTTATTCTCGAGGCGGCTGTGAAATTGGACTGTAAAACGTGTTACTCGGATCAGTTTATTTGAACTTTGCGTATGCTCGTCTAATAACAGTGACGTGTAGCAGAAATGCTAAGGCACAGCTTGAAGCAGTGATGGAGCACCTGGTGGGAAGGTGGGGCCAACCCAGGGGAGCTCAAGGTGCGTGCAATGTACCTGAGTGACCAGAAGGAGTGGAGCCAGGATCCATCCCTTCCCAGACCCTCATTTAAGAGTTGGCAGTGGCAGCGAGGTTATTTTGTTAGAGATTCCTTCCTATCTGAGGCCTTCTGTGGGTAAGCAACTTCTTTTCCTTAGTTTTGTGTCTACCGCTATTACATTTCAGTAAACGCTCATTTATTGCATTCTAGGGTCTCGCTCCTCTGTTGTTATTGTTGCCCTTTCTGTTGTAGTGATACTATCTGATTCAGATTTTTGTGCTTTTGTTTCTACCGATTCATGTAGTTAGTGGATATTGCCAGGTGAAACTATGCACTCAGCTGATTTTCATGTAAGGCAGTATTTTATTGAGATGCTTGAGTTGGAAGTGATCCTTAAAAGTCATCTAGATCATCTCCTCTGCAGTGAACAGGGCATCTTGAAGTTAGTGTACTAAATGACCTGATTATCTTTATGATTTGGTAAAAAGCATCTGGACCGTAAGAGCTGCTTAATTTTTTTCCTGTTCTGAGTAATGCTTTTGCTGCGTTGGAAGCCTCCATCTTGTACAAGTTAATAGCATTGCATTAAGGGCATGTGATCCCCTTTAGGAAGATTAGGTGGGAATAAACAAGGGCAGAACCTGATTTGACTTTATGTGGCACATGACAAGGCACTTCTGTGTGCTCTGAACTTATTTCATCATATGTTATAGGCATTTAAAACACTCCTTGTACTCTAAGTACCATGTTATAAGGAGTAAGAGTTGTAACTGTCAAGAGACTTTGTGCAGTGGGTCTGTACTGATGAATTTCAGGGTGAGAATATGTGCTCTGTTATTCTCGGAGTTAGCCTTCGCCCTTTGTAGTCCTAAATTTCTCATCAAGTCTGCTCCTGGAAGTCCCCTTTAAGTAGCGGGGTCTGTAAAATGGCAAGCAGCTCTTCTGCACGTGAGCAGACTTCGTGACATAGCATAAATAGTGGTTTGTGTTGGGAAGCACTTCTCGTATGGAGGGAATCAACTTATTTGGTGTCTAAAAAGTGGTGATCAGTTAAATTACTCCATTCTACATGAGATAGCAAAAAATCATATGAGGACTTCAGAGCATATATCTGAACTTCTGCCAGACTTCAGCAACCTTAATTTCTACTCCCTGGAGCACATGTTAGCTGCAAATATCCTGTCACCCTGTTCTGACAAGTAGCTGATCAGTTCTTTTTCAGTATTTTTGTTTGAAAAAGGATGGGACCTGCTGGCATGTGTGTTGCTCATTACATCACACAAGACTAGGGAATTTGAAATTACAGGAACCCTCTCCACTCAGTAAAAACATAAAAACTGGTTCTTAACAACTTGTATTAGTCTTTGGGAAGGACAGAATCTCTTGTCCTTCACCTTTAGAGTCACCACTTGAAAACCAAAGACTGTGATGGCAGGTTGGGCAAAGAATCTAGTTTGCTTTCTGGTAAGTTTAGCTGTTCGGTTCTCTGTGAGACTCTCTTGATTTGCTTTTGATCCATGAGTTTGAGTCTGTGCAGTTTGCTGTCCTGGGAAGTTCTGGTAGTTCTGCTGAGGATTAGTTCTGCATAAAGGGGCTTTGCCTTGGTAGCTTTAAATTTATACAACAGATTGTTTTTTCCCATTCTAAGTCTTTCACCACTTCTGCAAAGTTTCTGAAGTTGCTAACATACAAGAGCAAATAACTAAACAAAACAATCAAATCCTCAAGCTGTTACATGGAGTTCAATGAAACATTCTTAACTGGAGCTCACCTGTGCTCAAAATGTGGTATTTTTTCCCCAGTTTTGTTCAGAATAAAAGAATAAAAATAAAAAATAGGAGGTTGTCTATATAGTAAACTTCCTGGACAGTTCCTGTCATTTACCAAACTCATGTTATTAGCATAACATTCCCAGAACAGGGTCAAAGGAGAGCTGTGGCAGTAAGTAATTCAAGGAGGATTATTGGTGGGATAGATTCATTCCAGCAACACAGCCTAACTCTCCTAATGTGGGCTGTTTTCCTGCTTGGGACCAGTTTGGCTAACAGTGTCAGGGTTGTCTACACTGTGTCTACAAAGCTTGTGGACAGATAGTAGATAGAAGAAGAGCTTAAATTCTCCTAAAATTTGTTCTGTTTTCAGTTTATCCAAGCAAACTTTGGCCTCTGCATTCTACCTCACCATTCACCTGTAAATGTTCAGCTACAGATGTGCTATTTGTATGCATCACGACCCCCCTCCCACCTGTTTCACTCATTATCTCTGTAATTTTTGGTTGAAGGCTGATTAATCCATCATTGCATCTTTCTTAGAACAGTCACTGCTAGCTCTCTGAGTATGGAAAAAAGATCACAGTTTGGAACCTCTATCCAAAGCCGTCAGAATTTTGTCTTGCAGTACTTCAAGTGCAAATAGCATGTCTGTTTATGGATAAATTGAGTTGTGTGGTAAACTGAATTACTGGCATCACAGAGGGACTCAATGTCATACACCTGCTCAGAGATTATTACTGCAAAGTAATGTCAGTTAAGTATCAGTTTGTTCAGTTTGATTACTTGGTGCCTCGATGTGAAGATTTGGTCAGTAGGTTCTGTTAAGTTATTGAAACAATTGTGGCCCCTGAAGACTAGAGTACACTTAGCTGAGGAAAACAAACCAGGTGGCTCTTCCAAATATTGGTTTAACTCAAGCGCCACTTATCCTTCACAATTAAATTATTGTGCAAATGTTGAAATATACGTTCTAGAAGCTTTTTAAAGGAATTTTGAAACAGCTGTATTACCTCTAGGTTATCAAAATGGAGAGACTGTCCATTTCACCTACCAGAACAAACAAACTGGAATTAACGAACATTTTGCTTTGTTGTGGGTGTGTTCATGGTCTCAAAGTAGTAAATCTGTGGTAAGGAATGGAATGACCAACTCTTCATGAGAGTTTTTCATCTAGCTGTAAACGGAGCAGATGAAAATCCCACCTATATTCTCTTGCATTTTGTTGCTGTGAGGCAAATGGGCAGTCTGACAAAATGACATCTAACATGGTAATGTACATGAAATAATGGGGTGTTATTAATTTCTTCCATGTGGGGAAGAAGGTGAAGCCACTATATTCATCAGTGCTTCCTGAGTATTTATGGGGACCAAACAGTGGATATGAGCTCAGCTACACAGAGGGTGGTGTGTTTCAGCAGTGGCAACAGTGATGTGAAAGACAAGCTGCGTTCTGGACAGCTGTGCAGATTTTTATGAGCTTGGCATGCAGGCTGTTGTTCATTGCTGGCCAAAGTACCTAGCTAGTGGTGGTAGCTATGTGGAAAAGCAGTGTTTTGTTTCTGAGAATTTTCTCTGACAGTGTTATTGTACTCTCTGTGTATGTTGTGGCTTCCATGGAAATAAGAGGCATTACTGTCAGAACAACCTATATATTTATGATTGCAGTCTCAATGTTTTATTTGCACATCCTTCTCATCCTTTCTTAGTGTTTTCAGCTGTACTGGCAGAAAGGGAGGAACTGAGCTCCAGACACTTAGGGATAACAAGCCTAAATACTGTGAATGTTGATTCCTATGGACCTGAAATGACTTTGGTCCCCATATTCTGTGTTGCCAGAAATCTTAACTGTTCCTGTATTTCTTCCTCATTTCCAACTACATCTATGGCGTAAGGTTATGCTGGCAGTAGCTGTTAACTCCTATGGTTCGGATTTTTACTGTATGTGTGAGTTCATGATCTCCTGTTGTAAGAACCACCTGGACTTAATACATCCTTTGGTTTTTCAATTTGAGATAGAGCCGCCCACGCAGTCTGTGGATGCCCAAGAGATGGTGTAATGTGTTTGGAAGGGTTACAGAGGCTTATGGCTGGATTAGAATAGCAGTGTGAGGGGGAGCACGCTAGCTCCTGCAATCTCGTGTGATCCTTAGTGAATGGGCTGTGTACTGGTTTCTAAGTAGTAAGACGAGTCAAACTGAGTTAATTCAGAGGGGTTTAAAATGGCAGCTGTAAAGTTTTTGTAGAAAGGTAATTCAAAATTTAAAGTACTATGAACTTGCTTGAATACCCTGTTACTGTTTCAGTTTCTAGTGCAGGATGAATATTCCAATGAAATGTGTGCTCTATGGCGAGTTTTTTCTGAATCGAGGTGTTCTCTTGACCAGATCACCAGTACCCTGAGTTTGATTTGCATGGACTCTGCAGAAGCTGAGTATTATTGTGGTGGTGTTAATCTGGGACTTGCAAAGTGTTTCAGTTGAAGTTCCACTGAGTGTTTCTTGAACAGACAAGAGCCCTTTTCCAGATCAATATCCACTCCTATCTGGTCTAGAACTGTGAACAAAATACTGCTATTTGGGACAGTCTCTTCAGCAAGTAGGAAACCAGTCACTGAGACACAAAATGGACAGTAGGGGATGTTGCTTTATTGCCATAGGACTTTGTTTTCTTTTGTTTTAACAGTCTTATTTAGCAAATTTAGAGGTGATTTGAGATCCCTGTGAAGTTCTTTAACTTAGTCTATTTTCCTTTCAGAGGTTCATCTTTAAAAAGTTGATTAAAAAGTTACGTTTCTCTGAAACCCATTTTCCATTAGGATTTATATCATGTGACTCAGTTATTATGTAGTATGTTCTTACTGATGTTAATCTGTTCCTACCCATATGACTTTGCTGGTTAGGCCATGTGGCTCTGGCCATCACTTCATAAAAGAATTGAACTGATCTCATCTAAACCTCAAATCCTGTATTTCCTAGAAATAACTTCCAACTATGTTGAGTAACCAGCTGTGTTGGTTTGGAAGCTCTTGCAGTAATTTCATTTCTAAAAGCTGGAGTTCAGGCGGCTCAAACTATTGCCACATTCATGACCTGCTGCAGTAAGCAATTGCCTTTGTGCTGTGACCCAGCATGATGGGGATTCTTTCCATTTCAGGAGGCAGCATAATGAAAGGAAGCTGCCTGATACAACTCTAACTCATGCTGTGGCCTCTTTAGCCCCTTCTCTGAAATCGTTATGGTCTAGGTTCTGCATCTAAGAAAAGTTAAAGAGCTTTGAGTCAGTGGGGAGGGGGGGGGGGGGAAGTAGGGAGAAATCTGATGGTAACTGTTGTTCCTTTGCTAAATGATCTATGACAGGAAAGAGAAGGAATGTTTTGCCTAAAGCTATTGTTTCATACTGTCTTTTTTACAGTCCCTCTGTTTTGATGTGGTGCTGATGGGTATCCTGAATTGTTTTCTCTCTTTGGCTTCCTTTCTCTTTGGCCATCTTCTGAAGTGGTGATTTGGTATGAAGCAAGAATTGAGTGAGATTTTATTTAAATGAAGTTCCATGGGATGTTTGCTTGTTTGTTTTTAATTCCTTTGGGTAAAAACATTCCTTGCTGTGTGTAATGTGAACAGCTTCTATTCTCACCTGAGATGAGAAGTTAACTTCCATTTAGTTTTGGGAATAAAAGAAGTGAACATGGAGTTCCAGGACCTAGAAGATTGATGTTTATCTGTTTGCTTTTTTCAGATGGGGAATGATTTTCAGAAGTCATCTATGCAGTGATGGTTACCTGCCACTCAGTTGCCTGAACCCTTCATAGGATTAAGCTTTCTTCTTTCTTCACTGAACAGCACCAGAAAGTGAGTTTTAATTAGTGTCTGGAAATCCTTATTTCAAATGAGGTATATCTATATGCTAAAGGGGTTCTGACCTGTGCTTCTATTACTTAAACTTCAGTTGAGGACAGAAGTATAGAAACAATGTCTTTAAAAGAAAAGTGGAATGATTATTATAAACCTGGATTCCATCTCTCTACATGCATAGATAGAAGCATATGTAATTCCTTCAAAAGTCAAGAGGAGTCTGTATTTAATTGATGCTGGCTTTAGCACCCAGAGGTATTGGGAACTGCTTGGGTACTAGAAGAGTGAACTAGTGGGAACTAGAAGATGGTGACACTTCTGGGAGGCAGGACTCTGGAGGACTTGAAGACTAGACTGCTCCAGGACTGTCACTGGGGTGAGTGGCAAGGCTGCTTGATCAGAGAACCTGCCTGGTATAATTATTTTGGCTTGTTTTATGCCTTTTTCTTACTTTTCCTCATTTTGCGTAGTATGTCTAATACAGACTAATAAGGGGGGGAAGTATTACAGAAACTTTGAGTTGTATACTATTTTTTTGGTCATTCCCCAGTTATGCGTTTACAACTGACTGGTCTAAAGTGTACTAATACTACTAAAAGTCAGATGGAGAATGGGTGCCCTCAAAATCACAACACGGTGTTGGGCTTATGTGTTAGAAGATCTAGAACTCTACAGTGATAACCACATTTGCCAGGCACAGTGAATGCTACTTTAAGTTATTTTTAAAATATAATCTTCATTGCTACTTTTTATGGCTGAGCCCCACTCTATTCTTGGAATTCAAACTTTGATGAGTTCCCTTATTTTAAGTCTTTTGACATGAATGGAGTTCTTTTGTGAATGGAAGCAGAAGTTGGCCTTGAAAAGGAGTAGTGTGTGTGTGTGTCAGGGCAGAAAAATCAACTTGATGTTCAGAGCAGCCTGCACTATGTTATTTTCTTTGAGGTTTCTTTCTAATTAATACACAGGGATAGTTGTGACTGCTGGATGACTCCAGTGTTCAATGACTCCCTTCTCTCATTGACAGCTTTTGTCCCATTAATGTTGCAGAAACCTTACCAATCAGGCCTCAGTCCTCTTTCAAGGATTGACCACTCATAATTATCCCCATTAAATCAGTTGCTTACCCTTAGGTCTGTTTCAGTGCCTTCTTCAGAATGATACAGTAGAGCAATATTTGATAGTTAATTTTTAATTTACAGTGATTTTTAATATACAGCTTCCTCAAGGGGGTGTTATGCTTTAGGTTCATTAAAGAATGTACACAATTAATTATACAAATGTTTTTACATTTCACTATTAAAATGCTCAATTTTACTGTGGTACAGGTGTATTTTACTTTGTTAATTGATAAATGATGTCACCCTGGTGAGTGTCTCTACGAAGGATTTCTGTTGAATAACTTTTGAGAATGAGTTACAATGCATCCTTTGTACACTTCAGTGCAATCTCTGGCTTTCATCTGTAATTATTTTCTAACGAATAGGTTAGACTTCTGTATAAGTATATAGTAAAAGGGGAAAATGTGAACAGTTGAAAAAGTTGTATTTCCAGTTATGAAGCTTGAAACAAGCTCCAAAAATGGAGAGTAGCCTTATGAAGATGATATTATCCATAGTTTACAGCTAGAAAGGTACATAAGAAAATGAATGGTTTGCTTAAGGTCACCTAGAAGATGCGAAAACCCACAGAAACAGGATTTTGAGCTTCTGATTCCACCTTCTGTTTGTGGTTGTGCAATCGTCCTTTTTCGTCTTTGTGAGGGTTTTTTAAACTTAAGTGCTTAGTAGCCTTAAGAGGAATGCAGTTTGCAGACAGCTTATCTGTCAGTGCTAACCTTGGCTTTAAACAAAAACTTGAACTTTGTAAATGCATTAAAATACAGTTGCACAGTTAGTAGTAAATACTAAACTGGAAAAATATTGATATATTCAGTGACTTTTAGTACTGACCTGATGTACTTTCAACCCTTTCAATTCAGTTATGTAACCTGAGGGGTTATGTAAAAGCTTATGCATAGGACTGTCTTTGGGCATCTGAAAAGAAATGGGTTATACCAATCCAAAGGATGAATCTGGGCAAGAGTAGTACATCTAAAAATACTGGTATTTTTTTTCTAAAAAGTGCTTTTGCATTGGATGCATGACCACTCTATGTACACCTTCAGGCTCATCACTTTGTGGAAGGGTATGGGTTTTCTGTTCTATTTTTTCCTGTCAGTTGAAAATACAGTGACTGTAAATATGCCTGTAAATGTCCCATAACATATTCAGAAAACATCCTGTGTGTAACTCTGCATAGGAGCACTTGTTCTACTCAATGATGTGGTCCCAGATTTTTGTGACTGTTGCTGAACTGCTGTCTTGTATACACGTGGAAGTTACAGTGAAGACTAAACATTGAGGGAAATGAGTAACAGCTTTGTGGATGAAGTGTGCTTTGCAAAAGTTCCCTCAAACAACTTTTTACATATGAGTCAAGTTCGGGTGTTGATGGCTGAATATAATTATTTCTGACAAAGTAAAATGTTGAAGTTGGTGATACTGAGAACAGATTCTTTGTAGAGGGGGAGAAACACAAATTCAAATGATTTAAGCCTGATTTAAAATCAATAAGTGTTTCCATTAATTCTACTTATTACTGAACTTATAGTTAGCATTGGAAGATTTAATTCAGCTTTTTTTTTTTTTTCGCTGTGACATTTCTTTGTTTCATGCTTGCATATTTATTCTAGTAGCCCAAATAAAAGTGGATCTTAATATTCTCCTATGCAAAGTTTCCTTGGCAAGAGTTGGTTACAGCTTTCCTGAAAGGGTTGAAAATATTTTTGGTGCTGAATCTTAAGCAGGTACTGCTGCTTGTGTAGGTTAAATAATAGATGACAAACTTTTCCTCATTCTTCAGGAGGAATGAATCCCCTTCCATTTTTCCCAGTCACTGACCCTATTCTTTCACCAAAGGTGAATCTTCATCTTGAGAGGCAATCTCATTGCTGAAAAATGTTTGAGGTTGTATGCCAACCAAACACTGTGAGACCAGCTTTGTGGTTGAGCATCACAAGGTCCTGATATCTCTGTGCACAGTGAGGTGATATCAGTGTTTGGAAAATGTACTAGCATTTTCCTATGCTGACATAGCTCTTGCACCATTTGCTTTGCTCTGTGAGCCAGGTACATAGAATTCCTGTGTTGTGTTTCCAGCGGGGTTCTGCTGTTGACATGACAGGACTGCTGTAACAAAGCCAATACTTTTCTATAAAAAACATATTTTTCTTGTTTTTGCATTTTGTGTTAGAGTAATTAGGCTAGATTTGTTCTTGAGAATATTTCCTGGGTTCATTAGGCTTACACTGAACATCTGCTCATTCCTCTGTCCTTCTAAGTGATGTCAGAATTCACAGTTGTCAAGATTTACAAGTTGTCCCATTTGCAAGTTAGTAAGTGAGTGCTTAGGCTGAAAATTTGATAGGAGATGAGGAAGGCATCATGACCTTTTTTGTTCAAGATCTTTAGTGTGTGGAGTTGTGGCCCTTGCCTGAGATTGCTGGGTGTGGCCAGTACTCACAATTTCTTTAAGATTATATAAAGTACTTTATAACATGCAACTCTTCACATTCCTATGATGTTAACAACTGCAAGGCTGTAAGCAAAAGTGTCTGAACAGGGATACCTGTTGCTGAGCCACTGGAATAACCGATACTAACATTGCTCTGCAGAAAAAGGACCTCTCCCTTTGGAGTCCTGTGTAAATAGCTGTTTCAGGAGTGGGGACATACAGCTGCTCTGTCTGGGTTACTGAAATGTGATTATCTTTCTCTGAGGGATCAGAGATGGATGAGGGCTAGCTATGCTGCAGCTTTTCCAGGAATGTCCTATGTAAAAACATGGCACCAGCCACATTAAGGAAAGGAGGCATGCATGATTTATTCACGTTATGTCTTAAGAGCTGCAGAGACACACAATTGAAGGTTTTTTTTTTCCAGATGCCAGGCTTGCTGTTGGCTTTACATAGTACTTGAAGAAAAGTGTTCTTTGCTATCAGAGTGGGGAGAAAGCTTTCCTTTCTGTCTATTACAGTAGTTGTAGTAAATCTGTGTTTACAGCTCTGCTCTGCAGGTTCTTTGATAGCAACCTGTATCTGCCTTATATGAGGATGTGTGGAAAATTTATTCAGTGTCATGTGATATCCCTTTCTAGTCCAGTGCTGTTAAAAAGTAGATTCTGGAAAGTATGGTGATTTAGCCTGTAACATGCAAAACATAGGAACTAAGATCCCTGACAATAGGTGAAAGCTGGAAAGACTATCAGCTTGCCTTTGCCTTTTTAGGCACTGCTTCAGGCTTGTCTTGCCACAGCCTTTTATTACACTGGTTCTTGGCACCTTTTTATAGGACCACAGCAGTTTTGCAGAGTTATTTGGAAGATCAGGCCAAATATTTTCACTTGTGACCCAAGTCTGAATTTGAACTTGAGCCCATTGTGGTAGAGAGCCTGTCAACTTGCAACACTGCTCGCTATTCCCTTTGCCAGCGGGCTGCTCTGTGAACAGCTGCTGTAGCATGAAAGGCCAAAGGGAAGTGCCTCAGTTTTGCCCTAGTCCTTTCACACCTCCACGTCACTGGAACATGCCCAAGTGCATGGCAAACAGCAAGCAGTCTCGCCAGTGCAGAACAGCCTGTACAGTTGACTTTAACTGAAACATGAATCATCTCAGTCCTGAATTATTTTAATCCAATCAGTCATCTCTTAAGGGGTGTAAAGAGACAGCAAAGCGGAAAGAATGGCTGCCAAATAGAGGATACAGGGCACAAATAAAGCTGCTAAGATGAGATGCAATAAGAACTAATAATGATTTATTCCAAATGCCGCTGGGGTTACCTTGTATGTGACTTGGTGAGAGATTTAGGTGTCATGAGTTCTGCTTTTCCATAACTGATTTCGGTAGCGCTAGTAGAAATAAAGGGAAGGTGAAGTTGTTAGTTACACAGGGAGTACACACGAGAGTTTAAGTGCTCCTAAACAAATTCTCCATAATTAATATATGCTTTTCAAGCCTCTTGTAAGTAGACAAGCACCAACAGCTGCAATTCTTTTTATAGATACAAACTAATCTCTAGTACATGTTAGAGCTGAAGGATAGAGAGAACAACATGCTGTGGATTCATAGGGCTTTTCTAGCTGTCAATGTATTCTTTTAATACTCTCTAGAAGTGGAAGGGAATGCAAGAGTGGCGAGTGTAGTCTTCAAGAAAATTAATTTGGAATAAAATTGTAACAGGAGTGAAAAGTCTAGCTCTTAGTGGCATGTCACATACAAATGTTTCTTATTAATACAAGAAAAGCCATGTGTAAGCTTTGACCAAATTTCTTAACAGATTCACCCTTTTGAAACCTGTGTGAAATAGTTAGTACTCACTAGCATTTCTTCTGTATTGTCAAAAAAATTGGGACAATTATAAAATTCTATAAAAGCATGAAGCATAAGTCAAAAGAGTAAGTAAGAAGAAGAATTCCTCAGGCTTGATGAATGTCTTTGGACAGGCTTCCTGTTTGGAGATGGCTTCCCCCTTCTTTTTCCTTATAGCTAGTTGTACGTATTGCCAGTTTGATACTGTTTTCTGCATAGAAGCAATATCCTGTTGTGGTAAGTGAAGGGAGAAACTGTACTTTTTTCATTTCTAATACCTCTGAATTTATTTACATAGTAACACCCTAGATTTTTCAATGTTCTGTTTCTTTCGGTTGTTTATTACCTGTCTGAAATGGCCTCTTGTTTGTGGTCTGACACTTAGCCCCCTCATAAGTCATTATCACCTCAATTTTAAATTTCAATTCAAAGTAAGTTTCAAAAATTTGGCTAAATCAATGCCTCATGTCTTTTGAAACAAACTGAACTTTTTTTTGCCTTCAAAAGAATAAGCTGGTTACATTTGTATAGCCTTATGGCTTTCTCTGATATGACATAGGGAAGAACTGATTTACTTACGACCAAATGACTTGGTTTCCTCTTCAGCCAAAGGGAGAACTATTGAGGCACCTGTTTTAAGAACTGCTTCAATAGTTCTTTGTGCCATATGCTTTTAGACTTTAAAAGGTATATATCTCCACTGTGGATTGATTACATCACAAGAATGATAAGGTGTAAACTTCTACGGACTGCAAACTAATTCTATCCATTTATTTTGCCCTCCAGAGGGAGCACCTGGGAAAAGCAGATTCCTTTTTCCATCCTGTAGAATCTCAGAAATTAAAACAAATATGAGACTTCAAATTACTTCTCAAAATGCATTATCTTTCAATTGCATTGCTCAAGAAAATGAAAATTTCTTATTGAAAGAAGCACTGAGTGTTCTCATTTGGATGAGGAACTTCAATAATAAAGAAAGCATCTCCAGAAAGTAACTTAAGTTTTGCCCCCAAATAGCCTTGAAATTAAAACCACAGTAAGTGGATGAAGGCTAAATCTTATACTTCCCTTTTCTCTCAAATTAATCAAAGGAAGCTTGTATGTAAGATCCACGTAACAGTGGATTTTATTCCTCTCTGGTATATTCCAAGTGAAAGGAATAATTTCTTGAGCCACAAAAAGAAACAATAGAATTGCAATGCAACTCAGATCAGGAAGTAAACCACAGGATTCAGTTCCAGAACTGAACAGGTTATTCCCCTTGTTTTTATTCTTGCTTGTCTTGTGTTTCTGTGGAATTGTTTCAGACTAAGGTAGGAACATCTTCGGAATTCAGCTGGTTCATGGTTCTTCCAGAGATATTGGCTAAGGTGGTATTCCGGCTTGTGCTACTCAGCTGTTGGAGCTCTTGTTCTGCCTGTGGCTTTTGTTCTTCGGGTACAGGAAACCAGTGCTGTATCCAGAAGGCAGCTCTACTCCTTGTACACTGCTGTATGTTATTATAATGCTGGGTATTTGAGACGTGGATGGTCTATGGTGAGACTCTCCATTTCTTAGTCCAGTACCACTCTGGCCCTCACCTCCCTGAAGAATGCAAGGTTTTAAAACAAATGGAAACCACAAACATCTACAAAGGAGATCAGGTTGCATCGTCTACAAAAATACAACGTTTATATCAGCACTTGCAAATACCGACTATTACCTCAAAGCTGAACTCAAAAGATGGAGGAAGAAGTAGATGTGAATACTTTTGGAATGTTTTATGAGTAACATGAGGAGGAAATAAAGTGTTAAACAAGATAAGTGTCTTTGCTTTAGTATAACTACTTAAGGATCTAATGTACTTTGAAGGACCAGGCTAATGACAGCACATTCAACTGTGTGTGTGAGGGGGGAGGGGGGGGTGGAAAGTGCTGAGAATGTACTCAAACAGTATGAGAGATCAATAATGTAGACTGTCCCTCCATAAAAAAGTAAATCTAGACAGGTGATAAAGCAGCAGTTTTGGTTCATCAAGGCAAGAGGCAGTGTAAAACAGAGATAAAAACGCTGATGTTTTGAAGGGGGAGGAAACTAGAGAATGGAGTGAAACAGGATAAGATTAATTTTCATTATGATAGCAATGCTATCCACCACAAGCAAAAGTCCAAGAGAGGGTTAGGAAAAAGCTAACAATAGCTTGGAAGAATCACTGCTATCAGTTAAGATTAAATTCGCTTGTTGCATTTTTATTGTTACTGTGAAGATAAAACTGGTTTTTTCTACCCTATCAGCTCATTTCACTGTCAAGAATTAGGGCAAGTAGACCGTTTTGAGGAGTATGTTAAAATTATTTATACAGTATGCTGTAGTTTTGTTAAATGGAAATAGAGAGACTATGATCACAACTTACTGAGTAAGTGATATGACACTTTTCAGAAACTTACCTGAATTTCTTCCACACTGCATTTCTCAGATGTTTTGCACTACCCAGAACAGAACAATAGACAACAGTGTCACTTTGCATAGAAATATTTGCTACAAGATTGATTGTGTTAAAAGGACAGCTATCAAATAGCTACTTCAACTTGCTGTGTACATTGTTCAAATAAAGATAGCATTAAATCAATGTTTCCACTCACCACAAGGGAAATTACAGGCAGATAACCTACTGAATTCAACTTAAGTTCTTTTAAGAAGTGGGGCTTAAGGAGGACGCTGTAGCATATGTATTCTCTGTCAGTTTCTACTTAGTTTTGGCAGTGACCTACTCTTAGAGGTCTTTTGTGTTCTAATGGGAGTTCCATGTGACTTTTACATCTCAGTGGGTAACTTAATTTGTGCTCAGAGACTTGTTGTGTCTTTAGTTTTTGTTCCCTCAGTTAAACCCGTGCTAGATATTAAAATAATTCTTACAGTAGATGTAGTAGAATAGTCTGTGACATTCAGTTCCACCATGGATATTTCATCCGTGTCTACAACTGTCTGAAAAAGAACATAGGCAAGAAAGACATAAATGCATACTCAATATATCATCATAAATGCACAACTCAAAAGAATGGGGAAAAAGAAAGGGAGCAGTGGTGGAGTGCAGTATATACTAAAAATAACTTTGTACTACAGAATGTAAAATCTAATGAAGATAGACTAGTTTTCTGCCACTCATTGTATAAGCTTATTGATAACAAATAATGAGACAACAGAAAGATGAATCAAGTAATTTGGGAAATAAAACTATTATGGACTATACATTTAAGCACAGGACATATTTCTTGCAGATGCTATGTTCAATATAACAGCTCCTTTATTTGCCAGAAATACAACTAAGACAGCTGAATAGTGAACCAGAACTGTAAATGAAGAGCTGATGACCTTTTACAGCCTCAAGGACATTACTTACAGTGTTAACTTACATGTTATTCCTATCTTCTCGGCAAGATTCTTCATGATTAATTATGCTAACACGTGCAGCTTTGTTAACCTACCTGTTGTCCAAGAATTCAGTTACTATACAATCTGTTACATTCCCAAAAATCCCAGAATCGTGACTTTTCAGTTTAGGTTTGCCTCTTAGATCACTAGTTTGGGTTGTATCTTTGCCTGTTTCATAGGAAACCTGTCTGCTAGCAGGTCTGGAGATCATACTGGTGATATCAGTTTCTGTATCAGTATAGTCATAAAATGAATACAGCAAAAGAAATCACTTGATCTTAGATTTCTGACCAAGGAGTATCATACTTAAACAGAAATTGTAAGAGAGGGGCACTGTGTAAAAGTTACTTCAGAAAAGTTATGCTGTGTACAACTACATACAGTGTTTTGCTTTAAAAAGGTCCAAAAACCTTATCTTTAGTCAGATTTGGCTTCCTGTTTTCTTGTTTGTTTGTATGTATATTTCGGTAGGATTTACTTCAAAATTTCAAGCAGGACGATGTTACATACTATTGTTGAAATTTCCTCATGCACCTGGCCCACTGCTCTAGAAATACTTCTTCCCATGCAGGGTTCCTGATTTTGTAAAGCTTTGTTTCAATGAATGGGAAAACAAACAATGGAAGAACAAAATAGCAGAATTTTGCAGGGGTCAAACATTCTTTTCTGCACTACTTTCTTTTCCTCACTCTGTTGGCCTTTTCCCTGTGTTTTGATTGGACTGAGAAGTCAAAAGAAAATAGAATCTAAATAAATTGAAATGACACTAATAAGAACAACTGTCAGAATTCAGTGTGACTGTATTAGATACAGTGTTTACTCTGATTATTTAAAATAGTCAGCAAGAAAATAATGGCCTTTTAGTATGTTTGGAAGTTGCATTTAAAACAATTTCCAAGTTACTTAACGTATCTGAATAGTAAGAGAGAGCCCAGGATGCCAAATATCTGCCTGTATCTAGCTGCTGTGCGACACATATGGCTTCACCAGAATGGGAGCAGCAAGGTGTTGAGGTTTTCTGTGAAAAGGATCCTGTAATGCATTTGTTGATTTAAGTCTGGTGATTGTTGAACCATTCAATACATTATTGAATATAGCCCACTTCACCTTCAGAAAGCACTGTCTGTTTCCTCAAAACCTTGGTTTCACTAGAGAATTGTTTAGTGACCAGCAGTTTGTTTTTCTTTGTGTTCAGACTCAACGTCTATGGTCAGACAAGTTTCGTCCTATGAGAATGGTCAGGTTTTTAAGAATGCTCTGACTCTAAGCATCCCTTGCCTTCTCAAATCCCAGTAGTCCAGTGTCTCCATTCTTCCTTCAGCATCAAAAATGGACAAGAATGTGTTACATTTTGCTCTTACATGTTGGCCTTCTTTTATTTTACTTTGTTCCTCACCTTTTCTGGAGCTGATGTAATAAACAGCATAACGAGTTTCATCTAAAGCAACAATCGCTTTGAAGAACTCTCTATGCAAATCAGTTACTCTGCAGCTAAAAATATGCATAAAGGAAATGCCTTCCTTACCGATTCACTGTCAGAGATGGAATATAGTTGCCTTTTTCCTTTCTGCAGCCCACTTGTCTCAGAAGACTGGCTGGTTATGGTGGTTCGTCTGGAGGAGGGATAACTGCTGCAGGATTGTGACTCTTTAGGAGAAACTCTCAACAGGGTTCTAAGGCAGGGAACGTAGGTTGCAATGGCTGCTCTAATGGACAAGAGGTAGGACCAGTCAGATTTCTTAATGTTAGCACAGAAGTTGAATCATAGTACCATAATCTAATATTCAGAGATATACATTAATGCTGCATAATGCTGGAAAATGCCAGTTACATTGTACTGGTATCCAGTGTGTCATAAACAATCACCCTACAATATCACTTATTAACTGTGGTGTATAGAATTCAAATGTATTACTTGGGAGGGGCATGAGCATTAAAGTATAACTCTTTGAACTGAAGGGACCTATTAAAATATTTTATCTGCTTTCAGCTTAATCAGGGTAAAAATAAAATTCTGTCCCTTTAAACTGAACATTGCAGAAGTACTGCATAATAAATTGTTTTAATCTTCCCCTAAGCAGCTATTCTAGCTTCCTTTAGCACATCTGTCTGCTTGCTATCCATAGAGTAGTACAAAATGTAGCTACATTACAGATTTTTTTTTCTCATATGCAGTGTAAGGAAAAAGGCTTTTGCTTGGCTTTTCTCTCCCTCCCAGCCTTCTTACTTAGAAGTTCACACTCACACTTCTCTGTCTAATTATCTTATAGGTCTGTGTAAAGAGTGAAACAGTGTATGTGTGGCTTTGCTGCCATCCATCAAATCCTGCAGCCTGCATCTGAACTTGGTATGATAATGACCATAGATGTTACAGCTCAGAAGAAATATTACCTGAAATAATGAAGCTTGAAGAAGGATGGGGAAGATGCACAAAATAAAGAAGAAGTAACTGATTGGATTGCATCCCTCACTGGCCTGGGTAATTTAACAAACTGGTATTCGTAACACTGACAGATGTCTGGATCTCTCATGAAGACAGTTAAATTTACAATGATTTCCTCTGAGCTTGGAAGGTCTCTCTCTTTTATCATGTGATCTGTAAGTACAGATCAGCATTCCATAAACATCTTTAGCTCCCATCTGCACAGTAAACTGTTCCAAGTACAAATTCCACTGACATTTATATGGCATTGAGAAGTTTGCTTGGAGAGGAGAAGGCTGTCTTGCAAAGGTAAAATGAACAGGTGAATGAGAGTTTGGGTACTAGTCACTTAATTGATAAAGTCACTGTCTGATAGTCTCTGCTGCATTGAAATCACTTTATAAAAGCAAACTTACCTATATTTAGGGTGAGTGATGGCGTAAATAATGGGGTTATGGATGGCAGAAGCTTTGGCAATCACAGCTGGTATTGAATTCATGAAGGGTGTTAGAACGTGAGAATACCTAGAGTAATGCAAATACATTATCTATTTAGTACATATACAGTACATATTTAGTACTGAGCTTTTAATAGCTATGCAGTTATACACTGACAATGCAACATGTTATTACTGCTCCACAAAGTGTATAAAGGGGAATGTTCTCTACTCAAACAATGAGAGAGAAAAAATTCATGTCCTTTTCCTGAAAAAAGTTGCACCAGTCTAATTGCATTTTGGGAAAAGCAATTTATTGTGATGCTTCTCTTGCAGCATCACTATGATTCAGTGGTAACCTGTGTGTTATTTATCCTAGAGATCAAGTCCACCAGTAGTAAAAGAATGTGTGTTCACTAGAGTATTTTTTTCAGACTCAGCACATGTACTTGCTAAGTAACCTGTCTCTAAATGAGTGTGCAGAGTGCAGCATTATAGGGAAAGATAAATAATCAATTCTCCTTTTCAAACTTTTTGACTGATCTGAACTAAAACTGGAAGGGAATGGGTCTTCTTGTGACATATACTCCACTTGTGTTACTGTTGCCATGCATATATGCAGGTTTTGTGCCTTTGAAGGGCACAGAAATTGACTGATGTCTATCTGCCATGTTCCTTTCAGCCAGTTAATTTGAAGATCCTTTGAAGTAGCTTATAGAGTCTTATCAGAAAAAGGTCAATAGAACTGTTCAGACCAAAATAACAATTTATAGGCAGTTTCTATCAGGCAGATTCTCCATGGTTCTCTTTAGAAGAACTCTTTCTGGACTAGTAGAAAGGGTTTTAAGTAAAATAACCCATTAGTCAGTCTTTTCTTCCTAAGTTAACATCCTTTCCTTATGACACCTCTTTTTCTGAGACAGCAGTTTAAGCTCTAACTGTTCTCTTTAGCCTTGTGTTCCTGCTTGTATTCCTAATATACTCTGGGAACTTGTTTAAAAAAAACTATTAATAAAAAAAGTTGAGTTTAGCTGTATTGATTACCTGCTGTCTTTGTGAGCAAAATTGCAAGTGTTCACTTGTCAAATACTATACAGTTATAAAATTGTCTATTTGTTCTGATTTTTGTCAGCATGAGACATAGGGTAGAAGTTCAGCAGGCACTTGATCCTCCTAAAGGAGATCCTGAATCATGCAGGACGAAGTGACAGTTCTGCCCAGCTAAAAATAAAGCCTCTGCTGTTGTTTTGAGGTATCTTATGGCAAATAGTGCTGCAAGGAGAAAGTTCTTCTAGCGGGTTTTCAGCTTAAGCATGAGATTTTTAGAAGTGCTGTGTTTAGGAAGCCATGTTTGTGTCTTCCTTAGGTATGTTACTGTGGTGACTCCTGCCTCCCAAAAAACTCTATTCAAAGTAAATTTCTGGAAGCAAATTTATCGTATGTACCAATTTAAGAAGATGTACTTTTTTTTTTTTCTGACTAGAAAAATGCAAATAAAAGTGTTTTGTACTGTCTTCTACCCAAGCCTTGGGAATTTCAGAATCTTTGCAGGTGATAAGATTTTCTAAAGCATAGTCATATCCACTTTAAAAAGCCTACACTGAAGCATGGGAAAATGAAGACGCCTGTTCAGTGTCACTTTTTTTCTAAGAAATATCTATAGCCAAGATATCCAGACTTCCAGTTTTTTACTTGTACCTCGGATGTACAAGTTAGATGTGTAAGGAATTTCATCAGTTTGATGTAACAGGAGCAAATAGATAGACTTGCAAGTAAATGAAGTGGAGAAAATATCTCCACTTGGTGATTCTTTTTGGTTCCCTTACTTAGCATTTTGGTGCTATCTAAAATTTGGATAATTCAAATATGCTATCATGGACAACACGTATTCAGAAATCATCAGCATTGTTTCTTGTGTTGAAAGTAATAAACTTCCTGCTTCTTTTTTTTTCCTTGAAAAGTCAAACTTAAGGAAAAAATTCAGTCAGCATGTGCCTTATTTGTTAAATGTTGCTCCCAAATATGTTAATGTTTTGAGTACACTTCAAGCATTGGACTTTTTTATCTGTCTTTCCCAACTGCACACCTTCCTTTGTTGATACATTCATAATTACCCAGCAAAAGCTACCAGGGCAACAACAGAGTATGGTGACCAGGAAATCACATAAAGCAAGATGATGATCAGTGCAATCTTGGCCAACTTCCACTCATTCTTCATTCTATGATACTGTTTCTGGAACTCTTTGTTTCCATGTTTGCATCCAAATGTCTGTATAGACCTAGGGGAAATAAATGTTTGACAGCAAAATTGAGATAGGAAATTGTGACGATTACTTTTATGCTAGTTTACTCTATAAGTCATATACTTTTAGTATGTGTTAATATGTGACCAATCCCTTGCAATTCAATGTACTTCAGTTGCACTAATCAGTGGCAAAATGTAGAGGGAGGAAAAAGAAGGTCCCATAATAGAAGAATTTCTGCATAAAGCAGGTATTCCATTTAAATGGATGAATATAAAATGTAACTAGAGAAGTCCTTGCTTCTGTAGATCAGATTGTTGTACTTTACTGTCAGCTGTGCTGATACTCACAAGACAGATATCTACTAAAAATAGTGGCAGACACTGGTATTTTTACAGTGACAGTTTTTGTTTCAGATACCTGTGATTAATTTATCTCTTTTTCACTCATTGTAAAATGTAGTGTTTGCAGTTGATTTTCACTTTTTTTCAGTGGAATAGCTCTTATGCACTGTTATTGTACATCTCTGGTCATTTAGTATTTCTTTTCACAACTGGTTAATTTCTGTGGTCCTTTCACATTTCTTAGGTTGATACTTGTACCTTTTCAGTATCTTTAGGGAATATACTGAACATCTCTGATGTCAATTCAGAACCCTGAATGGCCCTTCTAAGGATCAGAATTCTTAGCGCATTGACAGAATTCTTATTTGGCTTCCTGTCTCAGTTATACTGAAAGAGTGAAACTTTCCAATTTTCTTTGGATGTTCTGTTTTAAGGAAAAAAAAGTCATTTAAACAAAGAAATAAAAACTTAAGGCTTCTAATTACTTACTTGTTGGCCTTCTTGATAGCCTCAAATATAAAGACATAGCTGTATATGATAGCAATCAAAGGAATGAAGAAGACAAAGCAGAAAAGCAGCATTGTGTAGGCACGGACTGATGGTGTAAAAGTCATGTAATCCCAGGAACAGGAAGTCAGCAGGCCTTCAGGGACATAGGCACCTAGAAAGAGAGGCAGGAGAAGGCATAAACCACAGAGTGACTCTTACTAGGATTCTGAATGTGGGAGTTAGAGAAAGATACTCAGAATAATGTGATTATGTTTTCAGATCTCATCTCATTTTGTTCCAATTCCTGAATATCATTTAAAGCTTGACATAGTCAAAGTGTATCTCTCCAAATACTTCAGTAGGTCTTGGGTCAGACCCATACTGTTTTCAGAAAAGTCCAAATTCTCTCAAATTGCTTCTTCCCAAGGAGTGAAATGAAACTGATTTCTCTGTTGCTTTTTAAAACTTCTACATATTAATTTATTCTGCAAAGGAGAGGGCTATAATGTGTCAAATTAATTTTGTCATGAAATAAAGTTGAGTACGTGTTTAAAAAAAAAAAGGCATATATGCATAATGTCCTGTCAGAAATAAAATAAAATTTCCTTAGAGAAACTTTCAAACAAGTGAAGACATTCTCAACAGCGAAGTATGTCTCTCATTTTGATTTTCACTGTTTACAGGGGTATTTTCTGTTGAACTCTTAAAAATACTGCACCAGGTGTGCTCAGATGCATCCAGTTTTTGTGTGAGGGTTAGTACTGTGGATACTGTTAGAATCTAATTATAAATAATGACTTAGCATCCTTCAAGTAAGTGTTCTGCCTTCTCCCATTAAAATGCCAGAGTTGAAGACTTTGTTACTTAGTTCTTCAAACCCAGCCTCATTCCACTTAAGGCTGCTTCCCCAAGTGCTGGGGTTTTGCTAGTTAAACATGCTTTACCCTTAAGGCAGACCAAGCAGGCAGTAACAAGTCAATAATGAAAATTTCTAAAATTCAACTTTGTAACTTTCTTCCCTCCCCCCCCCCCCCCTCCCCTCCCCCAACATTCTTTGGGAAAAAAAAACATTGCTGAATTCCCTCCTCAGCTGAGCTGACACATTCTGTTCTGGAATTAGGGAACACAATAATTGGCTGGAGTTTTGAATGATGAGTTCATTCTAGCTTACTGATTGAAACGGGTGACTCACAGAAACAAATTAATGGTACTGAGATGGATGCAAATGAGGAAGAATAACAGGAACTCTCATTGCTACAAGTGGCAATGATCAAGTGTGCATTCCAATTTGTGAAAAAAAAAATTTACAGAAATGCCACTCCCAGTGGAGTCCTCGGTGAAGAAACTAATGTCTGAATGGACAGTGCAGCTGATATCTAGTGCAATTTGCTCATCTAGAATACAGTCAAGACCTACTGAAGATGTACTTCAATAGAATATTCAGACTGTATTCCTCTTTGATATGAATAAAGATTTTTAAATTGCCACCACTCTCTTACGCAGCAGCTCTGGGGTGGAAAATTGTCACGAGAAAAAATACAACTATATTTATTTCACTTCTATATTGTTCAGTTTGGCTCAACAGAAGTAGATACAGGATAATAGGCAAGTTCATCATTCATAAATCTTAGCTTTTATTTTATCTACTGTTCTCTCGACAATGACTAATAAGCTCAAGGAAAACTGCCAGTGTCACGTAAGTTGCTTTTATTCATGCTGTATTTTTTTTCTTCTGACTGAGATCTTCAGTTTCAATACATATTTTAGCAATTTTCCTCAGACTGATTTTTTTGAGCCTAATATTCAAGCCATTTATTCACCCATCTCCTAAAGATGTAACAGACTGGTTTTTATGTTACGAGGGGAAAAACACTTGTATTCCATTTCACTTACTCCATCCAAAGAAGGGTGGGAGGCTCCAAGCCAAAGAGTACAGCCAGACGCCTACCAGGATTATAAGGGCCTTCTTCTTAGACATCACTCGAACAGAAGCCAGAGGTTTTGTGATGACAAAGTATCTGTCCAAGGCAATCACCATCAAAGTGATCATAGATGTAATGCCAAAAAGAGCTCCGCAGAAGGCATACAGCTCACAGCCTTTCAATGAAGATGACAGAAGTAGCAGTGAAATTAATCTACTCTTGGTAATGAATTTATGGGAGATTCAAGTCTGTGTTTCCTGTAAACTAATGTCTCCTGGGATTCATAAACCAATGGAACTTCAGTTTTCCAGAAGTTGTAATGCTATTTCAAAGCTACTGTTTATCTTGCTAATTATATTTTCACTCATTGATTTATGATGTTCCTTGTAGAAATTTTTCAAGAATCCCACGATATCTTGTTTAACTCCACTTTTACCGAAGGTACCATAGAAACATCTATTTTGTTCAACGATGTCTTCTAGCTACTTTGATATCATGCTATTGTTTGTATCTCAAGGCCAGCGTAATTGTAGTAAATAGTCAGACTATGAATGTAAGTAATTCTAACAATTCAAACAACATCGTGATTAGAAGTTGGGAGTTATGTTTATTGTTTCTTAATGTGTGTGTGCAATTGAACACTTTTGTGGAAGTAAGAATAAACAGTCATGCTTTTTGCCATCAGAAATCAAAATAGCAATGTTACTTCACCAGTATTCCTCTCTGTCAGAACCTAGTCAAGAAGCAAAGTCTAGTTGTCTTCTTACTACAGTTATAAAAAGAATGAAAGCAACTTCCTTCCACAGGCTTTTTTTTGTACATTATTGATAGTGGACTCCTTAAGAGCAAGTTTTCTCCTTAGACTTGCACACCTCTTATGCCAAAGGTGAAAATCCCACTGTTGTGTGGTTGACTTCAATCATATGTTTCCAACTGCAGTTTGAGAATCTATTAAAGGTATACTGCCTTCTACCTGCTGGAACAGAGGTTGTGTTTTAGGTTCCTTCCTTGGAGACTGACTAATTAGGTTGTAAAATGGTTTGGACAGAAATTGGGGTTCATTTTTTCCTAAGTATTTCTGCAACTTTTTATCACTTTCTAGTCAATTACTCTTGTAGTTGCAGTGACCAGATGTCTTCTGCAAATTAGTTGTTAACACTAACTCCCACGAGAACATTTGCTTACTGCACAGGAATGTTCAGTTAATATTTCTGTTGAGAAAAATCACTGTTGCCAAGCTTCCTGGTGCAAGTCTCTGAGCAGATTATCTAGAGCTTCTATTAAGTTGGTGATTTGCTAGTTGGTGTTTTTTTTTGTCACAGGGCTCTGCCAGTAGTCATCTTATGAGATGACTGGGAAAGAATACTGGCAAGAAGACTGGTCCTGTGTCTTTAGTTATCAGTGTCTCCTTCCTATCTTTTGTGTTGTGTAATTTTCCTCTTTGTGGTGGGAATGTATTTGTTGCACAGGGACAAAAATGTTGGGGGAAGCATTGGTTTCAGCGCTGAAGCAATGCTGAAAATTGCAAGTGTACCTGAGGATTAGGAAATAGTAAATTACCTACCACTACAATAAGATAGTACTTAGTAATTTATTGGAAAGTAGATATACAAACCTTTCTCACCAAAAATCCAACGTTTATGGAGACTGTTGGTGAAAAAAACTGGAGACTGTGTAATGGACATAAGGAAGTCACTAACAGCTAGATTGATGATGAATATGTTGGCTGGTTTCTGAAGGGTCCTACTCCTGCAAAGAAAAGATCAGAAGGAACGTTTCTTAAACACCGCTGCACTCTTAATTACATTGTTACCCTTTCCTGTGAGCTTCACAAACACCATGGCACTCTACAGAACAAGTTAGGACAGAGTGCTTCTCATTTCCTTCATGAGATAACATAAGGCTGTTTTACATCCTTATCCTGCTGCGCATTTTAGAGGACTGTTTTGATAACCAGCTCAGTGATGGGGATAAATCACATTGTTCCTTAAGTACTCTGACCCAGTGCACTGCATGTCCATGATTAACAGGAAATTAAAGCTGATGTGCTCTATGGATTTGCTGGATCTGGGTCGTGTTAAGCTGGAGGAGGGATAGTGCATATCTCCATGCTGGTGATCTCATCAGCGATGCCTTCCAAATGCAGGGATTAAGCAAACTTGCTGTGTACCACATCAAGAATTTTGTTTCACATCAGTACTTCTCTGTGACACTCATTTCATTTGCACATACACTGATGTTGAAGAGAGCAGTAGCCAGCATTCAGAGTATTCTGCCTACATATGTTATTCATAACAACGTAGTGTATCGCTTTAAAGGGTACATATAGAAGCTCAATTGAGAGCTCCTCAGTTTGCTCCTTTCTCAAAATTTTGGTCTGTGACAAAAATATAAAGTATCTGAATAAATGATGGATTCTTTGCACTGATCCAGAATCATTGAGTAGAACTACTGTCTCCTAACTGTCAGTTTTGGAACAATTAGATATTATTAATAGGTACTTAGGAGCTCCTTGTTTTTATCCAGTAATTTGTTGAACAAATCTCTGTTTCAGATTCCTGGCTGTCTTAGACTTTCATGACTGTTTGAGACTGTTCTGTAGGCATCTGAGGTGTACTCTAAACTTCTGATGTACTAGTTATTCTTCTTTCAGTGTCTCTTTTTATCTTCGTAGCATTTTCAAATAAAGACAGGCCGTGTCTTTCACTGGAAATGCAACTGCCATGGCTGGATTTGCTGTGTGGGACCAGCCAAAGTGCTAAGCTAGGTCACTTATTTCACTTTTGTCTCGTGTATCTGGTCTGCATGCCAACACCTGACCTGTTCTTAAGGCCATGTCATTCACAGTGTTGCTGGTATCTGAGTGCACACAATGAAATCTAACAGAAAATGTGAAATTACCTGGGAAAATTTCCTACCCTTTTACCTTTTCAATCTACCAGATAAGTGTACCAGTTAGATACAGGCTCAAGAGCCTGATTAGTTTCATCCATGTTCATGTGATTTAAGTTAACTCAGTCCAAATTGTCACATAGTTTTTATATTTTATGTTTATTACAGCAGCGCATAATGATCAATCATGAAGCAGACACTCACTGGTCCAGACATCATGCCAATGCTCTGTTAGTGCTCACTGAAAAAGCAGGAACAGTGTGATTAAAAATGAACAGTGAAAAAATCACACTGTTATCACAGATCAGATTTCTTTCAGATATAAAAGTTGGGATGTGGCTTTAGTTAAAAGGAAAGAAGCCAAATATTAGAAAATATGAAAATAAAAGTCATTGCCAGCGGGGAACAGGGGGGCAGAGCAACTGCAAGATAACTGGCAGGAGGAAAGAAACACCAAAAATAGAGAAGATAAATGAGAGAGGAGCAAAACATTCCATCAATCCAGTGCAGAAACTCAACCTATAACAAAAATTTTTTTGTTAGTTTTCTGCTTTAGCTGTGTTTCCATTGCTTGGCATATCTGGATGAGTCTTTGCAATGTTGCTAATGTACTACGGTTCACGGGAAGAAGCCAGACAGAAAAGTCAGGTTGCCACTTTGTTTCATAAAGCAATGACTCTTGATGCATTTACAGTGATTTTACAGTGATTATATGTCTGCACAGCATGCAAAATGCCAACATGTTGTTGTTAAAATTCATCTCAGTATTTAAAAAAAAATTCAAAACATGATACCTGCAGAAAGCATAGATGACCAGGAAATTACCCAGAGTTCCTGTGATCCCCACGATAAGAATGACTGTTCCAATTGTATAATGGGCATGGTCTGGAACGTCCACTGTAGGAAAAGCACCACGAACATCTTTCACTGTCATCTGCTATGGAGCAAACAAGAAGTCATAGATAGATTGTCAGAATAAGCTGGCATGTGCTTCTCTGGTAGAGGAATTGATCAAGACTGTGAAATGCCAGCAAGCAAAAAGAATCAGAATAAGTTATTTACTTTCAAATTACATTTACAGTTGTTCATCTTCAGGATCCACATATACACCATCAGGAGTGCACAGGTCAAACACTGTTTTACACATTTAGAATTTTAATGAAGAAAATAAATCTATTACCTTCCCCCCACACCCCCACCTGAAAGAAGGATGTAGAACAGACCAAGTGACATGAAGGGACCTTTTTTATTGCACCTGACATCACATAATGGAGTACCTAACAAGAATATTTTCTGTGGTTTTCATTTCTCTGAAGTTTCTGTACCCATGAGGTGCCATTTCTGTTGTCCTCTGACAACAGGGTCATCTCTAATTCAATAGAAGTAATGGATAAACTTCTACTGATAAACATGCATTTAATCCTTTAGTAATATGGCTGTTTCATTTCTCTCACTGAATAACTAACATATTGCTAGCTGCCCTCTGTGCTTGGTTACCAAAAGCCTGGAAGCACTGAACAGCAGTGTGGTGGAAACTAAATTAAAGATTGAAAAAATTAAAAGAGGAAAGCTTTCTAGCTTGCATCTTGTTTACACATCAGTTCTATTTTCACTCTGGGCTGAGTGAATTTGAGTAAATTGAACAGTTTATATTTTTCCTATGGTGAATATTGTCAGGCTGGCTGTGGCTAGGATCCAGGGCAAGGGATCAAAGTCTGTGCCTGTTCTGAGCATAAATAGTGCTATGAGGCTAGATGTGTTCTTTCTCAGAACAAGTGCTGGGAGGTGCTGTTACAGTTATCGTATTCAGTTATTCTTTCCTAGGAAGAGAAAGGTTGCTGGTAGGAAAGAGGAAAGCAGTGGATGTAGGTCTGAAATTCTCACTTTATGCTCCGATTGTGTCAACTGTTGGCATTCACTGTTAGAATGAACTCAGGAATGCCTTTGACAGTACCCCAGTTATCAAAGGACCTTGGTGTTTCCGAACAATAAAGGCAGACGTTATTTATAAATAGATCTCTAAGATTGGATTGAAATCATAAGAGACAGTTTGCATTTAAAACCAATGTGCCAGTAGCAAGAGTTAAATCCCAGGAGAGTCTGAAACTGTACAAGAGATTGTCTTTGACGGTGAGCTGGAGATCTGCCCATGGCAATCCTCAACAAGAGAATGCACTCCCTGAGTTTCTTTATTAGCAGGGATGAAATGCTAGACAAATAGTCTCGTTTTAGAGAGTGAAAATGTAGCTCTGGCTGTTATTATAATTGGAGTAAAATTGCATTAAGGTTGATATACTAACTGAAAGATAGTATCATGATGTTTTTTTGTTCAGGTTCCTTCAGCAAGTATAAGTTGGCCTCACATCATAAAAATCAGTGGGCATCTTGCCCATGTAGAAATTGCTTTACTTAACACGCTGTCAGTAAAGTAACACAAAATCCTATACTAACAGCAAGTAGAGTGGGAGAGTCTGAGATAAAACTCTTTTAATTAAAGGTGTTCTTTGATTTGGGTTTATTTATGTTTTATTTCTGTAGCTTTATGGATAGAACATTTTTAAGCTGCTGCTCTGCAGAGAGTGAATCATGATTATTAATGTAATGGAGATTTCTGATATTTTCCTCTATAGCTATCCATTTAATCAGAACTGGATCAAGGTAACAGAAATGAAGTAACGAAAGGAGCTTGTTTTGGCTACAAAGAGCAGATTGAAAATGGCTTTAATTTAAATTAAATTTGTGGGGAACTAAGGACAAGAAAAAAATTGAAGGATAGATATGAATAAAAAAATAAAAATAGTGGAAAAGGTTATCTAGGGGACAGTAGAAGAAACTAAAGCTACTTATTCAGGAGCAAAATAGGTTTGGAGTCAATAAGAATGTCAAAAGTGAAAAAAAAGAAACGTGTAATATTTGTGATTGAACATTGGGAGGCCATAATACTAAATAGATGGAGAAGGAAAACAATTGTCAAAGGGTAATAAATTCACATTTTAGTGTGGACTTCCTGGAGATGGGTTATTTTCACCATGGAGTCCAATTCTTACTGCTCTCTAAGAAAAAACTCAATTATTAAAAAAAGAACAACAACAATTTAACTCTTTTTATTGGAAGAACCCGTCTGATTCAAAGCTTCTTGAAGCCAAAGAAAGGTTCTAGTTGACTCCAAAGGTGTTAGATCAGACCTAAGCACTTCAAATTCATTACTAAGTTGCACATATGATATCTTTCTTACTAGAAGATGAAAACACCAGCACGTCTCAATCATCTCAGGGAAAAAAAGATAATGCTTGAGGAAAACAGGACAGCAGGTTAATCGAGAAATCATACAATTCTCAAAGTCGTTCTCTGAGAAGCCTTATTTAGTCTGTCTTCTGTTATCTCCCCATGGTATTAGTACTTGGGTGGCAAAAGAGAATTAAAGCCACGCTTTTGCAGTCCCTGAGATAGCAATTGTCTTTTGAAAACGCTCAGATTGAACAACTATTTCAATTGCATTGGTATCACAGAATTTGACTATCCTGCCTTTCTATATGCACTTTTGTAGTGGAAATGCTAAGTCATGGCCTGAACCACTGATTGAGCACCTGGTGGGAAGGCAGGGCCAACCCAGGGGCACTCAGGTGCATTGCATGCACCTGGGTGACTGGAAGAAGTAGAGCCAGGATCCACCCCTTCCCAGACCTCATTTAAGAGTTGGCAGTGGAGGCAAGGGTATCTCTCTGGAGTTCCCTGTTTACTGGAGGATCTCTGAAGGTAAGTAGCTTTTCTTTCTTTGTTTCTGCATCTTGGGCTGCTGCATTTGTGTTTGTAGTCAGTTGCTGGGATTGTGCTGCTCTGCTGTTTTTGTTGTACTTTCTGTCATGTTGTATCGTTGCAACTCAGTCATGAAGATTAAAAAAATGAACGGGTAAAACCAGCACTTCATTGCTTCTGTTCCAAGTGATATGAAAGCATAGCTTGCTTTATGTAATGCATAAAAAGCACCAAATAAGTGAAGAAACTGAACTGGAAGCTGAGAGGTTAAACATTTGCCTGTGGTCGGTTAATGCACTGTGGTTTTCCTGAGTTAATAAATAACAATACTTGCATCTGAGGGTCTGGACCACTGGGTGCCAGTATACCCACAGGCATACTGTGCTGTGGGTGACTTAGATTGGTAATAGTTTTGTAGAAAATAATTCATTGGGAAGCACCAATTTCCAGATAGTCAATGTAAGCATTGCGTATTTCTAAAATAAGCTTTAGAAACTGTGGAAGACATTAGGGAAGTAACTGAAGGGTTACATGATCTTTTCACAGTAAGTAGGATCAGTTTGAGAATGTCCATTCTAGCCAAGGCTGGCCTTTTAAGTCTTCCTCAAAAGCAGGTTTTATAATTTGAGGATGGTGAAAACTGGCCTTTTGAAAGAATTGTAAAATAATTAACCTGTGATAGGCAAGCTATTTATTATTCATTTGCACTCTGGTTTTGAATAATTGGGTGGATAACCTGCATTTGTTAGGGAGGTTGGAAGTGCTCGCTGAATCCTATCAGCAAACCTGAGAGTACACCAGTATGCCGCTAGCTAGGACTGAGTGTTTCATAGAGCTGCAAAACACATATGGTATTACAGAGTACACTGAGTTGGGAGGGACCTATATGGATCGCTGAGTCTAGCACCTCACTCAACACAGGATGATCCAAAGTTCAGTGTCTGAGAGGAGAGCACTGTCTAAACGTTTCTTGAACTCCATCAATCTTGATGCTGTGACTGCTGCACTGGGAGTTCTATAAGCATAATAGTGATATGAGAATTCCCTCCCCACTCTTAGCAATTGGTTTGTACCCTAAAACAGAGTTTTTATCCCTTTGAAAAGATAATCTTAATGGAGGATATTTTTATCCCTCATATATAGATGTAATCCTTTCCTAAATCCTACTCTGTCATTTGCCTTAAGAGTTAGTGGCAGCAAGTTATAAAGGTTGCTGCACATCAGTGTGTTTTCTTCCATTGGTGGCTTGAAGCGTGTCCTTATGGAAGCACTGGAGGAAGAGGGAAACAACTATACTTAATGCAGTCTTCCTTATTAAAACATTTAATGTTCTCCCTAGAAGAAAATCTGTCTATTGCCTCTAACAAATTGACTAATGCAGTTCTAGCTGTGCTGTCAGCTATCATTCATAAACCTGAGATGCTTTTTGGGAGTTTGAGTGTTTGAATAAATATGTCTACATCCTTGCCATTGTGGCCCTGTCTGTGGAAGCTGCAGCACAACATGCGGCCTATTATACTTCCTCCTGCTAAAGCTGATTACAGAGGAAACAGAGCTCATTCTGGAGGGCCAACTTGAGAAGTTCTTTAGGGAGAGAGCAGGGCATGGTTCCTTCTTCTGAAGCAGAGAACTATCAGTCAGGCAACAGAGAGCATTAATGTATGGCAGTTTGTGTAATGTGTCAGAACCATACAAGATCTTGGCTTGAAGGAGTTGTGAAGAAAAAGAAATTTTGCTGTCAAGGAGAACACTCTTGAAGTGTTTTGGCCAGGTTAGAAGCAAGTCTAGACCAAAAATATTTGATGCCTTCATCTGTTCTGTCTTGTGAATGCATTTCATTATGCATGTTTTCATAAAGAGAAGGCTTTCTGGGTAGCTATTTCAGAACTGTTTAAACAAATGTACACAACAATACCAACTCACTTTTGAGTGTCAGTTGAAGACATACCATTTTGTAAAGTCCTATTGCTCTCTGCTTCCACGATGTGAGAAAAATACTTTTAAGTGGAAAGACTGACAACTTGTACAGAATAGTGTAACTGCTACTGAGGGAAAGAAAAACAAAACTCGTTCTTTGGAGTAAGCAAAAAGCCTTACCATTTATTCACTCTTCTGAGAGACCTTCATTACTGAAGTTCTACTACAGCTAAGAGTGAAATAGCAGGAACTAGGCCACAGATGTAAGTATTTACACTAAATATCATATTTGATGTAGCTCACTCCTCACATTCTTCTAAAGGCAAGAGTGTGAAGCAAGGTTTAGTTTATAGGGAAACAAGAAATCCTCATAGGAGCATTTTGGAAATTGAGTTTATTTAAATGTTGGTTCTAATGGATTGGGGTTTTTTTGTTTGTGTTTTTTTTTGTTTGTTTGTTTGTTTTTTCCAAAAGTCTGGAACAGAAAAGACTTGGGTAAGAACAATTTTCAGCTGCTCTTGCCTGGACACCAGATGGGATTATATCTAATTCATTGTAGAACAAGACAAGGAAAAGGAAGTCTGGACTGCTATGTTTTTAGGGATTCATCTAGCTTTCATGCTGCAGTCACTGCTTTTGT
This sequence comes from Oreortyx pictus, assembly GCA_036925125.1. Lineage (NCBI taxonomy): Eukaryota > Metazoa > Chordata > Aves > Galliformes > Odontophoridae > Oreortyx > Oreortyx pictus. Next base: position 9,875,110 of record JAUPFR010000008.1, on the reverse strand, counting down.
GGAAAGACTGCTTTAATGGAACAGAGCTCCCTTCTGAAACATAAGTTTCAGAAGTTGACTATGATAACGTATCGGGTATCTTTGTTCTTAATTTTCCTACAAATGTAGGTGATTAAGTTGCTTATTTATACGTTATGATTTATACAGTCAATGGTTGTGTTAAGCCTTTTGCTGTATAACAAATCATCTACATTGGAAAAATCGTCAGAACAGAAATACTGTAACTTCCTGGAGTTTCTAGCTGCAGTTCTTGTTCAGTCTCTCTAACAGAGACTTCCAATAACTGTTAGCACTTATTTTCTTCACAGTTTCTTGCTATGATTTCTGAGTTTGCTTCTATTGGCACTTCTTCTGTGATGACAGAACAGAGAGAAGTGTAATCAATCCCAACTCAATTATGGGTTCAGCAGGGTGACGCCAACTGCTAAGCCCTCTTTCCAGTAGGCAGCAGGCTTTCCGTGGATGATGTTTGTCCTTTTGAGCAATTTGAATAGCAGATTTTGTATCCGGTCTTCTGGATTTAATCTCAACCACAGAGGCAGCACATATTGCTTTCAGTCCTGAAACTCTCTCAAACCAATCTTTGTGTCAAATTAAAATGAAGAAGTTTGAAAATACTTGAGTTAGGGGGAGGGAATGGGCAGCTGATTTCCTCTTCCAGCAGAATAAAGACAAAATTTGTTCTGAGTTTTTGAGTGGGAATCACTCTGTCCCCAGAATCCTTTTCCATTTTGCCACATGCTCTCCAGTCCCAGTTACCCCTCCCTGCTTTGCTCTGCTATCCTCTTTCATTATGTTATCCATCTAATTCAGTATGTAAGCGCCTTGGCTCAGGATTCTTCTTTGTTTATTTTCCTGTATTACACAGTGCATATCCAGCTTTTATTAAAAATAAACATACTGCATTTTTACTGTGCAAATAATAAAACATTTACTGTGGCTTCATTATAATTTAGGATCAAGCTGAAACACCTGGTCTAACGTGCTATGTGCATGAAAAATGGCTTATGTGGGTCATGCTGAAATACCTGGTGTGACCACATCAGTATTTTAAGTTAAAATTCAGATTTCAACAGCTTCAGAAACTGCTTAGGTGGCTTTTTTTTTTCCATTATTTTATTTTTAACAGACTTTTGTAAGAACAACATGCAATCTAATAGTATACTGAGATACACAAGCGAGGAGAGGTTTCTGAACTCTTTCTGTTTGGGCTTGTGGTACAGAATAGTTTTAGGCAGCCCTGAGAGGTTCTATCCTGAAGTGTCATTACAGCAGAACACCACACTTTTAAAGAGAGTACTTTGGTAGGACTTACCTGGAAAAACCTTCTGAAAAGCTTTGGTAATAGCAAGTAACAACTCTTCAACACTTACATAATCACTTTGCTGCACTTTCAGAGTATTATGGAAATGATGGGGATTTCCATTTTGAGTAGTATCGTAACATTTTTGAGCTATTAACAAACTGTATAGCTTAATAAGGACACGTTCTTTTTGAAGTTAATAACTTATTCAGTGTACTTTTTCCATTAAACAAGCCTCCCTGTCTTCTACCCAGGTAAAACTGCTGAGAAAACTGCTTCTACAGACCTTTTCACAGTAAATATATAACAATAAGTAGGAGATTTAAGACTTCATTATGTTGTTCAGTACTACATTACATCATTAAATCTATGCATGGACCTTAAATGTCTATTTGCAAATCTGGTACTTACAGAACTGTCAGCAGAACTACTTGCTACAGCTGTTAGTGACAGAAAACACTTACTGTTGGGGCTTTAAGAGGCAGGTCCATCAGTGTGTAGACAATCACTTCCAAGTCATTCCATGAGTTGAGGAACTCCACAATTTTGGTGCTGATGGAGTCTTCAGAGAGACAAGCTATCCCCCTTTGATCCAGCTGACAATTTAACACAAATGAAATCCAAGCAGTAGCAAAGAAAGCAAAGCTCTCTGCTGATTTTAAGTCAGCCAATTTACCTTTGTGTGCGAGTGTATTTGTGTGCATGAAGCAGATTGTCAGATCCTCTGTCTGGAATGGTGCAAGATCTGGTGTGGTTTCTCACCAGCGCTTCGGCTTGCTTAACTCCATCTTCAGCTTAGCAAAGGGCAGCAGCAGCTTCCATTTAAATACAGGATCCTGCACAGTCTGCACATGCCCAGTTTGTTGCTTGTTCCATCCTGTTTGAGGCTTTGCTTTAGTGACAATATGAAACTGTTGCTCACTCAAAGTACTGTTATATTTTTTCTCTTTGATAGAGCTATGTCTGAATGTTAATGCTATCTCTACAGTGCATCTGAAGAGAACAAAGGTAAAAGCCTGACTTCACCAGCTCTCTTAAGTTTTAGACCTTACTGTTCATTTTCACCCTGCTGGCAGATTAGGTTTTTGTACCCTGCATTGGAGGAAGATGAATGTGTACAGTTCTGCTGAAATTGTCTGAACTCAAATAGAATCTGATATTTAACAAAGTGCTTGTGTGCACTTCTGTCTCATAGAATTTAGGTCATGGTTGTTTGTTGGTCTAATTCTAAATATAAACAGAAGGAAAAATTAGAATAAAATCCACTGGCATCATCCTTTTCTTCAGTTTAAAGTAAACCAACAACACACACAAATTCCTGAGGCAGAAAGCAGCAAATAACTTTTTCAAGAGTTGTTTGCTTTTATTTTCCATTGTGTTTCGTTAGAGTATACATGGGCAGATCCTTATTCACACAAATCTTCCTTTACACTGCGCTATGTATAGTTACAAATTACTCTAGTTCTAGCTGAAAGCCAATTAGAATGGTAAAATTGTTTATTTGTTTAAAAAAAAGCTATTCTAGCACACATTACAGTCTTAGTATCATAGAGATTAGGCCTTCAGGCCACCATCAAAATGACTTAATGCACCATATTAGCTTCATTGCAGTTGGTAATAGGTAGTGTGAACTATTTCTGGAAAGCCTTTGTGAGAAGGTTGTGATTGCAACGGTGGGAACAGGATTCCCTTTACTCTGTACAGCCGTGCCTTCTCGTGTGCCCTTCCTTCAATTCACCCTTGCAGTACTTAACCTTAACTTAAGGGAAAAAGGATCGAGTTCCTTTGCGTGAACAGGAGGTGCATCTGTATTGGGGATGTGTGACCTGTCTCTCTAACAAAAGCATGTCCCAGCAGTGCTGCAGGTTCCCCTTCACTGACAGGCATTTAAGGAAGGTAGCATCTGTCTTGTTTCATCTCATTACTGTTCAGTGGCCTGATGATACAAGATAAGTGTTACCTTCTTAGATTCTGCAGGCTGTTTAACTGAGAGGCTTTAAAATTAACTATCCACAGACCTGTTGTGAGAGGCACAGTGATTTCTTTGAACATCCTTACAATGTTAGACATACCAAGCTAGACTTAAACTAGCCATGACGTGGGGCAAAATTGCACTCAGATGTGACTTATCACCTGGCAAGTTTGACTTTGTTGTTGACTGGGATTCTCTGGTTGTTTTCTAGGGTATTCTCTTCCCCCTCTGTCTAAATCTGACATCATACCCACGAATATCATTGTGATAGCAGTTGTGGTGTTAATGGAATGAACTTCAAAAGAAGCTGTCATGAACTCAGGATCCACCTCTGTCTCCTTAGTTTGGCTGCTGTGGCAAGCATACATAGCACACTGTAGCTAAAAGGCAGCAAAAAAGATGCTGGTCTTCTTGAGGAACAGGACTTTCTAGAAGATAAATTTATATATAATAAAATGTAAAGTTACTATAAAGGTAAGAGATGTCACAGAAAGCTGTAATATGAAATTGGCAAGAGCTTTTACTGACATCAAGAGAACAGAGCAGAAAGTATGTTTTAATGATAGATGCAGGGAGAAAGGAAGGAATATGAGATCTTCCATTTGGGTGAACTTTATGTTCAAAGAACTCCTGTGGTGTTACTGAACTGGTGAGAACAGTGTATAAAACAAAATTCAAGGATGTGTATAAATACTAGATCAGAGATATTCTTTAACTCTATATTCTAATTCTCTTGCTCAAATCCTCTTAGTTTTTTTTTCTTTGTCTTAGTTATGGGCAATTCCAATGTTCAGTTTCTTTTCTTTGTACATTACATTTTCCTTGTATCTGGGGCACAAATTACTTTATTCCTTCTTATTTCATCTTTCTGACAAATCGGTGCGCTGAAAGGTTTTCATTCACGGTTAGCCTGGAAACTTCCACCTCTTTGGCATTTCTACAGGGGCCTGTAATGTGTTTAGCAGAGTAATCAAGTCATGGACTGAATATATTCCTTTGTGAACTAAATCTGACATTATAAAAACTGTCTTCTTCATTAGATTTAACTTTGTTGTACATGCCTTTCCAGACAAATGAATTAGATTAGTTCATTAGCTGCTGAGACTGTATTATGAAAAAATACGTACAGGTGGACAAAATATGTAAAAAAAAAAAAAATGTACAAAGGAAAGAAGTTTCTACCTGTAAGGAGTGGATAAGTGGATACTAGTCTGAAGTGAGCTCTTGATTTAGTGTCCTTCCTTTGCCTGTGGGGCCTGCTTTTGTGAATGCTGAGCATTACAAGGCTAGGAGAAATCATTTTTGAAAATTGGACCTTAACACTAAGATCAATGCCAAATGGAAATGTCCTCGTATGGTTACAGTTTTCTGATCTGGTGTTTTAGCCAATTCCTAGAAGCAATTCAGTTGTCCTGTTTCATATCTGGTGCCTTGGTTTCCTTGGAAAAAGGACAGTCATGTCCTAGAACTGCATAAGGTGTAAAATATGAGGAATCTCATTCTTTAAACTAAGACTTGGTAAGTATGGCAAAGACATACAAAACCAAGTACTCCACAAAACTTTTTCTTTCAGATTTTAGTCTGTTTTACGTGAGGTATTAAGTCAGAGAAAACCATTAAAAGTAACTTGGTGAGCAACAATTTTCTTTATTGGTATACTTATTTCACTTAGTTATCAGATTTGTAGACTTATGGATATGGAAGAAGAACTTTGCCTTTTCCTTGTTTATTCTCCCACAAAAGCTTGTTCTTTCCTTGCAAAGTGAAATGGAGAAAATATCTGCTAATGAATCCTGGTATTTTCTAAATCCACTCTGCACGTCTTAAATTTTTCAAACACTTCCTCCACAGTCTTGCGTGAATCACAGCGGAAACTCACTTGGCTGATGGCCCAGCTCGGAACTGCCATGCAGAGTCAGTTCTAGAGGAAAAATAAACCTGCCAGAATCCTTCTCTCTGAATTCCCTCACCGTAGAGGTATGGTGAGAACATCCTTGCCAGTTTTAGAGCTTTTTTAACTGTACCTCTTGCTACTAGTAATTAACTCTGTTCATGTCTTTTTATAAGACCCAGAAATAAATAGTACAAAGACTCTGAGGTCCTACCATGAAGTTGAGAAAATGGCCTAATAGGACAAAGGAAGAGAATTCATGGATTAAAGTTAATAAAGCACAGATGAGTACAGGATTTTTCACAACCAGTGAAAGGAAACAGTTTCCTTCTCTTTGGCTGGGAGCTCTGTGTGGAATTAAATTTTTGCTTGTCTGTAGTAATTTAGAGTGGACTGGAGATAAGGGGGACCTGGTGCTTAGAAAATGAACAGGCTGCTGCAGGAGAGTTGGAAAACCAGGGCTACCTATGGTCAGCTAGGCACTAATATCCCTGATACATATTTTCACAAAATCACCTGGGCTTCCTTAAACTCTTCTCATCCAAAGTCAGGATGAAGAAAGATGAGCAGACCACTCAATAAGGGGCAAAGTGAACTCTCAATCGTCTTTGAGTGCAGACACAGTTCTGGAATTGGAGGTATCACAGATTAAGAATGCCCAGGATGTGGAAGTTGGGAATTTATAAGGCTTACTAAAAAGTTGTTTGTTGTTTGTTTTTTAACCCCCTGTTACAGTGGGCAAGATGAGTGATAATGCCTGTAAAGCATTCTGGGGATAACAGTGCTAAACTTAATTTCATCTCACCAGAGATTTAGATGAGAATAGCATCGAATTCCTTATTGCTTGTGTAGAACTGCTATTTGTCATTTCTCAAGGGACCTTTTCTCAGATTAAAAACAAAAAAAACTCAACACAAAAGAAATTAAACAAAACAGCTGCTTTTTAATGTACCAACTACTGCTTTCTTATCCTTAAAGATCCACCTCATCCTCCTTAGCAGCTGACTAGGAAGTTTAATCATGCTCTACTTACTCTGTAAACATGCTTCGTGTCCTCGCAAGTGATAGGGTAGAGAAAGGAACTGCTGATTTTTCACATGAGAACCTACCCATTTTCAATGTCTGCTGTTCAAAAGACACTACTATGCTATAATGTTTAGTGGGAAAATACTGGTGGTAGATGGGTGGTTGGACTAGATGGTCTTGGATGCTTTTTCCAACCTTGATTCTATGATTCTGTTCCCCACAGCCTTCCTTCTACAACCCCAACTCAATTGGATTTGTTAACCATGAGTATCTGCTGTAGTAGCACTCATTAACAGTGGTAAACTATGAAAACATGCTTCTCAGCAGCATTTTCAGAGGCCTGCTTTTGTACCAGTATCTTCAACAAGCTTACATGCTTAAATATGTGGGTGAAAATTGTTTTTTATGCAGGTTTTTCACCCTCTATTTTTGGTTTTTTTAACAGCTAAGATCTGTCAAGTAGATATTCTTCCACTTCCTAGTTGTTCCTAAATGGTGTACTGCCCTTCTGATATCCCAAATAACTGAGCAGAGAACTGTCTTTTATAAACATCATAATCATAGAAGTTAAATTTAGGCGTTCATGCCTGCAGTAACTTAGCAAGGGCAAGAACACTGTGTAAATAAAGTTGTTAAACTGAGTACAAAGTTCTGCATGGCCCTTTATGGGATCGTGCTCTTGGGACTACCCAAAAAATCAATAGACTAAATAGAAAATGTTAAATCAAATCAATGCAGTTTCTGCTCAGCTGTGGAGGTGAATATAACTCACCTCACGGACAGTTTTGATTTTATAAGGTAGCAAAGATCTACAGTGAACAGTAAGAACAGGAAATGCAGGGAGCAGCCAGCAGATGCAGAGCACCTGATCCTCACAAAAGGGTAGTGAGAATACAGTGTGAACTGAGCACAGAAGGGCCAGGCTAGGAGAGATGGTGTAGAAGAGTATCTAAACGCAATGTTTTGCTGCAACTTAGCAAAGAAAACCTCCAGTTCTACAGAGATGAAAAGATTGTCAGTGCTCTTTAGTTTGGATTTAGGTTTGTGATACAGCGTTAGACTGCCCCTTTATGGGAAGACACTCTCTGGCAGCTACTCTGCCTTAGTTTCCTCAGCAGTGTTTCCAGCTAACTCTAGAAGCTTATGGCTCCTGTGCCAGATAGCTTGGAAAGGTCTACCCACCTCACTCTTGCCCTTCCTCACAGAGTCTGAAGACAAAAGTCATCATGCACAGCACTCTCCAGCACAGCCAAGTTCTATCTGCAGTGCCCCCAAAACAGCTTAACTTGCTCCATGGGCTGAACTTTCAATTTCACCCTTCCTTCTCTCCTGCAAAGCCTGCTCTTCTCCAGGGAACTCTGGTTAGCCACACTCATCTCAAATAACTTCACTTGATGGTTTCCTATTTCCGGTGGCTAGATTCTCACTTTTCCAGCCCTTTTCACATGTGAGAAAGGAAGCAGGTTGTATTACTCCAGGCAGGGAAAAAAATTATATTTAAACAATGATTGAAAACTTTGAATTGGTAGCGTTTGCTCTAGAAGTTACTGAAGACTATTGTGATGGAGTGTGTGGGGGAGTTGCACAAGTGTCTTGATAGGTGAGATACAGGAATGGAGACAGCCAAATCTCTGATGGAAAGACTAAATGAAGAGGAACAATGAGAAGCAATTTGTACCTACACAGAGCAATCAAAAAGAAAACCCAGGGGTTGGTGAAATAATAGCTCGTGATAACTGGAGGGTGAAAAAAATTGTAGTTGCATCTGGTATTAAAGAATTCTAAGCTTTATCCACAAATAATAGCACTATTATCTCCAAATAATCCACAGAGAATATGCTTACTTACCCTAATGGCTATGCAGCTATTTTTCCTGGCACATACCATCATCTGTTACACTACCCCTGAGCAAGAAATCTTGCCCTTTCTAGAAGTATCATCAGTGATTCATTTAAAAAAAAAAAAAAGAAAAATTGAAAAAAGATATGATTGCCAGTCCACTGATAGGAGAAAATTAAATTACTGCACTAATAAGCAGACAGCTTTATCACCGACTTCAGCTTAAGTCTCATCAGCTCATTGCAATTGCAGGTGCCCTGTAATTTGCTGTTTTACCCTGCACTGTGCCCAGTGCTTTCAGGATCTGGGAGGGATGAGTAGGAGGAAACAAACCACTCAGTAACATCACTGAATTTTCAAAAATGTTCTGTTTGAATTGTTTCTGAAAATAGCCTGAGTGCAGATTAAAAATCCTGAAAATTCCTCACAGTGGAATTTTCAGGATTTCAGTGACAGGTGTCCTGCCTGAGACAAAATGGCCAGTGGTTGCTAAGGCAGTGGTGATCGGATTTGGCAGATTTCTTCCATGACTATTGAGAAAAGGGACATTATGAGGAGTTTCTCCCTGCCACAACTTGAAATCTTTCGCGTGGACTCTGAAACCAAATAGACCTAATGGAGAGAGTCCACTGCAGCTCTATACATGCAGAGGTGTAAAGCCGTATGCCCATTTCTCTGTATACTCTGAGGGCAGGGCTGTCATTCAGCCTGTCATCACCTTGGACTTTGATCCCTCAAGTGTTCATGTGAGACCTCTATATAAAGCTACTTCTTTGTATAACTTCATGCAATATGGCCTGCATTAGTACCTTCTCTGCTAAATTCCTCATCAGTATCCCTATTGGCTTCTGTTTCAGTTACTAGGTCATCCTTTCCCTCTGACCTTGATTAATGGAACATAACAGAAAATTATCACGAGGATGCAGACAGGATGCAAGTGTGTCAGTGTGACCGTGCGGCCTATTAGCAGCACTGTGGTATGTCCCACCCAATTTGAGCTCTTTTCATCTTGACTCTGTCCCAACTCATTGCTTTGACTGTTATTGCCAAGTGTCCCCTTCTGTTAGTCTCCCTTCTCTTTTAATTCAGGTATATCTTGCTGGCCTTCTTGTTCAAGGGCTTAAACGTGTTATCTATATCCAACTTACCTGTCATCTTTCAGACAGCTTTGGCTTTCCAGCTCTCACACCCTGTATGCCAGCATTGCTCACTTCTTTTATTCACTGAACACAGCTTCCAACGTGCAAGATTTGCTTGTCTTCATGCAGATCCTCATGCTGGTGGCAGAGGCAACAAAAAGCTTTGACAATAGCTAGGCTGCAGACACAAGAAGCCTTCTGACTTATGTTGTCTTATTGTTACCTTATACTTTTCTTCCAATGTGCCTTCATTTCTTCTCTCTTTAAAATTTGATAGTAAGTTTTTGGAGGATAGACTTCTAATTCTGTGCTGGTTTAATGCTCTGACTCGGCTAGCATTTTTAGGCACAACAGTGATGCAAACAAACAGTGATGTGGTGGGCTTCAGTTCTCTGGTAGTGTCAGAAATCTCCTTATGTATGCTCTGCTAATTTTTTGCTAATTAGTTGCTGCGTAGCACAGTGTGGCCGCAATACTTGGTCAACTGAAGTGGCAGGCTTTGTTTTAATATGAATGTAGTTTTGTTGGAAGATTGTTTGCAAGGTTTTAAAAGCAAAACAGAAAGCCTTCTGAATAAACACTTAAAAAGTAAACCTATGTGAATTAAAAAATAAATAAACTGATGGCAAATGCTGGCGCTGATCTTCATGAAGATAAACTATCATTTCTCACTTTGCTCTAATTTTGTAGTTGTGCCTGCTCCATACAAAGCTGTTTCTCTACTCAGTCTTTTTGTTTTCAAATTTAATGACTCGTGTAGGAGTTACTTTCTTTGATTTCTTTTAAAGTGAGAGAACAAAACTGATTTTTTTTTGGCAGCTCAGAGAAACATCCTTCTGCAGCAATCAGAACTAGTTACCATCATCAGACAGTTGCAATGATCCCAGTGTGCTCCCATGAAGTGCAGACAGTAAGTCAGCAATGATAATGTTGGTTAATCTTGTAAAAAACAAATAAATAAATAAATTCATGGCACCATTCTTAATTAGATAACAAAAGAAGTTAAATTTGTTTTCTGAATGTAATTCTTTCTTGCGTAAAGGGCAGTATACCTTTTAGGACTTGATCCAACAGTTCACCAAAATAGATATTCCACAGAATGTACTGTAAGTTTCTATGTCAAATTGCCGTTACAGAATTAAGTTGTTTTGTTCTTTTATTGTGGACCAGCTCCTCATGTAACATAAAACAAAATGGCTCTACTAATTCAGCTCTTGCCAATCAAAGATCTGGGCTCCCTATCACGGAGCACTGCAAAGCTGGTATAAACTAATCAAGGAGAATTCTCCCATAGGAAGCTTTCAGGCACTGAACAGAAGCCAAAGCATGTTTCTTTCCCAGCAATGCTTGTTACCTGAGACTCTAGAGTGGGAAAACAACGGATTTTATTTCCTTTCTTTTGTTGATTTGAATATTACAGGACCTTATTCTCCAGAGGAAATTCTTAACGTTTTAAAAAGTGAGTTGGTTCTGCTGCAACTCCAGTACAAGATCTGTAGAGCAAAAATAGTATTTCTTTTCTCCTGGGGATAGTTTGAATAGTTACTCAAACACTAAAGCAAACAAAACTGAACTGAGATCAACGTTTGTGTGTGCATATATAAAAGCAGGAATTTGAAGTCAGACTATTCGTTTAGATCACATCAAAGAGTAGCAAGTGCCAGCAGCTCTGTAGGGGACAAGAAGACACTAATAAATTAGGAGGGCAAGAGCAGGATGAGCCAGGCAAACCCAGGGATGATAGGATCAGTTGAGACTCTGGGCTATCAGGCAGGCCCATGACAGCAGAGCAGGTCTGAAATAAGGCTAGGAGCAAAAAAGAAGGATCAGTGACAGTACCCAGAGCTGGATCAATGAGGTCAGTGACTGAGCATGTGTGCAAGTAGGCAGTGAAGGATCAGGCCTAAGCTTCAATGGAGCCTCTTGTGTAGAGGTGGGTGGATGGGATCCCAGGTGAGGCTGGTCAGGCCAAGTAAGATCAGTTGATGCAGTCAGGGTAGTGACAGACTCTGAGAATCAAGTTCTTGATAAATTCTGACTATTAAATTCTTTCTGCTAAAATAAATTCTTAGTAACTGCAGGGATTTTTTTCAGGTACAGAGTGCTTACTATATTGCACTTTGGTGATCCTTAGTACTATCTAACATCTGGCTACTTATTTAACATCTTAAACTGTAATTTAGTATCTTCCAATATTTTGAAAATTCTTAGCAGGAGATCTCAGGGGATGTTTTTGCTTTAAATTATATGTTTTGTTGCTTTGAGTAATTTCATCTGTAGTAACATAAGATTCCCAGAATGACCATTCTGTTCCAGTTCCAAGGTCTATTTAACCCAACATCCTGGGACTAAAAGCAGAGTATGAGGAAAGGGTGCAAGAATATGTTGAGATTTCCTTGTAGTACTCTTCTAGCTTCCAGTGTTATACAACTCTATACATCTGTGCCTCTAACCACATATTTTGGAGATCTAAATCAAATATTGTGGAGATTTTGTAGGTTTGTAAAATGATTCTGTAATGTAAGAAAGAATGTAGTTTCAAATTGTCAACACGGAAGTCAAGAAAAAGAAAAAATGCAGTATGAATCACAAAGTTTGGTTCAAGTCAAATTGGTCTTTAGCACAAAAATCTGAAAGATCATATGCCTCCGTTGGAATGATTTATATAAGTTAAAATGCTGGCACACTGCAAACCGCTTTTCATCTCAGTTCAGCAACTCTCTCTGTGGTATGCGAGTGGCTTTCAGGAAGTCACCAAAACCGGGTGAGATGCAAGCTCACTTTACCTTCTTTTTTCTCATGGCTAGAAGTGAAATCATTCTTCCCAAAATGAAATTATGACTCTCAGATCTTAATGAGATAACTTTTTTTTTTAGGTGTAAGTTCTAAATAGTCTACATCACCTTTTTTTTGGGGGGGTGTTTGATCAGAATGCTGAGGTTCTTAGTGCAGAGAGGTGTCTGAAATGGAGATGCTGAATAAACCAGAAAACTAATGAGTAAGGGAACATTTAATTTTACTATGTTGGAAATATTGTCCAATCCCTGCTGCTGCTGACTTTTCTTGAGGTAGTTGGATGGTGCTTGTTATTTCCACTCATTACCTGTGACTGCAGTGAAAGGCTTGTCATGATTAACTGAGCACAGAAAAGTAATTGAGAGCAGACTTGAAAAAATCCACCTATTTTGCACTCTCCAATTTTTTCACTGTGACTGAGTTCTTAATTTTTATTTTTGTTTTATATGTATATAAACAAGTCTTCAAACTCTGGAAGAGGTTTGCAGGTTTTGCTTAATGATCAGTAGTGAGAGGTGGTATTAGAGATCATTCTGTGAGAAATATTCCCCCATGAGGAGCAGGTTATTTGTTCCATTTGCGCAAGTATGTTCTGGTGTGACTGAATTTCATCTATAGACTTGTGAGATCACTCAGTGCATTTTCCTGTAAGTGGATGTGTAGGGTAGAGTCTTGGATAAAAAGTTCAAAAGAGGTACACTTCATCTTTACTATGGAATGGCAAATACTCCATATCCCACTGATGGTACATCTTGCTGTCTCTCATCCGTCTGGGGTTTTACAAACCAGTATTTTGTTTTAGTCTTATAAATTGTATTTGCGATCCAGCAACTGATCTGGATTATTTAAGGTTTCTGTCATTTCTGTATGAACAACAGTTCAGATGTAGTTCACAATTTTTATCATTATCTATGAGCAAAGATGAAACTCAACAGTTTCTCTTGATTGTTTTGTCTTTGTACTGCTGAAATGACTTCAAGTATCAGTACTCCTTTTAGTCGTTTACATTAGAAAATGGAATGATGACTGTGGCATAAAAAGATTATTTCAAGTGAGAGTTTTTTCTTATTTTTTTTCCCCTTAACTCTAAATGTTTGAAAAACATGGTGTAAACCCCATGGCAAGATACAGACTGGGCAGGAGTTAGTGCTAATAGAAGCCTATATCTCATATTTCTAACTGCCACTGAAAGTGAAAGGAACAGACGCCTTTATTTACTACATCTGGATAAAAGGTATTATTTTCCCCACCTGAACATTTTTCTGATATTCATTTTATCGTAAAACCAGACTAACCTAATGGTTGTGAAGAACTGCATTTAACTTGTGGGAAGGCATTTGATCATTAAACACAACTGCTGCTGACACAAAGTCATTATCAGAATGCTGTATAATGAAAGTCTGTTTGCTTCATTTTTAATATGAAAAACAACATTTTGAGTGGATGGGGACCGTTCCATTACTATTAGGAAAAAGTGTAGCCATAAAAGCAAGTTTTCCCACTGATGCTACCTGTTGTGTTTTGTATCAGATAAACAAGATCCTTTGCTTCTTTGGAACAGTGTCCAGTTCTGGGCTCCACGGTAGGAGATATAGTACTTACAGACTTAAATTCTGTCTGAACATTAAAGAGCAGTCAAACACTGGGATGGATTGCCCAAAGAGTTGCTAGAGTTTCTATCTTTAGAAAGGCACAACTGCACAGAATCCTGAGGAACCTGCTGGAAGATGCTGCAGCTGACCCTGCTAGAGAAGGGACTGGACTAGATGATCTCAAAAGGTCCTGTTCAACCTCAGCTATTCTGTTCTCCTGCCTGTAGGAAGAAAACAATTCTTTTTTATTTGCCAGAGGTCTGCTAGCCAGAAAAGCAGAAGGAATGCAGCAGAGGTCAAGAAGTCTGACATGGACAATGTAGAAACAACAGTTCTGCAATTTGACAAGCTGAGAACTCAGCCTCAGGAAAAAATATGTATTCTAAGGAAAATCAAAATCTGAAAAATCTCTCTCCTGCCACAAAGAACCTAACCCCAAAAATGAATGCTGGCATGAAGAATTAACCATGTGGGTAGTTACTCAAGCTGCTGATTCCATTCATACATTCAGAATGACGTAATACAGAATTTCATAGCTTTTAGTTATAAATGCATCAATTTGTAGGCAAGAATGAATGTTAACCAAAATGTATTTTTTTCCAGCGTATTAGCATATCCATTTGTCAAAATAAAATATGCTAATAGACAAATGAAATAGTTTATTTCTTTATCCAACCAGTTGCCATTTTTTTTCCTCTTCTAGCACTTGAGAAGTCGTGATGGAAGCACCTATTGTTTTTTAATATTAATATAATTAAGCTAATATAAAATATAAACTCAATTTTGTTTGTCTTATGGAAGTACGGTTTTACTAAATCAGATAAATGCTTATCAGTAGTGAAGGGTAATATGTTGAGTTACGGATAGTTCCTTACTGTTGCCCAGTAGTCTACAGCACTTTCTCTTCTCTCCTGTATGTATACATAAGTTTTTACAATTGCAAGCAAAAATGATTATTTCAGCTGTGTTATGCTGGTTCAAGAAGATTGCTGTCTGCCCAAGGGAAGTTCTAAGATGTTGTAGATGCATCTATGAAACTTCTGTGTTTGGGCCTTCTTGTCCTTCACCGAAATAGCTGCGTGTGCTCTAATTGACCCCTTGTGCCAGCTGACATGAGACACAGTCGTCCTTGGACGTATGGTGTCTCTCTTCACTGAATACAATACAATTATAGCACAGTATCATCTGATGATTATTTTCAGGCAAAAATGTAGGAGTATCCATATGTGAAAAATGGTGTAATTATTCTTGTGGCAGTTTATGTGTATATCAGCACTTAAGCAGTATCTGCTGTCAAACTGAACCTGAATTTCAGGTCAGTGATGTTTCTGTAGCAGCAGGGCTCCTGCAGGCAAAGTGCACGTCATTCTGGGAGCTTGGGCTCCCTGGAACCATCTCCAAGCTGTCCTGGCTGGGCAAGAAGTGGTTTCCAGTAAAGAAGCCATCATAGATCTTCAGTTAGAGAACAGTTCAACTGTTGGGAGACTTTTCAACTTTGGAGGTTTAAGGCAGAAACCTTTCTTCAGGCAAGACTGTGATATCTAGCATTCTACTAAACATTTTTGTTCACAGCAGATGTTTGTCATGTTTTGCCAGAGGCTTGAATGGTTCCCAGCTTTTCCTGAACATAAATCGTTAGAATAAAAGAAGGAGGTACAGAAAAGCTGGCATACCTGTCCTGTTCAACAAATTACAGTGAAGAGCACTGTCAGCAATAGTGCCGTTTTTTCATCTCCTGTTTACTGAATTTCAAAATAAATGTACTGATTTGAAAATGAAATGGTCTCTAGGTAACAGAGAAAATGGTGGCACTCTAAATTTCAGTTTGGAATAACACAGAGGTTTTTCAACTGTAACTCACGCGGTTAGTCACCAAGCCCAGATAATTTAGGTGTGGTATCTAAACTTCCTTCATATTAATAGGAAGCCAACAGGAAAAGCAATGTATATCACACAGAGTAGTGCTTTCTCAATCTCTGAAGCTGTTGTGGTTAGATTTAAAGATTTTTCCCTCCATCCTTCCCCATTCTATTTTAATTTTCTGTTCTGGTCAGCAAACTTGAAGTCTTCTGTAAAAATAATTGATACCTTTTAGCATAAAGAGCTCGTAAGCTGTAAGAAAATATCGTGTGACAAATACTGAAATAATTTCCAAACAGATCAAGTAAATAACAGGATTAAAGTACGAAAGCATTGCATTATTTCGCTTTTAAATGTTCAGTGCTTTCACTTTTCTGTTTTCATATTTTTGTTTTGACTTATTTCAACTGTTTATTTATCAGAAAATGAGATGTACAGTCTAAAAACAAGAGTTGCTAAACTCCCGGAGCTAAGGAGAGAGGTTGATTAACTTGCAGGGGTTAACCCAGGCTAAATGTTAGGGAGGGACAAAGTGACCTGGGTCACAACTGGCAATGCAGCTCTGGCGTGGTGTGTAATCAGTTAACAAATATGCAGCAGACTGATCATTCGTCATTAAAGCCTGTAAATTGCTAGAGGTGCTCCTGCTTTTCAGCTGTATCTTTGCATCTCCTATGCATGGTCAAAAAAACCAGCGTATGTTTAGCGGGAGACAGAGAAGACAATTTTGCTCTTGAGTTTTACAGAGGTCAGAGTACTGCGTTAAAAATTTCTTACTGTGGTAAAGGACAGTTCACCATGTGGTCTTCAAGAGAGCACGCTCCACTCCAGCACTTAAAATAGGAATTTTCCTGAGGCTCTGATTTTCACTGATGGTGCCTCTCTCTCTTGACATAAGGAAACAAGTCAGATTTGAATGGGAAAATATTCTCGTATTTTGTCCATGCTGAAGAATCCCTCTGGCTTAACCAATGAGGAATACAATGTGACTGTGAGAAAATCAGAAATGATATTTCACATGACGTTTTCTTTGCATTTGTAGGAGAGTGAGAGAAGGAAATAATTCTATTTATTTATTGAATAAATAAATAGAATGTTCTCTTTGGTTTGCTAGTAAGTTGACAGCTGGAGATCCTAAAGCTTAGAGCTTTACATGTTTTTTCTGTATGTGCTTACCTAGGAGTGAATAGGTATTTTCCAAGTTAATTATGCGTCCATATTAATATCAACTACTAGCACGTGTACTTTTCTCTTGAAATCAAAGATTTGTTCTCATGGGTCTGGGGAATAGAGTTCAAAAAGCCTCTACACTGATTATCCTTAATTTATTGGTGTAGGAAAGGAGAAAGTATTTCTGAAGGAAAGTCTAAGTATTTCAGTATTCTGTTGGATGAGACCCAAATGCCTTGGGCGAGTGACAGTTTCATTGTTAACAATACACTTGCCCCAGCAGCACTTTGCATTTGTGAGTGTGGAGTGACCACAGTACTGTTTCCAGCTATTTCCACTCCCTCCCCTTTTGTCTTCTGGGTATTGCTGTCTCCCAGCAGTCTCCAAGGCCTGGGCTGTGTCTTCCCAGAGGTCAGATGCCATTGTCACTCCCTTTGTCATGTCCAAAATACCAACTGAGCTTATCTTAAAACAGTTTATGAAGTTTCAGAGGACACCAGATGTTTCTTCCCCCCCCCCCCTTTTTTTTTTTTTCCGTTTTTAGACATGCCTGCAGGATCCACAGCTTCTAAAATCTGCTTCTTTTCCTTGTTCTTTGTAGAAGAGTGTTCATTGTTAGTGAACAGCAGCTCCCCTCAGCAAACTCATACCATTTAGGTGCTCTGTGATCTTCAAGGAGAAAATAAATTGAGTAATACCAAGGCTTTATGAAAGAGTAAGTCTGGAGAGTTGGGTGGAGAGGAACCTGATGAGGTTCAGCTAGGGCAACTGCAGAGTCCTGCACCTGGGGAGCAATGACCACACACATCAGCACAGGTTAGGGACTGACTTATTGGAAAGGAGCTCTGCGAAGAAGGACCTGGGAGTCCTGGTGAAAAACAGGTTGGCTGTGAACCAGTAGTGTGCCCTTGTGGCCAAGAAGGCCAATGGGATCCTGGGGTGCATTAAGAAGAACATATTACATCATATGTTCCCATGCTTTAGTTTACATAAGCACACAAAACCTCTGCGGTCTAACAAAAGCATAAGCTTTAAGATATCTGTAGAATAGCATGCTGAAAACTGAAGTTAGCTGAATACAGAGGTGCTAATAACTGAAATGTACGTGTTCATTGCTGAAAAGATTTAACTAGGTATTTAGATGAAAGCTAGAGGAACATACGCATTCTGTAAATTACTAGATAAAAGGAGCAATGTTTTATAGATTCTGGATTCAAAAGGTCCCAGGGCTGGATCTGGTTGTGTGGAGGTTGGTCATAGCTTTGCATGCTATGCACTGCAGACAATCTGGTCCAGGGAGGGGGTGGCATGAGGAGCAATTGGCTGCAGGCAGCACGGTCTGTTAAGAAGAGTAGCAGCCAGAGACAGAGCAGTGTGTGGTCAGTGACAGAACTGGGCTCTGGAAGGGGCAATGAACATGAAACACCGCTATTACATTTGAAAAAGGTAATGCTACGTATGCTTGAGGGTTTTTTTGGTACAACTTTGAACATTTATCTTACAAAATAGGTGAATGGAACGGGCCTAACGTTCTTTTGGGTATTAGAAACAGTAGCTAAGGGGGCAAACAGGACAGCAGAACAGGGGACAGATAAGAGCTGAGGAAAGGAAGGAAACTAACAAAAGAACCAAATATATCAAGCAGTAACATACCGTTCATCTAATAACAGTAAAAAGAGGTGCTGGTTCCTTATATTGTAGGAGCAGAAATAAATCTACTTACAACATTAATCAGTAATGCCTGAAATTAATAACACATTACAGACTAATGGATCTGAAAAGTCATTAGTGGTTTGTAGGAGGCTTACTTCCTGAAAGTAATCTGCATGAGTGTTAACGTTAGAGCTAGTCAGAGAGCAGATGATCTTGTCTGTGCAGAAACATATCTTTAAGTGATATGAAAAGCACAAATTCATGGTTGGTTTTTTTTTTCCTTAATAAAAAGACCCTATTAAGAAGTTTCTTCCAAAATTTTTTGCATGATGACTCTAAACATTTATTTCAAAGATATTGTAATAGAATGCAGGTACTTAACTTTTTCAGGATTACATCAGTAAAATTCTTAGAGGGTATCTAGCTCAAATGTTTTCTGATGATGGACAACTGTTCAGAATTTTTTTTTTTTTTACTGAAGTTCTAAGTAGCACCAAAAGTTAATGATGTAGGATATACTTCAGTGACTGTGCCATCTTGATTCCTTTCCTTTTAACTAAAGGAAAAGCTGAATAAACTTATCTATTATATCAAGAGAATAAAAGGATGTTTCATTACAGGAACATTGATGCGGATATTCTTTAGGTAGAAGAAAGATTTCAAGGGCTATGATGAGGCAAGTCAGTAAATCAAATGTATATTATTTAAGGAATCTCTAACGTCATCGAGTATGTTGATCTTGTTAATGGTTCTGATATGACATTTATGAGAGAGGACCGCAAACTTCTAAAGCAAATTTATCTCTGCAGTCATCTGTTTCAAGATGGGACTCCTCTGGATGAGCAACTGTACTTAGGCAGGAATGGACCTTGCATCCAAGGCAGATGGAATTTGTCACTCTCAGGTTTTGCTCACCAAAAGACAGACATTACTCTCAAAAGTAGAACAGAAGCAAGATGCAAGCAGTTATCTTTCTAATTTCTGCCACTTAGCATCTTGCAGAAAGACATTTCTGGGGAAAAAATGACAACAAACAAAAACAGATGTTCCGAAGACATTTAAGAGCTTCAGAAGTTATTGATGTTGGTCATACTACTTTTCTCCTCGCATTACAGGAGATTTGGTAACTGCAGATCCTACTATCAATTTATTTTCCTTTGTTTTTACCCCTTTGGTCCACTTCTTGTCTTTATTCTTTGTGCGTGGTAGTTGCTGTTTTCTAGAAAAGTGGTTTAAAAGAACCATGAGTGCACTCTAATTGAAAGTGACAAATGAGGTTAAATACACCTATAAATAAAACAAAATCTAATAAAACTGATTTCTGTAAACCAAGCAACTTTCCAGAAGTGTTTATAGATTGAGAATGTATTTTAAAAAATGCAGGAAGACTGTAAGAACCAGTGTAACATAATATAGTTGGTATCACTTAGCCTCTATCAAAACTGATAAGGACATGATTAGATTTATAACAAATAACACTAAGGCATTTGCTAAACTGTACTGATTTTAATGGTGTCTGTGTGTGGCAGATTAAGCATTCTTAGCTTTAAAAGCTCCTCTGCTTGTTAAGAAAGTAAGTATTGATATCCCCATTTCACTAACAGATCCTTGTCAAAAGAGTCAATAATTTACATCGCTCAAAATCTGGAGGTATGGCTGTATTAAGTGAACTGAAGATTTCTCTGGTAAATGCCAAAGCTGTCAGGTAAACTACCAGTCGTAAGAACACCAGCAGCTTCTGAACTCACCAGATCTTATGATGAACATTGGAAGCAGAGTTGTGTTCTTTTAGGATCTGTATGTATGGTATCAGTTCAGAAGATGTTGTCATAACCTTTTGAGTTCTGTTGAAAATAAACTGTATAACTGTGGAAGAAACAAACGGTAGGATAGGGCCTCAGAGAACTTCTGTTCAGAAATACTTAAGTAATACTCCCTAAAAGACTGAGAGCTCAATAAACAGTGTATTTAACCTAAGCTGTTCTATTATTGAACTCTTGATGTTGCCTTAGAGATAAAGTAGTTTGTTTTCTCACAATTCACTAAACTTTTTCAATTTCCTCACACCCTTCCTTTCTTCTTTCTTCCCTCCCAGATACTAGCTCTTTAATTCATTCCTCTCACTTTCACTTAATCTTTTACTCACCCTGGTATTTTTCAATCTGGAGAAGAATAATTATTTAGCTCTGTTGAAAACTTGAAAATCGTAAAAGCAAACTATTTTCCATAACAGAAGAGATGGACTGTATTTGCTGGAAATCCAACAGTGCTTGCATGAAAAAAATCAGAAATTCTTATCTTAGTTCCTATGATTTTGCATTCAAGAACTCTTTGCATGCCCAGAAAGCTAACTAGCACAATAATTTTGTAACAAGACTTTGGAGAAGCTTTCACTGTGATGTTTTCCACCAACTTAAGGACTTTATACCAGCTAATGAAGGAAGCATACATTTCAGGGGATGTGACAAAGTGTAAACAGAGAAACATATCTTTTCCTCCACAAAGCAAAGGTATATTGCTGCATGCTGCTGCGTATAATGCACCAGCTG
Organism: Oreortyx pictus; assembly: GCA_036925125.1. Taxonomy (NCBI): domain Eukaryota; kingdom Metazoa; phylum Chordata; class Aves; order Galliformes; family Odontophoridae; genus Oreortyx; species Oreortyx pictus. Next base: position 9,854,320 of record JAUPFR010000008.1, on the reverse strand, counting down.
AATGGCAGTTATTTGGAACAGATCACATTTACTCTGGAATAAAAAACAAACAAACAGTTTTGAAAAGTTAATGACCAGTGCTTGAAAACAATAAATATATAGAAGCTATCTGTTAAATGTATTTTGACCTGGTTATGTGTCAATTAGTTCTGAAACGGCATCGTTCTGGTTTTAGAAGCTAGATAGGGATAACTGAGTTATTTTCTTCTTAAAAAATAGCATTAAGCTAAAAGAGTTTTAGTAATACTTAGCAAAAATGACTACAGATTCTTCTTTCAGTTTAATACGGTCTATTGAACTAAACAACAAAACTGGTTTTGTACGCGTTGTCCCTTCATTTGATTACGTTGTGCAAGCAACTGCAGTCACAACAAGATTAACTAGTCTCTGAGATAAGGCACAGGGCTCAGCCAGAGGCAGCTGTTAAAATTTCAAATCTGTTTCACAAGCAATTAACTGTTTTTAAGTCTGAAGTATTTTACACGGATAGGGAGTAGCTTGTTTTGCATGAAATAAGCATGCAAACTCTGGTTTCTTTAAATATGTTTTCATTTTATTTTTTAAAATTGAAAGCTGACAAGGGACACTGCCTTTACTTACTGCCTATTATATCACATGACAAAACTATAGTGCCTTGTCTTCATTTTTTCTGCAGCACCATATCCAGTATATGCTTGATATTTTATAGGAAATACTTTTATTTAGTGAAATGAGAGCATTAACTAAGAGGATTTCTGATACAGTACAGCAGAAAGAGCCCAAGTCCTCTGAAAGACTTCTTGCCCATTTCTTTTTATTTTGCTGTATATGTCGTCCTCCACATTTATCTCTTTCCTTTCTATTTTATCTGTAGTGAAAAATATACAAAACCTTTCTGAATCCATAGAAAAGTATTTTTCACCTTTTGACTCTTCATAAAGCCCATAAAGGTCCATGTTTCTCATACTCCTCTCCCTCAGTTCTACTTTAGCAGTAATATTTGTTATAAAATCAACAGTTCACCTCTTAATTTGCTTCCTATCACTTGATCAGAGCAATTCTCAGTGCATGAAAATTTCCTTGATAACACATTTTTTATTATGATTAATTATATTATCTACTAGATTATGATTAATTCCTAAGATCTCTAGGAAGTTTAATTTTAAGCAGAGGTATTAAATATCCATATATATAATAAAACAGAGGGGCATAACAGCCAAAAATCTCCAACATCTTGCACTCATGGATTTCCCAGTGAAGATGTTATTAAAATCCCTGATATGAGGAGGATATAGACATAGCCTGTTCTGCAAGATGCTACTGGATATTCTTTGAAATAGCAGTTGAGAGCAACAGAACTGGCCACACCAATTCAAGCAACACACAGTGCTCCTGTCATTTTCCAAACAGTAGCTGAATGGCTGCAAATGAGCACAGTTCAGAGTTGTCACGAGTCTGAGAGGTATGTGATCACCTGCTGAGCAGTCACTAGTTCTGTGTAGAGCCAGCTGTGCCAATAACTGCTTGAAAATTAAACTGTAAGAGCAATGGAGCCTAGGTAGTCCTGCAGTATCTGTTTGAGGCAATGCAATTCTTCCAAATTTTTTTTTTATACAAATACAGCACTTGGGAAACTATGGATTATCTGAAGAATGGTGGCACTGGGTTTCTTGACCGAATTAAAAGTGATGAACCAACCTCACCTGGGACCCACACCCTCTGGCTCTCAGCCCAGAAGCTCTCCTTAAATTCAGGTTTAGGTCTTTGTGGTGTTTGGGCTTTGTTGTGTAAATGCTGAAGGCAGCAGCATTCTTCCTGGCTGACTTACAGGGTGATTTTTTTAATCTTGATTTTGGGTTTATTCTGTCATCTTGTGTCTGCTGGGTACTTACTGAGTTGTGTCTGACTGTGGTTGGTCCTACTGGATTAAACCTGACCTGTAGATTGATTTCCTGGCTTGACCTTAGACTTGCATCATCACTGCAAGTTGCTGGATAGTCTGGATGCTTGATTAAATCAGGTTGCTGTTATTAAACCTGTCTTGCTTAGGTAATAGGGGGCTAAGTATTTCTAGCCTTGTTACTGTACTTCGTTTCTTGCCTGTTAGTGGGTAGCTAGTCCTTCCTGAATGTTGATAAAATGAAGCTCAGCAGCTGTAGAATAACTCGCATGGCTTTCAGGCATCTACAATTATTTTATTTTGACTTAACCTAAGATTTTAACACAGATGTTAGTAAGGCCTTACAGCTCTCTGAAATCCTTATTCTTGTCTTTTTAATTGCTATTCAAGCTATTCCTAGCATTGATCAGTAATGTAATGTCTTTCCACATTCCATCCAAGGAGTGTGGCTCTGCCCTTCTTGTCCTGAGGTGGCTGTTCCTTGCCTGTCCTGGGGGCTGCTATGAACAAACATGCAGCTGTGCAGTAAGTTAACTTACAGAAGTGAAAACAAAATGCAGAAGTACAGGGAGCTGATGGAAGCTGAGCATGAGGGATGATATGGGCTTATCTAAACAAAACAGGGTAGAGCTATCAAATTTCTGGTAGCTTTGTCCTGTTTTTGTTGCTCCACTACTGTTTCTGGAAGAAACTGCACACTAATTGTTTTAGTGAAGACTTTACTGCTTGAGGCGGCTCCTGCCATCGAATCCTAGCGATAAAATAGCAACAGGACAATCCATTGATTACTATTTGTAAGTATTTTGACTCTGTCTTATTTTAAAAATGTGAGAAGGCAGTTTTGTTATGAATTACAATGGGCCAAGCTGCAGCTCAATTGTGATAACTCTTACAGTGTTAGTCAAGTCCTGCTATGTTTTATGAAAGAGGACTGCCAGGCCAGATTCTGTGCTTATAAATCAGGCTACTGAGGAAATGAAGGCTGTAACATCCTCTCCAGTGAAACGTTTTTCATCGTGGTGTGATAGCTGGGAAAGACTGAAGAACTTATCAGTTTTGCATTCCAACTGTATCAAAAAAGGTCACTTTTCACCACTCAAAATCATACAGAGAAAAGATGGCAAGAAGGCAAAAGTAGCATCCTCATTTTGTAGCTCAGAAATGCGACATGAGATGTTTAAGATTTGTGTAAGGGTAGTCAGGAAGTCAGTCCCTAGCAGAAACACAAGCTGTATGAGTCCTAGCCTTCTTCACAAGGCGTGTCTGCAACCCTGCTTTTGTGGGAGAGGGCATACTTCTGGAAAGAAAACAGATTAATTCTGCCTTGTGGTTATTACCAGAGAGGATGCTGTATCCACAGTATAACCTGGATTTGTGGATATGAATTACCAGCTTTTGTATCTACGGTAGTCATTTCATTTTGTGTGTGTGCTGTGAGTTAACTGAACATCGTGTTGCACTGAACTGTGTTGTTGGACGTGTGGCGTTGACAAACTCCATAGTGGAGGGGAATCAGTGGTGCCAGTACAGCCGTTCCCACTCAAGTTAAGTTTGCAATCCTCATAATGTGCTGCTGCTGCTTCTGTAGGATTTGGTCTTTTCTATTTTTATACCATTTTCAAAGTCTGTAGTTAATATTAACTGACAGAGACAGCTGAGAATGTTGGGATTTCCTATTACGGATAATTAAGGAAAATACTATTACATGTGCAGACAGATGCCTTGTGGTAAATTGCATTACAGGAATGTTATTGCCTTCATTGGTAATTCTTATTCGTGCTGATTACTGAATCTGTCTTACACTATGAGGTGCTAGAGGTGTGTAGAAGGCTTTCTAACAAATGGATGTTAAGCACTTTGCTGCTTCCTTTTTACATTTGCTTTTTTGTTTGTTAGTTTGTCTTCAAGTCTGACTTGTATGAGCCAATTGCCCTGTTCTATTTCATACCTAGAATATGTGGGAATTTGCGTTGTGAGCTTTATTAGTGGAGCCTGGATAAGGGCTTAAGAGGCTAGGGAGGACTTCCATTCAGCAAGAACTTTTCCACTTCACTTTAGTTATCACCAAATTGGTGTATGGTTCCACATTAGGTTAAAATCTAGCTTCCTGTTTCTCCCAAAGGAGGTTTCCTTGCTGAGCAGCCCATTCCTGAGGTTTCCTGCTATGAGGAAACCTCAGAAATAGGCTGCTCAGCAAGGAGAGGCTGACAGAAGCTGAGGAAGGCAGGTGGGAAGCTGCCCTTACCAGCTCATAAACCAGTCACAGTTCCACCAGATCTGTGTAGTAAGAGCAGAGGAGTGGTGATAGTAGCTGTAGTAGTTCGTAATGATGAAGTGTGGATGGTGACCAGCAAGGCACATCACTAGAGTCGGGCACAGGTTTACCTGCAGCACAGCTCAGGATTAGAGGTTGTGCTTTCAGCTTTTTCAACCAGGCTTAAGTAAAAGGGCCTGAACTTAAAAGTAGCATGAAACAAAGTAGAGGAAACCCTGATGAGGCTTCTCACAGCTTTTGCATGTAGCCTGACCAAATGTTATGGCTGCACCGCATCTGAGCTGGCCTTGAGACAGCTGCAGTGGGGTGGCAGAGCCTGCTGGTTCACTCACATAGCAGCTGTAAACTGCTGCATGCTTGCCCAGTTCTTGAGCTGTTTCCCAGACAGGAATGTTGGGATACAAGGATCCACAATCTGATGTGGTACAACGTTACGGGAATATGTCAACAAACCTTTGTGGCCTTAAAATAATCCTAATTTGGATGTGCAGGAATAGAACTCAAAATTGAACTAAATGAACTGCCACAGGTTTGAAGTGTAACGTGCTTTTGTAAAATAGTATTTCATTATTGGCTGTCAGTGTAAATACAGCCAAATATTAAAACAAGCAGATAACTGATCAGAAGTACAAAGCTGCACATTTTAATATCTTCTTGAATAGAACTGTTTCCTGGGATACTGGCTGTTTACCTCATCAACTGTCTGATAGCTTAATTCCCTCCTGGGAAAGAAATGTGCTGGGGTCACCTAACTCATACCTGATCAAATAGCAGAAAAGTAAATTTTGATTATAACGTGATAATGAAGCACGAGGAAGGAGATCTGTGCTTGACTTTCATCTGCTCAACCGTTTCCTGCCGGAGGGATACAAGAGCGTTCACTGGATTTGCATCAGCTTGCTCTCATCTGCCCATGCTGGGTCTCAGCAGCAGGGACACTGTGACAGGGCTGGTGCCATCAGTCCTCTGCCTGATAAGAAGTTAGCTTAAATGTGGTGACTCAGACTGCAGGCATCCTACCTGCAGTACAGGTGTGGCCCCAACCAACTCAGTTCTCTTATTACAACTGAATCCGCAGGTAGACTCTATTGTGAAACAAGTACACTGAATTGCAGTTCATTTCTTTAATGGAGAGTGATGTCAGGTGCTGAACACAGTGCTGAGACCTGTGTGGGCCACGGGTTAAGTGCTGGTGGCAGGAACAGAGGTTGATGTCTGTAAAATCTGTGCTCCTGTAGGGATTCAGAAGCCCAACGCGTGCTGTAATTAATTGCACGTGGAGCTCAGTGTATGTAACTCAGCCAGGGTTGAAGCTGAAGCAATGAAGCAATGCTATTATATCAAAAGTACCCAAAAGTAAAAGATGTGTGAAACTAAATGATATAAAGGTACTGACTTACTCTTCCGTACCTCGTTTTCCCAACAAGCTTTATTTTATCTTCCTTCTCTGCAATGTAGGCATGATTTGTGTCTGTATCTGATGCTGCTCGTGCCTTTGTCAAGCAGTAAAACCAGCATGAAATTGATGTGACCTTCTTTCATTGCTGCCCAAAAGGGGCTGAATAGCAGCCCTGGGACAGAGCAGGCTTGTTGAGTTTGTTACGCAGCTGCATGACAAATCTGCCTCTCAGCCTGCAGCTTCAAGAAGACAGCACAGCATCTGTTCACATAAATGGTAGCTGTTTGGTTGTTTTTGTTGAAGTAAACTATACAGTTTAAACAGAAACTTACAAACAGGTAACTTAGGCTTTCCTCACTTGCCAAGAAAAGCTTCCTAATTCACCTTCACAAGAGAGTACATGGATTATCTTCAACTTAAATATTTTTGATCCATGTGTAGAGAAATTAACATCTAAATTACAAGAAGCTTACGTCCTGGTGTAATAACTATAACACGTGAATCCATGTTTAGCCAAAGTGTGGGTACAAAGTCTCTTTAGAAGCTGCTAGTGCATAAAAACTATATTCTTCTCTTTCTGTATGAATTTGTTTGTCATCGTGGCAGCTCCTAATGAATTTATGTCACTGAGCACTTCAAAGTTAGCCCTGGGCCTGCACGCAGAGTGCCAGGAATAACACTTGGGCACCCGATTTCTACCACCTCACACAAAGTCCTGCTCTGATGTCTGATGCATCTGTGTATGCAAGTTTAAGAACAAGGCATTAACGGTTAAGTCAAAAGATCTTCAAGCCGCAATGAATTGCTATATCTCCAGCTTCTTTTCCTTCTAATTCTGTACACAGGTTAATAAAGCCACTGTTGACCTGGTTGTAAAATCTGTATAAAATTATCACTTAACAGATTTATAGCTTGGTGCATAAAAATGTGTCTATGTTTTCTTCGGAAGACATTTTTGTCAGAAATAATCTAGCTTAGAAGTGCTTCCCAATGAGTACTGGGATAGGCATTCAATGGGCAGTATTCTACCCCAGAACTTAGCTGCCTTATGCTCTCTATATATTGATATATATATATATTGCTCTATATACTGCTCTCTCCAGTAACCTAGAGAAGTATTCTTGTTGTGCAATCTTGCCTTATCTATGTTCCGTAAGTTAGGAGTAATTTTCAAATTAAATGGTGGTTCTCAAAGATCTGTGTGTTCCTTATCAAGGATGCCTGTGCTGGCATCTTCAGGAGCTGTGCTGTGCCCTGCTGGGTGGGGGTGCTCATTGCTGTGCTTCCTTACTCTTCCATGGAGTGTTTTTTGTTGTCGTGTCAGAGTTTGTGCTGGAGGCCAGGAGGCTTTACCAAGTGACTGATTTGGACTGAAAGCTTCAGTTCCTTGAAAGATTTGTAATACGAATTGAAAAAAATTATTTGGGGCATCTGGTTTTGTTTGATGATAACTAAAATTGCCTTAACATTGGAAGAGCCAAAAGTGAGATAACTCTACCTGCCAGAGGCAGCGAGGACAAAGTTTCATAATGAAATGTGGACCAAATAGACCTCTATCAAAGGTGTTTATTGTCAGTCAGTGGGCATGGCAGTTGTTTAAAAACCTCATATACGGTATTTACCTTTCAACCTCAGAACACAATCCTCAATCACAAATTTTCTTTAACATACTTAAGCCAGTACACTGCATTAGTATGTACAGTGGGGCCTAAGTGATAGCTGAGGAGACTAGAAGCACTGCTCCCACTTACTGCACTGAGCTTGTGTGCTCCAGGTCAGTAGTTGCTGTGTCTCCAAATGCGCATCATGCATAATGCATCCATTTTTTTGAAGCAGCCCAGTAATGAATGTACGAAACTTTGCTTCGGGGTTTGGAGTCGTAGGCATAACATGGAAGACTGCATGGGAAGATTTTATTTTCCGAAACAAAATATCTCAAGTATCTGAAAAAGGAAATTAGTTACCTTGGCTGCACTGCCAGATTAGAAAGATATGTAGAAATGTGACAGCTCTATTTCCACCATGAAGAGAGCAATTTTTGTGAAGAGGCCACTGGAAATACTTTTTTTTTTTTTTCATCACGATCCTGGTAATGGGAAAGGCAAATCTTTCCTGTCTTACTACTGAAGTGTTCCAGGAGCTTTCTAAAATTCATTGTCAAGAAATCTCAATAACAGAAGGAAAAGTGAGTTTTGTATCAAGAATGAAAAACCACTAACTACTTATCAGAATCCAGAAAAGGGACTCCTAGCTGTCTTTGAGTGAATGCACTGGTGTTCATTCTTCTATAAATGGTGGTAGAACTGATGCTTAGATATATCTGTAATGCCTACAAGACTGACAGAGCTGTGACAAACCAGTTCAGCACTACAGATAGCAAGGAACTGTTAGGAGTGAAAACAGTCTCATTAGGTTGTGCTATTGTTGATGAAATTTTAACTATTGGAATCTATGAAAAAACACACAACTGAGAGCAAGCAAAGAGGTATCAATTACTTTCTGACGATAGTTATATTAATGGAATGAGTAAAGAAATAGTTGAACGTATGTCACACTGTACTCTAAGCAAAAAACCCACTGGGCTACTTCAATCAATGTCCCGCTGTCAGTAATAAAACATTTGATAATATCCTTAGTAATACAATTACAAGAAGTTAAAGATCGGGTGAAGTCCAAATCATGTTTTGAAAAATAATTAAATTTTCCCTTCAACAGCTACACTGAATTGTAACGTGGTTTTCAGCCTTTACTCACAGTGCTAGCTATGAAGTAATGCTGTAGCATTTTCAAGGAATGTTTGCCAACCTCTTCATTTACCAGTAGATGTCACTGGAGTCCAGCAGAGAGCTATAACCGGTTTAAAACACCTTACTCAATTCAATTTTTATTTCGTAGACATTTGCTATTTGTACATATTGTCTTACGTGCAATAAAAATGAAGAACTATGATCGATGCCCTTTCAGGTAAGGGATTTTACTCCCCTCTTAGCTACTGATAACTGCTGAACGATACTTTGGAAGTAATTCTGATTTTTTCTTCTTTCCTTTCTGCGCAGCATGCCTGGATCTGGTCCAAACTGATAATGACCAGAGTGATTATTCAGTGCAAAGGGGACGACAGCAAGCAGTGTCTGTGTGATTACTCAGCCTTTGCTCAATATTCCATCAGCAGGGGGGAAGACAATGGAAGATCAAGCCAAAAGACTCAGATCTCCAATTTCTTTGGCAGTTGCGCTGAAAATTACAAGGCCTGGGAACTGAGTGGGACAGAAAGGACCTGCACTGTCTGCCACCCACCAAACATCTCGCTGTAAGCCCTTAAATCAAGCATAAGAGGAAGAAAGGTAGTGGAAGCTCTACTTTCAGCATCTGTAGGTTCCTGCCTCTGGAAATAAGCCATGTGCTCATACTGATGTACATTTTTAATCTGGTTCTAAAGCTAAATTATTTCCAAAGAATACAAATAGAAGAATGCCTCAGAGGTAAGCTGTGTAATCACCTGTCTCCAGTTTTATGCACTATTTTATTTCTGGAATGCTTTTCTAGAGATTTAGATCTTGCTTCCCGTAACCTGCATCAGGTGATATGGAGTGCAGTGCTGATCAAGTCTGCTTAGGATTGCACTGAAGAAGACCATGAAATATCATTCTTACTTTAATGAGCTGTAGTCCTTTCCTGCTGTGCCTGTGCTAGGTAGGTGATAGCAAAGTTATTTTGACTAAAATGTGCCTGTAGGTATTCAGGTATTTGCTATATATAGAGGACAAAAAAGCACCAAGAAGATGCCCATGGTTACTAAAGAAGTTCCAACAATTTGGTATCATAAATTTGAAGATGAAAGGGGATTTAGGTTTTGTTTTTCCTCAGTTCTTAAACAGATATGGTAAAAAGGATTTCTTATGAAAATCACTGGGGAGACACTGAGTTACTTGAAGCCATGCTACCTTGAGCCTAAGCTCTTGCATAAATATATTTTTCCCAGTCTTTCAAATATCTGCTGATAAATGACAGTGATGCGCAGTAGACACTGATCTCAAGTTCGAGATCACGCATCCAGTAGAAAATTATACCATACAGAGGCCATTATGGGCCAGGATTTTTAGGGTAATAATGTGCTTTTGGGCAGTAAGCATACACAGCCTGTTCTGTTGTCCTGAAATGCTGCAAGATCCACTAATGAGTCATTTGTTATGCCTGAAGAACCAATGGAAGAACAGGTAGTTTTAGCTTTCTGCTATACTGAATTACAATTTGGAAGCACTCATTACTGGGCACTCCTGCTGCACACGACAGGGTACTCACTGACCACAGAACACGGTAACATGGTGTGTGTAGTGAACCTTCTCAAAAGAAGAAAGGACTGTGGAACTGGCACCCTGCGTGCTGCTGGGCGTATGAGGTTCTTATGCAACAGGCAGAAGGTAGCACAGCTTTCTTCACGAGTGTGCGCTGTAACGGGAGCAAAGTAGAAAGTAATTGTTCAGGGCTGTGCTCCAGCAGGAAACAGCAGTGGACAATATCTGATATTTTGTTCTATTTTGTCGCTTTCTGCCTCTTCAGGAGGAACTCTTCATGCAATTACTTCTAAATTTTCGTTTTATCTGCTTAATGTGCAAGATTAGTTCTTTAGTTCTGCCAAGAGATTCAAGGACGCATTCATTAGGGCCTCCTTAGTCCTGCAAGTTTACAGTTGTTTCTGATTTTGTTTTTTTCAGCTACCGTCTGTTTCTTTTCAGAGATCTTGAAGGCCAAGCATACTGGTCTCAGTGCAGCAGCTTCCTTGTTTGAGCTGATATTGTTAAAGTTTGCTACAGAAGGGCTTAGCTACTGGTTGGGTTCTGTTCTTTCTGAAGAGTAGAAAAAAGTACTTGGGGAAAGAAAAGTGAAAACAAAAATCTTATTAATGTAGAAAGGAATTGAGTGAATACTACATCTGTGCATTAAGAACCACGCAGAAACCTTAAAAAAATGGGAGTACAAAGGGATGTAATGCATAAGTGTATGTCAGGTATATGCAGGTGAAAGAAGCAACAGAAATGGCTGCTACACTATTGCTGGAGAAGGACTGGATCTGGGCAGTCAGTCCTATCCAACTCCTCATAACCAAGGAGTTGTGAAACACCAACTGCTTGTTGCATTCCTCTGCTTTTCTCTCCCCAGTGAGTGCCAATCCTAGTACATTTTGATAGCTTTCATGAGAACACAAAAATTCAACAGTAATCAGAACAGAATTCTTAAAAGAAGATTTCTACAAAAATTTCATGGAGGAATTGAAGGTGGTCCTCCTCTAAGGCTGCAACAGATTTCAGGCATTTGAGAGGGTTGCCCTCTCTTTATTTCATAAAAAAAAAAAAAAGAAGGAACAACGTAAAGAGCAAAAACCTAAGCCCTCCTTGACTCTTTTAGCTGCATCACCTTGTAAGTGAAGTGGTTTTGTTTCCTGTTTTGTTTTTCCCAGAACACCCTGGCACATTGCAAAGCCTCTGTGGGAAGAGGCAGAGCTTGCTAAGATAAACTGCACAGCAGAGTAATGGTGCCCCTGACAATTATGCCAAGGTCAAAGCTACTTTGTGTTTCCCATCAGTACTTCACCATGCTTTTTTTCCAGCAGACTTGAAGGCTTATCACCTAGGGAAGAACTTGTGCAGAAGAAACAGTGAGAATTTAGCCACAGGTGGATGTCTGCTGTTGGTTCATCGAGTAAAACTTGTATTTCCAGAGGCTTTTACATTGTAGAGACAACGCTCCCTCTCACGTGGTTGCAATGAGTGTGCAGACTGGAGAGAAAGTGGAGTAGCACAACGTTTTTTCTCTTAGCTGCCTGGGTCTGATTTATTGACATCGGGATCCAGAGAACTCTTGTTATCCCAAAAAACTAGCCCCTTCTGCGCTCCCATAAGCTTTTCTTCCTCCTGTTCCATCGCGTTTCTTTTAGCCTTTCGGTGATGAAGCTTAATGCCTTGACGTGGCTATCTCATAGGACGAGAAAGCCACAACCTGATACAAATACAGAAAAATGCGATCCAAAACTGTATAGAAATCTCCTAGTTGAAAGCCTTTCTGTCCTTCTCAGGGATCGGCGTCAGAAAAGTTATATCGGGAATGCCTCGCTAAGAAAAGCTTTTTATTATCAGAAATCACACTGTGCTATGAGCCTCCCAGTCCTTCTTGGTCCAAGCGCTGCAGCTCTCAGCACAGCCGCTTTCATCAACTCCCATGCAGCCACAGTGATGTTGCTGAACTTCCTCCAGCACACAGTGGTAGTGATACTAACGTATAAACAACTATTTTCAGAGCTGTTTCATGTTAAAGCATGGTAATTAGTTACTTAATGTGTCTCTTATTTGCATAGCAAATGTGAAGGGGGAAATTCTAGCCCCAGTGAAGTGAAACGGCTTTAAGTGCTCTCACCCTGGCGTGCTGGGTGATGTTTGAGGGACAGGAACAGAAGGAGACTGACATTTCACACAAAAAAAAAAAAGCAAAACACACCAAAATGTTTTAAGTGGCACTAATTGAGTGATGAAAGAGCTGCAGCAGCTGCGAGTGCAGTGAGAGCAGCATGACATCCTCTTCCCTCCAGTCCATTCCTACCCAGAGAAAAGACACAAGCAAGTGCCATAGAAAGCTGGAGATCATGTGGAATGCAATAGTGGCTAGATGAGGCTGGAAGGGGGGAAAAGGAGGTGGAGAAGATGCTGAGTGGGCTGAGGTGCCACTGACTTTTATAGTTCTGGGGGAAAGGTCTAGACACTGGTGAAATGGGGAGAGCCTGCCTGGGAGCTCACGTGTACTAGCTGGGTAGTGCCTAGCAGGCACGTGGGACAGTGGGTTGTTGCATTCATTCTCCTTTGGTGGGAAAAGGAGAGTAGCAAGGATGTAATTATGATGTTGCCTCCATTTTCTATTGGATGAAAAACCACACTGAGACAGTCTAACATGTTTTAACAGATGCCAAAAGATTGGATTCTGTGAAAGGCTCCGTACTGGGCTGCAGCTCATTTTGAAAACTCCAGTTTGTATCTCCACAAAGAGAACTAGGAGAGCTGTAGGGTGGATTATCCAAACAAATATTCTGTCCTTCCTAAATATTCCTCCTCCTGTTTCACTTTTCTGTCCTGTAACCCCAGCTTCGAAGCATTTCAGCTATGTCCTTCAATGCTTTCTGACCTTACTATGAATAGCAAAGGTTCTAGTTTCCTTTGAAGGAGAGAATTATGGAATGAATTAGAAAAGCTCGTTCTGGCTTTCCAGAAGTTTTTAAGATGGAAAAGCTGAAGTTATAAGATGGCTGCTCACCTCCCACTGCTTTCCTCGTGGATGCCAATGCCAAACTGAAGTGTTTTGCCTGTTTTTTCTTGTGAATGTTTTTGTGTTTTTTATTGTTTATTTATATTTATTTATGATTTTTTGAAGGGAGATGGCAAAAAAAGGAATAAGATGCCTGTTGAATTCCACCCTTTACAAGAACTAAACTTGCCTGCTGCCAAAAGTGGATGGGATTTGGTTATTTGCTCTGTCTCGTTGCTCGCATATTTGAGGTAAGACAGATAAAATGGAAATGGTGAAGCTTAACGTGTTGACTGGCAAATGTATTAAGTTACCTGCTGTAAAATTTCCAAATGCATCTAAAATAAAGTAGGTGTAGAAAAACTGGCCATCGTTTCAGCTGCTTTTGAACTTGGCAATGTTTGCTTCCCACGATCATTTAAACAAAAGGTTTTCTGAGGCTTATTGGCTTTGCTGAGACCTAAGGCAGTCGGCAAATAAATTAGGTCAGCATCCCCTGTCAGTCACGAGGAATTTCAGCGTGAGCAGGAGTCTGCAATGTTTTACATAGCAGACTGTATGGAGATTTTACAAAGACTAGAAGTACTGATGAAAACACAAAGACAGCCCAGGGACTCTAGGGTATCTGGGAGCTTTCAAACTAATTGCACTCAGTTCCTATCACTGTACAGCGAGATTATCTAAATTACTGCTTAAATGATGTAAGTGGCTCAGGCTTTAAGTTAGGAACTTATTTACAACTTTTTACATAACTTATGTAAAAAATGGTTTCTTGGTTTCACTTCCTCACTCAAGCCACGTTGTTCAGTTCTTTTGGTCTCAGGATTTAATGCTGTAAAAAAAAAAAAAAAACTCCACAGAGACCAAAAGTATTTTGGGCTCTCGTAGGACTATTTTTTCCTCTTTGTCTAACGGGTCAATTAGTTGCCAAATCAGACCAGTCTGAATTGTGCATACTGTTTTACTCTTGATGATTAAACGAGCTAATTAATACCTCTGATACACAAATACTTAAGAGGATAAAAATTCTACATATCCTTTATATCCAAATTATGTATTTTAAAATGTTTAACCTGTTTTCAATCGTTCTTCAACAATTCAGTCAGGTGTTAAAAGATATAAATACACTTGTAAACTACCTTTGAAATACAGGCATCACTTCTGCCTTACTTCAAATCCACTTTTATTTTTCATCGTGAGGCCCAGTTCATTTTATCTTTACTCTCCTAGCACCAGTCGTACAGTTCCTTAAAGAGCACATTCAGCATATTTGTTGTTTAGCTGTTAAACCTAAAAGCAGGTAACGCAGCAATGGGTGCCAACGAGAGGCCAAGAATGCATTTATTGCTTTGTTTAACATTCCTGCAAGTGATCTTGCTTCTCCTTACCGTGGGCTGTTCATTTGCATTGGACAAAGATTAAGAAAAAGCGAGGTTTTTGAACTAGAAACGGCGAGACAACCCTACGCTCTTCTGTCTGATGAAATCAGCCTGTTCTTTTCATTCCTACCTACTGCGTTCACGCTGCATTTGGCCCGTGCGCTTTAAAACTTTTTCTCAGATGAGAAACACGGCAGTGGGACGGATGCGTTGCGAACCATCTTAGGTTCCACAGTCACGACCAGGTCGCAGAGGCGGCGGACGCATCCCCGCCAGCCGCCCCGCGCGTCGGGCCTACCGAGCCCGGCCGGGCCCGCGCACCGCCCTCCTCCCCTCACAAACTACGGCTCCCGGCGGGCGCCGCGCGGGGCGAGGCGGGGCCGGAGGGGCGCGCGCATGCGCGGCGGCGGCGCCGTCGGTTGAGCGAGGCGGGGTGCGATTGGCTGCGGGCGGCGGCCGGGCGTGGGACGCGCAGTGACGGAAGGAGCGGGGCAAATGGCGGAGAGATGGTCCCGGGCCCCGTCCCGAGAGCGGCGATAACTGCGGCGCGGAGGAAGCGGCGCCGGAGGAGGCGGCGCCGGGGGCCCGGAGAGCCGTGAGGGAGCGGCGGCGGAGGAGGAGCCCCTCGGTCGGGCGGCGCCTTCGGTCGGGCGGCGGAGCGGGATCGACGGCCGCAGCCGCGTCGGCGGCGCCGCCCGCAGCGCGCCGGGCCCGGGCCCCGCCGCCACCGCCCAGGCCGAGGTGGGTGCGGCGACCCGAGCCCGCGCGGGCGGCGGCGGCGGAGCGGGCCCCGCACACCCGGCGGGGAGGAGCCGGCGGCCCCGCGCCGCTTCCGGGGCGGCCCGGCGGGGCCCGAGGGGCGGCGACCTCCCGCGGGGCAGCGCGCGGGGCCGAGGTGCGGGCCGGGCCGGGCCGGGCCGGGCGGGGGTAGCGGCCGCCGCGGGGCGCCCTGGGCCGGGCTCGGAGCTCCGCGGGGCGGGGGAGGGGAGCGGCGGGAGGGGAAGTGACATCAGGCGGCGGCGGCGGCGGCGGGGGGCGGGGGGCGGGGGGGGGGTGACCCGGTTCCGCCGAGTCCCGCGGGGGGAGGAGGGGAAGGAGCTGTCACCGTGGGATTTCGTCAGCCGCCTCCCGGCCCGGCTCCGGCCGCGCTTATGTAAGGGCGGGGGCGGGCGGCGGCGCTGCCTGGCGGGCTCCGAGCCCCCGCGGGGCGACGCCGGGCTGTGCGGGCTGTGCGGGCCGCTCGGCCCGTGCACCGCTCCGAGCGGGAGCGCGGGCGGGCGGGGGCGGGGAGAGGTCGGCCCCGCTCTCGTCTCGCGGCGTCTGAGGAGCGGGGGAGAGCCGTAACGGGCCCAGAGCCCCGCTGTGCTGGCGCTCCGGTACACGGAAGTACGTCGGCGTTTCCTGATCTTTAACCCCGGTGCGAGCCGTGCGGTGCCGGTATTTCCCCGACGCTCCTCTGTTAGCCTTTTCACGTTCTACAGAGCGTGTGTCTGAGTATCGATCGCTTGATTCAAAACTCCTCGCGAGGCGAACTTGTTATTCCCGTAACAGAGGTAATCCGGATTGTGTAACTCTGCTCTCTGAAAATGAGGCCCTTCTGACTGCAGCAGGCTTCTCTTTGAAACTGCAAACCGCAGGCGGCAATTTAAATATATCGCAGGCGCTGAAAATGTCGGGTGCCGGAGAGAAGTGAGTCAGGGGCTCGGGAGGAAAAAGGGGCTTTTCGGGAGTGTCGTGACCTTTAGTGCAGGAGTCATAGAGAAATTCAGATGTTACTAAAATACTTCGGTTTCTCTAGTTGTGAAAGCTGACTTTTCCTGTATAAAGCGTGTTGGTGTTGCAGTCGGATTTTCAAACATCAACAAAGCGAAGCTACTGAGTTTGATTTGTTTTGTTAGTTGCTGATGGGGAGATCTTAGTTTTGCTCTTGGGTGGAGACTAGAAATTGAGAGCTGTCTGCAGGGGAGCGAGAAATCACTTGGTTCAGCAGCGATGTTTGGAGCAGCACACAGCAGCTTGTGTCACTGAGAGAAGGGTGAAGGTGGGATGGAGAGAGACTGCTGCCTGTGGCACTGTCCATTCCTCTGCGTTCCCAGGAGCAGTCGGGAGCATCCTGGCACTTGCCAACAAGAAGTAGGGTCAGTAGATAGGCACGTGCCTCTATCATCCATCTGTTGAACAGCCAGGAGAGTGTTCCCCAAGTGGTTATCCTGCATCTTCTGCACTCAGCACCACCTGGTTCTGAAGCTCAGACTTGATGTTCCTAATTCCCCTAGCTCAGAGATGGTCACATGAGTTGCTCGGTTCGTATAATAGGGGAAAACTGTCCCGATAAAAGGAGGCTATTATTAGCGAGACAGTCTTGCTAGAACAAAGCGATGGGACGACGGTTCTGGAAATGGTCTGAATTTTTTTTGGCAGAAGCTGCTCTGGTACTTCAGGTAGAGATGAAAACATGGTGGAAAGACAGCACGTCACTTATTCAGGGAAATAGTAATAGGAACAGTTCTCCCCGACAGATAGTTCCCATAATAACTTCAGTGGCCTATTTTTCATACACTTTACAGTAAATGAGGGCAGTTGACACTTTCTAAGTTGGATTTCTTTGATTCCGTACTTTAAAAAAAATGCCCTTCCCCCCACTTTTTAGCAGGCTTTTCTTCAGAATGGAGAGTGCTTTCAGACAGAAAGACTTACTTGATTAGACTGAGTCTGAAAGGATTTCCAATTCAATTCTTACTGATGTATGATCCAAAATGAAAAAAAAAGATATATAAAAAACCAACAAATTCTGGTTTATAAAAATTACACTTGTTTTGTGTTATGTTGCCATTTGTCCCATAGTTTGAGTATTTGTGTTGGGAAGGAGGGGAAATGCAACAAACCGGTCTGTCTTTCCTCTTGAGTTGAACAAAACTAGGAATAGGACACATGCAGGGAACTGTTTAAATATGTTCCTGTTTAATTTGTTTATATTTAAACTCTATTCTTCTGGCAGAGCAAGCTGTGGATCAGGCTGCAGTTGTAGCTGCCTGTAGACAATCAAGGCTCTTGCTGTCTCACGTAAGCTGACCTCCATGCTCTCTGATGGGGATTTAGAAGGGTCTCCTCATTCCCTTCCCTCAGTCGTATCAATCTTGCTCCTGGAGGATTGCTGTGTACCAATCCTGACCATGAACGTGCGTGTCATATGAGCAAATAACGTGCTTGCTGAGTGAGCCTGAGTGCGTGAGAAGAGCAAGGGGTGAAGTTGTCGTCATTATTTGTGGTGAATTAGTATCTGAAAGGCTGTAGCTAGAAAGAGTCTTTCTGAAAGGATCAGACTTGAGCAGAGAGCTTCACGTATAGATGTGTTTTCTTCTGATATTTCATGAAGGCAGTATCATCTGCACATGAAAATATGAAGTTAGAACAAAGCAGAAAGAATGTATGGGTAGCAGGTATTTTGGAAGGTCTTGATTAAATACATGCAAGTAACTTGGCTTTGAGTTGCATTGGATGATAAGCTGAATGCTGTGGAAGCGTGGGGCCTGCAGTAGTGATCATATCTAAATGTATTGGTCTGTGGCATTAAATGTAGAAGCTTGGTGCTTATAGGCCCAGCAGGTGGTAGAGTTGTGCTCAAAAGTTTGTGAATTTGTTTCACTTTTTTTCCAACAGAGAATATGAAACAGGAGCCAAAATGACATCCCGATTTGGAAAGACCTACAGCCGGAAAGGGGGAAACGGCAGTTCCAAGTTTGACGAAGTGTTTTCTAACAAACGGACCACGCTTAGCACGAAATGGGGAGAAACCACCTTCATGGCCAAATTAGGACAGAAGAGGCCCAGTGTCAAAACAGATGTTTCCGAAGTTCCTAAAAAACCCAGAGTTGAAGATGAGGTAACGGAGGATCCGTTTGGGTTTGACAGTGATGAAGAATCTCTTCCTGTGTCTTCAAAGAATGTGGCACAGGGTAAAAGCTCCTCTCAGCTGGACGCGAACGAAGCTGCTCAGTCTGAGGACTTCACTTCTCTACTTGAAGCCAACAGCAAAAGTAATCAGGCAGACAGTGGAGAAAACACCGCATCCAGCAAGCAAATACCTGCTGACAGTACTGCTCCTGTCATGAAAGAAAAGAGCACAAGCAAAAACGTGGAAGATGGAGAATGCAAAGGCAGCAGTGCTAAACCCGTATCTGCAGGTACATTTACTCGTCTGTCCAGACAGCTTTGTTGTTCAGTTTTTACTATTCCTCATTTAGACTGTGCTTTCTGGAATCATTTACGTGTTCAGACTGTAGGGCAGCTCGTAGGAAACACTGTTTAACTAACAGCACCGGTAAACATCTCGCATTTTGCATATTGATCTGAGATCCTTGGTACTCTAATTCTTGTCTCTGCAGACTCAGGTGCGATACGTTAGTCTACCTGGAGTAGAATGGAATAAGAACCTTCTTTTTCTAAAAGAAAAATGGTCTTGATCCCGGTGCTTTTGTCTTTTTATATACGGGTTGGGTTGGCAGTAGTACAGAGTGCCTTATTCTGCAGCTACAAGCTCTGGTTCAGTGAAGGTGCACGGTCACTTTGATGCAAGTGCACATATACCTCATCATCTGCCTATTTAATGATTTGTATGGAAAAAGTAGTCTTCTGAACTCGTCTAGAGATTTGTTAATTTTCTTAATTACCACGTCTTTATTAATGTGTATGTGAAAAGCCTCAGATCTGTAAGACAGAATTTTGTTAAACTTTTTTAGGGGCTGTTTCCAGACCCGAATTGTGAGATATCTTTATGCTTTAGAGTGGGAATTCACAAAACATTGCTTAGGCAAGATCGCATGGCATTGCATCTCGTTAGAAGTCTTCACATAATGGGCTGATTAAACTGTAGCTTCTAAAATTGGGCAGAAGATCGCATTAGATGAACCTTGATGAAGCTGACACCTACTGACTTGCTCTGGATTATCATAATCAACTTTAATGAGACGTACTTATGTAACTTTGAATTCTCAGATACTGTTAGCTTATCCTTGGGATCAGAAATTTGAGTGGACTTGTTTACTTCATAATACAATAGACAAGGAAGATACCAAGTGATGCAAAATATTCACAGCTCAGTAATTTTATGAGATAATCGTATTCACAGAGAACCAAAACGTGGTGATGGAACATTTGTTTGACAGACAAATTGGTGGGATATGTAGTTTCCTTTCAATTTTACTCTTATTTTCCTGCTGGAATATTTCTGTTTTTCACGTGGTTTTCTATGGTATGTTTATTAGTAAATATGGTGTGCTCTCAATCTGGGAATACAGTTTGTTTTTCCAAGTTTGAATTTAGTTTTCTTAAGAGGTGGGAGATACTCATCCCCTCTGTATTTACAAGGAGGTGAAAGGGGAATGAGTTTTCCTGGTTATTGATGGCTGTGCAGATTTTAGAGTTAAGTGACTTCCCCATAGAGGGCTTGTTTGATGAGTATTTTTTGAGTTGGAGGACACTGTATGCAAGCAGTTGCAAGAAAATATGCAGTACATGAAAAGCCAGGAGGAGCAGACCTTAACAACCCCTGACGTAGGGGGAGGTTGCTTAACGGTTCACTGAGCGCCCGCTCGCCTGGCGTGCTCCACTGCCGCGTTTGTTACTGCAGTCAGCCAGGAAGCGAGGGACAAGGCACATCTTGGCCTGATAATGCCCTTCTTTCACGTGGCTTTCTTGTGAACGGTTTAATCTTCATTTCACTTATTCTGTAATTTTCTTTTATTCCGGAGTGAAAATGCATCGAAGTATAAGAAAACCCAGACTGTAACTGTGATGGCGGTGTTTATTTTGGACAGGTAATATAAATGAAACTTAGAGTGTTTGAGCAGATAGTATGCTTGTGTGTAGTAACCAAAATAAATATGTGGTCCCTGAAAATGTCAGTGGGAGCATTGAGCAATTAGAGATAGTGGTGTAGTCAGCCAGTATAAATATGGCTACTTCAAAAGCTTCTTTGTCATGCTGATTATTAAGCAGAGTTTAATGGTACCGGGCTGTCTTTCAGACCCGAGGACAGTTAATTTTTTGTTGGCCTGTTCTGTCCTAAGCCGTATAGTGCACGTACTTCGCTGCTTACGTTGACTTACCTTCTCTGTAATCGTTCTCACCTCCTCGGTGACACTTGAACTCTACCAGATTCAACCAAACTTGTTAAAGAACTTATAGATCCTGGAGACAGCAAGTTCTACCGTTCCTGAAGAGAGAAGAAAAAGAAAGAAAGAATAGTGTTAATAGTCCCACTGTGAGAGAGACTGCAATGTGAGCTCAACCTTAACCCACATTACAGTGGTGTGTATCTAGTATAGGAAACTAGGTTGTATAGGTGCTGATGTCCACGTTGCACTTGTTTCAAGTGCAACATCTAGTCCTCGTTACGCTAGCAAATCAAGAGAGATGAGCCAAGGTCTCAGGACTTCCCGATAGCGCGTTCTGTCGTTGTATTGTAATCCTTACTCTCGATTGAAGTGAAGACTGTGACTGTTGGCAGGCTGAGGGTTATTCAGCGTATCTTTGCTCCAGGTGTACTTCCTTGCCTCAGCATTCGTTTCTTTGGTTCTTAAAATGAAGGTGTTGCAACATCAGTTAATTTTAACTAGTATTTGGTGTTAGAAAGTAGTCCCTTTTTTCTGTTTTTGTTTCAGTAGTTGTGCAACTCTCTTGTAATGCAGTTGGGGATCTTTATCTTTTATTTAAAATGGCATGACTTATTGGTCTTTTTTTTTTCCCCGATAGCCTTTGGGTTGCAATTGCAACAATCTCATTTGAAAGGCTTTGAGAAGGTCTTAATATGGAAGGCTCCTCATAATCTTTCCCTTATGTCGCTTGATCAAGGCTTAACGCGGTCTGAAGAATGTTCACGAGTAATGCAGTATGTGAGAGGCAATTGGCAGACAGTAGCAGTTCAGGTAACACAGAAATAGCAAAAGAGTATTCAATATTAATAGCCAGTGTTAGGTCCCCTTTAAGGTAGAAGGACTTGGTAACTGGAAAGAAATAGATGTCATTTGGGAATTGTTGAAGTGGTAATTCATATCAAGCAGAAATGCAGCGATTCAGTAGTTAGCAGGTAAACTTTTTATGAGGGAGGCAGACTTGTAGTGAGATAAGAAGAAAACAGGCAGGTCCGTGCTTATTTGGATTTATGAAATAACTCAGTGGGTTTTTTTTCAGTGTTAGACTAGCTGTAGTTTATGTGTCAAAGAATAATGTTTGACACTAAATCTACCTTCACTCGTGGTTCAATATAAAATCATCTAGAGCCTTGCAGAGCAAATTGTGAAGTGCTAGTTCTAAAAAAAAAATGCTCTTTTGTTAGAATACTTCAGAAACAAATCTTTGGTTCCTACGTTCTTTCCCTCTTGGGACCATAAGGAAAAATGTGGCTGTTGTGTGCTGTATGGTTCTTAGGTATTGCTCAGTACTCTTAATGCCCTTGTTTCTCACTTGGGGCTCATGCACATACCAGTAGCAAATCTCAATGACAAATGCAATCTTGCTTAATAACTTCATCTTATGCAATGCAGGAGTACGTGATAGAATTTTGCTTAACTGCTTAGTGACTTCTTGTGCACGGAGTCTAGTTTTACTTAGCTGCCCAGAAAGAGGACCGAGTGAATAGAGTAAGGTGCAAAAAACTGTTGTTCTCAGAAGAAGACAGTGCAAAGAATAGGGTCTGTTCCCTATGGGCTGTCCTGATAGTGCACCCATGGCTGCGTCTCCAAAGCCTCTGCATCCTGATTATGTGGGTGGGGTGCCCTATCTTTACAGCTAAGTTTCAGCTTCTCAAGTGCAAGGTTAGCAATACTTCAAAATTATGATGGACGACAAGATTTGTCAGCGTCCTTGCTGTTCTTTCAGAGCTTCTATTTTGTGTTTAACTGCGGCACAGACGTTGAAGATAATAGTTAGACTTGAGCGATCTTACCTTATCTTCCTTTTGCAGAGTTGTTTAATGTATTTTGTTTACTTGTTTGGGGAGAATTTCAGTTATGTCACGTTCTGTCCGAAGATGTGTACCTGTAGAATTTCAGTGTGGAAGAGCTTATTTGTGGTTATGCAGAACGTACAGTTGTTGTTTATCCCCCAGCTCTCTCTTTATCATGTTCTGATGTTTCCTCCTGTTCGAGCTGTCCCTTCTCCTATACATGCAGAATACTGTGGTGCTGGTTGTCCTTTTTCAAAAGTAAGAAAGGACTGAAATTCTGCTTTAATTATAATGTGTGCATATTATTAATGAGCAATACTGGAGAAAACAGAGCTAGGGAAGGAAGCTTCTGGTTGAGTGTCTGAAGGGCTCTGAACACGAGTTTCTCTCGTCTTTAAACAGTTGAAATAACTGCTTTCAGAAGAATTGTTGGGTGCTTCCAGAAGAAGGAGCCTGCTAACACGCACACCTCTCCAGCTGGCCAGGCGTGCAGGGGAGTAGGAAGCAGTTGGTGAGGCAGCCATTTCAGGCTCCAACTGCTGAGATCTGTAGTACCGTATTGCTACTGTACCATTAACTGCATGGAAAATGTTATTTGACTCCAAGCTGTTAGTTCGTATTTTCATTTAAGAAACTGCAACTGTGTTCAGTAAAAGGTTTCAGCTTATTTATGAATAGTGTTTGAAACCAGGCTGACTTAGAAGTCTAAGAATGCAGTTTTTAATGATTATTAATGCTGCTGTATTATAATGTGCTTTATTACACTGTTTTCAGAAGGGCTTGCAATAGAGGAGTTGGTGGAAACAAGCATTTATTGGCGTGTGCCAGCTACTTGTGTTGCTGGTGACACGTTGTCTTGTTCCCCCTGCGACGGGGAAGAAGTTATCTTGCTGGGTCAGCTTTCTCCCGCTGCTCCGAGCAAGCAATGCCCTTCTCAGTTACCAGGGAAGAGTAATGTGGCTGTTCTGCTGCACTTTCCATCAGAGGTGAGGATTTGTGAGGCAGCTCATTCAGGCTCTGAAAACTTGTATGGAGTCCAGCAGCTCTTCTGACACTTGCCTTTGATGCTGCACAACTTCTCATCGCTTCAGGACCGTTTTAGTTTTACATCTGTGACCATGTAGTCCTGTTGTCAGCGTTGTGCAATTTTTCAAAGCTGAATTCTTTCGGCACGTTGAAAAACAAAGGGTTTTTAACATTGTTTGCTACAACTTGTTTGTCCTGTGCTTGAGAGAGCTGTGAACTTTGAATAAGGGTAGGGTACAGACATTGATACTATGTTGTGTGTTACTTTTGTTGTTACTTCATGCAACATTGATGTCTCCTGAGTTGCATTATTATTGGGCACACTTCTCTTCTGAGTATGTACTGGCAAGAAAATCAGACTTTAAATGAAGTTTTCAGAATATTGTAGAAGACTTTTGGGCAAAATTAGGAGGAAGAATGAAGGAATTACAGGCATTTCAGCTGTAAAGGATGGAGCTCTAAGGCTGTACCTGCAGGTTGGTTGCAGATACCAATCTGGGAATACAAAGGGTCAGTGTGCAAGGGATTGTTTGGAGAACTGAATGCGTAGCGTGGTACACAGTAACTGAAGATGCAGTGAGAGACCAGTGACCAGATAGACTGGCTGGTCATTGCTTGTCCAGACATTGGAAGACAGGGGAAAAGCAGCCAGATTGTTACTAAGGAAACAAATGACTGAAAGGACCTCACCGCTTCCTGAAGTATTGAAGACTGTGCCTGGGACAGGCACGGGTGGTTAGGACTGTGAAGATCTCCTGCACAAGAGGGGAGGTGGTCATGTCAGCCTGCCCTTGCTAAGAGGGACCTACATTTCCAGTGAAAAGTAGGGATTTTGTTCTGACAGGAGCTATTGTTTCTACATTAAGCATGTGACTGCCTCTCTGCTGTCTCCACTACGAACGGGATGGCTGTGTCTAAGTGATATGGAAAAAAATACATGTCTACTGTCTCACAGGCTATATGTTTAGATTAACTAGATGAAATGAGGAGCTCTAGTGTGATCAAGAACTCATTAATGTGTATCTTTCAGAACAGTACGTTTGGACTTTCCGATATAAATAACCTCAGAATTTTCATATTTAGAGTGTACAAAAGGGAAAAAGAGGAACAAAATATTTTAAAACAAAATATATTTTTGTGATAGCAATAAATTAAGTCTCATCATTTTAGGGTTTTTGTGGAACTCTGCAAAATAATATAGAACTTAAAACATCTTCAAAGAAGCAGAACTGTCTGTTCAACCCAAATATGAATTTGTTGCTGAGCTCATTTCGATTCAAAGTGTAGAGAGTGAGCATTACTTAGAGTCTGTAATCATAGCTTTGGGATATGGTGGTTCTATAATTTCAGCTGTTTCGGTGAGTGTCAGCTATGAAACTGGTCTTGAGAGTCTAATCTTTTGAGGCTCTTATGCATCTTATCTTCTGTTTATGCCTGCTAACACATCTTATGGGCATCGATGGATAATGATGTTTTATCTAAGTGGTAAATTTTGCCCGTTTCTTAGAATTATATGTTTTATATCCATAAGCTTTTTTCTGTTTCCCAGCTGTTCAATTATAGGCAGAAAACATAGCAAAGGAATTTAGTCTGTAACCTTTTCTCTTTCCCAACCAAAATATTTGATTTCCCATGTACAGTAGAAGAGAGAATCTAATGAAACTCATTTTCATATTTGGAAAAAAAAGGGTGGCTTTTTTTACAGTTAGTAAATCTGCCCAGAGCAGTGAAGACGCTGTATGTCTTGGTTGGGCTCTCTTCCCAGAAATGAAGAATATGATACAAGCACCGGGTAAAGATTTGTCTTTTCCTTTAGCTTGGCCAGATTCAAGTTGTGATGTAGCGTTATGTTCTGGAAAATTGGTGAGACTATAACTAAACCGTAATAAATGTTGCTGAATGTTGAGGAACGTCCGGCAGAGCTCATAATGAGCTTACAAACTGTTCCCTCCATCTTGTGTCAGAGCTCTGTTCATGTACTGGATCCTGTTAATGTATGTGCTCTCAGTGGCTGGAGATAACAGATAGCCAGTCTTTACGTTTCATTGTACCACCTGCCTATTTGGTGTTTTCTTTTTCCTGCTTTTGCCTCTGCCTGGGTCAGATGTCATTTGGAGGGAAACAGATGAATATAAAGTTGGATTCATGCTGCTGCCTGCCCTTAAATAGATGTCATTGCCTTTGACTACCTCGAACATCTATGCATTCGCAATAAATTCGGCGAATTTGTGTGGCTAATGCTAAAAGAAACCTGGTTTAAGTCTGTAGATTAGTTTCCTGTGGATAGCAGTTTAATCACGTTCTTTCAGTTTTAAGATGAAGGCTTTTCCAGCTGACTGCACAGCAGTGAAGGTGGATAAGGTCCCACTCAACGTCAGTGAGAGAAGGCATTATGTCTTTCATCCATAGCTTCAGGAAACTGTGGCTATTAGTCCCCAATAACTGGTGGAAATGAGAGAAAGCTAACCTAGAGTTTGTGTTAGTAGCACTAACTAACCTTCAATAGTGTCTGCTCTCTGTAGAGTAAGTGGAAGAAATAAGCATTCATTTTGCTTATGTGTGAGTCTTTTGACATCGTAGCCTATTTTAACATGAGGATTACAAGACTGATATAGGTTGTCCTTCCGTTCGTGTCCTAGTTAGCTGGTTTTGGTCAAATTCCGAATGCTAAGGAAAGATGCCGCAGATGCATTGCTATTAGAAGTGCTGTGGAAGAAGGAGTTGAATTGATTCATCTCCTCTTTCACCTTCTCCCCTCTGCTCACGCCTATAGGGAACGTGCAGTTAGCAGTGGGTCCCTAATCCTGCGTAGGGCAGCACGAGCTGTGGCACGTGGCTGCGGCCAGGCGGGTCGGAGCTGGGAGGCTGCATGCTCACGGTGCTGTGCTGTCCTGCAGCTCTTTGAGCACAAGTTTGTGTCAGGACTCTGTGTTGTCACACGCTGAGAGGCCGGCCTGTGCTCAGGGTGACTTCTGAAAGTGGCAGTGAAGCCCTAAAGCTCTATTGCTGAGTTGTTAACCAAAGGATGTAGTGTTTGACTTGAGGCAATTGGTGGTGGTCTGGAAATGATGATTTGATTTCGTGGAGTTGAAATTGATGTTTTCAGCCCTAGAGCTGAGCTACAGTCTTACAAGTTAAATGGAAATTAGATGGAACTGAAATAGGGACCGAGGTGGGTTGTATGTTTGGTGGTGTCTAGTTTGGAGGATGGGATTTTTGCCAACAAGAGTGTTAGGTTTCCGAAAGGATTTTTTTCCATCCACTTTGTTGAGGATTGCATCTTGGTGTATGTTGTACCCTGAGCATAATCGGGCTATGAAATTATTGACTCTTGCAGGTTGTTTAGTTAATAGCTAGAGTTGTTCTTTTTGGGGAACTTCAGTTTTCCTTGTCAAGTGGAAAATGAGAATCACGAAGTGCCAGATCTACAGAGAGAAGTGGAGGAAGCTGCTATTAGGACTTCCCCATTCTGCATTAGGACGCTTGCTGCTTTTAGGCTCTCCCTGGAACAGATGTTGACTAAGTTTGAATTAATGCAGCTGTAAACACTATTTTGGTGGACCATGAGCAGGAACAAGGACAGTGCCATAGTGTGTACCCAGCTAGATGTGCAACACTGGCTTGTTTCACTATGGTGTCATTACTGTAAATATTCTGTAACATCATCAGTGATGATACGAGAACAGAACAGCTTGAGCTGTGTAAAAAATTCCAGTAAGTATCTCTGCAGCTGTCCAGGCAAAAATCTAAGGAGATACAGTTTGTATTTATAGGAATGAGTGAGGGAAAAAGGGTCAGAAATCCTGGAAACACTTCTGAGCTCCTGAGATGGCTGTGCCCCATGCAATGCTCCTGTCCTCTTCTTTTCTGCCCCCCCTCTTCTCCCCAAGTACTTTCAGGTGATTTCAGGTGTTTTCCAGCTGTATTGCCTTCCAAAATCACCAGACAGAAAGCTTTGCTTGAATTACTCTCTGGTAGTGTTTGAGCCATGTGAACAAAGTGATTTCTCAGTCCTCTTTCTCAGTTGTCTGCCCACGGTAGGAAAAGTTCTGCATTAGTATCAGTAGTTCTGCTCAACTTTTCCAGCATAGCAGTTGCTCTGGAAAGCTCCTGGACTTTATTTTCTGTTCTTTAAGACAATATGTAACTAAAGATGAGAAGCATATTGGAGGTGGTCTTCCAGTCTTCAATTCCTGTTGTCTTTATGGATGATGCACAGTTAAAAAGAAAATGATTCTTTTTACTCTGCTGATTTCTGGAAGGCTTGAAATTTTTTTTTTTTTAAGACCTTTCACCAAATCAACAAGTCTTTGTGGTGTTTTCTGCTATGTGACAGAACAAAATGCTTTGTGGGAGAGATCTCTGCTTTTTCCGTATAGTATGATGAAGTAGTGATGCTTCTGAGGACTATAAGGAAGCACACTTTGAGGCAGATACCTTCTAAAATAAGCACCCATCCTGCATCTCACTCTTAGTGGAAAAAATGAATGTCTGTGACATCTTAAAGTCAAAATTGTCAGAGAGAGCCGACCGAAGGATGTAGGTGCAGAATCTAAATAAAATGTTGTGCTTTCTCTAAAAAAAAAAAAAAAAAAAAAAAAAAAAAGTCTGGAATTGCATTCACCCTCTGTCCATAAAATGAAAAGACAAGCAGTAGTTGTAGAGCTAGTCATTACAGCCACCAGAACTGTTCTGTTGGATATATAGACTAAAATTTAGGCCATCTATCTAATAAGTGTCTGCTTATGTTAAGCATGTATTTGAAGAAGAGGTATGAACAGAATATTCACTTTATTTTCATCTAGTCTAAATTATGTAGCTTTAGGTGTGTGTTTGTTCAGAGATTAATTTACTGTTGGAAAAGCCAAGGTTTATTACTGGAATAGCAGTGGGATTTTGAGAATTTGGTCGTATTCATGCATCTGGAGCATTTTGGAGTATCTGGATAAATATAACTTGATTCCCCTTGCAGTGTTTGAACTTGATTTTTGGTGTCTAATGGTCATCAAAGCTGTCTGGAAGATCAGTCACCACAGTCACCTGAAATGAAGTTGAGTTGTGTGCATCTGACTGAAAATATCTCAGTGTGTTTAGTGGGAAGGAGCAGGAATTTCACTTTGTACATTCGTCAGCAGTTCTTAATACGTCCCTATCTTTCTACTGATGTAAACTAGACCATAAAATAATGCAAGGGTACATACATATGATCTGATAACCTTATTTTGCACACAGTCAGTTAGATTGGTTCTCATACTGTAGTAATTAAGTTCTAGGGACTTAAACACCAAACAAATGACAATTAATGCAGAAGGTTGTTATTGTTTTTAAGAATATTTTGTTAGCACCTGGAAAAAAAGACTCTAGTGAATTATACTGTTGTGTGATACTGCTGATCTGAAATTACTTGGGGGATTTCTTCTGGAATATGAACCTCAGAAGAGCTTAATTGCAGTGAAAATCAGTACGTTGCCTCTTTTAAACCACAGAGTATCTAATCAAACACATATAATACTTTCTTTTTTGTATTTTCTCTGTAAGTAAATTGAAATGCTGCATCACATTTATCATATTACAAGATCTCTTGTAATATGTACTGATACTGGGAGACCAAGATTGAACAAGATTCCATTGGTGAGACGGCTAGGATTGATGTTCTTTAGAGAACATAGTGGTGCGTTTCGTGTATGCTGTGAAGTGCTGTGGAGAGTTTGTTTTTGTTTCTAGCTGACTGTTGAAGCTTCTATGTCACACCTCAGGTGAACTCCCAGGAAACCTGCATGTGATCTGAGATACTGCTTGTCCCATCTCCCTGTGGAGTTGCACCTAGGGTTCGATCCATTTCTTGCAAAACTTGACTTGCTAACTTGGCTTTTAGTAGAATTTTTCTGCTTGTGCATTAAAATTCTTCTATAATCAGCATGAGCAAGGGTGAGCATTTAGATGATGCTGTTTGAATTTTAAAGCAAACGAACAAAAAAAAAAAATCCTAGAAAAGGTGCTGGTGTTGGCTTTCCTCATCAAGAAGGTTGAAACCTTTTGGTCAGTGCAATGAGATATCTGTACCACTTGGGTAAATGGTATTTGATGAAGTTTAGCATGATCAGGACTAGTGCTAAAGGATGCTAAAGCCTTTGTCTTAGTGGTGAGATTGGAAAGAGAAAGCTTGGGAGTTTGCTTGCTGTGAGTGGAGTGTCCTCCATTACTGTGACATTCTGTACCTGTTTCTTGACGCACGTTCTCTTCTAGCATTTTGTTTTACTTGTCCCTGTCACAGATCTTTCTGTGTCTGTGGTAGTTTGTCATGTGCTGCGCTTCCACGCGTTATGGTCTCCTGCATTCCAGCCAGGCTCCCAGCCTTGAATCTCCGGGCCCAGGCTGCCAGTGTGGTGAGTGCTGGTAGCACAGTAGTAGGAGGCACCCTGCTTCCCTCTGTGGTTAGATTGTTTCACAGAAGTTCCATAGGAGCTTCCTGGAAAAAGGATGAGCAGAATGATGGCTCTTGAATGTTTTCTTTGCATGTGTGCGAGTTGCAACAATGGGGTATGGCAGATGCAGATGAAGTCTTCATGAAACTCAAGTACCACATCCATGGAGCTTTTGTGGGTGTTCTGGGAAACCAAAAGCAGTGGTTTCCTTACTACAAGTTCTGTCTTTCCTGGTGTTACTGTAATGTGAGTGTTGGTCAGACCTGACAAAATCTGCTTACAACTGAATTTCTTCTGGACAGTGTAAGATGCAAGCCTGACTGTGAGTCAGGCAAGTATAAGAGAACTTTGGCAGCAGCTGTTCCTTGGATCTATAGAAGTACATTATGAAAACTGCTCTTGAGAAGTAATACACTTCAAAATTGTGATAAGAATCAGTTTATCTCTTTTTCTTCTGGAGGTCTGAATATCTTCAGTTGGATGCAGCAAAATGAGACACCAGTTGCTGAGATGTGTGCTGTTCTGCCCAGGGTACATTGATCAAGACTGTTAAGCTACAAAGTGTAAGGATCTGTAGCATATTTGGTACAGGTGCTACTGGATTGCTTCTGCTTTCTGTACTGTATGGTTAGTGTGGCAGGCAATGAATCATACTGTAGTTTCAGGAAATTTACCAATTAAGTTAAATTAATTAAATTAAAGTTCTGTAGCCAATGCTGATTTCCGTTCCTGCTGTTACAATACCTCTCTGCTGGCTAGTTCTTAGACCAGGAGCATACAACTGAGTGTCTGTAACCTGCTTCTGCAGCCCCTACACTGACTACAGTGGGCAACCATAATGCATCTTGTGGTATTAGAAGTTGAGCGTGTGCAGACTTAGCCAATCCATTGATTCTTATGCTTCATGTTAGCAGTGATGGAACCTGTTCTTTTCAAGTTGCAGAAGGAAAAAACCTCCTTGAGAAGAGTGTGTGGAACAAAGGAGGTCTTACGTGTATGACTAAATTTTAACTCGAAGCACTACCATCATTTCAGTGGTTTGTTACAAAAAGGATTTTGTGGGGAGGATAGTACAAAAACTGTATCGTATAGACTGGAAGATTTTTTTTTTTCCCCCAAGGTAATTAGGAAATGCATTACGACCACCCTTTATCCCTAATTCATTGTAAGATGCTGTGAGAAACAGATTAGGGTTTTCACTTTATTCATTGCAGACTTGTTTCTGTTTGTTTGTAAGGGCTGCATACAAGGAATGTAGTGCTTGTATTCAGGGCTCACTCCTGTTGGGTTTTTTTTATGCCTTTTTTGTATTCAAAGTGACGCTTTAAACTGCTGTGTGTTTTTGCTAGTGATGCTGAGGAGATTTCATTATAGCAACAACTTTAAATTAAAAAGCAGTTTTTTTTTTTTAATAGGTTGGGAGGGTCAAGACCCTTTTAATGTTCTTTGTTATTAAGCACTGAATATTTACTGTTATTGTGATTGATTTTTTTAAGTTTGTCTTCAAGTGTGATTACTGTTCTAATAGTGCTTTTTAGCAGTAATTCTGTCTTTTTTGTGTGCAGATAAAATGCAGAATTTGAATGAAGATGATGAGAAGAACAGTCATTTCATCTTCGAGAGTGCTGAAGACAGTAACAAAGCAAATGCTGAAACTATGGACACTTCCGGATACAAAATTGAAGCCAAGGACTTGCCTGATTCTTGGGACTCCCACATTGGAAAACCAACAGACTCTCTATCAGAAGCATCTCAGACGAAGGGGCCTTTAAGAACTCACTTGTATGAATGGGACGATGAGCCTGAAGACTCCAGAACTGGAGAGTGTGTATTAGATTTTGACAGCGAGCATCTCTCAGAGATGAAGAGCAAGGATGAGGAGGGTGATAAAGAAGATACAGAAAATCCAAAGGAAGCCATTTGTGAAGAACTCGTGCAAACTATTCCTAGGCCAAGCAACTGTAGGACATACTGTAGATCCAACAAAGCAAAACAGCAGGGGGCAACAAACTTTGACAAGCTAATGGATGGCACTAGCCAGTCTTTATCCAAAGCAAACAACGAGTCAAATAACGATGGTCTGAACCCAGCAAAAAAAGCTTCTCTAAGTAGTGGGACCAGTTACAGAGGGACAGTTGGACGGACTAGAGACTACACTGTTCTACATCCATCTTGCTTGTCAGTTTGTAATGTTACTATACAGGATACCATGGAACGAATTGACGAATTTACCACAGCAACCACTACAGACTTGGGAGAAGCTGGACGTTTAAGAAAAAAAGCTGACATTGCTACTACAAAAACTACAACCAGGTTTCGACCAAGCAATACCAAATCCAAAAAGGATGTCAAATTAGAGTTTTTTGGGTTTGATGATCAAGATGAGGGAGAGGGAGATGAAGGTGCCTCTAGAAGTTCTGGGAGTTCCAATTACAAAATTAAGTACTTTGGGTTTGATGACTTGAGTGAGAGCGAGGATGAAGACGAAGAGTGGCAGATAGCAGAAAGGAAAGCTAGCAAAAAACGAACTAGAACCGCACCGTCACCGTCCCTGCAGCCAACCTCCGACAGCAATGAAAACTGTTCCCAGGATAATCAGGTCAATACTAACACAGGTAAGCAGAGCTCTTCTAGAATACTCGTTAAATACTTAAATTCGGTTGGCCTTTATTTTGTTCTTTTTGTAATGTGCTGAAGAGTTTGTCTCATGCTACCCTTGGCTTGGAAATACGGAACTTTGCTTATTTCTGCTGTGATCCTGCTTGTTGTTCTGTATTTGTCTTGAGGCATGCTTTATGTCCCTCAGTGTCATGATGGAGGTAAGAGGATTTTCTTTTTTAGAAGAAGATTCTTATCTCTTTCTGTATATTCTGTGTACAGTACTCATGTCTGGAAGGCAGATATCTTTCTACAGAAGCAAATGCAAAACTGCTGAACTGAGAGCAGCAAATTGTGCTTTTTGAATGCATTTGGAAGTAGTTTGAACTTCACTCAGGAGAGGAAGGCTGTGGGGGCCTCTGGAGGACACGTCAGCCTGCTGGCTCTGTGCGTGCCTCTGCATATTGAAGAATTTCTGTTTCTGTTTCCAGTTTTCAGCAGCAAAGCTGATAGCTCTTTTATGTAGGTGATATGTGTCTGAATATTTGTGTGTACATGCGTGTGCAGATGTGTGCATAAAAGTGTTCAGGCAGAATTTGCTGAGCAAGTTCTATTGCTTGGGTGCTTTTCTGTTGCTTGGCTGTTCGTGTGTCCCATGTGGTGGCTGACCAAGGCTGCGTGGGGATAGGTAGCTGAAAAAGGGGAGGAACATCTTTGGTAGAAGTCTAATTTCATACTGAGAAGTCTAATACCGAAAAATTCATGCATATTGGATTAAGTATTTCACAATACTGCTCCTGCTCTAGGAGCTTCATGGTCCTTAGTGCATGAAGCTGCCAAGAAGTTTTTATCCGGTCGTTGAAGAGTAAGATGTTGTCTTGAGGGATGTATTCAGTCTGGCCTTAGAAATGCTGAAGAAAGTGCAGTTTCCCCATACAAAGTTTTTATTGAGAAATAAAATTTTGTAGGAAAAGATGTTCTTTGTTAAAATTACAGAACAGAATTGTCTGTAAGACCTTTTAAGCAAAGGTAAATATTACTACTAATGATTGTTTTTTAAACATTGGAAGGAACAACTCGATACCGATATTATACTGGAAGTGTGTTTTCAAACAAAAATAAGAGTAGTTTGCTAACTGTGGTGAGAAGCATTCCAAGCTCTTCTGAAAATGGGTTTCACTTACAGGGTCACTTATGAAATGTCCTGAGTTCTTCTCTCTGACATGTCTTTGTCTAGCCATTTATTCCAAGGAAAAAAATCTCTCTTGCAGTTAAGGCAGCTGAGATGCTGATCTGTCAGACATTCCTTTCAGCTGCTGTGCTCTGGATCCTCAGCGTATCTCCAGTTTGCGTTCAGCTCTGCAGTCACAAAGGAGACTGTTATGTTCTGAGCTGTCGCAGATAATTTCAGTCGTGTTTTGAAGAGACTGCCTTGGCACAGGTAGATGTAAACTTGTTTGATGGAAGTCTGTGGCTCGGAGAAGTAAGTTTAGTAATACAAACATGACTATTTCTGCAAATCAAGTTGGAGGAAGCTCCAAGGGCCAAATGGACAACGTGGTTAGCGCAAGAAAAAATGCAGGGCAGGTAAAGAAAGTTTTTTAGTCTTGGACTGTCTCTCACTGAGCTGTCTTTTCTGTTGTGTGGTTGTCCGCTAACTTCACTTGCTGAAATGGTAAAAACTTTTGAATTCTTTGACCTTTTCACAGTCACTTCTGTTCTAGGGGGAGCACCTCATAACTTTGGGCTGGAGATTTTTAGTCAAGTTTTGAGTTCTAGTTAAAGTTGCCTTTTTTTCCATTGTGTTTTTGCGGTTGCAATCTCAGCTTATCTCATCCTGGCCATGGAAGCGGCCCTGCGATGTGACGGCCTCCCAGCTGCAGGCACTCGGAATGCCAGGGGCTAAAAATATGGATTGGACCTCACCAGATCAGAAGCAGTGCCTGTGTCATTCCAGTAGTCGGAATGCGGGATGACTCCAGTAAAGAGAAGCTCTTAATATCAAAGTGACTTAATTACTTGACTGTATTAATCAGTCGGCAGTTGTATCCAAGGGAAATCTGAAGTAATGGCAAAGACTAAGGACTGTTGGCCTTGACCAAAAATATCTATCCAAAGTCGCAGCTTTAAATTGCACACCTGCTTCTTTGGGACAGTGGAATGCTACTGGAATAACTGCGCCATCACTTC
Organism: Oreortyx pictus; assembly: GCA_036925125.1. NCBI lineage: Eukaryota > Metazoa > Chordata > Aves > Galliformes > Odontophoridae > Oreortyx > Oreortyx pictus. The sequence goes on along the minus strand of JAUPFR010000008.1, from coordinate 9,819,914 downwards.
GTCTTCCACAGAGGACCCTTTCTCCCTGCTCATTGATTTAGGTTTCAAAATCTGTTAGGACATGTATGCTGTGCTTTCAGGATACCTAGAAGGACACAGCATTGCTCAGATCAAAGCAATGCAGAATATTGTATGAAATCGTAAAAACATTTGGTATATTAACAGCATCAAAAATGCAGTGTGACTCTATAATAAGTAGGAAAAGTTAAAACTTCTTTAAAAATTGGATTTAAATATATCTATTTTGATTGGGTTGGTGTCACCCAGGAGTAGAATTTCAACAAAAAAAAACTGAAATGATTTTTAAATCGAATTTAAATTGAGGCTCAATTGGTATGGAGTGCTACCAGTCGTTACTGGTCACAGTACCAGCTCCAAGTCTCGTTGCAAGGCACAGCTGAGGCTGGTGAAATGGAGGTAAAAGTGTCTTGCATTTCTTGTACCTGTTTGCTGCTGCTGTGGCCAAGTGAGTTTAGGTTTTAACCTGGAACAGGAGGCTCTGTTCCTGGTGGCTTGTTGGACCTTCTTTCAGAATTGTAGTCAGGACCTTTCTTCCCTGAAGCGTTTCAGAATTTTAAGGATGTATGTCTGAGCAATTGAATTTTTCTCCTCTAACTGGTACGTTTCAGTGAAAGACTGAGCTGACTTTTAAGTAGACTTGGGAGTAGTCTTGCATTATTTAAGTTAAAGGTAGTTAGAACTGCTCTGTAATTATTTCCGCTTTTGATTAAATTTATCAGAAAAGTCTCAAGTCACACTACATTGTCCAGCAGCTGCTGACACTGACTAAAAGGAAAACAGCTGGGCTGGGTGGGCTGGGGCCTCTGCCTTCCCTGCTGTGGGTGTTGCCAGGGCTGTTGAAGCTGGCTGATGCAGAACGCTTTGGGGGCTTATTTGCAGAGTATTTCTATCTCCAGCACTAGCTACATTTTGTGTAAATACAGTTTGAAAGTCATTTGCTAGGTTTGCCTTTGATTGCTTCTTCTCCTGGGACTTTGGCTGGTCTGGTTCACTCAGTGTGCTGAGGATTAGAGTAACTGATCCAACCTGCTTGTGGTTTTGCAGTGCAGAGCTCAAGCAGCAACAGCTGCTTCAGAATAGATCAGTTTTCTAAACCGTTCATCAGATGAAACAGTGCTGCTCAGTGGCTCTTTATTTCTCTTTTGAAATTTTATGGTAGCTTCTGGTTTGTGCCAAGTAAAAGAACCTTAGTGGGTCACCGAGGATAATGCTTTGAATACGGCACAAGTTTGAAGAAAAAAGTAGGACAAGAATGTAATTAGATCAGTGAATTACAGGTTTGCAGTCTAGAACTGGGTGATGTGAATACTGAGGCCACAGGTACGAAGCGTGTTGGCAGAGCTTCCCGTGTCACTCTGAGCCTCCTCCTTCCCCAGCTGTTGGCTGCTGGTTTGTAATGCTGTTTTCCAGCAGAAGCAAATAGAAACAGGCTGCCTTCGTGAGAAGCCGCGTACGATGGATTCTTCTTTCCTGCACTCGCAGTAGGAAATCTTTCAAATCTCATAGTCCTACACTTCTGAATGCTCTCAACTCTGACTTAATTCATCTGGTGCTGAGCTGTGGCTGTAAGCCACAAATACCCACACGTGCTGGGTCACCTGGCATTCAGAGGGGTGTTGTAACCTGAGGGCTGCAGGGTGGGCAGGAGGTGCTACGGTGCTCTGTCTTGTAACGCATCATTGGAGTGCGGAGACATTGCAGTTGGTGAAGCTGAGTTCTGTGCAGGGCTGCGTCTGCCTTTAAAACTGTTTTCATGATAAAGATTGTTGGATTGGTCTGCTGCTTCAGAAGCTATACATGTTGAAATGCAAGATGCAAGAAATGCAGTTCAGCAGCTCAGCAGCAGCAGTTGATCAACTTTCAGTAAGGCAGTTCTGTAATTTCCTTTCACAGATCTTCTGGAGTTTTCGGAGGATGCATCTGGTGTGCCTGAAGGCAATAAAAAATCCACAAATAAACAAGGTGATAAATCCAAGGAAAACACCAGGAAGATTTTTAGTGGGCCAAAGCGGGTGAGTAATCATACCGAAAGTCCTTACTGTCATTAACTCTTCACTGCTAGTATTTCCTTCTGTATCTTAAACAGGGCTTTTGTCCCATTTCATACCTGTGCTTGGGGTAATTGTTGTCTTTTAATATTACATTTTAGCCTAGAAAAGTAAGACCCTTTGGGTGAGAACGTCCTTGTGTCAGTTAGTGAGAATTTCACTTCTCTGATGTAGTGCTGTGCTAGCCCACAGCCTTTATGGGTTCCCTCTAGGTGATGGATAAGGCAAAGCACCTTTAGATCACGTGCACTTTTTTTTCCTTCTCTCTGGTGTTATAGGGTTGAACCCAGAAGCTTGAAATCTGGCATTGGTGTAATTCTTCCGTGGGTGGGTGCTATTCATACATGGAAATGTGAATTAAAGAAAAAAAAAAGACAGATTCTATGTCCCGATGTACCCAAACTGTGTAGCATTTGGTATCCATGTTCACAGTTCCCTCTTGTGAGCAGAACTTGTGTATCTCACTGGTGTGAATTGTTTTACCTTGCTGCCTGTTTCTGTAGGACACTCAGTAATTTGAAGCTTTATGCTTTTTGCATATAGCAAAAATTTTATTTAGCTGTTAGGTGAAGAATGACAGTGTTGGGATCTGTGTAATTACGACGTGGTTGTCCAGGACACCTATTTGAGTGCCTTTTAGTTTTTTTTTTTTTTTTTTTTTTTTTTTTGCATTATGTGTTCCTATGCCTGGAATAGAGAATAGCTATCTCACTATTTCGTTGCAATCCAGAGCTGATGCAATAAGAGAGAGGGGACTGGAGATGGAAGTGCACTTAAATTTCAAATTTCCCTTTGATTTCCTGAAGTTTTGTGAGTCCTGGCAATTGTGTGTTAAAATATGAATACATCTGTGTGCAGAGGAATGTGTTGGGCAGGCCAACAATTCTAAACCATTTTAAAGAAATGATTTTCCCTTTGAATCATTTAGGAAAAAAAAACCAAAAAACAGTGATTTAATATCACCCTAAAATTTTTCATAAAGCTTATTAATTACTTGTGTTGTAGAGGGGCTTCAGTTTAAGCATTTTGTAGGTAGTTTTTGTGTGTTATTCTTTTTTGCTTTTCCTGTCTGTGTCCATATAAATATATATATATTAACTTTCCATATGATGCTTCGTGTTGCTCTGTGACTTGGGATGCGATGGGAGCCCGCAGCTGCTGGCTCTTGCTAGCAGAGTCCTCAGGCATCCGATAAGTCAGGAGGGGTTGGTGGGCTTTTTTCTGGAACTGAAGAAGCATTTCTTGAAATCTGGAGTTCCTCAGCTTCTGCTGATAGAACAGTAACTCTTAGAAAGATCAGCTTTCTCTTGGTGAACATGTTAGAGCAGACTGTGAGACTGAAGTAGAGAAAATGTAAATGTAACCGAACCTGTTTGCTGTGTATTTTAGCAGCTTAAAACACCTGTGGGCGTTCTGATAAATATGGATTTTTTTAGTTTGTTTTAGTATATTTCACATATTTTGATAAAACTTGTTTTTTAGTTTTTATACTTGGGATACGTGAGGGTTTGTATGAAAACTGTTGAATATATATGTATTGAAGTTATGTAGGGGGGGGGGGGAAACAGCTATGTTTTACTGTATAGGGATAAATAGATTTAACTAGAAATTCTTCAGTTAGAAATAAACTTAATTCAAGTGGGAGATGTGAGAATGAAACAACCTTTTTGACCTGCAATGATATAATAGTCATAGAAGTAGAAACTGCTTTAATTGCAATTTGGATTTTAAAGTTTAATGTTCCCTAATCATATGGCTGTTACATGGAGTCCATAAAAAAAAAAAAAAAAAGAAAGGAAGCTTGTGAAGCTTCTGATGGTAATTAGAGATGCTATAATTATCGTCCTAAATTATAGATATAAACTCTTAATATCAATTCAGTTTTAATGGAGTTTTCACTCTGGGAATGAAAGAAACGAACTAAAAGTACTAACCTGACCTTAACAGCCTCATTCTGATTAAAAATACAGAAAAATAAAGTTATTGCATCCTCACATTTTCTTCTTTCTTTCTTTTTTTTTTTTCTTGCACGCTTTTTTCCTTGCAGGAACTAACAGATTAACTCATAATTGTTTCCTGCTAGGCAGTGGTGTTGGAGGTACAGCCCTCTGTGTCACACTGAGCTGAAAGGCAAACAGCTCTATTACTTGGGAAGCAGCAAGTGGTATTGTTAAGCTTCAGTAGGTGCAGAGAGCTGAAGAGATTTCTTAGTTTGTGATCAGTAGGGTTGATGCTAACTTTCATGTTTTTTGAAAAGCCCAGTCCTTGAAAGTTTGTGTATATGGGTAAGAAAAGATAACAGATGTTAACGGCTGTCACCTAACATCCAGAGCAAATAGCAGTGTATCTAAAAACTGCTTTTAATGTAAAGAACCTCGCGAAAATCATTGGCCATTCATACAAACAATAATGAGCATTATGGTCGAGGTAGTTTCCATGTTACGTTAGGGAAGTGAAGTCCTAACCTGGCTTCTGCCTTTGAGTGGGTTAGTTCTCTTCATCCCGAGCCTGTGTGACAGGGAATATTATGTTCTGAAGCAACATAATTATGTACTTAGAGTACATAAATACTGGCATTACTTGACTTGCAAATTATGGGTGGGAACCTTACATGAGTAATCTCTATAAAAGTTTCTTTGCAGCTGTTTACAGTTTTAGTTCAGCTTGTTCAGTAACTCAGTCTCCAAGTAGGAGCTCTGGGAAGGTGACATGGCTGTGATACGTTTGCCTACGGGTCCTGGCGTTCCTCTTCTGCAGGTGAAGCTAATACCCAAGTGTACACAAGCTTTTTTGTTGCTGCAGTTCAAATCTACTCAAAAGATCGGAGTCTTGAAAATAGGTGCCAAACAACTGTTTTCCCTGGGTGTTGCAGCAGAGTGTATTTCTTCTTGTTGCACGTGCATTGGAATTGTGTAGAAAAAGGTGTGGAAAAGCCTCTGTTCACACTGTCACAGGGTTTCCTTCATGCCACTGACTTGCAGTGCTGGATCACGGGGTTCCTTTTGCAGAGCACTGCCTTTGTGTTTAACTGTGTTGCCTTGGTGGACGTTCTTCCACCGGCGCAGAATGCGTTAGCCGGGAATGGTTCATCTTCTTATGAGTTTTGGACAAAATGGGGAAAAAGATAAAGACTAATTCAGTGAATGGTTTGGAATGAACAGGAAAAAAAATGTAGACCAGTATTTGGTGAAGCTGACTTTGCTCTCTTTTTGCCACACCTGCTTGCTCCTGTCCCTTTGCTCTTTCAGTTCCATAAAGCAATAAACTTAACTGAGAAGCTGAACTGTATTCAAAAATAACGCATGAAAAGAAAACGTTTAACACAGATCCTGGTCTGCTTCACCAGGAGGCTGAACAATTGTATCTGCTCAGTTAAGGGAACCAAAGAAGAGGAATTAAGTCGTCTTTAACCTGGTTAAGTCAACATTGCAACTGAGAAATGCTCACTAAATGCAGCCGGCGTTAGGAGGATTACGCGCATTACTTTGATCAAGTGACATTAATAGAGTTAGGCACGACAGTAGTGTTGAATACATGAATGAAATCATTGCTGAATGCAGACGTGGCTTAGCCCAGAGTCTGCTTCTGAACTGCGAGGCCATGATAAAGGTTTGCTTCAGTCATAATCCTCCAGCCATTGGTTTTCCTGTTTCTTGTAGTTTTTACGAGAAATTGCTAGGTTTTGTGTCCAGGGTACAGAAATTTGTGTGAGCTTTCAAAGCGTTCCTTTGGGTAGGTTGATCGGAAGGATGTGTCAATCACTGCTGCAGGAAGAGCACAAATTTCCAGTTAGTCTATCAGACTTCTGCTGATTCAGCACTTAATAATTCGTTCCTCTTGCATAACTTCGATGTGATCTGCAAACAGCACGTAGCTCATCAATTTACTGCATCTTGCTGGTCCTGTGAGGGCTTCTTTTGCCTGTGAGTAGGTTGTTTTTATTGAGTTGCCATATTCCTATTAAAAGTTTTAGGCACCCTGAGAAATTATCAGTCCTTGAAAAGAAAGGTTACGTGTGATCCTGTTGTTCCTTGTAGGAATTGTGGTAATGCAAACTGAGGGGCACAACCTAGCAGGATTCATGGGCCGATCTGAGCTTTTTCCACTGGTGCTGCCTGTTGACCTGGTGCTCTAAATACCAGCTAGAAAACAAATGCTGTGTCAAGGTTTACTCGCGGCCTGAGATGAAGTGTTTTGAAATAGAAGAAGAAACCATGCATGGCTCTGGTTTGGCTGAGCAGGGCCCTGATGAGCGTGGCGGTGACGTGTGCAGGAGGGGATGGACTGGGCTCTGCACTGAGCTGTAGTTTTCCACTCAGCTTCTGTTGTACTCTACAGCGGATATTTATTGAAGATATCCTGCAAGGAATATTTGTTTGCTTGCTAGCAAGTGAATCTGCATTTTCCCCCCATAAAAAAAAGCTATTTAAAGCTATTGTTTGGGTTTGGATTTAATATGTGAAGAAGATAAGTGCACGATCTCAGTTAGTTTTGGTAAATAATTTTTCCGTAGCTTAATTGAAGTAAGTAGTTTTTGAAAGACAGCAGTGGAAGTGTAATTCTGAAGTTACACTCTCTCTGCCATGCCCTTTCCTTAAGCCTAACCACGTAGCTCATTTTAAAGAGAAGTGCTTATATTTATTTAGCATAACCACTGGGGGAAGGGTACGGCGCTAAAAGGATGAGCAATTACATCAAGGCTTTTGTTTTGGTGATCTGAAACATCTCACGCTAAATGTGTTGAACGTATTTGGGGTTTTTTGCATCGTTAATTTGGGATTTCAAAATACCTTTTTTTAATAGGAAAGGTTATTAGCTGGCATCTGCTGTTTTGACTCTGAGGAGTAGAGCTGACAGTCAGAATGCTCTGTACAACGCCTGGCCGCTGGCTGCTGCATCAGCAGCTGGACAAACAGCAGTGCTCGGCCCTGACAACCTGTGACGACGTGCTGCTGCTGCTGCTGCAGTGCATTCCTTCCATCTGCTGGCTGCTGCTCCTGGCCCGTGCTCTGCCCACTGCTGAGCTCCAGCAGTGCTTGGTCTTCATACTTTCTGTCCAGAAACTATTAGTTGCGATGATGAATGACTGGCAAGCTGTTCAAAGTGCTAACTAACGACAAATGGTTTGTGTGCTTTAAGCAACTCTTATATTGCTGAAATAAAAAATGGATTTAGAAAAATAATAGATTTTAAATCTGCTTTTGAAACTGTGAATTGTTAGCGCCAGCCTCATGCTGATACAGTTATTTTACTTTTTTTTTTTTTTTAATCTGGTAAACAGGATTCTAATCAGGACTCTGGGGTGCTTAGGTTAGTCAGCTGATTTGAAGAGTGAAGCAGCCCTGTAATCCAGCTGTATTGAGCTGGGGCACAACACCTCGGTGCTATCAGCGAAAGCAAATGTAGGAGTCAGTCTGTCAGCTTGCAGATAGTCATTTGACACTGCTCAAAATTATTTTCTTCCCACTCCTTCATCTCAAGCGATGGCAGAGATGGGCGTGCCCTAGCAGATGCTGGCTGAGATGCTGCCCTGCTTCCTGGGCTGCCCTCTGCTTGCCGTTTGCCACCGCAGTGGCAGTGCTGTCTGAAGCACGTCGCTTCTCCCGTGTGCTGCAGGGAAAGGTGGTACCGGTGGAGAGGTTGAGACGTAGCTTTGGTTCTGAGGGAGGCAGGGTTGCAAAGTGCAGTGTGAGGATAACAGGCTGAGGTCCTCACGCAGGGAAACTAATGCTGAGTTCAGAAATGCACCTTGTGTGCACTTTATATTTTCAAGGATATCAAGTTGAATGGAAAATGATCAGTGTCATGGTGGAAGCCTTGTGTTTTATCCTTCCAGCTCCCACTGTTATTAACTCTTCTTGGTTGAGAAACTAAGATCCATTAAGGCGTTTTGAAATGAGATTCTCTTGCCTCTTTACCGTATTCCCCACCCCCATCCATCAATTATGCAGTTCCCTGTAATTAACTCAGTGTTCCAGTAATTAGGCAACACGGGATAACTGTAGGGATAAAGGCTTTGTTGCACAAGGCTTCAGTCCTGTAGAGAATTCTGAAATGCCAAAACACTGGAAGGGAGCAAAATCCAGCAGTCTCATTTACCAGTGAAAGCTTAACTTACATGCAGTTGAATATGCAAAACTATTTTTGCAGCTCTGTGTGCTGTATGAGCGCGGCCTGTTCACTCAGTTCTGGTGATGGTGCAGTGCAACGTGAGGAGGTGCTGAGAGGGAAACAGTTGGTGTTGAGGGCCTGGGGTGCGTGTGTGTAGCAATAATGTGGGCAGAAATTCTGTCTGGCCGTTAGTTTTTCTGCTCTCTCGATTTGAAGTGATATGTTTCCTTATATTGTGATGATACGTCTAAACTGTTGTACCCTCTCCCTTTTAATTAGGATTGTTGTAGGTTTCAGGACGCGTCAGTAACGAAAGCCACGTGGCTTCTGCCTCAGAGCTGACCAGCTTTGATTATGCTTTGTGTAAGTAGTATGCAGAGCACCATTATTTCTGTTGAAGAATTAATCTCAGGTTGACCAAACTATCCCATTTCTTCAGGTTAAATTTTCATGTTCTGTTTGGGTGTTGTCCATCTTGCTGTGCCCTGTAGGCCTCCTTTGGAGCTTGAAGGAAAACTTTCCTTTTGCAGTACATCGGAAGTCTGGGGCAAATAAACTTCAGTTCTTTGGTTTCTGCTGCTGGTGCACTTCAACCTTGTCTGACTACAGCCAGCACGTAGTTGCCAAACAATGTGCACGCATAGTGGATTTTTGTGTTCCGCCTGTCTGTGGGGAGAATAGTGATTGACAAGGAGGATGCCTGTGGAGAAAATGGAGACGGGGAGAAAAACAAGCCTGAAGTAGACTGCTGTCTGGCTGTTGGTCTTGCTCCTTGGGATATTTTCCCCCTACGCTTCCACCTCCATTTCTTTCAGTCTCTTCAGAACCACGGAGTGTACGCCAAGTCCAAGTACTTGTTCTTTGACATTTTATTTCTAAGGCATGTTTATGCAGGGTCAGATAGTCATTCCCTGTAGTGAGCTGCATTCAAAGGTTCTAAAGTCTGACTGAGAAGCCAGTGGGTCTCTAGAAACTTGCCAACAAGCAGCATCCGTTTCAAGTGGTTTTGCTTCCTTCAGGTGCAGTATTTGGATCGCGTTTCCAAATACGATTAGCACTTAACGCCAAATTAATTAGCAAATATCTGATTTTGTGTGGGGACATTCTCTGAGGAAATAGTGAAGGAGATCTTTTGCACTGTAGTGTAATTTATTTGAGTGTTATTTGAACCCCTTTCTGTTTAACAGGAGTAAAACAATATAGCAATATTTGTGGCATCAGTGCTTTGGAGTACAGTAAAAGAACACTGTCTAGATGTTGAAAGTGTTTTTACTGCCTGACTCAAAATAATCCTTAGGAAGAAATGCAAAGATAAGTGTCAGCTTTGAAAGAATGATTGAAAATGATGGGTTTCTCTCATGACACTGGATTTTACTCAGATGTATCCACAGAAGTATTAAAAGTAATGCGAATTTCTCGTTCACGTGGTGAAAACCAGCAGCTGTTCTGTGCCTGCAAACAGAACAGCGTACTTCCCTTACTGGAAGGGCACAATAAAAACTAAAGACTGAGGTTCCAGCTGCTTAAGTATTTCTGTAGGTAGTGTTAATACAGACCTAATTTTGCTTGTTGTCCTGAGTGGTCTAGCAGCTCCTGATGGAGTGGGGTTTCCAGCGCCCAGAGGTGATTTATTGGCATTCATCTCTTGCTGTGATTGAGGAGATGCAGTTCACATTTTGAACGCTGAATGATATGACTTTGGTTCTGTTCTGCTTCTGAGTTTTAACTGCTGTTTGAAATGGCTGTCTTATCAGAAGTCCAGAGAAACTTTTCTCTTTTATGAACCTGTGCTGAGCTGATATCCCATCTTCTCGTTTTCAAGTGTAATTTCTGTTTCTTTACTCTGAACAGACATTCATTTCTTTCCCTTTCAAAAGAAATGGTTACGAGTAGCTTTGTCGCATAAAGTTTTTGTTACATCTTTTTCCTTCTCAAAGACAGAAAAGTGGCTTTAAAGATTATAAATCCTTAGTAATAAATAATAAAATAATTTATTTTGAGGTTTTTTTGAATCTTATTTGTAGTTTTGGCAAGCATCTGCTACACAGTCTTAATGAATGCCCTTCAAATATAAATAATGCATTTTTCAGGATACCTATTAAAAACGTGTTTTTTGTTGTTGTTCTCTTTCATTCCCTTGACTTCTACGTTGGAAAACGTTCTTCCTGCAGATAGCTGCTGTCTGTCTTGTTTTTCTAGTATTTTCAGCATGACTCATGTTCCTGGCTCTTACTTTCTGCTATTCTTACGTCTGTGAACGGCGGGCAGTGCTGCATCAGTCTGTGCGGTGTGCCAGCTCTTGCTTTGAAGCCGGGAGGAGAGGTTAAGCATGACCCGCTGTTTATACAGTTTGTTGATGGTTGTCTAATGCTGGCACCTCTGTGCACTCACTCTGTGAAAATTAATGTCGTGAAAAGAAATCCCTGGTGTTCGGTGTGGTTTTGCATCCTGGCTCACCCCTCAGTGCCACGTGAGGTGTCCCACAGCAGAATACTCTTCACACCTTCGCTGGGATATTTGCTCTCGTTTAGGTGTCTGCTTCTGTGTAAACAGCAGTCAGTGCTCTACATGGAGGAGAAGGGAACTGCTAATCAGCAGAAGCACTTCCAGCTGATTAATAGTGTGGAGCTTATTTGCCTTAAGAACTCAGAATTCAAAGGAGAGACGTACTTCCACTCGCATCTCTTTTAAGTCAGTCTCGGGAAGAGGAGTTCTTGAAGAGAAGTCTGTGTTATTTGAATAATTGCCAGGTTGTTGTCTTTTTAAGAGAGGGTTTCTTTCTTAAGTTACTGCTGCCTACATCTCAGCGATGCATCTTCAGGACAGCTTGTTATCACAGGCATCTGAGCTGTCGTCTTTGGTTTTGTTCTTAAAGAACAACACAAAAAAACCCAAACCCACAACAGCAAAACTTGTCTTTTGTGATCAAGGCTCTGAAAACTCTGTTCACCAGCATTTGTTTGATTTTTCTTTGGTACTTTGCCTGGCTACAGTCATCCAAAGCTGATCTGTGCAGTGCTTGCTGATACTTGAGGCTGCTGCTTTGAAATTGGTAGGAAAATACATCTCCATGATGTGCGAAAGGGAAAACATGGAGGTTGTGATTTAAGAAGTGGTTGTAAGGAGGGATTTTATTGGCACGTCCACTTCTGTGAGTGGCTCCGCAATCTCTGCGTAATCTAAAAAGTATTAGGAAATATTTCTGGAAAATTCTCTTCCAGAAAGTAGTATAAAATGTTCGTTTGGAAAGTAATGTTGGATTTTTGTGGGTGTTTGTGGTGGACAAGCCATTGGGGTGCAGGTGTAAGGGTACAGGGCCAGGCAGATCCCTGGTGGCATGGGATGGGATCACAGGGGAAGTTGCTTGTGCCTAGAAGCAGGGGATAGGACTAGGGTTAGGGGCCAGAGCTGATGTTTCACAGGAGTTGGAGCATTTAGGTTGTTATCACTGTCAGCTGATGTTCTGTTAAAGGTAACTTAGGTGAAGAATCTGCCTTTTCTTTAAGCATGCATCTTTTGCTGACGGTACTTGATTTCTCTTGTAAAATGCAGCTTGCTCTCTTGGTACTGGAGCAAGCTGTGAAGTGCCATGTCACAGCACACTGGATGCCCCAGCTTTTGACTTAGAAAGCAGTTAAGGAAAATAGTGTGATGAAAGCTCATTTTTTGATGACTAAATAAGAGGACAGCTCTAATTCAGGGAGCCCTGGAGCCCCACATGTTGAGGAGCTGTCTCTTTGTCCCTTGAACTGTCTCCTGTGTGTCTCCCGTCCGCAGGAAGATTATTGTGGGGTGCTCTCTCCTTGCAGGAGGATTGCAGGATTCCCTTATGGCAGTGGAGCCCACCTTGGTCAGTGCTGCCATTGTTTCTACATCGGGCTGCCAGGTGGGCACGGGTCTGTGGTGCCCTTCTGCTTGGGCACGGGCTGCATCTCCCCATGGCATCTCCCCGATGGGTGTGCCAGGCCTGACCCTGCTGTGGCAGACAGCTGACAAGCTGCCCTGCTGCACGTAGCTGCCAGACAGGAAATTCAGGATCATTACTGGATGTGTATCTTTTAAGCAGGGATATCTGAAGTTCTGTCAGAGATCTGAGGATGCCGATAAAGAATAACCAATGTTAATAGCACTTCAGCAGCTGTAATGCAGTACGCGCCTGTCAGAATCGTAGTAGCAAGGCTTGCATTCAAAGTTAGTAAGAATTGCACATCATCTTCTCAGCAGCAGTCATAGGAAGTTGAGGCCGCTACTAAATGTGTTTCATACTTTTATGCTGTTGTTTCTTGGAGCTACTCCTTACACTCCCAACATAGTGTGCACAGAGATAAATCTGTGGGACAGCTGTGAATGCCAAATAAATAGACTGTCTAGAAAATATTCAGCAGGTGATCTGTTGTAATTGTATCTTTCTTGATTTAAGGAAGCATCTTTTTTACTGAGTTTAATTTTTCATCACAAATTTTTATTGAAATTCAGGGTTTGAACTTGCTACTCAGAAATATATAGGGGAATGAGTTAAGTCCGTAGCCATTTTGTCAGCAGTTAACTGGTTTCTAATAAGGATCTATACAGCACAGCTTCCTATTTTTAGACAGATCTGCTGTTGTTACTGTAACAGCACGGAGTCTGTTTTAAGTTTCTCAGTTGAACTTTCTGAGCCTGGTGTGATTGTTAGGAAATTGTGCGAATTAGTGCTTCAGCCTCTTGGGAAAGCTCAACATGGAAATTGTGGGAAAACCTTCTGTTATTGCTGTGCGTGCTCGTGGCTTTATGTGGCTGCTGAAAGACTTGTTTAGAAGAGCTGCTTCAGAAAAAGGGATGAAACCACTGTATACTTGCAGCTGTTTGATACGTGAGCACCGCTTTAAAAAATTAAATAAAAATTCAACAAAGGTAACTTTCTTACAGCTACATCAGAGCACGTTACACTTCTTGTAAAGAATAGAGGGATGTGGCATGATAGAGTGTGTAACTCGAGAGTTTCTATGCTGCTGTTAAGTTTGCTTTCCAAAGCCTTGCCTTGTTTTGTAAGACTGTGAAATCCATGCGGATGGTTCTGCTAGGTTTGCTACACGTAGCTCATCTCTGGGCTATGTTTGAGCAGTTATTTGCTTTAAATAGCTGATGCATTGTGTTTTGGCAGAAAAGATTTTTTAATACCCAGGATTTTAAAATGTTTCCACGCTTAAAATTCTGTCTAGGAGTGAGTGAGGTGTTAAGGTATTAAGGAACGTATGCTCACTTTACTTCCAGTTTTGTTGCTCCTTTCTTGATGCAGCCATTACATAGTATAAAGTATATGTATATATATAAAGTAACTATGGGTAAATTTGCATTTTAATGAGAAACAAAAACCAACTTGATTTATTTTATCCTATAGTCTCCGACAAAAGCTGTATATAATGCTAGACACTGGAACCAGCCGGAATCAGAGGTTCTGCCAGCACCACCGGTTTTGAAAACTCCTAGTGTCCCAGTAAGTAGACTGCTAATAATATCTCTTCTAAATTTCAGTGCTTGTGTTTTGAATCCAACAAAAGTTATTGATGTTTGGTTATGTCACGGTCATTCAGAATGAATCTGCTTTGGGATGTGAACCGCTGGGTATTTGGCAGGAAAGAGGTCGACAGTGGAAATAATCTAGAATGAGATCTTCTGTAAAATTTCAATTAGCAGATACTTAAAAATACTCTGAGTGCGATCCCTGGTGTGCAGAAGTTAAGCGTTCCACCAGTGGACTCCATTTTATCTTCTGTGAAAGCCTTGAGAAGCTGCTAATACCTGTAAAAATCAGCAATTTGTAGGTCAGAAAGAAAAACCTTATAAAGAGGTTTCCAGTACTTTTCCTTTGTGAGAACAAAGTATTGTAAATTGGTGAGTGGAGTCTACAGGCAAGGTGAAAGAAACAGTTTTCTTGGTGTGCCAAAAAGGCCTGGTATTACAGAAGGGTGTATGCAAGAAGTTATCAAGAAACGGGGAAAAAAAAAGTTCAAAAACTTGTGTCTGATCAGAGCTTTGAGGTAATTATTTTTGAAAGTATTTAGACTCTGAGAATCCAGGGTCTTATGCTCATATGTGTGTAAAAACAGTTATGAATTGTGCTGGAAGGGTATTGTACACTGTCAATAAACTTTATTTCATTTGGTGTGGAACTTATTTAATACCTGAGAACAGAAAATCGAAGTGAGGTTATTCTAGTGCTCATACGTCTTCAGTTTTTGCGTTGTTTTTTATACTGCCCTTGTGCATGTGTTCTGCTCTGATGACAGCTCTTTGATTTGCACTTCTTTTGTTTGTCCTCACCTTGTGTAAAACAGCCTTCCTTTGCTGTTAACCAGGCTGCCTGAAAAATGCAGGGGACTCGCATTGAAATAACTGTTCACTCTAGCTTGGAGGAGAGCAGATTTTTCACCTCGAAATTTTCCTTTAGAAAAGACGATTAAAAGTTCTTAAGCCCTCCTCTTAATTTCAGACGCGTAGGTTTGAACTGAAGCTTTTATTGCTTGTTCATTATTTGCATCAGTGCTGTTTTTTGTAAAAGGCTCTGTTAGCCGGCTGCAAGACTTCTCTGAGTCTTGCCAGGTAGTCCTGGAACGTAGCCTCTTCAGGTTAGGAGGGAGTTGGGATCATCCATATTCAAGCAGGCCACTTTGCCTTCTGTCAGGTTTCCACTTTGGAACCATCAGTGTATGAATTCAGCAGCATGGCAGAGGTTTGGCTGAAGCAACTTGCTAGCAGAAGCTGTAGGTTGCTTCTGGTTTTATGAAGTATATCTGAAGTTACTTCAGTCATGTTTTGTAACCTTGATTTGTGTGTATGATCAAGAAATAAGAGTGGTAAGAGATGAACCGTATTCCAAATGTTCAGCAGCAATTCCTGAACAGACGATCCTGCAGATACAGATGAATTTGTTTTAAATTTACAATAAGAAAACATGCAAACTGCTTGTGTCAGGTTCTTTCTTACGGCTTCTTTAACTGCCTTGGAATCCCTTTTGAAGGGGAAGCTGTTAACCAAGACTTGGATGAAACTGTTCTGCTTCAGTGGATCTCCTGCTTTCAAAAGCCGATTAAGGTCACAGTCCTCCAATAAAGGGCGGCTTATTATCCTTTTGCCACTGGAGCCTAAGTGAGCAATCACTGAGGTGCTGCACACTGGTAGAGGCAGTGTGTAAGGAGTACTGTGTTTCGGCTTGTATTTTAATTTTGACTGTTTATGCACAAGAAGAAAGCTTTCCTCTCTAATATCCCCTGCAGTATGTAACAGCTAATGCATGTCCTCTGTCTGCATTCTTTGCTACCTGTTGCACATTCCAAATAGGTTTTGCTGGAGATCGTGCTGTAGTTGTTCCTAGAAAACAGTAGTAAGATGAGTATGCAGATGGTCAGTGTGTGTGGAGAATATCTTAGTAGAGCATACCCTATCTGTTTGAGGCTTTTATGCCTCTTTAATGGCAAGTTGTTATGGTACTACAAAAATTATATTGGTAGTCTCCCACCTGGGGCCAGTGTGCACTGTTAGGCTGGTGAGGTCAGTTTCTGATAGCACACCCTGAGCACAGCGGTGCAGTAGCCTCCAGTAGATAGGACTAAGAGCTGTAGACACAGTTTTTCAGTTCCAGCTGCGCTGAAGCAATGATTGCTCGGTGCTGTGACTGTATCCAGTGTGCTAATGATGGTTCAGTATAGCTACCAGCTATACTGTCAGTCCTGGAAGCTCCAGTGAAAGGGGGAAAAAATACCTGTAAGTATCAACCAATACGTGTTTTTGAACCCTTAACTTCATTGCTGTACTTACCCTAATGCCTAAAGAACATCAGTAAGGGTTTCTGTTGAGTTTCAGAGTTCACTGGAGTGTTCCTGACTACTTAGAACTGTTTTTAATACTTAAAACTGCATGCTATTTCTGTTATTATTGATTTTTTTTTTTGTGAGTAGGTACATTTCCACAGTTCAGGTACATTTTGGTAGCGTAAGGGAAGGACTAAATTGTCCCCAAATGCGAGTTTGACAATTGCACACCTGTACTGTTTCCTGATGTATTCGGTGTATGTTTACATGCTCAAAACATCTGCCCATTTTAGCACTTTCTTATTAATAGGTAAGGCTATCTTCAAAGGAGGCAATTCATAAAGATGATGGAGTTTTTAAGGCTCCTGCACCACCTCCCAAAGTGATTAAAACTGTGACAATACCTACTCAGCCCTATCAAGAGATAGTAACTGCATTGAAATGTAGGAAAGAAGACAAAGAAGTAAGTATTCTTGACAAATTTTTAAAATAAAGAGTTATTGATAATTCTAAGTACTGAAAGAACAGTGTCAAAATGAAATTTGGCTTTCCTTTTAAAGATAATGTCTTTTATTTGTATAGTTGAATGGCCTTTGTTGACTATTTAAAGTTTCCTTGCACTCAAAACTGAATAGATTTAAAACTGTACTTGCTAAGGTAATTAATAAATCCCAAGAGCAACTTACCTAGGTCAAAAATATCTGTCTCTTCCAGTTATACACTGTTGTTCAGCATGTAAAGCACTTCAATGATGTAGTGGAATTTGGTGAAAATCAAGAGTTCACAGATGATATTGAGTACTTGCTAAGTGGATTGAAGAGCAATCAGCCCCTAAACACACGTTGCCTTAGGTAAGATACCTTAATATGAAGCATCAAGCTGGTATTTAAAAGAGCAGTTGAATTAAATAAATGCCTGTTCAATAGGTGGCCAAACTTTAAAATGCTATTTGGTAGTTACCCAGCACTTCTGTTGTAAAGAATAACATTAGAAGTGGTTTTGGAGTTGGTATGTTTTGAATAATTAGCAGCCGTACGAAGGAGAGAAGATGAGGTAAGAAATTGCACAGTAAAGATACGCCTTCAAAACTTGTTTGCCTTACTGTGAATTGAAGAAAACTGATAACTTTTTCTTTGTTCAGTGTGATTTTAAATGAGATGTCTATTGTTTTGTTTTTTTTTTTCTTTAAAGCAAAAATTAATGCTAAAATAAAATCTGTAACATGGTTAAGTTTTGCTGGCTAAAGTATAAAGCTAATGTAATGTGGTGATACCACTAAATTTCCACTGGAAGTGTTGTGGCCACAGTAATTGTTGGGAGCTTTCCTAAGTTGTCTTTGAGTTTTTACAGCACTCAGAACGTTCAGTTTATGTTATTGCTGAGTTAGTATCAGAAAGGTTACAGTCATGCCTTGATAAAGTTGATTCACAACAGTAATAATGGTTCCTATCGTCTGAACATAAAATTAATTAGAATGATGTTCTGTAACCACATAACAGCTTATCTCGTTTTGATACTCCTAAAATTTCCTGTTTACCACAGCTAAAATGCTGGAGAAAGGAACAGCGTGATTCCACAGACACGAGTGATAAGGATGCTTGGAGACTTGTCTGCCGATGAGAAAAAGCATTACACTTGCAGGGGAGCTATTACAAACATAACTTATTCTTCTTGCTCCCTGAAAAACAGTAGTGAATGTTGATTTAGCATCAACTCTAGTAACCTGCTCTCCTCTTTCTGTGTACATTGTTATAAAAATAAATGAGTACCACGGTGGTAGCTCAGGACTGTCTTTCGCATCAAGTGTACCTGCTCGTATTGCAAGCATCCTGGGGTTTTAAACTGACTGCTTACTTCCCACATTTTTATCAAGGGGAGCGACTCACATAAACATTATAAATTTTTCTTCTTTCAGTTAACGAATGGAAAGAAAATTATTTTCTTGATGGAAATCAGTGTGTAAGGATAGCAACAGATGTCAAAAGCTTTATTTGTTGCTGTTGTGATGGGAGAAAGGCTGCTTGTTCTTAAAACACCTTACTGTATGAATCTTACATTGTTTCCTTACTAGTCATAGAAGAATTGATTTCAGTATCACTCCCACCTTACTCCACACTGAAAAGTGATGTAGTTTTAAGTAGTCTGAATGTTGGGCTGCTCTGGGATTGATAAAGCAACTTTCTAACAAAAAATAAGGGTGAATCTTCCATCTCGTACAACAGAACTGTTAACGCTTTTTGATTAGACTAATATATTAACTCTGTTATATGTTATAAACTCTAAATATAGCAATTAAATTGAATTATTTCAGATTTAGTTTAAAAGGAGCAAGTTCAGGCTAGGCTTTCAAATTGGTTTTTTGCTGACCTTAAAGTAAGTAAACAGACCCAGTTTGGTGCTGGTAAACAACTGCTGAATAGATGCTTCTCTGCTCGCCAGTCATGAAGTTGGCTTAAATAAGTTTTAGAATTTAGAACGTAGCTTCTTGAGATCTGAAGTTCAGCGGTGTTTCTTAGACTTGTTTCACTACAGTTCTTGTTAATGCGGT
Organism: Oreortyx pictus; assembly: GCA_036925125.1. Lineage (NCBI taxonomy): Eukaryota > Metazoa > Chordata > Aves > Galliformes > Odontophoridae > Oreortyx > Oreortyx pictus. Next base: position 9,801,396 of record JAUPFR010000008.1, on the reverse strand, counting down.
GATTTTAGTTCTAATCCAGAATTAATTTTCTCTAGTGTAATCAGCTTGGCGACCAAGTGCGCCATGCCCAGCTTCCGAATGCATCTGAGAGCACATGGGATGGTAGCCATGGTTTTCAAAACACTGGATGATTCCCAGCACCATCAGGTACGTATCCACGGTGCATTTTATTACAGTTCGGCTATAGCTGTGTATGTCTTGTAAATTCTGTTATTCACAACCAAGCATCATGTATAGGGTGTATCCCAAAATGAACAAAGAGAGAAAACACCACCTTTTTAAAATACATTTTATCACAGAACTGTAGGGGTTGGAAGGGACCTCTAGAGGTCGTCAGGTCCAACCCCCTGCCAAAGCAGCTCCCTAGCCCAGGTTGCACAGGTAAGGCATCCAGGCAGATCTTAAACATCTCTAGAGGAGACTCCACAACCTCTCTGTGCAGCCTGTGCCAGTGCTCCATCATCCTCACTGTGAAGAAGTTCGCACGCACATTTGTGCAGAACCTCCTATGCATCAGTTTGTGGCCATTTCCCCTCGTCCTATCGCCACACACTTCTGAGCAGAGTCCAGCCTCATCCTTTTGCCTCCCACAGCTTAGATATTTATAGATGCATCATAGCGTTTTTTCTTCAAAACGGATCTGAAACTGTGGATTTCATTCAAATAGAAGACTGAAAAGTTTAAAATAATCCTTTATTTTTATTTAAAGATGTATTTAAGTGCTTGTCCCCTGGCTTGTATGAATCTCTTCCTTTGCTGTGGCTGTGGTGGGGAATTTGGCACGTCCAGTGCTTGTCTCGTTGAGCATTTGCGTTCATCTTGAGTATGCGCAGTGTTCTATGATAAAGCAGGAATAGTGACCTGAGAGTTGAAAACTGAAGCCATTTGACTTTTTCTTACCAGTTTCATAAGCTCAATTCAGCTGTAATTTGTGGATAGCAGTGCTTTTGTTGCCAGTCATTGAAAACTGTGGAGTTTCCCTTCAAGTATTGCTGTGAAAGCTGAATGTGAGAAGAGTTACTAGAAGTGGGAATTAGATACATGTATTTCCAGTCCACCTCATTGGTTTTCTAATAGCTATTACAGAATGACATATACTGCATTAGAAAACTCTGTAGCAATAAACATTTTAAGAGATTTGACATCGTAGAGTGGGGGGAGGGGAAGGTTTGTGAGGAGCTATAGAGCTCTAGGTAGCTAATTTTAGAATAATAGTTAATTTTCCTTCTTCCTGGCAAATTAGCAATGGCTAGCTGTAAGATACGAGCCAGATTCAATGTATTCATTGTTCTTTGAGTTGTTGAAATATTGCTGAGTGATGCTAGCAATAAATGCAGTCACTATTTAAGATGGATACCACCACTGAGTTTCAAGAGATCTGCAGAGGACAGCTACAGTTACTTGGAAAATGTACAAGCTTGCTCAGTGTATTTTAGGCTGTCACTTAACAGTTCCCATTATTCCTTCATTTTCAAAAGAACTAGCACATACAGTTCAAAAGGAAATTGCATGCTATTATTAGTCTGCAGTAGCAGAAAGCATTGATTCTATTCACTCTTTTCAGCGTATCAGATGACATGCTCCCTTCTGTCTGGGGGGAAAGAAATGGAAGTTAATATTATAATGTTTTTAATGTCTTAATGTATATTTCTAGGTATATATTATATGCTATTATAAAATCACTGGTTTATCGAGCTGTTAATAAATTCTAAAATATATGCTCTAAGCACTGTCAGTGTATGTTTCAGCAGTGGCTTTTTTGTATAACCTTCCTGTCTTTATAAACTACCTGTTCATTCTCTCATTGTTTCACTACAGTTGTAACTTGTTTAAAATCGAAAGAAATTTCTCCCCTAAATCGTGGTGCGAGGCAACTCAAGAATAACAGATCGCATTACACTGAACTTCCATGGCTCACACTGATTTAAGATGAATGAGGACTGAGGGAAAAATAGTACAATTAATGTGTTGATACTTTTGGTGTAGTATTTTGGAAGTGGGACAGTCCTGTCATAATGAAACAGTTTGGGTGTATCCTGCATCCACTGTACAGTGGGATGGACTGAGAAAGCAGATGACTTGCTGATTGCTGCCAGAATATAAAATAGAAGATGCAGAGCAATTTTTCAATCAGTTAAGAAAGCAGCATAGCTTGTTATCCTCTTGAGCTGTGACCCCAGAATATTTACGTGACGAGTACTTGTTGGATGTAATGTGCTTATAGATTTCTAAGCTGCAATTTGATTTATTTTTTATAGGTTGACTTTGTCTCTTTAGCTATGTTTTGAAGACTATGGAGTATTCATTTGTCAAGTAAAATGTGTATTTTCATTATAGATGTCAGTAGATAAGCACAGAAATGCGATTTTTGTAATGTCTTGAGCATTGAATAAAAACAAAATAAAAAAGAGTGCTTTGAATGTAGCACTGAACCCCAGAAAATTACCATCTGTTCCTGTAAGTTGGGGTATAAATAGAATGAGCAAGAGAAGACAAGGATGAGAGTGGGTGTAGTTGGCCTGCAGCTTCTAGAGTATGTGTTCAGCTATAGTTTGTTTTTCTCAATACTGTAGAAGAATGGATAGCAATAGTAAGTATGCCTTAAATTCTGCTTAGAACGAATATTTGTTTTACTCTTTTCTCCCCTCCACAGCCTTCATTTGGAGGCAGGATAAGTGTCATCAGGAATACAAGGAGAAAAACAAAAACAAATGAAACAGGACACAGGTTTATTACTGCAATACATAAGAATGTTGGTTTTTTGGATTTTTTTTTTTGTGTGTGTGTGTGGTTTTGATTATTTATTTATTTATTTAGGATAAAAAAAAATGACTTGTGCAGATGATTTGCCGCCCTCCTTCTCAAGTTAGAATTCTCTGTATGGTGGCGCTTGAGGTTGTCTGAAACCTATGTAATTAACTGCCTTGAACACTTATTCATCGGAGCAGAATTTTTTGTGTTCAGGAGTCATTGCATCCAGGCCTGGTTCCCCCAGCACAAGATAGATGCAGAGCTCTTGAAACGGGTCTGGAGGAGGACCTTTAAGATGATCAGAGGGCTGGAGCGTCTCTCCTGTGAAGAAAGGTTGAGGCTTGTTTAGGTTGGAGAAGACGAGGCTCTGGGAAGACCTCATTGTGGGCTTCCAGTACGTGAAGGGAGCATATGAACAGGAGGTGGTAAAGGCTGTTGACATGGGTTGGTAGTGATAGGAGAAGAGATTTTAATGATTTTAAACTCAGACAGGAGATTTAGGTTAGATATTAGGAGGAAGTTTTTCACTCAGAGGGTGGTGATGCACTGGAACAGGTTGCCCAGAGAGGCTGTGGATGCCCCATCCCTGGAGGCATTCAAGGCAAGGCTGGATGTGGCTCTGGGCAGCCTGCTCTAGTGGCTGGTGACCCTACCCACAGCAGGGGGGCTGAAACTCAATTTTTGAGGTCTTCTTCAACCCAGGCCATTCTGTGAGTCTACGATAAGCACTATCTGAAGTCCTTACTTATTTTGCAGCATCGTTATTTTCCTCTTGCAGTTGTGCATTTGGGAGCTTGTTGGCCTGATTGTCTTTAGGTTTTCCTTGTTGCAGGAATCGAGTTCTTGTTACACGTAGCAACTCCTCTCCTTTTTGCAATCTGGCAGTCTTCCCGTAGCCTGAAACCTTCTATGTAACCGTCCTAGTCCCCACCTTGGTTCCTTTTTAATCTAAGCACGTTAAAACCTGGGTTGGAAAGTGTGAAGGGAAGCGATGACAGGTGCTTACACGGACAAAAAGCCATTACTCGCTGTGCAATAGAAAGTCAGCTGGATTGCAAAGAAGGCATCCGGAGAGAAGCAAGACTTGGTACAGTCTTGGGGAAATAGTCTGACTGTCCTTATCAGGCTTGTAAGTATCTGAAAAGCAGAATATTCTAAGTAGTGTTCCAAGAGCAGTCTCTGACTTTTTGAAGTGCCTAAATGTTAGTAGTCCATGCATGCAGCAGTTTCTCTCAACTACTGCATAGCTTTTCGTTGTCAGAAACTGAATGTCCTTTGAGGAATTTGAGCAGCTGAGTAGTGCTGTTCACTAGAACATGCTTCTTCCTGTCCTAAGAACTGCCATTCTGAAGGAACAAGAAGTGTAGTCTTCCAGTAACCTGAAATGTCTTCCAGCTTAAACCACGTACAATTATCCTGTGCCTTGAGATTGTACTGTGAAAGAAGATATAGATTTAAAAACTCTTGCTTCCTTCAGTGTTCCAAATGCATTTTACTCATCTCTGCCCTCAAGGGTTTCCCTGTCTCAGCCAAGAAGGCATTTTAGCATACTTTCTGATAGACTGTCAGCTGCCTAATCCTGCTTGGGAAATGCTGGTACTACCTGGTATGACCAGGTATGATTTTTGCTTGCTTCTAAAACAGACGCAGCTAATGATGGCTTTGGTGGTTGACTGAACTGTTAACAAAATGTTAATCTGTTATAATCCAGAAATTCAGCTCTTTCCTGTTGAGCTGTATGCCATGCACTTCCCAGGCTTTAGTTCTATAATGTGAATTTAACTTCTCTGCATTTTAGATTTATTATTCATGCAAAAAAAAATTGCAGTGCATGCAGTGCAGCCTGTTGACTCTTCTTTCAGAACTGAGTTCAATCGGTTACTCCGAGGAAAACCGACAGACCCCCTCAGATGTCTAAAAAGGTTTATGGAAGTACTGTGCCCGGCACAGCTTGATTCCCTATGTATATTTTTACTCCTCATTGTTGCTTGGAGCTCATCTGGGTAGATGGGTCTCTTGGCAGCAGTACTGTACTTGCCAGCCTTAGAGACAGAGAGCTTTCGTCTGATCTCTTTGCTCTTACTGTCATTTGTCTCTTCCTCACAGCGCCTTCTGCCTTTGCTTTTCTGGATCCTCATGAGAACAAGTTACAGCTCCTTCTTGAAGAAGGTTTAGATATTTTTTAGCCAGTAGGAGACCATTTCTGATAATTCTTCCTAAGATAGGGGTGGTTGATAATAGCGTGTTCTAGTTGAAAAACTGATGTGGGAGGAGGAGCTGCTTTGGTTTATACTCTTTGCTTCCAAAAAGCAAAATTGTGGTGGAAACGAAATGTGGTTGTGCAGGAAAGGTTTGAGTAAGCTGCTGACTGATAGACCTGCTTGGCAGACCTGGGGTGTATGTCACCAGGTGCTTTTTTGTCTTCCTTTCCCATCCTTAGGATCGTTTTGATGCCTCCTGTCTCTAGCTTAACCCACCTAACTTGAATTTTCACCACTGTTGGCGCATACCATCGACTTTCTACTTTGTTCCTCTGCCATCTGTCTCTTCCCATAATTCTGTGTTACTGAAGTTATCATTTTATTCATTTGTAGCATTGCATCTCTCAAAAGCAGAAAAACCTGCTTCTCAACCAGGGCTTTATGAATGTATTGAATTATTTGCCACATTCCTGTGGGTTAGAAGAATGTGTTAGTAACTAGCTACAGCGAATCCATTTATGTACCAGAATAAATACTCGTGCAAGTGCTAGTGGAGGTGGAGCCCTGTTGGATGTTTTTGTTGTATGGGTGGATCTTGATGGCGTGGCAGTAGAGGTGGAACCTTTCCAGCTGCGTTCTGTTGCATGTTGTTGCTGTGTGACAGATGGCAGCAGAGGGGCAGTCTGACAGAACGGTGTCCAGCATGGAAGTGTGTACGACACCAAAGTGTGTCAGTGAATTCCCGCATGCAGGAAAAAAAAAGGCACCCATTGACATTCATCAGCACTTCTGAATGTTTATGGAGACCAGTAGGTCTCTAGGAGCGAGGCAGTGGTTTCAGCAGTAGCGACAGTGATCGCCTCCACCAGTGCAGATTTTCACAAGTGCAGCATGCAGGCTCTTGTTCATCACTGGCCAAAATTCAAAGCTATTCAGTGACTGCGTTGAAAAACAGTGTTTTGTAGATGAGAATTTCCTCTCTCAAATAGTGTTACTGTGTTCTTTATATCTGTCGTGGTTTCCTTGGAAATAAATAGGTCAGAGTAACATAAGGAAGGTTTCATCTCATTAAAAATTGTATAACTTGCTTAATGTGATTATTAAAAATGGTTTTCTTTCTTTTTCCTTTCCCTACCCAAGAACTTGTCCCTTTGTACAGCAGCTCTGATGTACATCTTGAGTAGGGACCGTTTGAACATGGATTTGGACAGAGCTAGTTTAGATCTGATGATACGGCTGTTGGAATTGGAACAAGATGCTTCTTCTGCCAAGCTGCTGAATGAGAAAGACATGAATAAAATCAAGGAAAAAATTCGGAGACTGTGCGAAACTGTTCACAATAAACATCTTGATCTCGAAAACATCACGGTGGGTATCATGCTTTTGTTTGGAAACCTTGATGATATTGAAATGCTTAATAAAATGGAATTGATAAGCAGCAGCCTTCATTTCCTATCTCATAACTCACGAGTCACGACACCATCAACTTTCTCTGTATATGTGATTGCATTGCAAGTATCTTCTTGAAGTCTTAAAATTTCTGTTATAAAAGCTTTTTAGGAGGATAAAGTTCTGTTCTTCAGCTGTCACCATTGGCTGTTGGTAAGAGTGTAGTTCGTTATAGGTAGCTATTAAAAAGCAGTAAGATTTGAAGTAATTGTGTTTCAGGACTACATTTAGTTTATTTGACCTTCTTTGCTTAAATTTTCATCTGTTTTTACATCTACAAACAGTAGGGTTCTTACGTGAGAGTAAGAGTTTTGTGGGCTAAACTGAAAATGTGGTGCATGTACCTGCGTTTAAAAGTCAGTAAACAAATCTGACTTTCAGGAACCATTTTCTCTCTGCTCAAAGTGCAGTGGCAGATGTATTGATAATCTAAAGTTTGGATGAGGGCTGTTTATTTTATGCTTCCTTTATCAAGCTTACTAGTGCTTTATGAATGTACCTTTAGATGCTGCGGAGCGAGCACGTTTTTGTTTCAAAGTAAATTTGACCACAATTTAAAGGTAGTGTCAAGCCAGTGTGAAAAATGAAGTTAAAATAATAAAAATTTATTAGAATAAAATTTATATATATATAAATATATAATGAAAATGTATAATATTAAAAATAAAATGAAGTTAAAAGTCTTTTTAAAAGAGCATCTTTTCTAATCTGTTGATTATGAAGTGAGCTTTTCAAAGTTTCATCTCTGCAACAAACATTTCAACTCGTTTGTAATCTGAAGATAAGATTGTATTCCATCTTACGTTAGTTTAAAAGGTACTCTGCATCGATGAACTGTCATTCCCTTTAGTAGTTCTAGTGACTTAGTTTTGTCCTTTAAGTTGTAGGAATTTCTTGGTCCTTTGGGCACCCCGTCTCCCGCTCTAAATTCTGGCTGTGGAGCAGATTGCTGAACTGATATTGAAAGTCAGTATTACAAGCATTAGGAGGAGATGAGTTTTAAGGGAGGAAGGATAATCTTGATGTAATTCTGGACCTTGCTAAGTGATTTATTATGACAAATAATCATTGTTCCAGTATTTGATTTTTAGGCTTATTTCCTACAAACTCAGAAAACGTATAGATAAGGAACTCAGTGGTTTTTCTGGCCTTCAAAATTGGCAAAGGCAGAATAAGATTGAGTTGATTTTTCTCTGCTTTCTCTAGTAATGCATATGATACAATCTTAAGATAGCAACACAGAACAAGCTGTGCTTTCTAGGTGATGATTAGCAAGGAATTGGTATGATCAGTGTCTTACTCTGGAGAAGACTCTCATAGTTCATGATCTGATAGATCTTTTGCATTATAAAATGTAAGACAGCTCCATTTATCAAGCATGGAACAGCTGCTTACAGGTTCTTGATTGCTGAAGTAAGTAGCCACACAGGCCACTGTCTTCTATTAAACTTTTCATAATCAGATTATGAGGACAACTCACAATCTGAGTTGGCCTGCGTTTTAAAAGGGAGAGGGTATACTGAGAGAGACTCTGTTCTGCAAGGAAATTATCCATGAATAAAGAAAAATATTACTAAAAAACCTTTTTTTTTTTTTTTTCCTGAGACATCTTTATTTTTTAAAATCATATTGAGCTGTTGTTGTGAATGTGTTAAATACTGTAGTACCTCACAGATGGAAACTGGTTTCCTCCCAGCTGCACCATCTAGAAGTAGTCTGCACAGTGTTTAGAGAATATTTGCAAGCCAAATGATGTGAATAGATTTTTTGCCTATTTGTGATGGTAGCAATGGTAAGTTGACACAGTAATGAATTTCATGTGTAGAGGATAAATTATTTTCAAATGAATCTCTATTATGAGATATAATAAGTAATCTCCATTTTGTATCAGATGACAGGCAGGCAGAAAATGCTAAGAAAAAAGTGCAGATCTTCTTGAGTTGCAGAAAGTATCTGTGTTTTTTCCAACTTGGACGTAACCACCGAAAAACAGAAGGATTGCAACAGATGTTTTGGTAGCTCCAGTTTGTGCTTTACCAACTTCATGTTCGATTTTTGAATCTGCTTCAGATCAAATGGAGGTGACCAATGCCTCCCTGCCTGTATCTTCATGCAGAAAATGTTTCTGCGACTCCCAACTGGAAATGAGGTTGGACTGATTTTTGAGTACTTGTAAATGTATGCAGAGGATTCAGCTTTGTAGACTGCTCTCAACATTGAAAAATGAATGCCTGTGTTCTCCCCACACAACACCTTCATGGCCTGAGGACGCTTCCACTTAGATTGCTGAAATGCAGTTACTAACTACACGGTCATCAGTGACCACGTGCTGCAGAAGTTGCTTCTAAAAAAAATAAATAATGAGATAGATGAGAACTCGAGTGGGTAACTCTTTATCGGCATTGATCTTCAACTTTCTTCTCCTTGGAAGTCAGTATTCTGAAAGCAAGCAAAGCAGCTGAAGCTGTCAGGGTTGGTGGAGAGGAATCATGCAGGTAATAACTTGATGTTCAAAGGTAGCGAGGTTTATTCAAACCCGGTGAGTACCGTTATTCCCAGGAAGTGCTGTGTCTGCACTAATGTGCTCCTGGAATATGCTTCACAGCTCAGAACGAGCACAGCTCTCCTTAGAAGCATTACAAATCGGATGTGTCAGGGAAGGAAGATAACTTGAAAGTGGTTAAATTCAGTTCGCTTTAAGAAAGCCTCACAGCTTTTTCTCTAAGTGTTTAGCACTTGGAGTTATTAGGTGTGTAATAGCCCAGATCTACTGGTGTGTTTTTTTTGGAGATTACAGATTCTGTGTTAGTGTAACTCTTACACGTATTGGACATATACGTATGTATGTACATAATAACTTGTACTATTAATATTTCCCTTTTATAGAGGCCTTTAGGAAATCGAGGTAAATAGTAATGTCTTCATAAATGGGAGGAGTTTGACCCTACTTTTATCACCATTTTAGCTTAATTGTTGTGAGCAGTACATTTAAAACGAAACCGCACACAGACACAAAAAGCCTCCATTAGAAACACATGAATTGTACAAGCAGCAAAGACAGCGTATCCGAGAAGAAATAAGCAGGTTTTGTTTTCCCTGTCTGGAAAAAAGACATCTTTTCTTCATCAGTAGCAAGTTTTTTTTGTTTTGTTTTGTTTTTTAAAGGAAAAAAAAGCACCCATTTCTATCTGTTCTTGCTCCCTCTGGTGGTTTTTTCTGCTCAGAACCTCTAACTTTGCTTAGATGGCTTTTGTATGAAGTGTGCTTATATGATCCGATATGTTGGCTACAGCTGCATGCGGTGATGTCACTAATTCTGGAATCCAACTCTTTCAGACCGGGCATTTGGCCATGGAGACATTGTTGTCTCTCACCTCCAAACGAGCTGGGGACTGGTTTAAAGAAGAACTGCGACTTCTAGGTGGTCTTGATCATATTGTAGATAAAGGTATGCTGGAGATTCTGCTTTGGCAGGGTGGGAAAATGAATAAATGTAAGACATTTGCTTTTCTTAATATCCATTTTCTGTTGTTAAGAGTTAAGAAAAGTCAATTCTAAAAATACCCAATTCTGTGTCACATTGTTGCGAAACATTAATGACTTTAATCTCTCCTATGTGGGATTGAAAGTAGCTTTAAGGTTAAACAGAATGTGGATAATTTTGCCTGTAGTATAAGATTAAAAATGGATTAAGTTTAGACAGAGTACAAATAATTGTGTTACATCCATCATCTGTGTGCAGCACGCACTCCAGTGTGGGTGTTTAAAACTGCTTTGCAGCTTTTTAGAACTGCTTTCAGGCCTGGCAGCGTGTGGTTTTTTGATGTGGTTTGGTTTTGTTTTGATTGTTTTGTTGTTTTTACTGAAGGATAGGAAAGTGGAATTTTTAAAACGAGTTCCTGCACGTTTTGGTTTTGAGAAAGCAGAGGGGTGGCCAGGAAAGGTCTGAAGAGATGAGTGTTCCGCTTGCACGTGGCTGCAGGCTTGTGAAGTTGGGGACAGCATTTGTGTTGTATTTTGTTTTTTTTTTCCTTCTACGGACAATGCATTTTTAAGAGACGTGGGCATATTTATGGTTAAGAAGCACAGTGCTGTGCTGTATGGCATCTTCTTTGTCAGAAGAAAGTCAAATGTACCTGGAAATACAAAATTTTACAATGCTGATAACATCGTCAGGATTGTTTCCTAGTATGACAGCTTTGTAAAGCGTTAAACAAGGGTGATAGCAACTCCTTGAATAGTTAATAAACCCCAATAATTAATAATATTTAGATAATTTCTGTGCATGGCTTTTGAAGACCTCATATCGATAGTGGAAAATCTTGTGTTTTTTTTTTTTCTGTAGTTAAAGAATGTGTGGATCACCTTAGCAGTGATGAAGATGAAGAGAAATTAGTTGCTTCGTTATGGGGTGCAGAAAGGTGTTTACGGGTCTTAGAAAGTGTAAGTATGAATAAATGCATTGCATTCCTGAAAAGCACATTTTCAATCACGCCTCCTCACCGTTAACGTTCCTTGAATGTGTAGTTATATGAGAAACAATATAGTGCTCTTCTGGTTGGTTTGTTTGTTTGTTTTCGTAAAAAAAGACTGGTGACATCAGCACTGGAATGTTTATCAGTGTTCCTGGAACGCTCGTTGAGAATGTTGTCATCCTGTATGAAAATACAGTGTTGGGTATTGTAAATGTACTGTTGTTAGGAATTCAGCTGAACATGATTGGATGCTTTTTTGAAGTTCCTTAAGATCTTAAAACTTGCTGCTTATGGTTGTTGGTTTCTTGGCATGAGTTTGCATTTATAGGGTGTCTGGTAGTACCACACTGTAATTGTGTTTTCTTAAGGGTAATAAACTGATGTATAGTACAAGAATTACTCTCATATTCAAACATGAGCTAAGTGCCTAGAAGATAACTTGCCGTGTGTCATGGTTATTGAGATAGTAAATGTTTTTCAACAAGAACTTTGAACAGAATTAAAATAATTCTGTGGATCTCAACTACAAGAACTGTCAGTTTTGATATTATAAGCAAACAGAAGAAGTGTTGTGATGTTTTAGAGTTACTCTATATCAGAAAGTGATACACGGGTTCAAAGTGCAGGTCAGTGACCTTAAACCTGATGGTACATTGCTTCTGTGGTGTTTTTTCTTTGCTAAAATAGCCACATAAACTCAAAGGTACTGTAGCAGTAAGCTAAAAACTTAGACAGATGAGCAAATATACGGGTTGCTACTTAAAACTTGTGGCACCTATCTCTGTACTTGAATCCTGAGAAATTTTCAGCTCCAATTTCTGGTTTTGTATTCGATGAATGGAGTTCATTTGGACACTGTTGCAAGCACAGTATAAGAGGCTTGCTTAGTGCAATATTCATGTATGAATTTGAGGGCGGCATGTATATAATACGGTCTTTATGAATTTGGGAAATAAGGCAAAAATCAACATAACAGACAATGCAGACAATAACAGACAAAGTTAAATAGAGGAACATCTATTGTTTGTGTAAATTGATTCTGTATTCCAGTCAGGAGAATCAAGGGAAAACTCGTAGGTGCATAATAAGCTCTCAGAGATGGAGCTGACTTCAGGTTTTACATAACACAGTATTTGCATATGGGCATGCGCTGGGACAACAAGAGTCCCAGAATATGGAGTCAGGTTGTGCTGTGGCAGAGCATTTTGCCACAGACTTTCTGCATGCCGTGTGTCTGGAAATATAGTCAGTGTCACAGTCTTTTGGTATTAATTATTAGCTGGAAACTCCAAGCTACTGGTACAATATGTCAGCGTATTGGTAAGTGGAAGTTTATGTTGGTTAATAAGCGTGAAAGACAGAACTAAATAAACCGGGGTAGTGACAGTAAGGAATACTGCTTTCATGTAAAATAAGAAGCTATTTTTAATATTACTTTATCCTATTTTTAGGTAACTGTGCATAATCCAGAAAATCAGAGCTACCTGATAGCATACAAAGACTCACAGCTCATAGTCTCCTCAGCTAAGTAAGTTGTAAAAAAAAAAAACAACATTTTTTTACAGCTCTGAATGTGATATGAATGAATGTTACATTAACAGAAAAATTGTAGGGGGAAAGTATTCAACTTAATATATTGCTTTTCATTAAGTAAAGTTAAGTAATGTTAAAATTATTTTAGATGAGGATATCACTTCGCTCCTGAGTACTAACAACAGGTAGTGAGTGCTGTTATTGTTGGTTCTATTAAAGTAGCAAAGTGTGTTGAGCTCTTTTAGTGCCAGGGTAAGATGAGCACAGAAGAGGGCAGTTGGAAAGCTACTTTTATTTTCAGTATTTTATTATGTGTTTAATGAAACAAAGCAGAATAGGCAGTTGGCAGTATAACTAAGGATGGAGGAATTCTGTGCTGAACTGTACTCCCTAAGCAACTTGTCAATTGGGATGAAGTCTCTGTTGACTGGCAGAGATTGTATCCCCCTTGCTCTGCCTTGGTGGTTCACAGGAATGCAAGTAAAGCTGAAAAGCTTGCAGACTTGACTGGAAAAAGAATTTCCTGATTGTAGGCCAGATGTTTTGACCAGTATGTGTTTCTGACATCTTAGTATTGCTTGTAACTCATGTTGCTGTTGACACGTCAATGTCAAATGAATGTAATGCAGGAGTCTCTTAGAATCATTAAGCTTGGAAATTATCTTTAAGATCATCTAGTCCAACTGTCAGCCCATCACCACCATATCCTCTGAACCACGTCCCTCAAAGAACAAGCTTTATAACCAAAGTAGTTTGAGTTTCAGACAGCTGAAGTCATTCACAGATTTCTAAGTGTTTGTGTCTACAAGTAAATGCATCATAAAATCAGATCTTCCAGGGCTGAAAAACTGCTGTTCAGTTTTGCTTTTCTAGAACTCAACTGTTTTAGCTTGTGACTGGTCCGCTGTTGTTATGAGATGCCTGTTTCTCATACTGGAAAATAACATAATTTGTTTATTTATTTATTTATTACAGAATAGGGATAGCTCTCTGTGAGGACAGGAAAAGAGAACAGTTAGATCATTCTGTCAGAATGGTCAGAGGATGTGAGAGGCTCTGATTATAGGGAGAAGAGATGCCTCCTCTAAGACTGTGTGATAAAGCTAGAAAGAAAAATGTACTTCTGCTCTTGAAATCTCAGGCTGATGAAGCTTTAAGCCACAAAGCTTTCTTGTTGTTTTCACAATTTCATTTGAGCTTATAAAAGATCTCATAATTGAATCAAAAAAATTCTGCGTGAGTTCTATATTTGTATTTTTCCTGATGGAATAAGTATAAGATGAAATATCCTGTATGTTGTCCAGGTAATTTTGTTCTACATCTTCTCTTTGCAGAGCACTGCAGCATTGTGAGGAATTAATCCAGAGATATAATCGTGCTGAAGACAGTATCTGTTTACCAGACAATAAGCCTCTGCCTCACCAGAATGTAACTAACCATGTGGGCAAAGCAGTGGAAGACTGCATGAGGGCCATCATTGGTGTCTTGCTCAACCTAACAAATGATAATGGTAAAGCAAACAATTTCACATTCCGTTACGGCATCAGATAATACGTTAATGTGAACCCTTTTCTTACGTATGCATGGTAGGTGCTTGCTTTACAGTAACAAGTTACTTATCTTTGAGAATGGGATGAGTAAATTGTAAGTATTAGGTGTTAAAAAGATCTTGGCTTTGGCCAAGAGGGTGCATCTCATCTAGAGGGCCAAAAGGTTTTATCCATGTGCTTACAGCCATGAAAGTCAGTATGTTCACAGTTGAGCCTTTAAACTCTTTCTGTTTACAGAATGGGGTAGTACAAAAACGGGTGAACAAGATGGTCTGATAGGCACAGCTATGAATTGTGTGCTTCATGTTCCAAAGTTCCTACCTCAAGAACAGAGATTTGATATTCGGGTGCTGGTAAGCTCTTGTATTTGTTACATTGACTCGTTTTGTGGCTTGATTGTGGCTTTAACTACTCCAGTTCCAAATTAAGGAGCTGCCTGTGCAGTCTTCATTGACTGTATGCTTAGTGAGGTTCTTAAAGAAGGTTTCTGTGAAGTCCAGGGAAAAGTTGCTGGAGGATTTGATGGTTGAGCTGTAAGCATTTTCTCTGTGTTTTATGGGAAAAGTAGATGAATTGAGAGATTTAGGTTAGTAAGTCTGTGTATTATCTCATTTTCAAACATCTTTTCAATTTTAGAAATATTGTCTGATATTATTTTGGATACAGATTTGTCTGATTTACCTCAGCATGCGTAAAAGAGGTCTATGTGACCTAAATAATAACACGGAAAACGTGTATGTGAAGGATCTTTTAAGAAGAGAAGCTGAAGGTTGGACGCCTGAATCTGTTATCAAGAAATACGGTTTCACCTTTAAGAACACGTAGAATGATTTTGGTTCAGAACTGGAAGATCTGGAACTTGTATACAGGATTCTCATTTTTGCCTCGTATTTCTCTAAATCCTGATCCCTCTGTTTATCAAACTGTTTTATAAAGGTGTTCTAGTAAGTTATGTGTACTCAGATCTGAATGGATATTCTGCTAGATTTTTTTCATGTGTGACTGTACAATTCTTTCAGGGATTGGGTCTGCTGATCAATCTAGTAGAATATAGTGCTCGGAACAGGCACTGTCTCGTCAATATGGAAACATCTTGTTCCTTTGACTCATTCTGTTCGGGAGAAGGAGACGATAGCCTAAAGATAACTGGACAGATTGATGCTGTTCAGGCTTTAGTGCAGGTAAGAAATGACCCCAAAATGCGTTTTTCCTGTAATTGGTATAGTTTTTCATCACCAGAAATTCAAGGAAGAAGGAAGAACTCAGCAGTGAAGGATTTTGTCAGAATTTTAATCTGTTAGGCATTCTGAGAATGTAATACGGCATGGGGGGGAAAGACAGGTGCCGCTGACGGCTTGGATTTTTCAGTACTGTCCTTTACAGAAACAGCTTTCTTGGTAAAAGAGAGTGGTGTCTGCTGCTGACGTCCAAAAGCTGCTCTCCTGCTCTGTGAAGCTTTCTCGTTCCTGTAGGGTTTATTTCTTGTTGTGCTTTTAAACAACTGTAAAATTTGTAAGTTACTGATGTTATCTACTCTGCTACCGTAGATTTTTCTAAGTGCTGCCTTAGTGGGAGTTTCAGACTGTTTCTAAAAATCATGCTGTAGCAATTTTTGTAATAAGAGCCATAATTGTGAATGTAACAAACATGGGTGTGGAATGGCATTCTTAAATGATGTATTGACTAACTTGTTAAAATATAAGTCAGCCATGTTTTTTGTGAATAAGTTCCAATGTGGTAACTAAAAGGAAAGGAATTAAGAATTTTGATTTACAGCCTTTTTACTTAAATGGAGCTAAGTTTATGGATGCTCTTAGCAGTGATCCCATTTAATTTTGTGAAATAACTGCCCAGCAGCAGACAAAAAAGATCAGTAATCAAGATATACTAACATTACATATCTTAATGTATATAGCTCTGCAAAGTCATATTTGAAATTGATGGTTATACGATTTGGGGAGTAACTCACAAGATGTAAGTGCCAAGTATGAGAACACCTTGAGTAACGTTCACCTTAAAATGGCTCGAGTCATTTGAAATGAGTTGAAAATTTTTGCTTTTTACATATCTGGCAATTTTTAGTCTTCATGCTGTGTCTCAAAGAAAATGATTAAGCATTTATGGCAGCCAAGAGAAGCCTGGCAATTGGTTCGGCACTGGAGAGGGGGGGAGGCCTTTTCTGCAGAGCACAGCATTAGTGTGATAAATCAGATTATCCTTTGAAGAAGAAAAAGCTATTGCGAAGAATAGTATTGAGGGCTAACTGTATTAAAGGGGTGAGCTGCGGAGGGGAACTAAACTTTCAAGTATGAATTCATTGTGTTTGGGGTTTAATTTATAATAGAAATTCTTCTGAATTTTTTTTCCCCGTCAGCTGTTTCTTGAGCGTGAGCGGGCAGCACAGCTGGCTGAGAGCCAGACAGATAAACTGATTAAAGAAGCTCCTACTGCTCAGCATGATAAGAGCGGAGAGTGGCAAGAAACAAGTGGGGAGATACAGTGGGTCTCCACAGAAAAGTCAGATAGTACTGAAGAGAAAGATAAGAAGGAAGAAGATGACGAAGAACTTGATCTTAATAAAGGTACGTTGTGTCGTTTTGATGAGCTCAGAAGCATTAAGGAGCTCTCTGTTTCGGCATAAGTTATGCTTCCTATCTGCAGTCCACTGGGCTGAGATTTCAGCGTATTCTCTTGCCAAACTATTACAGAGCATGAGTGGGAGCAGGTCAGACGTGAAGCATGAGCAATAGAAGAAACTTTACCACTTGTTCCCTAATAGTACCTTCTGTCGGGCCCTTTTTTAAAACAACAGAAACTAAACAACAAAAGCCCTGTGGGTTGCTGGGGTTTTTTTTGAGACATTCTGTGTAAGAAACCCTCAGAAATGGCATTCTTTCTGGACGTTTCTAGTAGAATGGCATCTTATTCCACACACTTGCTTTGTATGCTTCCTCCTTTTTTCAGCGCCTTCAGCTGTGCTCTGTTGTAGCTGTTTGTGGTTCCCCCCCCAAAAAAAAAAAGCTGAGCCGTTAACAAGAGTTCTGTCCGTTGTCTGTAACACAGAAATCTGTTTGTGGACATCTTACTGGCTTATAGCATTGCAGGAAGCAGAATTGTGTTTTGTTGTGTTGAACGTGCAGTTTGTACATTACCACAGTGAAAGTACTGTGCAGTGTAATGACTTTGAAAGGGAATGAACGCTTCTGTCAAAGAACGTGTGTTCCTAAGTTAGAAAGTAAGATTCTAATGCTGAAGTCTCAGAGCAAAAAGTCATTTTGTTTGAGAAAATAGAACTCTTGAAAGTGATAATGAAAGATTGTATTTAAAGCAGTAAAAGATACCAGCTGCTTAGAGGATACAATACACTGGGTTGTCTCTTTTTACAGCTCTTCAGCATGCTGGGAAGCACATGGAAGACTGCATTGTGGCCTCATACACAGCGTTGCTTCTAGGCTGTCTCTGCCAAGAGAGTCCAGTAAGGGAACAAATCAATAACTCACTCTTAACTCCAGTAGATTTTTTAATGAAGTAATAATTTGCATTACTGAAATGGGTTCATTAAATTAGGGTTCGGTGAGAGCTAGTGCATTTATTCAGCTACATTGATGTCTATATTTCTGTGGAAAGTTGCCAGAAGTATTCAATCCAAAACAAATCCTCTGAGCATCAGTATGTTTATCAAAGGAAACTGGGTTTGAGTATTTAATCTTTTGTACCTCCCTCTCATTTGTTGTTAGTCTTAGACCACAAATGAGCTTACTTTGGAAAGGCAGATTGGCTTGCCTGCAACTTTTCTAACTGTAAAAGCTTGCTTTGTTTTTCAGTGATTTCACTAAGCAAGTTAATGTCTGCTTGTTAGTTTTTTTCATCCTAGTCTGATTTTTATTTCCAGTTGTATGAAGTTGTGTAGGTCCACATAAGCTGAAGATGATTATCTCAGACTGGAAATACAGAGTAGAAGGTTGGAGTTAATGCTTAAATATGGAACGCTGAGGACTGCAAACTTGAGACTCTTGCGTCCGATACGTGTTCAAATGAAAGTGAGGTTCAGACCTGCCTTCAGGATAGTTTAAATTTACAGCGATGGCAGAAATGTTCAGCACGCTGTTCTGTAACTTGTTACTTCCTCCTTGTTTACCTTCATATAATTTTAGTTTGTAGAGTCATACTGACGTTAAGTGTTGGGAATTATTTTCTTTATTAATTGTGAAGGGAACTTCCCTGTGTGTCAGGAGAGTAACCCAGTCATTTTGTTTCTGTTTCAGTTCTTGGTAGCCTTGTTAGGCCATAGGGAGCTTTGATGGTAATAATCTTTCAACAAGAAGATTGCAGGAATTGTTGTGCCCTAGAAATAAACACCGCAAACATAAAGAGCCTTGAGAGCCTTGAATCACAGAGATGATAGCAAAGTGCCCTCCTAATTATGCTCCGAATGCATTTGTCTCGTGCCTTCTCACATATAGAGTAACACGGCTCTCGGTGTTGGAGAAGTATTTCCCAATGTAAAATAACTATTTATTTCCTAGATCAACGTGACTACCGTGAGGGAATACTTACCTGAAGGAGATTTCTCAATAATGACTGAAATGCTCAAAAAATTTCTCAGTTTTATGAATCTTACTGTAAGTAATGCGTATTTTAAGTTTATGAAAATATGTATTTTTTGTGGTTTTGTCATCTGCCAATATCCCGTACGTTTCTAGGAGCTTTTAGGATTTTCCAGTGGGCTTTAGAAGAGCTTAGGGTCATTTTCTGTGTTTTCACCTACAGGAGGCCTGTTTGCATGTCTTTTATTTCCTCGTAGTACTAATTTGGAGCTACTTTCATTCCACTTGCATGTAGGAAAATACTCGAGTCCTCTTTCTGAACCTAATTGTATTTAGTGATACGTAAAACAAGCGTAGCCCTAAAATGTTTTGTACTGTGTAGATACTTACTTGTTACTTTGTTTTGTGTCACATTTTCCAGTGTGCTGTTGGAACAACAGGCCAGAAATCCATCTCTAGGGTGATTGAATACTTGGAACACTGCTAGATACTTAACTTCCGCTGCAAGCACTCTAATGCTGGAGCTACCCTTAGACAAAAGAAGTCATGAAAAGTCCTTGAAGGATGTACCGAGAGCATTCATCTATGTCGTTCATGTTCGGATTTTTAAGGCTACCTGGTCTCTTAACCATGCATTCAGCATTTTCTAAAAGACAGTTACTACATCAATCTGCAACTATCAAAAATGAGGGGAAAAAGGTTCTGAGGAAAGTAAATAAAGAAACTATGCTGTTTATGATGCAGTGCAGTATTTAAATATTTTTGGCAGGGTTTATCCTCCCTATCTTTTTTCTTGCTTTGTTCGTGACCAGTTTCAAGGGGAAAAACTTGCTGCTGATAGTGCAACTGCTGTTTACTGTTGAGCCACTGTTTCATGCCAGCCAGGTGCAAAGGCAGCTTAGCTACTGAGGTATCAAATGTTCTAATAAAGAAGTTCTGGACAGCAGCACCGCTCCTATTTGAGTTTAATTTGCTCTTGCTTTTTTATTACTAGATTATTCCAAAATCGTAAAATATAAATTTTTAAATACTTTTGTGATTTTAACTACTGTCTATATTTAAAATTTGTTGGAATCCAAAGAGGTGAGGATTGGATAGTTTATTTTTTATACTGTTTTGATTGAAATTAGGTTGTTGAACTATTTCTCAGTTCTAAAACTGTCATGGCCCATGTACTGTAAACTGATAAGACCATAACACTTTGTAATTCCAAGAAGCATGCAAACCCATAAATATGTAAAGCCATTTGAGAGGGGATGTTATCCACAAAAGAAATAAAAATTGTGCCCTGTTTAAGAAAAAAAAAATAAAAATGGGGGTGGCTGGGAGGCTGGGAGGGAAGATATTCATTCCCAGGGCAGTTTTCACTTCTAGTAAGGAAGAAGTTTGAAATGCTGTTTAGATCTGTTTCAAGGAAGCGCTCAAGATGTATTTTATAATGCTTGATACCAAGAATTTGGATGTTGTAGGGGGAAGAATTTTGAAGAGGCTAAAACACCAATGGGATTAATGTTTCCAGCTGACATAATCTTTCTATTTCATCCTTCTGTAGTATGTCAAAGTTTAAATGCATACAACACAAAGCCTTAAATTGCTGATTTAGCTAAGATTTTGTTCAGTCTGAGGTCTAGTTCACAGCAAAAGCATTGTGTTTGAAGACTTAAATGGAACAAGAAATCCCAGAAAAATACATTGTGGGTTTTTTTTTTTTTTAATTTTTTTTCTTGCACTCGTTATTCAGACCAACAGAATTGGTAATTATTTTTATTAAGCTGGTCTTGAATATTTGCAGACTGTTCTGAGATCTGCTTCATCGCGTTTTTAAATACCTGTATAATAGTTAAGTCATGTTATTCCATTGAATTTGTAAAACTTGAAGCCATAAAAATATTAGTTCTATGTATAATGAGGGGGAAGTAACAGGAAATCTAACCTGCTTTTAGATCTTGTTATCTCCATGTATAAAGTTACAAACTTGTGCTTTTGTATCAGTGCCAGCTGTAAATTTTTTACATACAGTGGCTGCCTTCTATGTCTTCCTATTTTTGATAATGCAGATTGTTGAGAATTCTGTAAGGAAGTAACTGATTAGCGGCAGAAATCCTATGTTGGTCATTCTTTTTTGCGTTTTCTCTCATCACCTTCTAAAACTTAGTATATCAGTGTAACTTAGAAAAGTTTTTGAGGTTGTATTCCCTTTGTTTAAAACCAAACCCAAACGACTCAGCTGTATGTAAATGATGTATATCAAGAGGAAACTATTGAATATTTTGTCCATCTATCCTGGTTTAAGACCTTGTCATTTCAAAGATTGCAAAATGGTGGTAGAGTTTCTGTGGAGCGATGGCAAGAGACAGTACAGATGCGATGAAGGGGAAAGCAGGGACGATGCCTTTCTTTGTTACACTGGTAATTGTTTGGGAATTGATTTACCTCAGTGTTTAACAGTTTTTTTTAAATGTAACTAATTGTCAAGCACTGACAAATGCAGATTTTTTTTTTTTCTTTGAGGGTGGGGGGAGAAATCACCCTGTGAACTGCAGTGCGTTTTTGTGTGTTAGACCCTCAAATAACTCTGCATTAAAGGGTACTTGAGGCCAACTTGCAAATTAAAGTTTTAAAGTAACTTTTTTCCATTGTAAATATTTGTGTAAATAATCTCAATTGGAAATTAGAACAGTAGAGTACTTTTCTGAATCCAATCCTATTTTTATTTTATACAGTATTTCTCAGCTGTGATCTTTGGAGCAAAAGCCAACGGCAGGAAAAATAGTTTGTACCAGTTTCATGAAGTATGTCTTTGGGTTTTTGTAAATAATTTTAACTCAAATAAAATTGCTACTTTCAATACATATCTTGTCTTTTAACATGTAATAAAGCACTCCCCTGAGTGACTGCAGAGAGAAGGCAGCGTCAGGTCAGTTGTCAGACGAAAAGCGTACAGTGAGTAGAGGAGTGCACTGTCTGGCCCAGGTGTGATGGGAGGACACATTTCAGTGGCCGGACCCCCACGCTATGATCTGTCGAAGCAACTGAGCTTGAAATTTTCTGGAGAAGATGTACTGGTCCTTGATGAATTTTTGGAGATCTCCACACAAGTTGCCGTTGATCTGAAGGGACACGTGGTGGTTTTGAAGAGCTGTAATTAGAGTAACAAAAATATACAGAGAAATGGAGCAGGTCTTGTTATAGTGATACTTCTTACGTTATGAAAGATGTAAATGGCTCTTTTCTTCAATAGAAAAAAAAGTTAAATCGAGAGTTGCTCCATACGTCAGTATGAACGATGCTTTGATTCGCTTGGGATGGAATTTTTTCCGTGGATTTTTCTTAACTGATCCAACCAGACACAAGAACAATATGCAGAAACTCACGAGCTGTGGTAAAGACAAATTTGCGTTGTCATCTCATTACCACTGTTAATGAGCATCAGCATAATGGAATTTGATTTCTGTGCTGTAAAGGAATCCTCCGGGAGGTTGAGATCTGGCTCAGGATGTTACAGAGTGTGGCACTGTTAAAGGTAGGTACAGGTTTTCATAGGCAAGTATTTTCCAAAAGAGAAAATGGTAACTTCTAGTGAAATAAATATTTCCTCTAGGTTCTGTCACCAGGTGTGTAATGGAGGCATTATATGTGGGTGCTCTGAAGACTTCATCTGAAGCTGATACGGATTTGCTAGTAATTTGTTCACAGAGATTCTTTCACTTTCAGACTGTTGTAAAATGCAAGGTTTTTGCATAATGTACGTGATCCGTACGGCACTGATTTATGGTTAGCTTAAGGTGAAAGCAGGTTGTAGTGCTGGAGATAATTTCTCAAGCTGTCCTAATGGAGTTGGTTTTGTGCTGGCAGCAGATTGTGTTGAAGATTGGACAGTGAATCACAAAGGCACAAAAGCTTTGTTCTTGTCCCTGAGCTGAGCGCCTGAGCCAAGTGCAGCTGGGATGCTGCGCTTCTGCAGAGCTGTGTCATTGCTGTAAGGCTTCTACAGGGACAAACGATGGTGGGAACTGCCACGGCAGTTTTAGCGTCAGGATACCCTAACGGGCTTCTTTGCCATTGGTGGTGTTTCCATTCACAAGTACTTCATTGGAATTGTTGAGATGTTTTTGGTATCACCAGCATCTTCCCTCACTGTCTTCCCTCACTTTCTGGGCATCGCTAATTGCTCCTTTGAATAAGCACGACAAGGCATACTTAGTTTGCTGGGACTGCTACCAGCCAAACCCACGCGACTTTTTCAGCAGAGGGTTGGTTTGTTTTTATTGTGCTTTCCTTACTCAAGCAGCAGGGAAAACAAAAATGTGTACTTGAGCTCAAAAGATAAAAGAACTTAAGTTGCTGCCATTCTTCTGCATCAGGGTTTGCCTTACAAGATAAAACAATCAAACAAACAAACAAAATAAACAACAACTTGTTAATTGCTTTGTTTTTTTAAGGTGATGAAACTGGAATTTGCTTTGAATCTACTTGCTAAATGTTTTCCATACCAGGCCGATGTAACTGTTGCTGCTGCATCTCCTTTCTGTGTGATATTTTATTTCACCTTTGGATAAAAGCCGCTAAAGGGTTCTTTTAGCTGCGTGGAACAGAAGCCATTCACACGTTCTGTTTTTCCTGTCCTGCAGGTCCCCTGTCAAGGAACTGTGGTTTATTAAGACATTAGCAGCATCAATAGGTGTAGATAGTCTTACTGTAAGTAAAAGTGAAACCACAATGAATAATGCACCAACTGCTTTAAGTCCTTACCCAAAGGTAGATCGATTTACTAATGTCACAGGGATCTTAATTCCAGCTGTGAAAACTGACCTTGAGTTACTGCTGTAGGTTAAGTTTCAGGCTGCCAAGCTTGGCGTGATACCTGTCTGTGACAGCGGGCACCCCCTGCTGATGCACAGGATGTTGTGAGGAGTCCTGGAAAAGAGACACTCAGTGGGAGGAAAGAACAGTGCTAGAGAAAATGCATTAAATCTGGAAGAAAGAGGTGACATCTTCCACTTCCTGTTGTCCAAACCATATCTCTAAATCTGACCCCGGGCTGCCCCAACCCCCAGCTACCTGTTGTGTGAAGTTCACCTCGAGGATTCAGTGCTGGATGACAGTAATAGTAAACCTTTGTAGTGTAAAACTTGGTGATGCGCACTGATGACTTCTTTATTTTGGGAGTACATGAAAGGAGTACCAGGAGTGTTCTTTAGATTGGCTGATCAATGTGGGAATTATTTATCAGTATGTTACAAGATATAGTTGTCTCTGCATTTAATGTTTTCAAAGTGAAGAGGAAGAGTGTTAACCCGGAGCGTGGAACAGATTAAACGATTCTCATTCCATCTGTAAAGCTGATCCTGTGATTGTGTCCCAGTACAGCAGTACAGCGTTGGTCAGGTGAGTGAGTTTTCTTGTGTTTGTTTTTGCTCTTTTTCTGGAACTTTCTAGCTCTGTCACTAAGAATACCGAATGCCATCTTCACACTGAAAGTAAGGAATGAAGACAGTGAGAAAGAGGATGCTGTGGTAGGAAAAAGGTTTGAGCCAAACAGTTCATGTTTAACTGTGGAGATACCACTAGGATAAACAGATTAAAGACCAGTATCTCTATTAAATACCCAGAGCAGATTTCTTCAGAAGATTCTAAACTTGGATTTTCTTCTTCATCTTTGCTGATGTGAAGTCAACCCAATAGAAATGAAAGGAGAAAAGTTACAGTGGAAAGTTACGTGAATTAATTTATCTGGGAATGTTCCCAAAGTTGCAGAACTTCATTTGTGTTTGATGGATGTGTTTTTGGCGTATTGTCCCACAAGTTTGGCTCTTGGTAGCATTTCTGAGGCAAAAAGCTTTGAAAATATCCTGCCTGCATTGTTCTCCAGTCTGCTATTCAATTTATAGATTGTATCTGAATGGAATTTTAAGTGTAAACCATAAGGAAAAACTTGCAGTCAGATTGCCAGGTGTCGCAGATGCATTCTCAGGCATAAATTCAGGTTCACAATGTCGATCTGCAGGTCACTGAGCCTCAAGCTTAACGAGTTGTTTAGTAATGCAGTATATGAACTTGTGTAGCGTCAGGTGTTATTTTGCTGGCCCAAATAGTAATGCTGTTCGATAGAGCAAATTCTCAGCTGCAAGGCAGTGTTTTTCAGCACAGTCACCAGCACTAGCAGTGCGTTTTTGTCCGCGATGAACTAGAACCTGCGTGCCACCCATGTGAAAATCTGCACCAGCAGACGTGACACGCTGTTTCACAGCTGCTATGACAGCACACTGTTAGGGAAATGTTGCCCATGCAGTCCGTCTTTCATGGGCCCAAGCAGGTGGAAGTCAGAAGGCGCCAAATCTGGACTATACAGCAGCTATGTTAGGACAGATCAGCAAAGATTAGCACTGTGCTCCAAGGTCTTCTAACTGAGATGGGGCCCGGCACGATCGTATTGCAAGAGAACAGTTGTCTTCTCTGGCCTGATTCTGAAAGTTCGAGCTTTCAGCTTAGCCAGTGTCATGACGTAGCTGTCAGAGTTGATGTCGTGTCTGGGCTCCAGGAAATTTTAAAAAAATCACATCTTTCCTATCCCAAAAGACAGTGCACATCACTTTACACGCTGAGGGCTGCGTCTTCAACAACTTCTTCTTTCGTGGGGAATTCACATGTTGCCACTCCACAGACTGTTGTTTTGACTCTGGCTCATAGTGGTGACACCGTCTCATCACTGGAAATGGTGTGATCCAGGAAGATGTCACCGTTAACCTCAGATTTGTTCAGTAAGACCTGACAAACTTGCATACAGTGTTTTTTGTGTTCCTGGGTGAGCATTTATGGTGCAAATTTTGCAATGTTGCCACCACCATTTCCAGTGCTTTGAAGCCAATATTCAGCTCCGTACACGGTTACCTGATCATAATGTGCCAGTTTGTGTGGATGAGCTGATGAAGATGCTCCTCGTTTCATGGTGTGACAGCTGCGCATGGCCATCAGAACCATGGCTTGTCTTTCATGTTGCTATTGCCACTGCTGGAATGCACCACCCACTGCCTCGCTGTGCTGACAGCTACTCTTTGGTCTCCATAAATGTTCAGCGAGCACTGATGAATGTTAATGGGTACAGTCTTCCACAGGGAGAAATTCAGTTCCACACTTTTGCTTCATACACACTTCCATGTCAGTCACCATTCTGTCAGGCTGCCCCTCTGCTGCCATCTGTCACACAGCAACAACATGGAAGGGAAATTGAAAAATGAAATCTTAACAATTCTGTCCCGGATAATCGTAACAATTTGTTACCGTGTTATTGTTAGTTTGTAATGGTTCTTGAAGTATGATTTCAAATGTGAGATGAAAGCCAGCGTTTTATACAGGACTTCATGTGTCATTTCTGCATTCCTGTAGAGCATCAGTTAAACCTGTTGGGACAGAACGGCGCTCTACAACGATTTGCTGCGTATCCAGTCTGACTGTGCACTGATCTTCTGAGATAACTAAATCAATGTTTATGTTCCTCAGAAGAAGATAGAAATATACAGCTATTCTGTTGTTGTCACCCAGTGTTAAGATGCTTGTGAAAAGCTTAAACATATCATAACTATCATTTTACCCCATAGTTGTGGTTTGTATTCAGATTCGCATTAAGGAGAGCAGGTTTGTGCCATCTGACATGAAGTTTTAGTTCCAGCTCATAAAGTTTTACAAAAATAATTTGGAGTGCACTTTGGTTTTGGAGTTTTGGTAGCTGGGACCAAATGAAGTGACTCTTGACCTACAGCTGCATACACAGTCCTACCCTTCTCTTTAAGCACTTTCACTGGACTTGGTTTTCAAAGCGCTGAATTGCAAGTAATTACATTGTTAACTTAGGTTGTTTTAGGCAAAGTTCTGTCTACACCTTTTTGTTTGAGAAACTCTTAGCGAATGCTCAGTGCATTTGTAGTACTAACAAGATTGAAAGACCTCCTAAATCAATATAAGCCTGAGGTTAGACCTGGTGGAGGTTGGCTCCTAGAGGCCTGTATTGCCAAACCTTAAAGGAATCCACTAAGCAGCAGGGGCAGGATGCCAATTGCATCTGAGGAAGTAAGCATGTTTACACAGGTTTTGCATCTTGGTCTCTGGCCCAGAAGTTCAAGCTGTTCATGGAGGAAAAGTGTAAGATAAATGGAAGAGGCCTGCTTTGGCTGCTTCTGCTGGATGCCATCTACTGCTGAACCCCGTTTGTGTTTCTGAAGCCTGAATTCAGCCCCCAGTTGCCGAGCCATTACTTGCTTCATTCCAGGGAGAAGAGTTAATTCAGCACTATGGGAATGTACTCTTCTCTCATACCTAGCAAGGATGCACTGCATGTTAAAAATCGTACAATCGAAGGACCCAAAGGAGTTCCGTGACCAGATTTCACTTAACTACTTTAACATATGAGATTACACATGGACTGAGTAGGTGGTTTGATTTCCCGTGCAGGATAGGTGGAGGAGTGTCGCAAACAGGAATTTAGGTGTACGTAAGATGTAGATTATCAGGAAGAGCAAGGTTTTTCTGACCGGCCTTAGTTACTGGCTTAGTTGGTGATTTCTCATCAGTAGATGCCCAATTATTTCAGGAGTGTGTGGAATTGCTGATGCCTTGGAGATGAAGTGACAATACTAGAGACTGAGATTTGTGAAAAAATGCATGTTAGTCAGGGTCGTGCTGAAGCTCGTTGGCCATCCGTAACAGAGATAGACAGTGGAGAAAGAACACTTGTAGCTAACAGTCTTTCCGTGGAGATGAAGTTAGAGCAGAAGAGGACTGAAGGGGTGGAGAAGACTGCTTACGCAAGTTGCATTAGAAGCTGGATCAGCGTCTAGGCCTGGCACAAGGTTGCACAGCACTTCCTGTTCTGCAGGGTCAAGTATTTCTCGTAAGAACACGACAGTGCTGAGGGCTCTCAGGTTCCAGATGGGCAAGCAATTAGTTGGAGAGTGCCCTTCACTTTCTGAACGCTTTTCCAGTAGTGTATCGTGCTGTCTAGGGTTAGGCTGCTATCTCCCAGAGTCGCCGTGAAGACTGCATATGCTACTGCACCTAAACAACTTAGCTGAAACAGCGAGAATTGACCAAGATGCAGCTAAGGTCAATATTCTGCCTTAATTTGGTGGTACATAGTATACCTTTATTGACTGGCAGACTCCAGAACTAGACTGGGCCTGGTCTACCAAGTGCTTTCCAGGGAAACAACTCTGCTGTCTTACATTGACTGCCATTGGAAATTATGACACGCAGCTAAGGAATCTGTTTACATCACCCTCTCTACCTTTTCTATCATCTGTTTTCAGTATCATCACTTAAAGATTTTACAAGAGGAAAGTTTTGTTTGGCAAAAGTGCCTGGGAGTTGTTGTTCAGCACAAGGGATGAACTTTTATTATCTCTTTATTCCAGGAGAGATGAAAAAGCAACACCAACAAAATACCCGATCTCGTTTCCATCCTGAAATGACTTTTCTAAAGTGGCTTCTCTGTCAGGACACACATTCTGCCTTCCGTCAGTCTAAGGTCCAGACCTCATCACAGCACTTGGTTCACAGTCCAGATTTCAAGTGCCAGTTACCCTAAGCATATGTAAGTGATCAATCCTGAATTTGCAGATTACAGTAAGGACCAGCACTCCGCAGCCTGCAGCATACCAAGGAACAGTAGAAGAAAATGAGAGGTTATTTACTTGAACTTGCCAGCCTCATAAAGCAATGCATGTGAGGAAAAAACAGCTCTATACTTGCATGAAGTTAGACAGTAAATCAGCTGTTCCCGGCAGAAGAAAATGTCTCAGACTATTCAATTTCAGCATATGGCAAAAAGGCAAGTAAATCAGTAGGCATTATTAGGGAAACAGAAGAATAGAAGAGGAGCCATCTTCCTCTCACAGTATGCATCTGTTCTTTTGCCTTGCTTTGAACATAACACAGATTTTGGGAGATGGCAAGAGAGACAGAAACAAAAATCGGCCTCTTCCTTTCTTTTCCTTTATACCTTGAATATCCAGGCTTTTGAAACAGGCAGAAGAGGTTCAACAGCCCAGAACACTTCATCACAAAGAAGAAATAATCACTGGGAGCAACAAATTCAGTTACGATGTGGAAAATCTAAGTAGAAAATGACTGTTTCTCCCAGGAGCTTTCCTTTGTTCTTACAGGAGGGAGCTCAGTGTAATTACGAGGCAGTAGAACTGAAAATAAGCAAATGGAATTACTTCTGAACACAACAGTTCAGAAAAAAACTGTGGGACTCCCTGCCCTACAATACTGCAGACTGCTTACTGAGCATTAGCCTTTCTATATAAGGCAGCTAAAAGTCACTGAACTGCCTGAGGGATTAGTGATTGGTCCTCCTGTTACCTGCAAGTCTTGGTCTCTTTTTTTCACATTTTGCAGCAGTTCCCCCGCTCCTTAGCGTGTCACTGGTTTGTGGTAGCACATATGCTGTCCAGGGTGTACACGCAGCAGGGGTAGCTTTATTTGGAGCCTAATTCCTTGGTTACCCAGCAGTGCCCCAGATGCTGCTATGCTTTAGGATTAGCTGGGCTTAAGAGTCACATCCCTGAGTGACAATCCTAGAGTGACAGACTGGGCCAGACCCTGGTGGGGCAGGGAGATGGTTTCCACCCACAACTGCTCAAGCATAGGCCTTCCTAGGGAAGAATTTCCTTGCATGTACTTAGAAGGTGGCAGACATCTATTCCCATTTCTTCCCTGTCCTTGCTCTCTGTTTTCTGGAGCTCACGGCATACCCACTAACCCCTTTTTGCATCTCTTCTACCACTAACTTCACTTGCCTGCTTTCTCCCAGCCCCCAAACGCCTACCAAGCCTCTGTACAAATAATCTGTATTCTTTTCAAAAGCAGTCTCATCTGAATAATCTGTTGCACTCGAATTTCATTTCCAAAAATACTAAGTAAATAGCGTGGCCAGACAGATAGGCCAGTAGATCTCGCTCGCATTTCAGCCCTGGGTAGGTTTCCAGCTTCTGCTAGCTGGAGACGGATTCAGTTCAGGTTGTCATACGTATCCCCTTGAGCTGTTCAGGTCACGTGAAACCAGGCTGGCGAGAAACCTCCTTACCCAGCCTTTCTGCTTTTTGCTGCTTGGCACATCACACATGCCTTTCAGCAGAGCTCAGCTCCCTCTTTCTTTAATGCAGTTCTTGCTGTGGCTCCCTCAGTGATGAGGCAGACACCGCAAGGTGGGTGTTCAGCTGCAGAGACCCCTGCGGGGCAGCCAGAGTTTCAGACATGCTGCTTCGTGCCTTGTAAAGTGCTGGGCCTGGAGCAGACTGTGTGCTGAGAGCTGTAGCTTGTAAATACCAAGAAGTGGCAACACTAAGGCCATCTCTGTCACACACCATTTGTTCTGGGCCCATCCAAGGAAGCAAGAGGGTTTTAGCACAGTTAGGGAAGTCAGCCTTTGAACAAGACTTGAAGCTTAGTTGCATATAGAAGCAACACTAATTCATCTAGCAGGAACATATACTGCACTGGCATTGCTCCTATTCTGTGTTAATTATTAAGGAGTGGTATTTTTAGTCAGCAATTGCAATGGGTTCCACACGTCTGTAACCTTCTTCCCAGGGAAGTTCATCACCAGACCAAGTATTTAATTAATTACAACCTTTATTTTAAAGGCGCTATTGCAAACCACTGAGATGTTCAGTGTGTGCAGTCTCTTTGATCCCTTCACCCCCTCGCTGCTAGGAAGGCTAAACAGTCGTGTGAGTTTTAGCTGTATTTTCTAACATCATAGAATGCCAACTTTGGTCCGGGCTATAAATAGAAGTCCACAGAAGGAAGGAAGGAGAAAAATCTGATGAACAAGAATATGGAGTGCCTTCTAAAGAGCTACATAAATGTCTGAAGTTAATTACAGCAGGTAATCTGCTGTTTGACTTATGATGATGTAGACTTTTTAAAATAAGTAAATTAAATAATAGTTAATTGCAACATTTGAAAGAAATCTTTCATGTAAAAAATATAATCCTTTAGTAGTTGGCAGCCCTTGGTATCATTTGCCTAAAACCACAGAATAACTTACATGTAAGATCATGTTACCATGACAACTTTTACATTTTGCTAAATTCCCTTCTTCCTACTTAGATCTTCTGCAAAGAAAAAGTAATCTGCAGTTTGGGATCTCCTCCACACACACAGGCCTTCGTCCTGCAACTCTGTGTGCACTTTGGGTACCGCTCAATAAAGTAATATCACAGAGTCACAGAATGTCAGGGATGGGAAAGGACCTCAAAAGATCATCTAGTCCAATCCCTGTGCCAGAGCAGGAGCACCTAGATGAGGTCACATGGGAGTGCATACATTATCCTGTATAATAATAGGCTTAGAGCTTGTTTAGATCTAAAACCATGTTTATGAGCAAAGAGAAAATTGTATATAGAGCCAGGACGTTGTTAGTATCACCGAACTCTTGACAGTCTACGAATTTGTCCTGATTCAATTATTATAGAAAGGAAAAAAAAACCAAACGACCCACCGCAGAACCCAACCGTGTAGATATGTATGTCTCAGTGATACAGTTAGAAATGTTACAGTCACACGTCTTAGCGTCTGGCTCTTTTCTTGCCTCTTTGCCCTGCTTCTCTGGGCCCTTGTGTTGGTGGCTTCAGCCCGCCCACAAGCACGCTCAGGCCATCTGCCAGCACCTGGGGCCTTTAGGTTAGGATGAATGCTGGCGGCTGCAGCTTGAGCGCTCTGCGATTCACCTGCGTCCTTATGTGCTTTTTCAAAGCAGGTATTCTGTGTACGACGTGCTGCTTGGTGGGCCCATTTTCCTCTGCCCAGAACAACCACTGGTCACTCCTATCTGTGTAAAGCTCCGGCAGCGCTCGGGCCGCAGCGGTTCCCTCAGCGCGGCGCGGCGGCGGCGCGGTGTCCGTTCGGCGGGAGCGTGGCGCGCGGCGACCGTTGTGCGCGCGGCTCGGCGGCCTCGTGCGGCGGGAAGGGCGCGCTCAGCGGAGCAGCGCGAGTCTAGATTCCGGGGGCTGAGCCTGAGGGGAACGAGAAACGAACAGGAAAAAAAACCAAAAAAAACAAAAAAAAACCCGCCCGAATTGCTGCGTGGCGTGACGCGCAGCGAGGGGACCGCGTCCACGCGCGACTGGGGCTTGCTGGCGTTGAGGCGTCGCCTGCAGGAGGAGCAGTGTGACTGTGGGAAGGGTGGGTGTGGAAAGCTGGGAATGAGCAGCGGTGGTTTGCTTCGTGGTGGAGATTGCCGTGGTTGGTAGATAACAGGTGGTGCTGAGCGACTGATGTTGAAGATCCGTATTCCCGCAGAGCTCAGGGAAGTGACTGTGCAACGGGAGGTGATGGTGGGCTTCGCTTTTTGGAGCAATAGTAAACCTCAGCTTGTCCCATCCGAGTGCCACAGAGCACCGTGTGACTTACCTTCCTCTGCAGCCAGAAGGGAATGAAGCACACGCACGCTTTCACCTGTGGTGTAGTCTTAAAAAACACTGCCGTCTCGCTTCAGGAGTCAAGATACAGATTTGTCATATTTCTGCTCTGTATTTTTCGTGTTCGTGGTCTGTAGTGCAGCTCCAGGCAGGGGGCTCTTGTTCTGCTGGAAAAGTATAACAGCCTCCTGTTTTGATGTTCTCATTAAGCCTGGAAGCATTCACTGTTTTCTTCGCCGAAACTGTAGAATCACAAAAGAACTGGACAAAAAGGACAGCTACACTGTGTTATCTTTAGCTTGCTTTTTTTTTTTTTTGTCCAAATGCTGCTGCGTTATGGTTTCAGGCTCCAGTAGAATAGGTTAATAGGAAAGGATCACTTGTGCAACTGTACTCCTTTCTCAGTCCTGGAAGCTTAGAAGCCTTTTGACTTCTTAAGGAGTTTCACTGCCAGAAGTACTTTGTAATTTCTATGGTGAGATAACTACTGAGATGGAACGCCATATTTTGTGTTTTGTTCCCAATCCTGTCCATTACGTGAAGAATGAAAAGATATGGAAATTGCTACTTATCAAAATCCAGGCAAGCAGTTTCTATTTTAAAACTCAAGTGTTTGGCATTTTTTTGTACTGCTGCTGACTTAGCTCTAGATATACATAGTTCTTTGCTCTCTGTCCAAGTGTTTTTTTTTTATCTCCACTCTTCTGTTTTAAAGAAAACCAAAGTGGAGATGAAGCATGCTTCTAGTTCAGTTTGCTGTTTTAAGATCTCTGAGATGAGAATTGGAGTTGTTCTTGTGGGAGGAGTAGTAGATGGACCAGAACTGTTTAGTGGCATTATAGTCATAGTTCGCGCTGGTCACACAGAACTACAAATTGTACTGTTCTTGAAAATTCAGTGGCTTTTTTTTTTTTTTTTTCACCTAAAACAGGGATTCAGCCTCTTTGTTTTGTATAAAGAAGTCGGTGACTTCGTTGACTCACTGTGTGAAATCTTCAAGCAAAACCTGTCTTCTCTAACAAGAGTGAGGTAAGTGTTAGCTTGATAGCATTGCTGAATGCTTAGGTTTTCCTTCTGCCAAGCCACTTCTTTCCTTATCTCATATGTTTCTAGGTAATAAACTGTTACTAATGTTTTACGTGTGCTTTGGAGGTATAGGCTTGCGTGTAGGCTACATTTGAGAAATCGAGTTGCAGCTGAGCCAAGTTCCTAATGATTGTATTTAATTGTTATGCTCATGGGCCCATCCAAGTTAGTGTGATCTTCAGCTAGACCCTGCTCAAGTGGCAGAACCTCAGCGTGCTCTTGATGAATTCAGTTCGATAGGGGGTTTCTCTCCTAGTGAATGTTACAAAGGTAGGAAGAGGAAAAAAAATTCACCTGTAAATCCTCCCTACTTGTACAGCTTGCAGCTGCTCATTGTTGCTCCCAGGCTTTGATTTCTTGCCATCACAGCTTGTTATGCTTTGACAACCAACTGAGCAGTCCCTGTACAGCCCTAGGTCTGCTCAGTAAAAATATGTCAGACACACTTCGGCCCCAGCTGGATGAACAGCTGATTTCTGCCATCTCTGCCTGTAGTAGCTAAGGTGCTAGAAATGCACTTACCTCCCTGTTTTTTAACTGGCATAATGTTGCTGTTACTGTCAAAATGTTGCTGAAAATCAAGCTGCAGTGTGTTAGCAACAATAGCGTTACCTTGGCTGGTCTGAGGCTTCCTTCTGAGTACAACTTGTGTATTGTATTTATTTAAGCTGAAGAGAATTAATAGTGTGTGGAGAATTGCTTCTGTCTTTGGAATTAAGGACATGGCTTCACCCACTTCTAGGGGTGTCTCAAAGGCTCTGCTGGTGGTGGAAGAAATGGGAGAACCTCATTAGGGCTGAGCTTGCCAGTCTGGGCAAAGCCTGCCAGTTGGTGTGGCTAAGAGGAGCCTGATGGCATTGAGGGCTGGTTAGTGGAAGAACTGGCACTATGCGATGTGCTTATATCGCTTCTATTTGCTGCTCTCTTACCTAGCTACAGAGATCCTCCAAGAAACTTAAAAAGGCCTGTAGGGAAGGTCATGGTAATGAAGAGTTTCTGAGGTCTGTATTTTAGCACTTCCTGAAAACGTGCTGCAGTACAATACGTGAGACAGATGCATCTTTGGGCTTATTGAGGAGGTTCTTTGGGAGTGGAAGGGGAGAAAAAAGGTAAATACTTATCCAGACAAGCTTTACAATTTCTTTTGTGACATGTAGTGCAGAGCAGAAGAGAGGAACCAGTTTTCCTGTGATAACCGCAGATTCTGAAATGAGAAACAGCAGGCATGAAAATTCAGCCAGTAAAACATAGGAATATCTAGCCACTATAGTGAACTTACAAGCCCTTCAGTGCCTTCATTTTGCAGGTATAGGAAATAGTGTTGCCAGCTGGAGCAGGGGGGTGCTCGTCCCTTGTACTCAGCGCTGGTGAAACCGCAGCTCGAGTACTGTGTTCAGTTTTGTGCCCCTGACTACATGAAAATCATGCAGGCCCTGGAGTGTGTTGAGGAGAGCAGAGCTGTGAGGGGTCTGGAGCACAAGTCTTATTGTACTAAGGGACGTGGTTTAGTGGGGAGAGATAATACTGGTGCTAGGTGGGCATTTGGGCTAGATGATCTTGGAGGTCTTTTTCAGCTTTGGTGGTTCTATAATTCTGTGGTAATTGAAGTGTTGCTGTGCATATATGTTGTTTAGGATCCAGTAGCTCAAGTAATTCTTCACTATGATGATCTGGACTGATATTATGCAACAAGGAATGCTGAGTAGGGAGCTTTGGTTCTGAGCTACTTCCTTTGAGAGCACAAATCGCCTTTAATTCAGCCATGCTAACAACTTTTATGTTTTCATTGCCAATCTCTGACTCACAGAGTTCGGGAATTTTAGTTACTTTTTTCCTCCAATAAATTTATCTGCTTCATATGGCTGTTGTATAATTAGTGTTTTCAATTAAAACAAAAACAAAACAATGAGTGAAAAAAGCACCTTTGAAACACACTCCTAAGTTAGTGAAAGCATTGTAACAGGAGATAAAACTGAATAGCGAAAGGAAAATGACTGGATTTTGAGAGGAAATTTTGCTTTTGAGTTATTGCACAAAATATTAGTGAGACTCACAGAAGGTGTATGAAAAGTAGTATGTTTTTATGGTAGGACTGCAGCAACCTCATATCCAAGATCTGTATTTGCAGCAAAGAGAGGAGGGATCACAGGCCCTACCATAGCTGAGTTTAAAAAAAAAACAACAAAAAAAAAACCAAGAGGAACTGTAGCGACCAAAACTTTCTCCAAGAAGGAGAAAGAAAGAAAGAAAGAAAAAGGATGGACTTTTGAAAGCTGTAACACTTTTATCCAGTTCTTCCAACATTAGAAAAAATGACGATTCGTTATTCAGCAGAAGTGCTAAGAAGTGAATGTCTCTGCTGGATTTCAGTCAATCCCTATTAGCTGTGCTCCTGTTTCAGAAAGGTATAGCCCTTGGAAGTAGTCAGTCTTTGTATTTCCTATTGATCTCTGTGGCAGGTCTCAGAAGTGAAGTGCCGGATTAAAAAGAAAGAGATGCACTGTTTTAAATGTTAAATAACGGCAATTTGCACATTCTAAGGAGGAAAGTTGTAAAAATGTTGATAAGCATTATTACTCTGAACAGTATACTCCCAGAGTAAAATAACGAAGGAATCATTTTTTTAATCGTAATCGAATTTTAAATCAGAGACCTAATATGTAGTAGCAGTGATGCTTCATACTGGGGAAAACTCTTTTACTCTGTACCCAATTCTGAACGAATTTCAAACTGTCAAAAAATTGAGTTTGAATGGGTTCAGCAAACACTGACTGGAGCTAAAACAGCTGCAATTTCTACCCGCATCAAGGCTTAGATTTTGAAGTGCTAGTGAGTAATAATTTCCAAACCTAGCTCACTTTGTAGTAATATCCTGTGTAATCAAGCCCTGAAGCTGTTATAAATCCTATTTGTGTTATGAAAAGAGAGGTAAAAAATGAAAGAGTATTAGGAAAATAAAGGAATCTCTACGCAGGTTTCTGAAATGCAGTATGTCTTTTGGCACAGGATATTTTATTGCTAGATATAGACACAGCATCAGAAAGCAGTTGAAAATCAACACTGAAATCAAATCTGGTTCCTACCCAGTGTTTTTATAGTTTCTTTTGTGTTTTGGACTTAAATACTATGTGGCCATTTTTGAAATGAGGGTTGGTTGATTGGTGGTTTTCTTGAGGCACTGTTTTCCTTTCTCAGTGGATAATGTACTTGTTTTTAAATACCCCTGAGCAACTTCGTAATATTCTTTCTCGTGTTGTGACAGAAGCTGCTTCTTGGCGTAAAGTCAAAAAGGAATAGCACCCTTCAAAATAACCGTATCTATCATGTTGCGTCATTAAGAGCAGAGGCCGATAAAATGTGTCATTCTAATGCCAGCCACTTATGTAGATAAATGGATGTTGACCTTCTACCACTTTGAGTGACCCATTCTTCTCTTTGGAAAATGAGTAGGTGCAATTTCTCTTTCAGGAAAGATTTATTGTCACATAGACAATAGGCAGGGAAAATGTGAACCGTTCTACTGCTACTTATTCTCTGGTCAGCTTCAATCCTTAGGCCGCTCTGTATTGGCTTCATTATACCTGTCTCTGTCAGATATTCACCATAGGATTTATTTTTCCATCACGTTCTTTCTGAAACTGTAATAAGAAGTTTATTTTACAGCCTTAACTTCTTCAGAACACACGGGCTTAGAACTTGTGACTATGTACCACGGGAAAATCTCCGAATAATTAAGTGTGCATACTTTTTGGAAGACAGGATCATGATGTGCCTTGTCCATTTTTCTGTAATAAGTAAATCAGTGCCATTTCCACCACTGTATTGAGAGTGATGCTGGCATTTTAAATCAAGCTACTCTGAGATTGGTAATGCTGAAGTCCAGATCGTAGATGTCAGCTCTGACATCAGACTCCTTAGCGTTACTTGGAGTGTTTTAGGGTAAGTTAACCAGCAGGCTGAATTCTGAAAATACACTAATTTAGTTTTTTTTGAGCTTCTAATGGTGGAGCTGTCTATAGATCCCATATCATTATTTCTGTGCAGTAAGTGGCTCTCCAAGTTCTGTTACATTTTGTTCCCTTTATTGACATGCTAATTACTGAAACTAGCATATAGCAGGAACCGCAGTCTGCTGCTGCTCTTATCTGTCCTCAGGAAGATAATAAGGGATCTTTAAACACTTTTCTTTCCTATACTTCTCTTACAAGATGAAAGTGGATCAATAGAGAATACTGTGGCAAGCTGAGCTGGTTTTGTAATCCTAATGGCTACCAACTGCATCAAGTAAAATTAATTCACAGCAATTGCTTCTGTATTGTGGTTATTTTCAAGAATTCTACTTCACAAAACGTCTCTTCGCATGAACATATTTTAAAGAAGGTATCACAATGCATTTTGAGGCATAAATGGGCTTCTTTGTAAGGCAGGTGACAGCTGAATGTCATAACGAAACAGTCGATGATTACACACAGCTGGAAAACTTTGGTGATCCCACTGAGATCAATTACAGAACTCTGGTCATTTGCAGATAGGTGAGCAGGCAGTTAATCAGGCATGTGTACTGATGGTAGGAGCCCCCTATAACCAAGGGCACGTAGAGGGCCTTGTCCCACTTGAACAGTTCTTCCGTTAAAATGACTGTATTAACAATTATAATTCTCTAAGTTTGTTTTCACTCACATCAATGTCCGTCGTGTCTCCCTCTTAATAACCTTGAAATTGCTCTATTTTCTTTTTTATCGTGGTTAGCTGACCAAGGGGAGTGTTCCATTTCAGTCCCCTGCCTAGTGGCTGTAGTTGCTGAGTTTCCTTAGACACGTTGTTACTAATTTCGATGGATTTGTTTTAAGTTCAGAGATCAGAAAATGAGCTGAATGTCAAATCTATACCAGTAATAAAATTGGGGAGAAAAAAGAAGCTTCAAGCTGGAAGAGGTGGAGTATAGATTGTGATCCTAAAGTAAGAATCAAATGTACTTTTATAAAGCTGCCAGCCATTTCAGGCTTTATATTAATTTTGGCACAGCCAGATTAATTTATTACCAGAATACTTAGAGATGCTGGATTAGCTCTGTATAGCTATGGCAAATTTAGGCGTTAAGAGAAAGTGACTACTCCGATCACCCGATCAGGCACTCCAAGAGGCAGGTAATGATGTGGGTGTTTACTGTGTACGGATAGTGGCTTCCTTCATAATCACAGGATCCATAGGCTGAGGTACTGGAATATTTTTTTTTTTTACTGAAACCTTTTGTTTGCCTTCTTCACCTACACTGTGTTCAAGCTCAACTGGCATAGAGTGCAAGAATTCTTGAATAAAAGCCTTCTTAAAACCATTCAGGTACTCTCAGGTAATGGCAAATAAGTTTATGGATTTTAATTCATTGGCTAAACACAGTCCTGTGAGTGGCAAACAATGTGCAGCTGTTCTTTCTGTTGTGATAAAGAAATGTGACAACGGGTTTCAAGATTGTTGCAAAATAATCGTTTTTGCTCTGTCAGACAGTGTTATTGTGCTCCTTGTATCTGTAGTAGCTTCTGTGGGAATAAATAGGAGGCATTACTTTCAGAGCAACCTACATATATGGGGCACAAGACAGTTTGTCTTCACTCAGTGTGGCCAGGGCAGGCCAAAAGGTTTAGACATCCATGCTTT
The DNA here is from genome assembly GCA_036925125.1 of Oreortyx pictus. Lineage (NCBI taxonomy): Eukaryota > Metazoa > Chordata > Aves > Galliformes > Odontophoridae > Oreortyx > Oreortyx pictus. The sequence continues at coordinate 9,762,728 of JAUPFR010000008.1, read as the reverse complement.
AAGGTATTTGGAAATGTGCAGACTGTGCTGGAGGAGCGTTTCTTCGGCAAGTAAGAGCAGAGCTATGGCTGATGTGGTGTATGAACATGAAACCTTGTAGACCATGAGCCAGGATGAGCCTGTCTCATTCAAGTGAGTCTGGGTCGAACTCTATTAAGCAATTTAACTTTTAGACGTGAGATACAAAGAAATGAAAGGGCAATCCCACTTGAGCTCTTGCAGGTTTTAACATTACTACCACTGCTTGCTTTTTAGCTTTGTGTGGGGACCCTGAAAGGTGAATACAGTGCATTTGCTTATTCTGATCTCTCATGATGCACCACACCTGCTGCTGCTGTGTTACCATTCTGAAATGGTCGGCTCAGATGGCTATTGCAGTAGGGTAAATTTGGTCTAAAATGCCACCCAGTGAGGATAAGGGAATAAACTGTATGTGGCTACTATTGTATTCCAAATAGCTCTGTTGCCTTTGGTCTGTGAGTGAAATATCAAACTATACAATCAACTATCCATTTCTCCCACTCAGTCTCGACTTGTGCTGATCCTTCAGAGTCAGTTTCCTGAATGCTAATGTACGTAAGTTATGATCTGGAGCAGTGGAATATGCGTAAACATTCTGTTGTGAGTGTTTCTTGTTATCTTATGGAATACAATGAATTTTATGCATGTTCTCCAGGGCTCCTTAAAATGTGCTGATGAGCAAATCTGCTTCCCTGTAAGCTGGTTGAGTAGAACAATTGTGAAGTAAAAACACAGTAGAACACAAAGCAGAGTTATTGTAGGGCTGGGATTTTAAAATGTCAAAAGCATCTAGAGAATTTTGGAGAACAAATCCCATTGAGAGTCAAAGGGATTCGTGTGGTTAAATCCTCAGGCCGTTTTGGAAAAATGTTTCCTAAATGAATAAATGAAGAGAAACTGCATTAACCGTGTTCTAGTTTTGAACAAGATTCTGATAGTACAGCAGTATCTGTACACCTAGTTAGTTCTGAGTGAACTTTTGACATAAGAGCTCCTAAAGCAGTCCTGTATCAACAAATCACTGTATCCAGTGATTTCCAAGGAAGAAAAAATGTTGGGGAAATTGGCTTCATGCGAGAGCAGGCAGGGAAACCTGAAAATTACAAAGAAGGCAGGGAGTGGAGAAAGACACACACACACATGGAAAAAAGAATCCAGAAGATTGTTTTGGTTTTGTTTATTTATTTAAGCATACCTTTCCTAGCTGATGATTAACGGAAGTGTAACTCCAGTGTCTTTAGAGGTTCAGATTTCACTCCTACTGTTTTAGGGAAATAGGTTTGGAGCTTACCGAAATGTGTAAGTCTCCATTATCCTCCACTGGATATTTGCCTCCTTCACAGCTACCTTTCCTTTAAAGACTGAATAATACTGCATTATATCCAGCACAACCTTATCATTTGGTTACTTAGGAAGATTACTTTTGCGAAGGCTACTGTTTGCTTGCAGTGAATCAAGTAGAGTCTTATTCAGCTCTGTTTTAGTTAGATACACATCTACCTTAAGCCCGAGCATAGCAGATGGAATCCAAAAGCCCAGCAGAAGCCTAATCAAGTGACAGATTGCATTATACACTATGCATATTTCTCTAAACTACTTTTCTTCGAGATTAGGCTTCTTTTGCAGTGTTGAACAGCTAGTATGCTCATTGCTTCAAGTTCAAATGCTGAGAGCAAAGTAGGTATTAATATCCATCCTTTATGTATTGTTGCTGCAGTGCTGATGATTCTTCCCCCATTCGGATGGAAATACCAATGAAAGTATGTTGTACGCATTCTCGCGTTATTTTTAAGGCAAAGCATTTATTTTTATTGTTTGTACTCTGAGAAAGATCTGAAGAAAGTTTGAGACTTTAATATGTGTCTTAGATTCTTTTTCCATGTCTTCTGAGCTTGAGCTGACTGAGCCATTTGGCTGTTATGGAAGTACTTCTGTATATGCTCCACAATTGTTACTCTGTTCTTTGAATTTCCTATGCCAGAAAAGTTTCTTCAGGTCTTGGATAAGTCAGGATGAGTAAGGTCTCACTTTCCCACACTGAGACGTTTACGAAGAGCAAAAAGATGAAGAGAATTGACTCATTTTGACAGCACACCTGCACCGGGGACAACTATGGCTGAGGAACAAAATTCTGCTTGTGCATAGGGCTGCCTAACTGAACAGTAGTGTACATATTTACAGTACAGCTTTTCACTGAGGAGATGGATGGCATTGAATTTTTGAGAGAGAGGAGCTTCAAAATGTGTTCTGGTCAAATAATTTGAAAGCGGTATATTTTGAAATGAGCTGTTTATCTGTCTCCTAGAGACAGCAGAGGTGTTATTAGTACAAACCATCCTGCCAAAGTCTTTATTGTGCTCCTACTTTGCTGTAGAAAGTGAAAACCTCCCTTCAGGTGTGAAAGCAGTCTTCAGCTCACTCAGCTGCTGGCAGCTTGCCTGAGACAACCGGAATGGTGCCAGCTAGTCCTGGCTGCTACTGGACGTGTCCTGAGAAGCTCTTTAGATCAGGCACCCTACAGCAAAAAGAAAGGAACTGCTTTATTTTCAAGTAGTAGCTCTCCGTATATTTTCATTCACGCAGAGGGGATAACATTGCATAGTTAAATGAAGAAAAAAGATACAAGGAATCATTTATGTAAAGCTCAAAGGGAAGATTACGTGCATTACAATCTGATAATGGAGGCACACAGAATTAATGATAAAGGTGCATGCCTGTGTACGTCAGACCTTTGACTCTCTAATCCTGCCCATTTGCTGCAGTCAGGATCATAGAGATTATTTTTGTGAGCTATTGCTCAGCAAAAACCGAACGGATCAACCATAGATTGTGGAATTAGATCAGCCCTGTCCTGAGGCATCGAGCACAAAATACGAAGCTTCTGGTGAAAATAAAGAGAAATACAGCCAGCTTGTCCTTAAATCTTAGTGAGAAAAGTGCATCTGTTGTGGCCGTAAAATAAGTGACTTGTTTTAAAAGACAAAGAAACATCAATACATCGCTGTGGAGCTATATTTTTTGTAGTGCAGAATTGCTCTAGGGATCGCAGCAGTCTGGGATGGAGAGAGACTATTAATTGAGTCCATTCTCCTGTGCTCGTGGACATAATCCCCTGATGCAAATACATGGTTTATTAAGGTTACAACGTACTTGCTACGGGAATCAGACCTCTAATAACATCATCTCCGGAGCTCTGGAGGAGCAGTGCTTCTTTAAGACGTGCACTGTGGATGGATCGTAGCAGTGCTACAAACTAGTAAAAGGGCAGTGGAAGTGAACAAAGAGCAGTATGAAAGACCACCTGAATGAAGCCATCTTTGTTCAGGTTATTTGAAGGCACTGAGTACTTTTCAAATAGATCACTGTTTGATGAGAGAACAGATATGTTGTCTTGAGGCACGCTTAAGTTCTCATGGCAGATTCTGAGTTTCAACTTCCATCCTGGAGCCTAGAGTGAATACGTGTGCTGAGCCCCACAGCAGCTCTGAGAGGCAAGAAGGCATCAGCTTTTGGTTCGATTGGAATCGTCTTCGAACACTTGAATAAAATGCCAAAAGAATAGTTGTAACACTCCAGACTGAAGCAGGGGAAAGAGATTTAGAGAGCCGAGTAGCTATATTGTATTGACTGGGGAATATAATTCAGTACAGGCTTTTGCCAAGTTCTCTGCCTCCCCGACTTCTCTGTGTGATGTGTGACTCTTGCAGTACAGCTTAGCTTCTCACAGCAGTGCCGGAAACTGTCCACATGCCTGTGTTTGTGTCCTTCCTCCTCCACCTACTGCAGGCTTTTGCAACTGCTGAAGCATTTTAGTTGGAGTTTCTCAGAGTTGTACCTCACTCAGCATTTCAGTTTGTCAGGGTCCCTAACTGAGGGAAGGAAGCACTAACCTTCAGGAATCAGCTCTGGATGAGGGTGTTGAAAGTTGTTCATTCAAAAATCAAGGTACCAAATCGTTCGTGATTTTTTCAAAGATGTCTGTCTTCTCTTTGAAACCTCCCGCTAAGTGCTCACCTGTGCACATGTATGCACACTGTGTTAAGAGAACTGGGATTGGAAACGGTCTGGAAAAGTCTTTGATGTTCACCATTTAGAAAGCTAGTTACAGTCACTTTCCCCTTCCTAAAATAAATGTGAGAGGAAACATCGAATTAATCATAGATACAAAGGCTGCCTGAAGTGAGGTACCTCATTAAGATTCTTTTTTTCAAGATCTGTGTTTCTTTAAGAATTTTAATCTCTGTAGTATTTTTTTCTTTAGTTGGAGTGTGTGTATTATTCTGAAACAGTGAAATGCTCTACTGGGCTATTTATCATCCTTTGCCTTGAGCAAGTGTATACAATTATTTTTTGTGCCCATGTTGCACTAGGAAGTTTTATGATCCTGGTATCTGCAGGCTTTTAGAACCTGTGCAGTGGAAGATGCGCAGTCAGAAAGAGTACATTACTGCCTCTGAAAATCCATTCTTGGAGGTTACACCCTTTTACGCAGAGTAAACTTTTATTTTTCCATTGCTGTTATCTGGATTATAGCACCACCTACAAGTTACTTTCAAATTGCAGATGCAAGCTGATGATTTTTGCATGGTTTGTGTTCCTTCTTCCATGATGTAGCTGTAATTGCCCTCTCTTCCCATGCTCAGGAAAGCATCAGTGACTCCAACTGTAGCAATTTGCTGCTGTTTAGGAAACTATGGCTCCTAAACATTACGTTCTTTTCTTAGGAACCACTGCTTCATCCAGTTCTAAAAGGCAGTACAAGTCCCCGAATCCCATTTATTTTTCAGGTCTAAATTAATGAGGGAAGAGGAGTCTTGGAAGGGAGCATATTCAAATTAAGGATGGTCCATATGCCAAAACATGATAAACTAATATAAAAGGCACTGATGGAAGATCAAGTCCAACGTCTGAAGGTCGTTATGGTGAACCAAAAGCAACCTTACTGTCCCTTCAAGTGGAGCATGGCGCTAAGCTACTTCTGTTTTTTAATCTCAAAGCCCTGTCAGTTTGACAAGTTTGATTACTTAAGATTTGTGAGAGTGAAATCAGTCTTACTCTGTGCCGGGGTAGCTTAAGCTGTTTGCCCCAAATATCAGTAAGTTATTGCAGTGGCTGTAATGGCCTTGGTGAAGTTTATTCTTCCCGGTCTTTCTCAGAGCACAACATTCTTTGTGTGCTTTCATAGCATAATGTTGGGTTCAGGAAATATTTACCAGTACCTCTGCTGTTGGTTAATCCCTCTCTCCAGTGTAGCCAACAAACTTTTACTCAGATGGAAGTTACGATGACGTGCTTTATTCTTTCATTTCTGCTATAACAGAAAGTTATTTGTACTAAACAAAAATATAAGACACTTACCAATAAGGATGCACTTTACATCTATCAAAATAGCTTACAGACTGCTCTTGTAGCTGCTGTAACACTAGAAAAGCAAGCCAGACAGACAGGGGGCTTGGGCAGTGCACTTTGCAGTTCAGGAAGGCTTTGTTCAGTATCAGAAAAGAGATATTGCCATCTGTTTTGAACCACTGAGCACTGCTGCAGACGCAAAGACCCTGATCAGACTTCCCATGTGGCCTTGGCCCTGTCTCATGGACACTATTTATATAAGCAGCTGCCAACTGCTTCGCAGCTTAAAAAATTGATGCCTTGTAGCCAGAAATTGCCACCCCTTCTACTGAGGTGATGAGGTGTCCTGGTTAGTCTCTTCTGACTTGGACTCGAACAGCATGCACAGGCTGGATTGTGCTGACCTATTTTTGCTCTGAACTGAAATGGACTGGAATTGCACGTAGAGCATTCCCACTATCAGTTCTTCCTCTATTCATTATAACTAATAGGAGGACCACTTTCCTGCCTTGCAGAGATACAGAGAGAGGCTTATTGGCTGTTTGGATATTATGGAAGTCAGAGCTAAATGTGGTAGGAATAGGTCTTTGAATTTAGCATTGTATAGACCAAGGAAACAGTGCTTTTTTTGTGTGTTTTTTTTTCTGATATCTGATATGACAGTGAGCCACATTTGCTTAGATTGGTAAAGGTTTTTTTGTGTCCACCCCGGTATCACGGGAGACAAACCTCAAACTCAGTCTTCTCTCTAGTCTTTGTGTTTGAACGATCGAGGAATGCATTTCATACTCCTGCACCATCAGCAGTACACCTGCTTAGTTATTCCTAATTTCCATGCTTTAATTTCTGTATCTTGAATGGGTAGCATTGTACTCACCCTGCAAAGTTGCTTTTGTTCATTGGCTAGTAGTATACTTCTAATTGTGGAGGGAGGTTGGGAAGGGCTAAATAATACAGCCTCATTTACTTTTGATGCATTCTGTTGTTTTGTAGCTATCATGATCCAGGAGTGTCCAGCAGGTAAAATTACCAGGGTGGAATGGGCTAATGCATGCTCACAGCTTTTGCTCTACTGGTTTGTTTGTATTCTGCCAGCCTGGGGTCCTAGCCTCACAGCACTGCAAGTTAGTACTCACTGTTTCAAAAACCCTACGTGCTTAACTCCTCAGCTGTTGTATTTAAAATGCACTGAACTGGTCTTTTGTTTTAGGTTTTTAAGAAAGCTGTAGGGCTTCTTGCTTTAGCAATCAGTTGGCTAGATCAAGTAGCAGGAAGGCATTAAGCTCCTCTGGATGGAGCCAGTTCCCAGGTATTGCATCTAAAACCACTACAGTTTGCAGCACCTGTGACTCGTCCTCCTTATATTCATCTTAGCAATCAGAGCAAAGAGAGTAGCACTGGCTTTAGATTAATTCAGTTTTTGTATGCGACAGAAATTGTTACTGTTCATGTGATGGTACGCGTAATTTGTTACACGTCTCACCTTCCTGCTTATCCTCTTCATTGCCTCAGTCCCAACTTTCATCTGTTGTCTGACTGAGGTGTTCAGAGGATGGAGGAACCATTAACTTGTTTGACTCCAGCCTGTGCGGGCAGGGAGGAGATGACCTGTGGGCCACGAAGCTCTGAGTTTTGTAGGTTCAGTGAAATAGTTGCCTGAAGATGCAAATGGATAACTTCCTCGCAGTGACAGCAGTTAATTTGTAGATCATCCTCTTTCTGCTGCAGTTCCTTGCTGACCTTGTTGCTTGGTCTGGATTCTGTCACCCACGGACACACACTGGAAGAAGTTGGTTTTTTTATCCTGTTTCCTAACTACGCAACAGGTTTCTGTGCCTTGTAGTGGTTGTGTGGAAATTGATTGTGAACATACCATGAAAAGCTTTAGCAAAATTAAAAATATATATATATTCCTAGCAACAGGGCACATAATTTTTGTGCAGAAAGGGATCCATTAAATTCCTAAGGGAATTAGGAATACTGCTATTAGCAGTAGGTGCCTTGTCAAAATTATTTATTTGCCTACGACTAGTCCTATTTCATCACACAACTGTGAGTTTGCTGACAGAGTTGCTAATTCCTGCTGGTAGAGTTTGAAAAATGTATTGTTTAGCTGCCCTTCTGCTGATGTCTATTTCTCCTTCATTCACCTCATTTTTTTTTTTTTAATTGTTAAATATTTTGCAAGAGAATGGATTCAGTATTTGAGATTTCACCTACTCCTGCTGCTTCTTCCCTGACTGCAGTAATCAACTCCTGGAATCACAGATGGCTTCTTCAGAGGTGTTTATGTCATAGGAATGTGGTTTCAGGTGGGGACAATAAGAACCAGGAGAAGAAATGTAATTATACAGGTTTCATACTAGCTGCTGTAGTAATAAAAGCAAAAAAAATAAACCTCCTCGTCCCAGCAGAGACAAAATTATTTCCAAACTGAGAATAGCTGAAAAGTTTTGCCTATTCTATCAGAGGCTCGTCGGGGTTTTGTTTATTTAACAAATGGATACCAACTTGTAGATAAAAGAAAAAGGAAAAAAAGATGTATATAGTGTAGTATCATGGGTTTTATTTAGGTTTTTATTATGTTACATGAGACAGAGAGATTGATTTTTATTTTTCCAAGTAGTAACAGATATCAAAGGTAATTCAATAATTTCTAAACTGTCTTTTACCCTGAGAACAGAACTTGGGTTGTGGGCATGGCTGTAATAATTTAATCCTTTCTTTTGGCAGAATACCTTGGTGTCAGAAAAGAAGGGAAGCCAAATGGTATCTAGATACCAGATGCTGAAGCTTCAGTTACAGGAAAATCAAATGATGGCTTTAACCTGGGAGCTTAAGATGCTGGCAGGGCATTCTGCTGAGCCTCTGCTGAGTTGGCCCCATCAGGAGGAAGTCTTGTGCTGGCTTTGTATACATGGAGGTATGCTTGAGCAGAATGTGGTGGTTTTTTTCTGCTAAGCTGCCCTCCTTCATTTCCTCCTCTCTGTATTTGTTTCAAGAAGTGCAGTACAGGTAGTGCTCTTAGACCTCACTGAGCCTAGAATCTTATCTGTCCAGATAGCAAACATCTTGCATCATTGATTTTAAGAATTAATTTGACTGTAGTTCTTGAACTAGTTAAAATATATTAGCTTCATCTTGCACAGTATTAATTTCCAGTTATCGGAGAGTAATATATGGAAATGCTAACATGAAAGTTTTGCTCGCTCTCTACTCCAGCTGCTCTTTAAGTGAGGGCTCAGTGCTGCAGATTTTTTTCCCACCTGACCCACCCTGGTGCTGATATTGATCTGCTCTTCTCGCTTAAACTTACACAGGCAATTTGTTTCCAACTGATTTGGTCTCTTAATCTGAGTTTGGGTATGTAGCCCTGGCGATAGCATCTGAGAGCCTTCGTTTGAAGCTTAGGTTCCTATGACCTGGTTCCTAACTCAGCTCAAAGGGCCTCTGTCCCCTTGAGGGATTTACATATGAGGGCTGCTCCCAAAGTAAAAGATTTGAGTATGTTGGCCTGCAGCATCAGAGGTGAATGTTGGTGGTGTGGCAGTAGAGGCCAAACCTTCCCACCAGCTTCTGTTACGTGTTGTTGCTGTGTGACAGGTGGCAGCAGAGGAGCAGTCTCTGAAAAAGAGTATTTTGTAGCTGAGAATTCGCTTTATCAAATGGTATTATTGTGCTCTTTGTTCCTTCCATGGAAATAAATAGGAGGCATTATTTTCAGAGTGAATACTTAGCTACGTCTCAGTTGTCGCTCTGTAAAATGAAGGTGGAATAAATCTTCATGTAAGGTACGGGGTGCAGTGGCAGTACATGCTTTAGCAAATAGGAACAGCGTTCACTGGAGCCTCCTTTCGTTTCCTTTATCCTTTGGGAAGTGTTAGGCTCGCAGTGAAGGTGGACTGTATCTTGTGAATCACTGACCTTATGTCTATATCGTACCGGCTACTTTGCTAATTCCTATGTATCTTCTGATAAGTGCATTCTTCAGTTCACATGCTGCTAGAGAAACTATTCGTACCAGTTGCAAATATCTTCTCCTAGTGTTTCTTTCTGTCAGTCTTATTCAGTGGGAACTTGGAGCAGTGTCCAGCTTTACCACCTCATGCAATGGTCAGGATCGGGGCACCGATCCTGATTTCACACTGCCCCTACATACATCTTTTTTTTTTTTTTTTTAAATGCAGCAGGATGTAACTACTGTTGGAGGAGTTTACATGGGCTGAACCCTCTCCCAGGATTATTGGACCGCTGGATTTGAAATTGAGAAATTCCTTTATTTTTGTTTATTCTTGCTCTCTGCTTTAATTGGTGCATTTCAAGAAGTAGGGAGATTTACAAATATTTGTTATCTTTGTTTTGGATTTGAGGAAATAGTTTGTATATTTGTCTTACACAAGTCATACATAAAATATAAAATAAATTTCTGTTGGAGTATCACCCTCCTGTATGAATGTATCTGTGCCTTTTTCTTCTCTAGTGCAATGACCCTGTTCATTTATTTGCATTACTTTGTTTTTTTCTGAACCCACGGTTGCTTAATTTCTCAACAACCCCTTGTAGTCAAGCCTTCGTCAGTCTACTTTAGCTCTCCAGTTGAGATTGCCCACTAAGCTGACTCTGTTCAAGAAAGCCAAGCAAGGTACAAGAAAGAACAAAGTAAGAATTCTTGGTTCTAAGTATGCATAAGCAGAAAAACAACTGAACAAAAAAACCAAGCAAAAAAAAACCCAAGCCCTTTAGACAGCTCATCAAAGGCCTTGGAGTGCTTACTTTCTTGCAGAAAGTGATGTAGATAGAAAAATAATGTGTGCTTCAGTATTTCTACTCTGCAGGTCGTGTGTGGGATATAGGCAAAATCTGAGAATCACTCACATATTCACAGTTCTCTGCTCACACAAAAAATCTGCAATCAAATTGGACACCCATCATGCCATCGGGTTTTCTTTTATGGTTGCAGCTAACCTGAATGGATGGTAAATACAAGCTTTGCACATGACTTCTCAATCACAAAAATATGGCTGTTCTTGCATCTAATTATTCTCACATAATGCACTCTTCCTCCTCCCAAGACTCAGTTTGATGCCACTGAACTGGTGATAAAATCTGAGTGCTGACAGCATGAGCAACTAGCCTTCTTAGAGGTAAACGTGAAGACTTATCACTTGGCTGCCGCAGCAGATTGTGATAGGAAGATGCATACCAGGTAATATCAATTCAAGATTAGGCATTGCAACAAAAAGGGAAAGAAAAATATCTGTACTCGGTAATGAATCAGTACTTAATAGGTCTGATTTGCATAATGTAGAGCAAGCTCTCTCTCAATCGTGTTATTGCAATTAAATACATTTCCAAACTGCTCAAACAACATAAAAACTAAAAAGTACTTACGATTTTTACCTTCTGTTGGCTTGGATATTTTTATGTAATGGTTAGAAATGCTGTGAATTTGACATGACTGAGGTAGTCAAGAATTCTAATTGATAGTGTAGGAAGAGGTTATTAAACTTCTTGTATTCCTGTCTTCCAGTTTTTTGTTATGCTTGGTAGATCCCAGATGCTAAAACCTGAGGATCTGATTGCAAGCTACCATGCTTCATAGTGAAGTTAGACTATCCTTGGCTTCTTGATTTTTTTTTTTGTTCATAGTTTCTACAGGCCTAGAGAATATGTAATATCAATGATCAGATCTGAGGCATACAGGTAGAGCTAGCAATGGTGTTAGATGTTCTTTCCATTTGCAAATATATCACTTTTTAGATATTATATATTATTATATTATTTTAGATATATATTTTTAGTTTTAGCTTGCACAGTCACTAATTCTTGTGTTCTCCGTAGTGCTGATGATCTCTAGTGCAAATTTACTCCTGCGCAGCTCTGATTCTAATTTCACATTTAGCCAATAGGACACTTTCCTCAGCCACAAATTCAGTGCTCGGCTGCTCTTTTGTTCTGATCCTGCTTGTGTTGCAGAGCCATTTGCAGCTTAGAGCTGTGCCACACCTGAACCACACTAGAATTTCAAAATAAGAATTACCTGTTTCGCTTATCTGGTGGCTAACCTGGCAGGCATGCCTCAGCTCCACTAGAACCTTCCCGTCTAGCAGTTTTTTGTGATATTCTGATCCAATGTGAAATGTGGATTAGAATTACAAAAAGCAAAGCCATCCTCTTGTTTCTGCAGAGGAGTGATGTTTTGTCCATTTGGGAGTGAGATGACCACATCATTCCCATTATCTGGCCTACTGAATATCTGAATACTTTTATGGAGTGGACCAACAGATACGTAAGAAATTGAGAGCGTGTGTCAGCCCATAGCAAAGCAGAGTTGCAGAGCACAGCAAATCTGGGTACAACATAAACAAAGGAAATAGTTTAATGGATGTGAAGAATCTTTTTTTTTTTTTTTCCAGTATTCCCTAGAGGTTAACATCCTAAAAGTTCCACGTGGTTTGTATTGATGCTCACTGTCATTTTGCAATCTGTGCATTCCAATCGATACAGAATTCTCTTATGTTTTGTATAGCGTTGAATCTACCCTTAGTCTTTAACCTAGGAAAGAGAATTCAAAAAGAGTGTAACTGCAAACTGGAAGGAAGTAAAGAGGTGTGTCTGCAAACCAAAACCAAGAGGTAAATAACTCCTGCCCTGTACACTGAAATTCATAATCTAATAGCTGATGAAGTTTCAGTGTCTTACAGATGCTGGAATAAAATATCCTGTCCAGTGACAGGTGTCATAGAAAAGAATGCTGTCACTCCCTCTAAAACTTTTGGCTGGTAACTCCATCAGAGATGGTATTTCAGACCTGCACAGTGTCCTCCTAATTTCACATCATAAAGCTGTTTATCGTGCAGACCATTTATTTCCTGATAAAGCAAGGATCAGTATGATAAATGGTTGTACATATGCTGCGTATCCAGGAGCTTAAAAATATCTCTGTGATACTGGAAAAAGGCAGAGATGCTGCACGTGAGGAAGGGGAGAGGGTGTTAATTGCATTCACATTCATCACTTCAGAAGTGTGAGTTGTTGATAAAGTGCTGATAGCTAAGATAACAAGCTGCATCCCCATGTAACATCTCATTTTTACTTGTTGTCTTGCCTCTTAAAGCACTTCCACAACCTGTCCCTGAAGCAGAGTTTCTTTCTTGAATTGCTGCTTGTCTTTGTGAAAAAGCTGCGGGCAAATATGGCGTTAAACCTGGTTCCTCCACTTCAGTGAAATGTCAAGGTTTTGACAAAGGGCTGTAACATCAGAAGCACAGGTTTTATCCTAAGATTCACTATTGCTTGGAATGGTGTCTGGTTCCAGGATCTCTTAAAGCCACTTACAAGATGTATCCAAAGACTTTAATCTGTCTTTGAAACATCTCTGTGTTGTATGTATTGTGAGTGGATTCTGCTGCTTTTAATTCATGTGGATTGAGCCCTGTTGTTTTCTTAGTAGAGACAGCAGTGTGAGGAAGTCTTTCTGCAGCAATGTCCAGGTAATACACTGCTCTTGCTGTTCTTTGAGTGGAAAGGGAGTTTTGACCTGTTCCCCTAAGAAAGGAAATATTATGCTAAGCTTGAAGCTGTGGTGGCCTATTTGGTCTTCATCTTTAACCCGTGTTGACATCTAGCGTTTATTGCTTTGGTTCTTCCTTTGAGGAATGCTTTTTGTTGTAAAGAACGACCAGCATAGTGCAAAACTTCAGGTGGGTTTCAGTTTCAGTCTTCTGCTAATCGTGTGAGGTTGGGCAGAACATGGGCAGTTGGGATTGCTGTCCTGAGTTGAAAATCTGAAGAGGTATTTCTTACATTGTTCTGGGAAAGTCGGTGATGTTTCCCCATCTTGGAGTGAAATCCAGTACCTGTAGGAAGTTTGTGTCCCCAGTTAAATATTAGTGGACTCATTTATCTTAAAAAAATGATTCAAGGTACAAGGCCAGATGGTAACTAGAATACTGGGACAACCATTTTCTTTCTCATTTTTTTTTTAATGCCTGCTACATTAAAAAACAATTATGTTGTATCGGTGTGAAATGAGCTTTTTGCTGTATGGATTTCAAGGTGCTAAAGAGTGAATGTGTTTTCTAATTCAGGCCTTTTGAACATTTGTGTTGGTAGTCTTCAGGTTCTTAATTATGCTACATTAAAAGGGTTTTTTTGTTGTTATTTAAAATAATTATGCTTTCATGTACAGTGTGGCAATAGAACAGATAATGAAAAAAGAACAGGTTTTTTCATGGTTAGCTCTCTCTTTCATGGTGTATTTGTATGCCTGCTTGTACAAGCTTAATAATGCTTTAACCTAGTTTTTTCTGCTTTTGCTATGAAATAAGATTCATGGAGGCTCGTGACTGTAACCTCTGTGTTAAATCTCAGGGAGAGAGAGAACACACCTTGAGAATGCTGCTGTAGATAGTCAAATACTAGGTTATCTGCAGTTACACAGACCAACTCTGTTTACCTCTTTCCAGTTTGTGTGACTGTTTTGGCAATAATAAACCTGCAAAATAATCACTGATAGTTTGAGACATCTGCTCAGATTAGAATAACAGATTAGCATCATTTTCATAATGCTGCATTTTCACACCATGAGCATAGCTGACCTGTAAACTGAGCGGGGGGTAGGAGGAAGAGACATGGAATACGTGTTCAACTCAGAATTGTTTGGTAAGATGTGTTTCTTTACCTCAGAAACAAAGAGGTTCTAAAGTGAGAAATGGGTGCTTGAAGGCTCTGAAGAAAGTAAAGATGTGTTACCTTTATATCTGTCAGATTTGCCTTTTGAGAAATGATCGATGATGCATGTGTTTTGAGTTCTGCAGCATGGAACAGATGTCTTCTGGAGAGCAAGAAGTATTGTGCTTGCCCCTCAGCATGATCAAGGGGCCTGTAACAGTGTGGGCCTGTGGCTAAAGAATTTGCAGGAAACCATTTGGACTGTAAATGGGCTGTGGGGAGCCACATCCACTGATAATCAATTAGGTTGAAGGAGTATAGCTTAATTTTTGAGATTTGAGATTGTGTTTGCAGTTTAAGAAAAAAAGCATTTCCTTGCTTATAAACACGACAAACCAGATCAGTAAATCACTGAGACAATAAATGTGTAATCTCACAGTGTTTTACTGAGTTCTGATAAGAGCACCGCTTTGTCTTCAATTTTTAGATTTATTAATCGTTGAAGGATGCTGCAAAAATTGAGAGAATAAGACAATAATCAATGTCCCCAGGGCTCTCAGATGAGGTAACTGTACACAAGATTGCAGAAACAAGAACAGAATATTACCTCCAAGTGGTCAGAAGCAACCGTCAAAGCTACTTCACTTAAGCAGTAGAATTTATTAAAGTATACCCTTGCACAGTTTTGCCAGATCAGTTTTGTCAGAGAGGTAATGCCACTTACTATTGAAAAACTGCTGCCAACAGAATGCAGCTCATTCTGCGCTTCGTTTTCCTACCACAGAACGGCTGAATTTGTATCCTAGGTGAGTAATAACATACTGAAAACTCTAAAATTAACAAAATAGCTCCTAAGAATACAATACTTCTCCTTCATATTATTGGAGTATACTGAGCAGTGGCTCTTCATGTGAGCACCTATATCCATATAGTTTTTTTCCACTATTCCTGAATGCAGACCATGACAATGAAATCTCATCTGAAGAGCCCATATGTATGGCAGAGATGTTTCTGACTTAAGGAAGTTTTCTGATGAGAGCCAAGTATGCCATGAATTTCTAAAAAACATTCTGTTCATTTCATGTTTTGTTTTCTTTTTCCTGTCAAAGCATCACTGCAAAAGTGTATCTCTGAAATAAGAAATCTGGAACAATTTGGAAAGACAGACATTTTCAATAATTGTTGCCTCGTTCATCATTAAACAAGTGCTGTAATGCAGAAAAGTTGATTTGATACTGCATATCAAAGAATATAAGGTAGTGTCTGGAAAATAGCTCTTTAAACTTTGGGTGTGCAAGAGAAAGGCAGAAGGATGCTGTCCGGAGTGCTTGCCCAGATCTAGTTTCTCAGGAGGTTAATTTAAATGCCTTAGAACTTTGGAGTTTGTTTTTAGTAAGTTCAGGATAATTGCTAATAGGCTTTAAAATGTGTGATAATGGGGAACTTTTGTGCAACCCCCCGTTTTATCCTTGAGGGAGAAAATAAATCTTTGTTCCTTCAGAAGCTGCTCAAAACACGGAGTCAGGATTTTTACCTGCAGACGCCCTGAAGTACATAGGAACTGTTACATTTCTATCTCTGAATTGTTTGTTGAGAATCATTTTCTCAGCTCCTAGGGAAAGGCTGAAGCTAAGAACAGATTGGGCAGATGTCATAAAGTAATTTGTGCAGATATTTGCAATTCTGAGACCAGAGCACTGACAAGAGTCTTGAGAAGATGCACTGACCAGAAGCAAGTGGTACACATTGCCAAATCCCATGTAAGATGACTAAATTGGCCCCGGAATTACCTGCCTTGGATGTTTTCCTGGGACTAAAAAATAAGAGTCAGGTGGATCATTTGAATGTTTTTCTGCTTGAATTATGGGGAACTTCGGTTTGGGGTAGAATCAGAAGAAAAAGCGATTGCTTTTATTTTTCTTGTGTGAAAATCGAGTATTTTACCTCCTGACTTTGAAGATGAGTCTGATGAGATAACTGGTAGCACTACAAAGGTGCAGGTAGTTCTGTGTACTTACATGGTAGTACATCTGGAGGTACCTGGATTGGCACACTTGAAAGCCACTGTTTAATTTTTTCCCCCTGGATGGAGCCATTTTTTTCTGGATCCCTTTTTAGCTGGGACACGAGTTTTCAAAATGAAAACTCAACATCGTATTTATCATTGTTAATTAAAATCAGATCTTTTTTTTTTAATTACTGTTTAAATAAAACTGGATCATCTGTTTGGTATTCCAAGTTGAGAAGTTTTTGCTCTAGTTTTTTTGCCTTCCTCTAGTGTATTCTCCACCTCAGTTCAGTTTAACTGGACTAGGTGTGAAAATGAGTGGAAGAGCGAATTAAAATGCTGGCTGTGAGGAGTTCCTTCGCTTTTCCAGTGACGATGAGAGCTTTTGGTGGCTTGGGATCACGGTATTGCTCCCTCAGTATTGCCCCTGTCTTTGGCTCAGGTTAGAACCACTTCTCACTGATAGATTGTTTATTTTAAATAATTCTGAAATATTCTTTCAGAATATGTAATAAATATATAGAAAATATAAAAAACAAACAAACAAAAACCAACATAACAAAGCTCCAATATTGTGGAATATAAATGTTCTGTGTGGTGGTACAATGCATTCAATACTTGACATTTTAAAATTTGCTTGGGAAGGTAAATGCATTAAAATGTTAATTCGTTACAATGGGTTTCTTCGATGAAAAATTCAAAAGGTCTTTCGCTCACATTTTCAGGTCAGGAGAGAGCTTGACTTTTACAAGTCAAAAATAAAAGGGATTTCTACATAATGCATGAATGGTGTATAACTTCAGTTTTAAGTTTCCTGGAACAGGGTTTCAGTCTGTCCTTACCTAATTGCTCTTTACTGGAAGGAATGGCAGAGGAGGGAGTAGGCACAGTGGGGTTCTTTTTGAGGATTAGTGAAATAGTGCAGAGACTTTCACTTCCATAGCAGATCATCAGCTTGAGTTGGGCAGAACTCATCACCACCAGCCAGCCGAGATGACATGGCTCTGAACTTCAACCTGAGCTTGTGACGTAATAAAAAACAGCAGTCATTGTAGCAAAACCTGTTGATCTGAGGACCTAGTGGGCGTGTGATGTGGCCTGGGAGAGGAAATGTCTTCTTGGATCATGGCATTTCGGAGGCTGTTGACTTTCAGTGAGTGTGTAATACAGTTTGCAATAAACCAAGGCTCTGTTTTAGAACAAGTTACACAGAGTTGTTGCCTCTTCTTATGCTGCTGGAAGAGTGCTCCAGGTTTCTGTAGTAGCGTTTGTCTTTCCAGAATACTCTGGGTCAGCTTTCCTGTTGTAGATGTAGGAGCATCCTGAGGAGAATTTTTTTGAGCATGACGAAGTAAGCTTGGAGCATGGCAGACTTGGAGTGCATGCACGGCCAGCAGCTAGCCATGTTACGTCTGAACTGAGAGTCCGTAGCAAATGCTGTTGTCACTGATAAGTATGGAGCAGAATACTGGTCTTGTGTGCATAGATAATCTACACGTGGTTCCAAATGCTGGCGTTGTCTTTTGCTTTATTGAAGTGGGGAAAAAAATAATAAATTCAATGCCTTGGTAATAAGTGTGACCAAATAATCAGTTTTCTGTTATTTGAGCTTTGTTTAAATTTAAAATTCAAATCTGGCCGTGTGTCAAAAAGCAAACAAAAGCCCTTTTAAAAAATGGGAACCAAACAAGGAACCATTTGATGGATCTTTAATTTTATTTTTCTGTTTTAACGGCTAATGTGTCAGTCATCATTCCAACTCTGTTTAAAAGAAATTCTGTTCGAAATAGCAAGTTGTAAAATAGCTTTGTTTCCCAAGGACTGGGAATTGTGCATGAAATGTTTCACATTAATGACAAGATTTGGATTATGTAGTCTTAGAACAAAAACTCTTGTTAAAAAAACACTGTGTTTAGACAGCTCGCAGCAAAAGGAGATTAAATCACTGGATCGGACTTCTATGTAGCTTGACTGATGAGAAGACTGTGCTGCTGTATTGTTTATCAAATACCACTTGATCAGCAGCACTAACAAAAACAAATATGTATTGGATGCGTGATTACAAAATGATATTGCAGATATGTGTGAGGAGTTTTGATTCTGTTAAGTTATGCTGAAACGATACTGCGAGTCACCGTGCAACATAACCAGAGAGACATCAGGCAACGTCTTCTGAGAGAAGGATTGCTTTTCTTGTGATCTCTCACTGGAGGACATTGTAGGAGTAACGTGCAGGTGCTTACAAAGCTGCTGCTCTCTCAAACTGCCTTTTCTTCTCTCTCAACTGTTTTTGAAAATGAACAACTCCAACTCTCTTGGTGAATCTTTGTTATCACTTTGCAGGCAGAGCAGCAGCCTCTGTGATGAGTTACACCTGTGCACAAATGATGTCCACCTAGATGCAGCACTTCTATTCGCAAGAGGGGGTTGGAAACTTATCTGTGCAATTGTTCAGTTGAGACATAATGTATATTGCTTGGATTAGTGCACCGCTGTGTGTAATTTTATTAGGATGAGAGAGATTCTGGAAGATGGATTATCTCATGATACCCACTTAGAAACAAACTACTGCCACATGGTGACAAGTACATTGTGGACATATTTATGTAACATGCTGTCTTTTCTTCCTATCTAGAGAAGAGGATTTAGCAAATGTTGGCTTTTCATTTTGTGTGTGTGTGCAGTAAGAAGACCTGGGATCCCATTTCTTCTGTGACTTTGTAGCCTGAATAATAAGCAGCTACTGCCTTTTCAGTTGCGGGGGATCCTGTGCGTAGGTTTTGTTTGTTTCTTTCTTCTTTTTGCTTTTGTTTACTTTTTTAAAAGACAGTTACCTAAGTGTGGTGTTTGTAAAATCAGTGTCACTTCAGGTGTGCATTAATCTAGTGGGAAGAATACAGGGCAAATATCCTCTGGCTAGCCTGTCTGGAAACTCAGCTGAGATCTGTGGAAAGTTACCTTGCCTAGTTTACATAATTCTCCTCTTAATTAGTTTGAAGTGTGTTCATTTATTAGATTATTTTTTTGTTAATGTAGTTCTCAGTGAATTTGTATTCATGAGGCAGTGGCCGTAGGTGATGTAACACCTGCTGCTTGCAGCCTCTGTCAGCAGATGGCCGTCTGCTGGTGGGATTTCTTGTTGATGTTTCAAAGGCGGAGAATTCAAATCCTGTTCAGTTTGCTGTGCTGTGAGCAGAGCTGCAATACCTACCTTCTTTCCCACTGCCTTTAAGCTAAGAGTGATTCTTTTAATCCACCCCAAAAAAGCTCAGATCTGAGAGTGTTAATATTGTTTCATCCTGCCAAGGTCGTTGTTCTCTCTGAAAAGGGAAAAAAGGAGCAGGGTGGGGTAGAAAACTAAGGAAAAATAAGCTTTTTTTATTATTATTTTATTATTATTATTATTATTTTACTGTAACTATTTTGTGAGCTTCTTTAGTCCTTTAGCATTTAGTCCTTGTATTCCGTCCTGTTGTTTTTTAAGGAGTAAGGGTCTTTGTATACCCATGAGGCGAAACTGTATTTGCGCTCTTGTATAACTGAGGAGCAGAGCTGCAGTCTGCAGAGGTGGGAAGTGGTGTTTGTGTCTGCACAGCTCCTGCTGGGAGGTCTGCCTTAAGGTACTTCACAGCCTGCAGCCCTTCTCCAGATTCCAGTTCTGAATTCCTTCAAAAATGTCAGAGAAAGTGTAAAATGGGGAAGGTGAAGGAAATTCTGAGGTACTGGCATCTCTCTTCTAGCTTGCCTTTGAAATAAAGGAACGCGATGCATATGGCTGGATTTTTTTTTGTTTGTTTGTTTAATGCAGTATCTAATCTGGAGAAAGAGCGGGTGTGCTGCATTTCTCCTGCTGCAAAAGTCCTGTGTTTGAGAGATTGTCTGTATCTGCAGTGGCTGCTCTAATGTTAATCAACAGAAATAAACTAAATTCTACTATCTGTTATTTTAAAATGAAAAAACTGCCGTTTGGTTGGAAAGTAATCAGCGTTACCTGATAGATAATAGGCAGTGATTGCCTTCTCACATAACTCACAAACTCTGCATAGAAATGTTCACTCCAGGTGGCTAAGATCATTAAGCTAGATTGAGTATTCTCTTGGTATCTTGGCCCACACGATCAACAGCTTATTGTCAATCTCAGTCTCTTGCAGGTTAAGAGAGTACTCAAAGTTAATATGAATTTCATATAGTCAGAGAGAGGACAGAGTCTCATGAGATTCCCTAAATTGGGGACTAAAACCTTATAGTTAAAAAAAATAAAAATGAAATGCCTCATTAGAGTGACAGGGGAGAGGGGCTGCTTGTGCAGGAGGAAGCCTGCAGCCTCACCAGAGTGGGGCAGACTGAAGCAGTTGAACTGAGCTCTGGAGTTAGGATCTGTTCCTGGCGGGTCTGATGGATCAGAGGAACTGAAAAGATCTTGTGGAGAGCTGCTGTGAGTACCCCAGGAAGTCTAGATATGTATGCTGGAGTACTGCAGTTCCTCTGTTAAGGCAGATCGTGTCAGGGAGCTAGTGTTGCATCTGTCAGAATGAATGTTGTCCCACAACCAGGAATGACGTTGTTTCCGTGACATGTCTGTCTGGCATGTTTGCAGTGCACTAGAGCACGACTCCAAAAGGTAAAAGAAACAAACAGATTATTGGAAGATACAGAAATTAGAGCTCCATCTTTGTTTAACCTCTACAGAGACAAATTTGGTTTATGGCTGGTTAAGCAGGGGCTTTCCAGTACCATCTGTTGAATTTTGCAGTTTCTCTTCCCTCCTGCTCTAGTATTTGCAGATTTCAGTAGCAGAATAGTTGCTTGGAAACTCAGTTGTCTTCTTGCATTTACAGCTAGAAAAGAATGTTCAATTTTGGTAACTCAATTATCATGACTAAAACTCCTTAGCAAAGTCAATTTCTGAAGTGACAGGCTAAATGCTGTAGTTACACTGTGTGATGTAAACTGTGTTTTCAGCAGAGCTAGAGCTGTTCTGATGTGAAAATATGTTGGTATCATAATGGCAACATAAAATAAGTTGCATGAAAATGATCCTATTATAAGTGCACTCGTGCCGATTTCTTCTCCGCTCTATTTCTTGGAGCAGGAAACCACCTGTGAGTATTCAGATTGCCGTTACCTGACTGCGGGTGAATTCAGTTTTGTTGATTGGTTTTTCTTAATTTTCTGCTTGTTCAGATTTGGTTTTGCATTGTAACACAACAATCTCATTTTATGTCTTCTGGAGAAGACAAGCTTTTGGCACTAATTCGTGTGTACTAGTTTCTGCTGAAGCAGTGTTGGTAGCGCACCGATTTCTTGGTTGTTGCCTGGGGCACAGCTGGGCTGCTCAGCAAAGATTTAGTTGTAATGTGTTCCTCTGGTGTTAGAAGTGAGCACGAGTTGGTTGAATCTTCTTGTACAGGAAAACTATTGACTGCTAAGTTTCTCTTAAGGAGAAGAACATGTGACTCATTGTGTCTAAGCTATTTTTTCAGACTGCTTACGAAACAAACTTTCTCTCCTGTTCCTCGAGGTTTGCATTCCCAAATGCTTGATGCTGACAGCTGCTTTTCCTCTGTTGTATACGTTAATTTAAAAAGAGGTGTGTAAGTATCAGGTGGAGAGGAGAGATTATGAACTGCTTTGTAACAGTCAAAATGGTTTTATGTCTTGGTCGAATGCATTCTTTTTGGGATCACTGTTTGTGTACTCACCCATGTCCTTCAGGAGTTTCTTGAAGGGGCTTATTAGGCTTATTATCGGTATGTGTTCACAGCTTGGCAAGAGCTTGGTGGAATGATTTTTGAGGTTTTTTTTTTCTTCGGGTCTATTCATTTTGAAGGTTTGGTTTGAAGAGGGGATGGGGAAACACTGATCAGTGGTCATTGTCTTTTTTTTTTTTTTTTTTTTTTTGAACTTGCATACTAATGTGTTTTAGTGAAGTATGAGAAGACTGAATGGAGACCACGGAGAGACTTTTCATTGTTCATGGTGTATGGTGTGATTTGAGAGAAAAATAATGGACCTGCTGTTGCTAGCTGCAGTTACGCTTAGGAATCTCGCTGTGGGAAGGTGGCTCTACAAATACACAAAGCTTAAGATGGCTTTTGCTCTTACTGCCATCTGAGTTGAATGTTGAATCCTCTGTTTCGTGCTCTGAAGCCATAACTTAAAGCTATTCTTCTCTTAGTTTACAGGACATATCATAGGACAGAAGGCTGAGCTAAATGCCATATTAGGCTACATAAAGTGATAGGTCACTACTTGAAATTGGCACATCTAACGACTGTTTTGAAACTGATGTACGTGTGAGCATGACTGATAATTGCACTGAGTGTCTCTTATGGGTGGTTCAGGAATTCATCTTGTTTAAAATTGAAGGAAAATAGTATCTGTACAACACTATGCTACACTGTATAGTAAATGTTACAAATGAATGCTTCAGAGGGTATTTAAGTACTTTCTGCTATTTCTTATCCCCAAAAGCAATATTGAAATCTCTTTTTTAGGATATAGAGTTTTCAGAGTACTCTTAGGATTGATGGTGATGGCAGCCCTTATGGTTTGGCTAATGTTTGCTTGCTTTTTCTTCCTATCTTTGGGGGCATTTTCATGAACGGTTATTTTTATCTCATCTTAAGAAACAGCTCTTCAGTAGAACATAAAAGTGGGAATCCTACATTTGTGGCATAGCGTTCTTTTAAAGGCTGGGTGTGCAGTAGTAAGCATCACCAGCAGATCACTATTTCTGTATCACACCCCCCGTAATGCTCAGTGGCTTTGACTGTCTCCTGTGGACCACGTAGGGGTCTGAAGGTATGAAGTAATTCCAAGGCACTTAATTACCCATATTATTGCAGTCAGGAGCACGGGCTGTTAGCAATTCAGAGAAACTTGTTTGTCCACGAACTGGGATTGTAAAGAGTAAAAGGAGAGAAATGTGCTGCTTCAGTACTTTGCTGTACGGGGTCATTCTCGTTTTCTTGCAGAATGTAACTGTCGAAAAATACTTTTAGGTCCCAAGTCAGGGACAACACTCAGCTGAGATCTAGGTTATTTTGTTCAGTTTGTGGTTTGGATGTTTCCAGCCAAGCAGAGGGCAACCTTTTTCACTTTGAGGATTTGGAGTTTTTTCGATATTAGACCCATAGGCTCTTGCACTGTCATCTGAAGTTAGTTATTGCCAGGTAGGAGGCAGCACAACAGCTGTTCCTAAGTAAGTCTCTCACTAGACTTTGCTCTTAAAATTGTGCAGCTAGAAAACATTTTGTAGAATACATTTGTTCTCAAACATTTTACTCAAAAGAAAACTGTTGTTTAACTTCCCACTCATCATTTGGATATTAATTCCTATGCTGCAGTGTTGTGTTTGTTGTCCATAGGGTTCTTTTTATATTTTTAAAAGCAGTGAGACAATGGGCTGAAAATTGGCTTTGGCATTAAAATAAAAAATGGAGATGACCCACAGTTTTCTGAACCACTGTGGGAAGCTTGAATTCAGAGTGGTTTCAGCTACACATGTTGTTTGGACCTACTCAGCAGTCTGATTTGTTAAGGCCTGAGCAAGGAGCTCCATTGAAACTGGCCCAAGTGAGGTTAACTGGAAAGAAGAGACCTGTCAGTGTAAAAGAGGCCGCAGAGAGGTGAATCAGCAGGAGCTTAAAGCAAAACCATGACGTTCTGAGAAGTGCAAGCAGCAAACTGTGAAGTTCATTAAGGAAATGCTAGTAGTGAGCAGGTAGGCAGAGAGACCACGTGTAACAAACCAGGAAGTTGTGTAGAGTGCTATTTTCTTTTCTTTAAAAAAACTCCAAACTGGTGAAGTAAACAGTTCACTTTTTCATCCTTGTTCCCTTGTTTGGTTGAACCCTTCTTTTTCTTTTCTTTGAATAATAATAGTAATAAAAAAACAGTCTTTCAATCCGATACAATGTGTTTTTGGAATGCTTTGTAATTTCCTAACTCTGGAGCAGCTCCGGCCTCCTGTTGGCACAGGATGGAGAATGGCAATGCCAGTAGCCAGAACAGAAATGTCATACATGGAGTCCCGCCTGAGATGGCATAAAACTGTGCTGGTGTCTTTAATGAGACTACGTAGGGTTTTTGCACACATAACATTTAGGATATGTATTTCCAGACAGGGCCAACAGCTGCTGTGATGTTAAGTTAGCAAGGAACTTTGTACACGGGCTGTGAAAGGCTGCACATTTTTTTTTAACTTTTTCACACTGCACATGTGTGTCTAGAGAATGTACAAAGTGAAATCCTTGACCTTTTACAGGTAGCCTTGAAAGATCATGTGGCTCTTTACATGGGTGTAGCATGATTGCTGTGTGGAAGGGAATGGTGTCTGCTACTTGAATCTGAATTGGCTTGTTCTGTCCGGTGCACTTAAAGAAAAAAATCCTTCTGCAAACTTCCTGATAGCAGACAACAGCCGTGTTGTTGTTCTCTTCTTGTTTTGTATGCTGCTAGTATGTGATTCTGTCTTTTCTGGAGCAGAATCTGTAGCTGATAAAGTGATACAGGTGTTTTAAAGATGGAACATGGAGAAACACATGCAGAATACTTTTAGGATATTTTACTCATCTTTCTTGCTCTCTTTATCTTAGCATCTTTTTGAAACACTGCCAGCAAGATTCCTATAGCTTTGAAGGAAATCATATTGTTAGAGAAGCGTCTTAATTCATTCTACTCAGTGCAGAAATAATAATTGACTCAGAATCTACTGAGCACTGAAATGAATTAACCATTTGAAATTCATATGGATGTTTCTTTAGGAAGTACTTGTCTTCGTTTTGCAGATAGCAGCAATGAACATGTAGCAGTGGATCTGCTGGAACAGGTTCTGCATTTTACCTCTCTTTGCTGAAACATTTCTCCATTTTGTTACGGTGATGGGATTCTTCAGGATTTATTTGTAGTGGTGTCATGTGTATTAATTTAAACACAGAAGATGCCAAAGGTGATTTTCTGTAATTGTGGATCCAAATGACTGTGCCATTCCAATTGGTTGAGGTGCTATTTCTGGGGACTTGAAGTAAAATCAGTTGCTTCACAAAAAGATATTTCAAAGTATCCTAATCAGACAAAAGTCTGTCATGTGTTTGTCAGCCCATAGGGTAATTTTTTAGGCACAACTTGACACGGTGTTCACCTAAGAAATGCTGCACTTGTATGTAGGCTCTAGTGTGTGTTTCCTTCAGTGAAAGACAGTTGGGTAACTTGTGGTCATAACTGAGAAGGTAAAGGAGAACAAAATCTTATCCGATGTCTCAAAAAAGAATGTTTATTTATGTATTTATTTTGGTAATAACCATACTTCACAAAGGAACCCTACATGAAGAAGAAAACAGCAGAACTAACCCGGTAGTTCTGTTAGCCTGTTGGAAACAGGTTATGGTTTCTTGTATTTGGGACATAGCTTGAACTAGCCAGTGCAAGTTCCTCCATTTTCTCCTGTAGCTTGGGCTTCCTAAGTGAATTTTCTGTATGTTAGAGACAAAATCTGTGTATTTTTACTGTGTAAGATAAACAAAGCTTCCTGTAAATTCTGTCTAAAAGCAGAGGTGCTCAGAAGCATGTCACAGGGAAACCTCTCCCAAGAAATCTGATGGAAGCGCTGTTTTCCTTTTGCTGGCACAGTCCTGCTGTGAGATTATTTCTAAGGCAGAAAGGAAGCTGTCTTGCTCCCATTAATGATACTTCCTCCAAAAAATGTTATTTCTGTAGTAAAATGAGCATTTTTAAGAGCACCCCCTGGTGACTTCTGTAGAAATACTTCCTCATTTCATTATAATACTAAAATGCTGCCTCTTCAGGATGAGCGGCATGGCTAATTCTTCGTTTCAATTTATCTGTATTTTTCTTGCCTGTGTATGACAGGTCATTGATTGTTGCTTATTTGAGCAAGCTGATATTCAATTCTTGCTAGTCTGAAACTTTCCATGAAGTCACCTGCTACTGTGAACGTGCACAGCAATTAAAATCAGAAGCTAGCTAAAGACAGTTAATTCAAGATAACTGGAAACCATTTGATGCGGAAGAAGTAGCATGAAGCTACTCAAAAAAGACAGAGGTAACTGGTCATCTGTAATTTGAAGTTAGCTTCTCCTGTGAGGTGGACCAACTGGCAATCTATTAACTTCAGAGGTTTGATTTTTTTTCTGTCCTTCTTCCTCCAACCCCCGACTTCTCTTTTGGATCAAACTCTAGCTGGTAGTTCTAGTTATAATAACCCGTCCACAACAAAGTGAAAGCTGACTTTCTTAGCGTGTGCTCTGATGCTAGACTGCTGGCAGATGCTGCTTCCAATATAAGAAGGTTTTGAATGAAGTGTTTCAGACTTAGGAAGATAAGAAATGAAGTATTCAAGGCAAAGTGTCATTTTTTATCACATGAAGTGACTCCATGCCTGACTTTATGAACTTTGAGCTAATACCAGCAGCAGATTGAAACTGGAGCATGAAGCAAGTTGAACCTGGCAGTCTAACTGGTTATACGGAAGATTATTTTACTACAAGAACCAATAGACGTAAAGAGCAAAGCTGAGATTTCTTCAAAGTGTTCTCAGGGACAGCAGGGAACAAAAGGTGGACTTCTTTTCTACTTTTCGTGGTACATTTTCGTTTTATTGCCCTAAAGAAACATGAAAAGGACATGCATGACCTGGCTTGGCAGGGATGGTGGGACTCCACGTGGTCCCAGTGGAGTCCCATCATTGTTTGCCTGGAGGAGGGTCACTGTATGTGCAGATAAGCCAAGGAGAGGCAGGTCATTGACATTTCATTTATTCCTAATCAAGCAAGGAAATTGCATGGAGCTGCATAAGAACTGCAAAACCTGCGGTTATATTGCAGTAACACTTTCCCAAGAACCTAATTGAAAGAGGCAACGCTTCAATCTCCAGTGATTTAAAAGGCAGTAATTCCCTGTACTTGTTTGGTGAAAGTGATCATAATAACAGTAGCATGAGAAACATGACAGAATGGACCTGCAGCTGCTTTAAAAATAGTTTTGAACTCTTTTGGTTGAAATAATCAGGGTAAACAAGCTCTGAGATCTTAAAGCAGTCAGGTGGTAGCCTGCACTTAGAGGGCTGACAGCATGTGAAATCAGACTTCCCTCTTTTTTGGAGGACGGCTTGTACTGAGGGAGGTTTATGGAGTTGAGTTAGAATTGTACTGTAGAAAGAGAAAATTGGAAGAGGTTTTGTAAACAACTCTGGCTACGTTTGCACTTCATCTGAAATATTCAGGAAATTAGCACTAACAATGCAATGTACTAAACCAGTGGTGTGGGTTTTGTTTTGCTTTCTTTTTTTCTCTTTTGTTTTTTCTTTTTCCTTCAATGACAGACATAAATATCAACATATGATCCTTTTTTTTTTTTTTTTAAATGAACAGAGGAGGAAACATTTATATATGGCACTTAAGTTTTTCCTCCTCTAGCAATCTGTTTCCTAATTTTCACCAAGAATGATTAACTTGAACTTTTACTATCAAGTGGTGGGAACTGGTTAACTGTTCATTACCAATTGCATGGCCAACTTTGTGCTTAATTTTCATTTCTTGTTTTTCTTGTCCTATTACTATGGAAAGAATGAGATTTGGCATCTACAGTAGACAAAAAATGCGTCCTGCTTATACTCTTAACACATGAAAGTCATTCTGAAATTCCTGTAAATGAAAAGTACTAATTGAGAATGCGACAAAATCCAGAAATCCTTTGCAGAACGCCCTTGGGCATACTTCTGTCTGCTGTCTGTTGAATTTTTTTTATTCCTCTTTTGTCCTTTAATATTCCATTTAATACACAATTCCATGCAGTGTATAATTTCACGTACTGTTCTATTTTAATTCAGCTTTTGAACAGATCAGCTAATGTTGAACTAACATTCTGAAATTGTTAATCTTGCTGATGTTTTGGACTAATGAGCTGCTGTTGATCCGCGAGGTGCTACAGCTGCTGCGGTACTTTGCACAGACCTTTGATAATAAATACTCTTTGCTTCCATTAGAAACAGGAGTGAGCATGCAGAGCTGTAGTATAGAGGAACAAATATTCTTCAGGCATATTTTGGCATTACCTTGAAGCGTGTGGGAACCTCTTCCTTTCTGCTTACCGCAGCAGGATGCAGTTTGCTTCTCCTCTCCCAGACTGTGTGCTGGAGAAGATCTTGAAAATTAAGTTTAAGTGTAAAATGTGTGAAATCTCATGCAATTTATTTTGACATTAGTTTGATGGTGCTAACTAGAAAGGAACTTCTCTGAATTTAGATCGTACAGTGTAGTTCCCCACCAGTATTACTGCAACAGGGCACACGTTGCGCTTTTGTTGCTGTTCTCAGGTAACCTTCCACCTAAAAAACAGCAGGCACTGGTGGAGAATTTTAATCCCTGTCTTCTTTTGAAAAGAGAGACAATGATTTTTTCAGGCAGGGGATGGCACTGTTGCACTGCAGGTTTTCAGCCTTCCACTCAAAATGTCTCTATTTATAAAAAGGGCTTGGTATTTACCAGAAAGAGAGAAGATGAAGCGGGTGCTTTGTTGCAAGAATTTCTTGAAATAATTCTGCAAAATATAAAAAATATGGGATACCAGGAATTTTACATTGTGATTAAAAGCCCAAAAAGAATGTGTTAGCGTGTACTCTGAATTACATGTTAGCAGCAGACTTAGTTTAAGGCACTTCCATTTGTTTTATATGTAAAATGAAACACCTATGTGCAGCTCTGAGAAATCATTAATAACACCTTAAACTCTCAGCACCTTGTCAGTAATCATTTTGATAAGAATTCAATGAGCAAGCACTTGGAAAGGTAGAAAGGAGTTCCTCTGTTATTCTGGAAAGTGCAGGCTTCTGTTCTTCAAAGCTCTCGATATCTTATTGTCTTCTGCAGTTCAGCCATGATGAGATGCCAGTCCGGAAGGATGCTCAGTTTATGTGGGAAAATGCAGCAGTGGGTGTTGAAGCAACATTCAACTTGCTTGCCTTGCTTGACCACACTCACTGGAATGTGGAAGATGGGCAAAAATTATTGCTTTTGTAAGATGTGTTTTGGCATGTGAGTGCCGATCAGTACCTTCAATTTAAAATGGTACTTGAATGCAGTCAGGGCCTATGCTTAAGCTCTGGCACATGGCAGCTCAGTATCTAATTCAAACATCTGATGATTCTCAGATGGAGTCCTGTCTGGGGCATGCTGTCAGCAACCTCAGTCTTGGGGTGAAAATTGTAGGTAATGATGAGAAGGTCTGCTTTCAAAATATAGATGGGAGGAAGAGCTGACCGGGCTGTTGCTGTAATGTAATTGCTCAAATTAACTCACTGATTCCATCCATGTTCTTGAAGAAGCACATCTACTTCTGTCTGTTTTCCACCAGTCCACCATGCCTCCCTTAATTTTACCTGAATGGTGGCTGTCTCATATTCACTTGCATCTGTATTTCAGCAAGGTGTGGTCAGTAGCCCTGAGCTGCTCTGTGGAAGTCAGGTGAGGTAAGGCTGTGCAGCTGCTGTAAGTCGATACACCAAATCCACTGGACTTCATGTGTTCTCCTAAGGCCCAAGTCATAGAGCAGACACTTTTGCTGCTGCTGTGAAACCTGCTGTGGAAGAAAAGGCCATGTCAGTGGCTACTAGCAGAAATATCTGAAATGAAAAGAATGAAACTGCTCAGAAGAAAATTCAAGTTCGCTAAAGTCTGTCCATCTTTTATAACTTCCTGTCCCCTGAAAATGTGTTGCTTAACCAACTGAAACAACCTGTTTCTTGATATAACTCCTGTACTCTTTTTTGGAAGGGGTGAGGAAAAAGATACAGATAACTTTTCAGACAACTTCACTTTGTACTTGAATAAAAAAGAAAGTAGCATGGCAGAGCACGACAGTTAGTTTCAAAAGAAAATTAAAAATACTCAAATACTCACCATGCTTAGCTTTTTATTTCATTTTATTATTATTTTTTTTTTTTTTGCTCAACTTGAACTCACCTCTCCTTGCTCCCATCCTTCTTGCCATCTGTGGGAAGAATTGAGAGAAGGAACAGCTTTGCTGGAGCTTGATTTCTCACTTGAAGGACAGGCCCTATTGCTGCCTGCTGAGGTGTGTAGGTGACTCAACTCTGAGGCCTTCCTACTCTAAGGAAGTCAATTTATTTTCCGGACAAGATAAATCAGATTAGAGATAACCTGTATGCTTCTGTGACAGTATCAAAGGCAGCCAATCAAGCTAATAATAGCAGCATTATTACAAGGCATCTGATTCTCATCCATCACTAGAAAGATGTAATTAACTAAGAAGACAATTTTTTTTCCAAGTCTATGCCTAGGTCACAAGGGTCAAGTACATAGAAGGTATTTGTGCATTACAAGTAGTTTTACAGGCTGTGCCAGAAAGAGGATTTGAAATGTTGGTTAGATATTTTATGAAATTCTGATGTTGGTGACTTCTGGAGTGTGCTTCTTTCAAAACTGTATTCAACCTGTGTTTGAGTTGCTAATGACTATTACTAGGCAGAAGCTTGATACTTGTCCTTAGGACACCTTTAGAAAGAGGTTACATGGATCTAGTAGAAAAGGTGCCTCAGTAATTTCTTTTTTAGGGCTCCCTGTGTTCTAGTGAGCTACTAGTTGGCTAGAGTATGCCAAAAGCCAGCAAGAGTAGCTGGGAGCTGGCTCAGAAGATTCCTCATTTACCTCTGTCCATTGCAGTACCATCACGGTCAGGTTTGTGTGGTAAACTGGAAATACTATGAATAGAAAGGCACTAAAAATGTCCCAACTTTTGTGTAATTTGTGGGTTTGCATGGTACATGTAGCATTCTTTCAAGTGCTATTTCGTACCAGAAACCGTATCGTTTTTATTTTATTTTTTTAACCTAGAATAATCTTCCTCCAAAAATGTGTTTGAGCAAACTGTGTTTTCGTGTTTAATATGTGCATGATCATGCAGACTGTCTGTACTTGACACTGGTGAGGCCACACTTCAAGTACAGCGTTCAGTTTTGGACCCCTTCCTACATGAAATACATGACAGCCCTGGATAGTGTCTGGAGAAGGGCAACAAAGCTGGCGAAGGGTCTGAAGCACACATCTTAGAAGGAGCAGCTGGGGGAGCCAGGATTGTTCAGTCTGGAGAAGAGGCGGCTCATGGGAGACCTTATCACCCTCTACAGCTCTCTGAAAGGAGGCTGTAGTGAGTTCAGTGTTGGCCTCTGGTCCTGGATACCTAGTGATAGTACAAGAGGGATCGACCAAGGGAAATTTAAGTTGGATATTAGGAAAAAATTCTTCTCAGAGTGGTGATGAGTTGGAACTGGCTGCCCGGTGGGGTGGGGTCACTGTCCCTAGAGACCTTCAGAAGGGGGGTAGATGTTGTACTGAGTGACATGGTCTGGAGTGGTCACAGGCATGGGATGATGGTTGGACTAGATGATATTGTTTCTAGCTGATAGAATAGAGATGATTCTATACAATGCATGTTTGTGTAGTAATGTGATTACTCCTTCCCGGGAATTCAAAATGGGAAAAGCAAACCTTGTAAAGAAGTTAGAAGCACTGTTGGAAAAGTATTTCACTTCAACTATGTGGTTGATCACTAGTTATGATGATTTAAGTTGATAAAGATAAAACCAAACTGCAGGACTTCATGTTGCAAAACTGCAACGCTGCAGTAACCTACAAAAAAAGTAGAAGACTCAGAGGACAAAATGTTTACCTGTTCTTGTAATTTCAGACACTTTTTGGTAGGCACTAACATGGTTACAAACAGAGTTATCATTATTCCCATTTCACGAGGGAGAAATGAATGCAGAGATGCCAAGTGACTTGTTTGTTTACTTACTTCATGTCTTACCAAGACTGGACTACTTAAGAATTTGAGAATATGGAGTTACTTCTGTGAGTTGAAGAGCAAACCTTCTCACTTTTTAAACCATTATTATGATTTTACTATCTTAGCCTAAAAATTCAGACTGTTTGTGTTAGAAAGCACTCTGTGAAACATCACACAAAACTCAGTGTTCTGCACTGAGGTGTCACCAAGCTAAAGTATTTTACTGTGGTGTTCCTCTTCCATTGTTGTTGTTGTTGTTGTTGTTTTCTTTCCCTGACAACACTGAAATGTTTGTGGAACTTCTTACCACATCTCCAAGTGTCTTCAGAAAAGGTTTGTCAGCTATTCACGAGTCGTGTGAAACAAATCTAAGATGTGAAGGTGCAGAGCACTTACACTTAGCAGTGCTGCAGTTGGGCTGTGAGACAAGATGCTGATGACCTAGCAAGCACTGAAATGAGACTGATGGTGCATAAAGTGGTGAAATGTTTATTTCAATACTTAGTTGATAATGCACAGTTTATTTTAAGACTATTGAACTGTGCAGTTGTAATAAGGCAGATGCAAAATGTGGATCTGCCACAGCTAGAGACGAATCTGAACTCTGAAGGCACGTACTGCTAGATTCCTGTAACTCAATACCTAAACCTAAATTGGGTTCTGTATTGCTCTATAGCATGGATAAATGTGCCATTATGTGGAGACTTGAATCTGGTTACAATGAATATTCCATTATGAAGCATCCTGTTTTAGACAATATGATGTGAACTTTTGCGAATCACTGTTTGGGTAGAGTTTTGAAGAATAGGATTTTCTAAATGTGCTTTGGAAATGGTTTCATGGTGGAATCCAGTGTGGCCAAATACTGTTGGGGACTAGATCTAAGTGACATATGAAAGTTTCTTGCTGTTTTTTAGGGTCTGTTTGCGTACTCTGTTACGGAAATGTTGCTTCATAATTTGTTTTGATGCCTAAAGAGCCTGACAACACGAAGTATAGAATCACAGAATATCCTGAGTTGGAAGGGACCCCCAAGGATCATGAAGTTCAAGGCCTATTTTACTTGTTAAACTAAGTATGGTAAATGAGACCTCAAATTCAAGTAACTGAGTGATATGGTTTCCTTCTGCCACTCAGAAACTAGGTATTGTTGAAAGTATCAGCAGAAACAGATGTTTCCCTATGCAACTGTGATTAAAACTTGTGCAAATACAGTGTGAGTGGCGGTCACATCGGTACTAGATTTCAGAATGATATTTTTGTAGTTGTAAGAGGGGGTTCCTTGTATAACTTCTACAGCCTTGCAAATGAGTAGAAGCTTTCTTCAAGCCATTATAGTATGATCACACATCTTTTTGAACATAAGACACATTTTTCATTTCTTAGGATTGGAAGTAAGTGTTTCAGTTCTTCTCACTTTAGATCATTTGATCCACAGTTAACATTCCTTACGCTAAAATAATTAATTGTTTATAAAATGTCTTTGAGTTATAGAGGCCCATTTCTTTGAGACTGATTAAAAGATGCCAAGCGATAGTGGCTATAAGAGCTCCTGGGGCTCCTAGATCACAGAATCACAGAACTGTAGGGGTTGGAAGGGACCTCCAGAGATCATAGAGTCCAACCCCCCTGCCAAAGCAGCTCTCTTGCACATGTGGGTCTTGAACGTCTCCAGAGAAGGAGACTCTACCACCTCTCTGGGCAGCCTGTGCCTGTGCTCCATCACCCTCACTGTGAAGAAGTAGCTGTGAAGCTGAACTCAAATCCCTGCACTCTTTCTGCTGAGAATTTACAGCCCAGTTGCACGTTTATGTTTTTGTTTCTCAAGCCAAGAGTTTTAAGAGATAGCAGGTTCCAAAGTGTAATATGCAGGGGCTGAGGGAAAAGGATGTGTGGGAAAGAAGTGTGTTAACCAGATGGCTTCACCTTGCAGCTTCTGGGAGTCCTTGAAGGGAGTGAAGAAGAGAACAAGGCAGCAGATTTCTGCCTAAGTGGAGTTTCAAGCAAAGGGAGATGTGTGTGTGTTCTTTGCCTCACTGGTTCAACTGGAAAAGGTTTTAGAATACTTTGTAAAAAAACAAACAAAAAAACCTCCCTTGTACATCCCTTTTCGTGTTTCCAGGCTTCCTACTGTTGCTTGTCTGCGTTAAATATGTAAGGCATGCAAAAAATAATGCCTCCTATTTATTTTCGTGGAGACAACAACAGATACAAATAGCACAAGAAAACTGTTTGATAGAGCAAGTTTTCAGCTACAAAACTCTGCTTTTCCAAACAGTCACCATAGCGTTAGCTCTGCATTTTTTCCGACAGTGAACAGGAACACAGGAACACGCTTGTAAAAATCTGCACCAGTAGAGAGGTGACCCACTGTTTCACAGACGCTGTGACAGCATAGATGCTAGGAAAATGTTGCCCATGCAGTCCATCTTTCCTTGGCCCAATGTGTTGATGAATATCAATGGGCACTGTTTTTTTCTGCTTGGAGGAATTCATTTCCACATCTTCGCTTCATACATACTTCCACGTAAGGCAGCACTCTGTTAGACTGCCCCTCAGCTGCCATCAGTCACAACGGCAACAAAATGTAGTGGAATACTGACAAGGAGGTTCAGTCTCTACTGGCATACTATAAACGTCTGCCTCTGATGTTGTGGGCTAACATAATAAAATAGGAGGCTTTGCTTTCAGAGGAGTCCTTTTACTAATGGGGTTCCTCTTTCCTTCTGGACATGCATGAACTCGTATTTACCTTTCTTTTCAGATCAATAAAACAAATCCAATTTTTATTACTCTTTCAGTAGAAGACTTCTACTGATTAGAAGTTCCATGCAATGGGAACCACTCAGTATTTGGCTCACTGAAATCTGTGTGCTCCTTAGTGACCTTTAATTTAATTAAGATAACTCAGAATACCTCTAGAGACCTGTCTCTCTAGGCTAAGCATGAATAGTATCATTCTCTAGAAATCCATTTAGAGAACTCTTTATCTTTTTAAAAACGAAGCATTGGGGAAGTCTAGGCTACCATCAAAGCCCAGAATAAATAATAGGAAGGAAAAGTGTTGCACAGTCTGTAATGTTTCTTGGACAAACACTCTGTTAGTTACTCCTGAGATGCTCTGTGATAACCCGTTTCAGAGCAGCCTTTACTCTAAAACAAAGGAGATATTACTAGCAAGCCTGAACCGAATCATGACTATATATTCTCTGCAGAGGTGGAAGCAGCATCTATTTGTGTTACTACTTAATGCAGATTTCAACGTGAGGGTACACTGATTATTTATTTGCTACATCTAGGTGCAACTGCCATTCATTTAAATGAGTTTGAACAAACTAAGTAGTGGCATTTTAGTAAATTACAGGCAGTGTTTTTCAGTTCTTGTTTGTGCCACCTGAAAGCATTTTAGTTCCTGATCTCAGCTTCTCTTGCTATTATTCACTATTCCTCGTCTTGTTTCTGTGTCGCGTTTCATAAACTAAATGAAGTTGCTGTGGTTTTTGCTGACTTGTTTTATGGAATTGCCCTGATCTCCTGCTAAACTTAGCTTCTATTCATTAGCTTACAACTCTCTGGGCTTTGTAAAAATGCCTCACTAACAATGGATTTCTAGAAAAATTATGTTTGGCAATATTTATAGAAAGAAATAAGAACTTCTCTGTATCCACGCCAAAATCCCCAAATCCCCAGTCCATTAGCAGTTAGTCTTAATCTTCTGGCCAAATTCTATTTATTTATTTTATTTATTTTATTTTTCCCCCCCTACACGCACACACAAATTGTATCTCTGAGAGAAAGAAGGATGCCTGTTTTCTTTTAGGGGTACACTGTTCAAAAGGTTAGATACTGGACTCAATGCGAGTCAAAATGAACCTTCATTGTGAGAGCTTTATTTTTGTGGTAGTATGCAAGAACAATGTATCCTTTAAGTATTGACAAACGTAATGCAGAGAGATCTGTATTTTAAGAAATATCATTTTGATGTCCGTGTTTTTTAATTTATTTATTTTTTCAAGAAAAAGAGTAGTTGCTATTTTGCTTGTGGCGTTTTAGATTTCTGTGAGCTTCTCTCATGAGACACCTTCTCCTGCAGAGATCAAAGAACAAAATCACTTCTATCACATTTGTGGATAATTGCAATATATCATTTTGTGCATGTTATGCTATTTGAATGACTGATCAAAATCAATTGCATGAAAGTGTAAATTGCTTTTAAAATAGATTAATATCAGAAGACGGAATACCCTCTTCAGGATATCTGTCCAATTGTTTCTTGATGTTTAATGGCTCAAGTTCTCATAACCTAAGGCTTTAGCGTTGCATGTTGCAGCATTATCAGCACTGCTGAACTGCAGTCCCTGAACTGACCGAAATTCCATACATAAAGGAGAAGCCTACAGATGGCATTTCATAAACCCTGTGTTTAATTGCCCTACAAATAGATACTGTCAGATGCACCCAGGAAGAATAATATTCTTTCTTTGTTAACTACATTTATTAATCATACGCAAGCATTGATATCTTTTTTGTATCTTGTTGATAAACTCTGCAATATTCATGTTGTTATTGGTGTAAGCTTATGTTCATCTCTCAGTTAGCATTTGAAGTTAGATGCCAAGAATGAAAATGGTGCCCACATCATCATCCTGTAATGTGCGTATATAGGTATTGGGACTGTGTGATAGTGAACAACGAGGATGCATTTAAAATGGCTGGAAATCAGATTTTCTTTCTGTAGAATGGAAAGTAGTAACTGGCAATTATGTTTAACGTAAGACTAAGCTGAAAGGAGGTGAAAGAAATTGCTTTTAAAATAATAATAATGCCAGGTAGATAGAGATTGCTTATGGATAGTGTAACCGGCTGTGCAGGAGAAATGTTAAAAGATGGTTATGGGAGTGTTTGGAATGTAGAAAAGTCAGTCTAAAAGGATGTTATATAAAAAAACCCCTCGCGTTTTGTTAGGATGTTGCCTCAAGACTATTATCCTGTGTGTCGTCATTAAGAGTCTTTTTACTGTAAAGTTACTCTTCCTTTTCTCGTGTAACTCCATTACGGTTATTTTATTTTATTTATGTCTTTCTTGAAAGGCAAGCAGTGAGCTGCTTTTAGTTGTGTAATGAGCAATGAGCTAAACCATCCTGTTAGAAGAAAATCAGAAGTGCGCGTTGGAGCGGGGCAGGTATTAAAAAGAAAAGAACCGCAATTATTTGGTACATCTTGTTCCTTTGAACATTCCAAGATCTGTCAACTTACAGGAGGCCTTGTTGAGGCTATAACCGTGAAGATGTTTTGATTTTGTATCAGCAGTTCTAGTAATTCCTTGGCAAGGATTCATCTTTCC
Source organism: Oreortyx pictus (assembly GCA_036925125.1). NCBI lineage: Eukaryota > Metazoa > Chordata > Aves > Galliformes > Odontophoridae > Oreortyx > Oreortyx pictus. Next base: position 9,725,508 of record JAUPFR010000008.1, on the reverse strand, counting down.
AAATAAAGCAGTTCATCTGAAATTTCCTCAGCTCTCTGGAGAGAAGATTGTGCACACTAACGTTTATTTGGGCTTGCAGAATTCTGGGGTTGATTTGCCCGATTTTATATTTGGGGAGTAGGTACTTTATTACAGGTGTTGCTGTGTTTTATTCCAGAAAATAATTATTTACAAGGAAAATTTCAGGCAAACATACAGAGGAAAGCCTTGTTCTTTTGTGGATTGTTTTACACTGTTTGTCAGCAGATAATGTCATGGGAGGAATAAAATTGCCTCTTTGTCTTAATAAGTAATGAGACCAGTAGCTAATAATAGTGCCATTAATAGCTATTTGTCTGTTAGTCAAAACGCATAAAGGCTGATGATAGAATGGGATTTGGACCGGTGGTCCCGTGTGAGTTAGTGACCAAGAAACAAAGCATTAGAAAGCTGAGCTATTTATCTCTTGTGTCTAAAGGGAGACCTCTTAATCTTACTTTTCTGCCTAGTCCTATAGAGACCAGGAAGGGCTTGGGTGATTGCAGTGTACGTGTGTGTTTCAGTCAGTTTCCTGTCTCTTCTTGAATAAAAGAACCAAAACCAGAAGCTCCATGATAATGGACGTGCAAGTTAAGAAAAGATGTCAAATTGAATAATCATGGTGAGTAAGCTATACAGTAAGTTTAAAAAACATAAAATAAAAAAAAAACAAAAAAAACACAGTTTTGCTACAGCAGAAAACGTATTACAGAGCTACATGCTGCATTAGTGGATGGGTGGACAGGCCACCTCAAAAAATTGCCCAAGAGTCATCATAAACGTTTCTCTGAATTAGTAGATTTTGAGAACCAAGTAGCAAAGCTGAGAGGTTCAAAAGGTCATCCTTTGGTCATTGTCATTGCTGTGAAGTTCTGCAAGTGAAGCCATTCAGAAAACAGGGGATTCCACCCCTGATGTTAGGATCCTTGTCTTGAATCTCAACTCAGACTACCTGCAGGCCCCTTGTCTTTGCTTCCTCATCTATATTTTACTGTATCTTGAAGTCTGACGCAGCGTACCGGTGTGCGTTATGTACTATGCAGAAATTAATGCTGGCTGGGGCCTTATACAGAAAGGGAGACAGTACTTTCTGAAAATCCTCCTTGTATAGCCTTAATCCAAAGCAATTCATTCTCTTCTCTGTGAGCCAGAAAGCTCATTTTTCTTGTGAGCTGATTTGGTTATCCTTCACTGTATTAATTTAATGATCTGATTGTTTCAACCTATTGATTTAATTGTAACTGTTCACTCAATTTTATTCATTGCATTATTACATCTGTAATTAGTTTAGTAAAACTGTATAGTGAAGCATCTTAGTACTGCTATGTTTCTTTTTCTTGTTCAGCTTTGAAATGTAATCCATATATAGACAGAAGAGATTTATTCCACTACACTGCAACAAGAGTCATGAGCTCAAGGTTACCAGAACCGATGCGTGAGAAATTCATTTGCATCTTCGTTTTGTTTCCTCAAGAGTGCCTTACAGTACCAGACAGTATCCTGAATCTCTTTTCCCCCTTGTAAGCAATAGTAAGTTTGATTTTTGTGCTAATGAAAAATGGTTTGAGTTGGCGTGGTGCCATATTCATCAATAGATTGGGGTTTTCATCTTGTGTGAGGAAAATCACGATTTGCTTCTGTCTGTGGATAGTGAGAACTTCTGCTCCAGCGTTTGCAAGTCTAAATATAGGAAATAATTCATTATATTTTTAAAACACATCCTCTCAGGGTGTGTTGGCCAACACACGTTAAAATATGAAGGCAACGACTGATGGAATCGAGCAGACAAGCTGCTGCCACTGAACGTGAGAAGCTGGGGATTTGTCCCCGTGTACCTAGTTAGCAAGTATTGGGCAGGAACCACACGTACACCGCTTGACGTGGAGGCAGGGAGTGGGGTTGGTTCCTACATCTTTAGCATATTTCAGCCAATTTCCAGATTCTTTCCCCATCTAGTGGCAGCTGGCCCTGCCATTGGCCTACAGAGCCATACAGGTAATGGGAGCTTTTAATCTTGTGATTTTTACTGGCAGTGAGCTAGATATATGAAATGTGAGAACATGCCTCGTAGTGATCATCATTGTGAGTGGTGACTTCCCAGGACCTGAGAGATTTCCTTTCTCCTCTCTCAGGTGGTTCTGTAGTCAGGCAGTGATGTATGTGGGTGAGGAAAAACAAATGATGTCACTGATGGAGGGCCAGAAGTGCCGCTGCTGAAAACAGTATCAAGCTAAGGTTATATTGCTGAGCTGTGCTTCCCAGAAGATTGCACAAAATCAATGCGTATATCTCCACTTTAATTTTGAATAGGAAAGAGGAAAGCTCTCTGTTAGAAACATGAATCAGGAATAGCCAAAAAAATTGTTGAACTGGGTGTCTTGGGCATGCTGGAGTGCAAAGAGGAACAGCTGCAGGAAAACCATCTGTCTGTTAAATCAAGTACTGCTGTCAATAATTACATGTGCTTGTCAGGTTTGGTTTTTTTTAAATGGGTAAGAGAATGTAACTGAATTGATATAATGTAGCAAGAAGCATGGTTTTGCAGGGACATGTTCTGTTATAACCATTCTTTAATAGCATTTTTCTTCAACGTGGAATTTAGAGGAATGTGAAGGTTCACGTATTATTAAGAGGCCTATTTTATATGTAAAATGCACAGGTGTTTGGTAGCTAGTTTATAGTATAGAAAACCTCTGAGCTTTGTAAGGAATGCCAGGCAGGTGGCAACAGAGCAGTGGGAGATGAAGTGGCTGAAACTAATCTACCTTGCAGGTCTTCAGGGTGTAACAGTGCAGAGAGTAATTGTGCTCCTCTGAGTTTCTCAACTGGTCAGTTGCTGTGACCAGCAATAGCAGTGAAACAAGGGACCCGCAGCGAAGTGGCAGTTGTACTGTGATAATCCTAGTTCAATTTGATTTTATTCTCCTCTTTGTTGTACGCAGGTTTTGATTTTACCCTTTGTTGAGGGAAGGGAGGGCACTGTTGCATGGTCTCACATTAAATGCAAAGGGTTTCCAGGATTCAGGAGGGCTATAGCAATTGGTACTGGTCCTCCTTGTGCCCTTCTCTGCAAGTAATTCTGTTGACATTGATGAAAGTGGTAGAGCAGCCACAGGCTTGATTAGGAATCCATAAGTGCAATCTAGAAAGAGAAGTTCGGATGACACAACCGCACTCAATGATGGCAAATCCTGTTACATCTCCTACCTCACCAGAATGAGTTGTACTTGGTGAAATACAGTGACAAGGTGGAATGACTAAACACTAGGTGCACCTTAAATTAGGGTTTGTACTGGATTGACTTGGAACCTGACTAAATCAGACAATCACCAAGGTTGGAAAAGACCTCCAAGAGTATCTAGTCCAACTGTCCGCCTACCCTCAGTATTTCCCCATTAAATTATGTCCCTCAGTACAACATCTGAATGTTTCTTAAACACCTCCAGGGACAGTGACTCAACCATCTCCCTGTGCAGCCCGTTCCAGTGCCTGACCAATACTTCCCCTTACAAGTCTTCCCCTTGACAGGGGAACCTGCTTTACTTAATGTGCCTCAGTTACATGGCAGAATCTAAGCTCTCTGAACAAACCACTGCAGAAAGTAAAATATAATTTGTCTGTAAAGAAAAGTCCATAACTAGTAGCAATTTAGAGGTAACACTCCAGGGACTAAGAGTCAAGGCTCAGAAACGTGTCTCCCTTTATTGTAGTGCACAATGTAAAGGTCACTGTGTACTTAAGGTTTTTGTAGTGTCAGCGCTTGTAATACTGAGCAAAACAAATATTTTGTGATGCATTCAGACTTCTCAGCAGAAATAAACTAGAACTAGAGAAGTATGGTCTTTGTCCATTACTGTGACAAATCCACTTTGCATACTGGGATTCAGCTGGCAGAGTAATAAGATAACTGGGAGATTTCTACCAACTTAGGAGCTATTGGAAGTATGGAAAAAAGCACAAGCAGCATGGAAATTTTGAGGAGGTATTTAAAAGTTACTTCTGGAATGGAGCAAGCAGCACCCCAGGGAAACTGGTCAATCAGCAACTTGCTGGTGCTAAATCTGGAGGGCTGCTTGAGAGCATGAAAATTCTATTGCAGCGATTTTGTACCCTCTAGTGTGGCTTTTGAAATGGAAGCACAAAGATATGCTTTATGTTTGATGTTGATTTTTTTTTTCCCTTTCTCTCCTGTGCATAGTTTATTTAATGTAAAATGTTCTTCCAAGAATGGTTTGCATACTTCCTTGTAGAATCTTGCGTGACTCAGAGCAGCAGATGAAGAACATGGCTGTGTTTGCAGGGAGTAGAAATCCCTGCCTAGGTATGCTCTGAGAGGTCACATTCAATTTAATAAACATACCTTTCAGGGAAAACTAGTGAGGAGAGAAAAAAAAACCAAACGATTTCAAAATAATAATTCTAAAGCATATTGTGTAAGTGTGAAGTGCTAAGAGCTCGTATTACCGAAATCGTGCTGGTGTAAATTTTGCAATGCGTGTTAAAGTCAGCGGCATTTCTTGTAGTTCTGTAATATAGTCTGTAAAGAAGGGGTTGTTGCTGGGGAACGCAGTTCACATTTGGTCTTAAAGTACTTATCTAAAAGCTGAATGCTGACAGCATTTTGAAAATAAGACTCCTAATCAATGCCATTGCTTAAAAATCAGTGTTGCGTGATATAGTCACGCACGATAAATACGGCACTGTAAAAACAAAGCTGTTTAAATGGCAGACGTGCGTTCAGCTGGATAGTATACAGCTGTAGTATAATGTCTTGTTGTGTGACACGGAACCATTCAGCTTGGAAGACGTAGTGCATTTAGTCATGTTGTGTAAATATAAATGAGCTGGGTAGTTTTGGGGAACACTGGTCATTCACTGGGGAGTCCTGGCAGGGACTGAGGCTTCGAGTGCTGTATTCCTAAGGTAGCGCCTGCTTTTTATCGTCCCTGCGCTTTGCACGAACCCTTTGTCACAGTACCTTTGAGTCGTCAGAAGACGGGAAAAAAACTTGGAGGCTTCTTTATATTAATTCTTTCAGGACTGGTGAGTGAGAAATGTGTAGAGTAAGAATTTTAAGTTCATTTCTAATAGGAATCAATTAAACAAGGCCGTCGGTTCCAGTGCTTTTCGGTGCTGCGTACCAGGAACTGAAATGTAATGGAGTTCATAAACTTCTGTGTGCCTATTTGTACGTGTGATATAAATGTATATCCTGTGGAAATCACCCCCTAAATGGAATGCTACGAAGCCATGTGGCCTTAGCTTACTTGTATACCTTATATACACTTTTTTCCACACAAACCCCGTACTGTGGCTGTGTAAATGGGAAATAACAGGTGGTCAAGGAATAGAGAAGAGAAGGAATGGAGCACTGTTAAGATGGGGTTTTTGTGACTTAAACCATTCAAAAGCTTGTGAGTGCCTGGATGTGCTCATAGGCAAGTGTGTTCATGGAAATAGCTGCTTTTGAGTGAGTAGCATAAAAACTATACAGAAAATCAGCCTGGTATAAACAAACATTGACACAGGGAAACTTGACTTAGATTGCAGTTACCCCATTCATGCACACAAGCACTTTGTCCAACCTAGGAGTAGGACAGAAGTGGTACGTTTTTCTCTTCTATCCTTCTTCTCACCAGGGCATACAGACATATTGGAAGGTGTTTTTTCTCTTTTTTTTTTCTCAAAATAGGCATATATTCTTTCCCACTCCTTCCCCAACACCCAGCCATCATGACACCCCTTTCTCAGGTAGGGGACCTAGTTCAGGTGCGTACTGTAGGGGAATTGAACTAGTGACTTCAGTTACACTGAAAGAGAGATGTAACCACTGAACATCTTGTAGTTTCAGGAGGGGTTTTCTGTAGAACTTTTCCTATCCTTTTCAGTAGAAGTGTTTGTTTGTTTGTTTGTTTTCCCCTCTCATATGGGATGAAAAATAAAACAAAAGTGAAAGTGGTTGAAGAACTGCAATCCTGTCATTCAGATCAGCAAAAAAGCTGAGATATTAAACATTTGCATCCATACTCAACTATATGGAATGAGCTGGTCCTGAGGACCACATGAAACATTTTCTGATTTAAATTATTTTAAATGTGAGAAAACTTTGTACTTAGTGTATGATTCACAAACTTGAAAATACTTGAAATTCACTGTTTGACCTGCCAAAAATAAACCTACCGTGTCTCCTCTACACCTCCTAGAGAAGTAGGACAGCTGACCAAGAGCAGTAACTGAGGAAAGGAACTTGATGTTCTTGTTCCCCCTTAAACTGAGAACTGAATACAATGTTCATGCAGCAGTCCACTCGATTAGTCATGAAATGAATTGGTGACTCCGGTGGGAATGGAGCCCAGGAATTGTCACCCCTTTGCTCCAACTGCAGGATGGTACTGTCTTAAAAAAAAAAAAAAAATCCCATCTGGGGGCACTGACAGTGCATAACGTGTTATTCAGTACCAGGACAGATTATTGTAGTGTTGGTCGAATGCACCCCCACCCAGATGTGCAGTAATGAGAAAAATTACTATGATAGATTTTGAAGTCAGGCATACAGTGAGAGTCAAACTGATGTTTCTGTTATAAAATCTTCGTTTCATACATTCCTGGAAACGTGGGTATGAATTACAAACTCCATGACTGGCAACTTTCTCCTGAAGAGAAAACGCAGATCCTTGGGAGAATGCATTCTCCCCTGCTCTGTGTGTGTGGCTGCCATTAATGTTAATGGAGTCACTGAAAAGGCAAATATGTCCTTGTTTGTACAAATGGCTGCAAAGTAGATGTTGCAAAAGCAAGCTGGAAAAAAAAGATACACTCCATGGCACAGCACTGCAGGACAAAAAAGAGAACTTGCTGGCTGGAAGAAGTGGGCCATTGTGAGACAGTCATTAAATATAATACGTTTTAGATTGGACTGTTGAGAAAGATCAGGTTTTCTTAAATGTAAAATTACTTTCCACTTGGAGTACTTCTCACTGTGAGGCTTTTAAAGGACTCTGCACATACAAACCACGTCGGTATTTAGTGGTAGTGAAGGGCTGAGTTAGTGCTATTGAAAAGGTCCTTATTTGGCTGAGCTGCAGCAAAGGATAGTGTTCAGATTCCTGGTTCGTAGCAAAATCCTTCTGCTTACATGACTCCTCTGTGGCTTTGACAGTGAAGCAGGAACAAACACAAGATCAGTTACCGTGCCTTGGCTGGAGGGCACAACTTTTCAAATGTACGTGTTCAGTCTTTTCCGACTACCTGCCACGCCGTGCAGCAGCATCTGTTTTTCTGGTTGCGTTACTGTCTGGATGGGTAAAGTGGAAAGCAACTTTTCCAAAGTCCAAATGAAGTGAACGGCATGACAACTTCGAGTAATCGGCTTTAGTTTCAGTCAGTCCTAAGAAAGGAAGGATATATTCCTACGGTTAAGTGTTAGGTTTTGTAATAGTGGGGGTGCTGAGAAATGTGTTTACAGTGAAGTATCTGTACAGCATAGGTGCCATTCCTGACCCGTCGAAGAGTGAGGTCGGTCAGTACATATTTCTGTGGTTATACAGGTAATGAGATCTGGGGGTTTTATGGTTTTGGTTTTCCTGTTGTACTTGCCTGTCTCTTTGGGCTGCTATGAAGACAGAAAGACAACTGCTTTAGCAATGTTGGGGGATCGGTGAAAGACAGCTTATGAGACTGGACATCCTGTGCACTGCTGGTGTTTTAACATAATGCAGCTTCTAGTGACTTGGGCAGTGGATACTGTGTCATTTCTGCTCTCCTGTCTGCCCTCGTAGAAGCAGGAGTTTCTTGGGGAGGGTTGTATCACTTCTGTAGGTAAATCTGTAGTATTTTTCTCTCTTAGATGTGTGCTGATGACCTTAGTTCAGTATCTTGATGTAGCTAGCATTAAATTATGAATAGCTAACAACATTTGTCCTTGAGGAGCTTGCATCTTCATGGAACTGTGATTTAACAGAGATGCCAGTTGTACTTATTTTAATGTTTCAGATACTGAATTTTTTAGAAAAAGATCCCAGCCCAGGAAGCCGGCTTACAGGACTTAGCCTTTTCCAGTCAGTGTCCAGTGGATATAATGACACGGACCTTGCTTAGAAATGAAGAAGAAAATAGTTTTCCCATGAGTATGAGTTATACTCACACCTCCAATGGTCATGACAAAACATACTCTGAGCATCTGTGTTTTAGAGCTCTCTGCAAGACACCTAGTGCTGGTAGTAAGATGTTGTGAATGAGTAGATTCTTTCTGAGTTGCTTCTATTTATTCAGAGGAAATGCCAAGACAAGATAAATTTACCAATACTGATAACAGCCCGTCTTGGACTAAAATAAGTAAATTTACACAACTAGGAAAGTGTGGAATGCTGGGAAGGCCTGTGAAGGCCCTCATATATTGTAAAGAAAAGTAAGGCATAAAAAGGCACAATTGGAAGGGAGGAGAGGGGAAGTAGATATGAATCTTATCAAGATGCAACAAGAATTGAATAATAGAATTAAGCAAACATAAGCATGTATTAAAATAAATATAGGCTGTGTGTACTCTACTGAATTAAATCAGGCGAAAATCTGAGACTAATAGTACTTTGCCTTCTTCGTGGCATGTTAAAAGGCACATCAATTCAAATAGTGTTGACTGTAGCAAAGTTTCAGATGGTTTGTAGGTACACAACAAATTAATCTAGAATGTCAGCTGTCCTGCAGTTGTGGTTTAGCCTTGGTAGGCAGCAAAGTACCACACGGCTGTGTGCTCACCACTCCACAGAGGATGGGGGGAAGACAACTGCAAGGGCAGAAGTTAGAAAATGTGTGAGTTGAGGTGGAGACAGTTCATTAAGGAAGAGAAAACAAACAACAATACAAAGGAACAACAGCAACAAAAAAAAAAAAACAATCAAACAAAAAAAAAAAGCCCCAAAACAAGACAGAAACATCCAAAGAAAAATAAATGATGCAAAATGCAATTGCTCACCTCCAGCCAAGTCCTCCTAGTTTTACTGCCGAGCACGATGTTGTGTGTCATGATGTATTCCTTTGGTCAGCCGGGCTCAGCTGTCCTGGCTCCATCGCCTCGCGGTTCCTTGCACATCCGCAAGCCTCCTTGCTGGCAGGGCAGAGTGAGAAGCCAAGTCCCTGACTCCGTGTTAGCACTCCTCCGCAACAGCTAAAACATCGCTGTGTTATGAGCACACTGTCATTGCAAATCCAAAAACATAGCACCATATGAACTGCTGTGAAGAAAATTAACTCTATCCCAGCCAAACCAACATACTTGTAAAGAGCTTTGTAATTCAGCAACCTCTTCTTGCACAGAGACTCAAGTCCATCGCTCCTTGAAGGTTATCACACCGTGCTATCAACCATGGAAGTAGGAAAAACAGGCTTCAGTAAGCTAAGGGAAATTTCAGTAAGCCAGTGAAATCCTGGGCTGTCACTGCAAGAGAATGACAGTCACATACAACAATCTAAACGCTTAGCAAACAGTCACAGATTTGTTTTTTTTTTTTTTTTTTATTGTTGTTTCCAAAGAGAAGCAGAGTTATTCAGTTTCTTACTCTAAAATGCAATTAATTTTATTTTTGGCCCTTCCCTTGGCTGGTGGGGAAGGAGATTGAGTATTACAATGTTGTGTGTACAGTCTTTGCAATTACCTTTTCAATTCTCGTGACCCTGCGGGCTCATCAGCTAACATATGCGTAACTGATACAGAAAAGGAGTTCCTTTCACTTACAGAAGGAATAATAATCATTGCTACAAGCACTCACATAAATGTATACATATATTTTAAGAGCTCCCTTTTACCTTAGCTGAGTACAAGTGCACAGGCCATTAGAGACTTGTGATGTAAGGGGGACTGGAGCATCTCTCCTACTCCCAGCAAGCGCCCTTTCTTCCCCTGCTGGAGTTAAAAGGTTCTTGAAAAAGACTGTAGGAGTGTCTTCAGAGAAGATTATTTCCCCTGTTAGGGCTGCACACACCCTGAATCTTTCTTGTTTTCCCCCTCACGAGGCAACATCCATAATTACCCCCTAATGCTTCTTACCCCATTTTATGCACTTAACATTGCTCTAACTGTTACATGGGGAAGCCTTAGCTTGGCTACAGCAAATGGATGGAAGTTAGAAAAGGCGAGGAGAAATGTCGAATCCTAAATGCGTGTTCTTAGCACGGGCTGTGATCCAGTAGAAGTCTGACGGTTCTGGTCTTGCACATCACTTGCTTAGGGAGCAGCTTTGTTCACCGTGCGGTATGTGCTCAGTAAAACCAGGGATTTTTCAGATGCAGGCACTTCCTGCAGCTGTGGTTCTGGAGTTGCCTTTCAGAATATGCAGCGGGGAGGGACCGAGCTAAGTGCCAAGCTCTGAACGTGGCACTGCGCAGGCCCAGGAAGGTGTACATTTCTAATTGCACTGTCTTTCACGGTGGCTGAAGCCATTCTCTCCCTCTTGATACGAGTTTCATTTCACATTCACTCTGACAACAGAAATGAGCACGGTGATATCTCATGATAGGTTAGCTTAAAATCACCGCTGTGCTTTGCAAAGGTAATATAGCTGTTAGAGATGTGCATAGAATTGCATCTGTTGCCAAGGAGCTGATCTTGGAATAGTGACTGTTGCTTGAGTTGGGTGTTTGCTTGATGTTTTTGGAACAAGAGGCCTTTCTTTTGTGGGTGCTGCAAATCCAGTGGTGCCTTACGCAGTAGAGTGTAATGAATTGTCCCCTACACTGTGATGGTGGAGTATTGTAACGTTCTTAATGTGCAAAATGGTGGCAGGTGGATTAGCCTGTGTTGCTGAATGTCAGCGCTCACCAAGTGGTGAATGGCAGAGTTGAGATGAACGCTCTCATTTTTATGGTGCTTCCACATTCAATATAGGTGCCATTTTTGTGAGGAGGGGAGTAGGGAAAGAAGGACTGAGGATGAGCAGTGTAATCCAAGCCAAATTAGGAATAAAAATGAAAGTTTCTAAGGCCTGACTTCAGTGAGGCACAGAGCTGGATGCACCAGCTTTGTTTCCACAAGTGTCCATCTCGCAGAGTTGCCACTGAAGCTCTGGTTCTGCTGCTGGGTCTGATGGGTCCATTCTTACAGATTTTTGCTTCTCCTTTCAGTGGTGATATTATTTATATTATTTTGGGCTCCCATCCTCTCTCCTCATCCTGGCTGGGGCTGGATCCTTGTCTGTGTGCAGAGTAGTTGCTCGTGGGCTCTCAGGAAATCCTTTACCTTGTCTAACTCACTGCATTTTGGACTTTTTAATATTTTATACGATGTTTTTACTATTGCTAGAAGCCAGAGGAGTCCCAGCTGAGGTCAGGACCTCATTGTGCAAGCCCGCTCACAGGTGCTGGGAATAAATGGCTAGGATTTGGGTGCTCATATGGATAGCAGGGTTAAGGCTATAAGTTTCTACAGGTTTCATGGCTAGGATCCCAAAGAAGTTTCCAACACAAATAAACGGAACCTCTTTTCCCCAGCGGGACGTGGAAACGCTTCCTCTCCGCTCACCGAGTCCCACGTGTGAACTTGTTACTGACATATATATGACTGTGGTCAATACCGGTGCTTAACTTTTTGAAGAGCCTATGTAAGTCACTAAGTGCATATTGATTTGAAGCAAATGTAGATTAGAATTAATTTTGGCTCGCTAACGTAGTCAAATAAGGAACATTTCTATTGATCTTTGTCCCAGAAGCCAATTATCAGGATTAAGTGTTTTTATTACACGAAATACGGCAAATGGTATTTAATCATTCTGCATTGATCAGTGCGAAATCGCATATTTAGGACGGGGGCTGTAAGTAAGAGCTGTTAAGCAGCGCTGTATTTGTAAGAAGCGCATCTCCTTTTCTTTTCCGCCGCTTTTCCGTCCTGCGAGGCTCGCTCAGCACCTCGGCCGGGATGCTGCTGCTGCTCCGCGCCGCGTCCCTTCCCGCTCGCTTCTTTTTCTCCGCTCCCTCCCCCGCCTGCCTGCCCGCTCACCGTCAACCCCGTCTGTATTTGCCGCTGCCGAGCGCTAAGCGGTTTTGCCGTATTGTGCTTTCTCCGCTAAATAAACACATTGCAGCACCCCCTCGGGCAAGCGACTAATGCCAAGCATCCGGAGCGCGTAGCGGCGTCCGGCGGAGGTGCCGGCTGCGGGAGCGGGCTGCCTTTTCCCGGCAGCGCGGCTGGCGGCGGAGTGCGTTTGCGCGGAGCAGCCCCGCTCCCGGCCCGCTCCTGGCCCGCTCGTTGCCGGGCGGGCTCCGGCCGCAGCATCCCGGCGCTGGCGAGGCGGAGACCTCCGGGAATCGCCGCGCCTCGCGTTATCCGAACGCTGACGTTCTCTGTATGTGTCGCCGCGGAGGTCCGGCCCCGCTGCAACTTGAGAGCGTTGCTAACATCCTGCTCGCGGCTCCTCTTCTTGGCAGCAGTTTTAATCGCGGTTCGGGCTCCTGAATGAATTTGTTTTCTCTGGATCCTCGGCGTATTGAGACGCTCGTCACGTTTGGGTGCCTGCGATCACTGATGCGTTTGTTCGAGGGGATGAATTAGTCTTCTGAGTCCGAGCATGTCCAATTTATGAATTAGATTTCACTGAAAGCTGGAACAAACCAAACCAAGAAGCGCTTTTGCCGCACCGCTTTTCTCCCCACCTCTTTGCTCCCGGCGCGGAGGGAGAAACCTGCCCTTCCCAGCCCGGCCCGCACCCCGCGCCCTTACCTGCGGGCATCCCCTCGCCCCCCGCTTTCCTCCGTGCGCCTGAAGCCCCCGGCCCGTCTCCCCCCGGCAGCCGTACGCGCGCGACACGTAACATCACATCCAGCGCATCCCGCCGTGCCTGACGGCGGCCGGTCCCCCCCGTCCCCCCCGCTTCGCAGCGCTCTCCCGCTCCGTCGCGGAGCCGCGAAGTCCCCCTCCGCGCCGCCCGGGCGCCCACCGCCCGCACCCCGCCGCGCCGTGCCCCGGCGGCACCGAGCGCCGAGGCTCCGCAGTCACGTGGCGCGGGGGGCGGGCGGCGGCGGCGGCGGCGGCGGCGGGGGGGGGGGGTGGGGGGGGTGCCGCTCCGCAGTTCGCGGTCTGCCGGCGCCCCGGCACACACCGAGCGCTGGAGGCTCCGCCGCGCCGCCTGCCAAGCCGGGATCTGCCGCCGCGCCGTTACAGCCCCGGCTTTCTTCTCCCGCCCGCGTCAGCCGCCGCTTCACTCGATCGTGGGGAACTGTCCGCGCTCCGGGCGAATTTGGGATTATTTTTCTACGGGGGGGTGTCGAGGCATCCCGCCCTCCCGCGCCGCCTGCTCCACCTGCCCTTGCGCCTTCCTTTCTCTTTCCCCCCGCCTGCCTCTCCGCCGAGCCCGGGCTGATGTGCTGTGCGAGAGGCTGGAAATGGAAGTGTTGATGCTCTGGCTTTTCCCCTGGATATTTCAGTGCGTTTCGGTGCGGGCGGACTCCATCATCCACATCGGTAAGAGAGGGAAAGCGGGGGGTGGGTGGGTGGTGGTGGTGGTGGTGGTGGGGGGGGGGGGGGGGGGGCGGAAGGGGGACGCGGTAAGATAAATAAATTAAGGCATCTTCTCGTTCGACCGCTGTCACGTTTCAGCCAGCGAAAGGAGCCTAACTCCGCGGAAAGGCGGGAGAGCGGGGTGCGGACGAAGGCATCCGGATCCCCCCGGATCGCAAAGTTGGGGGCGAAGGGCGAGCTGTGCGCCGGGCTGCGGGGCGGGGGTCCCCTGGCGCCCCGCCGCGGTCTCCCGTGGGGCCGGGAACCGAGCTCGGAGCTGCTCGCGTGGGGAACGCTTCCTTCCCTTCGGCCCGCCGCTGACAACAACCAGCCGTCCCCGGAACCCGGGCACGGAAAGGCGCCGTGTGAACGTGCTCGGGGGGAAAACTTCAGGGGAGATAATCCCTCGGTCTTCGCCCCCTGCCATAGCAGGTGGCAGCCGAGCCGGAACGCGAGGGGAGGACTTGGCTGGGAAAGGGTTAGAGAGGCGAGGTTTGCGGCGGCTCCGCGCGTGTGCGTGTGGCTGTGCGCGCAACTGTTGTGATTTGAGTAAGATCTCATTAAAAACCCTGGGCAGCGAGGAGGTCGGATCGGCGGAGGGAGGAAGAGGGTCGTGAACGAGAGGCAAAGGAAAGGCTGCTGTGAACTTCTGGGAGCGAGCGTGGCAGTGTCCGCGGGAAGCCTGGCAAGCGCAAGCGAGGCTCTGCAGTCACCTCTTGACTGGTGTCGGAAGGTAGCAGCAGGAAAGAAATGAGGATGCTTAGGGGCGGAGAGGGGGAGAGGATCACTTGTGGAGGATGGTAGGGGAGGAGACGCGAGTGCGGCCGGGGAATGAAGAGCCGTCCTTCCCACCAGCCCCTTTGAGAAGGGGGGAGAATGAAAGGAGAAAAAGAAATGGGGGGGGGGGGGAGGAACCCCCCCCCCCAAAAAAAAAAAAAAAAAAACAAACAAAAAAGCAGGGGGCCGGGCGGGAGCAATCCTGGAGAGGGCAACCTCCGCGGCAGTGAGCGGAAAGTCCCACGCCGGCCCGGGGCACGGAAGGGCAGAGGGGGCCCGACGGGGCGGCGAGTAGCGGCTCCGGGCCGCCGGGGGACGGCTCCGCTCGGCGCCGCGCTCCGCCGGAGCCCGGGGACGCAGCCAAGGCAGACAGCATTGCGGAGCCATTAAGGAGACGGGGTCAGCCCTGACCGCAGCGTGGGGGGGGGGGGGGGGGGAGGGCTTGGGTCCCGGGGCGCTACCCGGCGCTGGTCGCAGCCCGGCGACGCCGCCTATCCCTTAGGCTGTCCCCGCGGGGGTTAGAGCCCGGGGGAAGCGCCCGAGCCGTGGGAACGAGGCAGCCCCGCTTCGCCGTTTCCCGGCTCCGCTTCTCCGGTGGGGGCGCGGTGTCACCGCCGCTTTTCCCCGCGCAAACTTCAGCCCGAGCGGCGTTTCTCGCTCCGTGGAGAACGCTCCGGCGTTCCGGACAGTGCTGTGCGCGGGCAGCTCACGGAGCCTGAGCCTCGGCGTGCGCCGTGCGAACCGGCAGCGCTTCCCCGGGCCTGGGGAGAGCTTTGGCTGCCAGCGTGACAGATCCCAGCGCTCCTAGAGCGGGGCACTGAGAGCGGTGTGTGCGCACATGCTCGGCACAGGGCATCTTACGTAACGTACGGCGCCAGATGTTTTCATGTTAAGTGCATAAGCGGGACGGTGGAATGGATGCGTTCAGGTGCCGGCCGCAGAGCCTTTGCGTCTGTGCGGGTGCGCGCCCAAAGCACAGCGCTGCCCCGAGGGCCGCAAATGGGGCCGCGTCCGTGCCGTGGGCGCGGAGTTGGTCCCGTTCCCAGCCCCGCTCCCATCCCGTCGCTCGCCCCGGGCCCGCGGTGCGGCGGGAGCATCCCCGCCGGTGCCGTGCGAGTCGGCCCGGGCTTGGTACGGCCAGGGTTGCGGCGGGCACAGCCCTCACCGCCCTCTGCCTCCTTGTTCCCCGCAGGTGCCATTTTTGAGGGCAATGCTGCCAAGGACGACGAGGTGTTCAAGCAGGCGGTGTCGGATCTGAACCTCAATGACGACATCCTCCAGAGCGAGAAAATCACTTACTCCATCAAGCTCATAGAGGCCAACAACCCCTTCCATGCGGTGCAGGAAGGTGAGCCCCGGGGCGGCACGACGCAGGCGGGCGGGGCGAAGGGTCCGACCCGTTCGCGGGCAGGGAGTCTCGGTCCTGCAGCTCGCTTGGAAACTTTTCGCCGGTCGGGGGTTGGCGCTGTCTTACAAGGAAAGGGAAGGGACGGTGCTGCGCTCGGCCGCGGCGCTCTGCTGTGCCCTGCCCGGCTGTGCCGTGCCGGCCCGGCCGGGGGCATCCGTGGCAGAGCCGGCAGGGCCGGGGGCTCCGTGTCGCTCCCGAGTCCGCAAGCGCGGCCCGCGGTGGGGCCCACGCGTGGGCACGGCAGGCGGGGCAGAAGAACCCCGCCCGGTGGGGCTCAGCCGGCGCCGAGGGGCCGGAGCGGGCGGGGAGATGCGTTGGGCGGCGGGCGCGTCGCTCCCCGCAGCCACCGGACAGAGCAAAGGTGGGCAGGCGGCGGGACAGCGCGGCGCTCCTTGAGGGAGGAGCGAGCCCTTCCCTGCCTGGCAGCGGGGCACTCAGGCAGTCAGTCAGTCAGGTAGCCAGGCACGGGCTGAAGCCTCCCAGAGTTCACAAGATCTGACAAGTAGCAACCCAGGTAATTCATTTTAATTAGATTTTTATTTTTTTTTTTTTTCCTCCAAAGGGAAACGTTTAAATTAATCAGCTTGCCTTTACAAATAAGACTTGAAAAATATATTATTTCTGATTTAATGAAGCCAAGGTTAATTATGGCCTATATTATTTTAGAAGCTGTGTTTTCCAGCAGTAATTATTCTAGAAACAGAGAGCTATTTATATACTCAAACTAGAATATTAAAAAAAAAAAAATGATTCATCACCAGCCTTGCCCTTAGTTCTACAGAGCACAGAGTGAATCTTTCTCTATGAAAATTTGCATTAATCCATATGTATTTTTATGTAAGTTGTGTACTTGCAAATTATGGCTACGAAATTACACCAAATGTTAATTTTCATGAAATCCAAACGTTTTCTGCTGGTGCCTTTTCTCCCCAGTGTAGGTGCTAGTTAATATGCACATTCAGGTGAAATGGCAAAGTATGCCTTTTCAAGGGACCGATCCTATTAATGGGATTCCTCCTCCTGCTCTGAAGGCTTAGCAGGGAGGCGTGAAATGAAAACTGCTTGTGAAAAAGGAGATTTTAAACCAAAACTCTGTGCTTGTGGCCAGGCACTAGAGGGTTTGTTTATTGGCACAGATTAACTGTGAACAATTGGATCTTCCTAACTTTTGCAAAAGCTCAGTGTCCTGTATTGGAGCTTATTCACATTAGTGAAAGAGAACGGTAGTTGGCCGGCGGAATGATTGCTTCCCTCAGAAGTAAAAGTTGATAAAGCTGTTCTGAGTGCCTTGGGATCTAGGCTGACGCCCCTGTAGACAGAGTCTTTGCTTAGTTTTGTTGAGGGCAGGAGACATCATCAACTGGAGGATTCTTCTTGATCCACTAAGATTTTTTGTTGATGAAGTTACTGCTGTATTTGCTAATCTTGAAGATTAGTGTTGCATTTAAAAAGACTGTCAAACAGAAAATCTCTGCTGAAAATCCGTGTTGAAGCCACAGAAAGAACTCTGTTCAGATGTTTAATCTATTCAATACGGAATATCTGTACTGTGAGAACACGTGTAAATAACGATGTTTCTTCACTCCAAGATGCTCTTTCAGAGGTCACGTGTCCATTGCATTTAGAATGGTTCTGTGATGGTCTGATCTCATGCTGGAGAATGAAGGAAGTGGTCAATGAATGCTCGTGGCTCCAATGGGACATTGTCCTCTGTCACTAGTTCATTAAGACGTACCACGGTGTCTTCTTTTGGGAGGGCTATGAAGTGGTCCTCAAGGCTTTACACGATTTCCTGACTTGCGCTGTTGGTTCAGGTCAGGTCTTTCTGTAAATGTTGAATAAAAATAATCATAATCTTCTACCTTTGAAGCTGTTAAACAGCCTGCTGACAAAACAATACTCGGGACACACAAGTTGCTGGGCTATTCTTACTGCACAGTGTTGCTCTGCCGAGTGTCATTCTGACTATTCAGAGTCTCATTGCGTCTCACCGTACGGATGCCCTGCTCCTTTTGGTAGAATATTGCAGATAGTACTCAAAATAACCTGGAGCAAATCCTCTGCCCAGACTGCTTGCAGAATGTTGCTGCTGCTACATAAAACGCCCTGACATTCACATTATTCTTCTGGAGTCTTTCTAAGCAGCGCCATGGAAATCAATGTTGCAAGCATTAGTTTCATAGCGATGGAACTTCTTATAGTAAAAACCAATCTGGAATAAAAATAAACCACCGTGATACTACTGCCAGAATGCTGCACACAGTCAATCTAATTGCAAGTATTGTTTTTATTTGAAGAATCTTATATGCATTTTTCTGAAACGACGTTGTGAATTATTTTTAGGACCTTTGTAATAAGTGCTGCGAGCTAGGACCTCCATTTCAGTGATACCACGCTGGTAAAATTATGGTCAGTCATTTCTCCATGTTACGAGGTCTGTTACGTGGTAACGAGCCATTGGTTACTGATGGGGACAGCTACTGATGTGTTTGACCCGGAGGCTGTCCTGCAGGTGGAGAACTTCTGCATGGGTTGGAAGCATGGAAAAGCAGGAGCTTTGGGGTTTTCTCAGTAGAAGCAGTTCACTTGTGGAACTAAAGGCAAAACAGAAAATAATGTCCCGTTCATAAATGGAGTGGTTTTCAGCGCTGAAAGGTGTGGAGAAGTATTACGGGATTTTGAACATAGGGGCTGCGGGGACTTTGCTTCACAGAGAGGTCTCTGTTCTGGTAAGCTGTGGTGACTAAATGGAATCAGAAGTCCTTTCTCTTCAGCGATTTGGTGGACACTCGTGCTAATGGTTGTGTAAGGTGCCAGAGAATAGAAATTGACTAAAAGTGTAATTGTGTTCTGTCTGTCTTTAATTTTACCATAAATTGTGGAAACAAAATTCTGTTGTGCTGTTTTGGCTCCATCAAACTTGCATTTTATAATAAAGAGCAGCAAGGGCACTTCTGGAAGGAATTCCAGCGACAAGGGATGTAAAGAACAGACCCTGGTGAATGCATGGAATTGGACTTAGTTGTCTGTGCTTGTGAGCAGGCATTGCATTTTGTAGTATATTGCTTTTAGGCATGTGGCAATTACTGGAGGGATAAATTGTTTTTTCACTGGTTGGCACAGGAGAAAATATACATGGGCAATCATCATTCTTTTCATACAATTTGAAGGAAATCAACTGAAATAAAAAACATGGTGTTAAATTATATCCTAGCTTCCAAAGGAGGTACGCACTCAGTCTCTGCTAAGTGATGGAGAAAGGAAATAGTGAGTACTTGTTTATGTGCAGTATGTATTCAACACGGTAATGCAGCAATGTTTTTGTGATTCAAACATTCAAATAAGCTCAGAGATATGAGAAACGCTTTAAAGCTCTCAGTTCAAATTGGGATTTCTGATCCTGCCATTGGTGTTGAAAAGTGATTCTTCATGTGACATATGGGTGGCAAACAAGTTTCCAGCCAGGCTTGAAAGCATGTGTTTAAGCTAAAAAACAAACAAGGGTAATGTCTAAGTTTTTGGCATGTCACTTTTGGAAGGGGAGTAGTCGGCAGTAGGTCAGACTGGGGCATAGGAAAAGCTAATATTTAACTTTCTTAGCGCTCTTTGGAGGAGAGATCCCAGAGAGATTGCTATTCAGAAACTGTGAAGGTTTAAAACCCTGTTTCTCAGTGAATGATGCTTACACATCTATGGAGCCTTCCTGGAGCTGAAACTTGCTGTTCTCTCTGCATAGCAATTTCACATGAATTGTTTCTAATTTGAGCAGCCTTGTATGTATGCTTGTTGAAGTTAAAATGCTGTCAGCTCTGGAAACGAGAACAAATTTGGAAAATCAGACTGTGATCTGAGAGCAAGAATGGTGTTCCATAAATGGGTTTATTGTCAATCCCACGGATGCTGCTGTGGTTTTAGAGTGACTCAGAGTTGCACATTTTTTAGGTGTCCGTATTGCACACCGTTGGGTGAATCTGATCTCTTGTCACAGTGTATAGAACTTGGGGATGTACTTCACACAGCTCTTCATCTATATTGGCTCAGCCTGTGTATTTTAAGTTACTACCATGGTTGCGTTCTAAGGGTTTTATTTGTTGAGAAGGAGTAAGCTGATCAGCGTGGGGATAACTGAGGTGAACTACAGAACTGGAGAGTGGGACTCATCAGCTCCGTTGCTATTCTTGCATTTATTTGACTGACTAAAATCCCAAACAAAGCTGCACTTGTCATGTGCATGTTGATCAGTGGCAGGGAACTGTGGAGGAGCAGACTAATGATTTACTTTAGCACGTGCATGTATTTTGGGATTTTTTGCTCATAGCTCATTTTGCAAACCCTATTGACTTTATGTCAACGTAGTGCAAATGTCCCTCATTTGAAATCCACAGGTGGTTCAGAAGCTGTATCCTGATTTTAGTGAAGTGTAGGCTTCAGACTTCAATTAAAGGACTGTTCTCCATTGGGAGAATTTAACCTTGAGTGGCTATTAAATACAGAAGAGGAAGAGCCAATAGAAAGTGTGAAAAGATGGACATTGGTCACGGTGTTAACACTCTCTTTCTGGTAAGACAGATTCTGTACCAGGTAAAGCTGTCAGATTAGTGTTAGTGTAAGTGCAGGGCAAGGCATTCTGTTTTGCTGAGCTGAAGTTTCACATGATTCAGAAGCGAAAGCTGTGGTTTTAAGGGTCAGGGTATTTTAATAGCAGAATGGAAGAGCAGAGAGAAAGCGAAGTGTAACAAACATAAACCAAAAATCTGGTAAAAATTAATGTAGTATTAGATGTAAAGCATTGTGGCTTTTTTTCTTCAGTCGTGTTTTAACCGTGCCTTACTGATTTGACTGCACTGAACTGAGGTATTTGCTGCCTAGTTAGAAGTAGTTTCACAGACTGGACCTAGATTTTTAGCTGGTTTATATCAATATACTCTTTATTAAATTTCCTCCAATGGTTTCTCTCGAGTCCTTCACTGCCGCATGATGTTTACTTCATCTTCTCTTCATCCACAGCGTGCTAGAATACAGATATCATGGTGTTTTCATCAGGATATGATGTCTTGCACGGAAATTCTTGTCAGAACTATGAGCTCTCCGGAAAGAACGTATTGTTATGTATGGCTTTTCTAGTTTCAGTCTGAGCTTCCAACGTTTTCTGAAAACCATCCAGAAGGAGTGAATGCAGTGCATCCCTCACATGGTCAGGGAGGCCTTGCTGCGGAACTACACATTTTTTCTACTAGTCTGCTGCAGTTAAAAGCTGTTGCTCAGTGGGGTGAACGTGCTTAGCAGTTTTACCTCCTTGTGCCCTTTGAGACCAAAGCAAGACTTGTTAAGGACTGCCACAGAGACGACATCTGTGATGCTGTCATATCATTGTGCTTGCGTTTTTATGAGCTGTAGTTGCATGGCTCAGTTTATGAACCGCAGTGTTTCACAGAGCTAAAATTCCAGCAAAGTAAAATGCCCACCTGTACCAATTCTCGTGTTTTTGTTATGCTGAAAGCAGGAAACTGCTGATCTCTTCTGGAGGAAGGAGAGAAGCAAACAGCCCATACTGGAGTTAGTTTGGTGCTGAGAATGAAGGCAGACTGCAGGCTGTGGGAGAATATCCAAATATATGTGTGTTTTGTTGTTTTTTTCCCACTAGCAATGTGTTACTTACAGCCACAGTTACTCAGGTTCTGAGGTGCAAAACGTTGTGTATGTTCAGAAGGAGCTGCTTTTGTTTAAAAGCATCCCTGCTATTGCTTTTCGTTTTTCCCTAAATGTACCGAGATTAAATCCTCAGCACTATCTGCTTTGGGAGAGGTTCCCATCATTCTGGGCCGGATCTGAGCTGCCTGGAGAGTGAATTCCAGAAAGTGTCGTACATAAGAGTGCAGTAAGCAGCCAGGGGTCAGAGAATGAAGGAGTGCTCCCTGCTCAGCAACCCAAGGCAGGAAGAGAGGCTGTTCCATCCACGCTGCCATGGTTTGCACCCGCTTAGAGTACAGGTCCTGCCCCAGCTCAGTGATGAGGGCTGGTGTGCTCAGCTTTTCACAGGAGGTGTCCCAGACACTGCTTGCCATGAGATGACAGGAAATTCCTGAGTGGCTTCATGTTATCAATGAAAAGGTTTTCATTTTGTCCAGGCAGTTTTTTTACTAGCTCCATGTCCATAGCTGTGTAAGCTGGTTTCTTCTCTCTTTTTCAATGTGAGACTAGCTCACACCTTTATTTCCACATCAGGTTGCAGTGGCTGATGGGCTTCCCCACTGATCCTGCTGCCAGTGGTGATCATTCTTCAAGAATCTGCAGCTGGGTTTCTTACTCCAGGGTTTCATTATAGAAAATATGCTGTATCATTAACTTGTGTGCTAGAACGTATCCCAGAAGATAGAAAAAAGTACTGTTTGTAGAAAGTATTAGAAAGTATTAGTGATTGTTCTTCAGGGTTAAAGATTTTTCGTTTTTTTTTTTTTTTTCTGTTTTCTGTTTTGGTTTTTTTTTTTTTCTGGAAGAAAATAGTTTTCTGAGTGCTTTTGCTTGTCTTGGGCAGCTTTTTCTCAGTTATTACTGTGGAGGAGGATCTGTAAATGTGAAATGAGTATACAGAACTGCCTCCACTTACAATAATGGCTCAAGAAGATGATCATAAATTTTGGAATACAAACTGTATATACATATATGTGCACGCATGTATATATATACACCTTGTACAAATAATTTAATTATTGGCCTTAACTGCAGTGTGTCCAGCAGGGAATCTGCCTTGAGCTTTTCTATGTTTGAAGTCTTACAGAAACAGATGATTAGAGGACTGACTATCTAAGTATTACATTTTAAATTACATCTTTGTACCTGCAGAACGAGTTAGATTTATTATTTTGATGTGGTTTATCATCATATGGTTTAAACCACAGAATGAAAGTAGTCAAAAGGACACATTCTTTGAACAGAGGGGATACTATAATGTTTATTAAAAATGTTCATGGCTTGCTTTAGTTATTTACTGGAAGGAAAAAGGAAAAAGTATAGGTATGCAGTAGTTTGTGGTAGTTTGTGAGCGTAGGACTTCAGCACAGTAAGACTGTGGCTGAAACAGTTACTTCAGGTTGAACTTTTTGCCTTTTCAGGGGAACCACAAACTCTTCTTCCTTTTTTAGGCAAAGATCAAGATGTTTTCCATACTTCTGTTCATAATGCATTCTCAGTTCTGATGGAATTCTTTATTTGTCTCTCTCACCTATTGCTCAGGGGTGTTTTTTGCAATTCGCCCCTCAGAACAATTACTTAGAATGCATTGCTAGAATCATATTGCTACATAATTATTGCAGTTACTAAAATTAAGCCCCTCCCTTTTTAATTTAATTTTTTTTTTTAGAAGAGATGTCTCTGAGTGCCCTCCTATAAAGGAAATGACCCACACAGCTCTTGCTTTTCTGTCAAGATTTTTTTTCCCCATAATTTACAGATGTTAGAGTTCATGATTTAGCATGGCTTGAGAAATGGCTTGCATTTTCAATTTTGACAGTTTTTTTGATATACTGGACTGTCTGGTGATTTTTCTTAGAGAAGATGTGCTGTGAGGTACCTTCCATTTGTAAACCTGCTGAAAGAGGCTGGCTTTCAGACCACGGAATGAAACACTCTGCTCTCAGGGTGGATGTGAGGTATGCAGACTGCTGTATGCAAAGTTGTATCACTTGTGAAGTGACAATTGAGGTGCCCTCCTGAAACTTCTTTCCACTTCTCTCTACCATCACAGATGGGCGCTGGGTGTTATAGCTCATCCTTGCCCACAGCCAGAAAGCCTGCCTGAAGGACAAGTGCGTCACTAAAAATAACGTGCTTTCCTTGAAGCTGAATTAAAAATCAATGGTAAGATGCGATCTTTGTCATGGAGAACATTGGGCCATAAATAAAATGAATGCCAAGTGTGGCACTTTCACAACTTACAAGCCACCTTAGGCTTTAAAGTACAGGAAAGAAGTTGAGGAAGGATCCAGCTGATGCAGATCCTTAGTGCAGCTTTTTGTTTGTTATTGTTCTTCTTCATGGGAGATTTGAAGTGACAGTGTTAAATAGCATGCAGCATTCTGAGCTCCCCATTTTATATCATATATAGATCTGTTATAATTTCAAAGGTGGATAATAATGATATGCTAATATGACAATTTTTCTTTCATTTACATAACTTTAAGGCAATAAATATATAAAATGTGTGGAAAGCTATTCTTCTATGTTTTTCCTGATAGCTTTTATGCAATTATGATTTGGAGACCTGGTAGTTGTGCTTGGAATTTAATTTAGGTTTTTGGATTTGAAGTGCTTTTTATAGCCTGAAAGGTTTGTTTTACCAGAAAGAGACTGTCTATGCTAGCCCTGCTGATGTTAAGCTCTTTTCTTTTGACCTTGTTGTGGCATCTTTGTGCCTGCACAATTCTTTCTTTTTTGCCCTTATATTATATATTAGAATAAGCAATAAGAATTAATATTGGAAAGTACCAACAGCTTGCATTCGGAGGCAAAAAGAACCAAGAGGCATTAATTTCAAGTGGTGTCTGGCTGCGTTAAAACACGCAGCAGGGCTTCTACTGCTTGAAGTACTAGAGCCATTCCCTTAGTAACCTTTCATAAAAGGAGTAAAAGGACAGTAAGAAAACTTTTTTTCCCATACATTCAACAGAGTCATATCTAGGCAGTGACTTTCTCTTAAAAAATATGAGCTCAAATCAGAAAACTCCTAATGGGTCCAAGCCCCCATTGTGCATCCTGTTTCTCAGTCCAACTGTTTATTCCTCTGCTTTTTAAATCTTTCAGATTTAAACTAGTAGCCGTGCTGATGGAATACTTCCAGTATCTTCAAAATCTTACTCACAGTCTGTCTTGTCCTTATTTAGAAAGTGAGTAAAAGGATTTTTTATATAAGCAAATGTTTGTAAAGTTAATGAGAATTGCCTTTGTCAGCAGGTAAATGAATCTACACTTAGTTGATAATTAGAAAATACCAGTTATTTGCTGCTTGGTTAGACTTTTAGCATGGAAAGTGTGTAATGCTGTAGAGTGGCATCCCTCCCGTGTTTTCTTAACCTTTCTGCTCCTGAATAAAGGTAAAACTTGTAGTGGAGGAAGAAGGAATTTCTTACTGGGAGACAGAGATTCAGTGTCATTTTTACTGTTTGTAAACCCTCAGCTTATTTTTTCTTTTTTAGAAAAGTACTTTACAACTCAAAAGGAAACAAACAATGTTTTGTATGGAATATCAACTCTGTTTTAATCTAAAGGACCGATCTTTTCGCAGTTTTTAATTCTGTTTAGGGATGTTGCTGAAATGGGAGCAGTTATCCAGGAGGCTCAGAAAGAAGAAAAACTTTCATCTTGCTTTTGTATGTCTGAAGTACTTCAGTTACTGTGGAAGTAACAGTGGTTTAGATATCTATTAGACTTAATAACCAAAGAGAAGGAGAAAAAGCTTGGTGTCCCTCTGGTCTGAGCCAGATACTTGCATAGCATGGGTCCAGGTTTTTAGAGAGGCTGGAGAAGAACAGGGCTGACACACTGTTTTAGTCAGTAATCAGTCTGCACGTAATCAGCTTGTGGCAGGTGTTTCCGTTCCTGAGAGAAGAAAAGGCTTTTCCAAAGTATGCTCACAGGACAAGACGAGGAAAGATATGCTGTAGCAGAAGTTGAGGTTGACTGAACCTCTGCTTGTAGAAAGCCTCTTTTCCAGGGCAGCTTAAAATGAGAGTGCCTATCTGTGGATTAAAGTGTTTTACAACCCACACAAAACATGATTTCATCTTCCAGCACTACCTAGATTGTTTTTTTCTTGGGGGAAAAGAAAAAAAAAGAGAGAAAAGTAAGAGAGTTGATGGAACATGTGCTGCAACTCTTGGGAAACACCTGGGAGCAATGTCTTGCAGCATGGCTTTTAGATAAAGCAGTATCTTTATCCGAGTTAGCGTAGCCAGTAAATGCGTTACAGTGCTCTGGCAGTCGTTGGGGTCTTGCTTTGCCTCTGGATGGTACTCACAGAGTCACTTGTGCAGGCAAGCAGAAGTGCTGTTGTCAAGCGTGATTAGACACAGCCTTCTCAAAGCAGGTGGCTGGAGTCATCTTCTCCTCCCTTCTCTGCCAGTGGCAGTGGCTTTATTGTGGCAAGACTGGTTCACAAATGTGTTTCTAAAGGCTTAACGCCTTATCGTGTGCTGAGGACAACTTACATTTTTATGACCATGTTGTGCCCTCTTGGCATTTACACTGCTGATTAAAAAGTAAAACATGTCAGCTGAAACTCAGAGTCATCTGGGCAATGCAGTAAATAGTGGTGCCTTTTTCTTTTTGAGATAAATACACAACCCTATTTCTCAGACTTTCCTTACTTGTTTTGCTGTTTTCCATTAGATTATTTTTCCTTTTACAGTAACCTAGTATTTTTCTCAGTATGAGCTTCCTTCTGTTATTCATTTCACTTCTTCTTTGTGTTATCACCAGGTCTTTTACTGTGTAGTTGTGGCTGGTGTCTTTATGCCTTGGGTTCTTCACCAGAACCCCAGTTTTTTGAAGACACTTTGCTGATGAGGCATATACTTTCCTATGTCCTGTTCTGAGCTGCCTCCTCCCCATTTGCAGCCACCCGTGCCATGCCCTATTTCAGCAGCAGATTCATCATTCTAGTTCCTAGAGAGCTTTATAAACGTAAGCTGTTTCTCGGAATTCGTATGTCTTCTCTGTACCTGCACTCTCTTGTTTGGTAGTGTGTTGCTCCCCTGTACTTCCTCCTCTCCTGTCTCTGCGCAGTGCAGTGGATTTTATGAACATGCCTTTTCTTGATTTGCTGGATTATTTTATTGCCATTGCATTTTAATCATTGTGTGACAACATCTGTGGGCAGCAACATAGAGATATTTTTCAGAGCAGATTTTGAGGTTTGTAAATAGTTGTTATAGGTTTTGTCTTTTCCATTTACACCAAAAGAAGTGGAACTGCGTTATGGAAATGAAATGTGTGTCTGTTGGAGACTTGCTGCCTTTCTGTGACTGCCAGGGGATTTGTTTAAGTTCCACACAGCTTCCCTTATGCTGACCTGCTGAAGAGAGTCCAGAATTAAATTGCAGAATTAAATCTTTCAACCTGCTTTCACTAATATGACACGTAATCTTCCTCTCTTTTTATTTTTCATTTTAACTCTCCAAAGTGTACTTCTCTGACATCATAAGGAGGTGGAGAATGCACGTGAATGAGAAGCCAGAGGTGCTCCTTGAGAACGTCACAGTAGTTCAAAAGAATTATAAAATGTCAAGAATGAAAAAAGAAAATGACAACAGTGGTCCACTGTATTTACTGCAGGGCGTTCTGGCAGCGCTGACAGTTGTCTGCATTCAGGTTAAAATTGCACTTTGGTCATAAATGCTTCATAAATGGTCAGTAAACTAGAAAGCAGATTATTTTTTTATCGCCTATTTTTTAATGTGCCTTTTTGTTTTCTGACTTGTGCTAACTATCTTTAAAGAGAGGCTGTCCTTAAGGCAGCTTCACAGGCAGAAAAGCTCCTGATGAGTATTTAAGTAATAAAGCTTTGTTGCTCAAAGACAGAAGCTCATGCCCTGTACTCCTGGAGGCACTGGGGCTCTAAGATGTATTTTGCCAAACTTGTGACTATCTGTCTGTCTGTCCATGTGTTTATCCTGGCCTGCTGGAGACGATTTGTGAACTGGAGGCTTGTCTCTTACCCTGTCAAGTTAAGGACAGTACACAAAGTTGGTGGTAGTGGTACGTCTTCAAAAGGAAGTTGTATGAGTAAGGCTTGGTACAAGATGCGTTGATTGTGATGTTTTGACTCTTTCTGAAATTTATTTTCTCAGAAAAAAAAAAACAAACTAACAGTTAAAGTAAGCAACAGAGCTTATTTTGAGTTTCTCTAAAAGAGGAAAATGGGCTATAGAATGTTGATGTTCCTTTGAATACAGCAAAGGAATAAAGATTACAGTAACTTGTGACAGATTTATGATGTATAAAGTTGAGTTCATTTATTTATTTATTTTCAGAAATAGCGCTGCTAGTTGCCCAAGGGCATAGTTTACCTTTGCAGAATACTTATGCACAGAGTGTAAGTTAACTGTAAAATTCATACAGTCTAAAATAGAGTGCATGAGACTGGAGAACTACTGTACAAGGCCCTGGAGAAAAGTATGTGTCATATGCATGACACTTTACCTAGACAAATTTAACTTAAACTTACTTCCAAGACGATCAAGGAACAGGCAGAGAAAAGACTTGGGGCTACATCATTCAGATCATTCCCTGGGACAGTGTGGTGCACTGGTAAGGTAAGATGGATCTTTTCTGGATTGAACAGGAAATAGGAAGAGTTTCTTTGAATTTGAAAAGCTTGGAAAGCTTCCTAGTGGCCCAGGAAAGTGCATTAAGGCAAAATGAAGACTTGTGTCAATTTGCCATTTAAATAAAGGTGTCTTTTTTTGGAAATTGCTTCGCAACCGTTTTATTTGGTGATGCGTAGCATACTTAGAAAATACAAATAAACATAAATATTTAGGAAGTTCTGCCTTTTAAAATACGTATCTCCATCTCTTTAGGGTTACTTTAAACGTATGACTTGCAAATGGCTTGTTGGGTTATCAGATAAGCTGGGAAATAGTCATGAATCCCAGGGCTTGTAGAAAGTGCACTTGGAAACTGGGAATTTTAACTGGGGTATTCAAGTTTGGTGAGTTAGTGCGATGCTATTAAACTACTTGAAAAGTGATATCAGAGCATGGGATACTGTAGATAAAATGCAAATTGGCAAAGGAAGCTTAGTTTGTAATATTTTTGTTGGGACCATATTGATTTTTTTAAAAGAAGTCATGTCACTTCATTTTAGCTTTTGGGCAAAAAGTCTTCTAACAGATATGACAAAATCATTGCCTCCATGAAAGCACAGAGATACAGATGCAGATGTACTTTGGCCTTGGTTCACAAATCTAACTTCAATAAATCTCCTTTGAATTTCTTAAAGAGAGATTGTTTTCTTTCTAGAAGATTACCAGTTACCTTTGTTTCCGGGGTATCTGTGTTTGCAAATAATGGCTCGGATGGGAAAAAAGTGGCGTCAACGTAACAGGCTGCTCGCAGTGCTTTAAAAAAAAAAAACTGTGCTCACAATGCATTCATCTGGAATAATGTTGAGATTTAAACCGAAGATGGAAAATATTTGCTGACAGGGCTGGCCTCAAGGCGTTCTTTTTCCTACCTAAATGCTGATAAAATGTTTGAAATGTACAAATGTGCATTGAAGGTTGACTCAAGATGGATAGATTGGCTTTAAAAGAATTATTCTATTCTCCCCACAATTATATTATATTTTTGATGAGATTTTTTAGGAAAGTTATTGTATCTATTTTTTTTTCCTATAGAAAATTATTCACACAGGAAGTAAAATATTTGAGAGTCTTAGTTACCTTAATACAGAGAGAGATGAGCTGATCTCATGGATACGAATTCTGGGTTGAGCTTTATGCTGTCGATGTGACTCTGTCTCTGATTTCCAGTGAATGAGAATTGCTGGATGAAAAGAAGTGGTGTTCCCAGTGCAGTTTCTGATGTGCTTCCTTATTTCTGTTCTATATAACACGTCAAGGAACATAAAACTTTAAGCTCATGACCTCTCTAGGCGTCCTTAGGATTAGAGTTTGGCCTTCCAGAGCTCATGTTGTGCTGCCACGTGTTTCATGCCTCCTTCTGACCTAGATTTGAGTGTGTGAAGGAATTTTTGACTCTGTCCAGATGAGTGAGAACTTGCTGTTTATTTCATTTTTACTCCGTATCGTGTGGATTGAGATCCGTTTCTTAGACTTGTCTGAACTATGTGACATAACACATTTCTTGGTACTGTCGGGGCCAGCATGATGGACTCAATTTCTTGTTTTTGTCTCTTGAGGCACATAGTGGTCGTGGTGTTTAGGTCTTTTACTGTAGATTTTGAGATGGCTGGAGGCCAATTATTTCCTTTTTTCCTTTTTTTTTTTTTTTCCCAGTTCTGTACCTCTGGGAAAGTTAGTGAGAGAGGGTGATAATCTAAATCCACTGACAGTAGACTTTGTAGAGATTTCGGTAGGGAAATACAGCATGAAGGAGGAGAACTCTAGGTCTTTGGGGTTGGGAACTCAGACAAATAAAATGAACATGAGAATTTGGGACATGTGACAGCCATGAGCTCAGATTTGCCCTGCTTGCCAAGGATAGCTGTACCACTGTTACGGTGCAGTCTAGAAATCTTTAGTAGCTATACTTCAGTACTTGTAAACTAGCGAGTCATTATTTCTTCCTTCATTTTTACCATTCACTGAAGCATTCCAGGCTGACAGGCCTGGAAAATTCTCAAGGGTTTTGCTGCTGATAATGCAGAGTGCTACAATGGGTCCTCTCTTGTACAACAATGTTGCTGAGAGCTTCTAATATTGTAGTCTCTGTTGGCACTGACTGTGTCAGCGAGCTGCATGTTCCCACCCATCTGCCTCATTTGAACTGATTGCAACAAATTCCTTGGAAGTGGTTCCTTTTGTATACTGTGGGTAAACTTTTGAAGTTGATTTTGTTTGCTACCACTAGTAGCACACAGTAGCAATTCGGTGATTTGTAAAACATTCAGGCCAGTCACTTAAAATAATAACTAGGATTGTTTCTGAGAGGATTTTGAGGGTGTTAGCTTTTCTTTTGAGAAGTATGAATAAAAGTTTCCAAGTCACTATATGCAGTAGTGGTTTACTGCTCTAATTTAAGTGCTTCTATAGCCATGTTCAGTTCACAGAAGTTCAGTATGAGGATCAGAACCTGCTTTCATTCTGTCCAGAGAGATCTGAAAGAGTAACCTTAATATCATCAATTACCTTGTAAACTTTTGCCTGACGTAATCCTCAGATTTGTTATAGCTGTGGTTCTAAAACACGCTTAATCTCATGGCAACTCTGATTTTAAATATTTCAAATCACAGTTAAATTCTGTAAGCAGCCTAGAACCTGTGCATTTAGACCTGGCTTCTGACTAATACAGTAGAAATACTATAAAAATGGTCTGGTACCAAGGAAAGCTACAGATACAGGTCACAACGTTTCTTTCCTTTGCAACCTTTGTTTCCTGTACCCTGCCACGCCCAGTAGAGCTTGGCACATACATGAGAATATTTTTGGGATGCATTTCTTTTCTCTTTCCAAGTTACCTTGACTCTTCAGTCTCAGTGGGCATCTTACACCACAGAGGAATTAAAATCTTAGGTATTGCACGTGTTTAGTGAATTCACTTGTTCTGCTGGTAATTCTGAAATACGATACTTTGTCCTCTCACTGGCAAACCCTGCTCTTGGGAGGAACTCTCACATGCTTGGATTTCAACTCCTAACTCAAGGCCTATGCAAGGCAGACATCTTGAGGACTGGACGAATAGCATCAGCTTTAGCTCTAGTGATGACGTGACTGCACGGCAAGGCTTGGTGCTATTGCAGAAGGGTTGGGAAGTGGGAGTGGCGGTATGAAATGAACACTTCTACTGTTTTCCTTTCTTCCACACCCAGCATCAAGAAGAATAGTCTCCTCATGTACTCCCCTGAGTACAGGACAAGGACTTGGCCTGTGGTGTGCCCCTTTATATTTCTTTTCTGCAGCAGAAGCAACTTGAACTTGTTCAGAGAAAAAAAAACAAACTCTTATCCTGGTGGTATCAGAACTTATTTCTGCCCAAAATACTGACATGTGAGCTGTCTCAGCTTAGCAGTCATATCATGTATATTATATTTCCAAAATGCGTAACCAGTTGGAAAGCAATTGCAGAGATGGACTATTGTCATGAATAGAGTTGAGCAAATAGTGGGCGTTTTCAAAGGTACACTCCTTTATCTTGGATGTAGGTGATCATCTTACATGTGATGCCATTCTCATCTGGCAAGGGAAAGTCAAAGAAGTGTTCCTGTACTGACTGCATCCAACTAAGTGATCATTTGCCGTGGACTTAGCTGATCATAAAGGCCAGGAGTGATTAAGTTCTAACATAACGGGTTGCAGTTTGACATAGGCTATTCCATATAGACGCAAAAAAAACAAGTCTATATTAGAGGAAGTTATATATTGGAAAATATTTAGTCTCCTGTAGAAGAAATAGGCAATATACTTTCTAGGCTGTCTTCATTAATTCCAAAAGCACCTACTGTAAGGCTTATTAGGGAACACAAAATAGGTATTAAATCTGACTGTAAAAATTATAGAAAACGTAG
This sequence comes from Oreortyx pictus, assembly GCA_036925125.1. Taxonomy (NCBI): domain Eukaryota; kingdom Metazoa; phylum Chordata; class Aves; order Galliformes; family Odontophoridae; genus Oreortyx; species Oreortyx pictus. Next base: position 9,693,579 of record JAUPFR010000008.1, on the reverse strand, counting down.
CTTTAAAAATTAATTGCTTATTTTATTAGTGATTAGCAAATAATTCCTATAAAGAGGCCTTAATAGCTGGGATCTGAACCGAGGAATTGACAGTTCTTGCGGTGCCGATTCGGGTTGGAAAAACTTTTAGCTTTAGCAGGCGTGCATGATGGGGGAATGAAAACGGGCAGTTCCCTACAACAGTCTTCCAGTCTGCAGTGCTGGCAGTACAGCTGGGGCTTGGTATCCCTTCCTAGGAATGTGCCTGAAGCGTAGCCAGGGAAAGAATCTGCTTATTCCAATCTGCACACTGCATTTGCTAATTTACTGTGGTTTTAGACAGTCGGTGTAGAAACAGATTTGGCAAGAGATGGTAGAACTGTTACTGGATGGTACAAAACATACGGAAGTTAAAGAGTTCTGAGCATATAATTATTTTTATGCAGAAATGGCAGTGTGTAACGCAGTGTATTCTGTTTAGAGATTCATCGTTAGCTTTTAAGCACTCTCAGCACCTAAATGACAAGAGAGCTTTGGAAAGGCAAGTAGGCTCTCTTATCATCCTTTGGAGATGAATGATATGGGAAAAACAGGGAATGCAAACAAAACTAAACTCCTCTTTTAAAAACTCCTTCTGTGAGACTTGAAACATCAGTTAGAAAAATCCTTTTGTCACCTTTGTTTTTTGAAAGCTGAACAGAGTGTAGTTTTTCTTTCATAGATCTTTTATTGTTTAAATAAAAAAAATATATATATTTTTTTCCAAATATTTTTCTACTAGGTGTGTCTTGTTCTGTGCTGAGACCATCCTTTGGAAGCTCTGTGAAGAAATCCTTGCACTGAGGGGCACTGAGCAGCAGCTTCCTGGCCACTCAGGTGTGTCCTTCCCGGCCCAGTCCTGCCAGCTCGGTCTGTGCTCCGGGGCAGTGGCAGCCAGCTCCTGTGGCACAGGGTCCCTGCAGCATTTGTTGATGCAAAACTTCGTGTTTGCACTGGAACTCTTCAGGTGCCTAAATGGCCACCTCAGTAGCATTATTTCTCACAGAACAGTGAAAACTTTGTTTAAGATGACAAGTGCGTGTCTGATTTACAGCCCTGGCCAAGCTTTCTTATCCAGGGGAATCTTCCAAGAAGTGTCTATAAAGACACTTGAGAAGAACAGAAGATCGCTGCTTGGTTGCAGCTGTACGATCACCTAAAAAAAGGGAAGGATTGCAGAGTAGGAGATATTTTTTTCTTCATATACTCTCTAAAGACTGAAATCTGTTAAAAAAAAATCCCCAAGCCTGGGGCCTATCACGTAGCAAAGAAGGCAGACTTGGGTAAGACAAACATTTTGCCTTGATATAAACCCTTGTGCTTTGTATAATAGCTGTGTCAATTCAGTATGAAAGACTCAAAGGGCTTTTGTAGAGGGATTTAGGTGAACGCTGCAAGGTGAGGTGATGCTGGTTTGTTTTACATGTAGTCTTTGTCATTTTAGCGGTGTCAAAGTTTCCTACAGTCTCAGTGTTTCAAAGGGGCAGATAGATACATGCGAATGAGTTTATTATTCAGATTTGTTATGTGTTTCAGATTTATAAAAAAAATACAAAAAAAAATTAGGTTTCAGTCAAAGTGAAAAAAATGACAGTCACTTTTCCAGGAAATTTGTTGGTTTTTTTTTTTTCCACAGAAATATTTTAGCTATTCTAGATCATTTTACTATCTACCGCTGTATAGATACTGTTATGGTTGCTCTGAAATACTACAATCTTTCTGTTCTGCCTACTTGCGAGCAGCATTGTAAGAATTAATTAACAAGTCCTGATAAGAATATTCAGCATGCCCTTAAGTATTTTATTCAGAGATATCTTGCCTTCGCTGCAAGGACTTGAAGTGTTTTTCTTTTCTCTCTTTGCATGAGAATAAAAGGTCAGGAAGCAGACTTGTGCTGTTGGGCCTCGGGGATATATTTTCAGATGTTGAGGATTGGGTGGGTGGATGTATTGGCCAAGTGAAAAAGTATCTGAAATTGCTATTTTTGTTGCCTTTTGATCAGTTTGCACTGAAAGCTTTCTGATCCTACACGTCCCTTCCCTGACGGTGTCTGATTTTGAATCTGTAAAAGAACTTGATGGTATATCTTGAGTGACCAAATTAAATACAGTGAACGAGGTCCTGTCAAAACTGCAACCACTAGACTGTGTAGTAATAACTATTTTGAGTATGTTTTAAGTGTTTGAGGATTTAAGCAGTGCAGTCAATAATAATTAGTTGATTATCATCTCAAAGAAGAGCAGAATGCTAATGGATGGGGATCACATTTACTTAAAATAACTTTGAGTTCTTATTAAATATCCCTCTGGTCTTAATATTGTCTTTTTTCTTTTGGCATTTCCTCAGTTCCTTGTGATCATCTACAATGTTTAGAGTGGCTTTTTTCTTTGGAGGACACAGGATCCAGGATCTTGCATAGAAGATATTTATATGATATTGTTAAAATACTGTTATTGCCGAAGACCCTCAAGACTTGAAATTATTTTCTGTCACCTTTCCCAGTCGTCCTGTTGTCCCCTTGTTTTACATTTATCCTCAGTGAGCTACGCCAGGTCATAGTTTGACTGTTGGTGTCTGCCCATGAGTTTTAAAGAGAAAATAATTGAAGACTGCACTGTTTCTGTTCACCTTTTAGACTGATCTTCATTCACTACATACCTTTGATAGCTGCCAGAATTCATTTCCAGCTTCCTCACAGGTTGAGTTTATCTCCCTTCAGATCTCATTATCTTTTGCAATTTTACTGCCCTGGGAAGCAAATGTATTTGTTTTTCATCATGTTATCGTTTTTCCCTTTAGAACATCATCTCTTCTACCTTATGCCTTTCCTGAATGTGTGAATAACAGATGTTTTTTTTTTTTTTTTTTTTTTTTTCAAAATGCTTGCTTTCTATTCTGTAAATCTGCACCCTAAACAAGTTCCTTTTAAAGATGTATTGGTGGTTCTTTGGTGCCTCTCAGTCTTGTTCTCTCCCTTGTCATTTCACATCCCTGTGCCATATAGGGTTTTCCTTAGGCTCCTCTGTTTTCTTCCTCCCTCTGCTTTTGGTGCATTCCTACTACATCTGAATTTGCTACTTTTTTCCTTATCTGTCCATTTTGTTTTCCTAGTCTGCCTTAATTTTGTACTTCTCATTTCTTTTTTTTTTCTTTTTTTTTTCTAGTAGCGCCACCACGGAGTTGTTGAATGTTTGAGACCTAAGATTACTATTTCCTTAATGCTTCTGTAATGTTTATGTGAAAAGAATTAGGAAATAAAACAACACGTTTCTAATAGCAAGGGAAGCCAAAGTGCAAACTGTACACGTGCCAAAAGAAAATCCTCGTGTTCCTCACCCAGGAGAAATCCGAAGATCTCTCCCGAGTACAAACTCTTCTATCACACCTTTTTGTTTTGCCTGTGTTTTTCTTAGTCTGAATGTCTGTAAATGTAGTTGAGTGGGAAGTCAGAGCGTGATCCATTTAAACTGACCCAGACCATCCAGACCTCGTACATGTTGCACGCACACCTTTCCCACGTCAGTCATGCTTTCAGATTTTATGTCCTGTAATGCTTATTTTTTCACTCTCTATCTAGGCTCTATTTCCTATTTACAGTGGAAGGACTGACAACATCTCATCTTTTAAGTATTTTTCCCCCCCTCTGTGCATCAGCACAGCTGGAGCTCTGAAGGATACACTTCAAATGAGCGCTGAATTCTTATATTGTTTGCAGCAACAAACACCAGAGTCACAGAAAGACTTCCATTATAGTTTCTAGCGTGGCTCTCGCCTCCCACCAGCACTGTGGTTTCTCATTTCTATTATTCATCTTGAAACGGCATATTTTATCTGAAGACACAGTAGTGAGATGAGCTCTTCAGAAATATTTGTAATAATAATCCATTCTGTGTGCTATTCAGTGTGACATGGAGGTGCTTTGGAATCTCTCCTTCCATAGGAAAATAATGACTTTTCAAATAAACTTCACTTTGGAGAACTAAGGCAATGCTCCATTTTCCAAAAGAGCAAGGGAAGTACCTCACGCTAATCTGTTTTTTTTTTTTTTTTATTTTATATGTAAGGATGAAATGCCCAGTTATTCTCATGAATTGAGATAGCTTGAATTTAGTTTTCCGAACCAGGAAGAAAACAAACATTTGCTTTCATGTGGGGCATGCAGTGATGAATATCAAACCAGGACAGTGCTGAAAGTTCAAAAACTGTTAAGTCTTCAGTTTACTCATGAAAATGGCTTTTGAATGGGGCATAGATACGGCTTTTGGATCTTCCTGAGGTGACTTTCCTTCCCATAGTTAGCATCAGGATTTCACGCATGACAGAAAGGACATTTTGGGCACAATGAAAGTAGGTGACGGGAGGAAAACTTTGATTTCACTTATTCGTCTGTGCATTTGTTACTATGTGCTTGTTACGTTGGATGAACTTCCTTAGAAGGGTGTCCAAAATAGATATAAATGCTCTGCTTTTGCCATCCACTTGGTAGTTGTTTGTTGATGAATTTACTTGTTTGCTGCTTGTTGATGAATGAACATCAGTCCACTGTAAAGCTGGACCTGCACAGTGGGCTGTGGTTCATCTTTCATTAAGCAAAGGCTGGAAATTTGGTTCTCTATGTATGTGAGACAAGTTTACAACTTTCGATACCCCCAGGTGCTTCAAAACAGCTGATTTGGGATCTCTGTTATCAAAATGCATGTCTCAAGATGTTGAGTATCTGCAGACTCATGTTCTGACTTCTGTTGAGGTTCTGGAGTCAGTGTTTATTGCTGTTAAATGGGAGGATTGTTTAAAACATCTGGAAAATAACAAGTCTAGACCTGTGCAGCCATTGTCATGTGGCTGTATTATAAGAAGTGAATTATAAATTTTGATTTCTAGTTTCTGAAGATTTGTTTTGTTTCTGTAGGGCAAAGTTTTTGGAATTCTGTAGATAGAAAAGATACAGGAAATTACAATCATTGGGCAGAGTCTTTGTTGGCCTGTAATCTGGTTTAAATCTCCTTTATTTTCTCTGAGAGAAAAACGTGTTCCACGTTGCCATTACTACAGAATAATTCCTGCTGCTAAACTGTGCAAGTTAGGTGTGATAGCAGGAGGGTTGTGATCTGTATTGTGCTTCCCTCAGCATGCATGTGTGTATATCTTTATTCATTTTATCTCACTAGCAGGAAGAATTTATTCTTCTGCTTTTTGATGAAGACAGAAATAAGGTGAATGTAATGAAAATTTGTTTTCAAATACTTTTAATAGGCAATGACAGCTGTCCTTTCCTTTTATTTATTTATTTTTTTTAAAGATCTTCCATGACAGTAACAATAAGAAGGAGAATCAGAGGTGTCTCCTTTAACCAGTGTCTTTCTATGGGAGCACCTCCTTTAAGATTCAGGAACTGAGACAAAATAGAGTGACAGTTACTGACATTATAGTTTTTGGAAGTACAGGCCTTAAGTGACTATATATTCACTATATATATATATATAATTTTTTTTTTTTTGGTAGGCTTTACAGAAGAATCTGTCTCTTCAAATTAATTTTCCTTCTTTGTTATAATCGGAAATGTGGAAATGCGTTAAAAATATTTGTAGTTTGTGAATACATGAGTATAAAAAATCAGCTTGTGCTATTCATATGAACTTTTAATTACATTCTGATAGATTTCATACTTGCCAAGAATGCAGTTTTGGGAGAGGAAAGAAGAAAATAGACAAATGTAGAGTTCTCAGAAAATTTGAATTAAAAAGTAATTTTATTTTTTTACTGTGGCTTGACTTTCTGCTTTTGGAAATGATGTACTCCAGTGATGAACACTGAGAACTGTTTGCATAAAGCTATAGCTGAGAAGCTCCTGTACTCTTGCCAGCTCTCTTATTTCTACCGCCATTACCAACAAATCAATTCCAATTTTTGACCCTAAAAATTCTCTAAATTAAAGGAAATATTGTTGAAAGCATAAATATGTTGTGTACGAACATTAAAATAAGCATTCTTTTTTTCCCCCACTATTTTGGTCAAGTAGCACGTTTTTCCTTTCTTCCATCCCTCCCTCCCACTTAAAAGAAATACCACACAAACAACCACTTTTCTCTAGCTATAATTCTAAAAACTGTAACTGGTAAATAACCATTGGTAAATGAAATATCTCAGCGTATTTCTGTACATGCAGACAGCCTTGTGTTCTCATATTCCCCTCAGGGAGAGAATATGTTGTGAGAAATCAACTCTGCAAATTATCTGCAGTAAAAATGTATTATTTCTGGCAAAGCTACAAATGGGGTGCCTGTGTTGATGCATGCTCACGGTGCCATTAACCATGTTCCTTAATAACTATTAATTAGTTTCACTTGAGCTCTGGTAGTCCTGATTAATTGCAGTAGGAGGGCCAAGGGAAACTAAAATGTCCTTTATTTCACCGCTTCTACAAGTTGACTGCGTTTATTGATGGGAGACCGCCCTTGGTCATTGTGGAGCTGCTTCAGCGATATTAGTTTTCTTGGGTCGTTTTACCTGTCATGACCAAAATAACACCTATTAGCAGTGTTCAAAATTGTGGTTAGGAAGAATAGCATGTCCTCCTCCTCTGCATGCCAATACACAACTTTGAGAACTGCACAGATAGAGTGAAGGGAATGTTATGGGATTTTCCTTCCTCTTGTTATTTTTACATGAAGTAGCCTTTGTTCCAAACTTGGAAAACCACAGAAGGACAGAAAAGAAAAGCAGTATTGACCAGTGCCATGATGAATACAAAATATAAATTGTAAGAGGACGAATCATAAGAATCTCTTCTTGTTCTTTGAACAAATTTATCTTCCCATGAGCTACAATGGAGAGCACATTGTGCATCAAGCTGTTCCAGGACAGCTATTTTGGAGGAGAAGTTAGCGTTTTTTTATAGTTCTTCTATAAGTGTTGTGTCTGGATCAGGTCTATGGGCCCAACTCAAAGAAATACACAGGATAGATTAACAGCAAGTACTTACATGGAGTGTTGTCTGGGAAATGTCAGTACTTGCTCAAGATTCTTCTTTTTCCAGTCACTACCAAGCAGTGTCTCCATACAGGAATTAGCTATATTAAAAATTAGACCATATTTTTAAGTTATTGATGAAGGGCATTTCATTCTCTCTTATTTCAGAGTATATCTACAGGCAGACATTCTTTGTTTCTGGTAAGTTTGTTCTATGCATTTCTTGGAACGCTGTTAAAATCCATATAGAATACTTGTTGTGTAGTTGCTCATGTCTCCATTTTAAATGATGTAAGTTGTAATCTTCAGGCTTGAAGCGTCTCAGCAAAAGAGGAAGACTTGCCTGCGACTGTTTGCCTGCTGTATATTCAAAATATATATATTTTATTTTCTGTTGTAGGAGATCTTTGAAAACAATATGGTTTAGGCTCTCTTGATTCTCTTCCCCTTAAACCTCTCAAATCCTTGTCTGAACAAGTATTTCCATGGCTGCTGGCTTTTCATCAACCCCCTGGCTGTTGATGTAATGACGTGTTTTAAAAAGACTTATATTAATTACTGATTGTTTTCTTAATTATAGTTCTCTTTTGTTTCTCTCATGTATTAGCAATGGTGTGTCAAGAACACAATAGTCATATCTTGTTTCTTGAGAAAAGCAGTTTTATTTATTTATTTTGCAATGTTTAGGTTCTCATACAAATTTCCTTTCTAACTTTCACACTGCCATCGATCTCCTGAAAGTACATTATAAATTTTGATGGCTTTTGTTCCTTACAGGTTGTTTCTTTCATCATTTTTCATTTGGAAGGAGTACAACAAAACTGGTTGAGTCTTGTAATTTGTGTAGTAATATTGCAACAGAGTAATAAATATTGATCTTAAAACTGTCAGGTATATTGGTTAAAAAAAAAAAAGAAAGACGTTACCATTTAATCTTAGACTACTGCAGTTCAGAGAAACCACTGTCTCATTCAGGTCACTTTCTAATTAGGAAGCAGATTTGTTCATCTTCGAGCAAATTGTAGGCTTCCAGCTTTAGCAAAGAGCTCCGAAGCTCTTAAGTCATTGAGTTGTAATTCAAGTTTGTATCCCACTTCAATTTCATACACTTGAAGAATTTTTGAGCCATTATTATAAATAAATGAAACTCAGAGAAATCTAGAGGGAATAAGAACTCCAGAATCACAAGTCTGTTTTCAATAGCATTTGCTGGTTGCCTTCAGAGATTCTTGCTGTTTTCTGTGTTGTTCGATCCTCTGCAGGTTTTGTGTATTGACTGATCTTTTCAGAAGCAACCTGCTGAGCAGTGGAAGGCTGCCAGTGTTTTTTCTGCATTGACTGAGATCTTTAGAGGTAGCTCAGAGTGGAAGTAGAGGAGAGAAGGGGATGTGGAGTGTGTTAATAAAATCAACTGCGTTTGTATTCCTTCAGACTATATCATCCTTTTAAGGGAAGAATTAGCAGATACCAGATGTCTGTGACGTAGTGATCCGTTACTTCATGAAGGCTTATTCCTTATTCTGGTAACTACTGATAGCCTGAAGTAGAAGTGAAGCCTTCTGTATAGATAGTTAGGAAGTGATGAACTCTGGTCATCATTAGCAGGTTGTTCTGTCCTTGGCAGCAGTACAGTACTGTTTGTAATGCTCCTGTATTTGATTTGAAGAATGCTGACATACTTTCTGCAGATAGTATAGGGATAAAAATAAATATAGAAGAGTTATCCTTTCATGTTGCATATCATCTAATTATGTTAAAAAACATATTTCTGAATAAGAGAGAAGACTGAGAGAGTATATCATCACTGTTCACAGATGTGTGAAGTGCAGGAGTGAAATGGATGGGGCTAGGCTCTTTACTGCAATGGGTAGCAACAGAACAAGGGGCAGTGGGCAAAAACTGTTACACAGGAAATTCCATACAGACGTAAGAAAGAACTTTACTGTGAGGGTGACAAAGCACAGGAAGAAGCTGCCCAGAAAAGCTATAGATTCTCCTTCGCTGGAGGTATTTGAGACCCGTCTGGACACCTTCCTCTGCAACCCACTAGAGAACTTGCTTTAGCAGGAGGGTTGGCCTGAGTGATCTCCAGAAGTGCTCCTCAACCCCTACGATTCTCTAATGTCTCTTTCTGATTTTCAGAAATCAGAGGTGAAAACACTGCTTTGATAAAGAATATATAAAGTTCTCTCTCGAATGTATGAGTTCACATTGTCTAATAATTACATTAAGGGAAGTAAGCCAAACTCAAAACCTCAGTCCTCAATTTTCCATTATTTACAAGGAATTCAGGGAAGGACATTGCAGTTTCTCACTACCAGTTTGACTCTGTGTGTAAGATTATGAACCACTCTAAATGCACATTTTAGCTCAGATATTTTGTTCTCATTAGATTTATAATCCCAGAATTACTTTCACACTGATTGCTTAATGGAACAAAATTATACCTACATTAGATAATACTGTAGATTTTCTCTTTGACTGAGAAAGTGAATATTACCAAACTTGTATATATATCACTCCGAGCCTTTTAAATTAACAATTAACTCTTGGCTTCAGTAACATAAAATGGATATTAAAAATACAGTTTCGTGATTAATCCTTGAGCTTCTCTCTGTTCTTATACAAGGGTTTCTAAGTAATGCTGCAGTCCTAATTCTGCGTTCCAAATCATTGTATATCTGTTGCTCAGAGTAGAAAGAGAAATTCCAAATAGATATTTTTTTTTTTAGCCGTGCAGTAGGCATCTAGAATGTTTTTGTTGGTAAGGCAATGGGTATTAAACTGTGTTAATATTTGCCATCTTATTTTACAAGGAACTCGTGATAGTGCTGTTTTTCAAGTACTGATAAACACTTGGAAATAGGAGGGGTGAACACAGCCTCTGATGTGCTAATACAACTATATGGAATCATAGAATTGCTTGGGTTGGAAGGGACCTAGTGAGGATCATCGAGTTCCAGCCTCCCTGCTTGGATATTTCGGGACAGTTTTGTGCATTTGGATTTGTGGCTCTCAGATTGCATCTGTACCGCGTTAGTGCTGTACGTCAGCAGCAGGGAGAGGTAAAGGTGAAAATATCCTTATACTGTGGGAATGGACTTACATTGTGTGGCTGCCTTGTCTGGTTGTTCATGTAATTCTGTGCAACTGTTGTGCAGAGAGATGCAGTATTGTATGATGATGTGTGAAGGACTGGGTTTCTGTCTCAATGACATGTAGAATGCCTGGGATGTTATTTAATCCCCAAAATTCTCAGCCTGTAATTCAGTTGCAGATATGGTCATTGGAGTAAATCTACTTGCCATACAATGATCTTTCTTTGAAGTACAAGAAGTAAAGGCCTATTGAAAGAACAGGTTGCAGGTGTATTGCTGTAAGAAAACAAAATTGCTTCATGGAAGGAAAAAAACTCAGAAATATTATTTGTCTGTTTGGGTTATGGTTCCGTGTGCTGCATGAAGCCATGTTACTTTGTCACTTGGAAGATGAGTCTCAGTGAGAGAACAGATGAAATACAATATGTGCTGGCTTGTAACCAGATTCTAAAACACTACAGCAAATTCTAATTTAACAATTTTATTATACTTAATATGAAAGGAAAACAGTCTTTGTAGTCTTGCTAGCTCACTTATTTGTTGTGTAACTAACAACAACTTCATCTTGTGGAATGCTAATGGAGTCTACGGTGGTCCTAATGAATGGTTAGCTTGACCCCCACAGCTGTATGAAACCTAAACCTTAGAACTGATGTTGAAGTAATGTTTTTTTTTTTTTGACTGATTGACTTGATACAGCTTTTCTTATATTAGGAAGTGTGTTTTTTATCTCATGTAGGATATTACTGGGAGGTGCAATATAGATCTGGTAATGAGACTCATTAATAAGTCTGTGTTTACTATTAGGTTTAGTATTGCTTAGATGTTCTGAGGCCACTGAAGCAATAATCATGTTTAGTCCTCTGAGCATGTGCAAGTCCAAAGACAGCACTGCCAACAGTGCTTTTCCACACTGAGACAAAATGGATGACGTTATTTGTGCTGGATTCAAAATCTGTGGATTCCTGTTGAAGCTAAGTGGCATACAAAGAAGGGTTTGTCTTTTCTTCATAACAATACAAATGTAGTGATTATAAAAAAGAAAAATAAATCCTAGGGTCTTTCCCATTTCAGAAAGTGGGAAGTTTTTGTGTAAATTATATGACATTTTCCTTAAATTATTTCCATTGGTGAAGAGCCTGTGTCACTACTGAAGCAGCAGGCAAGGAGCAACAGTGAGAGTTGCTGGCAATGTTCTGATTCTGGAAGACTTTTGATTTTACTCCTTCTAGGTTTGTAATAGGCCGAATTGTTTTGTCTGATATTGTACTTGTATGTTCAAATCACTCTTTAGAGTGCAGTATCTGTAGAATATTTAACCTTTGTTCTTTTAAAACATTCACGGGAGTAAACTTGCTTGAAAATCTCATATGAATGCGCTGTAAGGCTTTATGAGTGTCGCTCTACTGTGATTACATTTATAAAAGAGAAGTTAAAAGCCTGTAAGTTCTACCGAATTCCCTCGTTAGCAGGCCCATATAGAACAAAGCTTATTATACCTAAGGGAAAACTAATATTAATGATATTGTAGTACACCATTAAGAGAGGGTGATGGTTTTACTTGCACTATGAGTTTCAGGTTAAAAACCCGGAGAGCAAAATATTTTAGGTGTACTTGACTATAATTAACCCCTTATGCCTATACCCCGTGGTCATGTCATTTAACGTAGGTTCACTTTCAGTGTCTCACTAACACAGCATGTGCTCCTACACATGCAAAGACCACTTCAGTGAGGTCCTTTACAGTGTAGGGCAATTTGCAGCATTAATTAGTCGCTATCCGAGTTTCATACTGCTGTTGCAAATTTTAGATGCTAAGATAGTAGCCAATTCTGCATTCTCAGAATCTGTTTCTACCTTCTGCTTTGAATTCTGTTTTTATGTAAACACTTATTGCTGGTTTCTCGGTTTGTTTAGTACGCATGGATACATAAAGGACAGTAAACACTTTTTCAGGAGAATGCTGCTAAATTTGGATCACAGTTGGCACAGAGTTTATTCACCGTTTGTATCTTTTATCCACAACATTTAGCTGTAGCCTTCAACTGTGTGCTGCACCAGTCTAGTTTTGAGGAAGAGCGTGTTCAGTCAGCTGGAGTGCTTCACCCCTCACCTGCCAGGTACTTTGATGAGTTTTCCCCAGGATGTTTTTCTTCAACAATGTACAACAAAGACCACGACTGAATCTAACATGTTTCATGTATTACCATTAGCCAGGGGAGTTTGGAACTCTTCCCAGTGGACTGGCAAAGGGAGAATAAGGGTTTCTGACTCAGAAATGTGTAGCTTATAGTGTTGAATGTGAAACTGCTTGAATAATCTTGTAACTGCAAATCAGTTGCTTCACTCAAGTGATGACTGCATCATGGTGACTGTTACACTATTAATGAATATGCTATTGATATATGCTGGTTTTTTTTTTTTAATCTCAGTGCATTGTGAAATCTTCTATATACTTTGTAAGTAAAAGACAATACTAAGAAGGCTGAGATTATTGCATTAGAAGAAGGGAACGAGGAGGAAAGAATTAACTGAATAAAATAGGAAGTGTAAGTTTTACTCTTCTTTCAAGCTTCATAAGAGTATAAAGTATGTGATTGTGTTACCATGGTAAACTGTTTCCCTGAATGCTTTGTCTGCATGTTTTTCTTGTATTTTGTGGCTCGTCCTGTAGCTTAGATATAAACTTGTGCACCACACTTTGCTGAACAAGATCTATAGTGGACATTAATGAATCAAACTGCAGGCTGCAAAAACGATGCTAAAATCACAAGGATTTTCTGTCCTGGTTTTGGATGAGATAGAGTTAATTTGCTTCCTATTAGCTGATTTGGTGCTTTGGTTTGGGTTTAGGACGAGGATAGTGCTGATAACACACAGGTGTTTTATCTGTTGGTAAGCAGGGCTCGCCCTGAGTCAAAGTCTTTTTGTTTCTTTTTGCTGCCCTGCCAGCAAGTGGGCTGAGGGGCACAGGGAGTTGAGAGCAAAACTAGGACAGCTGACCCAAAGTAGCCAAATGGATGTCCCATACCAAATGGTTCTGTGGTGACAGTGCAGCTGTAGGAAGATGGCATGGGGGGCTGCTGCTTCTCAGGGACTGGCTGAACAATGATGGTGAGCAATTGCATTGTGCATCACTTGTTTTCTGTAACTATATACACGTTATCATTGTTATTAATATTATGATTATCTCAACCTATAAGTTTTGCTTTTTCCAATTCTCTATTTTATTGCAAGGCAGTGAGTGGTCAGCTGTGTGACGCTGAGCTGCCTTCTGGGTTAAACCACCACATGTTTTGAGGAATACATTTCTTTATCATTTACGGAATGATATATGGTGGAGGAATTAATAAAATAGAGTAAGAATAATTACATTTTTTTCTATTTAAGTAATCGTCTTATATAGTTTAAGAGACCATATCCACTTCAAAAGCTTATTGAATCTTAGTGTATTTATCTCTACTGATTTGAATATTAATTTGGAGGAAACTGCTGAGTTTCATTTTGAGATTAAGGAAAAATAGATAAACATTTGCAAATCAGGATGTCAGTAAGGCAGTTGGTAAAGTATTGGTGTACCCTGGAATCACGTTTACTTGAGCTGTTCAGATTGTCGTGGTCAGCAGGGTCTAGAAAAAAGCTAGAACTATTTTCTGACTCATTTGAGTAGACAAAATGAGATATTTCCTCTCCCTTCCACAGCAGCAGCAGTAGTATGATAAATATGCGTGGGATATTCCAGGGCTTGTAATCTTTTTTCAGTCTAGAAGATTAAATCCTGAGTGGGGAATGGTGTACGTTATTTAAAGAGCAATTACTACAGCCTCTGCCATCTACTTTAGTCAAAAGGAATAATTGATTCCTTTTCTCCTAGTGTGAATCTAACTATTCTGAATGATATTTTCAGAATTTTTGTAATACAAATTCTGAATTGCTTCAGTACTAAGCCTGAAAGACGGTAACTGCACCTTGTTGGGCTCAAAAAGGCCGTATAGTCTTAGTTCACATGCTTCTTTTCATCCATTTCCCAGTTGCATTATAAAACATATCCTGCCCAACAGAGTACTAAATAAGGTAGCTGCAGCAGGTGTCCTTGCCACAATGAGATACATGACCATGATTCACAACTCAGGTCTTTTGCCGTCTCCATCTGAAGGATGATTTCATCTCATAAAGATGGAGGACCTGTAAATGCTATGTACTGATGACTTTCTCAGGTGTTGTATGTGAAAAGTGTAGCCTCTTCTTGCTTGTGCAATATTTATTCACAAGAATAGCTATGTCTCTAGTGATACTGAAATGTGAAAATGTGAGGTTTTGTTGTTTTTGCATATATGTGCATCAAATTGGCTTTGATTGCAGTACAATTCCAGGACAACTGAGAACTATCTGTTTGTGAGCTGGATGTGTTGCACCATGTGAGAGTCCCTGAAGTAGGCACTGCAGATATGCAAAGCTTGTTTGTTTTTTTTTTTTTTTTTTTCCTGAGATATTCACTAGATTGTCTAAAACATTTGTTCTCTTTACCTTTTCAAATTATTGTTTGTTGATCATCTAAAAACATATTGCAGAGCTTGTTTTAGCTTTTACAGGTATTGAATCATTGCTAGGTACACTGAAGTGACTGAAACAGTTTTCATTTCTGCTATTCCTCAAATAGTTTTCCACCTGCACTGTCCATTTCTTAATGGCAACGCGGGGAATCTGCATTACAGAATACTTAATCAAGCATTGTTATAAAAAGGAGGAAAAGCTGACGGAGGTCATGTCAGGTGCTGTAATAAAATAAAATAAAGTCCTGCATTTGATTGTTTAGTTACAGTAACAGTTTTCATGTCTGCTGTGGTACAGATCCAAACCTTGTTGGAGATTTACATTGAAAGTGGCTTTTAGATAGACTAAATAAACTCTTCAAATCTTTACTCCGTTATCCTGAATTCCATTAAATGGAACGTTTAGTTTACTCAAGGCTAACTACTTCTTTATGCTCTGGAGAGTCTGAAAAGAAGAGAAAAAATCTGGAAGGGTTTCCAGTATTTCCAGATGTGGAGGTGGTGTGGTGTCTCTGACAGAACCTGAATTCTCTGAAACAGCACGTTTTCAATGATCACAAATATGTAAGATTAAGCCTGTGTAAGATTGGTTTTATGTAATAGAAAGGTGTCAAGTTGCTTAGCTGGAGCTAAGAGAATTAAATTCATGAAAGGCAGTGAATTGAAGTCTCCAGTGAGTACAAGCATCCACTGATCAATATAGCATGCTAAAAAAGGGAAGGATCTGTTCAGAATGCTAATGCCGTATCTGCTGGAAACTGCTAGTTACAGAACTACTCCATGCTTTCTTGTGTATGGTGTGCATCCCCTGGCCAGAAAGCCAAGACAATAATCCTCTTTTACCTGGCCCAAAAGCTGTGTAGAGGGATGAGTACAACAATGTTGATTATAAGTGAGTGGCTAGTCCTGAGTTCATGTTTGCAGCAAGACCCTTTCACAAGCGGTAAAAGGCCTTTGTGTAAATGAGACGTGGAGAATTTCATCTGTATGGTCTCAGTCATACTTACAGTTCAGCTTGAGTGGTCAGCTATTGCTGTCATCTCTGCAGAAGGGCTACCTTAGCCTTGCTACTTTCTTCTCAGTTGCAGAGTTTGAAGAGTTCCATGGCTGAAGATTTAGGGTAGTGGTTAACAGTGGAGGGGACATATCTCTCTGCAACAGCAGGGCTTGCTTCCAGCCCTCTGCAGCAGCAAGCTGAGCTCCTTAGGCCTGGCCTTACTTGATAACTTGGCTCTCAGAAGGTTTGAACTACTTCTGCTTCTTTTGGCATTGCAGAGATTGAAAAAAGTGAGTGTAAAAATTTCTAAAATAAGTACAGAATGTAGTACAAGATAAACTACTGCGTTTGTTGCAAAAGCTGTGAGTGCCATTTCCTTATGGGTTAAAAAATAGCACGCAGAGCTTTGTGTTGAAGTGCTCACAAAAAACTTAAATCTTGAGAAACCCAAGTTAATATTTTAATTACACTGAGAAAGAAGTTTCATTATCTTCAGAGTACAAAGGATGAGTATTTATGGCAAATTACTTTTTGCTTTGGGTTAAGTGATGGTACTGACTCGCTGACAGAAAGTGTCCATGAATGGGTTAAGTCAAGGGCCTTGTCACATGTTCTTAGCGGAAGTGCTTGTGAGGACCCAGCACGCGTACTGTGTGTTCTGTTGGTTTGCATATAATCTGTAAATGATTTACTAATAACTTACTAAGGAAGTTTCTTGAGTGCTTAGTCTAAGCACATATAAAGGCTGTTATTCTGTTTGTGTTAGGGAGGTATGTGTGACAGGTGAATTCTGTAGGAGCAGACTTTCTGCTGTTTTCATGTAGTACATCAGATGATTGTTGAACTGTTCGCGCCAAATGATGCTAATCTGTACCCTTGCAGTTACCACTGTGGAAAAAAAATACACCAGTTTATGAAGTGAATCTGTACCCTTAAAAAGTGACTTTGAGTAAACTAAGGAAATGATGTTGTATGGAATTATTTTCTGAAAAAGATCTGGCATGGCCATGAGTCCTAGGCAAGCCTACCAGCCGCACTTCAAAAGTCAACGATTACAGGGAACAGTGTTAATAGTTATGGGCAGCACTAGTTATGTAGCATTTTGTTCCCTTTGTACTGAAGAGGCTTTGAGATTTCAGTATCTTCAGGAAGCTTTACATACCAATTAGCCACGGAGTTATAAAGACTTGGGGTATATTAACAAAATAAGATGGCAATGAAAGTAACTATATGCCTGAAAATTCCAGGAGAATTATGTATTTGTCGTTATTCTTGGGCTGTTTGTTGTTTTTGTGCAGTGTAGGTGGGAGAGGGAATGGGATTGTCTTGAAGGTTTGACATGGAGCTGCATCAGGGGAGAGTCAGGCTGGGTGACAGGAAAATGTTTTTTGCCAGAGGGTGGTCAGGCACTGGCATGGGCTCCCCAGGGCAGTGGTTATGACCCGAAGCTGCTGGAGTTCAAGGAGAGTTTGGACATCGCTCTTAGACAGCATTTGATTTTGGGTGATCCTGTGTGCAGCCAGGGGTTGGACTTGATGATCCTCATGAGTCTCTTTCAACTCAGGACATTCTGTGATTTTTTTTTCTTTTTTTTTGCTCAGTTCACGAGGAGCCCAAGACTACATCTGAACATGATGGTTCCATTGTTCTGAGCCAAATCTGAATTAAAGAATTTATTAAAGAATTATTGTCACTGTACTTTTTTTGTTTTATACAATACTCTTTTAGTCTAAAACTACGATAGTCTCTTTTAGTTTTACCGTAAATTGTATAAATGGTGCTTGTCTTAAATTGTTCCAGTTCAGGAACTCTTCAGAGGTGTGTATGCACTTGCTCTCTTCTCATTCTGTTCTTAAGTGAACATCATTTATAAGAAACTTGCAGAAAAAAAAATAATGGTGAAGAATTACTCTAAGTATTTAAATGCAGATTTGGGAGACAGAAACTTGTAATACTTAGTTCCAGTACTAGAACTGATGCTTCTGTGGCATTTACTTTTCCTAGGATTCTCCTAATGTTATTACTACAAAATTACTTCTATTGCCATCTGCCAGATACTTGTCTTCAGGCTCTAGCAGTTAATCTCTGAGCCTCTCTGGACCCACTGTATAGATGGGGGAGCTGCTTTTCTGCATTATCCTGAGACCTTGCAGCGACCGTTATGGCTCAGATTCAGGAAAAACCCTGAAGTCTTCTATCTGTTGTGTCTGTGACTTGAACTATACATGTGCAGATAATAACTTTAGATGCATACGTGTGTTTTGTCCTGAGTAAGGACTATCTGAGAAGAGAAAGGAAGGGGCTAGATAAAACTTACTTCAAATGTAATGTGAACCAAATGCTAGCATAACCTCAGACTAATTAGCAAATAATTATCCCAACTATTTTCTTTTAAGATCATTGGTGTGGCTAAATGACCAATTGGTTCAACAGACTTCTTTCCTTTATCTGAGTATTCCTTAGGAATGGACTGTTGAGATAAATGCTGTTAATTAAATAAAAATCTTTCTTGCTTCTGCAGAAACAGCCTTGCTACTGGTTTCTCTTCTAATCTTGTTACAACAGTCCCCTGATAGGACTCATTAGATTGTCTTGTTAGCTGATACAGAGTCTATTTCACCAAGGAAAAGACTGAAAAGTTAATTTTAGTCCACTGTAATGTGTCTCAACTGCTAAAGAGTTTTTTTCTCTTATTTTATTACTTTCGCTTACTCTCATCATCTAGTTTCTTTTGTTCTGTAGCCCAAAACAATAGAAGTATATGAAACCAGTAATTCATTTGCTGTGATTATTTTTTATTTAATTTGTCATGGTTTACTGAATTTAATTACTTTTAAATCATTAATTTAAAATGAACAGTGCAAGGGGGAGAGAACAGCTCTGAATGTCTTGTACAGTGAGAAAGGGACGTACTGTGAACCTGGTTCCTGATCTGCCATATAAAGGATCTTCTTCACATGTAGAAATCTATGCAGAGACGCCCTTTATTTTGTCAAGAGAATTTATGTAGAAATTGTCACCTCTAATTGCATCTGTTTCTTTCTCAGTGACTTTTGCAGGTCAGCTGCAGAGCTGGCATTCAGTCACTCAAGAGATCCAGAACACTGACACTGAGAAGAATGAGTGTTTGCAAGAATAAGCATTTCAAGTATTCACAGTCATTTGTGATTGTGCTAGGAGTTCACTGGATGCCCTATGGATGGTGAACTAAGTAGAAACAGCACATTTTCTGTGGCCATATTTTTAGGCACAGGAGATAAACTTGAGTTCCTAACCATCTCAAGATGACAAGATTTATCCATCTGGTACCTATCAAAATCTTGAGACCCGTTGCTGAAATGTTGCTGTTGCTTATATAACGTACAGGATTTAGGGCTTTAGGAGAACTTGCGTTTTAGTGTGATTGCCTTTGTATTAAAGCTAAACCATAACAAGGGCTGATTTAGCAGGGAGGAGAGATGAGATGTATGATGCTCAACAAACTCAGATATTTTGATACAAGCTGAAAGTATCGTAGGGCTGCGTGCATGTGACTTAAGGATGGAGTTGCTCGTCAAGTCTTCCAGTTTGTAATCTGAGGTAATAAAATAATTTTAGTAGAGTTTGCATCTGGCCACTGATTTGGGGATATTTTTACAAAGGAGAAAACACTTTAGAGAAGTACATGTACAATAAATTGTTTTATGGAGTATGAAAGCAATAGATATAACTGAGTCCAAGCATGTTTTTGAATATTAGCTGAATTTCTAATCAAAATACTGTACGTGATCTTCAGGATTTGAGTATTCCTGTCTTTCCCTAGTGGGCATGTATGTGTTATAGTTCTAGAAAAATGTTTGCTTCCCATTTTGTATAGTAGTAGTAAGTAACGAATCACATCACATGGGATTGAAAGCAGGTATTGTGGACAGTATTGAGAAACAAAACAGTTCTGGAATGTGAAAATTTCAGCCCTCCATATGCTTGAATAGGCTGGCTTTTTTTTTTTTGTCTGGATTCATAGAGTCATAGAATCATTGAAAAGTTCAGGTTGATGACTTTTAAGGTTATCTAGTTCCAGCGTCGTGTTATAGGCAGGGGCACCTCCTTCTAGGCAGGATTACTCACAGCCCCACCCTGCCTGGCCTTGAATGCTTCCAGGGAGGGGCATTCACAACCTCTCTGGGCAGCCTGTTGCAGTGTCTCACCACCCTCAAATTAAAGATTTTCTTCCTGATGTCTCATCTGAATCTACCCTCTTCCAGTTTAAGACCATTTCCCCCCATCCTGTTGCTACCTGCTCTTCTCTCCCCAGCTTTCCTGTAGGCCCCCTTCAGGTACTGGAAGGCCACTATAAGGTCTCCTAGGAGCTTTCTCTTCTCCAGGCTGAAGGGTCATAGCTCTCTCAGGGGAGGTGCTCTAGTTCCTTGATATCTTTGTGGCCCTCCTCTGGAGCCATTGCAACAGCTCCATGTCCTTATTGTGTTGTATTAACTTGATATCATGAAGTGAAGTGACTGATAAAGAGCATATATTTCAGTTTCTTGTGGCTTTTTGCACAAAGTTATAAATGTCCACTAAATTTCTAATGAGAAATTGAACAGACTGATTTATATGGTTTTCACAGATTTCCATAATGAAAAATCAAAGGCTGAGTTGAGATTGATTTTTGAAAGCCCTTTGTGGATGTCCTTGAAACACCTATGAGGTTATGTTATGAATTTTTTTTTTCTGTTTCAGAATTAGGTCTTTAGCAAGAGGAAAAAGTGTTTTGTTGCCTATTTTGAAATAGTTTGTTTCTTTTTCCATTTTCTTGAAGAAATCTTGGAGGATAATGCAATATCAAATAGTTTTCTTAGTGTTTAATAATATAGCAGAGATTGTGATTTGATTCTTTTTATTGGGTCTTTGGTTATTGAAATTGGGACTGTGTGGCAGACGCCTACCTTCACTTTTTGTGAAGAATATCTGGTGTACCATCTGCTTACTGTCCCACTGGAGACCACTAGTTTGAGTTTTGACTTTGATTCCATTACCTTTCAGATAAGAGTGAGTTCAAATTCTCCTGCTTCTCAAAAATCGTGGTAGTGAAAGGTGCCTTCTGCTGTAGTAACTCTTTGCTTTTTCGTCTTTTCATGTATCCCATTGCTTGTGAGTCTTAACATAATTAAATTTTGGGGGGATTCACAGTGTACAGTCTAGGGAATTCCTTCTTTCTTTTCAGAAATCTTTTGAATTGAATGTATCATAGGAAACTGATGTCAAACAAAACTGGTTTCCAGTAAAAGCCAGATACCGATGTGGAGTGCGGCATCAGGTGGATAACCCATCTGTACTGGCTTCCAAATCTCTATCCTCTTCCAAATATTTTTTAAGTCTCTTTTCTTTCCTGCTCCATATTATGTTTGACAAATCCTGATCTAAATCTGGATTTTTGGAAAGAAATATACATCAAAAAAAGTGATGGCACTCTTTAGACAACATTGCGTACTCTCATTATTCATCTTTGTATAGAGGCTGTCTTACTCAGTTTGGATCTGCTGCTGTAAGCTTTCTACTACAGCGTTCATAAAAACATCCATGATGCTGGTTCACTTTTAAAAGAGAGAAGGTTGAGAGTATCCCTGGAGAACTGTATTGGGATTTTCTGCCAAGTAGCTGTATGTTTTAAGGAGCAAAGAATGATTGCTTGGCAGATGAAAAGTGGGTGGGCTGATTGAAGTGTGGGTGCTGGCATGAACGAAGAAATAAAACTGAGAATAAGTAGAGGAAACAAGTGTGCAGGTAGGAGGGACAAGGGAACTGTTTACTCAGCAATAGCCTTTTCAGCTCCAGCATAACAGCATCACAGTGATTCTGGTGATTTTTGCTGAAGTGGTTGACAGCCACAGGATTACTGTCCAAGTCTTTCGAATCCAAATGTGTATAGTTTTGTGAAAACTTGTGGCATATTAAAAACTGTCTGGCTACACTAAAGCATGAATTACTACATAAAGTTTAATTTGAATTGAGCGTGTTCATGCAAGTTTTCTGTATTACTAAGTGGTCCATGATTTCTGTTATACCTGAATTTGAATGGTGCCTAAATATCATCTGGCTTTTTGGAAAATGTGGTTAGGTTTTATCTTCTAACATTTTTGCATTTTTCTATATAAAGTTTTTTTTTTTTGTTCAGGCTTTGTGCATGGGTAAAAGGAATGATAAGCTCTGCAGGGCAAATACATGGTCTCTTTTTAGCATATCCAGTTTTCAGAGTTTCAAATTCAGCAATACATTGTACAGAAGAGGACCTGAGGAGATGCGCTTGAACAATAAGCAAAGCAAGTAAAGCTGCTTTTTATCTGTAGTATAATATGAACAAAAGCCACAAGGAATTACTTTTGTCGTTTGTCCTGAAAGACCAAAAGTCTGTATGGGTCTATATGGGTCTTCAGAGATGTCAGGATGCGCTTGAACGACAGCCATTCTAGGTTCTGCTTTGTGTAACGGGTCCCAGTTTTCTTGGTCAGAGAGCCCTGTGCATATTCTTACTGTAAGCATATGATGAATTATTCTATAAGAAATAAAAAATCCTTTCCTAAAGTCTGTACTGGATTTTGAACTTGTATCTGCTTCTTTACCAACAGCCACCCACGTGCTGCTACGAAATCATAACTGGTGTATTTTGGTCTTGGAAGTAAGCGTTTTGTATAGGCCATGAGTTCTACCTCAGGGTCCCCAAGGATGGTTATAAAATGTCTCCATCATTAATTTTTTAATGGGGTATGGCTTTTGTTTGTTTAAATACACTGAATGTAATAATGTCCAGGTGTCTTAAACTCCTGTCAGTAGTAGCAATAGAGAATTTCTGAGTCCTACAGTAAAGTTTGTCACTTGCTGAAATACAGTGAGCAGCCCCTGCTACTGAAACGTCTTGGATGAAGGTTGAACGTCTGGCCACCTGTGGTTCATGAGAACTGTCAAGTGTTTGGCCGCTCTGGTAGACACAGGCAGGAAAATGTCCTTCACCTCACCTTGCAAACCTTCAGTCATCAAATGAAATGATACTTTCTCAGTTAGGTAAGCCCATATAAAAAGAGAGAGGCTGAGCTTTTGAAAAATTAGCTTTCTCAGTTTTTAAAATCTGTTCACTAGAATAGAGAATAGAGCCTTATAAGTACCCCATACTTTAAACAAGGAACAGTTAAAAATATATTTCTCCACTTTGCCTGCCCAATGAAGTACTGAATACTGTGTCTTGTCATTGTAACTGATAATGCCAGCAATGAAAAAAAGAGATAAAAACTGTGTATGCTCTCCAATCAATTCTGAAGAGACATTCCAGAACAACGCCAAATTTCTTTTGCAGATTTATGATCAGAGGAGCAAAGTACCAAATGATGCAATGCTAAGCCAACGCCTGTCTGTGACTTTTCAAGTATATTCTTGTGTCTGAGCCTGGCCTACCTCCATCTGAGTAGAATGGAGTGAATCCTAATATGCTCCAGTCTTGTGGGATTTTTTTCTGATTTACCTCAGAAGTATTCTTGCCAGCGTACACAGGAGGAAGCTTTAAGCAATCTGTTGGGTGAAACCACTCGACCACGTTGTCTTCCAGAGTTATCCAGAACTCCAGAGAGGAGTTTAGCTGTACCACTCATAAAGTAGTGAAGGAAGTAAGAGCATATCAGTTAGGAGAAAAATGTGTTAGTTCTTCAGCTGTCAGTTAAGAATAAATCCGGGGACTTTCACTGCCTTGGTTAATAAAAATGCTTCTGTCTGGGGAAGGACAGGGATTCATTTTGTGAAGTTTTTTATTCTAAGAACCGGTAAGTTGTGTGATCTCATCCTATTCCTGCAAACATTTAAAAGTGGAAGATGCTGAATAACAACATTTCATGAGGGGGAAACAGAGATAGGGTACTAGAGGAGTCTCTTAACTTTGCTTTTTTCTTCTGTTGCATTTATTACCCCATGGACCAGTTTAAATTTTCCATTACTGTGATTTTATTTTTTCTTGGATATTTTCCTGTAAATTCTAATTTATAGTGTTGTATTTATATAATGAGTGTAATTACATTTAATTATATGCCATCTTCCCACTGAAACTTGTAATTACAGAATTATGATGTACAATGACATCCATGTTAAATTTAGTAGGGGAAACTATAAAGGAAGACCATGGCAAATGAATCTGAAAAATGAAATTGTTTAAAAAAAAAAAAAAAAAAGAAAAGAAAAGAAAACAGAAACAGAAGTAATTGAATTCAACCAGCTGAGTCTTTAGTACTTGGACAGGTTCTGATTTCAGTTTCCCTGGGAAAATGTGGTTCAGTTTCTTTTTCAGATAACATTTACTTTCTTAGATGCAGAAACTAAATTTTAGGATCTTTTTTCACTGTCTAGCAGCTGGAAAGCATTTTGTCCAAGCATTTCACTTATGGTATAATATTAGGTTAAACCAGACAATTAAAAAACTTCAGGTTGTCTAAGAAGTACAGAAATAGACACCAGTTAAAGGAGGAGGTCTTTTGTATCTTAAAATCTTCTACCTCTTTTTTTTTTAAGTAGAAATGAAGTAGTAAATATTTAATCAACAAGACCAAATTTCTCTTAAAAGGAAAAGAAAAAAAAAAAAACAACAGAAATTTCTGCTTTCACTATCCACTTGGACAGAATGTTTAATCGAAGGTGCAGACAGTACATCTAGTAGTTGTGTTGTGAACAAATCAATTTTGTAACAGGGCTCTGACTGAAATATTAAAAACAAGTTGTAGCCATGCTACAGAGATAGCAGCTAGGTATCTAGCTGTTGTGTATCACCTGTGGTTCTTGACGGCAATGCTTGAATATACTTCTTTGTTTCCAAGGTCTGTCTGATTTTGATTTCAGAAAGGTGAAAGGCAGAACTAAGTGACTCCGTGGGCTGCTTTGTGCTGGAGGCTGTATATCTGGCTGAAATGAGCATCTCTTTAATAGATTCATGGGCTCTCAGACATCATGTGGGTACTGAGCTGCTTGTGCAGTAGTAACAAGCTGCTGTACAAAACTTTTCACTGTTGGTCTGCAGAATTCCTACCAAAAAGAGTCTATAACTTACACCACCTCAGGGGATGTTGCAGAACTTCAAATAACCTCAGTAATAAAATTCTGGTAAATACTATATGAAGAGGAATCACACTGCCTTCTGCAGTTCATCTAGGGAATGCTCTGAATCTCGTGCCTTATATTTATATTGTTTTAACTGTTTTATACTTGGTATGGGTAAGAAGGGACACAGCCTTTTCATACTAGAAAATATTCTGTGCTGACTTTCCCGAGGTCTTGAGAACAAAGTACAGTAAGAGAGAGATGGGAAAATCCTGGCTTTTGGCACATAAGGGTGAAAAACCCAAAATGTTCTAACTATCTTCTGTTGGTAGCTAATCCTTTCAGAAAAGAAATGACAGTTGCTTGCAGTCTTCTAAAGGAAGCTGATCTGGCCCAATTCCACCTTCAAACAACTCCTCTTCTATTGCCTCCTGAGAGCCTCGTTTTCCTCATCAGTGCAAGGTCAATGTTTGACCTTGCAGTGAGTTATCTTCTGACAGATAATTCTGTTCACAGTACATTCTTTCTGCAGTACAGACTTGTCAATAGGCTCCTCTTTGAAAAAATGCTTCCCAGGATTCATTTTGCAATCACCACTCGGTATATAAATGGGCTTTTTCAGGCAGATGAGAGCTGAGCTGAATTTGAGCACAGTCAAACCACATCACTTGTAACACGAAAGGGATGTTCCTCGATGGGCTGGATTTCTGGACTCATTTATTAAAACAGAAGACTTAAATGTTAGACTCCACTTCCCCTCCCAATATCTTTATGTTCTTCCCCTCTGTTTGTGTCATTCAGCAGCCTCCCTTACCTAATTTCCAGCAGTATGCATTTACCAACTCTTCAATGAAATGAAGCTACAGAGCGTAGTTGAACCACAGCCGTGATTAAATATATTTTAAACTACCATGAGTAGGAGTAACATGCCATGAAGGCATCATCTATCACGACGTATGGGGGGAAGGAATCTGTCAGCTCATTCTATGTTAATGCTTTGATAAATTGGTACTTAGTTACACATGTGTATGCGTATGGCTGTTTAGTCTAAATGACATTGTAAATAGATGGTAGAAAAGCTAAGTGACTGTGACGACCTCTCAAGCTAATGCTATGAAGTTAGCAAATTCTTGTCTGAAACTAGTTTTCTTGAGCATGAAGTCTGAAAGCAATTTCTTTTTGACTGAAATGCCTTGATGGTGACCACATGAGTGGTATGTTTAATTACATCTGTGGAATTAAATAAAACACCCTTCTAGAATACATGCATGAGTGTTGCAACTGAGAGTTTAGTGTTCTAAGAAATAAATTCAAAATCACACAAAACAGTATTTTGTGAATATGGGTTCTTTGTCCTTATCATCTCTCTGAAAACACATTTGTTGAAGGAGTTGGAAGTTTTAAGGAGACACTTTCTGAGCAGCCCTTATATGCTTATATGCTTAGTTTTCCACCTATAAAGGATGTTTTTTTTTTTTTTTAATATAGAACATGCATACGTGTGTATGTATGCTATCTACCAATAAATTATTTCAAAAGATACAGCAAAATATTACTGCAGGAAATGGAAAAACTGTTCATACTTTGCTGCCATTATTATGTGATCTGCTTGAGTAGTACACAGATGAATAGGGATCAGCCACTGAGTATGTGAATGAAGTTAAAACAACACAGGCTTCTGTTCAGGAGTATCCCTGTCCTTATCCTTTAGATGGGATCAGGAGTCGTTTTCTTTACATCTACAAACATTCAGTGGGAGTGTGGTAGGAAAGCCAGAGTAGCAGGACAGAAATTTATTATTTGCGGTGCTTTATCCATGCAGTGACCCACGCAAGCAACCCTGAGCCTAAGGATGCAGAGCAGTTGTCTTGCCCATGTTCTTTCAGAAGCAAGGGGGTCAGGGGTGGAATATAATCAAAATCTCTGTGAAGGGAAATGGAATAAATGTGTCACTCAGCTGGCTGGTCTCTCCTTGAAAATGACATCTCTCTCCTAAGGGATGTTTGGATTTCCACTTGTTAGCTGTTTGTTTCTGTACTCTGAGTGACAATATGCTGTTTCAAAAAGCCATATCTATCATAAATTAACTAGCTATTTTAGCAGATGACTTCTGTTTAGTCAGATGTTAGGTGACAGTATAAAGCTATCCTGTTTATATTCAGTGAGGAGCGTGTGGGTAGCAGGGTAACTTTTGATGTAGGGTTGCTTTAATCTTGGTGAGCTGTTAATTGAGAAACAGTAAGTCAAGTGAGGTGAAGTTGTAGTCAAAAATGAGATGAAGGTAACTGTGGGAAAAAGCAGTCACAAAAGGAAACATGGCTGCTTCTGTAAATACCAGGAAGGGAAGGAGGGAAAGGCCTTTGGAAGAAGAGTTAGAAGGATGAAGCTGCACCTGGTTGTGTTCCTTTGTGAAACCAGCTGAATGAAGAACTCAGGCTGGTTGAGAGCCACTGAGAAGAGAATCTGAAAGTAATTATTTGAGTTTCCACAGTAAAAGAAAAGCCTTAGGGCAATTGTCAAATGCTGCACCCTGTACTCTGCAGGATTCTGCAGCGTGGACTTTCTGCTTCCCTGTCTCAGTGGGAGAGGGCTTGGAAAGTCACCAGGAAGGGTTAGTGTTGACTGAAGGATTAAAAACAATGTATTCTGTTCTTTTAGTTCCAAACTTGTAGCATATCTGAGGAGGCAGAAGGAGGAAGACAAAAATACCGAGTCCTTTTTTCTTCTTCCCCTCTCTTTTGGTGGCTACAGCTCCGAGGGGAAAAATAGTAGAATATGGGCATTTAAATACCAGAGATGTGTTTTGGTTAGTAACGCACAGGTAAGGAATATGCTGTTGATGACTGGATATTAGCCACCACCCCCAGTGGTCGACTTTAAGCATGTTGCCTGTTTGATGACAATATGTCAGCCATAGACTACAAATGGAAAAGTAAAATAAAATACTTTTTAGCCTGAGTGATCGGTTCCATTATGAACTGCTAGTAGTTCTTACTGTTACCATTGAATTTTCTATACAACAGTCTTTCATTTATAATAAACATTTTTTTCTGTAAATGATGATTTTTCTCAGGTGGCAACAAACATCATTTGCTATGCCAAATTCAGCACAGTACCAATGCAATGAGAAAATCCAAAGTACAGTGATGTTAGTGGTGGAGTTTTCATGTGGTTGATCAAAAAGCGATTTCAAAATCTATGGAAAGACATAGAAAGAAAGATCTGAAAATGCAAGTTGAAATAAGAGGGATGGACAGAAAATAAGTGAGTTTTTCTTGCATCTCTCTAAATTTAAATTAGATCTGAATGCCTTTAGAATACAGTCTTATGATTTCTCTACCGCTTGGAAAAAGTTTAAGTAATTTACATGAACAACTCAAATGTTAGGACCAGAGTAGGGAATGTTTTGTTCATACTTACCCACCATATGAAGTTACCTGTTGTGTTTTTATTGTTGATTTTCTGAAAAAAGAGGACTTGATCCCTTTGGGCATTTTGTCCAAGAATAATTATTTATGTGGAAACAAACTAGCAAATATTTCCAGTTCTTTAAGTTGAAGTCACTAAGTACATATCCATTCAAAAAAAAAACCAAACTACTTTCTTTCATTTAGTGTTTCTTGTACTCTAGACAATTATTTTTGTCACAATGGTTTGTGTGACTTAAGGCTAACAAATCTTTCAGAATGACAGGGTCCACTTGGTGCTCTAAGAACATAAAATAGGTTCTGTCTATCAGAGTCTTTAGAGAATTATATATATGGTGGAAATTGTGTCAGAATTTATCTTGGTCAAAGCTAATATTAAAATCACTGTCAGTTTCCAGGCACTTCACTTGGAAGCTGTTGTGATTGGTTAACATAGTCATGTTTACTGATGTCAACTTATGATGGACTGTGTGAGTAATGGAGGAAGAAAAATATGTAATATCTATTATAACAGACATCCACGTTTCAGTGAACTATGAAAAAGTACCTATGGGTGAAGTGTGTTATCTCCTCAAGTGTTGCTAGCCACAACAATGCACGTGAAATATAAATGTTCTTTTTGTATTGTGATAGTTGCAATGAATTTCCCTGGAGGAAAAAAGTAAGTGTTTAGTCATGAACCAGAAAATAGTTTTCTTGTTTGATGGATGTGTCAAGTTTCATCCTTGAAAAAGATGAGGGTGGATGTGAATATGTGAATAGCAAACTTTCCTGTTCCATGTGTGTTCTAGCATAAATTTGTTGTTGCCACAGCTGTCAGAGCTGTCATCTTGTGTGTCACCTCATTTGACCTGTGTGGAATGCTGGCTTCAGAATTCAGTTCCAGTACGGAGTTGGAAATTGATGAGGGTAAGAATCAGAGAAGGTGGAGAAGAACAGGTACTTGAAGGAAGGTTACAAGATGCCGAATGAGAATCAGAGCTTTGTTTCAGTGGCTACCAGAGAGTGGATCAGACTGGAACACGAAAATGAAAGCATGTTCATTTGGAAGCCTTTTTGCGGCTAATTAAAGAGAATGAAGGAGTTTCTGTTTCCAGTGTGCATGAAAAAACACTTTGAATGTGAGAATGTCATACAAACACAGAAGTAGCCCATACATCAATAAGAATGTGTAATACCTGCATTTATTTTCTGCCTTTATATGATTTTTAATTACATGTAATGGCTCAAATCTGTTATGTACCAGCAAGGAAGAAGAAAGGAACTTATTTAATTATCATATATTTCATATCACAGAATCATAGAATTGCAGAAGTTGGAAAGGATCTCAAGAGGTTGAGTCCAACCTCCCTGCTAAAGCAGATCCCCTACCACAGGTTGCACAGGTAGGTGTCCAGGTGGGTCTTGAACATCTCTGTAGAAGGAGACTCCATGACCTCTCTGGGCAGCCTGTGCCAGTGCTCTGTCACCCTTACTGTAAAGAAGTTCTTCTGCATGTTAATGTTCAATTTTTCGCCCATTACTCCTTGTCCTATTACAACACACCACCAAGAAGAGCCTGGCCTCATCCATTTGCATCCCACCTCCCTTTAGATAATTATAAACATTTATCAGATTCCTTCTCGGTCTTCTCCTCCCCAGGCTGAACAGACCCAGATTACTTGTGATTTCTTCATAAGAGATGCTCTAGGCCCTTAAACATCTTCGTGGCTCTCTGCTGGACTCCTTCTAGGAGATCCCTGTCTTTTTTGAACTGGGGAGCCCAGAACTGAACACAGTAGTCTAAATGTGGCCTCAGCTGGTCAGAGTAGAGTGGGAGGATCACGTCTCTCAACTTATTGGCCATGCTCTTTTTAATGCACCCCAGGGTACCATAGGCCTTGGCATGTATTGTGGAGAACTGTCTTTCCTTGTATACATTAACGTAAATTCAAGTAATATAAAAACTAGAATCCTTATTTACATTCTCACCATCAGTCAACTATTGTTAGCTTGAAATGTGGCTTCCTGACGTGCTTTTCTTGTGGTCGTGTCCATGACCCATCTTTTGCTAGAATGAGGAAGGTAAGCTCTATTTTTCATTAAAAAATTACAATCTGAGATTTGGCTGTCTTTAAGATGTGCACATGGATTAGTTTGCTGATTTGAGATCACATTATCTACTTTTTAAAAGAGATCTTTTCACATAAAAGAATTTCAGAACTAAAGATACACAGATTGTAAAATATTTGTAAGATACGCCTTTTGGTTTTAGGTGACATTTCAATGTATCTTTTGGTACTGCATTTTTGAGTTGTCTGTCCTTAAGTTTTCTTTAATATTTGAACACTCCTGCTATAAAAATCATCATAGTCCATTTTGTATAACGAGTTACTTCCCAACTGCTGATAATTGTTAATAGTAATAATTTAAAAAGTCTGATCATTGCCCTGTACAAAGAGCAGTGTTCCAGTTTTTGCTTAGTTCCGTGATTCACTTTGTTCATGTTGTTTGTCTCGGAAAGCATGTTCCTCTCTTTTATAGAAGTCTTCTCTCTTTTGTATGGGACCTGTTTAGAAGAGAGACGTTCCAGGATAGCATTTCACTCTAGAGGGAATTATCTGATTTTGCCATTTTATAAAGAAATGCACACTGTCAAGTGTTAAAACATTTGTTGCCTTGAAGTACTGTGACCCATCTTAGAGTGGGTCAGAAAGAAAAGCAAATGAGTGCAGAAGTATATCATTAATGAATTTGAAAGTCTTTGAAGGTATCAATAGAATTGTAACTATTTTGTTTTGATTGTATTCACTAACAGAGTAATTATCATTTTAATTGATACGTATGAACAGGTGCTTGCACTGAAAGCAGTTTCAAACTGGGATGTGCTACGCTTGAAAAGTAGTCTGGGTGATTGTTCTCATTAGCCAAACAGATGGCTGGACGCTTGCTTGCCATTTTATGGAGAGAGAATTACAAGCTGACAATATTTTACATAGTGTGAAGTATTTGTAAATCAATAAAAGATGAAATTTATAGACAGTATTAGTGTAAACATAGCTTACGTGCTAGGGAATGGCAACTCAATGATGAATATCAAGCTTTTGTTCTAATTAACTCTTTTGGAGGGATTACTTACAAGTGCAGTGGGGCTGGATCATTGTCATGTTCGGGAGTATACAGAAACAGATGTTGTTTTATATGATGAATATTAGTGTCCATCTCTGGATACCATGAATGCACCTTGTCACTTTCATTGCAATCTAGATTTTATTTTTAAAAGCAAATAAGGAGCCTTACTGTGCATCTCTGAATGTGACTGGGTCACCCTCTAAATGTTAGCCTATATATTTTAGCCTTGTTAAAAATCAGGTTGTGTGTGGATTGCCAAACTTGTAATATAAGGTTACTTTTTGTTTTAGAGCCCTCCTCCATAATAGTTCTAAATATAGTAGGGTATTATAGGCTAGCTCTGTTAAGATATATCAAGAAGTTTGTAATGGATATGTTCTGCTCACTTGTCTGTCCATAATAATGTAGTTTTGGTAATGTTGACTCCGGTGTAATTGAAATTTCAGCTGAAGTTGTTACTGCACTTGTCCCTGCAAAAATGTTTGATTGTGAAAATGTCCATTTTATGTCAAGGTAAGAGCGTAAGCTTTTTGCTCCGAAACAAATTGAGAGAGAGATGTACTCTGTAAACAAGAAGTGTAGGCAATTGCTTCGAATTTTGGAATGGTAGAACTGAAATTTTCATGTTGTCTTTTAGTATATACCCTTAAGTTGCATAGTCACCAGGCTAATAGATTTTCTCCTGTGTGCACCTCTGATTTTGATTTTAGATCCAAAAGTCCTTTTCCAATGAGAGACTCCCTGAACTTAGTGAGGTTTCCTCAGAAGTCTGACTTTCAACTAAACCAAACAAAACCTGAAACAGCAAATCCAAAAAACCAACATTAGAGTATTCCAGACACACTTTGCTTGTATTTTTTTATTTTTACAGTTACAAGGTATTTTAGGTACAGCTGGTTTGATGGTTGCTAAGCACCTGTTATATCTTTTAAGTATCATTCTGCTAAAAAAATTCTGCACCAATAGGAATCTTCTTTACTTGGCATGGCAGTGCTTTCCAGAATGTTGACTGCAGAATCTGAAAAAGAAACAGATGAGCAGCTTGAGGGATCAGTAATATCTCTTCACAAACTTGAGTGCTTGCTGATTGCTTTGCTTTGCTTTTCTTTAATATATTGTTCCAACGATGTGTCATGGATGAAATGGAACTTTTAGGACTAGAGGAAAACAGGACTTTTCTTGGTAACAATAGCCTTTGCTGCCTTAACATGCTTGTGTTCATGCTGTGCCTGGTTTCCAGGGGCAGTGGAGCCCTCCTGAGCAGCATACACTGTGTTGCAAGGAGCTGCATCCCTGTTGTACCTGGTATTGCACTGTTAAATTAAGCAGCTGTGAGTGTCAAATGGTACTGAGTTGAATGAAAAAAAAAACCCCTCCTGCATTTAGGCTAAGGATTTGAAACTAAGATGCAAAATCTTTCACTTCAGATAGCCTGCAGTGCACACTGCATCTAAAATAACTTGTCTCCTTTTTGGTCCTATGGGGCCAAGAGAGAAGGCATTTCATGCTAAGCACTGAAGACATTTTTGGTGCTGTACAGCATTCCTCTTTGTTTGTTAGTGCCAGGGGCTTCAGAACAGTAAATAACATCAACAGATTTTCTCATGTTTTGGCCATATTGTTCTGCAAGGCAAAAGACAAAGCTAAAAAAGAGTTGTTTCAGTCAAAATATGATGAACAGCACACTTTCCTAAAACTCAGTTACAAATCATTCTGTCAACAGACTGAAATCACTTGGCCTTCCAAAGAGGATGGTCACCATGGTAACAAAAGAGAACAGATACTTCATTTTCCCCAAACCTTTATTCATGTCATAAATGGAGTGGGAGCCCATCCTTCTTTTACTGAGAGAACAGGAGAAATATTTTTGTCGGTGCTTGTTATCTGCTGAAAGATCTCCTCTGACTAGCACAGTGCTGGAAAATGCTTGATAGGGCAGGTATTCCTGCACAGTGTCTGCATGTGCAGGGAGGATCACCTGAGTTCAGGTCAAGTTCCACCTTGGTAAAGCATCCAGACAGTCCATAATGGCTGAGGGACTGCCGGGGGGAGATGAGAGGAGGGAGGCAGAAGCGAATGTTGGATACTACTTCTGTATGAGTGCTGAAGATAAAAGCAAACTTTCTCCAAAGCTAGTTATCTTTATTTCCCATGGTGAATTTATAATCTTTCAGGGGCCCAGAGCTCATAAACACACACCTGGCTCTTGAGTTGAAATTTGCGTATTGAAGCCTCTGATTGTGAGGCTGCTGTACTGGAATAGGCATAGTTGGTTTATTATTATTGTAGATGCAGTCAGTTCTTTCTTAATTTAATTTTATAAGCATCTCCATGTATTTTGTCTGCAGCTCTGACAGACCATCTGGAGCAGTTTTGTTTTCCTTCTCGTGCTTTTATCAGTTCCACATTGAATAGTAGTACTTCATAACTCAGTTACAAATACAGGGAACCATCATAAGTCTGTTCAAACAGAAAATGGTTCTGGAGCTAAGGTCCACACCCGAGACTGTTTCCAAGAACAAAAAAAAAGGTTTGAGGATTTTAGTGCAGTTTTGCTTGACGTTCTCCAAAAGTCTCTCAGTAGTGCAAAGAACTGGAGTAAAGTTCTTGGAAAATTTCTTGCTACTTTTTCCCTTCCACTCCTCTCTAGTTACTCTTCTCTGCAATTGCTTCAGGGAAGGGCTTCTTTTCTCAAAAATACTTCCCTTGTTTGACCTCAGTCAGAAACTAGAGACAATCCCTGGTGGAGTTATTGTGTCATTATACATATTGTATGTATGTATGTGTATCTTAATATGTTTGGGGTAACGACAAAATGTCAGAAGACTTTGATGCAGAGAACAAGTGTTCTAAAAGCATCCAAGTAGCTGCCCTTCCCTCTGCCTTCACGGCTCACTAGCTATCACCTTTAAATGGGATTTTTGTAAATGGGTATTTTAATGTTCAACTTCAGAGCTGGTTTTGAAATGCAATGTTGTTTCAAAGTGAGTTTAGGAGATTTTTTTTTTTTTCCCACATCCATCCTATTTGCAGTGTTTTAATTAAAGCCAGTGAACTTGCCATGAAAATAAACCTGACCTCCTCTTTCTGTATAATATGATCTTCATTACTGGTCCTGTGTTCATGTTATCTTCTGATTTCTTTTTTATTTCTGCTTTATTATAATTATTTAAATACGATTTAAATGTGAAACATTGATCTCGAGATTTCTTGTATGTTGTTGTTAATTGTGATTTGGGCCTTGAATTAAAATGTGAGTGTAGTATTTCACTATTTCCATTTCAGTATGGTATTTTCTATTTTTGCCAGAAGGTTAAAGAAGAAAATACAGATGTGGGTATATGATGACTTATTAGTTGGCCTCTGCTTTGAGATGAGAAACTAAATGTTAACTGCGGGAAATTTCCTTCATCCCGAAAAATGTTGGCATAGTAAAACTGATTACTTAAAAAGGAAGTTCAGATATCTCCATGCGAATATTCAGTTGAAACACAGAATTCAATAGTTCTGAAGTTATTGGGAAGGGACATATATCAGCTCTTTCTTATCATTTCTGTGCTTTGCTCTCCCTGGTGATAGATTGTTACTGCCACTTTATTTCTGAAGCACAGGTGTCCAACCTTTTGGCTTGTCTGTGCCACAGTGAATGTACAGGAACTGTTTTAGGCTGTATATGCGTAACTTGCTCTGAAAGTAATGCCTCCTATTTATTTTCATGGAAACTACAGCAGATACAGTGAACATGGTAACAAGGTTTTATAGAGCAAATTCTCATCGACAAAATGCTATTTTTCAACATAGTCACCACCATTAGCTGTGAATTTTCACCAGTGGTGAACAAGAGCCTTCATGCTGCACTCATAAAATCTGTACCAGCAGAGGTGAACCACTGTTACCCCTGCTGAAATGCACCACCTCACTGCCTCAGCGTGCTCACACTCACTGTTTGGTCTCCATCAGTGTTCAGCAAGGATGGATGAATGTCAGTGGGTGCAGTCTTTTCTGCATGGAAAAAATGCGGTGTCACACCTTTCCTTCATCTGCATCTCCATGTCAGATGCCATTGTGCCAGTCTGCCCCTCTGCTGCCATCTGTCACACAGCAACAAAACGTAATGGAATACTGGTGGGAAGTTTCAATCTCTATGGCCATCAATGTCCTCCTCTGCTAGAGTCAATGTAATAAGATATGAGGCACTGCTTTTGGAGCAGCCCTCATAGTAAGAAATAGAAAGACTGAGAAAAGAAGTTTTTAAGAAGGCAGACATATACAAATTTAAAATATCCCGGGGAATAATCCAAGGAAAGCAGTAAGGAAGGCGACCTGTTTTCAAGTAGATGACATTAACTGCATAATTCAAAATTATCCATGTGTGGAGGAAGGATTGCAGAGAATTAGTATTTAAAACCAACTCGGCTAAATCATGAACTCCCCACTGTCTTGAAGTAGAAAAGGAAATGAGTTAGTTTACTAAGAACAGCTGTAAGAGTAGCACTGATTTATAGAGAGGTACTTAGAAAATGAGGGCTTAAAATTATGAATAGATGTGTCTAGCAGGAAACGGTAAGGATTTCAATAAATATTTATATAATTGCATTAGCAGAAAAGGAAGGCCAAGAGAAACTTTGTTCCTCCTTATCAGCAGAGGGATGATTTTTTGATCCATGATGTTAAGAAGGGCTGTATTCTTAACGTCGTTTGAATAAGAAAAACATTCATGAAAATCATCAAATGTAAACAAGAAAGCTACAAAATTGAGACCAGTAAGAAAAAAGTGAGATAGCCTGCCTGGGAAAGAAGGTTGCTCTTTGCATTTAATGCTTTGTTTGTTAAAATGTTTTCAGATTATCTTGTTGTAGCTTTGTGATATGTTTAAAAGCTGCTGGAATGAACCTCGGCATAGCAGTAGCTTACTTTTGGGAGAAGAGTGTCTAAAGCTGAAGGAAGACACAGGTTTGCTGTCCTTAAAAGTGGCTGTGGAGGAGAAGGACAAAGGAATTATTATTTGGGCAGATCAGCTCCTGAGTACATTTCTGACACACACAAGCTGTTTGTAAACACCTGTGGTTTGAGAAGATAATTTGCTACCAATCAGCTCAAGGAACTTTGATTGTCTTCTATGCTAGAAATAAAAGGCCTGGTACTCAGGGAAGCATTGGGTACTCTGTACCTTATTAAGACTATTGCCACAGTCTTATATTTCTTTGCAAGCTGGAAGAATGTTCTTGGTAGAACTCTTAAGGGATAATTGCAAAGAGCAGAAAATTAAAGTTAATCAATAAATGGTGTGTGTACATATTGGTTAATTTGTCATGCCTTCAACATTGTGTTGTTCCTGAAGGAAGAAACCAACACAGATGTATATATACATAAATATACATTTGTAATAACATTGCTTTTTATTTTTCTTTTTCCTTTCTCCAATTTTTACCCCATTTTTATCTTTGTGATTTTAGAATTTGAAAATGATATCATTAGAGTCATAAGTTTACAATATGTCTTGGACATACTGTTTCTGATTTCAAGTGTGTGAATAAATGTCATTTTCCAAATAAATTCTGTGCAAGACATGCCTAAATAGGGCTACAATACTGAGAGGATATTTGCAAAATGCAAAATTCGTCAGTAACTTCAAGGGTAACATTTTGCATCTCAGAATTTGAGCTGTCCTATTTATGTTGCATGCACCATAGCCACTTCAGGCTACCATTTTTATGTTACAGTTTATATATTAATATTTATAATTTATTCGTATTTATACATTAATTCAGTGTTTCAGCAGAATTGGAACATATTTCTTTCCATTGAAAAAACTGTGGTTGGTTTGGATGTTTCTCACCCACGTTCTTTTGAACAATCATCCTGGTAAAATCAGTGAAAAAAGCAACTTCTTGTAGGGAATGAATTCTTAAAGTCAGTTCTTTGATTTTTTTATCATCTTCCGATAAAGTTGCATCTTATATTGATGTCGATAATAGCCCATTAAGTGAAATAATGGAAAATGTTTTTGAATAGCGGTTGAAAAATATATTATTTTTGGCAAATCCCTTTGCACAGTGAAATGGTGTGTCTTTGGTAGAGTGCCTGACTCGGTAGTGGTATACACACAAGATATATACATAGACATAACTTTGATCTTTCAATAGTAACCTAATTTTTCTGATTACTTTTTATTTTTTTAGGCTATTTTGCACATGAATAGCTCTTACTAACGTAACTTTCATGTGTTGTGATAGCTTACAAAAATATATCTTCAACACATCACAGGAAGCTTTTTATGATCAGAAAGGTGCGACAGTCTTTCCCTCACGTTTTGCCATCCCTTCTTCCCCTTTGTCACTTTGTCAACAGCCTTCTTTAGCAGTTCTTGTCTAGTTTCTAATCCTGGTTTTCTGAAGCAATCATATAACCTTGTGCTTTTTCCTCTGTGCTTACATATCTTACTGAGAATCGCTCACCATTCATTACAGAACCCATCCCTTAAAAAAATCTGTAATTGGCCAAGAGACATTGTCTTTTGTATCACTCTTCAGACATGCTTCGTCCTTCCTCTTCTTTCAAGATTCTGTATTTATCTTTTGATCTGTAGGCTGAAATAGTTGATAGCAGGTAAGCAACAAATAAACCTGTTTACAAAGAGGTCGCAGAAACCCATTTGTTCTGCTTATGCATTGTGCTTGCCATATGACATAGGATTCAGAAAAAAGAGTTGTCAACAGCAATGAGGAGTTTCTTACCTCATTTCTGCTCAATAATACAACAGCCTTTTTTAAAAAAGAAAAAAAATCAGGAATTAAAAAAGAATCCTAATTTAGCTTCTTAAAGTAGAAGTTAGTTTTCTTTTAACAGTGTAAGGAAATTATTTGATAGAATCAAGGGGACGACTGACTCTGAAGTAAAGGTCACTGTCTTACTTCAAAAAGAGCAATGCAGCAAGAAATAGAGATCTCCAGTTGGGCCTTGCAAAATCTGATGACAGATGAGAATTTGTCGGAATGCAGTACTACTGACTGATTGATTTATAATGTTTGTTTTCTTCCCACTCTCTACTTTCCAATGAAAATATAGAAGAACGATCTTAAAAAACTTAAGTTACATTTTTGTGCAGAAGTGTGGTGTGCCTCTGCTTCATGTGTGGATGAGAAAGGACGCTAGTGAATATTTCATGGTAAAACTGAATATAACAACTGCAGTTGACAGCAAATGTTTGTTGGCTGATGATGCAGGCTAGAGGAGGTGTGACACCCCACGTATGTATTCCATCTACGGTGCTTTTTTAACAAAAACAAAGCTCAGCAACAAATTTAATCTAATTTTGACAGCCCTAGTATCTTTACATCAGCAGCTTTGGATATTTGGAGAGAAAAAACTTATAAAGCAGATCAATTTCCTTTCATCTATCAAATTCTATTTTAATGGCACAATAAACCTAGGCCATAGTCAAGCTTGTGTTACATAGAAAATACAAAGTGATATGTGCGTGAATGTTCTCAACAAGATACTTGACCAAGGAGACTATGGAAAGATTCCCGTAGTCTGTAGCTCTTCTTTCCCTTTCTGAGGGATTGTTCGTATGTACTCTGGAAAGGGATTGCTGGGTGGAGAAATTTTTCATAAAGCCTCTTCTCTGCCCCCTTTCCTAAGTTTTCATGGTGCCTTGCAGTGTGGAAGTACTGCATGTGTTTTATGGCCACAATACAGGTGTTACTCCTTTTGAGACCAAAAAAGGTTTTATCACAGTGTAGGCAAATTTACTGTCACATGCTGCGCACTTGGTCAAGACAGGTAGGAGGAGGCCCAGGAGACTCTCCGTGAATGAGGTGATGCATTTCTGGTGATGCAAGTCCTGATCACAGATCCTTGGTGGGAGAATGAGGAAGCAGCTGTACTGAATAAAACTTGTAGTCTGTTTCATATTTTATTTTAAAAGGAATATTTTGTAAAATCCAGCATTACTTTGTGCTGGGTTTGGGTTGTTATGTTGAACTTTTTAGCCACTTCGTTGCATGCTTATTTTTCCATAGGACCCATAATCCCTTCTGTGCTCCGTCTATGTGGAACGTCTGTGTATATCAACGCCTGAAGGTTACTTGTGAGAAAAAAAACAAAAACAAATACTTCAAATGTTACAGTAACTGCTTGTCAGTGTTTACTTTCAAGTAGCAACAATGCTCGCAGTAAAGTTACCTACCAGTAAATCAAGCTACATAAGTGCACAGAACTAGGTATTTAATTTGAATTTAATAGTATGGTTACTACTTGGGAAATGTCAGTTAGAAACATGTATTAATTATTGCTTGAGGAGCAAATATAACTGTTTAATACGTCTAATATTTATTTATTGTTAGAATGGATTAATGTGCTAATAAATTTTAAGTAGTTGACTTTGTTAGGCTGCACCGCCTTTCTTCCCCCTCTTTCCTGCAGCCCTACACTGTGACTAGTTGCCATTAATTACTTATGCCATAAATGTTGCAAGCCTTTTTGCTCATATGTATGCGGTATC
Organism: Oreortyx pictus; assembly: GCA_036925125.1. Lineage (NCBI taxonomy): Eukaryota > Metazoa > Chordata > Aves > Galliformes > Odontophoridae > Oreortyx > Oreortyx pictus. The sequence continues at coordinate 9,653,851 of JAUPFR010000008.1, read as the reverse complement.
TCTGCGCTGTTTCCCTTTGAGTGGCCTTGTTCTTTGTGCTGTATAAATGCTGAGGCTGCAAAAAGTGGTCTTACAGACACCTGCTAGGTGTTACGTGCTTGAGCATCTCTTACCTCTTGACTGATCACTGCATGTATGCATTGCGCATCCGCCATCTTGTATTAGCCTCTCTGGGAAATTGGAGTTCCTGAATTCACGGGCTGGGGCAGGACTGCTAATTGGGACATATCCTTGGGGAGTTAGAAGTTGAAAGTACAGTGGGGAGTAAAAAGGAGAAGGAAAGTTGGAGATTATCCAGTAAGACTGTATTTCTTAGATCAATAGGATCTCAGAATCTTTTTACTTCCCAAGGGGTAGGGCCTGCTGACAGAAGCTAATTGGCTTTATCTTACTTCAGCAAAAGGTGACCTACTCTGTCCCTGCAGACTCAGGAGCTCAGCAGATGCTGGGAGCCCAGAGCAGCTCTCTCGAGTGTCTCTTTCAGGCGGGGGCACATCCTTGGGAGCCCTGTGACCCTGCAAAAGCGGCAGATACAGCAGAAGATGTGTCTCCTACAACTGCAGGTCAGCTCGGGGCCTGTGCTCTGCTGTGCTGGAAGTGGCAGGTGGTGGGGGCACCTCTGAGGGCCGTGCAGTGGGAACAGACCATGCGTGCTGCACTTGTGGGTTGCCACCCAGCTGCTTGCAGGTACTGTGTGACTTATGGGGCTGTGAAAGTGGCAGGGTTAGGTCGTCCTCCCATCAGGGAAAATGCAAACCGTCAAATGTGCTGCTGGAAGCTTTCCCACGTGCTGCGTGACTGCTTTGCTCTGAAGACATTTGTTGTCAGAGCCCAGGTTAGCAGGATGTGACAGCGAGGGTGGGAGGGCAACAATGCCTGATGTCTGAAGAAATTTACCTACGCCAGATGGCAACCCAGAGATGCAGTCTCCAATTACTGGAAAGGAGATGGGAGGAGGAAGTTAGTGGGAGCTTCTTGCTGATCAGGGCGCCAGTTGTAGTCAGGTGTCCCTGGGTGCCCCAGGGTGTTCTGCCACTGTGTCCCAGGAATGGATGCTGTGACAGGCCATCACATGTCACCCCATATGCGACTTAGTTTAGTGTCTGTGTTCTAACTTGTGACATACATGAATGGCATACGATCTTGTCAATTCCATCATCACCAACTGTGCAGAATTTTGATGTTTTCTTCCCCCCTCTCTATTATTACCAAAATGTGAATAGATAATTTTTCTCTCTCTAACTACTGCAGTGCTGGATGAACTACAATTTTATTTTCTCTCTACCTTTCATTCTGTCACCATCTAACTGCAAGAAATCTATATCATTTCTCTCTTTTTCTTTATACTTCTTAATATATTTTCACTGCTTATTTTCCTTACTTTTATCCCTTTTCCCAGCAAACACCAATCTTTTTATTCAGTTCTTGTTTCTGTCTTAAGAGCTTCCTGTCCCCTAAAATTGCCCAAAGTGATTTTTTTATGGAAAGAATTGGAACTGTTCATTTCTTTTTGTCATGGAAACTTTGTTTCCCAACTTCCTTCTGAAATACTGTCATCAAGTTCTTACTAGTTTTTAGACACGGAGGGATATTTTTCCATTCAGTTTCCATTCGAGAACAAGAATGGTCTCTTCCAGTATGAAAAAGGTGCAAACCCAGCAAAAGTGGTGTTAGGAAATCAGTGTGGATAAAAAAAGGAGCCTTTGATGAAATTTAGGCATGTAAAGGAAGCATACAAGAAGATGAGAAAGTGGGGTCAGGTCACTCATGAGGAATGCAGTGACAGTGCCTGAATGTGCAGTGCTGGGGTGCAAAAGATAAACGGCATCTGGAATTGAATCTGGTGAGACTGCCCAGCTTGAAGAAGAGCAGGCTAGGGGGTTCGGATCAATGTATCTGAATTCCACATGGAAGGGAATAGAGAGGACAGAAGCATATTCTTCTCAGTAATGCTCAGAGGCAGGTCAAGAGGCAATAGGCACAAACTGAAAAACAGGAAATGCATTTAAAAGAAGGAAAACGTTGTTTGCCATAAGGATTTCTGAACAATGGAAGCGGTTGCCCAGTGCAGCTTTGGAGTCTCCATCTTTGAAGGTGACTGGAACCCAGCCGGACACAGTCCAGGGCAAGCTGCCTTCCAACACTAGCTATTTTCTGAAATACAGAGGGGTCAGATTGGGGTGGCATGGGGAGCTGAGGTGAGCGGAAAACCAACCATATTTGTATTAATGCTTATCCTGGGAAAATAAAATAAAAATAGTGAAATTACTTTCTGAAACGTGTTTTATTTTATATTCACTGAAGCTTTTATCAATAGTAAAATCTCCATTTCTTCACAGTGCTGAATCAGTATCACTTCGTTTCTGATTCTTGCGGTAATTTTAACTTCGGAAGATCCATTTTTTGTTTACTTCTTTGTGAAGGAGCAGTTTTGAAAGAGGAGTTGGGAAAATAAATAGATCATAGTAGATTTGTGAAGCTATTTTTTAATCTCTATTAGATTTTTCTGTATTTGGTATGCTCAGACAATTAAATGGGCTAGTAAGAATGCTCTGTAGCAATCATACTAGTGTTATACTTGTAACTGAGCTTGGAATTACATCTTTATTCGAGATTATCATGTTTGTTGTATCGCCAAAAGGGCTACTTAGGCATACTTGTGTTTTAGTACCATTTGATTGTTGGCATTCTCTGCGTTAATAAGGAAGAGAAGAGATGAAGTTCATTTCATTCCTTTGTCAAGGCAAGACAGCTTCTGGCCAGCTGTTCTATGAAGTTACCTTGGTTTCTGCCAAGTACAAGTACATCTATTCTATTTTATGGAGCAATCAAAACTAGCCATTGAAGGAGGAGAAAGTATTTTTCACTTTTAATACTACAGTGCAGAAAAATACAATAAGCATTTGACTTCCCATTATCTATCTGGCAGGTTATTTTAGTTTAGATTAGGTTGTATTTCCAATCTCTTTAGTCTAATCAAAGAAATGGTGATATCATACTGACATATTTAGAAACTGATAAAAACCAGACATGACTCTTGTAGCGTGAAACTTAAGCCTTGAAATTGTAGCTCTGTCTAAGATGGGATATGGCAAAAGAAATTCAAATGCCTACTTTTTCAGTTTGATTTAATTTAACAACAGAGAGTTTTTATTCCTTTAAAGCAGGGCACCCTAACACAAAGAAGAAACTGCATAAACAGTCTGCATGGCTCAGCATGGGCTTGGCTTTGCTCTTGTGGCATTCATTTCTGAAATTGTTGGCTGCCGGTTTATCTTATCCCAGGACAATTTTTTGATTTATAGGAGTGAGTGTTTTCACTGTTGTTTAAAATCAGTAACGTGTACATGCTAGGTTATCATGGCTGCTAGAGTTAACATAGTTAAATGTGGAAATTACTTTTCAATTTTTCTTTGGAGAGGATAGAACTTCAGCATTTCTTACAGTATATTGCAGGTATTATAGTAAAGCAATAACAGAAGAACCGCAGCCAGGAATGGCATATGGCAGAATGAATAAAACTGACTCAGATCTGACTTACCTTCTTGCCAGAATCTTAAGTTTTTTTTTTCTGTAGTAGATAGGTGGGAACATTTTTGACAGAGGCGGAGGAATGGCATCTGTTTTATAGATGCTGGAATAAATATGCCACAGAGGATTAAGACAGCCTTTGCCCAAGGTAATGAAATAATTTAGTCAAACAAGTTGGGAGTAAATATATCTACTTCTTATGTGTGAAAATGTGACAAACTGTTCACTATTTTTTTATGTTCATCATTATTAGGCCTTTCTCCTGTCACTTCAGATCCTTTCTCTGTCCTTACACAGTTTTGTTCCCGTGGGCTATTTCTTTTATGACAGTTTTATGTCCACTTTATTCCATACTCATTTTTTTATTCTGTGGTTTCTGAACACGAAGTACAAAAATAAATACAGATGGGTCAGAAAAAAAAACCAAAAACAACAGCAACAGGGAACAATATCCACCTTGGCAAAATTCTAAGAGTTTAAGAAAATTACTTATAATTCATTCTAAAAAGGAATGAAATTCTGAAATTTTTTTTAGGAACAATGTTTACTCTCCAGAATTCTTTGATTGTAGTCACATTTAAAAAATAGTATTCTAAATTAAGTAAAGAATTTAAAATTAACCTCTTAACCTAGAAATTAGATATTAGAAATAATTGCTTCCATAAAACCTTCAGATGAAAAACCTTCAGAAATTATTACTCCCATAAAACCTGTCTCAGATTATAAAAATATGTCAGAGAACTGGTAGTAAGTGTATTACCATTCTCCTTGCAGCTTCCATCAGGATACATTGTCATGCTGAATTATAGCAATAGTGCCAAAGCACAGAAGAAAGAGACATGTCCTTCATGAGGTTAAAGTTTGTTGATTTTTTTCTGTGTGAATAAAGTAGAGCAAAATCCATATCAAAGTTGGAATTATAAATCTTTAAAGTTTCATTACAGAAAAAGAACACAGACACTTGCTATATAACTTCAGTAGTGGCACGCTCCTATAAGATGGGCTATTATTCCTGCTCTATCATTTTTTTTCTTTCTCTTAAATAAATTATGACTCTCTGATGGGGAAAAAAAAAAAAACGCCTTATTTGACGCTTGTTTTGCACTCTCTTATAATGTGTTTAAATATTTCAGTTTCTCCCTTGTTGTGACAGTCTTACCTGGTGTAGGGAACCTGCTTTGGCAGGGAGGTTGGACTTGGTGATCTCTTGAGGTCCCTTCCAACCCCTATGATTCTATGATTCTGTGTTACTGATGATCTTATTTTTGCTTTGTGATTTGTCTGTATTTGCACTTATTTAATTTTTGATTTAGTATTTTTTGGAAATCTGCTCAAGTCCTTGTATTTATCCCAGTACTGGGGTAGTTTTCTGGGACAGGATTATTGTTTTTGCATATGTGATATGCTTTTTCCTCAGCAGCTTCTTTAGATAGTTTGGCCACGTGGAGACCATATTGACTTCTGTGCTTCCCAAGCCTGGTATTTTATTTTATTTTTAAGTCAGAATTGCACTAGTGAAAATTAAAAACTGTGTTAATATAGTCTCTGATTTGTCATAGTGTTGTTTTTTTTAATTTATTCAGAATTTTGGTAAGCATCTATGTTCTTTTTCTGTAATTAAACATTTATTTTTCAAGTTTTTTTAATATATTTTGCTTAGTTTTCTTCTTGTGGAATAAATCTTTCACAGTTGGCTAATTATATTTATATTTATGTTTATGTTATTTATTTGTTTATTTGATGATTATACTGAAAACTGAAATTAAATGAAATAATTTAATTATTGTAGAGCTGACTTAAACTCACAAATTTACAACAGTATACAAATCACATTTTCATCCCACACATTTTGTCATGTCTCATGTGCCTGTAGCATCTCCCAAATGAAGTGATCCTTGCTATGTTTTCAGCATTGAGGTTTACTGGTTTGCATTTTGTTATTGTTGTTGTTTTAAATGTGGTTGTGCAGAGTCAGATGCACCTACAAAAACAAGCCAGTTAGGTAATGTATTTTGTGTATGATTTTCTGTAATATGCTGTGCAGTACTTCCAAGTCAATGTAAAGGTGATGTTCCATAGGGGCTGGCTAGGACTCTTCCAGGGCAAGAACTCAAGGACAAGCTGCAGAGAATGTGGTTTATGTTCTTAAAGAGGTCAAAGCACTGCTGATGCACAAAGGAGAGCTCTGCTTACCAGTGCTTTCCTTTGGAGATTTGCAAGCTGAAAACAATTTAATAGGAAGGAGTGAATGTTGCCGAAAGGTAGTGATTAGTAGTTAGTCCCTTAAGAAATTGCTACATGATGGCTGTATGGATCTAATTTTCCCCTTTGTGCACACACGGAACTCCCACTTCCGATAATGAGTGCCGAAGGAAGAACAAACTTTGTAAACCATCAGAATGAGTCCTTGTTTCTAAGCATCAGTGAGACTGCTTTTCTGAACTAAAGAACACCATTGGCAGTATAGAAGGCAGTTTTATAGCAGCATGCTATAAGCTCTCAGGCAGGTTTAGGCCTTCCCATCCCAGCAAGCTCCTAGGCAAGTGTAAAGAACCCACCTGTCTCCTGCATCTCGAAAATAGGAGAGTACACATTATTCCAGAAGCCTTCTCTGTCATGTTCCCTCAGCCAGGGTAGTTACATACTGCAGTGATTGCAGTCCAGCTGATCTAGTGTGAGCAGTGAGACTGTATGCCACCGCTACGATGAAGTGCCAACACACTAATCAGCTCTGTTATATCACCAGACAAACTGTGTGACAGTGACAAAACCATAGCTGGAGCTGTAACTCTGGATTCAAAGCAGAAGTTGGATGGTTTGACACAAAACCAAATGTTTTAAACCTTTCCCTGAAAAATGTACTGTAGGGAGATTTTGTATGATTTTACAAAACCTGCAAATGAAAGTGGGGATTTGGTACAGTCATTGAGGTTACAGTGGTGACCAGTCTGTCCGTTTCTCGTGGCTCTGTGTGGCTTCTCACAACTGCACAGCAGTTAAAGTTCCCTTACTGTCATGGTATTTTTTTGAAAGTAGATGAGGGACAGTGTAAGGGAGGAAAAAATATTTTGACTATAATCTCTGATAGATCCAAATGAGTAGCAGCCTAATGATGTTGATCTCTTATTCACAGCTTCTGTGGGTAGCAGTAGTGAGTGGGAGGTGAGCTTTACAGTGATAAAAAACAGCAAAAGTGCTTGTTTGCTGCTTTATTGATAAGAAGGAATTCTCAGTAGTACTGCTGTGTTACAGCTGGATGAGTTGCATTCTGTTGTGTTTCTTATGGCCAAGTTACTGAATAGTAACTTAATGTTTATGAAAGATGTAGGGGCTGGCTGGCAGCATATTTTACAATCTCTTTTTAATCTGTTTTCAGAGGAAGTCACTCTTTCTGTCTTTTGTTAGGATTCCTTGTAGCTCTGCATTGCTAGGTGCTCTCAAAAATGTACAGGTATTTTAGACCCAAAACATCAAAAGTGAAAGTAGAATCTTGAATAAATGTGTTTACAACTACTAATTTGAGTATTTGTATTGAAACAAAATTCCTTCCTTCCATCCTTCTCTGCTTGAAATCTTGCGTGGCAGTAGTCATCTCCGAAGAGAAAAGCCATACTTGTCTACAAAATACCTGAGGAGCTAAACAGTACCTAGGAGACTGTGCTTCTTTCCCCTTTCTGCTTGCTTTTACTGCTTGCTTTTGGCTTACATTACAGGGGTTAGTATAACACTCTCCATAAAGTTGTGTTTGCAGAGAAGATTGGAGTCCTGTAAGCAATGTGCAGTGCAGTCCTTCCAGTCTTTATCCATCTGCCATGTCAAGGAGCTTTCAGCTTTGAACTGTGGCAGTGGAAATACTTAACTAAGACATCTTTCCCCATAATACAGTACATATCTTTCCTGTTAACATGAAAACTCTCCAGGGCATGACGTGAAAATTTTTATGTTGGCTGATTGCTTTTTGATGTCTGGTACATTTACATAATTTAGAATATACCAATGTGGGGATGACAGTTGTGAAGGCTGACAGGACTTCTAATTCTGTGGCTTATGACTGAGGGAAGCATTGCTAGAAGTCAGTCTTGGTATCACTGTGTTATATCTTCTACAACTGCAGAATCACTCATTTTTTTTTCAGAAATGAGTGAATAGATAAATGCTCAGGCAAATGTAAGCAGTATTAGTATCGAATTTCTTGCATTCTCTGTGTCTGTTGTGGTTGTTAAGCACAGGTTTTGCATGGGGATGTTGTGCTGAGCCAGTTCTGGTTGGGGTGAAAAAGCTTTGCAGGGGCATGGCTGTGTGCCATGGGGGTCTGATGGTAATGCACCATCACTTGCATCCAGTTCTTTAACTTTTCTCTGGTGGGGCTCTTTCTGAGTAATACAGAAAAAACATAATACTGCTATTTAACACAGGGCAAGAAGAGTTGTTTACCACTTTCAGTGGAATTTCCGTATCGTCAAAGCTACTTCATCATCTTTCACTATCAGCATAATGGGCAAAAAGTTAGCATACAGTTATGAGATTTGTATTTTAATGATTGTAATAGTCCTCCTCACTTGTTGTCATGAAATTGCTGTAATTAAGTACCTTCTCTGTGCCTCACAATCAGGTGAAGATCAGAGACTTGTGATGTGGTTGCCAGTCCTTGCGTGGCTGCAGTGCCAGTGCTTTGAGGTTCTGGTGCCCTTGTATTGTCCACAGTTAAGCACAGATGCTGGCTAATTCTTCCGCTACAAAGAAAAATCTTGCATTCAGCTATGAGAACAGAACTTGTTAAATTCCCTGCTGTTTTAATTTCCCCGCTGGCCGGTGAGACGAGGGTTCACAAATATATTCTGTAGTTATTTTGCAGCATGGGTATATATTTAGCTGGTTGTACTTCAGTGTCACGTTTTGTTAAAAGTAATAGAAAAAGTGTTCTGTCAAGGCTAAGAATCTGCATTGAAATCTCACCCATTTACTGGGTATTTTTCAGTATTTTTAAAAGGCTATTAGAAATCTGATTATCAGTAGTGTGCTAAACAAGTCTTTTCTTAATGCTGTCAGTTATCTTTTCGCAGAAAACTACATAGTGTTCTGTTTCCCCATCTATTTTCTTACTGATGGTATATTTTAAAAATGTGAAGGCAAATAGTTTGCCTTGAAATCACTGTTTTAGGTCAGTTGGTTTCATTTCTTTGGTCTGATTATTATGGTGGTTTTTTTGTGAGAATTTCAGAACGGTTTGTCACTCTAATTTTGATTTGTTTATTCTGAAACAAGAGGCCTGCAGCCAATCTTAAGACAATATAATACGATACTATATCTGTATTATATTCATTCTATCCAAACTAATCCTTGGAAGTGTTCGTCTGATTACTTTTGTCATGCTTGACCCCCTCCTCCCCCCTTGATGTAGTGGTATCTAGGAAGTCCCGGAGAAAATCTTAGTGAAGCAGTACAAGCAGGTGAGTTTTGCAGTGTGAAGGTACCTACTATTATAAGAAAGCTGAAAGACACAGTTTGCAGTAGCTGAACAATCCCAGGGTCGTACACAGTAAACAGTCAACTGAAGTGCCAGCAGCTGAGTAATAGCCAGGCCTAAGCCAGTCACAAAAAATACATCATAGGAATGTGAATTGTTAACACACCCAACTTTAAACGTGCTTTACATACCTAGAAACCTTAAAAGCAAAATATTCGTGGAAAAGCAATTGCTCTTAGCTATCTTGGTCATATAGTTACTGCTATTGATAATATACAAATAAAATATGTATTGATATATTGATATATACGGCAGATCTTAAGATCTTCAGCTCTCCTTTTCTTTGTCTTCCTCAACATAAAGCATGTAGTCTTCGCTGCTTCTTGTTAGGTCTTCTTTTGTAATAGAGATTAGTAAATAATTGCTTAAAGTTATGGAAAGATTTAGCAACACAATTACAGTATTCTTTTAATTTGTGTTTGCATTTAAGAATTAGCTACCCTCGCCACATGTATTTCTAATCCTTCTGGAAGTACGCAGAGTGTCAGGTTATCAGCGAATTGGGTTTAGAAATCTTCATTTCGCAGAATCACTGAATTTAGGTGGATTGTTCTGATTCCGGAAATCATCCTAGAACCAAATTCTATCAAGGAAGATGCAATCTACAAGACTTTTCATAGGGATTTTCAGGGAAAGCTCCAATTCCTTCTTATTGTTTATTCAATTGAATACTGCAGTAAAATGTGAAGAAATAGGTTTGCACTGAAAGATAGCAATATGATTAATTTTGTTTGTTTTTGCATGAGTATGGATTTCCTCCTTTACATTAAAAAGAAATAATTGGATTTATCCAAGTTTTTGACTTATTTTTCTGTTTCGTAAATATACCATGAAAATTTGTCAGTCAAATGGGTGCACATACTCTGCAGAGAGACTCTTACCAGAATGACAGAGTAAGGCTGTGCAGATGCTTGATTAACATTTAGCATCCCTTCTGTGAAGTGTTTTTCTTCAGTAACTGAGGATTTGAATCACCTGGTCTCCAAAGCTCTGTTTATTAAACCCTCCTTAGATCCCCTCTCAGTTTCAGTCCCACCCTCACCCGCATTCCTTCCTGGCAAACTCTTCCTGGCTCAATATGCCATTGTTCAAAATATAGCTGTAGCTATCTCTGGTGGTGTGCAGTTTCCTGACCGAGACAGTGCTGTTTTATGTGTCTGTACAGTACAACCTGTGTCCTTGTACTCAGTAATAATACAGCATCTTCCCTCCAATGATGTTTCCTATTCCAGAAGTATATGGTAAGTAAATATTTGACCTTATCTTAGCGTAGGAGTCAGAACTATTAAGACATATTCGCTGGTTCTGTGGCCACCTGTAAAAGATTTCTGTTCATTTAGATATAATTAATGTACTTTAGAGCTGTTAGGGAATCAAGAGCTGCAGAGCTAATTAATTAGGAAATTATTTTTGTATGCATACAGGTGTGCTCATTTAAATGTCACTGACTATTTAATACATGCTGTGTGTTTGGACATTGGGAGTTTGACAGAGTTGCTTGTTTCTTTTTTAATTTACGTGTAAGATACTTGGGGAGCTCAGATGATTCTTCCCTTATGAAAATAAAGTTTTATGATTTTTGATTTTAAATTGTGATTAAGCATTTTAAAACAATACTTTTTTTTTTTTAAATGTGTTTCAATGGTTGGAAACCAGAAGAGAAAGAGAACTGCTTCTTTCTTAGGACTAGTGTTCAACAGAGAAAATGTTTGTTTTCAGAATGAAGGGAATAATGACTTTAATGAGCATTGGTAGCTGAGTTAACATGACTTAAAGGTATCTTTATAATTACTCGTACAGATTTTCAAGGATTTTTTTTCCCGTTTTTTGAGGGGAAAGATATTCTGCTGGGAAAATAATATTGCAATGTGTTACATGTCAGGACAAGTTTACTGAGCACATGAGCGTGAAGCAGAGTGTTCGCTGCTAGTCATTGTCTGTCCCAGCACACATCCCTGGGTCAAGCTTAGTCTGGCAAACCCTGTTAAAAAAGAAGTGATGGCTGGAATGAATCCCATCAGATATGCAGCAGGGCTCAAGGATTCCTTGGTTGTGGTTTCTTCCTATCCTGAAGATATCAAACTTTACTCATTGGAGTGGAAGAAATTCTGTTCTGTATAGATAAGATTAATTTTACAAAATCTAAAACAGTTCTGAGACAAAATTATAGGAGAAAAATACAGTCAGTGATCTTCATGTTGGTTTGTCAGTATTGTTGATAGCATTCTTAGAAGTCTGTGCTGGAGGGTTTGAGGCTTTTAAATTGTTCAGAGGATTAATGCAATGCTCTTAACATCTGAACTAAACACAGTTCAGTTAAGCCATTAATTTGCACAGAAAGATAAAGTGCTTCTTCTTCCAATCAAATTGCACTGAGCAGAGTTTCTAGTTCTATTTCTTAGCAAGGGATTTTATTGCCTACAGTCTTCAGCCCAATCTCTGTTACACCATGATCTTTGCTGTCTTAGCTTTCAAAGCTTACACACTGTAAGAAGTGTGTTGACACTTACTCACATGAAGGGACAGTCTATGACATTATCAGGGAAGAAAAAAACGAGTGCAGAGTGAAGGAGACATTGCCAAATACCTTTCTCACATTAACAGAAAGCACTAAACTTCTTCAAAAAGCATTTTAGCAATGCTTTACAAGAACCAAAGCTCCTCTTCTTTTTTCCCACCCCTGAAAGGTATTGTAGTGCAAATCGGGATAGTGTGTTCTGTAGTTGCAATATACTATCCATAAGATGCCTTCCTGAAAGGAAGCCTTTCATTACCTTCGGTATCTACTTGGCCAGTTCTGTATCTTCAAATCTGCAGAAAATGGGTAGAAGCTGTTCATTAAGACACAAATCCTGTCTCTTGCACTGACTGAGTGTCAGAGAGTGGCTGATAGGACTCCAGTGAGCCTGGCAGGAGGATGGGTGGAACATATTCCTGCAAAATGTCTCTACAGCTCTTTTCACAATATTATGTTAGGATTCACAACTTAAGTACCTTCAACAGAGCCAATGCTCATCCAGGGAAAAGCTACCTTGTGAAGTTGTATATACAAGTGTATCCTCAGACTGACAATTTAGTTGGAATTACATTTTCTACTCTCATAGTGATTGACAAGCTCGGGACCCCTTGTCCATCGATTCCCTTTGCACTACTAACTTTTCAAGTTTCCAGTGCTATCATGTTGTGAATCGTTTCCCCAATTCATTGTATGTGCAGTTATTTACTGTGAAATCTCACATGATTTAGAATGATTAAACTGTAGGGAAATTAAGAAATGAAAAATGAGCTTGTAGAATATTTGATTGAATTCATAGCTGATGATAAATATAATTCAATATTAATAGTGAGAAAAGACAGTGTCTGTGAAACTTTTGTTCTTAATGGAGTTTCTCTGCAAGTAGTTTCTGTTTTTCATTATAATTTATTCCCGTAATAAATAAGCATTTATTTAAGTGTATGGTTAAAAATATTCTATGAATATTTTATGGAATCACTGAAGAAAAATTAGGGGGAAAAAAGCATTGTGAAAAAGTTTTCTGTGTGTTGACTGAGAGTCTGTTTCATATTAACATTTGAAATTATAAATGCCATTTGAAGAAAGAATTCAGTAAATGGAAATTCAAAGTAAAAGAGCATGAGAGTTTTGCATGGTGGATAAGAGCCACCACGCTTCTGTCATTTTGAAATTGGAGAGGGCACAGCTTTCAAGTTTATCATAAGAATTGTGTCACGTTCATTTTATAATACGTTGCCTATTCTGAAACATACTTTCAGGCTGCTGCAATTTTTACTATGACTTTATATAAAGATGTGTTTCATTTTAAATGATAAATGCTAAGTGCCTCTAATCTAATAAATACAACTCTGGTGAGTGGTAGGCAGACTTGATGCTTTATTATTGTGTCAGACAGCGGGCAAAGAGCTAACAAAAATTTTGGTGCTCAAATAAGTGATGTGTACTAGAATTAATCTGTCTGGTTTCTTTTGGAATATTGACTAATGTATTAAATAAAACAGTTGCTGAGTTCTGAAGGATGTGAGGTTGTATTTTGCCCATACTTCTCATGTGGTACTCAGGGGTTTGGAGGATGGCATGGCAGTTACTGTTGATCAAAAAATTCTTCCAGGGAAATGAAGTGAGTTACCATCAAATGAGCGATAAATGAAAGCTGAAAAATCTCTTGATACACTAAAAGGTGTACCACCAGATCACAAACTTTTTTGTTCAATCCTGACCTTTTTTATAACGCTATGGCGACTTATGTCTGATGTTACCAGGAGTCCTCAGATTTCCTTTACCCTTTTCAGGATGACTTAAGCTTCCCTCTATATGTTAAATGCTATTTAAGTTCTCATCTTGTTATCGATTCCTTCTGGTTAATGGACCAATGCCAATTGTCTTCAAAGGTTATTTAAACCTGCTAGCAGTGTGCAATATTCTTGACCATTCAGGAGTATTTCAGGATTTTCTGGACCTCACGTGGTTACTCGGGTTTCTGCTTGAGTAGCTGCATTCCTTTTATTACTATTATTACTATTATTCAAGGAAGAGTTCTTGGGTATAGTTTTAGGCAGATTTCTTATGCAGTGGGAGCTTTGTGGTCTCAAGTGTCACAGGAATATGCTGTCCCCCTCCTTATCTTTTGTGTTTGTATTTGAGATCACTGAGGAGGAACTTCACTACCGTAAAGTAGTAGTTATGTGCTTTTCCTCAAGCTTACTGTATCATGAGGCTTGAAAGTATTTTACTTAATCATCCGGAGTTTTACATTGATGAAATAGATATGATTGATTATGTATATTACAAAGTTAGAACAAAACTTTTTCCTGTGTAGTGGTAGTTCTAGGGCAGAGAATAAATAATATTTTAAGGTGAGACATTTCACGATCAAAACATTTTCTTTAACCACTGTGTTGCTGACATCAGTATCTGAAAGTAAAGATCTTTCTCCCAAGGACCATGCTTTCATGATGGCCATTCATGACCAGTTACAGTAGAATAGCATTTGTATGTTTATGTAAGGAATCTAATACTACAAAAAAAATGTTGGTTTTTTTTTGTTTGTTTGTTTGCTTTTACTATGGAAGAACATCTGAATTCCTTCTGGTTCAGATTTGGCCACTTGAGCCACTGGTGATAACAGTAACTGACAGAGAACACGCAGTATTTTTTGTGATGAGGCTATAAATACTTATTCTGTGATTTCTAAAAAGCTCCAGGGTTGTGGTTGTAATTCTCCCCTGATGTGATTCTTGTAATGTGCCTTTCTGATGATGCATCCCTAAAGGAAAGGTTCTGACCCTCTAACCATTGAGTGGCTTGATAACTGCTTGTTTTTCGTCAGAAATCCATCAGTAAGTTTGTTGCTTAGGGACCAGTTGCTTCTGCTCAAGCCAGCTGCCATACAGACAGCTTTAAGATCATACACAGTGCTAGCCTCCCTGCAGAATTTTGTTCAGCCTTATCTGCAGTGCTGCCAGCTGTACTGCATGACACCAAGCCTTCAGCATTAACTGTGAATGGTGTCACATCAGGCAGTGGTATTGAGAAGTGCTGTCCCTTAGTTACATCATTCCAGAGTGTCGATTTGTTCCCAGGAAGTGAAAAGTATCTCACTGTGCCAAGCGAGATGCTAAATGGGTCCACGTAATTGTACAGCAAAACTCAACTACTCTGTTAGACGTAGTTTATTGTAGGCCTCAGCTCTGGCTAATCTACCATTCTTTCTTTGGCACTGTATCGAAATAAATTAGAAATAACTTCAAAAGGGTAAATGCTAATAATGAGTCACTTAATTCAATAGCCTCTGCTGTCAGAAAATTACAAAAGTGCATTTGTTCTTTGCATAGGCAGGGTGCTTTCGTTGTCAATCATGAGCTTGTGTCCAAGGGCAAGAACTGTGAACATTAATAGAAAGATTTCATAGGCATTTCATGCCTACCGCAACTCATTTTAATTATCTTGTTTTTAAAAAAATAGTTTAGTTTGCAATAAACAGTATGCCATGTTTGAATAACAATGTTTTTTTAATTCTTTATAATTTACTTTTTAAAATGTATCACAGAGTACAGCTAAGACACGAGAGACTAAGGGCTGGAAGGCATGTCCTGTGAGGACACAGGGACACTTGGACCATCCAGTGTGGGGAAGAGGAGGCTGAGATGTGACCATGGTCACTGCAGATACCAGAACAGGGGAAGCAGAGGGAAGTCTTGGGCTCTGCTCTTGGGAACTCATGGTGGGACAGTAATGGAGTGAAGCTGCACCGGGGAAGGTCACTTTGGGCATCAAGAAATGTTTATTTATCGTGAGGATTGTCAGAGGCTGGAACAAGCTTTCTAGGGAAGTGGTCAGTGCCCCACGCCTGTTGGCATTCAAGAGTCATTTGGGTAATGCATTAACTTTTAGTTATCCTGAAGACACCAAGAAGTTGGACTCTGGTCTTCATAAGTCCCTTCCCACTGAACTGTTCCATTCCAATCCATTCATAGATACAGTGTTAACATGTTGCAAGCTCTAAAGAGCTGACAAGCTTTCCTTATGTTTGGTTGATTGAAGAGGTGTTTCATGATATGGCGCACTTTTAGCTCCTTTATTGAAAAGAAATCCTAACTACTAATTACTGTAAGCTGTCTGGTGTGTACCATGTGTTTAACAGAGGCTGTGACTCTGCCCTTGCTTTTGTGAGATCTGTACTAATGTGGTACTGTTTCTGACTCTGGTTGAGATGAAATTCTATGAATGGGTATACTTTGTTTTGCCTGTTGAGATGCCAAATTGTCTGAGCTAGGACTGCCTCCTACTATAAGCAGTACTTAAAATGAGGTGACTGTAACCTCAGCTGGTGTTTATGGGTCCTATTGCACACCAACGCATGTAATATGCATAGACGAAAGTGAAGGATTTTCTCTTTCATAAGGATTCCTTTCTATTTCTCTCTCCTCTCCTGCCCTGTGTACATATTCCCAAGCCATTTGTGATTTCACCTCTTTCTTTCCTATGAGTTTGAAAATTCAGACCTAATGTATTCAGTAGTAAAAAGCCCAAGGCAGCAGAATTGCATAGGCAATCAAATATTCATGTTCTTTTCAAATATTTATTTGTGTGTTGTTAATAAGTTAGAAGACAGGAATGTGACCTTTTCCTCCCTACGAATGAGAGCAGCTATCTGGCATAGCCACACCTTTGATAGATCTTAAAATTGTAATTACATGCATCAAACATTTATGTTATCTGTTACTTAGTTTTTCCTGTGCTTATTCTAGATGAGGGCCTGAAGATTTTCAGATAAAACATCCTCATAATCAGGATTTCTTTCATGTAAGAATTTTGGTAATTTGAGTTTTATGAGAGCCTGTAACTTGTTGACAGTGTACTAGGAGTTTTAAAGTGCAGATACTATATTTTTATATTTTCATGTGTATTTCCATTTTTCCTGTTGTCAGAAGATACTTTTTCATGTGTGGATCTGTACTGCTAAGATGCTGCTATTGCTTACTTGATTTGTGGAGGAAGAGATTGGTCATTCAGGGTTGCTTGTAGGTTTGTGACAGGAAACCTGGCAACTTCTGGGCTATACAGCCTGTGCTAAAAAGAATTCTCTTTCATATCTGTGAAGTAGATACTGCTAGCTTGAACTATTTAAATGAGTAGAGACCTCAGTGGCTTAAGCTGGAGATTCATTCATAAGAGAAATACACGATGCTGGCTTACAATACATCATGGTCAGACATATTTTATAAGTCTATACATCATGCTGAACACAAAGCACAGCAAGGTGTGTTCTGGCTCCCTGTGGAATGCTATCATATGTTTTCTATCATAGCTCAAATATTATTTTAAACAGTTTCAAAAGCAGTTGAACTTAACAGAAAGATAACGTATTTCAAACTGTTTTTGCCAAAGAGCTAAAATAAATTGAAAAAAAAATACTAACAACATCATAATCAACACCTTAGTGTAATGGAAAAAAACAACAGCTTGTCCCCTGCCTTGAGTCTTCCTATCTACCCAGAGATTTGTCACAGAAGCATTTTCTAATACTTTTAAGTTTAATGAAATATGGCCATAGAAATTAGCTCAGATCATGTATTTTTATCCATTCATGTTGTTTGGTTATTTGTTAGGCTTAATATACTGTTGTTTCTTACATTCTTTGTTTGCTTTCAAATAAGAAAATAGGAATTTGAAGTTGATTATCCTAGGAGCTGTGGCTGCACGCTTGGATGTTGTCCTCAGGATCCAATACAAGCTTCAGGACCTTAACTAGTTTTCTATTTGTTCTATTTTTATTTCATCAAGAAAAGACAATTCAGTGATTGGCCAGAAAACAAAATCCTTCGTTGTTTGTACATTTCAACATAAAGTGCATTTATACATTCCCTTTGAAAATGAGTTACCAAGTGCCATGCCTGTTTTTTATAAATAATTATGTTATATTAAAATTTTATATTATAATTTTTACAAATGAACTTTATAAATAAAAAGCACCCTTACTTGGACTGAGAGCCTTACAGATTCATTACATGGCAATAGTGACGGTTTGTACCTTCCAAAAGAGTTGTCTGGGACCACTTGTGAAGTTGGTTATGTGCTGATGTGCAGAAGTGCTGAGCAGAGCTTCAGTTCAGTGGGCCCTTATTGGACAGCCTGGGATTTACAGGTTTTCACAAGAACGGGACATGAATTCAGTGATCTTTCAGAACCTTTTCAAAACATAGTATGTCTGTACAGCCATAAATATATATATATATATGTTCCTGCCCAGGAAAGGAGTGATCTTTTATTAGAGCTCTGGTGGTAGTGCTACTTTTCTGCTAGGTCTTAGAACACAGATCATCCCTAGAAGAAATGTGATCAGCAGTGCATCTCCAGAGCCCTACTTTCATACAGAGAGCCAGCTTTCTGAACCCTTCAGTGGATCTGTTGTCGTTTTACATACTTTCATACCTGAAATACTGGCTGACCTACTTTGTGGCTTTTACTTAATTCTTTTCCTTTCCCTAATAACTCTTTTTTCTTTCACCAATAGTAAGTGTAAGTTCATCTGGTGTACCAGTACAGTTGTAGTCCCATCTCTTTATTTCTTTGGATTTCATCTGTGTTAGGTACTGAGTCTGGTTAAATTGCACCAAAATGAAAGCTTTATTTTCAGATAGTGTATTTTTTGCTTTCCTCACTACTGCACAATTTTTGACAGAGAAGAAACAAAGAAATGAACTAAAATTCATAGTGTCTGAAAACACTGAAGCTTTTATGAAGACTAAAGCTGATTTAACTTTTTATCTTTGATCTCTTGCATATATGCTCTAAAATTACATCTTTGCTTTTGTCTGGAACACACTAATAATTAAGTTTAGAGAAAACGTACAGTTCTGCAGGAAAAATTGTATTACAGATTATTGTCCAAACCTTTTTTGCCTTTTCTTCAGTGTTTTTTTTGAAAGACAAGCCCACCCCTTACTCCTGAATGTGTTGGGTCTCTGTGATACAAACCAGGGAAACTGGGTGTTATGATTTGTGAATCTGAATTTATTATTAGTTATTAATGTCCTGATAATGTGGACACAAATTCTTTTGAGATGAAGGTACTAAAGATCTATAAACTTTATGATTTCTGGTGAAAAGGCATCTCAGTTTCTAAAGTCTTACAAAACTTCCAAGCCACTAAGGTATTTTTCAAGCTGAAGGTATTGTGTTTCTCAATTTCACAAATACTGTTGGAATAACAAAAGTTTTTTGCCCCAAAAGTTTTCTAAAAAAATTTAAAAAAGCCTAATTGAGGAAATAACTCTTCCAACTCCTAAATTGAATGAATTGTTCACAGGCATGTGCGCATAGAAAATTACATAGTTTTAGAAACAAATATATTCTGTAGGACACATTATAACCACTGAATTGGAAATAAGTGTTATTTCATAGTATTTCTGTATTTGTATAGGGAAGGCTTTTTCCTTGTTATATTTGTTGCTACATTTTATTAGCAAGGTTAACAAATTTGGCATAGAAAAAGGAACTACAGTTGCTGTCTCTTTATACTTTATTCAAATATCTAATCTACTTTTGCCTGAGGACCTATATTAAAAGCTAGAGTTTTATGGTAGTTAAATCAAGCATCACTATAGATTTTCATATGCAATATTGATAATAATTCAGTATCTTGGCACTACTGATCAAGCTTCTCATCAGAATTTCATTGACGTTTAAGTTTCCTTAGTGATAATTGCCAAAAACTATTCAGTGACACTTAAGAGTTTTGGTTTTAGCAGAAACTTTGGTACGCTCAGTCCATACTTATTTGTTGTTATAAAAATAGACTGGATAGTGAAGGTAATAAGGAAAGAAATAGATATCAGACAGGCAAATTTGCCTGGTTTGTGTCTTGATTCTTAAGGAATGTAGAATTAAAAGTTATCTTTCCCAGTTTGCATGAGTCCATGTGCAGTGCAAGGAGTGATGTGCTTTCTTTTATGCATGTGAAAGTACATTCCCATGACTTCATATCAGGTGCACTGCAGTGATTTTGTCGAGCACTACAGAACAAGCTGCAAGGCTTAAATACCACATTCTTAGAGATGGAAGAGACTACTGAAATGTTGTCTTCCAAACATGGAGACTTTGCTTTCCAGACTTGATATTTTTTCCACAGGTAGACATGAATTTGACTGAGATCTGTTTCATATTACACTCATTAAGGTTGGAGAAGGCTACTAAGGTCATCTAGTCCAACCACCAGCTCATTCCCACTATGCCCACTAACCATGTCCCTCAGTGCCACACTCCTTGTTTCTTGAACACCTCCAGGGGCAGTCACGCCACCACCTCCCTGGGCAGTGTGTGCCACTGCTTCTCTGCTCTTTCTGAGAAGAACTTTTTCCTAATATCTAACCTGAACCACCCCTGGCACAACTTAAGGCCATCACCTCTCATCCTATTTCTCTTACCTGGGAGAAGAGGATGACCCACCCATCGCTACAACCTCCTTTTAGGGAGATGTAGAGAGCAATAAGGTCTTCCCTGAGCTTCCTCTTCCTCAGACTGAAACAATTCCAGGTATCTCAGCTGCTCCTCTTAAGACTTGTGCTCTAGACCTTTCACCAGCTTTTTTGCCCTTTGGTCATGCTCCAGGGCCTTGATGTCTTTATGCAAGTTGTGAGGGAGATAGATGGCTTCAGACACTTCATCTCCAGGTCACCATTTCAGATTCTGCATAAGTCAGTATCATTGTGAAAGCATGCTACCAGATTGCTGCTCTGTCTGTTTCCAGTTTGTTTATCAATGTTACTGATATCTGTCTAATAATTATCTCTAATAATATCCAGAGTAGCAATTTCAGCAATCACAAAAGACAGTGTAAATACCAAATCTGATTTTTAAAACGGATAACTTTCTAAGTTGACAGCATTGCAAAATTGGCATTAAGGGAAGTTTGGAAGTTTATTGTCCAGAGCTGTTAGGCCACGGTCTTCCATTAGTTTCTTTCTCTAAATAATTAGAGAAATCTCAGCTTAATGAAATATGATACATTTATGTTAAAGCCTACTTCTGTTTTCCTCAATAGTTTTACATCATTTGCCTTTATTCACTGCATTTCTCAAATGGTTAGACATCCATATTCTACTTCTGCTTACAGTTGAAGAATATGTGAACTGACCTGCAGGAAAGCCTACATAAAAAAACCCTTTCATGGTGAGAACGGGCCGACTCTGATGCTCTGTCTTTCCCTGATGAGACTACGTTTAGTTTTGTGCATTGAAAAGATTAAAAGAAAGATATTTCAGAGAGAGAGAGATGTTTTCTTATTAAAGATGTCACTTAAAAGTTTCTGTCCGAGTGATATGAGTTGGGGAGAAGCAGCAAGTCCAAGCTACTGCAGATTTGAAACTTTACTAATTGGTTACTTCTGCTTTAATGCCTGGCCACCAGTTGGCACCATGGCACAGAGAATTTTGCATAGATCCTGCAGGGATGCTTCTGCTATTCATTTTGAAATAGGGGAGCAGCTTTGATAAAATGAACTGTTAGGGAGATTTTCTTAAATGATAGCATATTTCAAGATCCTCCTCTTCAACCCTGCATCCATATCACCCTTTAGAAATTTAAATTATAATTGGGTCTTTGTTTTTTTAAGTAGGCTGTAATTGCCTCAAGACAGTGGCTAGTGATTCTGAAAGCAAAAACTGCAGTTCATTAAATTTGCTAACAATGGATTTTGCTTTTGGTTTGCCATAACCACTGACAGATCTGTGGACAGGATGGGCACACTCGATTCTTCTTATTCAATAAAGTAAGTACCTTTCTGGACACGGGGACAAATTTATTCTTGGACTTAATCCATACGCTTAAATGCCCTTACAGCCAAAATGAATTTGTGCCCTTAGGTACTATTTGGAAAACAATGTTAATCATTTTTATAATGATTACAAAGTAGAGAGGGTTCTTTTCATGTATTTATTTATTTGTTTATTTAGATTATGTTTAAAGACAGTGAGAAGCCCCAGGAGAAATCACCACATACTAACATAGTAATTCTAAAGTCTTCAGAGCCTACAGTGGGATCCACGGGGAAAAAGAAGGAGTGTTCTGGAGATGCAAACTTGCAGCACCCAATTTGTGGTAGAGATGAGACTTAAGGAAAGGTCTATCTGAGTGACCTTCTTTTAACTTGGTGTTAGTTTTTGAGCTTTGTGCATGTATGTCTTCATTGCTTAAAAAGAGCACCGTAGTTTCTAAAGGTTTTATTAGAAATGAGTTTGGATTAGGAATGAACATTTCTAGAATAAAACTATCCTATACTTGTCAGCTACTCAGTGTAATTACAGTAGGCTCATAGCCTTGTCTGCTATGAGCTATTATTCTTTATTATTCTTCAGTGTGTTTTGTTAGAAAATAAAAATAATTTAAAAATTGAAAGTGGAAGTCTATAGGAGCATAGGCCAGGTTAGTGATATGCATAAGAAGAAGCTTGGGATTTAGATTGGATGAATCCTTCTTTTCACTGTTGTTTTCAACGCTCCATTCAGCATTCTCTTCTGTAATTTAGCAATGACCAAAAAAATACTGCAGCTCTCTCTCTATAGAGAGACTTTCCATGAGAAGAGATGATGGAGGCTTTAAAGATTTCCAGAGGACCTTTAACGTGATATTTTGAGGATAAATTTTAAAGGAATAGTGTCAGATATCAAATACACATGAACTTCTTGTTGACTTAAATATTTTTTTGCAGTTTGCACTGCGTATCTTTTCCTCTCGATATATAAGTTTCCATATTAGAAGTTGATTCTACTTGTAGTATATTTTTAATGGCGTTTCCATTCTTGATTTCTTTAAAATATTTTTCTTTTTTCCTAGTGATGGGAGGAAGCATAAAACCTATAGTCCTCTTGTGAAGTCAAATTAAAGATTTAAATAGCAAATTCAGATCAGTAGTGAGATACTTAGAAGAAATTACTTTCTGCTGGAAAATATATCTGAGTTGGTATAGGCACGTATATGCACACATTATACCTCATTTATATTAGGAAGCATAAAGAATGGATACATAAAATATTAAGAGCTAAATTTGACTTGTTTTTCCAGAAATTTCCAAGTGCTCCAAATCATCATGGTAAGCTAGGCATACTTGATGCAGCCCAGGATACGGTTGGCCTTCTGGGCTGCAAGTGCAATATCTTTACGTGTTGCTCCCTATCACTTGATGAGAACTTTGTTCATCCTCTGACACTTGAGATTTCTGTTTGGGAATCTTCTTGCAGAAGCAGATAGTCATGATAGCAACTTCATGAGCCATAAATCTCTTTGTAAGTAGATCATCAAGCACGTATCAAGATAACATGCCTAATACAAACTGGGTTCTAATTAGCTACATAGTAGGTAAACAAAGTTAATTTTCCCATCCCATTCTGCCATTTTATCTGTGTTTGTAGTGGACAGCCATGCTTATGTCATTCAAGAGCGTTTAATTTTTTTTTTAGATTTGTTTTGTAAATTGGTGAAATAGAATGACATAGTGTCTTCTGTCCCCATCATTAGCTCTTTGTGAATTAGTGCAAATGAGGTCAGACAAGTTTCCTAACTCTTTTAGTAAAGAGACAGTTGCAAAAGAATATGGTAGAAATTAATAAAATCATCAGTGACATAAAGAAGGATCAATGTTGCACTGTCTTTTCTAAACTAAACACCAGGGTGTAGTGGGTGAAACGCGATGGCTAGTTTGAAACAAACGAAAGAACATATTTTTTCTTACAAGAGATTGCTGTGGAGGTAAAATTCTACATAAATAGATGAAAGATGGGTAAAGTTCATTGAAGTGAAATTTAATGAAATTAAATACATCGAGATGATATTTATGTCAGGAAATCCTAGTCAGAACTGTTGGCTTCCTGAATCATGAGTGTTAGGTTGAAGTTAAGAACAATTTTACACTGTTCTTACTCTCTTTTGTAGGGAACAGAAAGCGCTGATGAGAGACTAAAGCGGGTAAAAGAAAATCTCAATTTCTGCCTGAAGGAACGTGGTCAAACCAGTGATGAAACAATTGACTCTGTTAACTATGTTCGTTGTTATTTGGAAAATATCTGTAAATTTCAGGCAGTCAAGATTTATAAACATTTCTGAGACAATAGTCAAGTCAAAAAGTGGAATAAAAAAAAACAAATACCCCCCCCAAAAACCACAAAAATCCAAGTTGTCTGTAGCCTGCAATCTGTTTTCCTGTTATGCAGTTCTTGGGCGTAATATACCCATCTTTCCATTCATTCATTTATCAGGAAAAATACAAGACACAAAGCATACTTTTGCCAGCCAGTAATCACATGCCTTGCCATCTATGTCTTCTCTTTGTGTTTCTGTAGGACATATGATTGGGAAATAGAATTAGCTGAAAAATGCCACAAAGCAAATGGCTAGACTATTTAGGCCAAAGTATTGCCAGAATGGGAAAGGATTTTGGTTTAGTGTTGTTTTGTGAATGGTGTGATATGTTTCAGAGTAGTGCTTTAGGACTGATTGAGTGTCAGAATGTGAATTATACTTCATATTTGGCTAATCCTTTTGAATAATGAGCCTCTATCTCATCAGCTGAAATACATGAGATGTTCAAGAGGAGTATAGTATAAAGCTTAGTACTGCCTATTTTTGGTTTCTATCTTGTTTTTGTTTTGTTCTTTTGTTTTAAGACAAAACCTGCATTTCACAACTCAGTGTGAAGGAAAACACAAATGCAAGCAACAGTTCAAATTCATGTTTTCTTCCAGTCTGGTAAATACAGTTGAGATTCCATTGCATGACTGAGAAGCCTCATCGAATGTTGTCTACCCTGAGCCTGCCTCACATACAGGTCGTTCTGCTTATGTTGTTGCTTAAGTTACAGGAATGTGTGTCCCATATTTTTTGAATTTCCTCTTCCCTTTGTAATTTAAGGAATCTTAGGAGACATCTAGAGGTCTTTTCCATGCTTAAGAAAGAATGAGGAAGAAATTAATAGCTGTTGCAAAACGTAATTGAATACCACAGGGTACTGCACAGAGCCTGAACAAGTAGTACAAAACAAACAAGCCCTGAGTAGGACCCTGTCAAAGTGCTTGTTGACTGTAAGAATGTGAAAGAATTCAATACCAGAGGGAAGAAAACGTTGAGGAGTAGCTGTTTATCACACATGCTTTTCTTCACTCCTATTTAGAGATGCTTGCAGCTACTTTCTGTTCCAGCCGTATAAGATGCATAAAGAGAAGCAGATTGCTTACAGGCTGGTAGCATAACACTTTTTAAGTACGAAAAGCACTGTATTAGCTCCCTTTTAATTCTGTGCATGTCAGTACCTTGCCCAGCTAATACTGCCAACATGTTTTCCCTGGAAAGCTTTAAACAATATGAAAAAGCACTTTGGGAATGCTTGTAAAATTCAGTCAATTTGTCACAGTGCTTTATAGTTTTATCACCTGAGTCAGTGGAGACTGAGTGCTGCATATCAAAAAAAAAAAAAAAAAAAGTAAAACCAACCAAAACAACAATCCAAAAAGCAAGCTGGAACCATTGCTACTTCTACACATTCTGATATGGAAGCACCATGTAGAAGTGCTGCCTAAAATTGGCTGTGGTAGTAGATGCATCAAAAAGTAAAAGGCAGATAGGATATCTGGACAGTCTGGAGATAATTGTTCTTATTCTTCCTTGGCTTTGTTAGTTAAGGTTATTATTACTTCAATCAATCTCTGTAGCTTCACTCAGACATAAGCTAAACAAATCAAGTAAAACAGAAATTGTGATGGATTCCTATAAATACATGGACAAGCAAATAAAATGGGATAATGTAAGGCTAAAGTTTTGTTAAATTTTAGAAGTAAAATAGATACTATGAAAATTTTGTAAAATTGATACCTTTTGTTTTAATCCTAACTGACTGCCAGGCTCCTGTAGCTAGGAAGGATGATGGATATGGAACTGCTGGTTGTAGAGGCTTCTAGGATCTTGTTAAGATGACTGGTTTGCGTATATTCATGTGAAAGTAGTATCATGTTGATAGCATAACGTGAAGATACAGACATGATCCAAATGCCATAGTAATTCTCACCTTGAAGAAAATGGGGCAATGTCTGGTATTTTTTTTCCAATTCTGAATCCACATTTTCAAGCCGTGTTTGTTTTTATCTGAGTCTCAAATGGGACATTTCTTCCCATAGACCGCTGTCCTGTATGACTCTGGTGGGAAGCAGTCCTTACAAAGTCAGGAAGGTTAGGAAGATAAAGAAGGTACTGGTTTTTGACCTGATTTTCTGAGACAGGAACAGGAAGCAATACTCTGGGGAAGCACTGAATGTCTACTATGGAAATCTGTAGATAGGGTTCCAAACTAAGTTTCTTATTTTTGAAGCCGTCGTGCCTCATCTTTTGTCTTAACTGTTCAGAAAACACATCAAACAACTTTTTCTTCATTTTTTTTTTCCCCAAGTAATAGTCCTTTTGTAATAATACTTCACTTCAGATGTTCACGGTATCTTCTATGCTGTTGTGAAGCAGCTAGTCTCACTACTTGCATTCTGACATCCTCTTGCTGTACTTGTCCCAGCAGACCTTTCTTTCTTTACTTGCTTGATTTTGTATTGACAGGTATTCCAAGATATTCTGCAGAGTAGGAATTTACAGGGCTTCTTTGTCACTGGCACAATGACATGTCAATCTTGGTGTTCAATCTTGGTTGTGTTTACAGTATATCTGGTTTTGCACTTGCTGTTGCAGTAGCACTCATTCCCCTTCCTTTTTGTCCTTCATTATGATAGCAAAACCTCTGAATCTTTGACCTAATCCTTTCCAGTTTGCCTTACAAAAAGAAACTCCATTGTGTGGCATGAGATGTCTGCATATCCTGTAATTTGGTGTCATGGCCGCAGAGCAATCTGTTTCCCAGTCTGCTCTTCCACAGAGGCATGCTCCATAAGCTGAATGGAGTAGGGTTGTCAATCAGTAGGTGATTTACTGATTTCTGCTTTACAAGTGATGATACGTTTGCTTTTGTTGTTTTCATTACAGTTTTGTTAGTATCCTTGCCTATAAGGCAGCCAAGCAAGCAGTTGAAGTGACATTCAGCACAGAAAAGAGAAATCCCAAAATTGAGGAAGGATGAAATAACTACAGATGTGTAAATGTATCATGGGGGAAAGCAGATCAGCTTCTCTTTAGATGTTGCTTGTACTGTATTCTGAATAATCTACTGTCTCTGTGTAGTAATTTTCATGGCAAGAAGGCAGAATGGAATGATAATGGTTATCTTTTTCTTTTTTTTAAAGTTTTCATCTGATTATAGATAGTAGATAGATTGCATAGGTACCATTGACAGTACATACAGTTATTTACAACATCATAATTAACAGCTCTAAAAAGAAATAATCATCAGGCAGTGTAATGAGATTTTGTGGGGATCTTGGTGTGCAATAAACGTGACTTGAAAGGAGTCTAGAACTGGTGATGACTGTAGTGAGTAAATGTGATTTACAAAGTTAAATATTCGTTAACAAAATATTTCAAATGTGGAATAAAAATGGAAAGATACAAAATCTGAACACTTGTAATGTTCTAGCATATTTTACATGTAATGATTACTGTAGTTATTTATCATAATGAGTAAAATAGTTGCACAGAGTACTTTATTTATAGTAACATTTGTAATTAGGCTCTTGAACATTTGTTATTTCAGACAGGAATGTCCTGAAGAGCTAACCCATGTGAAAAGAATTCTCCAATTAGTGAATTTACATATTATGCTCGTTTCTATTAAAAAATAAAAAATAAAAAGGATTTCCTATTTCTTGGCCGTTACTGTTACTACTGATTTTATTTTTAAAGGAACAGTATAAAATAATTTTCCTCTTGCCACATTTAGTTCTCAAATGAGACTTAAATTCAGAGAATATTTTCAGAGAACAAATACCACAGTTATTTTCCAGTTGGAGCTCACTAAATATTATTTCATGGGGATTACTTCACACAAATATAGTTATGGAAATACCTTCTATTCTTTTGATTCTCCTGCTTTTCCTCCCTTTTCCTTCCACAAAAACCTGAGGAGGAGTATTCCTCAGAATGAATCCTTAATCCTTTGAAATTAAATTTTATCAAATCCCTTAGTAAGTTTTGTCTTTCTTTTAGCTGTAGTAAATTAAGGTAAATTAGCAAATTAGAGGTGATTGTTCCCGGTGCAGATGGAGGCAGAGTTTGAAGAATGCTGTTCAAATGCACGTGAAAGCTTCACCTTGATTTCAGATTGAAGGAAATGCCTTCACCAGTGTGAGCGTGATGAGTATGAAATATAGAATATGAAATAAATATTTAGACGACGTAAGATTATCCTGACCTCTGTTGAGGTAGTTTCTAACCCTGTGGGTATTGAAGCTTTTGTGCATAGAGTTCCTCCAAGTCCGTAGTTCTGCTGAGGACAGGATATTGTTTTGTAGGGTGAGAAACTTACGATCAAGTGAAGGTACTCTGTGTGGTTTGGGTCAGACTGCTGAACTTAGGCTTCCTGCTTGCTATAGGCTGCTGTGATTATTGATCCTTTGGGTTTAATGGATCATTCCTGACCTCCTTTCTTCTTTTTTAACTGACGTAGATGAGATACTCTGTTGATTTTGTTTGTATCTGTAGCATCTTTCAGACTGTGTGATTTGCATCTGGAAATACTCAGGTTCTTCTTTCACAGTGTGAGGAGTTTGGGTGCTCATCTCTGGCTTCCTGTTGGTGAAGGGACAGATTTGACACTGGGATGGCTGTGTTCCTTGGGGAAAGGTTTTCACTTTAATAGGAAAGTTTGGTTCACCCTGAGTACTGCATAATGTCTGATTTAATAGCTGTTCAATGTGGATGACAAACATCTTTCTAATTTGAATCTACTTTACTACCTTTGGTTTGCTTGGATGAGGGTGACTATCAAGGAAGAGCCCCACTATTTCAGTGCTTCCTTTCCAGCTCTGAATCACCTTGAGAGTAATAGGGAAGTTGTGAAATGTCTGCTTTTCTCTGGAGAAAAAGTTAGTATAAGCACTGCCACCTAGGCTTCCTTTGCCAAATCATTTTGCCGAAAGCGAAGACATGAAGGCATTGTAATGTGGGACATAAGAAGTAACTATGATTCTGGGCTCTGAGTTTTGGACTGGCTGCTGGATTTGCTCAGTGAAACACCTGCAGTGTTCTGAATATTTTTAACAATAACATTGCATGAATGTCCTTAATTAGAAGATTTTATGAGTTCACTTAAGAAAAGAATAGTAGTACCAAACTCGAATTTTAAACATTTACTACTGTGAAAACATGTCATTTGTGCCCACTAGCACTCATGCTAGGTTAGAGGAGAGCTTGACCTTCTCATTTCTTGGCTGCCAAATTCTGTGTATACTATATATCCTTCTGTATCCAAAGAGGCCTCTCTCCTCTGTAGAAAATTCTTGTTACTCTTCCTTTCCTGAAGAAGCAGAAGAGGTTGTTTCATACAGCACTTCACACCTTGCTGAAGCAGGGAAACATTCAAATGTTCAAATTCCGTGTCTTACACTCAAGCAGCTGAAGACGTTTTCATAGCCTCTTAAAAATGTGATTAAAAACTTGTTTTGAATCCTGAAATACTGATGTGTAGAGATGCTGTCTGCAAGAATGGTCACTCAGGCCTGTAACAGAATTTCTTTAGATAGTGACCAATTCTGATTTCAGATGAGTTGGCTGCTAGGTACGTATAACCATTAAGAGAAGCAAAGTCAGGCTATTTCTGGTTGCATGTTTAATTGCTTGGTGTCGGACAGTTACACAGAGGTTTAGAATCCCTTGGGCATGGCACTTGCTGGGAAAGGAGACTGGTGTTCTCAATTTGTCAGAACAAAGCTGGTTTGTGAATAGATCAGAATAAAGCTAATTAGTGGATAGGATTTGGATGCTGTGCTCACCAGGCTACTGGCTACACATCTTGCAGTTCATGAAATCTTCTCCCCAAATGTACAGATTTTCATAAGAACTTGGTTTCTTGTCCGGTCTTATTTGTAAATTGCTGAAGACCTGTGGATATTTCTTTATGACAGTCTCACATCTCTCACATTTGGACCTTTCAATAACACTCCCAATGGCAGTGTCAGGGGAAGGGGAATATTGTAAAGATTTGTGCCTGGCCTATATGTGCCCCCTTTTATTAAGACCAAGACCCAACTGCGAGTTCAGAAGAACTTAAAGCCTTTTTTCTTTTTTTTTTTTTAACTGAATGTTAAGAGCCTTTTCTAAAGACTGTATTTGGAGAAGAAACACTACATCCATAATGTAATGTTCTAGTAGGCATTTAAAATGTAAAATGTGAACTCTGTGAAATAGTCTTTTAGCTTACAGAATGAATAAAAGAAGAGTAGTATTTTAAATTCATCCCCTTTTATTTTCTATGAGCTTTCAAATGTGCCTGTATGGTAATCTAGAACATACATTCTGATTTCTAAGAAAACACATTAGAAATTTCTAAGAAGTGTCATATTCTTTTAGAGTATGTCTTATCATAGAATGATGGTTTTGAAACATTATAACACAACACCAATGTGGTGCCAGGTAACATAGCTAATTCTACACAGTCTGATGTGTAATTAATGGAACTCATTTCAAAGTAAATGCTTTTTATGAGAAATAAAAATGCAAGGGCAATTTTGAGATACAATTAACAAGTAAAATAACCTGAAAAGAATGTCATTTAACTGTTAGTCAGTGGAGCAAACAATGGCTGTTCAGGAGTTGGTAGTGTTCATCTCACATGCTTGCAGGCTGTGCAGTTGGAGCTGAAGTGCCTGAAGAATTAATAGTAAAAAAAAAAAAAAAAAGAAAAATAATTTCCTCCATTTGAAGAAAGCAATTCTTTATTGCTTGAATCTAGTAAAAAGAAAAGAAGATTTATTGGAATTTCTTCATTACTTATAGCTGTATATTTGCAGCATTCTTATTTGGAATTAGTCTTATTTGGAATGTCAGGTAAATAGGAAACCATTGTTGCTTTTACCCAGTTGTTGGGATTGGGCAGACAGTGCTTAAAACCATCCTGTAAAAAATGAAAATACTCAACCTGGAAAGCAGGAGTTTGATTCAGGGAAAAAAAATGAGCCTGTGTTCAGAATAGAGTGTCTATATACAGCTACACATTGTTATGCTCAGACTTGTCGTAAAGTGGATGATGTCAGTTCTCAACAGTAGCAAATTCAGACTATTACCTTAAAAATCCCCAAATCTAAAATAAGACCTTTAAATTCAGCTTTCCAAAGATGGAAGTCAGAGACCTAGGAGGAAAGGTGTGAGTGGTGAGGACAGGCTGGGGAAAGGCATTTTGCACAGTTCCTGGAAATGACAGGAATCCTGGTCAGACTGGATATTCCTTGCCTCTGTGTCATACTTAGAGGAGATGTTGTGCATGATGTGAAACATGGATGAGACTTGTTTCTGTTTGGCCGTCAAGCAGCTGCACTCATTTACAAACAGAATTCTCCTCTGCTGCAGGCCAGAAATCAGCAAAGCCCGGAGTTCAGCTGAAATTAGTAAGGCTTAGAGATAAAACTAAATGAAACACTCCCCTGGGTGTTTTGCTGTCTACAGTGCATTTTAAACCTTTGCACTGTGTATGCACTGTGTGCTTCTTTTATACACTAAACTCTGTTATCATTTTTTTCACACTGTTCCTCTGAATGTAGCTATGACCATACTAAGGACCTGCTGCCTCCCTCGCTCATACTGCCCGGGTCTACATGGGGGGGACTGTCATTACAGGTGCCACAGCAGGTTGTTTTACTCCGGAGTTTGCTGAACTCACAAGTGTTCTGGGAAGCCGGGGCTGCCTGGCCATGCAATAGCACTTGGCTGGACAACCACTATGTAAACAACATAGAAGGACTCATAGTCCGAGCATCTTAGAGGATATCTGCTCCTGCATTTCACCAAGCATTCCCCTTAGCATCCCAGTGCTTGTCAGTTTAGGAAATGCATATTGTTGTTATCTGCTTTTGGTTTTCTGACAAAATCAGCAATCACAATTGTTTCCATAGTTATTCTGGCACCTTCACTACATGACCATGCAGGTTAGATTTTCTCTGTGAGTATGTATGTTTGTATACAGTTGGAAGAAAAACAGCTCTGAAGTGAGAGTTATGTTATTTTGGTGAACCATTTGCATTCTAAGTGAGTACATAGAATCAATATGAAATCCTAGAAAATAATCTAACTACCTTTATTTTCCTAGTTAGCAAATGGTGTAACAAATGACTTTTGCTTTATGCCATTTATCCCTCCTGTGTCTCCTGTGAAATTTAAATGCACCTCATGACTTCTTTCAGTTATTTTCTAGAATGTCTTAATTTAATTTTCATTCATTCTCCCCTGTGGCCTCCAAAGAAAAGGAAATAGGTGGGGCAGACAAATTGAGAAGTAGGAAAATACTGTGTGTCAGCTTTTCTGATTGTGTCAGGTGCACTGGATGAAAAAATAATTATTTCATTATCTCCTCATCCAAGTGGAATACTAATCAATATCAAGGACTAAAAGAACAACATCTGACAAATGCAAGCTGCTGCTGACATTTTGCTTTTTAAAGTGATCATTCTTTTTATAGGAGCAAGTCTTTTTTAGTCTCATTACCTATCATGTTAACTGTTAACTATTGTTTTGAATGGTTAAGTCTTAAAGAGCACTATGTCACCACTTGAAAAAGCAGACAGCATTGAACTGTCCTTTCACTATCTACTTCCTCAAAATAAAAAATATATTAAATTGTCTTTTCAGGATCAGATAGTTCAAGAAAGCCTTTCTCACATAACTTCGTCACTTAGAGAATGATCAAAGTAAGTTCAGTTATTGCAGTGGCTCTTCTTCCTTATGCTGTATATTTTCTTCCCAGATCAAGTTTTCATATGCTTGTACGTGTTAGTACATGGCATATAAAGAATGCAGAAATATTAGAATAAGTTACATGATTAAATCCTGTGCTCCACACATTATTATTATGGAAGTTACTGTACTGCATGATGCCCCTTGTTCACAGGCTGAGATCCTTTTCTGCCTATTGTATAAACTGTCTAAACTTTCTATCCTTGTGCATTTTTTGAGTACATGATGGAGGTAAAACTCCTCAGGCCTCTTCCTAAACTCGTAATAGCTAGCTCTCTGTGTAAGATCACTTGTGAACAAACAAGCATGACATTCTTAGGAAATATTCTTTTCTATATCTGCACTGTAAGAAAAGATGTCAGTCTCCTTTTTCTGAAGGTATACTTTGCCACATTAAGAGGTGTTTACATTTTATGCTCTAATATCAGCTTCACATGGCTTAATCCTTAATAATGACTTCAGCTGGGCTCTGTGCCATGAACCCACCCATGTCTGTAGACTTCAACAAACCAAAGTGGGAAGAATATTGGAAATCTAGCCAGAAAAACTCACTTTAACTTCTTTGGCAGAATGCCTGGAAAGGAAGAAGGAACACAGAAAAGAAATAAATTAGGGGATTCAGAAGTGCATTAAATTAGACCTAAGAAATTGCTTTCTCCTGTTATTAGTGACTAGTGATAATTTGAAACGTTTCATCCCTAGTCACTTTGTTATTTTAAAATGAATGGAAATAGAGACATAAGAACAGAAACCTTCAGAAATAGAACCAATGGTCATATATTAAAGGGGTTACTTACATTGGAAGGTTTTGGTTAAGAGAAGACACGTTACAGAAGAGTTGATTTTAAAAGGAATAAGAAGGATCATGAGATTGAAGGCATTTCTACAGGTCCTCTTGTCCTGTTTGCTCAGAGCAGGGCACAGGAGACAGGGTTATGCAAGATCTTGTTGATTTGAATTCTGAATATTTTCAAGGATCCAGATTCCACAAATTATATGAGGATATGAGAGCAAGATGCACATTTACTATCACAGGTCAAAGAGAGACCAGTTTAGAGTCAGAGGTCCTTTACACTTTTTTGCAGATCCTTTTGTCACATGTTTTTATGACGGGAGTGCATTTTAATTTAATTATTATTATTTTTTAAATTTTTCCAGTTAATGTATAGTATCGATCTCTCTATGAAGACAGGGATTGTTTCCAGAGTAGTTCAAATTGCAGATGTGCATTGTTTAAATCAATATTCTTTGACCATTGTTCAGATGGTCTTACCATGCTGTTCCTCTTTTCTGAAGATTAGGAAATCTGCAGAAGAGGTTATGCAGGTTCAGTATTAAGTGAGCACTAGTAGTTGGTGTATCTGAACTGCACTCAGCCATGCAAATCTGATCAGGTTATTTGGCTGCTCTGCTCATCAACTTCAAAGGTAATTATAGTTAGAGAGGTTGAAGCTTGTCTGGTGTATGCATACAGACAGAGCTGTCACAGAGCTCTTCTGGATGCGTAGATCTTTCTACTTGTCTAGACTACAACTTCACTTTCAAACAGTTGACCATATCCATAAAGTAGGAAGAATTCAGAAAGGAGAATGATCACTGTAATTTTGTCCATGTCTCAGTCGCAAAAGAACACTTTACCAACAATAAAAGAAACATTTATGGTGTATACAGCACAAGGGGGTTCTCTTTATTTCCTGTAGGTGAAGATAGTCTTTTATTTATTGTGCGAATGTATAATCCCAGGGGTGCGGATTTGCTGCAGAAAATAAAGTATTCACCTCAAAACAATTCATTAAAGGATCTTCAGTTCTCAGATTTTAAATAATTGTTAATCTTGGCTTCATTTTTAAGTGCCAAAATCAACTTCTTCCTCTTTGTGCATTGCTCATCAGTAAATGCTTAAACAAAGAGAATTTCTAAATATGTACCATAAAAGCTATATGAATGTAGTATTAAACCATCTATCACACTGCAACATAGTGAAGTCCAAGGGAAACAGATTTTAAAAGGACATACCTTGGTTCTTGTCTGCTGTCCGGAGCATCTGAATTATTTATTTTATTTATTTGTTTGTTTATTTTGTCCTATGCATATTTCATTGGTTGTGACTGGCAGAAGTTCCTTTTAGCATTTATTTTCCACTATTTATCTCTTTGTCTTCCTTGCTGTCTTTGTTGTAATGGAAGGAAGGTGCAGCCTGTTTCCAGGAGTTGTCTGGGTCTCCGAACTTGGAAATATACAAAGTAATGAGTGCAGTGGCATAGTGGAGGAAACAATTAAGTGGAGTTATCATTATTTGGAGTTAGAGTTACTACTCTTACAATAGAATAGTTGTTCTACTTCATAGTTTTGCTGTTTTTTTTTTTTTTCATCTCTAATACATGCTATTATTTATTTTGTTTTGCTTGTTGAGGTTTCTTTTATGTAGAACTATGTTGGCAATTTCTGTATCTTAGCTTTTGTAACTCTGAAGCATTAGCTATGGCGGTGTAGCTTACAAATAAGTAACTTGAGAAAGAAAAGGATTTTAGGTTGTTTATATGAAAAATATATCAGAGTATTTGTAAACAGAGATCCAGCATAAGTTTAATTGAATAAATTTGCATTTAGGATCCAAGAGACTGAGAACTATAAATTTATGAATTCAGTGAGTAAGAGGTAGAAAACAGTCTTACAGTGAAACTAACAGGCTATAAAGATTTTTGGTAAAAGAAAGTTTACTATTAAGTTTCCTACGTATTTCTTTGGGATTAGCACAGCGCTTCCTGTGTTTTTATGATCTATTGATTTTTATTACAGTTTAAACAAACTTCTGAGGCAAAAAAAGAAGTGATATTCTTAGCAGGAAAGTGCTATCCTTTTAAAGCTGGGTAACTGACACACAGGATGGACCGTACCTTTCCTAAGATGAAAAAACATGTCTGAGGCAAACAGAAAGAGGTAATTTGGTTTCCCTTGTCCCAGGCTAGAATCCTAACACCCAAATATATCTGCATATTGCATCCGTTGAATGCCTTACCATTGGATGCAGCTCATTGATCCATCCTATCCAGATCCAACCGCAGAGCTTTCCTTTTTCTTTCACACACATCTCTTTTTATTTTCCCACGTTCCAGAAGAAGCTCTGTGTGCAGCCAGAATCTCCTGGTTCTGCCACAGTTAAATGGATGTGTAATGTTAGCCAGGGTACTTACTCAGTGTGCCCTGCAGTTCTGCTTCTGTAAACTGGAAGCAATGTTTTCTTGTCTCTGAACAGCGCTGTAGAATATGTTCATGTCTATAAAACATCAGAAGCTGGGAGGGAACAAGGTCATAAAGTTACACACTTAAGTACCTTCGGCCATTGATATTCTGCAGTTTTTGTAACAGCCTAGAGTGCTTTATAGCTGTGAAGTAGAAAACAAATATCATACAATGTCTACATCCTATCAGAGCCTAGTGGAGAGTCATAACAGGATGGTATTTCCCTTATTTATTGTTTTGAAACAGAACAGTAAATTGTGTATTATTGCTGTAGATGTAATTGCAGTTACTGACTTCAAGAGTAAGGTTGCAACCTGCTCTATGCCAACCACATATGTCATTTTGCAGAGGTTGGATAGTATTGTCAAATAAATGTATTGATCAGTTTATCTTATTTTTATCATATCATTACACCTTCTTGTCTCAAATTCATTGACCGCATTATTCATGACCACAAAAGTTTTGAGTGAGTGTAATTCTGTCTTGGTATGGTCACCTGAATTTAGGTTCTGCCAGAAGGCCGTGTACGTGCACAGACACACACACAATTGGATGAGTTCTAAGTGAGGAGTACTCTGAAGTCAGGAGCTGGGATTGCATGAAATCGAGTCTCTCTTTGCCTTGAATAACTTAAAACTGAAACACTTTCTGAAACATATCCTCAGTATCTCAGGTAGCCAGAGACTACAGGAAACAGCTTCTGTAGACTACCTTGTTTTACAACAGAGTAAACAAGTTAAAAAAAAAACAAAAAAAAACAACTCTAGAGAACGGGCAGAGCTTCTTCCTCTGAAATGCTGTTGTAGATCATCTTTCTAGAGTTAAAAAGTGACGGAAAAAATGTTCTGTGACTGGACAGCTGCAGCGATTGATGAGAATATAGGATAATGTCACGTTCCTTTCATTTTTTTTTTTTTTTAATCCAGAGCAAGTGAAAGGGTTACACAGTAACAGGTGTTGAGCTATCTGAGCAAAATGAACCAGTGGCCATTCTACAAAATATACAACGTTTCTGAGAGGTTTAGATGATTTTTTAGAGCTATTTAGTATTACAGATGTTACTGTAATGTTGTACAGTGCGTAAGGGGAACTCTTTAGGCCAGAGTGAGAATTAATTAAAAGTATTATTCTGAAGCCAGAAAGAAACCACTGGTATACTTCATGAAAAACTACATGCACAATTTCTAACAACAAAGATGTAATAAAAATATTGGTGAAGAATTAAAAGTAGGAGAGGCCTTCTGGTGTTGTTTGTAGAATTATTTTCTTACTCTCTTGATAGGCTGAGTTAGTTCATTCAGGAAACTTCAATGCTTTATCAGCAGTTCAGTGACACTTCTGTTGTTAGCAAGTTTGTTTCTCTGAGCAGCACTGAGAAGGAGAATGTGACATCTGAAAGTTCATCATGCTTTGTCACAACTTTTTGTGCATTGTCCTGTGCAAAGCATTCATTAATGCGTAAAGCAAGATGTGAATTAAAATGATCTGGTAAGCTAGCCCATGACAGCACAAAAATAACACGTCTGTCTTAGAGTCTAGAAAGTTGTCATGAATTTCCAAGTAGTCATATAATTAAGTAGTTATCAGGACAGTTTTCCTCATGGTTTCTTTGCTTTATTATTATTTATGAATTACTAAGTAAGAAAATCTTACAAGTAGATATGTTTCACCCTACAGTTAATCTTTGAAATACCTCGCTGTTTGCCTTTTCCATGGGTTTCCTTTCTAACCGAGGGTACCATGGCGGTGAAGTTGAGGATGCTTTCTCAGAAATTGACCCTACATTGACTTTTTCTTCCTTCTTGACTGTTACTGCAAAACTGGAGCTTCACAGACTGATGAAAGCAAGTATTGCATTACTACATCTCCTGCCTTGATGTCAATGTTTGAAAGCAAAGATTCTATTAGCTTAATAGGTTTGAGAATGAGAAATGCCCCAAAACAGATATCTGAACTGGAATTGAAAGCTTTCTAATTACTCGGGCAAGAGCAGAAATTATGCTTCATGAATCATTCAAAAAAAGCAGGCTTATAATCTTTCCTTGATTATACTGTTCAGTTGATATACTGAAAACAGCCTCCTTCCTCAGTTCATTTTGTCGGTGATGAATTTCTGTCTGCCAGAACTAGGGCTGAGCTGATCCTTCCTGCCTGGTTCTGAAAGGTTCATCCTCATTGCTTTGATTCTTTAATCACAGCAAATCTGCAGCTCTGTAATGTAAAGGAAACATGTCATCTTAGATGTTAAGATGATGCGCAAATATATCACTATTGATTAGCACTGAGGAAACCCTTTAATTTAGCATATTAATATTTATATTAAGTGAATTTGAACTTCTGTTGTACTTAATTTAGTGATGGCCTAATTACACAGTTCAATACAATCTAATAATCCGGGCTAATATATAGGATACTAGAGGATTTTTCTTTGTGATTTAGCTGGCAGCAATCACTAATCTTTGTGGCAGTTATCAAAAAAGGCATCTGAATCTTTTCCTGGCACTCAGTTCCTTCTTTCTGTGTGTGTCAGAGTTTGGTTTATTGTTTCCAGTCGTTCTGTGCTCTTAACATTTGTCTTAATTTCCGTGGTTTTTTCTTTTTATTTTTTCTCTTTCCCTCTGTGACTCACAGCAATAACTTACTTTCCTCTTAGGCTGGTAAACAACGTACTGATGTATGCACTGCATCTGATGCAGGACATTACTGTTAGATCAGAAGCAGTGACTCAGCTTTCCTCAGCCAGCAAGGGGCCAGCTGCTGAGTCATTTTGGCAAATGTCTGGTTTTCGGTCACTGGTGATGAATGTGGCAGTATTCAAGGAACCCCTTAGGATAAAGTTACTGCTCGTTTTGAATTCTTCTAAAGCTTATACAGGTACAACTGGAGTGAGAAAAAGTATGTTTATAGAATGACCTTGATCATTTAAAAGAGTACATTCTGTGATATAAAAAAAATTGTTTGCTATTCTGAGAAGACACTTACTAAACTGAATTCATTCCTGGCATAGCTGCCAAATAGGGAAATCCTGAATTAAAATGAGCATTGTTTGCTTTATCGTTGTACTTCATATTATTTATAGAAGACTGTTAAGGTGAAATTCCTCACTGGTTTTGCATGGGTGCATATTTTCTTTGTGATATTTAGACTGCTCAAAATATCCTTTACAAATAAACATGCACTGCTAATTACTGCAAATAGAATCCCACAGCCTGTTTCTCCCTTCTTTGCTTAGTGACAGAAATGATGATTCCAAGTCAGCAGTCATCGCTAATATAAACATGTTGTAGCACCATATTAGATTTCTTTTCTGCTCTTCTCTACTGATACGACTTAGATGTAGGCTGTAATAGCAACAGATAATAAAATAAGGGGCATAGCTGTGACTTCTAGAGACAAATAATGTTGACTGATTTAATTTTTCCATTTCACTTGCTTTCTTAAACAGGAAGATGATAATCTTTCCTTATCAGAAGAGAATTTGGCATGTCACTGATATTTAGAGAGGTTAGACTTAGAGCCTATACATTTTCAGATTGTAAATTGAATAATTCAGTAAATATACAACAGTAACTGACAGGACTAATCAGATAACTAAGAATGTTCGTTTTATTCACTGAGAATTTTGATTTCTGTCTGCAAGGAATAGTGGTTGGAGTGGGTTTTGTTTTGTTGTTTGTTTTGATACTGCAGAAATCTATGCTATTATCAAATTAAAGTGATTTAGCTACAGTTGGTTATATTTTATAGTAAGGATAACCTGCTATTTAAATGGAGGGAAGATTATTTTTTCTCTTAAAAAAAATCTGTATTTTTTTAAACAAAAAAATTGTGTTTTACTGGACTTAAAGGTACAAGCGCTGGTAGGGTGAAATAAATTAAAGTAGTGTCATGATAATCTAATTCTTTTCATTTTCTTTATTAAAAAAAGTAAATATTCCCTAGAAGGAAAATCTAAATATATCCTTGGATCTGTTTCTAAATCTATGACTAGGTTATTTGGTCTATTATACAATGTGTTTAGGACTTGTTTTCTTTGCAGATGGATATTGAAAATGGGTTGTCATCTAATACTAAAATAATAATAATAATCCAAAAATAATATTGGATATGACACATATAATCTTCACTGGTATTGCTTTTGGAAAAGCTTTGAGATAGAAGGATGAAAGACCATCTGATCTCTTTAGAGGACATGTTGGAAAGCACCTTTGGAACACTTTGGCGTATCACACCATTTCCAAAGTCTTGTATCATTATCAAATCAGTTTGTTCTTGAAAGTTTTGCTGAATGCTTCCCGGAACTTTGCTGTTCATACTTCACACGCATTTGCCCTTCTGTCTGACTGCTTTCTTCATTTTCTTACCTCTACCATGACATCTCTACTGGAAGAAATGGAAACAAAGTGAAAAAGTGAACAAATTAAAAAGGTAAAATAGATGAAACTTGCCTGTTTGAGCAAGATAGTGCAGCAACGATCAGCTAATAAATCTCAGAACAGATTGGTTACAGAGCAATGGAGGTGTTTAGGAACATCTTACTTTGTCCTCTTCTGAAATGTTTGCATATTGAAACCTAACAATAGAAATATATTGTAGGACATACTATGAAGTACTCTGTTGTAACGAGATACTATGGAATAAATGCCTGGTGAATCTCATAAAACTACAGTATTTAAATTCGGATTTTCATGACTCTGACCACGTGTTTTATTTATTCTCGATCTCACAGAAATCAATGCACATGAAAAAGTTTTAGAAAGATGGCTTCATGTGATGCTTGCTTGGTAGTGAAAATACACGTATTTTAAAGAGCAAGAACTGGTTTTGTTTAAAAAAAAGTTCTGTAGAAACTTTCTGTAGTTAACTGTTTTCCTTCCACCTTCTGTTTGCTTTTCTCAGACAGTTGTTTGTTCTCGGTTTTTGTGCCTTTAACTGACTGCTACAATCTTGTGAGTTCACTTTGTTAGAAACTGTCATTAATCTTATGTCTGTACAGGACCTAGAACAAGAAGGACCCGACCTTGTTAAAGTCACCAGTTGCAAGAGTAATACTAATAATTAAAATTGGCACGGGAAAATTGGATTGAGACTGGAGTTTGTATGAAATGTTATATTGAATGTAATATAAAAGAGTCTTTAACATATAAATGGTTTTGAGAAGACACAAAGTAATCAAGTTCATCTGCACTATTTTTAGTACTTTCCACCTCATGTCTCCCAAGGTGCTTTACAGCACAATAATCATGATTAACTCTGGATTCAATCAGTGAGCTAGTGCAGCAATCCACAAAGTGGGACAAAGACTTAGAAGAGCATGGTGTAGGTGAGGACCCTAGTGACAGTGTTATAATTCATGAAGAGATGTCAGCGAAAACCAGAACATCTGGCAGTCTGACTGTAATGGACATTTCTGGTTTGTGTTTTAATTTTTTTAAATGCTGCGTTCTCAGTTCATCAACGTGGTTAAGTACCAAGCTAATTCCTGAAGTGCCTCAACACTGAAAACCTAGGTAGCTTTTCCTGGTTTGTATTTTTGAAACATGAACATTCCTTTTAAAGATGTCTAATCACCAGGCAAATTAAATAAGCTACCTTTTTTTTTTTTTTTTTTCTTAGGGCTGCTGCCTTAAATGGGTAATTATGACTTAGGTGGGTAATAATGGAGGACTCACTCCACATGCTTCTGAGAGGCAATGGTGATGCGGAAATACATGCCTTGACAAGGGGCTAAGAGATCGATCAGGTGTGCAGGGAAGAGTCTGGGAAGGATAAAGGGTATTTCATAGAATGGTTAAACCTAACAAATTTCAGACACAGTTTTCATCTTTCTTTCTTCCTCTCCTCTCATCTCACTGCTTCCAATTTAGGATCAGTGTTCGTTGTCCTGGATTTTTGTAGAGCTTGTAGAAACTGATGGATCACTGAGATAGTAGGCAAGAATGCAGTTGCTGGAGTACAGATCTCTGATGCACAAGCAGTTTAAGTTCAAGACTTAGATACATTTTTCTCTGATGTTCTATATAGTTTACTGAAATTGATATTAAAAAGTAATAGTGTGGGCTAGAAAGAATTCCTGTTAAGTCTTTTATTATGGAAGGACTTTATTGCTTTCTAAGCAAAGGAAATTTGTGTTTTTGAGAATTAGGTGTGATTTGGTAATTTAATGATTCTCCTGCGGTTCTGGTGAAGAAAAGAGAGGTCAGTGAAAGGGGTAAAAAAGAAATATTTTCAGCCTTTTTTTCTGGATGTTGTAGCTGGCTCTAGGATACATCTTCCAAACCTGTGTTGGATCAAGATTTTAGGTTGTACACTCTAAGATCACGCTCATTTAACAAATGTGAATGAACTGATTTTTTCATATCTTCAGAGAGCAGCTAATTTTTCTGCAGATAAGGAACTCAAGTTAGTGCTACTAAAGGAGCTGCCAGGCGTACTGTGGAATCATAGGTAGGAACTACATTTAATTCTTCCTTGCCTTACCAACCTTCACTCACTCTATTCAACTTTGTTTTCCTATGGTTCTTTCATTAGAGTTAGGTGCCTGTGAAAGCTGTCTGTCTTTCTTGATGGCAACGATTGTCCTTTTGTCATAATCCATTTTCTTTTTAAATCTTAATGCATTTTCGTTTTTTGTTTTTATTCTGTGAGGTGGAGGAAAAAAATGCTTTTATAGCCTTCAAAGGATTTAGTTCAGAGAGGCAGGGAACTGTGACTTTGCTCATATATGTGCTCAGGGAAGAAAAAAGACATATTAATACTCCTTTTCTATCTGCAACTTCTAGTGCCTCACCGGACAACTGATGCATACAGACCATTCACTCTGTCTTTCTTAAGTTTATGCTGCATGAAGTCACAATCTACATATTATCACAATCAATATATTATTTATTCATAGAATAAATTATTTATTGTTTTACTTGCTATTATTTTCAGAATCTTGACACAATTATTGCATTATGTATGCTTACGGATATGTTAGTTGGTGCAGAGATGAAGATGGTGCCATACAGATTTTAATTTTAATTTTTAAGTAAAATCTAACCACGTATAAAGAACATCATAGACTGATGTGTTATGCTAAAGCAAATTATGTTACTTTTTACTACTTCCTTCTGGAAAAGATGTGTTTTTGAGATGAAATCCAGCAGTTCGCATGAATTTTTGATATAACTTGCATGCATACAGAGTTCACTTTCTTCATCATCTAATGGATTTTTAGTAAACGTGGCAGTCTTGAGAAACTGAGCTTTCAGATGCAGTGGGAAACAACTGCCTGCATTTGTTTGGCATCATCGATTTATCAAGACTTTCATCTTAGAATCATAGAATCATTAAGGTTAGAAAGGACCACTAGGATCATCTAGTCCAACTGTCAGCCCATCACCAGCACACCCACTAAACCACGTTCCTCAGTGCTACATCTTCATGTTTCTTGAACACCACCAGGGATGGTAAGTCCACAACCTTCCTGTGCAGCCTGCTCCCTGCTTGACTGCTTTTTCTGAAAAGAAACTTCTTCCTAACATCCAGCCTATTTGGGCAGACAATTATAGTTAGAGATTCCAGCACTTCTTAAGAAGTTCTGTAATCTTAACGCTAGTATTGAGGAAAAAATATTATTTAGGAAAGTTGCTAGAAATATTTAATAGAAATTTTATAGGACTGCTACAGAGTAAATGAGTGGTTATTGCCTTCCTCTTCATTATTATGATTTGGTAGAGCTGGTGAATATGGTATTTTGAACAAAAAAAGTGGTTTTGATCTTGCTTCTAGCAGAGAATTAAAACTTCTACCTATATTAAATGTATGGATAGACAGCTGTTTGCTCTCTAGAGAAGATTTCTTTTTTCTTCTGTTGAGGACAGATTCTGTATTTACTGCAGTTCTTCCATCTGAACTGTCTGTATGGCAGTGAAAAGATTGATTGTTCCCATCTCTGTAGGACAAAAGCTTGCATCTTTTCTCCTAGTGCTCTCTCTCCATTCTGAGCGCCCCTGGATGTGTCAGCTTCCCTGCTCTAAATCTGATCTTGCTGCATTGAGATCAGTGAAGAGAGTTGCCACCTCCTTGCTGTTGACAGAAGCAGAGTCAAGCCTAGACTTCTAGAATCACTTTTAGCAGGTTCCTTGAATCCACTACTGTTTTGTTTAATGGTTTCTGTGGGTTTTATAGATGCCCCTCATATGCAAGGCAGCTATGGGGTTCATGTTAAGGCAGCAGATGATTCCAGGTGGAGAGCAGTAGAATGGCTTAACGTGTAACAGAAAGGCAATAGTGGGGAGTCTTTCAAAGGGAATTTTCAACAAGTGCGGTGGAACCTTTCTGTGTGTGAGAAACTGGTGGCACTCTTGAGAAAAGGTGGTCTTCTTAATGCTTTTGAACACAGCTTCCAGGTGGGATTTCAGTGTTTCAGAAGCAGGTGGTACAACTTGCCTATGCAGGTAACGAATAAGATTTGTTTACATATCTGTTTAGTTACTTCTGGTCACTCTTGCTTATTGTTAGCATACTGTTTTTTGCTTGTTTGGGTACTCATTTAATGTTTGTGAGCTATGTAAGGTGTAAATCCTTCTCTGGGTCTACCCTACTGCAAGAAGATCATTGCACAGAAAGTGCTTGGGGTGTAAAAGTCAATAATCGTCAGAAGACTGAGGAAATAAATCTGTCTGCACACCTAGCAGCCCCATTGGGTTGGGAGCTATTGGATTGCAATTTATCTGGTATTGAAACATGTTGGGACCTGGAAGTCATGGACACATAGCTGTTGTGCCTCCAAAGTGAATGCTATTGTATGCTGAGTGATAATAGCATACGAAATAGGTAAGGAACTGTTAGGGCATGGCTTGAACTGGTTGATTGAGCACCTGGTGAAGGGATGTGGCTGGCCCGTGAAGCACAGGCTTATTTGCACCTGTGTTCCCCACATGACCAGAGGGGGTGGGCCCAGGGTCAGCCACATCTTTTGCGCCTTCGCTGCTCCCAGAGGAGTGCTGCATAGCTGGAGGTCTGCTTCACCACTTGAGTGAGTTCTGTTCTTTTTTCTTTATATGTGTATTGGTTTACCTGTGAGTACTCTGATGTTGCTAGGAACCTGTCAGAGGCAGTTCTGCTT
The DNA here is from genome assembly GCA_036925125.1 of Oreortyx pictus. NCBI lineage: Eukaryota > Metazoa > Chordata > Aves > Galliformes > Odontophoridae > Oreortyx > Oreortyx pictus. Next base: position 9,609,058 of record JAUPFR010000008.1, on the reverse strand, counting down.
CTTCATAAGCAGAATGTGGAGAATTTCAGTAGGCTTGGATATTGGTTGTTTTAATATCGTTTAACTTTTGCATTAGCTCTCGGTACTTAGAGTACTTAGAAAACTGGAGTAGGGTTCTTCTTACTATATGTTAGATTACAGAGTTCAACTGGATGATGTAGAAGGGTGTACACCAGAAGCTATTTTGTACTTGCTTATCTTTTTTCTTTTCTACGGAGCGGTGAATATTGCAACCTCTGCACCGTGGATAGATTTCATTCTGCTTGTTTTGTAAAAGCTTCACATGTGGAAAGTGGGTGTAAAAGGCTAGCAGCCTTACTGTTAGTGACGCTACAGATGTAAGAAGTTATTCAAGTTGCAAGCTAATATGTTTGTATACACGGCACACTTTGTAGAGAGATCCCCTTCAGAAAACCAGAGTGTGTATGGTTAGGAGCACGAAGGGAAAAGCTTGGCTATGCAATTGCTATGCTTGGGTGTTAGAAAATCAAGACCCATGTTTTTTCAAGCACTAGTTAAATCATACTGGTTTATAATTAAATAAACTTTTGTATTTTAATGGGTAATTCATTTTCATTCTTCCTCTAATAGATCCTTTATCCCTGGAAGTATGAAGTTAAATGTAGTCTGCACTATGGCATGCACTAATTGATAACTGTTGTAAATTGACTTTTTTCCTTTTTCATTTGTAGTCGCTTCATTCAAAAGCTGCTGAGTAACTGCTCTGTGGTAGTTTGCTCCTGCTTGAGTGTCCTCTTTGAAACCCTTGTGAATTACAAGGGTTGATTTCAAAGCAACAAAAACTGAGGCATATACCAGCAGGGATGGAGTTCAGTGTTCTTAAACTACCAGTGTAAATGAACTCCTAGAGGGTGTTAGGAAAGCTCTGTGAAGTGCTGTAGTTTGCATGCTTCCTGCTGTGAAGGATGACTGTTGATTTCACCCTCTCATCCGGAGGGAGGTTATTATTCTAGCTCACATTTGGATGACTGATTCACGTTGCGGTGTACGTGCATAAATGTAGTTCATTGATTATGTTTTCTGCTGTTCATAGACACTGCTTACACATTTCTCTGTCAACCATGACCTGTCATCACTGGAAGCATTTATCTGGTGTGCTGCTAATAGCAAGAAGGCTTTTATCATTGTTAACTGTGGTGTGGCTGAATGAGTGGCTTTACCTCTCAGAAACGCATCTCTGCTTAAGGGTGGGAAGGAGTGGTGATTCTCAGGCATGGTTACAGAGGTGATTGTTAGGCATGGTTACTGTGGCTGCCTGCTACAAAGTTTTGGGTGTTTTTTCTCCTCTGGGAGAGGAGAAGAGAGGAAGTAATTCCAAGAACAAGTAGTGCCCTTGGAACATCTTTACACCTTTAGCTTTCAGGGAACTGAACCCATGCTTGAATCAGGCCTGCAGCAGAAGTTGAAGTAACTCCTGGCCTTTAAATACAAAAAAAACAAGTTTGTTTATTGGAAAACTAGCTCTCACAAGGGAGTTCTTCCAACTGCCTCAAGAAAGAATGCGGAGAAGATGTATTTATTCAAACATTGTAAAGCGTGTTAGAGATTTCTCATTTTTCTTCCTTCTTGAGTTCTGCCTTGTATCTTTACTGGCAGATATATTTGGAATTTGAAAGCTAAGCATCTCTGAGACCCATCACAACCCAAGTAGGACAGTGTATTAATGTGGGTTTATTGGATATATGCCAGCATGAGTGGTTAGAACTACAAAAAGCTCTGTCCTGTCCAGAAGTTGCAACATGAGACATTCAGATGCTTGTATAAATTAGTTTATCAAAAGCTACATGATGTCTCAAAATTGTTAAATTTTAAGAAATATAATTGATTTTTAAAGTTCAAAGTTCAGTAATAAGTAATATTTCTAATTTATTGATACACTTTATTCTGACACCTGATTGAACATTTGACTGAATTTATTTGCTCACTGAGGATCTGTATTCTGAACTGACAAGTGTTTAAAAAATATGGCTGATTTAAACCATGAAGCTGAAATATCTTGATATTTTCCTCTAGCTCCATTATGCAGGGTGAAAAGTAATGAAGAACTCCCTTTCTGGAGAAATGTCAACTGCAAAACTTCCTGTAGAGTTAATGTGGTTGTTTTTTTTTTTTAACTTCATAAGTCTCAGTATGGTTAAATCTCTGTACACTTATTAATTCTAGGCTTAGGATTGAACCCTGCCATTTGTTTAACTCACAAGCTTAATTTTTGTTTTTTCTTTTCCCAGTTCAGACTTGCTGGTCTTTTCTGGGGGATGTAAAATTAGCACCTGGAGTTTACCTACTTTTGCACTGGGCTTGGGATCAGCTCCTCCTTTACTTTCAACAGAGTGCTGAGACTATGGTTTTTCCATGTTGGACTGAAGATACTTTGTATGTTTTCATAGGTAACTTCCACACAAAAAGTAAATTGAGATCATTCCTGGGACATAACTATGTGTGTGCACATGTGCTTGGGTCTTCCATCAGAGACTAATTCTCAGTCAGTCACCAACCTCTGGTTTGTATCACGAACCAATTTCAAACTCTAAAACTGGGCATTTTCAGATGAAATTAAACTGGAAGATGCTCTCCAGGAGGACTACAGAAGCTTCTAAAGGACACTTAGCCCACAGCATAGAATCAATACTAGTGCTAAGCAAAGCACTCTGGGAATCTCTGGTCAATAGCTCCTGCTGATTCACTGCTTGTGGGACCTGCTCACGCTGTTTTGAGTTACTGACTAATATAGGTAGAGCATGAGGGTTTTTTTTTTTTTTGTGTGTGTGTGTACCACAGAAAGAGAAGGTCATTTGAGTATGAAGATGAGGGATGAAGAAAGAAGTATGAAGTTATCTGTGGAGGTGAACAGAGGGCATCAGAATTTAAATGCTTCTCACTTGAGAAGAAAAAAGCCACAACCAACACAATACTATGTAAACTCTATTTTCTTTTTTCAGTTGAATGAGGATGAATGGAAACCTTATCTTTCCTGATCACAGAGGACAAAGGATGACTGTACTTCTTTGAGATATGGGAGAACCATCTCAGTCTTGCCTCTGAGATTTAGACTTGTACAGTAGCAGGGTAAACATTAGCTTTGTGAGTCATTACTGGATGTTTTATTTTGCTTTTAGTGTCACCCATTGAGGTTCTGCTTTGCATACAGTATACAGTTACTGGAATAAGGGAGGGAGAAAGAATTAAGCAAACAAATTGGGGGGGAAGGGTGAGGGGGGGTTGTACCTGGAGTAGGAAAGGCCCAGTCTCAGTAGTTAAGGCTATGTGAATGTACTGCTTTCATCTTCTACTGTTCCAATTGTCATTTTCATTGTGTTTTATGCATGTTCTTGTCAATCTGTCTCCTGTGTGATATATATATATATATATATTTTTTTTTTTTTTTTTTCCTCCTGAGAGCTTGTTATGCCACTATGACAGTCAGGAAGTGTCCCACTATTTATCCACAAGGATGAGTTCTCATTTTTGTAGGTTGTTTCTATGTTGAGAGTATGTCAAACCTTTTTATGGTTTGATGTGTCTGGTGTCCTTTCACTGTGAGAGTGGACTATATGTTTTGCTGTGTTGAAAACCCACTTTTCCCTAGGGGAAGCAAGAATCCAACATACCGTGCTCTACTATTTTTATAGGTTTTTTTTTTTTTTTTTGAAGCCTTCATTTCTTATTGAAGTGACAGGAAAACTGTGATGTGACTAATTGATAGAAGCACTATCAATCAAAATATAAAACTGTATCCTCAACTGGAGTTGCATACTAATAAATTTTCATGAATATTGCTTTTTCATTCAGAATTTTTTTGGTCTTACCATGTTGGGTGCTAAAAATTATTAAGGAAGCAAAATATAGTTGTGATTCCTGGGTAAGGTAATTCAGTCTCAGTTCCTTTCTTTAAAAAGTTTCCTATGGTTTATCTTCTTCTGATTACAATTTATTCTTGCATGAGATCTGCTCAAATGGCTGGGGAACTGAAAGGTTGCTTTTTGTTTTTTTTCCCCCCTCTTAGAAGTGAAATAATTCTGTGTAGCCAAAAGAATAATTATATTCCCTATTTTGTCTTTTATAAGTACTGATACTCGATACTCAAAGGTCGTTACACTGAATATATAGATATATATGAAGTGTAAGACATCTTTGAAAACTGGTAGCATACACAACATGTTGCTTGTTTTTCTGCTTTGTTGTTACAGTGCTCTCTGCTATTAGCTAATAGAAGCCTTTCAGATTGCATTTATCATTCTGTCTTGTTTTTCAGAAGAGCTTTGTTTATGTTTTCATGTGTATTTTCCTTTTCCTAGTAGTTTCCTGTCTTGTTTAATTTTAGCTGACTTTGACAGGAGGCTGGCTGGATTGGGGAAATCCTATTGGCATTCCTTGCAGCAACTGGGTGAGAAGCTCCTGGTTTTTTTTTGTGTATCAGAATATCTAGTGAGGTGAGCAGTCCTGAATGCATCTCTGTCTCAGGAGCTGTTGCATTTGTTGAAAATGATCATGCTTTAGACTGTAAAGCAAGTTACTGTTAGGACACAAATTTGTTTATAAAAACAAAAAACAAAAACATCAAACCCTGATGTGTTCTTCTGCTTAAAGAGCTTTTTTTATTTTTTTATTTTTTAATATAGCGTGTTTATATTGGATTGTGGCTCCCTTTTCCCTGCCGTGAAACCACTAGAGAACCATGGTGGCATAACACTTACTTTCAGAAAAGTAATTCTAGGAATGTGTGTTCTGGTAAGGCAGCAATTAGAACACTTACTCGTCATCTTTGTACAGACAGCATATATTTAGTTTTAGCTGGACATGTTGTTGAACTATTTAATTTCAGACCTGTTGGGCAGTGTTTCCTTGATGTAAGTAATAAAAGCAAATGTGCTCAACGCTTCAAACCAAAAAGTTTTTCTAGGCTACTTCAAGGGGAAAATGAATATGCAGTGATCTAGACTCTTGATCTAGAAGATTACAGATTGAAAATCATGTATCTGGGGACCTTCCAGATGCGTTGGCACTTGTTGGGAAGTTTGTGGGGTTTTGTGATGCTAAAGGTGTTAAGGGAAAGTGGAAAAGAACCGCAGGTGATCTTTTTGGCTCTGAAGACAGTTTTGTTTAGTTTTAAATATAGGACTGGAGCAAGATTGGAATTTTGGGATAAATAACCATTATAAAAATCCTTTTGGCATAATAAACTACATGGCATCAATCACACAAGTATTGCCTCCATGTGAGAAATAAGTGGTATGTATGTCAGAATCACAGAACTGTAGGGTTGGAAGGGACCTCCAGAGATGATCAAGTCCAACCCCCTGCCAAAGCACCTCCCTAGCCCAGGTTGCACAGGTAGGATACAGGTGGGTCTTGAACGTCTCCAGAGAAGTAGACTCCACCAACGTCTCTGGGCAGCCTGTGCCAGTGCTCTGTCACCCTTACAGAATCTTACAGTATCTTAACGGAAGCTCAAATGTTTAACTTAACAGTTTTAGTATGCTTTTTTTTTCTGCTTTTGTTTAATAGAAACTCTTGTTTTTACTTGGAGCAGTAGAATCTTTGAGGTTTTCTTGAGGTTATTAGGTCTGTTAGTCTTACCTCCCTTCGCTTCAAAGGTGTTACATTTTTTTCTTTTTTTTACTGATTTAGTTTTTATTGTGTTAACTGCTGCTTTCTTTAGAAAGCCCTGATTAACCAAAGGGAAAATAATAACCTGTGAAGCAGATATAGGTGTAATCTCAAAGATTTGATAATGAGCTGCCTTGGGGAATCACTGCAGTAAAGATGAAGTTGCTTGTTCTGTGGAGCCACTTGCTGTTGAGCTTCTCCCTGGAGAACTGAAAATAAAGGCAAGATATAATGAGGGTTCTTTTTTATGGATACATGCTTAGAGCAGTTAAGAGCAACCCCTTTGTCTTGCCAGATAGGTCAGAGTGGGCTGTAAGAATTGGAGTCAAAGAGATTCTGCTGATTGCCAGAGCCTGATAATTTAAGACCCTGCAAGATTAGGTATTTGTGCACTGTTGACTTGGACAAAATGCAGAATAATGACTGAGAGTGGGATGGGGGTGTAGATGAGGAATTGAATTTTTTTTGATGGAATTGACACTGCCAAACTAAAGTTTGGCAATCCTGCTGTCACTGCTTGTTTTGTGCTGCAGGCACATCAATCTTCCCCTTGTGTGTGGTGAAGAAAAGGAACAGGTTATGCGAAATGAGTGGCTGTGTTCTGCAGGATGGCACTGCTTCCTTATTCTTGGACTAGAAAGCTAAAGCTTGAGGTGACTAGAGATTATATGCAACTCAAAACTATGTGAACTGGTAGGGCTTCCTGATCATTAGTCGGTGGAAATTATATGGTGATGGAGAATATATTTTCATGTCGTCAGACTTCAATATGTTAAATTGCAAAAGCTTGTCACTTGGAGTGTGGGAAAAAGGGAATAGATGGGAGAGATGAAGGAATCTAAGATCCTGTAGTTATCACTGGGTGCACTTAAAACATTTTTATCTAAGATAGAAGGATCCTGAAGAAAAGAGGACTTTTCTGTTCACTTCAGAAATACTCATAGGTGGTTCTAGATCCCTTGCAGTACAATAGGAATAGGATTTAAGGTAGTTTGTGCATGTGAATTTCAGTTCAGTTGTTGGAAGGCTTCCGGTCTTTGCTTTTTAGGGACCTTGGTGGCAGACGTAGTCAGAGAGACCTGTTGGCATTAAGACATACTTGCTGGTTCACTTGATTTAGTGGGAAACAGAATTGAATAGGTTGTAACAAACTATTATGCAACAGGATTGTATCAAAGACTGAATAAAGGAAAAAGGACCTGGGGGTGTTGGTTGATGCTTTGCTTAACATGAGTCGGTAATGTGCCCAGGTGGCCAAGAAGGCCAATGGCATCCTGGCCTGTATCAGGACTAGTGTGGCCAGCAGGAGCAGGGAGGTGATCATCCCCCTGTACTCAGCTCTGGTGCGGCCGCACCTCGAGTACTGTGTTCAGTTTTGGGACCCTCACTGCAAGAAAGACATCGAGGCCCTGGAGCGTGTTCAGAGAAGGGCAACAAAACTGGTGAGGGGTCTGGAGCACAAGTCTTACGAGGAGTGGCTGAGGGAGCTGGGATTGTTTAGTCTGGAGAAAAGGAGGCTCAGAGGAGACCTCATTGCACTCTACCACTTCCTGAAGGGAGGCTGTGGTGAGGAGGGGGTCGGCCTCTTCTCCCAGGTAACTAATGACAGGACAAGAGGGAATGACCACAAGCTGTGCTGTGGAAGATTTAGATTAGATTCGAGGAAAATTTTTTTTCTCTGAAAGAGTGGTCAGGCACTGGAATGGCCTGCCTAGGGAGGTGGTTGAGGCACTGTCCCTAGTGCTGTTCAAGAAGCGTTTAGATGAGGTGCTAAGGAATTTGATTTAGTAGCTTGGTGGGTAGGGATGGTGGTAGGAGGATGGTTATACTAGATGATCTTGTAGGTCCTTTCCAACCTAATGTATCTGTGAATCTGTCTACGAATATTATACTTAGAAAAATGTAGATTTTCTTCTAATCCTTCTGTTATGATTTCAGCTATACAGATTTCTTGGTTTACATTACTTCTGAATTATAGTTTTCATCAGATTTCTGCCAAGAAGTCCCTTTGGCTTTTGATGATCAAATTATTCCTGCAGTGAATCAGCCTGTGGTGATTGATTTAGATTTAAAAGAAATCAATAAAAATCAGGGCATTTGTTGGATAAAAGCTGAGCTCCCCATATCCAAGTATGTGGTTACATCATATGTACGCTGGTTCAAAAATGGCTATTGAAGCACATTTTTCACTGATACACATCTGTACTAGTTGCTAAAGTGTGACATAAAATCTCTTTCTGTAATAAAGAATACTTTTTTTATGGATTTTTCCTTTTGGAAATAGTCTCTCTGTTTTCACATCTATGCTGGTGATACAGAAATGTGCTTAATTTTCATCTCATAGGAAGCACTGAAGAGTACTGAACTGATGAAAGCACTAGTACCTGTATCATTTCATCTTGCATCGATGTGATAAAGCTGTATATCCAGTTGTAAGCACAGGGAGACAGATGAGCCAAAAAGGTTAATTATTTCTTACCCTTATTTTTATTTCAAATGCTCACCTCTTTCTGTGCTTGAAGGTGGCCATTTTTATATACTTTTGTTTCTGCCAAGAGGATGGTTGTGGTGTTTCTCACTGTTCTTTATAAAGATATGAAAGGATCTGTACTGAGGAAGAATACCGACAAATTTAGAAGACCTTTTTGCTTTAAGAAACCTTTTTGAGGGTCTGTTTAAAGCTAAAACTTGTAGTGAGCTTAGCGTGAAACCTTTTCTATCCAGAAGACATTGGATTATCCTTGGTGGGGACCACAAAATTGTTTTTACAAAGTAGAGTCATTTAATATTTGTGCAAGTTGAATTTATAGTTACAGCTTTGAAATAGAAATGCACCACTAGGGAGCCTGGCCACTTCCCTCAGTGCGGTGGCTGTACTACTCAGCTTCTCCATAGCTAAATGGTTTGTATCACAGTAGACTTGTCGTTGCACTCTGACTCTTAACTTGCTGCAGAAGTGTTCTACCTGCTACTGCACTATTTATTTTCTTAGCTCCATGAAAATGGGAAAAATCACTATGAACTTGGTGTTCTTAAATCTAAAGTGAGACACATCTTTGTGTTTCTCCTTATTGCCTTCCCTTTGAATTTCAGTCATTTCAAAATATTTTCTGTCAGAAGCTGCGGGGGTACAGAAGGGGTGTCTAATAGCAATTCTCCATGTCTACTGCAGACATAGTTAATTATTGTTTCATGTCTACTACACTGAAAAAAAAATGTAATTTTAGTAAACCTTTTTTTCTAAAAAGAAATCTTACTAGTATTATTATTTATTTATTATAGCTTCCTTTCTCGCTGGGTTGCGTTGAGATTGTATCCAGTTTCACAATTGGAAGGTTTTGTCTTGGTAGGCAAAGAGTCTGAAATATATCAGGAAATCTATCTTGAAAGAATGTAAGCATGAGGTCACTATGTAGGGAGTTGAATCAGAAGTTGAATTTGCTTATTAGAAATGGTGCCTCATAGATGGAAGTAATTTGCCTATAGAGATGGGTCTTGTGCAAAGGGATCATTAGTTGTCATAAAATAATAATTCCCCAGAATATTTTAAAATTTCTTCCTTTTTTTTCCTCATTTTCTTTAACAATGAGACATCTTCTTCAACTAGCTCTTTTTTTTCTGCCTTTAAGTATTATTTAGAGCCACTGATTTTTTTTTTACGTACTAAAAGGTATGAAATCAGTACTTGAGTGCTGTGTAAATTGTGCTCACAGCGATGTGGTATTTAAAAAAAAGTTGGGTAAATTAACCAATCTTACCAGTCTTATTAACCTTGTGTGCTCCACACTGAGCAACCAGCTTACAGAATGTGCATTTGGTTATTTCTTCAGTGCTTTTAGTCAACTCATGAGCCTTACAAGCTAAACTATTATGAAGTTCATTACTTAACTGTATCTCTAAACTAAACGTAAGTATGTGTCCTGGTTCCTTAGTTATGTAACTAGAGTTTTGTGGTTTTACAGTATTAGAGTACTGAGAAATGGTTAGGGCAGTCCAGGGCTGTCACATTCACTTTTAAGAAGTGTAGAAAGGCTGGCCCAGGGAACTACCAACTGTCACTGTCGCCTCTGTTCTTGGAGGGATCCAGGAGCAGGTTCTCCTCAATGCTATGCTGGGGCATGTGGAAGAGAGGGAGGTGACAGCAGATAGTGAGCATGCCTTCTCTGTGGGCAGGTCCTACCTGACCATCCTAATGGTCTTCTATAATGATGTAACTGTGTCAGTAGACAAGGGAAGAGCCGCTGACATCATCTATCTGGACTTCAGTAAAGCCTGTGACACAGTCCTCTGTAACATCCTTCTTTCTAAATTAGAAAGATATGGATTTGGTGGGGGGACTGTTTGATGGATGAGAAACTGATTGAAAGGTCATACCCAGAGAGTGGTGGCCAATGGCTCAGTGTCTGGATTGTGATCAGTGACAAGTGGCGTCCATCAGGGATCAGAACTGAAACATGTGCTCTTAAATATCATTGTCAATGACTTTGACAGTGGGATGGAGTGCACAGTCAGCAGCCTTGCAGATACACCAAGCTGTGTGGTCTGGTCAGCATACCCAAGGGATGGGATGTCTAGAGACCTAGACAGGCTGGAGTAGTGGGCCCAGTATCAAACAAAAGAAGCATGACCTCCTGAGCAAGGAGGGTGATCCTGCCCCTCTGCTCTGTGTTATGGTAGGACTAGGGGAAATGGCTTCAAACTAAAAGAGAGGATAATCAGATTGCATATAAGGAAGAAGTTCTTTATAGAAGGGTGGCATGGCACTGGCGCAGGTTGCGTAGAGAGGTGGTGTCTGTGCAGATATTTTAGGTCATGCTGGCTCAGGCTCTGAGCAACCTGACCTAGCTATAGATGTCCCTATTCACTTCAGGGAAGTTTGACTAGATGACTTCCTAAAGGTCCCTTTGAACTTAAGCAGTTTTATGATTTGGTGGTTTAGCAAGTGAAGTACTGCACATACAGTCAGGAGCTCTCTTCAGATTTGTTTCTGCTTCTTTTGCTCTTCAGGACATGTCCAATTTACTTTGTTGTTCCTTAGTTTCTTTCTGTTCAGAGCAGAGAGATCAATATTGTTTTAATCTCTTAAAATTAAGACTAGAGTTGTTTTATGCCTGGTTTACCTTTGCTGTCACTGTCCTAGACATGAATTAGGTCCGTGGCTGAGGCAAAACTTGTTTCAGTAATGTGAAGAAGTAAAGATTCCTCTCGTTATCAAGTTGTTATGAATAATGTGCTTCTAGATGACTTCAGAAATAGTATGCGTATACATATTTTAATGATTATTTCTAGGTGTTTTTCTGCTATAGTGGTAAGGATTTGAAAAACAAGTCATCTTCGAAATCTGTGGATCTTGAACTATAGAGCTGGTCTTCACTGAATGGGGTTTGGATTAGTGTTGTGATCAAGCTGGCGATGCATGGTGGAAGGTTCTTGCGCAGACTAGAAGTGGCATGAGTATTCGTGTGATACATGGTACAGTCAGCTTCACTGGATGAATGAAAAGAATGGGAACTGCATAACATGTTGAAAGTGATGCTTATGAAAAAGAGGTGATAGTTTAGTAAAGCTTCCTCAAGATGAAAATGTACAAATTTCCATTGTCAGACTATTACAATTGTGCATCAGCATGCAGAGTTGTCAGTGCATCATTATCATATAGCAGCTATTCAGCTCCAGTAGTTTAAGTTGCTGTTGAACACACAGTAATTACCTTATTCAGTTTTAATTAAATGTGAAGCCATGCATATTGGAAACATGATTTACAAGTTTTTTCAGAGTGTAATGATTCCAAAGTGATATTTCTGAGCATCTAAAATCTTACTTATAAAAGTAAGATTTAGTATAATTGTTTTGCTTTCTATGAGAATTGGTTCTAGTTCAGCTCTCTTGACCCACTGGTCTTCTGTCTTCCCTCCAAAAATGACAGGATTTGTAAGTCTGAAAAACCAAGATTGAATTATCAAGCTCTTCTGCTTTGAAACCCTGCCAACTCTGACTTAGTAATCCCAGAAGAATTAAGAAAGAAGGGGATGGACTGTGCCACATTTATTCACATCATCTTGGCTTGTCATCAGGTCACGGGCTAAAGAGAACAATTGCATAACTGCCAAGGCACAGAAACAGGCACTGTCATTAAGGATCTGAGAATCTAGGAGACTGCTCAAGTGTGTGTGTGTGTGGCCCTCGGGATGATGCGAAATCGCTAAGATCTGTATGCTGAAGGTTTTACATTGTGAATCTCTGCACAATTAAATCACCATGATGCATTGTTAGTTTTTTCCAAATCCTTCTTTAATGGAGTCAGGAGGGAATCTTCTAAGTATAGAAGTTGCACTTCAGCAGCACTGTATATGTTGAAAACGTGCTCTTCAGTGAGGAAGCAATGCTACGCTACTTGGAGAACTTCCTACTGTCTCTCCAAAGCATGATCCCTACACTTTGCTTGCTTATCTGCCTACCTACTACACTTTTCATTTTCCAGCACCTCATCCTGTATTCTCCTCTGGAAGAGCGCAGCATGGTACTGGGTGCTGTGGAAGGGGAGATTGCTTCTGGATCTTACAATGTTCTGCATGCCCTCTGGCCAAGCTGATGTACAGACCAAAAGCCATTCAGTACGTTTCCTCTCGGATCAAAGATTACCTTTGAGCCTCTGGCTGATTGTTGCCAGGTTTATCCTTGCTCATTGTGTTGATTTCACAAGGTTTTCAGGTGCCCAAGTGAGTTTAGAAGAAATACAAGTGTGGAGACACTCTGGAAGAAAGGAGGGGGATTCTCATCAGAGCTCTGAGTATTTGCATCTCTACTACAAAACCTCTGCTCTGTTTCTTTCCAGTGCAATACACATTTTGTTTATTTTCCTGATGAAGCTTAAAACATTTGAATCCACATTCCGTCTTAGTATCCTGCAGTACTTTGTAAGCAAGACTCTTGTCTTGTGAGAAGAAGCTGTGAATTAGAAATAAGCTGGGCTAGGAGTTTGCATGCTGAATTAACTTAGTTGCATTCAGTAGGGACAACAGATTTTACTTAGTGTGCAGACTCTTCCACATTTGAATGATTCGCTGACACCGTGTACTTTCTTCCTGTAAGTTATCCAGAATGAAAACAGGTTTTATCATGCATTGAACACACAGATTCTTAATCTTTCTAATGTGCTGATGGAACTCAGCCTTTTTTAGCTGAACTGGCTCTCAACATATGTACATGGAAATGCTCATTGTAAATATTTTCATTTAGGAGTCCAAGAAATGCAATATATACTAGCATTCATATTTATAAATGTTCGGACTCCTGCAAAATTTAGTTACCATTGTTATATATGAAACAAATCCCCTATTTCTAAGACTTCAATTTTGATTCAGTTTTTTAAGATTTCTTTTCCCCTCACCATCCTTCTTCCTTGTTTCCCTTTGTCCTTTAACCTTTCTAGATGCTGCTTTTTCTTATTTCTCTATGTGAAGATATGTTCCACCCTTCAGCCTCCTGGTGAGATTGTAGCTGCTTGTGATCTTATAAAAATCAAACTTTGTTATTTATATATGGAAAAGCAACAATGAGAATATAAATTATTTAGTGACAAATAACTTGTTCTTTCATTCATTTAAAAAAAAAAAAAAGGAAAACATAGAAAACATTGGTGGTTCTTTTCTTCTGGAATATTTCCATCAATTGCTTTTGATTTATGATCTGAAATGTGCTGGCTTGTTGAGAGTTTTTTTCAAGAACAAGAAATGCATAATATCTGCTCTTTATAAATAAACCCCTTAATCTCCAGGTACAGCTGACCATTATCATGCTATGATTCCCTAACAATAAACCTTTTTCTTCAAATTGAGGAAGTCAAGATTGATACAGCTGTCTTAACTCGAGCTTTCTTTAATGTACTCTTCTGCCTGCATGCAGTAGTTGCTGTGGTACCTGCTTTGATATTTGGTAATTTATTTCATGTCAATGTGGCTTTTATTTTCCTTTTCTGGAGTTACTCCACTGCTTGCCAAGGGCTTAGTTAGAGAGCAGTATGTTTGTTTCATAATAGTACTTGAGGAATAGGATTCACCTTTCTGAGAGAGGATTTCCAACCTATGCAGTGCTTGGGCAATGGAATTATGAAATTGGAATTACTGTCTGACTAGTGAAGGGATAAGTCCAATTTAAAATAGGGGATTTGTGCTCCTCCAGCTGTGCATCTGGTTTAGGACTACCAGTTACTCTGTCAATTAGCAGTCAGCTTAGTGATTTGAAAGAAGTTTTCGTGGTTGGAAACGTGCTCTATTTGTCCTATATTCCAGTACATATGAATAACTTACCATTTGTATCTTGCTTTCCACGGTGAAGGTAACTTCTATTCCTGCATTTCTCAAGTGAAAGTCTTTGTCGTGAAAGTGAAAAACCTTTTCTTGGTGTGAAGATACTTGTGGTGTCTTTGAAATCATAGAGTGGCTTGGGCTGAAAGGAACCTCAAGGATCATCTATTTTCAACCTCCTTGCCTTGGCAAAGTTGCCAACTGCCAGATCAAGTACTACTTAGGGCTGCCCAGGGCTCCCATCCTGTCCTTGAACACCTCCAGGTATGGGACATCTACACCTTCTCTGGGCAGCCTGTTCCAGTGCCTCACCACCCTCTTAGTGGAAAAATAAAATTTTTCCCCAACATGTAATCTATGTTTCCCTTAATTTAGTTTAAAACCACTCCCTCTTGTCCTATCACTGTCTACACATGTAAAGAGTTTTTTTTCTTTCCTGTTTATAATCTCCTTTTAAGTACTGGAAGGTTGCATTGATGTTTCCTTGGGCTTTCTCTTCTCCAGACTGAACAAACCAAGCTCTCAGCCTGTCTTTGTATTGTATGACAATAAAACCCCTTACTTTCATTCCCTGTCCCCTTGAGCTTTAAAAGATGTATGCTACCTGGCCCCAGTAGTGTAGGACCACCTCTTGGGTGATAGAACTTATTAGAAATTCCTAATGCCCATATGTTGCTTGAAACTTATATGCTCTTAATTAGGAATCTGCAAGAGTCCGGAGTTAAGTTCAGTTTTCACCTACAACCAAATAAAAATTCCAGAGTGTGCTTTTCTTTCCTGTGCCTGAAAGGAAGAAAGCAGCAGGTGATAAAACGGAACATCCTCATTACTGTTGAGATGGACGCAGTTTCCCAGTAGGCTTATCAAATAAAGTTGTTGCACACAGGGCACAGTAAGTATACAAAGATTTCTTTTCTGAATATCTGAAGTATATGTGGGAGTAAGGAACAAGACTAAATGCTGCTCTGTCTTGTCTTCCTGCACTGCACAGGAACACTGAACAGCTGTCAGGTTGTACCGTACCATTGAGGAAGGGGCAATGTTACCTCAGTTCAACCTTTCAGTTACTGGTCAGCCTGTGCTGTGCTGGATCTGTGTTTCTATGTGTTCAGCATACCCCTGTTTGTCCTGTGTTTCTTAGGGAAGGACTAGCAAAGCTGTAGCTCAGGAAGATGGAACTGTTTTGTAGCTGCTGCTTCAAACACAGAAACAGATTAGAAGGCAGGGGATAAATATCTTCTCTACCTGCTCTCAATTTACTGCCTATCCCATTCTCTCATTAATTTTTTTCTTCTCCCCCTTCTTCCCCTGGAGGCAAATGAACTGGCTTTGTACCAATTTGGACTGTTTGAAATGAAGACCCTCAAAAAAGTTTGCAAATCAATTAGTGAAGCTTGGCTGGTGCTCTGTTCTCTGTGTAATTCATATTGAGACCCTTGGGGTTTGGTTAGCTGGCTATTCTCCATTTACTACATACATTTTTTTTTTTTCTCCGAGTTTTGTGATGCTGCTGAATATTAACCTGAAGGAAATCTTCTAACAGCAATATAAATCATGTATTTTTCGGAGTTATTACTGAAGGGGGAAATTAATGATTAGAAGTAACGTATGCCATCAGAAAGTTTGTCTTTATGCACTTGGCTGTGGTTGGAATGCAGGGAGGTGGGAGACTCTGGTTCAGCCTCACTGTATCTGTGGCAGTGGAAGAATGTGTTGAGTGACTGAAGTTGTGGTATTAACCTTCAGCCCTAGCTAGGTGTGGCAACAGTTTATATCCTCATTGGAGTCAGGAATAGTGAAGGTTTGTTCATCGGTGCTGAAGGCAGTATGCTGCAAAAATGGTTTTTGTTCTTACATTTGAGCTGCTAATATCAGGTGACTGTTTTCCCTCTGTAACTTTGGCACTAGTCTGTGTATTGCTCCACTGAAGGAAGATAAGTTGTTGTGCATTTGTGACAATTACTGGGAATTATTAAACCTTACAGCTTTCACTTCATAGTTTATGCAAACCAGACGTGCAGGTCTGGTTCCAGACTTAAGAACCAAGCCAGCAGGTACTCTTCAGTGTCTCTGTTTTATGGACTGTTTCTGCTGCCAGTGCAGCACCAGCAGCTCGTGTGGTACTGTGAGCAGAACAGGCACAGAAATAGCTTTGTAAATTAAGTGATATGCTTTAATGAGCAAGAATTTGAGAGAGCTACTAAGAAATCCTCCTTATTTGATCTGTTTGCCACCCCGAGCAAAATTCTGCATATAAATAAGCATTACAAAGTAACTGCGAGAAGTGTATGAAAACTTTGTATGTGTACAATGCTGTTGTTTAGTGGATCTAAGTACCAGCACTTTTTCAGTAAGCATGCTACTTTGCCATAGTTTGTATAAAACTCTTCAATTAATTCTTAAGTTTTACTTGTAGCCCATTGAAAAAATCTAAATTAACTCAAGTTTTGCCTGTGCTTGTCGTTCCTCATCCATTTTTAATTTGTCTGTGCTGGCTAATGGTTTTGCTTATTTATCTCTACAGTACTTTTAAGAAAAGGACAATGATTCTTATCTAAACATACATAATTCAGTAATTATTAAAATTGTTTCCTTCCTGCTTCATCTGTTTGTTACTGTAACTCACATTAAATAATGTGAGAGGTTGACAGCAGTTGGCAGGAAGTCAGTGTTTACATGCGTTGATTCACTGGTTTATTATCAGAGCTGTGAATTACAGGAGTCAGTACTGCCCCTTCTATCGTGGATTTATCATCCAAGTAAGAAGTTAATAGTTTTAGAGAGAGATAATCAAGAGAACAATGAGATGATACCAGCCGACGTAGCATAGATGGTGGTAGTAGGATACCAACCATCTGAATGGATAATCCTGCCAGAATTAAATAGAAGTATGTCAAGAAAAACTGTTGAGTGCTCAGCCAAATCATTACGAATTGTTTTGCATGAATGAGGGTGGATTTGATTGTCTCTTTTGTTGTTTGAACCTCCAGTTTCTGGTTTCTTTCTCCATGGGAAAGGGAGAATGTGTTGACTTAAACCTTTTGAGCACAGTGTATAGTCATAATTTCAAACTAGAGTATTCTAGTGGAGCTTAGTGTGGAAGAGAGTTGTTTGTTGTTGACTTTGTATTTTTGATACTTTTCCCTAGGAGGCAGGGTATGGCTGGAACAGCTGCGCTGGATGCATGGATCGCTATATAAACAGGCTCTGTCCCCTTTAAAACAGGGGATCACTTTCTGATCTTTATGTGTAGCTCCCGTGGTATTTTGCCGTTACTATTGCTGTTCCCAGTCATACCTGCTGTCAAACAGCAGAAACAGATTTAGTATGAGTGTCTTGCACATCTGAATAGAAGCAATTGTCCTGTGCAAAATAAATAACCCGAACCAACCTCCCCTTCATTCCCTGTAGCCTAACCCTAAAGGCAACCCTTTAGAGATCTGGCTTGGAAGGAATTTACCTTCGTCTTTCTGTGGAGGTCTTGTGAAGCCATCTCAGTTTTGGAACATATTGAATTATTTAATTTAGGAACTGCAATTTAAAGAGATTTAAAAGAAAACTAAGTAGAAGTGTAGCACCGTGGTTATTATCCAGTGTTGTAGCTCGTTTGACAAACCTTTTGAAAACTGCTTGTTCCAGACAACATCTCCAATTGCAGTAATTAAACAGAAAGCTTTTTGAAGTTCTGAGAAGTTGACATCTGGATATCCTAGGGTACTGGTTATGGGTTTATAACAGTAACAGTTCTGGTTGTTTTATGGCCCTGAAGCAGACTTCTGTGCTAGAGAAGATTGTACTAACCTGATTTTGTGAACAACTAAATAGATGAAACTTTTCAGAGTGTTTGAAATGAAAATCCAGATGTTGCAAATGCCCTTAGCCCTTCTAATTGTGGCATGCAAGCATTTTGAACCGATTCCTGTGGGATTTTTTTCCTTTAAGATTAGGTCACACTCAAGTTAAGTAGGCTTAGGTTTTAACATGATATATAACATAAATGAAAGGATCATCTGAGGCATTTCAACAAACAAGTTTAAATAGAAATTTTCATAAAAATTAAAACGGGACACCTGTAGCTTATCTGTGATTTTCTCATAGTATAAAGCAATGCAGGACAGCATTGCTGATAAGTGTATTTGATCAGGTGCTGCATTAAAGGACTCAAGAACTCCCTTGATGTTACACCTAGCATGCCAAGATTTTTAAGCCAGTTGTGTTTTGAGTGGGGACCATCTGCAAAATGATTCAAGACTTCTGTATCCAAATGAAACTGGTGTCATGGTTTTATGACAATGGGGAGAGATAGGAGCAGAACTAAAAAGGTCTGTGCTTTCCAAATTAATGTTAATTTGAATATTGCAGGGTTGTCGAACAGCATTCATTTCAGGTTAAATGTTTCTGTTCTTCCTTATAAAGACTCTTGCGCTCCTGGAGTTGGTTCTTGTTACTGGTTTGCTCAAGGAATGATGTCAGGGTTTCTTTATTTCTGTCTTGGGAGATAGCATCTTCCAAAGGTCAGAGAGAAGATCACTCACATCTGTTGAATCTGTTCTGGCGTTTGCAGTTTTAAATCTGAAATAGTATTTAAAAGATAAATGAAAATCACAGCTCTGAAACTATTTCTGGACTTGTGCTTACATTTATGGTTGTTTACAATACTGGCAGCTTGTAAATGCTACCGGCTGCTGTTTAAATTTCTGCTAGCATTTCAGTTGTTCTCTGTAGCTAGCTAAAGGTTAGAGAGAAAAGTCTTAATTTATGTCCCATTAATTAGCGGCACAAGAATAATACTCAACATTTCTTTGTGCTCTAAACCTCAGGATTATTTATAAAAGGTACACAATTAGTCAAAACTCAGCGTGAAGTTTCCCATAGGACTTTCTTGAAATATAGCTTGGGGTTAGGTGCTTGGTCTGTCGTGACAGCTGACATTTGATTGTAGTCTGTTTTGAAGGGTAGGCAAGGATGTGGTGATGCATAGTATGAACTTTTGTCTAAATAATGCAAAGTACAGCTTTTTAAAATTTCTGTCCACATTTTCAAAACAAGACTGTAAAACTGCTGCATCAGCATCTATATTTTAAAAACTTTATTTGTTAAAAGCAAGAGTAAAAGCAGCTTGGTTACCATAGCGGTGAGTGTATCAGACTGCAGTGTGTTCATTACCCTGAGACACGTGGAGCTCACGACCAGGGTGCTGGAGCAAGCTCTCGCAAAGCAAGAGATCTGATTCCCTTCCTTCTTTGCCCAGCAGAACATAGCACTAAACCAGAAGTTTGTAGAAAGAGCTTTGCTTTTTTTTCCCCTTGACTCATTTTTCTACCTGTTTTACTCTGTGCTATGCCCTAGGATATGTCTTCCTCTGGGAACTCCTAGCTCAGGCTGAAAAAAGAAAAAGGCGAAGTGTGACCCACTCTGTGAAGAAATTAGTCTCTTGTGTATATTTGTATAACGTAGTGTTAAAATGTGAGTGACTGCAGTTAGAAGGCTTGTTTGGCTTTCGCAAACAAAGCACAGTAAGGGCAGAGCGATCATAGTACGTACAGAAGACAGCGTCATCCTTTGTTTTCTCTCTGTCTTGCTTTTTAGCAACAAGTATCATGACACTACCTTAACTAATGGCAATTTCAAGCCCTGGGAAATATTTTTTTACATGGAGGGAATCATGTGCATTACTTGTTCGGTATAGAGCACAATCATTTGAATCCAGACATAGAGCTGCTTTAGGACCGTGACTACCTTAGAACATTATGGGCTGCTCTGTGGGTTCAGAATGTGAAGCAAGCTGTTACCATGAAATCCACAATGATGCAAGTCTAGTGTCTGTGAATTTTCATGCTCAGGAGTTAAACCAAAACTCTGTGAGGGAAATGTCAAGGCTGTAATGGCTGCTCAGGACTTTGCATCAGGCTGTTGATCTGGGGGGTGTAAGCTTTTCTGCTGACAGAATCTTCCATGAGATGGTGTGTGAGGATTTATCTTGACTCCACAGTAACTCTGTGTTGTTCAAAAAATGGAACACAAATGTTCCTGGTTTACAGAACAAAAAGGAAAAAAAAAAAGTTACACAAAACATCTCCACCAAGACCACAGAAATACATTTGTTGGTCTGTACTAGTGCTGGCCAGTTAACTTGAGTAACAATAGAAGGATTAAGTTTCATCAAGTTCCGTTTTTGTTATGAATGCTGAAAAGTACATCAGAAAAAAAAAAATCAGCAAAAGTTGGCATGGTGAGACAGCTACCTGCCTGGAAAGCTTTTAAGATGATAGATCTATGCTACTGTACCATAGACCTGTTTCAAACTACCAGTATTTGTTCCAAAAAAGGATTCACTGAAGAGATATCAAAGACCAAAAAAAAAAAAAAGCTAGTTTATTTTAATTGCCTTTCTGTAGCTCATGCTAATTTCAGGTTAATTGTATACAATCTGATGACAATGTGCTGTGTCTACAAAATGCAAATTCTCTGAAGTCCTTGAGCAGCATTTCGTCTTAATGAAAATGCCACATGGAAGGGGGAGAATTGTGGTATAAAAGCAGAGGTCAATTTTGGCAGCTAATGAGTTAGTGTAAATTATCTTTCTGAGGAACTTTTTTTTTCAATACCAATATAGGTTTTTTTTCTCAGTTTTCCCTATTAGTTACTTAGGAAGGTATGATCTTTTTTCTTATGACCGTGTCTGTAAAAGTGCTTTTTGCAAGTCTTTGTGAAATTGGCCCCTTCCTAGCTCAGATTAAAAATGCCTCATGTCTAGCAGAGCACCTTGCTGGCCAGAGGTCTGAATATAGGGATGGGAGAATGGAAGCAGTGGAGTAAGCAAAGAGGAAGCTCATGTGTGTTCCCAGTAACCCTTCAGGATTGGAACATTATATATGACTCTTAATGAGGTAAAGGAGATGATGTAGCTATTATGATTTTTACTGAAGCAAAAATAAAGCATGTTTAACAGACTAAGAAAGTGTAACGTGAAATTGATAGACCTGTTCTAATTTTGTTTTAACAAATATTCAGCACCAAGCTGAGGACATCTAAGTCTATACTCTCTCTATATATATAGTATATAATATTCTATATTCTTGTGTTGAGGAAAAATAGCATACACTGAAAGGGCAGTGATTTTCAGTTTATCTGTGCGAAATGGTCTTGTTGTTTGCTTTCCTCTCTGAAAAGACAAAAATCCTTTTTATTCTATATAGTTCTTCATCTTGTGCTGCTCACATGGCGTTGGCTAGGAAGCAAATATGATTTTAACATTGACTCAGCCTGGCCAGGAGGATGATGGGATTTTGATTACCCAAAGAGAGGGAGAATGCTTATATCCCATTAACAATCCTCCAGGACTAGAGTGCTGTGAGGTGTAATCACTTAACGTGCATCTGTAATGCTACTCATGTTTGAGTGAATGCTGAGGAATGACTTAAAATGTAACTCATTACCAAAGTCTTGGGGCATATCTAACAAGCGATGTTTTAATTTTCAAAAGCAAACATCAACTAGAAACCAATGAAAATGGATTTATATGGTTAGTCTTTTCTCCTCTCAGATGAAAAGTAATTCCCTCTTTAGAAGGAAATCTTATACTACAGACAACATATTTGGTGACTATCAATGATTTTTAATTAGTAAGCCTGTGCAGAAACTTTTTCTGTGAAAAATCATTTTGTAAGAACACTTGGTCTAATGTTCTTCTTCTGTCTTGCTGGAAATGCAGGATCTGTTAACAGGAGTGCTAGCATCAGAATACAGATTTTTCCAGGAGAGCCATTGGCAAGTGTCTGAGCTCTGACAAGATTTTTTTTTCAAATGCCAAATGGAAACTAGCTGCCCAGGACTCAATGGTTTTCATCATCTAACTGCTGTTTGTTCTTTTGTTAATCTTATTTATATGTTTCTAAAGCAATTGGCTTCTGCCTGTGTGTCTTTATCTCCTTATGTGTGGCATGTGTGAGGAGGAATGCATTGTGGGGGGATTTGGGCTGTTCATCAAAAAGAGCATCATCTGTGTGCTGGTGGCTAGATGAATGTGACAGCATGCTGAATGTGGACCTGCAGTGGAGAGAGAGTGGCAGGATTCACCTTCTGGTGACCTTATTGTGCCATCATCCAGAATGTGTTGCTCAGGTATGCTATAACCAAGTAGCATTTGGATTCAGTGGGTGCACTGCAAACTCCATGTCAACTGCCAAGACATGGCAGCTTGGCCAATAGCCTCAGATGCTGTCCCACCCCAACAGCTGCAAACTTCTTGCAAAGGGGTTTCT
Organism: Oreortyx pictus; assembly: GCA_036925125.1. Lineage (NCBI taxonomy): Eukaryota > Metazoa > Chordata > Aves > Galliformes > Odontophoridae > Oreortyx > Oreortyx pictus. Next base: position 9,586,860 of record JAUPFR010000008.1, on the reverse strand, counting down.
TTAGTTTAGATGTAGGGATGTCAGTGCAGCTACTTGATGATTTCTAGGGTCTTCTGGACTGAAGTTTCAAAAAGATAAGTATGTTCATACATATGGAATGTAACCTGTTCCATATCAAAAGCAGTTAACACCAGAGTGATTCTAAGCAAACTGCACCAAATCAAGCTTCCTATAGGTTTCTAATTGTACTTGGGTTGTTATTACGTCTTAGAGTTTGATTCACAAAATTACTGAGCACTATCGGCAATATGCCTGGGAGTTAGATCAGATATTGAAAGTGCTGATAGCAAATCTCTGAACTAATTTGATGGTTTTGAACTGGATAACCAAGATTTCTGATGTCTCAGTACTCCATGTGTAGAATAGGTATTGTGACTGTAAAGTGGTTTTTTTTTTTTTTTTTTTTTTTTTTTCTGGCACTTAAAATGATTAATAAGCAAATACCTATAGAAAACTCCTAGTAGGAAATGAACATTTCATTTTGAAGTTAACTGGAAAAGTAAGGGGTGGGCCCAGAGGCCGTTTTTCCTTGTTGTTCAAACTGCTTACTGAGTTTCTTCTGTTCAGTGCATTGTATAGCATACGAAAAAATAAGGGTGGGGGGGAGTAGGATCATATAATTAAAGATTGTATAACAGTGTGAGAAGGTTGAATTGATTTTGTTTACATAACCTGTACTGTGTAACTTACTACTTATTGTATGAGTGTTTGTGGAGGTCTGTGTAACTTATTGCAAAGCAAATAGGAGTCAGTAGTTTGTAAAACAGGATATGTGGTGTGTTCACATATTGTTCAATAGCTGGAAAATGGTGTAGCACTTTTTTCAAATGTTATTCTGTGGCAAGTGGCCAGGCAGCACATGAAGAGTTTCCCTTGCTTCTTGAGTTAGAGGTGTAACTGTGAGACAGTACTTCTAAATACTAATTTTGTGAGAAATGACCACGTAGTCCTCTCTTAAGTGAGGAATATCTCATTGTTTCCCTTTACTTTCTAAGTAATAAATTTTTGCGCACCATATTATACAGCTTGATACGATATACGTTGTCATGTATGCATTGTGTGTATTGACATAATGTATATTTCAATTCATTTTATATTTTAATTATACATACATTAATCTATCTTTTGCAATAATTTGTGTGAATTAAATTTGTAGTGTAATTTTATAACACTTGCTTTATAAGTTAAAATTACTTAGTTTTAACACTCTGTAATTTTGTTTTTGGCATCATTGATAAAGAAAAGGATGGGGTGACCGTAGCATTATAGAAATAGCACAGTACAAATAAATGAATTTATCAGTTGGCTGATTCTAGCCTGCTGGATTCCTATTTCCGTTAGTGTAAAGACTGGGGAAGATTTTTTTTTTAACCAACACCAGTTAAAGTCTATTCTGGGTATTTAGAAAATTGAGAAGTTTGTAGAAGCCTCTCCTTAAAAAAAAAAAAATATATATATATATATATATATGTATGTATGTATTTAAATATATGCATATTTATGATTGTTGTACTGTTATTACTTCAGCAATTCTGAAAATGAGTTCCTTTGGATTGACAAAACTCAAAATGTGTTAAATGATTTGAAATAGTGGTGAAATAGTGGAAGAAAGTGTTTGGGGTTGAATAGAGCAGTCTACTTGACCTTAATAGTAGTTTCATAATACTCATGTAGTAAATACAGGAAAAAATAGAGTTGGTAGCCACATAAATGTGCTTCTAAGCCTTTAGATGCTTGTATTCAGTTTTACTGTTTGGAGAAGAAAGTGTTTTTGGATTGCTCCTAACCCCACATCTGTTTTATCCACTGCTTGGCTCGCTTGCTTCCTTAGTTTCAGTGGGGATGAGAATGAGATAGCAGAAGGATAAGCAGGTCAGGGATCTCTGCAGCACCTGGAGGGCTTTGAGAGAAAGCCAGCTTGAGCTTGGTAGGGAGCACCCTGCTGCTTGCTCCTGGTTTTGAACTCACTTGTATCCTTCAGGCAAGCAAAAAATAGATTCTAGTTAGACTAGTACCATACTACGGTTATGTAGCATGCCCAAGAAATAAACTCACTAAGTATGTCCATATATTTGAAGGCAGTGATAAACTGAGCAGGGACAAAGTGTCCGTATTGCACGCTGCAATAGCTACAATGTAGAAAAAGTAAAACAGATTAAATCTTCGGTATTTCTCTTCAGTGTGCAAAAGACACTTTCAAGGCCCTTGTCAAAGGGGCTTGTTTGGTAGCTGTGTTGGAATGGCTGGATGTCAGCTCCCACGAAAGTAGCATAAATACTGTCAGAATGCAACTTCTTTTAGTAAGATCTAGGACGGGAAGCTCCTGCTGTGCGAAAGTGACAGTGAGGAAAATTCTGTTCTAGTGATGAGAAAGCTGAGTAGGAACCTACTTTACTCAAACAGAAATTACTGCTCTGCTCAACTACATCCGGATCAAAATGTACCTATAATTTACTTGAAAGTTCTTAAATTTCTCATTGGGAAAAACTCATTTGCTGTGTTTTTGGGAATAGGATGCATTTCTTTGGGAGTTTCAGATCATTCCTGTAGCATCAACTGAACTCCTTCTGATAACTTCTGTTGAGATTAAAAACCATTCTGGTTCCACCATTGTTTTATATTGTCTCTAGTAACCTTCAAATCCATAATGAGTACAAGAGAGTATATACAGCTTGTAAAGGGTGTTCTAAAAACTTGGCTGGAGGAAAAAGTACCATTCTGAGCTTCTAATGCTTGGTAGATGAGCTTCATTTTCAAAACACTAACCAATGTTTTGCAGAAGGAAATGGAAAATGGGATTGTGGCATGGGAAACCATTTAGAACTAAAAGTGAACTGCAGTAAAAGCTCAAGAAGTGTTTGCAGTTTCCTGAACCACTTGTTGCTTCTGAATATAAAGCTGTTTTACATCAATGGGTAATGTTGACTCTGACTGGTTCAGGGTGGGGTCAGGTGAAGTTTCTGCAAGTAAATGTTTATGTCTGGCTCTCTTCTGTGCATCCCATGTCTGTTCAGAGGCCCTCCTTTTCCATCTATTGTGCAAATATTTAAACTGAAACAGAAATTGGTGAAGTAGAAATTCCATCAAGGGTCTGGGTTTACAAACTTCATTGGAAACCTTCCTCTGCTGCTTCTGGAAGTGGTGTGGGACAGAGAGGTTGAACATCCCCGTGTTTCACATCATTGTGGCATTCAGGTGGCAGAGTGGTTTGGTCCTGGGTGCTCTTGGAGGAGCCCAGGCTCTGCTGCTGGGCTTCTTGTGCCAATCCAGCCAGCTGCATGCTGTGATGCTGGTGAGTTATTGGCTTAGGGCTGTGAGAGACTCTGTGGCAATCATCCTGATGTCCCCACCCTGACCTGAGCTCTGTAATATCATATTAACAGATAAATGATTCCCAATCTATTTATTTTCAGAACAACTGGGGAAGTGTGTGGGTTGCATGATGTACAAATCTAAGATTTAGAGGATTACTTGAGAATATTAAATTGTTGTGGCTGGATTGTATTCAGTCTAAGAATCTAAGATCTTCTGTGAACAGTTGATATACATGTAATTTTAGTCATCACAGCCTTCCTGTTTTTTTTATATTTAGATACTTTGCAGAAGCTGGTAAACTGATGGCAATTTGTCAGCTTAAAAATCACAAAAGATCCAAGGGATTTAATTTCTAACAAAGACAGATGTTTATTCTGTTTTGGGTGTATGCTATTGGATCCTGTACCATTCAGCAGGAGAGGGGTGAGTGAGAATTGCTCCATGCTGTCCTTGGCTCCTGCCAGCATACACTCCACAGCCTGCCAGGAAGCAGGCAGGTACCCATTAGGTTATTGTGAGCAACAGCTGGAGGCCCAGTTATGCTACGACTTTAACTCTGAGTAACTACTGAGCTTAATCGTGTTAGCATTGTAAACATTTCCCCAGCATAGATGGCATCTGTGTCTTTAAAGTGAATAAGGTTTAAAGCTGAGTGGATAACAAAGCTATCCAAATAATGCCTCCCTTTCTAGGTCAGTGCCTTCTTTTAAAGTGTGTTTCTGCTCAGGAAGGCAGTCAGCATCAACAGTGTTAGGTTTTCAATTACTGTATATTTTACAGTGTTATATATGATATTTTATTGATCAAAGTTGTGGTACAAAAGTTACCAGGCTTCACATAATAAACTGTGCTCTTCCCTCACAAGGCATGACTCTAATTTTAGTCATTTGAGAACAAGCTATAACAGAAGTAAAGATGAGAACTGGATTTATTACATCAGTCAACACTGAATTTACTCAGAAGTGGAACGTGTAAGGAGGTGCATAAATGAAAGAGTGACCCTTATTAGCCCATCCACATAGCTGTCAACACACAACTGGAGGAGTTGTGTGTGAGGAACGTGGAAGAGATGGGTATGTGAAGGGTGTGCTGCAGCCAGGGAACAGAACGGGGAGGTCTGCAGAAGGGTTTGTCAAGAGAGAAATAGCTGCTTAGGATGTGGGGTCTGATGTTACTGCAATGTTGCAGGGGCCAAATCTGAAGTCCCTGAGTAAGTTGAACATGAACAATACTGAACTAAAGAGAAAGCATGTTTTAGAACAGCCAGAGAAGCCAAGAAGGTTAAGGCTAGGAAACTTTCTTATGTGTAGAGAAAAGTGAATTAGTAGAGACTTCAACTTGTAAAAGAATTGTGTCATGGAAAAAACAACTCTTAGCAGCTGTATTTTGTTGGAAGTGTGTCCTTGTGTGATGGATGCACAAGAAGAGAAGGATTTGCTAGTCGAATCTGTGTGGTGAGGACTGGAATGGGAGTTCTAGCTGTCAGAGCTGAAAGAGCAGGGCTCTTCCTAGACACTGTGGGCTTTGTCCTTTTGAGGTTTGCTCCTAGGGAAAGCTCTAAATGAGGTAGTGAAAGATGAATATGTGGCCCTTGAAGGGTTTGCAGTGGAGAACACACTGTATTAAAGTGAAATATGCATAAAAACTAAATTAGACTGGCTTATAAAATAAAGTTGAAGCCAATTATGGAAATTAAGCATGATGTAATAGTTAATGAAATCAATGTAGCAAACACAGTGAAGCTATGCTGATTGCCAAGAACATCTTGCTTTTACAGTACTTATGTAACAGGGAAGGCCTCAGAGTATTTTTAATAATAATAAGCCATTTAAATAATATTTTCTATCCATCTTTTCCAGTGTCATTTCTTTTGTGTGGGTGGCAGGTGTTTTGGCATTGTGGGTTTCTATGAATTCCAAGCATTTACTTCAATAGCAAGGAAAATCTGGGCTCCTGAGTGCTCTTGTTGCCCTTAAAAGCTGGGTGGAAAGTGTTGGGTTTTCTGCCTTGAATTCTGCTTTTAGCAGCAAAAATTTAATTTCTGTAGAATGGAAGAAGTACCCAACAAAACAGAGAGCCAGTGCATTATATGACTTTTTGGTAGTTACTGTTCTTTACACTCTTGTGTCCTTAAAAATATCGAAGTATTAAATACGAATATACGTGAGTATTACAGAATTAGGTTTATCACTTGCTACCATTTCTGAGCCTTGTTCCTTCAATAGAAAGCTTGATGAATCCTAGTCTGAATGAAGCCAGATTAAGGTAAGACTTACAGGCAGAAATGTGCAGTTTAAAATAGGTTTCTAGTATAGACTGATAATAGAAGTTTACCTGCTGTGGGTTGCCTTTTTGTCAGCACTAGCAGGTTTTACACTCATTCTGTGTTGCAGAAGCTGAACTTATGACTAACTTGCTGGATTGAAAGCTGTGTGATTATCTCTTCATGAGCATATCATATTTATCATAAGATAAATGTTTAAAACAGGGATTAGGGAGTTTAAAATAGGTTTTTAGTTGTCGCAGCTGAGTACTTGTGGAAATACAAGCATTTGACAGTTGCATCTGGAAGAGGGATCAGTAAGTCAGGAAGCATACTTGGGTATGAGACACTGAGGTACTGGGCTTCACTCTGCCTAAACCTCAGCCTGGAACTTATTACTGGCATTGGAAGGGCTCTTTGCCATGGTTTTGAATCAGAATGATGTGACGTTGCAAGCATTTATTTTTTGAAAGAAAATTTCAGAGAAATGCAAAGTGGATTAAGTAAAGAGCTTGCATCTAAGCTTCTTCTGGTGTTTAGCAAAGTGCTGTTTTGTAGTTAGAAAGTGACCTGAAACGTTGTGGATAATAAACTGTATGGAGGTGGCTATCTTGACACCTTGTCTCTTGGACGAGCGTACTCAATCAGGCCCATATTACTGCAAGTTGCAGAAGAGAATGTTTCAAAAGGATTGTTAAGAATTTTGCACTGTTAAATCAGCCACAATCTAAACTTGTTAATGTATTGTAATTTAAAAGAAAAAATATAGCCCTCTTACTAAGCACTGAACTGTATTTAGGTTATGCAAACGGTATGCAGGATGTACTGCAAAGCTCATAACTTTATCAAACCAAGAGAAATAATATTGGAACTAAAACCTAGTTATTAGTGTTAAAATAGTGGAAACAGCAAGACGATAGGTAAGGCTACACTTTGAAAATTTCAGTCTCTTAAAAATGAAGACCTGCTCAGTTAAGATTTGTATGCAGTGCTGGATCTTCCTGTAATCATGTGGCAAGTTTTTGATTATGATATTACCATGTTTGTGGTCCCGGGCTAGCTTTAATTTTTGAAGATGAAATAGATTATTTTCTTTTTTTTTCTCTCGCTGCTTGAGGAGCTGGCCAAGCTAGTGTGAGTTATCTTGAAAATAACTTTCTGCTTTAGAGTGCTAACTTTGTTATTTCATCTGACAATGAAATATTTAAAACATTACAACAAGTCTTTGTGTTATAATTGCTTCTTTCTCGAGATCACCTCAATCTCGTGAATCAAAAATCCTGTACAAACAGTTAAAAGAATGAGAAAAGATAAATAAGAATAGAAAAAAAAAAGAAAAGCTGTTCTTATTTCAGAAAAAAATGGATGAAATACGACACATTTATTGAACAGTTAATATCCCTTTCTTTCTTTGTCATGGTTTTATGTTTGTTTATTGGTATTCCACATGAAGTGCACTTAGAGTTAGAGTTAATGCTTCATTTTTGTGGATTGTTGGTATTTCTGGGTACCTGGTCTCAGAAGAGAGCAACTACGCATCCCATAAAAGACTTCACTGTTTTCCATTCAGAGGGAAAGATAAAACTGCTGGGGAGTAATGAGACTCTCCCTTCTTTAACTGCTAGTCTCTGCTGTGTGTGCTCCCTAGCTGTCTCACCTTCAGTGCTTGAGTAAGGCCTTTGGTTTTGGACACTCTCTCTTTGTCTTTGATTTATTAGCTTCAGTTCCAATTGTATTGTATTATATTGTGTTATCTTGCATTCCACCATCATATTTAAGAAATTAGTGTTCTTCCTTAGCTTGTTGCCTTGTTTTGTTTTTAGGCCCATCTTCCTACATTTTTTTCCCTCCTTTCTCCTCTCACAGGGCATGGGTAATTGGGGTTCCCCCTGCCCGCTTAGTCATGGAACTGGGTCAGACTGGCCCAGAACCAGGCTAGAACTGTTGACACTTTCCAATACTGATCAAACACAGAAGCGTTTAGTTACTATACAGAACCATCACACGCAAAGAATTTGATATTATTTGTTCCTGTAGCTAGAATAAATGTAATTACTAAAGAGTATCATACGCAAATTCCGTTGTAACATCATATAGCCAATGAAACTGACTTTATCTCCTGGGCAAATTGCTCATTTTGAATTCAACACAAGTAATACTGTTTTCCATCTTAGTTACACATTTTGTTGAAGACTTAACTCTGCAGAGCCTACATATATAAAGCATACTACAAATACATATGTAATAATACATGTAATACTATTACTACTTATTTTCTGGATGGAAGATAAAGTACTGTGAGCCCACAAAAGCATATCTTTTCCATTTTTACTGTTTGCTACATACCACTGCAAATTCAGCATAAAATCACTGCAGAGATAATTTATACCATTCTTCAGTACCTTGTATTAAACCAGAGGTACCTTGGAAATTACAACATTATCTCTGGGAATACACACTATGTAAATATAGACTTGTGACACGGGGTTATGTTAGACTGTATAATTTTCTTAACAGAAAAAAGAAAGCAGGTAAGAAAAAAAGTTTTTCCTTTGTCCCTGAGAACCAATTTTTCAGCTAAGTGCATTCTAATTACTCTTTGGTAGGAAGGAGACTTGCATTTCAGGCAGGCTCTTGATGAGAAATGGCGAATTCAGTAAAACACAGTTGTAACTGGACAAACTTTAAGTTGTGGAATTTAAAGCACTTCAAGGGGTGCATATATGAGGACTATTAGTTGAACCTGTGAAGAACGCAGGAGTGAAAAATAGGAATCTGAGTTTATTAGAAATGTGAAAAATTGCCTGGACTACTAAATAATCTCAATTGTTTACTCATTAGAGCTCCTAGACTGAATTCAGGGAACTACCTTTTCCCATTTATTCATTAGTAGATGTGGACTCATCAACAGATGAGAGACTTTCAAAGTGATGGGTAAACTAAGATTTCAGTTGTCTGAAACATTAGGTGCAGAATGAACTTGTTTAGAAAATGTCTCTAAACTTCTTGAATTTCTCTTACACAGTGCAACACAATGAATTAATTGATTAAAATAATCATTAAAATAACATGGCTAGTCCTTACAAAGTTTTTCTGGGGTACTGAGTACTCTGAATTATGCATCTGCACAGGTTGCCATCTTGTCCTTCCAGCTAATTTTCAGAATCTTGTGTCTGTGTAATATACCTCCGAACTGTAGTCTTATGTAGATATAAGCTTTATATGTAGATGAACATGCAAGTGGAGATGTGTGTATATATATATTTAATACACATACATTATGTTAGAAGAAAGAAAATGTTTTTCCAGTAGACATATGCTAGTTAACTATCTCAAATTACTGGTCCTGATTTTTCAGTGTCAGTTAGCAGACTTTCTGTTAAAAATAGAATAACTTACAAGGATAGAACTTGATTGTCCTGTTAGTTAATATTTTAGTTCAGTGCTGTCCTAGCGGTATTTGACAGATACTTGCATTTTTGTTGCATATCTTATTCAACAGGTTTGGAAACACTGTGGAATGCAGTGGGTTTTTTTTTTTTAAGAAGAAACAGAAACACAAATGAGTGACCAATAATTCAGTGGCCTGACTGTGGCCTGACCATGGTCATGTTCTAAATCTTGTGGCCAACAGCCACATGAAATGGATGAGCTGAAAAGCTGAAAGATGGGTACTCCAGGTGAGCATCACAATCAGAACCTGATAGCAGTTTCTCTAGGCTTTTGGAATGGGGCTGCGAGTCAAAGTGGTTTAGCTGTTCCTCAGCATCTTGCTTTTTTTCAATAACTGACAGCTGGCAGACACAAAAACCACTCTGCCAGGAAGTTCTGACTCTAATTCTGTGTTTTGCTCTAGCAAGTAAGAGCAGATTCTTGGCTATCCGTTGCATTGCTTGGTAAGAAAAAAACAAGGAAATTGTAGGGTTGGAGGTATTGTGCAGGTGGGGGTTGCTTACATTGTCACATGGTGTTCTTGAGCATCAGAAGGCATAGAGCATAGATGACAGATTATTAAATTCTTTTCTTACACATTAGCACCCATCATAAAAATAGAAAATGCAGGAGGAAGTTTGGACTTATTCCAGGCAGGATCCCAGCTCCCTCCATTTGGTACATGGGTGGTGTTTCCTCTTCTGGCACTCAAAGATTTGATTGTTTACACAGGTTTGCTTAGTGAGTGCACAGTTTAAAAAATGATTTGACAGGAAAATAGTCTTGTCTGTATGTGTGCATGTACACAGAAAATAATGTATTCTATATAAATACATGGGGATGGCAAGCAAGAAGCATGTTTCCTTTAACAGTCCATCAGATAGGCAAGATGGAAGCATTGCAGCGTTTTGCCCTATGCTCACCCTTTCTCCAGCCCTTTATTTTTTGGCATCCCTTTGGCCAGCTGGTGTTTTGCTTCTGGGTTCAGCAGCTGACGTAGTGGCTTGGGAAAAAGCACCCAAGAGACAGAAGGGAAGGATGAAATTATTCTTCAGAACTGGCAACTATTGCTTCTTACTAGGTACTTGGTGTCAGAGAGACTGACAATCTATATGGGGTGAACAAAAACGTATAGAGGAGAGGGGGAGGATGAGCATGCTGTAGGTAGCAAAGTCCCTTACTGTGTCTCACTCGAGTTTATGGAATGATTTTATGTGCATGCACAAGCAGTGACTGGTGTACACATGCCGTCTGCTGTGCGTGATGCAGGAGCTGCAGTAGTGTGTTTTTATTGCTGGTTATAATGCAGATAGTTCAGAAAAAAAGCCCTCAGAAGTGCAGCACAATGAGCTAAAAATATTCGGGTATTAATACCTTGTAAAAAGTTTTCTTCATGTAAAATTTCATGTAAAAACTATTTACCAGGATTCAGTATTGTTCTAAGATGTTGATAAAGGTCTGTTTTAGTGAATTCTTAAACTGCATAAATTTAGTCTTTCATTTTGTTTTAATAACCGTTCTTTTAAGTGAAAGGAAATATATGGCAAGAGTTGATTTTTTGAGGTAATTGTTTTTCTTCTGTATTCTTAGCTCATGGTTTTTTTTTGTTTTTTTTTTTTATTTAAGGTTTTGTTGAAGGGAAAAAAATAAAGCAAACACCCAGTTCAAGTCTGATGTTATGATGTGCTCAATTTTCTTCCTGTGTTACAATATTAAGATTGTTGTTGAGTCGAGTCTTTATTTAAAGTTCTCAGAATATCTTATCTTATGTAACAGGTCTGCAGTCTACATAGCACATTGTAAAAGCTTTGGGTGTCCTCTGTGTTGCTCTTATAAGCTTTAGCTGATTTTCCTGCGTGGTTATCCTTTTCTGTTATATGAATTTTAAGCTAAGTGAAAGGTAAGTCACGTATTACAATATTTCCTGACAGCTTCAGGTATTTTAGATGAATCAGGTTAGCGCATTCAGTTGTCTTTTTCTCAACTCATATTCCTTGGCGTCCTTTATTCTCTTCTTTCTTAAGTGATAATTTGTACAATTGTCACTGCTTCCTTCAAACATTTAGAACAGGTTTTATCCCCAGTCTGGTGAGAGCCAATAATGTGCTCACATCATTGTGCATCATAAGATATGTGGAAACCAGGCTAGTAGAAGTATTGGAGGTCTTAACAGCAGTTGGAAAAAAGAGAATAACATGGTCTTCCAAGACCGTGTTCTGTGAAGGGGTGAACAGGTCAGCCTTTAGTTTGAATACTTTTTTCAGCAAAACTAGACAAGACATATTTACTCACACTTGTTCCCTTTACATTTCCCATTTTTCCTTTGTTGCTACCCACATTTTTGATGCAAACTGTGTCTTTCCACATACTTCCCATTTCCTTCCTGTTTTATTATCTTTCTCTCATTCTCTCAGTGCCACTAATTAATACTCCTATTCTGGCTGTATTGATAGTGATCCCAAAAACTGATCTCTGCTGACTGTGTAGCCAATAAACCATGACAGAACCAGGGCAAGCCTCAGTGTCATCATTTCTTTAGTGTTGTTTTATCATTATAGAATTGGCTGGTCTCAGGAGATTTGTCTCTCTGGTTTTGCAGAATGGGAAAACATTACTATGCAATGTGGAAGAGCTTGTTTTTATTTTTAATTTGAACTTTAAGACTGATCAGAGCAGTACAATATATTTAGCCGTCAGTTACAGGAATATGGTTTAACTTCTGGAAAGTAACTTTCAAATGACAGACAACCCTTAAAGTGTTGCTGTTTGACTCATTCAAAAAAGGAATAAGTCTTGGGCATCAGGGCAAAGTTCATTCAAATTCTGGAAAAGGCAAAAGGCTGTGTGTTGGTTTGTGATTTTTTTCCCCACAAATGTCATTTTTACGTTGCAGAATGTCAAATGGCAACCAGTGATTAGGAAATTCTTCTGTAGAGTTGGTAGACATTTAATAAGCAAGGGAAGTAGTTTAGAAAATGCCATTGTATTCAGAACATAGTTTTAAAAAGGATGACAGCATTTTCTGTGACCAATAACCTGTCTACTGTTGAAAATCAATTTGAAATGCAAAATATAGGAAAGATCAAATAAGCTGGCTGTAGCATCTCTGGGGAAAAAAAAGTAATTGTGGCTTGTTACAAAAGTAGCTTTGTAAAATGGTAGAAGAAAAATTGTATCTTGATACCAAATAAACTTATGCATTTCCTTGACTGGAATGTCGATTGGACTGTATTGTGGAGGAGACTTGATCCAGCTGAGTAAAATCAGCTTCCAAATCCTAGCCATTTCCTGAGTTGGCTGCTCAATAATGCTTCCACCAAGCTGTGCTCCCTGTTATTGCTGGCCCTTCTCCTGGGAGCTGCACTTTCCCTGCCTAATTAGATGAGAAAAAGGATGAGCTGTTCTTCTCTTCATTTCTTGAGGCTCATGTGTGGAGGATCCTTATTTCAGCGCTCACTAGCACAGCTCATTGACCTGGCTATTCATTCTCTACCTTCAGTCAAAGGATCTACTTTATCTTCTAAAACTGAGAAGAGAATAAATTTCAACTAAATTACTTCTGTGTTGATATCAAATCTAGTGTGACTGTAGTTGAGAAAAAGAGCAAGTAGGGAATTCACATTACCTTTTTCATTTTGGGTGACATCATAGCTTTGAGTTAAAATAGATAAATAAATACAAGTCTGCCTTTCCTGATGTGGGTTATGTCAATATACTAAGCAAGCAAACAAAAAAAAAAAAAAAGCGTATCTTCTGCAATTAATGGTGAAATGAATTATTGCCAATGCAGACTTCCATTTACCAACCACCCAGAAATGGTTTGATTATTTGAAGACAAGTGACATAATGCTCGTGTGAAAAAGATGGCTATAGGAGTTAAGCTGGATCGGCTGAGTTCATGGCTTCTCTGAAATGGTCATTAAGCTACCTGGAGTCAACATAGGTTTGTTGTTTTGCCCTGTCACTATGAGTGACCCTGAGCACTTGTGCCACGGCTACCTCCTTCCTTTCTAGGGACTGACATGGGAGCCTTGAAGATGCTCTTTTCCTACTTGTACTCCCATCCTCCCTTTCTGCTAATTAACTGTCACTGCTTGTCTAAATGTGTTTCTGACATTTTATATTATTACAGAATAATCTCAAATAAGATACTAATGTGTGCATGTGACCAATTAGTAGCAATAGATTACTCATCTTTGTTTAGAGAAATACATACATAAGCACTGCTTCCTTTTCTAAGGAGGAAGGAGTGAATAACTTTTTTCAAGCAGTGAGAACAGGACTGTGTCTTTCTGTGTAATGCTTTGGAGTTCAGCAAGAAATTGGAGAGGGTGGGAGCGGATCAACTTCATTTGTTACAGTTTGAAACTTTTGACTCTGTTTATAATCAGTCCTCTGAAAAGTCATTTCTAGAGGATTCAGACACAAAGTTCAGTTGTTTGGTACCAGGAAAGTCAGATGCTAGTATTCAGAAAAATTATTCACCTCCAATGCCAAATGTAGATTATCTGAAAATAGCCATATGCCAGTTTGTTGTAGTGATGTGTGCGTGCTTGAGCTAGTATGTTGTGTTTGATGCCAAATGTCTCTCAATGAGTTGAGTAAAAACAGAGTGTAGATACAGTGAGTGTAATCCCATCTAATATTAGAAACTGGAGCCGGGGAGCTGCTCTGCTTTGGCAGCCTGACACTTGCAGCTGCAGTGAGGATGCTCAGGTCCTTGATGCTTCGTGTGAGCAGCATTCACTGTTTCGAACTATTTTCTCATTTTCTAAGAAATGTGAGTGAAGAACAAGTAATCTCCTCACAAAATGTGACCAGAGTGTAAAAATATGGCTGAGTGGAAGTGGGAAAGTACTGTGGTGTTACTTTTGTATGTATTGTGTCTAATGATGGACATTTTTAGGCTATTGGATTACCCTCTTTATTGTCATACTACCTAGAAATTGGGTTTGCAAATACTGCTATTTAAAATAAATAATTAAACTAACCAACTAGAGAAACTATGTCCTGTTCTGAATTTCAGTACAGATATTAAGGACTTGTGACAGAGATGTCTGTGGAATCTGATGAGAATGGAAGTTGGTGGGTAGGTAGGTGAGAAGTGTTACCTCTAAGACTTGTTTAGCTTTTAGGGAGGTTTTCTGAAGTACAAATGGTGGGTACGTGTCTGTACCCCACTCCGTCCCTTGAGAAAAGCCCTGCCTCAGAGCACTGTCCTGACTTTCAGGTGGGTAAGACTGGTAGGAAGGCACTGTTGAGGGCTGGCTGCTGCCCCCTTTAGGCTAGCTGAAAGTCATCTTCATGCAGAGCTGGAGACGCCCTCTGTACCACCTTCTGGAATTGAGCTGGGGCACTGATCTAATCTACGAGTCGTTTTTATGACAGGGTCATGTAACGAGCTGTAGTTGGAGGGCTACTTTAGAAACAGTTTTGAGCAGTGTTTGTAATAAAATTTACAGTGTGTAATTGCAAAGGATGAGTACTCAATAAGTTAAAACAAAGGCAAGAGACAAATTTTATTTCACTTGATATTTTCAACTAAATGCATCTGTGTTGATGTTTCTTTTAACTGTGTATTTGCTTATTACTTGTATCTTAGAGCATAAGAAAAACATAGGATCCTATCATAAAATCATAGAATGGCTCTGGTTGAAAGGGACCTCGCAGACCATCCTAGTTCCAGCCCTGTGCCGTGGACAGCAGTGCAACCCACCAGTTTGGCTTTCCTCAGGCCCTGTCCAACCTGGCCCTGAACACCTCCAGGGATGGGGCAAGCGCAGCCTGTCTGGGCAGCTTGCATCAGTGCCTTACCACTCTTGGAATAAATGATTTCCTTTAACATCTAATCTAAATATTTCCCTCTTTAAATTTAAAACCATTCCTTCTTGTCCTGTCACTATCAGACTGTTAAAAAATTGATTTCGCTCCTGTCAAGAACAAACAAGCCAAGTTCCTTCTGTTTTGTTTTAAGTGCTTCAGCTCCATGAGCATCTTTGTGGCCCTCATCCGGACCCATTCCAAGAGCTCCACATCCTTCTTGTGCTGGGAGCTCCAGGCCTGGGTGCAGTACTCCAGGTAGAGCCTCACAGGGCACAGTAGAGGGGAACAGTCTTGTCCCTCTCCCTGCTGGCCACATCTCTTGGTGCAGCTCAGGATACCGTTGGCTTTCCAGTCTGCAAGCGCACAGAACCTTTTTGCTTTTCGTTTTCTCTCTGTCAAAACTATTTGAATGCTATTGTTATTTTGGTCTGTTTTAAAAGCATTACAGGGGAGTGAAGATCATTCCGTAGTTCATTACAAGAGTACAGTTATGAACATAATCCAAAAATAAAGATACGCTGCCAAAAATGTGTGTTGCTGTGTCTCTGACTGAGGTACTTGGAGGAGACCCATCACCATAGTAACTAAATCTCTGCTAAATAATTACCAACAGATTTGTTCTTTTATTCTATTCCTCTATCTTGTATAATATGTGTAGCTTGGCTATAGTTTCAAATGTAAGAATTGTGTGTACATATGTATTCGGATGCTGCGTTTGGAAGATAAGTAGGATTTACTGTCCTCCAGGCTGTGGTCTGTGTGAACAATGAGCAGAGAAGCCTGCTGCAAACTAATAGGATTCACCATCTTATTTTACTTTTCAGTTAGTGATGACCGTTTATCTGAACTCTTCACGCAGTGGTGCAACCACCTTTTGCTTTCAAGATTGTTATGGAGAATACTGGAGTAATTAAAAAAATAAATAATAATCTGTGACTTCCTGGTTTCAATCTCCAGGAATTCTGTTGTGTGAATTTTCTGTTTGTAATCCCATTCTTATTGGAACTATATGCTATCCTTTCATTTAACTGTTAGCAGTTAGATAAGCAACTTTACAGGATTTTCTCAACATATTGGTTCTGAAAAGATGTCCAGCATAGTGAGTCTGAACAGATCTAGCGAAGTAGTCGTACCTCCAACACAGTCTTACAGACCATTGCATTTGGTTAAGCTCTTTGATGGCTCTTTGTGCTTCTTGCTTACTTCAGTTTAATCATTTTGGGAAATCAAATGGGTTCATGTGATCTAGCAGACTTGGTGCTTCAGGAAGTTGGCAAGTGAGTCATCTGTGATTTCCAGGTTTTGCCTCTATCAGATAGCTTCTTCTCCATGAATTAGGACTGGACTTCTGAAGCTGGTAAATTATCACATGCTCACAACAGTTAGTCAAGGTGAGGCATACATAAACTTAAGTTTGTAGAATTCTTTGGTCAGCTTCAATTATTTGCATTAAAACTCATCCCTTTCTCTCCTAGTGATGAATAGCCTCCAGGTAATTGATCCGAAAAAGAACCTTTCACTTAATCTTTTTAGAGGGGAGAAGTTCATTCTTTACTTTTTCTTGTTAAATTCTCAGAGCTCATAAGAGGCTCTGAGGATAGAGTATGTTGTTATAGAGATTTGGTGTTTTTCTTAGTGCTACTGAATGAGTTGAAACCAGTCCACAGCACATTAAATATTCATCTGTTTGAGGTACAGGCATGAGGTCTCTAAAGACACCAGCTGCATTAAATGTTCTCAAGCTGAATATGGGTTACCCTAGTAACAATAATAGTAGGAAGGCTGGCAGCACAGAGGGCCATGTTACTGTAAGTAACAGCAGTGAACTTCAGAGCTGTACTACACACACCTTTCACCACTTGAAAAACCATTTGTTGCAGAAAAACATGACTTTTTACAGCTGAATTTTTCCAAGTGTGTTTTTTGTTGTATTTGTATAGATGTTGAAATGTATCTATGGAATAGCTTAGGAAATGAAAAACGTAGTTCAGAGCAGTTTTTGTGAACAATATAATAATGATTTATAGACATGCACTGTAAAAATTAAATGGAGTCAGTGAGGCGGATCAAATTAAACTTTTTTTTTTTTTCCTAAGGAACCAAACTTGAAAATTTCAACACTGCTACTACTTCTAAATCTACAAACTTAAGTATATTCCTGAGGTGAATTAAGAACATCTCTGCAAATGAGAAGGTATCCTCTGGCTGCACTATGAAGTTTATTGTAGTTTGGTTCAGTAGGGCATAAAAAATACATAAATATCTATCCTTAGCTGTGACATACAGATTTGATAATCTCAGTCAAGTTGCCTAACAGTAATGTTTCACAGGGCAGTATGTTCAAATTCTAAGCATCTTTAATGGTGTAAAATGTGAAAAGATCTTTTTCTCTTGTACAGATTATTCTCAAGGGCGTTTCCAAAAATGAGTATCTCCTTATACTGTAGCCAAGGACATGCATGTGAAGTCTAATCCCCAGTTTTAAATTTCACTGGAGATTAAGATTTATGATGAAGGTTGAACTAGATCATAAGAACATTGCTTTGGTAAGTATAACAGCAAAATGTCTAAGTGAATTTTTAGCTACAAGAAAGTACAATTTCTTATTCACAGTACCTATCCCATTTAGGCTGTATCAGACAAGTCATGGATAAAACACCTGAACCATTATTGTTCTTAACAGGCAATTGCTTTTCTACTGACTCATATCACAAATGCTTTGCTGCTCTTTAAGCCACTTTTAGAGTGTTAAATAGCCACATGTCCCATTTCAAGTGAAGTGTGTGACCCTTCACTTGTAGCTCATATTTATGCATTTGCTTTTATCAGGATCCCCTATTAATTTTCTTTTGCATATCCTGTTTTAGCTCCTTTTAATGTTATCACTGATTCCCAAAAACATGAATAGCTTTAATTTTTAAAGTTTATTACTGAATCTAATTTCTGTGATGAGATTTCAAAAACAAGCTGATTTGCTAGTGCGTACTGAGAAAATCACGGCTTTATTTCCAAGCGCTAGATTTTATCCAACATTAGTTCAGCTAGTAGGTGGTTACCCACTCCCTGTAAGTAGTTCAACAGAACTTTTTTTCCAGTTTCATTTGCATGGTTTATTTAGTGTAGAAAAATGAGCCCTTTTATTCCATGTCACATCACTTGGATGCTCAGGAACTTGCATATTATTATTAGATATAATCTTGTCACTTTGTGATAACTGCGCTGCGATTTTATGTCTACTCATGTCATGTGCTTTCAGAGTTCAACATTATTTCCCATCTGTGTTCCACCAAAAGAGATAAAACTAGTGCAAAATCCGGATGCCTTTCCTCTTCTTAGTCTCGGTCTAGCAGTGTATGCAGTGTGAAACACTGAGGTATGTGTAGGAACAAACTAGTTTTACACCTAGGTTTTTATACCATTTATGCCAAATGACAGCCTGTACTGGGGAGCATTACTGATTATGGAAAACTAATCTATCTTGATTATGGCAATAAATTGCTTAACAGTCAGTGTAACTTCATAGCTACAGATATATGCAGCTTTTTAATAAAAAATAAAATAAAATAAATGTTACCATTGCATAATGTCTAACAAGGGAAGACTGAGAATTTAGTGAGAATGAAAGTAGCAGCATAAAACTAAATTCTCTCTGAAGAATTCATAGAATTAAATCAAGTGATTGTTCCTTTTTCATAAATTGAAGCACTTCATTCTCCTTATCTTTGAGAGATTTTCGTGGCAGTAGCTGAACCCTGTAGAGGAGAAGTTGTATTCCAGTGCCCTGGATAACCCGCTGCCACTGAGCCTGCCTGAGATGAGTTTGATCTCAGTGATGCCATCCTGCACCCTCAGCCATTCTGTTTCTGTGAGGGTTTAATTGGACTTGATCTTAAGGAGTAACATGTTGAGATTGAATTTTCTTGTAACTTCTTTTTACAGTTCAGGGAGGTAATTTCAGCTGCTGTCCGTTTATGGTGGTGGTGATACTTTGTGGAGTCAAATTTACCTTTTGTTTAATGAGGTAAATTGAACAGAGGGGAATGCATCCTGTTCCTGTTCTCAGAATCAGAATTACAGGAGACCACACTCCTTGTAAGGAGATAGCAGGAAACGCTGAATTGAGTGCCATAAATTCTAATGTTTCTTTAACAACAGTTTTTCTTATGCTTAGAAAATAACTATGCCTAAAAAAGAAACATTAATGTAGTGGTCAGCTGAATTCAGTAATCTGTTTGCAGCTTTAAGGTTTGTGGTGGTTAGATAAAGTCTGCCCAATATGAAGATTTCTAGTAGTTTTTTGAAAGCAGTAGTGCAGTGATGTAGCCAGAAAAGAACTTGAAGATTTTTTTTCCTTGTGATGTTATTTGCATTTTAAAAATTAAGATGCTTTTTCCATTGAACAGTGAGTGCCATGTGTGACCTTTAGTTGTTATTTTCAGATAGTTTAACAGTCCTTTATTATAAGTCTTCCTTATCACAGGGAAACATTAAAAACAAACAAACAAATGAAACAAACCCTCTTGTGTTTATGAGCTTGCAGTTGAGTTTAAATTTCACACAGAAATAATACCATTCATTATCTCCTGAGATCTATTATCACCTTAAAAAAACAAAAGCAAAACAAAACAACAAAAAAAAAAAACCCTTGCCTCTTGATCAGGGTGATCTATGTGCCTGATCCCTACCAGCTACTTAGTGCAAAGCCACTCAAATGTATCTGTTTAAATTACAAGAGAGGTAAATGTCACAGCAGAGCACAGCATGCTACCTTTGTTGCTACTTGAACATGATTGTAAATCCAAATTGCTGACTTCATTTACATGCTTATTAAAGCCATAAGTTTGAGAAATTTATCTGAACCTCTTGTTCAGGGTTCAGCTATTCCTTCCCCCCCACATTCTTTGCATAAGTTTTGTGTACACCACAATCTTTTCTGTGTCCACAACATTGTTGTTTTCAAGAGCTACAGAAAAAATGTTGTCTTCTCTTGTTGAAATAGATAACAAGAAAAAAAAAAATCACGAACTAGTGTCATGGGTATTTCCACAGGCATAACAGTGCTAATGTAACAAAGAACAAATAATAGTATCCACCACAAAGGGATTTCAAGTCTATAAAACAAATAACTTGTATGAATGTGATAAAAGGCTAATTCAGTTCTGAGTGATGTGCATTGGTACAATGACAGGTGTTTCTGAAAAATGTATCTGAATATTGAATATTTTCACAATCTGAAACATCTCCTTCAGCTTTTTTTGATTTCTGGAATTCTTATCCAGGAATTGCAAGTAAGCTGTACACATACAGATAGGTCAGCATTAAAGACTAGATGAGGCTCTAAAGCTGAGTATTAACGCCCAAGAGAAAATAAATTAAGTAATATTTGAAATTTCTATTTGGAGAGTTCAAACTTGACATAAAGGTATGACATATGATATGCCTTCCATTGAAGGCTTCTATTGAGCCACATATAAGTTTTATATCAGTAAAGGTAGATGTAAAGCATTTTCATTCTGAATCTTTAACTACTACTGTGCACGAATCAGATAAAGAAGCAATCTGCAGAGCCATGGAAGGTTGAAGACTCAAGATGGTTTTGTGTGTGCATGGAGTAAAGTGTGCTGATGCTTGGTCATACTCTCCCTACCCAATATAGGGTAGAGTCTGTGTATGTAGGCAGTGTCCCTCTAATAGTGTGAGATGTTATTGTGACAAGACCTCTAGCATCTTGGAACCAAAGCCAACAGTAGCAGTGGCCTCAGTCCCTGATGAAACATGAGGCCATAAAGCTACTACTGTGATAACACGTGCTTTATATATGGATGTATATAACTATTTATATATATGTTTTAAATTGTAAGTGTAATTCTTTATGCTGATGTGGGACTGCTACTGGTTTATCATTTAAAAAGACTTGGGTTGGAAGGAATCTTAAAATTCACCGAGTCTCAAACCTGTTGCTGTGAGCAGGGTTCTCAACTGCCAGATCAGGCTGCCCAGGGCCCCATCCCATCAGGCCTTGAATACCTGCAGGGATGAGGGAACCTCAACCTCTGTGAGAAACCTGTTCCAGTTCCTCACCACTGAGTAAAAAATTTCTTCCTAATATCTAACTTCAGTCTTCCCCCTTAAAAACCCATCTCTGGGTATGATTCTGCAGCCCCACTTCTGGGGCAAAGGGAAGACTCCTGTCACTCCGAGGAGAAACAAAGATATATTTTCCCTTGTCTTGCATGTTTCCATGGTGTCTCCTTACAGTTGGAATCGAGTGCCTCTGCCTATGTAAACAAGAACAGATTATGACCTTTCAGGTTATGTGGGTACCTGGAGAGTTGGGTGCATTTTTCTGTATGTAAATTCAGCTAAGGCATGCGATCTATATATATATATGTATTATATTAAATTTGTAAAGTGAGATTTAGGCCTGATTAAAACAAACACAAAATAATTAAATTTGTTTTTCAGCATGGAATTTAATCCGTAACAGAACAAATCAAACAAAAACAAGGGAGAAAAATTAATAAGAGTAACCTTCCAAGGGGAAAAAACAATAAAAGCTTTGAAGTCAATCTGAATCATGCCTGTTATAACACAAATACTTAAAACAAAGGAAGTAATTATCCTTCATTTTGAATTCCTCTTGCACCTTGAAAGCAAGCTTGTATTGTAAAGATTTAAGTTTTTTTTTTTTTTTTTTATAACTGTAAGGTCTCTGGGTATTTACATTTTGCTGTTTTCAATCAGTGAAATACTCTGACAATATGATCTTACTCTGTGTATCTTGTCTAAAACTTATTATGTTTATCTAACAGAACTACCACTGGCTTGACCTTGCTTGATTTTTAGGTGCATCTGCATTGTAGTTGAATAATTCAAACATATTTGAGGCTGAATCCTTACAATTCAAGAGTAGCCCATAATGAAACTCAATTACTTCAGCAAAAATACATTCCTGTAATACGTAGGTTGTTCTGAAAGTAATGCCTCTCATATCTGCTGTAGCTTCTATAGAAATATTGATCACAGTAACGGTACTTGATAGAGCAAATTCTCAGCTAAAAAACACTATTTCGACATAGTTACCACCATTTGCTATGTTTTTTTGCCAGTCTTAGTACTGTACTCATAAAAATCAGTGCAAGCAAAAGTGATCTATTGTTTCACTTTGATGACAGCCTTGCTAGGAAGATGTCTGTGCAGTCCGTCTTTCATTGGCTTGAACAGATGAATGTCAGAAGGTGCCAAATCTGGACTATTCAGTGATTGCTGTAGGACATTTCAGCCAAGATTAGCACCATGTTCCACGGTCTTCTAACTGGTAGGAGGCTTGACATCCCTGTTGCGAGAGAATGGCTTTCTTCTTCTCTGGCTTGACTCTGGAAATTTGAGCTTAGTCATGTTGCAGTGTAGCTGTCAGAGTTGAGTTTGTCTTGGTTCCAGGAAATTCAGAAGGATCACCCCTTTCCTGTTTGAAAAGAAGGTACATATTGCTTTACCTGCTGAGGGCTGTGTCTGGAACTTGTTCTTCTATGGGTAATTCCAGCTCATAGTGGTGATGTCGCATCTTGTCATCAGTAGAATATACAATCCAAGAATTGTCACCTTCATCCCAGTATTGGTTCAATGGGTCCTGAAAAACTTGCATATGGTGTTCATTCTCTTCCTGTGTGAGCATGTATAGGACCTTCCTGGTGCAAGCTTTGTGATATTACAATGTCACCACCATTGTTTCCGATGTATTGAAGGTGATACACATCTCCATACACAGTTCCACGTCTGTAATCTGGTGATTCATGTGGGTGTGCTGATTGAAGTGCTCTTAATTTCAAGGTGTGACAGCTGTGAGTGGACATCAGGAACAGGACTTGTTTTTCATATTGCTTTTTGCCATTGCTGAAACTCACCATCCACTCCCTCACTGTCTTTACATCTACTGTTTGGTCTCCATAAGTGATGGAGATTCAACATTCAATAAGCACTGATGAATGTCTACGAATGTTATTTTTTTTCTGCATAGAGGAATTAAATTCTACGCCTTTGCTTCATTTGCTCATCCTCAGATGCAACTTCATCAAACTGCTTCTCTGCTGCCATCTGTCACATGGCAACAAAATGTAATGGAATATTGGCAGGAAGGTTCAGCTTCTACTGCTGTACCACTAGCATCCACCTCTGATGTTGCAGATCAGTGTAATAGAATGGGAAGCTTTAGTTCTGGAGCCAGACCTCGTGTTCAATTCAGCAATAGTGTTAACACCTAATTCCCACCTAAAATAATTCAAATGCTGACGTAAGAAATCTAAGTGCTGGATTTAAATGCTATCTTCTAGCTTTGCATAATTTGAAATTTGTAGATAAAAGGTCATTTTAATAGAATCTTGGCTTCTGTTCTCTTCTGTGTGACAGAATGCGAGTACAGATCATAGTGTCTATTCAGTACAATTTAACTGTACAGAATCACAAAGAAGAAAAACAACCAGAAGAATAGCACAAACTTTGAGGGATTAGATCAGCTTTGCAGTGCGTAACTGAGTGAAATTGAATGTTAAAGTTAACTGCGAAGGTCAAGTACAACAACAATTCGGAGTTTAAAAGTATGATATTTATGATTAATTTAAATTAGCTGAAAATGCCTTCATTTTATAAGTGTGTACGTGTTCGATTTGACTGCTTTACTGTTTTCTGTTCAGATTCAAGCAGCTTTTGTTTTTGTTTTTGAAAAAAAAAAAAAGGTCTGAAAACATCTAATCAACTACTTTATTGACTTTGGGTTGCTGCATCTCTGCACGTGTGTTTTCTGCAGTAGTTTTGCCTCTGATGCCAGAGATGTGGGAATCTTCTTGGAAAAGAATAACATAGGGGAGAGAAAAAGTTTGAATTTAGAAGATTGGTTTGGAGAATTGGTTGTGACCCCAGTCCTGTGCTTGAGGTTAAGTCAACACAGTCTGCCTAACCTGACCTAAGCATGGAACAAAAGTATTGTGTGAATCGTGTGTGTATGTATTATTATTTTTTAACTGAGATGTTTCATGTGGAATCTGTTTGCTGATCACAATTTCTGCTACATCTTAAAAATCTGAACCCTCCTTGTAAAGAGTTGTAGTTTGCTGCATCCCAGCAACAAAATCTCTGAGCAGGCAGGGAGTGTGGGCTGCTAGCGAAGGGAGAAGGCACTGCAGTTTTCATCTAGGCAAACCTAATGGAGCAGCTATAAGAGAACTCGGAGGTGCTGTTGACAGTATAAAGACAAAGGACACCTGGTTCTCCCAGGGTAATTTTGCAGTATGGTGTTGGATAGGAATGACAGTCAGTGGAAGGATCTCTTCTCTGTAAGAATACCGAAGGAGGAACCAGATCTTTCCTGCTCATTGCTGTCAGCTCAGATACTTAGAGGGCTGAGGGGAACTTGAATGAGTTTTGTTAGAAGTTTATAGTGATAAGTGAAAAAGATTGAAATAGGTTATTTTCCAAGCTATTATAGCATTAAATCCCTGAAGTTAGCCTTCACAGATGTGATCATCTGTTAAAGCTGGTGCCAAGAGGTCAAGTGCCATGCCATTAATTTTATTTATTTTTATTTACTTATTTATTTATTTTAATTACAGGGATTGAGATTTCTCTAGGGTGGATTACTTACTCAATCCAGATACAGAATTGTCTGGGGACAAAGGACAGTGTCTGTCACAGATATACTTATGGTGCCTTAGCTTCCCAGGACTTGGTCTCTGAAAATGGGAACTCACAAATAGTGAGTTTACTCCCTTCTGGGTAGGAACGTGGCAGGTGTCAGTGCTGCAGTGTGCTTGGAAGCAGCACAAACTGAGCTATGCCAGGAAGCACAGCATTAAGTGTAGGGAAGCTGTACCACATTCAGCGATCTGCTGGGCTGTCATGTGGCAGTAGCTGCCAGGCTCAGCAGAGTCTCTTTCCAATTTATGGATGCTAATTTGGGAAGTGTTGCACAAGACAATGGTGGAGTTGACAGTGGTGTTTTTTTTTTTTTTTTTTTTTTTTTTTTTTTTTAATTCCCTGTGGATCCTGAAGTACTCTCAAAATGAAAAGCTAAGTAATGGCAGTGCACTGGTCATAGGAAATCCCAGCAGCTATGAGATTGTTAGCATTATTTAAAGTTATAGCCAACAGTACAGTTTTACTGAGGGAGGCTGTGTTAGGCAGTGCGTACAGATTAATTCCCTCTAGGCGTTTTGAGAAGAAGCATGGGCTCCTTAATTTATCTTTCAAAGTCACTAGAGATAAGCAAAAGAGACTTTAAGCATTTACCTGAGTGCCATTACTTGTCAGCACAGCAGACGCTGTGTAGCTTCCCCATTCTGTATATGTATATGTGTGTCAGCAGAAGTACTGTAAGTGAAGTTTTTGTGAGCATTTCCATATATTGTGCTCTTCTGGTTTAACCAAGCTGGTGATGCTTCTGAGCTGATGCTGCTGATGAAATGCTTAGTAAGTTCCTTGTCCCCAAGCGTGGGTAAATCCAGCCTGACTTGGAAGATGGTCATACTTTGTAGTGTATGTGTAGGTGTTTGATGTGGTAGTTTGTTTGCTTGTTGAATAGCACTCTTTACAAGTTTCTCTTACAGTTCGTTCTGACAATTCAGAGCTCTAGAGTGTGATACTGAAAGGATTTTCAGTCTGCATCAAAGTAATTGCCAAAGATTTGATGGAAGGGCAGGGATAGCATACAGTGGGATTTTAGGCCCTATTGGTTTTGTACAAAGAAAGCTTAATACTGAGATGTGTGCTTGGAATACTATGAGCCTAGTACCTGTTGAATGGGCAGGCTGTAGTCTGGGGAGATGTAGGGCCTAATGGTGCACGTCTGCATACTTGTTTGATATTTGTTTTCTATTTTTAAGAAGGTTGAGATGTTGGAGGAAGAAGGTTGAGACACGTAAGTATTTAAGATGCATTCCTTTGAACGGTGATGTCTTGTCTGCTCTTGAAGATAATTTGCTAGGAACTTTGCATGGGCCTGAAAATGTTACTTTCAAAAGCAGGGATTGTAGAAACCAGAAGCAAACAATTGGGCAGGGTGTTTTGAATGACATATCATTAAGAAATTACTGTGGTTTGACACTTACTAACGCCTACTGTCTTTTTAGACCCCTCAAAGTGAAAGAATTGCTGCTGTTAACTCTTCCTAATCTGTCATTAAATTTATGAAAGCTAGTTAAATGGGCAGTCTTTGAAGAAAATGGCTTTTGATTGAATTATTACTGATTACTTTATCAGGTTTTTTTTTAATAATTGTGTGTGTGTTTCCTTGAATAGGATCTTTGCAGGTTAGAGACCCTTGAACCTCGAGGCAGTACTAAGATGAAAAAGAATTTGTCTTTATGCAGCAGTGGGTGTTGGAGCATAATGTCTTGTATAAATACTAGAAGTTAAGTATATAGTTGCAAGGTGATTTTGAGCTGAGTATTTGAGGCTTATGTACTGAAAATGCATCATTATTCTGAAGCTAAGTTAATAAATCCTAAGGAATAGCACCTAAGTGTCCTTTCATTTTACAAGAAAGAATCTTTCAATGAAAATCCTCCTAGTAACAGCTATAATTTTATCGCTGAACTCTGTCTACAACAGATAACTTATTATCCAGTAGCAGTAACAACAGAGCTCCTTTGACTGAATAAGAAAACGGAGTTTCTAACCTACTAATGCTATTTGCCCTGCTCATTGGGTACTTGTTATCTCAAAGCTGAATGGAATTCATGGTGAAGATAGTCTACTTTTCTTTATTGTGAGCTCTGTTTTGTGTTTTGCTATTATTCATGCAGCAGAACTTTGAGAATAAAAAGGTACCCCGTGCAGCATGTTGGCAGATGGTCTTTCAGTGGACTTGAGAGAGTCGCTTACAGTGCAGTCTGAACAGGTAGCAGTTTGTCAAGTGAGCAGCCTGAATTTTCAGCAGAGTTTGGGGAACCATCTTATAACTAGTAATTACAGTCCCTAAAACATGGAAATGTGCTACTCAAGTGTGGAAGAGAAGCTAGCAAATTTGTCCTTTTAAACCTAAAAACAAATATGTTGTGCTTTTGAGAAAAGAAGAGAAGGTACTGCGGGTAAGAGGAGCTATGGTTAGCCATGTCAGGACAGTTTTGAGCTCAACAGCACAAGCCAGACTATAATCTCTGTTATTATTACTTCCAAAGAAGAGGAGAAATTGTGTAGAAATGCTTCTTAACATGATGTGAAGGAAGTACTTTCGTTTTACTTGATAGACTTGGTGTGTCATTGCTTATATACTTTTATCAGGTGGAGGCTTCATTTTTCAGCCTAGGTAAAAAAGAAATGGAGTCAGGAGGGCATTCACCCACGCATTTCATTCCAGTGATTGTGAAGGCACGGGAATGAATGTGTTACTGAATTCTGCTGGGTGAAAAAGACAACACCTTAGCACTTGATTCTCCACTCTGTTTCTTTCCAAGGACCATTCAGTAGGTAGGGGGAATGTAAGAAGCTATGTTTGGATTTGCAGTGAGAGTTAAAAGATGGCCTCTAAAATTAGGATATTAATTATTACTTTGGAGATGAAGTAACATGAGTTCTCTGAAGTGAGGTGAGTTGTGCTGCAGTGTTCTCAACTTCTTGCTGCAGTTCTGAAAGCATAGCAGTGCAACAAGGTAACTTTAAAGGTAATTTCAGTAATGAAGACAAAAAGTGACTAAAGCCTAGACAGGGTTCTAGCAAAAGCAAGGAACATGGTAGGGATGAATTTTGGCAGCTTTTCCACTGCTTCTCTTTCAGTGCTAATGGTTACTTATGCCCAGCACTTCTCATTGCTGGGAATGACAAACAGTTGCTTCTACATCTGCTGCGTCTGACAGATAGGGGCAGCTGGCAGGAAAACACCTCTTCATGGACTGAATGACCCTATCCCCTTGGAGACCGAAAGTGGATGCTGCATCTGCTGACCAAGGGAACAAGGGATGTTCTGTGCCTCTGCTCCCCAGCTCGCCTTTCTTCTGGCTGCAGCAGCTGGAAGGCTTCTCACACCATTGCAAGCTGCTGCTTTGCAAAGAGTGGGAAAACCTTTCCTTGATGTCTGCTGAGCCTGGGATGTTGCAGGATGGAGGAATATAGGTAGTAAAAGGTCAGGTCCCTGTACCTTGACTGTTCTTATATCAAAGGATGCTTTTAAAGTTGTTGATAATCTGTCAGGAACCATGATGAGATGCAGAGTAAACTAGAAACTCTTTGATTTCTTCGCTGGTAAAGTTTTCTGTATGCATGCCAGTCTTGTTTTCCTTCTTAGACCTTAGGCTTTATACAGCTATTGATTTTTCTTTTCTAGTTGATACAACATTAATGGTTATTCAGGTAAAGATATCTGTTATTTTCCCAACACAGTCTCACAATTCATTAAGAATGCAGTGGGTTCCCTTGTGCTAGTAATGACTGCTTTAATTCTGGCAAACAGGATCCCTGACAAACAACAGGTTAGATATTCACAGATAGTTCCACGGTCCATTACAGCAATTCCTTTTCTTCTTCACTACAGCTAGCATTAGTATTCTAAAGCTGGAAGCATGCTGGTGGAAAGCTACCTAAATATTTATGGGATATTGCTAGGGTCATAGTAACAAGGGCAGCAAATGAAATGAAAGATTTACACCATGAAACAAACTAACTTACCAATCGCTCTTGGCCAAGTTGCTCATGCTGTTTAAAGAAGAGGTTTTCTAAGAAAATGCTTTCTTATAAACTTCAGCATGAAATTTTAATATGTAAGTTTTCCGCAGCATCATTGTTGTTTCTTCACTGCTTTGCTGTGCTAATATGGAATCATAGAATCTTTCAGGTTAGAAAAGGTCTTTAAGATCACTTAGCCCAACCATCAATGCATCACCTCTATTCTCACTAACTCATGCCCCATCTACCTTTTTCTTGAACACCTCCAGGGACAGTAACTCTACCACCTCCCTGGGCAGCCTGTTCCAATACATCACCACTCTGATATTTTTCTTAACATACACTGTTTGAACTGCATAAACATTCAGTACATGTCGATGAATGTCAGTGGTGCCATTTTTTTCCACATGGAGGATTTTAATTCCACCTCCTTGTTTTATACTCATTTCTATGTCAGAAGCCATTTTGTCAGACTGCCCCACTGCTGCCATCTGTCTCAGGGCAATAAAATGTAACGGAATATTGTTGGGAAGGTTTAGCCTCCTTTGCCATACCAGCAACATCCGCCACCTCTGACGTTGTGGGCCAGCAAAATAGAACAGGAGGCACTAGACTTTCAGAGCAGCCCTCGTGTGTGCCAGGTTAAAATTAGGAATGGAAACCAGGAGTTGAGCAGATTTTGCATTTTAAAATGCAGTCAGATCTTAGGCTGTACAAGGAAGCTCACTGTGCTGAGCATTAAGCAAACTGAGACTGTTCTACTGTTTTATAGTTTTCTGAAAAGATGCAAAAACCTGGATAACTTGGTATCTGAATTAAATGAGAAATTGCTTATGTTTTGTGGAAGAATGACAGATCATCCATTTTGAATGGAAATTGATATTGAAATGAAGACCTCTGAGCATGGAAGCTCTGCCTTCATTATTTTGATAAGAAGCTAAATAGTTGGAAACATTACAGGTAGGAAAAAAAAATCAAACTGTTGAGGAAGAAAACTTTTTTTAATGTTTCAGATATGGCTTTTCGTTACTTTGAAACGTGTGAAAACTGAAGACACGTGAAAGCCAAAGTGAAGCATATTTTTTATTTTTTTTGATAAATTTAAGTAATTCTCTAAAGAGGTCTTCATAAATTGACAGAATCATTTGAATAAATACATCATATAGATAAAACAATCTGAACTCTTAAGTGGTTTTAATTAGCAGCATGCCATTTTTATTCTTTGCAATCTAGCTAGGAGTTGCATAAAAAGAATCCCCAGAAACTGACTTTTTTCTGGTTTTCTTTCAGTGTAGTCCTAAGTATTTAAGAATTAAGTGGGACATTATTCAGTAGAATGATGATTAATAAAAAGCAGAATGAACATGTTTGTACAAAAATTGCTTGCACATGTGTAGGACACCCTTTGGTTCAGTAAGAGAATTTTTCAGTCAGGTCGTGTAAGAAAAAACATAATCTTCCAGTTAGATATTGAAGTAGCAATTATTTGTCTTAATTAGTGCGTGAGTTTCCAATGTCAGTATAGCTGTGTTTGGAATCAACATTTGAATTTTGCAAATGGAAGTGATCCCTCCTGATGACTTGCTAGTGCAGAGCTGTGTTGATTATGACCCAGGAGGGATTTGGGGTATGCTTGGAGAAGATAGTTGCTTGTTTCCACTAGCAGTGCTGAACATTAGCATTAGCAAATATTTTTGTTTGCAGATAATTTACAGTACTTTTACTGCCAAGGGAAATAACACCTCAAACAATGAAGGTGAAAAAGAATCTAGAAGAGGGACAGTTTTTTTTCTTGATTATCGTATGATGCCAAAGGATTCAGAGAGAGGCTCTGCAATATATTCTCTCACAATGATACTGCCGTGTTGTTTTTTTTTGTTTGTTTGTTTGTTTGTAATCTTAACCAGTCTTCATTCTACCTGCTCCCCTAAGGAGCCAGGTATCTGCAGTTGTCTTAAAATCTGCAAAAGCTTTATGTTCAACATTGCCCAAAATCCCATCAATGATGAGAGCTGCAATTCAGTGAGGTAACTTTGCTCATTTTCCACTGTTGTTAACTGCACTCTAATTTAATAAGTAATATTTTGCTTTAAATTGAGGTGTAGATGAATCAGTCCCACTTCATCAATTAGCCAGGTTTTGAATGGGGCCATGAAACAAAGAAACTAATATCTATAGAGATTCAATTTTTGCTGATTTTTGGCTTGAAAAGGAATGTGACCTGAAGAATAGTTCTATTGCCCAGTCCTTAAAGAAGGCTCTTATACTTGAGCATGCCAATCTTGTTGTTCTGCCTCATTAATATTGGGCTGATGTTATGTATGCTGTATGGCCAGCATGGATATTCCAAGGATTTCACCAGCTTCAGAGCATTCCCCCTTATTTAGCATTCACAGAGGTGCCTGACTAAACATAGAGTCTTTCTTCTGTATTTTCTTTAAACTGTATATTCTTCCTCTGTGAGAAGGAAGGCACACACAACCACAGATGCCCAAGTGAAATATTCCTCTTGTTACACTTTGGACAAAATTCTGAAAAGTCCCCATTAGTTTAGATTAAGGTATTGATCACTAAGGATCATTAATGATATATTTCCATTACTTTTTACTAAAGACTAAACTTAAAATATGTGATTTCTTCAACTTTTGAACCCTGTGCAATATCTAATTGAAATTTTCATTGCTTCTTCTATGTAAGTTGAAAGATGTCTAACATCCTGTGAGTATTTACTTTGATTAAGGGAATTATTTAGTTTCCCTTGTGAAACAGATAGTTCCTGCAGAGCTTGTCTTTCCCTCACTCCCCGTTTAACACCTGCAGTACTGCGTACCTCTCTTAGCCAGGGAGGTGCTGGCAGCATCAGTTAAATGTTTCACTGGGAGGATGAGTAGCATAGAGGTCTTGACTAGGTCTGAGGAATGGCTGCAGGGAGTCATACTCTGTATTACTTTGTGGCACTGACTCCCCTGATAGATGTAAGGGAATGTTGAGCAGAGAAAAGGCTTCATGCATTGAGGCACTTCAGGCAGTGCTTGATCTTGGTTGAAAAGTACCTTGGAGAAAAGAAATTCCTGGTAGTGACATGGAAATTAGATGTGTGATAGCTTACAGCATAAAATACTACTTCTGAGTAGTAATCTGTCTAGAGGTGCACATGTACGTGGAATGGGTTTTCCTTGCTTCATTTTTCAATACCAAGAGTAAATGCACATTCAAGTATTTAAAAATGTATGTGTGCCCTCTGTTAGCTTATCCATTTTCCATGGGTGCAGGCTGTAGGATGAGCTGTACCTTTCATGCTTCTGTCAGTCTTCTTTCTCAGGAAAGATTCCTGAGGACTACTTCTGCTATTGTACAATCTTCTTAGACCCCAGAAATTGCTTGTGAAGGCAGAAGAGACTGAATCACTGGATTCACATTACCGTAGGTTGTGTACTATGCACCATGATATTTGAACTGGCTGTTGTCAGAGAAGATATATTCCTAAGATGTGCAAATCTTCAGTTTGGTGGCTGTACTTTTTTTTTTTCTTCATCTCGTAGCAGCCTTGGTAGAATTTTGGTTGGCTTCATACAAATTCAACTTAATTTGTTTTTTTTTTTTCTTTTTGCATTTTTTTGTTTTATTTATTTATTTTTGAATGTGTTTTTTTTTATTACCTTTGGAACTTAAGGGGAATTGAAACTTGAGAATTACTAGGTTAAAGTATTGACCTAAACCCCTGTTTTTTGTTCCATTCTCATCCTTGTATCATCATTTATTGTAAGAGTGTCTTGACTTCCCTGAGCTCCTAGATTTGAGGGGAGATTGGGTAGGAAAATAAACTGAGTATCTTGATGAGATGCTTTCAAGTATTATGCTTTCCTCTACCAGCATGATTTTGGCTTCCTTTTTGTGCCTGTGTTTTTCTTAGTTTCTTGGTAGAGAGGTGTTTGGTCAGTGGACCAAATGGCTTTGTACAGGAATGTCATTATTACATGTTGTCACTTACTAAGGGTAGTTTTAAAAAGCATATGAGTAAATAGCTGGCTGCTATCTGCACTATGTAGGTGAGCTGCAATTGTTTTCCAAGGTTGGTGTGGGGCTGTCCTGCAGATAAACTGCGCTGTGGGGAAGTTGTTCAAGTAAGGATTTTTATTCTTTGTTCTACGATTTTTTTTTCTCCTGGAGTTGAAGGCAATTGCACATGTGTAAGCAACCTTGTGCTTGCTAGCAAATGCAGCCTGCTGATCCGGAAGACACCAGCAGAGAGGGATGGCTTCTTGCTTGCCCACAGGGAACGGAGCCTGAAATGAGTTCATCTGCAGGGACTCTTTGGGAGCTGCCTGTTGAGGTGGTGGCCGGGAAGCTCAGCCTCACACCCACGTGGCTGCCCTGGTCCCTGTGCTGCATTCTCTGGTGACTTGTTTCCCTACTGGCTTATCGAAAGAGGCAATGAGAGCCATCATCTCCCAGGGATGAGATTTGCATTCTGTGTTTAATTAAAGCACGGTGACTTACGCCAGGGAATGTTAAAATGTGAAATAGAATGCTCTTTGCCAAATACTGGGATTTCATAGAAACGTGAAGATTCATTGATTCATGAATTTTATTCATGATAAGCATGTAGCCTGTTCTGACTTTGGCCTTTTCTTTTGTGTTTGTCCCCCACTGAGGTATTTCAACCTCACATAATGTTGATGGAAATACCCTGCTTGGTGACAAAACTATTTGAGGAACAGGGCACTAAGCAAACTGTTTGTTGACTAACGAGCTGCTTCAGGAGACTGCTAATGAGACAGAGAACCTTTGCCACACTAGGTCCTTGCTTTGAATTCAATCACATTGGTCTAATTGTAATCTCATGATAAGCTGTTCATTGGCCTGTAAAAATGCAGTAGGTATTTATACTGCTTCTTCGCTTTTTACAGGACAGCTGAACAAACCTTGCCACTCTGACAACTCTATTAGTAGTTTCAGAAGAGAAGTCAAGTATTAAATAGAAACAATCACATGGATAACTGTGCATAAAGTCTTCATACACTGGGTCAGCAACTCATAACAAGCCACAAATTTCTCCCATTGCTTTGTGAACTGGATCTCAAGTTTAGCAATTCTGCGTCAACTGTTAGCAAGAGAATTCACTCAACATCTGTCAGTTTTGATTAAAGGCAAAAAGTTGTTATTTTTACAAGTGTTTAAAATATCTGACCACCTGAATGATTTGGCTTTTTTTTTTTTGGTCCAAGGATTTACCAGGAATCTGATAGAATTTATTTTTAATTTTGAACATCTTTAAAAGTCCTTTTGTGATATTGTCAGATAATCGGCACAAAGTCAGAGCAGGCAACAAAGATTGTTCCTGAGGGTGAGAGAAGCTGACAAAAGGGGTTGAAGACTGGAAAACCGTTAGTGGAGTAACTGTGAGATAGACATTTCTCATGATTACCCACATACATGCTTAACCACTGCATAATCCAAAAGCTTGCTTGATTTGCAAGGGTTTTTCATTTTTCCCATTGCAGATAACCCTGGATATATGTATAATTATGCTAATGTTGTTTTCTACTTCCTACCTAATGATGCTGAAGAGTTTACGGTGGAACCAGGGGATGGGAACAAGTCCCTGTTCTGCAGACTGTTTAGATTAGGCTGTGGTAGAGTATGGGCCTATGCAATGCATGAAATGCTGAAAGTTTGAGGAACCTGGGCTATATTAAGCACTTTTAAGCTTTAGGATAATTAGTAATGAATTCCATTGTGAGACTTGATTCTTAAGTTGTTGTTGAACTAAGGAAGTTTGATAAGTTAATCCTGAGTATGTCTTACAATCTTGTTTTAATTGGTGTGTATTTGTAATGGACCATTTTCCATTTTTTTCTGCATAATGTATAACTGTACATATTTGAAGCTTGTTTTTACTATGGAATGCTTTGTGTCCTGAAGATGCCCCTCTGGGTGATGTTTACCTGGAGTACTGGGAGCTGTTAAATTGCACCTGCTTAAGGAATGAAGAAGGAGGCTGGGGGGGGGGGGGGGGAAGGCTGCTGATGCTAACTTGTTTTCCTTGTGCTTTTTCAATAGCTATTTGTACAGAAGAATTCAATAAATAGATGCAGTCTGCATGGATGTTTTTAGTTCTGATGCTTCCAATCTAGGTGAAGTGTCTGCATTGGTTTGTGTCTTCCTCTGGAAGAAGACAGTTGTTTTGTACTACATAAGGAATTGCAGCTCTGGGCTTCAGTACCTTTCTCCTATGTGTATAGCTCCTGTTTAGTTATTGATTTCAGAAGGCTTTGAGAAATAATAAATGGAGGAAAGGGCTAGGTTTTTCCTTGTTATCACTCTCTGTAGCTAGCACACAGTCATCCTTTGGATTCAGTCTCCTGCTAAGGCTCAGGAGATCACTGGTGTGAAGTTCTTAGTCTGCACCCCCTTACTGTGCCACTGCCTGGCACTGCCTGTTGTGCAAACTGCGGGAGCTGGGTGCAAGTGGGGACTGTGCAGTCACTAAGCGGGTGCCCCCTAGTCTTCCCTTACACCATGGCCTCCTTTTTGTCATTGAAAGGCGTG
Organism: Oreortyx pictus; assembly: GCA_036925125.1. Taxonomy (NCBI): domain Eukaryota; kingdom Metazoa; phylum Chordata; class Aves; order Galliformes; family Odontophoridae; genus Oreortyx; species Oreortyx pictus. The sequence goes on along the minus strand of JAUPFR010000008.1, from coordinate 9,551,825 downwards.
TGCGGGCATCTCTGGAAGAAAGCTGCTGCTTTTTGGAGTGCTGGGCTTGCTGCTGCCCAGCCCAAAGGTGGGGAGGTTTTGTAGAGCATCAGGATCTTCCCATGCGAGTATTTTTCTCCTACAGAAACAAAGGACTCTTTGCATTCTGAGTTGCTTTTACTTACCCTTGTAAGTGAAGCAGGGACTGCAAAAGCATGTAGTAAAAGACTGTTTTGTTATGTCTCATGTTATGTGAAAGTGGCACTATGGCACTTAGTAGATCTTTAACCAGAAAAATGAGGTGTCCCATCATGGAGGGGTTTATTCTGCTCCTAAATACAAAAGATTTTTGTTCATTTTAACTTTGAATTATTTGTTCTAAACCTGAGGCCTGAAATGGAGAGAGTTAGAGCTTTTTGTAAGAAGTGAATGTTTGTGCTATTCAGTGAATTTGAAATTGTTTCATTTATTTGTGATTAAATACCACTGACATAGCTGATTTCTTGGTTAGTTACTATGCTGGAATTCTCATGCAGTAAATCAGATACTGTGCTGTGATTTCCTGTTGATGCTATTATATTTTAATATACTGGCTTATAGATCTTTTATGGACATTCAGAAAGAAATAAACCAAAGGAAATGCTCTGTTAAAATGCATAATTACTAACACTTTATATGGAGCACTCTGTGTTATTTCTTGTCATCAAAATATATGATTTTAATCGGTTTCTATGGGAGAGGCTGATTAAAAAGATCTTGGGAGCAGGAGAAGTTACAGTTAGTAAAGAATTTTTTTTTAAAGCTGTGTATTTTCATCAGACTTCTAGTGTAATGTATGCATGCATGGTGACAGAACAGACAGCATCTAGAGAATATCCTTTGCAGCACTATATACCTTTGATAAGACTTTTATGTTGCATCTGCTTGTATTACATGTTAGTTTGTTATATCACAGCCTGTTACGTAACTAGAAGCCCCAACATTGAGAATCGAGGTGGGGAGCTGAGCAGAGGTATCTGTAATCTAATAGAAACGTGGACTGAAAGAATTCAGCAGCTCTTACGCATTTGTACAACTGCAAATGGTCAAAAAAGCAGGCAGATTTAACAACATTCACAGCTGCAGTGCTTGAATTTTTCAATGACGGAGCAAAATTGCAAATGAGATATTTGGAAAATTGTTGTATGAGCTTTTTAATAGACAATTCTCAGTGTATGTATTCAACCAAATTTGAATACAGAAAATAAAATTAGATTGTAGTTAGTATTTTTCTTTAGTTATATTTTGAAACCATAGCTTCTGTACTACAGCTTTTTTTTCAGAATCAGTGGAATTTATATGATGCTCTCAGTTATGCACAATATCTTTTTTTAAATCGCCATATTCTTGTACTTCTGCTTCAACATTGAAAAGCTGTGTGCTATTGGTATTTATATCGTTAGGTATGAATGTGCTCAGTACTTCTCATAGAAATGGTTCTGGGTTTTCATCTTGAAAGTATGGAAACCCTCACATGTTATGTGTGGATTATAGTTCCCTGAAACCTGGATATCACCTTGAGGTTTTTCAAAACTGTACAGCATCTGAAAATGGTAGGAAGATGTATGCTATTTTGGTAAGCATCTGTTGTGGGGATGTTTGTATTTGGAGGAAAAACAATTTCATTTTTCCCCTGACCATATCTATTTTAATGATTATTCAAATATGATTTTGTTTGTTTTTGTTACAACATATGTTTTTTAAAATTAAATTAGTTAAGTTCATGTCTGAGATTTTGTTTTGCTGTTAGAAATTGCCATAGTGTAGCGATATGAAGTGAATATGTTTTAGTAGTCTTAGAGTCCTGGTCTTCTGATTTACAAGAAGCCATCAGGAATGTCATAATTTCTTATAGAACAATCTATTTTAAGTCTCATTATTTCCAGTTTGCTTGTTACTGCAAAACAGGGAATGATCTTTTAGAAGACTGTGGAACAGAATGCCCGTTGAAAACTGCTGGATTTCTTTTAGAGGTTTTACTTAATCTCTTGCTGAAGTCCTGGCTAGCTGCTGGAGCTGTGGTTTGGTGGATGGGACTAGTGCTTGGTTTTTAACTACCTTACCAGGTACATTGGCACCAGCTCTGTGTGCGTGCCTGGTCCTGAGCAAGGTCTCCTGAGTGGATAGACCTCTCCATACCGTGTACCCAGAGCCCATTGGAAAAGGAAATGCCCCCAATTAGCTGAACAATGCCCTCTAGCAGTGGTGGGTATGTCACATGGAACTGCTGGAGTACGCTGGGAGCACAAGGGCTGTGCTGGGACCTGTTATTGGGTAACTGGGCTAAAGAGGTCCATGGGAGTGCCGTGGCAGATCTCTGCTGTGGGGAACCAAGTCTGTTAATTCAGGTACCTGAACAAGACCTGTGTTGTTCCAGTCAGTACAGAGACCTTATGCTTATGTCACTGCTTTTGGACTAGATACCAGACAGCTTGTTAATTTCTTACTGTTTATTGTCTCATTAATTTTAGTCTCAAACCTGTATAGTTTTAATTTCTTGCGTTTTCCAGTACTTGTTATAAACACCGACTGGAGCTTCGTGTTAAAGTATTTTCACTTTTGGCATTCCAGACTGAACTTCTCAATGCGGATTTGCCGAAAAATGTAGTTTGTGAGATAATTATATTACAGAGAGCTGCTCTCTGCAAAATGGTTTAAAAGCTGGAGTATAATTAATTATAAAGTGACCTCTTAAAAGAGTAGATTTATTTCTTTAGCATGATTTAATTTGCTGATAGAGATTTTGGATTGCTATCAAAACAGAATTGAATCTATCAGTGTCAGTGTTGCTTTGCCCATGTCCAGCACTGTTTGCCAACTTTGATGTAAAGGGAACTCTTCTGTGGGAGAAGGAGCTGCTTGGAGGCCACAGCTTTCCAGTTCATGACTTCCTTCCCATGTGTCACTGTAATGCTGATATCTATTGATGTGTCTATTATATATTACTAGAAACTGTAATGAGACCAACAGCTCTGTTCACAGGAGTGGCTGAGTGCCAGGAAGGAGGTGTCAGCTGGTTCAGTCCAACTCATATCAAACTCTGATCAGGATGGAGATGAAGGAAGTTTGTACTTTGTAACTGCTCAGCTGGGGGGCATAGCATTGATCCAAATCCCATTATTTTTGCCTTATTAACTTTCTGTGCTGTATCTCTGCAGGAAATGTAAATCCTTCAATGCCTAAGTCTCTTTTTCTTTTTCTTGTTTGCTTTTTTTTTTTTTTATAAGCTAGCTAGAAGACTCCTAGTTTTGAAATTCCCTCAGTTTTTCTCACTAGCCTCCTGGTGATTTTGGTTTGAGCTGTATTCAGCTCATCACCTGTAAAATACCAAACCTCTTAAAAGTGCTGGGCAGTAGCCAGCTGGTGTGAAATGCCTTGTGCAGAGGCTGATACTGATTACACAGATAAAGATTAGACTGAACCAGTCTTTTTCTGGTTCATGAGTCTTAATGATGACTGCAACCATTAGGTGAGCATACTGGGCAAAAAAAAACCCAAAAAACTCTCATTGGAGTTGAACTTCTTTGATAATGTGTAAAGCAACCGTAGTTTAGAAGGAACTTAATTTCATCTGAAGCAAAAGGTGTGTTGTAATACAGAAGACCAACTTAAATGTGAATAGGACTGAATTTATCTGAATTTATCTGAATGGTCAGATACCGGAGTAGGCTTTCTGGAGGGGTAGGTGATGCCCAAAGTCTGTCAGTGATCAAAAGGCATTTGAATAATGCTCTTATTCATCTGCTTTAAATTTTTGTTAGCCCTGAAGTGGTCAGGTAGTTGGACTCAATGACCTTTGAAGATAACCTTCCCACAGAACTATTCTATTATATAAGGTTGAAAAGGAAAACACAAGAATTAAAAGCATAAACTAATCTAAAAGTTTCCTGAGTTCTGAGATTCTCTAACAATGTGCCCTAGAGAGGAAAATGGATTGGGATTCATACATGCAACAATATAGTACTGAGTCTTTGGAAAACACAGGGTTGTTGTTGATAACATGCTAAAACATAGCCAACCAGAGGCTGCTGCCCAGTTTATAATGAAGGACAGGCAGTGCTTTGATGCCAGAGACAGAAAAGGAAATTGTAAATACTTAAAGTAAAAAGGCAGTCAGAGCTGAAAGTTGGGTCAAGTGTCAGCCTGACATTTGGAGAAAGAGGAAAAAATTGCAGTATATAACATGAATTTGCAAGGAGCAATAAATATGCCCAGATGAAAAGGTGGTGAGCTCTAGGTACTAATTCTAGAAGGAAAGGATGAAAGGACACAATAGAGGATGAGGGGGACATTTATGAAGAAACTGGACTTCTACTGACTTTAGGGTAAACATATCAGTGCAGTACCAGGAAAAACAGTATTATCTAAAGGGTAAAAGCACATGGGTGAAAATGAGGCTTAACACCAAACATTTTGTCCTAACTGTATAAATAGGGCAGTAGTGATTTTTTCATGCCTTATTGTGGGAAGCAGGTGAGGGGAGTGGAGCCTGAGTTTTATAAGGAGCAGCTGAGGGAAATGGGATTCTTTAGTCTGGAGGAGAGGAGGCTCAGGGAAGACCTTATTGCTCGCTACAGCTACCTGAGCAGATGTTGTGAGGTGGGGATCTTTTCCTGGGTGACTGTGAAAGGACAAAAAGAGAATAGCCTCAAGTTGTACCAGGACAGGTTCAGATCGGATGTTAAGAAATTATTCTTCTCCGAAAGAATGGTGAGGCATCAGAACAGGCTGCCCAGGGAGGTGGTGTAGTCACTGTCCAGGAAGGTGTTCAAGAAATGTGGAGATGTGATACTAAGGAACTTGGTTTATTGTGCAGTATTGGTGGTCAGTGGACAGTCTTGGAGGTCTTTTCCAATCCTAATCATTCTATAAATATCCTTTCCTAGGAGATGCAGGTTTCATTCATTAGACTACTTTTAATTGGATTAAAATCTATTTATTTATTTTTTAAACAAATGGGATTGTAGATCTTTTAGCTAGTCCCTGTTTTCCTTAGTTAACAGGATAAAAGAAAGTAAATACTGTAGAATTTAGGACTTCTTAAATGAGTGCATTTAGAACAGATTATCTAGCTACAGTATTTAAGCTGGGCTCACCCTCTACTGATTTGTTCAGTGGGAGGAATGAAAACAAGAATATCTTGCTTCCCACACAATGACAACTAATGACAGAGATGCTGTGTGTTACACATCTGAGGAGACTGACAGAAAAAGGAGAAAGACACTTCAATATTAGTTAGAATCCCAAGTGCCACTACTACTTAGGAAAATGACTTGCATTTCTCTAAGATTAGAAACAAGGGTTGGAAGCTGCCAAATTGTCATAAGGCGTAACTCTGTGGCCATATGTCATTTCTATCTTGGACAGCAGTGTGAGGTTACCCCACGTGGAGCTCTGCCTAAAAGAAATATAAGCACAATGGGAAAACAACTCCTGATTGAAACAATTCCCAAACCTTGTGTTTTTCTGAGTCCATCTTATTCTACTGACTGCACTCGCTTCTTGCTTTTGTCAGCTGCAGGGAATTATTTCCTGTGGTGTTATTGGCTTTGCTTGTAGTGATAAGTGTGGCACTGTACATGGACCAATCAGGATGTATTAGTGGGAGAACATGCACAGAAGGAAACCACATCAGTCCGCTGAGCCCAGGCACAGTGATGGCTACTTCCTCTTTTTGTGTTTTGGTCAGGATAGGAATCTAGGAAAATTCTTACCTTCAGCAATACATGTGTTTTCTTTCTCCTCATGTATGTATTACTACTTCAGTTCCCATGCACAGTATTAAATGCTGTTGTGCGGTCTCTCTTCACTTGAGGAACTTGTTTGTATTAGCAGAGTACACTTCTAAGTTATTTCTGTGGATAACAGCTTTCTGTTAGCACCAGCACCTCGGATGTATTATGCAGAAAACAAACATTATGGTATGCAGTGGTACAGAGTGGAATGGGGAAGATTTTCTGAAGTGTTAGATTCTGAAGTGATGTTACTGGTATAACCTGTGATGCTGAAATTAGAGCTGTGATAACAAAACAAAATGTACTTCATTTTGTTTGCAGTGCAATTAATGGGTATATACCCCAACCAGAGGCACAGGGGTGAAGACTCAGAAGCTACATTTGAAAGTGGATTTAGTCCCTAGAACTTACTTGTTTGAAGTCTAGGTTAATGCGAGGAGTATCCATGTTACTGAATAGCTGAGTGACTGAAATCTTGTCAGTTCCAGTATTCACTACTAAAACAGAATGAGATGTACTGAAGTAAGGGCAAGGAAGCAGTTGCATGTAAGACCCTACTGTGGCAGCAAGAGCTGGGCAGCCAAGGGCTCGGGGGCCCACTGGCAGGTATCTCTGGAGTGCCAAACCAAGCTGTACCTGACACTGGCTCGTTGCGGTCCTCCAGCTTCTGTGTACATAAACCAAATGCCTCAGCAGAGAGCTACTATGCAAACCATGCAGTTACTCTTGAACTACATGAAAGTCACTGATCTGTATTTACAGCCTAGTCTGACTTTGGCAGGATGCTTTATTCCCATGCTGATCCTGCTTGCTACGTCTTGTGTGCTGTGTGTGAGCAACAGATGTAAAACATGAAGTATTTTTTCTGTAGTTCATTCTTACTGATCTGAGGATTAAAGGAGGTACCTCAACAAAAATGAGAATAAAATAAGACTTTTATTTGGAGTTGAGAGCTAAAGCCTTTTAAAAATAGTTGCTTAGTATTTACATTTAATCGGGATTCACATTCTGATTTGAGCAGTATTCAATATAAGTTAATTGTAGTGTACTAATCTTGCTGCATACGGCCAGTGTATCACTTGTAAATGTTTTTCCTTGGCAAGCAGTATGTTTACTAAGGCTATTCTGCTCCTGGATTTACCTCTGTTCAACCCTGATACCAATGCCAAGCATGTGAAATCCATTTTATTGTTTTTTTTCTTAATCTTTTGTACTTAGATGACTTAAAATACGCACTGATGATACCCTTAAAAGCAGGAGAAATAGAATTGCAACCTTGAGACAGATTGGCATGTTTTTATTTTAGAAAGTGCTTATGTGTTTATTTTGGAGCAGTCAGTTAAAGCCCCTTTCAAATAACAGGATCAAGCTGCCCCATGCTGTGCCATGGCTTGTGAGCAGTGCTGAGGGCAGCGAGTGTTTTGTAGGCAGTGTCAGAGGAAATCCCTATCAGTGATGTCAGACTCAGTGCATCTGCGAGGAGCTGAGAAGTCTGACATCATGGTTTGGACCTGTGCTCAGGTGGAAGGCTATCTGACTGCATGAACACTTGTGCCAATTGAAGTGCGCTGTCTCGAAAGAAGTAATCAGAGTAAGGAAGAGCAGAGATGCTTGCACTGTGAGACACTCACTGTGCAGTGCTCTGTCCCTGGCTGTGCTAGCAGGGTGTGCAGCTACAAGGGGCTGCCCCCTTCCTCTGTCCGTGGAGTGCTACTGGTATTTGTCGTTCAGAGAGGGCTGGTCATTCCTTCCTAGCAGCATTACAGGAAAAATTGTCACTCAAATTCACAGCAGTGCTAGCAAAAGAAAACGCTTTAGAAAGTTATTATCTGTGTGTGATTGTGTTGTGATCAAGCAAGGTTCATTTTCTAGAGCTTAGAAGGAGTGTTTAAACCAAAGACTATTCTGGCTGTTCCTACACTGTACATTATACTGTCCTATACTTCAACTGATTCTACTGCAGGGAGAAGCTGGTACATCATGAAGAACTTTGCACAACTTAGCTTGAATTTTTCATTCTTGCGAGGGAGGTGTGTCCCTTGAGTAGGTCTGAGTGATCCTCTTGGTAAGGATGTCGAATACAGTGATCACGAAAAAAGTGGCCAGAGTGCTTCACAGAGGGAGCTGTATTCTCACTGATCACTTCACTAATTTATTTTTATTTAAAACTACAGCATGAAAAAACAGCAATCTCTGCCTAGTAATCTACTTGTTCATCTCCATGGGAATCTGTCTCATTTAATGAGACTTTTAGGCCCTATTTATTCCACCTACCCAAAAAGTTGGTTGTTTTTTAGAAGCAACTAGTGTTGGCTTGTATTTTCTATACAAACTTTGAAAGTTCTACTGTATACTTTGAAAGTAGTATGCTCTATGCTGACATAATCGGCCAGTGGGGTATGCATGGAACAAAGTCCTGCATGGCAGCAGCCAGTCTATGCCTTTGTCCAGTGATTGTGGCCTGCCAGTTTTGCAGTGTAGAATACATGCTGAAACATAAGTGTGTATGGAATATATTTGAAATCTGAATCAAAGAAGGAGCCTCCAGGTGCAAGCTGAGTGAGGGTGATTCCCAAGCCATCATAATGTGCATTTTGGAGCCAAGAATGAGAGGCCAACAGATGAAAACATCCATGATTAGTCTTGCTTTCACAGCCCGACCTCAGAAGCAGCCATAGTATCTGGGTTTGGGAGAAAAAAATGGACGAGGATATTCATTAAAACACCCATTTGCATCAAGAGGATGCAGAGCAAGTGATTATTGAAGTTGGTTGCTTACAGCTCTGCGTTTTGGATTTTGGAGCTGTGTAATGTTTTACAAATTGTATCAAAGGTGGGTTAATCACTCTGTATTTATTTGTATGTGCTGGATCACAATGAGAGGTCAGCTCTCTTACGCGAGAGATGAGATTTAAATGAGTTTGCTCTACCTCTGGGACCAAAAACTATTTCTCTTCAGTTCTGCGTGTAGTACAGTGATTCTGCATTTTAAAAGCAGAGAGAGATGAATATGTTTTGGCTAGAAAATGTGAGAGTTATAAGTGTGGCATAAAAAGCATATCAAACCTGATTACCTTTCTGATAGAATTGCAAATTCGGTGAATAAAGGGAATGCAGTGAATGTCATATTTTGATTTTAATAAAGCATTTGTTATTGTTTCAAGAAATCTTACTTGGAAAATTGATTCAAATTGATTGTGACGGAGATGCTGCCATGTGATCTGAGAGCTGGCGGAGCAACTGTAAACAAAGAATAATGCTAAATGGATGTGGCTGAAGCTCTGGGAAATTCCTAACCAGGGGATAAATGCTATATGTGTTCTAGTGTTTAATATATTTGCTAATAACATAGAAAATAAAGAATATAAACTGTAATATGTGGAGGTGCTGAACCGTGGTAGCTCCAATGCAGAGAAAAATAGTGAAATAACACAAAGGACTGCTGAAAATTATAGAAAACATGGGTGGAAAATAGGAACAGAAGATAAATGTTGAAAAGCATGATCTGAATCCTGGCTGGAAGGAAGAATAAAACATTACAGAAAATTCAGATGCTTACAGTAAAATGTAAGAACTAGATTTTTTTTCTCTTCTAATTAACTCAAATTAACTGAAAATTAGAAGAGACTTTCTTTGCAGCTTTTCTATGTTAGGTCTAAAGACAGTTAGTTATCTTCCAAAACAGTAAAACCAAAAAGCCTTTCAAATAACATTCCCTACACTTCCCCCCCCCCCCAAAAGAAGCAAACTCAACAACAACCAGAAAACAGAACCAAGAGTACCCCACAACCCAAGAAAACTGCCAAGACCCACAAATCAGAAAAGAATCCCTACACTGACCAGGAAGAAAAAAAAAGTGGTTGCATGGAGGTGTAGTCATTGCAATAGAGAACTGCTAGGGGCAGAAGTTGATAGTTACATGGAAGTCTAGGAATTCAGCACTGGTCATAAAAGGAATGTAAATGTGCCCCTGATTTAGAATGTGAATCCTTGTTTTATGTTTGACTTTTACTTCATGCTATTCAGGTAGTGAAAGAATGCATAAAACCAAACAAAAATATTTTTAATAAAATTAAATCCCTAGCTCCTTAATGCCACTGCTGGTACTGCCTTTTACTGTTACTGATAAAACATATGTGCATATCATAATCTCTAACAATTTTCTTTTTTTCAAGAAATTTCAAAAAGGTAATGATATCTTTCTTGAGAAAACAGATGTTTTCAGAAACATCCTTTTCCATTTTCTATTGTTATTCATCCAGTTCAGTAGCTGCTGATATTCTGGCATGAGAGAGGCAGCACTTGGATGTTATACATTGCAGTACGGCAATTGTTAGCTGTGTAGACCTTTTCAGGGAGTGTGTTTCCATTGTAAACTGTACTCCCCAGTGTGAGAGAAATGCTGGTTGGCACCGCTGGCACGTGGCTCCTGGGAGAGGTGTGCTTGTACTGTCCAAAGGCTTTGCCTGACAGTTCTTACAAGCTTTATCACTTAGCAGATTATGTTTTGCAAGAGCCTGAGGAATGAATGAGTGACTTGGAAGGCAAAATTCTGTCTGCGAAGCTTACTTATTTTTGAAATCTCCTAAAATGAGTTGTCACCGCAAAACTTTACAGTGAAGATATGTGGATGCTGCTGAAATATATGCAAAAATACTTAGATCATCATTTTGGTATTTCAGTTTAATGAAGTTCTTTCCTTTCGGATAGGGACTCTGAACTGTAAGATAGATGGTTCGCCTGTAAATCAGTATCTGGCCATGGCAGAGGCCAGTGGTGGAATGTTTCTTATCCTACCATGTTTTGGGGTGGCCTGCTCTTGTCTGGGAGTCACATCACAGTTTTCTCAGGAGCTGAAATCATAGTAGACAACACAGAAGTTACTGGGGCTCTGTTGAACAGCACTGGTATGGTTGAACAGCACTAATAAATATATTGAGCAGGAAACAAAGGTAAAACTTAGGAAAAAAAAATCAGCATGTTTGTTGTTTTTTTTTTTTTTTAACATACAAATCAGTTTTTGTTTTCTGTCTGAATAACTGCATCCTGGGATTTTTTTTCTTTCCATTAATGTTTGATAAATATGAATGAAATGTAGTATATTAAGTCTTCTTGTGGCAGTGTACATGTAATGAAATCAAAGAAAATGGCAAGGTCAGCATTCTCTTCATACTTTCTCAAGTTGACCTTTTCCTGTACTGCATCCTGATTAGTATATACAGACCAGCAGAGTTGTGACTGTGTGTTCTGAGAACATGCAACTTTTTATCTCAGGTTTTGGCTGTCTTTGATCATCATACAGACTACAATTTCTTTTCACATTCATTATGGACAAAGTGAATTTGGAGCTTTTTTTAGAATTAGGTAACTTCTAACTATACAGTTCTTATTATTCTGTATAATATCTAAAATTTCATCATCTACAAACAAGTTGTTTTCAGATAAATGACGAGTAAAACTTCTATAACTATTCCAACTAAGGGTTTGGAACCTGGGGTGACGGTTAGCTGTGTCTTACTGATGTTGCAGAAGGCATTTTTGTTCAGCAGTTGTACTAAGTGATGTGAGCTCGTGTTTCTAGGTACGTAGGATATGTATTGTACTTGCATAATAGAGGAGTGTATTTTTAAGGAGCTGAAATTTAGTAAACAGTGTGGGTCATTGTCGTCTTTGACTTCTAAACGTGAGCCCTAAAGGCTCATGGCAGCTATGGGAGAAGTGCGTTGAGAAACACTGCTAGTGCCACAGCATTACTTAAACTCCCTTGGAAAACAATGCTGTTCAGTTGTATGTGCTCTGTAAGAGATCTGAGCAAGTCTCAGTGTTCAATCAAGAGCTACAAGGATGACTTGACACTCATTTCTCTTCTTCTAAGGGACTATCACTTGATTCAGAATGGAAAAGTTTGTTCTAGTCTTTCTGCAATTTTAAATACATTATAATTCAATTATTCTTGATATATATTAATTCCTAGAAAAATACATTAAAAAATTGTATTCTGGATACTAAAATGAATGATTCTCTAATCTAAGTGAGGTTTGAAGTTGTTCTACAGTTGTAGCTGTCCCTTCCCCATAATTTCTTTCAACTTGAAAGCAACTGGTGGTTGACTGCCCACAAGCTTTTGCAGGGCCCTATTGAACCTTCCAGGAAAGGTGGCTGCGTGAACCAAATGGATATTTGCTGTACTACAGTGTGAGGAGTTTTCAGTGTCCTGGACCTCCACTGGTAAACATCATTGTTAATGATGCACCACACAGCTGCAAATGGCTGCCATTTTACTACACAGCATGAGCCCCGTGCTCTTGAGGTTCAGTGTTCAGCTGTTGCCATGCGGGAGTCATCCTTCAGCCTGGCTGGCTGCAGCCCCTCCAAGCAGTGCATAGGCTGTATGTATGTGCAGCATGTCACCTGTGCTTTTCAACCTTACTACATCTTTAGCCTGTTGTGGACAAGATGTCACTGACATGTGGAACTCCTGAAAGATAAAAAGCGTTTTATTCTCGTTTACCATCATTTTGTTTTGAAACAGTGCTGATCTAACTTGGCCTTCCTGCGCTTTGAGCGTAGAGCAATTCACAGTTCTGAAACAAATGAAGTATTTCAGGAAGTATTTTAAGCTCCTGGAAACAAGAGCAGTAAACAACATTGAAAGGTTGGCTGGAGATGATGAGGAGTATGTGCCAGGCCTTCAGCTACGTTTGTTAGAGAATGAATTTTTGCACTGCCTAAAAAGTGCACAAGATGCAAAAAACACACATAGGAAAGTGCAGCAAGATAACCCTATGGAACAAGCCTGAAACTTCACGTTCTTGACTCTAAAACCTTTTTCCATTAGCTGTTCAGAGCACCAGACTTTCTGATGGAGTCTGTTTTGAAGATTAATTTAACTTCCTAACGCTTTCTGAATTAGAGTATGTAATGGCAATTAAGTAAGGATGCTTCAGTTGATGAACAGAAGTCGAAAATAACAAGATTGTATGTGGCCTATGGTTTAGGTTCTGTTAGAATTGTACAGCTTGCTGTTGTTTAAAAGGAGCTCTGTAGTTTCCTGCTGCAGTGGTATTTTTCATTCATTTCAGGTAACGTGGAACATCCCACTTTACTCTCTCCTCTCATTTAAATTAACTGTGAAGAATGGGAGATTTATTCTGTAAGTACAGGTTATAAAATATGTTAAGGAAACATTTTTCTGGAATGGTTAGGACTGTGGTAAGCTTTCTTGGTCTCCCGTGGCTTGTAAAATGAGTATTACTTTTGTCAGCGTGCAGTTCTCCATGAGCACTCAAGTTCATTAGTTCCCGTTTGCTGCTGTGCTGTGGCCTTCCACTGTTTGCCCCAGCGGTGCCAAGTGCGTTGTTGGAGCATGTCTGCTATGGAGGGGAGAGCTAATGTAAAGAGAAATCACTCTCCATTTGTGCAAATAATTTGCAGTGGCAAGTTTGTAAAATTGAATAAAGTAGCAAAACAGGATGATAGATGCTTGGAGATGGAATCACCGACTGGAAAACAAAAAAGATTTTGCAGCAGATGAGCAGGTCGGTGCAAAGGAGCTGGGGATGTAGCAGTGCTCAATTGAGTGCAAATGAAAAAACACCTAGACTATCAGAAAACAGAAATAGAAAAACCTGGCAAGGAAATAAGTTTCGGTGCCTCATAATGTGCTGTTTGATTTCACTGTGACAGGTAAAGGTGTTCAGTGTGTTTTCTGAAGAAGATGAATTTAAATGTAGCTCAGATTTATTTTTATTTTTTTTAAAGGAACGCAGTTGTATTTGTCTGTAGTTATTGAGTTTAAAAGAATTTTCATGGTCTTGCACTTCTCCAGAATACACTTTCTTTTCATGTACCTAAAAATACATTCATTCTGTTCTCTCTGGTGTACCCATTGGCTGTTTTATCAGGCATAGTTATGCTGTTGTGTGTGTTGTTTCTGCCCTCCTGGGTTCAGAGGTGTTTGTTAAAGATATGAAGGTAACAGAAAATATATCTGCTGACTGGATGCAGAAGCCTTCTGTCAGCGTGGGGACATACTATTTACCTGCCCTGTGCTGGCCATGGGAGGTTTATCTGACTGATAAGCTTTGCCCTGCTTTTCTTATGCTCTGAAAGTACCTGAAGCTCAAAATCTTGTGCTACTTGCAGAGACTGCCGGTGATTTCAGAGTACTCTGGTTCACGCTGGAAATTAGCAATACCTACACGCTGTTGGCTTCATATAGCTGTCAAAACAGTTTATTTACCTCTTTGAGCTCAGGTGCAGATTCTGTTGAGCTGAGAGATGTCTGGCTATGTGACCAACCACCTGCATCACCTGCACTGTGTGGTGGGCAGGGCATTTCTTGTCAGCTTGCCTGTTAACTGATGAGGGCATACCTGTGGTGTTGGGTGGCTGCTTTTTGAATGCTGGCCAAATCAGTAAATGCACATCCTCGTGATTTTAGGCTGTCAGAAACAAAAAGGAGTTCCCTATGCATACTTCTACAGGTAATCATCATTTTGGGAAACTGGACATAGGGCTGTACAGTTCAGTTGCAGTCTTGATCTGGAATGACAGATTATTCTTTTCTGGGCATTTTATTTTCTTAGCATTGTGAGACTGTCGGGCAGCGTTTCCTGCTGTGATATGCTGTGTATGTGTTTCAGCACAGAATATATATGCATCTGTGTACAGTAATAAATTCCAGAACTGCTATTACCACTCAGGAAAGAGAGCTTGGATCTGTTGTGGGTATATCTCTGAAAACACTGGTTGAATACTTAATGGCATAAGAAACAGCAAATAAATCCTTGGAATTCTACGGAAAGGAATTGGGAACAAAACAGAAAACCTCATTTTTCAAGTGTATGTCTGCATCTCCAATTGTGCAGATTTGATGACCCTGTCTCACAAAGGTCACAGTAAAACTGATAAAATTGCAGAGAAGGACAAGAAGAATGGGTAGAGCTGTGGAACAGCCTGTAAGGGAGGAGAAACACAATAGATTAGGATTGCTGTATGAAAAGATATGATAATAGTATATTAAATCATGAATAGGACAGAAATATAAATAGGGAAATAGAAATACCTGTTGTGTTTTTGTTGGCTGTTTTATTTTTTATTTATATTTTTTTTAGCGTAGGGACTAAGAGGTGTTCAAGAGAAACAGGAAAAGATTTAAAATGAACAAAAGTAGTTTTACATGGAAAGCACTTTTAAACTGCAGAGCTCATTACCACAAAATCCATGTTGGAAAAAAAGGTCTGCGTTATCTCAGACTCGGCACTTTCTGATGGTATCAAGTTGAGCGGTGTGATTGATAGAGCAGAAGGAAGGGATGACATCCGGAGGGAGCTTGATAAACTCAAAAGATGGGCCCTTGTGAACCTAATGAGGTTCTACAAAGCAAAGCTCAAGGTTTTGCACTTGGGTGGGGGCAATCCCAGATATATGTGTGGCCTAGGAGAAGAAATCCTTGATATTAGCCCTGCTGAGAAGGACTTTGGGGTCCTGGTTGATGAAAAACTTAAAATGAGCTAGCAGTGTGCGGTTGCAGCCTGGAAAGCCAATGGTATTCTGGGTTCCATCAGAGAGGTGGCCAGCAGGGAGATAAAGGCGATTTCGCCCCCCCCCCCCCCCCCCCCCCCATTCTGCCCCCGTGAGTCCCCATCTGGGGTACTGCATCCAGCTCTGGGGTCCCCAGCACAGGAATTATGTGGAGCTTTTGGAGAGGGTCCAGAGGAGGGCCACAGAGATGCTCCAGGGGCTGAAGTACCTCTCCTATGAAGACAGACTGAAGGAACTGGGCTTGTTCCGCCTGGAAAAGAGAAGGCTGTAGGGAGACCTCATTGCAGCCCTTCAGAATTTAAAGGGAGATTATAAACAAGGGGGAAAGCAACTTTTTACACAGATAGATAGTGATGGAACAAGAGGGAATGGTTTTAAACTTAAGGAAGGGAGATTTAGATTGGATGTAGGGGAATTATTATTATATATATATATTTTTCTGAGTGGGTGTTGAGGTACTGGAACAAGGCACCCAGAGAAGTTGTGGATGCCCTGCCTCTGGAGGTGCTCGTGGCCAGGTTCGATGGGGCCTTAAGTGGTCTGATCTAGCAGCTGGCAGCCCTGCCTGTGACAGGGATGTTGGAACTTGATCCTTGAGGTCCCTTCCAACCCAAGCTGTTATATAATTCAAGAGAGTAAAAATATAAAGGATTTAAAATTTGCCAGCTTTTATGAAAAATATTCTTTTGTGGGCTACTGATTGAAATTGCTTGGAAGCCTGTTGCAACTTATGAAGCTACTGGAACATCTGTGAGGCTATGGAGAATAAGGTCACAGAATGTGAGCTTTATTTCCTCAAGCCTTTAAGTATGAACTGCTGACCTGCGTTTATTTAAACAGAAAATAAGGCTGGTGGGAGGAAAGTGGAGAGCAGTACTGAGTTGGTGGCTCCTTACTCCCTTTTAGCTGAAACCTTTCTGTGTTCAGTGTGGCTTCTCTTCTGTGTACATCTTTGCCTTCACTTGTAGGATCTAAGGAGCTGCAGTTGCTTATTTACTGGTTTATTTTTTGGTATTTTCATGTCTTAACTGCAGGAAGAGTTTCATCTGTTTTATGTAAGATGGATTCTGAACTTTATGTACTTCTTAATGAGTATTCATGTTTATTTAAGAAAAAAATAGTGTTACAGTCACTATCTATACTGTTACTGTCCATACAAATTGTGTTGTTCTTTTTTTTCTTGTAAGTCTTTGTTGTAGAGTTTTGGGCTAGGAGAGCAGAAAGTCTACTGTGATATGAATTAACTTTTTTGGTACCTTTGAGAAACAGAATTTGTGAAGCAGTGGCACCTGATGAACTGAAAAACAACAGTCCTCTCATCTATTTTACTTTAACTTTTTTTTAAGAGAATTTTTTCTTGATTACCAGGTTCTCTGTTTTTATACCTGGTGATATCAGTAAAGCAGTATACATGAGATGCAAAGCTAGTATGCCAGTCGTAGTAAATGCTTCCTCATTTCTACATTGTATCCAAATAGATGATGCAAACAGAAAACTGTTTTGTCAGGGGTAAGTGAATACTTTTGTCTAGGATATAATTCATAGATCAAGCCACAGAATCCTCAGTGCAGACTCTGAGGTGCTCTTCTTCGAGGGCAGGCACTTGATGCTGGGGCAGGGCTTGATTTCCACAGCCAACTGCTTTATTTGCCATTGTATGTAAACCCAATGATTGTGTTTGATATGGATGCTGAGGCAGTAAAATGAAAACGCTGAAAAATGAAGACCATGATTTTGTTCTTTGGTTCAAAAATGACTTTTAAATGTCTTGTAAGTTAATTCTTAACTGTAATTTTAGCGGTTGATATTCTTCATTAATGCACTGGAGTAAAATACTGAGCTATGGGATATACACATGTGTGCTTTGCTGAACTACAACAAATCTTGCAGAAAGAAAGTTCAGTAGAGTCAGGATCCAATTGAAACATAAAACCTCCTCTAAAACCAGTAATAGCACTGTAAAAGTTCATGATGGTTTAATAAATCATTTGCCCTGTAGAAGGGATATTTGCATGTTCTGAAAATGCTCTTCCATTTGAAGTGTCTTATGAGGGTATAAGAGATGAGTCATGAGGCTTCTGATTGCAACAGCAAGCAGTACACAGCATGCTCTTGCTTCAGCCATGAGAAAGGACCCTCATTTCCAGCTTTAAGTATTAAATCCTGCTTTGAAGTGCTTAAAAGGGGAGACTTGTATTGCCAGGGGAAATAACCTCCCCTTCCATCTTAGCTGAATAAGGGATTGAAAGCCTTGCTGAAAAGTTCTGTACAGAATTTTGTATAGAAGTATGAAATATCCCTAGGGCATTTTTAACCTATGCACTCTGCCCATGAATTCCACGGCCAGAGAAATAGCAAGCTGGATCTACTTCAAGACTGAATCATTCATTTTTTGTGATAAAATTTTCCTAGAACATAAGACATGTTTGTCTGGTGATTTCTGAGGCTCTGTTGAACCTTGAATTTCATCACATTTTGAAGATTTGTGTATAAAGGAAGGAACTGATGCAGGCGTAAGCACTGTATCAGCTCTGTGTCAGAAACACGTGAGACTTAACCAGGATGTCAGACCTCCTGCCCTACTTTGCAGATGTGAAATGTGTGCCACTGTGAGCTTGCCTGCGCTGCTTAGTGCACTGTAGTACAGCAAAACCCAAGTGACTTCAGAATGACCTAGCTCACATTCCAGAAGCTGATGTGGCTGTAAGCTGCTCAGTATGGATGAAATGCAAAGCCCTTATATGGATTTATATTGTGGTTTTATATTGGTTCTGCCTTTCTGCTCTTTTGAAGGTGGCATGATTTGGCACTACTAAAAGTTCAAAGAAGCAGAAGAAGCTTTATAACTGTCTCATTATTCTTTTGTTTGTTACCTTTTCCAGGAACTGCTCTGAGGTACTTTACTGCAATGCTGAGAATGAGATTCCATTAAAATAGGAGTGCTGCAGTGCCTCTTAAGTATTACTAGAAAGCTTGTGGCTTTTACTGAAATCACAATGCAACTTTCCGATACAATACCCAATTAAACACATGATTTTTACAGTGTCAATGTCAAAGAGAAAAACATTGGTTCTAAGATATATATTTCTCGTTCTTCAGACAGTACTACTATAGGTAAATGGGTGGGTGCTGCAGTAGCAGGTGTAAGCCAGTGCTGAGTCCTATGCAGTTGAGCCCATGGAGAATAATGAATTATGCAACTGCAGTTCCTGAAAAGAGGGGCATGTGTCACTGGAGAAGGGTCAATATAAACTTGTTATGACTGTTGCCTTTTTCCCTTTTACTTTCTGTATGAGCATAATTTTTGAAGATATGTGGGAAACAGATTTAGGTGTTCGGAGAGAATTGAATGTTGATTAATGTTGTAGAGAAGAGTAGAACCTTGGAAGTATTGTGCAGAAAGGATTCATAATTGGAAGATGGATAATGAGAAAGCAAGTGAGATTTTGTTACTGCATCTTCAGAAGATGCAGAGTCATGGCTTAAAACCAGCAAGAATTTACTTAATTCACCAAATTAACATGTTGAAAGCTCATAAGCTTAGTTATAGTAGTTTTTTAATATTTTTTAAGGATTAGACTCTTGTACGGATAATTAGATAATCCACAACTATATTTGATAGGATTAAGAAATTATAAAGAATTTCAATTCTCATACTTCAGGACAAAAGACGTGGTGATATTCTGAGGAATATTCTCTCATGGGAATTTGGATTTTCTATAAGTCTGCATAAGACTTTTGTAAGCTGTACTGAGACTCACGTGGTATCGGTGACTTATACGGAAAAGACACTGACCTGGACAAACCTAGCCCGCTAGTATGTGATACTCAGTATCTGGTTTACATTCAGGTATGGTTTTGCTTATACTGGGTGCAAAATTGAACTGTGACAGAAGAACAATAAAAGACTTACAGGAGTCCCCAAATGCTCCCTGAGTTTTGTCTCAAAAGAAACTTTGTTCTGAAGCTTTCTTTCAGTATATTGTTAGCAAGAAGGTGTGATACTGTGAAACAGAAATGAACTGATCCTGAACTGCACAAGAAATTAATGGACAGTTATTTACATAAAGAATAGTTTACAGGAATTCAAATTTCCAGTCACTTGATTTTTATTTTTTTATAGCATCTGCATTGCTGCGCTTTCAATAGCCAAAAACAGTGCTATTCATGCACATGTGTGTTCTGTGCAGGACCTGAAATGTCGTGACAAGTACAGGTTTCTCTTCATGCTGTGTTAACCACTTGAACAGAATACTGCTGTGTGTTCCATGCAAGTACTTCATGCAAATCCAAAGGAGAGAAATAGTCACTGCTCATGAAAATAAGACATTGCTGTCATGCATTTGTCTCCATGAGTTATCTGTGATGCCTCATTTTTTTCCCATCTATGTGCAGAGATAAGAAATAAAGTTTATCGGTGAAATCCAATTGACCCTGTAGGTAACAAAAGTTTTGTCCAAATTTGTGTAAGGGGCTTAAAGTGCTGAGCTTGTTGTGGCATTTACTCTGAGCAAATGTTGGCATTCTTGTTAAGGTAGAAAGTCTCTCATTTTTGGATGGGGTTTCTGAACCACAGAGACTGGAAACTGACAGATTCAGTCACCGTTTTAGCTGGCACATGTCCACAGTGTAGACGGGAGCTCAGCAATGCTTTATGCTGGAGGCTTTGTATAACTTGCCTTTGAGATCTCAAATTCTTCATAGCAAAGAACTGAATCAAGTGGTTGCCAGCTGATGCTCACCCCAAATAGCATTTACAGAGTCTGTTCAGTTGCCAAAAATTTTTCAGCTTCACACCCTTGAGAAAAGCAATTGTCTAAGGGCTGATGTAGCACGACATGTGTGAGGCATCAGATGTGGGTACTGGTTATTTAACTGAGACACTCGTGGGATCTTCTGGCTGCCCCGAGGCTCAGGGTGATGCCAAGTGTGGGTCAGGAACCACAGGGCTCTCAACCTGAGTCCTGCTCAGGTCACAGAGTGAGGAGAGAGGAATGGAAAAGCTTGGTGGTGACAAGAGTGCCTGGCAACTTGGGAACCATTGTTGGAGCCCACGATGACCCCAGCTGGTGCTCCAAGTACCGGCAGCCCTGTCTGAGGTATCCCAGGAAGGTAGAAAAGCTGAACATCTGCTCCCAGGGAATATGAAGTGTGCTGTGAGAAACATCTCTCTCCTGGGATTTACAGTGGAGTTTAGTCTACTATATAGGCATGTTAAAAACTGGCACGCAAGGAATGTACTTCTTCCTGCATCAGCAGATGCTATATGCATATGTTAGATAGGAAAACAGTCTGTGTGCTCTTGTGAGTTAATATGTTGTCCCAAATATATGTATGAGAAAGCAGAAGCTTGTAGGTGAGAGATAGAGAGGCTTTTAGCAATATGGATATGCTTAGGAAAGATGGGAAGTGCATTGGAGATGTATCTGTATGCAGGCATCACTGCAAATCAACATCACATTTGCACGAACTATTTTCCTCAGGGGTTTCAGAAAGAACAAGAGCACCGAACCACTGCTACTGATTTTTTTTGGTTTGTGCTGCCTGGTGATAATCCACAGGTGTGTACTGCTGGGATGGACAGGTACAGAAGTCATTTTGGGTGTTGCAGCATGCTGTCAGCTGAAGATGCAAGCATGATGTGCTTCAGGAACTCCCCCTGGTTTTCAGTTTCAGAAACAAAACATTTATCTTTTCTCTTTGCAAGTATTTAGATTTCAAAATAAGAAATCAAGAAGTTTGAATTTAAAGTAAAAATTGTTTAGATTCTGTTTAAAAAGTTTTATGGTTCTTTGTGTGAAACTTTTGAATGATACTTGTTTTGTGGAGCTTTTAATTCAAATGTCTTCAATAAGTACCTGCTGTCAAGAAGCTGTCATTTCAAAATACTTTTTTTTTTGGGTACTCTTACTTGCTTTCCAGTGCATTAACCCAAGCAGACATTTGGCTACTCCTCCCTTATGGGGCTGTATGTGCACTTGTGGTGCCTGGAGCCGCTTGGAGGCTATGCTGCTAGGTCAGCTCCTGGGCCTTGGTGTGATCTGGTTGCTTCAGCTGTGAGCAACTTGTCCTGAGTGGTAAAAAGGGCTTATCCATGCAACATGAGAGCTGTCTTGTAATTAACACTGAAAAAGGGCGAGGCTAGCTGAGAACACTGGTAGAAAACACTGCTGTTCTTTTGCTTATGCATTTCTATATATTTTAAAGTCAACCTGTAGACTGACTGCTACCTATATGAACAACTCATCCATTGACTGTGTATGTGAAGTGTTGCTGTAACTTTACATTAACAAGAGGTCTTTATTAAGAGCACAACTTCTCAGGAGAAATATGGATATTGTGCATGTTGTATGTGATTTGATGTATGTTGCATTAGATCACTGTAATGAAGATGGGAATAGAAAATTAATAGCTGGATAGGCTTTCTGCTGAGAATATCCAAATTCAGCTAAAAGTCTTATGTGATAGAGGTCATCAAGGAGACTCATAGGTGTACCTCATGTACATGAGTACCTCATCTCTCAAATTATCATTCTAAGGCAAAGAAAGTGATTTTCTGTATCACAGGTGACCTGGCTGGTCAATTTTAAAACTTCAGACTTCTGAACGTGAGATTTTTTTGAGGGATTAATTCAGTTGCTGCCAATTTCTTGCGGGCCTGCCAATCCAACCGTAAATGAATGACCAACAGATGTTGAGTAACATTTTTCTTAAAATTTTAGGTACTTGTCATTCTCAAGGGAGAACTAATGAAGTATTGTAACACCATACGTCCTTTTATCTCGTTTGTTTAATCTTTGTAATTTTTGTTTTGCAATTTTTCTGACTGTTTAGCCTATGTATTTGGTCATTGCTCAGAAAATCCTCATCCAATCTTGATGTTCAAAGAAGTTCAGCTCCTCCTGTAGTTAACGTGGGGGGAAAAAAAAAAAAGATTAGGTACTCCTAACATCCCACTGTTTTTTTTCCCGTCCACTTTCACCCATCAATGTCTGGTTGTCTGCATTCATAGAAATGCAGCAGACTGAGAGAATCTTAAAGGAGGGGAAAAAAAAAGTAGATTTCATTACATTGTACAGACGTGTCTCTTAAGCTGTAATGGGCTTGTAGTGGAAGAGAAGAAGGATAGTTGTCTATCCAGTTTCCCCATGAAAGTGGGCTTAAATACACCAGAAGATTACTCTTCTGCTGCCAGGATCCCATCATGCTGCTGACTTGAAGCGTTTTGCCATGCTCTGTTGAGTTGTAGCCTCTACACCGAAGAACCGAGGCAGCAATGTGACCTTACACAAGTGCTGTCCGTGGTCTTCTGGGAGTTTGGGCTGTGCCTGTGCCTGACATGTCTAGACATAAGATTTAAAGCATGCAAGGGGGGACTAGATTTCTTCCAACATTTAGCTTGCTTTAAGCTGGAACTGCCTTATTTAACACTCTCCATTGGTGCTGTGGTTGAGAAAAATGTCTTCAGCTGTATTGAGGTACACTTTTATCAGTAAAAAAAAAACCAACACTCTTCGCATGTAAAACTGAGAAATATGTGTCAGTCTAAATATATGTGCAAAACAAGACTGATCCCTGTGGAATTTTAGTGTCGTAAAATGTACAAGGTCATTGGTAGACAGGCAATCTCAAGATGCAGATTTGAACTATGTCAAAATATGCTCATCATGTAAAAATGGAGAGCCACTCTGACAAAACGCGTCTCTGAGAAATCAGCTGACATGGCTTATCCAGGAGGTAGTTTTTCTCAGTTGCATGAAATAGTTTCAGCAAAGTTGAGGGAATAAATGCTATTTGATATCAAAAGCGTCAGTTATTCAAATTAATCAGGTCCTAAATACAGGTGGTTCGTAGCACTGTGTGTGTGAGGGCTGCTCTGCGAAAGTAATGTCTCCTCTTTTACTATGCTGAGTCAATAAGTCAGAGTTAGATGTTGGTGGCATGGCAGTAGTAGAGGGTGAAACTTCCCGCCAATATTTCATGATCTTTAGTTGCTGTGTGATGGATGGCAGGGCAGCAGAGGGGCAGTCTGACAAAATGGCATCTGATATGAAACTGTGTTTGAAGCGAAGGTGTAGAACTGAATTCCTCTATGCAGAAAAAGTGGCACCTGTTGACATTCATTTACACTTGCAGTGGATGTGAGCACAGTGAAGTGGTGGATGCTGTGTTTCAGCAGAGGTGGCAGCGACAGTGGGTCACCCCCACTGGTGCACATTTTCATGAGCACTGCGTGAACGCTCTCTCTCATTGCTGGGAAAAAAGCACAGCCAACGGTGATCACTTTGTTGAAAACTATTACCTTGTAGCTGAGAATTTGCTGTGTGAAAAGGTGTTATTGTGTTCTTTGTATCTGCACATCATGGAAGAAAATAAGTGGCATTACTTTTGGAGTGACTTACATCTAATAAACGTTACAAAAAATGCTGAAGACTGGAACTACAGTTGGAGGTTTTGTAGCCTGTTAGTATGTGCAAGCTGAAGTATGTTTTAGCACAAGTGTGCACTCACACTGCTGAAAAGCCTTGTCTTTCTGTCAGTGTTTCAGGAACTTTCTAGGCCAAGGCACTACTAGAGAGACTTTGCAAAAACTTCAGTTGTCCAAGTCCTAACTTTAAAATGTCATTTTAAAGGAGATAAGTAAGTTGTGAAAATAAGGCTTTTAATAAATAATAGTATTGGTAATTAAAAATCGAAGGCTTTTAGGTATGCTGCTATTATTCAAGCCTATCTTGATCTTGATCAGATCTGTGATGAGAAGAATCTGAATCTGTCATTTCTGGTATGACAGAGCAAAATTTTTGGCGGCATAAACCAGCATAAACCATAAAACTTTATATTTTATTTGTCCAAAAACGAAAAGATGTACTTGAACACGTACTTGATGAGAGAAGAGAAAGTGGGAAAAAAAAGTGTAGCTCTTTCCTGAAGATGATGAAACTCTGCAGTGTAAATGATTTACCTTATGAGGAAAATGCATCTGCTTTGCTATGAAATTCTCATGGAAAAAGCTTTGTGACTTGTGAATCGTGTTTCTGAAACTTTCTTCACATTTGGCTTATTTGCATTGTATGATTTCTAAGATCATGATCTCTATACAAAATTATGCATTTGGCAGCTGAAGAAGTCCACTTGAGGAATGGCTGTTCTCCCTTCCTTCCTTTCTTCTACTTTTGACGGATTTTTATTTTTTTATTGAAGTGATAGTATAAAGGAAGCAATAGAAAGATCCATGGAACTTCTGTGACTGTGGAAGACCCTTGGAGGAACAGCTGGTTACTGTTTAGGAAAAAATCTGTTCATAAAGACCAAACTGAAATTAAGGCAGGAAGTTGTGTTGTTGGTGAGACCTTCAGCCAGCTGATGACCAAAGGGTTCTTCACCAAGATGACTAGGGATTATAAAAGCAGTGTCTCTCAGCCCTCATTTTAAGGAAGGAGAGAGGAAAGGTTACGTGTGGGAGTGGATTCTATGGTTCAGGCAGTAAGCAGAGGGAAAGAAAAGGGGGGAAGGCAAATCTTCAATCTAAAGATATCATATACATCTGGAAGAACTGCTGAGATGAAGGTGATGTGCTGAAGAGACTGAAAACTGGAAAATTTGTTAGTGCTTTTATAAGACTTCTTATACTAGCTGAAGGGCTGTGTCAGGAACTGCTTCAAAAGTGATAGCACAGATTTAACTGTCAGCTTCCTTGAATGAAAAATTATAGCCTAGTCTGGATCTCGCAAAAAGTTATCTGAAGTGAACTGAAAAGCTTGGGTATCTAATAGGAGCCACTGAGCCTGCAGAACTGGGCTATGTCTGAGCTTGCAGAAACTACACTTTGATGGTTTGTCTGGAGAACTAACATCAGAAAGGCACTTGCTCACTTCTGGAGAGCCTCTGGAAAATTTAGAAGCCCACGGCGTTAGTTGTTGAGGTTTTTAGAAATCAGATACATGAGATCCCAAAGGAGGAAGCAACACCAGGCTTGAGTTCTGACGAATGTTTTTTCTTTCTTGCAGTCAGCTTACTGAATGATAAACAACTCAATAATTCTTATAAAATAAGAAAGGAAAAAAGTTGCAGCAGTTTAGCTAGTTTATGTAGCTTGTACTTTTTAACTTACCTGGAATGGGGCAGTGGTTTTATAAAGATGATGTACAATAAAAAAAAAAAAAGTCAAAGCAAGCATAGCAGTCTTGCAGCAATGACTGAAAAGACAGAAACGAAAACAAAAGCAAACCTTGCCCCATAGGGAAGATTTACATAGTGGCTGATAGTTTTTGTGTGTGGCACCTCAGTCTAACTTGATCTGTAGCAGTCCTAGAATAGGGATGCTTCTGTTACAGCAGGCGTACATAATACATCGGATAGTTTGGGAATTCCGGAAGACTGCAGCTGCTGCAGCTTTGTAACATTTGGCTTCTGAACCTTTTTCTCTTGGCCTATGACTTGAGCACATGGCTTTAATGTATAGTCTCGGTAAAGCTGTATAACACAATAATTAATGCACATTTAGAGATGTAATTAAAGACTTTGAGTGAGAAGCTGGTGGCATATGAATAAATAAAACTTCTCACTTGTAGTGATATCTCTATTTAGAAATTCACTTTTCTAATAAATCATTGTGTTTTAACTGTTAAGAAGAGAATTGGTATTTAAGTGGAGGACCATTATCTGACCCATTCTTTCTTCTTCTGTATTTGAAGGGCATCTTTTCTTAAATGGATCTCTTTGCATGTCCAGGAAGGGAGCTGTTATTTGGTACTGACTTATTTGGCATATGACAGAACTTGCAAGTTTAAGCATTTTCCTTTTATCTGTGTTTAAGTTCTTCATGCGAGTACCAGCTGATGATGTTATGACACCCAGAAGAAACAGGCTGAGGAAAATGTGATATTGGAATTCCATGTTATCATTAATTGTCCCAACATGTGGTAATGTCTCAGTAACTGTGTCTGCTTCTTACTGCAAAGCACTGGAAGCTTCCTTGGTGTTACATAGGATTCATCCTAACCATACAGTAGGAGAACAGGGGCAAAGTCATTTTGGTTTTAGTGTGTGACTAAAAGTTACCTGGAGATTTTTTTTATGAGGCTTAATGAATGCAAACCTAACAGACAGTTAAGATTTATTGGTAACATACCCTAAGCAGTGCCTAATCAGAAGTGTGGTAGCATTTATGTATGGATGCCATGGGGCTCAGTTATCTTGTATTATCCATTTTAATAATTTTGTGTTATGTAGTTATTAAAATCAGATGAAGCTGAAGGAGTCTGGAAATGAAAAAGCCCCTTTCAGGAAGCTGAGGCCTTTTAATAGCAAGTCTTCTGTACGTGATTCCTTCTGGATCAGTCACTTTAGGCTTGGATATATTGATGTATTAACTTTCTGGATCTTTCTTTCACTGTGCAGCTTGTAGGCTTATTTTATTGCTGTTTATTTAAATGATTAGTTTCATATGACAGATACAAGCTTTGTAATTAATTACAAGTCCTTAAAAGTTCTCATACTTCAGAATAATAGGGTCATCAATTGTCTTATTAATAAAACATTTTAATTGCTTGCATGATATTTTAACCATAGCAACCTGAATAATCCGTGCGTAAGATTGCCTCTCTATTTCTTCCTTATTCAACTTTATTCTAAGAAAGCTTGAGGTAAAGGTCAGATGAACTGATTGGTGATGGACCCCATTTGAGGAGGGATAGGAGACTACTGGAATGCAGAATTAATACGTGTTTATTTCTGCTCAATGAAATCTTCTGTAAAGCTGGTTATTTTTTCAATGTGAACTTAATACACCTGTTTTCTATTTCTGGCCCACTTTAGCAGGTAATTGTAAGGCTTATGTTTAAAAAAAAAAATAAATTCTCTGCATAGCTCACTGAAACTTGAATTACATTAATAGACTCCTTTGCAGTTGTGATTTGAGTGCTTTGAATATATTTCTGTGAGTTTCTGGAACCCAGTCAGTAGCTGAACAATGGAGAAGTAAAGCTTCCTAAAAATATTCAGTCATTGCAGTTCGCCAGTCCTTCTGGAATTGTTTGCTCTGGAGAATATTACAGTAAAGCTGAGAAGGAATAAAGTTGAGAAGAGTAAGACCTTATTGCTTACTATAGTTCCCTGAAAGGAGGTTGTGGTGAGGTGGGGATCAGCCTCTTCACCCAGATAACAGTGGTAGGATGATAGATAATGCCTTCAAGTTGATCCAGGGGAGGTTCAGATTGGATATTGGAACAAATTCTTTGGACGAGCAGCAGTGTGTTGGAACTGACTTCCCAGGAAGGTGGCACAGAGTCACTGTCCCTGGAGGTGTCCAAGAATGACGTAGATGTGGCCCTGAGGGACGTGATTAGTAGGCATGGTAGAATGGCGTGGAATTGGACCAGATGATCTTGGAGGTCTTTTCCAACCTTAATGGTTCTATCATTCTTCCAGCAGAGAGCGTGGCTTGGCTACTTCCAGATGATGCTTGTTTAGTCTCTCAGGGTGGTTTTCTTTGAGCTTTGGACTGTGCTGGAAAGGCACTCACCTCTACCAAACCTGAGCAACTCCAGGAAAACGTAATAGTTTTAAAGTGGCGTCTTGATTCTTGTATCTAGGAAAAAAAAAAATAAAAATAGGTGCAAGATATAATTAGGAAAATTTTAAAACAAATTTGAAAAATATGATATTAAAGATTCTGCATCTGTGCTGATGTGTGTTAGTCCACAATGTCATATAAATCTGCTTATCTACAGAGATGGGAAAAAAAAAAAATAGTGTGCAGTCAGAAATCTGAGAGGTCAGATCTCATTTAAGTTCCAAAGTAAGCAGCCTGGTCCTCATGCAGCCTCTGGGCAATAGGTGCATAAATGTTGACATGTTTTGAAAATCTGTCCTAAGCTCTGTAGCAAGAGCCATCAGGTGTTAAATATGTTTGAACAACTGGCTCATTTCATGTATTTAGATGAGATCTCTTGAAATTGCATAGGTTTTGATGTTTTTCCCTTGATTTGGCTCACACAAAGCTGGAGGAGAGAAAGAAATTCAGACTGCTGCTCAAATAATTTAACACAGTTCTGTTAGATGTCATAAAGTCATGTGTGGTATCAGAAGTTACTCTTGGGCAGCTGCTAAAAGGCAAACTGGAATGCCATCCATTTTGTGTTACTGGATGGCAGTAGGGATTTGAGATCTGTAACCAAAGGGGTTTTTGATTTGTTTTGTTTTCTTTATTTATGTAGGAAATACTGGTGCTGAGTGAGGAGCGGATCTTTTTCTGAGTATTGAGCAAAAATGATTTTGGCATTCATTATGTGTTTCATGGGTAAGGAAAGAAAATACTGTTTCTTTCAAAGTTGACCTTAGAAACTGGAATAGTAGCTTTAGACTGTTGCTAGGCTTGGAATATTTGCATAATCCTTGAATGCAATTGTAAGGATGCGGTACGTTGCAGAGATTTTTCAATAGATCAACCACTAAATTCTGTCAATAAATATATGCTATAAATAAGTACTGACTTGCAGCTAGACCTATAAACACTGCAAGTCTTTCAGCAGTTGGCACAAATAAATCCATGTTGTTTGCTGGAGTTGGCTCCCTCACTATGAACACGCTTCCCCAGCTACACAAATTGCTTCCTGGTGTCTCTGTGGCTTACATAATGGCCCTGTCCATTTTGCTGGTAGAAGTAACACCTGTCTGGGTGGAAAACATTAGAAACAGGATGAAAAGGATAAATTTTTAGAACATGGATTTCTTGGGCTGGCCTCTGGTGTAAGGAACCTGCTGTCTGCATGTGGAGGTGACTGCAGCTTGTCTGAAGTTACTGAGCCTTTGTGACACTTATTTTCTCTCATAGCTCAGCAGCTCTGATTGTACTGTACGTGGTTAGATGCTTAATTCTAAGTCTCCTCAAAGTTTAGGCTGGAGGAAGTGAAATGGTGCCTTGTGATGTTTGCACTAGTTTGTCATTTTGTAGTAGGCGTTTTTCTGAAGCACGATGCCAGATGGGTTATAGAGAAGGGGTCACATGTCAGTATTTTGGTTTGCTTAGAGTTGTCTTGGGGAGCAGGAGTGTGCCGTGAGCGGCACGTGCAGCCCTGTGCCAGGGAAACAAGGGAATGGAGAAATCTCTTGCAGTTTGTTCGGAAGCAGTGTTATGATGCTCAGACTGGTGTGCCTCCCCCCTGCTTTCAGCGTAAGGCAGGATACAAAGGAGAACAATTTAATGGGAGGGAGAGTGCAAAAAAAAAAAAACCAAAGTTTCTCTTGGCACTTTTTGTGCACATGTATCATTTGTTGCTAATTAGACAAGCAAGCAGGGCTAACGTGTTCCTTTGCTTGTCAATACTGCTCGGAATCCAAATGAGTTTCTCACTACCAGAAATCTGAGGTTTTATCAGCTTGTCTGAAACTGCTACGTTTGGCTGCTTTTTGTAAATGGCAGTAGAGTGTTTTCCTTTTGTGAATGCCGGAACTGAGTCTGAGCCACACTGACGTTAAAATAATACTCAGCGTGTACATGCAAAACAGCCCCTAAGGAGGCAGCAGAGCCGGGCATCCCTGCTGAATGCTAATGAAGGTGGGAAAAATACTTGTATAGCATTATGATCTGTAATGAGAGGCAGGTGAAAGAAGCAGAGGGTGAGAAAATGGAGTTTAGTCTGTGCCGAAGGGCAAAAGAAAACATTTATTGAAGAACTTGTTAGGGGAGTTGAAGTCAAATATGCAGCATTCAGGAAAAAACACAGCTGTATGCCCCTCAAATAACTGAGATGGTTTGCAGTTAATTCTACCTTGAATAACGTTGAAGGGCAGAAGAAAGGAGTCTAAGCTGCTCAACTCGACCTGGTGATTTAGATTAGTATTGGTGCCATTGTGACTAATGTGCAGCTCTGTAAAACTATTCTGGAAATTTTTAATGGAGCGATGCTCATTCAGTTTCAAACCTCATGCTAAGGAATGATTCTGAGAGAAGAACATTACTAATGGAATTACGTTTTGTTGGGAAGAGTGCAATTATTTTTGAGACTTCGTCAGATACTACCCAGTTGAGTTTTATAGTAAAACCGAATAAAATCTACGAGATGTTGAAGTTCTTAGATAATTCATGTCTTGACACGTATTTCTAAATTGCTGCCAAAAAAAGAAGCAAACTTTTTTTTTAAGTTCACGATGCAGTCTTTACTGGCTCAGTCTTCCAAATCCACTCAAGTGCAAAGCAAAGCAAAATTCAGCTATAAAGTAGATTATTGGCTATAAAGCTGCTTTAGTCTGAGATTCTTACCTTCTTTGGAGGAGCCAGAGAACAGTTATCAGATTTGTCCTTTGTAAAACAAAGCCATCAATTATCTCTCACTCTGTACTCTCAGTGCACTTTTAGCAGTGACGTCTGCCCTGTTACGACTTCAGTCTGGCAGCTTTTCTGCACGGAAAGTAGTGTTTTAATGAAGATTAAACAGAACAAAACAAAAAAAAATTGGCAAATATCTGGTGCATTTGTTTCACCACTTGGTGGCATCACTCCGTTGTATGGAGGCTGAACGGCTTTGCCAGTAGAGCAGCTTTACTTCTGTACTTGGTACGAACGGACTTTCATGTTTTATTTCAGATTATTAAAGACTGAAGAGAGCGATTAATGTGCTCCCGTAAGCTAAATGAAAGCCACAACTCTAGTTCTCATAACTGTATTTCTTCTTTATGGCATATCGTTTACCACTTTGAATCTTGTTTTTAACTGCATAAAAGCCAACAGAAGACTGGTCTAGATTTCTGCTCTTCCTCCCCCTGCCCCTTGTTAACTTTTTGAAGATAAGCAGCAAGTGTTTTATCAGGCTGATAGTGACACAAAAGATGGTGTTATGTGTTGAAATTGGTTTGGCTTGCTTTTCCAGGGAAATTACTTTAAGCCTCCAATTGTTGCAGTCAGTGTGCATTCTGGGGAAAGGAATTATGCAATTTTGTGAGTAAATACTTCCTATAAAACGAAAGCTTTTTTCACTTGTTGTGCCAAAAGTAGGTGATCTTTCCGTGTGTGTACAAGCCAACAATAACTGTTTACTGAAAATGATGAAAGATGGAGATAAAAGAGGAAACATGGCACAACTGATATTTAGAGGTAAACGATGGTCCTGGTAATGTCAGGGGCAATCTTACAGGTCATATATGCTGAGAATGGGCCTACAATATATCAGGTAATAAAACATATAATTGAAGGCAAGTTTTCTTTCCTTTTTAAATATTGCTTCCTCTATTCCAAGCGACACAAGTTGCTTGGACACAAGCTGTCAATGTGCTTGTTGGTTTTGTGAGTAACAGCAAGTAGTTCCTGCTTTGGGGGAGGGGGGTGGCTGAGTTGAAGGTTGGAAGAGGAATATATATATGCATTAATTTTTATTCCCCTTATCTTCTTCCTCTTTTGTTTACACTGTTGAATGCTTGTATTTCAATACAAACAGCAGCTCAAGAATAAGACAGTTATCTAATAATACTATTTCTGAAAATTATTTTTGTAAACCATGTCTGAATATCTTGCTTTCCTCTACTGTTGAGATGTGATTTTTGTACAGTGCTTTATCTGAGATATTTTGACATGCTGACTACATGTACACTTTGCGTGCACACAAGTATACATATATACTGTTTTTCTTCAATGTTTCCTTATAGCTACTGGCCTTCTGAAATAATCGCCATTATCTTAGAGAATGTAAGCAGTGATGCATATCTGTTTTTTGCATCACTTAGTGCTGTGAGCTGGCCTACTGAGAGTCTTCCCTAAAGAGGAGCAGCTATAGGGCTGCATATACCAGTGCAATTTAGAATAGGTTTTCTAAGAGGAAAAAATAATTACATTTTTTTCAACTGTGTCACCATTCTTGTTGCTAAGATTCAGTTGCTAAGAAAAACACCTAAGATTCTCATCTTGGAGGGGGAAAAAAAAAAGGCAGAAACAGCTTAAGTGTTAATTATTCTTTTTTTTTTTTTTCTTCAATATATTAGCTAGTGTAATTATTTTAGTTGGTAGTTATTAGGAGAGTAAGTATAAAAAAAAAAAAAATACCCTGTGGAGGTCTCACAATGAACATTTCAGTGCTGGAAGATACTGTTTCCTCTACAGTTACATTAAAGGCAAAGATAAGAGCTTGTAGGACTTAGGCAGTCATCTTCCCTAATCCATGTGGGATTAATGGCAGTCTGTACCTATCTTGTCAGTGTCTTGTCAATACATAGATGCTTATAATTAAACTGTAGGTTCAGTTTCACAAAATATATCTTTTTGCTTCAGTAATACGATGCAAGCTGATGATGTTGGGGACTGTAGTGCTGTTGTCAATCCCTTGTTGAAGACTTAACATCACATATATTTGCACTCAGAAAAGTTTCAGCATCTTGTCCTGGGATGCTCTGGCAATGTGATACGTCAGGTTTTGAAGCTGTTCTTGAGTTCATAAGCTGGCAGGAGAAAGTGTGCCTGGCTGCCTGGAAATGGCACTGAATTCCTGTAAACTCTTCTCAATCCTTTAAAAAAAAGATGCTGAAAGGGATGTTTGCTTGATTTGGAGGGGACATACATTAGAGCTTGCTCTACTTGTGTGTTGAGTACTCAGCTCATTCATTTTAAGTATTTATATCAAGTTCTTGTGAAATCTAGCAAGCTTATCCATCTGGCTGACTTGATTTACATCAGGATCTATGATGAAGCTTCCAATGTATTCGTGTCAAGAATGCCTGGATACTGGTCCCAAATACAGAGGGACAGCTGCTTAAATGAAAGTGAGGAAATACTTATTCTTCTTGAAATGCTATCCAAAAACCCTTTGAACTAGTTAGGAGTTTTGGTTGGTTTGGTTAAACCATGTCTAATTTTAAATTTGATTTCTCATTTTAAGGTGCATTACGTTTGGATTGAAGGTCTGTGTAGTGGAGTGAGAGATGTTTAACTTCACTGCATGTAAAGTGACACAGCATTAAAAGTGCTACTTAGAATATTTTTACTTTGGACATTTGTTACGTTGTTTTCTCTGTTCAGTTATTCTGTTGTGACAAGTAACTATAACTTTGTGTGGGTTTTTAGAATAAAAGAAAATCTTAGTTAATTGAAAAGGGGGAGGTATACTATAAATGTAGAACATACAGGAAAGTAGTAAAAGCCTATAGAAATGACAGAAAGAAAGATTCTTACTGCTGAGTATCCAAAGAAAGAAAAATTGCATGAATTGACAGATATTAGGTGCTAATAATGTAAATTTATTACAAATTGTCTTTTTCAATTAATGAAAGAAGCTGAAGAGTAACCAGACACCATCAAACGTGAATTAAGGAAGAACACATTCCTTTGGAAGCCCAATTTAGTGAGTCTTTTAGGCTGAGTGCGTATGTAGCTGATATTGACATTGTCCTCAATTTATCAATAGTAGAAGTTAATCTTTTTTTGTAGATCAACACATTTAATAGAAGTATCTTTAGTAATATTAATAAGATTATTCTTTAATTTTGTGTGCCTGGTAGAGTGAATTTGCACAAAAGCATTTAAATCTTAAATACCTGTTAAGACTTAGAATTAAAGTCAATAGTTAATAGTCTTGCCTCTTTCCCATGCAACTGTATTTGCTGTAGGTTTTTGCTCTAGACTGTAGAGTTTCTTGTGTACTGCTTTAGAAGCATCTGGGTTGTTTTGTTTTGTTTATATATGCATGAAAATGCTTCCCTGTTTAGTGTTGTTTTGTATTTTATCTTCGTGAGGGAACTGTGTCATCATCTGTCTTGCTTTAAACACCTGCTGGGAAGGCTGCAGTCTTTTTCCTGCTGTCATCCTTTTTATTTCATCTCAGTTCTCAAAACAAATCTCCCAGAAAGGCTTTTTCCATTTAAATTGAAAATACCCCCATGAATGAGTTTCCTGAGCGCTTAATATCTTGATTAAAGATAGAGCTTATCACCTTCCTGACCTTCCTGTATTTTTATCTCCTAATTCTTCACTATACCAGTGCTTTACTCAAAACTTTGAAGTGCATCTGCTTGTTTATAAATTGACTAATGAGTCAAATTGGTGATTAAATTTTGTATGCACAAATAATACAAAAGCTCATTCTTTGTGTATAATGTGGTATTTCGCTAGCTAGGCTACTTGGTTAGTCTTGGACAGAGTAAATTACATAAATCGATAACAATTCCATGAAATACTAGTGTTTAGTATCCCCAAATCTGTTTTTCCCAGAATTTTCTGCATTCCCTTGAATTTGACATTTTAGAAATAAAATTATTTTTATTCCTGGTTTTCAACGATAAACTACAAGAAAAATGACTTATCAGTCAGGATGACAGAGACGGTAGTACTAAGGCAAATATAAAGTCCTTCGTCTCGGCAGGGTGGTAGCTTTGAAAATTAATTAAAAACACTTAAGTGCCAGCATTGTTAATCATTTCATTGCAGAGTACTACACCAAAAATACCAGATATGTGCAGTGTGACTGCAGTTCCATTCCATTGTTGTGTCTGATTGATGTTCTTTTCTTCGTTTGAGGACTTTTTCTAAGCAAAAAGAAAGTAACTGCTCAATTTTCAAGCAGTGAAACTATTCAAAACAAGTTGTTTGATTAGGGTGATACTCCCTTTGCCATGCAGTAATGAGCTTTTAGGGACTAGTCAAGCTAGAAAAGAAGAAAATAATTCAAGGGAAAAAAAAAAAAAAAGAGGATTTATCTAATGGTGTCCAAAGTGGGTAGGACCAGCTGTAGTGATACACAGAAGTGAGAGACACCATGACATAAAAGTTGGAAGAGGCAGTGTGAGTGCCAGCAGGAGAATATCTTGCTAGATCAGAAATCAGTGGCAGCTGGTCTGTTGATAACTGAATGAACAAAGGGACTGAAAGATAACCATATTGTCATGTTACTAGGAGCAGGATTGCAATTTCTCTTGGAGCATTTTGATTCCACACAGAGGGAAAGAGGGATTCAATTACAGGGAGATTTGGGCTGAAGTCCTTAATGCAAATATCCTTATGAAGTTGATTCCGAACTTTACAGTGTTCACATGTCTTTGGAGACAGGATGGCAACACAGCAAGCAATGGTAGAACAGTAAAATCTTAAATGTAGTTGTAGCAAAGCAGAGTTACAGCATCATCAAATATGCCATCCACACACGTTGAGAACAGCAGTAGGGATAAGATGCAGTATTAAAAATCATAGCTGTTCTTCCAGTCTCACTTGTGATCTTAATGAAATATGATTACAATTAGAGATGCCGTCAACAAATGAGAAAAAAAAATAGTATATATCACTATGATGTTAAAGTTAAATTAGAGAAACGGATGTAAGAAGCTCCTCAAAAATATCAACCTGTTACTTCTGCCAATATCAAGGCAAAGATAACATCTGATAAAATTGAATTGTGAAATTCATGTGCAAGAAATTCAAGTCCTGTTGAGGTGCTTATGAAATGATAGCTATGGTACATCATTATGGATCTGTTCAGTCACATGCACAGTGATGCTAAATGGTTGATCAGAATTCATAGCGTCATCCAAAATCTGGGAAGAAAACTCTAACTCCAGTGTGCTCTGAAAAAGTGACATTCTTTTATTCCTTTTGATGCATACTGGCTACTCAACAAGCAAACGTGCCCTCTCAGAGTTCAGGTCATACATTTGAACGATTAAGACATGCATATGCAGTACATGGGCATACATACTCATTCATTTTCAAGGACTCATAGATCTGTGCTAGTGTCCCTTTGGGCATGCTTTGTGGTGTCCAGGGTGGTCAGGTGCCCATCTGACTTACTTTCATCCATTTTGGAAATTTTCCATTGCTTATCACTCCATAGTGTGAAACTTTTTAAAGCAATATATGTGGAACACTGAGGAAAATGTTCTTGTGCCTTTTGAGGCAAAAGATGAAAGTATCCTATTGTGACTCCAGTGCTTCTTGTGAGGCAAAATCATTGAGGCAAAAGACAAAAGTATTCTGTTATGTCCCCAGTGTAAAATTATTGAGTAAAACAAGACGGTTCACCCACTAAAGCTGAAATGGAAAGTTTTAGAAATATCACTTATGAATTCCTTTTGCTAAACTAATAGATTGGTTCTTAATTGAATGTGGTCATTTCTGTTGCTAAACAAACCAACCTATATCAATAGCTGGTATGAGGTAAGACAAAATTACACGTCTTTTCTCATGCCACAGAGTGTAAGTGGGGAAGTACTTGAAAAGAAAAAGGAGAAAGAAAGTCACTGGTTTTCTTCTGAGATGGTGTAATCTGTGAATGTTCTCTTGCTAAGCAGTTTTAATTTGTCCTGAGGGTTAATGAGTTAATGAATTAGAGTATTATACTTCTGTAGTTGTTCCCCATTGTGCTACTCGCATAGAAAATAATTCTGAATGTGCTAAGGGCTTATACTTAGCTTTCAGTGAGGACTGTGGAGGTTAAACTTGGAACCCATTGTTATTTTATATAATGCAAGTCATCTATTGAACTTATGACACGTTCTGTTTCACATTCTGTAATTTGACTAAAGAAAGTGATTCAGAAAATATGAAACCTTCTTTCCTTAGTCATTCCAATTTTTATTGCTTGCTGTACTATCTGAAAACAGAAAGGCAAGAAGAGAAAACACTTACTGTATAGCATATGCTTTCAGGCAGAACGCAATCAATTGACAAAATATCAGAATCTAGAAGCTGATTGGCTAATTCTTCATTTTAATGCATTAGCACAAACTTCAAAATACTGTGAAAATCCCTCAACCAAAGTAGTGTTTGCTGAGATATTTCAGCTGTGGTCTGTACGGGGAGAAATGGACCATTTGCTGTGGTGTTGTATCACTGATCTTTTTGCTGCTGGTAAGCAAGCAGCTTTTGATTACTGTCAACTGTGGAATGAAGCTCTCTTGTAACGCAACTGATGATGGGTTCTATGTTCCATGAATAAGTGACTCTGAATGCAGTCTCCTGTAAGAAAGGGATTTATTTCTTCCCTCCTGTTTTGTTTGTGCAAGTAAACTGTTCCTTCTGTGGATCTGTGGGGCTTTGCTTTTCTCACCCTTGATGCAGCAAAGCTCAGTGGCTGGTACTCTCCACAGGGGTCCGTAAGTCAGCTCTGCCATTCT
The DNA here is from genome assembly GCA_036925125.1 of Oreortyx pictus. Classification (NCBI taxonomy): domain Eukaryota; kingdom Metazoa; phylum Chordata; class Aves; order Galliformes; family Odontophoridae; genus Oreortyx; species Oreortyx pictus. The sequence continues at coordinate 9,514,440 of JAUPFR010000008.1, read as the reverse complement.
CTCCCTGTGTTCCCTCTTCTCTGTTTCCTGTTCCATCCCCTGCTGTGACTAAATAAATTACCTGTATGACATGTTCAGTTTTCTCTGGCAAGAAGCCTGGGAAATCAAATCTGTTCCCAAACCTGGATCTCCCATTTGGCAAATGTAATGCCTCCCTGTTGCTAAATCAGGTCAGCTCTCAGGAAAAACAAAGTACGATTTCATATAACTATAATTAACGCAGAGTAAATTTAGACAGTGCAGCTGGCATATGTTTATTGTAAAGATCATCAAGAAAATGATTTTGAAGGACTTTGTTTTTCTCTGTTGCATTAGGATACATGTTGAACAATATGTAAACAGAAAACGAAATGTTTTTCTCAGTTAAATCATATCAGTGTGAAATACGTTAATTTTGTCTGTTCTAAGAAGATATTTGGTGAAACAATTCATTGGTTGAATTAGGTGCAGTTTTATGTATTCAATTACCATGACTTTATAAAATCTATATTAATTGATAATTATCAGCTAATTATTATTCATTATTCATAAACTGTACCTCTCCTTTGGCTTTTGATGTCTGAATGTGGAGGTACGAATGAAAGTGTTAAAAAAGAGAGGACAAAGGAACCCTTCCAGTACCCTGTGTTTGTTTTCCTATTTCTGCTCAGTCTGCTTCCAGCTTTCCTGGGGCACCCGTGGGGCACAGGCAGCCTCTTCTTGTATGTTCCGAGGAAGCCAAGGGGCTGGTTTCCTTTGGGCAGGTTGTGCTTGTACAGGTGGTTGCCCCGGGGAGTGTTTGGACTACTGAAATCCTAAGCAAACCCCCAGCTGTTTTGAAGGGAGGAGAACAGCGAAAGGCACTGGGCTCCTGAGTGAAGGCTCGTGGCTGCTGAGGGCTCCTGAGGTACTCTGTACCGCAGCACTGACAAAATAGCAGCTGAGGTACAGTGAGGCCCTGTGGGGTGAAAACCTTTTCCAGCCCCAGCTGAAGTCAGGTCCACCCTGAGGAAGGGCAAGGTGTGTGCCAGTAGGCCAGGCCCTGGGGCTGTGCCATCCTTCCAGGCTGTGCTTTGAGCTTCATTTCACTTCGTTCTTGGAAGGGAACGGGCTAAAATATCTACGCTGTGTTTTTCAGTGGTATGTGCTTTCCCTGATCTTTTAAAGGGAACTACAGCAGTTGCTAATGATTGTTCAGTCATTCATGAGTTGCCTTTGTTCTAATGAGTACTTCTCTTGTCGCTCTGAGAGGCGCTCAGCGAATGGTTCTTCATCAATTTAAAAATCTTTCAAAACTTTTGTTTAAAACGAATCCTCGAGTCAGAAATTGCTCTTTGTTATCCAAAGCCCACATACAATGCGTGCAGCAAAGAGGTGAAAGCAGTGAAGTGGGCTATAAAGATGTGGAGTTTGTTTCCTGCCCTGCAGCGAGGGCCACAATCTCCATTTAAATTGGCTTTGGTCAGAAGAAATGGCAACGGTAACATTATCTGTCCCCAGCTTAATCTTATCTGTACAGATTGAAGATACTGTCTCCTATTGTAAAGGTGCAGGTGATCTCTGAAAGGCTTCAGCTTTCTGATACTGCAGCAGGAATCTCTCCAGCTCTGCCTTAACGGCAAGGGCAAAGCCCCGTCCCATTCCTGGTGTCCAAGTCAGTCAGAGGAATTTGTGAGCCTGCTCTACCCCGTCTTTATTTCTTGTCTCCTGCAGCCTGCGACCTGATGACCCTGGGGATCTTAGCCTTGGTGACATCCACGGGTTGTGCCTCAGCCAATGCCCTGCAGTCCCTGACAGATGCCATGCACATCCCACATCTCTTCGTGCAGCGCAGCACGGGCGGCTCCCCGCGCACGGCCTGCCACCTGAACCCCAGCCTGGAGGAGGAGGAGTACACGCTGGCTGCCCGGCCACCGGTCCGCCTCAACGATGTCATGCTGAAGCTAGTCACCGAGCTGCGGTGGCAGAAATTCATCGTCTTTTATGACAGCGATTACGGTGAGTAAAACAGAGAACTTCAGACTGTTAAATGTTATGTACATACGCATATATGCATTTTTTCTTTAGGAAAGTAGGAATGTTGGAGGGATAGGACTTGCTGGGCCCTTCGCTGGCAAAGGGGAAAGTGTTTTAAGTGACAGGCCTTTGGTTTGAAGGAAAGATTGCAGGGAAAACTAATTCTCAGACAAGCAGCAAAGTTGCTTAGCAACACCTACAAAGAAAGCCAAAGTTTGAATTATCTCACACTTCTGAAGTAAAGTATTAATAAAGCATTGACATTGATTGGCAAGGGTCGTATAGCTGTGCAGGGCAGTTCAACGTGGCCTCTGCCCATTCCCTGAAAACACTTTCTATCAAAGCTGAGTACTGTTCCCTTTAAGAATTAATCTTCAAATACCTATTTCTGTATCTTCTCACACGTGCTTCCTCTTGCTATTCTGCATTTGGAGTAATTTTCACAGTATTATGTTTCCTGGAATGAAACCAAAAGTTAGAGCTAGCACTTTCACTTTATCTGATGCACCTTCTTCAGCAAAATTTTTACTTTGTGCTGAAACGTAGCAAAAAGAAGTCACTGCACAAGGAAATTTAGTATCCTTTGATGGATGTGAAGAAGCAATAAAAAAAAAAAGATATAAAACTTAGTTTATGCCAGGCTCTGAGTGAAAAGAAGTGTGTGTCTATTTTTATTAATTTTTTTTGCCCTCCTCAACTGGTAGGAACTTTGTTCCATATGATTAACCAACAGTATTTTCAGTACTCTCATCTTAGGTTATGACATCTGTAACAGGGAAGATACATTTTCCATTGAATTTTTTTAAATCCTGCAAGCATTTTGTTTACGGTGAGATGTGTGGGTTTTGGTGATGACTTGGTATGAAAAAAAATATAGAAAAAGGAAATTGAAGCTAGATTGCAGTTGGAAACATAATCTTATGTGCTTCTCTGCATATAGTTTAGATTTTTTACAGAGTCTTCAGTAATTGCAGTGTAGCACTGTATTTGTATTATTGCTATATTTCACTGATGAATCAGTGAGAAAACATTTGTTTTACTATTTTGGGACACTCATGTTTTGTGGGTTTTTTTTTTGTTTGTTTGTTTGTTAAAAGAAATCTACACAAGAGGTTGACTTCTGTCATTAGCTGTTTCTTCAACAGCCAGATGGAAGTTGATGGTGATGATTTTAAGTGGGAAATCAACTGAGCCTCTAACATACTTTTAATTACATACAATTATGTTAAGCATGAGTATCATACCATGATACTTACACAGAGATAATCAGTTTACTCAAAAATGTAGGAACCCAGCAAATAAACAATGTTGACTTACTGTCCTATGTAATGTTTGACTAGTGAACACTTTAGAAGCAAAACCAGCACTGTAAATACATCGTAGTGGTAATAATCATGTTGCTACGTAGCTGAGGGTTGACCTTAAAATTATTCTAACAGTAGTTTTCAAGAATGAAAAAAGGACTTTAAAAAGGATGCCTTACAAACACCGTTTTTATAGTTGCTGTTCTTTCTTCCCTTCTAATCTGAAGCTTTTACTTGGCAAACCTATAAGAAATTAGGGTGCTTGACTCAGAGATTTTCAAAGTGGGAGGCAATTTCATCCACAAGGAGTCTTGGGTTTGGTAAAACCATGGTTGTCCTATGTAGAAACTGTAGACCTGGTTACTGAACTGCACGACCTCTTTTTCCAGTAATACATCTGTTTCTTTGCTCTTGGCAAAGGGTTAATATCTCAGTACCAAATCCTGAAGTCCTTAATTCTCATAATCTATAAACTCAAATATCACATTCACCTTTTCCACTTATCACAGACAGACCTGTCACTCTTGAACAGTAAAAGGGAATGAAAGATTACCACAGGTGGTATGTTCCTTCCAGTGGAGAGCATTGTGTATACTGCAGCCGTCCATGCGTTACTTTCTTTGTTGTTTGCGATGGATGAATTATCCATTTTATACTAATTTCATCAGAAGTACTTTTTCATAAGATGTATTTGGCAACTGAACCTTGCCAGCTCGGGGCAGGCACTGGTGAATACTGGATGAATAACCTAGTTCCCAGGAAATTGCATGCTGAGCTCAAGAAGAGCACCTGGCTCTCAGGGCATGCCCAATGCCCTCATTAGTTTGCTTCAGCAGCGCTGTGCTTAAGCATCTTCTGTGGCAGTTCCCTGCTCAACATGCAGGAATGGATTGCTGGCCCCAAGGAGGGAGGTCACTTGAAGAGTATGTGTTTGTGATTGTAGACAGCTTCCAGCATTGGGCTTTTGTCAGTTAACAAAGAGACCTTCTCTATCTGCTCAGTGGAAGTTACCCTAGTCCTTAGAGTAATGTTTTTAGTTTGTCTGTCTGCTGATCTCCACAAACCAGTCAATCCCTTGATGCTCTCCCAGAACAAAAGATGGAAAGATTTCACAGGAATGATGCAGAAATTTTAAAGAAAAAGATGGTTAAATGAAGAAGGTAGAAGTAGGGTTCAAACTGTATAATTTTCCGCCTGTGAAACCAGCTTTAGATTTTGTCACTTTTTTTGGTGAAGAAATGGATTTTTAACCTGTTTCTGGAGTAGTGACCTTTCAGAGACTTCAGATTTGAAAGCTGTAGCATTCAAACTTTTCTTCTCAATGACACACTGATATGCTGAGTGGGAGAAAGGCAGTTTATACATAGCACATGGTTCTCCTATATTTGTATAAGGAAAAAGAAGGGTTCACAGAATCGCAGAGAGGTTTCACATAGATAGATAATATATCTTCATGATTCAGTCTGTTTTGTCACTTCTCTCATTTATGGCTTATGTGTAATTTCAAAAGAGGCGAAGAAATCTAGTCCCTGTTGATCACAGTGGGAGCTTCCTGCTGATGAGACTGCTGCTTGATATGAAAATGATGATGAGGGCCTGTAGTAATTCTCATAAGCCATAGCTAAGACAAGTCTCCTTTCTTGCTAATTTGCTGTACAGCTGTTGGAGCTGGAATGAGAGAGGCTTAATCTCTCTGCCACAGGTATTCTTTGCTATGTTGACTTGAGAAAGGTCTGAAATATGAAATAGAAAAACTTTCTTCCCAGTGTGACTGAACTCGTTTGGAATTTCTTTAGAAATTTTTTTAGGCAACATAGTTGAGTGATGCAGTCTGAAGGAAAGTAGTTCCAGTAAGAAGTCAAAGGACTCGGCCTTATTAAAGGCACTGTTACTCTAAAGGTTTTCATGAAGATGCCATGCTAAATCACAGTATCAGATCTCAGTTTTCTGGGGAAAAATGAATTAAGTTTGTCAATGGCTGTCATACAGTACTCTGTGGAAATGTATGTTAAAGACCTTGCAATAGCTGTCAGCTGTGTTGTATTGTCCCAGAAAGCTTCAGCTGTGCTTATAGCTTGAATTGCTTTTTTGTCTATAGAAGTATCTTTTGTGCTTCTGCATATATATTACATCAGTGTATAAAGGACTGCTGAGAAGTTTAATGTTTTCTTTTGCTGATCTCCTGGAAGTAGAGACATCAGTAATCACATTTTCTGACACCAAAATTGGTAGTGTGGCAACTTTTAATAAAGAGTCTTACCAGGCTCTAAAATGAGCATAGGTTAAAAGCAGTGGGTGCTTCCTACAGTAAAAAGAGATTGGCTAATAACCAGCTGAAAGTGTGCTTCTAGGGAAAGCAAAGAGCTGTGGATTCAGAGGAAGGATTTGAGAAGAATTACGGGAGCTAGATGTGAAAATGAAAGCAATGAGGATTATAAAGCCATATTTTTGAATAGAATATGAGTAATAGCTTTGTTTTCACCAGAGTAATTGTAGTGTTGTAAACACTTTGTCTCTGTTATGAGGCCTCAATGCTTTCCTACGTAAACACATTACACAATGTAAAGCAATGCAGCTTGTTGTTTATGGCTCCTCTTTGTTAATGAAATGTCAATTTTTAATTTTTGGTCTACAAAAAGTGACAGCGTTGTCTGGCTATGAGTAGTACTGTGCAGAAGATCTACACAAGAAACATTCGAGGAACTTTGGACTGTCTAGGAAGCTGTGTTCAGAGGGAAAGAAAACAAGACAGAAACAACTAAACAACAACACCTTAACCTAGAATTTATTGATTTATTTTCAATTTCTAAACTTTTCTTTTTAAAGACTGAAGATATATTAGCTATTAGTTAGCTATTGATCCTGAGATGGTCTGCTGTAAACGTGCTTTTGCGCAGACTGCTTCTCTTGCAGTACTTAATTTGCAATGGAAAATAGTAATGAGAATTGAGAAATGAATATTTTACACCATCCCTATCTGTAATGCTGCATATCGGTTGTGATGTGAAGAATTGGCTATCTAAATAAAAGCAAAATAGAACATCTGCCTGTAAGTTAACTTCGGTCTTCTACGCTTTGTCATTAAAATTAACTTTACTTTTGTCAGTATAATGTAAGTTGTCTTCTGCTTCCTGCATCACTAGCTCAGTTGTCAGGCAACCACTTCTGCATCGCAAGGCTACTGTGCTTCTCCACAGGCTTTTCCAGTGGCCATGCCTTGTTTAATGCAGATACGGGGAAAATGGCGCTGAAGTTCTGGTCAAGCTGCTCGTGTTACGTGCCAGTTCAGCACATCTGATGCTACTGGAAAGCAGTACTGGCTTTTTCTGCGTGTGCTGTATGGTTGAGTTCACATACGTTGTTAAAAACACCTTTTTTTGGCCGGTTGGAGCACACCAGCTGGAACTGCTGCAGAGAAGCCTGAATTGGTATTTCAGTGTTTGCATAGTAAAGAAGAACTGAATTTAAGCAGCCAGCCATGGAGGAACATAACTCCATTATGATGAGCAATGAGGTAGGGTGGGAGTCTTTGGACAGCTTTGTCTTTGGTGATGCTGCAGGAAGTGATGAAGGGAGGAACGGACTGGACAGAAGTTCCTTTTCGTACAAATAGGGTTCTCTGAGCATGTATTACAAACCAGCTCTGCACCACCCAGCTGTTCACTTTCAACAGGGCTACCAGATGTCTAGACTCCAGGAGAACATAAAGTCTTCAACATCTATCTGGATAAAATGAAGGCTTTCCTTGGAAAAAGGGTATGTCTTGTAACATAATGTAAGACTGCCGTTACTGCTGCAGAGAATGCTAGGAAAGAAAGTATTCAGCCAAGATCTCCAATTTCTGTGGGAAGTTTGTAATGCCATGAAGAGGGAAAAAAAAAACCTGACCTTTCGGCTTTTACATTGAATTTGATCTGGAAGCTATTGAAGAAATGACATTGTGTGTTCCCATATTAATCCTTGAATCACTTTTCTGACTGTAACAGCACTTAAAGTAATTGGCCTACTTAAATTAAGCATGGATTTTTGTCATTTGTGATGGTATTTTTTTTATTTAGTAATGCATCACAGTATATAACACTGAATGTAATTAAAGAAAGTCAATTTCACTTCAAATTATTACTTATAAATTAATTTTAGTGCTTTGATTTTTAAAGCTTGTGAGTAGTGTGCTAACAGAGAAGTATCAAAAGAAAGCCCCCCCTCCCCCCCCACTTCCTCCCATGTATTTCCACATGAGCAGTGGGCAGAGGTTGTTTCCCATAAAAGTCAGTCACTAAATACTTTCAGGGCAGTGCTTGATGCTACATACAAATTATCTTAAACTATGGTACAGCCTTTATTCTTAAGATTAAAGACAAGGTATTGTATCGTAGCCTACCTGGAAGCTCAGTAGAAACAGAAGCCGTTCAGATCTTTGAACAATTTAAGCAGTTTTATGTAAATTGTGTTACTTAAATTCAAAGCAAGTTAAGGAAATTATTTTCATCTTTAAAATAGTTTCAAAAAATGATTTGCAAAGCAAGGATGCAAGTTCTTTTGAAAAAATCAAAAAGCATATGTGGATTAACACCTTCAAAACGTAAGGGTTGTCTTCTTAATTCCAAGTAGTTATATTTAAAATCAGTTTGTACCTCTAAAGACTTCAGAAGTGTGTTTGTAGGAGGAAGCTCATAGAAAACTGAAATGCTTTATTCGAAGCATTTTTCCACCAGTTTTTCAGCATGGTCATCTGATCAAAAGTACTTATTATTCTACTCTTGGAGGCACTCGTTGTGCATACTTTACTCTTTTCTCAACCACCATTTTAACTACTAGTCTCAAGGCTCAATTTTGCCAAAGCCAGTGGCTATTGGTGATTCTTTTTTCTCTCTTTGTACTGTGAGACAGAAAGATGTTTCATAACAGGACTCAGTCTAAAGAAAGTGCTACGTTCAGCACCCTTGAATTGAAGGGTGCAAATGAATTAATTTTGAACAGAGAGATCTTTGTAAATTGTAGATGTCATCTGTAGAAGATCCTTAGTTCTTGGGGATTCTTTCTCTGCCTGTCAACAGTTTGAATCTCTTGACTTTTCAAGCCATGGCATAAGGCTAAACTGTTCATTTGGGTGAGTGCAAATGACAAAGAGAAATGTAAGGATGATTTGCTGTACTTGGACAGGGAATCTGAGCAACTAATTCCAGAAGGGAGTCTGTTAAGTTCACGTTTGTTAGCAGATGTTTATACATCCGTTCAGAAATTGTTCAATAGATGCACAGGCAGAAATTGAACGTTAAGAGGGATGGAGTCTGTACTGCAGGATTTTTGCAGCCCTTCAGGCAATAACACTATTGTTCTGAGAAAATATAATCATGTTATATCAATTCACAGTGAACTTTAGTGGGCAAATTCCCAGCCTTGGTTATTATTCATGGACTGTGTATTTGTGTCTGCAAGTATACCAACAAATATAGATAGGAGTATGGATTTCATGGAAAGTGATGTAGGGTTGTGTTGTGTTTGTGTAAATATGTATGCAGGAGTTGATATATGGAATCAGGGAAGCGCTCTCTCAGCTTCCTCCCTGCCTTTCCCAGCTACTCGTAGTAAGCTTTATAATGCTTCTCAGGGCAAGAACTTTTGGCTTTCTTCCTGGATAGGCAAGGTGGGTTTTTTTGTTTGTTTGTTTGTTTTACGCAATTAAGAGTTGGCATGACTTCCTATCACTGCTCCATGTTGTCTTTCTCAAGACAGAAATTCCATTCCTTTTTATAATTTCCTGTATTAGATACTGAGTTTTATTATTATTTTTTTTTTTGTGGTGCACCATTTGTTGGTTTCTCAGCACTCTCTTGGTAGACTTGGAGGTAGCAGTTTAACCAGGGCTAATCTTTTTCTCTTCTAATCAATGATAAGCCAAATGAATGCACTCTGAAGGATTTTTTGTTTCTCCTCTGCTAGTAAAGCTTGGTGACTGAGTATGTCAGAGAGCAAATAATGTTATTAGTCACTGTCTTCAAAGAAGTAATTAGTCTTTGTGGCTACAATGTATATACAGCTCCTGAAATCTTTGTAGAGGAAAAGTATGGGAAAGAAGGTAATTTTGACGGAGCCCTGAGGGTCAAAATGATTTTCTGCTTAGTTTGGCTATCAGCAAATATGTGCTGTTTCCATGCCTACGTAGTATTCATATGCCTGTGATATATTCATATACTTTTAAAATAGACTACAGCATTTGTGTGCATGCCTGTGTGTATTGTCTGTGTGTGATAGCAGAATTATTAATGCCAGCCTTTAGTTCAGAATTCAAGAAATGGAAAGAACCATGCAATCCAAGATTGAGTTTAAAACAAAAGCCACAATATATGTATATATTTTTTTTTCTGAAAAAATGTGTTAGAATTGTAAATAGCCTGCCCTGCAGTGATCTTCATGGAATGTGAAATAAGTATTAACAATCCTATGAATTTAAATGAACTTGAGGACTGTTTCCTTAGTCCACATGGAAGTTCAAGATTGTCTTATATATTGTAGCTGGAAGCAGGAAAGGAAGATTATTTGCCTTAACGGCAAAGAAAATGGAAAGCATCAGTGATGAAGAAAAGTAAGCAGATCTCGATTACTTTTCAGGTGCAGGTGAATGTAAACACAGACAAGATTCCTTGTTCATTTAGGAAGTTATTAAATCAGAAAATGCTGGAAAAAAAATGTATTCTTGTCAGTTAAACATTCTTTGGATTCAGACTTCTCACGTTTCAATTTTGATGAACCCTTTCTTCAGGAAAAGTGGCACAGACTTGCTGTTCCTTCAGCTGTTCTGGTTTGCACAGTCTTCATTTATGTTCTGGTGTACTTAATGCTTAGATCTCTTGTTTTGGGAGTTATTTTAAGAGTTATTTCAATCATTTTAGAAGCAAATGCATCATTAGACTGTGAAGAATTAAATAAAATGTGGAGGAAAAATTGCTTCACAATTTGGATTATTTGGAGTCAGAGCCCATTAGGAAAGTAATCTGGATCTCTAAGTTCCATTGGAGGGTGATTTAATATTCATCACATTATTATAGCTTTTGTTTAAATGGAAATAATGCTTTTTTTTTTTTGTGTACAAATTAAGTAAAATAGGATTAGTCTCATTACTGAAGAACATTGAGTCCTACAGAGATCCTTTTAAAACTGAATGTTTTGTTTTTGTATCTCTCTCTTTGGTAATCAACACTGAAATTATCTGTTTCTAACAAAAACAGATGGAAGAATCACAGAGGGCTTTAAGAAAGAGAAGAAAGTTGAATAAGGATATCCTTCAGTTTCACTGATCATTCCTTCTAACAGGAGAGCTCTGAATGGTAACAAAGCTACTTAAACACTGGTTGGAGCCTCTAGTTTAGTTCATCTGTAGGGACTCAGTTTCTAGGTGCTGATCTTGTCTGCTGGTGAGAGGCAAACTCTTGGTTGGATAAGTCCTTCAGTTGTTGTATAGCAAACTTAGGAGGGAACTCGAAAGTGGGTAATACAGCTCTGGTACATGTTATGGCTGGCTTGAAGTGAATTGATAGCATGGCTGTGATTTGCATCTGGTCTGCCTCTGGCCTCAGCAAGTGTTCTGGCAAAATATCTGTGTTGAATGAGGAAAATGGAGGAAAAACTATGCTATAGAAGGAAAAGATCTGCTTATACCAAAAGATGTGTACGTGTTCAGTCCCTGAAATACGAAATACCTTCTTTGCGTACTGAACTGTAATTCAAAGATTTCATTTGTCCCCAGTGATTATAAGACTAATTTTACTTCTGTATGCTGATATTAATATTTGCTAAACAAGCCCAGCTCCCTCAGCCTTTTCTTGTAGTTTAGGTGCTCTGGCCTCCTGAGCATCTCTGTGGACCTCTTCTGGACCTGGTCCAACAGCTCCACATCCTTCTTGTGTTGGGGGGTCTGGTTTCAAGCCTGCATGTAGTACTACTCCCAATGAAGCCTCACGACGGCAGTGTAGAGAGGGACAGTTATCTCCCTCACTTGAGTCTAAAGACAGATCGGTTAGCGGATGCATATTTTTGTCAGGCATCCTCACATTTTTGTCATGGGCATCCTGACATAGTATTAATCTCTGTTACTTAAAAACGCCTCATGAAGATATTTCCACACATTAAGACGACCTTCGTACCTGAGGATTAGAGCTCACAAGTCAAATCCGAGTATTTTAGATATGTCATGAACTCCTCAATTCCCTTCCTGCGATTTATATCTGGATTTCAAGGAGACCATTGATACTCTGGTGTATCAGTTATTGCATAATTAGAGAACCAAATACGTGTCCTTTCACTAAAAAAGGAGGTAATAAACTTTTCATCCTTTATTTTTTATTAAATGACTCATTTCAGATTATTTAATTTACAATTGGATATGCATGAGTAGATCTCAGCCTGAGATCTTCCTTCCTCTCAAAACATTTTCTTATGTTAATTTTTACTAGTTGAGATTAAGTCTTCCTGTCATCGTATCTACACATGTTGAGCAGATACATCTCACTGCTAACTTAGTGGTTTTCAATCTTTCTCATTTGAGTTAACGCTAAAGATTTTTTTTTTCAATCCCATTATGTTATTATCCGTCAAAACATTTCTGATAAAACTGACTGAAGAGGCTCTGAGTGTCTTACTGGTCATGGATGTAACTGAAGATATTCAAGATTTTATTATTGCTAATTAGCTCATTTGTTTTGTTTAATTGTTGCACAGCAGGTGTTACTAAAACAGATAAAAAGTGAACAGATTAAATTGTGGTAATCTAACCTGAAAGAGTATTGCTGGACACAGTAGAGAAATAGATATAGTATCTGCTTCTACTCTGCATAAGGAGCAGAGGATAATGCACAGAAGTGCTGAAGGAAGGGAGAGAGGTGCCTTAGGGGTATCTTGATGAGCTCTGTCAGGAAGAGAATAGGCTGAGATTCCACTTCCGTGCTATGGTGATGTTACTGGTGACGTTACCTTGACATGAGTTCTCTCCATGACCAATGTGAGGTTACTGAGAGTGCTGTGCTGTTCAAACTTATCTACGGGGTTTCAGCTTTCTCTTGCAACCACGTTTTGTAATTAAAGAAAATAAAAAATAAAAAATTCCCCTTGTAATGGTGGATTCGAGAGAAATGAAACTTGAATATATCCGTCACCAGTGCTCACTCACCCCTATTAGTCAGCCTCCCACCCTCACTGCTACAGAGCTGCCCTCGTTGCTCCCTTTAATACCATAACAGATTGTTTCACTTAATTAAAGCTCGTCCGAACTTATGTGACTGCACAAGGTGAGAGAGAATAAAAGACAGAAACCACCATGAGGACTTCCACACAAACTACCAGATACTGCTTGATGAGAAGGGAGACTGCATGCTGGGCACCAGAATTGTCATTTGGAGTCAAATATCTGCAGTCCAAACTATTACAACTATTATTTTTATGCTTTCATACAAGGCAAACGTAACACAGCTTCCTTAATTCAAAGCAACAGGAAATATTTTCACTCAGAATTAAAACACACTGCTCTTCCTTCAGACAACAGGATTTCTATTATACCACGAGTGCCTGGTAGGGGATTCAGTTAGGTGTTAGTGCTCAGGCTGTGCCAACTTATGAATACACTGTCAGAATGTGACCTTTAATTATTCTTCCACAGCAAGGGGGATTCATAACCATACTTACAAAAATAAATGGAAGAAAGACAGTTTCTTCCTGTAAAGATTCTGTCTTTTGAAGGATCTGGACTTATTTAGCCTGGAGAAGAGAAATCTCTGGGAAGACCTCGTTACAGCCTTCCAGCACTTGAGGGCTTATAAACAGGAAGGAGACCAACTTTTTACACATTCTGATGGTGACAAGACAAGTGGAAAAGGCTTTAAACTAAAAAAAGGAGAGATTTAGATTAGATGTTAGAAATATTTCCCTCAAAGGGTGGTGTAGCGCTGGAACAAGTTACCCAGCGGAGCTGTGGGTGCCCCATCCCTGGTTGTGTTCAAGACCAGGCTGGCTGGGGCCCTGGGCAGCCTGAGCTGTGGTGGGTGACAGCCTTGACTGGGGATTGGAACTGGATGGGCTGTAAGGTCCCTTCCAACCTCAGCCGTTCTGTGACTACGGATTAGAGGGACTGCAAAGATTAAATATAACCTGGAATTGAAACACACACAAATATTTGCCTAACGGGACTGCCTACCTGTATGTGAATACTGCGTTGTTCAGTTGGGGTTGAATTTCTTTTAGTTCCTGGAAAGAAAAAAAAAAAAAAAAAGACAGCATTTGTGAATATGTTCTGTGTGTGTGAGATTACTGTCAGTCTGCATGTGACCTGTATGATTTTGAACTTGTTAACCAATTTCATACCAATCTGGTATGGCAAAGGCCTCAGCCCTTTTCTGTACATTTTACATAAATAGTTGGTTAATACAGCAGAGAGCTCAGCAGAGAGCTCTGAATTCCTGCTGTGCAAAAGAGTGCAGCGTGAGCTCAACAGCAAGCTATTAGAAAAGAACCCAGCAGCAGCAAGACATCAGGGAATCCCAAAAATAGAGAGTCTCATAGAACTCTCAAGGGTACTAAAAACATTAATCAGACATTATTAAACATGAGGTAACCCTGCCATCAGGCATGCAGTCACAGGATTCACCACTGCCATTATGCAGGAAACAGTTTGTTTCTGATGTTGCATTTTGTGTGTTAATTAACCTTTTGGTTTCCCTTGACTGATGTCAGGAAGACTTATTGCTATTATAATAAATAGTTGATTAGGAAGGAGTAAACCATATATAAAATGGTTTTAAAAACCTCTGTCTTTAGCAGTCACAATGGACTGCAAGATAGAAATGAAGAAATAAATGATGATATTCATGCTTAATGTTACTTCTACTTTTCTCGTCCTATTTTTCTAATGCCTCTGAAGGTGCCTCTTTTCTTTTCTTGGGACATGGTGATGTTTATTCTTCTTTGAATAATCGCTTTATAGTGAAAACGAACAGATTCGAGACTCTTCTGCTCCAAAGGGGCTGGCTTTGCCACCTGAGGGAAAGTCCTTACCCAAGTAATAGAGGGCAAGGGGACAGTGTTTGCAAAGCTCCAACTCTTAGAAGAGGAGTGCATGCATTTACATTGCAGGGTTTTATTATTAATGCTGAAGGAAGATTATACTTGCTCTGTGGCCAAACAATAGCTAATTGGGTCTTTGTTTCTTAATGGTAATAAAAGCTTAAGTGTTAAAACATTAGGAGAACCATCTGGGGATTCTTAATGAACGTTTAGAAATCGAATAGCCTTGTTGAGTTTCCTCTTATTTGTGGTCATTGTTGTTTTTACAGAATTGTTCCAGCACTGTCTGTAGGGACGTTCATTTGTCATGGATTTATGAGCAAAGGGGTGTGAGAATACCTGTGCCTTTTGTGCGTAAATGTGAGCGATTTTGGAGAAATGTAGATGATGTGTTCCTGAATGTTATTTGTTATCCACCTAACTGAAGAAAAAATACCTTGGCTGAAATGCTGCTATGAACAATTGATTTGACTATTATTCTCTTTAGCAAAACAAGCTAATAAAAATTAACAACTAAACGCTTTTTCGCCTTAATGATTTAAAGACTGGAAATTGGCAAGCAAGAGGAGACCTGTGGGGATATATGCAAATAGCTTTGTTTTCCCATATGTCTTGGGTGGGAGGATGGCTGCTTTTCATTTAGCTAATTCTTTATGTGCTAAAGAGATATTTTGTTAGCAGGAAAGATCCTTTTTGTTATTTAAAGGAAAAAGGCAAGGCTCTGAGATGATCTGAAAGAGAGTTTTGAAACATTTAATGCTTACTGCTGTTAATTACTGTGGCAGTTGTATAGAACTGGCAGTGTGTGATGTTAATGCCTAATTTATTTGTTGAAACATGTAAATACATCCAGAATCAAGATTTTCATTAGGAAGTCTCGAGTGGTACGTAACTGTGTTGTCAGACAGCAGAATCTCTGTACAGCCTGTGTTATCTCAGGTTACTTTGTATAGTTGTTGATATGTTTAAAATGAAATGAAGCCAAAATAGTCAAACTCAGCGAGCACGGATGATGGGAAGATGTTTCATTTCTACATTTGAAAGTTGATATTCACAGGAGGTTTTTGGAGGTCCAAAGGAAGAAAGGTGACCATGTCCCTGGTCTGGTGACTTGCCTTTTGAATTACTGTTGGTTTTATAAAGACCTTTTTTAAAAAAATAAAGTTAATTTTAATGAAGAATTGAATGTAGAATCTTTTATATATCAGTTTACTGACTCAGATTCTGAAGAAGAGCTCCTCCCAACCACGTTTTCATGCATGTATTCTCATCAGTTGTGTTCATCCTGGCCCCAGTCAGTTGATCAGACTTTGGGGCACCTTGTTCTTATCAATCAGAGCAGTATGCACCTGGCCTTCATCAATCAGGTTTATGTTCCTAGCCTGAAATCTTTCAGCTATTGCCTGTGTTGTAGAAGCCCTAAATCTAACATTAAAACCAAACAATATTCATATCCCTCTCGCTGTGACTTTTCTACAGCTTTACTGTCTCTCAAAAGTGGAGGTCTCAGACAGAAAGAAAAGAATATTTGGATTTGTTTGCTTTTTTAAAAGTTATATTTATTGTAAAGGATGTATGTGGCTATGATGTAGACCCAATTGAAGTCCAGCCCCTAAAGCCTCTTTTTAAAGCTGTAGTAAGAAAAGCCAAGTTAAAATCTCATTCCTGCACTTCAAACAAACAGATTATGATTTCTCTAATCTTAGAGAATATCAGTGTTATGACCATGTTTTATCACTAGCTTTGAGGGGGGAAAAAAAAGAAAGGAAAAAAAAAAAAAGATAAAACAACTGTGACAATTCTTTCCTGATAGGAATTGCATTTGTAAGCTTTCCTGTACTCTGAAGGTTCATCCTCCTCCTTTTGACACATATACCTGGATGGCTTAATAGGCAAGGCATTGCTGAACCAGAGGTTATTTTTTCCAAAGCACGAGTTTCAGGAGGGGCCCAGCTGTGCTTACTGGCAGTTTTGTTCTTTTAAAGGGTGAGAAAGGCAGATGAGTATTTATCAAGTTAGAAGTGGCTTGTGTGTTCATTTGTGGTTCGCCTGACATTCATGTGCTTTGCATTTGGTGTGCCTGTTTTAAGTTTACCTTCTCTCTCTGCTTGCTTCTTGTAGCATAGAGGAAACAGAGCTGCGTCCATTAGAAATAATTGGTGAGAAGCCATAACCAGTAGCACACTGTGCAGAGAGCCTTATATCTCACTAGCTGCTGAGACTGCGTGTCAGAGCCTTAAAAGTGCCCTTCTCCTTTTGTGAGCACACACTGCTTTAGAGACTGCACTCAAATGTAAATTTAGCGATCTGTGTTACAGCTCTGTCTTCCTTCCACACTTGAGCCTTGAGAACTTTCCCTTCCAAGGGGAAAATCTGCGGAGTCATTTGGCTGGCATTAATCAGGGGGCTAATGAGGAGCTCGTTCTCTTCCTTTCACTACAGTCTTCACAGCTAGGGATGTGGCTCTTTGATAGCAATTGCTTGTATGGTGACACAGCGAGTAACAAAGAAAGCTGGCTTCTTGAGAAATAGGTTTATTTTGCGTGTCTGCCCTTACAGCTGACTACCTATTGCTGAAAATAATTGGTAGTGTTGCAGGATCAGTAAAGGATAGGGGAAAAAAAAGAGATAAACCCGTATGTACTCAATACCCACACGAATCTGTGAACTGTGGAAAGCTGCATTTTTGTGTCTTCATTGATGTCTTCATGCAGCATGTGTGTAATTCATGGCTTAAGTGCACGTGCATACAAAGTCACATGTATACAGTTGCATGCATGCGTATGTCAACAATGAACAAAAGCTGTGTGCTTAGGTCACATGAAAAGGGTGGAGAAGTTAGGCGGAAAATAAAGCAGTGTTACAGCTTGTGCTTAGATATCGGAGGGGCTGGGGCTGGCTGTGCTTAGGGTCTGTGTGATGCCCAACTTGGAGCTGTAAGTCTAGTTGCATTCAGTGTCTGAACTATCATGGTTGTGGATTCACAAATAGCGTGCTGCCCAATGTATCTAGTTGCATTTGAATGGACTGTGGTGACCGCTGTTAAGGATTATGGCTGTGCCCAATGAAAACTCTGACAGCCAGGTTAGTAAGCAGTGCAGTTTATTAAAGCACAGATTTACAGAGTCCTTTGGATTGTTGATCAGTGCAGTGTCTGCAAAACATGTGAAGTTAATAAAGAATATGAATAATGCAGCTGACTGCAGTCAAATCATGGAATAACTCTGAACAGATTTCAAAGTTCCCTGGGGAAAGCACTAAGTATAGCAGAGTGTGAATCTCACCCAATAGGTGCCCCAATGAGAGGACAGGAGAGAGACTCCAAAGCATTGCACTCTGGAGGTTTACCTTCTCTCATTTCAATAAGTTGCTTCTAGTAAGTATTTCACATAATCCACCCCATGACTGCAGTCATTCAAGCTTCACGATATTTAGAAGGAATTGGAGAGATCACATGCAGTCTTTTTATAAGGATTGGAGTTCAAGGGGCTCTCAGGCGGCTCACTGTTAATGGGTAAAATAATTGGCTCAGAGTATTTAGTAGGACAGTGTTATCAGTCCTGAGCAAGGCCTTAGCCGTAATGGCCAGGCTGAAGAAGGGGAGGGTTGGGGCAGGAGGGAGCACACAATCATAGCTTATATTGAAGAACCTCAGTTTTCTACAGCTTGAAATCAGAAATTCAGCTTTAAACACAGGTAGAAAAAAAATCAACACATTCATAGAAATAAAAATTGCTTTGTCACTATTAGGACAGGGTAGTGGGGTGCCATTAAGAAAAGGGGAATAAAAATTCATATAAGCTTTCTAAGTTACCAAATAATTCAGTGTTGATGAAGCTGGAGGGTAGAGACTACTTCATATTTTCAGTGACACTGTAAGCTCATGGCTCAGTCTGCATGACTACAAATATACCTGAATTTAAAAACAAAAGGAAAAGAAATAACAAAGCCAACAAAAAGCACTATCTTCAAAAATTCTGGAGACTGTTAGTGCCTGTCTTCATTAGCACTATAAAGCTTGTTGTGTTATAGTCTTGCTTCCATGTAGCCATGGTAGCTTTATTCACCATTCTGCTTTCCAGATTAAATTTTATTGTCTTTGGTCCATCCTGGGGAGTGGATTACTTTGGAAAGGTCAGGCTATATAGGTAACGCAATGTTGTTTTGTTGAACATAACATATCTGGCAAGCTGGAGGACTCTGCATTTTAAGTACTGTGAGCTTATCACACTCGATCATTTTTTTTCCTGTTCTCGCTTTTTTTCTTCTCCCCCCGATATCAAATGAAAAACTGACTATTTCTATCACATATGGGCTATGCCAAGCACTCAGTTGTCAGAGACTTCCCCAGGCGGGACAGCTGGGGGTTGCTTCTTTCACCAGGCAGAGATGCACAAAGTTTGCTCTGACTTTCCCTAGCTCAGTGCAGGAGTTGTTAGCAAACACAAAATGGGGTAGCACAAGGAAGTCCCTGTAACCTAGTTCTAACGTTCCTGCTCAGACCTTGCTGACTTCGGGGAAGTTCATCTAGTAGATGTGTTTTTTGAAGTTAGCTCCGTGCTTGTTACAATTAAAGTCACACCAGCTGATAAATATTGAAAATGACTGGCTGTAAATCCTGATGTTAGTCAAGGTAAAATACATTGTAACCTATTTCAGTAGCAATACTGAAGTAAAATTAACTGAAGGACTTGCCTCAAGGTCAAATTCAACTGTTTTTTTTTCAGATATTAACACACGTCCTGTGTTAAATTGAAAGATGAAAATTAAATGTGATGTTAAAATGCTTGCAAGTTGAGGTAGTGGAATATTACAGTATGTATCTAATCATACATTGAAGGACTTCCAGCTGACCATCCAGATACAAGAAGGGTGAGTGCTTGGGAGGTAGTTTTCCTATGAAGAGACATGACCCATCACTTTGCTGTGCAGGTTTTCCCTTTTAAACCATTGAAGATTTAAAAATTATGATAAACTCTACAGTTTTCTTTGTGTATTGTGTGGTGTTTCCCACTGCTCTTAAGAGAGTTAACAAAAGATATATGAGCCAGCAGAGAGATAACTGTGATACAGGAGAATGAAGATGGCTAAGGTAGTTTCCCCTGGTCCTCAAGACACTTAGGTAATTGAGAACTTGTTTCTGCAACCCAGTATGCATTAAGAAGGCAGTAATTATGAAATCTCAGTCCAATCATGATGTATTAATTTTGAATCCACACTGTATTGGTCTCTCTTTCATGGTACTCAGACACTTCTATGGCAAGTGTTATGACTGGAAGGTAATTCACCTTCAGATTGTAGTCTGCTCTCTCTAATGCCCTTGTATGTTTTTTCTGAATGTTTAATAGATTTACACAGTGATGCTTCCTGTATAAAAGTGATCACGTATTCTTTTAAGAATGGAACTTGTTTAGATAGGAAAGTCTAAACATTTTCTATTCTCTTCTCATGATTGGTGTTATTTTAACATTTGTTATTGAAATGGGGAGGGGAAAGAAGGAGCAGTGGGGAGTTTTATTTTTTTGTTTCATCTCAAAATGCATCAGACTATGAATTGTTTCATAATGCTTTGAAGGATAAATTGTGTTTTAGAACCTTTTGAACAGCATTCTGCCTGGGCAGTGTGGATGCCAGTCATTACTTGCTGGCCACAGTCTCAAGCAACTTTGCTTTTCATCCCTTGGGAGCAAGAGGACTGTGCCACTGTAGGAAGCACTCTGCCTTGAATGATAACACCGGAAAAATAGGGTTTGGCAGTAGGAGAGTCTGAGTCTTGTGCAGTATCTAAAGGCTTCAGAGTGTCTGCAGATGCAAATGGTAGAGTTCAGACTATGGAAAAATGATGCTGTCACAGTGGGAAGATGTCTTTCCTATAGCAGTTCTCTCCTCTGTCTCAGGCCGTTATGCCTTACGTGGTTGCAATGAAAATTGACCAAACAAATGAACAGTTTGCTTCCAGTTTCACAGCAGGAACCAGGAGGGTTCTGGTGTTTCGATGGAACATTTCTCAGCTTCTTGTTATTGATCTTCTACAAGTGAGTGCAGATAAGGCAATTGCAGTGTATTTTAGAGTAATGGAGGTCCTGTCGTGTCTAGGCTGCAAAATGGTTGGACTGGCTGATCTTGGTGGTCTTTTCTAGGCTTAATGACTGTATGATTCTGTGCTTTAGAGTAAAGCTTTTAATACTTTTTTTTTTCATGGGATTGAGAAATTGTTAGGGCTTTTCTTCCTGGTAATTTCTGTCCACCGTAATTACAGAGGCGTTAGGATCTTCAGACATTGGCAAAGGGCTGAGCTGAAACTCTGGTTTTGTTGTGATGAGACAGCCCTGCTCCCAAGTGAATGTTTGATTGGCTGAATCCGTTTGACTTATTGGGGAAAAAAAATAAAAAAAAGCAATGTTATATGTAATATCTTGATTATAAGTTTAAAATATTAATATGCTGTTTCTTTCTTTCTTTCTTTTTTAGGATATGCACTAAAGTGCTTTTATATATTGTTTTCACCCGTAGACATAAGTACTATTTCTCTTGCATACATCTATTTCTGGAAGCTGCAGAGGAGAGAAGAGCCAAATTAATTTCAGATGCAGATACTTTTATCAATGCTGATAATTCCAGAACAGCATTAAACAACCAATGATGTTTTGTAGACAGGGATCTCACTTTTATCTCTAGAGCTTTTCTATATTTTAAAATACATTAAGTGAATTGAAAAGTAAATGGAAAATGTTTTTTTTTTTTTTGTCTCTGAAATTATCTTTCCTTAGTCTTCTGTTTATTGACAGGCAGAGACTTCATATTTCCTCACTGGTTCAGTTAGCACGTTGATCTTTGTGAAACATACACTTAGTGTTAAATTCACCAACTTCTGACATGTTTTTCCTTGCTTGTTCCTTTTAACCCTTGTATTTGTTGATGAGCCTCTTCTTGGTGCACCAAACCTTATGATCTTACTAGGCTTTGTGAGTTCTGTGGTACTAATAACTCTGGAACTGATCTCCAGCCTTAGAAAAGTATCACTGATGAGCTTTTTGGGAGACTTAGTCAAGCTGGCCTACCTGGGGACTCAAGAGGTCATTACTGACTTGGTCTAATTGTTTTTAAGTGGAAATCATGCTTCAAATTGTAATACACAAAATGTTAATGGAATACAGCTCTAAACATTCTTCCCATTATGGGTTTATCCGTGCATTGGTACGTGTGCAGTTTTCAGTGTTTGCTGTGTGCTTTTTTGGATATATTTTTTTTGCAGGGGATATGAAGGGGAGAAGGGTGTTGGTGGTGTTTTTGTTTGTTCTTTTGTTACTTTGTGAAAATCTGTTTCGTATGGTTTCAAGTTTTTGTCTCTAGTTTTGACATCCTAATTTAAATGGGCTGAAGCAATAATTATGATTTGACTACAAAAGGTTATTTGTTTTATCTGTTGTTTTCCAGTTTTTAAAAGCATTTTAGAATTGCTTTGGTTCAGAATTGCCTTAGCTTTTTCATAGCTCTGTAGTATTATTTCTTTTAATTTTTCATTTTTTTTTCAGTTAATTGAAGATTCTGTTGAACTGAGGTGGTCATATAGCCCTCCAATGGAGGCATTTCAGAAATGCTTTTTTGTGTGTTTAATGCATGTATAAGTAAAACGATCTGACATGCATTTAAAACTTCTCATTTTTGTATTTATCAAAAATTGTAGCCTTTTTATATTTATTAGAAGTTGCAGACCACTTAAAGCTGGGATGGCAACTGTTTCTTTCATACTGGATTAATTTTGTCTTGTAGAAAGCAATTCTGGATTAAATTTATCTATTCATATCCATAATACAGTATCCAAAGTTTGATAAGTCTTTTGGCATGTGTGCGTAGGCCAATAATAGTGCACTTCATTGACAGTAGCAGTCATCTTCCTATCAGTCTTCATTGTTGACCTGCTGTTGATAAGGTCATTGAGTAATGGATTACTTGCCAGTTCTGAAATTACAGAGTACAGAGTCCTAACTTATTGCCATGGAGAGAATGGAAGATCGCCTAGTATTTTCTCTCTTTAGAAGATCACTTCTAGAGTGTCAGCATGTAACTGCATTTTGTTTCAAAACCAACGTGTGTTTCAGTCTATCATCTGCCACATCATTTCAGATCAGATCTCTGGGGCTGTTTTTCACCATGTCAGGTTGCACCATGCTCTGCTTCATGCTGACAGGATGTAATGTTATGGGATTTAACATGACCTGACATACCTGAAATTCGCATTCACTTAGGTAGCCTGCTGTATCATTTATAGGGATACCTATAGTGAGTTACTGGCTTCATAGACCGCTTTGCTTACCAAGTTCACCATGCAAGAATGGTTAGGAAATGAATGCTTCTGTTTCTGATTGCATCCAATAGAATAACTTACTAAGATATGAAAATAAGATTATTTTTACGTCAGATACCTGTTGGGTTTGCGAATGGTTGCAGACTTGCCTCCACAAAACTAATCAATAATTTATTTAGCGAAGACTCGTTAATGGCATATAAAGTACAGGAAGATTTAATCTTTTAAATAAAAAAAAAATAATAACAGAAGTAAAGCAAGGAAAGGGTGAGCGTGAGAAGAGTGGTTCAAAGAGCTCCTCATGGATATTGCCTGCACTGCAAAATATTACTGCTGTATCAGTAGGGCTGCACTTTCAAAAGTCCCTAGTTCCTTAAACATATATGGAACTTCATTCTGTGCTAAACTGCTAGTAAACAGTAAGCACTTCATGGAAAACAAGTCAACAAACAAAATACTGACTTCAGAACTTACTCTGTAAAGTCTAACATCATGACAATCCATGTAAATGGTCCACTTGTGATGCCATCTTCATGTTACCTGTCTGCTTTTGAGTATTGAGTATTGTTGAAGCTAGTCCATTGCTGCTGTGGAAGCTGAATCAAATCAGAGTTGAGCTTTCTAGTAATAATGCAGTGCAATTTTAGTATTAGTAGTTCTGTGGTTTGTGTGTTATTTCTGCACTGAGGTTGTGAAGTGCTTTATCAATCACACTATCTGAGAGAAGACTCAGGAAATTGCATGCTTTTGCTCTCTTTGTATCTGTATATTCATTTCCAAATGAGATTCTGGGCATTGCTGAGCTGACATGATGAAGAGGTATTCTTTTGAGTTGAAATGACACTAATAGCATCCTTTTATTTTCTTGCCTACATATCAGTAGATTTTGAGAGATGACCTGCAAGAAAACTTCATTGTGAAATGAGTGACAGTCATGTTTTTCTGAAGAATGTTTTGATAACTGACTTTCTTCTTCTGAAGTCTGGTTTCTCACATACTATCTATGCGAGGGAATATAGAATTGCTGAAATGTTCTGGCCTTTCAGAGAAGAGTCCAAGGTGAGGGGTAGAAAGTGGGGAAGAGAAGGATGGGGAGAAGCTTGCCCCTTTCTCAGTCATTTGTTAAGGTGCCAGAGAAAACGGAGTAAACGTGGAAAGCTTGTATGTCATTCCAAAATATGTATGTTTTAACACAGCAATTACTATTAATGTGCTGAAACTGATCATAGTATAAAGAGCAGTCAGAAGGCCCAAGGAGAAATATACGTATTTTAAAGTTATTAGCCATCCTTGCAGCTGAAAGAAAAGAAAGGAATGTGTTTGCACAACATGATATAATAATGGCAGGAAGCTGGAAGCCTAAGATATATCCACTATAGATCCAGCTACTTGTTGTCATTAACAATCACACAGCATTCCTGTAAGGGGGAAGTACACTTGGTTAGTCTCTTACAGCCAGTTTCCGGCTGCCAGAATTGCTTCCCGCCACTTTAGATCATCTCTGCAGCCTGGGTGTTTTGTGTGAAATTTGTCGCGACCGTTCACCACATCATTGTAAGACGGTTCTTCTAACTGAGGAGGAAGAGCTGGCAGGTTGTTACGGTAACTTGTATGTATGCTTTTGACTTGTTTGGTTTTCACATTTTTTAAATTGGTATGCTCAACCACTGTGTTCTGACAAAACTAATGAAAGACTAACATCCAGGTCTGAAAAGGCTGTCTCGTTCTTCTGCCAACATTACTCTCTTGAAGGGATTCTACATCTAGAGACATGCCTGATAGCTGGGCAATTCTTGCTTTGTGGAAAGAGATAAACAAAGAAAAAGCATTGCTGAAGTTGAGAGCCTTGTAATGAATAGCAGAGCAATGGATCTTCCCTTTGAGTAAATATCTAGAACTGTCAACTCTAGAATCTTTTATTAAAGAAAAGAATGCTCCTTAGGACTTTCATTTCTTACCCTGGAGAAGGTCTTATTGTGACCAAAAGAAAACAAACAGTTGATCCTGGACAATTCTATATTGAACCTGTGCTCTAATTAGGGCTGCAAGCCCTAATCACCTTAAAACGTGTAAATATTTAGGGAGACACTGGAGCGATGGGCCAAGGTAAACTGTATGGGTTTCAATAGGGCCAAGTGTCGGGACCTATGTTTTTTGTCACAACAACTCCAAGCAACCCTACTGGCTTGGGGACGAGTGGCTGGAAAGATGCCTGATTGAAAGGAACCTTGGTGTGCTGATGGACAGTTGGCTGAATACAAGCCAGCAGTGGGGCCAGGAAGGCTAGTGACATCCTGGCTTGTATCAGAAATGATGTGGTGAGCAGGGATAGGGAAGTAATCCTTCCCCTATATTTGGCACTGGTGAGGCTCCACCTTGACTACTGCGTTCAGTTCTGAGCACCTCAGTACAGAAAGGACACTGCAGAGCTGGAGCAGGTCTGAAGAAGAGCAGAGGCTGGGGAAGTGCCTGGGGAATGTGCCCAATGAGGAATGACTGAAGGAACTGGGGCTGTTTAGTCTGGGGAAGAGGAAGCTGAGGGCAGACCTTTTTGCTCTCTTCAAATACCTGAAAGGTAACTGTAGTGAGAGTGGGGTTGGTCTCTTCTCACTGGTGACAGGACAAGGGCCTTAAGTTGCTCCAGGGGAGGTTTGGGTTGGGTATCAGGAATCTTCTTCACAGAAAGGACTGTAAAGCACCGGAATAGGTTCCCCATGGAGGTGGTTGAGTCACCATCCCTGAATGTGTTTAAAAACATCTGGATGTAGTGCTCAGGGACGTGGTTTAGCGGAGGGTTGTTAGAGTTAGGGTAGTATGGTTAGGTTGAGGTTGGACTTGATGATTTTGAAGACCTTTTCCAACCTGAGCAACTCTAGGAAATAAATAAAAAATATTTTAAAAATGAGTTTTTAAGTAATAACCTCAATTATTACTTAAAATTACTCAGTTACGACTTTTCAGCCATGAAAAACCTATTTTCTTTTATTTCTCTCACTGCAGTTTTTCTCTGTTTCTCTTAATGAAAAAGAGAAAAATCTAATAGTCTTTCTAAAATTAATCCTTTCTGACAATCCCTGTCATTCAGTAGAGTCAAACTGTGAGGAGAATGGACAACACACAAAGTAACATCCACATGTTGCTTTGTGAAATAAGGAGAGGTAATTTTAACACAGACACAGGTGAAATATAAGTTTGCTCTTTTGTGGTGAAGTAGTGCTGTTTGCACCAGGCTAGGTATTTTATTGTCAGCATCAATAGTGTGTGTCTTTGAAGCAGTTTAACAGGAGCTGAAAGGATGATGATTTGTCTGTTTTGGATATGAAAACTGATTGATGGGTATCACAGGTAATCCTTGAAATGTCCTTGAGAAGATTAACACTGACTTCCTGGTGAATGGGTAATTATCTTACAGTATCAGATATGAACTCATATTCAGTGGGTGGGCATTTAGATGCATATAACAAAGAGCTAATGTAATAGCTTCAGGCAGAATGCTTTATAATTGCATGCAAAACAGTTCAAATGTACTGCAGACCATTAATATGGGTCTAACTTTTCTGCTACCTTTCCTGGGTAATGAGGTGAAGATCAAGAAAGATCACTGTAACAAGTCAGTTGCTAAAGACATCACTCTTTAATGAATACTGTTGTCTGCTTTTTTTCACAAATTTGTTGTTGTTTATTGTATGATGGAAATATGTTAAATTGTGAAAGTGGGTGGGTTCTTTTTCTCAGTTCATCTTTACCCCATTTGCTTTTCCTTTCCTTGCTTGTTCACATAATTTAGAAGGGATTGGTTCTTTTCTCTGTAGAGATGTGTTAGAAATGAGTGGAGTTGAGGAACCATCCCTGAGAGGAAGACTTTCAAGAGACAGTGCAGGCAGAAGGTCAAATAATGATTATACTGCTGTAAAATAGAATGTTCTGTGTAGCTGGACTTGCATACCCACCCATCATCACAGTACTGTCATGCCTGTGCCCGTTAGGAGACAAGCATGGTGTTTGGACCTGAATGCAGGGACAGAAAGGACAGACTCTATGAAGCAGAGCAGAATGAATAAGGCATCTAGCTCAATTCATACCTAAGACCATGGGATTCTTTTCAGTGGCTTCTGTCAAACTGTCTGGGAAATTGATGGAAAGGTTCATGTGGCTTGCTGAACAAAACAAGCTTTTCTGCAGTTTTGCTGTCCAGAAATATCAGAGGAGGCCTGTGCAGGATTCTGTTGCTTTCAGTTCCACTTGAGAGTCAAATGCTGGGATTCTGCATCTGGCCTCCCACCACGGGGCATACCTGGGAAGTGTATGGGTTTGGTGTTTCCCATACATGGCAAAGAGCAGTCTCAGAGTTGTGGGTGAAAAAGTCAACTAATTTGTTTTATAAAGAATCATATACGGAAAATGTGGAATGATTTTTCTGGATAGGCATGACAGGTGCCCACACTGTAGTTTGTTTTCTCCCACAGGTGAGTCTTCTCTTGGAAGCATAAGATCCAGGGGGGAGCCAGGTGTGTTCTCTCCTGGCATGAGGCATAGCAAGCAAATTGGTTCTGCTTTGCTACTGTCAGAAAGACAGACCCCCACAGACTTTATTTTGAGGAGGAATAGAAAAAAAAATATGATAGAAAGACTCCCACAAAACTCTAATGCACAGAAACACGTAATGATGGTATCTCCTTATAGTGCTTCCTCCTTTGTCCACTAAGTCCCCATGACACTGTTCAATTTTTCTTCTGAGCAAATTAGCTTAGGTCTCGTTTTTCGTTATCAGTTTTCTTCAGAATCAGCAGAGATGGACAGTTTCCTGATGGCACCCTGTTTTCCTTAATTTCTGCCATAAATGTGCTTGGTTGATACAGTACTGAGAAAATCAACATCTTGCTTTCTTTGCTTCCAGAGGTTTTATCCTAAAGGGACCATGTTTCTCACAGTCTATAATAGTTTCAAGGTATTTCATTTTAATTGATTTTTAACTCTCTGCTAGCTTTTAGCACATATACAGACAGTATCTTGTATTGCCTTCTGAAGAGAAAAATGTACCATAGATTTTAAGATATCATAATGCAATAAGCTTTAAACTAGTATTTTTAAAACTATATTAATAAACTCCTAGTTTTCAAATGAGAACAGAGCCACCATCTCGAAAGTCTGTAAGGCACATCATAGAGAAAATATGTGGCCCTGTAAAATTTGAAGATAAATGAGAAAAAAGAAAAACCAACAAAGAAACCCAGCCCTTTTCCTTTGCTATTGTTTAAAATGATTGTAGAGGAATATCTGTCCTAAATATAAAGACTAAACTGGAGAGGTAATCTTGGAAAGCAAATTAAACTGCACGGTAGAGGTGTTGTGCAAAGGAAAGTCTTGTCAACAAAGGACTGTGCTCTGAATAAGTCTTTGCTCCATTTTTGGTGCTTAGCTCACGAAGTCTAAAAGGAACATGATAGAGAAGTTGGCAAATATAAACTGAAATCAACTTTCATGGGAAAGGGATTAACCTTTAAGAATTCTTTATATCTTAGTTTTGCAAAACAGGACTGTGCTTCTAGCAGAAAATGAAGAAGTAATTCAGTCTTATCAGAATATAACCTTTTTATTCTTTCAGTGTTTGTTGTGCTCGTGGAAATGGATTTTGAATGTAGTATGCTATTTCAACAGTTAAAGCATTCTGCTTCTAGGAATGTGAATGGCTAATATCTGTTGTACCTGAAGTTAAGTGATGGAACAGAACAAGTAATTAGCTTTCGTTTTTCTGAGATTTATCCTAATGTTACAGTACTTAAAACTGCTCCTATGCAAGTTTGCTCTTTTTGCTTTTTGTAATGACTTAAATGGCAGCATTTACATCTTTATGAACTCACGTGTTGAGTTGCTGCAGAAGAGATTCTCTCTGCCTCCATCCAGAGTCTGTTTATGCATTCATTGTATGCGTGTTTAAAAGCCAAGTAGAAATCTGATGGTTCCTCCAAAGAGATAGGATGGTAGTCTGAGTGGACAACTGACAGAAAGGACCAAATCAAATAATCAGTGCAGGAAGCAATATTTGGGGTTGTCAGCATCTGGCTTTATAAACTATCTGACAGCTGCAGCTTTGCTGCCAAAAGAGAGTAGCTTGCATTCTGTCTTGCAAGATAGATTGCCACAAGTAGAAAAGTAGGCTTGCATGTCATCGGCACAACAGTGATACAATTACAGTGATAAATTACAGACATGCAGAATCACTGAGAAGTGCCAAAGAGTTGCAGCTATCTATTTTTTATGCCTGTAATTTTTTTTTTATTTGCTTTTCAGCTATAGAGATTGCTAACACTGGAATACAATATAATCTGTTTTAGAGGATACTGTACATAATGTCTGCAGTATGTGTTAACTGCAGATCCCATGTTCATCTAAGATTGGAACTAGCACATGAACCTGTGGTCTTTCTCATGTATGTTAGCACCAATCTGTCTTGTATTTTAGTGTTAGTGTTCTTTGAAAACAAACAGGCAGAGTGCTTTCATGACATAGAAATAAAAGGAAACTAAAACCTTTTTTCTTCTCACTTCTGATTTAGATTACAGTTTGCATTAATTTCTCTGGAAATGGCTGCAGTCTTGAGTTCCAAAAGCCTCCTGTAGAACACTGCTTTCAAGCAGAGAGTGACTCAGAAAACATACTTAAACCCTGTCATCTGAAATCTGGGAAGAAAATTCTCTAGCTCCAATGTGATGGTAGAAAGTTGCATTCCTTTACTCCTCATGATCTGCATAGGGCCACTTGACAAGCAAGTGTACCCTCTTGGAATTCTGGCTCTACGTGTGTGCCGTTAGGATATATGTATGGAGCAACTAGACATGTTTGTTTGTTCTCATAGATCTGTGCTAATGTCCTTGTGAGCATGCTCAGTGTTACTTAGGGTGGTCAATTGCCCACCTGCTTGTTCCCGTTTTTCACCATCAGCTTCATCACTGAAACCTTTGGCTCCCTTTGTATTCACTTCTCCCCAGTTTGGAAGATTTCCATTTCTTATTAGGCCACAAAATAAATAAATAAATAAATAAATATATAATGGAACCTGAGGAAAATGTTATTTAGCTCTGTGATTAGAAAAGAAACCAGAATAGATATTTTGTGAAACTATGATGATAAAGACATCAGATTAAAAATATTTGGCTAATCAGGAAGTGTGAATAATTTAATAAAATTACGATTTGAGCTTTTATTCTTGGATCTTCT
Source organism: Oreortyx pictus (assembly GCA_036925125.1). Taxonomy (NCBI): domain Eukaryota; kingdom Metazoa; phylum Chordata; class Aves; order Galliformes; family Odontophoridae; genus Oreortyx; species Oreortyx pictus. The sequence continues at coordinate 9,484,563 of JAUPFR010000008.1, read as the reverse complement.
GTTGCCGTGTTGCTAAGCTGTCGTCTTCTCATTCTTCAGATGTTCATGCTTCGGCTTCTCTACCTACGGTTGGGGACTTTAACTATTCCAAGGTGTTTTGAGAAAGAGCTTCATGTCAGTGTTTGTGAAATAGAAATGTTTCTGTAATCACTGAATCTGCACTTCATGTTTGATATCTTTGTTGGTTTCATGCTTTTTATTTGAAAAGAAAATGAATATGCCATCTAAAAGAATATCAAGTGTTTTAGTACAAATCTTCTGCCTTTTTTTCTTCTTCTTTCTTCAGTTGTAAGAATATCAGCTTTTCAGTATGTGTTTTGTTTATGTGTGGAAATAATAGGTTTTTGCTTATTTGATTGATTTTGGCTTTTGTTGTTGTTGAAGCACACATGATTTAGATCCCCGGGCTATAGTAACACTAGCAGCTTGAAATCCAGACAGTTTTGCTACCCGTACTATGATTGATGAGAAGGTTTTAACTCCTCTAATACTGAGTTCTTTTGTTTATTAAAGGAAAAATAATGCAAGGAATTTCAGTATCCAAAAATGGGGGAAAAAAAAGGCGCCTAAAATAGCTTTACTTCATCTTCACAAGATATGTTTTCAGGCACAAGTTATACTTGCATAAGCTGTTTAACATGAAAGGTTGTAGGGCAATTTTCGATGTTGGTAACAACTATTTTATTGTTGTTTTGAGAGATTGAAATCTGTGCCACTGAGTTCTGTCTTTGTATCTTAAATATTAATTTTCTGTCATGAAAACTAACCTGATATGCAATGGATTTTTGAGCAAAGTAGCTATACAGTTACAAATTTAGACTGGAAGAATCTACTGTCTTAAGCTTGCCTGCTAATTCTGTGAACCCAAAAGTCTGAATCTTCTAGAAACTTGTGTAATATTTGAGTTGTTCCTGCTGTCTATGGGGTAAGATTACCTCGTGTAACCTTCCTATCCTGTTAACTCTGCTCACTTCTTTCCTTATGAGCCTTTTACAAATTCATGTATTTTAAGACCAGAGAGGATTATCTGATCTATCCTGAGTATCACTTACGCAGCAGACTGATTGGTTTATAGCTATGACCTGGAGAGCTATTCATTTGAACAAAGGATCTGAAATGAAGGTGAATCTCCTGTTTGTCTTTCATAGGTAGTTCTTCTCTTGGTGCCAGTGCTCTGACTCTCACTATTACTTTTTTTGTCTTGTGTTTTTAGGCTTCATGCTTGGTCCATTTTTAATATAAAATAAAATTAAAAAATATGTATTTATTTCAATTCCATCTGTCCATCTTGTTCTGTTAACCTCTCTACACAACTCTGATTCTTACTTCATGGTGAATGCATTTTTTAGATTCCTTGTTCCAAGAAGATAGATATCTTCATTCTCTGAACTTTCCTTTTCTGCTCAGCTCTTTGATGAGTGGATCTGCTTGTGTTGGCCAAGGCAAGGCAGCTGTGTGTCTTTTAAGAAAAGCATTGTTGAAAACACTGGTTTCAGTGAATCATTTCTCTCCTCATCTGTTTTATCTAAAGCTAGGAGTGCTGCACAAGTAGAAACTGGCTAGTGTATGGCAGGAACTTGTAGTTGAAATGAAACTGAAGTGCAGTTATAGCAGGAACGTCATAGTAAAACCCATCACAGTGTGCCAGGCTTCAAAATTGAGCTTGGGAGTGTTCTAAGAGAACCACTAATAGTTCTTCTTTTACTGCATGTAAAAGCAAATGAATTATGCAAAAGTCACAAGGGAACGTTTTTGGTTCTTAGGCTTACTGCCAACATTATTGCTGAAATCCCCGTATTTAATAGCTGTCCTTTGTCTTTGTGTTTGGAATTTGTATGCTATTATAAATCATTTTGGTTGGACATTCCCATCTTGTCATGCACTGTTCCTTTCATGGCACTTTTATGATAAATTCTTTTATGAAACTAATGAAAAGTAATTTCCCATGTTTTACAAATATGTTGAGAGGATCATACACGCAAAGATTTATTAGCTGGGCATGTAGCTGGTTTCATATGTTGTAGTAATGAAGCTTATTCCAGAGGGGAAAAAAAAAAGCAACAAAAGAAATGTATCAAGAAAGGGTGCAATGTAGCTGAGTTAATATTTGTAAATATTGTGATCTTCCAATAGAAGTGCACTGGGAGGAAACAGAATACAAGATACAAACATAAATACTGAGATAGTGACCTAGCACCCCTAAATTTGAACTGCATATCTCTCTGGTGAAACATTACTCGTGTCTTTTCTTATATCATCTTTAACATTTTTAAATGTCTGCACTGTTTCTATTGCTGTTTTTTAGTTTGCTTTTCTTTTCTGCACCTGGTCAAACATAGCAGCTGCTAAGGAGTTGCAGGAGAAATGGCAGTTACGTGCACAAGCACTGCAGTGTACAGATTGCTCCAGCTAGTCTGCAGCTGGCTTCTTATGCAAAATGCTTCTTTCTCTTGGTACTGCTTCTTCCACTGGTGTCTCCCCGTTCTGATGCACCAGAGTACCACATGTGGAAGGCTGGTCATAGGTGGCTTTAAGTGCGTGGGGAAATGGGTGTAATGGATACATTACTCATCAGCAGATCTTTATAAAAGCACTGCAGCTTCACTGCTTGAGAATGAAAGCACGGACTGGGATAAGAGCTTCTGAGTTCAGCAGTGGTAATGAAGTTGCTTTGTTCACTGAACATATTCTTCTTCTAGGGCATCTTGCCATAGACAGACCTGTAAAATTCACACTGTAGTGCTACAGGTATAGACTCTAATTCTGACTGACTGCTGTGTCAGAGATCTGCTGTATTAGAGTTTTCCTGTGAGAGAATTCCACTTACAGAAGTAATGCTCTTAGTATTTGCCAAATAGTGTTTTATGTCTTGATGCCTTCTGAAAATTGCTTAGTTCCAACTCTGAAAGCCTTCATAGCTCACTAAGAGGTGTAGTACTAGAGACAAAAATGCTGTTCCAGTCTGCATACTGGAAAACACGAGCAGAATTGAAAATGTGGACTAAATTGTGAGCACCTCTGAAATATGATTGTCATCTAGATGCCTGATAACTGTCAGTGTTGATCTCCTAGGCTGCTGATGTACCAATTCAGTTGAGATCAAGGCAAGTGTTGTACCCATAAGTTATGTTGCTGTGTACTGAACTGCACAGAATGAAGAAACTCTGCTTTTGAAAGGATGAATGACTATTACTTTTTCCTAAATATCTTATCATTTATGACTGCACAAGGTAAAGTATGAGTCAAGAGTACTTTGGTTTGGAAATTAAGCATTCTTCTGCCAGGACTGTATACTGATTTTTGGAAGGTCTTTCTTTCTTTGCTTCAATGATCAGGAGGAGCGAATAGGGTCTATGTTACTGTCTTTCACTTATAATTTCAAATACAGACCATGCACTTAGGTAGTGGGACATTTTTGGATGTTTTTGCAATTAATTGTTTCAGAGTAATTTCACGCCTCAGGGAAGTCAGAGGAGTGTAGCTAATGTTTGTTTGGAAGCAAATAGGAGCTGAACTGGGTGAAAGAGGGGGCAATTTCTTTTTTTGTTTCCTTTTGTTTGAGATTGACATCACCAGATTTATCAGCTAAAACTTCCAGTGAACTCTCAGAAAACTCTCTGATCCTTTTTGTTAAGAGCAGCATTGGAGACATTAATTTGTCTACTACAAAATGTTGCATAAAACCTATGTTACTAAATATCATGAATAGGAAGTATTTCAAACATTTTGAAAGCATTTTGTTGCAAAGAGGCAGCATAACAGGAAATAGCACGCATTTTTTTCTTCTCAAGAACAAAGAGCAAACGCTATGTGAAATATTTCAGTCCCTCTTAATGTGTGATTCCGTATACTTAATGGAAGAAGTGCAAGAGTGGTTTTGACTGTCTTTTGATTTAGGACAAAGCCTTCGTTTGAAGTAACTCTGACAGCATCGCCACTCAAAGAATACTAGAAGGAAATTGAGAGCCTGAGGTCTCTGTAAAACACAGAAACGGAGTTATGTCATATGCTAAGCATCACCGCCTGCCCTATCACACTGACTGTGCTCATCCCTCTGCGCAACCTGCTAGTGGCCAGTCACAGAGAAGCCAGCTGCACCTTCCCTAGAATAGCATCCCTATTTCTGGCACGGCTGGCTGAGGCCCTGGGCACAGATGAATTGGCGATTAGCCCTGGGCCTGGAGCTTGCACAGTATCTTACAGTCACTAATCTCCCAGAGTTTTCTCTAATCTTCACGTTTTCTTGCTGTAAAGCAAGATGCAGTCTCTGTCTCCTGTCTGTTTCTATGTCTCCATTTTTCTTGTCTGCACAAAGATGAAAAGGGTAGAGCATAGAGAAATCTGAGCATTCAGAAATCTGTGCCCTGATAAGATGCATCCCGTGGTCCCGAGGGAATTGGTGTAGTCACCAAGCCATTCGTGATACTTCAGGAGTCAGTCATGGATAGGTGGAGGCTCTGTCCCTGTAGACATTCAAGGTTGGTCAGGGCTCTGAGCAAGCTGATCTAGCTGTAGTGGTCCACGTTCATTGCAGGGGTGTTGAACTAGGTGACCATAAGGATCCCTTCAAACTCAGAAGATTCTATGGCTCTATATATATGGAATGTTTCACCATGAGAAAGCTGGCATTACTTATACATCTACTGGATTAGCAATACTTCAGATTTTCTTCTGATAATCAGTAAATATATTGCAAAGGAACTAGACAAAGAAAAATACTTGGATAGCAAGAAAATAAATGGGGTTTTAGTAAAAAGAAAAAAGCTGCTCCCTGAAGCTCCTGATTTAAAAGATGAAATTCTGAGGAGATAACACACAAATCTTGCTGAATCAAGGAGGTCAAGTACTTGAACACAGAGGAAGCCTGATATTTCATTAAAAAGAAACCAAAACAAACAACAGTCAAAAAATCCCAATCCACTGTCTTGAGTAAATGTTTGTCCCAAAAAGAACAAGCAAAGAATGAAAGGGTTATGGTTATGAACAAGATACCTTAGAGCCCGACTATTTTAGAGTTAGATGTGAACTGTTAAATTCAAACTTAGTTAATTCTTAAAAGCAGATGAATCTTCTGGCAAGTAAGCAACAATAGCAACAACACCAACAGACAAAAAATAAATAAATAATAATAAAAAAATAAGACACACCCCAAAACCATAAAACAAAAAATACATGAGAAATTTGATGAAGAAAAAAGATGATCTAGCTAGACTTAAAAAGCTCAGTAAATGCATTTGAGTTTTGGTTTTAGTACAATTGATTACTGGCCACTCTGGCAAAATTAGGATGGCTAATCACAGCAGGCCTAAGGGAACAGACAGGGCCACAAGTAAAGCTGAAATACAATTTGGAGAGTGCAGTATGCTCGTACAGGATAGATCTGCTAACCTTTTAGTTGAAATTGTAAAGGCTTGGCTTAAGATAACACAATTGCATTTCTGATTATTGTTCCTACTTAGTGGTATTACTGTGGGATTGATGAGTAGCAACCACAGTGGTATATTGGAAATTATACTTACAAAGTGCATATGGTTGAGGAGCGGAGGGAAAGAGAAACAGTAATCCAGAGAACAACTGTCTGTCAGTCTGCCTTGAGTAGGGAATGAGTACTTATGGGACGGAGAGATGAGTTTTATTTTTATTTTTTAAATGGGTAAATATACGTAAATAAAAAGAAAACGGGATAAAAGCAGATGATGTTACTAAAGGCAAAGTGTGCAAAACAAACTTATCTTTCCTTGCTAGGCCTCCTCATTCCTGATGTGTAATAAATACAGTGGTTCTTACACATATGAAAGTGTTCAATGCAGTGCCCCATGGAAAATTGTTGGTTTCAGTGGCGGCTGATATAAAAGTGACAGTAATGTCTAAAGAGGAAGAATAACTTGTTGTACTGGAAGTGACATAGCCAGGTCAGCAGGAGGGATTTATTTTCATTACTAGCCTTTTGCTGAGAGGTAATGTAGTGTGCTGAGAGGTAATGCAGTGTGCTTTTATAAGTGTAGAGCTGCAGTGCTAAGTGTGTATCAGAATAAACCCTAAATGCTGCCTATTTAATAGGGTGCCTTTGTACCATTCCTGGTGTTTGTGTGCTCTGCTGCTGCTACTGTGGCAACATTGGTGGTAGGCGGACAGTTGGACTAGATGATCTTAGAGGTCTTTTCCAACCTTAATGATTCTGTGGTTCCATGATTACATGACAGCGTTGTGCCAACACACTTTTGGGGACCTCTGCTCTGTTGAGCTTCCAGCAGCATCTGCTCCTTCTGATGCACAGAGTAGGCTGAGACACCTGCCTGGCCCCGAAACAGGCAGCTTGCTTCCTTTCAGGGACTGCGGGCTCCCTCCTGCTCTGTCACTTAACCTATTTTGTGGTCTTTCCAGTTATTCTCTACAGGAGAGCAGCACAGGGTGATGATGGTGAGCATGGAGCTGACATTTCTCATGAAAGTGCCTGGGATAATCCCAATGAAATCATCTTCATTTCTTGTGTTTTGAGATGTCTAGAAATAGACCTTCCATTTTTACCTGCGTTGGTGTGTGTGTATGATAGAGTAAGAAACTAGGTACTCAAATATATTTTGGACACAGAGCTTTAATCTCTAATCTTCCTTAAAGGGATATGTAACAGCTGGTATGCTGATGACAATGGAAAGATAAAAATAAACAGGGCTTTGTTACAAAACAAAAAAAAAAGCAACCTGACTTGCTTTCTTCTGAGGGGTTATATCTAATGAGGAGGTTTTTATTTCCCACATAGGAGGAATGTTGCAGATACTGCTTGCATGTAGCCTGACAAATATTAGTGTGAAAGAGTGCTTTATCATTCTCTCTGGAAGTTTATAATCAAAAGCATAATCCCAACCCACAGGATTTTTCCTTCTCTAGACTGCTGATAAGCTCTGTCTTGACAATGTTGTCAAGAGAGATTTAGATGACTGCTCTGGGCTTTTTAAGTAGAGGGATGAACAGCAAGACGTTATTGCCATAACTTTAAATTTTAATACATTTTAAATGTGGTGATTTGGAATGGAGTGTTGAGGACTCACTGAAATTCAGGTAGTTATCATCAAAGGGATTGTTCTGGACTTTTCCAAGTCCCCTGTCTTGTTAGTAGCATATTGTCAAGTTCTCTGAACTCATCAGTAGTATTGTGCTATCTGTTTTTTCTCTTCCCATCCCAGCTTCAGGAGTTATGACAGTGTAATTACTGTAACTCTTGTTTGCTTATTTGTTTATTTAACACAAGTTTCTCCTGTGCTTCATTTTAGGGAAGCAGAAATGTAAGCCTAAGAAATCTAAGCATGGTGCCAGGCAGAGTTTAAAAAGAGGAGAAAAAACCCATCAGTTTGCATTTCCCTCCTACCTACCTGCCATTTTATAAAGCAGGCATTACTGGCTTTGGAGTCATCTTTAATTTTGTATGGTTGAGATTGGCAATATTAACTTTGTGGAGTCAGTAAAGCTGAGAAGGAATAAGATGTATATTAGTAAACATAATAAACAAGAAACCATTCCTGCCTGAGTGGTGTGTCCTGAGGTAAAGATTATGTGACAGTGCTCCCCAGTTGCTGAGGAGGAAAGCAGGCAACAAGCACCTCATTGCACCCAACGTTGGAAGCAGTACAGGGTGCTGGAAGAGGACCAGTGGAGCTGGGATTGCTTTGTAAGGTTTCTGCAAGTCTGAGCAGTTTTTAAGATATGTGCTCTGGAATAACATTCTCTAGTTTTTATATCTTTATCTCTACATTTTGCCTTGTCAGTATTCAGTGAACTCCTTAGGTTCTGTAAGACCCACTGGACAACCCTGCAGCCTCCTTGTTTCAAGGAACTCTGAAGCAAAAGTGGTTTTGCTGACCACATTGAAAATGCTTTCATTGAGATGTGTGGGAAAGGGGAGGTGTAGATGGTGGTACTGCTCACAGGACCTTTTTACTGCATCCATGGTGCTGTTTGCTCCTACTTGATGAAATTTAGAAAACCCAGTGTTTCCTTGGTGTTACAGGTGCTGGTCTTTTGCTTATTTGTCATGCTAGCTTTTCCTGGAGATGCAATACTTGTAGCAGCTATTTGCTAAGACTGATGTGTTCTCCATTGGTAATACCCAATGGAAATGCATATGCTTAACCCATCTCTCCTTTTCAAGTTCCTATGGAGAGGTTCAGCAATGATTACTCACCATTATGATTTTATCAGTTCCGTGGTTGCTCAGCTGTTAATATTAATTTTACAATTCTGTTCATAATCTGTACAGTTGGTATCACTGATTGGCACTGAAACTGGGTCATCTGAACATGAGATGTGGAATAGACTTAACATTACATGAAATTATTCACACAGCAGTAGGCTCTGACAGATGAATATGAAATGACTGTGTGTAAGCAATTTTATTGTGGTAAACTTGGGATAAGATCTTGTGTAACTGTGGCTGACTTACTGGTGGCATCTGAAATAGATATTAAAAAATTAGCAAGTGCTGCATCTATTTGATTTGGGTTTGTTTTTTTCTCAATGTTTTTTACAGTGCAGGAATTTTTATAGCTGTTTTAGCAAATGAAGATTTATTGTACTGACAGAGACAGCTGAGATGTTGATTTGTGTAGAAAATTTTGATGTAATGTGATTCAGGTGTATATAGCACAAAAATATGACAGAAAGCCACAGACAGCCTTTATATTTCCTCTCTAAAGAGCACCATACTCTACCAAACTATGTTGGTTTTGTTTTTTTTTTTTTTCTCAGGCGAAGATCTAGAAAGGTTACGCAAGGGTGATGGGCTGCAGATTTTCATATTTCATAGATATGCGTGTAGGACTAATGTTTAAAAAATATTTGTGTGTTAAGTTATCTATACTTGATGAGGACCCTGTTTTATGATATGGGAGACTAATACTGTGGAATTTTCTCCTTTACTCCTTGTCGTGGAATAGCCGTAATGTGGGTTACAATGGGGAGCAGGTGGTAAAATCTGACTTGAGGTGAGCACCCAACCAAGAAAAGCAAGCAGAGCAGCTTGTGTGAACAAGGCATAATCTCCATCTGTGTTTGCTGTTTGCAGTTGACAAAGATCCCCAAAAGCATACCTAAGCCAACGTGATGGAGGAGGAAGCGCATACGATGTGCTAAGACCAGATTAGGTGCACTTGTGATGAAAACGCAGTGTGTAACTATACACTGGTATAGTCTCAAGCAGTCATTTCAAGTGATTAACAGGCTTGTGAACACACAGAGGCAGATGAGAGCCTGCTACGCCTCCTGTGATGATTTGATTTTTTGGTTGCCTAGACTGTGGGTCTACAGACATTTCATAAAGTAACAGTAAAACTGCTGAATTCATTAGAAATAAGGGAAAAAATATCTTTTTGTATTGGTGAAATGAAATTTAAAAAGGAATATTTAAAACATGGTAATAGAATTAAGCGGACCCACAATCTGATAGAAGACACAGAGCAAGACACTATTGCACAGTAAGACCACTGATTTTTTGTTGTATGTTCAGATCATTCTAGTACTTACTGTAATTGGGTTTCCTTCATGCTTCATTTGCTTTAAAGAACTGTATGTTTTTGGAATTGAAAGCTAATTGTTGCCATGAAATTTCAGGGAGCAGAAATCTCTGGTCGTAGTAAACCATTCCTTTCTCATTCCTTGAATACTGGGCTTCTAACATGCTTCACAGCACTAAGATTCTCTTTAGAAAGCCAGCATAATGTGAAGGAGGTAGGCGGGTATATTTCTTTTGCATGCTTGTTTTTTATTGCTGGACTAAAAGTCCTAGCTAGCCGGTTTCTGTACATTATGTATTCTTCCTCTCTGCTTAATTAAATATCTCTCGATTGAAAAAGCAGCTGTTCCAACTGAACACCCTGTACACCCTCTGTCTTCTCCAGGAAGGCCTGACATCATTCACAAAGCTCCAGTTAAGCTCGTAGCAGAGTTAGTGCATCAGATGAGTGAAGCTCTTAACTTTAGTATGTATTAACTATTTTTATAGCCTGAGCGAAAACCTTTTGAGAGGACAGAGTCAGTGTGGCATAATAGTTGCTGCATTGAAAGTACACAGCCAAAGGCTCCCTGTGTTTTCTGCAGTTTCCCAGGTACACCATGTTCCCTTCCTTATGCCCAGAAATGTTCCTGTCTTCACAAAACACGCATCCTGAATCTGCTTGTTATTTCCACTTGTGCCCATTTTGGTATCTCAAGCCAAAGCTCTCTGAGAGGCACACAGCCTTGCAGGCCTGCTTGCTACAGTACATACATGTACATCACCTGAAGGGACAGAGTGTGCCTGTGTCAGCAGCCTTGTGGCTGGTGTCCTGCCCTGGGAAGGAAGAAACTTTTAGCATTTTGCCACCTAAGAGTTAAATGTTTGTGTTTTGTCTCTTTGGGTCAATACATCTGGCAGAATGGAAGTGCTGGGGCTGACCTGGAGCAGTAAAAAGGAAGCTTGTGAGAGGAACAAGCAGCCTTGGGAGGAAGTTGCTTGTCCCTGAGATGTGTAGGTGTCTCAGTGACTGTAGAGTGAAGCAGACAAATGTATTATTACTGAATAACATTGGTCACTAGCCTTTGCAGGAAGCGTACAGAAAATAGGGCTTGTTTACAAGAATCTCACTATTTAAAGGCCTGATCTGATACCTGTTGAGAGCAGTAAGAAGTTTCCAGGCAGATACAATGGATAGTTTTTCACATCCAGCAGAGAAATTCAGCCCTTTGCTGTTTGTCAATCAAGGAATGACAGTGAAAGAGAGGGAGCATGTGCCTTTATCAGCATGAGTTAATGATTGGATGATATGAACAACCTTATGCAGGTATTAAATTTGGACATATAAAAAAAAATGCAATTTTCAATTGTCTGAGTGATGGACTTCAGTTTCTCCCAGTGGCTGTCTTTGTAAAAATCAACTAATTACAACTTGTGGGTGGGTATGTACTGAGCTGCTGCTGTCCTTCTGTACAGCATCCTGCATGGAAGTGAAGAGTGCTGCATGCAGTTACCTGTTCACCAAAGAGAGGGCACCGTTTACCAAGTTAATAATTTATCATTTCTGTGGCAAGGATCAGCCAGTCTCACTAATAGAATATTTCTGTAGTATAAACTTTGTTTCATATACCACCTGAATCAAACTAAGGGAAGGAAACTTGCATCTTAGTGAAACATAGTTAAATTTTTATTGGACTGTGAAATATCGTATGAAATCAGTGAAAGATTTTCTCCAGTCTGATTAGATTGCTGAGTTCAATTACGTATTTTATCTAACAATGCAGTTGTAATTTAAGAGAACAAGGAGAGAAGAAATTGATACATTTTAAGGAACAAAATCAGTGGTAGTCACAGACCACTGAACTGAAAGTCATGCTTTAAGAAGCAACTATTGCTATTGGTGCATTTGCTGAAAATTTTTTATCAGTTTTTAGAGCAGCTTTCTTTTCATTAGAAGGAAAGGAAATTATTGAAGTATATGGAGGAAAAAAAAAACAAGAAGGCAAATAGTTGGAGCAGTGTGCTGAATTTTAAATGTCATGAGAAGAGATGCTGTGGGTATTAATAATATTTTGGACTGCATGATCAGATTTATCATGACCTTTGTATATGCATTCCGATCTTATGCATTTTAAAATGCAAACTGGGGAGGATTTGCTAATGTCACGTATTTTTCTTTATGTACTCACTTCTTTATGCTAAAAGGCAGTGGTAGTATTCTGTCTGTTGCTGGCATGTCGATGCAAAGTGGCTGCATGCAAGGGTTGTTTCCTGGTGATGAACTGTCTGGTCTGATGTAGTCATGAAAAGTAAGAAAGAGTTCAGTTGTCTCAGATTTAGAAAATGTTAGTTTATGAATAGTAATTTGCCATTTGAAAGTAGGTAGGGCACTGTACCTTCCACACCTGCAAGCTAATGTGTTGAGTTATAATATGTTGAGCTGTTTTACATATCAGCTAATACCAGTTTCTTCAAACAAGGATTTGCAAGGCACGTGGCTTTAGATTTTATATTAATCTTTCATTCCACATATGAGCTTATAAAAAAAAAAAAAGTGTTTTTTCATGCTGTTTCAGCTTCAGTTGCCCTGCCAGTGTCCCTCACAGGCCTTTTGTAAAAAATTAACACCACTGTCAGTCTGACATTTTGCACCTATTGCAAATTTGCTTAAACTTCCTTGTGGATTTGTGTGCAATTCACCCCATCCTCTGAGTCTAGTGTAACTACGATTCATCCTGTACTATCCACAGATTTTCTGACCTGACACATGACTTGTTTTGTGGGATGAATGTTGAAAGTTATGTATTTCTTGTTCTGAAGACCACTTCAGACATGGTTAGTCTGATTAGACTAGGAAAAACGACCCAGCTGAAAATAATCAAAAAGGAATTACGCTAAAGAAAAGACAGGTCTGTGTATTTGGAAACTGCATGATATGTGGTAGTTATCCTACTCTTACTATTATTTTTCCAACACCTTCCTCATCTTCCAGTACTTGGTCTGTCATTGAAGAAGAACTTGGACTGGCAGTTTTGTTGTACTTCCTTGTGTTGTGAGAAATACCTTTACATTTGGAATCTAATGAAACCATGGAAGTTTGAACATATGTAAAATTTGTTCTTTCCTGATGAGGGAGCAAGTGGACATGGGCTCTTCAGGACTACAGTTTACGTAATTCATTCAGTTTGAGACATTCGTGTTTTCCCAATAATTTATTATCTTAATATATTTTAGTAATATTCTGTTTTTCTGAAAGTCGTGGCTCTAGGAACTGAGGTTTTGTTAACCTTAAATTCATAATTTATCAATTTCTAGACGTGTGAAAGTTTTGCAGTTGTTTCATCTGATTATCTCACAGTCTTCAAATGTTGCATTAAATAACATGCAAATACAGTAGCATACAAGTGGCAAGTAACATACAATCACAGCACAGTTGTGTTGTGCCAAAAACATCTTTGTACTTGGATGGGTGGTCATAGATTTCCCATGACTTATAAAGATTAGCCTGTTTAGTGTACAAAGATTAGCCTTTGAAGAATGAATTAGTTTCTGGGCAAACCTTAGTTACCATGTTAATGTAATTGCATATTGGAGTGCTTTTCCCTTATTTTCAGGATGTAAAGCATCTAATGAGTGCCTGGCATTACTAATACATCACTGTCTCTGGCCACGAGTATGACTTTAGTAGTGTTCTTTACATGCATAAATCCGTATAACATTATAGCAAGTAGTGCAGGTACTCTGACAGAAAGGAATATATTATTTTGCATGCCTATGAAAATTACCTATGAAAATATGCAGTTAGTAACTCTATATCTAGAAGTGTTTGGTTAGTACCATTGTGGATGCTTGGAGTATGTACTTCAGGCCATCTACATTATCATACAATAAGGTATTGTAGGACAGTGTGTAGGCGCTGTGTGATATGAGACACACAGGACATGCATTTTGAAGACTACAGAAGATAATAAATTAGATGCACAAGTTTAAAGATCTGAGTAATGATCCTATTTGGTTCTTAAATGAGGTAGGAATGAACTATTTCTTTGTTCTTGGAGGTGCTCTGGATTTTTCCAGAACATTTGAATAGATGTCCAAGTAGCTTCAGAACACTGTTTAAATTCTGGACTCTGAGTGAATCCTTTTTTTTTTTTTTTTTTTTGCTTTATTTCTGAGAATCTGGCAGTGGTTGCTTCAGAGGTAAGCCATGGATGGTGAATGCTGTGAAAATGGAAGCTACCTATCCTGCTACGATACTGAAGAAAGGCGAGGGGAGAAGGCTAATCCTGACAGCATGCAATAATCATTTTCATTAAATCAGGTTCTAATGGTCACAGTCATAAGTGAGTGATTTGAAGAGTACAACTACTGATACTTTGGTTTTTGCTCAGCCGTTGCAGGACAGCGTCCTTTGTGAGATCCAATTCTGCACTGCACACTTCAGACTATAAAGGCATGAAAAATAATACCTTGGCTTTTGAAACTTTTCCACCTTAATGAGATTTCTGCAAAGTGAGTTATTTTATAGATCAGTTAAACCGAAATTCACTTAAATCAAAATGATGTCCAGCTTCTAGAAACAAAAAAATTAATCTTGACCATCAACTGTTGTGCATTCACTGGCATGATTTTGAATGTGGCTTAAGAGTTATCTTGTAAAAATCTGGAGGGAAATAAAAGCCAGGCAAAATTTTTATCCCCAGGCAAGTACGTTTTATTACAAGATTTTTACAAAACAGCCTAATAAACTTTTATTTTTATTTGGAATTCTTATTGTAAACAAGATTATAAGGTATGAAACAAAGGAGGAGATAATCAGATACTATTTTTCCAATAATCACAAAGGAGGAGGACATTCAGAAGGAAAAGTATGCTATTAGAGTCATGTTAAAATAAAAAATCCTTATTTTGGGCATGTTGACTGAGAATGAGAGTGGGATGTACTGTTTTGTTTTCATACAAGAAATGTGGGTATCACTGGTACTATTCCATGCATCTCTTCACAGTGGCAGTAGGCTATGTTAGAGCTTTATTTTGCCTTCATTATATTTGCAGTAATATTGTCCCTAAAATGGACACAAGTATAAATAATTGCACTAAAAATTGGCATATGCTTGCCTGGATGGCAAGATAGAGAATATTTTGTTCCTTACAATGTTCTGGATGATGTAAATTCCCTGAGGTGAAGAGCCTTCACTTCTAAGTGAAGGCCTTTGGAGATGTTTCTTTGCTTCATGCCTTAAAGAAAGACTCAGTACTATTCAGGGCACATAAAGCAAGGTGGTATCGTTGTTTTGTATACAGTTTTTACTGTGTAACTTCACTCAAAGCTGTTTTCCCACCATGTTTTATGCTTGGGAGTTTTCTGAGCAGGTCGTAGAGCCTGACCGACTTGGTGAAGAGCCATGAGCTGAAACCCACCCACTGCTTTCCAGAGCTTAGGAGTGCATTCAGATGGCTTGGTACTTTCTGGGGAAAGGGAGCTTTATATTTGCTGAGATCTGTGCCTCTTCAGTACCTTTGAGTAGATCAGAGAAAAAGATCCAAGTTACTTTAGCAGGCCGCCCATGGATGCTTCCAAATAGCATGCTGCTTTCTGCCATGCCCTCTGCGTTTTTTTTTTTTCTTTCTGTAAATGTTATTGGAACAGTTAAACCAGATATCCAGATCTGACGTCTTTAAAGAATGGAGCAGTGGGTATTCTTTTGTTATGTGGGTCTGGCCACAGTTTGAACAGCTCCATTGCAGTTAACTCACTAGAAACATTCTGCAACAGGAAAGCAGGAATTCTGGATGGTGCCATAGGACAATGGAAGGTAGAAGCCCTACCACAGTAAGCCACTGCAGTCTGTTCCCTTGGAACGCAGCAGGTGTTTGCTGTTGTATCTAAACAGGGAAGAAAGTGTACTGTGGGACAAGGCTAATTTCATAAACATTGTTTGGTTTTATGTACTTATTTATGTGATCACAGCGGACATCTTTGTACTATCAGTCCTGTTGTCTCAGTGCTCACTGTTTCCTCAGCTGTGTGAAGTCTGGTCCAGTCAGCTCCCCTGCTCTGACACCTGCCTCGTCTGCCTCTGAGACACCATGCACACCTGGGCTATAATCCGAGTAATAAATAATGGTAAAAATTGTGGTTAAAAGCAGTTGTGAAATCACAAACCACTGAATATAGCACAAACTTCTATTTAAAAAACATTCAGATACACATACACAGTAATGAGTGTGTGTGCAAAACCATATAATCTAATTGATATGTACCTAGTAGGATGTGGAGAGAAACATTTGTCTGAAAAAGAAAATCAAGTTTTCTGACCAGTATTATTTGTGTAAGCTCTCCAAGCCCCATTTACGTAAAATGTGACTTATGTGCTGTTCAAATTTGCTGAATATTTATACACTGTTTTTCTAAAATACGGAGTCGTAGATACAAAGGTTGTGTTGAGATCTCTTTTGATGTGGAATGTGTGTACCAAACAGAGTTGATTCGTACTGTGAGACTGTTCCAAACACAGAAGGTGGTTTTGTTTCCTTGTTGAGCTCTGAGTCCAGTCTAGGAGCTGGACAAAAATTCTTCTAATTGTTTTATTTTGAAGCAATTAAATGGAACACGCCAGTAACACCAATCCTGTCCATGACTGTGCAAGTAATGCAATAAAATAGACACAAGCAAAATATAGTTCTTCGAAGTGAGAACCCTTTTCAATCTAATTTTAGCACTGTTTGGTTTTAATATTGAAGATACCTGAGGGTCTGTAAGTACACAGAGTTACCTTTAAATTTTCACTGCTGCTGCTCTCGCAAGGGGTTCGTTGTTGTTGTTTGTCTTTTTCCTTCTTTTTCTCATTTCCATTGGTTTTGATTGTTTACATTTAACTTATTAATAGATACTGATTGTGTTTTACAGTACTATGAAATCCTTGGGTTAAGCATTTTCTCTAGCTTGACTTCATACACATAGTGTACATGATAACTAGGCAAGTTTAGAACAGTTTGTACAACTGTTAGTAGCATTTTGTACAGCTTAGGTGGCTTGCTGACTGCTAACCCTCAGCTCTTTAAACAAGTGATGTGAATTAGAAAACTTCGTTGTCTCAGTGTCCAAGTATTTGGTCTGAGTACTTACGTTATTTTTAGAAATAAGATTTGAACTCTTAGATTATATGAATGCTTTTCAAATTACCCTTTACAGTACTAAGCATACTATTTCCCCTTGGCAAGCTTCCTGTCCTCTGCAGACAGTGATTACCTCTAATATTGTAAGTGCATAACAGGTTTAAATTTATATATTTGTGTTTTATTTTTGCTTTCTGGAAGAATGGTCATAATTGAAATTAACCTGGAACTGAATATAAGTTTGACCATTAACTGTGTTGAATAAATGAAGTCTATACTTAGCTAGAAAGGGTCCGTGTACCTCAAACCTGGGGCAAGGAGAGCAGTGCACTAGCAGCTCATAAGAGCTTTTTGTTCTGTATTTATTCAGGGAGTAAGTGGAAATCCTTAAGCTTTAAATACTGTAATCTTTGAATGATGACTTCTTGGTGTTTCTCAACTGGGATTTGAGGAGCACGGATTGAAATCATGACTTTCAAAACAGTCACTTGCAACTCAATTTCCTATTGTCTTGGGCTGCAGAGTAGCAGGATGTCCGAGTTTCACTTTACAACAGTGGATTAATGTGGAACTCCAGATCAAGAGCAAAAGCGAGTGGGGTTGAAGCATTGAAATTAGTTAAAATATGAAGTAAAACAGTTTCTCTAACACTTTTCCAAAGTTCTGTTCTGATATAATGAGCAGCTGCTGTTATGTATTCCTCACCTGGAATCAGACTTCACTTAGCGGCATCCTTGGTTAGAGCAAAAATAATGACTGTGTCAAAATACAGGAGTGTAACTACAGGGGAGGGAGTCTGCAGCAGCAGAAGATTGCAGCTTGCCTCTTAAATCAGGTAAAATTGTTGTGCAAATGTCCTTTGCAATATTAATAATTTAAGAGCCTAACAGTGGTTAAATGCTTAGGGAATTCTCAAGCCCTTAAATATCTTTTTAGGTTGAATTGTTTGTTATTTATGTTTCCCTTGAACTGTCAGTAGCCTCTAATATATGTGTACTGATTTGCATCCTGGCCTGGCATGCAGAAGAGTTGCTTTTATAAACCCAGGGAGACTTTGGTCCTTTGAGATGGAGGAGAGCACTGTGTAAGGGAGTTGATGTGTTTTGTCTTCTGAGGACGAATGTTGGCTGCTTCATGCTACAGCTCTTGAGACCAGACGGTCAAATGCCACTTCCACTTAAACATGCAGTCAATCACTACCTGCCCATGCTCTGCGATAGAGAGCTGTGTCATCTAACAGGTACTCCCATTTGGTAGAGAGCAGAAAAGAAAATTTCAGTTTTTCAGTCCAAGCGCACACTGAAAAGCCGTTGAATTGTGTTACTCATGTAACCTTATAGGCAAGCTACTTGGAGTGCACTTGCCTAAGACTTCTCATACAACGCAGCACGGGGGCTTTTCCTCTGATTGCTGGCAGTGTATTCTGTAGGGGGCTGTCTGTTAACTTCAAAGGAGAATCAGCACACTTGGATGAGAGATCAGCACGGAGCTTAACTTATGTACGCTATTGGCAGTCATCAAATGCTGTGCGCTTCTGGAAGCCTCCTGTTGGAAGCCAGTGTTGTTCTTGCACTGTGTACTGTCCCAGTTCTAGATGAATTTTATCTCGTATTATGAGATTTATAGATATATATTTATGAGAGTGGCATGAACACTCTTGTTCATTTCTGGTGGAAATGCAGAACTAATGGTGGTAATTGTGTTGAAAAATAGGGTTTTGAAGCGGAGAATTTGCTCTGTCAAATAGTGTTATTGTGCTCTTCGAAACTGTTGTCGTTTCTGTGGAAATAAATAGGAAGCATTACTTTTGGAGCAACCTAAGTATGCTATTGAGGCTAATGTTTACCCTTAGGCATAATTAGTTTGTATACACTGTCCAAGAGCAAATTGGTTGTACTTTAGCAAGCTTGAAAGTTGAAAAGCTTTTTTTTCTATTGGGAGCCATCTTGCCCAAAGCAAGTTTGTTTGCAAGGGTCAGTACCATGTGCTTCCTCAGTATTTTCTTTTTTGAGCTTCACAACCCCTCATCCTGAGCCAGTCTCCAGCTGCAGCGCAGCACTGTGGTCTTGAGTCTGCTCTCTCCCATGGCGTCTGGAAGTCTAGAGGCAAGTTTTAGGTAGAGTTTAGCAGCAGAGGTCAGACTGACCTTTCCGTGTGTCGGAGAGCTATCCTTGCTCCAATGCGCTGGTAGAGCAGTAATTGAATGGATCTCACAGTGAATAATAGGAAATGAATCACGCTTGTTTAATTTTTTTTTAAACTCTCCACCAGCCTAAAAAGAAATTAATCTGGCAGAAGTTGTGTGTTTATAGCTCTTTCTTTTTTTTTTTTTTTTTTTTTTTTTTTTGTTCTCCTGGTTTTCTGCCTTCCCTGATTACCATGACAGGGCATAAAAATAATAAAGATGAAGGAATACCTCTGAGCTGCTGCCGTGCATGCTGCATGCCAGAAGCATTGTGGTCCCACACAGGGACACGGACGACGTTGGGTCAGGAGCGCACGTGCAGTCGTGCATGTGGGTGTACTGGGACACGTGCCTTCCTGGCACTGCCGCCCTGTTCTTGATGTGATATTGTCCATTCCAAAGGCACTACAAAGTAATCAGTGCTGTCAATAACGCAGAAATGGTTTTTTTTTTTTTTTTTTTTTGAGGGCTGACCTACTTTCAGTGAAAGAGAAGATTGATTTAGCCACTGTGTGTCGGCCATATGCTGAGGGAGCATTAGTCTGCATCTGCAAGGTGGTGAAGGTTGGAGGACACAGAGCCTGAGGTGGTAGAATGATGGGGAAATCAATAAAGGCCATGAAATGGTTTCTTAGGTAGCCCACGAAGCATGTTGCACTGAATGGTTGATAGAATTTTATCTTTGTTCCTGTTATTTACTGGACATTTTAGGATACTCAAATTTATCTTTATGACCATGTACGTACTTTACACTAGATGTTTCTAGAACTGTTGAGTTACTGTTACGTTCTTAAGTGCCGTTCTTAGTGTAGTTAGTGAAGGCATTTCTCGTAGCCTTTATGGTGTATGATGGTTTTCCCTTACGCAAGGTGCAAATCAGAAAAGCTGGGTGGCTTGACAAGGTAAAATTCCAGTGGAGGCATCTGACAGTGCAGCAAACAACAGGGTTAAGTAGATGTTAGAAACTTACAAGTTAGTGGATAAAACTGATGTTTTTGGTGAAGCAAGCTTAGGGTCAGCATGTATGTAAAACAGAGTAGAAGAAAGGAGTAAGTAACAAAAGGAAGAGAATAATGACTCTTGGAAAGCTTGAACTAGCAGTCTATCAGTGGTGATGCTGAAAGTTTTCTCATGGATAAATGCAGCCTGTATGACAGAGTAGGAAGAAAACTGCCATCTTGTGTGCTGGAAGGGGTGTCGTGTTTGTTAGAAAAGCTCTGAAGAGTTCATGGACTTCTATCACAGTGTTGACAGAACAGAAAGGAAACAGCAGAGAGCAATAATGATATGAAGAAAAAGGCAACGATGTTTTGATTGACCCCTATATACATATTAATATAACTGTGAATGAGAGTGGAGCTCTGCTTCAGCAGGTTAGCCAGAGAAGAATGAATGTAAGAAGGAAGACATGGGAGAGAAGCTAGAGGATCTGAAATGTTAGGACTTGTCTGAAGTGAAATGTCTTATTAAAACATGGCAATTTTCTTGATTATTTCATTTTAAATGAGTATCAGTGTGGATAATAAGGTTTCTTACAGTCATATTCTAGTCAAAATGATAAGCCCAACAAGGACAGTCCTTCCCAAGATGATAGGAGACCCAGAGTCAAGTCTTTGGTTTTTTAGGCTTCCCAAACTCATACTAATGATTACTGTGTGTAGTCATTGGAGACAGACTTGAAATGACATTTAACCCAATTATATTTAACTCTCCAACTGTTCAAATGTCTCCTTTTGCATTGGAGAATGAAGAGGTAGGATGACCTTTATGCAGGTTTCTAATTCCTCTCTGCCTTAAAATATTTATTATATATATATATACTTAAAATGCACCACACTAAGATTTACACTTGTCACTTGAAAAAGGAAAAAATACTAGGGTAGTGCTGTAAGTTGTCACTGATCTGTAGTTTTTGAAGGAAAGAAGCAAAGCTGAAATTGGAATTTTAGAACTCAGTTAAAGACTTTGACGCCTTACTCTGCTTAGTTATCTACTGCCGAATAAATACACAATTGAATCTTTTTTTTTATTCTAGATGACGAGATTTGAAATGAAATAATCATATTTCACTCCTAACTGAATTTTAGTGCTATTTCAGAAGGGAAGGATTAATTTTAAATGCTTTCCTGGATATTCATTTCCTTTTAAACTGGAAATTGCTATAATCAAAATGAAAACTCTTGACAGTGAATTTAAATGTTCATCTTCTGTTTCTCATCATAACTTTGTTTAATAGACATCTACCGTTTACTTGAGAAAAGCCATTCTGATTCCTCACAGGAAATGAAAGCAATTTCTGTTTTAAAATTTCAGCCTGCGCGGTGAATGAAGGCTAGACTACATACCGCTTTGTTCTGAAATGGTGCTATGATTTGTTTCTCAAAATTGATTGCATGGAATTATAAGATTTCAGATACATTACATAAATTGTATGAACAGACTGAAGAAAATTTAGTGCAATTACTCAATTCAGATTTATTTTTTGCATGTGTAAGTATAAAATCATTCATCCCAGTGAAATCTTTGCATAAAGTGTTTGACTGAAGTCTAGTCAACTTGCGTGTGGTAGGTATCCAGTAAGAAATGAAAGGTTACTTCTGATTTCTTAAAGCAACTAGGACTGTCAAAGTGCTTTCTGGTAGGAAAATGTATAATTGTAGATACATGAATTCAGATAAAAACTCTGTCTGGATAGCTTACTATTTTTTAATCTAATGTTTCTATTGATTTTTATTATATTTATTTATTATTTCTATTCTTTCTTTATTTCTTTATTTCCAATGTTTATATTTATGTTATTATGTTGTACTACACATTTACACTTCTGGATTTTCTGGTGATCCCTG
Organism: Oreortyx pictus; assembly: GCA_036925125.1. Lineage (NCBI taxonomy): Eukaryota > Metazoa > Chordata > Aves > Galliformes > Odontophoridae > Oreortyx > Oreortyx pictus. Next base: position 9,462,929 of record JAUPFR010000008.1, on the reverse strand, counting down.
TTGAGATTTTCCTCTATGATAGACTTTTCTTCAGATAAAACTATGTTATGGACTTGATGTGGTCTGTTTTTTTTACTGAATTCCTGTTTATAAATACAAGTAGCCTGGCGTAGATCTTTTTTGCAAGTTAGAAAATAGTCTTGGTTCCCTTATAAATTCTGTCCCCAGAACCCTCTCAGCTTGAACCTTCAGGAAAACAACCCACAATTATGTTCTGGTAATTGGTCATTTATTCTAGTTGAATAACTCCTTCACAGTTTAAACTTCTTTCAAGGTCATTTACCTCCTCTGGAAGAGTGGCATATAACATCTCTTTTGAGTAAGCTTTTAATTTCCGATGTGTAAATAATCACCATCTCCCATGCACCTTAGGCAATGTAGCTTTGCTTCAACTGAACCTCTGTAGTGGATTTCTATCTTTTTGGTTTGTTTGCTTTAATTAGTTGCTATGTAAGGTTTTATTAGACCTGTGCTTTCACTCTCAGCTTTTTGTTTGCCATTTACTAAAGTGGTGTATCATATAATCTGAAATGCATGTACTGAACATGGCAGTACCGTTCCCTTTCTCTGCTCTCTCATGACTGACTGTACCCATTGGGTCACAGCTTTTATTTATTGCAAGTCTGGGCAGTGACAGCAAGTGATGGATCGTGATGGTCATGATATTTCAGAAGTAAACTTCAAATTATATTTTGGAAGAATTTTCCCCTCCTTTGAAGCACCACATTTGTAATCCTCCCATAGTGTTTATGGCAGTAGATGACTAGTGATTGATTATTTGCAGATCCTATCAGACTGGCATTATTTTGCCAGTATGGCTTTTTAATTAGTGTTGACTTTTTTGTTTGTATGTTTTATTCTTAAATTACCAGCAAGAATTGATTTTTAGAAAGGTTTGCTGGTAATATTTTTAATATGACACTGACTATAGATACTAAATTTCTTCATTCTGGCTGCAAGCTGTGTAAGAGAACAGACATTGTTATAGAGTGCAAATGGCATTAACCTACCCAGACCCTGGATATTAAAGATTTTGATATTGTTTGATTTTAACTAAAATTAGCTTGATGAGTTGATGAGTTGTCCAAGTGGTGTGGCACTGCAAACCCATTCCTGGTGCTGCTGTAAGGCTGACATGAAAGTAAGTGCTGACAAGTGTTGCCAGTACGGATATAGAGCAGGTGAGTTGAGGAGCTGCATTGGGCCTGGCTGGAATGGGTCCATGCCACATTCCTCATGGCAGCCCATACCACGCTGTACAGTGTCTTGAGGCAATGCTTGCAGGTGTTCCAGCTGAAGTCCAAAGTATGGAACTTTTTGTTAAGGATAATAATTACTCAATTTTAAAACAGCTCCACATGCAGCATTTTTCCTTAGCTGAGAGTAGCGTAGGCAAAGCTGAAACATTTTGTAAAAAATGTCGTCATACGAAAGGAAAAATCTATCCAACTTTTAAATGAGTTACAGAGAGATATAGTCGGCCGGCAGTGCAATGTAAGATGAAGCTACATATGCTTTTCCTCATGCTTGATTATCTTGTGTTGTGCAAGATTACAGCAGCATCCTAGAAACATTGAGAATTTAGCTTTTCCATACCATGCCTGTCCTGAATCCCAAAGGAGGGTAACTGCCTGTCCCCTGCCAAAGTTACATACATAGGTAGGCTGTAGTACTCTTTTTAGTTTCAGAACACGAATACCCATGTAATTGCTCTGTCATGTCTTTAATGGCATGGTGTGGATCCAGTATTTATAGGCCTGAGTAGTAAGCATCATCTCAATCTCCTGTCCAGTAACCTGAGAAATTTAAGTCAAACTGGTAGTGTCCTCAAATGTCCCTTCTCCATTCCTATAAGAAGAGTCAAGCAACTTTATGAAAAGTATTTTTGTTTTCCACTTATGTATGTGTTTATCTCCTTTCCCACCTCCTACTCTTCCTTAGGCTTTGCCTAAGCAGCACCTCTCTGAGAACCTGCTTGCACTGACAGTGTCACTTCAAGTCTCCTCCTTGCCTGCCTGCGCAGGGGGACAACCAGGACAGCAAGCAAACGTTCACCAGTTATCTGTAGCTTGCATTAAGTAGACTCAGATCTTAAGGAAGATAGAAGACAAGGGATTCCTGAGCCTTTGGATATGTTTTAATGATCTCTTTTAAGCAACAGAGTATTACTTCTTATTAGTGTTGAGTCTGAGTCGTTTTATCCTTTATCATGCCTGTGTGAAAAAATGCTCAAAATGTTTTAGATGGAAAATAGGGGCACAGGTGTGCAGAATTAGGTTATTATTTTCTTTTAGAAAAGCATTAATTACCTGGTTGCTTAACAGTTTTATAGGGGATATGCCATGAGGCATCTCTACGCACCAGACCCCAGGCATGTTAACAAATGTGATCCGGTATGGTTAATCCTAAGCCAGAGATGGCACAGAGACCTGAATCTTTGGAACAATAGAAGATCTTCTATAGTTTACTTCTAGCATGACTCTGAAGAGCAAATAATTTAACTCTAGATTTTCTTTCCTCACCTGCCCTTGCTCTGTTTAGATTTACGTTGTCTCAGAGCAGGACCCCTCTCATAAAGCGCTGCCAGCACCTCCTCTTGCTGAGTGGTCAGCATAGAATCAGGGCCTCCCTTGCTGTTATTCTGCAAGAAAACAAATGCATGATTGTTCAGTGACAAAAGAGCGTGAAGAACACTGGCAAGGTAGTTATTCAAATATGACTTGTATTTTAGGAATTCTTTTAGATATAACTAAATGTTATATTGTTCAAAAGTTTATTTTTTCCTTTAGAAATAGTTGATAATTGCATGCCTAAAGTTGTGGTTACAGGTACCCGTTAACGTTTTAGGCTTTTGGGAAGGATCTAAATAGAATATGGTTATGTTCTCTCTTGTTTTCTTGCTCATGTCCTTCAGGAGCACTTTTTTCTTTTCTTTCCCAAGAATGTAATAATCACATGCTCATTTACACTGGTAATAAAGATAGAATTCAACTTCCTAATGCTATGGTTATTAAAGCTGATTAAAAATTAATCACTGTCAGTGATATACATCACATATTAATACTCTATAATATTTTTGCAGCGCCAGATGTGCTGTGACTGGTGGCTAAAATATTAATCTCTCAGTACCTATGACCTACCTGTATGTGATGAACAGAGCCAGTATTTCTTCAATGTAAATCATGGGTGTATTCATTTGTGTACTTTCAAAGGTTTTAACCAGTGTTGCTTTATCTTTTTCAGCATGGATCAAACACTTGGTAAAGGTTATTATCATAACTTCAATAATATCAGTGATAATGAAGTTCTCTAGATGAGTAATAAAAATGTGTGTATTCACCCAATGTATCAGATTTAATAAGCATTATCATGATCAAAATCTGCTAGTACCGAAAGGCGCCTTGCCACTGTTTTCTTAATATTATTGCCTTTCTGAAATAGTTAGATGACTTTTTGCTGGAACGACCACCTGCAGAGAAGGGCACGTAGGCCTGACGAGATAGCCTGCTGAACACAGTTGGCTACAGATTATTCAGGGTCAAAGCAGCAGGAAACCATTAAAAATAAAAAAATAAATCTTGTATGTGGAGCTGACATTTATCTCTATATGAACTGATCATTCTACCTCAGTCCAAACTGGTTTTGCTCACTTCTTTTTCTCCATCTGGAACTGGTAGACAGCGATCTTTTCTAATCTTTGTCAGGCAAATGAAGGGGCAGGGGATGAGGATGCTGTGTTAAGAACTCACGTGTAGGGCCTCAGTGCCGACCTGAGAGGCGATGGGGAAGCTGGAAGTCTGCTTTTGGTTACCTTCCAGATTTTGCATCAGTATACTGGAAGAAAACACACGCCAGAAAGTCTTTGTGTTTCTTTTTGCTGGGATTATTTCTGGCTTGATCGTGTCAAATTCTTAACTCTTTTTGTGTTTGATGTTGTTGAATTGGCACAATGGGTCTTCCATGACTGACTATTTACTTTTTCAACCACAGTCAGGTCCTACCCTGTAAGGCGGTGGGTTCCTTGCTCCTGGATCAGCCTGTGCAGAATGAAATGGCTTGGCCAGCCTTGGCTTCTTCCCTCTCTTGTCAGCTTCTCCACTCCTACCCTGCTTTGTGACAGCTCTGCGAGATGTGGGAAAAGTAGTACTCCAGAGGGGTGGATGGAGAGGTGCTACTGGAGACACAAGAAAGAATCCTGACATCGCTGTTGGTGAAAATGTATGCTAGCTACAGTGTCACCTGTAGCAATGGAACTTTTGGGGTTGGCTGGTCTGCAAGAATGAGAGCATGTGAGAATTAGGAAGGGGTTTGTGGATGTGCCACCCCGTGCCTGGCCATGTCCCTTACAGAGCAGTTGCGACCCTGCTGTGCAGTGCTTGGGAGAGTTCTGTTTTTTGTAACTGAAGCTCTAAGGAGACTACAGTGCTTCAGAGGTAGTTTAGAGTGGAGTGCAGAATCTTCTGGGAGTAGGGGAGAAGGCAATACATTACTGATGAAATGAGAGACAACGATGCCCTGGTGTGTAGAGGTGAGTACATGGAGACAGAATTGCTCAAAAGGAAGGAGCAACTTTAGAGATTTGATAAGCACCACTGTGAAGAATAAATTCTAATTTTATTAAGTTTCCATTAGTTATAGACACATGTTGAAAGCAAAATTACAAAGTTATCATTTTGCGTGTACTGTAATCCATAAAAATTGCATCAGATAAATTTAATGAACCTTCAGGCTATGGAAATTTTAATTTTCAATCAAATGTGGTTTTCAGCTTCTGCTAGTAGAGGCTAAAAAGAAATGGGGCAAAGTTAAGGGGAGCCTATGACTCTTCTGTTTGTAACATAAATCAGATTATGTGAAATCTATTAATTAGGGAACTAATAATAGATACCCAAGTTAGCTGAAGTGCAGCCTACAACACAAATAGACACCGTAATCTCATGAATCTGAGACATGAGACATTTCAGTGTGTATACAGACTTTTGAAAAGCCTTTACAGAAGGAGGAAAAAGCATCTGTCTAAAGGTGGAATGATATTCAAACTTGTTTTTCAAATCTCTGTAGAATAACTTGTAGTATAAGCTTGTATATGAAATCTCTGTAGGATAACATTAACTCCGCAGTCCTATTATTTATGCAGAAAGCTGCAACAAATAGCTGCTTATATCTTTAAAGGCTGTATTTGCAGCTCATTTTTGTCTTTTCACTGCCAATGTCACGCAAATTGTAAATACAATTATAAATAGAAAAAAGGAAAGTTCAAACTCAACTTATAAAAATCTGTAAAATATGAACTAACCCTTCAGTTATTTTATTATATATAGATCCTCTTCAGTTTGCTGAAGGGAATTGTAAATCAAAGTGACTATTTATTGCAGTGGGAATAAGGGATGGATTGAATAAAAAATAAAAAATACAGAAAAGAAACTAAGATATGAAACATCAAAGACAACGTCAGATAAACATCACAAAAATTCATTTGCAGTAGTGAATTGCAAAATTAGAAACGAGGAAAAGTTTTTGAACAGTTATTCGGAAAAACTTATTTTCATCATAGTACGTGTAAAATGCAAATTCTGATGATTATGTAAATTGTTTTCTAGTATGATTTATGTAGTTCAGACTGTATAATGCCATTTTTGTGAGGTGACTCTGAATACAAATGTAGATTTATTTTTTTTTTAACCTGAAGTTTTCAAAGCATCTGAGTTTCTCTAGTGGTTATTTTTAAAAGTACATCATTTTAAATATTAGAAAAGGTGAATTTCACTATTATAGAGTGAGGACAATAAGTTGTTGCAATTTGTTCTTTCGGAGTGTTGGCATCGTGCAGCCATTCAGGCTGTGATACAGAATCAGAGATAATAGCTCCATTTGCTTTCTTCTCTGTTTTGGCATATACAGCATATACAGTTTCATTTGACTTCTGTGGTCGTGTTGGACGTAGCCCTCATGCTGATGAGATGGAAATTGCCATGAAACCTTCTTTATACCTCTCCTATTCTTTCAGTCACTTCTTTGGATCTGTGCAGCACTAGTGAGAAAGTACTTGTATTTTTCTTCATTTTTTGTATATTTTCAGGTTTGTTTCTTTGCTACATAAGCAAATATTTTTTTCAAGTGATCAGAAATGTCCCAAAGATGTAAAGCTAGAAAATGCTGACTCATGTAGCGCAAGAAAAAAAAAAATATATATATATATATTTCAAATAAGGCTTACGGTTCTTTAAGCTATTTCAGATTGATTGCAGTCTCACACTGGGACTTGTAAATGCTAAATTTGAACCACCATATCCCAAGTGAAGTTGTTCTAATTAGCTCAGTGGCTTTCACTACTTGAAAAAAAGTATTTTATTTGTTGTATGATTGGTTTGCTTTAGGTTCTGGTTAGCAGACCTTCCTTTTCAGTTTTTCTTTTCAGTGAAAGTAGTCTATAAGATATTTTATCCTATTTAAATTTCCATTAGACCAAGAATGCTTCTCAAGCCCAATAACTTCTGTAGACCTCGTTTGGGTTTTTTCATCCTCTCTTTTGTGGAACGGACGCTGGTCCTGCATAGCAGAATGAAACAGCAGCTTTGCTAAGGCAGTGGCTGGAGTGATGCCTGGTCCTGTTTGATGTGTCCTGCCAGCCCTTTCCTAAGGGAATTAGCTCCTCAGTAATGCGAGAGTCTCATTCTCTGTAAGAATTTGTATAAAGGAATAGTTTTGCCAAGTTAGTAACCACTGCAATCCTTTTTACTTAGAATTTTTCAACCGTGATTCAGAAATAATTATTAATTATTAATTTTACGAGATACCAGAGCATAAGAAAGCAATGGCATTTACAGGGGATGAGAGTTGAAGTTGGTTTAGGTCAGTGTCCGTCTCCCGAGTCTGAATACCTTGGTTCACAGTTACAGTGGTTGGTAGGTCTTAGAAGCTTGAATGCAACTTCACTTGTCAGATGTAGGAAGGTTTGTTATTATGAAGGCTTCTATCAAATTTCCTGCAAATAGAAACCAGATTAAGCCTGGTGAAATGTCTTCTAATATAATTCTAGGTATTCTTCTCATTGGCATCAGTTGATTCACCCTCCTGCAATTTTGCCAAGTCCATTTATTTATTATTTATCTGTATATTTAATTCATTATCTGTTAATTTATTTCTTTTAAATAATAAGTTTTCCCTTAGGAATTATGTTTCCAAATGCATTTCCTGGAGGGGGTTATGCAGCAGAGGGATGGGAGGAGGGTGAGTGGGGAGAATTCTTCTTTCGTATCATGGGAATGAGTTCAGTGGCCTTATGTGGAATGGGGGAGAGAAGGTGAAGGAAGAGGAGGTGCTGGCATCCATTCAGGAACAACCAGAGACAGCAGCACAGAGGGAAAAATTTTCTGAAAGTGGAATTTAACAGAGTTTATGAATGAGATGCTCCATGTTGATGGATAGTTGTCCTATATAAACTCACATTGTCTGAAATCTTACACAGTGAATTTTGCATTTTATTTCTGAATAAGAATTTAAAGCAATAAATATCTTTGCCTCTGAGAAAAGGAAGCCAGCTTGTTTGAGTAGAGAACTGACATTGTCATGGAGAAGTTATCTTGGATAACTACTACATTACTATTATTTTTTTTTTTTTTTTACCTTTGTTACTTGGAAAGAACCTTTCCAATTTTCTGGAATCTAAGCCTGGAAAAGTTGCTGTGATGTTTATGCTGTTCACTTGTATTATTCTCAATCTTTTTTTCACAGAATGAGGTAAAAAATGTAAATGGAGCAACAGGCTTGGCAATGTGCTTGGTTGTGTTATTTTCTTACTTTCTGTTCTCTAGCTGATAGAAGAATTTGCCTTGCTATTCCCATGGCATTCTTCAGTGTCCAGTTGTTTTATTTTCACAGTCAGCCTTACTATCTCTATTCACATCTTTTTAGCCCATGGGACTGTGCACTTCACTAAATCCACTGCAAATTTCAGATGATTCATTCTCTTCTCTTTTAAGTAATTTTTTTACTCACTGTCACTTCAGATTGTCATCAGCTGGCTGCAAAGTACGTGTGGTCTTCTTTTATTCCTGATATGTTTATCCTTAATTAACTACTTGATATTCATTCTAATATTCCTCCTTTGGCTTCCGTGCTCAAATTGTACCCTATTTGCTCAAGGGAAAGATTTTTATTGCTTGTTGTTTATTGATCTAGTAATGAAGTCCTATTCACTCTCCCTGCCTCTCATACTGCAGAGACTTACGCAGCTATTCATGTTTTCAGAAGCACTTTTTCTAGAATGGCCTGGAAAAGGGTACCTGTTTACACATAAGTAAACCTCTCTGAATGTAAACACACCACAGTGACTTTTCCTATAAATCTAAGAGTGACTGACGCACTCTGCACTGAAATATTCAGTCATTCTGCAGTTGCCCCATGAATCAGCAGCCAGCACAGGGGATAAGAGGGGAGAGTCACTGTGTGGGATGAGAATATGAGTATGCAAATTGAAGATACATGAACAGAAACAACAGGAAAATTTATTTATTTATTCTTGAAGTTAAAATCTTGGTAATAGTGGGTGAAAGAAAATGTATATCTGGATCATATCATACTATACTTAGCATCTGAGCTTCTTTGTGTTAGACGCTTTACATAAGAAATAGATCTCACTGTACGAAGAATTTAATCAGTGACCTAGTCACTCTCAAGAGCCTAACTTCCAACCTCCTCTCTTTCTGACATTAAAGCACATTTTGCTGCTCGCTCATTCCACTCCTTTGAGCAAAAGAGCTGTGTTCATACAGACAGTGAGTACTTGTTTTCAGGGGAAAAAATGATTCTTTTTCATGCAAACAGTAGATAGTGTACTAGAGCCTCGGAGGTGGCTGGGATGTGAAGTTTCAAGTACTGTTACTAGATACGCACAGCAGTGGTTCTGGGGACATGTCAAAAGAAATGAGGTGTGAAACTCTATCTGCAACTGCTTGCCAGGAGGTTTTGAAATAAGGATGTTTCCAGCAGCCTACATGGTTGTCTCATTCCTTGAACTTTACGACTGTATTGTCTGTATAAGTCATTGTAGTTTTGTATCAGGAGAAGAATCTAAATAAATGCAAAGGGTGAGAAGAAGGAAGGCAGAGATGAAAACTGTTAATGAACTCAGTGACCAAGAGCAACATTGTGGTAGTATGAGGAATGATTGTATGAATGGATGGTTGTATGTATGCATGAATGAAGGGATTTGGAAGAAATACATTCTGCTAGTAAGTCTCTTGCCTCCCAAAAATTCATTAATTGTAACAATCAAATGCACTTTGAACGCACAGAAATGCTGGAACGTATTAAGTAGCTTCAAAGCACTACAATTATCATGATGTTTATGCTCAAGCTGCAAGAAAACTGAAATAGACGTTGGCTGTACATAGAGCTTGAATGGGCTAGGAGAATGTGAGGTAGAGCCCTTATCTCATCATTGTATTTCTGATTATTTACAGTACATGGAGGTTACCTTATAGCTATAAAGAGGCAGTGCTTTATGTGTGATGTCACAGGAAAATTGATTGTACCTGAAGTGAGGAGCAAAATAAAAGATAAAGATAAAAACTTGTGTATTAATCTGAGTACCTGTCAGTAGTTCATCTGGAGTTCAAACAGACTTCCCATGCTTTTGTAGTAAAGCATCACATGCTGAGTACTTCTCATGAGCTGAGATTTTTTTTTTCCTCTTGGACATTAAATTATGTAAAATTAATGTGAAATTTTTAGTAATATTTTTAATCTTTTTGATTTTTCTTTCGCTGCATTATTTCTTAGGGAGATAGTGCTGTTTCTTCCTCTCCAGCTATTTCTGAAGGATAAGGAAATGAGAAGTCAGTAATGGTGTCAAAATCTTGTCCTTAACTGATCGATCGGACTTTTGGATGCCTGGCAGTAACATACTATGTTATCCTTTCTGGCATATCTTCTTTGCTTCTTCCAAGCTATTGCTTTATTTGAAGTAACTGCAATTAGCACAGTTTCTGCTTTGGTGAGCCACATTAAGATGTGCAGGTCTGTTGGCCCACTCTGATGCTATTGGAACCTGAATGGTGCTGCTCAGCCAGTGATGTTCCTCACATCCTTTTCTAATGATAATTTTTTTCCCAGTGACATACAGAATTACCTAATACCTTTCCAGTAAATTACAAGAAACTAGCTAAGGAACTAGGTTAATTAGGGGAGAAAAAGTGGGGTATATTGGGCTTCCTAGCTGGCCTTCGTATTAATAGTTGTAATCAGGAGATATAAGCTTGTCAGAATTTGGGGAAGTTGCACTGAAGTTTTGTCTTGATGAGTCCCACAGCTGAATTTCAATTTAAACTCACTGAGGCATATAGCTCTCATTTCATTTTCTCACATATAAATACACATATGTGTCTGGGATATCCATGTATATGTATGTATTAATGGGATATGCTGTAGTCTGTAAGTATACATATAAAACACCTAGTGTCACTGAAGTAAACTGAAAGAACCCTCAATGAGGAGACAGTATTTTTCTATGTTTGTAAATATTTCTCTTTGCTACTGCTCTATACAGATGTAGTAAAGAAAGAAGAAAAGCTATGTTTTCAAGATGGCTTTTAATTCTGTAACGGAGTGCCTTGGTGAAATGTGGGAAATTACTCATCTGAGCACGTATGAAACCAATGGAAAGTATGCTTTTCAAGAGCAAGTTTGTTATTCTTTCAGAAAAGCTGCGTGCTTCAACATAGCCACAAGCGATACCCACCTGTAGTTTGGAGAGGAGGTTGAAAAGGTCTGAGCGTTTTGCTTGATTCTTTTTTTATTACTACTTAAAGAAAAAAGGGCTTCACATCCAGAAAGGTAGGAGTACGCTTTACAGAACTGAAGTGTTTATCTTGATCATTACCGCAGGAATAAAGCACAACATGCAGTATCTATGTGAACACTTATTCATATGTTGAGAGATTTCATACGTGGGAGGAGACTTGGCACTGAGATTCCTCACACAAAACTGAATAAATGTCTGAATGTTTGTAGGACTAAGGCCTAAAACATCTCATTTTTCAGTCTGTTAAAATGTGTTACTTTTGTTTACAGTATGAGGAGTGGAAAATCTTTTGGCACTAATCTTGGTACGGTGTGCCACCTCGTTGTTACCAGTTGTCTTTTCAGTAATCATTACTCGTTTTTTCCAAAAGTGTGGAGCTAACAGAGGGATGCCTGGGGATATTTTAGCTGATGACAAATATAAGCAAATTCATGTTTTTATTCTCCAGATTTTTTTTCTCTCTCAGATCAGGCACGTTGCTAGAGGATAGAATGCTTGTGTTTGCCCTCATGCTGAAAGCATTTCTCATAATTGAAATGAATAATCAGCAATTGACTTCTTGTTAATTTCCTACTATAAGACAGACTAATTAATGGTCATTATAGCGACATGAACTTAATTTATGTTTTCAGCTCCCTCACACCAACCACAAGAGATTTGATGCTTCAGAAGGGATCCGTCTTATCTCACTTTTAACAAACACTAGAAAACAGAGTGTGTAACTGATTTTACAGTGTTTGATGGAGGCAGGATTGAAAAAATGAGCTTTAGAAAGTAAAGGAAAGGAAAGAAAAATACATATTTTTTCTTCTGCATTCAGTGTCAGTAGAAAAGTACCCTTTGTGAGGCAAATGGCTAGACAAGGAAAGGCAACTTTTCCAGATTTCAGATGCCACTCTCCTTATTACAGCCTTATGAACACTATTTGAGTGACACAGGGTGGCCACAGAGTTCATCAGCTGCACTGCATGCTCTGAGAAACAAACAAATGGAGTGAAGCTTTTTCAGCCAGCAATGCATCATTTAGACTTCTTAGCATAAAAGAATAGAGATGTGGTTGTCCAAATCTGAGGTTGTTTGAGAAGAAGTAATCTTAGAGAGAATTCACAGATATCAGTGAGGGGAACACCACCCCCATATGGTCCCATCAGTATGAGAGCTTGTTGTTCCAAGAGCCTGTTTGCCACTTGTGTGTCCCAGGCTCCTGACTTTTGAACCTACAGAAGCATTGCAGTGGGAGAATGCTTCCTAAACAGTGTTTGAATTACGATTTGTTGACTTGTTGTTAAGTATAACAGCAACTAGCTTCTGTAACATGTATTTATAGCATGTACTATATTATACAGTGCAAGTATACATTGAGCTCCTTAGCTGAAAGGTGGTATATAAATGCAAGCAGTGATTACAGTTGCACATATAAAAGAATAAGGTCTTCCTGCCAGTAGCCTTTACTCAAGGGGGAATTTAATCTCTTTATCTACAGGAATTTTATTGCAATCTCTCTTGAGATTGGAATGTGTGGTTTTGAAGTTGATTTAAAAAGAGGGACAGTTACTCTGCATTCCATTTAAATCAAAGGAAGTGATTCTTCCTTCTCTCTGCTGGACATTTGGTGGTGCACACTTGTCTTTGCATCGCTATGAAGAATGAATCTCATTCAAATTCTCAGGTGACAATGTTTTCTCTCAAAGTGAAGAGATGCCTTTTGCCTATTTCCTCTATCCATTCAAATTATTTCAGGATTCACTTGTTAGCATTTGTTTGTCTAATTTAGGGTAACTGGACTTATTCTGGAGGGTGTGCATCATGTATCAAAGTACAGTAACAACACAACAGTAACAGTACATTAAAGCAAGTAGGCTTGCAGTCACATAAACCCATCCTTAAATTTTCATTCTGATTTTCATGTAAAATGATGGCTTTAAGAAGACCATCTTAACTCTCCAAAAGAAGAAAATTACGTCTTCCTAATGTCCTGGTGGATGGAGGCTTAGAATTACTTATACTTAGCCATAGCAGATATTAATCTCAGTAGTTTATCTCCATTATTTTTAAGATAATTTAAATGGTATAAAACAGTCTTTTGAACTGTCAATACCTCTATTTATATCTCTTAAAAGAAGGTACTGCTCTGGCACTACATATTGTCTTCAAAAGTTTTTTTTTTATGTATAGCACCAGTAATGAGTTGAGGAGCTGTTACAGCTCATTTAAGTGGTTCACCCTTGGACAGACAGTTGGCAATTATTGCACTTGGAAGAACTAAATGACTGATTTGAATAGAAATGCTAGCTCTCCAGTGAATTTCGTTTTTACAACAATTGTAGCATGTCCACTTTTTTTGAAACAGTAATCACTTGTGCTTTTGAATGCTAAATGTTAAAAACCAGCAGGAGAGACCTGTAGTTGAGCTTTCATGCTAAATGTGAAGCTTTTCTACTCTTTGACCTCCTGAGAAGCTTCAGTTACCTTCAGACTGGATCAGCTGCTTCAGGTATGAAGAACCAGTTGTACAGAGTAACTTTTAATATTATTAATAGTCACATCTGCCTCCTATTGCAAGTAAATTTGAAAACTTTTTCTTGTACGCGCAGCAGATCTGGCTTTCTGATTTCTTCTGTCCCTTCCTCTTCCACTCAGGAGTGAAAATCACTGATACTTGTTTAGTCTCTACTTGTAGACCTTTACATTATTTAAAAATGTAATGTAACTATATGCATATAGTTATATATATATATAACTATAGAACATATGACTATATGCATGTAGTGTAACTGCTCAATAAAAATAATTCCTTAGCCATTATACAGACTCAGGCTTTGATATTGCAAGGGTTTCTGGTTAGACCTTTGCGTTCATATCAAAATACATGGTAAGATTTTCAGTTTCTTCTGAGAAGTGGTCAGATTTCAGGCTGTGATCTAGACTTAAATGGCAAATCAGTGCTCCCTGAATTTTTCAAAGCTTACACTTCTGCTAGTCTGCTTTATTCTTTCCAGAAATCTCAGAATTTCTTTTTTTTTTTTCCTCGTCTAACTTTTTTGATAAGAGGTGATGCACCTTCTAGTCCTGAAGGACATCGTGTAGTGCATGGTTGGTCTAGGAGAGCCAGCACTGACATGTGGTTTTGTATTTGATCTGTAGTAGTAAAACTACCTAGGAAATTAAGGTGGAAAGTCCATTGAGTTCCTGGAAATTCCCAAGTAAAACTGTGAGGGATGCACTAATCTGGATGTTCATAGTTTACATGGGCTAAAGGAGAAACTGCTAGAAAAACCACTGAGGCACTGAGGGTTATGATGCAGGAATACAACTGCAGAGTGCATGGGAATACACAGGAACTACATCTGCCTGATGTATTCCCTGCCCTGCCAACTGAATTGTTGGGAGAGAGTTGGAGGGAAGTATTGCTGTGTGATTGCTCCTGTTATACACTGCTTATCCATAACATGTTATAGAGCAAGACAGATCTTCTAATTTTTTTTCATGGTATAGCTGTTCTTATGTAAACTGAATAATTATAATAATATTAATAATAATAAAATTATATTTTGTTGAAGTAGAGCTACAGCTTCATGGATTTACTGTACTGATAAGAGTTCCCTTTTTTTTTTTTAACAAAAAAAGAGTGAAATGATAAAATTGTTATTTTGAGTTCTGGCATATCTAAAAGCATGCGATAAGCAAAAAGGGTCTTTTTAGCAGAAAGCTTTTCAATTGAAGCTCAAGAGTGATATAAATAAATCACAGACAGTTTAGAAATGGTGCATTCCATCATTTGTATAATAGTGATCTGGCTGTCAGCAATTACCTTAGCACTGACGGTTGAAATATACAGACAGACATGCTGTAGGTGGAGGGAGATGTTACATGCAGAGTGGGAGATTGTAAGAACGGAGGGGAAAAAGGTGCTTTTTTTTTCCTTAAGAAGTTGCACATTTCCAATAGATTGTAATGAGAATGTACATTCAAATATTAACTTAGTCGTATCTTGTATTGTAGTCATAACATATTGTAATGGACTCTGGTGTTGTTTTTTCTGGTCTAAACACTCTACTCACAGTTTGAATTGCACTGTGAGTTTCTTAGGTTGAGAATTTCAGTTCTTGCTAGAAGTTGAATTCTTCTAGATGGTATGTATAAAGTAATTCTCATCTTGAAGTGTAAGTAGTATTCTATTCCCTATTGTTCGAGTGAAGAGAACTTTGTTACTTATTAACATAAGAAGAGAAGCCACTTCTGATGCAAGTCTACTTTCCGTTTTCTAAAATATTAGTGTATATTCAAGTCCTTCAGGCAGGTTATTGTCTGTAGCAGGAGCGCAAAGATGATATTCAGAATCATTCATTCAGAAAGTGTACCTCAGCAGAGGTCTGATCTCCAAGTTGTGCGTCTGTTTATTTTATCAGACTTATTATTCCTTATTTCTTATGTAAATGGTGTGCAGTTGTGAAAAGAGGGACAACAGCTGCTGTAAACTCAAAGTAAACTCGTGAAAATGAAGTGGTTTAGGAGACCTGTTACAGAGCATTCCAAATCAGTGAATCCTACGTTTACTTTATTCTGCCTTAAGAAACTGAATTACAAGTGGGAAATATTCACAATCTATAGTGAGAAGAGACAAAACTATAATAAAATGGAATGTCCTTCTATTAAAAGTAAGAAATATCTGTTAGGAAATTTTTGTATTGGTTTCTCTTGAAGCTTAAGCATTAAGGAAAAATGCCTTGATACTGTTTCTAAAATGATTAAAAAAAAAAAAAAAAGTGGAATATATTTTTAGAAGGGTATAAGTGCTAAAATAATGTAACCATCTAACTCTCCTTGACACACTTGTCACTGCTTAAAAATATAACCCAAAGTATGCTCAAATAAATATAATGCTGAAGAAAAAGTGTGAAGTTTAGAGCCTATGTTCAAGCAAATGAGAAATCAGGAGCTCAGCTTTTTCTGCCTGCTCTCATTGTTTTTCACACTTACTTTTCTTTTTTACAAATGTACAAGTGAAAAGATTGGTGAGGGTTATTTGAAAATAGAGCTTGGTGATGATACTTCAGTGCTCCTAAAATGTACGTGCTGATGGATAAGAGTGAAATTATTTCTGGGAGCCTCTCTGGCCTAGCATTCAGCTCCGACTTGTTTACTTCCAGTTTTTTTCAGTATAAGGTGAAATGTTTCCTGGTCATGTGCCGCTTCTGTTTATGTCAGCTGGGGTTAGGAACTGATGTTGAAAAGACAGTATACTGCTCTCTACCTCCTGGAAATTCCTTTCTGCAATGAGCCATCCTTAGAGACCCGTTGTGCCCAGCTGTACAGCTGTTCTACCCAGAAATGTTAGCTTTAAGGTTTTTGTGTCAAGGCCATGAGTCAGATACTGCAATTTCAGGACAGCAAATGTTATCATAGACTATACAAACTTTTTTCTGCGATTAAGACTGTAGGTAATATAATAAAAATGGATTGCTTTGTAAATGACAGGAAGCTTTACCTAGAGGAAGCTAATGCCACTTACGGTACTACGCTTTTTTGAGATGTCTCCCAATAAACGGAGCAGCGATCAAAATAAACTCAAGCAGTAAATGATTTTATCTTATAGTCCAGTAAGTCCCCCTTTCTTATAGCTAACCTTTGTTTTGCAGTCACAGTGAAAAATTTCTTCTCAGTCTTCTGTTGTCAAAGCTGAATGCATAGCACATCTTTCAGAATTAAGAACTCTCACATACAGCAGTTCTCTCCCAAGCCAGATGTGACTGGAAGGTCATAACTCTTAATGAGTTAGCTCCAATTTCAACCTGCTAAGTTCAGGTGACTGTATTTGAGACTAGAATATTTCATGCATATCCAGTTATTATAGGGTTTTACAGATAAATTTTATTTCTCGTAGTTCATCTTTGTGTGTGTAGTGTCATTTTCCTTTTTGAGTGGAGGTGTTGCATCACTGCCAAGAAGCTGATATTTGCTAAAGAGTTTCAGATGTTGTCTCTGAAATTCTGCTTGGCGTGTTAAATATGCATGAACTGAGTATACATGGGCAGTTAGATGATTAAAATCACACCGTGTGATTTTTGTAGTTGAGTATAGGCTACACCCTGAGTTAAAGTAACTGCTGAAGGCAAAGATGGCTGTGGGTTGTGTAGATACAGCAAACTGCTGTTTTCTTTATCAGACAGCATTTAACAGTTTATTTAGTTTAGATCGCTATGCTTTTCCTATGAAGTATGAAATGATTGGGCATGGGGAATTATTAGTAGTAGTTCAGGATAATTGTAACATTACATTTTATTGATGTTCAGATTCTAAAGAGTCAGTGTTAAGACTACAGGAGACAAAGCATGTGCGTTTTAACAAATGCATTTATAGAATGAAATTCATAATTCAATTTCTGCTAATATTTAACTACCACGGAACAAAGATCTGGTTTTATTTTACATTGCATGAATTTGTAATCTACTAAATGGAGAAAAAAATGAGGAGATCAAGTTATTTTCTTATGCAATATGTCAGACAAAATAAAGCTGAGCTTAATTCATTATGATTTATAAGCAGATGCTCCTGCATATGTGCATGTGTTTGTGTTTCTGTGCTCGTGTGTTTTAAGAATTGATTGCCCTCTTGGTAACAATTGCAAATAATTATTTGAGAAGAAAGGTCCCATTAGTCAGGCAGCAAAAGTGGTTACTCACCCCTGCAAACTGCTCTTCAGTTCCCTCTTCCACTTCTGAGTTCCCACCAAGCCTTCCCCTCCTCCCCAGTGTCATGTAGGAACAGGTGTGTCAGCGTTGAGGAAGGTACAGTCATACAATTCTTTCTAATTGCCAATACTGCATAAATTCATGTTCATTTATATCTACGAAAAACTGACAGATTGTGTTTGTACACTTCAGCCTGGACAGTTTCTTCCATTTTGAAGTTTGCTTTGTTGTCAAGCTGGAAAAAATGTGTCCTTTTCTTTTTTTTTTTTTTTTTTTTAGAAGGGGAAATAGGCTGTTTTCCTGGGGGGAAAAGAAATTGTGGGGGAGTACAGAATGCTCTCCCAAGTCCAAATTGTCTTACCATATGCATAAAGTGATTTACACTGGTCTGCAGCAATTTTTCTAACCTGTGATTCAGAGGCTCCCTGAAAACATAAAGGAAAAAAACCCAGAGCAATAGCAGCTCAGTCAGTTTTTGGTAAGCAGCATTTCTTTGTGCAATGATACCTTCAGATGCTTATACAGATGTCAGTTTGTTAGTAAACTATGTATCTCTTAAACGTATTTTCTTACTGTTCGTCAAGCACTACAGTCATTCTTCAAGGACTAAACAGCATTGAAAAAATATTTTTCTAGTATCATAGATCCATGAAGTGAGCACATGTATAGCAATGAACACACACTTATTGAATTTAAATTAGTAAAATCTAAACTTAGCTTGACAACTTTAAGAAAATTCTTCAGCCTGTAGGCAGTAGTTGTTTGTCCCTGTCATTATTTCAACAACCTGCAATATTTAGCAGTTATATGAGTGCTGAATTCATCTGGCATATTCCAATCCCTCCTCTCTTCAGTGACTCAGGATTTTTGAGACCAAGCACACCTAGTAGATAACCTGTGTGTGACAGAGCTGCTGTAGGCTGGCTTGAGTTCCCAGCAGAACCCCACAAGGGTATCTGTCCTGAGCATGGGCTTGGCTGGAGGCATCATCTTAGCAACTCTGTCCAAGTTAACTCTACTGTGGTTATCATATCAGTAGCTTCTTTTCTGTTCTTTTCCATGTTTAGATAAAAACATGGATATACTCGAGATGACTTTTGGAGTTCTACATTTGGATATAGTATTTACTATTTATCTGAACTGATCCTGATACGTTGCACTTAAGACCTTCAACTGGTGCGATCTGCCAAGATGTTCCTTTTGTTATATCTCATGCAGCACTTCTTTTGAGGGGAAAGAAAAAAGAAGTCCATATATGTATTTTATCATCATTTCACCAAAATGAGCAGTGATCTATGAGCCTATTCATATGAGGCAGCAAGGACTTCTGCTGACTTGAATAAGCTTGGATTTTTGTCCATTCTTTTCAGTGGTGTCTGCAGCATTGATAGTTAAAATTTTATCAGATAGAACTTTCTTCTTTCAGAATTAAAAAAAGAAAAACCACACAGATTTTATACTGTAGTTTATAGACGTCATTAGTGCTGTAGTGAAGTTCTCTGAACAGGGAAAAGCAAGCATCTCTGTGATATGCTGAGGGTGGTGGAGTAGCCATGAATGAATGAAATTCTGCTTGAAGGGAAAGGAAGGGTAGAAGCTTTCTCTCTCCTGTTTCTACCCCAGGACCCAGTCTGCTCAGGAGAGCTGTGCCTGGGTGCAAAGAAAAAAGATGATGTCTACTCCTCTTTGACAGCTGCCTGGTTCTGTGTCCAGGGGTGGTCTGGGTGATGGTGCTTTTCGCTATGAATGAAAGGCTCAGGGTGAGGCTGCCCTGATGGAGGCATCCTCTCTGGGCCTGTCCCTTGGCTACCACAGCCATGGCTGTATTTGTGCTTCCAAGGTTCTTTGGATCTCATCAGTCAGCATATTTCCAGTTTGATCGTGTAATTGAGATAAAAAATGATTAAGAGTTACTATGCACAACCCCTGCAATTTAACAAAGCAGCAGTGCTGCCTTCCATGAAACTTTGTCCCAAAAGTTTTGTTCTTTTTGCTTTAAAAAGGCTACCTATTTAGATGATTATTCTAACTTTCAGTCTACCTTTTTTTTTTCAGTCTACCTAACTTTCAGTCAACTACCTTTCAGTCTCATCCAGGAAATTTCATAATAAAAGTGTGAGAAGTGAATACGAGAAGACTTAAAAATACCTTCTTATCGAGACAAGTTATACATATTTTAAGTAGAATTAAGGACTCCTTATGACATGATACAGCCGCTGTCAGGTCACTATTAATATTGAGAGCAACCTGGTTCAATATAAGCTTTGACCTTTTCCTTGGTTGAAATTTCACTTCAAAATAAAAACTCAGATGTTTATTATTGAAAAACGCTGACAGTCATGAAGACAGAGTACAGTTTGAACCAGCAGTTTTCAGCATGAAAGTGTAATGAAACGTGTTCTTCCATGTTAATGTCTTAACAAATTGGGTTAGCAAAACTTATTTTGTTCAGTCAGCTTAAAGTTGAGGGACAGAGCTCAAATGATCAGATTTTGAAAGGGTTTGTTTGCATAATTTCCCCTTTTGAAATGACAGATTTTTATAGTTGTATATATCATAACAGTTTGCAGTTTTGTGTGGTGTTTCATAGATTTGTAGAAGGGGAAGAAAAAAAATTGAGGATGTCAAATGGAGGGAACATCTTAAATTTTAAGAGAAAAGCATGATCTTACATGGAACAGGTTGTGGTAGGAGGAGGGAGGTTTTAGGGGTAAGTTCTTTATCCCCCGGCTTCTCTATCTTCTGTAGGCTTTCTGCATTTGAACTGTGCTCTGCTTTGTGTGGGACTGTCTCTGTGCAAGGTTCAGCCCTGCGGCCTTGAGCTTCTGAGAGAGGTATCCACAGCCATGCAGCCACACATTTCTGCCCTTCCAAAGAGTCTTTCATGGACCTCCAGGGAAGAGAACTGATGGGTTTTCCCTCCCGCCATTGTCTGTGAGAGGCAGCTGTGGGCAACTGCTATCCTAGACCTGTGAGCTGTAAGGAATGCTCTTCTGACAGCCCTGTGGGGAAAAAAAGGAGTGTTTTTCCACATAATTAGTGATTCTTGCCTAATTGGCAGAGGTTGATGCAGCGGTCTTTTCTTTTCTTTCCCCCTTTTTTTTTTTTTTTTTTTTTTTTTTTTGGCTCCTTCGTTACAGATATACGTGGACTGCAGGGATTTCTCGATCAGGCCTCCAGACTGGGACTTGATGTGTCATTACAAAAAGTGGACAGGAACATCAGCAGAGTCTTTGCCAACCTTTTCACTACAATGAAAACAGAAGAGCTGAACCGCTATCGGGACACATTACGAAGGGCTATCTTACTTCTAAGCCCACGGGGAGCCCAGACTTTTATCAATGAGGTCAGTGAACAGTTATTTTTATCCACATTTCAGGAATGTATATAATGACTTCTGTGATACCTAGCTGGGTTTTTGGAAGTGGTAGATTTTGGCTGTGGTGGTTGGTAAGCGTCAAATGTTCTTTGTCACATCAGCTTCAGAGTATAAAGATGTAATGAAGGTGCTTCATTTAATGCAAACTTTGCAGTGAATGCAAATGGGGTGGTGGTGGCCAGATGGGCACTTTCAATATAAAACACAGTTCAGTGGTGAAATTATTCTTTTTTTTTGGTTGTCTTCCATACCAGTATTCTTGACCTGGATTTCAACCACTGTCTGCAAGTGGCTGGAAAATCTACTATGGTATATAAAAAAGGAAACATAACGTTTCTGGGAATATCATCTTTGGAAATCTCCTGACATATTGCAAAAGTGCAGCACTGATGTTTGGCAGCTGAATCACTGTGTTTTATCAAGTAGAAAGTAGGAATTGTATGTTTGCCTTTTCTTGATGATTTCTTGGAGTCATTAATGCTCATTAGGACAGGGACGTGGCTGTTGGGCAAACTCATAATTAATGTTGTGCTAAGGGCTAATTTTTGGCATTAATTTATTTTATCCAGCTTTTAAAATATTAAATAATGGATTATTTAACAGAGCTTTTTATGTGTCAGAGTTGAGAATGTGAGTTGGATTCTCAGCCTGACTTTCACGTATGTTCATTAGTGAAGAATTGGGCATTCAGATAGTTGGGTTTTTTTAACCAACTGGGGATAAGGCTGAAACACTAAATTAAAATATTGATGTGACCTGTTTATAATTATCAGTTTTGCCACATCATAGCCTGCTAAATTAAAAAAAAAAAAAAAGATTTTTTTTAATTAAATTAGCTCATTAGCGCTTAAAAAAAAGTAAATCCTCCACATTTATGTTCAAATGGTAATTTTTAAAACTAATGGAGTTAATTTTATGATATATAAACAAGGCAAAGGAGTAGCTTGAGCAGGACTAAGCACAGGGACAGACTTGACTTGTGTTTTTGCATGCAGAAGGATTTTCAGTTGAGGAGCAAGGAAGTTCATGCCTTAGAAGTAGAGTTAGCTTACGCAGCTCAGTCAGTAGTGTTATTGGCTTCATAGCAAACCTCCAGCAAAAATAGGTGAGATTGTTTTCCATTGGGTTCTAACGAAGTTTCCAAAGCAGGTACTGAGAAGAAATTGACGTGTGTTTTATTATGACCTGCACTGGCTAGTAGTATTGCCTTTCAGTATCCTGGGCTCCTGCAAATGTTATCAAGAGTTACGTATGAGCCTGGCCAGGACCCTGCAGGTCTCCAGAGTGAAGGGGCTAATGTATTAAACTGTTTCACTACTCACTTCACCTTAAAGCAGTGTCTATTATAGGCATTAAGGCTAATGATCTTGATATATTTCCAGATCCCTGCAGGAGTTTAACTGTAGGCAGAAATGAAAAGTAATTTATTTGGCAATCTTCCTGTATTGAATCTTGATTGATTCAGAAAAGCTTTATAAAAGAAAATGTAAATCTTTGAAAAGAGCTCTCAAAAGACTCAAGATGCAAGGTGTGTGAGTTTGGGAAGAATCCTTCAGTGCTGGAGGCTGGACATAGGCCATAGATGCAGCTGATTATCTGCAGCACAGGTTCAGATGGACTGGAATAACAACTTCCTGCTTAATTGAAATATGTGTTTTCAGATAGTTTACAGAAATACATTGTTCACAAGATACAACAGTAGAAGGAAAATTCCATTTGAGTTACATATTTCAACAGTTAGTAAATACTTCATGCAATAATATAAAGACTGAAGCTGGATCACTAGCCATAATGCAACTCGGAAGTTGTTTGAAGATTTGAAACAAATTTTCTTTTAACATTTGTGGGGAAAAAATAAATCTCTAGGAGACAAATAACAGTTTAAGAAAAAAAATCAAAGACTTGATTTTTAAAATTTAGGTTTGTTTATTTTATTTTATTTTGTCTGAAAAAATTCAACCGTTTTTGATTAAAATCTGCTGGCTAAATGACAAATCTTGATTTTTATTTTCTTTTGAAGTGCTTCATTCAGACCCTCTTGTGGAATGCATAATAAGAGACTTTCTCAGACTGTCTGGATTATGAACCCTGACATGAATGATTGTAACAATTTTTTTCTAAGCAAAACTCAGAGCTATCAGTCATTTGAAGCTGTCACAAGATTTATTTTGCTTGTTTGATATTGAAAGTGATACATTTTCCCTGTGAAAATATGGATCCAGATTTCAGTCCTTCTCATCATCTCTTGGGTGGGCAAGAGAGATTCCGTGTAACTACAGATGAGATCTAAAGATGAAATCTCATCTATGAAATACTTTCTGAAGCACAGAACTCAGTTTTAGGATTTTTTTTCCCTCCTGTTTTTTGTTTAGTCATTATTTTTACTTTACTGGCTTTGTATTCTCAGTGTCAGATTCTGTGATGTGTCAGCCTTACTGCAGCAGAGATTACTAACATTTTTGTAGGTTTTAAAGGTTAATTATTGTACTACCGAGTTATTATGACTCTGAGAGAAGGGAGAAGAGAGGAAAAAAAACCATCTTTTTGATGGTATAAGTGTGTAATTGCCCTATTCAGTAAACAGAAGGTAAGTATATTTATAAAACAGTATCCATCCCTGGTTTTCCATTAAAAGGTTGTGCTTTGGGATAGAAGCAAACCTAATCTATGGAGCAAGTGTCTTTCCTTACTCATGTTGAGAAATGTTTCCTTCTCAACCTGCAGAAGTCCTGTGGCGTGGTGCCATTGTTCAGTTTGCATGTGAGACCATTCTCACCTACGAGTAAGCATGTAACAGCAGAAGTGAATTAGGTTTGTGGAGTTTTGGGGTTTCCTTTTGGTTTTTATTTTTTATTTTTTTAGAAGACCAGACTGTGTGATCTCCCTGCAAGTCAATTTATAGAAAGAACAGAGGAAAATTCAGTAATTGAGGTATGGAGAGTCAGGTTCTGCCTGCCTCTTTCACTTGCCAATGGATACGTTCTTTTGATTGTAAGTAGAAATACATTTGTAGGAATTGCTTTTATCATTAAGAGCTCTACACTTTATAGTGACATGAAAACAGTTCAAAGATTGGTGTCAAGAACGATAAAAGAATAGGAGAGCATGACCTGTGAAGACAGGTCTCAGAGCACAGTATATACTGCCTGCCTAAGGGAATATAACTGACATATTTGAGAAAAAACATGAGAGAAGGAGGAGGAGGAATTATTTGAGGTGATGATGGGTGGTCTAGCAGGAAGTTATGACCTGAAGCTAAACAAGGCAGGTTTTCTCCCAGGGAGGTCAATTAGACATAGTGAGTGGTTGGCAAGAGATCAGCAAGGCATTGTCCTTCAGGGCATTCAGAGCACACTAAATCAAATGCTTGAGTGGCTTAACATAGCCATCTTTCCGGAACTAGTTTGAAGGAATGTGCTAGATGACCAAGGGGTCCTCCTGAAGACCCATCAGGAAACATTTGTTGTGTGAATAAATTTAGACTTTGTACATTTTTTACACAGCATACGATCTTGTAGGTTAGTTTCTTAAGTTTCTTATTGCAAATTTGCAGTAACTGTTGCTGAGGCTCTCTTTTCTTCACAGAACTCATGGTTTGTTTGGGATATATAATTTGATGAGATTTTTCTCTAAAACCGCGGGTGACATCAGTTGCTTTATAGACTTCAGTCATCCTACTTTTCAGTGTTATCACTTGTACTTTTGGAAACCAGTAAAGCGGAAACTGTAGCAGTTGCATGTGGTTATTGATTTGAAAAGAGAAGGAATTCTTGGCTTTACAAAACCTTTAACTCAGCATGACTTGTTTTTTGTCAGCTTCAGTGAAGTGCAAAATATTTCTGTTTAGATCGGTCTTTGAGAACGATATTATTACTTGTGAGTCTGTCCTGCCTGTAAGCTAGTAAGCTTACTGCAGTAAGGTGCCCAGTATGTATGCGTATCACTGCAGCATGCCAGCTGGAAGCAGAGCTCTTTGCATGTCAAATGCCTGGGACTGCAAACAAGTGAAAAGCAAAAAATAAAAAATGTATAATAGAGAACAGATTAATTCCATTAAAAATTAGCGCTAAAACTCTGTATTGTTGAGGCAGGATGCTCTGAATCGCTTCAGTTCCAAGAGCAGCTGAAGATATTCCCTTCCAGAGTGTTAGGAATTATGTTCGAATTGTCATTTATCTCTGACCTGTTTATGTAGTCACCTCTGTATACTCACTGGAAAGTAATGATTACTCTTTTTCACTTTTCTGGCTCATATGTGTTTGACTAGTTCTTTAAAAGTAAACAAAAAAAAAAAAAAGAAAGTGAAAACAAGAGATTTTGCTTTTTGTTTATGCACTATTTTGCAATAATTTGTTGCCTTCCTTCATTTCTGTTCATCAGAGTTGCTGAGTACCTTGTTCCTGGAGTACTCCCAGTTGGCACTTGTTTGTGACCAGTGCTTCAGACTTCTCTCTTTCACTTCTGCAGTCAGTGACACACTATTACTTGATCGGAGCTGCAGAAATTATTTATGGCATCTTGCACACTGCGCCTACAAGTAAATGTGCAAAATCTTTTGACATAAGAAAAAGAGACGTTTATTTTTCAGAATTTAATAGGAAAAAATAGTTTAATACTGATTTTCTGGCACTTGGTATTTCATGTTGGCATGCGTCTCTTTTTTTATTTATGGTGTATTAGTTTGTGTTTCTGTTTGATGTACGGTATATAAACATCTTGAAATACTGTTGAACAACTGCAGAGAAAAGTATTCTGCGTCTTCTGTTTTTGGAAGGTAGTTCCTTTGTTTAAAGAGCTGATAATGATTTGTGAGTGCTGGTAACAGAAGTTAGAAATAATAGCAATATGACAGTAGAATACTTCAAGGTAAATAACACCTGCCTGATGTTTAGCAAATCCCCATCTGATTATTTGATTCTTCCTCAGAGCTATAATTGTGCTGTTGTTGACAGTTGCAATACAGTAAGACTCTTTGTGGTCAAAGAGAATATTAGCTATAATTAAAACCCAAACAAACCTCATTAATCTGTTACAACCTGACTGAAAACAAAGCTTCCTGTTTTGGGATAATTTGATTTAGAAGCAAACTTATTTCCTTTGGGACGAGCAACAACAAGAAAAATAAAAACAATAACAAAAAGAAAACTAAAAAACAAGCAAAAATCCCACAAACCAATAAACCAAAAACATCACTGTGAGAGATCCAAGATACAGGATCACTGCAAGAATATGTTTGGAGCAATCATTTACTTCTGTTTTAGATTTATGGGCTCAGTGAAGAGAGAAAAATAAAGTCAAAATTTGGTGAATAAACGACCTTTTTAAATGCTTACACAGCTTCATGTAAATATTCTTTTCTATCACTGAAGGTATGCTTTAGTGATTATACTTCTTGGAAATCTATTTTGTTTGAGTCAGCTAGTAATGTTGCATCAAATTTTGAACCTGAGTGTTGCAATTGTGAGAAACATGAGACTTGCATCCAATTCTGTACTTCTCTAACAATAAAACACAACGGTTTTCTGAGGCCTGAGAAGCATTTGAGAAAAAAGTTATGGAGATTGAGTTCATTGGCAAGAGTTATAGTAAGTCCTTTTGAATCTAAAAACTGCTTTACTTAGCACTCTAAGGAAATCCCTCAATATGATAGATAAAATGTCTGATTTGAAGGAACTGTATTTTATCTCCTGTTTTGATTCTGTTGACTGGGCTCATGAATAAGGCATCATTTTTTTATTTTTTTTTTATGTCATTAAATCAGTATGTACAGAAATTGGCTGTTCTTCTTGCTCTTTGAGCAGGGTTGGCGTCAGTATACTGCAGTGCACTCCAAGAAGGGGTTTGGAACCCAAACAGCAGAAATTCAGGAAGGCCTGAGTCTTCAGTAATATTAATGTTGTCTCTGATATCTTTTATAAGCCTATTATTTTTGCCTGAAACCTTATTCCAGGAAGATAGACAGGGAAAACATAATATACTACGTAAGGAATTATTTTATTTATTTATTTATTTATTGAAGATATGGATAAGAAATAGTTATAGGAAGAAAGGAAGTCTGAGTGAAATAGTCCTGTTACAAAGCAGAACAAGGTAGAGACTTTGGATGACAGTGTAGACTGTATTCTTGTTTTGGAAAGGTTGATGATGTTGATCATAGGGTCAAAGGCAGATGAGCTAGTGAAAGACAAGGCAAATGAAGTGGCAAGTGGAAGAACAGAACAACAAACTGAAGAAATTGGAAAGGAATGGCTCATTATAATTAGAGGAGAGAATAAGCATACTGAAAAATAGATGTTTTCGTTTTGTTGTTTTCTAACAATAACCAATTGTTAAAATTAGCAATTAATGTGGATTAGGTAAGCGGAAAGAACAAGCATCTGATAGAAGAGTAGTGAAGGCTTACCAAAGCTGATAATTTTAGATCACCTTGTTGAGAGAATAACAATTCAGTACATACACAGCTTATATTCAAGATGGGGATGGTGTAAATGAGAAAAATAATGTGTGAAGAGAACAACCTAAAGAGAAGGTCATGGTATTATTGACAAGGAAATTTCCACCACCACTATGAATTGGTGGAAATTTCCTTCTGAAGTCTCAAAGAGACTGGTGTTGAGAGCAATCCCTTCTGTGCTCTTTGGATAAAAGTTTCAAGTGAACTGCTGCTGAAATTGCTCTTAAGTGAAATGGACAAAGCTGCTTAGTGAATTATGCTACAAAGAAGTGTCATCCTCTCTGTCTATGGTGGAGGACTTAGCTATGACTCAGAACTGCATGCTGTGGTTTGGGGCACTGGTTGGAGCAGTCTAGTGATAAGTGTGTGCTTAGAATTAATGTAATATCAGAAATGCCTGAGGCTGGAGAAGCTGCTTTGCTGTAGGACTACTGTAGGACAAGCCAAGGAACTGGAGCAGTGGAGGAATCATGTAATGACTTGAAGGAGGAAAGAACTCAAACTTGAGATGGTCATGTTCACTTTTGGGTATTATTTGTTCACGGTTTTGTTTGTAAAGAAGAAAAGCTATTAATGGCTTGGAAACAGGACTTGGAAATGTCCTGTTGGGCAGCATGCAGCTCACTTTCTTTAATATTGTCTTGAATGGCATCTAGGATTAGTTTTTCTATAAGAGCAGAGAGATCAAGTCTCTAGTGAGCACTAAAATACCAGAGCTACTAGAAAACATCCGCTCTCCTAACTCCTGTATATTCATAGGCCATTTTTATAAAATAATTTTACTTCAGATTGCTCATCTGGCTCCTGGAATGCTGTGCAATTTAAAGTCAAAGATTATATATATATATGTATTTTTAATGTAGTGAAAGGTTAAATACAATATTCTGGCATATCTGTGGTCATTACAGTACATTAATATCTGTGAAATATTGCTCTAAAATACAGTATATCTGCGGATGACTTTATCATTCATAGCAAGGATAATTTTCTGCAATTTATCTGTCATTTACCAGAAATCAGAGATTACTAATTAATTATGGGTGATTAATTTTAAAATATGTTCTTGCATTTGCATTTCATCGCTATACCAGTGTTTATCTATTGTAAGACTTTAGCAGAAGCAGTAGAGCTTTGTGGAAGAAAGGAATACTTTTCTTATAAAATCAACAATGTAATGCTCACACAGAAGCTGTTTACCATTTTCCAGTTCTAACTTTTCACAAACCTTCAGTGAGTTGTTCAGCTTACTGTGTTACGGTAGCTTGACTTTGAGGATTATGAAACACATGTTACAATTATAACGCATTCAATTTTTGAACTTTCAACACCAGTGCGCACACATTGTGGTTACAGGTTGATGTTTCCCGTGGACACATCTGCAAGTGCCTTTGAGCACCTGGACTGACTTGGAGTTGGGACTTCTGCTCTGTCTGTCAGTCATCTCTCTCCTAAGAGACACTTGTAGACCTGATGTGCTGGATTAAGGAAATCATTGGCTCAATTCATTACCTCTTTTCAGAGGTTATAGAGGAAGGCCATTTATCCTGAAAAGAAGGGATGAGTAATAATCGCTAATAATTATTTGCACCTGCTTTGCATCTTTTTCAGAGGAGTTTTTAATCACTTTTAGTAGGCGAAATGAAATGATATTTACCTAAGACTTACGTTTAGTTTCAAACTAATTTGGAAAATGATTTAAGCCTTCAATAATTGCTTGCAGCATACAACACAGCAGTATGTGTACAAGATAAAAGCTTGGGCTAGATTTGCTTTGGTTTGAGAAGGCTAATCTCAAACAAGGACTGGTGCTCTGTTTCTCTTAAAGTTCTTTCTGTGCATGTGGTGTAGGTGCAGGGCTCAGCCTTTACAGCACTGATGGTTATCTCTTCACAGTTCAGAATGTCAGAGCTCCCAGAAAATCTAAGGTAAATTCTCATCTGAGCTCTCTGGAAATGTAAGGGAAGAAATATTCAGGAACCTTGTGCATTATGGGCAAGGAGTTAGATCCAATCAAATTAAGCTTATAACTTGAGACAGCATGATAACCATGCAATGAGACTGTCTTTTCCTCAGGCCAAGAGTGTTCCGTGTCAAACAAATAGAACAGTGTATCATCAGCATAAAGTATGATGTGCCAGGTCCTTCATTTACCTTTGTACATTATACAACAGCAAGGATGTAAGTTGTTGGTTTTCTTTGTTGTTTTTTTTTTCTTGTTTGAAATAGTATAATCCCATTAATAATTATTTTCATACCGCTGCTGTTAGTACCATGACTACTATCATAAATACTGTGCTTGAATTACGTGAGTGCCTAATTATGAACTGGGATGTTGTTTGACTGGGTACTGTATGAACGTGTGTCCCCAAAGAGTTGACAGTGTATGAGAGGTGACAGACAGTGTCTGGATGAGAAGGTTGTTCAATGACAGAAACAGTCTTTGTGAGAAAACCCCAGCAATTAACATTTTGAAAAGACGTAGGGTCTTAAGATTTGTGGAAACATTTTTATTTATTTATTTATTTATTTATTTATTTCATTTTAAATAGCAATAGAGGAAGTTGACACCAGGGCCAAATTCTTGGTGAGGAAGTATAGGTAACCTGGAAGATCGGGATGAAAAATTATATGGTGTTGGAAATTAAGATTGTTATCACGTCTTTGATGTTACAGATAATCAGGGTACTCTGGAAGCAATGTGAGGGAACAGGTGAAATGATCAAAGGAATGGGGTAGAGATCCTCTTTGTAGTAGAAGTTTCTGTAAGATAGGAGAGGAACTTGCAGTTTTTAAGGTCATAAAGATGAACTTTGCAGTAATCAATATGTAATGTCATCAGAGCTGGGAAAGGAGTTTTAGCATTACAGATGGGTATAAAGAATTGTTTATTAGAAAGGTTATGTCTAAAGAATCTGGGAGATTTTGGGCTTATCCTGGATGAGAGGCTTTGAAAGAAGTAAGTCAAAGATGACACTTGGATTGTAGTCTAAATTGGCAGGTCTGATGTTATGGCTGTCTATTTTGACTGAGAAAAAGGATTTCCTTTTCCCTGAGGGGAGAGGATTGAGTAATCTCATTATCCCCATAAAGCTTATGAGAGTATCCAGAAACCAGGTTAACAATTTAGACTGAGCAGAATATGAAAAATGTATCACCGAGTAGTAGATGAAGACTGAACAACTTGAGGATATCAGTGGATTATTTGTTTTTTTTTGCTTGCTGGATAGAGTTAGCATAAAGAGTGGAGATTACAGAAAGAATTGATGAGAGATTTTCCTCAGGAGCTTGAAGAATATTCCAAAGTCTCCCCTGGCAAGGCTATACTAAAGGAGTGGTGTAGGAGGAAACCCAGGAGAGAAGTGCTGGGACAATGAGATTTATCAAGAAGAAAGAAGATCAGCCATGTTAAAAACAGCTGGCAAGTCCAAGAGCAACAATATTTTAGAGTTTGGCTAGTAAAAGTTCACAAGTTATGGCAGTAGAAACAGTTTTACTGGAGTGCAGAAGATTGAAGATAGAATGAAGAGGATTTAGCCTGAGATCAGGAGAGAGGGAGT
Organism: Oreortyx pictus; assembly: GCA_036925125.1. Classification (NCBI taxonomy): domain Eukaryota; kingdom Metazoa; phylum Chordata; class Aves; order Galliformes; family Odontophoridae; genus Oreortyx; species Oreortyx pictus. The sequence continues at coordinate 9,432,043 of JAUPFR010000008.1, read as the reverse complement.
CAAGGCAACAGATGCATATTAAAGGGGCTAAGGCTGAAAGGGAGTGGGCAAACAGGGTGTAGAACTGTGAAGTGCATGAAAAAGGGGGAAGTGTCAAATACTTCCTGGCTTCAGGAAAGAGAAATAGAGTAAAAGGAATTTAAAGTCAATGTATATATAAGTATATCTTCTGATTCTTATGATATGAGTTGTGTGGAAGATGTCTTCAGAAGTACTGGGGAGCGGTAGGCATTGCGTATGTGGGGATGAAGGGAGAGGATGGTAGTGGCAGCAAGTTGCTGTAGGCTGGGGATTGCATATTTTTGGATAGACAGTAAATGCTCCCCAGAATGACAAATTAGAAGTTGGCCCTGTTTGTCTCTACAGTTCTCATTGGGAATGAAGGAATGAAGTTTCCTTTGTGTTCTGTCCTCCAGATTGGAAAGCTAAAGATCACTAGATAGTAGAGATGTTTTTGCCATTCTCCATCCGCTCCCCTCCCCCCCCAGTGAAGAGAACAGCAGTGTGCAGAATTCTTTCGTTTTGGTATTACTGAAAAATGGAGACAGTGTTCCAGATACTTTGATCATTTCCTTTGCAGAGTGACTAAGGGAATAAAAGAAGAGTGGCTCTGACTGTGTCTTGTGTGGGTCACAGCATAAACTGTGTTTCATAGTGGGCAATTTCTAATAGAATTTAGGTTTTTAGTACTGTCTTTTTATTGGAAAAATCTTTGTGCTAAAATTTTCACAGAAGCAATAAATCATACTTCTGAACATTGATTTGCTGTTTTTCAAACTCATGGCATATGGCTTTTTTGCCACTGTTTTTGTTTGTTGTATATCAGAGTTATACTAAAATATATATTTTTTCAAAATATCATTTTTCAAGGTTGATCTCTTCCTGCTGAGGAAGTTGCCTAACAATTATCCCTAAGGGACATCAAATGTGGAGGGTACAGGATTTTTAGTCCCTTTTTTTCCCTTCTGGGGCATGGGGCTGCAGAGAAAGAGGGGGCCATTGACAGAGTTCACTTGAAGTGGGGTCTGAACTTCTAAATGTCACACCAAGAACTTTCCCAAAAGGTCATCCTTTCATTTGATACTGCCAGGTATGTCACTGCTACTATTGACCTCTAGTTGTTTCATTTGATGGAGCTAATATTCCTGTCACTCCAGTGTTTCTTGTATCAGACATGCAGCCTTTAACCCATACAAAATGTGTCAAATATTATAGCACATTTCAAATAGTAGTTTGGCTTTATTTTCAGATAAATAATGCAGCTTGTACATAAAGTCCTACAGAGCATTTTAAGAGCTGCTCAGGTAACTTTTAAAATTTGTATTTTATTTATTGAATTGAGTCCTGCCCATGTAATGGAGTTATAGTTTGCTTAGACCATGCTCTGTGAATGAGATCAGTTTGTTTGGCACTGAGCCAGCCATCCATCCAACTTGAAGCAATCAGATTTAAAAGCTTTGCGCTTTTATTAATGTATGTGCAAATAGTGATTGGATTCCAAGGACACTCTTTAGGAAAGCACCTTGAGTGATTGGTCTTGATATGTAATTAATATTTCCTTCTAACTTAAAAAATATATTTTTAGCTCAAACTGAAAATGAATAAATAAATAAATAAATAAACAATAAAAAAAAGCCTACACATGCACAACTCCCCTCAACAAAAGCCTGCACCAAAACCATGGCAATGACTGTGATTAACGGAAGTATCTTGATTTGAAAATATAACAAGTTCACCAACATGTTTTCCTCTAAAATTGTTAGAGAATATTTTGAGATGTACCTCACTGCATAAAATAAACGGAAAACAAAAATGAAATGAAAGAACTTCCTTAGTGTTCAACTTCTAAAATATATTGACATACAAGGATATTATAAAATGAATGTCAGTTTTGAATGGACCCTGATTTAAAATGAGAACAATCTAGCACTTCTGCTAGGACACAGGGATGAATGCTTAATAAATCTTTGCAGTTCATCTTACCTGATAGTTTGCATAAGCAAGCGGCACCATAGCACTGTAAGTGCTCTAAGTGTCACTGTGTACATGAGATGGTTACCTCATCCAGGCCAAATACACAGTGAAAGTGTCCAGACTGGAAAATGTGTGGCATGCATGAGAGCTAAAATAAGCACTAAAGAGATAAAACTTTGATAAGGAATTGGCCTTAGAAGCTTCATGCCAAATTCTTCTGAATCTTTGGGAATATATTAATTGGACTTTCTCTGACCACTCCCTCTTTTAAGACCCCAAATTGTGCAGCACTGCTGTGAGCATCAATGAGCCTTACGTGGCTGATATTTGTAAAGGCGTGTAGGAACCTGTGCATCAGGACATCTCCCCTGGCAGCTCAGACCATCCTCTGTTTTCCTTGGGATTTTTTTTTTACTGTAGTGTAGTAGTTTGTATAAAATTAGTCTTCACTTTTTAAAAATATATTCTTATTTTTCTGAAGAATTAGATAGAATAATTTGCGTGAAATTCTTCAGAAGGATTCATACAGCCCAAATCATCAGACAGCAGAGTATCGCGTGTTCAGGTTCTTGGTTTGGTTACTCTCACCTTTAGTTTATATTTGCATCTTCAACTTTTTCAGTCTTTCTCATTCTGTTTGAGTATCTGTTCTTTAAATGCCTGACTAGATTTTAATAGGGATATTATTTTCAGAGTAGTAGGGGAATTAACCCTGAAGAGCATAAGCTCCTCACAGTTGTTCTATTTCAGCTCATTGAGAACAGTGGTATTTCTGATATGCATTACCGTTACTTCCAAAAAATGTCAAAATCTCTCATTGTAAACTAGGTGGAGGATGGTATCTTAAAAACTGTTGAAACTGGTTATTGTTTTAGGCAGGGGACTTGTTATACTGATCAGAGACAGTACAGAAAGCCTACCTTCCTCTGACTCTGTCACCAAATTTTCTGTGAATGGCAAAGACACGAAGAGTAAAACAAAGAAAAATCAAAGCCTGAATATGACGGGGAGGAGGAAAAAGTCAGCCTGGTACTGTCTGGCTTCTCAAGTGCAGAGACCTCTTATGGTGCATGCACAGAGTGCTGAGCTACAGAGCCTGGCCAGGAGCTGGACTTCATGCCTTCTGTACTTTAATGGTAACTCACGTGGATGCTGTTGTTTGTGATTTCTGAATAACATTTATGGAGTGCTGCAAGCTTAGCTGAAAAGGAAAACAAATTGAATGAAATATTAGAGAGGAAGTGTCAAAACATCACACGTTTCTGAATATCATGAGACAAAGTGTCTGTTTCACCATTCTGGGGCTTTTGAATAGAGACACCAAAACAGATCCATGCTTCTGGGGAATGGAAGAGCCTACTTGATGTTTTGAATAGTCATTTGGGGAGCATAATTTAAACGGAAAAAATCAGTAAGGTCAACTACTGCCTGTCAAGACTGCTTGGGAAAAAGTAGAAACGTTTTAATTTTTTACATAGAAATTTTCAAAATAACTAGGTATGTTATCTGTGAAAATAAATACCTTTTTCCCCGACACTAGTTAGGAAGGAATAGCTGAAGAAAAGGAAAGAAAATTCTCTATTTTTTATTCTCAGCACAGTTTCTTATTCTTGCATGTACCTTCATAGAACTGATGTTTGTGTATGCTCTTGGGCAGCATGCTCCTGCAGGTGGCCTTTGGGAGAATGGAAGGTATGAAATGCCTGCAGAGGGCATGCTAGCCAGTGCAGAGCAGTGACATGTGGGCAGTGGGAGGCAGGCTGGTGCTAGGGTTGGGCTGCCAGGGATGCTCAAGACAGCATGTCAGCAGGGTCTACTCCATTGCACTCCTCCACTGTGTACAGAGTGGAGAAGCTATACACGTGGTACTTTTCCCCATTACTTCTTTTATAAGCAGATCTTGTAGCACTCTATCTGATACTCAGGCACAATTTCTGATGTATCTGAAAGTACTAGCTTGTCAGGAGGATTCCTCTATCCTTTGCCACTTTCAAGTTCAAATCTATGCAAGTGATCAACTTCTTTAATAGAAGAACTCCACAGAGAGAAAGCCAGCAGTTTGCTGCTCATGACCAGATCTGGTGACAAGAGGACCATAGGTCAACTGTATGATTCATAATTTCCATCTGGTTGTAAACTTCTGACAGAAGTTTTCAAGAATAGAAGCTAAAAGCCACCTGGCAAAAGTACATTTTCAAGCAATTGTAAACCTCTGTAAAAATCAAATGCTATAATCATTTGAATCTCATTAGTGTATCTTTTGTTGTTAAAAGCAGTGTCCAACTGCATATAATGTGGGGTTTTCTTTCATTCCTCTAACTCTGTTTTGAATATCTTACTGTGAGACTGTCGTTAGTTGATCATGTTGTTCGCTCTCCTGCTGTTGGCACAAGAAAGACCCTGTTGGGTGCTTGCATATACTACTTAATAAGAATGTGAAAATTAGTCACAAGATCTGTGTTCTTTAAAGTAGAAAAACCATGAGTGTGTTGGTATCAGCCTGGTCATACTGGACAGCCTGCGCTGCTGACTGTGCCTGTTTTGGATCATGTATGTGGATGCTCCCACAAGTTTTACATAACCTTTGTCTCCTTGATTTCACTACTTTGAAAAATGAAATTCAGCCTTTCTAGCTAGAGGATTTGTGTTTTTCTCATTCTCTTTTTTTTGTTTTCCACTTTCCTTTCAAACATTTCCCTTTATAATACATTTGTATTAACTCGCTTCTAACTTTGCTGAATAAATGGAGTTAAAGAGATCTCATCAGTAAATAATAATGGTGACAATGTTAAAGTGAGTGACGTAGGCACTTAATGAGATGCGTTTGCATTGTTGAAATTACTAACCTAAAATTAGAATTAAAAGTACATATAAATCTTCACAGGGAGGTAATGACCCAATTAAAGAATTGCCATATTAAGGTGCTTTGCACGTTTACAAAGCTGAAGTAAATTCTGTTCATTTAACCAAAATTTATCCCCAAAAATGTCTCCCCAAACTGAAGCTCCCACGTTGGCTGCTGTAATTAAAAGTGAACACTTATGTCCCATCTGTTTTGTCGAATCATTGGAGTTATGAACACTGTCAGCGGCCCTGGGCGAACAGATAAATCAAGAGGCTAGTGGGCTGCTCTAGAGCATAATGACTCCCCTCAATTTCCTGCTCAGTTCATTGATATTGATTTGCAAATGAATCTGCCTGTTTGTTTATTGGAATCGCGTCATTACTTCAGCAAAGTGTTCTAGCCAAGATGCAGCAGCTTTCCAAGGGCTCTGGTTTTCATTGTTTATCACTGTCGCTTGCTTGTGGAAAGATCAGGAAAACTAGCAACAGGGACTTTAAATAAATAAATACAAAATAACTTAGATAAAGAAGTTATTCAAGCAGCTAAATTAAGCTTAAAGAAAAAGAATGCAGCAGTGCTCCAACTGGGCTTAAATAAAGACAATTTAGTGTGGTAAGCGCTTGCTTGTATGCTAGTGCTATCACTTGTTATGTACTGGTTGATATAAACAGTCCTAAGACGAGTGATTATGGTCTAGATCAAGACTGTGGGAAGGCTTTATTTTTGTTAGATACCATTACACGGATACTTAGAGATAGCTTTGCTGTAAGAGGTGTGTTTGGAGGGTAAAATCCAGTAGCTCTCATAATATGACATCAGTTAGCAAACTAATCAGAAGAGCATAAGCTAAACGGGTGGTTAGTTTAGACAATAGGCCAAGTTGGAAAGGAATCATGTGTGTTAAACTATCCATAGAATGCATATTTCAGAATGCCTTAAAAATCTGTTTCGTTACTCAACAGACTTTTCAGTTATCAAGAATGAACAATTTCCATGCATCATATTCACTTCAGGACAGCTAAAAGCAGTGCCATTCTCCGAAAGTTACCTGCTTGTTTCTCTTTTTCCTGAATCGTGAACTGTCCTCCTTTGGTCCTTTGCACAAGAATGAGTAAAAGAAAGTGGGGCTTGTCTTTCAAAAATCTTGGCAAAATAGTGTCATCTATACACGTGACAAGAAAGACAGAAGGGAATAATGGAGTGCAGCATTTGTTTTGCCCACATTCAAGTACTGACATTTCCGCTCATCAGCCGAATCTTCTAAAGAATGTCAAAATGTTATTGAAGAAAACCCCACGCAAACTCCTTCCAGCTTTGTTGGTTTTGACAAGTGTGCATGAAGTCCTCCTGTGTGCAAGAGAGCTATATCAAAATGGTTGGGTTTGTGTGTTTGCTGCCACTATTTATTAGCAGGATGACTTCTGGAAAGGTTAAAGTAGCCTATTCATCCAGAATTCTGGCAGCTAAGGTAGCCAGAGATTGGGTGCCAATCCCCTTATTTGAGCCTGACCTTGCTTTCCTCTTGATGCTCCTCGCATCTTGATGCTACCCCGTTACAACACTAGAAATGTTCTGGGTAAGAAACCTGGGTTTAGTTGAATTTTTGTGAGAGCTTGACCACCTTTGCTATCCTGAGCTTATAAAATGCTTGAGGAGAAATACATGATTAATACTCCTCTCTGCTGGAAGAAAAGTTTTCAGAATGGGAGGTGCTTCTACCCATTATTAAGTTTTTGTTTTCATATATATTGTTATTGTAGAGTATTTAATCTCTCACACTGTCTTGTCTTGAAAGTGATGAATCGCTCATGAGAAAAATTGAATGATTCCATTTGTTTTCACTAATCAGTTGCAAAAACTATTTATTGTGAATATGCTACAAAGTAATACAGACTTACTATTTCACTGTTGTCAGTCAGGCAAAACCAATTGCAGATTTTCTGTGAAAATCCGAAAAAGCTTTGTCTGATATCTGAGTCATGTCATAATGACATGAGTCCGGATGAACACATCTATTGTGATTTAAAAATTTAAATAATGATATTTTATTATGCTTTCAACATTCTGTAACTCCACTTATTGATTTTAGACGATGGGAAGTGCTATGGTTTTGGTTTTTTTCCCCCTAACATATTGTAATTGTGCAGTAAACAATGAAATCCTGCCATGTATTGCTGCATGGACAACCCTTTTCATTGTTTTATATTTGAGTGATTGTGGCCTTCAGATCCATTTTACATAGAAAAGTGTAGAATATAGTAGTGTGAGAGAGAGGAAAAGAAGAGAAAAAAACACCTGGCATCCCTCTTTTAAATATGCAGAATGAGAGGTTTCCTAACCGTAGCTTGTCTCCAGGCTCCTAGTGTTAAGTGCAATGGGTTAGCTAAGCAAAGTTTAACATAGCAGCGATTTTCTCAGAGTATCAATAGAAAGTGGGAATTGCTGCTTTTCCTCTTGGTTGGTACCAGGCTTTTGGAGTGCTCTCTTCTAAACGCAACACTGTTACTCAGTGGCATAATGTCTCCATGGATTTGGATGTGAGTAGAGGCTTTCTTCACTTTTTCCTTCTAAAACTTGAAGAAGGCATGTGTAAAGAGATTTCTTTTCTTGTGAATGTATTGTTTAATCTTCAAAACAAGAGCAGTTTGGGAGGGTAGCAGAAAAAGTACAGAATGTGGACTAGAATTCAAACTGTGCTCCTAAGGATGTTTCATACTTCTTGAAGTCAAAAGTCTGAGAAGCGCCAAGAAAGGCTGCAGTATCACAGAGTTTTGTTGGAATTAGGAGAAATTCCTTTTGAAATTGAGAAACAGAGGGCTATTTGCTATTTATACATATATATATATATATATATATATATAAAACTCATGTTATAGGATAAAATTTGTGGTTAACTGCTCAAATAAGTATGAATTTTAGCATTGAGACCTTAACGTTTGGTACAAGACCTAAAATGTTCAGGCTGATGGAGTGGTAACTTTCACAAGTAGGCAACAGTAGCACTAGTAGAAATAAAGGAATGTTTGGTATCATGCATTAATGCCAAACAACTGAGTTGTGGAGTGTGAATCTGTTTAGAGTGCTTTCAGTATACACTGAATTTTTCTGGCTTCTGCTTGTCTGATAATGTATTTTAATGTTGTTTGAGGTATTGTTCTGCTATTATTTAGTTTATTTATTTTTAATCTAAAGTGTTAGGAAAGAATATTTATGCTGAACAGGAAATGCTGAGTATGGAGGGAGCATACAGGGAATGGTATTTGTTTTGGAAGTTTCTTGACTTGCCTTGCAAGAATCCCATTTTTATTTAATTTAAAAATGTATGAACAAATAATGAGTTTTAAATAGAATTTAGTGAGGTGGCTTTAAGTTAGCTGCTAGTTCTGCCAGTAAATAGTAAACTGCATTTAAGATTACCTACTCAAGTATGATATAAGCTATTAAAAATACTACCAATAGAAATTTAATTTATTAACTACATTGCTAAGGCTGTAAATGTTTCTTCAAATTGAAAGGCAAGTTCTATTTACACACGCGTATATATAGAACCACATATCTATTTTTGTACATTTTTGAAACTTGATATACTGAATGTACTGTGTATTGGCTTTCTTGTAGTTAAATATTAGGAATATAGTTATATAGTATGAATTTATATGCATAGACTGCAACTGGCTATAATATTTAAATATTTTGATCACGTAAATACATCCGGACTCTTAAATTAGGTGTTGGACATATAACTATTCTCTTTATATCCAAAAACTTTACCATGCAGTTAAGCAACTAATTATTGTTGCTCAAAAGTTATACCAACACTGGTGCACACAACTTTTAATACAAGTTACAAGGAAGCTTCCATGTTTTTGTTTTCATTAAAACAAATTGGGTTAAAGCACATTTAGTCAGCGAATAAGTTACATCTCCAGACAGCTTGAATGCAATGCGTGGCATCTTAATGTAAATTTAAAAAGACCTTATTTTTTGCCAAAATCTGGGGCTGCAAAGGGTGAGACCAAAGTTTGCAGGAGATAATGCAATCACATTTTTATGTTCAGTGGCGTAGAAAGATGGTACATGTTGCTAAACAACCTCAGTAATTCCAGATTCCCTTAGTCTGTGTCTTGGGACATTGTTATCTGTTTTCTTGATTCTGTTTTCTGTGCAGTATCAATCTGGGGACTTCCTAGCCCATTTTTTTCTGCTGCATTTTCTTAGTATATTTTAATTTTATATGCAATCACAGAATTCTACAAAAATATTTTCTTTTAAGATTTTGATAGAGAATTCAATAAATGCACTCAGTGAAGTTCTGTTCTATTGGTAATGATGCTGTTTTGTTTTCCCATGCTGAAAAAGCTGATGACTAAATTATACTAAATGAATTTCTGATTTAACCTTGTGTCTCATTATTTCAGCTTCCTCCATGACTCATTAGTTGTCCTGCCTGTTCCCAGTAGCTTGTTGGGATATCAGAAGAAGCAGACCAATAGAAAATTGTTTACGGCTTCAGCTGTCTCACATACATGCAGTTCTGAACCTCAGGGTGTTTGAAACCTTTTCTATCAATTGCTTGATTTGTAGCAGTGCTGTCCTTATTTCCTATTCTTTCAACAATGAAGTACAATTCGGATGCTGTATCTGTTTGCCAGTGACTGTCACTGTGAGAAATTACAGATGTGCACTGCTGACTTGAAGTTCAGGGGACTGACTGATTTCCAACCAGCATTTCCATTGGATCTAGCAGCTAGAAATCAGCTTGCTTTGTGATGCAAAGCCATGTGGCTGTCTTTAAAGAAACATCAGGTGAAACAGGCCTGCTGTTATTAAAGCAGAAGACTGTTACTGAGTTATTTCAATTTTACTAACTTCTTGTGTTGAACAACACATTTATTTAGCTAGTTAGTTTTAGTTTTTCTAACAGATGCCTAAGTCTCATATCAATTGGCAGGTTGGTTAGAGAGCTGATCACATAGAATTTAAAATCAATTCAGTTGTCGGAGTAACTGGAGATAAATGCTATTAGAATCACATTCAAGGACATTTTGAGAAAGGTAGAATTCAGACACAGGATGGCATGATCTTTCTGTCATGTATATAAGAGAGAATGGTTGTGAGGCTGTGTGTGGTTGGACTCCTAGCACCTACTCTGGACAAGTACAGAGGCCTTCAGACCTTGGACATCTCAAAATTTAGGCTGTTCTGCCTCTATCAGGCTGCATGTAATTCTGATCCTCCGAATTCAGATCCATGCCTTGATATCTGTATCAGCTCAAATCGAAGACAGTCTTCATACCTTTTCTGGGTTAGACTTCATTTCCCAGGGCTCCTAAAAAATTAGAGGCGATGGAAGCTCTTCCATCACTCTTTCCTTCTGACTAATCCCATGCGTTCTTCATGTTAGCCTTTATGCCCTCAGAAAGCAAATTTTCGGTTGCAGTGTGTCCTGTCCCTAATTATTTTTATCAGTGAACTCTTTTTAGGCCAAGCTGATACAAATAAATTGGTTTTGACCAAAAATAAGTACTTCAGTGAGTCTAACTGCTCGTGTATCTGAAATTGCTGTTGTGTTCCTTTGGAGATTGAATGACTGTTGCCAAGATCCAAGAAATGAATCGTTATGATCTTAGCCATGCCTCCCTGGTGGCCTCAGATGTCCTGGAGTGGGCAGACTGACACTTTTGGCTCTGAAGTCATCACAGTTTAGCAGTGGCCTGGCTGGACCACATCTTGGAGCATTTTAGTATAAAACTAAGTTCTGCTAATCCCCAGCGCCATGTGGGCTGAAGGAAAACAGTGACTTCTGGAGCAGGTAGACCTTCACTCTGTGGAGACAGATAGTCTTTGACAGTGAGAGGTCCAGTTAGGTAAGACTTACAGTGATTTTCAAAATATTTATTATCAGTTCTTCATGTATTTTATATCCATTTTAATGTCAGTCATTTTTAGATCTTGCTGAATTCTTGATCTCAGTGATTTCTGTAATAAAAATTCAGTTCACTTAATGTGAGAAAAATGTCCTTCATTTGACTGTGCTACAAAACAAGAGAAATAACAGCTCAGAGGTTGCTCTCTCCAGAACATTTGTTACTCAGTGTATTTTATTACATGCCCTATTATTCATCTCCTTGCTAAAAATAATCTACTCATTTAAATTCTTACCACTAATTTTCCCTGACTTTTGAGCATCGTTATCCTTTTGAGTTCAAGTTCTTCCCCTAATATTCAAGAAGCATAGGTTTCTCTTTGTTGGCTTGAAAACAGACACCATTGATGAGTTCTAGAAAGGCTATTTCTTTTTTTTTTTTTTTTTTTTTAATATGCCAGAAAATTGAATGAAGGGATGTAATTGTATGTGTGCATTTTTTCTAATTTGTATATGGTAAAACAAAATGAGAAACAATATGAAGAATATCACTGGATGCAAACACTTGGATGGAAGGTGATGTTACCAGATTCAAACTAGGAGCAGAATTTGTTAACTGACCAAAGACAAATTCAGACTTTAATAACTACTGTTGCTTTGTTTTAAATAACTGTATAAGACCAATGGATTCATTCAGTTGTACTATTTGTCTTTGGGGCATCTATCAATGAATCAATGTCTTTTGACTAGCTGACACTTATTTAATTTGGTGTAATAAATGATACATGGAAAATGCCTTTCAGTTTGAAACATTAATGACAAATTGTTACCATCATTCAAATTCTGCCTATTACGATTCATGTTGTTTTTTTTCTCTACTCATCAAGTTTACTAATAATGATTAAAGATTTTCTTAGTTACATTGTCTTTGACAGCACTGATGATTAAAGATATGAGCAGCTCGTGGTATGGAATAGTTCACTTCAGTCCATCATTGATTTGCTCTTTCATATTCACTGCCAGTTAGACCTGAGCAGAAGTATAGAAGAGCCAGGTTACTCAACACATCTGAATGAGTTATTGATGAATAGACATCAGTTAACATAATGAAATATGTTTTTTAAAACTGATAAACAAGGGAATTTTATTTGATACTTAGGAACTAAGATTGACAGTGCATTAGAAATCAGATACTTGCAATTAAGAAAAATGTGTTACGTTGTAATATATAATACAATGGTAGTATATGGGCTTCATGTAATTAAAACTTGCATTTCGTCTGTAGTTTAATAATTCATTATGAATTCTCTATCTTGTTACATGGAAACCCCATCTTTTTGGTTCTGGCGGAAGAAAAACTGCTGTTCTGTAGATAAGACCTGAAAAATAAAATCAGTCGATAAGAAAAAAGCATTGAAGGTGGTGTCCATGACTGATCTGGAGTTGTATTTAAGTACTGCATGCCCTTGGTAGGTGTTTACTGGCTTAGATGATAAGCACATGACTAGGCTGAGCGTACTTTGTTTCAGCCTCCAGCTCTGTCACGCACTTGCTGGCTGACCTTGGACCTTGGCAGGCTGTTGCTGTGCTGCATGCCATAGTTTCCACAACATTAGAATGAGCTTTATGATGCTGACCTCCTCGTTAAAAATACAGAAGATCAAAACCAATGTAGTGTAATGAATGAGCATAAGCCTGTTACCTCTATTTAAAAGGAGAATAGACCTATTCATCCTCATGTGAGAAGAGTTTTCTGCTTGGTCACTGATACAGAAATCAGTTCCTTCCTTTCCAGGCTGTGACAGAAGGTGTAACTTCAGGAAATAATTTTGGCTTGCTTCTGTTTCTTCTATTCCCATCTGTCACATAGGAATCATCATCTTTTTATAGTGGTTCTGAATCTATGGGAAGAAATGCTATACAAGATACGCGTTTTACTCATGCTGTGTTTTAACCTTCATGCTTGAGATTGCTGTAGTATGAAACTTCCAGGGACGTTTCATTCAGGATTTCATTTGTAAATAAGTAATTGGATATAAATATATATATTTTTAATGAGTGAAGAAACGTCTCTTACGTCATTTCTCTCTCTTTTCTTCCAGTTTATAACATTAAGTTTCAAAATGCTCCCTCAGTAACACTTCAATCCACCATTAGAACTTCCTCTTTAATAGCTTCAGAGTGAGAATTTTCAGTTAATGATTTCTGTCTAGTGTTGTGTCTTAAACCTATCTTTTATAAAATACGCTTTTTGGCAAAATGGAATAATAATTCAGAATAATTTTAGAGTGATTTATGTAAAAATGTACTCAGTACATATGGTATTATCACAGATATTTTCTTATGGGTATTTGAATATGACATTTTTACACATTAAGGCAGATATATGTATGTGAAAAATATTCTTAAATGGATAATACTCTTAAATATATTTTCATATTAAATTCACACACTGACTATTGTGCAGAATGTAGTGCATTTAGCTGATGTGAATTTCTTTATATATATACATATATGTATTGAATTATTTCTAAAAGTAATTTAAAGAGGCTCTCTAACCACGTAGTGTTTAGATTCTTGAAACAGAAATAGTAAAGATTAGCAAATACACTTATGTATTACTACTTTAGGCATACATGCATTGCAATTATTTTGAGATCTTATGCTTAAGTAGTCTGTAATGTAACAAAATAAGATCTTAAGACATAGTATTAAATAATCTAGTTGTAGATTTCCCTGCTCATTGGAGAGAAGTTGGATTAGATGACCTTTAAAAGTCCCTTCCAACTCAAATGATTGTGATTATATGAATCCAAAGACAGGGATGCATGTGCAAAGTCCCTGTATTTATCAGGCAACATTACCTTTTGACTAAAGATGAAGAAATGTGGCCTTTGCCTTAAGTTAGATCTTTGTACTTGAATTCAGAAATTTACTCTGGTCTCTTCCTAGTAATTCTCCAGATCTTACTAAATTGTAAAGTAGAACATATGATGAAGTCTTCATTTTCTGACGTTGTTATCTGGTTCATTGATCTGGCGTGTGTGTGTATGCTTTGGTCTATTGTAAGGCTGAATACAAATCAATCTGTTTTGAGTATTCATTTATTGCATAGCTAAGAGCTAGGCTATTCTGCATTAAAGGTTGACTTGCATATTTCAGTTCCAGTTCTGACCTTGACTAAGTAGTGCTGCATATGGTATGTAGATAATTCAGCTGTTTTTTAAACCCATGGAATCATGCATGGCTTATTACTTAGTCATTGCAATGTGACTGCTGCAGTGCATTCAGAGACTTGTTAATCACGGATGTTCTGTAACACATAAAACGTGCAGGTAAAAATGATTATATAGATAATGTGGATCTATTTTTCCAGATTTTGCCTAGGAATAGAAATTGTTTGAGAAGCAATGTTATGTGTTTACGTCACATGCAACAAAGTAGTGCCATTCATAAATGTTTCATACTTTAGTTTCCTTTTATCTCTGTTCCTGCACAGTTTGTCCCAGTGCTGTAAGCTCAGGTAGAAGAGTGCTGCTTTATTATGATTCTGAATGTGACCTTTAGGTGGAAGAGGTGAAGTGGCTCGTTGAGATAAGAACAGCAAAATTAATCTGAAATATTTGTACTTAAGCAAAATGGTATTCTATAGATAGAAAGTTTCACTACTAATGAGAAGAAAAGCTGCAGATAGTGATAATATTAGGGTTAAATAACTAAGCGCAGAAAAATGACTTAAACTCTCTACTAGGTCAAGACCACATTTCCAGCATTCTGCCTCTGAAGGTGGCAGCAGGAGATACTGGTTATGGACAGCAGGTGAACCTGGCCACCCTCTGCTGCCCTTCCTCTCTGCAGCAACCACGTCTGTTTGATTAGGAATATTACAAAGAATGAGCAGGACTGTATCCTCTACTATCTGATTTTGATTTATCTACTGTTTTGAGCTTATTGAGAATGCTTGCTTCTACAGGTTCCTGTGGCAATAAATTCCAGTTTGTGATTCAAGATGCCAAATTCTTATGGGCAAGAAAAGATGTTAAAAATATACAAACGTAATCTTAGCTATCTGGCCTGGTGGCATAACACCTAGAAGAATGATCTGTCGAGTGTTTGGTTTTTTTTTTTCCTTTTAACATAAATGAAATGTAAATATTAAAGGGGTTGTTGTCTTACAGGGACAAAGTTGTTTGCTTTGACAGAATAAGGGGATTCAGAAAACCAAGAGTCCTAGTGTGAGATAGCGGTACAGAGGTTGAATGGATTTTAGAAAGAAAGCTTACTGCTGAACAATGAATAATGGCATGTTCATCTGTGAAGATTAAATGAGTATGGCTGTATTTTGGAATAAATCTCAGTATATTCTTTGTGAAGAAGAAGTTACATGCTCCTGTCTGTGCACAGCTGTGGCTTTTAGAAGACTACAGCTTGCTTAAAGTGATGAAACATACATAAACTGATAGGTATTTGACCAGATTGGCTTTTGGGATTCTGCTTTCTGAAAGAAGATTTTGAATTGCCATTTTTTTCTTGAAAGGAGATGCAAATTATCATCCCCATCTAGGATAATTAACAAAATACCTCTGTGAAAAACAGTGGCCCAGAATCACTGATTACATGATCTATCTCCAAACAAATGTTTATTGATTTATAGGAAGAAAACAGATTGCCCAGAATTGGTCTGAGAATTTCATCAACTTTCTGTTAGCTTAAAAGTCTGCAGGGAGGAGACATTCACAGCATACACATCTTTTGTCGTGTTATACAAGTAAATAATCCATTGTTTTTTGTTTGTTTGTTTGTTTGTTTGTTTACTGCTTAGTTTTGTGCCTAAGTAAACTGTAGGGTATTCCTGCTTTGATCTTTGATTTGCGATTACTGCCCTTTTCAGGGTGATCCTCCTCTTGCTGAATTCTTTGTTGTTACTGCTTTTTTAATCGTTATCACTTCTGAGGCACGTAATTTCAGTCAAATAGGAGAATGCATTCCAGCTAATTAGGCTAGTAATACCCTAATGAAGAAAAAGGAAAACAAGGGGAGTATAGTTGGAGACTCATTCTTTTGCTATTAATAAGCTTTGAGGAAAACATCTGAAGATGAGAATGTGAGAGGAAAAAATAAAAAATGTTTTTAATTCAGCTTTGAAGTGGGAATAATATTTAGTTAAATTGATATGAACTGATAAAGAACAATTTTATCTCCTGAAATAAAAGCAATAATTTTATTACATTCACACATAATATTCAAGTGCATCTCCCTACATTTGTCTTTCAAGAAGACAAACCTGTTGTTTTTTCTTTGAATTCACGCTCCCTCTAGCACACATTTGAAATAAGAACAACAAAGCCAACAGTGGCTGATAACCTTCATGCATTTTACAGATAACACATTTCAGGTTTGGGACCTTACTGCTCCCAGCTGTTTTAGCTGTAACTGCTTGTCTGCCAAAATTTAACTGATTGTTCTGTAAAGTGCTTTTAGACACCTTAAGTAGAACTGGCTGTATGGAAAAGAAAAACTTCCATCTTCTTCTGTCTAAATAATGGACAGGAATTTTCTCTATTGAGATATTTCAAGTACTGTGCTGCAGTAAAAATGAGGTACAGAGGTAAGATTATACACGGTAGTAATTAAATGGAGTTAAGTGCCCGTTTCTATTCCATCTGTGTTATTTCTGTATAAAATTCTTCTGAAAATATATCAAGTTGATGGTATGCAGTGCAGAGCTTGTCTAGAGCACTTCCACTTTTCAAATTAGCAAGCTGATTCATCATTTTAGCTTTTATGGAATAAATGCAATTGTAAAGGGACTCATCATTCAGTGAACTACTGGGATGGCTTAGTTTTATTGTAAAGACACAGGGATGAGGCTCTCCATCAATAAGGTGTATTGTTCAGAAGTTTATCTATAGCAGCCTTTTCAGGCCCTGGTCTTTCAGCCTTTCCTCATATGGCATCGTTGCATCTTGAATCTCATGGAAAGCTGGAAACCTCTTTGCTCAGATACTGAGGAGAAATGGTACTCAAAATGCAGTTGTCACATAGTGTAACCTTGTCGTGACATTTCAAACATCAGTTGCCAGACCCCGATGCAGTGTTGCTGTGAACAACAGCAACAGGTTCCATTAAGCTGGCTCTAAGTGGGCAGTCTGGGATTCAGGTAGCAATCAAGTTGTGTCAGCGCTGTTTTCAGCTTGGCCTACAAAATGTTCAGCAAAGTTTTGGGCAGGGGTGTTTTTTTTGTTTTGTTTTGTTTTGCTTAAAAATAAAAAGAAAGAATAAAAAAATTAATAAGATCGCAGCATATTGTGTGTGTACATGTAAAAGATAATCACCTAAAGCATCAACATACATATGGTCAATGTTGCATCCTCAATTTATTCTTCCTTTGGAAGAACCATTTGAAATCAGCAGCCTCAGATTGAGCATGTTCTAGTTTTCTGTACAAAGTTTTTCTCTTTGTTGTTGCATTTCTGTTCCAGAATGGAATTTTTAGTCTATCTGAAAGGACAGAACATCAGCAGGGCTGTTTCTCAAACTGTTATCAGCTTCATTCCCTCTATTCCAAGGAAATTGGTGGGATGCAGTGAGTGGCCCAAGGCTACTCACTTGATCAGTGGCAGAGTAAAAGATATAGCTCTCAGCTGTTTCGTCTCAGACCAGTGCAGTAACTGCTAGATTGCCTTATTTTGTCAAAGAAACCCGCGCTAATTATATTAGAGCTCTTGGCAGACTTCAGGAGTGTGACAGCAAGGATTTGTTGACTCTGTCCTCAGAGTGGTTACCATGGCTTTCGGTGGTTTGTTGCTTTTCCTGACAGGTCATGAAAGCCACCAGTAAGATGCTGTTCTTCAGGCACCAATGTGTGTTCTTTAAACACCTGTTGTCAGTGTTGATAACTGAATAATCATCTCTGTTACAACTGTCCTCTGCAAAATCATCCTGTTCCCAGGAGAATCTTGTCAATAGAATACTATATGTATATATATATTTTTTTCTGGAATGCAAACAAAGTATTCGGGCAGGAGCGAAAGAGTTGGAAACCTAGAAAACATTAAATACTTCAGTTATTTCAGTTCATGTAACATTGAGGTTTATGCCCTGGGGAAAAATCCTGTAGTTAAATACTGTGCTTTCTTACAAGCATGGGAACTTCTACAGTATTTTGCTGTGACAGGGCACTGTCTTGACATGCGGTATATGGGAAGTGTTTTTATTACAGAAACTCACTCGTTTATATTAGGTTCTGGCTTTAATGAAAGGCTTGAAGTTTCATGGAGATGGATCAAAGTCTGAAATGGATAAACAGGTAAAATAATAAATATCATTCAGGTTTCTTTCAGTGCAAAATTGCCTTGGAGATTCAGCTGAACACCCTTTACTCCTGTGAAATACAATGTGTAGATCTTTGCTTTTAACATCAGTTATTTGATACTCACTGAGCTCTGAGAGGCTGCCTTTGATGTTCAGTGGTAGCTACGTCTAGTGTGACCCTTGGTGCTTCTTCGTGGCCAGAGACCACATCAGTTGTGGAAACTTAGACAAAATCCCATTTAGGTTCATTATGTTTGTATTGAATTTTGTTATCCTTCTGCATATGGTCATTTGTCTTAGAAGTATGGCACAAGAAAGCAGAACACATTTGCATTTCTTTCTTCCTTTTGTGATCTGTTGACTTTTTCACCTTGCTTTAGTCTCTTCTTTCCATTTAGCTGCCCAGAAGCAGCTTTAAGAGGCTTCATCAATTGATATTAATAACTACCTTGAAAGGTTTAGAGACATCACAGATATTAAGAATTGATTTTTTTATCATTGAGTTTAATTTGCATTTTGCATTGACCTCAACAGATGAGTATTTCTAACTGATGACAGTAACATTTGGGACATGACATGAAGGAAACGAAAACTAGTTTCCATTCATCTGCTTTGCTATTAAATTAATAATTTTACATGAAGCCATAAATTAAACATTTTTCAGTCTTAAAGTGTTCTGGGTAATAAGTCTGTATTGAAGCATGTTGAAGAACGCTGACATTGATGCCATATGTTGTATAAAAACAGCCTTGCAAATAAGTGCAATTTGGGCCTTGAGATGGGGTACCATAGGGAGCAAAAGCTGTCTCCCCACAGCACATACTCATTTCATACCAATACATCACAGTAAAAAAAAATAACAATTCTCATTGTAAATTAGACCAAAATGCAAACTTACACAACTCAATGTGAAACAAAACGTGAATGCTTACACTTTTATTCCGTAGCATATGTAGATTAGGTATTAAATTATATTTACATGTAATTTCTTCCCATCCTTTCAGGCAGTAGTAGGGGAAACAAAATTAGCTGCAAATAGCACATCCAGAAGAAATGAATGGGGGAACAAAAGATAATAAGCAGTTTCATGGTATTTGATTTGTCTTAAATTTATAGTGGAAAAACAGTAACTAGCGAGTGGACAATGAGGTATTAATTCCCTTTGGTATTTAAAGATTGACAGCTCTCCTGCAAAATTCACATTGCATTTTGGAATGTTGAAAATAGGAAACAGACTTCATAACTTCAGATCTGCACATCTTTAGGAGCTCAGACAGGGCCTGATTGAGTCTGTCAGAAGCAAGACGTCGGAAGAACAGCTGTCTTGTTCACTTAAGAACTCTGTTCAGTTCCTTCCATCTGGTTCAGTCAAGTTTGTTATTTGCAAGCTTTTTCGTGCAGTGCCCATTGCTGCAAAAGTTGGGTTAATGGAGAGTTTAGCTAAAAATATTTTTTAATGGCTGATTTATTAGCCTCAGGCTTGAAACTGCATATCTTCTTTGAAATACATGTTCCATCTTTACAGATTCTTTTCTTCCTCCAAGGTTGAGCTGAGGTTGTGGTGACAGTAAAATTGTTTTGATGCCATAGCTGCATCAGTCACAAGCAGTGATGTGGAATCTGACTGACTCCGTTGCTTAGGGTGTACTTTAATAAGAGATTCGTCTGCAGCTTTAGAGACTGCACATTTTGATTTTTGTTTGGGTAGAGCTTCACCAGAGAGAACTGTGGTCAGTTAACCATATTCAACGGATGTCAATAGGACAGAAAGGAGACTTCCTCTGCCCTCCACATTTGATGTTTTAAATGAGATTTTCCATGTGGCGCTTCCTACAGACGGTAGGACTTCAGACACAGATATGTCGGCTAAATTCCAGGAAGGTAAGGCTTCAGCCCTAGCACTACCCCTTCTATCAGTAATTCAAGCTTGTTTATGTTAGGCTTCTCTCTTCAGCCACTACTCAGTTCTCTGAATCTCCTGGGAGGCCCATGAGCTCACAAAGACTGAAGAACAGAGCAAACGTGCTAGAACAAGGAAGGCATTCTCAATATTGCATGACATGGCGTAGTACAGAAGCCCCAGAAGGCAACTATAAGGAGGGTTCCACATCCTATACAAAGCTCTCTGATGCCATATTCTGAACCTTTGCAGTTTTCATCCTGACCCTGGAAAAATACCAGCTCAGGAGTATCTGCAGGCCCAGCAGCAAGTGATCACGATGTGGGGATGGATGTTCTGCTGTTAGAAGGTGGTTGCAAAGCAAACAGGGAAAAACATAAGGGAATAGTTAAGTCCCCCCAGGAAATGTTGTTTCCTCAGATTGTCTGCATTTGTTTTTGATTTATTTTACCTGAGGAAGTAGCAGTAGAAATACGTGAGTAGTGGCATGAAGTAATTTTAGATCTGAACAGTGAACTAAAACAACTCCCGAAAACAAAAAGCAAATGAAAGGGAGATGTAAGCTCTATTAAAAAATGAGAGGGAAGTGAGGACATCAGTAAAATGCTGTGCCAAGAGAAAAGGAAGAAGAGACTCATTGCTATGGGGACCTGCCTAGAGATAAGCGTCTGATCCCCTTGCTTAATTGATCCGATCTGACCGTAGTGCGGGGTGTAGATGGTAGGTGAATATGAGATATTAATTTCCATGAAGGACTTGAAAATGGCAAGGTTTGGAAGGCACCTCTCCATGCCAAAGGTTCCTGCATTGAAAAAAAAAAAAAAAGATACTTCCAGAGCCGTGATAGCATCTTATGGTTTTGGGACGTCCTCAAGTGGAAAGAAGTTCAGAACTTAGCAACTCTTGGCCTTAATTGAAATTGAGTCTCTTCAATAAATTTTGTTCTGTTGTTCTTTCTGAATAGATCATACCATGCTCACTGTAATAGTAGCACTAGAGTGAAAAAGTTAAGTGTTATGCAACTGATTTTTTTTTTGTGCACTGAATTGTATTTGAGTGTGTGTGTGTGTTTACATACAGATTTGAAGTCTATCTAGAGCACAGCCTTTTTGCAAACCAAAGAATACCTAAAATAACATTTGTTTCTTTATATTAATTGGAAAGAAACTTGTGTATAACATGCTGCCAGATGTTCACGACCATCACAAATCACACCAGAAGAAAAAAAAAAAAAATGTAAGCATAATTATTTAAGGAAATAATGAAGCTAGAAGTTTGGGGGAGTAATTTGTCAGGTAAATGAATCTCAGCATGAACTGTATGAGCACGGGATGACGCCTTATTTGTGAGAAAGCTGTTAGCTGTTGGGGAGGACAACTGCTTTTTTGCTCTATTTTTCTCTTCCTTACTTTCCCTTGTGCTGCTCCCAAAGTAGATGGTAAAACTTGAAGCATTCAAAGTGACGTGTATGTAAAACTCACGGAAAAAAAGTCTGAGGAAACTCAGACCCTTACTAAGACACTGCTGACAACTGTTGGAGAGAACAATATGGCCAAAGCTTATTGCTTGTGTTTCCTTACTTTTTTCTGAAATATTAGTCACTAGTGTATCTTTAAAGATGATGAACATCACCTAATTTTTTTTTTTTCCAGCTTTATTTCATATATTAAGAGCTGGTATACCAAAGCTCAATTTCATTTTGAGGAGAGGTGGTAGTTATATTCTTGCTAACAAAGCACCTTTCCAAGCTGAGGAGCTATGTCTTGCTTTCCAGATTCCTATAAAGTGATGTGTATTGGGCCTCACTGTTCTGCCAGTTATAGCCCTGAGTGCCCCTTCAGATGTGTGGACTCTCAAACAATTAAATAGGAAGAGAATTCTCAATCTGGAGGTTGGAACAGGCAGATATATAATCAACTCAGAACCAAAATATTTTTTCTTTCTTTCTTCTTTTTCCATAAAGGAAAAAATCACTCTTAAATTATTGTGTTTTGCCCAGGATGAAATGTTTTCAACTGAGGTAATTATAGCTTTGTATTCAACATTTAAAAGAAAAAGAAATCTATGCCTTTTTAAATACTAAGCAGTGTCACAAGGAAGTGAGGCTATGTGATGATAATGTATGTGACTTGCCGGCCTAGAAATTTGCACTTACTGACCTATTTTGATGGCATTCAATGTGGAATTAGAGATTTTAGAGTTGCTATTTTCCAGTGTATTTTCTGGGGAAAAAAAAAAAAATGCAGTTGAAGAAGAGAAACCCTAGTTGTCCTGTGTCTGGAGAAAAGGCTGTTCCAGCTCTTATTGGAAATGCCACACTGAAATAGCAGCTTGGGGTAACACAGAGTTAAATTCAGCTGGCAGCCAGTCTTTAGTGGTGTTTGGCAGGGCTCAGTACTGGGACTGGCCCTGTTTGGTACCTTTATTGCCTATGAATGAAGGGATTGAGTGCAGCCTCAGTAGGCCTGCAGATGATACCAAGTTGGGAAGAAGTGTTCATCTGCCTCAGAGCAGAAAGGCCTTGCAGAGAGATTTGGGCAGGCTGGATCAATGGGCTGAGGTCACTTGTTAGAGCTTTTACAAGAACAAGTGCTGGGTACTGCACTTTGCTCACAGCAACCCTATGCATTACTACAGGTTTGGGGCAGAGTGGCAGACAAGCTGCACAGAGGAGAAGCATCTCAGGGTGTTTGCTGTCAGCAGCTAAACATGAGCCAGCAGTGTGCCCAGGTGGCAAGGGAGGCTGATGGCATCCTGGCTTATACCAGAAATAGTGCTGCCAGCAGGAGCAGAGAGGTGATCTTCCCTCTGTACTTGACACTGGTGAGGCTGCACCTTGAGTACTGTGTTCTGTTTTGAGCCCCTAACTACAAGAAAGACATCAAAGTCCTGAAGTGGGTCCAGAGAAGAGCAACAAAACTGGTGAGGGGTCTGGAGAACATTATGAGAAACGGTTGAGGGAACTGGAGTTGTTAAGTCTAGAGAAGAGACTCAGGGGAAACCTTCTAGCTCTCTACAACTACCTGAAAGGAGTTTATAGCAAGGTGGTGGTCAACCTCTTCTCCCAGGTAGCTAGCCATCAAACAAGAGTTTAAATTGTGCCAGGGGAAGTTCTGCTTGGACATTTAAGAAAAATTTCTTTTCAGAGAGTGGTAAGGTGATGGAATCAGCATCCCTGGAGGTGTTCAAGAAATGTGTAGATGTGACGCTGAGGGACATGCTGGTGATCATGCTTAATGATTCTATGACAGCCTGGAGAAACCTGGCTGGGTTGGGCAGGAGTTGCTTGTGGAGGCAGCGAACAGCTGTGATTGAGTTCTTTGGAGCTAAGGGCTCAAGGGAGAGGAGCAAAGACCAAGCAGTTTTGCTAGACCTGGTTCTGAACTTCCAGTGCTAAAGCCAGAACAGATGTGTACTGTAAAAAAAAAACTATTTGCCTTTTAGAGTAAGTGAACACAAATTTAACACAGTGATGAGGCTATAGAAACATAATGCAATTCCTCTAAATAGGAATCTGAATAAAATTAATCAAAATCTTCATGTAGGATGAATCAAATTATGTTGCTTTAAAAATGTAAATTGTTCACTTCTGGCAAGCTCCTGGGTTCTAGGAATTTAGGCTGAGAATGTCAATATATTGATTTAACTGCTCAAAAACAGTCTTATTTATGTTTTAAGCGACTTCCTGTTAATGTTTTCCCCTTATATAAGTTGCTGTGTAAGTAAGACAGTGTTATTTTAATATGCCCACAAAGCATGTTGTTGATGACTAGTTGTGCCCACACACATGCAACTCACGTTCTTCGGTACAGCTCTCTTGTGTTCTGGTTTGGGCAATTGCTGTGGAAGAGTTGCTGCCTGTTGGATCTTGCTAGTTTTTTTTTGTTTTTTCACATCGTGCTGTGGTTTCTAAGTGTATAATTTCATGCTGTTGCATCTCAGAATCAATTTCTTTCAAACAAAGCAAAGGTTGCCCGTGTTGAGTTCTTAATTGCGGACATGGTTCTTGCTCTGCTTATAAACAACCGTCGTGATTTCCTCGTTTCCCTAATAACAGAACGAATGTGTGCATATGTATTTTTTTTTTTTAAGAGAAAGATGTGGATTTGAAATATGAGAGGCTGGGGTGAGTATTTTGTTTGGGGTGAAGTCACTGAGGAGCATTGAAGGAAGCCCTAGTAAAGAGCTGCAGTGTGACTACAGCACTGCTTCTTTAGATTACTGCCAAGAATAAAAGAGTTTTGAAAAACATAATTGTGGGAAATGACTATAATGGCAGCTATTTTATGTATGGTAGCATTAATAAAACAGTGCTTCCAATTTTCTTTTTTAATTTCAGTGAATGTACTTGGTAAGATCAGATGGTTGCATTAAACAAATAGGAACAAGAGCAAAATGATATACACTGTTACATTTATAGGTTATTTATTACTTGTTAAATTAGTGTGATATTGATTGTAAGCTATTCTAATTTACTTATGTCTCTCAGGCCTAATTTGTTTTGATGGCCTCCTCACAGAGGAGGAAAGGCAGTAATGACCAAAACTCCCAAGGTATTCACAGGAAGAACAAACTAACTGTTAGATATTGCGGTTCCTTAAAGAAATGTGATTCAAACAGAAGAGAACAGGCACTGTCAGAATGATGCTGCTAACCTAATAGGACTTAAGGATAGGAAGGAGAAGGGAATCCACTTTTGAACAAAAAAGATAAATTCCATTTCTTTTTTATAAGGAAAATAGAATAGTTGTTTCAAAAAGAAAAAGAAATTGGGATGAACACACCTAGGGATCCCAATATTTTGAAACTTAAGAGAATTCCTTTTCTTTTGATATTTGCTCCAAACAATTTCCAGTGTATTGTAAAACAGCATTGCTAATTGTTTCTACACAATACGTGACAATCAAACAGGCTTTTAAATACTCTTCCTCATTACTGCCACAAAACCCTTTTTTATAGCAGGTTTTACTGCTGTTAGCTGTGGTGTAGCAAAGAGTATACACTCCAGTTTCTGCTCTATTTTACCCTTGAGAGACCCTGGGTCATTTACTGAAGTAATGTTTCATGTAGGCTGAGAACCTGCCTTCAGCAGGTGATGTGGAGGCAGCTGGCAGCGCAGCCACATCCTGCATCACCCAGGAATAAGGAGAAAGGACCCAGACATTGACACATTCCTGCTCTTCTCTCATGCAAGCATGAAGATTTCAGGCACTATATAACTCTGTCCATAAGCTGTTTCAACTTAGGAAGTTTACTGAGATTTATTTGTATATTTTCAGGAATGCATGAAGCTACTGCTCAACAGTGAAGTCTACTCATTGCCTAGTTCCAAAATAACGAAATCTATTGCTTTTTCTGTCCTTTGCTGACTTCAGGACAGCCTGGGAATTGGTGTTCATGGAGGGTATTGATTGGATTTTGATTTATTTTCTGATATACTCCTTGTTGGTTAGGGAGGGTAAAAGCAGCTGTATGGTTGGACTTCCAGTCTGATTTTGTCATCAGCTTATTGCAAAGGCATCTGACACTCAGTACTGGGCGTTCTTTTACAGTTTTTATTAAATACTGCAAGAAATGAATCCAATACAAGATAAAGTGATTTTAGCCCTTAGAGTGGGAGCTCTGAGTATTGGAGAGGCTGCTGAGTGGGTGTATGAGGGCAGCTGGAGCCTGCTGTGCTTCCCCACGCTGTGGTTGAAACCGCAAATGAGCACAGGCAATGTGAAATGCCCAGGGTAAGGCAAGATGTTCAGAGTCGTTTAAAAAGCACCTGAAACTGACTCTGTGTACGTATAGACCTTCCTCCTCCATATTTGAGCAGCAAGCACTAATTTTGCTACAGTCCAATGGAATAATGGGCACAATGTCATGCAAGGGATATCTGTTGTCGCAGATACATACTAACATCTGTTTATCCCATACGGAAAGCTTTTGAGCAGTCTATATAGAAACACTTCCACTAACTGAACATATTTTGTTTTTCCTGACTCATTATTTATTTTAAGAACTTCTGTTTGGTAAAGCAGTTCCTTCCTTCTCAAGATCTTTTTCACTTACTATATTTATTATTTGTGTATATTTTTATTTCATTTTTGAGGTATTCTTGTTCCTATAGAAGATTAGCTCTGATGTGCTGGAGAATGGTGGCCTCAGGTGAGAAGCAAACAGTGGAAAGAGTTGAGCATACAGTAATGCATGTCTAATAACAAGAATAATCCATGTCTACTGGCAGGAGGTCAGTCTAAAGGTGGTTTGGAGGCAGCTGTGATGCGAAAAGACCTGCGTGGAAAATGGGATTTGTTGACTCTGTATCATGTTTTTCAACATCCTGCTTCCCATCATGTGATGGCAATGAGCACGCCACAGAATTTGGTCAGGGCTTCTAGGCCTTGTTTACCTTCTGCCAAAGGCCTTACATTTGAAGCAGTCAGTAACAGAAGGATAATGAAGATTTCATTCCAAACCTGTCCATGTTTTGTCTTTAAAAATTTGTTGATCATTTACCAAATTCTTCTGTACACATTCTTTGCATGCAGGAGCAAAAGAAAAGTTTTGTAATGCTCTTGAATGTCTAGTTTTTTCATTAAAAAAAAAAAAAAAGATAAAACACATTCTTCTGTAATGTCAAATTTTGTCAGCCACTGCCCCACAGTTACAGTATATAGCTTCTGCTTAGAAATAGATGATCCTCTCGTAATCTGATCATTTTGCATAAGCATTAGAAAATGATGACCTCGAAGTGGTGACTGCTGTATTTATAAATAGAAAAAAGATTTATCTGTAGAGTATTAGTCCCAACTCCCCTCTCATCTCAAAAAAGCCCACAAACAAACGACTCCATGAAAATGCAAATACTGTTCTTTCAAGCCTTGTTAATGAATAAATTAGCTTGCATGATTAAAAAACACACTTGAAACAAAATATAAAAGTAGAAAAAATTCCGGATGAAAGTTAGGTGTTCTGTAATTAAGAAGCAAATGAAAATGTTTTACTAGATTATTTTATTGTTTATATTTTAATTAAACCACTCCTTAATAGAATATTCTTTTTATAAGAAAAATTTGAGATGTAAATAATTGTATCTCAAACCTTTAGCCAAGCAATTATGTACATTTTAATTTCAGCTCTGAGGAAGGCTTAGGCAAGTACTTTCCTTGCTAATTGGCTGCCCAGAAATATTACATGTCAACCAGAAAATAAGAAAATAAAGACGGAAATGTCAGCCCTCCTGAAATATATACATTTTTAACTGATACCTGTATACGTGGGATTTACTTTTGCTTGAGTTATAGGTGGGAGAGAGTTGGGGAGAACACTCTGCAATCTGCCTTTCTGTGCGACTTCAACAGGGCATTTGTAAGCGCGGGTGTGCACTAGGGGGTGCTAGTATGCAGCATCGCTGCTAACCCCTGTATTCTGCTCGTGGGAAATAATTGGGGGGTTGAAAAGGGTTTTTCTGTGCAGTGCGAGACCAAAGTTTCTGTTATAACTTTCCAGTGTTAATCTGTCAATTTATTTGCATGTTTTAAGACAGTATTGATGAAATGTCTGTGGCATGCTTTGTTCAAGGCCCTTTTCATTACTGGAGATACAGACTTTGCATGGAGTTCAGTAAAATTTGAATCATCCTCCAAGACCTGTGGTACATTACTGGCATCTTTCTAGTATTTCTTTTGCCAACCTGTCTGCTTAACTTAGATTTTAGGTAAGGTATATGTCTTCTGGCTTTTACTGTTCACTCAATGAAAAGCGTCACTTAAAAAAGATGAGGGTTAAGGCACATTTGCGTCAAGGTTAAGTGTATGGAGCTATAGCACAGAATTTCCTCATTGCTCACTGTCCTTCTCTGCATCTGCTCTTTCTTCTCCTTTTTTTTTCTCTCAAAATTTCATACCTGAGCTTGGTCACCTAGCCTGACACCTTAGCATAAGAGCTCATTTATCTGTCTTTAACTCCTACCTTTGAAGGCTGCACCAACCAATTCTGAAATAGCAGTGTTCTTGGCATCTCTGGCTAGAAGTGTTTTGCTTTGGGAAAATATCAGAGTATCAGCATGGGGAAAAATTGAGCCCTATCTTACAGCAGAGTAGATTTGCATTTTTCTGCACATGAAAGATGGTTTTCAAGACAACAGGTGGTCATAAGAATAGCTCTGCTTTAGCTCTGCCCATTTTTCCAGGGTAACAGTAGACAGATAGTTGGGAAATGGTAAAGGGAGAATGGAGAGAACTGGAGGAAGGCATTGAGTCCTTGATGCAAGGAGTCAAGCCAAGGGGCTCTGTGTGCAGAAGCAGCAGTAGGGCAGGCAAAAACTTTTTTATGGCCAAGGGAAGGCGCTAGGGGTTGGTCTGAAGAGAGGAGAGGCAGACATATGCAGGTGGTATGGGTGGAAGAAATAAGCAGGTGCCCATGTGCAGATCTACCCTAAGGGATTTGACTGGGGCAATTCTGACCTGGAAAGTAGAGCCCATTACGGGCATGGGACGAGGTGAAATAAAGGTCCCTTCCAACCCAGCTTACTCAGTGCCTCAATGGGAAGCACAGCAAACAAGACAGATCATGCCTAGTGTGTAGTGAGAGCAAGTAGGTGACTGAACCATGAAAGGGGGCACACAGAACCTTTTTAGATGAGGTGATTCTCGTAGAATAGACTTGGAAAGGAGAGGTACAAGGAAGATGGGTACCCTTAGGTACACCTTTGAGGGATAGCTTAGACAAAAATTAAATGATAACAGAGGGACAGAGGGAGGACCTTAACCTCACATAGGATACTATAGAATTGGAGGGACACAAGTCCTGCTAGAAGACATTTAAAAAAAATTTTTTTTTGAAGGAAGGCTGGCTGATAGCAGTGGGAAGCAAAGGGCTGGTGCAGGCCCAATTGCAGGAAGGAGAGGAAGGAGAAACAGATCACTCATGGTCTGGGTGCTCTGTGGGACACTGGAGGGTGCCTCTGCCAGATGAGGTGCAATAAGATGCTGCAGGCAAAAGTGGAGTGGGATGTGGATCATGTCACAGGTTTGGTCTGTGAATTAGTGTGTGGCCTCATTTGTTTTTTATTGTGCTTTACCTGCCTTTGTCTAACTCCCTCCCTCTCCCCATATTTCCCAATTTTTATTTTGTCCCACAAGGTTTACCTTGTGCATTTGGCTGTTGGTAGGCTGCTGACCTCTACCGTGTCTAGACAAAAACTTTGTTTTGTGTTTCTTTGTAAATCAGGTGCCCGCCCTTGTCACAGGACAGCACAGCAGAGGCTGGCCTTCAGGTGTGGCACTTGGTGGTCTGACAAAGCTGCAAGTGGGTGAAGGAGTTGCATTTTTTTTCTCATTTCTGTTTGGCCTCAGCTGCTTGCTGTCTCATTACTGAGCTTTTTGGGTGGTGAACGATACAGCTGACCTTTTCAGGACATCATCTTGGTGTTGGAGTGTGAGGTCCATAAGCACCACAGCATAGGTGCTCAACCCAGAAGCCCAGATAAAATGCTTGTCTTCAGAACAGCACTGTTTTTAGAGAGGATGTTGCCTAAACATGTGAAATCTCCTCTCTGTGGGTGCTACATATAAAATTTCCTTTTCTTCCATATATGCTTGGGATTGTTCTTGCAAGTCTTCTCCTCTGTTTCAGTTTCTGGTGCTGATGAACCTTATAAGCAGTTGAAAAGCTCTATCTATTTGCAGGTGTTCTTCACCTTATTACAAGGACAAATAATAAAGTTCTTAAAAATCCATCTATTTTACTCAACCTGGCAGTCAGAAAGTTAGAACTTGTCTCAGTGAAGAACATTTGGAGTGTACGTGAAACTACTCTTGGCTGTTCTGGGTCATCCAATTGCTACCAACCTTCAGCTTCTAATGGGAGCAGACTCTTTTAGGGCATTGTCAATTCTTCTGCATCAGCTTGCTCTCCTGCATGGCTGTTATTATAAAAATACTTTTAATCTTCTTCTTTTGATTTGTTTGTCCCGTTGAAAGGTCAAATACGAATTTGACTAGAGGAATATATATTTTGAACTTATTCAGTATTATCAGACCTTCACTAAAAGCATAGGTTTTTGGCTATGCAGAAGCAAGACATTAAAATAAAGAGAGTTTTCTAGTAAATTGTGGAACATCACATAGATATTCCTGTGCTTCAAGAGATCTCACAAAATACGCTTCTTGGTGAGACGGGGTAAGGGAGTAAGGGAGGAATTCCCTGAAGCCAAATGGCTTCAATTGTATTAACAGGTATTTTATAAATGGAAAACTGCATCCTTGGAAAAATGTTAACAAATACATACTAAATAAACAGGAGTCCAACGCCACTCCCCCTCCCCCCTCCTTTGCATCGTTAATGCATAGTGCTGTTCTTCTAGCAATTTTTTTTCCCCACTGTTTGCATTTCCTTCATCAGTTCCATTACTAGACTGTGATTAAATTGATTGGTTTCCTCTTTGTTGAGGTCTGACAAGGAAGAAAATCTCTTACCAAAATATCCAGCAATGCAAGCTTGGTCACTTCATTATTTTGTCTTCAGGAGTTGGTCACAGTGTTGTGGTTTTTTTTTTTGTACAAAACAGAAGAACTGCAAGCATGTTAAAATGAATGTACTTGAAAATGAAATGTGTAGCATTATTGTACTAATGACATCTGCTGAGGTTTGGACTCTGCAGGGAGAAAAATGAGAGGAAGTTGCTTGCAGTCTCCCATTAGATGTTGCTCATTGCTTTTTTATTGTAGCATTGCTCCTTGCTCCCATAGGTATCTGCTATCCCACCTACCCAGCAGCCTCCCTTTTGAAAGATAGGCATAGAAACCTGTTCTGGCCCAGAAGACGTGCTGCCATGTGCTGCCAGTTCACGTGCCAGGGGCTGCATGTACTTTAAGCTCCTAAGCAATGCCTTGGTCTCCCTTAGCTGCCTCAAACATCTAAACATAGAATCACTGAATGGCATAGGTTAGAAGCAACATTCAAGACCAGTCAGTTCCAAATCCATGCTATGGACAGGGTTGTCACCCAGCAAATCAGGCTGCCCAGGTCCCCATCCAACCTAGCCTCAAAAGGCTCCATGGATGCATGATCCTGTGCCACTGACTCACCACTTCCTAACATCTAACTTAAGTTTCCCCTCTTTTGGTTTAAAGCCTTTCCCCCTTGTCCTATCACTATCAGGATATGTAAAAAGTCCTCCCTCCTGCCTATAAGCTCCCGTCAAGTACTGGAAGGCCACATTGAGGTCTCCCCTCAGTCTTCTCTTCTTCAAGCTAACCAAATCCAGCTCCCTCAGTCTTTCTTCGTAAGAGAGGTGCTCCAACCCTCTGAGCATCTTTGCGGCCCTCCTCTGGACCCACTCCAACAGCTCCGTGTCCTTCTTGTATCTCCAGTCCCTGTCAGCAAATGGAAAATGTAATTTAAGAGCTAATGACATGCCAGTCCTTGAGCACATAAAACTGTGTCTTGGTTAGTCTGAAGACGTTTGCAAGCCAGGAGAGTCTGTAATGGCCGCACATAATTATTTCACTGGTTCCCTCCCTGGGCCTGATACAGTTGTAGCTAAAGAAACGGGGCTGCTTCAGCATCATACTTTAAATTGTGGGAGATACTTGATATATAGCCTCCTGTCCCCCTGCTTATTTTGCTGAAATACATATTAAAACTTTTTTCTTCATGAAACAGTCTGTAAAATATAATGCAGATAGAATAGTTTGAAGGCGTATTTTCTTATTTGAGGTTTATACTATGAACCATTCCCTTGATTTATATCCTAATGATCTGATTTATAGCCATTCATTATTTACATTTTATTTATATGTAATCTGATGTCTGAGCCTGGTTATCTTCTTTTAGAGCTGAGAGAGGATAATAAAACTGTGAAGCAAAACAACAGAAATACTTAATTCTTCAACGTCACCATTTCTCATGCTCTGCAACAAATAGAGCAGATGAAACAATGCAATAACTTCTTTGAGCCCAAATGGTTGTAATTCCTAGGTTGTCAATTAGTCATAATGACTGCAATATTCTTAGCTTATTTGATATTTTTGAGTAAAATGGAGGTTTTTGCTCATAAAAGCCTCTGCAGAAAGGAACCATTTGTAAAGTGATCAATTAATAATGTTCACATTCTAAGCATTTCTAAAGTCATTTATTCCTCACATCACTCTGGGGAGATGACTGAGATCATCTCTCAGAATTGACCTGAAAATATTTTTTATCTTACTTTCATGAATTTGATTTTGAAATTGTATTTTCCCATGTAACAAGTTTTGTAATCTGCCTGAACAAGTATCACGGATTTGCCAGAATAGTTTTTATCTGCCACGCTGTCATAATGTTCACATGAGTTCAAAAAAATAATATAAAATAATAATAAACTCACATCTCAAGTCACAGAAGGACTGCATGAAATACTTCGTGGAATACTTAGCTTTGGATTAACTTGCACCAAATGAAGCCAGTTGATGCAAACATTTTGTGTTTCAGAAAAGCTATTGATGCTGTTTCCCAGTTTCCTGGACAAAATGTCTACTTACAACCAGACAGAAAAATAACGTGATGGGTGAACAACTGGTGGACAGGTTGGGCTCTAAGGGCTATTGTAAATGGGGCTGCATGCGGCTGGCAGCTGGACACTGGTGAGTTTCTGCAGGGCTCCAGTTTAGGGGCAGTTCTTTAATGTTTTCATCAATGATCTGGTTACAGGACTGTAATGTATACTAAGTTTGTGGATGACACTAAATCGAGGGGAGATCTTGCCTTCCTCAAGGTTAGAGAGGCCTTGCAGAGATCTTGAAATGCTAGAGAGCTGGGCAATCACCAGCTGCATGAGTTTTAACAATTGCATGAGCTGGATTCTGCTGACCTGGGGGGGAGTGAGGCTGAAATTAGAGCAGCTCTGGAAGGGTTAGGAAGGAGTTCTTCGCCAGAGAGTGGTTGGGCCCTAAAACAGCTCCCTGGCACAGTGGTAATGGCCCCAAGATACTGGTGTTCAAGGAGAGTTTGGGCAGTGCTCTCAGATATAGGGTTTGAATTTTAGGTGGTCCTGTGTGGAGCCAGGGGTTAAATTTAAGGTCCCTTCCAGCTTGGGATATTCTATGATTCCAGATTCTTGTAACAAATGGTCTGTTTTGTCTGATGCAGACCTGATGCAACGTGCTGGGTTGCTTGGAAGATTAACAATGACCTGATCTAGTGTACTTGAAGATGAAGCTGAAACAAATTGATATCTAAAGTTTACAATCCAGTCATACTTTATCAAATGCATTTTCACCGTTTAGTTGGAAATACGTACGCAATTGTGCACATACTGAATGTTTTCTCTGCTATCTTTATATCATTAGATTTCTTCTTTATCTTCAAATGGGACAATCTGGCTAACCAAATTGTTGTCAGAATGTTCTAAGAAGATTATAATTGCCTGCGTGTAATTCACAGCACAAGGAATTTTTTTATATTTCTTATACTATTTACTCTCAAGTGAGTTTGTTCTTGTTATGGGATTTTAGTTTTGTTTGGTTGTGGTTTTATATTTTATTGGTGATTTTCTTTTTTTTTTCTTGAGTGTTTTGTTTTGTTTTAAGGACATGGGCAGCACTTAGAGTAGATTGTATCATCTGTCAGTAAGAATGGTTAATAAAGATGGTGAGATGTAAGAGGAACCTATGGGTTTGTTCAGAGTCCTTGGTATGTCCTAGGATAAGCCTTTTTCTTTAGAATAACTTTGGATCTGAGGTCTCTGAAATCAGAACTATGGGATAAAACACTTCTTTTGTCTTCTCTAATCACTGGTTGCAAAAGCATCTCCTTAAAAAAGTGTTTAGAACTCAGTCTTGGGAGGAACCATTTTTGAGATAAGACAGCTGTGCATGTGAGATGGGGCACACAGTGGGTGCCGTTGTTCTCCGTGGTGCCAAGATAACTGCCATTCATTTTGGGCTAAGTTTTGTTTTCTCTGCCACTTCCAAAATATCAGTTTGCACATAGTGCTGACCACATGACTTCAAGCTGGAAACAAACTCCCTGTTATTATTAAGTAGAGGACGGAAATTTGAAGTTATTAAAAAAAAAAAATCAGTTTTATAAGTGATCTTTGGAATTGATTTGTTAATGAAATTGAGCAGAGGAAAGCCTAGGAGAAGGATATTGCATATTACCCTTCCCAAGGTTTGAGTGAATGACCCCAAGAGTCACGCACAGCCAAATCAACCAGCGTACTTCTTGCTGCTTGTGGCACAGTCCCTTTAGGGTGGGATAGCTTCCTTCCTCAGTGCTTTGTTCAGCGGATGATGAATTATCTTCCGTCTCCAGGAGGAGACTGTGCATTGTCGTTCTGGAATGATACTGATAGGGAAGTAAAAGAGGAACAAGGGAGGAAAAAGCAAGAGAGGGCATTCTGTATTAGTGTTATCTGTTCTATAAAAGTACTGGTGATGTTGAGGGTTCTTTCTCATATGCTGCTTTTTACAAACACTGAATTCGCCTTAAGTGGCATGTGTTTCCTTGCTGGGCCCTTATGTGCTAAATTTTTGCCCAGGGCACGTTTTTATGATGACTAAAAGTCCTTAATAAAAAAGTTTCTGCTAGAAATGCTGTCAGAGATTTAACTAGAATATCAAAAATGAAGTTGCCGTGGGAAGTGTGTTGAATTGAAAGTTAATTCTATGAAACTTGTGTCATGTGGAGCAATTCCCCCAATATTCCTACAGTAATAATAAAAAAAAAAAAATCAGTACCTCATAAAAGAAAGAGAGATGTGTGACCTGCTGGACAGCTTTAAGACCAGAGTATACTGGTACTAATAGTATTCCACTCGGTGTCCAAAATCCATATAATTCATCCGCTTTAGTAACAGCTACATCCTGCTTAGGATTCAGTTCACATTCCTCTGCCACATTCTGCAGCTATCATGTTATCTGCAGAGGCAGGAGAGACTGAAAACAGTACCAGAATGGAGCAGCCCCATGAGTGACCTGGGAGACAATAGACATTTGCCAAAACAATTTTTAGAAGGTGCTTGCAAGCCCCTGAATATCTCCTCCACAAATAAATATACTTGGCAGATTTCCATCCCCTTGTGTAGGAAATTGTCATCATAAATCAAGAATAAAAGGAATGAGGGGGTTGTGGTATGTGACAATGTTCACATTTCTGTTTTGTACCCTTTGGAGTGAAGAATAAGTGACTGTGCTCCATATGTTCCAAAAGTGCAACAAGTAATAATTTGCTATATAGGGTTGGCGTGAAAGGGCTTTATCTAGATTTATTCACATAAAAGTAGGTAACAATTGTTAACTGTTCTTCATGATTAAGCCAGGATCACTAGTGTAGCGATTGTTGTTGTGTCTGATTTGCTGAGTTCCACTTTATTGATTTTATTTTGATTGGAGTAAGACTGATTGCCACATTGGAAAATAAAGTTGTCCTTGAATGACACTAAGTATTACATTCCCCTGAACATTCATTAAGCTTCCTGCTTTAATTAAACTTAAGTATTACAAATAAGTGTCAGAGATGCTAGAATAGAAGAAGCAGAGACCTGATATGCCCAAGGGCATCTTCCCTCTCACTGGAAAATATCTAGATCACTATGGAATAAACCAGTGAGATTTTTGAGAGACAAACTACATTAAAATGTGAGACTTCTTTCTACTTTTTTCCCTTGTACATTTGTTCTGGTCATGTTGGTTCATGAAGCACTGATTTATTGAAGGGGAAAAATGTTTTCTGTATGCATATGTCCATTGCTTTTATATATTTTTAATTACGATTGCTGTTGAAGCAAAGAACTTGAAACAAAGAAGGAGGCTAGTCTGACAGAGTTCTCTTCTGGATCCGTAAGGTCTAGGCTCTGTTTCTGTTACTTGTTGCATGATGTTGGACAAATAATCCGTTTCATTTCCAATTCATTTTTGCTGGCTTCTTAAATCTGCTTCTGCCTTTACTTTGTTAATATGCACATAGCAAAGCTGTTCAGTTTTAAAACCTCTAGCTTATATTTTAAGTAGTAATACTTTGAAAGTCAGCAAGGTTCTTATTAATAAGTTCATATATCATGTTTTTCTTCCATGGAGTTGTTACAGCCTGCAATATTTGTTTGCATGATATCTTATGTTAACTTCTGTGCTGGCTTTCACATGTCCCACATACCTCTGTCAGTTACCAGGTTACCACTTCTCATTCATCTGTGGAGAACCAATTGCCTTGGCTCCACCACACAACTTTCACCCAACATTCAACTCCTGAGCAGAAAGAGCAAAAAATAAATACTTTTTATTTATAGATCTAGAGTTGCTTAACAGTTGATAACTCCATTTTACAGTGTCATTAATGAGGTGCAGCAAACACAGACTAACTTCCTAGGGTCCTATAGCCATTTTATAGGCTGAATAAATGTTACTGGAAATCTAGGGTTCCATAAATAGAACAACATTCCATAAATGTTCCAAAGTCCGTGTATAAGCATGTATCTTGATGTTTGACATAACTTCCTCACTAAGATGAGCAAGAATATTTAATGAGAAGCCATTTACTTATGTCTTTGCACATTCATCATCGTTGAAAATATTTCTGTAATGTTTTCTTCCTGTCACATCTGCGCCTATTTAGGAATTTATCCCTTCTACAGCAAAATAGCTGTTGTTGAGTCAGCAATTTCCTAATAAGATGTGATCATAAAGGATGCAAGAGATTTTGGCAAAAAAAAAAAAAAATCACTTAGTGTATGCAGTTTTATGATTAGTGATGGCACCTGCACTTTCAGGTAAAGTGCTTGAAGAATGCTGATAATAAAATACTGTTTAGTGCACTTTTGCCTCCTAAAAAAATTGATATATGTCTGTTAGAAACAGAGTAGAGACCTTAAACAACTACAAATTTGCTTTGGCCCAGTGAACTCTGGAAAAAATAGGGAGATTTTGTTTGTTGCCCTTTATTACTTATCATTGCTCACTCAGGTGAGCATTCAAGCATTGTGCTTATGGAGTTTTAATTTACCAATATTGCAATCTGTAGAAAACGCAACAACGTCCATAATGAGACAGCCATAATCAGAATTTGCTAAGGTTTATTAACACCTTATCAGGACTTTGGAAGGATCAGCACATATGCACTCTTAATATGCATTATTTCACTTCAAGAAATTTGAAAACAGCCTATGCAAAGGTGTTCTCCGTGGGTCATTAGATCCTCAGAGCTTTGACAGGGAGAGGGGCATTAGTTGGATAAATCAACCATATGTAATGCTTTAAAAAAAAAAAAAAAAAAAAAAAAGCTTGATGAATGCTATTTCCTTTAGAGATTTAGTTTTTAATTATAGAACTGTGTTCGGAGATGGAGCAAAAGTAGTGTTGTGGTGTCATGGCTGCAGAGGCAGTCCATGTGTGCAGAATTATCCTGACATAGGATATATCATGTAGCACTGCAGTGCTGTTTTTTCCTCATGAAGTCTGACTATGAAGAAACAAAAATGTCATGTATGTGTTTTTTTGTTTGTTTGTTTTTTCTTCAGAACTAATTGATATTGAATGATTTATTGACCATTGTTTGATTTCTGATTCTTAAAAGACTACAGCAGTTATAATCTGGTGTAGCTGGAAACAGTTATGGTGGAAAACCAGTAGATTGCCGTGTGCTTTATGTGGTGCATATTGAAAGAGGAAAGATAAAATGAGTTTAGGTCGTGAGACAAGACTGTCTAACATTACCTTCTTGGACTACATTAGGTAGAACATCAACATCTTAGAAAGGAAGCATGTCATTCAGTGCCACAAGTTAAGAATTTTTACCTGCCTGATATTGAGGTCAATGGAAAGTGAATTTGGGTTTGACTCTGTTGGAAGATTTATTGCATAGTATCAACTTGCCGTTAAACAAGGGCGCTTGTATTATGCACCTCTAGCCACTATGGGCTGCTCTGCAATGCGCTTCTAAACAAAGCTTTCTCAGGAATATGGTTCAGTTGCTATCACCCAGAAACCAGTATCAGTCCTGGTTTTATCAGGTCAAGTAGGATCTCATTCAGAGTACTATGGTTAGCCTGTTCCTAGTTCTGTCCCACCCAGTAGCTGCTCAAATCCAAAGAAACCAACCTTCAACTTCATTTATCTCCACCAATTTCTATCGTGTATCAGTCTAAACCAGCCATTTTTCAGGTGCTTCCTATTTGTTTCATTACTTTCTCCATGCTCTAAGCACACATGGCAGGACAATGCTTACACTCATGCTGTTCTTAAACAGTGTCTTTAAGTATTGCCCCATTAATACATCTGTCTTTAAGTATCCACAGGTGCCTTCTTCAGAGCTTTGTTAGTCATTGGCAGATTGCAGACATCCAACTTGTTATTTTGTCATCCAGCTCTTGTATTTTACACTGTTGCACTGCCCTGTGTTTCTGTTACAAAGCTGTAGCAATTGCATTAAATATTTTCAGGCCTACCTTAAGTTACGCTCTGTGGTCTGAACTGGCAAGTCAGACCTGCGTTGGCCTTCATCAGTACTTGCAACACCCCTTTTCCTTTTATTTATCATTCCCCAGGAAGCCAGCTTTTCCTTCCCAACAGAGAAAATTAAGCCATAGGGTGTATACTTATCAGGCGATCCCACCTTTTGGCCTGTGTTCTTAGGTTACCCTTATAGTCTCTACAGGGTGTTTTCCTCTGGAAGTCTGAATTTGATCAGTAGGGATTGTAGCTTCATCTTTACCCTATGCCTCCACTTCTGAGTGTCTGCTTAGAACCTGATTCTGCCTCATCACATCAAGGCAGATGCTGCACCTCTGTTTCTCATAATGCCTGGATTTCATCCTATGGCATTACCTGTCCTTTAATATCTGTCATTAATGCTGAAAACAGGAGCAGAGGTTTACCTGATTTGAATGCTATGCTGACAGCTTAGCTCATGTGCAGCCAGTCTTCAGAGAGCAATATCAGTACAAATGATTTTGTGTTATCAAACCAGCAGGCAGCAGGGATTAAGTCAGTAATACCAGAATATTGATACTAACCACAGTCATTGATAGTCAAATCATAATTACTCTTTGCCTCCCAGTCTTGAAGGTTTGACTTGAAAATATGATAGTTTACCAAATCAGCATTTCCATAGTGAAGTGAAATTTGGTATTAACTTTAATAAAGAGAAATAAACCCGAACTTCTGAAAGAATGTTCACAGAATCACGGAGCCATTACAGTAATGTTGTTTTTTCATGAAATTGAAATAGTATAATGAAGTATAAATGAAAGACATCTGTTCCTGATATCTTAGGTGAATAGTATGAATGACATCGGAAAGTATGAGGGAAGGGAACTAGTTTGTTTTTAACAGATCATTGAGGTGGAAATAACTCCCTTCAGTCACATCTTCTGATGGAAAGTAGTAGTACTAAATGTCCTTGTAGAGTTAATACTTGTAGTCTTAAATTTTATTTTTATTCAATTTTATCTCCTGTTAGGAGTATGAATTGTGCAACTTTTATTATTTTTATCTGGTTTTTAAATGTTCTATCAATCAAAAAATGCTTGTCATTTGAAATGGTTGCTTATAAAAACACCTGTATTACTTAGCCAGTGCTAGAGGAATCTAAACTAAAGAGGAATATGAACTAAAGAAATGAAATTAACTTGTCTTGTTTTGATTGGATTTTACTAATGAGAATTCCAGTCTGAATAATACCTTCTGTTTAGGTAACATTTCTGGAGGGTTTCAAGAATATTTGATGATCTTAACTGAACAATAGTAAATCGAAACAATGAATCAACTCAATCAAACCTTGTATGCCAGGGACAGAATGGCTTCCACTTGTGAAAGGGTGTGCATATTTCTTCACAACAGCTGGAGGAGAGCAGCTTTTGTGAGTTGTTCTTGATGAACTCAGCCAGATTGGATGTGCATCAGCATTGTGTCAGAGCAAAAACAGCCTACAGCGTGTCAACAGGCTCTCAAAGGGTTGTGTCCATTTTGTTGTACTTGAGTAGCGCAATGAAAATGATTTCAGCTAGGCAGGGCAACTGAAGAACACAGTTTCTCTTGTTATGCATGGCTTGTTTTGTTCATTGTTGTTGGGAGTTCTTGGATTTGGGTATTTTGTGCAGTCTCCTGTTTCATCCTTGTGTTGCTGTTAAATTAATGTTAAATAATTCTGACAAGGAAAGAGTGGAAGAAAATAAATCTCTTTCCATTCCTTCTTCTCCTTTCCTCTGAAGTGAGAGCAATTTTTTTTTCCCTTGCTTTTGATGATTGAAAGTGACTGAGTGGATTTCCTTCAATTTTTTTAAAAACAAATTTTACCTGTAAGCAGTCTAAGTAACCAAGCAAAATGATAGGAAGCATAAATTGCATCTGGAGACTGCAGTATTATAATACATTTCCACACACGGACTTCTCTGGTGAAAATGGTTTTCCAAAAAATTATTATAATATAGCAATTAAATTTGAGTTCAGTAAGATTAGAATTTTTTTTCCTCATGGTTGCTTAACATTTTGATCTTTAAAATAGCCCTTTGATTTTACTGCTTTAGAAATTTGTATATATATTTTTTGTCACCCAAGAAATGAAGGATCACTAAGCTTGCTGTGAATACAAACTCAGGCCTTTATCTTGCACTGTGTACTCTGTTCAGAAAATGTAGAAGAACTGGCATCTTGGTGAAAATAGTACAAAAAAAGACAACAGTAGCGGGCAGATTTTCTGATAGTATCAGCTTTGAGTGTTTTCCTCTGTCTTCTCCCATGGTTTGCTGACATGCTTTTGAAGACTCGGTTCTCTGTTGTGTTGTCATCCATTTCTGCACAGTCTTTAAAATGCTAAGCTGGTGCTTGACTACAGTGCTCTGCCTTTCATTAGTGACGATTGATCCAACTTCCCTTTACATAACTCTAAATGGTGCCATTAAGTAATCTAACATATCACTAAAATAAAATTATGGTGCTGAAATCTAAGTCAGCATGTAACAAGTTGATGGGAAAGCATTTGAAAAGTGAGAGCTAGCAGATCCCGAAGTAAGCAGTGAGGAGTACTAGGCAGAAAAATAAATTACAGAGTTCATGCCAGGAAAACTGGACAAATCTGTTGTCTCTGGCAAAGGGAGAGTTAAGGGATCTACTTGGTCTTTTTATCTAATTTTCATAACTTCCTTAAGTTTTGAATGTTAGAAGATGGTGAGGGCTGGTCTGAGGTAAGTAAAACTTTTTCTATGACAACTTTTAATTAGTGTGGGCTAGTCAATTTATTA
The DNA here is from genome assembly GCA_036925125.1 of Oreortyx pictus. Taxonomy (NCBI): domain Eukaryota; kingdom Metazoa; phylum Chordata; class Aves; order Galliformes; family Odontophoridae; genus Oreortyx; species Oreortyx pictus. Next base: position 9,390,939 of record JAUPFR010000008.1, on the reverse strand, counting down.
ATTGTCATTTACTTTGTAACAATAGGAGTGTCGGAAAACTGATGAGTTTTCCAATCCATGAGAGTGGTACTTAGAAATATAATGAAACCATTCGCTAGGAGTCTTAATTAACCACCAAATTATATGCACTGCCCTTTACTACCTAGTCTTTTTAACTTCATTCTTCAAAAAACATAATTGCACTGTTTCTCCGGGCTGCTGCAATACTGTAGCAAAGGGCCAAAATAATTAATCATCATAATGCAGCATAAGTGATTTCAAGCTCGTGTTTTTATGGTCTGAGCTCAACTCACTGAATGTGAACCTTCCACTTTGTTTACCTCCGTATGTTTGTTCGTTCTGCATGATGATGTAGATAGCTAATTTCAGTGCGCCTAGGTACAGTGATGGCTGTTGGCCGTTTTCCAGAGCTTCTTACACCTTTCAGTGTGCTTACCTGCATCCAGGAATTTCCTTTATTTGACAAATAAATTTGGCTTGTTTCTGCTCTAGTGGAGAATGATCCTATGTATTTCACAAAGATAAGTTGGAGCTGGGAATAAGCAGCTGCAGTGTTTTATTCTGATGCTGAAAATTTAGAGTCTGAATCTAAGCTAACATGACCGTGTGTTTCCCTAAGAGCTCTGCACCGAGTGTTGATGTTCAGCCCAAGTTTAGGAATGGGTTGGCTAATTCGTTTTTCCAGAAACAGAAAATAAAGTTATGAATATCTTAAAAGAAGTTTGTGTAAAGACTGTAGACTTTTGTATAACAACTTGTTGATGACTCTTTGTATCTCAGACATTTTAAAGGAAATATTTTTTAAGCAGCCTGTTGCTTCGCCATCCAAGCATCTGAACAAATGCAATCTGAGAGTTGTACAGATTCTCTCCTCACAACAGGAATACCAGAGGCTGAGTGGGGGTTGCAAGGCGTTTTTATGGCTTTTGCTAATGCCTGCTGCTTCTTCTTCCCATCTGCTGCTCAATTTTCGATATTGATTAAACGGCAGCCCTCTTTCCTGTAATCGAGTTACTCAGCAAGGCCTGCTATAAGAACCAAGAGTAATTAAAGTAAGAAGTTAAAACAGTCTTGTTACCAAAATGAATGAATGAACAAAGGCATCATTTTGTGTGAATACGTTTTGTCAGTGCCCACGTATGGAACAGAACATCACAAACTTGCAGAGCCACTGGCCAGGATTTTATGTATATTTCTGATTGAGTGTGAATAAGAATATGCTATATAACTCCTCAAATGCAGAGATTATATTATTTCTTTGTGTCATTTTTATCCTCATGCATAGCTAGTGAACCTTAACAGACAGTAATCTCTGATTAAGGAAGCATTATCTCTTTTGCAAATGGAACCAAATCAGAAATTAAATACTTTGCTCAGTGTTTTATTTGGATTCTGTTGTATTGGTGGACCTAAGCAAAGTCTTTCATTTCTTCAGTTAAAAAAAAAAAAAAAAGGAGAAAGAAAGAAAGAAAAAGAAGAGAAAAGGATTTACTTTCCGAGACTAAAAGTGGAAGTATTTTTTTTTCCCTTTATATTCTTGAATTTTTCTTCACTTGTGGATTGGTCTTTAACAGCACGGTCCTTTTCTCCCCCTAGCTAGTCATGTTCTATTACCTCATTTTGTTGCATATACAAACACATTTTGTGCCAGGATTTCAGTCTGGTGTTTAAATGTAAGCACATACAAAGCTATGTTAAGGTTGGAGAACTACTCCCACTGGACAAAATAAGCGAGGGAGAAATTAAACTGTATGGCACGAAAACTTCATGGCAGAGATATATTAGATTGTAAAACAGTCATTTTAGGGAAATATTAGAAACCCATTCACTTGAGACTTTTATAACTAGAATTGACAGAACACTGGAAAATGGTCTATAGAGGAAAAGTTGTGTAATGCAGAGAGCTAGATGAAATAGGATAATTGAGCTTTTCAATCTTCAAATTCAGTGATTTGGAGATACTGAACTAAATCATAGCTGTGATATATGCTTCACAGACTTCCATGTGTTATGAATGCATATCTAAGAACTGGCTCATTAAGAGACCACGTATGTAACTGGCTTTTCTTGTTCTCCCTCCATGGCTAGCTTAAAATATACTGTCTGGTTAACAGCAGCCTGAGCCAGTGCCTCATTCACATGATGGTACATAAAAGAAAGACTTGTGAAAAGTATCCTTCTAAAAGCAGTCCTGGTAAGGGCACAGTTTGGGTTTTCATTGTCCTTTTTTGTTGTTATTTTTACTGTTTACAGCATTTAAATTGCTTGTTGCAGTTTTCTTTCTTGAAGCCTGGGTATGTGACCAAATACAAAAATCTGCTCATTGCCAAAGCTATAGTGCCTCATCTGAATGACATACAGAGATTTGGAGTTGTATTTCCCTTACAAGTTCGTGCTACGGTATTGGTTGCCATTCCCTAACAATCTTTCATCAGCTACACTTCCTGAGTTATTGTGCTTATCCAAAAACAGAAGAACACTGCCATAGGTAAAAAGTGAAATGTTTACTCTCACAGTGACTTTAAAGAATGATTCAGATGATTTCTACCATTCGTTTTCTAAAGAAGATGAAATTGAGATTGTTCAGAAATTCTCACAATTTTGGCTCTCTAAAGAGCCATTACTGTGGTGACCACAGCACTACCTATATTAATTTGATGGGTTTGCTACTTAATTTAGGTAAGTTTTAGGAGAGCTATGAAAGCTGTACAGCTAAGTTGTGAGATATAAATGCTCTTAAGACAATTGAAGTAAACTTGACATACAATGTGAATGTCATTTGTCTTTAAAAATCCATACTAACAAAAGAAACTGTATTTGTGATTCCGAATTATTCCAGGATTAGATACATCCTGGACTGTTTGTATATTTTCCTGAGATGAGAAAGCTGTATTCAGCTTGCCTCCTTTATCCAGGCCTATTCAAATAGGTATCAGTTTTTATTAGAAAACCTCCTATTTTCTTAACAGCTTTCATTTGCTTTTTGAAGTGATATATATAAATATAGATGCACAGATGAAAGGGGAAAATATAACATAGCACACTGGAAGTGCAGATGTCAAAGTAAGCAAAAACAAAAAAAAGAGGACCAAAAAAAAAAAAAGGTTCTGTTAAATCAAGGTGATTTTTCTCCCTTTCATCCATGTTTTGGAGAGCTTTCCCTTTTCATCAGCTACCAATTTGATGAGGATGTGACATTCACTGCAAATGATCAGTGACTGACGTGAACCAGATGTCACAACTGCTCCCAGCCTCTTATGGCAGAGTTCCATCACAGGTTTCCAGAGAACCTGAGTACTGGTAATTCTTCAACACTGGAAAGGAGTTTGCTGCTTAGAATTTCCCGTTATATCTCTGCTTCATCGTAATGGGCATGACCCGTTATCTACCTCTGTATCTGCTACTATGTGCTCAAATCTCTCCGTAATATTCAAGAGTGTTTTCATTTTTTGCCTTTGTGATCTTGTCCTGTGTGATTCGGGATTACCAACAACAAAGCCCTGAACTGCACTGCACTACTGTGTTGTACATCCTGTGGTGCTTACTGTACTGCTTGTCGTAAGAAAAACGATCTTTCAAAGCAAAATATTGTAGGTCCTGTTTCTCAGAACATACTGTCAGTCCCTTCACTGGATAGTGTCTATTTGCAAAATGTAATGTTACGTGAATTCAGGTATAAAGTAACCTGAAATAACCTGCATAAAAATATTACTCCTCCTGCATTCTGTGCCAAACTAATCAGCCCTTGTGAACAGCGCAGTTAATGGGCAGTGATTTGTACAAGACTGCTCTCCTGTTGTCAGAACAGAGGTTTGCATGTAGGGGTGCGTGTGTGTACATACAAGCAGTGACAATTTGTAATTTCATATCGATCTTTTCACCATCAGAGACTCTAAATCTTACAGTTGTAACACAGAACTCACAGCCTTGAAATATAGACTGTCAGGTATAAATGGCTCAGACGTAGCCCTTGTTTCAGTCATGTCCAGAATGTTTTGCCAAAGACTGTGGAGAAGATCTCGAAAGTGGAAAATTATTCTCTTGTTAAAATGCTTGCTCCATTCCTCTGAAGTTAAGATAATTAATTGTCTTTATCGAATCAGTGAAACAAAGAGACGTCTTTGGGGTTCCTACGGTTTATTGTCTTCATTATTAGTCCTCAAGCACAATGATGAATTATGTAGATGATGTTCAACTGGAGGAAGCTGAAAACTGAGATTTATTTAATTGCATATGTAAATCTGGGGCAGGTATCAAGTGCCTTTTGAGAACAAGCACCCTGTTGATAAAAATTGGGATATTTTTAAATTTGGACGAAAGAATTAATACTGCACAGGCTGCATTTTGCATTCATTTACAACTGTTTAAAGCAGCAGTTTAAACGTGCCATCTGTAATCACCAACTGCTTGACAGAGGGTTAATAAGTGTTTGCTATTTTTCATTAGCTTAGATCAGGACATTTTAAAGATCTCGTGAGCAAGGTTTCTTCATGTTACTTGTACTGGCTTGGAACAAGCTGCAGGTAGAGGCTGCCTGGCCAGCCCTGTGCCTCTGTTTGTTACTGTGAGCTCGGTGGAACACTGTGCTGCTCCTCTGTCCTTTGTGAGGCTTGACTCAAGTCCTCCCTCTGCTTCAGCATAAATGCAGCACCATGTGATCCGTTCTCTGGTTTCAACCTTCTGAGGCCCCCCTGGATTAACTAGTATTTAGTCTCCTGGTTTTTGTCCTTTGCTCCAACATTTCTTGCTGGGACGTGTGTTCTCCCTTGGGCATCACTCAAGGCCATTGGTGTGCTGTCTATTTGACCTGGTCGCCGGGCAGCAACTTTGTCTTCGAACTGTTCTACTTATGGTAGTGTTAAACTGCAGTGGTACCTGAATGGCTGGGAAGCAGGCCACAGTAATTTCCCCATAATAACAAATAAGACCAATAAAGTAAACACTGTGTTCCTTAGCTGAAAGTTTCTCCAGAGGCTTACATTTCTAACTCCTGTAATCAAGGAGATTCTCCTGAGTTCTTCAGTGGCAGAGGTTTGGGAGTACTGGTATTACTGGATGTCAGAACTTAGCAGCCTACGGTACATTTAGGTTTCCCAAGTCCTTTATTAGAATTTTAGCGCTAAGTAAACAAACATAAAAAATCAGCAACTTCCCACCGGGACATATAGTAGATTTCTCCAATAAACTATTTTAACTGCCTGCATTTTAATGAAAGGACGTTTGGAGATGAAGATTTTAAAAATTAACAAACTGTTAAATGATCAGCGCAGTTACGGCAGAAGAGAGAAATGATGGCCTTGGCTTTGCAGAGGCTCCTTTTAATTTCCAGCAACCGCATGTAAGACTGTGTCTTCAAAAATTTCATTTGGATGCAAATATTTTGGAATGTGATGCATACACAGCCTGCCTGTGGCAAAACATATGTGGGTCTTGTGAACAATATGGATATTTTTTCCTAACTTTGATTGCTAAAGGAACTCATGGTAGGTTGGAGCAAAAATAGACTGAAAGCTGAAGAAGGACATGGTAGGCTGTGTTAAAATAGAAGGAACTTATTAGGAATGTATTATAATGTCTTCCATGAGATCAGTATTTACATAGTTTCTATTGTAAATCTACAAAAAATCATTCACATGCAGGAGAAACGTGACTTACATGTTAAGGCTTGCAGTGCAGACAAAGACAAGTGTTTAAAACCAATCCTATGCATAAAGCCTGTTTTTATTACAGGGCTGTGTTTATGGGAGATGCTTGATCGTACAGTGCAAATAAGGGAGGTGCCTCTGTCTCTGGACTGAAACATGTGAAATGAAACATATTTGTGCAGATAGATAGACACCCCAATAGAATTGTCAAGTGCAGCACTACACCTGCAGCACGGCAGTCAGCAGCAGGAACAGTGTGGTTATCTACGTGTGGAGGGCTGGATTCATACAGCAACACGCTCAAAGGGAAAAAGTTATACCTTAAAGAAATTAGGGAAAATTTGAAGGGAATTTGGAAAGGAACTGCAGGCTAATGATATGAGGCTTTTAAAGGATTAGGAAAAGCCTGGAAAAACAGTTTTGAAAGCCAGTAAATTTTATGGATTTTTCACAGAGAGCCTGAGCAGCATAATACAGTGCTGGGATCACATCTCTCTCATTTCAACCGTGCTTTGGTTAAGGATTTTTCTGGGGATGGAGAATACTAATAAGAGAGAAGTCCAGGAGAAAATGAGCACTTGTAAATAACCAACGGTGGGTGGCTTGTGGTTACTGCTGAGGGAACATGCATCAGATGAGAAAGGATATATTAAAAATCTGGCTTGTTCCACCTGGCTATTTTTAACACGCTGCAGAAAATGTGACTGATTCCCCTATCTGCTCACACATTCCTCTTTGAGCACTAGCTGTTATATTTCTGTCGCATGCACCATATTTTTCAATAGTTTGTCTTTTTTTTCCACCCTCTTATTGCTCCATTATGAAGATAATAAATATGTGAAAATGTTCTCAAAATAGAAGTAGCCAGCCCTATTAACTTTGCTGATTAAGAGTGGCATGGAAAAATTTTTACTCACACATAGTAATTTTGAATCTGATCTCTTATTTGTAGATGTTTGGTGTGTTGTTAGGGGTGTCATTTTTGTTTTGGTATGAGCTTAGATCCAACTCAAGGCACATTCTTGTGAAAGCTGTTGCCAAATACACGAAGTATGTCTTTGCCTTTTTACTATGGAAAAAGTATTTCCACTTTCCTAGATTGACTCTTTAAATGAAGGACTGGTGGTGGTTCATTGGTTTTGTTTTCCTCTTTTTCATTTTCTTTGATTTATTTATTTATTTATTTATTTTGGCAAGTGATTTATAAAATAGGCATTTGGGCAAATAACAGCAGCTGTTACAAGGAAAAGTTTGTAGATTCTGTTTATGACTTGGCTCTTGGAAAATAGTGAATGTTTGCTTGTGCTAAGTGTAAATTCGAATGCTCATTGGAAAACTTCTTGTATTTAGACAAAAACATCTTCAGTAGCTTCATTCATCACCACGTGTGGAATGACAGTAATATCTGTGCTTTTTCAGTTCCATCTCAGTATTTTCAAACCTAGAAGCTATTTTTTCCTGACATAAATGGTAGCAAGAGAAGGACTCTTTCTCCTTAGGTAAACTTGCTTCTTTGTGGTGCACTAATTAGCTGCTGTTCATTAGTGCAGCATACTGAAAATATATAGTGTCTATATAAGACTTGCTCAAATATTGACAAGCACTTCTATTTCTTAAATTTTTGTCAAGATTCGTTTTCACTTCAGAAACATTATTAACTGGCTTCCAAATAATCTGTAGCTGCAGACTCATTAATGTCAATGGAATGGACTTCTCTGTTAGTTTTAGCAAGATTTAGGTTTGGTTCAGAATATTCCATTATGCCGAGATACTGAACTAGGTTGTGACCCTATTATGTTCTGAAAGTATAAAAAAAGAGTAAGGCTGCTCTACCTGGGATAAAGCACTGCTGCAGCCAGGCTGTTAATGCCATGTCAGTGGCCATCCAGGAATGCAGGGCTGTTGTTAGAAATGGGGAATGGCTGCAGCAGCCTGCATCAAGCAGATGGGCCCCTTATGGTTATTAATACACAGGAACTTAGAGATACTCTCCAAATTAGCATTTTTAAATTAGCTTTCATCTTTAAATGACTAATAATACAAGAAAGAAAAAGCAGTAAATCTGTGCAGTGTTTCATTGGTCCTCCACTTTTTTCCATTATTCACCAGCGGAGAGTTAAAATCTCTCTTCATTGAAAAGAGCAGTTGGTAATTTCTTTTCACGAGAAGAGTGTTTTCCAGTTAAGAAGAATTTATGGCAGCAGTGTTCTGAGCTGGTTATTGACTATTGCTGGGGAAAACAGGTTCCATAGAAAATAACTTGGTTCATACTCATTGCTATAAAATACATTTTAATTCAGTGTAATATATATAAGAATACAGACCATGAGATTAATGGACATCTGCAATTCTTAAAAAATTTTTAAAGAAACAAATATTTTAATACGTCCATCCCCTGGACTAACAATTGCTATTAAAAAATGTGTGTCAGAAACTGAGAAATACTCATTTTAGAAGCTCTGATTTGAAGCCAGTCTTATTCTGGGGAGTAACGTTACTTAAATGAGAATGAGGTATTGTGTACTTTTATTTCATTTTAATTGAAAATAAATTAGACCTGAAAGCAATGAATATTAAAGTAATAGTGTAGTGGAATTTAGATGATTGTGTTTAAGTGAAATGTGCAGTGCTTGCATACGCTCATTCATATATGTAGAGCCCCTTATCTCAGGTTTCACAGGTGTTTCTAAGCAGCATGAAAGATTTAGTTTTATACCTATCTGCATCTACATCGTCTAGTTCCACTGCTGCATTGTTGGCGTGAGCCCTGGCCTCAGAGCAGCCCTGCCCAGGCGCTGCTTTCCACATCTGTGGTGCACCATGGCACCACAGCAGCCCCTCGGCATGGGTATCCAGATGGTGTGCTGTACACTGAGCACTGATAATAGAGTGATTTCTTGCCAGGTAACTTTCATGGCCTTGCTGCTGCCTCCCTGGGCAACTGAGAAAGCTAAGGAGACTATAAGTTCCCTAGTCTGCTTTTCCAAAGATTTGAAGCTTAGAAACATTCTACAAATGCCAAGTTATTATGATAGTGTGGTGATTATTAGGATAATGGCAACTCTTAAAACATCCTATTTTTCCCAGAGCTGCATACTCTACAATCAGCCTGCTGATTGGAGAGCCATGCCTATCATCATATCCTTGTGTCAGAAAGTGAAAAAGAAGTATCTTTTGACAAAGTTATAAATGGAAAACAAGAATAAAATGATTATTTTCTGGGGATGCAGAGAATAAATCTTTGATTTCAGTATGTATGGCAGGTAGATTAAAATATTCATATTGTGAACTCAGATATTCATCAGAAAGATCTGTCTATTTAGTGGTTCAGATACTAATTCCATTAAATGGTACTCACATCCTGCGATCAACAAATGTTTTGGTTATTTATATGTTTTCATATAGTGCAGTATGCATTATTATTAATTTACTATTGCATCAAAATCTTGCTCGATTCTCCTTAATTTCTAATTTAAGATCATTTTAGTGAGTATTTTATGGGGTTTTGAGTTTATTTGAAATGACTAAGCTCAACCAAACGCCAGTAAAAAAATCTTAATTATTGCTTATCAGAAAAAAAAGAGGAATGTGGTCAAGGGACTAAAGAAGACATGGCCTTAGGGGTGTGTATTTCTATAGGAAGCAGATACTCCTTGAGGGTACCTGTTTTCTGTGAGTGATTTCCAAGCAAAGGTCATCAGTCCTGGCCAGCCATGCTTTTACTAGCAGAGAGTTCCCTGGAAGAAAGTTCTAATGTTGTTGATGCCAAGAAAGGAGCTGAGAAAAAATGAGCTTATCAAGCTCAATTATCAATTGAAGGGGGAAAAGACTGACAAACACAGTTTGAATTATGTCTGTAACATATTAAGATAAATATTAAAAGGTTTTTCTTTTGAATTGCTTCATCATATTTCTTAGGAGATGCTGCTACTAACACCGCTGCTTGATTTTGTTTGTTGAATAAAATTCCATTACTCAACAGTTCTATACTTTGCAACTTTTATTACAGATTATCAAGTGAGTTCAGCTTTTAAGAGAGGGATTTACCCCGTTTCTTTTAGAAATCCTTTGCTTTGGTGGAGATGTTAACTTTTCATTGTGCATGTTGTTTTCTATTTCATCTTTATTCTTAGCTCTAGGAGAATGAATGCATAAATAAAAATCCACTGTTCCTCTGCTGCTCTTCTGCCATTTAAATCCCTATTTATCTCACTCTTGGATGCCAGAAAGGAAATTTAATGTTGAGTATTGATTCAATAAATGTCAAGGAGGGCAGGCAGTTTATATCCTCTTTTGCAATAAACATTTAGCTCTCCTGACATAAGCAGCATCAGAATATTGGAAGGGAAAAAGTGGTGTAGTGGCTTCTGCTTTTCTTCAGAAGCTGAAAATGAGGTATGGTAGTGGTGCCCGTGCACACAAAGCCAAATCTCCATATGCTGTTAGGAATTCAAATAATTTTCTGATAAAAGTAAGCATCTCTTGGGAAGCATCCTGGGATGTTGAGCTGTGTGAGTCTTGGTCTAGGAAAATGCTGGTGCAATTTTCCTCTCATCTGTAAGTGTGGTGTAGGTTTAAACATTACATGAAAGTGGTCTCTTTGCACATACTATTTTTTGTATGCTTTGTTTGCTTTTCAGTAAAAGGCAATTACATTTCTTACCCATCAGGTTAATGAGCAGTTGTGGAATTACTGAGTGGAACTTGGGTTGTAATCCTGGGTGTGCAGCAGTTAGGAAAAAGAAGTAGTACTGTTCTGGAATGAAACATTATGCAAGTTACCTAGAGGTTGGTACCATGTCAGGTAACCTTTCCTCTGAAAGGTTAAAGATCTTCCTCTGTTAATGTTTGTTTTATGAATAGTTAAGACAGGTCCTGTTCATTTTACAGCAAGGAGGTACTGATGGAAATAAAAAAAAAAGTCTTTTTAAAACGAAGTGTTTATCAGTTAGAGGTACTGAAGTTCAATCTCTTTGAGTACCAGTTGATTGTCACACCTTTCAAGATGGTCCATCCCATCCTCATTCATCGGGTTTGGAGTAACTGAGCTCACTTTTCAAGAGAGCTGCACTGAAGTGATGCAACATTCAGCGATTGCTTATTTGGTATTGAACATAAAATGGTTTGGAAATGTTCACAGTGTTAAATGGCATATAGGGAAGAAGTAAGTTCTGTATTAGTTGGAGTAATGCAACAGTAATAGGTTTATAATTTCTTTTACAATCAACTGTTACATTACCAATATATAATATATATATATTTAGTGTATATACATTATTATACATTGTGTACAGGTAATGTCACATACTAATGACAGTGATACATTTTTTTTTTTGTCTATTACAGAGATCAGTTAACTTCTTAAGTATGTGCAGTTAAAATTCTTCCCTATTCTTCAAATCCAGTATTTCTCATCTTCATGTCCCACAACTGATATATTTCAAGCCTTCACTTTTCTTTTTGAGCTTTTCTTATTACCTTTCTCCTTCTGCTTTAAGCTCTTGTTTAAAAACATGAGGAGGGAAAAAAAAATATCCACTTCAAAATGAAGCCTAAAGAATGGAATTAGAAATACACTTGAAACTATCATCCCTAGGAGTGGTGAGTCCTTTCTGCTAAAGCTTTTCTGTTCTAAGTCATCTATCAGCTACTTGTTAATCAAACTAAAAAACAGCGTAGCTGGGTTTGAAATTCTGTCCTTTTGTCCTTGATCAAAAGAACAAGCATAAGCAGATGGCTGATACGACTAAAAGCATTCACAAAACAGGACTTGCTGCCTAGAATAAGAGCACAGAAAATTTACAAAAGCCATCTTCTGAAACTCGTAGACACATAATTTCAGGCTCATGAAATCTCCAACTATTGGTTTACTTTTTTTGATCTTGGAGAATATAGAGGCACTGGCAAGCAGGGGTGTGTAGGAAAGGATATGTAGGGCTGGTATGTCTCAATCAGCCTATGCCTGTATTTAAAAAGAGGGGGAAAATATTGAGGTGAAAAATTCTGTCTGGATAGATAACAATTCAGCAGGAAGGAATCTGAAGCTGATAGCGTGTCACCAGCTGAAACAGTGAAAGTGTCATGCTATTGCATGAGCAGCAGGTGTTACACTGGGGATTATGGACAGCAGCAAGACCTGTTGAGCATCTCTTTGATGCTGTTTAGAACTGGTCGGAGCTCAGCGGGGCCATGGGGTACCCTGCAGCTGGGGCACTGCATAGCAGAGCACACCACCTCCTACAGACAGACTGCCTCATGGGCTTAGCTTGGGGAAAGCGTTAGTGCTGGCTGTCAGGGCTGGGCCTTCAGACTGTAGCGTCTGAGCTGTTCTCTGCTCTGTATGCAGTGGGCAATCTTGGATGCAGCCCTGAACACTCAGCCAGCAGCGGCTGAATCCCAAAGCAACAATCCTGTTAAACAAGCATCACGCGAGCATGTCATTTGGGCTGTCAAAAACAAGGAAGCCAAGCATGATCACTTCTTCTCCCCTTCCTCTTTCCCAATTACAGAGCTTGTTAGATCTTTCTGATAGTTTAATCATTAAGAATTGTGACTGTGAATCCTGACGACATGCAAATCAGGGATGCCATCTGTTGATCAATGCTGTGAACTCCCCTGGTTCTGCGCCGGGTTAAGCCGCCTTGAGGTGTGCTTTCGTTCCTTGGCTTGCGCATGAGAGTGCTTGGGGAGGATGCAAGTCAAGCATGTGGAAGGAGAAACCCTCTCTCTACCCTCATAATGAGGTTATTTCAGGCAGCAGAAGAGCAGGTTTCCCTTCTGTGTCTCTGTTTACCACCTGCTGCTCTGAGTCAGAGCATTGATTGGCCCACCTTGGCTTTTTCCTAAAAGGAGCCAGGAGCAGAGGCTTGACTGCAATGGCAGTGGACACATAGAGGTGATGCTCTCAGCACCTGCTGCCTAGCAGTTTCTGTGCTCCTGGGGCTGGGAGCCGCATGAGAAGTGGACCACTGCAAAAGTGCCCACAGCTCTTTTGAAGGCAGTCCTTTTGATTTCTCCTCATTCTTCAGAGGTGAGCTATGTACTATAGTGTGCTTTGTGTGGAGAAGTGCTTTCTTAAAACTGCAATCTGATAATATCATTATTTGGCTCTGTCTAGTTCTTGAATTGTGAATAATCACTTTCTATTCACCTTCTCCAGGCTATTTGAAACTTCAGAGTTGCTATTCTCTATCTCCTCAGTCATATCTTTTTCCAGCTGAAAAATGGTAGCCTATTGAGTCTTTTCTCATGTGGAGGAGCCATTTGACTGACATGGCCAACTGGTTTCTGCTTTGTTCACAGAAGAGCCACTATAGTGGAACCATTTTAGGTCATCACAGGGCTAATAAAGAGCCATGTTTTATTTGGAATGACTTACAATATTGTACTCTACTACCAGAAAGCTTGAAAAACTATGAAGTCCTGAAATGCCACTGCTGCCCCTCTCTGACATCACTACCCAAAAAAATAAGCAAACAAAAAACAACAAGCCAAGCCCAAAGAAAGACTAGAATGCAGTAATATAAAAGGAAGTCATACTTCACTACGAGGTAGTAATTCACTGTAAGGTTGTCTGCTACATCAGGATAGATTCATGTAACACGTACTGGCACTTAGCAGAAATTGTTGCTGCAGATTGAGTCAGAGCACCCCAATTTCATGATAAGGAAAATTTTTTATGGCTGAGAGAGTTAGGGTCTTCTATCATCTACCAGAATAGAACCAATAAAACATCAGTTATCTTAACATCACTTAATGGTTCAGGTGATGAGGGATATGTGAATGTCATCTGGTCCAACCACACACTCAGAGCAGTGTTAACACTGAAGTCAGTGCTGAAACTCAGAGCTGGGTTGGTTTTCTTGTGGCACTGGTTCATTGACTGAGACTTGCTATGTTTTCTGATTTTTATGTTTTGAAAAAGAAATGGCTTTTTGTTTACTTGGATAATTGACTTTTTTTTTTTAATGGTCTTTTTTTTTGTACATGTACTTATCAGTGCCCTAAGGACTACTTTAGATTCAATTACTGACCTAAAAAAAAAAAAAAAAAAAAAAAAGCACACTTTCTAATATATAATTCTTATTTTGATACCTAGAATCCTTGCAACCATTAGTTCAAATCTTCTGAGCAGGAACACAGTCTTCACGTCTGAGCTTATAGGGGCCTTTGGGGTTTTCTGTTTGAGTCTTCTTGGCAAAGACCTTTTAGGTGGGTTTACTTCTTCCTTACTGGTCTTTACTGATACACTGGGGAGAAGCTTTGTCTGACTTAAAACTAGTAACCCCACTGCTCCCATTTCCTGCACTGACTTCTGGTATTGACAGTAGGAAAAAGAGACACAGCTTTACTGCTTTCCCTGAGCTAAGATGCCAGAAACTTTTTATGCACCCTTTCTGTTACAGTAGACCCCTACTGGATATGGCTGAAAGTCTGTGCCACGCTCAGCTATGGGTAATCCCTACAGAATTTGGATCCTTGTGTCTATACTAAGATTTTGTGTCCAATACCATGCATTTTTATTTTATGTATCTGTTTTTATGACCTCCTTTGCAATTTGTTTCCCTTGTGCATCCACAGGACTGGTGAGGTACCATGCCAAATAGTTCTCAGCCTGGGCTGTGCACAGTGGCAGAAGGAATTCAGTTTATTTATTAGCAGCTTTTGTTTTTTGCAGGCTGGATTTTCATAGCATTCCGCAGGAGAAAGCATTCTTAGTCTATGTTAACTACAGTAGACACAATGTCTGATGCGCAGATTCTGCAGATGCAAGATGGAGGAGTGAGTTGTCCTTTGCTACTGTTTTTCACTTAAAATAAATACAGTTCTGTTACAATACAGAATATGAGCAGCTGTAAAATAGCTTAAATTGCTCACTGGAAAAACACTAAAGTGAACATGGTTTCTAATTAATAATTTTTATGATCTGGTTTCACATGCTTCTAAGTATCTTGTAAAATAGGTTTTCTATGCAGTCTGGCTGTTTTTCAAGATTCATTGGAAACTGAAATTCTACTGATATTAAATGCACATGGTTAATAACGGCTAATAAAGATGCCAGAACCCTGGCATCAAAAGGACCAGCTGTATTTGAGACACTTATACTAAATGGTACTTATGAGCTTATATAACCTAATTTTTTTTCTTTTTCCCCTCTTTTTATAAATTGGCATAAATGAAAATTTGGACAAGGAAGTTTCTTGAATTCATTATCTTGAATTCCTTTGTATGTAACTGTTGCTTGTGTTAGTTCGTGGAACAGACCTCACCTGCAAAACAACAGATAATGACAAAAATGCATGACAAAGATTTTTAGGCTTCTTTGTATGTACTTGGATAGTGAATCTCTGAGATATGTCCAGACTGATGAGATAGGCAATACAGCTATTTTGCCTTGAGCACTGATAGCAGAAAGACTGCTTCCACCTCAGAATGCCATAAATAAGCAGTCATTGCAAGATAGTGGGCTCAAAGTAATTTGAAAGTTTGACTCAATAAAAATTTGTCTGTTTATCTGCAGCTTTTTGGTTTGCTTTCCTTGGAGGAATAGTAATATTTTCTTTTAGACTAAAATAGAGCGATTTGTCATAGTTGCACGTTTAGCCATCTAACAAAACTAAACTGTTTACCTCCAAAATGTTATGTTGCTTTATGGATCATACCTTATCGTTTATAAACTGACTTTTTCATTCCTGACTTGTCCCATGAATGGTATCGTGTGCTGTAATACTTCTGACGCTGCAGCGATAGTCAACTGTTTAAATGTGTATCATAGAAAACAGACAAATGGTATAGACTTCGATTATGCAGCATTTACATAGAGCATCCACCTAAGCACAATATCGACTGTATTTGTAACACGGGAGAAAGATGTGAAAGGTGCATAGAAATGTCTAAGCTGTTTTTGCTTAATTTCAAATTGGAAAAGTTCATTTTAAAGCCAGTCGATATCCTTGCGTTGTCCACAATCTAGAGCAACATTAGAGAAAACCAAACAGATCATAAACATGCCTAATGTAATTCATTTCTTGTCAGATATGAGAGATACTGGGGAAACTAACAGTAGTTCACAGAATGACATTTATTTCTTTACAGTTTGACTTCTAAATGTCGCTCTTCTAAATTTATTTGAAAGCAAAGAATCAAATTTACTTTTTCTTTATTATTTTTGCATTAGGCTATGAGAATTTATGGCTTGTTTATTCTCTCTGTCCCCTCTATTGCTCAGTCTCCAAATTGCATTAGAGCTCTTTTGGTTGTAAAACATTCCAGGCAGACACAGTTGTCATTGTATGCTACATACAATGTATTTGCTGTGTTTCCCCTTATTCTTGCTGTAATTGCCAGGAAAAATTCCATGAAATGTGATTTTATTTTGTAAGAATTTATCCACTTGTGCTACTAAAACCCATTATGTTGGGAGCGTAAATGAGCACTGTCATAAAGATGAGTAGTAGCAGGAGAAGATGAAATCTTATGAAAGAAAGATTCCATTCAAAGTGGACCTAAATATGTGGGACAGCTTTGTAGAACGTGTGGATGAAATATTGTACCCTTACCTAAAAAAGTTTTCAATTTCATTCATGAGTCTTCACGACAAGGATTTTTTCTTCTCTTTTAATAATTTTATGAGGAAAACAGTATTTCAAAAATAGTCATTGTCACATTAGAAAGAAACTGTTAACCTTCGTCTTTATTGGTTCAGTATGTCAATTCCAAAGAAAATAATTGTATTAAAATCTTTACATAATGCTAACAGTTAGCAGCTGATGGTAGGAATTGTCTCAGTTAACTTGAAACCATATTTCAAGCTAATGGCTATGAAATCAGTGGAAAAGAATTTTTCAAATAGAGCCTCCGAATGCCTTCACGTGTTTCTTAAACTCATGGTTGTCAGGACTTGAGCAAAAAATGACATTTATAAAACTTTACTACTTTATGACTGATTAGTCTTTGGGTATACTCCAGAGAGTTTTAGAAGTGACTTAAGGATTGACAAGGAATGTGTTGCACTTGTTCACTGAAATAAAAAGTGCAGCTTGCTCTGTGCATCTTGTTGGAAATCAATGGTTTGAACATTTTACCAAGACAAGACACTGCCTTGTTGCCCTGTAGTATTTATATTTATTGCACACAGTATTTTACACTGTTTTCCCCTTTCTTATTTCTACTTCTGCAAATCTTAATTTTAAGGGTCTAAAAGTGCTTGGAAGGTTTTCCAGACTGCTGTAATGCAGTAGACCTAAACCAATGCTAAAGTCAGACATTTTGCTCCTTGTTGTGTTGGCTATCTTATAATTAAGGTTGGCTATTGCAATTAATTGCTGTGTTCCAATTAGAATCGCCTGTTGCTATGGTTATCTCACTGGTCTAAGCTGCTGGCATGCACTGCATTGCTTACTGAAGGCTGTCAGCTGCCTTGCTGAGAACTGACTTCACATTGCTCTGACTGACTGAAAAATAGTCCTGGGGTGATACTTTGCAAAAAAATCATAGTTACTTCAACACCAGGGGGAAATATTCTTTTACAGCTTCAAAAGAGGAGATTCTGCACACCGAAAGAGGCTTAGTATGAAATAACATCTTGCGTATACTTCTGAAGAATTCTATATTCAGTCCATTAAAGCAATTCTGTGTACCCCATTGCCACAGGGTCTAAGTTCCTCGCAACTTTTTATGTTCTTAACTTCACTGCCTGATGGAGAGCCCTGCTTTGCCAGTGAGAGTAGGCGACAGAGGCAGTAAATGACTTGGATGAAATGAATTGTGTAGAGCACATCTGCAGTTTATGGCTTTGGGCTGCCTTTTCAGTCCCGAACCGACAGCTCTTCCCAGCCCAAAGAGGCTTGTGGTCATTATAAGCAGGGTTTTCACAGGGACTGCCATATGTTATGGTGTTGTTCTTGCACTGAAGTGCTCAGCATTTTCAGAACTGAGTACATTTATAAAATCATTAATACATCCAGAGACTCTTATCACGCTACTTATGTTCCATCTGAAAAGTGGTAGAGGGAAAAATTGCTATTTCTATTTTTAGAGCACTTTTTGAGTGAGCTTACACTAAAAAGGTCATCTATGTATTCCTGCGGTGCCCAGTGCCAGAGAACAGGGTCTCTTGGCACTGCTGTGGAAACAAATAGAATTTCCTAATTGTAACAGAAACCAAGGATTGTTGGAGGTGGAATATGAGTCATAAGTCTCTAAAGTAAAGTACATGTTATTTAACATTTACTTTGCAAAAGCGCTTAGGTATGCTTGTGAGATTGGGCTCTTCACTAGGCTGGGCACAGTGTGAAATTTGAGTGAACGACTATCCTGTCATTTTAATAAACTAAAAAACAAACAAACCAGAAATAAAGCGATCTACCTCCTCTGCTCAACGTAGGTCCAGTGATTTTTCCATTTGGGAGGGGTATATTTGCAGGCTGTTTATGCTGTTTTCTTTCCTGAATGCATTTGAACTATATGAAGGCACTGTTTCAGTGGTAGGTGTGGAGGTACATGATATGTGCTGCAGCTGACATGTTTGTTCATATTTTGGGTGCTGTGCTAGTCAGGCTATCAGCCAGGCAGCTTTTAAATGATCTCTCTTCTCATTTGTAGCTGCAGTATTAGCAGATAATGCTCAGCAATTCTCTCAGGAATGTAGCTTCTTACTCAGTTCATGAAGCGTTACATCTGACAGATTCTTGCAGTGGCTTTTATTTTTCTCCGTATATTTTTTAATTTGTTAACTTATTTTTATTTTTATTTTTTCTGTTTGTAACACGACGATGTTCAGTCTGTACTCATGTTTCACCATCCTGGAGTTACTTGGAGTTGTTTCATCATAACAGAATCCGAAATAATATACTAAGAGGGGGTGCATGGGAGGAGAGAATTAGTAGGTGCTGCTGATTTTTGTCCTTGAATTCATAGAAGTTTGTTACATGCTGTTCATGGCAGCATGGCTTTCTCAGCATCACCATTTCAAATGCTGTTCCTTAGAGTCAGCTGTGAAAGTAACATCTTTCACGACCAGATTTTTGCCTCATTCTCTTTGCAGTCCAAGAAGGACTGCAAGCATCCAACCAAGCATCATATAAATGATGTGCAGATAAATCCTTTTAATTTTTTTTTTTTCCCTCCTGATTAGATAAATCAGAGCAGCCTTACTGTGAGCTGGGTCTGTTGTTTGGGTGAGCTTAGGAGATAATCTGTCATATTTGTCTGTTTGGTGACATGATGTTTCTTACAGCGAACAAAAAAAAACCTCTTCTGACAGGAGAAGAGATGCTTCTTTATCAGCAGATTTATCACTATCAATGCTGCAGTGCTGTAATCCCTCCAGGCCGAAAAAGAATATACATTATTTCATTTCTGTTATTCGATCTCCTCATGTTGGACTCGGTAGGCTTCATATTTGTGGTCACTTCATGTTCCATCTGCACTGTGTAGTGAAATTGAGTGAGAGTAGAAGCACTACAAAATGACTTCTCTTTCTAAGAGCAGCTGCCTTTGTAACTTGAAGAGTTGTCTAATTTGGGCTGTGACCTAGATGAATATTCATCTGGAGTTAAAAGTAATCTTCTGGAAAAGCGATACAAGAAAACTCTGGCACTTAGGACTTCTTATGAGATGATGTTGCTTAGTGTCCCCTCATGAGGAATGGTCTGTGATTGCTCAGAACTTGCTTGAAGTGCTTTTCATAGGGTTTGAAGGGCATTAGACAGCTCAAGTGTCTGTTTGTTCTTACTGCAAATAGGGCCTTACGAATCTGCATTAATCTTCTGGCTGGGACAAGAATCTCTTGGTGTGGCCCTTGAGGGTGTTGGCTGTATTTCCTCATGCCCGCTAAGAAAAACAGTTTCTCCCATATTATGTGCAAAAATATGTACTTGGCACTTTACACAGAGGTTTTCAACAAAACTTTGAATCACAAAGATTACAAGCACTAAACGGTTTCAGGAGCAACCTGGTGGGAATTAGCACTGTGCTTGATGCTGGAGGACGACGTTCTGATATGAACTTCTTCATCAAGCTGTGTCACTAAGTTGTACCCGACTCTCTTTGTCAGGTTCTTGCTATTTTAAGAATGTTGTTCTTGAAAAATAAACCAGTTCTGTTAACATTTGCTGAATAAGACCTCTTACAACTAGTTATCTCTTTAGAAAAATAATACTTTTAAAAGCTTAAGGAAATGAATGTTGAAATTCTGTTTTCATGTTAGTTGGGAAATTAACTTAATCAAGGCTCTAGGATATTCACAGCATTAATGGAGGTGATTAAGGTGATTAAGATGTGGGAATACAATGTAGCTCCAACAGAAGCCTTGGCTCCAATGTCTACAACTTTCTAGTAGCCCTCCTGTAAGTAAAGAATTATTCTTTTCTTTGCCTGTGTGCATTTGGAAATAGCTTACAGTGTAGCAAAGCTTAGCTTCAAGTTACAGAGCACCTGTCTCCTTGTGTCCTGTATGACCTGTTTAGGACAGTTTTTCTCTTTTTAATATACCTGACTCTTACAAGAGTACATCACAAGATTCAAAATAGTGGGAAGAATCATTGCCTTACTCTCTCATTGTACTCTTGTTTATTCCTTTACGTATGTACTTTTCCTTTTGACAAGTACTGTCCTGGCTGTCGTATCTTAGAGCAAAGAAACTTAGATGGATTCAGAACTTCTTAAATGCTACTAATCATTGACTTTGTGTGGGGCAGATGCTTGCAGTCCATGGCACAAAATGTAGCTCTGTATATTCTGGGACTAATAAAGCCTGGGCAGGAAAGGAAAGCATCCAATATTGCTGAAACATTAAAGTTTCACCTATTATATGAATCCATCACCTGAAGGAAAGACTGATATCAAAGCAAATCATATTTTTAATATAAGTTAAAAAGTCCTGGCTTCGGCTTTAGTTATGACATTGTAAATCTTTTTGAGTCTCACATTTCAGGTGCAATAAAAGTGCTAAATAGTAACTTCAATTCTATAAATGTTCATTGATTCCACAAAATCATTCTCACAGAGATGAACAGGGATTTTTGTTTGTTCCTTGACAATATTTTCTCTTTAGAGGGCCTACATTTTAAAATTTGTTTATTATTTTCTTACATTCTTGATGCACAACATTGAGTTATGGTAACTCATGGGAAGGGAAATGCTTCATAACAATTTAAAGCCTTGTTCAAATAAACAAATGAAGAAACCTATTTCTCTTCGTAGCATAAATGTTCTTAAAAACTTCCAGTTTTAGATAAAGAGGGAATTGAATACTAGCATTTGATCCCTGGAAATTATTAAAGGTTTTGCACGAACACTGTTGAATACAAGGCAAACCTGTATTTATGTCAAATATTTACGTGCTTATTGCTTGATGACAGATAATCTTGAGTTCTCAAATGAAACTAACCAGGTGAAATCATCTTATGTGAAGTTTTACAAGTGAATTATATTATGCTTTCATTAAGGAGTTGAGTAGAAATGATTTATGGCAGTAATAAAGAGAAAGTTCTGGTACGTTTTTCTCCAGAAGAAGCATTCACTTTTACTTGGGGACAACAACAGTGGAACCTCTTCTTCCCTCAATGCCGGATTATTGATGATATATTATTAGACTTTTCAGCCATGAGTGTGGGTCAAAAAGTGGCATTTTTTAATTTATCTTGCAATTTGCTTTTTCTCCTTGAAGCTCTTAGTCTAATGTGGGGTAGGTGCTGGAAATTCAAAGCTGGCAAGAGATGCTAAATAAACAAAAGAACAAGAAGATGAAAAATAGAACATTAAAGTAGCTATGTTTTAGCTTAACACTTTTGAAGCCTTTATCAAAGCTCTTCTCATAAAACAAGAAAATAACAGTAATTTGTGCCAAAATGAATGACTGGAATACCAGGGGTGGGAGAGAAGTGTACATCCTGAGTATATATCCTGACACTGTTCAAGTTTTCATGATGTATGTATTGTCCTTCTTTTTCCTGTTGTGTGCTGACTGGGTCTTGACATCTAGTTCTTATTTCTCCAGTTATCACACCTTTAGTTTTCAGCCTCTCAAAGAATTGATAATGAGTATACAGTTCATGCTGAGTCCAAACTCTTCATGGTATTTCTATAAATTCTTCTACTCCAAAGTTTCAAGAGAAAACTGTAATACAAGAAAACGCACAGTACAAGGTGCTTTTCAGATGCTATTTTCACACTGTCTAATAAAATGTAGGTTATTAAGCCTTGAAATTTGTACTCTGCTGTGGGGTTCCAATTAGTGAGCTGCAAGACCTTCCCACGGTGAGACTCTTTGCTTTGGTGGAGCAAGTCCAGATGTGGCCAAACCCACTGGTGGGTGAATGCACAGTGCATGCAACAGAAAAAAGATGCTAAGCCCATTAACACTGGCATCAATTAAAAACATCTTGAGAGGCAAGGCCGTGTGTTAATAAGCTCTGTTCTCAGTAAAGGTGTTACTTAGTGTTTTGGTGATTGCCTTAAAAAAATGACATTTCTATTGGAGGTCCTCAGCTGTGGCAGATTTCAGAACTCGTATTTCTGCTGGAGGCTAAAAGACTGTGCTAAAAATCTCTATGTTTAGTGATCGAATTTGAACAAAAACCTCCTGGGATTTACAAGAAGCCGTTCCACTGTACTACAGTGAAAAAAAAATATATAGTGTATTTATAATTGTTTCCTCTTTTTCCTAATGCAGTTCATACTCAAATATTATGCTCTGGCTACCCTCAGCCCAAACAGAGATAGGAAAAGAACAGAAGGGATTTATCTCACTTTCCAAAGCCCTATTGTAAGCTGCTTGGTGAGCCCTTATGGTGATTTTAATTTATGCATTAGCTGTAACTAAGTCAAAGACAAAACTGTACTGAAGCACAGTTCCAGACATTTCCCAGTCATACTCTCCTACCCACCCTGCGTATAACACAAGCACTATTGGTCATTTCAGAATCAAACAGTGTTTCAGAGAAAGGAAAATGTTTTGACATTTTCTAAATGCAGTGCTTTGACTTCTATCTCACTTTCAAACAGTATTTTTACAAAAGAAGAGAAGGTATATTTTAGGACACAAAGGCAAAGTTTTGGTTTGAATGACTTTTTTCAGTTGACACAAAACTGAATTTCTAATTTTTGTCAGAAAGACATTTCTACAGAAACTCTGTTTCAATCCAGTTGGAACAAGGTCATATGCATTTTCTTAAATTTGTCTGCTAAACAAACAAAACAAGCTATTATTCACTGAACTCTAACCAAAACCACAGGAAATTATAGCAGTATATAATTTGCCTTACCATTAGATGTAAAAGGCATAGAAGTTGCTGGATAAAGAACGAACTTTATCAATCACAAAAAAGCACATATTTTGTGAAATGACAAAGCATTTCAAAGTGGTACGTAAAGAAGACATGTACCTTACAATATATAACACAACCCGCCTCTCATCCTCAGCCAAACCTTTTCTGAAAAGAAAGGTGTTTTTTTCAACCTGTATAAAACAAGAATTCTTCTACTGAGTTATGCTGGGAATAAATCAGATAGCCTTTTCTTTCTAAAATTATTCTCAAAGTATTAGAGAATTGTAGGGGAAGAGAGCAACAACATTGTAAAGATTTAAGTCTTGTTAAAATTTCCGATATAACAGCGTCAAAGAAGCATTAGTATATTCAAATGATATATCAACTGGTGAAGATTTTATTTTATAGTCACATTATATGAAAAAAAAGCAGCGCATTACAGATATGTCATGAGTCACAGTCAAAGTTGTTCTCTTTTTCTTTTAAACTGAAAGAGAAGTTTCCCTTTAGTCAGTAACGTATAGGTGATGAAATCATCAACTGTCTACTTTATTGCTGGTACAAAATGATAGTGTAAGTAACTGTTCATGGAGAGAAATTACAGTGTCAGAAGCTTTGATTCTAGTTTTGCAAGATGGTATTTTATTTTGAGGACTACATAGTGTCAGGTAGACTTAATATTAATAACATTACTTATATGTCTATGATTTGCTATTATTTGTTGTGTAATAGTAAGGATAAAGAAAGAAATCTCATCCAAATAAAACTTTGGAAGCATCTATTTTGAGATCCTTCTACGTTTGCATAGATTGTCAAGGAACGTAGGGAAACAGAGCAAGCATCACATTGTGGAAGGCAAAGTTGTGGTGAGCCTGAGGGACAAAGCAAACTAATCTTCCATGGTACTCTTCCGAGTACTACTTGTTTTGCCCCTTTTAGTGACATTTCAATTTTGAAACTTTTAAAAATTTTATATATAAACTCTTGAGCTTCCTAGTTTCCTGGATTAATGTGTTTTGCTTTAATTCCAACAATATTATTTGAGAAACAGGAATGAGGTACAAGTCAGAATAACCGTGTGCTTAGCAGCTTTGCTGGATGTAAGGCACAGCTGGCTCTTCCATTACAGCTCAGACAGGCAGGAATGCATTTCTTATGTATGCTGTATAGGGCAGCCATTCACAAAAAGTAGTGGTACACTCAGACTTTCATCATATGATTCATACTGCAGTTGTTTCTTGTTAGTAGGATCCACACCCATGTGAAATCACAGAATGGACAGGATTTTTTTATTATTTTTTTTTATCATATCTTTTTCAACAGCAACCAACTCTCAGTATTTGAAGGTTAGTCGTGGATTTTTCTGCTGTGTGTTATGAAGTATACAAATAAGTGTTCTAAATGGTCTTCACGTCTTGCTGCTGTGTTTAAGCCCCTCTAGAAAGTCCCTGGCGCCTGGCCTCTGCCTTCCTACTGTTAGTGCTGTTCCCATGGACTTAGCAGGTTCTGTGGCCCTGGGGGGTAGAACACAGTCAGGAGGTCCAACAGTCAGAAGTAGAAGAAGGGAAAGGAACTAAAATGTAAAGAGTTTTTGAGAACTACGCTTAGAACTTCATTTGCCATCAGTAAAGCGAGCAGGGAGGAGATGCCAGCTGCTGTTAGAGAGCAGTGTATTCCCTCTGTGTCCTATCTCTCATCTGTGACTACAGACACTGTGGAAAGGGGATTTGGCACAGGCAGAGCAGGCTTTGGCACCACTGCTGTTTTGCTGCTGTGGTTAGTCTGTTGTGTTCATCACCAGTGCTCAGGGACATGACTGAGGACCTGAACGTACATCAACACTGCATCCATCACTTCTTGGGCTGCTCATGGTGTGTCTTGGTTGGAGCCATCTCCAAGCTACAATAAGCTACAATGCCTGGGCAAACAAGGAAAGACTGTAACAGAGCAGCCTTCTCTAACCTTACCATATAGGTTTCCTCTGTAATCAAAAAGCAGACACCTCCAAAGCATGATTCACTAGGCCTTTCGAGCAGGCTAAATTACTCTGGAGTTGAGTATCTCTTTCTATTGATTTGATATTCTACTGAACTGCTTGGATTGGGAACCTAATTTTAGATACCTAATGTTAGCTGAGGTAAATTTTCCAGAAGTGCATAAGAAGGAAAAACTTTCATGTTTCTAGTGCTGGGAAAAAAATATTGAAAATAAAAAGTTGCTCATTACCATATTATTAAATCATTATTTAAATTATTATTACCTAAATGAAAAGTCATTAAATGGTGCTGAATGTAGTACAGATCTCTCTAAAGGACTGGGTCTCAGATACTCAGTGTTGACAGTAGTGATCATTTCATGAAAACCCCTTATAAAAAGCAAAGTACTGGAATCGTAGTATCAAGACATTAGATAGGATTGCATGAAATGCATCAAAAAGCTACCTGCACTTCACAAAAATCTTACTGGCATTGAAAGAGATTTAATATTATGAGTCATTAGTGGTATTTTCCTGACTAGTCTTCTGATAAGTTCCCCCTTGCTGTGTAAGTGAAAGGACTTTCTTTTCTGCTAAGTAAAGAGCTGGGCAGTTAAGACCAAAAGGTATTTATACCATCATTCAAATTGAATGTCATTTCTTTTCTAAAATAAATGTTTATCAGGCATAAATTGGCACTTGGCAAGAACCATTTTTAGGTCCTTTGGAAAAGAGTGGTGAAAGCAGTAAACACAAAGAAAATAACGAAACAAGCAATAAGCGCAGCCCCCATTAGAAGATCCAACTGTTATTCTTCCTGTGTCCCACACCGGCTGTGTTTGACCTTGGAAACATACTGTATCTCCAACTTCTTTGCCCTCTTGCCTGACTCCATTGCTGCTGCCCTGACTTTCCCTAACAGCCTCCATGCAGAAATGTAGAGGCCACATCAGGATGCCCGCAAAACTCTGTACATCAATCAGAAAACGAGTGAAGATGCTTCATGCTGGGACTTGTGGAAGCTATATCAACTAATAGCATAAACTTATGTCCCATCTTGAAGAATTCAGTTTGGACAACTTAGCAGGGTGTTCGTGAGAGAGGAGCTCTGGCAGTGCTATGCTAGCGGCACTCGAAAGGCATTCAGTTTTGGCATTGCCTTTTACTTCTTGAGATTGACCAGACAGAGTGCAGTAACTGAGAGGGATGTTGTTTAAATTCATTGAAACATTTACTGTGCTTGTTGAAATGAGTGAGTTATGTCCAGATGCTTTTGTGAGCTGAAATGATCCCAGGTACCGTAGCACTGAGATGCATTTTCTGTGAACATCCAGCACTGTTATACAAAAGATTATTACAGACTGGATTTCATTTTCTCCTGTAAAACATAACCCTCAGTTCCCATCTGATCTCTAGGGTCTATTTAGCTTTTTCTTGAAAGTGTCTTACAAAGATGTTAAAATATAGGCATTTATCCTCAGGATTTGAGTTTCTATAATTTCAGACAATGAAAATTCTATCATACTGAATGTGTAATAAATACAAGTATGAACCTTGACTGGATTAGATCTAGCGTCAGATGTAAGAAGGTCCACACATGGCAGGAATTTTATCACACTCTTTCCCCAAGCCTGTTTTCACAAGTGAAACAAAGATACATTTTGTGCAAATATTAAAGGTACAGATGATATTCATATATTTTCAGTTCTTTTTTTATCTGAAAAAAAAAAAAAAAGTTCTGTGAGATGCTTTCATTTCTTAGAAGGATTTTCTACCAAAAATTCTGCAAGGTGATTTCTTTGTAATGGTAAATACAAACAGGTTGCAGACTTGAAGAGGAAGAGCTGACACTTAGATGAACATTTTTTGTATAAAACTATTAATGCTTTACGAGAGAAACACTGTCTGATCTAATGAAAAAAAGTGCACCCTTGGTTGCTTATGGGGATAATACTGAGAACTGTCATTTTTTCTTGTCAAAAATCAGTTACTTTTTTTCTGCTTTTGTTTTTTTTTCTTTCGGTAACATGAGTGAGATGCTGCTACATCTCTTAGAAGCTAGCACCTTTTTTCTTCTCTCCTTCTGTGAGCTGTAAGCAAGTCCTTTCTAAAGAAACAACTTTTTTCAGTTTGAGTTTTGTTATCTTTTTGAGAGATCCTTTATTACATTCTTCATCTTTCATCCTTCATAAAATCTCTTTGCATGCATATAGCTGTAAACGAATTATTTTAAAGGAGCCGCTAATGAAACCTCCGGCATCCCCAAATATTACCGAAGAAAGACCACAAGCTGTTTTCTAAATAAGAGCTTCATAGGAAGCTCCCAAAGAGTGCTCATTCTGCAGGTCTGCTTTATCTGATATCCTTCTCTCAAAATGAGATACTGGAGTTGGGAGCACACACTGAGCAGCAGTGTGCTGAGGAGATTTTGGGGACGGAAAAGGAGGGGACAGACATCATATTTCTAGTCTTAAAGGTTTTTTCGCTTGTTGTAACTAACTGCTGTAGAAGGGATGGATTAAGTTATTTGTCAGAAGTGATAGATTGTGAGAAACATACTAGATTTGAGAAAGTACTTATTAGGAATATGTTTCAGGGTGGGGATGGAAGTTCTGATCTGAGAAAGTTGGACTGACTTCTCATTCAGATCAAAGCTGGTAGTTCCAGGCCTATAGTGAGAGATGGAGCTGTCTTTCTGGAGTTTATTTCTGGAGATGCATCCTTCATGAATAAGCTAAAGAACTTTGACTTCTCATTTTCAATGTCAAACGAGAAAATTCGGAGGCATACTGTAGTTAGGAGGAGTTGTTCACACCATTCCAAACAATATTTTGATGCTTTT
The DNA here is from genome assembly GCA_036925125.1 of Oreortyx pictus. Lineage (NCBI taxonomy): Eukaryota > Metazoa > Chordata > Aves > Galliformes > Odontophoridae > Oreortyx > Oreortyx pictus. The sequence continues at coordinate 9,363,207 of JAUPFR010000008.1, read as the reverse complement.
CATTATGGTTTTGTTGGTTTAGGCAACATTTACACACAGCCTCTTCATTCCTAAACTTGTAAATTTCAGAGGCAGACCTCATCACCTCTTGCCTTTTGTTTGTACAGACCGTGGCACTCACTTTCACTGCACAGGATCTGAAGCTGTTGTCAGCTTTTCTGTAAAAAGAAGTTATAGTCTCAGAATTTTTTCAAGGTCGAGAGTCGCTGGTATTCAGGAAGAACCTCCTAATTTCTGTATGGATATTTAAACATGCAGCACCAAACTGCTGTACCTGGATTTCTAAATATGTTGTACTTTGCTCATTAGAAATCATATGCAACTGCCTGCAGATGATTTCTGCTCACAAGTATTGTGCTCCATGCAGCTATGTTCACTATCCTGGATTCTTCTTTCTTCAATCTAGTCTTGTAGTCTCTAAAAGTTTAGTGTAGTACTACTGAGAAATGACCTTGGTCTGCTGAGGCTCTCATGACCCTCCTGAACAACCTTCAGATGCTATCAGATGATCAGTTTCTGGTAGTGATGGATGGTGCCCACATTATATCAAGGTGCAATTTCATGGAGAATTTATTGGGCAAATCATAACATGAGTCATACACTCTTAACTTTTATATATGAATATTTCCAGCCAAAGGTGTTTTTATTTATCTTTTTATTTTTATTTTGATTGTCAATGCTTTAAAGTTTCTAGCTTTAAATTTAAAATGAGAACTTTGTACCCCCAAATATGCATCTGCATCTTGTGTAGTTTTCTGAGTTGCACCCTGGTAGTTTCAGAGTATTGCAAACACTGATAAATTTTACCCATATAGCAGCTTTATGATCTAAGGAAGCATTATTATCTGCCTTTATTCTGTGCAACCAAGTATTTGGATGTTGAATCACCTACTCAAGGTTAAAAATGAAATCTGGGAAGGTCAAGGAGTTTAAAATAGTATGTGGTAATCTCAGGGAAGCTGCTTATTTCCGTAACAGTATATTTGCTAAGATGCATACACATGCACCCTCTAAAAATACTTCAAACTACAGTTTTTATTGTTATTTATTTACCTGTTTATTATAGAAAATGTACAGTGTGTAGAAGATAAAACAGAGAGGACTCGATTTTTTTTATTTTTTCTCTAATGAATGCACCCTGCTTCCTAAAGAAGTAGTATTTGCAAGCACGTTGTTAATATGCAAACCAACATTTCATCCCTGTAGCCTCCGCATGTCATACAGGATGTCAGAGACATGGATTGCTTTTGTGATCAAAACACATTTCTTCTTTCTTTTTATTTTTTTAATGTGGACATGATGAGAACTGTGTTATCAAGTGCTGCTTTAAGAGAATGCTGCAAGTGCATTCTCTTACCTCTAAGACCATCAGGTTAGATTCTGTTGTCTTGTTTAATTTATTAGTTCTGAAATATTATTCATTATGTTTTTGTTTTTTTTTTCTGAGCTGTGTTTTCTGGTAGCTGAAGATTATTCATTTTCATCTAGGATGATTCCTGAGGAAAAATTGCTTTGAACACATTGTAAAACGAAAGCGTGCTCTTCAACTTTATTTGGGCAGCGTCTGTACAGTATTTGAGTTACTGAAGATTTAGATGCACTGCCAGACAGTGACAGAAACAAACCAGTAGTCCTGAAATGTTTTTGAAAGAATGAATTTGTAGTTCAAGTAGTCTGAGGAGTTATTCAATTTATTTGAGCAAGCAAATGAATACAGGGGGAGAGAGTTCTTTGAGTTATTCTTAGCTAGGCATCACTTGGTATCTTGTAAAGACTTTCCTTCCCATATCTCACTTTTTCTGTCTTTGTAAGTCAGAGTGAGTTTGCTTAAGGACCTGAAAGAGCCGTGAGTTTGCATTGTGTTTGCAAAGGAGTACATAATTGCCTTACTGCCAAAGCAGTTGTCCTATGTAATTTGCATCTGTATTGAACAGATATTTTCTCTGACAAAGGCAAGAGATTGTTCTATTGATTCAGATTGTATACCTATATTCCTTAGCAAAAGTGTGCAAGTAAGGCTGTAAGTACAGAGGAAACCGCTTCTAATGTGCCGAGCTGTTAGACCTTGGGTGGTAGCCTGGACCTTGAATAAGAATCTATGAGGCTGCAAGCAAGCCGGCTTTCTATGAGTTAATTCAATGAACTGGTAACAATTTCCAGGAAAAAAAAAAAAAAAAAGATGGGTTCAGGTTTTCCTTTAACAAAGGAAAACACATTAGTTTCTAACTGATCAGCGATAAGTTGACCTTAGCTGGAGATAACCTGAAAGTAGGCAAGACAGGCTCTGCTTTTGAAGTACAAGAGTCTCTGCAGCTTTCTGTTGCCAGCTGAGGTGTTCTGAATGTAAAATATTTATCATGTTCTCCCTATCACTGTCTAGGAGGAGGTGAAAGCAAAACAGAAAAAGCTACAGCTTGTGACTGTACCAGATATCTCAGATTGTCTTCATATCATTTTGGGGAGAAGGTGATGAGAAACATGGAAGAATATTTATTTGCCACTTGAATATTAACACCACGTATGTGCAATAAGAGGATGTGAATACATGAATGCTTATGTGATGGCTTTTGTCTTAACATAGCACCTAGATGTATTGAAGTATTTTGTTAAATGCCATGTTGGAAAGCAAAGGGGTTTCCTCTTCCTCTCCCTTTGTATTTTAGGGTAGAGGTGAGGAAGGCATACTTTTCCTACATGAAAAGAAATACAAGAATATGGTGTGCTTGAGTTACGGTTTCAACCTTTTACAGAGTTTTATAGATAATGTGTTTTTTGAGAAAAAATTTGAGCTATATTTTGCCATTTAAGATAACCATATTTACTTCAATTCTAATGTGTGCTGATGCGTACACTGGCAAAGGAGGAATAAGCAAAATAAATGTCAAACCTCCCTGTTCCTGATTTTCTATTGTCAGTTAGTCATGGGTATAGTGATAGAAGTGTTAGAAAGGATTTGAAGGATGATGAGAACTTAGTTTATCTTTACAAAATACATGTGTGTCATACATTTATATGTAAATGAGAAAATTATGCTGGATGACAAAAGGAGAAAATGGTGTTTGTGTTTTTTTTGTTTCTTAGAGGTATTTGATCATTTATCACATTTACTGCATTATATTGCTTCAGCTAATACCATACCTACATTAAAAGGTATAAAGTCCTTTCAAATTTCTTTACAATGCTTGTGGTCAGCCTTGCATGAAAAGGCCATTTGTTCTTTGCATATTAAACCTTGTGCTTTCATGTCGTTTGAGAATTTCCTATTACTGTAAATTAATTTCACTTCATTAAGTGGCTTGGTCACAGGCAAAGGAATAATAGCAGTCAGAGGGACAGGAAGTTACTAGTTTGAGTAATGGTAAATTGGCACTCGCCCACTTCTCGGGTATTAGGAAGAAGCTGCTGGCTATCTGAGCCATTTCATTAATCGCAAAAACCTATGAATGTGAACTTTAAAGTTAGACAAGATAAAATTAATAACAACACAAACAGTATTTTATGCTGTGGAACAAGGAATTCTAGCCCCTATGGGAGAGATTGCAATGATGGTAAAGATCCAGCTTTCCATGTTACACTGCTGTTACTTCAGGTCACTTGTGGTTATTCAGATCATCCATTCAGCAGAGGTGCATTATGTATACAGAACTCAGTTATGAAGAGAAGACTCCAAAGCATGGAGTGTTAAATATTTATGTGTTAAATATTAATGTGTCATCTTGTTGTCGTTTAAATCTGGCAGGCAGTTAAGTACCGCACAGCTGCTCACTTGCTCTCCCTAGGTGGGGTGCAGGAGAGAATCGGAAAGGAAAAAGTGCAAGAAATATGACATAAAAACTGTTTGCTAGATAAAACAAAAGCTGCACATGCAAGCAGAACAATTCCTTTGCTACTTCCCGTCGGCAGACATATGTTCAGTCCCTTCCAGAAAAGCAGGGCTCATCACGTGTAATGGTTTCTCAGGAAGACAAATGCTCCAAACTTCCTCTCTCTTCAGCCCGGCTTTTATCACTGAGCATGATGCATAATGGTACGGGACATCCCTTTGGTAGAGATGAGGTCTGCTGTCCTCGTTGTGTCCCCTCCTAGTTTCTTGTGTACCCCCTATCCCCCCAGGGCAGCACAAGGAGCAGGTGAGTCCTTGGTTCTTTATAAGCACTGCTGAGCAACAGCTAAAACACTGGTGTGCTATCACCTCTATTTTCATCAAAAATCAAAAACACAGCTTTGTGTTTTTGATTTTTGATGAAAACAGAGGTGATGTGTGTAGCAGTGAAGAAAATTAACCCAGCCAAAACCATGGCACCTCTCATTTAAATTATTATTTCTTCTGCCAAGGTACTCGTTAAAGCTGTTGCAGTACTTTTCTCCCAGAGGAAAAAAAATGATAAGATCTAATGAAACTCTTTTAATGAAAACTGATAGTTGCTGTCTATTTCTAACTAGTCTTTCTTCTAGATCTGGCCTAGTGCTTACTGAAAACAAAAGAAAAGAGACTAATTTCAGTAGATTTCTGACCAAAGAGCTGATCTCTAAAGGGGGTTGTTTATTCAGGATTCATCTCCCCTTATATTGAGTAGACCTAATGAAGTCACATAAAAGGCTCTCTTAAGAATTCTCAGTTCAAGTCTCAGAGAGGGCTGTAAAACTATCCTTTGAGGAGCAAGTCGGTTACTGCGTAATAGAGGCTGCACAGAAGTTGTTGCAGCTGTGGAGAGGTGCGCACAAACCAACCAGGCTCCCAGAGCTTGGGGAATTGTGGTGGATGGTCTTCCAGGTGTTTGTCCTGAAACATTACATAGGGCATAAAAGTGCCATGGAGAGGCATTTCCTAGTGCTCTCATAGCTCTCCTCACTGCCACTTCACGCTTCAGAAAATTGAGTAAATTTCAATTATTGCTCTTTTTACCCAAATGAGAGCTCCTAATATTGAGTCTGCTTCCTCATCTTGGAGGTGCATGTGGTACAGAGGATTTCAGGATCACAGACCTGGCTGGTACAGAGAAGGAGGGTAGTTCTATGATGGAAACTTCTGAAAGCACTTTGGTGCTGCAACACATTTGCAGTTGTATTAGAGGATCCAGGCTGTGGAAAAGCTGACAGGACATGCTTTGCTCTGAAATGCTGCATGGTATCAACCCTGCACCTGGGTCTGTTCAGCCTTGAAAAAAGAAGACTCAGAGGGGATCTGATCCATGTCTATAAATATCTAAGAAGTGGGAGGCAAAGGAATGAGGCTGGACTCTGCTCAGCAGTGTGTGGTGATAGGACAGCGGATGCATAGGAAGTTCCACACGAATGTGCATGGGAGGGTGATGTAGCACTGGCACAGGCTGCACAGAGAGGTGATGGAGTCTACTGTGGAGATGTTCAAAACCTGCCTGGGTGCCTACCTGTGCAACCTGGGCGAGGGAGCTGCTTTGGCAGGGGGGTTGGACTCGATGATCTCTAGAGGTCCCTTCCAACCCCTACAGTTCTGTGATACATCGACATGGGAGGAGTGTTGAGTCCTTGTTTCTAATTTCTTCTTGTATCCAAGCTTGTCCCGAGATTACTCAAGGAGAAAACCTTGTTCAGATTGATCAGAAACAATTTATCATTTTTTCCATCTTATCCCTACCACATACGATACATATCGTGTAGCTTAGGGCAACGTAACTATTTAGATAAAAGATAATTTGGCAAACATTTACATATGTAAATTTAGAAGGGTGGTTTTAATGAGACCAATTAGTCATACATTTTAAATCCTACTTATATTAAAAACAGGATTATAAAAATTTGAACCCAGTTTTCAGTTGTGTCATTGTCACTTTACTTAAAACTTCAAAGAAACCTTGTTTTTTGTATCAGATTGAAGTTTGTAACATCTTTTTTTTTTTTTTTTTTTTCCCCCAAGTCCCTCATTTTCTGTGGTAGTAGTTCAAACGGTGATAAAAACAAATGCATCTCAGTTTATTTCAGTTATTATCACAATTAGTCATCTGAGGCAGGTTTTGAGAATTCCAGGTTGATGGGATGGAACAGGAAAGCTTAGAAGTTCTTTTTACAGCAGTCTCCCAAGCTACACAGGCGTGTAGAACGGCTTAGGTTGGAGGGGACCTTGAAGATCATCCAGTTCCAATCCCTGCCAGGAGCAAAGTTGCTACTCACCAGAGTAGGCTGCTCAGAGCCCTATCCAACCTGGCCTTGAATGCCATCCATTCAATTGCATCACCACCCTCTGAGTAAAGAATTTTTTTCCTAACATCTAATCTACCCCCTTCATTCTGGTTTGAAGCCATTCCCCCTTGTTCTATCAATTCCATTCTGGGATTACACTTTTTGCATTTGTTAGTCTCTTTGAATCCATCATGGATTTCAGTAGTGGAATTTAAAATGAGAACTATGCAGAAATGACAGATAGTTGTTTGGGTTAGATTTTGTTTTTTGAGCAAGAATAATTCTTCTGATCACTTTTTGGCACTTGGCACGGATGGCAGTTGTACCTTGTACATACGCTTAGCTTTTACATAAATAAAACTATGTATCTGCAGTTATGCTAAATGGGAACTGAGGATTGCAAAGGCTATTCACTCCTGTTTACTGATGCTAAGAAAAAGTATCTGTCTTCCCTTTTGTAATTAGATGGACAGAAGGGGTAGAAAGTCATTTTGTAAGCTTGATTGTCTTGGCTTTTGAAAGCTAGTGAGAACTTTATTGCTTGTTCATTTCTCACAGCACAATTTCAGGAGGCATGAGGTTACAGTCATTGAGAGCATGTAGGCTGAGAGCTGCTGTTTCTATCCCCAGCTTGGAGGCAGAGCTCTCTGCGCAAGAAGGTTTGAGTATAACAAGAAAAGCAGTCGGAACTATAACTGATGAAAAAAGTTTGGGTTTGAAATAAAAGTCATTTTTTAATATACCTTATTAAGCCTGCACAGAAAATAAGCAAACACACATGTGACTGAAAATGACAATTTCTGTCTTTCATTCTGAAAAGAACAGGAAAGTCTGGAGTTGGGTTTTGTGCAGCTGCTGTAGACTCTTCAATCTGTGAGGGGAGGCAGTAGGAATAAAGTGTTATGTGGTATATGGAGAGAGGAAAAGGTTTATGTTTGTAGAGTTTATCTACAGATAGGGGCAAGCAGTTCCATCTGTCTCTAAGCTTGCAATGGAGGAAGTAGATGGTGAGGATTTCAGAATAAAGACTGGCTGTGTACGTGTAATTAATTTGGGAAATAAATCTTCCTCAGAAATGGAGAGCATGGAGCAGCTAAGGGAAAGCAAAGTAATAGCATAGGTAGTGCGCTGCAGTCTTTTCACTTGACTGAAAGCGTTTCTGTTTCAGCTGTGCAGCACAGATAGCTGAGTAATGTCTTGTGATCATTGAAAGGGGCAGGAAGAAGTCAGCTGACAGTCAGCCAAGACAGATATTAGAGAAAAGAACTGAATGGACTTAATGGAAAGAAACAGAGAACAATCGGAGGTTAGGGAAGGTGATGTTTGAGCATGGTGTGTAGACTGCTGTGAGAGGCAATTTGCACAGAGCTCACTCATGTGGTATCTCATTTGACACAGTTAACTGAAGTGGTGAAATGTGCTTTCGAAGGCAAGGCAATAGCAAATCTAGCGGGGAAATGGCTTCTTGCCACTTGTCCCAGGAGCACTGCCCTGGGTGGGAAACACATTGTTCTCCCAGATGCAGACCAATGATTACAGAAAAATGTGCATATTTAAACCCCTTCAAATGACTGTCCTCCTCTGTCCTAAAGCCATAGAAGGGAGAGATTGCATGAAACACAGGCAGAAGAGAATCAAATTGTGTGATCTAGTGATTTATATTCCTTTCCAAGTAAACATATAATTTGACCCCTCCCCCCCTAAAAATATAGAAGTAAATAAATAAAAGGTCCTGCATAGATGGAGCCCATCTTAAATATCACTGGCCAAAACGTACTCAAACGTTTTTTCTTGCTAGCACAGCTAACACAGATCCTGTGCTCTAGATGAATGGTTACACCAGGTTGGTTTGTCTTCTGTGTCAGTCTTGTACTGCTCAGGTAAAATCCTGCTTGAGATTCCACTACAGGATGTGATTCCCACAGAATGGTCTTCCGGCTACGTAAGGAAGAGCAGGCATGCCACAGAATGCCTGTTTGCTTAGGAGCGGGATAGATACAATTAGATGAATATATCTCATTCTTTCTGCTGCCTTTGTGCTCAGTGCCTAACTCATCGCGTGGCATGGTATTTTGCTCGTGGGAAATACGTTAGCAAGCACGGAGTTTTTTGCCCTGCTGAGTGCTCGGTGCCACCGAGCAGCGTGCTGCTCTCGTGCTGCTGTTTGGTGTGGGCTGCCACGAGGTGCAGGCTGGCTCTGCAGGCTGCTCCTGCAGCCATACCCACGGCGGCCTGTCATCCTTCTCCCCCTAGTTCTCCTTTTCCTGCTTGTGTGCTCTCCCTAAGCACCCGCTTGTGTAGATGTCTGTGGGAGAACACCCACACAGGCACATATGCATGCAGCCATGTCTGTCTGCTCCGAGAGGGACAGGGTAGTTCTGGATTGTGGCCAGACAGTTTGGCTGTCAGCTTCAGATTCATGGAGGAAAAATCCTTCTGCCGTGTTCTGGCATTCAGCTGAAAACAATCAAACCCCAGGCTTATTAGTAGCTGCAGGCATGAGACAATGGATATAATTTGCAAGTGCAAACTTGTAGTGATATTCTTGCAAGTTAAAGTTTTGTTTTCAGTTTGAATGATGCAATAGAGATGACACGAAAGGCAGATTTACAGGACAGCCAGAAGTGCCTATCTTCGCAGTACTTGTCAAATGGTGATACCATATAGAATGATTTTAAAAATGCGTCTGTGGTGAAGACTTGAACATTATTAACAGAATGTCTCCAAATGTGCGCTGTCTTTTCCTACCTCTGGAGAAGAAAACTGCAGGTTCAGTACATGCTTTGCTGTGATTAACCCTTTTGATGCACTGAAGGCAAAAAGGAATCCAGATTTTTGAAATCAGGATAAGTGCTGAAGGTCTTGAACAAGGATGTGTTCTGTCATGTGTTGTGTGAGATACTTAGCAGATGTTTGATCTGTGTGCTGTAATTTTCAACGTGAAAGAGGGTCTAATAGTGCTACAATGTTGTTATCTTTTTTTCTTGTCTATTGTGAAAACTCATCCTATATCATCTTGGAATTCACCAGTTTGGAACTTGTACTGACATCATTTGAAAACAGCACATGTTGTTTTGGGTGGGGTTTTTTTTGTGTTGTTTTTCATTGAGTGTTTTTATTTCTCCCCAGAATTCTGATTGTCAAGGCTAAGACTTCTTTGCTTATATTTAATGAGTATTTGTTTTCTATTAGACCTGTAAGGACCTGTTAAATTAGATACTTTACTCAATTGTATGCACTGTTTCTTAATATAAGCTTCTAAATCTGTCAGTTCTGGAGTATTTGAAGCCATGTTCTAGAACAGGAGATTCTGAAGGATGAAATTTTCTCCCCCTTGACTTGAATGGAGCTAATTTTGATCGTATATTATATCATTACTTCATGAACTATGTGATTTATAAGTAGTATCTTTTTTTTTTTTTTTGTCAGCCAAATTCCTCATAGCTGAAGTAATCAGTTTTCTTTTCAGCTCTGAATTCAGAAAATAGTAACTTAGCTACCTAAGTAGACTTTGAAAAAAATACTTCCTTTTCTCTGACAGTCAAGCTTTAGTAAATAATAAATATTATGGCAGACAGTTCATATCAGAATGGTAAAGGATTGCTGGTTTTTTTTGTGCTTAGTGCTTTATAAAATGAGAATACCTTATTCTTTTAAAAACAATTTGGATTTGGAAAAACAAATTGCATCGAAGCTGACAACTTCCAAGCTTTTTGAGTCCCAGGAGATGCAATTTGAAATATATGATATATTAAGTTTTGAATGTACGAGTTCCTAATAGAAACGCGTTCCTAATAGAAACACAAACTCAAAATGAACTCTTCTAGCTCTACTGTAGTCTCTAATGCATGAAACGTATATTTTGTGCCCTTATCATAAAACCTGGAATGCTACTGGTTGGTTTCTGCACTGCCTCAGAAGTGTAAGATGACAATTGAGTTCTTGGCTTACTTGATCTCACCCCCTGAGAACAGAGGCCACAGTAATATGTATATACAAATTCCATAATAGCTTTTGTAAACTGATCGTACCCTCTTGAAATAGAGCTGTCTATATTTTGACCTGCTACCATTGTTTTTGAAGTGAATTTAGAACCTCACCGTAATACTTAGAAATCTTTCTCAGACAAAATATATCTGATCCTATATATATCCATTCTTTGTTCCATCATGCCCAAGAGAATTTAGCGATAGCAGTGGCATTTATCCTCCTCAGATACTTAAAATAGTACTTGAAATATGGCTAACTCATTCTCTTACTGTTCTGCTCATGAGTGAACTATCGAAAATTAAGTTCAACTTCCATGCCACTAGTTACTGCAGGATCCTCCCTGGTGTTATTAATACTTTATTGGCATTCTAGCTGGTACATCTTAGGGTCAAACTGTTCAGGGGAGCCCAAATTGGTAGAGCAGAGAAAAAACCTCTAATAAGCCTCTCGTGTTTTTCCAACTGGCGAAGTCTCAAGTAATAGCAGTGTTTATTTGATGGTCTCTGGGTGCATGACCTTATTTTTCACACTATTTCACCATAATTATGTTTTCTGGATTGAGAAGTCATCATCTTCTTAAGCATTCTCTAAGTACCTCTCTGTTTATCATACTTTCTAGTTTTCTCAGGAAACTAGGTCTGTCTCCTTTGACAGTATTTTTCAGAATCGCTTCTGATAATATCAAATAAACAGTTAAAGCTCTCAGGTTTAACTGGAGTAACTGCTGGGAAAATAGGCTAATGTAAAGTTCAAAATCTGCAGAAATTTAGAATTACTTCAGGGTTCTCCATTACATAGCTTTCAATCTTGGCTGTACTTGGCCTTATTTAACTCATGATCACACTATCTAACAGGAACACTGTAATGTGCTTTTGTGTGTGTGTGTGTGTGTATGCTGCTTTCATTAGCTTGTATGGATGGGATAATGGGAATCAGTGGTAAGGATGCTATATCACAAGTGAAATGTGCTCAGATTTTAAAACAAAAAAAAATATACAAGTTTCAGTATTTTTTTCCTGTGGATTTGTGTGTCATGATTTGAAGACAAATCTGTGTTTTGTCTAGATTTTACCTTAGAAACAATGAGGAGAAAATTACAATTGTTAAAATGCTAAACGTGATTTGTTTTCAATAACAGACTCAAGGAATAATCTGTTATGAATGCTCTTTTCCCTGGAGTTAGAAGATAAGCTGTTGCTCCAGACATGTAGAGTAGTTCATTCTCAGAAACCCATTTGTTTATAGCTTTGCAAACACTAGGCAAGCTTCTGCTAGATGAAGTGGAAATTTTTTAAAGGATGGAATATGTATTCTTAATTTAAGAACTTCACCGTACTCTCTTGAATAACTGTTTGCAAGCATTTAGGACAAGTAAATATGTTTTTTTAGTCAAATCTGTTCAAGTCACGCTATTGTATATGCATATATGTGTGTGTATGTATATGTTACTGTACATAACATTCTTGCTGTCAAAGATTTGCCAGCTGAAAAAGACTGGCAGCAATGAAGTGGCAGCCACATGGGCTCAAATGCAACTCTAGAAGCTTTGAGAAAGCATGAATGCAAACATCAAGCACTGTGACTCAGATGGTGAATATCTGTATACCTATTTAGAAGAAAAATCTGTAAATGAATATTAAACTGTCAGTGTTCACCTCTCATTGATGTGTGCTACGTACACAGTGCTGGGGGACTTCTGTCTTTGCTTATCTGTTTGCAAAGCATTACATTCTCATTAGGATGGTGTAAAGGCAGAGTTAGCTCTTCCATTACTTCTCACCAAGGGTTGGTTTCTTCCTAGAGCAGCCAGAGGGTTATCAGTTGACCAGTACATAGGAGCCTCGTGCAGTGTAAAGAAAGGCCAATATTTCTTTGTTGCTGACAGACCTGATCAGTAACTCCTGTCTTGTTAAAGGTGATCTTTCTCTTCTTTAGTGCTCGCACAGCCTGTGGCACTGTTTCTGCATTTGAAATGATTTATAACTGACAAGAAGGTCTTCACATCTGTAAGGATTTTACTTTATTAATGTATTTATTTTGCAATTTAAAATAGGAATGCTGCAGGCAGAAAAGGACTGGTTTGAAAGTGATTATGTTTGAGACTGAGGCAAGACTCTTGTCTTCTTTTCCTTAAAACCAGGCAGTACTTTTAAGGAATTTAAAGAGAAGTGATGTTCTATACCTGAACTGATAAATAAGGGGGCAATGGACAGGGTAACCTTTGGTGTGGATGTACTTTTCCAAGTTTATAGAGTTTACAAAGAGTGTAACCTACGTGAAATACCTGCCTTGAGTTACGATTGGCCACGATATGACAGAGGCTAAGAATCATCATTAAAACCCTAAATTCATGGGAACCAAAGAGATCTGCTCACCCTGTAGTTGATCCTTCAGGTTTAGAGTTTGTGATATGATACGCGGTCTTGGGAGTTTCAGCTACCATGCTGTGACAAGGTGAAGTATACTTTTAAAAGAGGAAATTAAGAATGTAAACTTTGTCACTGTTTTCCATTGTGTCTATGTTAGAAAAATTAAGATGTTTGCACCCCTCTTTAATGACACTATACCATTTACTGTTTAAATCTACAAAATAATCATGCTCTGCACAACATCTATTGAAGTTCAGTGCAAGCTAAGGTTTGGAGCGTAAGCTCCTCAGTAGAGCTGAGAAGGCAAAGAGTTTAAAAGTGGTGGTGTATGTTGAAGTGTGTTAGCCCTGGCTGTGAAATGGATGTTTGTTTTTAGTACAGAGAGCATTCGCCTATGCTGAGACTTAGTTTGCAGAGGATCTGTACCTGATGAACCATTCTCAAGCTTATGTTGAAAAACAAGTCTAGTCAACCCCCTGTAGGTGTTCCAAACAAGAAGTAAACTCAAAATGCTGAAGTGTTTTAGATGATTTCTTCTGTTCATGGGGGATGGGGAGAACCAAAGCAAAAAGAAAAAAAACTGAAATTCTGACTAGTTTAATTTGTTTTTTGTAGTTTGAACCCTTCAGGAATACCTTTCCTAACAAAACACTAAAAAATTTTCTCAAGAAATGTGAGGTTTTTTTGGTAGAAGATAGATGTAACAATCTGTTATCTTCAAAAAGAAATTAAGCATCCAAGTGAGAAAAATTAAGTCGTTTTTTTTAAAGATTTCAGAGCATCTTCAAAGTCAGCTCAGTGTGAGACTTTGGTAAAATTATAAGTACGAGATTTCTGAGAGGTTACGTTCTGTAGTTAACATCAGATTTATGCCTTTACAGAAATATTGCTTCCTGACAGCTCTGCAATTAGCCGGTGTCACCACTGTGCCAGACAGTTAAATGGTCAGTGGGTAACAAGTTTATAAATAGTATTTGATGCTTGAGCTTTGAAAAGGAAATTCTTACTGAATGCTTTTGGAAGAACTCCATATACAGTATTTTACTTTCATGTACGATTCAGTGGATTATGCCATAAATGGAATGGCAAGAGAGATTGAGTATAGTGAGCATTACCTATAAAAAATGAATAGATTAAGCAGAAACACAAGGTATTAGGTTACAATAACTAATAAGGAACACAGCTATGTAAGCAGGGTATGTTGCAGCACGTAGTTTCTCCTCTTGTCCTTTTCTTCATCTTCATTGTTTCTCTCTATTAAGATTAAACTTCTGGGTAGCTGTCTTCAGTGTGTGTGTGTATATATATGTAACTTGTAACTAGTGCAATTTTAAGTTATGTTATTATTATATTTCCATTTGGGTTATTATCAAGTCATATCGTACAAAATGTCATGTACACACTCTAATCGGCATTCGTCTCCTGTAGGAGTGTGTACTAAAAGCAGGGCAAGGTCTGGATCAAGTTAACTCCTGTGCGCGTGACATCTTATTAGTGAATGGAAATGGTTCCCTCTCAGTTGTTGGAGTGCACAGTGAAGTAATACATGCGGTGAATGATCAAGAAATATGGATGTTAAAACCCCATTATTCTTGTGGTTCTTGAATGCCTTCTACGTAGCTAATGTGAACTCGATTTCTGCATTGACAGCTTCTGTTGTAAATATAGAGAAAGTAGCTGTACCACCGATGTGAGGTGGGGATCACTGGAAGATATGCACTCAGCTTAATAAGTGTTTGTCAGTGCGGGTGTGCATGTTTATAGGAAGATGTTCAGCAAAGGAAGAACACTGAACTTTTGATAAAACTTTCCATTGGAAGTACAACTCTTCATAAAGAATTTCAGTTGGGAAGGGTCATGGTCAGTGAATTTTCTTATGTGAAAAAGTATGTCATAGAGCCTTTTTAAATTACCACTTAACATTTGGAGAAGGAAGAGTTTCATATTTGTTTGAAATGACATTTAAAAATTTTAATTAACCTGTATTAAAAGGGAAATGTAAACATACACTCCTAGTACAGCTTATTGGAACTGAGATCTTTTCTTTTCAAAATTTGGAGTCCAGAATGTCTTAGTGTCATGGCTTTTGAGTTTGGATGTAGTTCTGTGGCCTGGAAAGCTTACTAATGGTAGTGTTGCCATTCAGCTTTAAAAGCTGTATCTTGGACTATTCTTTACAACATTGTAAATATAATTATAAGGAGATTAGACTTGACTGATATTTTCCTCACATTTTAAAAAATACTTTATTATTGCTATTAATGCATACTTTATTTATTTTAAATCTATTAAGCTTTATAGGAGTTATGTTGCTCTGGAATCGTGAAGCAAAGAAACACTTATTTAATATGGGAAGGAAAGAAGGTTTGTAATGAATTGCAAGAATCTCAGTTACTCTCAGAGATCTTGTTCTTCTGTGGAGCTTTATTCCCAATGCAAATGAGTCCTGAACATGAACTGCTGCTTTATTAGAAAGTGTTTCTAAATATAAATCAAGTATCTAAGGGGTATAGACTGAACTCAGCTGCTCTGCCAAAATGGACTGGGCCATATCTTCTATCTTAATGTATTTATATCCAGGGCATATACACAGCTTCTTAGATAAACAGTTTGCGCTTCGATAGTATGCAATTAATTACTGTCAGATCTATTGCATTACCAACTTGGTCATGACTTTTTTGGAATACAGATTCACAGATTCATAGATACATTAGGCTGGAAAGGACCTACAAGATCGTCTAGCCCAACCATCCTCCTACCATCCTCCTACCATCCCTGCCCACTAAGTTACTAAATCAAATCCCTTAGCACCTCATCTAAACGCTTCTTGAACAGCGCTACGGACGGTGCCTCAACCACCTCCCTAGGCAGGCCATTCCAGTGCCTGACCACTCTTTCAGAGAAAAACTTTTTCCTCAGATCTAATCTAAATCTTGCAGCTTGTGGCCATTCCCTCTCGTCCTGTCATTAGTTACCTGGGAGAAGAGGCCGACCCCCTCCTCACCACAGCCTCCCTTCAGGAAGTGGTAGAGTGCAGTGAGGTCTCCTCTGAGCCTCCTTTTCTCCAGACTAAACAATCCCAGCTCCCTCAGCCGCTCCTCATAAGACTTGTGCTCCAGACCCCTCACCAGTTTTGTTGCCCTTCTCTGAACATGCTCCAGTGCCTCGATGTCTTTCTTGTAGTGAGGGGCCCAAAAATATAAACCAGTTTTCTGATTCCTAGGTTTTTTGTTTGTTTGTTTTTTGTTGTTGTTGTTGTTGTTTTTCTGGACATCAAACCCAAGAAGAAAGACTTTTTTTGAAATATAAGTCTGTCTCGTACTAATAAAAGTCTGCAGCTGGAGCTAGACTTGGCTCAGAATTGCAAAGTAGATTTCAAAATGGTCCTGAAAAATTTGCCTTACTTTTTTTCTGTGAGAGGAACAGTAGTAATAAAAGACTGTAGTTAAATCCTTTCTCCAAGGATGTGAAGGGAAAATATAAAAGCTGCTTTTGGAAGAAGTCACTGACTTTAGCCTTGCTTGGGACAGTAGGAGCTGGAAACAGTTTTCTTTTGAAACCTATTCAGGCACAAGTATAAAATGAGCAGGTAATAAATTGTAAGGCTTGAGAATGATATCTTTTAAAACATTTGCAAAGAGCCAAGATTTAGAAATAATTACTTCCACAAGCCCTTTTTTACTTACTGTTTCATTATGAATAACAAATATATTAACAAAGAAAAGTTTACCAGTCATTGTCCTACTAGCCATTTTAGAAATATGAAGAAGGAAAAGATGACAAAGGCCCTCAGATGAGTTAGTTCTTTGCCCATAATGAAGTTCTATCTTTTTTTTTTCCACTTATTCCCTATTAACAAAGCTAACCCTAGTCTCTTCAATTACTATTCTGCTCCTGGAAAAGGATTTGGGTCCACAGCTGCAACTCTTTCTGCAGACCTATTAATCTATTTTCTATTCTGTCTGTCAGTGCCCCCTAGCTGGATTCTCTATGTTGTAGGTGTATCTACTCTACTTCCAGCTGTAATTAGTCTTAAAGCTCTGCTTTTGTTTTCTTTTAGTGTCTCTTAGGACACTTTCCAAATGATCTGACAATTGTGAACTCACCACTTCTAGTTTGATTTTATTTTTCCTGTGGAAAACTGTGATGCCCTTTATCCCCACCATTAAGGTAGAAGAATGAACTAGTGATATCCTTTCCTGTTTTGATATTCTTCCTGGCAAAATACACTGCTTCTTCTTTTGTATCACAAATTTCATGGTAACAGCCCTTTTTCAGAATTGTAGAAACAACAGGACTGTGTTTGCCATCTGCCAAGACAGCTCCTTCTTGATTTCTGGGGTTGGTTACAGGGCTCCCAGGCTTTCCTGCTCAAGTACACAGTAAGGAAACCACCAGATTGTCAACTGTAATGTAGATGCATGAAACCTAAGGCCTTCAGCACATCCAGCTGTCACTGAAACATGATTTTCCCATTTCTGTTTGGACACTCATCTGCACCTAAACCTCGAAGTTGCGTCTGGACACTCATCCCATGCACCCTTCTGCAAACCCAGCTTTTTACTGTTAATGCTGAGGTGCTGACCCTGGCAAAGCAGCAAGGTACTTTGGAAAATAATCTTCCCTGTCATTGTCTGCTTAGAAATGTTCTTGGTTTCAGAGTTTTGGAAAAGGTCAGGAAGGGATTGCATGTGATTTGTTTGGTTTTCTGCAGAATGGCTTTCTTTCTAAACATCGTGGTATTTGTTGCCTACCTTCTTATCTTCTCTAATTCTACAACTGCTAGTAGTAAAATAATGAGCAGAGTTACTTCTTCACAAAGCAATGTCAATATTTTTTCTCCATGTGGTTCAAATAAAATAGACGGTTTTTTAACAATGTATTATTTTAATTTAAGCGTTTAAAAATAATCAAAACTTTCTACATGATAATATCTGATCATTTTTTATGAAGTCTTTTTTTTTTAACATTGTTTATAACTTCTCAGCAGTAGGAAAAAAATAGAAACAGAAGATCAAAATAAAAGCATTGAGATTTCAGATCCTGTATTAACAGTCTTCTACATTCACTGCTCTCTTTCACCTCTCCCCAGTCTGGCCAAGTTCTGCAAACATCTTTTGTATGTTGTCGTGAGTAGTGGTCCATCAGTTGAGTTTTTAGTTCTTTGAGTTTGGTTTCTGTATTTTAACGTCTGGTAGTTAAAATGTAGCTGGGGAGGAAGAAAGATGTATGGTCTTTCAAAATGTTTTTCCAATTTTTTGGAAGCTACTTGCTAGTCCAAGATTAAAGAAAGATGGATACACTTTAAATTCCAATGTACCGTTTATTTGTTTAGAAATAATTTAGAAAATTTTGGAGGCATTACTTTCAAGACTCTCTACACATAAACTGTATATAAAGAAATATCAGATTTTTGTACATATGTTAGTATGTTTTTCACCAAAAAACCCCACATTTTAGCAATTAATCCTGCTACAATAAAGTAGTGCTCCATGGGATACACTGCAGCCCTAACCAGGAGGTAATTATAATGAGTTAAAAACTTGCCTACCTCTGTTTATGTTTCTAAGTGCTGTTATGTTTCAGCACCCACGACTTAAATTCATTCAAATAAATCTCTCACTGTTGCAGATCACTCAAGAAATGTAGCCAACACACTAACTCTGCACCTGAGTGTTATTTAGTTCTGCTCAGCTAATGGTGGCAGCACTTTGTTTTTCCTCTGTATGTTACTACTCTGGGCTATTTTTTCTTCATCTGTAGAACACGTTAGAGAGAAGAGTGGGGAGAAAATCTCCAAGTTTTGTTATGATTAGCTTTCATAGGAGCTGCAATTCTTCAGTTAAGGGGTCGGTTTAATTTTCTTGGCAATTTAGAAGAAATGCTAAGTAGGCAATTAACCAAAATAGACCATTTTTCACTGCATATTGAGGAGAGGATTATCTTGTCTCTAGCAGTTCCCACCTACTTTGACACCAGGGATAGTTACATCCGCCATTATGCTGTTCATGATGAGGATGAGAAATGCTGTGTCCTGTCTGTGATGTTTTTTCTCCTTTGACTTCTTTTTAATTTTTCTTTTAAGGATTTTTGTCTCTTTAAAGGAGTCCTTCACCTTGTGGACACGAGAAATAGATGGAGATTCTCTTGTTTATGTAGGCTGTGTAACACATGCAGTTTCGAAACGCCATTACTTAGGCAAATAATTTACATGTATGTTTTTAACACATTATAAATGAAGAGTGATGTTAAAAATGTTGATGTTGACTACTTAGCCAGTTTTTGCTTTGTCTTCTTGCTAGAATCAGGTACTCCCTTTGTCTATATTAAAAACAGATTTCTTGTCATTGCTCTTCAGCCTTGGAAGTCGTGCTCATTTATGCTCAGCCAGTCATCTATAGTCAGTGTGGTGAGAAAAGGTGATTCATCCCATCTGATGCAAAATATCTGAGAGACTTAGGCAAATGTGTTTGAAGAGGAAGGTGGCTGATGATGTTCCTACCCAGCCTAGCTGCAGTCTATAGAGTCGCTGTCAGTGTAGTTGTTTTTGAGGCCACAGTGATCGTGGTGGTGAAATTATCCAGCTTAAAAAGCAATAACATAGAAGGATTTTGTTCATTTGTATTTGTCTTTTTTTTTTTAACTGGGCACATTACAGTGATTCATAGGGCTGTTTTATAGCATGGTATAAGAATATCTGCCCAATAAATAGGATTATATTGATATAGAAGAAAAAATGGAGTGACATGAAAAACTGGTTTTGTGTAATGAACTGCCTCCTGAAATACCAGTGTGTGCTGAGACTGTCTCATTTTTATTAGGTGAGATGAATCCACAATAGTTGTTTAACTATGTGTTAAGCAGGACATTAGCGATGTCATAATCACTGTAGTGTACACCTCTTGATGCTTGGTAAAGCTTTATGAGACTGCAGAATAACTCATCTCTGTTAAACAAAGGAGGCAATTAAAAACTTCCGCCTATATTGCCACATCCTTCCACCAAGATCCTCATTACTAATAGTGACTCTTGTGCTGGTGTCCCTTTCGTGAAATATGAGGGCTATCTGTAAACTGATAAATATGCTGTCTGACAAGGTGAACTGTTCTTCTTCATAGTATGAAATAATCATCCAAGTTCCATAGCAGGAAGCTAGGAAAAGTGCCCATGTAAATGATAACTTTCTCTCAGGTCTTTCTTAAATTTGAAGACGTGATGACTCATACGAGTTTCTCTTGAGTGTCTCAGAGCAGTGTTTTTAATTAAATAGGTTAACTAAAGTTAAAGGAACAATTGTAATAAGGCAGAAGTAATATATTTGGGAGGCACGTTTAGAAGAAAACTGGTCTGCCAGAATTCATTACATGTAGGTCACTCTGAAAGTAATGTCTCTTATGTATCTCCACAGAAACTACAACAGCTACAAAGAGCACGGTAATATTATTTGGTAGAGCACATTCTCAGCTACAGAACACTCTTTTTCAACATAGTCACCACAGTTAGATATGTATTTTTGACAGTGATGAACAGGAGCCTGAATGCTACATAACTTTCAAAGCCGCTCTCTTAAATATTGTATAGAACTTGAAACAAAGGTACCACATACGTTCTGAGTGCAGTTGTTCATTACAGGATCCCTTATCATACTGATATGCCACCATACTGAAATATGCCTTCATACTTCATTTACAGATTATCTTCATCGTACAGGGTACTTTGGTTTGGATGCAGAAGTCAGAGAAATGTGTCTGCAACTGATAAAGTTCCTCTCAAGTAGCAACGAAAAAAACTCCAAGAACTGTACTGAAACAATGCCAGTGGAGAATAAAGTGTTCAACATAAGATGTTACAGTACCTTAAATTGTAAATAATCTCTGGAATATATTTTATGTTTTATTTATTTCTATTATATTTCTTTTTATTTTTTTAGGCTGTGGAAACCAACCTTGCATCAAAAGATAGTCACTGGGTCTATGTAAATGAGGTAAGAAAGTCAAGAGACAACTTAGCTTGATACATTCACTCATCACCATCCTTTGCTTTCTGTATTTTGGTACACCACACTGAGCATACTCTTACCATTTTTGCTTTTTGAATGTTACAAAAGGCAAACTATGGTGTTTTATCTTGCATGTCTTACTGAATTAAAGTAAGTTGAATATGAAAAATCAAACTAAAGCTTTCAAATGCTTTACTTCTAACTTTGTGTTGACACTACTCCATTTTCTATTTAGTTACCAAGGGATATCTCAAAATAAACCTTGAATAAATACTTCTGAATCTGCCGGAATCTCACCTTTCACATGTATGAATGACTGTACTCAGCACAAGAGGAAAGAAAGCAGCCTTAGTTTCTTAAGAGAATACATTTACATGATATGTAGGCTTTCTGTAGAGCAGAATTTTGTTGGTGTTTTGGCTAAGACCCAGGACAGCACAGATTTAAAATGCGAGATTTTCTCTCTGCAGCAAATAGTATCCTGTCCTGCTACTATGGTTATTTATTTTAGCTTAATACTATGTTGTCCTGATGGGAATGAGTGCAGACTTGTACTTAAAAAGCCTAAGAAGGCTTGAAGTCCTGTCCCATACATAATCATTTATAAATCACTCATTGTTCATAATAAATTGCATTATTTTATATGCTTTTGCTCTCAATAATTATTTGTTAAAGGATAGCATAGTATCTAAGTTAAAAGATCTGCATTCACTTTTATTTTTATATTTTGAATGTGTAGCCTTTAATTTATTATCCAATTCCTTTGTTTAATATCTCATTCCTTTCTTTACACCTTGCTCATAATTTTGAATAGATTACTTTTAATAGTAACTGTGAATTGTATTGTGTGGCATTAGAAAGCACTCTAATTAAATATGAGGGTGAGGAGACAGTGAAATCTCTACTTATAAAGGCTGTATAAATTCTTTCTAGGCTATGTTACGTTTAAGTACCTCCTGATTTGCTAGCTGCAGTAATGACCAACTACAAAATACCAGCAAGATGCTCATAGAGTCAGTGTTTATATTCACATAAAGATAACTACATATTTCTCTAAACAATGACTGAGAGGGAGTGTTTTTGAATTTTTTATTACTGCTCTTCACGTGTTAAAACTCACTTCCTGAAGCCTGAATCTCTAACATCAGAAGTCAAAGCCTTCAGCACCCATGCACAAACACACGCACACACTCATTGCACAAGGTGTCTGCACTTATTTTGAGGGCTTTTATTTTTCTCTCTCTAAACACTGGATAAGAAAGCTATGGTGGCAAAACGTACATCTAAAGTAGAAATTAATTCTTCTCACACACAAGAAAAGAGCAAATTTCCTTGCAACCTAAGAAAGTGTAGGGAACTTCTTATTACAAATAAACTTATAAATAAACTTTAGTGAAAAATACTGACTTACAAATGTCTTAGAATGCAATTCAAGCAGTTGCAGAAGTGTTTAAATTTTGTGAAGCTTTAGAGAAAATTTGAAAATATTTTATGAAGTGTTGATCTTAGAGTGCTCAGAGCTACTGCATAAAATGCTTTAACACCCATATGGATGGATCTTAGAAGGATGAATTCTATGGAGCCTGTTGCTTTCTTAATAGTGTATGTTCCCCTATGCTGGCAAGAAGACAAACTGATTATGCTTTCCATATACATATTTCCAGTTTGTATCAATGAAAAGTGCGGGGTTATTTGATGGAAGAAAAGCTGGTCCTTGACTGGATGTCAGTAGGCACTGTGATTCGCAGCACCAAACTAATTTTTAATTCCCAGCAGCCAAATGAGCATTTTTGATGCAGCTCTGCATATGTAGCAAACCAGGTGTAATATCTGTAAACTAGTGTCAAATACACATCCACCCTTTTTTGTGTGTGTTTTTTTCCTCTCTCAGGCAGATTGAAGATCTGTTTACCTTATCGTATGTGTGACCTAATCATCCCATTGCAAGGAAGGAGAGGTGTAGGGATAACTGACCTGAAGGGAAAGTAGTAAGAACAGAGTGCAGTGATTGTTGTTTCCACTGACAATTCCTTGTATAAAGAGTGTGGCATTCTAGGAAATAGATTCTTTAGGCTATTCTTATTTCAAGGACCCATTGAAGTCTATCTGGATAGATAATCTACTGAGGCCTCCAGGTGATGACTTCTGAGCTTGAATTCATCTCACAGTCTGCCCTATTGGACTTGCCCGGTTATAGTTAAAATGCTTTTATGGTACAGTACTATCTCTATAAGAAATCTATTATTAAATCTACTTTCTCTGCATTGATAGTCAAAGAAATATTTGTGGGGTTTTGGTGGGTTTGTTTTTGATTATTTTTTTTTAAGTGGATCTCTATTCCCTATGCAGTAATAGGAGTTAAATTTGGGAGTTTCAGTTTATTGGGTATGCAACACAACTGAGCTAACTTAAAACTGTATGCCTGTTAAGCTTATTATAATTAAGGTGAACACATTTGAACTGTTAAGGTTATGCACAAATTGTAGTACTCTGCTGTTAAGAGGCCACATTTTTAGTTTCTAATAACCTGAATCTCTATGCTGACTTATCCATTCAGTTTAGATGCCACTGGTGGTACAAAAGGACTCAGTCATCTGTAAAAAAAAAGGCTTGGAAGGCTGCAGTCTTACATGGCGAGTCTTTCTGGATAAGAGAATACATAGGGCCACATTGCAGGCAATATGCTCCTTCTATGTCCTCTTTGAGAGCATTATCTGACTACTTGTCTTTCTCCTCATCTTCCAGTATGTTTTAACCTTACTGTTTTAAAAATAAATGTTTGTGATATATATCTGATTTTCTCACTTCAGACGCTTCGTGTTTCAAACTTGCAGAGCTCTTGATAGTAGTGGAGATGTGAGGGGAAAAAGTAAATGTATTTCTAATCACCTCTCTGTTTTAGATTTATGTTTTTTTCCTCTTCACATTTATTTGTCTAGAAACACTAAATGATTTCTTGCATTTAGGTAGCGGTTGTATCTGAATTCTGGGTTAAACATGCCTTTAGCTTTTCAGAAGCCATGATATATGTGATTTAAAATATATATATATATTTTACGAAAGCAAACACCTCTTGAGAACAGTGACTTGTCCATGCTTAGGTTCATCTCTGGAATTGTCCAAAGCCTTTGATTACTGGCAGTTGCCAACAATTAGCAATTCTGACCTTCAGTAAATTATGTTAGAACAAATTCAGTATTATGCATATATAAATTTGCTGTTTATCTCCTGATACGCTGGTAAAGTGAGCTGCCAGCTTTGATATGTTCATGCTATTTCCTCCCGTGGAATGAGTCTGACACAGTTATAGATGCTCTCCAGTCTCACTTCCTCCTTTTCAGGGCGTTTATTTTCCATCTTTTTTCCTGTTTTCCTTTTCTATTTTGTTTTTCTCTTACATTTCTTTCTCTTTGGTGCCTGACTTCAAGCATCTCTGCTGGTTACTCCTGACGTTTTTCTTCTCCCTTTCTCTTTTTTGGCACGTTCAGAGAAAATGCTGCACATTGCCTAGGGCATATGTCTGTGGGAGAAACACAGGAGCAATACTTGAAACTGAATTTGTATGTGGTTGTACAAGGAACAATGCTCTAGGAATCTGCATCTGCTTTTTTATTTTATTTTATTTTATTTATTTTATTTTATTTTATTTTATTTTATTTTATTTTATTTTATTTTATTTTATTTTGTTAGCAGCAGCAGTAAGTGTAGGGGTATAAATACCACTGGAAGCCATGCTTCCCATACCCTGGGAGATTTTGTGTTTTGGAAATTTTCTCTGTTCCAGGCAGGGGAGAGAAAAAATAAAGGCTGCATAAAAAATAAATCGTTCTGTGAAACAGAACTTGGATCAAAAAAATAAATTGTTAAACACAATATTTTATTGCTGTTTATCAACAGATTTGTGATTCCAGATTTTTTCTTTCATACGTACATAAATTCATTATTTTTATATATAAACCAGTTAAATACACAAAGTAATCAACCATTCTTCACTGAAATTGGATGGCTACTGAACTTATATGTTAAATAAAATGAGTTGTTTCACCAAATCCTTATTTCATTTCTATTTCAACAATTTTTTCTTCACTATTCAGAATTTTGAATTGAGAATAATTGTTTCAGTGTCCAAACTACACATACCTGTGGTATGTACACATACCTCAGCTCTGAAGCTGGGGAGTGTTGAGCCTAGTTGGAAAGCTGTGTGGAAATACAAAGAGATACACTGGAGAATACTTTTGTTCATCTTTGACATAAATGGCCAAAGGATGAGAATTGGTAATAATGGTAGATTTTAATTTCCCTAGTAGCTGAAAAAGTAGTGTTAGGGCATAGTTTCTTGTGAGGGACAATGTTATCCCCACACGTGTAAAACATTGAGGATTAATCTGTTCAGATTTTGTTAAGGCTAAGAAAGAATGGATTAGGACTATCAGGGCAGAAGATAATTATTGTGGATCTGATTGTGAGATGGTAGCATGCACTGTGTGAAGAAGAGGAGGATGTGAGAAGGATTTGTGGACTTCTGTAAAAAGTTTCCACAACTTCACAAGTTTACGGAACTAGTAGAGCTTTTAAAAAGATAAAATAATGAGAACCGTATGGCAAAAGCACCGTGAAGTTCTGTGAGGAGAAGTAATAATATACTGTGGTTCAATTAGGATATTTTTACAGATCTTGAAATCAAATTGGGATTCTGCTAGAAAAAAAATGGGGGGGGAGGAAAAAAAAGATGGATAACTAAGGAGCAATGCAAAGGCATAATGGAGAAAATGATTTGCTGAGGTGTGCAATGGCTCATACCAGGGGTCATAAAAAGTGATATGTATGGCTTGAATGTACTAGAAGGTAAAGTGTTAGGTGACTTCTAAGGAGAAAGCAAGTGATTTTTTAATGTTTTTACTGACTGACTTGAATCTGCATTATAGAAAGTATTAATTATAACCATACTGCTATAAAAATACATTTTGGTAGTCCAGTTTATTTAGGCAGTCCACTAGATGAAATTCAATGTTGTGCTGAGTATTTTGGCTACAGAATAGCTGGTGAGCATTCGTTGGAGCAACTTATAAACAGAATATGAATCAATACTGTTGAGGTATAGTTCTCAGATATTTCACAGCAGATGTTTCCAGTAATATAAAAGAGGCAATTACTTTGCACTGCTTGACATGAGCTCACACTTGTAGGAACTGTGTTGGAAGTTTGGAGCAAGACACTGTAAAACAAACAAGAGGATAGAGAACAATTTTGAAAATCCAGGGAGACCACCTAGGTGAAAGCTCGGTAGAATATGACCTGTGAGGAAAGATTGAAAGAATTTGCTCTTGTGAAATTCAGAGATTGAAGCGAATGTACTGCAGTAAAATACATACAAGTAAAAGAAGAGTATGATCATGTTTACCCTGGAAAGATAAAGGAAATGCAATTTATTCTTAAGTAGTAAAAATTAGACTGAATATTGGGAAATAGTTTATAATCTAAATATATTGTAGTGAATAGGAGCATCTTCCTTAGTTACCTTTTCCTGTTTCAGTCATCTCTCTGTCTTCACATGTTGTTCTGCTGCTGTTTTTATTATTTTGGGCATTTTTTATTTGAGTTTGCTAAATGAGATTCAGGTCTCAATTTGGAAAGACAAATACAACTGTATTATGAATACCACTGTATGTTACTTTTCAGATCTGTACCTTCTGTTCCAGGCTCTGTCAAATGTCTTATTTCAATATGTGTGTGTCAGTACCAATTTATACTAATAATCATTGCTTATACTTCTGATCAGATAGTTTATTCAGTACCTTTGCTGACAGTTATGAAATTTATGGGAACTATGTCACATATTTTATTTCCAGTCAGCATGAAACTCTGTCCTTCTCTGTTTGCTACTGAGCAAGCCAGAATGAATGCATTTGATTATATTCTGTTAACCTGTTCCGAGTCTGGGACAGCTCCAAGGATTTGACTTGGCCAGGAATGAAACTTTTCTCTAGATAGCACTTCTTTGAAACTTATGTATTTTACTTGTTATTACTTTTGATAGAAAGATACGTATTAATGAATTACTGATACTTTCAGTGCTTTAAAAATAGATCAAATTATAAGGTGTAAAAATAAGTTGGAGAACCAAAGGTTGGAGCTTCCACTTGACTGCATTTTTTTCATTTTTTGATTTTTCATTTAATTATTTCATGCTGGTCTGGATTAGCCCTCATCAGATCAGATGCAAAGGGGTCTTTGTTGTTAACAGAAAATAACCGATTGTTTGTACTGAATTTTTAATCCTACATTCCACAGAATATAGACTATGTGGAATGCCATGTGAAATAGCAAATGCTGAAATTCAAACAATGCTCACTTCTAAATTCTCAGAGTATTAATGAGGGAATTGTGAGGAGAATTGTGGAAATGTCAATACAGTAGTTTCTTTCTATGTAAATTATCAAGTCATTTCATGAAACTATATTGAAAAGGAATGTACCGTGGGGAAAATTCCTATGACAGACAACTACCCTTATGGTTAATTGTCAAGGCAAAACACTTAGAGAAAAAGAGAGGATTTCTTTCTAAAAAAGCAAAGTTCTGTTACTTTGAAAAAAGCTTATAATGTATTCTTCCATTGCATTTTTCTGGGAGCTGTTGTAAAGATGCCAGAATTTAACTTTGTAATGAGGAAAGGAATCATACTGCTAGTTGCATTAGCACAGTTCTCAGTGTTTGTGTGTGTTCCTGGGGACTTACACAGTAGATGGCTGTATTGTTTGATTGAAGATGCAGTCTAATGCTGTGCAGAGTAGCTTGACTCTGAGCTTCAATATGGGGTCATTTCTTTATCACTAAGAAAAAAACAAGTTCTGTTATTTGTCACATCTAAATGAACCAAATATCAACCAAACATCTTACACTGCAGCACTGTAAGATGGATAGCAGAAAGGTACAGTTCTAAATCTGTAGCAATACAAAGTATTCAGTATTTAGATCAGTGAAATTCTTCAAAGCTTCAGCTGCAAAATAAAACTGAAGTCTCAAAAAAGGGTGCTTCTGGAATATTTCTGTTTTCAGTCCAAAGAAAAGGTTGAAATGGAAAAAATGGAGACTTCAGTACTCTTCAGAGAGTACAGGCAAACCACTAAAGAAGTTGCAACTGTAAAATACTTGGATAAATTCTTCCCAAATTGGTGGCTTTTCTTAGGGGATGCCCTCAGAGTTGAGGAGAAGAGGAGAGGAGTGAAGAAGGAAGAAAATACCTTGTAATCTCTACAGCAGTAGTAGTAAAAGTAACTGAAAACAAAACAATAGTATGGGTTTCATCAGTGGCAAGAAGTCTTACATAGGAAGTTAAAGTGCTAAGGGACTTGGGAACTCTAAGCTGTGTTGAAATGCTATTATCCAGAAGACTTGGTTAACCTCATCGCTTGAATGTGAGTCAGACTTTAGAAAAAAAGTGACCTTACTCTTCCTTTCCGGGCTGATGACACATTTCTAATGATGCTGGTGGTAATGCCAGAATTTGAATTTCTAGAGCTTCAACAGATAAAGAAAAATTTCTTGAACTCGAGCCACATGATAATTCAGAACCAAGTACAGAAAAAAGTTTCTATTCTATTCATGCTATTTTTTTTCTTCTGCCATCAGAGCATTCACTCAGATATGTTTCTTCTTTACTGGACTCTACGTCAATTCTCTATTCTGTACGAGGCAGTTTGTTATATGAGGAATGAGAAAGTGTTCCATTCTTTCTGCCCTGGTGTGATGTATTTTGTGCTTTCTATTTCTACCCTGCGGCTCCATCATTTCTGCCAATAGTTATCTTTACTTTTTCCATGCAACACGTCCAGTATATCCACAGTTACTCATCCCTTTGCTTTTCAAGTAAAATGTCTTCTCAGCCATTATCAAGAAACTTCCTCCAGAGTGAAATAATGGCATAGAGATCTCTATAGAATATTGTTCAAAGGTTGAGATGGAACAGAAAATATCATAGCAATTATCAAATAACGTGCATCTCAACAAATTGCATTACCTCTCTTTTTCCCCAGGGGTAGCATGTAATAAGACATTAGATAATGCATGATGAACAGTGTTTTCCTGGTGCAGAGCTTGTCGAGTAATCTTGGAGAAACTTCTAACTGCAGAAGAAAATATATTCATATTCCATATGAATGCAGTGTTTATTCTTCTTTCCCTTCCCTTTGAAAAATCTTTTTCCTTTGGTCACAAATGTCTAAGTTATACCCCTTGAGTGGCCAACAGTCGAATCCGCAGGTATTTGCAAATCATTATGGCTTCATTTTTACTTGGGTAGAATGAGGACTATCTGGAATTGTACTCGTTTTTTCTCTACATACGGAAGTTCTAAAAGATTTTTGGAAAAGACACAGTTCTGTTTGTATCTATTGTGATAATAAGAAGATAAGTCTAATATAGTTCCCTGTGCCTATTTTGCTTGAACAAAGCAGAATGTTTAGCGATACCTCAGAAAAGAAAGTAGGGCAAGCATTCTATTATATGCATACTCAATTAAGATTACAAAAAAATATGTAGATTTATAAAAATCGAATAAAATACTAGAAAGACTTAAAAAAAAATCTAGCAAATGACACATTTCAATGCAAAGCTTAGAAATTTACATGTCTGAATTTATTCCAATTATATTCCAAGCAGTCTATATTTGTGGCTTGCCCACAGAAGTCTTTTTTCTCTCATTTTGAATGCTGTCTTTGACAGTATAGAAAAAAACTGTATGTTTAGCATTTTTTTTATATGTATGTGTCCATGTGAAACTGAATTGCATATGCACCTGCATCCTACTCGAAGTAATTTTTAGGGTTCAGAATTCACCTAATTCAGTTGCTTTCGAATTACATTGAAACAGTCAAGGCGCAATGTTAGATGAGTATGTTGTTATTCTTTTGTCACTGAAATCTGCATTAAAATCAGTGGCAAGTTGTTTGTTTGTTTGGCTTTTGTTTTCTGTCATTTTTCATGCTTTTACTGTGTAGGCATTCACTATGATCTGAGAAAGACTTCTAGACATCCACTGCAGAGTCTTTGAAAATAGAAATAGATCTAATTAAACAAAATTAACAAAATTAAACAAATTACACTCCCACAGGAAAATTTTAGGGGCATTAGGTAAAAGGAAGAGATGTGGGAGAAGAGCAAAGATGGAAATTGGACAGGTGGTCATGCAGACCTATATTAGAATGTTTTCTGTGATACGAAAACTGGGTTGTGTCCTTCCCTTAAAGGATTAACCTTTTCTGTGTGTGTGTGTGTGTGTGTGTGTGTATGTATGTCTGTCTGTTCATGTGAGGTGCAGGGAAGCCAACATAATGTTAAGGTTTAATAAATCTGTCTACAGAATGAGATGTCAGAAATGTTTTAAAAGCAGCGTATTGTGAAAGATGTTTTCTGAATTTTTAACATGCGAACAAGTGTCCATTTATCGATGTATGTAATGCACTGAGTGGAGTTAAAATAACCCAACAAATAGTATTGATCATATTGCGAAGGCATGTATCTGTAGCTTGTCTCTGTGTCCATCCTTGTCCTCATTGCCATTCAGTTTTATCCTCCAGCTTTCTCAGGGATCTTCTTTCTGGAAATCTCTTTTGGTTCTTTAAATTATTAATGTCATTAAAATTTATAATATTCTGTCATTACCTCTAGGAAAATAGAGATTGTAATGTGAAACATAATTGTCTCATTTTGCAATTTGTGTTATGATAGTTGGGCACAACTAGAGCAAATTTAAATATTCCCCTGAGCAATGTGGCTAGGTATTACAATCTAACTGAAGTTCTTAATGTGCAGATAAATAAATAGATAAATGAATGCCACAAATTCTTGATGAGTTAACTTGGACATTAATATGCCACAGAAACAGAAAACAGTGTTTTATAGGAATACTCCTTCAGTGCTCAGTAGGATGGTGAGAACTAATAGCCTGGGGTAATATTCACATTTACATTTATGTCTGCTTACCAAAATATTTAAGTGTTCCCTGAATTATTTGGACTACCCAAATTCTTTCCCTTAGTGAAGAAAAAATCCAGCCTGGGACGCGTATGTACAAGAACATCAATTATTCCTTGGAAAAGTGCTCTGCTTCCATCCTCATTCAAGAAATTCAGTAATTACAAGTCTGGCTACAAATTCCTATTTGAGGTGCCAGGCTCTTTCTCTTTCCTTAGAGCATATCCCTGAAGCAGGGAAAACCCACCGTCTTTATGAAGTAATAGCAATTAACAGTAATAGTCAGTAACATCATGGAATCGTGAAAGCGGGAAAGTGGGCACTTAGTATGGGATTTTGTAAGGAGATCTTGCAAACCAATCAATAAGATCTATTTAGAATGCAGTGTCCACACAAAGCATGAAAGGTAATTAATGTGCTGTCTTGTGATGTGTAATGATCCATGATTGAGATTTGAAATTTGGGGCACTGTTGCTTGTAAAGAACATTTAGGACTGAATTAAATGGCTTGCTCAGTTGTCACTTACAAAAAATTTGGGTCCCTAGTCGTTCAAGGGAAGCCAGTAGCCAGTTGTTGCAATCTTTTTGTATTTCAGCAAAGTTTTCAATACTGCTTCTCCCAATATCATTGGGACAAAACATCTAGCACATAGCTAGGCAAAATCATAACACAGGGAGTAAACAGTTGGCTGAAGGGTTGAGCTCAAAGAGTTATTGTAAATGGGGTTACATCAAGCTGGTTGCCAGACTGTAGTGGGATTCTACAGGGCTTGATTTTAGGGGGTTAAGTCTCTTTAATGTTTTCCTCAACAACTTGGATGGAGAACTCAAAGGTATACTAAGTAAATTTGTAGATGGCACTGAATTGAGATCAGCCGTTAGTTCTTCAAGGGCATAAAGGCCTCACAGAAAGAAAAACAGCACCAGATGTACGAGTTCTAAAAAGAGCAAGTTCCAGATTCTGCATCTGGATTTGGGCACCCCTGCATAAATATCTGTACTGACTGGGGAACAAGAGCCAGGAGAGCAGCCCCACAGGAAGGGATCTGGGGGTTCTGGTTGATGGCAAACTGGACGTGAATGAGCAGTGTGCTCTGGCACATTTCAACTTGGGATATTCTATGATTCTGTGATGTCATATACAGGAAAAACAAATTAAAAAGCAGAGTACTTTTTAAAAATTAACTAGATGAGTAGAGTTCAATTATAAGATCAATGTGAACTGTTTTTTCCGTCTGTGACTCCGAGACCTAGGACTATTTACTGACTATACACTGTTATCCTGATGGATATAAATGTAAGGCACAACTTCACATATAAATATATTTCCTTTTTTGACTTGCATTTATGTATTTATCACAGTCAGAGCATAGGTGACCTTTAAAGCTTCACATGCTGCCAAGGCAGAACCACAGTTTTTCTAGAAATGAGCCCCCAGCATCTGCCAGCACCACATAAGGGGAAGGCCTGTGGCCATGACACCTGGCCTGGGAAGTGCAGCCACTGCTGAGCAGGATGGGGTCTCCTGTTTCCCTCAGCATTTCAGACACTCACGTTACTGCTCTGCTCCAGGAGCTGCCCTGTACCACTCTGCTTGCAGTTTGCTAGCGATCCTGTGTACCAGCTTGGAAAGGGTCAGAGTTACCCATAGTTTTTAGAGCGCTATCTCTGAAATGTAGTCACTCACAGACCCTTTTTTCCCCAACAACTTTTCTTTCTTTACCGTCCTTTTAAATTTTGGAAATGGAACCCTATTTCTGAAATGAGCAGATCATTTGCTGGTATTAAGGGTAATCAGCTGAAAAAAACACCGTATGTAATACTAGGGCAACCACACTACAGAACTAAGGCGTTGAAGCCCCTAGCTACTGTCAGCTGTCTACACAGGAAAAGATAGCACTTTGAGAGTCAGATTTAGCCCAGTTATGCTCTGAGTTTCCCTAGGGTCTCATTGAGTGACTAGGCTCTTTTGCTTAGGATTCACTCGATGTCCATAGCTGAGTGTGAACAACGTGGCTTAATGTACTTAGTAGATCCAGTTTACTCTGCTGCTTTATCTGTGGAAACCCCCACCCAAAAAGTGGTTCTGATGTGCTGCATGTAAATTTATGTGTCCTGGGTGAAGCATTTTGATACAGGATATGGGATCTCTTAAAAAAACATTCATGACTTGGGTAGAATGCAAAATACAGGTGGCGTGAGTTGAATTAACCTTATGGACGGTGATCTTTTTTTCAAAAGGTATCTTCTGTTTCCAGTCGCTCAGCCTGTGTTTGCCTGCTAAGGGATGCAGCCTCTAGAGGGCGATGAGTTACAGGCATTCCCTAAAACTGGTTCATCCTCAGGCCACAGTGGCAGAAGCTTAGACACGTTGCGTGGCATTAACACTCTTAGCACAGGAGAATAGGAGTCCAGGACTGCTTTCTTGGGGGACTCCGTAGTGCTCAAGGCAATTCTGTGGTGATCCTCTAAGGGTTACAGGTGCAGCCCAGAATTTTCTATTGAGTGTCAGAATCTTTTGTCTTCTGTTAGTGTATGTTTTCTGCGTTTACTTCACGCCAGTTGGTCTATCCTTAATGCAATGAATTTCGCCTTTTACCAAGTTAAAAATTTGCATTTCTAAAAACTGATGGGAAATCGTCAAAGAAGAATTGAGCCAAAGCTACAGTACTAGTCAACCATAAAAATTATAACAATTATGATAACCCCGTGGTCATTTCACTCACAGCTTGACAGAAAAAAATATCAAGAAAACAAAATGTTTTTTTCTTGAATGCTGAAAATACAGGATCAGGTTCACTTCTCCTGGTGGCACATCACAAGGTGTAGGCCTTGGCATCAAAGCGAAGTGTGTCCATCAGTAGGAATTGCTGGCAGCTCTCTATTCTGTGAGGTGCTGAGAGCAGCCCTGTGCAACTTCACGCAGGAGTTGGCCTGGCTGTGCAGACTGCACAACCAGTTGATGTGGGAGATGGGCTAATGTGGCATGTGAAGCTGCTGGTGGCAGTGGTGAGGAGGCTTGGCCGTAAAGCCATTCTCTGTGGAGTGTGTGACTGAGGGAAAGAATGCATTCAGCAGTGCCACAGCCTGTTATTCTCCATGGGGAGAGAATCTCCACGCAGCTGATAATCATCACAAACTGTACTACTGGAGCAGCTAAACCCATAATTTTCAAGGAAAAGAGGTTTTTGTTTGTTTAGGTACAGAATGCGTAGAGCATGTAGTTGTGTTGGCATTCGTTGCAACGTAAGGGCAGTAGATGCAGAAAACTCTGTCCCCTGTCATGAATTTTCCTCAAATCTTATCCCAAATTACTCTCTGTGCAGTAATTTACATTCTTAAATGCTTCCATCCCTTCCATGAAGCTACCCTGCTTTTTGATTTCATAATATAGATTACTTCAAAAGACTTGATTGAGTCGTTATTTTAAGGATTAGTCTGAAGAAATAATTTAATGTTCTTATGGGAAGAATTTTCTTTCAACATTGTTCTTAGAGTGGGAAATGTATTTCCTAAAGGTGGTTACATTTCTTATTTGTTATTTTGTTTTGAGGCTGTAGTGAGGTCCTATTCTTTCTGTATACATTTCATTTGAAGGTTCTTGTTCTTTACACTGAGACCATTTTTGTGCTTTTCCTATGAGAAACTACTTCCACAATATGATAATACTGCCAAAATAGATGGTGCTATGTTAAGCTGTTTTCTTTCATTTCAGATAGCACATTAAAAAAATGCTGTTATTAAACATAAAATAAGAACTTTTAGTCTAGACAAACCATACACATCTGTAACTTTTGATTTTTCCAATGTCTTGTTTCTTTTTTCAAACAATGATACGTATATATTAAAATGTCTGAACAAGTCTTTGTTTCTAAAATCCTGTGTCTCCATTCACAGGAAATCACCGATAATGAAATACTAGAGTTGGTACATAGCACTCTTGGGAGAATGACAGTCATCCGGCAGATTTTCCCTCTCTCAAAGGACAACAATCAGAGGTGCATGAGGAACAATCATCGAATATCATCACTGCTCTGTGATCCACAAGAAGGCTATCTTCAGATGCTGCAGGTCAGTGGCAATGTCCAGCAGAAAAATCCATTTTAGGAATTTGATGTGAGATAGTTTTCACTGACTGAATTACCTCAGAGGAATTACCTCTCATGAATACAGATAAATCCGTGCATGTCGTTTTTGCTCAGTTTTTCCTGGTTTAATTCTTTATTTGATTTTGCAGAATCAAGTGTTTTAGACGTAATGTCATGTCCATAAAGTACTAGAAATCAGTTGTACTAACTCAGAGATTATTTTGGATATGCCATCCTCTTATGAATCTTTTTCCATTTGAAGAAAAAAAAACAAAACAAAACTGTATCATTATAGTTTTCTGGTGCACTACTTTTATATTATATTTATGCCTCAGATAACTGATATAAAAGAATTAATCTTGGAGGATAACGGAACTCCGATACATATTGGACTGTGGGGCATTTCATATTTAGTTAAATGGACTGAAACCAGCTGATGTATTCAATCTGTCCCATTTCAATAGTCTCAGACATCTCCAGCAGCCGATAATTGTTTGAGCATATGAAATATGCACTACTGGATTGTGTTCCAGGTTTTGGCAACAGATTTCATAGAACAGAATTGATTGAGTTGAAAGGGACCATTAAAGGTCATCTAGTCCAACTCCCATGCAGTGAACAGGGACATCTACAGCTAGATAAGATTTCTCAAAGCCGGGTCCAGCCTGACCTTGAGTGTCTCCAGTGATGGGACCTTCACCTCTCTGGATAACTTTGTTTCAGTGCTTCACTACCCTAATGTAAAAAACTTTTTTCTTTTATCTAATATATGTCTTCCCCCTTCTAGTGAAACCATTTCCCTTGTCCTATCACAACAGACCCTGCTAAAGAGTCTGTCACCTTCTTTCTGATTCTGAGAATCAGAAACATTCTGTCACAGTGGGTCTGATGGCAAAGTTTGGGAAATGCCCGCCACATACACTGTATTTCTGAGCACTAGGGCACTAGTCTGTTCTTTCTGCACTGGGGAAAGTCTGTGCCTATCTGTTCATAGGAAGAAAAGACATTTTTATTTTTGATGTTTTATAGCAACTTTGATAAATGCTGTAAGGAGAACAAGGGTCAGTCATTTCAGAGGATCAAAACAATTTCCATTATGCTGAAAAAAAAAAAAAAAGGTTGTAACCTGCACCAAAAGTCACTTACTGGGGAACAATCTTACCTTACAACAGGATTTTGAGTATTTCTGACTAAGCTAGCTTATGCCTGATGTAGTCCAGAGGCTCGTCTGAAGAACTCCGACTGACTTCTCTGATGAAGTTATTTGCTAAGCCAGTAATTGTTTTGTTGGCATGAATAGCCTTACAGCCTATTATAAAAGTTCACTGACAAAAGACCCTTTAGGAATCTAAAAACTCTTCCTACTACTTCACAAATGTGGGATTTGAGAAGTAACACATCTTCAGCATTCCGATTTTTTGTCTTTCCGAAGTACTATCCTACCTTAGAAACAGTCATTAACAGAATGGAAAGTAATGTTATTCTTTGCCCATTAATTCTGAGTTCTTAGAAACAAGAAAGAGGTGCAGAGGGGTATAGTTAGCCTTGTGGAACTTGATTCTGTAATTTTTGTGTCCAGCCACGCTGGAATGTAATATCATGAACAGTGAAGGGCATTGTGTACTATTACCCATCTCTCAGATAAACTGCCCTCAGTATA
Organism: Oreortyx pictus; assembly: GCA_036925125.1. NCBI lineage: Eukaryota > Metazoa > Chordata > Aves > Galliformes > Odontophoridae > Oreortyx > Oreortyx pictus. The sequence goes on along the minus strand of JAUPFR010000008.1, from coordinate 9,326,967 downwards.
CCTTATGTTATCTTTAAGTTCCTGCAAATTGAATATAGGGTGCTCTTAGCATTTGCAGTTATGTCTGAAGCATTCTGTAGCTGCATATTTTTTTTTTAAGACATTGTCTAAACATCTTATGTAATGTCTTGTTGGGAATAGAGCATATATTCATTTCTCAGCATGACATATTATTAATGGTTCTGTAATTCAGGTACTTTCAATCTTCTATTTCCCTTTTCTTGCTTAAAAAATAGTTTTGACCTTTTGCTGCACAGAAGCACATCACTAAATTACCTGCGTTGCCAAAGGCAGTGGTAGCTCCTAGCTCTGTGTCAGGCTGCATGAATCCACCAGAGGCAGTGACCGCCTGCCAGCACTGAGTCCTTGCGTTGCTTTGAAGTAGTTTGATTAACACCACAGTTTGAAAATCCCTGGCTCGTTCTCCCTGGGGCAATTTCACATTAGTAATTCTTTGTTGTCAAGGTTACTTACCAGCTATTGTTAGTTAATTATTTATTTAACAACTTTGAAGATGAATTAGCTAAATTCTGTCAGCCTCTAGCTGTAAGATTTTTAGGAGAGAATTTAGCATTTTTAACAAGCGAGTAAAGGAAGAAACGTTTACATCAAGGATTATTAACTTTGTTCTGGCTAAACTAATGAAAATCTTTTCGGAACAATTTGTGTCTTTTTTTTTTTACCATATCCTGGAAAGTTGTTTTTCGGAGGGTGATCATCCCAGGTTGGCATTCTGACAAAGCTTTTAAAGATCAGGCTGTTTTGCAAGCTCATCCAAAAACTCATCTGTTTTGAATGCTTTGTGGAAATCCAATCGTACTCCATCTACCCACTTGTCACAATTTTGCTCATGCCCTTATTTTTTTGTATACATTATGAACTGGGTTTCTTCTTCAAAAGACTTCGTAAGGCTTTCATCTTGGTCATTTTATTTGAATTCAGAGCTCCATATTAATCTTCATTTTATTCTTCATATGTGATTTCCTGCGTCCCTCTTCTACTCTTTATAAATGGTAAAGACAGTTTGGCACTTGCTGTCTTCCAATGGCAGTGAGTATCCTGTACTTTGGACCATCAGCACAGTCATTATTGCATCAACCAGAGAAAGAATACTGGAGCACTTCAGGATTTATAACAAATCCTGTTCATCTCAGATATGCCCTACATGTATCTCTATATGTCATTGGAATGGTGTTTAGTGGGATTACTGCTATTGAAGTGTTCAGATTATTTCAGACCTAGCTATTCTGATTTTTTATGAAGATCATTTTTTCTTTCTCACAGTTGTTAATGGTGTGTTCAATTGTAAAATCAGAATGTTTTTCATGTTATGCTTTTGAAGAAATATTTCTCTTTAGAAATGTGGTTTCCATTCCAGTTACCTTCATCTCTTATTTGCAGTTGATAAGTTCAATTTATGTTAGTCTGTCTATAGTAAAACATATTAATGGGCACAGCATATCTGAAATTATTTAATGCAGACCAAATATATATACAGTAAGATTTGAAAATCAAAAAGAAGACTCCAGCAAACTGTGTCACAAAAATAACTAGGTTATTCCTAAAAGGATTCAGAATCTTGCCTGTCTACTGAAGAACTATTCCTGGCATTGCTTTGACATATTTGAAGAGAAGATGTTGAGAAGTGTAGGAGGGTATTCCTTGAAACATCTACTCTTCTCTTCGTGTGAAAATGTCATTCTCCAAAGACTTGACCATGAGATATCTTTGGAGGCAACCCTTAGCAGTTGCTCCTTCAGAGCTGCGTTTTTGTTTAAGAACTGTCTTCTTTTCCAGAATTACTGCAATTTAATTACTGTACATGGAGATGTATTTTGGAAATAGCATTTGTCTATATAAACTTAATTCTCCTTTCCTGCGATTGTATCCAGCTAAACAGTTCGGCTCTGATTTGACACATCTTTTAAGTGCTACAGGAAGCAGCAAATATTGATTGAGCCGTTTAAAACATATACTTTCTGTCATAAAGGATTGACGAGCCACATTTTCCTTTTGCTGTCATTACGAAACCTGTAACAGCATGTCTCTTTAGCAAAACTTAGTTTGGACTTTTGGCTGGATAGTCAGTCACAGATGAAGCATTTTCAGAGAACAGAATGGATGAAAAGTAATCTTAAAGAGACTTCGCTGCCCACTGCAGGCATAATCTGTCTCTCAGACTCTATGGTATGTCTAAAAAGGTGCATTAGAAAAAGGGAAAAAGAAAAAAGAAAAACTAAAAGGTGCCCTCTGACCAAGTCCAATTTAACAATTTTGCCAGAGTCTGAATTTTGAAACCCAGATAAATTGTGAAGTGATTTTTAGCTCTGCTTAGACTAGCTCTTTTGACCTCTGGAGTTCTCTATTTGCATAACTAAATATTTCACAGAGTTGTTGTTCAGTGCTTTACCAGGGAGTGAACAGCAATGGCAGAAAGCAAGGATTAGTACCTCAATTTTTCATTTTTATTGCCTCTAAAACATAACATGTAGTGATATTTATTTATATATGACGGAAGGTAAAATTATTACCTAATACTCTCTTCTGCATTTTAGTGTTACTGTTTGTCCTCTTGTAAGACTCTGTTGTGCTCAGTCTCCTTTGTCACATATCTTCTTCTAAACTTTCCTCAGACCACGAGTGTTGACTGTGCCAAATTCTTGAGATGCATTGTGAGCAATGCCAGTGCCTTCAGCTGACAAGTTTCAAGCTGTACAGTGTACTCCAGGCCTTGTTTTATTGTCAACATGTTGTTAGAAAACATATTGAATAGGAAAACACACATAATTGTGATAAATGCTTGCAATTACCAGCTGAAGGACGTGAAGCATGCAGAGAACAAAAGCTGTAGGTAAGGAGAGTGGTGTGAGACGTGTAAATCAGTAAAAAGAAAAAAATAAAAGGAGATAAAAGAGATAAAAACTGTTTGTCAATTTAAAAAAGAAGAAAAAAACAGTTTCTGACAGTACAAACTTCCAAATGAATTTTTGGAAGCCCCATTGTTGATACAGTTAAAATTAGACTAGACAAAGCACTAAATAATATACTATTTAAATTCCTTATCATTAGAGAGCTTGCCTAAATATACTCCTGTGATCTGGTTTTCTGTTATGATTTTCTGAAGATTTTATTCAGGCTGTCATTTGCCTCCATGACCATAAATAGCCCTTTGGAAGTTTGAAGCTGATATTTGAGTCTTTAATGAAACTTTGTTTTCTGACTCTGATTTTCTCAGAAATGCCAGACTGCTGGCTGTGATTTTGTTCTCCATGAGCAGCAAAGCATACATTTAAAATGTAGACACTCACACAAAGTCTCACAATGGGCTCTGCAAACTAATTTGAGAAAATTAAATGGGTCACATTGTTAGTCTCTCCTTCCTAACAATATCCTTTTAAGTGTGCTGTTACAGCATAAGTAAACCATCGATCTTCACTGCTCCTGGCAAGATGCATCCTGTCATTAGAGACATAAGTGCCTGTGTTTGTCAGTACTTGAACTTTGAAAGATGAAACACAGTTTTAGTCCACACTGGTGTGCATGTACGCAAACACAATGATACCACTCCCCATGCAGCGAGCATTTCTGCTGCTGGCAGGCTGTGCTTGGTCTGAGCAGGGCGTCCACCAGCTTTGCTCTTGGAACTGGCTGCTGTGGCCACTCACAGGATGATTTTGGCAGCAGCAGCAGGGTACAGATGAAGAGTTTGGGAATATGTTTTTGAAGTAATTATATCCAAATCTTCTTCCCAGCTGATCTTTTCAGTAGTCTTATCTGCCTGGACTTCTGGCAGATCAGAAGTTGGGGTCAGTCTTTATGGCTTGCTGCCCTTCCCAGAAGAGCACTTGTCTTTATTAGCGCTTATGAAAGGACTAAAAGCTATTTTCATATTCAGCTTCAAAAGTAAATTCACTCTGGAAATTATCATGGAATTCACAGATTAGTCTCCTGAAATTCACCTTTAATAATGGAAAGATTTCCATTCTTATGTTGAAAATTTGCTCTGCTCAACTTGTGTATGGCAGCATTTTTCTTCGTTGTGTAACAAAGGTTCCTAACAGGATCATAAAGGTTCCCGAAATAATTTTCAGAATATATAGCAGAATTAATCTAAAGTTACGCATGTACACTGCAAACCTTTAGTATGCTGGTAAAACAGTCAATGTCTGTTTTACAGCAGATAGGTCAGAAGGCATTTAGTCAGCTCATACAGCTCTCAACAAGTGAAAAAGGAACTGAAAATTACCATTCCTTGCTCCAAGTAAGATGGAAATTAAACGCTTTGTTCTCATCTAGGAAGTTTTGATATATGAAGGGGCATCTTTGCAGGCAGATACATGTCTTTCCCTCTTCCTTTTTTAAATCTGTTAAGTATGGGAAATATGTAAAGCTGCAGAGCTTGGAAAACCTAAAGGAGTCAAGTCTGTTGCCTTAATTTTAATTCTCTCTCACTTTGTTTCTAATTCTGAATAGCTACTTGAAGACTGATTTTCAAATTTACTGTTCTCTCATGTCTCAGGCAGCACTGGTGGAAACAAGGTATAGTTCAGCCCCCTTGGGTGTCTCACAAATTCCCTTTCATGGGTCACTTTTGTACTCAGGCAGAGTTTGATAGCTAGCTGAAAGTTGAAATAATGTGTGCACTTGCAGTAACAAGTATTTCCAGGCTTTGTGCAATTAATCCTTTTTAATTTTGTGGCATTGCTGTTCTGGAGGTTACAATAAACATACACAGTTGCAAACACTATCCAGTACACGTGCAGAGATTTTGTAAAGGAGCATTTTCTTCTAAAATGGTTGTCTTCTAATCTGGAGGAGGAGAAGATGGGTGACTTTGTTGCCCTCTGCAGCTCCCTGAGCAGGGAAAGCGAAGGAGACTGACAGGTTCTGTAGCTGGGAACTGATGGCAGCATGGGAAAGTCACAAAGCTGAAGTAGGGGAGTCTCTGGCTGGACATTGGGAGATGCTTCTTTACTTTGAGGGTGATGAAACACTGGAACACGCTGCCTACAGAAGAGATAGTTGATACTCCAAGCCGTTCCATGTTAAGAGACATTTGGACTATGCTCTCAGCAATTTATCTTTTGTTTGCCCTGAAGCGGTCAAGCAGTAGGACTTGATGATCTTTGAAGGCCCCCTCCAAATGAACCATTTTATTTTAGTCTAATCTAAAATTCAGTGACTTATGGTGCCCTTGAAAGATATGCAAGTTATTAGTAGCATGTTGTGAGCAAGGTTATTATGACTATTTTACTTTGATAAGCCCTGGAGGCCTCTAGAACTGTTAAGGTATAAAATAGAATATCATAGAAAACAAAGAAAAGTATTGTCACATTAATGTGACATCAGGGCAAAATTGATGTCTTGCTTTCAGTAAATTTTTTCTAACCAAAAATATACAGTAATGACTTCAAGCAGAAAGTGAATATGACTTACAGAAGAAGAGTGTATTTAAGGGGTTTTAGTATTCGTATTTTTATGTGTAGTATTCTTAGTTTTCTGTTAGTGTTCTTATTCTTTTCTTTGAGAAAAGGAAATAAAAATGTACTTCCCATGAAGATGATAATATACCTTATCTTTTCTTTCTGGAAACGTTAATTCCTGGTCCAGAACAAACAGAATTTTTATTTATTTTTATTTTTATTTTTATTTTTATTTTTATTTTTTTCTTTCTGATTTTAGTAGCCTGGAAATGGCTAGGAAAAAACAAAAATGAAACAACAACCAAAAAACAAATCCCCACACCTATATATTTCAAGGAAGTAACTGTTCAGTTGTGCTAATACGAAACTACTCAGTGTCAGGCATCAGATTAGAGCTGGAACCATCACTGAATTTTCTAGCATAAAGCTGGTTCCCCTTTGGGGTTAAGCAAAGATATTTATTCTATATTACTGTGAATGTGTAGGAACTGGGTTTTCCTATGTAATGGTGAAGCATCAAAATGACCTTATTTTCTAAGGTACTGGAATAAGTTTGGTTGTTCACTACTGTTGGAGCTACATACTCAGAGTATGAGTCTTTAATTATTTTTCAGGTTAAATAGTACTGTATGCTCATTTTTTCTGTATAAAATTAGCAATGGAAGAAAACGGAAGCGGCAAAATAGCAGTGGATCAGCATGTACAGCAGGATGTATGGAGCAGGCTTTCCTTGTTATGTTTACTTGTTATGACCCCTGCAATGATTATGTCTGCCTTGCTACACATCTCCAGACATGTGGTGGAAGTAAATAGTGTGAAACTCCTCTTCTGCAGGCCCTTTCTTTATGTCACTCAATTTATATCCTTTTTTCTTCCAAAGAAAAATAATGACACAATTGTGATACAAAATCCATTATGGAACTAGCTAAAATATTTTGTTTAGGCTGGTAAACAAATGACTGTTTTTTGGTTTTTGCTTTTTTTTTTTCGTATATCATGTAGTGTTTGAGTTGTATGCTGTTTTATTTAGGCTAAGATAATCAGCAAAACTCTCAAGCTTTCAGTGCATTATATATGGTGAACTATGTCATAAGGAGGAAGGAGAGCAATGTACCAAGTACACCTTATATTACCCTAGAGCTTTCTACTAGCAAGCCAAGCTAACTGTATTTGAGAATGAGGTTGCATTTCTACAGAACCGAAACAGTGCCAAACTAAGAAATACAAATCATTTGTGCTCTGTGGCTGTTCCGCAGCAACATGACAATGAGTTGTCAGTTAAAAATGTAGGTGCAAAAACAAATGTAATGGGGAGCAGAGAGGATCTGTCCCTTGTGGCATGTAAGAAATTTCATAATTTCATTTTTCTTATACATTTTATATATGTAAACCATACTGCTTAGCAATTTTGTTTTGTTTTGTTTTTGTGGAGAGTGCCTTGTTGAATAATAAGGATTTGCTTGGTTGGTTTAATTGAAAGCTGTTTGAAAAATGTCTGCAGAACAATGCAAATGCAATTGACCAGAAGAGCCTTAACAAAAACAGAACTTATTTGCTGGGAACATTATTAATTCTTTATGTACTTTTCTTAAAAAGAGGGACTGTGGAAAGTAGCTGCTTTGGAAACTCTTCTAGAAGGAAAATGATAAGAAGATAAAGTGAATGCTGGAAGGAAAAGAAGGAGAAGTAGATTATCCTAAAAATAGCAATACCAAATGGGAGACATGCTCAGTGATAGTATTAGGATTTGCATTAAGATCCTTGCTCGTGTTTAGTCACTTAAATGTGGGGGTATCCTGAATATTTAGTGTTTATTTTCTTCCAATTTTAACTGTTTCAAGGTGATTTTTTTTACATATATTTTTAAGTATTTGTTTACAGATTTACATATTTGTTTAAATATATAGTTTTACATATTTTAGTCAGATTAAATTACACCAGAAAACTTGTCAAAATGACAAGGCTTTCAATTTATGTTGAACTCCAGGTTATGGAATATGGAACATTTTATTTCTCAACCAGAAGATCTTAAGACATTAGAAGTTTAGTTGTAGACAGTGATGCAACAGCATTATATGATTAAGCTTAACATATGTGTGACATTTCATAGGAAATATGTAATTGCATTAAATTTCATATGTAGCCTTTTACTGATCTCTAGACAACATCTTCTCTGGTGAATTAGAGAAATCCAAATGATTAATGGATCACCATGGCTAAAGCCTTCAGCTCGGTGAATATCCTTTCAGTATAATAAATAATGAAATTCTGGGTCTGGCACCTGATGGTAACTGTTCATTTGAGTTTAGTAGAGAGTAAATCAACACCACTGAACTTGTGCATAGGTTTGAAGAGAAATTAAAATGAATGAAGAGAGTACCTAATTATTTTTTTTTCAAATTAATTCTAGCTAACTGCCACTGCTAAAGTTTTACGACTCGTTTTACTACTTACAGTGGACACTGCCATATGTCACCATTGGTTTTGTATCAGTGGGCTATGTCTTGGTTTGGAAAAAGAAATTTTGGAAAAGTAACATTTGAATGCTACTAGTGTGTAATTCTTATTAGAGTTTTTGCCATCAATTATTGCTGTTACCTCTCATGAGGAAGGTAGGAAGGATGACATAAATACATTTCAAGAAAGCAGAACCATGGCCAGTCTCATTTTTATTTGGTAGAGATAGATGGTGAGACCAAAATAATACTGCTGCATCTTCTCCCTGTGTGCTAAGTAGATGCATTAGTATTGTATTTTGCTGTGCTAGAAATTACCAAGATTGCTCAAATGAACAAGACTAGGAGCTTAATTCTGTTCCATCTTCCTCTTCTTGTTGAAATGACTGACAGGGTAGTAATCTTTGACTTTTATTGATAGACCGCTGTACTATTTCTGTAGCTTGAATTTATATTTGAGTTGTGATCTTTTACAACTTTACTGCTCTGCACTGCAGTACTGTATGTAATATGCAGGTAAGGCATCAGAACCCACTGGCTAGAAACACCCAGTTGCTAAGCTGGATGCAAACACTGGTGTTTGAATTGTCTTAGCAGTTGAACATTTCAAACGTGCCTAGCTTTTAATTTTTACTTACATCTTCTTTTTTTGTTGTTTGCTTCTTTTTTTTTTAATTATTATTATTTGTTTTCTTGTTTTTACAGTTTCTTTGAAAAAATGCAGAAATAAACAGAGGCTCATTCTTATTATTGTTTGCAGGTTTCCAACCTGTACCTGTATGACAGTGTGCTCATGCTAGCCAATGCTTTCCACAGAAAACTGGAGGACAGGAAATGGCACAGCATGGCAAGTCTGAATTGCATGAGGAAATCCACCAAACCTTGGAATGGAGGACGATCCATGCTTGAGACTATTAAGAAGGTGAGAGCAGACAAACCACAATTGTCTGAGTGATTGAGTTATTTCAGTTCTCCTTGAGATTAGATTTTGAAGAGGCTTTTGACCTCTGTTTAACTTTTGTTTGTTAGAAGCAAGTGATTTACAACTACAGCAAATCATCTACTGTTAATAAAGCAAATGATTTGTTGCAAACAAATTGCACACACTGCAGCATTGCACTCCAGTGATGTGTGTTCTGTTGTCTGTTGCTATCTTAGCTACCTCTTAAGGAGATCATGTGACTAGAAGTAGTCACAAAGATCGATGTGTTCATTTGTTGTAATCCTTTCATCAAGAGAGCTTAAGGAGCTTGAGGGGCCAACAAACAATGAGGTTTAAGTTTTAGGTTCCATTTACTGCTGCTCAACTAGCTTCGTGAGTTAGCTGAGCATTGTTAAATATCTCTTTTTGTGCTGTAGCCCAGAGCAATTGCAATCTGATTTAGCTGAGTTGTCAATAAAAATTAAACTGTCTTGAAGTATTTTGAATTAATCAAATATGAACAGTACTGTGACTTTACAGAGGTATGGTAACCTCTTATGCAAAAGTATTTGATCACAAATACTAGTAAAAAAAGTACTTAAACAACTTTAATAAGTGCTGATGCGTGTCAGTGGATGCCATTTTTTCCACATGGAAGAATTCATTTCCACTTCTTTGCTTCATATGCCCTTTCATGTCAGGTGCCATTTTGTCACACTGCTCTGCTACCATCTGTCAAGTGGCAACAGAAAGTAATGGAATATTGGTTGTGAGGTTCAGCCTCTACTGTCATGGCACCAACATGCACCACTTGACATCACGAGCCAACATAATAAAATAGCTGGCATTATTTTCAAAGTAACACATGTATATTGATGAAATACTTTTGTTCTAGTACTGTGCAATGCTTTGACAGTCTTAATGAACATGATCTTTAGTTACTGAATTAACTCAAAATTTAGGTTCACCTCAAGTTTCTTTGCTGCAAACGCAAAAAAAAAAAAATAGTGATACTTTTACAAAGAGGTTTTAAAAGTTCTTCAAATTACATCTTTTCTTCAGGCCTCTTCTGTAAGCATAGCTAGTATTACTTTTCCTTCTGGACTTGGAATTCATGCATCTGAATTCAACCCCAGAACTCAACTGACTGCTTTCAGTTTCTTTTCAGAAGGAAGAGTGGTTGTTTGGCAGTATTCAAGCTGTTGAAGAGCATGTATTTGGTAAATTTGAGTTTGCTGTAAACATTTTCAGAGCAGATTCGTCATATCTTTAATAAAAAGAAGTGTTTATAAGATAAATGTTCTATTCTAAAATTTTTGAAAATTGTTTCCTTAGGGCCATATAACTGGGCTTACTGGTGTTATGGAGTTCAGAGAAGATGGCGCCAACCCCTATGTTCAATTTGAAATACTGGGCACTAGCTACAGTGAAACATTTGGCAAAGATGTCCGGAGGGTAAAGATAAGCTTTCTCTCTTTTGTTTTCTGCTAAATAATGTAAATTCTGTTTCACAGGATAAAACGTTTTTTGCTGAGAATGAGTTACCACTACACCACAGAAGAAATTTTCTATAGAAGAAAAATTTTTTAATTTCTCACGTATTTAAATTTTGAAAGTTAATTTGATTCTAGTAGGGAAGAGTCCTGCAAGTTGTTTCCACATATACAGTAATGGTACTGTACCATAACAGTACTGTGAACATAAAAGTAAAGTCTGCACAATTCTACTCATGTATTTTGTTTTTAATCAAGATACAGTTGATATAACTGACACTTGTTTTACTCAGGAATCTAATTGTAATTATAAATTATCTAAACGTAGAAAGGTGTAAGATATAACTGTCTTAAGTATTTGAAATAAATAACATAGAAACCACAAGAGAAGATAATTTGAGAAACAGCTGATGTTACATTGTACGAAGTAAATAATAAGCTATCAGTGGTAGCTAGTGGAACAAGGACCAACTAGGATTAGATGACAGAATGGTTCCACATGGTCACTAACATAAAATGTAATGGACTGAGAAGGCTACCAAGAACTTGTTTATGCAGATGGGATACTTCAAAAACAGTTGAAACTCTGAATTGAACAGTAAGGTTTTGATTGGAAGATGATCTACAAACTGTCCCTATACTGGTCATCTGGTTTAAACACTAACACTATATAGTTAATGGTTCCTGTATTAAGCAGAGTTGAAATGGGCAAATTCCATGCAGAATTATCATTTATGATATTTTCTTCATTTGTCAATTCATTTATGTGCTTTATTTTATCAGAATTATACCAGCCTAAATGGAAAAAGATATAAAGGACTTGTATTTACATTATATTCTTACATAGCTCAACTTGAGATTCAGAGTCTAACTTGGCATGATCATTCTGGACATGCAGCCAAAAGCTCCATGTCTGTTAAAAATTTCAAAGAAGGAAAAAAAGCATTTGAACTGCATAAAGCTAATATGATTGAAGAACATCCATTGCCAGAAAATGTCTCAGAAGACTTCAGATTGGCTATGTACCCTTCTGTACTGTCATGACCGGGAAAGGCTATTCTTCAGTCCATGTACTTTTGTAATGTAAATTTCTAGTTTTCTACTGCAAATAGGTCGGAATACTAGCTGAATGTTGAAAAATTTAGATCATTTTAGAAATAGTGTTGCTGATTTAATAAACCAGAATTGGCATAGGAGGCCTAGGAAGAAATTCAGCTTTATAAGCAGGACAAACATGAATTTATATACAAGTACATAAAACTAGAATCCAATTCTGTTTGAAATGATTTGGGATTATTCTGATGTGTTTCTAACTGCCGCTACAGAAAAACATGAGTCTCCTGTCAGTGCTGTATTATCCTCAGGAGACATCTCAGGTGCCATGGGGCAACTTGTTAAGTTCCCTTTTGATATACGTTTCCCAAATGACTTTGAATAAATCACACAGTCATTTTGTGCTTTGATTTCCTTTTCAGTAAAATTGGCATAATTATCATGTAAAATGTTTGAGGCCTTAAGTGGAAACTAGAATGTGTTAGTATATGTTATTCTACTTTTTAATCGTTTGCATTTCATGTACATATGGAAGCTCTGACTTCAGTGTGTGGAGCACAGTGACCACGTTGAGGTGTAATCCAGAGGTAACTAAACATAGCAGTCAAAAGAGACCACAAGGCAAAGAAATGTGAAAAAAAAAAGTTGGAAGAGAACTAAAATGACTGACTTGATGTAATACTGGTCACTTTTGATACCTAATTTGTTAATTTGTAATTAGGTAGTTAATATAGAAAAGTTTAACTTTTTGGTTGTTAAACGCAGAACATATTTTCCAAAGTGAAAAGGAGTATAATTCTAAGTGGGTAGAAAGCTATTGGCTGTATAATACTACTGTGAGTTAAGATCTAGTTCTTAAAATGAACCTTATAGTCTGAGAGAGAGAGAGAGATAAAGAGGGGCAGAGACTGAGAGCAAAAATTCAGCAGTATGCAAGGGCACGTGCCCAGCAGTCTACAGAAGAACTTTGAATAGAAGATATTTCTCAGAGCAAGACTACCATGGAACTAGTAGTATTCAATTATTTTGACAGCCTAACTTTTTATTATTGCAGCAAAAATATGTTATATTTCAGAAGTATTTTTAAAAGCCTCAAAAGTTGTTCTTGTCTGCTGTATCTTACTTGGGTGAGAGATCAATTCTGATTTACTGTCAGTTTTTTTCCATATTAGCCTTTCTGTGGTTTTATCTATGGAGAGGCACTTTTTCATGAAAACACAGATTCCTTTCTGCATGGTTTTCCTTACCTCCTTGTGGAAATCTTCTGTACCTATTCATTCCTGCCTTGACCCTAAAAAAGCTTTTATACTTAGGATCTGTGACAGTGTGGAGCAAGGGAATGTAATACTCAGTGTTGAGACTTAGAGTGAATCCAGTCAAAAGATAAGACTCAAAATTCACTAGAGAGGCTCTCAGTAATCATTTCCATTAGAAGAATCCTAGGAGCACACTGAAGAGGGTAACCCATATATAGGACTTTCTTGTAAAGACAACTTGATTCCCAGCAGTTTCCCTGAGATCTTGTCTTTTTGCAGCCATGATTGCTTTTCATTCCCCGTGGGTGAGATTGAATTATGAGTGCAAGTAAATACATGTATTTCCTGTCTCTCTATATATTTTTCTTTCTTCCACAATGGTACCATCATATTTTTGTGGCAAAGGCTGTTACTGACCTCCATGTACTTTTTGTGTATTCTCTTTTATATTGTTTAGGTGGACTTTAATGAAAGGAAAACTTCAGAAAATGCTCTAATATCTTTGGTTTCAATATAAAAGAATGGGGCCAGTCCCTTAAGTTCTACTACCTTGCTTTTCAAAAGGTTCAGGTGATTGCCTTTATTCACTGTGTGTATACGTGGTTTGAGAAAAAATGGCATATTCAAGCTTAAAAAAAGAAACGAGTGTGTGTTGACCAGTCTGGACGTTTGAAGGTTTAAGATTAGGATTGTCAAAGTAACTGAAAAGACTTAAATGCCCACTACTTGATGATTGTCACATGATTTATATTCCAAATTGCAACCCAAGCATTTGTGTATTTAAAAGACACATATAAAAGGCATAAAAATCTGGGAGATATGGAAATGAGAATCTGTAAAAAGTATAAAACATAATGGAATAACACCATCAAGTGAAAAGACAAAGTACGAATTTTAATTGCTGATGCCACATTCATGTTTTAAATTCAGTGACATCGAAGTGAAAGAATCAGTGAATGGAAAAGCATAACTTCGAGGAGGAGGAGAGGAATAAAAGAAAAAAGTGGTATAGGCTGTTCAGGTGAAGCCTATGGAACAGCTGGAATAGCCTGTTATGTTCAAAGCCCTTTGAGATTTTAATTGGCAGCTGATAGAAGCTTTCTTCTCGTTTCACCTCTCATGCCCACTCCCCATGCTAGACTGTAAGCATCAAGTCTAGCATCAGCCCTTATTCCTATAATTGCTGGAATACTCACCACCACACACTCTTCTTCTGAATGTTGAGTTTACCAAGATTTCTCTCTTTTCTCATTTAAATTTTGATTTATTTGTCCTTTATTCATTTATTTATTTTTACCCACATTGAGACATCTAGGTTGGAAAAGATTCTTAGTGCCACAGGGGACCGGAATGAGTGAAGTTTATTTACATTTTAATATCTTCAGCTTCCTTTGGTTCACTCCCAGTACTGGCAGTGGCTGAAGGTGGTCATTAAGTTGTTTTGCTTCATTGGCTCATTGTTCCCAGCTGTAGCATGGAGCTGAGGGTACTTAGCTGCTTTGTGGAATGTTTTGAACTCTGATAGAAAAGGATTATAAAAAGATATTTAGCTGCTACCATCAAGAAATTGAATGAATTATATTATTAAATATTGTGTATTCCTAAGCATAGGAGAACATCCCTACAGAGCTTGTTTGTAATTGTCAGTAGTAAACTATGATATCACAGTACATGAGACATGAAGTGGGAAAAGAGGTCACGACTATGTTAATTTCCTTTCTGCTCATCATCTGTATTATTAAGTGTTATTAATGAGAACCTTTCTGTAACCTTCTGAACATCTGCACAGGTTCATAATTCTTACATTTCTGCACTTAGATGAATTTGCCGAATATAATAGTTTAATTATCCATCTGTGAGAGCAAAAATAAGGGAGTCAAGGCCCCAGGTGGTATTCATAGCAGCTTGCTAACTCACAGTGATCTCTTGAGATATAAACTTGCTTGTTCTTGTTTGTCCACTTACAGAAAGGACATACTAACCAGTAGCTGCCCTTGTAGGCTTAGTTTGATAATTCTTGTAAGGAGCTTTGAGATCATCTTCATCCCTGGCAGGAAAAGCCTATGCAAGTGTGAAATCATACTCTTGTTCAGGATAAAACATATAAAACATATATATGATATATCTGCAATTCTTTCCCAAGCTGGCTGGATTGAAGGCAGAAACATTTACGCAGGAAACATTCTGTTCAAAACAATAACGTTTACCATTGGTTATTTATGTCAATTGATGTGTTTTCATTCTTTTTAAGTAGATTTCCTTGAAAGACCATCTGCTTCCTTAACAGTCACATTTGTTTCATACAGTACCTTTGAGGAAGATAAGAGAAGTTAATCTGAGTAATTTTGTGATGTATTCCAGAGCTGCTGAAACCTCATTTTTAGTCTGATTAAATGCTTTAATTGTGATTGTTATGTTCAGATGAAATTTCATCTTTATCATTATGAGAATTTCCATGCTTCTTGCTAATTACAAAAAGGAACTGCATTTTTAGGAATCTGCAGTATTAAGTGTTTTCATATGTAAGAATATTGCCAAGTTGCATCGTATGTCAGTAGAAGTTATGTACTGAAGAGAATTATCTTAGGTGGTTACAACTATAACTGAATCAGTTTTACTCATATGGAAAAATGCCTGACTAAATGTCTTTATGTTGGAGTGTAAAAAAAGATCCCTGTCTGTTGTCAGAGCACTTTGTAAATATGCACTTGGGTATAGAAATTTAATTTGATACGTGTTGGCAAAGTGTCTTTCAGCTGAAAAATAGGACTGGGGTCTTGACTACTTCTGAACTCTAACGTCCCTCTGTTACTTGGCAAAGGAAAGGGATAATAGTCTTATTATGGGTAGAATGCAATTCCTGCATGTTTACATTTTCCTTTCTGCTTGAGTGGATTAAGCATCCTGATAGAATAATTTTTCCTATAAACGTATTGTGTCAAACCAAAGAAAATCTAAAATATTTTTTTCAAAAGAATACACCTTTATTTTCAGTTGCACTTTTCTGTTCAAGATGAATGTGAGAAATAGAAATAAAAGCATTTCTTGCAAATTCTGTAGGTTGAATTATGGCGAAAAATACAGCTGAACATAGAGGAGTATGAGAGACGAAATGTGAAGAACCTGAGTGGTCTTATTCTGAAATGAAGTAGAGTCCCTGTTTGCCCAAGTTCTGCAAATGAGTTCTTTGTTTTGGCAATTGAAATATTACATGTTCTCTATGCTTTCATTGTAAAACTGTAGTTGAATTATTTTACTCACTAACTGAAAAGAAGGTGAGTTTGGAAATGATTTTTGTTACAAATATGTGACACATTTAGAAAAAATGTTTCTTTTTTTTTATTTATGTTTGGGAAAATATTGCCTGCAGGACCCATACTTTGTGTAAACTGTAACTTGTATTTGCAAACACAAAATACCCAGTAAATATTTGCAAATAGACCAGCATCAACCCTCAGTAAGAGGGATGTCTTGCAAATTTTGTTTGGAATTCCTGTAAGCACTAAATCTTGCTGGTATTCTCCACTGGAACACTGTTTGGCTGTTTACATGACTCTTTCACAGCATAAATCTTGAGGATAGATTTCAAAAAGCAGCCTTATCTTACTTATGAGCAAGAGACTCTTCGCCTACAGTGATTAAGACAATGCTGAATCTCCTGCATCCCATAAGCATCACTGCCTGAATTTAACATGTTCCAATGAATCTTGAGTGTTCCGTTCTCTTCTATTTATTTTTATTTTTTTTAAAAAGGAATATTGCACAAAAGTGAGGCATTAAGAGGATTAAAATAAGCCTTGTACAAAATAATTACATATTTAATTGTGGAGTTTTCATCAAAGCTCCTGTAATTTAGTTATGGATCTTAGGAGAGTATTCAGAATGAGATGAAGAGAAAGCCCCTTCAGTTCACATAGAATTTTGTTCTCAACTGTTCATTCTGGAGTTATTTCCACATGAAAACTGATAAGAATTTGTTGATCTACACACAAAGAAAATAGGAAATATTGGAAAACAGCTTCACAAATTCTAAGATTGGTGATTACTTTCTATTCCTTCTTGCACAGCATCAGTATGGAGATAAGGCAATAACACACTCCAGAAATGAGTGACCATCTGACTGTCTTTATTTCCCACTCTTACTTAATATCTTCAAATCATTATGTCTAAAGATCACACCAAAATGAGAAGAATTTGCTGTGAGGTGTCAGACATGCTTTTTAGCATAGTATCTCCTTAGCAAAATCACTTTGAAAGATACTGTTAGCACCAAAGTATGTGCTCATTATTTTAACTAACAAATAAAATTGATGTTATACTGCCTGTCATAAACATATAAACTAGATTTGGTATCTCTTCATTTTTTGCCTGATTTCAGTGTCAGGGACAGTTGCAAGGACTGCGTGTTGATGGAAAACATGCAACAGTTTCCTTTTGGTGGTGTTTGAAATGTGTTTAATTCTGCTTATAATTACTATTGCTTTAAATCTGGTAAGCTACATGCAGCTGCATGGAGGAATCTATTATTTCAGCAGTACTTTTCAAATTCTATGAATATCTTCATCTATATGTTCCTGTGGTATATTCAATATGTCAAAAGGTGGACATTTGATTGTAGGCAGTTAAGCTATTTGGTTGTGGCACAAAATCATAGATTTGATAAGAAAAAGTGGCAGTTTCAAGCCATTTTGTTTAGCTCTATTAGAACAGAATTTTAAACATTTTCTATTTTATCTTTTGCTTCAGCCATTTTGTGTTGGAGTATATTACTGAATGCCAGTAAATACTTCTGTTGACATTACTGAAAGTCAGATTTAATGGTAGAATTTCGTAGTGATCAGCTGAGATGTGGGACGTGAAGAATTTGCAGGTCACATTGTGCCAAACTATCTGACTTGATTTAGCTTAGTTTCTCAGTTTCATTGTATTTAAAACAAACAAGAAATAATAGTAACCTTAATTCCTGAATTTACTCTTTTGAAAATATACATGCAAAAGGGCATTGGAACCTCTTTGTTCAAACTGGCTAATTCACTGGAATATATTTGACAGAGATTGCCTCTCACTGTTTCGGTTCCTGGCACAAACACCATTAAATTCAGGACTTTCTGTTTTCAAATGACAGTGGAAATGCTCACTCTAACAGATATTAAAAAAAAAGTACAATCTATATGCAGTGTGAGTTTCTGTCAAGGAAATAATTCTGAAATACCTGGTCTTGAACTACAGTATCTCTTGATGTATGAATAAATGAATTTACATACTTGGGTAAAATAAACAGACACAATAGAACTTGTTTTCCATTCTGAGACATCTTTTTTACTGGAATGCTGACATTATCAGGTGTAGCTAGTAACTCTCATAATGAACGATTCTGAGCATGCTGTCTATGTATCAGGCTATCAGATTATGGTCAGATTATTGTATGTCTGTATTTTTAATACAGTAAGTGACTGATGGGCGGAAGTATTTCTAGAGTTTCTCTGACATATATATGAACAGGAAACGTTTTTATGTTAAATGTTTACATCATAGTATATTTAAGTAGTGGGTACATATATTTTAGATGATTGCCAGCATGAAAAAAGTACATAAGCAGAGAACAATATTAGTTAGAAACATTGATAGTATTTGAAAAGGCCAGTTCTCTGTGTCTTATTGCAGGCTAAAATAGCTATTAAAAGGAACAATGCATGAGAATTGTGCTTTAAATCAGATCCACAAGGTACAAAAAAAGAAACAAACAAAAAAAACACCACCACCAAGCAACAAATATACTGAATACCAAACTCACCAAAATACACTGTTGATGGAAATTACTGAGAAGAATTTCTGGAGATTGAATCTTTCAGAGGGATCACCCTGTCACTCCCTAGCTATTTTAACTGAAAAAAATGTTGTTGCCACTAGCCTGGATGGAAAATTGGATAAAGGTGATTTTCTTAGATGGCTGGATCCCAGGTCATACTGAGCTTAAAAGATTGTTAACAACCTGAAGTGACATCTGGGTCTGAAATGATGTATCATAATGAGTATCACAAAGAAGGGCTGTACTTTGTTGGCAGAGACCTCACAAACACAACTGTTATTTCATGAAGGCAGGGCAGACTCAGAAAGCTGTCAGTTCAGCATAGACCAGACGGAAATGTCATGTAGATCTGAAGCCTGTTATCTGCACAGGCCAAATCGCCTTTACTGTCAGAATTCTCTTATGAATGGTTGCAGAAAACATCTGACTGCTTACTGAAAGCACATCAGGTTTTTATAAATAGAATATTACAAAGAATAAAGCATGCACAATACTAGTACAGTATTCTGTCTATGAATTTAAGATGCCATGAAGAACCAGAGTGATGCAGCTCTCTTTCTTTATTCATTATTAACTTTTGAATTGTGCTTAGAGATCACTGGTTGATGAGTGCTATTATCATTTAATTTTTCTTCACATGGATGAAGTAAATCTGTTTGAAACAGCACTTCTTTAATGTATTTGAACAGCTCTAGCCTGCAAACATCTGTTTCATTTACAACAATATCTTTTCTATGGAAGGATAAGTTTTAAATTTGTATAGTGTCTAATGATGAGATTTGAAGAACTCTTAGGTATTGGGCTATATTGTAAAACAGATGTATTGGGAAAGAATCCACAGAGCCTGTTGTAGTGGAGGAGTCAAAGAGATGTAGCCAGATAAAGTGTTTTGTTTTGTTGGGTTTTTTTTTTTGTTTTGTTTTTAGAAAAAGAAATTGCATAGTAGTTGCAACTGACACAAGTTATTTGCTTAAAATTGAGTTGCCGAGCTCAGCTTCCCAGAGTATCACAACTAATGAGAAGAAAGAGGATTTGTTTAGTTATAGCAGTGAATTCCTCTCAGTCAGAGTACCACCAGAAGGTCCCTTCCTACTGCTTTGCTTCAGGACAAGTGCTTGCATTTGTTCCAGCTCTGTCTGAAGTTTCTGTGCTTTCTTGCCTGGTCCTGCTGCTTCTGCCACCATCAGAAAACTTTGATAACAAGTGGTGAGGCAACTATTGTCTCCTCTGTCTGCTGTTTTCTGGGGTAATATGTCAGTGGCGAAACTGGTGATGACATTTTTTGTTCTATGTAGTTAACAAACAGTCTGATGATCTTACTGACCTGACAAGTGAATCTTCGGTTTCAGCAGGTTTATCCATTATTTATCCCTGTGTTGCTTGTCGTGAGGTTTCAAATACTTAAAGTTTTCTTAGTTGATAAAGTAAGTTGAGCTGAGATATCATCTAGGGATGCTGTATGACTAATACTAGTTCCTGTTTGTTTTTAAGTAGGGACTGTAATAAGTAATAGTAATTTAGTAATAATTTATTTAATACAAAGGCAGATAGAGAGAAAAAATAGGTATTCTTTTACAAAACAGCCTAAAGCTCTCATAAACACTTGAGCACGTAAATGACTGAAGGCATGGCAGGATTCAGTCCCTTACCAAAAACTAGTTCTATGCGAGCACATTAATTGGCAGTTTCTTACATGAAGTGGAAAAAAAAAAATCCAATGCACAGCAACTAGGAGCATGGATGATATTTAATACTATGAGAATGTTTCAGTTCAAGCAGTTCTAGCACCCTCTATAATTTTCTTAAATGTGCAATTTATTCTGCCAGTAAGCAGAATAAATACAGTAAGCATAAGTTAGTATTCCTTGCAAGACTGCTGTCTGAACTGTATTGACTCTAAACTGAGCTCTTTCTCACCCTCTGTACTCTCATTCAAGACCCCATTCAATACCAGTCTACAAGGCCAGTGTAACTACTTATGTTTCAGTAGCAGCTGGGGGCTATGGTTTTGTTATACCAAAAACTGCGTATAGTTAGATATATTATTATTAAGTAATACATAAGCCATTTGGTTATGTATTCAGAAAACTGCTATTGTAGTTTTCCTATACTGACAGAAAAATGCCATGGAAAAGAAAATTTTGAGAACATTCAGTATTGGAACTCCTATGGTGTGTTTCTTAACATTTGGGGCTTCAGATTTTTCCAGGATAGGTATAACAAGCACTGGTGCTTGTTGTTCAAACCCGTGATTAAACCAATCCAAGGTGCTGATAAAGGAGCAGCTCACTTTTGGAGTTGAGCCTGAAGTTGCATTTGCTTTTCTTCTCTCTTCTGTCCTAAGTTTTAAAATAACTGGGTATGAGGCTTTGGGTTTTTTTTGGTTTTTTTTTGTACAATTTCTGAGTTCATACAGTGATATTGCAAAGTAATTCCACTAGAAATTTTAAAGAGAAATGAGCGTTGCTAGTCCATATTTTTACTGGGCCAAATAAGGGTAGAAGAGAGCATAAAATATTTACTTCATGTGCATGTAGGAAGTGCACCAAGCTTTTGTTATTATTTTTCATTAATTCTGATTAGTTTATGTGTTTAGAGATTTTTTTTCTCTATAGGTTTACTGAAAGGACATTCTAGAGCTTCTTTAATTTGAGCACATACAGTAACCAGTGAAGCAGAAAACACAGATTTGCTGGGTGAACTAGTTCAAAATGAAAGGCGCCCACTCAGTCTGTTGCTCTCATTACAGGGTATCTCATTGGCTTTCATAGTTAAAAGAATCTCCCATTTTCTCTACATCTCTAGATAAATCTTTTCTCAGCATCCTGTCTCTCTAGGTTTGATTCTCTTCCTGTACACATTCCCCTCTGCTACAAGGTCCGTAGCTATCTATTGCATCCCACATGCTAGAAGATTCTCTCTGTGGAGAACAGTTACCTGCCTCCAGGGAAGCCACAATCTCCCATTTCTCCAAGCCACTTGTTGTGACCCCACATGCAATCTGGCTCCGAAAAAATTGGTACCGTTCTCTGTGCTGCCTAACCACAACCTTTTAATAGAACATGTCATATAGTCATACAGTGAACTAAAAGATTAAATATATTCAATCTATTCCACAATCCAGTATGACAAACTAGAATTCAAACAGTATTGGTTTCTTTTCTGTTTCTATTTTGAGTCATGATAGAGTGTTGGTGGAAAGTCTGATGAAGTGTTACAAGATCTATAAGTATGTTATTTTAACTGGTTTATTTAATAAAAAAAATAAGGAAAAAGAAATGCCTAGTGGTAAATCTCAGAGGAATTAAGTGAGAAGTTTTCATATGTTTTCATTATTTATGTGATACATTGCCATAGATTTTGCCTGTGGGTGGTATTAACAAGACTTCTGTGTACTATCAATTCTAGTATGTCATCCATGACTTACCACCTTCATAACATTTTATCCAAGATGACTCCTGTTTGAGGCTTTTTAATAATCTATACCATGATCTTTCTCTATTTCTTCCATACCCAAGAGATAAGGCAAAGTAGTCTTTTATCATAGCTTATAGAGAAGAAATATAAATTGAAAATATGAGTTGGATTGCCTTTTGTTAATATATTGAACTTCCAGTGAGAGTCAGATTTTGTAAGGATTAAACTAAAGAGGTATTTTTCAGAATTAATCAAACATTTAAGGTATTGAATAGAAGTGCCTTTAGAACAATCATTGCACTTGCATTAATTTTACTATATAATTCGTTATGATTTTTTAGGTTCACAAAAGAAACCTTACCCTAGTACTGGAGCTCAGTTTTAGCAAGTATGCTGCAAACAAAATCTCTTTGGATCAGCCTCCTTTGAGTATCAAGGAAGTACATTACTGAACCAGGCAAGATGGCAGGGACTCTCAACATTCTAACAAATCGTTTAATTCCCACGTAGCTGACTTGGTTTAATCGTTGAGGTAGATTTGCAGATTGTAACATAGTTTTTTATTGGAAAATCTGATGAGGATATGAGAATAATTACTATCTGACAGTTGATTCGTGTGAAGAGTCAGAGGTGCCGCCACTAAAACCTTTGTCTCTACCATGGGGACACTTTACTTGGGAAAATTAATAACCATCATCTTAAGGGAAGCTTTCTAATTGGAAAGTGTATCTCCTGGTAGAGGGAATGAGATTTGACATTCTTTTCTCTGACGTATGTGAAGCATGTTAAACTGAAGTCCATTGGCACTCCCTGGCATAAAGCAGCATTCTTCTGTTTCTTATTTGCATTAATTTTAACCTTCTGATGTTTTTAATTGCTTTTTGTTTTGTTCAAGAAACAATGTGTAGTCTGCAATTTCTACTTATTCTACATATTGTTTATAATACCATTTAGTTATAAAATGTCACTGGAAATTTATAAGTACTCTTATATTGTTTTACTCTAATAAAAACAGGAAACACATTTCCTTGCTTAAAAGATGTAAGTTGCATTTATACAGTATCCTCTGGCTTCAGTAGAAGAGAACAGTGTAATGCATTTATTGACCATTTACAACACTCCAGAGGTCAGCTGTGTGCTGCTCCTTTTGCCTACCAGATGATCTTCTGTTCTCACAGATACTAAGCAAAATGTGCTTCAAAGACCTACACTAGTTTAGGTGCTGTCTCTGTATGAGAGGATTTATGATAAGTGTTTTGAGTATCGATACTAAATTTTGGAGCTGTCAGTCTCTTTTCTCACAAGTGGAAAGACATTGTGAAGGAGGGTAGGAGTCAGCTCGGTCTCCAGGAGGGATGGGAGGAATTGGACCAGGAAGGATCTCCTCAGCACCTTTCTCTCCTGTCTCTCCCAGCACAGCCTGCCCACATTAGTAATGCTCAATTGCTCCATGGTAGTTAATCAGGCTGTGGCAATGATTAAATATCCTTCCTTGTAGTTGAATTAACTTTCTAGATGTAGATAATATAAAATAGGTACATTGATGCATCTACTGCCTCTCTGGTTTTAATTATTTCAGAAATCCTGTCCGTTTGGACTTTATAATAACCAAAAAATCTGGTTATTTAGAATCAGAGGCCTCTGTAGAGGCAGACTTTCTTACTGAAGTGAGGTGTTATAATCTGATTTTGAAGCAACCCTCTAGGACGTGTCATTTCTCTAGCTCTGTACTACTTCAGTCAGTATTGCAGTCCAGAAAGACACTATACAGATTAATGCTGCTCCAGATCAATGAGCAGAGGAAGTGACTGCTTTCTTTCATCCATCCTCTCCAGCAGAAATTAACCCATGAAGCCATCTGTGTGTCTGTGTAACAACATGATCCTGGCCACTGTCACTGCTTGAAATCCTCTATTGTTCTCCATTCTTCCCATTTCCAAAAATGAGCATTAGCAACAGAATTTGGGATAGAAATTGGACTGTCTGTTAGTTTGATCCATCTTAATTCCAGAGCTGCTTTAGTTCCTGTAGTTATCTAAAAATGCCTAATGACAAATAAAGTAGGGTGTGAACCCAGGGAGCAGAGCAGTCCTCTGTGGGTGAGTGAACCAGGAGCCCAGGCAGATAATTGCAGTAAACCCAGAAAACAGTTCATGGGATGAATAGTGAGAAAAAGACCTCCAGCTGGCCTGTAACTTAAGCCAGCTGACGAAGTCTGTTGAATTAAGTACTGGTTTAATTGACAGCAAGTCTACTGAAATCCAAATCAAAGCTAATTCTATTGACTTCCTGAAGTATGTTTATTTTAAAGTATGCCTTGTCATGGATGCCTCGGACTCCTTGTGTCCAATACGCTGAACTGCAAATACAGATATTCTTTTGTTTATTGCTGTAAACCACTTACTTCAACATGGTCTTTCAATCATATGAGAGATGATGAAGTACAGAAACTTTTATATACACATGTGCATTTATAGATTTGACTGAATCTTAATTCCTCTATTCAAATCTGCAGTTCTTGTCCATCACTTTAAAAAAATGTAATAAATAAAAATCCACAAAAGGCAGTTGCTCTGACAATATTCTGGAAGCACTATATGGACACATACAAAGATGAAAAAAAAAAATAGCATTAAGATTTGGTATTTTACTTTGGTGCGCTAATGCTTTCAGACTTTGAGAAACAACACGCCCAGTAGATATGTTGGAATGTGAGAAAAAAAACAGAAAGAATTTATGTGTAATAATCCTTAATAAACCTGACAAGTGTTATCAGAATTTTTTACTTAGCTGATGACAAACTGGAAATATAGGCATGGTATCCAGATAGTGCATTAGGACATAAAATAATATTTCTGTGAGAAAGAGTCTTTCCGTATTTTCTCTATATGTAATATTTTGAAGGCAGTCATATGATCTCTCTTCTGGCACACTGGACTATCTCCCAAGCCTGGTTGGAGCTCAGGCAATGCTCAGCTCCCATGCTTCCTCTCAGCAGAAAAGCTGGATTCCGACGTGCCGCCAAGGTAGCACAGATGGGTGAATTTTGTCAGGTCGTCACACGTCTGTGGCATCTGTGATGTTCTAGTTTTCTCAAGCATCTGGTGCTGGAAGTTACTGTGTAGCTTAGCCACTGGTGAACTCTTGATAGATAGAGCAATGCAACAAAGTTGGTAATAGGTTCTCTAGAGTTCAGAAGGAAATGTAGGGAAGAAAAATTTAAATGCAGAGAAACTACAAGCTGGTTTAGTGCAAGAAGTATTGTTTTATTTAAATCAGGTTGTTGTTTTTTTTCCAAAATAATGGAAGTTTTTCATAGACTAAGGGTTTATTTGTTGTCTGTGCAAACTTTATTCAGAATGCTAAGAAATATTTTTGCTAATTGATTCAAATATTTTGATTTTCAGTTAATTCTATGAGGAGATTTAAATATGTATGCATATTTATACGTACAAACATATACTGTTTTCATGGAAAAGATGAGGAACTCAGTCTTGAAAACCTAAATAAATGTTACCCTTGTTTCACAGATAATAAGCAATTATTTCCACTGAGACTGGCAGGTGGTGAGTACAACCGGGACAAGCAGATGTTTGATTTGTAGCAAGGGCCACGTGTTAGGTGATCTGTTTAAACATGCAAATCGTATCACAGTCCTCTTTCTTTTCCTGCTGCCTGTTTTTTGCAGGTATTTTAAACACTTTTCATTTGGCTGTCATTGCATGGCACATATATGCCTCAGTTGAGAGATTATGAAAAACATGTATTTTCTGGTCATTGATGTGTATCTGATTCTAATTGATAAAAGCAATTTTATTAAAATCTACTCTCATTTGAGATTTCTTTTGATTACCTGAGAATTCTGAAACTCATTTTTTCTTTGTAAAGACTTAATTATTGATTTCTAGCTAGCTGAATTTTATTTCTACAGCTACTGCTGTGTCTCTGTAGCAATGCAATCTCTCTGACTTTACCTTCATGTGAAGACCTTTGTACATCTACAGTTCTTTATTTTTTCTCTGGAGGAAATCATACTCTTAGAAATGGTTTTGATTGGATTTTTTATTTCTCTGATAATTAAAGAAAATCAGTAGATTGGAAGTGACAAGAAGATTATCTAGTGGTGTTTTCTGCGTGTTATTTTTTAGGAAGTATTAGGTTCTGTTAGTTACGGCACATGGGATAGAACTCCACAGTATTTACAGCCATTCACAACTTTGACAGGATACATGCTGAAGGTTGTTAGCACAAATATTCTTGACTGTGGAGAAATAACTTTTCTTAGCCAGTGAACTTGTTCTCTCTGTACTGCACAAGCAGTACCATTAAAGCCTAGTGAGGGCAGAGTGTTGTTGTAGGCACAAGACTGTTCTCAGGCTGTGGCTCAGCAGTGGCTAGCTAGCAGCTGTCTTACCTAGAGAGGGCACTGTCAGTGGTTTACTGATGGTTGAAGAAAATCGATAAGTGGTTATGTCCAATTGTTTGAACAAAATCCATACAGAGGTTCTTTTTTTTTGAACCAACCTTGTACATGGAATGAATATTAATTTCCTGCCTGAAAGCCAAAATGAAGAACAAGGTGCATAGTCGCTCTGATTTCGAGTGTGCTTCTAGACCCAAAACAGTTAACATGCCTCAAAATAGCAATAGATGCTGTGTATCAAATTATCACTTTCAAAAGAAATTATCTTAATAGTTCGTATTAATTTGCTAAAAACAGTCTAGTTCTTTGCAATTACAGAAGGTTGTGGTCTGCCTGCACATCTCCAAGCTGGATAGTTTCTACTGCTCTTAATATGTGCCATCAGAAAGTAATGCCTTATTTGTTTTCTTTAACTTATTGAGTTTAAATTATTAATTCAGTGTGAGGAAGCACAGAATGCACAGAAACTGCCTTATTTTTCAGAATGCTCCCAATCAGTGTCAGTAGTGCATATTGGCGCTGCGCTGTCCCTTTCCTTTCTGAGCCTTTGTTTCCTTTATGTGTATAAGACAGTTGGCCATTTCTTGCTTAACTTATCGCTTGTTTTACAGTGCTAATTAGCTCAGTTGTGCCTGGCTAGTTTCTCCTTGAATTTTATTTTCAACTGTGTTGTTTCACTGTGTTTGAAGCCATTTCTTCACTATGTTACTTAAAACGTGAAGTGAATTGACTTCTACTGAGATAAATATAAGCTGCTAATATCCACCCCCCTGAAACTCCCGTGACTTCTCCCCTTCCCTGAATCGTAACTGTTGTGTACTTTGAAATGGTTTACCTAGCATGTTTTAAACTATTGACATTGTGAAAGAACTGTTACATTTCACCCCAGAAAAGAATGAATGTATCTCAAAAAAGATTAGGGGCCCTTTAGAATGAAAATTGCCGTACCACAGTGATTATCCTGACTGGTGAAATTTTAAACTGCATGTGGTTCTTTTTTCTTCTAAACAACGAAAAATAAAAACCATTAAAGCATTCAGTCATGTTATAAACTTCAGATGTGTGGTTTTTTTTTTTTTTTTTTGAAATAAAACAGCAGACATCTACCTCAGTAAGGTTTTAAACAGTCTTTCAACTTCAGGACTTGGTTACATTATGCCCTCAGGAACCTATTCTTATTATAATTATGATCCAAAGGAAATATTCTTGAACAGTAACACTTTTCTGTGGTAATAGCACAGTAGATGTTACACTGAATTGATGATTGTTTAAATGCTTTTTACTGGTATGAGGTAGAATGGTCCAACATATTTGAAACAAGATACTAACTTCGGATTATTCAAGACCTGCAGTAGAGGAGAAATACATGCTTAAGAAATGCATTGCAAATTAGTGGGTTGAAGATGAAAAGATTGAAATTGTTCGTAAGAGTTTTTCTTTAATTTCACAAGAATAACTGGCGTTCTTGCTGTTGGAAGGTCTGTGGTTAAAATTAAGGGATCTGTACTCTGTCATTGTTGTTCTCCTGTCACCTGTTATTGTAATGAGAGTGAAAGCACATCACGGGATCAGTTTAACAACCAGCAAGTGCATGTATTTGTCTTAGTCTTCAAGGTAGTTTAATGAATATTATCAGAATCACAGACGTACTGATTATTCTATATTCTAGTATGTTGGAGACTAGAATATTGGCACTTCTACATGTGGGAAGATAGGATTATATGAGTTATGTAGTTTACTACTTCTGTCTGTGACTACGGCACATTTAACTATTGTTAGTACATTTTCAGTCTCTCTGATCTGGAAAAGAGTCAAGATAGCTGAAGGTAAGATCCATGCTGTTAAGCTCTCCACTGGCTGCAGAAAATGGCAGTCGTTTTCTGCAGTTCTTTTATTTTATTGTTTCTATACCTCAAAGGCAGCTTTGGGGCATGACACTAGGGACAAAAACATACTGGAACCAAGATGTTATGTTTTTCAGCAAATGTTGAAAGACCTGGCAGAACAGTTTCATCTCATTTACTCTTTGGACCAATTTTAAAACTTGGATAGTTCTGTTAGTGTTAAGTCTGGTTAGAAACTTGTTTGATATCAGAAGTGTTTCTTTGGGGGTTTTCTGTTATTTCTAAGTAAAATGAGGAGAAACACACACACCAAATCTATAAGCCTGAAATCTTTTCTGGCTTGTGTATTTTTCCTCCACTTTCAGAAAAAGACATTGTCTATGAGTCTTCTTGTAGGTATTTCAGTACAAGGGTTATTAACAGTTGAATAACTCATTTATAGACAGGTAGAATTTCCTTTATTTCATTTTTCAGGTCAAAGTTAGTCATCTTATAGATATGAAGTCATTTCAATAGAGGTTGCAAGCCTAAATGTTTATCTTTCATAATTTTTTACTACAGGAATCCAAAGTGGAGAACATATAGAGATGTCCTCTGATCTTCTGATATTTTTCACTTTACTAAGAAAATAAAAGTTTTTTTTTTAAAATGGCTATTTAAAAAATAGATATTTGTCTGATGTACAAAGACTGAAAACCCACAGTGGAAGGATTTCTGAAGATAACTACTTCTCTCAAAAATATGCTTAAAGAGCCTGGACTTAGTAGAAATTTTGTTTATATTTTTCCTTTGGAATCAAACTCATTTCAGTTTTCTTTTCATTGTGGCAGAGTGATCTATACTGAAGTACTGATAGTACCTAATATCAGTACATAAATAATGAGTTGAACAGAAATCTGTATCTGTAAGCCTTAACATGTATCTGAAATCCCACATATTAGAATGTATATGGAGTTTTGAAATACAATTTCTACATAAAATTACACGTCTGTAGCTAGGAAACCATTCTAGGTTTTCAGAGATATATACAGATAAATAATGTCCCGTTTTTCTCTCTTCCTTCCAAATCAAGTGAAGTCTTGAATGTACCTAATATATTCTCAGCTGCTGTGGCAGATCCTTGAAACACTGGGGAAGGTTACTAATTTTTGTAAAGATGAAAAAAGCCTGAATTAGAGTGCAGAAGAGCTGTAAGCCTTCACATATTGGCTCTTCTGCTGAACTGTGTTCTTCTGGTCACGTCATTGTGGCAGCTTCTATTCACCATTGTGATGATTTAAAAAAATCCCACAAGTTTTTGAACATTACATTTACTGTAAGCTGCTGGTACTCATTTGCAGTTCTCAAAGAAATGGAAAGCTGATGAATAACACTGGTGGTCTTTTAAGTATATCCTCTTTCAGATTTTCATTGTTTTTGGATTTCGAGCCACTGTCGTTTTTTAATAGACTATAACTGCTCTGAATATTTTGCTTACTGAGCGTAGATACAGAGTTTGGCTCATAATATGCATGGCAATATAAGATTTATCTGTAACTTGAAAAAGTCAACTTAATTGACTTCAGGGGCACAACAGAAATTGTATTTAAATATGAAGTGAATAGCAGCCTGCTAAATTAACTTGGGGAATAACAAGAAAGCAGTGTAGAGGAAGATACAGAAGTGACTGAGAAGGAGTGAACAGAGTTGGGAATAACTGGAAGTTAGAAAAGAGTGGATAAGTGGCAAATAATTGTATTTTTGTATCGAAATTTGGCTGTTGTTTGTAGCAATTATGATAGTTTAGTGAAGCAGTAGCTAACAAAAAAAAAAAAAAAACTGGAGGAGGAAAAAAGAAAAAGATGCCAGTCACCGCTGTAATAATTACTGGAATACTGCTCTGATAGGCAAGTCAAATTAAAGTTTCTCTCATTTATTTAGTTTGTAATAGAATGTTTGTCCCATGTCTGTTGTAAGAGATTAGGAAACATTATTGACTATTCTTCCACAGGAAACTGATAGCAGCAATTGCCTGCAAGGGAAAATTATATTCCTTTAAACCAGATTATTAACCTTGTCATATTTCTGCTGATAACACTGTCTGTTTCTGTGTACAGCATGTTTTAATTGAGAAGAAAAAGGAGATCAGTAAAGAACAGAAGGGAAAGAAGACCACTAACTTGTTCTTACTTTATTATGAGCTTTCTGTATGTTTTGGCTAATGTACAGAGCTGAGTGAAAATTATATTTAAAACCATATTTGCAGAAATTCAGCCTCCTTTTACCTTCTTTCCTTTATAAATCTCTGGAAAATCTCTATTCCTGGAAAGTTAAACAAAGTTTTATTTTGGACTACAGTTACAGAGTGTAGTTTTCCGATAAATGGAATGTCATGTTGGCCATTTCATTACATTAAAATAATTTAATATTTTGTACTGTAGAAGGTGTAGAGAGAATCATTTGCCATTCACTTGTATTAATCGTAAGTTTAGAATGACCAAATGAGGCCAATAAGAACTTGGTGAAAAGAAAAAGCTGTAAATAAGATAATTCATCTGCAAGATATTCCTTCATCAGAGATTTCTTTCTGATATTTTGGTGATACAGTCTGTGATGTGGTTGTCCACAATATCGTTGTATAGAAAGCAATAATATAAAAGTAGGCTGGGTGTTTATGTGTTACTGAAAGGCAGAAAATCTCTAGGAGCATTTAGCAAAGACATAAGTGGTAAAGAATCAGCTGGAACCCCAGCTGACATACGGAAGTATATATTCAGTAAAGTCAAGTGATCTTGATCAGACTTGGTGGTTAAGGATCTTGGTTGGAATATCATTTCAAATTTTCTTTCTTTAACTAAAACTGATATATTAACTAGTTTTTTGACATTACTGTTCTAAATGGGGAAGAAGTAGGGCAATGTAAGTGATGTACTGACGTGGCTGTGTTGCCAGCATGCATTATGTTCCCTCTAAAACACTGGTCATTGTTTCTTGACAACTGATATTGGATTATCCTATCTTGAAATGTCCCTTGATGTGAAAAAAGTTGAACACTGCTGATATCCTACAACTGTTTTGAAGTGCTTGAGCAGAATATCTTGATGCAGTATAGATCTTCTGGATAGTTACTTACATATGATTCTGGTTTGAAATGAAGAATAGATTGGAATTACCCTGGTATTAAAAAAAAACAAAAACAAACAAACAAACAAACAAAAAAAAAACCTGTTTTGCTGTCCTGCTCCTTTTCTCAAAGAGGACTTAATTCTATGCCATATAAAAATCAAACTGAGTTTGAAAACTTGTCTTCTACCCTTGACTTAAAATGAGTGTCTGGTTCCACTGAATTAGTTTCTTAGGAGTTCTTGAGTATGGATTTCAGGATCAGAATCTTTTTGATCTGTCCAGATGTAAAAGATGATTAATGTTTCATTGAATAATGGATGATCTTGCAGCCTGTACTGAAAGAGAAGTTTTTAAATATCTGTTTCATTTCACTTTATCTCAGCATTTGCATACAACAAAGTGAACGTTGAGTGAGCGAGTGGGAAGAAGTGCTGATGGAGGTGAGGGCAGTGCAGGCAGGATGCATATGCAGAGCTCTGTAGCTGTTATGGTGGTGAGATTCATCTCCCTCATCTCTCACAGTAAATTCAAGGCTGCAGGAGATTTGGAGGTCTAGAAAAGTCTGATTTGGCATTATTTTACACCTCTTTTGTTCAGGTTTTACCTTATCATGATCACAGAAAGCAGTGGTGTACAACATCTAAAGTATGTTCCCCTCTGGAGTTTTATTGTGTGTTGTTTCTTGACATATTACTCTGAGCGCTAGAGGAATTATCCAAACAGCTTGTTAATAGTCGTACTTATTTGTTGTGATGTTTTGCATTTCAGGGAAGCAAGAAAGGGGCTCTGAAGCAGCAAGACCTTTAACCTGAGTCTAATCCAGAAATCTAGAGTGACTGTTGGCATGTGTAATTTTTGCCAAATTGAGGGAAAATCTTTGTCCATTGCTAGCATGCACAAGTCCTTATCAAGGCAGTGAAAGCCTTATACATGCATCCATGGGTAGATTGGCTGGTGATGCATGAATTCTAGCCCATGGAAGAAATCTGAAGTAAATGCAATGACTGTGTCACTGTACAATGTTGTAATCATTCTGAAAGCTTCCTTTATCATATATTGGCATCACTTGAAGTGGAGAGATCATGCTGTTTGTGTATGAGCATGAGAGAATTTACCGTGCTTGTTTACTGTGCCATGGCTAAATTACAATGTCAGTGCTAATGTTTTAGATAATAAGTTAGATGTATTTGAAAATATGACCTCTAGTTCTTAGAAATTAGAGAAGAAAGAAAATGAGCAGAAGTAACATAACTGTAATGTATCTGCCTTTTTCTTTTGTGCATTTATTCTGCAATAATAATCTGAGATTGTATACTATGAATCAAAAACATACTTGAAGCTGTCAATGTTTGATATTGTATCATTGGAATTCTGCTTACTCTGCTAGAGAGAAACGATTGTATTACAATACAGCACTTTCATACAGTAATTTTAGATTAGTTACATTATGATATCTGCAGAATGGTGGAAGAAAGAAGACTTGAATAAGTCTTTATTAGATAGCTCATGAGAAATACAGACAATAATATTTTGCCATTACATTTGAGGGTGCTCTGGGAGGAGCAAACAATTGTTCAGCTCTTTAAAGTATGTTATTCGGGTGATCAGTCTGTCAGGTTCTTTAGCAGTAAGTAATGCTTGTGGTGAATGCAGTCAAGGCAAAAAGCTGCATGTTCCTGCTTGTTTGCCCTCTCTTTTGTGTTGTGGCACTTTTACTCAGTGCTTACAACCTTTCCTTTTCTCCCACCTCTCTCTTACCTTCTCTCCTACTCTTTTATGTTTTGCCTCAGCATTCTGCTCTCTTCCTCTCATCTTTGTGTCCCACTGCTCTTTGAGATTCAAAACTGTCCTGTTCATCAAATAGTGAGGAGATAAATAATAATAATATTAGGTTGCCTCTTTGTAGACAGTAAATTCAATGTGTTTTGTAGAAGACCTACGCAGTATATGTTAGAAAAAGTTCTGTGCTGCAATAATAGATAGCAGATTGGCTCCAATCTTGTTCTGCATATAGGGATATGATTCCTAGCCTTATATCATTGGTTAAAGTGAAAATAGAAATAAATAAAAACCAGCTTGGAAGTCCTGGACGAGGCATCTAGGCATCTGTCTGTATGAGGACCATTGAGGCACCTGCAGTCCTTGGGCTTGCAGTATTTGTGGGCTTCAAAAACAAGAACAGCAGTAGAAAGATCTTCTTCTCTCCATTATCATATTCAACAGCTTAGAGAAATGTGTCATCTGAACTCTGCACAGAAAATCTTATTTTGCATGCTGTTACTGGGAGAAAAAAATATTTAGTACATCTTATGATCTCCAACAAATATTTCTCTTTCATAGCTCTGTCCAGGGAAAGAAAAGACAATATATTTTTTTTACTGCTTGTTTGCTTTAAGAAAAATCATAAGGGATTTTTAGTTTGTGCAGATGTGAGTGTGTTAGACTTCAGCGTTGCCAGGATTTTTTTCTTCAGCCACGGAGACTAGAAAGTTCCTCTTCAAAATTAGAGGTGTATTGGTCATATATGACTCCAGCATCTACAGACTTCAGATTTTTTAATCAGACTCACTGGCAACATTGCTGTGAAAATTCGCAACCTAACTTATAAACCCACCAACTTCATCTGTGATACACAAGCTGAATGACCACCAGTGCTCAACACCAAATCTATAGTCTTCTGCTTTGTTTTGCTGCATTACCTTTGCCACTTAAAAGAAAATGGTGGGCCTTCTGAACAAATTCCTGTTTTACCTATCAGATAGCAGGCAAGTGATGTGCAGTTTTGTGCAAACTGCCCCAAATCTGTTCTGCCATGATTTTTTATTCAGTTCCAGTATTGTCCAGTATTAAAGTGCTGCTCATCCTAACAAACAGTGAGGTTTCTTTGAATCTCACCTTCAGGAGCTCAGTATCCAGCATTTTCAGTTGTCCGGATGGACCTCACTGATGTTTAAAGGAACTAAGCTTTGCTGTCTCAAGGAGCCAAATTAATTGTAAGTACTGAATGTACATTTTTTAACACAGTATTTAGAAAAATCATACCAATAAAAAAAATCATCTGGAGTTGTAGCTTGTTGGCAGGTGTTCATTGGAATTTCCAGTTAAGAAATTTGATGAGGAAAGCAATTATTTTAATGAGAAAAAAAAAAAAAAAGAAAAAAAAAAGAAAAAAACCCACCAGTTTTGAACTGCTTTAGTATCTCCTGTGTTGCATTGTGGGTCAGGTTTCCTTGTGCAATCCTGAGAGACTGCTGGGCCTTGCAGGAATGTATTTGATGCTGTGCTCTAGCTCATAATGTGCTTTAGCTATTGATCCATAGGAAGTAATTAAGAAGTAGGATCGCAATGAATAGAAAACAATAGGAAAATGTATTTTGATACTGGAATATGTGAGACTTGCAAAGGATTTTTCCAAGAATTACACTTTGCCAGGACATTTTGTTTGAACTGAAACTGCCTAAACAGAGTGTTTTCATGCTTTCCAACTTAGATTTCTCAGCTCCATATCTCGTTTCAGGAGAAAATCAAAATGCCTTATTTCTCCTGCAGTAGTAATTCCAGTTTTCGCTCAACCCTAATCCTCATTCAACCCGATGCCTCATTGAAAACCTACCTAAATGAGCTGGTATTTCATGGATTGTTTCTTGAGAGGTAAACAATCTTGTAGAGGAAGGATGTTAACTACATGTTAGATTTGGTTCTGGGTGAGATCTATGGCACGTATATTTTCAGAAGGGTGACAGAAGGAGAAGGCAGCAAAAGTGAAGATGTGGTGAAGCATTCCTATTGGATTTCTGTTGTCATTCAAGAGGTCCTGTGCAGCACAGGTAACTCATTACTCTGGGACTGTTCTAATTCAGGAGCACTTCACTACTGAACAACTACGAGAAGGGAAGCTGTATTAAAGAGTACATTTGGGATCTTGGGTATTATAAATTGCATTCTTTGATATCTCTTTTAGAACCAGGAACTAAAGTGATGTTGGAAGGCTCAGAGGATTAATTCTTTCTGAACAATAGACTGTCACTGATCACTCTGTAAAGTAATTATGCCAAATTTAATTATAAAACAAGCGCAATGTATGATAGTCATAGTGTGCCCAAAAGGGAGCTTGAAAAAGTGCCTCACAAGCATATGGACCAGCTCTGGGAGCTCAGTGGCAAATTATGCATGTTGAAATTGAGTACAACTTAATATCAGGCTTTGTTAATTAAAGGTTTGGCGTTGCATGGGGTGGGTTCTGCCTGGCACACTTTGCTTTTCAATATGATCAGCACACTGGAACCCTAACTTTTCCCTCACCATCTTATAGATTAAGTCAAAACTCCTTAGGGCTTGTGGTACCATTAATGTAATCATATGGATTGCAGTATTTTGGGGGGAGGTAGAGGGTAAAGCCAGCAGTAATGAAGTTATTACAAGGATGGAAAAATACCTGTCCCTCTTTCAGAGACTTCAGTTGCAGGGAACACTCTGTCATCTGTCACTATCTTTCAGTTCCATCCATCCTTGTGTTTTCCCCCATACAAACCTAAGGCTCTTACTTCACCAATTCAGGATTCTCTCCTCAGTTTTACATCCAACTCCATATTGGATTTGGGCTAATTATAGAAATACTATTAACTAGAGAATCAAGAGCTGATCCTGTTTATAATCTCACCCCTGTGGCAGACTGGGTCCTAAGGCTCTCACTGATCAGAGGGAACCACCAGGATCAGAGCCTTAGCAGAGCCCATCAAATTTAAATTGGCATTAAGGTGCTTGGTGAGAACCTTTCCCATGGGGAGACAAAAGCTGTGTGAGACATACATAAATAAAATGAGAACGAGATGCAAGTTGGGGAAATTGTTCCATAGCTGGAATGACATGGTGCAGTGAGCCTGAGCTGAAGTTTATAGCACATTTGTGCTCAGGTTGTTTTAGGGCAGATATCTTGGGAGATAGCTAACAAGATCTGGAGTGTGGGTGTCAGGAGTAATGAAGTACGAGTGGCAGCAATGAGAGGTATATTCGCCTGTGGTTTGTATTGGAACACAGGATATTCACTATAAAGCAATAAAGGTGTTTGGGATCGTAGGTCAGAACTAGTGAAATGAGTGCAGTTCTGGAGAGATTACCGGGTTTGCACTTACAGCAGGGATCAATTTGGCTTTCCACTTCAATGGAAAAAGTTAAAAACAGATATCTGTGAAGACTAGGAAAGCTAATCTACTGTAATCTGTCTTTATTTTTCCTTCTTTTCCCTTACTTCTTTTGTGTTTTTGTATATACAAACATCTTTATGTTACATAGGGAATATGCCCAAACAAAGTATGACTGTGGTTAGTTTTTCTACATCTAATACTAGCTACAAACAGACTGAGTTACACTGAATAAATTCTAGTGTATGCAGGGGTTGGTGCCAGAAGATAGCTTGCATTTTCACTCTCCCCTTCTTCACTACCCTGAAATACCACTGTTGAGAATTATTCTTCAATAAGTGAAGCTATTTAAACAAAAAAAAGGAGACAGTTGTCTTCTCTGTTTTCCTCCAGTGTAGAACATTTTGTTTTCCAGGTCATCTTTGCAGGAGTATGGTATTTACAGGGAAGATATTTAAAAAAATGTCAAATACCCTGTGTGTTGTTTGGTTATTTTGCTTCAGTGTGATACAAATACTCACCTGAAGCACATCGATATGCAGCTTTCTTTAGTAATTTGCATCATCATTGATATGTTTTCAGATCCTAAACCATACCTGCCATAGATGGGAAGAATATCAGTTTGTTTTATTGAAGAATATTGAATGAGAATTCCGGCATGAATTGTAAGGTCAGCAGTTTTCACAGCATCCACTAGGTGACATTTAACGTGTCTGTGAAGAAATGTGTGTTGATGTGGTTGGCTGCTTATGAGGATAGGAATGATGCACGGGTGACTGGCATTGTCTGATGCGATTGCTCATATTTTAGTTTTGTGAGACTCCTTAACCAAAAGTTTGTGACATATTCATATGCAGCCCTTTATACAAATAAGCCTAGCACTCTTTGAGAGTTTCTGTTTATACATGCAGCCTCTACAGTGGCAGTCCAATGAAAACTGAAGTCCTGGTGTAAGTTACTGATATCAGATTTATTCATACTAACAGCAAACTTCTGTTTGTTGAGAGTTCCAGTATTCCTTCCCCTAGCTACCGTGGTACCACTTCAAGCCGTGGAGAATTTGGTAGAAGTAAAATAAATTTCCCAAGGGAAAAACAGCTTGGTTAAAAATCTGTGAAAATGTTAAGAACATGGAAATAAAAAACAGAAACAACCACCATGTTGGTTTGTTGGCCTCCAGCATGACAGTGATATTTAGTGCTGGAAGGCAATTTAACCTTAGCTGTGTTTCAGCAGTGTTCTTACTAGTGGAAACTGCACAGGCATTATGTACAAATATACATCTACATGTATTATATGGATATATGTACATAATGCCAACTGCATGTTTCCTAAAGGAGAGATGAACAATTGTTATTTATAACAACCCTAGGTGAATGCAGGGAGGAGAACATTTTAGTTTATTCAGTTATGACCTTGGATGATTATGATACTGTGCAGAGTGAAGGCAAGGTCCTCCACTGACAGAACTGTATGTAATCGGGATCTCGCTTTTGAAGAACCAGCAATGACTTGTCACTTTTGGAATGCCAGGCCTGTGACCTGGGTGCTCAATTCAGCTGGGCAGACAGGTTTTGCAGCATGTTTTAGATGAGAAACAGTAAAATCATTTTCCCATCCTGCTCTCCATGAGTGAGTGCTTGTGCAGGTACCAGCCTGACAACCCTCAGTACAGGATTCCTCCTTGTCCCTATGAGCAGCAAACAGACGTGGCTGTTGTGGTCTGAGCTGTCAGTTCTGGAAGGGCCTCAGCTGTCATTTTCCTTTCCATCTTTGTACCCATTTTTATGCTCCTGTGAGCACAGGTCGTCAGCTAACTATGACCTTGGGAGTGCCACTCAGCAGCATTGTATTAGCATCATCTGGGTGGGTATGGCATTGGGATTTGTCACCTGATATTCATAATCACCCCAGTATTTGTTGCATTTTTAAATCTTCCAGCTAGGTAGCGTTTTAGCTGTTTAATGCAGGCCCTTCTAGCTCAGTAACAGGCAAATTTCTGCTCAAGTATGATGAGCTGCTAAGTTGATGGACAGCCAGCAGATTGTAGAGCCTTTCAACCATTAGTGCTTGTCCTAAGCCTGTTCCAAAGCAGCTGGGAATATTGTACCATGGAGATGTGGACAACAGCCCATAATTATTAACACGCTGTTAATTTTGTTTCCTTAATTCATCTGTTTTGCGAGCAAGGTCCACAGCCTTTAGAAATTCAGGGATCTGCAAGGGGATTCTGTGCGTTGCAAAAAAAAAAAAAAATGCATGTTGGCTGGAACATATGTAGAAGCCTGGTGTGCTTTATGCAGACAGAAAAGCAATCTACAGAAATGCCGAAAGTTCAGCAACTGCTGCAAATTACCCTTAGTTTTATGAGGAGATGCCAACAGCCAAATACCAACAAACTATTTTACTCTGAGCCTAGTGAAAGGAAGATCGTTGTTAGCTCTTAGCTTTCTACTTTGTGTATGACACCTTCTGCTTAGTAAAGGAAAAGGTTTTAGGAAGAGTTCTCAACTAACACAATAGTGTTTTATCTTCTTTTTCTACTGAACTAAAGCCTCTTTTTCCAAGAATCATTACATAATTCTGCATTTACTGTGCATGTAGTAAGTAAGAATTTATTTTCAATTTTATAAGTATATCCTATCTAAATACATTCCATTTCTATTGGCAAGTGACATTTGCTCTCCAGTTGCCTTCTTCAGCTATGTCTGCGTTATAGTAATGAAATGCGGGTTGAAGAAAAAGCAGGTTTTTGAGGCAGCTTTTTGCAGTTCATTTTAAAGTAAATATTTCATACTGCATCACAACACCAGTTTACCAATTTATTCTGGGATGATTTTGGCGGCTTTTTAGTTGGTAAGTTAGTTTTTTTGTGTGTGTGTGTGTGTTCCCTCTGTAATCTGATGTAAAAAACTAGGAGAGATGTAGAGGAGGAAGAATGATTGGAGGCACCAGACTGCCTCTGTATGAGAAGACTATAGACACTAACTCTTTAGCTCAGAAAATAGATTAAGAGTGGGAGCGTGGCTAGGTGTTTATGAAACAAAGAGATGAAAAGACAAAATGGGAAGAAGTATTCATTTCTTTCCCTTAGTAGAATCTAGAGGATGCTTAATAAAATGAACAGGCAGACAGCTTACAATAAATGTGAAAGTACATTTTCACAGACTGTATGCTTATGTTTTGGAATTCATTGCTACGGAATGTGTGGAAGAGAGAGCTTGAAATGGACTCAAAAGACCTTAGGAAAATGAATTCCTGATAGGTCTATCGAGGTAATAGCCTTTATATTACATTAAGGAAAGATTTCTCACACTTAGAATTTCATGAGAGGGAAGACTGATATTTTCCTTAAATGTATAAATGACTGGATAACAATCACCATAGCAACAATAAGAATATCAGGTTAAAGCAGTAAGGAAGGGTTTTAATGAATATAATGCGTGTAGTTTTTTCCCCTTCAAATACGTTTGCAGTAGTTCTTTGTCATATTTCTGGATCTGTATTTCATGGAGAGCTTTGCACATATCAGCCCCAGTGCTGCATACCAGTACCCCAATGCTTGTTGCAAAGCTCTTTGCCTCACAGTGGCAAGGAGCCATTTGCACTGTGGGAAGAAATCTTCTAAGACTCTCAGCTACAGTGGTGAGCTTGCAGTTTGCAAGTGACATCTGGCCTGTGGGGCATTCCCAAAGTGCTGCTGCCTTGTCCCCAAGGGCAGTGTGGCCTCAAGGCCAGGGCACATCTCAGCTGGTGCTGAAAGCTGGGGCTGCTGCTGCCTGCCTGTGGCCTTCAGAGAGGTTGAGGATGAGGGCAAAGCATAAATAATTTCTTTTTTCAATTAGTTTTGACCAATCAAAATGCTTTTCTCAGCCCTTTGCAGCATTGTAAATCAAGGCACCAGATGTAATATTAAATAAGCTTTGGAGTAATTGCGTAACATTATAAAACTATTGAGTCCTTACGAACATTATATAGAGCTTTCCTTATAAAGCTTCTTGGAGATCAGTGTGTTTGGTTTTGTGGTTTTTTTAAATCTATGATTGGGAATCTGAAAGGCAAGACTTTAAGCACAATAGATAGTACAAGCTGGCATTCGTATATGCTCTCATTTCTTAGCTTTGACTATTTTACTGAAATAACCACAACCTTTCTCGAGATGGAGTTTTTTGGGTATATGTTAGCTTGTGGGGCTGGAGAAAGATATATATTACTGTAATCTTTCTTATATACCTTATGTGCACAGTCCATTGTTACATAAAATTCCTCAGAAGTTCTGGACTTCCAGCTAAAATGTGCTGGTTTGATGTGGGGAAAAATAAAGGAGGACAAAAGCTATGTAAGCTAAATACTTGTAAATAGTAGCATTAAAAAAGTATTTTCCAGGCTTATCATAGTTCCTTTATGCAGAGTAATCAAATATCAGCTAAGTGTTGTAACAGTCCTTGTGAGTACTTAGCAAATAGTGTATAGTTTATATAAATTATACTATCTATGGAATATAGCGTTTGTATATTGTCTGCTCATTTTGTGGCTAAGTTATTTTCTTGGCTTTACAAACCCTGCTTTATGTATGTAAATAAAGCAATGGTAAATAATATTTTTGAAAGCATTCTCAATAGAGCTGGATGTTAATGAAAACCATTAAAAGTACATCATCGTGGAGGAGAAAATTCATATTTTGCTTAATGCTGTCTCAATTTTCTTGTTGTTACCAAGCACCAAGTTACATCTTTTTACTTAGTTAATTTCTTTGCTTTTTAGGAGGTAAATGTCTGTGAATTGCTGAAGCCATTCTGTATCATGTTCTGTGAGGAGCAAGGAAACAGAGACATGTTGAAAAGATCAAAATAAAGTTCAGTGAAAACTGAACTCTTAGATTTAATACAGGAATTTTCAGTGTTCTGTGGATAGTGATCTAGATTCCACTGCCTATAAACAGAGCAGGTCAAGATTCACTTAAATTGTTTGCCAGGGGAACTTTTGCACTTAACAGTGTTTAACTACATCTCCAAAAAAGTCCAGCTTTTTTAGAAAATAGTTGCCATAAAACATTGCTTTATACATTTTATTTTTTTTCTAGAAAGTACATCTTGCATCAAGCTTTTACATTTGTTTTGTAAATTATGTTTATAAATCCACACCTTTTAAATGAAAATATGAATAGGATGTATTTTCTTCTACAACACTGTCCTTTATGATCTCAGAGCTGCCACCAAAAATTCATTGTGTAATTAGATAATAGCAAAAGTAGTAAAATGAAATAAAGTATGAAATATGTACAAAATCAATGGAAAATGTTAAAATATGGTGAATGTCAAACTTTTTAATTGAAAATTTCAGTTAAAAAATATTTTTCAACAAAAAATATTTCTGTAGTTGTAGAGCTTTTGAAAAGAACATGGAGTTTAAGAAAGGAGCATTTTTCAATGCACAATTGACAAGCCAGCTCACCGGGTCATATCAAAGAATGGGCTGAACTTTTCTTTTATTGTGAGATGAGTCAGAACCATCAGTCAGAATCAGAAAGTGAATTCATGATAGCCAAGCTTCAGAAGGTCTGTAGCTGGTGGACTCATACCATGGTCTCTTTGTCATCTGACAAAAGGCTATGAAAAGTTCATTTGTTCAAACTGCATGAACCTAGGAGTTTTTTAAAGGGTAGTCGAATTCAAAAGCTTTCTGTTCAGGTAATATCCAAAAATCCAATAATGAACTGCAAAAACAGCAGATGTTTTGATGTTCCCAACAGTAGTGTATCAATTAATTGCATAAATGCAGAGCTCACATGTAGAATGACTGCAGAAGATACCAAGTTCTGATGGCTTTCCATATAATCCATCATCTCTTACTCTCCCTGGCCAGTAAAAATCTTGGTGTTTCACTACAGCTGGATATTACACTGCAGAGAACAGGAGAACATGTATCAATTAAAAAAAAATTATTTGCTGTTAGATCCAAGTTAGCAATTTTTTTTTGTTGTTTTTTGAGTCTGCTGTGCTCACTGTTGCATAGATGAGGGTAGTTCTGCTCTGAAAAGGTAGTAATCTTCCCACCAAAAAGCATTTGGAGGCCTTGAAAACAATCCACAGGTAGGTAGTAATAGCATAAGGAATTGTTTCTGGTTTTGTCTAAAACCAGCTACTCTTGAACACCCTGACTTTTCTTTCAGCATTTAAAATTTAACAACAGCGTGTAGAGTATCCTTGGACTCCAGCACTCGCCATCTCTCATTGGATAATTTTGTTTGTTTTTAAAACTGTGGGAGGAAGTTGAGGTGGTCAGTTTGTCTTTCAAACCAGTGGCAAGATGCTGCTGCTGTTGAGTTTTTCAGCCAGTCACTTTTAACATCTCTTGTGGGTTTTATACATGTATTAGTCTAACTTTTCTGATTACTTACCAGCCTTAATTTTAGAGACATGGTTGTTCATATAAATCTGTAATTTACAAAACCGCTGGGAAGTGCCTGATTCAGCAGTATCTTAGGCACTCACAATTAGTTTATTCAATTCTTAAGAGAATTGTGATGCTGCACACATCTTGGGCTATAGCAGTGCTGCCATCTGATTCAACAACACTGCTATGTTACAGAGTACTGTTATATCTGCAAACCTAGAGGAGCAGGAATAGTGAAGATGGACAGGGGTGGAGGTTATCTGCGTGCTCTGCAGGAGAAAAGAAGTAAGATCGTAGAAGAAAATAGTTGCAATTCATTTTCAGCATACCTTTCCCTGCATTTTGTTGTGTTTGGGAAGTGAAATGCAAACATTTGGGAACAGAGTAGTACTTGTCGGCACTCCACAGAGATGCTATCAGAGAATAATACTCATTTTCATACTGTTATCATCACGGTTATGATTGCTTCATTTAATGCTACATCTTTCCCAGTATCTGTGTTGCTGCAGTGTCCCCCTGCTGATTTCTTCTATTTACTGTCATCAGCATGTTTTCACTGCTCCTTCAAAGACTAGCATTAATTGAAGCAATTCCTTCTGCCAGAGTTGAAGATGGTCTATGTATACTTCCGTATAATGAAAACTATGAAGTTACATATATCTTCTTATAGTCTGTTAACTCCTTTTCTCCACTTTCTGCGGGTGTTCTGTCCTGTACCATTCTGTTCAGACTTGATGCAGTAGAATGCAGATGTTTCTCTGTGTTACATAAATGGTCAAATATACTCACTAGCTCTCGCAGTATGGAAAGAGAACTGATCCTGATTTGGTATCGTTGTTCTTTCAGTGACTTCCAGGCACAAAAATG
Organism: Oreortyx pictus; assembly: GCA_036925125.1. Lineage (NCBI taxonomy): Eukaryota > Metazoa > Chordata > Aves > Galliformes > Odontophoridae > Oreortyx > Oreortyx pictus. The sequence goes on along the minus strand of JAUPFR010000008.1, from coordinate 9,283,362 downwards.
TCTCATTCAGCCTATTAATGGAGCAAGATCTGATTCTGGCAGAAAGATAATTTATCTTTCACCGTAACGTTAAATTTGATGTATAGGCAAATAAAATACAAAGTATGTGATTCTGAGCCAATCCAGGGGATTATGAGAAGTCTTTTGCTGGGTCAATAAAAGCTGTAGATTTACGTACAACTGCATCTTCAGTTCTGCAGCAAACTCTTGAGTCACTGTACTGCAAACAGTTGCTGTATACACAAATGCATGTACATCTTGGTTTCCTTAGTATCAGTAGTATAAGGCATAATGTGCCTAATCTTCATTTATGTAATAGAGCTCAGATATAAAGTAGTTGGCTTTTAATAATATGGCCATTGCATTTAACTGAACAGAGCTATTGCTCATAAAATATAAAGAGAACCACTGCCTTTCACTTCAAAATATTTGATATTCTCTGGAATGAAGAACCATAAAAATAGTGCAACAATGTACTGCTGAGTTATTCCAGGTGAGGTCAAAACTGTTGATTGCAGTGTATAGCTGAATATAAGAAAAAGAACTGAATAAATACTTTCTCTCAAGCTTCTACAGAATGTAGAATATTCATGCTGAAATGCCTCTACCGAAGCCTCTGACTGTATAGTCTTTGGTCTTCCTAAAATGCCATCGCAATTCTGGGTTAGGTGTTATAGTCCTTCCCGATAGGTTTTCCATATCTGTTAAGTATCACTTACTAAAAATGACATAGACTCCTTATTCTAGGTTCTTAACTGCTTTCTGGTTAATAGCAATTTAATACTGTATTTGATATTGGATGTAAAAAAAAGTGTTTCTGATTTTAATTTGTGTTTTTAATGTAATTTTCTTCTCATTTCATATAAGCCCTTTGAATTACTTTAAAATGTTCAGCTTGTTATTATGCAGCTTCTTACTGGAGTGTATTTTGTTCACACAACTGGAGATGTGTGTTCTCTTAAAAGCTAAATAAGAAAGCCATGGGACAATCCATGTAGGTGGTGATTCAGTTAATGCTTCTCTTCTCTCTTAATTGTGAACCTGTTCCTTTACATGGTTTGAAGGGCATTATGCTGCTGCAAGGGCAGCCTTCATGTGGCATCTTAGTCCCAGACGTTTGTCATTTGTCTTGCAGTGCTTCTCAGAAGAGCAGTGGTGTATGTCTGTTTCCTAACATGTGTCAGTTCAGGTCAGTTGCTCTTTCCTACTCAAATCCCTCCTTCAGTGTTCTTGAACTTTCTTTAGTTTCTGTTTTAGTCTATGCTCAATTAACTTTTTACAAGAGAAACTCTCAGGCTTCAATAGTATTATGTATATTTGCTAAGCCAAAGCGCATCTGTAAGTAATTGTAAGGCTGGGGCCCTAAAATAGCTCCTATGCCCTTTCTGCATAGTTGCTCCCTATCTGCTTCATCATTTCTGTAGTGGTTAATTATTTTTTTACTGGGTATTTATATAATATTCATATATAATACTTGAGATTTTCAAAAATCTTGGGGTTTCAGCACTCCTCAAATTAATGCCTTTGTGAATAATAATATAACCATACTAGCACTTAAGATGGTGATCAATCCACTCACCTGAGAGCTGATAAGCTGATATGATCCCAGGCTAAACCTTGCACTGTTGAACACAAATCATGTGGTTCCACACTCATGTATCCTCATCGCTGTTGGACAGGATCTAAATTCTCAGAATTCAGGCTCAGAATTCTGTGAAACACAGACTCGATTCAGATATCTCTGATGAATTCAGCAACCACCAGGCTGTCAGGCTGCTCTTTGATTTTTTTCGTTCATGCGCTTACTCGTGTCCGTGATATGCTAAAGTCTTCCCATGAAAAATTGTTCTGTTGAAAGAGCAGAGCTTGTCTGGCTATTTTTTATCTGTTTCTCTTTTTGCAGCCTACAATAAGAATGAAAGAATGATTCTAGGAACTGGTTTGGAATTCACATGAAAGAGCCTCTGTAGTTTATTTGAACTCAACAGCAGTAGTTCTGTTGTCTTATATCCAGTGTTGCTTCTAATTTTCCAACTTCTTCTTCATCATTAGCTTAGCTATTTGTAGTTGCTTCTTTTATGCTTCTTATACTGACTCCTCCACCCCCAGTAGTCCTCCACCCCAGTAGTTGTCCCCTTCTCCCATGATATTCTTCCAGCATGCCTAAATCCTGTTTGGAGAGATGCTCAATGCAGTATTAAGAATGTATGTTTCTCTCAGCTATGTTGTGACTACTCACTGTGCAGCATATGCCATGAGACGTGTGGAGTCCCAAGTCACACTTTTACCACTGTACTGTATTACAAGCTTGTCATCCATTTGCAATTCTCTTTAACCCTGCACAATTTTTCAACATCAGTTTCCATTTTTTCAATAGATAAATCTCTGCTTCTCATTTCATTCCTTTTTAATAATGTTTACAACTAGTCAAGCAAAATGCATAGTGCTGTTTCATTTCTGGATTTGTACTGCTCCCATTTTGTTTTTCTCTCTGTTCTAGTCTGAAGTATTTACAGTTCTTTTCAGTTTTGAGATATCTTTGCATTTTAGAAAATTTGACATTAGTAGTTTGCTATTTCTTGTTCCAAATCATTAATAAAGCTATAAGATAAATAAGTTATTAATACTGACTTACAGCAATCTACCTCAAAACTTTTCTATTCATCTTCGTATATCATTCTTTGTAGCTACTAAGAAGCTAATGTATAAATCATGTGATGCTAGTCTTATTTCAGGTAATGAATTGTAATTTTCTTAGCTGAGTTTTCACAGGACGCTGTATGAAACAGAACTGAAATCCACTCTCAAATGTATTATCATATTTTCATTTCTTTTACTTATTATTTTTGTTTTCAAAAAAGCAAACAAATTTTTCCAAAGTGGCATGTTCATCATAAAATCTTGCTGCCTAATGCTCATCTTCCAAGTATTTTCTAGAGATGTTTTATTTTAATGTATATAGCACCCTACATGTTCAAAGCACTAAAACTAGAATAAGCTGTACGCTTCATCCAAAAGACCTCATATTTTTGAAGGCCTCTTAAAGCAGCAACCTACACACTGTATTTCATTGTTCCAAAGAGAAAGCCAGGGTCCTGTACTGGGATGGTCAGCCCCTCACTAATCCTCCATTTTTTAATTTAGAGGGCTTACTGTCCCAGGATGGTCCTGTTTGCTGAAGTATTGGCTATGAGAGAAAGAAGCATTCCATCTCCCTACCATGCTCTGAATTTTTACCATGCAGCTACAATCCTTGTGTGACATTTTAATGACAAACTGATTGTTCTGAGCATTAAGAATGTGATAAAGTTTTCATCCAAAAGACTGAGATCTTCTGTATGGCTTAAGTCTTGGTTCACAATCCTCTGCTCCATAATCTTGGTATGTTTAGGAGTTCTCCATAGCTCTATGGCTGTGGTTATGTAGATATTCTCAACATATCCCACGTGCTTTCAGTCAGTATACCCTCATACACCTGTGATACAACTTTTTGATGATGGATATTATCTTAGAATTAAACTCAAATGTTTGGCTTAGATTTTAGTTTTTGCAAAGGTACAGAAATGCCTATTGGCTCTTAAAAAAAAAAATGTAAATACTTTATTATATCTTACAGTAATTCATAAAATGTCAAAGAGCTGTTTCATTTCCGTGTTTCTCAGTCTGGATACTTACGGTTCCTAATGTGCAATCATACCTTGATTACCAAATGTACTACTTCCAGCCTTCACAGTAGCCTTACAGAATTTGTCACAAACTGTTTTTTTTCCTATGTAAATATATTTACATTCTGATTATAAGAATTCCATCCTACTGTGGATGTTTGGAAGTAGGCTGTGTGTTTAGTATAAACAAATGCAGAATATCAGAAGAGAATACAATAAATGTCTAGATCTCAAAGACTTGCCTTTATTTCACTGCAAAGAAGACAGGGTTATGCTAGAGCACAGAATACCACCTTGAATCAGTTTGGTTGCTGATCTTGTCCAGGTTCTTTTAGCTAATAATGCTCGTGCTTCAGAGTAGAGAAAACTCCTAATAATTATGCAGCTATTATAGAAAAGTGTTGTAACAGTTTTGCTTGTAAGTACAAGTGTCAATACCTTTGTATTTTCCTAATCTTATTTTATGTAATTTCAGATTATGCATACACTGTTCAGAAAGATTTTTAGTTTCTCTTAGCTACGAATCCATATTTCACATGAAAAAATTTGGCAAGGCTACTCCTGTCATAAAGAAGGAAAAGATGTTTCACGGAGTCCTATCTGTTCCTTAAGAAGTCCATTGTTTAAATCCTATTAATATCTTGCTGTGAATGATACTGAACCACAGGAAGTCTCTAGTTTACAGATACAGTGCATTTAAAAAGACTCCTGGGATAAAATGTAAATATTTGTTTTACTTACTTTTTAAATGGAGCTCCATTTTTCCAGTAGAATTGCAGCATCTGAGTGTCCAATTTGCTCAGTTTATTTATTGGCCTGTTTTATTTGCCTTTAAATGTTAATTGTTTACATTTGTTTCGTATTTGTTTATTATTTTAATCATTGTGTTTATTTGAAGTCTGCTTTTATAATGTTAAATATTTCTGTAAGTTCTTAGCCAGGAGTTCCAGCGTGCCAAATATATGTAGATGGTACAAGGACAATGTATATCATTTACATTACATTGACTTGAAGTTTAAGAAACAAGTTGTCAGTGAATTGAAATCCATTTCAGTTCAACATGAATCTAAAAGCATTGTTATATTGTGAATGGCACTGATTAATTTATTTCATTTCACAGCCAGAACAGCTTTCATATAGGAAACGTAGTTTGAGTTGACAAAGGTGTCACTATCTGAGAGCATAAGAACTGACTGCCATGTTCTCTCTCATCCATTTCTCTTAGGAGTTCTTCAGGTTTCGAGGCAGGGGTTCCCAGGTTTGATTTGTTTGGATGTCATACTTAAAATGAAGGTAGCTAGCAGTGATATGCATTATTTAAACAGTAACTACTGCATCATAAACTTATATAATCTAAATGGTCTTATGCACTATTGTGAGATAAAGATTATAGATTCACTTTTTATGCTAATGCCAGTTTTCAGCTGTATTTCCTACTAGTTAAATTTTAAATTTAAATTTAATTTTAAATTAATTAAAATTAATATTAAATTAATTAATTAATATTAAATTAATTAAAATTAATTTTAAATTTAGTTAAAGTTATTTGTATGGGTATGAGACAAACATTTGCTATAGACCAGTGGTTTGAGCACTCGCAGCAGAGTTAGGAAAACTAAATTCAAGTTACTTTTTCAAGGAGTAAGTAATTATGGTGTAGTAGAGCAGCATGAAAATACAGATTTTTCAGACAAACACCCACCTGTGTGACAAATAATTGAGTTTTTCATCAGTTTTATCTCCTAAATGAGGAAGCACACAGGCTCTCAATCTAATTGATTATGATCAAAGAAGGCAGTAAATCTTGCAAATCTGAGTTAAATGCATGCGACTTTGCTTTATTTGAGCAAATGAATTGTCTGCCTCATTATGCTGATGAGGGTCTTCACGCTTCTGTGGTGCTGTTTCTGATACTGTCTGGTATAAGTTTACCTTGCCATCTCAATCTGATTTCCCCTGGGGATCTAAGCTCAAGTAAGTGTTGGGCAGCCAGGTGCGGCATCATTAACAGTATCATGAATCTCTGTTGTAGAAATTGGGTTATGAATCATCAGTGGAAACTCAGGAAACCCAAAGTTATATTTATGTCAGTGTTCTTTGGAGATCCTGATAGTTATCAGTACTATTCAGGAAAAAATCCCTGCAGGATTCATGCAGAGTATGGATGACATCATTTCACTTTCCCAGGTTTTCTGGCCATGTAATGGTTTCACTTCTGTGTGAGGAAGTGTGTTTGGACCTACATACTGTAGCTTGAAAACAATGTTTAAATTTTGAAGTTCTGAGTTTTTCATTGTGGTTTTTGTTGAAAACACAGCAAATACTGTTAAAGTTCAGAAGCTTGTCGTAAGTCAGAATTTTCCAAGAAACTACCCTTGCGTCTGAAATTCACCTTTGTTTCTTCTGGTTTGTTTTTTTTTAGAGTGTGGATGAGCTTCTGATGTATGGTTAGAACTGTAAGATTGCCAGCAATATAGCTATTTCAGAAAGAGAAGTTAGTTAGAAGGTTTAAATTGAAATCTTTTATTGAAGTAGCTGCTTTCAAATCCTCAACTCCTATAACCCCATAACTTCAGAGACAAAGAACAAAACAAAAGCAGAAAAACTACACTTAGACTGCTATTAAATGTATTTTCCAGAGACCACTGATTTTTGAAATATGTCCTGCAGGTGCTGACTCTGCAAGTAGTTTGTCGTGTATCTCCTACCAGCTGTTGTTCTCTGACCTTTGGTTCCAGGTTCTAGTTAGGAACATGGTACGTGTTTCTACAGAGTGAAACTCCAACAGTCTTATCAAATAACAGCAGTACTCATTGTGTTTAACAGTGCTGGAAATTAGTTTCCCAGGCACTGATCTTGATAGGTCAGCTGTCACAAATTGGTATACGTATCTGTAAATGCATCAGTCCTATAAATAAAATTCTGTCTGCAATAAGTGAAAGCTCAAATTGGCACACTTCTAAGCAAGTGAAATGTTCTGAAGCACAAAGATATTAAGGGGAAAAATCCCTAATGGAAAAGGATTTTCTCATGTTCCACCTATCAAATTTATCTGCATCATTTGCCTTTTAGAGACTGAAAAAATTATTTTTTCATACAAAACACCATGGAGTTCTGTGTGATATGCTGTCAAATATGCTTCTCCTCCTTGCACCTACCCCAACTGCATAAAAAGAGAAAACTGGTTTTGAATGAAAGGAATAGACTTATGTTTTTGCAATAGTGTGTTTCCAGTTCCTTTTAAGAATTCTTATTTTAATACAGAATGCAAAATATAGGGTGTTCCAAAAGTTTGACCTCCTGATAGGAAATCAAATACAGTTTATGAAGGGGAAAGGAGCAAGAGAAGGAATTGATATGTCAGCCTACCTGTGCCAAAGTAATCAATTTATTTCATTTTCCATTCTTGAATAAATAGTGGTTGTTATCTTTAGATTGTGTAAGCCATTTTTGCTGAACCTTTCCCTGCATCTTCTCCGTATGTTTATCGCATAGGAAAGTCAAAGAAAGCTTAGAAAGTGCAACATTCTTTAATGATTTGAGAGAGTATTTTTACCACATGCACTTGGATTGGTCTTTGTTGAACCATACTGATTCTTTGCAGCTTAAAAATTGGTTAATTTTGCTTAGCTATTGCTAAAAAAAAAGTGAAAAAAGCTAAGAAACATGAGGTCCTATTTCAGAGCTAACACCTGAACGTGAATTTAAGAATTACGATGGCTATAGGTATCTACCCATATTGCTGGGCATTCATTGTAACTCCAAACATCACAGGGAGGGTTTTCAATCTGAGATAATTCAGCTTTCAGGAGTGTCATTAGGAAGCTTATTATTAGTCATTTATTCTCCTCTTCCATCCCTCATAGCTTGAGTTCTTTTCTTACTCGTGTCTCAACTGAAAGATTTAGTGACTATAGAATAATTGCATAATAAATAATAATGTATGTACCTTTGTGATAGATACGGCTGAGTAATCACTGAATGTCCTGTTCTTCTCTAGTTCCCTGTTTATCAGTTTAGTGCAACAAAACAAAAACTGTACAGGTCTCTCCTATCACAATTTATTTGTTGGTTTGACTTTTGAGGCTTTAGGATATGACTGAAGTCATAGAAATAAATCATGTAGGACATCTAGCCATAGGCATTTTCAGCAAAATAAGTTCTTTCCAAGAAGATTTTGACTTGCTACATGAAAATTAGCTTCTGGCAGGAAGAAGGCACATTTCACATATCTTGGACTAAGCTGAATATCTACAGGGCATGCCTTCAGCTAACAGCACTGCCTCCACATATGTGAACATAGTAGTGGTGATTAAGAGTACAGCTGGATTTAAGAGTACCAACGACTCTGTTTTAAAGTAAAAGCAGTGTCTGATTCCTGCTGCTGCCAAAGAGCATATTCAGTTGAATAATGCAAGGGTCACTTAAGATTGACTTTTCTATTGAACCTCTTTCCAGAAAAAGCACTAAAATTGATTTTGAAGTGCTAAATTTAATTGAAAAATAAAATATTTACATGTAATGTTCTATGGAGGTATCGTGAAAATATGTATCTTGCATCCTGCAAATGCATATAGTACTTATGAAGGTCATGAGATATTTGATAATGGGAGCCTTGGAACTTGAGAGGCTGTCATTGTTTTACTGATGAGGTAGAAGTAGGGCAAGAAGAGAGAAAATAGGACTTAATATAGAATTCGAAGACAGCCCAAGATAGAAGGCATTTTGCCTCCACAGAATCTGTGTCAAGATTTTATAACCACCAATGGGCAATAACGTCATGCAGCAGAAAAAAAGGTTCCTCTTTTATAAACTGTAGAGAATGATTTAAAAAGTAGGAGGGGATCTGATCTGAGAAAGGAATAGGGGATAGTGAGGCTATAGAGACAATCCTAAGGACTGTCAGGCAATATAACCTGACTAGAGAGAGTAAAGTCATGTCATGGTAATCTAGATGAAGTAATGTGATGAGTACTGCAGATAAGGCAATTTTATTACAGAAGTTGATGAAAATACATTCACACAAAGAATTTGTTTCTGTCCTCTGAATCTCACTGATTCTTATTCTGTGTTTAAAAATATCACTTCTCTTATCCTTTGAATGTTAGTTCTGAATTCGATCAAGCTGCTGTTAAATGTGTATGTAAGTACTGAAGGATTTCTGCCTTCCAGTGTTTCAGACTCACTGCACTTTCTTTTTCTAGTTGGCAACGTGGGACTCTGAGAAAGGACTGAATGGTAGCCTGCAAGAACGGCGTCTGGGAAGTGATTTACAAGGACTGACACTCAAAGTGGTGACTGTCTTGGTATGAGCCTATTTGAGTTCAGGAAACAAAATGCTCAAAATAAAAAGGTTGTGACTGAGTATTCTGGGCACTTCCTTCAGTATTTTTCCGTATCATTTTCAATTTTGTATTTTTGGATGATCAGTTACATAAGCAAGGAACATAGATGATGGCCTTATATTATTTTGTGTGAGTCTGTGCACTGTCAGAGATGTACAGTATTTGTTTGTTCGCTTATGCTGTTTTTCTGCATTGAAGATCACACTGGACACAGAACCAGCGCAAGACCTGAGTACCCAGGGCTACATTTCAGATATGCAGTTTCCAACATTTCATGGATTTTTAAGATCAGATGGGCCAATTGCAATAATCTAATCTTGGCTTTTGTGTGCTGCAGGCTGTAAAATTTAATGGAGTGTTTCTTCCATCAAGCTCATAACTTCTTGTTGATAAACTGTGTATTTGAAAAAGACATAGAGTATGTGCTTTTGGGTCTATTGTTTGTTACTGACCTGAGTGCTAGCAGAGCTCCTATTAGCTTAGTGCAAAATTAAGGACAAATTAAGACAAGCCTCATCATTGCCTGTCAGGAGAGCAGGATCCCCATGTCTGTCAGAAAACATACTGAAAAGTGCTGCGTTCCTTTGTCTCAAAATATACTTCAATATAAACTACGTCAGCAAACAGCACTTGTGAAAACTATTGCTTGAATTTTCAAAATTTCAAATATTAAAAAAAAACAACAATGATTTTAGCATGTCTTTCACTATGTGGATAAAAGACTAATCATTGTCTATAAAAGATGGCTTTGCAAAACTAATGTGCTCTGAGTCAGAGAGCCATAATGTTCCTAAGACTCATATGCTTAACTTAATACCTGTTTTCTAGGCAGTTAGTTGAAATAATTAGTCAAGGAAAAGACACAGGTATTCCAGAGAGCAACTCACCCTGCAGATGCCAAGGAGTTAAATTGTCCTCTGGGATCTGTCTTTTCTCATGAACTGTATAAATTTGAGCACCATGGATGGGACAGCTGCTTGAAGCACTGGTGTCTGGTTGGGATGCCTGTGAGTATACCACCCGGCCTGCAGCTTTTGCCTCAAAAAGAGGCAAGTCTGAAATCTGTGCTAAGTTGTCCAGAATTAATTCAGAGTACACCAATTTTGCTGAAAAGATAAACTGAAAAACTTGTTTCCAGTATCATCTGAGACAGTGTTTTGTTCTCAGGAAGAACCTTTTGTGATGGTGGCGGAGAACATACTTGGGCAACCAAAACGTTACAAAGGATTTTCCATTGATGTCCTGGATGCACTGGCCAAGAATCTGGGCTTCAAATATGAGATATACCAAGCTCCTGATGGGAAATATGGGCAGCAGCTTCAGAACGGCTCCTGGAATGGCATGATTGGAGAACTTATTAACAAGGTACATAGAGAAGAAACTATATTTGAGGGAAAAATAGAAAATAAAAACAACTCTTCAGAGTAGGATGTCAAGACTCTGTAAAGGGATTGTTGAAATTCTCCCCTTTCTCCATTGCAAAGTATGGGAGTTTGAATTGGAATCAAAGAGCTCCTACAGAACGCTTCTGAGATTTGGATTTGTGGTCTAAACTATGCATTTTGAAACTACAGAGTCTGTTAAATTTACTCCCAGCTGTTATCAATGTAGATTTTATCAACGTTAGTCTGTTTGTATAGATGCCAGTATAAAAAGAAAGGGAATGTCTGCTTGGGTGTGAATGAATGAGTACAGAAAGTGAGTATTCTTAACATACGAATTAACTTTTTTTTGTCATTATATGTTTGCTACATTGCTTGTAAGTATGACCTTCTTTGTGTCACTTTATGGCAATGTGTTTGATAATGATGAACTGTTTGACTCCAGAACAAGAAAAGTATCCCAAATAATATATGCTGTAAATATTTTTTTTCTTTTTTGAAGGACTTGGATTTTAAATTAAGCTTAGGATTATTCATTTATTTTAAACAAGGGAGAAAATATTGTCTTATTTAATTCAAGTCTTACAAATCATGAATAAATGAATTAAACTTTGTTGAAGCAAGTGGGGAAAGTCTGTAGGTTAGAATCTCCAGGAGAGTGAAATTAGAATGTATTTTGTTCATGTTCTCACTGTCTGACATGTAACAAATGCTAATCAAGAAAAAGAATCAGAGGAGTTAATAGTTCGTGTTACTGCCCTTTGTAGAAAAGGTTACTCTTCTGCATAGAGTTATTACTGGAAGTAAAAACTTTCTCGTTTTCTAGTAAGTAGGCGTCTCAGAATCTGGTAAGTAGATGTTTAGGAAGAAATAGAAGCAATTAAAGCAATAGCAAATGGGTGTATGATAATGGAATATTCTTGGTGGCAGCTAGGAAAGGTAAAGGATTTTTTACTTATTTTGTATTGACATAAGCTATTTGACTTTCAATCTGGTAAGAAATCCTGTGAAAATTCTTTGGAAATTGCATACTTTCAAGTAACGGTATTTATAGTGGTATTTCTGCTACTAGCTTTTCTACCAACTCAGAAGATTTTCAAAGCAGAACTCCTTAACCTAATATTTACTCTACTTTCCCAGGAAGGCATAGAGATAGGAAACAAAAAGTGTGTTTTATTTTTTGTAGAGAATTGTTTTGATAAAGATGAGAAAACAGTCAAAATCTAATTGCAGCTCTTAAAGGCTTTGGGGATCTTATTTATTAAACACTTCCCTTCCATTGAGTTTGCATAATCTTAAAGGTCCTTCTATATATAAATCCTGCTCATTTTAAAGATTGAGCTCAGTGCAGGAGCTGAGTTGCTTTTGGGGCATTCTTACAGTTATTAATTTTTGCAAGCGCTTTAATCATTGTAAAAAACAACAGTATCTTCGCCCCCCCCCCCCCACCCCAGATGTCATATGAAATCCCTTCATGAATACGGGAAGTTGCCAACTCTGCAGGGAGAGCAATGAACATTAGCTCTTCACAACTTGCTACCACGTTCATAAGCTAAATAAATTTTGCATGGAGATGGAGTAAGGAATTTTTGTAAGTAGTTTTGTGATGATAATAGAGTAAAAGAAGCAATGATACCAGTTTTTGTTCTGCCCTGCTTTGGCAATTTAAATTCCACTTTTCTGCTTTAAAACCAATGCAATTCGTGTTTGAATGATGAAACTGATTCATTTCAATTTGTCTAAACATGTAAGGTTTTAGAAGTGCCTGGAGCCACTTACTTTTTGAAAAACTCCTGAAGGCTCATGCTGGCAGAATTCATGGTTAATGAAGGAGATCTGACCTGTTGCCTTTGCCTCACAGAGAGCAGACCTAGCAATTTCAGCCATCACTATAACACCTGAACGAGAGAGCGTTGTGGACTTCAGCAAGCGCTACATGGACTATTCAGTGGGGATCTTGATCAAGAAGCCCGAAGAGAAGATCAACATCTTCTCTCTCTTTGCTCCTTTCGACTTTGCGGTGTGGGCTTGCATTGCTGCTGCCATCCCTATAGTTGGTGTCTTGATATTTGTCTTGAACCGGATCCAGGCAGTCAGGGCACAGAATGCCTCCCAGCCAAGCCCTTCTGCCTCCTCCACCCTGCACAGTGCCATCTGGGTTGTGTACGGCGCCTTTGTTCAGCAAGGTATTTAGTCTGTTACAAGTACCACTGACAGACATTCGGAAGTGTTCTACCTGGGTTAAAGTATTTCATGACATATGAGTCTTGACCAGAAATTTCTCAAGATGAAAGAGAAGTTTTAGATGTGGAGGTAATACGTTTTGTTAGCCCAGATAGTGGGAAAATATAGGTGAGCTATTAGGGGGTAAGCTCTATTTTTCTCTTTCTCAGAAAGTCTGATGAAACCACTCCCAACAGACTTTTCCACTTTGTGAAAATGATTACTTGCTAAATAAAACTCAGAGCTGCTTGATGTGACATTACGACACCACTCAGAAACGAGCAGGTTTTCTAATGATGTAAATGTGATTTTAGAAATTTATGTTTTTGAAGTCATGTGAGACATTATATCTTTTTGTCCTTTTAACTGAATAGAAAAATGCTCTGAACACTGTAATGATTTAATTTCTGCATGTTAGTAGTACTTCACTGTAAAACTTTACTTAAAATATTGTTCATGTTCTCTAGGTTTGATCCTGGATAATGCCTCAGGGAAACATTTTGAAATATAATTTTCTAGAACAGTATCCAGGCCAAGAGGTGACTGTCAGTGTTAGTGGAAGTTCTGTTTAGCTCACAGAAAAAAGGGTGGTCTGAAAGCATAAATGTAGAGGGATTACTCCCAACAAAGTTGAACATATTAGAACACACATGGCAGAAGCTCCTGAAACACCTTTATTTTCCTTGTTTACTTGCAGGGGGTGAATCTACTGTCAATTCTGTGGCTATGCGCATTGTGATGGGAAGCTGGTGGCTCTTCACCCTTATCGTGTGCTCATCCTACACAGCGAACTTAGCAGCATTTCTCACAGTATCAAGGATGGATAATCCTATAAGGTAAGAGCCTCTTCTTAACATGAAGCTGGAAACCTGGATTTCACAGAGAAGTATTATCCATTTGAGCACTCATTCTTGCAAGAAGGAGACAGCTCTCTAATAAAATACTCTTCTTATTTTCTGTGACTGCTTCTCCCTTCTACTCTCCCTGTTCCTCACTGACTCCTACAACCCCCCAAGTAGTTCTATAGGTGAATGGAGGGGACAATGGCATTTCAATTCTACCTTTTTTAAGAATTTCTTTCACGTTTACTTGTATTTCCCTTAACTGGAGATCTTAATGCTTCAACAATCTGTTTTTCTTTCTTTTTTAAAAAGAAAGCTACTACCTCTAAGGAACTATATATTATTTCACTTCTCACCTTCAGTGTATAATCTTATATTCTTAATACTTTGATATACATTGTTCTTTATGCTATTATTTGCATGTAAGATAACAGAGGAGGACTTTTATAATATAAATGACCCTGTTCAGTGGTGTTATTTTCAAAGAGGCTTCTCCTCACAGAGGAAAAGATAACCAAATCTGACTCCAGGATAATAGATGTAATATAGCAGTTGTTATATTCAATTTATATATAATTCTCTGTATTTGTGTTGGCAATATTACGATGATAAATTACAGCTTCTGTAATAAACCCAATTTATCTTGCCCCTTTGACTTCCTTCCCCCGCCATCTGCCTACTAATCTATATCCTGTGAGAATATTTTCAGTAAGCAAGGCCTCTGAGCAGCTCCTGAGAGCAGCTCGCTGTTTGTTGGCTTTCTTGTTTGTTTGTTTGTTTGTTTGTTTTTCTTTAAAAAATGTAACAGTTAAACAAAATTTCTCTTTTTTCTTTCAACGTGGACAAAATTTTTGGCTTCACACTGGCATGGAGCACTGAGAGGGACACTTATTGTCCTCTTACACTGCTGACAGGATTAGAGTCTGGTATCTCATGCTTGATCTGACAGTGATTGAGAGGAGAGGTGTCTAGAAGACAGGCATTGCAATGCAGGCTCTCCTAGAAAATGCTGATGCAAAGATTTTTGGTACTACCAATCAACAGAGTTACTATGTCAATCTCATTTGTGGTTTCACTGGAAAAACTGAGACTGGAATCGTTGTGCACAGTTCCTAAACAGTAAGCTGTACTGTTGGCACTCAAATAAGGACAGTCCTTAAAAAAGTAAAAAAAAAAAAAAAAAAAAAAACGTTTTTTTTGTTTTGTTTGTTTGTTTTTCCTCGTTATCCTGCATGGGACAGAAAAAAATATTTTTCTTGTGAGTTTCACAGTATTTCCAGTTTAACTTGCCATTGCATATCTGCAAGTACTGTAACAATTTGTATGGATGTGGTGTTGTAATAATAATATGAACAATTCAAAAACAGAAAAGTTTTGTTTTAAAAAGAATTTTCTATTATTTTGGCCAGAATGAGTGGCTTTAAACAGTAAAAGAAATAAGATCTGCATGTAATTTCTGGAAATAACACAAGAAACTAAAGAGAATGAAACTACTACTGCAGATTGTCTTTGCTGTAAGATCTCATCCTGTAATGTAGGACTGAGTTTAAGCTCAGTGAATAAATTGCTCTTGTAACCCAGAACAGAAATAGTTATCTGGAAAGCTTGAACAATGACCTTCCAAGTGATTTCTGTAAGTTCTGTTTCCTTCATGGCAGAAGAAATTGTCTGTTCGATTTACTGAACACCTGCCAAAACTCAGCAAATTTCAGAGCGGGAAAACTGTGGGATAAAATGCAATGGAGAATCTGGAAAACAAAACAAAACAAAACAACAAAAACAACAAAAAAAAACACGAAGAACAACATGTATTTATGAGCTGAAATGCTAAGCATTAGATGAGGCATCCGAGGCTGATCTATTACAACATCTATTTTTTTTTATTACAACAAGGATTTTTTTTAATTCCCCTTCTTATTAAAATTACTAAGAATCTTGGGTAGGTGTGGGAGAAATGATTTGGGTATGGGAGCTGCTCAGTGTTGTCTTCGGACTTCATGGTCCATTATGCCCTCTCCTTTTCCATATTACCGATGAAGAATTATGGTTCTATTTCCTTCTGTACTCAATGGTGGTTGCAACTTAAGAAGTTTTTAGGATCACACCTACTGTACAAGGGGAGGATAGATAAAATAGGAAACACTGTACTGTGATCTGCAAACACCAGTAGATTCATTCATGTGCCAAGTCAGAAATGTTTACTGTTACTTAAACTGCCATAAGGCTCACTGCCTGTGCTCCAGCTGCTTGGCCATAAGGGCAAGGGTTTCTATAGATGTTTCAGACAGAGTGTGGATTATTCTTACTGTCTGGAGCATTTAAATTGATCACAGATGTTTTGGCTTATGCACCCAAATCATTCCTCAGGTAATCTTTAAATGGTAACATTATCAGAAAACTCTTAGGTTTAATGGCTAGTTGGCAAAACTAAGCCACTGAAGGGATTTATTTGTATTGTCTTGTCTTCAGCTATTTCACACTTTTTTTCAGAATCTCACAGGTATCCTGCTGCTATAGGAGATTTGGTCTAAATACATTTTCCCATTGAAAACCACTGGTGCCCCAGGAGGCTGGAGATGTGTTAAAAAAAATAAATAAGTAGGTTCTCTGGATGTTGAGCATCAATTCACTTCTAAGCTACGATGAAGATATTTCATGTCACCTATCTTCAGGAGAAACCTCTTTCTTAGTTGTAGTGTCAGGTTTCAAAGAAATATATTTCCCAAGAAAGTAAATTATTGCCTTGCATGAATGCATCATGCCCTGGTCACTCAGCTCACAGCACATCCTAACTTCGGCATGGTATGATGTTGCGTATTTTTACCATTTCTAAATTTACCACTGAGCTAGCCTTTATTAGATCTTTCATGGACCCAGAAGAGAATGCTTACTTAAAATCCATTGTTCCCACTGAAGGAGGTGCAACGAGTTATAACCAAAAATCTGCTCACCAGCTGAGAATTGCCAAATCCATCTCTGTGTACTTCTATTGTTAAGAAACAACCCCCCTGTACTCTCAGTAAGTGTGTTCTGTTATCTTTCCCTCCGTAGCAAAGTCCTCTGGTGCTCATTACTGCTGCTACTTAATTGTCAGCAGGGGAGAAAATAGTACTTTTGGTGTTGCAGAAGCTGAAACAGTGTTAAGATTTTCATTGCAAGCCTGATTTTCTTCCCAACCCCCCTGCAAAATACCTAATAAAAGTTGTTTCAGCATCAATTTTTGCATGTGCAGTCTGCACCTAACAGAATAGGCGTATGTTTGATTGAATAGCTAGGTGTCAATCAACACAGTGATACTTAACTCCACAATTTTACTACAAAACAAGCTTGGCATAGAAATCATAGACGACATTTATTAGAAAGGGCTTGGCAAGACATTCGCTGAAGCAAAGTTGAACTGTTGGAAGGCAGATTTTTAATATTAGCATGTCACATGAAAGCCTGCTGATAAAGAAATAATTTTGGGGGAAAAAAACCACCTGGTATTAGCAATTCTCAAAGGCTTTTCCACCTTGCTGTGAGTTTCAGAATCTGCCTGTGGTTCACAAAAAGGTGAAATACTCAGAGAAGGAGGCATGGAAGAAAGCAGCTCTGAAGTGCTGCCTGCATTTCTGTACTTCCTGAAAAGCGACTTCCTAAATGCCAAGTGGGTTCCGAAGAGCTGTGCCCAAATCACTTCTAAGAAACGTGCTTGGACAGAACAAAAACTTCTCCGTGGGTTTACCAAAATCCTTATGAGCTTTGTGGTTTGATAAAGGGGAGGGAGCCTCGTTCTCCCTTTCTTGCATATCTGCAGATGCAGCCTTGCTCACTTGTGTGTCTTAGCTGCCTGTTGCTTACCCCACTGTGACAGGGCAGTGGGAATGGTGAGAATGCAGAGTTTGAGACACACGTGAAAACCTTTGGCCCCTTAGGAGATTGAGGAAAAGAGAAAACAGTGGGAGCCATCTCAAGCTGCCTTCCATTCTCCATTTGCTAGTGAATTTCTGCTCCCCGTTGCTCTTCTAATAGCACTTTTCTGAGCCAACTGTCCAACCATTCATGCTCTTCTCATCTTCTCTTAGTTTTGTTTTGTCTGTTCCAAGTCTCAGAACAAGGGGACCAAAGCAGTAAAGTAGTCACCTCTTATGCTTTCTGCATTTGTGAAGATTCACAGGCACGGCAGCGCACGCATCTGCAGATTTCCCAACCACAAACAAGCAGAGGAGAGACACAATACAAAGGAGAGAGCATTTATGTGAATGTGCTGGTGACAGCCACCCTGGAGACTGGACTGCAGGGCTGTAGCATACATTCTAGCTTCTGAATGAACAATTATTAATTGTTGTTTTCAAGTCTTATTTTAAACCCAAATGATGTACATGTACTCTAATTTTTGCGTTATGACCTGTGTGCAGCTTGAGGAGTCTTCCAGTGGATCAGTCTGCCAAATGAGGACTAGACATAAGAATTTGTTCTTTCTTTTGTCATATTACATTTTCAAACAGCCCTTGGATCTGCCGTCTGACCTTCCATTTGTGATCACGAGTTTAATTAGCAGTGACTTAACTTCCAGCTTCATTTCTTGTTAACAAGCAGACTACATGCTGTTCAGTAGTGTAAAGATATTCTTTAACCTGGGTTTAGGAGAGCTTGTCTGGTAATAGGTAAGAATCATGCAAGAAAAAATAGGACACAAAGAGCAGGCTATTTGCAAATTCAAGAGTTTAAGATTTTATGAAATTGATCATTAATATTTGTACATTCTGTGGATGTTCTTAGATGCATCTGTATATGTATAATCGTGAATTGCATAGAAAAGTGTGTTACACCTACTTTTATATTCACATTTATTTCATGCTTTGGGATTGCCTTATTTGCGTTTCAGCCCACAAATTTCATGTATTTTCGTGACAGCTGAAGATTTACAGCAGCTTAGTCAGGGTGATAAGTCAAGCACTTGGAAGACTTGAGTTTAAATCCTTTTTCTACCACAGGCTTTGTTTAATCTTGGCAAGTTGAGTCTTCTGTCTTTCTAGTTCCCTCTCTGTGTAACAGAATAACTTATTTCATATCTTATATGGCATATTGTCACTTCAGCTGCTTTAAATATGTTAGCTGGAAATGGCCATACTACAACTCCATAGTAGTCAAGAAAGATAGACGTTCTGGATTGCATACATAACAGAAGCAATCTCAAAATATTTTAAAAGAAAATTTGGAAAGTATTTTGAAGATGCCAGCTACAAGGAAACGAACAAAGGTTTCATCTGCTATATTTAAGTGGATTTGATAGATCTAGTAGAAAGAAGCTCACAGGAATCTCTTCATTTGCAGCGATTTTGCCCTGAAATTTCTTGCTTGAAAGCAGCCTTTCTGTTTTTAATATTGCACTTGGCTTTCTAAATATTTCATTGGATTTTCTTTTATTGCTAATTTTCTTACGTTTAGTTTGTACTATGTTTTATCTGTGCCACACCTCAGGCACATAGACAGGAGGCATGTATGAATAAGCATGATAAAAAATAATTATCATAATTATTATTCAAGGCCTGCAAGCAAAAACTTCAATCATTAAATAACTAGATTAAGTTCATCCATAAAAAGACAAAGGCTAAAACAAATAGTGAGCAGGGACAAAAACCTCAAAATATACTTTCATTTCTAGAATATTCCCTTTTTATTGCACAGGGAAGAAGTGCCAAGGGAAATACTCTGCAACCTGTGCAGAAGGGCAGCAGCACTCAGGGGCAGAACTTGCCTCCAGGTACAGTTAAGAACATGGCACAGAATGATGGCCAGTGCTGAATCTCCATTGTACATCATGTCATTTCCCTTCTCTTGATAGTGTGGCGCAGTGGGTGCTTCTGGGAAACCCAGGACTTAGGACTAAATCTGAGTTTTTTATAAAGCTTTCTGAATGTTGTCATATGCCATTCAGATATGGTTTAAAATGGATCCTAATTACTCCTGTATTTGAGCAAGCAGGCACGCATGGAAGTGCAAATATTTCCCAAGGGCATATTTTTTCAGGGGAATATGAGACTCCACAGCTGAAAATTAGGCTTGCATTCCATCACACCGGTTGCCATTATAAAAAAAGTGGCATATGTTGTAGATATATAGAAAATCAGTAACCTTGTGATTCCACATCTTTTCCAATTCTGCCTTTACAACACCTATGTTACAATATCTCTTCATATGTTCTTGTTACTGGGAAGTTCTGTGGCTTAAGCGGGTTGGGGCATGAACATTCATGTAGTTCAGAGCAGTAAATGATTTGGATATGATGTTAGCAAAATCTTCCATCTGTGCAGATAATAATAATTTGATATTCGTCTTTTCTCTGTTTATTTTTGCTTTGGAACAGTGACAATCTAGCAAGAACAGAAACCTTCATGACAACCCATCAAAATTTATATAATTGGTTGAAATTCAAGATTGAATACAATCTCTTCTTCTCAGCTCAGACTGAGTTGTCTTTGAAATCAGATTTTCTCATGTTAATATCAATTATTCACTACATGGAGTGGTTATATGCTGCCTGCATACATTAAGTTGGCCTCTGGCTTCATGTTCCTTTGTTACAGGATGTACTTTCTGATGCTTTTGGCTTCTTCAGTTGGTTTTTGTTTTGGTTGCTTGGTTGCTTTTTTTTTTTTTCCTAGTTGCCTCCCAAGGGATAAACAATACAAAATACAGGACCAGAAGAATTTTGCCCAATACGATATTTATATTTGTATTGTTTTTCTCTAAAGAAGCTGATAAAATGTCTTTCAGCTGATAATAACACCTAATATAGCAGGATATTAAGAAAGCAAAAAATGATTACTACAGGAATTCAGATAGAGATGGCCTTTAAGCTCCAGACATCTCCTAGTTGTGAAGACTACCTTGGTCCATTGGAACCTGTTTTTGGGAATTCAGAGAGGGCAAGAAGAGCTTCCAGAAAAGCCTCAAACTACAGACAATTTGCACAGTACTACTGCAATCCTGTTGTACCTCTTTTCTTGCCAGTACCTTGTTCAGCATGCCTTTGTTGCATCTGTCTTTCAGCATTAAGAACTGAGTGTTACTGTTCACAGATAACCTTTGCTGGCAGCTTTTGCTGCCTATGCTGAAGGTTGTAAGGTTACGGCTTCAGTTTTGGTGAGCTTAATGCAATGTCATCTATTTTATGTTGTGCTGATGAGATCAGTCGTAAACTTAGAAATAAGACTTTGTTTGGGTTAATTGGGGTATAGGCGTGTACCTTTTTGCCAGCTCTGTTGTGGACACAAGAACTTCAGGCAGCAGATGAACCAAACAACCATGCAGTAACATTTTAAAACACAGAAGCTAGATTCGTTTGGTTTTGTAAGGGGGATTTTTTGAGTTTCTGATTTATGTTTTTTCCGTGCATTTAAGCAAGTGTTGCAGTCAATTGAGTTACGTGGTCATACTGCTCCTTCATAGTGAAACTTAGATAAATTGTTGCCTCTGGCCATGAGGTGGAAAACTGTAAACTTACTATTTTAATTCCTAATCTTTTAAAAAGTAAACAACCAAACAAGAAGAGCCTGCAACAGAACACAGTGTTAATAGATACAGGTTATGCCTTTTGAGGGGAAGGGAATTCTTTATTAGCGTGAGTGCCTTCCTGCTAATTCTTAGTATTATTTGTTCTTTCTATGTTGTGAAAGATTTTCTAGAAGGAATGAAGAGGCTTTTTGGAAATAATATTGTGTTGCTAAGAAAAGGATTGCATATGTTCTTTCCTGTTCCTAGGCTTCACTAAGCACTGTCCTCTTCTTCTGCATGTGTGTCCCCATACAATGTGATACGGGAGTGTTTCCAAACTCATCTGATGAGGGAGAGAATGGTGTTGCCTTAGAAAAGTTGTTTTGATGCAACTGCCAAAATTCCATTAAAAGAAATGTAATCGCATGAAATGAAGTTGTTTGCCTTCTGAACCATTAAAACCAGCCTAGGAGAATAAGCCACTGATTTAATTCAATTGATTTATGAATAGTCATATCTATCTAAAAAAGAACAGAAAACCATTGGTCAAAATGGGGTGGATGTTAACTACTGTGTTTCTTTTATGAGGCAGAAATGGGATTTGCAAGCTAATATTTCAAGGAATTAAATTAGACTACCTAATAAACGAATTAATTTTAACATAAAGCACAGCTAGTTGGTTTTGATGGAATACTGTCGAAGTATCTAATATGGCATTTAGCATTCAGGTGAGACTCAGGGTGAGGAGTGGCAGGAGGAACAGGAAGGTCTCCCTTTACTTCATTGCACATCAGGATGAGTGAGGGAAGTACACCACAAACTAAGCACTTGCCTTTTTGGTCCTCTGAGAAACAGGTGAGTGGGCTTCTAGACTTGAAAATATGCCTATGTAATGCATGCACTTTAGACATCAATAATGATTGCTGAATGCTCTGTGTGCTTTCAGTATTAATGAAGAGCCCTATGTGTTGATTTCCCAAGAGTACCCATGTTCTGGCAATCAAGATGCCTCTCCCAGAACCTTTCTGTTTCCTTCTTTCTGTCAACTTCGATAGCTTCTGCTGTATTCCCTGTGGTTAAGGGAAGGGTGTGAAGCTGTTTCCCAGCATCACTTTGTACCTCCAAGAGATCTGAGCAGTGTGAATCCATCCAGTCACTCCATCGCAGCTGTGAGGCTGCTGGCGCTGGTACAGGCAGCAGCCTGGAGCTCTCTCTTCAGAAACCCTTGTCCCACTGAATGAGACAGCTCCTGATAAATCAAAAGTTAATAAAAAGCTGAGCAGGACCTTACCATACACTTGGATTTCTTAGTCTTTAATGGAACTACTTATAGTATAATGATATCCTAACAGTCATGGTATGAAATACCATTCATCGTAAGAGCTTTGCAAGCCAGCACCAAGATGCCAAGCTTACCCATTCCACACTTTGTTTAATTAAAAAGATACTCTTTATCGTCTGAGTGCAAAACAGAGTGGCAGTGATATCAGTACCTATAACACCAGTTGTGAAGGAAGAAAGCAATTTCTTCTCTTTCAGTCTGAATCATTAATCTTCGTTAGGATTTTTAGCTTCCAAATGTGAGCGATAGAAGACATCAGCATAGCAAACAATTTAAAGTGCATCTGCATAAATAATAGAGGTAGTTTGTTATTTTCATTGTCGGTAGAAGCATATGTCAGTTGCCAGATGTGTTTGATTCAGACAATATGATTTTCATGCCAACTTTATGATATGTTTGATTTAGGTGAAGTGACTAAAACCTGCTGTTGGGACTGAGTTGCTGTTAAACACCAGCTGCAGCTTTTATTTTAATTAATATTGTGAGAAGTAGAATACCTTGCTTTAATTAACACGTTAACCCTTCAAGGTATTTGGAGAAAGGTCACAGTAGCAAATTGGTTTTAAATTAGGATAAAAAAACCTTCAAATGTAGTCCAAGTGATTTTTTTTTCTTCAAAGTATGCTACAAACTCTTGAAAAGTTTTTAACTCTTCTTTTTCCTGCATTGCCTGCATTTTAATTTTTTCCTCGCTGTTAAGTCAGTTATGGGGTGTGAATAAAGGATGAAGGTTAGCCTCGATTTTCTAGCAGGACTGATTATTACAGATCTGCAGAATGAACAGCTCATAGCTTCTCTGAGTCCTCTTCCAGGCTTTGAACCGTATCTATGAATGTCTTACAGATGTGCTGTTGAGCCCACTTTCCTTGATCAGTTTTGAAAATCTGCCCAGTGATTCAGTAGTTTAAATGTACATCTAGGTGCACAAATTAAAGCTCCAGCTTTTGAAAAAGAGGGCCTGCATCTTCAGGAGGCTCTGATATGATCATTCTGGACGTCTCTTTGCCTGACTACTTCTTTCAGATTTTTTTTGCCAAACTTTGATGGATAATATATCAAACATTAATTTGTTAGAATTATGGAAAAGTAGGATGGTGAAAAGAAATCCTATAAATCCCACTTTAAATATAAAGGAAAGACATCCCTTTGTGTTCACTCTCTCAATCAGGCAGCAAATAAACTCACATGGGATTCTGAGAAAAACTGCCTTCGGAGATCATGAACTGTTGTGTGGCAGTAGATGCAGATGCAAGTCTTCAGAAATTAGGTTTGATCATTATGGCGGTTTAAGAAACGTATTTGTGATGCTATTGTTTGATTGTTTAAAAAAACATTTTCAAACAAAGCAGTCATAAATTATACCGTAGGGGACATCACACCTTCTTTCCCATATGACAGTGATGCCAGAATGTATAGTGCATGCAGGAAGAAAAGATTTATTACACACAATAAACCAGAAAGTTCCCTAGTTAATGGAATAATCAGCAATCTGTGACAGGATAGATAAGAGGAGGGCTGGAGATATAATTAGAAATGTCGGTCTTGTGATTGAGATGTTTTGCTAAGTTTGTGTTGTTTAACAGATTTCTTTATGTGCAGTGTTTGAGCAGAACCAGTGTCAGCTCTGAGCAAAATATCTGCTATGATCCAGTGGCAAGTCAAGTCATACTCATGCAGATCACTGCAGATGACTGGAGCTGCTGTGGTGGTCCTGCAGGCATTGTTTAGAAATAGCAATGAGTAGGAAAAAGCAGATCTAACTCTGTTTACAGGAGAACCTGTTTTACTGATTATGATGATGAGGTTGATTTTTGGAACCAAGGTTGAGTCTCAGAGACAGAAGAATAAAGTTGTTTGTTCGGTTATTTTTAATGGGTATGTTTCCTAAATGAACTACTGAATGATATTAACAGTTCTGTGAGCAATGGGACACAGACTAGAGAAATGGCTTTTTGTCCTACATTTCCTATGCTTCTCTGACTTCGGCAAAAAGCTGCAGATTATTATGCGAGCAGTAAAGCAAAATGAGATTCTGTATGATGGTGTAGAACATTTCTGACACTTATCACACTCTCAGAAACTAAGCAAAGCCCATAAATGCTTTACCTATGCAGTATCTGTAGGTAATAGTTAATTACTATTAAATTTGTAAATGTGGTAGTGTATCATTTAATAATAGCTTCACTGTACTTTACATTTCATTGGTTGTTATACATGGTATTTGTTCCATTCTTTTAGGAATTAATCATGTAGTAGCTGTTCAGGAACAGAATCCCAGAGAAAAAATCCATGTCTTCATTAATATCATTTCTGTGTTGGGATTTTAGAAGAGTTTAGATTTCTTATTTAGTAGAAATAGTTGGTTTATTCTTATTTAGTAAATTAAACTTTTTCCCTTAGGTCATTGCCACTATTATCCTTTGTCCAGGCCCATCTCCCTACCTTTCCCCCCAGCCCCTTCCCAGGGCATAGATCCATGGGTCCCTTCATGCCCTTGTCACAGAACCTATGCTGGACCATGATGAAGTTGTTTCAAGAAAAATGAAGTAATTGTAGAAGCTGGACATATTCTGTGCTTCTAGTACCTTCTGTGCATGTTATTTGGCTCTTTTGTTTTGCCTTTCTCTGTTTTTTGTTTGTTTTTTTTTTTTGTTTGTTTGTTTGTTTGTTTTCTCATAGCTCTTGAGCATCTGCTTTGGTGTGTGTAAATAGTTTCACTGTTCTCAGTGGTACTGGTCTAGCTATTGTACTAGGTACTCTAATAAAGACATTTCTTCAGGCAGATCAAGAGACAGTGCCAGTCCCATGTTAAAGGGTGAAATATCTGTTGCCAACAGAGATGGCATGGAAGTGCACATCAGCTCCTTTCCTGTGGTGGAAATGAAGCTGACTTTAGCTTCCTTCTCCCATTAAGTCCGTAACTGGGTATTATATTTTGCTTTTAGTTGTATCTAATATAGGACGGTTGATGGGGCTCATAGATGCCACCACACTGGCAGCAGTGCCCATTATCATCAAGAAAACAGCTGCCATGATAAGCAGCTGCTGCCGTGCCATTACCTGCTGAGGGGTTCAATCACTGTTTGTTTTCACGGTAGTAAAAGTATGTAGTTGACATGGCAACGTGTTTAGTGACACATACCAATTGATTGGTTTTTCCACTGGAGGAAAGTCCCTGCTTCTTTGAAATCGTGTGTAGCAGCTGTTCCTTCTCCACTGGTGATCACAAGCACACATACAGGCACAAATGCCTGCATTGTTTGTCTCTTTTAAAGATCAGGAAATTTTTAGCTCTGGTGTGAAGGGCTTCAACACCATTTATTCAGCGTACTGTAATCTTCCAGTGCTTATAACTTCTCTCGTAGAAGTTCCCATGAGGGTTTTTCTGCTAAGGCTTTAGTTGCTTAGAATAAAATGGATGGTATTTTTCACAGACACCTGATGAAATGAGCTTTATGTGAACTATCGAATGATATATTTGCTGGTGAAGGACTTGCAAATTGTCTATTAAGCATTCAATACTAGTGCTGATATCTCCTGGATTACCTCTCAGTAAATATTTTGCTTAGTGTAGTTGCTGAAGAAATCTGTTGTTGAGCATGTTGCTGCACTGAGTCAGAGTTAAGAGTGGTTAAAGTGATTTGATTTGCAGTGAAATGAAGCAATGCAGGATTTGGTTATCTCACAGTATAGAAATTGTCAGTTCAATGATTGACTTAAGACCTCAGTTTGATTGTTCATAATTTTGAAGAAAGTGAAAGAGCTGCATAAATTAAAACCATGAATCAAATTGTTCCGTAGTCAAAGTTTATTACATGTGGTGCTAATCCTGCTTTCCTTTAAATGTTCTCTGTACTAAGGCTACTGTCATTGAAGAGTCTTATTGGCCTCACTCAGTGGCCTGTCTTTAAATTTATGTACCTCATATCCATTTTATCAGACGCCAGTAACAGTCCTATACATGCTGGCAACAAATGTTATAAGTTCATGCAAATGTGTGTCTTCTATTAGAGGTGGGGTGGATATTTGATTGTCAAGCTCACAAGTGCTTAGGGTAGGTTAACTTTAATGTTATCTCATTATTCAGCTAATATGTTGCTCTTTTCAGTATTGGCTGCACGACTGTTAGGGAGAGTAACTGCTATTTTGTAATGAATATTTAAATGGCCTTCTTCTTTTATAACTTGGATCTAGTGAGACAGTGAAACTTCTCACATAAGCATCTGAGTCATTGAGACTATCATCACCTACTAGCAATTTATATATATGACAGATTACTTTTTTTCCTAAACTAAAGCTAAACTTCAGCTTGGGGCTGCTCCTTAGGGAGTGTTTTTATGTGGGAGTTTGAACTCAAGTTCAGATGTCTAATGAAATTCTCTACCCGTTTGTAAATCTTACTTAAACTAGAGATTCAAAGTTTGGCTATCTATGAATAATGGACTAGGGCTCAAGTCCTTTGCCTTGCTGCTCAACAAATTGATATAAAAAGTAAAGAGGACTCAGTTTCTGAACTGGGGGAGCTTCTGCTCATACATGTTTAAAACTATTCTCAGTAAATTATCTGTGCCGGTACACTACAATCCATGACCTCAATTCAGCTTAACTTCCAAAGGTTTTCCAGAGTTTTGCAGACTGTTCTCTCCTTCCAGTCTTCTTACATCAAATAACAGCTGATGAGAAGCTGATACTGCAGAGCTTGCCTGGCTTCAAAGTCTCTCTCTCTCAGTGGATGGGCTGACGCGTACATCAGCAACAAACACCATTTTCTCATTTGTTCTCATTGTCTTTGCAAATATATCCATGGATGGTCTATTGCTGAGCAGAGTGGTATCTCAAAATGTGTACACTTTTCTGCTAAATCTCATGCCATTTTTTTCCACTGGTGATAGTGAAACAAATCTCTTTTCAGATAGGATTACATAATGCTAGGTTTCTACTAATAGGTAGTACTTGTGCTTACACTGGTGGTGTAAGGTTGTCAAATCAATTCAGCTACTTTTATCTTTATCTGTCGTACTTTTTTTTTTTCCCAGTATGTAAAATACATATTTCCCTCCAATACACGTTGAGAAAACCCTTACAGTTAGGAACTGCAATTGTATTTAATTCTGTCCGTATCATCAATTCCTAGGCTTTGAGAAAATTTGAAATAATAAGAAATTCCAAGGTATTTAAAAAGTAGAACTTTAGAACTTGTAGTGTATCTTTTTGTATATTTTTCCAAGGCTCCATTTTGGTAAAGCAGCTTAAAATGCTCATCTTCTTCAGGTTGCTTTATCTTAATGGCAGCCGTCACCTGGAATATTATGCTGCATTGAGCAATAATGTTAGGGTGCTGGCATCCCTCGGTAAAATAAGAACATATCTTTTCAAGGCAAATATTGTAAAGCATACTATGTCTGTTTGATTTAGGGATAAATATTAATTAAGAAAAACAATGTATTTACTTGGGAAGAATTATTTGTATTGTATTGTTTTTCCAAACATATGTGGTGATATGAAGGGAGAGGTTATTTCTGAAATGTGCTCACAGCATGGAAGAACAAGAGCATGGTGCTGATCATCACTTTTATGTCTGATCTTAACCTCTATTATTTCTATTTATGTGCAGATGAGCAAACATGAGCTAGGCGTGAAAAATACCACATCGTTTTTTTGTTGGTTTTTTTTTGAGAAACAGCTGGGGATTCAGAAACTGTTAAAATACTATCTTTCCTTTAAGTATAGCAAACTGGAAATATCCCCAGTGTCACCGTGTCAAAATATTGGCAGTGGTGAATGCTAATAAGAAACTACCTCTAAATCAAGGAACTGCCACTATTCCCACTATGGTTCCTCTAAGGCTGAAGTCGAGATAAACACTACATTTTTTACAGTGGTATACAAGAATTCATGACATTATTCTACTAGGTAATTATCTCATTAACAGGCATAGAATTTACACATGGGATTCTAGATGTGCAACGTCCTCCTAACTTAAAAGAAAATTAGGATGGTGAAAAACTCAGTAAAGAAGTATTTCTTGCCTTAAAAAAAAAAAAAAAAGTTATGAAAATTTTTTTTAAAATTTTAAAAAAATTTTGAAATGAAATGGGCCTTTTTGCTTTTCTTTTTGCGTGTTTTTTGTTGTTATTTTATTTTTGTTCATTAGTGTATTGGAGTTATTTACTTTGATCATGACCGATGATCACGAGAGGCAGTTTTGTAAAACTGCAGCCTCAACTATTCATCTGAGTTGAGTTAATTGGTCAGCAGTTACTTCAGAGCACCTGGTGACAGGCTAAGTCTGTCCCTTAGATAAGATTTGTTCATATTTTTCATCCAGAAAGTCTTATCTTTGTAGCAGCTGTAGAGTCAAGAAAACCTATGCTGGCAGAACCATTTTTGGGTATGTATTTACAGCTCCATGAATCTTACCCGTAGGAAAGCATCTCCAAAGAGTAAAACTTAGCCAGTATTTTTATTGTAGCAATTATTTCTAGCGGTCTAATTATAAATGCTGGTACAACTATCGCTTAAATGTTTATTCCACACCATATGGTTTATGTCAATATGTTTCTAAAAAATAAAACAGTTTTCTGTTGACTCCACTTGAAGTAATTGCCACTCTACTGGAAATTATCTATCAGTTGTCCTATTTATCTAGCAGATATTACTACACTGGTTAAATATTTCCACTGGAAACTCTGTTCTGTTTAGATGGACCACAGATACATTTACTTAAATCAATTGGTTTACATGTACTTGCCAATTACAGTAATCACACAGTGGATGTATTTATCTACAAAGTGAAGGTCAGCTCCTATAAGTGTAAGTGAGGAACACTGGCTTTTTCTGCATTACTAGCTTTATCTTTAATCACACTTAGAGAGTCCTTAATGGGTTGTGAGATCCAATAATTGAGGTGGTAAGGTTAATGGAGCGTCTTGTTATGCTACACATTTTTGTTGCAAATAATTTTATATATTAAATGCATGAAATCTTTGCCGCAGAAAGGGAGCCAAGAATCTGTGTAGCTAACAAAGGTGGGTTCAGCAAAATGGCTTTTCAGCAAAAATGAAGAAGTCTAGGAGCAAAGAGAGAGTAGCTACCTTTAGAGAATGACAAAATGCTAATTATATAAACACTATCTGAAATCTGGCTCTGAGTGATTTTGTCAAGCAATGGAAGATCTGAGGGAATTAAAATAATAGTGTTTAAAATCTGCACTTGTGATTATCTTAATTCATCCTGTAAAGGACAGGAGATACTAATCTGAATTCAGTGCAGAAATATAGTGCAGATAATTTTTTTACATCAAATAAGAACTGTTGTCTAGACCACTCCCATCAGCATAGTTTCAGAGAGAGTTTTGGCTAAGCAGTGCATTTGGTAAAGACATGAGGTTATTTTCTTTCTCAGACATTCACCATCCATATGAATTTACGCTGCAGGAACCACTCACAAGCTTGGTTACCTGCTGTGACCCTGACTGTGTCCTTTGGTGACCTTCTGTCTCTCTCAGAAGATGTTTCCAGTGGTGATACAGAGAATCTCCTGTGTCAGGAGCAGTTCTTGTAATGGATCGAATAGGGCACTCCAGGAAAGACATGCATAATCCTCAGGACATGCACTATTCTTTATTATCTCTTGTAGGAAAATTCTGCCAGCTAAAGGGATCATAGTTGTCTTCTGCGCAACATCCAAGCAAAGACTGGGCCTCCCTCCCTGCCACCTGCACTGATTACCTGCTTACTGGGCCAGCAAAGAGCTTGATTTACACCCAGAATACGCTCACTGTGCACTGCAATGCTTAGAGTATAGAAGTGCTTTTCAAAAAGCAAGATGTACTGTGCTTTTGTACAGTACTGATTGTCAATAAAGCGTAATTTAGTTAAAACAAAAGTAGTGATTGTCAATGAAGTGTAATTTAGCTAAAACAAAAGGAGCGATTGTCAATAAAGTATAATTTTGCTAAAACAAGAGGCAGATTTCTGTCAAAGTTCCTGTGGCTGCAGAAGCAGTAGAAGGGATCCACATTATGAAACATGAAAGCTGCAGTTTGTTGGTTTTTTTTGAATGCTCACATTTTCAACAAGAACGTCAGCATGAACAGTAGACATTTGTAGAGTTATTAGCTGAAAGTCACGTTGAAGTACATTAGCTAAAAATGCTGCTGCTAATGTGCTTCTACCTTATATGTGCTTCTGCCTCATATGTGCTTCTGCAGGCACTGAAATCTAGGCACCAAACTGTGTTAGAAAGGTTGCTACAGAAACCCTTTGTGTGTATACTGCACCTTTCTTAGTCATTTGTACATACAATAGACTGAAATGTGTCTTCTAACAGTCAGATCATCCATCCCTGGGATGTGAGCAATTTCATGTGATATGATGAAGCTTATTCTAAAAAATAAAGAAGGAACTAAATGTAGCATGTAATCATTTAGATCAAAATTTGAGGAAAAATGGTCCTGTTCAATGAAATGTACCAGAAACATTTAGGAGATCAGAACATAACTTTCAGCACTGTTAAACAGAGAGAGAGGACTGATACAAATTCTCTCATTTTTCATTAGAATGTTTAATATCCAGCAAGCTCCTGGGTGTTCATTTCTGTTTTACCAAAGTGACATATACGGAGCAAAAGAAGTAGCATATTTGGGGTTTGATGCAACTCCTGGAGTTAGCCTCAACCCACAAGCGTGTAAAGTGTATAGAGAAAAACTGCAGTCTTACTGAAAGCTGCTTAGCAGCTTAAAATGATAAAAAGTCCTTAACACAATTTAAGAACTTAAACCACTTAAAATGTTAGGAGCAGCTTGTGAATTGGAAAGGTGTTTGTAAGGGTAGAAGAGGCATCCTTGCTGAACGGCTGCTCCGGGATGGAGCTGGCAGCCTCATATGGTGCCTCCAGGTAAAGGGGCTTTTTGGGAACCAAACTTAGAAGGCCTGGAGGTGACATGATGGGGAGAATGGAAGAGTTTTCTTGATATTTTAATGTGCCATTGTTTGTGTGCCAAGACCGCTTTGCACTGAGTAGTGTTTTGAAGATTTGTTTTTTTCTTAAAAGGTTGTTTTTTGGGGAAAAAAAAAAAAAAACATGTGGGAGAGGCTTTAGTTTGATCTCAACTGAAGTTGGTAGTTCAGACCAGAAGCATCTGAAATAATGCTTATTATATGAGGTTATATATTTATGAGACATAAATAAATAAATAACGTAATTTGAGACAAAGTTGAGCCCATGCTGCCGCACTGCATCTGTGCAGAAGAGTGAGATTTGAGGACAAAGGAAGGGGACACAGGAGCAGAAGTTGGTGGCTGAATATGGAAAACTGGTACGATTCTGCTTCAAACGATTTGAAACTTAGCCTGGTTTTCAGTGGCATAGGCGGTGATTTACACCTTTCTGTGCTGAAAAGGCTGTAAAACAGGAGTGAATCACATTCAGTACAATTTGAAAGTAAATGATGCATTCACAGTCACTCAAGTTGAGGCCCATTTACACTTCCAGAGTGGTATGATGAGTAAATGAAAGTTAGGCTTGTGTGTGAATGAAAAATGTCTGTTTTACCAGAGGCTGTGAAGAGAGGGAAAGAGAGAGAGGGACACTGTGGAAATTGGAACCAAGGCTTTCATTTGTTTGTTTTAAAAAGTCTTATTGATTTGGAGTCAGGTGGAGTATTGGCATAACTTCCAACTAATTCCACTGAGTTCTGTGAGGTGGTGCTGACAGTTTATATTTACAACCTTAGCTTTTCCTGCACTGACGTATGTCTGTATTGGACTTTTTTTTTTGTGCAAACTTGGTATCATAATATTTAACATACATGTTAAATGTATGTATGTAATGTAAATGTATGTTAATATCCAGAAAGTCTTTATTGAAATGAAACAAAACAAACAAACAAACAAACAAAAAATAAAATAAAAAAGAGTGCAGGCATGATTAAGTTCCCACGATCTCAATTCAGTTCAATTACTCTTCGGTTTCTCTGTATGAAGAAGGCAGGAGATACTCAAAGGCTGCCTGGTATTGATAAATGCTTTCTGACTAAAGACAGAAATACATCATTTAATTAATTAAATTTCAGTAATGTTCTAAGTAACACTAATATCTCAGTATTGTTTGAATTTCAGAACATTTCAGGATCTGTCTAAACAAATGGATATATCCTATGGTACAGTCAGGGACTCAGCAGTGTATGAATACTTCAAAGCAAAAGGAACAAATCCTCTGGAGCAGGATAACACATTTGCTGAACTGTGGAGGACAATAAGTAAGAATAATGGCGTGGATAATTGTGTATCGAACCCTTCTGAAGGCATCAGGAAGGTAAGACTGCATTCAGTGTTCTTCATTTGATTTTCTTGCTGTATCAATGTAGTTTGCATGGAGTTAATATTGTTAAGTCACATGAGTGCAATTACATTGTAACTTAAAATGAAAATATCCTTACATTAATTTCCTTTCAGTAACTGCCAGATAAGAAGCATCTCGTGAGGTTGTGATTTTGAATTTAAGTACTTTAGCTTTGCCTAAATCCTCTAGTACTTAAATACTTCTTTGGATCTGGCTGTAAAACCTCTGAGTGTCTTGGGAGCTTTGACAATACCCATCTTCAATGTCATTTTTTATTATTCAGGTATTGACATCTGTCCTTTGGTTTTTTTGTTTGTTTTTTTTTTTTGTTGCTGCTGTTTTTTAATCTTTTGCTTTGGCTTAAAGTAAATATTGGTAACACAAGGAATAATTTAGAGATTGAATGAAAATCTACTAATTTTTCTTAGAACAGACCTTTCATGCCAAATTTCTTTGTTTATTCCAGACTTAATAAGCACATACTCTTTCACGTCAGAATGCTTTCACCTAATTTTTATTTCTCTTAGATATGACTGCACCATTTTTTGGTGAAACTGAGCATTGTTGTAGGAATCAAAGAATATATAGTAGCTTGTGTTTCTACATTCTTGTGCTGAATCCTGTTATAAACAGCCCAGGTTAAGTTCAGGCCCACACTTATTCACTCGTAGTCTGCTGCTCTTCTACTCTGCTTTCCATCTTGTAGCTAAACAAAAGCAGACAATAAATAACGTCAAACTGCATGTGTGCTAAACTACATTATGGCAGAAAGTGTGCAAAAGCAGTCAGTGAAATTTTAATGTGCTTTTCCTTTAGAGAGCAACATCCCCTTTATTTTTCAATTGATTTTTTTTTTTTTTTGCACAAAGCAAAAAAACAGCTATTATTGAAGTTATGGTTGTTAGATCAGGGTTATTTGTTGTCAATAAAACAGTGATTTGGAATAAATTTATTACAAGTTCCTTACGCTTTTATAAATGAGAAATAAGAAAATGCTTGGGGCTTGGGCTTTTCTTTCTTTGAATTTTTGAAACTTTTTCTAAGCCATCAGAGAAGATACATCCAGAAAATACTGTTTTCTACTATAACCTTAACATGGTTGAACACATTAACACAAGCAATCCCATTTCCTGAATGAAAGTCCTTTGATATAAGATTGCCAATTGTTAGTTTTGCCTCTTCCAGTAAAGGAGTATTTTGTCATTAGTTTTGGTTCCCCCTGAATTTTCTCCCACCTCCCAGCTGAGCACTTGGCTCTATTAAACTTTCTTCCTCTGTACGAGGTAGAACCCTGGCTATAGAAAAGTCTGCAGTGGTTTAATTTTCTTTTTTTATTTGCTCCACACTTTATGTAAATGAAGCCTCTATTTCAAGAGTTCCTAAGCATTTAAAGGAGATAGAAGCAGTGCCATTATGTTCTTATCTACGTAGCATGGCATTAAAAACAATATACAAGTAAAACAGTTGACCTCAGAAGAATGCACAAAAATTTACCCTTTTTGTTCTTTGTTTTGTTACCATTCTTATGTCAGGGGATACTCTTTAGCAGTAAAGCTGTAAATACTCTCATTCTCTAAGTCTATTGCGTGCTGCTGTATGCAATAGCTAGATTTGCCTAAGCCTTAAATGTAAGCGTGGACTGGCAGGCTGTGTGGACTACCAACCTCATTGTCTGTATGGAGCTGGCAGCTCTGTCTCTTGCAAGTAATATTAGATTTTTCATACTGAGTTTGATTTTAATAGTGTAGGGTGATTTTTATGTAACTTGATCAGCTCATTCCATTAACATCAACAATAACTGAATTTACCTCAGC
Source organism: Oreortyx pictus (assembly GCA_036925125.1). NCBI lineage: Eukaryota > Metazoa > Chordata > Aves > Galliformes > Odontophoridae > Oreortyx > Oreortyx pictus. Next base: position 9,248,926 of record JAUPFR010000008.1, on the reverse strand, counting down.
TGCCAGAGCTGACCAAGGCTGCTATTTAATTAGACACGTAAATTGAGCTCAGTATTTAATAACATTGTCAACTAAACATTCGTGTTTATAGTTTAAACGTCGCTCTTGCTAACGCATTGAGCTCTTTGAACAGACAAGTTGGCCATATCAAATATTTTGGCTAGAAATTCTGTTTTCCTAAAGGAGAAATGGTGTCAGCCAGGGAAATCAGACTTTACACCTGTAAACACATGCATGAAATAGATGTGAATGTACCTTGGAAATGTTTTATAGGAAAAGGAAAGTCTAAATTCCTCTAGCATACAGAGATATCCAGCACATTTTCTGAATGACTTGCCTGATAGAATAAAAAAAAACTACTACTCTTTCTCCTCTCCTCCTGCGTTCCATCTTCTTCAGACAGCATCGCAGTTCAACCGCAGTTAAGTAAGAAAAACAGTAAAAGCCTCTTCAATGCAAAACAAGCGAGTACTGCTAATTCATGCAATAGGCAGGTATTGCCAACATTTGTCTCAATTCCATTTTTCTCTCTGTTTCCCAGAGATGTTTCTTCTCCTTTTGACTGACAAAAACCAAACAGATAATAATGGAAGAATGTCCTAAATGCCACAAAAGCTTTTGGTTGCCATGGAAGAGGTCACTTTCAGACATAGCACAGCCCCGTAGCCACAGTGACCGTCTCCCATTGTCAAGGCACAGCTTTTGCAACACAAGTACACAGAGACAGCATTAATGCACTGCAAAGTCACATAAGTGACAGAAAAACATTTCAGAGCTGCAGGGGCAAGTTGCTTTTGTTGTACTGCCATGGCAATTCAAAGTGGCCACCGCAGATGTAAAACATTCTCCTATTCATGAATGTCTCCATGTAGAGTAAGAAGAAGTTGCCAGACAAATCACAAGTCCACACAAAGTGCTGTTTTGCCACTTGAGTTTTCTGGTACCACAGAATGGAATTGACTGCTTCTGTTGTATAGAAAGTTTCTTTTTGGGTCAAACTTTAGCCACATTCTCCCAGAAGTGTGCCGTGCATAGCTCCTGCCATGTTATCTCAGGTTGGCATTGATAGGGGAATTGCATACATCCCTAATCTATTTGCAAATATGAATAAGGTGTTTAGGTAATACCCCACGGCAATAATTTCTTCACGTTAATTATTAGTTATCACAAAATACCTAATAACTTGCAGCTTTTCTCATTGTGAACAGCCATTCTCCCTTTGAAAGAACAAAGTGATAGGAGCCCTATATATTCCCACATATGTCACTGTACTCCATGTACATCATTCTGTATATATAAGCATATATATGTGTGTGTGTATAATATATATATGTATACACACACACACACACACGCACATAATACATATATATGTGCGCATGTGTGTGTGTGTATATATATGAGATAATTAAATTGCTATTGTAGCTTTTTAAAAGTCTTCCTTTAATGGAAACAGTTTGTTCTCCTGTCTGGTCAATTTGGTGCCGAAATTGTTCCAAATTTGTTGTATTGGTTCTTTTCTTCCTGTTACATTGCTTTTGATGAAGAGATCAAAACAAGTATTGTACAAAATATCATCAGTATCATCAATTTATGCAGTAGTACAGTATGAGTGCATTCCTTCCTTTTTTGCTTCCTTCAAAATGTTTCTCTCCTTTAATGAACAATAAGCAACAAATGAGATCTTTTCTTGTTGAACAGGCACTTGTCTTCATTTTTATTTTGAGATTACAAGTAATTTAAAAGTTCCATGAAGAGTATCTTTTTGAAATATTTATTCCTGTGATACATTGTCCACACTGAATTTTGCATTGTGAATTATTATGGCTCATCCGTACATTTTCATGGATCCTCATAAATTTCTTCATTTCTTGACCATCATCAGCCTTTGGAATAAGAGCAAATGCTTCCTTAAAGCCCAAATGTATTACTTCCTCTAGTAGCTCTTAATGATATTAATTTTAAGTAATTTCAACAGGATTAAATGACAAGTTTTTTCTTTATTAAAACTGTGCAGCTGCTCATAAAGCACTTTTTAAATAGAAAACAAATGTTATCCAAGCATGTTTTGGAACTATTCTTCTAATACCAATGTGAAGGTCACCCTTTGATATTTCTGTGTTAGCAGCTATATAATGGGATCA